>NKDA01000001.1:15870000-21520000 GCA_002872375.1 Eulimnadia texana
GAAAGTTTGATGGGGGAAAATGGGGGAAATTTGGGGTCCTCTGGCGGAAAGTACAAAAACTCAGGTGGAAACACTGCTTGACGATGTATATTAATTTACTTACAATTATAGTTAATTTAGTCTATAATACTTAAGCTAATCGCATAAATAACTGCAAAAACTGCAAGAAAAAAAATATTTTAACATTCGCTTTCTGTTTCCTGTTTCTAAAAATGAACAACAGCATCGATTATATCGAAAAAAGCAGCTGAGGGTATCAGCGGTTTAGTGCTGGACGTCAAGATCGGACGCGGTGCTTTCGTGCGGAATCTCGAGGACGGCCGCTTATTGGCTAAAAGTCTAGTGACCGCAGCCAATGGGATGGGGATTAAGACATCCGCAGTTCTGACGGCCATGGATTCGCCTATCGGCAAGACAGTAGGAAATTCACTCGAAGTCGAAGAAGCAATTTTGACCCTCCGCGGACAGGGGCCTGAAGATTTCCTCCAACTCGTACTAGTTAACGGTGAAGACTATTTTTACTACTTACTAAAATCCTTCCGGATTATAAACTAATAAGTACAGGTGGAGTTCTGCTTCATTCAACCGGATTAGCTGCCACTGTTGCGGATGGAGAGAAACTTTTAGCTGAGACCATCAACAACGGAACTGCTCTAAAAATCTTTGAAAAAATGATCGTCTGCCAGAATGTGGATCCTTCAGTGGCACACGAACTCTGCCATGGCGATTTCCGTAAGATCCTACCGCAAGCCAAGTTCCAGAAACTGTTTAAAGTTCCTTCGTCTGGGTATATCTACGACATCGATAGTTTGGCAGTAGCTCGAGTAACCGGTAGTTTGGGAGCTTCTCGTCAGCGGGCTGCTGATGTGATTCTTCCGGGAGTCGGAGTGCGGCTACTGGTTGGAATAGGGGATCACGTGACTGCTGGGCAGGCCTGGGCTGAACTGCATCACGAGACTGATATTCCAGAGCTTTTGCTGCAGCAGCTGGAGCAAGCTGTTACGATCAGCGAAGATCCAGTGACTTCCAGCGCGTCTCGCCTACTGGATATCGTCTCTTGAATATTTCCAAATTTAAGCCAATAGCATAAAACCAGCTTAGAAAGTGTGAAGCCGCATTCCAAATACAGAGACGCTGAAAAACTAATAACAAATATATAATTATAATACAATATAATAAATATAGTATAATAAGAAGTATAATTATAATAGTATAAATAATTAACAGCTAAAATTATTAAGAGAAGTATTAGAAGAATTTGCCACTTGTTTTCCAGATCCCATAAACGAAACATTATAGTTTGAACACGTACAATCAGGGGAAAAACCAAAAATGATTATTATTTTTCTTTAAATTGATTGGTGGGAAAGGTTGATGTGTTTAGCTGATGCCGTATTTGAGGGGAGTTCCGTTGACTTCCAGATTGATTTCCAGCCACCGATTCTCGCGGCGGTGTCGCCTAACTTCAATCTTGCACGGCAGTTCCTGACCTGTAATTTTTCAAATATTATTACTAAGATGGCAACAGTATTAGTAGTATTAGCAGTAGTACCAGTAGTACTGGTAGTAGCAGTAGTAGTGGTAGGAATGGTAGTAACAGTAGTAACAGAAGTAGTGGTGGTAGCAGTAGTGGTAGTACTAGTAGCAGTAGTAGGAGGAGTACTAGTAATAGGAGGATTCGTAGTAGGATTGGGAGTAGTAGCGGAAGTAGTAGTAATAATGGTAGTATTGGTAGTAGTAGTCTTAGTAATAATAACAATATAAATATAAATGGTAATAGTAATAGCGATAGCAGTACTACTATTACTACTGCTAATACTGCTACAACTAATAATAATAATAATAGTGTGTATTATAGAAGATACCTTCAACGACGGTGATAGGCTGTGGCAAGTAAAAGACCGTCTGTTTCCAGTGTGTTGGCGGGGCGAAGGGTGACGTAGTAAGGACCACCTTATTGGGTAGCAGGAAGTCGGTATCAAAACTACCGCAGAGGGCAGTCAACTGGCCGCTGGCTGTCATTTTCAGGTTGAAATCGGCTCTGAACTCGGTGTCTTGGACGGTGCAGGTACGCAGGTCCAGCAGCAGCACAGTTTCCGGCGAGCTGATGATTCTGTCTGAAGGTACGACCTCTACGGAAGCTTCCCTTAAGACTTCGGGCTTCATGGACGTCATCTGGAAGCCGTAGACGTCGTCCCAGAAGGTGACCACCTCGTCGTAGCGTTTGGGGTCTGATACCCCCATCATCGCTATGGAGCAAGTGGTGGGAAGCATGATACCGCCAGGCGCCAGGTAGCGATCCCTTGCCAAAATGACGCTGTCCAACATCCCCTCGTACAGCAAGAAGTAGCCCATCCATTCAGAGACGATAATGTCGACAACGGGACTTGGAAGAGTTATATCTTCGATGCGTCCACGAATCAGTTTGACCTTTTCTTCCAGTTTATTTTCTCTAAAATATAAGATTTAAAATAACTTAGTTATTAACGATTCATAAATTGAACTAATAATTTTATTTTTATTACTGTTTATTTCCATTATCTTTCTATCTGTTATTATTATTAATATTAAAGCGTTGAATATTTTAAACATTAAATTTACCTTATGATTGCCATGGCGTTGTAAATGATCTGCGACTGGTCGACTCCGATAACTGAAGCGGCGCCCGCTTTAGCCGAGAACATCGACAGAATCGCAGTCCCGCAGCCCAAGTCGAGAACGACTTTATCTTTCACCAGATCAGCATTTTTGATAATAGCGTCGCGATAACCTTCTGTTCTAGGACGGTCCTAGTATTAAAACAAGAAAATTATAGAAACTACAATGAACTAGATTAGTTAAAAAGCTACCGATAACATCTCATGGTGTATACTGAAATGTGCGTAGCTACTGAAGTAGTAGTCATCCTGCTCTTCGTCGGCAGGTTCGTCGAGACTTCTCACTTCCGTGGGTCTCGGGAAATCCTTGTCGCTGAGCACAAGGTTCCTCATCGTCTTCTTCATCGAGTGCATGTCCTTGCGGCACTGCTGGATCACAGCGTCCCGTTCCTTCAGCTTCAAATGCAACTGGTGCAGCGAGTTCTGCAGGTGATCGAAATGCGACTGAGTTAGAGTAACGTGGCCTCCCTCAGCGTTAGCTACAAGGACCCCTGAACCCATAATAGGTTTCATCATGTCGGGAAATGAAGATACAGAAGATTCACTCGCACTCCAGGCTTCGGGGCCTTGAGACGGAGTTCCAGGTAAAGCTTCCTCCGTTTCGAAGTCTATATAATCAAAAATAAGTTATTACAGAGCTTTGATAACTTATTAATGGAATTTTTTATGACTTACCGTACATCAGCATCTGGTCGTCAGCTAACGATGGTGCCATGAATTTTTCATCCTCCCAAACGGGAACGTCAATTTCCATGACTTCTTGAGATGTCGGGTTGCAGGATCTGATAAAGTTGATAAGGCGAATGTAGCTGTAATAGTCCATCCTGTGTCTCTGTTTCAAAAGTTTCAGGTCAAAGTGGTGAGTATTCTTGCAGTGCTCGAGAACAGCATTCGCGGTGGAATAATTTTCCACGCAAAAGATGCACCTGCCCAAACAGATAATCAAATAAAAAACACAAATTATTTAAATGTTTGTTGATCCATACTTAACAGGATGATTGTCTTCTTCGTTTGCTTGTTCGACCCAGTCTTCCTCATCGCTACTATCGTTTTCTACTGGGACTCCAGTTTCAATATTCGACTCGCTCTCTTCGGGGTCGGACTCGCTGCTGCTGCCCTCGCTCGAACTGTCCACATCAGAAACGTTGCTCACCCAGTCCTGAACCGACTCGCTGCCCACTGTTGCGGCTATGCTGACGTTAGTACTGCTCTCGTGAAAGCCCGGTCTGGAATCATCAACCAAAGGCGGAAGATTCTCGATACTGTCACTGTCGGCCATTTCTTGCTGCTTTATAAAAAAATTTCAATTAATTATTTAGGAAAATTTCAAACTAAGTTGAAAAGTTAAATTTAATGTTTGACCTGGGTTTTGATTGTGACTATAATGAGCAGGCGAAAACGACTGACCCACGTGGGTTATTTTGATTTTTAAATCTACTTTAATTGGTTTAAATAATCTTATGTCATGGATTTTAGCTTTAATTGAGTATTTTTATAAAACTAAAAGTGTTGTCATTGATGTAATGCTTTTTAAATTATTATAATTACTTTTCCAGGGACTTGATGCGAGCCAGTACAACAATAAGCCACGATCTTCGTCTCTGACAACCAAGGGGTTCGCAACTCGTAAAAAATTATGCTACAATGAAAAAAAAATTTGCGAATTATTCAGATGTTCAGTAACATAAAAATCCAGGATTTATGGTGATAATAGTAATTATATTATATTAAATTATGTGTATTTAATTTTACTTCTAATCAATTAAATATAGATTAAATTATTAAATGAGATCAAATGAAATTAGACTAGACACAGAATTTTAGTATGACAAGAATTAAAATAATACTCTAATTAATAAAATATTTAAATTTAACTTATTTATACTAATTCATCCGACTGAAATATATTATAAGCTAATGTAAAATATTCAACTTTGATTAACATTCGCAGTACCTATAATCAAAAATGAATGAATTTTTTTTTTCAAACGTTTATTGTATTCATTCATGAGGTCTGTATAACAGCCATTTAATGGATGAAAACATGCTTGAGGGGCGGGGGGTTACATGAAAACGAACAAACAGTAACGATAGTGTCATAAAGTAAATTTTAAACAAAAATTATGTCAATGAAAGAACGAAAGGTATTAAGTTTACCAATATGGTCTAAACGATTAAATGTTATATATAGCCACGCCAAAAAGCGCGGTAAGAAATGCTCAAGCTTACTGTCCAGATTTACTGCCCCGATCCGGAAGCGAACCGGAGGTGACCCGGAAGTCCGAAGAGGAAGAAACTAAAGGGAAGCCGAGGGAGTCCGGAAGTTTTCAACGTTTGATCCCTTGCGTCAAAACAGTGCGGAAGATTTTGATTTTTTAAAAATATCTTTTTTTTCCGTTTTCATGCGTTATTTCAGTTTTGTTAAGTAGATTTTAGTCGGAAGAAGCCATTTTGCATTTGTCAGGGGTCCATCTAAAACTACATTCAACGAACGCTGTAACAAAAATTTCTTTTTTCTTGACTAGCAACTATCAACAATCGGAAAAAAATGGGGTAAAACAGCAAAATGGCTAACCGGATAGGGCTTCCCTTAAACTAAATTTTCTTTTTTCTTTAAAAAATTGAGATTTCTGTCTTGTTCAGTCCGTAGTTATCAACAGTGCGTTTTCGTTTGTCAGATTTTCTTTTTGCTCCAAAGTTTTTACCTCACAGCGAACTGAGAATATACTCGCCCACCCCGAGAAAGTAGACGGTTTGTGCGATACCGAAGAGTGGGGCGATTACCAAAACCCTGCAGGCAGCTCCCTTAAAGAAAGCTCGGAAGCCCTCTTCTCTGTAGACCCGGACAAAAGTATCGGTGACCCCGCTGTAGCCTGTCGAGCGAGGTAGCATGCCGCCGGACTCGGTAGCAGCCAACGAGAAGAGATTCGTGCCAGGAGCAGGTACTGCTTTAGTCACAGGCGCAGTGGCCCTGTCCAACTGTGCTTGAGCCTGTAACAACGCGAATACATTAAAAACTGACTAAGTTAAGTTTGTAGCTGGAAACAAGCCAGTGGATTTGGCTGGAATGCTCGAACAAAGCTTAACATCCAGCTTAAAGAAAGAGAACTAAAAAGGAAAACCCTAAATTCCAGGTTTTCTTTTTGTTTTCTAGATAAATGTGGTACCTGGAGCCTGGTCTTGACCACATCAATGGGATTAACAGCCACAGCAGCAAAACCTCCAGCCGCACACCCAGAAATAAACGACCAATAAAAGGGAGCCTGGCAGGTGACGTCGTCCGACAGGGACGCGCTTTTACCCAGAGACTTGAGATGAGCAAACAGTGGGAAGTAGATGATCGAGAAGTTGACATCTCTCAGCACAGTCGACAGGCATCCTCGGTACAGTCCCCGCACCCTTCGGTGGATACCACCTGCATCGCTAGCCTCCAAGCTGATGCTTTGCCTCCCTGTTTGTGCTGGGCGTCCAACTGCAACTGAATTTTCAGTAACTCCATAGGAGTCGTGACAATTGTCTGGCACAAGCCAGCTAAACCACCAGCAGCCATCTCTTTCGTGACTGTTAGCTTTCTGCGAGTCAAATGAATGAACGGGTAAGTATAAAAGTCGTACTTTACTGAACGGAAAATATTAATTTGAATATCGAATATTACCCTTGCTTATCGAGAAATAGGAAACGGAAGATATCGTTAGCTGTCAGTTTGATCGCCTTTTCAGGAGTCACCAGAAGAATATTAACGGCAGATCCTGCAGGATTCGTTTGTTAAAATAACTAAACTTGGAATTAGACTTTGAAATTACCTCGGTACATCCCAAAATAGCCTCCGTTACGGTACGTTTTTACAAAACAGTCGAACCTGAGAGCAAAACAAGTAAATTATGTAACAAAAAAGTTATTTAAAAAAAAATTTCCATTACATGTTTTTGTACAACTTCTGGCCCGTGCTCGTATTTTGGTTCTGCAGTCTCGTTTTCACCAAGTCGATGGGATAGATCACTGAAACGCCAACAATTCCAGCGATTCCTCCGTTCAAGATCTTGCTCGTCAACCTGTGAGTTAAACATGAGTTTTAAACTATTCTGTGTAAAATCAAGCGTTGAAACGACTTACTGAAACTGCGGGTTGGACATCGTGAACGTTGTACCTTTGCTCGGAAGAAAGAAAATGATGAGATATAAACCTGTCTGCCTGCCTGAAGTATAAGCTTATTATTACGTTTTCTATTACGCTCTCCAGTGTTACGTGTATGTGATAAAAAAATAAAAACAATATCATAAATAATAATGGGCACAACAATAACAACGCCGGGTAATACAAACTTGTCAAGGCTATACAATATTGTGACATGAAATTACCAGGTGCTATTGTGCAGCGAAGAAATAATAATAGACCAGGCGACCCCTTCTCACGGCGAAATGTTCTGGAAAGAGGAATGGCAAAAGCACATATAATTATGTTATACTGACGTCAGTCCTAAGTTACCGGTTACCAGGGCCCGTCTGCTCTTTGGAGTGTTTCCACTTTCGGTTTCCGTTTTCTCCTGAAGAGGGCAGCTGTTTTCCCTTTTTCCCCCACTACTCCAATACATCAATTCCCCCTCCCCTTCCCCCCTCTCCCACCCTCTGTGTTCTGATATGAAGCTCCCTTTTCAGATTCCATTTTCCCTTTTTCGGGGAATTTCCCTGCAAAGTAGAAGCACTAGCTCTTTGCTAGAGGGCCTTAGATAACGATTAAACAATGGTGGGTCTTTAAACATGGTCAGCCATAATCGATACGCTAAGGATGCACCACGACCGAGGTTTAAATATAGAATAAAGAAATATTAATATGACAAATACAGATATCGATTAAACAATCGTCCATATTTAAATAATTTTCAACAATAATCGAAAAAGATTTATTATTCTTAAAGTTTCGTATTATTGATAAACTGTCCAAAATTTTATTAAGATTGATTCTGTTGAATTTGAATGAAGCTGTCGGAGCCCGCCATTTTTCCGGTACTTTCAAACAAATCTATTAATCCTGTAAACAAAATAAAGTAGCAAGTATTAGATGCTGTGTTTCAGAAATACAGACATAATATTGGGAAAAATTTATATGAAATTAATTATTAAGCCTCAGCACGAATGGAGTTTATACCATGGGGTCTGAAACTTCCAATAAATCTTCGTACACCTAGATCGTGTTATCACTGTTATCAGCCTGTTATCTCCCTGTTACCCACGTGTTATGGCATGTTATCAATTAATCTTCGTACACTTCACCTCGGAGTTTCGGACCCCTTGGTTTATACATATTTTAGAAATTAATTCCTAACGTAGCTTCACGTTATCGCCATGATCATGAGGTGCCATCATCGTTTTCTTATTATATTTTTATACTACATGAGAAAATTATAATTAAGAGCGTTTATTACTTTACCAATAACACTAGATAATGAAAATAAACTACAAATATGCTATCCACAATGAATATGAACTATTTAACGGTTGAAGCAGTTTCAGTCTAGAATTCATAGTTTATATATTTATATACGAATAAAGCAATAGCATTAATCTGTATACTGTTAAAATAACGAATGGTATGATGCTAGTTACTAAAATTTAATCTCAATTAAGTTATCGGGTTCATTTTAGTTCTAATTATCACCGCTAGATGGCGAGAGTGTTTGGCGCTAAATTTCGATCGTCAGATTCGATTTTGCTCGTTCGGTTCGCCAACATCGCCCATCTCGCCTCTTTTATTTCTCAATTCTCTTCATAATTTTATTCTACATTAAAAAAATTTTTAATATCTCACAGAGAAGACTTTGAATTATTTTCATTTAAATGATAAAGTAGTACAGTAAGGCCTAGAATGATATGTCCTGGTATACTCAAGTATAGCTTCAACAGCAGTAGCAATCAGAATAAAGGAGTAAGCAATTGTTATTGGCATTGATACAAATTCTAGTAGAACCTGCTGAAAATTTTCTTCTGAAACTATCATTAGCATTTGCTTAATAGCAATTTACAAAATTCGATTTACACTTATTGTCCTTCCTACACTGTTATCCGAAAGGTCCTGTTTCTGGCCTTAACCGAGGTCCGACGTTTTTCAGGACCTCACTGTAAGAAAGCGGACGTCAGGTTTAGAAACCGGACGTCACCTTAAAAAACCAGACGTTTTGATAAAATTCTGGACGTCACGATACATTTCCGGACGTCACGTTAAAATTCTGGACGTTAACTTAAAATTCCGGACGTCGCTTTAAAAAACCGGACTTGGACAGAGAAAATTTTAGGACCTTTGGGATAACAGTGTATATAATGTGTAAGCGCAGTATGAACATAGGCAGAAGTATAGTCTTATGCACTAGTTTCATTCTGCAGGACTTTATTCCGGTATAAACGGCCAATGGAGGATAAATTACACAGTGGAAGAGATAACTACCTCCAAACTAGATTCCAGCATAGTATGCCAGTGTGAACGTAGTTTTCGCTGCATTAAGTATAACCACAACCTAAAAGCGGTATAGTTGCATAAATTGTAAGTTTTTACATATTCTTGAATATGTAATATATCTTATATACATGTTCAAACATTACACTGAGCAAATATCAAGTTTCGGAATTAATACACAGCTTTTGACTGAAGTAAAATGTTGCTCTCCAGTGATGATACTACGTAGAACTTTAGATTCCCAGTAAATTTAGTTATTCTGGATGGGTCTCCACTTCAGAAACTTCCAGTTTAAGTTTCTGAATCCTTAACAGGCTTACTAATTACAAGTGCATTACATATATATTATTAATACTGCTTATAAGGATTTATAGAAATTTTAGTGCAGTTTAAAGCAGTTTGTGTATTTCACAGTCAGCATTATACAGAAACACAAACCCATATGAGAGGGTCATAAATAATATAATACATAACAATTATATTAAACAATAAATTTAAAGTATTCCTTCTCACAAAGCGTCTTGATGCTTTCGCTGGATTGTGCAGGAATATCGCAATAAACATGCGAAAATAAGTTGTGCAAAATTTTTATTTTAAGACTTTGAATCTATTTTGCGGGACTTTACGGATGGTGGGACAACAAATGAACGTATCGAGAGGGCAAACTTTAAGATTTGAGGAAGTCGGCTTCCCCACTTTCGTCGCCGATGTCCCGGCGCTTGCGACCGGGGCCGACCGCGTAGTTGGCCGCAGCCAGTCCCATCAGGTGCTTGGCGGCCTGAGTCCCAGAGAAACCGCGACCCAAGCCGAAATCGACGCCTCGTTTAGCGCTGAAGTAAAAAAAAAAAAGGGGCAGAATTTAGTAAATTAACTTATTATTTTGTGAAGTTTATGTGTATTGTAATAAGATCTTACTATTCAAAATCGTTGGCTCGAGCGATGCTTCTACCGAGACGTGAGATGATGTCCAGCACAGTGTCAGGGTCTTCCAGTTCAATTAGATAGGGCCTCCTGTAACTTCATTTATCGAATAAAATTAGTTATTCAGTATTTCCAACACAACAGGTACATAATTCCACAGATTTGGTTGGATTGATTCATTATATTAATTAATCCAAATAACTTGTATATGAGAGTAGCTAAGATCTTATATCGAAATTTATATTTATAATTTAGTTGATTACTAGCTCACAGGACTTTCTACAACATTCATAATATGACTCTGAGTCTTAGTATAACTAACAATAGTATCAAAATCGATTCAATTTATTAATTTAATTCAAATAATGTATGAATATTACGTTACCTGGGAGGAACAGCTTCACTGGAATGAACGAGACAAGCCAAACAGGTGACCGCAACAACAGCAGCAAAGATTTTCCCTTCCATCATAGTCGACTTTGTATTAAAATGCTTTATCTTCGCAGGTTACTATGTAGGGAAGTGGATCCTTTGCTGTTAGGAGATCCTTGCTCGGGGACTGAATGCTGTCCGGCTGCTTTGCCCACGGCTATTTATACAGGCGCGCCGTGTGGACGTCCATCAGGGGGGCCGCCAGCAGATGCCTCGGGCAAGAAGACGCAGGCCGCTGCTAAACCGAAACCTTCCTTCCACACTAATATTCATAAGCATTTGAAAAATACATTCAATTCATAAATTGAAAGAATATTATTTAATGCGTTGTTTTTCATACGCAGGTTTTAATATTTTTTTTTTCAAAGTGAAGATTTTTATGTTTTAATATTCCAAGAAGTTGGCGGGGAAATGCATTTCAGGGGCTTTCATTTGCGCCATACGGCACATCGGGGTATCACGGGATCATTCGCATGCAAAACGTTGCCACTTTTTCGGCCAATTTGCTCTTTAATGGGTGGCTATCTGCACCATCTGCTTAACGACGATGATTCAATCTGAATAATTCAACGACAATTTCCCAACTGCTTGTACTGGTCCTGTAATATCCACATTCCCGTTGTTTGTTTCTCTTCGAGAAAATTTCAACTGATTTCTGCTCGGGTTATAATGCGAAACGAGTTTATTGCTGGATTCCCACATACTTCTGACAGAACTGTATCAAGACAATAGGTACCAAGCAGTGATTTACGGAGTTTTAAATTACTCCGAGAAGTTGGATTGCTCGGTACGCTTTTGGAACCAAGTCTGAGGACAGTAAGGGCAAACTTCCCGATGATGCCACAAATCGGGGAAATCAAGTGCATAGCCAAACAATGAAACCTCATCAAACTGCTTCCTGAAATGTAATCAAAACTTCCATACACCAAATTCGCAAAAATAAACCGGACCTTTGTTAATATGGTAACACTAGATTTTCAAAAGATTATCACAAAAAAAGTTGAAATTTCCCTGTAGACTTGGACGTACAATGGAGAGATTAGTCGAACAGGTTCAGGAATAAGAAGTATACGTTAATACCCTGATTCAGCGAGGTAAAGGTAGATAGAGAGAGAGAGTACTTTTCTCTCCCCTTTGAGTATTTTAATGTATTCCCTCGTCTCTGGGGAAGACATGTGCCCTTTGTTGACCACGGAGGCAGCCAAATGCGTATGTCTTGCACCGACCTTTTCCCTTGGAGATTTACTAATCCAAGATTCACGAAAACGGACGTCCCCTGATCTTTTCTTCACCAACATCCATTACATCCAGACAAAACAAACCAACAAGCACCTAACCGGAAAAGTGGGCCTGCAATATAAGAAATAGGGAAATAGCTAAAGCAAAAACTACGGTCTTATTTGCTCTTCGCTTTTAGAGGGGCTTTGCGTGCGAGTGGGTGTAACTGCACTGGGTGCTGTGATAGGCATAGGGAAGAGATTAAGTAATTGCTAAACTACAGGCGACGTAGGCAAACAGCAAGTCACCAACATGAAAGTTAGGCCTACTCTAATGGAACTCAGTGTTTTCATCCCGTTACCAGCTAGCTAGGACTGTTATCGCTTACTATCAAAGCTGTTTTTTTTTTTTTTTACCCCGAGTTCTGCGAAGCTTTCAGGTGTTAATAAAATAATCGTATGTTGCTTTCGAATCTTTTGCATTATGCGAAGACTGGGAACTCTCTCAACTTCTAGTACGTAAGACTTAAGCGTATCAAATTCTTGGTTTGCTCGATCACTTGCATTAGATTTCTGGTGCGTTATTTCATTCGGGGCTACAAAGTTGAAGTTTGATGAAGAAAAGCTTTTGAAGAGGAGCTGCTGAATTATGCAGCACGTGTTGGGTAACGAGCAAGGCACAAGCAATTTCATTTGGACTCGATACACTTAGAGCCAAGTTCAACTTTCTTGATTAAAACTACCCACCACCAACAGACGTGATCACTTCAATTAACATCTCCCAGAAATGTTATCGACTGCCTCTGTTGTATCCGTCTGTAATGCTTTTGGAATTTGTATATTTTCAGTTGTTTGGTGCAGAGCTTTTCTTTGCAGATTAGACAACAATAAACTTTTACTGGAAAGTTATAACAGTGTAGACGCATTTAGCCAAGAGACAAAGTGCTGAAAATCTATAATATGCATGAAACACTAGAAAAGCTATTCTTATTGTATAGCAAAGCCCAACTTGAAAGCTGGATTATGACAAATCTTGGGAAAACTTTGGATTTTAAGAGACAAAAATCATTTCTTCTCGAGGTGAGATGGGACTGGTGGGTTCGCAGAAGTTCGCTGGGTTAGTTTTCAGCATTTCGCGTAGATACATAGCACTGAAGTAGCCGAGTTCGGGACGGCGATCGCGGCCTTCCACCATAGCCTTGACCTGCGAGGAGTGCAGCACCAGCCCGTGGTTCCTGCTCAGGGACTCCTTGGTAGCCTCGATGCGCTGCATGGCGATCCCGCGGCAAGCGTCGTCGACCAGGATCGTCCGGTAGCCGTGCTCCATTGCGTGTTTCGCAGTCGCTCCTATTCAAAGCCATTGACGTTAATTCATAATAGTTGATTTCTTTAAACAATGATATTTTTCGTTAGTAATAAAGTTTATCAAAATAATTTTTACCGACGCAGACGTCGTAGGCGATTCCACAGACATAGACGTCGGTGATTTTCTTCTCCTTGAGGTGTTCGGCCAGCGAAGTCTGCGATATTTTGTTGTTGTCCCAAAACGCTGAGTAAGAATCAATATCCGGATGGATTCCCTTGTAAACGAAAATGCTTCCCTCCACAACCTAAAAAGTCAACAGTTGTAGATTATAAATAATCAATACAACTTCATAAAATAGTAATTTAAAGTTTTCTATTACAACTCAGTAAGTGAAAACGGTAAAGCGTAGTAAATAGTAAAGTGTGATTTGGTTATTTCGATACTTTGAGATCACGGTGCAATTCGGCACCCCAGGTGTTTTGGACGCAGTGTGTCGGCCACAGCATTTGCTCGTTCACGGGTGGTCCTTCGAACACTACCACGTCGTAAGGACCAATGTCTCCTGCACCCTTCTGCTCCATCAAAAAAGCAAAAAAACGCAGAAAAAAATACAATTAAAATTACCTTATTTCTTACAAACAAAATCATAACATTCTATGATAGTCATACTCACTGTATACGATGAATTTGTAATCAGATAATAAGTAAAAGTTTAACAGTTAATAATTACGATAATCTGACAAAAAATTTTATATTTTATGAATAAAAGTGATAAACATAGTCGGCAGTACTTTAGTAAGAGGACAATTAACTTTAATTAAGAACCTAGGCGAGGACGAGCTTCCCAAACCTACCGCTAGATGGCGTTGCGCCTTTGGCGCCAATTTTTTAAAACTAAGAACCTTAGACGATGGGTGGAGTTTTCTCTGGGCAACGTTCTCGTAGAAGGACACGTGATTCTTCGGGTGCCAGTCGAGGGAATAGAAGACGGAGTCGAAAGGTACTTGATCGAGAAGCTTGTTGATGGGCTCGAGAACATCTTCACCCGCGTGCTGAGCTTCGCAATTGCAAATCGCCAAAGTGCCGCTGATGAAATCGTTCTGCACATCCACCACTAGCAGAGCGCTAACCGGTCGCACTATCTACAAAATTAAAAGTAAATTACGAAATAGTATAAAGTTAATTTTGTATATGAATTACTGGATTCAATCATTTTTGTTGGGTTAAGCAATTTGGGCTCTGTTCGCGTGCAAGTATTTCTATTGCAATAAAATTTTTCAACCTCAAAATTTCACGACCAGTACAAATAAATGTGAAATTATGGCTTCACATGAAGTGGATTTAAGCCAATAAAATACACCAACCAGTCACGTGATGTCCCAACCAATAAAAAAGTCACCCAAAAAAAAAATTAATTTACGATCTTCAGTTGTGTTAACGTACTTTATTATATTTGAACGATTTCTCTTGCTGTTCGGATTATTTTATTCATTAACTAATGTTTGTAAAGGTATGTTTTTTGAAAAATAGTTATGGCTACGGGCAAACAAAGAAGAAAGAGAGCTGTATTGCATGTGAAGAGAGTTAGAGCTGGCCTCGATAAGTACATCGCATGACTTGCATTCGTTTTTACAACATTTACAACTCTAGAACAAAGCTACTTTTTTTTTCTACATGTATACCCGGTAATTTCAACATTTCAAAGTATACTTTCATATCCCTTAGTTGGTTGAAGTAATAGCAATAACTATTTATGTTATATATGGAATATACCGGTTTGATCCAGTGTCTCCAGCAGAATCGGAACTCATCAAAGCCTATCATTCCGTCATTGTTGATGTCAAAAACAGTGAACATGTCCGCTAAATCTTTCTCTTCAATGGTGTAAGCTTTCCCCTGGTCGTTACGGAACAGTGCGCGGCACAGCGCTCCGAAATCCGCTAGAGTCAGGTACCCATCACTTCAAGAAAAAAAGAAAATAATAGGCGAGTTAATGAAGTGACAGGCCTATAATTGCGGCATAGGTTGGTAGTACAGGTTGTGTGCTGGTGGGGGAAAAAAACTAGGGCTCAGGTAATTAAGTTTGAGCACGAAACATAGTGGCGATGATAACACACGTCACATACAGTTTTATGAGTCGCATGATAGGCCAAAGGTGAAACACCTTCCATAGCCAGGTACCACTAACCTCCGCTTTTCAAACACTGAAAATCAATATTAACGAAGGACCTTGTTTCCCACTTGTGGCCATTTGCCCTTTTCATAATTGTCATTTGCCAAGCTTTGATCCGATATCGCTAACTCTGAACCCGCGCCGGCTTGGCACTATACCCGCCCTCTCCCGCAAAAAAGCGATAAAAAAGTTTTAGGCGAATTTAAATCAACGTAAAGGAATCTAGGATGACTAAGCAATTTTCTAACATAACTTTCATTACATTAAAACAAAACGGCAACGCTGTAAAAAAAAATATATTTCACAAGAGGAAAAAGAAAAAATGTTACGGACTTTCCATCGCTTTCCTTCCGGGGGCAAAACTTTCTCACTAGTTACATCTGTGCACCACGTGGCTTTTTTCAAAAGACTTAAAATTTGATTCAAAAGAAGAAAAAATTACATAAGCAGATAAAAAGAAACTTACATACAAGACAAGAGATTAGTGTTATCAAGAAGAAGGATTAGGGGGAGGAAAAAAAAATTGAACCTGTCTTTATCAAAGGCCTTGAAACAAGCTTCCATGTCTTCGAAGGTGGCGGATGCTTGACACTCGAGCACTGATTTGTCCAAGGTATCCGCTGTAATGCTCAGATCGCTCCACTTTCTGGCCATGTCTAAGCCAAAAAGCAAAGAACTAAGAAACCCCAGCCCCCTTTCTTTGGCCTCGGCCAAACAAGCGTCAATTCTATGGCAACCGCGCTCTATCTATCATATTGCACCCTGCTACTCTCCAGACTGCAGCGCCACGAGCGGCGGTATCGTGAACTAAAAATTCATAATTTTTTGTCTTCAACTGTTCCAACGCAAGGAGATGATATACATAAATGAATACAGATTTTAATAATTTGTTTATTTCCAAAAAGGAGAAGACTAAACTTCACACAGCACAGTACTACAACGACCCAGTGATTCTCCGCTGCCGGATTCCTTCCAGCCATTCCGCGAGCATCTTGGGACCGGTTTGCGGGGCTTTCCAGGGGAAGATGTGTTCGGGTGGGGTACCTTCCTCCAGTCGCACGAAATAATGGCAATGATGGTAAGCGACACTTCCAAACCTGCCTCTAGCGTGCCTCCTCATTCCTTTAACGGTAATACCTTTGCCGACAAACGACTCAGCCACCCACAAATTGCTCTTGTACTCAACGTTGTGTTTCTCGACTGCAAGTTTCTGCGCCTCGAGTAAGATTTCCTTGACGTGGACAGCTCCCTGCTTGTTGATGAAGCTCAGCTGCTTGAGAGCCTCTTCGATGCTCATCCCGCGAATCATTTCCGCCACGTACCACATCTTCCAAGGGCTGTACTTGATGTTTGTTCGCATGTGGCAAACGTACTGAAAGATCAAATTAATAAAAATTAGTCGTGATCAAAAAGTGTAGTGTCGTTTAATCGTACCGCTGGCCGTCGTTCTTCGCCAAGCTGTTGCGGGGGATAGATTTTCTCGTTATATTTTGGCCATTTTATGGGTCCTGTAGGTTTTTCATAGGGCATACGAAGAGCGGATGAAGTGTGTACATTGCAGGACAATACTCCAGCGTTTTGTACGAGTGATGAGAGCCTCGGACTCGCACAAAGCCTTTGCATTTGTCGAACGATCAGTTCCATTGTTTATTAAGGTTGTTTTATTGTCAGTATTGATTTAAACCATGTGAGAAAATGCACGAAAAACAAAATTTTACAAGTCTTCAAAAGAAACCAGCAGACGAATTCAATGGGAACTCTCAGAGGTTGCTACTAAACAGTGCTCCCACTTTCAGTTTTACATTTTCCCTGAAAGAGGGCGCTGTTTTCCCTTTCTTTCCCTTTCGTTGTAGATATCAAGAATCCTTTTCCCCTCTATCCTAGGATATCAAGCTATACTTCCATGTATACTTCTTTACTTCTATCTATACTTCTATGGATAGGATATCAAGCTATACTTCTATGTTATTTTTCCCTTATTTTTCCTTTTTGAGACCCAGTTTTTCCTTTTTAAGGGAATTTCCCCGCAAAGTGGAAGAAATGCTACTAAACTGTCACACAAACTTAAACCTGAATAAGTAACATAAAAAGAGTAATTTTTTAAAAATCATACACGATTTACTTGAAACTCAAAGGGGAATTGTAATATTATTTTTATTTTTCACCAATTGTGCTTAATTATCGCAAATAAATTGTCAAATTAGTTCATTAGCTGAGATAACTAGAAATTGCAATTCTTCCCTTAGACCATGGACTGCGACTTTTGAATAAAACACGGGTAAATTGAAGCACCAGGCATTATTTAGGTAAATAACATAATAATTTATTATTAACGTGTATTTAACTCAGATGTTAGGTAAGCACTCGAACCCGTTATACCCATAGCGTTGACGTTTGCATTGATATTGCTCCTAAAACTTTTCTCTCTATATTTTAATAATATTTCATTAGCAAATTGTCCGGATGGTATCCTTCGAAAGCTAAGGCAGAGTCATCTGACACATGTTCCTTTGTCTTTCCACCAGATTTGATGCTTTGCGGAACAAGTCCTGAGTCGAGGATCCACCGTTTCGCAGCTACTTGATCGGCAAGTGAAGATCCACTCCAGGCAGCGTGTTCCAGCAACAAAGCGCCTATTCAGTATTTAATAGTAACATATATTTTGTTACTAAAGAAAACTGGGAATTTATCATTTACCAGCGAGAGTTCTCGCAAGACCAAACGCGAAGTCCCTAGCGTAGTATTCAAGGGACTTTGTATTTGTGACAGCGAATTTCAGCAGCAGCTGCTGAGCTTTTTCCAGTTCTTCACAGGCTTGGGATAATTCAGTTTTGCAAGAAGCAGACGAGATGGCACTGTTGATCCTCTCTCTGTAGGATTCCAAGACACGGCCTTCTGACTTGGCCAGGGATCGCAGGACGTCCAAACTCAGAATGTTGGTTGTGCCCTCCCAAATAGGTGTTACCTAGGAAAAAATCAAACTGATTATCATTATACACTATCAAGGGTTATTCTATATACTAATACATTTCCACTGGACATATCGATATCCAGCTACAGAAATGATAATAATCGATATTTTTGTCGATCTATATACTGTATCAAAAAATCGGTGATCTATTATTCGCCCCATATCCGACAACCACGGTTGTTCGAAACAAATATTTCATTCATAAAATAAAGACAATTTACTGAACTGTATTTTAATATCACAAGTCCTAACATGGAAAAAATAGAGATTTTTGTTATAATATAGTAATTTCTTGTACTTTGATGAACAGATTGGCAACTGATTCATTAGCTGGGCGTTATTGTTTATGATTACAATAATATTATTATTATTATTATCATATTAATTTACCTGAGCGTCTCTTAGTATGGAAGGTATACCAGTATCTTCCATGTAGCCCTGTCCACCAAAGCTTTCCAGGCCTGTAAAAAATATTATACTCATTTTAAGATAAGCTCAGAAAATATTACATTGTAACACTAAATAACTTACAGTAAATAAATTGCAATAATACTAATATAAGCAGTTCTATAATGACAATATGCTGACAGTTGCATTTTTCCCTGTATACGCGATTATAAATGATACAAAATGCACATGTTATAGTATTAGTATACGTAATATACTTACATGTACATGTATATGAAAAATACGTGGTACCATAACTATATCTGATACTAAACTTAAAAAAAAGGAAATGTAAATTGCTGCACTACCTTCAGAAATAACTCCAATACACTGTTTTCCAGTATACAGTTTAGCAACAGGCAGTAGCATACGGAGTAAAAGACGCTCGGAATCTGAAGCTCGGCCTCTTTCTTCCAGTCCAGTCAATCTAGTTAATAAAATATTTACGACTTTTAATGCTTTATTTATAATTCTTTTGATACAATTGTATAAATTCAATTGAAATACTGATCAGTATGAATCAATTCAAATGAGCCACACACAGATAGTCTACTATTTCTCTCCCGTAATAAAATAATGCTAGTTGTCGTATGTTATTAAATAGAAAATTAATAAAATAACGCATAAATACAATTAAAATGCTGATTCATATGAGCCATACAGAGGTAGTCCATTATTTCTCTCCTGTAATAATATAATGCTAGTTTTAGTATCTTAACTCATCACACTATTAATAAAACAATGTATAAAATCTATTAAAACAGTGTTCCATAAGAGCCACACACAGATAGTCTAGTATTTTTTTCCCTTTATCATAGTGCTAGTTTTAGTAACGTTTTTATATAATAATTATTAAAATAATGTATAAATTCAATTATAATGCTGCCAAATGGAAGCATACGCAGTCTATTTGTCTGTTTCTATTAATTATTCTTTATTAATTATTTTATACTATTATTATCGATTAATTAATCTATTATTTATTCAATTATTCGTTTTCTTTCGTTTCCTCGCAGAGTTCCCGCTGTTTGTTTCCCGCTACCAGTTTTCACGTTCCTGCGTTGTTTAACATTAAAAAAAAAATAATAAATATTCGGTAAAACCTGGCAGATTCGAGGAAAAGACTGAGACCGGCCCGGTATTCCAGTTCCAGATGTGCCAGAGTCTTGACGTGCAGTGGGTGATCCTTCAGATGTCGTCCGAAAGCCACTCGCCGCTGACTGTAGTCTCGGGCCAAGCTGATTATCCTGATTTTTAAAGGGCACATTAAATAATAATAATAATAATAATATTCGTACTACTGCTACTACTGCTAGTGCTGGTACTTGTACTACTACTCTTACTACTACTGCTACTACTTCTTCTGGTATCAGTACTACTGCTATTACTACCCTCACTGCTACTAGTACTACTACTCCTACTATTACTACCCTTACTACTACTGCTACTACAGCTACTGCTACTTCTAATAACACTACTACAACCACTACTACTATTACTAATACTGCTACTCTTACCACTACTGCTAATACTACTTCTAGTATCACTACTACTACTACTGCTGCTGCTACCATTGCTACTACTGCTACTACAGCTACTGCTACTTCTAATAACACTACTACAACTACTACTACTATTACTAATACTGCTACTTTTACCACTATTGCTAATACTATTTCTAGTATCACTACTCCTGCCACTACTACTCCTATTGCTACTACTAGTGCCACTATCACTACTACTACTACTCATAATAATAATAATAATGTAATACCGTTTCATGTACGACAACGAAGCTCCAGCGTTATGCATTCGGGTGATGCTAAGCATGGGACTAATGGAAGCTACACCTCTTCCGGGAGAACTTATCAAATCCGCTTCCATCCCGTCAAGTAGCAGTTCACCAGTGGGCAGTTGTCGGGTCCCCAGCTTCTGCTTCAGTCGTATGAGGTTCAGGTGATCGGGCTGGTGAACTTTGAGCAAAAACAGCGAAAGGCCTGACGTACCCTACAAACGAAAAAATGCGATTTTTAATAGAAATTGAATTTTGTACTCAATAATGAAAATTTAAATTAACGTTATACTTTCAGTCATTTACACATTACAACGAAAAAATATTTACATGACATTAAAACTACTAGAAATTATTACATTTTAACAAATTTGTATAATATTAATAATAATTACAATATATGACATTTAATTCATTGATATAATAAAATAAAGTTCCTAAACTAAAACAGAGGACTTTATAATCCAGATGAATTATTCAGGAATATCAAATAGACATACAGCAGTAGTAGATCCACTCTCTGGGTCAGCGATTCTTGCCAGCGTCAAGGCAATATCCGCGTCTGTCGCTGAACTGAAGAATTTGTACCCGTACAGTCTGTGCTTGATACCGCTACCACTGAACTTCGCGATTGTTTCCGTTCCTCCAGCGACATCAGAACCTCCTACAAAATCAAAACTAAGTTTATTGCACTTTACAGATAATTTGTTTTTATGCTCAAACTTAATTTAAATTTCAATTGCTTATTGTTTTAAGTAATTTTAAAATGTAAAGACCTCGTTTTTCTGTCATCCACTGTCCCGACGTCCAAAACTGCTTAGGGTCTCGCGACGTTAGGTGCTGGTAGTAGTCCTCGTGATCTCGCAGACCTAAAGTCTACAGACAATTTATCAAAATAGTGTATATTTATGATTTTATATATTCTGTTTAAAATGGATTTTAGATACCTAAGATATTACTTGGATAATGTTACGTATTGGAAACATAAATTTGTATACAACTAACAATGAGAGTTTTCGCAGCTCCGTCCGTCATGGCGAGCGGGCAGTTGTAGAGTCCCGACGAAGCTCCAAAGAGGAAAATTTTGGTCATTTGCAAGAGTCGGCTCCAGTCTTCATACTTCTTTTCGTAAGCCGTTGCTATAAGACCTTCCTCGGCTGAAACATCTTTGAGTTTCTTCCAGGCTTCGCAGGTTACTTTTTACAAAGATTGTTTATAACAATAATATTTTTAAAATTTGAAATTTATAAGTTCGATACCAACTTCATTCCATGTGTTTCCCCACGCGTCTTGAATTTTCAGATACGGCTGATTCAATTCACACTCTCGGCCGAGTTTGTAGATCTCCGTCCCGACCCTCGTGCCGAACGTTGATAGCTCGTCCCGAGCCGTTTCGTAAAGCTGCAGAATTTGTGCAGTTTGATATAAACTTTAACATTCAAAATGTACAATAATGAAGGTAGATTTACGTTTGAGGGTAAAATTCGTTGTAAATTTCCATTCAAGAATTTATCAGTGGTGAATGGATGTTCGAGAAAGGGGGCATCTTGAAAAAAGCTGCCCTTTCGCGCTTTCGCAAAAGGTACTTGAGTAGAGGCTCCGTTACTATAATACTTAAAAGCAGTATAGCAATTTCCGATTTGAAAATAATTTCTTCTGATATTGAGAGATTTCACAGGAAACATTTTTGTTAGTTTATTCCAAAACAAACAACCTGTAGAAAGTAAACAAAGTGCAATGCTTCCACTTTCAGTTCAATTTTCCCTATTCCTTGTAGAGGGCGCCATGTTTTCCCTTTTTCCCCTTTTGTTTGAAAATATCTATCCCCTTTTCCCCCCTTTCTCCAAAAACCTATATAGCTCTAATACCTCTTAACTTCACTTTCCCCTGTTTTTTCCCTCTTCCCTTTTTTTTCTTCTTTCCCCTGTGCGCTGGAATACAAAGCCATGCTTTGTAAATCTCTTTTTCCCTCTTCCCTCATTTTTCCCTTCTGGGACCCCTTTTCCCTTTTTAGGGAATTTCCCTGCAAACTGGAAGCGCTGACAGAGTGGATTCCAGGAATAAGCAAGAATAATAAACATTAATAATTTAATTGTTACATGATTAATGTATACATTTACCAATAGATGTTGAAAAATAAATAATTTTTATTTCTTAAATACATGTACATATGATAAATAAACCGAGTAATGTTAACATGCCATACGACCGGTTATTATATTTTACTGAATTCGGAAAAATACGCCATTATTTAATATACATAGAAATTTAGAAATCTAAAAGAAAAATACATTTGATAAATTTCAAGGGTATCAGGTATATCAATCATCGTTTTCTCGTTTGTCGTTAATTTATCATCACTGGATGCAGTTTGAAAATCGGGATTTGAGCAGCTCTGGTCACGATCCTTTCGATTCCCGTACATCCACTGATAACAGCGTTGACCACTCCATATGGTCAACAGCGGCAAGGGAGTCATTAAAGCCACGGCAACAGGGACAGCAGTGTTGATATCAGCAGCGGGTTGCTCTAGTGTCAACCTCAGGATGAAAATGGCTACGCCAGTGTTCTGAACGCCTGTTTCTATGGCAACAGCCAGCGAGTCTGTCCAAGGCTGTTGGAAGATTGTAGAAGCCACTGCTCCGAAAGCGAATCCTATCCAGGGTAACAACATCCCGCACAGCAGGACCTTACAAAACACGCGAATACATTAATTCTACTTATTTTTACCAAAATTTTTTTTGAGGTTTTACTCTCCAGTCCATCAGCTGGAACAAGTAGAGATTGGCGTAAGTCCCAAAACCCACGACGAAGAGGATAAACAAACCAGAAATTGGTTTCAGCATCTTCACGAGGATCAGTCCAGCTTTAGGTGAAGCTCTTCTTATCCCAATGCCGATCTTTATTCAAATAAAATAAGATCAATTAATTAATAAGTACAGTTAATCAGTGTTAAGCA
Source organism: Eulimnadia texana (assembly GCA_002872375.1). Taxonomy (NCBI): domain Eukaryota; kingdom Metazoa; phylum Arthropoda; class Branchiopoda; order Diplostraca; family Limnadiidae; genus Eulimnadia; species Eulimnadia texana. Next base: position 15,893,323 of record NKDA01000001.1, read on the forward strand.
GTCACTGACCAAGAGCCAGAAGTTAAAAGGTCAGTTAAGTAAGCAGGAAAACAAAAATAAACCGATAAAACAGACCAGTAACGGGACTGCCAATCCTGCAGCTAAGGTTGCAACCTTGGCGTAAGGCACAACGATAAGTGATTGAGTAAACACCAGGCGACCTAAGGTCAGTGTCCACAACGGTATCATAGCTGTTATGTAAAAACAAATTTGAATAATCAGTTTTTCGTAAATTCACATAGGAACTTAATTACGAGCCCAAGTAAAATTTCCCATAGCTGTAAACTTTTAGTGTGGCACTCGAGTATTTTGCAACATAGTAGATGGTTTTAGTTTAGTGCACTATAGTACATTTTAATTGGGAAGCTGAACGCACCGAAAGCTGCTAGAGTGCTAAGGCAAGTCATCGTAATGCTGAGATTCAGATTTCCTCCCAAGAGATAGGTCCAGATGTTGGATCCTCCGCCACCAGGACTGCAGCCTGTGACAAAGAGTCCTAACTGGAGAGCAGCATTGTGCCAAAGGAGAAGAGACCCGAGTCCAAAGGAGCACTGCAATAGATAAAATACGAATTATATCTCATGTAGAAATGTATGGAAATTTAACTTACCAGTGGCATGAAGAAATACTGACAGCAAAACCCTATGAATGGTCCTACAGGTTTCTCCAGAGTGACTTTAACAATACTGAGATCAAGAGAACAGCCCATATTGACAAACGCAATAGAAACCAGAGTTGCTATTGTGTAAGAAAAGATCTGGTCCATTGCGTGAGGTTTCCGGATGACTGAAACCTGCACCGTCCGTGATTCGGCAAGCAAAACTGGAGTGACGGTGGCAGCAGTTTCGTCTTCAGCTTCCAGGCCCCACAGTTGAAGCGTAACGCTGGAGTAACCAAGGATATTTCCCGAGATGTTGAACGAGCCCGTCCAGTTTTCAGCGTCCGGGTCGGGCGAACTCTCGTCGAAGATCCTCGGTCTCGAGACCGAGGCCACATCGGGATCCGAGCTTTGTACAATCACTGTAATGTTGGAAACATTGAAGACTTCGGTAATATTTATAAAAACAAAATCTATCGCCTTCGTTTCCCCTTCAGTAAGTTTCGTGTACATTTCAATAGAAAAATCAACGTCAATTGTACGAATGCCAGCTCGACAAGGTGAGCTACACAAAAATAAAATAGATACCCAGGTACATAACACTAAAGTATTTCCAAACATTGTAAAAGATCCTATCGATATTTTTAAAATTATAAAGAATTTTTTCAGTTGGTCTTGAGTTCGTTGTGTTCTGTAACTGACTGAAGAGAATTCTGAGGCAAAATACGTTTACGAATCACGTATACGTGACTAAGGCAGCGTGCCGGCGTTTTAAGTATTATGTACATCTTTGTTTAGGGAAAAAAAAGCAAAATAGAAACAAGAGTGCGAGGACGTTCAGAGAAAAAGAGACGTGACGTTTGAATGAAACACGAGAAGTTGAATGTAAACAAACGCACGCGGCTTACTACAACGTTGCACGCCATCTAGCGGTGGTGTGAGAAACTAAATTGTTCTCTGTTTATGTCATCATCAAGCTGCTGGTAAAAGTTAGGCAAATGTTCACGGAACTTGAAAATTTGTCTTCACTTAATGCTCACGCTCAGTAAAGTAAGTAAGACAAGATATGAAAGCAACTCGGATAATAGTAAATATACTAACATTTAATTCTGTTTTTCTCTTAATTGGAATTTTACAGTTTTGACTCGCCTTTCACCATTTGTGCGCACTGGACTGTAGAAGAAAACTGAAAACTTGTTAAATTTAAAGAGTTGGCTGTAGGTTTTTCGAACGGGAAATGAAAATGACGGGAACGTTCCGCGTCTCTGTGTGGGACCCTCCGCTGATTATATCGCAGATTATCTCAGTACAGTGTATCTTGTACATTTCGCTGGGGATTTGGGTGATGCTTTTCCTTCACCTGATGTGCGGGCAGCCCGTCTCCGTAGACTACATGTTCAAATATCAGGTATAATTTGATTTTAGGTAATTAATTAGGCATATAATGTTTATTCTTGTTAACAGGAAGTTAACGTGAAGGACGTTTCTGGCAGACTCGTAATAATATGTTTCCTTGTGAACTCTTTAATGAGGTAACATAAATATCCTACAAAAATCTTTAACTTGGTTATTAATGTTTATGTTTTTTAGTGCATTGTCGCTGTGGGCGATCGTGCAACGTACCAAGATGTGTCTCGATTTCAGCGCTACCGCGTATTTGATCCATTTAGTCATTTGTCTCTTCTACAATTCTTCGTGGCCATCCTCAGCAGCCTGGTGGATACTGCAGATCTCCTGTCTGGCCATCACTTGCGTTATCGGTGAGTATCTGTGTCTGAGATCGGAGCTGAAGGCCATCCCGCTGAGCATGTCTTCGATGGTGGATTTATGAAAAACTCACCTTATCACACATTAATATGATAATTTTTGTATCAATCTTTTTCGTTGTCTTGTAAATACATAATAAATAATTAATACTCCTTTGTCAGAAACAGCCACTTTCAGTTTTCCCTTTTCCCTTAAATAAGGGTTCTATTTCCCCTTTGCTTCAAAATAATTTCCCCTTTCCCCTCTTTTTTTCATTAACTTTCTTCCCTTCATTTCTCCTCATTCTCCTCGTTTTTCTCATCTTTCCCTTTTTAGGGGAATTTCCCCCAAAGTGGCTGAAAAATCTACTAGCCATCTGCTGGCTATTTTTGCGTTATTTTATCTTCATGTTGTGTAAACATTCAAAATGATGAGACCCTCGTTGATCATCGCCGTTTTTCTGTTGCTGTTATTTGCGTGTGACATTAATTGTCGCAAGCATTTCTACAGAGGAAAATGGTTTGGCAAGAAAAACAAGGCACTGAACGGTGTGAGCGACAAACCGCTTCCCGCTGATCAATGGTTCGAGCAAAAACTTGACCACTTCCACTTGGTCAACACGAAAACGTGGAAACAAGTATATAAGTAACACTCATTAAAATCTAAACTTTAAAAACTTGCTTTCTTCTTAAAGAGATACTTTACCAATGACACGTTCTTTGATGGATCGGGCCCCGTTTTTCTGATGATTGGCGGAGAAGGAACTGCCCAGCCGATATGGATGGTAGAAGGAGCCTGGATAAACTGGGCCCAGAAATATAAAGCCCTCTGTTTTCAGTTAGAGCATCGTTTTTACGGAAAAAGCCATCCAACAACGTAAGATAGTATCAATGTACTATTTAACATGACTCCTAAATTTTCTGGTTTTACAGGAGTCTCAGTACCAAGAATCTCGCCTATCTCAGCAGCGAGCAGGCTCTCGCTGATTTAGCTTACTTCATCGAATCAAAACAGGAAGAGTATAGAATGAAAGGCAATAAATGGATAGTATTTGGCGGATCTTACCCTGGTTCGCTCGCAGCTTGGTTTCGACTGAAGTACCCGCATCTCGCCTATGGAGCTATCGCGTCTAGCGCTCCATTACTTGCTCAAATAAATTTTGTGGGTAAATATATACCAAATTGAAATTCAAATGTTAATTCTGCATTTTTAAATTTTTGTTTGGTCCAACAGAATATCTCGAGGTGGTGAGAGACTCCCTAGAAACGAGCAAGCAGGGCAAACGATGTACCGAAGCGATTCGCTCAGCAACCAAAAAATTGGAAGAAACTTTGAAAGACTCAAAATGCTGCGGATCGCTGGAAAAAACGTTCAAGCTGTGCGACAGACTGAACACTTCCTCACCACTTGATATCAGCAATTTCTACGAGACTCTGACTGGAAACATTGAAGGGGTCGTTCAGTACAACAAGGATAACCGGTAACAAATATAAAATCTTAGTTTAAGCACTTATCAAGTTCTCTTAAACAGAGACTTTGAAGGAGCGAAAGGAACAAACATTACGATTGATGTCGTTTGTGACATGATGACCGACTCGACCTACGGGCAACCTCTAGAACGCTACGCTGCGGTCAGCAACATGATACTCCAGTCACAAGACGAGAAATGTCTCGATTTCACTTACAAAAGTTTTCTTAAACAAATGCGAGCGACAGATTGGAACAGTTCGGCTTCGGAAGGAGGTTCTGACTTTTAAGTTCCCAGATTCAATACATTTTTAAATGTTTTATTTTTTGCAGGACGTCAATGGACGTACCAAACCTGTACCGAGTTTGGTTATTTCCAGTCGTCAGATCTGAGAGACCAGCCCTTTGGGAACCACTTTCCTGTTGACTTTTTCGTGAAACAGTGCAGCGATATCTTCGGTCCCCGTTTCAACAGAGCTCTTCTCGAGTCCGCCATCAAGCGTACAAACATCATTTACGGGGCCCTTGATCTGCAGGCCACTCGAATCGTTCTGCCCAACGGTTCTGTCGACCCCTGGCACGCTCTGGGAATAATGGAAAGCAATTCAATGTATCAAGCAGTTTACATCAACGGTAGCACTTCAATTATTTCTCTTTTCCCTCAGTCTAATCTGATGACTTTGCATTCAGGAACGGCTCACTGTGCCGACATGTACCCGCCCTCGGACAAGGATTCCGAGGAGCTCGTGGAAGCTCGTAAGGCTATTGAGAAGAAGCTCGACGAGTGGCTGTCCGCGTGAAACAAGTTCAAGACTTTGTGGTTCACATTTTCTTTTGTAATTGCAAAATAACGTTTACACGGTTTTTTAAAAGAGAAAAGAAAAGGGTAAAAACGAAGTCCCGAAAATAAAACAAAAACAAGAGCAAAATACACATAATGAATAATCAAAAAATAAAACACTGAGAGACCAACTTGTAACTTGTTGCGCATCTAAATAGATTTTTTTAGGCAATTTTTTTTCTCTTCCAAAGGAAAAACCGAAAGTACTTTGAATTTTTTGTCTCCATTTCGTCATTCAGCTGATAATAATTCACACGCGTAATTAATTGTCCGCATTTTTTTTTTTTGCATATGGTCAATATTTATATATTATTCTGATTTTCCTCGTCCGAAAAGTACGAAATTTGGCATTTGATTTCAATTTCCTCGCTTTTCCTGGATTCGTAATTTTTTGTCTTAAAATTCCGAGACGTGTGTGTGTTTGTGTGTGACGTTGTGCATAGTTCAAGCTGGCCGTTGGTTGTTTTCCCCTCGTCTTTGAAAATGTGATTTTTTTTTGTTGTATGATTTTACCAGAAACACTGAAAACAGAGGAGACGGTGTAACCCAAGAGCTGAAAAATTATGCGTGAAAAGCTTTGTGGGATTATCTAACTTGCTTCGGATACGCAGAAACAGTCAACTGAATCCCAGAAGACGTGAATGATAGAAGAGAAAAGGATAACAAAGCTGATTGCGTGGAAAAAAATAAGAAGTTATTATAAGAAAACTGAAGAGAAATGGCACTACGTTGTTGTAAACCTATGGGGCTGTGTTGTGGGGACTTTCAACTGACAACCATTGATGATAGTAATCGTGTACTGTTCTGTTATGTCCCTTTGCAAAAAAAGAAAAAAATATTTCAGAATTCTCCCTCTTCTTTTATCTGTTTGTCCCGGTTTGTGTGAATCGTATGGATTTTTGCTTTCCACTTTTCATCGCCTGTTTCTGTGATTTTTTCTATTTGTTTTTCGTGTTCGGTACTTTGTGGTTAGGGTTTTAGTCACCGAAGAGCTGCTCCTGTTTGACGTGTACAGGTCCAGCAGACGAAGAATGGCCTGGGTAGGTAGAAGCCAGTTGCTCCACGTCATCAGGCGCACCCACGTCGTCCACCATCGGTATCTGATTGCTGAAACTGGCCCCGGAATACCAGCCCAGCTGTTGTTGCTGCTGCTGGCACGAGAGCTGCTGCTGCTGCTGTTGGCTGAGGCTGTTGCTGTTGCCGCTACCACTGCTACCGCCTATAGTCATCGATACGGCAGCCTCGGTATCCATGGGCGGCATCAGACGCTGACTCATGGCGTTCAGTGCGGCCAAACGCGTTTCTTCCGCAACTTCTTGCTGCAGGACGCTGAACAGAGACGACGAAGTCAACCCTCCGCCTATTGGATAACAAAATGAACCAATCACATCGTCTGAAAATTTTAATATAAAAATAGTTTGCTACCTGAGTTGACCAAGCAACTGTTGGAACTGCTACCGGACTGCATTTGCGGATTCGTGTTCATGGGGTGGTTAGGATTCATGATATTGCTCGGCCCGATGATTTCGATCCCGTTGGACGAAGACGAGGGTCCTGCCATGGATCTCATGGCGTTGAATGGCGGGAAATTCAAACTGGACGACGATGAGGACATGGCCATTTCTCCAGAACTACTGGGCGGTGCATTCAAACGCGATCCTGTGATGTTGACACCGCAATCGTTGGGACCTATTGTTAGAAAAATTTAAAATCCTCATTAAACGTTTTGTACTTTTTTCGTATTGAAGTAATTAATTAATAAATAACTACTATATTTAAAATAATAATAGATAATAGTAATAAGTAAATACGTAAGTTAAATAAATAAGTATTTAATGTATTTAGATAATTTAAAATTCGTTTACCCGAGGTAATGATCCTGCTAATACTTGGTTTACTGGCTGGCATTCTACTGAGATCCTCGCGTTCGACTCCTGCAACAAAAATCGATTTTTCAAAAATAGTCAAAAATGTCTTATATCGATATGGAAGTATAAGGTGGATTGCCAACTTCCCGGTCAATAGGAAAGTGATACCAGACCAGTATTTCCACTTTGTAGGGAAATTCCCTGAAAAAGGGAAAACTGAGTCTCAAAAGGATAAAATAAAGGGAGGAGGGAAAAGCGGAAACTTAGAAACATAGCGTGATATGTTAGCATGAAGGCGGGAAAAAAGGGAAATTGATATTTTCGCAAAGGAGGAAAAATGGAAAGTCGAGTCTACAAAGAGGAAAATAGGGAAGAGGGAAAGGGGAAATTTATAGAAGTATAACTTGAAATCCTAGCATGGAGGGGAATAAAGAGATTGTTGATTATTGTCAAACAAAGGTGGAAAAAAAGGAAAAATAGGGAGGAGGGAAAAGGAGAGATTTGGAAGTATAGCTCGAAATCACAGCATGGAGGGGAAAAGGAGAATGATGGGGAATGAAAAGGGAAATCGAGTCTCGAAAGGGAAAAATAGGGGAAGAGGGAAAAAGGGGAAATTTAGAAGTATAGCTTGAATTCCTAGCATGGAAGGGAAAAAGCCGAATTGATATGTTGAGCAGAGGGGAAAAAAGGGGAAAGAGAGTCCTCTATAAGGGAAAACCGAAAGTGGAAACAGACTGACAACATTTGATAACAGGAGTGTTGTGGTGTCCAGGGAAGGATTATCGGCAGGAGTTGCGGATCCCTGCGGATGAAACGCTAAGGTCAGGAAAAGGATATTACCGCGCTCAAAATGACGAGGCAAACTGCTGGGATCGCGAAATACCACAGCTCGTATTACTCCGTGGACGTGATCCTCCGGCCAAGACCCCGTGAGGATTCTCTGAGGTCTTCCGCGTCCTTTGGGTCGCAGTTCTGGAAAAAAAAAATCCATACGAAAAATATCAATATTAAAAACAATAATAATAATGGCAATAGTAATAACAATAACAATAACCATAACCATAAAAACACAACAATAACAATAGCAATAACAAAAAGCAGTAACAATAGCAATAGTAACAACTACACTAAAAGATGATGAGAACTACGTCGTAGACCATTATTACGAATTACGGGAATAAATCAATACTTATAGCGAACGGTCCGACAAAAGCAAACGAGGGGAGAAAGAAAGAAAGGTAATAAAAGAAAAGAAGAAAGAAAATAAATAACTAACTAATTCATATCAAAGAATAAATCAATAACATATAGACGCAACGACCGAGGAGGGGGGGGGGGGAGCCGGCAAATGTAATATCAATAAAAGAAATGCAGGGACCGAGGGAAATATAATATAATATATTAATACAGAAATATAATAATAACTGCAGAGTTCCTATCTGAAAAATTAAATAAATAATAACAAGTACACGCAAGCTGATTGGACAGAATACCGGCGTTCTGATTGGTTGTTCAGGAGCTGGGGAACAACTAATTAAAACACTACGATTCTTCCAACCAATGAGAAAAAATCCTGGGGGAAAAAATCCTGGGGGAAAAAATTCGATAGCGGGGGGGGGGGGGGGGCTACTGCAATAGCTGTAACTGAACACGGGTGGAAATGCAAATGAGCCCACAGACACGGCTGAATCATTGACGGTCATTAAGATTTGAAACAGCTTGGCAAATGCCATAGTCCAAGAGAGCTGCAGCAGCTCCGGGGTCCTAATGTATTTTCAATCAGAAAGCTGGATATTTCAACAAGCTGCTCAGGGAACATGGTAAACCACTACAGCTGCAAGGAGTCACTAGAGACGAGAGAAGACAGTTTCTTTCCACTTCAAATAAACCACCAATTACTCATTCAACAGATACTTTCACTGGAAACGTTCCCAAAAATCCTAGTTTTCTGAATCTACTACTTTTACTCCACTAGGATCTTCAAGGATCCCTGCAGTTTAATATTAACTAGAACGAACAAACGTAATTAAGTTCTAGTAATTACAATAAGTTATATAGAAAGATATCAGTTTCGTTAGTGTAATTAGTTTTCCTTCATTACCATCATTGCCATTATTTCTTCATCATCATAATTACTGGGCTTCATTAATAATGAATCGTTCGTTATTTACATTGGGTATTACTGCTATCCTTCATCATTATCACAGACATTAACTTAATTATCCTTTATTATCTGATAGTAATACTAATAACTACTGGTTCTACGGTTGCTAGTACTAGTAATGGTGCTTGCAGTATGTTTATTTACGTGAGAACGGCATGCTACAGCTCGATATAGGTAGTATACCTATTCCGCCTTCCACGGAGGGTCCGAGCATGTTGTTGACGCGGTTGGCGTACAGCACGAAGGTCGGGTAGGGAATGTCGAACTTCCTGGCGGCTTGTGACAGGGACAGTCCCTCGCGGAGGACGGCCATGATGGCTTCGGCCATCGTCTCCGGACGCCACGTCTTGAAGGGTCCGCGCTCGCGAAAGCGAAGGTTCTGCATCACTCCCTGTCCGGTAGCCCAGGCCTTCTGCCATAAAGCTTTAGAACAAACACAGGAAAATCAAGAAAAATCTTCAAATTTCACTAGATCTATTACGAATAAACTGAAAAAAGTAACCTATCAAGTCAAAATAATAGTATTGTAATAAGATTTTGTAGTATGAAGTGAAGGATACTCACCATCACGAGGATCGGTGGGAGGTTGACCAGAGCCTAGAACAGTTGGATGGGTTTAAACAAAAGAAAACAAAAACGGGGAAACAAACAGCGGCAGGCAACACGAAACAGCAACGAAAAAAAAGAAATGCAAAACAAAAAATTAATTAAAATCATAGTAAAAACACAAAACTAATTAATTTCGGATTAAACACGTTTATTAATAATGACCCAGAGGTTTTTAATGGAAATTTCTTCAGGGAAAGAGGGTTGAACTGAAGAAATCTACTTACGCAAAATTAGTTAAGTTTTTAAGTAACTCAAAATTAACTTTTTTTTTCAACCCTCTTGAAACCTGAATGGAATGAACGAAACACTTAAAAACAACGATTTTACCATGTCGTTTGAAAATTTCATCTTAAAAATCGGGTTCAAAAAATATTGAATGATTGTCAATTGTTTGTTTGTATCACTTCTACAGCAAGGAACGTTGAAAATTTGGCACCTACGACATTTTTTAACTACTACAAACAAAAAACTAGTTTCAGCTATCAACTGAAAAATGTAAGTATATCATCAAATATGGCCCCGACAAGTTGGCACAATCTGGAAAGTATCAATTTCATATGGCTTTTCAAAGTAACAAACGAGATTCCAGAAAGTCTCCCAATAGAAAAATTCATCCAAAAAAAAAATCACATAAATTGAACAATTTGAACGGGAATGTGAACTTTTAAGCAAATTTTATGAAAATGTCATTAACTTTTGTCCCCGTAAGTGGTGAAAAGCTCGATATGGCGCGTCCTAGCGTTTCAAACTTTCAAACGCATGGTAATATGCAGCATAGAGGAAATTCAACGGAAGATTTTTGTATAAAACTAAAAGTACTGCTGGAAAACTTCATTTTGGGTGTTAAACAAAATAACTCTAAACTAAAACCCCGTCCTGCCTGGGCCTTGACGCCAGAAACCAAAACGAAGGACTGAAAATTTTTCTTCTAACACTAGAACAAAAAACTTAAAATTTTTGCAGAAATACTTAAGTAAAAAACTGATAAACGTGCAAGGATTGTAACAAACAGAACTCAAGCGACAGGCCAGGCAGGAATCGATGGCTTCATAAGATTTGAGCAGGATTCCTGGGGAAATCCGGGTTGTAGGGCATGGGGAAAAAGAGGGAAATTTTGTCGGGGGAAAAGTAAAACGGGAAAGACGGAGTGTGGGAAAAAGGTGTACAAATCAATGGGTATTTCAGGTTGGCTGGTTAGAGGAAGAGAAAGTGTTTTTATTTAAATTTTAATTAAAATGAAGTTTTCAGCGTTTGTGTAGCGAAAGATTCTCTGGCTCGGGATCGCTTTCGTCGTCCTGTTCGATGCTGTGGTTGCGGGATCTCACACTGCTAGTGTTGTTGTTGTTGTTGTTGTTGCGTAGGAGAGCGTGGCTCAGTTGCAGGGCGTGTGCCAGATGAATATTATTGTTGATATTGCGGTAAATGGGAAGACTATCCAGGTTTTTGGCTACTTCGTCATCCTTCAGTAACTGTTGCTGCTGCTCTTTGACCGAAGACAAGTTTTCAGGACTCTCGTTTCTAATTGGATGTCCGTTCACCACTGAAGCATTACGATTGGTCGTCACTCCTCCAGAAGGTGTAGCGCTTTTGTTCTTGGCGTAGAAGAGAGAGACGATGTTGTGTTTCTTGCAGAAGGCCCACCACCATCGGAAGCCCACCAGGGCCGTCAGTTTGAACGAGGTCTGCCCCTTGGTCTGCTTGAGCTTCTCCACGAAGGCGATGATGCTCTCCAGCGACTTATTGGTGCGGCGATTGTAAGGCATCACCGAGGTCTCGCAGCAAAAGTCGAGTACCGCCTCCTCTTCACTCGACTCGAGGCCGACCTCGTCGAGAACGAGCATCCTCTTGGATTTGCCCAGGATGTTGTCGTAAAGGGTTCCCTTGGGGATTCCGTAATGGGCCGAGGCCTGCGTGAATCTCATCCGCTGAGTGACTATGGCCTGGATGGCTTCTTGCAGCTGCTCCTTGGACCAAGCCGGCGCTTTGGAACGCCACTGGACCAGCGATTCTGCTAGAAGTAATTTGTCGGAAAGGGTCCAAAGGGCAAGTGGAGGTAACAGAAGAAGAGGAGGACCGAGGGGTTGAGGAGGAAAAGTAGCGAAAGAAAAAGATAAAAAAACATAAAAAAAATCATAAATAAAAAGGAAGAAAAAAAAAACCAAAACTTCGAAACTAAAAACTAAAGTGGAGGGTTTGAAAAATTTCTTCACGGAAATCAAATCTACGAAAAGGCCTCAGGCTGGAGGGGGTTGATTGTCAAGGAAAAACATTATGCGTTTTAAAAAATAACAAAAAATCTGTGTTTTCTTCTGTACATTCATGCTCATGCTAATTCTTCTTCTTCCAGACAACTATCTGTCCGAGCATTCGTAATGTACGTACCTTTTACCTTAGTACTTTTTCCAACCACGGTGAAGCACAGTTCACTTGTGAGGGTTTGTTCCGCGTTCGGTCGGACTTTTTGTTCGAATCTGAGTCGAACACGAGTGTTTAAAAGTTTGTTCGACATCGAACCGAACGGGAAAAAACTCACGTGTAAACCGTGCTTGCAGAAAAAAAAATAAACGATGAAAAACGACATCTTACCTGAGAGAACAGAGGGAGGCGTCGACAGCCATGGATGACCGCCTTCCAACATGCGGGCCTGTAACACACAAAAAAAAATCATTGTTTTAGTCAACAATTTGTCTGTTTTCTCACTGGTCGAACAAGTCACGTGACGTATGAGTACAACCAATCAGGGAAAAATCTACAGCGTACAACATGTCTCTTCAATTTCTATTGGTTTGATTTCTATCACGTGACTGCTTATTCCGTTATTTGCGATTTTGCCAAATCCTGTGATATATCATTAGGGCAAAATTATGGAGGTCCTGGGCAATTATAACTGTTTTCTAGCAATTTTGTACGTATTTCAGTCTCTCCAAATTGTCTTTGGAGAACAAACGGTAAACAAGCGAAGAAACAGACAAGCAGCGGGGTTCTCAGTTCGATGACAACAACCGTTGATAATTGGACGATAACAGATGATAACTGGAGGTTTCGGAGAAATGACGAGAGTCGGAAACCCCCTGTTCAGAGAAGATGGCAGTAAAAGCTGGACATTTGATACGAAGAAACAGAGCCATAAATCTCGGCGCATCGAAACTTTGAAAAGATTTCCAGCTTTTTGGTTGCTGCACTTACGGCCAATAGCGTTTCCATAGCTTCAGAAACAAGGACCCTGACCTATTCTATTGCTTTTGTCTTATTTTTTTTTCTTTTGGGAACGTCGAACGGGGTCTGTGACTTTCAAGATCACGTTTACGATAATACGATAACAGACCGAGAGCAATGTTCGAACAACTTGGGTGTATCTGGAGTTTATCAGGCATTTACAGACCCCGCTTTCGACCGTGGCCCCGGGAGGTGGTCTGGAGGAGGTGGTTGGGGAGTGAAGATATCAAGCTCTGGTGTAGTTAGCCCCGGTCATAAAGCCAGTCTCGAACTATGTCCATCGTAAAAATTCTAGCCTGCTTTTTATGACACCCTCTGGAGCACACAAGTCCCCACCGAGCCACGGAAATATTTCCCACCACATTCGAGACCCTCAGGCACATTTTCGCTTATATTTTTTTTCCCCTCAATGTCCGTTCAAACATCTCCTCAAACTCTTAGAGCGGACACTTAGAGGACGCACTGAAATATTATCAGATTGTTATCATCACTTGATCAGAGTGCAAAGTATAGCGAGCCTTTCTGCACTCCACTTGGGTAAATGAGCGTAAAAGGTAGCCGGCAGCTAGCGGCCACGACAACTCTTGAAGCAAAGGTACTGATTATCTGATAACGCGCAGATAACAGTGATAACATCAGTCAGGTGTGAGAGGATACAAGTGCAAGTTGCAGACCTATTCGCCTGCGGCTAAGCGGCGCTGGGGCCCTTTTCTGCTGCGGACAACCTTGGCAGAAAAATGAGATAGCATCAGAAAAGCCAGCCCTCCAGTTAAAAAGACACAAAAGCCAGAGAGAGAAGGAGAGAACCATTTAACAGGGTTCCCAACTCGCACATTCCATGTTATCATTGTTATCACTGTGTAATCAAGTTACTGCATTATACAGTTCAGAACGGATTGCATGCATTCTAGCCAACTTTAACAGCTCGTTACAATTACAGCGCTGCCCTCTATCATCTAACGTTCTTGGTATTATCAGACTGTTAACAAAGTGTTATGGAATTATCACTGCGTTGTGTGTGAAGTTGCAGACCCTTTTGAACGACTTGCTCGCTGACCTCCGACGCCAACCAGGAAACTTGTTCCCTCTTTTTTCTTTTTTGGCCCTCCACTGAAAACCACCACCAAAAAACTACTACGAGTTTTGCAACACTTCACTTCGCTCCTCTACTGTTATCATAGGTTAATATCTTCGTTAACGCATTACTATCTTTGGTAGGGTGTTCGCTGTTTCATAGTTGTTGAAGGTAAGGTAAACTTTTGAGACGGGAGCTGGAGCGTATTCTCCATTAAGGATAACGAAAGGAGTAACAGTCAGAGGACTGCACGCGGTCACGCACTGTAATTTTTGTCAAATCAACCGGGGTGGCCTTATTATCCCGGGCAACAGCGAAGCAACCAAAGCACCGAAAAAAAAAACCTAATTACCGCAACTGGAACAGCCTTCACTATTCGCAGTAGGTAGAAAGGCGATAACTGCGCGATAACACCACAGCTTAGCGTATCAAGCATATCACATGTTATCGTATCATAGATGTTCGCGTACGTGTCTATTGTGTGAGTTCGCAGGCCCCATCGGTGCCTAGAGTCACGGCGCGGAGATTACAAAGTTCAGAGACGCACGCGAAAGTTGAAGGTATTTCTCCATCGAGTGATGGCCCAAGCGCGGCGTCTTCTTGATTTATGCAGCATACCTGGGCACAGGTGACGGAGAGTACGATTCCCTGTTGGCCTCCACCAAAACCCAAGGGTTATGCGCCACTTTGCTTCGGGCTTCTTATCCATCTCCGCTACCTCTACCTGTGTTATCTATGGTTAACAAGCGTTATCGCCGTGTTGTCAATCTGTTATCGGCTATCATCATTTTTAGGATCCCACGCTAGAGAACACTGAACCCCTAGACACAGCTGCAGGCAACTGTGTAATAAACTGTAAGATTAAAGGCTTTAACCGGTAATTTAGTTTCACAAAATGGGTTGGGTGCCATCATGCAATGTCTGGACGATAACACGGCGATAACATGTGATAACACCTTGATAACATAAGTGACGCACGGCGAAAGAAAGAGATTCAAAACATATGTGGACCGTTTCTTTCTTTGCGGAAATACGTGTTGAACCTGACGTTTTGGATTCCTTTCAAGCGTCTCTTGCTGTGGGTTTTCCCGTATCTATATAACGCTGGACGCGCTGGAAACCACGCCTTGCAAACGTCGGAAAAGCTCGGGGAACCCAGAGACGGAAAACAGGGATGGCTCTGGTTAATCTAGATAGCGCAACGCAAGGTGGTCGAGATAAGGACAAGTCGAGCACGTCAAAAGGCGCGGCAGGATTTTCACTATTGCCACCGCCTTTTGTTGGACGTCACCCGCGGGAATCGACAGAACAATCGTCCCACCGCCGGGAGTCCAGCCTCCCGTGCGTGCACCCCAAGCCAAACATTCGCTGAAATAATTAATATCAGAACCGCATAAGGAAAAAAAACTATGAATATATAAACGCGTATTTTAATATAAAATGTTAGGCTTGGATTATAATGTAAATATTTATCGTATCAACTAAGTATAAAAGATAATATTTTCAAGTTCTTTTTGGGCGGTTTGGAATCGTTGGCCATCTTTGACGCACAGCCAGATGCTGAATGAGTTTAACGGTTCTTGCGGAAAATATCAAAGTCCAACGAGCTTGCCGCTATTCCAGAATAGAAAAAAAAACTATCAAGAGGAGTGTTCGAGTATATCTCTTCACAAAATCTGCATAAATTCAATCCACGATTTCAAGAATCATTCTTTCATCCGACAATTCTGCAATACTACAAATCTGTATGCTGCAGTAAGCTTCCCGATGATATTATCATTAGTTATCAATGTTTTGGTAGACTGTCTCTTGCGACTTCTGTAATTTCACTCTCGCAAGTGCAGTTTCTGACGTACGAGCCTCGTACAACAAACAAAACTGAGCCATCTTCTTACGTTTCAAGTCGCGATATTAAAAATCGTCCTTTACCCAAGTTTAACATTAAAATGCACAGGGTAATATGTTTGAGCATACAATACACAAATGCGTTCTTCGCTGGTGGGGTAAAAAGTAGAAAAAGCAAGCACAGGAAGGGCGTCGATGCAGTCTAAGTGTGGGCGAAAAGGGCCATAAATAAACACTGCACAGTAGACGACGACGTCCATATTTTCTTCCTACTTATCAGTTCCTTGAGGTCTCACACTGCTTTCATCAAGTTTCCCGTCCGTCTTTGCCCGGGCTTTTCTTATCACCATTCCCTTGGACTTTTTCCCTCTTCCATCTTCTTTGTATTTTTCTCCTTTTCCCCCCTTCCCAGTTTTGCGTCACGCTCTTCTCGGTGTAGTTGGTAGTTGGGTCATAAAAACCCCTCGGCCCGGAGTCGGGAGAGGAGAGGGAAGGGACTCATCAAAAACTCCCCGTACCGCAGCTTCGTCTCCCTCTCTCAGGCCCGCCCCGGTTGTGAGCTTGGCGCCCCACCGCACCTCTCCACGTTCTTGTGGCCAAGGTCAGCGGCGTCTTGGCCTTCGTGTTGGCGAGTTGGTCAACAACAAGAGAAAGGAAGGCACCGCTATAATCCTCCCCAGAAACTGCCCACACGTTTTCCACCGTCGAGAAACAAAGAGAACCTCCATTATGACGCCAAAGGAATCTAATCAACTTCACATGGGGCCCCCAGGAAAGGTTCGCTACGTTTTGATACGTCGCGCATCACAAGAGCCGTGAATCCAACGTGATACGATTATTTTCGTACTTCTCCTTCTGTAGAAAGGGCTCACTAATTCTGTTAGCGATGGACCCTCTTCTCTAAAGCATCTTCTTCTACAATGCCTCGTAATTAACATCGATTGTTTCCTTTCTATTTTATCTTCCAACTTTTACGTTCGTCTTACAAAAACTTCCACTCTCTTCAAACTTGAGTCTTATCGCAGACGGTATAAACTTAAATCAGCATCAGATTAGACGCAGGCAAGCTCTGATAATCAAAATCAATCGATAATTAACAGAGACATCATTTTCTCTAGTCAGGAATTACTTAAGCGATCACGTAAGACAGTAAAACTTACCCTTTCTTCCTCGCGGATGAGTTCAGCAATTCCAGGTTTAATATCCAAATCGTCGGCAGGTGAGGCTTGCACGTGCTGCTGGTGTATGGTCAGCGAAGGCAAGTTGAGGGATGAAGCAGCGTTCGACGTAGCGTTGGAAGAGGAGGAAGCGGGGCTCTGATGAGTGTGACCGACCAAGGGCAGGGGGCCTTCAAGGCTCATGTCTTCCTGAGCCGGGGCAACCGATCCTGCGGGACTGGAAGCGCTGCTGCGCTCGGTGCCGGAAGTACGGCGACGCTTCACGGTTCTCGGTGACATGGTGGGCGTATCATCACGCGACCAAGGCTGAGTCTGCAGCGGCCACGAGCTGCTGGGACTCTCCAAGCGACGCGCCAGAGTCCCATTTGGAGCCGCTGAAACAGCGGCGCTGGGACTTACCGACTCGCTACGCTCGTCGCCACCTGCGGCTCCACCTTGACGGTCGCCGTTCAACTCGGACAGTCCCCGAATCTTCAGCGTCTCGGCGACGCGCAGCAGCGACGTCAGTTCCTCTTGGGCGACCGAGATCTCGCCCCGATACATGTACTCGACTATTGCCTTCAGCTCGGACCATCGCGTGTCTTTGAGGATGACGATCGGATGCTGACACGGATTGTCGAAAAACAAAGCCTATCGAACAAATGCACATTTTCGCCGTTAATTCATCTACTCCAGAACTTCTAGAAACTCTTACATGAAGTTTGAAACAAGTATAACGAATGACGTTAAAATTGGTATAGTAGGTTTCAAGACTAACCTGGAAGTAGGGCGAACATGCCGAGAGGACCATCCGGTGTGCTTTAATGGCGTGTCCATCGGCAGCCAAGGTGACATCGACGAACGTTTCACTTTGCAGTAACTGATCAAAAACGCTGGTCAAATTGGTCTGGTAATTGTTCCAGCGAAGACAAAGGTGCGCTGCAGAGGCCATCTTGTTTTCACACCTTGACTCCTTCACCTAACACCGCAAAAGACAAACAAAAAAGAAACCGTCAAAAAACCTGTAAACATCCAAAAACCGCACACACCAAGCCAGAAAAAAAAAAAACTTAATCAAAACTTGCTGTTTCTCTGGAAAATAAACCGAAAACTTCTATTTACTGGATAGTTAATCCGAACAGTTGGAGAAAACTCGCTAATTCCAGTGATGTTATTTCTCACAGTAAAACAAGAAACAACGAGAATCAACTTTGTCAAGAATAAAAAAAAAAGTGTCAACAAAGTACGCGTCACGCACGTCCTGACACTGTGGCGTCTCGCGGGCAACTGACACTGATAGCGACACAGACGCGGTTTAACGTCGCAACGCCTCGCCAGAGCGGACACAACAACTTGCGGACAAATTCTTCTCACAGCGTACACGACAGAAAAAAAAAATCCCTCGAAAAGAATACAGAATCGACGTTAACCACCATCTCTCCCCACATCGGAATTCCTTCACTTATGCAGTACTCTATACGCAATGCTAGTACACAACCAAGCATTCGAAGAAATGCTATACCCCAGCGCCACTAGCGGAGGATCTGAGAACTTGGTATCCGAGAAAGAAAAGGCAACCAATTTAAACATGGAGGCCGAATAAAAGCTGCAACGGTGTTACCATCAAGTGACTTGTGCAAGCTTCAAACCAGTCCCCCTAAGGCTTTGGTCGGGGATCCCAATATGGCCTTCCCATTTTGCTCGGGATACTTAACACTGGAAAACGAGGGGAGGCAAGCAACAGGAATGAGAATAGCCCCACGGATTCGGTTATTAACGTGCTCCGTTACTAGGGTCCAACCCAAAAGAGCAGACTAATTTCTCTTCTTTCTAAAACAAAAACCTAGTCGCCTATCCGATTACTAACGCGGCAAATGAGTACTCGGTATCTTGGACGTGTAACGGTTACTCAATCGCTAACCGAAACCGCAGATTGACTCGTCTCTGGTTGCTACGACCCGGAGATAAATCCGGCCGCGCGTCCCCAGAGGTCAAAAAAAAAGCAACGCGCGCGGTGAGAGGACAGCATGGCGCGCGGGACGAGCGGAGGTGAAGGGCGCAGTAATCCCGGTGTTGACTACAAGTACGTGCGGTGCGAGACGCAGTAGACGCGGTGCAAAGCGCAGAGACTCGTAACGTAACAGGTGAACGGGCGCAGAAGCTCAGCAAACGTGAACGAACTGATTTAACAAAGCGATAACAAGATAACAGCTTACCGCTATGCCATAGTTATCACTTGTTATCGTCTGTTATCACGTGTTATCGCTTTGGTGGCCACCTGTCGCTCGGTCCATTGGCTATGGCGTCAGGAGTCGCGCGCAGCGCCTCTCGCTCGCTTCCGCACAAAAAGCGTTAACTGTTCCAGCACCACGGGGGGTTTGCAACGCTTTACAATCCACAAAGGAATAGGAACAATACCTGATAACGCTGATAACACGGTTGATAACATCGTGTAGGGAGTTGGCTGCGAACCCCCCTCGTATTCAACCACCTTTAAATACACGGTATACGTTTACCGCAACACAATGGGGCTTGGTTTTACAATTCAAACATTTGCCAGACTTCCCTGAGGGTCCTTGTACTTTCTGTCATCTGTAATATCACCGTGTTATCACTAGTTATCACTAGTCCGTTTCTGAAAGTAGCAGACCCCTTTCACCGTATCTTTCTAAGAACAAATTGCCTACTCTTCACTACCCGACAGAAAAGTCATACTGTTGAGTATCGAATGGCTAGGTAGCTGAACACTAGCTACCCTCTGAATCACTAGATGAATTGTGGCTGAACTGACTTCAGTTGTTAAAAAGCGAACCATCCGAATGAGGGGTTAAATACTGCATGACTAAGTTCTTGAGAGATTCAGCGTACGAACCAATGTGAAAGTGGGCCAGTTTCACACTATCATCTAGCTGAATCCATAGTAATCATGCATCATTCAGAAGGTTATTCTGACGTTTGACTAGCGCATCTTTTTCTACTGAGCTAAAGTCATACAACTTGTTAGTAGCAAACTGAAGATTCGGAGTTTGGGTGTGGGGGTTTTATAGAAAGGTGGGGAATCGGAATGAAGGAAGAGAAAGGTGGGAAGAAGAGAAGAAGGATTGGATAAACGAATTAGCAGTCTAAATGGGGCCTTTAATAAATTGCTTGCTCGTAAACAGTTGCAGGGCGGCCGACGCCGGGCCCCATTGAACGCTTTATTAGACAAAATATCGATTTTCTCCTATTCATCGATAAATCAGCACTGAAGGCGATAAATCTCCATCTGCCCTCTCCACAAATCAACCAGAATTCGCCGCATCAAACTTAACTTCTCGTTCGTAGCTAACGTAACTTCATTTAAGATTATGGTTGCGAACTTGGAACTATAGATTACAAGATAACAGATAACACTAACTGCTAAGAACAGTGGTTGATAAAACTAGAGTTGTAATTAGTGTAGTAGGAGAAGTATAAGTGGTAGTAGTAGTAGTTATAGTAGTGGTAGTATTGGTCGTAGTAGAAGTAGCAGTACAAGTAGTGGTAGTAATAGTAGTAGTAGAAGTAGCAGTACAAGTAGTGGTAGTAATAGTAGTAGTAGAAGTAGCAGTACAAGTAGTAGTAGTAATAGTAGTAGTAGCAGTAGAAGTACTAGTAGTAGTAGTAAAGTAAGTAGAAGTACCCGGACTTGGCGATAACACGTTGATAAGACTAGTGAAGAGTAGTAGTAGCAGTAGTAGCAGTAGTAGCAGTAGTAGCAGTAGTAGTAGTACCCACAATAGTAATAGAACCAGTAGCAGTAGTGTTACCCAGAACGGTAGGAACAGTAATGCCCATACTTATTGATAATACGTTGATAATACTAACTAACTACTGATAACAGTGGTTGATAATCCTAGAGTAGTAGTAGTAGTAACAGCACCAGTAGTAGTTGTGGTAGTAGTACCTATACTTGACGATAACTGGTCGATAACACTAGATAACACAGTAGAACCCTTACATTATGTCAGGAGTTATTAGAAAAGCCCCCAGACAGATATTTGCATACGCGTTTATTGATCCGACATTTCCCCAACTATCCCCCAACCCTTTCCCATTACCCACCCCTCATACACACTTCTCCCAACCCTTTCGGTGGGTGGAGGTGGGAGGGACTCTCTTCAACCCTCCTCCCCATCTGTCAACCCACGGTCCGATTATTGATAACACTGATAACAGCGTCGCATCACTGACTTAGATTTCCGAACCCCAAGCCCCACCCTTTATGTAAACCTCCCCCATTCATCTCCCACCCCCCGCCCCACCTCGTTCATCAAAGAACAACCCCCGTTGTACTCAATCAATAATAGATTTACCCCTTTCCATTTGCCTCAGTGCTGTCACAACATTTTCTTCAGTCTTAAACTTTTAGGTTTATTATTTTTAATTCAGTTCAGAGTTAACAGCCCGGCATCCGGCAGTCAACACTTTGATAACAGCGATAACACGTTGGTAATATAGTCAGCGCCATCTAGCGGACCAAGTTTCACATAGTCATTCGTGGTCCTCGTTCTTCGGGAAACATGGAAAAACTCGATCAGCGTCCAACTTTCCAATTAATTCAAAGTCCCCGAAACTCTGTGACGCATAATTAGATTCTCCATTAACAATAAGCCCCCCAACCAAAGGGAGGGTCCGTAACATTTTAGCACGATGATAACATTTGATAACAGCGTGATAACCAGATTGACTACAGCGCATATCATGCTAGAGTGTCCTTGGAAGATCCAAGAATGATTCTGAGTATCTAGAATCTTTAAAAGAATCTTAAAGAATCATTGCCAGGAATCTGAAACAACCGTTAAGAGTCGCAATGAAGATGGCGCGACACCTCAGGGCTACTGTTACGATAATTACAATCATCATCATTATCATTTTCTCTCCCTATTCCTTTCTTTCATTTCTTTCTTCCATTCTCCTACCTTTCGTAAATCACGTGACGCCCCTACTGTTACGTAGTAAATGCATTTAAAAAGTTGATAACGTTTAAAATTTGATAATAAACTAAAAAGTAGAAAATATGATATTAGGGATGGTCTTTTGAAATCTTACAAATAAATCATGTTAGATTTTTCGCACGATTCAGAAGTCGCGACTCGAGGAGCGGGACGTGCAGTCGTTCTGAGTTCCCGAGCGAGTAACGTGTATAGCAGCGGAATCAACCATTAATAATGAACACAAGAAATGAGCACGTCAAACTCCATTTGGGCCGCTTCAATACTTAATCGCTGGGCAGCCTAATCACGAAGTTGAAACACACACAGCTTCAGCGTTTTACAATTCTGCATCGAAAGCAACAAACCGAGGGCTCATAAATTGGTACTGCGGACTTTTTGTTTCCAGGCAAGCTGAATTTTCGAGTAAATTGGACAGGAGTTTCAGCAAACTGTCCCCGTCACGGTTGCCATGGCGGAGCCCCATTAAACGGGACGGAGAATTTAATTTCCTCGCAAATGTCTCTTGATATGAGAACATATTCCTCGATGTTTGTTTTATTGACCCGTGTTCTGGGCGCAGAAATAACATCTGCTCTAATGAAGCATGTGGATCGAGTTAGTGTACCCAGCAAAAGGCTTAAGTTTCACATCTTTAACTGGATAACGTAACTTCATTACACAAATCGGGAGAAATCTCTAAATCTGAATCCTTACAGCTCGTTCGAAGCACAACAGCAAACAGAACCTAGAAAACGACAAGGTGTTTGCCAGGAAATGCTGATCATCTTGAGTACCCCGAACACAAAATCGACAGTCACTGGGAATATAAATGAGATTTGAAGCTCTTCATAGCAAAGCAAAACTTTTCCGAATTAATAATATTCGCAATCTAATGGAAGTTTATGTTGCCAGCTTTTCTTATTCCCCTACGACGCTATGAAACCGGATAACAATCAATCATAAACTCATCCTTACCTGTGAGATTTGCTGTTCACTCGTGAGTCATTTTATTTTCAATGACGAATTTTTCAAGTGTTTTTCAGTGGATCTTAAAATATTACGTCAGTTTTGGCGGCTTGAAAGCTCCTTCGACAAACAGCCACTTGTCTCTCTAGCATGTCTGCTTATTTTCTATACAGACGCCACCTAGCGATATTTTCGCGAACTTTTAGTTTCTTTATTTAAAATAGCAAGTTCATCAAATTGATTATTACATTTGTTAATATACTGAATAATAAATTAAACAACAGTTGGAGAATAAATCAATATTTGTTTCGTCATGTTCAAACAGCATCAGTCCTTCCACATCGCAGGGAATTTCCCTTAGGAAAGGGGAAATGGGTTACGAAAAGGGAAATTAAGGGAAGAAGGGACAACGGAGGGGAAAAGGGGGATTTGTAAAACTAACCGTATACGTTTAATTTAAAGTAATAAAATACCCTCAGGAAACCTGAAAATATTTATTCATGAAGGGAAAGAAAAAGTTTCTCAAAAGGGGTAAAATAAGGGAAAATTAACCATTGTCGAGTGAAGGGGAAAAAAAGGGAGAACGAGTCCTTCTCAAAGGACAATACAAAACAAAAGTGGTGGTACACCATCAAAGATGTTTTTGTTTCTAACGGTGTGACGCTGTATGAAGTGAAATTCTGAAAACATTGTCATCAGAAAAATGTAAACAACGGGTGGGAGAACATGTCTGTGCACCGGATCCGATTCCACAATCATCACGGCTCGAATATTGTACTGGGGGAAAATAACTTGGTGGCTTATCGAAAGGCCAGTTTTGCTCACGCCATAGTTTTCAGTGACCGTCCCCTACTGCCGAACGAGCTTTTCTTGGTGCAGATTACTCAAACAGAGCCCGGATGGAACGGACACTTTCGTCTAGGGCTAACACACTTCAACCCAAACCTCTTTCTCCCTCTCCCGCAGGTGGCATTTCCTGATCTGATGGCCCTGGCTCCGACGTGGATCTTCTCCGAGCTGAAACGCACCGGTGAACTTGCTGGCAGCCTGTTTGAAGACGCACTAGTTGGCCATTTACCTAATGACGTTGGAGCACAAGTCGGGCTCTTCTTCAAAGCCCAGAATGATATCTTTGCCGATCTTCACTTTGTTGTTAACGGAATTGACCAGGGACGTCTAGCCAGTGACGTGTTGTACAAGGAGTCCCCGCTTTATGTTGTCATCGATGTCTATGGAACCACGAAAAAAGTTGAAATAGTGCACTTCCATGAAGGTATGAACAATATTAGACCAGCTTAGTGTCAGTCAGTAATAATACAAAGTAAAGAGACATAAAAGCAATAAATTTTTGTTGTATTAGTTGTCAGCTTGCAGACTGCGTGCAAGAAAGTCATTCTGCAGACGATGGCCCAGAAAGCAGTCGGATCCTTACCGCTACCAAAAACCTTGAAGGAATTCTTGTTACACAAATAGTTGCATTGTGTGTGGTGTCCAATGTGATGTAACTTGTTGGGAAATATAAATGTATCACAGAAAACTTTGAAATGCACTTAATGGAAGTAAGGAACGCTGCTATCAGAGTTCGTCCCGTTGCTGCGTTTTCACGTACTGGACAAAGAGCGGATGTTTCTGAACACGTTCAGCAGCCTCGTTAACAATGTCAATGAATTCTGTCTCGTCGAAAGCATAATTCGTAAACTTGGCGTGAGCTCCACCGCTTGGATGATGGCCCTAAGTTTTCAATATTATTTTGCATTACTAAAATTTGCGTAAAACTGTTCATACCTCATCTTGTTGAGTCAGTTTAGAGACATTCTTCCACGTTGTGTAGTAGACTCCCCGAAGACGGGCCAAATCTTTGTAACAGTGCTCGTCTTCGCAGTTATATCTACAAATGATAAAATAAATCAGGATAGACTAAAATGGAGTTTTCGCGTAAAATTTTTACAATTCAAAAACAGCAGCCCAGTCCGGTAAAAACATCAAATGAGTCAAACCAGCACCATGCATCCCGATTAAAATATCCGTCTCGTGTATCACAGAAAGCTGCTGCCTGAAATCAGTGTTATGTGTGAAAACCACCTAAATGTTCAAACAGTTTTAAGTTTTGTTTAATTTACATTAGCAGTTGTTACCTTGTTCACTGAATAATTCGTGTTGCTGGCTCGCAAAGCTTGCATTAATTCGTCTTCGTTCAGCACTCTGCGGAACGCAGTTTTCCTCGACAAGAGTGTAACTCGGAGCGGCAGGGACGGTCCTCGCTTAGGAATGCTGAGTCGGTGAAGTACAAATTTCGAGAATGCGTGAAATAACCCTGATTTCTCGCAGCCCCATATGATAGGAGTATTATAAAAGAGACCAAATATCATTCGAGGTAGCAAAGGGAACACAGCGTCATCGAAGCAGACTCGCTTTCCTTCGAACTCTCGCAAGTTCCAGACGGGATGCTGAGTAAACGCAGACCACGTGACTCCGAAATTGGACTGGTAGGGAAACGTTTCCCAAACGAGAATGTGTCTGTCCCGACTGAACATTTCCCGGTGGCTCCCGTTCACGTGCAACGAAGCGTAGAGATTAAAGAAATCACAGAAGTGGTGATACATATTTACAGCTAAAAGAAATAACTTTTATTAACAAACTGAATATTAATTCAAAATAAATGAAACTTACTCGCGTCAATTTTCATCACAAAAACAGGCTTTGAAATATAGACATCACAGAAGCTGCTTTCTCGGCCGACAGTTTCGTTCAGCTCAACAAGATTTCTCATCTCGGGAGCCCAAGACTGAAGCGGACTTAAATGAGTGGCCTCGGCAGCGAGTTTTTGATGATTGATTTTACATTTTCCTCCAATCTGGCCCACTTTAAGGACGTCCATCTTGTAGCGGAAGGGCTCTGGCCGCTTAACCAGGTCTCTAAAATCCATGTAAATTCTCCTTCCCCGACAAAACTGGAGGTTTTCTGAGCAGCCAAGTAAAGAGTCCGACTTGAAAAAAGCAAAAAACTAGTTTAACTTCTCGTTTCACTATGAATGGACATGTAATTTACCTTATCGGTTGGTCTACAAACATCAAACTGAGATTTGATTTGGTTTCTGACATAGCCAAAATCGGCCTGATTAAAAAACGTTTCGTACTGCTGGCTTTTAGATTTAACCCAGCCTTTATGATCTCCTGGACAGTGAGCGTCTGAATACCCCAGATGTTTGGGGCAATCTGCTTCGTAACCCCAGCACAGCTTTGTTCCTAGGATATCCTTCAAACACACAAAATATTCAATTATCTATCAACATGTTTAATTTGCGTTAAACATAACGAATGACTGATTTACGTTTGAATTTATACTTTGTAAGGGCAGTTCTCGCTTTGTTGACATTTCGCAGCTTCTTCTGTAAACGCGTTCAGATAGCGGGTTATGTGAGATTCTGGTAAAATCAGTTCTTCTGAGGACCAGTCGTCTTTTGCATTGCATATTACAAATAAAATGGCTACTAATACTGTCTGAAGATACATTTCTACGTTACGTAAATGTAATTCATTCACAGCCGGTCCGGAATAATGCAAACTCCCACGTAAACAGTGAATACAAACCAGCGTTGCCACATACGAGATATTTAAAATAAGACAAAAACAATCGTAGATAATATATAGATTTTTATCACTCAATTTATATTATTTAAATTAATTTTTTAATACTTGGGAGCTGGTGAAGCAATGTTTCAGATTTGTGCCCTTCACCACTTGAGGTCATTGGTTCGATCCCCATGTGAGGCTAGGCCAGCAACCATCGGCTAGTAACCGCTAATGGGTCCTGGTCCGTCCGAGATGGTCCGTCTACTCGCCTTCGACTACGCCCCAAGGGTAGCGTCTACCCCGGATACCGTCGATGAACGCGGAAGATCCGACCACAGCGAATGGAATGCTTTCCTCCATCTCGGAAAATTAGCTGGTTCACTCAAACTAATCAGATGGAAAACTAGACATTTAAAGAATCCGTAATAAAAAGCACTAGTTAAATAGTGAGCATTTACTTTTCAAATTCAATATACGACCACACACTTGTTTCTTGTCGAATTTGATGAAAGACTCAAGGTTAATTATTGAAGAAACATAATAAGACATTAGCGTGTTGTTTTACAAGTACAAGAGCAGCTAGACAGAAAGAAAATTTTACGTAAACGCTGCAAACTTGCTGGATATAGAAATTTTTCGAAGATATTCAGTTTTATAAAACCATATGCAATACGTATCGATCCTTGATACGTTGAATATTGTAAGGTGCTATAATATTTCAATTTTATTGCAAGCCAGCCACTTACACTGTTTGTAATGAATTTTTTCATTAACTGTATCTTCGTGCAAAACCTCTACGCCAACATCGCTACAAACAAGTTCAGTGTAAGTATCAAGAGAGGGACTTCTACGAAAAACACGGTTTATTTCACCAACTCAAAAACAGTCCAGCAATACGCCATTTAAAGTTTATTTTTAAAAAATTCTATAACGTCATAACAAAACAAAAAAAAAATCTGGAAATTAAGTCCGAAAATGTTTGGGTTTCAGTAGCCCTGGATTATATCATGGATGTAGCAGGATCCACTGTTGTTGGTTCTTTATCCGCGTCCATGTTGGCTAACACTGCTTGCTGAAGAGTTACGCCTGCTGGTTCCACCACGCTCACCGATGTTCCCGAGCGAAAAATACCCTGATAGATAAACGCTGCAGCCACTGCCCCTGCCATTGGTCCCACCCAATAGACCTGTAAATAAACGGAAAATGAGCTGAATAATTCTAAGTTCTTTATATGGACTTTTATGATCATGATTGCTTACCCAGTGATTGTTCCAGAAGTTCTTGACCACAGCCGGGCCGAAAGAACGAGCTGGATTCAAACCGCCCCCTGTAAAGTCACCCTATTTTAAGATAAACAAGTAATTAGTTACGTGGTACATGTAACTGGTACTATATTTTTAGATTTGTTTGATTTGTGAATGTTTAGCTTGACTTACAATAGCCAGAATTGCAGTCGTTACAGCAAGGCCGATAGCGAGCGGTCGAGATCCTTGGATGTCCCTGCGGCTGTCGTCCGTCACCCCGAAAACAACAATCGCCAGCAAAAAAGTCGCGAAAAATTCTGCTCCGAAACCCTGTGCTGGAGTCAGTCTGTGGTGAATGTTTGTAAGTCCGATGTTGGACTGCATGTCTGATGGAATCAGTCCCTGCACATCAAGGAACAATAAACGATGCAGTACTGCGATCTATTGTTTACTTGAATACTAAAATACCTGCAGAATTCCAGCTCCCGCAATAGCTCCCACCGTTTGGGCGACTATGTAGAGTAACGTCCGCAGAACGCTCATTTTACCGGCCAGTAACATCGCTACACTTATTGCTGGGTTGATGTGTCCTCCCGAGATATGACCAAGAGCCTAGAATTTCCCACAAAAAAAGTTATTCATTATAAATTATGAAACTCATACTTCGAACAATACGTTTAGTCTGTATAGCAATTACCTGAACCATGGTAGCAATAACGATGCCAAAGGTAAGCGCAATCTGGATAATGTTGGGCGAGTAGTTCTCTCTCCATTCCGATACGCAGGAAGCGCAACCGAAGAAGACCAGCAGCAACGTACTGATGAATTCGGCGATAACAGCACGCCACAGATTAGTACTGCTCGACAGCTCTCCCAATCCGATAATATTCCCAAATCTAGTAATCATTTTCCTTTCAACTTTTGTTTCGCAGTTAGGTTCGTCTCAACAACTGTGCCGCTTCTGCTTGTGTCGGTCGACATACTAGTCACCAGACCAAAGCGACCTACGTTTGCGGTACGTTCTGGAGCCGAAAAATCTCGGAATCGGGCTGTTTGTTGTCTATGCTTTTTTTCAGCGTTAAATATACGTTTCAAAGCGTTCTTCGCATTGTTGTCTATACTTAATTGTTTACTGTACAAACGAGCGGAGTCGGATTCAATGAAGATATAATTAATGCGGTTTAACCAAGTAATGGCGGATTATTCGTTCTCTTGAGATGTTAATGAAGAATGGAGATTAATGATAATCGCATGATATTAGCCATTTCTCAATTACTGTACTTATTGTACTCGGGACTAACACTGTTTGCATTTATTTTAATATAAAGTGTTCAGTATACTCCATACCAAGTAGATTTAGGAAAGTAAAGATTCCATTAAAGTTAAAGACACAAAACTCGTACTTCCATTGTCTTCATCATTCCATTTAGCGTATGTAAATAGCTTTCAAGTTCAACACACAGAGAAGTTGTAAACGCCAGTGTTGTAACTTTCAGAGTTTCAAGTGTTTGTAGAGCTATTTCCAACTTTTCCACGACTCCTTCAACTCCAACTTCAAATTAAAACTTCGACTCTATAATGTTATAATTCAAGCTTAATCATAAATCTGTATTTGATTCTGCGGAGATCAATAAATTTAATTAAATCCTCAAAGCGGCCAGTCTCCTGAAGCAGCAATCCATATCAGAGTCGCAGGCTCAGAGCAGCTCAAGACTCGTAATTATAATTCTACTAATCGATAAGTTAGCCATTGTACGATCTGCTGCGTCCGAGAAACCTACTGAATAACTAATTTACCTGATAATCGATAGCATATTAAGAAACAAAGCCATCTATGCCAGCAAACGGCCCGATCTAATTGTATTTTCCAAACCAAACCTTTTCATCTTTTTCTTTTGAAAGGAGAAGGAAACGCTTAGAAGATAAATAATTAATTATTAATTAATTTCTTTTTTAAACAAAAGTGCATTAAGAAGATTTGACGACGAAATAGATTAAACCAAGGAACCTTGAAGCCCCGAATTTCACCCCCAAACAAAAATATTTTTAAAAAATCCGCCGATCCTGATCTTATTCATGAAGGACAATCACAGTGAACGATAACGAATCGTAAGGATTTAGCATTAGAGCTGTGTTTTGACGCGCGGGGGTGCTGTTTTATATAGTTAGAAGCATTCGGTGATTTAATTTCAGTAGCTGTTCAGGTGTTTGAAGAAGATTTAACTGCAAAATGTATGATTTGGAGGGCGGAGTTGATTTTTTCTTCTCTTTGTTAAGTGGGGCGGAGGGCAGTGGATAAAGCTTAGGCAGCAGGTTTCTCTGAAGGATTAGCCGCGACTTCGGATCCTGCGGGATGCTGAACATCACCGTCCTTCAGGACTTCGTCCAGCTCGTTGATAGAACTCGAACGCGATGTCACGACACGAGACTAAGGTCCCAAAGTTCAGACTCAACTCTAACTTAACTTTAAGAGATAGTAGAATTATTCGTATTACCCTAACGTTGGTATAGGCAGAGCCAACTTTTTCTTCCAGCGAACGGAAAGCCTCGGAATTCTTCATCTGTCCCAGTCTGGATGTCAGGTTGGTTCCGATTCCGCCCAAAAAAGACGTCGTCTTCTCGGCCGTGGTCTTCAAGGCCGTCTCCGTTTTCTGGAACCTGAAGATTAATAGGAAAATCAAACACGGTTCACTAGAAACATAGTGGGCAGGACATTAAGCATAGAAAAGAGGATTAAAGAAAATAGCCCATCTCCGGGCAGCTTATTGATTCAACTCACATATCGCGTGCACCTTCCATATTTTCTACTGAAGAATGGTAGTGTAATATGGACTGCGCTCGGATTACCGGGTAACTGAGCTCTGCACCGAGGTGCTCACGAGAAGGTACCCTTTGTAGTATCAATAATACCACCGCGTATCAAAGGCCTCATTCGACTCGTGCGCAGCTCTGTGAGCTCGTATAAATCTATAAACTCTGATCCAAACTAGTCTTAACAGAATTAAATTAAAGTAAGAAATACGCAAAGTAACTGAAACGGGTAAAAATAACAGAAACAAAAAGAAAACTTACAAAGGATTTGCAGCGATAGCTTTTGATACCTCATCAACCTTTTCTTCAATGGTATGAAAGCTGGAAAAAAGGGTAAACAGAAAATAATAACATACATAGAAAAAAACTAGTAAAAACAAATAAGATGAAATGAAAAGGATGCGAACGACAGCGGTGCGGCAACGAGAAAATATGTGAAAGTTGAAACTTAAAAAAAATATATTTTTTGTTTTACGTTTGAGATTCTTTCACAGTTTTGAATCCCTGTGTCAAGTCTTCTTGCAGTTCTCTCCAAGCAGTGATTCCTAGTTTGCGTTTCAGTTCCTGCGCCTTGCGCGTCTTCGCAGCGAGCACCTGCCTCATCGTCTGAATTTCGTATTCAACCTACAGAGAAGAATCATACAATTAACTTTCCACAGGATTTTACTTAGCGTTAGGAATATAAGACTTAATAGTATACATGAAGTTTGTTGTCACGATATAGCGAACAAGTTATTGTTTTCTTATTGTACATCACACATTTGGAAAGTTGCAAGGGAAAACTCGAAGAAAGTTTGAAAACTGTATTGTAACGCTAATAAGGTTTTATTTCATCATCTTAAGGATTGCATTTTCCAAGCAACTTCACACATAAAAATGATGGTGACTTTTGTAGTGCCTTTTTAGGTGACCTCAAACTGGGAGTTTAAACGATGTTTAAAACTTCGACAGTTTAGGGCAATGCAGGCAGCCATGAAAGTAAACAAGAATCAAGGAATTAGAAAAATTTCCTGGAACAGTGCCTTTTTAGTGTTTGGTACAGTATACCAGTTGCTCAGAGTCGTTTTTTCGTGGGTGATTTTACGATCATCTTGCTTTTGCTTTTTAGTAATAGATCTACAATTATTCATACTTCTGAAAGTTCCTTCTTCCATTCTTCTCGCTGCTGTTCCTGTTCCTCGAGACTGAGGTTCATAAAAGATGCGGACATGGGAAATTCGCCAGTTCCTTCACCTTCACTAGTCGGCGTGGGCGGAATTTCTATTAATAATAAAACTTGTTTGAATATCTGGGAATTTTTTAAAATTAAGAAACATGAATTGCGTACCAGATCCATTTTTGCTCATTTTGACCTCTCTGTTTCAGTTAATTAGATTAGCGTTTATAAGCTCTTCGCTTTCCTGGCACTTTTTGACAGCTGAGTAAAAGCGGCTGCTACGTGTATTCACGTTTCCCTTTTGTCTTAAAAGAGGGCCACTGTTTTCCCCTTTTTTCCTCCTCTTTGCTGAAGCGATCTTCTCAGACGTTTCCCTTTTTCCCCTCCATGCTGAAATATGAAGAACTACTTCTTTCTTATTTTTCCTTTTTGTACAGCCAGATTTTCCCTTTTTCAGGAAATTTCCCTACTAGTGTATTCAAGTGCGACAATCCGAAACAGCAAACAGCCATCAACAACTACTTATTTAGTAGAAAAATGTTGCCAATTAAATTAAAATACTCATATAATAATAATAATAATAATATTAAATTAACAGCGATAAAATTTAAACAACAAATAGACATTAGCCATGTACTAAATGTTTTTGATCAGCGATATTGATACAGCATACCAGATTTATTCATAGACCTTGAAAAGATAATCTAAAATATATGAAATAAAATACAACTAAATTACATTCATTACATGAATATTATAAAAACATAAATTATTCATCAGTGGATTTATACAATATTCTAGGACTTTCGTATTTGTTACCAGACTGCAATTGTTATTGAACTACTTAAATTAACTGCATTTCTCAAGTTCTCTTCTAAATTGAATTTATACAGCTCTATTATTTAAATCTGATTTATCCAGCGTTTAATATATATTACTTTTCACACAGAATAATGGACCAGCAATAGTTACATATTTCACACTTTTTTAAAGCAATCAGAAACAACATTGTTTTTTCTATCACAAACATCAATGTAAAAAGAGAAACAAATTATTGTAGAACAATAAATTTCTTTCATCGCTTTCGTCTCATTTCAATGCCGTTCTGACATTCGGTAACCCGCAGACCGAGTCTGCGTGCTTTGGAGCGGGATCTCCAGATCTTCAGCGTGTAGTCATCCGAGGCCGTTATCATCATCTCGGGGTCCCTACGAGTTGCCAACAGGAAACTTTAGAGAGCAAAGTTACGAGGGGAGGACAGTTTGATGTAAGGTTACCTTGGGTTAAAAGCTACAGAGTTGACTACGTCAGCGTGGGGGAACTTTGTTAAACACACTCCATAGTGTCTGTCCCACAGGTAGCCGTGTTTATCCTCAGCTCCACTAGAACAATTTTAGTAATATTAATAATAAAATTCAGTGATTCCACTTTCCATTTCCCCTTAAAGCAGACCCTGTTTTCCCTTTTTCCCCTCTCAATGGTAAAATATAAAGCTATATTTCTTGATTTCATTTTTCCCCTCCACTTCACTTCTTCCCCCTTTTCCCCTCCGTCCTAGAATATAAAGCTGTACTTCTCAAGTTCCCTTTTCCACCTTCCTTGATTTTTCCCTTTTTTGAAACCTTATTTTCCCTTTTTAAGGGGACTTTCCTGCAAAGTAGAAGCACTAGTCTAATCATAGTTCTGTAAGTAATTAGACTGATAAATACAAATGTAGATATTGTTTTACCTTGCCACATAGTCTTTACTGACATCGAGAAAGATGAAAAAGCATTCATCGTTAGGTGTATACGCTTTGTGTGCTCTTAATAATGTCCCAACCTGGAAAATTAATTCAAACAAAACTAATTCATAAAAATTAATGTGAAATTTAGACGTACCTGCTTAAGCTGAACCAAATCTATAACGTGGATATCAATTTCCTGGGCAATTGGTGGAGGCTGCAATGGATTTTCAATGAAACAGCCGGGAGGCCAAGGTCTTACATTCACATAAAGATATCTGGAGAAAAATATTTGAAAATCTAAGCTGCACTGTTTATTATTAATAAGTTGGATTTCAGTATACCGGTGATCTGGTGAGAGACCCATTCCTATGATGTGTCCGTGCAGGTCGATAACGTGGTCGACTTTGTCGAAACGATCAGCCACCGAGTCGAAATCTTGCCACGCTGGTTCTTGGCTGTTGACAACACGAGTTCGATTAAAACTTTCGTTGTATTCTATTAATTAAATTTAATGTTTGGGTAAACTTAAATACCGCTGCAGGCCTTGGTTTTCTTCTTCCCTCTGACGGGCTCTAGCAGCGATCCGTTCGGCCAGACTGGGGCCTCGGTCGATTTTCTTGCAAAAAGCGAACGGTCCAACACGTTTCAGTCCTACTCAACATTAATTTGCTTAGAATGAAGACTTAAAAATTGCAAAAAGTACCGATTTGATGAGGCGTGTACGTAGAAGACCCCATAGTGAATATCAGCAGCTTTTCTTGGAGGTCGAGAACGTCTACCGAATCTTCGCTCTCCTCAGACGCTGCTCGGGGAAACTCGTCAGACCTCGGAGCCGAGACTGAACGTTCCTGCAAAGGAAACAAAGGCTCTGAACAATAATGGGATTAGACAAGATTAACGTGACAATTTAATTTATGTATAACTTGCGTTTCTATTACAAGATCACCATTTAGACGAAGACACTTTTTGTTATTTGCAATTTACCAAATACGTTGTATTAAGCAGTCACAGAATTGTAGAAACGGATTTGGAATATTTAAACTACTTTAATGATATAAACTTTCATTAATTAGCTCACTGTTCGTTATCAATTATTCATTATCAACATTTATTTACTATTTGGATTCATTAGTTTTCATTATCACTAAATTATGTACATATTTTTCTCATTTACGTTTTCTTCTTATTGTAAATATTATAATTAATGTAATGTAAAATAATCCAGCAGGTGATATAATACATATGAAGAAAGGTAAAATTTTCAAAGGATTAAAAACAAACTTACTCGACTGTCACCTCCAGCAGCTCCAAGCTCTCGAGATTCTGCGGCTTCGGCATTGTCGCTGTATTCTTCGTCACTCTCCTCGGCTAATAACTCATCCCTAGTTTTTTAAATAATACTCAAAGATTTTATCATTTTTCATTTTGTATCATAAAAATACCTCGTAGTATGTAGACTTGCTCTCAAATACTGAAAATCGGGATCCGCTGCCCACAGCAACCAGTTCTCTTTGAAATACGGAGAAAAATATATATATAATTACACAGGCAAATAACACCAACTCCATTTAATATATTAGTAGATTAATCAAAATTATATGAATATATTCTAACACCGGCAATATTTCAATATGAATTCATTAAATTTAATTCTTAAGTATTTAATTATTTCGTTTACCATTTTGAGACTGTACTTCTCGAGATTCTTGCGTCCGAGCACTTGAACTCGAACTAATTCCTCTGTGAGACACTGGATTTCCTTTTGCTGATTTTACCTAAATAAGAATTAATACTTAATCAAAATATTTTATACAAAAATCATTTAAGAAAATAGCTAAACCTCATCACATTTTGAGGACGAAGACTCGTCCGAAACCGAGGAGGAAACGTTTGGAATACAGTTCGCGACTGTGATGGCTCGGATGGAAGACGCACTGCGATTGTAGAAGCGAAACATTTGATTCAT
Source organism: Eulimnadia texana (assembly GCA_002872375.1). Lineage (NCBI taxonomy): Eukaryota > Metazoa > Arthropoda > Branchiopoda > Diplostraca > Limnadiidae > Eulimnadia > Eulimnadia texana. The sequence continues at coordinate 15,928,305 of NKDA01000001.1, forward strand.
GACTGAAGTGAATTCTGACTCGGCTTCTTGTGAAGCTCTGTTCAGCCAGATAATGGAGCAGCTGACGAGATGAGCCAGCCAGTGCAGGTCGCCCGAGAGAAGGTACTCGTCGTTATACCACGTCCCGAAAAAATCGTACGGCTTGTTGAACATCCGGCACTGCAGCTCAAACTCATCCTGTATTCAAAGTTTCACATTTTAATACTGAAATAAAAGTTGGAATTTTGTAAAAAGACCTGAATACTGAAAACGGCTATTTCTCCAGTGTTGCTGTGAGTCCCGAAGTGAACACCCGAGACCAATAGCAGAGTATCCGACTCGTTGAACTGAGAGAATTGAGTGTATTTCCAGCTAAAGGATTTCATGTCATGGTAGTGTTTGATTCTTGCGGGATAGCCTGCATCCCATAACTATTAAAAATGGCCTCAGTTTTTATTACTTAACGTTTCTATCTGCCGAATACTCACGAGGATGTAACCGTCTTTGGAGCAAGTAGCGAAATATTTCCCGTTATGCGAGAAACTGACGTGCAACACTTGGTTTGTGTGACCTTTTAGGACTTCAGTTTCAAGAACAGGAGCTTGCTGCCATAACCGAATATACTCACGCTGCCAGGAATGTTTTCCTGTAATAATAACATAAGCATAAATATGAATACAGTCAGATTTGGGGCTCGTTTCATTACCTGGTGCGATTCCGAGGGAAGGGTCGATTTTCCAGTCTCGCAATAACAGCCATTTCCACAGTAATTCATCTTGGGCCACTCGATACCACGTCTGACAGACACCTGACGCCCTGATAATGTCCTGAATCAAACAATGGATTTTAAATCTAAAGCTTACATATATCTTGACATATTTAATGATCACAAAATCACCTCAGCCGTGAGATGTTTGAAGATCTGCAGCAAGAAGTGGTCTGATATGCGGAGCCAGCAATTGTCCATGATAGATGTCGTTAAACTGCCTGTAAAAAGTAATGAAAAGTGCAACACAGAGCTTCCAGCTGGACCGGTAAAATACAAGAGAAATGAACAGATTCTCTTTTCCGCAGTTGCGCGAGCTATTTTGGTTGCATTCTGTTGAGAAATTAGATAGGTTTTGGCTTTACGCCATGGCAAACCACGCGTTTAATGAATTAAAAACAAAAACGCAAACGCAAACGCAAACTTATGGTGAGCCTGGAACGAAACCGCAGTAAATAAACAACACGAACGCCACCTATGGAGAGATAAACGTACTATTTCGTTCGAGTAAATAAGGCAAATGCGCATCCTCTATAGCGGACACCATTATTTAACCAACTTGAATAAAACTGTAGACTTCCTTTGCACAAAAATACTCAACGATTTTTTGTAACATTTCTAAAAATTTTTGAGTAAATTTTTGCTGTGAACAAATTCAATTCATCTGTCTGAAGTAGAGGTGCTGAGAACGTCATGCAGTAGCATTGATGGCATAAAGCCATTTGAATAAAAAAACAATGTTCTTAATTCATTAATATTTGAAAGCCTTGGATGATTAGAATCTGTAGTTCTTAATGTTGTGTTACAGCGTTATGGAGCTTTATATTCATTACGAGTTTTTTTTTTTATTGCAGTAGAAATAATCCTCAAGATAATAAAGATCACCTCACCTTAGAAAAAGATGAGTGCCTTCTTAATTCTAACATTGGTTACGCTTTAGAATAATAACCGTTAGGTTAAATTATATAATTATTGTACGCTTTATTTTTATCCTTCCTAGAGTTTTCTGACTAGGCCAAGGGAAACGTTTCGACTAAAGGGTATTCCCAGAAACCCGATGAGTCGCTAGCGTTGTCCAAACGTCCGAGAGAAAGTTTAAAACAAAATTTAATTTGTTAAAATTCAATTTTTTCCAAGAGTGATTAAAAGACTTTCAAAAATTTGTTTTTGCGATCGGTTGAATGTTTTTTTCTTTTTTCAATAAAATCAATTTTTTTCACGAAGCACGTACGAAATTTGGACGTAGTGACATCGTTTGAAACTAGACGCCTATATAAAAGGCTACCCCCGCCGAATGGAGCACTTCATTCTTGAATGAAAAGTTGAATATTCAAGTTGGAAAATTCATCGTTGAAATAAATTCCTAACAAGCCAAAATGGATTCGCGTGCAGGCGATAAGAGACCTGTTATTACTACTACTCCCGTCACGTAAGAATTCGTTCATCGAATCGTCTGTAATTTTGTGTTGTATTATTTAATCAGAAATGTTTTAAGATATGAGTCGAGAGGGAGTAAGAAAATTAGTAGAGTAGTTTTCCACGTCAGAAATGTTTTAAGATAGAGTCAAGAGGGAGTAAGAAAATCAGTGGAATAGTTTTCCACGTCAGAAATGTTTAAGATACGAGTCGAGAGGGAGTAAGAAAATCAGTGGAATAGTTTTTCACATCAGAAATGTTTAAGATATGAGTCGAGAGGGAGTACGAGAATCAGTAGAGTAGTTTTTCACGTCAGAAATGTTTAAGATAGAGTCAAGAGGGAGTAAGAAAATCAGTGGAATAGTTTTTCACGAACATGTGTGTAAACTACTCTTTTTTATTGGAATAGTCGCGTAGAAGAGCAACACCATGTCGAGCGTCACCAGGTGCAACCAGGTCTAGGCCAGCCAGGCGTAGAGGAGCGTTTCGAGCATCACGTGGTACCGCAGCAGGAAGGAATCTTGGGGCGTGCTGCTCACTTTGTCTCAAATCTGGGTTCCAACATTGCTGATACCTTGTCATCTGGTGTACACAGCACCAAGGTATGTTGCTAGAACCCTCAAGGTCTTGGTTGCTTAGTATAATTTTTCTTTTGTGGAACCAGGAGTCCGCATCTTCGGCTGCTGGTACAGCAGGTGACATGGCCCATCATGCTTACGAATCGGCGAAGGATACTGCAGGATCAGCTGCTGACACTGTGTACGACACGACGAGTGCTGCTGTGGACAAGGTATGTTGGTCACAAGCAAAAATTGGTCTCCTTCCTAAATTTCGTTTCGTGTGAAGACCAAAGGCCTTTTCTCTTCTGCGTCTGATAAGGCACACGGAGCGTATGAAACCACCAAGGATACTGCTGGGAACCTGGCACAGAAGACTAAGGAGAAGACCCATGAAGCTGTTGAAACTGGCGGAAACATCGTGGAGAGAGGTAATTTGGTTGTCTATTCCTAAAAGTCGTATCGATCATTGCCTAGTGTTTGTTAGCCAAGGAATCGGTGTCGGGAACCTTGGATTCTGCCAAGGATAAGCTGGGCAGCGCCTGGGAAAGCACCAAGGACACCTTTGGCCGTGCTGGCGACAAAGTAAGCGACGTGGCTTCCGATCTGAGCCAGGGAGCTCGCAATACTTACGAAGCGGGAAAGGATAAGCTGGGCAGCGCCTGGGAAGGCACCAAAGACACCGTCGGGCAGGCTGGGGAAAAGGTTAGCGACCTAGGCCACGTCTTGAGCCAGGGGGCCCGTAATACTTACGAGACGGGCAAAGAAAAGGTGGGTAGCGCCTGGGAGGGCACTAAGGGTACCCTGGGGCATGCGGCCGATAAAGTAAGCGACGTGGGATCCGACTTGAGCCAGGGAGCACGTAACACGTACGAAGTCGGTAAGGAGAAGGTGGGAAGCGCCTGGGAGGGCACTAAAGACACGCTGGGCCAAGCAGGGACCAAAGTCAGCGATGTGGGATCTGACTTGAGCCACGGTGCTCGCAGCACTTACGAATCCGGTAAGGATAAAGCTGCGGAGCTAGCTGACAAGACCAAGGAGAAGTCCTATCAGGCAGCCGAAACTGGTGGAAACATCGTTGATCGAGGTAAAGACTGTTTGTACAAAGTGCTTAAAAGATTTCATTCATGTTTTCTTTTGGATGCAGCTATGCAGTCGGTGGGTCAGACTTACGAGGCGGCCAAGGATAAGCTGGGCAGCGCCTGGGACAAGACCAAGGATACTCTGGGTCAGACAAGCGACAAAGTGAGCGACACGGCCTCCGATTTGTCTCGCCGAACCCAGGGCCTCAATCTGGGCCGAGAGAAAGGAATGGTGAGTTGCATGATACGAGTACTGGACAATTGGATACTATTTTCTATTTATCTCGCAGGACACGGCCGAGACTTTCACTGCGGGTACCCAGGAGAGCGTCAATCAACATGCCGATGTTTCGGGTAACATTGCCGAGAAGGTCCAGGGAAATGTCCACACGACTCCTAAAGTTGTTGACGTCGAGATCGTCGAGACGTTCCGTCAGCCGGGCGATATTCGAGGCGGCGTGAACCGCGCAGCGTAATTTTCCTTTGTTCCCTTTTTCTTTTGAGGAGAACATTTGTTTCGTTATTTCGATAGTTGAATTTTTTTATATTTGTTAAACCGAGAAGAAACTGAAGAATACATTTAATTTTTTAAACAAGAATTGCCTTAGTATTGATTTGAATTGAGCATAAAAATTAAACTAAGCGAAGTGCCGACGAGGTAATGGCTATATTCAATTGCAGTGATCCCACTTTGGAGGAACGTGGAACTGCGTGGGATCCTGCAGCCGATTTGCGCCAGAGAGGTGGGCTGTTCTCCAACATCGCAGCCAACGTTGCGGATTTCTTCGGCGGAGCCAAGGTACTTCCACTTCCCAATAAACTATCCGCATATGAAAACAAAGTTTTCCCTATAGACCAACGCTCTGCAGACGCCAGAAGAAGTTCGTCAGGACGAGCTTGACTTGAAAGACGCAGCTGCGAAGTCTGCAATTAACGAACCGGGAATGGCCAAAACTCCATTCACTCCGGAAGACCGAGAAGTTTTGAAGGAGCCTCGCGTTCCGGAAAGACTGCCGGCGGAGAAGATCGAGAAATGGGAACAGCACAAGATGCAGGTAACTTACAAAACAACCAATGGGCTTGTCTCCAAGTTGTAGTTCATTGGTTACACAGCGAGACGAAGGGGAGACGATGAAAGAAGGCAAGTCGCCTCTTCTTGGTTCGTCGGAGCAGAAAATTGCCGAGGGTAATAGCGAGAGAGCGGCTTCAGAACAAATGAAGACACTGCTGCCGGAGGACGATCCCAGGATCAGCCGCCTATTGCCGGGAACCAACATCGTCTTGACCGATTTTACACAGCCCGAAGATCGTACGGCGATTTAAGATTTTCTTTCATCTTTTTGGTGTTCTGTACCGTGTGTTGTTTTTTTTCCTTTCTGTCAGTTTATTGAAATATAGCAAGTATTTTAAAACGTTGTTTGCATTCTGTTCGTTGTGTTTTTGTTGGAACCAGCTGTGTAGTAAATTATGAACTTAATGAAGGAAGTAGCTCCGTTAAAACATACAAATAACACAAAACGAATGAGAAGACGAGATGTGAACAACTGGCAGTAATTAATAATAATACAAGTTAATATTAAATGGATATATAGCACAATATCTGGGGTGAAAATGTTAAACCGTCATTCTAGTCTTACCGGCATCCATTTTATGATACCGATAGAAACATTTTTGTTATTACTGTGAAATTCCTGAACTACTTATTCAGGCGCATTCATATATACTAGTTGAATCATATACCCCTGCCAAATAGTATAACTTTAGCATACCACAGCGTCCTGTAAGCGAAATCTGAACTCAGAATTAAACGGGAGATTCTCGCGCCAATTATTCCAACACCATCTAGCGGGAAAAATTTAAACCAGAGCGTAATGGCGGCGTTCGTTGTTTGACGCTTGGGACAACAGTGTTTTGACTAGCAACCTGTGTATTGAAATTTCACAATGCATTCATGACGAAGAAAATCGTTTTGTCTGCTCCTAAAGATCTGATCAACTGTTATGAAGACTTGAGAAAATGCAGGAACGATCGCGAGGCTTGTTGCACAAAGTTATTTGGTACCTCTTTATTTGGACCGTTTCTCTTTGGATCGTCATTTCAGCTTCCTCCACCATAAGTGCTATTCGTAGCTGCAATCGAGGACGATTTTTCGTCAATTCCACTTGGGGTCTCATTAGCAGCGGGGCGGAAAACTATCGGGAAGACTCGTACTGTGTTTGGCACATCCAAGGTACGTCCAGTAACTGAACTGTCATTTTGATTTTATGATCATCTATTTTTGTTGATTAGGAAATCCTGGACAATATGTGACCCTCAAGTTCCACAAATTACAAACGGAGTGTTCATATGACCATGTCTTTGTTTACGACGGAAGCACAAATAGCTCACGAATGCTGGGCAGTTTCAGCGGGAGAACCGTACCTACCCCTGTAACGTCTACCACAGGATCTGTAAGTTTTAAGTATTATCACACAAGGATATTTTTATTTCATGATCTTTTTTTTAGATGGTGGTGTTACTATTCAGCGACTCAAATTATGTACTGGAGGGATTCGAGGGTGAATACTCCATCACAGACTGTCCGCTGAACTGTTCCAGTCACGGCCATTGTAACAATAATGCGTGTGAGTGTCATCCAGGCTACACAGGAACTATGTGCGAACACGATGCCTGTCCTGAAGACTGCGGTACTTCAGAAAAACGGGGCTCTTGCCAGAATCTCGATGGTGTCCTTAAATGCGTTTGTAACGAGGGTTTCTACGGCTTGAGCTGCAGCCTTCATCAAACAGGAAGCAGAGGTAACAGTTGGCATCTACTGAGTCATGGAAGTTCAGATCTTAGTCGCACTGCTAGCGGTGTGGCTTACATTTCCAGTCTTCGCAGGCTTTTCATTTTTGGCGGGTATAATTTAAACACAGCTACGGGTGACCTGCTCTCGTTCAACTTCTCAACATCTGTTTGGACGAACCATTCACACGTTGAGGCTAAAAAACTGCTGGAAGATCCGCTGGACAACTCAGTTTCTACAGAAATTGTTGAATCTCCGGACGGGCTAGATCTTCACGAATCTGAACTCACTACAGAAGCTGCTTCGTCGCTTGACATTAATGAACTTTCCTCTCGTCAGAAGAGAGAAAATCGAGAGCCAGTATCGGGGCCCTCTGCTCGCTTTAGTCATGCAATGGCTGAAATCGGCCTGGGCTTTATATTGTTTGGCGGGCAACTAAGTAATAAAAGTCTCTCAAACGAACTCTGGTACTACAGTGCAGTGGGCGGGACTTGGAAATTGCTAGCCACGCAGAGCAAGTTTCAGGTTCCCCCGCTCGCCAGACACACGCTAACAGTGGTCAACGATTCAGCCGTCTATATCTTTGGAGGCAACACGAATCACGGTCAGTTCTCGTCTACCATCTACTGTATCAATATCGATTTCAGAGATCTCGGCTCCGAACAGTGGCGGGTGGTGAGGCCTCGAGGAGGAAAGACTCACAACCTAAGACTAGTCGGGCACACTACTGTCTATCACGAAGAGAGTCGATCACTCGTCGTTTATGGAGGGATTGCGGCAGAAGCAGCACGACACTCGAAACTTTCCGATAGAATATTCCTCTTTGATCTGGAGGAGCTGCACTGGACCGAGATTCTGTATCCTCGAGGAATGCTTCCCGACCTGCACATCCCGCTGGAACGAGCCTTTCATTCCGCGTCCATTATGGGTCAGTACATGGTTATTTTTGGCGGCTATACGCATAAACACAATCGAGAGGAAGTCTGCTACGACGCTGGTCTCTATTTCTATCACCTGGGCTGCCACATGTGGGTCAGTCATCACGTCCTCGATCACTCTCCCGCCTCTGCTTCAGTTCCTGGGGTTTACAGCCATGCTACTGCCACGATGGTATCTTTATATACTATAACAAAACACTATTCAGATTTGTTTTATTTACTCTGTTTGAATTCTAGGATGGCAACGTTTTGTTAGTGTTCGGAGGGTATCGCGGATCTGTTTCTTCGAACCTGTGGGCGTATATGATGCCCAGCGAAATGGTACGGGCTCACGGTGAAAGATTCGACCCTGAGTTTATGTGCGTCGTCCACCGGACCCAACTGAGCTGCACGGCCAACCCGGAATGCGGTTGGTGCCCACGGACGGAATCTGTTATGGAAGAGCCTTCGGAACCAACTGTACAAGCAATTTGCAAACCACTCAGTGCCCCGGAATTTGCCCAGCTTTACCGGACTGCTTATCCTGCACCATTCACGGACAAGTATGGAATGCTAGCTCTTACAAGATTTCTTAAAACTGAAGTGTATCACAGTACAATATTGGGATAATTTAGAGGGTAATATAGAAATCTATATTAATTTTGTTTCCTTATTTCCAGGTCTCGAAACCGAAGCATGCGTCCAAGGCAGGAATGGGCCAGTGTGCCTGGTGCGTGCAGACAGCCCGTTGTCACAGAAGGAACGATAACTTAGGAGTCTGCGGGGCCGGAATGGAGACTCCCTCTGGTATTGTGGGCTGGTGGGGTAGCGAAGGAACTGATATTACCGATGTTGAAGAGTGCAGGTAAAATTCAGTACTTGAAAGTAAGGAACATAGAATGTGTATAAATACAGTTTCTAACAGTTATGTATGACTATACATAAATATTATAGATATTATTTATTAAGTTCTTTATTCATATTTTTCCGTAACGGACACGAGTTTTCGACAAATATAGAATAATATAAAATTTGTCATAACAATTAAGTACACTTAAAAGTAAATGCTAAGGATACTATTTATAAAGTTACTTATTGCTGTTTTTTTGGGTCTGAAGGACACGTGATTTTCGACCTGGACTGACTTTCCTCACCTACGAACATCCAGCCAACTATTCACAGCCGGACGAGTTGACTATCATCAATTCTACTTTAGCCAACATACCCTTAGCCGGAAAATATCCGCACTTGCAAGACAGGGCTCCAGGCAATGCTGTGGTTGCTCGAATGCTGGGATTCATTCACCCACTGGCCAGCAAAACGAAACCAGTTACAGATTATCAACAAGAAATGAAAGGTATTTTGTTACGTTTCATATAGAAATCTTTGATCCTATTGTTTCTGAATGTTTGTAGTGATGATGGATGCGTCGTATGCCTCTGCTGTTTTGAAGATCTCTCTTGACGACAGAGCTGAAAACCTGGAAACTGTGGCCACTCTGACAGCCAATGATACCAACACAAGTCGCGTTGAGGCCATGAGACCCAATAAGACGCCAATCTTCCCAGACCCCACGCGTGGTAACCGCTACTTAATGGATTTTGTAACGTTCCATACCTTCGGAACCGGCGCTGAAGGAATCAACGACTTTCAGAGAGAAATTTCCAGGATGCAGTTGGTCTGGAACAGCAAAACCAATTACAAGAAGGCACTAATAAACCAATAATAGCTCGTAAAAGCTGTTTCATGTTTATATTTGTTTTTAAAAACAGATTTTCACGTTTGAATACGTGGAGCCTTTCAGTAACGGTTCGTGCAGCACGTACAGCAATTGCCTTCATTGTTTGTCCGACTCTTTGTGCGGATGGTGCGAATCGAATCAACGGTGTTTACCGAGGATCGTTACGAATAACGCAACAGTGGATGATTTGTCGCAGTGCTACGTTGATACCAACAGCACAGGGTTCCTCGTTCTCACTCCGTCGCAGTGCACCAACTGCTCAAATCATATTTCCTGTGACAGTTGCGTTGGGAGTGGGCTCTGCGAGTGGATGGTTGAAGATTCGCAGTGTGTTAGACGTGGACGGTAATTTAAATTATTCAGTTTTAGTTTCATTATGCTTTAGCGAATTCATGGAACTTGTGATTTAAAAAATGAATTTGAAGGTTTCCCAACGCTGTTGTTGCTGTGGAACAGTGTCCGATCCCTTGCCATAAACGGGATGGCTGTGCCGCTTGTCTCGGGGAACCGGGACGCTGCACTTGGTGCGAGGAAACACAGGTAAAGTTTCAGTAATCTTCCGAAATAGGATTAGTAAAACTTAAATTCCAAATTAAAATCTATTGTAATATTAAAGGACAAATAAATACCGAATAACAGAATTAGATTTTAACCCAATGTAAACATAAGCTTCTACCATAAAGTGCAAATAAAGTCAACTTTGTCTTAGAAATTTATTTGATTTATACGATTGACTATTTTAGTCTTTTATTACTACTATGATACTTTTTAGTATATTTTACTATTTTTTACTTTTTTTAAAAACTATTTTCCCATTTTCCTGTAGACCTGTTTTGCCTTCTCTGCATACACTTCCATGTTCCAGTATGGCATGTGTCGTGAATGGGTCGACGTTGAACCTCCTCCAGTGGAAACAATCAGTCGTTTGCATGCCTTACGAGGCGATTTGGGTAACTCCTTTCCCGATATCCGTTTTAATAATTTTAGTTATTTAGTGCCTTATTTTCTATTACCTTAGTTTCCATTTCTAACTGATAAATAGATTTTCTGTTAACCAGCTGAATTTACGGAAAATTGTTTTAATAGGAGGGTCAATGAGCGTCCCGTCTACAAGCAGCTTGGGAAAAGTTGCTTTCCCGCCTTACACCAGTGTGGGAAACACGGGACGATGCAAATCTTGCGAGAGCAAGCAGAGCTGTGGTTCGTGTTTAGTGGAACTCGGGTGTGGCTGGTGTTATTACAGTCATAATCCTCTGATAGGAATCTGCACAAAAGGAGATTTCACAGCACCATCAATCGGTATAGAAATATATAAGCTCCAATCAAAACTTGAAATAATAATAATAATAATAATGATAATAATAAATAATAGGGGAATGTTCCGCGTTACTGGGCGACGTACCTCCTGGTGCGGAGACTACACAGTGGCGCTGGTCTTACGCCGAGTGTCCGGACGTTGACGAATGCTCGCTAGGACATCACGACTGCCATCCGGACGCTGCGTGTCTCAACACTCCGGGGTCGTACGTCTGCGCCTGCAAGAAAGGCTTCATCGGTGACGGGAAGACGTTTTGCGAGCGGACCTGCTTCGAGGAGTGCGTCCACGGCCATTGCACCGGACCGCCGGACTATCAGTGCGCCTGCGAGCTTGGATGGACCGGCAGCGACTGCAGTCAGGACTGCCAGTGTCACGGACATTCGACCTGCTATCAGGGAGTGGGCAAATGCGACCAGTGCCAAGACTGGACAGACGGTAAACCTCTAAATTTGGTTGAAATTAGCCAATTAAATTAGCCAGTAGCCAATTAAAATTGTTTTTTAAAATCCGGTAGGTCCTAACTGCGAGCTGTGCCGCCCTGGTAGCTATGGTAACGCCACTACGAGTGAGGGCTGCCAGATATGCCAGTGTAACGACCACGGTAACGCTACCGCGGGTATCTGCAACCCTCTGACGGGCCAGTGCTACTGTCAAGATGAAACGGAAGGCTCGAAATGCGAACGCTGTAAACCTGGGTACTACGGAGACGCGCGCCAAGGAGGTATCTGCTACCGCCAGTGTTCGTCGCGCAGTATACTCACATCAGTCACTTCGGGTAACCTGGGCAGTTACACGGCACCTGATACCCACGAGGGCTACTACTCGAAAAGCGATACTCAAGACTGTATTTGGGTACTGGGACTGCATGACAGTATCGTGGGACCGTATAGCGAGAGTAGCTTGAGGAGTGGTATTATACGTCTGACCATTCAGCAGGCGGCAAACGTATCGTGCTCTGTGAATCACGTCTACGTCTACGATGGCCTTCCCGAGTTCATGGGAATCGAAAACGGCTGGAATCGGCAGAACCAGTTGCTGGGAACCTTTTGTTCTCCTCGTTCACCGTTCCCTGTAACGGTAGACGCTCATTCAGGGATCATGACAGTGTTCTATCGTAAAAGCGATATGAAGCAAGGCTTCAATGCTACGTACACTGTCATTGCGTGCCCCTCTGCATGTCCACATAACCGCACTTGCATTGCGGGCAAATGCGTTTGCCCCAGTGGATGGGTCGGCGTCAAATGCGAGATCCCCGTTTGTCCCAACGATTGCTTCTCTCAGCTTGGCCACGGCAAATGTGAAATCAACTATGGACGTTGTATATGCAATAGGTAAAAATTCAGTAAACAATTGATTTTTGACTAATAATTTTATTAATATATTTATCCTTACTTGCAGAGATTACGCTGGTCTAGACTGCGGACAAGTGAGACGAGCTTCTGCTTTAGTCGTTACTGAACTAACCGTTCCAGAAAAGCTCTCGGACAACCTGGAACATTTGCGAACAGTTCTTCCGAGATTGGGACATAGTCTCATTGCCGATCACCGCGGATCTTTATGGCTTTTCGGTGGATATTCCATGTCACGTGGCCCTGTCGATGATATCCGAGAATTTGACACCAAAAACTCTACGTGGCTTCAGGTTAGCTACCCTAAATACTGAGTAATTACTAACACTAACGGGAAATGTATATTAATTTCAGGTTAACGTGCACGTTCAACCACGAGGGGAGTCTTCGCTACCTCCAGGTCGCTATTTCCACGCAGCGGAATACGTCACTTCTCAACGCGGCATCTACGTTTACGGAGGTATCGGCTCGCAGGATTTCCTCTCTGATTTCTGGAAGTTCGACATCAACTCCCGGCGCTGGTTTGAAATCGATACCAGAGACTCGGTACCTCCTCTTGCTGGTCATACCCTAACGCTACGTAACGACGGTGAGCATCAGACCTTGATCTTGGTTGGCGGGTTCAGTCCGGAGTATGGCTTCCTGGAGAAAGTGTTTGAGTTTTCGCCGGACTCCGGAACCTGGAACGTTCTCAATACCACTGGTACCCCGCCTGTGGGTATTTACGGTCACAGTGCCGCTTATCACATCTCTACGAAGAGCCTATACGTTTACGGAGGGATGCTGTACGAAGTCAACAAAGTCTTCGTCTCCAGCAACTTGTACGCCCTGCACTTTCCTACCAGGCGCTGGTCGCTACTGACTGTCGACAGAGAGTCAAACCCTGCGGAAATGTTGGTACCTCGTCCTCGCTACCTCCACACAGCAGTCACTACCGAGGACTACATGCTGATCATTGGAGGTCTTACAGAGCCTTACAACGGTAGCGATACCATCATGGCGTATTCCTTCGCCTGTAATTTGTGGATTCCACTCTCACACAAAAGCGTGGAGCTAATAGGCAGTCCGCTACCTCCGATGGTAGCTTCCGCAGCAAGCCGACAAGTCTCTAGCAACGCCATTTACCTTATGGGCGGAATGTGGGCTGGTACCGCCAAAGGTACACTACTGAAGCTGGAGGTCCGGAAGACCTGTGTGTCTTGTGGAGCCATAGCAAGCTGCGCTGTAAAGCTACTCCGGGCTGCTCTTACTGCGGAGTCTATGAACCGTCCGGTAGCAATGCTACCTTCTGCTACTCCTCGTCGAAGCCTCAACCCGAACGCTGCAATCAACCGCAAGGGGTTTCCGAGTTCTCCAAAGCTGTGGGCTGCGGACCGGAAAGAGTGGCCAGCCGCGACTGCTACCATCACAAATCCTGCAGCGAATGTCTGGGAGAGTGGCCTATCTATCGCGGAGTACCTCAAGTAAATCATAACTAAAAGATGAATTAGTATAAATTAATTATGTTATTAACGTGCTGATTGTATCATATTTATTTTCGATGAATTTTCAAAGGCGTGTCAGTGGTGCACCAACTGCCAGTTTGGTCGCTGCATTCCTAAAGGCGCTGACTGCGACGAAGAGCATCGCTGCGTCATCAAGCAGCGCGAAACCGTCGACGCTGCGCAGTGTCACGAGAGGTCATGTCCCGCGTCGGACTGCGACAAGTGCCGCGACCTGGGACGCTGCATCTGGACGCGCCAGGTAGTGAGAACCAGCGAGCTGAGTCGTCAGCTCCTCAACTCGCCCATCACCGAGTGGAACTGCGTCAGTCGCAACGTCAAGGACAGCTCATCGTTCCTGGTCATCTCGATGCCGCCGCACGCCTGCCCGCCGCGTTGCTACCAGCACCAGGGCTGTCGCGAATGCCTCGAGTCGACGGGCAGCGAAGGCGGCTGGCACGAATGCCGCTGGTCCACAGCTCTGGGCCAGTGCATAGCGCCAAGCTATCAGGCGCTTCAGTGTATCGGCGGAATGTGCGGTGCCATTCTTCAGGGATCTTCAGCGACTTGTCCGAGACCTTGCTCGCAGTTCACCCAGTGCTCGACGTGTCACCAACAGCCGCACTGTGGCTGGTGCTCCCTAGATTCGGCTCCCGTCAGCGGTATCGGACTCTGCGTCAACGGCAACCTGGAAGGTCCCTTCCTTGACGCGTCCTGTGCTGCACTGGACTACAGCAGAGTGGTGGATAGACTCTCGCTGAATATATCTCATGTAATAATTCAAATTTTCAGTAATTATATCTATACTATTCCCTCTGTATCATTATGGTTTTGATATTCTGACTCTGGTTTATGGTAAGATAATAGTAAAACTAAATGAATGAATTTTACATAAAAAATTTCATGAGCTAAGATGTTTGAAGCTCCAACCATATTTCAATAAAGTGAGTAACAAGAACGTAAAGATAGTGCTCTAGAATGAATAAGAAATTACTTTGCTTTACGTACTTGATTTGAATTTGTCTGTTTTTGTGTGTCTGATTTGATATTCATGTGTTGTTTGATTATTTGTTATTTGCGGATTTTTTATTCTTTACATGGCGTTTTACAGACTCGTAAGCCGTCGTCGAGCAGCAAGTTGCATCACACGTCCAACCTGGTGGAGAAAATGACATCGTGGCACTACCAGGGGTGTCCCTTAGAAAACGAATGCCTCAACGGACACCATACTTGCGACGCCAAGTCCGAGCGCTGTGTGGACCGAGAAAACGGCTACGCCTGCATTTGCAGTGAAGGATACGTTTCACACGGATCAGTGTGCAGGCCCGTCTGCTCTCAGGTATTCAAATCTCAAAAAAGTCGATACCACATATACGAATAATAGTAAAAATATACTATTAGTACATTCAAAGGTGAATATTAGTAACTAGTATGCGAATTAAGTCACTGGTATGGATTTATGCAACAAAATTAGAGGAGTTTAATAATAATGGAATCAAACTGAATTGATTCAATTATTAGTAATTATTGTTATAGTAGTAGTATACTTATTTCATTGTAATTATTCAGCTGGATGCGATTATAATGAAATGCCTCTCTTAATTATTGTCTAATATTACTACACATATATGATACGTAACGAAATATTATCAATAATTATTAATATATACCTTTAACTCCTTAACTATATGCAATTTAAATTGTAACTCTCTTTGCTACTATTTCAAATTACTGTGTGTATGTGTATATCCAGTGAAATATTGTAAATTAATACTAATATATTCTGTAATAAATATGAATAATAATTAATGTTCTATGCAACCAGGGCTGCGTTCACGGGGACTGTGTTGAGCCGAACGTTTGTCGCTGCCACTTTGGTTTCGTGGGGATCAACTGCAGCATTCAGTGCAAATGCAACGGACACTCGGAATGCGCGGGACCTGATCAGTTGGACGTTTGTCTCGACTGCCGCAACAACACTGTGGGACCTCAATGTTCTAAATGCAAACCGCTTTTCGTGGGCGATCCCCGCAACAACGGCCAGTGCATCTCCTGCTACGAGTACTGCAACGGACACACGCACATTTGCCACGGACACGACTTAGTACTGACCAACCTCTCGCTAATCCTGCTCCAGTCGCCCTGGAGTCCGGCAGCTCTCAACGCCTGGACGGAGCTGATTCAAGAAGGACCCAAAACTCAAGCGGTTTGCCACGCCTGCGCTAATCTGACGATGGGCGAGAAGTGCGAGGAATGCATTCCTGGAAATTTCAGAGGTTCCGAAGATAGGAGGAAGCCTTGTCGTCCGTGTGAATGTCACGGTCACGGAGACATGTGCCACCCTGTCACTGGAGAAGGATGTAATTGCCATAATAATACGGAATCTGACCCCCAATGCAGACCAGGAATGGCGCCAATAGGTAACCTAATTAAAATTTTACGAAACGTTATTAAAACTATTGAGTAATTATTCAGCGTTATCAGTCGAGAAATATTACTAGATATATAGATCTATCGAATTATTTATTATTATTGAAGTATTAAGATTACTGCTCCTATAGATGATTAATTCATTATATTTAATAAAGCGTTATAATCCAAAAACATTATTAGATTAAATCGAGTTGTATATTATTACTAAATTACTAGGATTAATCTTCCTAAAGATTATGAATTTATTTGATTGTTGTTAAAGATAATGATTATACAAACATCAAAATTGAATAAATTACCTGTTATTAATAAATTATTTAGTTATTACTATTGAAGTTAATTATCTTTAAGAACGAATAACAAGAATTATTATATGTAGTATTAATATGTTTACATTATTGTTATTATTTCGTTTGAAATAGGAAATACTTAAGAAATACTTAAAAGAATAATATAAATAACATACTTGGAATAATTATAAAATAATATAATATAAAACCGATTTCTTGTGTGAAATTCATAGGACGGCCAATGAACGGTCCAAACGGGTTTACACCTCCTCCAGTGCCTTGCTGGTCTCTGCAGTGCGACAAATGCAAGGAATACTACCTGGGAACCCCAACACAAGGTCATCAATGCTACCGGCAAATGACTGTGGACACGGAATTCTGTCTAGATCCGGAGACTCAAGAAGAGTGTAACCGCAAACCAACGCCATTACATCCGCGTAGACCCGTTTTCTTCGCCATCCAGCCGAAATTCATGAACGTGGACATTCGGCTGGTCGTGGACATTGCCCTCGGCGGCGTCGACATCTACTTTGCACCCAAGGACGACATGTTCATCGTCAAGTACGATTCCTCCATCAACGGGCACCGCGTCGATTTGGACCCCAAGTACGTGTTCTCCGTCGATTTCGGACAGGGCGGGCAGGTCAATCTGCAGCACCCGACCACCAGCGTCCCCGTGGAGCGATTGGTCAACACCTCGGACCGGTTTATCGCTCACCCGCCTTACGGTATCTGGGAAAGGAAAGCTGTGGGACTAACCACTTTCCTTACGGTGGACGATCCTAACAGTGTTGTCATTGTAAGGGGATTGAAGAATCGGCTGGTGCTTACTCTACCCAAGGATCGACATGATCTCAGGTATGCCCAATTGCATTAGTAAATATCTATCATTTAGAAAAATCATACAAGTAGTACATAAACAAAAATTAATGAATTAGTAAATTAATACAATCTGGTCTCTTTAACATAATAATAATAATATAATACATGAATCTTCATTCATAAGCTCATATTTCATAAGTACATAAATATTGTGAGTGGAACTGGTCAACTGATGTAATTTGATATTTAAATATAATACATAAATATGGTATAATGTATTTATACATTACGTATAAGTAATATTTAATTTAAAATATTGTTAATGAAATGGTTAATTAATAATATTTATTATCATTAATGTAGTACCTAATTATGGTGTAATATCACACAGTTAATTACTAATGTATTATTAATTAACTTAGTATATTGTTTATTAATTTGTTATTTGTAATGCAATGCATAAATTTGGTATAACATTATTTTATTATGTTATTACATATCAATATATGATATTCTGTGTCTTTTTTATTCCAGGACAACACGTTTTTATATTCTGGTACAAGGAGCAGGGAACGTTTCGTCGGAAGTGACGTTTGGTTCGTTATTCTTCCGGCAGGACCAGCCACGAATCGATTTGTTCGTTTTCTTTTCCGTTTTCTTTTCGTGTTTCTTCCTCTTTCTGGCCGTCTCGGTGGTGGCCTGGAAGGCCAAGCACGTCATCGAGGGCCGCCGAGCTCGAGAACGCCAGGCCGTGGAGATGATGCACATGGCCAGGCGACCCTTCGCTTCAGTCCTGGTCATCGTCGATACTCAAAACGGGAACGACAACACGGCCGGTACCGGCAAAGGTCCCACAAGGCCCTTGCAGAATGTGCAGCAGCTCGTCTCTCCCCGCCGCTGGAAACTGAGGACTGGGCATCCGCACTCCGTAATAGCAGATCCCGTTGCGGATGCCCTTCGTAATGCCAGCGATGTTCGACCGATTGCAGTAGAACCAACGGCGGATAACTTTGCAGCCATCGTGACGCTGCTCGTTCAGCTGCCCGGAGGAAGGCGAACCAGAAATCAGTTGAGCTTAGCCTCGTCTCTTGTCCTCCCGCCCCGATCGAGAAGCTCGCACGCTACTACTGAATCTTGAAATTAGAATACTCGAATTTTTTTCTTTAAATTAAAATTTTTAAACTCTTTGCCAGGCACAATTGGAAATTTCTTTAGAAACAAGTTTACATTTGAATTCCGTGCGGAATTTTTTGGATGAATTATTTGATTCCTTGGATCGAGTCTGTCGATTTTCTATTTTGTGTGTTTTACACTTGATAACGGGTCCCATTTTTTTATTTTAGCCGCGCTGAAACGCTCTGTCGTTAATTACTATGTGATATAAGAAACAATGGCCATGATTATTTTTTGTTCGCGTTTTGCTTTTCAACATTGCACTTTTGTTTTGCAGCATTCAAGTTCCTCACTTTTTTTGTTTCGATTTTCCCGATTTTTTGTTCATCGCGATTCAATGACGATTTTGCCCCTTTTACTATATTTTTTGTTAGTGCTGTAAATAAATTATACGCAACAAATTTTGAAAATTCATTCGAAAATTATTTCATTGTAGTTTTCCTTGATGGTGACTGTTGAATTGATGTTCACTGACACTTTTGGAGTATCTGGGAATAAACAGAATATCATGTTTTCCTCTATTAAAATCGGTAATGAGATAAGCTGAAGTTCTCAATATAAATAATGTACAACAGAAAGAAAGCAGCTTGTTCTTCAGCCGAACGATTGTAATCTGTTCTACAACTGACTAGAAAAGATTTATTATATTACTTAAAGGGCAACTCCGAACTACTTGGAAAAAAACATATGTTATAGAACTTTTGACGCTGATTCCGAATATATATAGTGTCCCTAGGTCAATTTTGTACCGTTGAGCTGCAAAAATTAATGAAAGTTTGAGAATGCACGTGGCAACGCTGGAAATTGAGCCGACGATCTGATTGGTCCGCACTGGTCACGTGATCGAAAGAACCAATCAAAAAGTTCTTCACCTCATACTAACAGACATCCAGCATGTTATAGGGAATAAACAGTGGTGCGAATTCGTCTGCTGCTAGGAGGGGACAAATTTTCTCATTGGCTGTTTTTGATCACGTGGCCAGTGCGAACCAATCAGAGTCGTCCGCCCAATTTCCAACGTTGCCCAAACTTTAATCAACTTTTGCGGCTAAACGGTAGAAAATTTATATAGGGACACTATATATATTCGGAATCAGCGTGAAAAGTTCTATAAAATGTTTTTTTTTTTCAAGTTTTCCGGAGTTGCCCTTTATAAGAATGTACCTTGTACTATACCAGCGAAAGACAGCAGGATAGTTTTGTGGAACTGAACTGAACTTTATGTTTTGCATTTGTACATTTAATTTTATATTTGTTTATTAATCCGCTTCATCATCTTAAGAATTTGCCATAACTTATAAATATGATAATAACTTAATCACGGAATTTGTTTTATTTCTTGCGTTTCAAACATGTCAAATACAAAATGCGGAGCAAGCATTTAATACACATAACAAGTTATAAAAATATTTCAATATTTGTACCGAAAACTTTGATTGCAAATGATACGTCACCAATAAATGAATGGAAAGGGACACTAAATGATCGTAGGCGTCACTAACTGTGTTTCCACTTTTGCAGGGAAGTTCCCTGAAAAAGGGGGAAATGGAGTCTGAAAAGGGAAGACTAAGAGAAGAGAGTAAAGAGGAAATCTAGACCCTGTACATTCTTGCACGGAGGGGGAAAAAGGGGAAAGATAAGGGAAGAGGGGAAAAATGGAAAATTGAAAAGTGGCAACGCTGGTCACTATATTATGATTTGACATGGACGTCTGGGACATGACCCCGATCGCCGGCTTACTTGATATTAGTTTACTAATTGACTATCGTAGCTTAGCAATGGTAGTTGGTAGCTAGAGCAGGTTAGGAAAAGTAGAACTGCGGAGAACTCCCGACTGGAAATTCTCATAGAGTATGTAGCATTTGGAACAGAGACTCTGTGAGATCTCACAACTATGTAGAGTTTCTCACTGAGATCTCACTGAGTCTCTGTTCCAGATTCTACATACTCTATGAGAATTTCCAGTGAGATCTCACAACTCTGTAGAGTTTCTCACTGAGTCTCTGTTCCAGATTCTACATACTCTATGAGAATTTCCAGTGAGATCTCAACAATTTTGTAGAGTTTCTCACTGAGATCTCACTGAGTCTCTGTTCCAGATTCTACATACTCTATGAGAATTTCCAGTCGGGAGTTCACAACTTTGTAGAGTTTCTCACTGAGGTCTCACTGAGTCTCTGTTCCAGATTCTACATACTCCATGAGAATTTCCAGTCGGGAGTTCACCACTTATGTAGAGTTTCTCACTGAGATCTCACTGAGTCTCTGTTCCAGATTCTACATACTCTATGAGAATTTCCAGTGAGATCTCAACAATTTTGTAGAGTTTCTCACTGAGATCTCACTGAGTCTCTGTTCCAGATTCTACATACTCCATGAGAATTTCCAGTCGGGAGTTCACCACTTATGTAGAGTTTCTCACTGAGATCTCACTGAGTCTCTGTTCCAGATTCTACATACTCTATGAGAATTTCCAGTGAGATCTCAACAATTTTGTAGAGTTTCTCACTGAGATCTCACTGAGTCTCTGTTCCAGATTCTACATACTCTATGAGAATTTCCAGTCGGGAGTTCACAACTTTGTAGAGTTTCTCACTGAGGTCTCACTGAGTCTCTGTTCCAGATTCTACATACTCCATGAGAATTTCCAGTCGGGAGTTCACCACTTATGTAGAGTTTCTCACTGAGATCTCACTGAGTCTCTGTTCCAGATTCTACATACTCTATGAGAATTTCCAGTGAGATCTCACAACTCTGTAGAGTTTCTCACTGAGTCTCTGTTCCAGATTCTACAAACTCTATGAGAATTTCCAGTGAGATCTCACAACTTTGTAGAGTTTCTCACTGAGATCTCACTGAGTCTGTGTTCCAGATTCTACATACTCTATGAGAATTTCCAGTGAGATCTCACAACTCTGTAGAGTTTCTCACTGAGTCTCTGTTCCAGATTCTACAAACTCTATGAGAATTTCCAGTGAGATCTCACAACTTTGTAGAGTTTCTCACTGAGATCTCACTGAGTCTGTGTTCCAGATTCTACATACTCTATGAGAATTTCCAGTGAGATCTCACAACTTTGTAGAGTTTCTCACTGAGGTCTCACTGAGTCTCTGTTCCAGATTCTACATACTCCATGAGAATTTCCAGTCGGGAGTTCACCACTTATGTAGAGTTTCTCACTGAGATCTCACTGAGTCTCTGTTCCAAATTCTACATACTCTATGAGAATTTCCAGTGAGATTTCACAACTTTGTAGAGTTTCTCACTGAGATCTCACTGAGTCTCTGTTCCAGATGCTACATCCTCTATGAGAATTTTCAGTCGGGCTCGCTCAGGAAAAACATCAGTTGCCTGGGATGTGCTTGGAAGAGGACTTTAGTTACGGAAATCCTGCTTACGAAAACTTGGATCCCTGCGTAGGACCTAATTAAAATACCATGTTAGACGCTGGTAAAGTAGATTAGAAGTAAGTACTACAGTCGCCCAAATGACTTACCGTAGAATAGAGAATTCGTATGAATTTTCCTTCCATTTTTTTTACGAATTATACGCGGAATTGAAAGAGGAGGGAACAGAGAATCAGAATATGCGAGTCGTAAGTAATAGAAGTATATGCGCGAGAAAAATTTTTAATAATAACAATAATAAACGTGTCGCGTAAATGTTTAAAAAAATATATAGTATACTTGTTATTTAGTTAATGTGAGTGGTGAAACGTATAAAGTCGAATTTAATTTAATTTAAAAAGAGCCGCCGTTTGAGAAGAGGCTTCATTTAAATGGAAATGTCCTAAGATCAGCGCTTCCACTTTGCAGGGAAATTCCCTCAAAATAAGGAAAATGGGGAAGAGGGAAAAGGGGAAATGGAGGAAATGTAGCTCTACTTTCTTGCGCGGAGGGGAAAAAAGGGAAACTGATATTTTTAAGCGGAGGGGAAAAAAGGGGAAAACTTGGAAGCACTGCCGAAGATCGAAAATATCGCTGTCTGGGGAAGAAATCCTGAAGAAATAGAAAAAATTTCCACAGGGAAAATATCAACGTTTTCTCAGCGTTATCCCTTATATAAATCAGTTCCAAATAAACAAAATAAATACATTTTGCAGATTGCCTGTCATAATAATGTACGTATCTGTTGCACAACATGTTTTGGTGAAAATTAACTTGTAAATCCAAGGATCTGTAAAGTGACTGGAAAAAAATTTATGTTTTGCCTTTTACATCTGACATCTAAGTAATATGATTACTGTATTATGGTTTAATTTGATAAAGCTATTGATGTCGACAGGAATTTTCTGAATCACAAATGGCTGTCGCTGACGGAAAGCTAAACAATGAAGTGTCTCCGCAGAAGGACGTCAAACGTTTTTCAGGCAAACGACCAGCAATGGAATGGCGGGAATTTATGTGCGGGTGGGGTGCAGCCTTTATCAATATCACCTGTACTTTCCCCATCAACAAAATCATGTTCCGTCAGGTGAAACAGTAATTTATCTCACATTTCTCATTTGCTGACGATTTCTTTTCTTAACGTTATGTTAGATGCTGCACGGACTACACACAAAACATGCCATAGATCAATTAAAAGCTGAAGGAGTCCAGTTTCTGTATCGGGGAATCTTGCCGCCACTGTGTCAGAAGACGGTTTCAGTCTCTATAATGTTCGGGATGTACGACCATTATCAGAAATGGCTGCACAACCTCTTCCCGCAGGCAAACACTCGCCTGAAAAAATCGACGGCAGCAATACTTGCAGGTTCGACAGAGGCCGTCCTGACTCCGTTCGAGCGGATACAGATGCTTTTACAGGACAAGCATTACCACAACAGATTCCGCAACACTCTGCATGCTTTCACTGACTTGCGACATTACGGCTTTCGGGAGTACTACAGAGGCCTGACTCCGATTCTGATTCGTAACGGGCTCAGCAATTGTTTGTTTTTCTACCTGCGTGAAGAAATCAGTCACCGAATGCCCAAGACGAACCACTGGTCAACGAAACTAGTTTCCGATTTCATCTGCGGTGCAATGGTATTCTGTTTGTTTTATGAATGATTTTATCACATGATTTTTTTCACTCGTTTTTTTTCGTTCGTAGGTTGGCGCTTTCATTAGTACCTTGTTCTATCCCGTGAATATCGTGAAAACGCACATGCAGTGTGTGCTCGGAGGACCTTTCCAGAACCTGTGGACCGTCTCGAGGATCGTCTATGAGGACAGGGGGCGATCCTTCCGCAGAATGTTTTATGGGGTTCACGTTAACTATACCCGAGCCTTACTTAGTTGGGGTATAATCAATGCGTCGTACGAATTTCTGCACAAATTACTTTTCCGCTGAAGTTTTTAGCAACTTGATAAATCTCGACCGTCTTTTCAGCGGGACGGGCGAGCTGACGAAAAACGTGCAGTTCCAGATAACTGAGTTTTAAATGTGGTCTTCGTGGTTGAGTGTTTGGAAGGGTCTAAAAAAGATTATTTTAATGGATTTAGGAAATCAAATCGTAGTGTAGTACATCAGATATGAAATGTGTACATTTTTTAGAGTTTATTGGAAAAAACGGGCTTTTAAACGAGATGCCGTATGGATTATAGTAGAACAAAAATATGGAGAAAATAAAACTGGAAATAAAATCTAACCGGGTTTTGTTAGTGAAACAATTCAATAAAAATGATTTTACGTCCGAAAATAACAGACAAAACGCAAATCGGGACAAGCAGATCGTCTCGCACTGCGGAATCGAGCTTTGGCGATCCACTCGTCCCGATTTAGAAGGTCAAAGAGTCGTTCTAGAGGGATCCGGCAACGTCAGTGTCCATAAGGGCAGGATTTTGTGCGTTAATCTGGTTCAGCTGATTGTTGAGTTCACGATCCTTGCGGATTTCTTCGAGCAGCTTGTGAACGCCTTCGGGAACTTGTCCTTCGTCCATCTCGTGACACCACTGACGATACTTAAAAAGAGAAATAATAATAAAAGAGTGAATATAGTCACAATTCATAATCTAAAAAAATGTAATAAAAAAATGCAAATAATAGCACTCATAGTTATGATACTGCTACTTTTACTGGCGCTGATACGTTTTAAATATAATTGTGATAATTAAAAGATAATTCGATAAAAATTTGTTAATGTGATGTACCTGCTCGAGCTCCTTGCGTAAGGTGACGACAGCTCGCTCCCTGTGAGTGACAAGCTCTTCCAGGTACTGGTAGCGCAACTTCTTCCGCGCCCGGCACTCGCGCGCGCTCTGCCGACTTCTCTCTACCAAATAATATACATTAAATTACATTATACATCCAGAAAAATAAAATTTTTGTCCATTTTTAACTTAATTTTATTTTATTTTTAATCAGCTTATTAATTATTTAATAAAATTAAGCTGTTTGTTTATTTGTTTACTTAATTCTTTTTTTTTTCTTGGAAAAGTGTTCTTTTCGCAATAGAACGCGCGCGTTCTTTTTTCTTTCGAACGCCGTTTGTTCTTTTTGAAATGGAACGCCGGACATGTATTCATCAGCGTAAACAACTCCAATAAGTACATTCAGAAGGTTAGTTACTGATTTCCTTGGATTATTTTCAAATATATAGTAATTAATGTTTTAGAATAAAGAAATTTTTACCGAGTCTGGCCCTCATGTCTCCCTTGGCTCCGCCAAGTTCGCCGCTGCCGTTTTTTCGACGCACGACCCGGTTTGCGGCCTCGTTTGTTGGTCCCACTTGCACTCGCATTCAAGTCCTGCTGATCCTTCGAATCCGGAAAAAAAGTAATTCATTTTAATTATATATATATATTTAAAAAATTATCCGTATCAGCAAAGTCACTTAATCTTATTAAAACACATTGACGTTGATCATCCAGTGAATCAAGTAGTACAAAATATGATTAAATATAATTAAACAGACATTACTGGATAATATATAAATATTTTTTCCCGAAATTTTTAACCAGCGGTAGGAGTTCGTGCAAGCCCAGCTAAGGTGCCGAGGCAAGTGCACTACGCAGTTGCCTGACTGAATCGCAACTCGGCAGGGAAATTCCCTGAAAAAGGGAAAATGGATCTACAAAAAGGGGAAAATAGGGAAAATAAAAAAGCATGGCTTAATATTCTATCACGGAGGGGAAAAAAGGGGAAATAGGGGAATAAGGGAAATAGAGAGGGAAAGTGAAATTTGGAACATAGCGGCCTTTATATTTAGTACGGAGGGGGGAAAAAGGGAAAGCTATATTTTAGAGCGAAGGGGAAAAAAGGGAAAAGGGAAACACCGCGCGAGGCGGTTGAACCAAAGGCATTGTCGCTTCAATAACAAGTGATACTCCAGTCTGCGGCTTTTCTACGCAGTTTGACACTATTCAATTTAAATGCATTATCTTGTTACTATTAAATTATCAATAATATCAGGCGAATTTATGAATATTTTGTGTATAGTTAAATGCGTATTTTTAAAATATTTGAAAAATTAAAGATGAATGGATTATAATTATGGTAGACGAGTTCCTACTCGCGTTGAAGCGACTATGTCTTGGCTATCATTGACGCGCAGTGATTCCACTTTTCAGTTTCCCCTTTTCCCTGTCCGTGCTATAACATAATATAAGAGTGTATTTCTACATTTCCCCTTTTCCCTCTTCTCTTTTTGTTCTCTTTTTAGACCCCATTTTCCCTCTTTTCCAGGGAATTTCCCTGCAAAGTGGAAACACTGTTGACGCGCACAGTCAAAGTGTTGAAAAGCAGTGAAATTCCCTAGTTAAATCATTACAGATGAAATTTTTAAGTAAATTCTTATAACTCGTATTCATTGATTTCAATAATTATTTCTAAAATGAAAGAATAGTTTGGTTTAGACAAACAGTTTGGCTAAATCAGTTGGACCCAGTGCTTTGGGCAACATGACGAACTGCACGTCCGTCCAACTATTCGACAGATTTATTTTTTCCCCGTTTGAGAACACCCATTCCCGGGTAAAAATAAATTTTCTAGTGTGATTTTAAGTAAAATGCTGAATCCGTGGACGTTTTGTGAAATGGCATGGTCGAAAGCAAGTCTGTCCAACTATTTGACAGATTTACATTAGATCATACTTAACTCATTTAAAACCGACCTCCGAGTTAACAGTACTGAGCTGAGCATTCATTGATTGAATCTGTCAAATCAGTGGACAGAGCTAGAATACGCCACAGCAAACTACCGTCTGTCCACACATTCAACAGATTATCTTATTTCTATACTGCTATTTTCTTATTTTTTTTTAATTTACTGCAAAATTTTTACTTTTAATAAATTAAGTATAACATATATACTGAACACTTTTGAATTATACAAACAAAAGTAAGTAAAAAAATTTTGACTTTTGCTGGCCTTGAACCCGAAACTAAATTCCCAGCCACAAATTTTCGAAAGTTTTCCTTACGCAACTTGACGAATGTAAACACATTGCGAGACCTTGTCTTTTCAGGCTCTGATTTTAATACTTATTCGTGTTTTAGGCTCAATTACCTGATCCTGACGTTGACTAGAAAAGTTGTTCATGTCCATATTAACTGAATTCGAGGTCAATTTTGCACCGTAAGTGAAATATTTGCGTACGAAATCAGGTCTCAGATTCTCATGCTACACTGTTTGCAAACACGGACGCCATATTGAATCTGTGCAGGGTTGCCAGATTTCATTAATAAAATTATATTGTAATAGTACGATTTACACATAATAGTAGTAACTACAGATTGTAATGTGAATCTTAAGTTAATTTTAAAATATATTTTTGTGTGTTTTAATATAGGATTGATATAATAAATACGAAATTGTGTTACGATCAGATTAAAGCAACAAACTTTGAGGTTTTGTGTATTTGTAAAGACTTGGTGTCCTAAATTGGCTGCATCCTTCATTGTTGGCCAAAAAGAGATTTCAACAGAGAGAGATAAATCGATACTTCAAAAGTAAAACAAAAAACAATTTTTTTCCAATCAACAACAAAAGGAGCAGCAGAAAACAGCTGTCGACTAAACAACTTCTCCCATTCCTGGTATTACGAGTATGGCACAGTTACTACTGTAAAGTTTGCAGCTTTCAACTAATTCTGCCCGTGATTCTACCGGAAACGCTGCTCATCGGCTGCCTCCGCTGCTATGGTGACCGAGTTCCTGCAACTGTGGTAAGATTGAAAGAATTAGTCCAAAGCATTACTTAACAAAGACGAGAAAACTTGCCTCTCGTTCCTCATCCACTTCATCACGCTCTTCATCGTCCGACTGATCCGAGGGTATCGGCGTGGTGGCGCGGGAAGAAGTTGGGGATGGCGGCTCGGAGATGGGGCGCGGGTACGAGAGACGACCCACTCCGTCGCCCTCCATTTCCATGGCCAGTTCCGGATAAACTGCGTGCAGAGCCGTCTGCCTGGCTTTCCGGTAGTACTACACGAAAACGTGTAAAGTAAATAAATTAGGTTTTTTCTCCTTATAAAATTCATAGGGAAGTTTACGATTGAGAGATTGCGCCAGTCGAGAAGATCCGAGAGACGTTCCGTGCGGTTACGCTGAATGATACGCTGGCGACGGTTTAGCCTGGTGAAGTCAAACATGTACTGCGCCAGTTGATTGACCGAGTCGTCGAGGCCAATGTGACGACGGTCCACAATGTAGATGCCGTAGCTCATGGGGTCCGCAATGTGTTCGGCCATGAAGCATCCGAAGCCTTAAACATTAATAATCATAATGATATTTAATAATAATAAAAATAATAATAATAATAATAATAATAATAATAATAATAATGAGTAATAAATATGAATAATAATAATAATGAAATGAAAATAAGCATAAATTGTACCTCGATGTCTAAGCTAGTTAACAATTCTAAAATATTTCGAAGCGTATTTCCATCAGTAGACTTTAGTAAGATCAAATAACGTTTCTTTCCAATCGTTTCGTAGTGCTAAGCGTATTTTTGTAACAAGCCACTCTTGATTTTGTATGTGGCAATGGGCTGAGTAGCCTTCGCCGAGAATAAATAAATAAATTAATAATAACAATGATAATCATAAGAATAGTACTACTACTACTACTACTACTACTGCTGCTGCTGCTACTACTGCTACTACTACTACTACTACTACTACTACTACTACTACTACTACTACTACTACTACTAGTGATAATAATAATGATAATAATAATAATATAATTATAATAACAGATTGTAGTTGAATCGAACCAGAGAGATTTGTAGTGACAGAGGGTATTCCCATGACGGTGCATTCAGCAGGTGTGTATCCCCAGGGTTCGTAGTAGCTGGGGAAGACACCCAAGTGACAGCCGCGGACGAAGTCCTCGTAGTCCAGTCCGAACAGCGGATTAGTCGATGATAAGAATTCCGGATGGAAAATAACCTAGTCGGAATAAAATAATTACGATTAATAATCATAGTGATGATGATGGAGGTAGTAGTAGAAGTAGTAGTAGTAGTAGAAGTGATAGTAATAGTAGGACGCGGAGTAGAGGTAGTTGTAGGAGGATAAGTAGCAGTAGTAGTGGGAGAAGTAATAGTGCTTGTAGTACTGGGAGTATTGGTAGAAGAAGTAGTAGTAGTAGTAATAGAAGTAGTAGTAGTAACAATAATAAAGCAAAAATTAATAATAATAATAATAATAACAATAATAACAATTGTGGCAATAGGTTCCTAGCCTGAGCCCAGAGGGAAATAAAATTAATAATAGCAATAATAATAATAACAGAAACAAATGACTGCTCAACTTACTTTGACGCGGTCATGACGGTCATTGAAGAGTTTGCATCGGCGAACGGAGCTAAGCACAGGATCAAGACCATCGTCGACAACGTTGTGCGTCGTCACGGGCGGCAAGTTGTTGCGCTGCGCGGCGTAGATGCAGCGCTTCAAGCGGACCGTGTCTTCCTTGAGCAGCAGCTCCTCAGATTCCGGTAAACGTCCACTGTAACCCAAACAAAATATGTTTCATTAGCAACCCAGGTAATGAAAAATTGTATACTTTTAAGTATATGTTAGTAAACTTGCAAGTTTTTTAAACTTTTTTTAAGTGTAAACTCAAGTTTACTGTAGTAAGCTTAAAATATGCTGAAATATGCTTTCAGTGTACTAAAAGTATACTAGAAGTATACTAACTACACTTTAGAGTATACTTTTTTTTCACCTTTATATGAAATATCAAGTTCTATTTATATTGTGCCTGTATAATTTTAATGATTTATTTTAACTTTAAAATTTTGAGAAAGTTACCTGAGGCAGACATCGTAGATTCGCTTTCCGATCTTCTGCTGGATGTCGTGAATGGTGTCACGAAGACTCTTGACAACAGCCTGACCCCGCAGCGTCTCCACGTTGAAGTTGTTAGTCCGGGCCGGGAAAATGAGGAACGCCACCACGGTCTTGTCCGATCCGCTTACCTAACGAGCCAATTTCAACATTTACAGCATTAATTAGTAAATTAATTAATTTTATATCAACATTAATTAATTGCTTCATTACCATGATTAGGTAAAAAGATTGACGCAAATTTTTAGATGAAACTTTTATAATGTAAAGAAACTAATTCTCTATCTAAGGTTATTTAAACTAATTTTTGAAGATTCAAAAATAATTATATTTTATTATTACTACATATGTTATTGTACTGAATTTCATATTTCAATGTAGTTTATTACTATCTATTTAGTTTATTAAGGTATTTAGTATTTAATGTTACTATATTTAGGAATAATGATCGTACATAATCCAGATTCTTATAATTCTATTTGGAGATTATTAGTAATTTAAATACTTTCAGCAAATGATTGAGACGAGCCAGTCCTTCGATGAACACGTCGGCTCCCTTGTTTCCGAACTCGTACCGACCCGCGATGAAAAAGTACAGCGTTCGGTCCAAATCGAAATCGAAATATCTGGGAAAAAACGAAAAATCGATCAATTCAATTGCGTTATGATAAATAAATAAATTAATATGGAAAAATATAAAATTTAGCTTTAAGTATTCAAAGTTTAATACAACCATAAGCATACTAAATTTGTAAAACATACAATAAATAATAAATACAGTAAACCAAAAAACAATACAATAAACAACTAACCAAATTATTATATAATAAACAAAATATGTAAAAAAAAATTTATGTAAATGATAGTAGTGTAACTGGGTAAAAATGAAGATTCGTCGTTATAGTTCTAACCGAAAATGGGGGAAAAAGATGGATATCACTTGATTTACCCATAAAAGTGGCCGCGAACGAATTCGTTGAGCTTTTCCTTATGGACGGCGTGGAGATTCTGGAACTCGTGAAGCGCGGAAAACTTTTTGACGTTCAGCCCGTTGGGCGTGATGACGTCGGGTTTCCGCTTGAGAAGATGCTCAGCTTCGAGACCAGTGATCTCTGACACGGTGGTGAACGTGTGGCACAGACTGGCGGCTGCCCTCTCCATGCAGTAACGGTGGTAGATCTGGCGTTTACCTGCTTCTTCGTCAACGTTGAACTGAGAAGCGTCGACAGTTCAGATTATTTAATTTATTCTTTTATTTATTGTCTTACTATTGCTGAATTAATTGCATTTAAAATTATTACCACTATTCGCGCAATCTTGTTGTGCCTTTATAACTTGTATTAGTTCTATCAGTACCTTGTCCAGATTGTTGTAGAAGTCGATGTTTCCAGCGCACAGGTAGCGTCCTAAAAGCGTAGCATGGGTCGTGAAAACGGTAGCCACTTCAACGCCCCATAGGCGAAGCATGATGAGACCAACGCCAGCCTGCCACTCGTGGAAATGCGACACTATCCGCGGGACGGGGCCCGACTTTCCGTTAGCTTCATGTTCCAGGATGGCGGCATAGCGGAACTACAAAGTCAAACAACAGAGGTTCTGAACGAGCGGTAAATTTTGTGAATATTAGGAAAAAACCTCAGCAATGAACTGGGCAACCATAAAGCCAAAAATGACTGCATCGTTCGACTCTACGTCACCGTGAGGAATGCCCACTCCGGCCTTCTCGAACAGCTCGTGTTTCCACCTGTCCATGTTCCATGACGCCGAACCAACATCGAAGAGAATGATGAGTGGGTTCCCGTCAACGAGCCAGTTTCCAGTAACAACCTAGAAAAGTAGAAACATATATAATTTTACTTTATCTTTATATTGAAAAGCTCGGTTATACTTTGAATCCTAAATCGCGAACTTTTTGCACTGCAGTAGCGAGCGGCGTCCCCTGCGTGAATTCAAAAGTTTCCACTTCTTGTCTTGCACATGCCTCTTTGTACGGTCCGATAAGAATGTAGTGATCCCCTAGCTCCTCCACCGAAACGCTAGCCTTGGATCTTATGACAGTGTAAATCCCGCCAACTGGAACGACACGCAGACGACATTACAACTCATACCAACTAAAACAATTTAAAAAGTTTGAGTTTATTTTTAATTATACCTTTATTAGCAGCCTCCCACGCCACTTCAAACGTCCAGCGGTTTTCTGTAATGGCGCTCTCTCCCTGGTCGAGATAGGCGGCCAAATCGTGCGCGCTGTCGACTCGATAAAATCGGCGAGCTGCTTTGATCGACATCTCTGGGGTTACCCTTTGAAAATACGCAAATTATCATTTAACAACAATCTTTGACGCATGAAAATAACATTATTAACTAAAATTATACAGTAAATCGACAGTAAAGATAGGATTGAAGCTAAATGTAAATAATTTATATACGTTATATCGACGCGTTTTTTTCCAGCCTGGAAGACGAGCGACCTTGGAGGCCTTCCGAAGTTGTTTCTAAGGTCACAGGGAAACAGCTGATCTTTGTCGTACGTAGAAACGTTGGTTATGTACTCGACTCGTGTCTTTTAAGTTGCCCGTGTTCCCGCAGTCCTACGACAAGGGTAGGTGAAACAGCTGACCTTGGAAGTGTGTCCTATCCGACTGCTTGTCAACCCTTTCTATTTTAAGCCTTCGTCTACATTGTTTTAGCCAAGGGGCATCGTGCTAGACAGCGCATAGTTCGTACTTCTCCTCGCCGCCAAGAGATGGCGCAGTGATCGAACCCGTCGAATAAGGGGACAGGCGTTCAGTTTCGTGATAGAGGTATCCCTGTTGTCCACTCGAATTAGATACTTGAAAAAGAAAAGGAATTACTCCATTAAGACATTAGCCAAGCAGAAAGCTGATGATGAAGGATAGTTTTACCAGATTATTACAATTATAATTTGTATTTTTAATTGTATTATTAATTTAGTTTGTGGATGAACTGAAATCAGTAATTCTGTGTTTTAAGAGGCAATAAACAACTGTCACGAAATGGCCATTAATCAATAAGCAAATCGATAAATCAATAAAATCGATATTTAACATTAATACTTCGATACTGTTCGACATTCTCCTTCCATTTTAAATTTCCCCTTGTTTCCCCTTCCCTTATTTTTCCCTTTCCTCCTTCCGTCCTAGAACATAAGCCCAGTGTTTCCACCTTCACTTTCCCCATTTTCCCCTCTTCCCTTATTTCTCCCTTTCCTCCCTCTGTCCTAGAACATAAGGCCAGTGTTTCCACCTTCAGTTTCCCCTTTTTCCCCTCTTCCCTTGTTTCTCCCTTTTTCCCCTCCGTACTAGTATACAAAACGTACATCCGGCTTTCCCATTTTCCCTCTTCCCTTACATTTCCCTTCTCAAGTCCCATTTCTCCGTTTTCCAGGGAATTTCCCTGCATGGGGGAAACACCACATAAGACTGTACTTCTATAGTTTCCCTTTTCCCTCTTAACTTCTTTTGTCCCTTTTCTGATCCCCTTTTTCCCCTTTTCCAGGGAATTTCCCTGCATGGTGGAAACACCACATAAGACTGTACTTCTATAGTTTCCCTTTTCCCTCTTCACTTGTTTTGTCCCTTTTCTGATCCCCTTTTTCCCCTTTTCCCAGGGAATTTCCCTGCAAAATGGAAACATTGCAGACATTATAATTAAAATATGGCGTATTGATATTAATGCAATCGATAAGCTGCTTAGTTCAATAAATTAATTATCAAACTTGGAATATTATTGAATTATTATTATTGAAATATTATTATTCAATTATTATTATTCATTAGAATTTAAAAAATTAATAGTTCAATACTATTAACACAATAAAATCATCTCTCCAAGTAAAATCTCCCATGTAAAAAAATAGTATACTTCAAGGGGTCCGAAACTTGCAATAATCTTCGTACACCTAAGTCATGTTATCACTGTTATCAGCCTGTTATCTCCATGTTATCTCCGTGTTATCATATGTTATCAAATAATCTTCGTAGACCTAAGTCGTGTTATCACTGTTATCAGCCTGTTATCTCCATGTTAACTCCGTGTTATCATATGTTATCAAATAATCTTTGTAGACCTAAGTCGTGTTATCACTGTTATCAGCCTGTTATCTCCATGTTAACTCCGTGTTATCATATGTTATCAAATAATCTTTGTAGACCTAAGTCGTGTTATCACTGCTATCAGCCTGTTATCTCCATGTTAACTCCGTGTTATCATATGTTATCAAATAATCTTTGTAGACCTAAGTCGTGTTATCACTGCTATCAGCCTGTTATCTCCATGTTATCTCCGTGTTATCAAATGTTATCAAATAATCTTCGTAGACCTAAGTCGTGTTATCACTGCTATGATCCTGTTATCTCCATGTTATCTCCGTGTTATCAAATGTTATCAAATAATCTTCGTACACTTTTCCTCGCAGTTTCGGACCCCTTGGCATACTCTTAGTATACTTAATTTGGGACATATACTTACTACTGTTAGAATACTTGTAGTATGCTTCAAGGGGTCCGAAACTTCAAATAATCTTCGTATACCTACGTCGTGTTTATCACTGTTATCAGCCGGTTATCTTGCTGTTATCTACGTGTTATCGCAAGTTATCATTATTATTATTATGCTATCACATAATCTTCGTACACTTGTTCTCGGAGTTCCAGACCCCCCCGCCTGGTATACTTCTAGTATATTGTTAGTATACACTGAAAATATTCTGCGGTATACTTCAAGTATACCTGAATATATTTAACTACACCTTAGAGTATACTAACAATATGCTGGAAGTAGACTACAAGTATTCCAACAGTATTAAGGATATCTCCCAAATTAGTATACTAAAACATTGGGGTCCGAAACTTCCAGTAATCTTCGTACGCCTAGCACATGTTATCACTGTTATCAACCTATTATCTCCATGTTATCTCCGTGTTATCATATGTTGTCAAATAATCTTCGTATACTTTTCCTCGGACTTTCGGACCCCTTGTACTAAAAATGTACTATTTTTTTTTTACCTGGGCTATAATATCCATAACAATTATGAATTGCATATACGTATCGCTATATAAATTGTAATTATCGATTTTAATATAGATTAAATTTGATTTTGAAAACTTGTTTCTTTCATAAATCTTCAGTCGAGTTCGTTAGTATTATTTGTTACTAATTCATCTACTTCCGAGTTTACTACAAGGGGTCCGAAACTGGAAATAATCTTCGTACACCTGGGTCATGTTATCAAGCTGTTATCAACCCGTTATCTCCATGTTATCTCCGTGTTATCATATGTTATCAAATAATCTTCGTAAACTTTTCCTCGGAGTTTCAGATCCCTTGGTATACTACGTGGACAAGCAAATATATACAAAACGGGGAAGACAACACATTAATAAATATTCAAAGATTTTTCATCAATCAACTTGTATTATAATTTTAAACAATTCTTAAGCAAAATAATGATGGAATTTCAAAATTCGTCGTAATTCGGAGATCCTATACTTCTGCTTATTCGGTTACTCCTTTCCTCCAGCAGCTTGCCTATTAAATACACAATTTAAGTTTATTAATTTAGTTTAATTAAATAATAACTTTGTATATTTAAATCTATTGCCGGACGACAAAAGCTACAAGTGACATGTTTAGTGGATTTTGTACGAGGAAAGGTAAAATAGAAATTAAATATTCAATTATATAGGGAAGGGATTGTAAACGTATGTTTGGCTTGTCTCCAGGTCCAAGTAGTAGTGTTTTGTACCGTAGAAAACACCGTCAGAAGGCACCATTACGCTGCCTTTTGGGGCGAATTCACGGTAACTTCAACCAAAAAGGCACCGCAAAAGGCACCGTCAATTTTACGAGGGAAGTGATTACCGTTTGCTGGCAGGGGCTCGCTCATCGTCCCGATCCGAATCCGTATCCGAAGTCGAGTCCGAACGAGTGGCTGAATGAGCTGAAAGAACGGCGGAACTAGCTGAAATGGTGGCTGAATGAGCTGAAAGAACGGCCGAACTAGCTGAAATGGTGGCTGAACGAGCTGAAAGAACGGCGGAACTAGCTGAAATGGTGGCTGAACGGGTGGCCGAACTAGCTGAAATGGTGGCTGAATGAGCTGAAAGAAACGGCCGAACTAGCTGAAATGGCAGCTGAACGAGCTGAAAGAACGGCCGAACTAGCTGCAATGGTGGCTG
Organism: Eulimnadia texana; assembly: GCA_002872375.1. NCBI lineage: Eukaryota > Metazoa > Arthropoda > Branchiopoda > Diplostraca > Limnadiidae > Eulimnadia > Eulimnadia texana. The sequence continues at coordinate 15,963,903 of NKDA01000001.1, forward strand.
AACGAGCTGAACGGGTGGCCGAACTAGCTGAAATGGTGGCTGAACGAGCTGAACGGGTGGCCGAACTAGCTGAAATGGTGGCTGAACGAGCTGAAAGAACGGCGGAACTAGCTGAAATGGTAGCTGAACGAGCTGATTGAGGGGCTGAGTTCACGACAGTCCACAACGTCCTCTTCCTGCAATGATTAATCAACTTCGCTCTCACAGTGAACTGGAAAAATTAATAAATTAACAGTAATAAATTAATACTGTAATACAGTAATAATTAATAAATAACAATTAATTAATTAATTAATTAACAGTAATAAATTAAGTTAAATTAATCGTTCTAAAAAAAAGCGAAAGAGAAATATTTATACAATAAAGACATGCTAAATATGAAATAGAATCAAAAATTACCCAGTAGGTGGCGTTGGTAGGCTGGCCGGCGTTCACAGGGGCAAACGTCCGGCGCCCAGTGGCGTCGTAAGATGCAGTAAGTAGGGATGGCGAAACGAAGCCTCAGTGGGTAGGGATGGTGAAAAGACATTATTATTACATGTACTCGTATGTAAAATATTAAACAAATGTCCAATTCTAGGGTGGCGGTCGCCCACCCTGCCGCTCCGGTTCCGACGCCTCTGCCTGTGCAACAGTCCTTTAACTTAAGAACCTCAATCCACGTACCCCCACATTCCAAACCTACCTCAGTCCATAAACCAGTTAGCCCCCAACCCTAAATACTATCTCACCCCATAAACGGTTTAACCCTATCCCTATATCTGTCAACCCCGGCTGGATCCAGTACGTAACGTACAGTCGCCACAACCCTGCTCAATAACTTACTAAGACAACAATCTAAACCCGTATCCGTCTAGAAGTCGCTCTGTTCTAGAATCCTCACATAGGGTTACGTGACCGTAACCTATAAAACCCCGCAACCCCCTTCACTCGCTCTCTCACTCCGCCGCTACCCTAGCACCCACTAGTACTCCGTACAATTCGCAAGTATTATTTTAAGGTACCGCCTAATACACTGTTTTCTTAGTATAAAACCCTGTCTTATCATTTCGTTACTTGACTCAAGACCCTAAAGTTTGTCACACCTGCGCCTGAAGTTTTCGTAGAGGCTGGTGGATCGCCTCCTTCAGGTCCATCACGCAGGGCCGGATCTGAGCCTTTCTGGGCCTACGGCTTAAAACTGAAGTGGGTCTACCAGATACTTAAAAAAATTCATCATCATGTCAAGTCTAGCAGTTTAGCGGGCCTATTTCCATGTCCGGGCCTGTGGCTCGTCGCCATACTGGCCCATAGAGAAGTCCGGCACTGCCATCACGTGTGTGCGAATGAGCATGTCGCGCAAGGGGAACCGTTTCGCAGTGGCCGTTATTGTCAACTAAAACGGAGAAAAAGAACGAGTTCAGTAATGGATCAGTTAACCCAGTGGAAAATTAAGGATGTCGGCTACATCCTGAACGATATCCGTAACATATCCTGAATACAGTGGTCGTTATTGTCAACTAAAACGGAGAAAAAGAACGAGTTCAGTAATGGATCAGTTAAACCCAGCGGAAAATTAAGGATGTCGGCTACATCCTGAACGATATCCGTAACATATCCTGAATACAGTGGTCGTTATTGTCAACTAGAACGAAGAAAAAGAACGAGTTCAGTAATGGATCAGTTAATCCAGCGGAAAATTAAGGATGTCGGCTACATCCTGAACGATATCCGTAACATATCCTGAATATCCTGATTCACGTCCGATCGTGGATGAGTAAAAAAAAAAAAAAATATTGTGTTGAAAATTGTGAATCTTGATTGAGGGCACCATTAAGTATCCTGAAAAGCGTTTTTTTCAGGACCCTGTTAAGTACCCTGAACATGTATTGTTCAGGCATTCCAATGTCAGGGTTCTGAACACCCTGGAAGTGGCCCAATTACACTGCACTCAAAGTCCTGATTGACATCCTGAAAATGTCCTTTTCAGGATATTTTCGGGGTCCTGAAACTATTCTTAATTTTCCGCTGGGAAATGATTCATTTAATAGTAAATAGTGTAATACAAAATAGTTACAGATTAATTAGTAAAATAATAATAGCAGATTAATAATAATTTTAATGAAATAAATAACTGCCGAATTAAGTATTTTCCCAATGGCAAAATGGCGCGCTAGTCAAACGTCTGAACGACCCTCTGAATAGTGCATGATTACCATGGATTCAGCTAGATGATATGGTGAAATTGGTCCACTTTCATACAGTTCTTACGCTTGTATTTTGAAAGAACCAAGTCATGCAGTTTTCCATCCCTTATTCAGAGGGTTCACTTTTAGCAACTAAAGTCAGTTCAGCTACTATTCAGCTAGTGTTCAGCTACCTAGTCATTCGGTACTCAACCGTATGACTTTTCTATCGGGATCATACTACATAACTATAGTATTAATATATGTTAAAATTACTGTACAATTAATATCACAAATATTTAGAAATTTAAAAGGGAATAAATTATAATTATTCAATAATACAAGAATAAATTGGTAAATTAGTGCTTGGTGGTAGAAAAATTTACCTTCGACGAAGCTCCAACGGTAGCGTCTACCCCGGGTACCGTCGACGAGCGTAGTAGATCCTACCACAGCGAATGGTAGACGTACCTGTTCCGGTATCCCGGGGTAGATTTTGATGCCGTGGTAGGCGATATCGTTCCGAACCTTGTTGTTTAATGAAAAGAAAATTAGATAAAATATTTCAGATCTAAATTATAAGTATGAAAAAAAAATTATATCAATTAAATATGCATTTATTTAATTTTCAAACTATAATTTGGGAACTATGGACTTGATATGATTATATAGGAAAGAGGGAAATTCTGAAGTTCATGCTCTAGTAGGGAGGGGAAAAAAGGGGAAATCAGAGCCCTCTCTACTGGAAAAGGGAAAACTGAACGTGGAAGCACTGGATACTGACTAGTTCTATTCTAGGTTCCATGCTAAATTCTTACTATATCAGTACTAGGTTGAACTAGAATCACACTACACTAGTAAAGTGATACTAGACTTAGATTTACGGAAAACTTGATACTTTACTAGACACGGATACAGTCTAAAACTATATTGGTTTTATATTTGAATTTGGTAATCCGTGTATCGATTAATTCTGCACTTAATTTTAGTTGAGATTTCAATTATAAATAGATTTTTTAACTGAAACAACTGATTCTGAAATTTAAATTTACCTTTGGCGGTTTGATTCAATCGCCGCATGTTGGAGTTGTAGGAAAATTAGATATTCATTTCGGTTTCTTAATTAACAGAAATAATAACTACATTAATAAATCTTGTCAATTTTAATTAATTTGAAGTTAAAATTAATATTTGATTAGGAGACGATGATCGGAAAACTTCTCGATTCGACGAATTCTGCATTTCCCATACTCCTACCAAAACTATTGCAGGTTAAAATTTGATTTTGCCTAATTTATGTTTCAGTAATTTTAAGTGTAGCATTTTAGCTGTGATACCGAGTTCATAAAATATATTAAACGTGTGATATTATTCCATATTACTTAAACTATGTGAACAGCTAATAGTTAATTACAAACTCCAGAATTTTGTTCATCAATTTGTATTGATTTCTTTTAATAATTCTCAATTTGTATGACAGTATACATACAAAACAGAGTGAAACAAAACATGACTTCCGAGTAGAATTGAGGAAAAAAAAAAAACTGAAAAAATGAAACAGAATTCAACAGCATCTCGGGGACACACAGTACCGACACTTGTTGTCGGCACGAAGTAAGGAAAGCGGGAAACGACACCGAGTCATTTTTAGTCAAGAAAGTCCAATGCTAAAACGAGAGTACAAAGCTTCAACATCAAATATTATCTTTTTCTCTTTTCTAAACATGGAAAAAGTATTGGAAGAAATTTTACTGTCCCGGTTCACAGAGAACTGAGGTCGACGCACACTCGACATTTAAGTTAATCGAATTCAACCGAGTAAAAGGTTCGTCTAATCAGCAAATAGAAATTTCTTTCGGGGATGAGTCCAGGATTTGAAAAGGTTTCGTTTGTCTTCGTCGACTAGAAGAGTCCCTTCTTCTTTTTGCCCTTGTCTGATTTGTCCTTGCCGTCCACTTGCCTGTTGAAAAATTCAAAAATTTAATTTTAATTCTATGAAATAATTGTAATTAATTTTAAATTCAAATTCTATGACCGGACAACAAACTCTACGAGTGCACTTTTAGGTTTAAAACAAGAGGCGGTGCCGAAAATGCAGTGCACGCGGCTACGAGTAAAATTGAAAGCGGAAAGTTCACGTTTACTTTTGCTGGGGTAAGGTAAAACAGAATTTAAACTGAATTAAATTGTGCGTTTGAGTTAGAGCGGGAAGAAATATTTGCGGAATTGAAAATTTTGCTTCACTCTTGGCGCTGCTGTGCTGCTTTGGTCAGTCGGAGCGATAGCGACCGTTTAAAGCGAGAGGCTCGTGGATCGTTGCCCGTCTCCGAACCCGTCGACAAGGTCCTTTTCATTTTATTACATTACTTCGATTTGTTTAAAAATAACGTACCAAAACTTATTCGTAACAAACAACTAAATCACAAACTAATTTTTTTAAAGATGCAATTTTTTCATGCTGGATTATTATTGTAGAATTATTTATTATTATTATTATTATTTTTTTACTCTTTGGAGTTGGATTCCAGACTGCGTCTGCGGAGTTCCTCCAGCGTGATCCCGGCAGACGATTCCCACGCGGACTTTTCGCTCTCGAAGGCTTTGCGCTTTTCGTCCATCTCGTTCTTCTGCGACTCGAGGGAGCACATCATCTGCTCATGCCGACGCTGGAGCTATTTGCACAAAAAATCATCCAATCAATATTTCGTGAAAAAAAAAATTTTTAAATAAAACTAATATTTCAAACCATTTTTGTACATTATTCATGGAGCTAATTACATAGAAATTAATTAAATCAAGAGTTCTCAACAAGTAAAATTAATACTCGTAACTATTCTCCATTCATTATTTATGGAGCTAATGAAAGAAAATAATGAAACTATAAATAAAAATACAATCAATACATGAAACTAGTTTGATATATTATTTATTTAAATACTACTCGCGTATATTGAATAAATTATTCAACTTAATTTACCAGAAATTACTTTTAATAATTGAAATAATGAATTTTTAAAAATAAATTTTAACATTAATTAAATTATAATCAATTTTTTTTTAATTTGAGTTTGAAAATTTTACATCAACTTCAGAGTCTTTGAGCTTTTGCGTTTTCTCCTTGACTTTCATCTCGAAGACTTGTTCCATTTCCTGCTCCATTTTCTTCAGTTTCGTTTCGTGTTCCCTTCTCTCCTCCTCCATTTGGGCTAATGGGTTCCTAATTTCATTGTAAAAAAAAAGGTAAAATTCAATTTCAATGCGTTTTATAAGGTTTTTTAGCTTGTTTTAGGCAAGCTAGAATGGGTTTAAAACAGAATTAAACATACTCTACGGGGTAAATGATATTTAAAATAATTAATTAGCGTTTTTTTTTGTTAATTGACTTACCACACCATGACAAACGGGCTCATTATCCAAGGAGAGCATGTACTGAACAATGAACAGTGTTACTAACGAACCCATTCTAGCATGCCTACTCCACACTAGTCCCAAACTATCGACTACTTTCTACTGATATAAACAATACAATTCAATGTTAACAATATATAATGAATATCTGAATAAATAAACGTAAAGTGTTCAATTATAATTAGAAATTACTTATTGGAGACGCGATTGGATTTGCCGTCGTTAGTGGCTACGCCGACTCCGGCCAGTTTTCTGCAGCGGAAGTTTTCGTAGTGGACACTGCTGGTCACTTCCTTCAAGTCCGTCATGTGCGTGCGGATTAGCATATTCCGCAAGGCGATGAAGTCGCAGTGTTCCATATTCTCCACTGCAAAAAAAAAACATAATTTGAAAATATAAATAATTACATATGTAAAAATATAAATAAATGTACATATTTATTTATTTCAACAAGGGCGTTCAGGCTTCCGCCCATGGCCCTACTCTTGTGCAGTATGTTCATAATGAAATGGAAGCTGCGGTATTACATAAATCATGTATAATAATAATATTATAATAATAAATGTACATAAATATAAAATAATAAATCATAAATATAAGTATCACAAATACACATATAAAACAAACTGAAATTCTTTCATTGCACAAGTTTTTATAGTATTTTAAGCTGATGTAATAATGGTGTCCGCTATAGAGGGGCGCGTACTGGGGACCTCGTTACTACGGATAGACGTATAAAATATTTATACGGAAATCTAAGTAACAAATATTTCAGAAAAACTCCAAAAAAAATTTACTGAATAATTGTATGCAGATTTTTTCGCCTGCTAATTAGGGCTGATTTAATTATAGTGTCCGCTATAGAGGGGGCGTATGGGAAACCCCGCTACTTCGGACAGTCGTATAAAATACGTCTATATGGAAATCGAAGTAACAAATATTTCAGAAAAACTCCAAAAAAATCTACCGATAATTGTATACACAAATTTTGTTTCGTACTCATTAGAACAGATTTAATAAAGGTGTCCGCTATATAGAGTGATATGAATATTTGAATATATATATACATTATATGTGACTAATAAAAATCAATTATGTATATTACTAAGACTAATTTTGAATAAATTAATTTAAATAATATTTACATTATGTGCGAGTAGTATTTAAATAAGTAATTTATGAAACTAGTTCTAAGTACTGATTCTATTACGTTACTTATTATGAATTCTTATAATTTGATTATTTTTTTCCCAATTAGCTCTATAAATAACGAATGGATCTGAGTGAAAAGTATTAATTATTTCTTAACATCGAGAACTGTTAAAAGTTTTAACCTTCGACCACTCCCCACGGGTACCGTCTTCCGCGCAGTTTCCTGCCGTCCACCTCGACGACAGTATTGGACCCGACGACAGCGAACGGCACGCGTTCCCGCATGCCACGCTGCTCTTTACGCGTCTCCTCGTCGTCAGCGTCGGGGAACTCGTAAATGCGGATTTTGTGCTGGGCGATTTCGTTCAGAACCTTAAAAACAAATATAAATTAAGTTATTAAACTAAGTTTTAATGAGTATTTTATACTTGTTTTTTGAAGTGCGCGCACTCGTCGGGGGTCATGGTATCGGCCTTGGCGATGATGGGGATAATGTTGACCTTGTCGTGGAGTCGCTTCATGAACTCGACGTCGAGCGGCTTCAGTCCGTGTCCCGTCGGGGCCACGAAGTAAAGGCACACGTGGACCCGGTTGTCGCTGATGGCCTGCCGGAAGACCCGCGATTCGGCGTTAAGGTATTCCTCGTACTTGGACTCGATGAAATCGACAATCGGCTGCCAACTATTAGAAAATATCAAAAAATTTATAAATGATTTGCACTGTGTCGATTGATTTGTTAATTGATTTATATTTTATTTATAATTTATCGTTCTATGAGTAATAGAGTAATTGCATTTATTTTTTTAGGAACACTGTTGATTTGGTGAGTTAAAAACTAAGATAATTTAACCGCATTTTTTCACCGTTATCATTAGCAATCAAGAGTAGCGTCTGTTTTAATTAACACTGCATTTAAATGAACTTTTTGTATTTTTTTAAATTAAACTTAAATCCCGTTATAATAGAAAAAATTAATTGCAATTTTTTTCGTGTTTAATTATATCTTTTGCAGATTATCATTAGCAACGAAGAAAGGCATCTGTTTTACTGTTACACAATTAGAATTTATTTATATTACTTTATATCATATTATACTGTATTATATTTAAAAGAGGGGTCATCATTCCTTCGTTGCATTTTCTTCTGATAAAACTTAAACTCAGTTTCACCAAAAAAAGTAATTGCTATTAATTATTCTAATTAAAGTTACCAGTTGCTGTTGTCGACAGCGTCACCGAAACCGGGAGTATCTACGACTGTGAGCGTTAGGTTGACACCGTTCTCCTTCAGAAGTACTTGGCATTGTTCCACCTGTTCCAGAAATGAAAACAAAAATCAGTACTATTATTATTAATATCAACTTTTTATAATTATTATAATCAATATTATTCCTGTTATTAATACGAGTTGTATTATTCTCTTTATTTTTTTTATCCCATTGACGGGTATGCAGGCCTGACCCATGACCACAAGGGGAGGGATTGCAGGTTCAACTGCTAAGGGTCGCTAAGGTTCTGGGAAAGGCCTCACTTGGAATCAAGTGGGATCGAACCTACAGACCCAGTGATGAAGGGCGATGGTCTTGACCTCAGGTCTTAACCAGTGTTTCCACTTTTCAATTTTCCCCCTCTTCCCTTATCTTTCCCCTTTTCCCCCTTCCGTGCTAGAATATGTAGGATCTAGATTTCCCCTTTACTCTCTTCCCTTCTGCTTCCCTTTTCAGACCCCATTTCCTCCCGTTTTCAGGGAATTTCCGTGCCAAAGTGGAAACACTGGTCTTAACTATTGCGCCACCAGCGCCCTTATTCTCTACTTTATAATAATTATTACTAATTGTTTGTGTAAATGTTTACATTGAAATTTTCCTAAAAAGCATTTCATTAACATTATTAATATTAACTCATTATTGATATTACAACAAATATTATAATTATTTATTATTTATGTAATGCGTTACGTTGACAGTTTTCTTGATACGCTGAGAGGGACCGGGATATTCTGGCGAGTAAATGTCGGCCAAAAACATGGAATTGATTAAAGTTGACTTGCCCAAACCGGATTCACCTGAAATCAAACATAAATTAATCAAAATTTATTCAATAAAAACTAACATTAACAAATTTTCTTAAGTATACAGTCTATACATACTAATTGAATGTCATGTCAATGAAAATATAATAAAAATAATAATAACAAATTTTATAAATCGTAATTTAAGTAATTTTACTTTTAAATCACTAAAAATAATCAACGAATTTATCAATTATAAGTTCAAATATTCATTAAAATAAACTATCAAATATTAAATAATATCAAAGGAATAATTACAAAAACTAAATTACAATTACTTCTTATTACAATAAGTTATGATTTTAATGTTAGTATTACCGACAACCATAAGTGTGAACTCGAATCCTTTCTTGACAGCCCGGCGATAGACTTGGTTGGGAAGATTGGCAAAGCCCACGTAGTCGACTTCGCGAGTTTTGCTCGCAGCCGCCGGAGGGACCGGCGCCGGACCTTTCTCCCGCAGGATCGCCTTCTCCCGCTCCCGGTTGTCTTCGGCCAGTTCGCGCTTCAGGGCTTCAATCTGACAAATGAATCAATTAAATTACAGAATCCTATTAGTTAATTATTAATTAAATGGTAAAGGTATGTAATGAATATATATATTATGTAAATTAGTAGATAATTATAATAATACCTTGCTCCCAGTGACTGAAGAAGAGGAGGAGCTAGTCGTTATAGAAGTGCTGCCATTGGTCGGTGCGGTAGTCACGTGGTTCTCCTTACTGGCCAATAGGCTTTCTTTGAGGCTGGCGATACCCCCCGCTACTGCTGTGGTGGCATTCGAGGTTGAAGTACTGATACCCGCTGCTGTAGTCGGTGCTGCAGCAACTATTGTTGGCGCTGTTGTTGCTGTTGCAGCAGAGTTGATCGAGTTTTGACTGGGAAGTGGAGCTGCTGCTGCTGCTGCTGCGGCTGTTGCTGTTGCAGCTGTTGTGGTTGTTGTAGACGCTGCTGCTGCTGCTGCTGCTGGAGGATCATTTTTGAAAAACAGATCCCGTTTACTCTGCAACTGTTGAAAATCCAACAACAATTTAGCAAAAACTTGGAAGAATAATTTACCTTACAATAAATACACATACGACAATATAAAATTAATAATTCAATTAATTAAATTTAATTTATAAACGAACAGCAGCACGGCATTCATTATACAAACACTTGAACGGGGGAATTTAAAAGGGTTGCTGAATAGTAAACAACACGCGCACGCGGCTTTTGCTTTTTTTCATATAAAAATAATGTTATTTTAACCCTTTTAACAACAACTTTAATAACAGCGGGTAACATTACTGGGCACTGAACAACTGAACTGTGTAGCTAAGTTGTAATAAATGTGTGTTTTGAAGGCTGAAAGGTTTTCTGGTAAAGCGTGAATTTGTTTTCTCATGGGTAAATGGCTTCTCTATGCAGATGACTGGGAAACAGGATACGTGACTAAGCCAACTTCACTCCCTTGAACAAATTTTTCACGCAACATGACCTTGTTCTACGTTTTCTACGCAAGAGGGACGTATCACTTTCACGCGCGGCCAGCACTTGGCGCGGCTACGAAGCAAACAGAAACCCCTAATAGGCGAAACGTCAACAAAACATTGATCGATTACGTGAAACACAATACAACTTTCGATACATTTTCCAACTGATGGTAAAAACTTACGGCGGGGAGAGTTGTCGCAGACGTAGACGCAGGCGTAACGCTCGGTTCGGACGCTAAAGAGGAAGAAATTCCGTTCTGTTCAAAGAGTTTCTGACGTTGCGCTAGTCGGTCGAGACTCGATAATCGATAGCTAACTAATCGCCTGGCATTGGCAGTGCTGGTTGAATCGGCGTTCAGCTGACGCGTGGGACTGCGCGAAACGCCTGGCGACGAGCTGCCGGTCGAAGTCATGGCTGCAACGCGACTGGCTACGACGCCGACGCCGCGGACGCTCGACCGGGGAGGCGGGTTCGAAACCGCGGATGGCGGACCGCGCGGCGGAGGGTCCGAAGAAGCCGGGCTGGAAACCGCGGATCCTGATCCGCGCTGCGGAGGCTCTGGAGGAGGCGGACGCCGTAACCGATCCCTGCGACTCGCGGTTGACGTATCGCTCATTTCTAAGTTTTCTTCTTCGTTCTTCATTTTTCACCGTAAAATAAACCGATAATAAATAACATAAAACATAAAATAAATCAAATAATAATAAGAAACAAAACTTAAACATAAAAAGAAACTGGCAACGCTGGACTGTTCGCAAACTGCCCTAAGTAAACTTGTACGGCGCCAGTGCTTCCACTTTGCAGGGAAATTTCCTTAAGAAGGGAAAATGAAGGGAAAAGGGAAACTGAAGAGTAAACGGAAATTTCCAAGTATAAACATGTACATGTAAGCAGTATACGGTTGAAGTAGGTTTTTTCCGGGCTCTTATGAAAATGGGAAGGGAAACAAACATTTTAAAAAGGGAAAAAAAAGGGAAGTCAAGTTGTACGGACGAAGGGAGGAAAAGGGAAAACGATGCCCTCTCGAAGGGGATTCAAAGTGGAAGGACTGTAAGGCGCGCAGGCGCGTAACGCAGCGACAAGCTAAGGATGGTTGCGTTGTACTCCGCACAGATAGCGCCCCTGTGTTACGTTCGTGTGTCGCTTGCGTCGCTGCTTTTACGTAAAGGAACGGCGCAGTTCGTAAGCGGCCATGATGGCGGTCGCTTTCCAGTTCCCGGACGAGCAGCTTATCGGCGAGGTGCGCAAATTCCCCTGCCTTTACGACCCGCGCGATACCGAATACAAGGCGACCGAACGAAGGGCCGCGGTTTGGCGCCAAATTTCAAATTCTCTCGGTGTCACAGGTAACAAAACGAAAGATAAAACATAACCGTTTTTAACGAGCCATCTCTCAGCGAAAAGTGGAAACGTATTGCGCATGCGCCACTTTTCCACGTTCTGTTTGCGTACCAGTGCAGGGAATTTCCCTTAAAAAGGGAAAACTGGGTCTCAAAAAGGAAAAACGAGGGAAGAGGGGAAAGGGAATTTTAGAAGCCTAGCTTTATATTCTAGTACGGAGGGGAAATAGGGAAACGATTTCTTCGGGAGAAGGGGGAAAAAGGGAAACGAGAGCCCTGTTTAAGGGAAAATGGAAAAGTCAAAGTGGAACTACTGACGGGAAGGGGGAAAAAGGGAAAACCGTGCCATCTTTAAGGGAAAACTGAAAGTGGAAGCACTGTTGCTGTTTAACTGTCTCAAATTTCGAAAACAAAACAGAAGTTTTGCTTGCAAAAATGATTTGATTCCAAGAGTTCAACGCGAAATTTCAGACGCATGTGCAAATTTCTTCGATTTTCTTCTTTTTTTCTTTCATAAAATCGATTTTTGTTGTCGCTAGCGCATGAGCTTCAAACAGATGCGGTCTCCCAAGGTTACGTTCGGCGGATTGGGAAAAAAAAACGGCAAAAAGTTTCAAAAATTCGCTAACTCATCCTTCTGTTATTAGCCACAGAATGCGAACAGAGATGGCGATATCTAAGAGATCGTTACACCCGAGAGAGAAAGAGGAGATCGCTGCTGTCTTCGAGTGGGAACTCGTCCAAGCTCAGCCACTGGGCCCTTGGCGAGCAGATGAACTTTCTGTGCGATTTCGTGAAACACCGCAAGTATCTGAATGTCTAATTACACATTTTTAGAGTTAGAATGAGTTCTTGTTCTGGGTAAGGAGGGTTCGGAGCACTGGGACTGCGGGGAACGAAGCTAACGGAGTCAAAGTTATCCACATTGAAGCCGGGACCTCGGACTTGCACAGGGAGTTCAAGTTCGAGCGGGACAACTCGTCGAGCGAAGACAGTTGCAACGACGCTCACTCTTCCAGGGACCCTTCCGATTATCCCATGGTTGTCATAGAGGAGAACGCTTCCTCGATCAACGGGCTAGGGAACGAAATGAACAACATCTCGCATCATGCGAACCATTTGGAAACAATACTGGACAGGTAATGACAAATTTTGAAAATCTCGTTTCAACTTTAACCGAGTTCTGTTGCAGGAGATCGACCTCGAGAACTGAGGACGAACTCTTCTGCTTAAGCCTAGCACAAACCATGAAACGCTTTTCCCCGCTACAGAGATCGCTGGCCAAGGTTCGCATACTGCAGCTGATGCACGAGCTCGAGTTCGGGACAACGTAGAATAACGCTTTACAAGTTCTAAAATCTAAGTCACGCTTCGATACGATACAACGCTGTATACGACGAGCGAGTAACGGCAAACTCGCGTGATGAAAACTCCGACGACAAGTACATCGGTAAATGTGATTCTGTTTCGTTTTGGAAAAACTGTTCAAGTAAATCTCGTTTGCGCTTTCAAATAGACTCTTTGTGTGTTTGTTTTGTAAACAAGTGTTGCAAACTCTGGCGTAACTTGCAAACTGATTTTGCTCCTTACCCAACAGCTGCCCCCTTTGGAATCTAAATATAGCGATGATCCCCACCACATGGCGGGTGCGGCTCAGTTATTCAACAAACCATATAAAGACTTAACTAAAATTACAAATAAAAAGCAATAAAATCAAATAGAAATACTGCAACACAACACCGGGTTCGAGTCGACGAGTAAACTTCCCCGACAGCTCTTCCGCAGTCCAGGTTTCGTCGAAAATGTTTTCCGTCCCCGGTGATTGAAGATGTCGATTCGAGTGTTGACACAGCAAAATGTCAAGATTTTCAAGAATTTACAAATTTGAAACTAATGGCGGGAAAATAAAAACGATTTTTCCCCCAGAGGCAAACTGGAGCAATTGCCCAAGACGACTGGCCAGATGAAAATGGCGTCTGGGTTAGCTCCGTGGGAGACCGGACTTTGAATTTGTATTTTTATTTCTCACTAGTGAAACCGGGTCTGCAAATGGAGACTCTTATCTCAGCCGCTTGTCCGTGTTGTTTACTATTCCCAAACCAAATGGGACTCGAGGGGGTTCAGAGGGAAGGTCAGTACAAGCTTAGTAAGTCATGGGTGATTATCTAAAAGCACTTACCACTGCATATACGGCCACGTGGGTTGAATGTTGTCAGCAGATGAACAGCCCGCGATGAATGAAAACAGAAAAGAAAACAAAAGTGATGAATACAAGCGTGAAAGAAAATTTGGACACTTTTTATGCAACACATGTGTGGGTTTAAGTTATTTATCATTTTTGTGGGTTTTTATCATTTTTCAAAACTTTTGGCGGAAGGAAGTGGTTATCGTATTGCACTCGTCAAGCTCGAGTTATGTCGATTTTCACGGTTTCGCGTTACAGGCTACAAAGTTATCGAATATGTCTATCCAAGAACGCAAAGTTCCACCCACTTTTTTTTGTACAATGACAATACATCATCATTAAAACGTAACAGGAGGCTAGGCCATGTGTTATGCTAACTGGTTCATTATAACAAGCAAAAAGTGAATTGTAGAAAAAAAAATGGCCCTGGGAAAATGCAGGCCTTTCAGCCAAGTGTCTGTTGTACTGAAACAGTAACGCTGGCTCAACCACTTGCTACGACAATCTTGAATTTCTTACTTTGTTTCGACATTTTGGTAGTATAGGTTTGAACTTACCGCTTCTGCTCATCTTAAATGTGTTAGATAACTTCAGTTACGGGTGGTATTTTTCCTCTTTCCGGGTGAAAACTATCAACTTCGCACTTGCCCCACTGTTTCAACGGTCAATTCACACTGGCGTGTGTTGAAAACTATCAGCACGGCCATCTAGCGGTGAAAGATGAAACTAAAATGTATTTTTAAAATCTTTGGCTAAAATTAAATAATATAAATAAACATTTTTAATATTTTGAAAATAATTATAAGCAATAATCATGCCAAAATGGGGAAATTTTTAAAAACTCCCGAAAAAACAAACTAACAGCGCCATCTAGCGGTAAGTAATTGAACTATATAATAAGTTTCTTCCTATAACGTAATCTAGGGAGCGCGTCATTTTCATCTCAGCATTTTAGACTTAAACACTGAATAATATTGATGAAACAGAAGCATAATTTGATGCGTAATTTATGGCTATAGTGTAATAATACAGTTTACGTTTTGCTATTGACTCATTACAACAGGTAGTACACGGAGTTCATTTAAGATGAGACAAGACAGCCCTGTAATTAGTAAGACTAAAGTTAGAAGGCAACTCACTATCACGCAATAATCCATGGAAAGTAAAATAATCATAGAGCCTCTACCGCAGTTTTATGACAGGGGAAAAAATTTCACAGTCGTTACACCCTCACCAGGAAAAAAAAAATTGCGGGGGGGAAAAAAAAAGTTTTACGACTTGAAAGAGTTTCCACAAAATTAGTATTCCTACCTGCCAGCCTACAGAACGGTCTCGTTTCCCTTAATAATAGTATGATACACTCAAGATACTAATAAAAATCATTTTATTAAATAATCGATATACTAAGACGATAGTGAACACATTAATCGATAATTTAAACTGAAATATTTTTTTTTTGTGTGTGTCTAAAGGAATAATAATTTCCAAAAGCTGCTCCGCAACTTTCGAAACTTCGAAGGCCTTAGGCCTAAGAGGTTAACCAGCGGAACAAGTTTACATTTCGGGGACAAACACAAGACACCAGAAAAAAAAAATAAAATATAATATAATATAAAACTGGAACCATTTCTTCTTTCTTCGGTTAACTTGAAAAAGTTTTCTTCTTTTCCCTATTCTTCTTGCAATAAAAACTGGAAATTTAATTAGTAACGAAAGAAATGAAGCATTTCTGAGGCTTCCGAAAGAGAAAGGGACCATGATGAAGGAGGCCTAAAAAAAAATGAGGTTGGCACGCAACTTTTTAGGCCCAGGCCCACGAAACACAAGAAAAAAAAATAAAATACAAGAAGACCTTGAAAAGTTTTTTTTTTTGCCGAGTATTGATGTTTCCCATCTGCAAGCTTTTTTTTTCCTATTCCCCGAAAACTTGCATTTGTTTCTGGAAAACTGGAACCAGAAACAAGACTGGACAAAAGCAAAAATTTTTCTGTAGACTTGTCTAGAAACCTGTTGCGTTTTTAAATTATCGTCCTGACGCAAGAAATATAAAGAAAAAAGAAAAAAAAGAAGAAGAAGAGAGCTTTCTAACCGAGCCAATTTTAGAAAGAGAAGGCCTCTCTATAGGCCTACTGCTTTGCCATCTTGCCAAATTCGCCTGTGGCTAAGGTCTCCGTCCAGAAATCTCATAGGGCCTATTCCAAACTATAGCGGACTAAGTTATAACGTTATTTATACCAAAATGTTTCCTGATTTTTTTTGTGATTTTTTAGAAGGATTTTTCAATTGAGATTTTCCTATAAGTGTATTTTATACGGCCGTCTGTAGTAGCGGGACTGGTCTCGTAACAGCCTTGTTGGAATAGGGCCTATAGCATTACATTAACCAAGAAAAGAAACGGAGGTGGAAAAAAAAAACCTTTGGCCCTGGCAACTTGTATTTTGCCTGCAAGCCAGACTTCGTGTTATCATCATGTTATCGTTTTGACACACACAAAAAAAGAGTCACGTTTTTATTTCAATAATTCAGCAGCACAACGGATCCGGTAACGGGTAAAATGTCTTGTATTTCTGACATGGGGGAATCGCATAGGAATCTCACGTATGGACTCCAACGTGGATTCCCCGACTGAAAATTCTCAATAGAATATGTAGAATCTGGAACTGAGACTCAAGTGAAATCTCGTTGGAAATTCTCATAGAGTATGTAGAATCTGGAACTGAGACTCAAGTGAGATCTAAAGTGAGGAATTCTACAGAGTTGTTGAGATCTCACTGGAAATTCTCATAGAGTATGTAGAATTTGGAACAGAGACTCAGTGAGATCTAAAGTGAGGAATTCTACAGAGTTGTTGAGATCTCACTGGAAATTCTCATAGATTATGTAGAATTTGGAACAGAGACTCAGTGAGATCTAAAGTGAGGAATTATACAAAGTTGTTGAGATCTCACCGGAAATTCTCATACAGTGTGTAGAATCTGGAACTGAGACTCAAGTGAGATCTCAGTGAGGAATTCTACAAAGTTGTTGAGATCTCACTGGAAATTCTCATAGAGTATGTTAGAATTTGGAACAGAGACTCAGTGAGATCTAAAGTGAGGAATTCTACAAAGTTGTTGAGATCTCACTGGAAATTCTCATAGAGTGTGTAGAATTTGGAACTGAGACTCAAGTGAGATCTCAGTGAGAAATTCTACAAGATTGTTGAGATCTCACCGGAAATTCTCATAGAGTATGTAGAATCTGGAACAGAGACTCAAGTGAGATCTCAGTGAGGAATTCTACAAAATTGTTGAGATCTCACCGGAAATTCTCATAGAGTATGTAGAATCTGGAACAGAGACTCAGTGAGATCTAAAGTGAGGAATTCTACAAAATTGTTGAGATCTCACCGGAAATTCTCATAGAGTATGTAGAATCTGGAACACAGACTCAGTGAGATCTAAAGTGAGGAATTCTACAGAGTTGTTGAGATCTCACTGAGATCTCACCGAGCCTCTGTTCCAAATTTCTACATATTCTATTGAGAATTTTTAGTCGGGTCGTATCAATAATTTTTTTCATCCATTTAGTTTTTTGTTTTTTTTCTCATTCGTATTTTTAAGAACCCAGCCGAGAGAGGCCATTGCGTGACTTAAATTTAAATTACTGCTCACCAAAAAAAAAAGAAGAAAAACGACTAGAGCGATTTTTTCATTCCCAGCCTTTCAGACCGAAACCGAAAAATCCGCAGGTAAAAAAAAAATATATATATATATAAAATAAAAGTTCCGTTTCAATTTATCATTGTAGAATTCAAATCTGAAAACGAAATCAACGTTTAAAAGTAGTGTATTGTAATGCAGCAAAATGTCAACCAACTACACAAACGTTGAACAGAATTTTCAAACTTATAAAACCATGTAGTTTTTTGGGATTTTTTTTCCACACTTCTCACACACAAACTTGGGGGTATTTTGGAGAAAAGATGAAGAAAAAAACACTAAAAATAATCAAGAAAAATCAACTTCCCATAAGAACCTATCGAAAAACTCTGAAAAAGAAAAATCATCTTGATAAGAAAGTCCCACACAAAAGTGTTGCAGAAGTAAGAAACGAATTGAAGAAGTTGCTCGTTTTGTACATACAACACTCGAGTGAACAGGCAAGAGACACCACAGACTTACAACAAACAATGGAGAAAAAATGAAAAAAAAACACAACTTTCATATGAATCTATTACCAATCAAGAAAACAAAGTCAAAACGAATTACAACTTGTGTAGAAGATGAAGAAGAAGAAGTACCCGACTGGAAATTCTCATAGAGTATGTAGAATCTGGAACAGAGACTCAGTGAGATCTCAGTGAGAAACTCTACAAAGTTGTGAGATCTCACTGGAAATTCTCATCGAGTATCTAGAATCTGGAACAGAGACTCAGTGAGATCTCAGTGAGAAACTCTACAAAGTTGTGAGATCTCACTGGAAATTCTCATAGAGTATGTAGAATCTGGAACACAGACTCAGTGAGAACTCAGTGAGAAACTCTACATAAGTTGTGAGATCTCACTGGAAATTCTCATCGAGTATCTAGAATCTGGAACAGAGGCTCAGTGAGATCTCAGTGAGAAACTCTACATAAGTTGTGAGATCTCACTGAAAATTCTCATAGAGTATCTAGAATCTGGAACAGAGGCTCAGTGAGATCTCAGTGAGAAACTCTACAAAGTTGTGAGATCTCAGTGGAAATTCCCATAGAGTATGTAGAATTTGGAACAGAGACTCAGTGAGATCTCAGTGAGAAACTCTACAAAGTTGTGAGATCTCAGTGGAAATTCCCATAGAGTATGTAGAATTTGGAACAGAGAGTCAGTGAGATCTCAGTGAGAAACTCTACAAAGTTGTGAGATCTCAGTAAGAGACTCTACAAATTTTGTGAGATCTCACTGAGATCTCACCGAGTCTCTGTTCCAAATTCTACATACTATCTGAGAATTTCCAGTCGGGAAGAAGAAGAAGAAGAAGTTCGGGGATTTTTTTTCTCGTTTTATAATTACGGGAGCGGGGTTTCGAATAAATGGAGACAATTAATTCAGTAACTTCATTTGGTCTGTGTTTACGTATATCAAGCAATTTGAAGTGGAGATGAAACATTCCAGTTGAAGAACGGGACCCTTTTTATTTAGTCATTGAAAAAGTTTCAGGTTGAATGCACAAACGTCGAGGTTTTTCTCCACTTCTGGGTTAATATTACTAGGATTTTGGAAAGTGTTTGCTTGTTTTGTGAATAGTATTTCTTGGTTGATTTATACATACTGGAATTGTACCCTGAGTTAGGATCAGATGGATTTCTCGGAAGAGACTTGAGAGTATGAACTGATTATATACGCGGCTGCATTGTGTTTTGTTTTTTTTTTCCCATTTGTTTAGAAAAAAAAAATCTGGGGAATAGTTTGATATTGTGCGAGTGTTTTTCATACATTATACCACTTTTCTCTTTGCTCTAATAAGACAAAAAAACAAAATAATTCTTTGTAGTTAACTCGGTTTTGTAATTATTCCTGAGGTATTCATGAGCTGAGGTGAATACTGAAACACCACCTCGTATTTTGTTGGTTTTCGTTCCCAAGTTTCCCAAACAAAAAGTGAAAAAACAAATCAAATCAGTTAGGCACCTCTTTCACTGTACAACTAAAAAAAAAAAAAAAAACGTTAAAACTTCGACATTTCACTTTTGAAATTCTAATTCCAATGTCTGATTGGGGGTTTTCATTGATTTCGGCGGGTCCCAGTCCTTTTCTTGTCTTTGTCCAAACCGTTACTGAAAACGAAGATGTTTTTGCAACTTTTTTTGCTGTTCAAAATCGCCAATTGCCTTACCAAAAAACGATCACAACTTGTTATCCTCTCCCCCGAAAATTTTCAACAAATTTTTCTGAATCCGAATCTTTTTTTAATTTTTAATAATTTTTTTTGAAGACAAACTAAAAAAAAGAGCCGAAAAGCAATCAGAACCCGCAAAAAAAAAAAAACCTACGACAAATTTTTCTCAAGCCAAACTAACAAAGATTTCTTATTAACCTATTGCACAATATAATTCTTTCACCGGTAAGCAATGTATACGATTCCTAAATCCTTTTCCATTTTCCCCCGTTTTTGTTTTAAAAACTCTAAACACATAAAATTTTCTATGAAGAAAACAACCTCGGGGGGCTATTCCCTTCTTCGTTCTGCACGAAAATTTTGCTTGTCCTACGCACAGCCTTTTTTCTTTTTTTGCCAAACACTTAAAAAAAAAAAAAGAAAATGCAATCTGTAAATTGTTTTACAACTTAGTCACTCACCGGGAAACTGGTTTGCCATTACGTCGTATAACCAAATTTTTGGTAAGTTATTTTTCTCTCTCTCTCTTTCCTTTGAACCATCAGAACTTCTAAAGCTAAAAATGCTTAACGCACCGTACATTACAAAGATGGGGTTAACAAAATTTCACCGGGGTGGTTTTTCCCAAAAAGAACTGGTTTCTTAGATACGGGGATTTCAAAAAGAAAAAGCACCGGAGCACGTTTCTGTGTGATTCACTGGTTTTTAGGCATTTGATAAGAAGAATGTGAAATCTTCGTAGCAAAGACCATTTAAAACAAACGGTATATAATAATAAACGTATACGGCGAGAGATGCGTCAAAATGAGGTAGGGCAGTGTGGGGGGGGGGGCAGTTTCTTTTCGCTCGTCGTCTTGTTTTGTTTTTTTTTTTGCGTACCCAAAATCATCGTTTTATATTATGAAACCTTGAAAAAATTGAGCGAGCCGGGCGGTTTGTTTTCTCAGAAGCTCCTTTAAGAAAAAAATATTGAGACGCCGAATGAAGTTTTCCGTTGAATTAAAAAATTGAAAAGGAGCCTAGCCCGCAACGCACTGATCCCACAGTCTGTAAATGCTACTCAACAATAGCTGAACCACCAGAAACAAAAAAAAAAACCTGAGAGGTTTTCAGGTAAAAGCATCTCCCATTGTAGACCCTGCCGTTCATAAAATCATCAACAGGCTACAATAGAGACCTTTCGGTAGCCAAAGGTTTTCCTTTTGACAAAAAAAAGTTACGTTGACCCTGCAGTCGGACTTGCGGTGCGCCTGCCCTCCGCCGCGTCCGCGGCGCTGTTGATCTCGTCGCGCACGGAGAAGAAGGGGTGTTGCGGAAGCGTGTACGGACTGCTGCGGTTCTTTTCCCTCTTCTCTTCGCCGTCGTCGTGCCTGTCCTTGCCGTTGGGCGGTGTCGGGGGCGGAGGAGCCAAGTTCTCTGGGGTGTGTTGACTACCGTCGTCGTGGTTGGCGTCCAGCGGGTTGTCTTCCGCACTACTGCCTGCTACCTGAATCACAGGACCTCTTTCGCGCTTCACAAGTGAAAGTGCCGACGCCATAACCGAAGAAAAAGCAGCAGACGATGCCGTGTATCCCGAAAGTGAGGCAGGGCTTTGGTTGAGTGACGCAGTGGACGAGGAAGATGACGACACGCGACTGTAGGGCCGCGTGGTGGCGATACCCAGTTTCTTAACCTTATCGTACAGGGTACGAGAGGGTACCTTAAACTTACGCGACGCCTGCAAGGCGCTCATTCCGTTACGGACCGCCTCGATGGCTGCAGAGATATCGCTCGTCGTGTATTGTTTGTATCGTTTCCATTCCAGTTTCTGCGTCGGGACGTAAGCTGCAATTCTGGCACCGGAGGCGTCTCCTATTAAACAAAAACCGTGTAGTAGTCCACATCTTACAAACATCATTACAAAAAAAAAATTGAAGCAGCAGACATACAGACAGAACAAAAAAAAATAGCTTAAATTATGTAAGAAGAGCTATGCTAACCTCTCTTATCAGAGATGGGAGAGGCCATTGCGTGTCCGCCATAGTCGCCACTCTGGAGAAAAAAAAACGACACAAACGTTCAGTTAAGAGCAAATCATAGTTATTTTTCAAATAGTAATTTGATATGTACCACTTCAGCTTGGTCGTCTTCGGAGGCCATATCAGGATTCTGACTCCACTCGTCGTCCTTTTCTCTTGAAATCTGTCTCTACAGTAATAATAACATGATTAGGTCAAATCCTTCACTTCAAGATTAAAAAACAAAAATTATTGGTAATATACAAAAACATGGCTTTCTCATAAACTGTGGAAATATTTACGACATTTTTTGTGCCGAGAGAACTAAAAGGCCCTGAACTTAGGGAACTGGGGTTACAAGATTGTGTTTCTATACCTCTTGGAACTTTTCAGTAAAGTAAACAAAAACATTTTGCGTTCTGAAAACCAGACTTCTAGGAACAAAGTTTGTTCATCTCAAAATATAGAACATCTGAACTCGATAGCCGGAATCCGCAACGTCTGGACTTTGCGGGACAAACACAAAAAGAAGAGAATCGATCAAGAAGATGAAAAAAAGGAGGCCATAAATTAAAATTCATGAAGTGTCGGACATCTTACCTCACTGTACGCCATCAAATTTGGCACAATGCCTAATGGGTTTCGCTCGTCTGAAGTTCCTTCACCGGCTAGACGGAATGGAAAAAGAGCGGGAATGTCGCCCGATTTCGCATGTGGTCCGAGAAAGCTTCTCAGCAAGGGTCCTTCAGCATCCGCAACCAGCGAAGAGAGTCTCTTCCGTTTGTTGCCACCAGTGCTGCTGGCGCTGCTTCCACTTCCACCCGATGGAACGTCGTGCTCCCTGCCCAAAGCGTTGGCGACATCCTTTTCCTCTCGGTCTCTCTGGAGACTAGCCAGAGCCATGGCGTGTTCTCGTTCCCGCAGAGCAGTCTCGATAGCCCCTAAATGGAGCGGCATTAGCGGGGGCCACATACCCAGCGGTCCTCCTTGTTCGCCCTGAGATGCCATCATGGTTGACTTGTACAGGAACGGATGGCGAGAGTAGAGGAGATTTTGAGCTTCTGCGGTGGCCAACTGCACTTGAGGTGACGGAGGCACGGGCGAGCTTGACGGTGGCGGCTGCGGGCTGGACGTTGCGTTACGCGGAGGAGTAGCAGATCGGGGCCTTGCGTTGTTCTGCTTAGCCGATCCGTTGGATGAGGAGGAAGAAAGGGAATGTAAGGAATCGGCTGAGCACACTTTGCCTGAATTGAGACCTGAGGTAGACCGGGGAGTGCGAGACTGAGCGTTTGAGGTAGCTGGATTATTGGCAGAAGAAGTGGCCATTCCAAGCGAATCGGAATCCTCTTCAAAGAGTCCCTTGACGCGTAATGCTTCGGCCACTTTGAGCAGTGAGGGCAGCTCCTCCTGGGCCACATTCACTTCGCCACGGTACATATACTCAAGTATGGCTCGGATCTCCGAGTATTGGATATCCTTGAAGACGACTATAGGATGAGTGCACGAGTTCTCCATGAACAGAGATTGGAAGTAGGACGAGCAAGCGGCCAGGACCATTTTGTGACATTTGATTGACGTTCCATTGACTGCTAGGGTAACGTCCGTAAAAGCCTCCGTCTGCAGTAGTTGGTCAAAGACATTGAG
Source organism: Eulimnadia texana (assembly GCA_002872375.1). Classification (NCBI taxonomy): domain Eukaryota; kingdom Metazoa; phylum Arthropoda; class Branchiopoda; order Diplostraca; family Limnadiidae; genus Eulimnadia; species Eulimnadia texana. Next base: position 15,987,199 of record NKDA01000001.1, read on the forward strand.
CAAGTTGGAACGATGATTGTTCCAGCGTAAACAGTACTGCTGGCTATCGCCGTTGGCCATTTTAATGTTCCAGTCTCCAGCTTGGACACTACTTGGACTGTTGATTCACTTCAATCCGACGGCGAGTCAAAGCACCGCTCTGCAAGAACAAAAAAAGACACAAAAAAAAACAAGATAAAAATCGTTATTTGCAAATTCAATCAAATCTAAGTCAGCAAGAACATCCATCTTAATTATATTCACTGTTTTTAACTTACCAAGATGACAACTATTCATTAGTTACAAGTTATTCATTAGTTAAATCATCCTTTCGGGTTTACTAAATATATATTGCAGGCGAACGGTTGACGTAAGACGAGCCCAGAGAAAGTTGTTTTTACATCACATACCATGCTACTACGTAATGCATCTGCAAATTATCCTTGGAACCATAACGCAAGAGTTGCATAACACACGCCCGCACGCTACGAAAAAACAAAAACGAATGGTCGGCAGTTGTGTCGCAAAATTTTCAAATTTCTTACAGTTGGAACAAACGACAGCTGCAGGCTATTCTTTACATTCACATCCGCTTCGAGGTGGCAGTTCGGGAGAGAACGCCAGACTAGACTCTTGTGTTAAGCTGCGAAAATTCTCCTCTCAGTAAACAAGTATCAATTTGTGTAAACTGTTTCTCTCGCACACAGTTCAGCACTTTCAGTTCAGATACGCATGACAAAAAGCGGCCAAGTCCAAACATCGACTGTTCCCAGTTATGTCAAATGCTTCGAGTTTCGTGTTGCGCGAAACAAAAATCTCAAGAAACAACACAGGCCTCAAGGCTAAAACGCAGCAATGCCACGCAAACCATATTCCGTAATTTTGCGGTCTAAGAAATCCTCCCATGCCGCCACCGCCTGCCTCCTCCCATCCACAGAACCCCCGGGGGCGTTGTAGGCCTATTCACCCCACCGTGGGCCGCCATGCACTGCCACCCACTTCAACGATTTCAACTCCTCTTGCTTCTCCTTTCCTTCATTCTCTCTCTTTTCGTCTGGCCCTTCTCTCTGTGCCTGGTGTTTCTGCCCGGCTTTTATCACGAGACCGAGTTCGCGTAACAAGATAACTCTAGACTCACCATATATTTGTATTACACGGATAAACGGCTAGAGAAATTTTCGCTGCCGTTCGGTTCACGCTCGACTGCTCTGAAATAAGGAAAGAGAATATTCGCCTTTTACAATAGGCATTATGACCGCCATGACGATGATGATGAAGGAAGAAGAAAAAAAAAACGGTGTAATCCGCTTGGGCCTACTGGAAATGTGCCTTTGGCGAAAAAACCTTGTATAAAAAAGACACGTGCATAGGTCTACTGCCCGTTCAGCCCACCGAGCCACCCAGCTTTCTCGCCAATCATCCGGCATCTTATCAACCCCACCGCCAGCGAGTGGACGCCCTACGCCCGGCCCGGGCTTGGCTTGTCCGCCTGCCGCCCCATTTGGCGATGTTGCGGGTGTCGCGGGCAATTTTGGTAGGCAGCCAAGGCCTATTGCAGTATGTGCAACAATGAAGACCCACCGATCAATGCCACGGGCGTCACGCGAAAATACCAAACTGCGTACAGACGCAATTCGCAGACTCGTAAAAAGTTACAACCGCTTGGCAAAAGACCTTGGCAAAATTTTCCACGATTTGTTTTGATTACTTTCTTTTTGTCCGGGGAGAAAAGAAAGAGAGGGAAAAAGCAAAAGTGTGGAGGGGAAAAAATATCTTACACAAGTTTACCTTTGGACTCGTTACGGAGCGCTGATTGTAGAGTAGTAGGCAATGACGACGAGTGAAGACTTTAATTTCATAGCGACTTCACTTCCAAATAAAGATTTTTTCACGATTTCAAAATGTCAGATTGGTATGCGCGCAACAACACTGGGTTTTTGGTGGAAACGTAAGAGACGAGTAATAAGTTGCGACGAGTAATCCGCGACGACTACGACGACCTTGTCCCGGCTCGCTGGCTCACTTTGCTGAGCTTACTGAGCCTCTGTGCGAAAAAAACCTTTTTTTACTTTCAGGTCCCTTTATGTTGCTCCTCCCCTATGGCCCTCGCCTCGACTACTTGCACGCAGAAACAGATAGGCCCCGAGCGACGAAGGCACAGCGGACTGGGGCTAAATTGAAAAAATAAATAAATAAATAAGTGAAGCGGCCGCATTCGCAGTCATTCGGTCTGAAACCGAGTTGCGTATGCCGGACCCGCGCCAAATCCGCGGGGCGCGGCGGCCTATCACGCCAGCCAACTCTACTTTTGGTCCCTCTGTCTATGGGCAGGGAGCAACTACACGTGCTGCGCTCTGCCGCATGTTACAAAACCCCAACGCAAAACTCAGACGCACAAAACTCTCTCAAGTACCAACTCCTTTTACTTTATTGACTGCCTTTTCCTATTTATACAGTCCTTACCTTTTTGCCTTCAAAAGGGTCAGAGAAATAGGCCGAGTCCCTCCGCGATGATCTTAGGCCTATCCAGGTCCATAAAAGTAACCGAAACGAAACCCCGAAACCCTTTACACATCGGGTAGTTAGTGAGACCCCAAGAAATAAAAAAAAAAAAGATACACAGACCATATAAACAACAACAGCAAGGCACAATCTGAACGAAAACCCGACGAAAAAAGTCAAAACTTTCAATGTAGAGAAGCAGACATTATTTTCCTTACTTGGGCACTGGTATTATGTACGAATGTCGGCAGTTGGTAGTTGGCACCAGGACTGGCCTAAAACTGCAAGCGCAGAGCTAAAGTAGTCCCAAACGGAGGCTAGATAGTCTGACTCTCTTTGGGCGCAAGATATCAAGTGAGCTAAATTGACCCACCCCTATAAGGTTCCATTACGTCGACTTTCAAGGCTGCCGTGCGGGTGTACCAATGGAAGTGGTCAACAACCCGGTCTGCACACAGCCAACTTCTACAGTGGGTGAAACACGAGGGGTATAGCCCAGGATAAGCAGTCTTCGCATATTATTTAGGCTCAGACAAGAATCAAGATAATCAGAGCAAGACCCTTTTTTTTCTTCTTTTTTTTCTCTCTCTCTCTCTTCAGTTCGCTATTAAAGGTCCAACATGCGTTAGAGAAAAAGATAAAACCGCGTCTGGTTGTAAACCGATTTTTCTGTCTGGACTGCAAATGTTGACGGTCGCCCTTGAGGAAAATGACGTCTTGCCAAATGCGCTCAGCTATTGAATTTTTACGTTTGTTGCGCAACAGTGTCTGCGAGGCTTTTCTATTCTGCACGGCGTGCGTGGGTACGCGTATGCGCCATTTTTTCTTCGGGCCAAAAATCGCAGACTTCCCGTCTGCTGCGCACTAAGTGGTAATGCGTGAAAACACGCAGCGTAGTTCAACCACAGTGAGGCGCAAAAATAAAAGAGCCAAACTTCTCCGGTTTCAATTCCACAACTGAACAAAGTATTTAAACAACTTACATTGTACGAAGCTCGCCGATTAACTGCACACGACAAGATACAGAACTAGACGATAAGAAAGCACCACAAACAAGAAAACGGCAAAATCAGCAAATGATAGGCGCTACATTCATTGGCAAATTTTACACTCAAAGGTCATTAAGTGATAATATAGCTACTTCAGTCTTGATACGGAATATTTGAGCGCAGTTTTCCCCACAGACTTAACACATGGGCTTATTAATTAGCCATGAAATGCTTGGCTAGAATCTTACGCTCTGAAATGAAACGATATTAACTTAATCCAGGTGTTTCGTACGGAGAGGATTAAATTTAAGTTTCATGAATAATTGGTTACGTCGAATGATACAGGGGAGGGTTCACCTAGTAGAAGTTTTAATGAACACAAAGAGAGAGAGAGAGAGAGAAAAGTTTTTTCATGCTCTCTGCTTGTGCACTGTACATGTGCGAGATGTTGATTTATTCATCTGGCCAGCTCCGACAAACAATGGACCAGAAAGCCTAAAGCCCCTGATGTACGTTTCAATAGGCCGTACTGTGATTTGCCGACATCTCTCCAGCGAGGACTGCAACAACTTTTGTAGGCCTGCAAAGCAGTAGCTATGCAATAAAAAATATATACGTACATATGTGAAAAGGTCTCCGCTTGACCTCTCTAAGGTATATAATCCCATCAATCGATCGCTCCTCGTGTTCCACGTGCAGTGTCAAGCAAACTCCCTACTTCCACGGCGCCGGTTCCACTGTTCCCAATCATCTGAAATACATCTACTTAACTCAGTTCAGTAATAAATTTGCATCAGCTTTACTATAATATACCATTATTCAGCATTATTTGGAGACGCTTCGCCAAATCAGATCAATTCTCATCCGTCATGAATATCAGACCTGAAAGGTTTTCTTCAATCAATATCGACTTTTCCGCATAGTACGCATCTCTGGGTTCTTTAGGCTTTCTGTATAATATATGATTAAAGTTAATTTATATCATTAGCGTGTATAGTCATACAAAACTTCAATAGATTGGTAGGTAATTCATCTTATTATATGTGTGGGTTTCGCTGGATTAGAGGTGAAGTTAGTGGCTGAATCGTTCTGGCTGTTGATTTCCAGCCTTTTGCATTTGAAAATTACCTGCCTATTTTTGCCCTCTTTCTCTTCTTCTTTTCGTTCTGCTTCTTCTACTTTTTCCCCAGGTTTTCTTGACCTCAAAAACGAGCTTTTTTGAACGGCTTTTGTTGAGCCTGTCCCCGTGTACTTTGTGAAGTTGGGATTTTCTCGAGACGATTTATTTCTTGCGGATTATTCCTAGTCTTACTGTCTAGTAATTTGATTTATTCTGCTAGTATTGCCAACTTGAAATTCTGCCCGCTCTTTGCGTGCAATGCACAATTTATTGATTCTATCTGCCGGGGCCGCACTCCGAAAATAACTGCCAGTAAGGCATATATATCCCACATTCGCATACGCAAGAGGTGAACGAACCCTCCAACAATGAACACGCAACTCGCAATATCCTTGATAACACACACCGCAAATACAGTTCCCGAAATATTATATATTGCATCTTAATCTTATAGCAGCATATTGCGTTATTTACCTTTCGCAACATCTACATTAAAATTCGTGTAATGTTAGCCACGTGTTCCAGATGATAAGCAACGACGCCATCTGGCGGTGATTACTGGAAGCACTAAAATAGTATTATATTACATAAAGCCGGAAAATAGTTTTTAGCTTGGCCGCTAGGTGGCTACTGGCATTATTCACGCTATGACAGTACAAAAATGAATAAAGGCAATTCCCTGCACCTAAATTCACATTGTACAAGGTTATTGCATTACACAAGTTTTTTTTTGGTAGCTTTTCGAAATATAAGTTTCACGAGCTGTTATTACTGCACGTTGTTTTGCAAAACACAAGTCTGAAGTTGAAAGTTATACCTTGCTGTTTCATAAATACAGCTCCCCAGTAAGAAGATAGTCACACCACACAAGCAAGCAAATAAACGATGGACGACCTGGAGCAAAATCTGCTGCAACAGTTCAGTTGTATGGGAACAACAGACCACGATGTGTTGATACTGCAGTTGAGAAAACTTATCGGTGAAGACGTCAACGAAGCTACCGCTTCTTTCTTCCTCGACATGAACAATTGGTACGCACACTTTCGCGCGTTCGAGCATGTAAAATTAAATGTCTGTTTTTTTTTGGCTGTACAGGAATCTGCAAGCCGCAATTTGTTCGTATTTCGAATACCAGTCAAACTACAAGTTACCTTCAATGACGTTCATCCAGGACGTGACAATAGGGGAAGGCGAGAGCGTACCACCCAATACAGAGTACATTAAATCATAAATCCCGCATTTAATTTCCTAATTAATTGGCTTTCTGCAGCTTCAAGAAATGCTGGCGAGTGGCAAACAGCGGGGAAGAAAGGTGGCCTGACGGCTGTCAACTAATTTTTACTGGAGGCTCGAAATTATCTATTGTTGATCGTGTACCTGCACCGAGCTTGGGTCCCGGAGAAGTTAGCGATTTGAGCGTGGACATGAAAAGTCCCGAGGCTGCGGGAATCTACCAAGGCAAATGGAGGATGATGACTTCAAACGGCTCGTATTTTGGAGGTATTTTAAACTTAAAATTTGAAACGAAAAGGCAAGTTAAGAGTTTTTTACGTTTCAGATACCATATGGGTAATCATTTCAGTTGACGAGGGCGGGACACTAGCGCTGACGCAGCAGTTAAACCAATTTAGCGCTCTGGGCTCATCACCCAACTCTGTTTTGTCAAACCCTTTTGCTGTGCATCTTCCCGCAAATTCTGTAAGAAAAGTTCGTGATTTCTACTGAACACGCATTTAATTGTCCTTTTCTTGCAGAACATACAGCCAGATGACACAGACATGGGCTAACAAAGGCTCGCCACATTTCAACGTTTTATTCAGAAAATTTTATTGGACGAACTTCTGAGTGCCAGAAGCATGTTATATTATCTCGGGCGGGCAGTTTTTCCGTCCTGTTGTTTCATTGTAAAGCTATACTTTATAACTTAATACATACCCGTTTTGACAGACAGCTGTGTATCCTTATTTACTGTACGATTTTACTATTTAAAGCTAACAATGGCGAAACTAGGACATTCTCGAGATAAATGCTTACTACGTTTTGGTTCGTCCGGGCATCACAACCAGAATTTAAGAATCGCGCAGGATTGAAAATCTGAAAAATGTTGGAACTCGGTTAAAATATTTCTGAGTGTTTCAACACTGAATGAACTTACTGCAATGATGAAGGAAACGCTCTCGCAGAACTTGGAGAATTTTGCCGAGAATTTACAGTACTATTTGGTTTGTTTGAAATTTGGGACAGAAAACTACTTATTTCTACAAATGCGATGAAAAATTCGAAATATTCGAAAAGCATTACGACTCGCTTGCTGCAGTTGATTTCACGTGTTTTGGTTATGGCAAATGATGAAAACAATTCAGGGTGAGCACGCGCGGCTTATTCAAATACATCATGGCGGCATTCCAATGTAAATAGAACTCTCAAAACTGCAATTAAAAAGTAGATAAATAATTGAAAATCATGCAAATAATAATATTGCGGAATTTTTTTATTAATTTATTAATATATTTACAACCAAATAATTCAGTAATAATTTGTTAAATTTGAATTAAATATCAAGTTGATTTCAGGATAAGAGATTTGACTTCAAAAATAAACTTGGATATTTTAAACTTGGTTTTCATTTATTTTTTTACGACTGCAAGTATTTTGTAAAAATATTTAAGATTTAATAAGTTATTTCAAAAATTGAAAAATATATTCAAATCTGGCAACGGTGCAGCCGGTTGCAAATGGCGTCCGTGTTGTAGGATACGATTGGGAAGGCCGTGCGTTTGCCTACTATTTCAAAATTCGGCCCAAAATTGAATTGTCAAATAGACTCGCTCATACATTTGTTGGCTAGAATTATAGCATGAGTAGCACTAATCTCTAGAATGAACTCTCTTAGATAGAAACATAAATGCCTTATTCATAACGTTGCTGTTATTTATGTGTTGTGGCCTGTGTTTTCTGTCAAAAGCAAAAACAACCCTACCGCGTAAGTTGCCTCTACAAAATCCACAAATAATAACATTTCTTATTTCTTTGTTTTTATTAATAGGCTTTCACAACGTTAACAATGAACAACGGCTCTCCAGAATGCTCCCGCCAAAACAAGGCTCCTCAGAACCAGATAAAGAAGAACTGGAAACTCATCATCGATCCGTTTCTACTGAAAGGCGCGACAAAACTTTGTCGTTTTGAAGGACAGGTTCCTGGAGATAACACGTATCCAGTCGTTCACGTCCGGGACCCTCGGACGCAGATCTCCAGGCTGTGGAGCCGGTTGGACGTTTTAGATTTGCCCGTACCTAGATTTAAGGTATCAACAAACAGCATTTTTAATCATACACCGATTTTTATTGCTGCTTTTACCACTAGATTGATGCCAATTATGTTGGCGCGCCCCCAGAAATCGAAGTTACCATCTCGAACATCAATGACAATATTGACAGGACATTTCTCGGTGATCTGGTAAGAAATTTAATTTCTCGACTAAATTCTTCTTAAATTTTATGAAAGTATGCTGGTTAGTGAAGTAAATTACAGTTGTCTGTTTACATTTGTTTTGTCATAGTTCACTGGTTTACCGCCAGATGCTGATTATATATTATTGTATCATGTTTTTATCCTGCAGGTTAAGAAATATGGAAATCCAGAAGAAATTACTATATACTATCATCCGCGGACGAATAAACATCTTGGCCTGGCTCGAGTGGTTTTTGACACTGTGCGAGGGCCAAACTATGTGTCGAAAAACTAAACAATACTTCAGTAATGGGCAAGCAGCTACAAGTGGCTCTAGATCCTCTCGGTAAAGATTTTATTTAAAACTAGCTTGTATTCACATCATATTAGTGTAATATTATACTAAATATTATATTAATATCGCTATTAGGAGCGGAGTGCAAAAGGCAGTTTGACGTTCTCACCGAGGAGAAAAAGCCAGAAATAAAACCTGAACCGAAGAAGCTCGAGAAAAGTATATCGAGAGACGTGGCTGCGGAGAGCAAGGACGTGTCGCACGCGTTACCACATGTAGAGAACAGCAACAACAGCATGGACCACGAAAATTATTATAAGGTTATATCTAAAGCCATTTTCCAGATTTTCTAAGTCTGAGTTGGAATTAAGTTTGAATAATAAAATCGTGTTTATGTTTTGTTGTAAGGTAGATTTTAATTAAGTAAAAAAATGTGTTTAGGGGAGTTATTCGAGTAATGGACACATGGAAAACTACCCGACTAATGTCGACATGTCGTACAACTACCATCAACATCCAGCACATCTGTATCCAGGTGAATTTTTACTTATTACTCCATTGTAAGTCATATTATTGCAGTTAATCGTATTTTATTGGCTCTGAAATAATAAAATTCTTGTTTAAAAAAAAACTTATTCAAATTGCTCATTGCAAATTGCAAATCTGTATTCTGTTGAGAAAATAGAAGATTAATTTTGTGTTTTGTGAAATTTTTCTTATTTGATTAAGTGAATTGTTTTGTGAAGGTCATTCAGAGTATTACGGCAATCAGTGGTCATCTCACTCGTACTGGACACCGGCCACTCCAGCATCTTCCACGTCGCTGCCGGCAAACAGTTGGCCGCCCGTAGAAACGCCTGCCCTCGAAACGACGAATGCCCCTGTCACTTCCGAAGAAAACAAAGTAAACTAATCAGATAACAAAATTTTGGTTCTGTAAAATATTTAGATTAATGTAACTGAAATTGAATTTTTAAGACCAAAATAAAAACTCAGTATAATTTAACTGTAGCGTACTATAATAAATTTTCACTTGCATAGCCTTCCCTGGACTTGGACACTCGAATCCAGTTGCTGTTGAAAGGCAAGGGCAGCTCGTTAGGTCCTGCGGGATTCCTCCACTTGCAACTGGGCGACAGTAGCAGTCCCTCAGACAACGAAGACTCTGAAAGCCTGCAGAACGGAGGACTGAGTCCGCCACTATCGATACCACCTTCCCCGTTTCTGTCCCGAGACATTTATCTCGAGCTTTATCGACTGGAACGAGAGCTGGAAGACGCAGGCAAGAAGGAAGAGACGGGACCGGGCGACAACAGTGACGACAAAATGAGTTTGTCCAGCCTGAGTTCTGGAGAGGAAAAAATCGTCGATACTCAAAAGGAAGGCCAAACCAATGAAACTTCCTCAACAAGTCATAGTTTCACGCAACTTTTCGTGCCGCCCTTTTTCCCCGCAGCTCCACCGCCAGGGTAAACGACTAAACTAAAAATGTTCATATTATTATTTTAATTAATTATATTTGTTCAGCTTAGCAAACTGTTTTTTCCCTTGACAGAAACAAATAGCAAACTGTTTGTTGTTAGTAACTGAACTTGATTTAACTTGATTAAGAATTTGTACTAGAAAGTTACGAGTCAAATAGAAATATTATTTGTTACTAATTTAACCAACAAAAATTGGCTTGAAAATTATGAATTATAATTAAAACTTTATCAGTTTCAATAATTGAACTGTAATTTTAACTAAAAAATTCTACTTAAAAGTTTTGAATTAAATTAGTTTTTTATATAACTGAACTAACACTTAAATATTTTGTTTTAGGTTTGAAGGGAACGAAGCCTTCTACCAGTGGCGGGCCAATTGTCAGTCGTACACGGCAGCCTATCCGAATAATTCGTATTTGGGCCAATATTCAGCAAGCGGGGGTTATAGTCAATACTATGATGAGAAACAGGGAAATGACACTGCGGCACCTGGAACCTTTTCGGACTTGAACCAATCGGATGAAGACCCCCATTCTGTCGCAATAGAGTAAGTTGCTTAAGTTTATTGTTTAACTCTTAAATATTATGAACACTCAGTATTATCAGTAGTGCCTAAGTAATGTCCAAATTTGTTAAACTTATTGATTAATTATTAAATAACTAAATTCGAATTATTGAATAACTTGTCAAATAAGTTTTTAAACAAGTTTATTTACTTGTTTTTACCATACTTAATTTTGCTGACTCGGTATCTGTTGTACGTTATTTTTATGTTTCACGGTATTATAACTTGAAAGGGTTATATTTATTATTTGCTATATCAGCTTTTGTTTGATTTTTTTGTCGTACTAAAAGTCATTAGTATATTGTTATATCAGTAAGCTATTCAGATTTATAAATTATATTGTTTATAATTATAAATCTATTGGATTAGACTATTAGTTCGGGAAAATTTTGATATTTAACTACTTCTAATAGTATATACTATTATAAATAATATGTAATATGCGGATATAATATGATTTAAGTATTTGTATACCTATTCACTTAAATTGTGTTTTAATATTGATGTTCAATATTTGAATATTGTATAATAGGAACGTAGTGGATCGGATAGTGGCCGAGCTGAAGCAGATCCTGAAACGGGATTTCAACAAGCGGATGGTCGAGGGCACGGCTTTCAAAGGTTAATCTGGTTTCAGTCTTTTTAAGTTTGACTTGTAATTACGCAAAAATCTTTATATTTAATCATGAATAAAAAAAAAAATAATTCTAAATGTATATTGTGATTAATTTTTACTTAATAAAGTTAAGGTATTAGTTAAGAAAGCGATTCAAAGTAGAATTTTTGTACTTATTTTTCTGTTATTAAAAAATGCAGAGTTTGAAAACTGGTGGGACGAAGAACGACAGCGTGCGGCCAAATCGTCGTCAACAGCACCCGTTTCCACCTCAGCAACAACAACAACAGTCGCAGCAACGGCAGCTGATGTCGTTTCGGGACGACCAGACCAAACAACCCAGACCCAACAACCCAAGGAGCCTATTGCCATTGGTTTGGACGGACTGCGATTTGGTTTCGGTCTAGGGCTCGGACTGCGGGCAGCCATGCCGAAAATGCCCTCATTTAGGGTAAGTCTGAAATTATGTTTCGTTTTAGGGAATTTCTACTTTATATCGGAAGTGTTTTCATAATTAGTTAATAAAATGTTGAATATTACTACTACTACTACTACTTACTACTACTTACTTACTACCACTACTGATATTGATTTTCGATTAAATAGTTGTTAATCAAAAATTTAAGTACAGTGAATGCTGTAGTGCTAATTAATATAAATCTAAATATTTGTCTAATTATTTAGTTTATTTTATGTAAATTATTTTCGTACTTTTATAAAAACTATACAGATGCCCTCGTTTAGGGTAGACTTCAAATTATGTTTCGTTTTAGACAGTTTTTACTTTATATCGGAAATGTTTTCATAATTAGTCATATTAATAAAATATTATATAGACTTACTTCTGATTTTGATTGTTGATTAAATGGTTATTAATAAGAAAAGTTAAACATATTCAGTGCTGTAGTATTATGTTAATTAATGTTATTTTAAATAGTTGTCTAATTATTTAATTTATTTTATGTAAATTATTTTCGTATTTCTGTAAATACTATACAAACGCCCTCTTTTAGGGTAGCACTCAGGTGAAATTTTTTTAAAGGAGTTTTTGCTTAATATTGGAATTGTGTTTATGATTATTCAGTTTAGTACAAATACCTACCAATGTTGATAAAACGGTTCCTACTTAAATATCTAAATACAGAAAAATGCCCATTAACTAATTAAAATTGATTTATACAATTATAAATCCATTGACATTCTATATTCTTTATGTTTGAGGAATGTTTAATTGTACTATGATATAATTTTCTGTCCTGTTTTCGTTTGCAGAGGAAAATACGGCAGCCTTCTCCTGTGCCGCTGGACGGCGAAGATTCCCGCAAAGGAAGGCTCGATTCAGAAGACGATTCAATGCGACCCGGGTATTTAAACTTTACATTCTGATATAATAATAATAATAATAATCATAAACAAATTAAAATTTAGGGAAGTCAAATAAATGATACAACAACGATATACATAATAAATATAATCTTGTCAATTGCTAAAACGTTCAGTTAAACATTACCAGTTTATTCACAAACTGTAAATATTAAACGTGCAAAAATATTAGCTATAAATTGATACTATTTAAAAGTTCACACCATAATAATATTATAAATTGCAAGTAATGTTATTATGTTACAAACAACATAATTAACAAATCGAATGTTCTTGTAGTGTTATTTATACGTTTAATAATAAGGAAAATATGTTTCACATTTAGCCAACACAGTATACCGCAACGCGCAGATTATATAATATCACATTTATATATATTATATGATAATATGATTGATTTGCTAATAGATTTGGTTAAAGTTAATTTACAAATTCTCCATTTTCAGACTGCGAAAAATCGTCGTGGGCCTCGACGGGGTGGTCTGCGTTCGTTGTACAGCAGTAGCAGCAGCAGCAGTTCTAGCGAAGACGAAGAAGAAAAGCAGAAAATGCGCCGGATACGCAAGCATAGCGTCTCGCTCACCTCCTCGCAGTCGGAATCAGAGTCATCAGAGTCTTCCTCAGATTCCGAGTCGACGGTTTCCGGAGCAGAGAGTATCAGTGACGGCAGTTTGCCCACAACCCCGCGGATCAGGAACTTGTCGCCCCGGAAAACGCTGGACCTTGACGAGCTTTCTCGGGACTCTGATATGTCTTCCCGGCCAAAACGAAGAACGTGCAGAGTGATTTGGTTCTACCCACTACGGCTGAGGTATGCTTACATATCAATACGTTTCTTTGTGTACTATTATTAAATTAATAATTATATTAATTATTGTTATTAATAATATTATAATAAATTTTTATATTTTATTAGTAATAACATCGCGATTTTTTGTTTTTTATATGATGTTTTATTTTATTTATTTACCATGATTGTCATTTTTTTTCTTTGTTCTTGAAGGATAACAAGAAAGCTGACGACGGTTCTAGTTCGTCTCCTGCGTCTTCACCAGCTTCACTAGTCTACCTGGAACACTGCTACTCGCTACCACCGGGCGAGGAGCCAAGGGACAGGGACCAGGCTAGTCCCCCGCCACTCGGTACAGACCACGGGTACACGAAACCTGTTCTTACAGAAAAGCTGCCGAAGAAAAGCAAAGCGGTTAAACCTTCGGACAAGGCTGAGCTGGTTCGCAAGACCAAACGGCCCCGAGAGAAGCGGCCCACATTTTCCGAGGACTCGTCCGTGGTAGTCCCCGCTTCCGCAGCCTCAGCCGCTGCGGCTAATTTGAAGCAAAGAGACGTCATTGAAGAGATGACGATATTTTTCGAGTTTCTGGCCAAAGGCGTCGACGCCGAAGACGTCAAGTTCTTCAAGCAGACGTACGAGATGCTGCTTACTCAGGAAGAAATGCAGGTAAAACTGGAGTACTGAAATATACAGAAATAGAAATATAATAATAACAACTGCAAGTAGAATTCGTGGACGTAGACAAAATATTTTGAATTTTGTAGCATTATTTTATTATTTTTCATTTATTATTTAAGAAATCGTTTTTATAAACGGGTAAATTAGTTTTATAAAAATTAAAACTATTTCACGAATTTGATTATTTCATGCTTGTAGAATACCGTGTATTATATTAATTAATACTAGTGCATTAATAAAACTCAATTAACAATATTAAGTAAATGTGCAATAAAATAAATAAGATAAAAGTGTATAAATTCTAATGAAACATAATAATCCTCTATAAAATGTTTTTCTTATTATTATTTTGATGTTATTTAATATTGCTACGAGTCTTTCTTTCTTATTTTTTAGTTCTTATTTCTTTTTTATTTGTTGTATTTTTATTAATATACGTATATTTTTCTGTAGCAGTCTCAGGGCTACTGGTTGAATGATACCCACTGGGTGGAGCACACGCCGACAGACGCCGAGACCATGGCGCCGAGCTCGAAGAGACGTCGTCATGACGAGTCCCGGCCTCACAAGACGGGAAGTGCCCGAACCGAGGGTTTCTACAAACTGGACAGCAAAGAAAAGGCCAAGCACAAATCGCACTTCGCGAGAAGCGTGGCCGAAGCCAGCGCTGAAACGGATACAGCTCCGGTGCGAAATAATTTTTTCGTTGGTTTTATCGTATAAATTATTTCATATTTGTGTGTTGTATAGGGAAAAGCGAAGGCTGCAGCCATTGCTTCGAGTGTGGCCAAGCTGCAGGCTTCGTCCCGAGAAGCCAGGTCTAACCAGCGTCGTCTGTTGACCGCGTTCGGCCTCGAGAACGATTCGGATTTGCTCAAGTTTAATCAGCTGAAGGTAAATTTTACTTTTTTCCACTTCAGTTTTATGGTTATTTCATATGTTTATTAGCACTTTGTCTAAGAATTATAATAAAATAATTATTTGGATTTGTTTTTGCAGTTTCGTAACAAGCATCTCAAGTTTGCCAAGTCGTCCATTCACGACTGGGGGTTGTTTGCCCTGGAACCTATTGCTGCGGACGAAATGGTCATCGAATACGTTGGACAGGTAAACGACTCATTTAATTTATTTTGTTAACATTTTTTATTACAATTATTATTATTATTATTATCTTTGTTATTATTGCCATTTATTAGCATTATTATAATTTATTATCATTTGTATTTCTGTCATTTTTACTGTTTACTGGTATAATGTTATCATTTTATTATTGCTAATTATCAAAATTATTATTTATCATTGTTATTATCATTCCCACTGTCATCCATTCCTGTCGTTCTATTACAATTATTTATTACTATTGTTATTGTTATTGTTATTGTTATTATTAGTAGCATTATTATTTTTCTTTTGTTAGATTGTGCGACCGATGCTGGCAGATCTTCGGGAAGCGCAGTACGAGGCCATCGGTATTGGTTCGTCGTATCTCTTCCGTGTTGACCTGGAGACAATCATCGACGCGACCAAGTGCGGAAACCTGGCCCGCTTCATCAACCACTCATGCACTGTATTCATTCATTCGAACGTTTGAATAATTTTTACAAAATATTAAATTTGATTTTTCTTTCTTTTCCGCAGCCCAACTGTTATGCAAAAGTCATCACCATCGAGGGCCAAAAGAAAATTGTTATTTATTCGAAGCAGCCTATTGCTGTGGGAGAGGAAATCACCTACGACTACAAGTTCCCACTCGAAGATGATAAAATCCCCTGTCTGTGCGGCACGTCCCAATGCCGTGGATATCTCAACTAGAAACGGGGGAAAAATCATCACGAACGAAGGGACAGAGATTTTTTCGATTTGCCTTATAGCCAACCCAATTTTTTTGTGTTATTTTTTTGCTGTAAATATTATTTTTCGTGCGTTCTGCTGTTCTACGTGTCCATTCCTTTTGCGAAGAGTGAAAACGAGGAAGTGAAAATAAAAGCTATTTCTAAGAAATATTACGATTTATTCTTAATTAAATGTAATTAAGTTTATTATTTTGTTGTATTCTGCTGGGTTGACTCAGGAAAAAAATAAAAAATAATGGGAGAAATTAATTTTCAATGGCCAAAAATAACACAGGAAAATTTGAACGTGCCGTGAAAATGGCGGGCCGTCTCAAAAACGGTTCATCAGATCAAACAAATCAAATTAATGAAATTAAACCATACGTTTAGGCCGACGATGAAGGACTCCTTCATAAATCAGGGCAGAAAAGGCCGGGATTCGGGGAGTTGAGTCTCGAACAAACAGCTCCACGCAAAGGTTTGGGTCACGAACCTTGAAATATTACAGAAATTTTATTATTTAATATTAAAATTACTTAATAAATTGTATTTTGTTACAAATCTGGCCCATAGGATGACATCCTTGACTCTGTCCTTCATTTGAGAAAGCGAATCAGCGACTGGAAGTGTTGCATTCGGGGCGAGACCGTCCAATCGACATCGGATCGCTTGACAAGGCACCTAAACAAATCAATTAAAAAACTCATAAGAAAAAATAATAGTGAATAATTGAGAAATTATGTTCATAAATTAAGCACACGGTCAAAGGACCGTTTATGCATTTTTAACAAACCCCTCTACTAAGGACAGCTGCACAAAATTTTTAGTTGCCAAATTTCGCTTGAAAATATTACTAGAAATCACAAAAAAATTCGCGAAACACTTTAGTAAAAAGAAAGTTTTAGAAATACTTGAAACCGATTTTATAACGGTGTCCGCTATGTCGAAGCGCGGGTTTGGAATATACCACATTGAATATATATGTAATATTGTGATTATGTATTACTAGAGTTACCTCGCACATGCTCCACGGAATTTCTCTCAACTGAGTAGCGGGTATCAATGATGATCCTGCGGTATCAACAAAGTCAACGATGAACTGGTCATCAGTGCTGATACTGGTGACCAAAGCTCTGCTCCATTTACCGCTGACAGGATCTTTTACGATGCACGGCATACCTGATTTAGTAATGGATTATTGATAAATGACTACAATTTGTATATGTTGTACTTGATACATTTTGTTAAGAACATAAAAATGATAATAATGATAATTTTAAATAAAACGTACCGGGCTCTAACAAATCTGGTTGACGGAAGGAGGATACTGGATGTTCCAGCATTTTCAACAGGCTCTCGAATTCGACGATCTGCTGATTCCACTAAACCAAATAATAATAATAATAATAATAATAATAATAATAATAACAATAATAATAACAATAAATGAAAATAATGATAAAAATGATGATGATAATGATATTAATAAGAATAATAATAGTTATAATTACTCTTACACTGGCAATATTAATAATAATGTTACTATCACTACTAGTACTACGACTACTAATGATAATAGGAACACTACTACTACTACTACTACTACTACTATTACTATTAATACTAATACTAATGGTAATGCTAATACTATTGATACTAGTACAAGTACTTCTGCTATGCTACTGCTACTACTGCTACTGCTATTACTAATAATACTAATGATAATGGTAATAGTGTGGATACTACTACTACTACTACTGCAATTACTACTAACGATAATAGTGATACGAATACTACTACAACTACTACTGCTAATGATAATAGAACTCCTTCTAAAACTGCAACAACAACTACTACTATTACTCCTACTACATATAATAATAATAAAATAATGCTGACAAAATGTCATTAAATTTTACTTTTTCCATGCGGGCATCCGAACTTCTATTTGGAAACTTGGCTGGTTTAAGGATCAGTTCCATGTTTTCCATAATTTCCAGTACCGTCACAGGAAACAAAGCAGTGCTTTCGGGAACATCAAACGCTTTATACGTGGACGGACTGTTCCTCGACACTAACTGGTCCGATTCAAGCGGGGTGCCGTCCACAGATTCAGCAGAAACTCCCAGAACTTCGCGTAGCATTCGCCCATCTTCCAGAATCAGCGAAACTTTCGGAGTTTCGCCCTTTTCTCGTATTTTTACCTTTCGGGAAATCAACTCAGAATATAAAATAATGATAAATTTAAATACTGGATTGTAGTGTTACCGTGCAGATGCGATCAACAACTAGCAATCTGATTTTCTGTGCAAAATCCTCGTCCCATGATCCTCCAGGCGGCTCTACACCGTCCAGAACAAACTTGTGGGCCTGTACGGTGAAGTTGGTGCAAATCAGTGAGCATCTCAGTTCATCAAAGGGCAACTCTTCGCTGTTTCCATAGTCGCAGAAGAAAACCAGGGCCTTCTGGTTCACATTGTCGACCCGGACTATTTTGGCACGGTACCAGGCCCCGTCCTGGCTAAACCTGGACCAATTTTTCCATTATACATTATTATTTCTTGTATTTTTGAGGTGTACCTCGCTATACAGGGCATTCCGGGCTTCCAGACGACGATTCCTTCAGGTTGAGAATTAGCGTACGCTGTCTCCAGGGCTCCAGAAATGTTTTCCAGGGCTCCTTTAGAGAAAACCAAGTCCTGGACATAGACGTGGCCCTCACTGTCGATCCACGTGGGACAACCTGAGTCCATTTTTATTCATTTCTTGATAGTTAGGCAAAATAATACAAGGAAAACGTAAAATACCTAAAAATTCCATGTCTGTGACTGGCGGAGCAGGCAGCCAATCGAGTTCTTTCTTAGTTCGACACGAGGAAGACTCGGTTTTCTGCTTACTCGTTTCGCAAATTGCAGATTCAGCTTTCGGTTTCTTCTTTTTCAGGGCCAGTCCTTCAGTGACGAGCAAATCGTTGATGCAGACATCTTCTTTGGACTCGGAGAAGTGGCAGTACAGTCTAACGCTGGTGAAGCTTGAAAAATAAATACGTAAATTAAACAACATATTTCAAAATGGCATGCAATTACATTTTACAATAATAAAAAATTATATATAAAGTGAGCAACTGTAATTAAATACGATTAAGTAAAATAAAATTAAGTACAGTCGTGAGCAAAAAAAACTTGCTCCACCTAGAATTGAGACTGGTGCTTTAGTCTGAACTTATCTGCTATTATATCGGTCGAATGGTTGACAAGGGTGAAAATCAAAGTGACCAAACGTTGCTTAAGCTTCACCGACCTCGTTTTGACCGCAGTATAGAGAACATTCAGTAAGACGGCAAGTCCTATCCCCCCATGTTAATGCCGCGAGCACAAAAAAGCGTCAGATTTCTGCGGATGGCTGCTGTTGATAGTAAGGCTGCATTGAGAAAATTAAGGCTGGGCGGCTGAGGCTTTGAGCGCTCGTAGTACCGACAACACTCATCCGCAGAAATCTAGCGCTAGCTTCGCGCTCGCAGCTTTAGCATGGGGAGATAGGACTTGCCGTCTTACTAGAATAGTAAGAAAATAGTAGACATGTTCAGACAAAAGCGCCAGTCTCTATTCTAGGTGGCGGAGATTTTTTTTGCTCACGACTGTACGATAAACTTAAAGAGTTCATTAATATTAATAGAGACAATTGGTAAAAATTAAATACCGAATGACAACTTTATTTAATACGTTTACATGATTATATGTTTTAATTTTACGTTATCTTGAATTGTTATTATTTTACTTTATATCTGATATAAAAATTTATCCTTGTCACACATTATACGGTTATTTATAATACTCGTTATTAGCGTTTTTATTTACACAATATATTTTAATAAGCAAAATAAATTTTTCGTTACAGTTTAGCACAGGTTTTTTCCTGAAAATTTTAATATTCAGTGTATAATATGAAATTACTGAAGGGTACGTTATGTCAAGTTACCTCTTGCAAGCTTCACCATCCTGCGGGCCTTCGACCAACTCCACGAAGAGTTTGTCGGCTCGTTTGATGACATCGGTGAATCTTTCAGAGGAGACGCGGGTCCATTTTGCTGCTCCTCCAGCAGGTTGAACCCCAGCCAACTGGCAACGAAAAGCCAATGGCGGCTCAGTGAACAGAAATTCCGGCAGCTGTTTCAAATGCTGCAATTGGGTAATAAGAACGGAACCAAAATCAACGAGGTACACGCTAACCTGTAGAATAGACACACACTTGTTTGTTTGAATATATATTATTATTATTATTTAATAACATACTATTATAAGTATTAAATTTTTTCTTACTTATTTCGTAAATATATTAGAGATAAATAACTTGACAGATATCTTTGCTTTGTCTGGATAAAATTTTAAAACTTTTATAAAATATTAGAAATAAACAACATATTTTTACTTTGTCTTCAGATGGATCACTTTCCAGAACGCGCCCTCTGCAGTTGTAGCCTAGAGATTCATTGTAAACAGCGCAAATTTGTCCAGGTTCCACAGCCGAAAGCTGATTAGCGTTATGCAGACTATTGCCGAGGGCGAAATGGAAAGGTCCCACTTCAGGATCGACTTCCAGGTAACGCAAACCAAAGTCTCCGGGCGAATCTCCAGCCACCAGGAGGACCTCTCGACGTCCCTGAGAATGCGCAGACACCTCTTGATGTTCTGGAACGATTGCTGCGGTTCCTGGAACGTTTTGTCCGGGATAAATCGTACTGGAACAGCTAAGATGGTTCGAATCTGGAAGTGACGGAACACTGGAACCTTTTCTCGTACTCAAAGCCAACAGACGGTCCGTCAAGACATCAGCAACGTTCACGTCGTCTACAAACCTAATTGAAAAATGAAAATTAAAATATTTAGAATATTCGTAAACTTAAATAATAAATTTAAAATCTAAGAAGATAGTCAAACTTTTATTTTTGTCTACTCCATTGTATTATTATCATAGTTATATTTACTAAATATTATTCTTAAGTTGTATTATAGGTTTAGACGCATATTTATTTACTTATTATGTACGAAACAAGTATTACAGTTCGACAATGGCCTTGAATTCAGACTGTCCCAGTCTGGCGACAGTTCCCTCGTGGATGTGAACGACCTTCACTCGGCATTTCTTGTCCAAAGCGAGCTCCGAGAAGACGTCTCTAGCCTCTTTCGACCACGCCGTTTGACCTTTGGGAGGTTTAACGCGAGCCAGTGAACACAGGACAGCTTGAGCGGGAAACTCTATGAACCTATTAGCCAAACAAAATAGCAAATTAGCTTGTAAGCTAGTTTAGTAAAAAATTAGCTAGAAATATACCGTGAATCGATTTCTTTGACACAGTTGGAGGTAACAGTTTCTCGATTCCCAAAATCGACGAAAAAAACGTTGTAATTGCCGGGACGTCTGGAGCTCTCCACCAAAGCTCGGTACCAAACGTTGTCTGTGAACTTGGCAGCGCACAATTCACCTAAACCAGAAAAATTCGAAAATAACTAAATGGGAAGACGCGACGCTCGACTAAAGAGAAACCTCGAAGCGGTTTGTAATCAGTTGAATAGTCGTCAGCGTTCAAAGCCACTTGGATTTCTTGCAGCTTTACCACAAGTGGCTGTACCAGCTGCATGTAAAAGGTACCGGGAGTCTTGACCTCTGTCACATGTCCCTCGAGAACCTTCCCGACAGTGAGACAGACCTCGCCAACACTTCGGATCGGAGCGCTGGACAGGAGAACAGTTGCACTTCTTCGAGTCTCTGACATTTCTGTTGCAACGTCTTGCTCCATTGAGGCATTCGGTGATACTCGCGGCTGGAATAATTAATAATATAAAGAATATCAAATTGCATTTTTCCTCAAATATTTTGGAATAAAATTACTTGCGGATGGTGGTCAAGCGGGACGCGACTAGGACTGTTGAATTCACGGCCTTCTTGTTCATTAGCGGCCAATTTCTGCTGACGATGCGGAGAGCTGTGGCTCGGTTCAACGTTTCTGAACAAGGCAGTTGATTTTGGAGTTTGCAACAGCTGCGAGTAGTGACGGAAAGCATTGTCAATTTTCTCCATGGCAGCTTCTTCACATTTTTGCAGTGTGTCGTGTGCTTCAATATAGCACTGCTTGATAATGGCAGCTATTTCTTGATGATAACATTCCAAAAGTTCAGCTTGGTGAACAATTTTGCTTCCTATATGATAAATAAAAGATAAATCTTAGTGCTTTATAGGACCTAGCAAGTTATAAGTCAAGTTAATATATGATAATAAGTTATAAGATATAAATAAGTTCTAAATCCCGTAACATATCGCTTGCGGTTTTAAGATTTTATTTACTGATTATCGATTATTTCAAACTGAAATTGTGTTTCCGAACAATATGTGAGCTAAGATACCAGCTACATCGGCTTCCTGTCGTTCCTGACCAAGATAGCTAGCGGGACGTCGACGAAAATCGGCTGTCCTATTATTTGACAAAAGTCTACCCTGCTCCAAAAGCTGCGACACGCTGACCAATCCTTGATGCTGCCTTTCTGAGTAATGGTTGGTCGGCTGTTGCTGCAAACTGCTCGAGTAAAGTGACGGGTTTCTGCGGCAAAGATGGCACTGCGAAGACCCGGCGATCCTCGAAAGATGGAAACAATTCCTGCAGGCAAAATGCCCGCACTCAAAACGGGGTGGCCAACTATCGCTCTGCATACCAAATGAAGCTGAAACACAAAAAGCAAAAATAAGTTTTTTTAATAAAATTACCAGTCAAGTAGTATAATTTTTGTGAATACTCACGAGAAGCTTCGATTTCCATGTCACAGCAGGAACACAATAATGGCGAATAATAGTCTGTTACAAACGTATTATACGCCATTTTATTTTGTAATATTTCCCTTCTCAACAAGTGGCTTGATAAAACACGTGTTTGTGTTTGCCCGAACTCTTGTGTGTATACAAACAGCGCAGTCAGAGCTTCCGCGTTTTTCCTGCAAGAGGGCACGGTTTCCCTTTTTTTCCCCCCTTCCCTTAGAGATGTCAAGTATCTTTTTCCCCTCCATCTCGCACATTAGGCCGTGCTTCTATGTTTTCTTCCCTTATTTCCCTTTTTAAGTTTAAGGGACTGCTCTGCAAAGTGGAAGCACTGATTGCGTTGTACCAAAATAGAGGAAGAGATACTACGCGCCAGTTTAAAATGAAAGTTCTGTAAGTTTTTAAAATTAATTAATAAGTAAAATTTTGATTAATATTTAATTAAATAATTATTAACTAAAATCAGTAATATTTTTATCGGTAAACTTTATTTTAACAGTAAATCAGAACACAGAAACCGTTAAATAAAAACACAGTGTGTATTTTGGCTAAATACAGTAAATAGGAAGAATAACAATACAACAAATCTTTGAAAAAAAAGGGTAAGGCCAGCTTACTTATTATTTTATGTAAGGGTAAGTTGTATAATATTTAAGTTTTGATTTTTGGTATAATATTCAGGATTTTTTTCAGTTGCTGCCGAAGAAGGCCTTGCACTTGTATTCAGAACATCCGCTGGAACTTCTGGCGCCTTTTTTGAACGCAGCCAGTTTGTTGCTCATATAGTCCGGAATGTAAGGCTCAATCAACCTATAATAGAACAACCAATCAATCTGATTACTATTTATAGAAGCTATATAGAGCTTACGAGATGAGAGGGCTGCTAACGAAACTTCCAAATCGACTGCTAAGTTCTCCAGCTTCACAGGAAAACTTCTCCAGACATCTATCGTCCTGGAGAGCACGTTGGTAGACATTCAGCATGCTGTCCACTCGAGCAGAGAGGAAATCCAGAGCTCGGGATTTATTTTCAGAGTTGAAGAAACCGTCAAAGATCCCGTTGTTGGAGAAACTGCGAGCGAAACTGCGCTTGCGGCCGAACGAGAAGACTGGCACAATCAGAGAAATGGCCATAAAGCTGATGAAGACTGTGATACCGATGGTAATAATCGGTGCCAGTACCGCTACCCCGATAGCCGAGCCCACGTCGAAGGTACGTTCAGCTGCGTAGCGCAGTTTGGGTAGCGCGCTATCGAGAAGAGGTGCGTAGTTTCTAATGTAAGGTAGGATGTCCTTGAACTTTGGGTAGTACTTCTGAACCTTCTGGGGCAGGTAGTAGTAGACGTAGCCGATGGAGGTATCGTGGGGGCTGCTGTAGGTAGCAGGGACCGGCAATCGAGGGGCTTGGTAGCCGGTTTGCTGTGCGTGGTAGCTCTGTTGAGGTATCAGCGAGTGGTACGAACTAGAAGCTCCTGCTGGAACTGAGGAGTAAGACGATGGCAGTTGCAGTGAATGGCCCTCTCTGCTGTTTTCTGATGATTTGCTTTCGACTGCTGAGTTCTTGGAAGAGGATTTGCTGTCGATGGATGCTGCTGGAGTTGCTAACGCAACAGCTGCTAACGAAAGTAGCAACAGCGAAATAACTGGAAACGCTCTCATTTTCTTCGTTCTAGTTCCTGAAAAGAAATTCAGTTATTATGTTATGAAATTATTACAATACAGTTTTGAGGTTAAGGATAGTTAAGTTGATTAAAAAGTAGTAGAAATGTGTCGTTCTGAAACTGAACTAAAGTGTACTAGAAGTGTGCTGGAGGTTATGTGGAAAACCGTGCTAAAAGCGCGCTAAATCCAAAATTTACTATCTAAAACACTTTACGAAAATAATTATTTAAGATACTAGTCCATGTTGAAATAAGCTAGTGAACTATATGTACAGCCATAAGCCAAAGAAAAAGTATCCACCTGAACTAAGGAAAAGTTGCTTTAGAATGAACTTATCTATTACTGTAGCGGTCAAATTCATAACTAAGGTGAAAACTGAATTGATTTTAAGTCCTCTGACCTCGATTGACCTCGATTTGACCTCTATGGTAGTTTTCAAGCTAATTTAAATTTAAATTCTTCAGATTCAAGGGTACACCATGGGAAGGCTAAACGTCACTTTTTCTTAATTTCTGCAAGATTATAATAATATTAATTTACAAAATGCATTGATTTAATTAAAACACAGTTAATTTAGTCTATGCCAACTAAATTTAATGCATAAATAATTTTATAAACTATTAGAAACGACCTTCAAACCTTCCCATGTTGTACCCTTTCTTTATGAACATGACTGTACGTTGCTATTAATATGTTTTTGAATATAATCCATTAACGTAGAACAACATACAGATAAATCTATAGTTGATCTACATTTAGTATCAATAGTAGAAATGCAAAAAAATCAGTTACAAATTTCCGTAAATAAATCGTTGATTTTAATTTAAGATTAATATAACATACTAATATTGTATTAGATCTCTGTATGAAGAATTCTGAATATTAATAATTAATTAATTAATGAAGAATTCGATAATAACAATGAATCTAATGCTACATGTACTAAATTACAGAAAAAAAAACTTTCAGTCTAGTCTTAATCTTCATTCTCTGTTAAATTATTCATCCGTCTTAATTTTACAAAAATAATCGAAATAATTCAGTAAAGTCAACTGTATAGGTACCTGACTTGTTTGTCTTGCTAGTTGAATACAGTATCTTGCCTAGACAGCTACTTACTAAGCTGCTGCTTACTAAGTTGAATACAGTATCTTGCCTAGACAGCTACTTACTAAGCTGCTTACTAGTAGCGAGTTCCAGCACCGAATGTCTCCTGGAAAAGCTTCGCCTGGCTGTAATATAGCGGGCGGAAGACCTCAATGGAAGGTTCCAACCTACATTTACGTAAAGGGGAGGGGGGTCTTCAACTTTCGAAAATCCTACTATACCTCATGTTATCACTGTTATCTCCCTGTTATCAAGCGGTTATCCAGCAATCTTCAAGGCAAATTTCGTTCATTGCAAAGCTTCGACCTCTTGCGTATGGGTTGATAATACTTGATAACAGGGTGATAACTTGTTGATAACAACTGATAACACGAGTCGGCAGGAAACGAGATGATTGTTTTATGGTTTGTGACACGGAAAAATAGTCGAAAAAAAAAATTCGAAATAAAATGAAGTTTTACGGAAACGCGCGTGACATTTTTCTCCGTTCGATGATATAGTGTGGGAACCCAGCAGAAAATTAAGGATAGTTTCAGGCCCCTGGAAATATCCTGAAAAGGACATTTTCAGGGTGCCAATCAGGATTCTGAGAGCAATGAAATTGGCCCACTTCCAGGGTGTTCAGGACCCTGACATTGTAATGCCTGAATAATACATGTTCAGGGTGCTTAACAGCGTCCTGAAAAAACGCTTTTCAGGATACTTAATGGTGCCCTGAATAATCAAGATTTTTGTACTCCTCCACGATCGGACGTGGTTCAGGATATTCAGGATATGTTACGGATATCGTTCAGGATATTGCCGACATCCTTAATTTTCCGCTGGGAAGTCGATGTTAAAAATTGAATAGAAAACTATATTGTAATACGAAATTTTTATTATAAAAAATATATTTAATATAATATTATATTAATTTTAACGCACATATATTATCCGTTTAGTTAAAAAATTATTCTTTGTAAAATTATAAAGCCTCAACTTCGCCAATACTTGATATCTATGTTGCTAGAGATGACGTGATAACACGTTGATAACACGTTGATAACCGATGATAACACTTCCAGGCCGAAATCGAGTTCATCAATGAATGTGCGTGTGGTCAAATGCAAGGGGGTCCGAAACTCGGAGGAAAAAGTGTACGAAGTATTTGATAACACGTGATAACACGGAGATGACAGATTGATAACAGCGATAACATGACCCAGGTGTACGAAGATTATTGGAAGTTTCAGACCCCTTTGGTCAAATGCGAATTGAAACGAAGCTCCAGGCCAAGAAAATGACCAAAATTGTGTGGTTTTCTCTTCCAAATGACCACTAATCGATTATTATCATCTGTTATCAACATGTTATCACGTGTTATCACCCTTTGGTATTGGAATGAAATCAGAACGAAAAGATTAGCTGTGAAGATTTACGTTTTCTAGGTAAGTAGGATAATTACTATTATAATATTCATCGTAAAATCCTAACAATAATAATAATAATAATAATAATAATAATAATAGAGTAATTAGTAAAATAAAGTATTTTAGTAAAAATGGGTTAGTTTTCCTTTTAGTTTAAAAATGCGGATATTTTCCCACAAGGTTTTCCCTTTTCCTGGAAGATAAACTGAGATAACTATCCTCCATAGTTAATCATAGTTAATTATAGTTAATCGTAGTTGTATTATTTGTAACTAATATATGGATTTAATGTATTTTATTGTTACAATGAAGTATATATATATATAGCGTGTAGGGAAAGTTCCGTTTATTTGAAATGCATTACTTTATTTGAAAGTATAATTTTGTTCGTAGCTGTTCATTGAAAAGCTGCAATGAATGACCTTTGACCTAGTGTGGTATGATCTGTAGCAAGTGAAACCGTTACCTGCATAGCAAAAATGACTTTACCTGCTGACCTTTTTCGTTTCATTCAGGTATCATTATTTCTGACGTCTAACATTTTTCCGGATACTCAAGATCCGTTACTTTTTAATTCAAGATTCTTACTGAGATTCTTAGAAATCAGTAGCAGAATCTATCATATGAATAATCGATACTTAAAACACGAGTATTCATCAAATAATTATCAAGGGTTAATAGAGAAAGACGAAGTAAGGGCTCGGTTCAGCGGTTCAGTTTAAAAAAAAAATACGGTTTAAACCGCCCATCTCTGACTATTATCCTGTGTAGACCCGTTATATTTGAGTACTTTGCATCATCTTGCAACACTTTCCCACGCAATTAAGCAGTAAGTATGGTAAATATAATAAATAATCAAAAGTGCAACGAAAAAAGTGAACTTGCGCTTTGTTGTAATATTCAGAAGCCAAAAATGACACCGCAAAAGGGCACCACCTTTGGAACCGCAAAATGAAACCAAATTTACAAACTTTCTTCTTTTATTAGACAGATTAAATGAATATTAACATATTTTACTATCTAACTATCATCGTCTACTTATCATTTATAGTTATCAACTTTTTATGGAAAAACTTCTAGATTTAGGTCAGAAATATTTCGTGGACAAATTTCTCCAGTCAAGTCCTGGAATTTTCTCCAGTTCAAATGCCCGCAAGAACTATCCAAACTCACTGACTAATTCATGAATATTAATTAAATCAATTCATAAAGTAAATAATAATTGACAATAATAAGATAATTTCGGATTGGCTCTAGTCGTGTATTGCGAATTTTCCTAATTAAAAAGTCGCACGAGTTTCTCTGCCGTACTTTCTACTGCACCACAAGCGAACAATTAGACCTTCCCGCGTGTTGTAAAAAAAAACCGTGATTTTCAACTTCCGGTACATTTTTTTCCGCACCTTGTTTTCACCAAGTTATCATCTTGCCCTATACGTCAGTGTTTCCACTTTTTAATTTTCCCTTTTCCCCCTCTTCCCTTATTTTTCCCCTTTTCCACCTTCCGTGCTAGAATATATAGGGTCTAGATTTTCCCTTTACTGTCTTCCCTTCTTTTTCCCTTTTCAGACCCCATTTCCTCCCTTTTTCAGGGAATTTCCGTGCCAAAGTGGAAACACTGCTATACGTTCATGCTGATCTTGCCCTTATAATAAACAGTACGAGTTAAATTAGAATAATGTATTTTTTTTTGTTCTCTACACTCTCACAAAACATCATACAGAACAAACCTTGGAAAAAATTCAAAAAAAGAAAAAGGGCAGGGAGATTTTATGAATCAACTTTCTTCGTCCGTAGTTCAGCAAATGAATGAGAAAACGGCAGTTTTTTGTTATTTGGTCAAAAGTAAGCCAAACACGTAATGTAATATTGAGTAAAAGAGTAAAAATATAACTAAGCTAAACACCAGGTGAAAGAACTAGATAATTTCTGATTTTCCTACCACGTCACACTCAATCTTATCAAACCATATTTTATTACTTAATTAAAATAAGATTCAATATCTTCGTCATTGGGAACCCTGGTAGTGATAAGTTGGCGCGTAGCAAAATTACTAGAGAATTATTAAATCCAAAATATTCTGCAACTGTTGTCACACAACTTGAAATGCAAAAATCCTGCACGCAAAACACAACTGAAAAGAGGGACTTTGAAAAATTTGCACACACACGGCTTTGATATCATAACAAATGACTTTTTCACTCGTCGACCATACAGGCAGCTTCTTCAGCCATTGCATAGTATTTGTTAGCCAAACGGCCTTTCATCGCAGCCATGGCCAGTTCGGCAGCTTCGTTGAACATCTCAGCAGCTTTGGTCGGGTCCGGGGTAAGTTCGAAACCTCCGTCGCGGTACATCTCGGCCTGGCGAGCGACTAGCTGGTATGTGGGATCGTCCATGGTAGCGTCAAAGTTACCCTCCTCGTCGCCAGTCTCCATGCCAACCGCCTCCGAGTACCAACGAACGGCCGAGACCCAGGAACGAGTCCTCGAACCCAAGTTGGTCCCCGTGTCGTAGGCTTTGGCCAGGTAAATCATCGAAGCGCGATCCCCAGCACTAGCAGCCTTAGAAAAATCACACAATTCAGATTAAAATCCAACACGTCGATAGCGACAGTGCTTCCACTTTTAGGGGAAACTCCCTGTTTTAAGGGAAAAATGCCACTAGGAAGGGGAGAAAAACAAGAGAATTAAAGAACTTTTAAAATCATCATTCAATTTGACTTGTTTCTATAGCGACACGTTGTTACACGCAGTTTTTTTAAATACTTTTTAAACTGCAAATTAACCATGATCCAAAGCATATAAATCAATAACTATATTTTTCAGTATTTGTTAATGGAAGGGAAGGTCGAGGGAAAACAAAGGGGAAAAAAGGGAAATTCAAAACTTTTTGTCTCGGGGACGGGGCAGGGGAGGGGGGAACTGAGGCTCCTACGAGGGAAAGCCCAAACTTCAAAGTGGAAGTACTACGAAGACTTTATAAAATCAAAGTTATTATTTTTTCAAACCTGCTGAATGTAATCTAGTCCGATATCAGTGTTTTCATCGCTGCTTTCCAGCGAGAGATCGGGTAAAACATCGTGCGGCAGGCCCAGGAAGATTCTAGCGGCAGTTATGATGGCCTCCAGGTTTCCGCAATCGGCAGCGTGTCGCAAATGAAACAGTGCAGCATCATGATCATATCCTTTAAACGCAACACAAAAATTAACTTGTTATTTCTCGTGTACTTAAAGGGACAGTCCAGACTTCGTTGGAAAAAACACGTTAAAGAACTTTTTACGCTGAATCCGAATACGTATAATGTCCCTACCTCAGTTTTCTACCGTTTGGCCGCAAAAATGAATTTAAGTTTGAAAACGCACATGGCAACTTCGGTCACATGGGCATCACTCTGATTGGTAGCCACTGGTCACGTGACCAAAACAGCCAACGGAGAAGTACCTGCGGCATAATCAAAAGGCTAAGCAAACGATGGGTCGAGTCGACAATATCACAAATTCGTCTGCTCGTATGCCGTTTTCCATTGGCTGTATTGACCACGTGACCACTGGCCACCAATCAGAGTGCTGTGTATATTCGGAATCACCGTAAAAAGTTCTATAATACATATATATATATATATATATATTTTTTTTTTTAAGACGTTCGGACTGTCCCTTTAACACACTGAAAACAGACCCTCCGTTCCGGGTTGCATGAAACGCTGCAGTTCGTGGTATTTGGCCAGGTCCAAATGGATTTGTCCGAGAACAGAGCCTCCAGTCCGCTGCAGGTCGAAATCTTCATCAGCTGCTTCTTGCGCTATCAGGCGAGCTCTTACTTCAGCTTCGACACAAGAGGCGCGAGCTTTACGCTGCACCAATTCCCTAATAACAACATAGAAATGTGATTTATTATAATAATATTCAGATCAGTAATCACAATAGTGTAAAGTAAAACTAAGCTTAATTTACCGAAAGGCGACCCGATCAGCTTCGTCACTAGCCCCGTTCGAGTTGGACTCAGAGAACAGTCGAGGTCTGCGATGGACTTGCGGGCGAGTAATGCTTCCCGATCCTGTATTGCCGTTGAATCCAGAACGTGTCACGCTACCCGAGTTCGAGTTGCACCTGATAGAAGAAAATAGGAAGTTAATTGAATGTACTTATGAAAATTTTTACACTCTAAGGGTATCTGCTAACAAATTTGTTTAAAATAAGATTTAGTTTATTAATATTATCTTATGTGTGCGCTTTAAAGTCTTCAGTTATACCCATTGCTGTTATCGCTGACACCAGAATCGATACGCATACGCAGACCAGACACGTTTTCAGATACGCCATTTTCATCAGGGTCATCTAGTTCACCCAAGTGCTCGGCGATACTTTCTGAGAGCGAGGAGCACGACCCGATACTGGACGATGAACGCATGCGGAGAAATTCGTGCAAGTGGGTGCGCTCGTACCTAGTAAAGAAGAAATAATTTAGACGATGTAATAGGCGAAGAGTTTATAGCAAATATAGTTAATAAGAATTTTAAGAATATTAAGTACAAAGTAACCTGAACAACGTGATAAGCTTAGAGCTTATAGTAAAAATAGTTAATAACAGTTAAATAAAGGACTAAGTGATAATTGTAAAAACGGTTTACTCGTTAGGTATCAGGCAGATTTCTTCGTTGCCCCTGATCACAGTGCTGCTGGCAGATTTTTTCCCCACAGTAGTGGTAGCGGCTGCTATTTCGGACTTGGAGAGGTCAAAATGGGACAGGCCGAGGCTCTCGCAAATACTGTTGCAGATATGTGAGTGGAAAAAGAGGGCCATGCCTCTAGTGCCCAGGTTGCCGCTGCCATATTCAGTTCCTGGAGACGAGCAGATAGCGAATTTTTTGTCAACCAAGAAAAATAATTTGAAATTTTTTCTGAAATTTTCCTAACCAGCCACAGTGTGAATCTGCGGGTCGGTGTAAAGATCCCCGACCCCTTGAATATCGACGACAATCAACTCGTGACCCGAGCGTTCGAAGGTGAAGTGGCTGAAGGCCTGTGGAGTGTGGCGGTGAGTCTCATCGTCAAGGACAAAACCAGAATTCGAGTTGTATTTCACGTAATGGCCTTCGATGAAGTTCTCCACGTGGAACAACGGCTTATCGGGACGTTCGATAAACTCCATCACTGCCATCATCACAATATCAACCTAAAATAATAAAGAAATAACATTTAAACAAGATCAGGTTATCACTGGATGATTTCAATACTTGTTTGGGAGGATGATGGCGGTTATATTCTTCACCCCACAGCTTTGCGTCCATTTGTAACTTCACTTCGTCAAAGTAAACGTCCCGTTCCACTGGCGTCATGTACTGTTTCGCAACTGCGTTATTGCTGTCTTTGCACCAGTCCTGTTGAAAAACATAATAAATCATCTGAACTGTTTAAAAACTAAGTTTTAATACCTGGTTATGCGAAAAATTGCTCAGTTTCTTCATTCGGAAGCATTCGCGCATTGCTCCGTTCGCAAATGGGGTAGGCTCCATTTTCACGACTACTTCGTCAAGGTACCATTCCTTCTTCAGGGCGTTATAACGATGCCTCACCACTCTTTCGGTCGGGTAGATGTCTAAATGAAACTTCTCCCAAGGATCGGCATGACAACGAGCTTTCAAGATGGCATGTTTCCAGTGCAGCAGGTTTTTTAAGTGCTTTTCTGAAGACGTTGAAGGTTCCCGCTTGCGTTTTTTACCAGGCAGACCCATGGCCACGGAGAAAAATTTGACTCCTGAGGCGTCCGAAACTTCAGGAACCGGGTGATCGTCCGCATCCTGCAGATTTTTCTTTAGATCCTGCAGAGAAATGGGCTCCAGCACGAGATCGTCGAGATCAACAGACATCTTCCTGGCGCTCCGCGAAAACGTTGAAAAGATTGAGAGTGTTGTTTGCGTTGTACTTCCTTGCCAGCGTGCAGCCTATAGCCATCCCAAGTTGATCCACTAACTTTAAGTACTGCTCGCCAGTTCCTATTTCAATCCATCAAATCAGATAAATTAAAATTAGTTTCTTAAACCAGTTTATGGATACATTTACTTTGCATAATAAGATGCAAAATCAAAACAAAGAAACCATGCTTACTACAGCCATGAGGTAAGCAAGTGACATAATCTTACCAGAGAAGATTTCAAGAGAGCAGTGTTACGAGAAGTAATTTCACGGGAAATGAGGCAGGAACTGATGACTAGACTTAGTAGCGATTGTTGTTAAGCTTGCCCAAGACCCAAGATAGCAGAAAAAGCCGCAATATAATGCCGCATGTGCGAGGGTCGGCGATTGCGTACGTGACCGGTTGTCCTTGAGGGGGACAAGCGTTAACCACGTTGCGTTGCAGCGAAATAACAACACAAGGTCTCGGCCAGAGGAGGCGGCAACCCCCGAGCTATATTTCCACTTCCACTTTCAGCTTTCCCTTTTTCCCCCTTCTCAAAAAGATTTTTCCCTCATTTCCCCTTTTTCCCCTCCGTCCTAGAACACGAGGCTGGAACACGAGGCTGTATCCTTCCAAAGTTCCCTTTTCTTACTTCCCTTATTTTCCCCTTTTGAGATCCCAGTTTCCCTTTTTCAGGAAATTTCCCTGCAAATTTGCGGGGAAGCACTGCCCCCTCCCCGGCAATGGTAATGGGAGAAGAACCAGATGACAGTAAACAAACTCCTAGCGCCTCTACCGGCCAGACAGAATAACTTTTCTAAAAATATATTAATGGGTTTTGGAAGAGTTTTAGAATTTAAATACGATTTCATGGAATAAAATGATAATTTAGATTTTAAAATTATAATTTTGTTTATTCTTTTAGTATTCGAATGCTCGTGTGGATGTAAACAAACCATGTTCCTTGTTCCATGGAACAACTTCCTATCGCATATTACAAAATTTACTTCAAAACTACCGATTTCTTCATTAATAATCGAAAAGTAAGACTTAGTCAACATAACCAAGTATCGTATATACTTAAAATCTGGGTTTACTTCGATGTTTTGTCACTGAAATGCTTATTTGCGAGTAAACAAGGCATTGTTCCTTGTTTCCGAGAACTGTTTAACTAGCCCTAAACTGATACATAAAACATATATAACTTGTATATTGAATTACATTTATTATGACTAATTCAACCTTGGAAACGTATACTTATGTAGGTCACACTTGTATTTAAAAACTAGATTGAAAAGAAACTTGTATTCTACTAGTAAATCAAGTTAGCCTGTTCTGGATTGATCTAGTAATGGCGCAACCATAAAAATTTAGAATATTGATTGGAAAAACCACAAAACCTAATGTAGTTGCTTTGATTAAGTATAAATAATAAACTTTATTGGATGAATTTTAGGTTGCTGTACGCACTATAGCGTGTCCTGCCGCGTGACTAAAGGCGTGGTGATCACGTGGTAAACAAACTGTGACTGAAAAATACTTAAAATAAAGTCAGCAGAAATGTTATCTGGTCTTTAAACGACGCAAAAAGGTTACAGTGTTATGTATCAGGTAAATGATGAAGGAAATCGAGCAGTTAACTTATTTTTACGAGAATTATTTGACAACACATTGTACAACAGATTCGGGAAATGATGTTGGGGTATAGCTTTATCGATTGACGTTAACGTAGACAGAAACAAAACATCAATTGTTAGTGTATTCCAATGTTAAGTTTAAGTACATAAAGTGTTTAATGTAATGTAACCAAAGTAGCTGGAAAACAAGTTTTTAAGATAAGCGTGTATTTATCGCAAGGGTTTTGTAAATACTCTCCGCGAACCGTTGATAACTGAGATATCTACGGTCAAGAAGTCGATAATTTAATACTGAAAATAGTTAAGATTTTTGCGTAATTATAAGACTGAAATAAGAAAATTAAGTAGCGATGAACTAGTATATAACAGAGGATATTTGGGCTTTGATTTAGCAATGCCATCTAGCGGCAGTTTAGTGAACTACATGCTAGCCGATGGAAGCAACTGACTCCAAGGAGCAATGCGTCAGAAGCAGAGGTTTGATTTTTAAATTACTGAATTAGCTAATGTAAAATAGACATATTTGCTTTAAGACCTTCTTTTAAAAATATCTATTCTTGTTAGAAAACATACATTAGATAGAAAAGTTTCAACAGATGTTCAGTATTTTAAGAAAATATTTCAGACGTAAGCACAGAGGGGGACTTATGCAGCCGAGTTTACAAGTAGGGGTTCAAAACGGTCCCAAATCATACTTACCTGGCACAGAGATAACCGTGATCATGAAGGCGGTTTCTCCAGGGCGAGGCCTTTCCATTGCACTCCGGTTGGGCTGACCTCTGCGATTACCCCAAATGTGGGTAACTCGGGTGCGTAATTTTTGGTAGTGGGGGACTGCGTTCGCGCTGTCCCCTTGCGTTAGAAACAAAAGCAAGTTCCCTTGGTTGAAAGGCCCAAAGCATACGCCACCCTTCGTATGAGCATGTGGTGGTTTCATTTCCCCCATCAGCACTTAGTCCTTCAGCTAAAAGTTATGGGCTTGCCCTGCAAGAGGGCTCCATTTCCCCTTTGTTCCCCTTCGTCCGGTAGAAATTAGTTATCCTGTTATTTCCCTTTTTAGAATGTCTTTTCCCTTCCCTTTTCAGAAGAGCTCTAAAACCTGCTTCAGCCGTATACTGTTTAAATGAATATGTTCATACTCGGGAATTTTCGTTTTCCCTTTTTAAAGCGATTTCCCTGCAAAGTGGAAGCATTGATAGCATTGCACCAGTGTTTCCACTTTCATTTTTCCCTTTATTCCCTCTCCCATTATTTATCCCTGTTCCCCCTCCGCACTAGAATACAGACCGTACGTTTAGATTTTTCCTTT
Source organism: Eulimnadia texana (assembly GCA_002872375.1). Taxonomy (NCBI): domain Eukaryota; kingdom Metazoa; phylum Arthropoda; class Branchiopoda; order Diplostraca; family Limnadiidae; genus Eulimnadia; species Eulimnadia texana. Next base: position 16,022,719 of record NKDA01000001.1, read on the forward strand.
TTTCCCTCTTCTCTTATTTTTCCCTTTTCAGACCCCATTTTTCCCCCTTTCGCAGGGAGTATGCGAATGGCTTTATCCGCCACAATACTATAAAAATTCTGATACATCCCGTGGGCGTAGGCGATTGTAAAAGTTGTAAACAGATTTTGCTATGCAAAGTACTTGAAGAGGAAAACTGCCGAGTAAAATTAAAAGGTTCTCTGCTAAATTTTTTCCCCATTTCAAGCTGCTTGCTTCATGAACCATGAGCAGTGCTTCCACTTTGCAGGGAAATTCCCTTAAATAAGGAAAATGGGGAAGAGGGAAAAGGGGAAAGGAGAAATGGAGGATAAAGTGAATTTATACCAATGTAGCTTTACTCTATAGCACGGACGGGAAATTGATATTTTCAAGCGGAGGGGGGAAAAAAGGGGAAAAAAGTGGAAGCACTGACCATGAGGTATACAGGACTTTTAAATGCCTATAATACTGGGATCGATTATACGTGTTGATCTGTGTTAACAATATTAAAATTAGTTTTTTTTTACTCATATGATACTTACTAACAAGTGTGATATCAGTGCAGAATGAGGAAAAGAATGTAGCATGGTTCCAAGTATAATCAAAACATTCTCATCGATAAGAGCGACAAGCAGCGGGGATTCCCTCACGCGGGGAAGTTGGGGAAAATCTCATAGAAAGACATGAAGGAAATCTGCGTACATTTCCCCTTAAGTTGTCAGTCTCCGCTGAACTTGTGGTATACGCAGTAAGTTCTCGTAAAAGAAAAAAAAAGTTACTCATTCAACGTCAAAATAATTCAGTGTAACTAAATATGTTACCTGAAGTAAGCAGGCAAATATACGGCTCGGTTGTTATATGCATTGGCGTAATGGCTATAATATTGCAGGTAAAATTTCAAAAATGATTAATAATGACATTAAACAGTGCAGTAAATGTAATACTTTTATCTCAGGTACTGTGGATTTTTTCCATAGGAAAATCAAGCCTAATTTTCTGTTTCTATTCTGGTGCGTGGGGCGGCTTCGTACTCATTATTGCTGGAAGTTTTGCTAAATCAAGGTAAATTTTCATTCTACTGCATTAAATATTATCTCTGCGTTAAAATTTAAGTAATTTTTTTAAAAATTAAATTGCAGATTACCGCTAAAGGGAACTGATTCCATGGTTTTAATCGGAGCTGTGATTTCGTTTCTGATGTTTTGTGAAGCTCTTGTTAACACAGTGTCATCCTTTTGCTTTGGAAAAGACATAATTACAAAAGGTGGGTCCATTCATTTCATTGAACTTTACATTACCATGCAACTTAAATTACTGTTTTTCTTAAACTTGAATAGACCTTGCCATTGTTTGCATACTGCTTTCGGCAGTTGGATTTGTCTGCAGTCTACGCTTACGATCTTTGCTGATTAAAATCAATACCAGATCCGTAATTTCTACGGGTAAAGATGTTCCTGATATGGAGGAAATAAAATTTAGAATCTGTCCAGTATCTCCAAAAACAGCTGAGATTCCCTCTACGGAAGAAAGGCCTCCAAGTTACCAAGCTCCGTATAGCCGAATTGATACTAACGAATTTGGAAATATCCTAGAAAAATGCATTATTGACAAATAACGTCTATTTCACCAATCATCAGTGAACTTACTTCTGTACTTTGTTTATCAGTGTTTCCACTTTCAGTTTTCCCTTTTTCCCCCTTCGCTTGAAGATACCAGTTTCCCCTTTTCCCCATTCGCTTGAAGATATCAGTTTCCCCTTTCCCCCTCCGCTTGAAGATATCAGTTTCCCCTTTCCCCCTCCGTGCTATATAAAGCATCACTTCTGAACCCCCTTTTCCCTTATTTTTCCCTTTTGAGACCCAATTTTCCTTTCTCGGGGAATTTTCCTGCACAGTGGAAGTGTTTCCTATGTTAACGTTCAGCATGTTGACAACCCGTACTTAGTTTGCATGTTCACCGCTAGATGGCAGAGTTTAAATATTTTAATTACTCATTTCTTCTCAAAGAAATAGACTTAATGAATTTTTTGGTGATCAAAAATAATATTCGTTATTGTTATTAATTAATTTCTGAAAAATATCGATAATATGAAGCTAATAATCGATTATTGAAATGGTGGAATGTGTTCTTTTTGAAATGGAACGTTTCTGTGACAGGAAGCTGTTTACCACTCAAAAGAACCCCTGAATACCTTATCAACAAAACAAAACTAGCTTTAAAAAATGTCAGAATTTGAGATGGAGTCTCAGAAAGTACGTGAATTGTTAGAAAAGACAAGAGAAGCATATGAAAAGTTCAAACTGTAAGTATGCACATGTTTATTTTATACGGCATGTTATATTAAAGCCTTAACCTGCTTTTGTAATTTCATTTGCAATCAGCGGGGAAAATGTCGAGCTTCCAGAGGTCAAGGAGGAAGAGATTTATGACGGATCAGATTTCGATGGAGTTGACGTCATGTGCGAGCTGGAAGACATGATGAAAAAATGCTTCTGGACGTTGAAGAAAATGCCTGTCGATTTCCTGGACATCGTTTACAGATTAGATTCGCTCAGAGTCAAAATTCTCGGCCGTTATAGGTGTACTGAATTCATAGACTTGCTTGACGACTTCCTGGAAAGTCTGGTAGAGGAAGAAGAAGAAGACTATGTAGAAGAAGAAGAAGATGAAGAAGAGGAAGAAGACAAAGAAGTAGACTCTGTCGGTAGTTCGGAAGAAGTACTGAACTCTGTCGACAGCTCAGAAGAAGTACTGAACTCTATCGATAGCTCGGAAGAAGATCTGGACTCTGTCGATAGTTCGGAAGAAAACGTGGACTACGTCGAGTGCTCGGAAGAAGACCTGGACTCTGTTGATAGTTTGGAAGAAAATGTTTCCAAATTTTCCGTGGACAACAACATCTATGATGATTATGATGACTTCTTCAAAATGATTGAAGGTATTTCTCAGTTTTCTAAAATGTCTTATACAGTATCAAACTAAATTGAATTTTATTAATTTTATCAGAAGAGCTGAATGCTTACTATCAAGCCACTGCCAATGCTAACAAGGTAACTGCAGAAGGACCCGATTCGGTCAACGCATTGATATCAGCAGTCTATTTTGAAATGGGAACTGCACCACCCAGTTCGGGCAACGCCACACTAGTGGTAGAAGATTCTGAAGATAAAGCATCTCTAAACTCCCCTATCTCTATTGAGGAGGAAGCCACAGGACCCATTTCAGGCATTGGGACTGCAATGGAGGAAAGCTGCGAGTCTGTAAACCTTCCTGTCGAGGCTAACAATGTTAACGAGGAAACTGCAGGACCCAGTCCTGACAACTTCACTTTAGCGGTGGAAGGTAATGAATGTAACGCGTCTGTAAGATTTCCCGCCCCTCTTGATGAGGAATTCGCAGAATTCACTCCACACAATGTCGCTGGAACGGTAGAAGACGATGAATGTTACGCGTCTGTAAGCTTCCCTGTCACTGTTGATGAGGAAGCTGCAGGATTCAGCCCATACTACTCTCCTGTGGAGGAAGAAGATTCTGAAAGTAACGCGTCTGTTAAATCTCCTGGCACTGTTAGCGAGGAAGCCGCTGGATCTAGTCCGGACAACTTCACCGAAGCGGCGGAAAATCCTGAAAGCGATGCATCTCTTAACCCTACCGTCTACGCGAACGATGAAACTGCACGGTCTGGTTCAGAAAGCTCTGATACGTCGGTGGAAGATCTTGAAAGTAGCGCTTCTGTCAACTCTTCTGACAGTTTCAACGAGGGAGCCGCAGTATCTAGTCCAGAAAACTTCACTGTAGCAGTTAGAGTTTCTAGAAGTCAAGAGGTCTGTGACACCGAGGAAGCTGCGGAATTCAGTCCGGTCAACTTCACTGTAGCGATGAAAGACTATGAACGTGAAGCGTCTGTAAACCCTTTTGTCAATGTTGGTGAGGAAACTACGCGATCCAGTCCGGTCAAGTCCACTGTAGCAGTTGGAGATTCTGAAAGTCAAGAGGTCTGTGGTAACGAGGAAGCTGCAGAATTCAGTCCAGACAACTTCACTGTAGCGATGGAAGACTATGAATGTAAGAAGTCTCTAAACTTTGATTCCAGTTCTCACGAAGAAGTTACCCGAACTAGTCCACACAACTTCACTGTAGCGGTGGAAGATCCTGAAAGCGACGCATCTGTTAACCCGCCTCTCACTGTTGACGGGGAAGACGCAGGATTCAGTCCAGAAAACTTCACTGTAGACGTAGAAGATCCTGAAAGCGACGCATCTGTGAACGCTCCTCTTAATGTTGATGAGGAAACTATACGATCCAGTCCAGAAGACTTCAGTGCAGTGACGGAAGACTATGAATGTAACGCATCTGTGAACCCTCTCGTCCTTGTTGATGAGGAATTCGCAGAATCTACTCCAGACAATATCGATGCAGCGGTAGAAGATTACGAAGCTGTAGCCTCTATTAATCCTCCTCTCACTGTAAACAAGGAAGCTGCAGGATTTGGTTTAGAAAACTTCACTGTAGCAGTCAAAGATCCTGAAAGCGACGCATCTGTCAACCCCCCTCTCTCTGTTAACGAGGAAGCTACGCGATCCAGTCCAGTCAACTTCAGTGTAGCAGTACAAGATTATGAACGTAAAGCGTCTCTGAAGCTTCCCGTCCTTGTTAATTACGAATCCGCAGGATCTACTCCTGATAGCGTTACCGTAACGGTAGAAGATCCTGAAAGCAACGCTTCTGTCAACCCTCCTCTCTCTGTTAACGAGAAAGCTAGGCAATCCAGTCCAGTCAACTTCAGTGTAGCAGTCGAAGATTATGAACGTAAGGCGTCTCTGAAGCTTCCCGTCCTTGTTAATTACGAATCCGCAGGATCTACTCCTGATAGCGTTACCGTAACGGTAGAAGATCCTGAAAGCAACGCTTCTGTCAACCCTCCTGTCTACCTAAACGAGGAAGCTGCAGGATCCAGTCCACTCAACTTCACTGCAGTGGTAGAAGAGTGTGAAAGCGAAGCATCTGTAAACTTCCCCGTCCTTGTTGATGAGCACTACGCCGGATCCACTCCTGACAACGACACTCCTACGGTAGAAGATTCAGAAAGTAACACATCTATAAACCCCTCTGCTGATTTCAACGAGGAAACTGCAGCATCTAGTCCATGCAGCTTCACTGCAACAGTAGAAGACTATGAAACTGTCGCGTCCGTAGACCCTCCTCCTCTCCCTGTCAGCGAGGAGGCTACAGCATCTAGTCCAGACAGCTTCCCTACAATAGTAGAGGAATATGAAAGAAACGCATCTGTGAACATCGAGAGAGCTGCGATATCAATCAAAGCGGAACAGGACAGCCACCAAACGGATCCGGGACAAGACCAATCAGCGTCACCACAAATGGAAGAAACCGAAGCAAGCGTAAGCCAAACAGGAAAGAGCCAAATAACCACGGATCTGAATGAAATCTCAGTAAGTACTGAAAAATCTTCCCTAATTCGGAAGATAAAACTGAAAATTTCGTTGAATAAACAATCCAGGTTACTGACGGAATCGCAGAAATTCCTGCAGGAGCCATTCGCACCAGCCCTGCATCGCCTTATGGATCAACAGACTCTCAACTGACGATCAGTTCAGGTGCATGGGTAATGGACACGTCAGTAGGTACAGAAGAATCCCAATTTTCATTTCCTAAGCCGGCAGACGACGAAGAATCAGCAATGGAAACTATTAACCGCTTACTGGAAAACCTGTAGTAGAAAAGGACTGGTTAAAGGTATTCTGGTATGGATAAGAGTAGTAATTGTAAGCTGGACCAATAAGAGAATCCACTGAAATAGTTTAAGTATAATAAATAATTAAAGTAATAAAATGTGTAGTTTATATATCAAAGTGGTAAGCGTCAGAACATGGCGTAGCGTTTCTCAGTTTCTTTTCCAAATAAACGTTTTCGTAAATATTTAGACGTCAGGAATTTCGTTTCGTAAACTTGGCTGATACGAAAGACGTGAAGCGACAACCCAACAGTTCCGGTTCAGCTCGGCTCGGTTCAGAAAACGGTTCAGAACCGTGAAAAAATGCGAGTTTTTGTCTCTGTGGGGACGTATATGTGGAGCTGTAATTTCATCCGTGACATCATCGCGCACAGATTTGAACAAGCGGAATTTTCATGGGGCCATTACGTCTATAATTCATGCAGCAAGGGGTTACGCAGTTAATATAGGAAACCTCAGTCACGTCACCGTTGATATTACCAAGAAATTCCGCGTTTCTTATAACACGGAAACCTTAGTCACGTTGCCAAGCATTTTTAACAATAGAACTGTAAATAGACCAGCATTCATCGATTTCTAATAAAACTGTATAAGATTTGAACAAGTGGTTTCTAATGCGTGTACAGTTAAGGGCCTCTCGTTCTACTTTTGGGTACAATGAAAGCTCAGTCACGTCCCTGCCATTTTATACACAATAAAAATATTTTTAATTAAAATACGAATATAAAAATTGCTAATTTCTGGGGGTTATTTGTTTATACGGTGCTAGTTGAGAAAGTTGCGGGTCGAGGTCAAACTTCTGTCAAAGAATCTTGAAGGTTTTTCTTCACTTTCTCCCGTTTGGGTTTGGCGTACGGTCCGGTCTGGGGTTTGTGCGTAACAGGTTACGTCTATGAACAGTCCGCGGTTCGTCGTAGAGCCGCGCAGCTGCTTGGCATCCGTCGTTGTGAAACTTTGTCTGACGTCCTTTGCGGTCGGAATTCCTGTAACTCCAGAAATTTGATTGAAATTTCCTCAGAAGTTACCAGTGGGACGTGCGGTTTGAACCGTAAGAATAAAAAATCCACAGCCGCGGCTCAAGTTTTTCAGTTCACCGTTCAACACTCGAAAATAAAACACAATGGGCAACTGCCATTCTTCGCAAATTTGCCGAAAGCGAACGACCAATTGTTTCAGGTCCTGCTTCAAATGCAAGAGTTACTCCATCGATGAGAATGAACTGGAGAATCTTGGCAATTACGAGAAACCTACGGTTGTCCCTGAGGAACCTACGCACCCACCTACGGTACCACCGGGTAGTGATTCAGCAATTGAACTACCAAAACCACCCAGTGAATTAACAGGTAACTTGAATTTTTCTAAACTTCAAAAGCAATTTGTGTTTAGTTAGGAGTTTAACGTGTATTTTAAATGGGCAGTGACTGTGCTGGAAAGACATTCCTATGTGGCCCATTGCTGTGGGCAAGGTAGACAACTTTTCCAACAGAACAGGTTTTAAGATGTAATAACCAAAGAGGCTGGCAACTTTTTGTTTGAGGAATGTAAGATTCTTGGCGCGAAAAATTAAGTTCTGCAAGATTCTCAGATTCTTACATGGTAGGACTCTAGTATAGTAATTAGTGTCAGATTCTTATTGTAGGATTCTTATAAGATTCTTGGCTTTCTAGTGAGAGAATCTTGTAAGAATTTCAGATTCTTCTATAGTAGGATTTTGTTAGTCAGGATTCCTGGACTCTTGGTATAGGAATTTTGTTAGGAATTCGTTTTATGATTCTTATTAATAAGAATCTCAGATTCTTGTATAGTAGGATTCTGTTAGTCAGGGTTCCTGGACTCTTGGTACAGGAATCTTGTAGGGAATTTTTTTAATGATTTTTATTTGTAAGAATCTCAGATTCTTGTATAGTAGGATTCTGTTAGTCAGGGTTCCTGGATTCATGGTACAGGAATCTTGTGGGGAATTTTTTTTTATGATTCTTGGCATATTTCGTTGATTCTTTTATTATGATTCAGAATCTCAGATTCTTGTTGTAAGATTCCTGTACTTTTGTTATAGGGATTCATATTGAAGATTCTTCTACTGTTGCTATGCGAATCATAGCGTCTGTTTATTAAGAATTTTAGACCGTACTGTTGTTTAGGACTATTTTTGGAGTGTTTTCTTACACTTTTAGGGTATGTGAGTGATTTACTAATCATTTACGACCTCGAGTTCACTCTCAAACTATCAATGAAAGTGGATAACCTAGTTTTCCCTAGAAAACACTATAGATAAACCTTATACGACTAGTAAGCAGTTTTCCCACTTTCTTTTAGCTGTTTGTGTAGATAAGACTTGTTATCAACTTGTAATCATACACACCGGCTTAATAACGTATTAAATTATTTTATTTAATTTACTATAACTGGTAGTACGATGATAACAGGTTGATAACACGTTGATAACACCAGATCTTATACTTACATTTTTAAGATGAATTAAGTTTAGTTTTCAAGTTGGCGAAGGACCAAGTTTTGTTAATTTTAGACGTCCTGCTTGTCTTGATCCTTCCTCATTTCATACTATTTTTTCAAGAAATAACTTTGTTTCTTTTAAGAAGTCTCTTCCGTCTTGGTCTACAGTTCTCAAAACGTACAAATACGTAAATAACTTAAATAATGAAATATTAATTCCTTTATTAATATATATTTAAACGTCAATATAGAGAAGTTGTAACAAGAACGTAATTGTGTGTTAGTTATCTGTTATAATAATAATATATAATATTCTAACTTATTATTTGTTATTATTTATTTCATTAAAATTAATACTCTTTTTACTGTTGTTTTGGTGAAAATATTCCATCTAAATAATGTTATTATTATAATGTCTTTTTTTTTTTACTATTTATGAATGAAGATGGCGAATCTGTGCTGCAAGTGGTCGACGTGGACCTGCTGATCAGCGAAAACGGCAAATCGCATTACACGTTTGACTACGACCTGATGGAAAGAGTGGAAAAACCGAATCTTGTCATCCGACGAGGCCAGTCATTCAATCTGCTGCTGAAACTCAACCGCACGTTCAACCAGGAATGCGACGCCATTTCATTCGCCTTCAAAGTTGAAGGTATTTTTAAAAAGTTGATTATTTATTTTTAATATAATTAACTGTTGGGTTCTTTTTAGATGCAAAACAACCCAGTCCTGGACATGGAACTCTGATTGTTATCCCTATGCTAACTGAAAAAGATAAACCCAATGCTGGATGGTCTGCGGTTCTGGAGAAAATCGATGGATGCAATATATGTGTCCGGGTATTAAAATAATATTAAAATAATTTATGATTATTATTATTTGAGATTAATGTTAATTAATAGTCAAAATTTGATTTAAAAAATCAATGTTATGTTATTATAAAGCTGTTAAAATAATTAAGGGAATTTTTTATTTGATTTTTTGAAAAGGTTTGCAGCAAAGCTGATACCATTGTGGGCAAATGGAGACTGGACGTGGACACGAAATCCATCAAAGATGGAAAATCCGTCTGCTATTCCTTGCAGGAACCTATTTTCATTCTCTTCAATCCATGGTGCAAAGGTATATTCAAATAATAAATAATAATAATAATAATAATAATAATAATAAATCATAAATAATAAATATTAACTAATAATAATAAATACAATTCAGTAATCACTAAGATGGATTTTTAAAGTACAGTAATAAATTCAATTATGATTACATTAATATAAGAAACATAATTTATTATAATTAAAAACTATCGAGCACTTTATAGTCATTGGCTTTTATTATAACTAATTCCTGTATTTCTATAATATATTTATGATGCTTGTCTTTAAATACAAGAATTTTTATTATAATTATTTTTTTTTCTGTTACAGAGGACCTGGTGTACTTGGAAGATGAATCATGGAAGAAAGAATTCATCATGACCGATTCCGGACTCATTTGGCGAGGAAGCTACAACCGCCTACGTCCGTGCCCGTGGAATTTCGGACAATTTGAAAAAGACATCCTCGAATGCTCCGTCTATTTGCTGAGCAACGTGGGTAAAGTCACCGTTGCGGGAAGAGCAGATCCCGTCCGAGTAGTTCGAGCCATTTCTGCTGCTGTAAGTTACTCCGTAATTCATTTATTTATATTGCATTTTAATACGTTTGCTGAATTGAAAGGTGAACGCAGCTGACGATAACGGAGTTCTTGTGGGCAACTGGTCTGATGACTACAGTGGAGGAACTCCTCCGACCCAGTGGTCAGGCAGCGTTAAAATTCTGCAGCAGTTTTACGAAACCAAGAAACCTGTCAAATTTGGACAGTGCTGGGTATTCTCTGCTGTGACTACCACAGGTATAAAATTCAGTTAAGGACTCCAGTTATATCCTGAATCCATCCTGAACAGCCTGAACCATGTCCTGACAGAGGCTGAACAGGAAAATCCGTAAATTTTAGATAAAAGGATCCTTTGGGACGCAAAATAACTTTAGTGTCCTGAACAGTACCCTGAACATGTCCTGTTTAGGATGGTCTACAGGGTCCTGAGACAGTCCTTAATTTTCTGCTTTTGTCGTTTTCTGAAAGTTTGTCGAGCTCTGGGCATCCCCTGCCGTACGGTGACGAACTTTTCCTCGGCCCACGACACGCAGGGCAGTTTGACAATCGACAATTTCCTCGACGATGATGGCAAGACCATGGAGGAGTTGAACAGCGACTCCATCTGGAACTTCCACGTCTGGAACGAAGTCTGGATGGAGCGGCCCGACCTGGAACCTGGCAACTACGGCGGATGGCAGGCTATCGATGCTACCCCGCAAGAGGAAAGCGATGGAATCTACAGGTTAATTATTTAATTAAATACTACTTAATTCAGTTTGACTGTAACCAACGAATTTTTAATGAAAACTTTCAAGAATTCTGCATATTCTCCTGTTTAAACTAAATGTGTTTAACTGATGTTAAATTTCTACAATATTGTATTAAGATTTATACGTGCGACTGAATGAAAATCCATAATTTTTACTATTTACGGTTCAAAAAGTGCAATTACATTTTTTTATTTTATTTTTTATTTTACAAGATCGTGCGTTATTATTAAAATGTGTTATACATTTTGATCTCTAAATTTCAATAGATGTTAAATCTAAATCATAAATTAATTTAATTGTAAATAAAGATTATTGCGTAATCATTCATTAATTATATTTTATTCTAAAAGATAATACGTTGTTATAATAATGCATTATTTATTCTAAACTTCTGAATTGCAATAGATGTGGCCCTGCGTCGCTGGCTGCTGTCAAGCGGGGAGAAGTGAAGAAGCCCTTCGATGCGGGATTCGTCTTCGCTGAGGTCAACGCTGACAAAGTCTTTTGGAGATACCAGGGCAACAGCAAACCTCTGAAACTTATTGGAAAACAAACCGACTCGTAATTAAAAAACTTTTCATTTTTTAGAATTAAACTAACGTAGTATTGATTATATTAACTTTATTTTGTACCTTTATTTATGTTAAACTTTTTTCATTAATAATTATTGTAACATCAAACAACGTTAAAAATTAGTTTCTATTAATGTTTATTGAATAAAAAATATAATTTTTAATTCTGCTGTGTACCTTAATTGTATTTAATGTATTATTCAGTGTTGATTAATTATAGTTTTGTTTTCAATTGATTATAATTTCTAATACAATTTTATTTCGGTGATTTAGGATTGGCCTCTTCATCAGCACCAAAGCAGTTGGCAAATACGAACGAGAAGACATCACGCACCTCTATAAATACACCGAAAGTATAGCATTTTTAATAATATGTATTAATTTTCCCATTTCAAGTTTATAAGATAATAAATGTAAGAGTCTAATATTATTAAATAATTCAAATAAATAGGTTAATAAAATAGAAGTGCATCATCCGTAACTAATATAAATAAATTATAAAAAATACATAGAATAGAATACTACATAGTAGTCATAATACTAATGTGTTCAAAACAACACGTATAAAATAAAAATTGATAAATTTCAGTACAATATTAGTAACTATAAAATCAGTTTCAGTATTTAATCTGAATAAATGTGCCAGGGGCATAGCCAATATTCAGTGAAGGGGGGGGCCAAGGTAAAAATTTTACCTCTAGATTTTAGAATTTGCTAAATTTAACGAACTGTTGCACAGTATTTCAGAACGGAAGGGGAGGGGCCATGGCCCCCTGGCCCCCCGTTGGCTACGCCCCTGAAAAGTGCATTATCTTAATATGTTCAGTGTAATGTTTAAATTAATACTTATTATTACTCGCTGATGACTATTATGAACTATTGAGACTATAGCACGATTTGTCAGCAATCATAATTACATTTTTTTTTAAATTTTAGATACGGCCGAGGAACGAGCCGTTGTCCTGAAGGCTCTGCGGCAGAACGAGAACATTTTCAGTCGTTACTACTTGAACGAAGAGTTCGAAGACGTTCAGTTCGATTTCCAGCTGAGAGACGATATCGTTATTGGGTCTGCTTTCAGGTAATAATTTGATATTCAGTTAACAATGAATGATAATAATAATACCTCAACTCAGTACGTGATACACATATAAAATAATAATAATAATGCAGTACGTATTAATATGAATAAAAAGAAATCGAATAATCGGGTATATCTAACCAATATAACCGTATAAAATGTATAATTTACGATTTTTTCAATTAATGTAATTGTGACTAATAATTCATTAGTTAATTATTTCATTTTAATTATAAATTTATTACGTATATAACTTAACGTAAGACGTTCATTTAACTCGTATATTATACGATAATCGACTTATTTAGTTTTAAAATTCCACCATTTAGTTAATTGATTTAAAAATCATTAATAATTCATTAATTAGTTAATTATTTGAGTTTAAGTATCAATTTATAATCCATGCAACTTAACTTAAACTAATTTTTACTAAATTAACTAATTTACTAAACTAATTAATTTTACCGATTAAAACTTTAAACTTTACTAATTTGCTGAACTAATTAAAATGTACTAATTGAACTCAATTTAATATTCAAGTACTTGTTAATATAAGATTAATTTATTGAGTGTTTTTAATTGACAAGTTGTTTTTGATATTTGAAATAGTTGCGTAGCAACAGCCAGGAACAAGAACCGGACCAAGGAGTACAGTGTCAGTGTTCTGCTGCGTGCTGACTCGGTTCTCTACACTGGAAAACTGAAGAACCTGGTCAAGAAGGAGAAGTTCCAGCAAGTCATCAAACCTGGAGAAGGTTCGACCCCAAACTATCTAAATTATAATAATAGTAGTAGCAGTAACAAATAGTAATAGCGATAGAAATACAACAGTTTTAATATTTACCCACGTAAAAATTAGTTCGAGCAATGGTGCTTTTATACCGTACAAAACAATGTAAAAAAGCACCGTTACAGTGCCTTCTGCATCGTCCTAAAGCGCCCTAATGTTAAACAACGCGTTCAAACTACCAAGTTCAAAACGCACTTACAAAGAGCACCACAAAAGGCACCATCGTTTTTGCGCGGGTATCCACTTAACTTTTAAAATTAAATTATTTTGTAAATTATAGAGAAGGAGTTCTGCATGCTGGTCTCTTACAAGGAGTACGCAGGCGAGCTGAGCGATCAATGCGCCTTCAATATCGCCTGCCTGGCCGATGTCGCTGAAACCAATTTCGAGTATTTCGCTCAGGACGATTTCCGAGTCCGCAAACCGGACATTTCCATCTCCGTAAATCACAATCAAAATACCTATACACATCAAATACATATTTATTTGATTATCATGTACAGGCACCGAGTGAAGTCATCATCGGTGAGCCGTTTGAAGTGACTGTCGCTTTCGACAACCCTTTGCCTGTAACTCTAACCAAAGGACGCTTCCTCATCGAAGGCGGGGATTGGGTTCCCCACAAAAGATTCCTTTACCAGAGTAAAATATATATTTTAGATGGAAATTGGGCTTTTCATTGAGATTTTTCGATGATTTTTCTTTCCAGGACTGTGGGTGTGGGACAAGAAGCTTCGGCTGTGGTGAAACTGACAGCTTCCAAATTGGGGGAAAAATCCATTACTGCCAAATTCTACTCGAAGGAACTCAACGATGTCGATGGCTATCTCACTATTCAAGTGCAAGCCAGAGAGGAATAACGGCTTTTTTTTTCGCTTATATTTACTTGCCCTCCATCTATTTTTGCTATTTAAATTTTAATTTACTAAAGTTTCTACTAATTAATGCAAGAAAACTGCCATTTTCTTTGAAGTTTGGATTCGTTTACACCGAAACATCAATATTTAATACAGCAATAAGTTAGTAGTTCATCTTAATTATCGCTTATTATTATGAAATTTAATGTTTAATTTATATTTAAAAATACGTAAAACTATATTTATCGTAATTAATTTTTTATTTTTGATTTAAGTGGATTTAATTTAATTAGACATTGAAATGAAGTTCTGGGAAGTCAGAGATATGAGAAAAGACTACGGCAACACCCGGCTATCCATTACGACTCGTACATAATCCATTACGCGAAGCGACAGAGGCTGGGCCAGTTGACAGAACTAACAGGTGATGATAATCTGATAACATGGTTGATAACAAGTGATGATAGGCTGACACCGGCACTGGAATGTGCAGAAGATCTTCTGGTAATGTTAGATAATAATTGATAACTGGATAACTACTAACTAGTAACGTTGGTAACTAGTAATCGGTAGCTGATATTAACAAAGATGACGAAAATCTGATAGCTTGAGACTACACAGTTGATAACAAGTTGATAATAGGTTAAGAAAACTGATTACTTCATAGTAATAGTAATATACATAACTGATGAGAACGTTGACAGAAGCTTTATACCCAGCAGCAGTACATCTTCTTATTATTCATGATAATTTATGTGATCAGACGTTATTACTGTGTTTATCTTAGCTTTTTTTTATTGCTATTTGATTGGTAGTTAGGGATTACCAATTAGCAATCAGAGAATAATCTCGCATAATTTGATTGGATAACGCAATCTAATCCAATAATGCCGGATAACTGGTATTATCCCATGGGTGCTGTTATCACGGTTATCATATTATCAGTAGGTTCATCAGACTCAGTGAAACGGTTCACGCTCTTTTACTTTGCTGAACCGCGGTTCAGGGTTCAGTTCGGTTCGTCTTGCAGTACCCACGCGGTTCAGTTTCGGTTCATCACGGTTCGGCTCAAAAATTCTTAAGTTTTTTTCAAAATGCAGGAACTTAAGTGGAGCTACGAACCGGGTTCAAAACGGTTCAGGTTCCGGTTCAGCGGTTCAGAACATTCATCCTCCTATATTAATATAAGTTAACGATTACAAAATTAATAATAATAAAATAATTTATTAAAATAATATTAACAAAAATAATTATTATTAATCTTACAGTAAATATTCCTTCATTTTCCTAAGCAAAGATTCCTTCAGAGATTCTTGCAAGATTCAAGAATCATTCCCAAAGCTTTGGCCATTTTACCTTTCACGAAAGTATTGATCCGATTGTGGAACGTGATTTTCTTCTAACTTCATTACACTTGAACAAAAGCGTTAGAACAACAATCAACTACTTAAATCATCAATCGTAATTAGTTTAGACTTAATTAACACCGTACAGTAAATGAATGAACAAAAGCGAGTTGTCTTTCAGCTGTGGTATTTTAGGTTTTGCTCATATTCTATGTTTGTAGAATTTTTTTCCCCTTGATTAATTTTTGGTTTGAATTTTCAATTGGTTTTCTCTTGTTGGTTCCTCGCTGAGCTATCATATCATGGAACAGAGTTACGGTGACATTTGATTTGCATACCAAAGTGTGGACCTGTTATTTACAAACCTTCCGCCTTCGTACAAATCCATTCTGCAAGATGGCCCTTGAAAAGAAAAACCTGTAAAAAAAAAAAAAAGCTGCGAACACAGTTCATTTTATATGGAAATAAACTTTTTTTTCACGTTGACAAAACTTCGACAGTTTCGCCATTTGCCGAGCTGTGTGCAAAAAAGAACAGAGAGCTATTCAAATGCAAAAGCTTATTGTGGAAGCCATCTTTTTCCGTTTGTTATTTTTGACACATTTCAACGGCTCGTATTTCAAATCCCCCAACGAATTATAAATTGAAATTCACTGAAACTGATATCTTGAGGACTTTCTGTAATGTATCTGAATATCTTGTAGGAAATAAGTTTTTTCACATTTCAAGATTTTGGCGCGCTTTTTTAAACGGGTCCTAACGGTGAGAATTTTTTGCAGCGTTGCCAGATTTCCGTATGTAATTATTTGATTTAATAATTTTAAAATAATTATCTGTTCTTTTAATGGTTTTTTATTAATAACATTTAACATATTTATAGGCAAATTATTTTCATACATTTTAAAATAATAATATTTTCAGTGTGTGAAATTTTAATTGAACGTCAGGACGACCGTTGACATCTTGACAAGGTGTTATTAAAGACTGACTTTCAGGCGCACACCAGTCAGTCGCCTCTTGGCAGCCGACGAGGCAACACCGTCGCCGTCGCTCTCTCTCCTATTCGGCCATTTTTAATGATGTCAAAAAATAATTTCATATTAATATTCATAATTCGTAAGTGAGATCAAATCTCATAGAAGTTTTTCTCTCTTTTTTTGGGATTTTAATTTGTTATTTTCGCTTGAACAGTTTTCAATTTGACTCTGGTTGCTGAATCATCGCAGAACGTCTCTTCGAGACACAAGAGGAGGAACTTGCCGCAAGTTTTTCTTCCATTTTTTTTTTAAATTAAAAATTTATTTATTTGGTACTTGACTGTAGGATAAAAGGGGCGATTTCTAAGGAAACTTTGCCCCTGAAAAAGTGTTTCGTCTGCCCACCAAATCAAACTCTTCTTGCCAACGAAATCTGCAACTGCTCCGTGCTTCGCCATCCTGTTGTTCAGCCATGCCATCATTCAACGTACTTAAAAAAAACACATTAAATCATGATATAAAAAATAATTCAGTAACATATTATTGCAGAAATATGAGGAATGTTCGAGTCAAAATCATCAAAGGCCCTACTCCTGGCACTCTGGTCAGCGAAGGATCCTACCAAACAGTATTAAGAATCTATGATCAAGGGATCCCAGTCCATACTTGCCGATATACAAGCACCGTATCAAGTATATGATTCAATTTAATCAAAATTTTCATAACGTTAATCGTAAATTGATGAATAGTAGTCCTCTCAAGTGATCGTGATGTTAATAGCCCTTTTTTTTTCCTCTCTGGGTGAAAAGCCTCATATGGACGTTATACCGTCATTAGAGTCTAATTAAAAACTAATTTTTCAGATTTTTATGCTGTATTTCATTGTCCGCTTTGTTTGGATTAGGAGGAACAGAGAAGCAATGCCCATCGCTAAATGTAACTGCAGTTAAAGTTAATTGCTCTCTGGCTAATCATCTGGGCTCCACCTGCACGTTTTCGTGCGCGAGGGGATTTCAAATTAGCGGTTCTGCTACATCGCAGTGCATTCAACAACCTAATGGACAATTCCAGTGGACACAGTCACCTCCAAAGTGCTCCAGTAATTAAGCATCAAACACTAGCATTAACTCAACTATCAGGCAATATTATCATTACTTTTTATTTCAACAGAAATTCCGCACGTCACGAAGAATGGCGACTGCCGAGATGTGAACGTAACTCTGGAGCACGGCGAGGAAATCGTTCTGCCTGTACCGAAATTCAAATTCCTGCCGGGCTCAGCGAATGTGACTTGCACTTTGGACAAAGTACGACAGACTGGCGTTTTCCAGCGAACTTGTAACGCAGTGCATTTGCCCAGCCGAAAAAGCAGTTCCTGCACTTACCTCGTCAATGTAGTCCAAGGCAAATAAAACTAAAAAATCCAATTTTTTCTAGAACTAATATTTAAAAAACTTTTTCAATATTTTTTAAGTTTACAAGCCAAATATGTACTAACCTTTGAAGTTAGTAATAATAGTACACAACAGTAAATTATAATGAAAATCTTAGACATTATTGTGCATTAGTAACCTGGATTAAAATAATCTAAAATTTAAACTATGAATTTAAATCTTTTGAGCTGTTTATGAAGCTTTTAAAGTGAAACTGATTATAGATAAAGTTGAACTTGAAAAGAACTAAGGAAATCTAGAAAATTTGTATTAAATATGATTCTTGGATTCACAGATAATTCTTACTTGCTAACGCTATGGTATTATATTAACATAATTAAATTATTATTATTACTACAACTAATTATTAATTAAGAATAGTTCATTATAACTTAATTTAATTACTTACTATTAGTTTTTTAATTTAATTTAATTTAATTTACTTACTGTTAGCATTATTATTAAGTATCAAAGTTTAATTACCCAAATTAAATATTAATGTAAAATTTTCTTTGAAGGAACGAAACACTGCCACCCAATCCCCGCACCGAGGAACGGATCCTTAACCTGTGCAACGCAGAACGCCACGGTTATTTGCTCCATTCAGTGCGATGCAGAGCACAGCATTACGATTACTGAGTTGAAGAATCAAAATTTCGGAAAAAGCGACGTTATCTTTTGCCACGATCGCTCATGGAGGATCGGCAAGCATCAAGTAGAGCAGCCAGTCATCATTTGCGAACGCAAGTTTTCGGTTTTTACTATTTAAAAGTGCTGGAGGATAAAATTTTATTAATATTGGTACAGGAGATCCTCCAGGAATGGATTTTGTAGCAGAACTGAGTTTCAAAGTCCGTTTGAAATCCTGCGATCCTGCGCTGGTGGACCAGATCTGGCGTAACGTCAGAAACGGACTTTTAGCGAAAAACGCGGACGCTTGCGAAATTGCAAACTGCACAAAGTTTGAACAGCACTGCTCGAGCGACTTGGAAACCAACGCGTATGCCTCACCTTTTCACTGCTCATTAAAATTTATCAGCGAAAATAAATTATAGAGAAAACCGGTGGCCATCACTGAAAGCCTGGCGATGAGTCCGTACGAAATGCAGAAAAAGAAAAAATACTCATAAATTTTATGTTACCGCTAGATAGCCATTTGATTCATAAGTAATAATCCCAGATTTTATATAGTTAATTAGAAAATTATGCGGCGAAATAAATCTGGAAAGACACAAAAGGGCTCCAGTTGTATTAGATTGACTTACTGGCTCGTATTCTATACAATTCCGTTTTAATAATTGGATTTTTTCTCTGGTTTTTTATGTGTTATGTGTCAGGCTGGATGCTGCGGTATATATGGAGGTAACATGGACAGTTACTGCCAATTACTTTCCTCTGGAAGACTATTATTACGAAGGGGCTGAAGTTCCAGAGGCCGAGATACTCATCGAGAAGATTCAGGTTTTCATCTATCCTCCACCAATACATTTATCTCTTTCTTCTCTTCTCTCCCGTAAAAAGCAGAATATATTTTTTCGCTTTTGTCCCAGGTCCGCACGGCTCAGATGATCAAATCCGACTCTCTCTTCCACAGCGAGATGAAGAAACACGGCGGAAATGTTATTCCGGAATCCTTCCGCATCGGAATGCTGGATCTGGTCTGTCAACTGCAGGGATACGTCGTCGATCAGACAACCAACAAATGCCGTAAGTTTTCTTGTCCGAGTCCTAACTATACACACACGCCGCGAAAATAAAAACTTGGCGAAAAATTCTAAGATTTAAAATGGTAATGACGTTTTGTTTGGTATGCAAAGCACGCAGTTTGAAGCTGTCGTGCCTACAGAGGATTTATACGTATTTATTCATTAGAAAAGGCGGCTTTGGACAGTCTGCCCGGACCCCAAGGCCGCGTTTTATGTGTGACACTTGACTGTCATGGGCGTTAAGTCAACAAAATGAAGCCGCTTTGCTTGTTCAATTAAAAGACACTTGTATTTAAAAGCCCCAACATCTCATGAATGCAAATGCTTGTGTATCTACTTTGTGCTAACGAGCAGCACGCTCTCCCTTTCCCCATATCCCGCGTCTTATCTTAATCTTTATCGTCCCAGCTTAAACCTATAGCCGTATCCTTATTAACACCTTGACGAATTTCAAATCTATCATTTAGCGTAATCAAAATGAAGGCTCACGATAACATAACTCGATAACATAGTAATGTAAAATAACATCTTTGCTTTATAATAGATATTCAATTTAGTTAAAATCTTTTTTAAATATAATAAGTAATTTAAGATTATTATGAATAAATTATAATAATCTTATACATCTTATAGACTCGATTAAACTGTATTTTTTTCCTAAAATTTTCTTAATAATGGAGATTCGCATATATAACATTTTCGTTTTAATAGAAATAGTAAATAAATCTAATTAAATTTTATCTTAAATTTAACTATCAAGTTAACATTTTTATTCAACATTCCCGATAGAAAAGTCATCCAGTTGAGTACCGAATGACTAGGTAGTTAAACACCAGCTCCCCTCTGAATTACTAGCTGAATAGTAGCTGAACTCACTTTAGTTACTAAAACTGAACCCTCTGGAGACGGGGTTGAATATTGCATGACTTAGTTCTTTGAAAATTCAAGCTTACGAACCGTGTGGAAGTTGGCAAATTTCACACTATCATC
Organism: Eulimnadia texana; assembly: GCA_002872375.1. Taxonomy (NCBI): domain Eukaryota; kingdom Metazoa; phylum Arthropoda; class Branchiopoda; order Diplostraca; family Limnadiidae; genus Eulimnadia; species Eulimnadia texana. The sequence goes on from NKDA01000001.1 coordinate 16,043,088, forward strand.
TAGCTGAATCCATGATGGTCATACACCATTCAGAGGGTCATTCAGACGTATGTCTAGCGCATCATTTTCCTATCGGGTTATATTTCTAATTTTAATAACGTTATACATCTTACAGACTTGATTTATCTTTAATATTTTTCTAAATTTTTTTCAATAATTTCAGCACATAGGTTTGACTATGAGGCTTGCGTTAGTTATGCTTTAGCACTGTAAAGGGCGTCCATGCAAGGCACAATGACGCAATTTATGGTGGGACATTTGTCCTTTACAAGTGGTCAACCAAGGTCTTGGCTGATGCAGATTGGCCGAACCTAAAACCTTAAACATCCATATGGAACCTAAAAAGAGACCAGAGACATCCATTTTTTTTCTTCCACATTCAACGTTAATTGGTTTCGCCCATAAGTCTCTGAAGTTTTTCCTACTCCACGCCCTTAGGAATTTTTTTTTTAAAAACCCTTTTTAAAATCCTATAAAAATCCTTATCTGGGGAATCTGTGAACTTTAATATAGTTTGAATTTAGATTTTATTCTGTTTTTGTGTAGTTAGGTTATGTGGATGACTGATTTTCAGTTTTTGGCGTGATGTGTACATGTTTTTCAGTTGCGTGTCTATTAGTTTTACCATTCATTGTGTGATTCGGTGCCGAACAATATAAAAATGGGCAAGTCGTTTTTTTTTCGTCCATAAAGGGCGGGACATTTCAATTTATCAAAAATTAAATTTAATTCCAATAATTAATCAGGATTTTATTTAATTAAATAGGAAAATGCTCTGCAGGAACTTACCAGGATAAAGCTGCATGCAAGCCATGTCCCCAAGGCTTTTTCCAGGATCTTCCAGGACAGACTTCTTGCCACAAATGCCGAAACAAGAACTGCGATCCTGCTGGAGAAGAAATCCTGGAACAGGGGATCCGTTTACGCCATCACAACCGCAAAAAAGCTGCAGAACTCAAAGCGAAAAATATTAAGAAACATCGCTATGTGTCCAGGATCGCTCTGAAGAGCAACCAGACGAAGCTAGAAGAAGATCCTTGTATCCCGAATCCTTGTATGGCCGGAGGAACTTGTTTCCGCATCTCCGATGAAGCCAAATGCAAATGCGCTGTAGGATTCACTGGTAAATCATCAAGTACTTCATCAAATTTCAGCTACTTAAATTAAATTTTGATTTTTTTTTCGGGTTTCAGGATCGCATTGTGAGATTCCACAATGCCCTGCACTGTACTGTTTTCACGGGGGGACCTGCTTGATGAAACACAGCGTGTTGTCCTGCAATTGCCCGCCTGGATTCAAAGGCAAACGCTGCGAGTTCCCGGAAAATTCTGAAGCCAAATCCTCAGTGAAGAAACGACGGCATCAGAAGGTGAGATTTTTCCCTTCTCCGTTTGTAAAGATTCTGGAAAAATGTAGAAATTTTTGCTCATTAAGAAGGTATTGTCTGCTGTGGATCCTCGTTTCGGTTACTGCGCTTCCAATCCGTGTCGTAACGGTGGACGATGTGTGGACAATTCCCACGCCGGCTATTTCAGCTGCAAGTGTGTCGGCCGTTTCCACGGTAGATTCCATAACGAATAGGAAAATTGCTCTATTCATTAATTTCCTTTGTAGTCGAATTAACCAATCACATATAATAAATTTTAATATGTCCACTAGTAACAGTAATACTAAAAGGAATATTATTTTTATATGTAGATTAGTTGTGAAGCAATTAAATAGGCTATTTAAATTAATTAACATTGGGTTAATACAAAATTACCTTTTTCATGAATTTTTATTGTATTCTAATGAACTAATTAGATTTAATCAAATCCTATACATTTTTTATTCATAATAATATCAAATATTTATATTAGATTATTTATTGTACAACTAAATAAACTATTTCAATTAATTAAAATCAAAATTAGTTGATAAAGTAGTTAATAACTTCTTATTAAATTATTATGTACTTTTTACAATATTTTTAACTGAATTTACTGGACTATCAATTAAATTCATTAACTTGAGATAATTTATTTTATTTCCATGTAATAGAATGTAATCAAATTAAAATTATTTCATAAACTAATTACTAAAATTCTTCGAAATAATTTTATGTTTTTCCTAATATTGTAAAATTAGTTTTTGTTTACTAAATTAATTAATTATTTTAACTTAATTAATTACATTTATTTTTTTACATCAGGCCCAACATGCGAACTGCGAGGTCCCTGTCTCTACGGTAACTGCGATACGCCGTGATTCCTGAGAAAGCAGAAAACATTCCCTCACATGGGAATCGGAAAATAATTTAAATTTCTCAAATCTTTTCTACTATTCCGTTACGTGAATGTTTCTCGCATTGAGGTTTTTCCCATTTACCTACAAAAAAAAATCACACGTACTTATCTCCGTGTTATCACCGTGTTATCATTGTGTTATCACTGTTATCGCCCCTTTTCCCACGCTTATGGAGGGAGTGGCAATCTCCCTTGCAGCTTTAATTGCCCACACAAAAAATCCTCATACGCTTTTTTTTAATGAAGTAGTTTTAATTAGTAGTGGCGACAATATGAATTAATGAAGCTTCTCCAATTAAAGTATCAAATGCAACGCATTTAATCGCGATTTCCGTAAATAGTTTAGAAAATTTTCAATTAAAATTTTTTTTTTTGTTAGAAAAGTGTTTTAGTTAAACCGCAGCATAGGAACAAATGAATGGGCCATTGAAAAAGACTTTACATTTGTGTGGTTTTCTTTCTTTTCTATTCGATTCGATTGGAAAATGAAGAAAAACTGATAACGAATCTAATCGACGATTTTTTTTTCTCAATCATAAAAAGTTGCACGTTTCAGTCCGTAGCCAACCGCCAAGAAGATAAGTCACGTGTTACAAGTGATCCTCTCTGCTAGTGAACTACTTCCCGCAACAACAAAGAAATCAAGGTATGTGAAAATACGGTGCCTTTTGTGGTGCCTTTTTGGCTACCTCAAACTAGGATTTATGTTAGGCACCTGTGACAAAGGCACCGTAAAAAGGACCTAGAAACTACGAAAAGGCACTGTAATGGTACTTTTTTACAGTGTTTTTGTACGGTGTAAAACACTGTAGCGCGGATTAATTTTAGCTTTTCGCTTCTTATGAAGACTTTCGAACTAGTTTATCGACTAGTTTATCAACTAGTTATTAACATAGGCCTACTTACAACTAATCTCAAACTATTTTTATGAAATTTTAGTAACAGTTTATTAGATAAGAACTTTTAGCTTAAAGGGATTAAGCCTAATCTCTTAACTAGGATTACTGCAATCAGGGCCGTAACATTTTTAATGGCGTATACCTAGTTCTATACGATTTATTGATGTTTTTATATTAATTTAATAAATTTTTACATGGTTTCGTGACTTGTCAGAGTTTTTCACCAAATACCAATTTGAATTTGTGACAAGAGTGGGTCGCGCAAGGATTTATGGGAAAGCATTGCCCACCTTCTTTTTATTAAGCACATGTGAGTATCACTACAATATTTAAATTTATTCTATTAAATTAGAGTCTAATAGAACTGTATAAGAAACCAACGGACGTTTGTTATCTAAAAATCAAGTTTTTTTTTCGTAAATTTTTCAAGTAGCGGACTCCCGCTGTTTGCCTCGTTATCGCTGTGACGCCACAAGAAAAATCTTAATTTGATAACAACAGTTATTAATATTATTTTTATTCAAAAATTCAGGATTTTTAGCTGTATTGGGATCATGGATTACGCTGGATTGAGTCAACACATAAAATTTGAGGATCTCCAGGAAGCTTCTACAAGATTCCAGCTGGAGCAGATCCTTGGCGATGGAACATTTGGTCAAGTGCGTCAAGCACTTGACTTAAAAACCGGTAAATACTATTTTATATTGAAAAATCCTATTATATTTGATAGAGATGATCGTACTAGGCAAAAGAGTGGCAGTGAAAATAATGGAGAATATAGACGACAACCTGGAAGAATTAGAAGAGGAATACAGGATCCTGAAAGATCTCCACAACCATAAAAACCTTCCAGATTTTTACGGAATTCTTTTCAAGAAAGGATCGCGTAGAGAAGAGGATCAGTTATGGTTTGCCATGGAGGTATATGTTTAAAAAAATTATTTTTCCCCTTTTTTCCCCCACAATCGGATTTTTTTCCCCCTTCAAGGTTTGCAGTGGGGGTCTGTCATCGATCTCGTCAACTGGATGAAAAAAAGCGGACGTCTTTTGTCGGAACTACAAATCGCCTTGATCCTACGCGAAACCATTGACGTAAGTTTTTACTAATCCTTTGCTATACATCCTCGCATTAGTGTAAAAAAATCTTGCAGGATTATTCAAATGAAGTAAAAAAAAAACTTCCTTGAATGCTTATGTTAAGTCTCTGTATGTTAAATGTATAGGATAATTCAACGGTAGTCCGGTAATGTTGATGGTAATGAAAATAATAACAATATTAATATATTATAACAATATTATTAACTAATATAAATATTAATAATTAATAATATTAATAACAATAATGATAAATACAGAAGAGTAATTCTTTATTGATAATTACAATAATGAATAATGGTAATAAATAATTACACTGATAATTAAGTAAGTAATAAGTAATATTAAAAATACTGGTAAGATATAAAAAATAATAATATAATATAACTATTCAATGGTTAAAATTTTTCGTTTAAATAATAAATGGATTTTATGGATTGTGATAAAGTATATAATTTAATTTAATTTAATTTGATTTGATTCAATGTAGGCTCTGGTGTATTTACATGGGAATCGCTGCATGCATCGCGATGTCAAAGGTCACAACATCCTTCTGACTTCAGATGCGGATATCAAACTCATTGATTTCGGAGTATCAGCCCATTTGGAGTCAACGCTGGCTCAGCGGAATTCTTCCATTGGCACTCCGTACTGGATGGCGCCAGAAGTGAATTACGGCTACTATTTATTATCTCTACTAAATAGTAATAGGACTACATAGCACTATATCATGGTAGAATAGTATACTAGCACCAGTATACGGCTGCCAAACTATCCCGCCATACTTATACTTATTACTACTATTACTTACTACTGAAACTAGCACTACCAACACTATTGTACTGCTGCTAGCTGCTACCACACCATCATACCATACCACACTTACTACTACTTTTACTTATTACTGAGACTAGCAGTAAAATACTGCTGCTAGCTGCTGCCATACTACTTTTAACTACTTACCACTAATTTTCACTATCGCATCAGTACGGTATAATCAGAAAGGTGAACTACATGCTCGTCTTCTGCTATAGGTTATAGCTGCTGACCAACAGGTCGACTGCACTTACGACGTTCGCTGTGACATCTGGTCATTGGGAATCACTGCTATTGAATTAGCTGACGGAGACCCGCCCTCAACGAACTACATCCTATGAGAGCACTTTTCCAAGTAATTAAGTCTTATTGTAATTATTCGTTCATATAATTATTGCTTTATTATCAGTTATATTATAATTAGTAGAATTTTTCATTCTATTTGTTACTTATTATACTTTAAGAGAGTTACTACTGCTTCGTTATTAGTTATATTATTTTATTATGTCCCATCATTTCTATTTCAATGTAGTATTTATATAATATCATGAAACAAAATACATTGAACATTAAACATTATATTTATTATTTTTCTAATTCATAAATTATTACTGTTATGTGTAACCTGTATTGATAATTATTAATTTCGGCTTTCTCTTTTTTACAATAATTCAATTCAACAATTTTTTTGTTGTTTAGATACCACGGAATCCTCCACCAACATTACAGAAACCTTCAGACTGGAGTGAAATGTTCAGTAATTTCATATCGACGTGCTTAGTCAAAGATTTCCAGCGTAGACCTTTCGCTTCGCAGCTGCTGGAACATCCGTTCATCAAGCAACTACCTCCGAATACCGATTCAGTAAACCATTATACTACTACTACTACTATTATACTACTATACTACTATACTACAACTAATAATAATTAGAAAGATAATAATTAAAACAATAATAATTACAATATTAATTATAATAAATTGGCTCTTCCTCAATCTTCATGGTGAGCGCGAGCAAGAAACGAGTATCGCGAAATCCTCGCAAAATACCAAAGCTAACAATAAGTTTCCCAAACATTTTTCAATTAAAAATACTTCACTATCAAAATTCTTCATCTTGGGAAGTAGAAAATTTCGAAATTCAGTTGTTTTCTAAAATTTTAATTAAAATGAAAATCATGGGCTGCAATAAAAACAAACGTACAACATCGCCTCCGGAGAAATTGTCTCCAGAAGCCATAACTATCAGGAAAGTTATTGCTCTTCAGCAAAAACAATACCAAGTCTGTGAAGAATCATTCACTCCTCGAAGTGGAAACCAAAACGTTGCGACTCCTGCGTGGCCGATAACGCATCTATCAGGGACCCTGCTATGGATGAAGATGATTCCGACTCCAGCATGATGGAAGATAATAATCTACAGCCGCATGTTACCAACAAAAATCAGGGAGTTTACAAACGTTTGGATACAGTCCAACACACGGTAGATTCCCTGGTCAACTGTAGTCTTGTAGTCAGAGTTGAAGAGAAAAGTATAGTCTCTCTCTATCAGTGCAAGTCTTGTGGTCACTGTTGAAGAGAAGACTGTCATCTTTCTCTATCAGTACAAGTCTTGTAGTCAGAGTTGTACAAAAGACTCGAACCAACGTGCACTACAAGACTTGAATTGATAGAGAAAGATTTACATTTACACTCTTCTCTTCAACACTGACTACAAGACTTGTACTGACAGAGAGAGACGACAGTCTTCTCTACCAGTACGTGAAGTGCGTCTCTCTCTATCAGTACAAGCCTTTTAGTCAGAGTTGAAGAGAAGACTGTAGTCTTTCACTATCAGTGCAAGTCTTGTAGTAAGAATTGAAGAGAAAAGTATAGTCTTTCTCTGTCAATTCAAGTCTTGTAGTCAGAGTTGAAGAGAAAAGTATAGTCTTTCTCTGTCAGTGCAAGTCTTGTAGTCAGAGTTGAACAGAAGAGTGTAGTTTCTCTCTATCAGTACAAGTCTTGTAGTCAGAGTTGAAAGGAAAAGTACAGTCTTTCTCTATCAGTACAAGTCTTGTAGTCAGAGTTGAAGAGAAAAGATGGATGACGACCATACAAGGCATAACATGTTTAATCTACTACAACTCCGCTGGGCTGTAGGATATTCCAGTAGATTTCGAGTTAATCTGGGTTTGCAAATGAGCGAATTTACCTGAAGAGTATGGTGAACCATAAGGTTAAGACCAGGGCCTGGAGAAATGTTATTCTGGCCCTGTTTCCAATCTTTTCAAAATGTACTATTCCAAATATCGTCAGTATTTCCGTGTTAAAGTTAAATACATTGTGATAGTATTACAGTACGTTTTAGTGCTGTAGAATGTTGTAGTGTTATAGTACTAGAAACTATTCAGTTTCTTCGAACTTGTAATGTGATGCGAGTGATGTACTTGGCATGCAACGATTGCCCACGTACGTAGCGTTAAGCACTGACCGAGAATAATACAATAAAATAATAATGATAATAAATTCGCAGATTCGTAACTCGCTGCGAGAGGAACTGCATCACCAGAAGGAAGGTCCTGAGATACCAAGGCGCCAGATCCACGCAACGACTAAACAGGGCCGACTGAAAACCGACAGGAAAACCAAACACCAGCCTATCGATTTCGACGATCTGGCAACACTGGATAACTTAACAGAAGTAAATTTAAGCAATGTTTAATATTAAACCTTGCTAATTTAACTCTAGTTTGCATTTTTATTAATAAATACATCATTATATTTATGAAATATAAAATAAATCAATTAATTAAAAAAATCAAATAAATTTTTTATAAGTAGATCAGTATCGTGTTGTATAAGTAAAATAAAAAATAAATAAAATATATTATTACAAAAATATAATATATGTTTAAAGATATTATTTATCAATGAATACATATTTTATTTGTAGGAAGCGATTGTAGAAAAACTGCAGCAGCGTTTCCAGCAGAAATCCATTTACACTTACATCGGCGATATACTGATTGCTATCAATCCATTCCAGGATCTTGGGATCTACTCACAAAGGGTATCATAATATTCCGTCTAGAATATTCATATTGTCATAGATATTGATTTTAATGAAAAGGTTTCTATTACATATTATTGTTTGTAATGGAAAAAATTATACCGTAAGCAAACCGAATCATTACATTTTATAAATAATATATGCAAATTACATTAATTATTATCGTTCTTACATTTAATATTACTGCAATATTAATATTATTATAAATATTACTACTTCAATTCAAGTTTATTATTATTGATTGAATAAAACTGGTTGTATTATTTATTTTGTTTATTTATTTGTCTTCATCTCGGCCAAGGTCTGCGACCTGTTGCCACAGCTCTACACTGATGATAGAATTGCAGGTTTCTTCTTCTTGTTACCATATTAAATCTACCAACACTTATGACTAATCTACCACCACTAAATGCAACAAAAAGAGAAAAAAGACACAAGAGAAAAGGAATAAAAAACACAAAAAGACACATAAAACAACAGAAAGAACGAAAATGAATATAAAAAAGACAACTAGGAAAAATAAAAAAAAGAGAGCTGAAATGGATCACATGAGGCCATTATTGGAATCATAATGTTTAAATAGTTGGAAGACGGCTTTTAGACGATCCAGTGTATATTTGGTAAAACAGTTTTTGATGGAGATGCTGCTCCTTCCGTCCTTTTGTAGAATTTGGAATAATCTGATTTGTAAGTGGTTCACTACTGGGCTACTCTGAAAGAACACAACTTGTGTTTTCCATTCCTTCTACACGCAGGGCATTCAGGGGAACGGCGTTTCTTGATGGTATACAGGTATTCGTGGGTAGGGTGGCTGTCCCTGGTAGAATGCTCTTTTTCACAACTTAAAATATTTTGTATTTGCGGACAGAAAAACAAATGGTGAATGCAGAAACAAAGAAAAGACAAATAGATAGACACTTGTAAATTACACGAAACAAGGAGGATAACAGACAAAATTAGTACGTGGTTCTTCGTTGAAATACGCCAATCACCTCCGAATAAATCGGTGAGTTGGCAGAGTTGGCCTAAACTCTGGCCTGTCGGCCTCAGTGGGAGTTGTTTCTTATGTTGATTGCGAAAGCTGCGTAGTCGCGGGGGAAAGTCCAGGAGTTCGGGAGACCCGGATTTAATCTGTGGTTTTAGCTGAAATAAAGCGCAGTCGGAAGAGCTGCAGGACCATTCTGATTGCCAAAGGTCAAACATGAATTCTTTTATTTTGGCTTTGAAAAAGGTTACAGGTATTCATGCTTGTACGGCTATTGTTTCAGTAGGTTTTTGTTACTGGTTGTCTTTACATAGTCTTTTTATATTGGGAAATTACAGGAAGAAAACTTAAACCGCAATCAAACGAAATCATAATCATTCCATAATATTAGTATTAGTATTAATATTACCAATTTAGTAAACTCATATTATTATGAACTATTCATAACTGATTCTATTAACACTACTGTTATAAAAATTGCAGGAAGAAAATCTATACCGGAACCAAACCAAATCAGACAATCCACCGCACGTTTTCGCCGTAGCCGACGCTGCGTATCACTCGATGCTGCACAACAATCAGGCGCAGTGCGTTATTATCAGCGGCGAAAGCGGAGCAGGCAAAACCAGAAGCGCTAATTTTATTCTGCAACAAATCGTCTCCCTGGGCAAAGTACTCGATTCAACCTTCATCAAAATATAATTTAATCTAATTTTATTGATTATAAATACAATAGGCTCCCAATAGGAACTTAGAAGAAAAGATCCTCTCCATGAATCCTATAATGGAAGCATTTGGCAACGCCAAAACGGGGAAGATCAACGATAATTCCTCTCGTTTCGCCAAGTACCTCGACGTTACTTTCACTTCCACGGGCACGGTCTCTGGAGCCAAGGTTGCTGTTTATCTCCTGGAACAGAGCAGAGTGGTCCGCCAAAATCCTGGAGAAAAAAATTTCCATATTTTTGACTATCTGCTCCATGGATTGGAAGCCAACGATCAGCTGGAGAAATACTGTCTGCAGAAAAATGGTTTCCAGCATCGGTATCTTCCGAAACTCGAGAACGAAAATCGCAAGGTTTAATCTACTAAAACTAAAACTAATAATAAGTAATTATTTATAATTAAAATTTGCAGGAAAATGTGGCTTGCTTCAAGGATATCTGCAGAGCTTTTGATCAGCTGGGATTCGATCCATCAGAAATCGATCAAATATTTTCGATACTGAGTTCTATTATCCATTTGGGAGATATTGAGACTCTGGACAACACTAATAGAAACTATTTTTCCCCCAAAATCCGCAACAAAATAGAAATAGGTAACATTCGATTTTGTATATTATTGTTGTTATTACTATCCACTCATTCATTCATTCGTCCATCCATCTACTCATTCATTCATTCGCTCATCCATCCATTCGTTTATTCATTCACCCATCCATTCAGTCATTTACTCACTCGTTCTTTCATTTGTCCATTTAGTTATCCATTAACTAATTCATTCGTCCATTTATTCATCCAGTGATTCGTCCATCCATTCATCCATTCATTTATCCATTCACTCAATCATGCATTTATCCATTCATACTTTCATGCACACATTCATCCCTCAATCCATCCATTCAATTATCCACCCATGTCATCCACTAATTCATTCAATCATCCATTCAGTTGCAAAACTTCTTGGAGTCGAGTCTTTCCAGCTTACAGAAGCCTTATCTAAAACCAGCGTTGTGATGCGGGGCGAAGTGATAACCCGCAGCAACCGTCCCGAAGAAGTCGAAGCAGCTCGGGACGCGACAGCGAAGGGCCTCTACGGAAGACTCTTCGACTGGATCGTGCTAAAAATCAATCAGCATCTCGCTTTAGGAAGAATCCTACTGTAATATTACAAAATCTTGGAAAATATGAATTTTATTGATTTAAATTAATCATATTTAATATTTTTATTACAAAACTATAAATTTTGTATTAAATTAAATTATTAGTCAGTTAAAATAATTATTAATTATTAATAAAAAAACTATTGAATTATATTAACATAAAGCTGTTTATAAATTTCGATAGTTCATTATTACTATTAGTTATATTTATTAACATTATTTATACAAAATTACACTTAGTTATATACTGAAATTACACAGTCTCAAAACTTTATTTATAATATTTATTTTAAATATTATTCTAATATAATTAACATAAAAATATTTTATGTTCATTTTCTAATATATAATGTTATAATTATTATTACTATTTATTGATAAAAATTTCTACAAAATTAAATTTTGTTTTTCGTTCTTCCAGCGGGGAACGTTTGTCCATCGGTTTGCTCGACATCTGCGGCTTCGAGGACTTTCCCCGCAACTCTTTCGAGCAGCTGTGCATCAACATAGCCAACGAACAACTGCAGTTCTACTTCAACCAGCACGTCTTCACTTGGGAACAGCAGGTTAGACAAACCTTTTCGCAAAATATAATTCCAATGCAAAATAGATATCCCAAACGCGCGCCTCTCTATAGCGGACACCATTATCAAAACAGCTTCAATTAAAATAAAAACTTTCTTTGCATCAAAATGTTTGGCAAATTTTTTGTGATTTTTATAAATATTTTTCAGCAAGATTTGTGAATAAGAATATTTTATACTGTTGTCCGTAGTAGAGAGGTTGGTCTACAGTGGCCTTTTTGGAACAAGTCCTAAAACTGGCAAAAATTCGCAAATTTCCAAAAACCCACTTTATTTACTAAAATTATTATATTCAATAACTGATTAATTAACGAATAATTTTTAAAATTTAATCCAGGAATACATGGCAGAGGGTATCCACGTTGACGTGGTAGAATTCGTGGACAACAGACCGATTCTTGACATGTTTCTATCGAAACCCTTGGGTTTGCTGGCACTTCTCGACGAAGAGAGTCGATTTCCTAGGGCCACTGACAACTCTCTTATCGGTAAATGCATTTACCTTCATTTATAGTCCAAAATTTAACTAAAAAGTCCCACAGAAAAGTTCCAGAGCAACATCAAATCCAAATACTACCTTCGGCCCAAAGCTGATATCCTAGAATTTACCGTACTCCATTTCGCTGGCAAAGTGACCTACGACGCTACTGGTTTCCTGGAGAAAAATCGAAATTTTCTTCCTGGGGAAATCGTCCAGCTCCTCAGACAGTCCAAAAACCAAGTGGTCCAGTTCCTTTTCCATACTTCCTTAACGAAAACTGGAAACCTTGGTTCCAGAAATTCTCCAGAAGCGTCAAAGTTCCAGTTCCAAGTCAACTCTATGAACAGCAGTGTAACTAACTCTCTTATTGTATAATATCCATTTTTTCCTGATTTTCTTTCGTAGGAGGGTCCAGCAGCTTCTTTGACAAAGGCCCAGCAGACGATATCGACGTACTTTCGCCATTCATTGATGGATTTGCTTCAGAAGATCGTACGGGGGACACCTCATTTTGTCCGCTGCATTAAACCTAATGACGACTGCAAACCGTTCCAGTTCGACCGGTCTAAAGTTCAGCAGCAGCTGCGTTGTACAGGAGTCCTGGAAACTGTGAAAATTCGCAAAATGGGCTTCTCGCATCGTATGACTTTTGCGGATTTCATCTCCAAGTAAAATCCTGTGCAAATTTTATTATTATAATTATTCTGTTAATTAATGAATTATGATTTGTTCCAGGTATTATTTCCTGGCTTTCGGCTATGGCGAAAATCCTATTCCTGATCGGGAGACCTGTCGGAGGATTTTGCAGAAACTACAGCTAGATGGATTCGCAATAGGAAAAACTAAAGTTTTCTTGAAATATTACCATCTCGAGTACTTGACCAAAACCTACGATCACCAAGTAACTCGTCAATTCATAATCAATATTAAAATTTTTACTGTATTTTTATATTACTACTACTACTAAAATATTATTTATTTATTTATACTATTACTCTACTAAAATAGTACTATGTAGGTAATGTACTATGTACTATGTAGTTTTCTTATAGTACATAGGACTATGTACTATTTTAGTAGAATTTACAGTATCTAATTATTATTACTAATTTCAATTTATCTGTTTTAATAAAAAATTATTGATTTTTGTTTAGATACGAAGCGTGATTCGAGTACAGGCTAAGATAAGAAGCTGGCTTGCTAAACTGCGATTTCAACGAGAAAAACAGCAAATAGCAAAAATCGGGAATCTTCAAACAGAATGTAAAAGCGAGAAACGAAAGTTGGACCATACAGAAGCAGCCATCAAAATTCAACGCTGTAATCTAATCTACATTTACTTACAACACATAATTTTATTCAACATAAATTTAAATAAATCTAATTTGTTATAATTGAGCAGTAAGTCCAGTTTAGTGTTTAATTTTACTCACGTAAAAATGAACCGTGCCTTTTGGTTACTCCGAACTAGGTAGTTTGAACGTATTTACTAAAAAGGTACTGTAAGAAAAGGCACTGAGAAACTATGAAAAGACATTGTAATGGTGCCCTTTTACAGTGTTTTGTCCGGTGTAAAATACTATTGCTCGGACTCATTTTTACGAGGGTAGTGACTTGACTCGCAGTGTTATAAATTCGAAACCAGAACCGAGTTAAACATACATTTAAACCGGTCTAATATCTTATAGTATAACCATTAACTCAGTTCATTGTTAAGTATTTATGCAGTGTTTCCACTTTCAATTTCCCCTTTTTTCCCTTTTTGCCCTCCGTGTTTGAATACAGGTCGTACGTTTAGATTTCCCCTTCTCCCTCTTCTCTTATTTTTCCTTTTCAGACCCCATTTTCCGCTTTTTCAGGGAATTTCCCTGCAAAGTGGAAACACTGTATTTATGAATTAATTTACATTATTCTGAATTTAAATCACAACTGAGTTCAAATTTCTGGTTTAGGTTATCGAAGGCACAGAGCTCGACAAAAGCTAAGAAAGTCCAGCAAGTCTACAGAGACGCCAAAAATTGCAGAAAATGTACCTAATCTGTCCACTACAAACGTCAAACCTGAACTGAATTCAACATCCACATCAAATCTACAGGTTAAGAAGCTGCCAGGCCCTGTACCTTCTTCGATACCTTCAAACAACGGCAAAGCAAATGTCAGTGTGGGCCACTGGGTACCTGGCCAAAGCAGGTTGGAATAAAATTACATGATATTTTTTCTGAAATTTAAAGCTTAAATACTCTTAAATTTTGAAACAACAGAAAAATTACTTCGATTATTTACTGAAAAAGAAAAAAATCTTCAGCACGAGACTGTGGACAATCACAAAGTAACACGTAACAATTGTTCGTGCGTGTTGTAAATGTGTTGTGGCTATTGTAGATTACCAGAAAATTATTTTTTCCTAAAAACTAATTTTTTTATATTTTTATTTCAAAGGAAAAATACTTCATGGACCCGGAATTTCAGTCTACGGGAACTGCTGGGACGTACCAGAGCTACAGCAAAAGAAAATTTTAGCAAGAGATAAATTCTCCGAAATATCACCAAAAAAAAATTTTTGCTTTTTTCAACTAATAGTTTGCTAGTCAAGTGAATTTACATACAAGACGTGCAAGGTAAGATTATATCTCAAGGTTTTATTTGAAAGATAAAAATAATAAACAATGTCTTCCAAAAAAAAGTGGAAAAAAATCTGAAGCCCTCTTTCCCAGTAAGCGAGACCTGTCAGCAAAACTTTTATCTTTTTCTCAGATGTTAAATCACATTTACCGAAAAATTGTATCCTCCGGGGAACTGAGAGAAAAGTAGTTGTGGAGAAAAAAAGAGTAAAAGTAAATTTTCCTTTACAGTTGGGGCAAAAGTTCGATGGGAGTTGCGAATTTAAAGTCTTCAGGGAAAAGTTCTGCGGCTTTCGGGTACATCAGTTTGTATGACTGACGAATGGTGACGTCAGCCACTCCGGCCGTATCGCCAATTTCTTTCTGCGTCCGCTTGTCTTCAGACGCTTGCGACGCCATGTAAATCGCAGCAGCCGCGACGGAGATTGGAGAACGGCCAGGGACGATGTCAAGTTCAACGGCCTTGCGAGCAATGTGCAGGGCCGCGCGTTGTACCATGGTCGGCAATGCTGCAAAATAAAGTAGACGTGGAAGCTGAAACTACGACTAGCGATACAATAAAACGATAAGGGTGCTTACACAAGTTAGCACAGAATCGTGACATGAAATCTCCTGTCGTAATGAGATCAACACTGGTATCGAGAACCTTGAGGATCAACTTGAAGCAACGGCCAATTTCTTTCTTGCTGATTTTACTGATGGCGCAGATTTCTTTAAATGTTCGGGGCACTCCTTCTTGTCTGTATCAGAAAAACACACGTTAGTGAATCATACAAGAATAAATGATAAAATAATTAAACCTGCAAGCAATATAGAGACAGGCAGAAGCAATGGCATCGTTGCTGCGACCTTTAAGGTTCTTCCCATCGTGGACTTTTTTGAACAGGTCGTTTGCTCTGTCGACAATCGTCCGAGGCAAGTTGATGCGATCGGCCATGCTGCTGATTTCTTTGAAAGCGTTTATCAGCGCCCGGTCCGAGCTGCTCATCTACAGAAACACCAAAAACATTTATAATTTTTAAACTTAAATTACGACTTTAATGTTGGTACCGTTCTCCTGTTTTGATATTTGGCCACACCAAACTCGTCAAACGAGGCTCCTCCGGTGCCCGGACCAATCATTGTCGATAGATCTGAACCATTAAGTAGTGGGTTTTCCGATCCTCCAACACGAGACGGGTCAGCGTTAGCTTTCTCATTGCTGAACGTTCGCCATTCCGAGCCAACATCAATAACTCTAAGATCCACAAAAATTTTACTAAAGAATAAAAAATAATCTGAAAAACGGAGGGTGAGAAAAACCTGTCGCCCACGACTAAACCGCATTCTCCACAGATTTGATCTCCCGCTCGGTAGTCTTCAATCAGAGAAGCGTCGGGATGGTACGGACAGCAGATCTTTAAGCCTTCTGGCTTGCTGTAAGATAAATATAATCACAGTTAGATAGTTTGTAAACAAGCGGCCATGCGTAAACAAAGGACTATGGTCAGAACAAAACGGCAGAAAGTAAATTAACCGTAATACAATAAGGCTAAAAAATACCGAGAAGATGAGGCAGCCATTGGTTAACCACGTCTTTAGTCCACGTGTAGCGAAAGTTTATTACTTGAAAATACAGAAAATTGCAAATGTCGAGAACTTAGCAACTGTTGCTATTAAGCGAGGGAACCTTATTACGCGGCGCCAGAGATTTGCCACAAGCTTTCCCTTATGAACGAAATCATAATGCCAACAATATACAGTGGCGCTAGTACGGAAAATAGCCTTTCCACTTTCAGTTTTCCCTTTTCCTTAAAGAGGGAACTTTTTCCCTTTTTCCTCCTTCACTTATAGCAATTAATTTCCCCTCTTTCCCCTCCATGCTAGATTATTAAGCTGTGGCTCTAGATTTCTCTTTTCCTTCTCCCTTATTTTCAGTTTGAGACCCAATTTTCCCTTTTCAGGGAATTTCCCTGCAAAGTGGAAACACTGATAGAAAAATATCTCATGAAAAATCGTTTTAAAAAACCGTTTTAAGAATTTTTCATTAGTTAGCAAATACCTAATAAATACGTTATTATACTTTCAAACATTAAATGTCTAGAATATAAGAATTAGTTAGTAGTTCACCTACTATTACTACCAATTCTAATTACTATTATTATTACTGTAATAGACTTAATTTCAAATACAACAATAGCGTCCTAAATTTACTGTTAGTTAACGATAGAATAATCACATATCCTCCACGTGTAACTCATTTTAAATATCTTATTACACAGTATCAGCAAACGAATTAAATTGCATATAATTTTATCTTAAGATCTTCCGTTTCTAATCTGCAAAATTTTCAGGAAGCACGAACGTATAATTTTCAATTTAAAAAAGAAAATCTTCTGAGAAAAAAGCAGTATTCATAAAATCAAACCTTCGCGGTTGAATTTTATAATATATATAAAACCACGTTCTCCAGAATACGAAATTAATTTTAATAGTTGTAAATATGTAAGATTATAATTAATGATACATTTAAGAAATCCTTTATGAAGTATTCTTAAAGCAAACGGAAAAGTGAAGCATATTTAAGCTGTAAATAGTTTCAGATTTTACCGCTAGATGGCAGTAAACGCAGACACAGTAATGGCCAACCGGAACTGAGCTTGCTCCCTTGCTGCGTCACGTGATGTTTTCTTGCCCCTGAGCCGCTCGTTTCTCCGAAGTAGTTTGCCAAATGACATATTTCAAACTTTTATCTTGGAATAAAAAGCATAGCACATCATGTGGAAAGGTTTTTCTTATAAGTTTCTGCCGTAAATAATTCACTTTATGCTTGCGTAAAACTTCAGTACCCTCTCCATGAATCCTGGGCGAAATGGACCCCTCTCTCTCTGCTGTACCAAAAGTTACTATACCTTACCTTACCTAACCTAACTTGATTTCACCTTCAGTCCGAGCCCTACCATCTCCACCTCAGCCCTACAATGGATCTTCCATAGGCCTACTCGATTGACAGGGTCTAGCCTACTTTTTACATCCCCAGTAACATTTCTCTCATGGTCCATTTTTGGGGGGGGGGGTCCCATTTTGGCGAGGGCCCATTTCTTCCAGATACTCGTCTCCGTAAAAGATACTGCAGCCATGATGAAATTAAGGCTTCTCTTTACAACGAATCCTGGGCGGAATGGATCCTCGCCGAAATGGACCCCGAAATGGACCCTTCTCTGTCTGCTGTACCAAAAGTTACTATACCTTACCTTATCTAACCTAACTTGATTTCGCCTTCAGTCCGAGCCCTACCATCTCCACCTCAGCCCTACAATGGAACTTCCATAGGCCTACTCGACTGGCAGGGACTAGCCTACTTTTTACATCCCCAGTGATATTTTTCTCATGGTCCATTTTGGGGGGTCCCATTTTGGCGAGGGCCCATTTCTTCCAGATACTCGTCTCCGTAAAAGATACTGCAGCCATGATGAAATTAAGGCTTCTCTTTACAACGAATCCTGGGCGGAATGGATCCTCGCCGAAATGGACCCCCGAAATGGACCCTTCTCTGTCTGCTGTACCAAAAGTTACTATACCTTACCTTATCTAACCTAACTTGATTTCGCCTTCAGTCCGAGCCCTACCATCTCCACCTCAGCCCTACAATGGATCTTCCATAGGCCTACTCGATTGACAGGGTCTAGCCTACTTTTTACATCCCCAGTGATATTTCTCTCATGGTCCATTTTGGGGGGTCCCATTTTGGCGAGGGCCCATTTCTTCCAGATACTCGTCTCCGTAAATGATACTGCAGCCATGATGAAATTAATGGCTTCTCTTTACAACCCTTGTATTTTAATGAAGAGACGAGTCCAGGAATGCTATTTTTTAACTGTGTAACAAGATTCGAGATTCAATAGATTAACGTCAAAAACTCGGAGAAAGCGGGCTCTGGCGTCTGTTTGCGAACATAGATTAAACCTAGATGCGCCATTGTTAAGGCCAGAGTGAAGGCGCCGATACCGCCGCCCTGGTGGCAGTCGACCTGAAGATGGCGGCGAGGGTTAAGCCTAAACTGCTGGACTGTAAATATTTATTTACGAAAAACTATAACCTAACGGTAATCGTTTCTTGATTATTAATAAATTTTATGTACCAATATGTTTTTATTTCTTAGATAAAATGTGTAAATATATAATTTTCATAGGCATTTCAGAAATATTCTAGTCGATTAGCTGATCCGTTACCATGGCAAACTGTAACAAGCTTCTGCCGTCTTCTTCTAGAGGCTTTACCTCTGAGTCAAGGATTCCCCTAACCTTCCATTCAGTGCTTCCACTTTGGGGGGAAATTCCCTCAAAAAGGGAAAACGGGGTCTCAAAAGGGAAAAATGAGGGAAGAGGGAAAACTGAATGAAAATGAAATTTGTAAGTTAAATGTATATTTTACCGTTAGATTTTTTCAATAATCGTTAGAAACCCTACTAATATATATTCACGGATGGGAAAGAGTAGAAGTATAATGGGGGAAAAGGGGAAAACTGAAATGTTCAAAATGAGGGAAAAAAGAAGGAAAACGGGGTCCTCTTTGAGGGAAAACAGTAAACTGAAAGTGGAAGGACTGCTTCCATTGCCATGGCACATCTTGGTTTAATCCATGGTTGAGAAATATTACGCAGGACTCGAGCTAACTAGAATTAAATAATTAAACTATAGAATATCGTTAATGATCTAGTTTTCCCATAGAAACAGTGTTATCGTAAGAGTTTCTGGTATTTCATTCATTAATCTGAACAAAAAAACGACTAGTTTCTTTCAGTTTAGACTAAGACTTAGATTATAACTAGACTTGCTGGAATTGTACTTAAAAATTCTGTGCTTGTTTTGGCTTTGAATCTAATTTATACATGTTCAACCTACGGTTAACTAGCAAACTTGCTAATTAGCTAACTGACTAACCAACTAACTAGCTAAATAGCCAACTAGCTAACTCGCTAAATAGCTAACCAACTAATTCGCTAAATAGCCAACTAACTAACTTGCTAAATAGCTAACCAACTAACTCGCTAAATAGCCAACTAACTAACTTGCTAAATAGCTAACCAACTAACTCGCTAAATAGCTAACTAACTAACCAATTAACTTGCTAACTAAATAACTAACTTGCTAAATAATAGCTAACTAAATAACTTGCTAAATAGCTAACTAACTAATCAACTAACTCGTTAAATAGTTAACTAACTAACCAACTAACTTGCTGAACAGCTAACTAACTAACTCGCTAAATAGCTAACTAACTAACCAACTTACTTGCTAACTAAATACCACGGGGTCTGAAATCTTCCAATAATCTTCATGCGCCTAGGTCATGTTATCACTGTTATCAATCTATCTCCATATCTATCTCCGTGTCATCATGTGTTATCGAATAATCTTCACACACTTTTCCGTGGAGGTTCGGACCCCTTGCTAAATACCTAACTAACTAACCAACTTGCTAACTAAATACCTAACTTACCAACTACTAACTAACCACCCAACTATCTAACTAACTATATATCTAACAAAATACTAACTAACTATAGCTTCCTAACTAACTAACTAACTAACTAACTAGCTAGCTAGCTAACTAACTAACAAACTAACTTACTAACCAACTAACTAACTAACTAACTAACTAGCTAACTAACTAACAAACTAACTTACTAACTAACTAACTAATTTACTAACTAAATAACTAACTAGCTAAGCTACCTGATTATAATTAACTAACTAGCAGATTGCGCTTTCTCTTCGATGGTAAGATCCCCGCAGTTCACCTACTTGACGCAACTGCTGAAAAACCAGAATTGTGCAACGTCGTCTGCTTAACACAGCCAGTGTTGCCACTTTTCAGTCTTCCATTTTTCCCCTCTTCCCTTATCTTTCCCCTTTTTTCCCCCTCCGTGCAAGAATGTACAGGGTCTAGATTTCCTCTTTACTCTCTTCTCTTCGTCTTCCCTTTTCAGATTCCATTTCCCCCCCTTTTTCAGGAAACTTCCCTGCAAAAGTGGAAACACTGAACACAGCATTCCTTCACTGACTGTAGGGCATATTCTTAAAGCGCTCTCTTCTACAGCGGACACCTTTATTAAATCAATTTCTAAACATTTCGAGACTTTCTTTACGTCAAACTGTTTTGCTAATTTTTATCTAAATTTTCGTAATTTCTAAAGTTAAATTTTTCCATTAGCGTATTCAACCCGACTGTCCGTAGTAGAGAAGTTAGTCCTCGCGGTACAAGCCCCTATATAAGTGCGTAGTCTTCCAGCAGCAGTCAGATCCTCTGGAACCTGAGGTCAGTGCTGAAACCTGTGCACCACAGACTAACAGAATAAACCAGGTTAGTAATTACTATATACGAAGTTGCCGTATAAGTAATTTACTATTATTGGTTAAGTAGTTTCTAAGTATTAGCTTCTAAGTACTAAATTTGTAGTAAATTCTAATTTACTATTAGCTCATTAGTTTCTAGATACTAAGCTTGTAACTAATTTTAGTTCTCTTTTTAGCTAGTTTGAAGAAAGTTAAAATTTATAGTTTAAGTTAGCGCTCAAGTAGCAACTATAAGCTGACTGTATTAACTTAGCTAATATTAGTAGCGCGGTTAGCTTCAAGTACGAGTTACTAGTTCCTTGCTACAATTCCAATTTACGGTAGTACATTTTAGTATCACTATCTGCTACCTAAAACAATGAAAATTTTTGTTAATTTTTTTTTCTTGTGATACTTGGAGAACTTGCGGGAAATACCCGCAAGAACTGGAAAGCCCCGCTACCAGTTGAGAAAATAATAGAAAAACTAACTCCTTATCTAGAAACACCGTTCAGTAAAAATATTAATATTACCATTAAGTATAAAGCTTTCAATATTACCTGTAATCAACAAACTAAGAATCCATTCAAATATTATATAACAGCCAGAAAATTTAATAGAAATTAAACTTATTACAGACTAACACACTATTTACTGCCTTTATTATATACTACTAAATTATAGCAATTAATTTGATTTCGACGTTAAGTTAACTAATTACAGGTTTAATTTTTTTTTTGTAACAGGATCTTCAAGGAAACAAAATGGAACTTTTAGCCGTTTTCTCGATATTGGTTTTCTCGCTGGCCTCGTCCACGAACAGCAAATCCACTCTAGAAATCCTCAAACCCGAAATTAAATCATCGAAAAATTTTAGAGAAAATTATTCACCTGAAATTTCATCCTCGGCTCGCACGGCAGTTCCAGTCGCGGCTTTTCGTTCGACCCCGTTCCCGAGGAGGCTCGTTCCCGCTCCGCCCGACAACGGCCCGAACGATACTCGCATCGGGCACGTGTACTACTACGTCCCCCAGAAACATCAAGAATCCAAAGAAATTACCTTGAAATCAGCTTTAAAAGTAGCAGGGACTGTAGTGGGTATTGTAGTCGGTATCGCTGTCCTTGTGTTCATCGTTTGCCTCGGTCGAGCCATCTTGGTTGTCTGGGCATTGTCGGCGATCGGCTTCGGCAAGCGTAGTCTACCGGATTTTTCTGTTGATAAAATCCTGAATAATTTCTTCAATTCTCCAAACCAATCAGAAGCTCTGGATTTTCTCTCTACTCGCATTGGTCAGACACTGACCAATTACAAACCAGCTATAGAAGACGATGATGGATCCCTGAAAATGTTTGCTTGCCAAACTGAAGAACGAATTAAAAATCTTGGAAAATTTCTGTCTAATATTTTCATCTCGTAAGTAATTTTATTTAAATAGAATTAAGATATAGTAATAAATTTTATCGAACGTAACTAATCTATTTCAATGCTATAATCTACTTACTTGGAACTAGAAAGTTCAAAATAAAACTATAAAATATTAATAATTAAAAATATATATTATAATTATATACAAAATAATATCATGTAAAATAATTCATAAAACAGCATACAAAATAAAATAACCGTTTATCATTTATAAATATATATCATTTTGTGATTTTAATACTTAAAGGTGGACTGAGTCCTTGGTTCCGAAAAATGTTCTGTACAAATTGAGTGCCTTGGAAGACGAATCCAGATATTCCAGCGACTGTTCCAGACATAAGTGCAAACCTCTCTTCGGTCCTAATTAATTAATATTAAATATTTAAATACGTTTTGTTGTTAATCTTTATTATTAATACAAGTAAGCAGGTCTTAACTTTCTTTCACTATTGATTCTGTGGCACCACACTGTTGTTTAAATAAATTTATTAAAATATATTTCAATTGAATGATTAGTTATTTATTTTATTCCTAGCCTGGGATAGATATTTAAATCGAAATTTATTATTTTACTTTATTATTATTTATCATTGTTTTTCGAATCGAAATTCCCCATTATTAACCTATACATTCGACGCCCGCCATGATACTTACTGCTAACGTTTGGTTAGCCAAGTTGTGCTGGATATTTGAATGATGATTTTTGTTATATTTCAGTGCATTTATCTCCAGGGTACGATTCCATATCACCAGTCTGGAGTCTCATTTTTAGTTCTATTTTTTCCGATGGCCTACTGTACAAATTCATGAGTAGAGTGTGGTAGATAGAAAGGTATAGGTGGCGTCGTTATTTATATTATATTATATTATATGTTATTATATATTATATATATAATATAATTATATTATAATATAAATATATATATATATATATTTATATAATTGAATTTTTATAATAATATATAAATTAAGAATAATAACATCATAATAATAATAATTAATAAACATAATTAATATAAATAATAATTAATAATAATTAATAAAACATAAATAATATAATTATATTATTACGTTTAGTATTATTATTATTATCATTATAAGAATAATTTATGTAATTAATATTTGAATACATATATATATATAATATATAATAACATATAATTATAACTATATATAGTTAGTTATTATAATATATATTATTATAGTTATTATATATTATTATATAGTTATTATATTATATGTTAGCGTTATTGGTGATATTGGTGACGTGATAATAGACAAGTAATCACATGTGACTTAACTTTGGTTTATTTCTATTATCTGTGGAAAATAGCTTGAGACAGAGAACTGTTTCTATTTCATTTTTCATTTGTTTTTTTTTTTGTTTAGTATTGTGCGGTATTGTGTGAACTTGGTCTGTCAGAGTGTTCTTTGCGAGTGTTGGATTCGCCCGAGTTTATTTTTTTATTTATTTATTTATTTTAAGACGGATTCTTGGATGGCTTATGATTGTTTTTGTAGTTGATGAAATTACTAGTGCGATTGTAAGTATGCGAAAGAGCTGACATACGGTGGTTTATTTACAAAGGCGTCGAACGTATAGGTCAACAGTGGGGAATTTCGAAAGTGGCCATGTTAATATATGTGCACTTTCGGACGGCTAAACCTATCAGTGTTTCCACTTTTGCAGGAAAATTCCCTGAAAAAGGGGAGAAATGGGGTCTGAAAAGGGAAGAAGAAGAGGAGGGGGTAAAGGGGAAATCTAGACATTGTATATTCTAGCACGGAGGGGGAAAAGGGGAAAGATAAGGGAAGAGGTGAAAAATGGAAAATTGAAAAGTGGAAACACTGAAACCTATAGACCTTATTCCAAATAAGACCTCCGTAGACCAGCCTCTCTACTGCGGACACTCGTGTAAATTCACTTTTTCAAATGAATCCACTTGAAAATACGTCTAAAAAACGCCAAAAAATCTGAGAAACAATTTGAGACCAAAAACAGTTCAAAATATTAACAAAATGGTTTGATATCAGTGTCCGCTATAGTGAGGTGCGCGTTTGGAATAGGCCCTATACATTCCGAACATTAATACCTTCGTAAGAAGGTTTTTTTTTTTTTTACTTGTATGTGCTATTTCTGTAAGTCCTACATATTAATCGTACAAAAACTGCAGGTGAGTAAGGGTAGTCCGAAACAACACAAAAGATATATAGTCTAAAATTGTTTGTTTAGTCTGATATTCTCCTTTGGTGATGGTTAGTAAGAATTTAAGTAAAAGCCGTAAAGAAATAGAACGACACCACCATGTTCCTGTAAAAATTGCACATGGAGACGTTAGGGCAGTAGAGTATGTAGAATTTGGAATAGAGACTCAGTGAGATCTCACAACTTTGTAGAGTTTCTCACTGAGATCTCATGGAGTCCCAGTTCCAAATTCTACATACTCTATGAGAATTTTCAGTCAGGACACTGCATTTAAAGTACAGGAAATCAAACGCTTACTACAGACTAAAATGATATATTCCGTGAATATTAATGATAGATGACGCTATAAGAAAGTGCTATTAATTGTGGAAGAAAAAGTATGTGCAACCGACTGTAGACATACAAATGAAGCGCTAAAATGATAATAAGATGACAGTGACAAAATTATATTAATATGGAAATAATAATTATGAGATATTTGAAGTGAAACCATTCAGTAACTAAAATAATCGTACAGTAATAATAATAATAATAATAATATTAATAATAATAATTATAATATTGATGGCTTAATACCTTGTGAATCGAAAGTGGAGTTACCTTTCGAAATGAAGAAGTAGTCGTAAAGAAAGTCCGGCACGGGGAAGAGTAATCCTATCTAATAGAAGTATTATGCAAATAACATCAAAAAGTGATTCAAATTTAACTTCTAATGATCCTGTAATCAGACGTTGTGTGATAATTTAGCTGAATAATGAAACTTCAGTATAATAATTTAGCTGATAATTTAGCGGATACTAATTTAGGAAATAAAGCTGATGATAGCTGAAAAACAGCTTACCTGCCCAAGAAGGAGACATACAGTCAACTTCAGTGTTTCCACTTTGAAGGGAAATTCCCTGAAAAAAGGGGAAAATAGGGTCTGAAAAGGGAAAATAAGGGAAGAGGGAGAAGGGGAAATCTGAACTATAACAACCTTGTATTCTAGTACGGAGGATAGAAAGGGAAAAATAAAGGAAGAAGGGAAAAAAGGGAAATTGAGAACGGAGAAAACACAGGTCAGCTTACCTGCCGAAGAAAGACCTCGAGGACAAGAGTTGGATCTTTCCAAGGGATGGACGAAAAAAGACGATCGATCAACCGAACTTTTTAATAACCTATACATAGGCCTTACGCAAGGGCGTAAGGCCGATGTTTAATTGCATTTATTAAAACAGCTTCATCATTACTTTCATTCATTAAATTATACTAATAGTTTGAATCACCACAAACTTAATTATTATAATAATCAAATAATTAATCAGTTTTTTTTTCATTTAATATAATCAACTGTATTGAGAAAGTGACACAAAAAAATTCATCTGAGTTATTCCGATTAAAAACAAAACGTAAAATTCCAGCTTTTCCCAAACATATTACAACCAGTGATACGTTTAAGCTGCAAAATAAACTCAGCGAATAATTTTTCTTCTTCTGAATTAATTAAGAAAATTAGGAATAATACTTAAGACTTCACTTCGAATCAAACGTTTTCGCTGTTTAGTTGTCTTCCTCGTTCTCGGCACGAAGCGCGGGACGACCGACAGGTCTTTCAGGATCTTGCATTCTGTTAAAAATATTTTATTATGTATAAAAAAAAATTCAAAAACATGAAAGTATGTTCATAAATTACTTTAAAATCGACACAGTGGGTCCCGTGGCCACTTCGATTCCTAGCGGAGTGAGGAAGACGAACTGCCGAGATCGGTTTTTGGTCGTTTCCTCGAGAAGCAGAGCCAAGCTGGTGCGACGATTTTGAGTGTCCTACACCACACATATGAAAAAAAAACGTATAAAAATTATATTTCTAACGTAGAAATATAGATTTTAATTAAATACGACTTATACCATGAAGACGTCGAATTCATCGAGCATTCGGAACGGACTCTCGATCGCGTCCCACAGTGACAAGATCAGACAAATGGTGGTGAAGGATCGCTCGCCTCCAGACAGGGATTGTGTGTTGGTGTGCGCGTAACTGCTGCGTCTCTTGACGGCTTGGCTTCCGCCGCTACTGCCGGATGAACTTCTCAAAGTAAAAAATTTAGGATACTTTAGGACTTTGGAAAGTAGAATACTTATAGTGTGTTATAGGAGTATAGTAATTTGGTCCGTATAGTGTATAATAAAAGTATAGCAGAAGTATAGTAATAGTACAGTAATGGTATACTGTAGGAGTATACTAATTGGGCCTATATACCTTATATTAAAAGTATTGTGGTAGTTTACTGAAAGTATCCTAAGAAGTGTGCTAAATATGTTAACAAGTGTACTGAAAAGTACAGTAGTAGTACTACAGAAGCATACGGATTTGGCTCATATACTGAGTACTAGAGGTATAGTAAGAGTGTGCTGAAAGTATGTCACAAAAGTATACTAAAAGTACAGTAACAGAATACTAGGGAAGCGTACTAATTTGGCTAATGAAATGCATACTAAAAGTACCTAAAAGTATGCTAAAAGGTGCACTAAAAGTATAGTAATCGTATACTACAGAAGCGGGCTAATTTGGCCCACGCACTGTGTAGTAAGGGTACAGTAAACGCATACTAAAAGTATACTAATCGTATATCAGTATATTAAATAATAATAACTTAAGAGTATAATAAGAGAATTTAAAAAAAACATACTGGTTCCCATTTTCCCCATTCGTTCCTGGAGGAAAGATCAGCACGTTGAGGACCCTCTCTTTGTGGTTGATATCCAGTTGTCCCTTTAAACAAAAAAATTCAGTTGATTTAATTTTATATTGTCATTTTTCAGTACGTATACCTTAAATGAATTAAAATAAATAATTTGAATATTATAAATTAATTTTCACATCAACCGGAACATTAAGTAAATTAAATGAAGAATTATCATTGTGTTGGAATTTACTCTGATTTTGCTGCATTTCATGTAGTTGAGGAAAACGTGCTCAGTGCGGTAGCGAACGCTGTTGCTGAACTGCTCGACAAACCGGGTTCTCGTCTTGTGCATCGAGTTCATTCTCTGAACAAACACAATTAAATTTAAAAAACATGAAATAAATAAATAAGATAATGCGACGCTACAATATTTCAAATAATAAATATAGATAAATATATAATTATTATTATTTGAATTAAAAATAAGACGCAATCAGTGTTTCCGCTTTTCAATTTTCCCTTTTCCCCCTCTTCCCTTATCTTTGCCCTTCCCCCCTCCGTGCTAGAATATACAAGGTCTAGATTTCCCCTTTACCCTCTTCTCTTCTTCCCTTTCCAGACCGCATTTCACCCCCTTTTCAGGCACTTTCCCTGCACAAGTGGAAACACACTGAACGCAATATAAAATAAACGTGATAACAAATGGATAGCTTCATAAGTAAAACCTTATAAAATCAGAACTATTTAATAAAAAATTATAATTTGACCAATAGTAAATGAAGGAATAAGACATATCAAATTTAACTGGATAATATAATTACATAAAATATTATTCAATTAAAATAAATAATTAGGTAGTATGATATGCCTCATATCAAATACGGAATAAGAAAATAAGACAGGTTTTACTGGAATTGGAAAAATATCATACTAATACTACTATCATTTATTCATATTATTATAACTAATTCATAAAACAGTACAATCTGACTCATTAAATAAGGTAAATTTGACGTACTAGATTCAACTGAATATTTAAGTTACACAATCGTTACACAATTCGCACTAATCCCTTGCACAGTATAATTTAACGGACATTAAATAAACGAATGAAAATGAAACGTATACGCACTTTCCAATCGTTCTTCGCTCTGGTCCATTCCTCTTTGGCTCGTCCGTGTTCGGCCTGAAGTCTCTGGTACTCGGCAAAGACCTGGTCGCGGTTGCCGCAGCTTTTTTCCTGACTTTCTAACTGCTTCGTGACCTGCTGCAGCTGACGCGTAACTTCACTCAAAGGCCTGCAGTCAAATTAACACATTAATAACCCAAATTTATGTTTAGTTCATTAACAAACGGTTATATTAATTATTTCTGTGGCCAAATCACCTTGCAGGAACTTGTGGACATATTTTCTCAGCTTTTTCTTTTTCCAGCTGAGCGTTATGTGCAGCTCGATCGTAGTCCTGCTGCAGCGATGCCACTTGCTCGTTGACAAGACGCAGCCTCTGATTTGTACGCTCCAAAGAACTGATATTCTCTGCCTGCTCCTGTTCCAGAGTATCAATCCGATCCTGAAAAGTTCAAACCACTCATTTAGAAAACTAATTTATCAATGTCAAGAGTTAATTTACCTTGATTTCATTGTACTGGCGGGCTGCTGCACGGCTAGCATTCAACGCTTTAGCGTGACGGGCTGTGGCGTCCGCAACTTGAGTCTTAAGGGAGTCGTGATCATCCTTTAGGATCGAGATTCTGGCTTCCAAGTCCGCAATGTCAGTATTTATGGCCAGAAGATCCTCTTCCTGTAGAAAATGATTAAAAAAATAATTAGTCAGAAATCAAATACAATTATAAAGCAAATAAAAATTAATATAAAGATTCAGTATACTAGACATAGGACATCAGGAGGTTCAACTTCATCGGGGATAGATTCTCGGAGTCTTTTAATTTCTTCTCTTAACGAGGCAGCGTTTCTCTTCAGCACGTTGAGTCGGGCCTCTACACCGCTGAGGTTGCCCCTATTTTGTCCCAGGCGGCGATTGACGACGTCCAGTTTGGCGTTAGCCTCGTCTCGCTGTTGCATGAAAGTGTCCGCTTCTTCCTGCAGGTTTTTCAGAATCTCGTCGATGGAGACTTGAAGGAAACGAGCCCTGTTCCCGCAGTTGCCCGGATACGTCTTGTAGCCCGGGTCGGGATGGTACACGAAGCCCTTCCTGCTGTACGCGATCCGGCAGTTGGCTGGAACCCTAATTTAAATAATTAGTTGATTAATTACTGATTGATTTAAACAATTCGATTTTCTGAGATACTGATGTTTGTACAGTCGTGAGCAAAAAAAATCTGGCCCCAACTAGAACAGAGAAAAGGCGCTTTTGCCTGAACTAAGCTACTACTGTAGCCATCAACCGAGGTCAAAACGAGGTCAAGGAAGCTTAAACAACGTTAGGTTACTTTAATTTTTACCCTTGTTGACCGCTTGACTCCGTGTTTCCACTTTCAGTTTGTCCTTTTACCCCTCTTCCCTTATTTTTTCCTTTACCCCCTCCTTGCTAAAATACAGGTCGTACGTTGAGATTTTCCCTTTTCCCTCTTCTCTTATTTTCAACCCCCATTTCCTCTATTTTCAGAGAATTTCCCTGCAAAGTGGAAGCACTGATTCGACTGCTATCGTAGTAGCCAAGTTCAGGCAAAAGCGCCTGTTTTCCGTTCTAGCTAGGGCAGATTTTTTTGCTCACGACTATACTTAGTTCGGTCACTCATAACGCGACGTGCAGCATCATCTGATCCGAAGAGGAGGACGGTTTCGATATTGTTATAATCGACGAGTGCGTTGAAGACGTCGGGGTCGTCGACGACGATGATGTCCAGCAACGTGTAGATATCGACAATATCTTTACGAGTAAAGTGAAGCGTGATGCAGCTATTGCTCACATCGTGTTTCTATAAAATCAAATCAATAATTACACTATTTCACGTAGAGAATACAATTTTTTAAAAAATAAATTACGCGGCCAAGAAATTTGCTGGTGAAAACTGTTGGTCTGACGGGCCCTCGAGCCGTTTCTTTAATGATCCTGTTGAGCAGTCTGCAGTCGTCGTCGTTATCAACAATGAACGAATGCAACCTGCTGTACAAGATATTCTCCACCAGCGGGGCCCAGCTATTTTCTTTCAGTTTCACATAGGCACCTAGAAGAAACTAAAATTTTCAAACTAAAACTGAAGACTGGAATTATATTAAAAATTACCTAAAGGTCCTTTGGGCTGAACTCGGAAGGGCGCTTGTTCGATTTTCTTTCGTAAAACAGGTACCCAGTCTCCAAACAGGCTGAACGGGTCTTTGTTTGCTCTGTGCAGTTCTTCGATGTCTCGTTTTCTGCTTTCTGAACAAGACACAAGCAAAATTAAAATTTAAACGAACAATCCAAAATTATAGAATTCAAACCGTATTGGCGGCGGTAGTTGCTGGCTTCGGCTTGGTGAGCGGCAGCTTCTTCGGTAAGTTTCGTGTTGGTTTCCCTCAGATTTCCCAGGTGGAGTTCGGAGGTTTTGATCGTATCCACAGTTTCGTCCAGACTCGACTGCAGCTTCTCCATGTTGGCCAGTGCGGCTTCCTTTCTACGCTGCTGCTCATTGATATTCCTTTAAAATAAAATTACAATAAGTAGAATTAACAAAGACTTGGAAAATTAATTTTGCATTATTTACTCGTTTTTTCTGGAATCTATCGAGGCCTCGATCTCCACTTTCTCCGACTGCTTGTTCTGGAGGTCCCGCTGTAGCTGACGGTGTTCCTGCTGAATGGCTCTCTGCTTTTGGACGAGCTCCCTGACTTCTCCCTCGAGTACCTTTTGCTCGTCGTCTTTGCTTTTAGCCTAGCCGGTTATTTCACGATAATTTGCAAATCTAATTTCTTTTAGATACTTTTAATTACCAGTTGCTGCTTCTCTATTGCTTCACTTTTAAGCTCTTCAATCTTTTCTTTGGTCTGGTCTAGCTGCAGTTGCTTTTCTTCTTTGCTTTTCTCTCCCTAGGATAGATAATAAATTTACCATTAAAAATATTTAATTTAATATTAATTAGAATATGTTCAAACTTAGCCAGTTGATTACAACAAACTATTATTTACTGTTTCGACAAGGGCTTTGTGCCTGTTGAGTTTCTGCAGACTTTCCTCGACTTTTTCTTTGACGTCTTCGTACTGGGACCATGCGATTTCGTTCTGTAGCTCCCGAAGAGTTTCTTGCAGATCGTCAATGTTTTGAAACTGCTCCATTTTCTCTTTCCAGGTATCGACCATCTCTTTCAGATGAGTTAAATCCTGTAGACATTAAAGAGTTGATAGATTTTAATTGATAACTGTTGTAATACTATAATTAATTATTGTTACATCTCTTTTGGACTCCAAGCATTGCCTGCCGCGATCAATTTCGTCCAAGGCTGTTTGCAGGTCCGCTTTCATCAAGTCCAGTTGGGTGGCTCGTTCGAACAGCTTGTATCGTTGCTTCGGGTCGTTACTGTTGAGGAAATTTTTCGCTGTTTCTTGATTGAGGACACACACCGGGTTATCAATCTGGAGATTCATGTGTGCCAGGATTCGGTTAAGTTCGTCACGACGAGTTGCGATTACCCGGCCTATGTTAAAAGAAGCATTCACGCTTACTATTTTACTGTTAAAATATTCTGTTATGTTAAAATTACCTCCAACGTTGCGTATTTTGTAGCCTCCTGATCCTGTTATGGTGATGACTCTTTCAACAATTATAAATGATCCGTAAATTTCAGGTTTGTACGCTCCAACGCCTTGGTTTACCAACGTTACGCGGACCACAGCTCTGCTTTCCCCCGTTTTTATCAAATCTTTAAAAAGAATTTTTTAAGGTTTGAATTTCGTATTAACAAAACAAACCAAACCTTTTGTGGAGCTTCCGCGGCTTGTTGCAGAAGCTCGTTCTCCCAGAGCAAGCGATATGGCTGTGAGAATGGCACTTTTGCCGCTGCCGTTGACGCCAACAATAAACGAGACATTTTTGTTCAGTTTTACTTTCAGGTTGCTGTGACACAAGAAATTCTCCACTTCAACGCAGTCGATGATTCCCGCTACGTAGTACTTTACATTTTCACCCTTTTAAGTATATATAATAATGAAATTATATCTTTTTGTTCCTAAGAATGTAGTGATACAAACCTCGAGGGAAACTCTTGGACGAGACCTTGATATTTCCAGCGGTGCGTCTTCTTCTTCTTCTTCACGAGGGCGTTTGACCGTAGATCTCGGAATGTTTTTTGATCTTCCTTTCTTTTGTGTAGGCTCATCTTCCAGCTCCATCTATTCATTGCAAAAAATTACAACATTAATCATATAATTTTAATGTGAACGGCTTGTCGTCCGGGGCAGAAGGCTCTAACGTATTCAAAGCGAAAAACGAGATTACCATGAACCAAATCAACTTCCTAAGGTATTATATAGGGAAATCTGGAGACTTTTAGAAAATACAAACTATGCTTTGCAGATTACCTTGTATCCAGCGAGCTATATTCCGTGACAGCTTTCAAAGGTTTATATTATTTTTCAGAGAATTTCTGCATCACAGCAAACTAGGGCTGCAGCTTTGGACCCAAACAGACCAAGTTAGCGCCAAAACCAAAACTAGAATTTCACCCAGCGTTGCCAGATTTCAAAA
Organism: Eulimnadia texana; assembly: GCA_002872375.1. NCBI lineage: Eukaryota > Metazoa > Arthropoda > Branchiopoda > Diplostraca > Limnadiidae > Eulimnadia > Eulimnadia texana. The sequence continues at coordinate 16,076,084 of NKDA01000001.1, forward strand.
TATAATTACACGATTATACATTTTCTAGTTGTAATACTGAAACTAAATCCTACATTTAAATAATATACATAAAGATTTTTTATTATTAATAATGAAATATTCTATCGAACGATTTTTAATATTTATATTTCATCTTAAATATTTGGAAAATAGTTTAAAAAGTTTTAGGACCGTGGGAAAACAAGTTGATAATTAACTGCCAAGGGATTTACCCAAGGCAGGATATGTTACGGTTAAAACTATTTCTGGATTATTTTTCCTGTTAAAAAAAAAAATTCTCCCCTAAATTCTGGATGTGGCTTTTACCCACATTAATAAACTATTCTTCGTAATTTCGTTAGTTCTCAGTCTGGGGACTTGACCTTTCCCACGACACAGCACACCAGCACATCCATCGCTTAAATTTAAAAATGTTTAACTATTTATAAGTGTAACGAAGTTAAAATAAACTAAATCTAATATTGTGTTATTCAGTACACAATATATTTGATTTTATAATTCGTTTCAATACCGAGTACAGGGGAAAAGTCACACAAAACTCAGACCAAAACGTCAAAAAACAAAATTTCAAATCGCTAAAATAAAAGAAAAAAACTTCACAATTCCATTTCACACAAAAATATAACACTTAAGAACCAAAAAGGATTGTTTTTTGAGAGATTGCTAGTTTTCTTCTTCGTTTTAACATTTTGGTTTCGTGGCAGAGTCACCATATAGTCCATCAAGTTTTTCTCACAATAATATTAACAGAAAGAGTCAGGAAAGATCGTTAATTATTAAGGTTTATCACAATTCAGATTAAAGTGAATTCGTCCGTTGAGGTGGAAAAAAAATGTGTACAAAAATTATTTAAGTCTTTGTTGTCGTAGCGAGACTTTCGGTTTAGAGTCCGAGCGAGAGGATCTTCTTCCGAGCTTTCAGCGTGTCTTTGCCCGAGTCTTTGATGTCGCGGACTCGGGCTCGGGCCGGAGTCCCGTTCGTCGAGAGCGTAACAGCCGGTGTCGACTCGCCCTTGGGTCGGAGAATGAAGTTCAGGTCACAACTGGTGTTCACGGCGTAGTAGACATTAGCGTTCGGTGGTAGCATCATTTCTAAATCAATATAAAACAAATGATAGTTATATTTCACATTATAGCCATATGATTCGTCTATACGTTATACTGTATTACTATTTTACATGTATAGGAAACACAATACTGATAAAATGTATTTATACCGCCTTTCGGAAGTAGCTGCGCCAGGGTGTAGTCATCGGGATGTCCTTCAAGGCCGTGCTTCATCATGGCATTGCGGATGACTTGAGGTGTTCGTTCGTGGTTGCTCACCATGATGCTCTTGTATAAATTGATTCCCTCCGTCTCCTTGGACGGAGTGGCTAGCGAAACACGGATAATGTAGAAATCGGGACTTCTCGAAGGATGCGTCCCGTTGGGCCCTGCATTGCAAATCATGTTAGAAACAATGAATGTCATTATGGCAGTTAGTCGTAGTGTAGTAACATTAGTTGTAGCTAGTAGTAGTAGCTGTTATTGTTGTGGTTATAACGGTAACGCTGCATTATTAGTACTATTAGTGGTGTAGTAGCAGTAGTTGAAGTTGGAGAAATAGTACAAACGGCAGCAGAGTTACTTTAACGAACTAGTAATCATAGAAGCTGTAGTAGTAGTAAATACAGCAATAGCACTAGTAACAATAACGCTACATTAAGGTGCAACAGCTAAATTAGTAGTAAATAGATGAATAGGTAGTAGTGACCTGAGGGAGGAGTGACTCCTCTCGGGAGGCTTCCCGCTTTGCTGGGAGTATTCAACTGTGAGGTGGAGGTGGAAGTCGCTCCGCTGCTGACCGAGATGTCAAGCGAGGGTAGCGACGAGCTGCTCGATGAAGACGACAAGTTGGTCTGCAGTAATTTCTGCTCCAGGGATGGGGTATCCACCAATGAGACGACAATCCCGTTGTCAATCTCGGAAAAAAACTGACTACTTGAGCTGCTCGACGTACTGGCGATGGAATCGTTCTTCTTATGGGTCAATCCTGCTTTTCTTTTGTACTTGTCGCTACTGCGTGCTGAGGCCGTCCCGCTGTTGCCGGCCGGCTCAATGAGGCACGAGAGATCAAATGATTCCCTGTCTTCGTAAACGGGCAGCAAGTCGAACCAGCGCTGGAACTTTGGGTCGCTTTCTATCTGGTAAGAGTTGGCCGCTCCTTGGAACAATTTTATCTGTTTCCCGATACCCACCAAATATTAAATTTTATCATTAGACTATGTCTTTGTGAAGAAATACCTGAGCCAAAACCTCAAACTCTTTTCTTCGCTTGTCGAAGTTGATGAGCCCGTCTCCGACAAAGTCCGGAATGGCAGTATCGATCATAGTCAGATCTGTCAAAAACGTTCCCAGGTAAGGAATGGTCCCGTGGCTTATAACCTGCAAAATACAAATACAAAGAAATTAAAAATGTTATCGTAGATTTGATGAGTAGAACTGTTTTTTGGGGCAGGGTTTCCACTTTCGATTTCCCGTTTTCTCTGATTTCCCTTATTTTCCCCTCCGTGCTGGAATAGAAGTCTGTACTTCTAGATTTTCTCTTTTCTCATCTTTTGCTCATTTCAAACCCCTTTTCCCCCTTTTTCAGGGAATTTCCCTGAAAAGTGGAAACACTATTTCGGGCTTAAACGTACCCCGCAATTGGGTGCCTGTCTGAGCAAAATCTTCTGCAAATGGCGATCGTTTTCTCCGACCGATTCCGCGAACTTGGCAGTGCCTTCCCTCATCAGCAGCTCTCTCTGTGCCGATTGATTGTTTTCTTCGCTGAAAATCCGCGCCAGTTCCTCGTACAGTTCCACCTATCGACAAAACAGCCAAAATTCATCACAAATCAATCATACAGATAAGGAAAAATTGTAATTATAGCAATATGAAAAACTGCAAAGTTAAAGACAGTATAATTAAATATATGTTTCAAAAAGTATAAATACAGAAAAAATGTGAATTGCGGCAAATAAAAGTTCAGAAGAAGAAGATGAATACCTTTTCCTTGGGTACGGCCAACCAAACGTGCTTCAGTCTGTAGATAGGATTCGACTGTAGTGCTGAAATGATGGCTTTTAACGATGAAAAATTTTTCAGGACCCTTAACTCCTGTATTAAAGATTAATTTATTAAAAAATATTTTAGGCATTTTAAATAAGTTTTACCTGAGCCACATCGATCCATTTGGCAATGATTTTGGCCCTTTGTGTGGCTCTCAGTTCGGCGTCCATGAGAACGGTGCTGATGACACGCAGGGAAACGGCGTTGAACTGCTCCACAGTGGCCTGCACTGAGTAAGCCTCCGAGTTGCGGGACGATCCCTTGCTGCTTTTGCTCCTATCGCGATCCCGTCGCGACCAAACAGCCCCCAAGCATTGGTGCGGAATCACACGTTTAAATAGTTCCTAGTTGTTGGAATATAATAAAAATAATAACAGTAATAATAATAGTAGAATACTTACGGTATCTAGTTTTGTTAACTGCTCCGCTATGTGTTTTTCAGGAAGGTCGAGGAAGCTTTGCACTGCTGCTGAGCTTGTTTCATTACTGAACGTCCCTCCGTTAACGTACAAATGGTTTGACTGAGTGTTCTGGGTCTTATCTGCAACATAAATTCAATTGTTCAGCTTAGTTTCAATAAACTCTTGTCGATATTCAAGTAATGAGACGATACCTGATTCAGAGCTGAGTTTGACAAAACGTTCCAGGCGGTGCTTGACTTTGAAATGCAGGTCGGAATCTGCAGCAAACTGCTGGCAGAAAGCGAGCACTTCCCGAAGCAAAGGGAAACTCGGTGGGTCTTTAAAATCTTCGGGAAACGCATCGATCCAAACGTGCAGAACGCTGCGGTACGTCCTGTGATACAACAAAATATGAAATCTAAATCCCATCAAAATAAAATTTACAAAAAATACTTTGTGAGTTGTTCAATAATGGGATCGAGGGTTGGGTCTTCTTTGAGGAGATCCTCGTAACGTCTGCGTATGAGCCCAAGGACCTGCTGGGCTGTGGTAAACGTCCGATACGTGGCAAGAAACACGTTGACGTAAGTCGATTCCAGTTCTCCCGAGTCCGAGGCCAGACTCTCGACAAGCTTCTCCAGTGTCCCCGCTTTGATTAAACGCACTCGCACTGTCTCCCATTCCAGGTGAGAGATCTCGTCTTCCGAATCCTTTATAATTACAAAAATTACTAAACGAGATTGCAACATCAGAGTAGTTTACTTACGCTGATGGATTTGGACGGTCGATGATAGCGCACCTTCTTCAAGTAGACTGTGTAGATTGCTCCTTCGCTCCGTTCCTCGCCCCATAGACGCCAAGTGGGCAGCTGTAGGACAAAACGAAAATAACAAGACGTTAAAAAAAGAGAAATTTTCTCCTCCAATTGTCTCAATACAGCTACTTCCCACAGTATTCAGTGGCACGTAACGTTTAGAGGTGCAATAACAACAGTTGGAGCCTTGAACGGAAAAAAATCTCAATAAATGCCAAACCCCCGTAACCTACTTTCCAGCCCTCCCTGTCCCTCCCATTCACTCCCCATTAATAGGATTTCATTGTGGTACACACAAGCTTTTACAGGTACTGCAACGCACGGTTACATTTTTCTGCCTTGAGGGATTTCTTTCTTTTTTTTTCTCAATGCATTATCATTTCCTGTTTGAGGTGTCTTTAATGTCAAGGTGCGTGAGCGGCATTCCTTTCCGCAGCGAAGAAACTGGAAAAACAATTTCCTCAGCCTCGAAAGATTTGAGAGAGCGTTAGATTGCGAGAAACGTGGACTTTATTTTAGCAAATATTGTCATTCGAAGTACGCACCTGACTGCTGTCACCATCAAAGTTCATCGTTTATCTCTGGCCGCTCAAGTCGCATCCCGCACGCATTGCGTGGATCCAAAGAAACCAAATTCCTTGCAGTGATTTTTCCAGCAAACTGGGCAACTTGCTGGTGCGGCAAAACGTTTCAGGTTCCGTGTGCACAAGAAAACTTCTCTCTAATATAGAAAGTGGAACTCGCTTTCCGCTCCGTATTCAAGGCGGAAGGAGCAAAAACAAATCACTAATGAATGCAAAACGAATTATACTAGTACGCAATTATACAGTTCAATCACTTGGTTGTTTTAATTTATTCGCAATCTCATAAGTTTTCAAAGGAAAGGAACAGGGACGACGCAACTAAACAACTAGAAAGCTAAACAACCTTTACGTCAGACAGGCCCCTTTCCACTGGCCGAAATACAAACGCAGCGTTGCCAAGTTGTTCAAATGTCAACAAAATTTCGCGCCAAATTTAAAATTCTATATTCTATATTTTCAAATAAAAAAAAACATATTTTAAAAATGTGTCTTAATCTTATGGTTTATTTTTCAAAGTCCATTCTTCGAGGATTTCATTAGCTTTGTTTAAAACCTTTTCGTCCTGTAATAAAAATTGATATAAGACAATATTTAATATGTTTCAATATTATACGATTTTGATTTGCGATACCTTCACCATACAGAATCGGATGAATTTTTCAGAAATGTTTTTGTTTTCTGAGCTGTAGAATGCAGTAGTCGGAATGCTTTGAATTTTCATGTTTGTGGACATCCATTTAACAAAGCGAAAATCTTTCTGAGGATCCTTCCATTGACTTAAATCGGCCGTTCGTTCTAAAAACCGTTAAAACATTTCAATAATTTTTGAATTAAAAGAATACTACTGGATCATTTCAAACCGAAATTTGACCAATCGGCTATTAAAAAATAACCACCGGATGGAATAATTGGTTTAAACGAAGCTTGCTGCAAGGATCTAACCATCAAGTCCCGTTTCTCCTTTACCAGCTTAGCGAGTATTTGAAAATAACTGAGGTCAGTACCGAAACGCTCAATTTCCAATTCATAAACACGTGCCAGAGCTTCCTAAACGTGATAAAATAATCAATATAAAACTTTTCAAAGTTGAATATAAAATAAAAATTACCTGTAAAGGCTTATTGCAACTGTAAATTGTATGCTGATGCACGGTTCTCGTATTCTGAATCAAAAGTTTCGGTCCGTAGGCAAATCCAATTTTCCAACCTGTTATGCTGAACGTTTTGCCTGCTGAACAAATTGTTAAGGTCCTCTCCCACATGCCAGGCAATGTTGCTACGTTTTTAAGGAAAACAATCAACTTTTATGAAGGTAATTTTCAAACAACCACAGTACCCATCCTGATGTGGCGATTCGGTTCAAAGACAATCCACTCGTAAACTTCGTCCATGATGCACATGACATCCCATTTAATACACAATGTGCTGATGAATTCCAGTTCTTTACGGTTAAAAACTTTACCCAGAGGGTTGTGTGGTGTGTTGACGATTATTGCTTTGGTTCTATGATTAAATTTCGAAGAAAATTCTTGTTCGTCCAAGACCCAGTCATCCGAGGAAGTGACTTCATCTCTAGCCTTGTAATTTATAATACTATGTGATTATATAAATTTGAAAGATTAATCGATACCGGTCTCAGTGGGACGAAGACAGGCTTGCCTCCTGCTATGCGGACTAGCGGTTCGTAAGCATCGAAAAACGGTTCGATAATAATTACTTCATCTCCTTGTGAGACATTGCTGAAAATGGCGCAAAAAAGAGCGTCGGCCGCCCCGCTTGTCACCACCACCTCGTCCATGGGATCAATACTGCGACCAATTAAATCGCCATACAGTCGGGACAGAGCCTTGACTAAACGGGGATGGCCCTACTTGTTAATCACATGCATTAATAACGGCAGCTCTCTTCAGTAACTTGAAGTGTGTATACGTAAGCTCGGGCGTATTGATGAACTAAAGGGTCCTGGCTGGCTGCTACTTGAGCTAAAGCTTCTCTCACGGGACTCGGTGCTAGAAAATCTGGAAAACCTTGGCCTAGGTTCACTGCATCGTTCTTCTCTGCTAGTTCCATGAACTCAACCCTAAGTCAACACCATAGTACGAACTTTATTCATAACTTTCTTATATAACTAAGGCTGTTGCTATGCTCGCTGATTACAAGTTTCAAAGCAAAAAAACTTACCACATGTTTGCTTCCATTCCTCTAAACTTTGACGGTAATTTAAATTTGTTTGGGTCCATTTTGGTGTGCAAAAGAAGCAATTTGCGAGCAGAATGACTCACGTGAAGTTTGCCAAAGCCAAGCAGCAGACGGCAGCTGGAAAACTATTTATACGATGCTGCGAGTTATCTGAACTCGACTCGTTTTCAACATGCCTGCTGATACGGGACCGCGGACTCGTGTCAATATGTACACAAGCACTACAGAAAAGACTTGATTGGCAGCAGGTCTTTAGGGGAGGTTCTAATGACTTTTAAAAAATTTTAATTTAAGTTAAACTAAAGCCGAAATCGTGTGTTTGACAAGTAAGGGATAGCTCAATTGTATTCATAACTTTTTGATTATTTTGTAATAATTGATTTGACAATATTGTCTAAACGGGAACTGAACGACTCGAACGAGAAGCGGGTCTTCACGCGCTGCGTCCCGCTCCGTCCCATGGTGGGTCCTAGAGAGGAGTCTTTCATAAGCTCAAGCATCTTAAGGCTGAAGGATTCTTCATCAGGGTTGCAGAGGAATCCTGTTTCTCCATCAGCAACTGTTTCCAGAGGTCCTCCGCTGTTGACTGCGATAACAGGCAAACCGCAGTACATGGCCTCGAGAGGCACGATCCCGAAATGCTCTTTATCTGGCGTATACAGCAAGCAGTTGGACTTTTTCAAAAGCATCAGTTTTATGTCATCGTTCGGTGAACGCAGGAACGTTACCCTAGTCCCGAGCTCTAGATCGTCGGCAAGCTGACGAAGCTCTTCGTAATATTCTACGTTCTCGGTTACTCTTTCGTCGTAGCCACCAGCCATAACCAAATGAACTTTCTGATTTGTTTGTTCGCAGACCTGAGCAAAGGCTTTCAGAGCAAGGCCCAGATTTTTCTTCCTTTCGTATCGGTTAATTGAGAGAAAGGTGAACGAAGTACCAAGTTCTGGCACGGTTGATGTTAACTCAGAATCGACTGGCTTATCAAATGCAGCAAAATTCAGGCTAGGATAAAGAACTTCGGGATCTACTCGAAGAGTCGTAAAGGTTTCGTGAAAGATGCCTGCTGTAAACTTGCTGTTGACTACGATTTTTGTGGCCATCCCTGTTGTTTTCTCCTCGATCCAGTCTAGTGGTGTGCGGTAGATTTGTTGTATCAAGCTCTTGTGACTCGACAACAGTAAATCTGGGAAGTGGCAGTAAAATAAAATCGGGACGTGAGAGAATAAACGAAGGACAGGAACACACGCGGAGACCTGAAAGGAAAAAATATATCCATAATTATAATTGAGAAATTAAGACATTATTTCAAACCTGGTCGCATATAAATACATCAGCGCCATGAGAGCTGAACAGCGTGACATACAACGCAGCCCACATCATACGAAGGTATGCGAAGAGAGCAAGGAACCGTCCCAGCAAGCTCCGAGGAATCCACGAACCGCTCACCGAAACAGGAATCGTTCCGTCAGCAGTCTCGGGAAAGCAGCGCATGGGATCATGATGGGCCGTAACAATGTGAACATCATGACCTTTTGCTTTTAAAGCCAGCGCTGCATCAACGATAAGTCTCTCCGCGCCACCAATCCCGAGATCGGGATGTAGAAAAAGAACCCGCACCATTCTTTCACTGCTGAAAAAGTACACAATAAGAACTCTGCTCTAAAAAATCATACAATATTTCAATGCTTAGCTGTAAAAATACCTTGGACAGAAAGCTGAGTGACTGATTAATGGAGGTTTTGTATTTTAAGAATTTTCAAACGTCAAGTGATGATGTAAACAAAACATGCCGACACGTAACAGACTAATGCGCTCTATGTAAGGAGGCGCTAGTTCCTAAAAATATAAAAAAATTGTCAGATTTTTTATTTTAAATTACATTAACAAGTCTTGAAATAACATTATTTATAATAATTACAGAAATATATAAAATAGCTTATCCATATTTATTCCAGCCATTTAACAGAGGTACAATAAAGAATAACCACAAAGTTGTATATAAAATAAAACCCAAATTCTTCTGATGGACCAAGGCCTGAACATTTATTGCTTATATTTCTCTTATGTATAGGGTCATATCTATTCACTTATCTACTGATTTCCAGGACACTAAGCTTCAGTGTCCTGAAAAGACGCCATGATCATCTATCAAGCGACCCTGAATTCAATTAGTAAGCAAATTACTTCATCGGCAATGGGCAACACGGTCAAGGCTGAAGCTAAGCCAGAGTTTAAAAACAATATTTAAAGTTTGATATAATTTTAGAATCAACCTGTAACGTCATATGGTTACGTTTATACGGGAGAAAAGAAATTAGCGTTATGAAAAATGGCATCACGGATCGTTTAAGATGAAATCTCTTCGCCGTTCCTCACTGTGTTGTGACAAGCAAAGTTGGTCCTGTGACAAATTCTTTCAAAAAAGACTTCGGACTCTTTCAACACTTTAACTCGATCCTTCAGTCCTTCAGTTAGGCTTGAACCGAACCGCGTAGGTGAACCGAACCGCGGTTCATGGAAAAGTCCCATGAACCGCCCACATCTGAACATGACAGGTATATAGTGACTCTATAAAAGTAATGGGCGCATAGATTGCTTTCTTGTGCGTTCTATATTTGATCGATTCCTAATATATATCTAGTCTTTGGGTTGTGATTTATGGATTCAGTTATGCTGTGTATATGATAAACCGCCCCTCTGAGACTAGTGGACACGGAGTTGTACACAGCGTTTGCGTCACAAAGTCCCAGCATTTCAGCTGCATCCGAGCCAAATTTGGACAAAACCCCTTTAATATTCGAATGGAGCTTAATCTCCGCATACAGTAAGCATTGTTTACCCCACTCGAGTTTTACTCCATGTATATTAGATTAGTTGTTGATGTGTTTCGGTATTGATTAATTCACTGTGCTCTGTGGAACACAGTAGGGGATGAATGAAAGTTTGAAAACAGTGTGGGAGCTTAAACCTCGTTAGAAAACATATTGGAAAAAGCACATAAAAAGCACTCACTTCGTTTTGTAATGATAATGAAAGGGAGACTATAATACCGGCCAAGCCGGCATTTACAGGAGAAGGGGGTGGTGGTGGCGGCGGTGGTGGTGGTGGTTACCATGGTAACGCGTCACGTGATTCGAAGTCACGTGACTAAAGGCGGGACTTAGTCGAAACGTCATAAAGAGGTCCGTAGGAGGAGATCTGAAGAGGGTGGGGTTTAAGCGCCGGGGCCCTGGGAAGCTGATTGGACAGCAGTCACGTGACTAGGCAAGTGGGAGGAGCTTAGGGGATTGGTCCGTTCGAACGATAAGGTCGGTACGGCACACGCACAAATGCTTCAGTGGGATGCAGGCTCACGTCCATGCTTGATTGTGTCACGTGCGAGAAATCTTTTCGCCTTCATTTCTGACTCTCTCTCGTTGAAAATCGCGGAAACCAAAACAGCGGAGCATTTAGTTTTGGGCAAAATTTCTGTGGAGTATATAATCTGTCCGGCCATTTTTGCAGGCTGAGGAAGCAACATTCCAGTGGGATTGTTTGACAAGTAAGTAAGTCGAGTCGCTTATCTTATCTCAACACAAAAGGGAATTGCTATGTGCCTGCACCTTGATAATTCGTTGGAATATTTTTATTATTATAGTATTATGAAATTTTTATACGACGGCAAGTTTGATATTTAACACAAGAAAGAAAAATCCATAGAAACTTGGCAGACGTGGAAGTTTCGGTGTCAGCGGACGAATTGTGGCGAAGGCAAAAAAAAACGCAAAGAAAAACAAAACAAAGTCCCCGAAGTTTTTACTTTTAAGTCAATATCATTAAGTTTAACTAAGACTAACATTACACAAGCGAAAATTAATGTTATATTCAAGAAATGTTCAAGTTTTAAGGCCCATTAGATAAACGGAGCTGAGAATGTAACGTTTGCTTTGCTTATTGCTATTGGTCTGACGTCAGCACAATCACAACCAATCTCTTTCTCAGAAAATTAGGAAAAAAAGAACTATTAATGCAACTAACAGGTGATGAATAAACCAGTGCTAATAATCAGAGTACTTATGTTTGTCTTATTGATTTTGCCAGGGTTCTATAGGTTGGTGTTTTTTGGTGTGCCGCTGTTGGTTGGGAAGAAGGGCGAAAAGAATAAGTCGTCGATCCGGAACATCGGTGCAGCGAAAACATGTCGTTTTTTGGATTCCGGAAGAAAAATAAAGCTGCCGAGAAAGATGGCGGTGAGTGGTTCATCCTCTACATTCCAATCTATTTTATTGCGCTCTCTAAAATAAAACTAGAATTAGTTGTTTAGTACTAGTACGTGGGTTTGAATGAGACGTATGCGCGCATGATCGATTGCGTATAGAACGATGGTTGAATGCACACAGCACTGCTTCTTTGGTATGGAAGCATATCTTCAGTACACGAGTCGGCGGTGTACATCCTTTTCCTGTGCGATGCTTTCTTCCATGCACCGAGAGGGATATGAGCCTCTCCCTGGCAAGAATGGATGAATTCTGGGCAGTTTTCCCAGACATCATTGATCCGAAATCCATTGTTGGCCCAGGCCAGAGAGTCCTGTGCACAGAAAAAGTGGAGGAAAAGTAGAGAAGAAGTGGAAGAGAACCAGTCGAGTCTTTATAATAATGTAATATTTATAAGATAACGTGAGGGAAAAAAAAAACTGAAATTTTGATTAGAACGATTTTGATGTTTTTCGTCATATTCTCACGTTCCGCTCGATTTTTGCATACAAAAGGTATCAAACGGAAAAATTTTCAATGCGAGAAGAGAGCAGACCGCATCTGGGAACTCGGCCAAACGACACACCGAATCGCTATTATTCTCTACAGAAGAGTGTTATCAAGGGTGTTATCATTCTGTTATCACTTGTTATCAACGGGGTTGTGGGCGGCAGTTGCGCGGAATGCGGCTGTGTATGGCTTTGTGGCCTCGTGCCCCCGTGTTTTCTATTGATTGTTGCAATTCAGCTCACGAGCTTTTCGGCAAAAAGCAATCTTTGGCGAGAAAAACATCATACAACAGAAAAGTATTAATCATTATTGATACTGCATTATACTATTCGCTATTTTGGGTGATGCTGGAGAGTCAAGTATCCGAAGTTGTTAGTAGTAAAATTTCACCTTCCATTGATTTCTTTGTGTTTGCTCTTTGAAGCCTCTTCTTACCAGTAGGGAGGGTTCGGAACTTAGCAACCAAAGTTATGTTATCAAAGTGTTATCATGTTATCACAATACCGAGTATGACAGGTGAATGACTTGTTCATCTAAAATTGGATTCGATGATGTCAGACGTCACGTTCTGGGCTTGTGCTAACGCAATACGTTACTGGAATACGATTCGAGATAAAAGCAGCTGGAATTTTGGACTCTTTTATCATTTGGTTCTGAAAATATATGAAATTATAATTAGAAATTAGGAAAAATTCTGGAAACTTGTATGGAAAGTTTCATTAATCTTGTATTCAGCAGGGTATTAGTCAAACAGTTCATTAGTCAATGGAGTTTAATCAGTCGTTGAACCCCCGACAGCAGTTAGTTGGCTTCCCGAACGAAAGACACAAGCGTCAGGGTGGGCGTTACCAATTGACGCCGATTGACTTTTTTTTTGGAGCTGGTCTTGCGTAAATTACTTAACTAATAGATGCAGTAGCTTTCCGATCCCTCGGCCAAAGACACTGAGCTGGATTAAATCATCAATTCCCCGACAGAGAGAAAAGACGTCTCAGCCGAAGAATCTTGGCAGCGTTCTGCGCTGTCCCCCGAAGTTCATCGGGCTCGAGTCAGTGGGACTTGGCAGTGAAGATTGTCCTTTTCTGATTCCTTACATTCCACCCGTGTTATCAGTAGTTAACATCCTTCAGACGTAATCACCAACGTTTCTCTCGTCTGCTATCGCCCAGTTTCAGCCCTGTAAAGTAGAGAGAAACTTTGAATGTAGCTGAAAGCTTAAAATCTGTTTACCTGCATTTTCAAATTACCTTCGTTGACATTATTTAGCGTAGAACATTAATTGAACGTTCAAATTCACATTTAACAAATAGTTCAACGGGACATGTTCCTAGTTTCCAGAAACGCTTGTTTGTTTACTACACAATTTTAAAAATGCTGGGTTGCCAGCTTGCACGGTTTACTGAAATCGATTTTAATATCGATTATACGATATTCATAAATTTCATTAGATTATTTTTCGATCGATGTCTATTATGGGTGGTTTAATTTTGGCCGTACATAATCAATACCCAACTATAGTTCAAAACTCTGCCGCGTGAGGGCGAAAGCGTCTATTTACACTCGATCGGTGCGTAGTCTATCAGTCCGGCTTCTTCTTTTGCACAATAGAATTACTATTTATTAATAATAAATTGAAATATTTTTTATATTAGTAGTAAGCATTAAAGAATTAAATAGAATAGAATTTCTGTTTGCAAAATAATACGAACTTTCCAAAACTACCGCTAGATGACATGTGAGCGAGTGGTGCGGTAGTTCTTAAACTTGCCGCTAGATGTCGCCGTTGTACCCAAGCCCCTCACCTTTTGGCTTGTAGAAGGCAAGGCGGCGATTGTTTTCAAACACGCACGCATAATTTCAAGGAGGGATTATCCATTTGTGATGGATTGGCTTCAATTATGGCGCTTTCCAAACTGTAATTGGAAGTTCCATGCAATATTTATTATAATATAATAGATATTTAACGACTAAAGGTCGCCGGCTCGTAAGTAATCTATCATACACACTTTAGAATGCCCTCACTTGCTTTGCGGTTTACTTATTAATCAGCCTGTTTAAACGCGCGGGGGTGAAAGCAATGAATATAATTACATGAATTAAGAATATTTACTAAGTAGATTATGTATAATCTTTTCTGGTAAGACGTTTGTAGTTCACGAAGAGGTTTAGTGTCGTTTAAAAAAGGCGTGCGAGAAGCCATAAGAGTTAACTTAGCAGCTTCTCTAGGTTTCCAGGAATAATTTTCACTTTTCTTTCAAATTTTTACCATGTTTTTCCCTTTTTTTTTCCTGGTTTTCCCCGCAGTGACGCAAATCGTTCAATATCCATTTAGAACCGAAGGGTTTATGTCTCCCATAACGTTGACACAGCAGGCCTAGATTGTTATTAACATGTTATCAGTTGTTATCACTGTGTTATCGAGTGTTATCAGGGGCTAATATCGATCCCCTTTGACCCCCAAGGCCGCAGCTGCGACAGTGCACATTGGGTTGTTTCCAAAAATAGATTCGTCGATAACGTCAGTGGCGCGATAAGGGTTGCAAACTCGCCAGAATCGTTCTCAAGAATCTTATCAAAAAGAATCTTCGAGAATCTTGTCTAGTAAGGAATTCCGTGGATCCCATAGAAGTAAGAATCACAAAAGAGTCTTAAGAATCATGGAAGTTTAGCAACACCCCTCGCACCGTAGTATCGATCCATACAAGCAAACCCACTGCAGAAGGATCTAGACTTACGATTCCCAGATTCTCGTATGATTCTCAAGATTCATTTTTTGAATCTCTGGCAAGTTTGCTGGTCTCCTATACAAAGTGATAACATAGGCGTGAGTTATCGAATGAATGACTCGAGGAGAGACCTGTGAGACGCCATGTAAGGGGATGAACAATGGTCGTACCTACAAATTGGCTATGTTTCATTAAGAAATTTGAACCGATGTTATTTGAGCGTGAAAAAACGCACATTCACGTGACAGGACAGATTCCAGCCAAAAATCCACACCCACATATTGATATGGCATCAAACGGCTTTTGTAAAGACTCTTGTTTGACCTCTCCATGGTCTGTTCTCGTCTCTTTGCTTGTATAGTGATTTCATCATTATCGTATAATACCAATGACATAATCCAGAAAACCTGCAAAGTTTTTACTTGACGAGATTTTACGGGCATAGTTCTCAAGTTTTTACGAGGCATCGTTTGCATATTCAGACCTCTTAACAACTTGGGTAGTGTTTATCGTACCTTCCAATCTAAACTCTTCAGCTTATCTTTCAATTAAATTGTAAGTGATGGGGATGATGTCAGTCTATCATTCCACGCAAAACTAAGTAAAGTATAGTATACAGCACCGGACTGGAGCCCTCTAGCGGGTGTGTAAGGTGTGTCAGAGTGTGTAGGGTGTGTGTGTGGAAGCGTTGTGGTAGAGCGCCGACTCGAGAGAGAGAGAGAGAGGGACACGTGCTGCTACACAACTCGCACACGGTCAGTTCATCTTCTGCTCTCCTGTCGTGAACACATAGTGGCACGCACTGTTTTCGTCTGCCCGTTTCTCGGCCCCTGCACCTTGTTTGAAAAAGCCGTGTATGCAAATCGTCGAGCCCCTTGGAAACAAGTTGTGTTGAAAACAAGTCGAACCATCTGAAAGCTCTCGTCTGTGGAGCCGGATAAAGCAGCAACGGATTAGATTTTCGGAACCAAAAAAAAAAAGTGCCAGCAAACAAGTTTTGTGTGTGGACCCCTATGTTTTGGGTAAGTTCGATAAAGCTTCTAGTGGCTGTAGTGTGGAAGGTTGGAAGGTTTGTACGAGTTCAGTTGCGCGAATGGCTCGAGTTCCTTTTTGCGAAAAGATCAGCTGAGAGAGCGACTAGGGGCAATCAATACTTGCAGCCGTTTAGTGCTAACAATAGCAACGGGTGCGCCACGGTGGAGAGCAGCTTGTCCTTGCAAAGCTGAAAATAATATAACCCAACAACAGACTTTTAGGGGCTATTTCTTTTATATCCGGCCTCTCTCTCTCTCTCTCTCTCTCTTGTGTGAGAAGTAGCTATAGCAACCGCTGATTACAGCTTCCCTTCTTGCAGTCCCACCTCATCAACTCCTCGTCCTTTTGTGTCCCTTTTCTCTTGGCAAACTTTTATTACATCCATCCATCAGGATAAACGAGAAGTCGTTAAAGTTTGTGTGGCTCTCTAGAACCGAGCACCTGTATCGAAGTAGTTAAAAAGTTTTTTTTCTGTTGTTTTTCGAAAAGAGGGGACATGTGACGGTTTGACAAACATATGAAGGTTACAGGAAGTTTTCAACAGAGGCTGTGATGTGTCGTCTGCGAAGCTTGTGCCAAGATTTCAGGCACGAGCAAGCAAACAGCCGCCTGTCGATATAAAAATAACGTAACGTCGGATCGGGGCTAGTTAATGTGACAGCCGTAAAGGATTCCTGAAACCATCATCTATTTCCAGACCAGTGAATCTCGGTCGCACTACTTCATTTCCAACCAGAAAAGTCGCTCACCCCCGCCGCAATTCATTTCAAACATCGTGTTCCAGCAGCACAGTGACGCTAATGCCGTCCCCAGCAAAACGGTTGAAATTTGACTAAAAATAACAACAAACACAGACGCCCCCGATTCTGAAACAGGTGTAGTTTTTCTTAAAACAAGCAAAAAAACCATGAATAATCAAAGTGATTCTTGTTCTCAGCTTAAAATCACGAAGTGTTCATAAGAGGAGAGTTTTACATTTCAAACTCGGGTCTCAGGTTCAAGTCCTGTTGAAAGCAAGCTTCTTTTTTCCCCAGATTTTTTTTTTCGTCGTCCCACGGTTGTAGTTGATTTCTCTGAATACTTGGAAATCTCTCAGGTGTTTCTGGGTTTTTCTGTTTGGTTTGGTATAGTCCATAGAGGAGAGTTGGATGACAAAGCTTGTTCTTAAACGGCGATTCTCCAAAGCCCAAGTTAGGAAACGTGAAACGCATGACCTTCTTGGAGCACAAAAACCGACCAAGCAATTTGTTAATGGCGATCAAGGGAGTTTCCTTCAGTAGAAAGTTGAACAAGTCTGTCGTCTGGCTGACCAAATCAGCTACAATACACAGTCACACCACTCGACATTGTGTCACTTTTAAGTCTCATTTGTCCAAACTCGATCTCGCTCAGAATGGCGATCCGTAGTCAAGAGTCGAGTGAGACTCGTCTGATTCCTTCGTTTAAGAGTAGCTCCGCGTAGACCCACCCATGGACTTAACGGCACTCTGACGTACAAATAAGGTCTAAAGCCTCCGATAAACGCAATCAAGGAGGGAACAAATACTTAATCCAACTGGTTACGTAGCGGGTGTATGCTATATTAGGCGCCCATTACACCTTGCACTGTAACGAATGTGATATGAAGAGCCCCTTCAACGAAAAAGGACTCGATATAGCCATGCCGCACTTTCTACGTTAATTTTTTCTGCTAATATTAACTGTGTCCAGCCGTAAAGCAGATTCCTGGGTCTTGGTTTGGGTACATGAATGTGCTTGAAAGTTTAATAGTTTCTTGCCATAAGGCAAACTACGGGTTTCGTTATGTGTGTTTATGCAAAAGAAGCTAATTATGACATGTTTGTGGTGCACTTTTCTTAGCTGGCCGATACTTTGCTGTGTCCGGCACTGGAGTGAATAATTCAATTTATGAGATTATGCGTATTTTAAAATAATTTTAAAATAAATGGCGATTCTGAACCGTTTCTACAAACGGCTCGCCTATAATTTCTTGTCGAAAACTTGTGCTCAGTTACGTTGTAGAGTTATACGAAAGGCAATTAACTTCACGTCCGAGGAGTCATTTATCTTTGGTCCAAAACTTGAGCTTTCTATCATGTGTAGTTTGCTTTAATTGAGGGCGGGCAAAGCTTCGAAAAACAAATACTCGACGAGGAGAAAAAATCTAGTGAGTCATCGCCTGTTCGACGTTCGCTGTTCGCTTGTTCGATGTTCGGTGGTTTCGACCTGAACAGGTTGTCGAACAAACTCTTGGTTCCGTGGGAAAGAATCGTAACCTAATTACAAAATCCAATTAGTTTGAATAAATTCCAAAAAAAAAAGAAGTGCATCGATCGAGAAGTATCCAGAAAATTCGGAATTTGAATGCTGCATTCCCTTTCCAAAGATAAAAATCCCAAACACTTAGTTCGTGTTTTGTTTCTTAAAGAGATATCAGGGCGTTTCTGGAACATGTTCTGGAACTTTTTAAACACTGAGCATTAAGCTTGAAGTCTTAGCATAAATTTGCAAGAGCCGTCAGACAAGCGACAGGTCTACGTGGTTACAATTTGGCGCTTTTGGAAGAGTTCTTGGATTAAACTTGAAGTTTTGCAAAGTTCTCCGAGTCAAGTATCTGCAAATGACCTTGTAGTTGTAAGTAGGTCATAAGCCAAAGAGAGAGAAAAACAAGCAGAAAACTAACTAATGAGACCGAAATAGCTGCAGTCGGCTCTTTTGGGATCTCTCCGGCTCCCGTTGGCGGCTGTTTCGCGAGTACACTTGTACTCGTTTCCTTCCTTCGC
The DNA here is from genome assembly GCA_002872375.1 of Eulimnadia texana. NCBI lineage: Eukaryota > Metazoa > Arthropoda > Branchiopoda > Diplostraca > Limnadiidae > Eulimnadia > Eulimnadia texana. The sequence continues at coordinate 16,094,462 of NKDA01000001.1, forward strand.
CAAACTGCAACACAAAACTTACTGACTCATCCTCAAACTACTTTACTATCTGATGACGATTTGTTAGTAACCACATTTCCTCTGCTATACTTTCTGCTTTCTGAGCTCAGAATCGAGACGTGAAGAGATAAAACTACATTTCACGCTGACTGCCAAAATGGCGGTAATGCGATAAAGCGTTCAATCGGATACAGAACCTGTTAGCCGAGTCGTTTCAGCGCGCCATCTTGGTTGTGGGCTGCCAGGAGTCCAAGTCCGAAGGTTCTGGAAAGATCGCGATTCTTCAGAATCTGTATCCGATCCTGAAAGCAAGCTAACCTGTTGCGGTAGGGCCCATTCTCCCTCACAAGTTGCCGTTCCGTGTGAGGGAGAAGCAGACGACGCGGTGACTGTATTGATTATTGTCTAGGTAGAGATGAATCTTCAGCTCGTATTGATTTTACCCAAGCCAAAAGGGACGCACCCCTCGATACTTTGTCCTGTACCGACGACCCTAAAGATCAAGATTCGGTCCAGTAAACCATACATAAGAAGATCAATAACCCACAACTAACATCTTAGGTTACAGACACGGTCGCACCTGTTGTTGTTTGGACTTGTGTGCGCATGTGTTCCGGTTCGGACCGAGTATTGAGCTCTACTTGCTTAAGTTAAGAAGGTGGAATAGAGTAATATTTTGACTTGTTGGAAAGAGGATATATAGATCTTTTCAGTTTGTATACTTGTTTGTCACTTGTAGCTATTTCGGGACCACCGTTTGTAGCCAAACTTCCCTTTTTAGGGTCTGCGTAAACACACAAGTTTCCAAGGGCAACCCACAAAATGGAGTCTCTAGAAATGAACTTAATTCACAGCTTTTTGGGGGAACTATTTCTTGCAAACGGTTGGGCCTTACCACGTTCGATGTTTCTATAGTTACTACAAAGGCTTAGGTTGCCATGGTAACTAAGTAAGCGTGGGGGAAGCTTTGGATTACAGATTCACCTTGGAGTCTCCCTGTAGTATTGCCAAGTCGTAGTTTCTTCCAGCAGCGCAGACGCAGATGCTACTCAGCTACCTGACTCTTGCTAGTCTATAAGTGTTAGTAAACGAAGGAAGTAGCAAATTTGGGTGTATAATTAGTTTTGAGGTTTCTCGTGAATAGTCTTACGGTGATTCACGCCTTTTTCAAATGAATAGTTTGTCACTTGGGAAAATTTCTGTTGCTCGCTGAAGATTGCAGGTCACCAAAGGTCAGCTCGCGGTTTGGCAGGAATTTTTATTTCTTATTCTTTATAATTATATTATAATCTTATTCTTTTCTTGATTTCTGATCTTTTGCCTTGTCTCTTGTGAACAAAAAACTTAGGCAATGAAATGTTTTTCCCATACTTTATCATGGGAAAAAAAACAGTTGTCTGCTTTCTCTTCGTATTCGGTTTCAGCTTCGTATAGCTGAAGACCAGCCCGCTACTACGGACGAGCGTATCAAATACGCTTATTGGAAAATCTGACTTTAATAAGTGTCTAAAAATTACAGAAAAAATCAAGAAAAATTTAGGTGTAAACTAAGTTTTAAAATTCTTTTGAGCTGATTTTATAACTGCGTCCGCTATAGAGAGGCGCGCGTTTTAATAGCCCCGCTACTTCGGACGGGCGTATCAAAAACGTTTACACGAAAATCTGACTTGAAAATATTTCTAAAAATCACTAAAAATTCAGTAAAAAGTGTTTGTATAAGTCAAGTCTCAAAATTCTCTGGCGTTGATTTTATAACAGTGTCCGCTATAGCGAGGCGCGCCTTTGGAATAGGCCCTATAGACTCTGCAAGACCAAGCCTCGCTACTACGGACGGGCGTATTAAATACTTCAATACGAAAATCTCACCCGAAAATATTTCTAAAAATCACAGAAAAAATCGAGAAAAATTTTGGTGTAAATTAAATTTCAAAATTCTATCATAGTGATTTTATAACGGTGTCCGCTATATCGAGGCGCGCCTTTGGAATAGGCCCTATAGACTCTGCAAGACCAAGCCTCGCTACTACGGACGGGCGTATTAAATACTTCAATACGAAAATCTCACCCGAAAATATTTCTAAAAATCACAGAAAAAATCGAGAAAAATTTTGGTGTAAATTAAATTTCAAAATTCTATCATAGTGATTTTATAACGGTGTCCGCTATATCGAGGCGCGCCTTTGGAATAGGCCCTATAGACTCTGCAAGACCAAACCTCGCTACTGCGGACGGGCGTATTAAATACTTAAATACGAAAATCTCACCCGAAAATATTTCTAAAAATCACAGAAAAAATCGAGAAAAATTTTGGTATAAATTAAATTTGAAAATTCTATCATAGTGATTTTATAACGGTGTCCGCTATATCGAGGCGCGCCTTTGGAATAGGCCCTATAGACTCTGCAAGACCAAACCTCGCTACTGCGGACGGGCGTATTAAATACTTAAATACAAAAATCTCACCCGAAAATATTTCTAAAAATCACAGAAAAAATCGAGAAAAATTTTGGTATAAATTAAATTTGAAAATTCTATCATAGTGATTTTATAAGAGTGTCCGCTACAGCGAGGCACGCCTTTTGGAATAGGCCCTTCAACTGCTTACTGTTAATCGCGGTTGTTATCAGCTGTTATCACTAGTTATCAGCTATCGTGGGTCATACCTGGTAGTTCTGGGACAGTGTTTTCCACTTTCCAATCTTCCCTTTTTCCCCTTCTTCCCTTATCTTTCCCCTTTTCCCCCTCCGTGCAAGAATGTACAAGGGTCTAGATCTCCTCTTTACTCTCTTCTTATTCGTTTTCCCTTTTTAGACCCCATTTCCCCCTTGTTCAGGGAATTTTCCCTGCAAAGGTGGAAACACTGTTCTGGGAACACCTTTGACGTTGTGTGTGTGTGTGTGTGTGTGTGTGTGTGTGTGTGTGTGTGTATATACCTGCAGGAGTATTGATTTGTGAGGCTACTGACGTTATAGCTTCCTCCATGTACTTGTTCACACACGCCGAGACTTGGATCTGACAACTTGTAATTTGATTTCTCCAGAGCATTTCCCAGATTTTTATTATTAATAATATTATATAATATCAAGGGGTCCGAAACTTCAAAAAATCTTCGAGCACTTAGGCCCCCGTTATCACTGTTATCAACCTGTTATCTCCATGTTCTGTCCGTTGTTAACGCATGTTATCAAATAATCTTCGTACACTTTTCCTCGGAGTTTCGGACCCCCTTGTATAATATTTCACGTTATTATATTCACTATATATTTGATTGAGAACCCATAGAAAGGTACGATAACACTTGATAACAGTTGATAACACTAGTGATATTCCTAGATTTTTTTACAGCAAAATTTTACGGAGGGTTACTAACCCCCCCGTCCTGCGGCGTTTTTTATGGAGTTTCCGACCCCATGCTATGACCGTCGAAAGTATCATAACTCACCATAAGGGGGGTCCGCAACTCACTCATACTTTGCCGGTGTTATCAAGTGTTATCATCATGTTATCACCGTTGCATCATTGGAGAATTTTTACCAACGCTGATTTGTAATAAACTATTACTTATTTCGATATTATTAATATAATTAGTTAATTATATATATATTTAAACTGAATTTTTCATTAATTTATTTTAATTTAATTTAATTTAATTTAACTTGATTTTATAAAATTTTATAACGAAATCAACTGCGTCCGACCGGTGGAAATTCCCACGTAGACACGAAACTTGGAACAAATCCCTAACCCAGGAGGGGTCCACAACTCTTCCAAAAAAAAACTTTTTGTTATCAGTATGTTATCAGCGTGTTATCAAAAACTGAATATTAAACGCTTGTCCCTCCTTGATTATTGAATCGAACATTACCGGGAAAAATTACGGCGGACATTTTCAATGGCGCCCAATTAGTTTTCAAAACTGCCGCCATTTTCCAGTGCGGCGTTCTCTTTCCAAAAGAACGGACGGGGGGGGGTTCGCAACTCCCCGACAAATTTTAAAATTATTAATTTATGATCAAATGATAACAGTAGATAACAGATTTTCTCAGTTACATTCGTTAGGATAAATCGATACATGACCAAAAATTCCTCCAATCGATTTGTATCTGTCATATCGATACATTGTTGCCATATTTTATTTAAATTTCTCGTATCCCATATGTAGCCATTACTATTGGTCATTATTTATGGACGCCATTACTTATTAAATAACAATAATAATAGATAATAACAATAAATGATAGATTTTTCTGGCCAGCACAAAGTTGGAAAAAGTTTTTATTTTTTTGCGTGGATTTTTCCCAAGTTGGGAAATTTTTTTTTTTCCCACCATATTGGGAACAAGGTGGAGTGGGATGATGGTCGTAAGGATCCTTATAAGGTTGGTTCGTATCAACTTCCATACTTGGCACGTACCCCGCATGCAGTGGCTCTCCATTAATGAAACTACCAAACACAACCCACCGGTCCAAGTTATCCACCTATCATCAAGTGTTACCAAGAGGTTATCAAACGATTATCAAACGGCTATCAAACGGTTATTTACACGGTTATCATCACGTGTTATCATCACGTGTTATCAACAGGTTATCAAACGGCTATCAACAGGTTATCAAACGATTATCAACAGATTATCAAACGGTTATCAAAAGGCTATCAGACGGTTATTTACACGGTTATTTACACGGTTATCATCACGTGTTATCAATAGGTTATCAAACGGTTATCAACAGGTTATCAAACGGTTATTTACACGGTTATCATCACGTGTTATCAATAGGTTATCAAACGATTATCAAACGGTTATCAAACGGTTATCAACAGATTATCAAACGATTATCAAACGATTATCAAACGGTTATCAAACGGTTATTTACACGGTTATTAACACGGTTATCATCACGTGTTATCAATAGGTTATCAAACGCCTATCAACAGGTTATCAAACGGTTATTTACACGGTTATCATCACGTGTTATCAATAGGTTATCAAACGATTATCAAACGGTTATCAAACGGTTATTTACACGGTTATCATCACGTGTTATCAATAGGTTATCAAACGGTTATCAACAGGTTATCAAACGGTTATCACATGGTTATCAAACGATTATCAAACGGTTATCAAACGGTTATTTACACGGTTATTTACACGGTTATCATCACGTGTTATCAATAGGTTATCAAACGATTATCAAACGGTTATTTACACGGTTATCATCACGTGTTATCATCACGTGTTATCAATAGGTTATCAAACGCCTATCAACAGGTTATCAAACGGTTATCAGACGGTTATTTACACGGTTATTAACACGGTTATCATCACGTGTTATCATCACGTGTTATCAATAGGTTATCAACAGGTTATCAAACGGTTATCAAACGGTTATCACATGGTTATCAAACGATTATCAAACGGTTATCAAACGGTTATTTACACGGTTATTTACACGGTTATCATCACGTGTTATCAATAGGTTATCAAACGATTATCAAACGGTTATTTACACGGTTATCATCACGTGTTATCATCACGTGTTATCAATAGGTTATCAAACGCCTATCAACAGGTTATCAAACGGTTATCAGACGGTTATTTACACGGTTATTAACACGGTTATCATCACGTGTTATCATCACGTGTTATCAATAGGTTATCAACAGGTTATCAAACGGTTATCAAACGGTTATCACATGGTTATCAAACGATTATCAAACGGTTATCAAACGGTTATTTACACGGTTATTTACACGGTTATCATCACGTGTTATCAATAGGTTATCAAACGATTATCAAACGGTTATTTACACGGTTATCATCACGTGTTATCATCACGTGTTATCAATAGGTTATCAAACGCCTATCAACAGGTTATCAAACGGTTATCAAACGGTTATCACATGGTTATCAACAGGTTATCAACAGGTTATCAACAGGTTATCAAACGGTTATCGTACCGTCAAATGTGTTAATAACAGTAATAATCAAGAGGGTCCGAAACTCCGAGGAAAAGTATACGAAGATTATTTGATAACATATGATAACAACGGAGATAGCATGGAGATAACAGGTTGATAACAGTGATAACATCACCTAGGTGTACGAGGATTAATGGAAGTTTCGGACCCCTTGGTAATAACTAGGATAATAGGTTCTTGTATTATGATAAATCATATGCTATTCTGTTATCAACTTGTTATCAATTTGTTATCAATCTGTTATCAACTTGTTATCAGCCTGTTATCATCATGTTATCAAACGGTTATATGTGTTAAATCTGATAATAATAATGATTTATTCATTGTGTAATGCTACTGTGCTGTGTTATCAGCTTGTTATCACTCTGTTATCAACATGTTATCAATCTGTTATCGTCTTGCTAACTATGTGATATCAGTAAAGATTATTGTAGTAAAGATGTTGTCATCAAGGGGTCCGAAACCTCCAATAATCCTCGTACACCTAGGTCATGTTATCACTGTTATCAACCTGTTATCTCCATGTTATCTCCGTTATTAACATGTGTTATCAAACAATCTTCGTATACTTTTCCTCGGAGTTTCGGACCCCCTTGGTTGTAATGTTGCTAATAGAAGCCTATAGTGGTGTTATCACTATGTTATCAACTTGTTATCAGCATGTTATCATCTTGTTATCTTCACATATACTATTGCACCTTAATGACTACTTTCTTCTTAACTTGTTCTTGTATCAGGGTTTGTCTTTGGTATTAGCACTGTGTTATCAATTGTTATCATCGTGTTATCTACAGTTATCAGTGTTATCAAGTGTTATCACTGTCTGCGCATACGGTTAAGCAAGGCTCCGTTTGTTTGTCGAATGGCTGTTGTTTGGTCTGAACTCATTATTTTTGCATTCCCAGATTCTATGCGTAAATAATTCAATAAAACCTAATGTTACGTTAAAGTTAAATTAAATAATTACAAGAGTAACTTTTTCTAATGTCTGTCTCTCTGTCTGTGTCTGTGTGTCTGTCTGTCAGTCAAACTAATAATCGTTAGTGAGTGTTCAGTCAGATAGTCAGTCAGTTGATTAGCCTCTCTGTCTGACTGTCAGTCTGATAGTCAGTCAGTTGATTAGCCTGTCTGTCTGACTTTCAGTCTGCCTGCCTGTCTGTTTTTCTGTGTCTGTGTGGTTGTCTGTCATTTCGTCAGTCAGTTAATCGTCAGTTAGTCTCCAGTCAGTTACTCATAGTCAGATTAGTCTGTCTGCCTGTCTGTTTTTCTGTGTCTGTGTGTCTGTATGTCATTTAGTCAGTTAGTTAACCGTAAGTGAGTCTTCAGTCAGGCATACTCAGTCAGTTGATTAGTCTGTCTGTTTGTCTCTATCAGCGTGTCTGTCTGTCTGTGTGTCAAACAGTTGGTCTGTCAGTGAGTCTTTAGTCAGTTGCTCAGTCAGTTGATTAGTCAGTCTGTCTGTCTGTCTGGCTGTCTATCTATCTATCCATCTCCTTATATGTCTGTCTGTCTGTCAGTCAGTTAGTGAATCGTAAGTGTGTCTTCAGTCAGGCATACTCAGTCAGTTGATTAGTCTGTCGGTTTGTCTCTATCAGCGTGTCTGTCTGTCTGTGTCTCAATCAGTTGGTCTGTCAGTGAGTCTTCAGTGAGTCACTCAGTCAGTTGATTAGTCTGTCTGCCTGGCTACCTGTCAGTCAGTCTGTCTGTCTGAGTGTCTATCTATCTATCCATCTCCTTAGATGTGTGCCTGTCTGTCAGTCAGTTAGTCAGTCAGTTGATGAGTCTGTCTGTCTGTCTGTCTGTCTCTACTTACCTATCATTTTTTCCATCTATCTCCTTTATACTTTCTCTCCCAACGATTATACTCTTAAGAAAAAAAGTAATTAAAGATATTGTGAGCACACCCTGTTTCTTCAACCCCAAGTGGAAGTAGCAGTCAACTCCCACATACAAAAAAAGAAAAAAACCCATGGTGGGAAATTTTTCCCACAAGCAAATTTGGGAACTGGGAAAGGCTAAGGGAACTCCCCTTTCACAAAAATATTATTATTATTATTATTATTATATTATTGGTATTAGTAGTAGCAGAAGTAGTAGTAGTAGTGGTAGTAGTAGTGGTGGTAGTAGTAGTAGTAATAATAACAGTTGTAGTAGTAGTAGTAGTGGTGGTAGTAGTAGTAGTGGTAGTAGTAGTAGTACTAGTAGTAGTAGTGATAGTAGTAGTAGTAGTAGTAGTAGCAGTAATAGCAGTTGTAGTGTTTGTAGTAGTTGTAGTAGTAGTAGTATTTAAATCATTACTAACTAGTATAACGAATCTGCTGAATCCATGGTCAGCATGTAAGGTATCCACAGATGAGCAGGGACCTGTCCACCTATTCGACAGATTTGCTATACTCCCCGCTACCGCCTGTATTACTTTCAATTTTATTATTATTATAAGCTTACATTATTATTGGACAGCATGTTAGAAGTCTATTGATATACAGGACCTGTCCAACTATTCGACAGATTTACTGTACTCCTCACTTTAGTCACATACAGTTCTCGTTACTGTTTATCATTATTAGCCTTAGCATTGGACAGTATGTTAAATATCTATTGATATACAGGACCTGTCCACCTATTCGTCAGATTTACTGTACTCCCCACCATAGTCACATACAACTGTCATTACTGTTTATCATTATTAGCCTCAGCACTGGACAGCATGTTAAATATCTATTGATATACAGGACCTGTCCACTTATTTGACAGATTCCTGTACTCTCCACTATATCGTCATATTAATTTCGTCATTATTACAATTTTTTAGCCTCAGCATTAGGACAGTATGTTAAATATCTATTGAAATACAGGACCTGTCCACCTAATTGACAGATTTACTGTACTCCCCACTAGAATCACATACAATTCTCATTACTGTTTATCATTATTAGCCTTTGCATTGGACAGCATGTTAAATATCTATTGATATACAGGACCTGTCCACCTATTCGACAGATTTCCTGTACTTATTGCTCTGTCATACTATTATTACTATTAGATACAAAAAAATCGATTGGGTTGGAGGCTTTTATTGCGCATGTAGTAACGGATGTTATTGATCACCTTCAGTGGCACGAGGGGTCTGTAACCCACAAAAAGGATAAGGCAGATAACACGTTGATAACACACTGTAAATCAACAGGCTATACAGACCGATAACACTTTCATAACAGTTGATAACACATTCGTCTATAAATAAAACTATCGAGTAGCGAACCCTTTACTGTTTGAAATATATACTATTAATTTGAAATTAACTAATAACTATTTTAAAATAATTAAAATTTTATCATAATATGAAAAATAACAAATAATAATTTTACATATTTATATAATCGATTCTTAAGAATGCCTATATGGATATAAATTTTAATCGACTATTTTCGATTGTTGCAGTGGTGATCGCCAAATCTTTCATCGCCAGTAGAGAGGAGGACATCGTCACTACAGGTCCTCCGCCAGTCAAGTCGACCTCATCCAGCGAGCTGAGTTCATCCTACAACGGCAAGCCCCAGCCTCAGCCTCAGCCTCAGCCTCAGCAGTCGTCAGGGAAGACTGGACTGTTCCGCAAGAAGGAGTCCAAGAGCAACTTGGTGCGACCCAATTCGGCCACAGCCTTGAATGTAGACGACAAGGACTCAAAGAAGAGTAAAGAGTCTTCGGCAGTAGCACTGAGTAGCGGTAGCAGCAGCAAGGGTAAAGTCAGCGAGAGCGTCAAGAGCAAAGTCAGCAAGAAGGACGACTCCACTTCAAGGCAAGGATCTCAGTCGGCGAACTCTTCTCCGCGCAATTCGCTTTCCCAGCTCGTGGTTTGCAGTTTTTTTTTTTTTTAATCACGTTTTGGTGATGCAGGAAGGTAGCTGAGTCTTTGTTTTATCTTTTCATGTGCACAGAGTGCGGGAAAGTCGACGACTTCACCGACTTCTGCAGCGCCGAAAGCTGGGACCTCCAGTCACGAACCGAGACTCAACAACCCGCTCGCCGCAAAGATGCCTCTCGATAAACGGGGCGGCTCTTCACCTGCCACTGCGGACGCCCATTTCAATTGTAAGTCTATTTACAACTTGATTTTATATTCAAATTCACCTTCAGACTTCACATGTGAACCGGTAATTATGATTATTAGCCATCGCAGTGTAATTAAAGACTACAAATACCTTTTCCGTGCATAAAGTACCGCCACTATATAAAACGAACGCGTATTGAACGGTTCTCTTCGCACGTGGCGCGTGGCCGCCATCTTCAAGTCCTCTCATTACCGACTCCGGTGGGGGGGCAGGCAGGACTCATTAACACTTAAACACATTCAAATGAATTCAGGAAATCGACAAAATAAGTCCTCACAGCTTTGATAATGTGTGTATAATGAGTCACTAATTAACATATCGCTGACAAACAGTTATAAAAATTCAAAAGTTTTTCAACGCCATCTACCGGTGAGAAACTGAACTATTTTCAAATTTTTTTTCTCCCGTGGCGCGAAATTTCGGGCGAGTAGGATTTCGTTTCTTTCTTTTCTTTCTTTTTTTTTGGCCTTTGAATGGCGTCTTATCTCTAGCTTATTAGCATAAGATATAAAACGCAAGAAGGCAGAGGGAGCGGGGCGTGAGATGCAGGTTTTCTTTTCGCACAAGGTCTTGAAATTGTGAAACGGCACCTGGAAAGGCAGTGGCGGGAATTACTGGAACTCCCCCGCTGGTCTCGGGAGCCCCGGACCATTAAAGAGCGGCATTTGCATCAGTTGCCCCCACGTTTTGTAAAAATAGAAGAAAATAAAAAGGATGTTTGCCACCTTAAAAGGTAAACTTATATCTTTGTATAGGGAAGGAAAAGAAATAGCAATTAGCCCAATTTCTCTCTGTGCTGTAAAAACCGCGTGAATAATTAAGTCCCTCCAAAGAGCTGACGCCCTACCTAAACGTCTATTCAATTTGCTGCAGGGAAAAAAATCACTTAGTTTAAATGGGGCCAGACTAATTCGCTAATTGCTAACAATATTAATGCAGAACTATGGCGCATTGTTTGAAAACAAATTTACAAAATAGTCTGAAACAACTTCATTAAGTAGCAAAGCTTTAAGATCTCATAAGCAGTACATTTACGAGCTGCTCTGAAAACTGAATCTAAATTTACGGTTTCATTGTTTTGTCTTACTTGTTTTAAGAACCTTTCATAAAACATGAGCTTTTATCTCCAAAAGATCATCGAACACGTTTTCTTTTTCATCACTTCAAAACAAAACTAAAAACTTAGTGTTTTCCTTTTTGTTGCGGGTTGTCGATGAAATCTCTCTCTGAAATCTGAAAGGGAGTGGAGCTTACGAGATCTTAAATCAGATGCTTCATTCGGATGCTGTTTTTCGGCATTTTGATTACACACGTGGCTCGCTACACCCAGCAGGAGAGCCCATCCACTTACAGCGCATCAATATGCATAGCACGACCACACTACTCACGCCACTTTGAAATCTTGCAAGCCCCACAAATTCACAACGTAGTTCCAGAATCGACCGCTAGATGGCGTTGTGCGGCAAAAATTCGAACTAGCCCCTCCCTCGCTTTTTTTCTGAGGACGATTTTATTTAAATTTAAACGTAGATATGTAATACGGTTTATTTATGATAAAATAATCAGGACAAAAAAAATTTAGAAGAATAAGCCATTTAAGGTGTGTGAGCTAATCGTCCAGCGTCAGGCAGGTAGGAAGGTTGCAGCAGGTTTGCAAATGGCGGTGGAGTAACATGTTTTGTGCAGGGCGTTGGCTTTGCCTTTCTCGTCTCACACAAGTAGCCTATTAATGATGCGGGACAAGCTTAATAAGAACCCACCATCATTAATTCCCGTATCGATGCTTATCAGAAATCCGATCACTTTTACGTTTCGGCGAAGTCCCCTTCCTTGTATGAATCATGTCTTCATCGACAAGAAGTTTTTCAACCGCCCCGCCTCGTTTTTAGGCCAAGCCAATTTAGGAAATGGCTGTATTCCCACAGCGAATAAATTTTAGCAAAATCGGATTAGTATATCACGTATGTGCCTTGTGTTGAATAATTTCTTGCCGTGCGCAGTCTGAAAAATCAATACTTCCACCTTGATGATCACGGAGGCAAAATCCTCGAGATTTCTGCACTGCCGACGTCTCGAGACATTCGAACCCTTTCGTAACTTTACTCAAAACAAATAACGATACGGGTCTCCTTCGTTATCTGTCGAGGGAAAGCGAAGAGTCTCGGGGAAAAGTAAAACTTCAGAAACTCACGATTAGAGTACGAGTCTCCCGAAAGAAACGCTACAGCGACAGAGCGGGAAGAGTATCGCGACAGTCGTTCGCGAAGTGTCGTGTGGAGTTAAGAAAGCGTCAGAGCGGGAATTTTCATGAAGTATACAACTGCGAGGTGTCGTTCGAGAACCTCGGGAAAGAAAGCGACAGACCGAGGAGGTGGTAACGTTTTTCGGGAAATCTCGAGTAGGGCTGTTAGCGAGTCAGGGACCGGAGCGGGGGGGGATTCCTCGGGACTCGTTCGCTCCCCCGCTGGATGCAAAGTAGCCAGCGGTGCGTGAAGATATTCCATCGTGTGAGATACCTCATGGCTGGCGGGTATGCATGCATCAGTGACACATTGCGTGATCAGATTCTCAACTGCAACCTATGAAGAGAGATTATAAACACATACGCTAAACCATAAACGAATTTCCAAATACCCAAGTACACGGTAAAGTCTTTTCATAGGGTCTCCATATAAGTTTGCGTTTCCTTTTTTTTAATGTTTGTTTGCCTTGTTTGGCATCCATAAGTTTCCATACCCTTAGGATATCGATCCAAACAGACGACGCAGTCGCTTTCAATCCTCCTCTCCATGCACAACCATACTGATATAAAAAAAAAACTACACAAACACAAATAAGGGAAAGAAACATAAGTAGAGAAAAATAATCCGTCGTCCCAAGTTTGAAGACTCCCCGCAAATATGATTAGTGAAATTGTCTACTTGATGTAATGAAATAACGTAAATCATTTCTCCCATAGCGAGACCTAGGGCCACCCAAAAGACATAACTTCAAATTAAGCGCCGGCCATTTTCTTTAAAAGATAAAAAAATTCAATTCAATTCAATAAAGCTTTAAAATATAATTTTTTTGTTTTCATAAGTATTCAAATACGTTTACGTGAGTTTAAAAAAACAAAAAAAAATCAATATTTTATTTCTTAAAAATAGTTCAATCGGAGCAAGTAGTTTAGAATTCTGTCGCTAGATGGCGTTGCAACACAAACATTTCAAGCAAAATGTGTAACGCCGAGGTCGCTCAATGTCGCCCGGCGGCCTTGCAGCGGATGCCTGAGCGTTTAGTGGCCGAGCATTTGCGTAGGGAGAAGGGCCTCGGCGTGGACGCTTGCTTCGTTGTAATTTACTCGCTTGTCGTTTTGTTTCGTGTACGCAGCGGAAACTAAGTTCTTTGTGCTTAGTTGAAGGCGCAATTGAGAAAAAAGAAAAAACGACTTTCTTGGTGGCGTGTTTTGTTAGACGCTGGTCACATTTCACGTTGCCCTTACATGGGCCTCGCGTGAAGAGAGGTCCTTGCCGCTTGGGGAAAACGAGAGAGAGAGAGAGAGAAAAATGTCGGGCTAAAATATGCAGATTTTAGATTTGGCCTGCGTTTTTCGTCCCGCTTTGAACTGATTATTAGAGTGTAAACCAGTTTGGTGTAAATATTTCGTGCGCAATTATCGAGGAGGAAAAATAGGAAAGAAAATGGGAAATGCGGCCACCACAAAGAAGGGGGACCCCACAGAGAACGGTGAGTTGTTTTCGGTGCTCGTTAAAAGCCTCAAGGTTTTTGGATTTTCAAAAGGCCAAAAACAGAAATCGATGTCGATAGCATAAGACAAAACGTACTTGCCAATGTGGTTCATGGTTGCCATGGCAACCCTCTATTCCTGGAAACGTAAAATCTCTCTTTGATCCTCTTCCGTCGAGGTGGCCATTTTTCCAAAAACATTCTCGCCGTTTTAATTAAAACTTAAGAAAATCACGAGACAGTGGTTTTGAATACGCAGTCTGCGTTGTCCCGTCATTTGTTGAACATGCCGTTTAGAATGCAAATCTGACAGATAGAAATGACGGGACAATGGCTCTCAATGCTGGTCCCCCAAATTCCCATGTTAAGCCATTGTCCCGTCATTCGTAGAGCATCCCTTAGAAAGCTACGTTTCGTGCCCTGGCAAGTCTTTAGAATCACGGGACAAGGACTGTCATTGCCGTTGTCCCGTCATTTTTAAGACGTAACGAATTCCGCGTTATATCTGTGCTTGACTCTGCGGGCGAGTCTACATTATGACGGGACAACGACTGTTAATTTATTAAACGTTTGTTATTCTGATGCATTGTCCCGTGATTCCTGTAGCTTCCCTAAAAACTGTGCCAGGCGAATCTTCAGAATTACGGGACAATGACGGTCAATCGGCTATCCTCTTCCAAATCCTGGCCATTGTCCCGTGATTCTTAGGACGTAACGAATTCTGCATTACATCTGTGCTTGACTCTGCGGGCAAATCTTCATTATAACGGGACAATGGCTGTTAAATCTATAAAAAGTTTGCTATCCTGATGCTTTGTCCCGTGATTGTGGAGACTTGTCGGGACGGTTTGAACCGTTTCCGCCTCCCCGGCGCCAAATAAATCTCGGATTGGTGATTTATCGTCTAAATGGGCGTGGCCGAAATGCAAACAGCAGCCATTGGCGCTCGACTAAATTGCAACAGATTTGAATTAATGACTTGTGTGTGTGAATAAATTTCATTCAAACGGAAACGGTAAACCGGGATACCCGCGGTTTGATACCCGCGGGCCCCTTTCACCATTTCTGTTGATTTCTTGCGGTTGTTGTCATGGCAACACTCGATACCCACCACCTGTTGCTACCTCCATTTTCCACTAAATATTCCAAATTTTCGCTTTAATTGATTTTATTCTTTATTTACAGTTGAGGAATTCCTCCGCGAAGCCAAGGAAAAGTTTGAGGAACAATGGAAAAATCAATCGCAGGTAAAAATACTAGTTTGGTACCGCTCGATACCCCTTCCCCCCAAGTCCGTGGTAGCGTGAAAACGGATAGTTAAAACGCCCATCAAATGCACGACTTCCATAATGAACATGTGTAGCTGACTGAACGTGGATATTAGGGAAGCTTTAATGGGTATCAGGGGGTAGCCGCTACCCACGATTCTCACTAAGATTCGTTTGATTGCAGACCCCTTGTATGACCACTCAAATTACTCAGCATGGAACGCTCTATCGTTTGGTGGTATCCAATGGTCTATTGGATTGCTACCCTCCCTGCTACCTTTGGTGTCGGTTGTTACCTAAGCTTGCTTGTAGACCCCATTTGTGACCATTCAAAAATGCTCAGCAGAACAAACACTACCACTTGAAAGTACCATACGCTCCACAAGGTCGCTACCCTAAATACTACCTTCGCTATCTCAGGTATCGGGTACACTACGTCCCGGAAGACCCCTTGTTATCCTTCAGAATGTTCGTCCAAGTGATTTTTGCACTTCTAGGGGTATCGTACGATATCTATTGATTGTGATACCCTAGGTAGCGGACTGACGCAGATCCTGTTAGCACAACCCCTCAGTATGGGCAATTTTATTATTCATCAGGCACATTGTTTTGAACTAATCCCGTTGCTACCATGACGACCCTCGATACGTAAGAATTAAGGGTATCCCGAGCTGTACACTACGTACGCTGAAGAGTGATACCGGTTCAAGTTATACCCATGTTGTGACCACTCGTTATACTCAGCTTGAAGAGCTCTTTACGAATATGTAAACTATTTCATCATAAAGCTTAATTAACATTAACTATCATTTCACGGTTATTGGTTAGAGGAAGTAGACCCCGCTTGTGACCCTCAGAATGTTCGTACTGATGGGCTCTGTCCATTTACACTATTATTTTGTGAAAAATACTTAGGATACAGCGAATATGTTGTAACTGTCCAAGTTACATAGTTTCCTGCTGCGAGCCATTTCTCGCAGCTCTATTTGAGCAGCATGAGTAAGCGTGTGTGTACATATGTGTGTGTATATGTGTGTGTGTGTGTGTGTGTGTGTGATGATCCAAGGACAACAACATGGCGGCCTGTTGCTTATTTTTGGCCCTGGACGAAAGCCCTGCTGATTATTGAGTAGCTGCACGTTTTATTGGATTAAACTCCTCCTCCGCCGCCCTCTGTTTTGTCTTTCAGCAGCTTTTCCAGGCAACAAACCTGGGGGGAAAAAAAAATCTATTAATGATCTAAATTTTTGTCTTTTTAATTTTATTGTTCAATAGAATACGGCCGGCCTGGAAGACTTTGACCGCATTAAGACGCTGGGAACCGGATCTTTTGGACGAGTCATGCTGGTGCAGCATAAAGTTAGCAAGAAATACTATGCCATGAAAATCCTCGATAAGCAAAAGGTATATCCTTAGCCCCGCTGATTCCTTTTCTTTCTCCAAATCTTATTTCTTTTGCCGAGCCGCACAGTTTATTGTCCTACGGCAGAGACGTAATCCGATTAACTGCCACCTATTATCATCTTATTTCATATTCTTATCGATTTGAATTTAATGCACGTAAGTTTAAAATGTACGTGTCCGTGCATTCGAGCAGTTGTTTCCACTTTCAGTATCCCCCCTTTTCCCCTTATTTTTTCTCCTTTTCCCCGCCGTTCCAAAGTATAAGGCTGTCCTTAAAGATTTTCCCTGTTCTCTTATGTTCGTATTTTCCCCTCCGTGCTAGAATATAAGGCTGTACGTCTACCTTTTCCCTTATTTTCCCCTTTTCCCCCCAAGCTAGAATGTAAGGCTGTACTTCTAGTTTTTCCCTTTTACCTCTTCCCTTTTTTCCCCTTTCCCCTCCTTGCTAGAGTACAAGGCTGTACTTCTAGTCTTCCCTTTACCCTCTTCCCTTAAATTTCCCTTTTCCCCTCCTTGCTAGAATACAAGGCTGTACTTCTAGTTTTTCCCTTTTACCTCTTCCCTTATTTTTCCCTTTCTCCCTCCTTGCTAGAATACAAGGCTGTACTTCTAGTTTTTTCCCTTTTCCCTCTTCTCTTATTTTTCCCCTTTTCAGACCTCATTTTCCCCTTTTCCAGGGAATTTCCCTGCAAAGTGGAAACCCTCCATTTCGAGCATTGCTAATTAATAGGACACAAAAAGCCGTACCTGACGCAATGGGACACACATGTGTGCGGATACCGATGACGTATATCGCGCCACACACGCGTTTCTCGCATGTAAACATGTGTGTGTCAAGAGGAAAACAGACAAGGTCACCAGCCGCCAAATTGCCTTTTCCAGTTGGGAGTTTCAGAATTTTCCCAGTAAATAAAACGAAAAGTTTAGGATTCCGGATTGAAAAGCTGCTGACGGATTCGAATCACGTCCCCCGTTTTGCTGTTTGAAATGGGAAAATTTTCTCGTCGACGTGAACGTGAAACGAAAACTGAATGCGAAATCGGATGACGGGGGGAAAAAATCGATGACGAAAGCTGTTGGCGACTCTCTTGACTTGTTTGACCCAGTCCCGTCCCCGAAAACAAGTCTCGAATTTCAATTTCTCTGGATAATATAAACATTTCGATATATTATAACATAATAATAATAATAATAATAATATTCATACGAAATGGTTTACGTTCACCGTTACTATGTAATTGAAATAACTTTATAAACTCCATATTATAAATATTATTTACATTAGTATGGCTTATTATTATTATCATTATTATTATTATTATTAAAGAGGCTGGGATCCTCTTTGGGATTATAGCCTACATAGCAAAGTTGGAACAATTTTGAATAATAGTAATATTTTGTAATAGAAGTTTTGTAATAATAATAATAATAATAATAATAATAATAAGCCATACTAATGTAAATAATTATAGTATGGAGTTTATAAAGTTATTTAAATTGCATAGTAACGGTGAACGTAAACCATTTTGTATGGCCAAAAACAAGTCTTGGATTTTTATATTCTTTAATGAGCATTCTGATATTTTATATCATTTTAATAATAAATTGTAGTAATACAAATAATACTTATAATATGGAATTTATAAAGTTATTTCAATTGCATAGTAACGTTGAACGTAAACCATTTTGTATGGCCAACAACAAGTCTTGGATTTTTATATTCTTTAATGAGCATTCTGATATTTTATATCATATTAATAATTAATTATAGTAATACAAATAATATTTATAATATGGAATTTATGAAGTTAATTTAAATTACATAATAAGGTTGAACGTAAACCATTTCGTATGGCCAAAAACAAGTCTTGGATTTTTATATTCTTTAATGAGTATTTCGATATTTTATATCATATTAAATATGAATATATTATATAATTAATTTAATGTAATTTAAATTTAATTTTATTATTCAGAGTTATTTAAATGATAATGTAATGATTTGTAGGTCTGGATTTTTAACGACTCACGATGCTCGTAAACTCTTTGACTCTGTTATCAATGTTAGTAAAATTATCATGAGTTATTACCTTTTATCGCATATTTTTAGGTTCTGTGGGGCTTGGCAAAAGGGTGGGATTATGCACGTTGATTTATTTGCTGATTTTTTGGAATTTTTTGATTGGCTGTTTCGTAGGTCGTGAAGCTGAAGCAAGTGGAACATACCCTCAACGAGAAGAAGATCCTGCAGGCCATCAGTTTCCCCTTCCTGGTCAGCTTAGAGTATCACTTCAAGGTATTTTTTTATTATTATTAGTTGTAGTAGTAGCAGTACTAATAGAAGTAGGACTAGTAGTAGTAGAAAAAGCAGCAGCAGCAGTAGTAGCAGTAGCAGTGATAGAAGTAGGAGTAGTAGTAGAAGAAGCAGCAGCAGCAGCAGTAGTAGCAGCAGTAATAGAAGTAGGAGGAGTAGTAGAAGAAGCAGCAGCAGCAGTAGCAGTAGTAGTAGAAGAAGCAGCAGTAGCGGTAGTAGTAGAAGAAGCAGCAGTAGCAGTAGTAGTGGTAGTAGCAGTAGTAGTAGCAGTAGTAGTGGTAGTAGCAGTAGTAGTAGCAGTAATAGAAGTAGGAGGAGTAGTAGAAGAAGCAGCAGCAGCAGGAGCAGTAGTAATGGTAAAGGAAGCAGTAGTGGTAGTAGTAACCATTAAGAATTTGTCGAATCCTTGGACAGTGCTAGATTCAGCGATGTGTCTGTGTACCCATGTCCACGTATACGACAGATTTGTGTTGCAACACTATTTCGACTATTGTGTGTATCACAATATTGGGTTATATCTATTATTGACTTGTTAACAAGAATCTGTCGAATACGTGGACACAGCAAGATTCAGCCATACGTACTTTGACGCTTGGCCACGTAAACGACAGATTAGTGTTGCAATGCTATTTGTTATTATTATTATTATGACTATTGATTGTAATTAAAATCGTGTCTCTCAACTTTTCTAATTATTATTCCAGGATAATTCCAATCTGTACATGGTGCTGGAATACGTACCCGGAGGCGAGATGTTCTCTCATTTGCGTAAAATTGGACGTTTCAGGTCGGTTCCCTCCACAAAAATCCACCAAAACAACAATTATAATAATTATTAATCAATAATTAATATGAGTATCATTATAGAATAATCCAGTGTTTCCACTTTCATTTTCCCATTTTTCCCCTCTTCCCTTAATCTTCCCTTTCTCTCCTCCATACTAGAAAACACGCCGTACGTACAGATTTCCCCTCTTCCCTTATTTTTCCCTTTTTCCCCTCCGTGCTAGAAAACAGGCCGTACGTTCAAATTTCCCCTCTCCCCTCTTCCCTTATTTTCCCCTTTTTCCCCTCCGTACTAGGAAACGCGCCGTACGTTCATATTTCTCCTCTTCCCTTATTTTTCCCTTTTTCCCCTCCGTACTAGGATACACGCCGTACGTTCAGATTTTCCCTTTTCCCTCTTCACTTACTTTTCGCTTTCCAGACCGCATTCTTCCTTTACTCAGTAAATTTCCCTGCAAAGTGGGAACACTAGAATTTTCATAATAACAAATTAAAAATGAAAAAAATAATCATAACAGTAATCAGTGATATTGTAAGAAATTTTCATTTCAGATTTTTCAGTATTCTAACATAGAAATCTTCTTAAATTATATTCAATATTTTAATTGATTAATTGATTTTGTAATATTAAGATACGGTGAATAATAATAATAACAATAATTACGTTTCATTAGAATAAGTTGTACTGAGTATTGGCGTTAATTTTGTGTGATTTTGGTAGTGAGCCGCATTCGAGGTTTTATGCAGCACAGATCGTGTTGGCTTTCGAGTATCTGCACTATCTCGATCTGATCTACCGCGATTTGAAGCCCGAGAATCTTCTCATCGACAGCCAAGGATACCTTAAAGTATGCAACAGCAGTTCAACAGCAACAACAGTAGTAGTAGTGGTTGTAGTAGTAGTAGTTGGGATCATAAGAGCAGCAGCAGCAGTAGTAGTAGTAGTAGTAATAGTTGGGATAATAAGAGGAACAGAAGTAGTAGTAATAGTGGTGGAAATAATTATAGTAGCAGAATTAGGTATGGTAATAGTATAGTAGTAGTAGTAGTTGGGATAATAAGAGCAGCAGAAGTAGTAGTAATAGCAATTAGAGCAGTATACGTAGAAGTACTGGTAACAGTTGTACTGATAGTAGTAGTAGTAGCACTAATACCAGCAGTAGTAGCTGTACCATCAATATTAGTAACAGTAGTAGTACTTGTTATAATAAGAGGAACAGAAGTAGTACTAGTAGTAGCTGTACCATCAGTAGTAATAAAACTAGTAGTACATAGTTCAGATAGTACGAGCAGAAGGTAGTTGTAGTAGTAGCAGCTGTACCCCTAATAGTAGTAACAGTAGAAGTACTTCTTATCATAAGAACAGAAGCAGTTCTAGTAGTAGCTATTACCATTAGTAGTATTAACAGTAGTAGTAGTAGGGATAATAAGAACAGAGCAAGTATTAGTAGTAGTAGTAGTACCTGTACCCCAAGTAGTAGTAACACAAGAAGTAGTTCGTATAATAAGAACAGAAGTAGTTCTAGTAGTAGCTGTACCATTAGTAGTAATAACAGTAGAAGTAGTTCGTATAACAAGAACAAGTAGTAGTAGTAGTAGCTGTACCCCAAATAGCAGTAACAGTAGAAGTAGTTCGTATAGTAAGAACAAGTAATAGTAGTAGTAGCTGTACCCCAAATAGCAGTAACAGTAGAAGTAGTTCTAGTAGTAGCTGTACCACCAGTAGTAGTAACACTAGTAACAGTAGTAGTAGTTGGGATAATAAGAACGAATCATTTTATTGTATTGTATTTTATTTTATATTTTATTCAAACAGGTGACAGACTTCGGGTTCGCTAAACGAGTCAAAGGGCGGACGTGGACCTTGTGCGGAACTCCCGAATACCTGGCTCCCGAAATTATCCTCAGCAAAGTACATTCAAAATTTATACTAATTAAATTAAAATTAAAGTCCAATTTTAACTGAAACGTGTAAATATATTATGAAAATAAATAATAATTTTGCATGTATACAGTGTTTCCACTTTTGCAGGGAAATTCCCTGAAAAAGGGCGGAAATGGGGTCTGAAAAGGGAAGAAGAAGAGAAGAGGGTAAAGGGGAAATCTAGACATTGTATATCCTAGCACGGAGGAAGAAAGGGGGAAAAAGGGAAAATTGAAAAGTGGAAACACTGCATGTACCTCTTGTTACCTCAAACAAAATAGGTGTAAATAATAATACAATAAAAATTTCAGCTAATAATAGTATTTAATTAAAATCATATAAAAATTCAACTTTCAGATTAATGTATAATCAAATGAGAATAAGTTATTTATATTTTATGATAATCAAGTTAAGTTTCCAATTTATTGTAGTATCAGGGTTCCCACCGACTTGGAAAACCGGGAAATCAGGGAAGAGTCAGGGAATACAGAGAAAAATCAGGGAATTAGTAATAAATGAGGAAAACGTCAGGGAATTTGAGTTGCCACTCCGCTCAGTTTTCGCTCAGTTTTAATTAACCTTTGCTCAACTGTCTAATGAATAAATTCTAGAAAGTAAAGTGCGTTTAAAAAGTCAGGGAAAAATCGGGAAAACTGTCAGGGAAAACAGGGAAAAGTCAGGGAATTTGATTAAGATTTTTCAGTGGGAACTCTGAATATTAATTGAACTTAATACTCGAATTTTTATATATATTTTTTTACTTATTTTCAATGGCATTTAGTCTAATAATCGATTTTTTCACATTTTTTTCTTATTTTATACTAATTTTCAGTCAGATTAAGTCTAATGATAGAATTTTTAATTACTTTCAATGTTAATTAACAGGGATACAACAAGGCTGTTGACTGGTGGGCGCTGGGGGTGCTGGTCTACGAAATGGCAGCTGGATACCCGCCCTTCTTCGCCGATCAGCCCATTCAGATCTACGAGAAAATCGTCTCAGGAAAAGTGCGTCAGCCAATCACAAATAAATTAACAATAACAATATTTATTTTAATATATTAAGTTACTGTATTTCGACCAATACGAAAAATAATAGAAATAATAATAATATTCATATAATTTTATTATAATTTATTATCATAATATAATTATAATTGTATTATTATTTATATCTACAGAATATTATCATAATAATAATTATTCATATAAATTTATAAAATAATCATGAATTAATTAAAATATATTTTTAAAAATTACAAGTCTGGTTGTCATAGCATTTCATAGTGAACGTCAGTAATGAAAACAAAATAGGTTTATGATATCATCCTAATAAAATAATAAATGGATGAAATTAAAAACACTATGTGAATTACAGGTCCGGTTTCCATCGCACTTCAGTTCGGAGCTGAAGGACCTGCTGCGCAATCTGCTCCAGGTGGACCTGACCAAACGTTTCGGTAACCTGAGGAACGGTGTCAACGATATCAAGAACCACCGCTGGTACAGCTCCACCGACTGGATCGCCATCTACCAGAAAAAGGTACGTGGAAAAATCTGATCCATTTGAAAACGCACGCCTCTTGCACTACGTTCACACTGCCGGACTTATACTGGTATAAAGCGCCACTGCGGAATAACTATCACCAGTATTTCCACTTTCATTTTCCCCATTTTCCCCATCCCCCCCCTCTTCCCTTATTTTTCCCTTTTTCCCCGTCGTACTAGAATACACGACGTACGTTTAGATTTCCCCTGTTCCCTCTTCACTTACTTATTTATCCCTTTCCAGACCCCATTTTCCCTTTTTTTCCAGGGAATTTCCCTACAAAGTGGAAACACTGACTATCACACAGTGTAGAGATAGCTATTCCACAAGTTATACCAGTATAGTTTGCAGTGTGAACGTTGTGTTACTCTTTTGCATGCAAGTTTTTTTTGCATTGGACTAACTATTTTTACTATCAGCACTTGAATTTTTCCACTCTATTTGAATACTTGATTATGAACATTAAAATTTCGCAAAAATTTTTGGTTTGTAAAGGAAATGAAGAACCGAGAACGTATTTTTTGATAAATTTTCAGTGTGTTTAAGTTTAATGGGATCTGTAAGTCACCTCTGATTAGATGGAAAACTTTGCTCTTAACCCTTTTATCCGAGGCTAATTCACTTATAATCCACCAGCTTTCACTCTAAAATAGTTAACTTAAAATTATACTATACTTCAAAAACAATTTATAAATATATAATATTAAAATAGAACTTATGAATAGTGTAGATATTCTAAACTGCGTAAAATATTTTCAAATTAATTAACGAAGAAAATATAATTTAACTAGATGTGGTTATTACTAGTACTAATTACTATCAACTACTACTACTAACTTACTTCAACACTGATTCTAAATATATAATACTAATATACAACATATAAATAATGTTATAAGTTTCCTAAATTGCTTAAAATAACTTAACTTACTAATATTATTACTATTATCATACGTTTTACTAATTATTATTACTTATAATTATTACTAATTACTACTGATTACTAATTCTTGTATCAACTGTTGACTATTATTAAGCTCCAACAATAATTATAAATATAAAATAGGAATAAAAAACATAAATAATAATATAAATATTTTAAGTTACATTAAATAACTTAATTAACTATTACTATTGAATAAATCTCTTTCTAACTATTCTGTTAACTATTTCTACTATTTTATTATTATCTTACCACAAATGTATCACTTAAGTTATCTTACTGCTTGTAAAATAAATTCGGTTTTTCATTTACTTTGCAAAAAAAAATTTTTGCAACTTTTCGATTATTTCTGGTGTGTTTCCTATTTTAACAACAAATGGCTGCATGCTGCATGGCTTTTCTTTTTTTTTTCTCTTTTTTATTTTGGTTCGCCTTTCATTTCTACTCCGGGGGACTTGGCTTTTCTGTTGGCGGAAAAACTCGGTGTTTGCGAAAAAAAATTTTTGCACGGGCCCCAAAAAAAAAAAGGTGAAAGCTCCTCTGATCCCTAAAATCCGAGGTGAAGGAGACACGAGCCAGTTCCAGGATTACGAAGAGAACAAAAACGTCTTCCGTATAGCTGCTGATAACATCCACGCTGCTGAATTTCGCGAATTCTGAGGTTTTCTTTTTGCATGATCATCCTAGTTTGTTTGTTTTTTTTTTGGCACTAACAGCTCGGTTTATACAGTCCCTTTAACTCTAGTGACGTGAAATAATGTTGTGTACTGTTGTTAGGTGGAGGCCCCGTTCATCCCCAAATGCAAAGGACCTGGCGACACGAGCAACTTCGACGACTACGAAGAGGAGGCCCTGCGGATTTCGTCCACAGAGAAATGCGCCAAGGAATTTGCGGAATTTTAATGGGGGTTAAAAAATAACCGAAAAACAAAAAACAATTTCTATTAAACTTGGATATTTTATTTTAACTTGACCTTTTTTAGTTCCAGTTTTTCGCGAAATTTGTGTTAACCCACCTTGAAAGTAAAATTTCGCAAATATTAGTGCAATTTTTTTCGCGAACGGGGGCAGAAATCCTAAAATTTTGAGGATTTTTTTTATTTTTTTCAGTGTTTTTCAAAAGTTTTAAGTTTGAAGATTTCAGAGAAATATTAACATAAAAATTTTATTTTTTTTTCCAAAAATACTAGTCATTGTTGTAGCTACCACTCCTCCAGCCGTTTACCCCCCATTGGCCCCCTATAGTTGGTGTGATCGTTGTGTTTTTACTTTTCAAATAATTTTTCTGCAAGAAAATTTTGATTTTTCGCAAATTTTTTCTGGAATTAATTTTACATTTTTCTAAATGTAATGTACAGAGAAGAGACGAGACAGACCTTCCTTTTGTGGCTATTTTTCAACTTTCTGTATGTGTGCGTGTTTTCTTTTTCCCTTAATCGGGGAAAAGTCCCTCAGATTTCCCCTCACAGGATCGTTTTGTTTAAAAAAAAAACCTGGAAATTAGGGAAAATTTGTCTGTTTCATTCAGCGCATATCAGATGCTCCATCGAAGGAAGCGGGAAAGCAGGAATCGCGAACTGAAAACCCGAGGACTACGGGACGAGAACGTTTTCAAGAAAAGGAAAGAAAGAAGCAAACCTTTCAAACATTTTTTTTTTCCTGTAAATAGTTCGATAGTGTATTAGTTTGACAAAAAATTTTCTACTGTTTCAAGCAAAAAAAGCAAAAGAGAAAAACTGCTAAGAAAATCTATTTACCTTGTGTGTATTCGCGAATAAAACGGCTTCTATGTTTGTTCACCTCGCCCCGTTTTAGATAAATCTACAAAAAATCCCTGTCATAATACTTGTATATGTCATTCAAGTGGAAGTGATGTTTACCCTCCCGTTATTTTTTCCAACATTACGTCTATCCTTTCAGATTCTCTGCCCTTTCGTAGTTTGTTCCCCCGCTGCCCCTCGAGAAATGTGTATCTTTTCTTTTACCGTGCAGAATTTCGCTCATTTGAAAAACAAAAAGGGTTTCAAAAATAAATCTTCAATTCCAAAAAAAAATCACAAGTTTCTCTAACGACAACGTACGAGTTTTAGTCGAAAACGTCATTGTAGACGCCAGTTTGGATGATCCTGATACCGTCCCGTTCCCTGATGCGCAGCGTGGAGAGCTGGTCGCAGTCTTCGAGCCCGCTGGTCACTCGACCGATCCGGGGGGCCCTCCGAACGTTGTTTTCCTCAAAGGGTCCCAACAGAATGACGAAATCCCACGTTTGGCTGCTGTCTGTATTGTGCCAGTAGAGCCCCACGTCCCCACGCTCCTCAATGCTCGGTTGTGAGAGAAGAATCAGGCCCTGGATGGCCCTGATGTTCCTGTACGGATTATGAGGCGTCCCGAACGTGACAAAGGAATGAGGTTTAGCCTGCAAACATTTAGTAATGAATGAACAATCAAAAGGATAAGTGAGGTTGATAACACCTTGACAATTCTGGATCCGTAGTACCCTTGACTGCTGCAGGCTTCTGTGAAAGACTCGATAGTTTGTACTGTTAGGCAGGGTACCTGAACGATGATTGTAAACTCACGATAATAGTCTGTTGTTACCGTCAACTCGCAGTCCACGGTTTCGTCAAATGAGCTTCCAGAATACAGTCCTGGAAGAAAAGTAGTTTTTCAAATATCATACGGAATGCAACGTTAACTGTGTTTTACTTGGCCTTCTTATGCGTTCCAAAAAAGCGGGTGAAAAATATTCGCTTGGCAAAACGGCTGCCGCTTGCTCGCTAGCAGCCGAAACTGAGCTTGAAGATTCTTCAGGGTCTGCTACGCTTCCAAGTGTTTCCAGATTCGGTTGGTCACGGAACATGATGGTTCTTTCCAGTAGCTGCGCTAAGGAAAACGCCAGTGTGTTGAGGCATGCTGCTCTCACTGATCCACCGTCCACGGGATTCATCAGTCCGAGCTGAACCTTTTCAGTTAGTCTCAGAGCCGTGCCCTGGGAATCGTTCACAGTCTCAACTTGGAAGGAGACCTGACAGTTCTTCGTTTTCTCAAACGCTTCGAGAAACTCTCTCGGAAACGAGGAATCGACTGGCGACGTCAGTTGGTCGAGAAGAGCAGTATCGGGATGGGAGACGTCAAAACTCTGCAGTTCACGAATTCTTTCTGCAAAAAAGATTAGACTCTGTTACTTAGGAACACGACAGTTGTACACCAGATGATTGCTTACCTTTTACGCAGGCGATGTCAGCACTGTTCTGCTGCTGACTTTGCGCAATGAAACTCTGGATTACCTCCAAGGACTGAGCCGCGTTTTGTAGATACGACTCAGCTTCAGCCAAATGGCTGAGGTCGTATGTTAGTCTCAAAAGTGTCTGCTGGACTTTTTCTTTAATTTTGTGATCCTCTGGAGCAGGGCTTGTTGACTGAAGAGTCGTGATGATATGTTCCTTGCTGCAGTCAGCACTTGCAGTTTGATCGCAGGTATAACACCATCGCCTGTAAAAGAAACACCTGCCTTTACTATAAATTCAAATGAACTAAACTAATGTGATTTTTAACATTTTGGTTTACCCTGAATTATATAAAGGCCTGTCTCTTCTTGTTCCTGAGCTTCCGCTGGTCAGTGTTTCACGCTCAATAATATGCAAGGCGTACTGATTGGTGCGCAGCTGTTCGATTCCACTGGAGACTGGAGTCGAAAAACGACAGACGGGACAGTTTACAATTGTGCCTGTCTCCTGCAGTGACGATAAGGGAAGTTGCTGCGAACAAAAAGAAGTCGTATATAATGAAAATCTGTTATTCATGCCAAATGCATGTTATACTACATAGTTTTTGTTCATTAAATGGGTGTATTTACCTTAAGGCAGGACACACAGAACGTGTGATGGCAGGACAGAAACTTGGGCAGCCTTTCAGCGCAATTGTAAATTTCAAAACACACACCGCACGTGGTGAAATCTTTGTCGTCGTCGTTGCCAACAAGAGCTGTTGCCATTTTTCAACAATATTTTCCAATCTATTTATGACATGATATGAATTTTTATTCACAATGACCCGCGAGGGCCGCAACTTAGGCGAGCTTCAACGTTTTCAAAAGAATGTAAATAAACTGTCTGCAACGCCATCTAGCGGTCAATAGAAAAACTAAAAGAAGTTTGAAAAATATTTCCATTATTTAGTTAAATATTAATATTGAAATAATAAAACTTAAACTAAACTATTCCTAAATCTTTGAGTAATTATAATAATATTATAAATTATTTGCAGGTGTTGTAACGATAACTTTTTAATTACACCAACAAATGATAGTTCAGCAAATAACGATTATCGATCATTATCAATGTTAGGAATTTTAATATTTTACAGTTTAGTTTTAATCAAATAATAGAAATTTATTTTGTAACATTCGCAATTAATCAAATGAAGATCTCGAATTACAAATCACGTGATAAACATAAATAATCATCTGAGCAGACGACTAATAATTCAACCACCGGCTAGAAAAGATATTTTTTATTAGTTACTTTATTACATATTATTTCTTAACCGGACTGAATATAAATTAGTTTGACAATGATGGAAATGCTTACAGCAATAAGCGATGATATAGGTCTGCCGATATTCATTGGTTCCGTTGCTATCGGAGCGGCTATCGGTATCATCGTCAGCCGCTTTAATCTACTGTATCTTGCAACTCATAAGGTAAATACAAATCTGTAATAAATTATTACGTAAATAATATTTTTTATGAAATTTAGGTTGACAAAGAGTCGAAGAGACACGGAGGCGAACTTGTCGCAGAAGTGCTGAAAGAACATGGCATTAATTTTCTATTCACGCTCGCGGGCGGCCACATCTCGCCAGTCCTAGCAGCGGCAGAAAAGATTGGAATCAAAGTAGTCGACACCAGGCACGAGGTACGATAATTATTTTAAACACAATTAAATACTGATTTTATAAATATTATTGTGATGTATTTCAAGGTCTCCGCGGTTTTTGCCGCAGATGCTGTAGCCAGAATGACGGGAACTGTTGGCATAGTTGCCGTTACAGCGGGACCTGGTCTCACCAATACGATCACTGCTGTGAAAAACGCTCAGATGGCGGAATCCCCTATCCTCTTGCTCGGTATGAATCTGTTTACACAGTGCTTCCACTTTGCAGGAAAAATTCCCTGGAAAAAGGAAAAATGGGGTCCCAGAAGGGAAAATTAAGGAGAAAGGGAAATTTAGACGTGTAGCTGTATATTCCAGCATGTAGGGGAAATGAGGGAAAAATACGGGAAAGGAAAAATTTGCCTGGAAAAAGGAAAAATAGGCCAAAAGGGAAATCTAGAAGAAAGGGGAAAATAAGGCAAGCGGGAAAAGGGAAATTTAGAATTGTAGCCATGTATTACACGTGGAGGGGAACAAAGGGAAAAATAAGGGAAAAAAGAAATTTAGAAGTGTAGCTTAATGTTTCAACACAGGGGGGAAGAAAGGTGAAATTGATATTTTCAGTCAGAGGGGAAAAAGGGAATAGCAAAACTGAAAGCGAAAACACTGCTTTTACATCTTACGAGCAAACCTACACATAATTTCGTAATTTTTTTTTTCTTACAGGCGGTGCTGCTGCCACAATATTGAAAGGAAGAGGAGCCTTGCAAGATATCGACCAAATGTCCTTATTCAAGCCGCTCTGCAAGTTCTGCGCGACTGTCACTGCGGTCCGAGATATCGTCCCGATTTTGAGGAGGGCCTTACAAGTGGCTCAGTCAGATACCCCAGGTACGTTTGACTAACGAATTTTTCCAATACAAGACGTAGTAAATGCTTTACATGACAAAAATATTTAATGTAATTGTTATATTCAATGTGAATGATAGTCTTTAATTATTGTTAGTTCCTTTTCCCTAGAAATCCTTGTACAACCTTCACCTATCGTTAACTTTCAGTCTTACCTTTACAAGTGCTCATTGTTCCATCTTTAGTCAGTTCTGATTAGTGCTTCCGCTTTGCAGGAAATTTCCCTTAAAAAAGGGGAAAACGGGGTCTCAAAAAGGGAAAATGAAGGGAAAAAGGACATTTCCAAGTATGAACATGTACATTTATAGCAGTACACGGCTGACAGAGGTTTTTGATATATGCTTTTATGCTCTTATGCAGAGCGAATAAAGGTAGCAAAGTAGACAATTTAATAAGGGAAAAAAGGGAAATCAAGTTGTACCGGATGAAGGGGGAAAAAGGGAAAACTCAAAGTGGAAGTAGTGGCTCTGATCCAGATCCCTTCTAGTAAACTACCTTCTAAGCTTCTGAATAGAAAGTAGCGTCATCCAAAACCGTACTTCATTCGTTCATTCCTTTGTAACAGTCATTTAAATTTTTCCAGGGCCCGTCTTTGTCGAGCTTCCCATCGACGTCCTGTACCCGTACGCCCTGGTCAAGAAAGAAGTCGGAGCCAAAGGCGAGAGTCGCGGAGTCGTCAACAAGATTGTCAACTGGTACTTGAACAACTACATCGACAACATCTTTGCCGGGGCCTGGGAGTCGCAGCTTCTCGCACCGCTACCCGTCAACATACCTCGACCTCAGTCGTCTCAAGGTTTTTACAAAAAATCCTCGTTTCCGAGATATTTCAAAAATTAAGAAATTAACTTATAAAGAAATAAATTCTGAAAATAAAATAATTTGTCGTGAAAATTTTTAACTTACAATATTTTTTCTCACTTATTAGTTATTTTAATTGAATTATTATTGATTAATTTTTCTATTGGTCTACAGTTGAGACTTGCGCTCGCCTCATCAGCCAATCGAAGAGGCCGTTGATGCTGATTGGCAGTCAGAGCACTTTGCCTCCCGTCAAGTCGAGCGAACTGCAGAGAGCGGTCAACAAGCTCGGGATCCCCTGCTTCCTCGGAGGAATGGCCCGTGGCCTACTAGGACCCAACAGCCCCATTCAAGTAAAACAGTACTCTCAATTTCCAGGGAAAAATAAGGGAAAAGGGACATTTAAAAGTGAGTCTATATTCAAGCACGAGGGGAAAAGAGGAATTGATATGTTCAAAAAAAAAAAAGGCAAAAGGGAAAAGAGAGCCCTCGTAAAGGGAAAAGGGAAAACAGGAAGTGCTTGTCTTGTACTTATCACTGCAAAACCTTATAGTTACGTTTAGTTATATTTAGTAATATTATTGATTGTAATTGGGTAGCTTGGTGTATTGTAAGCTACTCCATAACAATAGTGATCATAGTAACAAAACTTTATAATAATAATAGTAGCAATAGGCTCTTTGCAAAAGCCGAGATGAAATAAACATAAACATTAATAATAACAGTAATATTAAAGTAATAATAAAAGCAGTCTTTAAAATATTATTAAGAGTAATTAGACAGCTTAGTATAATGTTGTGTTAATTTAATAATAATAATAATAATAATAATAACTTTGCTGTTTAAGTTTAGTTGTATTTAAACTATCAGTAATTGTAACTGAGCAGCTCAGTATTGTAATCTTGTATTACTCAATAATAATAATAATAACACTAATTTTTTTAAATTGAATTTTCCAGGCCAAGCAGCAGCGCAGGGACGCCCTGAAAGAAGCAGACTTGGTCATCCTCGCTGGAGCTGTGTGCGATTTCCGCTTGTCTTACGGAAGAGTGCTACCCCGCAAAGCCAAAATTATTGCCATCAATCGCAATAAGGAACAACTACTCAGGGTAAACGCTGAATATCTCCCAGTATTAATAGTAATAATAATAATAATTCTTGTCGGTTAGCAGAACGAGTTAGAGTAAACATTTAATAATGAAAACTTCATTACTAATAACATACTGTTGATCAATAAAGACTTGATAAAAATTAAACTTTACATAAAAATAGCCATAAAAGATTAAATGACATCTACTAATAAAAATTCACGTCTCGACTGATTCGTAAAAATTTTAATACATATAAAAAATATAATTATTTAAAATTATTTCGAAAATTTCAATTACACTCGTAAAAAATTCACGTCTCGATTAATTCATACAACATTTCAAAAACATAAAAAAGTATATTAAACTATAACAGGGTTCCCACCGACCTGGAAAACCGAGAAATCAGGGAAAAGTCAGGGAATAAGACTTCAGTCAGGGAATACAGGGAAATATCAGGGAATTGGTAATAAATGAGGAAATGTCAGGGAATTTAAGTTGCCACTCCACTCAGTTTTCTGTCAGTTTCAACCAACCTTTGCTCAAGCCTCTAATGAATAACTTTTAGAAAGTATAATGCGTTTAAAAGTTAAGGGAAAGATTGGAAAAATTGTCAGGGAAATCAGGGAAAAGTCAGGGAATTTGATTAAGATTTTTCAGTGGGAACCGTGTATAATAATATTAAACAATATTTAATCCTAATAAATTATCTATCAATAGATAACAATATTGTGTTTGGTTGTAGAACTCGGACATGTTTTGGAAACCAACAGTTGCTGTACAATCGGACGTCGCCAGTTTCCTGGTGGAACTTTCCCAAGCTGTCGACGGGAAGGACTGGGACCCCAACTGGATCCCCACACTCCAGAAACGGGAGCAGGACAAAGAGGCAGCCAACAAAAAAGTACAGTTTGCTTTCTAGTTCAACACCTTGTTCACAGTGCAGACTTTATTCCAGTATAAATTACGAATCGCAATCGCGAATAATAAATTTAGAATATAGTGTAGCAATAAGCCAAATAAATAAACTAAGTAGATCCTAATAATTAAAACAAATAGGATTTGAATTGATTATTAATACGCAGTAATAATTAATTAACAATAAGTAAATTATTAATAATTAAGAAAAAAAGGAATAATGACTAGCATATGATTTACCAGGTAAAATAGCTAAATAAATCGGTAGTAACTTATTAATTAGCAATTAATGATAAATTATTAATGATTATTATTAATTATTGTATTATTAATGATTATTATTAATTATTATATTATTATTAATTATTATATTATTATTAATTATACTAATTATTATTATGATTAATGATTAAACAGAATTTAAATGAGATAAATTTATTCTGATATGGTCTTTGAATTATTTTATATTTAGATGGCATCGGAAGCGACCGAGACTCACCTGAATCCGCTGGCTGTGCTGCAAGCCCTGGACAAAGTGCTACCCGACGATGCCATCCTGGTGGCTGATGGAGGAGACTTTGTTGGATCAGCAGCTTACATACTCAGGTTCACTAATTTATTGATATTGTTATTACAACTAGCAGGGGTAGTAGTAAAAGTAGTAGTTGGTGTAATAGTAGCAGTATAATATAATTAATTGTATTAGTAGTAGTAGTAGTAGTAGTAGTAGTAGTAGTAGTAGTATTTATTTTTTTTGCAATAGGGTTTTACAGTACGTATTTTTATAATCTGTCGAATCCTTGGACACAGTGTAAACCATCTATCCACATAGAGCATCTATCCACTGATTTCACTAATTCATAATACCTATCGTATTATCACTAAATTCATCATTGTTATTATAATTACCATTATTAACTATTGTTATGATTATTTATCTGATTTTAAACTGCAGACCACGAGGACCTTTGTCGTGGCTGGACCCCGGTGCGTTCGGGACTCTCGGTGTGGGCGGAGGATTTGCCCTTGGAGCCAAACTTGCTCGTCCAGAAAGCGAAGTAATCAGAAGCTTCCTAATTTAATTTGCCTTTTTGTCTGTGAACTGAATAATTTATTTATTTTTTATTATTATTTATAATATATTTGTTTATTTACGTATATTATTATTTAAAAATTTATTTATTAACCTACATTTAATTATAATGTCGGTTAGTTTTATTATTTCATAAAAACGTTATTTATCCATTATTCTGAAAGGTGTGGATCATCTGGGGAGACGGCTCTTGCGGCTACAGTATCGCAGAGTATGATACCTACACCCGTTTCGGCCTGAACGTTCTGTCGTTGGTCGGAAACGACGCGGGGTGGACCCAGATCTCTCGCGAACAAGTCCCACTGCTCGGAACCAACGTGGCCTGCGCCCTTGCTGTAATGCAGTTTAATTTTTATATAGTTTAATTACTTAATCATATAATTGCTTTATAATTATTAAATTTTTCTATATTTCATATTTTACTTCAGTAGATTTAATTCAATTTATGTTGCTATTAATTTCACTATTTAGTTTTAGTTTAATTCAAAATCTGTGAATTTTATATAACTTCCCTTAATTTCGTTTAATACTTCGTATTTTGTTTATTTTTACATCTTAATAATATTTTTATATTTATAGTTTTCTTATACTGAGTATTATTATTTATTGATTTAGTTGATTAATAATAATAAAATTAATTAATTTTCTTACTTCTCTTTCCAGCTTCTTTTTATTTCTTAATACTTTTTAGTTAATTTGATTTATGTTTACGTCAACTAACTCCATAAATTATTAATTACTTGCTTGTTACTAATTTATATTTATATTTATTTTATTTACTTTATGTACTAATTTAATAATCATTACTTATTTACTAATTAATTACTTATTTGATTTCTCTGTTGCAGCACACGGACTACCACGTTGTGGCTAAAGGTTACGGAGGTGAGGGTGTACTTCTCGCTCGTGAAGATTCGGACAAACTCGAGCAGCAGCTGAACGCAGCCCGCGAACTGAGCCGCGCGTCCAACAAGAGCGTTCTAGTCAACGCTCTCATCGGCAAGACAGGATTCCGAGACGGAAGCATCTCTGTGTGAAAAAGCAACTTTCCCATCAACACAAGTAGCATTTTAAGTCAAATAACAATTGGCAGGGAAGATTTTCTTTTTCAAGAGGTGCTAATACGCCGAACAAATAAGAATAAACAACTTTGGGGGAAATTTTTTGTATTCTGACAATATAGTTTGCCATTTGGTTAAGCGTTCCATCCGTCCTCGTCGGAGAGGAATCTTCGCTTTTTTGTCGTGTTCATGTACGGACGATAGGCCCATTCCGTATCAGCAGCTTCAGCCTGGTCCAGCGTTCCCAGTTTGACTTCGTAAACTGTGAAAAGAGAAAATATTAATAACAAATTCAATATTAATAGGCTTTAACAATAGATATTACGTCTCATCTGAAAACGGGGGCCGACTTCCGTGAGTTCGATAGTCTTGCCACCTTCCCCCTTCTTATAGGTGTGGTGTCTGAACGAGATGTAGTCGTCATGGTTGGCGAACGTGATGACCCGCTTGCTGTCCTCCTTGGGCACCGGGAATAGGTACTTGAGAATGTTCATGGTGCGTTTTCCCAGCGGACTCTTCATGTTATGGAAGACCAGGTGTGGGTACTGTTCCGACATGGGCCCGATGTCCGGAATGTCGTGTCGCATCACCACGTCCGAGATGCTGAAATAGGCTGTCGGACCGTATGGCAAGTGGCTGATGACGATACCGTCCGGCTGACCCCTGCATAGAGAAAATATTAATTAATCAATAATAAATAGTAGATCTATGATAATTAAATGGCTAGTTTTAAGCTTTGGTAATAGTTTACGTACTTGTGCTTGTGAATTAGCAAATTCAATAAAACTAATAAATTAATAAGTTGTACAGTCGTGAGCAAAAAAATCTCCCCCACCTAGAATAGAGGAAGGCGCATTTGCCTCAACCTGTCTACTACTGTAGCAGTCGAATGGTTAACAAGGGTGACAATTAAAGTGACCTAACGCTGTTTAAGCTTCCATGACCTCGTTTTTGACCTCCATTGATAGCTATAGTAGTAGACAAGTTCAGGCAAAAGCGCCTTTCTCTATTCTAGGTGGGGGGGGGGGATTTTTTGCTCACGACTGTACAACTCTGACAATTTAATCGTTAGTTCATAGGCTTAGTAATAGCTAATGTACAATACCTGTGTTCGTGAACTACGATGAAATCGGTGACTCCGTTGGCCCGGCAAGCGTCCATGAGTTGCTTCATTTCATAGTTACCGCGGTTGAGCCTCTGCGCGTTGGGGAAAATTAACCTAAGTTCCTGCGATGACAAAATTCAAATTATGTTAATTTGTAGAAACGATATTTCGTGGTTCATGTATATTATAGCAACGTTTTAAATAAATTTAAGTACTCATATATTTTAGAAGTATACACATGAAAAGTAGCGTTCTTCTGTTAAATATTTGGATTTCTAGTAAACGTACAGGCTGCATAAACTTACTATTTATTGGACAATTTAATTTATGACATTTAAGATTTTCAATGTAATAGCATAATTCAGTTTAGATTTAATTAATCTGCGTATCATTAAAAAATAATAATAGATTAATAGTAACATTTGTATGTTGAATATATTGTTAGAATTGTTAGAATAGAAGAATGAGAAATTTATTTTATTAATGAAAAGTCGAACTATGAAATATCAGCTATGTGCTATAAAAAGTTTTTGCGTGCTTTAGTTAAAATAATAATACATTGATACTAACGTTCCTATGTTTAACAAATACTAAACATAAATTAGTAGTTAATTCAGTCAAATTCATTTTGATATTGATGATAATACAAACTATACAAGCCTAATATAACTGAAAAATTTAATTCATGATATTTAATACAATAAATAATCTAA
Organism: Eulimnadia texana; assembly: GCA_002872375.1. NCBI lineage: Eukaryota > Metazoa > Arthropoda > Branchiopoda > Diplostraca > Limnadiidae > Eulimnadia > Eulimnadia texana. Next base: position 16,131,032 of record NKDA01000001.1, read on the forward strand.
CTGTTACATATCAGTTATGTATAATTTAAAGTATTTTTTTTTTCGTGCCTTGACGAACATCTTGAGACGGGACGACGGGTCGTGAGACGTCGTAATCATGATTTTTGGGTCCTCGACTCCGGCCCAGCGATATTCGTCGTCAATGTGCGAGACTCCACCACCACCTGAAACGTATAAATTATAATTTAATAAAGAGGAAAAATATTTAACTAACTGTATAGGTTCGTAACAGAATGCTATCTGAGGAAAGCAACTATAGAACTGAGAAGTGAATATTAATCAACGTTAATTATTAAGTAAACAAACAAGACCTGTATCCGTTCCACCCAAAAGCGCAGCTTTTTCCGGTCCAGCGTCTTCCCAGTCGAGGGCTTTCTGCAGGGAAACGGCTTTCCGTCTCAAATCAGTGTCGATAGGTTTGCCCTCTAATATAAAAAATTGAAAAAAAAACATTAAAATATTTATGAAACATTAAAATACATTTCAAGTTACCTTCGAGTGCTTGCCGCAGTTTGTCTTTCTTGTCCTGGATGGCGCTGCGCCTGTCCTCGATGGACTTGCGGTAGAGGTACTCCCTCCTCAGGCGGGCCTGTCTTCTGAGCTGAAAATTTTTTATTTGAGTTTATTTCGGCGTCGATAGGACAAAAATTCAATTATATGTAACCTAGATAATCGTAACTAATCAATAAAAGCGAACATAATTAGAGGGGAAATAATGAATCCACACCAAATTTTCACACTGGACATTTTAAAACGAGTACCACGCTTGTAACTTTATGAACATAAAAAACATTTTACAAATACATGGAAATATCTTTACCATTTCAGTGAATCAGTCGGGTTGTCTTTATAAGAAATAAATGAGTGAAAACACAGAAGAGGTGGTTTGAAAACGCAAACAGTTCACGTGTTGAAAATGAAACACAAGCAGACGAACCAGTGTTTCCAGTTTATGTTTTCGTTTTCCCTTAAAGAGGGGACGATTTTTCCCTCTTTTCCCTTTCCCTTGTAGATATCAAGTTTCTTTTTCCCTTTCTATCCACGATGACAACCTATAGTTCTGAGATTTTCTCCCTTTCTGAGACGCAGTTTTCCCTTTTTAAGGGAATTTCCCTGAAGAGACGAACCTTGAAACTACACTAGTTTATCAGTTTACTAATAGATGGCGTTCACAATTATGCATTTCCCTCCATTACGAAAATATTGTTATTTACTTTTCAATCATGTTTACAAAAAATCTTAAAACATCATGCAATATTTAGATTTTCAGTTATCTTACTTGATTGCATTATTATGTTATTAATTATCAAATTAACATAAAACGGAGATTTTTTTACTGTTCCTTCAGTAACTGTTCATTCATCTTCGGGAAGTTCTTCCCCGGACATCATCAACAAATCCGCTAATTTCGGATTTTTTTTTACAAAATCCAATTGTCCAGCCATAAGAAAGTGCTGCAATAAAAACCGAAGACAATTGTAGTTGCCTCGAAGTTTTCTGTACTGCTCGTTCCACCTATAAATATACAGGAGTTACACATTCTTAGAAAATCGTGAAAAAAATCTGTGATAATCAAATTGAAATATTATTTATAGATAACGAATACAAAACCTCTTGAGCTGATCCGAATATTCATCTGCTTCTCCTGCAGCTCCCGATTCGAAAGATTTAGTGGCTTCGATAACTTGGCCTCGCTTTTCGATCGTTTCATGTTACTTAGTTTACAAGTCTCGGATCATGTCTTCCTACGTTCAAACGCTTTCCCCGAGCTCTAAAACCTCTCTAGAGGCTTCCACGATCTTCTTGGCTTTCAGTTGAAGATCCCTGTACGTAAAATATTATCCTAATTACTGCAAAAGGCAAACGGCTAGTAGTAATACGTACTCTGACATTGTCCCCGCAGCTTGTGAATCGACTAAGCTTTTTCCGAGCTGGCTGGCTTCGAACAAGTTCGAAATCGTGAGGTTTAGGTGACCCAGGACCTCCGTTCCTTGATCCCCAGTTCGATTTCTTCCAGAATGTCCTCTGATTCACGAAATTTTTCTACGTCCTGCGTTTCACCTTTCTTTCTAATCTTCAGCTCTTTTTCGACTTTTTCCAGGGCCTGGTACTCTTTCAGCAGGTGAATAAATTCTAAGAATAATTGAACGTCAAGTAAATTAATGGCTGAAAAACTGTCAAGTTTGTCAATTAAAATTTAAAAATACTTTTTAGATTGTAAAAAAGTGAGTTCAAGTTAATTACCGTCACGTTCTATAAACGACATGTTCGTGATATTACTTTATAGATTTACAAAATTATTTATGGAAAGCCCCTAAACAGCAGCTTTTACTTCTAATTTCCTGTTTTCCCTTATAGAGGGCCTGTTTTTCCCTTTTTTCCCTTCCTCGTGCGTAGATACGAAAGTATCCTTTTCCCTCCGTCTGGGGTAACCAGCTATATTTCCATGATTTTTTCCCTTATTTTTCCTTCTTCAGACCCAGTTTTTCCCTTTTTAAGGGAATTTCCCTGCAAAGTAGAACCACTGGCCCTTACGCTTGTGCTTTCTTGAAGGCTACGCGATTACTCTTGGCCCCTGCCTTACACTGTAACGGCATTTTCAGAATATTTTCTTATTTTAATTTTAATCATTTTTATTGTTCATTTTTACTCACTGAAATTTATTCAATTTTTAAATTTATTTTTCAAATAATTAAATGTAATACTTAAAGGGCAGTTTCACGTATTCGAGAAACGGTTCAGCCTTAAGAATCGATCTTCAGGGAAATTCCCTGCAAAAGAGAAATTGTGGTCTGAAAAGGGGAAAATAAGAGAAGCGGGAAAAAGGAAAATCTAGAGGGCACAGCCTGTATTATTAATTATTATTAATAATTAATTGACTAATTATTAATATAATTATGAACTCATTAAAAGTTAAAAATAAGTTGAACTCTCATAAATATGCTACTGCGGGTCACAATGTTTTTTATGTTTATTTTGTGATGGATTTTTGTAAACAAGAAAGGTGGGACTTTTCATTGACATTCAATTATTTTGTAATAGATTGATTTTTTGAATAATTCAGAAATATGGATTGGGTTATTTGAAGCAACGCCATCTCTGGAGGAACAGGGAAACCCTGTACTCGCTTCAGTACTGACTTGTCTCTGATGAATACTACTCTTCTTACGCGTACATTATAATTCTATTACACATACTATTAAAGTCCATGTATTAAGAGTATGCTTCGTGAATACTGTGTTATTATCAAGTGATAACAATACAATTTGAATACAAAAAAAGCGTGGAGATATTCCAGTATATGTTTCTCTTTTTTAATCCAGAATAAGGCACTTGTTAACACTAGCATCACTTGGTCCATCTTCCAACAACAAACGGATTGGTCAAAATAAATTAACAACAAAACGCTTTTTGAAAAAAAATCCCATGCAAAAAGTGTTGGGACTGTTAGAGATCTTGAACGACTAAACAGAAAACATTGCGAATAATTCTTCAATTTCTGTTCCGGTAATAAAGATATTTTCGAACAAAGGATATAATGCGAACTCTGACATGGCAAAATAACATAAGACAGTAAACATTTCTGAAGGACTTTGCATTGGAGCACTTGGATATCACAGACAATTTTCCGCGTTGTTGTGCCAGGTATATGGCGAACAACTAGTCAACTACCCGAAACACTCTTCGAGTTCAACGAAAGTATTACGAATACAATAATAGATAGCAAGCACTTTAAATACTGCAATTTTGAAAGATGGCCGAGTGATGACTGAGATTTCAGTGGAAGGCACCGGAGTCCAGAGAAGTGACTGTTTACAGTCGAACTTCCCCCATGGCGTCGATGTAAGCCTCCTGGCCGTTGCATCGAACGAAGAACTGCCGGCCGTCGTAATGCAATCTGCAACGCATGTTTCCCTGCAAGTTCTTCGCGAACAAGTGTTTGCCCCGGCCGTTGGGTCGAACAGAACCTGAGATGGACGTTTCTCCCAGTTCCACGTTCACCTTCCCGTTTGGTGAGAGGCAAGCTTTCAGTCCGTCCTCAAACTCGGCTCTGTTTGCAACAGCACCAAAACAGCAAAGAAAATATACAGTCAAGACCGTTTTATTTGAATGTAGTGGTAAATGGGGAAGTGATCTATTTACTCTATTAAAAAGAGCTGTTTAAGTTTTAAGAATTTTTGCACGATAAGACTATACCGAATTCCGCTGTCTCCATTTTCTAGGGCCGTGAGGGCGAAAGTGTTTGCCGATGGATCGGGCCTTGCGTTTTCTTTTTGCGCAACACGAGCCCAGGTTCGATCGGCGCGTTGGCGACAATCAGAGAATGAATCGAAGCCGATCCGGACTCCTGCTGGATCAATCAGGTGACAGATACCGACGTTACGGGACGAAAACGATATCCCTCTTTGCCAGAACTTGGCAAAGCTAAAAATAACGTCAACAATGACAGTAGACAGAAATAACAATAATGTTAATGTATTGATACCGCTGGATCTGGCCCGAGCTGACGGTGACGTGGATCTTGTGCTTGTGAACCCGAACGTTCCCGAAAGGATGGAGGACATAGATCTCCTCGTGGTTGGCACTGATGATTATGTGAGTCTTATTGGCCCAGTTGGACAGCCACCACGACCCGCACGGAGTGGACAAGAGGCCGACGGCGCTTTCCTCGTCCACAAGCGCCCGGGGACTGGGGCTGGGACGCGGCAAGAACGGGTAGTATTCCCGCTCGAGTAGTTCGTCTGAAGACAAGACCGCAGCTGATTAATTTTCCGACTGACTGATTGATAACTGTTGTTTATACAAACTAACTCTACGATAGAGTGCGCCAATGGTCCTAATTACTTATTTATTTACCACAATTAATTTAACGTATTATTAGAATCGGGATAATGAAATTGTGATACCGCACGCGCGTCCAGGAAACAGCATTTCTTGTTCCAGGAAGTCTCCGTCATCAAGAGCAGAAGCCTCTTCAGTAGCTGCTTTAAAATGATCCATAATTACAAATACTTATCAATCATCACTTTTATATTATATTATATTAATGATTTTCATTCAATATGTTAATGTACCATAAACATAAATGTGTGCACATAACTAACAAATCTTTTATTTTTTACACATATTCTTGTAAGTGACTGGATGTATTGATATATCTTATTAACAACATAGCATTATCATTACTATTATTAATAAAAATAGTAGTATAATAGTAGTAGTAGGAGTAGTAGTAGTAGTAATAGTAGTATAGTGGTAGTAACAGTAGTATAGCAATAAAGTAGTACAAGTAGTATACTAGTAAAGTAGTAGTAGTAGTAGTAGTAGTATTAGTAATGTTTCTTAAGCCAATTTTTTACCGGGAAGCTGTGGCGCAGGTGGAAGATCCGCTATGTCAGCTGGTTCCCTCAAGAATTCCAGGCTGGGAGAATCTGGACCTTTGACAATTTCAATCAGACATAAATTAATTCGCTCTCCTCAAAACACAACTTATTCTGATAAATTATCCCAGTTTCTCAATTACAGTTCAAAGCCACAGTAAATTATTATGACTTGTAAAAATGAAATTAAAATAATACCTAAAGCGGGTTCTACCGTCGTGATGTCCGTGCTGAACGGTGCAGGGGTATTAACCAGGGCCATCTGATTGATCAAGTTGGATACGGAATTACCGAATTCCAGCCCTGGGTACGTACGGTAAACATTAAAGCTATGCAATACCGACAGTGCTGGAAAGAGCGTATTCATGGATGCAAACACTCCAGCATATGCACCTTGTCCTGGAATCAGTAATATATATTCTCAAATTATTCATAGTCAGTAGTAATGTAGGGTACCGAAATGTCCAGGAGCAACATGGAAGGTGTTCTCCATGGCGGCCATCGGGTAAGGAGCCGCGCTGAATCCGTGACGCAACAGAGATCCAGAGGGCTGCTGGAAAGTTCCAAACTGAAAGTTTGGAAAAAGTAGAGGGTTCAGCGGAAAAATCCCGTTGGTTAAGAAGTCCATGTTTGTCTAAATGCGAAAAGAAAAATGAAGTCAGGAAGATGCAAAAATTTCGATGCAGTGAAGGAGAAGTTACCGGAAACGTCTTCACTGGTCGGCGTCTGGAAGAAGACTGAGCAAAAAAGAATGAATGCAGCAGGAACATTACATCTAGACGGTCAACTTCCGGTTTCGGTAACCGGTTACTCGCGTGAATTGTAATCGTTTACCTATGATAAATGAGTAAATCACAATTATGTTCATGAATATTTCCTTAGAGCTTGTAACTGATATACTCGTAAATGAGCAACTCGTCCTATGGAATGAATCAGCACTAAATTAATTAATTAAGCTGAATCAAACATTAATTAATCCCAGACACAAATAATCAGTCATGTTTTATACAATTCTGTGCAATTTGAATCACTTGTAAAATAAATATCTCTCTGAAAAATGAATAACAAACAATAGTAAAGAAATTATATAAATGCTGATTTAAGAAATTAATGCCATTATAAACATCAGGTAGAATTGTTTAAAATATTAAAAATGTAGCAACTCTGTCATAAATAATGTAAAAAATATTAATTTCATGAATTCGTGTAAACATTATTTTTTATTATAATTAATATCAAATTTGATGTTATTTCACAAAAATGATAACTTAATCTGGCAACGCTGTATTGTTGACAACAAGACAACCATTTGTGAAAGAGGGCGATTATCCGTTTGGATATTCTGCCCAAATTTATCAATTCCGCAAAAAATATATTTTTATTAATAGATTTATTTGTACAGAGTAGTTAAAGTACTTAAAGATGAAGCTCCACGTTCGATTGTGGATTTTTCTTCTCGTATGTTTTACATATTCCTCATATTTACACTCAGCAGAAATCCAGAAATTGCAAAATGAATGGCACGGAATTAATTTAACACGTTATCGCAAGTACGACGAACTATTAGAAAAATTTAAAAATCTAGAAAAAAGCTTTCCAAATTTGGCCAAGACTTTTAGCGTAGGCAAATCCGGGCAGCAGCGGGAACTTTTCGGGATCCGGTTAACGGAGAATGCCACACTGCCTCGTTCGACGGGGATTCCCATGTTTAAATACGTCGGTAACATGCATGGGAATGAAGCCATTGGCCGGGAAGTCCTGATTGCTCTTCCTGAGTACTTATTAAATTCATACGGAAAGGAGTCGCGAGTAACGAAGCTGCTCAAAACGACTGACATCTACATCGTGCCCTCGATCAATCCTGATGGTTTTGAGAAAGCCCAGGAAGGAGACTGCCTTGGCTATGATGGCAGTTCGGGAAGGTTGAACGCCAACAACGTGGACCTGAACCGAAACTTTCCCGATCGTCTGGAACTGGACACCCTAGGAGACAGGGACTTTGCCAGCCTCTCGAGATTCTTGACTGAGAAGCGAGAGCCCGAGACCCTTGCTGTCATGTCCTGGATCATTAACAACCCCTTTGTGCTTTCAGCTAATCTCCACGGAGGCTCTGTTGTAGCATCTTATCCTTACGATGATACCAGCAAGCACACAGAATGTTGTACTTATGGCGAGACTCCTGACGATAAAGTTTTCCGGCACTTGGCTTCAACTTATTCGTTAAAGCACGCGACCATGCACAAAGGCGACGTCTGTCTTGGTGATGGTAAGTTTGAAAACGGCACTACCAATGGTGCGAACTGGTACGACGTTCCTGGAGGAATGCAAGACTTCAACTACATCTTCTCGAACTGCTTCGAAATTACTGTCGAATTGTCCTGCTGTAAGTATCCCCCTGCAGACAAACTCCAGACCGAGTGGGAAAACAATAAAGAAAGTCTTCTCGCTTATATTGAAGCTGTTCACATGGGAGTCAAAGGTGTTGTTGTTGATGAAGAAACGGGTGAACCCGTCATCAAAGCAGAGATCGGTATCCTTGGTGTCAACCACAATATCTCGACAACTGATAGAGGAGAGTACTGGAGACTTCTTGTCCCCGGAAATTATACGTTTTACTATTCGGCTCGTGGTTATACACCAATATCAGTACCCAATGTTCTTGTGGTACCGGACGAGCCCACTGTTCTGAACGTCAAGCTGCAGCGGGAGAAAAAAGACGAAGCGAAAGAAGGTGAAGTCTCCATTGCTCTCGAGTTTGCGCACCATAACTACACAGCAATGAGCGAAGTCCTGCATAAAATTTCAGAGGCTTATCCCAACATTACTAGGTTATATTCTATTGGGAAATCCACTGAAGGACGCGAGCTCTACGTTCTAGAAATCACTGACTACCCAGGAATTCACGAGCTCGGAGAACCGGAATTTAAATATGTGGCCAACATGCACGGAAACGAAGTTGTCGGACGGGAACTGATACTCTCGCTGGCAGTGTATTTAACGACGAACTACGGCAAGGATGAACGCGTAACTCAGTTGGTCGACAACACGAGAATCCACCTGATGCCCTCGATGAATCCCGACGGTTACGAAAAAGCTATGGAAGGCGACACTCAGGGAATCGTTGGACGCGCCAACAGCAACAGCTTCGACTTGAACCGCAACTTTCCTGATCAGTTTTTCTCGAACGCAGAAAATGCCGTGACCCAACCAGAAACGGCTGCTGTGATGAACTGGTCACGAGCGACTCCTTTTGTTTTGTCAGCAAATTTGCACGGAGGGTCCCTGGTAGCCAATTACCCTTTCGATGACCATTCCTCGGGCCGCAGCAAAATCGATAGTCCGACTCCTGACGATACACTGTTCCGACATTTGGCGTTGACATACAGTAGAGCGCACAAGACGATGCACTTGGGCAAAGCCTGTTCCGCACCGTCCATGCTGAGTATCCTTCTCGGTGAGACCTTCCCCGATGGTATTACCAATGGGGCGAAATGGTACAGCGTTACTGGCGGTATGCAGGACTGGAACTATCTCAACACCAACGACATGGAGATCACCGTTGAAGTCGGTTGTGTCAAGTTCCCTTACTCGAAAGAACTGCCCCGTTACTGGGACGAGAATCGTGAACCGCTTCTGGCGTACATGGAACAAGTTCATAAAGGAATCAAAGGCTTTGTACTGACTCAAGATAATATTCCCGTTGCAAATGCGTCAATAACTGTAGCGGGGATCAGTCATCGGGTCAGGAGTACCGCCTATGGAGATTATTTTCGTATCCTGCTGCCCGGGACTTATGAAGTTTCCATTGAAGCCAGCGGGTATATTACTATCATGTATTATTATATATTTATTATTATTGACTGTATCATGTAATATTGAATAGGTATCTCCCAGTAAAGCGGAATGTTGTAGTAATGGAAGGTCCAGCCACTGTTGTCAACTTCACGTTATCAGAGCAACGGACTGAAGAGCCGGTATCAGCACCCATTTCCTTGCCGTCCAGTACTACAGCAGCGACGGTGTTGACCACTGAATTACCAGGTCAAATTGCAGCCATGTCTTCATCGGAAATCGAGTTGAATCTAGCTGTCGTCACGAAGCAGCACGGAAAAGAAAGCTGCCTTGTTGATATCGACGATTCCACAAGAGCCTTACGACTTTCGTCCAACGCGGAGGGTCTATGTAAACCTGCAGAGAAGTTTGGCGTGGAAAAAAAAATGTTACATCCTCGAGTGCTGCTCCTCAGCGGGCTGCACAGAGGAGGTGTCGCCTACAGCCGGGCTTTTCTCGCCAAACTTGCTGCTTCCATCCTGGGGAATCCGGCCATTCTGCAGCAGGTTCAGATCGATATCGTCTTCGACATTGATTTGAACTTACCTACCTTTGCCGACTGCAGCAAAGTGGATCAGCTGTTCGAGATGGACTCGGCCTTCTGGAACGAGACTCACATCCAAGGAGCCAACGCGGAAAAAGCCGAAGCTTTTGTCCAGTACCTCCGGAAAGAGCAGTTTGCGCTTATTGTGGACGTCAGTGCCGGGTTCTACGGGATCCAGGGATCGAGCCACAGCGATGTGCAGTTGCAGATGCAGCGCGATATGATTGCTAGGTTCCAGAAGCACTTGAAACAGCCGACTCGACCTTGCCAGACATCGCAGCGAAGTAAATTTGCCGACTACGCGGCCGCTCACTTCAACCAGAGCGTTGTTTTCAATGTCGGTATCGGCTGCTGCGATGGTTTGATCGATTACCGTGCCCTGAAAGCCGCTCTTCTGGAACTGGTACTGAAATCACAGCAAGGAATCGGAGGTGTTGTTAGCGGAACTCTGGGAACTCTGCTGTCTGATGCTTCCATCACTGCGTCGCTTACCCAAGGACCTGAACAGCAGCTCTCTGGACACAAAAAATCTGAGTAACTAAATATATTTAGATAAATGAATTGTATGTAAAGTATTTATGTAGAAAACAGTGTTAAACGTAATCATGAATTTCCGCTAAATTAATTGCAACATTTGTTTATTAGTAAATTATTATTTTGAATAATATAGATTTTAGTGACTTTAACTTAATTTTTCGGTTGGATTTTACATCTTTTATGTAAATTACGTATTTTGTAATAATAATAATTGATTAGTTTAGCCGATTTATTACTTGGATGTGTCATAGGATCGTTCTGCGAACCAACAGTGACGGCTTTTTCTGGGTAATGCTTCCGCAAGGAGAATACGCCATTGATGCTAGCTCTTCAGGCTACACACCGATGACAAAGGTACTTAAATAAATGAAAATTTAATATATATATTATAATATTTATTACTTTGACCAGGTCGTGGAAATCACCGAAGATCGGGGGTCGCGGCTTGAGCTGAAGCTGGTCCGCGACGAACGAGTGGCAGGGCTGCCTCGAATGTTTTTCGTGGTCATCGTTGGCTGCCTGCTGATGATGGCCCTCTTGGTCTGCCTATGCTGCTACTCCTGCTGCGAAAAGCGCTACCAGAAGCGCAAGAGGAAGATGGGCTTCAACCTACTGCAGCAAACGGAACGAGAGTCGGGCAGTGCTATCATTATCGACGACACCAGCTCCAGCGACGAGGAGGACCTGTTCGTCACTCCGGGAGGATATAAGTTCAAACCTTCCAATTCGTCTGCTTTTAAGTAATAACTAGCAATAAATTTGTGGTAGCAAATACTAAAATTAATAACTAACTGATAATAATTATTATGGTTAAATGTTGGTTATTATTATTCTTCTGTTTTTAAGTAATAAATAAGAAGAATTTATGTTAGATTTTGTTAAAATTATTATTAACAGCATTTTTACTGTTTTTTTTATCATTCTGATTTTATTATTATTTCAAAAAGACCTATTAAACCCCGCGGTCAGCTGCGAGGTCTTCGGATGGGACAGTATCGGGACGAGACTTCGTCGAGCGAGGAGGACATGGAGGTGATTGAAGTCAACACGTTACCACAGAACCCAGGTCGCAATTATTTCCAATCAACTGCCTAGAAAACCATTCTAAAATCTACTTCTTACGGGACCATGGAATGAGAACTTGTGATTTTTTTTTTCTGGTATTTGTGTCAGATCTGTTCACTCCTTGTTCGTTTTTCCCTTTAACGATGTTTTAAGCGGGACACAAGTGCCTTAATCATAATGCAAGTTTTAAAATGATGTTGGATTAGTTTAGACTTTTTGTCGGTTTATGTGTCGTGTTTATGCGGCTGCCTCGTTTCACAAATGCACAAATATATCAAGATAGGGTTATCAAGTAACTGAAACCCATTAACAGCAGGAATTGATATCATATTATTACGTGCATTTATTATAATATATGCCATACAACGCATCACTTTTTCGTTTAACAAATCGACACATTCAGTACATACGGAAAAACACGCGAAACGTACAGAAACGAAAATCTTGTAAAATAACACAAATTAACAGACAGTCGGAGGCTTGGGTGTGGAGCTGCTAGGCGACGCTGCAGCAGGGGCCGCGCGTTTGGGGCGAGCGCTTTTCCTCCTTCGCGGTCTGCTGCGATTCCTGTAAAACTGGTAGAAAATGATCAAAGCCACAACACTCGTCACAACCAGGGCCAGTTTGGTCGAGAAGGGCCAATCACGTGATCTAAATCAACCAATAAAATCACACATTACAACCCCAACAGCCAATAGAAAAGAAAATAGTATACCTGAACTCTACATCGTCCATGTCGTTTTCGATGAATCGTATTGGATTGCCGATTCTAGGGGCGGGGGCTGGCATGAGCTGAGACTCCGCCCCTACGGATAACAGCTTCTGCGATTGGTACAGATTCGAAGGGGCGGACTTGTTGAGGGGTACAGGCGTAGCGTAAGCCAGCTGCGGGCAAACGGGCAGGGGTCTGGCCTTAGGATGCAGGCCGCTCTGCTCGTTCTCCAGCACTTTGGAATAGCGGTAAAGCTGGTTACCCTCGATACGCTGCGGGAACATTGCCAGACCAACGGGAAGAGTCCCTACTCCCTCGGGATTATCTCGAAAAGCTGCGGGGATTTCCGTTTCGCTAACCGCGTAACTCAGAATAGCGTCCAGCATCCAGAAACAATCTAGCGGGATATAAATTACAAAATCCTATCAAACTACAACGTATGACTTGTACCTTTCTGTAAATGGGCGTTATCTAAGCAATTCGAGTCTCCATACACGACGATCCTTCCGCTTTTCGGGAAACTAGACCCCTGCGTTTCAAGATCCTCTTCCAGAATAGAATTTTGACTAAGTCCTTCAGCTGAAGCCAATGCCAGTCCCAGACCTTGGCCCTGTGTCTGGTAGAACCCCAGCAAGGGAACAAGTTCCGCACTGCCGGCCTCTCCTTCCAGGATCTCGTAGCCTTGGTCTTTGAGGGATCGCCAGACGATGGTTCCTTCGGACGGGAACTTGGCCAAGGAGGTCCCTGAGGCGTAGTGCATGCTGTGGCCGTCCAGAGTGAAGTCTCCTTCAAAGACTCGGTCCCCGTAAGCGATTCCCCACGACGAAAGCAAGTCGTTCAGCGCTGGAATGTTGGCTCCACCAGTATCAGGCATCCACCATTGCCTGTTTAATCATAAATTCGGTTACTTTAGATCATTTTTAATGTGTTTGTATAGTAGAACCTGGTATTTTCATCGTAGAATTTGACTTTTTTCATGACGGTTGAGTTGTACCAGTCGGCCATGACGATGAGGGACAAGCCGAGCTCTTCGACATCCTTCCTCAACTTGGCAGCTTCCTCGGGGAAATATTCTTCCTCGGGATCCACCAGCAGCAGGGTGCCGTAGTTGCGGGCCTCGAAACAAGTGAACGGGAAGCCCAGGACTTCAACGTAGTAGCCGCTCGAACGCAAGTGCTGATACATATCCTATTAATAAAACAAATTATTAATTATTAGATAAATGATAGTTCGAAATTCTGATTAATAATGATAAAACGTCACTAGCAAGTAATTAACAGTACAGTCATGTTCAAAAGAAAAAGGGTACAGTACAGGAAGGGCTTATCGCCGCTTTTATTTCGCTTGCGCTATGGCATAGGTGCCGGACTCCACTTTCGGCCGTTCGAACAGTGTTTCCACTTTTGAATTTTCCATTTTCCCCCTCTTCCCTTATCTTTCCCCTTTTTCCCCCTCCGTGCAAGAATGTAAAGGGTCCAGATGTCCTCTTTACTCTCTTCTCTTCTGCTTCCCTTTTCAGTCCCCATTTCCTCCCCTTTTTCAGGGAATTTCCCTGCAGAAGTGGAAACACTGCGTTCGAAAGATGTGACCTAGCGCATCATTCTTTTGCCCTTTGTTATCAGTTTCGTTATACAGAATTAAAAATCACTTTTTAATTTTGATTTGCTAATTAACTTCACTCAATTAACCCCATAATTAGACGGGATATGGTCCTTAAAAAACATTTGAAGATTTAAAGTCAACTATTTCATCGCAATGAAAATGTTTAGTTTTTATGAATGTGTTGCACAATGTTGTTTTAACTTATACATTTTTCGTTCTGTGTTTTATCTCTTATCTTTTATAATATTTAATTATAATCGACATTTTAGCTTGTCACAGAAATGAATGACGAAAACAAGCATGATTAGAATAACAATAATGGCCGAAAGGCCGAAATACAAGCGATTTGTAAGTTTTCCACGACTCCTTTGTGAAATTCAGTATTCAGTTTGCATATTCAAATATCGACCATGTTTTGGAATGGTGTAGAAAAATCGACAGGCTGTATGAAATATTTTGATTCGCAGTTAGTGATGACGTCATCAACTAGATCCAATCAGGATCCACTAAATCTGCTGTCGTCCAATTAGAACGCTTCAGACGTCATCAACTAGATCCAATCAGAATCGACTAAATCTGCCGTCGTCCAATTAGAACGCTTCAGACGTCATCAACTAGATCCAATCAGAATCGACTAAATCTGCTGTCGTCCAATTAATACACTTCAGACGTCACCAACTAAATCCAATCAGGATCCACTAAATCTGCTGTCGTCCAATTAGAACACTTCAGGAGCCGAAAGAATCAAAAGCTAATATTCCAATACAACATGGGGACGCCATCAAAGAACGACGTGAACTTAATATTCCAGATCATTCCAAGAAAAAAAGAAACAAAATGCAACATTTAGTTATAACTGAAAATCAATACAGCGTAACACTAATACTGTCACGCTACGTACCATTAATTACACTGTCTCAGTTCTAATCAAATCGTTAAAATCTCGTTTAAGTTCAGTACAACTCTTCGCCATAAACAATAATTTTCTCACGGAGAAATCATCATTCATTTTGTTTAGTTGTAGCCATATTTGCTGATTGCATGGATCACACGCTTCAATATTATTATAATTCTGGACACGACGTCCGATATATATGTTATATATATATATATAGATATATATTATAATAAATATAATATATACATATATATAAATAAAAGCATATATAAACAAGCAATTTATTCTTAGATGACATAGAAATAATGTCATTACTTAAGTCTCTGTCGTTTAAGAATATTTCTATTTCTTATTTTCATTTTTAATTTAATTTGTTACTTAACCTGAATATTAATTAGTACAATTTTATCCTAAATTAACAGATTAGAAAAATTTTAATTTTAATTTCTTTCAGTAACAATGAATTTCTAGTTCTAATACAACATTAGAAATATAAAAAAAAACTGGGCTGAATTTACAAATCAAAATTACAAATGATTTTTAATTCTGTATAACGAAACTGATAACAAGAGGCAAAAGAATGATGCGCTTAGGTCGCATCTTTGGAACGGCCGAAAGTGGGGCCCGGCACTTATCCCATAGCGCAAGCCCTTCCTGTACTGTACCCTGTTTTTTGAACATGACTGTACTTTGATTAGTCCTAGGGTTAATTAATAGATAAACAATACTTAAAGTACAAATTAAAGATAAGACCTTGCCATTTCGCTGAAAGTTATTGATACTATTATAATTAATTGTAAGATTATATAATAAATAGATAATACTTCCAAACTCTAATTAATAATAATAAAATCCTATTAAAAATAATGCATTACTATTATGATTAATCGATATTAAACTAAATATTCTATTACTTATGAGTCTCGACTTTTTTTTACTTTGAAATTGGTATGAATATGATCTCCGTTCCAGTCGAGGGGGTCGTTCTTCATTCTAAGGTTATCCCGAGGAAAGTATCCGGGTGGATAGCGAAGATTGTGATACTGATCCCACAGGACTCGTTTCCTATTCAACGACAAGTGTCCCAGATTCAAATTATTACTTCTGTCATCTCAGGTTAACTTACGATCTTGGCGGTGTGGGGACGACCTTGACCTTGAGCGGCAAGGTCACCGTAGAACGGCGTGGTTCATCCTCACCTTCACCCGGTGGCGATTCAACAGTCAGACTCACGTGACCTTGCGCTATGCCTTCCCATTGGGCTGCTTCCTCTGCCACAGCTACATGAAAAATCGCAAATATTCAGCAATATTTGCAACTATTAGCTTCAGTTTGACATTTCTGGAATAGAAAATTACTTATGGAGACGGCTATATAACCGGACCACGGCCACAGCACATCCGAATAAGTCAGAGCCACATTGAGGAACTGTCCGTTCTGCGGTAAATACGGATGCCACGTTGGTTTTTCCACGATTCTGCCCGTCACTCCCATGCCGTTGAGAATGGTGACATTAACAATGACAGGCATCCCCGTATGATAGATGGGTTGCGTGCAGTAGGGCCACATGTACTGGCATTCCGTCAGGTCGATGTAACTACATAAATATAGATAGAAATCAGACTTGGTCATACGATACTAGGATTCATGTTTGCTTTTCCAGTACTCTGGGCTTAAGGAAGCGTGAGGCCTGTAGTTGGAAAGCAAGTGAAACGCCCGAACGAGGTCCAGCTTTCCGTGGCCCTGCTCAAACATGTTGACTCCGGGCAGGCGACGTGCCGAAGCCATCAGCGACTGCTTCACGCTGGCTGGATTCACCGTACCTCCACGCTGAAGCACTCCACTTTAATTTTAAAAACGTTATTAAATAAAACTAAATAAAATGAAATAGTTAATCCTATAGCTTTTTACCTTGCTAGTAAAGTAACAGCGCCTGCGACAACTGGCGAAGCGACACTTGTACCCGACAGTGAACGGCATCCCCCGTGAATCGAAGATCCTTTCACTGCAGATCCATAAGTGACGATGTCGGGTTTAACTCTTCCGTACCTACGCCAAAAGCAAAAAATCATAAATAAACGCTAATAACATGTTTCTAATGAACCAGTAACCAAGCAAGTGGTAGTAAAACTAATAACAATAACTGCTAAAAGCGAAATGTTCAAAAGTTTTGTACCCGGCGGGAAGCTCCCAAGTCGTCATTCCTCGGGAAGAGAAGCGGGCTATTTGGTCCTCGAAGTTTATTCCACCAACTCCGATCACGTCCATTTGATCGGCTGGATTATTCAGAGTTCTGAAATGGAAATTTAACTTTTAACTCTATTTGGAGGGCAGAATGTGGATAAGCTAACACTACCCGTAAAGCGGGCCATCGTTCCCGATCGCAGAAACCATGATTACGTTATTTGCTGTCAGTTCCCAAACCTGAAATGACACATTTAACATAATGTTTAACTTTTATTGTCTTAATTAGTTATTGATTGATCGAACTTGATTAGTTATTTCACCTTATCAATAAATGGCTGGTCCATGAAATCGGGACCTCCAATGCTGAGGTTCAAGACATCAATCTTCTTCAAGATGGCATAGTTGAAGGCATCGAGGAACCACGACGTGTATGAGACCTGGTTGTTGGTGAAGACCCGGAAAATGTGAAGTTCTGCATCAGGGGCGAAACCCAGACATTCGCGATTTGACGCCACGACCCCAGCGACGAAAGTCCCGTGGCCCAGCCCATCTTCCAGAGTTTTCTCGTTGGTCCAGTTGGTCCGTTCTTTGATGCGCCTGAAATGAGGGTGCGTTTTGGCCAGGCCAGTATCAAATATTGCGACTTTAACGCCCGTTCCTGTTTGATTTATGAATAGTAATGATGAAAGGATAAAAATATGAAAATCTTATGCTTTGCTGACCTGTGATTCCCATATTCCATAAGGCATCTGCCTGGAGAACAGACGTGATCTGCCGAGGAATGGCTCGGAGTAGTCGCCTACTGCTGTAGCGTCCGGTCGAGTGCCAGAAAACGTTACCCTTCACCACGAAAAAAATTTGTTTAAAATCCAAACTTCAATTAATACATTTATGAGCTTTGCTAAATCAATAAGAAGTAAGATATTACAGTAACTGTGACAAACACAGAATTAATAAGCAAATAAAATAGTGGGCAAAGAACGAAGCAATATATTACCATAGACAAGCTCGATCGACCCATAAATCGGGGTAACGTGAACTCGGAATTGACGCCAGTATCAGTTTCATTGACATATTTTAGCGTCCTTTGCACTGTTCGTTGCGGAGTGACTCGCTTTATCTGCGGATGTGAGCGAAGGGCATCAAGAGCTTGGCTACTGGATGAACCCTCAGGCAACTTTTGAAAAAAGAAAATTAATACAGATTACGTACTACAGATAATTCTTGATTTTCCTTCGTACCAGGAGAACCTCAAAATCGCTCGGGTATTCAGACGCAGCATTTAAACGTTCGAGTATCTTCCACTGCTTAAGGCCATCCAGAGCTGCGGAAATGTACTTGAGGCGGGCAGCAGGCAAATAGTATCCTTTAAACCCTACAATGTATTCTTAATACAAAAGGCATACATTAGTACACTATTCAACAAAAATGTGTAGCAAAATTTATATACCATTTCGAACTATCGATGAAGTGAACTCGACCTGGACATCCTGCGTTTCATCCTCCTCCGAGTAACACTCGGTAAGATTAGACGATGACACAGTTTTCGTTACTTTGGAGATTATAACAAGGCTAAAAATGAGGAATGCAAAGAAATCTCTTTGGCGAGAATCTTTCCACAGAAAGCGATACATTATCTTCATCCAGCATAAAACGTAAAACCCATTCAATAGGACCAAGACAAAAATGTAAACAACGAAGGCCGACACAAGGAAAACAATCTGATTATTATTCAACTCGAAAAATCCTTAAAATGTACTAGAAAAACTCCTCTCTTTTTTTCTTCTAGGTAGATATAATCATAAAATATGAGAATAAATTTAAGGCATATTTATTTTACGCAAAGTGTCAAATGCCTCTTATGTTTCCATCTCTCGTGATTGTTTATCCCATAAGTGGATGTGCAGAGTTCGTCTGCTAGGCCATTCAAGCCTAGTAGCCGCCATCTTTATGTCTTGTTTGTCTATTGAATCGTTTGTTTACATTTACAGTTTCTGTAAACCTTTAAGCAATACTTTCTTTTCCTTGTCAAGTTTGGGAAGTTTCGCAAAAACTTCTAGGCAAAAGACATGAATTCTAGGCCATTTGCTCTAAATAAAAGAGCGAGCAAATTTATTATTTCAAGAAGTAAATGTCGAAGGTGTTGTGGACTGCCAGTGTTTAGACAGACTTAGTTTCAGGTAGTATTTATTGTTTTCTTTTCTTTTTACATTTTAAACTAAGAACACTATCTTATTTCAGAATCACCTGCCCCAGTGCTGATTGAAAATGATGTCGTCGCTGGTCTCGACTGTCGTCACTATATTTAGATCCGGCACCATCGTGTACAACCACAAGTACACAACATAGTTGTGCTGGCCACATGGAACAATATGCCACAAATGAACTTAGACCAACTGTGGTTATCCTTGTGAAACGTACAGCCAGGCCGAGGATACGAGGATGGAAGTTGTCGGTGCTAATTCGGTAATTGACTTCACAAAAAGTATTTACATAAAATTGCCATAGTGGCTTCTAATCTTCTAGTGAACGTTTCATTTTACAGATAGCAGTGATTTGAAGGAATCGGCTTTGATGCAGACGCAACGATGAGTTCTTCGTTAAACATTTTATCGAACATCTTGTCGAGACACGAAGCGAAGTTTAATACTGGATTGTCAATATTCGAGTTCACTTTCTGGAAGCAAGATTCAAAATGTTTATCCTTCATCTATGTTTAAGAGAGGAAAAAATCTACCCAGCTTTTTTTTTTTTTACACAGTTCTTAATGGGTTTTTGAAACATCCATTCTAACTGCGGGATAAAGATTTGTGTTAGTGTTTAAGTTCACCAAACATTTATTAGGCGGCGGTAAGAATACAAGTTTTAAATTATGTACTGTGCACTGTGTATTAGTTGTTTCAGTCAAATATAAACAGTATTTAGAAATTCAAGGACTAGCATTTTTCTTTCCGCTATTTCGCGACTCCGTTCAGGATTCGCAATACATCAGTTATTATCACACGCTACAGGAAAAGATAATTGGTCATAAACTGTTATCAGTTATCTTTGCTTTGCATTATTTCTGATAAGTTTTACCGGCTCATCAATAAAAGTTAAGCTTTGCACTACATGACAAGTAAACAAACTTTTCATAAAGATGGCGATTCGGTGCTATGGGTGGCAGACAGACTCTGCACATCCACTATTCTGCCAAGTTTCTCAACAACACAACGTTGCCACATATTTATTTAATTTCTAATAGAAAATAGTAACGCAAAATTTTGTTGGATTAAAAAAAATACTAATTATACTGGATGCGATTATTTATTTTCTCTGTAGCTACCATATTGGCATAAATCTAATTTAACTGAAGTACTAATAGTTTGATAATTATAATTCTGTAATAATAAAATCTAAATAATATTAATTTTCCACAACACACGTAATTAAGTTTAGATGATTACTTTATTCTCATATTGATTACTTTTCAGTAACCGGTTACTCATTATTTATTTTATTCACTTATCAAAATATTATAACATATTCTAATCAAATGTTTATATTTATCACGTGCTCGTTAAAAATGTTTTAGTTTTAGTTACGGAAAAATAATTTGAACTGAGTAAAAGATTACCGGAACCGGAAGTAGAGCGACTGCTTCCATATTTGCATCAACGGTGAAGACGTTCTTTTTGGCTCAGTCATCTCCCAGACGCCGACCAGTGAAGACGTTCCTTGTAACTTCTCCTTCACTGCATCAAAATTTTTGCATCTTCCTGACTTCATTTTTTCTTTTCGCATTTAGACAAACATGGACCTCTCAACCAACGGGATTTTTCCGCTGAACCCTTTCCTTTTTCCAAACTTTCAGTTTGGGAGTTTTCAGCAGCCCTATGGATCTCTTTTGCATCACGTATTCAGCACGGCTCCTTACCCGATGGCCGCCATGGGGAACACCTTCCATGTTGCTCCTGGACATTTCGGTACGCTACATTACTACCGACTATGAATAATCTGAAAATATATATTATTGTTCCAGGACAAGGTGCATATGCTGGAGTGTTTGCCTCCATGAATACGTTCTTTCCAGCATTGCCGCAATTGCATAGCTCTATTGGTGACCGTACGTACCAAGGACTGGAATTCGGTAACTCCGTATCCAACTTGATCAATCAGATGGCCCTGGTTAATACCCCTGCACCGTTCAGCACGGACATCACGACGGTAGAACCCGCTTTAGGTATTATTTTAATTTCATTTTTACAAGTCATAATAATTTACTGTAACTTTGAACTGTACTGTGAAACTGGGATAATTTATCAGAATATGTTGTGCTTCAAGGAGGGCGAATTAATTATGTTTAATTGAAAATGTCAAAGGTCCAGATTCATCCAGCCTGGAATTCTTGAGGGAACCAGCTGGCATAGCGGATCTTCCACCTGCACCACAGCTTCCCGGTAAAAAACTGAATTAAAAAACATTGCTACTACTACTACTACTACTACTACTCCTACTACTACTTATACTATACTACTACTACTGCTGCTAATACTTACTACTACTTCTACTATTACTAGAATATTAATAATACTACTAATAATATGTTGTTAACAAGTTCCTATTAACACACCCAGTCACTCACAGGAGTATGTGTAGAAAATAACACATTTGTTAGTTACATTCACACATTTATATTTATGGTACATCAACATATTGTATGAAAATTATTAATATAATATATTGTGAAAATGATTATTGATAAATACTTTGAATAATGTGGATCTTTTTCAAGCAGCTACTGAAGAAGCTCCTGCTTCTGCTCTGGATGACCGAGACTTCCTGGAACAAGAAATGCTGTTTCCTGGACGCGCGTGCGGTATCACAATTTCATTATCCCGATTCTAATAATATGTCAAATTAATCGTGGTAAATAAATAAGTAATTAGGACCATTGGCGCACTCTATCGCAGAGTTAGTTTGTATAAACAACAGTTATCAATCAGTCAGTCGGAAAATTAATCAGCTGCGGTCTTGTCTTCAGACGAACTACTCGAGCGGGAATACTACCCGTTCCTGCCGCGTCCCAGCCCCAGTCCCCGGGCGCTTGTGGACGAGGAAAGTGCCGTCGGCCTCTTGTCCACTCCGTGCGGGTCGTGGTGGCTTTCCAACTGGGCCAATAAGACTCACATAATCATCAGTGCCAACCACGAGGAGATCTATGTCCTCCATCCTTTCGGGAACGTTCGGGTTCACAAGCACAAGATCCACGTCACCGTCAGCTCGGGCCAGATCCAGCGGTATCAATACATTAACATTATTGTTATTTCTGTCTACTGTCATTGTTGACGTTATTTTTAGTTTCGCCAAGTTCTGGCAAAGAGGGATATCGTTTTCGTCCCGTAACGTTGGTATCTGTCACCTGATTGATCCAGCAGGAGTCCGGATCGGCTTCGATTCATTCTCTGATTGTCACCAACGCGCCGATCGAATATGGGCTCGTATTTCGCAAAAAGAAAACGCAATGCCACAACCATCGGCAAACACTTTCGCCCTCACGGCCCAAGAAAACGGAGAGAACGGAGTTCGGTATAGTCTTATCGTGCGAAAATTCTTAAAATTTAAACAGCTCTTTTTAATGGAGAAAATAGATTTCCTTCCCTATTTACCACTACATTCAAATAAAACAGTCTAGACTGTATATTTTCTTTGCTGTTTTGGTGCTGCTGCAAACAGAGCCGAGTTTGAGGACGGACTGAAAGCTTGCCTCTCACCAAACGGAAAGGTGAATGTGGAACTGGGAGAAACGTCCATCTCAGGTTCTGTTCGACCCAACGGCCGGGGCAAACACTTGTTCGCGAAGAACTTGCAGGGAGTCATGCGCTGCAGAATGCATTACGACGGCCGGCAGTTCTTCGTTCGATGCAACGGCCAGGAGGCTTACATCGACGCCATGGGGGAAATTCGATTGTAAACAGTCACTTCTCTGGACTCCGGTGCCTTCCACTGAAATCTCAGTCATCACTCGGCCATCTTTCAAAATTGCAGTATTTAAAGTACTTACTATTTATTATTATATTCGTAATACTTTCGTTGAACTCGAAGAGTGTTTCGGGTAGTTAACGAGTTGTTCGCCATGTACCTGGCACAACAACGCGGAAAATTGTCTGTGATATCCAAGTGCTCCAATGCAAAGACGTTCAGAAATGCATACTGTCTTATGTTATTTTGCCATGTCAGAGTTCGCATTATATCCTTTGTTCGAAAATATCTTTATTACCGGACCAGAAATCGAAGAATTATTCGCAATGTTTTCTGTTTAGTCGTTCAAGATCTCTAACAGTCCCAACACTTTTTGCATGGGATTTTTTTTTTTCAAAAAGTGTCTTGTTGTTAATTTATTTTGACCAATCCGTTTGTTGTTGGAAGGTGGAGCAAGTGATGCAAGTGTTAACAAGTGCCTTATTCTGGATTAAAAAAGGTAAACATACACTGGAATACCCACACGCTTATTTGTATTCAAATTCTAATGTTATCACTTAATAATACAGTATTCACGAAGCATACTCTTAATTCATGAACTTTAATAGTATGTGTAATAGAATTATAATGTACGCGTAAGAAGAGTAGTATTCATCAGAGACAAGTTAGTACTGAAGCGAGTACAGGGTTTCCCTGTTCCTCCAGAGATGGCGTTGCTTCAAATAACCCAATCCATGACATTTCTGAATTATTCAAAAAATCAATCGGTTACAAAATGATTGAATGTCAATTAAAAGTACCACCTTCACGATATACAAAAATATATTAGGAAACAAGCGTCAAAACCTTGTGACCCGCAGATGCATATTTATGAGAGTTCAATTTATTTCAAGTTGACTATCAGAGATTTTATTCAGTTAAAATATTTTCCACTGTAGTAAGGAAAATAAGATTGCACGTCAATGCAATGTAAATATTTAAACGAAAATGAATATATTCCACAGGTCCAGTCATGCTTGTAATAAATTACCAATATTATTAAGAAAATAAGTGTTATTCTAGTAAAAGAATAAATAAAATGTTCATTCATAAAAATTCAGAACATCAGTTACTTCTAATTAATATTGTTGAATTATTATTTTCGTATATGTTTTATTAATTAATATAAATTGTTAAACTAATGCAATAATTTCAGTTATATTCACCGTATCATTCAAGTAAAATACGGTAAGTACTCTAAGAAGTTTCAGTAACACCCACTAGATGGCGTTGCAGACACTTCGTTTGTTTACAAACTTTAGAAAACACTGACCCTTGCTGAACCTGTATCGCATCTCGCAAACTATATAGCGCGTCATTTTGAATCAAAATTTATTACATATTAAAGTAGACCGGAAAATATTTCTTCCAGAAAAATGGTGACAGCACTTGTTGGTCTCGAAGATGACGAAGATTTGACGACTTGTAGTGTCTGCTTTGAAATTTTCGACGTTGCTGAAAGACTGCCAAAGTTTCTGTCTTGCTCTCACACCTTCTGTGTGACTTGCTTTAAGGTAAATCTACACATTAATAAAAGTGTGCGCACAGCAACAATGTCCTGTAACGTTTGTGCTTGGATGGACTGACGAATTGTTGTTGAGTTTAACTTTTCTTTTCCCAGAAACTCCCCTCTTCGTTACTGCCAAGGACAGGGCTGATCATAAACTGCCCAACCTGTCGTGCTTGTACTCCAGCCTCTTGCAGAATCGACAAACTTAGGACGAATCTATATGCCTTACGTTTTTTCCAGCATAAAAAACTAGGCTTCGTAAGCTGCGGAACAAAAACAGATAGGTCTTTCAACAGCTCTGGCTGAATCTAAATGTTTAAAATCACATTAGTTTAGTTAATTTGAATTTTTAGTAGAGGTATGGGTTTCTCTTCCAGGCGGTGGTGCTTTACCTGCAATCAAACTGCTAGTGCTGACTGTCACAAGGACCACATCGTCACGACTCTTCAGTCAACGAGCCCCGCACGAAAGGATCACCAGATCAAAGAAAAAAGCCAGCAAACGCTTTTGAGACTATCTTGTGACCTCAGTCATTTGACCGAAGCTAAGTCGTATCTGCAAATCGAGGCACAGTCCTTGGAGATATTACAAAATTTTGTTGCGAAAAGTCAGCAACAAAACAGTGTTGATTTCGTCTGCGTGAAAGGTAAGTAATCGTCTGGTGTCTAACTGTTCTGTTCCTAAGTAACCAAGTCATCTTTTTGCAGACAGAATTCGTGAACTGCGGAGTTTTGACGCCTCCCATCCCGATACTGCTCGTCCCGACCAACTCACGTCACAAGTCATTCCTCGTTTCCGAGAGAGTTTCTTGAAGCCTTTGAGAAAACGAAGAATTGTGGGGTCTCCTTGCAAGTCGAGACTGTGAACGATTCCCAGGGCACGGCTCCGAAGCTCACTGAAGAGGTTCAGCTCGGACTGATGAATCCTGTGGACGGTGGATCAACAAGAGCAGCCTACCTCAACACACTGGCATTTTTCCTAGCGCAGCTACTTGAAAGAACCGTCATCTTCCGTGAACAACCGAATCAGGAAACGCCTGGACACGCAGCAGGTCCCGAACAATCTTCAAGCTCAATTTCGGCTGCTAGCGATCAAGTACCACCTGATTCGCCATCGAGGGAACAGGTTCTACCTACTTTTTCGGGACTCGTAATGAGGCAAGGTACCGAAAAACTAAATTTGTATTCGATAAAATATTTGAATATCTACTATTTTTGCAGCTCCGTATTCTGGAAGTTTCTCTATTGACAGTATGGACTGCGCGTTGACAGTAACAAAGGGTTCTCGTCTTTGAGTATGAATAAGATTGGAGAGGCCCTTAGTACGGGAAACCCGGTCTCAGCAGGCGCGCATTCCTCCCTCAGCCACCCACTTTGCAGGAGGGGCTTAAAAAAGAAGAAAAAAAAATGACGAACGCAGTCCGCAACAAATATTTGGTTTGCCCATAAGACGCGCTTTCACTTTGTCCCTGGCTTCGTCTGCTTTTCCGTTTGCATTAAGCGACAGTATTTTGTTTCTTGTACAGTAGCCAATCAGACCGTAGCACCTCAGGGCTTCTTTCAAAAGTTGGTGGGACCGGGTGGTTTGTTGAGGAGAGATAGGTAAGGGCCTCTCCAATTTTATTCATACTCAAAGGTTCTCGTGAATTTACAGTCACTGTCCAGGTACCGTGTTTTTGGGCAGATCCCATGAACTCTTTCATAGACGCTTGCGACAGTTGACAGTACGACGGTTCTGCTATCATAAAGGTATTACTACTACACATCATTCTGAAGAATCTATCTAGAATAACTTATTGTTTCGTTTATTCTTTCATTATTAAATATTTCGCAGGCAAAACCTCGTTCTTTCGTCATGTTCGGGACGCCTAGCAATCCGCACCGGGACTTGCGAGTCACCGCAGACCAGTTTCGTGTCTCGCAGCCGGGTATCGAAGAGCGTGGTGACGTGGGACTCTACTGGCACAATACAGATGTCGGCCAAACGTAGGATTTCGTCATTCTGTTGAGAACCTTCGTGCGGAACAACGTTTGGTGGGCCCCCGCATCGGCCGCGTGGATCAGCGGGCTCGAACACTGCGACCAGCTCTCCACGCTGCGCATCAGGGGACGAGACGGTATCAGGATCATTCAAACTCGTATCTACCATGACGATTCCGACTGAACTCGTATGGTATCGTTAGAGAAACTTGTAATTTTTTTTTGGAATCGAAGATTTATTTTTGAAACCCTTTTGTTTTTTTTTTCAAATGAGGGAAATTCTGCACGGTAAAAGAAAAGTTACACTATCTCGAGGGGCAGCGGTTGAAGAACCTCGAAAGGGGCTAGGAATTTGAAAGGATAGACGTGATGTTTGGAAAAATCAACGGGAGGTTAAAGACAGTGTTTTCACTTTTGCAGGGAAGTTCCCTGAAAAAGGGGGGAAATGGAGTCTGAAAAGGGAAGACGAAGAGAATAGAGTAAAGAGGAAATCTAGACCCTGTATATTCTTGCACGGAGGGGGGAAAGATAAGGGAATAGGGGAAAAATGGAAGATTGAAAAGTGGCTACACTGGGTAAAGATCACTTCCACTTGAACGACATGCACAAGAATTATAACAGGGATTTTTCGTAAATTTTCTAAAACAGGGGGGTGAACAAACAGAAGTCGTTATTCGGCGAAGGCGTACAACACACAAGGTGAAAAAAATTTTCTTAGCCAGTTTTTCTCTTTTGCTATTTTGGCTTGAAACAATAGAAAAATTTTGACAAACCAAGGCTCTATCGAACTATTTATATGGAAAAAATCTTCTGGAAGGTTTGCTTCTTCCTTTCACTTTTTGAACAAAGTCTTATCCCCCCCAAAGTGGAAAATTCGTTGGTTTGGGAGAACAGTACAAAAATTTTCATGTTTACAAAAAGTGCCCGACTTTTGATTAAAATATAAACAGATACTAGAACATTAAAACGATCTTCTAGTTCTATTACCATTTACTAATAATACAATATAATGTAGTGATAATGGTTGTAGTGTGACAGCACCACGTATGCGGAAAGTTAGTATCGACAGGAAAAATAGTATGTGAGCAAGCACGTAGTCTTCTTGACTCTACAGAGATGGCGTTGCTTGAGATTCTTGTAAAAGTTGTCAGTAATTCGTTTACTTTTTTAAAGCATTCATCTTTTAGTAAATTATTGAGTTTCATTTCAGTATCAAAACTTCAAGACAGACGAAAAAACTATGAAAAATTAAGTATCAAACCTTGCGACCCGCAGTAGCAATTGTGGGGGTTCAACTATCTACATCAAAAGTCTAGTATCAATCAAAACTTCATTGAGACTAATATATTGCATATGTACTAATATATTTATCATCTTTATCAAGATACTGAAGAATGTGAAAAATCTATTTTCACACGTTGTGCACGTTTTTCTCATTCGTCTTAAAATACGCTGACACCTAAGGACTTGCCACTCATTTTTCGAGAGATCAGTCCGCGATTACAGGTAAGCCTGTTGCGAGCCCTGATGTGTGGACGGCTACGGAACAGAGGTATATATTGTTTAATCCTTCCTAGAATCTTTTAGGATCCAATGCTCTAGAGAAAGTCACCATCGACGATTTTGGCAGGTGAATAAGCAGTTGAGCGGAAGAGTCCCTCTGAGCTTCCTTCGACGCTTTCAAATGTGAATGATAATTATGGTTTGGCAAGATCCGAGGCGAACTGGGTATGTAAATCCGGGGTGTAGTTATCACCAGAGGTGCCAGCGTGAACATTGTCTTACTTACTATGTTAAACTACAACTCGGATATCCGGATAACCCGGACAGTAGGCGTTTGGACATCTGAATAGTTCCTGTGGATATCCAGGAAACTTCCTAAAAGCGTATAAACATGATAATTACTTCACCTCTTACAGTATTTGCATATATTTTCGATGCCTTTCAGTACACAAAGTTTACAAAAATATGCAACAATATACATATTTTCCATAAAAAACTCAGTTACAACTTGGACTGGTTCTGTTGATCCTCTTCGCTTAACTGCCTTATCAAATCCAGCGGCTGAACGTGGCCACACGCGACTTCAACGTTGACCAGAATGTGGAAATCTAGCGGGGAAAGCGCTTCCATGCGGTGAAGTTTCGGGTACTTCCTCCGGCAGCTTTCAACAGTCTCGTTTTCCAGAACTTCAGTCCTTACCTCGTGCAAGTTGGGATCGTCCGGGTAGAGCGAGTCGCCTGAGACAGACACATAAATATTAAATATATTAAATATATATATACATAAATATAATTAATATTAAATATACATATTAAATATAAATCATAGAAAGTAAGATGAGAAATTACAAAGTACACAGTAAATGATAAAAATAGTACCAGGGAGAACAGAAATGGCTCCCTCAGAAGTGTTGTACCGAACGGGAAGCCAGCGTTCAGTTCCCAAGACCTGCCGCTTGCTAACGAAGTCTCGTAATCCATCGAGTCTGGTGAAACGAGCGAAACGACAAGCCTCGTATAGTTGTGGCGGAGCCAGCCATATTTCCTTCTTCATGTGGCTCTTCACTGATGACACAGGATCAACCCACTAGAAATTAAATTGTATCTATTTGTTACTGTACTTATTGTATTATTTTCTAACTACCCATGTAAGAATGAGATAGAACACTGCAAAAAGGTACCATTACAGTGCCTTTTGGTAGTTTCTCAGTTCCGTTTTACAGTGCCTTTTCACAACCAAGCTCCATTGCCCTAAACCGACACAGTAACCTTGATCAAAGGTCACCAAAAAGGCACTGCAAATAGGTACCATCATTTTTATGTGGGAGGTGTTTTACGTTATTTGCTTGTATGTTCAGTTTAATACCGCGAAGTTGGTTATTTCTTTGTTATCGACATTGATCGTCGGCTGTTCTGGCAGGACGCAGACATAAAACATGGTGTCGAAACGTTTAGGTCCCACGTCGACAGGGGTCAACCAATTGCTCCATTCATACAGGGACCAAACGTCGGGACACAAGTTGTAATTCTTACAGAGGGTTTCAAATTCTGCAGGATTTTTCATCACTCGCAGCCTCCACTCCTTCAAAACGTCAACATCTGCGGACGTCTTTTTCCCGCTGTCGAGGGACTTGCAGAAAAGGATCCCCGTTTCTTCAAACGTTTCCCTGATCGCAGAAATGCGAAATCCTACTTCTGGTAACAAGCTAGGTGCAGAGACGTCTTTGTACATCGCGGGTGCAGGTCCCACTCTGCAGGAGACAAACTGCTGAAGAAGATTTTCTGACTTTTGGCCATGTTGTGCAAAAACGTCAAGCCACGATGGCGAAAAATCTGTCTTTTCGCAAACACCACCCGGATAGACATAGGCTGTGGGCATAAAGCTCGACTTGGAGCTTCGTTTCAACATCATAAGATTATAATCAAATATAGAAGTATTTTGGTTATTTCTGGCAGCGATAATTAACGAACATGCATTACGCCAATTACGTAAATTCATTTCTAGTCAACTGTTAAATTTAATGAAGAGAAAAAAATTTCTTGTCGTCTGTTTATTTACAAACAATTTCTGACTAAAGCGCCATCATGTGGAAAACCGAAAATGCAAATATTATTGTACTGCAACTTGTTTCCACTTTTAGTTTTCCCCTTTTTGTTTATTGAGGGCTCTGTTTTCCCTTATATTTTTCCCTTCCTATTGAATTACCTTTGCAACTTTGCCCTCCATTTTCCCTCTTCCCTTATTTTCCCCTTTTTTCCCCTCCGTGCTACATTATGAAAGCCATACTTTCCAAACTTCCTTTTTCTTCTTCCCTTCTTCCGTTTCCCCTTATTCAGGGATTTTCCCTGCAAAGTGGAGCCACTAAGCCGACCGACCTTCGTAACAGTAATAATTTTGACATTATTTGAGAATTATATTAAAAGACAATTTATTTCTAATGTATTTGAATATTTAATCAGCTGTTTTAATAATAACTTTCATAAAACTACGTCATGTTTCATGGATTAGAAAAAAGATAGCATTAAGATAAACACTTGCTGCATTACTGTACTGGATTTTATAAACACATCAAATGACGTCAGACATGCAGTCAACCAATAGCAAAATGCCAAATAAAACCGGGCGCTGATGTGACCTCGTGCCCGACTCTGCCAAAATTGGTCCCCCCGCCAAAATCGTTCCTATCACTTCTAGCTACTAAATTAAAAATAAAAGTTCCGTATGATTCATTATTATAATATCAATCTTAACAATAGATTTTTGTTTTCAGTTAATTCATAATTAATTAATAGTATTTATTTTTCACGTTATTTTACTGGCCGTTAAATCATAAAAGTTAAATAAATACTTTTTATGCGGTGTACTGGTTTCTAGAAAAATTTAGGTGAAAAGAATAAATTGTAGAAATAACAGTAAACTATAAATACCACGAAAAAGGTGAAAGTGCGCTGTAATCGGTAATTTTCATAAGAAGGTCGCTTCCCATGGGACCAAATTTTGCCGCCGGACTCAATTTGGCAACGCAACGCTTGCTGCAGTGCGGAGAAATAAACATAGCCTCGTTGTGAACGTTTGCATCATTCACTTTTGGGCTTCAGATTCGGTACAGGCGTCCTTCTGTTTTGGTTATCTGGAAAAAAAAATAGTTTCTTCGTTATTCGAACGAAAATCGTAATTATTCAGGTTTTGCTTGATTTACTCGCCACTGTAAGTAAACTAGGTCAAGGCCCTAGATTCTAGAATTTTTCTTTAAAGTGGTGTATTGCTTAGATTTATCGTAAGTTTGTTTTATCTTTTGCAGAGGCACCTTAAAAAAGCACTGTACCGCTTAAATAACGCTTGGTGACGTCGAGCAAAAATGCAAGTTACCGTCAGATCGGCAAATCTGCAGTGCAGGGACATAACGATCGATTGTCCGCTCGAGTGGAGAGTTTCGGAGCTCAAATCGCAGCTTCAGGCAGTTCATCCAGCACAACCAGTAATTATACAACTACTCTATCCTAAGTCTTTGCTTTAACTGTTGAATTCTAGGCTGTTTCGGACCAGAAACTAATCTATGCTGGACGACTGCTCGAAGATAATCAAGTGCTGGCCGATATCGCACCAAAACAACAGAATGAAACCCTCATTTTTCACTTGGTTTGCAAGTCCATGAGTCAAAAGGTGGAAGACACAAATACAAACAAAGTCTCTTCAACGGTAAAATACCTTCTTTCTTCTCTATGTTAATGCAAGTCAACATTATTTGAATTCTAGGTAGCACCTGTTATATCCGAAGGCCTACGTCATCGAGCTGCCGTTTCGAGTACTGCGGAAAATGCTCACGCGTGGAACAGCTTGCCTAACTCTAATACCCTGATCTCGCAGCAGATAACATGGTGGCAGCAGGCTTATGCCGAACAGTACAGGATCCAGTATGCCCATTACTTGAGCAGCATGGGGTATTCCTGGCCCTCGGGTCCTTCACCAGCAACTCCCGCTCAAGCAGTCACTCCTGCTCCTCCTCCCGAGGCTCCCGCAGAAGAAGGCGTTGCTGCTGCCCCTGCTGCTGGTGCGGGCATCGTCCAGCCAGCAGAGAACGATGAAGAAGTCAATCCCGCGCGCGACTGGCTCGACTGGATGTACCTAGGAACGCGGCTAGCAGTCCTGTTAGGAGTAGTGTTTTACTATTCCTCACTGTCTCGCGTCTTGCTGGTCGTGTTTATTGGCCTGGCTGTCTACTTGTACCAGAATGAATACCGTCGGCCCCCGCAGAGAGAAGTCAATAACAACCACGATGCCAATATCGACCAGCAGCGGGAAGCTGCGGGCAACCATGAAAACGAGCACGTTTCTCCCTCTGTGGATCGTCCCGTTGCCAACAACCCTTCGACTTTGATCGTTGCTCTGAATATGCTTGTTGGTTTTTTTGCTTCGATAATACCTGAAGTTCCTGCTCCAGAAGCTCTTTAAATTACTAAAGCGTTTTGTCGCTTATTGAAAGCTATTGAAAAGTCAAGTGTCGTTAGAAATGTAGAGAAATTGCGTTTTGGCAAAACACTGCTAAATGGGCAAGTGAAATTTTTTGAACGAAGGTTCTGATTTTTTTTTTTTGTGTGTCGGTTTTAGTTACAGATAATTTTTTTAAATTTTTTGGCCAGTTGCAATATTGAAAAATGCTATTTTTAAAATAAACGGTTTAAAGACAACAATGAAACGTCTTGTTGTACAAAAGCACCGACTGCGTGTATTTATTTTATCAATTAAATTACTATTTAAAATAATTGCAAATTTGACTAAAACGAGTGGATCAGTTAATGTGGACGAAGTATCCTCGATATCAAGTCGACTTGTTTGCGATGTAGTGCGATTGCTTGTGATGCAGCCTCGCTCAGTGACTCCTGCCCGATGTATCGCAGAAGACAGTCTGTCGTGTCCTGCACACAACGTCGCAGCTCGAGAAGCAAGTCTGCGTCCCTGTGAGATTTCCAAATAATTACTTGTGAAGATTAAAACAATATTAATTACAACAATCATTGCTTTATTTAGCAGGGTTACTAACTTTTCGGGCATTATGAATCTCCAGTTGGGTTTATCGTCAAGTCCCAGCACAACTTCTCCTTCTTCCTCATTAACCTGCAGTTTTGATACCCGGCTTCCCGCCATAAGTAGCGCAGTGAGAGCCGATACCTGGCTGCTATCCCGCACAGCAAAAGTTCTCCTTTCCGGCAAGTAGACCCCGTTGAAATAAAACAAAAACGGGGTCTTGATGTTGGTATCGTCCCCGTTGACTCCGTCATTGAGGAATGCTACAGGTCCCCCGTTCCTTTTTGAAGATTAAATGCGTTTAGCAATAAACGGAATAGTTAAGAGAACATAAAAGTAAAACAATTTCATAATACAGTACGGTACGAGTAGTAGTAACAGTATCAGTAGTAGTCGTAGCAGTAGTAGTAGTAATTGTATTAGTCGTAAAGGTAGTAGTGGTAATACTAGTAGTAGTAGTAGTAGTAGCAGCACTAGCAGTATTAAAAGCAGTATTAGGAGCACAAATAGTAATAACTATAGTAGGAGTAGCAACAGTAGTATTAATATTAGTAGTAGTAGTAGCAGTAGTCATAGCAGTTTTAGCAGCAGTAGTAGTAATAATGATAATAGTGTAGCGAATAATATGTTATGTAGTTATTAGCTGTAATTAACATTAGTTTGAAGAAAATGGACTATTAACCCGTTCTGGGGGACAACTTCATCTTGTTTGATGACACCGCGCTGTAGTGTGCCTTTACGGACCCGCAGCAGACGATCGCCGATCCCTTGAAGCAGCACAGCGCAGACCAGCTCTTCGTTATCAGAATTACTGTTACAGACGTGCTGCAAATCCTCCGCATCTCTGACCGACTCCAGAAGGTCTGCATCGTGGAGATGTTCAGCCAGCAGACGGCGTACACCTTTAAGTTAATTTTTTGTAAATATTAACTATTTTTACCTATTAGAAGATGGAATATTAACTACCGTTGATGAAATGCAGCGTTCCGAAACTGGCTTTATTGTTCCTGCAAAAGTCTTCAGCAGCGTGTCGTCCGATACCTCGCTCTTCTCTGAATCCCTTGATCAAGTTGACCAGGGCCAAGTGATCGCTGGTCGGGTGGAGTTTCTGTTTGACGGCACGCAGGGCGGCACGAACGTCCATGCCGAGCTCCCAGGGCTCCCTGGCTGCGGTGAGGGCGGCAACGGCGCTGACGACGGGGTCGACGCAGCGGAAGATGACCGAATAAACGAGAGCTTTGGCCAGTCGCGGGTCTGTGGTGAAGTTGGCGATACGACGACCCAGCCAGGTGAAACGCTCGTCGTGGTTGAGGACGCCGATGTTCTGCAGGTCACGTATCGCGTCGCGTGTCGCGCGCGTCGACGGCGGCTCCAGCGCGCGCTCCAGAAAATCAGCGGCTGGGATGCTCTCGTCGTAAGCCTTGATTTAATAATAATAATAATAATAATAACAAAAATAATAATAATAGTATTCATGAAATATAGCATAATTATTCATAATAATTCGTAGATTTAAGTAGTATGTAGTAAGTAATAAGCGTATTCAAATAACGTAAAGTAAAATGAAACCTTGATATCAATGACGACTTTTTCCAGTGGGATCCTGAGGATCTCTGCTTGAGGGAAGTGATCCATGGATTCGAACCTTTCTTGTGTGAACAAGTGGAAACTTTCACCGGGCTGCACGCGACCAGCACGTCCTTTGCGCTGCTGAACGTTGGCCCTGGAAATCCAGTGGTTCTCCATGACGGCAACGCCGTGCTGCTGACTATGCCTGCACGAATATAACAATGAAATTTAACAAGAATTGTAACAATAGATAATAATAACAATCTCGCAACAGACTTGAAGAATAACGAATCTACTGAAAGAGTGGGCAGATTCTTTTTAGTAGCTGATACTGCACATACTGTCCACAGATTCGACAGATTTGTTATTTGTAGCAATAATAGTAACAATTGTATAAAATATACTCATTAACACGTTCCTTTGCTATTATGGTAATGTATACAATACCGCAGTTCCTTATGGATTCCAGGGTCGACCACGTAGACAACGTCTTTGATGGTCAGACTAGTTTCTGCGATATTTGTGGCCAGGACGATTTTCCTCACATTGCCGTTGGGTTTCTCGAAGATCCGTTCTTGCTCCTTCTGCGTCAAACGAGAGTGAACCGGCAGGATCCAGTGCGATTCCTCGCTAGGATAAAATTCCTGAAAGCAAATTAAAATAATTATTTACTAAATACCTTAATGTTATATAATTTTAAATATTCTTAAATTTTTCATTTTCAATTCAAATTATGATATTTCAATTCTATTTCATTTCTACTTAGTAGAATAACAAAATATTTTTTAAAAATTTCATTTGGGATTCTTCAGCACAATATCCTAAACAATCATTAATAATATAATAATTATAATTGGTTTTATTCTAGTATATAATTGATTATTTTTAAAATTCATAGATATTATTTGACACAATATATTACATTATTATTATTTTATTGTTATTAAATTATTATTATTATTATTATTATTATTAGTAGTAGTAGTAGTATTTTATTTTACCTTTAGTTTATCGTAGAGATATTTGATATCTTGCCAGCCAGGTAGGAAGCAGAGAATGGCCCCATCGACAGGTCTATTTGAATCAATGTACCGAATGACCTTTGTGACGAGCTCAAGATCGACTTGGGGTCTCGAGGTCACTGAGGCGTTTCTCGGGACCATGGCCCGAAGCCCAGGCTGCTTGCTCAGCAGCTGTAAGACCTCGGGGAGGAAGTGCTGTTGGACGGGGTACATTCTGCCGGAGACGTGAAACAGCGGGGCTCGGGAAAAGTATTCCGAGAGCAGGCCAGCGTTTAGCGACGCGCTCATGAGGATCACCTTCAGCTGCGGATTATTTTTCAGGACGTCTTTGAGGAGAATCAGCAGGAAGTCGGTCAGAACGTCTCGTTCGTGAACTTCGTCAATGATCAAGTGCGAGATCCCGGTCAGCTCGGGACAGACCTGCAGCTTGCGAAGCAGGATTCCTGTCGAGCAAAACAAGACACGACCCCCTCTCTGCTGGGGCAAGACCGAGTTCAACCTGATCTGGTACCCGACTCGATTGCCAACCTATCAACAATAAGAATACAATTACATTTGATGACTGTTTGTGTTAAATAAAGCTTTAGTTTACTTGCTCTCCCATTTCTCGAGCTACGGTCTGCGCGAGCGATATGGCGGCTAGACGACGAGGCTGCGTCACGATAATGTTGCAGTCGGCCCCTTTCCCGAGCTCGGCCCAGTGGTCGAGGATGTACTGCGGCATCTGTGTGCTTTTGCCGCAGCCCGTGTCGCCGCTCAGCACAACTACTTGATTCCTGTTCACCAGATCCAAAATCTGTTTCCTAGAAAAGTTAAGAAAAAATAGTTACGTACAACTAGAATAATGAATTAATCAATCAATTTAGTTTCTATCAAGTGTTTAGGACTTGTTAATTATGTGCAAAATACAAAAATTAATTTATTATTGATATATTTGATTACGTTTTTAGATTATTTGATTTTTGTTGAGATTTAAAGCTTCAACTAACCGAGTAGCAGCTATGGGTAAATTAGCAAAACTCCCGCTGCTGTTTCTAGCACGTCTTCGTAGGCAGTCATCGTAAAGTTCCTCGTTGAACCGTTCAATATTTGCGGGCGACATGGGTTTCAAATGCTTTCCTGTTATTACGTCCAGCGGGTAATCGTCTTCGTCCATCTCTTTGTTAACTAAAGATAAAGATTCAAATCTGATCTATTGCAAAATAAATACTGAACGATACAATATTAGATTACTGTGAAAAATAATGAAATTATTATTATACATAATCTTTTCCGGTTTAATTTGATTGTACTTAATTATTTGTACCTACCTTGAGAGGTTCTAACAACATTCAAGGATTCTTCAAGCTCTCGTTCCTCTTCTTCCGTCGCCAAGTCTTCCTCTTCGTCCAGTCCAAGTTTCCGCACCGAGTCTTTCCTCGTTTCAAATAAAGCTGCGTCCTCATCCAGTAAAGCTTTCATGTCCTTCATTCCCGCAAAAAAAAAAGAAATTCAAACTCAATCCAAGAATCTACTTTAAATAACTTAACTCAATATACATAACTTCTTAAATTTAAGAACATAAATGCAAAAGTTAGTGTTGTACTTTGTAGGAGTTAGCAAGTTCGTTCAGCTCGTCTCGAAACCCTTCGCTGATTTCAACAGGACAA
Source organism: Eulimnadia texana (assembly GCA_002872375.1). Taxonomy (NCBI): domain Eukaryota; kingdom Metazoa; phylum Arthropoda; class Branchiopoda; order Diplostraca; family Limnadiidae; genus Eulimnadia; species Eulimnadia texana. The sequence goes on from NKDA01000001.1 coordinate 16,168,046, forward strand.
GGATTCTTCAGTGAAGTCTTCCAGGATTCATACTGTTCCTGGGTATACAGGATCGGGTAGCCGTCTTTATGCAAATGCCCTTGAGAATGTAACCAATGCAGCGCCATAAGAGCAGCCCACCTAAAGCAAAATAATTCATTAAATAAATTAAAAATAATAACATATAATAATAATGAAAAGAAAGCACGGATGAAAAGGTCAAACGGTTAATTTATGTTAATAATACCTATCTGCCTCGGCTCTGTTCTTGCCAATTCCGATAAATTTCCTGTTTTCGGGCCACCTGATATGATACATGCACTGCCAGAGCGAGTTATGGCTTTTGGAAATTTTAAAATAATGTGGCTTCAAGATAAGATTTGGGTCCTTCAGAACTTCCGATGCTCGGATGTATGTCTGAACTAATGTGCCTTTGGTCGCAGGAAATATTTTCTCTGTTTCTTTGAGTTCTGCATTAAACGACAATAAAAACTAGATTAGCTTGCATTAGAAGGAAAATTCTTTTCTAATTAAAAGTAAAACCTTCTTTTGTAACGTTATAGTCGCCTGTAGGTTGAGGTCCTGTTTGTATTTCTTCGCCCCAGACTTCGTGCACTTCTCGAGATCGTCTCGGCTGAACAAGAAGTTTCCCCGTTTCTGATACAATACCGAGCTCCTGGAGTTTAATGAAAGCCTGCTCGGCAGCTTGTTCTTCCGCGGCTCTTTTTGTCAGACAACATGCCTCAAACCTACAATAAAATTTGTATAATATTTCAAAACATCTTGGGACGATATGTGTGTACGTTAGTTTTTCAGGCCATTTAATGGTTAGAGTTGTTTTCCATTGAGGACTTCCTTTGAGGCCATGTTCGGGTATTGTAGTGTAAACAGGTTTGACAGCAGGAAGCTGCAGCCGATGTCGTAGAATGTTGTAGGCATCTGCGATTTTTGAGTATGCAGTTTTCGTCTCTGCCTTTCGAGCTAAAAATAGTAAAAAAAAGATTCCGATAATTAAGATACAAAACCTTACAACATTTGACTATACCATGATGATGATCGATGACATTTTTGGTGACTGTACTGCAAAATCTTGGCCTGGGCAAAAACTGAACATTTTCTAGGACTGTGGCTGGATTTCTATGGAACAGTAAACTAGTCGAAAGAACATCTCTCCGAGATAAAAAGTATCTGCCGAGTGCAAATCTCAACATAACCTTTGTATGAATTCACGATTTATGAAAATTAAGAGACCAAGTTTCTTTTAAATACTTTTCAGTTCAATGATACCCTGATGCAATGTTTAACAAAAACTTATTGTAAATCACGTGGAGTAATTCTCGTCTGCTAAGATCCTTGCCGGCTTGTCTCTCAGCTGATTCAAGCATGTAAACATTGAGCACAACACGTTAGCAAACGCTTTAGTTTCTTCAAAATTTGAATAAACAATTCATCAATATCATTTAATGAATGAAAGGTTTAATAAGAATCTATAACTTAAAAACTTCAGTTGAAAAATCTTGTTCAAAAGATGTGTAATGTTCAGTGTATCAAATGTGAACAAAATTGACAACCCAGCTGAGCTGAACTTTGAATTTACATTCTTGTCGAGCAGGTTGATTCAGATTAAAAGAAAATAAAATTTTAAAACACATACACAAAGGATAGATTTCTAATCTGAATGTAAAAAATATTAACTTCTTACTTACAAAAATGTGGTTTTATTCTTATCTGCGGAGGTCGCACGTAAGCCTCGAGCTGGCTTGGTTCCTTGGTTTTCTTAAGCTTCCTTGCATTTATGCCACAATAGCTTTCATCACATTACATTTCTGGATCGGGCAGTACTTCACGTATCTAGAAACAAAGCCCTCAGCCTCGTACGATTTTATAATTGGTAAACAAATACAACATTCAGTCGTCTTTTGCATAAATTTATTTGTTCGTTTTTTAGTTGGAGCTGGCTCTGCTGGTGCTGTCATTGCCTCTCGGTTATCAGAAAGCGGGAAGTATAGTGTTCTTCTGCTCGAAGCAGGAGGGTATCCGCCCTTGTTAAGCGACATCCCGCTCGTTACGGGCACGCTTTCTTCCACACCTCTCAACTGGGGCTACAAAACAGAGCCCCAGTCGTTCGGGTATTCTGCTTTAGAAGACAGTGTAATCAAAAACTAATTCTATAAACCTAATCTTGTATAATGATCACATTTTTCATTTCTGTAGAGGTTGCAGTGGCCTCGAGGCAAGGGACTCGGAGGATCGAGTCTATTGAATTTCATGCTGTACGTCCGGGAAGTAAGTTTGATTACGACCACTGGGATCAGCTCGGAAATGATGAGTGGAGCTACGAAAAAGTCCTGCCGTACTTTATCAAATCAGAAGATAACAGAGGATCCAATATAGAGAGTACTTTCTACTTTATCGACATAACGGCCTAGAATATACAAGTACTAAAATTACAGGTGAATATCACGGAAGAGGCGGTCCGTTAACTGTTGAAGACCGTGCGTGGTGGTCCAAGTTACCCGAGGCTTTTATTGAAGCTGGAACGGAACTGGGCTTTGATCGAGTGGACGTGAACGGGGCTAATCAAACGGGATTCGCCTTTGCACAAGTTACAGCAAGAAATGGAAAGCGTTGCAGCACGTACAAAGCTTTTGTTGAGCCGCTGGAAAAACAAGAAAACATCAAAATCCTCACTTACGCTCACGTCGAAAAGGTTAATTTACACTTGGTTTCCTTTTATGTTAATTAAACATTTTCAAAGTTTAATTAGGTTTTGATTGACCAAAATAAACGAGCATACGGGATCCAGTACTCCAGACACGGAGGAGTTGAACAAATCTTCGCCGAAAAAGAAATAATTTTGTCTGCAGGATCCATTGGAAGTGCCCAGATCCTGATGCTTTCAGGGATAGGACCTAAAGAACACCTGCAATCAATTGGAGTAAATTAAAAGCTTTAAAATAATTTACAACAGTTTCTTTAAGTTTTTTCGTTCCGCAGATTGACGTACTTGTCGATAGTTCAGTAGGAGAAAATCTCCAGGACCACGTGACTGTTCCAGTGGGTCCGTTTATCCATAACGAAACAACCGCCAGTTTAGTGCAGCCCTTCGATTTGAAAGTATGTTGCCATACTTATCCAATAACAGAAATAACATAATTTTGCTATTCTAGGCTTGGTGGGACTATCTAGTCTACGGTCAGGGACCTTTTACATCTAATGGCGTAGACGGAATAGCATTTAAATCCAGTAAATTTTCAGACAACCCGGAATGGCCTGACATGCAACTGCATTTCATGTCGTATACAGCAGCTTCCGATCATGGGGTACTTATTCATTTGACTCAACAAATGAACCATGAGTTTTAACTTTTCTCTTCATAGGTTTTCATTCAAAAAGCATTTGGTCTGACTGCAACAGCTTGGGAGTATTACAAACCGGCTTCTTACCTCGATACCGCCTGTATCCTCGCTACGTTGGTACGTCCAAAGAGTCGCGGAAGACTTCAGCTTAAATCACGGGACCCCTTTTCTCATCCGCGGATCAGTCCTGCCTACTATTCGCACAAAGATGACGTCAAAGTCATGCTGGAAGGTACTTTTTGCGGTACTTTTTTGTGGTTACTTTTTACCTAACAATAATTTTGTGTAGCTGTTAAATTCGCTCTTCAGGTGTCGCGGACCTCAGCGTTGCAACGACACGAAATGTCGCTCCTCGAGGTTTCATTTCCGGGCTGCTCGCAGCATTTGTTCGATAGCAACGATTACTGGCTCTGTTTCATCGAGCACAACTCCTTAACAATGTACCATCCCGTAGGAACGTGTAAAATGGGACCAGCATCTGATCCCACTGCAGTTGTGGATCCTCAGCTAAGGTAAAAAACCGAAGTTTCTCTACGCAGTTCGTTAGTAAGTAATTTTACTTTGCTCAGGGTACGTGGAGTGAAACATTTGCGCGTTATAGACGCGTCTATAATGCCTACCGTAGTCAACGGCAACACAAACGCGCCTGTGATAATGATAGCAGAAAAAGGAGCTGATTTGATTCTCCAGTACTGGAACTCGATGGAGAAAACGTGCAGTGCGGAAGATTACTGTCCTGCAGCAGAACTGGAAATTTTTTAATAAATTTCTGCGTAAGGCAATGTGGAACAGACACTTTATTTTATCGAGAAAAAAGCTTCTCCGAACTACAAGGGAAAATAGATAAGTGCTGGAGGTTTCCAAACAAGCTTGGATCATTTTCCACGAATACGGGGAAAAGCTACAAGTTTTCAAAAAGTAATGGCCAAGAATAAGAAACGGTAAAGTAATAGGCTCAGCAAAACTTCCATCGGTTTCCGCACTCATTACACAGGACGAACGTCGTCATAGGTTCATCAGCGCTTCTCGTTTGAACCTTTTATCAAGAAAACAACCAGTCAGAAAAAGATTTTTTGAAAAATTTAAACTAATAGCAAACCTGGTTGTATGTGCAATTCCTCTTGCCGCACTTAGCGCACTTCAAGAGATCGGTTTTGGTGCCTTGAACAGTGGCCAGCTGTGCGTTGTCGATGCCTTCCTTCGTGAACTTCTGCCGAATCTGCTTCATCTCTTCCGAGGCCATTTCCTACAAAGAAATTCTGTTACGATAAGTGCTAGACAACATTGCGAGCGTGCTGTACCTCGGACGTCATGACGGCAAGCCTGGCTGGACTGATAGCTCCCGTCAGAAAATTAATTCTGAGGTTGGGGTTGCGGGGGTCCTTCAGGTTCGAGATGCGGCTGCGGACTCTGTTTTTGTACTTCATGTCCGTGTTTCTGAATTCTTTGAAGATGCACTCTTCGAGCATCTGGGCCAGCATTTCGCTGTCCCCAACGCCTACCACAAAATGTTGTGTATTCTAGATATCGAAACTGTTGATAAGACATACCGTCCACTAGCTCTTCGAGCTTCAGAGCGTTAACCAGCATTTCCCGACACTTAAGACGGACACTGTCTGTTGTATTCGAAGGTGCGGGAAATGACGTCTGACCAGCGTTTTTGCTCGGTTTGTCCTTTTCCTTTGTTTCCCGCTCTTTTTCTTTTTCTTTCGGCTTGCTGCTTGCTTCGCTTTTCGTTTCACGTTTTGTTTCTTGAGACGACGAAGCTTCTTCTTTCCCATTTGCTGAACCTGCGACAAGCAAAACAAACAAGTTATTACAAAACGTAACATACAATGCAAGATTGTTACATACCGCTAAGGAACTTTTTCCAGTTTTTGATGAGCGTTTTCGCCAGGTTGATAACTTCGTCATCCTGACTGCTTTTCCGCATCGAGTTGACCGTCATGCCGATTCTTGTTTTCGTCAAAACCTCCAAGTTGATCGGTAATTCCTGAAGAGCCTTCAGCAGGTCCAGTGCTTGGTCTTGGCTCTACAAGCAAGATAAAAATAAATCAGCCAACGTGCAAAATTGTAAAACAATACTAATCGTTCGTGCCAAAATAACGGACTGAAAGTGTTGGTGCAGAAAACTTAACTTTCACTTAATGAGTATTAACTCATAGTATACAGTTGAAAATTACGAGCAAAACAACTCGCGCACAACCACGAGTTACAATTCTTTACTATTTGCTTTGTATATATTCGGCTTAGGCGCGAACGTAGAAGTATTTACAAAAGTGCCAACTTACGCTTGAACCACTGACGATTTTGTCCAGTTTCTTCTGAATGCGCAAAACTTCATTTTCGCAACCCATTTTCGCAAAATTTAGAGACTTTTAAAAGCAATTATTCAAGCAGCGGCCGTGCCGAGTTTTGGTGGAAACGACGAGAACGAACCGCTCGCGACGCTGCCAAACGGCGAACTGATTAGTTGACTGCAGTGCTTCCATTTTGCAGGGAAATTCCCTGAATATGAGAAAATGGGGAAAGGGTTTCATAAGGGAAGAGAGGGAAAAGGGAAATTTACAAGATGCTTCGTATTGCAGCGCGGAGGGGAAAAGGGGAAAACAGACAACTTTAAGGGAAAAGGGAAATTTACAAGATGCTTCGTATTGCAGCGCGGAGGGGAAAAGGGGAAAACAGACAACTTTAAGGGAAAAGGGAAAGCACATTGGAAACATTCGTTTCGTCCTGTAGGGAAAACTTCCCTACCACACCGGAACACGTGTTTGGCGCCAAATTCAAATTGCGCTCAGATTTAATTCAAAATAAAAATAATATTCTGTTTTTAAAAATTTTCCATGGATTTATAAAGTGAAAAATAACAAAATTATTCATAAAACTTTATTATTGCTAATATTAATCAGTTAAAAAAATTAATACACAGTAAATTAAGCCTGATAAGTGAATCAAGATACGACATTCGCTGAAGCATTCATAAGAAAGTTTATTCGAAAAATCATTTCATAAAAATCTTGTATCAAAATTCTATAGGACTACATAATTGTTATAAATTGAAGATTATAAAATCGACGGTTTACGAAGCGAAATTATCGTAAGCCATTTTAGCTGCGGCCATTGATACAGTAGCAAGAGCCATCCCCGTTCCCCAGAGGCATTTCTTGACCACCTAAAATAAGGAAATAACTTAGAATGAATCGTATTAAATTAGATTAAGAAGTTGACTGATACCCTATCTTGCCATTTCTTGTTCTCGATACACTGATGATACCGCATGCGAGAGAAAGTGACTGAAGTATAGAGCGGTACCCATTTTTGCGGTATCAAGAAGTGCAAAATCTGGTCCACCTTCTTACGGGCTCTGAAACTCCATTGGTTGACCAGATCTCTCATCTACATTAACCAATAAATCATTCAGTGATCTGTTGGTTTCATCTGATTATTCAAAATTACCTCAATGTAATTATACATGGCCAAATCGCAAATGGCTTCTGCGTCAACGTTACGGAACGCGGTAAACGCTGGTAGAACTTTATCCATATTTTCATCGCCGTACTGGTCCATTAAATCGTTAAAAATCAGACAATCCTCGAAACCCTGTAAAAATGACATAATTTAATATTTCTGTATCAAGGTTTCTATGGAAGATAATTAAATATATTATTATATTTCAATTATTTAAAGTATTACGCAGTTCATCCCTTGACCGTAGAATGGAACCATCGCATGAGCAGCATCTCCCATAATCACACATGTTTTGCCCACATGGTAAGGTGTACACTGCAGAACCAAAATCTCCATTAAGATCATCATAATCAATATTAATTAATACAATATCAGACTTTAATAGAAATCAGCGGCGAGTGCTGGACTCGGAAGAAGTCTTCCACCAGGCGGTCTTTGCCGATTAGCGGGATGGAATCGGCGTAATATTTTTCGAAAAAATCCAGTAATTTCTCGGGTGTTGACAGAGATTGGAAAATGTCAAAGGGCATGAACAGAGTCACTGTCCAGGACTTATCCTGGTTCGGCAAAGCGATCATCATGAAATTACCACGAGGCCAAATGTGAAGGTAGCGCGGATCCATTTGAAACTATTCATTGAAATAATCGTAATTATTAGAATACTCAAATATTTTATTGATTAAATTATATGTATGAATACTACTAAATAAACATGAAAAGACTTATTTAATATAATATAATAATTATAGTAATTGTAGTATTACATCTCCTTCGGCGGATGGCGGGATGCAGAGTTCTTTGTAGGCGTGCGGGATATATTCCTGTTATTGATAATTATTAATATTAATACATTTAAATATTATATGAATTTAGATAAAAACCTGTGAATAATTAAATCGTGGCATTTTCATCATTTGTTTTCTTATGGCAGAATAAGCGCCATCAGTCCCGATGATCAGGTCAGCTTCAGTCTGGACTGTCTCTTTTGTTTCAGCTCTATAATTATTACATAATAAAATATTATTATATAAATATAATAATAATAAAAGAGTTGACTACATACTTTTCAAATGTCATGGATCCTTTGTCCAGACTGGCAGCTGTTAATTTGTGTCCGAAATGCATTTTAACGTTGGAATGCTTCTCAGCAGCTAGTTACGATACAAAATAAATCATTATTAATATTAAAATATTATTTAAAAAATTATTATAGATTTACCATTCAGAAGAACTTCATTGACGAATCGCCTCCCAACAGAGTAGATACACTGAAATAATCGATTATTAGTTTTGTATCGATTCTTAAAAGAGTAAAATATCGATTCAGTACTTGTCCTTTCTGGCCATAAGGGATTGGGTATGTGGTTCCGTCGGTTCGGTGGATCATCCGGGCCTCCATGGGGATCCCGTGATCCCGGATCACGGCGTCTTCCAAACCCACGGCCCGAAGCGCCGAGCGCCCGCGGATCGACATTGCCAGATTGATACTGCGTCCCGGAACATGTTCCATTAAACGAATATCTAGCAATAAAATATGATTAAAATCCTGTAATTTAGTACTCAAGAGTCTCTACTATATAAATATTAAATAATTATATTAATATTTATAATATTATTACATATATATTATAATATATATTATTAATCTATATAAATATTAATTAATAATTTAATCAAATATAAATATATTCTATAGAAATATAAATATCTATATAATTATTCATGATAATTATTAAATAATTATAATTATTGAATAATTTAGTATTATAATTTTTATAGAATGTAATATTTCGCCTTAACTTGTCGGCTGGATGCAGTGTTTCCACTTTCAATGTTTCCCTTTTCCCTTAAAGACAACTCTGTTTTCCCTTTTTTCCCTTTTTTTAAAGAATACCAGTTTTCCCTTTTCCCGCTCTCTTCATAAACTTTGCTCTCCCCTTTTCCCCCCACTTCCCTTATTTTTCCCTTTCGAGACCCAATCTTTCCCTTTTTTCAGGGAATTTCCCTGCAAAATGGAAGCAATGGCTATATGCAAGTGTTTCCACTTTCAAGTTTCCCTTTTCCCTTAAAGACTGCTCTGTTTTCCCTTTTTTCCCCTTTTTTTAAAGAATATCAGTTTTTCCTTTTCCCGCTCTCTTCATAAACTTTGCTCTCCCCTCATTCCCCCACTTCCCTTATTTTCCCTTTCGAGACCCAATCTTTCCCTTTTTTTCAGGGAATTTCCCTGCAAAATGGAAGCAATGGCTGTATGCAAGTGCGAAATTTTAATGCTGGACTGGTTTGCCTGGAGAACTGACGCACATGAATCCGGTTTTTAAAGATGATAAAACTTGACTAATTTTTTCTGTTTTTGAATGTTCGATCCTTATGTAGTGACAAGGTTGACAGTTAAGTGAACAAATTGACTTACCGTCACGTAGTTCGTAAAGATCCACTTGGTGTCCTCGTCTTGCTAAGAAACAAGCCTGCAAGGCTCCAACCTGTTGCCACACGACAAAACCGAGTTAGCAACAAGCACTAAAGAGAACTAGCTGCTTAACTTATCAAACTACTTACTTAGCTATTTACTAAAACAGAGACCCCAGCAAAATACTAGCGGAAACAAACCTAAAACCTATAATCCGTTTAGCACTTGCAAGGCTTGAAATTTCAATCTCTCGAATTTCGACAGTTTTATACCTGAGTCTTGATTCTATACTAGATTAAAGTTAAATATTCCAGTCAAGTTGATTTTGAAGCTATTTTTAGAAACGAAGGATAAAGTCCTAGACGAGCCCACTTTTGGAAGAAACCGGATTGCTGGGTCTTGGTACAACGTGTTTCTACTACCCAAAGGCGATCTGTTGGAGCTTTTACATAACCAATAGTCGATATTGTTACTTTAATGGATAACGAAGTAATAAAATTATAAAAAAAAATGTACTAGATTACTGTATATAGTTAAATAGAATCCTTAGTACGAAGCAATCGCTGGTCTGACGTCGGTATCTAATCTTTTATTAACTTAGCTTTAAATCGATTAATCCAGAATCTGTATTGTAAGTTGGTACTTTTGAGTCTACTAATACCGAAAATTCCGTATTTAGGTCTGTCAAGGTTAAATTAGCATTAGATTCATTGATATTAAAGTGAATGGAGTAGAACGAACCAGTCCTCCGCCAACGATGGCCACGTGAAGTTTTTTCTTGTCGTTTTGAGGCATTTTTGCTAATTTTTTTTCCGACAAAGTGAACGGAATTTTGTTTCGATGTTGTCACTTGGATGAAGTCCCACGGAGAACTGACTGAAATCCCAGTGGACTGCGCAGTATTTAAGGCTTCCTTATCCTTGCCCTACGGTAAAGTAAAGAAAGCCCGAAAACGTACAAGGAAAAGGTGAAATCGTATATTCCAGAAGCTGCTGTTCTAACAAAAACATGTAAATATAATCTTCATTAGTAATAATATATTAATTCGCTAATGGTTAACGTATATAATTAATACCATTACTTGCAAATAGAGACCCTATAGTACAAACCTAAGAGCTTTATACTCAGTAGTTCAGAGATCATGGGTATAAAATATTTGGTATAAGAAACTCTTGGTTAAAAATTTTTTTACAAATTACGAAAAAAATTTAAAAAATCAGTGAAATATTTTTGTGCAAAGAAAATTAGCAAATTTCTTATAATATATTTAATACTAGTGTCCGCTATATAGAGGGACACGCGTTCGGCACGTGTTTCAGTGCGTGTTTGGAGAACGTTGTGTGAGACAAGAGGTCCGAAAGTCCGAGGAAAAGTGTACGAAGATAATTTGATAACATATGATAACACGGAGATAACATAGAGATAACAGGCTGATAACAGTCATAACACGAGCTAGGTCTACCAAGATCCTTGTGTGAGACAAGGGGTCCGAAAGTCCGAGGACAAGTGTACGAAGATAATTTGATAACATATGATAACACGTAGATAACATAGAGATAACAGGCTGATAACAGTGATAGCACGAGCTAGGTCTACCAAGATCCTTGTGTGAGACAAGGGGTCCGAAAGTCCGAGGACAAGTGTACGAAGATAATTTGATAACATATGATAACACGGAGATAACATAGAGATAACAGGCTGATAACAGTGATAGCACGAGCTAGGTCTACCAAGATCCTTGTGTGAGACAAGGGGTCCGAAAGTCCGAGGACAAGTGTACGAAGATAATTTGATAACATATGATAACACGGAGATAACATAGAGATAACAGGCTGATAACAGTGATAGCACGAGCTAGGTCTACCAAGATCCTTGTGTGAGACAAGGGGTCCGAAAGTCCGAGGAAAAGTGTACGAAGATGATTTGATAACATATGATAACACGGAGATAACATAGAGATAACAGGCTGATAACAGTGATAACAAGAGCTAGGTGTACCAAAATCCTTGTGTGAGACAAGGGGCCCGAAAGTCCGAGGAAAAGTGTACGAAGATAATTTGATAACATATGATAACACGGAGACAACATAGAGATAACAGGCTGATAACAGTGATAACAAGAGCTAGGTGTAGGAAGATCCTTGTGTGAGACAAGAGGTCCGAAAGTCCGAGGAAAAGTGTACGAAGATAATTTGATAACATATGATAACACGGAGACAACATAGAGATAACAGGCTGATAACAGTGATAACAAGAGCTAGGTGTAGGAAGATCCTTGTGTGAGACAAGAGGTCCGAAAGTCCGAGGAAAAGTGAACGAAGATAATTTGATAACATATGATAACACGGAGACAACATAGAGATAACAGGCTGATAACAGTGATAACAAGAGCTAGGTGTAGGAAGATCCTTGTGTGAGACAAGGGGTCCGAAAGTCCGAGGAAAAGTGAACGAAGATAATTTGATAACATATGATAACACGGAGATAATATAGAGATAACAGGCTGATAACAGTGATAACAAGAGCTAGGTGTACCAAGATCCTTGTGTGAGACAAGGGGTCCGAAAGTCCGAGGGAAAGTGTACGAAGATAATTTGATAACATATGATAACACGGAGATAACATAGAGATAACAGGCTGATAACAGTGATAACATTGAGCTGGGTGTAGGAAGATCCTTGTGTGAGACAAGGGGTCCGAAAGTCCGAGGAAAAGTGTACGAAGATAATTTGATAACATATGATAACACGGAGATAACATAGAGATAACAGGCTGATAACAGTGATAACATTGAGCTAGGTGTACGAAGATGATTGCAAGTTTCGGACCCCTTAGTGTGACATTTATAATATTTAAATGGACCCGGTGGTCTAGTGGTTAGGATTGCAACCTTGCAAGCTATATATGCAAACGTTCCGGGTTAAAGCAGTGTTTCCACTTTTCAGGGAAATTCCCTGAAAAATGGGACAATGTGGTCTGGAAAGGGAAAAATAAGTGAAGAGGAAAAAAGGGAAATCTAAACGAACGGCCTGCATTCTAGTGCGGAGGAGAAAAAGGGGAAAACAAGGGAAGAGGAATCAAAGGAGGAAATAAAAGTGGAAACACTGGGTTCAAGTAAACGTGCTGCTAGTACACCTTGTACATAGCACGGAGGTTAGTTTTTTTTACTACTAGTTGAACTACTAGTTTTAGTAGCAGCTTTCCTGCTACTCGTAGTGGTCACGGGGAGGTGAGACTGCGTAAATACACCTTGACAGACTGCTCCGTTGCACTAGTGTTTCCACTCTTGGAGGGAAGTTCCCTGAAAAAGGGGGGAAATGGAGTCTGAAAAGGGAAGACGAAGAGAAGAGAGTAAAGTGGAAATCTAGATCCTGTACATTCTTGCACGGAGGGGGAAAAAGGGGGAAAGATATAGGAAGAGGGGAAAAATGGAAGATTGAAAAGTGGCAACACTGACAGTGTTTCCACTTTTGCAGGGAAGTTCCCCCAAAAAGGGGGGAAATGGAGTCTGAAAAAGGAAGACGAAGAGAAGAGAGTAAAGTGGAAATCTAGATCCTGAACATTCTTGCACGGAGGGGGAAAAAGGGGAAAGATATAGGAAGAGGGGAAAAATGGAAGATTGAAAAGTGGCAACACTGACAGTGTTTCCACTTTTGCAGGGAAGTTCCCCGAAAAAAGGGGGGAAATGGAGTCTGAAAAGGGAAGACGAAGAGAAGAGAGTAAAGTGGAAATCTAAACCCTGTACATTCTCGCACGGAGGGGGAAAAAGGGGAAAGATAAGGGAAGAGGGGAAAAATGGAAGATTGAAAAGTGGCAACACTGACAGTGTTTCCACTTTTGCAGGGAAGTTTCCTGAAAAAGGGGAGAAATGGAGTCTGAAAAGGGAAGACGAAGAGAAGAGAGTAAAGTGGAAATCTAAACCCTGTACATTCTAGCACGGAGGGGGAAAAAGGGGAAAGATAAGGGAAGAGGGGGAAAATGGAAGATTGAAAAGTGGCAACGCTGCCGTGCATCCTGAAAATTTTTTTCCCCCCCGTCTTGTTTCACATATTTCTACGAAAGCGTAAAACGGGTAAAAACAAAAACTATACCAAAATTTTCAGCAAAATTTTTACTGTCGATTGATGTAAGTAAATGTAATTTAGCAAGTTCATTTCAGAATCCGTTCGACACGTATCGGAGCGTATCCAATACAAATGTTGCGGGACTCAGGGCCGGAATCTGAGCCTTTCTGGGCCTATGGCTTAAAGCTGAAGCGGGTCTACCAGATACTTTACAAAAAAAAATTCATCATCATGTCAAGCCTAGCAGTTTAGTGGGCCTATTCCATGTCCGGGCCTGTGGCTCTTCGCCATACTGGCCTATAGGGAAGTCCGGTACTGTGGCTCGTTGCCATACTGGCCCATAGGGCAGTCCGGCACTGTGCGGACTTAAAATATTCATATAGCAAAATAATAAACGGGCCCGGTGGTCGAGTGGTTAGCGTTGCAAACCTTGCGAGCCATGTGCGAATGTTCCGGGTTCAAATCCGACCGCGAGTAAAACCAACTCGCAAGGGATCGAATGTGATTCTTTCAAGAGTCTAACCGTATCACTGGATCTCCTAGAGATCAATCACTTCGCTTCTCACTATGATTACCGGTGCCTTCTTTTTATTTTCTTAAACTCTAATCTCTGGAGCTAGGAGTCAAGTTAAAAAAAAAAAAAAAAAAGGGTACAGTACAGGAAGGGCTTGTCGCCGCTTTTATTTCGCTTGCGCCGTGGTATAGTTGCTGGGCTCCGCTTTCCGGTGTTGCCACTTTTGCAGGGAAGTTCCCTGAAAAAGGGGGAGAAATGGAGTCTGAAAAGGGAAGACGAAAAGAAGAGGGGAAAAAGGGGAAATCTAGACCTTGTATATCATTCTAGCACGGAGGGGGGAAAAGGGCAAAGATAAGGGAAGAGGGGAAAAAGGGGAAATTGAAAAGTGGAAACAATGTACGTAACATCATGTTTGCATTGCAGGATTCATTCCAGTTTGAATCGTGCATGGGGAATACATTATGGAGTTGAGATATAACCATCCTCAAGTTATACTAGAATAGTGTTAACCCTTATTTAGGATAAATTAATTACAAACGGCAAACCGGAATAAGCGATGGTGGTATAGTGGTTAGCATGGTTGCCTTCCAAGCAATCGACCCGGGTTCGATTCCCGGCCATCGCAACGAATTTTTTTTCCACATCCTTTCTTCATTAATTTGATTATTTAATTGATCGATTATTCCCTTGATTTGGTTAATTAACTAATAAGTGTTTAATAAACAATTATTTTTTTCTAATTGCTTTTCCATTTCACTGTGAATGTTGTATAATCCAGAACCAAGCTTACAAAACTTTTAATAATCTTGATACAGTTCCATTACTTCTTAATATTCTAACTCTATGTACTTTGTTAGGTTTCATTTTCAACTAAAAAAATGTTTATCATATAATTAACTAACTGTTTTACTTTATATGCGTTTGCTAAACTGTTCAAGTTCCCAGCTATGAAAAATCTTGCAAGCAATCAAACGTTAGCTTAATAATACAAATATTTCATGCCTGAATTGTATGTTTTGTTTGTTTTATCCTATTATTTTCAGACAAAACTTACTAGTTGCTACTTAAAAACTAGTAACTTGAAAGGGTTCATTTGAGAGGAAACACGACTAAGCTTTAGAAACACTTCAAGTGACTCTGAAACCGATACTCCCAAAACTAAGACACAAAATAATTCCTCAAAAACAAATACGAAACTCAAATATTGCATAAACAATGTATTCAAACTACTGAACTGCATTTATCTTTTACAATTTAACATCTTTAAGTTTCAACTGATCAACTGATTCTTCCAGCGTTTCAGCGAGTTCTTCAACCAGTTCGCCATTGCCCCGTTTTACTAAAGCGCGACATCTAGTGAGCAAAATGTGAATTAAAATTAAATAGAATACAGCATCATACAATTCTTGAAAATAGTAAATAGTCAGTAAGTTACTTGTCTAGCAAGTCGATTCCCTTGGAAATTTCCTTTAAAACTTTAGTTGTAGCTTGATTAGCTCGCTCGTAGTCCAGGTTGTTACTTACGGCAGCTCCGTTAGCAGACAACGCTGCCCGACTTAGCAAGTTTGCTAGTTCCTCGACTTCAGAACTAGCAACTGGTACAGCATTCTTAATTGGTACTTGGTGTCGCTTACACTCCAAACTAGCAGCAAGTGACTCGTACCTTTCAGAGACTTGGCCAAGCGTACCTAAGTAAGCAATTAGTGCTATTAGCAAACTTCTGAGTTGCTAGTAAGTTTTGACTAACCCTGGATGTCACTGACGATAGGTTCCAGCTTGTTGCAAGTTTCAGCAACTTGGACATGGCGGCTAACCAGGCATTCCCGAGCTTCCATTTCGTCTGCTTCTGCTTTCGCTTGCTTACTAAGTCCCCAGAGTTGAAGCAGCTCTTCCTAGAATTAGCAGGACTAGTTAGCATACAAGAGATACTAGCTCCTTTAGTGCTACTACTGCTACTAGTGCTAGCTATAGTTGCTACCGCTAAAGCGACTAGCTTAGTGATTTTTACTAGCTCCTTTGCACTACTACTAATACTAAGTTACTAACTATTAGTTAGCAATGCGACTAAACAAGTTCAGTACTTATAATGCTATGAAGACTTATAACTTAAGTGACTACTACTACTTGAAGTAGCATTAGTCACAAAGCACTGACTTCTAGCTAGTTAGCAAATATAGAGCTAGTCTTACTATATGCGGGTACTGGAAGGGTTTACTACTACAAGCAAAACTAGTTCTTGCTATTTTGCTACTAATAAGCTGCTATTAATGCAGAAAAGCACTAGCATACTAACTGGACTAGCAATGCTACTTTTTGCTTACCTCTCCTTGCTTTAGCACTTGCTCCTTCTTCTGCTGAAGCAGATGGTTCAAGTAAACCTGCTGCTGGTACACCATGTACATCGCACGCAAGTCAGGTTGCTTACTAGTGGAACTAATTGTTTTAGTGGCAGGTTTCTTGCTACCCGTAGTTGTAGCCGTGGCTTTAGTCAGCTTGCTTGCTAGAAAAGTAGCAATAATTAACAGTCTAGCTTTAGTAGCATCTATGAACTCCTGGCCGTTTAGCACTAGCAAAAATTAGCAAGTAAAACTCGTCAGTAGTATTCCAGTAAACTAGTAGTAGGGGTTGTGCTAAAAGTAGTAGTTACAATAATAGTATGAAGATACTGTTAGCAGTACAAGTAGTTAGTAAAATGCTAACGGGAGCGAGGCTATAGTGTTTAACGAGTAGTTAGTAGTAAAACTAGCACTCATAAACTAGAAGTAGCAATACCAGAGTTTAAACTAGCATAGCTACTACTAACAGCAACTAATAGCAGAGCTAGAATCAAGTGGTAGTAAAACTAGTGCTACTTAGCATAAGTAGCAATATATTATTCTAGCAACCAGATTAAAGATGCAAAGTGTGCTACTACTACAACTAGTTTTACTAGATTAGCAACAGCATAAGTAGTACTACTTGGTGCTAAAGACTCAACTATGCTAAAAGTGCTAGTATTCTGCTTACGAGGAGCCTTGGAAGTCTTAGCCGAGTCCTTTGTGCTTTTGCGTACTGTGGCTATTGCTGACACATCAAGTGCTAAGTTGCTAGCCGGTAAGCCGTCTTTAGTCGGAGTAGAAGTAGACCTACGCCCGGTTGAAGGAACATCTGCTAAGCTGGAAGTAGCAGTAGCACTAGCAGAAGCTCCTTCGTTGCTATCAGTAGAGAAATAAGCAAAAATTAATAGGATGCTAAAAGTAGCAAATGCGGTTGTGACTTAACGCTACAATATAACTGCTACTATAGCAGCAGTACTAGTAGTAAATCGCACTATATGCCACTACTAGTTACTACTAATAGTAAATATTGTTTTTTACTACCAGTGCTATTAGTGCTACGGTTTAGTACTACTGCTACTGAAGTTCAAACTATATTAGTGCTTCTACTACTTTTACTTTGCTAATCGCTAACTTACAATTTACTGCTACTACTTTGTAAAACCTAGTATCAGTAGCGATGTTCGTGGTTACTACTACAATGAATAGTTCTACTACCATAACTGTCTTTACACTGAGTAGAACTAGTTTCCCATTTGCTAATAACTACGACTAACTGTTGCTAATATCTCGAACTACTGCTCCTCCAACTACTACCAATATTGTCTTTACTAAACATAGCTATTTCCTACTTACTAGTAACTACTACTACTACCTCCAGATAGTGCTACTCATGCTACTACAACAACTACTACTACTACCACTGTTGTCTTTATGGAGCATAATAAATTCCCACTAACTAATAACTACTATTGCCTCCAACTACTACTACATTTACTGCTATTTCTACTACTCCCATTATTACTACCATCTCTCTCTAAGTAGTATTACTACCCATGCTGCTACTACCCATCTCCTGTTACTAATATTATTCCTGTTGCTACCACAATACCTCCAACTACTGCGACTACCTCCTATACTATTCCTGCTACTAGTACCATCTGTAATTACTACTAATACTACTACTTTTCCTGCATCTACTACTACTAGACCCACTACCACTCCTGCCTCCAACAACAACAATTACGTCGTACCATTTATTCTTTTTACTCCTTCTACTACTGTTTTCAGTGCAACTGCTAATCCCTCCAAATACCATTACTACAGCTACTACTTCCACCTACTACTACTACCACCTCCAACTACTTCTACTACCAGAGTACCAGAGTACTACCTCCAACTACTACTACTAGTACTACTACTACTACTTCTACTTCCAGCAACTACTACTACTACTTCCAGCAACTACTACTACTACTTCCAGCTAATACTACTACTGCGTCCAACAAATGCTATGCTATTACCTCCAGCTACTACTACTACTACTTCCAGCTAATACTACTACTACTACCTCCAGCTAATACTACTACTACTACTTCCAGCTACTACTACTACTTCCAGCTAATACTATTACCACGTCCAACAAATACTATGCTATTACCTCCAGCTACTACTACTACTACTTCCAGCTAATACTACTACCGCTTCCAATTACGACAACTACTACGTCCAACTACTACTCCTGCTCCTGCTACTAGTTATTAGTATTTAAAATGGGAACAGTTCTCAATTCATATAGTAAACTAGTATTACAGCCATTAGTAGTGTTACTATCAAGTTTATAACTTACTACTAACTGTTGCTACTATTTTACTATTAATTACTACTATTAATTACTACTATTATTACATTAACACTACTCGTTCATCATATAAATAATTACACAAACTTACATTGCTTATTGTACAGGGGTCCGAAACTCGCTAAAATCCTCGTACGCTTAGATCATGTTATCAGTGTTATCAACCTGTTATCCACGTGTTATCACATGCTATCAAATAATCTTCGTACACCTTTCCTGGGAGTTTCGAACCCCTTGTTATTGTACAGTACAATATTAACACAATTCAATAAAAATACATTAGTCTTAAGCATTCACTATTATATTGTATATCTACAATCCTATTTACGAATATTTCTATAATTTAATAATTTATATTTAATTAATTGAGTAACTGACTTATGAATCAACTATTTTATCTTTTAATTTATTGTTATTTAACATGTAATATTTAAATAATATTTTATTAAATTATCTGAGTTATTTATAATAAATTAAAATTTAATTTAAATTTACCTTAGCGAGTTCCTGGGCTTGGCTGCAGCTTTAGTATAGGGACGAGCACCGTGCATTTTCAGTTCTTCAAATAATTACAAATTAATAAAATATAATAAATTGAAATATTAAATAATTTTTATTAAATCTTAATTTTTTTTAATTAGGAGAAGGTTTTTCCAGGACGATCAACGATCCTGTGAATCTTCGCCATGAAGTTTTCGCCCACCTTTATATACAGCCTATGAGTCTGGTTGATAACAACTGATAACAGGTGATAACACTTCCTGATTACCAATTTCAAATTTGTTAGCCGCCGGAGTAATCAACACTGTTATCACCTGTTACGGTAAGTTCAGCAGATAAATGAGTACGCAGTTCAAGTTTCTGCCGCTAGATGGCGCTGACTTAATTTGAATTATTTTAAATTAATGTGAATTTAATTCCGCATTTCTACGAGAAGAATCAATAGAAAGTAGTTAGATAATGATATTTATTCATAATAATGTAAATTATTATTATTATTATTATTATTATTATTAAAAATAGCCATACTTTCTCTGCTATATAGTTGGGTGTCTTATATTGTTGCTTATAGAAAAAAAAATATCATTAAATTGTTTCTTTGAATTAAAATTAATTATAAATGCAATAAAATTTTCATTATAACTAACAGTCTATATTTGATAATATTGCCTTAAAGTATTTGAATATTATGGCTGTTCCTCCATTGAATATGTCCATCCTGTTTAAATGAATAAAAATTTGATATTAAATAAATAAATAATTTTAAACAAACAAATTACGAATATTATTTAACTCATTTGTCGTTTAAATTTGCTGTTAAGAATTCCATTTCAATAAAGTATGAATAATGCTAATAGTTTATGTGTTATTGGTTATACTGATGAATGAACAGAAAAATATGACAGATATTTTGTAAGTTAATTATTTCTTATTTATTTTATTACTTATTTATTTTAGTATTACTTATTACTTAATTATTTTATTGTATTAAATCATATATATACTAATTTTTTCTTGAATTTTATTCTATTAAATTTTCTACGTGCTAATTATTTATTTTATTCTATTAAATTCTATACATACCATTTATTATTTTATTCTAATTAATTTTCTACATGCTAATTATTTTCTATTTTTTTCTATTATTCTTAATTTATTCTATTTTTTTACATGCTAATTATATTCTAAATTTATTATTCTTATTTATTCTAATTATTTTTTTTTTTTTTTTTATTCTATTAAACTTTCTAGATGCTGATTATTTCCTATTGTGTTGTATTAAATTTTATTCATGCTAATTATTTCTTATTTTATTCAATTAAATTTTCTACATACCATTTATTTCTTAAATTTTATTATATTAAATATTCTATAAATGCTATTTATTTCCTAAAATTTATTCTATTTAATATTCTATACATATTGATTATTTCTAAATTTTATTCTATTTAATTTTCCAAATGCTAATTATGTCTTAATTTTATTCTTTTAAATAAACTTTCTACATGCTATTTATTTCCTAAATTTTATTCTATTTAATATTCTATACATACCATTCATTTCTTAAATTTATTTGTATTTAATTTTCTACATTGCAGAAGGGAAGCAAGGCCTGTTAGCTCAGTTGGTTAGAGCGTCGTGCTAATAACGCGAAGGTCGTGGGTTCGATCCCCTCACGGGCCAAGTTTTTTTTTCCCATTTTCTTCGTTTTCCTTACTCCACCTTACCAGTTCTACATTTATAGTTTTATTTATTTTTTTTTGTTTATTTGACCAGTTCTAGTATCTCTTTTTATTATTCTTTATGAACCAACTTTTGAAAAATAATTAATAAAGATAAATTAACTATAAATAAATAATAATTATTATATCAACATCAGTTATTATGTTGAAGGTTTCGTAACCGGATTTCAGCTCTGTCTCCTGCAGTGTTGCCACTTTTCAATCTTACATTTTCCCCCTCTTCCCTTTTCTTTCCCCTTTTCCCCCCTCCGTGCAAGAATGTACAGAATCTAGATTTCCTTTTTTCCCCTCTTCCCTTGTCTTTCCCCTTTTTCCCCTCCGTGCAAGAATGTACAGCATCTAGATTTCCTTTTTTCCCCTCTTCCCTTGTCTTTCCCCTTTTTCCCCTCCGTGCAAGAATGTCAGATTTCCTTTTTAGCAAGAATGTACAGGGTCTAGTTTCCTTTTTTCCCCTTTCCCTTTTCCACTTTTCCCCCCTCCGTGCAAGAATGTACAGGATTCTAGACTTCCTTTTTTCCCCTCTTCCCTTTTCTTTCCCTTTTCCCCCTCCGTGCAAGAATGTACAGGATCTAGATTTCCTTTTTTCCCCTCTTCCCTTTTCTTTCCTTTTCCCCCCTCCGTGCAAGAATGTACAGGATCTAGATTTCCTTTTTCCCATCTTCCCTTTCTTCCCCCTTTTTCCCCCTCCGCAAGAATGTACAGGATCTAGATTTCCTTTTTCCCCTTTTCCCTTATCTTTTCCCCTTTTCCCCCCTCTGTGCAAGAATGTACAGGGTCTTATCTTCGTCTTCCCTTTTCAGACTCCATTTCCCCCCTTTTTCAGGGAACTTCCCTGCAAAAATCCTGCACTACTACGAGCCTTTGATTCATCTTTAAGAGCTTTCTGTACTTCTCTGGGACTCAGTGGTATTTCTTCGGGTTCCTCGGCTTTCGGTTCGGGTGTCGGGACTCGTTCAGCGGGAACGTGTCGGCTCGTCCCGACAGCCTCGGGATCTCGAGGTTTCTCGTTTTCATCCAGTTTTTCAACTTTATGGACTGGAGCTTCTGTTTCAGGTTCCTGAATCCTTCCTGTTTTGTGATTTTTTAATTTGTTTAATAATATCAAAATTATATTTATAACGTACCATTACATTTCAAAGAATATTTTTTAGACTTGGCTTCGGTAACAGTAATTATTAATTCAGTAGAGGGAAGTGCTTCCACTTTCACTTTTCCCTTTTCCCCTTTTTCCCTTTTTCCCTTGTAGTTATCATCATCCTTTACCTCTCCATCTAGGATTACCATGCCTTACTTCTATGTTATTTTTCCCTTATTTTTCCTTTCTAAGATCAACTTTTCCCTTTTTTTTAGGGGAATTTCCCTGCAAAGTGGAAGCTCCTTAGGGTTTGCTTTGGCCACCGCTAGGCATTCAATGCTGCTTCCACTTTGCAGGGAAGTTCCCTTAAAAAGGGAGAATGGGGGGCTTAAAAGGGAAAAATAAGGGAGGAGCAAAGGGAAATTTAGAGCGGTCCTTTTGATATCCTAGCATGTAGGGGGAAAAAGGGGATATTGCTATATTCAGACGAAGGGGAAAAAGGGGAAAAAGTACGCCCTCGTAAAGGGAAAAGGGAAACTGAAATTGGAAACACTGCTGGGGTAACATATGGAGCAAGCATCATTTGACTCCATAGCAGTGCTTCCACCTTGCAGGGAAATTCCCTTAAAAAGGGAAAACTGGGTCTGAGAAAGCAAAGCAAAAAAACACAAGAAGTATAGCGTGATATCCTAGAGGGAGGGAAAAAGGCAGTGTTGCCACTTTTCAATCTTCCATTTTTCCCCTCTTCCCTTATGTTTCCCCTTTTTTCCCCCTCCGTGCAAGAATGTACAGGGTCTAAGATTTCCTCTTTACTCTCTTCTCTTCGTATTCCCTTTTCAGACTCCATTTCCCTCCTTTTTCGGGGAACTTCCCTGCAAAAGTGGAAACGTTAGAAAAAAGGATACTTGATATCTCAAGGCAAGGGAAGAAAAGGGAAAACCGCGCCCTCTTTCGGGGAAACGGACTGAAAGCGGAAGCGCTGGTCTCATGGCCACAGCCCTTTGTTTCATTACAAGAAAATCATGGTGTCGAGAAACTTAACTTTTTCTCTGGCTTTTGTAATCTTATTTCTAGTGATGATCCATCCAAACCGATCTGCTCCAACAACTGAAAAGGTAGTTAAGTTTTTTTCTTTTAAATATTGTTATCATTTATTAATTATTAACTATTAATATCTATTAACTATTAATTAAATTCAACTCAAATTAACTATTATTTTTTGGTTCAAATATTGTTATTATTTATTAACTATTAACTATAAATTATTTTAAATTCAATTAACTATTATTTTTTCCAAATATTATTATTTATTAACTATTAACTATAAATTATTTTAAATTCAATTAACTATTATTTTTTCCAAATATTATTATTTATTAATTATTAACTATTAGTTATTTTAAATTAAATTAACTATTATTTTTTTCCAAATATTGTTATTATTTATTAACTATTAATTAAATTCAAATTAAATTAACTATTATTTTTTCCAAATATTGTTATGATTTATTAACTATTAATTATTTTAAATTAAATTATTATTTTTTTCAAATATTGTTATTATTTATTAACTATTAATTATTTTAAATTAAATTAACTATTATTTTTTTCAAATATTGTAATTATTTATTAACTATTAATTATTAATTAAATTCAAATCAAATTAACTATTATTTTTTGTTCAAATATTATTTTCATTTATTAACTATTAATTATTTTAAATTAAATTAATTTAAAACAGCGACAATTATTTAACGATTAATTAAATTCAGATCAAACTAAATATTTATTTATTTTTTTTCAAATATTGTTATTATGTATTAACTGTTAATTATTAAATATTTCAGTACAAGCATTCGACTCAAAATATTCAGGAATTTTCCCTGGAGTGCGTTGGATGTGCGACACCTACCATTCAGAATTGCCAAAATGGTCACGTGTTCGTAGATGGACGTTGCAGGAAAATACACTACCCTTGAAGAGAGCACGTTTTCCCCTTTTTCCCCTTTTCCACCCCTTCTGTCATAGATACCAAGTACCCTTTTTCCCCTCCATTTAGAATATCGAGCTATACTCTTATGCTATTTTCCCCTCGTTTTTTCCTTTTTGAAAACCGGTTTTCCCTTTTTTTTAGGGGAATTCCCCTGCAAAGTTCCGTAGATGGACATTGCAGGAAAAATACACTACCCTTGAAGAGAGCACGTTTTCCCCTTTTTCCCGCTTCTATCATAGATATCAAGCTATACTTGGATGTTATTTTCCCCTCATTTGTCCTTTTTGAGAACCGGTTTTCCCTTTTTAGGGGTATTTCCCTGCAAAGTTCCGTAGATGGACGTTGCAGGAAAAATACACTACCCTTAAAGAGAGCACATTTTCCCCTTTTTCCCCCCTTCTATCGTAGATGCCAAGTATCCTTTTTCCCCTCATTTTTTCCTTTCTGAGAACCAGTTTTCCCTTTTTTAAGGGAATTCCCCTGCCAAGTGGAAGCACGCACTGGCAACGTGTCAAGGGGAAGAGGGTTGCGCTAAACAGAAACCATAGCCCATTCTTCTAATACAAATGAACAAAAATTGCGATAATAAATTAAACTTTTCCCCATTTTCAAATTCATTCAAATTAATTCTTATTATTTATATTTAATATTAAATTTAATACCAGTTTAGTAATATTATAATTAAATTTCGAAATGACGATATAATCCAGAGCCAAGTTCTGAATCCACATCACGAAAAGTATCAGTGTTTTCACTTTTGCAGGGAAATTCCCTGAAAAAGGGGGAAATGGGGTCTGAAAAGAGAAGAGAGTAAAGAGGAACTCTAGACCCTGTATATTCTTGCCCGGAGGGGGAAAAAGGGGAAAGACAAGGGAAGAGGGGAAAAATGGAAGATTGAAAAGTGGCAACACTGGCAAAGAGGAACTCAAGACCTGTATATTCTTGTGCGGAGGGGGAAAAGGCGAAAGACAAGGGAAGAGGGGAAAAATGGAAGATTGAAAAGTGGCAACACTGGCAAAGAGGAACTCAAGACCTGTATATTCTTGTGCGGAGGGGGAAAGAGGGAAAGATAAGGGAAGAGGGGAAAAATGGAAGATTGAAAAGTGGGCAACACTGGCAAAGAGGAACTGTAGACTTGTATATTCTTCCGCGGAGGGGGAAAAAGGGGAAAGATAAGGGAAGAGGGGAAAAATGGAAGATTGAAAAGTGGCCAACACTGAAAAGTATTTAAATTTTTTCTATATTGCTTCAATACACGATATCTTCCCATATATGTAAGCACGTAATTTTCACTTCATATCGTAACACTGTACACCACATAAGGCAATAATACACAAGGTTTTCAAAAAAAATCAGAGTTAAATTTCGTGGACACGAAATGCATATGCAAATATAGAATTCCTAAATTTAAATGAGATTACAAGTTTTGGGGGTAAAAAAATAACTCGACACGAAATCCCACACGTAGTAAGAAAACACTTTCGATGTTGAATTTCTACTGAAAACTGAAATATTACGAGAAAACTGCATATTCTGTTTGCAAAATCAACTGAAAAATAAACACGGAACCGACCACCTGTACAGTTTACATATTAAAAAAAAAACTTATTTCGCATGAAAAAAAAATACAAAATTACGAGTAAAATAAAAAAATACCCAAGAAAAATATTCAAAAGTTTCGTGGAATATATCACTGGAGTCCATTTTTCAGCCGTTACTTACGGGCAATCTAGAAAATGATATCTTAAAAATCATAGCAAGGAAATGCGCACCCAAGAAAGATTCCTCACATTTGCCCGGGAGGCATGTGAGCCTCGTACTGCGCCAGACTGCTGGAATTGCCCCTGGTTATCTCCTGGGCTGCGGGACAGTGTACCCGAGGTCCGGGCTCGGGCGTGTAAGTGAACGTTAGCCGCGTCGCGTAGATCACTCCATCGTTCCTCACTAACGAGACGGGGACCTGTTTAAGTCATAACCATATTTAATAATCATATTTAAAATACATATCCGAGTGAATATTGAGAATTTTTTGGCCGTTTATGTTACCTGAGTCGGACCGCGGACCCATTGCCATCCCGAGCGGAAGGCGGTGATGTCGGGGACGACGCAGAGCATCGACTCCTCGCAGCGGAACATGGTCTCGGCCTCGACATCTCCGAACCAGACCTTGAGATTTGGCGTCAGGTTCTCCCCGACGAGTTCCAGCATCGCGACGTCACCTCCTCCGTTTAACTGTTAACGATATATTGTTTAATAGAAAAACGAATTTTGTTTGCAAGACCCACTGTATAAAATAACTTTGTTAATAAATAAATTTTTAGTTTTTTATTTCAATGTTTAATATAAAAATTAATTTTGTTTGCAAGATAACGTGAGAAAGAATGGCAAGCCTTGTCTCACGCTATTTAACCATAAGACATGGACAGTTACGAAATAAATTTCTTAGTGTCCATTCCCACGAAAAAATAGCCAACGGAATTTTCCCATAAGGAGCAATGAGGAAATGGAAGATGACCGCAGGGCACAAATTTATTAATTTAAATATTATATTATTAAAATTAAATTTTTTTTAAAGTGCATAAAATTTTATACTGTAAAGGAGTATGAAGATAGCCCTGCGTTGTGTTTAGGTTAAACAGATTTCCAAGATGGCTACTCAAAGTTGGAAGACGAAGGACTAAAGTTTAGATAGTTTATAGCTGACGATTGATATATAAAACAGACTAACTGCTAAGTTGAAGACTGGGTATAGAGATTATTCGGTATCCTTTTATACAGTACGGAAGAACAATTATAGGAATTTGCATTCAGATAACGGAATAGAATGTTCTAGAAGTATAAAGTTTTGCAACAGCACGAGAACAGACTGCAGTATTTCTGAGAAGATAAGGGTTTCATAGTAATAATGACAAGAATAATGGATTTCTCAACATACGTGTAGTGAATGGACCACGGGGACGGGTGTGACGGGATTCCGAACAGGTCCCATTCCTTCGAAGAACTGGTATTCGGCCTTGTCAGTACTGATGATGGTCCACGCTGCCCCATCGTTGATCATTTCCTTGTTAGGATCTTTAGGACATGGTGTAGCCTAAATGAAGAAGTTTAAACATTTACAATTAATTGAAATAAATATTTTATGTATTAAAAATTTTGAAGTAGTTAAAGGGCAACTCGGGACAACTTGGAAAAACTATGTTAGGAAATCGTCTGCTACGGACGAGGCGACAAACTTTCTCATTGGCTGTCTTGATCACGTGACCTGTTCGAACCAATCAGATCATGCGCTTAGGTTCCAGCGTTGCTCAAACTTTAATTAATTTTTTGCGGCCAAACGGTAGAAAACTGAGATAGGGACACTATATATATTCGAAATCAGCGTAAAAAGTTCTACAAAATATGTTTTTTTTTCCTAGTTGTCCGAAGTTGCCCTTTAAATTGGAGTAGATATTAACCTGGAACTGGATGATGCGTTCCTGCGACAGGCAGAGGTACATTCGCTCCGTGTCCTTCATGTAGAAGGCGCACTTGTGCAGCTGCGAGACAGGGTCGTCGGCATCGAGGACGGCCATCTGCTTGTCGACCTTGCGGATGATGAGCCGCGGTAGGGCCATCCCCGTCACGCTGCACACCAGCTTCACCGTGCTCCCGTAGTGGATGTAGCCGTCCCGAACTGTGAACTCCTCCGACTCTGACTCCGCATCGTCCACTGAAAAAGCCAACGACAAAATAAGTAACGCTTTATAAGATTGCAGAAACAAACAGACTCACGTAAATGAATCGTGAACGCTCCCCACTGCGTCGAACTCGCGTGGAAGTTGCTGTTCTCGACATGCAGATACCGCGTGCTGACTGTCTGCGAACGAAGCCGGTTGAAAAGCGCTACTTTTGTCCCGCTGGCTATGCAAACTGCGAACATAAAATTTTCATTTAAAAATTATTTGACTGTAACGACAACAGAACTAATTGCGACTAATTCTTACGGTCAGCGTTTTTGAGCGACTGTTTCTTCTTCGAGGGTTTGGAGATGACTTTTATCCGCTTGCTGTGAAACACTCCGATATCCTGCCCGTTGCCATAGAACATCTTCACCGACAGCATGAAGTGCTTCCGCTTGTCCGAGTCCGAGATGAACAGAGTCTTTGCCGCACAATAATTCTATGAGAACCATTTAATTTCATTAGATTATCCTTATTCATTATAACTTGTAATTTTTTAAAAACAAGATTTATTAAATCCGTACTTTTCCGTTCAGGTCGAGCTGTTGCATGTCCTGGTCCGAGTTGCCGATCCCAATGAAAGCACAGAGCTGCGAGGCGGCCTCGGCTTCGGCGGGACTGGCCCCATTGGCTGTGGCTTCCCGCTGGATCATCTCGCGTCTTCTCCGCCAGCCGTCCCCAAAGAGGTAGATGCACGGCGGGGGGCAGAAGAAACGCTTCTCATTACCGTACGATTTCTGAGCGACCTATGAATAAATTTAGTTAAATATTTATTATTAATATTAACGAAAGTTTTAACTTCAATTATGAAAGCGTACTTTTGCATGTAGGATAACGACAACCATATCTCCGTGTTCCTGAAGGTATCGCATCATGGCATCGCGGGTCAACCGCTGCTCCTTGGGACGAAATAGTCCAGCCCTGTACATGGGAAGATTTATAATTAATAATTATTACAATACTGCTACTATTACTACTGCTCTTACTACTACAGCTACTACTGCAGGCACTACTACTACTACTACCACCACCACTGTAATTGCTACTTCCACTACTACTGCTGCTGCTGCTTGTACTACTACTACTACTCCTAGCGGTACTACTACTACTACTGCTATTCCTCCTCCTCCATCTATTGCTCCTACAACAATAACAACTACTACTACTGCTGCTGCAACTACTACTACTACTAGTATTCCTCCTCCTCCTTCTATTGCTCCTACAACAACAACAACTCCTACCACTACTACTTCTACTACTAGTACTGAAACTGCTGTTACTGTTTATGCTACTACTACTACTTCCACCACCACTAACAGTAATACAAACAATAACAGGAATCTATGGTACCCGAATCTGTCGACGGGTACGGGCGGCGAGGGTGTGGACAGCGGGGACGGCGGAGTCTGAAGTGTGGGAGCCATGCCGGAAAGCGCCAGGGCGTAGGGCTGCTGCTGCTGAGTGTTGCTGCTGCTACCGCCGTTGCCGCAGTCTCCGTTCACTTTGTCTGGTGGAGTTAGAGAGCCAGGAATCAACGAGCTGCTCACTACTCCAAAACAATAATTAATAAATAAGTAAATAAATAACAAATATTATTAAAAATAATCCTTCGTTACTGTTTAATAAGATTAATTAATTAATTTCAATAAAGTTACTAAGATATCGCACTTAAAAATCCTTGTGTTAAATAAATAATAATCCATAAATTTATGTTAAATAAACAAGAAATCAAACTGTAAAATTACAATAAAATATTTAAAGAATGAAATAAATTATATACGATTAAATAAAAATATTACATAAAATAAATAATAAACATCTACTAAACATCGTGTTATATACATTATATTACATAAATACTACAAAATTAAACTGAAAATTAAAAATATAAAACTACAATAAAACATATGAAATATTAGGTAAAATAAATAATAATAAATATTTGTATTCCAAAAAAATCTTAATGTTAACTACACTGCGGATCGGGGGTAGGTAAAACCAACGCGGATCCGACCACATCTTCCAGACTGAAATCTACAAAAGCCATCGGCCATAAGACACGCCGCGCACTGATGTTTTAATGACACACAAAAGACAATGAGCAGCGTGTGACTGAAGCCAAACGGTCCTTACGGCGGAGTGGGTGGGTGGAGGGGTGGGGTAGGGGGGAAGAGGGTGACATCCTCCCATCGAAGAGTGGGGTAGTGGGAAGGGATACAGCGTGGGAATCCCGCAATATGACTCTGTATATTTCCTCCCTTCCTCCACCCCCAACCAACCCACTACCCCCCCCCCCCACTCCGCCAATCTCTTTCTTTATCAGTGCTGATACCAAAAAGACCTGGCTAGCAGTTTTTCCACTTTCAATTTCCCCTTTTTTCCCTCCCCCCCTTAATACTAAAATTTAAGGCTTACTCCAAGATTTTCCCCATTTTCCCCTCCGTGCTAGAATATAAGGCTTACTTCCAGATTTTCCCCTTTCCCTCTTCCCTTATTTTTCCCTTTTCAGACCTTGATCTTCCCCCTTTTCAGGAAATTTCCCTGTAAAGTGGAAACTGCTGGCTAGTCGTGTTATCAGTGTTATCAGCCTGTTATCAACGTAGGGGGTTAGTTGCTATTGTTTTGTTAGCTGCTACAATGAAGGGTGTGCTGCAGACAGATACACGCACCTGTGCTGTGCATCTCAGTTTCCCACACTTCGCCCCACCACCTCCCCAACCCACTGGGTGGGTAGGTGGGTGGGTGGGTGGGTGGGGAGGTATGGGAGGAATTTTTGTTATTTTTTTTATGATGTCCACATTCTATTATGGACTACAATCGTTACAACGAAATGGGCTATTGTCTTTTTTTTTATTAAGTAATGCTTGGAAAGTTGATAATGATGATAACACTTGATAACAGGTGATTACACGGGGTGTTGGAATACAGGATTTCATGGAGTGGTGATACAAGAGGTAGTCTTTTCCCCTTTGCAGGAAAGTTCCCTGAAAAGGGGAAAAGGGAAAATCTAGAAGTAAGCGTGTATCCTAGAACGGGGGGAAAAAGGGGAAATCGAAAGTGGAAACACCAACCGAAGGTTCCCCTTTGCAGAAAAGTTCCCTAAAAAGGGAAAAAGGGAAAATCTAGAAGTAGGCGTGTATCCTAGAACGGAGGGGAAAAAGGGGAAATTGAATGTGGAAACATTGACCGAGGGGTTAATTTTTCCCCACTTCGATACGCTGGTGTTGTGTCTTCAACCCCCACCCTCTTCCACCCTGTTTACCCAACATGTGGGAAGGCCCCCTCCCCGCTCTCTTGGGAAAAATATGGGGGGTGGGGGGTGAGACGTGAGTCCTGTTGACGTATAATGGGGGCTGTGATTATCCCGCAACTCCATTAAAAGGCCATAGAATGTTTGGAGGGGGTGGTAGGCGGGGGTGAGTTAGGGAGGTCTGGGGGTGGGGGGTGAGACGAGAGTCCTGTTGACGTATAATGGGGGGTGTGATTATCCAGCAACTCCATTAAAAGGCCATAGAATGTTTGGAGGGGGTGGTAGGCGGGGGTGAGTTAGGAAGGTCTGGGGGTGGGGGTGGGTGGGGGTTGGTTTGTGAAAGGCGTGAATGTTGAAAGCGTAACAAATAGGCTCGTCATATGGAGAGTTCCCTGTAACACATGTTGGTGATTAGGTCCACAAGTTTTTGGAGAGGGTTGCGTGGGGGACAGTGGCAGTGTTCCCTCTTTCCAATCTTCCCTTTTTTCCCCTCTTCTCTTATCTTTCCCCTTTTTTCCCCCTCCGTGCAAGAATATACAGGGTCTAGATTTCCTCTTTACTCTCTTCTCTTTCGTCTCCCCTTTTCAGACCCCATTTCCCCTCCTTGTTCAGGGAATTTCCCTGCAAAAGTGGAAACACTGGACGGTGGGGTTGGTACGGGGGTTGTGTGGGGGACAGTGGGGGTGGGGGTTGGGGGAAAGTGTAAACACTCACATCACCCCTCAACCATGAGAGTCAATCAATTACTTCTAAAGGTTGTGTTAACAGAATTTTATGTCACTACTACGGTACTACTACTGCTACTACTACTACTACTGTTATCAGTACTATTTACAACTAAGCATACTACTTCTACTAGTGCCGTTGCAATTATTATCACTACTACTACTGTTACCACTACTATCTACAACTAAGCATACTACTTGTACTAGTGTTGTTGGAATTATTGTTACTACTAGAGTACTGTTACCACTACTATTTACAACTAAGCATACTACTTCTACTAGCGCTGTTGCAATTATTATCACTACTACTACTGTTACGACTACTATTTACAACTAAGCATACTACTTCTACTAGTGCTGTAACTATTCTTCTTACTAGTACTGCTATTAGTGTTATTAGAAGTTATATTAAGCAAATTCAACGTAACTACTATTACTACTACTGTTACTATTACTACTACTACTAGTACTAGTATTGCTACTACTAATAGTATTACTGCTACTAGTCCTGTTACAACTGTTATTATTATGAATACTGCTGTTAGTACAATAAAAAGGTATTACAGAGAGAATTCACTGCTACTACTAATAATACTACTAATGCTGCTACTACTGCTACTGGTACTGTTACTAGCGTTATCATTATTTTTACTACTACTACTTCTATCAGTGCTACTGCTTCTAGTCCCACTACTGTTACTACTGGTGCAACTGCTCCTACTGTTAATTCTACTACTACCACTACTACTTCCACTACTACTGCTTCTGCTACAACTACTGCTACAACTACTACTACAGCTACTTCTGTCACAACGTACCAGATTCTGACAGTCCGAGGTTGAGGCTCAGGGCGTTCGGTTTGTAGGTATCGCGTCGCTCGCGGTACTGTTGTTGCTGCTGCTGTTGTTGTTGTTGTAGATGGTCGTGGAGGTTGTAGAAGATCGGGTGGTGTCCCCTGGAGTTGGACAGGTCCACTGGGCGCGTCTCCGGCGCGAATCCTCCGCCAAGGCTGGTCAAATACGCGGGTGCCTGGTGCGGACTCAGCAGCTCAGTCATCACAGGCCCTCCTCCAACCGTCTGCTCAACCAATCAGCGAATTTATAAATAAAATATTAATAAACATAAAATTCAGGATTTGACTTACGTTGCCATAGTAACCGTGGGATGTAGGCGTTGCGTAAGGATCTGAATGTTGTTGCTGTTGTGAAGAGTTCCAAACGTCAACGTCTGCGGTAGTTGCGGTTGTAGTGTTGTTGGAACTGTTGTTGGTTGTAGCAGCTTCTTCCCTCGATTGCTGCGCTTCGTAGCCGCTCCCTAAGCTGTAGCCGTAATGAGCCTACAACAACAATACAACAAAATTA
Source organism: Eulimnadia texana (assembly GCA_002872375.1). NCBI lineage: Eukaryota > Metazoa > Arthropoda > Branchiopoda > Diplostraca > Limnadiidae > Eulimnadia > Eulimnadia texana. The sequence goes on from NKDA01000001.1 coordinate 16,200,879, forward strand.
AGTTTTAGATTTTCTCAAGTTCGTTAAAGGTCAAACAAGGTCACGTATTCAAATAGATCACCACAGGTTTTGTCACTGGCATTTCAAATCTTTGCCAAAAACTTAGTTTTCCCTTTTTAATATTAATAATTTCACAAAACTTATACAAAATCCGATTCAATCAAATCAAGATTTCGAATCATCGCGTTAGGAAGAGAACGCGACACGACGCGTAACGCGACGACAAATCCTCGCTAAGACTACGAGACGCGATGCGCGTTGCGTGCAGCCAAGGAGGAAGAAAACGAATGGGAGGAAAGTGGGTGGGGTGGGTGGAACTAAGAAAGTGATTGGCGGGTGGGGCGGGTGGGTGGAGGTGGTGGAAGATTCGGAAGATTTGATTGGACGCTAGAGTGGGTGGGGGTGGTTGAAGAGGACGACTGGGAGGAAAGTGGGTAGGATGGGTGGAAGATTCGGAAGATCTGATTGGACGCTAGAGTGGGTGGGGGTGGGTGGAACTAAGAAAGTGATTGGCGGGTGGGGCGAGTGGGTGGGGGTGGTTGAAGAAGAAGACCACCCCCCACCCTGGTTGAGAAACAACCAATGGGAATCGATTCAGCTGGAGACAGGTGGAAGAGTTCTCACGGTTCTACTCATCGACCCGCGCCATCAACGAACTCACCGGACTATAAGCGCAGAAAGAAAGAAAAAAAAAATCTCACTCATACACCGGTGCTTTATTTTAATTTTTTATTCTAGATAAGAGTTTATATACACTTTTATTATATATATATATATATATATATATATATATGTATACGAGATATAATATATAATATATTGTAAAGTTTTTATTCTAGATAAGACTTTATATATACTTTTATTATACACCTATATATGATATAATATATATTTTACAGTTTTTAATTACATAAGACATACAGGGGCGTAGCTAGAGGGGGGGCCGAGGGGCCGTGGCCCCCCCTTCCGTCTTAAAAAATGGTGTAATTCTTAGGTAAATTTCGAAAAACCTAGGGTTTAAAGGAAAAATTTGTAACCTGGCCCCCCCTTCACTAAATCCCCATCCTCTGGCCCCCCCTTCACTGAATCCTGGCTACGCTCCTGAAGACATATATACTTTTATTTTATATATATTATATATATATATATCCGATATAATATATAATATATTTTATAGTTTTTATTCTACATAAGATTTTGTACATACTTTTATTATATATCATATGTATATTTTATATATACTTTATATACCATTTTATTATATATTATTATAATAAATATTTACTGTTATTTATTATAAGTGTTATCGTAAGTAATCGAGACAGGGAAGCAAGATGGAAAGGTGTTATCATTTGTTATCATCATGTTATCACTTGTTATCAGGTTTATCATGACGAAAGCACGCGAGTAAGTACCCGTGTTATCCAAGGGGTCCGAAACTTGCAATAATCTCCGTCGACCTGGGTCATGTTATCACTGTTATCAACCTGTTATCTCCATGTTATCACTGTATCTGCTGTTATCTCCATGTTATCTCCGAGTTATCAAATAATCCTCGTACACTTGTCCTCGGAGTTCCGAATCCCATGATGTTATAAGATGTTATCATAATGTTATCACCCGTGTTATCACTTGTTATCAAACCTTTTTCCACCTACGCACTTCTTTCCTTCAAAGTTAACAATCAGAATTAAATAACTATTACTATTAACCAATTACTGAACGTAATTAAATCAAATATTGCAATAATAGTTAATTAATATAATTAATTAAACTAATTTTTACCAAAATATCAAAGTTTCAGATGCAAAAATTCAATTATTTTAAAAAAATAATAAGATTTTGAAGAGCAAAGTGTTGGACCAAGTTGACTGGTCGCCTTCCCACAACCAACTGAAGAGTCCGTCTGGGAAAACTGACCCGCAAACTTCTTCTCACGTTACTTGACCCCCCCGACCTACCCCTTTGATAACACTTGATAACAGATGATAACAGATGATAACATCCGATAGTGCGGTAATTGTTACAAATAAACCGGGTTATAAGATCGGACAACGCGAAAAATAGGGATGATAACAAGATACAGCGATAAAGTCATAACAGACGATAACAGTTGATAACACGTGATAATACTTGATAACACTTGATAACAGATGATAACACTCGATAGTGCGGTAATTGTTAAAACAAACCGGGTCATATGGCCAGACAACGTGGAATAGGGATGATAACAAGATACTGCGATAAAGTGATAACACATGATAAAAGTTGATAACATGTGATAACAACTTAGAGACATCAGATAATTTTTAATCTGAACTTTTTGCCATAAGCGATAACAGGTGATAACAAACGACAGCAAGACAGATGATAGAAGATACTGATAATACTGATAACACATGATAACAATTGATAACAATTTAGTAACTTCAGAAAGCTTCTAATTGTTAAATTTTGTAATAAACGATAATAGGTGATAACAGACAACAGCAAGATAGATGGCAAAAAATACTGATAATACTTATAACACATGATAACACGTGATAACAACTTGGTAACTTCAGATAACTTCTAAAACAGGTGATAACAAACAACAGCAAGATTGATAACAGAAGATGCTGATAACACATGATAATGGTTGATAACAGTTGATAACACATGATAACAACTTGGTAACTTCAGATAACTTCTAAAACAGGTGATAACAGACAACAGCAAAACAGGTAACAAAAAATACTGATAATACTGATAACAGTTGATAACACGTGATGACAACTTAGTACCTTCAGATAACTTCAACAGCAAGATAGGTAACAGAAAATACTGATAACAGTTGATAACACGTGATAACATGCGTTTTTTAATGAGCACTTTTTTTTACGGTATCATTTTTCAATGGTAGAAACGGCGTCTTTGTTCAAGTTTCACCCGCGGGGGAATTCCCACACTTTTTCCCAACTAATTTCCCCAAACAAGCTTCCCCTTCCCCATACTACTTAACAATTAGTTATTAACTACTTCTTACGAGCTAACTCGTTTGCTTAGCCCCAATACCCCACACACCGTGTTATCACCCTGTTATCACGTGTTATCAACTTATCAATTCTTTAGCATAGAAGTTATAATTTTTAATCAATGGCTAGAGTAAAACAATTCAAGTTAATAATTAAAATCAACAATGAATAAAATTTTAAAAATATTTGTAAATATTTATAATTACATAATAAAAGTAATTAAATAATACAATGCTATTTAATTAATTAATAAATTAAAATTAATTAATATTTTACTATAAATTATATTCTACAGGAATATTTTTAGTGATTCTAGGTATTAATAATCGAAGTGTACAAGATAAATGACAAAAAAATTCGCAGAAATTCTTGAGGTTTCCGACCGTGGGAAAGAATTCCAGAGCGTGGGAAAGTTGGCAAACCGGTAGTTGGAGGGGTGGGAATTTTTTTTCTTTCTAAAAAAAAAAAAAACCGCTGACCCCCGTGACCTGAGGTCAACACCCAAAGGCACATCCTTCCTTTTTTTTTGGTAAAAAATTATTTTTATTGTTTTTAATTATTAATAAATGTTTATAAATGACCTACCCGGTCTGAGAAGCACTAGTGTTATCACCTGTTATCATTAGTTATCAAGTGTTATCATTTGTTAACATTAGTTATCAAGTGCTATTATATTTTATCATTAGTTATCAAGTGTTATCATCTGTTATCATTAGTCATCAAGTGCTATCATCTGTTATCATTAGTTATCAAGTCCTATCGTCTGTTATCACTAGTTATCAAGTGTTATCATCTGTTATCATCAGTTACCAAGTGTTATCATCTGTTATCATTAGTCATCAAGTGCTATCATATTTTATCATTAGCTATCAAGTGCTATCATCTGTTATCATTAGCTATCAAGTGTTATCATCTGTTACCAATTGCTATCATCTGTTATCATTAGTTACCGAGTGTTATCATCTGTTATCATCAGTTATCAAGTGCTATCATATTTTATCATCAGTTATCAAGTGTTATCATCTGTTATCATTAGTTATCAAGTGTTATTATCTGTTATCATCTGTTATCATCTGTTATCATTAGTTACCAATTGCTACCATCTGTTATTAGTTACCGAGTGTTATCATCTGTTATCTTTAGTTACCAAGTGCTATCCTTTTTTATCATCAGTTATCAAGTGTTATCATTAGTTATCAAGTGTTATCATCTGTTATCAGACGTGTGTTATAGTGGAGGTACTAATAGTTTTACAGCGGGAAGAAACTTGGCTCTGGGGTAAACTTTTAGAAAAATTTTTTAAAAAATTTTCTTAAGAGAATCCGTTGTATTTGACACAGGAAATCGATAGTTGTAAAAGAAAAGTACAAATAGTTTGATAACATGATGATAATAGTTTTCGTCCATTTGAACCCAACGGGGGATTGACATGATCAGTGCTTCCACTCTGCAGGGAAATTCCCTCAAATAAGGAAAATGGGGAAGAGGGAAAAGGGAAAAGGGAAAAATGGAGGATAAAGTGAATCTACAAATGTAGCTTTACTCTGTAGCACGGAGCAGGGAAGAGGGGAAATTGATATTTTCGAGCGGAGGAGAAAGAGGGGGAAAAAGGGGGGAAAAGGGGGAAAAAGGAGGGAAAGGGGGAAAAAGTGGAAGCACTGGACATGATTATTTCAATTTCAACTCATTTTATTACTATTTCTATTAAAACAGTCGAGTATTTAATAGTTGTAATTAACAATTAATTAATTATTATACTGTAATTCTAATTATGTCTAAATAAGTTTATTTTTTTTACATTATAAAGTGTTGACAGTTTGATAACAGTGATAACAGGTTGATACTATTGGATAACAAATTGCAGACTTTTAAATGTCCTGATCAAACGTATGAACGAATGAATGAATGAATGAATGAAAGGGCAGGGGGGTCCGACACTCTCTGAAAACTTGGAGATGACTTGATAACACGTGATAACAGGTTGATACTACCAGATAACAAATTGCAGACTTTTAAATGTCCTGATCAAACGTATGAATAAATGAATGAATGAAAGGGCAGGGGGGTCCGAAACTCTCTGAAAACTTGGCGGAGATTATTTGATAACACCTGATAACAAAATGTGATAACAATCGATAACATTAATTAATAAAATCAACTTTTGAGTATAAAACGTCAGGCTCCACACTAAAATTAATGAATGGACAGGGGGGGGGGTCTGAAACCTTACAGAAACCTAGGAAAGATTATGTGATAACAGGCTGATAATAAATGATAACACAGTCTAGACGTACAGAGATTACTCCAAGTCACTGACTCCTTATCAATGAATGAATCAGTGAATGAATGAATAAATGAACTGTTTAGATACAGACAAGTAAATAATGCTAATCTACTACTACTACTATTACTACATTTACTACTACTGGTACCACTACTATTACTGCATTTACTACTACTAGTACCATTACTACTAATAACACAAATTACATTCAACAAGAAATTTGACAAACGAGTACTGATAATTCTGCTACTACAACTTCTTTTGCTATTACTACCGCTGCTACTCCTCCTCCTAGCGTTACTACTACTACTTAATAGTAGTAGTAACTACTAGTAAGTAGCAAAACTTACATTAGCAAACCTTTCATTAGCAAAATTAGCTTAAACTAGCAAAACTTACATTAGCAAACCTTTCATTAGCAAAATTAGCTTAAACTAGCAAAACTTACATTAGCAAACCTTTCATTAGCAAAATTAGCTTAAACTAGCAAAACTTACATTAGCAAACCTTATATTAGGAAAATTAGCTTAAATTAGCAAAACTTACAGAACTCTAACAAATTACTTTACCCAAGTATCAATGGGACTACGAGCTCCAGGCGAATACGCACTGTTTTCCACTTCCATTTCCGCAGCATCCGGCATTTCTCTCTCTCTTTTTCTCACTTACAATATCTTTTTCCCGAATAAAACTACCAATAACCAATCAATCAATCCATAAAATCAATTTAATCGACGAATCAAACTGTTTACATCGACAGAAACCGCAAAAATGGAGAAAACGCAACACAAATGAGTTTGGGGTATTTAAATTCGAAAAAACAAACAAACAAACAAACAAACAAAAATTTGAAAATCTTCGTAACGGACGAGTTCGATCAAAGCGAAACGTTACGGGACGGACTCTTTCAATATGAATGAACTGAACCCCCAACCGACGTCCACCTAAAGTAGACCTTCCGTTCCCTAACCCAAACCCCAACAGCTGTTCCGCACACCCCCCGTCCCTCACCCACCCACCCCACCCACCCGCCCGCCCGCCCGCCACCCCCGTCCCCACACCCACCCACCCCACCCACCCATCCACTCCCCGTCCCTCACCCACCCACCCACGCACCACCCCCCAAGCGCCGCCTGGTGGGGAGTAAGAGTGGGTGGTGAGTGGGTGGTGGGTGGCTGTTACCTAGGCAACAAGGTAAACCATGGTTTTTTTTTTCAAACCCCACTACGACACAGTGCTCCTCCCATGTTGAGTGGATTGAGTGTTCAAATAAGCAAGCAATGCACTGGGCCGTAGTGGGTTTACTATGATCATTGTATTATTATTAAATTATGATAAATTGTGATGAATAATATAATACGATAATAAATAATTAATATAATTTCTCTCACGGCTGTTTGTATGGCCTAGACAACAGGTAAACCATACTCTTCTTCCTCAAACCCCACTACGGTACAGTGCGTCTTTTACGTTGGATGCATTCAGAATAAGCAAACAATACACTGGGCCGTAGTGGGGTTTATTATAATTGTGAATAAACTATAATAATAAATTCATATAATTTCTTTCGGACATATATGTGAGTGTGGCCTAGCCAACAGGTTTACTTTATCTCAAGCCCCACTACGACACAGTGCAGCTTCTGTGATTCGGGATAAGGAAACAATGCACTGGGCCGTAGTGGGCTTTACTATAACTGCTCCAAAAAAATATTCAGTTACTATAATTTGTGATAGCTCAATCGAAAATTTGCTTTGTCAGTATCTACAACGTAGTAGCAGCAACAGTAGTAGTAACAAAGGTAGTCGTAATACAAACAGTAGTAGTAGTAGCAATAAGAGTAGTAGTAACAAAAGTAGTCGTAATAGAAACAGTAGTAGTAGTAGCAATAATAGTAGTAGTAACAAAAGTAGTCGTAATACAAACAGTAGTAGTGGTAGCAATAATAGTAGTAGTAGCAAAAGTAGTCGTAATACAAACAGTAGTAGTGGTAGCAATAATAGTAGTAGTAGCAAAAGTAGTCGTAATACAAACAGTAGTAGTAGTAGCAATAATAATAGTAGTAGCAAAAGTAGTCGTAATACAAACAGTAGTAGTGGTAGCAATAATAGTAGTAGTAGCAAAAGTAGTCGTAATACAAACAGTAGTAGTAGTAGCAATATAGTAGTAGTAACAAAAGTAGTCGTAACAGAAACAGTAGTAGTAACAAAAGTAGTCGTAATACAAACAGTAGTAATAACAAAAGTAGTCGTAATACAAACAGTACTAGTAGTAGTAGCAATAATGGCACTAGTAACAAAAGTAGTAGTGATAGTAATACTAGTAGTAACAACAGTTATAAATGCAATTTCAACATAATTTCTCTGACAGCTGTATATATATGTCTGTGTGTGTGTGTGTGGCCTGGCTGGTGCTAAGTTCAAGCCCCAAATTGGATCAAATTGATACCTGGAGTCTCTTCTGATGACAAGAAAGTGACTTTTGAGTACAGGACCGCACCGAACCAGAAACCGATACAATCGGAAATGCTTACGGGCCGATTATCGATTCGCCCCGACTCAAAAAGCCCAAGGCCTATTCAAGTTCCAAACTATCGTAAACTATCATTTACTTTATTTATTATTTATTTAACTTTTATTATATTATTATATTATTTTTCATTCATTATCTGTATTTATTTTGTTTATCTTCATTATTTATGTCATAACAAAACGTGCAACACTACACTATACATCATACTCGTATATAGAGTAAGCTAAATTTATTTAAAAAATCAAATTAAAAAATGAATAAATTTATTAACTATAATTATGAATAACAAATAAATTATAAGTTTTTGTAAAATATTACAGTACTACTATATTGTAAATCGACATATGAGATATTTATGTTATTACAATTAATTTTTCTAATTCAATTTAATTTCTAATTTTGAATAATAGTAATATAATAATAATAATTTAATTTAATAATAATAATTTAATAACAATAATAATTTCAAATTTTTTAATAATCTAATAATTTAATTTAATAATTCAATAATAATAATAATTTCTAATTTAATTTATAATAATGATTTAATAATAATAATAATTTCTAATTTTTCAATAATCTAATAATTTCTAATTTAATTTAACAATAATAATTTAATAATACTAATAATTTCTAATTTAATTTAATTTAATAATTAATTGAATCAAGTGACAAACAAGGCATGACAAATCATCCCAAAATGATGGATTATCACACAAATTGCACTTTTTCCTCAGAACCAAAAAAAAAAACATCATTTCCTACGTTTCATACAACGGAGGAAACAAAAAAAATTTTCTCAATGAATCAAGTACTTCCCAGTGTGTAAGTGTGTAGAGTGTGTGAGGTATATAGTGTGTGTGTAGTGTGTTAGGTGTGTAGAGTGTGTAAGGCGTGTAGAGTGTTCGAGGTGTGTAGAGTGTTCGAGGTATGTAGAATGTTCGAGGTGTGTAGAATGTGTGTGTAGTGTGTGTAAGGCGTGTAGAGTGTGTGAGGTGTGTATAGTGTGTGTGCAGAGTGTGTAAGGCGTGTAGAATGTGTGTGTAGTGTGTGTAAGGCGTGTAGAGTGTTCGAGGTGTGTAGAATGTGTGTGTAGTGTGTGTAAGGCGTGTAGAGTGTGTGACGTGTGTAGAGTGTGTGTGCAGAGTGTGTAAGGTGTGTAGAGTGTGTGTGTGTATCGGAGGTAAACGTTTTGAGTAGCGGGGGCCAAGAAACAAGTCTTGTGAATGCTTCTACAAGCGTGGGAAAATTTCGCTGCGCGTGGGAACTGCGTGTGAGAACCGAGCAAAGTGGCTTCTTACACGACCCTTTTTTTTTCTCTTTCTCCTCTTTTTCTAAGTTTTTCAAGAATACGAGGCTCAGTTCTCAACCGCAGGCTATTCCGGCCTTCACAAAACTTTTTTCGGCCATAAAACAACACACCGGTGCCTTTTGCAACTTGTAATTAGAACAAAACTCGTACGCACTAATCACAAACCGCCCACCCAAAAAGCAATACGAGCTACCGTATCAACACACAGAATCTCATATTCACAATAAATCAATATTATTTCAAGTATTTCACAGTTATATTCGATTATTATAATACATTTTATAAGTCTGGATCACTATATTGACTATTAAAATGAATGGTTGTTATCAAGTGTTATCATACGTTATCACCTGTTATCATGTCGAGTGTTTGTGAGGGTTGCCAACCCCCTACTGACCACCCAGGACGCGTGTAATGCGACCAAATACAGAAACCACGTCCCATTCATTCATTCATTCATTCGTTCATTCACCAGATTTATATATTAGTATTATTCTATACTAACTAACTAAACGTGTATGGAGTAAATTACAATACGTTTTCATAAGATAAAATATTAACCAACTTATATAATTGAACAAAATTTTAATACAAATTCAACTGTAAATACTAGATAACTGAAATAAAATAAACTAATAAATTATAGATAATAAATAATAATTATAATTAATAAATTAATAATAAAATAATTATAGAAAATCATTTAAACCTAGTTATTATAATTTTTCATTGATTCTATAAAATAACTAATTTTAGTAGCACACAAGTAATTGTGTTGTACGAGTGCAAGTTGTGAATGAATGAAAGGCACAAAGGTTAAGAGAGTGCAAAGGTGAACCCCGTTGACCTTGACCTTTGACCCACCATTGACAATAAGACAATGACACATTGAAACGCACTACGCGTGAGAAAAACGCCGCAAAAAAAAACATCTTTTCTCATTTTTACCCCCGAAAAAAGAACCGACAAAAAAAGTTTTCTAGTATAACAACTATCAAGAATTTGCGTTTATAATATAGGAATTTATGTTACTAAAAAGAATAATCGTAATCTGTCGAACGCGTGGACAGTCTGTATGAAGCTTAAGTACAAGTATATTACTGTCCATAAGCTGTTGTTTATATAATATGTAATGAAGATTATGTGGGAAACATAATCTGTCGGATACGTGGACAGTCTATAAGAAGTATACGTACAAGTATATTACTGTCCATAAGCTCTTGTGTATACAATATGTAATGAAGACTATGTTAATCATAAACTGTCGAACGCGTGGACAGTCTGTATGAAATATACGTACAAGTATATTACTGTCCATAAGCTCTTGTTTATGTAATATGTAATGAAGATTGTGGTAGTCATATTCTGTCGGATACGTGGACAATGTGTACAAAGCATAAGTACAAGTATATTACTGTCCACAAGCTGTTGTTTAAATAATATGTCATGAAAACTACGATAATCATAATCTGTCGGATACGTGGACAGCCAATAAGAACTATACACACAACTACGATACTGTTCACAGTTTTGACATATTATAATACGTAAGGAAAGCTGTAATAATCATAATTTGTCGAATACATGGACAGTCAATAAGAAGTGCGCGTACAACTACATAATTGTCCACGATTCTGAAGAAAAAAATCATAATATATCAGGGAACCTATATAACAAACACAATTTGTCGAGTAGGTGGACAGTCAATAGGAAGTGTACGCACAGCTACAATACTGTCCACGATCTAAAAAATTAAAATATCTAAGGAAAGCTACAATAAATCCAATTTGCCGAATAGGTGGACAGTCAAAAAGAAGTATACTACTTCTACAATACTGTCCACGATTTTAAAACATCATAATGTACCGAGAAAGCTGTTATAATCATGTTTTGTCGAATAGATGGACAGCCAATAAGAACTATACGCACAACTACTGCACTGTCGACGGTTCTAAGATGTCATAATATACGAGAAGTACAGTAAAATTCAATTTTGTCAAATAGGTGGACAGTTAATAAAATTATACGTACAACTACAATGCTGTCCACATTTCCGAAAAATCATAATTTACCAGAAAAACTACAATAGCCATAATTTGTCGAATAGACGGACAGCCAATAAGATGTATACGTACAACTACAATGCTGTCCACGATACCAAAAAATCATAATTTACCAGAAAAACTACAATAAACACAATTTCGTCGAATAGGTGGACAGTCAATAAGATGTATACGTACAACTACAATGCTGTCCACATTTCCAAAAAATCATAATTTACCAGAAAAACTACAATAGCCATAATTTGTCGAATAGATGGACAGTCAATAGACATTATACGCTCAGTTACACTATACTGACCACAGCTCTATACATTCTAGTTCACTATAATATACTAAATTACTGATTAGCCGCATAACAAGCAGTTCATACCCAGTAAAAAAATTAAGTAGTTCAGGTAAGTAGTTCTAGCGCCGTTTACTAGTGTTGACCCTGCTGACTCGGGTGCTTACCACCGCTTACTCGAAGTGAGAGGTTTGGATCTGCCTACCACGGCTTATCCAGAGTAAGTCTTTGGTAGGTTCTTACAACTACTTAATCGGGATAAAGGTTTGAGAATACAGACCCGTGAAAGTACCGTAGAGAAAAAAGCCCTTTCACGGATCTGTATTCTCAAACCTTGAAAAATTTTTCAAGGATCACCAAAACTCCGTGCTTTTTAAGCTATCTCACGGGGTTTTTCACGGATTAGAATCCTTGAAGAAAACTTTCACCGATTCAAAATCCGTGAAAGTGCCTTGTCCGCGACAGTGTACTTGCAAGTGTTTACGTATGGACTACTTACTAACTAGTTAATTTTTCACTGGGTAAAGTATTTCTAGTGATTTTTCTCACAATTAGAATAGTGCCCAGTTTTCCGCCTTTTACCGCATGAGTAAACCCTGGTTCCGGTCTTCCGCACTTTATAATGAAGTATTATTATTCTAATTTATTATTATTATTATGAATCTAGAATAAATATCATTTAATACACAATTAACTCTAAATTCCATAATAATAATTAGTCATTATAATAATCCAATAGCTTTCTAATAATAACTAACTTAGCATGTAGAGATATGCATAAGTAAATCATGGTTCCGGTCTTCCGCACTTTATAATGAACTATTATTATTCTAATATATTATTATTATTATTTTAAGTCTAGAATAAATATAATTTAACACACAATTAATTATAATTTACATAATAATAATTAATTATTATAATAATCAAATTGTAAACTATGGTTCCGGTCTTCCGCACGTTATAATGAACTATTATTATTCTAATATATTATTATTATTATTATAAGTCTAGAGTCAATATAATTTAATACACAATTAATCCTGATTTTCATAATAATAATTAATTATTATAATAATCAAACAGTAAACCATGGTTCCGGTCTTCCGCACTTTATTACGAACTAGTCTTATTCTAATTTATCATTATTATTATTATAAATCTAGAATAAATATGATTTAATACACAATTAACTCTAAATTCCATAATAATAATTAATTATTTTAAGAATCAAATAGCTTTCACATAATAACTAACTTAGCATATAGAGATACGCACTTACCTGTGTTAGGATATAACTTTCATTCATTTTCAACGCTTTTTTTAAATTTGAACTATTCACTAGTGTTTTACTATTTTTGGCCGGAAAAAAGCGGAAATAGTTCTAGTAATGCGATACGAATGGAATGTCCCTGCAGACTAACATTCACAGCAAATCACAACTAAACCGCTAAAGCAAACAGAAGAAACAAAAAAGCCACAAAAATTCATCGGATTCGATTCCCGGTTACTGGAACGGTAAATCGGTTACTCTCGCCGATTACTCGATTCGATTACTCATCAATAATCCCCAGATATCCGGTTACTGGTAACGGTTCCTCAACGTTTCCTCCGGGGGGGAAAAAAAGAATCGATTACTCTCCCCTAGAAGCTCGCATTCTATTGGCCGCCCGCCTCTAAGGGGCGGAGACTGGCCAACCAACCACAGCGCGGCGTCCTGGCGTCCTGCCGTCTGATTGGTTGATTGGTCAACTGACTCGACCAATCAGCAGCCGATTTCGCAATACGATTCAAAATTCCCGCCAAAATTTATAATTTCAATCAAATTCAATTCAATTAAACTAACAACTATTTACTATAATAAAAAGACTTGTATGATGTTTTAAATCTTTTCTATTAAATATATTAAATAATAAATTAGATTATAATATTACTAATTAATAATAGACTCATCAAATAATTAAAAACTGGATCTTTAACGTTATAGAAACCTATTGACTTTCGTACAAGTGGGAAAATCTAAACAAGCGGCAAATGGGGAAGCAACAAGTACTACAACTACTACTACTACAACAACTACTACTAATACAAGTACTACAACAGTAATGGCACTACAAGCAACGTGGGCACGGAACAAGAAGAAGGAAAAAAATTAGATTATAATATTACTAATTAATCATAGATTCATCAAATAATTAAAAAACTGGGTCCTTAATATTATAGAGTCCTACTGACTTTCGTACAGTAAGGATAATCTAAACAAGCAGCAATAAGTAATAGGAATAATAACAAGAATAAGAATAAGGATAATTAATAGGAACATCTAAACAAGCAGTAATAAGTAACAGGAATAATAATTGGAATAAGAATAATAATAACAATTAATATGAAAATATAAACAAGCAGTAATAAGTAATAAGAATAATAATAAGAATAAGAATAATATTAATAATTAATAGGAACATCTAAACAAGCAGTAATAAGTAATGGGAATAATAATTAGAATAAGAATAATAATAATTAATAGGAACATCTAAACAAGCAGTAATAAGTAATAGAATTAATAACAAGAATAAGAATAAGAATAATTAATAAAAAAAATCTAAACAAGCAGTAATAAGTAATAGGAATAATAATAAGACTAAGAATAATAATAATTAATAGGAAAATCTAAACAAGCAGTAATAAGTAATAGAATTAATAACAAGAATAAGAATAATAATAATAATTAATAGGAGAATCTAAACAAGCAGTAATAATAATAGGAATAATAATAATTAATAGGAAAATCTCAACAAGCGGCAAATAGGGAAGCAACAAGTGTGTAATGGCATTACAAGCAACGTGAGCACGGAGGAAGAAGAAGGAAAAAGAAAAAAAGCCTGGGAACCTGTACAACTTGAGCCTCACACACTTATTTCCACACAGACTCTGCTATATAGCCATCCACTTCCGGTTATCATTCACTCGACCGCTCCAGGGGGGTGCGAAACTTGTAGATAATCTTCGTACACCTAGGTCATGTTATCATCCTGTTATCCCATGTTATCTCCATGTTATCAAATAATCATCGTACACCTGGGTCATGTTATCACTGTTATCATCCTGTTATCATGTGCTATCAAATAATCTTCGTAGACCTGGGTCATGTTATCACTGTTATCATCCTGTTATCCCATGTTATCTCTGTGTTATCAAATAATCTCCGTACACCTGGGTCATGTTATCACTGTTATCATCCTGTTATCTCCGTGTTATCAAATAATCATCGTACACCTGGGTCATGTTATCACTGTTATCATCCTGTTATCCTCGTGTTATCATGTGTTATCAAATAATCATCGTACACCTAGGTCATGTTATCACTGTTATCATCCTGTTATCTCCGTGTTATCAACTAATCTTCGTACACCTGGGTCATGTTATCACTGTTATCATCCTGTTATCTCCGTGTTATCAACTAATCTTCGTACACCTGGGTCATGTTATCACTGTTATCATCCTGTTATCATGTGCTATCAAATAACCTCCATACACCTGGGTCATGTTGTCACTGTTATCAACCCGTTATCTCCATGTTATCTCCGTGTTATCGTGTGTTATCAAATAATCTTCGTACACTTTTCCTCGGAGTTTCGGACCCCTTGGACCGCTCACATAAAGGGTCCGCTGGTGGGCGAATCTCCAAGAATCTTGGCGCCAGAATCAGATTCATATCAAATTCCTCGACAGAATATAGAAAAGTCAAACAGTTGAGTTACCCAATGACTAGGTAGCTGAAAACTAGCTGAATAGTAGCTGAACTCAGTTTAATTAACTGAACCCTCTGAATAAGGGGTTGAGTACTGCATGACTTGGTTCTTTCGAAATAAAAGCACACGAACCGTATGAAAGTGGGCCAATTTCACACTATCACCTAGATGAATCCATGATAGTCATGCACTATTCAGAGGGTCATTCAGACGTATGGCCAGCGCATGATTTTTCTATCGGGACAATATTATAAATCCGGAATGCCTGCATTATGTACATGTTATCTTGGAGTTTCCACTTTCAATTTCCCCTTTTTCCCCTCTTCCCTTATTTCCCCTTCTTCCCCTCTGTACTAGGATATAAGGCAGTACTTCCAGATTTTCCCTTTCCCCTCCGTACTAGGATATAAAGGCTGTACTTCCAGATTTTCTTTTCCCTTCTTCCCTTTTCAGACCTTATCTTCCCTTTTTTTCAGGGAATTTCCCTGCCGAGTGGCAACACTGCTTATTAGTTAAGTTAAAGCAAAGCGTTACGCGTATTTGCTTAAGCGACAGATGTCCATTCTATAAGATAAGCTTCTACGCAAAAATACTTAAAAATGACCCAAAGCCTCTCTTCATGGATTCTTAAAACTGAATAATCCATGAAAAGCGGAATAAATCAGTAATTTTTCAAAGAGACTTTCTACTGAAATCGTAAGAAAATGGATGTCAGTGTTTCCTGTGAGAAACAAGATCAATGGAAGATTACGCCGATTCCATAACAAACCATTAAGAGGTCGAAACTGAAAATTTAAGACAGAGAAAAAAAATTACAGGGTTTCGGTTTACAGAGAGAAATGAATCGACTGTTTGGTAATGATCCCTAAATGGCGCTTTTCAATCCACTAATATGTTTTCCAAGACACGGTAATTATAAAGCAATGGCTACCATTATCAATAGAGGGGGGGTGTTCGAGGCCAGCGCCATCTAGCGGCAGCAAAAAGAACTAAAATCATAATTAATTTTTTTTAAACTTGCACTAAAATGTGAAAAATAATCTGTTGTGAGGTTAAATAAGGTTAAGTCATTAGTGTGTAAAAATTCGGCATATTACGACAACTGAGACTGAAACCGTGAGTCGAGATACGTAACGAGGCTGTGAATCGTGTCCAGACCTTGCGTTTGAATGAAAGCGTACGCTGTTTGGAAAAGCTAATGATAGCAAATAATGTAGGATTGATTTACCTTTTATGTGAAGATTTTTGTATGCTACAGCCTCCGTAAATGCACCACTCGAGACACCAAAACGTTTCGATGAAATGAGATGACTTCGATCGGACTGCTACAGTTAAGCGGGACGAGAGTAGAACCTGGAGATTAGAATACGTTAATAATGATTTTAACTAGGAATTTTTAGTGAACAAGAGTATTCTGAGTAAAGATTAGTCTTATTATGAAAATATTCTTTCATTCATTGTTTTTGTTTCACTGTTTCAAACGGGGCGTCTGTTTTGTTGCATTTGAATTTCAATGTTATTAATGCCTAGTATTAATTTTATACTTACAACCATTAAGAATTATGGCAAAATGAATGTTCTTTATCTATGAATTACGCATAACTCACTGAATATTGGCAGAAATTTGTATTGTTGAGCTGAAAATTTGCACGAAACGCGCTAGGCAGTTTTCAAGCGTGAGAAAAACAGAAAGCGTCTGTGTTGCAGTTGCCCAGCGTTGCCAGATTTACAAAAATTCAAAATGAAATCACATAAAATAATTTTTTTAAACTAAAGCAGGATTTAAATTTTTATTAAATATTAAATACATTTAATTTACTTGAATAATAATATATTTTAAATGACCATGCATAAACTGTATATTTAATATAGCCAACCCCTTTACACTTCCCTCTACGCTTTCTGACATTTCCCAACAACAGTTCAAATCTGGAAACACTTCTTCACCCTTATAAATCACCTTAATTGAAACAACATTCATCACATAATGTTAATGGAAGAATTTTAAACAGAAGCCAAGTAGATTGCTGCCAAAGTTGAAATAACAAGCACAGCTACTCCTGTTTTGAAGACCACTGGCATCGGGAACCCGTAACCGGCATCCCAAGCCTACAACAGAAGTAACAAGTATAAATAATGTAAATAGGATAAAATTAGAGTTATTGTAACATACCAAGTGCCGTATTCCGTTCGCAGTGTGGTAAGTCAAACACCAGGCGAGAAGAAACTTGAAAGTTACGATCACCACTCCAGGAACATGTAGATCGCTGATCATCTGAACATAATGCGGGAACTGCTGCGACATGAACAGGTTGCCTAAACAAAACACGAGTCCGTTATTCCACAACCTGTAAAGCTTTATCCCGAAGTCCTTACCTATTCCGAGTGAGTAGAGGAGTGTCGTAGTCACGATACCCGTAAAACGATGCATCAGCGATAGGGTCCAAGTAATCTGCGGTTTATAGATCGTCATGTGTGGAGATATCGGTCGGCCAAGTTTCCGCTGCTGTTCGTCATAGCCCTCTCCAACGTACCGAAGACATGCCGCAGATGTCATGTAATCTCTCTTCGAACCAAAATCTAAACAGGACAAATTACTCTATTAAAATACTTTGCCAACATAATTGTTGTAGATTAAGTAAAGCAACACCAACACCAGGACAGTTTGTTAAATCAACGTGTATTAAAATTTTACAAGAAAACGTTTTTCATTATACTGACTACTTGGGTTTTCCAAACATAACTTAAGGTTTGACGGGAAGTTACACAGTCCTTTACTGATTTTGCTGACCTTGCTGGGGTTTTGTGGTGGTTTCGGAGACTTTCTTCACTCCTGCAGTCGCTTTCTGCGCAATTTTGTCGACAATTGTTTTATCAGGTTTGGGAGCCATCCTCATTCTCGCGACATCCTGGCTGAGATCTTGAATAGTCGGAGGTTCATTGGGTTTTGTCTCATTAGTGCGGCCGGTTTCCTGGCGTTGGCCAGTCTCTTTCGTCGACACCCATCCTTTGAGACGAGACCACAGGCCCTTCACTTTCGTTTCAGGATTCATCGTATCTTTGATGTTGAATCCCTGATCCCGTGGCTGACTGGTGTTGGTCGACGCGTAGCATCGCACTGAATACTGGATCAGCCTCTCACAGCTGTTAATTAACATAAAATCAATTAGTACTCAAACCAACTTACTTATGAACCGAAACAGCAGATATCTAACATGCAACATATGTATGTAACTGACCTACAGTAGCTGATAAAACTACGGCAACTAGTTTACTCACACATTCGAAGTAAATTTACATTACCTTGCTGATCTGACACCTTTCTTCATCAAGTTTGAGGACAGAGTTAATCGATTCATCTTCGGGATATCTTCTCGTCTGTTACATTCAAAAGCTGGAAGAGAAATGCGAACCACATTCGACTGAATCCCTACTGAATGTGTACGTCGATAAAGTTGACGTTCATGAAACGTTACCAAAGGGGTAGAATGGAAATAGCCTCTAGCAAACGAATGTTCAACAAAATATAGGGTAAATAAATCGTAATTAATAACTCATAAACGCTGATAACAAACTGGTATCTGGTAAAAATATATTAATTATTATACAGACCCACGCAAAAAGGACGGTGCCTTTCATGGTACCTTTTTGATGACCTTGAACTAGGTAGTTTGAACTTGTGTAACACTTGGATCGTTAGGACGATGTAGGCAATCCTGAAAGGGCACTGTAAAAAGGAACTGAGAAACTACGCGAAAAGGAACTGCAATGCTATATGCTCACAGTGTTTTGTACGGTAAAAAGACACCATTGCTTGGACTCAGTTTTGCCATTAACAAAAGCTTAGGCTGTATGCAAATGTAAAAATTCAAGAAATGGCAATTGAAATAAATTATAATCCAACTGGATTCACTAACTCATCCCACAGATGGTTTTAATCCACGTGAAAGCTTTGGTTGGGCCATAAAAAAAAACTACGCATGCGGTCGCTATTGCGGATTTGCATAGTAGGAAATTATTTTTTTAAACTTTGAAGCCCTATGGTTTGAACCCCACGGTGGCGCACATAAACTATCAACAAAATAAAAAACGGGGAATAAACATGGTTAATCCCTAGGGTCGTTTATTACAGGAGCCTCCTGGATCTATCAGTTGAGCAAGTCGCCCAGGGAATCATTACGCTAATGCCACGTATACCGGCAGCTTCTCACTGAGCCCCCGGGCCACAGCTGCTACGCCCCCGGGCCGGTCGAATCAGGGGACCAGCCTCATTTTGTCCCTCCCTTGGTTTAATTGGCGTGAAATTTCAACGACACCTTGCATCAAAACATGGGCAATGAACACTTTTCCGTGTGAACGCTTCGTCAGATCGTGGCTAGAACCTTTTGTGTAATGTTCCGCTAATTATAACAGACTCTTCAGGAGAACCATGTGTTTCTTCAGCAAGTAAATAGTTTATTTTACGTATAAAGTAAACTCAAAACTTAATACAAACCATGATGAATATTATGTTAGTCTAATCCACAACACAGAGAACTGAGAGATCAAGTCTTTCACTGCAAGTTAACGTACAATACAAATGTACAGAAGTTTGGAACAAAGTGACTAAACATCAAGCACGTGATTTAGATAACCGATATAACAGATGGCTAATCGCAGGATCTCGATTTTGGATAGTTTCTTATCGGGTGGAAGAGTCGGCAGAAGTCGTCGCAGATCCGCGAAAGCCATATTGAAAGCCTCAACGCGGATCCTCTCGCGTGTCGCGTGAGCCGTGCGGTACTTGGGCGTTGCGCGACGACGACGCCTTCGCTCCTCGCGCGACAAGACTTCCTTACCGGTCATCGTCGGCTGTACACCTTCACCGAAAGCGGCGAAATTTAGATTTTCAGCAAAACTAGCCCTAAAAAATAACTTGATAAGCATTCAGTATAACATTAGGAATATCATGGGTGTATACTTCTTTTTCAGTGGGTAGTTTTCATTGGTTTGTGGAGCGGAGTCGATGAAATAGCCATAACCGTTGAAGTAAGTGTTGTCGTGGGCGGGAACCGCTTGTAGAGGAGAAAAAGACGACGATGTTACGAGATTGGTTTGGAGCAGCTGGTTGTTCTCTTGTGATCCGTTCATCGTTTTTCAATAAGACCCTAGTAGTCCCTCGGGTGTGATCCGTTTCTGGGACCTCGCCGTGCAGAAACGTTACATCAAGTCAAATTGCCTGCCAGCAACACAGCCCACCCTCTCTCTCTCTCTCAGTAGGTCCTCAGAGTCGATGTCACACTCACCCTTTCTTTTCTATTATCAACAACTGAATGGTTAGTATAATTGAATCAAAGCACATATAAATCACCACGCCTATACAATAAACATGTCTGCCAACAAGCTAAACAATCACATAACAATTACACGGTCTGTTCTATTTTTTTAAAACAATATCATAGATTTTTATGTTAGTAGAAATTTTAACTAAGAATCGTATTCAAGCTGTGAGGTTATATTTAACGAGTTCAGTTATGAATGCATTAAGTAAAGCGTTACGAAATCAAACTAACAAGCCATCAGTAATGACTTTGCAATAGTTCTGCTTACCTTACGAAGCAGTTCTAGTTTCCAACTATCGCACTATCGGCCGTAGTTTCTACCCAAGAAATATGAAGTAGCTTCTTCTCGGTTCAACTGTATAAAGTTGCGAAGAAAATTAGAGGTTTATATCAGGGAAAACACTTAAGCGAAGTAGGGTCTGCTCTGAAGAGCGCATGTCTTTCAGGCGAACGAATAAGACGCCAGTGCCTCGGGCTGCTTAGCCCCTGGTTGGTTGGATAGTCAACGACCGGACCAACACGGCACTACGCAAACGCCAATATAACAGCTTCTTCAAAAGATGGAATCTCTTGTATTGTATTGCTATGAAATCCAAAAGTGCAACAAGATCATCCGCAGTTTTCTGGTATGTTCTAGAAGTGATAGCACAAAATAACAAGACGATAACGTGAAGATAATGATAAAATACGACAAAATACATTCGACCAAACAATACTCATGATTCAGACGTCAACTTTCGCTCACGGAAGAGTTTTTGCCGAAGGTTTTCGCGTTGAAGATGCGGACTTGTGCTTGAAGTGTTGCCAGATTTAGCAAATTAAAGTTGAAAATAAGCGTGAGTTGACAACATAGATACAATTTTCAAACACAAACACTTAGATTCATCTCCACAACTTATTGACTTTCTCATTCAGGACTTTGGTCAGCGTTTTCTGGTTTCTTGTCGTTTCCTTATTGCTAGCGAAAGCCAATTTGTACGTAGAAATCATTCGCTTGAAGTCGGGACACTCGCAATGGTTTCCAGGACTCGAAGGAAACGTAGCAAAAGGAGGTACCAGCGTTCCTCTGACGTACCGGGGGTAGGCATTCAGGGGCCTGGGTTTGGGAGCTCTGAAATCCTGCCTCCTGCGGACAACAGTCCCGGGCTCTATGACTTTGCTCGGCGGAGTTGTACCGGCTTTGAAGGCCGCCTTGTACTCCTGATGCTCCTGCTGACCACTCCTGTGACCCTGACCTTGACATTGACTCTCGGCGGCCCAGTCGCAGGCGACGCAGGGTCTGGATCGACTCCTCTTCTTGTCGACCGACTGTCTCGAAGGTTCTGTCGCTTCCGCATCGTCGCTGAACCCTGAATCTCGATCGCACTGACTGTGAACCAGAAGTTCTTCCTCTTCTTCGTGGTAAAGTTCGGGTAATACGCGTTGCGGAGGATACTCGGAGATCTCTCTGAGTCTAGGTTTCGGCGACGGAAGTGGCGTAACTTTGCTTGAACTGGCTGCACGTCTCTGAGGGAGTGGTGATCTTATCTGCAGAGGGTACTCCGGTAGGATAGAGTCGCTTGCATCTAGCTTTGCATCGCGGAAAGCCGAAGAAACGACAAAGTGATTCTTGGGAGGACTGGACATCCGCTTGACATTGATTTTCTCAAGGTCACGGAGTTCGTTGACCTTTCTTTCAAGGTCACAGGGCTTATTGACCTTGTTTTCTTGAAGGTCACAGTTCTTTCGTGTGGATTCGTTGCTCCTTTTGGTGTCGGAACGAGGAGTACCGTACCCAGACTCAGGTTCTGAATCTTCAACGGATTTCTTAACGCAAGTTTCTCGACTAGAACGGATACATATTCCGGAATCACGTGATTTTGCAGATTCCTGTTTCATCGAAGCAGACAGCTTTCTCTGAGACGGACTACTTACGATTCCGCATTGTATTTCGTCGATAGTTTTACTTTCCGGCAGCTTCTCGTAAAGCCAGTCGAGTGTTTTCTGAACAGGTTTCTTGCTTTTCACCCGGGAAAGTTTCTTGGCGCTACTAGGCGGAGTTTTCGAGTCCCACTTGATGGCCAGTTCCATAAGATTTGCAGCAAAACTGTCTGGGTTTCCATCATTGTCTTTAAGAAGCTGAAGAACCTTTTTCTTGGTACAAGACGTAGGACCTTTAGCTTTGCCGGTTTCTATGGTAACAGCACTGGGAGCAGCACTTCCAGGAGGCTTCAGGAGTTCGCCTAGTTCTTCGTTGAGGTCAGCAAGGGGCCGGTGCTTCTTTTGACGAGCAGCTAAGATTATTGCTGCTTTATGCGGCGATTCGGGAAGCCTGGAAGAACCTAAATAGACTGGAGACGTTTTTTCAGTGTCTTCTCCGACAGCGGGTACTGTTTTTTCGTATTCAGGGCCTTCGTGGGTACTGTTTAACGCCTGATTTGGCTTGAGATCAGAGCCGTGCTTGTTTCGGAAGCCCTTGGATAACCTTGCAGGCTTTGCAGAAGCTACTGCAGATCCCGTAACGAAGAGCTTACCCGACTTCTGAGGCAATGGAGCGCTCTATAAGTAAATTAAATTAAAATCTATGAAATTTTAGTTAATAATTTGAATTAACTTGAAATCTCAATTCGGAAGTATCGACTGTGCCGATCTTCCTGCCGTTTCGAGGGCCAGTGCTTTGACGTCCTGACTGATTGGCGACAGGTTTGGTGAATCCCTGACGCAAAACTGGACGCTCTGGAAACGATTTCGGTACTTGCCAGTTTCCAAGACGATGTGGTAAGTACGCATCTTCAAACTAAAAATTATATTTATACACATTATCATTTATAATAATGATTAACAACAAATAAGTCCAAGTTAACGTCTAATGTAGTCAAGTCTTCTTGAGACTTGATTTGATTTAGTAGCTGAAATAGCTGGTTATTTATTGAGATACCTGATTTGCAGAAAAATGTAAAGACATGTTGAGCTTTTCGTTAAGTTGAAATTTATGGATTTGAACTGAAACGATTGAGAAATTCACATTTTTGATGAGTGATATTTGTGGAGCGAAATTATTGCAAACACAGCGTGAAAGAAACTATTGGACCCAACGTGCGTTCGCTATGGCAACTACTTCTGCGGACCTCTACTGCTACTGCAGCAAACAGGGACCTAGTCCATCGGTTACCATAGCAGCCACCTACCCTGTTAAGTCAATGGCTGATAGAGTCAATAAAATGGGTGTATTTCTTCATAAACCATAACCACATAGAAATTTTTTGATAAATCATTTTAAATATAGATGGATGATGGTCAAGCGTCTTGTTTGTCCTTGTAGACGATCACTCCACGCTGAATCATGTCCGGAATCTCGACGGCCATCCACGGTCCCAACTTAAAAATATTGAAAAACGTTAACGATTCAAAAGATATGCTGAAACTAGAATAGAGACTTACGCCAAGAGCCATTGCATGAGCGATACCGAACTTCGGCACGTTCCTCGCCCACAGAGGCTTGAAATGTTCGGTTAAGCAAATTTTTCCGCCTCGGTACATCTTGGCAGTTTTCCCGTCTAGTTCTGGCAGCGCAATCTCAGGGGCTGTGGTGGGATACGTTACTGGAATCTGAAAATAAGAAAACGTGCGATATTATGAACTGTCAAACGAACACGCAACAGTAGAGACGAGATCGGGAAAAAAAAACGAAACTTCTCTACAATGACGTGTATTTCGTTTTAGGGAAACAGAGTTGTACTTACGTCAAATTCAATGTCGAATTCATATTTGAGTAGATCGTGAATGTACCAGCATTTGCCAAACCATCTGGTGCCTTCCTTGTTCGACTCAAGTCGAAACCAGTCATTGTCTTGCTCTTTGTTATTTTGCACGAATTTAATTAATGCCTGATATTCCTCCTTCAACCTCTGCACCCATAATTCTTTTTCTCGCGGACCTGCCTTAGTTTTTAATAAGGGAATTCCGCTCAGAGTTTTACGTGTTGCTTCGTCCACCATTTTTATTAATTAATATCGGCCATCTAGCGGCTATTCGGCAATCTTTTCCACTATCAATTTTCCCTTTCCCCTGAAGATATTAATTTCCCTCCTTTCCCCTCCATGCTAAGATATACTTCTAAAATTCCCTTTTCCCTCTTTTCCCCTTCGTTCTAGATTATAGAGCATTACTTCCAAATTTCCCTTATTTTCCCTTTTTCAGGAAATTTCCCTCAAAAGTGGAAGTACTGCACCACATATTAAATACTTCGCTTTATTATTACTTATTCATTGAAAATATAAACAACATGCTAAACAATATATAATATTTAATAGCGCACAAATCCAGATCTTTGTTCCTAACTGATCGACAGAACCAAAACTATTATATTATTAACTGACAATTTCAAACTTCCTATTTCGTCTTTGCCCGCTTTGCAAAAGTAATGTACACGATGTTCCGGACGATAAACTGTTTACCGTAGTAATTGTATTAGGCTCATTTGAAATCAGTATTTTTCTACACAAGTGAAACGTTTGCGGATACTAGAGTCCCACAAATAGTTTTGTTAAATCTTTCCGGGGAATCGGTTTTCTTCCAACTGGGTGTTCCACTTCTCGACCCAGGCGTTGGGGCAAATCGAAGTGAAGACACGTTTGAAGTAATCGCAAGGGGCGAAATCTTCTCCCTTGACCTTGCGGCAGCGGTGATAGTCGACGTAGCTCTGCCAGCAGTACCTAATAACAATCCCACTACATCTCTGCGTTTTTGTGAAACTTAGTTCGTCTCGTTACCTGGTCTGGTTCTGGTTCGGGAATCGCGGGTCGAACGGAGCTGTTTCCAGTTTGATTTCCGGGCTCTGAACGGCAACTGCAGTCGACATGACTGCAATAAATCATAATAATTAACTATTTCGAGTAAAACTATCAGAAATAAATTAGTAGATGAAACAGAATGGACGCAACCCTTAGATTTGAAGATGGTTCGAATTCAGTTAAGAAAGAGTTTTTGATAAAAATAAATCTAGGGTCTACCTACTTTAATTTTAAGTTAAAATGTGTTATTTTACGTACTTAGGCTTTTGTCTTATTACAGCAAGTAAATTTCGCCGAAAATATCACGTCCACTGTAGACGGAACAGCAAAATGGCGCAGGTAAGGATAAGGCTGAACAGCAAACCGCTTTATCTTTTATAAAAAATTTCAAAATTTTTGTTTCTATTAAAAACTACAGCAGTTATTTGTAAATTATTAGAATAAAATATTATTAATAAATAAATTAGAAAATATTGTATTGTATACAGCTCGTTTAACTAACAGGTTTTTTGAGAGTAAAAAGAATATTTTTGCAGGATAAAAGCTATTAAATATATTTAAAAATAAACCAAAAATTAATTCCTGAATATCTGTGAATTTTTAAAAATTAAAAATAAATATATTATGAATTAGTTTAAAATTTAATTTGTAATTAGTAATCGGTTTAATCGAACAGTAACCGGATTCAACACTTGGTAGT
This sequence comes from Eulimnadia texana, assembly GCA_002872375.1. Taxonomy (NCBI): domain Eukaryota; kingdom Metazoa; phylum Arthropoda; class Branchiopoda; order Diplostraca; family Limnadiidae; genus Eulimnadia; species Eulimnadia texana. The sequence continues at coordinate 16,226,912 of NKDA01000001.1, forward strand.
AAACATCTTGCTGCGTAAGGTTACATGAACATGTTGTTTTGTTTGCAAGATTAACAGTAGGACAGTATCGTTTAAAAGTCTCTCAGAATCAAATAAATCCACCAGTATAAAATAAACCCGGCCCTTTGTTACATGCAAGCGTTGGGCAAAAGTACAGAAGTTATAACTCAGGGAATCAAATCGGGTATTTCAGGACTAATGAATATCATCAATCAATCAAGCGACTCCTCGTCTGGAGTTAGTTTTGTCAATTTCAACCAGGACTACACGTAATTTCTTTACTTGTTTTCATCTCCATTATGCAACTCAATCATTAATGAAATATTTCGTTATTGTTAGGTCGCTGGCCGTCGCTACGAAATCGTGTTATCGGCTCTTCTCGCTGACGCCCATAGATCGGATCGAGCAGATCTACGAGAGCTTCACCGAAGATGTCTGCATTATCGAGCGGCTCTTCTCGAGCAGTCTGGTCGCCATCGTCTCTCTGTCGTCCCCTCGCAAACTGAAAGTCTGCCATTTCAAGAAAGGCACAGAGATTTGCAACTACAGCTACTCGAACACCATTCTCGCCGTCAAACTTAATCGAGCGGTAAAACCACATGTTTTGTGTTGCGTTTTTCTGAATCGTTCATATTAACTGGGATTAATTCAAATTAATTGTAATCGCAGAGGCTTGTCGTCTGTTTGGAGGAGTCGCTATACATCCACAATATTCGGGACATGAAGGTCCTGCACACAATTCGCGACACTCCACCAAACCCTCTAGGTATTTGCGCTCTGTCGCCAAGCAACGATAACTGCTTTCTGGCGTATCCAGGCTCTTCAACCATAGGCGAAGTCCAAATTTTTGATGCTTACAACCTTGTAAGTAACAGTAAAACAATAATAATAGAGGTTTTCAGTAATATTGAGCTTTTTGCAGCAAGCAAAAACGATGATCCCCGCACACGATTCTCCATTAGCAGCCATTGCTTTCAATTCGACCGGAACGAAGATCGCCACAGCTTCGGAGAAGGGGACAGTGATTCGAGTCTTCAACGTTCTGGATGGCACTCGACTGGTGGAGTTCCGCCGAGGAGTCAAACGCAGAGCCACGATCTACAGTCTGGCTTTCAGCGTCGACTCAAACTTTCTGGCCGCCTCGTCCAACACGGAAACGGTACACGTCTTTCGGCTGGACGATCCTCGAGAAACGTAATTAATTCAGCTGTTACTCTCGCTAAAATAAGATTTTGGATTTTTTTAAAAATAAAGGCAAAGGCAAGGATCAACTGAAGAATCGCAGGGCTGGATGGGCTACTTGACGAAAGCCGTTTCAGCCTCAGCCAGCTACTTGCCGACACAGGTATTCCTTTGCTTTCGCAAATCTTGGATTAGTACTCGCATGAATTGATGGTGCCTTTTGAGGTGTCTTTTTGTTGACCTCAAACAAGCGGTCCAAACGTTAAGACTCTGACTCGTTAGGCCGTTGCAGGCTACTGTGAAAAGGCACTGTAAAAAAAAATTGAGAAACTACGGAAAGGCACTGTAGTGGTGTCTTTTTACAATGTTTTATTATATTTTTCAAGGACTGTTCTCTTTATAAGTGAGTATAAGAGAAATGTTAATGTTTTTTTCGGAAATTTTTAGGTAGCTGATGTATTTAGTCAAGGCCGAGCTTTCGCTTCAGTTCACCTGCCGTTTCAAGGAATACGAAACGTCTGCGCTCTCACTGTGTAAGCGGGGAAAAAAATCTTACATATGAACAGTTACTATGATTTAACGTACAATAATATCTTTCTATTTATAAATATTTTTATAATTACATTTATATTAACAAATAAATAATAAAATATAATAAAATGAATTTTCTGTTTTTTGATAGCGTGCAGGAAAAAATTGTACATCAAATTAAGCTTTGGAATTTATGTTAAGTTAAATATTGTCAAAAATATACGTTATAATAATATCTTTCCATCAATTAGTGCTATTTTTAGTACATAAATAATAAGAAATACCTTATAATAAATGATAAAAAGGAAAATTTTCTGTTTGTTTATAGGGTACAGAAGCAAGTGCGTTTATTTGTCGCTTCAGCCGACGGGTACTTGTACATCTACGCTGTAAACTCGGCAGAAGGCGGGGACTGCACTCTTCTCAAACAGCACAGGTTTTAATTCACTTCACCTTGATTCAGCTATAGTTACCCATTCTGTTCAGGTTGATTATTTTAAAACACAAAATGATTTTTGAAAATTGACCTTAAAAGGCTCGACGGCATGTCCGATCACCAGGAAGGCGCCTCGGGAACGAGCTCCGATCCCGCTGCAGCAGTAAATCGTCCCAGAACGGACTATAATGGTATTATTCATTCTTTGTGTTTGTATTTTGTATTTTTCACTTTAGTTTTTGTCGTCCGCAGAGTCGGAGAAGTTGCACGAGGCGAACGTTTCGTCGGAGCCCCCGCCGCTGAACCCGCTGCGTCTGGACGACGACGGAGAGTTCCCCCGATGACGCAGAAAGTCGAGTGAAACTTCTCGCTTCTTGACAACTTGTTTGTGGGAAATAATTTTTTTAAAAGAAAACTTGCTAACTGTTATAGCTTTTTCGCAGTTTAACCATTTACAAACTTATTATACGCTGGATAAACCTGATATTTTGTAGTTTATTTTTTTTTTTCTTTCTGTATTGATTTTTCCGTAAGATGTCGTGGGAAAAGTCTTTGGTGTAAATACACAGAAATAAAATGAATATAATAGAATAAAGTGTTTATGTTTGATGAATTATTATTTGTACACTTGTAATTGAATGGAAATATTGTGTTGTTATTTAATTGAAATTTTTTTATGGGTGTTTCCATTGCGTTATTGTATTCGCTGACTCATGAATCGTAATAATTTGCAGCTGGAGGCAACACACACACACACACCTTTCTCACGAACCCGATCCTAAAAAGGATCGCAATAACAAAACCTTGTGATACACACGGTTCATTATACAGATTGGTTGATAACAAGTGATAACAGGTGATAATAATGATAACACGATGATAACATGGAAAAACGTAAAGCGAAGAAAACAGGTGTGAACGTATCTCGCAAGCGGGGGGACCGGATTTGGCAAGCTTCTGATAAGGGACCAGATTTTGACGGTAAAATTTTTTATACACACGGTTCATTATACAGATTGGTTGATAACAGAGTGATAACACGATGATAACATGGAAGAACGTAAAGCGGAGAAAACAGGTGGGAACGCATTTCGCAAGTGGGGGACCGAATTTGGCAAACGTCTGGAGCGGGACCGAATTTGGCAAGCTTCTGTTAAGGGACCAGATTTTGACGGTAACCTTTTTATACACACGGTTCATTATACAGATTGATTGATAACAGAGTGATAACATGATGATAACATGCAAAAAGTTAAAACGAAGAAAACAGGTGGGAACGCATTTCGCAAGCGGGGGACCAGATTTGGCAAACTTCAGAAGAGGGACCGAATTTGGCAAGCTTCTGACAAGGGACCAGATTTTGACGATGGGGGGTTTGTGGCTTTACTTCAGTCTGCTCTCGAAAGCAGCCAGTACGCTAGATTTCTGTTTTCCATAGTATTTTCAGATTTATTTTTCTAGATTTTAACTAAGGAATAACATGGAAGACAAGGTAAAATAATTATACTATAATATTATATATATATATTATTAAAATTACGAGTTGGAAATATTATTTAAAGTAACGGATGAAATTTCAATATTAAATTAATATTTTTTCTTAAGCCGTTGTGGATTATTATAATTAATTAAAATAATATTAACTAAAAAAAAATTAAATTTAAGTATTGATTTTATTTAAATTATTATTATTTATCTGTGGATATTGACAATAAGATTTCTATTTATAATGAACGTTAGTTGCTAATGGTAGTAGGCCTATGTTTAGAAATCCTATGCCTATGTGTCTCCTTCAGAGTTTGCTTACAGTCAGTTGAAGTGTTATCATCGTGTTATCATTTTGTCATCGCCAAGGGGTCCGAAACTCCGAGGAAAAGTGTAACGAGGATTATTTGATAACGTATAATAACACGGAGATAATAGATTGATAACAGTGATAACACGGCCTAGGTGTATGAAGATTATTAAAAGTTTCGGACCCCTCGGTACTCTCATCTTACAAATACTTTTGGATTCTGTTATTAAATGCAGTTATCTTATATTCAGTGTGTTATCATGCAGTATTCAGTGTCTTATTCAGGGGGTCCAGTTTTAGCGCCTGAAGTAAGTTCAGCTACTATTCAGCTAGTGATTCAGAGGGAAGCTAGTGTCCAGCTACCCAGTCATTCGGTATACTCAACCGTATGACTTTTCTCTTATTATTATTATTATTATTATTATTAATATTATCATTTCGCAGGGTACTGCCATTGGCGAAATGGAAGACCATAGAGAAGGTGAAACCTCTTCTCCGATTACGGGACAGGTGCGAATTAGATTTAATAATTATTCCTCATAATTAATTATTCATAATATCTTATCCTTATTTATCACGAATATTTACAAATAATACTTTAATCTATGACCGTAAACGTAATATATACTCGAACAGAAGAGCTATAAAACATGATACAGCCTAATCTAATGTAACTAATTTTTAGCTTTAATAAAAAACTATATATTTAAATAACAAAGCATAAAATTAGTCATGTTTTTTTGCAATCTTTATTAATAATGTAAGTTTTCTTAAAGATATTTCATTGGATTTATTAATATAAATGTAAAATGTTTAACTTAGTTCATTTTTTCACCGCTAGATGGCGTTGCGTCGTGGCGCCGTTTCCGCCGAGATCATCACCGAGGACGCGGCCAGAAATTACGTCAAGAAAATCGTCCCTAAAGACGAGAAAACACAACGAGCCTTAGCGGCAGCCATCGATAAAAATGTTTTATTTCGCCATTTGGACGAAAGGGAGAAATCGGAAATTTTTGACGCCATGTTTCAGGTTAAGTTCCACGCGGATGACGTCTTGATTCAGCAAGGCGATCAGGGGGACAACTTTTACGTCATCGACCAGGGAGAAGTTGAAGTAACGTGAAATTTTTCAGCTTATAATAATTATCAATACTTTTTTTGAATATCAGTTAACGTACTTTTGTTAAATATTGTCAGGTTTATGTGAACGACAACTTCGTTTCTTGTATCGGAGAAGGCGGAAGTTTTGGCGAACTCGCACTGATCTACGGGACGCCTCGAGCTGCAACAGTTAAAGGTCTACTACACAGCAAGAACTACTACAAGTTACCACTACTTACTACGTTTTTTTTGTTTATTCTGCAGCCAAGACTGACGTGAAACTGTGGGGACTGGACCGAGAGTCTTATCGACACATTCTCATGGAATCGACGATAAGAAAACGCAACATGTACCAAGAATTCCTCGGCCGAGTTTCTATTCTCCGTAAGTTATAACTTGTTACTTATCATATTTATTCATTACGAATTATGTGATATTTGTTAAAAATATTTTTAATAATTTATGTTAAATTATTATGAATTAACCAGTATATTTTTATGTTCAGGGAATCTCGACGAATGGGAACGACTGACTGTAGCTGACGCTCTGGAGCCGATATCGTTCAACGACGGGGACACGATCGTCCAGCAAGGCGATCCCGGTGAAGATTTTTTCATTATCCTCGAAGGAACGGCTGTGGTCCTGCAGGAAAAAGCGCAGAGTCCCGGAGAGGCTGTCGAAGTGGGACAACTTGGACCGTCCGACTATTTTGGTTCATATTTAATAAAAATTAATTATACAAAAATATGTATAGCTCTATAACTATAACTATAACTATAACAATAACAACAATAATTATTATATATTTATTTATATTTATGAATTATTTATTATGTCTATTGATATTTACATTTAATATTTCAATACATTATATTTATAATGTTACGAATATCAGCTATTTCGTAAATATTTTTTGTTTCTGTCAATGGAAATAAAAGTTAATTTAATTACAAAGCTTCATAACTATTAGTAATATAATAATTACCATTAAAACTGTATTACCGTGCTATTTTTAGTAATAATAATGATATTACTATAGTTCAGAATTATCGTAAGAATGCTATATAGTAACGAGTTGTGTTTATTTCCAGCGGCGCAGGAAGTCTCAATAGGCAGGGGTGGCGAAATGAAGCCCCAGTTGGTAGAGGTGGTGAAAAGGCACTATTTACATGTACGCATATGCAAAAGTATAGAAAATGACCGATTCCAGGGTTGCGGTCGCCTACCCTGCCACCCCCGCTTCCTGCGCCACTGTTTGTTTCAGTATTAAAACTGAGGTTTATCGGTATAGGTGAAATTGCTTTGCTGCTGGATAGACCGCGAGCTGCTTCCGTGGTGGCCAAAGGACCAATCAGATGTGTCAAACTGGACCGATCAAGGTTTACTATTTATAATCAATCAATCCATCGATCGTCAATCGGTCTATTAGCTAATCAAATTACATGATCAATCTAATCCAATGAACAGTCGATTCATGAATCTGTTAATTAATCAATCAACCTATTAGCTTATCACATCAATCGATTAATCTGATCCAATGACGAGTCGATTAGTTTGTTAATCGATATTCAATCAATAACCAATCGATCAAATTAGCCGATAATCCAATCTAATGATCAACCAATCATTCACTCAACCAATCAATCAGTCAGTCAATCAGTCAACCATTACTATTGATGGTCAATCAATCAATGAATCGGTTTATCAGCTAGTCAAATCCCTCGACAACCAATCAATTTAACGATCAATCAGTCAGTCCACCGTAATTATCGATTACCAATAATCAATAAATTTAACAGCTAATGAAATCAATCTCAACCAATCAACTAATGATCAATCAATCATTCTCTCACCCAGTCATTCACTTGACCTATCAGTCTAACGATCAATCAGTCAGTCAACCATTACGATCGATAGTCGATCAAGCAATCATTCACTCATTCACTCACTCAACCAATCAATCTAATGATCAGTTACTCAATCAATCATCACTAGCTATAGTCAATCAATCGATGAATCGATTTTTCAGCTAATCACATCAATCGACCTATCTAATCAAATGATCAATGCATAAACCAGTCAATCGATAATCATTCAGTCAATCAAAGTAATCAATCACCCAATTAATTTCAGGGTCATTCAGTCAGTGGACCAATCAATCAATCAATCAGTCGTTTATCAATCTTATCTAATAATCAGCCAATCATTCACTCACTTACTTAACCAATCAATCTAAGGTTCAACCAATCAATCAATTAATCGATTTTACCTAACGAACTATTACTTTTTGTAACACATGCAGATTTGAACGCGTGCTGGGACCCTGTGCCGACATTTTAAAGCGAAACATCCAACTCTACAACAGTTTTGTCTCTTTGTCAGTTTAATTTTCAGCATTCTAATGCAACTTAATGCAAAATCATATTACAGATTTCTATTTACTTTCACGAAGCCTCTATTCTCATTGTATTTGTACTCTAGAAGACAAAATTAGCAGCTGCATTACATTGTTAAAAACATATGCATTTTATATGGCGGAAAGAATAGAAAGATTAGGGAATGGACTTCCTAAATTTAAGGCAAAAACGTTGTCGCTTTCCTCGTTCCCGATAACTTCAAGCAGAACCAATTTTGCCCTGTCCCTTCTTCTTGTTTGGAGAAGCAACGGGAAGTTTGCTGACGTCGACTTCCTCGTCGGCGAGCCACTTATCATTGACCGTCTCGAGCGGAGTCTCGTCGTCCCCGGAATCTTTGTCGAGAAGCTCGGTATCGTCCACCGCAACAGAATCCTCAACATTTTCTACGTAAAAGGTCAAATTTTATTTTAAAAATCCGGGAAAAAATCAGAAAATAGTTTTTTTTTTTTACTGGATTTCACAGGTTCGTTCTCGATGTTGCGAATAAAGTCAGGCACGAGCGGGTTCGGGTTGTTTCGGTATCGCTGCAGCATTTCCTCACGAGCTTCGTAAGCCTGTGCAAAAACATTAAACATAATTCATTTTAATTTCATTTTTATATTTCGTCATTTTTAAATTTTATTATCTTAATTATTAAAATTTAAAGTTATCAGTTTAATTAATTAATTAACTAAAACACAAACTAAAAAAATTAAAAATTAAAATCTATTTTTATCATCATTTTTAAGCATTTTTCAAGCTTTTTTACCTTTTGTCTGGTCATCAGGAACTGCAGCTCCTTGTTCATGCGGTGGAGGCGGATCTGCTGGGCTTCGATCTTCTGCTGGAGCTCGAAGATCTCAGCATCTTTAGCACCGGAGCCCGTGAAGAAAACCACCAAGATGGCAGCACTCACGGCCAGGGCTACAACAGCCACGAAGATCCCCAACCGTGAGTAGAGTTTTTGCGAAAAATCCTTGCGTCGGTGGAATTGCGGAATTGTTGTAGTGTTGTAGACGGGACTCAGTTTTCCGGAATCGCCGTTCTGCGGAATGTATTTCACCTCCGACTTCATTATTTCAGATTCTGGGGACTTTTTCCTGGAAGTTAAGAGTTCTGATTGGGTTAATTGAAGCTATTTCCGAGCATTTTTATTGGCTGAGACGTAAATCACGTGATGATCTCATGTGATTGTATATCCGGCTCTGCATTAATGCGTAGGCAAGCCTCCACTTGAACAGCAATATATATAAAACAGTAATATAATAATAATAATAATAATTTATTAAGTTTATTGTGTAAATTGATTCTGGTTGAAATCAATGTAAAAATTAACTTAATTATATGAATTAATTTAGATTATGGCTTAATTCAACCGGATGAACGGACTCGTATTTTGATGCTATATCATATTAAACACTCCGGGATATGGATGTATAGTATTAAATTAAATAGACATGGTCTTGCAACTCATTGTATTTGTAATTAATAATTTAAAAATAAATTACTTTTATTAATTGTTTAAAAAATCGATAGTTTGGAGTTTAAAAGTAGAATTTTTACAAAGTAAATTATAATTGTTTGGGTATTAATAGAATCATATCATTTATATAAAGTAATGAATGTAATATTTTATTACATTAAATAAATGGAAGTATACAACCAGGTACAAATATTAAACTGAAATACCAATTATATTAAAACTAGAACGCGTAGAAACTTGAATTTATTTTCTATGGTATATAATACAATCAAGTAGTCCACATTAATGAAAATTAATTTAAAAACTAGCAATTAAATAGGCCACTTGTTATCCGTATACCTGAAACTGATCGTCTAAACCTGCAGCTCACGTCTGTTTGGTTTGACCTGTAGATTCCAACCTACGCAATTGTTTAAACAAGCCAGATAATTCAGTATTCTATAATCTTATAACGACTAAACATTGCTTAACAGAGTCTAATTAACTCACTGTTGTTGTCTGAAATGTTTTTGTATTTGTTTTCAAAGGAGAGAGGCCGCGCCTTGGCAGGAATGTTTGACTCTCGAGTTGCACTGAAACTGGCCCCGAGGTTTTCTCCCACATGTCAGCTCATATTGGCTTTCGAGCTAAAGGCCCTCTGACTTGTTGTATGTGAACGCTATCTGCAATTTAAAACCGGTCCCTTTTTCTTTTTTTTTTCTTCCCCGTCTCCGGTTCTTATCCTTTTCTCTTTTCCCTCCATCTCCCGCCCGCGTTAGCTTTTATCGGACTCTCGCTTGCATCGCTTATCGTCCATCAAAAGAGCCCGTCTCGCTCTGCCAGGGCTGATAAAAAAAAGGCAAAGTAGTTCAGGCTTCCGCTGCTAGATGGCGTTGTACTTAGTTCTCGATTTACCCGCTAGGCCGCGCGCAGTTCAAATCACAGCCACGCTATTGCCCCTGACAGACTGAGCCGCTCGCTTTTAACGAGAACACAATGTTGAACAGATCCTGGCAACAGTAGAATACGTTAGTGTATTGAATTATGAAATTTATTTTGATGATCCGTTTCTGTGAACACGAAAACGGATCATTATTAAAAATCAACCGAGGAAAATCAAGTGTTCCGCCTTATAGTGCGTGGGTAATATAGCGAGATAATAGCTAGACAGTTGCCATGACAACCTGAGATATTCATTAATAAGAAAGTTTAGTTTTTCTTCCGCATTTCTTATAAGAAGTGATGTTTCTATCTTATTGCTGAAATGCTTGAATCTACGCTCAAGAGCTGCTGAGATTAATCATTGGAGCAGCAGAGATTTTTCTTTTCTAAAGCTCAGAAACCGTCCAAGATGGCGGCTGGCGTTTTCAAGGGATTGTATACGAGCACCGAGCATTTGCAGAAAGTGAGTTTGAAGAGAAAAATGGCGGCCACTTAAAACGTGGCTCGAATAAAGTCACCATAAATCCCCCGTCTCTCGGTACGCAGCAATAATAAGCCACTTTTTCAAGTCCAAACCGACGAATTTGAATCCAAAACAAATCCCGCACGGTTCAAACCGAGGACCCAGATATTAAAAAAAGCAGCCGCCATTAAAGTGCTGAACTAATCTACTGCTGAACAAGAAGCTCAGAAACATTTACATAATCTACAGAAGAATATCTGAATTGTACGAAACGATTGTTAGGTATAAAATACCGCAGTGAAATAAATCGATTAACTCTTTGAATAGATGACTGCACTGCCAGAGCTGTGGGGTAAAAAATCAGGGGCCGTGTAGATTTATGAGCGTGTATTATCCATTGAAAAGTAGGTAGTCGTGTGTTGGTGGCAAGTTAGTTTTCCACGACGAGGGCAACTTGAATAAAACATAATAGTTTGGAGACGAGGCTCCGTTGTTGGGGAAGCAGCAGCCAACTGAGCTGTCCCTTTATTACATCCTCCAAGGCGATCAAACCAGCTGGAATAGCGTCTTTTTTTTTTTCCCTACTACTACTTCTGCATGCCTCCTTCACAGTAATAAGAAGCAACGAGATCGGTGTGTGTGTGATTTGTGCTGGAAAATCCACTGATAATGCTTTATAAGCTGAGCACTAGAAGCTGCTAATAGTTACTAGTTTTGCTGTGCTAAGACTTGTGCGGCGTCTAGTAGATCTAGTTCTTGTGGGCTGGGTACTAGTAGATCTACTTAGCTACTGTTTTGCTAGTTCTTGCACAGACTAATCTAAATGCTAGTAGTTCTAGTTGTATTCTCGTAAGTCGATGATACCTCTAGTAGTAGGGATTCTGCTAGTAGTTTTGCTTGTAGACATATTTCTTTTAGACTAGGTGCTAGCAGTTCTGCTCGGGTAGTGTTTTGCTAGTTGTTATAAAGGCTAGTCTTGGTCTTTTAAGTCTATGGAACTTTTGATAATAAGGATTCAAATAGTATTTTTGCTACTAGAGTGGGTTCTTTAGTCTAGTCTGGGTGCTGGTAATTGCTAGTGCTGTTCTCTTAAGTCTATGCTACTTCTATTAGTAAGGATTAGGCTATTGTGATCTACTAGTTCTGATAGACTAGTCGGGGCACAAGTAGTTACTAGTTTTATTCCTGGAAAAACTCTACTACATCTAGTAGTAAGGATTAAGCTAGTATTTTTGCTAATAGACCTAGTTCTTGTAGACTACGTGCTAGTAGTTCTGTTTAGGTAGTGTTTTACGATATTCTTATAGAGTAGTCTGGGTACTAGTAGTTGCCGGTGTTACTTTAGTAGTAAGGATTATTCAGCAAGTAGTTTTGCTAGGTTTCATAGACAACTCTGGGTTCTAGTTCTACTAGTATGTACTACTTCTCTCACAGGTGACAAAAACTAATAATTGACTATCTAGCTACACAACTGGTTGCTAATTTGCTAGTTCATTAGCAGCACCAGCTCTAAAACTTCATACTCAGTCTACTCCTAACTCCCATTAAAGAGCTTCTTGCCTTCTTATTCAACATTCCTTCGCAGTCGTCCTCTACATAAGCAAACTTGGCAGGATCCTTAAAGTTTCTAGAGCGTCTGCTAAAGGATCCTGTGTGCTCAGGGTGTCTTTTTCCTATCTTAAGAAGTTGTAGGGATGCCCGTAGGCTAGCGAAGAAAGTTTTTGCTAATTTTGACGGTCCGAGTCGCAGACAAACAGACAGTCTATTGGAAAAGATCCCATGTTGATCAAGTACTGACCGAAGAAGATCCATATTGACACTGGACCGCCTGTTTCAATAATCTCGCCTTGAATCCCTTGACCAAAGAGAACATTCTTCGTACTGGCTTCCTATTCAAACTTATTGAAAATTTAACCAGAAATTTATTTTTAGTATGTTCCAGAAGTCTTAGTAGTGTTATAACATGTTATCAAGGTGTTATCAGCTAATTTAGACTACAATCTTTGTACCGAAGCGGCAGATTTCCACTTTCAATTTCCCCTTCTTCCCTCATTTTCCCCTTTTCCCCCTCCGTGCCAGCATATAATGAGGCTGTATTTCTAGATTTCCCCCTTTCCCCTCTTCTTTAGTTTTTCTTGTTTCCAGACCCTATTTTCCCCTTTTCCAGGAAATTTCCCTGCAAAGTAAACATTTTTACATTAGTTGTCGGTTATTATATGCAGTTTATCCTCTGTTATCGTCAAGTTAACAATGTATTATCATTGTGTACTACAACCGGACGTGTATTGTAGTGTTGTATTGCTGTAGCACCTGCTTGTTAATGTTGCATAGATGTTGTATATGAAATCCTTGATGTTGTGCGTACGGAGCAAAGTGTATCGTTTGCAAGTACTTTTTAAAAAAATGTTTGTTATTGCTGTTGTTGTAGTATGGTAGCAGGTAGCGAGAAGTAAAGTAGTAAGGTAATAGAAGTAGTTGAAGAAATAATGTGGTTTAAGTTGTTGTAGTAGTAGTGGGGTTGAAATTGTATGCTAGCAAAACTAGTTAAAGTAGTAGGGCGTTTTAAGTAGTTTACGCAGTAGGGTAACAAAAGTAGTTAAACTAGCAGGGCACTAGAAATAGTAGGGGAGCAAGTATAGCTGAAGTAGTAGAGCAGTTTAAGTAGTTTAAATAGTAGGTCAGTAACAACTAGTTAAAGTAGTGAGTCTTCTTAGGAAGTTGAAATAGTAGTGTAGCAAAAGTAGTTTAAGTAGTAGGGTAGTGGCGTAGTTTAACCAGTTCGGGTAATAAATTAGTTCAAGAGCTGAATCAACTGTAGTAGTACGGTAGCTACAACAGTAAGGTAGTTCAAGTAGTTATACTAGTTAGAGTAGTAGTTCAGTAAAAGTAGTGAAATCACTGAAGTATTAGTTCTCGATAACTGACACGGCTACTACTACTACTAGTTCCACACGGTTACTACTACTACTACTTTCAACTCCTAAACTGCTACTACTACTACTACTTCTACACTATGCAGCCGTATTGTGCTTGTACTACCCCTGAAATCCTATTGGCACTACGCTACTACCATACTACTATATACTGTTGCTACAACAACAACTACTAATCCCCCGCTACTACAACTATTACTAAAACTACAACTACTACTTTGACTACTGCTCTTACCGCAAGAACTACTACTGCTTAGCTTAGTACAGCAATAACTAGCTATCTTTCTCTCAAACACGACTAGTCCTCTTCATTCTCTTCTTCCCACCAGAACTTACTCGCTACTTATACCACCACTGCTACTACCACCACCACCACTTCAACAACAACTACTGAACTAATAACTATAATCACTACTAACATAAATCTTTCTCTTATTCATTGCCAGAAGAAGGTACTTGTAAGTTTTCCTTTGATTTTTTTTTTCTCCTCGTGACTTCGCAAGACCGAGAGTGTGATAAATAAAGGAGAGGGCCACTTGTCGCCTCCAGTCGCTTACTGGTGTCTTTCACGGATAAGAGGACCGTGGTAATCGCTCTGACACTCCAAACCCCCGAACCATCAACCCCCACACACAAGAACAATAGCAACGCTCATACTAGAATGAATAATAAAAGTAATAGTAATGGTTGTTTTTATTATAATAAGTGTAGTGGTAATAACAACAGTGCTACTACCAATACTGTTACTACTACTAGTGCTATTAATTGGGACTAACGAACCATCACTAACACAACAACTACTGCTACTAATGCTACTATTACTATTAATAATAATACTACTAGTACTAGTACTAGTACTACTATCACAACTATTACTATCACTATTATACTACTTCTACTACTACTACTATAATTGCTACTACTACCACTACCATTACTACTATTATTATTACTACTACTATACTACCACTACTACTAACTCACTACTTCTACTATCACTACTGTACTACTGCTACTACAATTACTACTAGTACTACTACTACTACTACTACAACCACTACTACTTCCACTTTGATTCTATTCAATTTCACCACTTACAAAATCTTCCACCATGTCTAATAATAAGAACTGAAATATTACTAACACTAATAAATTTTCCAGAAATTTTCCACTGACAATACCATGTTAACACTCTGATAAAACAACGATAACACGTTGATAGCACTATCAGCCGATTTATAACAAAAATTAAATGGAGAACCTTTTCCGTTGAGCGAGTATGTTGCGTCTGCGCGCTAACGTGATCCGGAGGGAAAAGGTTTTCTTAATCCGCTTCTACGAGCCGTATGTCCGCAGTCGTCAACTTCCGAATGTTCTGTCAATGTCCTTGCCATTATCCGCAAAACTAATTTGCCAAATTTTCGCGAATTCTTCCTGAAAAAAAAATAAAATAAAACGAACTACGAAAACAAAACAGAAACTATTCCGAGTCCATTATGTCTTTGTGATGTTCAAACAATGAGTCTTTCTCCGGTTCTGTGTTTCGTGAGTACTCTTCTACTGGTAACGGTTACTCGGAACGGTTACTGCTTCTCGGAGATCTCTAAAGTGAACGACATAGACAAGCCCAGTAAGTTTGATTAAACTGATGGTTGTAATAGAAAGTAAGTAATTAAAATGAAAGGTAGTGAAAAGTGAATGATATTTTGATAAGAATCCAGTTGGTTTGGGAGAATGGCGCCAATAACTCAGCAAGAAATTGCACCAGGTTAATCTCTCGCCTCGTTTATACGACCCACTGCTTTTTCATGGGCCACTTATGGCACACCACTTACCCACACACACACACCGACCAACCTGTTATCATCACCTGTTATCAAAGTTATCAGTGTTACCAGTAATGCTACTACAACTGTACTGCTATTGTAGTATGGATAGCGGTAAGTATGAAAAGTAAGAAAAACGTGTTTCATTGTTATTATTTTTATTATTATTACTGTATTATTATATTATGAAGAACTATTTAACATAAATTATCATCACCTGTTATCAGTGTTATTAATATTATCATTGTAATTATTATACAGTTAAAGTACATCTATATCCGTAGCTGCAGTTAAAAGAGAAAAACACATTTCTTTATTATTATTATTCATAATGTTGTTTATTGAAATTATGATTATTGTTTTCATTATTTTATTAACGAGTTATTAACTGTTATCACTGTTATCATCACCTGTTATCAGTGTTATTAATATTATCATTGTTACTATTAGAACTGAAGTACCACTGTAGTATGAGTAGCATATAGTGTTTCCCCTTTGCAGGGACATTCCCTGAAAAAGGGGAAAACGGGGTATTTAAAAAAGGAAATATAAGAGAGGAGGGAAAAGGGGAAACCTAAACGTATGGCCTGTATTCTAGCGCGGAGGGAAAAAAGGGAAAAAGGGGAAAATAAGGGAAGAGGGAAAAGGCGGGAACCTAAACTTACGGCCTGTATTCTAGCGCGGAGGGGAAAAAGGGGAAAAATAAGGCAAGAGGGGAAAAAAGAGGAAACTGAAAGTGATGAAACAATGATATAGCATAGTAACTAAGTAAGAAAAGAATACGTTTCAATATTATTGTTAATATTTGCGGAATTTATTATTATTATTATTATTATTATTATTATTATTATTATTATATTGTATTGATATTATTGTATGATGACAAGTATGTTTTATTTGACGAATTGGTGTTGATTGTTTGGATGGAACGTTAAATTGCCGGAAGGTCGCATTTCAAATGCAATTGCACGCCATGCAAATCGTAGGCCAGCACGCAAACCACTGATAACACATGATAACAGATGATAACAGTTGATAACGTGATGATAACACAGACAGTTTAAGTGAGAAGAAAATTACGATCCCGTTTTGATAGTTGCAATATCGTAAACTAACAATCCACTTCGCAGAATTTCATTTAACGACCCGCAGTGTATATCATGCGATTATTACCCGGTTTATCCCCGGATCCGGATTCGAGTCCGGTGAGAACGGTTACTCCGAATCCGGATCCGGAAGTCCTATAACACAGCCGTACATCCTATGAATCCGATTACTGCTAACCAGTAACGCCTCCTACGAATCCGGATCCTGTAACACAGCCATACGTGCTACGAATCCGATTACTGTAAGCCAGTAACGGTTACTGCGAATCCGATTACTATAAGCCAGTAACGGTTACTGCGAATCCGATTACAAAACCATATACACCAAAATGTACACACTTCTGATATCTTTTTGCAACTTTTGTGGCAAATTGGAGACTAAAACGAACAAACGAAATGGAGAGTTTGCAATTTTTGCAGAATAATGAAGATTTTCTGCAAATGATGGCGGGGAAAAAAAAGAATCAATTGGACTGCGTAAAAGTCAAGTGGCTGGGTGAGCCGTTTGCACTGAAAGAAGCGTGGCGTGTGCAGTTCTAAATGCCAAAGTAAAAATTTACTATAGTGCACTACAGTTGAAACTGTTCGAGTACTACACTATAGTCCCACAATATAGTGGGAAACTATAGTACAGTGTTTCCACTTCTGCAGGGAAATTCCCTGAAAAAGGGGAGGAAATGGGGGCTGAAAAGGGAAGCAGAAGAGAAGAGAGTAAAGAGGACATCTGGACCCTTTACATTCTTGCACGGAGGGGAAAAAGGGGAAAGATAAGGGAAGAGGG
Organism: Eulimnadia texana; assembly: GCA_002872375.1. NCBI lineage: Eukaryota > Metazoa > Arthropoda > Branchiopoda > Diplostraca > Limnadiidae > Eulimnadia > Eulimnadia texana. The sequence goes on from NKDA01000001.1 coordinate 16,243,866, forward strand.
GAAAATGGAAAATTGAAAAGTGGAAACACTGATAGTATAGGACTAAAGTAAAACTATAGTGCACTGCGTTGCTAAATACTAGATGTACCACACTGTAGTCCCACAATATAGTTGACAACTATAGCACTGCACTAAAGTAAAACTATGATTGAAACTATTCGAGCACCACACTATAGTCCCACAATGTAGTTGAAAGCTATACCATTACACTATAGTAAAACTATAGTGCAGTATAGTTGAGACTATTCGAGTACCACACTATAGTCCCACAATATAGTTGAAAACTATAGCTCTGCACGTAAGTAAAACTATAGTTGAAACTATTCGAGCACCACACTATAGTCCCACAATATAGTTGAAAGCTATACCATTACACTATAGTTGAAACTATTCGAGTACCACACTGTAGTCCCACAATATAGTTGAAAACTATAGCATTACACTAGAGTAAAACTATAGTAAAACTATAGTGCACTATAGTTGAAACTATTCGAGTACCACACTGTAGTCCTACAATATAGTTGAAAACTATAGCACTGCACTAAAGTAAAACTATAGTAAAACTAGTGCACTACGTTGCCAAATACTAGAGTACCACAGTATAGGCTAGAGCTATAGTAAATTTTTACTTTGGTGGCTGTTATCGCTGGTTATTAACGTGTTATCTAAGTATTATCACATGTTATCAAGTGAAGACTGTGACTTGTATGGTTTTGTCACTGGTTATAAACCTGTTATCAACGTGTTATCAAGTCCTAGCGTTATATCATTCACGTTTTGATTGTCGTAAGACAGACACGCAGACAGTCGGACGGACGCACAGACAAGCAGGCAAAGGCTGACTGACCAATAGACACTCATATAAAGACAAACGTGCAGACAGACCGATAGGAAGACAAATGAATAACGGACAGACATATGGACAGGCAGACTAAAATGGCCGATAAACAGAGGTACATAATAAAAATACGCAGACAGACAGACAGTGAAGCAAACAGGCAGACTAAAATTACCAACAAACAGACAAACACACAGACAGCCAAATAGACAGAGGGGTGGACAGACAATCAGACTAACCCGAGACCCACGGACTTGACGGACAGACAGACAGACAGTTTGTTAACAAACATATACAGACCGACAGATGGATAAACAGACAAACATGTAGAAAGACAAATAGATAAACAGACAGACGAACGTATAGACAGACACACAGACAGACAGACATGCGGACATCTTAGTATTGAGTATACCGCCTAGTCTCTTGTGTTTTATTCGGATCCGTGGTATGTATTAATAATCAATGAGATGTAACGCCAGATATAACCTCAGCTCGGGGGGGGGGGGGTTCGAACTCCTTGGAGCAAAAACTTTTGATAACATCTGATAACACTGGATAACACGTTGATAACATTCTTCGCTGCCCCCATCGACCGCAACCAATGACCCGCATCCAAGGTATTTTCATGCGGGGGATCAGAGAAACAAACGTGTAAATAATAATAATAATAATAATATAATCTCGTTAAGTGATAACATTTGATAACACGATGATAACACATTATGAGAGATGCGGTTCGGGGTTACGTGATGTGCGATTTGCATGCAAAATGGAAGCTGTGGCCCGCTTGCAATTTCGTTCGGGGATGTAATGCAACTTTTGGCACGAAGATTTATGAAGTTTGCAAAGACATTTCTAATCTCTGCTCAGTTCTTGGTTTTCGTTGTTGTCCCGTTTCTTCGTCCCGCGTTTTTCCACCTGTTCAGTGCAGCGTGAACGTTACGGAGACGCTGAACGCAGAAGACTATTTGGGAAAAATTAGTCGTAAAAACCTGCGGCTTCTTATTCGTGTCCTTATCCGCCATTAGACGAGCCTCGTGAAGACATTCGGAAAACGTAAAGCCCGGATTTACAGTTTGCTTATTCTTGCTCTTGGCTTCAAGATGGACGTTTGTTTTCATTTGCGGTCCTCGTCGTGTGGCGGCACTCGAAAACTATGGTCCAATGTTTCTGCTTTAATCCCGCATAGCTCCGAACCTGAATCCCGCGGCAGATTAAAAACGTCTGTTGAAAAAAGAAAAACGTGGTTCATTTTGAATTTATAACCTCGATGAGATTGCTACCTTCTTCTGATGCAAAGAATTCCGGCTGAGGAATCACGGACGATCAAAGAAGCGGCCATTTATCTTTCTGGATTGTTCGGTAGGGCATTTGTTTTCGTTGCAGGCCGCCAAAAGATCCGATACTGTAGACAAAATTCTGTTTACATGCTGAGCTTATTAAACCAACATTTTCATTTCAAACGTCCAAGAAAAAGGTTCAATAGAAATAAAGTATTCTGGAAATAAAGCAAAAAGAAATGAAAACTGACCTCTTAAACGTCCACTTTCAGTCGTGAAGAGGGTACGGTTTTCCCTTTTTTCCCCGTTCCCTTGTAGATATTAAGTATCCTTTTCCCCTCCATCTAGGATATCCAGCTATACCTCCATGTTCTACCCCATATTTCCCCCTTTTTCGACTCAGTTTTCCCTTTTTCAAGGGAATTTCCCCGTAAAGTGGAAGCACTGATTGCGAAGTCAAAATACAGTTTGAAAAATGGCGCCAATAGCGGCAGTTTACGGAACTACAGATAGGAAATCCAGTTTAATCGATTTTAAAATCGCATTGAATGATTAAAAAAAATTTAAATTTCTTACACTTCTAACGGTTACTGCAATTTATTTGTAGTAAAAGAGTAATTAACATAATTTAATATCGTTAACATAAAGTTTGAAATCGGAAATATTTTTTTTTCTATAGTCGGAAATGATATTCCTTCAAATTTAAATGTATAATTTTAAACTCCACTTTGAAAGTATCACAATAAATTAGGCCAGTTTTGTTCATTTTTGAAAGTTTGGCGTAGGAAAACTGCTATTTAAAAAAAAAAAAGTAAACTTGGCAAATTGGCAACGGTCGAAGCCGGAAAGAGAAGGTAGGTGCAAGGGGCCGCTTTTCAAAACTTGGCGGCACAAGGAAGGAGGGAAGGCGCCCCGCTTTCTCGTAACGGTTTTTGGCCCCGTCAGTTTTATAGGCTCCCATCCACTTTTGAGATGAAAATCAGTGGCACATCGGTTAACTTTCTGATAAAAGTGCTGCTCAAGTTCGCTTTTGGCACCGAAGGGACGATGTAATTCCTGGCAGAGAACTTGTCTCTTCAGATTTCGCAAAATCCCCCCAACCGTTGGTCCTCGTTTGTTTCTGACGTTGGACACAACTCTTTTCTGGCACCGGGGAGCACTTGCCATCTCAATGCACGGCACGTACTTTCCCTCAGACTTGATTTTCCGTTTCTTTTCCCTTTTTTTCCCCTCCCCCCCGCCCATTCATATCTACTATTGCAGATTTTGGCGCAGTCTTTTGTAATCACGTGACAAATGATGACTCGACGTGTAGGACCTAGCCGAACGGGACAGCATTACAGATTCAGTTAATGGAGTAATACTTTCGTTTTTGGTTGTTAGAAGTTCTGGTTAAATCTTTAGAATCACAGAAGCGTAGGACTTCATTCAAATTCAGTTGTTCAAATGTTACCAGGATATAATCCCGTCATTTCTAAGGTCAACCACTATCAAATGTCACGACAGGCCTTCTGAATCACGGGACAATAGAACTTCATATGGCAGTCGTTCCTGAACGTTGTCCCGTGATTTAAAAGCTAAGTAATGTTAAGTGTTGGGGCGACTCTTAGGAATCGCGGGACAACGGAACTTCATACGCCAGCCGTTGCTGAACGTTGTCCCGTGATTTAAAAGCTAAGCAATGTTAAGTGCTGGGGCGACTCTTAGGAATAGCGGGACAACGGAACTTCATACGCCAGCCGTTGCTGAACGTTGTCCCGTGATTTGAAAACCTAACCATGTTAAAAATCTTGGCGAGTCTTTAGAATCACGGGACAACGGAGCTTCGTAGGACCCCGCTGCTGAACGTTGTCCCGTGATTTTAAAACCTAACCACGTTAAATTTCATGGCGAGTCTTAAGAATCACGGGACACTAGGAATTCATTCGAATGAGAATTTGGCCATTACTGAGCATTTTCCCGTGATACTTAAGCCTCATCAGTATCAAAGTCTACAAGAAATTCTCAAAAATGGTACACTTGATTGTTTTAACTAATTTTGGTTCATTTGCAGTTCCAGTGGAGGAAGTGACGGTTATGGAAGGCAGCACGGCTCGCCTGGAGTGTGATTTACGACCGAACAAACCTGAAGATAGCGCCTATCTCGTCCTGTGGTATCTAGAAACGCAGAAACAGCCAATTTACAGGTTACATTCCCTCATCTGTCAGACTTAAAACTCTCCATTTATTCCAAACACAACGCTACATATTTCAGGGTTTCCCCACACAAAACCTAAGATCATCTGCTCTCTTTTATACACATCAAAAACTCAAACAGAAGGAAAGTACTTGTTAAATTGAAGGATTTGTTCAAGGGAAATAATGAAGGCGTATGCATTTCTCGTATCGACGAGAGTTTTTAATAATGATATCGATTTGTCTCGCTGCAAAACAAAGCTTCACTCGCAAACAAAAGGTCCAACCAACTTCTCTTTTCTTCTAGGCCAATGGCGAAGAAACAGCTGAACCAGGCCGATATATTAGACAATAGTAAAAACTACTTTCACAAATTCATAACCTCTTACTACTCGATAGTTTGGACTTGCGAGCGCGTTCCGTGCATCAGGCCAAACACTGGGCCGATCGTCGCTTAGCCAACCGCACCGAGTTCTCTACGGTCGATCCCGCGGCGCTGATCTTCTCGAACGTCAGTCAAACGGACGCTGGAGTGTATCGGTGTCGCGTAGACTTCCGACACTCTCCTACGCGACACGTTCGCTACCGACTTGGCATTGTCCGTAAGTATTAGTTAGCTGGCTCAACCAAAGTGTTAGTTACTAGTCATCACTTACCAGTGCTTCCACTTTGCAGGGAAATTCCCTTTTCCCTTAAAACAGGCACGGTTTTTCCCTTTTTTCCCTCTTTCCTGTAGATATCAAGTATCCTTTTCCCTTCCATCTAGGATATGAAGATATGCTTTTATTTTTTCCCCCTTATTTCTCCCTTTTGAGACCCAGTTTTCCCTTTCTCCCCTTGTCCTTGTAGATATCAAGTATCCTTTTCCCTCCATCTAGGATATCAAGCTATGCTTCTATATTTTTCCCCTTATTTTTCCCTTTTGGAACCCAGTTTTCCCTTTTTCCCCCTTTCCTTGTAGATATCAAGTATCCTTTTCCGCTCCATCTAGGATATCAAGCTATACTTTTATGTTTTTTCCCCTTATTTCTCCCTTTTGAGACCCAGTTTTCCCTTTTCAAGGGAATTTCCCCGCAAAGTGGAAGCACCGTCACGCTACCACCCCAGTAGACGCTTTGTTTTACTACTTTCTGTCGCTTAATTTACTATGGGAAAAACTACGCATGCTGCTCCATCTGCAGATTATTATATACGTTATAAAACGCATTACCAAGGTTTTATTGAAGGAAGGGTATTGTTGTATTATTTGCACAGTAATGGCGGGTAGCTGTGAACCGTTTTTGAACCGGTTCACGGTTCAAAGTTCCCAAAATCTCTGAAATACGACTGTACATAAGACTTCTTTGCTGTGTACTGTGTAGAAAAGCAATATTCGAACCGAACCGCGGGTACTAGCAAGATGAACCGTACTGAACTGTAACTGCGGTTCAACAAAGGTACTGAACCGGAGGCTTGAACCGTTCATCACTGATCATTTATAAAAATGCAAGGTATAATAATAATAAAGTAACTGATATCGTAATATAATAATACAAAGGAATAAAAGGATAATAGTAATAAATAACATTTGATAATAATTGATAGTCTAGAGTTGTGTATCTAGTTTAATAGGGGAATTGTTAGAAATTTAATAACAAGGGCAAACTGACAAAGACAGCGAAATCTTTTGACGCCGTTTTGGATGAATGAAATTTCAGTTTTTAATTAAGGCGAGGGATTCACTGAAGGAAACAAACATCCAGTGTTCCCTATAACTTGATGATTCCCAAGGTTATGTATCGCTCGTGATAACTTGATAACAATGGATAACACGAGGATAACATTATCAAACTAAACTGTGTTTACCATAATCTTGAAGGAAAATAATGTTAGATTATTTTAAGACTGCAGGACTTATTCCAGTGTAAATCGTGAATCGGTAGTAATCATATAGTGAAAGCTATTCCTGAAGTTAATTCCAGTACACTAAGCCAGTATGAGCGTGATTTGTGTCTACACTGCAGGATTTATTCCAGTATAAAGCGCGAATCGAGTATAAATCACAAAGTGATAGAGAGAGCTATTCCCAAAGTTATTCCAGTATAGTAGACCAGTGTGAACGTTGTTTACTTCAATGCAGGACTTATTCCAGTACAAATGGCTAATCAGCAATAAACCAGACAGTGATAGGATAGCTATTCCCAAAGTTATTCCAGTATAGTAGACCAGTGTGGACGTATATAGCACTGTGTACACTGCAGGAATTATTTCAGTATAAATCGTGAATCGGGGAAAAACCACACTGTGATAGATAGCTATTCCCAAACTTATCTTAGCACATTGCGTCTGTATCTGTACGTAATTTAGCACTATGTTCACACTGCAAGACTTAGTCCAGTATAAGTGGCTAATCAGCGATAAACAAAGCAGTGATAGGATAGCTGTTTCCAAAGTTATTCCGGTATAGTAAGCCGGTGTAAACCTGTAGTGAATGTTCACAGTGCAGGACTTACTCCAGTACCAATCGCCAAATCGGGGATAAATTGCACGTAAGGTAGCTATTCCCAAAATTGTTCCAGTATCGTATGCAGTCTGTACGTATAGTGTAAGTTAACAGTGCTGGACTTATTCCAGTATAAATCGCCGAATCGGGGATAAAACGCATATAAGATAGCTATTCCCAAAAAGTTATTCCAATGTAAGTTCACAGTGCAGGACTTGTTCCAGTATAAATCGCCGCATCGGGGATAAAATGCGCATAAGATAGCTATCCCCAAAGTTATTCCAGCATAATAGGGTTTCGTGTGAATGTAAGTCTTTAAGAGATATAATAAGATATCCTTGGTTGATTACATCTTTTAGCTGACCGACGTTTCCGCGGTTCTTATTATTTCCTTCATAAGCAACGAGTATCCATATCAGTCATCTCGTATCTAAGCTAACGCATACCAATGTGACCCAGTAACATCCTTCTGTATAAGTCAAATACGCTGCTTCTTACTATCCTTTTGAAACCAAGTGTATTTTAGCACTACAGCTGACCGATACTTTACTAAACTTAGGAACTAACCATCCCGTGTTGTTAGTAGAAGGCAATTTTAGCACAAAGCTTGTACTTTGCCTAACTAGCTTTCTGACTGCTGACTTTCTTACCATCTTTTGATACAAAGTGTATTTTAGCACTACAGCTGACTGATACTTTACTAAACTTAGGAACTAACTATCCCGTGTTATTATTAGAAAGCAATTTTAGCACAAAGCTTGTACTTTGACTAACTAGCTTTCTGATCGCTAACTTTCTTACCATCTTTTGATACAAAGTGTATTTTAGCACTACAGCTAACTGCTACTTTACTAAACTTAGGAACTAACTATCCCGTGTTATTAGTAGAAGGCAATTTTAGCACAAAGCTTGTACTTTGACTAACAAGTTGTCTGACTGCTAACATATAAACTTAATAATTAACTGCCCCATGCTATAAATAGAAAGCGACTTTAGTACTAATTTAGCTCGTACTTTGAGCGACTTACTAACTGACCGCCCACAATAGTATCTTGTATACTTAACTTGGTACTAACTTAGTACTCGAGCTAAAATTTACAGTTAGCAGTGCCATGGTTAGTAGTTTGAGTATCTAAAACGGTACTTACACTATTTGAACTAAAGTTAGTAGTAGCAAACAGTGGTAGCTGGTAGCAATAGTTGCTAGTTCATCGTGATTCATTAGTATTACTTAAAATTTACTAAAATTACGACTAGTTAAACAGCTTAGTAACTTACGACGCAATTAGAGCGCTTACTAGTTTTTAAGTAAAACTGCTACTAGTACTACTAACTCGCTACTTTCACTATACCGCTACTACTAGTCGATAGCATAGTTACTACATGGTGCTAACGTGTGCTACTCGAATAGTTTCACACATTACTTGAGCTATCACTAGTATCTTTCTACTGCTACTAAACTAACACTTGCTAACCAACTTACCAACTTCATTCTAGCTAGCTTAGCAACTATTTTTACTAAAACTGAAACAGCCTAACCTATTGGTAGGTTCTAGAAATCATCAGAGTATCTCGTTCATTAGTCCATTACTTTCGGTTTCATCGTTTTCCCACTTGTGTTTGGTATTAGAAATGTTACGAGGAACGTCATAGCAGACGATAATAGCAAATCTTTCACATTCTACGGTTTTCCTTTTGTGGTTCTATTCCTATATCTCCCATACACATTTACGGCCATATCTTTGTTATTGCAAGTATATTCCCAGCGGAAAATTAAGGATGTCGACTACATCCTGAACGATGTTCGTAACATACCCTGAATATCCTGAACCACGTCCGATCGTGGATGAGAGAAAAAAAATTGTGTTGAAAATTGTGAATCTTGATTATTGAGGGCACCATTAAGTATCCTGAAAAGCGTTTTTTCAGGACGCTGTGAAGTACCCTGAACGTGCATCATTCAGGCACTCCAGTGTCAGGGTCCTGAACACCCTGGAAGTGGGCCAATTTCACTGCACTCAAGAGTCCTGATTGGCATCAGGGTCCTGAAACTATCCTAACTTTCTGCCGGTATTATAATAATACTCGATAATATCTATAAATTTAGTTTAAGTAAAGTTAATTCAATCTATAATAATTAAAACAAATACAGAAATAATGGTGGAAATTGCAAAAGTAAGTGATTTTTAACCTTAACATATGTTGTACCCCTTTTCTGTGAACCTGTATATCCCCGAACTATTCTCCGTTTGTTTAAAGGAACTTGGTGGAGGCTTCTGGGCGTTATATAGGCTAATCAGTGGGGCAAATACTGCATGAAGTGAGTCTGTAATGAATTCCAGCCGGGGTCTGTTTGGGCTAAAAAGAGGGCGGTAAAACTACTGGTTGGGAGATATGGTTATCCCAAGGCAAGACAAGTTGCACTATTCAGCAGCATAAGAGCCACATCTACTTCAAAGAGACTGTCATTAATATAATGTCCTTCCCCTCCATTCCTCGAGTCCCAATCTTTCCCTGTTTAATTAAGCTAATTACCAAAGGACGTACTCTTTGATTACATTCTTCTTGTTTACCTTTGGTGCACAAGTTGCACCACATGTTCTTACAGCAAAAGGCAAAAGCTATTCGGGTATAAATGACCAATCAGGGGTAAATCACACAGTGAAAAGGAAGGTTATCCCCGTAAAAAGTTATACCGGTATAGTATGCTAGTGAGTAATTTGATGTTACTAATCGTTTTCGAACTATCGTTGAATCCTCTGTTAGCAATCGGCTACTTGTACCGGACTTACTACTACTATCACGGCTTCACGCAAACTAGTAGTAGTAATCCTACAACTGCTGCAACTACTGCTAATTTCATTCCTACTATTATCACTACTATTTATTTACCCTTGCTACTCGTTGTTAAAACTACTGCTACTAGTAGAGCTGCTCTACAGCCAGTAAGACAGCTACTGCTATTACTACTTCCATTGCCACAACTACTACCACCCCCACTAGAACTACTGTCATTAGTCACAACATCTGGTACTACTTTTATTACTACCCTTCCTACTAATTGTTAACACTACTGCTACTAGTGCAGCTACTTTACACCCACTAAGGCAGCTACTACTGTTGCTACTTCTATTGCTACCACTACTACCACTCCTATTACACAACCGCTATTCTTAGTCGTAACATCTCCTAAACAAAACAGTCTAGTTCATCAATTTTTTTCACTTTCAAACATGATACTCAAGCACAGAGTGGTTCTTGATGGTTCCCATATGTCAACAGGGAGGGATCGATCCTGTCAGTGTTTTCATATTTCTCTTCAACACCCAAACCAGTCGCCAGTGGATCTTGTTGCTTTTATTTTTTTTTTTTTTTTTTTTTGCTACAAAAACTCGAGCAAAAATCTCAAGTCGATTCCAACACAGCTAGAAATTAATTAAGAACTCAAGTTACAGAGAAAGTTGCTCCACTTGTTGACGAATCCATAGCAACAACACTGCAGCCGTCTCTTCCATAAGAAACTTTAGCAAAGAAGTTCAGGATCCTTGCTGGGACATTTTTAAGAATCGTCGTAAGAATCTTAAGGAATCCTAGTGATAACTCGTAAGATTCTTACATAAATGAACCTAAGAATCTTGAAGCCAAGATTCAAGATTCTTAAGATTCTTTACTGCTATTTTTTCCAGGATTTTTTCAGGATTTTTTTTGTAGTATTAATCAGGAAATGTAAAAGATCCATCTATCGCAATGCAGAGCTGCAGTCAACTGCCACGCCGGATTCTCTCGGCAAATCCCGCGGGAAAGAATAATGATCCCGGTCCAATCCAATAGCCCATATCATTAAACGAACTCCTAAAAAAATAGACCAATTAAATAATTCTAAAAATAACAATGAAATCCTTTTGGACTGGGTGGGAAAACCTGCAATGACCAGTGAATAACCAGTATTTTTTTACTGTAACAGAAATCAGCCAATTAAATTGCTTAAAAAATAGGATAAATCCGTGATTGGTTGAAGTAAAGAAATCTTATCTCCTATTGGCTCTTTCAAACTTCTCTAGATCCGTTTGCTTTTGAAATTTAACATTAATATTATCATTAGTATAATTAATTAAAAAATTATGAATTTTAACATTTGTTTGACTGATTCAAGGTCCGCCGAGGATTCCAGTAATCTTTGGCAACGAAGGAACGGATTTTGCGGATCTCAATGGCATTTTTGACCAAGGAACCGATCTAACTCTCAACTGTGAATCCACTGCAGGTTACTTTCATAATAAGAACATTAAATCATGATAAATAAGTAATAAATATTATTTAAAAAATATAATAAAACTATTATTAATCAGAGATTAATTACAGTAGAGCGTAGAGCATTATAACACAGTTGTATGCAAAGCAGTGTTTCCGCTTTCCCTTTTCCCCCTTCCCTTATTTCCCCTTTTTCCCTTCCGTGCGAGACTATAAGGCTGTATACTTCTAGATTTCCCCGTTTCCCTCTTCCCTTATTTTCCACTGTTTCTCCGCCGTTGTAGAATACAGGCCGTACGTTCAGAGTTTCCGTTTTCCCTCTTCTCTTAGTTTTCCCTTTTCAGAGCGCATTTTTCCCTTTTTCAGGGAATTTCCCTGCAAAGTTGAAACACTGTTTCACAGCCCAGTCTCCCTTATTCCGGGGAATTTCCCTGCGAAGTGGAAACTGGATGCAAAACTTTTTAAAATTTTTGTGTAAATGCTTATAGATTGTGGCAATAAGCTAAAACCTTAGCCGAAACTTAAACAATTAAATAATAAAGATTAATATTATCTTATTAATTTATCTTATTATTTATTATTATTATTACTTATTTATTTATCTTATTAATTTTTAACTTTATTTAATTACGCTTGCGGAAACTTAAACAATTAAAACACTAAAGATTAATTTTAATTAACGCTTGCAGATTCGACTTCGGTTCCGGCGCAAGTGTCCTGGTTTCGTCTGGGCGAACAGTTAGAGTCGCGCCTGGAGTATCTAGCCCACGGCGTTGTAGTCAACCGCCTGACGCTCTACAACCTCGACCGCTCGCACCACAACGCCACCTATACCTGCAGCGCTCACTTGGTGGCGCTGCCTGCTATTCCACCGGCTTCGAAAAGCGTCACCATCAACGTCCGCTGTACTGTATCTTCCTTCATTACATTCATACTGTGCAGCAGTGTTTCCACTTTTGCAGGGAAATTCCCTGAAAAAGGGGGGAAATGGGGTCTGAAAAGGGAAGGAAAAAAAGACGGTAAAGGGGGAAATCTAGATATTGTAGATCCTAGCACGGAGAGGGAAAAAGGGGAAAGATAAGGGAAGAGGGGGAAAAGGGAAAATTGAAAAGTGGAAACACTGCTGTGCAGTCATCAATTGTTTCCACTTTCAGTTTTCCCTTTTCCCTTTCTTCCCCTCCGTGGTAATACATAAAACCGTCTTTGCTTTTCCCTCCAATTCCCTTCTTCCCTTATTCCCCCCCTCCCCGTGCTAATACGTAAAACTGTCTTTACTTTCCCCCTCCGCCTCCCTTCGACCCCTACTTTCCCCTTTTTTTCCCCTCCACGCTTAAGGATGAAGCTACACTTCTCAACTTCCCGTTTCCATCTTTCCTTATTTTCCCTTTTTTTCAGAGAATTTCCCAGCATGACAGTTAAGTTTCATAAGAAAAGGGCACAGCAAGGGAAGTTTATAAGTTCGTTTTACGCGATTTAGAAATTTATTAAATTATTAATTTATAATTTATCGATGAAGTAGAATCTATTTCAACTAAATTGGCACATATTACTAGATAGTATTACAGTTTTCTTTGGTTTTTCCAAGAATATTTCAACTTCACTTGATAAACTACTTTACTTAGGTTACTCAAGTTCAAAATTTATTTTATTTCATCGAAAGTAATCTAAATTTAATGATACATTAATTCTATAAATCGCCCAAAAACGACTTTTTAAACACTCCTGTACATTTTGAACAATCCAAATAGCCACAAATAGTTCTGATGACAGTGATAAAATTGAAAATAATAGTTATAGACGCAGATAGATTTTTACTAGAGGCTGGGGATATTTGCTTGTGAGTAGTAGGAAACCAGAATTGACAATTTTTCAGAGGAATAAATCAGAAAGATGAAAAATATACTTTTTATGGAAATCTCCCAAAGTTGTCTACGGCAGAAGGGAATATATCAGCCGGTTGAATAATTGATTTTTCGACTTTGTAATTAACCGAGTGAATAACATTTGCATAGACAAACAGTAAAACATATCAAAAACCACAAACATCTCTTCTATATTTTATTGATATTGAATATGTTTTTTTGTTTTCAAAGTGAGGCCATCGTCCGTGGAGATACTGGTTCCTGTGCAAGGATTTCTGGAAGCTGGTAGATCCCACGAGATACAGTGCAGATCCTGGGGCGCTAATCCCGCAGCATCGATCACGTGGTGGGCCAACAACCGACTCATCAACGATTCCGTAACTTCAGTGACGGTAATCGTAAAATCAGCTGTGAAGGCCGACACGCAGAAATGGACGGTTCGACAAGAATTTTAAGCCGGTTCAAGGTTCGGTTCGAGGTCTTTGAAGTTTGCTAACGGTTCGGTTCAACTTCAAGGCTCAAAGTTCGGCTCGATTAAGGTTTTGGATCTAGTCCTTTCTGCCTACACTTCTATTTTTTCTCGAACCGCCACTGAACCTTGAGAACGGTTCGCCTTGATAAAACGGTTTAAACCGCCCATCTCTGCTACGACACGATGACGATACCTCATTAAACTGCCACACTGAGCTTATATTAATTGACTAATAGTTACTAATTAGTTAGTTAACCGATAACAATGCTGGAATAACTTATATAGCTTCGGCTTGGCTAGATTTTATGAAGGGCTGCTTAGCGCCAAATCAGTGTTTCCACTTTCAAATTTCCCCTTTTTTCCCTCTTCCCTTATTTTCTCCTTTTTCCCCTCCGTACTAGAATACAAAGCTGTATTTCCAGATTTTCTTTTCCCTCTTCCCTTATTTTCCCATTTTCTCCCTCCGTACTAGAATACAAAGCTGTATTTCCAGATTTCCCTTTTCCCTCTTCCCTTATTTCCCCCTTTTTCCCCTCCGTACTAGAATACAAGGCTGTATTTCCAGATTTCCCTTTTCCCTCTTCCCTTATTTTCTCCTTTTCCCCCTGCGTACTAGAATAGAAGGCAGTATTTCCAGATTTCCCTTTTCCCTTATTTTTCCCTTTTCAGTCCCCATTTTCCCCTTCTCCAGGGAATTTTTCCTGCAAAGTGGAAACACTGTGTCAAATCCCCTTATGTTCTTCCCTCCAAAGCAGCTTATGATTAATTAACCTACAACCATTAACGTACTGTTTTGTTGTACGAGAAAGCTTCTAGAAAACGGACTGGTGACATTGTCCTCCTTAAGGATCGTTCCTGCTATTGAGGACGATGGTAGGATTTTAACCTGCAGAGCTGAAACTCCAGGACTCGCTGCTGGAGTCGTGGAAGATTCCTGGAAAATGACTGTCTTCTGTAAGTCATAGATTAATGTTAACTTCATACATCAATTAATTTTTTAATTAATTAATTGATAACGTTAATTAATTATCAATATATATATATATATATATATATATATATATAAATTTTGTAGATTATTTTATTATATACTACATTATCGTTATTATTATTTACTTATTATATGTACATATTAATATATATATTAATATACATTACGTGTATCATTAATATGTTATATATTTAAATTTATTTTAAATATTGGTTGGAGATACGTATTATTAACTTATTATAATTTTTATAAATATATTATATTATGGCTAGCCATATCACCAGCTATAACTTACTTATTAACGCTTACTTACTTGTTAGTTAGTTAGTGCGTACCTTTTACTATTTACTCACTTACCTGCTTACTTACTTGCTTACTTACTTGCTTGCTTACTTACTTACCTACTTACTTACTTACTTACTTACTTACTTACTAGCATACTTACATTCTAGCTTACTTACGTAGTTACTTACTTGCCTACGTACTTGCTTGCTTACTTGCTTGCTTACATGGTTGCTTACTTACTAGCTTACTTACTTACTTACTTACTAGCATACTTACATACTAACTTACTTATTTACTTACTTACTTGCTTGCTTACTTACTTACTTACTTACTTGCTTACTTACTTACTTACTTACTTACTTACTTACTTACTTGCTTGCTTACTTACTTGCTTACTTTCTTACTTGCTTACTTGCTTACTTACTTACTTACTCAACTAGCTTACAAACCTACTTTTATTACTTACGAATATTTTTACTGATTTGCTAAGTAGTAAATAGCTAAATGCATAATTGTGGTTTTGAAATAATGTTTACTTGAATTTGTGCAGATCAGCCGCAAGCAGCTGTGACACTGGGACGTCAAGTGATAGCTGAAGAAATCAGAGAGGGACACGACATCTACCTGGAATGTCATATTAAAGCTAATCCTCCGATCCATCGACTACTGTGGCTGCACAACGTACGTATAGGGGACTACTACTACTACTATTGCTACTATTACTATAACTGCTACTACTACTACTACCATTACTACAGCTATTACTACTATT
The DNA here is from genome assembly GCA_002872375.1 of Eulimnadia texana. Lineage (NCBI taxonomy): Eukaryota > Metazoa > Arthropoda > Branchiopoda > Diplostraca > Limnadiidae > Eulimnadia > Eulimnadia texana. The sequence goes on from NKDA01000001.1 coordinate 16,259,277, forward strand.
ACTAATACTGTAATTGCTACTACTGCTACTACTACTACTACTACTATTACTAATACTGTAATTACTACTACTGCTACTACTACTACTACTACTATTACTAATACTGTAATTATACTGCTACTGCTACTACTACTACTACTACTATTACTAATACTATAATTACTACTACTGCTACTACTACTACTATTATTACTAATACTGTAATTATACTGCTACTGCTACTACTACTACTACTATTATTAATACTGTAATTACTGCTACTGCTACTGCTACTACTACTATTATTAATACTGTAATTACTGCTACTGCTACTGCTACTACTACTATTACTAATACTGTAATTACTACTACTGCTACTACTACTACTACCACTACGACTAGTGCTACTACTACGAGTACTATTACGACTACTTCTACTACTACTGCTACTATTAATAATACTTTAATTACTACTACTGCTACTACCACTATTACTAGTACTATTAACGACTATTAACTACGAGCACTATAACTTAACTACTGCTGTTGTAACTACACCACCACTATTACCACTACAATTACTAGTGCACTTACTACTTATTGTGCTACATCACTACTACTACTACTACTACTACTACTACTACCACTACTACTACAACTACTGACGTTAGCACTGTATGATTTCACAGGGACGGACAGTATCCGACCAGCGTAAGGATCAGGTGGTCTTCGTCAATCAGACGCTGGTCCTGCGTCAAGTGGGACGTCACACTGCGGGCAACTACTCCTGCGTGGCCATCAACCGACAGGGAGAAACCAGGAGCGAATCTCTGGACGTCCGAGTCCAATGTAAACCATTTACTTAGAATTATGATAAGAATAATATAATGCTATAAAATAATACGTAATAAATAATAATTATGTGTTATTTATATTTAATTTTATTTATTATATTGTCTTATTATTACTATGAATGATTATCACTCTATTTCCCAGCGCAAAATTAAGGATGTCGGTTACATCCTGAACGATATCCGTAACATATCCTGAATATCCTGTACCACGTCCGATCGTGGATGATTTTTAAAAAAAATGTGTTGAGAATTGTGAACCTCTAGTATTGAGGGCCCCATTAAGGATCCTGGAAAGCTTTTTTTTTTTCAGGACGCTTTTAAGTACCCTGAACATATACTATTCAGGCGTTCCAATGTCAAAGTCCTGAACACCCTGGAAGTGGACCAATATCAGTGCACTCAGAGTCCTGATTGGCATCGTGAAAGTGTCCTTTTCATGATATTTTCAGGGTCCTGAAACTATCCTTAATTTTCTGCTGGGTTAGTATGATTAGTTAATATTACTTGTTTTTTTAACTATACACTATATCTGTTATGTATATTATTCTGTCCCATTATTAATATATAGCATCTATTATTTCTATATTATTATTTATATTATTTTATATAAATACTGTTCTATTCCTCCATCCCTTTATAAATATATTATACCAATTATTTCTATGTTAGGTCTTTTATTTTTTATTTTTTATTTTTTTTGTATTTCCAAAATAGCATGAGGCCAGAGGCCTATGGCTGCAGGTCTTTTATTATTAAATGTTATATTTATTATTTATTATTTATTATAATATTTTTTTACATTTGTTCTGTTATGTGACTTTTATCGAGTTTTATCGATTGTCAGATTCTCCGGTGTGTCGTCGCTCGGGAGCGAGGACCGTGGGGATGTCCCTGCAGCAGACAGCGACTCTTCGATGCCAAGTCGACGCAGATCCCCGAGAAGTGACGTTTCACTGGACACTTTCCTCCGACAAAGAAACTTTACCCATTCCAAGAAACATTGCCACCAAAACAGGTAACTACTACTGATAGCATTACTAGTATTTACTGTTATTACTACTACTACTACTGCTGCTGCTACTACCACTACTACTTCTACTACTGCCAAGACTTCTACTACTTCTACCACTAGTTGTATTACTGCTACTACTACTGCTACGACTTCTACTGCTTCTAATACTAGTTGTATTACTACTACTGCTGCTGCTGCTGCTGCTGCTACTACTTCTACTACTAGTTGTATCACTACTACTACTGCTGCTGCTGCTGCTGCTACTGCTACTACTTCTACTACTATTTCTATTACTACTACTACTGCTGCTGCTCCGACTACTTCTACTACTAGTTGTATCACTACTACTACTATTGCTGCTGCTGCTACTACTGCTACTACTTCTACTGCTAGTTCTATTATTACTACTACTGCTGCTGCTCTACTACTGCTACTACTTCTACTACTAGTTCTATTATTACTACTAGTGCTGCTGCTCTACTACTGCTACTACTTCTACTACTAGTTCCATTACTACTACTACTACTGTTGCTGCTCTGCTGCTACTAGTTCCATTACTACCACTACTACGACGACAACCACAACTAATACTACTACTACTACTATTAGTGCAACAGTTACTACTACGACTGCTACTTCTACTACTGCTACTACTTTTATTATTATTATTTCTTTTACCATTACCACTATACTACTACTACTAAGACTACTACTTCTACCGTTATTACTATTTTCATTATTATTATTACTATTACAACAACAACAGCAACTACTACTACTACTACTAAGACTACTACTTCTACCGTTACTACTACTTTCATTATTATTATTACTATTACAACAACAACAACAACAACCACTACTACTACTACTACTTCCTTACATTTTTTTAAGGTTTAACAAGCGTTCTGGAACACACACCACGACGAGATAGCGATTTCGGCAGTTTGAAATGCTGGGCCACTAACAGCATCGGCAATCAGAAGAGCCCCTGTGTCTTCGAAATCGTCAGGGAAGGTATATAATTATAGAAAATAATAATTCGTGGTCTTAAAATAAACATATTTAAATTTTGTTTCTTATGTATTAACTGATATTAATACTATATTATAAATTATTATTCGATTATTATATTAATATTATCTTTATTGATATATTTAATTTTTTATATGAATATGTACAAAAAAAGAATTATAAAAATATAATATTTAACTGAAAGGTCCACCAGTGGCCCCTTCTGACTGCAAGCTGCACCTCATCTCCGAAAGCACGCTGGAAGTTAACTGCAACCGCTACAACAACAACAACAATAAGGAAGACTCCATTGATGGCGACGATACCGACGACGTCATTCTGTCAGGTCCGAAAATACCCCAGTACACGCTGGAGCTGTACGACGTCGACAGCGGACGTTTGCTTCGTAACCTGACCAGCAAGAAGCCGCGTTTCCGTGTCGTTCACATGGACCTTGCTACCCGGGTAGCAGCCGTGGTGTCTGCTACCAACGGACAAGGGCGCAGCGAGCGTGTTACCCTCGAAGGCGCTGTTCAAAGAGCCGTAGGATCCAGAGAAGGTTCTAAAACTAATCTGTGTTAAGTAGTTAGTTGCTAACTCGTTAAGCTACGTTAAGCTGAGTTAGTTACTAACTAGTTATGTTAGCTAAATCTGTAATATCTATACTAAATATTAGATTTAAACATCTTGTTATTTCCCAGGTTTAATAGATATAATTAATAATTAATTTTGCAATTTTTAACTAATAATAAAATTTAATCATTACAAAAAGACAGAATAAATTAAATTAAATTAATTACTAATAAATTCTAATGAACTTATATTAACATGCTATTGACACGGCAGTTTTAGTTATTCACACATACACTATTCACAATTGTAACTTTGCCCTATTAACACACAACAACATCAAAAGTATTCACACAGTTATCCCAACTATTCACACTCTAACTTTGTCTTATTCACACAGTAGTTCAGACTCACTTATCTCAACTTCTCCCATTCATAGATGTTAACTACTAATACCTGAATTCCAACTATTCACACAGGAATCCTAGTTACCTTTTAACATTTTTTTTTCTTGCGATCCCACTATTCACACAGTAAACGATCCGGATAGCGTCGCAACTACAGTGATCTTCTTAACAGTCCCTGGAGTCTTGTTCATGGGGATCGTAATTCTGGGCGTTACGTTTGCTGCTCTCCACCACAGCAGACGTCGAGACAGGCGCGAAATCCCTCAGATGGACCCAGGGGAAATGCCAGCAAGTCCCAGGGGCCAGCCAGACCTGATCCGACCCGAATCCGGTACCTTAACCGTTATAAAACATTATTTTGAAAATTAATAAACAGAGTTTTCAGATGGAAAGAAACGCGTACCTCTTCTGAGGGCGAATTCCGGGCCAATCGGTGAAGAGGACGAGGAGGGGAGTCCATTTTCCACATCTTCACGAACCAATCAATATCTCGTTTAACTTAATATCTACCAATCAGCGTCCGTTCTTACTATTTTTGGCTGAAGGGTCTGTTTTATCTTCTTAGTTCTCATTCGTCAGAAAATTCTATCAAATAAAGCGCTAGTATGCTTTCGTTCAACATCACAGGACAGTTATTATGGAAGATGTTGTATTCTTTCACACAAGTAAAATTTTTTTGACGCGAGTGGGAAAAAAACAAAATTATGTGTAAAGCCTGATGGTAGCGTCGGCGCCCGCAGTGAAGAGCCACGGCTGCGTCGGGTGGAAGTAAATGTCGAGGATTCCCAGATCGTCTTCTTGTTGATGGCCACGCAGCACTTTCAGCGGGACGATCGTTGGATTTTGAAGCAAATCGCTGTTAAACACATAATAAAAAATTACAACACTTGTAATGAGGAAACTAGGTGTGCGATTTCTGTAGTATCGTCTTAGATCTCTGCGCCCATTCGAAACGTAAAGCGAGAGGGTACAACCGATACTTAAGCATTTTCTCTACCTCCCATTAGTCGCGAAAGCCGAAAATATCGTTTCTGGCTCTCGTCTTTCACATGAGAGGATCTCGAACTTATTATTAATTAAATTATTATTAAATTACTTACTAAAATATTATTATTATATTATTATTGTTGGTTTAATATTTATTAAAATATGAGAGAGATTTCGTACTTGTAAACCATTCCGTGCGACACGATGGCAGTGCAATCGTCGGAGGCCGAGGCGAAGAGCGGGTAGCGGCGGTGGTACGCCACGGCCCTGACAGCCTTGTGGTGGTGTCTGCTGCCCTGGTACGGTTTCGTCGAGAGGTCCAGGTCGAACCACTGCACTTTGCGGTCATACGTCCCGACCAGAACATTATCGCCACCTAAACAGACGGCGAAATACAACATTAGCAATCGCACCAAAGTAATGACTCAGAGCGAGTAAGGCAGTCTCGAGAAACGACGTCCCGCAGCCTCGACTGTTTGAGTACCTGGATGAACGGCCAGGGATGAGACCCATTTGGCTCCTGTCATCAGTTTCTTCGACAGCTCCTGTTTCATCAAATTGTAGATGCGCACGTGCCTTTGCGTCTGCAAGTCGAAACAACCAAATCAACATAAATAATGTATTCACAATGAATTATCAGTGTTCCCACTTTCAGTTTCCCCTTTTTTCCCTCTTCTTCTTTTTATCCCTTTTTCTCCTTTTCCCTCGTCAGCCCCATTTCCCCTTCTTTTCAGGGAATTTCTCTGCAAAGTGGAAACACTGCGGATAGTAGAATTTGCTAACTTACAGCGACAAACAGATAAGGCCTGATGGGATGGAAAATAGCGCACTGGACCAGACCCTTAGCCTTAGTGAACGGCACTTGAGACCTTCTCTTCGACAACTGGTGGATCAGTACAGATCTAATGCAATTAAACAAGCAAATTAGCTTTTCCTACAACTGAAATCTATGTTACTATGTTTTAAAACAAAATAAGGTTCAAACTACAGAAATCTTCATTTTGTTCACCTGTGAGCTCCTTCAGGCATGACGGTGGCAAAGTAGTCTCCCTTAGCGTGCCACGAGACCTGCTTGACTTGCTTGAAGTGCGACACAACAACGCGGAATCCCGCTTCCCACTGCTTCTTTGTCGTCTTATCCCACGTCACGACAGCCTTCACGCGCTCTGGAGGAACGTAGTCGCCCTAAAAAAAAAAAACATATTTTAATAAAATATTCACTATTTGGATCAAAGAGTTGGGAAAAGATTGTACTTGATCAGGGGATTCCTTGAGGATTTCGTCAGTCTTGGCCTGGACGAGTCGGTCGCCGACTCCAGGGTTCAGCAGCAGCACTTGCTGATCCACAGCAGCAGCCAGAAGGGCCAGGGCCGTGTTGGGACACCAGGCGATGCAGCGGACCACGCCTCCGACTTCAAACGTCTTCAGGCAGCGGCCCGTTTGAATTTCCCAGACTGCAATGAAGGACGATAAACATGAATTCTATATCTCACGATATTTTTAAGTGAAAAATGCCTTTAATTGTTTGGTCGTCAGATCCCGAAGCCAAGAATTGTCCACTAGGATCACTAGTAATGCTGCGGATGAGTCCTTTGTGTCCCTTGAATATCAACGAGCAGACGGTGGGGAAGGGCTGCAGGTCGCGGGGCTTAGGCAACTGCGGGACGAGGTCCTCAGGCTGGATGGTCAGCCTCATCTTCTTGGCTCGCGGGCACAGGTAGAGGTCCAGGCAGCGCTCGAACCTCTCCCGGCCGAATCTACCGTATCCGGGGACGGCCCTCAGACTGCTGTACTTTCGTGGAAGGAAAGGGTAGCGTCTCTTCCAGGGCTCGTCTTCCAGGCTCTCCCACCGTTTCATCTAAACATCAAGATAAAATTTGAACAAACTCTAGAAATGGATAAAACACAAAAGCGAATAAAATAATGAACAATATTTAAAATATAATTAATAACATAAATTACATATTAAATGAAATATAAATAATTAATAAATAATTAAATAATGGAAAAAAAGCGAATAAACGAATAAAAGCTACCTCTTCCTCAGTGAAGAGATACTCGGGTGGAGGATTGTAAGACTCCGCGTGGCCCGGAAGTCTAGGCTTGGGAGCGGGAATGTGACTCTCGATACGTCGCACGTCGTCAGCTTTGTCGTCAGCGTCCCACATCAGATAATATTTCCGCTCATCTTCTTTCGTTTTCTTCTGTCCTGGCTTCATCCAGCCCATCTTAATGGCGTGGACCATTCTTCCAACTAACCAAATACACAAATAAAATGTAAATGAAACATATGGTGTACAAAACGATATGTGCAAATACGATACCTTTGATGGCTTCGATTCTCGAAGGGACAAACGATCGCTTGTGCTCAGGCCTGCCCGTGACTGGGGTGTCCATGACTTCACTGGAGAACCAGTCAACCCAAGGCGCATAGGGGTCGAAATTTTTGTCGGGGACATTTCCGCTCATGATTCGTTTGATAGCGTCCACGTCAGCATCGCTAAGAACCACGTCCTGGCCAGTCTGTGGGTCGAAGACTGTCCGCCTTTAAGAAACCGTAAAAATTAAATTCAATTTCACAAAAAAAAGGAATTTTGCTTTTACCAAGTGTCCGGATCTTCCATTCGTCGCAAGAAGTTGTCCAGCTCATCCCCTCGTTTGGGTTTAAGGACAGGTTTGCCGTCCAAGTCGTATCCCAGATGTGGATAGTCTTCGTACCAGTTCATGGGAATATTTCCTACAGTATTCCTCAAATCCTACATTATGATAAGCAGACGTATAAACGTTTAGTAATTAATAATATATTAGTTTATTTAATAAGTATTAAAAAGCAAAATTGATTAGTATACAAACCTCTTCATCTGACGAGTCTTCCATGTACTCGTCCTGTTCAGGTGGAGCCGGTAAACCAGCGTTTGAAATATTTGTTTCATTTATATTTTTCCTATTGTTAACTGAGGATTTTTGTTCTTTATTTTTGCTAGAATCTTCCTCTTCCTCTTCTTCTTCTTCATCTGCCTGTTCTCCCTCATCTTCATTTTCGTCTTTGTCCTCGTCTTCTTCTTCTTCTTCATCTTCGTCACTTTCTTCGTCGTCCTCCATTCCCGAGTAAACACTCGAATCGTCGTCAGACGTGTCGCCATCTTCGTTCTGGACCTCCGACGTCAGAAAATCAACCTTGGGCAAAAAAAAAAAAAAAAAAAATTGTTAGGTCTTAATAATTGCACTTTATTCTTCTTTTCAAAGGGATAACGAATTTTAATTCGTTAGAGATAAACCAAACTAATTCATATTTTGGTGTGCCTCTCAAAATTTTAATTTCTATGCTTCCTTTACAAAACACATTATGTTAATTCAAGTTAAATTTTATTATTGACTTACGTCCGAATCTTCTTGTGCTGCATTTTCGTCGTTATTATTTACATTATTATCCACATTTTCATTAACTTTCCGTTTTCTGCCGGTGACAGTCGCCATGATTTCTAGCGCATTAGAAAACACGTGGACACGAGGCGTCTGCTCGAAATATTTTCCGTACAGCGTTGCCAGATCTCCATTGTAGATATATAATAATTTTGAAATTTCAAAAAAGTTAACATTAATTTCATTTAAAATCTAGTTTTACAACGCCAAACTATGTGTTATAAATGAATAAAAAATGAGGAATAGAATAATTTAATGAGTTTTAACAACAGCTATCAGTTAAAAAATTCAAATAGTTTTGTATTAATTTTAACAAATACAGATTTAAACAGCTATATATAAATGCTACAATGAAAAATATTATCGAATTATTGATTCATTATTTTGCAGCATAAATCTTTTTACATCTCAGTATCAATGTCTTCATTCATTTATGTCGAAACTGTAAAATAACTATACAGTATATACTTTGATTTAAATTCATAATGTATAATTCAATCATCTAAATATTTCATGAATACACTCACACGCACAAACAAAAAGTGACGGTACAGTACGCTTGTGTTAATACAATAGAATAAAAAAAGCACAAAATTCATCTGACGAAACACAACAGCACCGAGATCTTTTCCCGCTCGACGAAAACTTTTATCGTTATGAAATCTTTCGCTTAAAAACATAATCAAAGATGGCAAAAAAAATGCAAATTGCAACAAAATTTCCTAGAAAAACGTTTTAAAACGAAACACTTGATAAATTTACGTTTAATTTACTGCTGGTGTTCTCTCATGTGTTCAGTTAGGCCGTCCTGGTCTTCGGCCAGGAAATTACACTTATTACAGATTCGTTTGTTGTGGACCTTGAAAACGTGAGTGGCCAGTCGTTCGTTTCTGGCAGCTTTATAATCGCAGAGCACACAGAGGAAAGGTTTAATGTGTGTGTTGAGATGTCGTTTCAGGCACCAGTTATCAACACCTCTCCACGAACAGTAGGTGCAGGGGTACAGCTTCTCCTTCTTCTTCTTCTCGCCCGAATTCTGCGGGGTACTGCTTGTGTTATTCGGGGTAGCGGTAGCATTCTGAGGTCCGGCAGGTGCTACGTTCACAGTCGGTCTCACCAGCGCCTCTACCCTGAGGGTAGTGTACGTCTTGTACGTCTGGTTCGGGGTACCTTGGCTCGGGAAGGCTGGTAGTCCCAGGTGCGGGTAGGTTGTCGAGTTGGCCGGCCGCAGCGTTTGTTGGCCACTCTGTGGAGGGGTCGAGCCACTGGCCGTGCTGGGTACAGCTACCGTGGCATAGAAGGGTAGCTGGTTCGGCTGGGCCGCTACCACCAGGGTACCGGGTTTGGGGCTATGGCTTGCGTCTCGCTACTGGCAGTTCGTTTGATCTTCTGCAGGTCGTAAGTGTGTTCGCGGTGCAGCCTGCTGAAGTGTTTCTTGCAGTGGTCAGCTCGGTTGAACTTTTTGTGGCAGACGTAGCACTGGAATGGCTTCTCCTCACTGTGAATGGTCTCATGCCGGGTGAACAGGTCTTTCCTGTCCGTCGAATAGGAGCAGTAGCCGCACGAGTACCTTTTCTCAGCGTTACCGCTCGGAGAGGAGGCGCTACCTTTCTTGTTTTCAACCCTGTCCTTCAACTGAATGAGAAATTTAGTTACTTCGTCGAGAATAGGATTTTCTCGCCAGACTGCAGCGTCCAAGTTCTGCTCGTTATGCTGTCGGCTCAAATGCATGCGGATGCAGCGAGCCCAGGCTGAAGTGTAAGGGCAACGTGGGCACTGGAAAACGCGGAGGTTGGCGTGGGCTCCCAGCCAGTGCTCGGCAACTCGAGCGAGAAGTCCAACGCAGCCACACTCCAGACACCGGAAAAGTTTGTGGGTCGCGTTGTAAGAAGCCACTTTCGAAGAGTTCCACGATAAAAGCTCCTCACTTTCTTCCCATACTGATTCCTGTTGCGTTTTTATCGCGTTGGGAGATTTTAACTTGACGTTTAGTTTCGGCTTCTTGGAAGGTGATGGCGAGTCAGACATTGACTGCGGAGATGCTTCCATTGTTACCTGAAATATGTATGTTACAATTTGTTCGTCAACGTTACAATTGACTAGAACCGAGAGGACGTACCTGAAGCACAGGGCCTCCTGTCGTCTGAACAAGTAAAGTCTGAGGTCCACTTGCGACTCCTCCTTGGTTTTGGCCCGTAACCTGCAAAAAAATAATTTTGATTTGATAAAACATTCAAACGTTTGAATTCTCACTATTTACCTGCTGGTAGTCAAGGTCCATTAGACCAAGTTCACCTTGCGTGGCGTTTCCATTGAGGTTCTGGTTTGGGGGAGCCCCGTTTTCTTGTCCCTGGGCGGGCAGGGCCCCTTCACCGTAAAACTTTTTGGCGATTTCGTGAAACATGTCTTCGTAGCAATCAATTGGGACTACAGGCACGGACGAGTTCTCCATATTTTTGACAGCCACTGGACGAGATTTGTTTCCTCCCTGAGATTTGAACAAGTCAAGCGTTAACTTACGTTTTTACGTTGATTAATGTGACTGCGAATAAATACCTGGGATACTCCACACGTTGCGTTTTTCTGCTCTGACGTAAGGTAACTCAGGTAAAGAGGAAAGGCCATCTGCGAGAGAAAGTCAAACGTTAGTTGTTCGTTAAACAATTCGTTCATTTTCTGTTATATCTTAACGTTAGGCAACACAAGTCAAAATCCTTACATTTCAGCAACATGGAGGTTAGAAAATGAGTAGGCCGCCATTTACGAATAGTCAATATACAAGCTGCAATGATGTGGGGTTACTTGGTGCGTTAAGAGTATGGAAAAGAATGAATGGAAACTTTTGATCGTTTCACTAATTGAATGAAGTCTTCTTGCGAAAGTCTCTTTAACAAATAATACGAGTCAATACAGCACGTTTGTTTGTTTGGCTCTTTAAGGTTGAAACGTGCGCCTGACACCCCCACGATGGTAATTTCCACACCCACCGATTCTCGCTTCAACGCTGGCTGAGTCAACCGCAAGCCAGTACAAATGGCGGCCTCAGTATTTCCACTTTCAGTTTTCGCTTTTCCCTTAAAGGGGGCTCTCTCTTTTCCCTCTTTCCCTTACATGCTAGGATGTTCTAACTTCCCCTTTTCCCTCTTGCCTTATTCTTCCCTTTTTCCCCGTGCATGCTAGAATATATGGCTAACTCTAAATTTCCCTTTTCCCTTATTTCCCCCTTTTGAGACCAGTTTTCCCTTTTTCAGGGAATTTCCCTGCAAAGTGGAATCACTGAGCGGCTTCTCGCTAACCGACTACCGAGTACCGATCCGATTACCGCAGTAATCGATTGTTTTCTATTTTTTTTCTCGGAATAAAATATAAAATTTATCAAAATAAAGCATAAAATATTTATTTAAGTATATTAAACGCATGATTAAACTTTTCTTTTATTAATATTTTTTAAATTGGTATTTCAACGAAGAATTCTAGCCGCACTGGTTTGTTTTCATCATGAGGACCAGGGAAAATTCAGATAAGGGATAATACTAATTTTTCCATTTATTGCAAACATGTGTAGTGCGAAAAACGAGGCAAGCGCAAACAAACCCTTAGGCTATGAATAGAAAATCAAATTTTGCGCATGCGCAAACGTGAGGCAAATATTTTTCACCTATTTCCCACTCGTCTGTTACCTGCAGCATTCTGGCACGACGCTCCTTGGGGCCACCTGCGACTCCTCGCTCATTTCCCCTTCTTTCTTTTTACTTTTAGATTTCTTTTTTTTCCCGAAACTTTATATCACAATCCTTTGATTAAAAAAAGGTAAATCCGAAACAGCTGTAGAAATCCAAACGAGGCACTGGCTCTGTGGTAAACATTCAAAACAAGCGAGTCATTTGAGTAGCGCTTCACGGCCGGGGCCGTCCGTTAATTTTCAAATTTGGCGCGGTTTGTTTGAAACGGCGTATTTGTTTTTCTCTTTTTAGTTTCAAGTTTTACATGAACTGTGAATAAAGTTTAGAAATATTATTAGTTATAAACTGTTTGTTGACTAGAAGCTCTTTTCGGCTGGTCTGCAAACTTTGGCATCAACTGATGTACTAGGCTGGCCAGGGTTGGGTTGGGTACCGTCCAGGGTGTTAAAGGGACGTGGGCGGCCAAGACCCGAGACAGCGAGGGCGGGCGCTCGTATTGCGAGAGACTTGATGCGGCAAGTGGAGAAGACGGCTGAGTAACCGGTTACTCTACCCCGGTAACCGTTATCATCCTCTCCGCCGAATCCGATCTTTCTACTGATCCTTATAATCCAAGTAACCGAATTCAAGGAGTAATCATTTTTTCTGGATATATTTTTGATTACTCTCGGAGGCTTATAGAAACCCGGATCCGAATACGGTATCGTTACCAAGTAACCGGATTCGTGTTTGTGGGCTTGCCAGTGCAGCAAAAGGCGGACAAACACGCGGGCGGAAAAGGCGGTCACACCCAGAAGTGGGTGGTGAAGGGGGTATGGAATGTCTCCCCGACAGTGCTTCCCCTCTTTTCTCCCCTACCTCCCTCTTCTTTCCCCTTTTCCCCCTGCCACCCTCAAATTTCCCCTAAGGCCCTTCTCCCCTTCCACCCAGCGTCTAAACCCCTTAACCTTAAATCGACTTACCTTTCCGCCTCCTTCGTTGCCACCTACTTTACTACGTGCAAAGGGTTCGGAACAAACTTCTATTAACGGATGATAACTACTGATAACATCGATAACATCTGATAACACTTCCATAACATGCACAGCACAAAAACGCTCAGAAAATCAACTAAAGTAGATTTGGGAACTCCTGATACATTCTATAAATATACAACTACTAATCCTAGATATTTTTAGAGTTAAACTAGTTAATAGTAAGTTTTAAATTTCAATTAGTTTTTATTAAATTTATTTGATCAGATTATTACACTTGAACCGTATACAAAAACAAAGGGAACCCGGAAAAAAAATCTGGAATGTTCATGTGTAGGAGGTTCAGGGTGGGATGTTGGGGTACGTGGGTGGTGTGGGAGGTGGGGGTGGCATAATGGGGTGAGGGTGTGACGGCCACCCCCCACCCGTCTCCCACTTCCACTTAACCCCCCACCGGGTATTGATTCCTCCCACCGCCCACTCGAACAACGTGCAAGGTCCTAAGGGGGGGTTCCCGAATCCCATAACAAGTATAGACGATAATTTGATAACAATTTGATAACGTGATAACACTGATAACCGCGCAGTGGGTGTGTGAAGATTATGATAAGGTGAACGACCCCCCCGCTTGAAGAGAGGGTTTAACGCGGACCACCCACACTACCGCCCCACCCTTCAGACCACCCACTCTCATTACTCCCCTCAAGGGGTTCGCAACTCATGAAAAAACTCCGCACACAGTATTATCACCATTATCAATAGATTATCTTCATGTTGTCGTAAACAGCCTAAAAAAATAATGAAACTTAACAAATGATTATAAAATATACATATAAATTCAATTTGTGTGGTTTCATAGTTTGTTAATGTGATAATAATTAGTGATTAATTAAGAATTAACACAGTAAATCCTTCCAATGCGTGTAATATTCATGTTAATTACAGAAACTAATCATAAAGGCAAAAAAAACTACATTACTTCCGCATATCTGAAGAACAGTTCAAAAAGCCGTCATTAAATACATCAGTGCACTTTTTTCATTCTTCAATGGTAGTTATTTTTTTCGCGAAAATTATACAAGTTTTTATTCGTCCAAGCCAAATATCTAAGAGAAAAATTGCGAAAACATAAAATGGCAGAATACGTGTGAAAAGCGACACTGGATAACACACCCGAGTTCTCGTTTTTTCCTCGATTTCCTTAATCGACAAAAGACGTCACTTTGATTTCCGTAATAAATTAAAGGGACAAAATAACGCATCCGTTTATTAAGACGATTTCGTTTTCTTGGCCGGGGACGGTCCGTCAGTGAAGCCAAGCAGATTGAGGAGCCCGTCCGTCTTGTCTTCGTTGGGATCGTCTTCTTCGACGAGGCCTGTGGCCAGCAGGTTCGCATCATCCGGCAGGAACTGTCCGTCGTCACTGGTTAGTTCGAACAAGGACGGGTTGTACGATATCAGCTCGTTTCCTAAAACTTTCACAAATGTAAAATTTTCTGGAAAAATTTTCCGTAAACCTTCTTACTGCTGGTCGAGCTCATGGGACGCTGGATCTCCGACACTCCATTGAGGAAAATATTCGGTTCATCGGCACTGAACAGCTGAAACAGAAACGAAATAAACCATTACTACAAAAGCTTTTACTACAAGTCAGATTCCGCTATCGTTTCTTCTTCCAGAAACCCTTATTTTGTTTTCAAGCGATTCTAACCTTTGAACTAAAATGATGATCTAGAAGTAGGGTAGTAAAATTTACTTCGGCTGGACTAGTGCATCTCAGCCGCGACTCATCGGATCCTACTGTCAAAAGCTATTTTTGTCGCCCCAATAGCAAACACGAGAGAAAAAAGGATTGTATAGAAAAACTTCTACGAAATTCACCTTGCTATAGCTTCATTATGAAAGTAGGTAAAAGATTTAAGTTTAAATACACACCCCGAGTAACGTGGTAGGGTCGACAGAACCAGGCTGCAACGACAGGATTTCTCGCAGATTTTCCAGGTCCATTTGAATAGTGTCCAGGTGGTTATCCAGCTCATTTCTGCTGCGCCAGCGCCGGAAAAATCATAAATATAAATTCAAATAGAATCATATTTAATAATCGGGTTGTATTTTTACCTGCCGAGTGAATTTTGTCCATTGTCTATAACAGCAAGCCGCATTTCAGTTTCTTTTTCCGAAGATTTGCCGTTGACTTTCTTGCTGTCCTTATCTTTGACGGGTTCCCCGCCGAATTTCCCCGAGATGACGACATCTGAGGAGGAGGACAGGGTGATGCAGTCGACTGCTGGCGAACGCTTGCCAACAATCTCACTGGGATTGACGGCCAGCAGAAGTTCAGGGCTTAGCGGGCTGGCCAACATTGCCGAGTTATCGTTTTCTTGCAACTGGGCGATGAGGCTCAAGTCCGGCTGACCATCGTCCAATCTTAATTATCAAATTAATAATTTTAATAATTAAATTGATAAATTAGTCACATTTCTTATTAATCTTCATATTCTTAACAGTCATATGCTGCATTACTTTTGTACCAACATCTTAATTTTTATGCTGAACATACTTAATTACTTAAACTAATGACATTATTAAATTATATAATAGTGTTTCCTTGATAATTCAGTAGATTATATAAAACATAAAACTAAATTAAATTAAACTAAATACACTTGACTTATTTGATATAAACAGAAGTCACAATATTTTGATTTTAAGTTAAGATTTAGTTTACCCAGTAGGCTGCGAATCATCACGTTCGTGAGGTCTGTAACATAGAAAAAGCGAATAAGAAATAATCAATCGTAAAACTATTTTATTATAATATTTACAATATTTCCAAGGTTGGTTGTTCAGACAGAAGTTCGGAAGGTATCTGCACGTCCACTTCGTTTGCCGGTTCGGGAATCTCCACAGCGGGGGTTTCTTCTTCCTGAGGGACTGTCTCGAGCGTGATCTCTTGCCCCACGGAAACTTCAACCACTCCGTCTTCCCCGATATCGTCAATCAGATCCGTGACGTCGTGAATGATGGGCCTCCGGGTGAAATGTTGGCGATTATTGGCGCGGATTTATCTGCAAGAAATAACGTACAAGTCAAGACGATAACAAACAACGTGAACATGACACTCACCAAGTCCTTTGGCTGCGTTAATGTTCAAGACTCGCTGCTGTTTTTTCGAGTTCTTGGAGTCGGGAGAGGCGGAAAAGGCCTCGGCCTGAAGCATGAGGGGGACTCTTCGTTTGAGACTGATTCCCGAGCGGCCATTTGGTTGGACGATACTTATCAGGAAATGTATCAGCTTGTTAACGATCTGCTGCTGCTTCAGGTGCTTCTGTCTCAGTGTGGCCACTTCTCTCCAGAGGGCCTCATTTTCTCGCTTCATTGTTGCCAGTCGAGAGTCGAGGGTCTCTTGCTTTCCCCGCATTGCTCGCACGTCAGACAATACTTTCGAAAGCACCTCTGGTTTCACTTTACTGTCGTCCTATACAAACCGAACAAAAAAAATATTTTTGTCTTACATTTATTTTCAAAGTCTTTCTTACCTGTTTGCTCACAGGAATTTTACGTTTTATGTGTTCGAGAAGGCACTCGTGGCCTCGGATGAAGTAGGTGTGGGCGAACTCCATCTCGTCCTTGTCGAGTTTTAAACCACCCGAGTCGAGGGAAACGACTTTATGAAAGCCATACATGTTCAGCTGCCGCACAAAACTGGCCATGTTGTTGTGTTTGTAGTAGAGCGGCAGCAGCTCGCGAGCAAATCTCGCCTGGTCGCGAATCGTGAAACTCAGTCCGCTCTAAACATGAAAAGGAAAGTTAAAATGTTAGTCATAAGGAAAATAAGAATATGCATTATGACGAAGAATCTATTCAAATTTATGAAAAAGTGGATTAAAAGGAAATTTTTATCAATTACGCATACGAACCGAATTCCAACTGATCAGATCATCCAAGGCAGGATCCTCGACAATCTTCCACAATTTGGCCAAAAATGCAGGTACATTAGCTCCGGATTCTCCGACAGAATGCATTTTCTAATTACAATGATATGGCTTCTTTTCAAATATATTTCAATATCACGCTCGGACAAAAACTGACACTCAAAATGCAACTGATGAAATGCCTCCTTCCTTGCCTTGTTGCCAGTGCTTCAACTTTAGGTTTTGGATTTTCCCTTCAAGAGGCCTCTGTTTTCCCTTTATTTCCCTTCGTCCGGGTCAACTTGATTTCCCATTTTTCCCTTTTCAAAATGTCCACTTTCCTTCCCTTTTCCCCTTTTGCATAAGACCTCGAAAACTTTACTTCAGTTGTATACTGGTTAGATGTACATGTTTCAAACTCGGAAATTTGCGTTTTCCCTTTTCCCTTCATTTTCCCTTTGGAGACCCGATTTTCCCTTTTTAAGGGAATTTCCCTGCAAAGTGGAAGCACTGCTTGTTGCCTGTATGCCTGTGTCCAACTTGCAGTATTGCCATTCATGGTAATGAATCGATCGTGTTATTTATCAAATGGCAATACTTATTTTTTCCATTTTTACAACTAGCGTTAATATTTTTGTCGAGTCAATAACTAATTTAATATAATGTGACCACGAAGAAATGGGGATTCGTGAAATATACAAGTCACGTGTACAGAAGCGTGACAACGCCATAGCGAAAACCTTTTGATCATGCGGACAGTCGACTTTGCAGGGAAATTCCCTTAAAAAGGGAAAACCGTGTCTCAAAAAGGAAAAATAAGGGAAAAATAGGATAGAAGTACACTTCGATATTCTGGATGGGAAGGGAAAAAGATACTTGATATTTTGCAGGTATAGGGGAAGAAAAGGGAAAACCTTGACCTCTTTAAGGGAAAACGGAAAACTGAGAGTGGAAGCTTCTAATAAAAATAAGAAGTTTCTATTCAAATTTAATACAAATATTTAATTTATGATTTTCTTTATTATTATTATTATTAATCATCTGGACTATTTTTATTTTACTTTTGATTCAAGTTGTGAAAAATTACAGATTGAAACT
The DNA here is from genome assembly GCA_002872375.1 of Eulimnadia texana. Classification (NCBI taxonomy): domain Eukaryota; kingdom Metazoa; phylum Arthropoda; class Branchiopoda; order Diplostraca; family Limnadiidae; genus Eulimnadia; species Eulimnadia texana. The sequence goes on from NKDA01000001.1 coordinate 16,277,192, forward strand.
GGCAACGTTGGACGGCCTGTAATAGCGGGCTTTTCAAAACTAATTATATAAATACGGAACACTGGAAAATTTTTATATATTACGATATAAATCATAATCTGGTACCTTAAAAAGCAATTAAATTAAACTCATAACACAGTTGCCATTTAATACATATATTTTTGTGAACTCATTTTGTTTACGAATGAACAGACACGAGCATTCAGCATTATAGCAAAAACGATGCAAATTTTTAATGTAGTGCAAAACAAATACTAATTGGCGTTTATTCCGTGTGTTATCTTATTAGATCTTATTAGATCATCATGTCTGCATCACTTTAGTCAAAGTTGACTTTTGCTTTATCTGATTCAGGGACCGGGAATATCGGGCTGGCTCGACGAGATGATACCAGTAAACCAGGACGTTTCTTTGTACAAGAACCACAAGTCACAGGCCCAGAGGAAGAAATTGAGGAAACCAAAAATCTGAAATTCAGAAATTATTAGGTAATTAGAGTAGAAATTATCAATTATAAGACTCACCACAGAGATTGTGAGTTTAGCAAAGTTTCCCGCAAAAAGCGCAACACACTTTGCCATCGTACAAATTTTGATATGTCTGACGAAATTGTCTGGATTGGTGACGTACTTTAACGAGTCCAAGCCAGAAGCCCAGGCCGCGCTTCCCGACAGCCAGAAAACTCCGAGAACCAAAGAAATCAGGAAATCCTGCGAGTAAAAGAAAGATTATTAGTTAAACATGGAAGAAATTGTGAAAAGATTCTCGTACCATCATAGGGAAGATTCTATTGCTGCCATAGAGTTTATTGAACAGCAAATAGAAGACAATGGAGGCTAAGGAATACAGCATTGTTAAAACGCCAGTGGCCACAAAGAACTGAGCGTCGGAAGACATGTCTCCGAAATAACGAATCGGCTCCTGCTCGTCGCAGATTTTCCTGTTGACTTCAATATGGTCTAGCCTGAAATTTTAAACGCATATATATCAATATGATGATAGTCAATTTTTAAATATACTATTATGATAAAAATACTCTATGTACAGTACTTGAACGGATACGAAAACGCCTGGTCGATAACTTCATCACTCGAAGCGTTGTTTTTACACTGAACCTTGAATGAGAAGTAGCTTTCGTAACTGGTGGTCGTGGCAAACGCGCAGATAGAAAAGATCTAGATCCAGAAACATACAAAAAATACATTAAGAAATACAAATATTCTCAGCCGCTACATTAAATGGTCGAGTTAATGACTTACAAATTGCAAAAGACGCATAAAGCCCCTTGGTTCTTTGAAGACGTCTAAATCAATCTCCATTTTTACTAATTCAGCGGGATTTGAAAAAAATATTGATTAATTTTAGTTTTTCAGATTTAGTTTAGGCTTTCGTTAAAGGGTAACGCCTTCCTACGATTTTCAACTCTCTTGAAAACTTGTTTCCTCTCGATTCTCGATACCAAACAATCATTCATCGCAATGAAGCCTTAGAATCTCGGGTTCATGCTAAACAGCACTCCTTTTAAATCGCAAAATAAACAAATATTAAAAAATAAGAATTTCAACAAAAGTTCTCTCCTCAGTTTATTATAATAATTTATAAATATTCAAAACCATACAACTTAATGAAAAATTTTTATATAATTAATAAATATTTATGCGTTCTAGACCAAAAAGAACTCGAATTTACTTATTACATTTTTGTTTTATATCACATATACCATAATTTTAAAAAAAAATGCTGGGTTAAGCTTAATTTTTCTGTAATATAAATATTTACATTTCTTTTTTGATGTATTTACAGAAAAATGTTTAAACTTGGTGACTACGTCACGTGACGCTCTGACCAATAGGAGAGAACCACATGTTTCTGTACAGCGTGGTGCATTCAGAAGGGACTGTTCAGTGACAGCTGATCGCTGTATGGCAGGCAGCGGCTTGTACAACTTGCCGTACTAAATAGTCCGTAGTTTAATTTATTTCTTTCATCATTCACATAGTTTCAACTCGAAAACCATTCAGCATGGTTTCTCTCACTATCAAATCAGTTATATTAGTAAATTTATTTTTTACTGTTCTAGTAGTCTTGGCCGGGTAAGTTGGTTCTGGAAGTTCAGTTAGCTTTGTTCACAGAAATTAATGTTTGAATTTTTATACAGGCGGGACTTTTACAAAACATTAGGAGTGTCTCGTTCAGCGTCGACAAATCAAATCAAAAAGGCCTACAGAAAGTTAGCAAAAGAACTACATCCAGACAAGAACAAGGACGACCCCAAAGCTGCCGAGAAGTTCCAGGACCTTGGAGCCGCGTACGAAACACTGTCCGACAGTGAGAAGCGAGAGCTTTACGATCGCTGTGGCGAGGAGTGCGTCCAGAAAGAAGCTGGAGGCAATGGCGGAATGGACCCATTTGCAAGTTTTTTCGGAGATTTTGGCTTCCAGTTCAACAGTGGTCACCAGGGGCAGAGAGATACAGCCAAAGGTGCGGATATTGTCATGGACCTCCACGTTACCCTTGAAGAATTGTACAGCGGAAATTTTGTCGAGGTATAAACTTCTTTTGAGTTTTCTACAACATTTTGACAATTTGGAACATTAATGATGACTTTTCTTAAAGATTACTCACAACAAACCAGTGCTAAAGCCGGCGAAGGGCACTCGCAAGTGCAACTGCCGTCAAGAAATGGTGACGAGACAACTGGGTCCTGGACGCTTTCAAATGACTCAGCAGACGGTGTGCGATGAATGCCCTAACATCAAGTAATCGCTAAATCTAGATTCGCATTCAAATGAGCAATACTAAATCTCCTTCTCGCAGGCTCGTGAACGAAGAACGGGTTCTTGAAGTAGAAATCGAACCGGGTATGCACGACGGACAGGAACAGAGGTTTACGGCAGAAGGCGAACCTCACATGGACGGTGAACCTGGCGACCTGAGACTCAGAATTGTTACTGACCCCCACCCTCTTTTCGAGAGACGTAGCGACGACCTCTACACGAACGTTACGATTTCTCTTGCAGATGCTCTTACCGGTAACAGAAATTTTAAGACTGTGACGAGTTCTTTGCTTATTTCGTTTTGTGACAGGTTTCGAAATGGACATCGAACATCTGGACGGACACAAGGTTCACATCGTTCGAGACAAGGTGACGTGGCCCGGTGCCCGCATTCGCAAGAAGGGTGAGGGCATGCCCAACTACGAAAATAACAACCTGTACGGAATGCTGTACATCACATTTGACGTCGAATTCCCCAAAGAAGAGTTCAGTGCCGAGGAAAAGGAAAAGTTACATGAGCTTCTTCATCAGGATTCTGTGAACAAAGTCTACAACGGACTTCGAGGATTCTAATTTCACATGACTGTTGGTGTTGTATATTTTTAGGTCTCCATTTTTGCTCGCTGTGTGTTTGCGTTACATAATAGTAATACAAATCCTTTTATAAATGACTCTTGTCTTTCTTGAATGAAATTTTATTTCTCCGCTACCTTTTCTAGATTAGCAAAGGCAATTAAAGTGCCTTTCAATGTGGGTAGATAGGTGTCGTTTTACGCGAATCCCGCTCATAGCTAGGATTAACCTGGAATAAGAGAGCTTTATAGTCATGGTCACAAGCGTCTTTGTGTTTTATTAATAGATACTCGATGCGCGTATTCAAGCAAAAAAAATTATTATTGGCAGCGGTGGGATTCGAACCCACGCCTCGAAAGACTGGTGCCTAAAACCAGCGCCTTAGACCGCTCGGCCACGCTACCTTGTTAATATCTGTTAAACCGTACATTAAGTACAAAGTTGCATATGTGAGAGAAGCCCAACTCTATTACGATTGCTTTATTCAAATGAAGATATACATCATACTATGTCTTCAAATGTCCGATACCAGACAACTAAACCATAGCAACATGAATTCGGTAATAAGTTTTTTTTTCCATCTTTGGTTTTAAGGTATAGGCGCGAAGTACGCGCAGAATTGATGTACGTAGCAAGACAGTGCTTATCTCAGTGATAGGAGGTCAGAAGGTTGAATCGTCTATGAGAATTATCGCGATTGGGACCATTGCATGTATGATTCGACAGTAAGGGGGAGTGGTGATATGATGTGAAATAGAGGGAAAAGCCTCTTGAGAAAGGTCAGAGCAACGCTGTGAAACTGTGGCGAGGCGAGTCAACGCAGCGTCTGGGTCGAGACGACGCGGGGCTGGAGGAGAGCAGAGCGCTCAGTTCAGTTTGGTGATCGTCTGCGTGCGGCACGGTCGCACAGGGGAGAGGACCTTTGGTAAGCGGAGCCTGAAAAGTTTCTTGCCAGCATTTCGTGGTGGACGATCAATACCACTAAAGCAAGTTGTGATACGGTGGCTGAATTGCTGAGCTACTAGAACCCCCCGATAACTCCACCCAGCCATTAGACCTGGTTGGCATCCAGCAGTACAGCCAAGAATGCGCACAAGTGCTTTTTCCTTCTGAATAACAGCCAGAAAGTATACATCCGGGCCCGACTCTTCTTCTTCTTCTTACTTGTTTTTTCTTTCCACTTTGGATTTTACTCTTCTTTCTTTTTTTTTTCTTGCGGCTGCTGCCAAAGAAGCACCACGGGCTTTGAACGTAATACTTGAAATCCTGCAGTTTGTGTGATGCTGAAACCGGATCCAGCGACTGGCTTTTGACCGGCCGAACTTTTGCTGCAATTCGATGCCTATTTGCAAACTATGAGACTCTGGATAAGTTAACGGTTTTCTTCGTCGACATCTTGGCACATTACCACTTACAAGACCAGCACAACATCTCGACAATTTCTTGAAACTGTGATGAAAGTTCAGCGCCATCGATTGATAGTCTGCCGCCATTTGCCGTCTTCTGTTCAGCCCGCAGCTTGCACTTATAACTCAGCCAAAGTCCGGTAATAAATGTCATTTAACATATCAGTGGAATGTCAAACACATGCTTAGTTTTCTTGTACTCTAACTATCGATTCTTTTTGCGCAAAAATCGATTTATCTTCAGCAAAAAAATAACAAACAGCCAACACAAGACTAGTCGGCCATCTTGAAGGTTTACATCTCTCCTTCTAGAATTTCACGCTGTTTATATCATATCTGCTTTGCGTTTATTATCTCAATTATGAAGATGATGGTTATCATTACTGATATTGTTGTTGTAACGTTTGTTGTAGTCATGTAGTCAAGTGTAGTAGCGTCTACAACACAGCCTGGGCCTGCTATAGTATTGATCTCGTGGGCGGGTTTGCGTCGCTGGCTTTCCTGCTGCACTGTAATGTGTTGTACGCTGGAAGAACCGGGGTGACTGGGTGAGGGGGCGATGAGTGGGAAGTCACTGGGAAACGGGTGGCAAGTGTGCGGGAAAGTTAGATACTCCCAGCCGTTTAACGAAAACACGTCTGAAAGGGCGGAAACCCTATCTGCATCCGTATACACAGTACGTCTGTTTACACACATATAACGCAACCCTTGGAGGACGTCGTCTGCTATCGCATGTTATCCCCTATTATCAGTGTTATCAAGGCCTGTAGACCACAGCTGGGTTCAGTCATGGCTTTCCGCAAACGTCTCATCGGCTGATCGAGAAAACACGGTACTACGAAATCCAATACTTTTCGAGCCCAAGTCGTTGGGAGTCCGGTGGGAGTTGGTTTGAAGTCTCTGGGAGTCTGGTGGGGTGTCTGTTGGTGCTTGACCAAAGTTATCTGGCCTTGTTTTGCAAGACTCGGGTGTCTTCTAAATTTAGATCAAAGAAGAGAGGGCCACTGGGCCCTGACTTTTCAAGGGCTCACAACTCGCACGAAAAGAAACGTACCAAAAACACATGATAACAGTTGATAACGGATGATAACATGGTGATAACACTTGATAGCACAAGGTTCTGGGGCTGATGGATCCTTTGTGAGACCCGTGGGTACGCTCTAATGGTTCCATACATCACTCTTCTTGTCTGCCCATAAAGCCGAGAAGGTCTACAACTCCTCGTCAAAGGTGTGCAACTACTTGATAATACATGATAACATGTGATAACACGGTTAATAGTACTTATACTGAAAATACTACAATAATTAAATTATGTTATGACAAATTTTCCCACTAGATGGCAGCAACCGTAGAGAGCGTAAGGCCCAGCGCGATGGGCGTGGCGGACCAGAGTGGGCGTTTCTCCGAAGAGCAATGCAATTCGGCCAATGAGGCTTCACCGGAAGTGATAGCCACACGCCCGCAGGCAAAGAAAATGGCCGAGAAGTCCTGCTCCAACGAATTCAGCTGCCCTGGGACCAAGAACAGAAAATCCAGCAACAGCAGCTCCCTGACGGCCACGGGAGGCGTGGTCAATTCCAGTCAAGGGGGCGGCCCCTCCAACAACAACCGCCCGCCGTCCAGAAGCTCAAAGATGTGCTGCCTCTGCTGGTGCTGCTGCTGTAGATGCCATTGGTAATTAACTCTAAACTAGACGAAAATAAAAAAAAAATTAATAGTAATAACACATGATAATAGGTTGTCAATTATTAAGAATGATGATAACAGTAAGATAACATCGATGTGAACAAAGTATTCTACATAAATGAAGAGCGTACTCGAGTAGTAGGGAATTTTCCCTATTCAGGTATATCTGTTCTTCTGCTGGTGCTGCTGCTGTAGATGCCATTGGTAATTCACTCTAAACTAGACGAAAACTTTGAAAAAAATAGTAATAACACATGGTAATAAGTTGAAAAATATTAAGAAATGATGATAATTGTAAAAAATCGTCAACGTGAACGCAGTATTCTAGTTAAATGAAGAGCGTACTCGAATAGTAGGGAATTTTCCCTATCCAGGTCTATCTGTCTGTTGTGCTGGTGCTGCTGCTGTAGATGCCATTGGTAATTCACTCTAAACTAGACGAAAATGTTAAAAAATAGCAATAACACATGATAATAGGTTGTCAGTTATTAAGAATGATGATAACAGTAAGATAACATCGATGTGAACAAAGCGTTCTAGCTAAACGAAGAGCGTACTCGAATAGTAGGGAATTTTCCCTATTTGGGTCTATCCATTCTTCTGCAGTGACGGGTTGTGGGTTGTATTTTCAGTTGGTTGTTTTGTGGTTTTCGGTTGACTTTTTGATTGTTTTTTCCCCGCACGGGATGTCGTAGAATCTCTGGCGAGGACAATTTATTAGAAACAAGTTTGCGTAAAGGCCATTTGGTTAGCCATTAAGGTCAGGAAAACAACTCGCTTGGCTCCCCTTTTGAACGACCATTGAAGATGACGTGCGCCCAACAAAACACCCAGCCTCATAAACATTCAACATACAATCGACAATAATTACGTTATCCCCAGCAACTGAGCAAACCAGACACCCAACACTTTGTTATTAACCGGGTTGACAACAACTTATCAACTTATTATCAAGAATTTTCCTCGTACCCAACAATTTTCCTGGTTCGGTTTAGAGTCTGTTGTCCCGTTATATCTAAGTTGAGCCGTTATTGTTCTTATGTTGTAACATACTAAGTAAGATGATGATGATATTTGGGAGGCTTTAAAGCATTAGGAAAAGCCTGTGTGGGCGTGGGTTGAATAAATAGCTAGACTGCAAACTGCTCGTATACAGCGCACGCTTAAAGCTGGTCAATAACTCGCACCCACGCAAACCGAATCAAAACCTATTCACCTATTCTATCCACCGTCTACAACCCAGCCAATTAGGACAATCAACAATAGCTTCTGCAAGTTAAACTAGTAGGAATTTCACTGTAAATATTGACGAAAGATCCTGTAGAATCGTATGCACGGATAGTACGCATACAAAAGTATTATATATCGATGAAATAGATGATGATTATCGAGTAATGGCGAGAAGGAAGTGAACATACAAAAGATGCATTCACGCGCATATGGCGTCAAGTTTCCATGTACCCAGACATGGGGCTTTGAACGCATTTGTTACTCAGTTCAAGGCCAGCCCTTGTCGCGTTCACATTACACCAAAACTCAACCAATTGTCGCCAAAGGAAATTAAATCATTTCAAATACATTTTCGACTATAATGTCGAGCCTACACCAACGATCCGACTCGACGAGGACGTGGCGGTCGATCGTGTATCGCTTACACAGAGGGTGCGACACAAGTTTTGATAGTCTAGTACGATCACATCCATGTTAAATTATGGTAAAATTAAGTGTTTATTTCTCTAATTACAGTTTATCGGCGAAAAATCAGGAAGAGGAGCACGCCAAGAGCATGGATAGAAGTAAAGCTTCATGCGGGATAGAACCGGATATACTGTAAGTATTTATTGATTCCTCTATAAAACGTACAATACCTTGTTTGAATAATTCATGAAAAGATGCACCGAGTATAGATCAAATTGATAATTCAGCCTGATGAGTGCACACTCTAGAAAATTTCGATTATGCTTTGATTCAAGTTGCCATGGCAACCGCGTATACAAACAAAAACAAATCTGCGTTGAAACTCGGTAGCGCATTCTAGCGGCAAGTTTTTGAACTGTTAATTTTGAAAATTAAATTTAAAATACTTGCATTTAGTCAGTGTTTCCAATTTCAGTTTCCCCTTCTTCCTTCCTCCCTTATTTTCCCCTTTCTCCCCTCCATGCCAGAATAGAAGGCTTTACTTCTAGATTCCCCCCGTTTCGCTCGTCTGTTATATTCCCCTTTTCAAACCCCATTTCCCCCTTTTTCAGGGAACTTCCCTGCGAAGTGGAAACATTGTCCTTAATATTTTTATGTTCACTGTATTTATTGAAAATTTTAACTGAAAATTTCTGTTTTCAGGCCAAGTTTAGAGGAGATCCGAAGCTGGGGCGACTCGTTTGACCGCTTGATGAGAAGCTCGGCGGGCCGAGTAGTTTTCCGCGAGTTCTTGAAATGTGAATACAGTGAGGAAAACATTCTCTTTTGGCTGGCTTGTGAGGATCTCAAAAAGGAAACAAATCCCGAAGTTATTGAGGAAAAGGCGCGGGTCATCTATGAAGATTATATCTCGATATTATCACCCAAAGAGGTGCGTAACATTTCATTGATTCTTTGCTGTTCATCGTTTTAATAACATAATTCTATTTGATTTCGACCCTAACAGGTTAGCCTTGATTCACGGGTGCGTGAAGTGGTGAATCGCAACATGGTCACGCCAACTCCGAACACTTTCGACGAAGCGCAACTGCAGATCTACACTCTGATGCACCGGGACTCGTACCCGCGTTTCGTCAACTCATCCTACTACAAGAAAATGGCACAGCTGAACAGCGGCAGCCGGAAGGAGAGCTCGGCCTGAGTCGAGAAACGCCTTTGTGCGCTATAGAAAAACACTCAGAATTACTTTGTAACATACCTGATCTCAGAAGGCAAGTGTTTATACCTTCTAGTCTACTCGAGTTGAAACACAGCTACCTCATGAAGACCAGCACCATGGAGGAGGCAGCGTCTTTACCGAGTAATTCTGCGAGGATATTTCATCAATCCTGTTTTCACCATTCCATCAGATGGAGAAACCAAAAGCGAGCTTCATCCCAAAAAGGTTTCGAAACAAAGATAGCGATGACTCTGTTTCAAGGACTTCTTCAACCTCAGTTTATAAAATTTCGTACTTCAAACAAATCTCTAAGAAGTTACCTTCAAAGTGATTACACTTGTTAGTTCACGCTGTTCATCTAGTCGTCTTCATTTTTCCTTTTCATCGAGTGTCTTGGGCAATGTATTCCAGAATTTGTACGTCCTCTCAAGTCAGCGTCATTTTCCTGCTATTTGCAAATGTTTCTTAACGCTTCTATTTCAAAAGTAAAAAATCTGAAAAACAAGTTTTAAGAATTCGCAGCTTGTTGAATTTTGTTTTCGCAACCAAAATTTGAACCACAAGGTCCCTCGCTTCACCGCTCGAGTACTTTTTTGTTTTATTTTGTGAAACGTGAATACCGCAAAATTATTCGTGCATGACTTCCAGTTATTTTCCCAAGTCTAGGTTTTAAATCTGAACGTTTGACGAGTTGTGTGTGACGTGTTCGAGTGCGACTGCACTTTTTTTATAGAGATTTTTAAGTTACCCCCTTGTATTGTCCACCTGCACAACTCAATACACGCATTTGCCTTGTTTCCTGCTCACAGCAAGCGGCAAAATAGCCACCGTTCAGCTAATGAATGTATTTATTACTTTTCTGTACATTTCCAAGGTTTTGGGGGACACAGCATAAGTGAGGGGGTCAATTTCTTTTGCTACTAGGTTCTGGAGCAAAGCACTGGCTTTATTTTCTTAACCAACCACCAGGGTGTCCTCGTCAACAAAATTGTGTGGCGGGATTTCCAGGTTCAGCGGAGCAGGGCCCTTGCGGATTCGGCCTGACGCGTCGTAGTGAGAGCCGTGACACGGGCAGTAATATCCACCGAATTCACCTACGTTTAAAAACAGGAACGTTAAAAAACGAGACCGAACGCTTGAATACGATTATAACAGAAAAACGAGCAGAAATGAATAAATAAACGAACCAGCGTTGGCAATGGGGACACATCCGAGATGAGTGCAGACACCGAGGAGAACGAGCCATTCAGGTTTCTGGGCGCGATCAGAGTCGTGCTGAGGGTCTCTCAGGGAAGAGAGGTCCACCGATCGTTCAGCCTCAATTTCTTCACCCGTGCGGTGGCGGATGAAGAGGGGCTTTCCACGCCATTTGAAGGTGACGTTCTTTCCTCGGGGATCTCGCTCAGTTTCACTTCAATTTTGGCCAGGGCCAGGACGTCGGCTGAAGCACTCATGCTGCTGACGAACTCGCCAACGACAGTCTTGGCAGCGTAAGCAGAGGCGACAGCTCCAGTGCCCACGATGAGGTAGGAAAAGGCCTGACGAGAGGCAGAGCTCTCCTTGGGATCGGCCCTGCTGTCCTGGACCGATTTCCTGCGGTACTCGGTGAAATCAGGGACTGTAACGTCTGTGTGGGCATAGCGAACCTGGCTGGGACCTGTTTACAAAACAGCAACATTGAACTCCACAAATCTTAATGAATAACGCAAAGGAAGTAGATCATTAGAATCGCGCTACGAAAAACAAAAACATATTCTTTGAATAACTTTCCGTGCTCGTTTTTGCTCGACTTTGCCCAAGACACGAAAAATTATGTCTTTGGTAAGTTATGTACAGTAAAGAGGCCGTTAAAAACTGAATTACCACCAATAGAGGCAGAAGCGACTATAGGTTTCTTCGGTAAAACTGCCGCTAAGGAGCTGCTGGTAAGTTTCAGTGTAGGTGGTTCGGCCAATTGTTTTTCCTTACCCACAGAAGCGGCGCCAGGAATCAAGGGCTTCAGAACCGAAACGACAGCCTGGCTAGTGGCTTTGGACGAAGACGCCAAATTCGACGATCTTGCTACGAAACTCAGCATTTTCCACAAGTTTTTCCACCGACGGGCCAAGTCAGCTGAAGCAAAGATGGCGGACGAAGAGAACCGTAGAGCAAACAGCGTTGCCAAGTTTGTTCTTTGTAATAAATTTTATTTATGTAATAAATAATTTTATAAATTATAGTTTTATTAGGAATAGCTTAAATTGATATAATTTTATATAATTAATTATAGTAAAGTTTTACTAATTAAGTTTAAGACAAATTTTTAGACATTTTCATTGAAAACTGAAAATCGAAAATTCAGCATTTTAGGTTTCATTGATTAAGTAATAGTAATAATAATAAATTAAGTATATTAAATTTAGTATCTTTTAAATTCTTGAAAATAAACTGAGATTGAAAGTTTCAATAATTTTAAGATAGTTTCATTGAAATATAGACACAAAAAAATAAGTGTGATAGTCGGGCTTCCCGTTTCACGTTGCTTTTCAATGTAAAATATGTCTAGAATTACTCATTTTTCCAGTCTGGGAATCATGGAGGTTTTCAGCTTAGTGTTATCAGTGTGTTATCATCTGTTATCACCTGTTATCGTCTTTCGCCAGCTACCCCGTTGGTTCGGGTAACAGACGTTGTATGGCTTCTGTAAGGGGTTTTGACGTATCTTAATTACATGAAGTTTACGAACAACTGATAATAAATGATAACACTTACGAAAGTACTACAGTTATATAGTATAATAGTATGTGATAAATGTTGAATAATAAAACCGATAATAATTAAACAACAAGTCATATGCAACTAAACAGCACTACCTGTTGGCTACTACGTTAACTAAGGCTACTACTACTACTACTACATCTGTTACTACTACTATTACTGCTACTGTAATTATTACTGTGAGTACTACTACCAATACTATAGTTACGACTACTACAATACTACTACTACTACTACTACTAAATTAATTTTACTACTACTACTGCCACTACAACTGCTACTACTGCTGCTACTACTACTGCTATAATATTACTACCATTACTACCACTACAACTGCTACTACAGCTACTACTATTGTAAGTACCAATACTGCTACTGCTGCTGCTGCTACTACTAAGACTACTAAGACTACTAAGAGGAGTACTACTACTATTTCTACTACTATTACCACTACAACTGCTACTACAGCTACTACTATTGTAAGTACCAATACTGCTACTGCTGCTGCTGCTACTACTAAGACTACTAAGACTACTAAGAAGACTACTACTACTATTTCTACTACTATTACCACTACAACTGCTACTACAGCTACTACTATTGTAAGTACCAATACTGCTACTGCTTGTACTACTACTACTACTACTACTAAGACTACTAAGACTACTAAGACTACTAAGAAGACTACTACTACTATTTCTATTACTATTAACACTACTACTTATTAAAATGATAATAATTTCTAGTTTATGCTTCTGCGTTGTAGGGGTTTAGACGTCATACGAAACCTGCGCAGCCCTATAAAAACCAAGAAGCTTTCCTAATGAAAGATTCACTTACTTTCGGGACACTCGACCTGTTCACGAGCATCAGTCCTTCACTGAAAGTATTCGTAAAATAAATTCATTAAAAATGAATAACTGGAAAGACTGGAAAATCTTTAGTGTCTTGAAAACAAGTTCCTCGGAAGAGAGCGTCAATTCAAACTCGCGACGTCAATTGACGCTTCTCAACGGTATCGGTATCATCGTCGGTAGCATCATCGGCTCCGGGATTTTCATTTCTCCCAAAGGTATACGTAGTTCCAATAGGAAAAAAAGTGCGCTAGTCAAACGTCAAGAATGACCCTCTGAATGGTGCATGATTACCATGGATTCAGCTAGATGTTAGTGTGAAACTGGTCCACAATCACACGGTTCGCACGCTTGAATTTTGAAAGAGCTAAGTCACGCAGTATTCAACCTCTTATTCAGAGGGTTCAATTTTAGCAACCAAAGTAAGTTCAGCTACTATTCAGCTAGTGATTCAGAGGGGAGCTAGTGTTCAGCTGTCTAGTCATTCGGTACTGAACCGTATGAATTTTCTATCGGTATCAGTCGTGGATTGTGTTCTGAACCGTTTCCTCAACGGGGTCATCCCTCAGTGGTGAACCGAGCCGTTGAACCGGAACTCTGCCAAGTTAATTATTTGTTCATTAAAACCAGGTGTATTCATCAACAGTGGATCCGCAGGAACTGCGCTGATAGTCTGGATCCTTTCTGGAATCTTCTCGGCGATGGGAGCGCTGTGCTACGCTGAACTGGGAACTACAATCTCACGGTCCGGTGGTGATTACGCGTACATACTGACAGCTTTCGGTCCTCTGCCTGCTTTCCTGACTCTCTGGGTGATAACCTTCATCATCATGCCTTCATCTCAAGCCATTTGCGCTCTGACTTTCGCCACTTACGTCCTGCAGCCGTTCACCGGAGACTGCGAATCGCCGCAAGATGCCGTGCGACTGCTGGCTGCTTGCTGCTTGTGTATATATTATTATTAATACTGTTATTATTAGAATTTTTAATGATTTTTTTAAAGGTATACTGACTGCGGTGAACTGCTACAGTGTGCGGAGTGCAATGAGAGTTCAGGATTTCTTTACTGCAGCTAAGCTTCTAGCTCTTGCTGGAATCATTTGTTTAGGACTCTGGAGACTAACACAGGGTAAAAATAATTAAAATAGAATTAAATAGCCTTCAAACACAATAAGCTAATAATTAAATGGTGAACTGATTAATTAATAATAAGTTTGTTAGCAATATTCAATCAACACTTTGCAGTTTCAGTTTAGTTATTTCGGAGTTTTAGTCCAACACAACTTAATTTTGTATTATTCTTAGAATAAATTAAGTAATAAAATAAATTACTTGAAGATAAATTTATTAAACAATTTACAGGTCAAGTGGAAAATTTGCAAAAACCTTTCGAGGGCCAGTTTCCGCCGGCGGTTTAGCCTTAGCCTTCTACTCGGGTTTGTTTGCATATGGCGGATGGAACTACCTCAACGTTGTCGTCGATGAACTGCAGAACCCTTACAAGTAAGTACAATACAATCAATATGCTACAAAACTCTATTATTGTAGATTTATGCGTGAGGTTTTAAGAGAACGTAGACTCGCCGTTTGCTTTCAATGCAGCGACGTGATGTTTGCGGACGAAGCCACTTGACAGTCTCAAGTCGAACACAAAAACAATCGTCCTGAGTGCTTTCGGGTATATTTTTCACCAGGCCCAGGACTGAGATTTAGCTGAATGGAAATCAAGGAAATGGCTGAGTCACGGATAATGGTTTGTAATCGGTGATGGTTAGCGATACTGTAGCGGGACGAAGAACAGGATAAACGAAGAGTTCCTCGAGTCTCGGGAAGGTCGGGAGGAACTGATTGATGGTAAAAGTTTCGAGAAACGTTACAGCCCAAATAGAAAATGATGCAGTAGTCAAACGTCAGGATGACCTTGTGAATGGTGCATGATCACCATGTGGATTCACAGCTAGATGATTAGTGTGAAACTGGTCCAATTTCACACGGCTTGTACGCTTGTATTCTTAAAGAACCAAGTCATGCTGTATTCAAACCCCTTATTCGGAGGGTTCAGTTTTAGCAACTATAGGAAGTTCAGCTAGTATTCAGCTAGTGATTCAGAGGGAGCTAGTGTTCAGCTGCCTTGTCATTCGATGCTCAACCGTATGAATTTTCTGTCGGGAGGGATTAGTGAGTTTCCCGGATAGTTAAAAAAAAACTATCCAAATATCCGAACACTTCCTATCCGGATTATCCGAATATCCTACATGTTTTTAAACGCAGTAAATAATATTTTGTTCACACTGGATACGATTTACTGGTAACTACAACCCGAGTTTACTTATCTAGTTAACCCAAAAGCTTGCTGGAAAATTTTTGTCACTCGTAATGTCAAGCGGTCGAAGGTAAGCTCGTAGCTGAATTCTGCTCCGAGTAATTCACACTCAACGTTTGTCGCACTTGGCTTTTGCTAGGAAACTTTTATCCATAAAGGCCTACAGAACAAAATCAAAATGGACCTCGGTTCTGTTGGCGTTCACACATAAGGCCTAGCCTGGTTTATATCCATAGTTTTCTGGACTGAACTCTTGAAAAATGAAGGGTCAATCCAGCAGTGTCAACAATTTTAAGAGGAATGAGAGAAACATGCTTTGAATATCTGATAATATGATAGTAACATTCTTCAGCATCGTGGTTAAGAGGAATCAATGTCGACCTTCTTGTGATTGGTGTTTTATAGCAGAACTTCCATTCGTTCTTACTGTAGTCAATCGTTTCGAAGTGTTAGTATCTACTGGACGATTCCCATCTGAACGTTGTTAAATCCGTTCTGTTTGTACTGTCGAATCTTGGCTTTTTTTGTAATGCAGCTACTCCATTTAGTCTTATCACTTACTTCTTTGTTCGTACTTCTTTACCTTATCCAGTGGAATCGCTTACTATAGCTTTTTTCATATAGCTGGGCATCTAATACTGAATTTAGGATCTTCTAAGCAAAGTCGAAGTCCGATACAAGAACGAACATATTTATATATGGCTGTATATATATTTATTATTATTTATTTATTTTTATTCATTTTATTATTTTTATTATATATATATATATTTATACATTTATTTTTATTTATTTCATTATTTTCGTTATTTGTATTTATTTATATTTATTTATTTATTTTTATTTATTTTATTATTTTTATTTATTTATTATATTTATACGTGGTATATATATATATATATATATAAATGCTATATATGGAAATTATAGCTGATTACATACGTCCTGGTTTCTTTGGAATAGTGACTTTCCAATGTCAAGCGTGTTATTTTGTGTTTAAATTTAAAAATCTTGCTGGAAAAAAAAATCCCTTCATATCAATTTATTACTATTCGGATAGAACTTTGTACCCGAATATCCGACCAGTATCCGGATTATCCGGATATCCGATTATCCTGATATCCGATTATCCGGGAAACTCACTAGAGGGGATAAAAATTATGATAAACAGATGATTACAATTTATAACAGGTGATAACAAGGTGATAACACGAGATAGGAATCCCATTAGTCTCTTTCACAAAGTCCATTACGAGGACGAGAAGATCCTTCATTGATTTACAAATGAATTAAAAGCCTCAGTCTCGAAAGTTTTCCCATTATTATCATCATATTATCACACTGTTATCATCTATTATCGATTATTATCATCCACTATCCCATAAAACCTTAATACTTTTACTGGCTCTCACAACAAGCGGCAGAAAGAAATTAAAATTCAACCATAATCAAGTTGAATTAAGTTAATTAAAATTGAAAATTAAGTCGACTAATTAAATTTAAAATACGGATGGATAATAAAATCATTTTTTAATAGGAATTTACCATTGCTATTGGCGTGGGTCTACCAATCGTCGCCCTGGTTTACGTTTTGGCCAACCTGTCGTATTTATCGTACTTTCGCCGCAAGAGATGATAACCTCTAACGCAGTTGCCATGGTAACTGATTAAAAATCAATTCAAATTCGCTCATTTAATTTTTATATCCCTTCAGAGTTTCGGAGCTCACTTTTCTGAGGGACTCAAATGGGTGATGCCTGTGTTCGTGTCGCTATCGACGTTCGGCAGCTTGAACGGGATCATCTTCACCACGGCGAGGATCCTCGAGTCCGCGGCTAAGGAAGGACAGTTCCCCGCGGTCTTCTCGCTTCTGCACACCTCAGCTATGACACCCGTTGCTGCCCTCCTCTTCAATGTTAGTCTACTACTACTACTACTCTTACTACTACTACTACTACTACTACTACTACTACTACTACTACTACTACTACTACTACTACTACTACTACTACTACTACTACTACTACTACTACTACTACTACTACTACTACTACTACTACTACTACTACTACCACACACAAAAATGAGTCGTAACTATTTTCTGTACCGTAAAAATTAAAAAAAACACTGTAAAAAGACACCACTGCGATGTCTTTTTTTGGTGATTCCACGCTAACTTCACCCAAAAAGACACCGTAAAAAAGTCACCACTACGATGTCTTTTTTTGGGTGATTCCGCGCTAACTTCACCCAAAAAGACACCGTAAAAAGACACCACTACGATGTCTTTTTTTGGTGATTCCGCGCTAACTTCACCCAAAAAGAAAAAAACAACTACGAAAAACAAAAAAAAAGACACCGTAAAAAAGCACCACTACGAAGTCTTTATTGGTGATTCCGCGCTAACTTCACCCAAAAAGACACAGTAAAAAAGTCACCACTACGATGTCTTTTTTTTGGGTGATTCCGCGCTAACTTCACCCAAAAAGACACCGTAAAAAGACACCACTACGAAGTCTTTATTGGTGATTCCACGCTAACTTCACCCAAAAAGACACCGTAAAAAAGCACCACTACGAAGTCTTTATTGGTGATTCCGCGCTAACTTCACCCAAAAAGACACAGTAAAAAAGTCACCACTACGATGTCTTTTTTTGGGTGATTCCGCGCTAACTTCACCCAAAAAGACACCGTAAAAAGGCACCACTACGAAGTCTTTTTGGTGATTCCACGCTAACTTCACCCAAAAAGACACCGTAAAAAAGCACCACTACGAAGTCTTTATTGGTGATTCCGCGCTAACTTCACCCAAAAAGACACAGTAAAAAAGTCACCACTACGATGTCTTTTTTTGGGTGATTCCGCGCTAACTTCACCCAAAAAGACACCGTAAAAAGACACCACTACGAAGTCTTTATTGGTGATTCCACGCTAACTTCACCCAAAAAGACACCGTAAAAAAGCACCACTACGAAGTCTTTATTGGTGATTCCGCGCTAACTTCACCCAAAAAGACACGTAAAAAAGCACCACTACGATGTCGTTTTTGGGGATTCCGCGGTAACTTCATCCAAAAAGACACTGTAAAAAGTCACTACTACGATGTCTTTTCTTGGGTGATTCCGCGCTAACTTCACCCAAAAAGACACCGTAAAAAAGCACCGTGCACTTTATTACTGAACCAAATTTTTCTAGTGTATTTTGTCGTTGATTTTGCTGTCGTTCCCCGACGTCTTCGTGCTGATCAACTACCTGAATTTCGCCCTGTGGCTCGTAGCTGCTGCCAGTGTATCCGGAATGCTGTACCTCCGCTGGAAGAAGCCTGAACTACAAAGGCCCATAAGAGTCCCCCTGATTTTACCAGTGGCCTTTCTTGGTTGTTGTGCTTTCCTCGTTCTGCTACCCGCTGTTACCAAACCTGTTGAAACAGGTATCAAAAATTAACTCTGAAAAAACTATTTTAATTATAATTCTCATTTGATATGTGTAAAGGTATTGGTGCGTTGATCATTCTGCTGGGCGTTCCGTTCTACTACTTGGTCAGCAGAAGTAGCAAAATGGAAACTATTGAAAAATTCTCAGGTATTAACAGGCAATACCGTATTATTATGTTATCAAATCTTAATTGATTCGAGTTACAGGTTCTTTTAACAAGATTATCGCTGCGGCACTAAACGTGAATGTGGACAGTAACGAGGATTGAGAGAACTGCAAATTTTTTTGCTGCTAATTGAGATCTTCGGAATCAATTTTTTCACCATAAATTAATATTTATTTTCATTGTTCTTGGAATATGTTGAGTGACTACATATACATGGATGTACTTTTACAAGCCCGTTATTATTTTCACGAGGAAAGATGGTTAGTTTATCATCTTCATTTTCTATATCTGTCCACGGCAATTCGTACGCCACCATTAAATGTTGTATTCTCAGAATGAAAATTTAGTTACTGGAATATATTTTGCAATTATTTCAAATTCACTTTAGGTTAGAGATCCAATTATGGTTAATCTAGCAGACACATGCATCTTGAACCCACTAGTTAGCTAACATTTTTCTACGTTATTTATTTTTAGTTATATATTATTAACTATTTTTATACTTATTTCTATTATATACATATCCTTGATCATATATCCTATAATCCTTAAACTAGTAGATTTACCTACGAGGATGTACTGAAGAAATACAGGAACAGGACTGCGTATTTCTAATTTAATGTCCAGTTAAGAATCTTGACTGAGTAAAAATTACAACACGTAAATATTTACTGATGGACTGAAGTGTAATTATGGTAATTATACTGCGATAAAGATACTGGATTTACACGTAAACAGGTATAACCTGTATCAATCATACGTATGCATTCCAGCACCTGGACAAGTAGAGTAAAGTTTAAAGTGATCAGAGATCATGAATTAGTAAATATGGCATTAATCCAGTAAACTAAGAACGTATTATATAAAATATATAGATTAGTCTATAATAGATATAATATATATAGTTATATAGATATAGTTATATAGAACATATATATAAAATTAGCTTCATTAAGATTGATGTTAACACAGTTTAAAAAAAATTACGATTTAAGTTTTCAGAGTTTTGTCTCATGAGTTATGGACATAATTTTTTTCATTGAATTTGTATTTATTTTTATATTTATATATTTTGTATATTTTTTATTTAATTTAATTTAATTTATCTTTTATTATTATTTTAATATTCAGTTAACTCAATTTATTTTATTTCTATTTGTTTAATTCATTTAATTATATATTAAATTTATAAATTTAAATATATATATTTATGTATATTTCATTTACGTTTTCTAAATATATTAAGTTTTTACTTCCCGTTATAGAAAACCGGCAACGTCTAGGTAGTATGGCGTACGTACATTAGGATGCTGTTTAGATGCTACCCGATTCTCTGTTTTGAAGAGTTTCCACTTTTGGGGGAAATTCCCTTAAAAAGGGAAAGTTTGATCTTAAAAGGGAAAAATAAGGGAACAGGGAAAAGGGAAGTTCCGAAGCATGCCAGCATAGAGATAGAAGGGAGGGGGGGGGGGGCAAGTGAAGAGGGAAAAAGGGAAAAGAGAGCCATCTTTGAGGGAAAAGGGAAAACAGAAGGTGCTGTTATAGGAAAACTTGTTTTTTTAAACGCCTGACGTGCACTTCGAAATTTTCAACGCTACGGGTAAAACAACTTTTCTCCGAGGTAGCGATTTTGAATGTAAAATGGCTGAAATAAATTGCGTTTCTTGCCCGCGATGCAATTACAAATTCGTTCCCGTAAAAGCTGAGAAATGGTAAATATGGTGTATTTGTTTTGTTTACGTGTTTTTCTATAAAATGCTTGATTTTTTCTCTAGTGAGCCTCCTGAATTAGAAATTGTTTTGGACACTTCGGAATCATCGACCCCTGCAGCTGAGGGAGCAGCCCTTGAAAATCATATTATTAATGCTGTAATACTATATTATTAGTTTTTGCTAAAACGTGCTATCGTTTATGGTCTAGATACCTTCGAGTTCGACCACCGCGAGTGCTGTTTCCCGAATTCGCAAAAGAAAACCTATCGCAGTGGGTAATATTTAAAAATACTTGAACCATTCTGTGTGCAGAGTAACACTTTTCGTTTCCTAGTTTGTGAGGAATTGTTACTGAAGGGCTCATGCAACTCAAGCAGATGTACAGACCGGCACGAGGACATCAGTTCTGTTGAACTGAAAAGTTACGTCGATTCGGCACTTTCGATTCACGTCAGGAAAATCATTGAACAGCTGATGCAGAAGAAGACGTTATTTTACTGTTCGTTATCTCAGTCTGGTTTGTCCGAGCTCTTGGAGGCTGCGTGTGGAGCTCTACTGAAAGTAGCGTAACTTGTTCACTATCAATATCTTTTACTTTACTACTAGTTTTACCTGTTGCAACAGAGAGACGGTTCTTCAGCTTCAGTCGAGCTCGTTCTGGATGCCATGCTAACCAGGACACTGCCTTGCCTGCCGGTCGTCTGCATGAATGCGCTCGAGCGAATGGCCTGTCTGAAGTTCCCGGCCAAAATCAACAGTCTCTGCATGAGACTTCGAGAAGACCGAGTTTTCCTCGACCAAAAGTCGTGGTGCCGCCTTCTCCGCTGCCTAGTCGATGCGGGTAACTGTGCGTGGCTTTCGGTGGCAATCCATACTGTCCTCGACTGCCATCCGCTGTTTGACCTTCCCGAAGTAGAGATTAATGTTGTCGTCACGCTATTCATCAGGGACATACAGAAGTAGAGAGATTCTTAATCAATGAAGTTGTATTTTTTTAATTTAAATATTCTTTAATGATTTGGTTGATTTATGCAGAGAGCAGAGCGAACATAAGAAAAACGTCATCTCGAAAGAACTTCTTAAACTTCTGTCTCGACTGCAGCCATTGATTCTTCGGAAGGTTAGACCAGAGCTTCAACAAAAGCTCTCTGAACTCCAAGCTCATTTCGTAGATCCCGCTGACGGAAGCGTGTTCGATGAAATACTTCTTGGCGCCTGTGGGAACAGGGAACAAGACTGGCTGTTGTTTGCTCGGAACTTTTTGAGTTTAGACGGGAAGCCATCGCTCGAACTCTTCGTCAAAAATCTGAATAAAAATTTCTTCGCAGGAGCCGGTGGAGTTGAAAATTTCTTCAAATTCCTATTGAAATTGTCAGAAATACATGGCACTACAAGTATTCAGATTAAAATTGCTGATTTTATTTGACGTAAATTCTCTTATTCTCGCAGATCTGACCACTTTGCCAAACCCTCTGCACTACGAGGCACTAATGGACGCAGTTGTACTGCTCCTACAGCAACTGATCGCCCAGAATCACCCTGACACTAACCGGCACATTGTCAACTGCCGAAACTTCAACTTGACAGACTGGGCGGATTCTGAAAAGTTCACCAACCCAGAAATTTACCTGTACGCTGCCCACCACTGCGCAGAGTCAAATCAGCTTGAAGAGTCTATGATATCGTTCGTCATTGACTTACTAAACAGTGAGATCCTTTGACTTAAATAATATTTATTACATGAACTAAACTTTGTGTTTGAATCCCCAGGATTCCAAAGATCCAGAAAGAACGGCAGCAGCAGTCAAGAATTCAAAAATCTGGAACAGAGGGTTTTGCAAAAATGCTTTGGTGATTTTAGTCAACTCTGAAGTCCGTTTTTCTGGAGTTTCTTTCGTTTTAGTGAATAAATTAAATTACTGAATTGACAAAATCTTGGGTGAGCAACATTTATTCTAGAAAAATTCTGGAAAATTTCGAGGATAATTAGTATTTTATGCTGTTAGTTATTCCAGATTTATAGCAAATATGACTTAAATTAGCGAATTTAATGTTAATATGATTAATTAATATGCAACTTAATACAAAATTTGCAGTTATCACTATTCTAGACAAACATTGAAGTAATAATTTACATTATAAACCAAAATTTGATTAATACGTAAAGTCCACACTTTTGCATTACACCTGTGTAATTTTGGGAATATCTTCGTTTCGCAGTGGGATTTATCCCCGATTGGCGATTTATACTGGAGTAAGTCGTGTAAAAGGAACATCGTATTAGGTATCCTAAGTAAAATTCTTATTAGGAAGTTTAAAGCGTAAGGAAGTGATCTAACACTATCCCCACACTGAAGGACTTATTCCAGTATAAGTAGCTAGTAGGGGGTAATGCTATGTTCACACTGCAGGTTTTATTCCTGTACAAATCAGGATAAACTACAGCGTGAAGAGTTAGCTATTCCTAAAGTTATACCAGTATAATATGGCAGTGTAACCCAATCAATGAAGATACAGCTATTCCTAAACTTATACCGGTATAAGTTTTACATTGTGAAGATGATCCAAATCGATGGAAACGCTATTTTGCACTAAAGATCTTTGTATTCATCACAATGAGAAAGTAGGTTTTACTCGAAAGCGTCATTACAACAAATGCGATTTAATTATTATAAATACGAAGTTGAATAATATAATAATAATATCATGCAGTAAAAATGTAGTTAAAGATGTAAATGAAATAATCCGTTATTTTAGCTGTCGTTATTATTATTACTATTATTATTTATTTTATTTTTATTATTTATTCTCAGCCAAATTATTAGCATTCAAATTCTTCTTCTTGTTATTATAATTCATTTATTATTATTATTATTATTATTATTATTATTATTATTGTGATGCAAAGTGAACGTTTAAGGCGAATTTTAGTTTTCAAGAAACTTTTTTTGGTGCTTGACGAAATCCTTGGCAGTTTTGTCCCAGCAGCTTCGCATTTCCAGAATTTCCATGTACACGGAACCTGCAGAGAAAATTATTATAATTACCATTATTATTATTATTACTGCTACTGCTACTACCACTACTACCATTACTACTATAACTACTTCTTCTATTACTACTTCTATTGCTGCTCCTACTATTATTACTAGTACTACTACTACTGTCACTACTAATACTACTATTACTACTAATACTACTAATACTACTATTACTACTACTACTACTACTAATACTTCTAATACTACTATTACTACTACTACTAATACTAATACTTCTAATACTACTATTACTACTAATACTTCTAATACTACTATTACTACTAATACTTCTAATACTACTATTACTACTAATACTTCTAATACTACTATTACTACTAATACTACTACTAATACTACTATTACCACTACTACTAGTATTATTACTAATACTACTACTACCACTACTACTACAACTATTACTACTCATACTACTACTAATACTACTGAGTCCACTACTACTACTACTACTACTACTACTACTACTTCTGCTATCACTACTACCATCACTCCTCCTACTATTACTACTACTACGTTTAGTAGTGCTCCAGTTAATACTTCTGCTACTATTACCAATACTATTTCTACAACTATAATTGTTGTTACTACTACTACTGCTGCTATATTAGTGTTATAGAGTGTTGCCTCTTTCTGAAGGGCGTGACAGGTTCAGATGGATCTGCTCCATTTGGTGTAGATCAGCAGCATCGTCTCCACGTGTGATACTCTGGAACCCAAGGAAAGTTTCGCCAATCAAATCATCTGCACCAACGATATCGTGATCTTTGACAGTGAAGAGCAGCAGCGAATCAGGGTCGAGATGAAACGATGATGGAACGTCTCTGTAAAGTAAAATATGTTTATAAATATGTACAATGTATTTAAATGGAATTATCACCACTATTATGATTGTTGTGTTTATTATTGTTTATTACTACTACTACTACTACTACTACTACTACTATTGCTGGTACTATAACTATTATTATTATTATTGTTATTCTCATTATTTCTATCATTACTATAATTATAGTATCAATTAAATTCATTACAAGTTAAAGACTTCGTCAAACAGCGGGAAGAGCGTCCGTTTATGGACTTTAGTCTTCTGGCTCTGCTGACCGAACTTTTCCGCGGGGATCAACGAAATCTTCACGAAAGGATCCGAAGATCCTGACGAATCCAGCGCCGGCAAATCTCGACCGTTGATCACTTCGACAATCAGCTGATCGCCCACGAAAAGCGCACGGACCGACAGACTCCCCAAATTGCGGTTTTCTTCACTGGTTTGATTCATTCGTTCCAGGTAATACTGCTGGATCAGTTCTGTGGTTCCGGATGCGTAAAGCTTCAAAAAATGGCGAATTTTAGCCACTATTTCGCTCTGGTCCGGTTCTGATGATCCGTGGAAGAAATTCAGAAGGATTTTTAAGAAATCGTTCCAGTGCTGGAAGTACAAAGGTCTTCTCTGCTTCTTCTAGAACAATAAAATCCGATAAAAACTATAAATCTTTATAAAATCTAATCTAATAACTTAAATAAAAAGTTATGATATTGACATATTAGCTTAAGTCAGTGTTTCCACTTTTCAATTTTCCCTTTTTTCCCTCTTCCCTTATCTTTCCCCTTTCCCCTCTTCCCTTATCTTTCCCCTTTCCCCTCTTCTCTTCTTCTTCCCTTTTCAGACCCCGTTTCTCCCCTTTTTCAGGGAATTTTCCTGCAAAAGTGGAAACACTGGCCTAAGTACAAATATGAATTATATAAATCAATCATAAATTATAAAGTTAAATTAAAATTATACGCATTAATTAAAAAATAAATAAATATAGATATCAATTAGATAAATTGTAAGTTATTGTAATATTAAATTCTAAATTCAAGAACTTAATCTAATACCTCAGCGTCCACTTGAATGGTCTGAAGAACGCAGCACATGACGTTATCAGTAATTCGTTCCAGGATTTTCTGGAAGGTTTCCGGATCCAGACGAGAGTTGAGTGTAATCAGATTCTGATCCAGGTACTGAATGAATTCCTGCTGAATCGCTAATCCTGAAGGAGAGTCCCACTCCACTTCCAGGAAACTGAGAACCTCGTTTCCGATCTAGAAATCATTTATATTTATATTATTTCTTAATTATATTTATATTAATAATTATTATAATAAAAATGTTGATTTGGGTTACGGAATTGGTGATGAACTGGAAGACGTCCTCCAGTTTGGAGTCGATGTTCTCCAGCGCGTTTTCCACTAAGGAGTCCACGGTTCTGGAATTTTCTGTGCGATTTCCGAGCTGTTCCTGGAGGCTGGAGATTCCTAGGGATTCCACCAGAGGGCTGATGGAATTGCGGACGTAGAGGACATCGTTGACCGCGCAGCAAACCTAGAAAATAATAAATAAGTAAAATAATGTGTGATGGAAAGTTTATGAAATAATTAGAAATTCAATTACTAGATCTGTATTTATAGTTTATTTATGTAGTAATGTAATGAAATTTAACGCCATGTAAGGTATTTATTCTTATTTTCATGTGGTTTTAATGGTTTTCTGTTGTTATTTGAATAATTAATCTTAGTTTAATTCATTATTATTATATTATGAATATTTTATGTTTGTAACTTATTACCTTTTCAGTTACGTGGAATCTGCCATTGACAATATTGTCCAGTTTCTGGAGTTTAGTAAAGGCTACTGTGGCGTAGAAGACACTGCAGCGACAAATATCCTGGGAAATAACGAAATTATTATAAATCAATAATTCAGTCATTTATTTAGTGTAATACATGTAAATTTTATAAATAATTCAATAAATATATAAACATACATATACCATACTTACACGATAAATAGGTGATACAATGTCTTGTAATTAAAACAATGACACTACTAACTTTTTTTTTTCTTTTCGTGTCGGGCATTCAGGCTGTGTGCCCATGGGCCCACTGCTCAGTGTAAAGGGAGGGAATTGGCAGACTCTTTCGTCTGTCTGCCTGGAGTGGCTGGCCCGGGAATAGGCCTCACTTGGGAGTGGAATAGAACCCACAGACCCTGAGGTCAAGAGCAGCGGTCGTGACCGCTGAGCTACCAGCCCTCAACTAACTTTTTTCGATACATGTAACAATTAATTAATGTATAAAATTAGGTATCATGTAATTTGCACTTAAATGCATATGAATTATAATTTCATTACTGAGGTGTAGTATATATTTACGTCAGTTAATTTTGTGATGAAAGCGATTGCTCCTTCAGGATCGGGCCACGAGAGCTGCTGCCAGAAAGTTCTGATCTGGAATAATAGTAATAGTATTAATAGTAGTAGTACTAGTAGTATAATAATAAATAATAATATAATAATGTAATAATGTAAAAATGTAAAATAAATATGTAAATGTATATAAAATTTAATATTAAGTATACAGAAATAATATAATAGTGGCGCATAATAATAATAATAACAATAATAATAATACTACTAGTAGCAGCAGCAGTAGTAGCAGTAGCAGTAGTAGTAGTATAAGTAGTAGTGTTAACAGTTGTATTAGTACCAGCAGTAATAACAGTAGTAATAGTAATAGTAGCAGTAGTAGTAGTAATACTATTTTTATTAGGTTTAAATGTAATTTAGAACTCTTGATGACATAGGGATAACCTGTTAACACACTTATAACACGCTGATAACACTAAGATACCTGATAGAAGACGGATACAACATCGACAGCAGACGTCGAATGATTCACTAGACTATCAATGGGAACGAACGTATCCATGGAAACGGCTTTCCCGGTGCGAACAAGCGCCTTGTAGAGGGCAATCTCCAACCAACGAGCCACAGCTGCTGAAAACCACGTATGAAACTCAATCAGCTTCAAATCAGACCTCTGGGAATCCGCCAAAACTAGTGATAACCTGGAAAAAAATCGCATTAATTACTCAAGTAAAAATGATGGTGCCTTTTGTGGTGCCTTTTTGGGAACCTTGAACTAGGTATAGCTTGTACGTAGTATAAAAACCTGGACAAGGCACTGGAGGGTGCCTTTTTACAATGTTTTTTTTACGGTACAAAACGCTACGGCTCATGTTTTACGTGGTTTCCATGTACTACAACTATTAGACTTGATAAAATCTGAGTAGAACAAGGCTTTATACTTGTGGAATTCCTTCAAGGCCATGTACAGTTCGAACAGCGCGGTTCCCATCGTAAGTTTTGGATTGGACTGCGTACCAGGAATCTGGAGTGCTTCACCCGAAGCCTCGAAAGCTGCAGAACTTAACTGTTCCTCGGAAAAATCCAGATTCTTCAAGGATCGGGTAATCGCTTTGACTACGGGAGAACACAGCGAAGCTACTTGCGCATCGTAGAACTGATAGACGAGTGAATAGTACGGAATCTGGAGTATCCTGTTGTAGAAAACATATTTGTAGATGTTCTATCTTGGCTATAGACTCTATGCCAAACGACAGTAGCGCCAAGCAGTCTAGCGGCCACAGTTAGAAACTCGGGCCGTCTGCCGTTATAGGAAAAGTAAAACATCGTTAACTCATTTGGCACTATCAGAAGCTCGTGCTACAACAGCAGACGGTCCGAGTTTCCAACTGTGGCCGCTATGATTGCTTGGCGCTACTGTCGTTTGGCATAGAGTCTACAAATAGTAAAACATACGTGCAGAACGGTTCGTTATATTTCTTCGAAGCTCGTTTCAAGTCAGAAACCAAGTGTTGGATAACACGAACTGCGTTTTCTGTTCGATCGTCATCCGAAATGGGTCCACCGTTTTTTCGTTCTCCGGCAGCTCGGCTAAACCTGCGTGAATTCAATCAAATTAAGAATTAGGACTAAAAACTTTTCGATAGAATATTTACCGATCAGCCGCACTCATCGTAATGGATTCCTCAATACGATTTTTGAAATTATTTAACGGTCCGTCTTCTCCGTTCTTCAGCAAATCTAAACGGTTCAGTTCTACAAGGCCACTGTGGAAATTAGGGATTTCAGTAAACTTTCAAACATTTTATATGAATTTTATACTTTAATAAAGCCTGTAGTTGTTCTGGACTCTCGCTCAGGATCTCGTTACTGTGGATATGGCGGATAATATGCAAAGCAGAGCTGTAGAACTGTTTC
Organism: Eulimnadia texana; assembly: GCA_002872375.1. Lineage (NCBI taxonomy): Eukaryota > Metazoa > Arthropoda > Branchiopoda > Diplostraca > Limnadiidae > Eulimnadia > Eulimnadia texana. The sequence continues at coordinate 16,305,903 of NKDA01000001.1, forward strand.
GAGGCTTCACAGAAGAGCTCGTCCAGTGTAGAATGGATATCAGGATCTTCGAGAACTTTTCTATTGTTCTCCAGGATTGTATACATCATCTGGAAATCCAGAGTCCTGGAACGAAGTACCGAACACAGGACTGTCCAGTAGATCACTGAAGATGCTGCCTGTCGAATGTTCTGGTGAAGAGCTACTTGATGAAGAAGGACGTTGTCTATGATATCAAGTTCACCGCGCCAGTCCTGTTTTCAAAAGAAGAACGCTGAACGGAGTTTCCAATTTGCAGGGAAATTCCCTGAAAAAGGGGAAAATGGGGTCTGGAAAGGCGAAAATAAGTGAAGAGGGAAAAGGGAAAATCTAAACGTGTGGCCTGTAGTCTAGTGCGGAGGGAAAAAAGGGAAAAATAAGGGAAGAGGGAAAAAAGGGGAAAATGAAAGTGGAAAGACTGGCGCTGAAACAAATTACAATTATTTACAGGCTTATTCTTTTAACTCGAGAAAATGTCCTAGCAATAGTTTTAGACCGTAGAAAGTACTGGAAAAGGCACTGTAAAAAGAAACTGAGAAACAACGAAAAAGCACTTTAGTGGTGCCTTTTTACGGTGTGTTTCTACGGTATAAAACACCATTACTCCGAAATGATTTTAAGGTGGGAGGTATACTCACGGCATTTGACTGAAGTTTGTAACTGACCAGAACTTTAAGAAATTTCTCGTAATTTTCTACGTTCTCAGCCGTACATCTGCGGGTTTCGTTTTCTTCTGCTGGAAAGAGCCGAAGCCGCATCTTGATCTCTCCTCGATGTTTCGTTCTCGACTTGTCGCGTCCTTGCAGCGGGAACCATTTTTTCAGCCCGGCCATGGGTATTTCCTACAATAAATCATTTTAACTCAGTTTTTTGTTTTGTTCATGTTGGCACGTTTGCTCACAGTTAACGGGACGGTCACGTTCCCGAGGAACTCGTGCGACGTTTTCCCCGAAGTCTTCGAGACCGCAGCGATTTCTCGGAGAAGCTTCCCGAAACCTTTACATCCCTTAATTTCACCAAAACGGGAGACTTTATCACTGACACTCTCATCAGGATCAAAATCCCTGTAAAAATTCAATAAAGTTTTAAATCTCCAAACGAAAACACAGACAGAGAATTGCATTTACCAGACTTCGACACACAGCGAGTCTTCGTGGACGTTTTCTGCCAAACTGGGAAAGTGATAATTTTCAACATTAATCCTTTAATTGCTACTTCAATCAATTTAATATTATATTTTTACAGTAGTGGTAATATACAACAGATAAAAACAGTGAGTGGAAATGATATCGAACAAGTGAAGCCTAGCTATAGTAAACACGCTTGCCCTAAAACAAGATGGCCGACCTCTTTGCCCTAAAACAAGATGGCAGACCTCTTTGCTTCGCCTGAAACTGAATTTTGATTACTACTTCAAACGCAATCTCAAAAATTAGATTTTACTTAATAAACCAATTTTATAAACAGTAATATCCCTAGTTATACAAATTATAGACATTACAACTGGAGAAAACAACAATGGCCGTCATTCCCTTTGCTGATTTCAGTTCTGAGCTACACTGAAACCTCAAAATCCTCTATTATTAATATTAAACATAAGGAATTCAACTTTCCTAAATTAAGAAGTGCTGCTTAAATCTGTAGAATCGTAATTTATACTTACAAGTAAAATCTCTCGTTCCAGACTGGATCCAAAGTGGCATTTTTCATTGTCGTATTCTGCTGCTGATCTTTGCTACTAACCAAATACATCACACAAAACGGGTCGCTTAAACCTAGAAATTATCATTGGTTAATAATCAAAATAATAAACTGTAATCATAATAATAACCGTTAACATCTTTGGGCGGCAGATTCCGGGCTTCTTCCACGTCAATCCGGACCGAAATCCGCGGAGCCTAAACAATTTTCATTCATTTAACAATTAACTTTAAATCACATTTTGTCTTCTTACCGGTTTGGACTGAGCTTTATCGAGGATTTCCAGATGTTTTTCTTGAGTAAAACCAAAGATTTTCTGCAGCAAACCGAAGAAATCTTCACTGGAAAACTGCTCAACTGAACCCACGACATGTAAAATACTGTACAAGGCATCTTCGTAGATAAGATCCACCTAAAAATCAATTTAATAAAATACATTAATCAAACTGTTCATAAAGATTTTTAATCAGAAATTCAGTTATTTTTTTAAAACTATAGGCATTTTTTACAATGTCTGCTCTTTCTGAACTGGAATCCATTTGTGTTTGCGGATCTGATATTCAAGAAAATTACTTTAAGATTTAAATACAAAAAAAACTGAAAACTGCAGACAGAACTTAATTTTCTCACAACTGGAAAACGACTGACTGTCTACGGGACTCAGTTGAAAATCTAAATTTAAACTGTAGAAGTCACGTGACCTGAGCCTTGGGACTTGACTTGGCGCTTCCAAAATGTAAACAATCTTGAAATTATTTAATATTTTATTATATTTAAATTGCTCGAACTAATTTAATACTATTTTTTAAAAATTGTGTGATTTATTATATGCAGTGTTATTATTATATTTTTGTTTCCCTTTTAGTTATAGGACTTCCGCTTCGTGTACTGGGTTGGTAATTGAGCGGGAAAAAAAAAGTAGGAAACGCACAAAGCATGACTTCATTTTGCGCAACTTGAATAGAAATTTCAAAGCCTCGTGTATTTATAAACTAATTTATGGATTAAATTCGCGTTTAGTTAAAGTACCTGGTCGTTTTCCAGTAAGTCGGGCCAGGCGCTGAAGGTCTGCACTTCGCTGCCGACATCTTGAATCGCCACTTGAACGAAAACCTCTTCGATCCCGCAAGAATCTTGTTCGCCGAAATCCTCTTTGATATTCGAAAAATCAGCAAAAAAATCACCAGAATCTTCATCGGCATCATTTCTATGAAATTCAGACGTTTTCCAATTATTTATATGTAAAAAGTTATAACTATGAGTTACATTTGGTTCATAAAATCGCCGCTAGATGGCGTTGTACCATCAATGACATCATCTCCATTCATTCTTTCCTAAAAAGAACACAACATAAATATTACGTATAATTGAATATAAAATTATGTTAAAATATCCAGAATAATGCTTAATTCCACAATAAAATAATTCTATAATTATTCAATTTAATTCTAACGAAACTATCTACTGCACATACTAGGTATGTTACATTTAATACTTAATTTACTTATAAGGGAAATTTTCAATTTTTCTATGAAATATTGAATGTAATTAGAGAAACTTACTTTTTTTAAATTCAATTTTCTATAAAAATTTTGTGGAAGTGCGAGCGATCGGCCGTCTGCGACCGTGAACGGGAAACGATGACGGAAATCTGGCAACGCCGCAGACGTCGCACAACCACGGGCGTTGAATGGAAAACCTCAATTTAAAAATGTCAGACCTTGCCTGAAGCTTTTTCGTTCTTTTCTCTTCACAAAATGTTTCGTAAATTTGAGGAAAATGCTCCTGAAAATGTCTGAAAACAAGCGCCACTCTGCGGCGGAACTAAGAACTGTGTAGAAACCAGCAAAACCCCAGGAGAAAATTAAGGGTAGTTTCAGGAGCCTGAAATTATCCTGAAAAAGGACATTTTCACGATGCCAATCAGGACTCTGAGTGCAGTGAAATTGGCCCACTTCCAAGGGTATTCAGGACCCTGACATTGGAATGCTTGAATAATACATGTTCAGGGTATATTACTTAACAGCGTCCTGAAAAAAACGCTTTTCAGGATACTTCATGGTACCCTCAATAATCAAGATTCACAATTCTCAACACAATTTCTTTTTACTCATCCACGACCGGACGTGGTTCAAGACGTTCAGGATGTAGCCGACATCCTTAATATTCCCGCTGTGAATTTCAGACTATTTCAGGAATTTTTTAAGGACGGAATCAGCCCCCTACCCTCTCTCCTGTGTCGGGGAACATTTTTGGCGGGCTTTATGAAAAGTGGGTAATTTGACGTTAATTTCAGTGGACATTTGGTGGGAAGTAAGTAGCAGATTGGCCGTATGTTCGTATGTGTTAAAAAGGTGTAAGATGAATCCAACGTTTGGCGGCTATTGTCGTCGAATGACGGGGGTCCCCCATTCAATTCAATGTATCAAATATCATTTTCTATTAACAGCAGTTTGGTTCAATACGAATAAAACCATAACCGCGGTAAAAATCCGGCTTTTTTTTGCCCAGTTTTATTATTATGTTTATTGAAATTTATTATTATAATATAGTATTTTATTAGATTTTTAGCAAGAATATGATTTGTTAGACCTTTTAGAACCGGACTGTTGAATTAGATTTTGAAAATTTCCCCCAGGAGGCCTAGGAAATAAATATGTCGAATAAGTGGACAGCCTATTTTCGTGATTTTCTGTCCATAAACTGGATCTATTGCACTTTATGAACAATGTTCTTGAATTAGAGTCTTGGAATCTTGGTAAGGGGGCCCGGAAAACAAATCTGTCGAATAGGTGGACAACCTATTTTCGTGATTTTCTGTCTATAAATTGCATCTGTTGCACTTTATGAACAATATTCTTGAATTAGAGTCTTGGAATCTTGGTAAGGAGGCCCGGAAAACAAATCTGTCGAATAGGTGGACAACCTATTTTCGTAATTTTCTGTCTATAAATTGCATCTATTGCACTTTATGAACAATATTCTTGAATTAGAGTCTTGGAATCTTGGTAAGGAGGCCCGGGAAACAAATCTGTCGAATAGATGGACAGCCTATTTTCTCAATTATCTTTCTGCACAATCAATCCAAAGAATTTTAGAAACAAGATTCTTGAATCAGATTCTTAAATTCTTGTTCAGGAGGCCTGGAAAACGAATCTGTCGAATAGATGGACAGCCTATTTTCTCAATTATCTTTCTTCACAATCAATCCAAAGAATTTTAGAAACAAGATTGTTGAATCAGATTCTTAAATTCTTGTTCAGGAGACCTAGAAAATGAATCTGTCGAATGTGTGGACAGCCTATTTTCTCAATTATCTTTCTGCACAATCAATCCAAAGAATTCTAGAAACAAGATTCTTGAATCAGATTCTTAGATTCTTTTTCAGAAGGCCTGGAAAACAAATTTGTCGAATAGATGGACAGCCTATTTTCTCGATTATCTTTCTGCACAATCAATCCAAAGAATTCTAGAAACAAGAGTCTTGAATTAGATTCTTAGATTCTTGTTCAGGAGACCTAGAAAATGAATCTGTCGAATGTGTGGACAGCCTATACTGTTGCATGGGGAGGGAAACCTTTTGACCTCATGTCGTCTACAATTACCTTTATCCAATAATAACGTGGGATCAAATGGGAGAGCTTTTTACTAAGCTGCTCACTCCACCTTTTCCATCATTCACAATTAAACTATCGAAGCTAGCACAACTACTAGTTTCCCCGAACTAACTAACTATTAACTAATTCAGTAGTAATTTTATTCGTAATATTTACTGGTTGGGGACATCAATGGCTGAAGAGAAGAATTTTAACGAACTACCGGACTATGTTCAAACAGTCACTATCAGAGGTATAGTTACTACTACTACTACTACTACTACTACTACTACTACTATTATTATTATAGTTACTATTACTCGTACTATTACTACTACTTCTACAGGTATTGTTACTGCTACTACTACTACTACTATTATAGTTACTATTACTCGTACTAATACTACTACTTCTACAGGTATTGTTACTGCTACTACTACTACTACTATTATAGTTACTATTACTCGTACTAATACTACTACTTCTACAGGTATTGTTACTGCTACTAATGCTATTACTACCACAATTATCACTAGTCCTACTATAATACTACAGTTGCTATTACTACCCTGTACTATAACCACCACTACAACTATTACTAGAACTATTACTAATACTACTACTACTGCTACAACTATCACTAGTCCTACTAATACAACAGTTGCTACTACTACCCTGTACTATAACCACCACTACAACTATTACTAGAATTATTACTAATACTACTACTGCTGCTACAACTATCACTAGCCATACTAATACTATAGTTGCTACTACTACCCTGTACTATAACCACCACTACAAACTATTACTATAACTATTACTAATACTACTACTGCTGCTACAACTATCACTAGTCCTACTAATACTACAGTTGCTACTACTACCCTGTACTATAACCAAAACTACAACTATTACTAGAATTATTACTAATACTGCTACTACTGCTACAACTATCACTAGTCATACTAATACTAGAGTTGCTACTGTCCTCTACTATAACTACTACTACTATACTACTGCTATAGCTACCTCTACTACACTATTACTACTGCTACTACCAGTACGGCTACTGCGGCTACTGCTACCACTACAGCTGTTACTGCTACTATTATCATTATTAGCACTATTACTGGTACTACAACTATTACTCCTATTACTGCCACTACCACTGCAACAACAATAATAACAACAACTATTACTACTGCTACTACTACTATTAGTATTATTATTATAATAGCTTTTCATCTTGGAAACTTGAATCCGTTTAGAAGCTCCGTAAGCTGCTAATTGCTGCATCCAACTGCTTCTGTCGCACGCAATAGCAGCTAGTTAATCTTCTAACTACCTACAACTATTAAAATTTACTATTACTACTACATTATGCTATGCTGGATACCATCTTTGATAATAATTACATATTATTATATATTGTATCACATTATATCTTATAAATTAGCTTTAGTAGCACTAACTTACAACTTATGAGTAACGTCTGTACTAATTCAGACTAAGTTACAATTTACAAAAAAATAAAAAATAGTTACTAATAATTCAATTAATTTAAACGAACTAAATTAAATAAAAAGTATAATTAAACATAAAATCTTCCAATTGAAAGCTGTAGTTAACTTAATTCAAGTTTCCGTATAATTAATGGCTGCATTACTGTATGTATCTTTAAATTAATTATCAATTAAAATGTGTCCATATAATTATCAAGGGGTCCGAAACTTCCGATAATCTTGGTACACCAGGGTCATGTTATCACTGTTATCAACCTGTTATCTCCGTGTTATCAGATGCTATCAAATAATCTTCGTACACTTTTCCTCGGAGTTTACGACCCCTTTGCCGCGCAGTTTATATGTATATTATTAATATATATATATCACCATTATTATTATTATTATTATTATTATTATTATTATTATTATTATTATTATACATTATATATTATAGTGACTTTTAAATATATTGCGTCTGCTCCCGGAACACTGCGCAACCTCCCGGGGTTTCCTTCTGCCGCACCTTCAGTTCGGTACCTTTCTCCGAATAGTTGACACTGACCCAAAAAATATCAAACAGAGATAACGAATAACAATCATAAATTCTAATCAATAAATTTATCTTATAGAAAGTAAATAAATAAAGTTAAAAATTAATGAATAAATAGATCAATAATTTCATTAATAATAGTAACACATATAAATATGTGGAAATTATAAATAAATTAAAACTATAGCATACAAAATTTCACAGATTTAACTGATAACGGCAAATTAGTTCAAATTCCCAGTAGAAAATTAAGGATAGTTTCAGGACCCTTAAAATGTCCAGAAAAGGATATTTTCAGGATGCCAATCAGGACTCTGAGTGCAGTGAAACTGGCCCATTTCCAGGGTGTTCAGGACCCTGACATTGGAATACCTGAGTAATACATGTTCAGGATACTTAACAGCGTCCTGAAAAAACGCTTTTCAGGATACTTAATGGTGCCCTCAATAATCAAGATTCACAATTCTCAACACAATTTTTTTTTTTTACTCATCCACGATCGGACGTGGTTCAGGATATTCAGGATATGTTACAGATACCGTTCAGGATGTAGCCGACATCCTTAATTTTCCGCTGGGTTAACATAAAATAGTAATCGATATATTAATTCTTCCTTCATATTTATTAATATCATTTAGTTTACTGTCTTTTCTACTAGTATTTAAACATTTTACATAAATTAATATCTATTTTAATTAATTATAATTATTATTAGATGCCAAAGGAAGTGAAAAAATCCTGGTTTTGCCCAAAGCTCTGGACTTGGAGCGTCCGAAACGGTCTCGGACAGCGTTTACTAAGTGGCAAGTCGATTTACTGGAATCCACGTTTCTACTGAATCCCTATCTCATCGGAGAACAGAGGGCAGCACTGGCTAGGAAGCTGCGGCTAACAGAAACACAGGTACTAGTAGTTAAGATAGAGGACTAGATAGCTTAAGAGCTACTAAGTGCTAAGTGAGAAGCTGGAGGAGACATAGAGAGAGCAATAGGTGCTAAGAATCAATAAGTTAAGTAGTGAGATGGCTGACTAGTTAGTATAAGTGCTACTAAGTGCTAGCGAAGAGGTGGAAGAAGCATAGGTAGAGTAGTTAAATGCTAAGTAAAAGTTAGTAAAGTAGTAAAATGACTGACTAGTTAGTATAAGTGCTGCTAACTGCTAAGCGAGAAACTGGAAGAGACATAGAGACAGTAGTAGATACTAAGTATTAATTAGCTAAGTAGGAAGATGGCTGACTAGTTAGTACAAGTGCTGCTAACTGCTTAGTAGGGAGCTGGACGAGACATAGAGAAGTAAGCGCAGGTGTCAAGTATCAGTTAGTTAAGTAGTAAGATAGCTGGCTAGTTAGTACAAGTGTTGCTAAGTGCTAGCGAAGAGCTGGAAGAAGCATAGGTAGAGTAATAGATGCTAAGTAACAGTTAGTAAAGTAGTAAGATGGCTGGCTAGTTAGTATACGTGATACTTTGGCCTTGCTACTTTGGTCGTAGTGGGGTTTGGACAAATTTCAAGGATGAAAACCACTACGACCTAGTGTACATCTTATGTTGGTCATACACTGGGCCGTAGTGGGGTTTCTACTGCTAGCGAGAAGCTCTCCAAGTCTTAGTAAATTATAAAGTCTAGTATTTAGTGCTACTACTTCAACTGCTTCTTGCTATGCTACTACTAAACTATTTACTACTACTCCTACTACTATTACTACTACTACCACTACTACTACAACAACTACTACTACTACTACTTGCTTTTACCACTACTACTAGTAGTACCAGTGCTACTACTACTACTCCTCCTCCTCTTCCTACTACTACTGCTACTACTACTACTCCTACTACTACTATTACTACTCCTCCTATTATTACTGCTACTACTACTTACTATTACCACTACTACTACTACTCCTACTATTACTCCTCCTCCTCCTACTACTACTACTGCCACTTCTACTGCTACTACTGTTACTACTGCTACTACTACTACTACTACTACTCCTACTAAACTATTTACTACTAGGTGAAAGTGTGGTACCAGAATAGACGAACCAAAGAACGAAAGGAACGCGGTCCAAACGAACGAACGGACGAACGCCCGAACGAAACCACCGAACACAAACCACCAGTCCAACAGTTCAGTAACCATCCAACGTTGCCATTTCCCAACTACCACTACAACTACAACTACTACTACGATTTCCTTCATAACATGCAATCCTTCAGCAATAGTGACCATAGACAGTTGAATTTCGAGCGCAAATAAACTAAAACATGTACTGCAGATTTTCATTCATTACTTTTAACTTATTTTAATAAGATTTTCTAATGTTAACAGCTCAGTTGAACGTAGTTTCGTTTGATAGATTTTTAGTTATTAGATTTGGCTTCAGCTTTGGTGAATTATTCCACTTATGCAATCATCTTATCTGCATGAACGTATACAATTACAGCGAAATGCACTTGGAATCGGTTTGAAAACACAGATTTGGTATTTCTATATATTTGTGCATATTACAAGTATTGAAAGTGAATTTTTGTATGATTGATGTTCAATAGAAACTCATTCAGTTTTTTGTACAGAGCAGTATTTCCACTTTGCAGGGAAATCCCCTGCAAAAGTGGAAAATGAGGTCTGAAAAAGGAAAAATAAGGGAAGAGGGAAAATTGAAAAATCTAGAAGTACAGCCTTGTATTCTAGTACGGAGGGAAAAAGGGGAAATAAGGGAAAAAAGGGGAAGTTGAAAGTGGAAACACTGGTACGGAGTCCACGAGTCTTTGCAATAGGGCATGCGCACAGTATATGTTTGTTCGCTAGAAAATCAATGGAGAAGATTGCACTTACTTTTTAGACGTCTTCAAGGGATACTTCTGCTTTTCGGAAAATTTCCAAAAATTAATAGTAAATAGTCAGATGTCTGAGCTACAAAATTCCGCAAACCGGAAATTTCTACGATGTGCAGCAACGAAGTTGTAAGCGTTTTACTAAATACTGATCGGTTTCCAAATGCGAAAACTTTTAAGTTCTTGAAAAGTATTTGTGCTAGCGGGAAAACTTTCAAAAAAAACTGAGACTAAATTTCACATGCTTCGGCTATAACTTTCTGCAAACCGTGAATCTCTGTGAATTACAGTAGCAAAACAGTAAGCGTTTTTACTTCACGGCAATCGATCCGCAAAAGCGAATCTTTAGACGTCTTAAAAAAATACTTCTATTTGCTGGAAAATTCTCAAAAACTAAAATTAGGTAGTCAAGTGTCTTGGCTACACACGTGTACAAACCACGAATCTCTACGATGAACGGCAACAAAGTTGTAAGCGTTTTACTAAAATGACGGTCAGGTTTCCAAACGCACTGCGCGCTCTAGCGACTAACAATCGTGATTCTAATACAAAGACATTTCATAAAACCAACATGTTTTAGTATGAATGCTGCCATTAGTAGCAGACGAGTTATTTTATCAATACAACGTCTATTATTAATAATAATTAATACGATACAAATTCTTATTTTAGTTATTTGAATTACAATAACACTATCAATATGAAAGTTAACAATAATTATTATTAATTACTTGCACAAATACTGAGCTAACTCAATTCTTGAACTTTGCCGTCTTGCGAAAATCACAGTTACATAAACAGAAATGTTCTAAATTTGTGATTAAGTTTATTTGTTGAATATACAACATTAATTGCAATTAACATTTGTTCTTGTGTAAATCATTTGGCTATATTACGCTTTCACGTTATTAGAAGTAACCCAAAAAGCAAAATAAGAGTTGCACAATAACAGCTGAATGTTAAGTAAGCCCGCTGAAACACAGAATTAAGTTAAAAATCAAGTAATTTGTAATATTTTATTATATACAAAGCCGCCATATTGGTTTAGGTTTAGCGCGCGGACAGAGCACTCTAGCGGTAGGGTTCACTTAGTTTACAAGGCGTCTCTGTCTACTTTGCTCCAGACTCCACTACGGCCCAGTGCATCGTCTCTGTGTTCCGAATGGCTGCAGAGCAAAGGAAAAGGGTTGAACTGTGCCGTAGTGGGGTTTGAAAATACGCCATGGAGAGGGAAGAAGATATGAGACAACATAAAGGCTGCACTGCGTCATAGTGGGGTCTGAAAAAAAGAAGATCAGACTGCTTTACTAAAAGCTATAGAGTATTGGCAAGGGCTGAACTGTGTCGTAGTGGGGTCAGAAAGAAAAAAAATATCAAGTCAAGGCGCCTTCCTACTAACTACAGAGTCCTAGAAAGAGCTGCACTGTATCGTAGTGGGGTTTAAAAGAAAACAGAAGATCAGGGTGCCTTCCTTAGCTATAGTAGTCCTAGAAAGAGCTGCACTGTGTCGTAGTGGAAACAGAAAGAAGACGAAGAAGAAGAAAGAGAAAAATATCAGGGTGCCTTCCTTAGCTATAGAGTCCTGGCAGGGGTTACACTGTGTCGTAGTGGGGTCAGAAAGAAGGAGAAGAAGAAGACAGAGAAAAAGATCAGGGTGCCGTCCCAGTAGCTGTAGAGTCGTAGAAAGAGCTGCACTGTGTCGTAGTGGGTTCGGAGAGGAAAGAAAAAGGAAGAATCAGGGTGTCTCGGTTAAACACAGCCGCACCGGGTGTGATTGACGAACTGCAGCTGCTGGAAGAAAGTTCGCCTGTCCCAGCGGTGCGGGATGGCGAAGAACGTGACAGTGACCAGTTTCTCTTCCACGGCGCCGCACGACGAGTGCGCGGCCGAGCAGTAACCCATCGAACTGTCGCAGCGGTGCAGCACCGTCGCTGACGGTTTGTACGTCACGCCGTGACTGATGTCATGCTGATCCACTGCCGGTTGAAAGTGAATTTAATAGTCATTCATTTTTAATAATTCATAATTTGATAAGTAAATTGAACAGGGCTTGTTAGTAATTACGAAACTAGCTAAGCTAGTTCATTGCTTTGCTGCCTGACTTACAAGCTTACTGACAAATTAAGCGAGTAGGTGACTAAACAAGTAGTTGACTAATCAGCTGACTGATATTAGCCAACGACTAGCTGATCACCCCGATTGACTTAACGACATAAGGAATAAGTGACTAGTTTACTAGCTTGGCTAAAACTGACTAGAAAATTTACTTGCTAGCTAACTAGCTTGCCAATAAAAGTAGTTAGCAGAGGGTAATCTTTTGAAATTTTGCTCGTGCAGGAGACAAACTAAGGAATTTGCTAACAAACTAATGGCTAGCTAACCTGCTAGAAAACTAGCTCATAGTCTGACTAACCAACTTGTTAAGTAACTAGTTCAAATGATTCACTAACTAACTTGCAAACAAAACTATTAGTAGCCTATCCGGCTTAGTAACTAGGTAGAACACCTAGCTAAGCTAACTTACTAACTAACTAGTCCACTAACTAGCTAGCTTAAAAGCCAACCAAGTAACTAAAATAACTAACATATTTAGCTATTTGCTTAAGAGACTATTTAATCGGCTGTAACTAACTAAACTAGCTAATTACTAAATAGCTCTGACTAGCTAACTAACTAGCTTAAAACCAACTAACTAACTAACTAACTAACTAATAGCTTAAGCCAATCAATTAACTAACCAATACACTAAGCTAACTCACTGACAAACTTCTTATCGACTTATTAACTAACTATACTAGATAGCTACGTAGCATTAACTAGTAACTTCGAACTAGCTAGCTTACAAGCCAACCAGCGAACCAAGTAACCAACATACTAAGCTAACTAACTAGCTGACTTCTTAATGTACCAACTAACTAAACTATAGCTAGCTAGCAACCCAGCAATTAACTAGTAACCACGAACTAGGCGGCTAACTAGCTTAAAAACTGCTCAACGAACTAACTAACCAACACATTAAGCAAACAAACTAGTAAACTTCTTAATCAATTGACTAGCTAACTAACTAAGCTAGCAATTAACTAGTAACTTCGAACTAGCTAGTTAACTAGCTTACAAGCCAATCAACGAACTAACTAACCAACATACTGTAAGCTAACTAACTGTCAAATTTCTTAATCTACTGACTAGCCAACTAACTAACCAGCTAACTAGCTAGTTAGCAATTGAATAGTAACGACGAACTAGCCCGTTAAATAGCCAACATACTAAGCTACCTAATTTTTCGACTTCTTAATAAACTAACTTACTAACTTACAAACTAACTAACAAGCTAACTAGCTAGTTAGCAATTAACTAGTAACGACGAACTAGCCCGTTAACTAGCCAACATACTAAGCTACCTAATTTTTCGACTTCTTAATAAACTAACTTACTAACTAACTAACAAGCTAACTAGCTAGCTAATAAACTTACACCCTTACCTACGTATACAAGTCTGGCTTGGGGCACAGAGCACACGAAGGTCTCCGATTTTTTAATGTTAGCGTAAGCTTCCTTAGCTTCTCGACTGGTTGCACTCACATCATAAACATTGGCGCGGAGCAAGCAGAGTACAACTAGAACATTGAGTGCCACTTTGCTGTCAGCGGTGGCCATGTTTCACTTAAAAAAAGGTCAAGTATCTATCTTTGCTAACCTCGACAACACAGCGATAGAAACCCGATACTCGGTCACAGCTCACAGTTTCACACATACGTGTCGTCTGAGTATCTTCACTCGTCTCCGGTCCATCTCTTTCTGAGAACTCGTCCCGTGCCTGACGATCCTCTTATCACGCGGGTCGTTTGTCCCGACTAAACAGGGTGGGAGGGGGTCCGAAACTCCCAGTAATTTTCCGTATACCTAGATCACGTTATCACATGTTATCAAGTCACACTCGTACACTTTTATTCGGAGTCTCAGACCCCAGCTATCCCTAAGGGACCTCCTCACATTGGGGGTTCGATTATAAACTACAATAAATGGAAACTGAATAGTTTCAAATAATCATGGTTTTATATTATTACGTTACTTTTTAATACACATTATAATAAACAATTACTAATGATTCGTACCAAGTGTCTAATAGTAGAACTGATACCTTAATTTTTAATTACAAAATTAAATATTTAAATGATAATATGTTAAGTAAGGAATCAATATGTGAATAATAATATTTAGTATTAACATAACTAACAATTATCTATTATTAGCGTTCTAATTAACGTATTGCGTTAACTGTTACCACAGTATTGTAGTACCACAAAATCATATATTAATCAACACGCATGTTTAATAACTGAAATTATACAAGTTATGCTTTGAAACCAGTAGCAGTTAGTTATTTAACAGGTCCAGCATATAAAACAAAGAAAATCAAAGATGTGCTCGTTGTTTTCCTGGACCAATTCTTGTAAATGCGTTGTCTCGCTAATCTTTGTTCTCGTTGTTGCGGAGTTTCACGAAGCCTCCTACCCTTGTTTCGTAGCGATTTCTTCCGTCTGTACTCCTGACGCTGTTCTTCCGTCATCTTGCTAGAATACCGCGTCCATGCCTCTCGTTCCCTCTGCAGTCTTCGCTCCCGCTTCCTCCTCCGTTTCGAGCATCCTCCGCAACGTTTTACGCTGTGCGTCCTTCATTTTATGATCCAAAGTTTCTCCCAAGTAACTGATTCTTCCCCCTGTTTTCCCGGTTCACTTTGTGAGGGCGAAGTTTCCTCGCTATAGTCAGGATCGTTTGTACTACTCGACTCTTCGTCTGAGGAAGGCTCTTCAGTCCTTGACTTGCTGTCCCAGTAGTCCCTGGATGTTCCGGGGACCGCATGGTTGTCCTCGGATGTTCCAGGATCAGATCCGCGGCTTTCCGGATCTGGTGGTGGGTTATAGAATCGTGTTAAACCCAAACTTTCTTGACGCTCTTCTTCTGTTTCTAAGCGTCGTTTCAGCTCTTCTTGCTCTCGCGTGGTTTTTCGAAGATTTCGGTTCGCCGTGTAACCTTTGCTGTGTACCTGAGCTATACGTGCAAGACTCGCGTGCTGTAAACGCGACTGTAGTTAACTGACTTCACTTAATTTAGCTTTGATAACTAAAACTGACTCCCTGGATAGCCATTTTTGTGAATATTTATCACGGGCATTCAGTTTGCCCCAAGGGTAGAAGCACCCGACTGCAGTTTCAACCCCTCCCGACTGAAAATTCTCATAGAGTATGTAGAACTTGGAACAGAGACTCAGTGAGATCTCACTGAGATCTCACAACTTTTTAGAGTTTCTCACTGAGATCTCACTGAGTCTCTGTTCCAAATTCTACATACTCTATGAGAATTTTCAGTCGGGCTGGCTGGCACGAAAAGTTTAGAAATGCTGAGAAATGTTCAAAGTGTTCAGAAATGTTCAATACAGGGGTACGGATTTCGCTTGTAAGCCCGTACGAAAAAGTATCCCCAGTTCACACCGAAAAAACACCGAAATGATCCCGGTAAAAATTTTCCCGGAAAAATACCGGAATAACACCGGAAAGATGCCGGAAATATTCCGGAGAATTACGGGAAAAGTCCCGGTAAGGTTATCGGGGAAAAACACCGGAGTAACACCGGAAATATTTCGAGAAAATCCTGGAACACTCCCGGTATCCCTATCGGGGAAAAACGCCGAAAAAATCCAAATATAACCCTAGGATGACATCGGAAAATTCCCGGTAAAAACGGGATATAGTTCCCCGGGAAACATCCTGGAAATTTCCCGGGAGTGTCCCGCTCATTTCTGTAATCACAGTTTCACGTGTTCGTCCGCGTCAAAATTTTCACGTAAGGGTCCTGTTGACCTTCAAGCTGTTTTTCGAATATTTGAATTGTTGAAGTTTCATTACAAAATTTGTTATTATCAATCGAGCCCCCCGTACGAGTAAGTATTACCCCCAGTTTACACCGAAAAAAAGGAAAAATTGCATAATTTTCAGTGCAAATTAAATAAAATTAAATCAGTTATAATATATTATATGCTTATGATATGTTCATAGTTAAATGCAAAGTTAAAAATATAATGATATTTTGCCACACTATTTCTATATAGTGTAGAAATGTTATATTAAATTATGTATTAAGTATCATAACACAATATTTTATTATATCATATTACGTACGCTACATATTGGAAAGTATAAACGTTACTTAAGCCAAATAGTTTAAGTAATAAATTCATTATGCGAAAATACAAATAAACTATCTGGCAACGTCGCAAGACGTTTTTGCCAGAAGACCATTCTAGATGTCGTCGAACGTCGTCCACAGGCAAAACAATGCGCATGTCAAGTTTTCTAACTGAATGCCACAATATAGCTTTTTGAAAATTATAAACTACAAAAATCATCAGAAATTAGACGGGCCTTTCTTGAAAATGAGTACTTGGTTCAGCATTTCTGAAAGCTACGGCTGGGAACGGGTGCAACGAAGAAAGTAAGTACTAGATTAGTAAGTTAACGAAAGTATATTCTAAATGTTGTCACGAATAAACCATGTGTCACTAGATTTGATTTTTATGCAGACGGAGTGGATGAAGATAACGTGAATTGGGGAACTGTCTGCACGCAGAAGTTTTGACGATGCGCAACGAGAAGTATCCCTCATTGAGACAGGAAATGCGTGCAAAGACTGCATCGTTTTCATACGCTGATTTGACATAACTCAAAGTCTGCTTCAGTGTGACCGTATGTATTCCATATACTAGAAAGATTAACAGCAGAATAAAATCACAAACTTTTCTAACTAGCTATTGTCTAGCTACTATTTAAAATATATTTTGTTTTGCATTCACAGCTAGCAGCCTGACGGCCGTATCACCCCTGTATAAGTTCGCTTAAACATTGTCCATCATCTCAATTGTATCCCAAGATTTTAGCAATGAAAGTTGAAAGGTAATGTTGTCTCGAAGGTAGTTAAGTTGTATCGTATCATTTTAAATATACTGTTTGCTGGAACCAAGCGCCCTTCGCAGAGTCAATTCAGCGACCTTCCTGCAAGTTTGGTTGTTAATTAACAAATTTTTATTTTTCTTCTGCTTAGGTACCATTTAACGCTGCGGAATTTATCAGCTAGACTCTCTATGAAAGAGCTGATCTCAGATGGTCGGGACGCACAGAGCATCCTTAGGTTCTGTTTATGAGGCCAGAAGATCACACAGGATGACACTAGAAGACTGGAACTAATTTGTTCTCGCTACAAAATTTCCTTTGAATTGACCTAAATTTTAACTATTGGGGATATGTTTATTTCGTGTCTCATGTTGCATTGATTGTATTATTGAAATAAAAAATACACGATTTGCGTGATAACAGATTTCTTATTTTGTATAAAAACCATCAATAAGCCATAATAAGGCGCAGAACTACGTGAAAAACAATTGTAAATTACCTGGTCTTACCTGTAATATACCCGTTTTTTACCCCCAAAATACCTCAGGAATAGCCCGTAAAAGTCCCGGAAATATCGGGAAATATTGGCGGAATATCTTCTTTTTTCCGGGAAAAGACACCGGAAAAACACGGCAGAATCGTTCCAAAAGTCGCGATAAAAAACACCGGCAAAACACCGGCAGAACCCCCCGAAACCGGCAGTTGACCGGCAAATTTGCCCCAATTGACACGGATCAAACACCGGAAATTTCCCGGAATTTTATAGGTACTTTTTCATACGGGAGCTTATATAATTTACATAAATTGTGTTGATACTTTCATCGTATATACACTTTGCTGTATAATAGTAATTGTAATTGAACAATTATAACTGATAATTAACATCATTTCATTCGATAACTGACATAATTAACATAATTAATTATTCTAATTTTTTCCATTTTGGGTTATTTAGTCGATTGCTATCTTCTAACTGGCGGAGACAAGTCACGTGACTACAGATATTTCACTTCTAAGATACAATCAATGGTTCAAGGAGTCCGAAACTTCCAATAATCTTCGTAGACCTAGGTCATGTTATCACTGTTATCAACCTGTAATCTCCATGTTATTTCCGTGTTATCATATGTTATCAAACATTCTTCGTACACTTTTCCTCGGAGTTTCGGACCCCTTGCAATGGTTTTATTACATTAATCTAAAATTCTTCGAAAATTTGGATACAACGATTCTCTCTTTTGAATTGAGCACACTTAAATTATTAATATTTAATAACTAAGTAAAAGTAATTATATTACGATATCAGACTAAATTTATGAAGTTTTAATACTACTGTTTTTAATTATGGTAAAAATATTTATTAGACAACAATTGTTACAGACTCTAATTTATTATAATAATTAATTTATCAACAAATGAAAGTAACAATTATTAACGAAAGCGAAAATTTTTGTATTTTACACACGAAATAAATTAGTTTCCCAATATAAATAAATTTTCGAATAAACTAATGATCATTCCAACAGATATCAATCAACACAGGAAAACCGTTCATAAATTAGACAGTCAGCAGTATTCCATAATATCAAAGTTCAAATCTGCATGTCGGGGCCTTTGCATCTGCACATTGTGTGATTCTCCAGTTGCAGCTTCACCACTTCACGTTTCTTCACTGCGTACGGGATGACCATCACCTCGTACGTCGCTAGTTCTTCAGTGTCCGCCTGACAGGTTTGTCCGCCTGAACAGCAGCCGAACTCCCGGGCGCATCGGTTCACCACCAAGGCTTCTGGACGGTACGTGTTCCCCGATTTGTGGTTCCCTGATTTGAACATCTCAGCTTCTGTTTAAAACAAAAAACAACACGTTATAATTCACTGATTAGACTAAACCGCTCATCAATAATCGATCAATCAATGAATGGTTGATTGATTCGAGTAATTCTGATGAACGCAAATCGATTGGTGACTGACTTACCAACATAGACAAGCATAGGTTTCGGTTCTCCGCATTTCCAGCTTTTGGAGATATTTATGTTTTCCTCTAAACTTCTGTAATTGTCGGCGTTGCCCACGGGACTGCAGGAACCGAAGACGACAACTCCGATTGTCAGTACAACCATCGCCGATAGATTGATGATCGAACACATTTCGATTTGATTCGATGGAGCTAGTAAGCAGATGAATAGTCTAAGTGTGACCTGTTCAAGATATTGTCAGCTTCTGAACAGCGGACTTTTGGACTGTGCAGTTCTTATATAGTCCAACCTCTTCGGCTCAAGGCGATAAGCACCCAAAGGAAGGAATGCAAATCGGGGAAGTATCCGGGTAAAGCAGACAACAAAAGTCCCGGGCCCCTAACGCATGATTCACACAGGGACATGCATGGTTCTACTTGACGTCAAAGCCTCAATCCCTCAATCTAGGGATTCAACAATTAGCTGAAACGTTTTACAGAGAAGTTACGGATAACAGAGCGACTGTTAACCAGTGATAACTATAAAGATATCAAGCGATAGCAACTTCAGCAAAACTACAATAGATCATCAAAGTCTACGAATAGATCATTTTATAATTATGATAATTAGTTTGGTAGTTGGTATTCTAGTCTAGCCTTCTGGGGGGTTTCGCAAACTTGTACAGAAGATTCCCCGAAATCGGTTTAAATTTAGTAGTTCCCAAATAAGGTCATCTCCAGGCAAAAAGAAAACGGAACTGACCACTTTCTCTTTTTCCAAGTTCGTATATAACACACAAACTACCGCTTCCGGCCAACTATTAATACAACCGGGAAAAAAAAGGCGATAAGAAATTATAACGAAGATTTTTCCCATTCTTGACGTTTTTTGGCATTCGTTTTCTCAGTACGTAAATCCAGTTTTGAGGAAATTTCTTTGCAAAATTTTCAATGACGCTCGAAGATTTTGACAATGATCTGAACTTCCGGATGACATAACTGGTTTCTTCACTAATGTTAGCGCTGTGTTGTCACCCTGTTATCACTTGTTATCACCTGTTATTCGTACAGCCTTCGACTTGACCTACTGCAAGAGAACACGTTATCATATGTTATCGTTTACTATTCGCATTTCTTAAACTGGTTTAGCATGTTCTCAGTTCAGTGTTTCCACTTTTGCAGGGAAATTCTCTGAAAAAGGGGAGAAATGGGGTCTGAAAAGGGAAGAAGAAGCGAAGAGGGTAAAGGGGAAGTCTAGGCATTGTATATTCTAGCACGAAGGGGAAAAAGGGGAAAGATAAGGGAAGAGCGGAAAAAGGGAAAACTGAAAAGTGAAAACACTGTATCAGTGGTTATTGTTGTTATCAGATTTTTTTGCTTTTTACTATCTATTCTTTACATTGTCTCTAACCTAGTACAGGTTATCACTAGTTACCAGCTGTTATCACCTTGTTAATATCCGTTATTCACATTGTCCTTGACCTACAAGGATACTTGTTCCACATTTTATCACACCATTACGAAATACTATCATCCGTTTCGTTTATTGACTTTAACCTATAAAGGGGCTCGTTATCCGATGTTAGTATACTTTTATACTGTTATCACATTATCATCTATCCTCCACATTGCCTTACAAACCAACATAGGAGCTTTTTATCAACTATTTTCATACTGTTGTAGTATTTTTAATCATCACTTATCCACAGGATACACATGAATAATGCTTTTGATACTATTATCACATATTAACATCCGTCTATTGTCTCTACTATCCTTCTGAACGGGGAATCCCTTGGTTGTTCGTTCCGATTTATGAATGAAATGGGTCTTTGACGTCAAGAGGGGAACCGGTCTGCCCGTGGTTGATTCACGTCAGGGGCCCGGGGGGTTTTGTCGTCTGCTTTACCCGGGTACTTCCCCGATTGCGTCCCTTTCCTCTGGGTGCCCATCGCCTTGAGCCAAAGAGGCTGGACTATATAACAACTGCACAGTCCAAAAGTCCGCTGTTCAGAAGCTGACAATATCTTGAACAGGTCTCACTTAGACTATTCAACTGCTTATTAGCTCTACTGAATCAAATCGAAATGTGTTCGATCATCAGTCTATCGATGATGGTTGTGCTGACACTCGGAGTTGTCGTCTTCGTTTCTTGCAGTCCCGTGGGCAACGCCGACAATTACAGAAATTTAGAGGAAAACATAAAAATCGCCAAAAGATGGAAATGCGGAGAACCGAAACCTATGCTTGTCTATGTCGGTAAGTCAGTCAGCAGTCGATTTGCGTTCATCAGAATCGCTCGAATCAATCAACCATTCATTGATTGATTGATTATTGATGAGCGGTTTAGTCCAATCAGTGAATTATAACGTGTTGTTTTCGTTTTGAACAGAAGATGAGATGTCCAAATCAGGGAACCACAAATCGGGGAGCACGTACCGTCCCGAAGCCTTGGTGGTGAACCGATGCGCCCGGGAGTTCGGCTGCTGTTCAGGCGGACAAACTTGTCAGGCGGACATTCAGGAGCCGATGACTTTCGAGGTGAGAGTCTACGCACAGGACGCGTCCAAATACGAAACCCTCAAACTGTCACTGGACAACCACGTCAAGTGCAAATGCAAATCGCCCGAAATGCAAATCTAAAAAATTCCAATATTCGCAGAACTAGACTTAACGAAATTTCATGGCAGTTTTTCTGTCCTGTTTGACTTGTGATTATTTCAAACGCTTATTTGACGGCATTTTATTTACAAAATCAAAGTATTTATTATTCACAAATTTAACTCATTTTTCCCGCCAAATACACCATGTGCAATTTGTACTACGCGTTCTTTGGATACTTTCTTAGAATAAAAACTAATTTTCCCAAACAAAAAATTACTAAATCATATCATAATATATCTCGTCACGAATATTATTAACTAATAGTTGCATAATTCGCTATAATTAGTGATTACACCAATAACCTTATACGGTTTTTGGCAGTTATTAAAACTTACCAAGCATCTTTTCCGCGAAAAATTTCACAAATTTCAACGGAATATTTCGTTTTCTGGAACGCCGGTCCGGGCAATCGTTATATTCCAGATAAGCGTGTTCAAGTAGAATTACAAATAAATGTAAATAATATGATTCAATATGATAACCACACATAAAAATGCAACGCGTGTGAGTGGAGAATGGACGGCGTGCCAAAAAAGGGACGACGAAGTGCCAACTTTGGTGACACGCCGCCGGAAGACTGATAACACGTTGATAACAACTGATAACAGGCTGATAACACGGTGATAGCTTTTACATTTTCATTAGTGGATTCGTACCCGGTTCTTGGAAGATGACATCAATTTTCTATTTTTAGTAAATATTATTTTTTAAAAATTCACGTAATTATAATTGGGGTTTAATGAATTAAATAGATAATTAATATTATTAATGATAATTTGATTGCAATTCGTTAATTATAATCCATTAATTGAATCAGTTAGGCATTGCAGGTCAATTAATAATTCAGAGTTTTAACTAAAGTTAATTAATTCAGGGTTTTACCCGTACTTACTCTTACTTATGAAAATGAAACCAAATAAAAAAAATAATTAATTTCAAACAAAATTGCAGAAAACTGATACTGTATGCCAGACCAAACGAATGCAGTAGCCAAAATTCTTGTAATCTTAAATATTTCAACTATAATAATAATAATAATAATAAGACGAAATTTTAGGTTTTCTTACAGTATTCGCTCTGTTTCAATAACTTTCAAAAATCTAGCTTTCTCCCATTGATTTAACACAGCCGGAAGAGTGAATCACGCAACACTGCGCAACAGTTGAACAGTAACCAAGAATCCAGTTCCAATATTGCTATATTATAAATAATACAAAGCTTATTTTACGACTAATTGTAGAGTAGGATAAGAGTGTAATAACATAGTAGTATAATGGTAGAGTATTTTAGTAATTTATTGTAGTATTCAGTTATAGTAAAGTAGGATTTTAAAAAAGGGTTTTCCCGTTGGACGATTTCGTCAAAGTTTTTGCCAGCGGCCATAGCAAAAGCATTTAAAAAAGGACCTTGCCCATCTCCTGGAAAGCTCAGACTCCTCCTGAACTTCGCCACGAACCCAGTGTAGGTTCTGACCACGTTTTAGAAATACGAAAGTATTCAGAAATGATTATTAGAATCAGTGGTTTCCTCGTGGTGGTGCTTGTCGCTGTCGACCTGGCTGCAGGAACGCGTCTCGACGAAAGTCAAGGACGCGTTGTCCATCACGAGGAAAGTCTCAAAGCTTACAAGAAACTGAAATGTGGAAAACCTAAGCCTATTATCATCTACGTAGGTAAGCTTAACATCTAGGTCAATAAAATTATTAATTCAATTAATTAATTTAATTAATTGTTTTACAGAGGAAGAATTGAAACGACAGGGAATGTACAAAAACGAAAATGTATACTTGCCACGAGGAGTGGTTGTTCACCTGTGCCGGAGCGAGGCGGGCTGCTGCAGGAATCCCGAGAAGTCGTGCCAAGCGAAATCCGAGGAACGACTACGCTTCCAAATCGCCACGATGACGGAGTACGGGAAAGGACCCGTAGGATACATCTACCTGCCGCTGACCAACCACACGCAGTGCAGCTGTAGTTAAATAAAAAAAATTAGCTTTTAACTAATTATTTAATCGATAAATTTGACCATCGGAACTGAACGATTCGCAAAGAGCTTGCCGTATTTATTGAATGTGATATCTTTTTATACAAGTATTAAATGCTAATTGAAATTTCTAAAATACAACTGTGTTGGTATAATTCAGCGTTAAATTAGTTAATGCCAGACTAATTTGTAACGCTACACGTCAACGAAGAAGAAGTGCCGAGTCAGAAGCTGGCAATGGAAGTGAACTTGCAATTTTAGGCACGAAATACAAATAACAACTAAAAGTTAAATAAACAACTAAGTACGTAAAACTCCAACCTAATGAACCTGGTTTTCCCCCTGCACTTGCATTGTGTTTCTCTTGGAACTTGGCCAAAACAGAGAAAACATTCAAAGACGTACTTTGAAATACCAGCGCCATGTTTATTTTGTAGCGACAACGCCATCTATGAGTGAAAGTCGAAACTAAATTTCTCTTTATAATAAATAATTTTAATAAAATAATTTTAGTTCTAGCATATTTCATTATTTATTGGGTTTTTTATAAGGATAATCTAATTTATTGCTATTTATTTACTTGTAGTAAAGATTTTGTATCAAATTTGTTCGTAAAAGAATTCAGACAAACCGAATTACTTTTCCAGTTTATTAATAAATGAACAGTAATTAAAATTTATTCAAACACTCAAACATTCTTATGATAAATCAATGCGCAAATTTTCTTTCTTGGACGCTAGATTTGTGGCAGCAGGACGTATTGGGAAACTAAAATCGGGCGCCATATTTGAATCCCTCACTGAAGAGGCCCACCCTTTAGAAATTTCAAACCTTTAGAAAAAAAAAAAGATTAAATAAAATAAGTTATTAGTAATAATAACTTTGGGTTAATTTAAATCTGGTAATCAAATATTTTTCATTGGAATAAATAATATTACCACGTTGACTGGAATAGACTCAATGCCGGTCCAGAACCTGGTGAAGCTCTTGACAACAGTAGCCCTGTACCGAAAATGACAGGAAAATTTTCAGAAATGTTTGTTAACTTTACATTACTGTCTATTTATTTATAACATAGAATAGAAATAGTATTAAATTTATATAACTTAATTATAATATCAAAGCCAAAAAAAAGGGGAAAACTGGTACTTGAAAACAACTTGTCCCGTGAAATCAGTAGGAGGAAACCAGTAGAACGAAACACTGGTTTTGGTTCCTCTATCGCTGTGGGTAATCGTAGCCTATAAAAATGTGAAAATTTAGATATAATTTTATTAAAGTGAAGTCTAGTTTATACAGTCGTAAGCAAAAAAATCTAGTCCACCTAGACTAGAGAAAGGCGCTTGTTGCTTGAACTTCAGTGTTTCCACTTATGCAGGGAAGTTCCCCGAAAAAGGGCGGGAAATGGAGTCTGAAAAAGGGAAGACGAAGAGAAGAGAGTAAAGAGGAAATCTAGACCCTGTACCAGTGTTTCCACTTTTGCGGGGAAGTTCCCTGAAAAAGGGCGGGAAGTGGAGTCTGAAAAGGGAAGACGAAAAGAAGAGAGTAAAGAGGAAATCTAGACCCTGTACATTCTTGCAAGGAAGGGGGAAAAAGGGAAAGATAAGGGAAGAGGGGAAAAATGGAAGATTGAAAAGTGGCAACACTGCCCTGTACATTCTTGCACGGAGGGGGAAAAAGGGGAAAGATAAGGGAAGAGGGGAAAAATGGAAGATTGAAAAGTGGCAACACTGCCCTGTACATTCTTGCACGGAGGGGGAAAAAGGGGAAAGATAAGGGAAAGAGGGGAAAAATGGAAGATTGAAAAGTGGCAACACTGCCCTGTACATTCTTGCACGGAGGGGGAAAAAGGGGAAAGATAAGGGAAGAGGGGAAAAATGGAAGATTGAAAAGTGGCAACACTGCCCTGTACATTCTTGCACGGAGGGGAAAAAGGGGAAAGATAAGGGAAAGAGGGGAAAAATGGAAGATTGAAAAGTGGCAACACTGCCCTGTACATTCTTGCACGGAGGAGGAAAAGGGAAAAGATAAGGGAAAGAGGGGAAAAATGGAAGATTGAAAAATGGCAACACTGCTGAACTTGTCTACCACTATACCTATCAATCGAGATCAAAAACAAGGTCATGGAAGTTTAAACAGCGTTAGGTCACTTTAATTTTCACCCTTGTTAACCATTCGACTGCTACAGTAGTAGTAGACAAGTTGAGCCCAATGCGCCTTCTAGGCAGTGTTGCCACTTTTTCAATCTTCCATTTTTCCCCTCTTCCCTTATCTTTCCCCTTTTTTCCCCCTCCGTGCAAGAATGTACAAGGTCTAGATTTCCTCTTTACTCTCTTCTCTTCGTCTTCCCTTTTCAGATTCACATTTCCTCCCTTTTTCAGGGAACTTCCCCGCAAAAGTGGAAACACTGGTACAGGGTCTAGATTTCCTCTTTACTCTCTTCTCTTCGTCTTCCCTTTTCAGACTCACATTTCCTCCCATTTTCGGGGAACTTCTCTGCAAAAGTGGAAACACTGCTTCTAGGTGGGGGTAGATTTTTTTTGCTCACGACTGTACCTGTGTTCCACTGCAGGCCACGATCTTGCCATCCCCGCTGAAAGATCCTACGGGATAGCCTCCAGCTTGAGCCTGGACGATGTAGCCAGCGAATTCCTGACCGTAGGGCGAAAACAGCGTCACTAGGAATCCATAGTGAATAGATTAGTTAGAAATAGTTTCAATAATAGCTTTATGACAATTATTTAATGCAATCAATAACTGTATTCCAGTTTAATTAATGTACATTATCAAGTAAGGTTATGATATCTGTGTTTCAACTTTCAGTTTTCCCTTTTTTCCCTCTTCCCTTAGTGTTCCCATTTTCCCTCTTTCCTCTCCGTGCTAGAATATAAGACTGTACTTTGAAAATTTCCCCGTTTCCCGGTTCCCTTATTCTTCATTTTTCCCCTCCGTGCTAGAGTATAAGGCTGTACTTCTAGATTTCCCCCTTTTCCCTATTCCCTTGTTTTCCCCTTTTTCTCCTTTACGTGCCACAACATATGCCTGTACTTCTAGATTTTCTCGTTACCCTCTTCCCTTATTTTTCCCTTTTTCCCTTCACGCACTACAATACAAGGCTATACTTCTAGATTTTCCCGTTTCCCTCTTCCCTTATTTTTCCCTTTTTCCCTTCACGCACTACAATACAAGGCTATATTTCTAGATTTTCCCGTTTCCCTCTTCCCTTATTTTTCCCTTTTATCCCATCGCGTGCTACAACAAAAGCCTGTACTTCTAGATTTTCCTGTTTCCCTCTTTAGCTATTTTTCCCTCCTATTTTCCCCTGTTCCAGGGAATTTCCTTACGACGTGGAAACACTACACGTTGTACCCTTTTCTTATGAAGATGACTATACGTAGTTAAGGGCGAACCTGTGATTGCCTGAGGAGCGCGGACGGTGGTAGAGCTGACATTCAGGACGTACGGCGAGGGGCTCTTCTGCTCCGAGACACCGTGGAAGGGCCGCAGGGAGCCGCAGGCGGTTCTAGGGGCTCCGCTGCGGAAGCCGCTCACCAAGCCGGTAGACACGATGCATGTGAAGGCCAACACAAACTTCAGCGACATCTATGGAGAGATTTCGAAACTAAGTATTCGTTCAACTAAACAGTGACCTGCAGTAAAAACTTGTCACAGCTTCCGGGTTTGATGAACCGTTACACATGTATGAATTACTTTTTTAAACTTAAACTAAAAACATTTAAAATTAAATTGAATTAACAACGATTAAGTGAAAAGTAGAATGAATACCTTTTGGATGAAATACCTGAATATTTTAACGAAGAAATAAGACTTTGGTAGTGGCAGAAATGGAAAGTAGGAAGTTGTGAGGAACGGCAATGCAAGATCAAAGCTGGTAACCAAGTGCCTGAAGCTGACTCTGCATTTCACCTTATGTATTGAACTTTCAGAAGTCCAGCAGTGACGAGAAGAAAACGTTATGTGCTAATTAGCTTTCATAACACAAATGTTACAGAAAATACATTCACTGGTTTAAGTATGAGGCGAATGATGCCTTCAATGTATCGGAAACTAGTAGGTAGTGTATTACTTTAACTTAACCTACTTAACTACTAACTATTAACTATTAACGAACTAAATTACTAAATTTCACTTTCATAGAACTGGTTTTCCCCGACTTTGCTTAGTAATCCACTTGGAACAGAGCCAAGGTATAGAAAAAGACCCGAGCATTGCTCTGAAATTTTGAATTCGGTCGCCATGTTCGCTACAGCAACGCCATCTCTGAGTAAAATAAAGAACTATTTGTACTTTATTTTTCATATTTAAATAAATTATTAAATCGCTTAATGTTCCAAAAGCTATAACATAACAAATTGTAAAGGTTTGATTATAGTGTATAATTAACTGATGAACTGAATCATTTACGAAACACATATTTATGGAGTTTATTCAGAAATTTAGCCACAATTTATGGGAAATAAAATTCAATGCAGACCGCATAAAAACACTTTTAAATTTTAATGAAAATCTGCGGATGGTTTATTTTAAAAAATGAGATGCTGGCACCAGGAAGTATTCGGTTCGATCCCGCATTGAAGAAGTCCGCCGTTTAGGAATCCATACTCTTTTCGAAAGAAAAAAAAAGATTAAAACTTAATATAATTTAGTAATAGAAGATCTGATTTCAATACAAAAATTTAGTTCAGTTAGTTCAAACTAAAACGTACCACGCTGACTGGATCAGACTCAATGCCGGTCCAGAACTTGGTGAGGTGCTTGACAACAGTGGCCCTACAAGAAATAATTAGAAATTGTATCTAATCAGCAAACACTCTTTATGAAATACATTAAAATGTTATTCAATTTAACTAGGAAAATGAATAAAAAGATTGGAAAAAATACTTGAAAATGACTTCGCCTTCAAAATCGTTCGGAGGGACCCAGAGGAAAGAGACGCTCTTCTTGGCTCCTCTGCCTTTGTGTGTCACCGTAGCCTTGGAATTTAAATATTATAAAATCTTAATTTATTTAAAATTAAACTGATTTTTCATACCTGAGTTCCCTTGCAGTCGACAATCTTGCCATCTCCGCTGAAAGATCCCACGAGATCGCTTCCAGACCGAGCCTGCACGATGTAGCCGGCGAATTCAACGCCATCAGGCGAATCCAGAGTCACTAAAAATAGTTCAGTAGTTAAAATTAAGATTTTTAATAAGAATGGTAAAAAGTATAATATACCTTGAATTCCCTGAGCAGGGAGGGTCTCGGTATCGGTAGCATCGGTGGTATCATCGGACTGGGCAACTGTGCGCTGGGAGCGAGCGGTGGTAGCGTTCAGAGTGAAGGCGTACGGCGAGGGGCTCTTCTGCTCCGAGGCCCCGTGCGACGGCCGCAGGGAGTTGCAGGCGCTCTTAGGGGCTCCGCCGGGGAAGCCACTCACCAAGCCGGCAGAAATGACGCAAGCCAAGGCCAACACTAACTTCAGAGACATCTGTCGGGGGAGATGAGAAAACAAGATAACAATACAAATAACCTTGCGCAATACTTAATAAAAATTTTTAGTTTACAAAAAGAATAAGTTAAGATTTAACAAAATACCTCGAATAAAAACAAGATTTACTTTAAAAAAAAAAACTGAATTTAAACTTTCAGAAGATCCAAGATTTTTGAGAAAAGTGAAAGTAGATTACCTTAAGGGCAAAATACTGAAGATCAAAAAAAGATTTTCGATTAGTGGCGGCGGATGATGGAAGGGCAGAAAACTTCTCCACACCTACGCGGGATCAGTGCCGGTGACCAAGTGCTGGAAGCCGGGCGGCCGTCACCTTTTTATACCGGCGGACCTTCCCGCACCAACTTCTACGCGGGGAGGACCGAAAAGAATTATACTAATTCACTTCAGAAGGACACCCTGAACATTTTCCCTTTCATTTCGGTTCTATACGATCCCTAAGTAAACTCACTAATAAATATCAAAGAACCAACAGACCTTGGATTTTAGGATTCTAGATCTCTTGTGTTGTAATTCCCTAATTCAATTTATACGATCCCTAAGTAAACTCACTAATAAATATCAAAGAATCAACAGACCTTGGATTTTAGGATTCTAGATCTCTTGTTTTGTAATTCCCTAATTCAATTTATACGATCCCTAAGTAAACTCACTAATAAATATCAAAGAACCAACAGACCTTGGATTTTAGGATTCTAGATCTCTTGTTTTGTATTCCCTAATTCAATTATAGGATTCTCAAAGACACGAAATGAAGGTTTTAAATATACGAAAGTATATTCAGGCCTCTGGCTTTTAATTATAATTAACTTAGTCCATTAATAATTTATTTAGGGAAGTTGTTCTTTTTCTTTTGGTAGACGGACTAGGACATTAGAACTTTTTGTACTTTTACTTCCTACTTCCTACTTAACATTGCAAAAGTTGCCGGCGGAAACGGGGATATGTGTCTGGAAGGCATTGTTTCTTTGAGAGGCTGAGAAAAGGAGGTCAAGGAAGAGGGGCCCCATAAGCAAATTATATGGACGCAACACTTGGGCAACAGAAGAACAAGAAGAAGAAGAAGAAGCGATAAAACTCCGAGATAAAAAGGGTTTGTAAATATTCCCCCGAGACTGGAGATGAAATGGTGAAAGTTGTTCCGACTCATCTTCTCATTACTTTGTGTTCATATATTTAAGTTTTGCGACCGTAGGTAAGCGGTCCATGGTGTAATGGTTAGCACTCTGGACTCTGAATCCAGCAATCCGAGTTCAAATCTCGGTGGGACCTTCATTTTTTTTTCTTCTTAACAAAATTTTGTTTTCTTTTTTTTCCTGATTCATCAGCTAATTAACTTAATCACTACTGAATTAATGAACTACTGAATTGCTTTAAATTTAGTTACTAACAAAAATAAGATAGCGCTTCAGAATACTCCTCAGCTCGCATTTTAATAATGTTGATAAACTTTAAGAAATTATTACTTTAAATTATTATTATTAATTATAATGAAATTATGATTTATGACTCTATAGATGACATACTTTTCCGCATCAGTGGTCAACAATAAATACATTTTTGTCATTGTAAAAAACCACACAGTCTCCCGGAGACCTTCAGCTTCGTTTACCTTACAACAAGTTCCTGGTTTGAAAAACAAGTAAAAAAAAAACAACTGAAGTCTTAACTTTTCAGTTGCTTTACATTAGAGACATTTTCTTTTAAATTCAGTAACGGATTATATTGCACAATAAGCGAATTAAAATGCGCAAGCTATAACTGAAGTCCATTGCCGGAACGATTCGGTAAGACTCGAATACAAATTCTGAACTTTCCAAAAGTGTTTACTAAAATTATAAAATCACCACCACAACAAAACACATGCTTTTCAATAGAAATTGATTCTGTTAATTTCTGTATCGAATATATATTGTATTTGTATTCGAACCATTATACGATTTTCCAAGCGAATAATACAAATAAATGAAATCTATAATTTTCCCACGCTATATATATATATGAATGATAAAGTTATCACTTCTGAATATAATTTTTTTACTGATAAATAATTTTAAAGTTTATTGTAGGACTGAATCTTCATTTCTGCAGTTTTCGCGGTTTTTTCAGGCGTTTGATGTTGGCGGTGACCATATCCCAATCTGGCAACGCCGCAAACGGTTTCGTCCCATCGCTGGCGACGTAAATGTTGGAAGGCATCTCCATCATCACTTCGTAACCGAGCAAATCCGCAGTTATTTGCTGAAAATTTTTTTAAGAGCTCTCAAGAAGAATGTCTAAACAATACATTGGTGCAGATACTTGAGTTAATTTGTTCCCGTTAACCGAGAAAATCACGTCGAAATCTCCAGTTTTGGCGAGTCTCAGATTCTCTTCCTCCATTAAGAGCATCAGCGTTACGTTCTCGGCTGCTCCCAACGATATGTCCGTGGCCAGTTTGAAAGATTTGAAAATTTTCGGGTTGTCGTATTCCCTCCGAATCATTTCACTTATCAAAAAATTAAACTTACTAAGTTAATTAAATTTGAATTAAAACTAGAAATAAAGAGTTACAGCCCAGTTCTGTCGAGAAATTCACTCTGATCCGAAACGTAGTAAAACGCTTCCAAATCCAATGGTTCGTCGGATTTGCAGAATCCATTGTTGTTCAGACTGACCCGACGATTGTTCCACTTGCGTTTCGCACCACGAAACTTGCAAATTTCCTTAAATTATCAAACGGATTCGCCAAAAAAGAAGGTGAGGACTGAGTTACCTGAGTCCGTCTCTGACCCAGGATCCCCAGTGCGCGGTATTGACAGCCACCAGATCCTCGTAAGTGGCTCCACATGCTTTCACTATTGGCAGTTTCTCCAAAAACGATTCTCCAATAATTCTATAACATAAATCTAGATTAATAAAAATAGGGCCAATGTTTAAATATGCGAAAAATTCGAGCCTGTCAACTGTATCCTTCATATGATCCTGCAAAACCTCAATGGAATATTTCTCTTGAATGGTGGTAGATTGCTGGCCTCCAGAAGGTTCCACCATTTTTGTCACGATATCTTCCAGAGAACCGGCTTTGAGGAAATCTTCAAGTTCTGTTACGAAAATTACATAAATTATTCATTAAATTTTAGAATATCATGAAGTTCAGTAAAACCGAGACTGTATCCCAGATCGCGAATCTTCAGGACCAGAGCCACGGAATCCAGAGAAGTCCCGCCGATTTCGAAAAAATTTTCCCACAGTTCCAGTTTCCGATCCCTGACCGAAGATCCTAGAACCGATCGGATGGTTTTGACCAGAGCCAGAGCGTGTGGTCGCAAACTAGGATTCTCCAGTTCGCTCACAGCTTCGTTGTCCAGATCAGCGATCTTGGAATAACCTTAAATTCAATAAAAAGAATTTTTAATTTATTATTATTTTTAATGAATTAATCAGTGTTTCCACTTTTGTAAGGAAATTTCCTGAAAAAGGGGAGAAATGGGGTCTGAAAAGGGGAGAAGGAGAGAAGGGGGTAAAGGGGAAATCCTTTGTATGTTCTAGCACGGAGGGGGGAAGATAAGGGAAGAGGGGAAAAAGGGAAGAAGAAGAGAAGAGGGTAAAGGGGAAAGATAAGGGAAGAGGGGGAAAAGGGAAGAAGAAGAGAAGAGGGTAAAGGGAAAATCCTTTTGTATATTCTAGCACGGAGGGGGGAAAAGGGGAAAGATAAGGGATGAGGGGAAAATGGAAGAATAAGAGAAGAGGGTAAAGGGGGAAATCCTTTGTAGATTCTAGCACGGAGGGGGGAAAAGGGGAAAGATAAGGGAAGAGGGGAAAAATGGAAGAATAAGAGAAGAGGGTAAAGGGGGAAATCCTTTGTAGATTCCAGCACGGAGGGGGGAAAAGGGGAAAGATAAGGGAAGAGGGGAAAAATGGAAGAATAAGAGAAGAGGGTAAAGGGGGAAATCCTTTGTAGATTCTAGCACGGAGGGGGGAAAAGGGGAAAGATAGGGGAAGAGGGGGAAAAGGGAAAATTGAAAAGTGGAAACAATGGAATTAATTAATTATTAATACAATTAAATTTTTTAAAAATAAAAAAAAATAAGAAGTGAGAAATAATCGATTGAAAATTTCGATCAGATTTTAAATCAAATTTTGGAACCTTGGTCTTCCAGAAGCTGCTTGTAGTGAAACAGCAAAGCCTGGCGATCGATTTTCCCGTTGACCAACAGAGGGATCTTCGGGACAAGAACCACCTGAATTAAATATAAATTATAATATATTTTAAATATTTCATGATATATTATTGTATTGCAGTGTTTTTTTTTACGAATTTAGAGTACCTGTGGAAGTGTATAAGATATTAACTTGCTTCTTAAAACCATTAAAAACTACATTATTAATCACAAATTATGATTTATTTAAATAATTAATTATATATTATATTATAATAGTGATTTTTATGAATCTAGATTACCTGTGGAACCATGTAAGATATCAATTAGCTTCTCAGAATATTAAGAAATTCATTATTAATCTTAGATGATAATATATTTAAAAATTTAATTATATATTATGTTATTATAACGATTTTTATGAATTCAGATTACCTGTGGAACCATGTAAGAAATTAATGTGCTTTTTAGAATATTAAAAAAATTCATTATTAATCTTAGATTATTATATATTTAAATAATTAATCATATATTATATTATTATAGTGATTTTTTATGAATTTAGATTACCTGTGAAACCATATAAGAAATTAATGTGCTTCTTAGAATATCTCAAAATTCATTATTAATCATGAGTTTTGATATATTTGATTATTTAATTAAAGTTTTCATAGATTTTTATTCATATTTTATAGATTTAGATTACCTGTGGAACCAACCATATAACACACTAATTTGCTTTCCATAATATTAGAATTTTCATTATTAATAATAAATTATAGTATATTTCAAGTGTGTACTCTTAGGCTTGGAATCCATTTTTGGTTTATATTATAATATATATATATTTTTTTTCATTTTATTTAAGCACGTAGGCCTAGGCCCATGGCTGGTACAAGATTATTTATGAACAAATATAGAAAAGTCAGGAAACTGAGTAATCTAAGTTAAGTTCGATTCAGTAGTAAAAGGGCTTGACAATTATAATATATTTCAATACTTAATTGTATATTAAAATATTATAGTGATTTTTTTTATAGATTTAGTTTACCTGTGGAACCGACCATATAATACACTAATTTGCTTTTCATAATATTAGATTTTCATTATTAATAATAAATTATAGCATATTTCAAGTGTCTATTCTTTGGCTTGGAATCCATTTTTTGGCTTATATTTAAATATATTTCAATACTTAATTGTATATTACAACATTACAGTGATTTTTTTATAGATTTATAATAATCTATAATAAGCTATAATCATAAATTATAGCATATTTCAAGTGTGTATTCTTAGGCTTGGAATCCATTTTTGGCTTATATTTTAATATATTTCAATACTTAATTGTATATTACAATATTACAGTGATTTTTTATAGATTTATAATGATCTATAATAAGCTATAATCATAAATGATAGCATATTTCAAGTATGGATTCTTAGG
This sequence comes from Eulimnadia texana, assembly GCA_002872375.1. Classification (NCBI taxonomy): domain Eukaryota; kingdom Metazoa; phylum Arthropoda; class Branchiopoda; order Diplostraca; family Limnadiidae; genus Eulimnadia; species Eulimnadia texana. Next base: position 16,340,761 of record NKDA01000001.1, read on the forward strand.
CTTGGAATCCATTTTTGACTTATATTATAATATATTTCAATACTTAATTGTATATTACAATATTACAGTGATTTTTTATAGATTTATAATGATCTATAATAAGCTATAATCATAAATGATAGCATATTTCAAGTATGGATTCTTAGGCTTGGAATCCATTTTTGACTTATATTATAATATATTTCAATACTTAATTGTATATTACAATATTACAGTGATTTTTTATAGATTTATAATGATCTATAATAAGCTATAATCATAAATGATAGCATATTTCAAGTATGGATTCTTAGGCTTGGAATCCATTTTTGACTTATATTATAATATATTTCAGTACTTAATTGTATATTACAATATTATAGTGATTTTTTTATAGATTTATAGTAATCTATAATAAATCTATAACAATATATATAATCTATATAATATATAATTTTTCAAGTATGTATTCTTAGGCTTGGAATCCATTTTTTGGCTTATATTTAAATATATTTCAATACTTAATTGTATATTAAAATATTATAGTGATTTTTTTAAAAGATTTAGTTTACCTGTGGAACCATATAAGACATCAGTTTCCCTCTCAGAATATTGAAAACTTCACGACTCGTAGTTCCGTTCTCCACTTGGATGAAGCACACGATTTCCTGCACCACAAAATAATTTTTATTAATAATTAATAATTAATAGTTAATAATTAATAATAATAAATAATTATTTAAATTAAATAATTTTAATTACTCGAAGTCTACAACCAATGTAGAAATGAGCCAGAGCCATGGTGCTTTTATACAGTTACAAAACACTATTACAAGGTACAGTGCCTTTTCGTGAGTTTCTCAGTTACTTTTTACAGTGTCTTTTCGTGAGTTTCTCAGTTCCGTTTTACAGTGCCTTTTCGTGAGTTTCTCAGTTACTTTTTACAGTGCCTTTTCGTGAGTTTCTCAGTTCCTTTTTACAGTGCCTTTCCGTGAGTTTCTCAGTTCCTTTTTACACTGCCTTTCCGTGAGTTTCTCAGTTCCTTTTTACAGTGCCTTTCCGTGAGTTTCTCAGTTCCTTTTTACAGTGCCTTTCCGTGAGTTTCTCAGTTCCTTTTTACAGTGCCTTTTCGTGAGTTTCTCAATTCCTTTTTACACTGCCCTTTTCACACTTGGTTATAAACTACGTTCGAACTACCTAGTACGAGATCACTCAAAAGGGCACCATAAAAGGCACCGTCTTGTTTTTCACGTGGATACTCACTTGACTTAGACTCTTTATAATATATAAAATAACAAATAACTATATAAATTAAATATTTAATTGCTCGAAGTCTACAACCATGTAAAAACGAATCAGAGCCATGGTGCTTTATACCGTACAAAACACTATTACAAGGTACAGTGCCTTTTTCGGTAATTTCTCAGTTCCTTTTTACAGTGCCTTTTCACACTCGCCTTCATCGGCCTATGATGCCCTGATTTTAAAACTACGTTCACACAACCTAATTCAAAGCCACCAAAAGGCACCATAAAAGGCACCGTCGTAAAATCGAGTCAGAGCCATGGTGCTTTGTACCGTACAAAACACTATTACAAGGTACAGTGCCTTTTCGTGAGTTTCTCAGTTTCTTTTTACAGTGCCTTTTCACACTTGCCTGCATTAAGTGCACCCTGATTTGAAACTACATTCAAACTACCTAATGCAAAATCACCAAAAAAGCACCATCTTTTTTTTTACGTGGCTTAGAATACTTATAATATATAAAATAACAAATATTTATGTAAATGAAATATTTGCCTGTTCGGGAGTTCCCAGTTCCTTTTTACAGTGCCTTTTCACACTTGGTTTTAAACTACATTCAAACTACCTAATGCAAAAGCACCATAAAAGGCACCGTATTTTTTTTTTTTTTTTTTTTTTACGTAGGTAAATATTTATGTAAATGAAATATTTGCCTGTTCGGGACTTCCACTTTGGTAGCAGAGGACGCTACTGGCCTTAACACAGGACAGACCCTGGACGACGAGGCTGATCTCCTCGAGATCGACTCGGTGGCCACGGACCTTCACTTGCGAATCCGCTCTTCCGTCGTAGAACAAACTGCCGTTGACGATTCGTCCGAAATCTCCAGTGCGGAACATTTGTTTAACTGTAAAATTTTCGTAAAATAAGTTATAATTTTAATAAGTATATAATAAATATATGTGGCATTGTACGTGGCAATGGGCTGAGTAGCCTTCGCCGAGAATAAATAAATAAATAAATAAATAAATAAATAAATAAATAAATAAATAAATAAATAAATAAATATAAAATAAGTTTAGTAAACATAACTGAATGGTATTATCAATATCATTTGATTATAATAAATTATTGCACTTGAAAAGTTCAACTGAAAAATTTGTTAAAAAAAATAAAAGTTATTAAATATAATTATTTTATTGATATTGTTAATTATAGAAAATTATTCCACTTGAAGTTCAACTGAAAAATTTGTAAAAAAAATAAAAGTTGTTAAATATAATTATTTTATTGATATTGTTAATTATAGAAAATTATTCCACTTGAAAATTTAACTGCAGAATTCAAAAAGGTCATTAAATATAATTTTATTATTAATATTACTAATTATGGAAAATTATTCCACTTGAAAATTTAACTGCAGAATTCAAAAAAGGTCATTAAATATAATTTCATTATTAACATTGCTAATTATAGGAAATTATTACAAGTGAAGTTTAACTGCAGAATTCAAAAAACGTCATTAAATATAATTTTATTATTAACATTGCTAATTATAGGAAATTATTACAAGTGAAGTTTAACTGCAGAATTTAAAAAAGGTCATTAAATATAATTTTATTATTAACATTGCTAATTATAGGAAATTATTCCACTTGAAAATTTAACTTCAGAATTCAAAAAAGGTCATTAAATATAATTTTATTATTAACATTGCTAATTATAGGAAATTATTACAAGTGAAGTTTAACTGCAGAATTCAAAAAAGGTCATTAAATATAATATTATTATTAATATTGTTAATTACAGTAATTTATTGCAAGTGAAATTTAACTGCAGTATTTGTAAAAAAAAATATATTTCATTTAAGCACGTAGGCCTAGACCCATGGCTGGTACAAGATTATATATGAACAAATAAAATATATATATATATATATATATATATATATATATTAAATATAATTGCGTTAATAATAATTTTAATCATATTAAAATTAATTACCTGAATCTCCGATAGCGATTTTAACGAATCGTTCGTTTTCCACTCCATTGACGTACCCAGCCGCTAGAAGTTTTCCAGCAACGTAGATTTCTCCAGTTTCTCCAGGACCGACAAGCTGAAGATCTCCAGGACGCAGCAGGTAAATCTGGCAACACGGCAGTGGCTTGCCTTTCCATAAGAATAAATAATAATATTTTTAATATAATAATAATAATAATAATAATAATAATAATAAATAACGATATTAACAATATAATAATATGAAATAAATAAAAGATAATTTTAATAACAAGTAATTAATAATAAGTAACGATATTAATAATATAATAATAGGAAATAAATAAAAAATCGTTTTAATACCAAGTAATTAATAAATAAATAAAAAATAATAAATAATGAATGATGAATAAATGCTAAATAATAATTAGTAAATAGTAAATAAAAATTACAAATAATGTTAATGAATAATAATTATTAATGAATAATTAATATCAAATAATGATAATAATCAGCAAATTATCAATGATAGATAACATCTAATCACTAATCAATAAATAATTACAAATAATTAATTTGGATAATAAATTGTAAACCTGAAGTAATAATAATAATAATAATAATAATAATAATAAAATAATAATATAATAAGTTTTGTAACAAGCCACTCTTGATTTTGTACATGGTAATGGGCTGAGTAGCCTTAGCCGAGAATAAATAAATAAATAAATAATAACATAGATAATAAAATATAATAAAATAATAATATATAAATATAAATAATATATAGTAGAATAAATAAATAATGAAATAGTTACCTAAAGGGACCTTATCGTGGAGGATCGCGTCAGCAGCTTCTTGCTGGTTGCTGAAAGCTACTGTGGTGACATCGCAGGTCACTTCGGTGCTTCCGTAAAAATTACAAAGTACATGGTTTCTGGGAAAAATTTTAAAAAACCAGCGGACGAGTTTGGGACTGAGAACTTCTCCGGAACATATCCAGATCCTGACGTGTTGCAGGATCGTTAGGTCCTTGTGGTAGTTCTCGATGAAGTTGAACAGAACGCTGAGCAGCGAAGGGACGAGGATCAGTCGAGTGACCCGGAATTCCTTCAGGATCTGCACGAACTTTTGAGGATCCTGAACGTGACTTTTCTCGACGACAACTAGAGGAACTCCTTGAAGGATCGGTCCCCAGATCTCCGGGATCGAATCCACGAAAGTGCGGACGGTTTTGGCGCAGCAGACTTCGTTCTCTTCAAACGGGAACTGGGTCCACTGACAAGTCAGTCGGTGAAGGATCGACTTGTGCAGGAGTCGAACGCCTTTAGGGATCCCAGTGCTTCCAGAAGTGTACAATACAACAGCCAGTGGATCGTCCGAACTGCAAATAATCCTACAATCTCCTTCTCCGTTCTGTTTCGAATCCTCAAAAGCCAGGAGATCCTCAATCAGGATCACTTTGACCTTGCCGAGGATCGTTTCAGAGAAAATGTTGTTTTCCAGGTAGAGACGAGTGGTTAAAAGGAACAACGGCTTGGAATCCTGAAGGATATGGACGATCCGGTTGGGTGGGAAGTTGATATCTAAGGGCAAGTAAGCGCAGCCGCTTTTCAGGATCGCTAGGATCGAAACAATCTCCTGGATACTAGGATTCAGACAAACTGCGATGATGTGGTCCCCTTCAGGATTACCTTTCAGCTGGTTCTCCAATACAAAGTCCGCCATAAGCTTGGCCAGTTCGCAGGATCGCTTATCGAGTCCGCCAAAAGTGATTGAATCATTTCCATGGGAAACAGCCACTTGGTCAGCAAGTCCGGGATTTTTGGCCAGGTGATCCTGAAAGATCCCGTGAATGGTTCCGTTAACTTCAAATGGGACCTCAGGACCGGCCAAAAAAGATTTTGTCTGCGAATCCATTGAAGCTGAAACCTTCAAAATTTCAGCCAAAAGACTTAAAATTTTTGTTGAAATGAATTAAATTCAAAGTTCACTTACGACCGGTTGAATTGGACGAAGGGTTTTTCCAAACTGTTGTAGTTGTTGTAGTCCACAGTGGACTGATCCTGCGCTGAGCTTCGTGTATTTATAACCTCGCAAGTGGAATCAGAGCCAAAAACTTGGACGCTAAAAAAAAAAATCCGCATCCACAACTCACATAATCACGTAATCCTTACACCTTACAATATAAATAAAATACACAGTTGTATAAATTATAAAGATTACACAAATACAGTATCGCAGCAAAGAACAGACCTGATTTTTCTTTAGAAGTACATACTTAAATCGTTCTAGTAACAGTTGACACTGAATATTTACAAGTTAATTCTTTCTAATTATTTTTAATTGCTTCAATTAGTAGACTGGATGATTCCGCAGCAGAGGAATTTTACCATAAAATCGCTAACATTCATGAATTGGCTCGAGCGAATCTTTAGCCTGTCTGCAGCTGAACCGAGCCGATTTTTGCCAGAATCGTTATACAGCAGTCAGGAAAACTAAGTGAACAAGAGAACCGAAGCAGAAAATTTGCAAATTTCACTTGAAAAAAAAGGAAAATGCGCCACAAAAGGATACAGATGCAAGGAAGTGTTGGGATAATTTTGAAGGAAACGCGTAAACGAAACAAAAACCTGTTACTAGAATTTAGTAATGTAAGTATCTTGAAATTAAAATCTTACTTTTTCCTCTGGACTTTGTTGAAACGTTGGTGAATGCTGTTTTCAGTGTTTTGAGCTGTGTAAAACAATGCCTGGTTAAAGCCGGGTTCAGACCAGGGCTGTTTTGGCCAAACCGTTTGGGCAAACGGGCTACAGAAACACGATTTTCTTGCTTCTATAAAACGCAAAACGCAAGGTAATAGAAGCAAAATGGATGTTTGGTTTTCCAAGCAATCCTCAGGAAATCCATTAGTGTTGTCCTGAAGTCTTAATGTTTTTTTTTTCAACTCGTTTGTCCAAACGGTTTGGCCGAAACAGCTTTAGTGTGAACTCGGCTTGAACGACTTTTTGAACAGAGCCCCTTTCCGCTTGTTTGCTAATGTCAAAAATCTGTGGTTGCACAGTACGGAAAAATTCAGATTCTTCTCCAAGTTTTCAGATCTTTTTACAACGTACAAAATCGGCTCAGCGTAAAATTCTGACGATATTAATTTAAGTAAATTTAAACTTATATTTTATTATTATTCATATGTTGCTGTATCCTGTTTTCAATGTTTTTAGTTGTGTAAAACAATGCCTGGTTAACGACTTTCAACCATAGAGCCCCTTTCCGCTTGTTTGCTAATGTCAAAAATCTGTGGTTGCACAGTACGAAAAAATTCAGATTGTTTTTTCCAAGTTTTCAGATCTTTTTACAACGTACAAAATCGGCTCAGCATCAAATTCTGACGATATTAATTTAAGTAAATTTAACTTATATTTTACTATTATCAATATGTTGCTCTATCCTGTTTTCAGTGTTTTTTAGTTGTGTAAAACAATGGCTGGTTAACGACTTTCAACCATAGAGCCCCTTTCCGCTTGTTTGCTAATGTCTAAAATCTGTGGTTGCACAGTACGAAAAAATTCAAAAATACACTTGTCCGAATTTTCCCAATTTTCTATCAAGTGTTACGTTAAAAAAAATTCTTAGCATTCAGTGATTGCGGTATTCATAGTTTGAAGTAAATCTCTTATTTCTTTGATTATTAAGACGTTTTCACTATTTTTTCCATATAAAACAACACATGATTAGTCAAACTCCTTTTTTTGCCAATACTTAAAAAACGTGTGGCTGAATGAGAAATCAGTGTTTCCACTTTTGCAGGGAAGTTCCCTGAAAAAGGGGGGAAATGGAGTCTGAAAAGGGAAGACGAAGAGAAGAGAGTAAAGAGGAAATCTAGACCTTGTACATTCTTGCACGGAGGGGGAAAAAGGGGAAAGATAAGGGAAGAGGGGGAAATGGAAGATTGAAAAGTGGCAACACTGTAAAAAATGTAAAGATACGCTTTTTGAAGTTTTTATAAGAATAATATATCTCACAGTGTTTAGCAATGTGCTTATTTCTTATAGTTTAACTAATTAAATTAGTTTTATTTATACAACTGCGCTATACACATGTGATAAACCAAAGTATCAAACCATTTTTCGCTTATTTTAATAACAAATTAAGTAATAAAACAAATATATTAAATCTTATGAATAATACAAAATATATTCGTAATTCAAATAAGTAACTGCCCAAATCAAAACTCTAATTACTAGCAAATGAACCACAAATCCTGATTACATTTTCTTATCAAACTCTGAATTTGAATAAGATTGTTTAATCAATTAATTACAATATTATCTCAGTTATCAAGTTTTATTTAAAAAAAATATGAAGTACTTAAATACATTAGAAGACAACATTAAGTTTTAATGCAAATACTACAAGAATAATCTCGAATAAATCTTGTATTTCTATTTATGGTAACTTTACTGTTCGTAATTATAATCCAGTTATTAGAGTTTTATTGAATTGTAACGAAAATTTTTGTCGATTACATTGTAGTACATATCTTACAAGTCGAGTACTGAAGCGTAAACCGAGGATCTTACCTTCAGTTCTCTTCGTATGTACTGTGCGACAAAATTTGACCCAAGACTTTGTACTATGTCCCAGTGGATCCGAGTAGCTTTTACAGGCCTTGGGTGACAAAAGTACTTAGGCTGACATGAGGTCAGATGATTGCAAGTGACATTTGTACACATACTCCATAAAGAGTATGATTACCATGGATTCAGCTGCTAGACGATTTCTATCGGGTCTTCTGATGTAATTGGTTTAACATTCTGCGCACAGTGTTTCTATTTTCAATTTCCCCTTTTTTCCCCTCTTCCCTTATTTTTCCCCCCTCTTCTGCTCCGCACCAGAATGTGGAAGTTCTTTCATATGGCTGTATTTTCAGATTTCCACTACACGTTTCGTACTAAAGTACCCACGCTCCTCAATGGTACTGGACAATCAACGAATCTAAAAGATTTTTCTAATTTGACTGACGCACTTTTTATATTTCAGTTCCTTTTAGCGGTGCTTTAATCAATTCTGAATGCTGATTTCTGCACTTAAGTAACGCCCATGTTGTTAATCCCTCGCGGGAAATTAAGGATGTCGGCTACATCCTGAACGGTATCCGTAACATATCCTGGATATCCTGAACCACGTCCGATCGTGGATGAGTGAAAATAACTATGATGAGAATTGTGAATCTTGATTATTTTGGGTACCATTAAGTATCCTGAAAAGTATTTTTTCAGGACGCTGTTAAGTACCCTGAACATGTACTATTCAGGCAATCCCGTGTCAGGGCCCTGAACACCCTGGAAGTGGGCCAGTTTCACTGCACTCAGAGTCCTAATTGGCATCCTGAAAATGTCCTTTTCAGGATAATTTCAGGGTCATGAAACTATCCTTAATTTTCTGCTGGGTCATAGACTATAACTAAACTATGAAAGTACTAGCATCTAGACTTACATGCATATACATAGTTAAACGTACTTTGCAATCACACGGGGCTTTCAGGAACAATTTCAGACGTTGTTCAGCGTCCTTAATCGTGCCATTTCTGCTCAATTCTGAATGCTGATTTCTGCACTTAAGTAACGGCTACGCTGTAATCATACAAAGCAACTAGTTATCAAAGAACAGAACCGCATATTCGATGTAATAAACAGTGTTGCCACTTTTTCAATCTTCCATTTTTCCCCTCTTCCCTTATTTCCCCTTTTTCACCTCCGTAGTGGAATACAAGGCTGTACTTCTAGATTTTGCCTTTTCTCTCTTCCCTTATTTTTCGCTTTTCAGACCCCATTTTCCACTTTTTCAGGGAATTTCCCTGAAAAGTGGAATCACTCTTTCTTCGATCAGAGCGCGCTCTTTCAAATTGCGTCCTGTAACTGTTCTACTCAACTTAAAAATACGAAAAAATATATTTTACATAGTCCTAAGACTGTTCTAGAGAGTTCATAAGTTCATTTTCAGATTTTTGAATGCTAAACCCGCTTTTAATGCCAAGAATAGTGTTGTCCGAAGCCTTCCTTCTAAAACTGGAAGCAAACCTACATTCGTAAGTGGAAATTTAACTCAAACTAGACGTACGCTACTTTCTTTACCACAGTATTTAATATAAAATTAATTAACAATTATTGGTGACTTAATTGTTAAAATGAGACTTTGTGTGTACAAGGACAAGTTAAATGATCAAACATCAAAGGCAGTTGACTTCACACTACTCAAGTTTGGATGCGAATCAGTGTTTCCAATTTCCAGGGAAATTCCCTGAAAAAGGGGAAGATGGCGTCTGAAAAGGGAAGAGTAAGGGAACAGGGAAAACGGAAAATCTGAAAATACAGCCATTTGAAAGAACTTCCGTATTCTGGTGCGGAGCAGAAGAGGGGGAAAATAAGGGAAGAGGGGAGAAAAAGGGAAATTGAAAGTAGAAACACTGTGCGCAGAATGTTAAACCAATTACATCAGAAGACCCGATAGAAATCGTCTAGCAGCTGAATCCATGGTAATCGTACTCTTTATGGAGTATGTTGTACAAATGTCACTTGCAATTATCTGACCTCATGTCAGCCTAAGTACTTTTGTCACCCAAGGCCTGTAAAAGCTACTCGGATCCACTGGGACATAGTACAAAGTCTTCGGTCAAATTTTGTCGCACAGTACATACGAAGAGAACTGAAGGTAAGATCCTCGGTTTATGCTTCAATACTCGACTTGTAAGATATGTACTACAATGTAATCGACAAAAATTTTCGTTACAATTCAATAAAACTCTAATAACTGGATTATAATTACGAACAGTAAAGTTACTATAAATAGAAATACAAGATTTATTCGAGATTATTCTTGTAGTATTTGCATTAAAACTTAATGTTGTCTTCTAATGTATTTAAGTACTTCATATATTTTTTTTCAAAAAAAAACTTGAGAACTGAGATAATATTGTAATTAATTGATTAAACAATCTTATTCAAATTCAGAGTTTGATAAGAAAATGTAATCAGGATTTGTGGTTCATTTGCGTGTAACTAGATTTTTGATTTAGGCAGTTACTTATATGAATTATGAATATATTTTGTATTATTCATAAGATTTAATATGAATGGGTTCAAATTTTGTGGCCCAGTACAGTCTTGTTCATTAAATAAAGGTACAGCATGGGAAAGCTAGACGTCACTTTCCCTTATTTTTTTTCAAGGATATTAGAGTATTTCTTGATGATATACATTAATTTAGTTTAAGTACAGTTGCTTTAATCTATCTTAACTAAATCTTATGCATAAATAATTTTATAAACTGCAAAAAGGACTTTCAAACCTTCCCATGCTGTACACTTTTTTCATGAACACGACTGTACGTATGAAGAGAACTGAAAGTAAAATCCTCGTTCATACGCTTGAATGCTTGACTGTAATACCCTGTTCACTCCTAAGGACTTACCCTACATTTTTCTAGGGTAAATCCAGAATCCGGGGGTAAGTCCATTTTTACCCCTGATGTGTGAACGTGAACTGACCCAGCAGAAGATCAAGGATGTCGGCTACATCCTGAACGATATCCGTAACATGTCCTGAATATCCTGAACCACGTCCGATCGTAGACGACTCAAAAAATTGTGAATCTTGATTATTGAGGGCACTACTAAGTATCCCTGAAAAGCGTTTTTTTCAGGACGCTGTCAAGTACCCTGAATATGTATTATTCAGGCATTCCAATGTCAGGGTCCTGTACACCCTGGAAGTGGGCCAATTTCACTGCACTCAGAGTCCTGATTGGCATCCTGAAACTATCCTTAATTGTCTGCCGGGGAACCGAAGGTAAGTTGATTTACCCCCGAAAATTTACCCCTTGAAAAATACCAGGGTAACTTTTCGGAGGTAAATCAGGATACCCCGGCTCCAGTCGCAATCGACAGTATGAACAAGGTATCAGGGGTAAATTCTAGGGTAAATTTTGGGGGGAAAAAACTCCGGGGAAAACTCCGGGGAAAACTCCGGGGAAAACTCCGGGGAAAATTCCGGGGCGAATTTACCCCGGAGGTAAACCAGTGTGTGGACATGGTATAAGATAGTTCTACAGGTATCGATAAAATCTTGTTATAATTCAATAAAATTCTAATAATTCAATTATAATTAGAAACAAAGGGGTCCGAAACTTGCAATAATCTTCGTACACCTGGGTCTTGTTATCACTCTTATCAACCTGTTATCTCGGTGTTATCTCCGTGTTATCAAATAATCTTCGTACAATTTTCCTCGTAGTTCCAGACCCCTTGATTACAGAAGTAAATTAACGTAATTTACAGTGATAAACGTAAGAGTATTCCTGTAGGGTTTGTATTATAAACAATTCATAAATAATTATTCAAATTTAATTTATATATAAATTAATCTATAAATTAAAAGAATATTAATGATAATTATTCATCATTATATTAATAAATAATAAAGTAAATACTTTACCTTCCGAAGTATTTTAAGCACTTATAGACTTAAAGAATTAAATAACTGAGATAATATAATAATTAACTAAATTAACCTGTTAATTTTTGCCAATTTTATTAGATTTCCAATTTTTTGATTTATATATTATTATTAATATATATTATATATTCATATATTTATTATTTATTATCTTATATATTTATACATTTATATATTTATTATATATTATATATTTATTATTTATTATTTTTTATTTTATATATTTATACATTTATATATTTATTATATAATATATATTCAAGCGTGTATTCTAGGCCTGGAATCCAGTATTGAATTATGGCCCTTTTTACATGTTACAGTTTATAATTCTCTTTGTGGTAAATATTGCTACATTAGTAAATTTACTCATTATAAAAATGAAAATGTGAAAAGAAAAGAAAAGTAAAAAACAAAAACAGAAACAAAAAAAAACAAAAAAAACAAAAAAACAAAAAAAAACAAAAAAAAAACAAAAACAAAACAAAAAAACAAGAAAACACAAACACAAAACAAAACGAGTCAACTAAAACAACAACTATTATAATCGAAAGTACACGCAAAATTAGAAGAAAAAAAACAGTTAAACAAATCTCTTAGTTTGGATGCAAAACTGTACAATGGATTTTATCATAAATTCTGAATTCAGCATTCGGATGTCTATCGGTATTCCGCGGGTCTCAGCTTTACGCTGTAAAGTGTGTCGTTCATTGGAATAACGAGGGCATTCCAGGAGGAAATGCTCCACTGTTTCTCTGCAATTGTCGCAGGAGGAGCAGTTTGGAGATTCAGTCTTTCGAAATCGATGTAGACTGTCATTGAGAGGGGCGTGGCCAGTCCTCAGTTGAGTCAAAAGTGATTGCCATTTTCTCGGGATTTGTAGTTTTGTCGAGGTCCAAACGCCTTCTGACACTGAGGGCTGTATTTCAAAGAGGTGTCTACCACTCTCCCCGTTACACCATTCCCTCTGCCACTGTTTCATGCAGAGGTCACGAATTTGTTTCCTAATGCAGGATTTAGGAACTCGAATGTTTGTAATACTCTCGCTGGAATCCACGCTGGCGGATTTTGCTAGTTGGTCCGCTTTCTCGTTCCCGGGTATGCCAATGTGAGCTGGGACCCAGAAGAACCTGACAGTATGTCGACCAGTTTTGACTCGTTTCAGCGTTTCCTCAGCGAGAGTATTGTAACGTTCAGCATTTTGGAGTATTTTGAGCGAGGCTTGACTGTCCGAGTAGATGTTGATTCGGTGAGTGGTGTCGAGGTATATAATATATATTATATATTATTAGATTTCCAATTTTTGAGAAGAAAATATAATTAGCAGATTCGTGGTTTTAATTTGCCAGTAATCAGTTTTATATTAATTTAATTATTACTGTTATTAATTTAATATTATTGGACTTAATTCTGATTAAATTTTTCAATTTTATTTTACAAATTATTTAATTATTTGTGTTGTTATTGAAAAAAATTAACGAAACGGTTTTGATTTCACCTAATACAGGAATACTACAGTTTAAAAGGCATTAAAATAACATTAAATATATTAAAACATAATAAATATAAAATTAACTATAATGTACATAAGCAAATATTCAATGTATGTAAAAACGCCACTTAATGTATAAATAAATAAGAAAATAAATAATGTGAATCAAATATATGAAAACTTGGAAAAAATATCAATTTGATTTATTCGTACTGTGCAACCACAGATTTTTGGCATTAGCCCAAGAAGCGAAAAAAGCGGTTCGTTTGAATTTCGTTAACCCGGGCGTTTGTTTATAATGTAATAATAATAATGTAATAATAATAATGTAATAATAATAATGTGATAATAATAATGTGATAATAATAATGTGATAATAATAACGTAATAATAATAATGTGATAATAATAATGTGATAATAATAACGTAATAATAATAATGTGATAATAATAATATGATAATAATAATGTGATAATATAAATAATGTAATAAATAATAATAATGTAATAATAATAATTTAATAATAATAATGTAATAATATAAATAATGCAATAAATAATAATAATGTAATAATAATAATGTAATAATAATAATGTAATAATAATAATGTAATAATATAAATAATGCAATAAATAATAATAATGTAATAATAATAATGTGATAATATAAATAATGTAATAAAATAATAATAATTTGTACTTGTAATAATGTACAGAAAAGCTGAAAAACAAAATACACCAACATCTTAATACTTAATTCAGGTAATAGAATTTTTCTTATTCTTATTTACTTAACTGATTTTTCAACGTTGATATTTTAATATTATTGAATGGAACAATGCATTTTTAAATGCTGTAATTAGCTACTGCAGTTACAAGGGAAGGGAGAGTTACAAGGGAAGGGGAAAAGGGAAAAAAGGGAAAACGGAAAACTGAAAGTGGAGGTACTGGATCAATTCACATTGTGTCCATATCTCGTATACAGGATTCCAAGCAGTGCTTCCACTATGGAGGGAAATTCCCTTCTGAGGCGAAAATAGGGTTGGAAAAAGGGAAAGATTTACGGAAAAGGGGGAAAAAAAGAAGGAAAAAGAAAATCCTCAAGAACGACTTTCATTTCAGCATTAAATTTCTTTTGAAAAAAAAACTCCAGGAACCCTAAGATTGTGCAGAGGGGAAAAAGGGGAAAATTGACATTGTGAAGAGGAGGGAAAAAGGGGGAAAAATAGAACCGAGCCTCTTTAAGGGAAAACCACTGTTTGTTTTCACCATAAAAACATAAAAGACCGTTACCCGTTAACCAAACAAAAACAACAGTTGATTTGAATATTTGAACTTGAAACAATAGAAGGTCCAGGGATAAACTGCATCCTCCCACCCAGGGAAATTCCACTTTGCAGGGAAATTCCCTCACATAGGGAAAACGGGGAAGAGGGAACGGGGAAAATGGAGGGAAATTTCCTCACATAGGGAAAACGGGGAAGAGGGAACGGGGAAAATTGAGAGAAATTCCCTCGCATAGGGAAAACGGGGAAGAGGGAACGGGGAAAATGGAGGGAAATACCCTCACATAGGGAAAATGGGGAAGAGGGAACGGGGAAAATGGAGGGGGAAAAGTGAATTTACAAATGTAGCTTTACTCAGTAGCGCGGAGGGGAAAAAAAGGGAAACTGATATTTTCAAGCGGAGGGGGAAAAAAGGGGGAAAAAATTGGAAGTACTGCTCCCACCTCCTATCTCAACTATTCTGATAACACTATTTCTACAATAACCAACTACTTTTCCAGTGTTTCCACTTTCCGGGGAAATTCCCCTGAAAAAAGAGGAAGATTGCGTCTGAAAAGGTGAAGAGTAAGGGAACAGGGAAAAGGGGAAATCTGGAAATACAGCCTTATATTCTGGTGCGGAGCAAAAGAGGGGGGAAATAAGAGAAGAGGGGAAAGAGGGGAAAAAGGGGAAACTGAAAGTGGAAACACTGTACTCTTCACTAACTAAAATTAAAATCAACTATAGAAACTTAACAATTTCAATAATTTTTCTTAAATATCATAAATCAAACGCCATTAATATATATTTTAAATATAATATATATTTTAAATATAATAATAAAATAATAATATATTAAAATATTTCATTCCAACTGGTTTTAATAAGCCCACTTCTACTAAGGGGTCCGAAACTTTGCAATAATTTTCGTACACCTGGGTCCTGTTATCACTGTTATCAACCTGTTATCCCCATGTTATCACGCGTTATCAAATAATCTTGGTACACTTATTTGTCCTCGGAGTTTCGGACCCCCTTGACTTCCACAGAAAAATCGCAAATCCCTCAAAATCCAGCAAATCCTAACAAAATTCTGAGAAAAATGGCCATTTAACCAAAGGGGTCCGAAACTTGTAATAATCTTTGTACACCCGGGTCATGTTATCACTGTTATCAGTCTGTTATCTGCCTGTTATCTACGTATCATCGTATGTTATCAAATAATCTTCGTGGACCGAGGTCGTGTTATCACTGTTATCAGTCTGTTATCTCCCTGTTATCTACGTGTCATCGCATGTTATCAAATAATCTTCGTACACCGAGGTCGTGTTATCACTGTTATCAACCTGTCATCTCCATGTTATCTCCGTGTTATCACGTGTTATCAAATAATCTTCGTATACTTCTCCTCGGAGTTTCGGACCCCTTGAAAAACGGCCATTTAACCAAAGGGGTCCAAAACTTGTGATAAATCTTCGTACACCCGGGTCATGTTATCACTGTTATCAGTCTGTTATCTTTCTGTTATCTACGTGTTATCACCGTATGTTATCAAAATAATCTTCGTAGACCGAGGTCGTGTTATCACTGTTATCTCCCTGTTATCTCCCTGTTATCACGTGTTATCAAAATAATCTTCCTACACTTTTCCTCGGTAGTTCCAGGACCTCCCTTTGGATTTAGCCTAGATTTTTTTTTTTTTTTTTCCTTTCGTCAAGACTTAACGATTCAGTTGTTGAATAACTTGAAGGTTCATTGCACTTGAGGTGTTTTTACCAGGGAAAAATGAAATTTTCAACGCGTCTCGTAGGAATTGCCCGTGGCCTTAAAACCGTCACGTGAAGGTCAAAATCCGCTGGAAAAACTGTGGAATCCCTCAGTCGTCAAGCCGCTGCGCGACTCGCCTCTTCCGCTGCCCGTCGCTCGACAACCCGCCGACCAGCTTCACCATGAATACGTCGCCATTACACGTAATTTTTACATTTTCAGTTTATTAACAGTGCTTCCACGTTCAGTTTTCCCTTTTTTCCCCTTAAAGAGGACAGGGTTTTCCCTTTTTTCCCTCCCCCTTCCCTTATAGATATCAAGTATCCTTTTTCCCTCCGTCTATGGTATCAAGTAATACCTCTTATGTTATTTTTCCCTTTTTTTCCCTTAAAGAGGACAGGGTTTCCCCTTTTTTTCCCCTCCCCCTTCCCTTATAGATGTCAAGTGTCCTTTTTCCCTCCATCTATGGTATCAAGCAATACCTCTTATGTTATTTTTCCCTTTTTTTCCCTTAAAGAGGACAGGGTTTCCCCTTTTTTTCCCTCCCCCTTCCCTTATAGATATCAAGTATCGTTTTTCCCTCCATCTATGGTATCAAGCAATACCTCTTATGTTATTTTTCCCTTTTTTTCCCTTAAAGAGGACAGGGTTTCCCCTTTTTTTCCCTCCCCCTTCCCTTATAGATGTCAAGTGTCCTTTTTCCCTCCATCTATGGTATCAAGCAATACCTCTTATGTTATTTTTCCCTTTTTTTCCCTTAAAGAGGACAGGGTTTCCCCTTTTTTTCCCTCCCCCTTCCCTTATAGATATCAAGTATCGTTTTTCCCTCCATCTATGGTATCAAGCAATACCTCTTATGTTATTTTTCCCTTTTTTTCCCTTAAAGAGGACAGGGTTTCCCCTTTTTTCCCCTCCCCTTCCCTTATAGATGTCAAGTGTCCTTTTTCCCTCCATCTATGGTATCAAGCAATACCTCTTATGTTATTTTTCCCTTTTTTTCCCTTAAAGAGGACAGGGTTTCCCCTTTTTTTCCCTCCCCCTTCCCTTATAGATATCAAGTATCGTTTTTCCCTCCATCTATGGTATCAAGCAATACCTCTTATGTTATTTTTCCCTTTTTTTCCCTTAAAGAGGACAGGGTTTTCCCTTTTTTTCCCTCCCTTCCCTTATAGATATCAAGTATCCTATTTCCCTCCGTCTATGGTATCAAGCAATACCTCTTATGTTATTTTCCCCTTATTTTTCCTTTTCGAGACCCAGTTTTCCCTTATTCCCCCCTTCCCTTATAGATATCAAGTATCCTTTTTTCCTCCGTCTATGGTATCCAGCAATACCTCTTATGTTATTTTTCCCTTATTTTTCCCTTTCGAGACTCAGTTTTCCCTTTTTAAGGGAATTTCCCTGCAAAGTGGAACCACGGTTTATTTATTACGCAGTGCTTCCACTTTGCAAGGAAATTCCCTGAAAAAAGAGGGGGGGGGGGGGGAAATGGGGTTTCCAAAAAGAAAACATGAGGGAAAAGGGAAATGCGGAAGTATAGGTCTATCAGAGGGGAAAAAGGGGGGAAATAAGGGAAAAGGGAAATGGAGTGAAATTTGGAAACAAAGCTTTATATTATATGACTGAGGGCGGAGGGGGAAAGAGGACTTTGATATTTTCAAGTGAAGGGGAAAAAAGGGGAAACTCCGTTCTATTTTAATACACTTTGAACTAATTCCACTATTTCTCCATTGAAGAAATATCGAATAAAACTTTTACTATTTATTATTATAGGCCATCGTTCTGCTTTGCTGGATTTCCGTGGCGAGTCGCCTTGCAGCCGGGGCGGTAATCGCTACAAAAGGTATATTTCATTTCACTTGAATATTTTTACCAAAGAAATATTATTAATATATTTTTATTAATATTACAGAAGAGGAAGTCTGTGGTGGACACTGGACTTTTCCCTCTGACTGCGATCCGGCAAAAGGCCATTGTTCGTACGAGGCTCGCTGGAAATTTCTCCAGGATACTGACGACATCCAGTTCACCGTCAAGGCAAAATTCGTCAACAAGTGGATCGGTATTGGATACTCTGATTCCAGCGGAATGGTAAGCTCTATCCTATACCGTTGAGTCTAAGTTTTTTTGCTGCAATGTCTGATTTTTTTAAATCCGCAAATTTTGTTGTAAAATTTTGTGTTGCAGCCAGGAACGGACGCTGTTCTCGGTGCGGTAAACTCTGACGGTCAGGTCTTCGTTCAGGATGTTTGGATTTCAAGTTACGCGGGCGTGGAGGTGGATCAGTCCCAGGATATCAGTAACGTCTCTGGTAGTGTCGAAGATGGGTTCACCACTATATCGTTCATCAGGAAGCGTTCGACCCAAGACACGTCTAAGGTATACAAGTTCAGTTTTCCCCTTTTTCCCTGAGGGGAGGGATCTATTTCCCTTTCCCCCCCCCTTCACCTCAAGATAACAAATTCCTCTTTTTCCCCTTCAATGCTAGGATATCAAGCTATATACTTGTTGATTTCCCTTTCCCCCCTTCACACGGAGATTTCCCCTTTTCCCCCTTCATCCGGAGATTTCCCCTTTTCCCCCTCCTTCATAGGATATTAAGCTATACTTCTTGATTTCTCTTTTTCCCCTTCATCCGGAGATTTCCCTTTTTCCCCCTCCTTCGTAGGATATCAGGCTATACTTCGAAATTTCCGTTTTCCTTTATTTTTTTCCTTTTGACACCCACCTTTTCCCTTTTTTCGGGGGAATTTCCCTGCAAAGCAAAGCTCACTATCAATATTTGATTCAACTATATATATATATTTTTTTTTTTTAACTAGGACGCCCACTTTTCCGACAAGAACTGCCTGTATATGAAGTTTCCTTATTCTGGAGGACCTTACCGCGCTGCAGGATCAACTATCCGCTTTTCCTATCACTCCAGGACTCCAGTTGTATCTTCCGAGAGGATCTGCATCCGATCCTGTAAAACCGGTCCGAAAATTTTGACAATAATTCACTATTCATTTTAATTCTATATAATTTTAGCATTGAGGATTCATGCTGACTAAAATTTATTATTAATTTCTTAGCATTATACTTATTTCAGTTATTAATTTTTAATTTTTTTTACAACGAATTCTAGACTGGAATGCTCAGACTGTGTTCCAGAAGACTATGGACTCGTCTATCACCGCCATCTACACTGTCGATTTGAAACTGAAATCCGGCCAAGACGACGAAGCTCCGGTTCGCAACACTCCGGAGTTCCAGGAACTCGCCAACAAGCTGAAAAATGGGCTAATCGAAGATCTTGCCAAAGTGTCGCAAGTCAACGATGTGATCCTCAACAGTGTCGACAAGTACGTTCCACATTTTAACTTCAATAACGAGTGAACATTTAAGATGTCTGTTAATTTTTCCAGGGATGGAGACCATCTGATCGCTCGTATGGAGATTCACGTCAAAGATGCAGCTGAAGATACTGAAGCTTCAATGGAAAAAGCCATCGAGGAAAGCATCGTGTCGGGTAAGCTCGAGGAACTTCAAGTCGACTCTGAGAACGTCCAAGTCAAGTCTCTTCTCGACTCGGAAAACGTTGACGATGGCCAGTTCGACTACTCCATGCTGTTTTCGTAATCTTTGAGTCTCTACTGCCTTTTCTCGTATTCATTTTCATCTAACTTAACGTGTATATTGAGCTGCTGCACAGCCTAAAGCGACAAATAAACGTCTGTTTCGATTAAAATGTATCGTTTCCATTTATTGGCCAAGTCAGAAAAACATCGTTTAAGAAACAATCTTGAACCCAATTTCTACTCAGAGGCGTTCTTCTTCTTCTTTTTCTTGGCTTTCTTCGACGGAGAGGCTTCTTCCTCGGCCTCCGCTTCCTCGGTGGCTGCAGTCTCCTCCACCTCAGCGTGCTTCTTCTTTTTCTTCTTCTTTTCCCCAGTCTCTTCAGCTGCTTCCTCGGCTTCTGCAGCTCCGTTCTCACTCTTTCGCTTCTTCTTCTTCTTCTCGGGCGATTCCTGAGCGGCTTCGGGCTGTTCCTCAGCATCCTCGTCACCATCTTCGGCCTTCTTCTTCTTCTTGTCCTTCTTTTTCTTCTTCTTGGCAGAAGCAGCCTAAAAACCAGCACATATTACACATTTTTACGGAAAAAAAGATGTGATGGGACTTACTGCAGCCTCTACAGCTTCAGAGAGGGCTTCCTGCATGACGTCAACATTCTTGCGAGGCACATCTCCAGTGTCATAGAACTTGAGACGCTCCTCCACCTGCTCGCGAAGCTTCTGACCAAAAACGTCGCACTGCATTTCTGTTAAACATAAAAAATAAGTATAAATCAGATTATTTGCTAAGTAACTGAGTATTTTACCGGAAAAGCAGTCAATCCTGGAAGCGATCGAACACTTGTTGGCCAAGTAGCGGGAGATTCTACCCTTGTTCTTGGCCGCAGCACGCCCGATGAAGGTGGAATGGAAGATCAAACCATACTTGGGAGTGTTTCCGCGAGTCTTAAGAGCTCTATACATAAATCATCCGAGAATTAAGTTATTTTTTTAATAAAATTAAAAAAAGTGAATAGGTTACCTGAACAGAGCTTTTTCTGCTCCGAGGATCTGAACTGTGGACGCGGGATACTTGGCCAGATTGGTGAGCGATCCGGCGTGGGCAATCAGCCTGGCTCCGACCTGTTCTCCGATGAGAGCCGAAAGGTTGGGCGCGATGTTGTGCATTTTGGATTTCAGGTATTCCTGCAGTTCCTTGCGGTACTCAGCCAAGGCCACAACACGTCCAGCGAATCGTTCGATGTTCATAAGATCGATAGGGGAGATGTCCATACCCATCGACGAACGGGCAGCGTCTAAAATAGTCTGAGCCTTGGCGCTGTCCATGACGATTTCTTCCAGATGCGGCAGAGACTCTTCCGACAGCTCCTTGCGGTTCTTGATGTACTGAGCTGTGCGAGCGTAGAGGTAATTGTCAGGGACAATCTTGACCAACTCTGGGAAGTGGTACGAGTACCATTCTCTGTAAAATAGATTATTACTTAAGCGCAAACTTATTTACAAGAGTTAAAAATTTAACCTGATCCTCATAGAGAAAGTATTGATGTCTTTGTCCAATTGATCCAGCAAGGCAATACTCTGAATGATCATGTTGTCGACACGGTGAACGTTGAACTTGACCTTGGCTCGCGAGTAGCTGTGCCCTAGACCCAGCTGGGCCTTGCCTGAACTCTGCGGGGTGAAACCTGCAATCCAAATTTACATTTTACTACACAGTTATTGTGAGAAAAGCGAAATATTACCCTTAACAAGAGATGCAAAGTGATAACGAATCCCGCGAGTGATTTCCGGCACAGGTCCAGTGTGCTGACAAGCAATACTGAGAGCTTCAGTAATCGCAGCTCCGAGTTTGGGTTCTGAGACTCCAAGAACAGGTCCATCTTCCTTCTTCTTCTTGCCCGATTTTGTTTTCGGAAAACTGTTCTCCAAAAGCAGCTGAAGGTCCTCAGTAAGAATTCCCTCGGAAACTGCGTTAATGTTGTCGAGCGCGTGAGCAGCAGACTTGAATGGTGCAAACGCTTCGAGCTTAACGACCTGGTTGAATCGGCTCAAGTCGGTGACAGACTGTTCGACCTGAGGAAGGAACGTTCCCACATCTTCGAACTCCTTCACGCGGAAAAGCCCGTAACCAGCAGCGTGCTCGAAGAGCACAAAAAGCTGAGTCTGAAATAAAAAAAAGCATTGGCTCATTAAAATGCCGCCTTCATTCAGTTTAAAGTGAAAACAAATAATGACAATTTAACTCATCTTTATTAGTTAAAACATAATCTTGGATAAGTATTACGCTAGAATGTAGTAGAATATTGATGTTACCATTCCACAGTAAGCGTTGTTTAAATTTTGAAAATATGAAGGGCTTTAGCTTGCTTGGCGAGCATGCAAGCGGCCATTAACCACGTGTTCCCCAGGATAGCCGTATTACCCAGACCAGACAGCTTCCACTGAAAACAAATGAAGAGCGCGACGCGAATATTTGGACAAAAATAATAAAATTCAATCATTAAACGAATAATTGAAGATTTTGAATTTTTTGTAAAGTTTATTTATTAAGTTAAAGAAACAAATCTTGCAAATATTCTTCGAATTCTTGTTCTCGCGATTTTTCTTCAATCACTTGCGTAGGTTGCCGCCAGATGTCTTCAGCCTCTGCTGCAGTCTTTGCTTCTTCCGTTGATTTTTCTTCTTCATTTTTATCTTCTTGATCTCCAGCACTTTCTTCACTTTCATCACTTTCTTTTCTACTTTCCTTCCCCTTCTTCCTCTTTTTCTGTTTCTTCTCCTTCTTCCGTTTCTTCTTGTTCTTCCCGCGAGTGACTTCCCGCTTCTTGTGATGGTAGTTCAGTTTGTAGGAACAGTCTGGACATAATCCTGTATAAACGATACGATAAAGACACAGCATGCATCGTAATTTACATTTTCTTACTTAATTTCACTAATGCGTTTTTCTTCTGGCCGTCTTCCATGTACGCGAAGTTAACTTCCCACGTTCGGAGGCCTTCCTTCTCCTGGCATTTCCGTTCTCCACAGAAAAACTGACCTTTTCCGTCGACAACTTCTTTCTCGATTCGCCATCGCATCGCCACTTTGTTTTCCTTGTATCGACTGAGATCGCAAATACAATATTCTTTAAATAGCTTGTCGTAGTATTTTTTTGCCAGTTGTTTGCCCCAGGTATCAACCACATCCTCTTCGTCCCAAAGAAAACGATGATTTTCTTTGATCACGTCAATGTCTCGTTTGTCGCGGGAACTGAAATTATGAAAAGAAAAACAATTAAAATAAATGCTAAAAAGAACAGTGGATTTATCTTACTGATCTCTCTGGAGTGTTTTTGTCGCTCCAGGGTAGCAGAGCAAATATTCGTTAACCAACATTTTATGGCGGTCGTACGCGTTCAGCGACAGAAGATGGCTGCGAAGACGTCTACCTTCTTCTTTGCTAGCTTCGCTTGCGAAAATAGATTTTGAAGCCAGGCCTTTTGATAATATTTATGAATTATTAAAGTAAAGGTTGCAATTGAAGAATACTTGTATTTTTATTACCAGAAGTTTTGGTTTTCGGAACAGTTGCCAAGTCCATTCTTTTCCGCTTGCGTTCGACAGCCTCATCGTCGTCTCCATAGTTTGATTCGTAATCTCCGCTGTCAAACTAAATGCATGAAATAGTTAGAAAACTAGCCTTTTGAATATTCGGATGTTCTGATATTCTGTTGTAAAATCTTCTGGTCTCTTACAGCAACGTTAGCCGAGCTCGAAGCACCTTCGGACCTTGACATTGTTTGTACTTGCGATACAGTAACTTATGCAGAATCAGAAATTTCCTTGATTTTATGTTTCATTTACAACTGAAAATTACGAAAATACAAAATACAGTGTGACGGAAATCAGTTGTGATAGTCTAGTATTTGTTTACTTTCAAGTAACGCCATCTGGTACATGATATTGGTACTAGGAAGAGAAAAATAAATTCAATGCGTATACATTAATATCATTAAATTATTTTTTATTTTACTTTTTACCTGCGAATTATAACTATCTAAAATCATGCAGTCTTACTTTTCTAGATTATTTAAATTTATTATTATTGCAAATTTATAATGGATTTGGCAACGTAGGTTTAGTCTGCTAGAATAATAATAAGTTTCCCAAATAACGTTGTTTTAGCATGAGACAAGATAATAATAACAAATAAAATCATGATGAATGTATTCAGGAATGCCAAATCTCAGATTTTTTCTATAATTAACCCAAAAGTTAGGAGTACAGTCAAGACAGGGTGTCATCAAGAATCATGGAAATTATCGCGTATTAATCAGATTTTACAGCCATGCTTTCAGTGCTTATTTTCGCAGAGACTAAAACAAGCCCAGCATCTTGTTTATCTCTCAACGTGCCAAAGAGCCTCACTGCAGTATGTGTGGACGGACTTCAAGCATCGAATGTCGGGACGGGCTCGGGAAATGCTCCTCAGCGCGGCGTGCATCTCTGTCTACAACTGGGAAGAGAACAAAGTTTCCGAGACTGATATATCAGATCACATGGACGATTTAAACTACATCGAGACCCTAACTCGCGAAACAATAACTTGTAAAAACTGTCAGCAACGAATAATGTTTGACAGGAAACTTCCCGACGTCGAGTACTGCTCCTGTGGGAAGAAATCCAGTCAGAAGTCTAGCTGCGACGACTGGGTGCCTTTTCTCGAACGAAAAGATACTCTCGTCTGGAGGAAAGAGTGTGGTTCTGACGGGTTGTATGCTTACAAAAGTGAGTATTGTACATTAGGCGTCATGTTTTTTTGCAAAATACTTTTCCGATTGAAGTGTACGGCAGGTTTACAGACGTCACGGCCCTCGATTTTCTGTGGGTTCAACTAGATGTTACATACCGAAGACAGTGGGACCCCTCCGCAGTAGAGTTGCTAGTCATAGACCAGGACAAAGAAGTCGGAGGTGACGTTATACACTGGGAAATGAAGTGGCCGGTATCTTTTTCTTGTTACATTTTACGCTACGAAGGGAATCTGTAACTAGAAACTGCTGCTTACAGAAACCGTTTGCCAACAGAGACTACGTTTTCCAGCGACAGTTGGAACTGGACGCAGACAAACGAGTCTGCATTATCGCCAGCACGTCTACAAGGCACCCGCAGTGCCCGCCAAAAAACGCAGCCTTCCGCGTCACAGATTACTGGTCGTTCATGGTTGTTAGACCACTGACGGACTTTAACGAAGTACGAAACTAGCTGAAATAGTTTATCAAAGTTTTCTGTTGAAAGTTAACACAGCTGTAGTGCATTGTTATGATAAATTACTCTCCCGAGATTCACTTTTTCGTCAATTGGTGTTTTGCAGATCTTAGGAACAGTCAACTTGACAGTTTTAATGATGTTTGGCAGAAGTTTTGCTTAAAGTAATCAAACTTAACACTCAAATGAGAAATATTCTCAGTTTCGCGACCTTTTTTAAAGCAACTTTTCGGCAAAGTCAAATTAAACGTCCAAATTAATCTCTCAGAAACGAGATGTGAACTTTTCGTTCAATTAGAAACGGCGTCCCGCAGCTTGGAACCGTCTCCATTAACGAATCTGTTAATTAAAGATTTGCATTGAAAAAATTGCAAATAATATTACTGTAAAAATAAACCATTTATTCACAGCCTGGACTGGAATTCGT
Organism: Eulimnadia texana; assembly: GCA_002872375.1. Lineage (NCBI taxonomy): Eukaryota > Metazoa > Arthropoda > Branchiopoda > Diplostraca > Limnadiidae > Eulimnadia > Eulimnadia texana. The sequence goes on from NKDA01000001.1 coordinate 16,366,246, forward strand.
CCTGACGTATTTCGATAATCCTGGAGTGAGTCTTCACTCGTCTCTATCATCATGGGTGGCCATGACGGGTAAAAAAATTAGGAAAATTTTGAAAAATTCAACGAAGGACACGATTTAAATGATAATTGCGCAATATTTAGGCATGCCGGATTTCGTATGCAAATTACACAAAGCAGCTAAGAGCGTGAGAAGCACGGAAAGCCAGGTGCCGCTTCTGCTGCAACCGCTTATCGATCACCTGGCCGCCAAGTCCCGGGCCGAGGATGTCACAGAAGACCAGGTGGAAAGTCAGTCGACCGCTGAAAGCAATGCCATCAACGTGAACGTCATCAAGGAACCTAACCAACCTCCTCTACCAACAGCAACACCCATCTTTGCTTAAAATATTTTAGTAAGAAGCCTAGATTCGTCTCTTTTGAAAATGCAAAGTGAATCTGTGTGAAGAGAATATACTTATTTTTTAGCTGGGTTTTTTTTAAATATTACACGAGCAGACATAGTGAGGTAGCATTAAGTTGTCTATAATTCACGTGGGTGTTGCGAAATCTGGCCGGGCTTTCTGAATCAAGACTGACGGCCCAAATGAGGTTAACTCTACCGTAAAGGACCTTTTTAGCAGAAAAATTTTCAGGTCTCTCCACAAGTCTCTAATATTTCGCCTCAACAAAGAAGAAAGAAAATATTAATTTGCACAGAAACGTAAAAAGGTTTCCACTTCACCAAACTGAGAGGCTGAATTTTATTATAATTACTCTTCATGATTGAAATTAGCAGTTTGAATATGGTAAGTCGGGATAAGTAGCTCGTCTTGTAGTGAAGCCCAGTCCCTAGCGGGATTTTAATGAAGGCGTTGAGGTCTAATGATGTGGTTATAGTCAAGTTACACGGATGAACGACACTGTCATTTATTATATCACGAACTGTGCAGGGAAATCCCCTGAAAAAAGGAAAAACGGGGTCTGGCAAAAGGGAAAAATAAGGAAAGAAGGAAAAGGGGAAAATTTAGAAGTACACCCTTGTAATCTAGCACGGAGGGGAAAAAGGGGAAAGTAAAAGTTTGAATAATGTAACACATCTTTAATGTACAGTTAATCTGATAAAATATTTATATGACATTTTAATGGTTAGATCTAAATCCAGTGTTTTCACTTTGCAGGAAAATTCCCAGGAAAAAGGGGAAAATAGGATCTGAAAAGGGAAAAGTAAGAGAAAGAGCAAAAAGGGGAAGTCTAGAAATACAGCCTCATATTCCGGCACCAAGGGGAAAAAGGGGAAAGGGGAAAAATTAAAAGTGGAAACCGTTTAAATCGTTTGAACTTGGAATTTAAGCGTCACACACCACTCATTCATACGGGGATGAAAGAGGATTTACTATTTTTAGTTCCGTAAGCTCTCAGCAAGTCCTTCTTCTTTGTAATTTTTATTCCGTTGTTGGGATAGTCTCTTCACGTACTGCTCGAGTTGTTATTATACAATAGAAAACTTTGGCCTGCTTTGTCCAGGTTTAATTAGTACATTCGCTAATGAAGTGGATCTTTCGAAGGCTCTTAAGTCAAAACCATGTTTTGTAATCGAGCCACACACGTTATGCTAGTCCGATAAACTCTAATGAATAAATCTAGTCCAGTACAAAAGTCTGCTGATTAAAGTATATTGCCTTCTCGTGTCCACAAAGGCCGAGCTGCTACGCGGACGAAAAATGGCGACAAAAACGAAGGCATCGTTCATTAATCTTTTTTTCTGCTATATATTTCTTTTGCTCGGCTTTTCGTAAGGTATTCTCTATCCGTCCAGTTAATTGGATAAGCCCCCACGTTAATGCTTTGCAATAATAATAGCAATCCAACCTCCGAGTTCTGTTGGTTTTCCCACACGTTTTACTAATCTGGTTTTCTATGCGCGGAACCGACAATAAGAAAATCCATTTAGAAAATGTATTTGCGGACACGGAATTGGGTATATTTCATCGAGGGTGACATGGACCTGCAATCATGCATATATATCAATGTCTTTTGAGGGAGGAGACCACATTGAATAGCCCAGAGAAGAGTCACATAAAGTGCAGGACATCAATACGGGGGGAAAAAAAAAGAATTGGCGAACTTCGCATTCGTTTTCCCCGCTTTTGTGACCGGTAGTAGGGCGCGCGTAAATCTTTGACGAAGCCCTTTCTTACGCGGCTTATCTTTTAGCGAAAAAGAAAATGAGTCGGTCCACTGCTAAAAGGATTGGTGTACAAATGAAAGTTTGTCCGAGCACTGAACAAACAAACGGAGGGGGGAAAAAAACGACTAGTACAAGATTGAGATAGAAATTCCCTTTCCAAAAGGGCGAATCGGATTAGAGCGGTTCAGTTGGACTCGGAGTGATCGTTGACATAGTCGCTCTCCTCGCTGAAGCATGTGTGATGTGCCAAGGTGACGGAAGTGACTGGGTGACTGTGGGATTTCTTAGTGCACAGACACTTGCAGAGGATCCTCTTGAAAGCAAATCTGAAATCCCTGCTGAAGAGAGCGTAAATGCAAGGATTTATGGCCGAGTTGCAGTAGCCCAGCCAGAAGAGTACAGAAAACAGCAGAGAAGGAATGCAGTCCTCACAGAAAGCTCGGATCACGTACATGGTAAAGAATGGTAACCAGCAGCAGATGAACCCACCTACGATGATTCCTACCGTCTTGGCAGCTTTCGTCTCCATGCGGAATCTCTTCACCTGCGCTTTGATATTGCGTCTGTTCAGCTTGTGAACCGGCTTCGGCTGCTCACCACCCGTACAGCGACCGTCCCGGTGATCCCTAATCAAATATTTATCACATGAAACCATAGAAACTAAATTTCTGTGTAGACTTTTACCTGGTTTTTCTCTCTAGCGGATCTTTCATCATTCCCAAGTGCGATCGGTTTATGGAATGCTTGCGACAGTCGTGTGCACTGTAGTGGTTGCAAAACGTAGTTTCCATGTAAAGTACCCTGTACGCCTGGGATGATCTCCGGTCGCGATCATAAGCTCGCGAGCGGCGACTGTTTTCATCTGCGTGGGCGAAGTCACAGGGGCAGCAGGCTCGACAGTGTTCCGCACGCGTGCACCAGGGTGCTCTAGCGTCGCTTCTAGATGTCGCCGTTTGATTGTGATGCCCCAACCCGCTCTGCAGACTAAGTTGCAGTCCGTTTCTGAATCAAATACGCATACACTAACACAAAAGATACTTTTTAAGTGAAACGTTGGCTTACGTGGGTACAGCGGAACCGTGCGCTGACGTTTCTTCCGAGTCCGTCGGTAGCGCGAGGCGGGCCATTTCCCGGCCGCCGAGACCGGCCAACGCCGGGGCTAGCCCAGAGGCCCGTGCTTGGCTAAGAGGACTGAGGTTATCGGCGGCTGACCGGACCTTCCTCGGTGGATGCGCAAGGTTAATCGCTCCTGCTTCTCCGGAAAGCGACCGAAACGCTTGCTACCATTCTATAAACAATATCATTAACACTAATTCATTGTTTTTTATTCTAGTTTTTTTTAAGTTATGTAAATATAAGATAAAAGTAAGGACTTTTCGGGGAGTAAAAAGTATCTTTTTTTGAAATCTGTAAAGGACTGCACTTGAGACTTATTGATCCACTTTTCTTTTGCAATATAGCAGAACTGTTCTCATTCTTGCTTCAAGTGAAGGATTTTATGAACACAGACGAAATATTGGGATTCTATTGATTCCTAAACTCTATCTTTGTTTCTAAAAAAATAATACAAGAAAACTGACATTGTTATACAGATTAGCAAAACACAATATTTCACGCAGAAAGAAACTTGGATTGTAAATACAGGGCCCTTTTAGTTTACAGCGTACGACTACAAGAGTTGCTTATTCAAATCAGTGGGTTATTGAAGAGAGAAAGTCTTTTTTTAAAAGTCTTTTTTCCTTTTAATAAGACACTCTACGGGACATGGCCGATGTGTAAAAGTCCTTGGAAGAACTTTCCGACTAGCACTCGAGTCTGTAGTTAAGTACGCATAAACCTACAATTTGGGAGAAACGTTTAAAGGACGAACAAACGAGGATTTTATTCATGGTTTGCATGTCTGAAATGTTCAACCGGCTATTGAGAATCACTTGTATTTGTAAGCAGCAGAACGCGTTGTGGGTGTAGAAAGCTAAACTGTTAGTAATAAAAGGATGCTAATTGAGAGGATGCGCAAGAGTTTGAGTGCGGGACATTACCTTCGTGGTTCTGAATCCCTGATTAATAGCCTCGGTGGTTTTAACAGCCGCCCTATAAATCCTCCAGTAGAAGAAGAACATGACAAGTGTTGGCAGGAAGAAGCTTCCCAGAGCCGAGTAAACAACGTAACCCGCATCGTTGGTCAGTTCACAGGTCCAGCGACAATCGTTGCGCATCTGTTCCGTTACATTTGCTTTACGGTCGTTCCAGCCCACCAGAGGCGGGAAACAAATGACAAAGCTGACCGTCCACACTAGGCCTATCAGAATCTTGGCCCTTGTGGGCGACATGAGCGATGGGTAAACCATCGGTCGGGTGACAGCCAAGTATCGATCTAAACTAATAGCACATAAATTGAGAATCGACGCCGTGCACATCCACACATCCACAGCCAGCCACACGGAACACCACACTTCGCCGTAGATCCAAAAGTCCAACACCTCCAACGACGCACTAAATGGTAAAACGGCCATTCCCACAGACAAATCGGCTACGGCCAGACTCACAATGAATAAATTTGTCACTGTCCGCAGTCGAGAATCGAGAAAAACCGCCAGAACAACCAGAGAGTTACCAGCCAGTACCAGAACGTTAATTAGTCCCAGAACTACCAACGAAACCAGTAGTCCAGGCTTGAACCAGTCAACACTGTCTAAAGGGTTCACACATTCACTTTGACTGTAGTTCATACTTGAATCCATTTTGCTGCTATCTACTCTGATTCAGAAGATACCGAAGGTGCCAGGGTTTCGGCCCGGTTATCTTACTGGTTATTTTCCGCTTCAGTTGAAAGTGAATCGACCCGTTCGAGGGTAGATGCAAAGCGAGAATAGCCAGGCTTCATTTTTGTGGGGATGTGTTTATTCGTGGCTTGTTTTTCGCTTTTCCTCCCAGCGTATGATTGGCGGCCATTACACATTCTTCGCGATGTTTCCATGCGTTCCCAGGGAGGAATCTGCATCGCCGCGTCGCGAGACGCCCACAACAATGTTGCGACGTGTCGTCGGATTCATTGATGCATCGTTAGCGCCTCGCCATACTCTTCTTCGTCTTCCAGTGGATCATTTCCTCAACCCCTAAGTGAAAAACATCCACAACACATTGTAACAACTCAGTTTAACACACTATATCAGAACTGATAACAAGCTGATAACACGGTGATAACACTTGATAACAACATTTTCGCTAACCCCTCCTTGTAGAATTTTGTGATTTTTCGCTCCGTCAGTCGCAGTGACGTTTCGCGTTCACGCTAACAGAGTGGAACAAAAATTGGTGTCGACTCTATATAATTAATTAACTATTAATAACTATTATTTGATTAGGCAAAGTAACATAACATACTCAACACAGTTACGGAGTTTCAGTTCAGCTTTTCTAATATAATTACTCCGATTAAAATCATTTAACGAATATTTTTTTTTTCAAATTAAAACTTGAACTTTCCAGAAACGTAGTTTCGCAGAAGAACGTTGGTGTATAACTGTATCGGCGCAGTTTCACATCTTAGCTCTTGTATATACACCGATCCATAAGACTTGATCATTATATTGATCTGCAATATTGTCAATTCTGATCCAATTTATTGATTCCTCTGCTTTTTTTTCCTTCTTTTTGCTAACGTAAGAAGCGAATATTTATCTACGGATTGATCTCCAGACTGGAATACATTGCCTTTGCACGCAAAAACCCACAATGTTCCAGGCGAGACGTACACTTTTTTCCAAGAAGACATTTAATTCAAATGTAATTAATTTCTAATATAATGAGTAATTGAATAATAATCTAATAATGAATATGAATAATTACTACAATTCATTAAAACTGAGTTATACCTTAAAAATTGAACAAAATTTGGCGTGCGACTTCGTATCCCTTCACGACTATTTCTGTTCCAAAGAGTCGATTAAGTTAAAACATTCACATTAAGCAAGAAGCTTGAGGAAGATGGAAATGTGTTTCGGTGGAACAGAATATTGGATGTGACACTTGCCGCAGTCTCCGGGTAACTGAATCCTTGTCACTCGACTACCTTGGCTTTTTCTCGCTACTTCTCAGCGCTATTCTGCAGCTACATCCAGCTTCCGCAACTCAAATTCACTAATACTACATTCACTACACTATACTATGACGTATTGGTAGAATTATTATACAGACGAAAAGTTCAGTTTTGTCCGAACTTTTCGTAAAAATCTTAACTTTTTTACCAGTCGTCCCTTAGCTTCATTTGTTGAAACTATCCATGATTTTTAGAAAAATCTTTGTATTTATGCTATTTTAAGAGCTTGTTAGATTTATGAATTTCCTTTTATTATTGCTGAAATGTTTATTTTTCACGACTAATTAGGATAAATATGCTTTTGAGTATGTTTTCGCGTGTGTGTAGCCTGGGGCGAGTATCCCCGCGCCACTCTAAATTCAAACGGCGCAACTCGCCTTCTGTTTATCCCAGTTTTCAGGCTAAAAGTGTTTTAAAAAATTCCGGAAAAAATACCTTTAGATACATCAAAGGCTTTCACAGAAAGTTCATAAAACAGATTTTCCAAATTTGATTTAGTACGGGCGTAAAAATTATTTGAAGGTCTTAAAAGTCCGTAAAAGTTTACAGAGATGTTACTGAGCAACTATACGTATGTAAACATATTTTCTTATGGATATATGTTATTTATTATAACCTAGATAATTTGATTTATAAAACTTTTTCCTATTGTGTAAATTAAGAGAGCTACGCTACATTTTTCGTCCTCTTTGAATCCTTTCAAAACTGTCGTACGCCATTGTAATTTTGACGTAAACAGTAGACGATCAATGGTCTCCAGCCAGCAGCTTTTCAAACAATTAACACAACTTGAGTAAAATGTTACGGTTTTCCTTCGAAAATCAGTTGAATAACTAACGTCAGAACAATAGTAAAAGTTAGTAGTTCTGGATTAGTATAGTTAGTAGATTATGGGAACGAAACTTAGCCCGACTGAAAATTCTCATAGAGTATGTAGAATTTTGGAACAGAGACTCAGTAGAATCTCACAAATTTTTAGTCTCTCATAGAGATCTCACTGAGTCTGTGTTCCAAATTTGACATACTCTATGACAATTTTCAGTCGGTACTTAGTTGTAATATTGATTTTCATTTGTTAAATGTGTGTTTAAAAAAAAAAAAAATCTTTTCTTTGTCTTTTTCTTTGCTTTTTGGTGAAATTGGCTGAAGAACAAGTCGACGCTGTAATTGAGTTTGTAGTTTCCCCAGAGTTTTCGATGCCGCGGTTTCGTAATTTAAAAGTTGTACCGACCGCTGAAAGGTGATACCGCGAAAAATATTCCCGCCTTGGGTGAAACGGGACACGGTGTGGATGGAATGGGACAGGAAGAGTTTGTGGTGTGCCGTGGGATGGTATGGGGTCATACGAAAGAATGAGGTGAAGATACAAGAGGATTGTTTGGGATAGGATAGGATGGGATAGAAAGGGTTGGGATGTTATGGGATGGACGGGGGAGTGAGTGTGGGACGTGAAAGAATGAGACGAATATGGGATAGGGGGATACAAGAGGATTGTATGGGATAGGATAGGATGAAACAGGATAGGATGGGATAGAAAGGGTTGGGATGTTATGGGATGGACGGGAGTGAGTGTGGGACTTGAAAGAATGAGACGAATATGGGATAGGAAGATACAAGAGGATTGTTTGGGATAGGATAGGATGAAACAGGATCGGATGGGATAGAAAGGGTTGGGATGTTATGGGATGGACGGGGGAGTGAGTGTGGGACGTGAAAGAATGAGACGAATATGGGATAGGGGGATACAAGAGAATTGTATGGGATAGGATAGGATGAAACAGGATAGGATGGGACAGAAAGGGTTGGGATGTTATGGGATGGACGGGAGTGAGTGTGGGACGTGAAAGAATGAGACGAATATGGGATAGGGGGATACAAGAGAATTGTATGGAATACGGTTAGGATAGAACGGGATGGGGTGGAATGGAATGGGATGAGGTAAAACGAAACGGGATAGGAAAGGATAGAATGAGACGAAATGGAGAAAGAATGGGGTAGGAACTATTGGGATAGTAAAAGGTGAAATAGAATAGGATAGGGCGGAATGTGGGATGGGATAGGATAGGATAAAACGGGAAGGGATAGCATAAGACGAAACGGAACAGGAAAGTATAGAATGAGATAAAATGGGATCAGAATGGGATAGGAACCACTTGGATAGTAAAAGGTGAAGCGGGATAGGATAGGGCGGAATGGGATGGGACAGAAAAGAGTGGGACAAGGAATAGGATAAAATGGGATAGGGTTCAATAAATAGGATAGGAAAAGAGGTATGATCGAATGGTATAGGACATAATACAACAATGGATAGACTATAAACATTGAACGGACAACCTTAGTACATTTCCAAACTTTTACATAGCCTTTACCCGACTGGGAATTCTCATCGAGTATGTAGAATTTTGGAACAGAGACTCAGTGAGATCTCAGTGAGATACTCTAAAAAGTTATGAGATATCAGCGAGATCTCACTGAGTCTCTGTTCCAAAATTCTACATACTCGATGAGAATTTCCAGTCGGGGAGGGTATACTCATATTAAACATCATACCATACAAATAACATATTATATTCCTGAGTATAACTTTTAATTAGTATCGAACAAGATTTTACAACTTTCTCAGTAGAATTTTATGGTTTTTTGAGGAGTCCTCCTGTAGAGCGTTGAAAGTAGCTTTTGTGGCGGGCGAACCTTCAGCTGCAGATCCCCGCGAAATTCCGATGAAAGTTACTCTTTCAGTAAAGAACCTTTTGTCCAGGATCTTCCACATTGGGACTCTAGAAATGCTCGACTCTCATTAAAAATCATCGATCAGGGCCATACAGTTATACTCGAGAGATCACCATCAACTCAAGTCAATGGGTACACAACATTACCGATACTATTAATCAAAATAGAAGTTAATAATGAAAATGATGATAATAATGATAATAATAATAATAATAATAATAATTCTACTACTACTACCACCACTTCCACTACTACCACTACTACTTCTCTTACTACTATTACTATCACTACCACTACCACTACTTCTACTATTACTATTACTACCGCCACTACTACTAGTAGTAGTACCATTAGTACTACTACTCTAGTACTACTACCATTAGTACCACTACTACTACTACTACTACTACCACCACTTCCACTAGTAACACTACTACTACTACTACTACTTCTCTTACTACTATTACTATCACTACCAATACCACTACTTCTACTACTACTACTATTACTACTCCTACTATTACTACTACTACTATTACTACTACTACTACTACTACTACTACTACCACTACTACTACTACTATTACTACTACTACTACTATTACTGCTACTACTACTATTACTGCTACTATAACAATGCTAATAATGTATAACTAACTTGATAACACTGTGATAACAGGTTGATAACAGGGCTTTTGCATGAACGCCAAGAATCGTAGGGAATATAATGTGCAATATTTCCATAATTTTCCGAAACATACGCCTATCCTCGTCTGTTGCAGACGTGGACACATCAAACGGCTGACAATATCCAAGAATCTTACCAAGAATCTTTTTAGGAATCAAGAATCATGGCAAGATTCCCTACTACAAATCTTAATCAGAGAATTAGATTCAGTCCAATAGAATAAAAAAGAAGTCAGAGAAGATGGTAGTAAACAGATGATGAGTGATAACTGGTGATAACAAGTGATAACAGGGTTGATAACAACATCGCCTTTGAGATAAATACCTCGTAAGCTTGTTTATGCACAAATTGGCATTTGGCCATCGGCTGTGTGTAAAAGTTGTAGGCCTATATCGATTGGCCTAACACTTCATAATGGACAATATCAGATAACACGGTTGATACTACCGTAAAATCTGCAAGATTACTATTAAATATTATTTTTATTAATGTATTTATTTATAAATATTTAGCCCATTAAGGACAATTAATAATAAACCAATAATAATGCAAATAAATTTAAATATTAGTAAAATTAAGCCTAGAATATTTATAATAATATTATTATATATTATATAAAATATTTAAATTTAATATTGTGTTAAGTTATTTTAAATAATTATTGAATTACGAAGTCGAATAAAAGAATATTCTTTAAATTAATTATTGATATTATAATAAAAAAAATAATTGAATAGTAAATAATGAAGTATTTTTTTAGAATTTAAAATTTATATAGTCAAGTGCTTATTTCATTTATTTACATTATTTATTATTTATTATTTATTAATATTAGTAATCGATAGTTAAGCTAAAGTAATCGATTCGGCGACAGCAGCGCCGCAGCGGCAAACGCAAGAAACAGGAAGCGTCTCGTCAAGTTGTGGACATTTATTATGTTTCGTTAGTTGCACGTAATTTGAGGCTATTTAAAACATTTTCTAGAAACTGGATGCGCCTTCCCGATAACTGCAGACCCTGATTTATCCTACAGTAAGTATTTTATGACAGACAAACCTGCAACAAACCAAATAATCAACAATATTCGTAACGCGACAACATTTTCCCTCAAACCGTTTCGTTTGTTTTCATTTTTATTTCAAGTCGAAATTCTACTCCATAACACTGAAAAAGCTAGTTCCCATGTTATTTATCATATTTAATCTTTTTATGAAGCTGGAAAGGCACAAAAGTATTGCAAACGCTCCATTCACAGGCTGCCGAGCGGGAAAGTTTTCCGAACGTTCGTCGAGATTTTTCATTACGTTTTCTGTCCCGCAGTTGGTCGAAATAAGATTTTATGAACGAGTTCTGTTATGAATGGAATAATTAGAGTTCATAATTACGAAAAATATTGGATACTTCAGTCTAGGACCCTTGATAGCCTAGAGGCAGAGCTCATAAAGCTCACATCTCAAGCCTCTAGACTCCTTAAGCTTCTCCCCACCTGTGTTTCACCTAATCTTTCATCAAATCTTTCCTCTATATACCTCCTTTCATCAAAAAATCTCTCTTCTATATGTTCACTTTACTCTGAAATTTCTGTTATTTCCGTTGTGTGATAATTTGTGATTGAAAGGGAAGTAGTAAAGGCAGTGTTTCCACTTTCAGTTTCCCCTTTTCCCCTTTTTCCCTCCTTCCCTTATTTTCCCCTTTTCCCCCTCCATGCTAGAAAACAGGCTTTACTTCTAGATTGTCCCTTTTTCCCTTATTTTTCCCTTTCCAGACTCCATTTCCTTCTTTTTCGTGGAATTTTCCTGCACAGTGGAAACACTAAAGTAAAGGCGTAGTAAAATCAATACTGGCTAAAGGCGGAAGGGTTTGGCTTGAAACGAAAAAGCCAGAAAAATAAAACAATAAAGAATTTTATTAGTATTAATATTAATTATTATTATTATTTATTTATTTTAGGTTCAACTTGAGACGTTCAACCTGGAGCCACATACTGCACAGTTACCTCTCCCGGACCAGTTGAACCCACACGGTCCGGGCCCCGGTCCAGGGTTGAATAACTCGGGCCCTGGACCAGGGACGCCACTTTTTCCAGGGCCCTCACCAGGCCCCGGGCCTAACCCGGGCTTTTCTACACCCACAGGAGGGGGCCCTTCCAGCCACTTCGTTCACGGCCCGCCGAGTTATAATTCCTCACCCGTACCCCCCGGGCCCTCGACCCCTGGACAGGGCCCTAATCACTTTCATTCACCGGGGCCTGGTTTCCCTGGGCAGCCGAATGCAGGGCCCCATTTCAATGGACCGGGAGGGGCCCCTCCACCGTTTGGATCACCGCACACGCCTCAGGGACATCCGGGATTTCCTGGAGGGCCCCACCCTTCCTTCGGGCCTGGGGGTCCAGGACCCCACTTCATTAATCATCCAGGTTTTGATACAAACAAAATTTGAATTAAACAAATTAATTTTTTGAATTATCAAAGGTCATCCTGGACATGGGCCCATGATGCCTGGAGTCATGGGGGGCCCTATGGGACCCGGTGGTCATCCCTCAGCCATGGGAGGGCCTCCAATGCCTGGCCCAGGACCCGGACCTGGCGTACCCAACCAGGGAATGGGACCCATGGGTCCTGGAGGGCCCATTCCAGTGATGGGGGGCCCTCCAGGCCCTATGGGAGGGCCTATGGGCGGACCTCCTGGACCAATGGGAGGGCCCGACAGAATGGACCATCCAGGGCCCCCGTTTTTCGGGCGGAGGGCCCCTGGGGCCCATTTCAGCCAGCCCGATTACCGAATATACGAGCTGAATAAGAGATTGCAGCAGCGAGCGGAGGTAAACATGGTACGATCGATTCAGGTGACACTATCAGCTAAACTATCGATTATTGATTTATTATTATCGATTTTTAGGAAAGTGATAACTTGTGGTGGGACGCGTTTGCCAACGAGTTCTTCGAGGACGATGCCACCTTGACCCTGGGCTTCTGCTTGGAAGACGGGCCTAAACGATATAGTAAACTGATATAATCTATTAAATATTATTTAACTTTATTTAGTGTACGTATATTACAAATAGTGTCAATGTCCAAATTTAGATGACTAATAACGAACTTAGACAAAAAAAACACTGGTTAATTGTATTTGATTAATAATAAAATTTTAATTAAATGTGAATTTTACTGATTTGATTCATCTTTGTTTAATGGATTTTGTTATAATTTATTTTAGCTTTTCATTAATTTGCTTTAATTTGGTAATTAATTCTTCTAATTACTGAATTAAATTAATAAGATGTGCTTGGAACGGTTAGCTATAGGCCGAACGCTGATTCCCCGATACTTCCGAACGATCTTCGAGGGTGGGGTGAGCGAGCTGTACTACCACCTGAGGCATCCGAAGGAATCGTTCCACCAGACCAGTATTACCTTAGACTGCGACCAGTGTACCATGGTGACCCAGCACGGAAAGCCCACCTACACAAAAGTATTACTTAACTCAATTTAATCTTATTCTATTTTATTTCGCTTTGGTGAATGTAAACCTACTTACACTGAACTAACGTGTAATGTCGGGGCGTTGGTGGCGCAATGGTTAAGACCTTGGGTCAAGACCATCGCCCTTCACCTCAGCATCCTGAGGGTTCGATCCCACTCGACTCCAAGTGAGGCCTTTCCCAGACCAGCGACCCTTAGCAGTTGAATCTGCAATCCCTCCCCCTGGGGTCATGGGCCTGCATACCCGTCAATGAGATGAAAGGAAAAACGTGGAATGTCATTTTATTCATATTAACTGGTCTTAGTGAAAATAAATTAATAATAATTAGAGTAAAAAATATACAAATAATTTAGTGAGTATGTGTTGATGTATTAAATTAGATTGATTAACAACGTATAGCATGCTTTATTATATTTTATTTATCTTGTTTGTTATTATATTATATATTTTATTTATTTTCAATTTTTAATTTAACAATTTATGGTTTTCGTATGAATAACCTCAGTCATATTAGGAATGAATTAATTAGTGCTTTATTTTGTGTTTAGGTGTGCACAGAAGGCAGACTGATTGTCGAATTCACTTTCGACGATTTGATGCGCATCAAGTCGTGGCACTTTGCCGTGCGGACGTACCGAGAGCTCGTCCCCCGACAAGAGTAAGTATTTTAAACATCGCTCTTGGCAGTTGTAACATAAATATAGCAATAGTAAGTAGTAGAAGTACGTAATAGGTAGTAATAGTAGCAGTAGTGGTAAATTGTATAGGAATATAAGTGGTAGTAGCAGCAGTGTGACATGGTATAATAGTATAAGTGGTAGTAGCAGTAGTAGTAAATGGTTTAGTAGTATAAGTGGTAGTAGCTGTAATATCAAATGGTACAATAGGATAAGTGGTAGTAGCAGTAGAAGTAAATAGTTAAGTAGTATAAGTGGTGGTAGCAGTGGTAGTAATATAAATATTCTGTAATCAAGTACCGCAATATTTATATATTTAATTGTAATATAAATTTGATTTGGTGTAGTGCGGTGATGGCTCTGCAAGCGGCCAATCAGGACCCGTCGCTGTTGGACCAGCTAAGCAAAAACGTGACTCGTCAAGGCATCACACCGGCAACATTGAATTATTTACGGGTAAAAAAAAAATTATAACGCACACCAATTCACTATTCCAGAATAAACTATCCTTATAAACAATAGTAATTGCAACTAAACAATATTGTACTTGCAATATACACTGCGATAAACCATAAGCTAATTAATTTTATAAATTTATTGTTAATTATTTTCAATTATTAATTATAATTCAATAAATCAATTATTCGTTAAGTAATAGAAATTCGGCTAGTTTTTCTACATTCGGATTTACTTATTATTAATTTATTACTACTTTTATTGTTACATTTCATTCATTCCATTTTAATTGTCTACTTTTTTATATTTATCTGTTTAATCCAGAACTAGAAACATAAAATGTTGAAAGTATATATTTCTTTTTTAAATAACTTTTCCAGTTGTGTGTGATCCTGGAACCGATGCAGGAGCTCATGTCCAGACACAAAGCCTACGCTCTAAGTCCCCGCGACTGCTTGAAGACCACCTTGTTCCAGAAATGGCAGCGAATGGTTGCACCTCCAGGTAATTTTCACCAACGCCACATTTTCCAGAACCTTTAGATTTTCCTTCAATTAATTTATAAGTTTATAATGATCATATATTAATATATAAGTAAATTTGTCATAACTAAAATTCAAATAATTTTTTTTTTTTTAATACAGAAACTCAGAGACCTTCAAACAAGCGACGCAAGCGCAAGGGTTCAACAGCAGGCGGAGGAGCAGCCAACATCAGCGCAGCGCAGCAGCCGGCCATCAACAAGAAGCGATCTCCAGGTCCCAACTTCTCCTTAGCCTCTCAAGACGTGATGGTGGTCGGGGAGCCGTCACTGATGGGCGGGGAGTTCGGCGACGAGGACGAGAGGCTCATCACCAGGCTGGAAAACACTCAGTACGATCCCTCGGCGATGCTCGACGACCCCAGCGGAAACCCTGGAGGAGGCGGAGGACCTAACCCGGGTGGACCACCCCCTTTACCCCCTTTCAATCACCCCTCTGGACCGCCCAATGAGAACGGACCTTGGGGGAAGGCCCCAAACCCAACAAAATGACCGGCAATGATGCGGGGAAAAAGAGTCCAGCAGTTAGCCAGTGAGAAATTATCCCCCCCCCCTAAAAATTTCCCTTCTTTTCCCCTCACCCCCCGATTGTGACTTGTTTCGTAAAAAAAACACAAAAAACATCCGTGAATCTCTGATATTCTGTTTTTTTATTTTTGTATTTTTCTTACTTTGGAGAAGTTCGGTTCATCTTTTTTGAAAAAATAAGGATTTTGAGAAACACTTCATTTTTAAAAAGAAACAAAGGCAAGAACAGCCCGGTATTTTGTTGTCCGTCTCTCTCTTTCTCTCTCTCTCTTCGCATCAAAAAATCTATTGTAACAATGTTTTCAGTGACACTTTTTGAACCACAATTAAACTTGCTGCAGAGTCAACTGGGGCTGCAGAAGCTAAACTTTTCAAGAAAAAAATTTCATAGGTCTGTCCTTGAGAAAGCATCAGTGCGACTGGATTGTTGTATGTTACGTGCTCTGTTGTGGTGGTGCCATAGGATTTTTTTATTAAAGAAAAACAATACTTTTCAAATCGGAAAAAAAAACAAAAATCTTTGCTGCATGCTAATAAAGCATTAATTTAAAGAAAAAAAATTTCAAAAAGTCACACTTTTTGACACGTTTTACCACTGCGTTTCTGTCGGTCTTCCATGACAGTAGCGAGGAAATCTTCATTGTGTTCCCGACAGACTTGGCCGAATCGAGGGTCGTCGCGGACCGAGAGCGAGTCAGCATGTTTGCTGCACACAGAACTGGGACAAACGCTGCACACAACCGACGATTTCTTGCCGCAGACGTCGCAGTGGTGCCAGGGACAAGTCCAAGCACCTAATCGTGGTTAAGAATGGTTAATTACTGGTTTCGTAAGGCTAAGATCAGTGTTTCCACTTTCAATTTCCCCTTTTCTTCCTCTTCCCGTATTTTCCCCTTTCCCCCCTTCATTCTACAATATTAAGCCTGTACTTCTAGATCTTCCCTTTCCGTGTTCCCTTATTTGTCCTTTTTCAGACCCTATCTTCCCCTTTTCCCCCTCCATTCTAGAATATTAAGGCTGTAATTCTAGATCTTCCCTTTCCGTGTTCCCTTATTTTTCCTTTTTCAGACCCTATCTTTCCCAATTTTCCCTCTTCCTCTATTTTCCCTTCTTTCTCCTCCGTACTAGAATATAAGGCTGTACTTCCAGATTTTCCCCTTTCCCTGTTCCCTTATTCTTCTTTTTTCAGACTCTGTCATCCCCTTTTCCAGGGAATTTCCCTGCAAAGTGGAAACACTGACTAAGATCGAGTGGTTTACCTTTAGGTGGAGCTGACAGAGACAGGCATTCAAGGTGATAGACTTTGTTGCAAGTCAACATGTCGCAAAGAATCAAATCACCGCCGTCCCCGCAGCTGAAGCAAAGGTCTTCCGCATCTTCCAGTTTCTTCTGTTTCGGATTTTTTCGCTTCTTCTTGACAGCTTTCACTTTATTCTCCTTGACGATGTTCTCCTTCTGCCGGGGGAAAAAATACATTAAAATTTAATTTAATTTATATTATTTGTTATATTAAAGTTTAATCGATTTAGATTTAATGATTTTATCTTCCGATTATTGATTTAATCAGACGTTTAGAGATTTCATGGATTTTTTCATATGGGAATTTACGATAGGTTTCGGTTTCGCCCCGATGAATCCCGAGCAGTTTGAGGCTCCGCACAGACAGGGCTGCTTGTTGCGAGATTCTTCTCCTTCCAGGACTGCGCACTCCAGTTGGTAGTTGAACGTTAACTCGGTACCCGCTGAAATATCGGTTAGTGCGAATAGTCCGATACGCGTATCGCCCTGTAATATATCAAAAATAGATTTTTCTAAAGAGACTTTTTTAACGTATGTTTGAAATAAATGCTATAATAATTAAATATAAATTGAATGTTACATATAAGGGATATAATTATTTTAATTATTTAAAAAATATAGATTAATTTGGTTAACATATAGTTAATCTGATCTAGACTGGTTAAATTAATTGCAAAATAATGCATTAAAACAAAAAAAGATTTTTAAAGAGACCTCGTATGTTATTGTAAATATTGTAATAGAACTAAATACAAATTAAATACTATACAGAATAAGAATAATTAATTAATTAATTAATTAAAACAATTTTGGTTGAAGTAATGTTAGTTGATCTCAACAAACTAAATCAATTGCAAAAAAAACTACTTTCAACCCCTTTATTTGATGAACACGACTGTATATGAGCATAGTGCTTCCACTTTCAATTTCCCCTTTTCCCCCTCTTCCCTTGTTTTTCCTTTTTTCCCCTCCGTACTAGAATACAGGCCGTACGTTCAGATTTTCCCTTTTCCCCTTCGCACTAGAATACAGACCGTACGTTCAGAGTATCCCTTTCCCCTCTTCTCTTATTTTACCCTTTCCAGACCCTATTTTCCCCTTTTTCGGGGAATTTCCCTCCAACGTGGAAACACTGCATTAGCAATTATCATACTTAATACTTAAACCAACAACAATAATTTATCAATTGATTAAATTAAATATTATATATATAAAAATGCTAACCTAGTAAATGTACATCAGCATTTTTATATAAAATATTTAATTTAATAATAATAGCAATTCGGAAATTGATTCGAAAATAACCTGGACGGTCCATTTTTGCGATTCACAGTTGGGGCTGCACGAATGGTTCATGAAACGGGCCAAATTGCCCTTAGGTCCAGCGTCGATGACTCTGTTCGAGTCCAGGGTGAGAAAGTAGAAACTCTCTTCCCGAGCTTCGTGTCGAATTTTCAGTCGTTTCTTCAGCTCCAGCTCGTCTATCACCTCGCCAACGTATTCGATCACCAACTCACCTTTCCAATTATAAATAATTAGATAAATAATTAATAATTAATGTAAAAAAATAATTAATGAGACCGACAAATATATATATAAAATAAACGAATTTAGATAAATAACAATAAATAATAAATAATTAATAATTAATGTAAAAAAAATAATTAATGAGACCGACAAATATATATATAAAATAAACGAATTTAGATAAATAACAATAAATAATAAATGGTTGAATAATTAATAATAAATAATTAATTTCAGAAATAAATAATTCATCACAAAAAAAACAGTCCAAAAAAGGCTCGGTACAACAAAACGGCCTACTACACCCACTGCAATTCGGCTTCAAACCAAAACATGCCGTTCCAGATGCTACCCTAAACTAGACGGAAAATATGGCGACGGTGTTTTAGAAGACATGAGACATTGTTCGCCGTTAAATTAGACCTGGAAAATGCCTTCACCAATTTAGACCATGATCAAGTACTAGTCGCTACTGAGCGAAAAACCATTCCGAAGTACATCGGCAATTGGACGACAAGCTTCCTCAGCAACAGTTCCTTGCGACTAACACAAGCCGACGGTCCACACAGTAATATCTACTGGGTCACGAAGGGCGTCCCACAAGGTTCGCCGTTGTCACCGCTATTATTCAGCCTCGCAACAGACAGCGGCCTCACCGCACTAAACGACATACCCAACGTAACGGCCCAAGCCTTTTGTAGATGACATAACTGTCTTCGGTAAAGGCAAAACGATTGCAGAAAACAAACCCGTAATCGAACAGGCGCTAGAGAAGGCAGACGAATGGACGACCAAAAACAATATGTCCTCCGGCAGTGGGAAACGGGAGTTAATCCACTTCTCCCGAAAGAGGAAGCAGAGCGACGCGCCGATAGTTCACCGGGGAACTATAATCCATCCGGTCAAGGTGGGTGAACTATTTAGGAACTCGGATGGACCAAAAACTCAAATGGAACCAGCATGTCGACTACATCGTCAATAAAATCTCGAAGCTATTGAACCTCCTTAAAACGTTCGCGAGAATTCACTGGAGTCTCAGACAGGATGTAGTTCGGCAGCTTTACCGCAGCGTTGCTCTTCCCACGGTGCGATATGGCTGTCTACCACTTGGCAGACCAACGTCAGGGAACCTACGTAAGCTCGAACAGATGCAAAGCAGGACAGCCCTGACAATAACGGGGTGTCTCTCTACTAGTGCCACAGAGGCTCTTGACGTAGAAGCCGGACTATTCCTCATAGCTCTACAACTCCGAAATTTCCAGCTCGAGGAAGTTCTCCGTATAGCACGGGCGGGAGAGAGACACCCGTGTTACAGGTGGGTCGACAAGGAACGAAGCATCAGGACGATAAACTGGTTCCCCAGCCTAAATGCCCGGCTCGAGCTAGATCGGCTCGTTGAAGGGTGGGAACTTGTAGAGAAAACGCTAGTCGCAGTCCCACCATGGGAAATACCACAAATCGAAACAAGCGGAAGCAGTCTAAGCAGGCAGCAGGCTTCTAACTCCACCTCAGAGAACGAAGGAGTGGGAATGTACACTGATGAATCCAGATGGATCATCATGTCGGAACAGCCTTCTTCGATCCAGGCACGGGGAAGATTCAAAAGTTCAGTTTCCTATCCACGTCCACGGTTTTTCCAAGCTGAGGCGGAGGCTATCTACGCGGCAGTTAGGTACGCGTCGGCTCATTACTCAACGCGAGGAAAATTATTATATTCACCGACAGCCAAGCATTAGTCAAGGCGGCCGAATCTACCACCACGGTAAATAAATGCAACAGCCTGCAAAAAATCATTCGACTACCCTCAAAATCCCGGCACCAGATAAAGATTCGCTGGATCACAGGACACAAAGGGAATCTTTGAAAACGAGGTGGTGGATAGAGCAGCGAAATCGGTGGCTCTGCAGCTGAACACCACCAAGATAGACGTCCCGGTCCCTGTGACGGAAATCAAAAAGAAGCTTAAATTGGCAGCCCTCGACAGCCGGCTAAACCAGTAGGATCGCTCTACCAAAGGTAGAAAGCTGCACCTTCTAACCCCCAAGGTGACGATGCAGAAAGAACATCGCCATCTCACTCGGAAGGAGGCAGCTCTTATGGCAGAACTCTGTATGGGTCATGTGCCCCTTAACAGCTGTTTATTCCCGTTTTAATTCACGCGACTCCCCCAACTGCTCAAACTGCCCTGGTCAAGGGGAAACAGTAGAACATTTCTTGACCAGGTGCGAGAAGTTTAATACAGAGAGGAAACGACTCGCCGAAAGAACGGGCAAAAAAAGAGGTAAATATGGACATCCTTGCGGAGCCAAAAAATTCCAGAGCGTTGATTCTCTACTGCAACACTACTCGTCGTTTTAAATAGAAAAATCTAGTATTCGTCAAATAGCTCTTTCATGTTATCCCGTAGTAATCGACTGTGGTTAGTCTGTTTATACACACTGAGTTAGGCTATGGTCGAAAAAGACCGAAGTGAATACACTTATTAAAAATAATAATAATAATAATAATAATAATAATTCATCAGAAAAATAAAAATAATTACATAAAAATTAAATTAAAAATAAATAATTATCGAGTTTTATTGATTTTTAATAACAATTTTTAAACTGTGTTTCAACCTGAGTAGTTGCTTACTACAAATAAGTTCATAATATAAAAGATAAGTTAATAATACAATACGGCTATAATACGAAAAATTAATTATAAAAAGTTGAAATCAACATTACTTGTATTTATAATAAATATTTCACTTTATTATTATTATTATTAAATTATATTTTACCTCGTTTAATATCCACGCTGGTCTTCAATCCCCAGCCTTTCGAATTGGTGCGAAAAATGTGCAAAGCTGGGTACTGCCTCTTTTGCAATCGCTGATTTTCGCACTTTTCACCGGCTGGGCACAGCGCTGGGTTGCATTCGATAAGCAGTAACCTAAAAATAATCAGAAATAAATTAAATAATAAAATAATAGTGAGAACTACCAGAATATGCTTTACTATCTTTGCAGTGTTTACACTTTTGCAGGGAAATCGCCTGAAAAAGGGGAGAAATGGGGTCTGGAAAGCGAAGAAGAAGAGAAGGGGGTAAAGGGGAAATCTAGACATTGTATATTCTGGCATGGAGGGAGAAAAAGAGGAAAGATAAGGGAAGAGGGGTAAAAAGGGAAAATTAAAAAGTGAAAATACTGTGTCTTTGAACTTGTAAGTTGGCCCACATTTTATTAGTTATTTAATTAAAATTCATTATTTTAATATTTATTAACTGATGAGTCATTTAATTATTTCATTGTTTAGTATATGAAGCTACTACTAATTTACTACTGCATAAAGGGCAACTCCGGACAACTGGGAAAAAAGTATGTGTTATAGAACTTTTTACGCCAATTCCGAATACATAGTGTCCGTATGTCAATTTTCTACCGTTTGGCCGCAAAAGTTAATTAAAGTTTGAGCAACGCTGGAGACCAAGCACACGATCTGATTGGTTCGCGCTGGTCACGTGATCAAAAGATCCAATTAAAAAGTTCGTCGCCCGACAGCAACAGACATGTAGCATGTTGTAGGGAGTAAACAGTATTACGAAAATCGTCTGCTACTATGAGGCGAACTCTCTTATTGGCTGTCTTGATGAAATGATGAAAAGAGACGTTTAAACCTTCCCGTGCTGTACCCTTTTTTAATGTACATAACTTGTACGTAATTTACTAAATACCACATGATTAGAGCAGGGCACGTTTACATTACCTGTTAATGCAACTGGAGTTGGGCCCGCAAGGTCCAGGCATTTCAGCCTTGCAGTCACACGGAGTAGAGGAAGCTTCCGGGGGTGGTCGGACTTTCCCCACGTACTGGTTGCTTTTTATCCGCTTGTACGGTGCGGGTTTCTAAATAACAAATTCAAAGGTTTTATTTTATCGCAGTTTTAATCGTTTTAATCTGATTACTGAAGAAATAATATGAAATAATATTTTAATTTCCATATTTCAGCTTATCCGGACTGTATCACTTTTACATTAACTATTTGTATAAATTAATTTGATATTATTTTAATATTTCAAGTTATCAACGCTTTATCATTTTAACATTTAATAGTTTTTAAAATAACACAAAATAAAGATTAATTTTAATATTTCAAGTTATCCCAATTTGTTCATTTATAATAAGAATTATGGAAGAAATAGTATGAAATAATACACTAATTTTATACTTTAATTTGTCCCATCTTTATCATTATTAATTAAGATTATAAAAGGAATAATATGAGATAACGGATTCAGTTGAATATTTCCAAGATTCTCGGGGTTTACTGTTTTCACGGAAGAGGCTAGGACAGCAGATCTTTCGTTCAAGAGTTTCTCCCTTTCCCTGTATCCGACTGCAGCTTCTTCGATTGCCTTTTGGAAACGCACGGCCAGGGAACCCTTGCTAGTATCTTTGCCTCCGGTATCCTTGAAAATTCAAAATAATTTGCGTTTACAGCACAATAAGACAGTAACTAAATAAGCAATTAATAATTCAAAATAATTTAAGTAAATATTAGTATTACAAAATTTCAGTCAGAAGAAAAAAGAATTCAATAATAAAGAATACACATTTACGTATACAGAAAAAATTAGTAATTTTTTTTCCCGTAGCGACTATTTAGTGATTTTAAGTTGTTGAACTTAATCTCAGTTATTTTGCTTATTGCGGTTTATTGTAATTCATAACTAATTCATCGAGATTGTTATTAAAAAATTATAAGTTTAATTTGAAAAAATATATGCTGGAATGAAAAATATACAATAAATATGCTAAATAAATAATATAATAAATGATAAGTAAAATAAACAAAATAGTAAATTATAAATATTTTTTTTTAATTCACAAAGAGGTATTAAATAAAAAAAATAAAAAATAGACAAAAGTAAAATACATTTTTGAGTCATTTGAGAAGTAAATCAATAAATAATAAAGAAAATTAAAAAAAGTAACAAATCGTAAGTAAATTTTTAAAATAATTTTAAAGTAAAATATTCATTAATAAACGAAATAAAAAAATTAATAATTCTTATACGAGATTATAGTGAAATACGCATTGATTTAATTTCAATTACGCCTTCTTGATAGTGGAAAGCCTGGCCCCGATGAACGACAGCGTAATCGTGAGAGCCGTAAAAGCGAACGAGAAATTCCCCGGGAACTGCAATCATTTTAGCGAGATGTTCTGGAATTTCCTCGACAAGAGGTACACGTGCTGGCCACCACCTAGTTTTAAATAAGGAATAAATTCGGATAAATGTGAATTACCATATATTATGTATGATTACTACATTTCACATCACTAGAGAAAATATGGCGTACTCAAAATGCTCGTTTCTTTACAGCAGACACTGTTCTGTTGAATCAACTAATAAAAATTTAAAACTTTTCTTGCAAAACTTATTTTACTAATTTTGGGTGATTTTTGTAAAATATTTTAAAAGCTGGATTTTGCGATAAACGTATTTTATGTCTCTCCGTAGTAGAGGGGCTAACTTTGACCATTAAACTGGCTTAATCACGTACCATTACCATTAACTAGCAAGCTAATTTTAGCTACTTTAATGGTCGAAAGGGGCTAATCTCTATTTGAATATGGAGCAACTCAGGTCTAATTACCGATAGTATCCAATCTTAACCCAAACGATATCGCCCATGTTAATAGCGGAGCCTGACTCGCAGTCCTCGCAAAGGTATGCCCCGTACGGCTCGCTCGGCAGGTTGAGGCAGTCGAGATGAAACGAGGCGGGACACCGGTCGCAGCATAGCAACTTCCCACCTTCAAATTAATCAAACATTAAGTAACAGGAACATTGAAATGCCTAGTATTACAAATCAATGCAAAATTCATACCTTTAGAACATGTAAAGCACCAGTTAACATGGACGGGAGTGGGTGTCTTCCACGATTTTCCGTGTCGGTAGCAGATAATTTTCGTTGAGGATATTCGCAAGCAGCCAGCAGCAAGACATTCTGTTCACATATCAACACACAAGTAAAATCATTCTTCGAAATTAAGATTTAATCTGAAAAGCTTATTATAAGGTACCATTATGAAAAGCAGCAGGACATAAAACACATCGTACGAGTTTCTTGTGCTGCCGAAGTTCTCCCTCGGCAACGTTTTGTTTCCACAGTCGGCTACAGTTATGGCAGTAATGCATGGGGCACGGAGACTCTTTTCCGTTTTCTCTCGTCGTCGCAGAGGGCCAACTGGCCATACATTCTTTATGATAACTATAAATGCAATCAGAAAGCGTACATTTCTCCAACAGGCAGGTTGCTTCGTTCCTCTTGCAGATGAAGCAACACGATAAAATGCATTGTGGGCATAGCGCGTCTTCTCTCGATAAGTCAATATCAAAATCTGCATTAAAAGTTTGTGAGCAGGAACCACAGCAAATTTCTCTGGTTTCCTTTCTGAATTTCTTCGGTAATTTTGTCGATTTGGGATTAGCGTGCTCTTCTTCTGTATCGTTTAGTTCTTTACTTTCTTCTGCCGGGCTTTTTAAACGTTCACCTACAACTTGCATGCCGCTCATGGAGAGTTTGCGTTTTCTTTCAGTACAAGGTTTCTTAATTAACGAAAAGAAGTATTCCAGTCTTTCAGACCTAGAGCAACCAAAAAATATAAATATTATTCACATCGAAATTCGTATTATAACTGGACACATACGGTGTTTTGAACTGATCACAAGCCATGGCTTCCTTCAGGGCCACGTCCCAAGAACCACCACGATTTCCTTTGACGGATAGTTGAAGGGCGACCATGAATTTTTTGTTATTTACCTATAAACATACAGCAATCAACCATTACAATTTCAATTTGTTTTGAATTTGTTTATTTACTATGCTTGGTTCAAGGTAGCGTGCCATTTCTTCGAGTCCTTTCTGTCCGTTACTGAAAAGCAGCAGCCGGCATTTGGAAATCCAACTGTGACGTCCACCGTCCCCAAAAAACTGGACGTGAAAGAAATTCACGACACAGTTCTTCATTTCTAGAATTAAAAAATACTAAGTTAACATTTAATTGGTAAACATATTTGCTTTACTTACTTTTTTGTCTGATGTGAGTGTTTTCTTCAGCGTTTGAAGTGATGATTGCTGGCCACAAGGGATAGCCGCTCATAAAAGCCCATACTAACGTGCCCGCTTCAAAAGTATCTGCGTTTTTTGTGGCCATTTCTGTTGATTTTTCTTCTATGGGACTAGGAGACTCTCTGACAGGTACTTCTGAACCTTCATCATCAGGGCATTTCATAGTTATGAGTGAATCGCAAGAAACTTTTAGCCACGTCCTGGGTAAATGCAGGTCCGAACTAGCAGGACTGGTTTTATAAGATTGTAAAGAGCTAACGAGAACGGGGGGATCCTCTTCAGTTTTAATATTTGTTTCTAGAGCTTTTACATCATCTTGTTTGTCATCGTTTTCCTTTATAGCGATTCTGTTTTCATTCATCAGCGGCTTTTTCTTCAGTCTTGTAGGTGGATGGCCCCGAGTCCTCTTGAAGGCGTTTTCTGCATCTTCTGTGACCTGATGTCGTTGCATGGCGATATTAACACCTTAACCAATGTACGAAAAAGTTAAAAAATCGATAAGACCAGAGATAAGTATGAAATTAAGTTAAAATTATACGTGCAAAACAACAGCAGTGAAGTGCAGTCCACCAACCCAATGCAGGTCACAGTGGCTGCAGTTTCCCGCCCAATATTTCTGTTGTTGTTCTGTAATACCTTAAGAATCGATTACACTTTTAAGAATCGATTAAATTTAAGGATCGATTTAAGATAATTCAAATTTTGCGATAAATTATTTTGAAAAAATATAACAGCTTTAAAATAATTAATCTAAATTTAGATGGCAAAATTTTTCTAATATTTTTTAATTATTTAAACTTGTATTTTCATGTGTGGTCTTCTCACGTTGTGACGTCATACAATAATATTGGCGACCCAAACAATAAATGCAAAGATGAAAATGAAGTAAAACTTGAATTTAGATTACGATTCATTACATTGTCACGCAATATTTTTGAATTAACTATGCAGCAATAATGCCGAATCTGCAATTCTTTTTACAAGATTTTAATCCTGGCAAATTCATTGTTTACCTATGTTTGTTGTCATTTGTCACTCTGATTTCGCTGAGACTCGACGAAACGATACAAATTAGTTACTGGCTAGCATTCCTGCCTCTATGGATTTGGAAAAGCATAGCAATCGTCGGGGCTGTTGTCGGGACTTCTGCCTGGTTTCGGAGATCGAGCCTTCGAGCGGACGTCGAATCGTACATTCACTTCAAGGCCATGCTGCTGTCCCTAAGCATTCAGCTGCTATTACTACTTTTTGAATTACTAGCTTGCGATAAGCTAGAATCGGGCAGGCACATCTGGGTTCTCGTTTTCTTGCCGCTCCTCTCTGCTTCGGTCTTGTGCATCGCAGTCTGCGTCTGGGCCGTCAAGCACGGCAGGCCGTTTGAGGTCAGATATTATATTAAAATAATATTAAACCACAGAATTATACACAAACTGTCATACCTTAGCACTAATAAATGTCTAAATTCATTTTTTCCCTGTATTTCTTTTAGATGGAAATGTTCGGAGCCGTTAATCTGCTGCAGTTCGTCTTCATAGCCCTTCAGTTGGACGGGTTCATTGCCTGGAAATGGGAGGTTGTGTTTATTCCTTTATGGATCACTTTCTGCCTTTCTCTTGTGGGTGTTCTGTATTCGGTGATTCTGGCCGCAGTTCTGATCCGCTCTACCGACATAAGTAGCGATCAGCGAAGGGCTTCAGCTCATGCTGCACTCAGTTACGCCTTCCTCGTGATACCAGGACTCATGTCACAGGTTTTTTATCATTTTAAAGTAAGAATTACTGTCATTTAACCTCCAGTTTCATGTATATTTCATCAGGTGTTTCTCGCAAACAAGCTAGATGGTGAAATAGAGGTCCCATTCTTTATTGTCTGCATCCCGGTGTTGATTTCACTTGCTACCCAAGTTGTCAGGTCTTTCAATTCTCGAGGAGGAAACATTTGTAAAACACACTTTGATCCAAATGATTATTTAGTAATTAATAAGTTATTTTTTAGGGTGGTTCGGCATGCGGAAAGATTTTTGTGCCTTTTTTCTCGAGACGTTCCCCGCGTTGAGGGAATACGGGAACATTTCGTACAGGTTTGCTCGTCAGGTAGGGAATCCGACATCTGCTGAAAGAGCGAGTCTGTCTTCAGGGAACCACGGAGAATCGCCGAACAACGAAAAGCGCAAAAAGCAATACAAGCACGAAGTTCGAACTGTTGTTCCCGTTGTGCATATAGACGTCCCCGACTGATTTGATTGTTGCCTTAACAAGTTTTGGAAAAAGAGGAAATGTAACGTATCACAGCATTTTTGGTGCCTTGTTGTTTTTGTTGAAAAACTTAATAAATATATATATAACAAAAATATTTAAACTAAGGAGCAGTAAATTGAAAACTAAATTTGAAAGTCTTATGCTTATCAAAGGTTTCAGTTATTAAATTTCTTCCATGAATTATGCAAAATAAGAATCTGCGCTGGATAGTTTAGGTAGGACTTTTGGAAAAGTCCAGTTCGTCAGTTCGCTTCGAGAATTTGTTGAATCAATAAGTTCTCAGAAGATCGTTATCAACCAACAGTAAGTCTTAATTACAATTTTTATTTTTCTTAACATAAAATCTTTTAAAATTTCAGGTGAATCTGGACTGGGGTAAGTCGACGTTGATCAATTTCATGTTTCTTCAAAATACGCATCATCCTTCGACAAAACCTTCGAACCGTATGAACGAATCAGTCCAGGTACGTATTGTGTTGTTCTACTACTACTTTCACTACTAGTACTACTACTACTGCCCACTTCTGTTGCTACTATTCGACTATTTTTACTATAACTGTGGCAACTACTATTTCTTATCTCTCCTTTATGCTATTTGTTTATACGGTAACGGTAGCTACTACCGACTATTGCTAATGCTACTATTGTTACTGTTTACTGTTACTCTCTACTTATAAGCCAGTAGTAATAAGTGGTAGCACAATGTTTAACGAAATTTCTGAACTGGGAATGTTTTATTTTGAACACTTAGAACAATTTGAACAACGCCAAGCACTTCTGGAGGAGGACGGTATCACTCTGATACTCACAGTCGTCGATACCTCCGGCTTCGGCAACGGGATTGTTAGCGTTGGTATCGAACTGGTACGCACTACTTCCCATACTATAGATTGGAAAATTGCCTGATGGATCACACAGACTTGTATGCGATTCAGTTGATTTGTTAATCGTGCTGACAGTTTGATTGGCTAACACTCTATCGACTGATCGGTTAGCTGATCAATCAACTCAACAGAAATCATTTTTACTGTTTTGTTTAGTCTCCACTAG
Organism: Eulimnadia texana; assembly: GCA_002872375.1. Taxonomy (NCBI): domain Eukaryota; kingdom Metazoa; phylum Arthropoda; class Branchiopoda; order Diplostraca; family Limnadiidae; genus Eulimnadia; species Eulimnadia texana. Next base: position 16,394,869 of record NKDA01000001.1, read on the forward strand.
TTGGCAGCCCATCGTTGACTACAACGGACTCTAGCACGAGGAATACCTCACCGCCGAGTCGCAGATTTTCCCGGGGGCCTATCAACGACAACCGAGTCGACGCCTGCTTGTACTTCTTAGCGCCGACGGGACGCCGGCTCAAACCGTTCGACGTCGAGTGTATGAAGCGGCTGCACGACATTGTCAACGTCATCCCCTGTCGTCGCGAAGGCAGACACCTTGACTCCGGACGAGTACGCCAGCTTTAAGCAACAAGTTTCCTGAATTTTATTCCCTGAATTTTATATTCCAACTTGAATATCTTCTGAAAACTTCTTGATTCAACGAATCCTTGCAGCGAATTCACGAACTTTATCTTTTATCCAACTTTATTAGTATGTAACAAGGGGTCCGAAACTTCCAATAATCTTCGTACACCTGGGTCATGTTATCTCCATGTTATCTACGTGTTATCACGTCTTATCAAATAGTCTTCGTACAATTTTCCTCGGAGTTTCGGACCCCTTGGCATGTAAACCAGCGATAATTTTGTTTTAATGTTTCCTTGTTAAATGAAGTGAAAGTCCTTAGTCAAATGTTAAAAGAAACGAGTGTGTGATTCGAAACTGAATTTGAAAACTGAATACATGCATATTTAATTGCTCCATTTCTTACCCAGTTCAGTTCTTAATTATAATTCGATTTCAGTAGCGGTTATATTAAATCCGAGTACTGTCACAGTGCTCCCACTTTGCAGGGAAATTCCCTGAAAAAAGGGAAAATTCGATCTGAAAAGGGAAGACGTAAAAGGAAAAATGTACAGGTTTACATCCTAGCAAAAAGGCGGAAAAAGGGGAAATTGGCGTCTTCAAGCCAAGGCATGAAAAGGGAAAATAGAGCCCTCTTTAAGGGAAAAAGGGAAAACAGAAAGTGTGAACAAGGTGTTATGTAGTACAGAATTAACTACTGACATATTGTTACGTTTCAGTGCCTTTTCCACTAACCCAAACACAAAATGTAGTGTAATTTGATTTAATCTCATTGACGAGCCTGCAGGGCGTTAGTCCATGACCCCGGGGGGAAGGGATTGCAGATTCAGCTGCTAAGGGTCGCTGGTCTGGGGGAAAAAAAAAAGGTCTCACTTGGAGTCGAGTGGGATCGAACCCACAGACCCAGAGGTGAAAGGCCGTGGTCTTGACCCAAGGTCTTAACCACTGCGCCACCAGCGCCCGTACTCTTTCCTCACACAGAAATCTAGAAGTTTGTCACTGGTATAGCCTTTGTTGCCCGGCATTAAGAGTGAAATATAGAAAGTTACTGGATTAGTTGAATTAAAACAGCCAAGGTAAATGTTGTTTTTAATGGACAAGCTGACGGAAAGAAAAATTACAACGAAACCTCAGGTGCCATCTTGATACTCAAGAATTGCGTAAAACTATAATAAAAGTTGATTGGTGAAAATTTTTGAATGTTCGTTTTATGTGTTGTCTTCCCGTTTTCGTATTCGCTTTCCACATAGTAAACTCTGAAACAGACGAATTAGTAAGAAAAGTAATGAAACCAGCTGAGAATATGGAAGACAGGTTTTAAAAATCAATCCGATTCGTCTAATAATCGATAATTACTATTGATATATCGATACGCGTATAATGTTTTGCGATATCAATCTGATCTGGATAGCCTTACAGCGTATGATTTATTGCAATAATTGTAATCTTAATTAAAACAATTTAATATAATTATAATAGATTTTATACGTAATGATAAAATATTCATTAATACAATAAAGTGATTATTATTGGCTTTTTAAGTAAAGGTAAACAATTCGAATTAACGCGAGTAACCGGTTACTGGAACCGATTACTGACCGATTCGACGCATGTTCCCGCCTCGTTCGTTCTTTTTTTTGCGCAGTCATCTTCCAGGCGCCGAAGAGTCAAGACGCGCACAGCAGCTTCTCCCTCATCCTCTCACAAACTTTGCACTTCGTCCCTGCACTCAACACCACGGACTTCAATAACAGTAAGTGAATATTACTTTTAGCAAGTTAGTATTCTGTTATTATAGTTATTATCATATTATAATATACTGTTTTTACCTGACTACCTGCTGCACTGTTTGATTTCAACGATGGTTTCGTTGCAGATTTGCCGTCTAATCCTCTGCAGCCAATCGTTGCTAATATATCAATGGCTTCCCTGACGAGTCCTCGAGGTATTTATTAGATTTTAATAAGGATAAGATTTTAAATCCCAATTCCTTAATTCAATTTTTATTATGAATTCAATTTATTATAAATATATGAGATTTTAATAATAATAAAGTAATGAGCCTTAAACTTACTGCCGATTCACATTATTTTAAGAATTGTATAAATTTTATTATAATGGTTTTAATTATGAGTGGTGGTTAATATTGTACGGACTTGAAACGCAGAGGCTCCAGAATCACCAACTCCGGGCTGCTGCTGCTAATAATAATAATAATAATAGTAATTATTATTATTATTATTATTATAGTATTGCTATTACCACTACTACTACTAACACTACTACTGCTACTACCACTACTACTACTATTGGTACTTTTACTACTATTAAAACTACTGCTGCTTACTACTAATACTATTGCTGTTACTAGTCTTCCTAATACTACCACTACTACACTAGAGCTACTACTAATTCTACTACTACTATTACTGCTGCTAATAATAATAATAATAATAACTAAAGTAATTAATCAAATTAATCAATCAATGATTATAACCAACGATGATTTTATCACAGACCAAGGGCTCCAGGGGGAACTTTCCCTGCAGTTCCTCGTTCAACTCCCCGGGCGCTCGTGGGCGAGGAAAGGCCTCACATCCATTCAATGTTTCCACTTTCAGTTTCCCTTTTTTTTCCCCTCATCCTTTATTTTCTCCTTTCCCCTCCCCCCCCCCTCATTCTTTACTCTCCCCTTTTTCCCCTCCGTACTAGAATAATGCTGTACTTCAGACTTTCCCATCTCTCATTCTTCACTGTTTTTCCCCTTTTTCAGAGAATTTCCCTGAAAAGTGGAAACACTGCATCCATTCCATGCGGGTCGTGGCTGCTGTCCAACTGGCCAAAGCAGACTCACATAATCATCAGTGCCAACCACAAAAACATATACGTCTTCAATCCTTTCGGCAACGTACGCGTTCCACAAGCATAAGATCCACGTCACCGTCAACTCGGGCCAGAACCAAGGGTATCAATTCATTAACATATTTGTTATCATTGTTTACTGTAACTTCTGTCGATGTGTTTAGTTTCGCCAAGTTCTGGCCAAGAGGGATTGCGTTTGCGTCCGCCAACTCAAAAATCGGCTACCTGATGGATCCGGCAGGAGTCCAGGTCCGTTTCGTCTCATTCCACATTTGTTATGAACCGGTCAGTCAAATCTGGGATCGCATTGAACAAAATGAAAACCCAAGCCCAGATCCATCTGCAATTTCTTTCGCCCTCACGGCCCTGGGCGATGGAGAGAAGGGGATTCGATATAGTCTTATCGTGCAAAATTATTAAAATTTAAATTGTTCCTTGTAATATAGTAAATAGATTTCCTTCCATATTTACTACTCCCATGAATCAAAATAACTTAGACTGTATTTTTTTATCCATTGCTGTTTTGACGCTGCTGCAAACAGAGCCGAGTCTGAAGATGGACTAAAAGCTTCTCTCTCGCCAAACGGAAAACTGGAGGTGGACTTGGAAGAGACGTCCATCTGGGGTGACATCAGTCCCGACGGCCAGGCAAAACATTTTGGACAAGTAGCGTACATGGAGCTCCATGGGAGAAGTTCAACGGTAAAACAGTCACTTCTCTCGATTTCGGTACCTTCCAGTGAAATCTCAATTATCACTCAGCCATCTTTCAAAATTTGCAGCATTTAAATCACTTACTATTTATTAATGTATTCGTATTATTTTCCACGTACTCGAAGAGTTTTCGGCTATTTAAGAGGTTTGTTGGCCACGTACCTGGCATAACAACCGGGAAATATTGTATGTGATATCCAAGTGCTCTAATCCTAAGAAATGCAGAAACCTAAGTTTTTCTGTGTTTACTAACGCTATATCAGAATTTGCATTTATTTGCTTTGTTTAAAAATACTTTTACCAATGTAACAGAATTTGAAGAATTATTCACAAAGTGTTCAGTTTTTTGTTTAAAAGATCTCTCGTTTATTTCAATACTTTTTGTATGGGAAAATTTTATTCCAAAAATATTTTGCGAATTTTTTTTTTTTTTTATTTGCTTCTTGGATAAAGTACTGGAACTGTTATGTGTTACACGAAGTGCCTAACTTTGGATATTTAATGAACAGATATACTGGGATATCCACACTTTTACTGTTAAATCACTATCTCTACCAGCACTTAACAATAATCTGTACACTATATATGCAGGAATATTGCATCTGAGAAGTAGTTCAACATTGAAATCAGTATGTAAGCGAGTGTGAAGTTTCCTTTACTCTCAACAGATGGCGTTGCTTCAAATAGCCACTAAAATAGCTTTTTGGATTATTTTAACTTGTCATTCTATTATCAAAGTCTTAAATATCAATCACTTATCATTGGATAAACGATAGTTTGATTTTGATTAAATTTTTGAAATAAAAAAGCCTAGTGATTTGTTATATTTCGAAACAGTCGGAAAAAATCATCGAATAAATGCGACGCAATAGTCTATTGTAACAAAATTTCAAATTTACTGCAAAATTTTGCAATATTTCCAACGTTCCTTTTTAAATATATTAAATCTATTTCGTATTTTACGTAACGTTTTACAAGTATTTTGGTTTGAATACTTTAATGATTGATTGTAACTAGGTTATTAACGACAAATAAAAGTTTGTAATAAATATTAGTAAGCTAAATCAAAGTAAAAACTAAAATACATAAATATAATTATAATAAAATAAATATAATCGAAACGTATGTTATATATAGTACATTTAACTGCCACTAGGTGCCGCTAGCGTAGAGTTGCATCGGCGCTAGGGGAAATTCCCTGTTTTCGGGGAAAAATGCCACTATGAAGGAAAAAAGAGGGGAAAAACCAGGGAAATTGAAGAAATCTTAAAATAGTCGTTGAATTTGACTTTCAACAGTAATTCCATTTCCCTTAGGAAATGCAAATTAAAATGTTATTAAAGCTTACAAATCAACAACTGTATTTTTCGCTAATTATAAATGGAAGGGAAGAACGAGGGAAAAATAGGGGAAAATCAAAATTTTTTTGTCTGAAGGGGCTAGGGGGCGGGGAAGGGAAAACAGAGGCTCCTACCAGGGAAAGCCCGAACTTGAAAGTGGAAGAAGCACTGGTTTGCATTCGAAAATATTCAAAAATACACAAGAAAGGAGAAAATCGTTATTTTATGTTTATTTACGAGCAAAATTAATCATACGATAAAGTCTTCATATCGGATTTTCGTTCATACTAAAATTAAACTACATGTAGTAATAAACGATCCCGAGGACCGAATCAATCCCGCTGTTTTAGTTTTCGTCCCAACCAAGTTCTAGGAAACAAGTATTTATTTGCTCTGAGAAACTCTTTAAATTTCGGTCGCGTAATAGCAGTTAGGATGAGGAAGAGGAAAGGGTTTATTTACGCAGTTATAGCGGGAACGTTGGCAGCAGTCGCGGGATTTTCAATGAAATGTGCCGTTTCGAGCGAAGATATATCGACCGTGCTTAGTTTTGTCGACATTTCGGACACGGTACAGGCTCGATAATAGATTCTTTGTTTATTCAAAAGATTAATGAATATACTTTAATAAAGGGTCTGTCCGTGTTACGAGGACTGTTTCTCGTTTTATCGCTGATCGCAAACTCCGCAATGCTGACGTTCGTGTCGAAGGCGACATTATTGAGCTCGTCCGTTCAATCTGTCACGACCTCGACTGCAGTTAATTTTACCATCTCAGTAAAATCTGCTATTAAGCTTATAGAAACTGTTGATTCTATGTGTATGTTTTTCTAGGCTTTACTAGGATTCCTAATGTTCCGTGAACATATTGGACAACTTGGTGTTCTGGGCATCATTATAATTCAGACCGGACTCTTTGTGTTGAACAACGAATAAACCAAAATTTTGTTTTAAGAATTTCAATTTTATTTAAAACTACTTGTTACAACAACAAAAAAAAAACGCTCTAGAGTTTGGGCATTTCCCGCTGTAGTTTCTTCATGGTCTCCTCGTCCTGCATCGAGAGCTGCGTTAACTTGCGGCCAACGCGTTCGTGAATCTCCAGATACTTGGCCACGCACCTGTCGAGACAGACAGACTCGCCTTTGGCCAATTCCGAGTCCTTGTATTTGGGCGGAATGCACTTCTTATGACAGGCGTTGGTCATTCGGTTGTACATGTCAGACATCATCTCGATTTCCAAGTCCTGGACGACCTGCATCTTGGCGGGATCGAGCTGCGGGAGCTGGGCGGCCATTTCGATATTGTGTAACTTAAATTTATGGTTTACAAGTTTTTATTCAAATTTTCGTGAGCTTGTTTGGTAGTCCCCGGTGTTGGCGTTCCTCATACGTTCCCTGACTTTCATGTGATGAAGTCGCTGCTTTTCTACGGCGTTTTTGGCCACGGCGAAACTGCCCACACCAACTGCGATTAGTAGAGCCCTTCAGTTTTAAGAAATACATCTGAATTAGTAATTTATTCCTAATTGAAAAAGTTTACCAGCCGATGTTTATCTTCGTGATTCTGTTCATTCAGAACTGGGCGCAGTAATACACGTGCAAAACTTCGGAAAATTTCGCTGTGTTAGTTGTACGCCAAGAAGCAGACTCCACAAGAATCAATGGCTGGTGCTAATGCCATAATTTACAAGATGCTCTAATACCAGTATATGTTAAAGAGGGCACTGTTTTCCCTTTTTCCCCCCTCCATGCATGACGTAAATTCCCGTTTTCCCTCTCTCCCTACTAGATTCTATATTTCCCTTCCATCTTCCCTTATTATCCCCTCTTGAAACGAAATTTTCCCTTTCTCAGGGAATATCCCTGCTAAGGGGAAATAATAGCTGATACAACTTAAATTCAAACAAAACTAATAGACACATCATTTTTAAAAAATACTTAGTTTAAAAGCAACGTTAGTAATAATGTTACTATTATTAATTACCCTATTAAGTAGGTTATTCAAAGATACTAATCTAAATTTAAGTTTTTATGTAATTTGTAGTCGATAACCCAACTCGCATCAAATTAATAGTCGACTTTGAGAGGACAGTTTGGTTGAACCTTAGAACAGTGAAATAAATGTATAATTTAGTTGAACACCTTATCGAATGCATATACTATTTAGTTACTAGTATTTCGTAAAGTCCACTCGATGGCTTCGATAAGGGAGACTCGTTTATTACAATCGTGCATCAAAGAAGCAAAAGACAATATTTCCACTTTAGTAAACCTTAGACAGTAAAGATAAAAAAGAAAGCCGCTGAACATAATTTCATCTCCTGGCGTACGTGTTGACGTATTCCCGCACTTTGGCTTCGAATGACCTGCGGTCCTGACGGTAATGCTCAGCAGCCTCAATATTCAGAGGATCTTCGAAATTCAGCAGGTCCTGTTAACAAACATTTGATGAAATCGTTAAGTTTCCAAAAGACAAAAATAAATTTACTGTAAAAAGGGAATTAAGTCCCCATATGACGTCTTTCAGTCTCCTCGTGGGAGCCCAGCCCAGTCCGTCGATCGAATTTTGCCGCAAAAGACTTAAGCAGATTTCGCCCTCTTCTGTAATGTTCGGGTGCCATAACTTGGTGTGGCAATTCACTTTTGGCGGCTAAAACAAAGAAAACGATAAACCTGCACTTTTCGTTCGTAATGTTATTACATACGGCTATGTTGTAGTCCTCGCTTATAAAAACGTGAAACCTAAACTTGCCGCCGTGCCAGTAGCCTTCGTCGGGACTGACAGTGACGTCGAACTCGTGCAGGACGTCGGGATTTTCGAACTTGACTTTACACGTCGGTGGAAGTGTTTGCTCCATTTCTTGTACCTTCATATGCAATCAAATTTATCAAAACCGAATGATTAAAGTTACGGACTAAAATTTCTACTTCTTTCACCAGAAGTTTATCTCTAATGGATATGCGTTTGGGAGTCGGGACAATGGTCGGCTCGCAATTTGTTTGATCATTTTTTATCTTCTTCTTTAAAGATATCATCTTTTAAGAGTGTAAATTTTTGGAAACGTTTGACGAGTTTATTGTTTACAATCCTTCAACGTCGAAATTCTCTTGTAATTTTCGCTGTTTTCAACCTTCGCCTTAAAAATCGATTAGTAAGGAAATCGATAATTAGTGAAATTAATATTTCGGTAATAAAATAAAATATATTATTGATACTTAAAATAACTAAATTAGATATATTAAATACTTAATAAGTGTTTATTTACTAGTATTTTTTTAAATAGCTGTATTTATTAATTTAAATTTCAGCGCGTTAATGCAATGGCGGCCATGTTGCTTCCGGAAAACCGAGTCTACCTAAACATGTTTTTATAAAATTAAATATAGCTTTATTAGCCGAATATTTTAGTGTATTATATTGAAAATGGTTTAAAGTATGAACTCTTAGTTATGATTGTTATTTTACCGCAACCTTTACGGACCAAGGTGAGAAATAAAAAGTGACTTTCTTTGGCCAACTGTTTCGGCTGATCAGCAAAGCGCGGCAAATCTGATAATTCAAACACGAATTGCAAAACGCATGTGAGATAATATGAAGACTTAATTTCTAGTGTTTCCACTTTTTCCATTTCCCTTGTTCCTTTATTTATCCCTTTTTCCCCTCCGTGCTAGACTATAAGGGTGTACTTCTGAGTTTCCCCTTTTCCGTCTTCTCTAATTTTCCCCGTTTTCCCTCCATGATGCTAGAATATAAGGGTGTACTTCTAAGCTCCCCTTTTCCCTCGTGTCTAATTTTCCTTTTTTCCCTCAGGTCGTACTTTTGAGTTTCCCCTTTTCCCTCTACTCTCCTTTCCCCCTCCGTGCTAGACTATAAAGGTGTACTTCTCAGTTCCCCCTTTCCCTCTTCTATTATTTTCCCCTTTTTTTCCCTCCATGATGCTAGAATATAACGGTGTACTTCTAAGCTCCCCCTTTTCCCTCGTGTCTAATTTTCCTTTTTTCCCTCAGGTCGTACTTTTGAGTTTCCCCTTTTCCCTCTTCTCTCCTTTCCCCCTCCGTGCTAGACTATAAAGGTGTACTTCTCAGTTCCCCCCTTTCCCTCTTCTATTATTTTCCCCTTTTTTTCCCTCCATGATGCTAGAATATAACGGTGTACTTCTAAGCTCCCCTTTTCCCTCGTGTCTAATTTTCCTTTTTTCCCTCAGGTCGTACTTTTGAGTTTCCCCTTTTCCCTCTTCTCTCCTTTCCCCCCTCCGTGCTAGACTATAAAGGTGTACTTCTCAGTTCCCCCTTTCCCTCTTCTATTATTTTCCCCTTTTTTTCCCTCCATGATGCTAGAATATAACGGTGTACTTCTAAGCTCCCCTTTTCCCTCGTGTCTAATTTTCCTTTTTTCCCTCAGGTCGTACTTTTGAGTTTCCCCTTTTCCCTCTTCTCTCCTTTCCCCCTCCGTGCTAGACTATAAAGGTGTACTTCTCAGTTCCCCCTTTTCCCTCTTCTATTATTTCCCCTTTTTTCCCTATGTTCTAGAATATAAGGGTGTACTTCTAAGCTGCCCCTTTTCCCTCGTGTCTAATTTTCCCTTTTTCCCTCCGTTCTAGACTATAAGGTCGCACTTTTAAGTTTCCCCTTTTTCCTTCTTCTCTCATTTCCCCCCTCCGTGCTAGACTATAAAGGTGTACTTCTCAGCTCCCCCTTTTCCCTCTTCTATTATTTTCCCCCTTTTTTCCCTATGTGCTAGAATATAAGGGTATACTTCTAAGTTTCCCCTCTTCCCTCTTCTTTAATTTCCCTTTTTTCCCTCCGTGCTAGAAGAGGGGTGTCCTTCTAAATTCCTCCTTTTCCCTCTTCTATTATTTTTCCCCCTTTTTTCCCTCCGTGCTAGACTATAAGGGTATACTTCTAAGTTTCCCCTTTTCCCTCTTCTTTAATTTTCCTTTTTTCCCCTCCGTGCTAGACCGTAAAGGTGTACTTCTAATTTTCGCCTTTTCCCTCTTCTCTTATCTTTCCCTTTTTAGACTCCATTTCCCCCAGGAATTTCAGGGAAATTCCCCGCAAAGTGAAAATAAGTGCTTATTCATGGAAAATGAAAACCACATTTGAATTGAATATTTTTTTTAAGACCTTGTACTTTTTGCTCTTCACTGCGTATCGAACTATACGTATATAAAGAGTAGCACATTTCTCAGTTAACAACATATTCAGTACAGAACTGTTCCGTAACTTTAAATATTATATTATAAAGAATTGAAATAAATATCAACCAGCATGGCTCATCTAAAGGTACAAAAAAATATTTAAAATATTACAATTAAATATATTACGAATATATTTAATACTAATTCAATACTAATTTTTTAATTTAAATACTTACTTCATAACTTACGTTAATAATACTAATATATTTACAAGGGGACCGAAACTTCCAGTAATCTTCGTACACCTGGGTCATGTTATCACTGTTATCAGCCTGTTATCTCCATGTTATCTCCGTGTTATCACGTGTTATCAAATAATCTCCGTACACTTTTCCTCGGAGTTTCGGACCCTTTGTATATTTATACTAAAAGTATTTGAAATAAATTTTTTTAAATTCAAAATTTATTCTATAGTGTTGCTTAATCGGTTGTAATAGTAAAAATCTATTTATTTATATTAAATAAGTTTATAATATTAATATATATATATTATAATGTAATTAAAGTAATGTATAATATTTGAATAACTATATTTAATTAATATATTATATATTTCTTTTTTATTTCAGTTACCTGCAGTTATGTTCTGCGTAGTCGTTGCATTTGCGTTACGTGTTACTGCGGAATCAGATCTTGACGCATCCGCAAGCGGATTAGAATCTTACGGAGCGTACAGTCACGCAAGGTCTAACCTGTATTTCGCTGGTGAACCGAAGGACTACGCATCATCTTACGGAAAAGCTTACGGATACGGATCGACCTCCGAGAAAAGTCACGGAAGTGATAACGGTTACGGATCAGCTTACGGAAAGTCTTACGGAAGCGATAACGGTTACGGATCCACTTACGGAAAGAGTCACGGATACGGATCTGCTTACGGAAAGGCTTACGGAAGTGATAACGGTTACGGATCTACTTACGGAAAGTCTTACGGTAGCAGCAACGGATACGTTAACAAGTACGCAAGCGGTTCCGCAAAGAGTTACGGAAGGCTTTACGAAGGAGAGAAGTACGTAAGCGCTTATGACAACGCTTACGAACACGATCTGTACGGATACGACGCTTACCCGCAAACCACTTACGTCAAGCACGGATCCGCTTACGCAAAGCCTTACGGAAGCGATACGTACGCTAAAGGAGATAACGGTATAAACAAATACTCATATTTTATATTAATACATTTTAAATTCATATTTATTATATAATAATAATAAAACTAATTGATTAATATAATATTTTGAGTAAGTAATACGTTTCTGTTGATCAGGGTACGGCTACTACGCAATCAAGTACGGATACCAAGCTGGAAACTACGTACAAGACGATAACGGCTACGTCAAATACGGAAAATATTAAATTATCTATAATATTCACAAGTATTAATGAATTTGAATAATATTTGAAGCACTATTTTGACGGAAATAAAATTAATTGATTTTATTTTAATTAATTTGTTTGTAAAAAAATGTAGATTAATATATATTTTAATATTTACAAATCATACGCGTCGTATTAAATATGTAAAATTAATCACTATCAGCTAAAAAATAATATAAAATTATTAAAATAATTATTATTTGGCTGAATGACAACATTGATATAAATAAAATAACTGAAATATTTTGAATTAAGTAAATTGGAATTATGTAAATGATATAATAAGCGTATATTTCATCCAAACAGAGTAACGATCAATTTCTCCAACTCGTATTTAAATACACATGCAAAAAAAATCAACAGAAAAATGTACAACTTAAAATTCTTCAACTCCGGAATTCCAGACGTAAATTACGTTTTTACTAACGTAGCGGTAGTTTCTTTAACGCACGCAGGAATATTGGTATCCGTCTTGGTCTTGCGTTGTACGGACTCCGCATGCGTCCGCAAGTGTTCGCGCAGATGACACTTACGCGAGAAGGCTCTGCCGCACGTCCCGCACGCGAACGGCTTCACTCCGCTGTGCAGCTTCAGATGGGCCTTGCGGTTTTCCTTGCGCGCGAAACGCTTGTGACAGACGGGGCATTCGTAAGGTTTCTCTCCGGAGTGCGAGCGCATGTGAATGTGCAGATTCCGGCTGAGCGCGAACTCCTTGCCGCAGGTGGGACACGTAAAGCGGACGCCTTGCGTGTGGATGCGTACGTGTCCCTGCAGGTTCGACAAGCAAGGAAACGACTTATCGCAACGGTCGCAGCGGAACTGATTCGCTCCGTCCGATTTGGCTTCAGTCGGAATTTCTTCCGGAATCGCTTCTGCAGCTTTCTGCGCATCCGACAGTGAGATTTCCGTAGCTTCCGATGAACAGGATTCCGCTTCCTCCTCTTCCTCTTCGTCAACTTCCTCCTCTTCGTCATCTTCTTCCTCTTCTTCCTCCCCTTCACCCTCGCTGGAAGGTGCAGAGTTCTTCTCAGTCTCTCCAGACGTTCTCTCGTGACTGAGGACGTGGTTCTCCAGTTCTGCGCGGAAGAAAAACTTCAGATGGCACTGAGTGCAGTCGTAAGGTCTTGCGGACAGTCCGTGCTCGAAGATGTGGCGCTGCAGTCCCGTGGCTGCCGTAAAGACCGAGCCGCACAGGTAGCAGGTGAATCCGGAACATCCGGCGAAGGTGTGCTCGATGAGGTGTGCCTGCAGTTTGAGCGGAGTCTCGTGAGTCGTTTTACAGAGTCTGCAGTCAAGCAGCGCTCCTTCGTTGGTCAGGTGAGTTGAAACATGCGCCTGGATTTCCTGCTCCGTTAGAAACACTTGCTGGCATTTGATGCACTGGTAGCTGCGCGGCTGCTGCGTCTGCTGCTGCTGCTGCTGCTGGAGACAGAAAGCCGACTGGACGAGCAGCTGATTCCTTGCGTGGAAGCATTCCTTGCAAACGAACGTCTGGAATCCTCCGGGAGCCATTCCGCTAGCGATGAGGTTCTGCGATTCCTGCTGCTTGCGACAGACGCAGCATGGGTACAGCGGCTCGTGGCTCTTGGTGTGGAACTTGGCGTGCAGCTCCACTTCGACCGTGTGGCTCAGCGTCTGGCGGCAGACGATGCAAGGGATCGGCGGGGTCTGGCTGTCATAGTGCTGCTGAACGTGAGAGTAGTACTCCTCCTCGGACTTGATGGCCGTCCTGCAGGTAGCGCACTGAGCGGCGCCGATCACTTTGCAGTGCGTCAGCTTGTGTTCGGCCAAGATATTCGCCGTGGGGAAGATCTCGTCGCAGATGTTGCACTTCAAGCGGCCGCTAAACGACGAGTTTGACGGGTGGTGGTTCTTCATGTGCGATTCCAGTTCAAGGCGCGACTTGCACAGCTCCCCGCAGTAAGCGCAGTGGAGGCTCAGGTTCAGAGCCGAGGGAAGCTCCGGAGCCGCGGGTTTGTCGTCACGACCCTCAGGGACCCAGGCCTCCTTGTCGCGGGCCACCGCCGCCAAGTGCGAGTGGACCAGCTGGACGTGTCGCTCGCGTAGAAACTCTACGGCGAAAGTTTCCGGACAAACGGGACAGCGCAATGCCACTACGGGACGCGACATGTGATTGGTTTTGACGTGGGACAAAAATTCGACTTCTGTGCGAAAGACTGACGCGCAGACTGTACACTGAAACTGCTTGCACTCGTCGCTATGCTGCACAGCGAAATGAACCTTGAAAAATAAGAGAACTTTGAATAGGGTCCTTCAACGTAGTAGTAGTTTACGAGTATTATTGTTGTATTAATATTAATGTTTTATTATTTATTGTTACTGTCTGTAGTAGTGGTAGTAGTAGTAGTAGTAGTAGAAATAGAAGTAGCAGTAATAATAGTAGTAATAAAAGTAATAATAGTAGTAGTAGTCGTCGTCGTAGTAGTAGTACTAATAGTAGTAACAATAGCAGTAGTAACAGTAGTAGTAGTAGTATCAGTAGTAGTAGTAGTAGTAGTAACAGTAATAGTAGTAGTAGTAGTCGTAGTAGAAGTAGTAGTAGTAGTAGTAGTAGCAGTAGTAGCAGTAATAGTAGAATGCTTCAGGAAATTTTTGATCCTAAATACTTACTTGAATAGCAACTTTCGAGTCGAACATTTCGTCGCAGAGGGAGCAGCGATACAAGTGATGAGCGTGGCTATCCATCAAGTGTTTCTGGAGCTCGTCGGGCGTAGCGAAAGCTTTAGAACAGCTCTGACATCCGTATTCGACTGTTGTAGTCATCAAATGCTTGGCGACGTGCGATTCGTACTTGTCATTCTCGCTGAAAGCCGCTCCGCAGTGCTGACACATCAGTCGGTTTATCAGCAGCTCGTCAGGAGCTGCGCGGATTTCCCCCAGTCTCGACGTCTTCTCGTCGGGGGCATCACGCGCCTTGTCGCTGGACGAAATCGAACGCTTGCGGCGACAGCTCAAGTCTGTGGGGAACGACTGCGGAGGCTCCGGAAGCGACGGCAGAGATGCTGGAGGACGCTGCGGTGGCTGACAGTAGAGTTTCAGCACGTCGCCTAAACTGTGAGACGATAAGGTGTGCTGCTGAAGTGCTGGGACGCTGCTGAACTGCATGGAACACAACTGGCAAGTGAACAACGCGAACGGCGCGCCAGGCAGAAAAGACGCCATTGGACCTAGAAAATTTAATTTATTTAATATATTATATTATAAAGCAATTATTATCGTTATTCATCGTTATTTTATCATTTTTTAATTGATACAATTTAGGATAATATAAATAAATATAATAAATAATAAATATTTTAAATTATAATAAAATATAATATAAATTAAATATTCAAATTATTTAGATATTCCTTTTTACTACTATTATACTTCAATATAATTAAATATAATTTTTACATATTATAATAAATATATTTATTAATAATGGAATTAAATATTTAAATTTCTCTTGTTGAAAAAAAAAGTTTGATAAATAGTATTTTTCAAGTCTTTGGATACCGTGAAGTGTTTGCACATGCAGACCCAGGGCCTCGACGGATGAAAACGATTCCTTTGTACAGTACGGACAGTTCAACCCAATCTGCCGGTTACTTGTTTGCACAGCAGCTTTGCTACTTTCCGAAGCAGCTCTGCAAGAACCTTCCGTTCCTCCAGCGCTAGTCGATCGCTTGTCAGCAGCTCCGTATTCGCTTTTAGACGACGAAACGTCTACAGAATCTTTGCTGACCCCCATACCAGCCTTAATTGTCAAATTAAAATAATTAATTGTTATTGATTAAATTAAAATTATTAATTACTTTTGCGGACTCGTCTGTTCGGACCTGCTGTTGCTTGTTGCGCTTGTCGCAGGTGGATTGCGCGATCTGCTGCGTTTGCTGTTGCGTCTGCGGTTGCGTTTCCCTCGTAGGCGGCGTTGCTGGCGACGACAGTGGCGATGGGAGCGACGGACAGGGCGTCAGGGACTCAGAAGTCGTCGAGGACGTCGACGACGCCGGTGACGCTGAGCAGAGTGACCCGCAACGCGACCCGGACTCGCGACGGTGATTGAGCATGTGCGACGTCAAGGCTGCTGCGGTGCTGTAGCCGCGCTGGCAAACGTTGCACTGGAATGGCTTGCGCGTGTCGTGCGTCTTGATGTGAATCTTCAAGTGATCGCTACAAGAGAATAATATTAACTTATTATTATTATTAGATATGTGTAAGAGACTTGACGCGTTATACCTGCGAGAGAATGCTGCTTCGCAATGCTCGCACCGATACTTCTTGTCGCCCGTGTGCAGCTTGACGTGACGGTCCCGACTGCGCTTGTGTTTGAACAAACGCATGCAGTAATCACAACGGAAAGGCATCTCGTCACTGTGGGCCTATAACATAATATACACAAATATAATTAGAGGCATTGTTAATAGATAAATGATGATAATATTATTATTTTTATTATTATTAAATTTGTTTATTGGCTGAAATCCTGTAAGGGATCATAGTCTAACTCGGAGTTTTCAGTTTTTTTACAATATAGAAATTTCAGTGGTTTACAATTTGGTCGTAAATGATAACAGATTAAAATGTAATTGATTTAGTTAATTATGATTGAATCAAATGATAAATTTCGATAGTTGAATGATAATAGATGCAGTAATAATAATAATAATAATAATAATAATAATATTTGATCAGATAATAAGCATATATATACTCTTTAATCATATAACCCAAAGGTAACTTTTAACAACCGATTATATTATTTTATTATTCATATAGTTATTACGAGTAAAGTATAACATATTTTATTACACTTTCATTAATTCAATAAATAATATTTATATACTTTATAGCGGTATAGTCCAATAATAATTTTTATTTTACAGTGATATTATTCAGAATTTATTATTATTGATAGTTATTTTAAATAATCAAATTTCATTCATAAAAGACTCTTAGATTTCGTACAACTGATAGTCGACCATTTTATTCATATTTTCTATTTTAGTATACTAGTCGTTATCATCAGTTGCTAGCTATTATTATAATGGTTATTATTATTGAATTAGTTATTAATATCGTTGTATCATTATTATATCTTTCATACTGGTTAAAATTGTTAACAATAGTGTTACAGATTATTGATAGGATAAATATATATTAACATATTCAAAATATTTGATTCGAAAGTTATTTTAGTGAAGAGCTCGTGTCTGCAATAAAACGACATCCCTCACCTTATCCATAAACCCCTCGTGGGAAACTAAACGGCAACGGGAAACGCCCAAAACTCTATAAGAACCCTTTCACACGTTAAATCTAAAAAAGTTATTTAAAAAAAAAGAACACCCTCTATAAGCAAGATAATCTGATAACATGCTGATAACACTTTGATAACATCGTCTGCAATAAACTAATTAACTTAATATTAACTATACCATCTACATTAAATATATGTTCATTTAACATGATTAAACTATAGGATTTATATTATGGTTAATATACATTAGAAAGCAGAAAAAAATAAGTAATAATTTAAAAACTCTAAAAATAAATAATATATAATTTCATAAAAAGTAATAAATTTGATAAATAATCAAATGCAAAGTGCTCATACCTGTTCGTGTTTCTTGAGGAGGGACATTCTGGGGAAGGACCTCTGGCAGAAGGCGCATGTGTACGGGGCCGAGACGGCGGAGTTGGCCGCGGCCGCGGCCACCGAGTCGCTGCTCTTGGCGCAGGCCACTTCTCCGTCGGTAGGCGGCATCGCTTCGCTGCTGCTGCTTCTGCTGCTGCACCAGTCTTCTTCCTCGTCTTCTGATTCTTCCTCAGCGTCTTCTTCTTCTTCTTCACCAACGAAAGGTGATTCTCTTCCTTGTTCACCTGGAAAGTAATCGTCTGCTTTTAGGTTCAAGTTGACTCGATTGGGGGATTAAAGATTATCGGATTAAGACTAGGTTTGCTTAGGGGAAAGATTGTGGGAATTTTGAAGAGAGTATGGGGGGAAATCCTGGGCGTATAATGGGATTTTTGCTGACGTTGAGAAGCTTTAAATGATGCTTTAAAAGAGATGCTTCCGAGAAGTGGTTTCGAGAGTCTGAAGTGAAGTATCGTGGGAAACTTGAGAATTTTGTGGGAAGACTATCATTATTTAGGTTTCATACAATGGCTTGTAACAGAACGTGAATAACAAAACGTCACTGGAGCATCATAAGGCATCATCCAAGTCCCATAGAGCGTCATAGAGGTTTTAGACCTTCATAAAACGTCATAGCTCTAACATCATAGGACATTATGAAACCCTCTATGCCTAAGGGAATCATAGGGAGTATCATACGACAATACGGAAGCATCATAGGGCATCAACGTAGCATCATTGGTCACTGGAGTATCACTGGATATATTGAAACATTAGAACGTCATCGAAGCGTCATAGTTTCTTCTTACAGCATCATAGAACTTTATTCAGAGCTTCAGAGCCTCACTACGTCCTTTGAGCATCTTCCAAACAACATTTAGATAACCACAGAGCATCATGTCGACGTCACAAGCTAAATAGAAGCATCACAAGGCTTCATCGAAGCGTCATAGCTTCCCCAAAAGCATCATATAACATCATATCAAGTTTCGAAGCATCACTACAGCCTTAGAGCGTCTTTCAAGCATCATTTGAACCTCAACAGAGTATCATGGAGCATCACGATCTCGTCATAAGCTAAATAGAAGCATCCTAGGACTTCATGAAAGCGTCGTAGCTTCTTTAAAAGCACCACAGTACATCACTCGAAGTTTCAAAGCCTTACCAATGTCGTATAGAATCCTCCAAGCATCATTTGAACCTCACCAAAGCGTCACAGAGCATCATGACCACGTCCCAGAACATCACCAAGCATCACCAAAAGCCCATGAAGAGTCCCAAATACGCCTGGGGACCTCCTTGTGTGGATTGTTTTAAGTGTGAAGGCGAAACTGCGGATATTGGGTTTCACATAGAGAGACGTTGCTGAGAGTGTTGGGTTCTTATGGGGTTCTTGTCAAGATAACAACTCTGTGGCTTGGGAAAAAATAGCGGCACTTGTCATTTATTTATGTCCCTTGCGTACACAACAATTGCAATAATCTTTTAAATATCTTAACCATCTTCAAGGTTTCATTCATCAATCGTTTGCCAATAACATAAATGCCATAAATCTATTATCTTGTATCATTATTACATATATTATAGACTAATATACTAAAACTAACCTTCGTTCAGTTTTCCAAGTTAAATTAATTCGTAATAATCCAAAACATAGAGTTTTGTAAGAGATTCACTTCACAGAACTGCTGCAAGTCCACAAAAAAATAAATCAGTCTAACAAACGTCTGTTGTTATTGGTATAGTTTTGCTAGATGAGGTCCTATTTGTATCTCCGAAGTCCTGTTTGTGCGATGTGACCGACCTGTTGTATGCGCTGTTAACAAGTAAAAAGCAATTCACCACAGCGCAGCAAGAAAGATCCAGTCGACCGGCCCATGAGGCGGACCCTCAAGCAGAAAAGGGCTGGACTTCTAGCTCAAAACCTACTGATAACACAGGATAACAGGTTGATAACAGACGACAACATAGTGGTAAACATTGATAACAGGTCCAGGTTTCCTCAGATCTGACAAAGGGCGATGATAGAGTGATAGGAAGATGATAACGTGATGATAACAAAGCATACGGGGGCCGGAGACCTTCCCCTGGAGATGCCGGGGTGGGGACTGGGGACCGGGGCTCCGCTGGCCGCCCCGAGCCGCCAACCACGACGAGGTCTCCCACGGGGGACTCCAACTTCCTCCTGCCCTTCACAGCTTCGTCTTTTTTCTTTATTATTATTCGCCAGCCATTTTGCCACTCTGGGGGTCTGTGACTTTTTCTATTCAAGGGAAATGTGCGAAGAATTTGCAAGTAAAAATTTTTGGCCGACTATCTTTTGACATTACTGTCAGCACAGTGACTCAACACGACTCGTCTATACATAACTGGAATCTCGCGATTCATGCTTTCTCTGAGTAAAAAATAACTCCAGTTGACTCAACTGAAGTGAATATAGTAAAAATGGTTTCGGTAGAGATTCTTGTAATCCAAGTTTCGAGGGTTTGCGACCCTTTTTCTGTACACGGAAACGCGGAGAGGTGAAAACTCTCAGTCGGTTCTGAAAGTTGTATAGGGCAGCTGTCTGGAAATAGGCGTGCTAATCTGATAACACCTACTTTGAAGCTTTGCTGTTTAACAGACGCACCAAGGTTTCCCACCAAAGGTTCCCAGGATGGGGAAATGGTGGGAAGAAAATCCTCCAGTAAAAATAGGAGAAAAGAGCAAACAATGAACTATTTCTGCCGCTTCCAAACCATTCAGACCCTTTCGCCCTGACTTCAGCTGCAGAGATAAGCGACCCTAAACCCTCCCCCGGTCCTTTTTAGTGGTGGACCATTTGGCAGCGTAAGCGCATTTACTCAGATGAAGACATCAATCTTGGCAAAACCAAGAAATCCGATTATTTCGGCAGCAGCCAGCTTACACACCCAACCCCCAGCAATAAGAATAATAATACATTATCAACACAACCGAATAGAGTTGTAAAGAAGGGATAGATTTAAAAAAACAAGCTTGTTTTTTTAGTATTCTGGCTGTTGCTGCTGCCGATGAAGACATCAGTCCGAATAGGAATGCGATTACAGACCGGTTATTATCTCTGGAATCCGTCAGGTTGTACCTGCGCGCCCAGGTTCTCCAGAGAGGGTCTTCGGAAGTTTTTTTTTCACTTCTGAGAATCTCGTTATTCGTTCCCTAGAGAATCTTGCCTAAATCACGCGATTTTTCGTCGAGTTCTTTTGCAATCACGTTGCATAAACTCGTTAAGAATCTTGAAAAGAATCCAAGAATCTTAGCCGGATTCCTGAATCGCTGTGAACCCCTTTGCAGAGAAACAGCCCTGTGGGTCTGTGCAATTAAAAAACCCAAGCCATCTTTCATAGGGCCATGCCGAAGAGGCCGCCACTTTGTTAGCTAGTATTCAGCCCTCCCAATCACCTCAAGTTATCAGCTGTTATCAGTAGCTACCAAGCTGTTCTTAGAGGAGTTGCCAGCCCCCTGAACACTTTGTTGAGTACCAAAGAGGGGAAGTACAACCTGGGAGAGGAAGACGTCAAGAAAATTTCTTGAGAAACATCTACCACGGACCGCGCCTCGTTTTCTGTACCTCCCACCATTTTGTTACGAGAACTCCAAAAGCTGATGTTATCAGCATTATCACCTGTTATAAAACCCTTTACGAATCGTACACCTGCACTGCTGACTCGGGCGAACCTTCCTTTGGAAGAACGTGAAAGTAAAAAGAAACACTGCGCGCAGCTGATAAGCACAACGCGTGGGGACTTGCGTTCAAATCCACGGCGCCTGTTTTTTCTGTGGCTGTCGTGTGCTGCAATGATGGCCGGGCAACCTATAAAACTTTCCGACCGAAAACAACGTCGAGGAGAAAAAAAAAAGAGGAAAAAGAGCCCCCCAACGAGGGTGTGGAATAATAAAAAGTAGCCCACCAAGACCCCAGAACGAGGAGGAAAAGAAAACGGAGATGGAGGGGGAACTGGTTTTCATGAAGACATCAGCAGTCGGCCGAAAATGGCTGAGGGCCCTTTGGGTCATCTAGATTAGCTCGTCTACCCGGCCATCCCCTTAAACGACGGGTTTCTTCAAGGCCCTGCGTCCCTCTCTCTCCCTCACTGGCTTTGTGATGAACACACCGCCTCTCCCCGGGCCATATTTTTTTATTCCTCCCCTCTGCATCCATTAAAGGACAAGGCGCGGAATAAAAACCGTCCCCTTAGTCAGGTATATAACCATCAACGGATCCCAGAGATCCCATGGCGTGGCGCACCCAAAGGCCCTTTAAAGTACGTGCACAGGGATCGAGATGGCCGGCCAAGCGTGAAGTTTCCTAGATTACCTAAGAGATTCGAGCATCGCATCGACATGCCCGGCTGGCTCAAAAGAACATGGCGGCGTCAGAGCCACTTAGTTTCTAGCTTCGTATCAGTCTGAATTTGAAACTCGCGGGCCCCTGGGTGAAAGATCGAGACCCTAGGGACGGTAGAGTATGTCATCAAGCAGGAGCTTTCAACTGCAGGGCCGCCCTTAGCTTTGCGCAGGTAGAGAGGCTGGTGGAGAGCCCAGCGGGTGCTGGCCTCGATAAACAGCGTTACGCTGCTCAATAGTCTTTTGTCCAGCGCAGCAAGATTGCATTCTTCTATGGTTTCTATGGGTTTTCAAGGGGCACCAAATTGGCGATTGCCCAGAAAAAAGGCATTCCTTTTTGCGAGGGGAGCTTCCTGTGGAAGTCCAAGTTTTCTAACAGTAGAATTTAATTGAATTACGAGTTATTCTTTTAAATCTTCATTCCTCACTATAGATAGGCTTAGTGATAACACCATGACAGCCCAGGTAAACTAAGATCTCAGAAGATTTCTAGAGACCTGAATGGGTGACTGGAGGGCTGAGGGCGAGCTCTGAACCAAGGGAGCGAGATGGGGCGAAGTGAGAAATTTATACTTAAAGGCGAATTCCAAAGAACGGTGATAAAGTTCCTTTGAAGAAAATTTAACTTTGCTTGTCGGTATGGGCAACTAATGAATAAATAAACATTAATTGCAGAAGCCCCTTTCTAACCCGAACTGGGCAGAAACGCAAACTTTGCAACTTAATTAAGAGAAAGACCAGGAAAAGGTTTTTTTTCGGTGGCAATAAATCGAAACTTGCCAGCGGAAGGACGCGTATTAATCGCTGGGGGTCCAACGTCTTCAAGCTGCCAGAAGAAAGATAAGAGTAATGAAGCGAAGAACCAGCCCCCTCTTTCCAAAGCCTCTACCCCACCCCCACAGAACAGGACCCCACGGGTGGGAAACCGGGGGGAAAAAGACTTGTCAAGAATAGAGGGAGGGTGGCTACATGTGGAGCACCCTCTCATTTTTCATCGGCTGCTTCGCTTGTTTTCTTCCCGCAAACCCGGGCAGGGATCAAGACGTCCGCAACTCTCCGGCATCGGCAGGCACCCCTGAGTCCCCTTCACAACGTTATCAGCTGTTATCACTGGGTTATCATAGAACCTGAGGGAGACAATCGAAGGCCTGCGTTGGAAACTGCTGGAAGCCCGCAGGCCGTCCCGCCCAGAACTTGTCCGCTTGACATGAAAGAGGGAGAAGTTTTTTGAGTAGAGAGAGTTGTCTTGGGACCAAATGACTTCATTTAGCTTTCGTGCTGACCCCTGCAGCTTTCAATCTTTTTCCTTGCGTTTTTAAGTTTTTTTTTCTCTTCTTCGTCTTTCCTTGCGTAAGACTTCTTGTCCGCGCGTCCTTCTAACTCTTCAGTTATGCGGCGTGCCATGCATTTAGAACAGCTTAGTAGCCCCCGAAGAAGTCTCTTTTTAACATTCAGGTCCTAAAGATGTTCTCGTTATCGCGATACCATCACGTGTTATGCATCTCAGAGCCTCTGATGACTGGATCATCTAAGCTATTCATGAAGAAATCTTGGTCAAAAATCTTGTTAATCTGCTTTGGATTAACCACAACTGGGATAAGTTTGATCGCAGAGTTTGTATTATAAGTTAAGGAGAGTTTCGTTTCGAGGTTAACGACTTGTTTTGAAGAGATATCACAACCTGGAATCAGCAGTTTGCGTTTCGTCCTTCGATCCCTCTCGCAATCCTCAGATCTAACTTTCTTCAGAGCTAATCGCATTCAACATGCCACTAAACCGCATAAACTACTAAGTACTGCTAATACTTGTAATAATACTAACAGAGAATCTGGGATTCTTTCGAGAGAATCGAGAGTTCGATTAAGGGTTTAAGCCGCTAACTGCTTTGAGGCAAAACTTTCATGAGCCTCCGTTGGCTGCATTACCTACTCAAAACAAGACTATTATGTATACAACACAGGAAATGCGTCTTCCTTTCCTAATTACCACTTCACGGCAACTTAAAGTCAATTGACGTCAACTGACACCAAGCGATACTTAGTCCACCTTTACAAAAACCAGCATCAAACTATACAGGTATTTTGAAGAGTTGCAGACCCTTTTGTGGAAGGTTCTCTGTGACACTTGAAAAGCAGGAAAGTAGTCAAATGGAGGATTTAAGCCACCAAGAGTCGCCATTGAATCATCATCTTCGTATCTTATCAATAAATCTTATCATTAAATAGCCATCAAGAAGACCAACTTTGCTTCAGGTAGAAGCTGAGGATCCACAAAAGGAACTCTTTGTTGTCGTCGACCTGCTGAATGACCGTGGAGATTTTAACGAATGAATGAGTGAATGAATGGATGTCCTACTCGCATACGCAGTATATACAATACAAGATTCATTCCAATAATCAAGATTCTTCTGCATTTGGGTTAAAGAATCTTAAGAATCTTGAAATTGGATGTTGTGAGAACGGTGATTGGTGGTTATGTGGAGTCACGTGATCAGAGATTCACAGAGAATCTTAGATAAGAATCTTGCATTCCATCCGTTTGCTGCAGAGGGGATTGGAGAATTCATTAAAATTCAAGTGCGTTATCAGTGTCATACTTCTGAATTGCTTGATATCATGTGGTAACAGCTAGATAACACTGATAACAGCGTCCGGGTATCCGAGGATTGCTCAGAGTTTCGGACCCCTGGCGTAGAACGTTAGAGAACGTGAGGTGTATAGAAAAACAGGACTGCGGACCACCCAATGAATTGAGACATCCTTCTACGCAGGCAACAGAAAGGGTCGACAACTTTTTTAAAGTCCACAACAGAACGCCAAGAATCTCTAAGAATCTCAGTATACACAAATCATCAAACACACGAAGTAATGCTATTATAACTTATCAGGATTAGTTTATGAATTGCATGGAACCAAATGCAAGTAACTAGAGTGTAATGTCTGGTTGTTAGGTGCCTTCCTGGTCGTAGATCTTTCGACTTTTCAGGCCATTATCATAACACAATGAGCAACATCAAGACCTAACCACAGGGTCCATTTGCTTTGCCTCGAGATTCTTTCCTCCACAGATTCACGTACGATTCTTGGGAGAAACGCTTGAGGGATTGGCTTCAAGAGTCAGAAGTGAATTATAATGTAAAGAGGAAATCTTGTCATCAGGTTGACAGAATCATTTTTAAGAACTGGTTTCTTGATCCCCTGCCATAGAGGAAAAGGTAATATGTGCGTGCAGGTCGCTAATGAGCAGCTTGCTCTACACGACAATCTCCTACTCCAAAACGAACCTCCAGCGCAAAACAAAGGGTCAAAAGGTTATATACCAGCCGTTTCTCCCCAGTACAGAGAATCCCGATAGAAAAATTCATACGTTTGAATACCGAATGACTAGGTAGCTGAACACTAGCTGAATAGTAGCTGAACTTACTTAATTGCTAAGAGTGAACCCTCTGAATAAGGGGTTGAATAGTGCATGACTTAGTTCTTGAAAAATTCAAGTGTATGAACCGTGTGAGACTGGGCCAATTTTCCAATATCATCTAGCTGAATCCATGGTAATCATGCACCATTCAGAGGGTCTTTCTGACGTTGGACTGGCATATCTTTTTTCTACTGGAATCTCGATCAAGAATCATGCAGCTGAGAATCAAATCGAGAATCTCGAGAGTGAGGAACCCCCCTTAGAGGAGAAAACGTGGCCACCCAGGTGTTTTGTGCAGACAAGGCCGCGCGACCACCCATTCGGAAAACTCCCAATTGGCTGGCCCCGAAACCGCAAATTGACCAATCATACACCAAGATCCGAATCACGTGACCTGTACTGAGCACTAAGCCATAACAGATAACAGTAGGTGAAAACAAGTCGATAATAAAATGATAATATCCATTAGAATGTTTGGACTATCCAATTTTATCAATATAATTCATTTTCACATCATTTAGTAAATAATCAATATAAAGTCAAAATACTAGTAGTAAAACTTTTCGGTGTGAATAAGAAACTGTGTGAATGCTCGATTCACTATGAGTCTATAATCGATTATTGGTAAATCGATACATCAAATCAATAACCGATATTATAAATAGAACGAAACCATTATGATACACTCATATAATATGACAATCACTATTATTATTATCATTATTATTTATTGAAGAAATTATTTTTAATTAAAAAAATAAAGTTCTAGCGCAAGCCATCTAGTAGCAGAAAAAGTAAGTAATTGTTATCATCATAATTATTACATTAAATCAGTATCACTAATAAAAATGAATATATTTAATTATTAAAAACAAATACATATATATATACATATATATTTATTTGGTGTAATGTGCAATGTATTAACTGAAAACGTCTACATTTTCTTACGAGAGATTTAATTAATTTTGTAATTAAACTAATACTAAAAAATCACATGATCGTATAAAAAAATACAATATAATATATATTTTAATTTGGTGCGGATGTGGACTGGGAAAAGAAGTTAATCCTCGAGTGAGTCGTCAAGTCTGAACCTTAGGAAATGAGAAGCCGACATCATTGGGGAATATGCCGAGCAGACTGCGTTTTACGCGGTCGCCATTTTAAGACTCCCGCAGGACTCATACAAGTCCTCGTCCCGACATCACCCACCCTGTCCCAAGACACCCCCCACATAAAAAAATCTTGAAAAATCCTGAGGATTCCCGATCAATGTGATCCTACCACTGAATTGAAATCCCAGCTGACTTAGATCTAGTATTTTTCCCTGGTTCTCTTAAATTTACTTTGCAAAAGAAGGGACATAGAAAACGAAAAGGGGAAAAAGGGGAAAAAGTAAGGTATAAAAGCAAAAGTTCCAGTTTTGGAAGAGGGGATTCCTTGGGGGAAAGCCGTTCTCGACGTCAAAGTCGTAACGCGGACGTCGACGACGCTCCCGCGGGATCCTCTTGGCTTGGAGCGGGGAGGCCGGCGATGGGTCCCCTGACGTCGGATTCCCGTCCTGACTTATGGAAAACCTGACATAAGGAATAAGACCAGAAGCCCTTTGCCAGACAAGAGACCTTATTCCAAAATGCACACAACCTCTCCAAGCGCATGGGAGGAAGAGACTTTCACCTCTCGACTCCCATCACCGAAAAGAATCCATACCGCTATATGAATATATCAACACCCAAGACGAATCCATTCCTTTCTACTCTAATGGACTAGCATATCAAATACAGTGTCAGTATAGCTCAAATGGTAGCACAGATATTGGCCTATGTAGTGAACCAGTACCCGATAGAAAAGTCATACGGTTGAATACCGAATGACTTGTAACTGAACACTATAGCTTCCCTCTGAATCACAAGCTGAATAGCAGCTGAACTTATTTTAGTTGCTAAAATAAGTGAACCCTCTGAAAAATGGGTTGAATACTGCATGACTTAGTTCTTTGAAAATTGAAGCGTACAAACCATGTGAAAGCGGGCCAGTTTCACACTGTCATCTAGCTGAATCCATGGTAATCATGCGCCATTCAGAGGGTCATTCTGACGTTTGACTGGCACATCTTTTTTCTATTGGATAACCCTTAATGTAATATTACTATTACATATAAATCATTATACAAAGAGCTAAAAGTTCTCGTCTAAAAAGTTCTGACGTTTCCACCCAGTCCCGCAAGGATTAGCGCCACCCACCTTCCATCCACCGACGCCGTCCCACTCCCAACGACGCCCACTGACGCCAGGCGTTTTCCCAAGTGGCCCACGAAAGCTGCAGACCCAGGACGAGTTTACCTATCAAATTTGGTTGCACAAGATTTGACGATCGAAACAAAATTACATTACATCTTAGTCATTGATGGGCGGTTTGAACCGTTTTCTTGAACAGCTCACCTTCAGTTGAACCGAACCTTCGGTACTTCGATACTGACTATATAATTGGAATATTATCAATATGAATGTTAATATACTGATTAGTAGTATATATTAATATTTATAAACACTTGTTATTTTCAGTTTTAAAGATTGTCAGAAATTAGTGATGCATTGATGATGCCTAAAATGGCGCCGATCGATATTTACGGCAGGGTTTACGGTTAATTACGAAATTTTAATTACATTCTATTAATCTTTATTACTATTAATAACACGATAGCACACATAAATATACATTTCAGTTGATAGACTTATTATAAATCAGTTAAAGTCACTTGTAAAATCCACAGACCAATTCGAAACTGAAATGCGTTATCATCGTGTTATCAGATGTTATCTTATCTCATCGTGTGTTATCACCTGTTATCGCTTCTAAGGAGGGGTAAGCTATGGGTGGGTTGGGTGGTGGGGAGGAGGTATAAGCGCAATTTGAAGAGGGAAGAAGAAGCAATTCTTTGTGAAAACGCCAGCAGGGATCCCGGAGGGATTGGAGATCCCGCTGAACACTCGCTCTTGCCTCCAATCCCGCGGGAATTTTCATATTAATTACGTCTCCAGTCAAAGCGGGCCCCCCTTACCCAGTGTTATCACCCTGTTATCAACCTGTTATCAGTGTTATCGCAGGCCTTTTCAAGAGGAGTACCATTCATAACGCACAAGGTTCACGAATAATTGAATTGGAAAACGAGATATGCCTCTCTGCCATGCAAATGGACCTACAATCGATGCAGGGAAGGCCGACTGATAACAAGTGATAACAACTGATAACATGTTACCTTGTTATCTCCATTGTCACTTGAGATAACTGTTTTTAACTTGCTTACCGATAAAAAAACACTAAAGTTATGTGACGACACAGTGATAACACTAGAACCTTATCATGTTCTGCTATTGTAGGGGTTGCGAACCCTCACCAGCAAAGGTTCCCATATGTGACACAGCAGGAAGATCTCAACGTGTGGTAGATTGCAGAACTCGCATGTCATTTATTTAATATCATTTTTATATTTTTAATCAGAATTTTAAGCCGGTTCAAGGTACGGTGTGAGCTGTTTATGGAGTTAAGCTTAACGGTTCGATGGACTGTGAACCGAGATTGAAGCTTAAAAGCGGTTTGAATTCGGTTCAACAGTTTTGACCATAATGAATCGGTTCAGCAGTTCGGCTTGGAACAAACGGTTTAAACCGTCCCCCTGCGTTACTTACAATATAATTATTGACTGAATTACAATATATTTTATTTAATTGTTAGGTTTTTTCTCAATGCAGAATAGATTTGAGTGTCGTATCAAACGAATGTAGAAAAGATGTTCCAGAACAGTTCAGTGCTTCCACTTTGCAAGGAAATTCCCTGAAAAAGGGAACATGGGGTTTCGGAAGGGGGAAAACGGGAAGAGGAAAAGGGAAATTTTGAAATGTAGTTTAATATTCTAGTACGGAGGGGAAAACGGGGTTATTGATATCTTCAGACAAAGGGGAAAAGGGAAAAGAGAACCCTCTTTAAGGGAAAAGGGAAAACTGAAAACTGAAAGTGGAAGCCAGTGTTTCCACTTTGGATTTCCCCTTTTCTCCCTTTTCCCTTATTTTTCCCTTTCTACCCTCCGCACTGAAATATAAGGCTATACTCCAGATTTCCCCTTTTACCTCTTCCCTCACTTTTCCCTTTTCAGACCCCAGTCTACCCCTTTTTCAGGGAATTTCCCTGCAAAGTGGAAGCATTGGTGGAAGCACTGAACCAGATGGGGTGTGGGGGTCCTAGAACTTCCCCATGGGGCTCCCACTTCATTAAGTACTCTATTGCCCTTGTCAGTTTTTTTTATATCTATGCAACAAAAGAGAAAATATGAAATTGACTTCCCAAATGGTTCGTAATGCACCACGGGATGGCAACTATCATGAGTCATGGGACAATACAAAAAACTTGAAGTGAGCCTTCATTAGTAGTAATAGCAGTAGTAGAAGCAGTAGTAATAACAGTAGTAGTAGCAGCAGTAGTCTAGTTACAGTAGTAATGGTAGTAGTAGTAATAGTATATAATGTTATAGCCGTATAATAATAGTAGTAGTAGTTAGTTAGTGTATCATTAATATAATTACTACCAGCAGCAGTAGTATAATAGTAGTATGGTAACAGTAAAGTAGTAGCAGCAGTAGTGGTATGATAGTAGTATAGTGGTAGTAGCACTAACACTAGTGGCAGTAGAAGTAATAGTAGTAGCGGTAGTAAGACTTGTAGTAATAGTAAATGGTCGTAGTAGTAGCACCAGTAGTAGTAGGAGAAGCAGTAATAGCAGTAGCACTGGTAGTAGACTTAAAAGCAGTAGCGGTAGCGATTCTAGTACTAGAAGTAATAGTAGTAAAAGTTGTAGTAGTACTACTGCTCTGTAGAATTAGTAGCAGCAATAGCAGTACTGGTGATAGCAGTATTGGTATTATTATTATTATTAACTATGATTAAAATAATGGTACTAATAATAATTAATATTATTTAATAATTGATGATACTATTCTAATATACGTTTGTGTATATTACGTGTAATAAAATAATACATTATTATTATAATCCTTTAAAACTATCATTTAGAATTATTACAGTTATAATTACCATCGAATGACGAGCGACTGATAACGAGATCCTCCACTTCCTCTTCTTCCTCGTCCTCTTCATCATCGATTACGGCGTTCTGGAATCGATTTAAACTTAACGATCCGATTCCATCAACTTCCGCCTCGTCTCCTAAGAATGAAAAAGAAGTTAAAATTACATAAACTCTAAAGAACTATTCAGCAATTAACCTTTTTTTAAAATTAATATTTTCATTATTGTCCGTGAACCCAACGTTTAACTCGTCAAGAAACAAGAAAGAAGAAAGATTACTATCTGTTTTGTTTCGTAAGAAACCAGAACCACTTTGCAGGGAAATTCCCCTGAAAAAAAAAGGAAAATTGGGCCAGAAAAGGGAAAAATGAGGGAAAAAAGGAAAAATCTGGAGTAGAGCCTTGTATTCTAGCACGGTGGGTTAAATGGGGAAAACAAGGGAAGAGGTGAAAAAGGGGAAATTGAAAGTAGAAACACTGCACCAGATCCTTGTATTAATCTTTCCATTCTCTTGAAAGGATCAGCAAAGAGTAAGGACAATAAAAGTAAAAAGAGAGAGAGGGAGAGAGAGAGAGAGGATAGAGTTGGCTGAATGCTTGATCCCGCGGGAAGCGGAGCTGAGGCAAAGGCTGCAGGGTCTCCGGGGAAAAGCGGCACTGCTCCCGTGGGATCCCTTGACGAAATGCAGTTCAGGGCGTGTTTCCTAAGTAAACTGCTTCAAACCCGGCAACGGAAACTACCGACAATAAACAACGCAAACACGATATCAAAGCGATAACATGAGATAACACAGCAGTAGACGTCTAACGATAACACGTTAATCTTCCCATTAAGGGATGCCTGGCGAATCTCTAGAATGACGTGACAATAGCTTAACATAGGACTTACGGAAAAATTAAGAAACTTACGTTTCAAAGCGCGAGGTTTAGCTTGTTTCCTGCGAGACATGGCTGCTTCAGATTCATTCCACGGCAACGATTTCAGTTCATTCAAATAAATTTTCAATGGCGGGTGAATTGTTTTCAAATGTTGTTTTCGTACGGTAAAGTAGAAATAAGAAAACACGTGGCTTTTTTAGAGCGAGTGAGAGAGCCACAGAGGAGATGTTTGCCCGAGGACGATTCAGCAACGAATGGCGCTGATTCGATTGAACTTGCCGTTTAGCAAAAGCCACGCAGGCGCGCGCAGACAAGCAAGGCGTTCTTTTTTCAATCGAACACCCTTTGTTTACTAATTAATTTATAAAATAATTCATTAATTAAATAATAAATTTATAATTATGCATAAAGTTTATTTTTCGTCTCGATTATTAAAATTAGTAACCGAATTACAGTAAATAATTTTTTATTTACATTCGAAAATATCAAAACGCGGAGACGTTCTTTTTCCAATCGAACACCCTTTGTTTACTAATTAATTAATTAATTAATTAAATAATTAAATAATTTCACTTTTAATTATGCATATTATTTTTCGTCTCGATTATTAAAATTAGTTCCCGAATTACAATAAATAAATTTTTTTATTTACATTCGAAAATATCAAAACGCGGAGACGTTCTTTTTTCAATCGAACGCCCTTTGTTTACTATTTAACAAATTAATAATTGAAATAATTTAATTATTAATTATTCATAAAATTTATTTTTCGTTTTTATTAGTATAAATTAATTACTAGACTATGGAGATATTTATTTATATTTGAAAATACCAAAACGTGGAGACGTTCTTTTTTCAATCGGACACCGTATGTTTACCAATAAAATTATTAAACTGAATTCATTTTTTAAATGAATTATTAGTAATATTATGTTTAAAGCTCGTTTTCTAAAATTTGTTATTGAGCCGTTCATATTTTTTTTTACGGTTTTTCATACGCTATTTTTTCTATCTAATATCCTTTCAAGGGACCTGAAACTTCCAATAATCTTCGTGCACCTAGGTCGTGTTATCACTGTTATCAACCTGTTATCTCCGTGTTATCACATGTTATGAAATCATCTCCGACACTTTTCCTCGGAGTTTCGGACCCCTTGAGTCCTTTGTTCACTAATAAATATACTTAAATTAAATTCATTTACATAAAATCTTTTGTATTTCTAACTTTTGTATTTAATATTTTGTATTAGTGATATAAAATCAATTAAATATTACAAGATTCCCAATTTGTTAATTTCTGTAAATTAACTAGTTGTTGGACTACTACTTAGTTTTAGTAGCATATGATATGGCATAGGGAATGATGTAAACGACTATGCTAAGTGCTAGTTAGTAAAAATACTAACTACTACAACATCAAACTTTACAAATAATATAACTAAAACTAAGAATAATCGACAATATCAAATACTGATAATGATAACTTCGTTTAATGTTCATTAAAAAAAACACTACAGCCATCTAGTGGTGACTTTTCGTACTACGTGCTACAGTAGATACCTCTTGGATGAGATTAATGTTTCCACCAACGCGACTTTCATTGTTAATTTAATCATACTCTGGTTTATTAAGTAAAATTACCACGAGCATTATTCCAGTATAAATCGACAATCAGGAATAAATCACGGAAATTATTTCAGGAAACTACGAAAGTGTAGGCCATTTTCCTCTTACAAATTCAAATGTATTAAGGTGTACATCAGTGTTTCCACTTTTCAACTTTCCCTTTTTCCCTTTTTCCCCCATCCCTTATCTTTCCCCTCCCCCCCCTCCGTGTTAGAATATACAGGTTGTAGATGTTACCTTTACTCTGTTCTCTTTTTCTTCCCTTTCCAGACCCCATTTCCCCAATTTCCAGGGAATTTCCCTACAAAAGTGGAAACACTGGTGTACATCAACACTATAGTGGTCCATTATCAATGATTAATATTACAATACAATAATAATACAATATTATTATCCAAGAAATAACTTTGTGTCGTTTTGTATTGATCTGTATGCAATTAGTAAAACTGGGCCACAAAACGAGCGACAACTCATTTATTTTTCATACAACCCACCATATTCAATATTCAACAAGCGCCATTAGTCTGTAAAAGTTGTAAAAAGATTATTTAATGGTTCTAAGAATCTTAAAGAATCCCAAATGATTCAGCAACCATTTCTGAATCTTTGTTCACGTAAGTTAACAAACTAGAATACAAAATTCTACGTTTTTATCCTTCTACTTTCAGTCTAGGAAGCATTGATAGTAAGTTCTTCTTAACATGGTGCATAGTAGCAAAACTTATAAAAACCCTGGAAATTAGAACTCAGGGGAAGCAATAAAAAGCGAAGTTATCAAACGGAAATCAATGGAGCCGAAAGTTTAGGGTCCAACAAACCGCGTTAGCAACGTGGCTTGAGCCGTGTTCACAGTGTAACAAACAGTGGGGCAGTTTCCCTATCTCCCCATGGTAAAGCAGTTTGGAAGCTAGCGCCACAAGCGGAAGCCTAGTGCACTGCGTTAACCGAAGCTTTTAGTACAATACGTTACCGCTAGAGGCGCTTCAATACAAAACTTTTACTATAGGGGAGATAGGGTACCTGCCGTACAGTGTATGCATACGCTACTGTCGCAGTATAAAAGAGAGCCGCGAACATGTAATATGTTTTATTCGTCAAAATGGCCGAAGTAATGAAAGGTGGTTCCCTAACGTACGGAGGCAACGGTGTAAATTTATTGGATTTTGAAACTGATCGACGGATCGGACGTGGACAATTCAGCGTCGTTTACAGGGCCCGTTGCAAAATTAACAATTCCATCGTGGCCCTGAAAAAAGTGCAGCTTTTCGAAATGACCGATGCCAAGGCCCGCAACGACTGCATGAAAGAAATTCAGCTCCTGCAGGTAAGTATTTAAAATGTTATTTTTGCAAATTATATGTTACGTTTCATTTTAGCATTAAATTAGACTTTAATCAGAGAATCTTATTAATAACAAGGGTAAAAGGGAATTAAGGGACAGCGTTTCTTTACAGAGTTGCCCATTCCGTTGTCCCGTCATTACGTAGGTTCGCCTGTGCATACTCTTAATGGCCGCCCATTGTCCCGTGAATCCTAATACTCGCCATTCTTTCCATTAGCAATCCATTGTCCCGTCATTTAGAAGACCCCCATCAGATACTAACTGCAACACGAAATAACTGGAACAAATACAAAAAAATAAATATAAATGAATAAATTAATAAAGTAGATAAATTAACACATAAAATATAAAACAAATAAATGTATAATTACCAATATTCTTCTTTTCAACACGAAATAGCAACTGAACCATCCAAACATAGTCCGGTACCTGGCCTCATTCGTCGAACACAGTGAACTGCACATCGTCCTGGAACTTGCCGATGCTGGAGATCTATCCCAACTCATAACCCATTGCCAGAAACAGCATCGTCTGCTTGCTGAGCGTACAATCTGGCGCTACTTTTCGCAACTCTGCTCCGCACTGGAACACATGCACGCGCGGAGGATCATGCACAGGGGTATTGCATTCTGAATGAACTTATTATTTAGTGTTCTAATGCTACTGTACTACTTTTTTCTGGCAGATATCAAACCAGCCAATGTCTTTGTTACTGCGGAAGGTGTGGTCAAACTAGGGGACTTGGGACTAGGGCGTTTCTTCAGTTCTAAAACCCTTGCTGCCCATTCACTGGTCGGGACGCCTTACTACATGAGTCCAGAACGCCTACGTCAAGCTGGATACGATTTCAAATCGGATATCTGGTCTATTGGTTGTCTGCTTTACGAAGTATATCAATACATTATCGAATCTTTTATTAAAGATCAATCACATTTATTGAAAAACAAGATGGCTGCCTTGCAATCGCCGTTCTATGGAGAAAAACTCAATTTATTCTCGCTTTGCCAGAAAATTGAACGCTGTGAATATCCGCCCATCCCTTCGCCCAGTTACTCTTCAGAAGTATTACG
This sequence comes from Eulimnadia texana, assembly GCA_002872375.1. Classification (NCBI taxonomy): domain Eukaryota; kingdom Metazoa; phylum Arthropoda; class Branchiopoda; order Diplostraca; family Limnadiidae; genus Eulimnadia; species Eulimnadia texana. The sequence goes on from NKDA01000001.1 coordinate 16,430,032, forward strand.
AATATATTTACATAAAGTGTATTCAAATATTTATTTCATTGTTCGACAGTTGCGACATCTAGTGGAGAAATGCGTCAACCCGGACGTTGACTCTAGGCCTACGGCTTCGGAACTGAAATTGATTGCCCAGACCATGCATTCTAGACTGAATACTGCCACAGAACAAACTACTCCGACTACTAAAACTATTCATTCGAATACTAGGAAAAATGGCAGCGTTAAAAGGCCATTAGGCCATTAGGCCATTAACTGCAGCTTCTTTTTTGAAAAATTTGTTAACACGATATTTATTCTGATCCATTCTATTTGATTAGCTATTTGGAACTTAATAATGTTAGAAAGCAATTAAATTTTACTGAAATTATCTAAATTTTTACTTCACGAATGCAAGTACCATCGCAATACACGTAGTAAGTTGAATCAGCTTTGCGATTCTTTTTTAATTTGTAAGAAAATATTAATATACGGTTTTGAAATCAAATTTAATCTATGTTAGTGAGAAATAATTACGTTATGTAGTCTCTTTCGTATAAATCAAAATATTTGTTAATCGATCGGCAAGACTAGCCAACGATTTAAAAATATCAATGTTATTTTATTTCAAATATAATTACAGCAGTCTGATTTTAATTTCTTAACTACACAATAGTCACAAATAGTAAATACGTTAGGCTTTCTTGTACAAATCGATATACTATTTAATATCGATCAATACGTCTAAGTATCGATTTTTAAGCAGACCGTATTGGGGTATTGTGTTGAGTACGCAGGCGTGTTGATGTCTTGTGCCGATTAGTTCTCGCAACTTTTGTTTGCTGCGCAGCCATGTCAGTTCCTTTCCAGGGCACATTAAAACGTTCGGCTGGTATTTACAGCGCAATTGGCAAACAAATTCGCCAAGTCAACTTGAAACCTGTCAAAAAAGTTTCATTCAAGTTCGACCCTTTCCATCCGCAAGTCAAATCCACCAGGTTTGATTTTGAACCCCTTTCTTGACTGTACTGTTTGTTTGTTCAATCTAAAATCCTCCATTTTATTACAGAGACTGCCTCTTCTTCTTCTCGTTCGACAAAATCCGCGGGACGAACCCTCGCTGCTTGTTCAAGACCGACGTGGTCTGCGATAACTCCGAACCCAAGATTGTCGTCAATTTGGGTATTTTTGTTTTAAATATCTGGTGTTTTTAGACTTGTTCACGTTTTTGTGATATCCCAGAGGACGGAAAAGAAATTGTCTTCAAGGCGACAAACTTAACGAGCCTTGAAATCCTGCAGCAGTTTAACAGTATCATTTTGCCTCTTGTCCCGAAAGACGAAGTTCCGCAGGGCAAAATCGCGGACAAACTCAGCGGGAAAGCGGGTGGAAAGGCGGGCGGAAAAGTGCAAACAAAATCTCAAAAGAAAGGAAAATAGTCAAAGGTGAAATAAAACCTAAAGCAAGTTTTACGGGTACTGTTAAATTCATTTACAGTAATTAATAGTTTAGCGAGTCCTTAGCTTCAAGATGACTTCAAACTCGAGGCAAGGTCGTGACCCGGGGCCATGAAAATGATCGACAACCTCTACGGGATGGTGCCGGCTTTCACTGATGTTTTTGACGAAGAAACATTTTACATTTGCGCTTTTCTCGTTTGTCTAACAGCTGTGATGGCCGCTTTCATTGCCTCCCGTTTCGTCACAATTAAGCCCGTCGATTGAATCATCCTTAATTAGTCATTTACCACGAATACACAGTTTTCATGTATTGAGATCAGTGTTGCTTTGGACGGACTGATTGTGCAAAATATTAAGGACTAGAATAGATTTTTAAATATTTTAAAAAGCAAACTGTGATGCAGCAGAAGGCAGTCCCTCGCACCACATTTCTATAAAAGCGAGAACATCCTGCACCTCATTATTCTGAACTCGTCGTTTAGCAACCAACAGAAAGCGATTCCAGTCTTCGCGATTAGCCAACTTCCCTGCTGCAGGAAAACGGACTGCATTCTTCAGGACGGGATATCCCGACAAAATGCAGGGCTGCGCTTTCTCTGAATTTCTGCCATTGCCCAGACTTCCTTCAAAAATGCTGCGCTCGTCAAGCGGAAGTTGCTACTCATTAATTTAAAATCCGAATTAATCAAACAATCAAGTTATTCGTTGACGCTTACCTGTTCGACGTTCTGATCCAACGAAATGGCGAGGATCCATTCTTTTGCGCTTTCTCGATCAGCCTCGGAAACAGAAAGTCTGTTTGTTATCATCAAACTTTCAAAGGGTATGTCCGTGTTGTCGAAATCGGTATTATCTAGCAAAGATATGTCTCCGTTGTCCTCGATCAGATCGGCCAAGTCGAGGAAACGGTTCAGCAGCACGAAACTGAGACTGTTCCATCCTGCAGCCTGAAATAATTCATTTTGTACGTTTTTTGTATTTCGTACATGTTAAATATTTACCTTAGCTTTCATCCCGGCTTCGTAAAACGCTCTATCAGCAGGAACGAGACTTGCGTATCGTAATAGAGTGATAGAAATTTTTGCAGAAATCAGTTGTAGCTCCTCGACTGACTCAAAAGCTTTAGCCGCAGCACAGTAATGAAACAGCCACAAATAATTTTCAAATTCCTCTTGAATAGTGGGATTTGCCAATGACGGATTTAGATTCAGCTCTTTCACCTAAAATGAGGATTTAAAATAGTATTTAAAAAATTGCAAATTAAAAGAGTAAGAAATTTACCAGCTGGTGAAACATGTTGCGAAGCCCGGCCCATACGCTGAAGGGGTGTTCACCTTTCTGCAGCAAATCAGAAGCTAAGTGACGATAAATATTCAGGTTTTGAGGTTTGGCTGGAGCTCCGTGCTGCACTAGAACCTGCAATGCAGCTAAAGTACGCTGCTCTTTCAGTAACTGCGTGGCGTATATGGCAACATACCTGTATAAGAGAAAATTAAATAAAATTTATTGAAAATCTTCAGATATCTCGTTAGTTTAATTAGTCGTTGATTTATTAACACTTTAATCCAGTTTTAAGTCTATTCATTTTTAATAACATCTAATCAAACTAATTTATATTTTGAATTAAACTAAGACTTTATTTCAAAAAACAAACTGACGTAGGTATGTAAGGATTCATCAATTTTAAAAGTGAATAAATTTATATTACTTAACAAGTTTTGTTTATTTTAATGTTGCATTACTAATATTACTAATTATTAGTATTAAATTATCGTTAAGTAAGTAGTATTACTAAAAATTATTAGTATTAATAATGTTATAATATTCATTTATCGGATTACTTTTGGAGTAGTTCGACTCCTTGTTGTTTGGCTTTGTCCAGGCACTGATCCCACTGCCCCTGCTGAACCAAAAGTTCCAGGGCTCCCCTAGATCAACGTCAGCCAGCTGCTCAGCATTGCCCTGGTCCCTTAGCCAGATCCGGTACGCTTCCTCGACTTTTGGTGCATAACTATAAAATATTATTGATCACTATTATTAAATACAACTCCAAAAAAATAAAATATTTAATTAACTTGTAAAATAAAAATGCCAAGAAAGTTAAAAAATGCATATTTTATGGTGTTATTGTAACAAATAAGATTTAAAGTACAATCAACGATAAATTATTTTAATACGGTTGGATAGGATATTTCAAAGAGTGATAACAGACGATAACACATGCAGTGTTTCCAGTTTTAATTTCCCCTTTTCCCCAACTTCTCTTATTTCCCCCTTTTCTCCTCCGTACTAGAATACAAGGCTGTACTTCCACATTTTCCCTTTTCCTTATTTTTTCCTTTTGAAGACCCCATTTCCCCGTTTTTCTGGGAATTTCCCTGCAAAGTGGAAACACTGAACACATGACAACGAAGGCTTTCTTACGCGGGATCGAGTTCCTGTGCTATTTTTCTAGCTCTCTGCCAGTCGGAGGCTTCAACGAGAGCTTCCACAGCTTCACGGACACTGTCAATGACGAGGAAAAGTTGGGCTGCAGCAGCATGCTGACCTAGATCCTTCAGTTTTCTTGCTATTTAATACACAAATCATGAATTACTAAAATCTAGTTGGTAGTAAATCGGTTGGATGATGATAATAGTATACCAGCAGATCCTACAAGGGTATAGGCTTTCGTTTCATCGAGGAATTTTACAGCTAATTCTGAAGCTTTACTCCACACTGCGGCTAATTTTGAGTTATCGTTGATCATCTCCGGAGTTACCTGTAATAAATAACACATTAAAACATGCCAAAATATAAAATATGTATACAACAGTAATGTATAATGTTAAATAGTATTAATAATAAAAAAGAGAATCTAATGAAATAAAATATTCATGAAATGAATACATTTGTTTACATTAAAAATTTCAGTGATTATGTCAGTGTTTTCACTTTGCGGAGAAATTCACTGAGGGGAAAATGGAGTCTAAAAAGAGGAAAAATGAGACAACAAGGAAAAGGGAAAATCTGGAAGTACAGCCTGCATTCTAGCACGGAGGGGAAATAGGAAGAAAATAGGGAAAGAGGGGGAAAAACGGACTAGAAAGGGACAAAATGGAGTCTGTAAAGAGGAAAAATGAGAGAAGAAGGAAAAGGGAAAATCTTGAAGTATAGCCTATATTCTACCACGGAGAGGAAAAAAGGGGAAATTGAAAGTGGAAGCACTGGATTACATTACGCTATACCTTGAAATAGAATTCTACAGCTCTGGCGTATTCCCCTTGCATTTCCCAGTGTCTGGCTTGGTTCATAAGACTATTCACTCCACTTCCTTGGCTTTTCATCATGTACTTGTCATATTCATCCTGCAAACTCTGCAGTTTACTTGGTAGGTAGTCGCGAGCAATGCGGATAGCGTCCTGCCACTTATTATTTTCCTGTTAAATTCACATTACTATAATAAAGCAGTTTAATTCATTGATGGTTTTAGTAGTTTTACCTTATAGCCGTTAATCAGCAGGTCTGGTTTCTGCGCTCTTAGCAGCAGAGATTCGAACAGAACGAAATCTTGGGCTTTTAACGCGGACTGCGACTGAGCGACGAGGACTTCGAGCAACGCGGCGGGATCATGGGCTCGGGCCACCCGTTCCGCAGAGTCCCAGTCTTCGTTACGAATGTACATGAGAACTGCTTCCCGAGGTAAATCCGCCTTTGATAAAATTATTTGTAATTATTGCAAAATATTACAGTTTCTGATAAAGAAATTAATGTATGGAAAATAACATGTTTAATATAGAATGTAATTCTATATTAAATGTAAGAATTATTACGATATTGTTGATATATTTAGATAGAATTAAATAAAATATAAAGTAATTATAATGATTAGTTTTTCATTTACTTGAATGTAGGCTTCTTCGGCTTCGTTGAACCTCGAGTTGGTCTGCAGGTACGAGGCGAGTCGCCGAAGAACGTCGGGAAGTTTGGACGGCAGGATCGACCGAGTAATATTCGTTGCCAAATCGAACTATCATAAACGAGCTTCTGTTAAAATGTCTGAAAAGTAGTGTTTGAATTGTACAGTCTTGGACAATAAAAAAGCAACACTAACACTACGTTCAAACTGCAAATTTGAACTGGAATAACTTCGGGTAATAGCTGTCTCTTCACTATGTAATTTATCCTAGATTGGCAATTTATACTGGAATAAGTTCTGGCGTGTGAACATAGATATGAACGACAAAACAGTCCCTACGAGCATTTAACTGTCTAATCATAGTAGAAATTTTGATATTAGAATAGTTTGAGGGTTAATTAGACCAATAATTTGTCCTTTTTCATTCTTATTCCGTGTCGAATTATTATCTATATTTAATTACGGGTCTTGTGTTCTAGTATATAATGATGAACTTACAAGTTCCCGGTCACAAGCAAGATCGATGCATTCCTCCAAGATGCTTTGGCGCTGTAGAAACCTTCCACCGACTTCGGGACCTAGAAATGCAAAATTTTTAATAAACTAATTATTGACACCCTACGAAAAGAAATGTTAAATAATAAATCAATGCTTGTTGTAAATTCAATTTGATGACTGAATGATTAATACTAATTATGATGGAATTTAAGTAGAATTAATATCCAACAAATTAATCAAAAAGACATTTTATTAAGTTTTTCCGATGGGGAACATAAAATAGAATATAATACACTAATAACATTAATAATAATCATAATTGTTTCTTTGTTTTGTGCTTTGTTCTGTACTTGTATACGACACGTATTGTTTTGCGTTAGTTATTGTATACGGCCATGGGCCTTGGCCTACATGCTGAGTTGAAGTAAAAATAATAATAATAATAATACATACATACATACAGATTAATACGACGGAATCCAATAAATTTATCTATATTAGAGAATAAAAACTATACAACAGTACATACCAAGAATTGAAACCCACTCCAGAGCAAATTCACAAACGTCTTTTTCGCGTCCATTGGCTTTGACTACCCGGAATGCGTCTTCCCATTGATCAGCTACCTTGTACATTTGAACAGCAGCTTTCCACTCACCAGCCTACATAATAATCAAAAGGTAACAGGTAATTATTCGTGTTTTAAAAAAAAAGTAAAATTATAAATTCATAAATCGTCAAGTTAATTCTAAATTCCCAATATATTGTTCGCTTTTCATTTATTGCATTTCAAATACTTAGCATTGTTCAAATGGTTGATTATTTATTTACCAATTAATTCGCTCTTATATTTTCACGTCTTTTAGTTATGTATTATTCATATGTTACTCAACGTTTGACTATTATGAATTATAATGTTTCATGCAATTTCTTTCAATGTGTAAGTAAGTATATACAAACCAAACCTGTCAGTCAACACATAGCAACTAATATTCATTACAAATTTAACGCAATTAAAATTAGTTCTTAGAGAAATCTGAAAATTTAAATTATGGATCAACGTACAGCAATGAAGTGATTTTCGCTAGCGCGGTTGTTTCCCTCGTTCATCAACTGACGTGCCAGTTCCAGGTGGACACTCTGGAGCTGCTGGGGTTTGTGCAGTTTAACCAGACGAATCACGTGATCGTACTGCTTCAACCGGCGCCTCATTTGCACAGCAGAGTCTACGAAACCCCACGCAACGTACAGCAGCTCAGCATCCTGAATACGCGAATTCTTCTCCAGTTTTTCGCCTTGGCTAGTAAGGAGCTGTGCTACTCTTTCTGCAGGCAAATGCTGAACGGCAATCCTGTGAGCTCTGTTCCATTCTCCTATTAAATAGTGATAGTAATAGTAATAGTAGTAGCCATAATAGTAATTATAGAACTACTACTACGGCTACTGGTACTACTACTACTACTACTACTGGTACTACTACTACTACTACTACTACTACTACTACTACTAATACTTCTACTACTGCTGCTGCTACTACTAATACTACTGCTATAATAATAATAATAATAATAATAATAATAATAATAATAATAATAATAATAATAATAATAATAATAATAATAATAATAATAAAATAGCTGTTTTTTTATTTAGTTTGCTAGCAATTAAAATTGTACCCAATATCAATTATGTAGACACTCAAAATTATGCAGTGTGGCAATAGGCCATAGGCCTAAGCCGAGACCAATAAACAGATAAACAGATAATTATAATAAAATTGATGATAAATGATAATCACCAGCAGCCAGATACATAGAGATAGTTTCTTCATAGAACTGCGCTTTCGTGAGGAACTTTTCCGCTTTTTCGTAGTTTTTCAGGTTGACGAAATGGTGGCCGAGCTTTTTGCAGTACTCGACAGCCACGTTACTTTCCCCGAGGACTTCGAGGATATCGGCAGCTTTGTCCCACTGCTGAGCGTCAATGGCTGCACTCAGCGCCTGATTCATCTTGCCGGCCTCGATGTAATGTTGTACTGCAGATTCCGGTTTGTAAGCAGACATCAAATGATCGCCCCATAACTTTTCCAGATCAGTGACTCCTAATTTGTACAGGCTTAATTAGAGATTTGTTTGGGTAGTATTCCGTAGCGTGCCGTGGGTATTTTGTCCCCTGGGCAAGCACCATAGGCATCAATATTGTGGAATCATTGAGTGCCCCTTGAATACCCAAATTTGTGCCCCCAGAATACCCCAAAAATCCTGTGCCCTGGGGAGCCGCCTCCGTCGCCCACCCCTTTGCACACCACTGGTAGTAGTAGTAGTAGTAGTAGTAGTAGTAGTAGTAGTAGAGGTAGCAGTATTATCACTATTATTATTACTATAACTATTGTTATTACCACATCTACAACTACTAATATTACTGCTATTGCTACTACTACTGCTGCTGCTACTGTGCTCCTCCTCCTACTACTACCGCTACTACTTCCTCTACTACTACTGCTACGACTACTACTATTGTTGCTACTACTACTACTACTGCTGCTGCTATTACTCCTGCTCTTACTACTACTGCTACTACTCCTCCTAATACTACTACTACCACTACTACTACTGTTATCATTAATATCCATACGTGCAGGAAAGTAGCGTCTCGCAATTTCAACGGCTTTAGTAAAGGCGTGGCCTTTGACATAGTAGTCGAGAGAGCGTTCTCGTTGTCCCTTGGCTTGGTACACCTCTGCAATGACAGTGTATTGATGGTTCTTCTCCAGAACGTCTAAAACCTGAGACACTAGGTCTTCATTCGACAGAAGCTCCTGCCTTCCTTCCAGTACACTGTTTCAAAGATAAATAATTAGTAAAGTAGCAAATATTAGTAGTATATATGTTGCCTACTTACTCACTTGCTAGTTTCTGTTTCTATTAGCTTACTACTGTCGCTAGCTTCCTAACATTTACTAACTAATTGTTAGCTAAAGCTTCTGCTTTCCTTCCATTAATTTTTTCAGTGAATATGAATTAGTAAACCACAAAACTAGTCAGTATTAGTAGTATATCTGCTACGTGCTTACTTACTAGTTCCTTTGTCTATTAGCTTACTATTGTTACTAGTGTATTATCAGTATTACTAACTATTAGCTAATTATTTGTAGTAGCTTACTGCTTATTAATCAGCAGCTTACTAACTGCTACTGCTACCACTGCTAACAACTAACTCTTTACTAATAGGAAACATTTTTTAATACTAATTCGTTCTACTTTACTAGTTCAGACTACTGTTGCTTACGTTATTACACCGTGTTGTCTTAACTATTAACGCCAGTGGTTTCGTTGCTAACTTGCTAAAATGAAGACGGCCTAACCTTATTTCGTTACTAATCCTATTAGTGCAAATAACTTAACTTAATATATTGCTTATTAACGTAACTTAGTATATTGTCTAATTTTTCTGTTACTTTTACGAACTTTAAGGTAACGTTAGCAAGTGCTTACCTTGCAGCTTTAGCAGCAACTCCAGCTTTAAGATACAGTGCTATAGCAGCATTGTAATCACCGTTTTCTTCGTAAACTTCAGCAGCAATCGATTCTTGGTAATTGTCCTGCAGCCACTTCAGGTAGTCCTGTCTATAATTCACACAAAATACATTATATTAAATCAACTAAATAATATTAAGCTATTTCTCATACAAAAAGTACAACTTACATTATCGCAAATTTTATCAATACTAAATTTACGACTTAATTGTAATAATTTAGATTAATTTTTGTATTTTTTCACCTTAGTTGGTGGCGTTCGCCTAGCACGTAATGGTCAGCAACTCGAACAGCATCCTGCCACTGAAACAAAGTGCGGTACATCGAAACAGCAGCTTCAAGTCTTCCCTGATCAACATACAGCCTTTCAGCAAGCTTCAGATCTCTATTCAGAATGGCGATACGAGCTTGAACAGCCACTGAAGACATTCCATCCGTATCTGGACATATAAATTTAATTAACATAATCTATAAACTAATAATGAATGATGAGGCTTTTATACCTGTAGATCTCGAAATCTCTTCCACCATGTTAATAGTTTCTCTCAGAAATCTGACTTTGGAGACATCTCCAAGAGCAGCATAGCATCGTTCAGCAACACGCAGTTCGCCATTCTGCAGACTGACTGCAGCCAAAGTGCCCCACAGTCCCACTGGAGAATTTTTCTTGCTTTCCAGCTTCTCCAGGTAGCAGAGAGCACGCAGCAAATCGCCATCTTCAACTGCAGTCCCGAATTCGATCATATGATCATCTAATGGCAAATCAGTCGTTAGATCTCCATCCTGGATGCGTACGACAGTCCCTGTAGGTTCCCTGAGGATCTCCGAGACTTCGCCACGTGTTTCTACCGTCTGGACTTTGTCCAGACTTTCTAAGTGGTACCAGATGTACAGAGACTGAGACTGGGCCACGATTACGTCGCTTCCTGGGACCCATTCGACGAAAGTACAAGCCCCAAGCAAGAAATGTTTCGATAGATTTTCGATATCGACGATATACAGTCGCAGTTTCTGGTCTCGGTACAGCAGCTTACGGCCTGTTTCGTTCATCTCCAGCCAGTCGATTTTCGATTCGTGCGATACCTGACCCAGCGATTGGCCTGTTGCTAAATCACCTTGAATTTTATAACATAATTAATAATAATTTAGGAACTAAACGTAGTGTTTTACTTATGCAGATAGTCTTGAGATCAAGGAGATAAGCCAGACGTTTGATATTAGAGCTTCCTTTCCATTGTCGTTCGTTGATACGCAAACTGATCAAATGCGGATTCATATACTCCATTCTTGAGTTCATTTTAATGAATGTAGAATAGTTCATTATTTAGAAAGCGATTTTTTTTATTATACCTGAGACGATCGATTATTTTATTAACGCCATATTCGACTACTGCCAGTTCGCCCCCAGCGAAAATCATACACGCGTTGGGAGTGTCAAAATAATATTTGACTTTACTTTCTTCAGGCAGACTCCAGTTCACTTCACTGACCAGTCCTCGAAACAGGTCACCAACGAGCAGAGTTCTTTCAGTTCGTCCAATGGCGTATCTTCAAAATAACAATAATATTAACTTTTGCATTATTAAATTTTGATTTGATTTCAATAGAACCTTCCGTTCCCCATGATGCGGAGAGTGTCGATTTTCAGCCCAGGTTTTGTGCGAAAAACAACGGGAGAAAACTTGAAGGAATTATCATCAGTTGAGCATTTCACAACAGCTTGACTAGACGAGATATAAACTATTTCAACTTTGCCGTTCCACGAAGTCCTCCTAAAAAATCAGAAATTATTTTTTTTCAGCTTTTAGTGTTAGTTTTATAATTTTATTTTGCCTGGCAACGCTTTCAAACAGCTCGACACCTCCGCAGAGCGAAGCCGTGACGAGGTAAAGCGAGTCCGAACGCCAAGCCAACAAAGTAACGGTATACAAATTGCGGATTTCTTTATTAGCGGTTTCTTCCCATAACCTTTTTCTCGGGTTGTAGCTTACCAGCCGTATCCTACAATATTAAGAAAAGTTATAAAATATGATTTTTTTTCGGTAAAGGTTTGAAATACTTGTCAAAACTCCCTAGAACCACCATTTGACCACAGGCACTTGATACTGCAGCGTTTATTTCGCGATCATCAGGATTCGACAGTTCGATCTGCTGAGCGACTCGACCGTCCGCTCCATAGCAGCACACCCGTTGATCACAACCTGATACAATTATATGGTTTCCAGCCCAGGCTAATACTGTGGGAATTACTCCATGTACTGCAATCTTTCCCTGGAATAACATATTCACAATAACTTTTTTAGTAGTTTAAATATTGATGTATTCTTCTTACCTGCGGTAGAGCTGAACCATCCTCAGCAACATAATAACGTATTATTGTCCCATCCGCATGTCCCGAGATAAAACCAGTGCCTGCTTGGCTTTAGATTTAATTAGGAACTATTAACTAAGGCCTAACGTAGATTGTTTGTTACATACTTCACTGCCAGGGATTCTACAACTGAGTCTGTAGAATACAGAGTGTTTGACTTGTTGGTTTTTATATGAGCTGCTCGAACTCGACCATCAGCGAGTCCTATGATCAAAGGTCCCTTAACTGGCCACGCTAGACAAGTCACAGAGCTCGAGAGCCCAAACTTGTTGCAAATTACTTTCTTATCTCCCCTGGAATTACAAAACAAATTTTAAAAATTTCATTTTTGTTTTATAAATGTAAGACTGTAGGAAAAGGGTAGAAATAATGTATGTATACCAATCAGTTCCAATTTTGTACACAAAAACGATGTTGTCCGTTTGCCCAACAGCAAGTTTGGTTGAATCGGGAGAAAATGAGATTCCCTTGATGCTGTAAGTTTTCTTTCCAGCCTAAACGTTGAATAGTAATATTTAAGCGTTACTAGGTTTCTTAGGAATGCAACAAAACTACTATTTATATTAATTTGATAGTAACTCATTAGAAATAAGCATTTAATGTACTTTTGCATCTGCTGGTTTAGTAGAAAATTTATCTTTCTTTTCTCCGTTCTCGTCAAACAGGATAATAACGCGATCAGCAGTGGCGGCGGCTAATTTCATGTTATTCGGAGACCAAGCGAGCCCGGTGACTTTGGCAGCTCCATCCTTAGAAACAAATTAAAAATTAGGAAATACCAGTTTCTTTTTCCATGAAACATACAAGTAAAATTAAATACCTGATACTGTAGAAGAGTTTTAACGTGACGTATTTGCATTATTTACTTCTAATCTTTACTTTCTATTACAGGTACAAATGAGTTACAGTATATGTATGTTCATATTTGTTTGTTTTGTGTTTTTTCCAGTTGCTAGGCAACAGAATACATGAAACAGAGATTTAATAAATATTTATTATCAATATTTGACTTCATTTATAATTACATTTATTAAAATAAAATTTAACCCGAATTTGAAAAATTTAAAATAAATTATTGCCAAACATACTTGAATATTCAAATTATTTTTGCCGCCAAAAATTTAAATTTAGCTTCAGTCTGGCAATGCTGTAAAGAGTTGAAGCAAAGCCCTGACAATTTGTCCGTTACTTCTTTTGAAAACGAGCTTGGGTTGAGAAGTAGTCGATAGCTGCTCGTCACTTTTTCCTAAATTAGAGGATATTTTTCCTACTTCTTTTAACTTAATTTTTCAATAAAATGGCCCAGAATATTAGCCCTGCTGGAATTCTGCCTCACGCTGCTCCAGGAAAAGATAGAGAAGGACAATCATCCGCCCCGAATCAGCAGTCAACCACAAAACGGTAAATTCCACTTATTTGAATTTCTTTGAAAACGGTAACTAAATATGTAAAAGGTTCATAATTTAAAAATATTATCTGGTTGTGCGAAAAATCAAATTTATTTTATGCTTCATCAAAAGTCTTTGCTGTATGTTTAACCCTTTGAATCCATTCATTAAACTTATTTTTTCTTTTGTTTTTCAGCCTGCAGCAGGAGCTTATGACGCTAATGGTAAGTTTTGAATCTCCATCGCTTGTTTTGTGAAACCTTAAACATAACATAATACTGTATTTATGATTTTTTTTTGGAAACATTAGATGGCCCAAGACAAAGGAATCTCTGCATTTCCCAACGGTGATACTATTTTCTCGTGGATCGGCACTATCAAAGGAGCTGCGAGCACAGTATGTTTTTACCTCAACCGTATTTTAAAAGCTGTACTTAACTTTTATTCCTTAATAGGTTTACGAAGGACTGGAGTTCAAGCTATCTCTCAATTTCCCTTCCGGCTACCCGTTCACTGCTCCCGTTGTGAAGTTCGTGACACCATGTTTCCACCCCAATGTTGATGAAGCTGGAAACATCTGCCTGGACATCCTGAAGGACAAATGGTCTGCCGTTTACGATGTGCGGGCTGTTCTGTTGTCGATCCAGAGCCTTCTCGGGGACCCCAACAATGACAGTCCCCTGAACGCTCGTGCAGCTCAGCTGTGGAAGAATCAGGAGCAGTACCGCAAAGAGCTGCTGGAGAAATACAACGCAGCCAAGAAATAATCTGTCTGTCGTAGTTTAAAACTTCTGTATCAAAATTTCTGTCTCTAATTTTAAGTCCAGTGTCAGCAGTTTTACGAGTCACTCGCAGAAACGTCGTTTTGTCTTCTTTTCTGTTCTGTCGTAGAAAAACTCGGTAAACAATTACTTTTCAAAAGCGTTTCGAGTGGAATGGAAAAATCGTCTAATAAACTTGAGATTCAACTCGTGTATTGTGAATTCAAAAAGACAAGTGGGCAGAAAGTTGAGTATATAAATTCAAAAAAATGGATTAGGTAAAGCCCAAAAGCCTATCCTTTGGTATTGAGCTTGAGCAAAAATTAAAGGAAACAGAAGATAAACAAGAACTTGTCTTCCAGAGCTGCCTCAAAGCAACATTTTATTAGTTATCAGCTTCTGCTTCGGCTTCCTCGTCAAATTCAGCCTCATCGTCAGCGGTAGCTTCCTGGTATTGCTGATACTCGGATACCAAATCATTCATGTTCGACTCAGCTTCGGTGAACTCCATTTCGTCCATACCCTCACCAGTGTACCAGTGGAGGAAAGCCTTGCGACGGAACATAGCAGAAAACTGTTCAGAAATTCTCTTGAAAAGTTCCTGGATGGCTGTGGAATTGCCAATGAAAGTTGCCGCCATCTTCAGGCCACGAGGCGGGATGTCGCAGACGGCCGTCTTCACGTTGTTCGGGATCCACTCAACGAAGTAGGACGAGTTCTTGTTCTGAATGTTCAGCATCTGTTCGTCGACTTCCTTCATCGACATGCGGCCTCGGAAAATGGCGGCCACCGTCAGGTAGCGGCCGTGGCGGGGATCGCAAGCAGCCATCATGTTCTTGGCATCGAACATCTGCTGAGTAAGCTCTGGTACAGTCAGAGCACGATACTGCTGCGAACCACGAGAAGTGAGAGGAGCGAAGCCCGGCATGAAAAAGTGCAAACGAGGGAAAGGAACCATGTTAACGGCAAGTTTACGAAGGTCAGCGTTAAGTTGTCCAGGGAAACGAAGGCAAGTAGTGACACCAGACATCGTGAGCGAGACTAAGTGATTCAGATCTCCATAAGTCGGGGTTGTCAGTTTAAGAGTACGGAAGCAGATATCGTAAAGAGCTTCGTTATCAATACAGTAGGTCTCATCAGTGTTCTCAACAAGTTGATGGACAGAGAGAGTGGCATTATAAGGTTCAACAACAGTGTCAGACACTTTGGGAGAGGGTACAACAGAAAACGTGTTCATGATACGATCTGGGTACTCTTCGCGAATCTTGGAAATGAGCAGGGTACCCATACCGGAACCAGTACCGCCTCCAAGGGAATGAGTGAGCTGGAAACCTTGAAGACAGTCACAGTTTTCTGCTTCTTTTCGGACAACATCGAGCACGGAGTCCACTAGCTCAGCACCTTCGGTGTAGTGACCCTTGGCCCAGTTGTTTCCTGCGCCAGACTGTCCAAAAACGAAGTTGTCGGGACGGAAGATCTGACCGTAAGGTCCCGAACGAACAGAGTCCATGGTGCCTGGCTCCAGATCGACCAAGACAGCTCGAGGAACGTACTTGCCTCCCCCAGCCTCGTTGTAGTAAACGCTGATGCGTTCCAGCTGCAGCTCAGATTCACCCTTGTAAACTCCACTCGGCTGGATTCCATGTTCGTCAGAGATGATCTCCCAAAACTAAAAAACGAGACAGACAAGGAAAAAAATATCAATAAGTGTTAATGACACTTTCAAAGGGCGTGGCACCCATGGCTGTCCTTGATACGCATACCATGACGCCGGCGACGCCTTAACAACCACAACTAGTTTCAGAAATCTACATTTCTGAAATTTAGTTTAGTTTAAAAAATTTACCTTAGCTCCAATCTGGTTACCGCATTGGCCGACTTGAATGTGAACGATTTCGCGCATGTTGGATGAATGTAATAGAATTTAATTAGATTTACGGAGGCAGCGGTTGTAGACGTCCGTACGCGATGGCTACCAAACGACGACTGACGGCGTCGACTGCAAGTTTCTAATGGTTTAACACTTCTCTGACTTTGACAAAGGAGTTTCCGGTCTACCGCACTGCGGCAAACGGAAATAGTACCTACACTTAATCCCCAACTAGAACGTGGCCCCATCTATGTAAAAACTAACTTTGCAGAATAAATTAACAGTTAAGTTCATTAAGATAAGTATCATCATTCATAGTAGAACCAAGAAGAGCTAGTGGAAGTAATCTCAAGTGTTTTTTGGTATGTCTCGGTATGTTTTTTGTTTGCGATACAAAATTAAGATGGAGTTTTCTGAAATATTTACTGGAATGTGTTATATACATTTCGTATAAATAGTTGAGGATCTTCTTAAAGTAATAGTTTTTTTTTTCGTAGTAAATTGATTTTATCATAGGTGGCTGGTGCCTTGTAAAGGCAACTCGGTGGTTTTACTAGAGCTGTCTACGGTTTAGTGCCTTTTTTAAATCACCTGCATGCTATAAAACCGTAGAGAGTAATAACCAGGACGCAGAATTTAATCATGTGAAAATCAAAATAGATGTATTATTTATGGTAAAACATTTACCGGAAGTCATGTTTTGTGAATACAGTAACGAAGAAAAGATAAGAGTTCCATTCATGTAGAATGGGGATTAAATTCTTTTAAAGAGATAATAACTATTATGAAATATTTTATGAATGATCTCAAATATGTTTGTGTGAAGAAACAATATTTATCTTACGGTTTAAGAAATAGTTCAAAGGCTACCGCTAGATGGCCTTTATGAAAAATTCTAGTAACTCCCGTGAGAAGCTACAGAAACGATACTCATCATTCAAAGTATCAACAAACCCAGTACGCTACAACTATTCATTTAGTTCTAAAAGAGGAAGGGGATAAATTATTATAGGTTTGTTACTGAGATTTAAAACTAGCTTGATTGAATACTGGAAATATTTAGTTTTATTGTAGGATGGCTGGATTTACTGAAGCCGCCTTTGAGAAGAAACTAGCGGATCTGAATAATTCCCAACAAAGTATTCAGACCCTGTCTCTATGGCTGATACATCATCGCAAACATTACAGAAAGATCGTCAGTATTTGGCATAAAGAATTTCTGAAAAGTAAATATAATATCTAATGTAAAATCAAGTTTCGTGAATTGATTGATTTTGTCGTTGCAGCGAAAGACAGCAGGAAGTTGACGTATGTTTACCTGGTCAACGACGTCATCCAGAATAGTAAGAAAAAAGGACCGGAATTTGGAAAAGAGTTCGGTCTGGTCCTCACGTCAGTATTTCATCACATGGGAGCACTACCCATCAAAGACGATAAAATTCACAAGGGACTCGAGAGGCTTATGCAGATCTGGGTTGAACGCAACATTTATGATGCTAACCAAGTTGCAGATTTCCGTAAGGCGTTCGGTATATTCAAATGATCACATTCTTGCAAAATAAATGGTATCATGCTAACTTTTTGTTAACATAGAATCGGGTAAAGGCAGCAGAGAAGAAAATGATGAACCGCCGGCAAAAGTCATGAAACGGGAGTCCACAGAGATCAACGGAAGCGATTCAGATTCCGCGTTCAAGGAAACGGACCGAGAGCACAGAAAATCGGAAAGTTCGGAAACAGTTTCGTTCGATTCTGAGGGCAAGAAAGAAGTGCACGTTACCCTATCGCCAAAACCGCCTGCCAGAGACCCACCCGAACCTGAAGAACTTATTAAAGCCCTTCAGGATCTGGAAAATGCAGCTTCGTCCGATGCAGTGGTCAGAGAGAAAATAGCAAAATACCCACCCGCAATTTCAGATGTTGCAGCTCTTTCCAACTTGGCTTGTAAGTAAAACGTTTCATAAATCAAGTAAAGAGTTTAATTAATTGTTGATAAATAATTCTAGCCAAGGAAGAAGCCGAGTCCCTAGCGCAAACTGTCGAGGAAGCGGTACTTGTCGTTAACGATTATAATGGACGTCTAATGAAAGAAATGGAGGAGAGAAAAAATCTCGCAAGAATGTTACAAGATTTTCTTTGTGCTCAGAGAGAGTTACTGGCCCAAGCCGAACAACGATTAGAGGTATCGTTGATCGCAACAGTATAGACGTCGCTCATGTCGACACTATTATCTTTTTGTATTATTATTACTACAATAAACTTTTTAATTGTCTTTCAGGAATATAGAGAGAAGCTCACAAAAGTTTACCAAGTCAGAGAGGAATTAAAATCGCACGTGAAAAACTTGCCCGACTTATCGCAGCTACCTGATGTTTCTTCTGGCGGCCTGCCGCCTCTCCCGTCTGCAGGCGATCTGTTTCGCTTATAATAATACACGCCAGTTTTGCTTGTTTTAAGGTTGATTTCATTTTGATTTCGAAAATATTAGGAAAGTGTAAGAAACGGACTCGTCTTGAGTAGAAAGGGGATGACTGATTTTACTCAATACTTGGTTTCGTTACCTTGGGTAAAGTTTATATTAGATTTCTAGTTTGAATTTAAAATTATGAGCATTTTATGTTTATCTCACTATTTTCATCCCAATGTTATATTTCTGGTGTATTAATTTCCATATATATATAGAAAAGACGTTTGTTTCTATGAGCATGTGAGGATGACTATCAAAGTCGGAAATTTTATATTTCAGTTTTTTTCCTGAAATATTGATTTAGTTGTTCGTATTTCTTTTAATAAAAATTATGATTTTATTTCGTTAGTTTAGTTGATTTTAACTTTGATTAGTTTATTTTACTTCAGATTTTTGATTAATTTCTTCATGAGAATCGATTTAATTGTGGTTGAGAATCGACACCATTTTTCAAGTTTACGTACGTTTGGTGTGTTTGTACTGTTTGAGGTTTGAGGCAGCAGGGAGAAAATACAAAAATTTAGTTTAAAAAACTCGCATTATTTTAAATTGAAAGTACGCAGCACAGTACATGATGAGGTAAGCTGTTTCTTTATTTACTTCCAGATGATGTTATTATCAATGCTATCGAACAATGTGACCTTTATTTCTGTTACGAAAAGTCCGAACATAGCTTGGTTTGAAATAATTCATAATCGGCTTAAATAGTGAAGTACGTTATGTTGCATGTAGTTAAGATGTCAAAGGTCAAAGAAAATGTTTAATTTTTAAAATTTTTCAAGTTCGCCCGAACTGAGTGATGTTGCTGTTGACGAGGAGCGGGACGAGCTTGCCGAATCCAGCAAGAAGGTTCACAAGAGCAAGAAGGCCCATAAAAACAAAAGTAAAAGCAAGAAAGAAGAAAAAAATTCAAAGTAAGTCAATTTTTGATTAACTAACATCAGTCGCAAAGAAAATTAATTAATTTTTGCTGTAGGAAAAAGTCTAAGAAACGCAAACACAAACGGGAAGATTCTGAATCGGAAGTGTCAGACGAGGGCAAGTCAAAAAAAGCGAAAAAGCAGAAAAAGGAAAAATCTTCAAAGAAACACAAAGACGAAACTAATGGAGAGAACAAATCGAGCAAGAAAACAGAAAATCCCCAAGTGGTTAACATTTCTTCTGACGAACCCTCGATAAATGTGGCGGATGAAATGAACTTAGAGGATCTGATGCGACAAAAGGTAAAAAAAACGTGCCAATAAGATAATAAATAATATATATATATATATATATATACATATATATATGTGTGTATATATATATATATACTTATATGTAAATACATATATTTTTTTTTAATACAGGAACTACTGCAGGCTAAACTTGGAGCCTATTTCTCCGATTCAGACAAAGAAGTGCGGGAAGAGGGTACGAGTGACATAGAAGAAATTGCAGTAATAAAACATGCGAAATCAGAAAAACTTGACGATCCTGGGGGTTCTAAGAGACCCATTAAAGACGAAAGGAAAAGGGAGCAACAGGGAAGACATAATGACAAACCACACGAAACGAGAAACAGAAAAGACGAAAAGAGGGACGAAGAACGCGGTGGACGAGATACAGACCATAAAGTTAGAGAGGGGAGAGGTAGAAAGGTGGACGACAATCGAGACAGACAAGATAGGGAAGACAGGGAAAACAGGGAAAGACAAAGGAGGGACTCACGTGATGGAGACAAGGAAGTCGTGAAGAACGAGGCAGGAGAAATGTGGTTGATAAAATGAGGAGTGATAGGGAAGAACGAGATAGAAGGGACCAAAGGGAACGAAGTAGAGATCAAGCATCCCGTGAAAGGATCAGGGAAAGGGACAGGCGAGAAAATGATAGGGACAGAGACCAGGATAGATCCAGGGATAGGGAAAGATCCAGAGAGAGGGAAAGGATGAGAGAAAGAGACAGATCTAGGGAAAGAGATAGGGTCAGGGATCGAGCACGCAACATGGACTTGGATAGAGGAGGTAGAAGAGACAATGAAAGAGATCGGGACAGGGAACGAAGAAACAGAGATTATGACAGACGACGGGAAAGGAGCAGAGAACGACATTCGAGGGGAAATGACGATAAGGGACAGGGTGCAAAGAACGGAGCGAAAAAGGAGGAGGACTCGTCGTCAGAAGATGTGTAAGTTAATTGTTTGCGTATTTTTCAGACACCACTAGGGCCCCAGTGCATACCCTAGGTTACGTGCGTAGTCGTTTGAATCACACGGCTATCGCACTGGGCCGCAGTAGGTTTGGAAATATGTTGGTGTTTGGTTTTGCGTATTTTCAGACCCCACTACGGCCCAGTACATATCCTGTGTTAGGTTTGTAGCCACTTGAATCCGACGGCCGTCGCACTGGGCCGTAGTGGGGGTTTGATAATGTGTTTATGCCTAAGACTTGTAGTTTGGAAGGAATATTTTAGACCCCACTTACGGCCCAGTGCATCTCTTGTGCTACCTATATGGCCATTTGAATCAGACAGCCATCGCACTGGGCCGTAGTGGGATTAGAAACTACGCTTCCGTTTACCTAGTACTAATAATCGAGTTAGTAATTGAAGGAAAGAATTTCAATAAGATCAGTATGTCTTATTTGAGATTTTTAACTAATTATATGCGTTTTTATAGATGTTTAATTAAATTTTTTAAATAATTTTCAGGCCACTGGATATTGAATTCGAAGACGAAGAGGACGAGGACAAAATCATTGAGCAGAGAAGAAAGCAACGAGAGGAACTTATGAAAGTATTTGGTTTAAAAAAATGTTGCTTCAAATAATCAAAAATAGCTTAGTTGTTTTTAAAATCAAAGAGAAATATTTCCAAGACT
The DNA here is from genome assembly GCA_002872375.1 of Eulimnadia texana. Classification (NCBI taxonomy): domain Eukaryota; kingdom Metazoa; phylum Arthropoda; class Branchiopoda; order Diplostraca; family Limnadiidae; genus Eulimnadia; species Eulimnadia texana. The sequence continues at coordinate 16,451,108 of NKDA01000001.1, forward strand.
GTGATAATGATAATACTAATAATAAAATAGTAATGGTTTCATTCTTGTATTCTTTTTCTTATTGCAGAAATTGGGTGCGATCTCAGAAGATTCAAGTCAGTCGTGGAACGTTTCCATGAACTCTTCTCCCGTGCGAGGAACAGTGCACGAAGATTCGGAAAGTACACCGAACATCTCCAGCTTTACGTTTGATTCCCCGATAGACGTTTCAAAGACCCCGTAATACCAATCAGCGATAAAAAGGTAAATAGATTTAAAGGTTTGAGTTCAGTTGATGAAATTGGTATTTCAGGTGAAGGAGAAAGGTGAGGAAATGAAGGAAGATTCTGAAACTGAGCAAAAGGCCCAAAATCGGGAAGCACGGGACGTGAAGAAAAACGCAGACATGTTCGCTCCCGAATCTGACATGTTTGCCGAGGACTATCGAGTAAGCTTTTCCATAGTTTCTTATTCCAGAATAAAAAGTTCCCTCTTTTATATTTGTTGTTTTTGCAGAGTCCGGCCACAGCTATTGAGCAAATGAAACGTGCTAGCGATAATCCGAGTCTGAACGATAACTGGGATGACGCTGAAGGTTATTATCGCGTTTGTATTGGAGAAAACATGGACGGGCGGTACTCCGTGTACGGCTACACGGGTCAAGGAGTGTTTTCTAATGTGGTTCGAGCTCGAGACATGGCCCGAGGTGGCCAGGAAGTTGCCATTAAGATCATCCGTAACAACCAAATCATGTACGTTTTGAAAATTTTCGATAATGTTTTGAATATTGTCTCTACCGTATGTTTCCGTGAGAAATACCCCATTTGGGAGCTTTTGGTAAAAAGGTTGGAGCGATGACGGTCGCTGGCAGCTCCCCACACGTTAATTTAGCAGGTATTGTGTATGCGGCTCTTGCTTCTACTTCAACACAAAACGAGGTTGAGAGTATATTTTTTCTTATAAAAAGCTGGTATTTGTGTGTATCTGCTAGCCTACTATGTGTTTTTGTTTTGCAGAGTGCAGTTGAAAAGCCACTGAGCGCGCCCAACTCTAATGGATTGAGCCCTCATTGAATTTAAAATTTATTCTCCCAGCCAGCGACCTAGGGTCATTATTTACTTTAACACGAGACTTCTTCTTTTGTTAACGAATTGTTCAGTATAGCGTTTTTCACTCGTTATTTAACCAATACTGTCAAAGTTACCTGCGTATTTAAATGCTTCGCTATTTTTCTAGGTTAAAAACAGGAATCAAGGAACTGGAAGTCTTGAGAAAACTTAACGACGCTGATCCTGATGACAGACATCACTGTCTTCGACTTTTACGCGATTTCTACCACAAGCAGCATCTCTGCCTTGTGTTTGAACCTTTGGCCATGAACCTGAGAGAGGTAGCGATACTTCCCTAGCAAAATTTCCAAACCGTATAACAAAATTTTGTTCAGGTTTTGAAAAAATATGGAAAAGACGTAGGCCTCCATGTCAAGGCAGTACGCTCCTATAGCCAGCAGCTGTTCCTGGCCCTTCGCCTATTGAAGAAAGTGAATATCCTTCACGCGGATATCAAACCTGACAACATTTTGGTCAACGAAAGCAAATTGCTGCTGAAACTGAGCGATTTCGGGTCTGCGTCTTACGCCTCCGATAACGAGATCACCCCATACTTGGTGAGCCGCTTCTACCGAGCCCCCGAAATCAGTACGTATTAAATAAATCCAAGTTTTGTGCAAGTTTTATTGATTTTTTTTTTATGTCTTTTGTATGGTTAATGCAGTCCTTGGCTTGAGATATGATTTCGCCATCGACATGTGGTCAACTGCTTGCACGCTTTACGAACTCTATACGGGAAAAATCCTTTTTCCTGGTGGATCAAACAATCAGGTATAATTTGGGTAAATAATATGATTTAAATTATATTAATTGTATTTTTATTGCAGATGCTCAAACTCTTCATGGACCTTAAAGGCAAGTTCCCGAACAAACTAATTCGCAAAGGGGCGTTTAAAGACCAGCATTTTGACTCCAGCTGCAATTTTCTTTCTCGCGAAGTGGACAAGCTGACGGAAAGGGTACGTTTATAATAAAAAGGCAAAAAAGAAGTAGTCGTGAAAAATTTGTATTTGTTTTTAGGAAAAGGTTGTGGTTTTGTCCACGATTAACCCTTCTAGGGACCTGCAGACGGAACTGATAGGCGGGCAGCGGCTACCCGAAGACCAATACCGTAAAGTAATGCAGCTCAGGGATCTCTTGGACAAAATGCTGATGCTCGACCCCGCGAAGAGACTTTCGATCAATCAGGCTCTGACGCACCCCTTCTTGTCGGAAAAGCTTTAGACTGATCTGTGGTTTGCTCGAATAAAGCGGTACTTAGTTTAAACTGTGAGCCACGATACCCGCTGCTTCTTTTCTAAAGCAAAAAAAAAAAAAAACATTTGTTCTACTTCAGACTTTAACCAAATGGTTTTCAGAAGAAATACACATCTTTTGTTATTTTCTCTTCTCAACGCCATCTAGTCGCAGGTTGACGAAGCGCGTGCAGCCGCGTGTAACAGCAAATCGAGGGACCCAAGCCTGATGTTTTAGTACGAAACATGTCACCAAATTTTCAGTGATTATACGAGTCTTATTTTTGGTTACTTCATTTTATTTAATTGAGCGGTAAGTTCGTTAGTCTTTCTAGTTTTTCGAAAGTTTTCTCTTATAAATGAAAACTTGCAGAATTATGATTATTTTTATGTAAAACTAAAAGATAGTTTAGATGGAAAGGACTCTTTGATTACAGGGCTGTATATTATATTTCGACCAGCAACCTGGAATATCTTTGAGAAGAGACAAAACTGCATTTGAAAGGGAACTAACGTTTAATTAACAGAAATTTTGAACTGCGGCATTAGATGAGAGAAAAAAATGTTTTTATCCATCGAGAGAAACTGTAGTTTAGACGAAGTTTTGTTAAAAGACTAACGTTTATTTCTACAGGTAAACCCTCAGTGCCAAAACGTTTTTCATCTGAAAGCTGACTGTGGAAACTTTTTTCCAGTAACACTGCATTAACAGGAAACTAATCGAGATACAGCAAAATTCGTAACTTGATATAATTAGGTTAACAAAGCAAAGAAATAGGGAAAAACAATAAAAAAAGTGCATTAGCAGTTGGTGCATTATTGGTTACTTTTTAAACCAAATTATTCATGCCAGGAGTAGTTGTACTGGGCCAAAAAATCAAGGACATGCGTTAGAGATTCGGATACACAATAGATCTTTTTTCTTAAGCATATGTTCAAATTACAGGCAAATTTAACTTAATCATGGAGGAATCGACTTGCATGGTGTGCCCTGACGCAGATCTAGTTTCCACTGTCACCTCAGAAACGTCTAGAGCCACGTCACCTTCTGTGAAAAGTCCATCTCCAGAACCAGAGGATCCTGAAGGGCTAAACGAGACAAATTCCGCAGAAAAAACGTTAACTTCGGCTGTGGGCCGTGGAAGAGGAGGAAGAAGAGGTCGGGGACGTGGACGAGGCCCGAGAGGGGGGAAAACCACCGCAGTCTGTCGTGGAGGTGCGGTAAGTGCAGTCAGAGGCACAGGACGAGGAAGGGGCCGCCCGAGGAAAGTAATCGTGGACCCTGAGAAAAACGGAGACTCGAAATCGTCTTCGGCAGAGTGTGCAGTAGCAGTGAACGGAGCTGCTACACCTCCCACTCAGCCCAAGACTCACAAACATCTAGGAAAATTCCACTATTTATCCAATTTCTACAACGAAACGAACAGTTCAAGAGAGTGCAGTCCTACTCCAGGTAAGTGAATGTAGTTCTTCAGAATTTTTGTAATCAAGTCAGTGTTGTGTATTTGTGGGCTGCAAATACTTGACAAATACTTTTTCAGTGAAACTGTATTTAAATTTAATCAGGAAAAATTATAAACAAAGGGAAAAGAAACATTTTTTGAATGTAGCGTAAACTATAATGCATGTTTCAATTCATTTTTAATGATAAATTTGAAAATTACAAAGAAATAACTGAAGCTGGTAAAAAGCCAAATTTACGACATCCTAAAAAAGTACTTGCAAGTACACCGCTAGCACAACACTGAATCAAGTTAATTAATAGAGTTAAATTATCTAGGAGGAAACGGAGTCAGTTGCGAATCGTCGGAATCTGCTACTGAAAATGTCAGAGAAAAATCGCCATGCAAGGAAAAAACACCGGGTCGAGGTCGAGGTCGAGGTCGAGGTCGGGTCGAGGCCGACCTCGCAAGGAACGGCCTGCAGTTGAAACGACTGCCACTGATAACGATTCACAGTCGCTGGTCAGCAGCAGAGGACGAAGGATCATACCGAAGAAGAGCTGGGATCCTGAAAGCGACGTTTCTCCAGCTGTCATAGCCAAACCTCTACGATCCTACTCGAGAAAAACGAGAAAAGATTCTTGTCCCGCTGAACCTGACGAAAAACCTGAAGAAGTCAAAGATCCCAAATCTGAGGTTTGCGTAGTGAAGGAAGAAATTGTAGAAAATCCTTCTGATTCGCTGGAACAGCAACCAATCAAAGAAATCGAGGAAACAGCAGACGAAGAGGAAAGTACAGGATTGGTTGATTTGAAAACGGAAGAAATTCAAATGAAAAGTCCAGAAAACGAGGAAGTAGTTGAAGCAGAACCTCCTGCCGAACCTGAAAGACCTGAAATCCCGCAGGAAAACACTGGAGCTGAAGTAGAAAATTCTGGAGAAAAGGTAGAAAAGCCTGAAGAAGTCGCGGATCCTGCCAAAAACGAAGAACCTTCCAGAATTTCTCATTTGAATCACCCGAAGCTCAACAACTGTCACCCAGTCTCGGAAACTGCTTCACCAAGCCAGTCAGCAGCTAGCACGCCAACGTACGAGGAGAGCAACTGTCTCCTACCGAAACCCGTCAAAGTAAAATCCCGCTGGAGACGTTCGAGCGAACTGGAACAAGCTGTTGTCACCGTCTTCAACAGCGGGTCGGAACACAGTAATAACAACAGCCCGCTAGCCTCGCCTCGCAATAGTTTTGCCGCTCTTTCGCCCAGGCCTCATTTAATCGTGAAGCAGCAGGAATCGTCCCCAGTAAAAGAAATGACCCCGACTGTAGACACGGAACAAACGAATGCGGCTTTAACGCTTTTGAAGGACAAGGAGAAGGAGAAACTGGAACGAGAGAAAAGCTTTAAAGTGGAACTGGAAGAAAGATTGGCTGTCTTTGATCAAATCAACGAAAATTTATACCTCACAGAAAGGTAGTGTCTGGTTTCCTACGTATTTTTTTATTAATATTATTGTTTTCAATTTTGTAGAAAGTACAGCAAGGAAAGTAAACGAATGCTGTGCGACTGTACGCTGACGAAGGAAGAAGTTGCGAGAGGAGAAGCGGGATGTGGGGAAGACTGTCTTAATCGTTTGCTCATGATCGAATGGTAAAACCAAAAATCAGAAATTTTTAAAAAGTAGTATTACTCGTTAATTTATTAATTAAGTTTGGTTTAATTTTAGTACATTTGATAATCGTTTGCTCGTGATCGGATGGTAAAACAGAAAAATCAGAATTTTTATCAAGCAGTCTGATTCGTTATTTTATGAATAAAGTAAGTTATTTGTTTAATAATAGTTTAGTTTTATTGATATTTATGTTATTTTGTTACATTCTGTTAGTTATAAGGTTTACTAAGTTACAAGTTTAGTATCAGTGTATATAGTTAATTAGTGTTTGCGTTATTTATCATGTTATGTTAATTTAAACTAAGTCAATGAATTTGTAATTTTTTGTTTTGTAGTTGTGTTGTGAAGTTAATTGAGTTATTGATTTAATTTTAGTGCACTGTTAGTTCATATTTTTGTGGTGTGATTATATTATATTAAGCATACAACTCATAAATAATTATTAATTTGCAATTTTTGTTTTGTAGTGGTTCCCGCTGCCAGTTGGGTGAAAGGTGCACGAACAAAAGGTTCCAGCGGAGGATGTACCCCAGAATTGAAGTTTTCAAGACTCTCAATAAAGGATTCGGCCTTAGGACTCTGGAAGACTTGCAGGCGTAAATAATTAAACTAAATAAATTGATACTCAAATATAATATATTATATACTAATATGTATATTCTTAATATTATAGGTAATAAATTAATAATACAAAGTAATCGTAAAATTGACTTGGACAAATATAATAACTAGTTTAGATAACCTGCAAATATTTAATTAAAATGGTTGAACAGTTTTTAGTATTAAAAGATCGAAAAAAAAGATATTTAGTGTTCAAGGCTCTCACTAAAGGATTTGGCCTGGGAACTATGAAAGACTTGCTGTAGGACTGCTATGCAAGTATATATATATATATCCATATTGAAATATACAATTTTGTAGATTATTAGCGGTAGTATGTATAATAATGCATAGTAATCATAGATACCATTTGGAGAAAGCATAATTGGTTTACGATGAAATATAAGTAATTACTTGAAACGGCTAATGATATGTAATATTAAAATATCGAAAATAAGATATCAAATTACTTTTTAGCCTAATTCGTCTTTATACATGTAAATACATGAAATATGTATTTGCAGTTATGCATTTTAGTGTTATGTTAAAGTAACAGTAATTTGGATTCATTATAGAACCTGCTAAAGCTGTTAAAAATACTAAAGATAAAATAGGTTATATCTGGGAAAAAAGATGTAATATTTTCATTGGTTTTTACTGATTTTCAGGGGGGATTTTTTAATCGAGTACGTCGGGGAGGTGATCGACTTGCGCGAATTTCGTCGCCGGGCCAAGGAATATTCACGCGACAAAAATCGTCATTTCTATTTCATGGCCTTGAAGTCCGACTCGATCATCGACGCCACGCAGAAGGGCAACATCTCTCGGTTCATCAACCACAGCTGCGATCCCAACGCTGAGACGCAGAAGTGGACCGTCAACGGCGAACTGCGGGTCGGGTTCTTCGTCCGCAAGAGTATTAAGGCTGGAGAGGAAATCACTTTCGACTACCAGTTCCAGCGTTATGGAAAGGAAGCGCAGCAGTGCTTCTGTGAGGCTGCCAACTGCAGGGGATGGATCGGTGAAGACCCCGAAAAGGAGAACAAGAAAGACAAGAAGGAACGGAAGGAGAAACAGAAGAAAAATAAAAGTCTTATGTTCAGGTATTCGTTTTTCTGCTTATGTAATTATTAGTAGTATTAGGAGGAGAAGGAGGAGTAGCAGCAAAAGTAGTAGTGATAGCGAAAGTAGTGGTAGTATTAGTAGCAGCAGTAGTAGTAGTAACAGTAGTAATAGAGTAACAATAGTAGTAGTAACAGTAGTAGTAGTAGTAGCAGCAGCAGTAGTAGTAACAGTAGTAATAGAGTAACAATAGTAGTAGTAACGGTAGTAGTAGTAGTAGCAGCAGCAGTAGTAGTAGCCGTAGTAACAGCAGCAGTAACAGTAGCGGTAGTACCTGTTCTATCATTATTATGTTTGTAACGAATCTGTTGAATCCATGGAGAAGATCTTGGGTATATATTGTTACACAGGACCTGTCCACTTATTCGGCAGATTTACATTGCTTTCTGCTGATAATTTTATTGTTATTAGTATTATCATCCTCATTATTATATTCTTGTGATTTAACGATTTTTTTCTTTACAGAGAGGAGATAGACGACATTGACTTGGACGAGGAGATTGAGAAACTGGAGAACTCTGGAGTGAAAAACAAATTCCATACACTGTCCTTGTGCAGACTTATGGTGCGGGCTGACGATGTTGAATCTAAAAGAAGTATCCTGGCCATAATACGCAAAAGCGACCAAGCCTGCCGGTAATATAATAATGAAATAATATACCGTAATAAAGATATTAGTAATAATAATAATGATAATAATAATGATGATGATGATAGTAGTAGTAGTAGTAATAGTAGCAAGAGCAGCAGTAGTAATAATAGTAGTAGGAGGAGGAGCAGCAGCGGTAGTACAGTAGGAAGAGGAGCAGCAGAAGTATTAATAGCAGTAGTAACAGTGGCAGTAGTAACAGTAGCTGTAGCAGTAAAAGTAGTAACAGAAGCAGCAGTAGTAGTAATAGCGGTAGTAGCAATAGTAACAGTAGCTGTAGTAGTAACTGTAGCAGTAAAAGTAGTAGTAGTAGTAGCAGTGGCAGTAGTAACAGTAGCAGTAGTAGTAGCAACAGTAGTCCGTAGTGGTTAAATTATGCCATTTCAGTAAAAGCCAGCATATAAATATTAATTTGTAAAATAATCTTAAAAACTTAAAAACAGTAAAAAAAAAGTACTTTTATTAATTAATTATATATTATGATATATAATTAAAATTATGTAGTAAAATCTGTGCATTAATATAGTGATAGCTTAAGGAATCATTAATGAATGAGTACGTTAGAAACTGATTGAATCTTTGTTTAAAAATCTGCTGCAGCCGTTTGTTTCTGGACTACCACGGTCTGAAGCTTCTCTGGGGCTGGATGGTGGACACGGGATCTGGAGGAAACACTCAGGACGAAATCCAGCTGAAAATCGACCTTTTAGAAACACTGTCCAGCCTTCCAGTGCCTAACAAAACAATGCTGCTCGACAGTAAAGTCCTGAGTTCTGTGGAAAAATGGGCCGAGTATTGCGAACCTGCTGTTGCTGCTGCTGAAGCTGCACCTCCTCCGGTTGCTCAAGAGGAAGAAGTTACCACCACGGAAGTCAAAGATTCAGAAACAGAAAAAATTCCAGAAAATCCTGCGATTGAATCGCCTGCAGAAAACGGCGAAGCTGAAACGGGGGTGAAGGAGAAGATGATCGCTCAAGCTGCACAAAAACTGCTGGAGAGCTGGGCTTCCCTTAAAGAAGTTTTCCGCATCCCCAAGAAGGAGAGGATCGAAAAGATGAAGGAACACGAAAGAGAGGCTGATAAATGCTACGATGAATTTGTGGAGAAGGAAAAACAGTTCGGCGATAGCGGTAGACTTTCCTATTCCAGCTATGACAGGTATAATAATAACGCAATAAGTAAAATAAATAATGACTAGTGAAGTTTAGTAATACTATAGTAATATAAGTAATAGATAGTGGAGAGGAAAAAGTGCAGTGATAAGTATACGTAATATTCGTATTTTTGTTATTATAATTTTACGTTAACTTATTAATAATTTTTTATGTGTAGTTTAATTACTGAAAAAAAATTTGATTTTGTCCTATAGTTCTTTGATTATCTGTTTCTGTCAGTTTTATTATAATCATTTGTTGTCTTGTAATTATTTTATTTTTTAGTAGAATTTATGTAAAATAATTGATTTAAATTTTGTGATTTGGTTCCAGGCGACCCAATCACTTGAAGGACAACAAGGACAGGCGAAGAACCAGAGAGTCTCCCGAAAGGGAATTTCGCAAACAGCCCAGAATAGAAGAAGACAAGTAAGTGGAGAATTCCACTATTGGTTCACACTAAATTCACACTTGTATACTACACATGAATAACTTCGTAGAGAGCTATATCTTCACCAAATGGCTTGTTTTCGATTTTTCTTTTAAGATTTAATCTTCATTATTAAATTGATCAAATTATAATATTTCTCATTATTCCTCAGGTGTGGTGGAATATTATGTAATTAATGAGAGCTAAATAATGTAAATTACATTACGTAAATAGTATTTTAAAATAGTATATGAGAAACAGAATTGTTAATACCAGTATTTAGTAATATTTACCACAGTAAATCAAACAAAATTAATTCGCTATTATTAGTATTATTTTTTTACTCATAGCAATCATTAAGAATAGCAATATATTATGGTTGTTTAGTAGATCAATTTGATATTTTACTATCCAGCATGACCAAAGAAGAACGTCGTCGATTATTCGCCTTGAAAGTCGCTCAAGAGGAAGAAGAACAGCGTCTGCGACAGCACGATGAGCAGCTGTGGCGACACCACGTCGATCGCTGCCTCGCCCTTGGCTTGGATCCTCATAGCACCTCCTTCAACGGGGATCACCCCAACTCTTTCCCGCCTTCCGCAAGCCCGGGCTTCTGGGATCCCATGTGGCACCAGGCAATGGGACCTGCAGGCCACGTCTCAATGACCCCCATGTCGGAGCTGAGCAACGTCAGTCTACAGCAGGCCCCTCCAGCATTCCCCACGCCCCTGCTGATCCTTCCGCCTAGTTATGATCCCACTTGCATGGAGCCGCTCACCCTGAACTTCGAGGCTAGCCAGTTTGGCCCGGGAGGCGTCCCTCTTGTTCCAGGACTAACCTCAGCAGCGTTCCTGACTGCGGAAAAGATTCCAGCATCAGTTCCACTACCCCGTGTAGCAGAAAAAATCCTAGATAGCGAGTGGTCGAGTCTGATTATAGCCCCACCGCCTCCACCACCTCCTCCTCCACCCTCTCCTCCGCCTGATTACAAGCTTCCCAAGAAATGGCGGGAAGCTGTTGATGATAAAGGAAGGATCTTTTATTATCACGTGAGACTTAGAAAGCCTCAGTGGGAGCCTCCGCCTCAAGAAATCATCGAGCCGGCCTTCAGTTCGGAGGAGTCGGAATCAGAAGCTGAAAACATTGCTGCGGTCCCAGTCGAGGAGTCGAAATCCGAGAGAAGAGCCCGGAAAAGAGCTATGTTGTGTCGGGAAAAAATCATAAGTCCCCGCAGCGATTTTGAACGAAGCGTAGACGCTCAAAGATATCGGGAGCTCAAAGAGAGAATTCTGCGGCAGAAACTGGCTAGGCTTCGCACTCGCCCCTCAATGAAACGGAGAAGCCGTCGAATCCTACCGAGAGGATCAAGGCCAAGAAAAAGGACAAGGAACGAGTCAGAGCCTCTGAGAAGAGGAAACAGCGCCACAAAATGAAAGAAAAATTAAAAAGCAATAAAAAAGATCCCGTAAAACCTGAAGCTGTGGCAGAAAGTGAGTCTACGTCCGCTCCGCAAAACCAGGATCTCCAGGAAAGTGCAGATTTTAATGGAAGTTTGGATGCGGAACTGAACGGACTCGTGGACGAGGATTTTGACGATGGGAAACTGGACGTTTCCTCCAACACGGCACGGAAAATCAAAGACGCTTTCCGACTGAAAATGTCATCGGTCATCGTGCAGATCCTGAATCCTTACCGGAGAAACGACTGCAAACTGGGAAGGATCACGTGCACCGAAGATTTCAAGTTCCTAGCGCGAAAGGTGAACTTCAAACTACGGATTTTTTATAAAAATTGAAGTCCAGTCTAATGTTAAACTTAAAACGATTAGTAATAACTTAAACAACAATAATAAAAATAAAGCTTAAATATTAACAAATAATTAACTGCTAAGACGGTACTTGCAGAGTTTGTGTTCTTAACAGATTTTTATGTAATTTTCCGTATATTTGATATATTGTATTTTTTCAATTTAATTTAATTAAACATTATTATAATTACAAGTACGTTGAATTTAGTATCATTTTCTGCAGTTGACGCACTTGGTTTATTTTGTATTACTATTATCTATTTTTATTTTTCTAAAGATGATTTATTAGTCAGTTTAATAATTTTAATTATATTATTTACCACTATTATTATTATTATTATTATTTACTATTTAATGTACTAAATTTTCTGTATTTTTCTGTTTTTCGTGCAGTTGACGCACTTCGTCCTAGCCAAGGAGTTGAAGCACTGCCGCAGTATCGAAGACTTGGTGGTCAACGATAGCGTCAAACACAAAGCCAAGGATTTCATCCGCAAGTACATGACCAAGTTCGGGGACGTCTACAGAAGAGCCTGTGACGAAGACGCGTAAAAAAATTGTACATAAATTGATTTAAAGTTTGAATTTTCTAGTTTTCGCGCCCTTTTTTCCTGTTTTCAATGAAACCCTCGTTAATTAATTAATTAGTACTCCAAAGTTTTTTGTTTCGCAGCGCGTGCTTGTATATACAGACTTCCCCAGGAACTTTTTTCCCCCCCAGAAGTGACAATCGCCCATAATGAATGAGCAGTCGTTTTTTTTATAGTGAAACTATTTTATTTTAATTAACTTTAAATCATCAAGTGAACAAGAAATTAATAATGGGCGGTGTAGCGATCGATTTCCGTCAAATCATCGAGGATCTCTTCAACGCAGGTTCCTATTTTCCTGGCCACTTCGACTCTTTCTTCATGGGAAAGGCTCAAATAGGCGAAAACTAGTTCCCGTCAACGATACCCTTGGCCGGTTTGACCATAGTCCTTCTCCTTGAATTGTAGGACCTGTACCATTTAGGATTCATGCCCGCAATGTGAGGGATAAACGTCAGGAGCACGTTGTGGAGCATCTGCAATCTCCGGTACGTCTTCTCCGGTAGCGGTAGCAGGTGTCCGATACCACCGTCCAACGTAGCGAAGGTAGTGATGTGCCGCTTCTCCGCAATGGGGGGATGTCGCCTGTCGCTTGTGGGGTCGCGTAACTTGCATCTGATGCGAAACATAGTCGTTACGGGCTGTCCGATATGGAAATCTGCTTTACGTATCAGTCTGGTACCGCCGTAACTTTCTCTGGCTTCGGGCTGGTACATGAAGAGTACAATATTCTTTTCCGAATCGCTGACTAAAAAGCCAAGCTGCGTGTTGTCGACGAAATACTCGACGGCGAACGCTTCCATTGAATCGAAATCTTTAGTAACGACGCAGAGGGTACGATACTCCTCTTGGAAGCGCAGGATCGAGATACTCTTGTAGATATCGGCGGCAATGATAAAATTCTTGATATTCAGGAGCTGGTGGATGTAGATATCCGTATCCATGAAGGCTATTCCCACCAAATCATCGTCTTTCATCTGCCATAGGTAAATCTGCAAACGAAAAATTCAATTTTTTAAATACACAGCTATTCCGGAGTAAGCTATGGATAACCTTTTGTCCAACCGCAGCTACCAGGAAGCCGCTAACACTGCACAGTGCTGAAACGGGTCCTTTTTGCTCCTTTTCGTAGAGGACTTTGATTTTGTTCTTGGTTAAAGGTTGTCCCGGTTCCGGGACGACTTCAATCAGGTCGAGGATAGTGATTTTTCCCCTGGTGATGATGTCTTCGCCGTAGTTGAAGTTGGAGCTTATGGCTAAGTAGTCCCGCAATCCGGATGCGTGGCCCTCGTAGGCTAGACTGACTGTCTTCAAGCAAGTCACGTGCTCCCAGTCGGCCATATCGAGACGTGCACTTGGCACCAACTGTTAATTTGGAAAAATAATTTAGTGTTTAATTAAATATGATAAATAGATGAAAACAGAATTTAAAATACATTAAAAATTCACTAATAAAAATAAATCTAAAATATTTAAATATATACTTGTGATGAATAAATAAAAATCAAACACAAAAGTAACAATAAAATTCAAGTATAGAGAAGATATAAATATTGAATTGAATATAAGACTGGAAAACATTCAACATTTGACAGGGTTTCCACCGATCTTGAAAACTGGGAAATCAGGGAAAAGTCAGGGAATACAGGATAATATCAGGGAATTGGTAATAAATGGGGAAAAGGTCAGGGAATTTGAGTTGTCAATCCACTCAGTTTTCACTCAGTCTCAACTAACCAATGGCGCAGGAAGCGAGGTGGCAGAATAGGCGACCGCCACCCCTAAAATCGGACATTTTCTGTACTTTTGCATCTGTGTACACGTAAATAGCGCCCTTTCGCCACCCGTATACCAACTGAAGCTTCATTTCGCCACCCCTGCCTACTGAGACTTCCTGCGCCGCTGCAACTAACGTTTGCTCAAGCCTCTAATGAATAACTTCTAGAAAGTATAATGCGTTTAAAACGTCAGGGGAAAAATGGGAAAAATTGTCAGGGAAGTCAGGGGAAAAGTCAGGGAATTTAATTAAGATTTTTCTGTGGGAACTCTGATTTGATTAATTCTTTCTTTAAAAAATACTTAATTAAATAACATCATAGGCAAATGTAAACGACATGCAAAACTGATAATAAAATTCACTAATAATGACAATAATTTTTTTTCAATATAATGTACATAGTAAATTATGGTATAAATTTAGTTTCGTACCTCCCAGGATCCTGGAGAGACCAGCTGCAGGAAAAATTTCTCGTAGCAAGGATAGGGAAAACGATCGTCACGCTCTTCGACACTAAGTTCTTTGTCATCGCCATTGAACCTAGAAAGTAAATCATCAGTAATTAAACATTAATTAAAAATATGTGTCGTTTAAATACTCAACTAAATAAAATTTTAGCGTCGTAGTTAGAAAATAGTTAATTCAGATTGAATTTGGTGAAAAAGATCTTTCGACTAATCAAGAATAAAAAATAGCACTAATCAACATTGAATTATAAAAGATACAATTAATAATTAATATTTCATTTAATATTCAATTAAAAATTTTATTCCTTTAATAAAGAATAGAGTAAACGAATATGTATCCCAATATTATTAATCTCGTAATTAATAGTTAATACGGTCATTAAGAAATTAGTAATTGGAATTAAATTTCAAAAAGATACGCTACAGGGTTCCCACTGAAAAATCTTAATCAAATTCCCTGACTTTTCCCTGATTTCCCTGACAATTTTTCCAGTTTTTCGTGACTTTTAAAAAGCATTATACTTTCTAGAAGTTATTCATGAGAAGCTTGAGCAAAGGTTAGTTGAAACCGAGTGAAAACTGAGTGGAGTGGCAACTCAAATTCCCTGACCTTTTCCTCATTTATTACTAATTCCCTGATATTTCCCTGTGTTCCCTGACTGAAATCTTATTCCCTGACTTTTCCCTGATTTCCCGGTTTTCCATGTCGGTGGGAACCCTGCGTTAAGTATAGGAGAATGCCACCTGTAAATGCGATTAGTAGGTTCCGATACGCTTGCTACCAACGCGTACGTCTTGGTCTCTACGTGATACGTCAGGAAGTGCGGAGTGCAACGCAGTGGGACTTTGCGTACAGGCCACGGAGCGTCGTACGATAAGTGCGTAGGAAGCAAACAGATACGCAACTCGTCCTGCAAAGCGAATAATGATAATAATAATAACAATTATAATAGTATGGTAGCAGAAGTAGTAGTACTAGTATTAGTAGTAGTAGTGGTAACTGAAGTAGTAGTAGCAGTAGTAGTAGCATTAGCAATAGTAGTTATAGTAGTAGTATTAGAAGTAGTAATAGTTGTAAAGAGTGGTGGTAGTAGCAGTGGCAGTAGTAGTGGTAAGTTTAGTAGAGTAGTAACTGAACTAGTAGTTGTAATATTATACTAACGGTAGTACACTAACACTAGTAGTACACGGTAACACTAGTACTAGTACTAGTAATAATAATAATGATAATAATTTATAATTAATGTCTACTACTAGTAAATAATTTTATTTCCCAAAAATTAACCTTTTTGTTGAGGTAAATGAATCCTTGCGGACAGTTGACGTTGTCGAACTCCTCAAAGCAGACCACGGGACCGTCTATACCCATCGGGTGGGTTCGCAGTTCTCCCCGAGACGTCATAAGAACCCAGTGAGGATAGGCTCCACCAATGAAAACCTAAAATTATTTTGAAAACATGAAGTTCGTATATTCACGCAGAGGAATTTGAATTAATGATTATATAACACACTATGAATAAATTTATTTATTTAATCTCGGCCAAGGCTAGACAGCCCATTGCCACACACATCTGCAAATCGTACGTGTCGAGTATTAAGAAATAACTACAACACTATAATATCCTACAAACACTACAGCATACTACTTGGAGTATGAATGAATAAAAATGGAGAGGCCCGTAGTACGGCCAATCCGGCCTCAGCAGGCGCGAATTCTTCCCTCAACCACCCACTTTGTAGGAGGGGCTTGAAACGGAAGAAAAAAAAAATGACGAACGCAGTCCGCTGAAAATATTTCATTTGCCCATAGGCGCGCTTCCACTTTGTCTCTGACTTTGGCTGCTTTTTTGTTTAGATTAAGCGATAGTATTTTGTTTCTTCTGGAGTGGCCAATCAGAGCGAAGCACCTCAGGGCTTTTTTCAAAAGTTGGCGGGACCGGGTGGTTTGTTGAGGAGAGATAGCCAGGGGCCTCTCCGTTCTTATTCATACTCAAAGGCATACTACATTACTACGACACGCTCCTCCATTTAACATGAAAGATACTGACTAGATTTGGAATGGCATATCTTGAAGATGGTTTGCGCCGATAGGAAATAGCTGAGTGGTGGTTAAGCAATTCGTCAGTGTGATGGGCCAGAGGCGTAGGTTTAGGATGTGACATTATATTAAAATTATAGTAATAATACAAAATAACATGAGCAATAAAACTCATTTTAATAACAAATTAGTGCGAGAAATGCGTATTAAACGTATATGGTTAGCTTACTCCACTGTATCCCGCAATGTTCGTGAAGTACTTCAGCGTGCAAGGTCCGTACTTCTTCGACGAGACAGAAGAGTCGACTTTCCTGGAACTGCAATAAATTCAGATTATTGAAAGCACTAAAATAATCATGCTATAATATTGCAGTACCTTAGATTTGGAAACAATTACAATTATATTATATTAAATTAATCATAAAAATATGTATAGAAATAAAGAAATAGAATACAGTAAAAATTAATCGAACATATATATTTTTTACGGACAGCATGGCAAGGCTAAACGTCACTTTTTCTTAGTTTTTCCAAGAATATTGTAATATTACTTGATCATATATATTAATCCAGTTAAAATACAGTTCATTTATTGTATCTATAAAATCGCCTGTGGCATGCGAGCAGACAGACGGTTTTGTAATATTGTCCACTTAATTCATCATTCGGTTAGCCTTTTGATTATGCCGCAGGTACTTTCCTATTGGTTGTTTTGATCACGTGACCAGTGGCCCACCAATCAGTGCGCTGCCCATGTGATCGACGTTATCACGTCTGTTTTCAAACTTTCATAAATTTTTGCGGCCAAACGGTAGAAAATTCAGATAGGGACACTATATATATTCGGAATCAGCATAAAAAGTTCTATAACATCTGTTTTTTTCTGAAAAGTCCAGACTGTCCCTTTAAAGCAGATATAATTTTATAAACTGCAAAAAAAAGAGACTTTTACACCTTGCCATGCTGTAGCCGTTTTTAATGAACATACTATACCTGTGACTTATAAATTCACTGGATTAAACTATATATATATATATATATATATATATACTTAAAATAACTTTGCATTCCGTACCCTTGCCTCCTTTCTCGCAGTAGCATCGAGTGATTCAGTTTGCGGAACCTAAGCTTCAGCTGCTGGGGGCTCAGCCCCGAGAAGAAGGGATAGGCTTCGTAGATCAGGACTTCGTTGTCCTCCAGTCTTATAAAGAGAAGGGGTCTGCAATGCAAATGTCCTAAGCCGACGAGTACAATTTCTCGAACGGCTGGAGCGTTCAGCTTCGCTGATAGGACTGCGTTCTGCGAAAAAATGAAAGAAAATTTGAAAAACAGTGTTCCCACTTTGCAGGGAAATTCCCTTTAAAAAAAGGGGAAGATGGGCTCTAACAGCCTTACATCCCAGCACGGAGGGGAAAAAGGGAAAAACAAGGCAAAAGGGAAAAAAGGGGAAATACTGATTAAAAACACAGTTTTTTTAGTTAATAAGTAAATTTTAAGCTCATTAAAGTGGATAATTAAGTAACTAATTAGTTCCTAGATTCTTTAGCATTAAACTAAACAAAGTAATTAAAAATAAAATAATTGTAAATAGTGAGTTTTCCGGATATTCGGATATCCGGATAATCCGGATAGTGGTTGGATAGTCGGATATAAAATCCATATCCGAATAGTAACATATTTTCCTATAAAGGACTTTTTGCAGTACGTTTCTTTTTTTTCGTTGAGAAAATAACACGCTTTGGATTGCAAAGTTACTGTTCCAAAAAAAAAATCAGGAAGTATGTCATCAAGCTTACTGAGTTCTTGTGTCGAGCATAGTCCCTTAACTCGGCATTAGTTGGCCAACTTTGACATAGGTGGAGTGCTTTGTTTTACTTTATCATTTAATAAGTACCAAAAAAGAAGTAAGAAGTGTTAACGACTGAAAAAATCGTTACCAACGCACACTTCAGAACCAAGGGGTCCGAAACTACGAGGAAAAGTGTACGAGGATTATTTGATAACATATGATAACACGGAGATAAGATGGGTATAACAGGTTGATAACAGTGATAACATGAGCTAGGCGTACGAAGATTATTGGAAGTTTCGGACCCCTTGTTCAGAACAGACGAATGTTCAACTGAAATCTTCCAATATATAGATGCCGTGAAAAGCTTCGTCTTGTGGAGCGGACGGAACCTTTGCTAAAAACAAGGCTAAAAACCAGGGGCGTAGCCAACATGGGGGCCATGCCCCCCCTCCCCCCCATCTTTCGGTTCTGAAACACTGTGTAACACTTCGTTAAATTTAGCAAGTTCTAAAATCTAGAGGCAAAATTTTTAGCCTGACCCCCCCTTCGCCGAATCCTCATCCTCTGCCCCCGCCTCCTTCACCGAATCCTGGCTACGCCCCTGCTAAAAACCCCAGAAAACCATTAAGAAGGTCCACGTCGCTTCTTCTTAACCACGATGCTGAAGAATGTATCGATTATATTTTCAGAAATTCATCTCATTCATGCATCTCTCATTTCCCTTAAAAAGATGTTGAAAATAACGTCGATACAGCAGAACTTATCCCATACTTTCCATGCGGGGAGTCCAGAACTTAGGCAAGTCTGTAGTTGGCCCTGATATGTGAACACCCGTAGAACCGAGATCGTTTTATTTTGTTGATTTGTTTTATCTTGGCTAGTATCTTTTAGGATCTTAATTTTTCTTCAGAACTGAACCCCTAATGATTTGGTAGTAACATGTTCACACCTGAGGACTTACCACACATTTTTCTGGGGTAAATCTAGAATCCGGGGTATCGTTAGCACCAGAGGCTAGCCAGTGTGAAAACAATGTTATATA
This sequence comes from Eulimnadia texana, assembly GCA_002872375.1. NCBI lineage: Eukaryota > Metazoa > Arthropoda > Branchiopoda > Diplostraca > Limnadiidae > Eulimnadia > Eulimnadia texana. The sequence goes on from NKDA01000001.1 coordinate 16,470,009, forward strand.
CTGTGTTTAAAAAAAGTCGGATAATCCGGATAGTAGGCGTTCAGATATTCGGACAGTTTTTTTGGTATCCGGGAAACTCACTAATTGTAAAGATTTTTTTTTCTAAACTGGAAAAAAACAAAAACAATAAAATATGTTGATATAATAAATATCTAAATATCATAAAATAGACTAAGTGAAATCGCAAATTTTATTAAATAATTTTAATTGTATTATCATTTTTGTTACCGTTTTATCAGCAAGTGTTCTTCGTCCCATATGAACGTCGCTTGTCGAGAACGTGGCACGAAGTTCGGGAACCGAGTAAATGGTGAAATCCCCGTCTTTGCTGGCAACGCACAGCCAGAACGTAGGCTTGATTTCGCGAAAATACTCCAGGACCCTGGTAAATTCATTCAGTGTTAATGTTAGTTTATTTAACTTAAATGATATTTTATATAACTTTTTATGTATACATGCACTTACTTCCAAAGAATATAGTTAATGCATATAAATCTAGAAATATCAAACTATAATTAAAATGCAGTTTGATTTTACGAAAATGTTCAAGATCCCTTTAAACGTATTAAATATCAATTTTAGTTTACAAAACTCCTAGGACAGTTTAATACATTTTTCACGTATACATTCGCTAGCAAATTATATAGATAGTTAATGCAGACATGATATATATTATCTTAATAACAAAATTCTGCATAATAAGAAGGCACCTATCACCACTCGATGACGATAGTTAATAATAATATTAATGTAAACTATTGAACTATTTATTCATGTTATTAAAAAGAAATTTTACCGCTGTTGTGTCGGTATTCTGTCCGAGACGGAACGCTGTGTTGAGGAGGTTTCGTTGTTTGCAGCAGCCGAGTCTCCGTACAGAAAATCATCTTCGTCATCCGTTTCCCTATTACAGAAAACGTTAACTCGGTTATAACTCTATAATATTTTATTTGTAACTAATTAGGTATTCATAATTTTTTTGCATTTTTATATATACTAGTATATAGCAACTCCCACAATAATAAAGTTAGAGGGCTGGTAGCTCAGCGCTTACGACCGCCGCTCTTCACCTCCGGGTCTGTGGGTTCGATCCCACTCCCAAGTGAGGTCTATTCTCGGGCCAGCCACTCTAGGCAGACAGACGAAAGAGCCTGCCAATTCCCTCCCTTACACTGAGCACTGGGGCAATGGGCACACAGCCTGAATGCCCGACACGGAAAGAAAAAAAATAATAGAGTTAACTAACAAAAGTGTATCATACGGCAACAAAGGATAATATTTCACTAAGTCACTCGCACAAATTATTAACCAATATATTTAACTAAGTTATTCAATTTATTGTTTTCTATTCATTCGTTATCCACTGTTCACGAAATTATTGCATTTATCATATTATAAATATGAATACGTTCATTAAATTTGATATATATATATATATGTAAAAGAAAACAATGCATGTTTTCCTTAATTTTTTTAATCTAAAATTTACTTACTACTCAAATGTACTGACACTTGATTCAGTTTATCACCATTATTTATTGACTATTACAGACAACCATTAACCTAAATCTAGAATTTTTTATTTACTTACTTTTTCAACACATTGGGAATTTGCTCTGAATTATTTTGCGTGGAATAAGCCGCAGATTCGGGACTCGGAAGGGCTCGGGTAAAGATCCCGCTGACATCACAGTAAACGTTCAAGCATGAAACTGGAAAATCCTGAGAAAAAGGTTAAAAAAAAGTCAAATTTAAATCCTCTTCACACTCGAGGACTTATTCTAGTATAAATCGCGAGTCGGGAATAAATAAAATAGTCATAATACCAATACTAAGTTATACCAGTTTAACAAGCAGTGTGAAAGTAGTGCTACTATCATCATTACTACTTCATTTTAGATTTGCTTTTAACTGTTTTTGTGGAAAAATTATGAAAAAAGTAGAAAACCAAACTTAGACCATGTTCCCGTTGCAGGACTTATTCCATTATAAATCGCCAAACAGGAATATATCAGAATAAATCAGATATCCGACACATGCAGCTATTCTTACAGTTTTACCAACATATATTACTGCTCCCTTTATTTTATCTAGGTTTTGTTTTCATTATATTATCATATATTATTATTATTACATATTATATATTATGTTAATTATCCATTTACCGCATTAAAGTACTGGACGGCAAGTCTAGGTCCTTCAGCTTTGGTTTCCTTGAAAGTTAATAGCACAAGTCGTCCATTCTGGTCCAGGACAATTAGATAAGGATCTGATACAGAGGCTGACAATGCCTTAAAATCGGCTTCGAATTTTATTTCGTTAATTAATGCGGCTGAACCGTCCAAGAGCTTCACAACGTCCGAACAAACCTGTTGAATAAATCAGAAGTCCATTATTGTACTAATAATAACGAATTATCTTATAGCACCATGTTTACACGCACTGCAGGACTTATTCTAGTATAACTCGTAAACGGAGATAACTCACAGAGATAGCTATTCGAAATTTTAAACCAGTTAAGTAAACGGTGTAAAAGTAGTGGAACTTGTACAAAATACATAGAAATTATTCACATTTTTTATTTTTCTGTAATTATTTGTTACCTGAACGATGAAACGGTTGTTCCCGATATTTGCTGCCAGTACGGTAGCAGTTCCCGAGCTGAAACCCGACTGGTCGAGCTCGTTAATCTCCCGACCAGCTTGAAGAACCTACAACAGTACAGTAATGTTCATTAAAAAAAAGGGTATAACACAGGTGAAGTTCGAAGTCGTTTCGTTATTTGTGAAGTTATCATAGGATTAATTTATATTATTACCGATAAAATATTATATATTATAACTAAATATACATACACGATGCAAACAATATTCAAATAACAATAAAATCAAATTAAAATATATCAATCAATTCAAATTCAAATAAAATGTGTAAAAATACAGTAAATTGGAGTTAAGCCTTCCCGTGCTGTACCCCTTTTTAATGAACATGACTTGACATGTACATTAATAGCAATATTATACTCGATTAATAACTCTGCATTAAATTATTATATTAAAGTGATAGAATTACGTTTATATTCGTATTAATATTCAATTTATCATATTATTAAAATTATAAAATGCCATTACTTCTATTTTGTTAGCTTATATACTGTCACATCAGCTTATCAATGGTTTTACATTAGCTTTGCTATATTACCTGATACATAAATAATAACATAATTATTATAATATTTATATTCGTATTAATATACAGTTTATCATACAAAATTAAAATTACATAATGCCATTTCTTCTATTTTATTAGCTTATTTACAGTAAACTTAGTTGATCAATTATTTTTACACTAGCTTTATTACATAATTTAATAAAAAATTACTTACATAATTATTAAAATATTTATATTCCTATTCGTATATAGTTTATCAGATTTAAATTGTCATTATCATACATGCCATTTCTTATATTTTATCTTATTATTCTATTTTTTATTCTTTTATTTATTTTAACCTTAATTCATTTATTCATTTTTTCCCATTAGTGCTAGCTTACCACAGTGGAATCATCTCTCGTTAAGAGTAGATACGCGTCTTTGCATTCATCGTCAGCAAGTCCCGCTTTATTTAATGCCAGGACCGTCCACATACTCTTCACGCCAGGAAGTTCAAAGGTTGTGACTATTTGCGGCTTGACCGACCTCTGCAAGACACACAGAGCTCCGTTCTTGCCATAACCAGCGGTAGTAACGAGCTCTACATCAGGGTCGATACTTGAAGCCTCGCCAAACTCACCACTTCCCACTGCTGGCTCACCTGAAAAAAAAAAAATAAATAAAAATAAAACAGAGAAAATTTTTAATAATCTGCAGTTTTAAATTTACCGAGAACAGCCTGTCCGCAAGGGCCAATATTCAGCAAGGAATCACAGACTTCGAACTGGTAGGTAATGATACTTTCCGTAGCTTCGTCTTCGTCTCCATACAGAAACTTGTCCAGTTCGTCTTCGTCCTGAATGTCATTCAAGTCAACCTCCATCGCCGATTCTAGTTCGTGTTTCTTTTCGTTAGTGACTCTGTTCAACGAGGTCTGATCTTCTTTGGGACTGAACGCCAGCAAAAGCGAGTTGCCCAGTCTCGAGCCCAGAAACAGGTACTCGTCACAGACACAGACACAAGTCGTCAGGACACTTGCCGCAGCTTTTTCCAAGTGAAATTTGCGTACTGAGTTCATGCTATCTGTGAAGAAAGTTAAAACGTACAGCTCTCCTCCTTTGAGAGAAATTACTAGTCGTTCGGGAGTGAGAAACGCTACGTGGCAGCAGTCCAGCGCAATGCGAGATCCTTCTAGAGGCTTTAATGGAAAATTGGTACTATGGTCGGCGATACTGTTTACCGATACCCCGTACGGTGGGACGCTTTGATTGACATAAATCAAACCATTGACAGTTATGATCAATGCGCCTCCGATAGGTTTGGGTACAGCCACGACCTGACAGCAGTCGAACGGCAGCCCGGAAAGTGACCAGATGATCGGGTAGACTTTCTGGTAAGTGTTGAGGGAAATGGCGACCATGCAGCAAGTGTCCAGTCGAACGGCGAGTCTTCCGGCAAAGGTCCGCACGGGCTCGTAGATGATCAGCAGCGTCGGCTCGTAGTACCCATGCAGAAACTGGACGTCGATAACGTTATCTACCGATTCCTCGAGTTCTGTCAATTTGATGAGGTAGGAAGCTGAAGTGTTGCCAACTTCTGAGTCTTTGCAGAAGGGTAAAACGGCGAGACAGTACTTGTAGATCAGCAGAACAGCACATCGTCCTTCAGGATCGACCCTGATTTCTGGGACGTGGTGAGGCATCGTCCAGCCTCTTTTCAGTTCCTCGTCTTCGAAATGGTGCAACGATAAAGTTTTCAAGGAGTCGGAGAGGGGATCGTACTCAACTAAGCTTAGTTTGGCATCAAAGAAGCTTAACAAGATGATGTCTCGAGGCGAGTTAGGAGGCGATATGCAGGCCATGGACATAATATTTCCAAATAACGTGTACGTGGCCGTGCATTCCAGTTTCATTTTGGGTGGTTGTTTCGAGATAGGGTCTTTTAATGATGATTTTGCATCAGAATCAGGTATAAGTCTGAATACGCGTAAAATATTTGCTCCAGATACAAGAAGGTTTTTGTCTCTCCCGCCATAGAAACGGCAATAGAGCGAATGCTCTACTGAAGTTGCTGGATGCGTATTTTTGAATAAGGAAAACATTTTTCTTTACTCTTGATTGCAATTTTTAAGAAAAGTTATACTGTTTTCATTTACGAATTTGCTTTTGATGTGACAGACGATGGCTCCGCATGCCGCCAAGCTTTTCCCAAACAAACGAGTACGGGCCATACTTTCTAATTCTGAAGCCTCTTCTGTCAATAGTTATTCGTGAATTTGTATTAAATTTCACTGATTACTTGTAAAATAATATTTAAAAAGGATGAATGAATAAATAACAACATATAATTTAAAATAATTTATTTGTGTAATTTAAGTATAATAATCATCTGTATTCATTACTATTTTCTGTTCTGGAATCTTAGAAAGGAAAACGGGGTCTGAAAAGGGGAAAATAAGGGAAGAGGGAAACTGGAGGGGAAAATGTCATTCAGAAATAAGGCCTTACATTTTAGCACCAAGGAAGAAAAAGGGGAAAATTTGTTTTAGCGTGGAGGGGAAAAAAAGGGAAAACTGGAACTGGAAGTGGAAAAACTGTTATCGCTATTTCTATTATTTTACTCATCAGATAAAACAAGTATCGAAGTATGTTCAATAATTTGTTGAATTCAAGTGGTGTATTTTCTTCAACCATAAAGCGCTATCTTTTTGAGGCTTGAGAAAAATGGGAAAATTTGTCTGCTCTTCATCAAGAATATGCGTCTTCTTAAGCAGTCTTCGCTCGGATAGCGGCTCGCTTGCTGGTAACGGCCTATAATACAAAAGAAAACACGTTAGTCGAACGCAAATTTCACATTCACTAGCACAAACGAATGGAAAAGATAATAACCTGGAACCCAGATTTGATGGAGGCCACGGAGCATCTGGATCCGCAGCTTTCACACTGTAAGAAGAAGAGACGCGTGTCTTTCTGCAGGATCGTGTCGGGCGAGCGACACGTGTGACACGTGACGTATTCCTTGACGTAACGACGCAACACGTTCTCCATCTGCTTCTGCTGGAAACGGCCCTTGATGATCAGCTGATTGTTACCGTCAACCGAACCGCTGGTACCCAATTCGGCCAAGAGGAAGGCCAGCAAATGTTTGGGCTGCCTGTGCAACCTATAGAAAAGATAAACAACATCTCTAGTCAAGTACTAGGACTAGGAAAGGTTTTATAACTTGCTTACATTTTGCAAATTTCTGAGAAATTGGCAAAGGATGTTTTCTTTGTTCCGATTCTGACCATCTGTGGGGGTCTCATGGTAAATTTCTTCTTTTCTCCAGCTACCATTTCAGGATTCTTCTCCCGCATGATGTTGAAGACTCTGTTAAGAAGTTCGTCATAGGTGTAGTCACGTTCGGTACCTCCCCAGCTGAGCCCGGGACTTTCCTCTAATAAATTTCAACACGTTTCAAACTTAATTTGCTTTCAAATATTAAAATTTATTTAACAGAATCTAATACCGATGAGATCTATTCCGTCTGAAGCATTACAAAAGAACAAGTGATGTTTTTAAGCTTTAATTACTTCGTAAACAAAATGTTAAGTATACCTTCTTCCTTTTCTTCCTTCTCTTCGTCTCCCACGATATCTTCAATGTCCTTCTTCTTCTTCTTCTTCTTCTTTTTGCTTGAGAAGTCGAGGAAATCGAGATCCTGGGGGGGGGGGGAATCATAAATATAAGTCTGGTTTACATTTTTAAACATTCTTACCGCAGCTTCTTCAGTCACTTCCATGTCGTCACCAGCGGGCTTTGTCTCCGTGTCGCCTAACGCTGCATCGAGTTCTTCCATCGCAAACGGCTTTTTCTTGGATTTTTTCTTCTTCTTTCCGAAACTTTCAAGATCGACGTTTTCTGAAATTCATGAAAAAAACTTATTATGCTAATTTTTGTTTGTGAATGGAGTACATTACCATCATTTTCCTTTTCGTCTTCTGCTTCTTCAGCCTCTTTGCTTCCCTTCTCTTCGGTCACGTCTGCGTTTTCCGCACCACCTTCTGCGAGAGCAGCATCCAGGTCAAAGGGGGTCTTCTTCTTCTTCTTTTTCTTCTTCAAGGACGGGTCAAAAATCTGAGAATAAATATAATTAATTTACGAACTCTGTTAAATTATCCAAGGCAACCGGTAACCATGTCATCTGTATAAGCCAACAATTTAGCCTCATTTTGTCTCATATGTCATCTAGTTAAATGGTAAAAGTTTAAGAAATGCTTACTGCCTCATCTTCTGCCATGATTAGTTAAGATTGTTCGATTGGAAAAGCTTCGTAAATCTGTTTTCCACAGCTGTCTTAAAGATTATCCTTTTTGCTTTATTCCCCTCTCTCAGGCATGCGGCGATTTACTGTAAAAGTTTCACAACCAGCGTTGCCATATGAAAACAAAGAGAAAATATAATATTTCTAAAAATGCTATTAACCATATTAAAGAACCATCTCACGCGCACATATTTAATAAATAATGTTTTAAAAATCTGAATACTTAATTACAGCTAATTTTATTTTCTTTTGGAGTAGTAAATCCTTTTTATGGGTTGCCATATTGTTGCATCAGCCGTTTGTCACAAAATGGCGGCAGTTTGAAAAACACAAATTACAGACACCACATTCTCCATGTACACAACAAATTGGTTCTAATTCAATAAGATAATAATTAATGTTGCATTTCTGAAGTAATAGAAGACAAATCGGGAGCTCTTCCGATCCAGTACAAAATTCGCAAGAGTAAGTGCGTGGCCTTCATCTTCAGCTTGTCAGCCCTACAAAAAGCGAAAAACAGAAACATATTCGAAAATCCAACACTTAATTGTAATATTTGTACCATAATCTGAAGTCAAAGATAAGCTGCTCTTTGTATCCTTTCAGCTTAAACACAAAGGGGGCGCCTGGGTCGACAAACGCACCCCTGGTTGCACTGCGGGCCATCAGAGAATAGCGGTCAATCAGGCTTCCGTGGTCTTTTGTAATGGCTCGAACTGTATTAATGTTCCTAGAATAAAAAAAAAAACAGTATCATAAGTGTATCCTTTACGGTCATATTAACACGCAATGATAAACTAGAACTTAAAACCCTGCTGCTTGTTATTCCAAACCCACAAGAAATGAAAGAACCGAGTGAAGTGAAAGGTACCTAATTACGAGTAGCATAGTCCTGGGCATAGCCCGCAGTGCTGTCATGATAGCATCGAATCTTTGTGCAGCCATTTCTTGCATGTATTGCAGATCCTCTCTTGAGAGCAGATTAGCTAGAGCTATACCAGTACGTGCTAATGGCCGCTGAAGTAAGATCTCGGCAAGAATCACGTAGTCTGGAAAGATTAACCCATAAGGAAATGTTCTAACCGAACACTGAAGCAAAGAGTAAAGTGCGAAATCAGCAGCAAGGTTTTCGCTTTCTCGCAACCAGCGGTATTTTCAAAGGTTTTGGGTGGGTTAACCGTACCGAAAGATAAGCATTAACTGCGGAGGCATCGCGCGGAAGTTGTCGAGCATCCTGTCATGCAGCTCGTCGAACGTTTCCCGGAAAATTTTTCGTTGCTCGGGGGTCATCTGCTTCCAGTCCCTGCGGAAAGTGTCCTTCGGCCCGGCTTTCGATAGCATCATACTAAAAGGGTCTTTCGAATCTTCTTCCAAAGGATCCTTAGATTTAGGCACAAAGCGCTGGGCCACAGCCATGCAGAATAATCTATAATCTTGGTGAATCAAGTATAAACTGAAAAATCTGTGCCACTCGAAAACCCTTGCATGCCGATTCGCTCTTTACAGTATCTTTAACATAGAAAACTTACCTTTGACACCCAGTTCTGCAGCGTGTTTCTTCATTCCCGCGTGATCATTAAGAACAATTGATTTCCATAACAAACACAGGGATCTTCTCACAACGGAAGGAAGGTATTCATACAGTCCGTGATCAAGAAAAACTAATTCAGCCGATCCGTCTTTCCGTTTCCTAACGAGTACTATTCAAAGAAGAGATAAGAAGTACATTAATTTGTACATTAATAATCATGTAGGTTAAACAGATAGCTTACAGTTGCCTGGGTGGGGATCTGCGTGAACGAAACCCGTATGAAAAATTTGTTCAGAAAACGCATCGACCAGTTTCGTATCGATGTCTGCAACAGACAGTCCGTCCTTCTGCAGTTGCTCCGTGTCACTGATTTTGGTCCCGTGAATGAACTCAGTGGTTAAGACTCTCTATAGAATCAAATTACAGAATCAATATTTAATTCTTAGGATTAAAATTTAATAATACCTTGGTCGTTAGATCCCAGTTGACGTTTGGAACATAGACGTACGACAAATGAGCCAAATCTTTCGCACATCTTTCAGCGTTATGTCCTTCGTTGATAAAATCTAGTTCCTTTTCCAGAGTTCCCTTCAAATCCTATCGACACAAATTAACTCGTATTTAAAATAATGTAATATGTTTCAACTAAAGTTTTTATGTTGTTTATGTATTTGAACCTTGAGGACCCATTTGAATGCAAATTTGGGATGCATCCAGCTTATTAACTCCAGCAGAACTTCAACTGTCGAAATATCTCCGCTGAATCGGTCTTGTAAATCAATGTACTGAACTTTGACTGCCACTTCTTGTCCTTCATGCGTTTTGGCTTTGAAAACCTTTATGAACAAAAATTAATTAAATCTTAGACGTTAAAACAAACATATGCTATTATTAATTATACTTGTGCGAGGCTGGCCGCTGCTATAGGCTCTTCGTCAAATTCCTTGAACAGCTCTTTATGACTCTTACCGAAATCTTCGATAAAAAGTTCCTCAATTTCGTACGAATGTCGGTTAAGGCACTTGTCTTGGAGAACTTTCAGCGTTTCTAGGTACTCCTTTGGCAAAATATGATTCATCGAAACCAATCCTTGTCCCAGTTTGATATAGAGACCACCATTCTTCAAGCAGCCGTCCAGGATTCTTTCCGCAGATCGTTGATGAACTTTTTGAATTTCTTCTTCGTATTCTTTTGAATCTTCAGCAACATTGTACAGAGACCAGTAATAGTCAACTGATATCGTGAGTCCAATTCGAAGGGACCTGATAACCATAAATGTATTAGAATTTTCACATGTTTATGTTTGACGTTTTGGGTTCTAGGTTTGTTTATGCTTTTTACCTGGCAAATCTCCCGATTCCCTCTGCAGTGACACGAGTAAGTCTTCTGTCTTGTTCGCCCAAAGACGTGTACCATAACGAAGGGATTCCTATTAATCCAGTCCCGATTAAACCGTACTTGACTTTTCTACTGACGAACCTTTGGTTGCTGGAACTGGAGCTTTGGTTCCTGGAGAAGCCTGTGAAGTTATTGCGGGCAGTACTATGTGCCCTATACAGATTTCTGACAAACATCTTCAGTCCAGTATGTAGAAATTATATTCTAATTTAATCAGGTCTCATTAGACTTCTAGCTACGCCGTCATAGAATACTGTTTCCTAGGTTGTTATACAATCTGCCAGTTCCCGTCTGCTTCGTGTTTGTTTGAAATCGTGCTTTGAACGATACATCGATTCAAGTCTTAAGTATCGATTACTAAGATAATGAATATATATCGTTCATCTTGTATTTATACGTAATTCTATGCAACTAAAATAAATTTTTAAATTTTAGCGAACCATATATGTAAAATTAATAATCGATTATTTGTTTGAAATAATTGTCACTAATAATCGGTTGTTATTTCATCATAATTATCGATAAATAAGCATTTGACCAATCAGACTAAGGCTTTCGGCGTTCATCTGCTTGGGCCGGGGCAGCATGGCTGTCAGTATAAATTTGAGCGCCACGCCAGTAAGATGGTTCCTGTCGCTGGCTCCTGTGGTATCCTTATTTCATTGTTTATGTCCTTTGTTTTTGACCATCATTTGGACGCTGGTTGATTGTATAAATGTCAACGTAGCTCCCGCAATAAACATCACAACATGACTACACGGTATAATCACATTTAAGTTGGTTATTGAATGTTTAACAGATTTTTTTGTTTTCTAACCCACTTGCAGACTCGATCGTCTTTTCCTGCTTCTAGACACAGGATCTTCACCCTTGACGCGCAAAACTGCTGCTCAACAGCTTGGTGAAGTTCAGAAGTTACATCCACATGAACTACCACTTTTACTTGGTAAAGTTCATATTTACCTCAAAAGTCAAACTTGGGAAACGCGAATAGCTGCTTCTCAAGCTGTCGAAGCCATTCTGTCAAATGTTCCTCAATGGGATCCACAGCCAAGCAGTAACAGTGCTGGTAAAGTGTCTCAGGCGTTTGCTTCCGGAAGGTTAACATTCAGCCAGTTTGACATCAACAGAATCCTGCAAAATCGGAGCTTTTTGACGGCGTCTGAAGGCAAAGAGTTTGATGATGACGAAAGCTATTCTCACATGAACCCTCGAGATAGAATCGCGGCTCAGCGTCAAGCCCTGAATCAGAAACTAGGCCTGGATTTGGCATCAAAACTGGGAATTGATACGGGAGACATATTCTCGAACGAAGATCTTGAATCTCCGACCATCAAGATAGAACCAGGCATTGTCAAAACAGAAACTGATGTGGAGTCTTCAACTACGCTCGCTCAACTGAGCTCCAGAGAAGCGAATCGAGCTAAAAGAAAAGCTCGTCTTATCGCCAAACAGAAGTCGAGGGACACCAGTCAGGATGGTGCGGACGAACCCAGCATCAAGAAGATCAAAAAAGAAAAGACGACAACTCACATTGTCGACAGCATTCCCGACCCCGCGGGTTCCTGGCCCGACTCTACGCTTTTCTGGCCATTTGAAAGTTTCTGCGATATCCTGATTGCGGATCTCTTCAGCCTTAACTGGGAGGTAATGCTCGCATTTGTTCCACTTAATGCATTTTTCACAAAAATTGTTACATAATTGGTTTGTTCCTATGCAGACTCGACATGGAGCTGGGACAGCACTTAGAGAAGTTATCAAGCTTCACGGCAAGGGAGCTGGCAAAAGTGTTGACGTGACCCTGGAAGAGATGACGGCCTCTCACGAACTATGGCTCGAAGATATGTCCCTGCGTTTGCTCTGCGTCTTGGCCCTAGACAGGTTCGGGGATTTCGTATCGGACCAGGTTGTCGCTCCTGTTCGTGAAACCTGCGCCCAGGCTCTTAGCTCGGTTGCTAACCTGATGACCAAGTCTGGAGTTGTGTCTGTCATAAAAGTATATTTGAAGCAAACTTTTTTTTAATTTTTTCTCTAAATATTTTATTTATTAATATTTTATATTTTTTAAATTATATTTATTTATTATATTTAATAATAATAATTCATTTTTATTTAATGTAATCAATTTCGTTAATATATTCATTTAATGTTTATATTAAATTGATAATATTTATTTTTAATTGACTTAGTTAATTAATATTTTGGCGAAGTTTTAGTAAAACTTGCTTAATTAATCGGAAGTTTTACCGTTCATAGTTTTTATTGTAGTTAACCTTTGTCATATTCATATTAGTAATTATTATCATCATTTCAAGCGTGTATTTTGAGGACTTTCAGCCCATCATTATCATTATTAACAATTTATTTAAGTTTATTATTGAGTTCTTAAACTATCATTTATTATATTGTATCTGCATTTATTTTTGTAACATATATCTAGCTTATTGTATCATTTACGATTTCGTCTTTCAACGATAATTTTTGAAATAGGTATTACTGCAACTTCTCCAGCAGCGGGAATGGGAAGCTCGACACGGAGGTCTGCTGGGACTTAAATATTTAATGGCGGTTCGCCAGGATCTTTCGGAAGAAATCCTGCCCCTGGTTTACTCGTATTTATCTCGTGGTCTTCAGGACGATGTCGATGATGTCAGTGCTGTTGCTGCTGCAGCTCTAGTTCCCCTGGCTGATACACTCGTTAACATCCTACCCTTTGAAGAAGTAAATTTACTTCAGAGAACTCTATGGGACTCCCTACTGGAGCTGGACGAACTGAGCGGTAAAAACTATAAGAATTGAGCCATTTGATAATAATATTGTCAGTTTATATGGATAATATACAAGTATAATAGCAATACTCAATGAAATTGGGGTGTAAAAAACATATACTAAATTGATGAAAATGTTGTATATTGCTTAGGTTCGACCAGCAGCATTCTGTCTTTGCTGTCTTCCCTCGTATCTCACCCGGCTATGGCAGAACAGCTGGAGTCGTTACCCCTGGTTGAACTGGTCCCCCGTCTTTGGCCTTTTCTCAGTCATTCGTCGTCTGCTGTCCGCAAATCAACGTTCAAAACGCTGCTGACCCTGGTTAACCCCCAGCATCAGGCGGCGTGGCTCAATACCTTAGCTACGGACACTTTGAGGTTCGTGTTCCAGTGCGCTCTTCTGGAACATGTGGAAGAAATCCTAAGTCTCATAAAGGAACTGTGGCAAACAATCCTCAACGTAAGAAACCGTAACGTTTTTATATTTTGTGTGACGTTCGTATGTATGCAATAGGATAAGTACATGTACCATAAGTAAGTCGACTACGTTTTATGAGTATGATTTTGGATTAGTCATTATTTTTATTAATAGTATTACTGCAAGTAATTGTAATTTTTACTCGTATAAGAATTATTTGTTTTCTTATGGTGCTTTTTTTGTTTGGTTTATTATGATTACTATAATGCAGCCATGTATAGTACAAGTAAGTTTGCTATGTGTAATCTGTGTACCGTAATAACAAGTTCACACCATCGTAATAAGTTTACTATCTTATTGGAGTAATGATTTTGGACTAGTAATTGATTATTCATTAATAATATTCGTTCTACAAATAATTAACGTTTTTATTTGTATCAAGATTATTACTGATTTTATTATAATGTACTATTATTTTATTATTGTTTATTATATCTAGCGTCTTCCGTTGGATATCCTTCTGCCTGCTGCTTGTCCTTTTGTAGCAACTTGGCTCTGCCTGCTGATGCAGCCTTCCCGTACTCAGTTCGACCCTGCTGCACTCATTTTCCCCGAAATACGGGACAAAGCTAGTTCCACTCAAAGGTGTACTATCAGTTTTTCAACATATCTGTACTTTTTTTTATGTCTGGCATCTAATACAGGAAACGTAGTACAAGTGTCACCTGTCCCAGAAGCGAAATTCGCCCGGAAACCAAACTTTTCATCGCAGGAGCTGATAGTGCGTACGAAAATCCACTACTTCGGGAGAAGGGTATCGTACGAGCCCGCTGCTTGGGTGCTGTAATGCTCGGCATGCTTTCCAGATACCTAGTACAACCTATGCCTGGTCTAGTATACACCCCGGAGATGGAATCACCTCTTGATTGTTACTCCAGACTTCTGCTGGTTCATCTGAACTCCAGAACTTCGGTTCAAAGAACTGTAGTTGCTCACGTTATCGCAGAATGGGCTGAACGAGACGAAAACACGCCTGCTCTTCTTATGGAGAAAATCCATCAGTGTCTAAACGAGGCTGTGTATTACGATGAAATAGCTTTGGCTTACACGAAACTACTGCACGATGCGAAAGACTATATTGCAACGCTGAAAGTAATTTTGATATTAAAAAAGTGTTTATTTTAGTTTTATGGCTAATTATTTATTTTTACAGCACTATAAGTTACCTATCGAAACTGCGTTTCCAGCCGTTTCGGGTAGTTTTCTGAGCCTTGAACAAATACAGCAGATAGCAGGTCCCGTTTCTCTGCAGTTGTTCACTTCGTCGAAACTCAAGTCGAAGTTGGCAGAAACTTTGGAAGAACGCAGATCATCTTTGGCCTCGTCTTCATTACAGGTTTGATTTTTCTAATCAATTACGTTTTGTTATATTATATTAAATTGTTAAAATTCATTATTTTAATTTCTATCTGATTAAAAGTTATAATTTAGTATTTATTAACCTGTCGTGTATTTTTATTTACGATAATAATTTCATTAGTCTGTTGTTATTTATTTTTACTTATGTCATGTTATTATCATCAATTATTATTTAGCAATTTTTAATGTTATTTTATTATTAACATATTATTAATTTATTGCCCTTTTACTATTATTTATGTTATTTTCAGGTGTACAACGACCAAACGGCCTTAAACAATACCACCCAAGCAGCCCTGGCTCGGGCGATTGTATGGTTCCGCTACTTGCCCGAGAAGCTGAACCCAGTCATCAAGCCGTTGATGGACGCCATTAAAACAGAAGAAAACGAACAACTCCAGGAAATATCTGCCAGGACGTTGGCATATCTCATCGAACTTTGCTTGCCCCGCAACCCTTGCCCCAACGCAAAGATCATCAAGAACCTTTGCTCGTTCCTCTGCGCGGATCCCGACTTTACTCCTCGCGTTTCTGCAGATAAAGAAGCGTTAAACGGGGTTATTTCCCTGCAGCAGCAGCAGAAGGAAGCGGAAAAGGCCAGCAGCTCCAAGAAACAAAGTAATGGGGAAGAAAGCCATGGACTTTTGGTCCAGAGAAGAGGAGCAAGCCTGGCTTTACGTGCCGTTGTCCGCAGATTCGGCAAAGACTTACCACCAAAAGTACCGGTCATCTGGGAACAACTCACAACTACTTTCAGTTGCATTGATCCCTCCAAAGCCGAGTTCAACGTCGAGTATATGCTTTTTCTTTTACTTAATTAATGCATTGCATTTTAGTAATTTTTGTTTGTTGTCTAGTTTAAACGAAGTCCAGGATCTTATCCAACGTCTGCAAGTTTTCGAGTCGACGTGCACAGCAGTGAATGCAGCACTCCATTCAGAGCTTATGGAACTTCTACCTAAACTCTGTTCGCTACTTCAGCATCCCTTTAGCGGCGTACGCCACATGGTTTCACGCTGTTTAGCAGCATTGGGTTCTATAGACCCAACTCACGTTCTGACTGTTGCTGTGGAGAAGATTATACCGATGCTGGGGGCTGTGGAATCGGAAAAAATGCGTCAGGGATCAATAGAAGCTTTGTCGTGCCTTGTTGAACAACTGGGACTGCATATCCTACCGTTTATTGTCTTGCTGGTTATTCCAGTCCTGGGACGGATGAGCGATACGGAGGAATCTGTCAGATTGGTAGCTACCCAGTGTTTTGCTACCCTGGTACGGCTGATGCCACTGGAAGGAGGAGTCGCAGACCCGCCTAATATGAGCCAGCAACTTTCTGGGAGAAAAATACGCGAGAGAAAGTTTCTGGAACAGTTGTTTGACCCGAAAAAGATGGAAAACTATCGGGTAAAATAATAGTGAATTACTTAGTTACATAAAATATATTTACGTTGTTTAAATCTGCTTATTATCATTATTATTATTATGCATATCTCTATGAATTATCTATTATGGTTCTGTTTCAATTGTATTTTTATTTTAATAGTAATAGTATTATAATGTGTTAATATTAAATAAACATTAATTTGTGACAATGTAATAGCTACTGAAGCACTACTATATAGTCTGTAACTTATTATTATTATTTGATATTTTAATAGTACCTGCATTATTTATTAACACTAATTAGACATTCTTAGCTTAGTTATTAATAGTAATAAGCCAAATTACTTTATTTTTACTTTTATTCCTATTTTTTATAACTGTTTATTTATGTATTTATTTATCTTTTTGCAGGTCCAGGTACCAATAAGCGCTGAACTGCGATCCTATCAGCAAGAGGGGGTCAACTGGTTAGCCTTCCTGAACAAATACAAGCTGCACGGTATCCTCTGCGATGACATGGGCCTGGGCAAAACCCTACAAACCATATGCATCATCGCTTCAGACCATTTTGACCGAGACAGAGGCTACGCTGCCACTAAAAGTCCTGACGCAGCTCCTCTTCCCTCGATAGTCGTCTGTCCTCCCACCCTTACGGGTCACTGGGTCTACGAGATCGAGAAATTTGTCTCGAGCCAATACTTGAATCCCCTGCATTATTCAGGGCCTCCCATGGAGAGGAATCGCCTCAGGGCCCGTCTTCCGCATCACAATATCGTCGTAGTCTCTTACGATATCGTCCGAAACGATATCGAGTTCTTCTCCTCCATCAGGTGGAACTACTGCGTCCTGGACGAGGGTCACGTGATCAAAAACGGCAAAACTAAAGCGTCGAAAGCCATCAAACAGCTGATAGCTAATCACCGTTTGATTCTGTCTGGAACTCCGATACAAAACAACGTCCTGGAACTTTGGTCCTTGTTCGATTTTCTCATTCCGGGATTTCTTGGGAGCGAAAGACAGTTCCAGGTAAATAAATCTTCATTCACTTATCCTATTAACGCTGTTTAGTGATATTCTGTGAATATAGGCAAGGTACAGCAAACCTATTCTGGCAAGCAGAGATGCAAAAGCCTCGTCTAAAGAACAAGAAGCTGGAGCACTTGCACTAGAAGCCCTGCACAGACAGACTTTACCTTTCCTCCTGCGAAGAATGAAGGAAGACGTCCTTAAAGACTTGCCCCCCAAAATTACTCAGGTATATACGTTTTCTAACTTTTTTTTATTATATTCTCACTCATTTACTGTTTGTCTAGGATTATTACTGCGACCTAAGTCCATTGCAAGTTCAGTTGTACGAAGATTTTGCTAAGAAACACGCTCAGCTTGAAGCGGGAGGTGGTGCATCTTCCCAGTCACATATATTCCAGGTTTTATAGTCTACAAGAAGTAGTGGTCTATCAAATATGCTTACATTTTACTACATTGTGTGTTTATGACAGGCTCTGCAGTATTTGCGTAAAGTTTGCAATCATCCCAAGCTGGTGCTGACTCCGCAGCACCCGGAATACGAAAACGTGATGAAAAAACTCAAAGATCAGAATTCGAATTTGACTGATATCCAAGTGGCCAGCAAACTGCCAGCCCTACGGCAACTGCTGCTTGACTGTGGAATAGGTACAGGCACAGGCAACCAGCAGGAATGTGTCGTGTCCCAGCATCGAGCCCTGATTTTTTGTCAACTGAAATCCATGCTTGATATTATCGAAAAGGATCTCTTCAAGCAGCACATGCCCTCTGTTTCCTATATGAGACTAGACGGAAGTGTTCCTGCAGGATCTAGACATTCAGTAGTCAAAAGATTCAACGAAGATCCTTCAATTGATGTCCTTTTACTAACTACTCAGGTAAAATAGCGTTTACTCTTACTGTTATTATTAATATCATTATTTATTGTGATTGCCAGGTTGGAGGCTTAGGCTTAAACTTAACAGGAGCCGATACAGTCATTTTTGTGGAACACGATTGGAACCCTATGAAGGATCTACAGGCCATGGATCGAGCCCATCGTATTGGTCAGAAACGTGTGGTTAATGTCTATCGACTCATCACCAAAGCCACTTTGGAAGAAAAAATTATGGGGTATATTAATTAACGTTAAAGTTCTTTAGATTATTTATTAAGTTAATTTTTGGTTTGTTTCTGTAGGTTGCAAAAGTTCAAACTGAAAACTGCTAATGCGATTATCAGCTCGGAAAATGCTAGCCTTCAGTCTATGGGAACTGATCAGGTAAAATTTGTTTTAACTATTTATTCCATAATAGTAATCAGATCATAAAAAATATTTTTATTCTGAATTTTAGTTGCTGGATCTTTTCTCGCTGGAGGAACGCAAGGCCGGCCGAGGGTCTTCAGGGCAAGTTGTGGAATCAGGGGACGCTTCCGGTTTGCCCGGAAGTTTCCGCGTGGCACTAGAGTCACTTCCGGAACTTTGGAACGAAGATCAATACGAAAATGAATATAATTTGGATGCATTTATTGCAAGCCTTAAACCTTGAGACGAAAAGTGTTCCCGAACCCCAAATTAAGATACAACAAACTTTGCTCCCTATATGAGATATTCACTTTTTCTGTGTCGGAATTTTTTTCCTTGCTTTAATTATTTTCATTTCTGGTTTACAAATCTGGAAATAATTATAGAAAAATAATAAAATTTTCATTCGGTTCACTCATTTGGGCGCTGCAGTGTTTCCAGTTTCTGGGGAAATTTCTTGAAAAAGGGAAATGTAGGAGTGCAGCTTTATATTCAAGCAAGGAGGGGAAAAAAGGGAAAATGGAGGTGAAGGAGGAGAAAAAGGGCAATGTATAAGTGCAGCTTTATATTCAAGCAAGGAGGGGGAAAAGGGAAAATGGAGGGGAAAGTACAGCTTTATATTTTAGCGCTGAGGGGAGAAAAAGGGGAACCTGAAAGTTAGGTACTGACCCGCTAGATGTCGTTGTATTTGTTTACGTTGTGATTTTGATTTGAAATATGGCGAAAGCAACTGTGGTAAGTAATTAAGTAAATTTTCCATAATTTCAATAATTTTCGTAATAATTTTTATGCTTTTATAAAGAGTATCATCTTCCCAGTGTATAATGCAGCACAGTGGCTGGACGAATGTTTGGACTCGATCTGCCGACAAGAAGTAGATGGACTCGTTATCGAGCTCTCTGTTTATAATGATGGATCTACAGACAGCAGCCTTGAAATTATCAAGAAATGGCAGATTCGTCTTATGGAAAGAGATATAAACGTTATTATAGGGGGACATGCGGGACAACCCAAAGGAGGTACTGAGATTTTCGTGCGTTTATGTTTGGAGTTTTCAGTGAATGTTCTTTTGTCTTTGTTTTTTAGTTGGATATGCCAAAAATCAAGCCATCCGACAAAGTAGTGGAGAGTACCTCTGTTTTCAGGACAGTGTAAGTATATGAAAAATGGTAAATAGTATAACTAGTTAATGACCAATTAGTATTAACAAAATTGGCTAACATCAACGTTGGGTAATTTTAGAAATAGTTCTTTATCGTGGCAACGCCTGTTATAATTAAAAGATTTGTTATGTATTATTAACTTGTTTATATTGTCATTAATACATTTGGTTTTTTTAATAGGATGATGTAATGAAGCCGAAACGCATCCAGTGCCAGTATGAAGAATCCTCAAAGAATCCAACTGCTGTATGTTATGGTTTAGTAAAATGTTCGTTAATAAGTGTGATATTCAGTTAAAGGGTGCGTTACACGGGAGTCCAACTGGCCGAGCAGCAACGAAAGTCAAATCAGTTTGAACTGGAAAGACCTGACGCTTGACTGGCGCTTCATGCCTCAGGCTGGGAATTTTGCTTTTGACGGCGTTTTTTGGATTTTAACTGGCCCGTGTAACTCGCCCTTGAGACAAATTATCTAATTAATGTACTTTTAAGTTAGTAAATAATATTTTTAACAAAACTTAACTTTGATAACAGGTATTGTTTAGTAGTGCTACATCTATCATTACAGTATCATAGAGAGTCTTTCAAAAAAATTTTGAAACATTCCATCCTCATCTTCGTAATATTTCATTTTCTCGCAGATCGTGGGATGCAAGTTCGAACGGGATCCTCCAAACTCGACAGCACGTTACACCAACTGGGCAAATAATTTAACCGAAAATCAACTGAAAATGCAAATCTACACTTCCCACGGTCCCACAGTCATCATGCCAACCTGGTTTTGTGCCCGGAGCGTTTTTGATAAGTAACAAAATAAAATAATTAATAAATTCATTAAATAAATAATAACAAATTGTAATTGATGACCCAGGAAAAAATAAATCCGAGTGATGGTGTTTTAAAATATATATTTAAAAAACACTGCAAAAAGGAACCATTACAGTGCCTTTTCGTAGTTTCATGGTTCCTTTTTGTAGTGCCTTTTCACAGTTACCTGCATCGCTCAGTAGCGTCTTGATTTTTCAAATACGTTCAAACTGTCTAGCTCAAGGTTGCCCAAAAGGCACCACAGAAGGCACCGTCATTTTTATGTGCGAATTGTTAATTAATAATAATATTAATAATCAAATAATAAATGAAGAATAAAATTAGACAAAAATAATAATTATATTTAATAATTTATTTCTAAATATTTTTATTTATTCAAAGAGTCGGAGGTTTCGACGAAACGGGGAAAGGCACCCCCGAGGACCTCACATTTTTCTACCGACATCTTGAACTCGGCGGCAAAGTTCGGAGAGTTGACGAAACTCTGTTAGTTTACCGCTACCACCCGCAGCAGACTACTTTCTCTGTGGACGAGTATCATACCTTTTTAGTCATTTTTTCTGTTATAGAAGTATGCTAATATTGGTATTTGTGATAGGAAGACAATTTGGGACATACGCATGAGGTATTTCGAGAAAAATGTCTTGGAAAGGTGGACCTTTTGCACTATCTGGAATGCTGGGAAACAAGGCAGACGCTTCTATCGGTCCCTGCAACCAAAGTATCGGGAACGAGTTATTGCGTTTTGTGACGTGGACACTAAAAAGATCCAGCAAAAGTTTTACGAGTTTCAAGACGCACCGAAACCTAAACCCCGTATTCCTATCGTCCATTTCGCAGAAGCTAATGGACCTTTCGTGATCTGCATGAAACTGGTATAATTTTCAAATTACAATTTTATAGCAATTTGTTAAAACTCGAGTGATTAGTTGATTAAATCAAACGATAAATAATAGACAAACAATCAGTGTTTCCACTTCGCAGGAAAATTCCCTGGAAAAGGGGAAAATGGTGTCTGAAAAGAGAAAAATAAGAGAAGAGGAAAAAAGGGAAGTTGAACGCGGAAACACTGCAAGTGATAATAATTAATAAACTAATCAGTAAATTTATTTTAAATATTGTATAATAATTTTTCTACATTTTTCCCCATTATTCCTATACTGTATTTTATTTATTATTATTATTATTACTTTTACTTACTTGTAATGTTTTATTTCCTTTGTAATTAACAGGATTTAACAAATGGACAATTTGAGGAAAACTTAAAGTCCCTTAACCTGGAAGAAGGTCAGGGCTACGTCCTATTCAGCTGAAAATAAACGGTATATTCTAGTGTATTGTATTTCTTTACGGTATTACACAGATACAGGGACACGCAGACAAAATATTTTTGCAAAAATTCGCCAAATAAATATTACAAATTTGCAACTGATCTCTTCCCACCTCTTCCTTGATGAACTCCTATCTGAATGCATATCAATTTTTTCTGTATATATGTGTATATATAGTTTCGCACATGTGCGTTGTTCTAGGATGTTAAGACTAAGTAGTCGGTAAGCTGTAAAATAGTTTAAAACGATGAAAAAGCTTCAGTTTCATGCAATAAGCCACGAAAAGTGAGCATGTGTAAAAAACAAATGGCGGAAAAGAAAATAATACTACGGTAAGTATTATACACATTTACTATTCGTAAAACAACGGATGTGTATATAGTGAAATGCTTTTTGTTTTTAGGGAGTTTTAGATGTTCAAGCAATAACGGGTGTAGACTCGTTGCCAACCGAGATAGGATTCTCGGTTATGCGAATATCGCTCTCGACGGGAGATTCAGTGGTCGGAGATCCTGGAAGCGAATTTGTCAGCGGAATGGTCGAGGACGGGGACAGCGAACCTTCTTTTGCCGGTACTGAAGTCTTGCGGGCCAGTTTGACTGCTATCAGACAATATTCAGTATTTTTTTTCTTACTAATTAGTAGCTATTCTAATCTCTGGTGTTGAGAGCTACGAGCTAATCTCGTTTCACATTACCTTATCTCGAGACACTTATCGTTTGGCTATGCGAGATGCTGGAAAAGGAAGAACATGCAAAACTCAGGAAATTAATTGAAAAATTGAAAGAAGAGAGAAAAATACGACTAGAATTTTTCAATAAAAATCTTTACCGTAACCGTTGCCTTGCAGGAAGAGTCGGAAAGCCTCGACAACCTTTGCGGGCTGTTCCTCGAGAACCATTCCGCAATCTTGAATCTAAAGTTGAAATAAAATGATTGTTAATTATCACTTAAACATATATTCACGAAAAATAACTTTAATTTTAGAAATAGTGTTACTTTCATCCATGTTGAGTTGGTCGGGTCGAGCCTCGAGTTGAACGTGACGGTATCGTCAACATGGGGGCTAAGGGCTCCCGTCATATTCAGTACAGGAACTTTGACCGTTTTTACTGAATTCTTCCTGGTAGGGTCCAGTTCTCGTAGAATGGCAAGGTCCGACCGACGAACGTAGGAATCGATGAACAAGGCCAGATTCACCGGGTTCACGTGATGTTCGAAATATTCGCGATAAACGTGAACGAGATCGTGGTTCCTCTCCTGGGTCAACTAAGAAAATATTTACAAAATTTAATGAGTTAGCACTAGAAATTAACGATTTTTTGTAAATACTGAACTATTGAGATTCATCAATTATTATTATGTATAATTACTTGATAATATTATTTCAGTAACATTTTGCAAAATTTATAATGGTAATGTTTAAATATAATATTATCACTATTATTATAATAACCACTTGATATAAGGCTATAATAATATTAGAAATATTAATAAATAATATTTTTTTTTCTGGAAGTTTTAGTGGTATACCCTTCCGAAGTGATGCCACATGAGATAGTCCAGCGGTCCTTGGGTCATGCCTTTAGTGCGTAAATGGCGGGCATTGAGCTTTTGGTAGCCCCACTCGATCCATCCAGCCGTGGTGGAGACGCAGTTGAGTAGACAGAGGGCGTCCACTTTGTCCGGATGGGCCAAGGCAAAGCGGACGAGGATGTTGGCTCCCGCCCCGACTCCTAGCCCGACGAAACTCTTCAGGTTGAAGTGCAGCAGCACGTCGAGAAGCTGCTCAGACAGCTCGTCCATCGTTGGGTAGACGAACCTTTAAAAAAAATATCAAAGTAATTAAATAAATAAGAACATACATAATAAATATATAATAAATAATGAAAAATTATAAATACGGAAACAAATAACACGGAAAACGTAAAAACAGATAAAGTGAGATGTACACTCATCAAATATTAATAGTAATATATTATTACTTATTTAAAATTATATATTAAACTGAATAATACTTTGAGGTAATTACATTAACCAAATATTTTTCTCACATTATTAATACGACATTATACCACAAATATTCTTCTGTGTAAGTTAAAATAACTTATTACTTTAAAAATAATTCAAAATCAAGTATATTAAAGATATTTAATCATTGTATAGACGGAACAAGTTACTTCTTGGTAAAACTATCGAGTTGCCATTTAATTGAACGACTGATGTTGTCACCAAAGCGATTAACTTAATAAAGCACAATTTTGCCAACAATCGGCGAAATGCGCAAAATATCGATCGCGACCTCAAGCTCCCAACCGGCGATCAATAGCATCACCGAGAAAATAAAAACAATAGTATAACCTCGTACAAACAAAATCGGGAAACGTACTCAACTAACAGAACTGGCAATAGTTGAAGTTACAAAAGCAACAGCTGCATTAGTAGGAGTAGGAGTATTATTACTAGTAGTAGTGGTATTAGTGGTAGCAGCAGTACCAGTAGAACTAGTAGTAGTACTAGTGGCGATAGAAACAGTATTAGGAGTATTGGTACTAGTAGTAGTAGTTGTAGCAGTAGTAGTAGAAGTAATAACAGCAGTAGTTCGAAGTAGTGGTAGCAGATAGTTCACATAGCAGTCTGCGTATAGTACTTATTATAACCCATCATAGTCTACCGTATCAATATTTTCCAATTATTAATTATAACTGAATTAATCCAGTTTAGTTTATCGTAAATTCAGTAACTCTGCCATCAACATAATTTAATTTCTACAAATTATCACTGTTATGTTGAACATCTCTTCTTAATAATTCAAATCATTACAATTATTGTTTATTACATTACGTATGTAACTAGATGCCACTCATAGTATTACAATAACTTACATTATCATCTGCGCTGTTATCATTATGTATTACATGATAAAAGTATTTTTTTAATCTCATTTCTCGGGTATGTGAGGCATCTGCCCATGACCCCAAGGGGAGGGATTGCAGATACATTTGCTAAGGGTCGCTGGTCTGGGAAAGGCCTCACTTGGAGTCGAGTGGGATCGAACCTACTGACCCAGAGGTGAAGGGTGATGGTCTTGACCTGAGGTCTTAACCATTGCGTCACCAGCGCCCTTGATAAAAGCATTATTATTGTATAAACATTTATTTTTATAAAAAGAACAGTTATATCAAGTGTAGAAAGGCTTACCCTTCAGGGAGTGTAGCTGCACCTTCCTCTTGTCCAGGCGCGTTAACGTGGAAGATACAGAAGTTCTGGGCTAGCGAACGCATCTCGGAGAAGTTGAAAAACGCTTGAAAGTTGGCAACATCTGCAAACATTCCAAAAATTAATATTTAAAAAAAAATTAGCTAACAAATTGTAATATAGGGTGATGTATTCTATTATTAGCAATACTAGAAGCAGTAATATTAGTAGTAGTAGCAGTAGTAACTGAAGTCGTAGCAATAGTAACTGTAGTACTAGCTTTAATAGTAGAAATAGTAGTAGTAGTCATTATTATTTTATTCCTATTATTATAATTAGTTGATTTTGTAATAATTTATTATTATCATTAATCCACTACTACTCCTCCGACCACTACTCTTCCTATTATTACTTCTTCTTCTACGACATCTACTAATTCAACTACTTTCACTTCTACTACTACTGCTTCTACTACTTCTACTAATTCAGCTACCACTACTTCTACTACTCCTCCCTCTACTACTATTACTACTACTACTACTACTCCTCCTACTGCTATTACTGCTACTACTACTAAAATTCCTTACGATTGAGCCCCAGATCATGATAGGTAATAATCGCTGGTTTTGAGCGATCTCCTTGCACAGCTACCAACAGCGAGCCCTTTGCACTGTTCACCCGTTCCTCCTGTTAAGTATTACTACCATTAATATTAATATAAAATAAATATGAAGATAAATATCTACTTCAAAGAATGTAGAATTCTTGTCCAGAGTCCGAGAAGCAGGAAACTCCAAATGCACCGCTTTCAGTTCGATATCGTCCGAGGCATCAACGGGCAAAGACCTGCTGAAATAAAATACATTACAACTTATTCAAGACATTTCTTGTTTAGCTCTGCAATTAATCTTCTACTATATAGTACATGCGATTAATCTTTAAAAAAAAAAAAAACATGTTTGAAAAAGCAGGAAAATTTAACTTAAAGAACTGGTTTCGGACAGTGGCGACTCGAGTAGAAACTGCATTTCGCAGTCTGACATTTTTTTTTCAATCTGAACTTAAGGAAAATTTTCCTTAAAATAATTTTAATGCGCAGTAGAAAGTCGTAGTCTCCAGTTGGAATAGCAAACAAACTGTAAAGGAAACATACACTCAACACCTACACAAAAACCCTGAGTAATCCAATTATAGGCTTATAGCCACTAAACCGAGTTAACTTTTCAGGAACTGGGATAAAAATCACAAATCAGGAATAAGAAACCAAGAAACGAAGATATTTGTATCGTGCAAAAACGACCGAGATTGACGTTTTTACCCCAAAAGCGCGGCCTCTTCTGCCGAAGTAGTCGAAACAGGCATCTCGCAAGACCTGACGATAAAATTATTTTTAAAAAGATAACTACGTTTTTCGTATCTTGTTATCTCGCACGCAAAACATGCAGAGTCTCGATAAAAAGCGTTAGATGCAAAACGTCTAAAAAACCCAGTTTTATGCAAAGTACAAACCTGATTCTAGGGCCTCGTTCAATAAACGATTCTTTCTCCGAGTTATCGGGATATGAAGAAGGCTGGGGATTCGTTATGTAGCGTCTGAGGGACCCCAGTAGACTCGACGGCGACTGTGGTGGGGCTACGGTTGTGGTTGTTGAGCGGTAAACATCGTCAGTGGGTACTGTGTAAACTGACGTGCTCATTGTATCTTAAAAAAATATTAACGTGCGGCAGCCAAAGCAGACCAAAGCAAAACCTAAAACAAAAAAACACAGATTTAGCGTCTCACGCCATGCAAAACGCTTAACTCAAAAATTTCCGCAACCGAAATGTGAAGTGCGTAGAAAGCTGGGGGAAAACCTAAATTATAAAACTTTTTTACCTGGCTTTAAAGTTAAGATCGCAGGTGGCGTAAATCCCTAAACAAAGGGAACGTACGTGACTACGCAATACAGCGTTTGATAAATACCTAAAGGGGAGGGTTTCGTTTATAATTTTGCAAAGTCCTGTCTTAATAGAGACTTGTGTTGCTTCTGAAAGAACCTTTGCGAATGAAACGGAGACAAGAGGAAGGTGCGGGTTGAGTTTGCGCAAAGCAGAAAAACTTCCCTTTGTGAAACTTAAACGTCAGTAGATATGATAAACAACACGCCACCGCCATCTAGCGGTAAAATTAAGAACTAATTACTATGATTTTCTAATTTTGTGTTAATAATAATTTTGTTACAATAAAAATTTCCAATAATTAAGACTTTATGTATTAATAAAGTTGCACAAATTGATTAAATAAATATTTTTTTATTTCATGTATTTGGTTTTTGACACGTACTAATAAAACAAATCAGGAAAACTGTAGCATTTTACGCAATATTGAACAAAGCTTTATCAGCGAAATAAAATTGAACCGTTTGAATGGCGTGTGATCCAATCAAAGGAAAATTTCTTTGAACCATTTCAGCAAAATGTATACATTCATTATTAATATTAGGCTTGTCCTCTGGTTCCATGTCGACTTCCCGAAGTAACTGCAAAACTGGAAAATAACATAATTACTATTAATAATCCAAACAATTATCAAAGTAAAAAAGATTAATTAAACTTCAAAATTATCGTAATACAGCAAATAAGGAATTAATTAGATTGACTATTTCGTTAAAATTAATATTTTTTATACTACCTTCACGTAGTGTGTTGATGCCTACAAAATTCTCCAGTACAACTCTCCAAGTTTCCAGTTGATCGTAACACGAAATCCCACGATTTTCCTCTTCATTCGTAACAGGGAAAACACAAGTCGCTTCGACAGTTTCAGCAAAAGGTAATTCACTTTCTTCTTCATCATTTTCTTTGCTTTCTTGATGTTCAAAGGTCTTAGAGTCGCTGAAAGCGCTATCGAAACTAACCGTCTTCCTCAGCGTAAAATTTTCGCATTCAGAAGTCGATTCTTTGAGATTAAACGAACTCAAAACGCTGATTAAAGTCCCTGAAGGAATCTGCCATTTCTTACGAGATTTTTCAGTGTTTGAAACCACGGAATCAGACTCTATAGACGAACAGTTTGAAGACACAGAACATTTTCTAGGATTAAGTTTCTTCTTGTTCAATGGTACTGCGTAGACCGCTAGAGATCCTAATTTGTCTTTGGGTATCAATTTAGTACTTTTCCTAGTAAATTTAGTTATTTTTCGCAATTTGGGCTGTTTGTCGCTGCAGAAAAATGGTCTGGCGAGGATCTTTTCAGCGGAGGGTCTTTCTTCAGGATTTCTGCGCAGCATTTGCGAAACTAGGTTCCGCAATTCGTAGCTGTACCTCGTAGGCATAGGGAGGTATTGCAATTTATTGATGGAATTGAATAATTCTTTCATATTTTTGCCGGTAAACGGACATTTGAGTGTCAGCAGTTCGTAGGCCAGACAGCCTAGGCTCCAGATATCGCTCTTAGAGTTGTACTCGCGTTTAGCGCAGATTTCTGGAGACAAGTAATACGGTGTTCCTATACAAGTATTCGCCATTTCGTATTTGTGACGGAGAAGTTTTGCCACCCCGAAATCGCCTAGTTTGACTGTTTTCTCGTCTTTGGAAAGAAATACGTTAGCCGCTTTGATATCGCGGTGGAGGATCTTGCGCTCGTGGATGAACGAAATGGCGGACGTCAACTGGAACAGCCACGTTTGAATAAATTTCTCGTGAATAAATACACCTCGCTGACGTTTTATTTTCATGTTCAAGTCTCCTCCATCACAGTACTCAGTCACTAGGTACAAGTAAGCCCCATTTTGATGAAATGAATCGAAATATTTGACGATGTTTGCATGGTCTAGCTGGGCGAGTAGAGCTACTTCGTCCCGAGCATTTTGACTCAATTTTTCGCTTAAATTTGCAGTGTTCACTTGTTTCAAGACTTTGAATTCACTGGAGATTTTGTCTTTGACTAAAAATACTACGCCGAATGAACCTTTCCCCAGTTGCTGCTGTTTTTCGTAACGCTCCATTTTAGTCTCCATGTTGGCTGTGTGTTGTATATCGGTTGCTATGGCAACAGAAATTTTATAATTAAGCAATTATTGCCTTTTTACCACCATAAAAATCATAAACTCAAATTTGGTATAAAAGTTTGAATAAATATTCCATTTTGTAGATTTTTTTTAAAGTGTATTTTTAGATTCAGTTTGCTTGGTTAACGGGACTGCTACTCGATAACGCTAATAAACACGGAGATGCCCTTAAAACGTTAACACGGCAGTCGAGGTTTTCGTAAGATGAGATCAAAGTTAATGAGCTGCGTAACTTGACGTAGAAAGACGCAGGGCAACGCAAGATCCCGCTGAAGCTCGTCTCATCGTATTTCATCAGATCAATGGGCACAGCACTGCCAAACTAGAGTAAACAAATTCAATAAATAAATTTTTAGAAATGTTTTTTGTTGAGCATATTTCTAATTTACCTCTCCGAAGATCTTCCTGATAGCCAGGACGAAAAACGCTTTAAGAACAGGCTTCGTTATACTTGGTAAACCTTGACGTTTATCAAAATCTCTGTAATTTAAGATGTTATAAATATGATTTTTAAAAATTAAAAAATAGTGAATGTAGTTTTAATTTACATGTTGAACTCGAGATAATAATGTTTTATCAGAAGGGTTTCTACATTCCCGTTTCCGCAGACTCCGTCGACAGCTTCTTTCATTTGTAAGAATTTAAAAATAACTTCTGACTGAACTGTTATTGCTTAATTCGATTTTTTGTAGTAGAGTTTACGCTGAATTATTATTAATATAATGAACACGTGTAAAATTAAATTATTAACTTAAAATGTCAAATTCAAGTCAAAACAAAGCGGCGTTGCCATAGCTACCATTTAGAAATTCTTTATATAAAAAAATTTTAAAAGTAATACTTGTAATATTTATACCTTTTCTAATAATATGATATAAATAAATTTATTAATTTAACATTTAATTGATTTGAATTTTTAGTAGGAAATGTTTTATTTTTACTGCATGCAGCTGTCATTCATTTGCAAGTGCAGACAACAAACGCCCACTTGAACAAAACTGTACACAAATACGTCAAATAAATACAGATTTCCCTATACTTTAATCTACTTCAAAAACATTTGGAAAAGTAAGAGAAAGAAATGTTTAACATTAGGAATTTAGTTAATCGCATTGCCAAAGCCGGGGAGGGTGACAGCGGCCAGGGTGAGACGTCTTCATCTAAAAGCCGAAGCGAATCTGTCAGCAGTTACTCGCAGGAAACTTCTTCGTCAGCTGCGGCAGAAGCTGAAGGTTTTCTATGCCCCGCCTGTTACAGCAACTTCACGAACCCCGAAGAGTTGCAGCTTCATTACGAGCAAGTGCATCAGGACCCTGGCGCCAATTACCTGTGTCCTGTTTGCAAGGCTAGGCTGCGAAATTCGCTAGAGCTCGAGCAGCACTACGCGGTCAACCACATGAACCAGGGCCCGGTAAAGAGTGGCAGCTTAGACGACATGCGGAAAGAACTGACGAGTCTGAACTCGACCCTGCTGGAAGAAAGGTGGCAATCTGAAGAGCTTCGAAAAGAAGTAGAAAACCTGAAAAAAATGCTACAGGCCTCAGGAACGTCTGAAGAGAGTGAGGCGTACAGTCAGCAGATCCAGGGTCTGGAAGAAAGCAAAGCTTTATGTAAGAAAAAGACACAGTTTATTGATTATTTTGCACACTTTTCTGGCTTCTCTACGTTTATCCTTAATCCATATTTTCATTTTCAGTAATGTCTGAAGTTTTGTTACTGAGAAAACAGCTCTCCGAGGCTCTTGAGTCGTCATCTTCGTTGAGGTCCGAACGAGACAAGCTTGGCGAAAAATTAGCGAAATCTTCTCGAGACGTTGCGGAGCTGCAGGCCAGTCTCGACGAAACGCAGGGCATGAAAGCTGCGTTACAGGAACGTGTTAACTTGATGGAAAACCAGCTCTCGCAAAGGTAAATGTAAGATATTCGTTAACATATAGTTTAGTAATTTGTTTGAAAAATCTACAGAGAAAATGTGGACGACGCTGGAGTCTTGAAACGAGAACTGGCTTCGGTTCAGCGGATGATGGACCAGTTATCAAAAGACAAAGAAGAAGAACTCGATCAAATGAAAACTTTGGTGAAAGACCTGCAGTCGCAGCAGGAAGTCTCGACAAATGAGCTAAACGCGCTTCGAGAAAGTTTCGAGGCTCTTCAACGTTTCGTAAGTAGAAAATTATGTCTTATATTTAATAACAGTAATATTTTATTGTTTATTATTATATATTTATGTTCATTAATTGTTTTTTTAAAAGGCTGATTCTGTTCAAGAGGAGAAGAATAAATTACAGGCCGACCTGGAAAACGTGGAATTAACGAAACTAAAGCTTCAAGAAACGGAACAGCAGGCAAAATATTTGACAAGATTCACTAAAATTGCATTGGATTTTTATAAAATTCACATTTTCTCCCCCCAGTTATCGCAAATGCAGACCCTGCGAGACGAAACCGACATTTGCGTGGCCAAGCTGCGAGAGGAAGTCACTTCACTACAGGTTTATTTTCAATAACTAACTCTATTTATTAGATTACTTCAAGAATTTAACTATTTCTTTCCATATTACGTACGTATATATATATTAATATCACTTCACTACAGGCTTATATTTAATAATTAATTTGATTATTTTCAATATATAACTATTTCTTTTCATCGTATATATATATATATAATTTCAGTCCAATACAGGCATAATTTCAATAATTCACTAGTTTATTTTATTAATTTTTATATAAAACTATTCATTATTATATTATAATATTATTTATTTAAATTATTCATTTGCTGATACAGGTAATGCTTAACCAGGCCCGCCACGAAGCCGAAGGCGAAGTGTCAGCCAAACAGGACGAGCTTTTGCAGTTAAAGTTGCAGCTTCTGAACCATCAACAACAGGTATAAATACAAAAGAAACGTAAGAAATACAGTAAAATTTACAATGAATGACAAAAAAAAGCTGTAATTCTTATTCTGATAAAAAAGTACCCACTAACGTTATTGATAATTAAATGGTAAAAAATATGTAGATAGTTAGACTTTTTAAATGTTGTAAACATTATGTTCACACTGCCGTCCTGTACCAGTATAACTTTGGAAGTAGCTTTTACTGGAATAAGTCCTGTAGTTGGAACAAAGTTTGAATTTCAGTATTTTACGGCACTTTCTCAAGTATTGTTATTGTAACATTGTGTTTCACACTAGCATGTTATACTTGTATAACTCTGGTAATGGCTTATTCCTTCACTGTATGATTTATCCCCGTTAGGCAGTTTATACTGGAATAAATCCTCCATTGTGAACACAGTGTAATTTTTCGATTTTTTCTCTATGCTTCTATTTATATCTTTATTTTATTTTATTGTTTGTCCTTCTGTGTTGTTTATTTTTGTATATTACTGATAGTGTTCTGTAAATACAATTTAATTTTATTTGAATATATTTTATTATTGTTAGGTAATTTATAAAATATTTAGCTACTTTATACATATATATATATTTAGATTGATTATATTAATGAAACTTTTTCAAAGGTTGCTCGACTGGAGAGTTCGTGTGAATCCCTTCAAGCGGAAAACAAAGATTTACGTCAGGAGTTAATTGCTGGAAAAAACCTATTGGAATCGGAACTGCGCTCTAAACAGGCTAAGTAAATATAACATTAATAATAGTAATAATAATAATAATAATAATAGAAGTAGCAGTAGTAGTAGTAGTGCAAATGATAATAATAATAATAATAATAATACTACTACTACTACTAATAATAATAATAATAATAAATAATAATAGTTTAAGTAGCAGGACTAATAGTAATAAAAGTAACAGTAGTAGTAGTAATAGTGGCAGCGGAAGCAGCAGCAGTAGCAGAAGCAGCAGTAATACAAATAATAATTAATGTTAATACAATATTATAAATGATATTATTATTGATAATACAAAATAATAATAAGACCCACTACCACTAATAATAATAATAATAATAATAATAATAATAATAATAAAAATAGTAATAATAATAATGATAATGTGGCAATAGGCCGTAGGCCTAAGTCGAGACCAATAAACAGATAACAAAAATAATGATGATGAATTTTTTCTAGGGAGTCGGAGCTTAAGGACGTGGAACAGAAGCAGCAGAAGCTGCAGCAAAAACTGCTCATCCTGGAAAAGGAGAAAGACGAACTGGTGATGAAGATCTCTGCTGGAGAAGGACTCAACACTGCCATTGAACAGCTTCAATCACAAAACGTATTTTTATTATTAGTTGTAGTCGTAGTTGTTGTCGTGGTAGCAGCAATAGCACTACTAGTAGTACCAGCAGCAATAGTAGTAATATCCTTGGTGGTGATAGTAGTAGTAGTAGCAGTGATAGTAGTAGTACTAATAGCGTCAGTAGTGGTAACAGTAACAGCAATAGCAATAGTGGTAGTAGTAATAGTGGTAGTAGGAACAATAGTAGTATAAGCAGTAGGAGCGATAGTAGTAGTAGTAGAACTAGTAATAGATGTAGTAGTACTAATTGTAGCAGAAGTTGTATCAGCAATAGCAGCAGTACTAGTAGTATCAAGAACAATAGCAGCAATAGTAGTAGCTGCAGCAATAGTGCTAGTAGTAGTAGTAGCATTGGTTTAACAGTCTTGCCATTATTATTATTATTATTATTTTAGCAAGCTCTTCAGCTGGAGATTCAAGAGGGATCGCAGAACTTGGCCACATTCAAAAACCAACACGATGAAATCGTCAACGAAAAACTGAAACTCGAGTCCCAGATGGAAGTCCTCAAGCAGCAGCTAGCTGAAACTAACGAAGAAAATGCGGCAAAAGACAAACGCATCGAAGAATTGGTAAAATCTAGAAAAAATGTATTCGAATAATAAGATGCTGTTGATATTTCATATCATTCAGTGATTATACATTCTTAATATGTGATAAGGTATTATTAATATGCAGTGGAATTTACTAATAATAAACATAGTGTACAATAAAATATGATGTATTACATAATTAGCTAATAATTAATAAATAATAATACGTCTCACAATACTATTAATAAATTTTGTATAAATTATTCGACTAAAAACTAAATAAAAATTAATTTATGATAAAATAATGCTAATGTATATTAAAATATTATAAATTATTATTAACGAATTTTGCAGGTTGGAATGACAGAGTCCTTGAAGGAGGAAGCTCTGAAAGCAGAAAAATCCTGGAACACTGACAAAGAAAAACTGCAGAAAAAACTAGAAGATTCAGTGAAAGCCAAGGAAGGTCTGGAGAATCAGTTGCAGTCACTTTCAGCCGAGAAAAACGTACTGGAAAAAGAAAACTCCAGGATCCTGGAGAAACAGAAAGAACTGGAATCGCAGCTATCCAATCAGATGAAATCTTACGAAGCCCTGGAACTCGAATCAGATAATTCGAAAATAAAATATTCGGAAGCCGTGACTCTGATTGCTGGACAAGAAACGAAGATCCAGGAACTGACCAATCAGATCGCAATACTCACTGGAAAATTGGACCAATCAAATAACGAGGAAATTCGACTGAAAACAGCAATGGACCAATTGGAAAACTCCATGGAGATGCTGAAGAAACAATCGGAGACCTCGTTAAATGAAATGGAGGATAAATTGAAATTAATGACGGAAACTAATGGACGTTATGAACTGACCAATCAGCAGCTCCAGGAAGAAGTGCAGCAACTCAAAGAAGTATTCAATTATACAATAATTTATTTAAATAGTAACAAAATGTTTGAATATTAAATTACGGTATGTATATTTAAAATACGCGTCTAATAATTATAGTTTTTTAATATGTGTATTAGACTGGAGTCTATAGCAGACCATAGTCAAACTCTTATGTAGAAATATGAACTTAGTTTTTAAAAAAAGACCAAAATTCCTGAACAACATTTTTCGAACACTTTTACCTACTAAACATGAAGGGAGAAAAAGAATAATAAAATACAACTGACATTAAAAAAGTAGAACTTAAATATTAACCCAACACCAAGAAGATAATCTAAAATACAAAATATAAAAAGAACCTAACCTACTCCAAATATATATCTATATTTATTAATAATATTGCTGTAAGTTTGTAATAATCTTAATGAGCGTTAACAATCATCTGAGTTATTTCTTAATTATTAATCTAGTATAAATAATCATTACAGTAAATTATTATATATTTTACAGAAAGTGCCTTTCTTACATGTATTATATTTATATTTATCGTATTATCATCCATTTGAACAAGTTTTTAAAAAATTAAGTATTAATGTTATTTTAATTTATTTCTGAAGTATCAATCTAATATTGGTTACTGTTTATTTTGAAATCAATTAACAAGTGATTTGTATTATATGAGTATTTTTATTTCTCATTTTTTATTTATATTGTTATTTCACCATTTCAGGATCTAACAGCTAGTACCGCAAAAGGCGAAGCTCTGGACAAACAAGCGGAAGCCCAAGTGCAGAGAATTGCGAACTTGGAAAAGATGATTTCCGGAAAAGATGTGATTCTCCATGACAACCAGCAAACCATTGAATCCCTGAATGCGGAAATTGTGCGAGATAAATCGCGAATTGCGGAAATGGAGGGAAAACTGCAACTCCTGGACAAGGAGAAACGCTCACTTGCAGCTTTGCTGGAATCTGAACAAAACGCTCGGACTAAGGTTTAGTATCTATATTAGTAGTAGCAGCACTTGTATTAGTTGTAGTAGTAGTAGTAGTGGTAGTTGTGGTGGTGGTGATAGTAGTAGTAGTAGTGGCAGTAGTAACAGTAGTAATAGAAGTAGCAGTACTACTAGTAGTAATAGTAATGGCAGCAGTAGCAGTAGTGATAAAAGGAGCAACACAAGTAGTCGTAATGTTAGCAGAAGTAGCAGCACTAGTAGTAGTAGTGGTGGTAGTAGTAGTAGTATCAATAGTAATGGCAATAGCAACAGTAGCGGTAGTAATAGTAGCAGTAGTTCAGCAGCAGCGGATATTATTATAATTCTAGTTATTATTATTATTATTATTATTATTATTATTAGTAGTAGTAGTAGTAGTAGTAGTAGTAAAAATAACAAAGTAAATTAAAAAGTAGTAATGGCATTTAACTAACTAATTAAATAATTATTTATTCCAACCATTCCGCTCGTTTTACATACATTTTCTCAAATATTTTCTGTGTATTACTTCTGAAATAGGAAAAGCGAGATCACGAGGAAGCCGAGCAGCTGCTGAAAGGCGAAAAGGAGTCGCTGGAGACGCTGACGACGCACCTACAGAATCAAATGGACGAACTGCGCACCGAGCATCGCATTCACTTGCAGAGACTCAAAAACGACATGGACGCTGTCTCTGAAGAAAAAAATCAACTAGCAACCCAATTGGTTCGTAAAATTTATTATATTTAACAAATCATTGGTTAAATTCAAGTTAATGGACTAATGCTAGTGTCCTGTTGCATCAGCTATCGACTCGATTGGTTAATTAATTCTATTTGTAGTTAATTTATTCATTAATTTATGTTGATTATTAATTTATCATTTATTATGCAAATTAAATCGCAAATGTTATATTAAATTACTGAATAAATTTCCCTATATTTAATTCATTCATTAATTTGTATTAATTACTCATTTATTGCTTATTTATTACATATATTTAATCATGAATTTTATTACAATAAATAACACAATAAAATTCGTCTATAATTCAGTTATTAATTTATATTAATTACTCATTATTTATTTATTTTGTATTACAATCTGAATCTAAATGTTCAAATGGGACTAATGGTATCCATTCCGTTGTATTAGGCTACTGCGAAAGAAGTCGCAGAAAACGAGAAAGCGTCCCGAGAAGAAACGAAGGCTCGACTTGAGTCGCAAATCAAGTCACTGACCTTGCAGCTCGCAAAGGTCAACGAAGAACTCGGTTCGCGAACCAAACGCTGCGACGAACTGCAGTCGCTTGTTGAACAGAGCCGAGGCCGCACTTTGGGTATTTATATTATTATAAATAATATTAGTTTTAAATGATTTCTTTCTGTAATAGAATTAGAAGCTCAAGCTGCTGTTTTGGAGGAGGATAAGAAAGAGCTGCAAAGCCGTTGCGGCCAGTGGGAAGTCGAGGCTGAAAAAATCAAAATGGCGTCGGTTGAATTGCGAAGGCGATTGGAGGATTCGCAATCGGCTCTCCACGAACTGGGAAGAGAGAACCAAAGCCTACAGGTTAACATGTCATCGATTTTAAGTTTATTCTGTTCATTATATGTAGATTAGATTTGAAATTTTTATTAACTAATGTTAAGTACGTATATTGATTAGGCTCTAGTTTCTTACAATATTATTAATAATTTACTATCAATTTGTTTGTATTAATTAACTTGAAATATGATTAATTGAATTGATTATGTTTCTGGGGAAATTCGAATATTTATTATTATTATTATTATGCACTTTTTATCTCTATGTATTAATTAACGTTAAAATTTATAATTATGTTAATTAAATACTCCTCATTACCATATTATAGTTAAATTACTAATTTTCAGTTTGTATCAACAACTCAAAATATTATTATTATCACACTTTTTCTATTTTATCTATATATATATTCGCTACTCTTTTTCACTTTGATAACTCTATTTATCATATTTATGTTGATTAAACATATACTTATTATTATACAATCATTTCAGATGGAGAACGCCAAGCTGCAGGATCGCAAATGGGCCGACGATTCGGAGGTTCGTCAATGTCTCGGCTGCTCCAAGGACTTTTCCATCACAGTCCGCAAACACCATTGCAGGAACTGCGGCCAAATCTTCTGCAGCGACTGTTCGGCCAAACAAACGCCCATTGGCCAGAGCAAAAAACCTGTACGCGTCTGCGATCCCTGCTTCAAGGAACTGCAGAACAGCCGATAGTTTTTTTTCACAAATATTCAAGTATTTAATTTAAATTCATTTAAAATCATTTTCATAAAAAATAATTGATTTTTTGTCTTTTTTGGGTAACTATCCCAGTTCAACTAGTCCTTAATTTTTGCTTATTTTTGGCTTGATTTTGATATTTTGGCTGGGAATTGGTATAACTTCGTATGTATTTTTGCAAATGCAATTCAAAAAGAGAGGAAAAAACACGTAATAGTGAAAATTCTAGGTTTCTTTTTTGCAAGTCCTCTCACTTCGTTCGATCACAGTCGAAAAGAAACCGTTTTTTCAATTAAAAAAAAATGTTGAATAATTGGCTAGAAAATCAAAAATTCGTTTTAAATGTATAACATTTAATTCAACTCGTGTTCGTCGTCGCCCTGTTTGGCCAGCTGATAGTCATTGGCGGAAAAAATGGCCTCAGTAGCCAATCCGCGTTTACGTTTGCTCAAAAACCACGCCCCTATTAAAAGTCCTAAGCAAATGGCGTTAGATATCAGGGTGTAGTACATAAGGGACATGGCCTCGTGTTCTAGTAAAGCTCCAGTGATGGCTGGTCCTATCATTTCTCCTAGGGACGAAGCCACAGAAAAAGCAGCCGCGATTCGATTAGTAACTGCTAGTCGTTTCTCAGTCCAAACAAAAATTGTAGCGAACGTAGAGGCCATCCCGATACCCATGACTGCCGAGCTGACAGACAAGAGTGTCTGGTTTGTCTCTCCGGAGACAGACAACATCAAGGAAGTGACCAGACAAACGATAAAATTGCCGAACAGCATGTAACTAGGTTTCGTGAAGCTGGCGATGAATATACCGGCCAGACGAGCCAATGCGAACGCGCCCCAGAAAATAGCTGTAATGTAATTGGCTGTCTCTTCTGGCAACTGCAATTGGCTCTGCATGCCGAACGTCGTCAGGTATTGGCTGTACGATACCTACAATAGGAACCAATCAAATTTTTTAACCTAGAAATATCTTAAAAAATCAGACATACCTCCGTTCCAACGTAGAACAGGAATACGAAGAAGAGCAGACCAATTATCATTAGTTTTTTTCGTGGTTTCAGTCCAGAAGGTCCTCTAGAAGAGGCTGCAACTGTAGTGCTTCTATCTCTTTCGCTTGTGCAGAGGAAAAATAGGAAAGTAAACGAAATGTGGATAACGATAATGGCGATGATCGAGTAGAGCAAATGCATTCGAGTCACTCCGTATTTTTCCCAGTCGAGGTTTAACCCGGTTCCTTCATTTTCATTCACTAACGTGGACGAGTTATCCCTGTTAAGTGGAATTTTAAGAATTTATTCCGGTTAGCGTAAGGTTAAACTGCGATAAGCTAACCTAGTGGTGTTTTCAGTGGCTTCGTCTTGCTGGCCTCGGGATTTTCCTCGGCTTTTTGTAACGAATCGCGACGGTGAAGTAGTTTCGACTAGCTCGGTTGCCGGTAGTTCAGTAGTTGTTTTGATTGCCGCTGCTGAAGAAGCAGGGGTAGTCGTTTCAGGGGTAACTGGAATAGCGCTTTCTGCTATTTTGCTTTTTTCTGCGTTTTCTTGGTTAGTGGCTGCTACTGTTGAACCGGAATAAGGTTTATCGTCAACTGGGGTAACGACAATATTCGGTTCAGTAGGTTTATCAGTTATCTCAGTTATCGTGGGATAAGACGTAGTATTAAGAGGGATAACTGCTATCCCGGTTGTTGCCTCTGTTGCAGTCGTTGTAGCGTTTTCACCTGCAAAATAAAATAATATTAATAAATATATACATAATATAACGAATTAAAATTAATAAAAAGCACATTACAAATTAAATTAAATTAAATAATTATCCAAGACGATAATATTAATGTTAAATGTAATAGATTACTTAATTTTTATTTGTTTTATATTGATAATAAAATTAGATAATATTAAAAATAATTATAATTAACTATTACTTGAAGTTTGAGGAGCTAGGCTTTCAGTTGTCGCGTTTGTAATGACCGGGGACTTTGTAGTTGTAGAGTTTTCTGCTACTTCACTAATAGTAGTTGTGTTAGCTGCTGCTGAGGATCCTGAAGTATTGCTGCTGACACTTTCCACAGCCAAAACCGAAGTCGTAACGTTTTCAACAGCAGAAATATTCGCCGAACCTTCAATTGCTGTGACATTAAAGAAAAAGAAATGTTATTTATTATTATCTATTATTTCATTAAGAATACAAGGACTAATTTTTTATTTAATTACTTAATATCATATATTATTTTAGAATATTATGTTTAATGTAAAGTTTTATTATTACACACGATGTATTATTTGTATTACATTATTTATAACCGTAATTTAATGTGTATAGTTTATAAATATTTGTATAGTATTTAACTTACAGTTTTATTTGTGGGATAATAAACGTGACTTTAATATAATTCGGAAAAATTACGAGGAATATTATTTATTGTATTTTATATTGTAAACGTAGTTCCTCTGCTAATAATTCTAAAATAATGAAATCATCTATAATAATTCTAAATATCTATAGAATTCTATAGAATTATAACTATTCCATAGAATCTACAACAATTCTGAAATAGTGGAAATTTCTAACCAGTTGCGTTAAACTCTGCATTTACTCCATTCACTGCTGCAGCAGGTATGGCGGTACTGTTTTCTGATTGCACTGTCACTGTTAAAAAAAAGTTCATTTAATTCAAATAAGATATTGTTAATACTCGCATGGTACTTGCCTGTTGCATTCGATTCCACTGTAGTAGACACAGTAGTAGTAGTAGAAGCAGAGAGTGTAGTATTATCACTTGACTCGGTCGTTTCTATTTAACAAAAATGTAATAATAATAATAATAATAAACAAAATACGTAAACGTAAATAATGATATAAATAAACACTATACAACAAAAAACTATTCAAATGATACAAATAATAACATAATAGAAGTATAGAAAAAGATAATACGCAATAATAACAAAATTATATTTAAAAAGAATATTTAGAATACTGTGATAAATAATTTATTATACTGAAAACTAAATATTCAAAAATGTG
Source organism: Eulimnadia texana (assembly GCA_002872375.1). NCBI lineage: Eukaryota > Metazoa > Arthropoda > Branchiopoda > Diplostraca > Limnadiidae > Eulimnadia > Eulimnadia texana. Next base: position 16,511,228 of record NKDA01000001.1, read on the forward strand.
AAAAATATTATATGAAATATAAGAAATATAAAAATATACAAAATAGTATAAAAATCATATTTCAGAAATATTAGTCTTATATTACGTACGCTTAATAATTATAAAATATTAAGACTTCTCCTAAAACAAAAATAATTAATAATTTTCTTACGAGTTAAATTGGATTGCACCGATGTTTCTGCAGTAGTTTTGTTCAACGCTAAAGATGAATTTCCCGACAGTACGGCTCCTGCGGTGGAAACAGTGGTAGCGGGAGGATTTTCCTCGGCTGATGCGGGTACTTGTGGCAGTGGAATTTTTTCCCAAATTTCAGATTTTCCTAGCAAACTCCCATCAATGACTGAAGGCTTTGGTTTGGGTTTGGGAGGTTTGGTTGTAGTCGTAGGGTCATCCGGGCCCTCAGCTGTTGTAGACTCGAGGATTTCGTTATCGTTGCGGGAAGCAGGAAGGCCCAACATTGCGTTAAACGTCTGGTTTGCCGTAGAAACTGATTCAGACGTTGTGTTATATGATATAGCTGTAGTAGCGTTTTGTTCAGCCGACTTTTCAGGGACGTTAAACGTTTCTACAGCATTTAAAATGGCTTTTGCAGTTAAATTAAAGTCTCCGGCGGATTCTGTTGTGTTGAAATTTAACGGAAATTCAGTTGCACTTCTGACGAAACGTCTTGTGATATTGAATTCATGACTCACAGCGACTGTAGTGAGAAACGGCTGAGCGAGTAAAGGTGCTATGAACCCACCAACTCCGAACGAAAAATGCAAGGCCTGCATGTAAGGCCCTGTAAAAGAAATATTGTATAAAATAATTCAAACCCCCGAAACAAAGGAGAGTAATTATTTATCATTAAGTAATATGTATTTAATTGTAGGTGATTTTGTATATAATAATTTTCGCTACATTCAAGATGTATTGAAATTCAAATAATTATACTTATTCTAGAATATTTTTGGATACCTGCGTCTTTGCCCCACAGCTCGAGACACAGGACACTGGTCCCCGCGTCCAGAAACCCTCCGCCTATGCCGATCATAAAAGACGAGCACATCAGAAGCCACAACTGACGACACCATGGCATCGACCCAACACCTATACCCATGCATAACGTCACCAAGAACAGTAGCGAGTAACGATTGTATCGATCGAACAGGAAGCCACCTACAATCAAACGCAAAAAATAAATGTCAAAAATAAGATTAACAAATTTTCATGGGAATATTTTAGTTACTCGCTAAAGATCCTGTAAGAACGCCAATTGATCGAGCGGTAAAGATATAAGCAATCTTCCCGACGCTAGCTCCGACCTGGGCTTGCAGCTGCGGTAGTGTTGGACCGGTCACAGCCATACAAAGACCCTGCAGTACAATTTCAGCTGTAGATAATGTTAACGATTTTTCTGTTTATCGTTTGATACCAGTCCAAAGTAGCCGGCACAGAGAGAGGCAGTACGAAGCAGTTTGCCCAAGTTGCGACTGCATTTTACTTTTCTGTTACGTCGGACGGGAGCCGGCGAATTCGTTGAAGAAACGGACGCGCTTCCGCTGAGGACCTCGGTGTGGAGGAGTTCGTGATGTGCCTGATCCAGATTCACCTGTTCAATTAAAATGAAAATGAAAACAAAAATGTCAACTTTGTTTTCTTGTTTTTGTTTTAAACAATAGAAATAATAAACTTACATCATCCTCCATGGCAGCGTGATAGAGAATGTTACCACTCATGATAAAATATACAAAAAGTTTCGAGAAAAAAAATATATTATTAGATAATCTACATTCGTTTGTTTGCTTTTAACAGCAATTTCACTTTCAACCTAGAATATTCACGTTCACCCAAATAATTTATCACTGATGAAATTAGTAACGAATTTCACCGCTAGATGGCGTTTAGTGAAACAATAATATAATAATGATATACTTTATTCAACGGTTTAAGTAATGAAAATAATAGATGAATATACAATATAATGATGAATAATTAAAACTTGAAAATAATTATTATAAACATAAATTCACAGCATTGACAGGGCATTAATAGGCACACGCCAAACCCCGTGCCCCTCTATAGCGGACACCTTTATAAAATCATTTTTTAACAAATATTAGACTATTTTTAGCACCAAAATAATTCACTAATTTTTTCCAATTTTTTTGAAATATTTAAAAAAATGAAATTTTTATACACATGTATTTTGATTCGACTGTCCGTAGTGGAGAGGTTGATTTTCAATGGCATTTTTTTTTTTTAAGAAGAGGCTCTTTTTTATTATTATTATTCTTTTGGAAGGGACTCTTTAAATTTTTTTTTCCCCGGGAAATTTTGGGGAAATTCTGAAGAAATTTTCTTGATGGTCCAAAGTATAGTGGCCAACGGTGGCTTGAAATTGCTGCTTAATTTTCCTTTTCCCTTTCCGTCTGGTTTCTCATGAGCAGCCATGAGCAACCTGGAACACCGAAACTTTTGCCACCTGCCCTCAAACAAGTCTAAAACCTCATTAACCGAGTCCCTTCAGGAAAACACCAGAAAAAATGAAAGAAAACGATATAAAAATCATCCAACTTTTTGATATATCCATATTTTACGAATCGTATACATTTTATTGTATATTGTCTATTAGTATATGTATACGGATGTTTTATAGTGAGAACGCACCTCTCTATAGCGGACACTCTAATTAAATTAATTTTCAAAAATTTCGAATTTTAAATGGTACAGAAATGTTTCTCGATTTTTTTTGTGATTTTTCATGGTAGTTTTTGAATATTTTTAGCATTATGCTAATTTAATTGGTGTGTCCGCAGTAGAGGGGTCGCACGCCTTGCCCCACTATAGCGGACACCGTTATAAAATCGCCTTTAAATAATTTTGAAACTTTCTTTACACCAAAATGTTTCTAGAATTTTTCTGTAATTTTTAAGAACATTTTAAAATGAAATTTTTCGATAAACGTATTTAATTCATGTGTCCGTAGTGGAGGGGTTGCACGCTTGCCCCACTATAGCGGACACCGTTATAAAATCACCTTCAAGGAATTTTGAAACTTTCTTTACACCAAAATGTTTCTTGAATTTTTCTGTGAATTTTCGGTACATTTTAAAATGAAATTTTGTGTTAAATATATTTAATTCGCGTGTCCGCAGTAGAAGAGACAGTCTATATAGTAGCATTCCCGGCATAAGCACCTATAGGGCCCATTCCAAAACGCGCACCCCACTATAGCGGACACTTATATTAAATTAATTTATTAACATTTTGAACTTTTTGGGATGTCAAAGTGTTTCTCAGATTTTTTGGCGATTTTTAGACATATTTTCAAGTCGATTAGTTGGTAGGATTATTTTACACGAGTGTCCGTAGTAGAGGGGGCTGGTCTACAGAGGCCTTTTAGGGAATAAGGTCTATAGGGCCTATTCCAAAGGCGCACCTCACTATAGCGGACACTTATATTAAATTAATTTATTAACATTTTGAACTTTTTTGGGTATCAAAGTGTTTCTCAGATTTTTTGGCGATTTTTAGACATATTTTCAAGTCGATTAGTTGGTAGGATTATTTTACACGAGTGTCCGTAGTAGAGGGGGCTGGTCTACAGAGGCCTTTTTTAGGGAATAAGGTCTATTGTGTTGTACATTTGCCGTGATATTGGAAGGCATGACTCAGGTAGGCAGGCAATGGAAAAACACGACCAGACGGTCAGTTGATGGGAAATTTTTGGTTGAAACTTCCTTGCCAAACCGCACACAATTTCCTTTTGTCTCTCACACCCAATGGGGTCCCCTTCTATCCTCTATGTCCTCTTCATCATCATCATCTGTATTATCAAAGGTTACTATCATATTATCAAGTGTGAAGTTCAGTACAAGTCTTGAGAAAAGTTGACCGGCCCCCTTCACCAGTGTTTCCACTTTTGCAGGGAAGTTCCCTGAAAAAAGGGGGAGGGGGGAAAAATGGAAGTCTGAAAAGGGAAGAAAAAGAGAAGAGAGTAAAGAGGAAATCTAGACCCTGTACATTCTGGCACGGGGAGCGGGGGAAAAGGGGAAAAATAAGGGAAGAAGGGGAAAATGGAAGATTGAAAAGTGGCAACACTGAACTCATTGTCAGTGTTTCCACTTTTGCAGGGAAGTTCCCTGAAAAAAGGGGGAAGGGGGAAAAATGGAAGTCTGAAAAGGGAAGGCGAAGAGAAGAGAGTAAAGAGGAAATCTAGACCCTGTACATTCTGGCACGGGGAGCGGGGGGAAAAGGGGAAAAATAAGGGAAGAAGGGAAAAATGGAAGACTGAAAAGTGGCAACACTGCCCTCACAGAAATTGTGTGTTTATTTCTGGGAGGAGGGAAAATTTTCTTTCAATGACATACACGTGGGGAAAAATGGGGGGAAAATGGGGGGAAAAAAGTTGGCCAGTTAATAAAACGAAAATGGCCGTGTATAAAGCAATATATTTAGAAGACTCTTGGGAAAATGGATGAGCCGTGAAAATGAAGCCAACCTTGACAAGCTTTCCCAATTGCCTCATACGAGTTTTGTATCAGTGCTTCCACTTTTTTCCCCTTTTTCCCCCCTCCACTTGAAAATGTCAATTTCCCCTTTTTCCCCCTCCGCTTGAAAATGTCAATTTCCCCTTTTTCCCCTCCGTTCTACAGATTAAAGCTGCATTGGTAAATTCACTTTATTCTCCATTTCCCCTTTTCCCTCTTCCCCATTTTCCTTAGTTAAGGGAATTTCCCTGCCAAGTGGAAGCACTGTTTTGTATGTACTTCTGTTTAGCATCGCAGAAAAGGGGAGGGGGGGTCCGAAACCTCAATCAAAGTGCACAGAGATAATTTGATAACATGTTGATAACAGAGCTTGATCATATAGTTTCAGACCCCTCCTTCTCCTTCCGGATTGCCGCTATACGTTCGCACTTTAACAAGTTATTTCCTATAGATGTGGTATGCTTTGATTAGTATTGGTCAAGGGGTCCGAAACTTCCAATAATCTTGGTACACCTACGTCATGTTATCACTGTTATCAACCTGCCATCTCCGTGTTATCTCCATGTTATCATCCGTTATCAAATAATCTTGGTACACCTACGTCATGTTATCACTGTTATCAACCTGCCATCTCCGTGTTATCTCCATGTTATCATCCGTTATCAAATAATCTCCGTACACCTAGGCCGTGTTATCACTGTTATCAACCTGCTATCTCCGTGTTATCTCCATGTTAACATCCGTTATCAAATAATCTTCGTATACCTAGGCCGTGTTATCACTGTTATCAACCTGCTGTCTCCGTGTTATCTCCATGTTATCATCCGTTATCAAATAATGTTCGTACACCTACGTCATGCTATCACTGTTATCAACCTGCCATCTCCATGTTATCATCCGTTATCAAATAATCTTCGTACAGCTACATGTTATCACTGTTATCAACCTGCTATCTCCGTGTTATCTCCATGTTATCATCCCTTATCAAATAATGTTCGTACACCTACGTCATGTTATCACTGTTACAAACCTGCCATCTCCGTGTTATCTCCATGTTATCATACGTTATCAAATAATCTTCGTACACCTAGGCCGTGTTATCACTGTTATCAACCTGCTGTCTCCGTGTTATCTCCATGTTATCATCTGCTATCAAATAATCTTCGTACACCTAGGCCGTCTTATCACTGTTATCAACTGCTGTCTCCGTGTTATCTCCATGTTATCATCCGTTATCAAATAATCTCCGTACACTTTTCCTCAAGAGTTTCGGACCCCTTGGTATTGGTGTTATCATCATGTTATCAGGTCGAGTCAGGTGTTATCAAGGTGTTGTTTCCTGTTATCAATCGATACAGTGGCGTTTAATGAGCCATTTCCTACACAAACGGCGTCCTTTCACCTGTTACCCAGAAAGAATGAACGGTTATTAATAAGTTATGATAACAGGATACAACATTCCCGAAATAACTAGAATTTTTATATTATTTAAATTAATTATGATTCATTTTTAATTAATTAGTTTTTAAGCTAACGATCTTTTCGAGGATAAAGAGAATGAGAGTACCCCCACGTAGACAACTTTGTACTGTATCCTGTATGAAGTTGTTTCAGTTTCCCCTTTTTCCCTTGAAGAGAGCTTTGTTTGTTCCCTTTTCTTCCCTACGTGCTTGAATATGAAGCTATAGTTCTGGATTTCCTTTTTCCCCTCGTCCCTTATTTTCCCGTTTTTCCCCTCAGTCCTTGAATACGAAGCTATACTTCTAAGTTTCCCCTTTCCCTTAGTTTTCCCTTTACTTCCCTCCGTGCTACAATAAGGCTATATTCCTTTAAAGTTTACTTTTCCCCTTTTCCCTTATTTTCTCCCTTTTCCCCGCCGTTCTTGAATACGAAGCTATACTTCTAAGTTTCCCTCTTCCCTTAGTTTCCCTTTCCTTCCCTCCGTGCTATAATAAAGGCTATATACCTTTAAAATTTTCATTTTCCCCTTTTCCCCTTTTCCCTTATTCTCCCCCTTTCCCCCTCCGTTCTTGAATACCAAGCCATACTTCTAAGTTTCCGTCTTCCCTTAGTTTTCCCTTTACTTCCCTCCGTGCTACAATATAGACTATATTCCTTTAAAGTTTCCTTTTCCCCTCTTCCCTGGTTTTCCCCTCTTTCCCCCTCCGTTCTTGAATACGAAGCTATATACTTCTAGGTTTCCCCCTTCCCTTAGTTTTCCCTCTCCTTTCCTCCGTGCTACAATATAGACTATATACCTTTAAAGTTTCCTTTTCCCCTTTTCCCCTTCGTGCTTGAATACATTTCCATATTTTCCTCTTCCCTTATATTTCCCTTTTGAGACCCTATTTTCCCCTTTTCTTCAGGAAGTTTACCTGCACAGTGGAAGTACTAGAACATAAAGTGCTCGTGCTAAGAAGTACTAGCACAATCAGCAAACGTGCAGAACACAATACAAGTACAATAATATTCTCATAGGACTATGTAGAATTAGGGACAGAGACTCAGTGAGATCTCACAACTTTGAGAGTTTTCTCACTGAGATCTCACTGAGTCTCTGTTCCAGATCCTACATAGTCCTATGAGAATTTTCTGTCGGGATTCTCATAGAGTATGTAGAACTAGGAACAGAGACTCAGTGAGATCTCACAACGTTTAGAGTTTTCTCACTTGAAATCTCACTGAGTCTCTGTTCCAAATCCCACAGAAGTCCTATGAGAATTTTCTGTCGGGATTCTCATAGAATATGTAGAACTAGGAACAGAGACTCAGTGAGATCTCACAACTTTGAGAGCTTTCTCACTTGAGATCTCACTGAGTCTCTGTTCCAAATCCTACATAGTCCCATGAGAATTTTCTGTCGGGATTCTCATAGAGTATGTAGAACTAGGAACAGAGACTCAGTGAGATCTCACAACGTTTAGAGCTTTCTCACTGAGATCTCACTGAGTCTCTGTTCCAAATCCTACATAGTCCTACGAGAAATTTCTGTCGGGATTCTCATAGAGTATGTAGAATTTTCTCTCAGGATTCTCATAGAGTATGTAGAATTTGTGGAACAGAGACTCAGTGAGATCTCACAACTTTTAAAGCTTTCTCACTGAGATCTTACTGAGCCTCTGTTCCAAATCCTACATAGTCCTATGAGAATTTTCTATCGGGATTCTCATAGAATATGTAGAACTAGGAACAGAGACTCAGTGAGATCTCACAACTTTGAGAGCTTTCTCACATGAGATCTCACTGAGTCTCTGTTCCAAATCCTACATAGTCCCATGAGAATTTTCTGTCGGGATTCTCATAGAGTATGTAGAACTAGGAACAGAGTCTCAATGAGATCTCACAACTTTGAGAGCTTTCTCACTTTAGATCTCACTGAGTCTCTGTTCCAAATCCTACATAGTCCCATGAGAATTTTCTGTCGGGATTCTCATATGACTATGTAGAGTTTGGAGCAGAGACTCAGCTAAAGAATCCCCACAGAAAGTTCTCATAGGACTATGTAGAACTAGGAACGGAGACTCAGTGAGATCTCACAACTTTGAGAGCTTTCTCACTTGAGATCTCACTGAATCTCTGTTCCAAATCCTACATAGTCCTACGAGAATTTTCTGTCGGGATTCTCATAGAGTATGTAGGATTTGGAACAGAGACTAAGTGAGATCCCACAACTTTTAGAGTTTTCTCACTTGAGATCTCACTGAGTCTCTGTTCCAAATCCAAATCCAATCCAAATCCTACGTAGTCCTATGAGAATTTTCTATCGGGATTCTCATAGAGTATGTAGAACTAGGAACAGAGACTCAGTGAGATCTCACAACGTTTAGAGCTTTCTCACTGAGATCTCACTGAGTCTCTGTTCCAAATCCTACATAGTCCTCTGAGAATTTTCTGTCAGGATTCTCATAGAGTATGTAGAACTAGGAACAGAGTCTCAGTGAGATCTCACAACTTTGAGAGCTTTCTCACTGAGATCTCACTGAGTCTCTGTTCCAAATCCTACATAGTCCTATGAGAATTTTCCGTCGGGATTCTCATATGACTATGCAGAGTTTGGAGCAGAGACTCAGCTAAAGAATCCCCACAGAAAATTCTCATAGGACTATGTAGAACTAGGAACGGAGACTCAGTGAGATCTCACAACTTTTAAAGCTTTCTCACTGAGATCTTACTGAGCCTCTGTTCCAAATCCTACATAGTCCCATGAGAATTTTCTGTCAGGATTCTCATAGAGTATGTAGAATTTGTGGAACAGAGACTCAGTGAGATCTCAAAACTTTTAGAGTTTTCTCACTTGAGATCTCACTGAGTCTCTGTTCCAAATCCAAATCCAATCCAAACTCTACATAGTCCTACGAGAATTTTCTGTCGGGATTCTCATAGAGTATGTAGAACTAGGAACGGAGACTCAGTGAGATCTCACAACTTTGAGAGCTTCCTCACATGAGATCTCACTGAATCTCTGTTCCAAATCCTACATAGTCCTCTAAGAATTTTCTGTCAGGATTCTCATAGAGTATGTAGAACTAGGAACAGAGTCTCAGTGAGATCTCACAACTTTGAGAGCTTTCTCACATGAGATCTCACTGAGTCTCTGTTCCAAATCCCACAGAAGTCCTATGAGAATTTTCTATCGGGATTCTCATACAATATGTAGAACTAGGAACAGAGACTCAGTGAGATCTCACAACTTTGAGAGCTTCCTCACTTGAGATCTCACTGAGTCTCTGTTCCAAATCCTACATAGTCCTATGAGAATTTTCTGTCGGGAAAAAGAAGAAGAAGAAGAAGGAGACGAAGCAGGTGTGTTGTATGTGTGAGAGAGCGATTGCGAGCGGGAGCGACATGCTGCACTGCACAGGAAACGAAATTTCGGCTGCTGTTGTGTCCCTGGGAAGGTTTGCCACTTCCGGCGCGGTCATAACCGCCATGTAATAAGCAAACACCACCGGAGCAACCAACCAGTCAGAACAACAAAATATCCTCTTTATCAAGGGGTTCGAAACTCTGAGGAAAAGTGTACGAAGATTATTTGATAACACAGGATAACATTGGAGATAAAAACGGAGATGACAGGTTGATAACAGTGATAACACGGCCTAGGTGTACGAAGATTGTTGAAAGTTTCGGACCCCTTGCTCTTTATGAACTACCCAAAAAGTTATCCCGACTGAAAATTCTCATAGGACTTGTGTAGACTTTGGAACAGAGACTCAGTGAGATCTCAGTGAGAAAGCTCTCGAAGTTGTGAGGTCTCACTGAGTCTCTGTTCCTAATTCTACATATTCATATGAGAATCACGACAGAAAATTCTCAGAGGACTATGTAGGATTTGGAACAGAGACTCAGTAAGATCTCAGTGAGAAAGCTCTCGAAGTTGTGAGATCTCACTGAGTCTCTGTTCCTAGTTCTACAAACTCTATGAGAATCCCGACAGAAAATTCTCATAGGACCATGTAGGATTTGGAACAGAGACTCAGTGAGATCTCAGTGAGAAAGCTCCGAAAGTTGTGAGATCTCAGTGAGAAAGCTTTAAAAGTTGTGAGATCTCACTGAGTCTCTGTTCCTAGTTCTACAAACTCTATGAGAATCCCGACAGAAAATTCTCATAGGACCATGTAGGATTTGGAACAGAGACTCAGTGAGATCTCAGTGAGAAAGCTCTGAAAGTTGTGAGATCTCACTGAGTCTCTGTTCCAAAAATTCTACATAGTCCTATGAGAATTTTCTGTCGGGATCACACATAACACATACTTCTCAATATGCCATAAGAGATCTACGTGTTAAGATATTGTCATAAAATATTGATTGGACTGATACATTTTCCAGCGGTGCATATAATTTCGCATATACGAGCAACAAAAAAGGTGGATGGTATAGAGAAAGGTGTATGGCGCCGGTAATATAGACCCACTTCAACGATCTGTTGTGTTGACTTTGCAACTATGGGACCTGGTTACCATGGCGACGAGCAAAAACCAATGGCCTTTGCATGTGAAATAGTCCCAGCCGTTGTTATAGCATTACGTCGGTACACAGTGCACGGGCTATCACAAGAAACTTTGACACGCAAACCACCCCTGAAAAATAATAAGTGTCCCCGGCCTGTAATATCCCCATATATAACATATTCCATTGTTTGATTACATTTCGCATTATTCGTTTGCAAAAATCTCCGTGATTCTCCATGATTCCCGGTTCAATGTTTTAGCAGTTCGTTGTACAGGAATCGAGGAATCGTCCCACCTGGTTCGTGATTGGTTGTTTTCAGACTCGAGAGCCAATAGGAACTGCGGGTTTTTGTGGGTCTCTTTAACGATCACTTGTGTATAGTGTAATGCAGCGCAGCAGCGTACCTTTCGGCTTTTACAGGTGAGAAAAAGCCGGTTGGTTTCCAGTAGCAAAGCTGCACTCGTCACGACAGGTTTCAGTGTCGTCACTAGTCCTCTTTCTCTCTCTGTCTCTCTGTCTGTCTGTCTGTCTCTGCCATTCAAACAGACTAACCCATCTCAAGTCTACAGAATTTCATTTTGTAACATTAAAATTTCAATTAATTTTTGATTCTAAATCACTCAGAACGGACAGAGTTTTGCAAGACGAGGTTTTCAGTTTCTGGAATGTAGACAAAAATTTCACGTGCCGCCAGACAAGAGACAACGACAATCTACAAGTAAATCGGGTAACTTGTTTTTCTGTATTCATTTTTTTTATTTCCATTTAAGCTAAGCTGCCATTGTTTCAACGGGAGATATTTTGGACATTTAGTTTTTGTGTTTTGAGATTTTCACAGTTTAAAAAAATTTGTATTCTGGTTCACAAAGAAGGAAGAAGAAGAAGAAGAAGAGGAAGAAGAAGAGAAAAAATAAGATGAAATGTTGGCTACAATTATCTTGGCAATTCGTAACGGTCGCTGTTTCGTTGTGGGCTATATAATTGTGCTGGCGACATAGTGTCGCCATGTTGGACTGCAGTTCGCTCGTTCAAGTTACTGAATACCTTATCTTTTCCAACCGAAGTCAAAGTGAATTTTCTGGAAGAAGTAGGAGTTTGTGGACGGGGTGGGGAGGAAGCACTTGAAACAAAAGATTGTATAGTGTATAGGCCCATTCTCTTTTGGCGGGTTGATGATGTCGGGAAAAAGAAATGATTGTTCCATAAGAAGGGTATATTAGCCGGATTGCCTGCTGCCTGCCTGCCAGGTAACGGGATGTTAAGTTGCTGCAAGGGCCTTCCAAGACAATTTGCTTTTATACCGCGCGTTTTCTTCCACCCCTCGCTGCATGGCTTGCCGACCAAGGTACAATTCCAGAGCTTCTCTCTCTCTCTCTCTCTCTATCTCTCTCTCTCTTTTGCTTTTCTTGTATCCTTCGAAAAAACTTCTTTTCTCTGTCTACCAGGTCACGACTTCCTGCGTTTATTTCAGACCGACATTTTCCCTAGAACTCTCTGGCGCTTGTTAGGTCTTGGAAGAGAGACCGCAGCAGAAAGAAGAGAAGCACTAAGTGATAAACCGTAATGCTAAAAGAAGTGGAAGAATTTCTCTCTTTTTTTAAAAATCTTAATCGTTTGCTGAAATCGGAAACCGCAGCGCCATTGCTTAATCGCAATAACCAACCGGCGGCCATTTTTGGCGAAAAAAGTGTAGGGTTTTGTATTATCCTCCAAAATGGCGGGCGGACACAGTTGACAAGGAATCCTTGAATCTTGGTTCAGGATCCTTTATAAGAAGATTCTTGAAGCCTTAGGAATTTTGTTGTTTACTACAGCGACGGGGGGATAGAAGAGAAGCGAAGAGAGAAAGGTCAGAAGAAATAATCGCTTCATAAGAGGCAACGGACAATTTTCCAAAGATCTTGTTGACGCCTAGGCCCCATGAGAAAAAGGCAAAACACACCTATTCATCGACGTAGATGATGGTGTCGTTGTTGTTGATGATCGACAGCCCCAACAGCCGGCGGCTAGAAACTTCCCTCACTTTGCAGACCCATCCCATCAACTGTCCTTTGCTAAAAAAAAAACCAAGACCACCTGACAACACACTGAATTGAGTCTATAACCATTGGATACACCGGAGTCAGTAATCCCGTGTGGACATGAAACGGAAGTAGCGGGACGAGCGGAAGAGGCGGTACCTTTTTGTCAGTGCGGGAACCAAACATGGCCGCTATCAATTAACTCTGACACGTTACGGAAGATGTAACACAACCAAGAACCTTTCTCTCTCCAGTGTGTTTTCCTAACTTCATTTTTCTACAAAAATTCCTGACAAATCCATCAATTAAATCCAAGGCTTTTTTTACTCGAAACAAAAAGATAGAAAACCAAGATGGCCCACCAAACAAAAAAAAATAAATAAAAACATGGCAAGGACAAAACAAAAAGAGAGAATAGGTCTAATAATTTTCGGGGAAAAAATTTTTTCGTGTCTAGAGGGCTCAAAAACTAGAGAAAAAAAAAAAGATTCCATGGTTCTTGCTCTCTGGAACTCCCATCGAGACCCACAGCAGACTAGGAAAATGCTCAGATGGCCCTTATTTTCCTTCTGCTCTGTTGGCTCCTACCTGCTGTACCTACCACCATATACAAGAACTAATTAAAATCTCCCCAAAAATATAATTTCCTTCCCTTTTCAGCCCTCTTGGTCTTGGTCTCTCTCTCTCTGGGTTTCCCCATTGCTGCCAAATTCAAATTATAGATCATTATGATGAGAGAGAATGGCGCGGGGTGGAGGTATTCTTAGGGCTTATAGGGCCTATTCCAAAGGCGCACCTCACTATAGCGGACACTGATAATAAATTAGTTTATTAAAATTTTGAACTTTTTTGGGTATCAAAGTGTTTCTCAGATTTTTTAAAGATTTTTAGACGTATTTTCAAGTCGATTCATTGGGAAAAGTTATTTTATACGAGCGTCCGTAGTAGCGGGGTTGGTCTACAAGGGCCTTTTGGGAATAAGGTCTATTCCAAAATGGCCGCTGTGGACTGACCCCTCTACTGCGGACGGCCGTATAAAATATTTTCATAGAGAAATGACGCTTGAAGATATTTCTAAAAATCACAGAAAAATTCGGCGAACATTTTGGTGTAAAAAAGTTTTCGGAATTTCTTGGAAGTGATTTAACAAGAGTGTCCGCTATAGAGAGGTGGGCGTTTGGAAACATGCCTCGTGTATGGCCTATTCCCAAACGTGCACCTCACTATAGCGGACGCTTATATCCAATCAACTAATTAGTATTTTGAAATTTTTTGGGTGTCAAATTGTTTCCCAGATTTTTTGGCGATTTTTAGACGTATTTTCAAGTCGATTAATTGAAAAAGTGAATTGATACGAGTGTCCGTAGTAGAGGGGGGGGGGGTGGGTGGTCTACAGAGGTCTATTTTGGAATAAGGTCTATATCAGTGCTTCCACTTTTTTCCCTTTTTTCCCCCTCCGTGCTACAGAGTAAAGCTACATTTGTAGATTCACTTTATCCTCCATTTTCCCTTTTCCCTCTTCCTCATTTTCCTTATTTGAGGGAATTTCCCTGCAAAGTGGAAACACTGGTCTACATAGCGTAGTCGACATGACAGGGCTATGGACAGTGTTGCCACTTTTCAATCTTCCATTTTTCCCCTCTTCCCTTATTTTTCCCCTTTTTCCCTCTCCGTGCAAGAATGTACAGGGTCCAAGATTTCCACTGTACTCTCTTCTCTTACAGATGTCTTCCCTTTACAGACTCCATTCCCCCCCCCCTTTTTCCGGGGAACTTCCCTGCAAAAGTGGAAACACTGACAATGAGTTCAGTGTTGCCATTTTTCAATCTTCCATTTTTCCCCTCTTCCCTTATTTTTCCCCTTTTTCCCTCTCCGTGCAAGAATGTACAGGGTCTAAGATTTCCACTGTACTCTCTTCTCTTACAGATGTCTTCCCTTTTCAGACTTCCATTTCGCCCCCTTTTTCGGGGAACTTCCCTGCAAAAGTGGAAACACTGACAATGAGTTCAGTGTTGCCATTTTTCAATCTACCATTTTTCCCCTCTTCCCTTATCTTTCCCCTTTTTCCCTCTCCGTGCAAGAATGTACAGGGTCTAAGATTTCCACTGTACTCTCTTCTCTTACAGATGTCTTCCCTTTACAGACTTCCATTTCGCCCCCTTTTTCGGGGAACTTCCCTGCAAAAGTGGAAACACTGGTTATGGAAACGTGTGGGACAGGGAAGAAAAATCTCAAGATTGTCGCCTTAAGTTTTGATGACGGTTGGGAAAAAGGGAATCTTTTGTCAAAAGCGGCTTGTCGTTTGGTGAAATCTTCCAGAAACTCGTGGGCATTCTTGACATTCCTTGTAGCAGGAACGTTTGATTTCGTCAAAAGGGACACAACCGTGTGGCTCTATACTTATCTCCAAATAAGATTTTCTGAAAGAAGAAGAAGAAAATAAAAAGAAAGAGAAAATATTTCGTGGCTTTGCTTTTTCTCAATAGAAATAACATTCACAAAAGAAAAAAAGATGGCCCTGATGAAAACGAGTATGAAGGAGAAGGATGAATAAAAACTGACGGATGAGATAAATGCGGAAAAGCTGGGGCCTCTTTGGCTACGGTGGCCACCTGTCGTTCGTAGACAGGGTCTCCTCTATTGTCCCGAGAGTCTGGCCAACTCCCGCGCTCTGACTGGGTCCCTCTCCGGTGTTCCCACTCTCAATTTCCCCCCTTTTCCCCAGTCGTCCCTTATTTTCCCCTTTTTTGTCCTCCCTGATGGAGTACAAGACTGTATTCCTAGATTTCCCTTTGTTGGCAACTCCCGCGCTCTGACTGGGTCCCTCTCCGGTGTTTCCACTTTCAATTTCCCCCCTTTTCCCCCTCTCCCCTTATTTTTCCCTTTTTTTGTCCTTCGTGCTAGAGTACAAGACTGTATTCCTAGATCTCCCTTTTTTCCCCTTGTCCCTTATTTTCCCCTTTTTGGTCCTTCGTGCTAGAGTACAAGACTGTATTCCTAGATCTCCCTTTTTTCCCCTCGTCCCTTATTTTCCCCTTTTTGGTCCTTCGTGCTAGAGTACAAGACTGTATTCCTAGATTTCCCTTTGTTGCTAACTCCCGCGCTCTGACTGGGTCCCTCTCCGGTGTTTCCACTTTCAATTTCCCCCCTTTTCCCCTCTTCCCTTATTTTTCCCTTTTTCTCCTCCGTGCTAGCATAAAAGTCTGTATTCCTAGATTTCCCTTTGTTCCCCTTGGTGGTTGAATCAAAGGCTGATCTACTTCTAAATTTTCCCTCCTCCCCCCCCCCTCTGTGCTAGAATAAAAGGCTATACTTTTAGATTTCCCATTTTCCCTCTTTCCTCAAGTTCCCTTTTTTTCCCTTCCGTGCTAGAATGAAAGTCTCTTCTAGATCTTCCCCACTCCCTCTTTTCTTACTTTTCCCTTTTTCCCGTCCGTCCCCGAGCAAAATGCTGCACTTCCATCGATTTTCCCTTTTCCCCTCTTTTCATTTTTCTTTCTCTCCAGACCCCATTTCCCCTCCTTTTCCAGGGAATTTCCCTACAGAGTGACTTCAAAAAAAAGTCAAGTGGAGGAATTACATTGTTCCTGTGTGGGGGGAAAAAAAAATCCTCGCCCAGCACCGAACTTTTGTTGAGGAGAGGATTAATTTCCACAGGTTCTTTCTGTTGCAGACATTTTTATTAAAAACGATGGTGTGCTGTTGACCACGCCCATCTGCAGGTTACCTTTTTGGGCCACGCCCACCACCCAGGCACTTAACCACGCCCATCTGCGGGGCTCGTACACACATGCACAACAGTCCTTGTCCCCGTAAACTGCATAGTCGTTAAGTACAGTATCACGAAAACGCGGGGGAAAAAACTTTTTATTTTTTCAAATTTTTGGATAAAACCAACGGAAATTTTCTAGAAATTTGAGTTTTATTATAAGTTTTCGTGAATATGCGGTTTTGCGGACAGCTCTCTTTATTTTTCCTGATTGGGTGACTGTGGCGATCACGTGACCATGACAGAAAAAAAAAATAAAAATAACCACAGAATAAATTTTTTTTTTATCCTGAAATTTTCCTGAATTTCGCTGTCGTAAAACATGATTACAGAGAATTTAAAAAATATATTTATTTGTGAAAGTATCTTCAATCATAACAGAGTAAAATACTATTATACTATAAAATAAATACATATACTTATATACTAATACAAAAAGGGGGTCCGAAACTCCGAGGAAAAGTGTACGAAGATTATTTGATAACATGTGATACAATGGAGATAACATGGTTGATAACAGGTTGATAACAGTGATAACACGGCCTAGGTGTACGAAGATTATTAGAAGTTTCGAACCCCTTGACTAATACATATACATATACTATAAATAACTAACTTACTAACTAACTAACTAAGTAACACTAACTATAGCAATGAATGTATACGTTCATTCATTGGATATACTAATACATATACATATTCTATAAATAACTAACTATAACTAACTAACTAACCAACTAACCAACTAACTAACTAACTAACTAACTAACTAACTAACTACAACTAACTATAGCAACGAATTTAGGTTCATTCATTAGATATACTATAACATTTACATATACATATACTATAAACAACTAACTATAACTAACTAACTAACTAACTAACTAAAACTAACTATAGCAACGAATGTATACGTTCATTCATTAGATATACTAATACATACACATATACTATAAATTTCTAACCAACTAATTAAATAACTAAGTAAAATAAACTATAGCGATGAATGTATACGTTCATTCATTGGATATACTAATACATATACATATACTATAAATTTCTAACTATAACTAACTAACTAACCAACTAACCAACTAACTAACTAAATAACTAACTAAATAACTAACTACAACTAACTATAGCAACGAATTTAGGTTCATTCATTGGATATACTAATACATATACATATACATATACTATAAACAACTAACTACAACTAACTAACTAACTAACTACAACTGACTATAGCAATGGATGTATACGTTCATTCATTGGATATACTAATACATATACATATACATATACTATAAACAACTAACTAACTAACTAACTAACTAACTAAAACTGACTATAGCAATGAATGTACACGTTCATTCATTGGTGCAGTGTATTACTATTTTTCATTCATTGAAGAAATAGCTTTTCCAGTGCTGGAACTTTTTATGGAGAATTTTCCCTGGAGCTTATCTCTTAACCACAGGCTATAAAATCATTGAGGTTCGCCTATTTCCTTTTACATTGTCTTTTTTTTTCTTCATTTTTTTAAAAAAAAATATATTTCATGACTTATTTTTGTACTTTTGTAAAAACCTTCCGGTTATAACTGTCCATGAACTTTTCCCATTCAATTTTACGGTCAAAATCATTGTTCCGCTAAAAAAAAAAAAATATTTATATTTTTATAATAATATAATGATATATAATATATTATAATTTATTAATTTAGAATTATTTTTATATAAATTTATAGATATATATTTATTTATTTAAACTTAAAAAATTTTCTAATTTATTTTCTTTTGCAGGGATTTTATATGGGACTGAACAAAGGAACCAATAGCAGAGTATCGATTATTTGAAAGGACCAATAGGAGAGCTGATCAATTATTTTTCCTTGGCGTGATTGTCCAGAGACGAATCGTCATTGGCCCCGGGCGCGTCGCTGCTGTGTGGAGCCGTCGCGACGCGCCGGGTACCGCCTCGCACCGGATCGATACGCGGCGACATGCACTCGCTCCATTAAAAATGGCAACTTGGCGTTGTTATTAAATAGAACAACAGCAGGAAAAAAAACTGAATGAATGAATGAATGAATGAATGAATGAATGAATGAATGAATGAATGAAACGACATGGAACATACAAATCCATCATAGAACTTTTTGAATATTATAAATAATTTAAATTAAAATTTAATATTTTCTCGAAAACTGACGACATTTTCTGGCTACGAGGAATGGCACTGGAAGAATTCACGGGGCTATTTTTTTCCAGTAGGCCTACCCGTGGATTTTCAGTGCTGTACCTTGTAGTAAAGACATTACTTCGTTAATTACTATGAATTAAAGTTTTTTTTTATAATTTAGTTTTAATATTTTTTTTCCAGCTTCCCTTTATCCTTGGCACTGGAAGAATTCACAGAGTATGTTTGATAGACCGTCGTGGATTCCCTGGTGCCAGAGATAACGGAACAAATCGACTAAAATTAAATTTAATTTAATGAATTTTTTTAAACTGAATTAACATGTTTTGATGATAGATCTATAACATAACTCCTCAGTTCTTTGGCACTAGCACATTTTTGTGTGGAACTTCCAATTGAAAAATTTGGCTACAAAAATGTCGTAGTGTCGATTAATAAGAGGAGCTGAACGCCATTTTGTTTCTCGCACACAAAATGTATAACGGACCTATGTAAAAAAAATAATAATAATAAAACAAGTTTGAATTGTCAAAATACACGACAAGATTATTATTCAGCTTGGCTTTTATTGACTTCCTTATTTATTAACTCATTTGAATATCCATTATCGGCTAAATACAGTTGACGACTCTACTACAATTCCGTGACGGTACCCACAACACGGAGGACGGGGACATGATAATCGCCTGATCAACTATGCACAGCCCTTCAACTAATGATGATTTATGATGGGGTCGTGTTTCATCATAAAGCCCAGCGTGGTTCTTTTTTCCCTTTAAAAACCGGCAGAGCCCACCTGCAAGGCACGGTAGCTTTGAGAAGAAGAATATGTAGTTCCAAATTCGAACGCTAGATGGCGCTGTGGTCTGCGTGGTTCTTTTTCCTTTGAAACCCGGCAGAGCCCGCCTACAAGGGACCGGGAGCTGTGAGAAGAGGAATATGTAGTTCAAAATTTGGCCGCTAGATGGCGCTTTGGTCGGCGTGGTTCTTTTCCTTTGAAACCCGGCAGAGCCCACGTGCAACGCACGGTAGCTTTGAGAAGAAAAATATGTATTTTAAAATTTGGCCGCTAGATGGCGTTGGGCTCTTGTTTCATCATGAAGGTCAGCGTGGTTCTTTTCCTTTAAACCCGGCAGAGCCCCCCTGCAAAGCACGGGAGCTATAAAGAGAATATGTAGTTCAAAACATTACCGCTAGATGGCGTTGGGACAAACAAAAATATCAGTGCGTAGTTTAATACTTTTCCCCTAGGTGGCCGTACTGCATTGCCGTCCTATTATTTTATTTCAACTAAAACTATAACGGATTATTTATAATAAATACCTTAGTTCTCTTCTTGATATAGCTTAAAACGATTATATAGTGTCTTGAGTGAATGTAAATTTTAGACTGAAATCTTAAACCTTGTTCAAGCATAGCGGAATCCCACTCGTAACAAGCGATAAGGACGTGATAGCAAACGGCAATGGCAGCCGTTTCAGACATAACATAAAAGCAAAAGATGTTCATAACATATCTCAATTGATAAATTAAAATATTTACTTATTATTAATAATTTATAATAATATTAGATAAATTGCATTTCCCAATCATTTTCCTTTACACTAAATGCTTTCAGTATTTATTATAATTATTATAGTAATATTTATGTAGATTTATATAATTGGAAAAAATCGTAGAAATCCTATCTTCATTAACCAACTTGGTCATTCAGTGTTAAATATACTGTATCATCCCTAATTATATTAATTCTAACAACTTTTTTCAAGAAAATTTAATTCAATATATGATATATTTAATACTATAAATCATTATTACTATTACATTTTGCGTGTATACACCACTGAAATGTAATATTGAACATTTAGTACTTATTTTTGCCGCTAGATGGCTTTGATTACGTGGCACTGTCATTATTAATCAAGCACGGTTGTGTATCGATATACCGAAGGGCCAAAAGAATTATCGATATTTTTAAATTTATCGATACATTATGATTCCACGCATTTCGATCTTAATACACAAAACGGAAAATATATAACTCTGATCATCTTCTTTTAAAACTTTTATTAATTTTACAAATAAGTTTAAATAAAGTTTTTAATTAACAAATAACTAAATTAAGTTTCAATTTTCTGACTTTTCTATATTTGTTCTTATATAATTTTGCACTAGCCATGGGCCTAGGCCTACGTGCTTTAATGAAATAAAAAAAATAACTAAATTTATCTGTATGCTATTTATCAGTTGTATTCGTTTCTCAAGAGATGACTTTGAAAAGTAGTACGCAGTTCACTCGTTGGCCGATAGGTGGCGCGATAAATGTTGACGTTTCACGATTCGGATATTCAAAAAGCCTATGACGTGTTGGTCACGTGATGAGCCAACGTGGATACTGACCTTTAAGAATCGATATAAGTATCGGATATCGACGCAGCCATTTCAGCTATCGATTTTGATAGTTTAGCAGCAGGTCCCATTGTAAGGATAGGGCAAAGCCTCGATTATTGGAATATCGATAGGGAAAATAAAGAATCGATTAATAAAGTGGAAGAAGGAAACTCGGAATTCTCCGGCTTGACATTTGTGCCATTCTCTACCTTCACCTCGCCGTCATCAGGTGTCCGGCGTTCATTTGTTGAAATTTATTTAAAGATTTCATTTGAATTGCTGTTTTAAAAGAAAGGAACGTCGGAAGAATGGGCTGTAAGTATTTTTCTTTCTTCCAAATCACCAAACAACCGTAAAAAAGTATTAATTTATGTTTAAAAAAGTATGCGGCGTCATGAAAGGCTGTCCACTTCCGCGTGAACAGATTTTTGACCTAAGCCGCCTTATAATTTACTATAATTCAACAAAAGTCTTTTTGTTTCTTTCGTTCAGTCAAGTTTCTGGAAGTTATTGGACCGTTCTGCAGTGTACTGCCGGAGATCGCCAAACCCGAGCGTAAAATTCAGTTCAAAGAAAAAGTGCTATGGACTGCCATCACACTTCTCATCTTCTTGGTTTGCTGTCAGGTAACGACTCAACTTCACCCAGAAACCGTTTCCGAAATTTATTCGTTTATTAAATGACAGATCCCCCTCTTCGGTATCATGAGCTCGGACTCGGCAGATCCCTTCTACTGGATCCGTGTCATCCTCGCCTCGAACAGAGGTACACTGATGGAACTCGGTATCTCGCCCATCGTTACTTCTGGCATGATCATGCAGCTTTTGGCTGGAGCTAAGATCATCGAAGTAGGTGATACCCCCAAGGACCGCGCACTGTTCAACGGAGCCCAGAAACGTAATGCTTTACATCCCATTATCAGTGTTTCCACTTTTCTCTTTTCCCCTTCTTGCTTTATTATCCCCTTTTTCCCCTCTGTAATGGAATATAAGGCTGAACATCCAGATTTCCCCTTTTCCCTCTTGTATTATTTTTCCCTTTTCAGACCCCATGTTGCGCTTTTTCAGGGCCTTTCCCTGTATAGGGGAAAGGCTGCCTTTTATGTCAATTGAATCTAATAATAATGTTTTTTTGGTTATCTGCAGTGTTCGGTATGATCATCACGATCGGCCAGGCCATCGTCTACGTCATGACTGGCATGTATGGAGACCCCAGCGAGATCGGCAAGGGTATCTGCCTGCTGATCGTCATCCAGCTCTTTATCGCCGGTCTCATCGTTCTCCTCCTCGACGAGCTTCTCCAGAAGGGCTACGGTCTCGGCTCTGGTATTTCTCTGTTCATCGCCACCAACATCTGCGAGACGATCGTGTGGAAAGCATTCAGCCCCACCACCGTCAACACTGGTAATGTTTTCTTTGCTTTCTAGAGAATGTTGAACGTTAACATTTTTTTTTTGTAATCGCAGGTCGAGGCACAGAGTTCGAGGGAGCCATCATCGCCCTCTTCCACTTGCTCGCTACCCGCCAGGACAAAGTCAAGGCCCTGCGTGAAGCCTTCTACCGCCAGAATCTGCCCAACCTGATGAACCTGATCGCCACAGTCCTCGTCTTTGCTGTGGTCATCTACTTCCAGGTACTTCGAACAAGCCAGCGTTGAATCATAACTTTTTTTAACATTTTTGCGTTTTCTTGTTCAGGGCTTCCGCGTCGACTTGCCCATCAAGTCGGCCCGCTACCGTGGACAGTACAGCAGCTACCCCATCAAGTTGTTCTACACCTCGAACATCCCCATTATCCTTCAGTCTGCCCTTGTATCGAACTTGTACGTCATCTCGCAGGTACTTGAATACTTTCTATTAAATTATTATGTTTCTATAATTTCTAAAGTTTTATATATTATATTTCTATTATTAGACTCTACTTTAATGATCAACTAAAGGTCTGATTTTCTGTTTTTTCCTTCAGATGTTGGCCATCAAATTCTCTGGCAACTTTTTGGTCAACCTTCTCGGTGTGTGGGCTGATGTTGGCGGTGGCGGCCCCGCTCGTTCCTACCCCATCGGAGGTCTCTGCTACTACCTCTCGCCCCCCGAGACTTTCGCTCACATTGCTGAGGACCCCATCCACGCCGTCCTGTACATCGTCTTCATGCTGGGCTCGTGCGCCTTCTTCTCCAAGACCTGGATCGACGTGTCTGGATCCTCGGCCAAGGACGTTGCCAAGCAGCTCAAGGAGCAGCAGATGGTCATGAGGGGTCACCGCGAAACGTCGATGATCCACGAGCTGAACCGCTACATCCCCACCGCTGCGGCCTTTGGAGGTCTCTGCATCGGAGCCCTCTCTGTGATGGCCGACTTTTTGGGTGCCATTGGCTCAGGCACTGGTATCCTGCTGGCCGTCACCATCATTTACCAGTACTTTGAAATTTTCGTTAAAGAGCAGAGTGAGATGGGTGGAATGGGTACCCTCTTATTCTAGAATATTTAAAACAAAAACAAAGAAATTTGCCCGATTTTTTTAACAATTAAAAAAAAGAAAACCTCCGCCACTGTTTTCTCATCTTTTTTATGTATGATTTTTTTTTGTTTTTTTCTGTTTATTTTTTTGCAAAAGATGGAGAGATTTAACTTTGGTTTTTTTCCAAACGTAAAAGAGTGACCGTTGTGGAGCCTTGTATTTGTTGAAACAGCAAGAAAATAAAAAAATCGGGTGGCTGGTATGTTTTGAGAAAAAATCATCAAAGAGACAAGTGCTGCTGTATTGGCTCAACGAGTAAATGAAGACAAATATTTGATAACCAATACACTTGAATGTATGGAAAAGATAAAGAGATTGAATGGCGTCGTGTGTTTACTGCATGTATTTCTCCTTTTCCTGCGAAAGGATCTGAGCCGAAGACTTTGCGTCAAGGAACAGAGCGCTGACTTCTTTGATATCTTCGCTGGTGATGTTCTGGCGACCGTTGATTTTTGCCGTGAGCGAAGACGGAGAAAGAAGCTGAACAGCGTAACGTAGAGTGGAACGGTTTCCGATGTCTCCCAGAGTCTGGAGCGCTTCCTCTTCAACGTTCAGACCCTCGGTTTTTGCACGAATGCGAATAATCTGCACCATCTCTTCGGTGGAATAGGGAAGCGTTCGCAAAATCAGCAAACGATCCAGTAAGTCCAGAGGTACACCGTGAGGAGCTACGATATCTTCTGTCCCTCTATTTGCAAAATTTATTTGTAATATTATTTATTTATTATTATTATTTATTTATTATAATATAATAAATATCATAAAATTTATTTATAATACGCATTTATTAATAATTATTTACCGGACTGTGCAGAGTCCTCGGTTGGTAGCAAAAATGACAATAGGTGAAATGACGGATTCCAGGGCTTTCTGAAGATAGGTGAAACACTCCATATCGAGCATGTGGACTTCGTCGATGAACAAGACGCCTGGCACAAGTTCAGCTATGCCCTGGTCGATGTACTTGTTGACGATTTTGTTGATTTCGCGTCGAAGTTTATCTGAAAATATTCGTAAAACATAATTTAAAGACGCAAGTCCACGTCTAAAATGACGGTGCCTTTTGCAGTGCCTTTTTACAGTGTTTTGTAGGTATAAAACACTGTGGCTCGGACTCATTTAAATATACAGAGTAAATATCTGTACAGGTTTTTTAGAAGCAGCGTTTCTACTTTGCAGGGAAATTTCCTGAAAAAGGGGAGAATGTCGTCTAAATGGGAAAATCTGGGAATTACAGCCTGATATTCTAGTACGGAGGGGGGAAAAGGGAGAAACTGAAAGTGGAAACACTGTTTAGAAAAGGGAATTTTAATACCCGTAATTTCAGTTTTCTTGGGTTTCATCAGTTGTCCCATCATGGACAAGATATCCTGGCCTCCTTGGGGTCTAGCGTTAGCGACATCCAGATCGTGCAAAGTAACGTCCTGAACGACCTCCTTCTTCTTGTGAACGTCGCCTTTAGGCAGCGGGACATACTCTTCGGCCTGATAAAATATAATTATAAATGCTGGTATAAGTTCGTAACATAGAGAAAAGAACCAAAAACTACGTATTTGTGAATATATAGCTCCCTACGTAACAATAATAATAATAATAATTTTTTGTCTCCCAAATTAGTTAAGTTCAGTATACTTTCAGTATATTTAGGGTATACTTCAACTGTCGCGAAAGTATCTTATCATTAGTTCTTAGCACGAAGCTTCAACACGAGTAAATAAGTATTTGTGAATATTTACTTCAAGATCAAACTCCGTCGCAAATGTATCAGATCGTCCCTGACGTTTTACGGAGCCTGTGTTGGCTTCAATGTAAATGACGTCCCCTACTTCGACTCGCTCTTTCTGCAGGGCCTCGTAAATCGTTGGGTCTAGTTTTAGCTGCTTCGTGCCTTTGGCCGTCTTGAGTCCAATAATCACATGGCTGATAGTTTTTCCATAGCCTTGTTCAGACGATACAAACGATAATCATATTACTACAACAATACGACAAAATAAAATGTTAAGAAAGTAAAATACCTCCTAGAGGATTTTCCGTTTCTACTGGTGTTAGTTCAGTCACTTCCCCTTCGTAAACTTCTTTTGTTTCTCGAATTCGCAAACCAATAGCTCTTCGAAAATTCTCCATTAAGACTTCCGTTTTCTTGATTTCCGAGCTGAAGACTTCTGACCCAACCATTGGACAGAAAGGAACCTAAACGAGAACAAAAAAATGAGATAAATACGTAACTTTAAAAAACGTTAACTTTGTACCTTGTTTCCAAGTTCCTGCGATATAGCAATAGCGAGTGCCGTTTTTCCCGTTCCTGGAGGCCCAGCTAAAAGAATCGCTCGCCCAGCCATTTTTTTCAGTTTGATGAGGTCGACAATAAGTCCTGCAGCCTTTAAAGATCTCAAGATATTAAACAGTTCGTCAAATTACGAAAAAATGTGTTATTTACTTCTCTTGCATCTTTCTGGCCGACAAGTCCCGCAGCCACAGGAATCGCGGCTCCCGATTCGTCGAGCCCGAGTCCCTTGATGTGACTGTGCGCGGAAATTCGCTGGGTCTTTACTGTACTTTTCACTTCTTCGATTTTCATTTTAATTTCAGAAAAATGTACTACTTTTGAAAATTAACGTGTGTCCAAACAAATAATAGCAGAAAGCGCGCTTGAAAATTTTTCACGTTGTCGAGATGCGGTTTTACGGTTGCTATGGTAACAGCGTTGCCACGTGTTTTTTATCCAATATGCGGAAAAAAATAACTAATACTTGAAACATTATTTCTAACATTAATTATTATTATAATATTTATTTTGATTTTTTTATTAATTGAAAAGTTAATAATTATTTTAAATTTTTATAATTATAAAGTAGCTCATCACGCAATCGCACGAGGGCTTACGGGCTTTTCGTGCGTCCGTGATGACACGGCAGATCATTAAGGGCCTTACAAAACAAGACGGATATTTGGAAATTCTCTAATCACCAGGAAGCGGTTAACATCTATTTTTTGTTCTCCCTTTATTCTAGTACACATTTAATATTTCAATAAAATCCTCCTTTCACCAAATCAAAATAAATAATGATTTTAATTTACGCCTGTTGCGTTCTACCGGTGATGGAATGCCACCTATCAT
This sequence comes from Eulimnadia texana, assembly GCA_002872375.1. Lineage (NCBI taxonomy): Eukaryota > Metazoa > Arthropoda > Branchiopoda > Diplostraca > Limnadiidae > Eulimnadia > Eulimnadia texana. Next base: position 16,537,672 of record NKDA01000001.1, read on the forward strand.
GACTCAGCATTTTAATATTAACAATTAAAATTATTATATAATAAATTTCTAAATAATTAAAATGTAAAATATTAAAATTTTCATTTATTTATTTTAGTCTATTTTTTTTGTAAAGTTGTTCAACTGTATTTTTGTCTTTTGTTTTTATTTACTTTTCCAGGACACGTTTGGGTAAGAAGAAAAGGTGGGAACTCGTTATAATAGCCGCTCACTCCGTCTCCCACCGTTGAGCCGTTCGGACGGAAACCTTTTAAAGTCGGAGCTTTTGAGAACATTTCTTAAAAATTCCGATTATTTCTGTTTCAAGGGACAGGAAATCTGAAAAGGAAATATCTTTTGTCTTTTGTCATTTATTTTCAAAGTGGGAACCGTAGCCAGCTGCGTCCTAATCCCGGTCCGCCAAGCGCCAGTTACCATGACAACCAAAAACGGAGGTAATTCAAACTGAATATACAAATTCTATAACATTAAACTTTTTATTTAATTACATCAGCAACGAACGGTAACAGCCGACAGCATGTGGAAATACACAGAACCGGGTCACCCGCGTCGATGAAAGGGCCATTATTTTATTAATAATTGATAATAATTGATAAAATTGTTAACAGGTGATAACAGGAAACCCTTTCTCATTAGACCATAGGCAGGCAATAGACATTTTGCTAGGCCTGGAAGGTATATAGTTTTGTGGGTCACGTGTAGGCTACGTTTGCTAAGAAACCCTTTAAAAAACAAACTTTTTAAAACTTCTTCAGTTGTTCGTCTGCCACTTGACGTTTTGCATTTCACCATCACAAACCCGTAAGTTTTTCCCAAACAATTTTTTAAAAAATATTTTCCCAAACTTTTGAATCTAGAATCTGTGAGGAACTGAATCAAGATACGGGGAACTGATAATCTATAGGCCACACCTTTCGACCCAAATGTTTTCTGAATGAGAATTTTCAAGTCCCAAAAAAAAAAAATAATTAGTTACAGAAAAATTCCTTAAGGCCACGCTGCTGCAGTGCGGTCTGAACTCTGGGACCGCGTGTCTTTCGGCTGTTCCCATCGAAGAAAAAATATCAAGTTTGACTTCAGTTTACGTTCAAATTACAGGAAACTATTACAATTGAACTTAATTAACTTATTTAAACGTAATTAGTTACTAAAAGCGGGGAAAAAATGGCTGAATTATATGAGAATAGTTGTGTTATGTAAGCTGGAGAGTTAAGATAAAATATATTAAATATAATTGTATGAAATGTTTATTTTAATTTTAATTATATTACAGGATCTTCGGTGGATAGTTTGGCCCTTATTCGGAGTTCTCTGAAGTCTGTCCACATGCCCAGTGCTGAAGCTTTTGAAGAGGCCATTCCCCACCTCTTCGTCATCATGGGGGCCTCTGTAAGTTTTTTAATTAATTTTAAAAAAATCTATTAATTATAAATTAATTAAAATTCACTTTTATATTTATTAATATTGTAAGTTTATTTGGCATTATTATTATTTTATAATATTGATTAACTAATTTACATTTGGCCACTTTGTCATCATGGGGGCCTCTGTAAGTTTTTTAATTAATTTTAAAAAAATCTATTAATTATAAATTAATTAAAATTCACTTTTATATTTATTAATATTGTAAGTTTATTTGGCATTATTATTATTTTATAATATTGATTAACTAATTTACATTTGGCCACTTTGTCATCATGGGGGCCTCTGTAAGTTTTTTAATTAATTTTAAAAAAATCTATTAATTATAAATTAATTAAAATTCACTTTTATATTTATTAATATTGTAAGTTTATTTGGCATTATTATTATTTTATAATATTGATTAACTAATTTACATTTGGCCACTTTGTCATCATGGGGGCCTCTGTAAGTTTTTTAATTAATTTTAAAAAAATCTATTAATTATAAATTAATTAAAATTCACTTTTATATTTATTAATATTGTAAGTTTATTTGGCATTATTATTATTTTATAATATTGATTAACTAATTTAAATTTGGCCACTATGTCATCAATGGGGGCCTCTGTAAGTTTTTTAATTAATTTTTAAAAAATCTATTAATTGTAAATTAATCAAAATTTACTTTTATATTCGTTTCATATTGGAAGTTCATTTCGTATTATTATTATTTTATAATATTGATAAATTAATTTACATTTGGCCACTTTGTCATCAATGGGGGCCTCTGTAAGTTTTTAATTAATTAAAGAAAATCTATTAATTATAAATTAATCAACATTTACTTTTATATCCATTCAATATTGTAAGTTTATTTTGCTTTATTATTATTTTACAATATTGTTTAACTAATTTACATTTGGCCACTTTGTCATCAATGGGGCCTCTGTAAGTTTCTAATTATTTCGAAGAAACTATTGATTGTAAATTAATAATTACTTCACAGTCCATAAGGCAGACATTGTAGATTGTCTTTTCATTATAATTATTGAATAATTGTAATTAACAGATTTAAAGTTTAACTAAAATATACGGCTGCCACCTGTTAACATGGGACCTTGTGCCGAGTTTAAATCATTAAAATATTAATAATAAAATATTGATTACAGATTAATAATAATTTACCTGATTATTAACAGAATATTGAAGATCTAATTTCTATCATAATTATTTAATATTTTCAATAAACATAGATTTAAATTTGAATTAAAAATGTTTGGCTACCACCTATTAATAATTATGCTTGAAGTCAATGTTTCCACTTTGGAGGGAAATTCCCTGGAAAAGGGGAAAATGGGGTCTATAAAAAAGAACAATAAGAAAAGAGGGAAAAGGGGGAATCTAGAAATACACCCTTATATAATAGCACGGACGGGAAAAGGGAAAAATAAAGGAAGAGGGGAAAAAGGGGAAACTGAAAAGTGGAAACACTATTTTAAGTAATATTAATTTGCAATAATAAATTCTATAACATAGTATTACTACAAATATATCAGCCTTTACGTAACAGACACAGAGAGCTACTTTCATCCATCTCTGAAACTAGAGCAAAGAGAAAGTATGTTTAATCGTTTTTTTTTATTAATATTATTATCAAAAGCAATATCTAATAATATATAGAGCAACAGGTAAAGAAGAAAAAAGTTAACACTGGCACGCTTGACTGGCAATTTCTGTCTGCGTGTCTGCGTGAAAGTTTCTAGCTGCTCCACAAGCAGCAAAGCGAGAAGAAACAATGGCTGCACAACTGTTATGTTCTACTTATTGAATCGGTTTACTAATTTTCATGTTCTGTTTGATCTAATAGGGAGACCTGGCCAAGAAGAAAATCTACCCGACGATATGGTGGCTATTCCGGGATAATTTGCTACCGAAAAACACTGTTTTCTTCGGCTACGCCCGCTCGCACATGACTATTGACCAACTGAGGGAAAAATGCCACCCGTATATGAACGTAAGCTATTTTATTATTAATTAAAATTATATGTTATTCGCTTCAGTGATGGACGGTTCAATAGAAACAAGAACGGCTCACGATTCACGGTTCAAGGGTCGGTTCAAAAGTTACTGTTTAAAAAGTCAAAATTTCAAGACTTGTGGGAACTTGATCGTAACCGTGAACCGCTTCAAAAAACGGTTCACCGCTCTTTTTTAATTAAAGTTATGTGTTATTAGTTTCGTGGATGGACGGTTCAATAGAATACATGAACGGCTCACGGTTCACGGTTCAAGGTTCGGTTCAAAAGTTGCTCTTTTTTAGTCAAAATTTCAAGACTTGTGGGAACTTTTTCGTAAGCGTGAACCGTTTTCTGAAACGGTTCACAGCTCTTTTTTAATTAAAGTTATGTCTTATTAGTTTCAGTGATGAACGGTTCACTAGATACACGAACGGTTCACGGTTCAAGGTTCGGTTCAAAAGTTGCTCTTTAACAATCAAAATTTCAAGACTTGTGGGAACTTTTTCGTAACCGGGAACCGCTTTGAAAGAAACGGTTCACAGCTGTCTAAAGACACGGTTCAGGTTCGGTTCAACCCGTGGTGAGCCGTTCTAAAAACGGTTCAGAACCGGCAATCACTGGTTATACATTATTAGATTTAATCGAAATAACTCAAAATTAATTAGGTAATAAAATAATTTTAATAAAATTAAATAATTAATTAATTAAGATTTAATAATTTAAATACAAAGAATTTATATTTATGTTTTCTACAGGTAAAAGACGAGGAAAAGGATCGTTACGAAGCGTTCTGGAACTTGAACAACTACGTAGCGGGAGGCTACGATTCTCGTCGCGACTTCGAGCTGCTCGACCAGGAATTGCGAAACTTTGAACGTGGGCCAGCGGGAAATCGCATTTTCTACTTGGCTCTCCCGCCGTCCGTGTTTGAACCGGTCACTGAGAACATCCGCAATTCCTGCATGGCCAGCAAGTACGTCCAATCAGAAATTTCCAAAAATTCTAAGATTTAAGCTGATTGGTTTGTTCTCTGGGTTGTTTTAATAGAGGCTGGAGTCGAGTTATTGTGGAAAAACCTTTTGGAAAAGATTCTGATTCGTCGGCTAAGTTGTCTGCCCATCTTTCGTCGCTTTTCAAAGAAGATCAAATCTACCGTATCGATCACTACCTCGGTAAAGAGATGGTGCAGAACCTCATGATTCTCAGGTAACGTACATGCAGTACCCCACGAAAAAATGACAGTGCCGTTTATGGTACCTTTTTGGTTACAATGAACTAGGCAGTTTGAGTGTAGTTTATAAAAATAACGGTGCCTTTTGCGCTGCCTTTTTTTGTTTCCTTGAACTAGGCAGTTGAGTATAGTTTATAAAAATAACAGTGCCTTTTGCGGTGCCTTTTTGGTTACCTTGAACTAGGCACTTTTAAAATTAGTTTAAAATTAGGCGATGCAAAACTACTGTGAAAAGGCACTGCAGCGGTGCTTTTTTACAGTGTTCTGTACGGTATAAAGCACCATTGGATTGTAACTTACACATTTTTCCTGTATAAAGATTCGGCAACCGGCTATTCGGACCGACGTGGAATCGCGAAAGTATCGCTTGCGTGCTGATCACGTTTAAAGAGCCGTTCGGTACCCAGGGACGAGGCGGATACTTCGATCAGTTCGGTATCATCCGAGACGTCATGCAGAACCACTTGCTGCAAATGATGTGCCTTACAGCTATGGAAAAACCCGCATCGACTCATCCCAACGATATTCGTGACGAGAAAGTAAGTTATACCACGAAAAAATGACGGTGCCTTTTGTGGTGCCGTTTTTTACCTGAACTAGGTGAGGTAGTTGGAAGGTAGTTTGAAATTAGGGCGATGCGGGCTACTGTTAAGGCACGGTCAAAATTAACTGAGAAACTACGAAAAGGCACTGTTGTGGTGCCTTTCTACAGTGTTATGTACGGTACAGAACACAATTGCTCAGACTCATTTTTACGTGGGATTGCTCAAACACTATTCCAAGTAAAAAATTTACTATAGTGCATATTAGTAAATCTATGTACTATGTTGCAAAATACTAGAGTACCACACTATAGTCCTACACTACAGTGGAAAACTATAGCACTGCACTAAAGTAAAATTATAATAGAACTATAGTACCCTATACTAAAACTATAGTGAAACTATAGCGCACTGTGTTGCAAAATATTAGAGTGCCACACTAAGATTGCAGCCAGAATAAATTTTTACTTGGGTGTCAGATTAGCACATATTATAGTAAAAATTCGTTATTTTCAGGTTAAGGTTCTGAAATGCGTCCAGGACCTCCAGCTGGACGATTTAGTCATTGGGCAATACGTTGGCGATCCTGAGGGTCAAGGAGAAGCTAAAGAAGGATATCTCGACGATTCTACAGTTCCCGAAGGATCCGTGACTCCAACTTTTGCGACAGCAGTTTTCCACATTAACAACGAGCGCTGGGACGGTGTCCCGTTCATCTTGCGCTGCGGAAAAGGTTAAATTATGTTCTGATTGTACGGTAAATAGTGATAATAATTTAGAAATTTGGTTGTAGCGCTGAATGAGAGAAAAGCGGAGGTCCGCATCCAGTATCGCGATGTACCGGGCGATATTTTCCAGGGCCAGGCCAAACGTAACGAACTGGTGATCCGCGTCCAGCCGGGCGAGGCGATCTACGTCAAGATGATGACCAAAACGCCGGGAATGAGTTTCGATATGGAGGAAACTGAGCTGGATTTGACCTACGGAGCTCGTTACAAGGTTTTCCCTTCATTAAAAATGTGTTTTTAACCTGTTATTAATTGAAATTATGTTTTTTTTTAGAACGTGAAAATGCCTGACGCGTACGAACGATTGATTCTGGACGTTTTCTGCGGGTCGCAGATGCATTTCGTGCGCTCGGACGAACTGGCCGAGGCCTGGAGGATCTTCACGCCGTTGCTGCACAAAATCGAAAGCGAGAGGATCAAACCTATTCCTTACAAGTAAGTGCAAACGTAACATACTCACGAGCTTAGGAATGTATAACATAAACGTTGTGTTTTTTTTATCGTAGATATGGATCTCGAGGACCCAGGGAGTCTGACGAGTTGCTCGCCAGGAACAATTTCAAGTATTCGGGGTCATACAAGTGGGTCAAACCAACTCTTTAAACAAAAATTCCTCTTTTGGGTAACTGATTAAGCTTTTCAAAAAAGTTTTTGGTTGAAATTAAATAAAATTTACATTCCACGTTTATTCCTGTGCAATAGCTTTCCCCCCACACATTCCTCTTTGTAACCTAATGCAACGCTTTTTGGAAAACTCAAAAAAAAGTGAAAAAGTGTAAAAGAATACAATATTTATGAAGATTCTGTATTTGTCTTTTTTAATTTGTTGGATTTGATGGTCTGGAGTACAGTATTGTTCAGGAATCTGCGATTGAGGTGCACTTTGCGTTTTTGCCAACCAAGAGATCCAGAAGCGTTTGCTCGAGCCTGGGCTATTTTTGTTTCGCGGAGTATTTCTTCTGTCGCTAATCTATTAAAAAATCACAATTAAATCAACTAAAGCGAAAACTAGAATTAATTAGAGTTGTAAGATTGTTTAGTTTGATACCTTTCGAGCTCTTCTTCAGTCAGTACCTTCTTCTTTGTTTCACTTTCCGAAATTCCTGGAGAACTATTGGATTTTATAGATGCGTTATTTTTTGTATCTTTCGCCATATTTGCTTGAATTATTCTAAATTTACATAAAATAACAGCATTAAAGAGAACTTGAACAGTGGTATATTACAAATGTTTACAGCACTAAACTGCCATCTAGCGGGATTAACTACATTTAGTTTAAATTTAAATATAAAATAAAATTTACATATTATTCTGAAATATCTGTATGTTCTGATGAATAAATAATAATTTCACGCTTGTTTCGTTAAATCTAGGAAAAAGTTATCATTTTAAATATGAAAGTTTTTTTAAAGCGAAAGTCTCGTCTGCTACTGAAACATGTTCACTACAGCAGGCCGCTGTATATGTAAACAATAAAAGTAATTTTCATTCTAACCGCATTTTCACAATAAAATTTCAAAAAATTCGCCAAAAAATCGCAGAAAAGCAAAATGTCGAAAATCGTGAACGTCTTGAGGACCTTAAGAAACCACTGGAAGAAATCGACCTTCGGCTTTCTCGTAGTTTCATATGGAGTCCACTACGCCAAAGACAAATACGAGTAAATAATTCTAGTATATTATCCATTAAACAGTCAATTAATTTAATTTTCTTCCCGTTTTTAGCACCAATCAAATGATGAGGGCCTATTGCGAAGAAGCCGCTCGTTACGGAGAGTCGCAGCTTCTTCCTGGTTCGGAGACTAGGCACATTACCGTCATCCTTAACCCCAGTGCTAATGGAGGGTAAACTACTCAACCCAGTTATGATTTCTATTCTAATTGATATATGTATTAGAAAGGGAAAAACTAACTTTGAAAAATACTGTGCTCCAATACTCTACTGTTCGGGAATGAAGGTAAGACGTAGACTTATATTTAGGGTTATTTGAAAACATTTTTTATTATAAAGGTTAGCGTAGTGAAAACTGAACACATTGGCGAAGCTCGAGGTCTTATGGAACACATGACAAACACTGATGCCGTGGTTATCGCAGGCGGGGATGGCTCGCTTTCTGAAACGGTGACGGGCCTGTTACGCAGACCAGATGCTGTGCAGGCGTCCAAGCAAATCCCTGTCGGGATTCTGCCCGTAGGGAAAACCAATTCAGTAGCTCGAACACTTTTCAAGCAAAGCCAAGGTATTTTGCTTACTAATTCTAGTGCTTAAAAAGTTAAATGAGTGTTAAAACTTAAGGTAATGACATAAAGCTTATGGCGGAAGCTACCATGGCCGTAATTCATAACGTTCGAGGCCAAGTAGACGTTATGAAGGTTGAGATACTCAGTAACGAAAACGAAACACCAGGAAAGCCGGTGTTTGGTCTGGGTCAGGTAAACTGGGGTCCATTCAGTGATGTTCAGGACCGAATCGAGAAGTACTGGATCTGGGGCCGTCTGAAACCTTATGCGGCATTTGTCTTCGGAGCGTTCAAAGATTTAACATGGACGTGTAACGCGTTACTGAGATACACGCTTCCTTGCGACGGTTGCAAGAACTGCAAATCTCCGATCAGTCAACAGACGGTTGTTCAGCAGACAACCAGCAAAAGATGGTGGCACGCCTTTCTACCCATTCAACGAACGCCCCCATCTACAGGTCTCGTCTCGTTATTTGTAATTTTGACTGGAAATTTGTTATTTGTTGAATAGGAACTGAAGTTTTGAAGGATTACAGTCAAATAGAAAATCCTGAATGCGGAGTATGGCACAAGCGGGAACTTTTGAGTGGAGATTTCCAGTTAGTAACAAAGAATAACGCAAATTTCAGCAAATCGGAAGACACTGAACAACTCCAGGCTCTGATTGGTACTTAAAATAATCATTTTCATTCTAGATGTTTCATTGGTTAACATATTTTTGATAATTAAAGGTAATCCTCCATATGGAACGCTTGATTTCGTGGGAGAGGGTTTCGCAAGGATTGGGGGAAATGCAGTTTTCAGGAGCGTTTGTCGGTAAGACAGTTGGAACTGATCCCCGCATCAGGTTTGTACGACAGTCCCGAGCCGAATCCCGAAACTGAAGAAAAATCGAAACAAAACCAGCGGTTTCTCTTCATCGATAACGACAACTATGAAGTCAAACCTATTCGGGTTACACTTTTACCAGCTGCGATCACTGTATTCCATCCTCCTGCGAATGTAACTGTGTAAAAACAACGAGAACTTACATTTAAATAGAAGAAAAAAAGTTCTTTTTGGATTTGTTTTATTGTATAAATAACGCATTTAAGTGGCACTTGATGGAATCGCTAAGAAAATAACGATAAATAATTACGTCAACGGAAAATGTCAATATGGAGTTGTAACGACGTCTTCATCGTTCTCGCAGTCCTCGTCCGATTCAAAGCCGTCGTTTTCGTGTACTTCTTTCTCGGTTTCTTTTACCGGTTCGACAGTGTAAACGTTTACTCCCTTATCCATTGACAAGTTGTTAATTGTCGTTTGAGCAGCAGACAGTGTTAATTGCTTCTTTTTGGAAGCAAAAAGTTTTTCGATCTCGTCCAGCGACTTTCCCTTGGTCTCGGGAAGCAAGAAATAAACGTAGAAAAGACCAACAAAGCACCACGCGCTGTAGAACCAGAACGTGCCGTGCTCTCCCATAGTTTTCCTCATATCGCTGAAGCTTCGAACGATGGTGAACGTGCAAGCCAAGTTGAAGGAGGACGCTAGTGAACCCATGATGCTTCGATACTTGGACGGGAACAGTTCGCCCATAATCAGGAACGGGACATTAGCATAACCACTGGAATAGGCAATGATGAAAACGATGAGACTGGCCAGCGGCAGCCAGCCTAGTGTCGCTATGACACTGTCGACATCGGTCGACTGGTACTTGATGAAGAAGAACGCACCCATGGAAGCTAGAGCTAAAGTCATGAAGACTCCAGAAGCTAGAAGAAGGATTCTTCGACCGGCCCTGTCCACGAGGAACATGGAAAAGACAGTCGAGACTAGTTGTACCGCTCCAACGATGATTGTCGAGACGTTTTTGTCGATGGTGCTTCCCGCAGCCTCGAAAATCGAGACGGTGAAATAGATGATGGCGTTGATTCCACTGAACTGCTGCAAGAACATCAGACCCATAGACAAACCCAGTGGTTTCAGAACTGAACCTTTGAGCAGTTCTCGCGGTTTGATCTGCTGGTTCGTCGAGCTTCCCTTCAGGACGTTAGTTTTGAGGCGTTCAAATTCAGGTTCAATGTCAGTATGGCTAGAAATTAATTGAAAAATGGAGAAGCAATTCAGATTTTAAAATTATATGAAATTTCTACGTTACCTTCCTCTGAGAAACTGTAGCGATTTCTTAGCGTCTTCCTCTTTGTTCTGCGATAATAGGTAAGCAGGCGTTTCTGGCATCAGCAGCATGGCCGCAAACAAAAATCCTGGGAAAACAGCCAGGACCCAAGCCAGAACATTCCACTCTAAAAATGCACCTAAAACATACGCAGTTAAAATTCCCAGCGCTAGAAAAATGGCTGTGAATGAACCAAGTGCTCCTCGAATCCTGGGTGAAGCGCATTCTCCAATCTGTTGAAACAAATATTAATTAGATTCTGAATTGACTGACTTCGGGGAATTTTGTTTACGAATATTTGAGCAGCAGGCGTAGTGAATCCTATCATAAGTCCACAGATAATTCTACCGATGTAAAGCATTGATTTGTGGCTAGCAAATCCGATGAGCAAGAAACCAGCCGAGTAGGGAAACGATATCAACATAAGGGTCTTTTTTCGACCAAGTTTTGCTAAACAGGGGCCGGCGAATAGACTACCGAAGATCGAAGCCAAAGGTGGTAGACTACCTAAATTCCCAAAAATAGTATATTAATAAAATCAATATTAATTTATAAGGTGAATCTAACACTCATTGGTGGACTGCTAAAGCAGGTTTTAAGCCTAATTAGTGTTAAACTAGGACTACTAATGCTAATACTGCTACTGCTACTACTACTAGTACTACTGCTACTGCTGCTACTACTACTGCTACTACTGCTACTACTAGTACTACTGTTGCTACTGCTGCAACTGCTGCTCCTACTACTACTGCCATTGCTACTACCAATACTGCTACTACTATTACTACTGCTACTATTGCTACTGCTGCTACTACTGCAACTGCTACTTCTACAACAGCTACCAGTATCACTACTTCTACTGCTCTACTACTACCGCTACTACTGATACTACGACTGGTCCTCTTCCTATTACTATACTTTACACTACTACTCCTCCTCCTCCTCCTCCTATTACTACAATTGCGAGTACTACTACTACTGCTACTTCTACAACTGCTACCACTGTCACTAATACTACTGCTACTACTACTACTGATACTACTGCTTCTACGACTGGTCCTCTTCCTAATACGATACTTTACACTACTACTCCTCCTTCTCCTCCTCCTATTACTACTATTGCTAGTACTACTACTACTACTGCTGCTGCTGCTATTTCTACTACTGCTACTTCTACAACTGCTACCACTATCACTAATACTACTGCTTCTACGACTGGCCCTCTTCCTATTACTACTTTACACTACTACTCCTACCTCCTCCTCCTACTACTACTACTACTATTGCTAGTACTACTACTACTGCTATTTCTACTACTGCTACTTCTACAACTTCTACCACTATCGATAATACTACTGCTAGTACTACTACTGATACTACTGCTTCTACGACTGGTCCTCTTCCTAATACTATACTTTACACTACTACTCCTACTCCTTCTCCTCTTTCTACTACTACTACTACTATTTCTACTACTGCTACTTCTACAACTTCTACCACTATCACTAATACTACTTCTAGTACTACTACTGATACTACTGCTTCTACGACTGGTCCTCTTCCTAATACTATACTTTACACTACTACTCCTACTCCTTCTCCTCTTTCTACTACTACTACTACTATTTCTACTACTGCTACTTCTACAACTGCTACCACTATCATTAATACTACTGCTACCACTATCATTAATATTACTGCTTCTGCGACTGGTCCTCTTCCTAATACTATACTTTACAATACTACTCCTACTCCTTCTCCTCTTTCTACTACTACTACTACCACTACTACTACTGCTACTTATAATAATATTCATACTAATAACACAACTTACTGATCCATGAAACGTCTTCATCGGTGAGTTCGACATCACCAGAAGCTATGAGCGAAGGCATTCCGGGTGAACTCCATCCTCGGACCAGGCCCATTACCATGAAGGCCAAAGATGCTGCTGCTGCTGCTAACATCTACAATATTTTTTAAAAAAAAATACTATAATATCCATTATTTTTATTAATAATCACATTCCCCATATTTCAGTATTATTTGATTAATAGTATTCATTGGATAATATTTTTTGTATTATTAACATTGAAATTTGCTTATGTCACTGCTTATCTAAAAAATAACCCATAATATCATATTATATAATATAAATGAATTTTAATGAATCACAAATTTATAACAAAATTTTTACGTTATTTTTTTTTCCAAACTACATGTTTCTGGTATGATAATCGCTGTAAATACATAGAGGCCATGTTCGTAATCTATAGAATTTATAACTAGGTAACTGTCCACAAGGTTTACTGTAAGATTATGTCATGACGTTTTTATTATTTGCCTTTGCTCTCTTGAAATAATTTCAGATTATGAAATCCAGAGATAATTTTTTTTTGGGGGGGTTCCGAAAAAAAGCGGTTCAAAGCGGATGCGACGCTAGCGCCATCTGTTGAGCGTTTATGGAACTACGTATTCTCAAAAAAAATTTCACGTATTATTCTAATAAATTTTAATTAATATATATATATATATATATATATAATATTACAGAATTATTATTATTATTATTAAATTTTAAATTTTAAATATATATTTTAAGAAATTTTGATTATTTTTCCATGAAATAGTGTACGCACATAACAAATAGTGAATGTAATTACAACTAAATAATTCTAATAAGTTATTTTATTATGTTTATAATATAAACTTGACTTAATATAATTTTATTACTGGTTTTGTTGGCTCGTGTGCAGATATCCGATACTTGATATACGAGTACGTTGTTCCAGAGCTCGGTTTTATTATTAATATTATTATTCATATTTATTTTTATTAATATTATTATTTATATTTATTGTTATTTTATACAGTGGATGTATTATTTTATTCAAATAAAATATATTAAAACTTAAGTTGAATGGCGCAGACGGAAATTGCTATTAAACTATTACTTTAATTAATTTCATTGGTTAATTAATTAGTGTTACTAATTATTATATTATTATAAATATTAATTATAATTTACCTGAATAATAACTTTCCGAGGATTTTTGAATAACAATCGAAGTAGACGACCCATGGCGATTTCTTGCAAAAATTCTGTAATTATAATAATATATTTAATAATTATATATATATATATATATATAATATTAATATTTTAAATTATTTTTAATAAAATTACATTCATTAAATTCCACTTACCGCAAATATTGAAAATCAGAAACTTTCACAAATTTTTTTCTTCAAATCGCTTGAAGAAAAATACGAAAAATAATTGTAAATAAAAACACAGTAATTAAATTAAAAGTTATTCAATTTAAAAGTTTTACAATAATTCAATCAAATTAAATTGAAATAAATTAAATTTTCCAAGTTTCTGTGCGAGGAAACCGAAGCGGAATGGCGGTGGAGGAAGCGGAGGCCCGCGCTTTTATCAAGGGCCCGTTTCCCGCACCTACGTCACAAGCTGAGGGTTCGTGGATAAAGCGATGATAACAGTTGATAACAGGACGATAACACTTTGATAACACTTTGATAACAGTAGTCGGATGATAATGGCAAGGAGTCTGAAACAAGCTGAGGGTTCGTGGATAAAGCGATGATAACAGTTGATAACATGATGATAACACGTCGATAACACTTTGATAACAGTAGTCGGATGATAATGGCAAGGGGTCTGAAACAAGCTGAGGGTTCGTGGATAAAGCGATGATAACAGTTGATAACATGATGATAACACGTCGATAACACTTTGATAACAGTAGTCGGATGATAATGGCAAGGGGTCTGAAACAAGCTGAGGGTTCGTGGATAAAGCGATGATCACAGTTGATAACATGATGATAACACGTCGATAACACTTTGATAACAGTAGTCGGATGATAATGGCAAGGGGTCTGAAACAAGCTGAGGGTTCGTGGATAAAGCGATGATCACAGTTGATAACATGATGATAACACGTCGATAACACTTTGATAACAGTAGTCGGATGATAATGGCAAGGGGTCTGAAACAAGCTGAGGGTTCGTGGATAAAGCGATGATCACAGTTGATAACATGATGATAACACGTCGATAACACTTTGATAACAGTAGTTGGATGATAATGGCAAGGGGTCTGAAACAAGCTGAGGGTTCGTGGATAAAGCGATGATCACAGTTGATAACATGATGATAACACGTCGATAACACTTTGATAACAGTAGTCGGATGATAATGGCAAGGGGTCTGAAACAAGCTGAGGGTTCGTGGATAAAGCGATGATCACAGTTGATAACATGATGATAACACGTCGATAACACTTTGATAACAGTAGTTGGATGATAATGGCAAGGGGTCTGAAACAAGCTGAGGGTTCGTGGATAAAGCGATGATAACAGTTGATAACAGGACGATAACACTTTGATAACACTTTGATAACAGTAGTCGGATGATAATGGCAAGGGGTCTGAAACAAGCTGAGGGTTCGTGGATAAAGCGATGATAACAGTTGATAACATGATGATAACACGTTGATAACACTTTGATAACAGTAGTCGGATGATAATAGCAAGGGGTCTGAAACAAGCTGAGGGTTCGTGGATAAAGCGATGATCACAGTTGATAACATGATGATAACACGTCGATAACACTTTGATAACAGTAGTCGGATGATAATAGCAAGGGGTCCGAAACTTGCAATGATCCTCGTACACCATATAGGTCATGCCATCACGTTTATCATCAACCTGTTATCTCCGTGTTATCGTGTGTTATCAAATAATCGTCGTACACTTTTCCTCGGAGTTTCGGACCCCTTGGATAACAGGACGATGTAAAGGTGATAACAGGACGATAACACTATGATAACAATTTGATAACATGATGATAACACGTCGATAACACTTTGATAACATGATGATAACATGACGATAACACTTTGATAACAGTAGTCGGATGATAATAGCAAGGGGTCCGAAACTTGCAATGATCCTGGTACACCATATAGGTCGTGCTATCACTGTTATCATCAACGTGTTATCTCCATGTTATCTTCGTGTTATCATATGTTATCAAATAATCTTCGTACACTTTTCCTCGGAGTTTCGGACCCCTTGGATAATAGGACTATGTAAGGGTGATAACGCGATGATAACACGTCGATAACACTTGATAACAGTAGTAGGATATGATAATAGGAATACGTAAGTGTGATAACAGGACGATAACACTTTGATAACAAGACGATAACACTTGATAACAGTAGTAGAATGATAATAGGACTACGTAAGGGTGATAACAGGACGATAACAGTTGATAACACTTGATAACAGTAGTAGAATGATAATAGGACTACGCAAGGGTGATAACAGGACGATAACAAGACGATAACAGTTGAAAACACATTGATAACAGTAGTAGGATATGATCATAGGACTACGTAAGGGTGATAACAGGACGATAACAGGACGATAACACTTGATAACAGTAATAGAATGATAATAGGACTATGTAAGGTGATAACAGGACGATAACAGTTGATAACACTTGATAACAGTAGTAGAATGATAACAGGACTATGTAAGGGTGATAACAGGACGATAACATGGCGATAACAGTTGATAACACATTGATAACAGTAGTAGGATATGATCATAGGACTACGTAAGGGTGATAACACTTGATAACAAGACGATAACACTTGATAACAGTAGTAGGATATGATAATAGGACTACGTAAGGGTGATAACAGGACGATAACAGGACGATAACAGTTGATAACACATTGATAACACTCCGGAATGACGCCTGAACCATTTACCATTGATAACACTTTGATAACACTTTGATAACACTTGATAACATATTCAGATTCTGTCCCCGGATCCGGATTCGGTCAAGGTCTCCGTCTCCGCGGAAGTTTCTTCCTCTAGGAAATCTTCCGCTTCCACTTTTTTTTTCCCCGCCAAAATTATTTTCAAGGGGAAACAAACACTGACCATGATAACACGTTGATAACACGTTGATAACACTTGATAACAATCACCTACTGAAACAGTATTTCTTAATTTTCAACCGCCAGAGGACCTTCACCTGGAAAAAATCCTGGAAAATCCCACGTGGAAATTCCATTCAAAATCCAAAAGTTATTTTTTGAAAAAAATAACAAATTAACACTGCATTAATCAGTGGATATAAATACACTATTTGATTAGGTGATTTATTTGATAAAATATGTAACTGTCAGATATTTTTACAGATTACTGCAGAGTTCCAACTTCCTTGCTAAGACTGATACGAGAGGGTCAACGAGTATATTTTAATATTTATATTAAAATATATTAGTTAATATATTTTATTGGTTTCCAGTCGGCCAAGGTTGAATCCACATATTTATTTAAATGAGCGTTCACAAAAAGACGACCCTGAACAACGGCAAACAATGAAAACTTGATAATTATAAATAATCAGTATTAATCTCAATTTTATAGACTGGGTAATTATATGGAGTTTCCTTTAGAAGAGTGTTATCATTGTTATCATCATGTTATCACGTCTTATCACACGTTATCGCCTTAGGCAAAGTAGCGTGTCCTTTCGCTTGAATCTAATCCGGTTACTTTAAAACGGTATCGGTTACTTCCTTTATCCGGATCGCCGAATCTGGTTACTCATAACGGCTACTCCCGGATACCAGTAATCGGATTCGTACTCTTTTAAAAATAAAATTATTTTAATTGATTTATGCCTATTTATGCTATTTAATATATTATTTAAATAACTTAAAATTATTTAAATACAATAAAATTAATTAATTTATTTAATAATATATTATAAACATATGGCAACGCCGCACTGTTTCGCAAGTTGGCTTTTTGTTTACGGAGCTCAGAAATTTTCAAGGCTCGTTTTCCTAAGTCTGTCTCAATATTTTTCACTTGATTCACATTAGACGACTAATTGAATCATTAATATTGTATTAAATAATTAAATCGAGCAACTATTTTCAGCCATGTCCCTTGAAACCGTTCCCAAAGATCTGCGAAACTTGCGGGCCTGTCTTGTTTGTTCCTTAATAAAGGTTTGTCAAAATTTTTGAAAAACAACTTTATTTTACTGTTAGACACAGTATTTAAAATTAAATAACCTTCTTTTAAGACATTTGAACAATTCGAATATGACGGCTGCGAAAACTGTGACGAGTTTCTGCGAATGAAAAACAACAGGGACAATGTTTACGACTGCACAAGCTCCAACTTTGACGGGTATTTTAATTTAATGCAATTCTCACATTTCTGTTGAATGATGAAAAATATTTCAGGATGATAGCCTTGATGAGCCCCGAAGACAGCTGGGTAGCTAAATGGCAAAGAACAAGTAAAATAAAATGAAATTTCTACATTTTTTCAACCGTTTACTAGCAATTTTATAAAATTTTCGCAGACCGCAAGCAGAAAGGTGTTTATGCCATTTCAGTTTCGGGATACCTGCCCGCTAGTTTTGTTCGAGAAATGAAGAGCCGCGGGATCACCTACCGGTCGCGGGACACTTCGCAACGCCAATAAAAAATAAACTTATCCCATTTATAACTTTTTCCGCTCCATTTATTTCAATACGTTTCTCACCTTTTCTCGTTCTGGAAAAATTACAAACAGCAAATTAAATGAGTTTATTGTCAGAAGCATGAAAAAAGCAAAAGCTACACACTAAGATTCCGTATCGCAAATAAATAGTATAGAAACATGTGACTAGTGCTGCGAGAGGGATTCAGAAATCCTCTGACGTTAACTAAATAAGTGAGATTGAGATTGCATTAAATAGATTGCCTTACAAATTAGCAATTAAAGTATTGCAGGTTTCACAACTGAGTTAGCACTGAGGTTGAGAAGCGATTGGCGATCACTGGTGCTCTCGTTAGCGGCAGTTATAATGTTGCTTGGAGGGACGTTTTCACCGAAACCAGGGTTCGTGCTGATGCTGGTTAACAGCTCCACGTCTTCGCAAACTTCACCTCTGCGTCTTCCTGCGAGCGCCAAACATAAATCAGACTTACAAAAATAAATGGAATGTATTGTAATCTTACGCCTGCGGTGAAATTTGCGGTCAACGAAGCTCAGACTCAGTAAAACAATAATGAGCACGAGCATCGTCCCAAAAACCACAGAAACGGCTATGACCCAGACCCGTGTATCAAAGTCCTGGCTGTTTTTAAGAAGCGGGCTGCCTATACCTAGATTTTTAATATAATTTTCATTGTTTGAGTGGACAATAATAAACACAGTGTACCATTATGATCTGTCATAGGTTTCGTTAGAGCCATAACTTCTGCGTAATCTCCAGGTCCGAGTTTATTTGTGGCCCAAACTCGAAAACGGTAAGTCGTGTTGGGGTCCAGACGATAAATTTCGAGCTGCGTCTGGAAAATATTAACACATAAAATTAGCACAGTTGTTCAAACGCATAAAAATAACTTTTTACCATTCCAGGGCCCACGTGCTCGGGATAGGTCCTTCGCCAGGCTGGATCTTCCGCATCCTCAGTAAATTTTTGATAAATAACTGTAACGTGCTTTATGGGATAGCCTCCGTCATCGTCATCTAGTTTCCATGTTATGAGAGCTAGAACGGTTGACGGGTAAACTGTAGCGTTTACTGGTGGGCGAGGGGGAGCTAGAAAAATCGTTGCGTAAAAAAATGTTTCGTAAAAATTACGAGAAGTAACTTACACTTGACATAAAGTTGAATCCGAGATGCAAGTTTGTTTAAATCGGGAATGTTTGAATCCAGCCTGCACTCGTAGATTCCACTATCTTGACGACTTACCGAGTGGAGGGTTAACGAGCCGTTTTGCTCAACGTGGCTGTGGTGTAGCGTTTTTCCCTCTCTTATCCACATGAAGGGAAGCTGACCCCTGCCATGACCCTCGAACGGTGAAGCTGACATATTCGAGCACGGTAATGTAATATTAGATCCAATATCAGCATAGAAAACAACTGCAGTCTCGTTGCTTGCAAAGGTTTGCGTTACGGTAGATTTGAGAATAAACCAAAAGATAATGCTTAAGAAGTGGCGGGACATGACGAAATAGTTGAGAAAAATTTTTCTTATTATTTTCTTTCATGAAAACATCTTAATTCTGTTCAGGGAAATCTTTGACAGCTTGTCAGTGTTTCCTCTTTTAGTTTTCCCTTTTTCTGTAAAGAGGGCACTTTTTTCCCTTTTTCCACTTTTTCCCCTTGGAGCTTTGACCCCAAGCTTTTACTTCAAAATTTCCCTTTTCCCTTATTTCCCCTCCGCGCTACAGTATAACTCTACACTTCTTTATTTCCCCTTCTCCCTTATTTTCCCTTTTTCAGGGAATTTCCCTGCAAAGTTGGAATCTGACAACCAGCAATGGGGATTTATTGATCCATTGGAAAAATGACAAAATTTTTTAACGTAAAAACCCTACTAATAGAATTATAAAATTAAAAAGATGATATTCAGTCGTCTGAAATTGTATTCGTAGTTTACTAGTTTGTACAAAATGCATTCAGGTTGCAAAGTTTCACGAGACGCGCACGATTACAAGTCACGAAATTATTTATCAATATAAATAAACACTGTCCAATTTCCATAGTTATGATAATAAAACTTTTTTTTTGCTTTGGATACGAGATATTGGGATAAGTAAGTTCACAATAATTCTGAAGTCAACTGACGAAAACGTTCACCCTCGATCGCACGACACGGAACGATATTGCTCTCGGATTGAAATTACGATTAAACACTTTCCTTCACAAAATCATCGACATAGTTTTTTGCACAGGTAAATAAGTAGTTTTTATCAACTAATTAGGAAAAATGGGAATACCACGTGATTTTCAATGAATCATTTGCAGGTCAAAAGTAGTTGGCAATACGGAATAATAATGCCGATTTTTTCTTCACAATTGCACTAACCAATATTAAGTTTAATCTTTTTTTTTGGACTTATTTTCAAACTTTCCTTGTTCTTTTTTCTCGTAAGTTAGACCAAGGCGGCCATGGCGTGATAGAGTTGTACTAATAACTGAATGTGCACTGGAAGGCAAGATCTTCTGTCCTTGGTTTGAGGGTCCAACGCCAGCCAGGATAAGGCATTGTATCCTTCCATAACAAAGCTGCAACATTCAAAACAGTCCCATTAAACCATCATTCGTCTTCTAGAACCTATAAACTACGAATTAAATGTAAAAAATACCGTAGAACGTCTGTAGTCACTTGCGAGTCGAGCGGATGAACTCGTCCCGAGTTCGACTGCTGCTGCTGAAGCTGCAGCAGATCGTCTGACCCTTGCTGGGCTGCGTGGTTATGGAGATGCAGCGCGCATTTGAGAAACGAGGGGCAGACGTTAGCCAAGTGGGGGCACGAGGCCCAGAACCACGTTGGCATATCACCTGTAGGCGCCGTGGAAATGTAATAGGCCAGGGCCAGAGGCTGTTGGAGCAGCGTACCGACTTCTTCCTGCACTTCGGCCGCTCGCCCGGGACTCTGACGCCCGCTGCCCATACATGAGGGCGACTCGGGCAACGAGCCCCGCAGCCCCGCTCTTCGGTTCGGCGAATTTGCTCCGTGGGACGCACCAGGCGACAGAGAAGGTCCCAGTCCGCCTAAAGAACACAGCGATCCGCCGACTCCACCTGAAGCAAAATCATAAGGTGATGAAAGAATGAATGAATGAAGTATGGTTTCGGATGATGCTATTATTTACTGAGAAGCTTTGAAGGTGGTTTGCTAGAAGGGATCTGAACAGAACCAGTGCTTTCACTTTGCAGGGAAATTCCCTCAAGTGGGGAAACTAGGGAAGAGGGAAAAGGGAAAATGGAGGGAAAAGTGAATTTGTAAATGTAGCTTTACTCAGTAGCACGGAGGGGAAAAAAGCGGAAAAAAGTGGAAGCACTGATCAGAACTGACTAAAGATAAGGAGCACTTGTACAGATAAGGTTGAAGGTCAATGAGAGGTGAAGGGTATAAGGGACTTCTAGGGAAAAGGTATTAACAATAATTAAAGACTATAATTTACATGGACATAACACAACATTTAGCTAAATTACTTTGTTTTAAGTTTTTAATCGAGGCTTAATGTACCCGAGAGCTCGTTGGCGAGGTCGTTATCGACATCGTTGACAGAGTCGGCTTCCGGCCACATGAAAATGTCCTGCAGATCGCCCATGCCTTCGAAACCGTCGCCCATGTCATCGTTGAGCAGGATGAAGTCGTCGTCCCCCAAGTCCGGCCCGTTGATGTGCTGCTCGTGAAAGGCGGTTTGCGAAGACTGTGAAAATTAAGATAATTATCATACTTTCAGCGTAAGGGCTTCATATCAGTGTTTCCACTTCCATTTTTCCCTTTTTCCCTCTTCCTTTACTTTTCCCTTTTCCCCCTCCGTATTAAAATTACTGGTCGTACGTTTAGAATTTCCCTTTTCCTTCTTCACTTTTTTCCCCTTTCCAAATCCCCCTTTCCCCTATTTCAGGGAATTTCCCTGCAAAGTGGAAACACTGCTTCATATACACTTTATGCAACACCTGAGAAATTTGTTAACAGAAATAGTTGGTTGGTTTACCGTGGTAGTGGCGGATGTCGGGAACACGAGGATGTGGGTGCACGAAGCGTCTTCTGGTGTCGACAAACTGCAGTTAGCCGACTGGTGTCCGAAACGTTCGTCTGGGGTAATCTATAAAAAAAGAAATTTAATAGTAGGAAAAATTTAAAGTAATTAACAACAATCATACATTTATTTACGAACGAAAAACTAACTAATTAATAGTAAAATTATTAAATAGTAAATAGTAAATAAACGAAACAGTAAGTAAAATAATTAAACAATAATCAATAAACTAAACAGTAACTAAAACAGTTCATTGTAAATAATAGTAAATTAATTAAATAATAATTAATAAAAGATTAAACAATGAACAAAGTATTAAATACAAATTAATAATAATAAATTTATTTATTGAATAAAAACTAATTAATATGTCAGTAGTAAAATAATTAAATAGTAGATAAATATTAAATTCAATAATAAAATAAACTACAGACAACAAATTTACCAACTAATTATCGCACACTCAAGTTAAATAAAGCTTCAACTAAAATGAACTTTTGAAATATATGTAATTTTATTGTTTCAAGAAAAACTACCTGGTCTGGCATCATTCTGAACTGCGAGTCAGGTTCCAACGACACAAGACACGCAGACACAACAGCCGGGACATCAGTTGGGTACAAAAGCGAACACTGCCTGCAGATATCGGCCACGTGACGGGACAGTCTCATCAACGATTTACGACTCAACAAAGCGCTCCAGCCTATGAAACATTCAAAAACATTTTTCCATAAGACTTGTCATGTTCTAGAATTATAATTATAAATTTACTTTTAAGTTCTCCATGACCCATGCGGCCGAGACGGCCGATGACGAGTCTCCACGGGTGAACGCTAGTTGAAATAACGCCAACGATGAAATCCATAAGCTTCTGCAGGCCGTGGAGACGAGCAGAATATCGTTTTCGTCTCGTCCTGTTCGAAAAAATATAAATTTTCAAATTTCAGTTTATAATTTGATCAGAAGACGGGCAAACCTATTGGGTATGTCGATTCCTATGGTGCAGTTTTCCACCAGTTCGCCTCGGTCGTCACTGCAGGAGGCCAACAGCCATCGCTGGTCTTCCGAAAGGCAGTAACTTACGTACAGCACCGAAAACTTGTCTCCTTTTGGCATTAGGTTCAACTGAAGAGTACTGGGAAGTGTAGAACTGTTCGTACTGGACGGTGGAGAAGAGTCCAAATCAGATAAAGTGCGATCCTTGAGCGGTGCCAGGACGAACGGTGGATTGTAGATACGAAATGGCATTTTGTTCTTCTCCTGCACCATAAAAGGATCAAATTAATAGTCCCGCAAAGTACCAAAATGTTATAAAAACAAATTTTACATCTTTGTTTTTCACGAAAAAGTCCGCAGTAGCACCGGGTCCGAATCCCGTGAGCGACTTTACGCTGGAGACTTGACTGTGAACTTTCCTGCACTGGGAGAAGACGGTCAAAGCCAAGGACCGTAAAGAGTCCAGCGAAGACTGGCAGTTGGGTCCGAGCTGCATTATGGCGTCTAGTGAGATCAACTGCAGCGAGACCACCGACTGCACAGAATCAGGTAGCAGGTTCAACATTTCCTGGTAGCACCGCAGAAGTCCCAGAATACACAAACGCCGCACGTCGCACGCATCCGTCCCCATGGAAAACGGATCCACCATGTAGATGACCACTGACGGGATTTCACCTTCTTCTTCGTCCACTACTACCTCGTTCACATTTTGCGTTTGTTCAGAACGTACCGGTTCGGTCACATCTGGAAACATTCAATTATTAAAAAAACCAGAACTTTTAATCAGTAAAATTGTAAATCTCACCTGGAATCTCTAATCTGGGCGACTGGGGTATCGCATCTAATCCTGGTGTCGCAGTAGCGCTTGGTGAAGGTCCCTGGGTAGCAGTTTGGTTTGCTGGTCCAGACGGCCAGCAGTTGGGTGTTGTTTCCGAATTATTAGCGGGTGTGGCAGCAGGCGGGGCCATAGGGGATGGCACGGGCTGCGAGGGGCGAATCGGTGGGGTAGGGTCCAGCAAAGTTCGATCAATGGTCGTTCCAGCTAGCAAGGGACCCAGCTGATGGCGACAAACTCTGGCGTAGAGACGCAAGAGAGCGGCCACTTGCGAATCTCCGATGCAGGTGAACCAGTCATCGCTCGGATCAGCAACCGAGTGGTCCGCGGCGACGCGACTGACCCGCAGGACTCCGTCGTTCAACTTGAACTTAGCTGCAGGAACGTGACGGCCTAGGCGACAGGCTTCGTACACCGCAGACAGTTCCCTGAAGTAGGATTTCACCCGACCGAGCACAAAGTCGACGTCGGGAGCGACTATAATGTACGCGACATCCTTAGGTTGCGAATATGGCTCTAAGAGGAGCCGCTCCCAGTGAGGAATAGCTAGTGGAGCTACCGATACCCAGTCCCGGTCATAACCTGCTAGAACTGCTGGTATCGGCTGAGGTTCACAACGATCCTCTGTGCCTAAAAGTTCAAAAATGTTTTATAATTAGAAAGAAAATTCGACACAATGGGAAAACTAAAAGAAATATTAAATTAAAAGATTTGCATCTGTGGGAAATAGTCCACGAGACCACCTACCAACTAAAGAAAGTTCTGGAAGTCTGAAAATTCAAAAAATTTACCTCTGACGGCCATTCTGTGGAACTGTCTCCAGGTTAGTGGTCCATGAACAGTAAAGGGTGCACCCCACAACTGTGCCGATTGTTTCTTCTGTATGGCTTCTTGTAGCAGTGGCTGCAAGGTCCTCATGACCCGCAAAATGTCTTGGCTGTTCTTAGGTCCCTTAGCATGCAAGAACGGCCAGTAGTGTACAACGGGTACGCTACTACTGGCAGCCGGAGACGGTAGTACTGGACGGGGTAGATTAGGCCCGCAGTTGGGATTTGGTGGACGCCCGCGTATAGCTACGCTGCTCGGGCTGTGTAGTGGCGGTGGAAGGGATACTGGCGACATGGGATGAAGCGCTGGGTTGAAGCCCATCCCAGCCGGGGACTGGTTATTAAATTGCATGTAAGGGTGCGGCTGGTGTGGGTGGGGTTGCTGCCAATGCTGCTGCGGCTGCTGATGGTAGGGAGAGGCCATCGGATGCTGCTGGTGGTGATGCTGCTGTTGCTGCTGCATCACAGGCGGCGCTGGTGTATTGAGTATGGATAGAGACAAGGCACTGCGTACGACTTCATTGCAATCGCTGTATTCTAGTTTGTTGAGCGTGAGGCTTTTGCGACGGGCCGCGTGCTGGGCGGCCATCTGGGCGATGGGGCTGCTCGGATGCTGGACCAGCAAGCACTGCTCCCGGAGGATTTCCATTAGCGCTGGTGATACGGTATCGACTAGTGTAGCGTTTCCTGCTACTGCCGCGGTTGTGCTGCTAATGGTATCGATCTTGAAAGTTTTGTCCGGGCATTTTTTCGTCTTGCTGATACTACTCGGTTGAATGCAACTTGCTTCAAGTGCCCGTGGTTTCACGCACAGGGACTGCTCGTCGTTTTCCGCTTGACAGACAGAAAACAAGGATCGCTGCTTGAAAATAGCTGGGTCTAAAGTTAGTGAAGCCCCGACAATATCTACTTCCTCTTCATAGAAGAGTCCGCTACGGTGGGCAAGTCTTCTGTTGACTACCGCGCTGAAACCACAGTTGCAGCGAACGTTCTCATCGTCGGCCAGGTTGCCTGAATGAACGCCAAGAAAGCTGGGATGGCCTCCCAAACCCGCCTGATTGTTCATAGAATTCATGTAAGGGAAACTACCGGGAAACATTGGTCTGTTATTGGCGTGGCAAGCACCTTTCGCGGAGTCTGGTAAGTAGAAAGCGGCATCGGGACCTTTGATAGTTCCTACGCAGTTGGGTCCAGCACTGCAGACACATACAGGACAACTATCGAAGTTGTGATCTCGGAAGATGTTCAGCAAGGACTCGCCCAGCAAGATGTTGACGGTAAGAGAATGGGATTCGGGCAGAACCGGCTGCTGTTGTTGCTGCTGGTGCTGTAGTGCTTGGTGATGATGAAGCTGCTGCTGTTGCTGGTGCTGCAGTAGATGTTTCAGAGTATTGGACGACGAACTTATCTGCGGAGAGAAGTTATTTTGGAGCGGCAGTCGGGAGAGGCCCATCCCATGATGAAACGGAGGGCCTCCATCCATATACGGGGACGGTGAAATCGGAGAAAACGGGGCAGGACCCAACCCGCGAGTGAAATGCGGAGGAGGAGGCATAGGAAGTCGGCCAAACGGTCTTAACGACGGCGGCGGTTGTACACACATCGGTCTCTGCAGCTCTAGATGCTGATGATGCGTTGGAAGGAATGACGAACGATATACGCAATTCGACGGAAGGGATAGCGGAGGCAGAGTTTGGCTTGGCAGCTGAGGCAGTGGCGCGTACCTGGCAGAGCTGACTGGTTTCGCCACTGCTGGTGGACGATAGACGGAAGACCAATCCTGTTCAAAACAATGACAACTTTCATTACAGAATAACTATCTCAAGAAAAGCTGCACTCAACAACCTTGTCTTCTGACGAGGTGGAAGGACTTGCTGCACCAAAGGCCGGTTCAGCTTTGACTAGTGCGTAGATCTGTCCATCGGCTAGGTCGGCCAAAGAATCCATGTGACCACAGGGCGATTGCATAGGATGGTCGTGTGACGGTGGAGTGGGGAACATGTTCGAGAGTTCCGCTGAAGCTAAAACGCTGATACCTCCTAACCCACCGCCCAGACCGGGATAATGGATACTGCTACCTGGAGACGGATGGGCTGATGCTACGCGAGTGTTGATCGGCTTCATCGCAGACGCTGTATCATCAGACATACCAGCCGATTTATTCGATCCCGGTGGAGTGGGCACAGCAAACTGCATATTAAAAATACTACATCAGTCTTTTTTTTTAGCACCTCAACTGTATTTACAAGAAAACAATCACAAATGGCCGTAAGACAACAAAGAGATCGTGAAGCCAGCATTACCGTGTCATCGTTTGTTTCATCCGAATTATCGAAGATGTTTTCCAGGTCCCGAATAGAAGGTTCCAGTCCCTGACTCGTGAAAAGTGAACTCGGATCTGGCGCTTTAGCATTTACATTGAACCCATCGTCATCTTCCTTCACGTTCATAAAAACAACATGTTGAAACATCGTTTGAGTTTACAGTAAAATGTTATGAATTACTCTTCCGTCGAGCTCTTTTCGTTTCCGAGACTCGGTCAGGTTGTCCACATCACAGTCGAGTATATCCTCGTTCGCGTCGACCTCAACCTACAGGTAAACAAGCAAAGGAATAGCATAATAACGTAGACCTAAAGAAGTATGAATATTTTTTTTACCGTTTCTGTGCTATTTTCCGGTTTAACGGTCGTTTGGCAGCAGCTCGCCTGACTTGCAGAAACATTTTCAGCAGCTTTAGGTGTTCCCTTAGCATTTGACGGTAAAGCTGTACTCGAGCCATCGATTCTCAGTTTTTTTACTGGATGATGAAGCCTACAAAAGCACCATTTAGTACTGCACTAGTTGAAGAACGAACTCTTTCTTACCAAGCGGTCAAACTCGTAAAATCATAGAGTACTTCACCGGCTGAGTCTTCACGTTCCAAGTCTTCTTCATACTCTTTAAAGGGCAGTGCCGGTCTCTTGATTCCCGACATTTGTTCGGACGGGCTGCTGTCTACAGCTCGCGATGTGGTCCCTGAGGCGGGGGCTCCGCTTGTTGTCATTGGTCGCGAAATAGACGAAGGATCGACCGAGTTTGGCCAGCCTGGTGTATCAACACTGGGCAGTCCAACATATGGAGAAAAAGCCTAGTTTGGAGGACATAAATTTATTACATATTTCGGTTCACCATGCAGTTTTTCGAAAGATTGCATGACTACCTGATTTGATTTAGGACCATTGGGCGTATGCTCACGAAGCGGTGTGGCTTTGCTACTATTGCTGCTCGCGTGCTGCGGGACTTCAGGTATGACTGGGGTAGCAGGCAGCAAGTTATGAAGATCATTCGAAGGCGGCGGAAGCGGACTTGGAGCCGGTATAGCCGTATCTAAACACGCAACAATAAAATATTAAAACTTAAATTTCTTGTTTTCGAAAAAAATTATGAAATTAACCGGCAGAAGGAACGCTAACAGGCTGCTGGGACATCGGGGTTCGCTGCGGAGACGGTGTGATTGGTGAGGGTGACTGCATCACTGTTGTACTTGTCTGCACGCTGGTCTTCAACGTATTGACTGTTGCTCTTTGCTGGGTATTGTGCGGCGGTATTGCTTGAGTGCGGTGGTACGATGGAAGCTGCAGGCTCTGAGACGATGCTGAAGAGACATCTGAACTGCTGCTGGTAGGCGGCCTACAGAATTCAACACAACTTTTATTCACCTGTCGTTTCAAGCAAACGTATTTCTCTTTAGCACCGCATAAGCAAAGGGAATGACAACTCACGTTTAAGACAAACTTACGGACTTCAGTTATGAAGTGTTACCGAATTAGTAAGGTTAGAATAAGCATAACATATAGTCTCTTAACTAGTCCAAAGCCATATTAGCGATCCAGAACAAAAAAAGCAGACCTACGCTCAGGAGGATCTTTAGATACACGCAGCATAAGGGTACGTAGCAAAGCAGATGTTAGTCGAATTCTGTTAGTTGTGAAGGTTTCTGAAGAAATGCTTCTGAAAAGCCAATGCCCCTGCAGAGCTCGACAAGTTTTTTCGCATCACTCCAGGTTTGCTTGTCACAGTGAAGTAAGTTAACTTATCTTCTTCCAAAAGATGATAGTCAAAACAGTTGATAGTGTAATGCTATTTGAATCAAACGAAAAATCACGAAACAAAAGCACAAAACAAGAGTAGAAATGCTTTAATATGTTTGTGAACTAAGCAAACATAAATAGGGATGACAGTACATGGCTTCTGTAAAGCTCAACCCGGAGTGCTGCGATCTGAAACATCCTGAAAACACTTTCTCTTCAGAGCTGTGCTTAAAACAAACCTGTCCTGAACCCTATCCTGAACGCGCAAGAGGCTGTTTTCGTCGGCATCACTGGGACTTAAAAGACTAGAAAGAGGAGCTGGGCGACTTGGTCGCAAATGAAAAGGTACTGCTCCGCCATTCCTGCTCCTCCCAGGTACTGCAGAGTTCGATACTGTTCCCTTAACCTTCTGCTCGGTGCTCGGTACCACGTTGCTGCCGATATCGCTACTACCACAGGTGATCATGGTGGGTCTAGATCTGAAGTTCAGGTTATGGTATGCTCTTCTCTTTACTTACAGCGCTTAATCACAATGGAACTTTTCATTCTAGGTTAACTAAAAACGTACGATCGATCAATGTTTCACACTTTACCTTGAGCAAACGCAACTAGTTTTCACTGCGGGATCCCCAAACTCCCAGAGAATGGAGGTTTCCTTGTCTCGTTCACTTTCAGCATAAGGTAAAGCACTAGACAGAATACTGTCCTGCCACGCGTGATCTGCAAGAGACTGGGCTGCAAGCGGATCGTAGGACGACGACACAACAGTGCACTGACTGGCAGCAACTGCAGGTACTGCGCCAGACAACTGGGGCACTGAGGAACCGCCCCCAATGACAGTTTGGTTCACGTATGATGCTGGAGAGTGGGGAGGCGTCGGAAGTATAGTTCCTACCAAATTCAAGATCAGAAAATGATATACTTTGCTACTTTAGTATAACATACCTCCTTCTGGAGAAAACAACTGATTCAAGACAGCTTGGTTGGTAGAATTATCAGCGTCGCAGACGAATACGAAACAGTTGGGATACTTCATACGAATCCCCCCTATCAAGACTTCTACAAGAGCCGGAAAGTCCGCACTTCCTAGGGTCGGATCGCCTCCTCCACCGGGTCCGGGACCTCGTTGTGGCGGTCCAGGGGAACAGGAGTAGTTCTCGATCGGATAAAACTGGCGCCACTCTTCTAGAATCCTGCGGGCTGCATGATCGGCTGCTGTATAACAATTGCCCGTAAGGATTCCAGCCAGACCATACGGCGCCAGGACAACTGTTGATTGAGAACGTAAAGTTAACGGAATAGGCGTTACTTATTTAATAAACATTTGGATACCATGCAGGCCTTGATTCGAAGCTTGGGCTCCAGAAATGTGTCTACGGGTTACTCTTCGTATGACTGGGTGCTGGCGAATATCTATGCTTGCGCAGACGGTACTTTCTCCATGGACGAAAAAAGAAAAAGAAAATGACAGATTGGTCCTACATTTAAGAAAATTGCTTTTAAAACGCGTTCCCAACACTCAACATTTTCTTCTTACGTTGTAATGCTGTTTGGATTACTCGCAAAGCCTTCAGTAGAGCTACCAGAAACTTCTTGGGGTTGTACGAACCACTTTCCGAGACGAACAAAATTTTTGGAAAGCAGGCATCTAATAAAAATCGAGTTAGTGATGATTATACAATGTTATGGCTTTGATTTTACCTTTCAATTAAGTTGTGCAGAGCTTTGAATAAGAGTGATCTGCACTCATAAGAAAGTCCATTTTCCCACGAGCCTTGTTCACTTTCCAAACTCATCAGTTCGGGTGCGACCATGTTTGACAAGTCTGGTTCGTCACCGTACCAGAAAATCCACAGTTCTTTGATTCCGTTTAAATGACTGTTCCCTTGCCCACTGTGCGAGGTGCTGTTCATGGGGTTCTGGAAAGGATTCTGATTTCCGAAAGGAGGAAAGGCAGCACTGTTTGGACTGGGCTGAGACGACGAGGGTATCCTTCGCCACACGCAGAGGATGTCGTTGGACAAGCATCTCGAATAGGAAAGCAGAACCGGATCGGCCAGAAACTCTGCCGGCTGGTTATTTACAATACCTCTTCCACCCATGCCATGCTGCTGTGGGTGAAAACCACCGCTGGAACTGGAGGAATAACCTTCTGAAACTAGTCTGCGCCATCGGATACCGCATAAATCCGTCTGTAATGAGAAAAAATCTTGTACTGAAAAAAGTAAGAATTTAGTTTGTGTGCGTATGTATACATTAGATATGTATGAGACAGAACAGTCTGTGCAGGTGGAGCTTACAGTTTTTGTCTTTGTATTCCTTTTTTAAACTTCTGGACAATCAGGGAGGAAAAGAAAGGAGTACGTGAAACTGGGGCAGAGCAGGGCATTGCTCTATCTAAAAAGTCAAATTTGACGTACGACACCTAGTGTTTTGTAATCATAACGAGCGGGTGCGCCACTGGCGCCTGAATTCACAAATAACTTTCAAATGATCTCCTCTTTTTTTTCAGACTCAAAACACAAACACAAATGACACTTGTCTCTTACTGCATGACATCTCAGAAGAGGGGATTAGAGCACACTAGTTGTTAAGAGGATAAGTTGTCTCGTTTAAAAATAAACAAACAGTACTGACAGCGCCGAGAGAGCAAAGTTGCCATAACATAAAGCGACTCACCAGCGCGAAGAAGTTGGTATGGCAGTCTTCAAGACTGGCTCCGTTGGTTTGAAAATGAGGATGCGCCATTAGTGATCACTCCATGCCCAAAAGAAACGACTGGCAGAACAAGCCAACTATGTAAACATCACAACCTATGACACGGGCAAGGTCGTTCGAGGCAGTTTTCACTTGACCAATAACAAACGCATCAGGCCATTGCCAGCTGAGACACCTTTCAGTGGCCACTGTTCTGTCATGGCGGCTCGGAGGGGGCAAAATCACTACCCAGAAACTAAGCTCTCCCATTGGCTGTCCCGCGTCACGTGACATTTGTCTATACTTTGAACCCGCAAAACATTTTCCAAAAAATTACAAATCGTTATTCTAAAATCTTAATTGTATTTCAGCAATTAAATTAAACATTTTTTTTTACTTCATTATTTGTTTATTGGTAAAAATGGTAACTTAAAAGTGAATGAACTAACATCGACTCAAAAGTAATCGATTCCATTCTTTGCTTGTATTACCGTCTGCTAGTATTTTTTTATTAACAGCGATTTTCTCATTTTTGCTAAAATTATTTCGACGAGTTATTTAAACGAATGGCGGTTCATTTGAGAAATACTCTTAACGCTTTTGTTAACGTAAGTATGTCTCTCTAACTATTACTTGTAAGTGTAGCGGCCCTTTTACTTTACAAAGATCTTGCTGTAATCGTTTTGTTGGAGTGAGAACATTGATAGTCTATGGCATTAACGTGTTTCATCTTTTGATATTTTCTCTGTTTTTTAGCGTCCCGGAGTTCGCTGGGTAGCGTCACTGAGAGATCGACAGAAAGCTGCACAAGCCAAACCAATACGCAGAATCGAACATGACGCTGCAGCGATTGCCGCAAAAGGCTACCTGCGGCCGCTCAAACCCTACACGCCCCCGTCAGACGTGACTTCAAAGTTAAACGCACTGTTTAACGAAGTTTTAGGTGCTGAAGCAAACTCTGGCAAGGCCATAGACAGCGGACAAACCAAGTACAAGCTCCTAGCAGCATGTTACAGGGAGTTCCAACATTCTGTACCAAACTCCCAACTGCACTTAATAAATAACACTGGTAAGGAAAGCACACTTACAAGTCGTGTGAAAATAAACATGTTTTTTCTTTTCTGTATTTAGACGACATTGTGGCGTTTTACAGCACGCCAGTGGACACTCGAGTTCCTCTCGACAAGTTTAAGTCTGTCGATCTACCCGCGAATCTTCATATCCAGTACGATTACCACCGGTTCCATCCAGAGACAGACACTATGTTCGGGGGGTGAGCGCTTTCCCGAAAAGCTCCACTATCGTTACTGGATTGAAGTATAAAAAGAAATATGCGGGGTACAAGGCTAAAACGAGCTGGCCCTGAAACAACGTGTAATCTTATGAAAAATGTAGTATAAAACTGAAATACACAATTTGTACTGAAGCTATTCAGGACTCTGTAAAGTTAATATTGATCATCAAGTGTAGCTTTACTAAATTAAAAGATGCATTGTGGAGGTAGAATCAAATTATTTGGAGACTTTTCTTGAGAATTAAAGTGAACAGATTTTTTAGATGATCACACGGCTCGTTTCCTATGGATTCAGGTAGGCTACATTAAACCTGGAACCGTTACTACGAGTGTCGTTATTGAACAAGTGGTAAGCCACACACCTACGTGATTTTAACACGTTTTCCAGCCAAAAATCTGTTTCTTTTATTTTACCAAGTTTGTTTTACGTTCTCAACGAGTTAGTAACAGAGCAATTAAACTTAATGAACAATAACTCGGGCTGTGTAATTACTACTTGTATACAGATGTTTCAAAACTCAACATTAATGAATTGTATTGTTTTTATATTATTATATTATTGATAAGAGATCAGTGGCGTGGCCAGGGACTTCTGGGCCCTGGGCAATTTTTTTGCTGTGGGCCCCACCTTTTTTTACGTATCAAGAATTAGTGTTATTTTTCTGAAGTGTTACCGTTTCTCTTTTCTCATTCTGTGTGGCTCTAAAAAGAGCCGTGAAAAGCTCCGCCTATACGGGACTTTGGACATATCCGAACCTACAACTCCTTATGTTTCTAAGCTCAACAAATCTGAATCACTTACTTTGCTTCCCAAGTACGAGTTGGAGCCAATCGAGTCTTTCCCAAAACTACCGTAAAGGGATGCTGTTGTAGATGAAACAATCATCGCGTCTTCCGTATCCAATGGCGGACGTTTGACGAACCTGCTCATGACACCAGCACACTTTGCTCTCTAACCTCCTTCAACATCCTCTTCTGATAATGAATGCTTACCAACCATGATTTAAAATTTTTTCCAAGTGCACGAGTCGAATGCTTGACTTGAAATGAGAAAATAATCACTGATTTGGTCCTCTTTTACAACTCTGCTTAGTAATCCTACAATAGCAGTTTCTACAAGTCCCAGTCAATTGTGACTGAGAACTTAAATCACATTCTTCGAGTCGTGCTAATCAATAGAAAATCAGGTTATAATGCAAAAATTCTAAGGATTTTCGAGGAATAGTCCATTAGAAAGGGAGAAAATACGACCTTAAGTCGACCAAGCCATGGAATGCAAAGAAAACAACATATAACTGATTTTTTTATGCTTAACAAACCGCAAAGTTAGGTCTCAAATGTCAAATCCCGAGGGATTTTTATGGAATTTCTGTATTGAAAACGGGTTTAAAGAGAAATTCACTAAAACACTTGCTCTTGCTAAGGCCCAGGAGAGGTTGACTTTCTGTGACCTCAAAAAGTATGTCCACTCTGTGACGCATTCAAATCCGGGGCCCCTTGCGTGGCCTGACTATGACCGTGGGTCCCAACTGGGGCCCACCTTAGGACCGAGTGGGCCCTGGCTGGGCTCCTCCAAGACCGTGGGCCCTGGGCACGATGCCCCACTTGGCCCTTCCACGCCACGCCACTGTAAGAGATATAGTATGTACACGCTATGTCACTAACAAGAAAATTTAACAAATATATACATTTTCTTCTTGTCTTCAGTCTAAATCTAAACTTTGATTTAAGTTTATACATACATTTTGAGTTTTAGAGTCTTAATTTTAAATTATGGGTTATGTAATTTTGATTAATTTACTAAGATAGTTTCAAGTTATTATTAAATTATATTTATGTCGCATTATTTCCTGCAATTAAATTATTTTTGTTGCTTATTAGTCACTAACTAATGACCATTAATGATTATGCATAACAAATAAGGATATTAATTTTGATACGCCATCTAGCGGTAGCTCTGTAAACTATTATTTAATTTTGGACAAAACTAAAGAAATTTTACACATATCTGACATGCTCGTTAAACCTAAGTTTCAAAATCATATGCTCTGGGGTTAAAATAATAACAAAACAAATTTTTCCATTTATTTTATTGTTAAAAAATTGCACGTTATCATCTTCTTGCCGCGCTTTCCCTCCTCTTCA
This sequence comes from Eulimnadia texana, assembly GCA_002872375.1. Lineage (NCBI taxonomy): Eukaryota > Metazoa > Arthropoda > Branchiopoda > Diplostraca > Limnadiidae > Eulimnadia > Eulimnadia texana. The sequence continues at coordinate 16,572,532 of NKDA01000001.1, forward strand.
CGCAGCGAACTGCGCGAGACAGATCTGCCCAGCTTAGCCCCTACAACTTCCCGGAACTTTGCAACCAAATTTAACTTATTCGAGACGAGAAATCTCCAAGTCTTCGATTAAGGTAAGACAAATTCATATTATGGGGAAGAAAAGCATAGAAAATAGAAAAATTAGTGTAATTTTTCATGTTTTTGTTCCACACCGTCCCAGGACCAGTACCGGCATGCCGGACATTGCATCCAATGCTTCCACTTTGGGTTTGGGTTTTCCCTTCGAGAGGCCTCTGTTTTCCCCTTTTTCCCTTCGTCCGGTACGACTTGATTTCCCTTTTTTCCCTTTTTTAAAATATCTGTTTTCCTTCCCTGTTTACGCTCTGCCTAAGAGCTCAAAGACCCACTTCAGCCGTACACTGCTTGAAAGTAGATGTTTCTACTTGGAAATTTCCGTTTTCCCTTGATTCTCCCTTTTGAAACCCCATTTTCCCTTTTTAAGGGAATTTCCCTGCAAAGTGGAAGCACTGATTGCATCTCTCGATGGGCCAGTGCTTCCAGTTTCAAGTTCGGGCTTTTCCTCGTAGGAGCCTATATTTTCCTTTTTTTCCCCTCGGACAAAAATTTTTGATTTTCCCCTATTTTCCCATCTCATTTTCCCGTTTGCCCTCGATCTTCCCTTCCATTAGTAACTAATGAAAAATACAGTTATTGACATTATAAGCCTTCTGTCATGGTTAATTTCTAGTTCAAAAAGGAAATATAATTATTGGAGGAAAAAATTGCGTGTAGTAAAGTGTCGCTATAGAAAAAAGTCAATTTCAGTTTCCCTTGTTTTCCCCCTTCCCCTCTTCTTCCCTTCTTAGTGCTATTTTTTCTTGAAAACAGGGAATTTCCCCTGAAAGTGGAAGCACTGGGCTCTGCGCTCAGCAACGAACAAATTCTACTAATTAATTAGTATATAAATAATGTACAAAACTATTGCTGAAGAGATTTATTAATAATCTCAGTTTATTATGAATAACTAAATAACAATAATCAAAATAATAAATAAATATCAATAATGAAAGGAAAAATAAACAAAGTTAAGTTAAATTACACTTGAATACTACGCAACCAACAGTGTTCCAAAGCAAGAGATATAGCCGCATTGTAAATGGCGGTAAGATAACAACTTTTCTTCAGTTCAGTGAAATGCGCTTTTAGCTTTTATGTGAAATGGACAACACAGCAAAGGCCCCCAAAGGTGGTAAGTAGAACTTATTCAACACAAAATTGCTTCATGACCTTGCTATGACCTGATGGCTAACTCCATTTTATCTTACCCACTGCACCTCACGATCTTCTGGGTTCCCACTCATGTACGAGACCACGGATGAGATAGCGAAGGAAGCGGCCCTGGATGAAAACCTAAGCAGAAACTCGGATACTGTGGGCCACCGCTGCTTTTGCCGGGGAAATCGGGAAGCAGCTCAGGCTTCGCAGTAAGCAGAGCCAAGGAGGTCCGCAATTCCCGAAAAGGGTGTACGAATATGACAATCTTAAGAGATTTAAGGGATTATTAAAGATTATTCAGATTATCGAATACTATCAATACTACTGAAGATTATCGAAGGTCATTGAAGATTACTGGGATTATTCAAAGATTCTTAAGATTATTTCATGATTTTGAGTGACAAAAGCGTGGGTTTTCAGAATAAAGATTAACAGTTATGGATTTCAGAGATGATCCGAACAGATTAGTCTTTAGCGATCAATTGCTAATATAGTGACGATAGCGTATAAATAAACAGAACTCACTTTTCGTACCTTAAGGTTAGATGCTCTTGGCATCTAACTAGGGTACCTTGAAATAACTTCGTCCACTGTGAATGTACTCGCAAATATCATGGTAGTTTGAGGAGGTGTACTTACAAGCTTGTACCCGGATGAGATGAATTAACAAACATGGGTATTTCAGGGAGACTTTCCTGTAGGTGGGGTAAGGTAGCGTCTGAAAGAACTCAGGTATTATCTAGTATGACATAAGCGCTTATACGAATTCGGCTTTAGTTACTCGTAAAACAGATATACGGCTTACATTTTCGTGTTTCCAGTAAAGCTCTATGGGAATAGTTCCCAGGTTTGCCCCTATGAGCGTTTCCATAGGGCTGCTTGACCTAATGTGACCTAATGTGACCTAATGTGTTTTTGCGCGGGAAACTTTCACACTGTTATAATTTTTACATCTATAGTTTCAGTAGAAATCGTTTCTTGTGAGCCTCCATTATTGTAACTCTTGTAAAACGGGTATTAGTTTATAAAGAAACAGTCATACAGCTTTACGTAGAACGTAGAATGCGAAACATTGAATTTCAGTATCAGTCGTTCAATGTAAAGTAAAAGAAGTCAATTATGGGGGAAAAGTTAAGTGAGCTTTAAATGAAATACAAGGTTTCGTAAATAAATGGGATCGAAGTGTGAGCAGGGCAGAATATGCTGCGGTATGGTGTAAGGTGTATGTCTCTTCAAACATTTCAAGACGTAGTTGCAGCCACTTGGTAAACCTTGCGCAAGCAAAAAAAAAAATTAAAATAAAAAAAAAGAAACGGCATTTCCCTTCACCGCTTCTCTTCAAACATGGCTGCCGCAACAAAATCTATGTTACAAAATAAATTTGTTAACCTAGATGATGAAGACTATTCAGAACTCAATGATGCAATATCGCAATATCACTAAAATTATTGCTGTCCCTAATTAATTTCTGAAAATTATAAGAGATTATCAAGTATTATTGGGATCATTAAAGATAATCGAAATTAGTTTGAGATTATATCGCAAGGGTGTACGAAGGTTATCGACAATTGCGGACCCCTTGAGCAGAGCAAACTCAGTAACCAACTAAATTTCTCCCAAGTAAAAATGTCAGAGTGCAACCCTCTCTTCGCCTTTGTTTTACTTGCACATTACAGTTGCTACCTAACTCTTGTAAACTCTAGAAACAATCCTTTCTTCTGATTCTCATGAATCAGATGAATCCTACTCTGGCCTGTATCTCTATTGCTTAATCTCCCGTACTTGTCAAAAACACCCAAACAACTGGAATTACTCTCGTGTTTGTAAACCCTGCTTTGTGGAAACCATTACTGGAATTTGACTATGGGTCTGATTGAGAGCTGAAGTCTAATACACGCTGCAGCATAATGCAGATAACAGAAAAACTTGAAATATTATTATTGTATCGAAAATTGTTTTGGTAAACGAAAGGACATGGTACATAAATGTAGAAATTCAAATAATAAAAAATAAAAAATGTATGCAGCGCTGTATAACTTGAGATATTATCTGCGTATCATCAATCAATCAGAATTTAAAAAGTTCAAATTTAAATTTTTAGAAATCGGCATTTAAACTTATATTTTCTTAAATTAAAAATGTATTTATAATATTTCTGTATAACAAATATTTATAATATTATATAAGATATAAAAAACTATTTCGTATTTCCGTATTATATTTAATTACTACTGTTAATTACTGCGAATACTGTTAACGGTGATATGTTATGTTAACTATTTTATGATCATCATTACTAATAGTTTTATAATTATCGTTGTATCTTATATTAGATTATAAAATGTTGCCTGTATTTAAGGGTACATAATATTTTTTTCACTGTATCATTGCAAACGGTCATGTTATCATAATAGCTTTGTCAATTATTCAGAGACATTTCCCGGAGACTCACGCTATGTTCAAACTGCATATTTCTCTTCACTGTATGATTTATTCCCGATTCGCCATTTGTACTGGAATAAGTCCTGCAGTGTAAAGATGGTGCTGCGCACTCTCTGACTACGTCAAATAATTTTCGCCGAATTTTCCTGCTTTACAGAAACCATTTTTTTAAATCAATGTAGGAAGATTCGGACTCCATGGCCACTTGTTACCGGTTTTGTGGTTGCTTCCAATAGATCTACTGCAAATGATACCGTAAAAGGAACCTCTGGTTTCAACGAAGTTTAGGGACACTGTCTAGATATCAACCGAACACTACATTTTATGAAATACTCTTCGTTCGGACAGGAAAAAAAAAATGAAAGACACAGCAGCTCAACGACTTAGTTTTTTAATGACAAAAGTTAAACTTGGTACTGGAATATCAATTATAGTTTTATAGAACCTTTTTTTTTTAAAAAAAAAACAACAAAATTTTGAACCTAGCCTCCCAAAGTACAAGGAAGAACATTCAACTTCCGCACGAAAATCTCTTGAGGGTAATAGAATTTCTTAAACAGCAGTTTTCCCATTACTTGCTTGCCCTGGGAACTGGTAAAGCGTGGGAATTTTTCTTGTATTTTTTGATCATTTTCATATAAAATCTAACTGTTCCTGGCGCTTTACAGTAGAGCAAGGGTTCGAAAAACAGGAGTCAGCTGTTGCCTGCTAGTTCGGGTCACCCTTGGTGACGTTGGCGACAACCTGCGGTTGAATATCCTCTATCACGGCGACTGTAATCGACAATAGTGACTCAGCGTTTCCGTACACCAGTAAAAAAAAAATCAGACAATTAATAAACCAAATGCCGAAACAGCAGGTGCATTAACAGCAACATGATATATTAGAATTACGCCGGGCATCAATAGCAATGTGGGGCAACAATAAAACGTCAAATTTACTCTCAAAAGGTTTACGATAATCAAGTGGGTGGTCACTTGTAATAATACGTTACACGAGTGGAGTGCATTTAGATTTGGGCAAGGGGTCCGAAACTCCGAAGGAAAAGTGTACGAAGATTATTTGATAGCATATGATAACACGGAGATAACGTGGAGATAACAGGATGATAACAGTGATATCACGACCTAGGTGTACGAAGATTATTTCAAGTTTCGGACTCCTTGGATTTGGGTAAGTTAAAGCGTCACCACGTTCATAGGAATTTTACGATGTTCAGGCAGGGTTTATTCGTCCTGCTTTCTGTCGGTCCCTGGAACCCAGTCAACTAGATTCGGAGCGCAATAAATTACATACATGGCACAGTGGCCGTACGAAGCGCCTGTTTTTTTTGTTGTTTTTTTTTTACGTAATGCGTCACTTTGTACAGCACTGTATATTACCACAGCATGGCACTTAAACACACACAAGTTTTTGTTGCGCTTGAAGGTGCTACTTATGTTACACGCGGTTAGTAATTGCAAGCCGCTAATTATTTTTAAGCATAGGTATTTTCTGCACGAATGATGTATGATAGTGATTCAGTGAAAACAAAGTACTTCGAATGCATAATCTGTCACACCTTTTTGTCTTTCATGTTCTGTAGCAATACTCTATTTTTAAAACGATACACTCTGCCAATGCTATATACGTTTTTAGTAACAAGAGGGGCACAATGAGAGGGTTTTGATGGTATTAGTAAGAACACCTGTTATAATAGTGCTATAATTTAGGGCTATCCTACAATTATGTCCGAAAAAAGACAAACACAGTTTTTGAGTTATTTTCGATTGTGTTTTGGAGAACAGCGAACTTCACTCCAGTTTCCACGGCGTATCAGACGTTGCGAAACCGCATATATGCGGTATTGTCTGAAATTTCCTTGATTCCCGGATTACACAGCGGTTAGACAGTCGTAAATGAAATGAGCCGTTATGTAGCTCTAAGCAAAGGGTTTTACCGAGAACTGTAATTGAATTAGCTCCCTTTTCAAATGTAACCGAGATGTAAACCTGATACGCAAACTTTTTCCAGGAATTTTTTGCTAGCTTTCGCAACCTTATGTAGAACAATGTTGACACGTAAAGAAACGATGGTCTGCCTGTTACAGTTTTATGTTAACAAGATTAATCGTAATGCTTTTTGAGTACGCGATTTACTGTTGTTTCCAGATTTCGTACCAAGTTTTTCTCAGTTCAATAACCAAATTACTGGGAGCGCTCAAGATCAGGTGCAACAATTCGGGCGTGTAAGTGGATTTGTCCATATGCCATACATGGCAACAAAGTCCAGTTTCTAATGGTTTCTCTAAATTAGTTTTCCAAAAGTGCGGGAAAAAGTGGATACCAATACTAAAGATTTTAGTTCGTCGCAAAAGCAGTATGGTTTTGTAATTGCGTCACCATTGCGTAACTTAATCCAACAGAATCTTCAAACACGATCATACGTATGTCCCTACATATACTCCGAGAATTAAGCCATTTTGTTTTAATCTACAATATTTTGACGTGAGATCAATTATTTTACGACCAACGTTTGTTGTGTAAGTCTGGTTATTAGGGTCAGAGCATCTTTCATTCATAATGTGAGTTTTATCGTTCATTTCACATTAGTTTAGCATAAAGACGAGCAGCAAGAAATTCCGAGAAGATCAGAACTTCGGCCAGAAGATCACCCGAGATGTAAGATAACCGCAAACTAGATGTAATTGAAAGCAAGAATACCGTATTACGTTACAGAAGTAGCTGTGCCAAGTCCAGTAATGTACAGAACCAGATTGTTCAGCATTGGGGATATTAACTAGAATTCAACCGTGCGAGGAATTAAAACGGTACCGCAAATCAAATTTTCTGCGTCTGGTCAAGCAGCCAGGTGCGAGCATGTAGCACATATTACACATACACCAGCAAACCGTTTTCGTTAAAGAGGACTTTACTATACCTAACCCGTTTAGTCTCCTACTAGAGTTCCCAAAGAACATATCGTTTGGAACCATGCTGTAGAGAACGAACTTCTTGAATAAATTATGTCCAAGTCCAGCTAAGCTTTAATCGTGAAGCACTTTACGTGAACTTTATTTGATTCAAACTTTGCCACCATGATTGCCAAGATAGGAAAATGTGCTCTGTGTATTCTTGTCCTCTGCACAATCGCTGTAAGTACCACTCCAAATAAATTATAAAAGTTTTTACAGAGGTTTTGTGAGCTACGCAATAGTTGTTGGGAGTAATGTGGTGGATGCACAAATGATTTTATATTCAGGAATACAATTTTTCTTCATCATTAAGTCTAATATCTCACAAAAAGGTTGATTTTCAAAGATTACGACTTACCGAACGTTTGTTAATAAACCTACCTATGTACACGACGTCATAGAAGGATGAAGGTTCTAAGTCTTAATTTTTATATATAAATATATTTTTCAGGGAGCATTCGTAGTGCAGCGAGGCAAAATCGTTGGTGAAACATGTGCTTCAAGCTTGGAATGTCAGAGCAAATGCTGTGTCCCGCTGCTAGGACAAGGCGGACCACGCGAAAAAACTGGTATCTGTGCCGAGAGAAGAGAACATACAGCATGCTTGGACCGTATTCTAGGCTTACCGGAGAACGACGAATCCAGGGGATTCGCCGAGAAATTTAAAGGACTTGTACGTCGGAAACGAAAACCCGACCAGCAGGATTTCAAGTACCAATTCAAGCTGCCCTTCAGAAAAATGAGGCCCGATAAACCGGATTATCTTGATTATCCGAACACCCGGCCCATCTTCAGACAAGCTGCTGTGACCACCGAAGTAGCACCGTCTTCCACGTTTAAGGCACGTCCCTGGTTGTACCGCTTACCCCCCGGAATCAAAGCTGGACTTGTACCTTATGGTGATCGAGGCATTCCGACAACACTCGGCACTAACGACTTCACAACTGAAGTTCCGAGCAAAGTAGCGGTTAAACTCGGTACCTCTAGTTCCACTCGGCCATCGGTTCAAGCAGTTGTCGTTGAAGATTCCAGTACCACAGCATCTTTCACTAACGCTGCTGAAATAACCACGGGCTTTTTAAGAGATGGAACTACGCGTGCTGTAGACAGCACAACGGTTTCAGATAGAAGCAGTACTATACCAGGTATGAATTAATTTTTATTTTACGTTAAATGATTATTCCTAATTCAACTGATACAGGCTCAGAACCAACCAACGGAGAACTGACTTCATCTGTCAACCCTGGGGCAGCAATTCAGTTACCGAGACTTCTGCCGAGATTGTTGCTATTCAGACGTCCTCAACAGAAAGTGCGGAAGCATCAACAACGGTAGATGGTAGCGCACTACCAGACGGTGACGCGTTTCTGGAAAATATTACGGTCCTGAGCGGCTTGGCTGGTCAGAGCGAAACTACAGATTCAGCTACGGGATCGACGCAGTCGGGTACAAGTGAGCAAAGCACGATTTCTGAATCATCATCGGATCAGACGGAACACCAAGAAACTACGAATGCTGTGAATTTGTCGGACGCTCCAAACCCATCAAGTCAAGGTATTAACGTTAGGGAGAACACAGACGAAACTGAAATCGATGATTTAGTTACGATAGATCGTCGGATATGGCCCACCCTTATTTAAATGTTTCGAGATGCGAAAGTTGTTATGTGCTGATATTTTTGGTCTGTAATCTTTTAAAGTGTGTTAAGTCGGCAGAAGTTTCTTGTGTTCCCACGCGAACCTAGTTTAACATCAGGTGAAGTTTCCATACTCCAAATATCCCGCAGAAAGAGTACCTTGAGCAAATTTCAGAAATGTACAGTACGTCCATATTTTTTTCTTGCTTTAGGCTTCTTTAGGATTATCCTCGTTTTCAATTGCTTCTGTTCTATTAACACTTCCACAATTTGAAATATAGGGTTGAACGAGGACTCATCTGTTACTGTTACTCCATCCACTAGCGACACTGCCTCAGTAACTACAGAAAGTGCGGCGATCAGTTTAACGGAAAGCGTCTCTCCCTCAACAGGAACTTCGTTGCTTAGTTCAGATACATCCCTCGATTCTTTCTTTCAGGTATGAAGCATTTGTAATTTTCATTTAGTATTAAAGATCTTGGTAACATGAAGTACATATATAATTAGGAATAACTTATAAGTTAAATTTAAAGTATGTGGAATTAACTAAGTTATAATAAATTACGGTGTAATATAAGTAGATAATGGGGTATCATAATATAGATCATGTTTCCAAAATGGCTCGTTCCAGAGCTCCCGAAGGAGAAAAGAGATTTTTGTTTCCAGTATAAGTCGAGAAATTTTTAGTTTTTAAGATGCTTTTTAACAGTGACGAGGCAACAAACATCATTTTGGGACTACAGGATGTGCTCTTCGTTGTCTATGCTTTATTAAGGGCTTGAACGATGTAGTTGATGATAATTGTTATCTTATGTGCTTAAATATAGACAAAATTGTCTTCAAGTCTCTTTTCAGGCCACACTGAACCAGAAAAAAGATCACTGCGTCAAGTTTTTGAGAAAACTTCGAACAGTTAAAAGGCCACAAAAGTTTTGTGTGTGCTCGTCACTCGCTTGGGTTTATTCAAGGCTGAGGAGATAAAGATAAAGTTCTTGTATTGTTAATGACGTGAACTGTGCACAAAATAGTCAAAGCACCGAAGTAGAGAGAAGATACAGTGTTCGAGGAACTTGAGACGAGACGAAAAGGCTTTTGACTCTTGGCTCCAAAGCGAGCTCTTCTATAATATCTCAAACAGCACAACGTCAGTTGGGGCACGAGGATGAATCTGTTTTACAACTTTATTTGAATGCCCGAGGTACTGTCGGCAACTTTTTAATTGAAACATATTGTGTTGAAAAAGTTAAAATGTTTGGTCCACAACATAGGGGGTATAATGCAATTTTGTTAAGATCGCTTGGCGGTTTTATTAAAGAACCAAACCTGTAGATTTAGGATCCTAGATCTAGATTAGATTTTAATCATAACAGTAGAACGTAAATGAAGCTCGGACGATAGTCGCACTCAGCGTACCAGCTCTATACAATAAAATATTTTTTTTTGTTGAAAGAGTCGGTCATTGTTGTTACTATTGTGTTACTTACTGGGTTGTCCATTGTTAACTATTTATAAAATGCAGTTCTGAATTGTTGCTTATCTGAAGTTGCTATTTTAGAACATGATAACGAGTGGACCGCAAACTGTAGTTTCCTCTGGAGACGAAACAACTGTAGTGAAGTTAAGCACACCGGTAATGGAGGAGCAATTTGAGGTACCCTTGTCCACGCTGGCTACGAATACCGAAAATGAGTTCGAGAACCAAGACACAGCAGCAGTATTTACTACTAGTAATGCTGCTGCTTCAGCCGAAATATCCACTAATACAGTATTTGCCGTCACCACTGGAAAGCCCATTTCAGAAAGCGACATAAGCTCGACTGTACAAGCCCTAACAGAACAAGTAACCACAGTTAACTCTGCAGACTTGGAAACTACGCATCAGTCTGTTCCCGCAGAAGAAAATATGCTACCTAGCACGTCTACCTCTGATAAGTTAAATACATCAGAGGACGATAACGAACAAACAACAGCTTCGACAATCACAAGCGCGACATTTGAGCAAACAAACTTGCAGCACAGCACCTCTACAGACTCAAAGCCAACAACGGAAGGAGTGACTAGTAGTTTGGTGACTGGTCAGCTAAGTACTGAATTCAGTAAGCCAGATCAAGGAGAAGCAAATACTGAACTAGTCAGCGAAACAACTGCGGACAATTCTGCGCTCTTTTCTCTTGAAGACTCGGACAAGACGACATTGAAGTTTGAAGAGACAATCGTTACGGAAAGTGCAACTTCGTTGAGTACAAGTGAAGTCGAAATGCAAGGATTTGACGGTAACACACCCGTTTCGCTCCCGAATAGCGACAGTACAATTCAGTCTCTTGGTACAAGTGCAATGTCTGAATCAAACCCTGAAGAAGTCTCAGAAGCAATCAGCACTGATACCCAGTTGATACAAACCACTTCTCCTTTTGATGAAACTTCAAAGCCGCCTAAAGAGGACAACAGCTTGGTAACAACGGGAGGCCCAGATGAACTAAAAACGAGTCAAAGTACTACAGTCATACTAGGAACAGTTACAGAACCTGGAGGCATAAGACCTTCATCCTCGAATGAAGCAACTGAAGATGAGGTCGACGCATTCACCAAGACATCGACAGCGAGTCCCGTACAAAACGATCAGACTACAGAACCTATACTGGAGATCTCGACGACTATAGACGTACACAATCAACCATCAGAAGCCCCAAGTACTGTACCTACTGAAGGAGGAACCAGTCGGAATCCAACGACCTCTGCACATGTGCCCGAAAGTACCACTATCCAGAACCCAGGTACGGTAACTACAGAGCCAACTGAACATGATTTAAATGAGTCGGAAACGCCACATCAGTCAGACTTATTGAGTACTGCACAAGTAACCGATAAACCAAATTTGGCAGAGGTAACAACTCCTTCAACCGAAGAAGCTACTCCTGATTCAAGTACGTCAAAACAAGATGGGTCTTCCCCGGGACCATCAGGAGATGTGACGACGGAGGCTCAGACAACGATGGGTTTAATAACTTCGTTCATTTCTGAAATTATCACTGCAGTCACTGGGAAACCATCAGTTGTTTCTACAACTACAGCAGAGTTATCCGGCACCTCAGCTGTTACAGGGGGGGAAGAAATATTAGTAACAACATTACCGAGTTCTTCTGGGCAACAACCAGCAACCGAAAATGTAGCTCCAGCTAGCAACTCCGAGATTAAGGATGAAATTTCTACAGGAACAATAACAGTCTCAACATCTGCGGGAGATTTAGTCTCGGCAGACGCAGTTACGACGGGAGTCGATTCTGGTGCTAACCACCTTGGGAGTGCTGAGCCAACCACTTTCACTGGGGATACGATAGAAGATGTGACCGTAGGTTTATCAGGAACTGGTGTCTTCACGGTAGTGACGCAGCAAGCAACACAGTCTTTAGAAACAGGAGAACCGAGCACAACGGGAGAACCAAATACTGCCTCTCTACTGCCCGGTACAACGTCGCTAAATCCAGTCATGGTCGACGTAACAGAGGTCAGTACGAATAAACCAGCAGAGGCTGGTTCAACAGTGCTGCCCTCTTCGGACGGTGAAACTCTGCATTCCTCTTCTGTAGTAGATTTCATGACGACTGTAGTAACTCCAACCGCGTCTGAAGCTACTGCTCTGAATGGTAGTTCAGAAACAATTAAGGCGGACGAGGCGTCAGAGACTCCTACTACAGTTGTGACTTTTAAACCTGCTTCATTGGATACTCTTGATACTGGATCAGAAATGGCAAGTACAAACAATTTGGCAGACATCTCTACTACTACGAGTGCTGTTCCAGGGGATGTTGAGGAATCCATTACTGTATCAACCCTAATGTCTAGCATAAATGTACCAGGGGCTGCAACTACGGAAACGACTGGTGCCCTAGAAACAAATACAACAGAAACGGGAACATCCACGGATTCTGTAGCGACTACTACACCAGAAAAGCCAGTTACAGAAACCCTGTCCTTAATCGAAGAAGCAGGGACTTCTACGACAGTTTCTTTCCCAGAACAGACTGCAGATAGCACAGTTACCGAACAGACTACTGACCATGGCGGAGAAATCCCTACTGCGGATTCTACTGATGCGTCTGAACCAAACTCCAGCACTATGTCTACACATGCGCTGTCGCATGAAGCGACAAATGAGTTCACCACAACTATAGGGACTCAAACAACTCTAACAGTGGAAGACGGATCGGATGTGACCGTTGATGAGTTAACCACTGAAACGGCATTGTCTACCGCCAGCGAAGACGAACTGCCAGCTGCTCACCAAACAGTTCAAATTAACACATCAGACAGTCCGTCTGAAACAGCCTCAGCCCAGGGGACTACAGTATCACTGAACGGTGAAAATGATACAACCTTGCGAACAACCCTAATGACAGAGAGCACACTAGGGATTACGACAACTGACGAAGCCAGTCAAGACTCCGTAACAGCCGAAATGTCTACTGAAGCAATTACAGATGCTGTTGACACAACCATTCCGGAAACGAGTACGGTGGCTACAACAGAACAATTTCTATCGGACACGTCTATTAACGAAACTACTAGTTTTAATACTCCTGACGTCAAGCCGACTTCTTTGCGTCCTGTGACAACGACAGCAGTCACGTCAGACAACACTGCAACGACAAGTATAACAACTGTGACAAACGAACAAGGTACAGCAGTGCCGTCATCATCAGTGACTGATTCTGAGGAATCTGCTGGCATAACGAGTAACCAAGGTTCGCTGGAAAACAGTTTGTCAATTACAGTAGATTCTGGAGAGACAGCTCCTACTTCTTCTACCAGCTTCCAGCTTCAGCTACCAGCTTCTTCGGAATCATCTTCCCCGGTCACAGTAGACCATAGCATGGAAGAGACAACATCACAACGTGTTCCTACCACACCTTTGGTTGAAACAACAAGCGTATCCAGTCCAGAAGACACGACACAGACTGCACATGTCACGGAAATACCAGAGTTGACAACGGATGCACATGCAAGCTCTCCGATAACGGTGACACAAGGTTCAACAGAGGGCAGGCCGACAGAATTCAAAACGGAAACTGAGGAACCCAATACACAACCTTCGTCGACATCAGCGTTTCTCGTGACAACAGGTATGCCTTCAATGCTAGATGTAACTACGGAAACAACGGATAAGTCGGTTTCTACAGAACCACAAAGTACGGTGCACGAGGAACAATCATCTACCACAATTGCCCCGATTGCAGTAGAGTCGGATAAAACAACCCTCAAGTTGTCAACTGAAACAACTACTGATCACGGGACCTTGTTGAATGATTCAACGGCAAGCACTATTTTAGTCGACTCTGAAGAAAAGACCACCGCATCTCTATCCTCCTCATCAGTACCTCAGGAAGCCGGACAACATGTTACAGAGGATTCGAGAACTACAGTTGAGATTACTACTATGGAAGAAAGCTCAGCAACATCAGGAACTGTAACTGCAGAGACAATACACTTCTCGCCTACAACACCTTCTGTTGCAAGCGAAAGTACGACAATCAGCACTACAGCCGACACGGGGATTCCAACATTTGCGGAAACCACCGAGTCATTCGAAACTTCAACGTCGAAATCCGTCTCTACTGGGTCAGATGGAGACAGCAGCAATGCTAATGCAACTGTTGAAATGAACAATTTTGGTGCAACTAGTTCAGAAGCCTTTACTACGAAAGAGACGCCAAGCGAACCAACAGCTAACTCAGAAATCACGACGAAAACGCTTCAAACAGATAAGGTTACAAGTACTACGGGTACAACTGATTTTACGTTACCCCAAAACCTTGGTGTGGAGTTCCCTCAGACTGCAACCACTTTTGATGCTCAATTCACCCCTACGGCATCAGAAGATGTGGCTAGCACAACAAAGCAGCAGGCTTCAACCATTAGTCCGTTTGAAACGACACTTCGAGACGATCAGAGTGACAAACCAGAAGAAGCACCTGAAGTGGAGACAACAACGAGAAATTCTTCGGGCGGTACTACTTCAGGATCGCATATGACGGATTCTTCTGGAGGAAATCCTTCAACGCCGTTCCCCCAAATGGCAGTGACTTCTCAGCTATCAACCTTTGAGACCACTGGTCATAGTCAAGATGAAGTCACGTCCGAAGAAGAAGACATGGAAAGCTCAGTGTCCACGTCATTTTCAAGTGTTTCGTTACAAGATTCAACTACGTTAGTAACAACACACTTTGTTTCTTCACCAGAACAAACAGTATCTACACATTTGGTCGAAATGACCATGAATTCCCAGGATCTTGGTACAGTTAGCATAAGTTCAGTACCTTCAGTATTGCCTGAAAGCACTGGGGCCGATTTAATTACTGAATCTTCCTCCAGTCCAAGTTCGTTTAGTACGGACATCTCAACAACTGAAAGCAATGACGAGAATAACTCGACGAGTGAGTCCTCTCCAGTGACGCAACAACAGGAACTAACAAACGACTCCCATGATAGCACACAAACAACCCATCCGGGTACTTCTCTTACCGAGGAAATGTCCTCAGTACAGTCTACTCAAGCTCATGTAACGAGTGATGAAACAGCTACTCCAAGTACTGTGGTGGAGTTAGATTCAACTAAAATGCCAACGGTAAATCCTTTTGGAATAACTACTCAATTAGAAAACGAGGTTACATCTGAAGCAGAAGAGACCAAGGCACCGTTGGACTCAACGGGAGCTCAGACTCACAGTACTATGGACCTTTTGCAAAATGGTGCGACCGACTTGAAAACAACCCAAACAATCGTTTCGGAAACTGAACATACAACTGCAGTTTTCCAGCAACAAACCAGTTCATCTTTGGGTAACACTGCAGCAGATACAACACTTGCGGAAGTACAACCAGAATCAACTACTGTAACTCTTCAAGAAGATCTAACAGCAACTGTGGAATCCGCAATCATGAGCGATCCTGGAACAGATTTCTCCGGAACATCATTCGACTTAAGCGAACAGTCTACAGCAGCAAGTGAGGCAACTTCTGGAATCATGGCAACTAATACTTCGCCTGGAACGGCTATTCCAGCTCACGAAATCGTAACAGAACAAGAAATGAATGGCGCCTCTACAGTTCGTTTCACTACATCACAGTTCGCAACCACAACATTTGAGAACACAGCTCCAACGACAAAACCTGTTCCGACAGAAGATTTTGTGGACCAAGTTTCTACACTAGAGGTTTTGCAAACAACTGCAAAGTCGGAGGAACAGGTGACAACAATAAAGTTGACGCGTCCGACGGTACTTACCACACCCGACATTTTTTCGTCTTCGGTTTCTCTTGAAACAACAACTTCAGTGGGAAATATCAGTCCCTTTGAAACGACAGAGGCAACGAATGCGGTTGTACAAACGGAGTCTGAAACAACGTCGGTGACATCCCAAATGGATTTGATAACATCTATGCAACCAACGGGGACAAGTGACCTGGACACGGACCAGTTCTCGACCCAGACCACTGCCGCAACAGCAGTTTCCGCGGAAGAGGTTACAACTATAACTACCATGTCATCAGGCTTGGATCTCGAAACAACCTCTACCGATTTCACCACGGCAGCTGAAGACGCGAACGAAACGACAGTTGAACAGTCGTCTACAGCAGCTGAATTAGAAACAACAGTCTCTACTCACACGAATGACCCAGTCACGGAGCAATCTTCTTCCGTTGACTTCTCCCAGGTTACAACGGATACAGCCACAACTGCAACCGAGCAATCCTCGTTAACTCTACTGGACACCACCACTCAGGGCGTTAGCCACTTCACGTCCTTAGTCGGACAGACTGATATGGCAACTACGGAATCTTCTTCGACTCTAGAATCAGCTGCAGTATCGTCTAGCGAACATTTCACATCCAGCGTTTCAACAAATGGTTCCTTAACAGGACAGCCTTCAGCATTCCCTCAGACAACTACAGGATCAGAGTCGCAAGATCATGACATAACCCAGCTACCAACAACAGCAGGTTCTTCCCGAATGACTGATCAGACCGTAATCAACTTCAGTACTACTGTTGCCGCACAGTTCTCCACAGACTCCTCCACAGATCCAGCAACCTCAATAGGCTTGACAAGCACACAAAAAGTAGAGTCATCAACGGGAGAGGTATTTGAAAGCTCGATAGTCTTCGAGTCTACAACGTCGAATGAAGCTACAGTTTCAGGATCGTTAACTACTATTGCCAACCCAGGAATTCCTACGTCAGAAACAAAACTGCCCCCTTCTGAAGTAGCGCCGACGACTAGCAGTCAACCGTTGACTGAAGTTACTACAGTGCAAAATGCGGAAGCAACGGATTCTGTTACTGGCCTCTCTACGGGCACGGTGAGTTCAGAAGTTACGACAGCCGCTATGATGTCGGAAGAATCAACAACATCTACTTTACCAGTAATTCAAACGGAGACCATTTCTGCATCTACAGTTACAGAAACTGTAGAAACAAGTGGCATGATAAAAACAACCGATTCAAGTGCAACACACTCAACGACGGAATCTTTGAAGGGAACTAGCACGGTAAAGGCTGAAACAACTACGGCAGCAGTCACGCAACCCTTGGTCCCAATAACTACTACTACGATGCCAGAGGAAGATCCGTTGACAACAGAAAGTGCTACTACTACTCAATCGGCTACTACTACTTCATTTCTAACAACACATAAACCCGCTGAGGAGCCGGTGTCAGTTCCTGCAGCGACAACTAACGCAGTCGAAGATGTGCACACCACAGTAGTCCAATCCTCAGAAACATCTGGTGAAACCACAACTTTGAAAACCTTCGAAAGTTCCACGTTAAACGCTGTAACAGCGACTGAGCAGACTTTAACAACTGTAACGCCGGAAATTACTTCTGCGGGATTCTTCTTAGGGAGTACCACATCGGTTCCGAGGCCAACTGATCCTGAAGGAGTCGATGTGACTACTACACAAGAAACGTCAACTGCACTGGCAAGTGAAAATACTACAGTTCAAGCTGATATGCAAAATACTGGAAGTGTTAACACGGCATCGGACGCTTCCACAATCAGTGAAGCTACAACAACTACCACTGCAGCAAGCGTGAACGGGGAAACAACCACAATTTTAACTGGAATCACTTCGTCCATGAACGAAATCACTACTCTAGAAGAAACTAAAACGTCAACTGTGAAACCAGGTACAACTACGCTTGAAGACGTTACTACAGAAGACCATACTGGAACAAGCGAAAATGAAGAGATGAGTATAAATACTACAGCTATTCCTGAATCTTCCACAACAACCCTGATGGACACGGATGAAACAACGAAAGAAACTACGACAGAAATGACCCACACGACGGTGGTCTTAGCGCAAACAGGAATGGACGTTCATGTCACTAGCGGGGCTTCAACTACTTTCGTTTTCTCGGAGACTTCGTCAACAATGAAGGAATCTACTACCACAGTTCAAGCAGGGACTACAACTGAGAGCGTAGCAACAACCTCTGCTACGATGATGTTCACGGAAATCATCACCGAGGGAAAGCAAACGGATGCAGTAACCACTGCTTTCCTCGGCACTGTATCAGATAAGGATGAAACTACAACACTAAAAGCAACTACGACCGAAAGAACAACAGCTGAACCTACTCTAACCACCTTGCGTGGACAGGCTACTGATACCCTGGAACAACCAGTGCCGATAGTCAAGCTGGTGTAACAACCACACTCCTCCCTGAGACAACGTCAAATGCCGGCGAAACTACCAGAGATCAGCACACTACAACACCAAGTACAACATTTTCTCCCACAACCTTAACGGGGCAGATAGACACGACTACAATTTTCACAGATGACGTTTCATCTGTACAAGATACAACTACAACAGAAAAAAACAACCGAAAGGCCAATAGAAGCATCCGCTACATCAACGGTAATTGAAGTTGTTACAGATAGTCATACTACAAGCAGCAGTGATCTAACGGAAACAACGACAATGGCTTTACCTGATGCAACGTCAGTTATAACCACTGAGTCATCTACAACAGAGGGAACGGCAACAACAACTCCCACAGCTTTTTCAGTCGAAATAGGTACTGTTAGTCATACTATAGCAAGTGGAAACCAAGAACTGAATACAGCATCTATGGTCTCAACGGGAAGCACGTCGTTATTTGCAGAAACCACTACCAATAAAGAGACAGTAACGACCGAGTTCTCAACAACTCTGTCCGGTCCCACAGTAACGCATAGTCAAACTGCAACAAGCGGAAATGAGCAAACGACAACAACAAGCACAAGTTTACGCGAGACGACATCATTCAGTGACGAAACGACCACAGCACAGAACCCCACATCAACAGAAAAGACAGCAACAGCGTCCTCCACAACAATCCTGGATGAATCAGGTGCTAACACACTAATGAGTGGCACTGATGAACTGGGTACGATGACTACAACATCTTCAATTGTAGTTGCTAGTACAACAGATGACAACGGAAAAACGGAATCGACAACCGAAATTGGTACAACGAAGTTGACTGATACGTCTACTGGTAGTCATGATACAACAGTCAGAACAGAGGCTGCCACTCCAGTTATGAAAGAAACTACCGCAACGGAAATCGCTACCACTACGGAAAGAGCAGAATCTACTACAACCACAGTAACTGGATTAGTATCCCACGGCTCTATAACAGCAATCGAGAGTGTTCTTACGAACGCAACAACTATGACTCCCACCCAGTCTTTCACGACTTTTGACGAAACTACAACAACGGAAAAGCAAGAAACAAACCACGGAGCAACAACAGTTCATCCGATGACAATGACAGATGGAATTGGTACGGGTTCTACAACCAGTCCGGGTAACGAAGAAAACACGACGACATCCGATGAGATACTCTTAACAACAGACGGAGGTAAAACAACGGAAGGTATTACTACAGAAAGGATGACAACAATGTCTCCTACAACAATGGTGAGTGAAGTAGTTGCAGATAATAATGACGTAACAAATGAGGTTGAACAAATAAACATATCAAGCACCTTTTTTGCCACGCCAACATCAATCATGGAAGATACTACTACAACTGAGAGGGCCACTACAACTATAGCAGGTTCTTCTACAACAACGATTGCCGAGATCGGTTCAGATAGCCATTCTACAACAATTGGTAGTGAGGACATGGAAACAACACTTCTCCCTGAAATTATCTCGACTATCGGTGAAACTACTACAGTAGAAAAGACCACCACAACCGAGAGGACAACTACAGGACCCCCTACAACAACAACAGAGGGAGTTGTTACAGATGTTCATACTACAAGTGGTAGCAATGAAATGGAAACATCTACAGCTTTCCCTGAGATCACATCTACTGTAGAGGATACTGCTATAACAGAAACTACTACTGCAGAAAGCGTAACAGCAGGAACCTCGACAATAATGTCCGAAGGAATGGTTACAGACGGTCATCCTACAAGTGGTAGTGACGGAATGGACTTCACTACGGTTTTCCCCGAGAGTATCTCAACTGGGGCTGATACAACAACTACATTAAAACTTACTACAACGGAAAAGGCAGTAACAGGACTCCCTACCACAGTGATTGACGGAATGGTTACAGATATCCATACTTCAAGTGATGATGAACATATGGAAATAACAACAGTTTTCGCCGGAACAACTCCAACGTTGGAAGGCACCACTACAACAGACAAGGCAACTACAACTGAGGAAGTAACAACAGGATCATCCACGACTGTGTTTGATGGAATGGTTACGGACAACCATGCGACAAGTGGTGGTGAAGAAACTGACACAACAACAGTTCTTACGGAAGTTTCGACTATGGGAGGTACTACAACAACAGAGAAGGGCACTACAACTGAGAGGACAACCGCAACGTCAACAACTATCTCAGAAGAAATGCTTACTGATAGCCATAC
Organism: Eulimnadia texana; assembly: GCA_002872375.1. Classification (NCBI taxonomy): domain Eukaryota; kingdom Metazoa; phylum Arthropoda; class Branchiopoda; order Diplostraca; family Limnadiidae; genus Eulimnadia; species Eulimnadia texana. The sequence goes on from NKDA01000001.1 coordinate 16,592,759, forward strand.
TACAACAAGCGGCAGTGAAGATATGGGCCCTACAACAGTTCTTGTTGAAATCTCAACAGTGGACGATACTACAACACAAATGACAACTACGTCTGAAAGAGTAACAACAGAAACTTCGACTGCAAATTCAGATGGCACGATCACGGACATCCATACTACAAGTGGTAGTGAAGAAATGGGTACAGCTACAGTTCTTCCTGAGATTTCAACCGTGGGTGGTACTACAACAACGGAGAAGGCCACTACAACTGAAAGGACAATAGAAACATCGACGACAATCTTAGAGGGAATGGTTACTGATAGCCATTCAACAAGTGGTAATCAAGCAATGGATACTACTACAGTTCTTGTAGAAGTCTCAACGGTAGACGATACCGCTACAACCGAATTGACTGCTACGTCTGAGGAAGTAACAGCCGAAAACTCGGCAACACAGTCAGATGACATGATTACGGACAGCCATAATACAAGTAGTGGTAGTGAAGGAACGGCTACTACTACAGTTCTTGTAGAAGTTTCAACAGTGGAGGCTGTTGCTACAACGGAAATGACTACTACCCCGGATGGAGTAACAACGGAAACTTCGGCAATATTTTCAGAAGAGTCGTTTACAGATAGTCACACAACAACAAGTGGTAGCGAACACATGGTCACAACTGTTCTTGTAGACGTCTCCACGGAAGCTGAAACTACTACAACAGAAAAGTTCACTACAACTAAGACAACAACAGAAACCACAACTGATAGCCATACTACTACAAGTGCTAGTGAACAAATGGGCTCTACTACAAATATTCCTGAGATCCCAACAGTGGCCGATACTACTACTACAACAGAAAAGACCACTACAACTGAGAAGGCAACAACACTAACTACTTTGGAGGTAACAGATACCAATACTACAACGAATGATACTGAAGACATGGAAACAACTACACTTTTCTCTGACACATTCTCAACTGTTGATGACATCACTACAACAAATAAGTCTACTACAACTGAGAGGACAACCACGGCATCCTCTACAACAGTGTCAGATGATGTGACTACGGACAGTCATTCAGAAATGGGTACAACTACAGTTCCCGAGATTTCAACGGTGATTGATACTACTACAATAGAAACAACTACTACCACTGTACGAGCATCAGCAGAAACCTCAACAACAACGACTGGAGAAACGACTACAGGTACTCTTACTACAACAGTTGGCAATGAAGAAATGGCCCACGATACTCCAACAACAGTAAAGGCTTCCACAACCGAGAAAACAACAGCAGAAACCTCGACAACTACGCTGCAAGAAACGTTTACAGAGAGCAACACTACCACAAGTAGTAGTGAGCAAATGGTCACAACAACAGTTTTCCCTGAGATCACGACAGTGGGAGACACAACTACAACAGACAAGGCAACAACAACTATCTCAGAGGGAATGGTAACAGATAGTCATACAACGAGTGATGTTGTAGACATGGAAACGACTACAGTTTTCTCCGATATTGCCTCAACTGCTGTTGATACCACTACAACAGAGAGAACTACCACACATGCCTCGACAACACTGTCACAAGAAATGGTTACCGACAGCCATACTACATCACGTGGAAGTGACGAAATGGAGACAACTACAGTACTAGCTGAAACCACAACAGCGGGCGATAGTTCCTTGGCCACTACAACTGAGAAGACAACAACAACAGTGTTAGAAGGAATGGTCACGGATATCCCTACTACAACAATCGGTAGTGAAGGAACCGATATTTCAACAACTATATCTGAGGTAACATCTACAGTGGATGACGATACTACAACAGAGAAGCCCACTACAACTGAGAAGCCAACAACAAGAGCCCCAACAACTATGTTGCAGGAGATGGTAACAGATAGCCATACTACAACAGGTAATAATGAAAACACGGAAACAACTACAGCTTTCCCTGATATAGTCTCAACTGTTGTCGACTCTACATCTACAGAATCACCTACTACAGTTTCGGATACAACAGTCACAGTTAGCCATTCTACAACAAGTGGTAGTGAAGCAATCGACACGACTACAGTACCTCTCGAGACCTCAACAGCACAAGCTACAACTACCACTGGGAAGGCCACTACAACCGAGAGGGCAACTACAGGACCGTCGACAACATTATTGCAAGAAATGGTTACAGAGAGCCTTGCTACAACAACTAGTAGCGAAGGAATGGAAACATCAATTCTTCCCGAGATTGTCTCAACTGTTGTAGATACTACAACAACGGAGAAGGCTACAACTGGGTCTTCTGCAACAGTGGTAACAGAGGCAGTTACTTCTGCTACAACAAGCGAACATATCCAGCAAGGTACAACAACAGTCTTCCCCGAGAGTACCACTTTCGCTGCAGAAGCAACTACCATGGAAGATTTCACAACAGCAGAAAGTACTACTGATTCTACTACAACAGACGCAGGTATAGTAACAACTAACGGTCATACTGCTACAACCGAGGCTGCAACAACTTTGAGTTTCTCTGATACAACTGTGGTTACCGAGGAAACAACTACAGCTCAGCAGGGTTCTACAACTGAGAGGACGACAACGTTATCTGCAACAACACCAGCGGAAACTGTTACTGGTAGTCACACCACACCAGGCCAAAGTAATTTGGAAACAACTACTACACCTATACTTGCTACTTTATCAACTATGCACGAGACTACTTCAACTGAAGGGATTACTACAACTACGAGCACTACAACAGTATCATCCCATACAACTTTGTTTGGTGAGATGGTTACAGACAATCTTTCTGCAACAACTGAAACTGAAGATACCTCTACTTTCTCTCCCGAGACCACATCGGTTGTTGACGAATCTACAACAACTCAAGTTATGACAGCTTCCCCTACAACAGTTGTAACTGATATGGAGACAACAATTACGGAACATAGTACTACAACATCTTTGAAAACAACTGCTGGAGGAATTACTACAACAACACCACAGGCGACTCCAACAATGATTTCAGCTGAGAATGTTGAGGGAACAACCCAAAGTGTTCCCACCGTTTCAGTAACCGAAATTTTAGTATCAACCGAAGATTTGACTACGAAGGAACTGGAAACGACAACAACCAAAGAGTCCAGTTCTACTACAGACGATCAATTGACCACTTTGTCAGAATTCAGTGCAACTGAGCAAGCTGATGCTTCAGAAGCTTTGACCAGTACAACGTTGGCAGGATCTCACACGACACAGCTTACAACACTAACAGAAGGGCCTACTACAACTGCAGTAGATACTACTACTACCATACGAAGCACAACTACAACAGTACCAGAAGGCCCATATACAGTTGCAGTAGATATTACTACTACTACACAAAGCACAACTACAACAGAACAACCTGAGACAACTACAGTTGCAACTGATACTACTACTACCACACAAAGCACAACTACAACAGTTCCGGAAGGCCCATCTACAGTTGCAGTAGATACTACTACTACTACACAAAACACAGCTACAACAGAACAACCTGACACAGTTGCAATTGATACTACAATTACCACACAAAGCACAACTACAACAGAACGACCTGACACAGCTACAGTTGCAGTAGATACTACTCCTACCACACAAAGCACAACTACAACAGAACGACCTGAGACAACTACAGTTGCAGTAAATATTACTACTACTACACAAAGCACAACTACAACAGAACAACCTGAGGCAACTACAGTTGCAATTGATACTACTACTACCACACAAAGCACAACTACAACAGAACGACCTGAGACAACTACAGTTGCAGTAGATATTACTACTACTACACAAGGCACAACTACAACAGAACAACCTGAGGCAACTACAGTTGCAATTGATACTACTACTACCACACAAAGCACAACTACAACAGAACAACCTGAGACAACTACAGTTGCAACTGATACTACTACTACACACAAAGCACAATTACAACAGTTCCGGAAGGCCCATCTACAGTTGCAGTAGAGACTACTCCTACCACACAAAGCACGACTACAACAGAACGACCTGATACAACTATAGTTGCAACTGATACTACTACTACCACACAAAGCACAACTACAACAGTAACAGAAGGACCGTCTACAGTTGCAGTAGATACTACTACTTCCACATTAAGCACAACTACAACAGAGCGACCTGATACAACTACAACCGGATTCATTTCAACTATAGTTACGAACCCTCCTCATACAACTGAGCTTGAATTTACAGAACCTTCCACAGAAGCTACAACAACTGACAAGTCAGCCGGGACTACAACATCTGACCCAGAGTTTTCACCAGAAGATTCGTCAACCACCGCGACCAGCGAAACAACAATTGAAGCTATCGACACAACAACAGATACCGTTCAAACTACGATGTTTCCTCTCAGTGGATTGTCCCCAACTACTGCTTCTGAGGGTCTCCCAACAACACTGGCAACCGATATGAAAAACCCTACACCTCCAGTTGTATCAGCGGACATAACAACAGTGGTAAGCAATCCACCAACTGAACAGCCGTTAACCACTGCAGCCCCTGTTGTACCAACCTTGCCCTCAATCAAACCTCCAGAAGTAGGTGCGGAAGCGGCAGCAACCACAGTTTCTACCCAGTCGGTAACAACTGTAGCATCACCGACAGCACCGTCCCTGGGCTCGTTTTTACCGATAAGTATCAGCGTCGGATCTGATTCTAGTAGTTCGGGAGGGTCTATAGTCATCTCGGACACATCAACATCGACAACTTCGACCTCTACGTCATTCTTCAGCAGTATAGCTTCTGCTTTCCAGAATGCTGCCTCGGGACTAGCAGTGGCTGCAGCGTTTATTGCGATCCCTATTTTGATGCTGCTGGCACTGGCCTTCTTCGGCGGTGGATTGGGTCGAACTGCTGACGTCCAAAGCGATTTATTGCTGCATCTTTTCAACGATGTCTACGAGGATTACAACTTGGATCATCCTTGGCTTGTGGCTAAGATTCTGTATCAAATGTTCCCTGACGAGTTTGAGGCAGGAGACGGATTGCCTAAAATTTTGACTCACGAACTGATGAGGATGTTCCCTGAGCAACTACAGAACCTGTCGCATTACCAGCAGGTTTCTATACCGTACGCTCTAATCAACTTGCTACCGGAGAAATTCGCCACTCTTGACTTCAATAACCTGGACTCTTACACTTTAACTGAAGAAATTTACGATCAACCCAATTACGTTCGAAGAGTGGTGCTAGACTTGATTGCATCAGCATCGGACAAGATCACAGTTCTGATGCGAGACCATCTAACCGAAGACAAACTCCAAGTCATCAAGGAATTGCTAGAAACTTCGCCTGCCTTCCAATCACTTGGAATCGATTTGGATTCTCTAATGAACAGTTTCATGAAAACCGCAGTTACCGCAGCCGATTCAGGTCCTGACACCCACACAACCGATGGTGTTTCTACTGAGTCTTCAGTGTCTACAGGGAGTTCCGAGACCGAGCAATGCAAATGGGGGCCTCTTATCTGCTCTCTGAACCGCGTTTCGTTCCAGCGCCGAAGAGGAAACGCCCAGGAGATGTACACACCAAATAGACGCCCGAAGATCCTGCCACTTTGGTTGAGGAAACTCACCAAAGTGGACAAGAACCAACAGGGGGAGGAAAGCGACAAACCCGCACCGTGGTCCATAAGGCAAATGGCCAATAACTTGCGCCATAGAGTGAAGAACACCACGAAATGGTGATTTCGTGCAACAGATTACAAGAAATGACTTTTTATCGTCATTTTTGCGTATGATTTCATAATTTCGTGTCTCAAAAGATGCCCCTTGATGTGGTTCTAATGGAATGAGGTGGCGGTTGTATGTTTTTTTTCCTACAGCTTTTATATATTTATTAGTTTTATCTATTTATTTACTTGAAAATAGTTTACAACTATTAAAAAACAAGTTGTGAAGGATCCGATCCTTTTAATATTAATTTATTTATTTATTTGAGGCCTGGCCTTGTTGATTGGCAATAAAGTTTTGCTCACTGGAGAAGAATACACGTGAGAAGTTCTGCGACAAAAAAGGTTGTATTGTTGATAAATTCATCAGTTATTCAGATTTTTTGTTATAATTTTTAGTTTTAGGCTTCACAGTTTCACCGTTGGTTGTTGCGGACTTTTTCTTTTTGGACGCTTCAATCGATCGCCTGTTAATCAAGACAGAAATGCAATAAATTAAATTGTATTAGTTTTAATTAAGGCTAAAATACTTGAGTCTCTCTCGGCGTTTCACGTCTAGAATGGGTTCGGTAGAAATTCGTTTGCGTTTCTGCGGTTTCTTCGTCGTAAGTTTGGATTTTTTGCTCTTGTTAGGTTTCTTCATGTGCAGCATATACTCCGGTACTTCGCAGCCCGAATCTCTCATCACCTGGGCAATGCTGGAAATAAAACCAATAATACAATTTTCTCCGTTATTTGAAAAGTTTACGTAAAATACCTCCTAAGATTCGTGGAATCATCTTCGGTGAAGAACGTGATAGCCCTACCCGGTCTTCCAGCTCTTCCAGTACGACCTGCAATATCAATATAATTAAGATATTAGGAATAATTATTATAATATAGTTGCGCACCGATGCGGTGAATGTAGCTAATGGCAGACGGTGGAAAGTCGTAATTCACCACCAAGTTAACTCCTTTGAAATCGATACCTCGTCCCATAAGTTCTGTGCAAATCAGGACCCAGATATGTCCCATTCGAAAGCTCTTGACGACGTTGTCCCTCTGCAAAATCATTGACAAAATACTTTGCGAGTAAATTTAAGGGTCTAAGGCTTTTTACCTGAAGCTGGGACCGTTCTGCGTGGATCACGTCCACGTTGATTCCGTCGTAGATCAGCTCGTTGAAAAGTTCCTTGGCTCGCTCTTTGGTCTGCACAAAGACAAGCACCGGCGGAGTGAGGCCCTGCGATAAATTTATCGCTTAATGTTACTGCAGCGTTAAACTTGGAAAAATATTTTGATACTTCTCGAATCAGATTGCGGAATGCCATCAGCTTGCCTGACTCATTGCCCACGAACAATAACTGCTGCTCGACAATTTCAGCAGCCGAGTTCCTTTTAAATAGTACAAATAAGTTACTACGATATTTTGTTGCTTTTTACTTATACGTGAATAAAATAAGAAAATAATCAAAGAAATATATTATTTATAATTGCTGGTTATTTGGTAGTCTGTACCTCTGGCCTACGGTGACCATGACCACGTTGTCCAAGTTGAGTTTGCACCACTGCTCGACATCGTAGGCGAACGTCGCGCTGAACAGGGCCCGTCTCGTGTGGCCTGAGCCGCAGGCTTTGTAAATCACTCCGAGCTGTTCTCGAAATCCGGACTTGCCCGTTTCGAAGAGCTTGTCCGACTCGTCGACAATCAGGTATTCGACGCTAAAGGAATATAAATAAATATTTTATATAAATCATTTAACTTACTACTAATCCTGCATTCTTTAATCATGTGAAAAATACTTTTTTAAGGATATTGCAGGCGGTTCTTGCTGTAAGAGATACACCAGTCGGTTGGGGTCGTGACCAGGATATCTGCGAAACAAAAAATAAAACTTAAAAATCAAGATTTCACAATATCTTCCGAACAAAAAGTTTAAAATACTGTTTATGTAAACTTTTGTACCAAAACGCTGTGACGATTTCGGCCCGAACTTCTGAGCGGCTTTTTGAACGTTATCGATGATGTGGCAACGCAGGTTTCTTCCCTCGGACAGCCGCAGACACTCTCGGTAGATCTGCTGGGCCAGTTCTCGAGTGGGAGCCACAATAACGGCCCTGAATCCAGACTTCTGGGGGCCTTTGAGACGCTGAATGATGGGGATGAGAAAAGCCGCCGTCTTACCCGAACCTGTGGGGGCGCAAGCCAGGATTTCCCGCCCCTGCAGCATCAGCGGGACGGACTGCATCTGAATGGGAGTGGGGGCGTCATAGCCGCAGTTTCTAATGTTGTTGAGGATGTCTTCTTCGATTCCGTACAACTGAGCTAACTGTTCGAACGATTCTGCTGGCTCGGGAATGTCTGTCCCCTGGACATAGATGCGATGTTGTTTCCTCTTATGGTTTATTTCTTCCTGCCTTTGAAGGGCGGCCAACTCCTCGTCCGTCCGTTTCGACTTCTTTCGTTTCTTTCCTCTAGGTGCTTCACCGTTCGTATTGTTGCCTGTGAATAGTTTTACATTCTCCTCTTCTGTGTGTTTCTCTGTCGGGACGTCTGATGGCGGAACAGTTTGGTCCTCGGTATTTTCGTTTGAGGTTAAAGCTTCTTCCGTGTCTATCGTAAGTGGTAATGGCATCAGCGGGCGAGGTTTCACCATCTATTTTATTAATACCATAAGCAACAAATTCTGAATATTAAAAAGGAATTTGAAATGGAGCATACATAACAAGTTAACAATTCCTATATTTAAAAATCGCGTTTTCCAATTTAACCGTATTTAATTACTACCTGAAATTTTAGAGCGTCATTGTAAAATTTGCTCTTGTTGAATTTGGCTCCGGCTGAAAGTTTTCGAAACAAATCGTGTGCGTCCATTTTAAAATCGGAAACTTCAGATTTCAAACCGGTGGAACGGAGACATCCACGTGTTTTTAAGCAGACGACCATTTAGTGAAAACAATTTAGCAACGCCATCTAGCGGTAGCTCTTGTAACTAATATACTAACTATTTCTACTACTATTTAAAAACCTGCTTATTTCGCTATAATTTTCTAAACTACTTACTATTTGATAATGTCTTTTGTGTAAAAAAAATGTAAATTTTTGAAATTTTAATACTATTGTTCTTTGAATAACATTAACAACATCATGATAATAAATGATTTGTTTATGACTTTTTTTTCCAGTTTTTCATAAACAATTAATAATGATTCATTAATCAATTCAGTAAATAATTTCAATTTTTACTAATTTCCCATTCGTTTTGCTCTTATTTTAGTATTTATTTACTATTCATAATGTCTTTTTATGATAAATTAATAGTATGAAGTTGTGAATTCAATATTATTATTAAACATTATAATCTTATTATTATGATCATATTAGATTTTTTTATGAATTTTTTAAAATTTCCAATCAACGGAGGACACTTAGATAATTTCAAGTAATATTATATTTTATTTCTAAATAAATTACTTGAACCTGGAACGGCACGTTTCTCAGATTTCGTTTATCAATTTGTTCCAATTACAAGCGAAATTGACCTTTCCTATGAACTACAGAAATGAAATCCAATACCGAATAATTTATCTAATTAATTAATTAATAAAAATTTTAATCTATTAGTGTAAATTTTCAAGTACATATATTTAAACAGTACGAAACCGAGCGTTTATTATTGCGATTTCTACAAAACCGTATTACAGAAGAAAACACAAATTTCCAAAAATAAATGCAAATAATTCAGACATCACTACATACTGTATACATATGATTTTTTTTCTTTTTTGGCTAGATTATCAATATTATAATTGTTAGAATATTAATAAGAAACTGCGCTTCTGAGCACAGCCCGTTTTTTGGTTTCGTAGGCTTCGCATTTGCCCCACCACGAATTTTTCTTACAAACTTTTTCAGCTTTCATCATGAAACACTTGGTCTGTAAAATGTTGAAGAACAAATTTCCCACTAGATTAGACGCTGCAGTGTTGGCTTGCTTCAGACAGGAACGAAACCTTCAGACAAAAACATTTACAATCAGTTGAAATCTATGAAATTATAACTACACTCGTGGAAGTAAGAAGCTCGTCCCTGGAACAGCATGGAACTTGTACTTTCAGAAAAAATTCAGTACAATTTTTTCAGGTTCTGAAGATGTTAAGATAAGATTCTACTGACAGTTGAAAGTTGAGAAAGTTTAGTTGAAATCTCTGAAATTATAACTACGTTCATGGAAGTAAGAAGAAGCTCGTCCCTGGAACAGCCTGGAACTTGTACTTTTTTTCCCAGAAAAAAAAATTCAGTAAATTTTTTCAGGTTCTGGAGATGTTAAGATCTGATTCTTCTGACAGTTGAAAGTTGAGAAAGTCTATAGTTGAAATCTCTGAAATTATAACTACGTTCATGGAAGTAAGAAGCTAGTCCCTGGAACTTGTACTTTTTTTCCAGAAAAAAAAATTCAGTAAATTTTTTCAGGTTCTTAAGATGTTAATATAAGATTCTTTTGATAATTTTACGGTTTAATCTTTTTTCCCGCGATTTTTAATGATATGCAAAGTATAGGGTTTGAAATTTTCCCGCCCGTTTTCTCCAGTAATTTTACCGTATGGCTTGGTTTTTGATAATTTCTATGCATCTGGGTCGAGGCTACAGTCTAATGTTTTGAAAAATAATTCAGAAGGTCATAAGATAATTTATTATTATATAATTTATATTATATATTATTATTTATAACAGATAATTTATAAATAGACAGTTAATTATAGTAACAAGTTCTTAAATAATGCGCATTATCACTGTCGCGGACAAGGTACTTTCACGGATTTCGAGTCCGTGAAAGTTTTCTTCAAGGATTCTAATCCGTGAAAAAACCCCGTGAAATAGCTTAAAAAAACACACGGAGTTTTGCGGATCCTTGAAAATTTTTTCAAGGTTTGAGAATACAGACCCGTGAAAGTACCGTAGAGAAAAAAAAGTCCTTTCACGGATCTGTATTCTCAAACCTTGAAAAGTTTTTCAAGGATCAGCAAAACTCCACGTATTTAAAGCTATCTCACGGGGTTTTTTCACGGATTAGAATCCTTGGAGAAAACTTTCACGGATTCAAAATCCGTGAAAGTGTCTTGTCCGCGACAGTGTAGTGGTTGCTGATAGTATTTAGTAAGTAGTAAATAGCGTTTTTAATTTTGTAATGTGTTGTAGTTGTAAGTAGTCAGGCTATAATCAGGATGTGAGTTGGCTGAAAAGGTTCAAGGATAAGTCAATTACAAAACCATAAATCAATTAATCTCTGACATTTTGTCATTGTAGTAACTTAGCCTCAGTGTTTCCACTCTGCAGGGAAATTCCCTGAAAAAGGGGAAAACGGAGTCTGAAAAGGGAAAACTAAGAGCAGAGGGGAAAGGGAAAATGTAGAAGTATGCAGCCAGGATTCTAGCGCGGAAGAGGAAAAAAAGGGAAAAATAAAGGAAGAGGGAAAAATGGGGAAATTGAAAAAAACATAAATCAATTAAGGTCCGACATCTTATTATTATAGTAACTTAGCCTCAGTGTTTCCACTCTGCAGGGAAATTCCCTGAAAAAGGGGAAAAACGGAGTCTGAAAAGGGAAAACTATAAGAGCAGAGGGGAAAGGGAAAATCTAGAAGTATGCAGCCAGGATTCTAGCGCGGAAGAGTAAAAAAAGGGAAAAATAAAGGAAGAGGGCAAAATGGGGAAAGTAAAAAAAAATTCAAAGTTTACTTTATTTTTCCCATTGAATTGACTTCGTTTACCTTAAATCGTATGATTTTGATACTGAAATGTCATTTTGCGCATTCTATACAGTCTAGGTAAAGCTGTATGACTATTTCTTTATAAACTAATTCCCGTTTTACAAGAGTTACAATAATGGAGGCTCAAAATAGACGATTTCTACTGGAACCGTAGACCTTATTCCAAAAAGACCTCTGTAGACCACCCCCCCACTACTACGGACACTCGTGTAAAATAACTTTTTCAATCAATCGACTTGAAAATACGTCTAAAAATCTTTAAAAAATCTGAGAAACAATTTGACACCAAAAAAGTTAGAAAATACTAATAAATTGATTTAATATCAGTGTCCGCTATAGTGAGGTGCCCGTTTGGAATAGGCCCTATAATCCCCAGAATCTTTGATAATCTTCAATAATCTTTGATAATCTTTGACAATCTCTAAAGATTATCATCTTCCTACACCCTTTTCGGGAGTTGCGAACCTCTTGGAAAAAGGGGAAAAAATAAGGGGAAGAGGTGAAAAACGGGGAAAAAATAAGGGGAAGAGGTGAAAAACGGGGAAAAACTGTGAGTGGAGACACTTCTTAGCCTATGCATATGAGATTAAATCATATAATAGTTAAGAGTAGGTACCTATCATCACAGGCGCAGTGCATAACGGTGTAGGGTCTAGCGTTGTAGTGTCCGTACTTTTCTTCCAGGGAACTTATGGAGAAGGGACAGTGGAGGTCGTGTTGCCGGCAGCAGCGGTCAGCGCCCGCGAAACCGCCCAGTTGCGAGGGCCGCGTGGCGCTGTTGCCCCTGCCGCACCACTTGGTGTGCGGTACGCGGAACATGTCATCCGCCGCTCGCTTATCCCGTCTGCGCCAACAAACCAAAACAATGTTTTCGCTTTTGTCAAAATATCCTCTTACATTTTTTCACGCTTTCTTCGCATACCGTAAGCCTACACCTACACCGTAAGCGAAATATGGAGTTTAACAGTTAACAGTATAAAAGCCCAAGTTCCATGTTGTTTGTGTTAGGAGAAGCTCTTAGGATAAGTTGAGGATGTTTAAGGGTTAAGTTTGTTAGAGACCTTTCATCACAATCGCAGTGAGAAATAGTCACAGGACGACGGTTAGTGTAGCCGAGTCTTGTAGCCCCGCTGAGGATGGTCAGCGGACAGTGGTCATGCGCCCGGCAGCAGCGATCGACCGCCTGTTCCGGGCCCAGGTCCGCGTACGTGGACGCGCGGTGACCGTCGCCGCACCAGCGGGTCCCCGGCATCAGCAACAAACTGCGTTTCCCTCTTTTTTTTTTTGTTGAAAAGTTTAGCAGTAAAAAAGGTCCGCAGATTTTTAAACAATATTAATAGACTTTAGAACTGAATTAAAAATTAACAAAATATCTCTACGTAAAGCAATAAACGGAATTATTGTAAGCTGATTTAGTATAAGTATCCTATAGCCGGAAACGGTTTACTTCCAACTCTTCCTTCCGGTATTAGTGTATAACATAGCTTAGCTTTATTTTAATTTAATGAAATAATTAATTAACAAAATATTTTAACAACTTAATAACAGCTAAATAATACGGACCTTTTTTTTTTACTGATTTTTAGTCAGATTTCAAGCGTTGAGAAACCAAGGAAACCAAGCGTGTTATTAGAAAAGCATTGAAATACACGTATTAAATTATATTGAAAAAAAATAAATTATGTTTAATTTAATGAAAGTTTTACCTTCCACTTAGAGTTTTGTTGGCCAGTTGTTTCTTCAGCTTTTTGTGAAGCTTTTTGCACTGTTTTCTGAGTGCCGCGTAGTCGAGCAAAGAGTTCAAGTCTCCGGGAATCTCGTTCTGGCTGTCGATGTATCTCAGCGAAACATTGCGGAATTTTCCTTCAGAATCTTTCGTCTTCAGTCTGCGGTAATCGTCGATGAACGACTGATAAAACTTGGCCATTTCTTCGGTATCTTCGACAAACTCGCAATCGAGAAGCTGCAGATCCGCGTCGTAGATCAGCTGGATGATGTGCGTTCCGTCCGTCATTTGACGTAAAATGGCTCCGTGTCTGAAATCAATTGATTCTTACGTATAATACAATTCAAACAAAACATATTTTAGGTATTTAATTAGTAGTAAATGAAGTACCTTTCACCGTTGGTGTTATTGTAAATGGCAGATGTCTCTTTGGCAGCGATACCGTCAAAGAAAAATCTCTTCTCCGCTTCTCCATCGCTCAGGTAATCAGTGGCGAAAAAATTACGTTTGAAAGGATTTTTGCCTATGCTGCATTCAACTCCCACGTACAGAAGTATCAAAATCCCTAAACTCAAATTGAAATTCATTTCTGGTTTGAATTTGCGCTGACTGTTATAGGTTCTGCGCTCTCTGCACGCGACTGTCATTGAGAGACTTCAAGCAGCCGGATAATAAGCCGCGGCCTCAGCTCACAACAGCTTCTGGCCTCCTCTGGCACGAACCAATAGACGGAGAGAGAGCCACTGACGTCACATCGCGCCATGTACGTTCCAGCTCTGAAATTACATCGCAATTTACCGGTTTTCTCAGCCCCCGCCATCCTCCCAGCCCTCTGGGTGTCCGAGGGTTAGAGACAATAGACCCTCGTCGTCGGGCCTTTACAATGAAATAACCTCCCCGACCCCTCTTTCCCATTTTATTTCATCTGATTTAGCCTTTAGCGGTTTTCTGGTTCAGTTTTTTTTCCCCAGACATTTCCGCTTTATTTTACGGATGATCTAACGAGAAACTAGACAAATAGTTGCAGAAACCAAGTCTGAGTTTACTTTTCATACCCAACATAACAGAGATTACGAAACGCTAAGGCAATAAATGATGAGTCAATGGTTACACCATAGAGTTGAATCATTTGTTAAACAGGTGAGAAAAAAAGAGAAAAAAAGTTGCCAGGTCAGTTTGTTTCGTATCAGAAGAGATTTCAACGTAAGAGATTAATGCTGCCATTGAGTCTGGACTGGACCAAAGTTCCACAGATCCGGCTGCCCGATATGCGATACTGAAGGTCCGAAATCAGATTTGCTCCACTGGAAAGGAGGTAACGGGTCAAATGTGGGTCCACTTACTGCGACAAAGTCTAAAGTGGGCGCCATGGCGAAAGTTGTGACCTTCATATCGATACCGCCGTGCGAGCGGTGGCTCAGAGCTCGGAACGGGTAAGTGCCATTGTTCGGGTTCAAGTCGTTTCGAGCGGAAATTGCGTTCTCTGCAGAATAGGGAGGATTGCAATCGCAACGAGACAGCGGGTCCTGCGTGTAATTGTTGTAGCGCATGAGACGAATCATCGAGTCGAGATCTTTGACTTTGGACTGGTCTCGCTTGAAGATGAGAGCTCGAGGAGTTTTGTCGTAAGTGAACCAGTCGCCGTACTTGCGGACCAGATCGGGAGTTCCCGACATGTTGAAGATGTTGGTGTAGAACGGACTATTGTAGCTGGGCCAGTGCGTTTCTTTGCGCAGCCTGTCCGTCTGGTCGGCTGCGGTGATCACGGACGGCAGTTGCTCGAGAACCCAGAGTGTCCCATCCTGAAGAGGCTTGCCTGGTTTGAATTTCTTGTAATCGAGGACCATCCACTGGTTGTTGTATGTCCCGCTGTTGTGCCTTCCGAAAATGTCTGCCCATTCCTTGCCTGTGAAAAAGTCAAAAATATTTCTATAACAATAAAACTTACGAAAGTAAAATATTTAGTACCGCTGCGAGCAAGACGATTAGCCGTTGTACAACGCACTCCTTCCAGAACCTGGCCAGTAGGTTTGACATACTTCCATAACTCGGAATTGCTGTTTCCGATGGTTGTCTCTATCGTTACCAAGCCGGAAGAAATCACAGTGAAATCATCTCCCGAATAAAGGATTCCCGGGTAAGATGAGAACGACATCGAATGTCCGGGAATTTTCGGACTATCTTTGCTTGAAGTTTTGTGGACGTTGAACTGGTACTTCTTCAGCAACCGAAGCATTGCCTCGTAAGCGTTCCACGAGACGTGCGAGGCGTAAATGTCAGCATTGCCTGGAAGGACTTTGATCAGAGCTGAGCAGGATCCCGAGCCTACGACATGTTCGTGCTCTCCGAGAGACTTTCCCTTCACTGAGCGGAAGTTTTTGTGTAGTTTCTGATCACCGAACGCGAGCTCGAGATCCTCCAAATCTCCGAAAATGTTCAACCACCTTTAAAATAAGAAATATTAAAGTCATATTAACAAAAGAGTAAATGGCAACTTACATAAGACCAAAGTTTCCCATTGAATGTCCCGTTTTCTGTGCTGCTTTTTCCCAGCCGCTCGTCATACCGTCCAGCTGCTCGTAAAACAAGCCTGCCTGAAAGTTAATACAACAGTTCACAAGTAATCTGAGTTATTTACTTTAAATCTATGTGTTACCTGATGCCAAAATGGGTCGATTGAACGAAACTTGGAGCTCATTTTCGAGACCCATTTTGTGTTAGTCGCCAAATACGATCTCAGTTTGCCGCAATAAGACTCTCTTCCCTCGCAGTACGCTTTCAGGGTATTCAGGTAGTACATATAGATCAGTTCATGAGTCAGGTAGCCCTCGAGGAATCCCGCAGCACGAACCTGAATCGTGTCGGAAACGTTAGGACTCGTCCAGACCTCTAGAAAAGCCCATCTGCAAACAGGGAAAAAAATTTTAGCGATTACCGATTTGTTAATAAGTTTTTTTTAGTATACCCAGTCTGGTTGATAGCGTTCGTGTAGTTTGCTCCGGCGACATAATCAGATCCAGCATCATGTGTAATGGAAAATTTGTCTTGTTTTTCATCGTAGAGTGCGTAGGCTATATTAGATTTTACTTTCTTGCTGTGATGACGCGCATTCGCGCAAGAAAGAGCAAGTAATGATATTAAAATTATAAAGAGATTTTTCATTCTGTTTTTCAGTTTAGGGGTGATGAAACAAACTGACCGAGCGCCTTTACAAGACAAAGAAGAATAAAGAAAGGACGATGCCCTTTTGTCAGTTTCAGAAATTTCGAAATCCTTACTTAACCTCAACTGACCGAAACAACAGATAACGATTGTAAACAAAGGCTGTTTGAAAATAAAAGTTAGTAATCGATTCTTAAGAGTAGTCGATCGATAAATCGATTATTTGAAATTGTAAAATAATAATTTATTATAAACATGAATTTATTATTTGATTTAGTCAAATATAAAATGAGTTATTTTATTATAATCAAATCAGGTTTTTTAACACAAAATATTGGGTGTTCTTTATTTGTTTACATATATTTTAGGCTGTTTTTACTAAATTTAAGAAAACCATAGGGTTATTAAGGAAATTTAATTTAGTAATATTTAAAATATTTTGTGAAGTAATATATTATATTTATTTAAATATTTATCGTTAATTTAACTTAACATTGACAATAAGCGGCAACGTCGCAGGTTGCAACAGTTAGCCCAGCAGACGACAACAATAGACGCCGCTGCATCTCTTATTATTTTTGCTTTCTGCTGTCATTTGTTTACTGAATTACCTTATATTTGAATATACCTAAGAAAGTAAACAGCAAAAAATCGAGAGATAATCGTGAATAATGGCGTACCAGAACCAAGGAGAAGACTTCGCCTACTGGGGAAGGCCCATGTCGCCTCCTCCGGGAGATGAAGAAATCAGCCCAGCAACTGCTAAATTACCTTCAGCTCTAGAAGAAGTTTTAGCGTACAAAGATCATCGTGCCCGCGAAGTTGGTTTGAAACCCGAAGATATCGCCACTTTGGGTATGTAGCAATCGAAAGTCTATCGTAACAGTAACTCGACAAGTTGTTACTTATCGTTGCTTCCTCGAGTTTGTTTTGCTCGACTATATTTTTGCATTATTTGTTTTTTACTTATAGATGAGGCTCCGGAAAAAACACGTGAAGCACCAGCCCCTGTTGTCGTGGAAGATCAAGCTGCGGACGAAGATGAAGAAGAAAACAAGGTGAAGCTGGAAAAGACGAAGGCACAGCGGAAGAAAAACAAGAAGAAAAAGCGGTCGAGGCAAAAACGTCAGCAGCAGGAGGAAAAGGAAGACGAACCAGAGCCGGAAGAAAACGATAACTTGAACGTAGAAGTTGAGTATGTGCAGGAAGAGTTACCGTTTGGAGAAAAGGTAAAATTTTGCATTTTACAGTTGCGGGTTCTGAATTTTATTATTTACTACTTTGCATGGTTTCAGGATCCGCTTTATCGTCAGTTTGCCAAGATTTTCGAAGCCTTCCAGATTGCTGACGCACAGAAAGAGGCCGAACGAGAGCAGGAAGAGGCGAAAAAGCGGGAGATGCAGAAAATGATGGAGCTGAAGAAGGTGCCCAAGTTCAACGATGAAGACCTCGAAGAAGAAAACAAGAAGAAGAGCGAAGAGGAGGGAAAGAACAAACTGTCGAAGAGGAAAATGAAGCAAATGACCCGCATGAGTGTTGCGGATTTGAAGCAGTGTGTGTCGAGGCCCGATGTCGTGGAAATGCACGATGTAACTGCAAAAGATCCAAAATTGCTGGTACTCCTAAAAGCGACGAGGAACACGGTACCTGTACCACGTCACTGGTGCGCCAAGCGGAAATACCTGCAGGGCAAACGAGGTATCGAGAAGCCCCCGTTCTTCCTGCCTGACTTCATCCGCAAGACGGGGATTATGGAGATGCGAGCTGCTCTGCAGGAAAAGGAGGACCAGAAATCTTTGAAAACCAAAATGCGGGAAAAGGTACGACCGAAGATGGGCAAAATCGATATCGACTACCAGAAGCTGCACGATGCCTTCTTCAAGTGGCAAACGAAACCTAAAATGACCATCATGGGAGACCTCTACTACGAGGGAAAAGAGTTCGAAACTCGGATGAAGGACAAGAAACCCGGAGAGCTTTCCGACGAACTGCGCACTGCGTTGGGTAAACGAGCGCTTTCATATTACATTTTTTTTTATTTTTATTTCCTTCAAAGCATCAGGCCAAAGGCCTGTGGCTGGTTCAAACATCACATTGACTTTAGGATACAATGTCAAAATATATATAAGTAAAAATCATGAGAGACAAAGACAGATAAACAGTCAGATGAAAATTTCTATAAAGTTGAAAGTATACAAGGAAAATACAAAAGTAGCCATCATGGAAAACACAAACAAGTCTAAAACAGTCTAAAGAAAATTTCAACAAGTCGAGGATTTATAGGACAAAACATAAAAGTAGAAATCATTGCTGAATACAAAACGTGTGAAAGTTATGTGTGGTGCAAATTAAGGAGCTCTGTAAGTTTTGTAAGATTAGAAGCGCAAGCGAAATGATCTAGTGCTCAAATGAGTTTTACGAGTATTTTTAATTCTATAGTAATACTTGTTTGCTCGTAGGTATGCCTGTCGGAGCCAATGCTCACAAGACCCCACCACCTTGGCTGATCGCCATGCAGCGTTATGGACCTCCCCCTTCTTACCCGAATCTGAAGATTCCCGGCTTGAACGCGGCCATTCCCGACGGTACTGCTTTCGGTTACCACGCTGGCGGCTGGGGAAAACCCCCTGTCGATGAGTTTGGCCGACCCCTGTACGGAGACGTGTTCGGAACGCAGGACAATATCAACCAGGTCATCCTCCACGACGAGGATGTCGACCGAACGCTGTGGGGAGAGCTCGAGTCAGAGGAGGAAGTCAGCGAGGCCGAGGAGAGCGAGGCTGAAGAAGCGGGTGAGGAGGAAGGTGAAGCGGACCAGACGGGACTCGTCACCCCGGCTGAGGGTCTCGTTACACCTTCAGGATTCTCCACCGTCCCCGCAGGCTTGGAGACGCCGGACATGATCGAACTGCGCAAACGCAAGATCGAAGCCGAAATGGAGAAGTACGTTAAATTAGTTTACTACTTTCTGTTAATTTATTTTTAGCTTTTCCGCTTTTGCAGGGAAATTCCCTGAAAAAGGGGAGAAAGGGGGGTCTGAAAAGGGAAGAAGAAGAGAAGAGGGTAAAGGGGAAATCTAGACCCTGTATGTTCTATCACAGAAGGGGAAAAAGGGGAAGAGGGGAAAATTGAAAAGTGGAAACACTGCCTGTTTTATTTATTAGCTCAGTTGCTTTAAGCTAACTTTATATGAATATAATTTTTTGGAAATAGTAACGAAGCACCTCAACTGTTCACCGTCCTACCCGAGAAGCGAGCTGATCGCATAGGACAAGCCATGATGGGCTCGGCACACGTCTACGATATTGGAGCTGCTGCCGCTGGAGGCAGCCAACCCAAAGGTAAATTAGAAAAAACTTATCAATAAATCTATTAAATCTTGCGGTTTTTCTCTGAACATGGAATTGTATTTGAATTGCAGCCGGTGGCGTTGAGCTGAGCCTCGATCCGTCGGAACTGGAGGGTCTGGATTCGGAAACGATGGCGGCTCGTTACGAGCAAACCCTGCGTGAACAGCAGAGCGGGATCGCGAAGGAGGACTTCAGCGACATGGTTGCCGAGCACGCTGCCAAGCAAAAGGTAACCACAAGTATTTAGAGTAGTAGAGAGCATTTTATTGATTACTTTTTTCATTGCAGACCAAGCGGAAACGACAGATGCAGCAGACAGATACGAAGCAGACAAAGAAATACAAAGAGTTCAAATTTTAATGGTCTTGACTGTTTCAAAAAGAAATTCGTGAAAATCTTTTCCAATACAAGTTTTTTTTTCAGTGATTTTGTTGTGTTGTTTACAATCTCAGAATTAGACTGGGGGATAACTTGTAGCAGGAGTTGTATTACTGAAACATAAAGGCAAGTCAGTAGAGTGCATAGTCTGAATGTTTGTGTTTATTTCGTCACTGTCCCTTAAGTTCGTTTGAAAGTTTTAGTTCCCAGATCAAGCGGAAAAGAAGCACATGCAAAGTATAGCGGTTGACACTGGATACTCAAGGAAGATCTCGTTGCTGAAGAAGCATGCCACTGAAGACATTGTACTTGTACCAGTCGCAATTGTAGAGATCTCCCCCGTTCAGAGCGACGGAAACAGTTTCTCCAGCGTCAAGATCCAGAGTAGCAGAAGTCGCGAGAGCGGACGAATGCGACGGTGCGTACGAATAAGTGCCGGACAAAATGGTTGAGCCTCTCATCAGAGTTACAACCGCTTCATTTTTGTTGCGACCCTTCCTACCGAAGAACTGAAAGTGGTAGGTTCCGGCAACAGGCGCCTTGAAGACTCCTGTACTGTTGACAGCGCCACCGACGTTGACGTGTACACCACTGGTTGGTACAACTGAGTTGCCCGACGATCTAACGTACATGTGGAAGTAAACAGAACTGGATTTGACGTCGAAGATACCGATATCCTTTTGGTAACCTGTTTACAACTCACAGTTAAAGATTGCAGCTTGTATAGACTCTGTGCCATACGACAGTAGCGCCATAGCGGCCACAGTTTTAAACTAGCGTCGTCTGCTGTTTTAGGACAAGCTTCTGATAGTGCCATTTAACTTGATGCTGTTTTGCTTTGTCCTAAAAGAGCAGACGACGCCAGTTTGCAACTGTGGCCGCTATGGCGCTACTGTCGTACGGCACAGAGTCTATTGCGAGTAAACTGGGAACCTTGTTCTGTTGGCAGTTTGCTGAAATCGCAGTAAACAGCTTTGAGTTTTCCTTGGTCTTTGATTGAGAAAATCGCAGGTAAAACGTGGCCTGATTTCCACAAGTCTTCACAGGATCTGGGTTCGCCTTTCGGTAAAGCTCTTCCGGAACATTCCAGTCTTCCCAGACGATGGACTCCGCGCGAAGACGAAGACGAAGTTCGACCGAAGTTCAGTTTCGACACTGGAAGGGCTGCCATGTCTGTGATGTATCCTGTTATGAACCCCAAAATACGCGAAAGATAAGATCAAATCAAAAGTTAGTGGTAGTATTGGCAGTACATGGTATTGGTAGTAGTATTAGTAGCAGTAGCAGTAGTAGTACTAGTACTAGTACTAATAGTAGTAGTAGTAGTAGTAGTAGTAGTAGTAAAAGTAAAAGTAATAGTAGTACTAGCACTAGTAGTAATAGTAAAAGTATAGTAATAGTACTAGTAGTAGTAGGAGTAGTAATAGTAATAGTAAAAGTAATAGTAGCAATAGTAATAATAGTAATAGTACTAGTAGTAATAGTAGTAGTTGTACTAACAGTAATAGTGGTAGTAGTAGTAGTAGTAAAAGTAGTGGTAGTAGCAGCAGTAGTGATAGTAGTAGTAATTTTTTTAAATTGACTTAGTCAGCCTACTCGGATATGAAGTATCGAGTGTTGCTGACTTTTGTAGTAGTGGTAATAGTAATAGTAGCAGCAGTAGAAATAGTAGTATTAGAAGTAGAAGTAGTGGTAAATATAGCAGCAATGGTAGTAGTGGTAGTAGCAACAGTAGCAGTAGAAGTAGTAGTAAGAGCAATAGTAATGGTAGTAGTAGTAGTAGCAGCAGCATTAGTAGTAGTAATAGAAGATGCTCTAAATTGTAACGAACTGGTACAGTTCTTTGCTACCTCGGTTAGTCGAGGATTATTTACGAGAATTACATTACATATGACTGTAAACTAAACTACAATTGGCATTAAAACTATCATACTCAACCTTGGTCGTTTTGAGGTGTCGCAGCTGCAGAATCGCAATTGCATTTACGCGAACGATCTCTGCATTTGTTTTCGATACCACATTGACAAGTGTGCAGACCACCATTGTTCGATGAACCGGACCAGTGATACCTGACAGACCCTTTTCTGTCGTTCCACCAGGCGTAAGCCACACCGTCGTAGTGCAGGGGGGCATTGACGCAATCGTACTTGGAGATCAACAGTTAGAATCGTAGAAAATACAAGGTTCATGGATGAACTTACTTGAATGTGTTGCTTGCAAGAGCTCGACAGACTGATCAAAGCTTCAATCTGTCTTGCAGTGGCTTCGTATTGGATGGTCCTGGAATAGCAACCAGCACCGGAACAGCTGGACACCTGGATGTCGGCCTCACTGTCATGGAGAACTTCGGTAGTACCTTTTTAAAATTAGAATAACACTGCGATTAGTTGTTGAACATACGAACGATTAGATAAGGAACCCGTAGTCATGTTGCAGAAGACTTGAACGGGATCGTCGCCTGTTCCAAGGCCGTCAGGATCGATGAAATAGGTTCCCGATTGTGCTGAGGGATCGGCTGATCTGATATCGTGACAAGTTCTAGGATCTTTGAATGGATAAACTCTGTAAAGCTAAGTTCGATTCTGGAACGGAACGAATGAGAAACTACTTGCAACAACAGTTCGCGTAGTCGTGTGTTCGGTTTCTTGGGTTTGTTTCTCCTGTAGTTGTGCTGTCAAGTTGTCGTTTTTTTGCTCCAGAACAAGGATCTTCTGATTCAGTTCCTCGAGTTTGGTTAGCAAGGATTTCTCAAGCTTCTCCAAGTTGACGTTCTGTAATTTCAGAAAGAATCTAGCGTTTTTGTTGTTAAGGAAACGGAGAAATGTCATAACAACTTACGAGAACTCTGTTGGAAATGTACCCAGATTCCTGTTCATCGTAGTCGACATTAGACGCCAGATTAGGTAATACTAAACAGTGCATCAAAATCAGACAGTGTAGAAACATCTTAACAGCTGAGGAACAGTGTTGACCAAGCTGTGCGAGCAACGAAGAATTGACGCCAGAAAGCTGTTTGCGTGGAGCTCTTAAATACAGTCGCTAACTGAACACAGATTTGATCAGTAGAATCTGTTGCATGACCTTTTCTGAGGTCATGCTGACGGCGAAAGTCAGCGTTGATCGTATTTCAGCTCCACGTGCGTAAACACATTCGCCACGTCGACTTGAACCAGTGCTTCCACTTCCAGTTTTCCGTTTTCCCTTCAAGGGGGCACAGTTTTCCCTTTATTCCCTTCCCTTGTAGATATCAAGTATCCTTTTCCCCTCCATCTAAAATATCAAGCTATACTTGTTTTTTCACCCTTATTTTTCCTTTTTGAGACCTGGTTTTCCCTGTTTAAGGGAATTTCCTTGCAAAGTGGAAGCACTGGGCAAAACACAAGCCTTTCCCATGTGATCCCAGGGTTCAATTTGGTCGAACTGAACACGTTACTAGTTCAAAGTCTGAAGATTCATGCGATGTTTATTGTTAGATTCTTTGCTGTTGCGTCTAGTCTTACTTTATAGATCAGTGTTCTAGTATTTGATATCTAGAGCTTCAAATTCGGCTTAGAAGAAGTGAAAAAGTACATTGCAGTTGTCCTGGCTAAGTGCCAAAAGTAAAGAAAACTAACAAGATGCAAGTAAGATTTATAGCAGTTACTTAAACGAGGATATCCAGTATCTTTGATAGCTAATCTGCTTTGGGGGAGTCCCCGTACGCACTGCAGAAGGTCATAACAAGTTTCGTAAGGAACTTTTTCGTAGAATATTTCTGAAATATTGGTTCGCTAGTCACTTTTGTGTTGCGTATAACGTGAAAAGTGAATACTATGCTGTGGAAGGATTACCATAAAGTATAGACTCTATGCCATACGACAGTAGCGCCACAGCGGCCACAGTTGTAAACTGGCGTCGTCTGCTGTTTTAGGACAAGCTTATGGTACCGTCGTATGACTTCACGCTGTTTGCTTGTCCTAAAAGAGCAGACGGCGCCAGTTTACAAGTGTGGCCACTATGGCTGCTATGCCGGTACTATCGTACGGTATAGAGTCTATAGATATGATAAAATGGGTATATTTCAACAACTATTCGATAGTCTGGAGAAAACTGTTAATTTATAAGACTCTGAGCGGAATAAATGTATTCTCGAAAGCTTGAAATTTTCTTCTCAAGTGACTTAATTCGCCGCTATGAAGGTACACGTCGCTGCTCCAGAAGCATGCCACTGAAGAAACTGTACTTATGAACAGTTTGGCTGTGAATAGCACCGTGAACGAGATAGACAACCACGGTTTCTCCAGCTTCAAGATCGATGATAGCAGAAGTGGCCAGGGTTTCCCACTGAGGGGCCATTGAGTAAGCACACGTCACAATGTCCGAGCCTCTCTTGAGAAGGACTCGAGCATCACCGGAGTTGTGTCGCGCAAGCCCGAAGAACTGGAAGTGGTAGATTCCAGCAATCGGCGCCGTGAAGATCCCGGAACCGTTCACTGAGCCGCCTGCGTTGACGTGAACCCCGGTGAACGGTACGATTGATTCCGGACGGTCGTGGTCCGACTGAAGATACATGTGGAAGTATACTGGAGCTGTTTTGATATCGATGATACCCAGATCCTTCTGGAAACCTACAACAATGAAAACTAAACTACAGGATGAGAGATCGGATCAATAGAGTGGACACCTTTCTCGTTTGGTAGTTTGTTGAAATCGCAGAAAACAGACTTGAGTTTCCCTTGGTCTTTGATGGAGAATATCGCAGGCAAAACGTGGCCGCTTTTCCACAAGTCTTCACAGGATGAAGCTTCTTTTGTCGGTAAAGGTCTTCCGGAACATTCTAGTCTTCCCAGTCGATGCACTCCACTCGACGCTGAATAAGAAGTTCGTCCGAAATTGAGTTTCGTAACTGGAAGTGCCGCCATGTCAGTTATGTACCCTTTAGAACAGAACAAACTTGTCATAGAATATCGATTGCAGTATATTTGAATTCAAGAACCTTGGTCGGTTAGTAGTTCCGGAGCGGAAGAGTCGCAGTTGCATCGAGCTGAAGGATCGACGCAGTTGTTTTGAATGCCGCACTGGCAAATGTGCGAATTGTTACTGGTGCTAAGCGAACCGCACCAGTAGTACTGCGCCGATCCGTCCCTGTCATTCCACCAAGCGTAAGCTCTGCCGTTGAAATGCAGCGGGGCACTCACGCAGTCGTACTTAGCGCATCAAGTGTGGAACTTTGTTAGATTTTGTATGAAACAGAGGTTACTGGATGAACTTACTTGAATGTGTTGTCTGCAAGAGCTGGAGAGATTGATCAGGGCTTCTATCTGTCTTGCGGTGGCCTCGTATTTGATGGACCTGGAATAGCAGCCTGCACTGGAACATTTAGAAACCTTGATGGCATCTTCGCTGTCGTGGAGAACTTCTGTGCTTCCTACTCATACATAAAGCATCTCGCTATATTTATTACAAGACCAAATCTGAAGTGGAAACAGGAGTAAAAAGTGTTTGAGAACCTGTGGTCATGTTGCAGAAGACTTGAATGGGATCATCGCCTGTTGCATGGCCGTCAGGATCGATGAAAAAGGTTCCAGATTTGGTGAAAGGATTGACTGACTTTATGTCTTCACATGTTCTAGGATCTTTTGATCAAATCTCATCAGTATTGTCCAGTGCTTCATGTAGAATGAGGTACTTTACTTTGAGTGAAACTTTGCGATGAAAGCAGTTTGATTTCTTTACGAACAGTTTCCAGCGAAACTTGGGTTTGGTTTTCTTTTGTCCGTTTTTCTTCTAGCTGACCGGTAAGGTTAAGGACTTTCAGTTCCAGAAAATAAATCTTCTGGTTCTGCTCTTCGATTTTCTGATTCTGTTCCTCAATTTTGGCCGTTAGTGAGCTCTCCAGTTCCTTCATGCGAGAATTCTGTAGATTTACAGTGAAATTTGAATATCAAAACTATTAAATTTGAAGTACAAAAAAATATAAAATTTATTAAATTAAAAAAAAAGAATAAAAATTTCTTCTGGACTTGCCAGGAATCCGTAGATAACGTCCAAACACTCCTGCCCCTGTTCAGCTGAACTGAAAGGCGCGTTAAGCGTGATCAGAAACTGAACTAGAATCAAATAGCGAAGTAACATCATTGCGCTTCTAGTTGAAAGATAACCACAACTAACGGATTTATGTCCCAGTGAAAGCTGTTCTTAAGTGATAAAAAATGCTGAGGCATCTGTTGTATCAAAGATTTATGGTAATTTTTTTTTTCAGTCTGAGCTTTTTCTGATGGCTGAATGACGCTTTTCAGGATGACCCTCTTCATTTCAAGTTGACCTTGCATGGATATCGTATAAACTACTCGCCTACATTTGTTTACATAAGAAACAGTAATGAAAAGAGATGGTTGTATATTAATTACACTTACTAATTCATTATTATAGTTATATTAAAGTATGTTGTATTTATACTCATTCCCAACACATCGCAGTACCGTAATAAACCACATAGCTTATGAAAAAGTACTCCATTCAAAAATAACTTCCAAGTTCACGTCAGTACTTAACAGTAACGTATATTTGCATATAGAGGCTTAACCTGTCAGGTTCTGTGTAACGTGCCATCTGAATTTGGAATAAACGTCTGATATTCCCATATGATTTATAGAAACCGTAGAAAAACTAGTAACACTCTTTGTAAAGTTAGAAATGAAACGGTTCCATGATCACGGTACTAAGTTCTTTGATAAGTAATTTAGTAATTAGTACTTCGTACAGTATACTTAGTGCTTAGTTAGTACTTGGTTAGTCAGTAGTTAATGAGTTACTTAGTTAGTTATTTGGTATTTGGTTACTTAGTTAGTTAGTATTGAGCACTTAGTACAGTACTTTTTTTACTAAGAAAAGTTTCTAGTACTTTTTTAGTACGTAAGT
Organism: Eulimnadia texana; assembly: GCA_002872375.1. Taxonomy (NCBI): domain Eukaryota; kingdom Metazoa; phylum Arthropoda; class Branchiopoda; order Diplostraca; family Limnadiidae; genus Eulimnadia; species Eulimnadia texana. Next base: position 16,619,754 of record NKDA01000001.1, read on the forward strand.
TCTGCTGTTAACGGCACTCGAACTCTCTGACTTCTTATGTGACCTTCTGTTCCTGTCGAACTAGGGAAAGTTTACATCGGACTTCTTCTGATCAGATTTCAGAACGAAAGTCAAGTTGAAGGAGTTATGCAATCTAAACAGTGAAGACTTGGGCAATCAGTTATTTTCTATCAAGTTTATATGCGTACACCCGCACCACTTCAAATGCAGACTGCTTTGAAGACAACAGAAAGAAAACGGCCGACCTCAAGGCTATGCAACTTAACACAGAAATAAAAAGAGACGTATATTTTGTATGAAAGAACTGGAGAAATCTCTATTCGCCAAAACTGAAGAACAGAATCAGAAAATTCTTATTCTGGTGAAGAAATTCGACGGAATTGCAGCAGAACTTCCAAAAGGAAAGCATCATAGAGAATGAAATCCAAGTTTCTTTGAAAATTTCACGAACAGTAAATCAAAAGTGTGACTTCTCGAAGCTTCAGATAATGTATTTTCGCACACCCAGCTTTATCAGAGTCTTATTAGAGCCGGATCTAATCGGTAGTGGTTATTAGACGCACGCAGTTTCGCTCCTATGTACTAAAGTCGTCTACAAGCTACACAAGCGACATCTCGGGACGATGAACCAAACACTTTTTAATTTCAATAAAATTTGTATGTTCTAGTTTTATTATCTATTCTACTATTTATTTTTGAATTTGTATTCAGAACTGCTATGTCATATCTTATTATAATTGTTTCCTTAAATAAAGTTATGTCGGGTATTGTACATTAATCGTTATTAAATTTCATGTACACATGTAAAAAGAAACTATGTTTTATCTGCTCTCGCAATCTGAGAGTGATATCGAGGGTATTTCACTGATAGTTACGTATCTTCCTCCATCAGGGAAAGAAGCAAGATGATTTTTCGCTATTTGATTTTAATTCAGTGTTACTTACTTAACTTAACTTACTTAACTTAACTGCGCTTAATGCTTCTTTGAATTCTTCTGAACAGGGGCCAGAATCAGAATGGATGGCTGTGGTCTACGGGTTTTTCGTAAGTTCAGAAGATGATTTATTATCTAATTTTGAATTTTTTTCATGTATCAAACTTTTCGAATCGGCAGAACTCCCACATGAAGGAACTTGAGGAATCTTTGACTGCCAAAACGGAGGAAGAGAATCAGAGAATCGAGGAGCAGAGCCAGAAAACCCGTTTTCTGGATCAGAAAGTCCATGACCTTACGGTACAGCTCCAAGAAAAATGAACCGAAAAAAATAGAGTCCAGGTTTCGCTGGAAAGTGTCAGTAAGGAAGTCAAACTGCTTTCCTCGCAGAGTTCCAGTGCAAGTAACTAACTTGGTACATCCAAGTCTTGACCTGAAATTAATAGATATCATTTGAAGATCCCAGGATTTGTGACGACATCAGATCTGCCAATCCTTTCGCCACATCGGGAACCTATTTCATCTATCCTGACGGATACGGAACAGGGCACAGTCTGATTCAAGTCTTCTACAATATGACCACAGGTTCTCAAACACTATTTATTCTAGTTTCCACTTCAGATTATGTTCTGGAGTAAATAGCGAGATACTTTATGTATGAATAGGAAGCACGGAAGTTCTCCACGACAGCGAAGATGCCATCCAGGTTTCCCAGTGTTCCGATCCAGGCTTCTATTCCAGAATTATCAGATACGAAGCCAATTCACGACAGATGGAGGCTTTGATCAGTCTTTCGACCACTTGCAGACAGCGCATTCAAGTAAGTTCATCTAAAAGCCTTTCATTTTCTACTAAATCCGGTAACCGACCTACTCAATCCGCCAAGTACGACTGGGTGAGTGCTCCTCTGCATTTCAATGGCAATTCGTACGCTTGGTGAAACGACAAACAAGCGTCTCCGCAGTACTACTGGGCCGGATCTTCCAGTATCGCTGATCCGTACACTTGCCAGTGCAGAACTGAAAACAAATGCATCGACCCTGCAACCAAATGCAACTGCGATTCTGCAGCTCCGGAACCCCTGACCGATCAAGGTTCATCAATATTGTGCTACTGTTCTTACTTAAATAATTGCTATGTGTTCGTGAAGGTTACATCAGTGATATGGCGGCACTTCCTGTGACCCAACTCAATTTCGATCGAATTTTGTATTCATCGTCGCGAAGAATACATCGACTTGGAAGACTGGAATGTTTCGGAAGAATTTTACCAACAACAGAACCGTCGTCCTGTGCAGACTTATGGAAACGCGGCCACGTTTTCTCCGCTATATATGCTGTTCAAGACCAAGGGAAACTGAAAGCAGTTTACTGCGACTTCAGCAAACTACCCAGCGAGGTAGGTACCTCCATCATCACATCGATTATTTAACAAGTTCTACATAATCTACAATATTTTTTATTTTATCTGTGTACCACTTAAGGTTTCCAAAACGATTTTGGGGTCTTCGATGTTAAATCAACTCCAGTGTGACAAACTTCGAGGGGATCAGTCGAGCAACGAAATGATGAGACAGGGTTTCAGACTAAGAGACAGTGTATTAGCGGTTACCTTGAGAGGGCTTTGTACAATGTCTAAGCGAGTAGGCGCTAGAAGATTGTGGTGGAGAGAGAAAGAGAGACAAGTCTAGGGGGTTTATATTAGCCTAGCCGCACGTAGGCCAGTTACTCAGGTTCTAGCAAACCTAAGCGAAGATAATGGGCACACCGTGCTACTTAGGTGCTGATTTAGATTAAAGCAAGAGAAGGTGTTAATCAGAAGGTTTTGCGCTGAGCACGAACGCGAAAACTCACTGCCCAGGGCTATGGTACATGTGAAGGGGGTAGTTTGGAGTTGGGGGTTTGATGATTAGAGGACTGTTGCACACTATACTTCCACGTGTATCGTGAGTCAGCTTACGGCACAGTAGGCACAGTAATACCATTCCCGAGACCTTCGTTAATATAGGTGGAGCAATCGACAGCTCTGGAATCTTCAGGGCGCCCATTGCTGGAATCCATATTCCATTCCATAATATAGGAAAATATTTTAATTCTTGTAAAGGAATAACCAGGGCATGTAGCAATACATTTATAACACAGGAATAAACGTTTCGTAGTAAATATTCTAAAAGTTTCTGTGAAAAAAACATTCGTTTGTCTGTTCGCGTAATGTGAGAGTAACACCGCTTATGCTTCGTTTTGCCAGATCACGTGTCAAATTCGCAGCACAGTTATGTTTCATCGTCCGTAGAGAGCAGTTGGAAGATGTTTCTTCGTCAATTGATTTTGATTCACTTTCTGGTTTCATTCTATCTTCCTTCAAGTTATGCCGAGCTACGGCAAGAATGGATGGACGTTTTTTACATCTTTGTTGTAAGTGCAAAAGTTCTAGTTTAAGACCGCTTAAATTTATTCAAATTTCATTGTGAAACACCAGAATTCGCGCATGAAGGAACTGGAGAGCTCATTGTCAGCAAGAATCGAGGAGCAGAATCAGAAAATTGTAGAACAGGACCAAAAGATTCACTTTCTGGAACAGAGAGTTCTTAACCTTACTACCCAACTGGAAGAAAAACAGGCAGAAGAGAACCAAGTCCAAGTTTCGCTGGAAACTGTTCGTAAAGAAATCAAACTGCTTTCATCGCAAAGTTTCACTCGAAGTAGAAGTTCTTTATTCTGTATGAAAACGTTGGGAATACTTATGATATTTGATCAAAAGATCCTAGAACATGTGAAGACATCAAGTCAGTCAATCCTTTTACCAAATCTGGAACCTTTTTCATCGATCCTGACGGCCATGCAACAGGCGACGATCCCATTCAAGTCTTCTGCAACATGACCACAGGTTCTCAAACACTTTTTACTCCTGTTTCCGCTTCAGATTTGGTCTTGTAATAAATATAGCGAGATGCTTTATGTATGAGTAGGAAGCACAGAAGTTCTCCACGACAGCGAAGATGCCATCAATGTTTCTAAATGCTCCAGTGCCGGCTGCTATTCCAGGTCCATCAAGTATGAGGCCACCGCAAGACAGATAGAAGCTCTTATCAATCTCTCCAGCTCTTGCAGACAACACATTCGAGTAAGTTCATCCAGTAACCCCTGTCTCGTACAAAAATCTGACAATGTCCCGCTCTTGATCCGCCAAGTATGACTGCGTGAGTGCCCCGCTGCATTTATACGGCAGACCTTTCGCTTGGTGGAACGACAGGAACGGATCTCCGCAGTACTACTGGTCCGGTTCGTTGAGCGCCAATAACAATTCGCACATTTGCCAGTGCGGCATTGAAAACAACTGCATCGATCCTTCAGCTCGATGCAACTGTGATTCTGGAGCTCCGGAACAACTAACCGACCAAGGTTCTTTTTACTTCAGTTCTTCTGCAAACGATTTTCAGTAACGAGTTTGCTTTGTTTCTAAACTAAAGGGTACATTACTGATATGGCGGCACTTCCAGTTACGAAACTATACTTCGGTCGGATTTTGTATTCATCGTCAAGTGGAGTGCATCGACTCGGAAGACTGGAATGTTCTGGAAGAAGCTTACCAAAGTCGGAACCGTCGTCCTGTGAAGATTTATGGAAGTCTGGTCACGTTTTGCCCGCAATTTTTTCTGTGAAAGACCAAAGGAAAATCAAATCCGTTTACTGCGATTTCAACAAACTACCCAACGAGAAAGGTAGCTTCACAATGCATGTCTATGGACTCAGTTTGGCATAGTTTCATTATATTATTTTTTCTGTTTTGATCTATACGCATCCCATGAAGGTTTCCAGAAGGATTTTGCGACTGTCGATGTGAGATCAGCTCCGCTATTATTCAGCCTATCTTAACTGGGGAACGATTTATAGCGATAGTAGTAATAAGTACACTATCTTCAGTGGCATGCTACTGCAGCAACGATATCTACCTTAATTTAATTCTATAATTAAACAAGAACTTCTTGATGAAAGTTTCTATAGGTTTCGGGAAATATAAAAATTCAATGGTTTGTCTCATTTTTGGTAGTTTAAGCCGATTTTTCAACAGTTCGAAAACCTAGCAGCAGTTCAGTAATGAATTGTAGATGTTTTTTTATTACATTTTTGTGCATTTACATATCGTTGCCATGAATACAACAATAAAATATTACTGAAAAGTTTAATTTAGCAGTAGTAAATTTAATTATTTTTCCTATTCTGTATTCTATTCTGTAACTATACGTAAAACTATTTTAATATCCAAATGGTAATTCCGTATGATGTAAATGTTCCAAATAAACTACGATGGGCAAGTTGTAGCACTTGCTAACTATGATCTATAGTTGATAGTAATTTAAATTTATACACAGATTTGATCTTCTTACTGACTCGACGTAACTGGTTATCCTTTCAGTATTTAGTATTGCTACTATTACCTATTATCATTGCACTTACTATACTGGTATAACTTTTAAGAATCTCTTTACAGTATAATTTTTATCCCTGATTGTAGATCTATACTGGAATGAAGTCCTGCAGTGAGAAATGCGGTGTATACTACTGGAAGATCGTGGTGATGTCAGATCACTATCAAAGAAAAATTAAGATTAATTATTTATTATTTCTTACTATATAGTTGTATACGTATTTTATTACATCACTGAAAAACCGTAAATGAAACTACATCACTACACTCTCGCGATTTTAGGGCCTTTTAACTGGTCTACACGTTACAAAGTGAAAACACTTTAACCAGGTATAAGTTGGGCTGAATAGGGACTTGAAAACTCAAACAGCTTTAAAAGTCAACCGAGGTGAATATTTAGGAAAGTTAAAAATTGAGAGTGCTAAACATTCAAACAAGTTATTATGCTGGGCACGTTAAAAAGCTAGGGGAATTAAGATACCGGGCCAGTTAAAAACTCAACCGAGTTAAAAAGCGAGGCGAGTTATATTAGATGTAATTTAACCGCACTATTAATCAGCCGTATATGAAACTCAGTATGTGATAATTCCACATTCTCGCTTAATTATTCCATAAATATTATAATTTATTTGAAAAAAAAGGTCTTGAGCAGAACCGATCCCGTGACACCTCTACTACGATTCGATTCCTCTACTGATTGTGCCATATGCACATGTTTCCAGTTCATCAATTTACGGTTTTATTTTACCAAACGCCTTAAAATTTGAAGCGCTTTAAAATCTTTCTCAAGTTAAATTGTCATTGAGTTGAAGGATTAGTCGAGTTAAGTTTTAAACACGAGTTGAAATTCTATCAACTTAAAATTCAGGATGAATTAAATGAAGTAACCGAGTTAACAATTTTAACAAGTTTACATTCTGAACCTCATGAAAAATGTGTGGTTAGTCAAAGTTTCATCGAGTTAATAGAACAACCGTTTTAAAAGACGTAAAGGAAATTAAAACTTGACCAGGTTCAGATTTAGACCCAGTTAACTGACTTGAATTTATTCAAGTGACTTATAAGTCAAAATGCCGCCAAGTTGAAATTTGTGCCAGATTAAGATTGTAAAGCATCTTAAAATTGCCACAAGTTAAAATTTAGAGAGAGTTTAATTATACCTGTCGCAGTTAAAATGACCAATTGAGTTATCATTTGAATTGCATGAAAAGCCAGACCAAGTTAAAGTGCGATTTTTAACGGGTTACAACCGCGTAAAAATTTTTTCACTCAGTATTTTCGTCCGTTTTCAAAAAAATCCTTGATTTTAACTTGGTCTTACCACATTAAAGCCTTTTCACACGGTTTGAATCAAGTTAAAAGTCGAAAAATTGCGAGAGTGTAGCAGTTCAGCTCATTAAAACTCCTTAAGAACGCTCCTCAGCACGCCTGCAAATCTAGCATAATGAGTCCTCTTAAGCATAGTAAACTTAGTATACTTATATTTATGTATTAATAAAATTTATTATTTTATATTTATCATAGCAAATTTAGTATATTAAGTCCTTTTCAGCACATCTATTGTATCTTCCCGTATTCAGACTACTTAAGCATATCATTCAGGACAATCGTAAGAATTTATTTTCCCTGCGACCCGTTCCATATTCTAAATTTCCTACAAGCAAGTCTTCAAGAATTGTTAAGCATACAATTCAGTACAGTAATCTTCAGGAGGTGAAACGTCTTCAGCATGCTAATCAGCAGGTTCAGACCCAGTGAGCATATGATTCAGCATTTATCCGATGTGCTGAAATTGCGCTGGGGCCGACATGACAACTACTACTGCCAACTTCATTGTTAACCTGCGATATAAAACAACAACTATATTTCTCAACAGTAAAGTAAAATAACATAATACTATAATAATACTTTGAATAACTCCGAAACGAATGCAAAGAAATGCTTACCTGACCAGAGGATTTCAAGTGGAACTAGCAATGGAGAAGAGACCTGCTGAGTTTGACCGAGTTCAAGGAGGGTACTGCAACAAGTTAGTCAGTAACTGTCTTTGTTTAAGCTGATTCACTATTAAAAAGCATATTTTCGAGTGTACGCATATACAGTATGTGCATAATATATCATTTGTATACAGTGTATATCATATTGTAAGTAGCTAGGTGGGTACATTCAAGGTACCAGGGTTTGTCTGCCTCGTAGGCAAGGGTGGAGGTAGGCACCTGTGTAGACGAGTCATTAAAATATTCCGTTTTCAGTTTCGTAATTATCAATAAATTTGCTAAACTCGGGAACTACTCAACTTTACGTGGAATTTTGAGTATAAAGAAACAAGTTGCATTTACATCTTCCAATACAGATGGTTGGATGAAAACTGTTGAAACTCCGGTTCTGAGAAGGTCAAATCGACTTGCTCAGATCCGGATAAACAGCCAAGGCCACTCCGTGCAGCAGGCCATTGGCCTATGAGTCATTTTCTTTGCTTATTATATCTACTAGGTGGTGGGTTTTAGTTAGTCAGTGATTTGTTGGTCTTCGGCCCTTCAACAACGCAATACAATTCATCGATATCTCAGCTCTTTTTACCTTCACTAAGTTTTGGTTAAGCTAGCAGAAACAAAATATACTTTAATATGTAACTGAACATGCCATGAACTTCGCAAGCGTATTACTTTAATAACATAGAGAATCAATTTCTAGCACCCACTGCTAATATGTCTTCTGGAGACAGTAAAATAAGGGCCATTCAAAGGTGAATTAAACGCGGTTCTTAACGAATCCGTAAACCTTGCCGACATTATAATGTTTCTTGTAGTTGTTTCCACCTCTGGGGATTCGCTTTAAGTAGCAGATACCGCGCTCACTGTTGAAATTAAAGTGAATGCAGTCAGGATTAGCCAGACAATGGGATCCACAGTTTTCCCCACAGGAATGGCGAATCGCCTGGGTATCGTTGAAAGTGAATAGTGAGTTTCCCGAGCGCACTTTTCAGGTGCTCGCTCGCTCGACGCATGTGCTCGCTCGAGCTCGAGCGGTCGAATGAGCGCCTTCTAATGAGAGCAACACAAAGTAAAATATTTCAAAAGTCACCGTATTCATTCAATCTGAAATAGAAATATTAGCGGAAATACAATTGATTCATAGCATGTTAAAGAAAACCTTCACAACCTGAAAGGAAAATCAGTATTAGACTTGAGTGTCACCGGCGTCGGAAATAGCTGAATCGTACGAGTCGGTAAAATCAGGATCAAACGTAATGTCAGTTTCCTTCGCCGTGAATGATAGTCGTAGCGTTCACGCAGAATACTTGTGGCTCGCAAAGCTTGCATTTAGCAGTTCACTTTTTCGCAAAACGACCAAGTTTTACTAACTCTTGGAGTGCAACTGCGACCTGGCAGTTGTACTGCAGTATTCGCATAATAGAACAGATGGACAAAAGCAGTAGCAACCGTATTTAAAGGTCCAAAATGCCTTTTTGCCTTCTGACCTTATTTTTCAGAATCTTATTGGATGAAATGTAATAAAACTAGTTTTATTAGCTAGAACTTAAGAATTTCATTTTTAATTCTTAGAAGTCAAAGTGTAACTGCCGAAAACAGGTCTGAGGTTTGAGGGTACGAGTGAGGACTAGTTTTGTCGACAACGCTACTGTACATGCTGCCAACTGTCACACCCTGAGATAAACACAAATCTTTGGCCATCAGTAACGCATCCGCAACAAACTGTTAGTAATGTTAGTTCGTAAAGTGTATTTGGTTGACACACCAGCCGTGATTACTGACTAAGACTTCGCGTCTTTTGTCATCGGATCAGCTACCAGCCAGCTGTTCACTTGATATGCGAGAAATCTCTTTGACGTAGGATTCTTTATTTATATACGTTAATAAACAATGTAATTGAAAGTGCCATGTTACTTAGTCTCTTTAAGTTTGTGAACCTTGAATTATCATTGCACATACAAAATAGGTCCAGTGTTGCTTACACTCTCGCGATTTCAGCCGAATTCACTAGGCAAAAGTGAGGGTTCTGCCGATTAACTAGGAAAGAAGCCTAGTGAATCCGTTGTTTTTGTCCATTTTTATCTGATTCGCGGATTCACTAGGCTAAAATGCCCGGTGAATTTTCGTCAGGTCACCGATTCATTATGCAGAAGAGTTGAAGGTTGTAGATTCACTAGACAAAACCGGTGGCTCTAAATTCACTTCGACCAACGAGGTAGAACCGGTGGCCCTGAATACACCTCGGCCGAAATTCACTAGGCTAAACTGATGACTAGAAATTCACTTCGACCAAAAATGCACTAGGCTAGAAACGAGAAATCTTAAAGCTTGCGGATTCACTAGTTTGAGATCTGCTTAGTGAATCGAAATTCACTTTTGCAACAACTAAACTAGTGAATATGGTCTTTTTCCGCGAGAATATAAATTTTCTTTACCCTCTTAAAAAGGGAACACGAAGGTACCCGTATGAAAATGCCACCACCGATTCACCGGTGAACCTCCACCCAAAACACCGGTGACAGCTCACCACCATTCCACCGGTGTAATCCGCCCTTTTCCACCGGTGGAAATCTATCTGTTCACCACCCAAACACCAGCAATACACCGGTAACGGCTCACCAGTGAACCACCGGTGTATCGCTAACAGTTCACCAGTGAGAATCTATGAATTCACCAAGCAAAACACTACTATTTTTCCCTGTCCACTCGCTAGTAAACTACCGGTAGATCACCAACAATTCACCGGTGAGAATCTACATATGTATTCACCAACTGAACCCTCTTGTTGCCCAGTGTCTATTATGCCTATTCCAAACGCGCACCTCATTATAGCGGACGCTTACATTAAATCAGTTTATTAAAATGTTTAACTTTTCTGGGTATTAAAGTGTTTCCCAGATTTTTAGGCGATTTTTAGACGTATTTTCAAGTCGATTAACTGACAGAGTTATTCTACACGAGCGTCCGTAGTAGAGGGGATGGTCTACAAGGGCCTTTTTGGAATAAGGTCTATTCACTAGTCGGCCACTCGCAAGTCGCAAGCGTTTGACTAGTGGACTCGTTTTTGAATCCCTAGGCTGTTCACTGGCGATTCATCCCAACGCTCAGCTGCTGATCGCCACCTTATCGACTTTCGAATTTTGCTTCCAAAATCATGCCAGAATCCAGTCTAAGCGGCGAATAAATTTATTATTTATTTATTCATCTTATTTAATGTAGGACATATTTAATATATTATTCATCATGATATATATATATATATATATATAATTTATTTTATCAATATTTTTCTAATAATTTTATTCGTTAATACTAATTTAAAGGGCTGAGGTAAGGAATGCTGGACCTTAAGTTTGTTGCTCTCATTGCATTACTTGGTTATTCAAAGTATTCAGTGTGGGAATATTTAATACCTGGAAATATATTCTGAATAAAAAATAGAGTTATATAAAATTAGTTTTTAAAGAAATGGAGTGTATTTTATACACACTAAGTAATCGGATTCGATCGGCTGTAATCGCCATGTTTGACATATGACAGACGAGTCCGGTCTCGTCCAAGACGTTCGAAATTCTAGAGAACACTCCATTTATAATAATTAATTAATTTTAATTAAAAAGTTAGATCTGTATAAAATAAATTAAATATTTACACTTACGTAGATCTACCAAAATAATTTTAAAATTTGAAACGTGCAGAAGCAAAATAGTTAATTAATATCCGTTAGAGTAATCGGATTCGGAAGTGAAGTTGCAAATTTGAAGATCCGCCATATTGGCACCGGCTCATGTCAAGTGAAGACGTGTCAAACTTGGTGCTTTGTTTTCCAATTGTAAAATTATAATTACCCCTCAAAAATGTTTCTCTCCGTCAACATAAGATGCAAAGATCAGGGAAAAGACTTTGCAAACTTGTATCAGAGGAAAAAAAAGTAGATGTCGATGAGCTTCATGCCAAGGTAAGGTAAATACCAAACTTACCTCTATAACTAGCAGCAAGCGATACAAACTTAATTGTTTTTTGCTCACAAATAGATTGTGGCTTCAAAACATTCGTCCAGCAGTAAAATCAACATCGAAACTCTGATGTCACCTAGATCGTGCAGTCTTGTTTAATCTTCGTTGCCAATGAGGGCTCCACGAATGTTTGAAGAAACCATGATCAAGCATCCAAAACCAACAAAAGTAATAACTATAAATTTAAAGTTTTATCTAAATTGTTTCTTATACCCTTTTGCTGTTTAGGTTTGCAATTCTTCATGCTTTGCGCTAAGGCACTGAAACGCTGATTGTTGCGACAAGAAAAAAGGTAATAACTTAGTAGGTTGCATGAAAACACTTGTGAACACTCATTATTACTATTATTATTATTATGTTTTATTCTGAACCTCATGTTACGTTGAATGTAATAACTTAGTTAATTAACAAAATTATTCATATCAATTTTTCAATTTTCATTTTATTAATTTACTATTAGTATTATATTTCTTATTTTTTCTTTATCTGGAAGCCTCATTAGTATAAGCTTTCAGTTTAGCTTTACACCTCGCTGAAACTGGAAAACAAAGTCAGGCCATAATTACTAGTGAAATATTTTACACGCCTTGAACAACAGTTTGCCTCATTATTTTTTTCCTCTTGTTCCAGTGCAAATCTTCTGCAGAAGGAGTCCACAGAGAATCCCTGTTACTCACAAGACAAGTTGACTAGAGTGAATTCAGCAGTGCACAAGGAAGAAGCGGTAGAGCCTGTGTCGGATGAACAGTACCATTGAACGGTAAACATTTTTGATTGTCTTATGGATGTAAACTTGTTTTTAAAAAATATTTATTCACTTTTAGGAAAAATATCCAACAGATGGTTTCGTAGTGCGACTTGCCGAAGTCTCTCAGTCTCGAGCCAAAACAATTCACAAGCTGAACTTTACATTGAAACTTTACCGCGAGTAATAGCAACGTCAGTCTCTTTCCACTTTCCCTAGCCTCTGCTATCCTGCATCTTCTGAACTGATTGTTTTGTTGTATTGAGAGTGTAATAATAAACACGTTTGAATGTATGAGTAAGGTTTGTTATGAGCCCTTGTTCATTGTAAAATTCATTTAGTAAGATATTCAAATCATCAGTGCACACAGAGATTAGCTGGGTAAAATGTGGGCATTCACTAGGAAAATAACTAGTGAATGCTCGGTGAAACCACGGTGGTTTGTCAGGTTTCCACCGGTGAAACTGGGGTAAAACACCGGTGTTTTCTTTAAAATACACTGGTGAACCACCGGTGGTTTGTTGGGTTGCCACCGGTTACGTACCACATAGGTCACCGGTGAAACTCTGGTAACACACCAGTGTTTTCTTGAAAAAAGTTCAGAGATACACCGGTGAATCACCGGTGGTTCACTATCGTTTCACTACCATTTTACCCGGTGGAAAGGTAACATTTTTACCGGGTAACGCACCACCGTGTTCTCCTAGTGATTCACCATCAGACACCGGTGGTTCACCTATAGAACACTGTAGTGAACACTAGGAGTTTTACCCGGTGAATTGATGGTGGCATTTTCATACGGGTACAGGAGATGCTACAGAATGTTATGTTTCGTATTAGGCTTCAAATAGTGCGATCCGATGTAACATTAATAGTGTATGTTTCTGATACGAATAGAAAGAGTTATAATATTCGAGTTCCACTGTGGTGATACTGAATGATACTAACATACAATAGGTACTCACGTGCAGGACGACATTACAGCAGGACAAGTGCAATACATCGAGGTAATAATACCAAGTATAGGTTTTGTGTAGCTGCTATAAAAACATTACATAGTGGTGCTTAAACTTTGTTTTAGCAGTTTTAAAATAGTTGTTGATATACAGCTATTCCTATTACTACGCTTAGTGTTATATATGACACTCACTCAGCATCACTACGACTCGTTTACGAACTTGGTTTACGATTGGGTTGATTAAGCATTCCGGTTTTCTTGTATCTGAAATAAGCTATTTCACAGATGAAAACGAGCACTGCAATTCCATTCCCGAAGAGTAGCATCAGAAAAGGACCAGCCAAGTTCCTGACTGAAATTTTCTGTTTGTTCGTGGAAGGACCTGGCTGAATCTTGCAATTCTGTCTGGCGGAGTATAAATCCATCCAGTGCTGGCGTAAGCCATAGTCATTGATCCACATCATACTTTCGAAATCGAAAAATACTATATAAACATATAAATTGTAATATCAAATTCAGACTGCAATACCCTTGGTTAAGATCATGAAACAATGAATGATTTTTTCGCATGAGGAAGCTAGGGTCAAAGGATAGAAAACCTCTTTCCACAAACGTCATCGTGCACTTGTTGTTTCGTTTGAACTTGCTCTGAACGATGTTATCTCCTGCAATGCTTTCCTAGATGCACATCAAACCATTAGTGCCTCCGCGAATTAATGGCAGCGTCGTGGAATGCGGAAACATAAAAAATATTGATAGAAATTGTAGCTGGATAGCACAAGTACCATGAAACACACTGATGGGGTCTCCTCTACTTTGTCCATACAATTTTGTATTCCTGCTACAAGAAGCTCTGCTTCACCGAGCAGTCTTTCCTTGAGTACTTTCCTCGCTCCGGTTTCAGCTTTCTAATCCAAACAAATTTCACTTTATGTGGCAAGCGTGTGTTCTAGTTCATTACCGATAGTACGCTATAAGTCTTGACAGAGATTGAAAAATAGACATACTAAAATCAAGAGTGCAACATATATATAAACAGTGGTGCTGATCCCCCCCGTCCCTATGATGAGTCCCCCTGACCCCCCCTCCTCCACCATAATAATTCCAGAACATACAAAGGGAAACTGAACCACACGACTAGCTTTTACTATAGACGCACTATAATTATAGGAAATAATATTTGGTAAATGTTTCTCTATTCGTAAAAGTGATTTTCGGCAGGGGTTATATTTAACGCTGCGAGAGTACCAAGAGTCGTCCCCCACTTGCCAAGATCAGCAAAAGTGTGTTTTCCTAAAACCTTTATAAATATTTTATTCTTCCTCGAAAAGCATTACCCAGAATCGATAGTAGAAACACGGCATATTGTACCTCTTGAAACTATGTTGGATTCGACCTATTGCCCCTGCGGTACGTTTACATGAACAATGATGTTTCAGAAGGGTTCAGACAACAGTTATAAGTTGATGATATTTACTGATAGAATCGCATTAACATAAACTGATTTTCTTTGCCGGTGAGAAAAATATTATAAGGAAATAGGTTCACAATGTAATATGAAATAGAAAATGTAAAAAAAACTGTAGATAAGGTGTCTAGAAGGCCCAGCCCCCGAGAAGCTGACGAAATCTTACATTCGGATTGGTTCCCTTGAAGCCTCCCCCACCCCAAATAACATGCCATCTTCAGGCTTGCCTTCTTTTCTGTCCCTTGTCTTGCCTTTTTCACGTTATGGTAGAGCGGTGTTCATAAAAAAGTACCCTCCCCCCTAAATGCATTTTTCCATTTAAGGGGGGGGGGGTAGTTTTTTTGAACACCGCTGTACTATCCTGGAATAGTTCGTCTTACGAAAAATTTCCCCCTCCCAAAAGGCTCCAATGATGAGTTGCTCATCAAGAAACCCCCCTGAGCACCGCTGTATCTAATAGAAGGAGCTTTAAAGTTACGCACAGTTGAAAATCTCCCGTCACTGTTAAAAAAAGGTAACTATTTAGGACAAAACTTCTGCAAAGAGGATACTTTTTAACCCGTGGAAGGTAATAAGCAAAAGTGAAAGTTTTTTCTGTTGTGAAAGCTGCTTCACTGTTGCTTATTATCCTCTACGGGTTAAAAGCACCCTCTATGTCAGAAGCTTTGTCCTAAATAGTTACCTCTTGTTTTAATAGTGTTATAACAGGCCTTACGTACCATCATAGTGTAATATAACCACGAGCCAGTGAATGTAAAGAATTTGACATCAGGCTTTGATGCCAGGTCTTCCAAAGAAGTGATGAGCAGATGAGGGGTTGTTATGGTCAAGTAAGATGTCAGGAGTCCGTTATACGCATTGACTAGTACTAGGGCAGTACAGCACCATGTCAATCCGAGGGCAAGCTGTCTCCTACCCTGGTAGTTCCAGTAGCCCCCTTAAAAATTCATGATTCAGTTCTGCTTCGTACTTCGACCATTAAACTGGCTAGACGGAGCTTTGGGCAATTTGGCTGTAGTCAGAATGAGAGAAAAAGGGAGGAGCCTGAGCGGAACATAATTGGTTGGGTGCCGAAACTTGAATTGATCACGGTACGTAATTTAATGCCATCTGTGGGCCTTGTTAAACACTAAATGTGCTACATTTGGTCTTAAGTAGGAAGTTTGCATTCAAATTTGATGTTGTAATACAGTACGAGTAACATTTCGATGCCTTTTCAGATCTCACGCTTTATCTCGTAAGAGCAGATAATTGACAACCTGTCAGCTCAATAGTAAACAAAGAAATGGGCTAAGTAGTGCAAGAATCCCTCACTAGGTGGCGCTGAAAATCATTACATCATCAATTCAGCTTTGGACACTCGACCAATCATGTTCGACTCAGGCTCCTCCTTTTTTGCATGATTCTGGCGACAAGGGTTCCCAGCGCAGGGATAGCCCAAAGCTCCGTCTAGCTAGTTTAATGGTTGAAGGCTTAGTAAGACTATTATAAGGTTATTTGTCTTGCAATGAGATGTAACTTGTACCAAGTTTACACTGCAGGAGTTCTCCGGGTAAAATATTCGATCGGGGATAAAAAAAAAAATTACACAGTTTAGGCATTCCCGAAGTTGTAACCAGTACAGTACATACGACTGTGAACGTATACTGTCAGAATACTGAACTATACTGACTTTCAGTGATAGGCTACTGAAACTAACGGTGTAAACAAGATTTTATTGACTACAGTTATCATAAGACTTTTTAACAATTTTCATAGAATTAGTATGAATTTTGCTGACTGATGCTTATTTCTGGACAAGGAAAAGGGAAGTTGTCAAAACTGGAAAAGTTCTAGTTCAGGAAAAAAGTACCTTGTGCGCTAAGAACAGCAATGAGAGACATCAAGATGGTATCGTACGAAGGGGACTTTGACACATTATTATCGCGCCAAGAAAGCAACAGGATTACCCAGATTGTAAGTGACACGGTGATGACAGAAAGTAGCAACAGCAACCATACCTATACAAGAAACACGTTTATACCGAACCGCTAAGAACGTGTGTCAATCACGACAATCAATCATATCTCCGTTCTCTGTGGTATGGCGGTTTTAGCAGTGAGCAAGCATACCGTTGCCGAGAAAGGTTTCAGGAAACCCCAGGTACTATCCTCTCTGCTGGGGTATGGAACATACATGGAGTAAGTACTCATAGTCCATGGAACAAGAACGTCAGCGTAAGGCACGAATTCTGCCTTTAGTCCGAAAGCACCAACAGCAAGATCAGCTACCTACAACATCGTCCGTGTAGTAAGTAATTACTGATGAGGACTTTGGGGCGGACAAGAGAAAAATATGACTGAAATACGCACGTCTCGTGTGAGGTCACCCATTGCTCCATCCCACGAACCGTTCTTTAAATTTCCAGCAGGGACCAAGAGCGATGCGTTTGTCCTGTAGTACCGTGTTATGGTGTATCTTTGAACAAATTACTTTTAGTGGCTTTTACGCATTTACATAAATAAGAGTACTCAAAGTTTAGTTTTCGCTTCAGCCACTCTACAAAATGATAGAGCACGTTTCCTCCTCCAATGACTAAATTGCCGTTTGAATCGGGAACAATTTTCAGAATGGTAGGAATCTATTAGAAACGCTTAGTACTAATGATTACGATACTCGATTCAAAATTCACATACATCACCGGTAGTTACTCTTATCTGAATAGGAGTCTTTTGTTTTCCCTCTACAAGAAGGAGGATGCTTGTCATCAGCAGAACGGACCAGAAACTGCAGTTTGCCATGGTTGCCTGCCGGCAATGAAGCCGTTGTCTTTGCTGGAACTACCTGCAATCAACAATATTAAAAATCACTATGTTTTCTGGGTTGTACTGCCTACTGAAGATATAAACATGGATCTGTGCAAACCAGAAGCATTACCTATCGGTTGCACAAAATCGGGGACTGAGATTGAAGACATCTGATAACTCGTGGTATATATGTGCGTACAAAGTGGACCTTTCGTCGGGTGATAATCAGGAAAACCCAGATAGCTGAGGGAAGTGTGGTACTACGTGAATAATCTACTAACGCTAACTTCGGAGCAAAACTTTCCTATCTTTGCACGCGGAAGGTGGAACTTCTACGCTCCTTCACAAACACGTCCCTGAAACGTGGGGAATGTCCTTGCAAAGTTCACGACATCGTCTTGCACCAGCGCCTCGTGAAATGTCACCAGGTGAGAGAACACATCCCCTCACACTATGAATAGAAGATGAACAGATCTACACGACAAAACTTGTACTTCACGGTGCACTTAAGTAAAACATGATGCAATATTCACTTATCAATATGATTAAATGAATCAATGCCAATCAATATGTGTTTTGATTTTCATTCCTAAAGGATTACAGGTCCTGATTAAAGTTAAAATTGGTAAGATTTTCGGTTATCGTCAGAGATGTGTTAACAAGAATCAGGGTCATTTCTAATAGGTCCATTTAAAAGTAAGTCACACGAAAAAACGCTAACTGGGTTGATCAAGCAAAAACACGTTATTTTAAAACAATTAAGCTTCAAGATTTTGACGTAATTTTATTTGCATTTTCCTTTCGGCGACATTTAGCAAGCTTGAACATTCAGAGGAGGCATGCATCCTTTCACGATGAAGATCCTCGTAGAGGTAGCTAGGGGAATCACAATATAATAAAAATCCTGTTCGGACACTCCATAGAAAAGCTGGTCCTCGTTAAACATCGCCATCTATACATACGCTAATCTCGTACCCCAAAATACGCAAAATTCTATTGGTGCTGCTATTCTTTCTACGTGTGGTAATGTTAGTGTTTCTGCTCTTACTTGTTTATCGTTCAGTATTTCTCATATTCTGCTGAGACATAATTCAGATCATACAACAACCTTAACTGAAATCGTGTATGTAAAATCAACATGGTGCCCATTCACAGTTTTCGGAGCAGAGTAAAATATTACTTGGTATGCCTCAAAAACTAACCGAAACGGAATGAAAAGTAACCAAATGTACGACTTCCGAAATGAAGCATTCCGGAACGTTCGTATCCGAAGAAATTTCCAAAGAAATACTTTTTAAAAAAAGGTCCAGATTGTTCTGTGTATTATCTTGAACCCAAAATTTGAAGCATTTGTTGAAGGAGAAGAATGAAATTCTCCAAAACAAATCACTTATATAATTATCCAAATAATCATACCAAAGAAAAGGCTGTATAAAAGCCATAACGCCTCGATACTGGACGCATGAATTATGAACCTATTCAGTTTTTATTTGAAGGGCAAGACATGTTTCAGTTTCGAAAGCAAACGATTATTAAATGTCGGCAGAGGGGATCTTTGCAACCTCGCTGTGATTCCACGCGAGGGAGTTGTCTCCGGGAGTTTTGCCTTCGCTGTTCTGGATTGTTTTACTTGCTCCGGCTTGTAGGACAGCCTTCACTGGCTCCATATTTCCCCAAGATGCGGCCTCACGCAGTGGAGTCCATCCGTCATTGTTTCTATCGTCTGGATTAGCTCCGGCTTGAATCAGTACGTCTTCTAGCTTCTTACGGTCAGTTGATACGGCCGAATGTAGCGGAGTCCACCCTCGATCATTCTTCATGTTTGGACTAGCTCCAGCTTTAATTAAGCGATCTACTATTTCCTTGTGGCCTCCACTTGCAGCCGAGTGCAGTAGAACATATCCACTGTTATCTTTCTTGTTTGGGTTCGCTCCTGCTTGAATTAATCGATCAGCTGCTTCCTTTTTGTCCTCACCTGCAGCCACGTGCAGTGGAACCCATCCCGCATTGTCCTGCTCGTTTGGATTAGCTCGAAGGGTTGGCAAGTCAACGAAAAGGTGTACGAGCGAAAAAATCAAAAAGATGTTTTTGATTTTTCATTGATTTTTGATTCCTCTTTGATTTTTCTGATTATTTGGTGATTTTTAAATATTTTTTTTCACGATTTTTCCGTTTCCTGTGATTTTTATTAATGAGGAATTATTTGATATAAATTCTATTTTTAATTGAGTATACCGTGTGCTGCATAATTTTGCAGTGTTCGACAGATTACTATCACCTAATACAATTTAACGTAAGCATAAAGTACATACAGTGCAATACAATACCTATACGTGTATATATATAAATTTTTAGTGATAACCAGCATTACCGTATTAAATACTGTGAGTATACTAAAACACACATGCACATTTACAAAACATAATTGTTTTATAGCAAAATTTAGCGTTAGTATACGGTGTACTTGTATTTCTTATCAATATTTTTGTTCGACTTCTTTGTAATCTGCGTATCCAGTTCCAAAACTTGGGTACCACGATATTTCAGTTTATTTTAAGTTTCTTGATTCATGTCATTTTTTCGTTGTCCAAATTTTCTTTGACTCGTTATGAATAAAGATAACATTGCCTTATTAGTCGTAAGTTATGCGTTAAGATACGTAAATTGTGTGAAACAGAACGATAATTTTTGTGTGTGTGTATCGGACTGAAAGAACAATAGTTAAGGTGAACTTGCAAGGGGTGGAAGTGCGAGGAGAGGCAGAAGATGCTGAGGTATAGTGTGAGTCACTTGGAACGGTTAAGGTTGCAGCCACTTGGTACACCACGCGCCAGCAAAACAAAAGCGGTGTTTACCTCCCACGTCCCTCCCTTTCCTTCCTCTGCCCTCCTCTTCCCTCCCAGTTTAGCTTCTCTGTTAAAAACACGGCTGTAGTGATTACAGCTTGAGCATTTCAGTAACAAGATACGTAGTTATTCTAGCCTAGATGGATGATGCAGATTATGGAAAACTCCCAAGCAAGGGGTCCGAGACTTCCAATAATCTTCGTACACCCCAGTCATGTTATCACTGTTATCAACCTGTTATCTCTATGTTATCTCCGTGTTATGATATGTTATCAGATAATCTTCGTACACTTTTCCATCGAGTTTCGGACCCCTTCCCGCGCTAACGCTAGATTTTGCCATTAAACAATTATGTTTTGTAAATGTGCTTGTATGTTTTAGTACAATCACAGTATTTAATACGGTAATGTTAGTCATCTCTTTTAAAAAATCCGATTGATTAAAAATCCAAGAAATCAGCAAAAAATAAAAAAAATCGAAAAAATAAAAAAAAATCTCGTACACCTTTTCGTTGACTTGCCAACCCCTAGTATACATGTTTCCATTAAATTTAGTTATAACTGATATACAAAATCCAGATACAGCATTATTGAAAAAGTAATAATAGTGAGATAACATGTCACACAATAGTTCTGAATCATGAACAAAAGAATAGGATAAATGATACAACTAAAAATACAAATTTAATTGAAATTAGAAAATTTTTTGTTCATCGTCCCAAGATGGCGCTAGTGTAGCTTGCAGACGATTTCAGGACGCAGTAGTGAAACTGTCTGCGCCTGAGAAACTACTACGAATCAGATCCGGCTCTAAGGGGATTCTAGTAAAGATGGGTGTGCGAAAATACTTTAACAGAAGTTTCGAGAAGTCGACAGTTTGGTTTGATTACAGAGAACTGTTCAGATAAACTTGGATTTCATGTTCTGGTTCTTTCCTTTGGAAGTTCTGCTGGAAGTCCGTAGACTTCCTTCATCGAAAAAATGGATTTTATTTAAGTTTGGCTATTAGAAACTTCCCCAGTTCTTTCATATTAATATGTGTTTCATTTTTGATCTCTGTGTTAAGTCGCATAGCCCTGAGATTGTCCGTTTGCTTTCTGTTGTCTTCACAACGGTCTGAATTCTGAGTGACACGGGTGTACGCATTGAGTTGGTAGAAAATTGTTGATTGCCAAAGTCTTCACTGTTTAGACTGCAGAACTCCTTCAATATGACCTTCCTAGTGAAACTTAACCAGAAATAGATAGTCTGATGTAAACTTTTCCTGGTGTCGAAAAGAACAGAAGGTCACTTACGCAGTTTGAGAGTTCGAGTGCCGATAACTCGAGAAAGTTTTCAAAACAAGTGTTCCAGAAACTGATTCAGATTAAATCTATGAAGACAAATTTTGCTGGTGCAGTACCATGTACGTATATATCTAAATATTTTAAGTACACTTTAAGGATGGGACTATAGGGACTACTTTTAGAGTGATAAAAACAATAGAGAATCATTTCTCGTTGGGTAGTTTATTGAACGCCTTGTTCACACCTAAGGGCTTACCCCATCACTTGCCGGGGTAAGTCCTGGATCCGGGGTAACATTTGTATTGAAAGGATAGGTTACCCCTGAAAGTTATGTTCGGAGGTAAACCAGTATGAACAAGGTATAAGTCGCACAAATTCATCATATGGACAGTATCAAGCGTTTATTGTAAATTTAGACGGCAGGTTACACATAACCTAACAGGTGAAGCCTCTATATGCAAGTATAAGTTACTCTAAAGTACTGTACTGCATTTATGAACTTGGAAGTTACCTTTGAAATGGAGTGGTTTTTCCATAAACTACGTGGTTTACGGCAATACTGCTATGTGCGGAGAAAAGATCACAAGTATAAGATACATCATAGAATAACTATAATAATGAACAAGTAATTGTTAACTAATATATATAACTACATTTTTTGATGAACATGTTTACTATGTAATCCAATCCAAGCGAATCCTTGATACGATACTGTTGACCTTCATGCAAGATCAACTTGAAATGAACAGGGTCATCCTGATAAGCGTCAGTCAGCCATCCGAAAAAGCTAAGAGCGAAAAAAACGGTACGGTAAATCATTGGTTCATCACTTCAGAGCAGCTTTCTCACTGGAACACAAATTCGTTGGTTGCAGTTGTCCTTCAACGAGAACAGAGAGGAGAAGATGTTACTTCGCTGTTTGATTCTAATTCAGTTCCTGATTATATATAATGCGCCTTTCAGTTCGGCTGAACAGGGGCAAGAGTGTTCGGAAGTTATCTACGGATTCCTGGTAGGTCCAGAAGAAATTTGTACTCGGAAATATTTTCAGTTCTAAATTTTAATGTGAATCTGCAGAATTCTCGCATGAAGGAACTGGAGAGATCCTTGACGGCCAAAATCGAGGAGCAGAATCTGAAAATCGAAGAACAGAACCAAAAGATTCATTTTCTGGAACAGAAAGTTCTTAACCTTACAGTCCAACTAGGAGAAAAGCGGACAGAAGAGAACCAAGTCCAAGTGTCGTTGGAAACTGTTCGTAAAGAAATCAAACTGATTTCGTCGCAAAGTTTCACTCGAAGTAAAGTACCTCACTCCGTATGAAATACTGGACAATACTGATGAGATTTGATCAAAAGATCCTAGAACATGTGAAGAAATCAAGGCAGCCAACCCTCTCATTCAATCTGGAACCTTCTTCATCGATCCTGACGGCCACGGAAAAGGCGACGATCCCATTCAAGTCTTCTGCAACATGACTACAGGTTTCTCAAACACTTTCTACTCCTGTTTCCACTTCAGATTATGTTCTGGAATAAATAGCGAGATGGTTTTATGCATGAATAGGAAGCACAGAAGTTGTCCACGACAGCGAAGATGCCATCAAGGTTTCCAAATGTTCCAGTGCCGGCTGCTATTCCAGATCCATCAGATACAAGGCCACCGCAAGACAGATAGAAGCTCTGATGAATCTCTCCAGCTCTTGCAGACAACACATTCAAGTAAGTTCATCCAGTAACCTCTGTTTCATTCAAAAATCTGACAATGTCCCGCACTTGATCCGCTAAGTACGACTGCGTGAGTGCCCCGCTACATTTATACGGCAGAGCTTACGCTTGGTGGAACGACAGGAACGGATCGGCGCAGTACTACTGGTCCGGTTCGCTGAAGGCCAGTAACAATTCGCACATTTGCCAGTGCGGCATTGAAAACAACTGCGTCGATCCTTCAATTAAATGCAATTGCGATTCCGGAGCTCCGGAACAACTAACCGACCAAGGTTCTTTTTACCTCAGTTCTCCCACAAGTGATATTCTGTAATAAGTTTACTTTGTTTCTAAACTAAAGGGTACATCACTGATATGGCGGCACTTCCAGTTACGAAACTCAATTTCGGTCGGATTTTGTATTCATCGTCAAGTGGAGTGCATCGACTGGGAAGACTGGAATGTTCTGGAAAAAGCTTACCAAAGTCGGAACCGTCGTCCTGTGAAGATTTATGGAAGTCTGGCCACGTTTTGCCCGCCATTTTTTCTCTGAAAGACCAAGGGAAACTCAAATCCGTTTACTGCGATTTCAACAAACTACCCAACGAGAAAGGTAGTTTCACAATGCATGTCTATGGACTCTGTTTTGCATAGTTTCATTATATTTTTTTTCTGTTTTGATCTATACGCATCCGTTAAAGGTTTCCAGAAAGATCTTGGGGTTGTCAATGTGAAATCAGCTCCGGTATACTTCAGCCTGTATCGCAGTTCAAGTTATAGCGCTAGTGGTTCAAGAATACCGTTCGAAGGAGTTAACACCAACGTGGGCGGTTCTGTTGATATTTCCGGAATCTTCACGGCACCCGTTGCAGGAATCTACCACTTCCAGTTCTTTGGTGTAAAGGATGAGAGTAGTACTGATGCATGGGTGCAATTGAAGAGAGGATGGGGGGACCTGTGTGCCACATCTTCACGCTTGCCAAGTTATCGTACTGCTATGGCCACTTCTGCCACAGTTGATCTTGATGCTGGAGAAACTGTGTACGCCTATCTTGCCGATGGAACGATTCGTGGCAATGGTAATAAGTACACTATCTTCAATGGCATGCTACTGCAGCAGCGATCTCTACCTTGATTGATTTCTACAATCAGACAAGAACCTCTTGATGAAAGTTGCTATAGGTTTCGGGAATTATAAAAATTCAATGGTTTGTTTCACTTTTGGTAGCTTAAGTCGAGTTTTCAACGGTTCGAAAACCTAACAGCAGTTCAGTAGTGAATTGTAGATGTTTTTATTAAATTTTTGTACATATACATATCCTTGTCATGAATACAACAATAAAATAATTCTGAAATGTTCAATTTAGCAGTAGTAAATTTAATTATTTTTCCAGTTATTCAGTAACTATACTTGAAACTATTTTAATATCCAAATGGTGTAGTTCCGTATGATTTAAATGTTTCAAATAAACTATGAATCAGCATATGACGTTTAGAATGGACATATTATTAACGAAATCATATAAATATTAACGGAGCAGTTTTCGGTTAATGTATATATTCCAGTAATTGATTATTATTCATTAATTATTAATAATTAATTATTATATTGATTTATATATCCTAGTTAACCTTTCAAATCATTTCAGGACCAGGAAAAGTATATGTTAATCTGGATATTTGCTAAGGTAAGTTGATCGGCTACTATACTCTTAACAGGGAAAACTAAAGCAATTAGCAAATTGTAGCACTTGCTAACTATGAACTATAGTTGATAGTAATTTAAATTTATACACAGATTTGATCTTCTCATACGGATAACACGTTATTAATTATAGTTCAATTAAGCCGGTGAATTCAGCAAATTTCATGCTACTTTTAGGTTTGTTGTATCGTACTGCAGTAAGGCAACTTATTCAGACTAGTTTTCACTATTTACTGTTATTGCTGTTACCTGTTATCATCGCAGTTTACTATACTGGTATAAATTTGGAAGAGTGTAGTGTGATTAATCCCTGATTGGTGAATTATACTGGAATAAGTCCTGGCCTATGAACATAGTGTATATCACGGAAGGATTCTGTAATGTTAGACCAAGGGGTCCGAAACTTGGAACAAGCTTCGTACACCTAGGTTATGTTATCACTGTTATCAACCTGTTATCTCCATGTTATCGTATGTTATCAAACAATCTTCGTACACCTAGGTCATGTTATCACTGTTATCAGCCTGTTATCTCCATGTTATCTCCGTGTTATCGTATGTTATCAAATAATCTTTGTACACCTAGGTCGTGATATCACTATTATCAACCTGTTATCAAACTGTTATCTCCATGTTATCTCCGTGTTATCCTATGCTATCAAATAATCTTGGTACACCTAGGTTATGTTATCACTGTTATCAACCTGTTATCTCCATGTTATCTCCACGTTATCATGTGTTATCAAATTATCCTCGTACACTTTTCCTCTGAGTTTCCGACCCCTTGTGTTAGACCACAACCAAAGAATAATTAAAATAAATTATGTACTACGTTACAAGGGGTCCGAAACTCCGAGGTCAAGTGTACGAAGATTATTTGATAACATGTGATAACATGAGATAACACGTAGATAACAAAGATATAGCAGGCTGATAACAGTGAAAACACGACCTAGGTGTACGAAGATTATTTGATAACACATGATAACGTGGAGATAACATGGAGATAACAGGTTGATAACAGTGATAACACGACCTAGGTGTACGAAGATTATTTGATAACACATAATAACACGGAGATAACAGGTTGATAACAGTGATAACATGACCTAGGTGTAGGAAGATTATTTGATAACATACGATAACACGGAGATAACATGGATATAGCAGGCTGATAACAGTGATAACATGACCTAGGTGTACGAAGATTATTGGGAGTTTCGGACTATTTTATAATTTAAATTATTAATTAAGTTTATACTCATTAATAACGTTTTTAAATAATTTATATTTGTTCCTTATATATATTACAATTTTTACTTATAATAGACTCTATGCCAAACGATAGTAGCGCCACGCAGCCGCAGCGGAAGCGGTTGGAAACTCGCGTCGTCTGCTGTTGTAGGACAAGCTTCTGATGGTCTCAAATGACTTAATGCTGTTTTGCTGGTCCCTCAAAGAGCAGACGACGCCAGTTTCCAACTGTGGCCGCTGCGGCTGCGTGGCGCTACTATCGTTTGGCATAGAGTCTATACTAATGTGGTACAGTCTTGTTCCAGTGCTTCCATTTTTTTCCCTTTTTGTTCCCCTCCGCTTGAGAATATCAATTTCCCTTTTTTCCCCTCTGTGATACTGAGTAAAGCTACATTTGTACATTCAATTTTCTTTCCATTTTCCCCATTTTCCCTCTTCCCCATTTTCCCTATTTCAGGGAATTTCCCTGCAAAGTGGAAGCACTGTCTTGTTCATTCAGAAAGAGTACAGCATGGGAAAGCTAAACGTCACTTTTTCCTTAATTTTTACAGGAATATTAGAGTATTTCTTGATAACCTGGATGAATTTAGTTTAATTACAGTTACTTTAATCTATTTTAACTAAATTTTACGTAGAAATAGTTTTATAAACTGTAAAAAAGGACTTTCAAAACCTTCCCATGCTGTACTCTTTCTTAATGAACCTGACTCTACGTTATTATATCACTAAAAGGCCGTAATGATACTTTATCACTAGTATTTTACGACTTAGAGGATTTCAAAGTTATATCTTCATTAATGATTATTTTAAAATTTTATTAAATTATTTATTATTAATATTAATTTAGTTAAGCAATTAAATAATTTAATTTGCTGCTATCGTGGTATGTCAGGATGGCCGAGCGGTCTAAGGCGCCAGACTCAAGCGGAAGCTTACCCTGTCCAAGGGTCGTAGCATTCTGGTCCTCGATAGAGGGCGTGGGTTCAAATCCCACTTCTGACAAATTTTTTTTTCCACTTAAAAATAAGTTTTCTTATATCTCATTCATTTTCTTATACTTTGAAATTAGTGTAAAATACAATATAAATATCAAATATTATGTTTTGTAGAATACTATTACTATGTTTCAGTATTCTGGGTCATTAGTGTGAAATTAGTATTGTACCTATTATTATTACAATTTACTTATACTGGTATAACTTCGGAATAGCCATGTCTTTGCAGTGTGATTTATCCCTGATTGGTGAATTATACTGGAATAAGTCCTGGCCTATGAACATAAGTGTCTCGCTATTCAAGGAAAAAAAAAGGAATATTACAGTCAATGGCAAGAATTAATTACATTTATTCATCATTTTCATTCATTCGAAATTCAAAAATTATGAACATAGTTCCAGAATCTGCCGCTAGGTGGCGCCGCAGTCTCCTTCTAATCTCCCATAATCTCTTTCCAGAAGATATCGTCTTCATCCTCACTGGCTTCTTCACTCTTCTCATTATTTTCAATTTCTGTTTTGCGCTCTGATTCTTCTTTCGTGATACCCGTCAGTTTCTGATACTCTTCCACGCTACCGATGATCTCGTTACTACCCGACTCAGTCGTCCGTGGCGTGACGTTAGCTTTCCTGATGCTAGTACTACGCGCTTTAGTCAAAATCCGGCTCGTCTCGACTACCTGCTGGACCTTGTGACTGCGGACCCGGACCCGGCGCTGGGCCCCGGTCGGTAGGGGCGACCCCGGAGACCCTGGGACCCGGCGCTGGGCCCCGGTCAGTAGTGGCGACCTTGAAGACCCTTGGACCCGGCGCCGGGCCTCGGTCGGTTGGGGCGACCCCGGAGACCCTGGACCCGGCGCTGGGCCCCGGTCAGTAGTGGCGACCTTGAAGACCCTTGGACCCGGCGCCGGGCCTCGGTCGGTTGGGGCGACCCCGAAGACCCTGGGGTCCGGCGCTGGGCCTCGGTCGGTTGGGGCGACCCCGAAGACCCTGGGACCCGGCGCTGGGCCCCGGTCGGTCCGGACGAGTCCGGAGACCCTGGTTTGACGTGCCGTAGATTCCCGTCCAAGTCGCTAATAGAGACCAAAGTGTCATCATTAGCAACGACTTGTTTGTCGGCCATTAGGTCCTTGTGTTTCTCGTCTAATGAATCACGTTTCGGCTCATTTTTTCTCTCGTCTTCGTCTTCCATTTCTTCATCATCGACTCCGAGGATTATGTCCAACTCTTCAGTGTCCTGAATCGACGAGGATCCGTCGGGGATGTGCGGATCGTCGTGGGCTGCTGTTTCGGATTTGCGGAGCAAAGCTTTTATGGCCCGGGCTCGCATTTCCAGTTCGAGTAATTCCATTAGTGTCTTGCCGTTGGAGTCTTCCCTGTTGTTGTTGTCGCGGACTTCTTGTTCCGTAACTTATCACAATAAATAATAATAATTATTATTATTTTATGAATAATGATAAGAATGATAATAATAATAATGATGATAATAATGATAATGATAATAATAATAATAATAGTAATGATAATAATAAATAATAATAGAAATAATAATAATAATAATAATTGAGAGGGAAAATTAAAAAATTGAGAGGGAGAAATAAAAAAATAAGAGAGAAAAATAGAAAATTGAGAGAGAAAATTAAAAAAATTGAGAGAGAAAATTAAAAAATTCAGAGGGAAAATGAAAAATTGAGACGGAAAAATACAAAATTGAGACGGAAAAATAAAAAATTAAGAGAGAAAATTACAAAATTGAGATGGAAAAATACAAAATTGAAAGAGAAAAATAGAAAATTGAGAGAGAAAATTAAAAAAATTAAGAGAGAAAATTAAAAAATTCAGAGGGAAAAATGAAAAATTGAGACGGAAAAATACAAAATTGAGAAAGAAAATTAAAAAATTTAGAGAGAAAATTACAAAATTGAGAGAAAAATAAAAAATGAAACGGAAAAATACAAAATTAAGAGAGAAAAATAAAATTTTCAGAGGGAAAATAAAAAATTAAGAGAGAAAAATAAAAAATTAAGAGAGAAAAATGAAAAATGAGAGAGAGAAAAATGAAAATTGAATAATGAAATAATGAAACAGGAGGCTGAAATCAGTGCGAGGAAATTTGTTCAATTTTGTCGTTTGCTTCCGTTAGTTTTAAGGGTCAATTTCCTTTGACCGACGAGAGGAAAGGGAAAAATCGCAAAAAAAAAAAACAAGAGAAAAATTGAGAGAAAAAAAATTAAGAGAGAGAGAGAAAAAAAATGAAATTCTAGGAAGTGAAATTATTTTTATTTTATACAAAATTATTTTATTTATTGTTTATTTTATTTATTTATTATTTATTATTATTATTATTTATTTCATTATTGAAGATTATTATTTATTATTAGTTTATTAATTTTATTATTATAGTTTATTTATTCAATATTTTTATTATTTTTATTATTTATTTAATTATTATAGGTTATTATTTATTATTAGTATTTATAGGGATGTCAGTACCATTTAGCAGAATTTTGACAGACAAAATTATCCCTTTCCATTGTAAACCGATAGATGTCGTGTCCGCAAGGGTTTTCTCGTGAAGTAAAGAAGATAAAAATATGCAAATTTTTGCATTTTGCAGTAAAGAGATCTGAGTATGGCTGGTTAAATTCTCAGTGCTTTTGAAGAAGGACAAGTATTTTAAAATGGCTCCCAAACTTTTACCGAAATTTTCCCATTACATTCTTATGGCGAAACTTTGAAAGCAATGCACAGGATGGTGGCAAAACGTATGGATTTGAGACACATACCAAAAAAAAGCTAATTTTTCGCTCTATCCGAAAACCTGCGGGGCAATAAGGGTTTTTTGACTCCTTCAGGGTGAAAATTGCGATTGAATAGACGAGAATTTAGAAAAATGAAAATTCTTTCGAATTATTGCAATTTTCACCCTGAAGGAGTCAAAAAACCCTTATTGCCCCGCAGGTTTTCGGATAGAGCGAAAAATTAGCTTTTTTTTGGTATGTGTCTCAAATCCATACGTTTTGCCACCATCCTGTGCACTTTGAAAAACTAAATTCGGCAGCCATTATTGAATTGCGCGCGCCCGCCCGCTGATAACAGCTGATTCCGCAAAGCATTACACAAAGTTATGAAAACGGTTTTGAAGAGTTTTGTACCGCCGCGGACGCCAAATTTTCTGTTTACAATGGGAAAAAATTGAATTTCCTGTCAAAGAAAAATTCGGAAAAAAATTCACGAAAAAAATTCCTGTACCCAAACTACCGACAGGAAAATTCCGAAAAAATTCACAGGACATACTGAAAACATGCTTAACTTGAAAAAAAAATTTCGTTCAGAAATTCGCATTTTTAAGAAATTCACTGACAACCCTAGTATTTATTACTATTTTATTTAAAAATATTTTATTATTACTAATAATTAATTAATTAAATTTAATGTATTTAATTTTAGTATTTTAAATTTTAATTTAGTATTTTTGGAGTATTAAAGGTTTTTTTGATTGTTCAAAGAAAAGTGTAGGGGGGTCCGAAACTCCCGAGGAAAAGTTTACGAAGATTATTTGATAACATATGATAACAGGCTGATAACAGTGATAACACGTCCTAGGTGTACGAAGATTATTACAAGTTTCGGACCCCTTGGAGAAGTGTTATCAACAAGTTAACTGTTTTCGAAAAATGTTCAGGAAAAATCAAGGGTCTCAAACTCCGAGGAAAAGGGCACAAAGATTATTTGATAACACGTGATAACCCGGGGATAACATGGGGATAACAAGCTGATAACAGTGATAACACGACCTGGGTGTACTAAGATTATTGCAAGTTTCCGACCCCCTGTTAAATCCACATCATAAATCACTGAAAGCAAAGTGATTTAAATGGAAAGAAATTTATACAACACTGATTTTCCAAGTTTCTGATTACTACCTTAAATTAATTAATTATTAATAATTATTACAATTAATATTAATTATAATTATTAATATAATTATTGATTATTAACCGATTATTAGTGTTACCCAAAGAATAAGAGTAATAATTTATTTAACTTATAATTATAGATATATTTATATTTATTTTCTTATACATTTATTACATATATTTATTCTATTCACTATTATATATTATATAATATTTATAATGCAAATCTTATATATATATATAAATCTTATCTTATATATTTATTATATATTTATTTTATTTATTATTATATATTAGGTACTATTTACATTTATTTAAATAATTTCATTGATAAACTTTACTCAAGAATTTGTATTATTAAAATCTTATTAAAATAATAATATTTATTCAGATTTTTCAATTAAAATATTTATAAATTAATATATAAGATAAAAATATAAATAAGTATAATATAAAATATATAATAATATATAAATAATTAAATAGTAAGTATATATATATTATACGTTCGAGACAAGGGGTCCGAAACTTGCAATAATCTTCGTACACTTAGGCCGTGTTATCACTGTTATCAACCTGTTATCTCCATGTTATCATCTGTTATCAAATAATCTTCGTACACCTTTCCTCGGAGTATCAGACCCCTTAATTCGAGATATCTCTAATAGTGTTATCGGATGTTATCAACCATGTTATCACCTGTTATCAAAATATCTCCGTATAAGAAAGAAAGAATTGACGCAAAATCCAATTGCCAATCGATCGGCTGTCGAACATGCGAACGAGGGGGGGCGAAAACTTACTCCCGCCGTTTACCATACCCCATCCTCCCACCCACCCACTCCCCTATTCCCACCCACCGCCCAACCCACCACCCACTTCCACCCACCCACCCACCCACCCTCTTAAGACCTCTCCCGCCGTTTACCACCCACCCACTTCCGCCCACTGCCCTTCTAATCACCCACTCCCACCCACCCTCCCACCCCCTCTCCCACCCATCCACCCACTCCCCTATTTCCACCCACCCTCTTAAGACCTCTCCCGCCGTTTACCAACCACCCACTCCCCTATTCTCACCCACCCACCCACTCCCGCCCACTGCCCTTCTAATCACCCACTCCCACCCACCACCCCCTTTCCACCCACCCACCCACTGGGGCTCATGAATTTTAATTTTTTCCCCCTTGATGCGATTTTTGTAACGCTTATTTTTTATGCCGGAGGGGGTGGGGGGGTTGATGCGTTGGAGCACGCGCTACAATTCAAAAGGTTCTAGTCTCCAATTCGTATGATAATCAGTGATAACATATGATAACAGGATGATAACACATGATAACAAGCTGATAACCTACGATAACAAGTTGACAAGAGTTAACAGAAATTAACAGAATACGTTGAAATACACTTACATACTATAGTATGCCGATAACAGGTTGATAACACATGATAACAAGCTGATAACCTACGATAACAAGTTGATAAGAGTAACAAGCCTTAAAAGAATACGGTGAAATAGACTTACATACCATAGTATGCTGATAACAGGTTGATAACACATGATAACAAGCTGATAACCTACGATAACAAGCTGATAACCTACGACAACAAGTTGACAAGAGTTAACAGAAAATAACAGAATACGTTGAAATAGACTTAAATACTATAGTATGCTGATAATAGGTTGATAACATATGATAACAGGATGATAACACATGATTACAGGATGATAACCTACGATAACAAGTTGACAAGAGTAAATAGCCTTAAAAGAATACAGTGACATAGACTTACATACTATAGTATGCCGATAACAGGTTGATAACATATGATAACACATGATAACAAGCTGATAACCTAAGATAACAAGGTGACAAGAGTAAATAGCCTTATAAGAATACGGTGAAATAGACTTACATACTATGGTATGCCAATAACAGGTTGATAACATGTGATAACAGGATGATAACATGTGATAGCAAGCTGATAACCAATGATAACAAGGTAATAAGAAGCCAATAGCCTTAAGGGAATAGATTAGGATACTCTAACATACTATCACATGATTATAACAGGTTGATAACACATGATTACAGGTTGATAACCAATGATAACAAATTAATAAGAAGCCAATAGCCTTAAGGGAATAGATTAGGACACTCTAACACACTATCACACGATGATAACAGGTTGATAACACGTGATAACAGGATTATAACAATTGATAACAGGTTGATAACCAATGATAACAAGTTAATAAGAGCCAAATAGCCATAAAGGCATAGATTAGGACACTCTAACATACTATCACACGATGATAACAGGTTGATAACACGTGATAACAGGTAGATAACACATGATAACAGGTTGATAACCAATGATAACAACTTAATAAGAAGCCAATAGCCATAAAAGAATAGATTAGGACACTCTAACATACTCCAACATACTATCACACGATGATAACAGGTTGATAACACATGATAACAGGTTGATAACCACTGATAACAAGTTAATAAAAAGCCAATAGCCATAAAGGCATAGATTAGGACACTCTAATAATACTATCACATGATGATAACAGGTTGATAACACATGATAACAGGTAGATAACACATGATAACAGGTAGATAACACATGATAACAGGTTGATAACCAATGATAACAAGTTAATAAGAGCCAAACAGCCATAAAGGAATAGATTAGGACACTCTAACAATACTATCACACGATGATAACAGGTTGATAACACATGATAACAGGTTGATAACACGTCCACATACACAGCACGCGACACTATACACACTAATTCAAAGAGTGGCGGGCCTCTCCTTTGATTTATTTGATGGCCAAAAGCGACCGTTTTCCCCCATTTCGATATTTTTCCCCCCAAAAAATTTTCCCCATTTCGTTGTAACGCACTATGGACAGGGCTGGGGGGGTTGAAAAATTTCCCCCCATGCATTTGTATTATACGATGAATACGTAAGAATTCAGGGGGGAAAAAAAAGTTCCCATAATAGACCTTATTCCATAAGAGGCCTCTGTAGACCACTCCCTGTACTACGGACACTCGTATCAAAGAATTTTTCCAACCAATCGACTTGAAAATAAGTCGAAAAATCGCCAAAAAATCTGAGAAACACTTTGATACCAAAAAAAGTTGAAAATGTGAATAAATTAATTTAATATACGTGTCCGCTATAGTGAGGTGCGCTTTTTGGAATAGGCCCTTATACTCGAACAGCTTATTGTAACGAGAATCCCACGCGCCGCACTTTACTTAATTTCCTACAATTCAATTTTCCACATTTTTGCGTAAATTTTGGTATATTCTTGTAGCTTAGCTTCTGTAGAATGCGAATTTTTATAGATAATGGCAATACTGATGATAGGTGAGTTAATAACGATGATAATAGAGCTGCCGGTTATAGCGCGCCCGACACATTACTTGATTCCAGAAACTCAATTTTCCACATTTTTGCGTAAATTTTGATATATTCTTGTAGCTTAGCTTCTGTAGAATGCGAATTTATATAAATAATAGGAATACTGATGATAGGTGAGTTAATAATGATGATAACAGAGCTGCCGGTTATAGCGCGCTACACTTTACTTGATCCCAGAAACTCAATTTTTCCACATTTTTGCGTAAATTTGATATATTCTTGTAGCTTAGCTTCTATAGAATCCGAATTCGTATAGATAATTGCGATAATGATGATAGGTGGATTAATAATGATGATAATAGACGCGCCGGTTATAGCGCCCGACACTTTACTCGATTCATACAACTCAAATTTCCACATTTTTGCACAAATTTTGATATATTCTTGTAGCTTAGCTTCTCTAGAATGAAGATTTGTATATATAATGGCAATATTGATGATAGGTGAATTAATAATGATGATAACAGAGCTGCCGGTTATAGGGCCCGACACTTAACTCGATTCCTACAACTCAAATTTCCACATTTTTGCCTAAATTTTGGTATATTCTTGTAGCTTAGCTTCTCTAGAATCCGAATTCGTATAGATAATGGCAATACTGATGATAGGTGAATTAATATCGATGATAATAGACGCGCCGGTTGTAGCGCAGTCAAGTACGGCGTACGAGGTAGCATGGGAAAAACTAAGTAAATAAAGCGGTAAATCATCAAGGGACTTTTGGGATGTGATTTTTCTGCTTCTGCAATCATTTATGTGTTTTTTCTTGTATTTTGTAGGTTTTTACGAGGATCCCGTCGAGGGAGAAAATCAACTTTTTCTCCGCCGCCGTCCACTGTTGTCCGTAAGCAAACAATGGCGGGTCCACTCACCGGACCAACAAGTCGCTAAATTCAATTAAATTCCCTCCCTCTCTCTCTTATGCCCATTCGTGATTACAGAATACTGAGAAAAGACGGTTTAAACCGATTTCTCCACGGTTCGAACCTTATCTAACTACTAATATTGATAAAACTAATAGTTACCGGTGTTTGGGCTGGCTGCAGGATCTTGGACTTGGTCGCCATTTTTACCTATTTATCAATGCTCAAGTGAGTGAAAAAGAGAATGAATGAGTGGTGGAAAGTGTGAATCATGAAGTTCTCATTAGATTTGACTGTATAATTTCTAAATATATAATTATAATATTATAATAACTCACCGGCCAGGACTTGAAGAATGGTCGTGCGAGACGCGGCCTTGAGGTGGTGCCAGCACCTCTCCTTCAACTCGTCCAA
Source organism: Eulimnadia texana (assembly GCA_002872375.1). Lineage (NCBI taxonomy): Eukaryota > Metazoa > Arthropoda > Branchiopoda > Diplostraca > Limnadiidae > Eulimnadia > Eulimnadia texana. Next base: position 16,655,520 of record NKDA01000001.1, read on the forward strand.
ATCGACACCCTTTCCCATTGAAAAAAAAATTTCAAAAATTTAATATATAAAATATTTTACAATATAATAATCTATGAATATAATGTATGTATAATATAATGTATATAGATAATCTAGAATATTTTTGAAGTAGAATAATATGTAGTAGAATTACATAATTCTATTTTTCTAAATTACAGAATTACATAATTATATGATATAATATTACAATACTATAAATATAATAATTCTATGAATATAATGTATATATAATATAATGTATATAGATAATCTAGAATATACATGAACTAGAATAATATGTAATAGAGTTATATAATATAATATTACAATACTATACAATATAATTATTCTATGAATATAATGTATATATAATATAGTGGATATATAATAATATAGTGAATATATATGAAGTAGAATAAAATGTAGTAGAATTATATAATATTACTACTACTACTACCCCTAGTGCTCGTACTACTACTACTACTGCTGCTGGTATTACTACTACTACTACTACTACTTTTAAAAAATTATATAATATAATATTACAATTATATAATATTAACATAATATAATATTACAATATTATACAATATAATAATCTACGAATATAATGTATTACTATATTAAGCAGTGTTCAAGGGGTCCGAAACTTGCAATAATCTTCGTACACCTAGGCCGTGTTATCACTGTTATCAACCTGTTATCTCTATGTTATCTCCGTGTTATCATATGTTATCTGATAATCTTCGTACACCTTTCCTCGGAGTTTGGGACCCCTTGGCAGTGTTTCCCACTTTCATTTTCCCCTTTATTCCCTTATTTTTCCCTTCCCTCCCCCCTCCCGTACTAGAGTACAGACCGAACGTTTAGATTTGCCCTTTTCCCTTTCCAGACCCCATTTCCCCATTTTTCATTTTCCCCTTTATTCCCTCTTCCCTTATTTTTCCCTCCCCCCCCCGCACCTCCCGTACTGGAATACAGACCGTACGTTTAGATTTTCCCTTTTCCCTTTACAGACCCCATTTTCCCCTTTATTCCCTCTTCCCTTATTTTTCCCTTTTCTTCCCTCCCCGTACTAGAATACAGACCATACGTTTAGATTTTCCCTTTTCCCTTTACAGACCCATTTTCCCCTTTATTCCCTCTTCCCTTATTTTTCCCTTTTCTTCCCTCCCCCGTACTAGAATACAGACCATACGTTTAGATTTTCCCTTTTCCCTTTCCAGACTCCATTTTCCCCTTTTTCAGGGAGTTTTCCCTGCAGAGTGGAAACACTGATCTAAAGTTAATTTTACAATTATTTTTCAGCGATTTTTAGAATGATATTTGCGAAAGAAAAGTTTAAAACAAAATAAAGTAAATATTAATTATAACATGATTAGTAAAATACCTTGAGGACTGGTGGTAGCAGCGCTTCGAGTCTGGGGCCCTGAACGACATCGAAGACTTGCTCGAGCATTTCCCGCCGCCGGTCGACGTAGTGCGATATCGGGAAGATCTGCTTGGCGAGGTCGAGGTCCTCGGGACGGTACGGGTCCTCGTCCCGATCCTTCGTTGCGTCGAAATTCGAACGCGGGGGAGAATATAGTTTATTAAATTATTATTCATGAAGTTTACGAGATAAATCAAAACGGCCAAAGAGGAAGAATCAATAAAACGTTTGAAACGAAAAAGCGATACCTGTAATTTGTTGTGGCGTTTATCTGCGTGGTCCATTCGGTCGAACTGCCCGTCCCGTCCCGTCCCGCTATAAATAATCGTCCCGAAGCCTTTCTGCGAGCGGAGAAAAAAAATTTGTCAAAAATTATAATAAATTATAATTACAATTTCTACAGCCCATAACAACTGATAACATGTGATAACAGGGTGATAACAAGTGATGGTTTTGACTTGGGGTCAATTTGCATTTCAATGAAAGCAGCGGGAGAGAAATGAGTTTCAGTGCCAATGATACCCGGACATTTTCCACACAAAATACTTTATGGAGACTCCGAATCGATTAGAATATATCGATTTATTGGACTTATCGATAAGTTTTACGATCAGATCTTCGATTAGCGGTGGAAAAAAAAAAATACCAAAGGCATAAACATTAATTAAATGGCTGGGAAGAGAAGCGGGAGGACGCAGCGTTGCCAGATTTCCAAAATTCATTCATTGGAATAAAATAAAAAAACTTATAATTTATTAATTATTAATTAAAACATATTAAAAATTATTTAAAAATTAATTAAATTCTTTATTATTAACTTATTAATTAAAAATTATTTTTAAAGTGTATGTTAAATTTCATTGAATCAATTCATTTGAATTAATTAAATTAATAAATTAATAAAGTCATTCGTTTGAATAAAATAAAATATTACAATTCATAATTAAATTATGATTAAACTTAAGAAATTAATTATTAACTTATTTATTCAACTTATTACTTATGAATTAAAAAATTATTTAAAAATTAATTAACTTAATTATTATTAATTTTTTATTACACTTAACAAATGAATGAAATTAATTATTAAATTAATTATTAAACGTATTACTTACTAATTAAAATTTATTTCCAAATTATTTCTTAAAAAATTTATGTTAAAAACTTGCGTTATTTTTCATAATTAAATTTAATATCAATAAATAATTGTAAAATTAATATAATTATTAAATTAATTAATGAATTAATTAAAAAGATACAGAAAAATAAATAAATTTTTATATTATAATTCATAATTAACTTACTAATTAAAATTTATTTCCAAATTATTTCTTAAAAAATTTATGTTAAAAACTTATATTATTATTATTATTATTATTATTAATATTTTTTGTGTGTGTATGTGTACTGTTGTTATGGGTCTTCATTGAAATGCAAATTTAAACATTCAGTCAACACACGATTTTGGCTGGCGAACCTTTTTTCCCTGGCATGCATAATGGCGCCTTAATTAAATTCCGCCATTACTATCCCAACCCAAACATTACATCAAATAAATTCATCAAAACGCATGAATAAATTATTCTCTATTATTATTTATTATCTTCTATATTCTATTATTATTCTATTATTCTATTCTACATTTTATTATTATTATTATTATTATTCTATTATTATTCTATTATTATATTCTATATTCTATATTTTATTATTATTATTATTATTATTATTATTCTATTCTTAATATTAATAATCAGTAATAATAAATTCTCTCCTAGTTTTCTGGGCAGTTGTTTCCCCTTTACAATTTTCCCTTTTTCCCCCTTTTTCCTTTATTTTTCCCCTTTTCCCTCCACCGTGTTAGTATTAATAACCAATAATAATAAATTCTTTTTCTGGGCAGTTGTTTCCACTTTTCAGTTTCCCCTTTTTTCCCCTCTTCCTTTATTTTCCTCTTTTTCCCGTCCATTCTGTAATGCAAGGGTATATCTCTAGATTTCCCCTTTTCCCCTCTTCCTTTATTTTCCTCTTTTTCCCGTCCGTTCTTTAATAGAAGGGTGTATTTCTAAATTCCCCTTTTCCCTCTTCCCTTGTTGTTGTCTTTTTAGACCCATTTCTCCCTTTTCCAGGGATTTTCCCTCCGAATTGGCAACACTGCAGTGTTTCCACTTTACAATTTTCCCTTTTTTCCCCTCTCCGTTATCTTTCCCTTTTCCCTCCTCCGTGTTAGAATGTATAGGTTCTAGATGTCACCTTTACTCTCTTCCCTTCTTCTTCCCTTTCCAGACCCCATTTCCCCCTTTTGCAGGGGAATTTCCCTTTTCCCTCCTCCGTGTTAGAATATACAGACCTTAACTCTCTTCTCTTCTTCTTCCTTTTCCAGACCACATTTCCCCCTTTTTCAGGGAATTTTCCCTTTTCCCTCCTTCGTGTTAGAATGCACAGGCCTTTACTCTCTTCCCTTCTTCTTCCCTTTCCAGACCACATTTCCCCCCTTTTTCAGGGAATTTCCCTACAAAAGTGGCAACACTGTTTCTGGTGGGGGGGGGGGGAGGGGGAAAAAATATCGATTCGCCGCCAACAATCGATAATCGGATCCAGGTCACTGACCTTTGACCTGACGTGGGAAAAAGTTTTCAATCGCAACCACCAGAAGAGGGGGGCGGGAAGGGGAGCGGGGGCGGAAGTGGGTGGGTGGGTGGGTGGGTGGGTGGGGTGGTGGAGGGTGGGGGGTATGTGACAAACAAGGGGCGGTTGCCATGACAACCGTTTGGAGGGGGGTAAGTCATTTTGTGTCGATTTTTATGAGAAAAATTTCGCTCAATAAAAGTCATTTAGGCGGCGGGTTATTTAAAAAAAAATAAAAGGCACTTGTAACTTTGCCTTAATATATAATATAATAATAATAAAATGACTAATAATAATGATAATATAATAAAATGATATTGTAATAATAACTATATAATAATGTAATAACTAATAATAACAACAACAATAATAATAATAATAATATAATGACTAATAATAATAATATTATAATAATATAATAATGCAAGAACTAATAATAATAATAATATCACTACTACAATACTTTTATTTTAAAATACCAAACTTTAAAATACAAATATTTTTATAATATTTAATTAATATTTAATAATAATAAATAATAGTAATATATTACGAATATTATTATATTATTGATTATATATTAGAAAGCATTACGTGAGTTTTGTATTATTTTTAATTGTAACTTTTTAAACCATTTAAATTATATTTTAATTAATTATATGAATAATTAATGCACTGTGTAATATATGTGATATTTTATATATAATATATATATATATAATTATTTTATATTAATTTTAATTATTATAAGTTATTTACTTTAAATTAATTTAAATTAATAATTAAATTTTAGTAATTTTTTCACTGTGTGAAATAACTATGTTAATAATTAGTTTGTTAATTACTATTATCAGTTGTTATCAAGGGGTCGGAAACTCCGAGTGTACGAAGATTATTTGATAACACGGAGATAACATGGAGATAACAGGTTGATAACAGTGATAACACGGCCTAGGCCTACGAAGATTATCGGAAGTTTCGGACCCCTTTAAGATTTATAGTTTTAATTAATTTTTATTAAAGTTATTTTTTATGGAGTATTAGATGTTGAGTGTTATCATAGTTATCAACATGTTATCAACCTGTTATCAAATGTTATGAAGTAATCTATGACAGTGGAAAAAAATAGTTTGGAATTTTACAGAATCTTGGAAGAATCTTAAAAGAATCTTGCAAGAATCTTACTAGAATCATCCAAGAATCTTGCAAGAATCCCGTAAGAATCTCAAAGAATCTTGCATAACGGCAAAGAATCTTACTAGAATCTTAAAAGAATCTTGCAAGAATCATATGATACCAACAAAGAATCTGACAAGAATCCTATAAGAATCTCAAAGAATCTTACAGAGAATCTTGCAATAAAAACAAGATTCTTACAAGAATCTCAAAGAATCCTACATAACGACAAAGAATCTTACTAGAATCATCCAAGAATCCTGCAAGAATCATATGATACCATCAAAGAATCTTACGAGAATCTCTTAAGAATATTACTAGCATCAACCCAGAATCTTACAAGAATCTCATAAGAATCTTACAAGAATCTCACAAGAATCTTACTAGCATCAACCCAGAATCTCATAAGAATCTCATGAGAATATCATAGGAATCTCATAAGAATCTTACAAGAATCTCACAAGAATCTCATAAGAATCTTATATATTCTCATAAGAAAATATTATTTTATAGATTAATTAATACAATGTTAATTTCTATAGATTAATATTATTTATTATTTTATTATAGAATTCTCAGAAAATATTCTCTTAAGAAAATCTTACAAGAATCTCATAAGAAAATCTCATAAGAATCTCATAAGAATCTCACACGTACGCACCAATCCACTGTATTGCAAAAATAATTCGCCATTCATTTCACCCCCCTTTACCCTTTTACCCAATCCGCTTCCAAAATAGGAAAACATTATTACCACCCACCCACCCTTCCTCCCACTTTCCACCCACCCACCCTCCCTCCCTCCCTCCACACCCACTTCCCACCCACCCACCACCCACTTCACCCCACCCTCCCTCCCACCGCCCACTTTCCACCCTCCCACCACCCACTTTCCACCCACTCACGCGCGAGCCTCGCTATAGCGGACACCCGTATCCAATCAACGGGCGGGGAATTTGCGAACTTTCTTGACACCAAAATATTTCGCGAATTTTTTGGCGAATTTTAGACGTATTTTCAGGCGAGATTTTTTGGTAAACGCCGCCAGTACGCCTGTCCGTAGTAGCGGGGAGTTGGCGACATACAGAGTAGTATTTGTCTTGGTAAGGGAAGAATATTTTGCAAAAATTTTCTGTTTGTGCGAATATGGCCGAAAGGGTTACCGCGGCATAATAATAATAGTAATAATAATAATAAGATCTAATAATAATAATAATAATAATAATAATAATAATAATAATGATAATAATAATTTGAATAAGTTAATAATCATAATAATAAATTGATAATATAATAATAATGAACTGAATAAATTAATAATAATAATAATAATAATAATCTGAATCAGTTAATAGTCATAATAATTAATTAATTAATAATAATAATAATCTTAACAATTTAATAATCATAATAATAAATTAATAATAATAATCTGAATAACTTAATAATAACTTAATAACAATAATAATAATAATCTGAATAACTGAATAGTCTTAATACGGGGAAGAATATTTTGCAAAATTTTACGTTTGTGCGAATTTGGCGGAAAGGGTTACCGCGGCATAATAATAAAAATAATCATAATAATAATAATAATAAGTTAATAGTCATAATAACAATAATAATAATAATCTGAATAATTGAATAGTCTTAATACGGGGAAGAATATTTTGCAAAAATTTTCTGTTTGTGCGAATTTGGCGGAAAGGGTTACCGCGGCGGCGGCGGCGGCGTTGCCAGATGTTGCAGCATAACACTGTCGGCACAATCGTTGATGCACAATGCCAATCTCTCTCTCTCCGTGCACTTTTCTAATCCCTTTTCCGCTAAAGCCCAATCGATAGGCCTTGCAATAATTTGGCCAATTCAACTGAACCCTCTATCATCCCCTTGGAATAGAGGGAAAAATCAATGAGGGAAAAATATGAGGGAAAATATAGTTGGGAAAAAAGAACGTTGTTAGGTAAAATAATAATAATAATAATAATAATGATTGTTATTAAGGGTGGCAGTAGTAGTAGTAGTAGTGGTAGTAGTAGTGGTAGGAGTAGTAGTAGTGGTAAGAATAGTAGTGGTAGAAGTAGGAGTAGTAGTGGTAATAGTAGTAGCAGTGGTAGTAGTAGGAGTAGTGGTGGTAGTAGTAGTGGTATTAGTGGTAGTAGAAGTAGTAGTAGTGGTAGTAGAAGTAGTAGTAGTGGTAGGAGTAGGACTAGTGGTGGTAGTGGTGGTAGTAGTGGTAGGAGTAGGAGTAGTGGTAATGTTAATCGTATCAGTAGTAGTAGTAGTACTAGTAATAGTGGCAATAGTGGTAATAGTAATGGTAGTAGTAGTGGTAGTAGTAGTGATGTTTTTATTAATAATAATGAATCGATAGGCGCCTTGCAATAGTTTTGCCCATTCAGCTCAATTCTCCATCACTTAGAATAGAGGGAAAAACAAATGAGAAAATACTGCAAAAAGGAGGGGAAAAATAATTAGAGGGGAAACGTTATTCATTGAATTATTATTATTTTTAGTAATTGTAGTAGTAGTGGTAGTAGAAGTGGTAGAAGGAGCAGTAGTAGTAGCAGTAGTAGTAGTACTAGTATTATTATGATTAGTAATTGTAGTAGAAGTGGTAGTAGAAGTGGTAGAAGGAGGAGTAGTAGTAGCAGTAGTAGTAGTACTAGTAGTAGTATCATCAGTAACTGTAGTAGTAGTGGTAGTACTAGTGGTGGTAGTAGTAGTAGTACTAGTAGTAGTATCATTAGCATTAGTGGTAGTAGTAGTAGCAGTAGTAATATTAGTATAGCAGTAACATTAGTGGTAGTAGTAGAAGGAGCAGTAGTAGCAGTAGAAGTAGAAGAAGTAGTAGTAGGAGTAAGAGTACTGGTATCATTAGTGGTGGTGGTAGTAGTAGTAGTAGAAGCAGTAACATGAGTGGTAGTAGTAGTAGGAGTGGTAGTGACGTTACTGCTATTACTAATAAATCGATTGGCCTACAACAATTCTGCCATTTCAACCAAACCCTCTACCACCGTACCACTATACTATATCCTATACTACACTATACCACTATACCACTACTATACACAACGGAGAGAAAAGTAATGGCGAAAATGGCGCCAAAAATAATGCGAAAAATAACGGGAAAAAAATAAATTCATAATAATAATAATTATTAATTTATTTTATTATCAATATTAATTATTTATATGATTAATTAATTTATTTTAATTATTCTTATTATATTATATTTAAGACTTTCTTATAATTAATTTAATGACCTAATACATTATAATAATTATTAATTATTTTATTAATTAATTTATTTTAATTATTCTTATTATATTATATTTAAGACTTTCTTATAATTAATTTAATGACCTAATACATTATAATAATTATTAATTATTTTATTAATTAATTTATTTTAATTATTCTTATTATATTATATTTAAGACTTTCTTACAATTAATTTAATAACCTAATAGATTATAATAATTTTAATTCATTATACGTTAATTTGAATTATTTTTTTAGGCCAAAGTACAAAGGCCACCACTACAACCACTAGTACTACTACTAGTACTACTACTACCATTACTACTACTACCATTACTACTACTATTACCACTACTACTACTACTGATGCTATTACCCCTACCACTACTAATACTACTACCACTACCACTACTACTACTATTGATGCTATTACCCCTACCACTACTAATACTACTACCACTACCACTACTACTACTACTGATGCTATTACCAGTACCACTACTAATACTACTACCACTACCACTACTACTACTACTGATGCTATTACCACTACCACTACTACTACTACTGATGCTATTACCAGTACCACTACTAATACTACTACCACTACCACTACTACTACTACTGATGCTATTACCACTACCACTACTACTACTACTGATGCTATTACCAGTACCACTACTAGTACTACTACTATTACCACTACTACTACTACTGATGCTATTACCAGTACCACTACTAGTACTACTACTACAACCACTACTATTACTACTGATGCTATTACCAGTACCACTACTAGTACTACTTCTACTACCATTACTACTACTACCACTACTACTACTTTGCCTATGGCTGAAAAACAAATTCTGTTATGGAACTAAGGGTTACATTGGTCTAAGGTAAGAAAAGAAAACCCGAGTAACAGGAATAGGTAGCAATTAGGAAAGATGGTATTTACAAGGGGGTCCGAAACTTGCAATAATCTTCGTACACCTAGGCCGTGTTATCACTGTTATCATCAACCTGTTATCTCAGTGTTATCATATGGTATCAAATAATCTTCGTACACTTTTCCTCGGAGTTTCGGACCCCTTGCCAAACTTTCAAGGGGTCTGAAACTTCCAATAATCTTCGTACACCTAGGTCATGTTATCACTGTTATCAGCCTGTTATCTCCATGTTACCACACGTTATCAAATAAACTGCGTACACTTTTCCTCCGAGTTTCGGACCCCTTGCCAAACTTTAAATCAACAAACCCCATACCACGCAATACAAACATGTTATCACCTGTTATCACCTATTATCACCCTGTTATCACCCGATACTTTGGCCATAAAGAACGAGGGAGAGGTCAATCGAATCTAAGGTCATTACTACTGACTCAAAAGTCCCATATGTGGAACAAGGGGTCCGAAACTTGCAATAATCTTCGTACACCAAGGTCATGTTATCACTGTTATCAACCTGTTATCTCTGCGTTATCTCCGTGTTATCATATGTTATCAAATAATCTTCGTACACCAAGGTCATGTTATCACTGCTATCAACCTGTTATCTCCATGTTATTTCCGTGTTATCATACGTTATCAAATAATCTTCGTACACCTAGACTGTATTATCACTGTTACCAACCTGTGATCTCCTTGTTATCATATGTTATCAAATAATCTTCGTACACTTTTCCTCGGAGTTCCGGACCCCTTGACATTATATTATATATTATATTTATAATATATATATATATAATATATTAATATAATAATACGACACAATATAATAATACAATAACATATATATTATATATAGAGATTTATAGATTTATTTAGATTTTAGATTGTAGGGAAAGGTCAATCGAATCTAAGGTCATTACTACTGATTCAAAACTCCCATATGTGGAACGGGCGGGCGGGCTTCTGAATGAATGTGTGTGGGGGGGCCGTCAGGGTGGTGGGGGCCGTCAGGGTACTGAATATATTTTTTTCCAAAATTTTGGAAAATTATCAATAGCACCCCACACGGATTGGGGAGTGTGGGGGGGCCGTCAGGGTGGTGGGGACCGTCAGGGTAAATGAATATATTTTTTCCAAAATTTTGGAAAATTATCAATAGCACCCTACATGGGTGTGGGGGCCGTCAGGGTGGGGTGGTGGGGGCCGTCAGGGTACTAAATATATTTTTTCCAAAATTTTGGAAAATTATCAATAGCACCCTATACGGGTGGGGGTGGGGGTCGTCAGGGTGGGGTGGTGGGGGCCGTCAGGGTAAATGAATATATTTTTTCCAAAATTTTGGAAAATTATCAATAGCACCCCACACGGGTGGAGGGGTAGAGGGGGGAAAAGAGGGGGGAAAAAGCAAAAGTTTTTCTATTGCATTGGCTAAAAAGTTTCCCTGTTTTCAATGGGGCCAATGTTTGTCCGCTAGAAAAGTAACCATCTGTCCCGCATTGAAAAATTTTTCTGGGGTGTTTTTAGTGCAGTTTTCAACTACCAGAGAGGGAAATCGGGAGGGGGTGAAAAATTTTTTTTCACCCCCCTCCCACTAGAGGGGGTGAAAATTTTCCCCGGGGTGGTAGAAATAGTACGTGCCAGGTGCTTTCACAAAATTTTTCCCCCAAAAACCGTTTTTCAACAAAATTTTTTTTCCCCTCTTTCTCTCTATATAACAAAACGTTTTTAGGATTCGACCATTTGAGGATTTTTTTCCCCTCTTTTTTTCCCCCCTGAAACTGGGATTTTTTTTTGTGTGTGTGTAGGCCTAAAGCACGCGCCTATTTTTTCTTTGCTATTATTCAAGTATTGAAAAAAAATTATTTGGAATATATTATTTATAATATTTAATTTAAATATATTTATGTAAGTGTATTTGCAAATTTTTCCCTCTTTTCCCTGAAACGGGGATTTTCTTTTTGTGTGTAGGCCTAAAGCACGCGCCTATTTTTTCTTTGCTATTATTCAAATATTGGAAAAAAATTATTTATAATATATTATGTGTAATATTTAATTTGGATACAATTATAATATATATATATATTATTATTATATAATATTTAATTAGATTTATATTTTATAATGACATATTTTTTGTTATTATTTAAATATTGAGAAAAATTATTTAGAATATATTATTATAATATTTAATATGATTAATATATTTTTATTATTATATATATATAATATTTAATTAGATTTATATTTTATGATAACATTATTTTATTGTTATTATTCAAATACTGAGAAAAATTATTTAGAATATATTATCAGGGGGTCTGAAACTCGGAGGAAAAGTGTACGAACATTATTTGATAACATATGATAACACGGAGATAATAAGGAGATAACAGGTTGATAACTGTGATAACACGGCCTAGGTGTACGTAGATTATTTGATAACATATGATAACATACATTTATCAATATAAATTAAATCGATTATTAAATATCAATGAAATTACATTAAATTTTGGTAATTAATCGATACAAATTAAATCGATTTTTAAATGTCAACAAATTAAATAAAATTTTGGTAATTAACCGATATAATATGAATCGATCAGCAAATTAGAATTCCTGTAATAAATTATTACATAACGAAATTTTTAAATCGATTATTAAGTATAGTAATTAAATTAATCACATTTTTCGTAAGTAATCGATCATTATTCACAGGGGGTTGGAAACTTCTAATAATCTTCGTACACTTAGGCCGTGTTATCACTGTTATCAATCCGTTATCTCCGTGTTATCATATGTTATCAAATAATCTTCGTACACTTTTCCTCCGAGTTTCGGACCCCTTGTTGATAACATACGATAACACGGGTGATAACATGAAGATAACGACTTGATAACAGCGATAACATGACTCGGGCGTACGAAGTATTATTGCAAGTTTCGAACCCCTTGTCGATAACATACGGTAACGTGGTGATTATATCGATTAATTACCAAAATTTTATTTAATTTCATTGATATTTAATAATCGATTTAAAATTTTGATTACCAAAGGTACGTACTACCGAATAAGGGGTCCGAAACTCCGAGGAAAAGTGTACGAAGATTATTTGATAACACGTGATAACACTAGGATAACATGGAGATAACAGGTTGATAACAGTGATAACATGACCTAGGTTACCAAGATTATTTGATAACATGTGATAACAGGGAGATAACACGGAGATAACAGTGATAACATGACCTTAGGTGTGCCAAAATTATTTGATAACGTGTGATAACACGAAGATAACATGGAGATAACAGGTTGATAACAGTGATAACATGACCTTAGGTTACCAAGATTATTTGATAACATGTGATAACACAGATAACAGGTTGATAACAGTGATAACATGACCTAGTTGTACTAAGATTTTTGAAAGTTTCGGACCCCCTGCTATGAATATTTAAATCATCGATTTAATTCATATAGATTTATTACAAAATATCGATTGAATAATCGACTAAATAATCGATTTATAGAATTCAAATCGATTATTTGTAATATTTATTGAATAATCGACTAAATAATCGATTTATAGAATTGATTTCGATTAATTACGAAATATCGATTGAATAATCGACTGAATAATCGACTTAATAATCGATTTATAGAATTCAAATTGATTATTTGTAATATTTATTGAAGCAAAATTTTCGATGATTGATTCAGAGAACCGACATCGAAACATTTTTTCTTGGATTTCTCGATTTTTCGTTTCTCGACGACCTTGGATGACCTTTGACCTTGAATGAATTGACTCGCAACGACAATTTATACTGGGAAGAAACTTATTGGGTATTGGCGGAAGAGATTAGCACTTAGCAAGTGCTAAAACTAAGTAGTTCGGAAACTAGTAGTTCCAAAACTAGTAGTTCAAACGAAGAGATTAGCGATTAGCAAGTTCGAAAACTAGTCGTTCGGAAACTAGTAGTTCAAACGAAGAGATTAGCGCTTAGTAAGTTCGAAAACTAGTCGTTCGGAAACTAGTAGTTCAAACGAAGAGATTAGCGCTTAGCAAGTTCGAAAACTAGTAATTCGGAAACTAGTAGTCCGAAAACTAGTAGTTCAAACGAAGAGATTAGCGCTTAGTAAGTTTGAAAACTAGTAGTTCGGAAACTAGTAGTCCGAAAACTAGTAGTTCAAACGAAGAGATTAGTGCTTAGTAAGTTCGAAAACTAGTAGTTCGGAAACTAGTAGTCCGAAAACTAGTGGTTCAAACGAAGAGATTAGCACTTAGCAAGTTCGAAAACTAGTAGTTCGGAAACTAGTAGTCCGAAAACTAGTGGTCCGAAAACTAGTGGTTCAAACGAAGAGATTAGCACTTAGCAAGTTCGAAAACTAGTAGTTCGGAAACTAGTAGTTCAAACGAAGAGATTAGCCCTTAGCTAGTTCGAAAACTAGTAATTCGAAAAGTAGTAGTCCGAAAACTAGTGGTTCAAACGAAGAGATTAGCACTTAGCAAGTTCGAAAACTAGTAGTTCGGAAACTAGTAGTTCAAACGAAGAGATTAACGCTTAGCAAGTTCGAAAACTAGTAGTTCGGAACCTAGTACTTTCAAAACTACTAGTTCAGGAAAATAGTAAATAGTCCAAAAGTTCTCGAAATTGTCTATTAGTTTAGTAGTCGACTTATTATTCATTAGTCAAAAATTAGTCATTTTAGTAGTAAGTTTCTGAATAGTTCCTTAGTTAGTAGTAATTAGTTATAATAATCACTAGAGACTAGATAATCTGCCTAGTACTTCCGTAAGGCATAAACTACTTTTGAACTACTAACTATTTTTAACTATATTATTTTATTATATTTTATTATTATTATTATAATTTATTAATTATTTAATTAAATATAATTAAAATAATAATTTTAAAAAAATTTTCAACTAAATTTAAAAAATTTGCCTTACCGCTGATTGGCTGTTAGACAGGAGGGGAGGGGCGTGGTCAAGCTTTTTTTTTTTTTTTTTTTTTTTTTGTCCTTGGCTCTGTGATTGGTCGGCGGCGCTAGAATTTTCTCGCTCGCTGATTGGCCGGCGGCGGAAGCGCGGGAAGGGAGGCCGGGGAGGGTATTGGTTGGTCAAATTCCCCGAGCACGTGAATCACTTTGTAAACAGCGCTCCACCGAGTGAGACGTGTCGCTGCAAAAATCTGCAAAAAAATTTTTCCAAAAAATTTTAAAAAAATTTCAATCGATTAAAATCGACAAAATAATTTAATCGATTCTTTAATCAAGTGTATATCGATTATTAATTCAAATTCCTGAATATATATTTTCTACAAAGAGGCCCTACCAGGTAAGGTTTTCTTCGTTCAACTTATTATAATTAACTTATTATAATTAAATATATGATAAATTATTATAATTAATTTTTTGGTTAATTTATTGATGTTACTCTATTATTCATATATTCTGAAACTATTCATTATTCATACGGTTTGTGGCCGCTTTCACGTTTTTCAAACACTTGATTTTAAATTCAGTTTTTACGGGGTCCACTAATAAATCAGACTGAAAATAGCATCAGAATGCATAATTCATATTATTTAACTACTGAGAACGTAGTTCCAAAGTTGGACGCTTGAGAGCGAACCAGGAAACTGGGAAAAGGTACCGTAAAAAGTCACTGAGAAGTTACGAAAAGTTATTGTAGAAAGTCACTGAGAAGCTGCGAAAAGGTACTGTAGAAAGTCACTGAGAAGCTGTGAAAAGGTACTGTAGAAAGTCACTGAGAAGCTGTGAAAAGGTACTGTAGAAATAACTGATAAGCTGTGAAAAGGTACTGTAAAAAGTCACTGAGAAGTTACGAAAAGTTACTGTAAAAAGTCACTGAGAAGCTGTGAAAAGGTACTGTAGAAATAACTGATAAGCTGTGAAAAGGTACTGTAAAAAGTCACTGAGAAGTTACGAAAAGTTACTGTAAAAAGTCACTGAGAAGCTGTGAAAAGGTACTGTAGAAAGTCACTGAGAAGCTGCGAAAAGGTACTGTACGGTGCCTTTTTGTAAGCTATCTGAAGAGAACGTAGTCCAAAAATTGGACGTTTCAGAGCGAGCCAGGAAACTGTGAAAAGGTACCGTAAAAAGTCACTGAGAAGCTGTGAAAAGGAACTGTATTACAAACGACAATTCCAGTTTTCCCCCTTTTTCCCCTTTTATTCCCTCTCCACGCTGGAGTGTTAAGCTAGCCTTCTATATTTCCCACTTTCCCTCTTCTCTGTTAGTACCTCTTGAGTCCCTGTTTTCCCTTTTTTCAGGGAATTTCCCTTTCAGGGGAGGATTGCTTTCCCTTTTTCCCACTTTTGTTTCCTCTACATGCTGGAGTGTTAAGCTGGACTTTCAAAATTATTTTTTTTTTGTTTGCTACCTTTGTAGGTAGCGAACGGGTCTAGATGATTTTAGAATTATTTTACTTGATTTTTTTGTAGATTTACTGTTGTCGAAAGTAGTTAAATGTAAACGGTCTGGTTAGAAAACTTAGGAACTTCGAACCAAGCGGGGAAATTCCCTGAAAAAAGGGGAAAACGGCGACTAAATATGTAGGAGGGAAAAGGGTGAAATTTGAAAATGAAGCTTAATGAAGACGGAATAAAAAGGGGAAAGTGATATTTTAAGTGAAGGGAAGAAAGGGAAAACAGTGCCCTCTTGAAAGGAAAATTCCCCGAAAAAGGGAAAACGAGGATTTAAAAAGGGACCGAAAGGGAAGAGGAAAAAGAGGAAAGTTAGAAGTATGGTTTAACGAGAGGGAAGAAGAGGGGGAAAACAGTCCACTCCTGAAGGGGAAATTCCCTGAAAAAAGGGAAAACTCAAAAGGTACTAACAGGGGAAGAGGAAAAATAGAAAATTTAGAAGTCTTGCTTAACACTCCAGCATATGGGGAGGGAATTAAAAAAGGGAAAAAAGGGAAAACAGGGACTCAAAAGGTACTAACAGGGGAAGAGGGAAAATGGAAAATTTAGAAGTCTTGCTTAACACTCCAGCATGTGGAGAGGGAATTAAAAAGGGGAAAAAAGGGAAAACAATCCTCTCCTGTGGGGCAAGTTCCCTGAAAAAGGGGAAGAGGGAAAACAGAAAATTTAGAAGTCTTGCTTAACACTCCAGCATACGGAGAGGGAATAACAATCCTCTCCTGTAGGGGAAATTCCCTGAAAAAAAGAGAAGAGGGAAAATGGAAAATTTAGAAGTCTTGCTTAACACTCCAGCATATGGAGAGGGAACAAAAGAGGGAAAAAAGGGAAAACAATCCTCTCCTGTAGGGGAAATTCCCTGAAAAAAGGGGAAGAGGGAAAATAGAAAATTTAGAAGTCTTGCTTAACACTCCAGCATACGGAGAGGGAATAACAATCCTCTCCTGTAGGGGAAATTCCCTGAAAAAAAGGGGAAGAGGGAAAATGGAAAATTTAGAAGTCTTGCTTAACACTCCAGCATATGGAGAGGGAATCAACGGGGGGGAAAAAATCTAAAACTGTCGTTCGTAATCTGCTTGACTTCCATAGAAATGGGCTTACAAAACCTCTTTCTGGAATAAACAATTAGAATCAATAATGAAACCAACGTTTTTCTAAGATGGTCAGGTCCCTGCGTACGTGCGGACTGTCAGCAAGATCCAGCAAGCCTCTTCCAGCGAATCCGGGATTTGAAAAGTTTTAAGAGCGTCCGGTTCCGCAAAAGACGTTTCAGGAAGATTTTCACTGAAAATGCGATTCCCTAAGACTTTAAGACCTGCAAAACTATGGAAATTTTCTTTTTTACCACCTGGTAAATGCGACCAAAAGGGCAAGGCTTAAACCCACTTGATCCGCTGCTCCAACTCCCAATCCCTCCGGAATTAGTAAATTTTCAGGATGTTTCAGACCAAAGAAATTTCTTTTTCAGCTCCATTAATCAAATTGCCTGTTTTTTTTTTTTTTTTTTTTAAATGGAAAATCGGGTAATTAGGCTTTTTACTAAGAAAATTTGCAAATTAAAATGTAGTGTATTAATTAGAAATACTTTTTTTTTTTCCGGGAAAATTGAGTCTGTAGACCACTGTAGACCTTGAATGTAATTGGTGGATGGTCCTGGGGTCAGCTTTTCATCTGTACAAGGTCATCACCAAGTCAAGGTCACTTTTCTTTCAGTCCTGTAACTGTAAGAAAAGAAAAGAAATTGATTAGTAACTGGATACTGCGACAGGGATCGATTCGAAGATAAGGTTGCGTCTTTTTATTTTTAGTTACAGTGCGGAACGTATTTCTCGTGGTGCCTTTTTGCATTGCGCTGAAGTTGGGTAGTCGGAACGCAGTTCCAAAGTTCGACGGTTCAGAGCGAGGCAGGAAACTGTGAAAATGTACTGTAAAAAGTAACTGAGACACTGCGAAAAGGTACTGTATAGTGCGTTTTCGCTAGCTATGTAGGTAGCGAAGGGGTCTAGATGATTTTAGAACTATTTTACTCGATTTCTTTTGCAGATTTATTGTTGTCGAAAGTAATCGTTTAGTCGAACGCAGACCGCAAGTGTTCGAGTACGGTCGAACGAACGTCTATTGTATTGATTGTTTTTTTTTCTGCAAGTTTCATTGATTCTTGATAAATTAGCTGATACACTTTTTTCGTATTGTCGTTTTAAATTATAAATGGTTCGGCACAAACTTCTGCAACTTTTCCCGCAACTCAACGAGTTGTCGCTTCGAAGACCGTTTTTTCATAATTAAATTGCTTTAACTGTATTTTGACTTTTCCTACCTTTGTTAAGTCCATTGAACAGTTCGCACAAAGTTTTTTCAAATTCTATTTTTCTAGAAAAGAACAAAATTTGAAAGCAAATTTCAGTTTCAGATTTTGTTTTGATTCCACAATACCAGTACGCAGCGTTGCCAGATCCACAAATATATTTGATTATTTTGTTTAGTTAATTTTATAATTTATGAATTGAGAAATGATATAATATTTAATATTAAATTTTATTTTTATTACATTAATGATATTTAATAATTTATTCGAACCGAGTTTTACGTTTTCCCGCTAGGTGGCGTGTAGTTCCATAAATAATAGAGGGCCAATTTACCGCGCGCTTACAGAGGGGGGAAAGAAAAACTTGGGTAAAAGAAATTGAAAAAGTGAATAAATGAAAAGAGGGAAAATCGATAGGAATCGTTCACTTTTGGGACCAACTCAACAAATGGTAAGGAATTGTTTGGCATGGGGAACAGAGAGTAGGGGGGCCAGTCTGGGAAATTACGCTTAGTAAATAAGTAAGTAAAAGATTTTCGGTCCTGAAACGAGACTTTGTCTGTTGTCTGTTGGTGTATGTTGTGTTGGTAAGGGACGGACGGACGGGCGGGCGGGCGGGGGTAAGAGTTCAGTTGGTGATTGCTGGCACAGCAGTTCAAGTTCCCAGCTCGTGATAACTTCATTACGACGGGGGGAAAAGCGCTCTTGAATAATCTATGAAGCTGAAAAATTTAACGTCCAGCGTTGGCCGTTTTGCGTGAATCGTGTCGGGGACGGGTGGGAGTGGTTTGACCTCTGACAAATTTTTACTGGGCCTCCCCGGCGCGCTTCGCATTTTATCGATCCATTTTCTAGCGACCCTGTTTACTTCACATAAGCCATTTCCCCTTCTTTCCATAAAAATATCAACTCGTTTGTCATTTCTTTCTTCAACAACAGCCAATATTCCCTCGTATTAATCCATACAGCGATCCATAACTTGGCCCGAAAGCCCCCCTAACGTCAACTTTTTCAACAAAAACCTCCTCCATCTTCAGACACAAAGATTCTTTTAATTAAAAATTCCTGGAGGTATTAAGAACTCTTGTTGATTAGTAATTTGGCAACGCTGTATCAGTGGACCTTGCGTGTGTTTTGTTTCGCCTGATGTACTCACACAGACACAGGGCTTTTTCCAAGACTTTTGAGGACCTTCATTACGAAGCAAACGTAACGGCATTGTCTCAGATCTATGACGAGAGGTCCATCATCAAAAGATGGAGAAGCGAAAAAACGATACTTGCAATTGCCTCTGTGTAGTATTTTTTTTTACTAAGGGACAAGATGGCGATGTAGGGGACTAAGAGGGGGACACTTGAGTCGAGGGAGAAAAGCAGTGACCGCATTCTGCATTTCCATTTTGGTTATTTTTCCTCTTTTTCCCTTATAGCGCAGAACTGAGAGGGCCTGTGCCACATAGGCCTACTCCTCCTCCTCCTCCCCCCATTGAATTCAGCCCTTCCACCACCCACGGCCAGTTGCAACCTCTCGAAGCCCCTGTTTATGCTGAGTTGCCAGCTGACGTCATGTAAAATCAATAGGCTCAGATCAGCCGTCCTTTTGGAAATCTATGCCTGCCTGCGTGCGAAAACGAAAAAAATGGCCTCGTTCTGCCAAGTCCAGGCGAAGCTAGACGGTTACCGTCGAGGTGTAAGACTTAATGAAGGCCTTGAACTTGACCATGTGCGGGGTAGAGATTGTCCGGAAGCACGTGGTTTTACTTTTGGCGGGAAAAGAGTTACATAAAAACAAGGAAAAAAATTACACCGAGAGGGGCCCCTAGCCAACAAAAAACGCAAATGGCCAGCGTGACGAGCAGTAAGCGTGCATAGTGGCCGAGGATTTCTCCCCTCGTTGGAAACATTGCGCCTCTTTAGCACTACGTTTTCTTTCTTTTTTTCCTTTTTTCCCTTTTTCCCCTTTTTGTACTAAGATTCAGTGCTCAGTTTTATCAAAGTCCCGAGAGTATAGGTTGATAACTAGCAAGAGGAAGTATGCAGGGGGATTATGCGAGTTGTGAATGTTACCCCCTCTTTCTGTTCGTCCTCGTTTTCCTCATTTGTTTTCTCTATGCAGTCAATAGGGCTCTGGCTCTGGCTTGTTTTTCTTTCTTTGTGTTTTAACTAGGCAGCTTCAAGTTACTGGGTTCTCTGGGAGTGCGTTGGGGGGGGGGGGTTAAACAAGGGTGGTGTGTACCCCTTAGTGTAGCACGCTGCCCCTGATCTTCCTCCCCAGTGATGCCCTGAGGCGAGTTGCCCTGCGGCATTTTGATTTAGAGCACGCCATTGGTCGGCGCCCGTGCGGGAAAAGACCAATTGCAGTTTCGTGTCTGAATTCGGAGTGTTCCGAAGAGCGGGCTAGGACGTGGGTTGCGGCTCTGCAGGCGCACAGTTGGCTTCTCGCACGGGATGGGTGAAGGCATGGAAACTGTCATCTTCTTTTGCCTTAAACGTTTTCATTGTTGAAAAGTTTTAAAACCTGTTTTTGCGACTTTTTTAATTGAAATACTCACACATTCCAGGTAAATAGAAAAAATCTTCAACACTCGATTACTTCTGGATAGAAAATTTTTTACATACTTCCTTTATAAAAGTTTTTGAACTTTAACCTTACAGTTTAAGTTTATTGATCCTTTTTAATGGAAGTTTGAGGATTACTTTTGTTTGGAGGGGTCTCTGATGATGTGTTCGGCGAACCGCCGTATTCTAGTGTCAAGACGAGATAATAAATTTATCGATTTCTAGCTATGAACGTTTCCTATCCTCTTTACAAGTGCGCTGTCATTTCAAAGAGCTGCTGGCTTCTGAGTTACGTCCCTTCAGATTAAGCAACTTGATTTCAAGCCTTAACTCAGTTCATTTAGTTTAACTGAGTTCATATTTTTGTACAACTTGATCTCTTTACAAACAGTTTGCCTTATTTGCGAATCAGGCAAGTGTGGAGTTTTCCAGAAAGGTCCAGCAGGAAAGCTAAGCTCTTTAAGGAATTCTGGAGGTGTTTGACTGGATAGGCATAGGTTTTAGCCGTTATAAGTAATTGTATTTTAGTGTCACGCCCAATCTGTTGAATGAAATTTGCCACTGTTTCCGAATATAATCCTAAGTCTTGACAACTAATCTTGTCCATTTCTAGAAAGCACTTAGAAGTTGAATCAAACGGAGTGCTTCTTGGAAAAGCAAAACGTTCAAAGTATTTCTTCTATTTTCTAGACGCTGACTAACAGACGCCTGGGTTTCTGCTGGTAACATCTGAAGCAGTTTTACGCGACTCCCTCCAACCTACGATCACAACAGCTAAAACTTAAGGTAGGCGTAAAAAGATTGCATTGTGTATGCCATTCACTCGGGAGTGACTGAGAACGGGTCGCGGGCCCATGTTGCTGACGCGGAGTCATGGCCTCAGTTAGTACTGTCAATGTACGGGATCACAGTCACGTGATGGGCATGAATCAAGTTCTGGGCGATCAGAGCTCTGTACGCGCAAGTATGGACGCACCTCGGATTCACCGGCATCGTACAGCGATGAGGATTCAGTGGAGGAGGGTTACAGCAACGAAGAGCAGCAAGCAGCGTTCCAGAGACAGCTACTCGCCAGTTTCCCCGTTTTCACCGGTGGGGAAGGGGTCAGAAAGACGCGCGTGACGCAGCAGCAGGACCCCGCAATTACGCTTCGGCAACCAATCCAACGATGATGGATTACCGGCGTCTCTCCGTCAGCCAGTCTCAGTTTAAGACGGTCATAACGCACAAGGAAACGGCTAGTGATGTGAGTTTCGCTTTTCATTACCCTCGGTCTCATTCCCCGGAGCCTGGGGCTTCAGGCAGACACCCCGCTTTAATGTATTCCCAGCCCCACCAGCTACGCAACCGAGAGGAGGATCCACATCTCGAACCTTTCATGGAATCCCTTCTCGAAGCGAGAAGCGAGCTGCCACCGACAGTGGCACCGATGATGATCTCGGTTCTGCCAGGGGTAAGAAACGTCGAAAGCAGTCGAAGCCGGTTCGTATCAGTAGCGACGCGGAAGCTGGAGACACTCCGGCATTGCAGGCGCCTAGTGGAAGATTCTCGGCCGAGGAAAGCGACTTTAGATTCCCGCATCCGCGTGATGTTTTTACTGGACAGCAAGCCACTAAAGCTGACGAAGTAGAAGACAATAAAACTACTGGTCATTCGGAGGCTCTATCGTTTGGAGCGTCCTCTATCAAAGCTTCACCTGAAGAGTTGGAAGATAAAGCGCAGAATAAAAGTTTCGCCCAGGATAACGACCAGGAAGAGGGCCAAATCATACGCTCCGTCACGTCTAATGGTATGTCCATAAACGAGCATCACTTGACTTCAATTTACTCGCGACTAGGTAAAGAAGCTTATGGTTTCCCCTTTCCGTTCTCCCTCTCCAAACTGGCGCGAAACTCGAAAGCCTCTAACGACAGCGAAAGCCCCGGATCTAGCCCCTCTATTTCAATGTCCCCTGCAAGAAGTCGCGAAGATGAAGGTGATTTAAATGGTCAGTCGGGCGAACTTTCCCTTCAAAAATTCAATCCCGTTTCAGGACTTCTTCAGTTCCCTTCCAACCCTTTCCTGTTTCCTTTCCTCAATCCCACTGGCATGAGTGGTTCCCCTGGTGGTCAGTCGCGACACCAGCAGCAGCAGTCATCGAACGGCGGACCACCTCTCCGTATCTTCAATCACGAAGCATTCTGCGAACTGTGCAACAAAGAGTTTTGCAACAAGTACTTTCTGAAGACTCACAAAGCCAACAAGCACGGAATATATTCTGATGGCATTACTACATCGACTGCAGCAAGTTCGGTGCCTACTACTAGCACTGTTGTAGCCCCTGTAGCTTCTCTTGCGTCACCCTTGTTTTCGGCTTCGTTCGGGCCACCAGTTTCTCTATCGACTGGGGGTCCTCCTCCATATTCAATGGGCAGAAGCCATTCCTCGAACGCTCTGACCTCGGTTCATGCATCTGCAGAATCACAGGATGGGATGCATCACTTCCAAGCTCCCGGCAAGAACGATTTCTTCCCATTGTGGTCGGGAGGAAGTTTAGCACCGTCTCCTCTAACACCAACGTCGAGGCAGTCAAGCGGGATTATCAACCCGGAGGCTTACTGCGAGCTCTGTCAGAAGGAGTTTTGTAATAAGTACTTTCTCAAGAGGCACAAAGCAAAAATGCACGGTATAGTCCCCGATACATCCGGCTCGGGAACAGGATCCACGCAGACTTCGCCCAAGAAAAGCAAGTCCAATTCCAGCAGCTCTCTCAAGTTGGTTGACAATCTGCGCAACCTTCCAACTATGCTACAGTATCCTTCGTCGGATATTAACAAGTCAAACAACGCTACGTTGGAAGGCAACTGCGAGAAACGCTTAGAAAGTTCTGAAGGTACCGAGGGTCTCGTAGAAAACGTCTCGCTTCCTAGTGATCCTTCAGTGAGGTCTTCACATGTGGAACCGAGCTTTAGCGATCTCCATGGAACCGTTACAAATTCATTAGGCCGAGAGACGAGCAAGTCGAGCATCGCTGGGGTGGTGGAGATAGCGACGACGACAAAAGAGGAGCCGACCTTAGTTTAGGGAGTATGAAAAGTGAGCCTAACCGAGATAGCCTGAAGCTTCTGAAGATCCCTACTCCGTCTCTATCCATGTTTGCCATGTCACCTACGGGAGATAAAAAGTCTCTGTTTTCTCCAGAGCGTCTGAGACAGATGGGTGTGATTAACGCAGAAGCGTTTTGCGAGATCTGCTGTAAAGAGTTCTGCAACAAGTACTTTCTCCGTACGCACAAGTACAAAAAACACGGCATCGGATCGCCACCGGAAAACGATAAAGGTAAAACTCCGGAATCTATAGAGCAGAATGTTCCACTCAATCTAGTCCGCTGCGAGAGCCAAAAGAGTGGCGATTCGGCTGAGAATTTGGTTAGCGATCGAGAGAGGCTTGCCGAAGTCAGCGAACAGCAGATGCTTCAATGTGACGCTTGCCATCGTACGTTCCAGAGCGTGTACTTGTTGCATATGCATCGGATGTATTTCCACAGCGAAGAGAATGGTGAAAGAGAAGCTCGAGAAAAAATAGACGACTCGGAAAAAGCTGACACGGCCGCCGTAATGGGGAGCAATGACAAGCACTTGAGCGAGGAAAAAGATACAATGGCCGCAAACGAGGGCCCTAGAGAGCACATTAGTGAAGACTTGAAAAAGTTGCAATCCATGATTTCGGAACTCAACAGCGCCAAGGAAGACATGCGCGTCACCTGCCGTGTGTGTCGTCGTCAGGTTGAGAAGACTCAGTTAGCTACGCATATGCAAAACGAGCACGGAGCCCAGGCTCGCTCTTCGGATAATCTGTTCAGTAACGGCGGAGGAATTGTCAAGATCAACACGGACGTCAACGAGAATGCCAACCAGACGACATTCTGCACAATCTGCAATAAGGACTTTTTCACCAGCTTCTTCTACAAGACTCATATGCAAAACTTTCACGGAGTGGCTGAGCTCCTGTCACCCGAACCGGCAGCGTTCAGTAAGAGCAACATGGACCGCTTCAAGATGGAACTGCTCGAGAGTGGCAAGAAGAGCGAAAAGAAGAACTCCGGGGCTCCGACCCGCAGCTATTGCGAGATCTGCAACAAGGAACTATGCAACAAGTACTTCATGAAAACGCACATGCTCAAGATGCATGGAATCAACTTGGAGAACGGCGCACAAATCGGAGGTGTCACTTGCGATATCTGCAATAAGGAACTCTGCTCGAAATATTTCCTCAAAGTCCACAAGCAAAATACTCACGGGATAATGGACGACGCCAACAAGGACGGAGTAATGGATCTTTCACTGACAATGGGCAAAGGCGATGAAGCGCCTGCTTCTACTAAAGCTAATTCCAGCCAAGGCAATGAAACATGTCTTCTGTGCCAAAAGCGTTTTAAAGGCGCCAAGTCCCTGAAAGCTCACATTGCTACGGAACACGATGAGCGTGAACGTGAAGAACTGCACCGACTCACGCAAGAACGTCGTCATTCTTCTGCTCTTTTTCCCGCCCTTAATGGCCCCCAATCCTGCTACATCTGCGGTCAGTTCTTTCCGGAAATTATCGCACTTCAAGTGCACATGATTAAATCCCACGCTTCCCAACTGGATACTCCACCTGCCATTGAAGACGCCAAGAAAGACGAAGCTGTCTCACTGAAGACCGAATCGACTCCGTCGAGCAGTCTCTTCGAAGTCGCTGGTTCCAAAACATTCCAGTGCTCGTTCTGCGACTTCTCAACAACGTCTCTCACCTACTTTTTCGCCCACGAACGCAGCCACACTAACATCAGTCTCACTAACCACTTCCCTGCTCTGATGTCGTCGTTGCTCGGAACCGGCCACGACTCGTCCAAGACCGTTCAGTGTCCGCTTTGCCAGCAGAATCTACCGCTCGACATGTTCCAGCATCATTTATTAGCCCATCAGTTACCTAGCTTCCTTCAGACCCTCATCCCTCAGCACAACGAGTCCAACGAGGAACATTTCGATCAGCTCGACGAGCCAGCTTCAACAGGTATCCCCGAAACCCCAAAAGTGAGGACGGCTAAACGCTTTAGATGCACCGTTTGTCGCAAGAGGTTTACGTCTCGCCCCAAATGCTTGTACCACATTATGCAGAAACATCCGCTACCAGGCAACTCGCGTCGCTTACAGTGTCGCAAATGTAAATACTCAACTAGAAGCCCGCAGCAGCTAAGTTACCACGTCCGCAAAAGGCATTGCGAGAACATAGTCACCAAGAACAAGGAGCTGGAGAATCTGCCTCCGTACATGGCAGTCCCGCAGGGGCCTGTGAGCGAAGAAAACTTTGTTCTGCAGGCGTTCATGATGTCTCAACCCTCAAGTCAAAGTCCCGCGCCGGTGGAAGGAGGCAGAGGAGACGAAGAAGCCAACTTTGTCCCATCCGTCATCCTTCTTCCAGTCAATCACAAAGTCTCTAGCCCGCTTCGCGTCACTTTTAACTTGACTCCTGCTTGAAGGCTCCTTCATCGATTGGTCCCAACTACTAGCGAACTGAGAGAGAAGAGCCAGAAACAAAAAAAATGAAGAAGAAACTGAAAGAAGGGAGCCGTGAGAGTGAAAAGCTGAAAGTGTATCAAGTGGAAGCCATCGGAAAAGAAAGCAGCCGACATCAGCAACATCGTTAGACTCTGTCCAAAGTAAAATCGATGCAGTGTGCGCTTGAATAGGTACGTTTCAAGAAGTGCTCGTCTTTTGTTAGATTTGTTTTTAGCCCCCCACACCCGAAGCTCCTGACAGTTTTGGCGCAGAAGTACTAGTCCACTGAAGCTCTTTCTGCGGCTTCTTCAAGGAAACGAGTGACAAAAAGAAAATGACTCGGTGTTTACAACAGTTTTTTGTGATGTGTTGTCAACTAGTCATCAAAAATTTGGTCTCAGGGCTTTATCCATCAAATTTCCAGTATTTTTCTTTTTTCCCCAATTTTTTTTAACTTTTCCCCGTAAAATCAATCAGCGAAGTCAGCGGACGTTCGGATCTGTCTGGGAAACTGAGAAGCAGCCGACCAAAACAAGAATCGGGACGATGACGAGGAAGAAAACTCTACCAACAAAACTTTTCAAAAATTTTCTTATTTTTAAACAAACTTAAAAGTGAATGTTCAATTGTGTTCTCTCAATGTAATTATGAAGAAAGGAGCGATATGCACCAAACAAACAAAGTGTTGGACAAAAATTTTCATGCCTCGTGGAGTGGAGGGCCGTTGTTCCACGAGCTCGTCCATCTCAACTGCAACTATAATCAAACCCTGGGGCCTCTTTTTTCCTCGCATTTCTTTATTACGTGCTAGTATCTATATTTAATCGTGTTACATAGGGTCAGAAGAGTTCTAACTTACGCACGGAACAAATGTTAATGTTAGTGTTACATGATTTGTGCGTGTACTTGAAAACTGCGTGCTCGGAATTGATGGTTGTTTTCCCCAACCTTAAATTTTCTTTTCTCTGTTTTTTGTCTTGCTTTTTTTGGAGAAGAAGAAGAGGAAGAAGAAAAAAGGACGCGAATCAAAATTTGAATTCCTTATCGAAACTTTTTATAACGTTTTCTTTTTGAGTGTATTGTCAGAATCTTTTGAAATAACTTTTGTAAAACACAAACTTGAGAGTTGCCCCCGCAAGCGAAGAGGAAGCCATACCACGGAACAACAACTACAACCTCTCTCCTTGTTGCAGCTTTTCAAACTGCGACAACATTGGCAACTACAACTTTTCAGGGATCGATGTTGTATTTTTGTGTTTTTTCCCTTAATTTTTTTGCGTCTTGTGTCTCTCGGAAAGAATAAAATATGTATATGCATTTTGTCGTGAAGATATACAGAAATCGCTGTGTAACTTGCTCTCTCTAGTTTTCGCTTACATACTCATTATACCTTTTCGATTTACAAGACATTTTTTGTCTCTTACTTTTATCTCCATTAGTAAAAGTTGATTGTAATTTATTTTCCATTGGTTTTTTTAATCTTCATTGTGTCTTTTTTATTTGTTTTCCTTTTTCTTCTTACATTTGAAAGTATAAAACTCTTATATTATGCATTCCATGTTCGCTGCAGCCATTCCTCGAGATCGCTAGTCCCGTTTTGTGAAACTATGTTTTATTTGATTATGTTGGAAAACAAAAAATTAGTCGGAAATATAGCAGAGATTTGTTGTGAAAGCATTTCGTTTTCATTTCTTCTCTTTTTCAAAAGACTCACAAATCACAAAGAATCGAAAAGCTTTTGATCAATAGCCTTTGAAATTGTCCTTAACAAGGTTTCCTTAGGACAAATGATGGCGTGTTGCGTGCCTGCCATTCACGTTTCCAGCATTGATGTTTAAAAACCGGGGGTCACAAACCGCTGACTTATTTATCAGCCATGATTGAGATGTTAGTTTTGTTCCCCACAACCTTTCATATTCGCCTAAATTTTTAACGCAAGTCCGCTTGACCCCTCCGCTTCGAGATCACGACATGTGTTCACGTTCAGATGATCAAACATTCAGCGGCTACTAACTGTTGCTTAATTGAATCGTGCAAAAGGTTCTCGAAAATGTATAGAGTGGGTAAGGCATAAAGTAAGGCGGAAGGTTTCGGCGGGCTAAGTGGTAGTCGTTATCACCACGGAGCAGATAAAGGAAATCTCTTTTCGCACCGTGATAGTAGTGCCACTTAACAGGCGCAAAAAACGCTAAAGCACTCATGTAATGAAGCGGTCAGGCAAGCTGCGTGCCAGATAAAAAGGTAACGGGGGTGCTAAGCTAAGACCCCTTGCTTGTTTCTGTCGTCTGCTATCACGTGTTTACACTTTTTCTGCCTCTCCATCACTTAATCGGCCATAATGAAACTTGCTGCAGTTGTAAATTAGAGTCGAGTGATAAGAAGTTGAATCAATAGCTGCTTTCAGGGGTTGTAAAAGTGATGCTTTTTACTCTAATTGACGTTTGCGTGATTTGTAATCAGGGGTTTTTAGTAAGGGGGAGGCTAATGACGACTTAGGTACCGCAAACTGGCAGCCGAAATGGGTGCCTGATCACCGCTGTTGCCAGATTTTCTCTTACAAGGGTCTCGTTTGTTAGCACAGCTAGTCGGAAACGCTTAGCAAAAGATGAACAGCTATTCTATGAAAGTTTTAAGTAGCTAGTTTAGTTTGCTTTTTCTTTTCTTTTGACTCGGTTTCCGTGAGCTATTCAATTGCTCGTTGTGTATTGTCCAGTCTTTTCCAATTCCATTAATATTTCTTTACGTCAGATTGGCCTGTGTGGAAAAGTCGAGCTGCTCGAGGAAAAATAGTTCTTTCATGAAGTTTCTTAGCCGTGTGTGCTGCCCTGCAAAGAGAAAAAGTAAGTATATAGAAGTAGAAACTGTAAGACACACAACAAAAAAAGTCTCTCTGTGTGCAATCTGGCACATAAGCTTTTCTCCTATACCCCCCTCTTACACACCTACACACTGACACACACCAGGGGGGAGGGGGGTCTCCAACACATACGGAGGGGCTAGGGAGGAGGAGGACAGGGTGGGAGACCAGGGACTGGAGCTACGTCCGAATCAATAATAGCCTCAGCGCCGTGAGATGGCTGGAAAACTTTGCTGTGTAAAAAGGGGCCAAAGGCAGAATTAGAGGAATGAAAGTCAGCAAATAAAAGCCAAACAGACTAGCAAACCAGAATTACTAGAGCTAACAACTAGAAACTAGCAACTAGCAACTACTGGATACCAAGCCAGAGAAAAAAAAAGATAGGGAAAAAATGTTTTCTTTTGTAACGGTTTGGGTCTTGTCGTCAGAAAAGGCAGAGCTAAATCATAACGAGCTTGTCATAACATAACAAATTACGAGCTTGTTTTACTCTCGGCTATATGTGCAGGCCTTCTTTCTGTTGCCAGCCATAAAATTGGCGACACAAAAACCGCACCAGACGACAAACGGCATTACATAAAAAAACTACAACCAAACGAAAACTCCGTCCAGAGAAACAACAGAGCAGAAGCAAAGAAAACTAACTTTCCAACTGATTTTTTCCCCTTCTATCAAATTGGCTGTAATTCACGTACAGTACACTCCAGTACGAACTATCGGTCTATCGAATATTACTAAGTTATGCAAATTTTCGAAAGTAATAACGACTTGTGAGAGGGGAAAATGCCATGTGTGAGTCTTAATGAAGGTCCGCCTTGAAGTTGGTTTTGCCCATTAAATCGATAGTTTTCACGCTAGTCAATCGATAGTTTTCACGCCCAACGGCCCTGGACCTGTCTCTACCTAACTATAACCCAATGGTCAAGAGGGGAAAAAACCGATATCACACTCACTTAACTCGCAGTCCATTTTGAAAAGAGAGAGAAAGAAGAAATAGTTTATTGCCTTATGCAAAGTCCTTCTTCCTTACTATTTAGTTGGTAGTTAGTAGTAGTTAGTGATTTGGTTAGTTAGTTAGTAAGTTCGTTCTTAAGTAAGGCAGCAAGTTAGCTAGCTCTCTGGTCAGTTAGTCAGTCAGCTACTTGGCTAATCGGTTAGTTAGTTTGCAAGTTCGTAAGTCAGCTACCAAGTTTACTAGCTACCCTGTCAGTTTTAGTCTGCCAGCTATAGTTAGTTGGTTATTTAGTAAGCTAATTGGCGGATTTTTCAGCTAACTGAATAGTCATCAAGTCAGTTAGCTCGTTAGCAAGTTGGTTAGTCAATCATTTAGTTAGTCGGTAAGCTAGTCAGTCAGTTAGACAGCTAACAGGTAGGTAAGTATATTGCCACTTAGCTAGCTAACTACTTAGTAAGTCTACAACTAGTTAGTAAGTTAGTTATCTAGGAAGCTATTAAGTTGATCCTTAAACTGAACTGTACCATCACTTACAATAACTCAATCAAATTAATTAAACTGAACTTACTGGCGTACTAATCGTTCATCTGAATGTTAAGGCCCGAGTGAGTAGTATTATCCTTTACGGCTCCATCCATAAAAGTGGCAGCGTAATACATTGCATTACCAAGATAAGCACAAAAGGTGTTAGCTAATGACGTATTCGAGATTCATACTCCAATAATTAAAAATTTAATTAATTAATCTTCATTATTCAGCTCAAACACAGATAGTTTACGATACCTTGAAATCTAATTTAATAAAATTTAAGCTAACTTTAGCGGGATTATGAATAAGTATCGAGTTTTATGAGAGAATTTTGAGTCGTACTGGGTGATGTGCTTTTGGTCGTAAATCGTCAGCAGGGCCGCGCGTGTCTAACGCAGTTGGTAGCGTCACAATGGTGGAAAAATATGAGACTGTGTAATGCGACGTCCACCGCTCCCCAGCAGCCATTCAGCCATGTTGAAACACACAGCAAATAGGGCTTTACTTTTCCCGAAAACAAATCCCCGTAGTAAGAGGAAAGACCTCCGGGTTTGAAACCCTCCCAGAACAGGAAAGAAAAAAGACTGGGACCTGAAAAAGAAACCGTCGGCGAAGATGTCGCTGCAGGAAGCAAATGTCCTGATGGATGTGCAGGTCTTCGTGACGGATATGCGATGTTCCCTAAGCGTAAAATGCCTTTTTGCACAACTGGCCGAAGAGAGAAAGGGGGAACAGATTAATGAGAACTTTTTCAGGGTGGGTGCAGGCTGCCAAATAAACATAAAACGAAACATGAAAGTAGAGAAGGGAGTGCGAGAAAAGCTGTTTTCCAAATTGCAGGGGCAAAAGTAAGGCAAAAGAGCACGGGATTTCGGTAGGAAAATAGAATAGAAACGCAGGGGCAAAAGTGGAACAATAGCTAGGGAGTTACAGTGGCAGAAGTGGTGGAAAAAGTACAAATGAGCACGGAATTTTTGGTAGCAAAGCAGAAAAGAGACGCAGGAGCAAAACTGAAAGATAACTTCAAGTAGAACCAGGGAGTAGCAGGGGCAGAAGAGTGTGGAATTTGGGTAGGACAATAGAAAAGAGACGCAAGGGTAAAAGTAGTCACGAGACTGGAGAGAAAAAAACAGGAGACGTAGAGGCTAAAGTGAGGTAAAACTGGAACGGATATCGAGGGAATAACAGGGGTAAAAGTAGAAGAGAAGCCAGGGTAACTCCACGGAGTAGCAGGGGCAAAAGAGAGGCAGGGTAAACGCAAAAAAGTGCGAAATTTCGACGTAAAATTAGAGAAGATACGCATGGGCAATAGTGGAAAAGAAGATAAAAGTAGAGCTAGGGATTAGCAGGGGCAAAAGTGACGTAAAAGAGCACAGACTTTATGTAGAAATGTAGAAGAGGATGCAGGGACAACAGTGGAAAAGAAGTTAAGGTTGAACCAGGGAGTAGCAGGAACAAAAATGTGGGAAAAGAGCAGCAAAAGAGCACGGAGTTTCGGTAGAAAAACGGAAGAGATGCAGGGGCAAAGGTCATACGGAAAATGGAGGGAAAACCGGGAGATGTAAGGGGCAAACGTAGAGAAGAAATCGAGGGAAAAGTGGGGTAAAAGTATGGGAGATGCAGGCGAGGGGCGAGAGTGAAAAAGAAAAAAAAAGTGGAGGAGAAGAACAAAAGAGTAGAAAAGCAACGATCGGTCGTCACGTCACGCTGTCATAAAACTGTAAATGGCCAATAAAGATTTTATTCTCGGCCAAACTCGGTCGCTTGAGTCGAAAAAATAGTTGACAACATCCAAGGGCCACCTCGATTATTGAGTTTTCGACGTGTAGAGCGACAGTAACACGAAAGATTTTCCACACACACACAGCAGAGCTGGAATATAGTAAAAGATATGCTGTCCGCACACCAAGAAAACTTTTTCCCTATCTCAGTCCCAAAGCCAAACAACACAAAAGAAAACTTTCATATCGTCTAAGCGAAAAATGAATGAGCGTCCAGCTCACTGTCAACATGTCAACCCCCGTGTCTGTGCACTTAACAAACCTAACTTCCAATATGCTGCATTAATCTACTTCTCTCTTTCTCCCAGACTTCTCTCTCTCTCTCTCTCTCTGATCCTATCTCTTACCCTTCGTTCATATAAACCAACCCTCCGAATCGTGAAAACCTGGTAAGAAAATATCGAGCAATCCCATCTTTTCCCCTATCCTCGAAACCGTACCTTGTAAGTGAAAAACCTAACCTAACCTAACCTAACCTAACCTTACCGTACAGTACAGTACAGTACAGTACCTTAGATCAAACTGAAGGTTCCAGAGCTCTAACACAAAATGATTCAGTAGTTTCAACACAATTTAAGTCTGGTTCAGTGTGTTGGACTGTGTTGTAAGTTCTGTTTATCAGTGTGTTATCAGGGAGTAGTTGGAGAGTTAGATAAATGAAGTCCATCAGTCGACGACCATCAAATGAAAGGAGAATTATTTCTCCTGGCACAGCTACTACAGCACATCCATCACTGTGCCGACAAGTCTGATAACAGCCGATAACAACTGATAACAACAATGATAAATCTAAAATTCCATTATGAATTTCGGTTTGTTTGATTTCTGTTCTTTCACAGTGGATTGAATTTCTGATTAATGTTATTTATTATTGATTCTGTAACTTAATTTCATATGGATTTAGTTGTATAGGATTTGGAGGACGTGTCCATTCGGATCGATGGTTTTCTAATTTGGTGGATGACGATGATACAGATTCCCATTTATTTCAGCCGCATGCAGCTCCGTAATACTTAAAGCCTCTACTTACCAGGCAACAAGCCGTTCGCCCGCTTGCATATATTACATTTAATTAACATTCACATAATTACTATGTTTACTGCCATCAAATAATACACACGTCTATAATAAACTAGATTTTTCATAAATATTATTAGAATTATTAAGAAGTTGAGCAAAATACTGAATTTTACGAGGGAAGATGAAAAGCTTGTTGTGGGGGTAGCTGCAATCAGTCTAATGCATTAGATTTGAAGACTTCTGAGATAGAACTGAACTTTAGTTAGATTGGTTAAAGAATCACGAGAATCTTCTGGAAGGTTTTTGTTGAGAAGTAAGAAATAATCAATAGGAAAGTAAAGTGACTAAAGGTGGACACGGCGAGGCCTTCGGCTGAGTGATTCTGTGTGCCATTGGGTTTTGTCTCGAATGTAATATGACGGGCATTTGGAAAAGGGCGAATTGCTATTCCTCTGGCGTACTTGAAAAGGGAATCAAACGTCCCAGCAGAAGACTTGGCAACTCAGCAAGCCAAGCCAGCAGACGAAAAACTCTCCAACATCCACGAAAGCTTCCCTAATACTATACTCGGTTTGACGATAGAAATGTTATTGGAGATAGATGGATGCATGAATAGATAAATAGATGGATAATCTTATTTAAGAAACGTGTATTAATAACATGTAATTCAGTATTGTGAAGGAACGAAATTATTGCGAACATTTTAAGAGTTCAAGTTTTATGGAAATTGCGCAAAAAGATGTATCCCCCACTACGGTGCAGTGCATTCTCAGAACGGCACACTACGATCCAGTGCACTCTCAGAACCACACTACTATCTAGTGCACCCTTCATACCCCACTACTATCTAGTGCACTCCCTGCGATCCAGTATAGACCAGCAGTGCACTCTTAGTACCCCATTACAGCCCAGTGTACTCTTCATATTCCACTACGATCCAGTGCGTACCCTGCACTCTACTACACCCCAGTTCACTCTTACAATCCCACTACAGCCCAGTGCATACCCGGAAACCCACTACGACCCAGTGCACTCCTTGCAATCCAGTATAGGCCAGCAGTGCACTTTTAGTATCCCACTACAGCCCAGTACATGCCGAGAAATTCATTACGACCCAGTTCACTCTTAGTACCCCACTACAGCCCAGTGCACACCCTGTAATCTACCACTACGTCCCAGTGCACTCTTAGTACGCTAACTATGGCCCAGTACACTCCCTGCAATCCACTGTAACCCAGTGCACTCTAAGAATCACACTACGTCCCAGTGCACTCTTAGTACCCCACTACGACCCAGTGCACCCCCATTGCATTAGCTATGATTCCAAACAAGGTTTGAAACGGCGCAAGTACCAAAGAAGGGGTGAAATCCAACTTTTCCATTGGTTATTTCTGCTCCCCTGAAGGGTTAACACTTCAAAAAATCATAGAGTGAACTCCAAGGATGCCTATTGGCTGCACATGATTCAATAAAAGGGGGTTAAATTATCATAATTCACAGGGGGTGAAACGCAACTCTAAAGGGGTTGAATCAAACACTGAAAGGGTGAATAAGGGTGCTTAAAAATTCAGAAAAAAAAGCTATAGGGTGAAATCTACTGGCTGTAATTTGAGTATCAAGGGGTTAAGGGGTTGAAGTTGGAGATTTCTATTGGTTCATATGAAGGGGGTTGAAAAAATTCAAATCATAAAGGGGTTGAAATCAACCCCTATTGGCTCAGATTCAATCAAACGGTTTTAAAAAAATTCGAAAGGGTAAAATTCAAAGGTCCCTATTGGCTGTTGATCACGTGAGGGGTGAAAAAAAAACTGACGGGGTGAAATTTTTCAAGATTTTCTAGTGGCTGTAAATGGCTGAACCAGCATCCAATCAGGTTCTCCAGTTCAAAAAAGCACACATCCTATTGGTTAATCGTGTTATCATCGTGTTATCAAGTGTTATCACCCCGCTTGATGACGTATGATATCTCAAGGGCGAAAAATCATGGAAGGAGGAACCGGAAATGAGTTATACAGATCAGCCGCCATCTTGGATACGGCAATTATCAAGTCTATGCGCTTTGTCTTATTATTTTATTCAACAAAATAAACTTATTTTAATACTGCTTTATTAATCTTAATCAAATCATCCAAATATTCTTAATTTTCTAGTTTATTAATCATAGATATTACGTTACAATTAAAAAGACGAATAAAAATATTAATCATAGGCCTCTTTGGCCTTGACAGTAGCCCGAAAAAAAACAACAGGGAAAAACAGGATAGGCCTAAAGGAGGCAAAGATTAATATGCTGTCATTATAGAAGCGACCGGAGTGCCAAGTTATCAACAAATCTTCGTATATTTTGGTAACTTATTGTTATCCGATGTTAACAAAAGTGTTAGTAAGCTATGATAACACGTGATGATAATGGATAATTTGATCACTGAGCCTTTCTAAAGACTTTTTGTTACTCCTTTCTTGCGATATCTAACGTTTTATTTAATATTTTAGGCCTATTGTGCTTTGGTGCGGCACGTGGAGTGGGCGCTGAGGATCCCCTGCACCAAGAGAGTGGGCCTACTAAGTTGAGCCTATAGGGAAATCCAAGGTAAAATGCAAGAGGAAAGAGGGGAAAAAGAAACGAAAATTGAAGCATAGAAAAAGGGGAAGAAGGGGAGGAAAGGGTTAATGGGCACAGGGCAAGGGAATTGCTGTTTATTGAACGCTTGGCAAAGGATGCACAGCCTATGAGAAGATGAGGCTAGGCCTACCCAAGGCCCTGATGGAGGGGTAGGCAGATGAAAACATACCGCCTCATCCATCGCTGGGTGCTGCCTGGCTGGCTGGCTGGCTGGGGAGGACAGGGGGCCATTGATGTTTTGCTGTAGGCCTAGGCCCTCAACCCTTTCTCTCCAAAATTTATTGATCGTTTAGAGTCGTCTGTGTGTGTGTGTGTGGAGTGTGGAGTGTGGGAGGGAGAAGAGAGAAAAGAAACGTTCTAGAAGAACTGAGAAGAAAAGAACTTTTGCTTGAAGAATAAGTATAGAAGTCCATAGACCTGATTCCAAATAGGCCACTGAAGAACCTACTCTTCAACTACGGACTGGCGTATAAAATACTTATGAGCACAGATTTCACTTGAAAATCACTCTCAAAATCACCAAAAAATCTGAGAAATATTTTGATATCATAAAAGTTCTGAAATTTCGTCAGACCGATTTAATAAGAGAGTCCGCTATAGTGAGGCGCGCTTTTAGACTAACCCCCCTACTACGGACTGGCGTATAAAATAGTCCCGTCCATAGATTTCACTCGAAAATCACTCTAAAAATCATCAAAAAATCTGAGAAACATTTTGATATAAAAAAAAAATTTTGAAATTTCCACAGACTGATTTAATACAAGTGTCCGCTATAGCGAGGCGGGGCTTCTGGAACATTTGCTATGTATAACTAGCTTATACGGCGCTTGCGTCTTCAACTGTCAATATAGAAAATGCAAGTAATCAAGTCGAGTTTTGTGCGAAACCTACTGTCACTCGGCTACCCAAAGCAATAATTAATACAAATGACTGTAACTATTCTCTAGATTTTTTTTGTCCCTAGAAAATCACATATAACAAAAAAAAACGTAGAAAACATGAAAGTAATACCCCAAAAAATCTTCCATGTCTTATCCTCTTGTTCTGGTTAGGTTCACGTTTCCCTGGAAACAATTATGTTCCAGTGAAAACAACACGTCTTTAGGACTATTCTGTATCAAAGCCAGAAAAGGTGAAAGCTTTCTTAGTATGGACAGGTTGGATATATACGTGTTTGTTTGGTTTTTGAGATAGAAGCACAGTAGAACCATTAAGTATAACAATTATGACCCATTGAAAACTACACATCTTTAGGACTTTTCTGTATCAAAATCCAGAAAAGGTGAAGTCTTTCTTGGTATGGACAGGTTGGATATAGACTTGTTTGTTCTGGTTTTGAGATAGAAGAACAGTAAACCCATGAATTATAACAATTATGACCCAGTGAAAACTACACATCTTTAGGATTTTTCTATATCAAAGCCAGAAAAGGTGAAGGCTTTCTTAGTATGGACAGGTTGGATATATACGTGTTTGTTTGGTTTTTGAGATATAAGAACAGTAAACCCATGAATTATAACAATTACGATCCAGTGAAAACTACACATCTTTAGGACTTTTCTATAACAAAATCCAGAAAAGGTGAAGGCTTTCTTGGTATGGACTAGGTTGGATATATACGTATTTGTTCTGGTTTTGAGATAGAAGAACAGTAGAACCATTAAGTATAACAATTATGACCCAGTGAAAACTACACATCTCTAGGACTTTTTCTATAACAAAATCCAGAAAAGGTGAAGGCTTTCTTAGTATGGACCAGATACATATTTACGTGTTTGTTCTGGTTTTGAGACAGAAGAACAGTAGAACCATTAAGTATAACAATTATGATCCAGTGAAAACAACACATCTTTAGGACTTTTCTGTATCAAAATCCAGAAAAGGTGAAGGCTTTCTTGGTATGGACAGGTTGGATATAGACTTGCTTGTTAGGTTTTTGAGATAGAAGAACAGTAGAACCATTATGACCAAGTGAAAACTACACATCTTTAGGATTTTTCTATATCAAAATCCAGAAAAGGTGAAGGCTTTCTTAGTATGGACCAGGTATATATATATACGTTTGTTTTGTTTAGTTTTTGAGATAGAGGAACAGTAAAACCATTAAGTATTAAGCTGGGTAGCATTGCTGTGTATCAAATCTCTGGAGAAACGTATGGTACAGGTTGAAGGGCGCCGTTTTTGTTATCAGCCGTCTCGTGCAAAATGATGGAAGGGCCCCCTGAACAAGTGGCGGCTTGTCAGAGTATTGAGCGTGAGAAAATATCTCTCAGACGCCATTCCTTCTTTAGACCCCCTCTTCCCACCTCTTCCCACCTCTCTGAAATAAAAGTTTCAATACATCCCACCGGGAAAAAAAAGATTGATTTACTTCTCCAAATAAATAACTTATATATATCTCTCTCTCTATGTTTCTTCAACACCCAGCTTTTTTAACTTAGTAGTATTGTGTACTCCCATTGAGACTAACCCACTTCTTTTTTCCAATTCTGAAATTCAATATAAATTCAACTTAAAAAAATTATATGACTATGCCGTATAATTAAGCACATTTTTAATCAGCAATTATATATATTTATACAGATATTGTGATTTAATTTTTTTTTTTTAATTATGGCATTTAGTTCGGAATTTTACCGCTAGATGGCGTTGCTAGTCAAGGGGTTATTATAGGGGTGCTCATGCTTTTGTGACAATTGATTTGGTTTGGCTGTTTGATTCGGCGGAAAATAAAGGTTCGTTATTATCTTGGTTACCGTTTTCATTACAGGAGCAATTAACGTCCGTAATGAATCCGGACATTTTGTCATTGGGGCCTCTCTGCTAAAAATGGGAAATTGATATTTAATGCCGCCTCAGTATTGTTTGATTGAGGATTGTATTGCTGCAATGTACTTTTTTGTATTTATTTTCTGAATGAATGAAGTTTTTATTTCTTTTTTCGTTTTTCAAAATAATTTAGAATTAATCGCAAACAGATAGCCAACGTCATGCCCGCACCCAAGTCGAGCCCCGCGCAGCTGGTCGAGAAGGCGTCCCCTACGATCGAGATTGTCGAAAAGAAGAAAACGAACAAAAACAGATATTCTGCCTCGTCTGACACAAATGGGACACATTCGATCAAAAATGATGGAAACGAAAAAATGATAGGGTCGAACAATAACGAGCTTGATGTAAGCGTTAACACTCTTGCTTGTTTTCTTATTTCTAATGATTATATTTGTCAAATTTTGTAATAGGAAAATGCTGTAATCAATGTTTCACCAGATTCCATCAAGAAAAGTTTCTCCGAGCAGCCCGATCGAGTCATCATCACTTACTACCTGCGGGTATAGACCCCAGCCTCTGTAACGTCAACTTTGCGGAGAAGTCCTTTAAAGTCACCCTACGATCAAAGTATGGAAACATATACTATTCTGTGTACAACTTTTGTTTATTTAATACTTATAATTTTTAACTGTAATAATTTTATCCATGATATTTAACTTGATTTTTTTAGTTGATTTTACGTTTTATTTATTTATTTTTTTCAGTGAAGAGAAGTTTCTAAGTAGCTTCCCGCAGCTCAGGGACAACAAAACGAAGATCCAGTGGGACGTGGTACTTCAAAAATCTGTCGTCCCCGAAAAGTGTTCGTATAAAGTGACTCCTTCAGCGTTAGAACTCAGTCTATGCAAAGCGGATTCAGCGAGTTGGGGTAGTCTTTCGCCTGTGATGGGTAGGTAGAAAAACGCAACTACAGTATAAAATACTTAACTAGAAATATTTGTCTTTTCGTAGAAACGAGTTCTCGCAGTCAGACGGGTGAGTGGAAGC
Source organism: Eulimnadia texana (assembly GCA_002872375.1). Classification (NCBI taxonomy): domain Eukaryota; kingdom Metazoa; phylum Arthropoda; class Branchiopoda; order Diplostraca; family Limnadiidae; genus Eulimnadia; species Eulimnadia texana. The sequence goes on from NKDA01000001.1 coordinate 16,695,385, forward strand.
CTATCGTTGCCCTGCGAAAGAGCAGCCCAGACTTCCCGAGCCCCCAAAACCCGCAAAACCGAAGGTGGACGAGCAGGAAGCCAATGTTCCCGTCGGTTATACAGGCATCGAGAATATTGGGAACACGTGCTTCATGAATTCCGTTATTCAGTGTTTAGCAAATACTCCAGCGCTTCGCAATTACTTCTTAAGTACATTATTTCTTTATATTATACTTTTTAAATTTTACATTTATCTTATATTATTTCATTTCATAAAATTAAATTATTTAAAATATTTTTATATAAAGGCTCAAAATTCCAGCAGGACATCAATAAAGACAACCCGCTCGGTCTGAAGGGGAATCTGGCCGTCGCGTTTGCCGTTCTGCTGCGGCAGATGTGGTCGGGGAAACGACAGTCCGTCGCACCGGTAGCACTGAAGAAACTAGTCGCCAGCAAAGCCTCTCAGTTTGAGGGATACGCCCAGCACGACGCTCAAGAATTCATGGCTTTCCTGCTCGATGGATTGCATGAGGTATGTACCGTTAAGCTGTGATGATGAATGTACAGTCGTGAGCATGAAAAAGTATATACCTAATCTAAACAGTGCAGGAAAGTTCCCTGAAAAAGGGGAAAATGGGGTCCAGAAAGAGGAAAAAATAAAAGAAGCGGGAAAAGGGAAAATCTCAAAGTGTGGCCTGCATTCTAGTACGGAGGGGGGAAAGGGAGTAATAAGGGAAGAGGGAAAAAAGGGAAAAATGAAAGTGGAATTAAAAATTTGAGTGAAATTTGAAAAAAAAAAAAATAAATTAGGTTCAATTAATTAATAAAATAAAAATAAATCAATCAAGTTCAAATTTGAAATAAAAGAATAAGAAAAAATAAATTAAAATTAAATTAAGTACCTAATTAAAAGTCCTTAAATCCTGGTGGATACTTTTTTTTGGCTCATGACTGTACTTAAACGTCTTTTCGCTTTCCTTCGAGGGATTTTTAGGATTTGAACCGGGTGAAAGAGAAACCCTACACTTCAACGGTCGAATCCAACGGCAGACCCGACGCAGAAGTTGCCGAGGAAGCGTGGCGTATCCACAAACTGCGCAACGATTCGCTGATTGTCGACTTGTTCCAGGGCCAGTATAAATCTACGCTCCATTGTCCCGCTTGCCATAACGTAATTCCTATATTTTATTAATAATAAAATATTTATTTGAATTTATTAATGTGTTATTTTATTAATTTATATTTGTATTCTTTATTTTTGATTAATTCTATAAATTTAATTAGATTTTTTTAATTAAATGAAATATTGTTAAATTTTAATAAATTTTATTGTGAATTAATCTATGAATCAACTAAATTAAATTTTTGATAATGAATTTTTTACTATTAATAAATACGTATTTGTTTAAATTTAAGTTATATTTAGTTCTAATAAAGGTTTGGTTTTAGTTAATGAAATAATGTTTTGTTGAATTTTTAATAGGTTTCCGTTACGTTTGACCCGTTCCTGTTCCTGTCGCTACCGCTACTCGTCCCAGACGCAAGCTGTCCGCATTTTTATTTTACCGTGATACCGCACGACAGCCTCTATTGGTATTTCTATCAATAATGTATTCAATAAATGTTAAGTAAATTGTAAATAAATATTAAATGAGGTCTACCTATTCGAATGAAATCAAATAAAATTGATATTGATAAAATTCAGGAATATTAAATACTAGAATACTGAAATACAGAAAAATAAATTAACGATACTAATAAAATATTAAATAAATGTGTAACATAATATTTAATATAAATATACGATATCAAAGACTAAAATTAGGTTGAAAAATATAAAAAATTCAAAGTAAATAATGGAAATATTAAAAAAGTTAACTAATCAATTAAAATTAAAATTTTAATACTTAATTTTGGAATTTCCGTAGTTGACTGTCGCGGTGAACGGGGATTCGCGAGTCAAGGACTTCAGATCGGAATTGGCAGCCGCTGCGGGTTTGGATCCTTCAGTTCTGCGTATTATCGAAGTTTTTAAAGGACGAATCCATCGACTGCTGGAAGATTACATCTCCATCGACTCCATCCAAGCTAACGATGTGATTTTTGCCTTCGAAACGCTGCTACCCGACTCCGCTGAAGACGAAGTCGTCGAAATTCCTGTCATGCAGGTATCACCTTTATTTTTTAACTATTATTTTATAAATATAATTTGAATTTTTTACCTTATATTATTAATATTAGTTAATTGTTGATTAGTAGTTTTAATTTTAGTATTAGTAAATTTTAGTTTAAGAAAAAGTTGTTATTATTTAATTATTATTTTTCCAGAGAATTTGAATATTTAATTGTACTGAAATTAATTAATGCTAATTATTATTACTGTTTATATTACTATTCTCATTATTATTGTTATTATTTTTAGAGGATTTTGAAACCCGAGTTACCTGCGCACTGTTCGTCGTGCAAGAAGGAAGCGTCCAGCGCGGGACTCAAACTGAAGCGCTGCAGCAAGTGCTGCAGAGTGGCTTACTGCGATGCTGTAAGAAAATTCATAATGACTTGGAACTAGCTAACTATTTACAGGTTCCCACCGACCTGAAAAACCAGGAAATCAGGGAAAAGTCAGGAAATACAGGGAAATATCAGGGAATTGGTCATAAATGAGGAAAAGGTCAGGGAATTTGAGTTGCCACTCCGCTTAGTTTTCACTCAATTTCAACTATACTTTGTTCAAGCCTCTAGTGAATAACTTCTAGAAAGTATAAATGCGTTTAAAAAGTCAGGGAAAAATTGGAAAAATTGTCAGGGAAATCGGGGAAAAGTCAGGGAACTTGATTAAGACTTTTCAGTGGGAACCCTGTAATAATAACGAAAATGTATTTTAATCCAACAGTTATACAAATATAAAATGATGTTTTTTAGATTATTTTAATTAGTTATTTTATAAATTTATAATTAAGATATTCCGACTTATTTTTTTTATTCTACACTTTATCAATCAGGTGTTAAATCGCTATATAGTTTTTGATATCTTAATTTACTTTGTGTTATTTTTGCAGGGCTGCCAGCGTAGCCACTGGGAGACCCACAAACCTAATTGCCATCAAGCTCCCGAAATTATTGGACATCCCTTTGTGATCAGCGTTCGGCCCCAAGAAGCCACCAATCAGCAACTCTATAAAACCCTATTGAATTTCGCCAGGTATATTTTTGAATTTTTTTCAGATTTATTATTTATTATAATTAGTTTACTATATTAAACCGGATTAAAAATGAAAGGTTTTTGTTAATGAGAAAAGGTTGTCGCCTCCCAGTAGCAGACGATTTCGTACTACTGTTTTACTCCCTACAACATGGTCAGTGTTTCCACTTTTGCAGGGAAGTTCCCTGAATGAAGGGGGGAAATGGAGTCTGAAAAGGGAAGAAGAAGAGAAGCGAGTAAAGAGGAAATCTAGTCCCTGTTACATTCTTGCACGAAGGGGGGAAAAGGGGAAAAATGGAAAATTGAAAAGTGGCAACACTGAACATGGTGCATTTCGGTTACTGGGAGGCAACAAACTGTTTGATTGGCTGTTTTTGATCACGTGACCAGTGCGGACCAGTCAGATCGCCCGCTCGATTTCCAGCGTTGCCGCGTGCGTTTTCAGACTTGAATTAATTTTAGCGGCCAAACGGCAGAAAATTGAGATAGAGACACTATATACATATTCGGAATCAGCGTCAAAAGTTCTATAAGATATGTTTTTTTCCAGGTTGCCCTTAAACCAATTTATCCTATTTTATTCCCGGAAGGTTTTATTTTATCGTTATTAATTTATTAATTAAACTGCCTTAATTTAGAGTTCGTTATAATTATAGTTAATTCGTTGGATTAAATGCGTTTTTATTACCCAATTAATCCGTTTAAATTTAGAAAGTTTAAGTTTAATTCCAGCACGTTTAAATTCTAAATTAAAGTTATTGTAATTATTAATTAAATAATAAAATAAATAAAATAAAAGAATAAAATAAATTATTAATTATAGTTAAATTAAACATTCTAGATTAATTAGTTTCTTGTTTATTAGCCCACTCGTTAAAGTTAATAATTATTATTTTATGAGTTATTTTAATTATAATATAATTAATTTTTATTTCAAGAGTCTTTTTTTAAAATCTCATTGACGGGTATGCTGCAGTGCTTCCACTTTTTCCCCTTTTTTCCCCTCCGCTGGAAAATATCAATTTCCCTTTTTCCCCCCGCCCCTCCGTGCTACAGAGTAAAGCTACATTTGTAGATTCAACTGTATCCTCTATTTCTCCTTTTCCCTCTTCCTCTTCCCCATTTTCCTTATTTGAGGGAATTTCCCTGCAAAATAGAAGCACTGGGTCTTGACCATTGCTCCGCCAGCCACTCTAAGTGTCTCATTTGTTACGAGTTATTAACAGTGTTTCCACTTTTCAATTTTCCATTTTTCCCTCTCTTCCCTGATCTTTCCCCCTTTGTCCTCCTCCGTGCAAGAATATAACAAGGTCTAGAGTTCCTCTTTGCCAGTGTTGCCACTTTTCAATTTTCCATTTTTCCCCTCTTCCCTTATTTTCCCCTTTTTCCTCCTCCGTGCAAGAATATAACAGGGTCTAGAGTTCCTCTTTGCCAGTGTTGCCACTTTTCGATCTTCCATTTTTCCCCTCTTCCCTTATCTTTCCCCTTTTTTCCTCCTCCGTGCAAGAATATAACAGTGTCTAGAGTTCCTCTTTGCCAGTGTTGCCACTTTTCAATTTCCATTTTTCCCCTCTTCCCTGACCTTTCCCCTTTTTCCTCCTCCGTGCAGGAATATAACAGGGTCTAGATTTCCTCTTTGCCAGTGTTGCCACTTTTCAATTTTCCGTTTTTCCCCTCTTCCCTTATCTCTCCCCTTTTTCTCCCTCCGTGCAAGAATATACAGGGCCTAGAGTTCCTCTTTGCCAGTGTTGTCACTTTTCCGTTTTCCTTTTTTCCCTTCTTCCCTGATCTTTTCCCTTTTTTCCTCCTCCTTCCAAGAATATAACAGGGTCTAGATTTCCTCTTTACTCTCATCTCTTCTTCTTCCCTTTTCACACCCCATTTCCCCACCTTTTTCAGGGAACTTCCCTGCAAAAGTGGAAACACTGGTTATTAATATTATTGTTTTTAAATCTCTCGTAGCCGATTTTTAGTAGATTTACCGGGTTTTTTTTCGCTTCGCTTTCGTAATTTAGTTACACTGCAGAGTTCACTTAATGTATTTAGTGACGGGCGTCCTTCCTTGGCGTCGCCGGACGTCCAAGTTACTCAACACTCAATTTGCAAATTTCCGCAACTTTTTTTTTCAGACTTTGTGAGTATTAATGTGTATTTATGTAGATAATAAGATGGATAGATAATATTAGATTATAATAATAATAATAGGTAATAATAGATAATAATAATAATAGATTATAATAGATTATAATAATAATAATAGGTAATAATAGATAATAATAGATAATAATAGGCCAAAATATATTATATTAATAATAATAATAATAATAATAGATGATAATAGATAATAATAATAATAATAGATTATAATAATAATAATGGTAATAATAGATTATAATAATAATAATAGGTAATAATAGATAATAATAGGCCATAATATATAATAATAATAATAATAATAGGTAATAATAGATTATAATAATAATAATGGGTAATAATAGATTATAATAATAATGATAATAATAATAGGTAATAATAGATAATAGATAGATAATAATTAGATAGATAAGTAATGTATATTATGAGTTCGGTTTATAATAAATACTAATAAAAATAATACAGCAATAATAATTAATTTCCAACATTCACTGATTGATTTCAGTTATGTCACACCTTATTGCACTGTAGACTTTAGTTGTCCCGCACTTATAAAATTAATTAAATTAATAATTCGTAAATTAATTAATAAAATTAATTAGATTAATAGTTCAAAATTTATTGATAGAATTAATTAGATTAATAGTTCATGAATTAATTAATAGAGTTAATTAGATTAATAGTTCATAAATTAATTATTTTAAATTAATTAAATGAATAATTCGTAAATTAATTAATAAAACTAATTAGATTAATAGTTCATAAATGAATTAATAAAATTAAGGAAATTAATTAAATTAATGCACTTATTAAATTAATTAATTTCATTATTTATCTTAATTGTCCTGCACTTTTTGCTATCGAACCGAGCTAGCTTTTAGCACTTAGTTTTACTATTGGTTTCCCATTATTGCACTTGTTTTTAAAATTTTTCTATGAATTGTTCGTATTGTCGTGTTGTAGAGCCATGGGACAAGGCCAGTGTTTCCACTTTTGAAAGGAAATTCCCCGAAAAAAGGGGGGAAATGGGGTCTGAAAAGGGAAGAAGAAGAGAAGAGAGTAAAGAGGAAGTCTAGACCCTGTTATATTCTTGCATGGAGGAAGAAAAAAAGGGGAATGATAAGGGAAGAGGGGGAAAAGGGGGAAAATAAAGGAAGAGGGGAAAAATGGAAAATTGAAAAATGGCAACATTGGCAAAGAGGAACTCTAGACCCCGTTATATTCTTGCATGGAGGAGGGAAAAAGGGGGAAGATAAGGGAAGAGGGGAAAAATGGAAAATTGAAAAGTGGCAACACTGGCAAAGAGGAACTCTAGACCTGTTATAATTCTTGCAAGGAGGAGGAAAAAGGGGAAAGATAAGGGAAGAGGGGGAAAATGGAAGATTGAAAAGTGGCAACACTGGTAAAGAGGAACTCTAGACCCTGTTATATTCTTGCATGGAGGAGGAAAAAGGGGAAAATAAGGGAAGAGAGGAAAAAAGGAAAATTGAAAAAGTGGCAACACTGGCAAAGAGGAACTCTAGACCCTGTTATATTCTTGCACGGAGGAGGAAAAAGGGGGAAAGATAAGGGAAGAGGGGGAAAATGGAAAACGGAAAAGTGGCAGCACTGGCACAGAGGAACTCTAGACCCTGTTATAATTCTTGCGTGGAGGAGGAAAAAGGGGGAAAGATAAGGGAAGAGGGGGAAAATGGAAAATTGAAAAGTGGCAACATTGGCACAGAGGAACTCTAGACCCTGTTATATTCTTGCACGGAGGAGGAAAAAGGGGAAAGATAAGGGAAGAGAGGAAAAGTGGAAAATTGAAAAGTGGCAACACTGGCACAGAGGAACTCTAGACCCTGACATATTCTTGCACGGAGGAGGAAAAAAGGGGGAAAGATAAGGGAAGAGGGGAAAAGTGGAAACACTGGACAAGGCCTACGGCCTACGTGCTTTTATGAAATATAAAAGAATACTACACTAATAATATAGTTTGCATTCGTAGCAGCAGTAATGGTAAAATCTAAATGAAGAATTAATGAATAATAATAGATTATTGATTGATTGTTAATTATCTTTAATTACTGTAATTATTATTTATTACATTAAAATTTATTAATTAAATAAAATGGACAATAATGAATTGAGTTGTGATTTTTCTGAATTAGGTTTTCAGTAAGCGCGACGCAGGTGAAAAATTCGGAAAACGAGGACCAGCCCATGTTTCTCATAACGCCCGTTGATCTGCAAGGGCAGAACGTGGAGCTCAGTTCACCAACAGGTAAATAGGATTGCCCCTAGCCAGTTCTTCCCCTTTCAGTTTCCCTTTTTTTTCCCTTCCGAATTGAAAGCTGACCTTCTGAATTCCCCTTTTCACTTTTTTTCCCGTTTGAGGCCCAGGTTTCCTCTTTTCCCCCACCGAATATAAAGCTGCCCTTGTAAATTTCCTCTTATTTTTCCCTTTTTGAAACCCAATTTCCCCTTTTTCCCCTCCGAATTTAAAGCTACCCTTCTAAATTTCCTCTTATTTTTTCCTTTTGAAACCCAGTTTCCCCTTTTTCCCATCCAAATTTAAAGCTACCCTTCCAAATCTTCCCTTTTTCCCTTATTTCCCTTGAGACTCAAGTTGCCTCTTTTTCCCCTCCGAATATAAAGCTGCCCTTCTGAATTTCCCCTTATTCGTTATTTTTCCCTTTTTTCCGGGGAATTTCCCCTCAAAGTGGAAGCAGCTGCTTCTTTTACTTTACGTTTCTACTTCACTGTAGCTCTTACTTTTCCCCTCAAATTTACTTAATGTCATAGCTCAGTTCACCAACAGGTAAATAGGATTACCCCTAACAGTTTTTCCCCTGTCAATTTCCCCTTTTATCCTCCTAATATAAAGCTGCGCTTCTAAACTTCCCCTTTTTCCCTATTTCCTCCTTTTCCGGGGAATTTCCCCTCAAAGTGGGAGGAACTGAACCTAGCTTTTATTTTATCCCTAAATTTACTTAATGTCATAGCTCAGTTTACCAACAGGTAAATAGGATTACCCCTAACAGAGTTTCCCCTCTAAGTTTCCCCTTTTTCCCCTTCGAATATAAAGCTGCCCTTCTAAGTTTCCCCTTATTCCTTATTTTTCCCTTTCTTCCGGGGAATTTCCCCTCAAAGTGGGATCTACCGAACCCTAGCGTTTAATTTACCCTTGATTTATCAATTTAATTATGTCGTACCAGGGGGAGAGGTGCTGGACTTGAGAGCTGCCCTTCTAAATTTCCCCTTATTCCTTCTTTTTCCCCTTTTCCGGGGAATTTCCCCTCAAAGTGGGATCTACCGAACCCTAGCGTTTAATTTACCCTTGATTTATCAATTTAATTATGTCGTATCAGGGGACGAGGTGCTGGACTTAAGAGCTGCCCTTCTAAATTTCCCTTATTCCTTCTTTTTCCCCTTTTTCCGGGGAATTTCCCCTCAAAGTGGGATCAACTGAACCCTAGCATTTATTTTACCCCTTGTCTTATCCATTTCATTTATGTAGTATCAGGGGATGAGGTGCTGAACTTGAGAGCTGCCCTTCTAAATTTCCCCTTATTCCTTCTTTTTCCCTTTTTTCCGGGGAATTTCCCCTCAAAGTGGGATCAACTGAACCCTAGCGTTTAATTTACCCCTTGACTTATCAATTGAATTTATGTCGTACCAGGGACGAGGTGCTGGACTTGAGTCAAGTCCCCGCTCTTGCCGTGGACTGGCGTAACGACCCCAGCCTTGCGGATTATTGCGTGGTGACATCTAAACCCCTGGAAGATGTGTGCGTACTGAAAAGTGTGGCTGGAAGTGAGGTCAACGACAGCTTGACCCTTGACCTGTGTCTCCAGCAGTTCATGCAGCCGGAAAGACTGGCCAAGGAGGAAGCCTGGTATTGTCCCAAGTAATAAAATATTTTATTTTAAATTTATTAAAATTAATTTATAATAATATAATAATACCATTTTTTATAATATATTTTAACTTTTTAATTAATAATTTAACTATTTGGATAATTTAATAATAAATTTAAATAAGTGAAATAATTAATTTTAATACACAATAGTAAATTTTTGGAAAATTTTTTTTTCCAGATGCAAGGAACACAGGGAAGCTACCAAACAATTAGCCTTATGGAGACTGCCGGACATTTTGGTGGTTCAGCTGAAGAGATTCTCGTTCAAGAATCTGCTGTGGCGAGATAAGATCAACAAGAAAGTCGACTATCCATCAGGTGGGATTACACACGTCATTCGCTTGAGTGCAGTGTTTTCACTGTGCAGGGGAAATTCCCCTGAAAAAGGGAAAAATGGGGTCTGAAAGGGAAAAATGAGGGGAAAGGGAAAATCTGAAGTATAGCCTGGTGTTCTAGTACGGAGGGAAAATAAGGGAAGGAGGGAAAGGTAAATCTGGAGTATAGCCTTGTATTCTAGTGCGGAGGATATAAAGGGGAAAATAAGGGAAAAGGTAAAATCTGGAGTAAAGCTTGGTATTCCGTGTACAGAGGTTAAAAGAGGGAAACAAGGGAAGAGGGGAAAGATAAATCTGGAGTATAGCCTTGCATTCTAGTACGGCGGATGAAAAGGGGAAAATAAGGGAAAAGGGAAAAACTGGAGTATAGCCTCATATTCTAGTGCGGAGGGTATTAGGGGGAAAATAAGGGAAAAGGTAAAATCTGGAGTACAGATTGATTTTCTGTGTACGGAAGATTAAAAGAAGGAAGAGGGGAAAAAGGGGAAGATAATTGTATTATATCAAATATTAAAAAAATAAAGAGTTACTAATTATCTAAATTAATTACTTTTCTAAAGCAGTTTCTTAGTAATTTTACTAATTTTTAATTAATTTTGTTAAAATTTTGGTTGGGCGTGCAGGGGTCTGGACCTGTCGGCCTACATCCCGCAGCCGGGCGAGAGCAGCAACGCCGTCTACGATCTTTACGCTGTCGTAAACCACTACGGAGGGATCCTGACCGGACATTACACGGCGTTTGCCCGCTGTCTGCCCTTATCTGATGCATCAGACGACCAGCAAGGCAAGTTTTCCAACTCCCCTACACTTCTATTGTATCCCCCGTCGCCCCGTATTTTTATTTTGGCTCACAAAAGAATTAAAAAATTCGTTTAAAATAAAAACAGCTAATTTACGAAAATTTTTCTTCTAGGTTGGCGACTAATGGACGATAGTCGAGTAACGAACGTTGAGGAGGAAAACGTAGTTTCCCCAGCAGCTTATTTGCTCTTCTACCAGCGACGCAATCTCAGATACACCAACCCCGAAGAGCTGGACTGACCAATGGCGGAAAAAATACGAACAAAATAGATATTAAGATTTAAATTTCGAGCTCTTCTGTCGATTGGTTGGGGGGAAAAAAGTAAGTTTGTTTTTTTTTTTAATCTGTTTTTCTATTGGATAGCCTTGGAGTTACACGTGGTGGACCCTTATACTTCTGGAAAATGTTGAAGAAGTAGCAAAATCGCCTTATCTGATTATCACGCACTTAGAGAAATTTTCCTCCGTCGAGATCTAAACGGATTGTGCTCAGTTCCCTTATTCTAGGATAAAAGAAAAGTATAATATCTTTTCTACTGCAAGGAAAAGTCCAATGCGGAAGCACTGGAGGCAGGAATTCTTGATCATCTTGTATATCGTACAAGAATAAGGGTATTATCAAACGTTAAGATCTTGTTGGACCAGATCAGTGAAAAAGGTTGTCGTCTGATTACCCCAGCAAGAACCCAGTTGCAAGCGTGACAGTGCTGTTTGGCAAAGGGGGGGAATTTACCTGAAAACCCAGAACTTGTAAAAAAATTTGAAAAAAACCTTAGGGAAAAAACGGGGAAAAAAACGGGGGGAAAAAAAGAAGAAAAATCGACAATGGCTGGTTGTTCAAGTTTTATGACATTTGCACAAGAAGAAAACGCCTCTGCGTTTTTCTTCTCTATTTTTCGCTGTTGAAAATTTTCTAAGTCCCTAAATCGTTTGGGAAAATGGCGGAATAAAATGTTAATTAAAGTGTTGGAAATAGCTGCTGTTGTTTTTTTTTCCTTTTAATTAGATTGAGATCTGATTAGAAAAATTTACCTGGAATTTTAGCTTAAGCAGATGACTGCTGCTGGTGAGGAAACTGGTTGACTGCTTTGCTGATAGCAATCACCTGTCTCAGCTTTTAATGACTATCATCCGATCCTACGTTTTAGTCTGAGCTTTTATCAAGGTCTCTCTCTCTTTTCCCTCCATTCGTTGTCTTTGGGTCCGATGAGCAGTGTTGCCACTTTTCAATCTTCCATTTTTCCCCTCTTCCCTTATCTTTCCCCTTTTTCCCCTTCCGTGCAAGAATATAACAGGGGCTAGAGTTCCTCTTTGCCAGTGTTGCCACTTTTCAATCTTCCATTTTTCCCCTCTTCCCTTATCTTTCCCCTTTTTCCCCTTTCGTGCAAGAATATAACAGGGACTAGAGTTCCTCTTTGCCAGTGTTGCCACTTTTCAATCTTCCATGTTTCCCCTCTTCCCTTATCTTTCCCCTTTTTCTCCTTCCGTGGAAGAATATAACAGGGGCTAGAGTTCCTCTCTGCCAGTGTTGCCACTTTTCAATCTTCCAATTTTCCCTCTTCCCTTATCTTTCCCCTTTTTCCTCCTCCGTGCAAGAATATAACAGGGGCTAGAGTTCCTCTTTCCCAGTGTTGCCACTTTTCAATCTTCCATTTTTCCCCTCTTCCTTATCTTTCCCCTTTTTCCCTTCCGTGCAAGAATATAACAGGGTCTAGAGTTCCTCTTTCCCAGTGTTGCCACTTTTCAATCTTCCATTTTTCCCCTCTTCCCTTATCTTTCCCCTTTTTCCCCTTCCGTGCAAGAATATAACAGGGGCTAGAGTTCCTCTTTGCCAGTGTTGCCACTTTTCGATCTTCCATTTTTCCCCTCTTCCCTTATCTTTCCCCTTTTTCCCCTTCCGTGCAAGAATATAACAGGGACTAGAGTTCCTCTTTGCCAGTGTTGCCACTTTTCGATCTTCTATTTTTCCCCTCTTCCCTTATCTTTCCCCTTTTCCCCTTCCGTGCAAGAATATAACAGGGGCTAGAGTTCCTCTCTGCCAGTGTTGCCACTTTTCAATCTTCCATTTTTCCCCTCTTCCCTTATCTTTCCCCTTTTCCCTTATCTTTCCCCTTTTTCCCCTTCCGTGCAAGAATATAACAGGGTCTAGATTTCCTCTTTACTCTCTTCTCTTCGTCTTCCCTTTTCAGACTCCATTTCTCCCCCTTTTTTTCGGGGAACTTCCCTGCAAAAAGTGGAAACACTGTCGATGAGTGTATCTCTCTCTGGGGGGGCGGATGAGCGAATTATAAGTCACATATTCATACGGCAACTTAATAGAGTGACACACTGTGTGTCGTAAGTGGTTGTTCCATTGATCCGCAGCAGCAGGACTGAGTCAACGTTTTCCAGTGAAAAACTTGTCAGCGATTCCTAACTTGGGCCCTAGGTGAAAACGGTCCATCACGCAAAGGAAAATCCCGTGTGGCTAAACTGCAAGCCAAAAAAAAAAAAAAAAAATAAAAAAAATAAATAAATAAATAAAAAAATCTACGCGATTCGCTGGAAAACGTTCCACAATTCTGCGAACTGCACTCCACAGCACATGGCTGACGTCAGTGAACGTGTAGGTGTGTACAACATGCACGGCTACAACAGTAGATTTTTATAACAATAATAATGTATTAATAATGTAATAATAATTATAATAATATAATAATATAGTAATGTAATCATGTATTAATATTAATAGTCTACAAGTCTGCCCGTAGCTTAATATATATATATGTATATAAGCTTAATTATAACGGATGAGAAAGTTTTTCAAATATTTATATCAGTAAACTATATATTAAATTTAGTTTATAAAATATATATAGTTTAATATGGTAAAATAATAGTAATAATAATAGAGAATTCAATGTAGTAAAATATATATAGCTTATAAATTTATAATAATAATAATAATATATAATTTAATTTAGTAAAATATATGTATAGTTTATGAATGTAAAATAATAATAATAATAGTAACATATAATTTAATTTAGTAAAAAAAATATAGTTTAATATAGTAAAAGAATAATAATAATAATAATAATATAATTTAATATAGTAAAATATATATAGTTTAATATAGTAAAAAATAATAATAATAATAGAGAATTTAATGCAGTAAAATATATATAGTTTATGAATGTAAAATAATAATATATAATTTAATTTAGTAAAATATATATAGTTTATGAATGTAAAATAATAATATATAATTTAATTTAGTAAAATATTTATAGTTTATAAATGTAAAATAATAATAATAATAATAATAATATAATTTAATTTAGTAAAATATACATAGTTTATAAATATAATTAAAATAATACTAAATATAATATATTTATATTTAAAAATTGATTTTTGCATGGTAGAACGAAATTTATGAAAAACAATGTGAATTTAAAGGGCGCGTCCGCTATAGTGAGGGCCGACCCCGCTATTACGGACGCTAATTTGAATAGAAATATTTCATCGTATCAAACTAAATTTAGTAACGATAAATTTGCTGATTTTTTTTTACTATTTTTTGGCAGTAAAGAATAGCCCGGAATTTTTCATAAGGAAATTTAATGGAGGAGTCCGCTATGGCGGGGTAGCCGGCTATAGCGTAAGATACCACCTACGAGTGAAAGTTTAAAATAGTAGGAATTGTAATAGTAAATTATTTAATAGCACAAAAAGTTCAGATTTTTCATTAAAAAATATTTTTAATTTAATTCAAGATTTAATATGGAAGTCTATAGAGCATTCAATAGAGGCGTCCGCTAGGGCAGCCTCACTATAACGGACACGGATAAAATTTTTAAAAGTCCTATATAAGAATATTGAATTAAAATTCCATAAATTAAATTATTTTTTGTGAGAATTTTACTATTAGTAAATTCACAAAATCTTATAGAGGATATTTAACAGAGGTGTCCGTTACTGCGAGGTAGCTCTGGAACCCAATAGCCCGACCTCGTTATAACGGACTACGATTAAAATAGAAAATAATTTATTAAAATTTTATTTTGTAGGGTAATACGTTAATCTGATTTTTATAAGAATTTTAGTCGCATTCAGTTTGCTCAGTCTTCGCAGTAAGATTTAAGAAAGGTGTCCGTTATACTGAGGCAGCAGGCTGTACAGCGCTCAGGACGTACAGCGCAGCCTCACTATAACGGACACCGAATAAAATAGAAAATAATTTATTAGAATTTTAGTTTGAAGGTCAGTACGTTACTCTGATTTTTATAAGTATTTTAATTCAAGTAAATTTGCCCAGCGTCTAAATTAAGATTTAATAACTGCGTCCGTTATAGCGAGGTAGCCGGTTATGGCCTAAAACCTATAGCGCAGCTTCACTATAACGGACAATGAATAAAATAGAAAATAATTTACTAGAATTTTCGTTTAAAGTGCAGTAAGTTAAGCTATTTTTTTGAAGATTTTTAGCGTAATTAAAATTGTTAAATTCAATCAGTAAAGTTTAGTAGAGGTGTCCGTTATAGCGAGGTAGCCGGTTACGGCTTAAAACCTATAGCGCAGCCTCACTATAACGGACAATGAATAAAATAGAAAATAATTTACTAGAATTTTCGTTTAAAGTGCAGTAAGTTAACTTATTTTTTTGAAGATTTTTAGCGTAAATTAAAATTGCTAAATTTAATCAATTAACTTTAGTAGAGGCGTCCGTTATAGCGAGGTAGCCTGCTATGGCTTAAAACCTATAGCGCAGTCTCACTACAACGGACACCGAATAAAATAGAAAATAATTTACTAGAAATTTCGTTTAAAGTGAAATAAGTTAAGTTATTTTTTTGAATATTTTTAGCGTAAATTAAAATTGCTAAATTCAATCAATAAAGTTTAGTAGAGGCGTCCGTTATAGCGAGGTAGCCGGTTATGGCTTAAAACCTATGGCGCAGCTTCACTACAACGGACACCGAATAAAATAGAAAATAATTTAGTAGAATTTTCGTTTCAAGTGCAGTAAGTTAAGCTATTTTTTTGAAGATTTTTAGCGTAAATTAAAATTGTTAAATTTAATCAATAAAGTTTAGTAGAGGCGTCCGTTATAGCGAGGTAGCCGGCTATGGCTTAAAACCTATAGCGCAGCTTCACTATAACGGACACCGAATAAAATAGAAAATAATTTACTAGAAATTTCGTTTAAAGTGCAGTAAGTTAATTTATTTTTTGAAGATTTTTAGCGCAAATTAAAATTGCTGAATTCAATCAATAAAGTTTAGTAGAGGCGTCCGTTGTAGCGAGGTAGCCGGCTGTGGCTTAAAACCTATAGCGCAGCCTCACTACAACGGACACCGAATAAAATAGAAAGTAATTTACTAGAATTTTCGTTTAAAGTACAGTAAGTTAAGTTATTTTTTTTAATATTTTTAGCGTAAATTAAATTTGCTAAATTTAATCAGTAAAGTTTAATAGAGGCGTCCGCTGTAGCGAGGTAGCCTGCTATGGCTCAAAACCTATAGTGCAGCTTCACTATAACGGACACCGAATAAAATAGAAAATAATTTACTAGAATTTTCGTTTAAAGTGCAGTAAGTTAAGTTATTTTTTTGAAGATTTTTAGCGTAATTAAAATTGCTAAATTTAATCAGTAAAGTTTAATAGAGGCGTCCGCTGTAGCGGGGCTGCGTTTAGTGGCGACTTGTTACGGGAGTCAAGGTATAAAATGGAGCGACTCGAAGTCGGTGAAGTTCAGTGTGCTTTCCCACGTGGACGTGGAAACAACTTATCCCCAGAAAGGAGGTGCATTGATAATGCAACAGTTTCATATCTCCATAGTCTTGGACTGATTTACTATAGCCAAGTCCTAGTATACTCTGAAACAGGGAAACCAGAGTTAGAAGACTAAAACGGAAGAGAGGGGAAAAAATCGGGGAAAAAAGAAAAATTGGAATTGTGAATGTTGGCCGTTACTGTTTGCTTTATGTGTCATGGCCGTTAAGGCTTTGTGCGGCCTTCGATTTAGTTTCCTGGTCTCGGTGACAATCTGTGTGCTGTTGTTGTTGTCGTCGTCGGCCATGTGTCGAGCCTATTCCCTAGCAGCCGATGGTGGGAACGATAATCAAGACATCAAAGACGTCGAGGACGTCGACTTCTATCAGCCGACGTCTCAAGAACTGACCCAGTTCAGGCAGCTGATCCTCGACGCCCTGGGCCTCAGAACAGTTCCGGACGTCTCAAAAGTAAATTCTTTAAGTCTTTATTAATCGATTTCTAGTTTAATCGATTGTTATATCGATAGATGAATGTCAGCAGAGAGGAATTCGATAGAATGCAACGCGTCTATCAACAGAGGTTAACAGGAAACCAGAGAAACAGCTACAACAGTGAAGAAGATGAGGACTACACTCAAGAGATCGTCTCTCTACATCCTCACAGTAATTCCATTTAACTAAATTTCTTAAAAATCGTGCTGAATCTAGATTCTCGGATGATTCCTGAATCTATTTTGTGTAAAATAAGTTTTTCTATAACTTAATATTTAAGTAAATACAGAGTAAGAGGACTACACTCAAGAGATCGTCTCTCTACATCCTCACAGTAATTCCATTTAACTAAATTTCTTAAAAATCGTGGTAAATCTAGATTCTCGGATGATTCCTGAATCTATTTTATGTAAAATAAGTTTTCCAAAACTTAATATTTAAGTAAATACAGAGTAAGAGGACTACACTCCAGAGATCGTCTCTCTACATCCTCACAGTAATTCCATTTAACTAAATTTCTTAAAAAATCGTGCTGAATCTAGATTCTCGGATGATTCCTGAATCTATTTTATGTAAAATAAGTTTTTTCTAAAACTTAATATTTAAGTAAATACTGAGTAGAGGACTACACTCCAGAGATCGTCTCTCTACATCCTCACAGTAATTCCATTTAACTAAATTTCTTAAAAATCGTGGTAAATCTAGATTCTCGGATGATTCCTGAATCTATTTTATGTAAAATAAGTTTTCCAAAACTTAATATTTAAGTAAATACAGAGTAAGAGGACTACACTCCAGAGATCGTCTCTTTACATCCTCACAGTAATTCCATTTAACTAAATTTCTTAAAAATCGTGCTGAATCTAGATTCTCGGATGATTCCTGAATCTATTTTATGTAAAATCATTTTTTCTATAACTTAATATTTAAGTAAATACAGAGTAGGAAAATGAGTCACGCGTTGTTGGCAAGGGCGCGCGTATCTCAATTTGAGGCTAAGTACCGGAGATTCCGGACATTCCTCGGCTATCGTTTACAGCTTTCTGAACGCGGGAAAGGCCATAAATCGACAAGCCAGTCGCACTTTTGCCTCTTTTCGCTATGAAAACAAAATATTTACACTCGCAACTCAAAGCACCGCTAAAACTCTAAGGCCACCCAGTTGCGAAAACACCTAATAAAATCTTATAAAAACCGTCTTATAATCTACTTATCAAGTTAATTTTAATGTCATAAGACTTAATGAAAATATATTGGTTACCTAGTTTTTTTCTTATCTTCGTGTCAGGTATCGTTAAAGAAGACTGGAACGCCTCAGACTTTCACATCAAACGTGACGGGAATGGCGACGAAGCAGCAGGCTGGACACTGCGATACCCTTTACCTTGGGTTTTCCCGGCCAACAGTCGGGCGTCGGTGTCTCAGCTCCGCTTGCGCTGGTCAGCTCGGGACAATCAGGGGTTCGCCGCGCGCCTGAGCCCTCAGCACGCGGTCCTCACGCTCCGCTGGCTTGGCCACCAAGCAACCACTGTGATAGACGGGCGCCAGTTCCTCTCTCAATGGCGCAATCAGGGCTGGCCGAAACCCTGGTGCCCCTGGGAGATTCCTTTAGCCCCTTGCTAGGCTCCAGCGACCTGGAGATGAAAGTGGAGTGTCAGGGGCTGTTTTGCGAGGCGCTGGGCAAGGCGGACTTGATCTCGGGGGACGTTGAAGTCAAGCGCTGGGTCCGTCAGGGGCCTAGCCGGCGGTTGCGGCGCCTGAAGCGCGCTCACCGGCTCGAGGACATCCTGAAGCCGAAACGCGGGAGGACGGACTGCGACAAGGCGGACAAGAAGCGGCGCTGCTGTCGGCAGTCGCTCAAGATCAACTTTCGCAACCTGCCGGGGTTCGAGTGGATCGTCTCACCTAAAGTTGCCGAGCTGTACATGTGCAAAGGCAAGTGCCAGTACCCATACAATCCTGCCAACAACCACGCCATCTTCCAGGGTTTCCTCCACAGCCGCAAAATGGCCCCTAAACTCTGCTGTACCCCGTCCAAACTGGACGGTCTGGAGATCCTCCATCTGCGCGATGACGATCCTTCCAAACTCGGCGTTGCTCGCTGGGAGAATGCTGTTGTCACTGAATGCGCCTGCGCTTGAAACCAAGAAAACTAAATTTTTAAAAAAAATTTCAATTCATTGTCTCAACTAAAAATAAAACTTGAGATATACGGGCAAGTCTGGGTGATCGCATTTTAAGACAAGACAAAAATTCCATACGAATTTGTAATTTTTTTTTTTCAATGAGGATGTGAAATTTATATTTTGTTAGGCTCGTCTCACCTCAGGCCGTTTTGCTAGTCCCAATTTTTTGCGTAATTTTGTAATTTTGTAATTTCTGTCCATTGTTTTCTATTGGAAAATGGAAATTGAATCTCTGGAACTAGTGTTTTCATCAGCTGCAATCAATTCCTTAAGGAATCGGCAGCTTTTCAAAAACCCACTACGCCCCAGTGCGTCCTCATGGTAGGGTGGTGCACTGGGCCGTAGTGGGGTTTTGACACCCCTTGATTTTTGAATGCCACCGCGTTCCAGTGCACTCCTGTGTTGGGGTGCACTGGGCCGTAGTGGGGTTTCTACATCCGTCCCACTACGGCCCAGTGCATTACCTGTGTTGGGGTGTACTGAGCCGTAATGGGGGTTTTTACATCATTTCAGCATCTCTTCAAACCCCGCTACGTCCCAGTGCATTCTCAACATAGGGGGTGCACTGGGCCGTAGTGGGGTGTTGGGAATTCGTTCCTGCGGGAAAACTCAAACCAATTTTTTTGTAAAAAATTTGATGGTAACTATCTTTGGATGTTGAATTTTTCTTACCTTGTACAGTTTATACTGATGTCTAAATGTTATTTTTCTGGCTTTTTTAAATTGTAATTTATTCGAAAAATACAGAGAATTTTTTGTCAAACCACGTGAATCCATTTTTTCCTCGTTGCTAAGAATAACACACGTCAGACATTTCAAGCTTGCGGCTATTTAAACAGCCCAACCTTTTTTTTGTCTTTTTAACTTATTCTATTTTGTTTTCTAAAAGAACTTTACAAAAAGAAACGTACCATTGGAACCGTTTAAGTGGCGCATGACTTTCACGGAAATTTTTCCCTACCGCCGTGTACGGTTGACTATCCAAGCGTCCGCCATCTTGGATGTTCTATGCCAAAAAGAACGCCAGAATAAAAATAATAAAATAATTAAATAGTAAACAATATTTATATAATATCACTAAATCACTATTAAATATTAAATATTTCGATTTACGTATTTATTAATAAGTAACATGGAATTTGTAATATAAATATTTATAATTAATAAATCGTTTATCCTAGTTTCCGCCATCTTGGATGTTCTATGCCAAAAAGAACGCCAGAATAAAAATAATAAAAAAAATTAAATAGTAAATAATATTTATATAATATCACTAAATAACTACTAAATATTAAATATTTCGATTTACGTATTTATTAATAAGTAATATGGAATTTGTAATATAAATATTTACAATTAATAAATCGGTTATCCGAGCGTCCGCCATCTTGGATGTTCTATGCCAAAAAGAACGCCAGAATAAAAATAATAAAAAAAATTAAATAGTAAATAATATTTATATAATATCAATAAATAACTATTAAATATTAGATATTTCGATTTTTGTATTTATTAATAAGTAATATGGAAGTTGTAATATAAATATTTACAATTAATAAATCGATTATCCGAGCGTCCGCCATCTTGGATGTTCTATGCCAAAAAGAACGCAGCAATGGAAATAATAAACAAGGAATATTTTATAATTAATAATAATTTTGAATTAATTACATTTTCCAAATTAGAATTTGACACAGAAATAGAAGTTTTTGTCGGTCAAGTGAAAGAGAAACTGAAAAACTACAGGGAATTTCCAATAGTTTTCCCTTGTTTTATTGCACTACTTTAGTTTTTACTATTTTATACTGTTCTTTTGTAATTTTATTTTTTTTTTTTTTGGTTCAAAAAATAATAAAAGTTTAAAATTGTTCCATAGCCACGGCGGGAAATTTGAAATGACCACAAAAAGCGACACGCGTGGCCAATCGTTGAATAAAGCGCACGACTTGGGGATTTTTGTCTGTGGACAAAACATAAAATAATTAAATTATAAATTATATTCCAATTTAATTGCAATTAAATATTTTTTTAATTATTATTTCTTCGTCCCGTCTGCTGGGAAGAAGTGAAGGTTCCATGCAGAACGGACCAGCCGGACATCCGTGATGGAAATCATCGTTAAGGAACCGTTACCTTGTATTCTACTACCTGCACTTTGGGAAATACCAACCTCTACAACACCTACAACACCTACAACACCTACAACAGCTACAACCCTACAACACTTTACAGCCCTTCCGCATTTATTACTGTTCCGGCTATACAACCTTGTTAGAATTCAGTATAAATGTAATGAGTGATAACACTTGATAACAGTGATAACACATGATAACATGTTATCAGTCGAAGGTTGGTTTGTTAACGAGGAAAACACATAGGGAAAATTAATTAAAATTAATTTGAATTTCAAACGTAAACAGACAGAACTTCCTTCCTACATTCCAGGACCCTTAATTGAATATAATAATTATTAATATTATTATTAAACTTATTAATTAATAATCTAATAGTTAAGTAAATATGCGAATTTGGTCGTAGACTGAAGTGGTGTTGAGGGGCCGGCTGATAAGGATTGCCAAACCCCACTACGGCCCAGTGCGCGCCTAACGCTGGGGTTGCACTAGGCCGTAGTGGGTTTCGACATATTCTAAAGGATACAGAAACATCATTATGGCCTAAAATACATCCAAACGAAAGAATTGCACTGGGTCGTAGTGGGGTTTTGATGTAGAAACCCCACTACGGCCCAGTGCATACCCAGCTTCCACCGCACTGCACCGTAGTGGGATTTGAACAGATGCTCAAGGACGTAGAAACATCATCATGCCGTAAAATTTCACATAAACTAAAGTAGTACACTGGGCCGTAGTGGGGTTCCGATATGGAAACCCCACTACGGCCCAGTGCACTCAACCCCAGATAGTCTTCTAGACCATGATACTTCTACATCCATATCTTTTCAAACCCCACTACGGCCCAGTGCACTCACCCCCAGATAGTCTTCTAGACCGTGATACTTTTTCATCCGTATCTTTTCAAACCCCACTACGGCCCAGTGCACTCAACTCCAGATAGTCTTCTAGACCATGATACTTCTACATCCGTATCTTTTGAAACCCCACTACGGCCCAGTGCACTCAACTCCAGATAGTCTTCTAGACCATGATACTTCTACATCCGTATCTTTTTAAACCCCACTACGGCCCAGTGCACTCAACTCCAGATAGTCTTCTAGACCATGATACTTCTACATCCGTATCTTTGTAAACCCCACTACGGCCCAGTGCACTCAACCCCAGATATTCTTCTAGACCATGATACTTTTACATCCGTATCTTTTCAAACCCCACTACGGCCTAGTGCACTCAACTCTAGATAGTGTTCTAGACCATGATACTTTTACATCCGTATCTTTTTAAACCCCACTACGGCCCAGTACACTCAACCCCAGATAGTCTTCTAGACCATGAAATTTTTTACATCCGCATCTTTTTTAAACCCCACTACGGCCTAGTGCGTACTTTCCTTCCGTCGCACTGTACCGTAGTGGGTTTTTGGAGAGACGGTCGGGGAGGGGGTTCAGTGTCATAAATAGCCCGTGGTGTGAAGCGCAGCGGTGCGCGGCGTAAGTAAAGCGGCGCGGGCGCGGGATTCCCCGACTTCCGTGCCGCGCGGCTGGCGGCGGGATTCCCGAAACGGAGCCAGTCACGAACTGCTTTCCCCGCGCCGCCCTCTTATTATCTAACGCCACTCGCCTCTTCCACCTAATCTTGACGTCACCTCTTCTTTTTATCTCCTCAACAATATTTTTTTTTGTCCCATTACACATTTTATTTCATTCATTCAGTTTCTTTTCAAAAGAAGTCATTTAATTGAATCTTTTTTTATTTTCTACTTTTTCATAAGATTTTTTAAGAAGGAATCTTAAAGTCCTATTTGAAAAATATTAATTTGTAATTAAACAGTAATTAAATAAATAACTTTTACGGCAAAATTTTCGATTTAATTGAATCTTTTTTAATTTTCTACTTTTTCATAAGATTTTTTAACAGGGAATTTTAAAGTCCTATTTGAAAAATATTAATTTGTAATTAAACAGTAATTAAATAAATAATTTTTTACGGCAAAATTTTCGATTATTTCACGCTTCTATCCTAACTGCTCTTTTCACTGTATATTTTCAAGAGTTTATTGGGTAATATTTCAACAGTATAAAGCTGATATTATTATTATCAAACATTTTATTCACCTGTTGACGTTTATGGCAAGAAGAAGGCCATTACACATGGCGTCAAAAGCGGCGTCAAAACACCAAACTACGGGCTTCACTGTGGCGAAGCCTCCGTAACCAGAAGCCGCAGTCTATTTTTTAAAAATTATATGGTTATTATGAATAATATTATAATAATACAGTTAGATTTTGGACAGATTCTTATTTTTATTTCCATAAAGTGATAGGATTATTAACCATAATTAATTAATGTATTTAAATTTAATGGTAAACCAGGCGAGGGAGGTCTTTTTCCAATGAGGTCTACAGTTTTCCTCAAAAATAAAGTATAATTTATTGTAATATAATAATAATAAAAATATATTCGTATACAGTTTTTTCCGCTCTTTCCAACGATATATAAACATTCTCGTAAATCTTAATTAAAGTATTTAAATTAAATAGTAAACTAGACGAGGCTCTTTCCAACAAGGCCCGCGGTTTTCCCTAAAAATAAAATATTAACAATTAACTTTTAATAATTATAAAAATACATTCGTATATAGTTTTTTCTGCTCTTTCCAACGATCTATAAACATTCTCGTAAATCTTAATTAAAGTATTTAAATTAAATAGTAAACTAGGCAAGGCTCTTTCCAACAAGGCCCGCGGTTTTCCCTAAAAATAAAATACTAATTATTTACTTTTAATAATTATAAAAATACATTCGTATACAGTTTTTTTCCGCTCTTTCCAGTGATATATGCACATTCTCACAAAACTCAACTAATACATTAAATTTTCTTAATGAAACCGTCAAGGCTCTTCCACCGCACCAAGCTCCATCCATCCTTCACAAATCTCGGTTTACTATTTTCTAATTTATGATTAAATTATTTGACGATTTTAACTAATTAATTATTTTTATAAAGAAAAACACGAATATTAAAATATTCAAAGCAATTTAATAACCCGATTAAAGTATCGTGTATCATGTTGATGAGAAGAATAGTGAAAGAGTAACATGTGGTTTGTGTGTCTTTTTCCCACTTGTTAGCGTGTGGCGACAAATGCCCAAGGTACTCGGGGACTTCCCTAGTCCCTTCTGTTTTTAGCTTCATTCAAGGAAAGTTTACGGTATTGGTTTTCCCCATGAAATTATCGAGAAGACCGCAATTCCATCTTCAGACAAAAAGGACATTTGTTGTCCTTTTTGTCTGAAGTGGTAATATTCGTAGTAGTATTAGTCAAAGTAGTAGTAGTAGTAGTAGTAGTAGTAGTAGTAGTAGTAGTAGTAGTGAAAGTAGTAGTTGCAGCGACATTACTAGTAGTGGAAGTGGTGGTAATATTCGTAGTAGTATTAGTCAAAGTAGTAGTAGTAGTAGTAGTAGTAGTGAAAGTAGTAGTTGCAGCGACATTACTAGTAGTGGAAGCAGAAGTTTTGCTCTGATTATTTTTTATAGGAAAACTGAAAAAAAGAAAATAAGTGTGGTAGTGGTAGCAGTGGAAGTAGGAGTAGTAGTTGCAGTGATAGTACTAGTAGTGGAAGTTGAAGTAGTAGTAGTAGAGGAAGAGCAGGTGGGAGTTGAAGTGGTAGTATTAATAGTTATTGGTAGTAGTAATAGTAGTAGTGAAGTAGTGGTAATATTCGTAGTAGTATTATTCAAAGTAGTAGTAGTTGTAGTAGTATTAGTAGTAGTGAAAGTAGTAGTTGCAGCGACATTACTAGTAGTGGAAGCAGAAGTTTTGCTCTGCTTATTTTCTATAGGAAAATTGAAAAAATGAAAATAAGTGTGGTAGTGGTAGCAGTGGAAGTAGGAGTAGTAGTTGCAGTGATAGTACTAGAAGTGGAAGTGGAAGTAGTAGTAGTAGTACTGGTGGTGGTGGTGGTAGTAGTAGTAGAAGAAGAAGAAGTTGGAGTAGTAGTAGTAGAAGAAGAACAGGTGGGAGTTGAAGTGGCAGTATTAATAGTTATTGGTAGTAGTAATAGTAGTAGTGGAAGTAGTGGTAATATTCGTAGTAGTATTAGTCAAAGTAGTAGTAGTAGTAGTAGTGAAAGTAGTAGTAGTGAAAGTAGTAGTTGCAGCGACATTACTAGTAGTGGAAGCAGAAGTAGTAGTAGGAGCAGAAGGAGGAGTCGTAGTAGCAGTAATAATAATACTGGTGGTAGTAGCAGTAGTAGAAGAAGAGAAATTGTGAGTGTAGTAGTAGTACTGGTAGTGGTAGTAGTAGTGGTAGTAGCAGTAGTAGAAGAAGAGAAATTGTGAGTGTAGTAGTAGTACTGGTAGTGGTAGTAGTAGTGGTAGTAGAGGAAGAGCAGGTGGGAGTAGTAGTAGTAGTAGTGGTAATATTCGTAGTAGTATTAGACAAAGTAGTAGTAGTAGTAGTAGTAGTAGTGGAAGTAGTAGTAATAGTCGTTGTAGTACTAGCAGTAGTAAAAGCAGTAGCACTGATAGCAGTAGTTGTGCCGTTGTCGGTAGTGGTAGAGGTTGTAGTAGTTGTTGTTGTCGGTAGTCGTAGAAGTGGTAGCAGTAGCACTATCAATCATAACAAATCGTACTTATACAGCTTTCATTTTTGATTACACTCATTATTATTATTATTACTATTGTCATGTAGTATTTATTGTTGTAGGACGGCGTCGTGGAGCGTCGTCGGGCGTCGTGGAGCGTCTAGATAAACGATTAGGTCATCGTCGGCCAATATTAACCTTACACTTTGTTTTCTTGGAACCATACACAACATTTTTTTCCCCGTCTTCACAATAATTTAAACGTTTTATTTAACTTTTACATTTCTACAGTTCATTTTCCAGTTTCCAGTAGTTCATATTTTACACACATACATTTCCATGATGATAAAAATCGTTATCGGTCATTGATTCATCTGCTAAGGATCCCTGGTCAAAGAAACAGTGTTCCCACTTACAGTTTCCCCTTTTCCCCCCTCATCCCTTATTTTCCCCTTTTCCCCCTCCGTACTAGAATAATGCTGTACTTCAGATCTTCCCATCTCCCTTTCTTCATTTATTTTCCCCTACTCAGATCGCATTTTCCCCTTCTCCCCCTCCGTACTAGAATAATGCTGTACTTCAGATCTTCCCGTCTCCCTTTCTTCATTTATTTTCCCCTATTCAGATCGCATTTTCCCCTTTTTCAGGGAATTTCCCCACAAAAGTGGAAACACTGTAGAGAAAGGCCTCACTTGGAATCGAGTGGGATCGAACCCACTGACCCAGTGAAGGGCGATGTACTTGACCTGAGGTCTTAACCACTGCGCCACCAGCACTGAAAAATAATTATTACTATTTATTGATGGATATATAGAAAACTCGAATTAAAAGTTGAGTTGAGTACTGCTACTACATCAACTACTACTACTATTACTACTACTACTACTGGTACTACTACTACTACTACCACTACCACTACTGCTGCTACTGCTACTATTACTACTACTACCACTGCTACTACTACCAGTACTACTACTGGTACTATTACTACTATTACTACTACTACTTCCACTACTGCTGCTACTGGTACTATTACTACTATTACTACTACTACTACCACTACTGCTGCTACTGCTACTATTACTGTTACTATTACTACTATTACTACTACTACTACCACTACTGCTGCTACTGCTACTATTACTATTACTACTACTGCTACTCCTACTAGTACTACTACTACCACGGCTACTAGTGCTGCTGCTGCTACTAAATCTACTACTACTACTACTGCTACTGCTACTACATATTGCATTAAGATATTTGTTGTATATACTAGTTCCTCGTATAATATAACAAATAATTTTCGTTGTATATTGTTGATAGTTAAGTATTAAGATAATTAATTATAATTATATAGTAAATATTATATACTGAATATGAGTCAATAGGCTACTCAAGGGGTCCGAAACTCCGACGAGAGGTGTACGAAGATTATTTGATAGCATACGATAACACGGAGATAACAGATTGATAACAGTGATAACATGATCTACGTGTACGAAGATTGTTGCAAGTTTCGGACCCCTTGGAACTACTACTTCTACTACAAGTTTCTATGTTAGAACTACTCGTGTAACACAATTGCTATAGTTCTATAGAATGCTAGAAATACTACTCCTACTACTACTGTTACTACTGGCTTATGACTACTAGCTTTTATCGTACATACTTTTTACTACTTATTCACTACTACTACTACTACTACTACTGCTATACTACTATATTCATGTTACTATAACTCTAATTTTAGGACTGCTGCTAAAACTCAACCTGCTATAAATACTGCTACTACATCTACTACTACTACTGCTACTACTGCTACTACTACTACTGCTGCTACTACCACTGCTACTGCTACTACTACTATTATTGGTGCTACTACTACTGCTACTGCTACTACTACTACTACTACTACTACTGCTACTACTACTACTACTAGCTCTATACTTGTAAGGCTATCCTTACACCTTATTAGACTATACTACTACTTTCTACTGTTACTATTACAACTTCTATTACTACTCCTCCTCTCTCAAAACTATCTTCACTTCTTCGTAGAGTAGACTACTCTTCCCCACTTTTACTATTGCAGCTACTACTACTACTGTTGCTGCTTTCGGATACTTCCCACTCTACTACTACCGTACTTCTAAGTAGTAGTACCACTTTCACTACTGCTAACACTTCAACTACTACCTCTACTACTACTACCACTACCACCATCACTGCTAGCAGTATACTTTTAGGGCTATCCCTACTTCTTAGTGGACTATACTACTTCTTCATACTCTTACTATAACAACTACTAACTACTACTACTCTACTACTTCCGCCACCAATACTATCAAAACCATTCCTACTCTTATTCGTACTCTTCCTCCCTACTACAACCCTATCATCCTCCTCCTAGTCCTCCTCCTAGTACTACTACAACTACTGCTACTACCAAACTAGTTCTTCTAGCACTTGTCTCGGATCTATGGCGTGACTGTGGGGGTGTAGGTTACGGGTCACGGGGAGTTACTGGTGACTCACGGTGACTCAACTGCGATGGTTTTGAATCTGGCTGTCTCGTGAACGTCCAAAGCGGCTACATCTAATGTAAACTCGTACGTCGACAATGCGGCTGCACTGCCGCCTCTGGCAACTCGCATATACACACCTCTACCCCACAGGAAAATCCTCACTTTCGTCTGTTATCACCTGTTATCAACCTGTTATCAACCTGTTACCATCAGCTAACGGCTTATTTCCATCTTACGGTCATCGAAAATCTACAGAAAGCTGAGTAAACGGCCCGATAACACTTGATAACACTTGATAACAGGTGATAACAGGTTGATAACAGGTAATAACACTCTTGGGTGGCCTTATAAGGCAATAGACGAGCTATTTCTCCGATCTCTTAGCTGATCTCACGTTTATTTCCAAGGACTGAAGTCATTTTCCATCGCCAGAACCTCGCCCTTCAACTGTTATCACCTGTTATCACCATGTTATCAAGTGTTATCAACTGTTATCAAGACTAACCTATATAATACCCATTCACGATGACGTGGTAGAATCTTCCAGCGCGAAACCAGCGCGGCGAGCATTCGAGTTCCATATTAGATTAATTATGAAATTTATCAATTATTTATGATTATACATTAATTAATGAATAGCAATTAAGTTAAATATTCGTAGTTTTACTAAATTTCATCAAAATTTGACTTGAATTTTGTCTAATCTTCGAGTAAACCGTACCGTAAAGTGAACTGGGACTTCTACACTAAACAAAATGGCTGTCTTTTAATCATTATTTGTATTAATAACATAATGAAATACAAGTAATCGACATTGTCTACTTGTAATCTAATGAAATTCCTCGCTTTTTTTTTCATATAATAAATCACAACTTCCCTACCAAGTGGATCAAAGATACGGCCTTCCCTACCAAGAGAAGAGTTAATGAATGGTGCCTAGTGGGTCAAGGCTTTTTGTTGCGTAGTACATTCCTTCCATTTTACAGGGAAATTCCCTTAAAAAAGGGAAAACTGTGATCTCAGAAAGGAAACATAAGGGGAAAAAATAAAAGAGAGAAAGTAAAGCTTGGTATCCAAGACGGAGGGGGAAAAAGGGGAAAAAATCTGCCCTCTGTAAGGGAAAACGGGAAACTGAGCAGGCGTAGTATTATTTTCTTTTTGAAGCAGACAACTCTTTTCCGTATCAGCAGGGGGGAAATAAATAGCGTAAGTTTGTTTCATAGGAATGCATAGTCTAAAAATATAGGATTGACGTGCAGAAGAAACGAGAGACTGGAAATAACTCCGGCGTTTTGGTCAATAACTTCGGCAGAGCATTTCATTCACAACGATTCAATGGCCCCCGCTCTATATTTGTTTTCTCTACAAGAAAACAAGCGCCTGTTAACGCCCACTCGCACCAGCCGCACCTTTTCCATGACGTCAATCTTAATGATAGTCCAAATTCCTAGCCAATATATCGTTTCACCTTGATTTTCTCGCGTGATGAAATCTCGAAGACTTGGCGGGGAAAAAAAAAAGCGGAGCAATAAGTCTCGCGTAACGCTCGGCGGGGTCGCGGGACGCCCCCGACTTTCGAGAGGCCCGAGGCCGAGACAATAAGTCTTCATCAAAAGTCAAAACCGTACGTGGGTTTTGACGTAAATGAAACAACTTTGATTGGGAAACTTTTGTGTGTTGATCTTTCATTTGTATTTCCTTTTGTAACGGGAAAAGAAAAACTTGCAGAGAAAATAAGAAATTGCTCGAACGTTTGACATTTCAGACTACTCCTCCATAGTTCGCTCTTGTGCCGAGGCTGACTGGCGTTTCCTTTCTTCCGCCGATTTCGTCTCGAAGAAAGTCGAGGGGTCGGCGGGGGCGATACCGTTCTGCTGGGCGAACGAAATCAAGTCTCGTTTCATGGCGTAAGCGTCCTCCCCATCAGCATAGTACTTCGGCTCGATTTCGGAGATCCTTCACACGAAAATTTTAAAATTTATACTGGATGGGGAGCGCAAGGGACATCTAGTGCAACTTACGAGAACTTTAGAGTGTCCGTGTAAAGATGAAGAGCAGCACGATTACTTTTGCGAACGTGAAGCGAAACGTACTTAGCGTTGAAGCTCTCGATCATCGCTCGGGAGGCCTGGTCCATCAGTTTCTGAGCCAGACCCATTCGCCTAAGAGTAAATTAGACATTAAACTTGTACGAATCAAAAAACGAAGACTAGTGATGAACGTTTTAGCGAAAATAGAAAACGTACCGATGCGAGCGTTTTACAGCAAGAGACGTGATGTGCCCGTGAGGGTCGTCGTCACTGTCTTCCTCCATTTTGGCGAGGACGTAACTACGAAAAAAAAAGTTACTTGAACTTAATTGAAAAAACAAATGACGTTATTGTTTACCCGACTATATTGCCTTTCTGGTCTTCAGCGACATAACTGAGTTGAGGCCAGGATAAACCGTGATAGAAATAATATTTCATTTGATAGTTTTCAGGCAGGCAGAGCAAGTTGCAGTACTGCATGTTCATAAGGTCTTCGGGCTGCAACAAAATGTATTTAGGCTTTCAAATAAGTAATTACTGAATTATGAACTGATTTACCTTTGCACAACGAATATTCATTTTCAATTATAATTTAAATTTGCGTGCAAATCAACAACAACACGCCGGCACGGAACTTAACAAGTTTTCCCTATTCCCTCAAAGGGGACCCGCTTTCCCCCTTTTTCCCCTCCATGCTGTGTGAGGAATGTTACCTCTCAGTTTCCCTTTTCCCTTTCACCCCTCCACGCTTAGTATAAGACTATACTTCCAAATTTCCCTTTCCCCTTAATTTTCCCTTTTATCGGGAACTTCCCTTGAAGTCCAGGAAATCTTCGTCTGCTACACACAAACGCCATCTAGCGGAACATTTGCTTACTCAATTCACAAAACTTTTTCCTATTGGGAAATTATTTTTTTTCACGAGATACAACTTATTTAGACAAAAATTATCAGGAAAATTCACTGTTTTTCAAATTATTTTGATTCTTCTGCAACTGTAAACTCCCAGGCCTCGTTCTCATTGCTTTTTCTGCTGTGATCTGAGATCCTACATAAGAAAATATATAAATTAATTTTACCTTTTCAGTATTCATAATTTTTAGTTGAATTATCATTTGTTAATTATAATTACCATTTAATTAACAGTCAGTTTAGTCATTTTTAGTTAGTTTCAATATCTAATAAATTTTTATTTAATTTAGAAAGTGAAGTGAAAATACCCCAGTCGTTGTAAAAGCCGAGCCTCAGTGGATCGATTCGCTTCAGTTCAGAAACATATTTCATTATTTCTGGATAATTAGCGTTTGTATCGAGCACTCGCAACAGTTCGCACATTCGCAGAAGGACCCCTGCAAAATAATCAAAAAATTTACATATTATTCTTTTATTACCTTATTTTTAAAAATAAGATTCACTGGTAAAACATTTCTCTTCATTATTAAATTATTTTTCTTATTATTCTTATTCACTTATTTGTAACTTAACCATTTGATAATAAACAATTAACTTTTAACGAATTAATTAAGTAAAAAAATTAATAAAAACGAAGATAGAATATAACTTATGAATAAAATATTTCTCATAATGTTCGTAATTTAAATAATAATTTGAGACAGTCCAATAAAAATTCATTACTTAAATTCTAATATTTAAATAGCCAATTTAATATTGATTGAATTTCAAAAATTATTTTTAATTAGTCACTATTAATTTTCTTTTATTAAATTACGAGCTAATTTAAGAATCATATTATTTATAATTTTAGTCGTTCATAATTAACTGTAATATGTATTATTTCTTACATTTATTATCAGGTTCGAGACTCTGCAGCTGGCGACACGAATCCAGTTCTTGGGCGCAAAGTTTTTTAAAGTCTGAGTCCCTCGTTTGTTCAGCAAAGTCAGATTCCCCTTGCCCTTGATTAGCGAATAACAACCAGCGATGGTAGAACCAGGCGCTCTGGTCCCCTGGGTCAGTGAAGACAGCATTCTGGACCAGGCTGAACTCTAATTAGGTGAAATAATTTATTTTTAAACATAATTAAGTGTGGGAATGAATGAACAAACCTTCACGCAGCTTTTCCGGATTCAGTTTGAATTTTTCCGAGGGGTCGGGGAAGATCCTGGGTAGTAGTTCGCTACGATAATGCCACGACGAGTAGTTGGAAAAGTTCGCCTCGATTTTACTCGAAGAAAATCTGTACTCTTCCTCTAATGAGGTCCCTGACTTCTTGACAACGATCCTACGATAGTCCCAGCAGTGAACTGACAAAAATATTTTTATTTTTGATCATTGTTTTAATGATTTTTCATAAATTAAACCCAAGACTTACAGTTACGATCATCTAGCGACAAGCACTTATCGCACAGTTGCAGTTCCCGCTGCCAGTCGATGTCTTCCGTCAAGTCGAGGACCCAGCCGCGTTGGAACCAGGCGTTGTACGATTTTGGATTGACTTGAATACATTGTTCTGTTAGAGCCAGTTCACTTTTGACGAAATCACCTATCTCTTCTTTCCTGTACTTTTGACAATTAACTTTTTAAAACTTTTGGTCAGTAAGAAACAAACCTTATTTCCCGCAGGTGCAGTAAAGTTTCTTTCCGCACGTTCCACAGCGTGTAGATATCGGGATTTCCCACGAGAAGAAGACTCGTAATTTTTAGTATTTCTTCGTCTAGTTCTCCATTGCGCCTCTACGATATTTCATGATTTAATTCATTTGAAGAACAGATTGCATTTACGGAAATACCTTTTCGAAGACTTTTTCGATGCCAGTTCGATAGGCCGCGAGTTTCTTGGCCCGTTCTTTCTGTTTGGCTTCCTGCTGTTCGGCAGTTGTCCGCACTTTCAGTCTTCCATGCTGCAATAAAAAAATAAGCCGAAAATAAACTTTTAGTAGCGGTAAGGTATAAATAATAAATTACAAAAATGTATAAACTTACCATGTTTACTAAAGAAACAGTGAAAGAAAACGAGTTGGCTGTCAAAACCCTATAAATGCTAAACTTAGTTATAGAAATCGCCGCTAGATGTCGTAAAAAATTTTAATACTGTTTATTTTTAAATACATTATAATTATTCAATTCATATCATTATTTCAAATAATTCAAATAATTTCAGAGATTATATAATTTTTTACTATTCATTTATTTTAATTCGTAAAGAAAGGCCGGATGCAGTTTAGCCGCATCATGGAAGGACAACAAATCTCGTATGAAATTAACAACACGTGTTTTTAATAGGACATATGAAAATGGGTAAGATATACATGATTTCATATAATTTTTATCGAATAATGTTTTTTTATTTCGTCGAAATAAAGATTCCCTAGATATCCTGGACATTGACAACAGCGATAGAAACACATGCAGCTCTTCTGAACTCGAGACTCTTTTTTATTTCAAATACCATGCAGCCGCCAGAAGTTCGATCGGACTCGAAAAGTTGTACGTCCTACACATCGACAGTTGCTGGCAGACAGACAAACTTGCCTGCGCCCTATCAAACTTCTCGATACACGTCTCGTCTGCAGACACGTTGATCAGACAAGACACGTTCGTAGCCCACGAACAGACGATTGTCAACGTCAAGTTCGATCCCGCAAATTCTAACTGTTTGTATACAGCTTCCGTTGATGGTAAAGTTCGATTATGGGATTTGAGGACTCCCAAAAAAGCACAGAAAGAATTTAGCGGTAAATTAAACTTCAATATTCCTTTTTAAACTCTAAATGCTGATTGTTTTGTCTTAGATAAGACAAAAAAAGGAAATTTAAAGCCTATTACAGCGTTTGGCGTTAACTGCACTGGCGAAATTTTAAGTGCAGGAAGTGAACAGATTAAAGAAGACGTTTATCTCATGTTCTGGGACTTGCGTTCGCCAGATATGCTTCAAGTTTACAGCGACTCGCACCAGGACGACATAACAGATGTATATTTAGCTTCTCGTTAAGAAACGTTTGACACAACTGTTGAATTTAAAGGTAAAATTTCATCCAAACGAGCCAAAAAAGCTTTCAACCTGCTCCACAGACGGCCTGGTGAATATTTTCGACATAAACGAGCAGGACGAAGATGAGGCTGTGCTCAACAGTTTAAATACCGAAACTTCTGCCGGCCGTTTGCAGTGGATTCGCAAAAACGGGAAGTTTGATAACCTGGCGGTCGTGACGCATATTGAGGGAATCCAGTTTTGGGAAGCGGAAGAAGCCGCTCCCTATGAAACACACACCAGAAAACAAATCACCGATGCCATGAGGGTTAAATATAATCTGTCATAAATCTTAAACAAATAAAGTTAATTTGTTTTGTGTAGAGGAGCAATACCGAGACTTCGTATGTGGCCGAATGCTTTCAGCTCGACAGTTCGGATGATCCCATCGTTCTTGCAGGCTCAAATGCGACTGGACAGTAAGCTACTAGTTCTACAATATAAATTTAACGCAAATTCAAACTATATTTTGCTACAGAGAGTGCCTGCGTCTTCTTACGGCTGAAAACAAAGAGCTGAAACCTTACTCGATGCTCCGGGAAAGCAAAATGAGGAAACCACAGCTCGTACGCTGCGGGACGCTTCATCCCAAAGTAAGCTACATCTTCGCTTTCAGGATTTTTAATGTAATTTCTTTGTTTTTTTCTGTGTGTTATTTAGACTGGAGTGTTGATCACTGGCGGAGAAGATGGAATCGTCAACGTCTGGAAACCTGGAGGCGAAGACGAACCCGCAGCTCAGTTGAAACAGACTGTTAAAAAATCTTCCTCGAAAAGACAGAAACCGTACTGAAAAGAAAACAATAAAAAATTTATTTTACGCCATTTTTTTAACTTGCAGAAAGTTTTATTTTCATTTAAAAAAGCCTTCTCGATCAAAGAACTTTAGAAACGAGTTAAATTAATGTAATGATTTATTAAACATTCAAATTCCGAACTTAGCAATCTTCAAAACGTAATTTTAACTTCCTCGTAATGTCAAAGGCGAATCAGCTATGTAAATTTGGGACCTTTTCCCTTTTTACTGATTATTTTATAAATATTTGATCGTCTTTTCCGCATATCCGAGGATTTGAACTGAGGAAAGTTTGTCCACGAGTCTCGTGTTACAAAGTTTTATTCATTCGTATTTCAGATATTCAACAAATTCATAAATCAAAATGGAGTTATCACATATATTTATAAGATTTATACCTAACTAATTACTGTAAATCATTAACCAAAGGAAAACAACGTTCGTTAGAAGTTAGTATATTATGTTGACTTACGGAAGCCGCCATCAGCAATTTCCACCTTTAAGTTTTCCATATTCCTTTAAAGATTTCACTGTTTTCCCTTTTTTCTCCCTTTGGATTAAATCACGATTTCCCCTTTTTCCCCTCCGCACTAATTGCTGAAATACAAAGCTATAACTCTAAATTCCCCTTTCCGCCTTCGTTTTGGCTCTTCTCTTATTTTCCCCTTTTTCCCCTCCCTGCTATATAACTGCCTCTAAATTCCCCTTTTCCCTACTCTTCCCTTTTTCAGGGAACTTCCCTGCAAAGTGGAAGAAGCACTGGCCGCCATCTTCTGTTTCTCCTAGCGGCAGATCCGCACACTAAAGTTGGGACTCGTGTAATCGGCATATTTTCTTATTAATTAACATTTCAAATATTTATATGTAAATTATAACATTTATGTAATAAAATAAATACACATAATAATTATTAATAAAGAGTTAAATGAATAAAAAAATTATTTTCAATTTGAAATAAGTTGCAACGTAGCGTTCACTTTAACTTCATCGTTTCTTTCAAGACCGAAACAAACTTTTACTTGAAGGCGTTGTTCGAGTGATGGCCACGTGTTTTGTAAAGCAGACGATAACAAATATTTCACGGTGAGTTGATTTTTCCGGGTACGTGATTTAATATACTTAATTAATCTTCATAATTCGGTATATGGGACTTGACTTGGTTCTTTGTGTTCAGGTGGACCGTATCGGCTGCTGAGGTTTAGTCAGTCAAACAGCGATAATACCTCTACAAATGCTACAACACTTCACTACAACACTACAACAACACGATCCTTACACAGGAATGGACCCGATGAACAATCAATTTGTACCGGATGAACTGTAATTATTATAATTATTATTTAATCAGCATGTAATATCAACTCTAACCATACTTACTGGATCCACATCAGTCGTTCCATTTTCAGTTTCCCGTTTTCCTTGAAGAGGGATCTTTTTCCCTTTTTCCCCTCATTCTGGAAAAATGCCAGTTTTCCCCTTTTTCCCTCTACAGAAAATCTACTCTTTACCTTCACACATATTCGGTTCCTCTTTCCTCATGTTTCCCTATTGATGCCCCATTTTCCCTTTTTTTTAGGGAACTTCCCTGCAAAGTGGAAGCACTGGTCCATAAAGACTTTCATTTGCTGTTATCCTATTGGGCAACGGAGAACACCTTGTGGAATCTTGGGTCAAGATACTCTGCTTCCCCTTTTTTCCCTTTTTCCCCCCTCCGCTTGAAAATATCAATTTCCCCTTTTTCCCCTCCGTGCTACAGAGTAAAGCTACACTGGTAAATTCACTTTATCCTCCATTTCCCCTTTTTCCCTCTTCCTCATTTTCCTTATTTAAGGGAATTTCCCTGCAAAGGGGAAGCACTGGTCAAGAATCAGAACCTTCCGTTCGTCCGCTTCAGTCGCTCCGCAGCTCTCGTCCAGTACAGACGTCTATGAAAAATCCTCCACTGAAATTCATTCAAGTAAACTATCTGATCAAAATTTCTAAAATATTGGAAATATAAAATTAATTATGTTTATTCATTCTAAATACTTTTAATTAACTTTAACGATGATTAATAAATTATTTAACGTAATTTGTTGATGATATAGTTGTGTTTACTAACATTTAATTTAATAATTACTGTTGTAGCAGTATGATTCCCCTCTACTTTTCCTTCTTTCCTCATATTTCCCTTTTGATGTCCCATTTTCCCTTTTTCAGGGAACTTCCCTGCAAAGTGGAAGCAATCCTTGTTACTGCTTTGTTTAAACTTTACCACTTGTACTAACATCACTACTACTACTACTACTCTTGCTAGTTCTACTGCTCTTACTACTACTGTTATTACTCCTAGTGTTGCTCACACTACTAATGTTCTTAGCACTACTACTATTTTTACTACTGTTGCTTCTACTATTACTGTTACTACTTCTACTATTGCTATTGATATTGTATTGTTGTTGATGAAAACAGAAGTTGTTTTGTATGAAGTTGATTTGTTGTTTATTACAGGCAGTACAGTAAGTCAAAGGCGATTGATAAGCGATAGTTGCTGTGATGGACACCTTCACTAAAAATGAGCATCACGTAAGTCTCAGCAGTTGGTATTTATTTTATTATTATAATATCGATTGTATACTGCTACTACTACTACTACTACTACTACTGTTGTCAGTACTACTACTGCTGCTACTAGTAGTTTTGCTACAGTTGTCAGTCTCAGCAGTTGGTATTTATTTTATTATTATAATATCGATTGTATACTGCTACTACTACTACTACTACTACTACTACTACTACTGTTGTCAGTACTACTACTACTGCTACTATTAGTATTGCTACAGTTGTTAGTCTCAGCAGTTGGTATTTATTTTATTATTATAATATCGATTGTATACTGCTACTACTACTACTACTACTACTACTACTACTACTACTGTTGTCAGTACTACTACTACTGCTACTATTAGTATTGCTACAGTTGTTAGTCTCAGCAGTTGGTATTTATTTTATTATTATAATATCGATTGTATACTGCTACTACTACTACTACTACTACTACTACTACTACTACTACTACTACTGTTGTCAGTACTACTACTACTGCTATTAGTAGTATTGCTACAGTTGTCAGTGTCAGCAGTTGATATTTATTTTATTATTATACTATCGGTTGTATATATACTTGCTACTACTACTACTGTTGTCAGTACTATCTGTTACTAGTACTACTACTATTAATCTTGCTATTTCCGCTACTACTACTGATGCTACTATTAGTATTGCTACTACTACTGTTGCCAATATTACTGTTGCTAGTACTACTACTATTAATCTTGCTGTTTCCGCTACTACTACTGCTAGTACTACTACTGCTGCTACTATTAGTATTGTTACTACTACTGTTGCCAATATTACTGTTCCTAGTACTACTACTATTTGTATTGCTATTTCTGCTACTACTACTGTTGCCAATATTACTGTTCCTAGTATTACTACTATTTGTGCTGCTATTTCTGCTACTACTACTGTTGCCAATATTACTGTTCCTAGTATTACTACTATTTGTGCTGCTATTTCTGCTACTACTACTGGCTAGTACTACTGTTGTTAGTGCTACTACTACTAGTACTACCACTGCTACTACTAATCTTGCTAGTTCTACTGCTGTTACTACTACTATTCTTAGCATTACTACTATTATTACTACTGTTGCTTCTACTATTGCTAGTATCACTACTATTATTACTACAATTACCACTACTGTTACTGGAAATGCTACTACTACTGTTAATACAGTACTACTAATACTACTGCTGTTATATTTCACCTATTACTACTGCTACTACTATTAATACTATTGTTGCTATTTCTACCACTACATACTGATGCTTCTGCTACTGCTACAACTACTATCACTACTACAACTGCTACTACCATCACTACTCTTACTAGTGCTTCTAATACTACTGTTGTTAGTACTACTACTATTATTACCACTGATACTATAGTATTATTCCTACTATTGCCACTACTACTACTACTACTACTAGTGCTACTACTACTACTAGTACTAATACTACTACTAATACTTCTGTAGTAGATGTGTTATCAGTTGTTATCGTCCTGTTATCGACTGTTATCACACAATCCCAGGACAATTGTCTATAAGAAAAGCAGAGCCCGCGTTGATTACACGATCCACTTACAAGGATCATTTAGGATTTTTGGTAATAGCCAAGGCACTTGTATTATCGATTTTGTAATCAAGGGCAAGCTATGATATGCCTTGATATTGTATGACATCATACGAGCCTTATGACAGGCTGTGATTACTAACGGGAGGCTCTAAGAGGCCATGACACGATAAAAAAAAGCTATGATGGCTTAAACATGATCGGAACATGAAACTATGATGTTTTTTGACATCATAGAAGGCTTATGACAGTCTGTGATTGCTAATAGGAGGCTCTAAGTAGGCTATGACAGGCTGAAAAAAAGCTACAATGGCTTATGATGTGGTCTGAAATCTTATGACACGAAGCTATGACAATTTATGACATCATAGGAACCTTATGACAGGCTGTGATTGCTATAATGAGAGGCTCTAAGAGGCTATGACAGGCTGAAAAAAGCTACAATGGCTTAAGATGTGGTCTGAAATCTTATGACATGAAGCTATGACAATTTATGACATCATAGGAACCTTATGACAGGCTGTGATTGCTATAATAGGAGGTTCTAAGAGGCTATGACATGCTAAAAAAGCTACGATGGCTTATGATGTGGTCTGAAATCTTATGACATGAAGCTATGGCAATTTATGACATCATAGGAACCTTATGACAGGTTGTGATGGCTAAATGGAGTCCCTAAGTGGCTGTGATTAAGCTATGACGCAGAATAAACACCCTATGATGCTTTATGATGATCTATGACACTATGATTTTCTTATGACAAGGAATTTTTATGCCTTGTGACATCATAAAAGTCTTACGACACGCTACTGTGCATCTTACGATACCTTATGATAAACCATGAAACTTCTATGACAGTCTGTGAAATCTATGACAGGCCCTATGACGGGCTATGACTGTCACAGCATTCTACGTTGCGATCTGTGATACCTTGTGATACCATACGAGCCTTATGACACGCTACTGTGCATCTTACGATACCTTATGATACACCATGAAATCTCTATGACATTCTATGAAATCTATGACGGGCTATAACTGTCACAGCATTCTACGTTGCGATCTGTGATACCTTGTGATACCATACGAGCCCTATGACACGCTACTGTGCATCTTACGATACCTTATGATACACCATGAAATCTCTATGACATTCTATGAAATCTATGACAGGCCCTATGACGGGCTACGATTGTCACAGCATTCTACGTTGTGGTCTGTGATACCTTGTGATACCATAGGAGTCTTATGACACGCTATGATTGCTATAACCGGAGAGGTTCTTAGAGACTGTTATCTATATTACGTGTTATCGCCATGTTATCAGTGTTATCACCATGTTATCAGCATATTGTCTAAGTCGAGGAATCATTCTACATAATGAAGTCGAAAGAAATAAGAAAAGCGTAATTCTGGAGTCCGCCATTTTAGGCCATCCGGGGACTCATTAGATTCTCCATTTGTACCCAAAGTTCCCACTGTTTCGTTTCAAGTATTCTAATTTTACCCACAGACTTGTAATTCACTAAAATTCACTAAAAAAATAAAAGTTAAGTTACGAAATTTCTCGTCTAGGTAACTTAAACGGATGTTATCGGTGCCTATCAAAGTGTTATCAAGTGTTATCAAGTGTTATCAGCATGTTGTCACTGTTATCATGTTATCATATGATCCCACAGCAACTTGCCGACAGACAATTCTCATAGAGGACTGTGTAGACTTTGGAACTGAGACTCAGTGAGTTCTCACAACTTTGAGAGCTTTCTCGCTGAGATCTCACCGAGTCTCTGTAGTCCTATATGAGAATTTTCTGTGGGGTTATCGCTCTTATTGACATGTTATCATCTTGTTTGTCATCATATTGCCGCCTTGTTATCATCGTGTTATCAATAGATTATCGGTAATATATCGATCGGCTCTTAACGAGTGTCAAATCCCTGTGGCTTGAAAAAAACCGTCAAAGTCAAAGGCGATCGTTGAAGAGCCCGCAGTGGAAAGCGACTTGAGATCTGCAGCAAGGGGTCCGAAACTTCAAGGAAAAGTGTACGAAGATTATTTGATAACACGTGATAACACGGAGATAACAGGTTGATAACAGTGATAACATGACCCAGGTGTACGAAGATTATTGGAAGTTTCGGACCCCTTGACAAATTCAAAAAGAGACAAAAATAACCGAATCAAATAAAATAAGAAAAGGAGAAATATATACTAAATATACTAGTTATAATGAAGTATACTAGAATATATATATATGTTATACTAGAATATTATAATTCTTATAATATCACATTATATAGTTAAGTATAAAATAATATTCTAGAATATACAAGAATATATATATATATATATATATATACTATTTACTAGAATATATATGGTATACTAGTAGTGGAATAATGAAGGGGTCTGAAACTCCGAGGAAAAGTGTACGAAGATTATTTGATAACATATGATAACATGGAGATAACAGGATGATAACAGTGATAACACGACCTAGGTGTACGAAGATTATTGCAAGTTTCGGACCCCCTTGATTATGTTAACTTGTAGTCGCTACAGTGATCTGTATTATTAATAAACAGAAGGGGGTCCGAAACTCCGAGGAAGAGTGTACGAGGATTATTTGATAACACGTGATAACACGGAGATAACGTGAAGATAACAGGTTGATAACACTGATAACATGATCTAGGAGTACAAAGAATTATTTGATAACATATGATAACATGGAGATAACAGGTTGATAACACTGATAACATGACCTAGGTGTACGAAGATTATTGGAAGTTTCGGACCCCTTGATAAATAGTTAATAATAATTTTTTTTTCTTGTTTTTTCTGTAACTTTTTCTCTTGGGTAAAGTAGTTCACGCGTTTCCCATTTCCTTGATCCGATTCCGCTCTATGCTATTTCCCCTTTCAATCAAACGCCCGTTTAAGGGGTCCGCTAAGGAGGTTAGGTGATAACATGATGATAACAAGTGATAACAGGGTAATCAACACGGGAAAGTCGAACTGAATAGCTGTTTAGGGCAAGGGGTCCGAAACTCCCAGGGAAAGTGTACGAAGATTATTTGATAACATATGATAACACGGAGATAACGTGGAGACAAGCAAGGGTCCGAAACTCCTAGGGAAAGGTGTACGAAGATTATTTGATAACACATGATAACACGGAGATAACGTGGAGACAAGCAAGGGGTCCGAAACTCCTAGGGAAAGTGTAGGAAGATTATTTGATAACATATGATAACACGGAGATAACGTGGAGATAACAGGTCGATAACAGTGATAACACGACCTAGGTCTACGAAGATCATTGAAAGTTTCAGACCCCTTAGTTTAGGGCATTTGATAGGGATGTAAGGTGTTGGCGCGTGTTTGATAACCACTGATAACAAGACGATAACAGTTGATAACCACTGATAACTCTATTATCTTTCTATTAAATTTGATAATTAATACTTTATCTTGTTAATGTAAAATTAGATGGATCCCAGCAGAAAATTAAGGATAGTTTCAGAACCCTGAAAGTATCCTGAAAAGGACATTTTCAGGATGCCAATCAGGACTCTGAGTGCAGTGAAATTGGTCCACTTCCAGGGTGTTCAGGACCCTGACATTGGAATGCCTCAATAATAAATGTTCAGGGTACTTAACAGCGTCCTGAAAAAACGCTTTTCAGTATACTTAATGGTGCCCTCAGCAATCAAGATTCACAATTCTCAACACATTTTTTTTTTACTCATCCACGATGGGACGTGGTTCATGATATTCAGGATATGTTACGGATATCATTCAGGATGTAGCCGACATCCTTAATATTCTGCTGGGATTTCTCGAAAAAGTAGCAGAGTTGTTAGTTATTCGACGAAAACTTAATAAATCGCGTCCTTCTTCAGCGCGTCCACCTTGACGACAGATTTGTTTACCGAGCCATTTAATTAATTTCCTCATTTTTCCTTCGCTCCAACTAAAATCAACAGCAAGAAAAAAGTCAATGTAATTAAACTAAAGTTAATAGAAATATAGTAAATATAGTTAATATAATATAATTAAAGTTAAATCAAATTGTATCCTGTAAATACATAATATAAATATATAATTATAAGAATAACGTATTAAAATAAATTCGTAATATATAATAATAAATATCAATTAGAATAATAAATTAAATCCTAAAATAAAAAGTAATAGTAATTATATTTACTCTTTTTCTGTTATCAGCTGTTATCACCTGCGTTTTTAGACGAGTTACGCACCCCCCGGGATGTGTGAATAGGCAGTTAATGGACTACAATTTGGTCAACAGACAAAACTGGTCTTCAGACAAAAATTGAGCGGACAAAGCGGACAATAAGTCATTCGATTATCGATACGTATTGATATATCGATCGAATTAGTCCA
The DNA here is from genome assembly GCA_002872375.1 of Eulimnadia texana. Classification (NCBI taxonomy): domain Eukaryota; kingdom Metazoa; phylum Arthropoda; class Branchiopoda; order Diplostraca; family Limnadiidae; genus Eulimnadia; species Eulimnadia texana. Next base: position 16,738,850 of record NKDA01000001.1, read on the forward strand.
GTATTTGTTGAAGAGACTTAGTTTAGGGATTCTGCAAGATGAGAATCTTGAATCTGGAGAGGATGGCCTAGTGGTAAACCCCACTACGGCCCAGTGCACCCCCCTGGATTGTCTATACGGCCGTTTGAAGCGTAAGACCGTTGGCACTGGGCCGTAGTAGGGTTTGAAAACAGTTTTATATCTAAGATCTACGGTCTGAGTTTACAGATTTTCAGACCCCACTACGGCCCAGTGCATCACCCGGACTTCCTACATAGCCGTTTGAAGCGTAAGACCGTTGCACTGGGCCGTAGTGGGTTTGAAAACAGTTTTGTCTCACATCTACGGTTTAAGTTCACAGATTTTCAGAACCCCACTACGGCCCAGTGCATCACCCGGGCTTCCTATATAGCCGTTTGAAGCGTAAGACCGTTGTACTGGGCCGTAGTGGGGTTTGAAAACAGTTTTATGTCTCACATCTACGGTTTAAGTTCACAGATTTTCAGACCCCACTACGGCCCAGCGCATCATCTGGGCTGCCTATATAGCCATTTGAAGTACAAGGCTGTCGCACTGGGCAGTAGTGGGGTTTGACTATGTCTAAGGCTTGTGTTTGGTTTACTTATTTTCAGACCCCACTACGGCCCAGCGCATCATCTGGGCTGCCTATAAAGCCATTAAAAGTACAAGGCCGTCGCACTGGGCCGTAGTGGGGTTTACAAAATTCCCCATATCCTAATCCATTCTATGCTTTATCGACAGATATACAAGCGATCTGTTATATTGATTATTAATTCGATTATTGATTTTTAGTTCATCTAATCCTCAAGTATGGATTATAATCGATACCTTTAATCGATTGATTAATTTACTGGATCGATTTTTATCCAATTATTTATTTCGAAGTCCCTAAGGGGTCGGAAACTACTAGAATAGTGTACGAAGATTATTTGATAACATATGATAACACGGAGATAACAGGTTGATAACGCGACCTTAGGTGTACGAAGATTAGTGGAAGTCTCAGACCCTCTGTAAGTCCCTTAGCAATCGACTGATTAATTTATTGATATTATATCGATTAATTACGGCACTTTGATCGATTATCGATTTAATAAACTATCGATAAACTATCAATTAATCGATTAATCGATTTTTTGTAATTTACAAATAGATTTCATCGGCGGGACTATCATCATCGTTTTGGCAGGAAAAGATCCACAATCAGAACCTGATCCTGCAGCAAAAGGAACTGGAATGTTTGCAGGACATTCTCCAAGCCAATCAAAGTAAAATAATAATAATAATAAATTTAATTAGTCGATTTATTTATTTCGTTTTCACTAATTGATTATTGTTTATCATTTTTTTTTTTAAATCTCATTTGACGGGTATGTGAGGCATGGCCATGACCACAAGGGTAGGGATTGCAGATCCATCCGCTAGAGGTCGCTGGTCTGGGGAAAAAAAAAGATCCCACTTGAAGTCGAGTGGGATCGAACCCACTGACCCAGAGATGAAGGGCGATAGTTTTGACCTGAGGTCTTAACCACTACGCCACCAGCGCCTGTTTTTATTAATTAAATTTTTTTCTCCGTTTCCGGCATTCAGGCTGTGTGCCCAGGGCCCCAGTACTTTTGGGGAAATTCCCTCAAAAGGGAAAAATGGGGTCTCCAAAGGGAAACATGAGGGAAGAGGGAAAATTGAGGGAAAATAAAAATTTTTCAGCTAATTAAGTTATTTTACAATTAGATATTTTAAATTAAGCATTACAAACCCTAAAAATAAGTATTCACGGATGGGAAAGAGTACACAGTGCAGAGGGGGGAAAAAGGGAAAACTGAAATTTTCAAAATGAAGGGAAAAGAAGGATAACGGGGCCCTTTTTGAGGGAAAACAGTATACTGAAAGTGGAAGCACTGGTCTCTTAGACAGGTCTAGAGAGATCGGTCTAGAGTAGTCTGGGAAGACCTGGAGTCCTTGGACCTTGGAGTGGAGTGGAGTCCCAGAGGTAAAGGGTAGTGGTCTTGACCTGAGGTCTTTACCACTGCGTCACCAGCGCCTGTTTACTATATATTATAATTTTCCCCCGTCTCGGGGATTCAGGCTGTGTGCCCATGGCCCCAGTTCTCAGTGTAAGGGAGGATATTGGCAGACTCTTCCATGCCTAGAGTCTCTAGACAGGTCTAGAGACAGGGGTCTTAGAGTGGTCTGGGGAAGACCTCACTTGGAGTCGAGTGGAGTCCCAGAGGTAAAGGGTGGTGGCCTTGACCTGAGGTCTTTACCACTGCGTCACCAGCGCCTGTTTACTATATATAATAATTTTTTCCCCGTCTCGGGATTCAGGCTGTGTGCCCATGGCCCCAGTTCTGAGTCTAAGGGAGGGAATTGGCAGACTCTTTCGTGCCTAGAGTCTCTAGACAGGTCTAGAGACAGCGGTCTAGAGTTGTCTGAGAAAGACCTCACTTGGAGTCGAGTGGAATCCCAGGGTGATGACCTGACTTGGGTGTTGACCTGGGTGATGACCAGGTCTTGACCTGAGGTCTTCACCATTGCGCCACCAGTGCCTACTTACCATTTATTATCGTTTATTATTATTTGTATTATTTATTATTATTATTTCTGCATCGATTTATTTTGGTCGTCGGCTCCTAAGTAATTGATAACTAGTCCAATCGATATGAATTAAATCGATAGTGAGTGAAATTTATACTCAATATATATAATAAAATATTTCCATAGTTAAATTATTCACTTTTGTGTATAACACACTATCATTCATATAGCGATTTCTGTTAATATCGGTTCCGTAATAATCGATAATAAATCAAAGCGATACAAACTAGATCAATAATGAATGAGATTCATAGTTATAGTAAAATATTAATTATTCATTCATAATCAGTGTTTCCACTTTCAATTTGCCCTTTTTCCCCTATTCCCTTATTTTCCCCTTTTCCCTTTCCGTACTATAATACAAGGCTGTATTCCATATTTCCCCTTTTCCCCTTATTTTCCCCTTTTTCTCCTTCCGTACTGTAATACAAGGCTGTATTCCAGATTTTCCCTTTTGCCTCTTCCCTTATTGTCCCCTTTTCCCCCTTCCGTACTGTAATACAAGACTGTATTCCAGATTTTCCGCTTTTGCCTCTTCCCTTATTTTCCCCTTTTCCCTCTCCGTACTGTAATACAAGGCTGTATTCCAGATTTTCCCTTTTGCCTCTTCCCTTATTGTCCCCTTTTCCCTCCTTATTATAATACAAGGCTGTATTCCAGATTTCTCCTTTTTCCCCTCTTACCTTATTTTCCCCTTTTCCCTCTCCGTACTGTAATACAAAGCTGTATTCCAGATTTCTCCTTTTTCCCCTCTTCCCTTATTGTCCCCTTTTCGCTCTCCGTACTATAATACAAGGCTGTATTCCCGATTTTCCCTTTTGCCTCTTCCCTTAATTTCCCCTTTTACAAGCTCATTTTCCCTTTTTTCAGGGAATTTTTCTGTGAAGTGGAAACACTGTTCGTAATAAATGTACTTATTCAAACATACTGAAGAATAATAAAATGTACTAATACGGATCCAACTAATATCCCAATAGTGTGTTATAGAATACATCCAGTTACCCACTTAGCATAAGGATTTTGCTAGGATTTTTCATACTTTTCCCGCATAAAGATTTTCCCAATAAATCCCCATTTGGGAAATTTTGGGAAGTTTGGGATAAGCTCTTTGTCACGAAGCAAAAATATTGAACCACTTAAAAGCTTTAGACTCGTTTGCATGATCCAGTATTATCACCGTCAGAGGTGGGGCGGTTCATCACAAATTGTGAACCGGTTCAGGTTCACGGTTCAAACAAAGATCCCGGTTCACTCGGTTCGGTTCACGGTTCAAACAAAGATCCCGGTTCACTCGGTTCGGTTCATTTCCAAAAATGTACGGTTCGGATCACGGAACAGGTTCATAGGATCATAGGTTCAATTTCGGTTCAACTTCCGGTTCATTTTCGGTTTCGCATTATTTGTGAACCGTTTTTTTGGTTCATAATCCGGTTCATCACAAGGGAGCGTACGGTTCGGTTCGGTTCATGGTTCAACTGGTCTTGGACTGATCCGGTTCACGGTTCAGGTTCACAGACCGATGAGCCGTTCAATGAGCGGCTCAGAAAAATGGTTCCGATCCGCCCACCTCCTATCACCGTGTTATCACCCTGTTATCAGCGATTCTACTTTGAGCTTGTTCACGTCGTTATGTAAAGTAGTTTTTAAAAGTCTTACAAGTTCTAGAAATGCAGCGATAACTTTTGATAACACGGTGATAACATGATGATAACACAAAGGTTTGGCTAAGTGGTGTTGAAAACTCATTTTCTCCAGATATTTTGCTAATGCTACTAAGTATCAGTACTTACTATTTGCTACTACTACTGATGTCACTACTATTACTATTGTTACTAAAGCCATCGGTCTTACTACTGCTACCAATGATATTACTACTACTATTGCTACAACTGCTACTACTGCTACTATTTACTATTTACTACCTACTACTTACCACTTACTGCTAATGCCATCGGTGTTACTACTGCTACTGATGCTGTTACTATTACTATTGGTACAACTCCTACTACTGCTACTATTTACTATTTACTACTTACTACTTACCACTTACTACTTACTACTAATGCCATCGGTGTTACTACTGCTACTAATGCTACTACTACTACTATTGCTACAACTGCTACTACTGCTACTATTTACTACCTACTGCCTACTACGTACCACTTACTAATAATGCCATTAAGTGCTACTACTGCTACTATCTACTACCTTATACGTACTACTTACCATTTACTACTTACTACTTCAGGTGATGGTAGATGCCCCCGTATCTGGGACGGGATCCTGTGTTGGCCGCCAGCTCCACCATCCAGCGAACAGCAGCTGCAGTGTCCACAATACATCGCCGGTTTCAATATTAACGTATGTTAATTAATATTATTCATTTATATATATTATTACTATTCAGAAGTACAACTACGGCTGAGAACCGAATGACTAGGTAGCTGAACACTAGCCCCCCTCTGAATCACTAGCTGAATAGTAGCTGAACTTACGTTAGTTGCTAAAAAGTGAACCCTCTGAATAAGGGGTTGAATACTGCACTGACGGAGTTCTTTCAAAATTCAAGCGTACGAACCGTATGATATTGGGCCAGTTTCACACTACCGTCTAGCTGAATCCATGGTAATCATGCACCATTCACACGGTCATTCTGGCGTCTGACTAGCACATCTGTTTCTATTGGGGCTGAAATAATATTTATCAACACAGATTAAAGTACTGATAACAGATGATAAAATACTGATAACAGTCTTCATTACTCATATTATCAACGACTGAAATCTCTTGGATCAGATTCAATTTTCAGTCTGTCGCTTCCAGATTTCTCCACCGTTTTGAAGATTTTCGTTTATCCGAATGAATGAAACTTGAAATTTTCGTTCAATTTTGGTGTAAAAATCTTGAAAAATGAAAATTGTTGTTGTTGTGTGAAGGAAATGGCTTCGAGAAGATGTACGGAGAACGGCAGCTGGTACTTCAATGATCAACTCAACCGAACGTGGACCAATTACTCGCTCTGCATCGCCAGTGACACTTTCAACGAGCACAACTCCACTCTCATTGGAGTACGTATAGTAGTAGTGTAGTAGTAGTAGTAGTAGTAGTAGTATTGGTAGCAGTAGAAGTGGTGGTGAAGGTGGTAGGAGGGTGGAGGAGGAGCCGTAGCTGTAATAGTAGCAGTAAGTAGTAGTGGTAGTTGTAGTAGTGGTGTCGAAGGAAAATAAACTAGTACCAGTAGTAGAAGTAGTGGTAGTAGTAGTAGTATTGGTAGCAGTAGAAGTGGCGGTGAAGGTGGTAGGAGGGTGGAGGAGGAGCCGTAGCTGTGATAGTAGCAGTAAATAGTAGTGGTAGTTGTAGTAGTAGTGTCGAAGGAAAATAAACTAGTACCAGTAGTAGAAGTAGTGGTAGTAGTAGTAGTATGGTAGCAGTAGAAGTGGCGGTGAAGGTGGTAGGAGGGTGGAGGAGGAGCCGTAGCTGTGATAGTAGCAGTAAATAGTAGTGGTAGTTGTAGTAGTAGTGTCGAAGGAAAATAAACTAGTACCAGTAGTAGAAGTAGTGGTAGTAGTAGTAGTATTGGTAGCAGTAGAAGTGGTGGTAAAGGTGGTAGGAGGGTGGAGGAGGAGCCATAGTTGTGGTAGTAGCAGTAAATAGTAGTGGTAGTTGTAGTAGCAGTGTCGAAGGAAAATAAACTAGTACCAGTAGTAGTAGTAGTGGTAGTAGTAGTAGTATTGGTAGCAGTAGAAGTGGTGGTAAAGGTGGTAGGACGGTGGAGGAGGAGCCGTAGCTGTGATAGTAGCAGTAAATAGTAGTGGTAGTTGTAGTAGTAGTAGTGTCGAAGGAAAATAAACTAGTACCAGTAGCAGTAGTAGTGGTAGTCGTTGTTCTTGTTGTTTTTGTTTGTGTTGTAGTTGCAGTCTTAGTTGTTGTTGTTGCGGGGAGTACTAGTTGTAGTAGTGGTGACGGCAGTAACAGCTGTAGTAGTTGTGGTAGTGGTAGTATGAATGGTAGCAGGAGGAGTAGTAGTTGTATTAGTGCCAGTGGAAGTAGTAGGAGAAGCAGAAGGGGTAGTGATAGTAGTAGTAGTAGTAGTAAAGACTGTAAAGCTGTATCTGTCGAATCAGTGGACACGACATATCTATCAATACGATTTTAACACTTTGTCCATGGATTCGGCAGTTTCATAATAAAAGTAACAGTACTATCCATACTTCCATATTGATAACCAATGATTAAACTATCAAACTATTAAACTATTGATTGATATTCCAGGAATGGTTTCCAGTAATCAAGAAGATCTCACGTGTGGGCTACGGGGTATCGCTCGCTACCCTGGTGGTATCATTCTGCATCTTGGCTTCATTCAAGTAACTATTTTTTTACTACTAAACTATCATATAGACTATCATAAACTATTAAACCTTGATTATGTGTCGAATTTATTATTTTTGACTCGTCGAATTCATCTTTACTAATAATAATTAAAGGACAACTCCGGACAACTTGCAAAAGAAACAGCCGAAGAGAAAGTTTGTTGCCTCCCAGCAGAAAATTAGGGTGTCGGCTACATCCTGAACGATATCCGTAGCATATCCTGAATATCCTGAACCACGTCCGATCGTGGATGAGTAAAAAAAATGTGTTGAGAATTGTGAATCTTGATTGCTGAGGGCACCATTAAGCATCCTGAAAAGCGTTTTTTCAGGACGCTGTAAAGTACCCTGAACATTTATTATTGAGGCATTCCAATGTCAGGGTCCTGAACACCCTGGAAGTGGGCCAATTTCACTGCACTCAGAGTCCTTATTGGCATCCTGAAAATATCCTGAAAAGGACATTTTCAGGGTCCTGAAACTATCCTTAATTTTCTGCTGGGCTCCAGTAACAGACGATTTCGTACTACTGTTTACTCCCTACAGCATCCTGCACGTCTGCTACCAGGACGCAACGAACTGTTCGCTTGGCTGTTTTGATCACGTGACCAGTGCGAACCAATCAGATCGTCCGCTCGATTTCCAGCGTTGCCAAGTGCATTTTTAAACTTAAATCAGTTTTAGCGGCCAAATGGCAGAAAATTGAGATAGGGACACTATATATATTCGGAATCAGCGTCAAAAGTTCTATAACATGTGTTTTTTTCTAAGTTGTCCGGAGTTGCCCTTTAATAACCCAACTAACTATTAATTAATAATAGTTCATATTATTAATATAAAATATAATATATAATAATAATTCATGAATTAATAATTCATGTTAATTATTTCTTGATTGTTTAAATTAATTTCATTCTCTGACTTTTACAAAAAATCGAATTTAACTTATTTTTAATATTAAAAATTATCATTGCAATTCCTCTTTGTTAATTAAATTAACTACTAAATAAAGTATAGAACTAAAGACTATTATTTATCATTAACAGTTAAATTAAATATTAATTAGAATAATTCGTTCGCTACCTTTTACTCTTAAGTTCATCAAATTAAACTCAAATTTGTTCCAGAAAACTTCGTTGTCCCCGTAATACTCTGCACATGCACTTGTTCGTATCGTTCATCATGCGAGCCTTCATGACTCTGCTCAAGGACAATATCCTAACAGACGGGATCGGGATCTCCTCGCAGACACTCTTCCACCACGACCAAGTCCTTTACCACGGAGGCCATGTAACAATCTTTACAATCCCTACTAAAATAACTAATTATAATCAACGAATCAAGAGACGGACGGTTTAAACCGTTTCGGTTCAAGCCGAAACACCGAACCGGCTCAGTTTGTTCAGGACCAACAGCTGGGCCCCTTACCACGGAGGCCATGTAACAATCCCTATTACAATAACTCTAATATAATCAACGAATCAAGAGATGGACGGTTTAAACCGTTTCGGTTCAAGCCGAAACACCGAACCGGCGCAGTTTGTTCAGGACCATAAAATGGGCTCGTTACCACGGAGGCCATGTAACAATCCCTATTATAGAATAACTCTGGTTACAATTGAGAGATGGACGGTTTGAACCGCTGGGCCGGTTCGGTCAGTTCAAAACCGTGAACCGAATTCCTTGACAGGGACGATGTGTTAGGGACTATGTTAGAATAAGTCTAATTATAATCAAGAGATGGACGGTTTGAACCGTTGGGCTGGTTCGGTTAGCTCAAAACCGTCAACTGAATTCATTGCCAGGGATGATGTGTTAGGGACTATGTTAGAAAAGTCTTATTACAATCAAAGAGATGGACGGTTTAAACCGTTCTTTTCAATGAACCGAACCGCTGAACCGGTTCAGTTAGTTCAAACCGTGAACTGAATTCATTGCCAGGGAAGATGTGTTAGAGACTATGTTAGAATAAGTCTAATTATAATCAAGAGATGGACGGTTTGAACCGCTGGGCCGGTTCGGTCAGTTCAAAACCGTCAACTGAATTCATTGCCAGGGACGATGTGTTAGGGACTATGTTAGAACAAGTTTGTTTACAATCAAAGAGATGGACGGTTTAAACCATGCTTTTCAGTGAACCGAACCGCTGAACCGCTTCAGTTTGTTCAGAACCGTAAACTGAAGTAAGAAATTGTACTAGAATTACTCTAATTATAATCAAGAGATGAACGGTTTAAACTGTTTTTCTTTTGAGTCGAACCGCTGAACCGGTTCAGTGTGTTCGAAACCGCAAACCGAAACCAAATGGGAGAAAAACGACTAGCTCTAGATAAGAAATTAAGCCGAACTTGAACCTATAGTCTCCAAGTTGAACCGCGAACCTGAACCGAGCCTTTTTCTGCCACTCCAATCACCTCGAACCGGACTTGAACCGAACCTTTAGCCAATCCAGGCTCCAGACACGTCGAACCGAACCTGAACCGAGCCTTTTTTACCACTTCAAACGTCTTAAACCGAACCTAAGCCGAGCCTTTAGTTACTCGAACCGAACCTGAACCGGTTTAAAAGTCTTGTTAAACCTTCCTCCTCTAATGACCACAGCAACAACAACTACAACTATTACTACAACTAAAACAACTAGAACAACAACAACTACTACTACACTACAAACTACTGCTACTAGTACAACAACTACTACTACCACCACTATTCCTACTCTTACTGCTACTACTCCTACTACTACTCCTACTACTACTCCTCCTCCTCCTCCTACTATCACTCCTATTCCTATTCCTGTTCCTACTACTACCACTACTATCACCACCACTACTACTTCTACTCCTATTCCTACTCCTCCTCCTCCTACTACTACTATTACTACTGCTACTACTATTACCACCACTACCACTACTCCTCCTCCTCCTACTACTACTATTACTACTGCTACTACTATTACCACCACTTCCACTACTCCTCCTACTACTACTACTATTCCTGTCCCTGCTTCTACTACCACGAATAGTACTACTCCAATTATAACTGAGTTGTTTGTACTGTACAGTGGCTGTGCAAACTGGTGAGCAGCTTATGGCAGTACTTCATCATGGCCAATTACTCGTGGATCCTTATGGAAGGACTCTATCTGCACAACCTCATCTTCCTGGCTCTCTTCACTGACAGCAGTGCCATCACTGTCTACGTCTATCTCGGATGGGGTTTGTCTGTTCATTTTTAATATTTTAATCGTTTTTAACATCAGAACTTCTTAATTAATAAATACTGTAATTAATTTCAATACCATTCAAATTTATATTCATATATAATATAAACATTTAGTATTTATAATAAATCATTTACAATAATTTCTTTATTTTCAACAAACTTTGTCTTATCATTTTAATATTATAATTAGTGATAATATCAGAACTTCGTAATGAATAAATAACTCAATTACTGTAAATTCCATTAAGAATTTTACATAACAATAACAGTAAATAATAATTTACTTTATTATTTTTCGCCAACTCTTATAAGACAGCCAATGATTTATAAGGTAACTGATTGAACTAATTTAATTAATTGTAATTAATTCATGAATTAGGTTTGCCTCTGTTGTTCGTGTCCCCGTGGGTTGTGCTGCGTGTCCTGTTCGAGGATCTCCTCTGCTGGACTACTAATGAAAATGTCTACATCTTCTGGCTCATTCGGGGACCTATCACTATCTCCATTATCGTAAAAAAAAATGGATATACTCGTTTATAGTATTACCTCAATTATTTTATATCACCACGTTGAGATTAATTCATTAATCACCATTGGTGGTCTATTTATAGTAACAACGATGTTATATTCATTATATACCTATTAATAGTATCATTCACTACTGACAGTACCTTTTTTACAAATATATCTTGCAATTTTCAATGCCAAAATTTGTATATTAATTGATGATATTGATATTTGTGTTCGTTACATTTATTGTTAGTTAATTACTATTATTGCTAGCTATGTATTTTGCATATTTGAACTATTTATTAGGTGAACTTTGTGTTCTTCGTGCACGTCACTTGGGCGATCCTACTCAAACTGCGTTCGGGAGTCTCAGCAGAAACTCGGAAATACAGGTAAACTTAAGTACTACTACTACTACCACAACTGCTAACACCACCACTATCACTGCCACTTCCCCTGCTACTAATAGTACTACTACTACCGCTACAGCTAATGCCTTGCTACCGCTGCTGCTAATACTACCACTATTATTATTAGTACTACTACTACGGCTACAGCTAATGCACTGCTACTGCTGCTGCTAGTACTACCACCATTATTATTAATACTACTGCTACTGCTTCTTCTACCAGTTATACTACTCCCACTATTAGTACTACCACTATTATTATCAATACTACTGCTACTGCTACTTCTACCAGTTATACTACTCCTACTACTAGTCCTACCACTATTATTATCAATACTACTGCTACTGCTACTTCTACCAGTTATACTACTCCTACTACTAGTACTACCACTATTATTATCAATACTACTGCTACTGCTACTGCTACTTCTACCAGTTATACTACTCCTACTATTAGTACTACCACTATTACTATCAATACTACTGCTGCTGCTACTTCTACCAGTTATACTACTACTACTATTAGTACTACCACTATTATTATCAATACTACTGCTACTGCTACTTCTACCAGTTATACTACTCCTACTACTAGTACTACCAATATTATTATTAAGACTACTGCTGCTGCTACTTCTACCAGTTATACTACTCCTACTACTAGTACTACCACTATTATTATCAATACTACTGCTACTGCTACTGCTACTTCTACCAGTTATACTACTCCCACTACTAGTATTGCTGCTTATACGGTCTGGGAGTATCCCCAAGCCACGCTACTTCCAGACTTACAACTCGACCCAAAAGTGTCCTCTCTATGAACGCGTCCTGCGGCTCGTGTATTAGACATAAAAACACGAAATAGTTGTTTTAGATATACCTAAGAGAGCTTTATGAAGTTCATAACTTAATTCAAGTTTTAGCAAGGCTTTTGGTAATATATTAACAACTAAACTAACTTAGCAACTTACTAAGTAACTTGAAATAAAAGTTATAAACTTGATAGAGCCTTCTTAGGGATATCTAGAACAATTTTTTGGGTATTTTTTTCTCAAACACACAAGCCGCAGGACGCGATCAAAGAGAGGACACTTGGGTCGAGTTGTGAGTCTCAAAGTAGCGTGGCGTGGGGATACTCCCAGACCGTATTACTACTATTCCTCCCCTTGGTATTTTACAAGTATACCTCCTCCTCCTATTGCTATTGTTACTGCTCCTATACCTACTACTACTATTACCACTACTACTACTACTGCTACTACTACTACTAGTACTACTAATACTACTACCGCTACTACTACTACTACCGCTACTACTCCTCTTACTGGTACTACTACTACTACTACTCCTCTTACTGGTACTGCTACTACTATTACTACCGCTATTACTCCTCTTACTGATACTACTACTACTATTACTATCGCTATTACTCCTCTTACTGGTACTACTACTATTACTACTACTACTACTACCACTACTACCGCTACTACTCCTCTTAGTGGTACTCCTATTACTACTGCTCGTGCTTCTCCTCTAGGAAATGGGCCAAGTCTACTCTGGTACTGGTACCTCTCTTCGGCGTCCACTACACGATCTTCGGCGGAATGCAGAGCGCCATAGGACGACACGAAACCGTTGAAATCATCTGGCTCTTCTGCGATCAACTCTTCGCTTGCTTCCAGGTAGACAAAATCAAATATTATTCACGAAACATCGAATTCTGCTAATATACACATAAACAATATATTGTTATATCGATATATTGATTTTATATTGCTTTAAAGGGTTTCTTCGTGGCTGTGCTGTACTGCCTACTGAACGGAGAAGTTCGGGGCGAGATCTCGCGACGCTGGAAACATTTCAAGCAAGCGCAGCGACAAGGATATCGCTGGCAGTGCCAAATCAACAACTCTAGGTAAATCAAACCTTAAATAATTATAATATAAAAATGAATAATACAATAGTGTATTAAAAATATAATTTTAAGGTCGAACTTGAGTCGCTGGAGAACTTCCGTTCAGTCGTTGGGAGCCTCGGCCGAGCGACGGGACGCGAGGCCGGGCTCGTTGACACCATCCCCGGTCGGAGGGTCTTCGCTAAACCACTTGAATCGTCTGGTCCCTCCACTTGCTGCGAACCTTCGCAACAGCAGCAAAAATAGCTCCTTCGAAAGCCGACTAGAAAAGGTTCGATTAAAAATGTCGTAAAAGCCTATAATACCCACTAATTAAAGTGTTAAATACATAGATTTACGATAAATAATAATAGTAGTTAACTTAAATGTAAATAATACGAACAGATTGTCAGCGAGAGCGAAGAAGTCGAGGTTGAGACTGCGGGAATCGGGAAATCTTCCAGAAACCAAGATGGCGCCCGGGAACTTCCGGCGGAAGCGGGGGTTCCATCGGACGTGGAGCTGATTCTGATATCGGCCAGTAACGTAGATGATAGAAAATTGACTGATTTAAGCGACAGTTTCTGAGTGAAGAAATTTCAGATAAAAATTCATGTCATTGTTATTAATTGTATTCCTTGTACGTTTGATTCCTTCGTACAACCGAACCCCGTATTATCTGTGTTATCGGCTTATTAATAATTAAAATAAATGTGTGAATTTACCAAAGCATTCTTCATTCTTTTTAAATAATAAATGTGTTAAATTATAATAGAGATAATGTGAAGGAATATTTATGCAAACGCCATCTAGCGACAAAAATCTAAACTACATACTATTTTCATAATAACGCGAGAAGAATGTTAACAGGTTTTAACTTATAGATACAGTATAAAGGAATATTCGTGTGCAACGCCATCTCGCGACAAAAACGTGAACTACAAGCTGTTTTTATAACACGATAAGAATGTGAACAGATTCTAACCTAGAGAGACAGTCTAAATGAATATTTATGCGAAACGCCATCTAGCGATAAAATTCTGAACTACTTGCTGTTTATATGATTGGCACGGTAAAAATGCTAAGAGATTTTACAATTCTCTCTAATTAAGCGGTAGAATTTTTATTATTGATGAAATAGGCTATAATAATTGTTTTAAATAATGAGAATGAAGTTCAGGGTTTTACTGAACTTTCTCATTTTCTTAAAATCTAATTAACATATATTTACCAAGGAGCCTTATTCTATAAAATAACTCCTTTTTTATTATTTAAAAATTTTTTTTGCCAGTCTTCAAGTAGAACTAAGCCGGATCAGAATGAACACGATCACTGGTAAATTTAATTAAATAACTTAATATTTAATAATATTAATCAATTATTTTAAACAAGGCTTAACTTTTCTGCTATTCACCGTCACTGGAGTATCATTAGTAAACGGCCAGTATTACAGCAACGGCTACAATGAAGATTACTATTCATCAGCCTATCGTTTCGATCCTTATAATCCTGGATACAGCAGGAACTACGGCCTAGGGACTGATGCCCAGGAATGGTTTGTAGGCTGGAATAGACCCATGGACGTTTACCGCTTTACCAGTTCGGTACCTTATTTGTACGGATCCGGAGCCCTTCCAATTTACGGAAATCCTTATTTTGGACCTTCTGGTACATCTTATGGAACTGGAGGATACTTTGCTTCTGCTGGCCCTTTCCGTTATTAATGACTTGAGTCCGTGTGTATTTGTTAAGTAAAAGGCTGAAATGTTATCTGTTGTAAATTATGGTGGAATAAACTATTGTAACAAAGAATAAAGCCATTTATTGATTTTTAAACTTCTTAATTATATTATATTAAGTTAATATAAATTTTATACGCTTCAAAAGTTTGCTTATAGTGAAGTAAACTTTTAAATTTGAATTTGGCGCCAATGTTAAAACACCATCTATGAATAGATTGTTAAACTAAGTGAAATATTCTGTTGTGCTTTCATTTTTGCAGGGAAATTCCCCTAAGCGAGGGAAAATGGAGCCAAAGGGAAAAATAAGGAAAGGAGGAAAAGGGAGATTTAGAAGCGTAGCTTTATATTCTCGCAAGTAGGGGGAAAAAGGGGAAATAGGGGGAAAAATAGGCTAAGAGGGAAAATTGAGGGAAGCGTGAAATTTAGTAATAAGTCTGTTCAGAAGGGAAAAAGGGAAATCCAGTGCTATCTGTAGGGAAAAGCAAAAACTGAAAGCCGAAATACTGATCTTCTGCTTATTCATTGTGGACATTAAGTGTCAGAAGAAGCTCGTCGCATCGTATTTAACAACTCCACAAACAAGTAAAACTAAATTTGGCAACTAATAATAATATTTTATACATAAAGTAACTTGCTGTTTTATTCAAGGAATGGCATCTGTCCTTGTTCCCGAGATTTCAAAAGGCGGCTTTTCGTTCGAAAACAGTCGAAGGTATAACTGTCAAGGAACTTTCAAATACATTAACTCAAACCAAATTTCATGTTTTCTGCACAAAGAAATGCTATGCTGAGTGATAAAGGTTTTCCCGAGCCCAAAGCCGTGAAGACGGGTACTACGATCGCAGGTATCGTTTTCAAGGATGGAGTCATTCTGGGTGCAGACACTCGTTCGACTGAGGGAACCATCGTTGCTGACAAGAACTGCATGAAAATCCATTACATCGCTCCAAACATGTAGTACGTATTGTTTAAAACTCAAAACCACGTTACAAGATTGTAATTTACTTTAATTTTTTAGCTGCTGCGGTGCGGGTACTGCTGCGGATTTGGAAAAAACCACCCAGCTGATTTCGTCCCAAGTCGAATTGCATAAACTGAACACTGGACGAGTAGTACCGGTTGCTACTGCTAACCGCCTGTTCAAGCAGATGCTTTTCCGCTATCAGGTGATTTAATGAACTTCTCCTTAGTTACTTAAATGCTTATTTTTCGTTTTTTAGGGCTACATTGGTGCGGCCTTGATTCTGGGAGGGTTGATTTAACGGGACCTCATCTCTACTGCATTCACCCGCACGGTTCGACTGATAAAACCCTTACTCCACCATGGGTTCGGGGTCTCTGGCCGCTATGGCTGTTTTCGAATCCCGCTGGAAACCTGATATGGAGGTATTCATGTTGACGCTACCTTTACATTCCGACAAAAGTTAAAATGTTTATTTTAAAAAAAAGCTGGAGGAAGGCAAACAGCTCGTTCGTGACGCTATCGCTGCAGGTATCTTCAACGATCTGGGCTCGGGAAGTCACGTCGATCTCTGCGTCATCACTCGAGAGAAGGCCGAAATCCTGCGTCCTTACGATGTGGCTAACGTTAAGGGAAAAAGGTTTGGAAAAAACTTAATTTACTCTTAATTGATATTATGAATTTTATTGTAGGCAAAATTCGTATCGCTACGCTGTGGGAAGTACTGCTGTGCTTTCCTCACACACCGTACCCATCGAGGTGGAATCCACTGTTGTTCGTCCCGTCGAGACCGAAACTATGGAAACTTCGTAAAAAAAATAATCCCCCGAAATTTAAACGGGGTGGCGATAAGACATTGAATACACGATTTTTCTTCACAAACGTTACTGTGTTTCTTGTTTATTCGTTTGACTGTGTTGTTTTATTGTATTTTTATTGTTAGGAAACAGAGAGAGCGAGAGAACTTCTGCCGGGTTTTTTGAGGAACGCTACAGCCGGTTTGCACGAGAAAGCTGCGATAAATGTAGCAACGATTAATAGAGCTTAAGCGTTTATGGGGTAACTACTAAAAACCTTTCGCCCTGAGATTTTTAAATTTTTCTCCGTCTAATGCTTTGCGGTTTCAACGGGGGGAGAGAAGAAGCCTACCTCGTGATTTGTTCAGTTTCGACATTTGCGAAAAAAACAGTAGTTTTAGGACAATCAAGCAGATTATTTACACTAGCGTATGTACATTTACAATAGGCGTGTAACGACAGAGAGAAAATTCAATCATAGTAAACCCTGTTGCACATATAAATATCATAAACGAGAACAGGAGACGCAAGACGGGGTTTGTTTCTTCATTGGCTCGAGTTCAGTTCGGCCCAGCGGGACTCGAAAAAAGTCCGCATGCTGTGGCCCGCTTTTCCAACGGGTGAATCGTCTTCGTTGAACATTTCGCAATTGCTGAAGATTAAGTTCACGTCAGCGTAGAAGTCATCACGACTCTTATACCTGCAAAAAAATAAATAGTAATAAATATTCAGCAGTGAAAATTTTGGAAATCAAACTTACACTCCATCAACAAGTTTCTTTCGCACGGTGCTGAGATCCATGGGGTTGCGAATTATCTTGCGGTAAGTCGGGAACTGCTTCGTGTTAACGGGTAAGAGAAATGGCCAGGCCTCGTCGTGAACTTCCAGGTCATCGAGAATACTTTTACAAGCCGCCAGTTCTCGCTCTCGAGCCAGCGCTTGTTTCCGCTGACTTTGCGAACCTCCGTTTCCCCTTCGCGGAGATGGGGACGGAGTGGACGTTGACGGAGTCGCTGGACTCGCCCCTTCAAGTTCAGTATTTGTCTGCGAGTTGCATGTAGAAGCATCCACCTCTGCAGGAACTTCTCGAGAAGCTGCGTTTTTCCTTGGGGTCTTGCGTTTGGACGGTGCTTTGACTTGGCATGACGAGCAGAGCCATTTGCCGCGGGGGACTTTAGCGAGAGGCGGCTGGTGGCATTCGAGATGATAGGCTTTCGGACACTGGTCGCACGAGACCCAGTTCTTCGCAGTGCTGGGTTTAGCGCAGATGATGCAGCTCTTATGGCCGGTGGCTTTGTTAATACACTCCTGGCAGAACCAGTCTCCTTCGGGGATGTTTTCCATCGGTGGGCGGAAACAGAACGTATGATAGGCTTTGTCGCAACTGTCGCACAGCAGCAGTTGATCCTCGGTGTCGCCGCCTTGACAGAACTGGCAGTTGGCTTTCATGATAGACTTGTCCCAAGCCACTGAAGTCTCCAGTAAGTAGAAACAAATCGCCAACTGAGCGGCTGTCTCACAACGTCGAACCGACTCACGCCAACTCAGCAGAGCTACAGCAAAATAATAATATTATTAATTATAATCAATTGAATTATAAAAGAATAATTTAAAAACTGAAAATAATGCTTTAAATAATAATTTAGATTGCTACACGTAATTTTTTTATTAAAATGAGATAGATAATTATATAAAATAAATAACGTAAAAATAATAATGCGATTTTATTTATTTACAGCAAGGTACTACTAAAATATTAATAATTCTTATTAAAAAATTATTTAAATTAATTAAATAAAACCTTTCGTGGGTTCATCCGATGAATGGTTTCCCGACAGAACGCTGAGAACGAGCTCTCCCTTCACGACTCCGAGCGGGGTTTTGAGGTAACGTCTTTCGATAGCAGCTTCCAGACCTAATAACCTCTCCTTAGCAATCTCTATCGGATTCACTCGGCTATCGTTTTCATTGGCAGGAGGTTCGCACTCAGGCCTGAACGTTAGATTCATTTCGTTGGTTGCCCGCAAGGGAAGCTTCCAGCCCTTTACTTGCATGCTGGCGGACGCTACCCGCTCCTCCAGCGACTCTATCTGCTCCATGATGTACAGGTCAACACGTAAGGCTGTTTCCCGAGACCAGGACTCGGGATCGTCGGGAATCGCAGCTCCTCCTGGTAAGCGGACCTGCTGGTCGGGAGACTCGGAAAACGAGAGTTCTTGCGGGTTTCCCTATTAGTTTACAAAAAGATATTATTAACTAATTAAATTGTATATTATTAATTTTATAAATAGTTAGTAGTAAGGAAAACTTACAGCGCTTAAACTATTGTGCTCCGTTCGCTGAAACGCAGCAATAAAATATACAATTTCAAAAATAAAACATTTATGAATAATATTTACAATATAATTAAGTAAATTAATTAAATATTTGATTAGTAATGTGGATTATTTTTATTTAGTGTGTTTACTACCTTGGTACAGGATTCTCGAGCGAAGTCTGCGTAGCGCAGTAGCAGGCGACCGAGTTCTCGTTCCCGAACTCCTCGGGAGTGAAGGGCGTCGAGGACAGATTTGATCTGATCCGGATTGACGATTCGCCACCAGCCGCGACTCTTGGCTGCGGAAAAGAAAACAGAAGTTGAGGTGGTGACGTTGACTGAGTGAGTGAATGAATGTGCGAAAGAAAGAACGAACGAATGTACAAGTGAATGAATGAGTCGGTGAACGACTGAGTAAATGAATGAGTGACACGATGGAAAAAGTGAATGAATGAATAAGTGAAGGAATGAACTGGGTTGCTGAATGAATGGTCGACTGAACGAGTGAATGAATAAAAAAACGACTGAACAAGTGAAGGAATAAAGGTCTGAATGAGGGAACGAATGAGTAAGTGAATAAATGAACTGGGTGAGTGAATGAATGACCAACTGAATGAGTAAGTGAATGAGTAAGTGAAAGAATGAATGAACGGCTGAACAAGTGAATGAATGACCGTCTGAATGAGTGCATGAATGAACGTATTAACCAATCACGTTAGATAATACTTACGTTCCGGGATAGGCTGGACTTCTGATTTCTTCTTCTCTTCTTCATTGATCTTCTGCTCTTCTTCGCTTTTGATTTCACCAGCCACAGCAGTCGAATCTTCCTTCACAGCAGCACTCTGAGTCTCCTCCACAAAGACCAGCGACTGACTATCACAAGGAACGCGGGGTAACAAACTGAACCAAAGTTTATCCGCAACTTTAGGTGCAGACTTCTCCTCGCTCTCCAGGAGTTCACTTTTCTCCAGCGCCTGTTCCTCCTGCGGGATCTCCGGCTCTGTTTTCACTTCTAGCGGAGGGTTTGGTTCGACCGGAGGCTGCGGTTCAGGGTCTTCCGGTTCATCCTCTTCGTCCCAGCGCGGTTTCTTGACCAGGGGTTCGTCCTCTCCGTCCCAGGTTCCGAAAGCGCCGGCTCCGCTCTCTCCGGACTCCAGAGCTTCCAGGTAAACTCCGCCAGCGTGCGGAAGAACCCAGTATCGACGACGATACCGGTCCTGGCCCAGGTTAAGAGCCCGCAACTGGAGATCGGAAAATGCTAACTGAGTTAACATGTTCGCTGACTGGCGACTGAGACGCTCGACTTTCTTCTTCAGTTCGTCTGCGGCCAGAGACTCGTCTTCGTCCTACCATTCCACAAGAAAAAGAAAATTAAAAATATAAATACTGTAAATATTATAATGAACATACAGTAAATTAAATTAATGATAAGTAATAATACACGAAAAAATCATTCAAACTGAATAAACTAAATTATAAATACAAAATTAATTTTAAAAATATGACAGTAATCAATTCATTATTGAAATAAAATTAAATACCAAAATTAGAAAATTAAATGGCTAAATAAAGTAACTAGTTAAATTAAATAAATGATAAATAATCATAGCACTAAAAAAATAATAACTCTAATTAAATCAAGTTAACAATTACACCTAAATAACATTGGATTATAATAATTAAATACGTAAATTGTGTTAAAAACTTAATTCAAATAAAATAACTACATGTAATATTAAATTAGAGAATATCGCATTAAATAAATTAAATAATTAAAAAAATAAAATGAATTAAAATAAAATAAGTATATAATATATTTGCTATAATTAATCCTAGTGATTTTACTTCGTCTTGGACTTCACTAGCGTCAGCATTAGTTTCATCGGCTTCAGCCCCGCTTTCTTCAGCCGCTTCGTCGTGATCGTCGTGATCTTCAGCCTCTCGTTTCTTAGTAATCGAAATGCCGGATGCTGATTGGTTGGTCTCTTCGTGTTGGGTCGAGTCCTCTTCTTTGATTGGCGTGTGAACAGCAGTCGTGGAGGAGAAACTGGAATTAGCAGCGCGATTCTTCTTGGCTTGCAGAGTCTTGAGTTTCTTGATCCTGCTGTCGACAACCCAGCGATCCCTCCTCGCTACGTTCTGCCCTTCAATGGCCGAATCGATCTGACCAATCACAGCTTTGTTCTGCAGCAGCTCGTTCACCAGAAACGCTAACATACCGGCTTTCTGCGTAGGGTTCAGTGCTAGAAACGGTTTATTTTTCAGCCATTCGGACATTTTGTAAGCTTCAATGTCATTGTCCAGGTTCTCTTGAGAGTTTTTCGAATCTCCTAAACCATTCGCCAGAAGATAGATACGCAGAATTTCGCTTACATTCGTCGTGGTGATGTCTGCTTGCTTCAGAGTCTGCCCCAGGATAGTCGTATGCCGATTCGGGTGCGGAATACCAGGATCTTCAATCGCACAAACCAGTAAATGAGTTATAATGGACAAAAGTTCTTCCTCGGCTTCAGGATCGTAGAGCAGAGCCCTCTGTATACTGTCCAAGCTAGGAAGACTCTCCATATCAAAACCTAAGGTCTCCCCGAAAGTGTTCAAGAACTCAAACACCATCAGAATATCAGCAAAGGCCTGTCCTGGGATCTTCAGGTTGGGGATACGAGGAATCGCGGGAAGTGGCTTGTGATCCGTCAGTTCCATGTCTTCAGTAGGTGTTCGGTAGTCCCGGAAAGTTTCAAGTTCCTTCCTGCGTTCCTCCATACGTTTCTCTTTCTCAGCTCGCTTCTCGGCACGCATCTCTTCTCGCTTGCGTTCCCTTTCCTCGTACCTTTTTAAAAAGTAGTTAAAATTAGTTAATAGTTTAATGATTCCTGAACAGGAATTACCTTTTTCTGGCTTCTAGAGCTTTGATCACAGCCGTGTGCTGCCTGCGTCTTTCTCTCTCCATCTCCGCAGCATAGAAAAGTTCTCTTTGCTTATTGAGTTCTTGGAGCTTGCGCTGCTGTTCCTCTTCTCTGAGGCGGTCCAGCTCTTCCTGCTTCTTCTTGCGGGCCTCGAGGATCTGCTGGGCGCGTAGCTCCCTCTCGCGGCGTTGCGCTTCTTGTCGCTCGATCCTCTCCTGCTCTCTCATCTGTCGCCGAGCCTCTTTCGCGGCCTGCAACGCGCGTTCTTTCTCCATTCGTTGGTGCAGCTTCATCTCCTGGGCCTGCCGAGCCATTTCCTGCGCCTCGAGACGCTGTAGGGTCCGCTGGGCTTCCTTTTGTTTGGCAAGGGCTTCCTTCTCCTCATCGCTGAGGCGCTTGGACGGCGGTTTCCAGCCTCGCGCCGCGCGGATCTGTTCGACGAGCAACCGCACCTCCGCCTCACTCAGTCGCAGGTTTCTCCCGCTGCTTCCTTCGGGTAGTGGCTGGACGAATTCGCCCACCAGCGCCCTGGAACTGAAGCTGAAATTCTCTCGGGACAAACTTCCGAGTCCCTGCCTCTCCAGGTAGCGAACCACGTCGGGGTACTGCCGGAATCTTCGTCCGGAAGGCGAGTAGTACGTCACATCACCGCGGACGCCTGATTTACTCACGGAGCGGATGACCGTCTCGCGTCTCCAGCCCACGGAAAGCGGCACTCTCAACGCTGATTCGCTGAAAGACGTCCTGCGTCGTTTGTATTGGCGTTCGTCGGACCCTTCGTCGGTAGCTGGACGCTTCCGAGACTCGGTTTCACCCCAGCCGTCTTCGCTATCGAGGGAATCCTCACTATCTGAGCTGTTTAAGGCTGAATCATCGCTGGGAGGGATTTCTTTGCCGCTACCGTTTTCTTGAGGATTTTCTTCGCTTTTATTTTTCCTGCTGGGGGTTTCCTGCAGTCCTAAACCTCCTAGAAAGTTAGCAGCCCGTAAGAGATCCTGGATAGCGCTGGAACTGTCCGTCACAGGATTCAAACTGTCCTTGATCAGCGTGCCATTGAGAAAGGCGCTAGAGAATTTGGCACTGGTTAAGTCGTCCATTGCGGCCTGCATGGACAGAGATAACGAAGTGGGAGTACTGGAACTGCTGCTGGCGTCCACGCTGCTATTGGGGCCTTTCTGACTCCGACTTTGAGCCAATAGCGACGCCACGGTGTTTTTCTTAGGCACTGAGACTCCCCGACCCAAACGACTCGACTGGAAATAATTACGACTTAATTTATTTACAATGATTACAATAATAAAGATGTCTTACCCTGCTGGAAGGTCTGGGTGTTAGTCCCGGGCTGTGGAGATTCAACGGGGGGAACGGGAACGAGTCGATGTTTGAGTTGTTTGACGAGTTGGATTTTTTCGGTTTGGACGAGGATTTTTTCTTGGACGCTTCGTCCGACGACGAGCAGCCAGACACTGGTGTCGATGAGAGAGGAGCCAGTGAATCGACCATCAATGTTTCTTCTTTTGACTTCATCGACAGATTTAAAGGCGCTTCGTCTGCAAAAATCAAAAGTTCAATAAAAATAAAATAATAAAGATAATAAAAAGTGAATAAGTTTACCAGAAACTGACGAAGTGCTGGGTTTTCCTATTAAGGAACTCACGTCTAGAGCGAGGGGTTTCCCGTTGACCGTTTGCGAGCGTGGGATGCCGACGCCTTTCCCGTTGCTTGATTCTGTCATTGTTTTCGGAACGTGTCCCGAAGAGTGCGGCTTATCCTTCAAAAAATAAAAAATAACGTTTAGCAATACAAGACTTGAACGCAGCGTTTCGAGCCGCGGGAAAATGAGTGCAACGTACCGACGATTTGCGACTAGACTTTTTCTTCTCCGTCGTACTGCTTTCTGAGGCGATGGGAGTGCTTGTAGCATTAATGGGCAGAGACAGTGACGCTAGAGGACTGTTGAACAGAGGATACGACATCGCCAACGAGGACAGCGAGTTCAAACTCGAGTTGCTCGAAGGGGTGGCCACCGATATGGACGGGGTCTCCGAAGCTGCCGTCGTTGCCGAAGACGCTGATTTCCGGCTGCGTGAACCTTGCGAACTTTTGGACTGACGTCCTGTGGCCTCGGACCCCGTGACTGCGTCTTTTGCCGAAGCTTCGCTTCCTGCTGCCAGCCGTAGTTTGTTCGAAGTAGAAGAGCTACACAAAGTATGAAAAATTACTATCCGTTCATTAATTAATTATAATAAATACCTAAGAATTAGTTTGCCTTAAAAAATATTGTTACCTTTTCTGAGTATTTGAATGTGAGTTGCTGTTATTGGCTGCCGAACCTAACGAATCACGAATCACAGTGTTCTTCGATCCTGAAAAACACCAGACACAAAATTCATTAAAAAAAAATTGTAAATTCATTTCATTGGCACATCATGTATCACGTGACACCTGTAGTCACACAATCAGATTTCTTTATAATGTATGTAACAATTATTTGAATTACTCGATTTGGAATGCGTAGAACTTGGCGAGAAGTTGGGCATTAAGCTGTCGGCTAAGGGAAGCCCCGCAAGTCCGGGGAAGGCGGCAGCAGCAGCCGCAGCAGCTGCTGCTGAGCCCGGCGACGGCCGCGCTGCTGAAGCCGCGTGCAGTCGCGCCAAGTAATCGTGAGCTGCTAATTGGGAAGCCATTGACCACCATGCTGCAGCATCTATAAACACACACAAAAAATCATTAATTAATTTAATTCAATTAGTTTAATAACGCTATCGTGAGTTGAAGTTACTACTACTCCAACTACTAGTTCGCTAGCAATGCTAGCAATACTAACTACTAAGTTTTACTGCTGCTGTAAGCAACTGGTGAAGGGTTAGAGCTTTAGTTAGGGCTTATTACTGGCAGAATTGATTCCCAGGGAGGCGGCCGAGGAGGTCGAAGATGTAGACGAAGGTACAAACGGCGACGACTGTCCTAATAATCCATAAGCGGGTAATGGAGGCAGCGAGTTGAAACCGTTGGCCAGGCCTCCTGCGAACAGCGACTGCGCTGCTGTTCAAAAATCAAACAAATAATCTTAAAATGCCTACTACACGTACTTACTATTATTATTTTAAAATGAAGGATTTGGCTTAGCATGGAATATTATTAGAAGTTATTCAAATTACCGAAAAATGCTGAGGGATCGAGTAACGCGAAGGGGTTTGCCCCTCCAGCCGCGGCTGCTGAAGCTGCTGCCGCTGCCGCTGCGAAATTGGCTGCTGCGCTGGCATTGTGTTCTCCATTTGCTGATGATGAATCCCTCTTAGAATCCATTTATCTTCCAGCTTTATCCTTCTGCAGAAAAAAAAATCAAAATTTTAAGTTTTGGTCTTGGAAAATGTAAAGGTTTCGCGTTGTGGAAGACTTGGCGGACGAGTCGCCCTGGCAACGACGAGGGAGGCTTTCTGATAGGCAAGCAGGAATGAGGGGGAGTTAGACAAAACGCTCACAAATCTTGTCCAACAATAGTCTTTTCCTGTCACGCAGTATCAAAGATTAAGTGCAAGTGCAGTCCCGGATATCGATTATCCAAGAAGCGGCTAATGGAGAAGACTATATCGATTACGATTCCCTTGCATTTCTTACTCCGCTTGCATCCAAACAGACACGTCTCTCCTCTTTATTCATAAACGTCGATATCGGTATCAAGTATATTATCAATAGATGTTCGAGAAATGACTATAGATTAGTTAGTGAGAATTTTTAGTTGGCCACTGGGAAGTAAAAGGGGAAGGAAGACAAAGAAAAGCAGCTTCGTCAGCAGCAGCAACTTCTCGCCACTGCAGTGAGAGGGGAACATTCAAAACAAAGAGATTCCAGGTTTCTCTCCAAGCACAAGCACGTTTCCATAGTGGCAAATCGATAATTAATCTCTGCGCTTGTAAGTCCGGCCTTTACCCCGAGCCTTTTTCCCCCACAAACGCTCCCCGCATCGCTCTCCCCCCCCCCCCCCCCCAACTGTTTGTATTCATTACATTGGTGGGACCAGGTTTTCCCATGATTCGTACAACACGATAATACGACATTCAAAAATATTTTTAAAAAACCAATTATGAAAGTCAATTGTTCATTAAATAATGATCTGGCAATGTCGCGAGGAAGTCGGAAGACTCGCCATGTTTGGCCGCCGCGGTGCGGTGTGTAAAAATGGCGTCTGGTGCCGAGACGAGTTCGGTTCTCGGCGAGGGCAAATTTAACGGTTCTCTGCGGGACTCGGTGTTGATCTGCCGTTTCTATCAATAAATGAGCATATCGGGCGAAGGACAGAAAAAACAATAGACGAGGAAAAAGATGGACGAACGAAGGGCAGGAGAGAAAAGAGAATAGTGTGTGAAAAAGAAAAGGTGCGGGTGCCGCTAGCGCTGTAAACATGAATCCATCTGTCAGAAGCAAATTCAAAACCAAAACCCAACCTTTTCCACCGCAAGAAAAGAGAGAAAAAAAGCTCGAAATCCATCGCCATTAGCCGCACAATAATGAATTCTCGAGATTCTTAGGAGTTCGTCTGTTTGTAATGGATGTGTTACGAAATTGAGGCTTTCTTGGCTTTACTTACAGCAAGCTGTACTTGAAATGTGATTAGTAGTTTTGATATCAGATATGCTTACTACTGGTAACTACTGGGAGCAAGAACCTCCCAGCAAAATCGATCACATTAACATAATCAACGGTCCAAGACTCCAAACCGCGTAGCCAAAAACTTTTTTCCTAATCTCTTCAAATATGTTAATTCCTCCAAAAGGATTCACAAATCCTAAAAGATAAGAAACGCTAATTCACATAATTAGCTGATAGCAGGTTAATAATACCAGTAGGTCAATTCAGTGAACCATCTAATCCACTAGTAACATGACGATGCGAGGTAAGGACAAGTGATGAATGAAGAGTACACAAGTCCGATTACAAACCCACGTCTTCCTTTGCTTTGGGGATGAACTGCACAGGTATTCTAATTGGACCTGAGGGAGGTGAACGGTTCGGAAAAGCAACTGAGAGCTGTGGGAACAGCAAAGGCATGAGACGAACGACCGAGAAAGATGGGAAACAGAGAGAAAGAGAGAGAGAGAGACAGAGGGAAAAAGAGACATGCCATGGCAGCAATGTGTTTCTTTAAGCGTTTTTCTTTTGGTTTCAGGGCTTAAGAGAGCAGCGAGACAACAGCTGTCGGATATGCGCCCACCATTTCGTCAGAAAAAAAAAGAAAAACGGTCGTTTGGCTCAAAACTTCTTTGTTTAATATCCATCAGAATCATCAATCAGAGATTTGAAACATCTCAGATTCCTGGAAACGATTCTTGGGCTTCTCTTTGAGCACTGCTGCTGCTCCGAGACAATTATGATTTGCTTGCAGAATGTCTCGAGCAGATAAGGCATGTCCGGTATGTGGAAGCCAGCGGAAGAAGAGGCGCCTTCATTTGAATATCAATTTGTTTCGTAAGTTTCTGCGATTCATCTCTGTTGCACAGTTTGTGCGCGCTGGAAAAAGAAAGATGCAGTTCTGAGGGAAATTTAATGAAGGTGAGATTTACTTCCTTGTAGCGCCAGGAAAAAAATGTTTGTCAGCAGCGAGTAAATATATTCCTCTTGAGAGCTGCGCCCGGTGTTACTTTTCCCTATCCCAAACAGCTGGCCGGAGCTTTAGAAATTTTGCAAACATGTTCGCTTCGGAGAATTTTCCATCCATTTTTATCTCGGGCATCCGTGAAAATTTTCTCGATGTTTAATGAGAAAATCGATTCAAAGAAAGACGGACACACTGCAAGAAAATAAATTTATCTAAATATCATCGGATTTACGAACGCACCTCCCCGCCAAATGATAAGATCGCACTGAGGTGTCAAATCTGAATCAGGTATCAGAGTCCATCTACAGAAAAACATATTTTATCCGTTTTTATCTCAAACATCCCGCTGCATATGTTAATCAAAAACACACAGTAATCTTCAATCGCCATTCCAGAAACGATAATCGATAACGTGCTGCAAAAATAATTACATGTTTAATTAATTTTTGCATAATTGACGAACGCACCCCTTTGAGCTGAAAGAGAGAAATGATGGTAAAGAGAAAGATGAAAAGTTTTAACGGCTTTCATCTCGAGCATCTCCTTAACGTATCAACTCTTAATTAACCGGAAGATGAAAGTGGCTTGGTAAATATCTGTTTTTCATTATACAAATTTGTAATACGTTTCGGATGGACCGGCAAAGTTTGACGACAAACTTTGGCCGACATTTGTCCCAGTTAATCTCTCACATCGTACCACGTAAAACGGGCGCGCCACTTGTGATACGGAACGCATTAGCAGAGGCCAACGCTTAATCTAAAACGGATAATTAAGTTGGCAAACGTCTTCGCCCGTTTGCGCTTTGATACCATTCGCCATTTGCCAGGGCGAACTGTCCATTAGACGCTAATGCGGACTCGGTTTATTTTTAGGAACCGGTTTGCGGAGAATCCGTTACAGTAACCGGATACGTATGCAAATGAAGCGCACTAATACAAACCGTTTAATTAGCTTTAGTTTATCCGCTTTTATGTGGTCCATCCGTTAGGTGAAGAACATTTCTTTCATGTCAAATGGAGCCAACATCGTAAAGCTTTCATTCTGTAGAATTTTCAGGACGTCCGGACATTTTTATTGTTGAAAAGCAAAAAACTCGCTCAATTAATCTGAGTTATCCGAGCGTCAGCCATTAAGTTGCTCTCCTTGCATCTCGGACATGTCCAATCTACTAACGGCCATGACTAATTCACCTTCATTGAGTGATTATCATTTCCAATGGCTGTGTTGGCTTGTTGTTAAGGCCCCTGAAAGTCTTTTCCGAGAGTTTTGTGACAGACGCAGTTTTGTTTCCTTCGTTTCTGGCAGTAAGCGAAGCAACGGTCTCGAGAGCGGAGACCGGAGAGTGGGGGGAGAGAGGCCCAGAGCGAACGGAGGGAAGAAAGAGAAGCCAAGGGTATCAAGTCGATGGGTCGATGCGCAAAGTTTTTCACTTGGAAGAGGATTATGGCAAAGGAATGGGCCAACCCGTAGGGCAGGAGCAAAACGTCATCAATTTACCCGTTTCTTTCTTTGCTTCGCCCGCTGCATCGCACAAAACTCTTCAAAAGCTTCCACCGCCACTGCCTCGCTCGCTCACTCGCCCACTTCTGCCGGCGTCTCGCTCCCCTCTGGCCCTTCAGCGCTCTTATTCTCATTTCTCTGCTCTAATGTTTCTTCCCTTTTTTTTATTATTTGTGGTATTCTCGCCCTTTTGCATATGACTCGCCCTTTTTCCTTTAACCAAGCAGCTTAGTTGATGCTTCAAGCACGCCTCCCGTTTTGTGGGCTCGTTTGAAGCTGTTTGAGCTATGGCCCTCCTCGCTCGGGGGTTTCGGCTCTCCCTCTCTTCAATACCTACCGAGAGTTGAGTGTCTCTTTTCGTCTCTTTTGGCTTCTCATTACAAAGGGGCTTCTCCTCTCTTTCCTCTTTCTCTTTCTCTATGCGATGTATATGTGTGTGTGTGTGTGTCTGCAGGAGGAGGAAACAAGTTTCCCTAAACTTCGCTGACAATTTCCCGTTAACTTTTGCTGGGTCTCTCGTCTCCTTTTTTTCCCTGGAGGGAGAAGGAGTATATACGACTGTAGTTTGGATACATCCCTCGCATGCCTTATTACCGACTCATCGCACAGAAGAGAGACCCTGCAAAAACATGTTCATCAAGCCATGTCGATTGAGGTTTATTGATGCAAGGGGAACCTCTTGGGTTGGCCATCCATAAAAGAGCGTAAACTGTAATGAAGGCTGACGCAAAAGTTGCAACCAAAAACTCCTCTGTGTCGGTCGCCCAACTTTCAAGGTTTCCTCTCTTTGTCTCTGCCCTTTCCTATCGGCATCCGTACCTTTTAATTCTCTGATTGCCGAAACCTACTGCACGAATTTCATTAGCCACAGCTGGCTTTTACTCCGACAAATGTTTAAAATTGCCAAAAAGGATGACAGAGCCATGTAAGGTTAACCTGTAATACTGTTACAAGTGCAAGAGGATATAGATACGGTTTGATTTGCTGCTCGGGGGAGGATTATTGGCTGCCTGCCCGCTTTGGTTTAGAGACAAAGGGCTGACATGAATCCACTGACGGGGGGTCGTCCAATGAATGATAACACGTTGATAACAAGGTGGGAATTGTCCTGACCAAAAAAATCCCCCACGCGACAATGTTAGCTTTGTCGGTGAAAGTAGATTTACAGTTGTTATGGCGACAAATAACGCATACAGAACGGCTGCATTCACCAGGAACGCAGCTTAGCAACTGCTGGTAGGGAGGTGGTAGGGTCAAGCTTCATTTGAACTGCATTGGAAACCAAAGGCGGGTTCATTACTCCCATATAACTCGAATAGGACACGACAATAAAAGATCTCCAAGCTAACCTTCCGGTGTTATCATTATATATTATCATGTGTTGTCTGTGTTATCGACATGTTTTCTAGACTCGGAAAGGAACAAAAGGTTTCCAACAAACGTGTCCCACCAATTTCGTGGGAAACATTTAAATGGCATTTCAGACGGGGGGTTTCGGTAATGGCGAATGCATTAGCAGCAAACAAAGACACAGCCTCAAGCTTCCTAACAAGTCTCCCAAACCTTCCCAACCTTCTCCCAAGACTTCAACCTAAGTTTTCCAAGTTTTCCAAGTTTCCCTTAGTTACCCCGTGATCTCCAACACTCTCCCACAGCTTCCCACGATTTCCCACGGCTTTCCCAACCTTTCCCATGTATGTTCAAGTTTATCCTTAGCCTAATGCCGTTTATTGGGGCTTTCTTGAGTTGCCTAGTGATCTCCAACGCCTTCCACAGATTCTCACGGCTTCCCAAGGGTTCTGTTTCATGAAATCTCGTGGGTAGAGTGGGCTCCAGACTTTGAAGTCATCGGTATATTGCGTGTGGTTGCCGTGTTGCGGCTCTCCGTATTGATTAAGTGCGTCTGGTGAGCTTCTGGAAACGGGCGAAAGCTCCAAAAGCAACTCGCCGAAATCGTTAAATACACACAAAGGCCCCCCAGGGGCCCCCCGAAAAGGGTCCCACTTCCACTCTCCTCATAAAACTTTGGTTTCTTAACATCGTCTGCTATATACTATCGCTTGTTACCGCTTGTGTTGTCCGCCTCGGTCTGCATTTCTCACTGTCACCGATCATAAAGTAATAACACTATCACCTGTTATCATTACGTTATCATGTTGTTATCAAATTATCAGTCGTATGTTTAAGGTAGGATTAAAAAAAGTGACAGCAAACGTTTGTTATGCTGCTTTACACGGCGAACTGCGTTGTTCACGTGCGTGTCGTAATGGGGGTTCATGGACCGGCCATAAATCTTTAAGATAACTGTTATCACTATTATCAACGGTTATCACTCTGTTATCATACGTTACCACACACCTGAACATGCAGCTTTCCCACTACACAGACACCGGGAAGAAACACTATAGTATTCTAACACCTTCTGCGAGTTGAAATCTGCTTGTGTTGCTATCGTCCGTTATCAGTCATTCGAATCTGCGATAGTTTAGTGAAGATTAGGAGTTAAATGCTTGAGGTAGTGGAAGAACTCGTTTCTCACGACCAGAAATGCGCTCGGTGCGCAGTGGAAGCGACCAGAATGGAGAGGTAACAAACAGCGCCAGGGAAAAAAAGTGAAGGAAAGACGGCAGAAGAAAGGGGAAAAACTAACCAAAAGGAAAGATGAAGCGGAAAAAAAGAAGAGACAATAAGAATATGAGAGAGCAGACCAGTTTTTAAAGGTTGGCCAAGCCCGGCCCGAACAAAGAGCCACGCCGAAGCCAATCCGCTAAACCTTCCAAACGATGCGACTGCCATCACAAAGGGTCCACCAATTTCAAAACTAAGATCCTGAATGCTTAAACGAGGTCGAGAACCCCGAGCAGAGGTCATACATCTTTGAAGTGAGGTCTAGAATCTCAGTTTTAAGGTTCTGAATGCTTAGTCGCCAAGGTCCTGAATGTTTAAGTGAGGTCGAGAAGGCTTAGACGGGTCTAAAATGACATGCCAAAGTTTTGAATGCTAAAATGAGGTCGAGAATCCCTGAGCGAAGGTCATACAAGTTTTAAGTGAGGTCTAGAATCTCAATTTTAAGGTTGTGAATGCTGAACCAGGGTCTTGGATCTCAGGTCAAAGGTCTAGATTTCTGTAGCACAGTGAACGAAATCCTTAATGGAGGTCTAGCACCTCAATTGTAAGGTTCTGAATGCTTATCGAGGTCTAGAATGACAAAGCTAAAGTTTTGAATGTTTAAGCGAGGTATAGAATCACTATCAAGGGTACTGAATGTCTAAGCGATGTCTAGAATCTCAAAGCCAAGGTCCTGAATGTTTAAGTGAGGCCAAGAAGATTTAACGAGGCCTAGAATGACAAAGCTAAGGTTTTGAATGCTTAAGCGGGGTATAGAATCACTATCAAGGGTACTGAATGTCTAAGCGAGTCTAGAATCTCAAAGCAGAGGACTCGCATTTTAAAGGTATAGAATCTGAGAACCAAGGTCTGGATTATTAAAGCAAAGAGCCCTGAATCCTTAGGCGAGATCTAGAAATTCAAAACTACAGTTCTGAGTAGTTGCTGAACCACGGTTTAAAATCTCGAAGCTACGTTCTGAATGCCATGGCAAAGTCCAGAAGTATAAAACAAGGTCCTGAAAAGTATCACCTTTCAGTCTCGTCTTAAACTGGACATTTCAAACTAACAGACAAACTAACATCTTTAAATAAGACTTCGCTAAGGGAAGGTCTAGAATCGCAATGTGAGGCTCTGAATATTGAAGCGTGTCCTGAAAACTGTCAGCCAGGGTCAGAAACCGGGTCTGCGCCATACTGACCTTGAATTGTGACTATCATTATCATCGTATTACAAGTTATTAATAAACTTTGACTTTAATTGATATAGTTCTGTTATTAACTTACTTATAATTCGATTCATCCTCTAAACTCTTACGATGGTAGTAAATCTAATTGCTTTATTGTATATATAATAAATCAGATTTTGTCTAAAGTGGAACCGATGAGGGAGGGGGGGGCTTCGTCACATCTGCGAGGAATGCGTTTGTTTAAAAATAACCAGACGACGAGGAATCTCAAAACTTGTTATCGAAAATAGCAACCGGGGACTCTTCAACTCTTCTTCTCTTTTGTTTGACTCCCACATTGACCCGTCTCACCCATTCATGGACCCTCCACCCACTGACACGGTCCGACCAACCAGATCAAAGCGCGCCAAAATCAAAAACGAAGACAACCGAAAGATCAGAAATTTAATCAATGTACACGGTTCTTACATTGTTGTCACCTTGTTATGAGTTTGTTATCACTTCCTTTGAAGAGAGGTTGGAATTTTGCTTCACCATTTCTGAAGAAAGGAAAAAAGAGGGGACCGAACACAAAAAGTGTCAAGTAGACCCTCCTCGGAACAGCCATTTTGAGAAACGGAGAAGTTCTCTTTTCCATAGAACAGCTCGGGGCGGAGTGGGTGGGTCCCATACTCGCACCACCTACCCACCAAGACGTTCTTTTTTCCATAGAACGTCTGAAAGAGGAGGTGGGTGGGTGTGTGGCTTCCATATTGCCAGCCCACGGAGCCACCCAGTGGCCCGTGATCTTTTTTGAAAGGAACCCCTTATTCCAATAGCCAGGGGAGAGACGCCATCATTCGAATGGAAAATGTGCGCGCACCGGTTTCCTTTCGGGGGGCTGGCATGCATCTCCTCGACCCTGTGATCCGTTTCGTTGCTTGGCACCATTAAAAGACCCAGACATACACACACACACTCACACACAACACACTCTCGCACGCGCAATTTAAAAAAAAATCACCCAGGGCATTTTCCACAGTACTGTAATACTCATTCCAACAAAATAACACTTCAATAACATTGGTAACACACACGGTAGGTGGGGTTTAGACGCAAAACCTCGCCCACTCGTCCCCGCAGTGGGTCAATGTCAAGGTTATTGGGTTAGAAGACTCCTGTACGAATTTTTTATTCATTTGAATCATAATATCATTACTTGTAAACTAAGTTTTGTGATTTATGACTAGGTCGAATGTTGTATTTCCTATTGCTACTCCCTTTGAAGCGAAAACTGCCCCTGTAATGAGAGTAAGGGGGGAAATGTCGAGAGAACAGGGGTCCCCCCTACTCTGCTTTTAAAAGATTGTTTCTCTTTCGATGCGATCGTGCATATACTTAACCCAGCATCCGGTCACCCCTAGTCTCGCATGTTATGTTTGGTTCTATGCCTGTTCTAGAACCAAGTCGCATCATGTCTTTGACACGTTGTCATCAAATGTCACGACCGCAGTCGACAAGATGTGACCTGTTATCGCAGAGTTACCGTTTGTTGTCAGGGGTTTTTCCTTTGTGAGCGCGCGTGTGTTGGTGTGTGGGCAGGGCGAGAGCCGCGGAGCGATGAGTCGGACAAGAAAGCAGAAGACAGAAAACCCGGGTTTTGGGCGAAGCATAAAACTATGCAGCGCGTCGTGTCGTGTCCATCAGGGCCCAAAAAAGAAGAAGAAAAGCCCAGAGAGACGAGGGGAGAAAAACGAAAGCCTGTGGAGAGGCGGAATGAAACATCCGTTACCTAACAAACTTCACCTAACCAACAAAAGAAATTGAGAAAGAGCATGAACGCAATCCGTTTCCAGATTTGTCCGTAACGGTTACTCGATTCTTTGGGAAAAAAAAGAGCCTGGAAAAAGTATTTATGTTTATGCATATGTCTACACAGGAAGAGAAGTTGTGATATCACACGGGAGGCTTTTTCCGTCTACCCTACAGGCGACAGATCGGATTATCAATGCCCTCCCAGTCTTTTCCCCACTTTCCCACCTTGCCCAGTTCACTTCTTTCGCACAAACCCAGACCCCGCTTCTCCTCCATTTTCCCCCACTGTCCTGTTGTAAAGCCGAGTTTGTGATTATACTTGGAAAGCTATCAGATGCCTTACCATTTGGCAACTGCCGCTTTCAATACTCCATTGTTAACTCGTTTTCTCGTCGAAATTTCTATCAAGTCTAAGTTAATTTCGAAGGTTTTAAGTTGACGTGTGAACTGATTTACCTTGTTCTCGAAGCCGTCGAGACAAGAAGCTGGAATTAACCTGCGTTTTTGTTTTTATTTCCCCGAAAAACACACACACACAACAAAAAGTTGCCTTGAAGCTGCGAACTTTCTTCAGTTGACTTTTCTTTATAATCGTGAAAATGAAAATTTCCAAAAGAGAGCGATCAAAGCAAATCCACTGAAATGTAGGAGAAGGTAAATGATCACTTTGTTTCTCCTGTTTGTTTTAATTTGAATGCAGTTTTGCCCGCAACGAGAAAATGTGAGAGGCACATGCACTCAGTCAAACGCACTGACACTACACTGTACGGCGCGGCTACATGGGAGCGGAATAAATAAAAGGGGCACACCAAATACTTGCCTCGTCGACAGCGAACCCTGCCGGTGAGGCGTACATCACCACATGTTACCTATTAGCCCAGAGTCACCAGTGCCAGAGTCCGTCCCCTTAACCTTCAAATAGTTCTTTAATTCACCGCTAGGCGGCAGTTGTTTGAACATCTAATCCTAGCCGTCTTACTAGAATCTGATAAATCATACTTAACGCCACCTGCCGGATGTGGGGTGAAGTGCCGCTGGAGAAGAGAGGGAAGGTAGTGACTTGGCGTATGGGTTATATCCCTGGCCGGTTTTTGATGTAGCCTATAGTTATTCGTGATATTACTCGGGGATCCGGTTTGTCGTTTCGGGTGCCAACTCCGCCATCGCTTGGCAATGGGTTCTCGGATGACGTCAGCAGAGTTTTTGGAGGCGCACTGCAACTCGGCATCACTGTCGTGGGACAATGTAACCGTGAATCTCCTTACAAAGCGAAAAGTTACCACGTTCGGCCATTCGTTCGATTCGTCTCGAGCTGCTCTTTCCAATGACACTACTTCCTTCTCCACTTAATACCTTTTCTGCACTTTGCAGGGATCAATACTTTTCAACATGAAACACTCGGCGTCTCCCCCCCTCCCGTTTACCCTTTGCAACTAAATCAATTCCACCAAACACACATGTTTCTTCTTGTCTCCGCGGCTATCGGCTTTCAATCCACTTCATTATTGCCGCCTTCACTCCCATTACACATTCACGCCATTATCGATTTCATGTTACACCAATATTGTCAAGTGATATCAGGGACCCTTTCGATTTTGTTAATAGTAAAAAATCAGATGATTCTTGTGATTTCACAAAAATTTTTCTTTCAAAGTACTTAGTTTCACAATCGATCACAAGATGGCGTTGCTACAATGATTATTACATGTAGTCTGCTATCTTTAATCTAACATCAATAGATGATAAAACATGGCTTTAAATAGCCCTTTCAAATTAAAGTAAGTTAAATAAACACAGTTTTATTGACTTACTGAATTTATAACGATTTTCTGTTGTAGGAAGTTTGGCCAAAACATCTACGGGGCGATTGTCCGGTGCAGATCGACAGCAGGCTCGGGAGATCAGTTGAATGTTTTGTCAAAAACCGCAGCCAAAACACCATTATCAGAACCTTTACCTGGTTTACCTAAGCCTATCTATGCTTCGGCAAGTGCCGAAAAGTACGAAACTAAAGTCACAACTCTCGAGAATGGGCTTCGGGTCGCCTCCGAAAACAGGTTCGGGAAGTTTGCAACGGTCGGAGGTACAACAATTATTTGCGTTTTTCACATTTTTCTCATTTTAAACATTTTTTCTCCAGTCGTTGTTGATTCCGGATCCAGATACGAGGTCTCGTTTCCTAGCGGGGTGTCACATTTTCTTGAGAAGCTAGCGTTTTCAGTAAATCCACTGTTATTTCATAATATATAATTTTTTTTATAAGATTCTCGTCTGTTTAGTCCTCGACAGAGTACCAAAACCGAGATAAAATTATGCAAGTGCTGGAAAAGCATGGCGGGATCTGTGATTGTCAGTCGTCAAGGTATTTAAACCTTTTATCGTTAAAGTTCTTTACTCTTAATCACAATATTTAACCTAGGGACACATTTATATATGCCGCTTCAGTCGAGAACCAAGGCTTAGGTGCTGTCGTCAAAGTTCTGGGGGACGTAGTGCTCCGTCCGAGACTAACAGACGAAGAAGTAAGGAAATTTAAGTTTTTAGCTACGAACATGTATAACATGTTTATGTCTTTAATAGATCATGGATGCCAGAACTGCTATTACGTTCGAGCTCGAAGACCTAGACTTACGGCCGGATCAGGAGCCTCTCTTGGTCGAACTCATTCACGGAGTAATTAACGTTGGCATTTTAAACAATTTTATATGAATTAAGTCTCTCGTTTTTAAAAGGCTGCTTACCGAGACAACACTCTGGGACTTCCGAAGATTTGTCCCAAAGACAACATTGAAAAGATCAACAGCTCGGTATTGTTCACCTACTTGAAAAATTACTACCATCCTTCTCGCATGGTCTTGGCCGGGGTCGGCGTGGAACACGAAGCTCTTGTCGAATACGCAAACAGGTAATACATTCGCCTGCCTCGAGAAAAGCACCGATTAAAAAAAACCTAATTCCTGATTTTCTATATTTAGGTACTTTGTCGAGAAGAAACCGATTTGGGAGGAGAACCCTGGTCTCGTAATTCCTAACCAGAGTATCGAAGTGGATCAGTCTATCGCTCAGTACACTGGAGGCCTTGTCAAGGTAAACAGTATTTCTGTAAGCGTGTACAGTCTTGGACAAAACAAAAGACGATACACCAACTGGAAATAGGAAGTAAAAAGACAAATAATTGGTCTAGTTAGGCCTGAGGCAATAAAATTTGCGCTATGATTGGGCAGTTGAATACTCGTAGAAGCTTTCACTTATTTCCTTTCTCAGTTGGTGTATGTTTTTTTTTTTGTTTTTTTTTTTGTCCATGACTGTACTCAAGCATGAACTGTAATATTATTTTGGTATATTGCAGGTTGCCAAGGATTTGTCGGACGTTAGTCTAGGTCCTACACCCATGCCCGAGCTCTGTCACGTGGTCCTTGGACTTGAGAGCTGCTCTCACCAGGACCCTGACTTCATTGCGGTGTGTGTTCTTAACATGCTTATGGGTGGCGGAGGTTCGTTTTCGGCCGGTGGACCAGGTAAGGGAATGTACACTCGACTCTACACCAATGTACTGAACCGATACCACTGGATGCACAACGCTACGGCCTACAACCACGCCTACTCCGACACTGGTCTGTTCTGCATCCACGCCAGCAGTCACCCGTCCCAAGTGCGGGACCTGGTTGACGTTATCACTCGAGAACTGGTCGCCATGGCTGGGGATATTGAGGACAGCGAACTGGCTCGAGCTAAAAAGCAGCTCCAGTCGATGCTCCTCATGAACCTGGAGAGTCGTCCTGTGGTTTTCGAAGACATTGCTCGGCAGGTCCTGGCGACGGGACACAGGAAGCGACCCGAAGAGTTCATGGAAAAGATTTCCGCCATTACCACTGCTGATATCCAGCGAGTCGCGTCCCGCATGCTACGGACCAAGCCCTCTGTGGCCGCGTTGGGAGATTTTCGTAAGCTTCCCGATTATGGAGTCATTGAAAGCGCTCTGCTTAGCAAAAGTGGAAGAATTTCACGTAGAGGCCGATTCTCCTTGTTCCATTGAACAAGTAAATCGGAATTTTTGTAATACAATATCTACCAGTCCTGTTTAAGACCTTAAAATTGATCTGAAAACTCTACTATTAAGACAAATGACTAAGACATAGTTTTAATTTTCTATAAACTCTCGTAAAAGAAACAGGGACTTGCACAGAAAAGGTTACTCTCGTATAAATCAATCACGAAAAATTAAATAAAGTTAAGACTTATGTCAGACGGTTCTGTTAGTGGAATTCTCCCTCGACTGCTGGTGATGTGCAGCTTTGATGTCAAGAGAAGCGGGTAGCGGAGCGCTACTCAGCAGTTCGTCGAGATTCTTCTGAATCGGATCCGTGGCGGGAAACAGTTTCCTGGCTCGGTCGATCTCTTCCTGCAGAACGCGGTAGGAATCTTCCAGAGCCTTGATTGCCTCCATTGCGGCTTCGATGTCTTTCTGGAGGAGAGTATGCGTCTCAGCACGGCTCTGTTCGAACGATTTGGCGCCCTCAGTAACTGTTGTTTCTGGTTTAGTTTGCGACGTTTCAGACTTATCGGGAACTGTTCTCTTGCGAGGACGGGTCTTTGAAGATCGAGGAACTTTGCGGCTTTTCGACGGTTTCGGTTTTATCGAGTTACCTGCGTTTTGCGAGTCTCCGTCACTCGAACTGGACACTGAGGTTTTTGCAGTTCCCACGTCGTTGAAGTCCTTTGCGTAGAAAAAAAAAATTTTAAAAAGCGAACGGGTTAGTAAAAGTTTGCATACCTGGAAAGTTTCTTCCTGACGAAGCTGCAACAAATGTTCGCCTAAAGCGACTAGGTCCTGCAGCGTGAAATTGCCGTGAGAAGTGCGTATGGGAACGAAACCGCGAGCCGAAATGTG
The DNA here is from genome assembly GCA_002872375.1 of Eulimnadia texana. NCBI lineage: Eukaryota > Metazoa > Arthropoda > Branchiopoda > Diplostraca > Limnadiidae > Eulimnadia > Eulimnadia texana. Next base: position 16,778,162 of record NKDA01000001.1, read on the forward strand.
TTCGCTGAAGTTCATGGGACCGTGAACAGCCGTTTCGTAGACTTCGTCCATTTCGTGACGGTAACTCGAAACCTTCCTCGGAGAATATGGCTCGTACATTCCGAAGAACTCTGTCACGTTGCTAGCTCGCTTGTAGAGAGCATTCTGAGGCGACGCCAGAATGTTGTATAAACCTGCGTTTACAAAACCATAATAAGGTTTCATGAAACTTTCTATAGATCTCTTTAGCAAGCTCAACCTGAGAGGCTGGGGAATCCACTGCGTTTGAGCTGGTCGTCAAGGTGGTCTATATACTCTTGCGATAAGTAGACGGGTCTCTTGGTGGGTAGCGGCCGAACTTTGCCCGGGTAAGGAACGAGAGGTTTGCGGTGTGGGCTGTCGAACTCACCAGCGTACTGCCCGCTGTGGAGAGCGGCACGCAGCAGATAGATCGCTTGCTCGTTGATCGCTTTCCCGTTACGGTCTGGAGCCGACAGGCTGGGAGTGTAGCCGTAAGGAGCTGGCTGTACCAAAGTAGGCGTTTTCTGTACCCCCCAAAAAAACATAAATTTATACGTAATTAGTTATTAGCCTTGATAATTTAGTCCTTACTGAGTGAGCTCCGTAGTTGCCTGGGTATTCGAGCCATTTGGTGAGGTCTATCGAAGGAATGATCGAAGATTTGCAACTCACACGTGGATTACTGTATAAAAAGGTATAAGACTTTATTAATATGGAACTAATTGCGGAAAGTTTACTAAAATTAAATACATTTCGTGATCGGGAAGGACCATGGGGTAAAGCTGTATCGTTTCGATGAGATCGGTGTTGTCGCACAGGACTCGGGCAGCACGGGCTTTGCGGATTTCTTCCAACTGATCAGGGGTGAAGGAAGACGGCTGGCCGCCAATCTCGTACCAGAACCTATCGCCACGCCTGACGTTGCTGAACTGGGTAGCGATGATACAAGAAAACGTGGGACCTAGAATACTGCCGGGTAGGGCACGTTCCGCTACCCCGCCAGACCATAAATCGATATCGTGGGGAGTCCTCAGAACGCTGGCGTATCGTCGAACGGTTTCGTTTGACATGGTCCCCAGGAGGTCATCCCACGTTTCAACAGGGGGAAGCCCGCAGAACTTTCTGTACTGGACGTAGCCCGGCAGACCGAACTCCCTGTTACGCTGCAGGTTGAACGAGGCTAAATCCACACCGTGCTCGGCTCCGGGTTTCTTGAACAACATCGTCGTCACTTGGAACGTCACGAAATCGTCCATTGCTAAAGCTGGCTGGTTCGTCATCCCTTCGAAAGTAAATATTTTTATACAAATATATTTCCAAATTATTTGTTATATTGCAAAAAAAGTAAAATACCCAAGTAATATTCGTCGATAACTCCGGGTTCGTACAGATCAAACGGTCTGCGAATGAGATCGGATAAAGGCCTGCTGGTCACAAACCGATGACCTTTGTTCCAGCGTTCAATATTGGTGGGCAGAAGTGAATGTCCGAAGCGAAAAGCAGCTGCGGCAAACGAGGCCAGGATTCCGGGATTCAGCGAAGGATCGTAACCGTTCCAGTAGCCCTTTTGCAGAAAATAGAAACATAATTTTAGCTTTTCTTCCGCATATTGAAAGCTAATTTCTAGCAAAAATATGAAATCTAATAGGATTCACTTCTTTTTGGAGTAGAAGTCCAAACTTTTTGAGGACGTCCTTGCCGAGCAGCACGGGTAGGAATTCGTTGAAAGTGATGTGCTGGATCATTGCTACAACAATATGCCTGGCTTCCTGAAAAAAAAAATCAAATAAAACACATAAATACTAAATTACCATATTAATTATTATTAAATAAATTATACTAAATTACCTAAATTACTAAATTACCAATTAGTTATTATTTATATCTGTAATTATTTATTTTGCAAATTTTCAAGTAATTAAAGTTCAGTACAGCAACGAATAAAATTATCAACTGTTATTAGTGTAAACCAAAAGTTTTTGATATATATTAATAATAGACAATAAGAAGACATATTATTATAAAAAAGAATCTTAATTATAATTTTGAAATTGAGATTTAATTACCTGATAGAGTATCTCATCATCCCAGTGCGGATTAATGGCAGCCAGTTCCCCAGCAATGCGGTTATGTTCGCGGGCCCATAAGGTGTGCATGCAGGTCAGAATCAACTGCTCGCTGACACGAATTTCACCTTTAATCACACAATATATAATATAAATAATATATTATTTCTTGTTTACATATAATTGATCTGTTAACTTAGTTAATTAGTTTTACTCAGAAGTAAGGTTTAACTATAAGGAACTTGATAAGTGTTTTGTACCGCCATCGAAACAGAACAAATGCTGCTCGTGAGGTCCTCGAGTGCAGCCTTCAGCAGGAATGTCCGTCTTGGGTGGTAAAAGATCCTTCAAGCCGTACGGATTCAGAACAGGATTCATCCGTAGCCGCCCTCCGTAACCAGAACGCAGGGACCTACAAGTAACAATAAATAATAATAATAAGAATAATAGTGATGGAGTATATTACTAGTGCTACTGCTACTGCTGCTACGACTACTTTTACTTCTACTATTACTACTATTACTTCTTCTACTACTACTATATCTACTGCTGCTACTAACTAGCACTGCTGCTGCTACCACTACTTCTACTAATACTGCTGCTGCTACTACTACTTCTACTAATACTGCTGCTACTACTACTACTTCTACTAATACTGCTGATACTACTACTACTACTACTACGACTCCTAATACTGCTGCTACTGCTGCTACTACTGCTAATGTTACTACTACTACTACTACTACGACTCCTACTACTACTGCTGATAATACTACTACTACTACTTCTTTTACTACTTCTTTTCCTACTTTTACTACTACTTCTACTGCTACTACAACTTCTACTACTTTTACTACTACTTCTACTAATACTTCTATTATTACTACAACTAATACTACTACTACGACGACTACTACTACTACAAGAACTATTATTACTACTAATTGCTACAACCTTGCAAATGATTCTCGTACTCCATAGACAGTATTGGCATCAATGGTGGACGTCAATAGGTTGAACTGCGCTCTGGAACCTATGAACGAATGCAAATTCAGGTTAATACACTTTCTCCTTTTCATTTCATCACAATTACTCGATTATATTCCTTTATTCTAATTCATCTTAGAGCGAAAATCAGCACTCGACACGCTTTTTTAAGTATTTTGTTCAAACGGGCAAAACAAAAGACAATCGCCAGGGATGAAAAAAATTCGCGAAAGTTTGGTTAATTAGTTCAGACGGCTTTTGTTCGGATTTCCTTATCCGCAAACAAACAATTGACTTGAATTACATTATATTTTACTATTATATTGTAAAACTGCAATACAAGATTTCACCTAAACGACAGCCGTGCCGAACTCCAGGAAATCCTCGGACGAAATCCTGGCAGGTCACCCCATGGCGACTGAAAAACGGATCGTTGGGCGGGATAGCGATTTCCAGGCAATACGGACTTTTCTGGCCTAACGTGGGATGGCAGCAGCCCTCGAATTCATTACGATCCAAAGGATCTTTCCAGAAAAAAAAAAATACAACAATCATCACGTGACTCGAAAAGCTACTGGAAATAGTAGTACTTAGTTGTGTTCCAGTCAGCGTGAAGTCGTGGTCCATGAACTGTCCCCACGAGATGATCAGCGTGGTAGCCGAATGCTCGTTATACCCTTCCTCGAAATGAACTGCGGAGGAAACCGCACGGGCTGAGGGTAAATCGTATCCACCGTACCCAGGACGAGGTTCTGAGAAGCCGTCTCCGTAAGCAGGTGGTAGGAGCCTGGAACAAAATCAGTTTTAGTTCGCTGGAACAAGTATAGAAGCTTTGGAAACCTACCGAGTGAAGACAGTAAGCCGGGCTCCCCACGTTGGATGTTCCAGGTTATTGCAGAGTCCGTCGAATCTGCGATACTTTCCAGGGACGCAGTGAAGCGGACCGAGGAAATCAGGGCAAAACTGAATCAGGTCCGTGTGGTAAGTATCCAGTAAAGGAAGCTGGTTCTCGATGTCCCAAGCACTCAGACCGTATCTGTTACCAAAATCGCATTATTTTTTTAATAAGAAATAATTTCTGCGTTCAAGTAGTCGAATATATTTATGAATTTGCTACTTTTTGGCGATGATTCGCGAAACTTCGAGGAAGAGTTCGCCGACTGGAGCCAATTGCTCGGCCCGCCATTCCTGTTCCGGACGCTCCACTCCTGACCAATCAAATCAACAGAAAAATTCGCATAAAATATTTCAATATTATATGATAGAAAATTAATAACAAATTATATTATTAATGAATTTGGAACGAAAAACTTTAATTTAATTAATGATGAATCCCAATATGAGAAAATACTGTAAATATTATTAACTGTTTATAATATTTACGTTATTTATAATATTATTAATATAATTTTAATATAATAAAAGTTCTGTTAAATTAAATACACCGATTTAAATCTAACGATAATTAGCGATAAGACAAAGAAAATGTCGGCAAAATTTCTATTTTTTTAATAAATGATTAAAACATGTTTATTAATATAATATATATGTAATATATTTAAAATATATTTTAAACTTACGGTGGTATCGCAAAGCTTCTGCCAAGGCGTAGTTGACTGCATCGAAAGTGATACACGTATTGGGTCCATCGTAGCCGCCACTGCAAAAAAAAAAATAGTAATATTACTATCACTATAATTATATTTTAATACATTTAATGTATTTAACTTACTGAGCGCCGTATAGAACTCTTCTGGTATAATCGAAAGCGCTGGATTTGCCGGGTCCGTTCAAAATCAGCGCGCAGGTTTGATGTCTGCCGTAATGTCCGCCATGTCCGCTATGATACAGGGCCTCTACAACGGACACAGGGACCACGAGAACCAAACTCAGAGTTAAAAATCTCCACATTCTCCGTTCGTATGCGCAAGACGAGACCAACAAGATGAAAACTTTGAATAGATTCAGCAAAAACTGTCAACACATTTTGCGGTGCTTTGTCACTCTTGTCTGCAGGACTCGACTGGAGAACCTGGAACGACACCAACGTCTCTTTATAGACAACGACCCCGAACATACAAAAAAAAAAAACAAAATTAATTTAAAACGGAAAAATAACGAACTAGCAGAGGCTTACGAAACCTGTCGATGCGGAGAAATTGTTTCCTTCAGAAGTTTTAGGTTCCGGTCAGCGGTTTCTTATACAACGAAAATCGCCATTGTGAGTAAAATGGCGTTTTGCTGGAGAAATTTAGCCGAGCGTCTATTCATTTTGTTTTCTCATTCAGTTCTCCAGTGTCCATAACCCGGAAACGGTCACTGGAACAAAAACGGAACGTCATCTTCTCCAGGAAGAACTCCACGAACTTACTTACTAGACAAAAAAAAGAAAAAAGAAAACAACAATAATTATTAATAAACACTATTTTTTACATTTCATTTAATTATTTTAACAAGTTTTACTATATTATTTAATTACTATAAAGATTAACTTAAGTTTTTGTTACGATTTTCAGGAACTTTCTAATTTGATTGTATCGATACTGAATAGTTTTTTTGTTTTGTTTTTTTTTTTGCTTTTTGGAGAGAACCAATTGCGTGAAAGATTTTAATCAATTTATTTAATTTTTTCAGCCAATCAGCAATCAGAGAAAAGTCGACTCGTCGGTCTGGATAAGCAAACCCCAGTGAAAATAATACCGGGGTCGCTATTAATGCTCTGATTATTTAAATGTCAACGTGCAACCATCGAAATGAGGCTGGTTACCTAAGATCTATTTTATATAATTATTTCTACATTAAAAACTAATTAAAATAGCTTGAATTACAAAAAAAAAAATTATTCGTCCTAGTTGATTCCGGATTCGGCTTAACTGGATCGTCCACAAAAATTTGTCAGTTAAAAAGATATTATAGTAATTTAAGTCAAATTTAATGAAGTATTGTAATTATATTAATTCAATTAAAATATGGAGTTTAAACTCTGCATAAATTTCAGTAGTATAATACTGAATTAAAAATGCATTAATTCATTCTGGAATCTACTGGAACAAACTGGATTGATGCTGTTCCAGATACATTTCTCCAGACTTATGTAACAGAGAATATTGCATTTAATTTCAATTAAGTTAATGTATTATAAACCTAAAATTCAATTAGAACTAATTATAAACTGAGAACTAAACAATATAGCTTGAATTATAAAATTAGATTCGTTCTAGTTTGTTTGTGTGTGGTCAGCTTAATATACAATTAAGTGTATGAATTTATGTTAATATGTTCGAGGATTATTGATGTAAACTAGTTGTAATAATCGTAATGCAATGTAAAAATATTATAATAGAGCATATACCAGTGTTTCCACTTTTGCAGGGAAGTTCCCTGAAAAAGGGGGGAAATGGAGTCTGAAAAGGGAAGACGAAGAGAAGAGAGTAAAGAGGGAAATCTAGACCCTGTACATTCTTGCACGGAGGGGGAAAAAGGGGAAAGATAAGGGAAGAGGGGAAAAATGGAAGATTGAAAAGTGGCAACACTGGCACAGAGGAACTCTAGACCCTGTTATATTCTTGCATGGAGGAGGAAAAAGGGGAAAGATAAGGGAAGACGGGAAAAATGGAAGATTGAAAAGTGGCAACACTGGCATATACCCACTAAAATTTCTAGTTCAATAAGTACTGAACTGAAACAGTTACTTAATCCTGGAATCGTCTGGAACAGACTGAATTACGTTTCTCCAGAATTATGTAACAAAGAATCACATCTAATTTCAAATACAATTAAGATATTATAAAATTAAAACTTAATCATAGAATAAGATTCACTCCAGTTTGTTTGTGCGAGGTCAGTTATACGTATGTAATTAATTGTATGAATTTATATTAACATGAAGAGAGTACAATATCAACTTATCCACACAAACTGATTGTAATTACGTTAATGCAAAATTATCTTATTATAGTAGAGCTTATACTCTTTAACATTTACAATTTAACAGTACTGAAGTGAAACAGAGCTACTTGATTCTGGAATCGACTGGAACATACTGGATGGATGCTATCTTCGTAACATTTCTCTAGACTTGCGTAAAAATTGCATCTGATTTCAATTAAATTAATATGCCATGAAAATGGGTAAACTTGTATGAACCGAAATGTCCCGAGACATACCTAATTAACACTACACAAACCTGTGGAATAGAATTATACATTTCCCACGTAAAAATGACAGTGCCTTTCGTGGTGCCTTTTTCGGTGACCTTAGACTGGGTACTTTGGAAGTAGTTTAGCATTAGGGTGCATGAGGGCGATGCAGGTTACTATGAAGAGGCACTGTAAAAACGAACTGAGAAACAACGAAAAGTCACCGTTATGGTCCCTTTTTAGAGTGCTTTTTACAGTACAAAACACCATTTCGCGGACTCAGTTTTACGTGGGTTACATCATTTACTCTTCACGTTGAATAGTTAACATACTAAGTAATAGACTTAAATTATGTGAAATTATCATTATAACATGCGAAAACAGCTTACAGTAACGTTCTGCAATTATCACAAGTATCTGATAACAGCGTGATAGAATGTCGATAAATTACTATACAATTTATTTTATTACGATTTTAATTGCGCAAATTGGACTAATCTAAGTTAATTTTCCGTTATTAATTATTGGGTTTATCGTTCCTCGCTAAAGTTCACGAGAAACGATATCGACTCGTGACCATTCTGCGACACATGAATACACAAAATGTAGTTAAGATGCTGAAGTTACATTATTAAATTTGAATACAACTAACTCGTTTAAACATGAATATTACAAAGATATTTCGGACTTGTAATTCTCTTGCCAACGGTTTGATAACTTGAGCGACACACAACAGATGGCGTTGTAAAATTTTTCCAAATTCTCTCCAATACAATTTGCACTTCTATGGCTTTTCCAACTGTTAACATATAAATAAAGTGGACATGTCTTTTAACGGAATAATAAATACTTTTAAGATACACATAACAGAGAAAGTAACTTGGGAAAGAGAATAATCACAAATTTTTAACGCTGCACTAATAAACATGGCAGACTTTAAGTTGGTATTAGCATGAAAACAAGAAAAAATAAATCTTAAAATCTGGAATTTCGTCTCTGAATAGATGATTTTAGCAGTGTTTGTTTCTGTGGAAAGGTAACGAGTTGTTTAAAGCTGCTCGCAGTCTCGCGTTCTGATCAGATTCTTCACTGACTCCTTAACTTGCAGGAGATAGGCAAGTTTTGCTTCGAGAAGGGATACTTCTCCCCGCAGCTCTTCGTTTTTCTCCGACAGTTGTTTTGCCGATTCCTCGAGAGCAGCAGTCTTATTCTTTTTCTTCTGCCTGGACTTGCGGGATGCCTCTTTGTTCTTCCAACGTCTCAGCCCTTCATCGATTTCCTGCAACTTTGGCGGACGACCTCGACATCTTTTCATAGATGTAGTTTCCACGTTGAGAGCAGAATAGTCGAGGTTTGTCTCTTGTTGTCTGTCCGATTCAAGTCTAGAAAAGGTGTTTTCTGGTTCCTCGAGATCTTCTTTCTGAAAAATTTCATCATCTTTCACTGTTTCGGCCTTACAGTCATCAAGAGGCTCTTCTACTAGCAGTACGCTGCTCGGAGTTGCCAACGCGGAGTAACTAACTGCGATGTCCTCCGTCTCCAAGAGATCCGACTCCACGTTTGATGGGCAACTTGAAGTTAACAAGACAGGATCGACCCAAGCGTTGTGAAGAAAATCGTCATCTGTGTGTGTGATAACCTCAGACTCGGTAACGTAAAGAGATTCTTGCCCGATAGTTTCCGTTTTGTTATCTGCGACAGAAGAACGGCTGTACAGAGAAACTTGATGAAACGTGAAAATACCCACTAGGACTATCATGCAAGGAAAAACTGCTGATAAACGCCTGGGCCGACAGTGAAAGGTTTTCCAGGTCTATTCCCTCTTCTAGGTCGGGTAACAAATTGACGTTTATGTCTTCCATTATTTCATCCAATGTTGACTTCTAGTTCTGCTTCAATGGCGTGACTGTCAGTCTGATTATCGAACAACCCTCCGTGAGAAACCAAGTCTAAATACACAGATGAATAGAAAATACAACTGAAATTAAACTGGTCTGTACAATACGCCGATGGAAAATACACACTTACCGTTTCTCATTAACTTGACTTTCTCGTTTACGTAAAACTTTACTCGATTAATACTTATGTTTCTAACAACGCAGATCCAACCTATTACTTATAAAGCTCAGTCCGATTTACGGTAACTGTTTTGTTGATTCGGGAATCAACTGCCAAATTTAGTCAATCCCAAATGGTTCCAAGCTTGATGTGAGAGCGAAAACAAACTGCCAAAATGGAGAGCCAATTTCGACAAGTAGACTTATTGTTAGTAATCGTTTTATTGATTTGTTTAAGACACACCTTTTCCAGATGAAATCTTACGAAGCAATGAATAAGAAAAGACTTACCGGGCGTTTGGTGAAGTCTTCGAACATCTCAGTCTTGCCCGGACATGTTTGTGTACGTTCAGGTCACGTGACCGTGATTCACGATTCATTGGCCGCCTAGCCGAGAGTTTGAATCGGAGTACGGATCTTCTCACAGTAACCGGTTATTCGATTACCGGCACTGGTTACTTTGATTTTATAGATACATTACGACTAAATGCGTGGATACTTAGTACTGTACGTGATTAATTCTCACACAACTTCTAAGTTCCCAGCAAAGCATCACGTATTCTCAAAAACTGTGTGAAAATTAAAGAGAAACGTGGAATCGGGATATTCCAGCATAAGAGTTCAAAATACATGTCCCATTCCTCCCCATCCCCCATGGAAATAAGTTACTTTAGACGTTCTCTTAGCTTTATAATAAGAGACTACTCGGTATGATGCGCCTCAAAAGAAGAATTTATTTATTTGAGAGGCAATGAACAAACAAAAATTAGGAATTATTCTCGCGCTGAGAGCGAAGTATTCTCCGCTAACAGCTCCTCAACTTTCGACCAGTTCAGCCCAATGAATCCGATCATTGAAGCATTCTCTGGTAACAATGAAGAACGTTGATCTGAAATGGTATTTGCCATGTAAGAGAAAGCTCTCTCACACGAGACAGAGTTACCGATAACGCAAAATACTTTTCTAGCAAGTATTCCAAGTCTTTTGAATCCTGGTAGCTCGTTTTTGGCCCACCAGTCCAGTGGATCCTATTGTAATGGAATTGGTTCCAGTTCCATGTATTGGTGGGTTTCCAGAGTGGCAGCAACTGACAGTGTTCTCCTTCGCTTCTTGACCTGGATGGTTTCTTGCAACTCCTGGAAGATCCCAAAACGGGTGGAGACTTCCACCTGCGTTCCTTCGACTGGATCTTCCAAATCTTCATGGAGAAGAACTCCAGTTGCCGCTTCTATAAGCCACCTCTCGGCCTGATCTCCAGAGGATTTGTCTAAAAAGTCAAGCTTCTTGATGGGGGGATCAAGTAAAGTGGCCAGGGCGAAAGGTCTTTCTTGCTGGAACTGAAGAAACTGCCGCTGCTGCATTGAAACCAGTAAGGCTTGTTCAAATTTCAATGCAGTATCCGGCACTCCGTCTTTGCTGATATACTCTTTTGTTCTTCTGCAAAGGTTCCCTAATATCCATAACAGAAAATTAGCACAGAGATATATTAGAAACTCGAAACCTGCTTACCAACGATGTAAATAACCTCCGAACTACGGAGCGCGGACTGAGATGACATGACCACGGTCGCATCCTTGAAAGGTCTGAGAAGCTCCATAATGGCTTGCAAGTTTACGTGGTCGTCACTAGTTGGCAAGTGTACCGGGGGCTTCTACTTCGACAATAGTGGCATTGATAGCCACTTTCTGCTCCAGGTACCTTTCCAGCATGTCGTACGTGGAGTTCCACCGGATGGAACATCGTTTACAAGTTTCTTGTGCTGCTTCCGCATGCTCTCCTGAACCTCTTTCAGCTTATAGGTGGACTTTGGACTGTTGCGGAAGTAGGTCACAACAGTTTTGACCTTCTTCCTCATATCGTTTGCCTCAGGCGTTTCAAACGCATCGTTCACGACCAGATTCACCAGGTACGGAAAGCAGCCGTACCACGGTAGATCCAGTAAACGGGCAGTACAAGACATGACGTTTGCATGGTCAGTTACCAAGCAACGCACTTTGTCTTGAAGCTTCCATCGTTTCACGATGTCCTCAATTGCCTCCTTTAAAGCAACAGCATCGTGGCTTGGCTGTTCCTTGATCGCTAAAACTAAACTATCGAGTTTCCATTTCGCATTAACGAAATGGCCAGTAACAGCAATGAACGAACATTTCCCACTCCGTCCACCCGTCTGTAGTTAAGCATACAGATGTTGCTTCCTGGAGCATTTTCTCCATCTTACTCTCTAAGGTAATTTGCAACTGTGGGAGCATATGCTTCATCACTTGCCTGCGGTTGGGGAGAGTGTACCGAGGACTCGAAATACCTAGTATTTCCACAAATCCTTCCTGTTCATCAGAGAAATCAGGTGAAAATGCTTGCAAATCATTTTAAGTAATTTTATGTCCATTGCATTTTGAATGTTTCTGACAACTGGGGTCTGCTTCTGAAAAAAATTGTTTATTGCTGCCTGTCGCTTGGGAGCCCGAGCTGCTTCCGGATTATCATCCGAAGCTGACCTTTTATCAGCGCTAGAACTTTAGGTGTTGCTTCTTACGATACTTTCGCTCGATTCCGCAGAAACACCGAGCTCAATTTTATGGGCAGTTTTCAGATGCTTCCGGAGGTTCGAAGTTGTACCGTCAGAGTACTTGTAGATGTTCCCACATTCGGTACACTTTGCTTCTGCCATTCCTCCCCGGGTGAAATGTCTCCAAATGGGGCTTATTTTCGCTTTTCTTGAACTGTTTAGTGATCCGTTGCCACAAAACAAGTCCCCAATTTCATCTCCTCTCCAAAATCATAACTCGCCATGTTATTTAACTGAAACAGTGGAACTGATCGACCAAAATTTGTCCACTCGTTTTTTTTCAACCACGTGGGTTTTCGCTCTCGATGTAAAGTGCTCTTCGTTCAATTATCAAGGGATTCCAGCAAAAAAACTAATGCCAAAATTAATGGGTGGGTTTACTATTACGTAAACTGCACCCTGCAGGTTTACCAATGCCGTATGCAATTACAGCATCGTTTATAGAGCCAAAACTAACCAAAATGAGCAATTTTGTTAAATAATTAATAATTATTGATTAATTAAAAACTGACAGTTATTTATTTGTTTTATTCCACCAGAAAAATCTAAATTTGTAAAAAGTAACCGGATCCGCGGTTACTTTTGAACCTCGAAGCCGGTTACCCGGATCCGACCCCAGTAACCGGTTACCGGTTAAGTAACTAACCGGATCCGCACAGCCCTACTCAGTAATTTCAAGTCTCTATGCATTTCAACTGATTCTGATTCAACTTGCAAAAAAACTGCTTGGGGAATTTCGCGTGACAAGCTGATTGACATTATTTTCCCTCGACGTTTTAAACGAAACCATCGGACGAGCCGTTGAAATCCAGCATGGCTATTTATACCGTCAACTTGCACTGAGGCACCAAGAAGAAAAAGGGCGAACTTTCGAAATGAGTCGGTTAGTTCCTTTAATTAAGTGATCTCATCTTATGTGTATCGGTTTCAGTCATTAGTCTTGATGCTGTAGAAGTCGCACATTTTCGAAGTTTCGAATTCGTCTTAAATTTAAGCTTGACTTTCTGGACGCCATCTATTGATTCAGAAAGCAGCTATAAGAGCGGTTGGTATGGGGCAAGACTGGAACTTCGCATCAGAATATCTCAAATGTACACAGTATATGGAGCATGTGGTTTTGTTAGGGGTCATCCTCTTCCGGCGCCAAACTCAGCTCATACATGCTCCAAGCTCTAGCTTCCCTTCTGGTTGGGGGAAGATTACCTGAAGTGTTGCTGTTCGCTCCTGTTCTTCAGTTTGTTTTGATTTTCCATCAAAGATGAATCAATATTTATCTTTGCGCATTTGCTGTTCTTCAGGGCCGTGACGAAAAAAGAGGAGTCAGTCTTATTGTGCCCAAATATTTATAAAATTGATCAGCATGAAACCGCGACTTGGGTGTATTTTGCAAACACTTGGATTATGTTCGACAACTCTCTGATCCCATCTCGACTATCACTCCCTGTTCGATGACTCCTGATCCACTCGACTATCATTCCTTGTTCGACAACTCGGTGATCCGTCTCAACGATCACTCCCTGTTTGACGACTCCCTAAATCCATCTCGACTACCACTCCCTGTTCGACGACTCTCTGGGGGTAGGGGTTTTAGTTAGTTCAAACAATTTTTTCTAACTGAAAAAACTTTGGGGCAGTCCAATATTTTATGAGCCTGGAAGCTGTTGAAGATATTTCAGCAACACTGAAAGCTCTTGGGGTCCCGTCTGTTCACATTCTAGGTCTAACTTAGACCCCCCAGTCTGAGGCATGTGAACGCGGTCCGATATTTCCTAGATATACGGGGATTACACAGATATCCCACCGGAGCTGAAGTCGGTATATATTTCGCACAGCCTGTAAGTGATCTAAAGTTTATGGCTGTGGCTACTAGAGAATGGGTTGACTGGTCCTTCAGTTTATCTTAAATGAGATTCGAGGGTTATAGAACTTGGGGCCTACACAGTCAGAGAAAGTTAAGTTCTAGGGAGTTTAGTTTCGTTTTTATGCTCGTTGCCCATCATGGCAAGCCTTTGGTGTGCATTACGAGTTGGTACTGAAATGCTGTTTTTTCCCAGGTATTGTCGTTTTCCTTCTACACTTTACCAAAGTAGATGAGGGACCTTACCGGCTTTAAGAGTCGATCGGTATTTCCCCTGTCTCGAGATAGAGGCCTGCGGGTGCAGTGCGTTTTGAGGCATTAAGAGCGTACCGAACCCATTTTTTTTTCTTTGTCTATCAGTGGAAAAATGTAAATGCTTTGAATTTCAGCCCCATATTGTAGGACACATTGCACATTGGCTCTAAAGATTCTTAGGGTAGCCAAGGGAGTCAAGGACTTGAGATATTTGTTTCTAATGTTTCGTTGGAGACGATTTTACTAATAGGAGCTCTGTACCTTACATTTTCTTTGAGGGAACTAGTCTGGGTGAGAATTATCCCTAGCAGTGTTTGGTAAATCACTTGGTTTTGGCGATTTAAATCAAATAAAAAATCGCTCATTTTCGACGGGATTTAAATCGCGATTTAAATCAAATTGATTTTTCTCCTAAAACAGATGATTTTTGTATCTTCATCGCCCGGCATTATAAAGAACGAATCAGTGCTAAAAATTGGCTGCAAAAGTAAGAGATCCTGAAAAGCTTTACGGAAAAATGGAAGAACACGGAGCTCGAGCTTGTCTTGGCTGGAACGGAACGTCTTGCTTTCGTAACAATAATGAAGGCTTAACGCGTAACCATTCTGAGCACAATGGAGCTTATCTTCTTCTTGAGATTGGTTATAAGTACGTCCCGACTGGAAAGCTGAACCTGTATTACCTTGAGGTAGAGACGAAAATAAATACAAGCATAAATCACTTCTATTAACCCAACAAAATCAATTGTTTAGCGGTTCTTCAGAATGATCCGGGAAACCGGGGCTGAAATTAGAACCAGCCGGCGATTGCTTCATTCTGTCAGCTGTGCAAGTTCCAGATCATTGTAACCCGACGAAGATGAAATGAGAAACATCAGTGTGGACGATGAGGGCCTGTTTCACATTGTAACTTCATACAGCGACAGCTTGCCTGAAAGTATAGAAAAAAGTGCTGCATTGAACAATACCTGGAGAGTCAACTGACGGAATAGTTTGAGGAGGGGAGTTTCGATCAGAATTTTTCAATGTTTCCGCAGATGGGGCGAAAATAGTATTTCATTTGGGTGGTTTCATTTTGCATCCATGTCAAAGGAATTTGTAATGCAGTGCATCCGAGGCATAATTAATTTCACATATTAAAAACAAAATCAAAGGCTTCTACCGCTTCACCTGCGAAGTTGATAAGGGAGGGCTTATATCTATTGTCAAGATATGTTCCACTGATTGTTTACCGCGGTGGGGTCAGTTATTTAATCGATTTTACTTTCGGGGCAACTTATGCGAAGCAGGGGTGCTCACACCCACCCTGTCCCACGACGCGTACCCACCTTGAAAGTACCCACCCTACGAAAAAAGTTTATTCGCGATAAGTTAAATACAAGTTATATAATGTTTCAACTAATACTGTGCAACAACACTGCTGACGAGTTCTCTTTTGACGTCAACAAGAAAACTTCAAACTGTTATGGCATCGTTTCCGAAATATCTGCTCTGTTGTTGCATTGGAGGATGATTTGTTAAAAAGATGCATTCTTATTTCGCACGTAACAAACCATGAATAGCCCCTCCTCCCTGTACTCAATTGTAACGTAAAGACTACATGAGAAGAGACCCGGAATTGACTTGAAGCACACGTGTGACAAAAAGAGGGCAGAACTTGAACTATAACACAAGGGAAAATGAGAGAACTTGTAAAACGGATTATTGCTTCGAGAAATGTTGGAAAAATGGGTGCATGTTTCATTGGGTCTGGGTGGCGAAGCCCCTCAGAAGCTGAAGGCTTCCTAAAGGACACTAGACACAAATCTAACTCGATTTAATCAAAGACACTAGAGTATTCGGTCCAGTTTATTATCAGAAACTAAGACTATTATAATGTCCGAAATATTTCTTTTTATAATACTTAAATCCATTTCTAAACTCTCTTATTTAACCTGTGCTTTATTATAAGGACTTGTTGGCCTTTTAGGGAAACTTGTATGACGACAATGTCAATAGTATTGATCATAAATTATCTTTGCAGTCTCCACGTTGCATTTGTAGCGAGTCTGTGTAATAAATCTGCAGATTTAGTGCTCCTTTTTAATTGCGATTAAGTTTTCTTGGGACAACCGAGCGAATAAGGTAACAAGAAGATGTATGGAGACGAAGTGTTGTGGAATGAAATACAAGGGCTTAGGAGTAAACTAACAAGATTTTCACTACACGCCAAAGGCGGATAAAAATGGTTCGTGCGAAACATAGTTAAAGATGAGGTAAAAGTACCCACCTAGGTGAACTACGTACCCAGTGAGGTAGGTATCTGTCTCACAACAGATACAAATAATTCCTTAAGTATGCGTGCATAAGCGTCTTGATCAAGTGGGTCGTAATACTTTTCAAGATGTTTAGGCTCCTTTCAAAATGAAACATAGTGCAAGATATTGGTATGAGTGCCCACCTTGGTGACACAGATACCCACCGAAAGGGGTTGTAGGTAAACAAAGATGGTAGGTATTTCGTTAAGCATAGGGGGGTGAAGTGGCACTGGCTGAACTGGTCTTTTCAAAAGAATTTCTTGTCCACAATTTCCTTGCTTCTTAAGTTTATATTGGTCTTTTTTTAAAATTCCTACACCAACTGAAAGTATCCACCTGAGAGCCCAGCGTCGCGAAGCGCGTCGTGATACCCCCCCCCCCCGGGGGCACCCCTGTGTATGACACATGGGTAAACATTTACAATCGTTATTAATTAATTTCTTCCGTTGGGGCGCCACCCAAGGAACCTTTAGCAGATTCCGTACCTCCTGTTTCATTCAGAGATCTGAGGCATCTACCACTGTCCTGCAATGGATGTTGAACAACGAAAATGGCTCCGTTTCTTCTTAAAAGTACCACCGACCGCCACCACGTCCCCCCCCCCCTCCCCTCTCTCTGGATGCCTTTTTCGTTTCTTTGTCGTGAACTAGACCTGCTAGCAGCTGACAAACAGCTTTGCTCAGAGCAATAGAGTACTACTTCAGACTACCTGCTAAAAATCACGCATCTTGGATTTTCGAAGTTCGAAGTACTTCGAGGAGGAATTGTCATCTAAATGTCAAAATTAAGATCTGCCTCGACAAACTCGGCCTCAGTTATCTGTGGTGGTCTTCTTCACTTTCAGCTATCAGTACTTCCAGAGGATCCGACAACTTTGACTTCAATAGCCTCTTACCGTTTTCATTCTTCCGTGTAGCCTCTCACAGCAATGCTGTCCTACCCTGATCTGTCGTCGTACTTGAATAACGTAACATTCCGTCCGAACTTCAGAGCAGCCATCGCTCTATTCTGGATTAGGTTGTTGTGTCCACAGGTTCCCCGTCCACTGCCAATCATCTCATAATGAATCATTTCTTTGTCGATTCTGCGAGTCTCCTTTAACCCATCAAAGTCAGCATCTCAGTTCACCTGCCCCTCCTTGTCCAGACTACGCACTAGCCTTTTCTAGAACTGTTTCCCCCGTTATCAACCCACCATGTGAAAATGACAATGTCTTTTATGGTGCCGTTTTGGTAAAGTCATGGTAAAATTACAAAAAGGCACTGTACTGATGTGGTGCCTTTTCACAGTACTATGGCGGTATCAGACACCATCGCTCAGAATCAAGTTTACTTGGGGAAACAACCTCAGTCTATGTCAGATCCCCTATGTCTTTCCAGAAATTCCGTTTTCTTGCCTTCGGGTAAATATAGGTTCATTACTTTCGAAACTAGTTCATCTCAGGATCAATTATTTGGTTTCTTCCATAATCACGGCCTGTGACCGCCATTGCACACTATCTACCTGACTAAAATTTTCATACCGAACTTGACATACTGTGAGGTAACGATAAATGTTCAGCTAATTTGAACGAACTTTTGTTACAAAGCGTCCATTTCAAGCGTTTCTGTGTATGTCAACCCTGGTGGCTATATGCTAACGTCGGGGTTGGGCGTATTGGGTGGGGGTGGGGGTGGGGTGGGGGGAGGTAGGGCGAAAGGGTTGGGAGTAGGTTAGGTTAGGTTCCCAAGTAAAAATTTACTATAGCTGTAAACTATGGTGGGGCATTCTAGTATTTTGCAACATGGTGCACTATAGTTCTACTATAGTTTAACTATAGGACACTATATTTTTGCTTTAAGGCACTATAGCTGTACTATGGTTTTCGTTTAGTGCAATACAATATTTTTCAGCTATAGTGTGGTACTCTACTATTTTGCAACATAGTTACATAGTTTTACTATAGTTCACTATAGTAAATTTTTACTTGGGTTTGGTTAGGTTAAGTTAGATTAGTTAAGCATATTGCCTCCCACCTTTAACACTCGCAGCAAGAAACGTGTCAAACAGACACTTTCCTTTTGTTATGAGTCTTTCTACTGCATCCTACGAGATTTTCTTAAATAATCATTAATTTATGTATTTGCTCTAAATTTTACCGTAGTCATTGCCAGTGCTGTGTTTTGTAGACTCGGAAGATCTAGAGAGATACATTGAAACTGCTCGTTTTCTGCAGACCGAAACTAAGTCGCAGCATGAACTCGTCCACTAGCATTAATTGCCTTCATGAAAGAAAAATGTTAGATTACATTGTTCCGAGTATTTCACTTGTGATTATAATTTCTTCTTAAAATATTTCAAGATTCACAATACACAACTACTTGGTGAGAAAATCAACTCTATAGTGTTCAAATAACAGCAACCATGAAACACTAGTTGAACCACCTTTACCTTAGGTTTGGTATCATTAAGTTTAATCAGTGTTATACCTAATCCGCTAATTGCAGTTATAATAATTATGTTATGAATTTCAAAATTTAAAACCTAATGAAAGATTCGATACAGCAGAACAATTGTCGGACGAACAACACGAGCGGTGCTTCCCAGTTTTCCGTTTTCCCTTAAAGAGGGGCATGGATTTCCCTTTTTTTTCCCTTCCCCTGTAGATACCAACTGTCTTTTTCCCCTCCATTTTGATATCAAGCTAAATTTCTGGTTTTTTTCCCCTTCTTTTTCCTTTTTGAAATAAGAGATTTCCCTTTTTAAGGGAATTTCCCTGCGATGTTGAAGGATGAAATCAATTATAGTTTCAAGTTCTCCCGCTAGATGTTCCTATTTAGATGTGAATAAAACAACGTTGCAATGTATTTCAAAAAGATCACACTATCCCTTTTATCATTTGATTCTGTAATAATACGTTTCTGGAATTTCAAGGTTAAATTGCTAAACTGTTGAAATTCTTCCACGGTTTTCTGTTACAATTGAACAAAACTGACCCATTTCTTGTTGATTTTTTCTTCCATGAACGGCAGACAAGGTCGTCTCGTATAAGAAACTCGTATGCGTCAAAACCGAAGAAAATTTACCCGGATTGCCAATTTATCGTTCTATTTAAAGTAATCGAAAAAAAAGTAGCCAACAGTTCGAAAACTAAAAACCACAACCACATAAATTTCTTGTTTAATTAAGGAAAAATTTTTTTTTTTTTACAATGAAAACTTTATGGGTATTGTTGCTTATAGCGTGAAATCAAGAGCAAGGTCATTAATTTTATTATTATTTCTATTTCTATATTGTAATACATAACTGTTATTAAATTATTATGGGATACTAGAAATGAAAATGCCCACATTTGAATGATTTGCTTGAATGGACCACTGGTCAGATTATTGTGATTGCAGTAAAAAGCAAATAAGTCAACCGCGTGCCAAATTGCCCAATCACCTGAACCACGTAAAAAAAGTAGATAAAAGTGCGCGGGAAAAAAAATGATAAAATATCTGACCAGAACGTGTAATTTCACTTTTCATAAAAAAAGGTCGATTTATATATGACCCAACCCAGTCTAATTATGGCTTTAGCCATTTCAAGTATACACGCATAAAAACTTGATTAATTTCGGAAAAAGTAAAGAATTATACTTTAATAATATAATAATGAGAATTATAATAAATAGTGATGCAGGTTTAGTAAATTAAATATCCTGTGCGTCTAATTAAGATTTAATAAATAATTAAGCCTATTTAATAAAATTTGTATTACTTATTAATATAATAGAGATTTTGAGCTTTGCATTAGTTGAAATTATTAGAAATACAGTACAGAATGAAAGTTAATTATTTATTTGTGTATATTTATAATAAATTGTATTTATTATATATATATAAATGGAGCAGAGCAAAAGCGAACCACTGCTTAAAGCGTCAAGGTTGAAACTGGAATAAATTAAGAAACAAACTTTCTCTTGAAATCGCATTAAAACTTTATCCAGTTAATCCGAATCTAATTAAAAAGCTTTATTAATCGATAATTAATCCTTAAATATCGTAACAAGTGATAACAATTGATAACATGCTGATACCAACAGTTTGGAGTGCATCCAGCGGAAAATAAAGGAAAATCGCCTACATCCTGAACGATATCCGTAACATATCCTGAATATCCTGAACCACGCCCGATCATGGATGAGTAAAAAAATTGTGTTGAGAATTGTGAATCTTGATTATTGAGGGCACCATTAAGTATCCTGAAAAGTGTTTTTTTCAGGACGCTGTTAAGTACCCTGAACATGTATTATTCAGGCATTCCAATGTCAGGGTCCTGAACACCCTAGTAGTGGGCCAATTTCACTGCATTCAGGGTCCTGATTGGAATCCTGAAAATGTCCTTTTCAGGATATTTTCAGGGTCCTGAAAATATCCTTAACTTTCTGCTGGGTCCAGAGCTTAATTTTTGATGCTACAATATTTCATATTATTAATATTATTATTATTCATATTATTATTATTATTAAATTTTATTTGTTTTTTTTATTCTGAAATTAAAATAATTAAATCTCTTTTGTTACTGAATATAATCTTGAGAAACTGATTCAATAACTTAAATTATAATTGAACAAAATTTTATTTAAAATATTATCATAAATAAATTATTTATTGTAAAATTATGAAAATTGTTACGGTTGTTTCTGAATGGCCAATTGCCGAGTCACGTATTACGTTTTATTATGTATATTTTTTGTAATATGTATATGATATATTTTTATTGCAAAATTTTGAACCGTCTGGACAAGCCGGAAACTCCACCCAGTGTGTAAGAAATAGTGAATGAAGCCGTAATAATAAAATTATAAAATATAAGAGTAATGATAAATAGTAATCATATTGATAATAATTATTATTATTATTACTATTATAATGCTTATTAATTGCCATAATAATGTGATTATGCTTTTATACTGCTATTGTTGCTAGCGCTACTTAGTACCAAAGCTACGACCACGACCACCGCTACCACTACCACTGGCTACTACTACTGCTAGTACTACTACTCCTATTTCTACTGCTGCTATTTCTACTACTGCTAGTACTACTACTGCTAGTACTATTATTACTACTGCTATTACTACTACTACCGTTACAACAGCTACTACTGCTACTAATGTACTACTTATTCTATTGCCACTACTACTACGGCTATTGCTGCTGCTAAGACTAACTTTACTACTAGTACTACTACTACCACTACTACTACTATTAATAATAAAAATAATTATTGTTCTCACTAGTATTTTCACGTCATTATCACATTATTATTATTATTATTATTATAAATTTTAGTGAAGATTTTGATTAATGAGTTATGTTCCAATTTTTTCAAGTTAATTAACTTTATGTTGATGAGAGAAATCCCTTCGCGTCTTCGTCACGATTCCACGTGATTTCAATCAAACATTAAATTACAATTAATTAAAATAACTCAAGCCTTAACCAACATTATTCTTATCCACTTTGGTATTGCATTATTAACATGGTCATTAGTTGTTGCAGCAGTGATGCTAGTTGTAGTAGTAGTAGCAGCAGCAGTAGCAGTAGTAATAGTAGTAGAAGCAGTAGTAGTAGTAATACTATCAGCAGCAGCAACAGTAGTAATAGTACTAGTAAGTAGTTGTTGTTATTGTTATAGTACTAGCAGCAGCAGTAATAGTAGTAGTAGCAGCAGTAGTAGTAGTAGCACTAGCAACAGCAGCAGTAATAGTAGCAGAAGCTGTAGTAATAGTACTAGTAGTAGTTCTTGTTGTTATTGTTATAGTACTACCAGCAGCAGCAGCAGTGGTAGTAGTAGTAGTAATAGAGTCATAATCGAATTACGATTATTACTATTGCAAACATTGATTAAGAATACATCTAGTTATATGGATTATTAAAATGAAATATTAATTGATTAATTTTAAATCATTTATTTATTTTACAGTACTGAATAGCTAACTAAGAATCGACTGCTACTATAACAGCTACTACTATTCTTATAGTACTACTACAGTGAGAGGGACTTTACCTGTTATTACTACTGCTTTATTACTATTGCTACTACCTCCACTATTACTGCTAGAATAAGTATTGCCACTCCTACTACTACCAGTGTAACTTTCAATAGTGCCACTACTACTACCATTACTGCAATCACCGCACTACAACCCCTACTACTGCAATTATACTACAACATCTCCTGTCATTACTCCTAATCCCCGTAACAATCATTCGTCCTAAGCTATAATAGGTAATAATACTACTAGCAGCAAGCTTCTGTTGCTGCTACTACAATTACTAAGCAGCTTTAATAGAGCCCTAGCTCATAATCAAACTCCACAATCAACTGGGTGTTGAAAAGCTGAATGGAAGTTGAAACCTTCACCAAATTCAAGGTTCTAAATCATTTCATGGCCATCGCTTCATTTTTAACTATTTTTGCTACTAGTTCAATAAAATAGTTCACAGAATCCTTGGCCATGCAATGTCAACTGGAATAGCCACTGCTACAAAATTATGCGATTACACAGCGAAAACAGTAACATAATTCATTTATAAGAAAAGTTACACAAAATTGAATTAGTTATTAATTAAAAAATTTTTAATATTTCATACAATCTCAAATAATTTGAGATTTTTAAAGTGTACCGTTAGACTTTACTGAACCGTTGAAATAGTTTACTCTCCAACCTATTTAGAAACTTAAAGAAAAATAGTTTGTAAAAAACTTACCAAAAACTATCGAGATTTACACACAAAAATCAGTCGAACAGAAATGCGAAACTTTGAAAAACTACATTAAAAATAATTTAATTTAATTCATTATTATCTGAAGAGTTGTTAAGAATTTTCGTAAGGATTCACACAAAGATTCTGGGATTCTTGTTCAAGATTCTCACTGGAGAAAGTGAGGTATACTCAAGAGATACCTTCGGGGGTGTTGATTTATTATAAAGATTTATGTTCCAGATATGCAAATGACTTAATGTTTGAATTTTACCCCCACGGGGTGAAAAATCAGGGCAGTTGTCTAGTTTTCTCCACTTCTGGCTAACGACTTCATCCGTTTACTTTCACCACTGAAGGGGTCAACAAGAAAATTTATCAATAAAATAAATTTAAATTGTAATAGTTGGATATTAAATAGATAATTATAGATAAGTATGTAATAAATTTAAGTATAACAGGACAACGTAAATAGCAAATGCCCATTAAAGTAACTGTTCATCAAAGAGACGTTCCAGTTTTTTCTCCATGACTTGTTCCAGTAACGGGTATCCGTGTATTAATTAATCACTGCAATACTCCGGTTACGTCAAAATCTGAAAGGCCCCATTTTGTTGAAGGTTTTTTGTCGACAAATAACACCAAATTTTTATGGAACCATTTTCCCAAATTGGCCTTGTGTGTACCGGCCTATGGCACCGCATGTTCCAGGAGGAGTCCCAAAATTCACAGAGACATGATGATAACAGGTGATAACATTAACATGGATTTTTGGAAAGGCTGAAGAAAGTTTAAGACCCCTCCGTTCCGTTCACCCAAACGATTGTAGAGTTTGAATCGTGAAAATTATTAGACGTACTATCACTATCTCATTACTACGTTACCATCGTGTTATGAAATAGTACTGTCTCTTATGCATGTTTTTGTGGTGTATGGTTTAAGTGTTACGTCTTTTGGTGAACGGGGGGAGCGGCGAAGTTGTACGGGTCCCCTCATCTCCGGCGCTGAAGCGCGGAGCGCAAGGCGTTCAAGGCGGGGGCATCGTTAGCGTAACGTTACGTCGGCACCGAAGCCTTTCGCTTTGGCGGCCGTTTTCTCGCACGCCTCGCGTATAAGACGCCGAGCCCAGGCCGACATTGTACACTACTCGCAGAATTGTCTTCCCTTGAAGAACATCGTTTGATTTGGAGTCCAAGTCTGCTCCATAAAACCACGTGGTTATTCGAACACCAGCAACAACAAAGTGTGTGGAACAAGTTGTTGTCATCAAACCCTCCGAAACAAGTTTTAACTCGTAGAACAAGTCAAGCAACCATGGCGAGAAACAGGTATGTTTTTCTAGAGCAACTATTGTTCTTTTTAGTTATTTTATTTCTGAAGTCCACAGTTACTAGGATCAGTTATCAAAGTACTAGGAATCGCAAGGGAATCAGGATTGGGTTTCGAGAATGTTAAGTGTTTTTTGTTAAGGTGACTGGGAACATTTGGGGACATTTGGGGACACCTTGAAAGAGAGGCGTTGCTCTAGTGATATTCAAAACAAGATTCGAGAAACTCTGAATAGGCCGTATTGTTTGGTTTGAAGGTTATACGCAGCTTAGAGAGAAGGATCGTGAGAACTCACGCAGGTTAACAGTGAAAGTGGCAAAATCTCGTCAAACAGAGGAAGCCATCGATTACGAGTTTCCCATTATTCAATTGCATTTTCTTGCAGATTTTTAATTGTCGCCACACTTCTCCCATAGATTGATAACATTCAAGTGATGACATTCAAGTAGTTCAGTGTAACGGTAGTTGGAAGGGAACTATTAAATCCAATGTCCCAGAAAGCAGCCTAGTATTTAGTAACATACGAGAGAGAAAAAAACGTCATCTGTTCAATGTTATCTGATGTAAAGGTGAAGGCCTGACCAACTGGCCTATTTCTTATCCACTTAACAGTTATAACACAGTGATAACACGTTGATAACTATAACAGGGTTTGCAAAAGATAAGTATGAAATGAAGGTTTCCAGAACTTAAAATAACACGAAGTTTCTTAAAATTATTAGTTATTTAATTTATTTTATAGTTATTTTTACTGCAAAGTAGTAGCACACATTGGCGACCTTGAGAAGGCCGCCATAGAAAGTTTGGTTAACCTTCAGTTTTCTATTCAACTGTTTAGAGAAGAAAAACTTGGATTAACTTTAGACGAAATTCCTTTCTGATGCAATTTTATTTAGTAAACTTTGAAGAAGCTTGAATTCTGAACTGAATTCTGGTTGCTGAGAAATTCAGAACAGCTGCTGTCCGGTTCTGTGGAGACTTTCAAACGAACGATGGCTAATTAAGGTCGCCATTGTTTCAGCACAGAAAAAGTAGAGTTTTGAAAAATTCAGCATAAAACAGGTCAAAAGTTCAAGACAGAGAAAAACCTGAGTTCACGACGCGATTATAAAATACAATGGGGGGTTCGTTTTTCTCACGCAATAGCGAAATCACGATAGCAGCCTTTCTTTTATGGTATCGATGAAAGTTACATGGGACACGTATTTTTGTCGAGTTATGTAATTAACATGTAAAATAAGTTAAATCGCATTATGAATTTACCCCGCTAGGAGGGGCGCGGTATATTTGGAGCCAGATGCGGGTGAAGGACGTGGTAGAGTTTGAATCAGAATCGACGTTTTCCTTTTTCTTCTTGAGTGAGTTTGGAATGTATCCAAGACCTTCACCCATACACCAACACATACTAGGGGGTTCATGGCCCTTAAGGGTGTGGTTGCCAAAAAGCTATGGGTTCACTTTCACTATCTCGATGCAGACGTGGAAAAAACTCGAATCATGAAACGACTTAATCCGTCAATCAGACCGTTGTGTTTATGGATTAGCAGTTTGCGTAGTGGTTTTGATAGTGTAACCTTCTATTACTATTGCGCAGTACTTGATCCAGTTAGTTATTGCATAGAACAGGTTCTAAACGAATAGTGATAATACTGATAGAATTGTAATACTGAAGCTGCGAACCTTTCAGAGACAGTGAAAGTAAAACTGTCGATACATTTTGAGGATTTTTCGCCGATTTTGATTTTAGTTCTTTGTTGGCTGCGTATTTGCATGGACAGAATACAACCATGGCTCAGTGGAATGCTTTATGGTATAAGTTCTATTTTTCGTGCTCCAGTTTGCTTTGTCCACAATCGGTTCTCTCAAAAGCTTTCGCTTTTTTTTACATAATACAAGTTAGAGAAAGGAGAGCGTAATGAACCGTAACTCTGGTAACTAAACCGGGCATTTGACCGGTACACGACAACAGCAAAAAAAACTATCCTGTATGGTTACAGATTTATGTATTCAGTAGCCATACCTTCCTGACAATTATTGATTGTCTAGACTAAACTTTGTTGGATTTCACAGGCTGCAGCTATCGCTGCTGATGGTACTGTCCATCTTGCAGTGTGGAGCGATTCTACGTGCCGACGCTCAGCGCCCTCCCTTGCACGCCGGCGGCCATGACAAGTCCAACTGCGCCCTCATCATCCCGGGATTAGGAAAGTCTTCTGCTTTCGATCGTTTCCATGGAAGGTATGATATATTTAACATAGATTTCATGACAAAAGTATTATAGCATTATGTCTTGTAGTTCCGGATACAGCGGTCCCGATACCTGTATCACTTACGATGCGGTCAACGCGGCGTTCAATTCGGCTCGCGACCTTCTGCGGCTGTCCCCTCCGAAGGGGAAGACTCTGACCGATGTCGATATCGATAACTTGGCCAATACCATCATCGAAGCTACTCGCATCCTTGCTAAACAGTATGCTTTAAAAAATGACAGTCAATGTTCACGGGTACTGAGTTCGGCTTCTACCTTAGGTACGGCTTACCCAAGGACGCTATCTACAACGGACTTCCTTTGATCGATACCAGCAAAACCGTTATCGATAGATACTGCCCTGCCTACCTCAAGGTACCCAAGTGCGAAGTGAAGAGATACCGCGAATTCAACGGCATGTGCAACAATCTGGAAAATCCTCACTGGGGTGCTACTCTCATTCCCTTCAGGCGTCTTCTTGCTCCCGACTATGCTGACGGTATTCAAGTCAAAAACTTTGTCTGGAATCATATTGATTACAGTATAAACCATTAATAGGTATCAGCGATCCTCGTATCTCTGTTACTGGTGACGAGCTCCCGACCACTCGCTTCATCTCGGCCCACAATCACAAGGATATGGGATTCCACGATCATGCTGTTACTGTCTTCCTCATCTCCTGGGGCCAGGCTATTGATCACGACATGACTTTGACTGCCGACAGCAAAGGTTTGCTCAGAATTATTTATAAATCTTGATGATTTGTTTAACACGGACTTGTCCAAAAGATCCGGCCACCGACAGTGATCCTGTGTGCTGCGATGTGGCTCCTGAGAAACGTCATTCGGCTTGCTGGCCCATCGAAATCCCTGCCAACGATAAGTTCTACTCTCTCTTCCGCAAGCGCTGCATGGAATTCACGAGATCTGCTGCTTCCTTGAAAGCTGGATGCAAACTTGGTACCTACCTTCTTCATTCCAGCTCTGTACACACACAATTCAATTCACAGAGCTACTCATAGATGGCGTCTGCGTGTTTCGCGCCAAAATAACGGTTTCTGTTATTCAAAAACAGGTCCGCGCTCTCAACTGAACATGATCTCTAGCGTCATCGATGCTAACTGGATCTACGGTGCATCGAAAGACGTTGCAGACAAGTTGCGAACATTCAAAGGAGGTCTGTTGAAGAGTTTACCCATTTTCAAGGAATACAACCTGAAGGATCTGCTGCCGCTACAGCTGGAAAATCCCGATGATGGATGCATTCGTCCCACTCCCGATAGCTTCTGTTTCATGGCTGGTAAGTACAAAAAAAACTACCGAAGCATTTCTTCAAGCTGTTTTATATTCTGGAATTGAATAGGTGATGTGCGTGTTAACGAACAGCTGGTCTTGGCCGTTATTCACACTCTCATGATGCGCGAACACAACCGGATGGCAACAGAACTGGGACAAATTAACCCTAACTGGGACGATGAGAAGATTTACCAGGTAACTTGGCATCTATTCGTTCCCTGGAATATAATCTAAAGTATCAAATGAATAGGAAACACGTCACATCATGGCTGCCATTGTCCAACACATCACGTACAACGAGTTCTTGCCGATGGTTCTGGGCAAAGATTTTATGCAGCAGTACGATCTGATCCTGAAGCGAGAAGTATATTGGACAAAATATTAGGCCTGATTATTTATTAATAATTACTGTTGTTAATTTCAGGGTTATTACAAAGGTTACAACCCAAAAGTTGATCCCTCCGTGTCGGACGCATTTATCGCTGCCGCTTTCCGTTTCGGGCACTCCCTGCTGCCTGCCACTGTCGAACGCTGGAGTGTCACTCACAAATATATTGGTAATGCTAATTAAACTATAATTAGTATTTAACGTAACAATTTTGGTAATCCAGCTTCCCAACGTTTGAGTCAAATGCTTCGTCAACCTTTCGACCTGTACAAAGGCGGCCATTGTGACCAGTACATCAGTGGTTTGATGAACCAAGTCTCTCAGGCTATGGACGACTCCATGACGCAAGAAGTAACACATAATTCAACTTCATCAATCTAGAAATTCCAATACTGATGCGTTATGTTTCCTAGGTGACGAACCACTTGTTCCAGGACGCAGACAAACGCTGGGGTCTCGATCTGGCTGCCCTTAACATGCAGCGCGGTCGTGACCACGGTATCCCGTCGTACAACGCCTTCCGCGAGTTCTGTGGTCTCCCCCGCGCCCGCACCTGGAACGATCTGGCCGGAGTCTTCACCAACGAGACTTTGAAGGGATACTCTGAAATGTACGCTTCCCCTGACGACATCGATCTCTGGACCGCTGGTGTCTCTGAACGACCCCTGCCTGGAAGCATGGTTGGCCACACTTTCGGTTGCATCATCGGAGAAACCTTCAAAAACCTCCGCCAGGGTGACAGGTTCTGGTACGAAGGCAACGGATACCCAAACACTTTCACCGAAGGTAATTTTTGAAAATTTGTTAAGTCGAAATATTTTCTCCATGACTGAGGGATTTGAATTGTTTTCAGAGCAACTGCAAGAAGTCCGCAAAGTGAAACTTTCCAGAATCATCTGCGACAACAGCGACAACATCGAGACAGTCCAAGTTTACGTTATGGTCCTGCCGGATCCTGAAATGTAAAACTTCATTTTACAAAATTCTGAATGATTTCATAAATTTTTCTATTACAATTACAGCAATCCAAGAATTTCCTGCAAAAGCTCCGTTCTGCCACGCATTGACCTGACCAAATGGAGGGATCCGGACTACCGTCCCCAGAACAATGTAGGTGGAAACTACAGGCCTCCGACTCGCCCACTTTTCTAAACACGAAAACTTATATCATATTTATTGCATCCAAAGCATATTTCGCTAGTAAAACTATTTATTAAAATTATAAGAGAGATATGGGTGGACTATCAGTATTTTAAATTTGTAATCTGGAGCTAGTATATTCATTTTGATCGTACTAAATATCAATTTTTTTTATTTCTTTTTCTGTGAAAATGACAGCACGGGACATTCGTCGGACAATCGACAAACCCAATCAACCAAATGCCGCACAAAACTCTGAACTTGTTCAAACCTCCCGTTAATTACCCCGAAACCCACAGACCAGTTTTCCCCAAACCCGTCCAAGACGAGAAACCTTTCTTCGATATCCCAATCGACTTTACGAATTCCTTCAGAAACGCCTTCAGACCTTTCTCCGAACCCGATTTCGGGGTCGGGACCAAAACTGGAGCCGATTTCCCTTTCGACGGTCAACTCGATCCCAGTCGCCGGGTGAAACAGACCCAGCCCAGATCATAGGAATTCAACTAACAACAACTCTATCCCCAAGTCACACCCAACGGTTTGCGTTGGAAAGATGACCTCACTGACTAACTACTGGACTCGCTATATACTTTGCCATAACATTTTTTTCCCATATAGGATCAAGACTTTTTCTTCCCACACGAGAAATTTAGAAAAATTAATTTATTTATAAAACTTTTGTGATTTTTCTGATTATTTTTTTCCAATTATTTGGGTCTGTGAGACAATGTCCTATATTTTTGTACGCTCCAACGATTTGGCGCTCCAGAGAAGATTGTATATCGCATTGATGATACCCCCGCACAACAATGACGAGAGGTGTCAATAATAAACGGCTCATTTTCTTCATTCAACGTTGATTTCTCCGATTCTTCCACTTGGATAGTCACTAAAAATTATTAAAACCAACTTATCATTCACTGATAATCCGAAGTCGTGGCCTGTACTTGTCACTGTCACTTGGTCATAAAATTCTTGTTTTTTACTCATTCAAAAAAAGAACACGATAAAAAAAACAAGTCTGATAACTTTCTAAAATCTTATAACGTCGTATTGTAAAATTTTCAGTTTCCACTGGGCGTAGATCGTTTCACAAAAATCTACAATATTACTTGAAAATATTCAAATAAATGAAGGTATCAGGGATCCTATTATTACTATATTTAAATGTGATAAATTACTATGTGTTAAATGTAGCAAGACATGTTTAAGAAGGTCGAAACGTTACGTTTTGCGGTTTATTTACCACATTTCACCTGTTCCCAGGAGCTACAGTTGTAAAAGGCCCGCGGGAAGAAGAGGCTTCTCTCCGTTTGAGTTTTCCCTCGTCTTCTTAAGAGGGGGACTGCGTGTCTTCGGGATTTTGGCAATCGGTCGGAGAAATTTTGCCGAAATAGATGGACAACATAAAAATTTTGCTTTTGGGACTGTTGCAAACAGCGGAGAAAGCTGCGTCTAATCTCTTGGTTTTATCGACTTTTTATCAAACGGTAAATTATTAACAAACGCCTGAAAGTCGATTAAGTGACCGTCACTAAGAAAAAGTAGTTTAGCGTAATTAATATCCACATCCTCAAAGAATGATTTCGTAAAACATTAAAATCTTATTGAACGTTAAAACTTATATGGTCGGTTCTCTATTCTTGTAGAAGACACATACATGTAAGAATAATGTATAATTACTTTATGATGTGAATATGATAGTTGTAATTAAGTTTTTCTTTCACTGAAACCAAATATTTTGCCTTTTGTGTGACAGTTGGGTAGGTCGGTGGAGCGTTGAAAGAGGCGAAAGAAGGAAAAAGCGCCTCACCTCCTGAGCGCTGCTGCTGCTGCAGTCGCTGTGGGACTGACCTACAAAGCATATAAGAACAAGCTGCTGCACACTCAAATTGTTTGTCAGCATTGCGACTTCTCTTAGGTGAGCAGCTTGTAATAAACTCCACCGCCGTCCGTCCACTCGCACCGAGTTGTTCGCTGTGTCTCCGACCAGACAGACTCGTCATCCCGCAGCTCACCGCTTCTCACCCAAAGTCGGAATATTCTAGAACTTCACCATGAAGAACAGGTATTTTATTTTAAAAAATTCTGTCATACTGTTATTCGCTTATTCAATTAATATTAGT
Source organism: Eulimnadia texana (assembly GCA_002872375.1). NCBI lineage: Eukaryota > Metazoa > Arthropoda > Branchiopoda > Diplostraca > Limnadiidae > Eulimnadia > Eulimnadia texana. The sequence continues at coordinate 16,809,649 of NKDA01000001.1, forward strand.
AGTTCAGAGGATTTAATTCCGTATTAGTTTTCTACATCTATGTCTAATATTTGTACTGATAAAACATTTTATCAATGAAAACAGTATTTAGTTATTTCTAGTTTATTTCTGGTCCATGTACAAAAACCCAATTCTCAGTAGTTTCCAGTAAGAACGGCAAGCTTAGAACTAAGGTTCTTCTCCAGGCTTTTACGCTATGAACATCCAGGTGAACCCGATGAAGGCCCTCTCGGCAAAAACTCTCAAAAGACCCCAAAATGAGACGAAAAAAGTTCAACGAAACAATTTAGTGTGTTGGTTTTCTTACGAAACTAATAAGCTTCACCTTGATTTTTAGTCGGCACGCTCCAAGCCAAGCGAGAATTGGCAATTCAACCTATTAACAAAACAGACAAATAAAATATATCACACGAATGATAGACGGTTCAGATGAATGAACGTATCACTACTTAAAACTGTATCTACTGCTTCTATGGGGTTGTTGAACAGTTTCACTTGTCCTTGCTCCAGTAGCCTGGATTACTTCAAATTAATAATTCCTTATTTGACTTGAATTAAATTTGGTTCTCGAAGTTATTTCGATTGTTTTTAGGGTTCGATAAAAAAAAAAGTAGACGGACCGGTCATCTGAAATGACAGTGAAAGTAGATCTAGTTTTTGAAGTCTTGGCTTCAAGTCTTGGCAAATTCGTTACTAGAAAACGCCCACAGAGGAATTTTTTTTATACAGGATTTTTGTTTTTCAATTAAGGCATGTCTTGCTAAGGATATTTGCCTTTGAAACTGCTCCAGTTTCTACTTGGGTGCTTAAAAAAAACGCCAATTCCAGTTTTCATTTCGGCAAGTCATTTTAAAACACGCGTATAACCGAACAGGGCGTGGACACTCTCTAACACAAGGACTTGTTGCAAATCCCCAGTGCAAAAAAGCAGCTATAGAATTATTACATTTTTATTTAATTGCTGGTTTATCTTTTGAATGGTGGCCTCCATTGGTATGCGCGGGCACCGGTGGCGCGCCTAACGGCGTCTTCGGGTTCAATGAAGCCGAAGGGCGGCAGATGTTGCGGCGTAACCGCGACCAAGTGCCCTAGATCACCGCACACAAAATCATCCAGGAAAAAACATCTGTGCAGTACTGTTTTCCTCTTAACGCGCCTAGTCTCAGTCCATTTTTTCTGTACCTTTCTATAATATAACATTAAACTGTTATATAGTACGAAAGTATTACTTGGTCTGAGCTTTGAGTATGTATTTGCTATAGCTAAATGTTTTGCGCAAATCAATGAAAAGCTTCGAAAAAGCGGAACTGAGTAAAAATGCTTCGCTTTCTAGGTCGAAAATTTGTCAGAGTTTCTTTGCATGACGAGATTTTCCCGAATTTTTCCAGTTTTTTTCCTTTTCGGTCACCTTTGGCTACTCTTTTAAGCAGCAAGATAGCGCGGTCCAATTACTTCCTGGACTTGCTTAAGAGTCGTACGGAACAAGTAGATGCTTTTATCAGTCGAGAGTAAATAAAAAGATAATTTTGTTTTCTTTTCATCATGACTTGGCTAAAATCATCCACCGGAACAGCCAACTTTCTCCATTAGTTTTCCACGGGCCTTCTCTTCCGCTGCTTTTGGAAAATCACGACACTTCAGTTTCGCAGCACAAAAACAAACAAAATTAACTATTTTCTCCAAGCATTCCCCGTAAATCTGTAAATTTTTGGAAGAAAATTTCTTTGAACTCTGAAATGTTTCGAATGACAGATGGCTGAAGTGAAGATCTTCCTGTATTGTTGAACAGTCGCTCGAAGCGTATGTCGCCCCTGACGGAAAACTACTTCAAAGGGCAGGAAAAACATAAATATAATCGCCCGTAAACCATGTCCTTGTTTTCTAGACAAGACGAAACCGTTAAACCAAATATTTCACAGTTATCTTTTTCGAAAGAAACCATAACACATACTTTACACTTCAGTTGCGTACTGAATATTAGTTACTTGGTAAACGCTTTTATTATAGGTTTATGTTATAATTTGGATTATTTGTGGATTTCGTAGGTTTTGCCTAGCGTTGCTAGGAGTACTATCGGTTACGCTACTCGAGGTCACGGCCCAACGGTTTCCACCGCGGGTCCCACCACCATTTTCCGGACCACCGCCGCCCCATAAACAGGGCAAGGAACGGTCCCAATGCGCCCTGATTATCCCCGGAATCGGAAAGTCCAGCTCGTTCGATCACTTCAGTGGAGTCGGGTATGCTTATAAACCTTCTATTAAAACCCCACTTAATTATGGTTCTAAATTCGTGTTCCTTTAATCAGGAGTGGATACAACGGAAAGGAAACTTGTGTAACTTATGAATCGGTGAACGCGGCTTTCAACGCTGCTCGAGAACACGCAAGGCTTCATCCTCACAGTCAGAGTCTCACCGATATTGATGTTGACAGCCTGGGCAACGTACTCATTGAAACCACGCGAATCCTTGCCAAACAGTACGTATTTATCCCTTTGTGCTGCTAAACTGCGTTACTCAAAGAGTGGTAAACCTTCTTGTAGGTACGGCTTGCCTTACGACGCTATCTCCAACGGCCTTCCTCTGATCGATACTAGCAAAACAATCATTGACCAGTACTGCCCGGCTTACTTGAAGAAACCCAAGTGCGAAGTCAAGCGCTACCGCGAATACAACGGTCTGTGCAACAATCTCGAGAACCCACACTGGGGCGCTACTCTGACCTCGTTGCGTCGTCTCGTCCCCGCGGCTTACGCTGACGGTATCAGCGAGCCTCGCGTTTCCGTCAGCGGTGAAGAGCTCCCGACCACCCGTTACATCTCGGCACAGGGCCACCACGATCTGGGATACCATGACCACGCTGTTACAGTATTGCTGCCTGCCTGGGGACAGTTCATCGATCACGACATGGTTTTCACTGCCGAAACTAAAGGTATTCAAATGATTAAACTTTGATAGACTACGTTAGAATCGTTCAAATTTTATGTGTTATAACAACTCCATTTTTGTCTTCGTTAAAAGAGCACACATCAAAGAAGGAACCTGGTTGCTGTGGAGTTCCTCCTGAGCACAGACACGGAGCATGCTGGCCTATTGATATTCCCCCGAACGATCCGTTCTACTCCCTGTTCCGTCAACGCTGCATGAACTTCGTCCGTTCGGGTGCTGGTCTTCAGTCGCAATGCAGACTAGGTATTGTCAATACAACTTATAGTACCAAAATCAGCACTTAGCAAGTATCAACAGTAGTAGAACTAAGAGGATATTCATAAGCTGTTTTGGATTCAAGGTCCCCGTATTCAGATGAACACTTTGACCGGCATTCTTGATGCCAGTGCCGTGTACGGATCCTCGAAAGAAACCGCAGATCATCTGCGTGCTTTCAAGGGAGGCTTGATGAGAACCACCCCATCAGCTCCCGGTCTCAAGGATCTCCTTCCCCTGCAGCTTGAAAGCCCTGATGATGGATGTCTCCGACCCAATCCCGATACCTACTGCTTCCTCGCTGGTAATCAAACACTCAAGACCCGTTTTCTCGATAATCTTAATTTAGTTTAATTTTTAAATCAAGGTGACTTGCGCGTGAACCAGCAGATGCTCTTGTCGGTTACTCACACCATCTTCGTCCGAGAACATAACCGTATTGCTTCTGAGCTATCTCAGATCAATCCTCACTGGGATGATGAAAGACTGTTCCAGGTTACACTCACATAATCCTATTACTTATAACACAATCCTTGTAACTTATTTTCAAATTTCAGGAAACTCGCCATATTATTGCTGCTGTTATCCAGAAGATTACTTACAACGAATTCTTGCCTATGGTTCTCGGCAAGGAGCTTATGGAACGCTACAATCTGATTCTGCAGCGAGACGTACTAAAATTTTTTTAAATTTCCCCTCGAACTTCTTAACTTATCCGCCGGATAATTTTAGGGACACTACAATGGCTACAGCCCTAAAGCTGACCCCACCCTGCCCAACGAATTCGTCGCCGCTGCTTTCCGTTTCGGCCATTCCCTTCTCCCATCCGCAGTTGAGCGCTGGACTGTTAGCCACAGATATATGGGTAATTGAAAAGTCACTCAAACTTTTTGGAGTTATTAGAAAACTTTTCTGGGTCCTTAGGCTCAAAGCGTCTGAGCGAAATGTTCCGTAAGCCTTTCGATCTCTACGAAGGCGGTACTTGCGATCAGTACATCGCTGGTTTCATGAACCAGGTTTCCCAAGCGGTGGATGAGTCTGTTACCCAGGAGGTATTACTGCGTTTTTATTCATTAATTAATGATCCTTCAATAAAAATTTACTATGGAATAGTTACACCACGGTCTATTAAATATAATAAATGATTCTTTGTAATAGTTGACCAACCACTTGTTCCAAGATCCGGACAAGCGCTGGGGCTTCGATTTGGCCTCTCTAAACATGCAGCGCGGTCGTGACCACGGTATTCCGTCGTACAACGTCCTCCGTGAGTACTGCGGACTTCCCCGTGCTCGGTCCTGGGACGACTTGGCCGGTACCTTCACTAACGAAACCCTGCGAAGCTACGCCAGCATCTACAAAACCCCTGATGATATCGACCTGTGGTCTGCTGGTATCTCTGAACGACCCCTTCCTGGAAGCATGGTTGGCCCTACTTTCGGATGCATCATTGGTGAAACCTTCCGCAACCTCCGCCAGGGCGACAGATTCTGGTTCGAAAATTCCGGATGGCCCAGCTCTTTCTCTGCAGGTTAGTCTATAAAACCCTGTTGGATTCTTGATTCTTCATTTTTGTAAGAAAGGGGTTTTCGTTTCTTTGCGGGTTTTTTGTCAATTACGTCAACATTTCGAAAGCAGTTTTACGGACCGGATTTTGGTGCTTTGTTAAGTTTCCAAAACTTGTCCTTATTTTGCGATTATTATCTCATTTTATCGTTAATTCCTGGCTTTATACATTCTATCATACCTTTCCGTACTTCACTTTCAAAATTCTATTGAGTGTGCCCTATAAAGGTTTCGGGTTTTTACCTAGAGTCAGTGAACGAGTGCGAAAACTATTATTTTGCTAACAAAGTAACTTTTCCTCTCTTGTTGCAGAGCAACTTGCGGAACTCCAGAAAGTGAAATTCTCTCGCATTATTTGCGACAACAGCGACCATTTGGAAACGGCTCAGGTCTACGTTATGGTCCTCCCGAGCCCTGACATGTAAGCCAGACTTTAGTTATTGCACTAAACTATTACTAAAAATGTAAACTTTCGAATTTCAGTAACCCACGTGTTCCGTGCAAGAGCTCCGTCCTTCCTCGCATGGACCTGACCAAATGGAGAGAGTCTCCGCACCAGCATTCGGGATACGGCAATGTGCGTTACGGATAAAATATCTTCCTAAAAACCCAAAACCTATCACTGGAAAGACTTTCTTTATAAAATAACTAAATCTTTTAGATGTAGACAGAGTATATTTCGAATCACAAGAGCAAATATTTATTTTCTATATCAAAATATTTCGGGACAAAAGTTTTATCAATTAATATATATTTTTTTAAGTTGTGTGAAAAAAGTGATTTAAAAGGTTTATTTTTATTTTGCAAATCAAACGACAGTTTCCGACACTGACTGACAATCCACAGACCTATTTCGACAATCCTCCAAACAGCATTGGTATCTTCAACAACGAAGGCCCTTCACCGGCACTTCACGACGACTTCAATCATAATCCTCCCCAGGAACCTCACATTCCTCCACCATCCGACCCACAGCCTCCAAACTTCCATAACCAATTCAGTGGACCGCCCCAGCATCCGCCTTCACATCCCCCGAATCCCTGCTGCAACGGTCCTGCCAGACCCTTCCACCCTTCGCAGCCGCTGGGTCACAAACCGGGACAGTTCCACGCCTTGGACGACCCCGAACCGGAACCGGAGCCTCACGGACCTTTCGGCGGTCCCAAGTTGCGTCGGCGTAGGCCACAACGTCCCCCACTTTTCCGTTCCGATAATCCGAAAAAGAGTCTCAGCGACCTCCTCAAAGGGTAAAGGTAAGCTTCTGAAATGACTTGCAGACTGTTGACTTTTATGAAATATTTTCTTTGCGAATTTATTGGACGGTTACCAATGCCATAGAAAGGTAGACTGAGCTAAAAAGAAAATGGAATTACAGGATATGTTTACTATTTATTCAAATTTCGATCGAGACCCTGATACCTCCTATCCCATTCCACTCGAGTGTTGTACAAAAAAAAATGACTTGATATATTTCTTCTTTGATGGGTTGATTTCAATACACACTACTAACTAATCCACATTTTATCTGATCCATCTTAATTCGAACAACTAAAAGAAGTAAACCTTTTATTTTGTCGATTATTGGTTTAAATTGTTCGATTGTATTTCAACACCATTCGATAGTAAAAAATGCAAACTAACCGTTGTGTATTAAAAATAAATGGAATATAACATACTTACTAAAAAATTATATCTTTTATGGATGCTTTCTTTTAATATTTACATAGTCCATAGTTCTTTTTCGCAATATTTTCTGATTTTATCCCTGTTTTGTCTCCACGTTAGGTCAACCACGTAAACAAACAGCAGCGCTCGTTGTGGTAGAATTTGGAACTACGTACTGATTTTTGAAATACTAAGTCGCGAATCACTCGTACCAAAAATTATACATGCATGTTATTTATCATTACTATGAATTATTTTGTTATTTGTTTATTATATCAGATCGGATATAATAGTTTAAGTAATTTTAGTAAATTAGTAATATTTTGAATCTTGTTTCTAACGAACAAACCATTCCCCAGCAGAAAATTAAGGATAGTTTCAGGACCCCGAAACTATCCTGAAAATGGCATTTTCAGGATGTCAGTCAGGACTCTGAGTGCAGTGAAACTGACCCACTTCCAGGGTGTTCAGGACCCTGACAATGGAATGCCTGAATAATACATGTTCAGGGTACTTAACAGCGCCCTGAAAAAAAAACGCTTTTCAGGATACTTAATGGTGCCCTCAGTAATCAAGATTCACAATTCTCAACACAATTTTTCTACTCATCCACGATCGGACGTGGTTCAGAATATTCAGGATATGTTACGGATATCGTTCTGGATGTAGCCGACATCCTTAATTTTCCGCTGGGTCCGTTCATCGAAATATCCCCACTAAAAACAATACGTCAAAACAAGCTTTGATTTTTCTTAAAAAAGATCTAATTTGATATTCAAACCTTCAGAGTGCTGTTTCTTGTTGACCTAATCTTTAAACTTAATTCTACATGTATCTGGTCTACGTCAATTCGAGCAACAGAAGTAGCAATTCAGTGTCTCATAAAATAATAACACAACACGACAACTTAACGAAATATTTATTTTTAAAAAAAATCATAAGAAAACCTGAAAAATTAATGGATTAATCCCAAACCAGTTAAGTTCGTTTGGCACTATAGCTGTGCAACGCAATTAGCGGTACCCCAGGACGGACAGAGAGACCCACTCAAACCCTACATCTAAATTTGCTCTAATTAGACCAAAAGCTATTAGATCTAAACAAATTACTCAATAAACTCTCAGCAGGTATAGAAAGCTTTGCATAGAATCAAATGACCAACCGGTTCTACTATAAAAACAACCGGTTTTGCCAAAGTCTAAGTTAGACTCGTTTCCAATAGTCCTTCATTGGCATTCAAAGGTAAGCTCTTCCTTCATTGTCTTTTTACTGTTACTATTTATAGTATTAACATTTTGCTATTCCTTTCTGCTGGGTTTATAAGTTGTGAGATTTTATATTAAAGTTACAAAGAAAAAATGAGTATTTCTCTTCCGCTGGTCTTGTCGAGATACTGGCGACCTCGGCCATTTTTCCGCTTGAACGTGAATATCAACCAAAAAAGGTACTGCCAGTTTTCAAGATGCAATTAATAATCGTTTCTCTTTGGGGCGTAGATACGCTTTTTGACTGAGGTGAAAAGCCTCGGCAAGGCTAACTCGTAATTAAAAGCAATTCCCTCTCGAAGGCCGTTTGCCGACATTCACTTTTTTCTTCTTCTTCTTCGTCGTCCCCCCGGAACAAAAAAAAAAAACAATTCAAACGAATTTAGCAAAAATCTATAAAAAAAAAAAATTCAATAATTCAAAATTTTTCTATAGATTACATTACATTAATAATTTAATTATATATATATATGATACAACTATTAGAAGAATAATTATTATTTTTTCAGAGAGAATCATATAACTGGATTCCTGTTTCTTAGAGATTTTGGAAACTAACAAGTAAACAAGAAGGATCAATATTTGTATTATAATATTAATAACAATATAAGCAGCAATAATAATAATAATAATATATTTTACTGGAATTTTTTAAAAAAAAGTGATAGAACCAGTTATTAATGAAAGGCAGTCGATAAACAGAAGATTTTCCAGATCGTCCTTGGGAGGTTGGATGCGGAAGTAGGAAGTGAGCGGAAGCATTGGGGGCCCCGGGCTAAACAAATCCCAAAGATGGGGCCCCCGATGGTTTTAGCCAGGCCCCCAATCATGTACGCAGCAAGTCAGAAAAAGATCTTCTGAGGGAAAAATAAAAGAAACGCCGTGGTTTTTTTTTTTTCTTCAACGTTAAAGCCGTTTAACTTTTGCCACGGCGGTCAGAACAGGGCGGCGGGAGACCCTCCTTACGGAAGTCTTCCAGCAAAAAGAAGCGGGAGATCTTTTCCCAGCACTGGTTTCCCAATCCCAAAAGCAACCCGGGGAAGCCTTATATATAGGACCAGTGTTTGTGTCTTTGGCCAAACCAAAACTACTGCTTCGTATATTTGAAAAACTTGGTGGCCTCTTCTTGAATCCGTTTCTTCATTCCATTACCAAGGACTTTCCGTAACCTTTACGCGTTCCGTGTTAACCAGTACAAACTTTTCTACACTACACGGTAGGCCTATTTGAAATGTTAGTCCGTTAGTTTACTTATATGCTGAATACGTGGACACTGTTGTGCTACTTAACTAGTGACCTATTAAAACAACTGGAGAAAATCTAGGGAAGCATCTGGCTTTCTATTTTACCCAATTTACAAATCTATCCGCCTATAGTTCTTAAACTAGTTGCAGTGACAATTCTTAACTTAATTTAGCTGCAGAAGATTGTCAATACATTAGTGTAATCGATTCTCTGTCCCCACAGATTTGAGCGGAGCTTGTCGCAGCAAAAACAACAATGTTTTCCAGGCGCTTCTTGTTGACGAGTCTCGCCGCGGTGGCGATCGTCTTGCTGGCGGCCGCCGAGCGCGCCGACGCCGTCGACCCGCTTCACCTGTGCATGAAGAACTGCGCCCAGTGCAAAAAGATGTACGGCGATTATTTCGAAGGAAGTACCTGTGCCGCTGCGTGTCTCAAGTTTGAAGGCAACTTCATTCCGGACTGCATTGATATAACATCCATTGGAGCTTTCCTCAACAAAAATGAATAGAAGATAAAAGATTCTGTCTAACTCTGGTTGAAATACCTCCATGAATTTTTGCTGTGCTTTCTATGTATTTTCTGTTTGATGTTTGTGATAAGATATGCACTCGAGTTTTGCCTGCTTAATACAATGTATTTATTTTGTCCATGCAAAATCAGCTTGACTTATTACAGAAAATTTTAAAGGTTTTTATGAAGATACAAAGTAAAACCAGCGGCCGTTGCTCTTGTCGTTGTTTTTGCCGAGTCGTTTCATGTACATGTCATATTTTTCTAGGTCTTGATTAGAGTTGTTCATTCGGTAGATACTTTTTATGAATTTCTCCAGAGTTGCTGCAACCTGGCAATCCGGAAGAGTCAGTTTCTGGCCGGACAGTAAGCAATACTCCGCACAGCGCTGGCCTTCGAAGAAAATCCCGAACATTTGCTTGCACTGGGCGCAATTTCTATTCAAATACTCCACTTTAATTAATTAAAATAAAATTAAGTATATTTTAATGCTTACGTTAAACATTGTTCTGGTGTCACCAGAGTTTCTAGTCCCAGACAAATAGAACCCAGCGTGAAACAGGCGATGATCAATCCAACAATGATGAACCTAGCCTTTTGTATTCAAATATAATTTAAAAATACAAATTTAAAATGGCGAATATCTTTCAATACATAGTAGATACAAAAATTACCATTTAGTCAATGTGACTGGTTAGTATCGTTGTCTTAAGAGAGGAAGACACGTTAATACTGTCTCGAAGTAACCTTATAAAGGTGAGTTATAAAACGTACGGGGCGATTGTCTTATTAGCCTGCGCCTTGACCGGGGTGGGGGGCTGCGCAGATCTTTCCCCGGCGTGAGATGCGGAGAACGCGGGGCCTGGGATTTTTTCCGCTAAAAGCTATTCTGTGCAGGGACTCGTAGTTTCTCGCTGGAGTGCTTCAAATCCTCGGGGAGGAGGTCTACTTCTTAACAACATCTCCTCGGCGTCTACTTCTAGCGCCAATCTCATTTAAAAGGCACTCGAGATGAAAGAAAACTTTTTTCCGCCTTGATTTACAAGATTTACTTCCAAGGCAAATAATAGATTTCAACATTATTTCGCTAAATTAAAATCGTCTTCAATACTGAAATTTGAATTATTTAAACCAAAATATTTTTCTGAAATTAAATGTAGCCTCTAAAGTTGGATTAATTCAATTATTTATTTTTTTTGTATATTATTATTGTTACTCTTTATATTTTATAATTTATTACCGAATAAATTTAATATTTTAAAAAAATTAAGCAAAGTAGGGAAGGAATCGAAATGTATTTGCTGAAGTACACTTTAATTAACGAGTCAATTTTACGTTCCGCTTTCCATGGCAACCGAAGCTTGGGCCCTGATGAACCAGGGTCCCTCACGAACGTGATCCCTCATCTGCGCCATGGCGTACGCGTTGAAGATTTGCGCAGCACACTCAGTTTCCGCAATTGTTTTCACTACGGAAAATTTACGCTCCAGACACTCCTTGCTCGGCTCGACACGACGGTCCAGTAGAAATTCCACAAAACCTAAATTTAAAAAAATAACAAAAGTAAGAAGAATTATTATGATCATAATAGTTTGAGGTACCAGGGTAGTCGTTCATGAGTTGCTGGGCCCACGGCTGTGTAGCCAGCGTCAAAAAGATGTTGAGCGCTTCGTAGCGAAGCTCCACGAAAGGCTGCTTGACGATATTCATGAGCATGTCGAGAGGTTTGCCTCCCAGATAACCAAACCACGACTTGTTGATCTCGAGGATGTCATCAAACGGCTGGGACGCAGAATTGACCTTTTATCAAGAGAAGACGGCAGTAGAGTTTAGCGGAACTTTGAAAAACGAGTAAAAAAGATTACGGGAATCTCGAACAGCTCGGCAAGAGCACGAAGGTCCTTCAAGCGGATGTCTGTATTGCCATGTGTTAGGAGCTGGCCCATTCGTCCTACGCAGACCCTCATTTTACCTTCTATGGATAACGAAACGTATAAAAAATAAAATTATTAAGCTGGTAAGTTAACTACCAAGCTGGTGAAGCCCGCGCTTTCCTTCGGGGGTCCTCGCGATGAACGAGATGGTCTCGAGCGCAATGCCAAGCTGGGAGAGGTCATGATTTTTCAGCAGTTCAAACAGTTTGCAGCTGAATCCCTCATACTGGTCAAGTACTGAAGAGTCGAAATGACACAAAACTCCAAAAAACTTGATGATGCCTAAACAAAATAATTATCTTAACAGAAACTGTCTTTTGCTTGAGGTGAATACCTGGGACGAGAAACGAGGAAAGTGGATTTTGCTCCGACTCTTCGAGAATTCGGTCGAGCCTGTTTACGAGTCCATGCCCGTAGAGATAATTCCTGCCGCTGGGGCTCATTGCTAGCGTGCCGAGCAGCTCGATAGCGTTCAGCTGAATCAGAATGTCCGAGTGATCGACTTCCTGCAACAGTCGGGGAAGAAAACCGCACTGGTCAAACAGCATCAGCTTTTCTTCCGAGTCAGCGGAGACGGAAACAATCAAGTCGTAGATCCTGTAACGGAGTGTGTCGTTTTTGGCCGCTATCAGGTTCATCTCGCTGATTACAGGTCCTGAACCCAGAACTCTTCCCGCGTCTTCATGTTTTCCCAAAGTTGTTAGGACTTTTGACGCTTTAGACGCTATGCCAGTCTCGTCCGAACTTATCAGCCGCAAGCACGTCAAGACTAGCTCGAGCCTTGAAGCGAGCTGATTGGCTGCGTCTGGGTGCTCGCCAGCCAATTGAAGCTGAGGAAAAAATAGTTTAATTATGTCAAGATAAAAATTTTTCAAGAAAATAAAAAATACTTCATTCAGGGCTAGTTCTTTGACTATTGGGTCTTCGAACGTCAGTCCATTCAGTAACAAGTCTTCGTAGCGTGAAAGCACTTGTATGGGTTCTACTGCTCCCAAAACCCGCGAAATGATGTAGCACGCAAGCTCGACTTGTTCCCTAACAAAAAAACTTTAGCCTTTAGATTTGCCGGAAAATAAAAGTAACGAGTTGTACTACGAACTTGTTTGATGTTGACAGACACAGGAAAAGTCGGTCAATGTCAATTTTTGGTGCGTACTCAGCCAATTCAGACGGTAAAACCGAACAAATGATTGTTTTGATTTGTTCCAGGGTCGGCAGGACGCTTCTGCCCATCGCCAGTCCCGACAGCAAAATCGTGAGCTGATCGAACGGAGATGCCATCGCTTATTGGGGTTTCGATACCTTGACAACACTTTATTTAGTTAAAATTCACTATACATAAACTGATGATAGTAAATAGTGTGAAATAATGAATAAAGGTTACCTTAATCATGAGAGGTTGACTCAGCAATAAACGTTTTGAAAATCTGCAATTGTTTACTAGTAAGTGCTGCCATCTATGAAGTTGTACTTGTACCACTGCTTCCAGTTTCAGTCTCCTGTTTTCCCTTAAAGAGGGCGCGATTTTCCCTTTTTCTCCCTTCCCTTGTAGATATCAAGCAAGGCTCTTTTATTTATAAAGTTCATTCGTCCGCGGATTAGAGCTCTGGGAACTGGGAACTGCCAGAAAGCTCGTGTCGCAGTGTAGAAGCCAGCAAGGCATTCCAGCCGTAGACTTGAACGGGAGAGCTAGTAATTTTATCGTTTATTTTATACCCAAAATTGATTATGGCAAATATTATTTCTTAGTCTATGAAACCTGCGTAATTTTCTTCTTTTCTCGATGTTTGAACTGTCTATTCCGTGTTTTTAGTTCGGTGCTGTATTATTGCTTCCCTTTTGGTTGAGGAGAATACTAGACACCATCTAATTCACCAAAATACCAATCCGAATCAAACATTATACAACAACATCTAGAAGATATTTGGGGAAATTGAATTACTACTTCTTTTCGTAAAGATGTTGGTATCACGTATTTGTTAACTAATTGCTTTGCACGTTTTTTTCAATCCTCTGAAATAAATCTGTATTTGCTTTTCCAGTGGATCTTCTCACTGCTTGGAGAACTCTGTTAAAGTGCCGTAGAACAGTTACTGGGACTGGAATCAGCACACAGAAGCTTGTTCAATAAGCTAATGACGAGCTGAGAATGTTTCTTGCTGAGATTTTAAGCCATCAAAGACTAAACATATTACAGTACTGCTTACTCCAGTTGCTTAGAGATCGAACGGACTAACTTCTACAAATGATTTTTGGACTCAACTTTCTTATCGCAACTCTAAAAACTAAACTAAACTAACTAAACTCTAAACTTCAAATCCCAGAATGATCTTGTCTTACATCAATAATATACAGCAAATCATACGAGTCCCACACAGAGCTGGAAGTACGAAATATATACAGCACCAAGATATGAATAGTAGTATTAACACGAGCTTGTACTTGCTTACTAAGAATTCCTCAGCAGAATAATTTCATAACATTAACGTAATGTTTTATAAACACTTTTTTTACTTTGGATCGGAAGCCTTCAAAATGGCGAGTGAAATATCTCGTCTTATGGGTTCATTCCGCGCCGCTGGCCTCTCTATAGCGGACACCTTCATCTAATCAATTTCACGAAATTTTAAAATTTTCTTTGTATGAGAATATTAAGTGCAATTTTTGTGATGCTTGGAAACATTTTCAGTGAGATTTGGCTTCAAGAGTACTTAATACGCGTGTCCGTATTAGAGAGGTTCCTCACGTCACGGATCCGAGCTTCGGTTTTATTCCCATGTGTATGCGAGGCCGGCGGATGACAGTGTTTCCACTTTGGCAGGGAAGTTCCCTGAAAAAGGGGGGGAAACGGAGTCTGAAAAGGGAAAACGAAGAGAGGAGAGTAAAGAGGAAATCTAGACCCTGTACATTCTTGCACGGAAGGGGGAAAAAGGGGAAAGATAAGGGAAGAGAGGAAAAAATGGAAGATTGAAAAGTGGCAAAACTGCCGGACGAATGAACTTGAATATCAAGGGTTATGCTTCTATGTTATTTTTCCCTTATTTTTCCTTTTCGAGACCCAGTTTTCCCTTTTTTAAGGGAATTTCCCTTCAAAGTGGAAGCACAGGCTTTTACTTTCAGTTTTCCGATTTCCCTTAAAGAGAACATAATTTTCCCTTATTTTCCCCTTCCCTTGTATCTTTTCCCTTCCATGTATCCATTATTTTTCCTTTTGAGACGCAGCTTTCCCTTCTCAAGGGAATTTCCTTGCAAAATGGAAGCACTGCTTTGGCAGTGTTTCCACTTTCAAATTCCCCTTTCCCCGCTCTTCCCTTATTTTCCCCTTTTTGCCCTCCGTACTTGTATACAAAACATACTTCCAGACTTTCCCTTTTCCCTACTTCCATATGTTTCCCTTCTCAGACCCCATTTTTCCCTTTTTTAGGAAATTTCCCTGCAAAGTGGAAACACTATGCTTTGGAGCTAAAATTCATTTTTGTAATATTTTTATTTCACTATTTTGAATCTTTCATTTTACTATAAAAAATTTCAAAATAGTTTTAATATATTTTTGATATCAAAATAAATTTAAAAATTATTCATGTAAACAGCAATTTGGCATTGTTGCTTCAAGGCATATGGCGGCCACCGTGTTAATACATGAATTTACTGAAACAAATTAAAAATGGATGATTTTTTTTACTCAGAAAACTGATTAACTTATAAATTAATAACAAATTTGTCTGTTTTTGCTTTCAAATGCTTTTAAACCATTTAAAAAGATTTACCATCCATTTGGGGCAGAAAACTTTTCTTCTTTTCCAATTGTTTTTTTTTTTCTAGCTAGAACGTGTTTTGTAGAAATTTTATAAAACAAATCAAAAGTGAATAAAATTCGAGAAAAAAAAATGTCGTGCACTTTCGTCGCTCAACCCGCTGACTACAGCCCACCCAATGAATCGGTCATCATTCTCGTTAACGATGACACTGGAGCGGTTTTCGTTGATCAAGAAATGATGCGTCAGTTCATAAGTATTGTTTTAAACCCATACAAGAAACTACAAAACTTAAAAATCACTTAATTCTTGTGAAATTTAGATTCGCAGTCGAGTGGGACTTTGAATGTAGTTCGTTTGTGTGGTGGAAAGGATCCTATTGACGTGAACATGACCGTGGAGGAAATCTGCCCAACCGCCTTTCAGGAAAAGTTAAATCTGACTGATATAGTAGCAACTCTGAATAAAAAAACTGCAGCAATAAAGAAGGAAGAAGTAAACGCTACAGAAAACGTGAACGAACAAGTCAAAGAAACATTTACAGCCAACGTAGAGCCGCTCAAAAACGTCACAGAAAACGAGGAACCTGCAAATATTGTTTCCGAACCAGCAAACATTATTGTTAGCGATTTACCTATCCAAGATCTTTCAGAGGGTAATCTATCATTAATTGATACATATTTGAATAGTTTAATTAATTTTTTTGTGTTAAGTTGTAAGCAGTGAAGATAATTTACCAGAGACGTCTGTGGTACATCCCGATTACTCGTCAGTTGAAGATGTTATCGAGTCCGTCATCGAGAACAGCAGGAATTTGTTGATTGTTGAACCTGCTGCCGCGTCTCCTATCAATGCGAAAGAGAAAAGAAAGTTAAACAAAACAGAAGAAGGAAACAAAATTTTGAAAGTAGAAGTTGAGCGAACTGCGGAAGAAAAGAAACCACAGAGCCGGTTATCAGCCCTGCGTCAAGAAATGCAAGAAAAGATACAAACAATCGAACCGCTCAAAAAAGAAGCAACTCCCAAAGCAAATTTTAAATTAAAGCTGCAGTTGAAGAGGGTCAGTGCTCCCTTTGCCCCGTCCCCAGCTGCCGAGCCTGTTAAGACCCCGCAACACAAAATCGAGGCGCAGAACACACCCGAAAGCCTTAAAAACGAAGAAAGTGATGGCAGAAGACCCAAACGCGATAGAAAAGTCCCCAAACATCTTCTGCAGGACTTTGAACAGTTTGAAGGGACACCAGATTATTTGAAAAAATTAATAACCAGCTCTACGACTCATTCGCCGTTAAACCAGACTTTAGAAAACACTCAGACTCCAGTTAGAAGACAGTCTGAATCAACGCCAGCTACTATTGGTAAGAAATTCTACTGAAATTGTTCATGAAATCTATATTTGTGTCTGTGTTTTTTTTTATAGACGAACCGAAGACTGTTGTTTCGGAAGAGAGCATTTCAGATGACGATCCAACGAAACTTTGGTGCATCTGCCGCAAGCCACACAATAATCGCTTCATGATCTGCTGCGACAAGTGCGAGGACTGGTTCCACGGACACTGTGTCGGAGTCACTCGAGCCATGGGCCGTCAGCTCGAAGAAAATGGCCTGGAGTGGATCTGTCCCACCTGCGTACAGAATGAAAACCAGAAGGTTGTCTCGCAAACAGCAGAAGAGATCAGCCAGGCTGAAGTAAAAAGTCCCAAACCGAAAGCTGCGGCAAAGAAACGGAGTTGTGTTATTTCTTTGTGCAAGAAAGATACTAAGCTCGGTAGTATCTACTGCAGCGATTCGTGCATTACGAGTCATGTTAATGATTCCTTGACTCTGATTAGCAAAGAAATCGCTAATCACAAGACTACTGACCAAACTCCAAAACTGAAAGATTCGGTAGAATTTAGTAAATTAATGAGTCAAGTCACCCCCACCTCTACTAAATCCAAAGCCATCAAGAAACAGTCGCACGGTCTGCCGGACGACATGACGATTCCTGTCAGAGATCCCGAGTCAGGCAAAATCATCGAAGGTTCCGAGGCACCGAAAGTTTCAAATATAAAAACTTGGTTGAAGAAAAATCCAACGTACGAAATCGTCAGACCCGCACCTCGACCCGAGCCGTCCCCACAACCAGCAGTACAGGTTTCATCGCCCAGGAAAGAAGCACAGAAACAGACGAAACCATCAAAACTGCTGACGGGTGACGATGCCATGAGGAGTAATGCTAGAATCGCACTGAAGGAAGCGCTAGTCTTTCGATGCAGGGACTGCGAGGATGTGCGGATGACTGAAGACCAAGCTACCAGAGCCGCGACTGATATCGAGAAGGCCCTGTACAAATTCTTCGATAAAGATGTCGGGACCAAGTACAAGGCCAAGTACAGGAGTCTGCTCTTCAACATCCGAGACCTGAAAAACGAAGTACTCTTCAGGAAAATTGCTCAGAACCAAATTAAACCAAGTAATTGTTCAGTTACATTCAATTGTTCATAAAAGTATAATCATATTTATCATTATTAGTAACATTGTTCATTATTAATATTATTAATAATGTTATTTATGTTTATTATTTATTACATTTAATTGTTTAGTTACATTGAAGTAGCAAATTTACTATTGTTTACATTTTTGGGTTGAAATAGGCGATTTGATGAAGATGTCGGCCGACGAACTCGCGTCGAAGGAATTGGCCGAATGGAGGCAGCGGGAAACAAAGCACCAGATTGAGGTGATCCAGAAAACGGAACTAGAGCTGGGCAGCACGCTGAAGAAGTACCACGTCGTCAAGACGCACAAGGGCGAGGAGGTCATCGAAGATTCAGTCGACCCTAAACCCTCCGAAGAGCCCGAGGCGACCGAGAGTCTCAGCCTGATGCTGCAGGACACGACGCAGAAACACCGCAATCACTTGTTCGACCTGAACTGCAGGATCTGCAGTGGACAAGTCAGGGAAGAAGACGTTTTCCCGCCCGATCCTGCGAACAAGGACAAGGAAAAGGACAAGAATAAAGCGAGAGAGGTCAATAGGAAGTCTAAAGATCAGGGAGAAAAGAAATTGAATAAAGAGGAAAATAAAAGTAAGGAGAAAGAAATCGAAGAAGTAAAGCAAAGCGTTGCACCTCGGGAAAAACCATCGTCAACAGTTTATGTCAAGTAAGTGAATTTATTAAATTATATATTAAACTTTCGGTATTGTTTTACTTAATATAATAATGTTAAAATGTAAATAATCAGTTATTTTATTTTTATTGTTATTATTTATTATTGTATATTTTAATATTGCAATTGATTTAATTGGATATTTTAATACAGGATTGCTGCTGGTGAGGAGTCGAATTACTCTCCGGCCGTGCTGTGGGAGGGTGCTGTCAAAAGCTGTGAAGTGGGCGATTTCAGAGTCCAGGCCTTTGAAGTAAACTTTAATATATTAGCTTTAGTAGCAGTAGTAGTAGTAGAAGTAGTAGTAGTAGTAGTAGTAATAACTAAAATACTTCTACTACTGCTGTTACTCCTCTTGCTACTACTACTACTACTACTACTACTACTACTACTACTACTACTACTACTACTACTACTACTACTATTACTACTCCTACTCCTACTTGTACTACTGATGTTGTTATTATTATTATTATTGTTATTTTCAGGTGTCGCCAAATGGTCATCTGGATGATGCTCGTATTCCTGGGTCCATAGAAGTCATTGGGCGGATTCGACCTCCCACTCTTTGGGACTACATCAACCAGAACAGGAAAGCTGGAACCAGAGTATTTTTTTTTTTCCTTCATAAGATTTCAAATCTTTATCATTTATAGTACATACGATTTCGTATTTTTAAATATTACGTTCGAATTTTAAGTTATAATAATAATAATTTTAATTCAAATTTTGATATGAATTATATTTTTAAGGCATTATTTAATCTGTATTCAGGATTATTTTAAATAATAATAATAATAATCTTAAATTTCATTCTATATATAATTATTAATCAAATTTCCTTTAATACATTATTTTACCTCATCCAGGACATAGTGCTGATCAACATGCGGCCTATGGAGGAAGCAGATCACACAAATTTCAATACTTTCCTGACGTACATGCACAACAGCAGTCGATGCGGAGTCATAGGCTCAGTTTCTAAGCTTGTCAAAGATTTCTACGTGGTACCGATACCCAAAGGTAGTGAGATACCACCAACATTGGCTGCTCTAGCGCCTGCTACGCCCGGTACGAAGCAATTTACCCTTAAAAAGCAAATAAAATTAACTTTTTTTACGTTTTTGGCAGCGCTGCAATCAGTGGGGGAAGGCCTACTGATCGGTGTAGTTATCCGAACCAAAATCCAGGGTCCTGTGACTGCTTCAGTGACGACAAAGCCTGTTACCCAGCCTAGAGTGGATCAGGTCCCGGGTCAGGGGGTAACGTACGTCCCCACGTCTCGTGATGGTACCAAACGAAGCCTCCCCGACGAAGACGTAGCAAACGGGGCAGCGAAAAAGTCAAAGACAATCAGCGAGACTAGCCAAGGGCTGGTCGGAAGCAGTCTGCTGGAGCAGAAGGCGATCCTCGATGAACTGAATCGCAAAATTGAGGAGCAGAAGAAGCAGCTCATATCGATGACGGCTCAGTTAGGAGACGCTGCAGCTTCGGCGATAGTTATACCAGACCTGGTACTCCCAGGATCAGGATCGCAAAAAGGTGTGGGTTCAGATCCGACTGGAAACCTGCAAGAGATCCTAGGTGCCATAGAGAAGAAGGAACAAGAGCTGAAAAAGTTGAGTCTGCTGATAGAAAAAGATCCTATCGTTGAGAAGTTTGGTAAACTTACTGAAGAAGATCCTGAATTTGCTAAGGACGTGGATATGAGGAAAATATTTGCGTCTCCCAACAGTATGAAACAGCTGAATGTTGATGATCGTATTAGGAAGAGAAACGCTGATTCAGGATTGGATGTAGTTTCTAATATCCCGCTACCACCTCAAAGTCCTTCGTGATTGGCTGTGAAAGATAGAGCTATTATCCAATCGAGCTGTGGGTTTGTTTTTTTCGAGTATTCTGGAGGAAAGCAGCCGTTTATTTTATGTTTGGCTCGTTTTTCTGGGTGTGAACGGAAATGAACAGTGTTCTTAACCATGAATTATTTTTTCTTCAAGCGTTGCTTTTTTGTCTAGTTGCCATAATAACCCAGAAAAACCTGGGAGAAGCTAATGAATGAAATACAGTCTTAATTTTGTTTTTTAATTAATTTTTTGAGATTCACTGTAATTGATTTTGTAAGGATATTTTATTGCAAAAGATTAAATGAGATTCAATGGATCATAGTTGATCGTATGAACTATACGGACTTATATTTGCTATATTAAATATAATGTAACTTAATGCATCTGATGCGAGAAACTTAAAAAGGGTTTGCTGTTTAGTGCAACCTTCTCCTTGATTGCTCTCTGTTGCAGCGCTTACAGGGGAAGTTCCCTGAAAAAGGGAAAATCTAGAAGTAAAGTAATACGCCAGCACAGAGGGGAACATAAGGGAAAAGGGGAAACTGAGATTTTTCCAAGCGAAGCGCGCAAAGGGAAAACAGTGCCTCCTTGAAGGGAAAAGGGGAAACTGAAAGTGGAAACACTTCATGAAGGAAGGCCAAGCTGTCGACGTTTAAACAAAAATAAGTAAGTGGCATTTAATTCCATTTTGTATTTGAAACTAACTAAATTTTTCTCAAATTTTTACAGAAATGTCAGCCAGAGATCAAATGAAAGCCATGCTCGACCAGCTTATGGGAACTGCAGGAAGTGGTAAAGAAATCTGGACTCTCTGTTTACCCCCATATGTCATTTATTTAAATATTACAAGTTTTATCTTTCCATAGGTGAGGGACGTTACAACGTAAAATTTACCGACTCCAAAGTTTGCAAGAGTTTCCTGTTGGGATGCTGCCCGCACGATATTCTGGCCTCGACTGTAAGTATCGACTTTATAATGCAAAATCTAGTAAACAAAGTAATGCAATATAAATAAAAGTTTGATTCGTATTGTGTTCGGGAGTATTGCCACTGATTTTTTTCATTGTTTTTGCGTAATAGAGTGATTAACGTGGCTCTTGCCAGCTTTGTTTGAGCTATTCTCTGCGTGTACCCTTGTTCCGTAAGCCGTAAGTAAGGCTGTTGGCAGTGGTGCGTTGCCAGCCTTCTCTATTACTTTGTTTTATAACCTGTTTTCTCGTTCTGACATCAAACATAGGCAAAAACAATAATATATCAAAAATAAGTTATTTTTTTCAGTATTGAAAAGAGAGAGGCAGGTATTTTGCTTTGGTTCCTGCGGTAAGTCAACAAACGCTCAATTCATCTTAACTTATGTCGTACAGTTACAATGAAATTAAAATAAGTTGCAAAAACCTGAAAATAATGTTTTGCGAAATTTTGCTTAGCGAATGGACATTGGAGAATGTTCCGGGATTCACGACTTGGCTCTGCGGGCCGATTATGAGAAAGCCAGTGAGACGAAAGACTACGGATATGAAATTAACGTAACTTACTATCTCATAATAATTAACCAGTTTTTTACCAATTACCCTTTGTTTAGGCTATGGAACATTTGCAAGGGTTCATAGCGGATTGCGACAGAAAAACGGAAGCAGCCAAAAAACGACTAGCGGAAACGCAAGAAGAACTTTCTGCCGAAGTCAACTCTAAAGCACAGAAGGTAAAAATAGTAAAATATTAAAGTAGTAATGATATTATTGCCTTTTTTTAGGTTCATTTACTAGCAGAGCAGATTGGTCAGAAACTTGCGAAAGCTGAACAGCTCGGAGCCGAGGGGCTTGTCGACGAATCCATCAAACTTATGGAGGAGGTTTCAAACTTACAAAACAGTTAAACGCGAACTCTCTTCTTAAATTACTTGATTTCTTTCAAAAGGTCGAAGAAATTCGTAAGAAAAAAGCAGCAGCCGAGCAAGAGTACCGCAACGCAATGCCTGCGTCGACGTATCAGCAGCAAAAATTGCGAGTCTGCGAAGTTTGTTCCGCGTATCTGGGCATCCACGACAACGATCGACGGCTTGCTGATCACTTTGGCGGCAAACTGCATCTGGGATTCATCAAAATCCGCGAAAAACTTGCAGAACTCCAAGTATTACCTTATTAACTTTCTATAATAATAAACGTAAATTTTGTAAACTTTTACCTGTGAATAGGAAAAGGTAGAGCGGCGGCGTGGTAAGAGGTCTGTAGACGAGGATAGGGAGTCGTACAAGCAGCGCGAAAGGGAGCGCGAGGACCGGGAGCGTGAGCGCGAGAGGCGGCGGGACCGGGAGCGTTCGACCCGGGACTATCGTGACCGCCCGCGCGACCGGCACCGCGAACGCGGCTACCGGGAACGTGACGCATCACGCTCTCCTCCCAGGCGTCAGACTTCGTCGGATTATTACTAAATTTTACTCAACATTTTGCAAGTCCTTTCCCTCATTATTGGGATAAAACACATTTTTTCCTATACGGTATTTAATAATTTTTTGGCCCTTTTATCATCTTTGGTTAACAAGTGGAAAAAAATACACTTGAAGATCTGTGTCGTGTCAAGCGATGGTGTTATTTGATTGCCCTTATCAATTTCTCAATAAATACTTATAATAATTTATAACAGAAGGGAAGAGGGGAAAGTGCAGCAGGAAAAAAAATTCTCGGGGAAAATCCATTTGGCGTAGTAAATTTTAAATATTTTCTTGGACGAAGAGATTTTTGCCGGTAAATTTGAGGATTTAGATTTCCCACAGAGTTGCTTCTGCAGGATCGCTGGTGTTGGCGGCGAACCCTCCATTTTTCTCGGCTGCGACGTATTTTCCCTCGCAGGATTTGATCCGCAGTTTGCAAGGCTCCTGGAGCTGCAGGTAAAAACCTTGAGGATCGTCCGAATCGGCAGAGATTCCCTCAGATGTGATTTGCCAGTACTGGCCACTGGTACCTGTTTTGCAAGGGAAATTTCAAGTATAAGTTAAAGTTAACGGATTTCTAATGAGTAGAAGTTCTACCTTTGAAGTAGACGATACCCTTGGGTGCACGTTCAATAGTAATGGTCTCGTAACTGGCTTTGTTACATTCCAGTTTAGCAGAAGTGCAGCTTTTGTAGCCAACAAACCCTTGCTCGCATTTCAACGTCAAATTGGGTCTAGAAAACATAAAATTTGAGTCAAAAATACAAAATAATTAACTTGTAGAGTCTACCTGTTGATTAGATAGAAGTAGAACTTGGAGGTATCGTCAACGTTTTCTACGTTGGCGTACAAATGTCCGGATTTTTTCGTAGCTACGAACTTTCCATTGTTTGCGCGTAGCGCTACCGAACCGTCGTCATTCCAGACGAGTTCAAACAGAGCAGTCGGTACCTTCTTCATCGCGGATGCCTGGATTCCTCCAGTAGATTCCAGCAGCCAGAAACGATCGCCCATAGTCCGGATATACCAGCCCTGGCCCTGTGCGTCAAACTCCAGCTGAAAGGTCTCGTGATCCGATATTTCTTCCTGGTTAGCGCTTACGTCGATACCTGGAACCAATATAATTATTATATTTAGTATTTGTTGTAAAACTTATGGTTTTATTATCTTTCTATTTTCCTGGACGATTAAAAAGTTTCGCTGGTTTACTTTATGTTTGTTGGGTTCATAAATTTTTTTTTAAATTTTATGGCCAAGTGAGTATGACCGTTTGGATTTCCTTGTTATCGACTAAAAACTGGTGTTCACTGATCCCATATAGCAGGACCTGTCATTATTTGAGGTTTTTCTGTCTTCATAAAAATCGAGCAGATTTTCCACGGTTTCGTTTTTGCTCTTCGCCTGCTTTACCAAGAGGCGGTGAGATATTAGTAGAACACGACATATGGCTAACGGAACCTCTTATGTCTCGGAAAACCTGTAAAAGAAAACTATGATTCACCTTGCTTAACCGATACGTGACGTCCATTCATCACTGACACGAAAACAGCTTGCGGCAGAGAGTCTTCCAGTGAGAAGAGCTCGTCCTTGGTGACGACATTAGAGCGCGTACGCAAAAGAGCCTTAAAAATATTCATAAAAATAAAAAAATAAAAAAAATTCGTTTTTATGTTTGATGTACCTTGGACCCGATGGGACCTAAATATAGGCCCTGGTTGTCTCTCAGAGCCACGAATCCTCCGTAAAACTCCATACTGAAGAGACAGGAATCATCACAAGCGGTTAGGAGAAGTCCATCGTGGCTCAGGAATCGGTTATTGGCTGCACGGATAACGTATTTGCGAGCTTCTTCGCGAAACTCCAAACTGAAGAGAGCCGAAGCTCCCCAAGGAATGTTGGCGTCGACGTAGATTTCGTCTCCAGCGTCGCTGAGATGCGCGAAACGGCGACGTCCAGTCGAACGGAGGTTCAACTGGGGACGAGAAGCCAAGTGGACGTACCTAAAAAACCAAGACGCTCTTAGTTGTTTAGTAGTTAGTTAGCTCATTAGTAGTTAGTAGCTAATTAGTTAGTGAGTTGTTAGGAGTTAGCTAATTAATAGTTAGTAGCTAATTAGTTAGTTGTTAGTAGTTAGCTAGCTGGAGGGTTTCTAGTTTTTGTTCACCATAGTTCGCTGTCTCCAGGACTTTTGGCTGTGCAAACCAACTTGTCTCCAACGGCACCGAGGAAGTAACCGCGACCCGGGTGACGCAGAGCCCAGCAGCCGCTGCTGCCTTCCTGGACGAGGATTTCCAAGCGAGCGCCGTTGTCTTTTTCCTCCGAATCGCAAGTCACGTTGCCAAACTAAGACAAAAAAATACTGAAAACTGACTGTGAAAGTAAGATATGATTAGAGATTTCACCTGATCGATACTAAGGTATTTTTCTAAGTGCGATTTAAGGCAGACAGCGTCTGTTCCATCACCAAACGGCTCAAGGACCCAAAGCTGCTTCTTCTTCAAAGCTGGACCATTAGCGTTAACCTGTTTGTTTTAAAATGTTTGTTGAAAACGTTAAGACTTCAATGATCTTGAAATTTTACTTTAAATCCAAAAGTTTCAGCAGTCAGATACTTTTGGACGGAATTTAAGAGTCCGATAACCCAGCATCCTCCTCCGTTATTATTGTTGTTGAGGTTTTGTCCATTGGTGTGACCGTTGGTATCTCCGTTTGTTACAGTCATCTGTTGGAAACATAAAATTCTTATTAGTTCAGAATATACTTGTAATAAAATGTAATGGTATACTTTCAATCGACTGAATATGGGAGATATTATACTTTAAACTTGAGCAACATTTGGTGAGGATGTTACTTTTTTTAAGCATCTGTTGCTGGCATTGCGGAATTTCCACTTTGTCATCTTTTTGAGGTTTACATTTGAGGACACGAATGTCGTGAATAGGAACAATTAATTCTTATCAAACCCACGCAAGAACTGTATAACAGCAAACCATGAATTGTATAGGTTTAGGTTAATTTCATAATTAAATGTTTTAAAATCCAGAGTTTGATCCGGGGAAATACGAAAATATTGAGAAAATTTTCATAATTTGAATGAAGTTAAGTTATATTTTGTTTCAGCTTACCTTTAATTATAATTATTTAATTTTCAACAGGTGAGCAGCAAGATGATGAAGTACGTCCTTCCTCGACGATGGCTGGCGCTCGACTGACTCGAAGAACGTCTTGGTCGCTCCTTTCATAACATGGCGGCTGCAAGGAGAGCGTTCCTTCCGGTAAAGAACGTCTGTTGTTTTGTTATTATTTGTTATACAAATAAATAAATACTACTTTTTAGTCTTGTACAAATAATCGTTTTATGCTTGGCTATTTATCTGTTTATACATTTTTATTTTATATTCATAAAATAAAATATTTATTTTTTTTTATATTTTGCTGGGTGTTCTTCACGGCGCGGAATGCAAGTGGGCGCCATAACGGATTCGCTGCTGTGTGACACACTCAAATATTTGCAATCTCGAAGAAATTTCTTTCTCTTTTAACTGCAGTACAGAAAACTAGTTCATAGTTTATCAACACGCCCCTTTTTCTGGAGTCTTTCAGTTGGAAAACCATCGCAACATATGTTTTCTCGTAACATTACTGACTGACCTTCTTCATTCAAAGGCATATGCTGCTTCAGAGAAATGGCGAACCATGATAGTGTGGTATAATTTACTTTAAAAAAAAACATTTTAAACAACAAAAATATTTTAAGTCTTGCACAAAAACCGAGAAATTAATATCAAAGTATCCGTTATAGGCATTGAAATAGCGGTGACTGATCCCAATGTGCCAAAATCGTGATCGACCATCTACAACTGCAATCACCCAGAAAAATGCAAACTTTTACGTTTTTTTTTTTTAATCTTTTCAGGTTGTAAACGAAACTTCCAGGAATTGCGGAAAACTGCTGAATAAAACATTTAAACCGAAAAATGGCGAATTGCTCTGTTTCACTCGGCTGTTGTCTTCTTTAACTCATCGTTGGGAGATTGAAAAATTTTATGGCGTAATATTAATAGTCAATGGTTGAGCGTATACTTGAATTAAACTCGAATTTGACCTTAAATAGAAAATGGTTACGCGCCATATGGCATGAAACACAGAGTTGCACCGCGGCTGTATTTCAATTGTTCACCCAACACATGTTGCGTGTAACCTATTATAATTCCACAGCCAAAAACAGAAAACAGATTGAAGTAGTCAAGCTTAATACGTTTCGTAATCTTCCACTTTCCGGTTCAGAGATCAACCTGTTGTCTAGTCTTCATGTTAGAAGAGTAATATGGGATGAACGCAGTCTTCAGCATAAATCGGTCAATGTGCGAAAAACCCGATTTTTTCTGGGAAAGAGTCAATAAACCAGGTAGAGAGTTGTGCAAAACATTTGTGCGAAGTTCAACACGGCCAACTGTCGCAGCCTAGATTTTTGCCAGTTGATAAAGAACAACATAAAGAAACAAAATGTATTACTTTACAAATGAGAATTTCAGAAAACAGACTGATACTTTTCATTTTCAGTATACAGCCGCGAATAAACAATCAACATAAAAAATTTTTCCCAGATGATTTTTCAATACTTTTAGGACAGGGTTGGGACCTCCCAGTCAAAAATGCGAATAGTCCTAGAAGTCCTAGAATATACCAGGCCTAGTTTTTCAAGTTTCGAAGTTTTTAGTTCGACATATCGGCTACAATAATCGTCGGCACGTGATCAGAACCCTCTTTATTGGGTTGAGCTTTGAGCTGAGGTGTCGTAGGGGTCGGAGGCGAAGGGGTCTGGACCTGAGCAGGAGGGGAAGGAGCAACTGGGACAGGCGCCGTAAGTCTGACGGTCTGTGTCGCAACTTTCGTAGTGGAAGTCATAATTTTGCCGGGTCGGATTGTGTTGTTCTTCATGATGGAGGAAAGTTGCACGAGAGCAGGTCGACTCTTGGCGATATTTTGTAAGGGTATGAAAGTTGTTCCCGGATTCTTATTACCCGACATGATGACGATGGGCTTTAAAAGAGATATAGGAGTCGCAGGTCCGGGTTTCTTCACTAGAGCGGGCGTTGCTGCTGTTGTAATTGCTGTTGTCTGCGGAGGAGGGGCTGCAGACTGAGGCGAGGGAGCGGGAGACTTGCTTCCCGAAGCAGACGCCGAAGCCCCGTTTGACGAGAAACTAAACGATTTCATGCGGTCCTTAAACGGGAAGTAGAAAACTTTGCCGCTGTTGAGCGTTGAACTAGCCCCAGCTTTTGAGGCTTCTGACGGCTGCTGATCTTTTGTCTTGGCACTGCCGCTGTCTGCGTTGCTGATTTTAGGTTTTAATGTCTTCTCCGGCTCTTTGACTGATTTGTTCGCTGCATTCAGGGGTGCTTGTGCTAGTCTGGGCGGCTGCTTTACCAAGGGCTTCGCTGGAGTCGCTTCTTCGTAATGCAGGTTGTAGACCGGAGTCCCGTCCGAAGAAACTGCGATGGTCCATGTCGGTTTCTTGCTTACATTAACTGACGCAGCAGCTGCAGTAGAAGAAGAGGCTCCAGTACCAGAGGAAGGCGTAGCTGGTTTGGCTTTGTTCAGTGGAAGAAAAACTATACCGCTATCCGATTCCGATCTCTTTCTCTTAGGACTTGGTCGAGCTGCCTGAGACTGAGGGACAACCGGAGTAATGGAGACCGAGTTATTGATCATGAGAGGAGTAGGTAAAGACTTCAGAGGTCGGGAAGCTGCTGCAGCTATCGCAGCACTTCCCAGAGACTTGGGAGCGAGTCGGATCAGTTTAGCAGGGACGGGAGGACGCGCGCTAGGCGCTAGAATAGGTTTCGGCGTGCTAGGGGCTAGAGTAGTCTTAACCTGCAACAGTGGTTTGGCAACCTGAGTTCCCAGTCGAGCTTTTCCTTTGCGACGCATGGCTCGAGCGGCTCGAGCTTTCATCAGATTGTGGGCTCGCGGGTTGGAGATTGTTCCTACGAGGTCCCGAGGATCAGCCCTTGTCCCGCTGACTGGGGACGAGGCCCTAGACGAAGTGCGGGAAGAGCCTCGGGAAGATTCTTTATTGCGAGTTTTCACACCAAATTCAGTGCACGTTAAAGGAGGAGGGACGTGGCGGTAAGGGTCCCGTTGACGAACAGTGACGAGACCATTAGAGGATAAGTAATTTGAACGGCGACTAGTAACCTATGATACAGAAATTAGCATTTAGAACGTGAATTACAACAGTTTCACATTATTCTTACTTTTGTTGGGACGTCCATGATTTGCCAGGGACCCGTAGTGATTTTCTTCCCATTCGAAAGCAGAAGTTTTTGTTCGGCTAACTTTTGTTCAGCCAAAGAATAATACGATTTGTGCACCAGACCTACGTTTACAAGAAAAAACGGTTTAATAGTAGTACTTCTATTACAAACCAATATTTAGTACATACCAATAGCAGACATGAAATCGCCTTGCGTGGCTCGTTGTCCAGACCGCTCAATTTTCTGCAGAAGTAAATCAGCTTCCGTTAAGTCTTCCACTTTACTTGGATTCGTTTCTTCGTTTTCTTCTCTTCTTTCCGGGGACGTGACATCTTCCGCAATCTGAAGGCTTTTTGCAGATTCGGACGAGGAGTCGCATTCTTCAATGATAATTTCCATGGAATTTTCATTAGAAAAGCTTCCTGGCCTCGGGACGATGGCACTGCCTGTTATTCGAAACGTTAAGGGCTCAGCCTGGTCGGAGTTAGCGTCTGTTTTACTGCTGTTTTGTTCTGTAGGCTCTTTCTTGACTGGGGTACTCTCTTCCAGCGATTCCAGGTCTTCAGTGCATAAAAGGTCATCGCTGGGATGGCCAGGGGTCTTCGTCTCAACCTCCCGCAGTCTCTCGAGTTCGTCCCGCTGCTGCAGATGCAAGCGCCATAGCTTCCACTGCAATTTTCTTGCATCGTTTGGTTCGTAGTCCTGTTTGCTTGTTAAATCCTAATGAAATAAAACCAAAATTAAAAATTAAAAACTTAAACTGAAGTGCTGAGATCCGCGCCACCTAGTTGCAGAATTATAAACTGTTTACTGATATAAACGCATTGGACTGAAAGCAACAGGCCGTAAACTATTTCTTAATCAAATCGATTAATTAAAAGAATGTTGTTAAAAATAATTCCATAATTCTGTTTAAACTGCATTCTGAAATATTTCTTGACAAATTATCAATGTCCAGTACAGTCCGTAAGTTAAGATTAGGGGAAAAAAATTAACTAATCAATAATGGACCTAAATCTAAACTAAATGACATACAATGCTTAATTTATGTTTTAATTAGTCAAAAACATGTAGTCTATCGTTGAAGTGAATTGGGAATGTTAATGTTATTGTTTGCTTACAAAAGCGCTATAAAGAAGGTCGCATTTGATAAATCCAGTGGGCCAGCTGAACAAGTGAGTGAAAAAATGAATGAAAAAAACACGACTCACCTTGTATTTCTGCAGGGTTTCCAGCAGACGTTTTTGCGACAGCAGTACTTTCTGTGCAATCGGTTTGACTGCAGCTAAATCGACGCGTGTGTTTTTCAGAATAATCGCGTCCATTTCTTCCCACGTACGGTTTTATTATCGTGTTAGAACTCGGGGAAACACTCCGCCCTCCAGTGACACCTAGCGGCGAACGCCTTGCAAATTATTATTTCATCACAAAATGTCTGTATCTTTATCAAATACAACGGGTTATTAAATATTGCAATTAATTTAATCGCAACATTGAAGTGGAATAAATAAATATATTTAAATTTCTTAGTCAACGACGCTGATTGTAAATAAACAACAAACTGAACTAGGCATAGGCATAGGGGAAAGGTGATCTTTTAAGAGTTAAAGTTAATATTTAATAGTTTGTTTAACATAAAGTTGAATTCACAGGTTAATTAAGTGATTCTTCCAATGTTTTAGGGTGTAATTATTTACATGTCAAGATGTTAAATAAAATTATTAAGAGTTGTTTTCTTGAGCGCATATTTTTCGGCCGTACCAAAAAGATGCCAGTGGCGACAATGCGGTATCCCGCCTGGCCTTCTTTCTACTTTCTTCTTTTCTGTTTGTTACAGAGTACTTGAATCGCTAGTTTATAATAAACTAATTAATACTAAAACTATAAAACTGCAAGCATTACGTTTCTTTATTATAGTATTACTTTAACGGGCTAATTTACCTTTGGTACGTGATTCACTTGTTTTGTATCCCTAGTGTGTTACAAGGGCTCTTTTGCAGTATAGGATTTTTACAAGGTTGCCACGATTTATAATAAATAAGTTTTAAAATATTATATTCTTTTAATATCAAATAATTATCCAATTATTTATAAAGCTTATTTATTTAGTAATATAGATATGTATATTTAGAATAATTTATAATTCTTACTATATTCGGCAATGCTGAGAAACGCTTCAACTTAAATGGCTACGAGTGCCTCCACTTTGCAGGGAAATTCCCTTAAAAAGGAAAAACCGGGCCACGAAAGGGGAAAAACAAGGGGGAAAAAGCTCGGACGGATAGTAACCTGATATGCCAGTTGGAAGGGAAAGGTTACTTTATAACTAGAAGGGAAGGAGAAAAAAAGGGAAAACCGTGCCCTCTTTCAGGGAAATCTGGAAACTGAAAGTGAAGCACTGTTCAGGGAATCAGCGCGAAAGTCGGCTTATTAAATTACGTTACCTGTTTGATTAAAGATTTGAATTGTATTAAGTTTGCTTGCAAATGGCCAAAAGAATAGCAGAGAGAGAATTAAACCACGATAACTGGGACGACGAAGAAGAAGAAGAGGAAGCAGGCAGTTTTAAAAAAGCCTCTGATACCGATTTACAGAAACGAGTCATCAGACAAGCCAAACGACGTTTAGCACCCGGATCTGGAGAGGTATGTGTTAACAAAAAATAAAAAAGAAAATCAACATCTTAAGATACTTAAATGCAGGATAAGCCAAAAGCTTTCGCAGGATTTGGCGGGTTTGCTGGATTCGGAGGGACAAATAGCGCAGCCTCGAACGACAAGCCATTTAGTTTTTTAGCAAAATCGTCAACAGAAAACACTCCAGCCTCTAACGACAAGCCGTTTAGTTTTCTCGCAAAGCCAACAGCAGAAAACGCACCAGCCTCGAACGATAAGCCTTTTAGTTTTCTTGCTAAACCTGCGACTGAAAACACACCAGCCTCGAACGATAAACCTTTTAGTTTTCTTGCTAAACCTGGGACTGAAAACACACCAGCCTCTAACGACAAGTCTGAATCGAAAAAAATGGACACGGACAAAGAATATTTAAGCAGTTTGAAACAGCTGAATGAGAGCGTGGCCTCATGGATCAAAGAAAACGTTGACAAGAACCCCTACTGTATCTTGACACCCGTTTTCAAAGATTACGAGCAGCACTTGAAATCAATTGAAGAAAAGAAGACGGAAAAATCCACTGATGTGCCAGCAGCTGCGGCAGGTTTTTCTTTCACTAAAAACGAAACTGAAAAGCCAGCGTTCTCGTTTACATCCACTAATCCCTCAAAGAACGAAGCTGAGAAGCAAGCGTTCTCGTTTACGCCAACTAATTCCACAAAGAATGAAGCCGAAAAACCAGCTTTTTCGTTCACACCAACGGGCGCTGCGAAAACAGAACCAGCGAAATCTCTGTTTGCGTTTTCCTCCACGCCTAGTGAACAGAAGTCCCTTAGTTTTCCGGCATCAACTGCGGCGTCAGGGTTTTCGTTTGGTTCGTCTGCTTCTACTGCTGCTCCGTTTTCCTTCGGCCTAGCCAAGTAAGTTTCACAAACACTTCAAAATTTCTTTCATAAATAAAATTTGAAATAATATTTTAGCAAAGCTGCTGAACAACCCAAGAAAGACGAGGAAGAAGGTGAAGAGGAAGACGAAGATGAACCCCCGAAAGTGGAGGTTAAGCCAGTCACAGAAGACGATGCGTTTTACTCGATCCGGTAAATATATTGGAATCTGTATGTCAGTACCTATTAATTAGTTAACTTTCTTATCATTTAAAGGTGCAAGCTTTTCTACAAGAAAGACAACAACTTCCACGACAAAGGTGTCGGCACTCTGTACTTGAAGAAAGCGTCCAGCGGGAAAACGCAGCTCATCATTAGAGCTGACACTTCGCTGGGAAATATTCTGTTGAACATTATTCTTAGCGATTTCCCCATTCAGCGCGTGGGCAAGAATAACGTCATGATTGTCTGCATTCCCAACCCCCTGTTGACCCCAAAGCTACCCCTGCTCCTACGCCCCTGCTCATCAGGGTCAAGTCGGACCAGGAAGCTGACGAACTACTCGCTAAGTTGAACGATTCGAAGAAGTGAAGCAGAAAATATACTGTTGCAAGTTGTTTGATTCATTTAATAAGTATACGAGAAAACTAGGGGTTTAATTGTGTACTCTGCACTTGTCGCTACATCATATACATCCTGATTATTGACCTTTCCTGTAAGGTTTAACGAATGGGGTCCCATGGGACAAGGACATCCTTGTACTTCTTGCGTTCTGCAAAACAAAACTAACGTTATAAAAGAAAAGATTTTAGCGATAAACGAACCTATGGGAGGGAAATCTTCAGGGTGGAGCTCAATGTAGTGTCTCAGAATAGCGTCTCTGCGAGCATTACGTTCGTCGAGCTTCTTGTCGGTGTAAAATCCCGTTACCAGCCCTAACGCAGTCGCAAGGATGTGCTTCTGAACGCCTACAAGGCAATTGTCAAGATTAAGAACTTCTCCGTTTTACTTTCGAGGAGGTACGAAAAGTTTATCCTGAGATACTGTACCACTGTGAGGAGGACGCCTTTGCAAAATATTAGAAACAAGACATCCCATGTATCCCAGGAAAGCAAAAGAGCCAGGGACGTAGATTTTCGACAAAGTGGAGCGGGAGTCCCATGTTATTTCGCGGGAGATTAGTTCCAGCTCGGAAATGTAAGGCGTCTGGCTATCCATCCTAGATTAATATACATGATACTATGAAATAACGTGATAAATCGTTGAATTTCGATATACCTGACAAAAATAAATTGTAAGTGAATAGCAGAAGGAAAATGTCGCCTTCTGCAAGTATGGTGTTGTATTAGTTCGCCATCTATGAATGAACTGGAAAATAATACTCAGCATTTTTAATTGAATTTCTATACCACGTATTGCTCATATTATTAATGGTAATATTTCAATTATATTGGTTCAAATGCAAGTTGTTAAAGAATTATTTTGGACAATTGTAATTAAATTTCTGCTTTTAGTTTATATTCATCCGCTAGGTGGCTAAGTGTTGTTTAAATTTGGCGGGCAGTTCCATTTCTTTCCGAACCCCTTTACTTTTTACTTTAAAACTTTTTTTTTTAAGGAATAAAACAGTCGAAGTATAAAATTAAGTTGAACGATATTAAAATTATTATATTTCAAATATCTTAACGGATATTGTTGCAAGGTTAAAGTAATAATGGGGACTGCTAAAGATGTCGCCTAGAAACTCCTGACAGTTTGAAATATGTTTTGCAACCGACATTGTTGCGTCAATCGACAACAGTGCTTCCACTTTGCGGGGAAATTCCCTTGAAAAGGGAAAATGGGGTCTCACAAGGGAAAATAAGGGGAAAAGGGAAATTTCAAAGTGTGAACATGTACATTTAAGCACTGTGTACCGCTGGACTAGGTTTTTGAGCTGTCATGAAAAGGTAAAATAAAGGAAAACCAAGTTGCACTGGACGAAGGGGGGAAAAAAGGGGAAAACGAAGGCCTCTCGAAGGGAAAACCCAAAGTGGAAGCACTGCTCGTCAATAAAATGTCCTAATGCTAACACGCCTCTGAGCAGTCTCTGGAAGCTGAGTTGAACAAGGTGAAAACCCGACACTACTATCAAATAAGAAGTAATGGATTATAATTTTTTTACATTTTTCGCATTAAATACTAGGGCACGAGCAAGTGAGCATTTGTCTAGGAAATATTTTCCAGCGGTATATATAACTAACAGCTTTGTTTCCGTTTCCATTTCTTTCAGCTATCGGTTCAGCATTTAGAAAATGCCTCGTTTGGAACCAAATATGGCTGGTTTAGCTGACTGCGAAACCTGCTGCTCCAAAACGCACTGCGAAAGCCTCTCCGAAAGCAAAGCCGCTGCCGAATCCCTTCCGAAAGCCGCAGCAAAAGCCACTTCGAAACGTACTGCAAAAGGTACTCCGAAATATACTGCGAAAGCCCCTCCGAAAGCAAAGGCGCTGCCAAATCCCTTCCGAAAGCCGCAGCGAAAGCCACTCCAAAAGCTGCTGCGAAAAGTACTCCGAAACGTACTGCGAAAAGTACTCCGAAACGTACTGCGAAAGCCCCTCCGAAAGCAAAGCCGCTGCGGAATCCCTTCCGAAAGCCCCTGCGAAAGCCACTCCGAAGGCTGCTGCGAAAAGTACTCCGAAACGTACTGCGAAAAGTACTCCGAAACGTACTGCGAAAGGTACTCCGAAACCTACTGCGAAAGCCCCTCCGAAAGCAAAGCCGCTGCTGAATCTCTTCCGAAAGCCGCAGCGAAAGCCACTCCAAAGGCTGCTGCGAAAGGTACTCCGAAACGTACTGCGAAAGGTACTCCGAAATATACTGCGAAAGGCCCTCCGAAAGCAAAGCCGCTGCTGAATCTCTTCCGAAAGCCGCAGCGAAAGCCACTCCAAAGGCTGCTGCGAAAGGTACTCCGAAACGTACTGCGAAAGCCACTGGGATGCAGCGACAGCCCCTTGAGGAGACGGGACTGGCTCCGCTAGGAGTCGCAGTTTTCTACAACGAAATTGAAGATGAAGCGCAGCTGGGAGGATGCCATGTTTCTTGTTGTTTTATCCTGTAGACTTTAGTTTTGTAAGCATTTCTGATTTTACGTTTATACTTCAGTTAATTCCTTTCCTAAGAACGTTGGTGTAAAATGTATAGAATTTTCTGCATTTGTCGCTGTAAATTTCTTGTTTTGTTAGAAAACTGAAATTTTCTTTTCAAGGAACTTTTGTCAAAATAAATATTTATTCAGTGATTTTCTCAGTTTCTTTTTACGGTGCCTTTTTACAGTAGCCCGCATCATCGACCTGACACGCCTTAATAATAGACAACTTTCAAATGACTTAGTTCAAGGCTCAAAGTCATCAAAAAGGCACTACAAAAGGAACTGTCATGTTTCCTTGGGTTTTGCTGTGTTCAATGTTAATCAATAAGAAATGAGAGAATAAATGCTTGGCCTAAACGTAACCTAATGTTTTAAATTAAATTTAACTTGACTTGTGTTATTATGTACAAGTAATACAAAAAAAAAGACCTTCTTACGAAGGTATTCATGTTCTGAATGTATAGGTTTAGCCGTCCGAAAGTGCACATATACTAACGCCTTTGTAATATAATGTAAAGTAATGTAATATAACATAATGTAATTTAATGTAATATAA
Organism: Eulimnadia texana; assembly: GCA_002872375.1. Taxonomy (NCBI): domain Eukaryota; kingdom Metazoa; phylum Arthropoda; class Branchiopoda; order Diplostraca; family Limnadiidae; genus Eulimnadia; species Eulimnadia texana. The sequence goes on from NKDA01000001.1 coordinate 16,845,662, forward strand.
TGTATAATAATGCACATATACATATACTACGCCTTTCTAAACAAACCACCGTATGTCAGCTATTTCGCATATTTGCAATGGCAATCGTAGTTTGGTCATCTCGAAAACAATCATAAGCCGTCCAAGAATCCGTCCTTAAATCAAAGCAAATATAAACTCGGGGAAATCTAACACACTCGCAAAGAAAACTCTGATGACAGACAAGTTCACTCAATACCGCAGAATACTTAACAAAAACAAAAGAACAATGGAATAGAAACATTCCTGTGTCTCAAGCTATTTTCCATATATGTCACATGTGACTAAACGTCTATATTATCACGTCACCAATACCACCATTGACGCTAACAATCACGACGGCATCCATCCTCTCATTCATTTCGCCATTCATCCTTTATTCATGAGTTTACACAGTTAGGCCATGGAAAAAAATAGAAATTTTAATGAGAGCCCAACTGGTGATACGGAATCGTACCTTAGAGATACATGCACTGGATATGACACAAGCAGTCAATTCTAATTTATACATAAAAATCATCATTCATATATCCAGCACAACTTGGCCAACCGAACGTTAGCAGTAAGTATCATGACAGGCGTCGAATGTGTAGGTTAATAGCGGGGAATTTTCGAAAGTGGCGATGTTGATATATGTGCATTTTCGGACGGCTAAACCTATACATTCCGAACATGAATACCTTCGTAAGAAGGTCTTTGTTTTATTATTTGTATGTGCTATTTTTCAGTGCCGGACTTCCCTATAGGCCAGTATGGCGACGAGCCATAGGCCCGCACCTACGATAGGCCCACAAAACGTCTACACTCTTTAGCTCGCCATACTAAAAAAAATATTTCGTAAGCCCTGTATGAAGCTTCCCAGAGCTGTAAAATTAATTTTGGTTACAAACCCCTTTTTCCTCAGAACACGTAGACCTGGTTAAGTTCCTACTTGGAAAAGCCAGAATAACAGAAGATGGTTTGCTACTTAGTTTCGCAGGACCTTGTCATACGTCCAGCTACCTTATTCTATCTGTGACATGAAAGTAACGGAGAATGTTTGGATCGAAGGTATCAGAGTACGCTACTATGTTATTTGAGTCACTTTGTACTGCAAAAGCTTTTTTGGGGGACACTTGCTTACGTGTAAGCAAGTACGTACATTAGCTATGCCAGCATGCTTGGCAAGTAGATCATTCTGGTTGTTTGTTTTTTTTTTTTTCCTTTCAAATTTTAGTTTCAGTTGTACTAAGTATAAAAATGGATGGGAAACGAAATTGATTAGAAGCAGGGGGAAGAAGACAGGGCCTTGGTAAAGGACAGTTAGGAGTTATTCAGAAGGATTTTACGTCCTTCACTTTCATATGGCGAAAAGGAAACCCCCTGTTATTTCGAATACCTCAGGGGTTTTCTCCAGTAATCAGTTGTCTTTGGATTCGAGCTTGCATGGTGGGGTTTAAACGACAATGATAAAAAGGCCCAGTGTCAGCAATGAACAGGTTCAGCAAAAGTTAAGAGTTTCAGCGACATTTTCTTAAACACCTTCAAATGCTGCCCGTACTGAATCTTTCTTTCACACCGTCAGCCTTGTCAATAGACAGTATATGCATATTAAGTACAAGTCCCTTCACATACTTCGTAAACCTGCATTCTTAGTTTGATCTGCAAAAAGACTAGGACCGGCTGACACGAGAAATTAAAAAGAAAAAAATCTAATTAGAAAAAAATTACGGCTCCAGTCGAAAGAGGATGAAAGGCAGAAATGGATTTGTAACACGACCTCCCAGTTATTGGTCAGAAGTAAAGAAAACGAGTGCCAGGGGAAAACATTAAGGACGAGCTGTTTCATATCTCAAAGGATCGCTTAAAAGCGCCGTTTATTCAATACAGATACCTTCATGGTTCCCATAAATAGAACGAATGTATCAGTACGAGGTTGTGCATGGGTAGTTAAGCTTACTGATGATAAAGAATCTAATACCGCTGGTGGGTGGTACCCTTTCCTGAAGTACAAAAGAAGTCGCGAAATGATAACTAGAGACCGTTGATGACGAAGAATCGTGTTGTATTGTGCTATTTGTCTAATCAAGATAGTTCAATAAAATAGAACATTTCAACTTTGATGAACAAGAAAGGAAGACATGTGCTTGACTCATCTGAAGGTGCCTTCATGCAAATTTTCATCTCCCTGTCAATGTTGATAAAGGAAGGGCACCCGACTGAAAATTCTCATAGAGTATGTAGAATTTGGAACAGACTCAATGAGATCTCAGAACTTTTTATAGTTTCTCACTGAGATCTCACTGAGTCTCTGTTCCAAATTCTACATACTCTATGAGAATTTTCAGTCGGGCAGGTTTTTGTAAACCTGAAGTAAAAACTAATACATCATCTCTGCACAATAATAGAGAGAGAATTGCTGAAGATTTTTGTTTTGTTCTGATTCTACCATACCTGGTAACCCATTTCAACTTTGAGCCATAGGCCCGAGAAGGATCAGATCCGGCTCTGCTATTTTTGTAAGTCCTGCATATTAATCGAAAAAAAAACTGCAGGTATTAGCGAGGGAAATCCGAAACAACACAAAAGATCTATAATATAACACTGTTTGTTAGTCTTCCATTCATTTGGTGATGGTTAGTAAGAATTGAAGTAAAAGTAGTAAAGAAATAAAACGACAGTACCGTGTGCTTGTAAAATATTACACATGGAGACGTACGGGCAGTAAAACAGTGCATTTAAAATACTGGGAATCAAATGATTACTACAGACTAAAACGAAATATTCCGTGAATATCAAGGATAGATGACGCTATACCAAAGTGGTACTAGTTGCGGAAGAAAAGGTATGTGCAACCGACTGGAGACATACAAATGAAGTGTGAAAATGATAATAAGATGACAGTGACAAAATATGGAAATAAGGATTATGAGATAATTTGGAGTAATACCACTGAATCACAAAAATATTTTTACGATAATAATAACAATAATACTGTTGACGTGATACTTTGTGAATCGAAAGTGGAGTTACCTTTCGAAATGAAGAAGTATAGTCGTAAAGAAAGTCCAAAACGGAGAACAGTAATCTTGCCTAACATCATTGATATAACAACACCAAAAAGTGATTCAAATCATAGCTCGATGGGTCACTTTATTCCAGTTTTGACAATGGACATAGGGAAAAGATTGTTCCAAAGTCATGTGTGGTTGAGTACAACATAGTATATACACCTTAGTGTCTGTAAAATGCATTGCAGAGTCTGATGGGAATGCCTTTATTGTAGCATCCTTAAAGCTATGACAAAGAAGAGACGCAGTGTTCTGATTATGGAGATAGTTACAGAACTTGGACCTAAGACGCGGTAATGCTCTGGAACGTTGAAGAATTGACTATGCCGTAGAAAAGTGAAAGGCGCATGCTCTTCCAGTTAGGCAACTTCTAATGATCCTGTAATGAGACTTCACTGTAATAATTCAGTTTAACACGAATAATTTGCCTGAATAATAAGACTTCAGTGTAATAGTTTAGCTGATAATTTAGCGGATAACTAATTTAACAAATTGAGCGACGATAGCTGAAAAAAATCAGCCAACTTCAGTGTTTCCAATTTGAAGGGAAATTCCCTGAAAAAAGAAGAAAAAAGGGTCTGAAAAGGGGAAATAATGGAAGAGGGAGAACGGTAAATCTGGACTATAGCCTTGTACTGTTGCACGGAGGGTAGAAAGGGAAAAATAAAGGAAGAAGAAAAAGGGGAAATTGAAAGTGGGAAAAACACTGGTCGGCCAGTGTTGCCACTTTTCAATCTTCCATTTTTCCCCTCTTCCCTTATCTTTGCCCTTTTTCCCCCTCCGTGCAAGAATGTACACGGTCTAGATTTCCTCTTTTAGTCTCTTCACCTCGTCTTCCCTTTTCAGAGTCCATTTCCCCCCCTTTTTCAGGGAACTTCCCTGCAAAAGTGGAAACACTGTGGTCAGCTTACCTGTCGAAGAGAGACCTCGAGGACAAGAGTTGGACGATCCCAAGTTATGGACGAAAAGATGATCGACCAAAGTCTTTTTCCCGAGCTGTTCAACCTATACGGACCGGGAGTATCCCCACTGCACGCTATTTTCAGACGCACAATCAGACATCAAAGTGTACTCTCTTTGATCGCGTCCTGCGGCTCGTGTGTTTGAGGTAAAATTATGAAAAAAATATTTTTGAGTAGAGCTAAGAAAGCTGGCACAAAGTTCGCAATTTTGATTTGTTTTCGCAAGTCATAGGGTAGTAAAATGAACTTGAAAAGAAAGAAAAGACACGCGTTTTTTTTAAAGAGTTTTCTCAAGTTTACTCTGGAACTATCGAACTATTTGAACCTTTCTTAATACCAATTTACTCGGTTTACCGAGAGGAACATAACTGTTTTTTAGTTGTTGTCCTAGGACGAAAAATAAGGGCGCTAGAAATTTTTTTCTGTTTTGAGGCTCGTGAAAAATTGTGGTTTTTCGAGATTCTACGGAAAGTTGCTCAGCTTTCGCTCCTGAAATCCACGGAAATGAATACTTCGTGACAAAACACGTTTTTTGAGACCAAGAACATTGTTTTTGAGGCATTTTTGCAATCACGGGAAGCAAAAAAAAAACTAGCGACAAAACTACAAAAACGCTTGAAACTACTGCTCTTTTGCGACGTGTTCCGCCATGACGGAAATAGTCGTCGCATTTCATCGGTAGATGGCCATAGACCATAGCATTTTATTAACGATTGTTTTTTTAAATTACAAATGAAATATGTACAAGTTCTGTCTCCGAAATTGTCTCTCATTACTGCAAACTATCAATTTTGGTGGAGCGCCATTTTAGGGATGAAATATTCAGTGTTTCCACTTTTGCAGGGAAGTTCCCTGAAAAAGGGGGGAAATGGAGTCTGAAAAGGGAAGACGAACTGAAGAGAGTAAAGAGGAAATCTAGACACTGTACATTCTGGCACGGGAGAGGGGGGAAAAAGGGGAAAGACAAGGGAAGAGGCGAAAAATGGAAGATTGAAAAGTGGCAACACTGGATATATTGAAGCTGCTAATTTGCAAACAATTTTTGCTTCCCCTGATTGCAAAAATGCTTCAAAAACGATGTTCTTGGTGTCAAAAAACGTGTTTTGTCAAGAAGAATTCATTTCCGTGGGTTTCAGGAGCAAAAGCTGAGCAAATTTCCGTAGAATCCCGAAAAACCACAATTTTTCACGAACCTCGAAACAGAAAAAAATTTCTAGCGCCCTTATTTTTCGTCCTAGGACAACAATTAAAAAACAGTTATGTTCCTCTCGGTAAACCGAGTAAACTGGTACTGAGAAAGATTCAAACAGTTCGATAGTTCCAGAGTAAACTTGAGAAAACTCTTTAAAAAAACGCGTGTCTTTTCTTTCTCTTCAAGTTCATTTTACTACCCTATGACTTGCGAAAACAAATCAAAATTGCGAACTTTGTGCCAGCTTTCTTAGCTCTACTCAAAAATATTTTTTTCATAATTTTACCTCAAACACACGAGCCGCAGGACGCGATCAAAGAGAGTACACTTTGATGTCTGATTGTGCGTCTGAAAATAGCGTGCCGTGGGGATACTCCCGGTCCGTACACATCGGCACATGTAGAACATACGAGAAAATTGCTGTTTACCTGGAAATATTCGGATGGACAAATACTGTGTTAAATGTTAATTATAAACAAATCTCTTGAAATCGTAGCTTGAAGTATACGTAACCTTATTGTATCTTAAATTAATTAAATTATAACTTAGTTCAGTAACTGGTACCTAGGTGGCGTGTAAGTTTGTTATTATTTATTTCTGGCATTTGAAAACACCCATAACAGAAACCGTGTAAAATAATAATTTTCGTGTTATTTATTTTCTTACTTTGTGTTGGTTAATTTAAGGGCTATAGAATTAACAAATTCGTTATTGATTTTCACAATTTTAGTTTGTTCCCGCAGCATGCAGTTCGATGTAGTATCTTCGCTTTTCGGTGTACTTCTTCTTCCCGTAATCGTACTCAGCTTACCCGAAATCTTCGGCTTACCACGGTTCATTAGAGAGGTACAACTCTATGGCAAAGCCATACAAGGAACTTCGGTCTTGAGGTTCACGCAGCTTCTGCTCGTCCCAAAGAGGTAAAAAAAAAAGGCGCCGTGGAAGGCACTATCATTTTACTTTAGCTATGATTTAATTGACTTTTTCTTCGTTTTTAGGTGGTTCACACATTTTTATGTACTCGCAACAGCCTATGCGTCTGTTCTATTGTATCAACTTTTAAGAACACTCGTTTTTGGAAAGTCGCCTCCCGGATGGGTTTCTTCATATCTGACGACAGTAACGAATGTTAATACAAACGTTAACGGTATAATTAATAAATTTTGCATAATGCAGTACTTCAAAATTTGCGTTTTCACTATTAGACGACTGCTTACCTCGTTTATTGGGAGCCATTTTGTTTTTTCTTCAAGTATCGAGGAGACTCTACGAGTGTCTGTTCGTCAGCAAATTTTCTAGCGCAAAAATGAATATTGTACATTATGCGGTAGGCCTCTTGCATTACTGGGGCTGCGTTACAGCCGTGGCGGCCACTTTTCCCGAGCTGTCGACCAAGGGTATTTATTCCTATATGACTCAACCAAACAGGGATAAACCATGCAGTGCTTGAAGTTATTCTAGTATTGTTTGCCAGTTTGAACCTAGTCTTGAACCATTAAGAAATATATTTCTATATCGCTGTTTTATCATTATTTATTATTGTCGATTTTTCAAAGGTGCAGCGGGACGTTCCCGACTCGGTTTCCCGAGCCTTCTCGAGATCTTCGCAGTATTGACCACGTTGTGGGCATTTTACCATCAGCACAAATCACATCACATCCTTGCTAGTTTACGAAGTAAATAATTAATAACAAGCAAAACTTTCAGTTATGTTATTTTTTGTCTTTCAGCCGAGAAAAGTAGGAATGAGTACAAGATCCCGAACGGCGGCTGGTTTGAATGCGTTTCTTGTCCGCACTACTTGGCTGAGATAATAATTTATTTATCTCTTTACTTTCTTCTCGATTTCAGTTCAACCTGGTTGATTATCGTCTGGTGGGTAATAGCAAATCAGGTAAAAACTCAAAATTCTCCATCAAAAGCTCTAATTTGATATGCGCTTTTCTCGACAGGTCTCGGCAGCGAGAATGTCGCATAAATGGTATCGGGAACGTTTTTCTAACTATCCAAAGAAAAGATACGCCATAATTCCTTACTTAATATGAATAATAATAAAATTAATGGAATTATTGAACAAAACTGCACTGCATTTGGCACACTACACATGGCTACAAACAATGCTTACAAACAAAGGGCCCACACTTTATTTACACCACAAGCGAACGGTAATTAAGGACATTTAAAGTCCCAAAACAAAAACAAAATTAGAAACTGTACATGCGCCATTGAAAATAAAACACTTAGAAAAGTTTTTTTTACGAGTTGAAAGATTTGAGAAATAAAAACTCATTAAAAAAATGAAGACAAACATTGCCAATGCAGGAAGCTCATCATCATCCATGCACAACACGCAGTGAACAATATAACGAGAGTTAAAAAAAAATGATTACAACTGAATAAAAAATTTACGAAATTTTAAATTAAGCAAATTTTTTTCTTTTTGACTTCTTCACAGGATCGAGTTTTGCAAAAAAACGCATTTTTTCAGTGGATGGGAATTAAGTTTTTCTTGAGCCGTCTGTGTAAGTTTGAACAAAAATATTGGCTGACTTGATCCTCGATTTTTTTTTTCATTTGACGGAACGTTTAAACGTATTCCTCGCTAGGTTTCGATCCCGCTACGCCCATTCGGGTAGCACTCATCCGGCCGTTTTCGTTGTCGGGAAGTTCGGCGATGTCTTTGAAGACCCCGACCAGACTGTCGAAGTTCGGTCCCCAGTTGAGGAGATAGTCCCAGCCTAGAGAAGATCCGTTGGGTGGTTTGTAAGCACTGATATTGGACAGGTCGTCATCTGAAGCCACCAGAGTGCTCAAGGATCCTCGGAAGGAATCGAACCCATCGTAATGTTTGGCGGACTCGGTATCGTGATCGTTTTCGTTGTCGACTTCGGCCAGTTTGGAGAAGATCATGTTGCCCGGCCTGAAATCTCGGGAAACTTTCTCGTAGTTGTTTTCGTACTCGAACTCCGAGCAGGTGAACGAGTCGTTCCCGCTCTCGTCGGTCGAACTTTCTGCTGTCTCTAAAAGTTCCGTGTTGGTCTCCATCAGTTCAGCCAGCTTCTCCTTGCTGCGGGGCCTGTCGTCACTGGAACTGGAGACGGCGTCCAGCGTGCTGACCAGACTCGAGTTTCTGGGCCGGGAGTTTAGCCTCTCGATCTCTTCGGCAGTCAGGCCTAGAGCCACCATGTCCCCGGGCTTCTTCTTCTTCTTGGTGGCCTGCGACGAGTTGCGGATTGACCCCGAACTGTGGCTCAACTGACTCACGGGACTATTGAGACTACGCTCGCTGTTGCTCATCACGTCCTTGACACCGCCGCCTTGAGATGTGGCCAATAGCGCGGTCTGTAGTGGCTTCCCGCTGATGTCCTGCAGAGTGAGGATCCTCGGCGTCTGCTGGGAGAGCTCGGAACTGGGACTCAGTCTGGCTAAAGGGGTGCTCTGCATCTTCAGGACACCGGGCGAGTCCCGCGGAGGAGCTACAGGCGGACCTCCTGGGAGTCCGGATGCCGGGCTGGACCGCAGCAAGTTCCTCGGGGACTCGCGATGAGGCGGCGTGGCAAAGTTATGCGGGGAGTGGCGGTGGTTGTGTTTGTGGTAGCTCGGGACGTGCGGGTTGGTCTTGTACTTGCGAACGTTGCCGTCACGGTACCCCTTGTAGTGGTAGACGATGTCGATATCCGAGGGAGCGATGGAACTGGCGTTCTCCAGGTCGTAGTGTTCTGGAGCCTCGGAATCGGCTAAAGCTCCCATCATGGAGTTGCGATCCAGGTGCGAATCGTCTACGCGCAACGGGACGCCCGGCGATTTGTTGACCACTTCCCGCTCGATAATGTCAGGACGCTGAGGACGCTCACGTTCCCGGTGGTCGGTCACTTCCCGCTCGCGGAACTTCTTCGACGCCAGCTCTTGCGTCAGGTGCGACCGCAGGACTTCTTCGGTAACGTCTGCTGCTTCGACGTAGCCCGACTCCTGCAGGGATCGCGACGAATCTCCGGACATCAACGGCCCGCCGTTTTGCTTGTGCATCTGCAGGCCGGTCTTCTGGTCGCGGCGCTGGCGACGCACCCGCACCACGACGAAACTGATCAGGATCGCTACCAGCAGAATGACGAAGAAGACGATCACCAGAGTGATACCGATACTCAGAGGATCGGGAGCTGTTGAAGCTCCTGCTATACTGCTACTGCAGCCCTGGATGACCTTGCCGTGAGTGATGACCTCTTCGAAGATGCTACCCGAACCGTTGAACGGCTGGATCTCGCCGTTAATCGAAAAGTTAGCCACGCAACCTTCGAATCCTATTTTTAAGAAATGTTATTATCACATCAATTATTATACTTAACTAGAATTTGCTGCGTTACCAGTGGGTATGTCGTTCATCAGTACGAGTTCTTTGGTAGTGGCTCCCAAGGTCAGCGAGGACAAGTACGGATCGAGGAAATCGTGAACGATGGCCATGTCCAGCTCGTCACCGACTTCTTGGTTGTCAAGCAGCAGTCTGAGGGTTCGGTATCGGGATAGCAGAGTAACGTTGTGCCACTGGCCATCAGAAACCGGGTAGTTGTCGATAGTCATGTTGATCAAAGCGCCTGTTCCGACGCGAGATGTATAGTGAAGGATTCCGTCCCGCAACTGCACAGGGGAGAAGTTCGATTAATAATTCTCGTGATAATTTATTATTATTATCGAAATTACAGATAATGAAATTATATTGAAACCTAATACGTATATATTGCTCATCATTAAAAATGTATTATTTATTATATATTATGCTATTGTCATATACTGCAGTATTATTTGTACATTTATTATATTAGAAATATTAATTATTACTGTAGTATTTAATATACATTGTGATTTCATCATGTTTATTATTATTTTATTATCTTCATGATTATAATATATTAGAATATATTTTAAGATTTGTTATTATGATTTATTATTTTATTCTTTAATGATTATTTATTATTATTGTATTTATTATGAGATCATTTTGATTCTAAAAGTTTTACGTTATTATTATTTTTACCATAAGTGATTGTTATTGTAATTCATTTGTTAAAAAGTTATTGATTACCTTGATGGTAGTGAAATCATTGTGGGTAGCAGCATGGAGGAGGTATCCATTTTTAGCCACAGTGCGGAAAGAAACCGAGATACTATTCTGAGCAGCCAGTGACGTGATATCTCTCTGGACTCGTCCGTATTTCGCGTGGGTCTCTCGCTTCATCCTTGGGACGTTAGCGAACAGAGTATTCAGCACCTGACGACGCCTGTGACGCTCAGAGACGCGGAACTCGACGTACGTCCCATCGACCAGCGAGACGGGCTCCAGGGCGGCAAAACAGTTCGGAGCTTCAAGACCTCCCTGGCAGACGCAAGACGCGGAGCTCCAGCGATCGACGCACGTCCCGCCTTCCCCGCAGATGCCGCCGAACAGTTCGCAGACGTCGTGACGCCGATGGCAAGTGCTGCTGACCCCCTGGAGTGCAGAGGATTGGACAGATTCAAATTGCGACCGTTGACGGAGACGCTCTGGATGCAGCCAATGAAATCGTCGCTGTGGACTTGACCCGGACGCTCTTGGATTGGATCAACGTTTGGTATTCCACCCAAGTACATTGGCTGGTTGCTGAAGTTCAGGGTCCTGAAACATTAATTATTATTAAAATAAGTTAATTTTTTAAAATTAATCGTAAAATACCCTGTGGGTCCCGTGTAGTCGGACGAGCAGAAGCGATCGCCATTGCGACAGTCGCGACAAACGTCTCCGCTTTCGTTGCAGTCGCCGACGCTCAGCGAGCCCACCCTTCCGTTACGCGTGGCCGTAACGCGGTACCATTTGCCGTCGGCCACCGGTTTGTCGACGACGATCTTAGCGATGGCGGTCTGCGCGCCGCCGAACATGAACCGAGCGCGTCCTTCGAAGATCTCCAGAGCCACGAAGTCCGAACGACCGCCCGTCTGCAGCCCGAAGTTGTAGACAAGTAGCGCGTTCGCTTTGTTAGTCGAAAATACAACGGAGATGTCGTTGGTGCTAGCTTCTAGCGGCGGGAAAGCCATGTATGAAAGTTCCGCAAAACCAAACGAGGATTTCTCGCAGTGGATTCCGTAGTAGTTTTCGGGACAAACGCAGCGATAGCCCGGTTTCAGGTTCTCGCACGATCCCCCGTTGAGACAGGGGTTGGGTCTGCAGGAATCGGAGGTCAGCTCACACTGGTTGCCACGGTAACCCGGTCTGCACAAGCAGAAGAAAGCGCCGTCTTGAGATTCCTGACAGGATCCGCCGTTGCGACAAGGACTCTGATCGCAAGCGCGACTGCGTTCCTGGTCGCAACGTTTACCCTGGAACCCTGGAGGACAGGTGCACTTGAAATCCTTGCCTTGCCTTGAACAGGTCCCTCCGTTCCTGCACGGCGTAGGCAAACAGGGATCCTGGCGCAGCTCGCATTTCTTGCCACTGAATCCTCGTTTACAGGAACAGGCGAACTCGTGACGCAGCAGCGGAGCTGAGAAAATCAGTCCCGGCGAATCGATGATCTCCATGTCCTCGTACAGGTGAAGAGCTGAGCTACACTCCCCGTCATTCTCGCAAGGCGATCCTTGACAAGGGCTGTAGTTCAGCAGGAAACTTGCCGGCAAAACGGTCTGGAGTTTATCCTTAGCGCTTTCGAAAACGCTGAGGACTTCGTCGCGACTCCAGTAGTCCCCAGCATTCCGCCGGACTACTACAGTCAAGTCCAGGTCGCTTCCTTCCGGACGGATGCTGTAGATGTACGGAAGTCCGGACTTGTCTCCAGCGAAGGAGTTCTGCATGACGTTCTGTAGGTGCTGGAAGTGCGACACTAAGAAATTTTCCGCGCTTAAATTCCGGATGCGGATGGTCAGGCTGTTGTGAAGAGTGGCGTTGTCGAAAGTGGAGAAATGGATATTGGCCGTGGAAGTAACGTCCGGATACTGTCCATCGTTTCCGGATATCTTCAGCGTGTAGTTGGTCGGTTTCTGGATCCTGGAAACGTGTAAATTGCACCCGGAAGGAATAGTGAACAAACCAGCAGCTCCAGTAACGATCCTGCACTGGTACTGCCCAGTCGTGTCCGGATCGTTGGGATTAACCACAGCGATTTTGCCGCCATTGAAGTTGCCGCTGTAGATATTGGCGAGGATCTTGACTGTTCGAGGAGTGGATGGATTATCGTTCTTGTCCATGACGTTAACCGTAACCGGGAGCAGAGATTTCATCCGAGGAGATCCGCTATCCGTCACCTCGACAACGATATTCATCTGAGGCGTAGTCTCTCGATCGATACTGCGGGTAGTGCGTAAGATCCCGCTCTCTTTTCCCACTTCGAAGAAGTCCTTGTGGTCCCCACCGACCACTGCGTACGTAAACGGAGCTCCGTTAGGCGGTAAATCAGGATCTTCCGCACTTAGAACCATTACACTGGTCCCAGAAGGTTCGTTTTCGGATACGAATCCCGCAGGATTGGCCGGATTGAAGACAGGGCCGTTATCGTTGACGTCCTGGATTATAATTTGGACTTCTGTCGATCCCGTTTGCGATGGGAGTCCGTTATCGATCGCTCCGATAGTTAAGTTGTAAATCGACTGCGTTTCGCGATCGAGAGGAGCTGCAGTTTCGATCACTCCGCTGTGCGGGTTGATTTTAAAGGATTTCGAGCCACTGCCACCGAGGATGGAATAGGAAAACTCGTTATTGGGTGGACGTACGTCTTTGTCAATGGCCGTGACAGTCAGGACTCTTGTACCGATAGGCGCAGCTTCCGAAACCTGGGCTTCGTAGAAGGATTGCGCGAAAACTGGAGGATCGTTCCCGTCCTGGATCGAGATGATCACCTGAGCTTCGTCCGTATCGTTTCCTCGTATTCCGCCTCTGTTCTTAGCCATAACCGTCAAAACAGCCCGGCTCTGCGATTCGCGGTCCAAGGATCTTGCGACAGTAATGACTCCAGTCTCCGGAGTGATGTGGAATCCTCTATCGTTGCTAGATCCCACAAACAGATAGAAAATCTCGCCGTCTTCTCCAGCATCGCGGTCCGTAGCCTGGATGTGTCCTACGCTAGCTCCAATGGGTGCGGATTCAGAAACCGTGAACTGGAAGACCGGCTGAACAAACCGCGGGTAGAACTCGTTTCTTCCCGTGATGTGGACGTTGACTTTGGTCGAACCGAACATGGAGGAGTCCGGGTTCGAAGCCAGGACTTCAAGAACATACAGCGGCTTTTCTTCGTAATCAAAACTGACTTTACTGACGATTACCCCGGTTTCTGAATCGATACTGAAGTAATCCTTGCCCGACCCGCCGATAATCGAGTACTGGACGATAGCGTTCTTGGTTGAATCGATATCGATAGCTTCTAAATCGATTACAAAAGTATCAGGAGGCGAATTCTCGGCTATGAACGCGTCGTACAGACTCTGATTGAAGCGGGGCGGGTTGTCGTTGACATCGATTAGCAGAACCGTCAGAGTTGCGGTCGCCATCCGCGGTTCGAAGCCCATGTCCGTTGCCGTGATGTTGAGCGTGAACTTCTGCAGCGTGTCGTAGTCCAGAGGTTTGGCTACCGTCACCGCGCCTGTTGTCGGGTCGATAGCAAAGTTCTGCTGGTCGTTCCCGCTGACTATGGCGTAACGCACAACTCCGTTAGGTCCGTTATCGTTATCCGTAGCCGTAACGGTTACTACAGCAGATCCCAGAGGTTCGCTTTCCGGTACAATGACTTGATAACTTAGTGCAGTGAACACTGGGACATTGCGGTTTTCTCCAGTGACTACTAAGCGCACCAGAGCTTCGTCGTGTTGCGGAGGTACGCCTTTGTCTACAGCTCTAGCGATGAGGACTAACTCCATGTCCCTGCGTCCAAACAGGGGTCCGTTAACCGTAACCCATCCAGATTCCTTTTCAATATTAAAGAATTCTGATCCGTTGCCCCCGACTTTGATGTACTCGATCTCTGCGTTGATTCCGTAGTCGTTTCCGTCAGAAGCCTTTAGCTGTATAACGTTCTGGTTCAAAGCCGCGCTTTCCGGGACTGGAGAAAAGTAGACGTTTTTCTGGAACTTTGGAGCGTTGTTGTTAGCGTCTACAATGTTAATAGTGACCAGTGCCTCTGAAGATAGAGGGGGTTTCCCGTTGTCAGTAGCCAGGATCGTGAGGGAATAGATATTTTCAGGAGAAGATCCTTTGTTCGAGTGTTTGTATCGCACCATTTGCTTGGAGAAAACCTCCCCGCTCGCAGGATCGATCGTAAAGAACTCTGAAGGATGTTTCAGTGAATACGAAACCATAGAATTAGGTCCTGGTTTATCCCTATCAGTCGCAGAGACCTGTCCTACGAACGCTACGTTCCGCTGGAGTTCCGGAAAGTTGAAACTATAGAAACTGTGCTCGAATTCGGGAGCGTTATCATTCTGATCCTGAACCGTGATAGTTAGTGGAGTCTCAGCTCTCCAGGATCCATCAACTGCAGAAACTTTGAGCAGGTACTCCTCCTTAGCTTCTCGGTCGATAATTCCTGCAACTGTTACATTCCCGCTCACAGGATCGATTTTAAATTTCCCACTAGGATTTTCCGTGAAGCTGTACGTGGCATTAGCGTTGGAATGGATGTCTCTATCCGAACTGGTCACTTGGATAACGAAAGTTCCAATAGGCGCGTTTTCCGTGACGTTAACGCTGAAGAGCCTAGTGAACCGCGGCGGATTATCGTTTTTATCCGCAACAGTGATGGAAACGGTAGCAGTTCCGGTTCGAACCGGCGATCCCTGGTCCACAGCTTCGACTGTCAGAGTGTAGAAGGCCACATCTTCGCGGTCCAGTTTGATATTCGTGAAAATTTTACCGGATTCTGCGTCGAGGGTGAATGCGTTGCTGGAATCTCCGCTCTTCAGTTGATACATAATCTGACTGTTACGTCCGGAATCTGCGTCTGTTGCGTGGACGATAGTCACAAGCTGCGGAGGGAACTGCTCTTCTAAGATACTAGCGTTATAAATGGCTTGATCGAAGATTGGCGAGTTATCGTTAGCGTCCGTAACGTTGATCAGGATCCGGGTAACCGTTCCCAAGGACGGAGTATCCGAATCGCGGGCTTCGATCCACAGTTCGTAGCGAGTAGTCGTTTCGTAGTCGAGTCCTTGGGAAACTTCCACTTCTCCAGTTTTGCTGTTGACCCTGAAGACTTCGCCAATGTTTCCTCCAGCGATCCCGTAGCGAATTTCTCCAGTTTTTCCAGGTTTTGGAGAAGAGGCAGAAACAGTGAAAAAGACTTGGTTTTCGACCTGTTCACTGAAAGTGAAGGATTTCTCTTCAGAGCGGATGACTGGGAACTGATTGGCGGGTTTGGTTCGAACTTCGACTTTAGTTGTAGAGGAAAGCGGATTGGATCCGCTGTCTGTGGCGCGGATTTCCAGTTTGTAAACCGCAGATCCGGAAGACAGGGATTTAGCTGTTTTAACGACTCCAGTCTCTTGGTTCATCTGGAACTTGTCTGCATCGTCTCCGGAGAGGTAGTAGACGACTTTGCTGTTGAGTCCGACATCAGGATCGACTGCACTCGAGCCAAAGACGAACTGTCCGGCCTGTGAGTTGTCCGGGATGTAAACAGTGAAAAGATCCTGCGAGAATCTGGGGGTGTTGTCGTTGACGTCCGTGATGGAGACTGTCACGTTGGCTGTTGCGGTGCGAGGTGAAGTTGGACTGGAATCGGTTGCTAAAACTGTTAAATGATAGACTTTCTGCGATTCGCGGTCCAGTTCAGCGCGAGTCACGATTTTGCCCGACGCGGGATCGATCCTGAATTTTTCATTTTCACCAGCAAGGCTATACCTGAAAATTATTTGGAAATTTAATTAATGATAGCGTAAATTACAACAGCATCAAATAAAATAAAATAAATTGATCAGAAATAATCTAATAATTAAAGTAGACAAAATGAATAAGCACAGACATATTAATATTATAATTAATAATTAAATAATAATATAAATTTTTCATAATGTCAGATATAGCCGAATCTGTTAAAATATACGTACGAAATAGTATAATGTGACATATATATATAAAATAATTTTTACTTGATAAGGGCATTGATTCCAGCATCCCTGTCGAAAGCGCTGACTTGGACCACTTCTGTCCCAACAGCCGCGTCCTCGGGAACGTCTGTCGAGTACGAGGAGCGGGGAAACTCAGGCCCGTGATCATTGACGTCCTCAACGAAAACCACAACGCTGCCCGTTCCCGTCAAAACAGGGGTACCTTTACGAAAAGAAAAAATGAATTTCTAAATAAAATATTTTAAATATTAAATGTTTTAATTTAATTACTATTAATTATATTACTAAAATTTCACGTTATTTAGATTTATTAATTTTATTTTTTTTTGTGTGTGTGGAATTTGCTGCTGTGGAATGCGGCACCGGTTGTGGAATAACAAGTAGCCCCACCCCGGTTGGTTTGGGAAAATCTTTTGTGAGACTATAGAGAGGTATAAAATATATTACACTGACCAATAATAGATAATGGACACAGCACAGAAAACTATTGGAGACATCAATTTTTTTTTCCTCCATCAGCAGTAGCAGCAAGAACGGGATGCTGTGTAAAAAGCTACTGTGTGTAAAAGCCTCTGAATGTGATACGCATACTAAAATCCAACACATGATAACATGAGTCGAAGACCCTAGTATTTCAAAATTGTAAAAAAAAAAAAAAATACTAATGTGAATGCTGCGCTTTCTGACGTGAGAAGGACAGTACCTCATCAACACAGTCTCTCTTAGCTTGAAGCAAAAGAAGAAAAAAATCTGAATAATTGCAAAAATCCTTTCCATTATGACACATGTCCGTTCCAACAGAGAGAAGTTGGCTTCATTTTACAATAAAGAAATCCTCATATCATAAGCCGACATACAAATTAAACGGAGAGGGGAAAAAATCTTATATCTTTCGTATACAGAGACGGCCTTGGGGATAAATGTTATCTGTGTTATCCGTGTTATCACGTGTTATCGTGTATTATCAGCCAGGAGTTTGGCAACCCGTGAAAGTCCTTGAAAAACTCGTCGGGACATTCAACGAGCAGCAGCGTGATTGATGCGCTGGATCTTTAACATTCCATACAACCAAGGGGTGGGAAAAATTCACCAAAAAATAGTTTATAGAGTTGATAACACACTGATAACATATTGATAACACGTGATAACGCTTCTATGTTAAAGATCCGGTTCATTTTTTTTCCACCTATTGCGTTCCTGTCATTCCTCCAGATAGCGCAATAGCGATAGGAATTTTCTTCACAAATTATTTTAACCAAAATCTAATTTTATTATAATATTTCAAAAATTAATTGGAATATAATTGATTGCATAGAAAATTATCCAGAAACAAAATAGCCACAGCTAATTGGCTATAAATTGTAGTGCGTCGTTAACGCGAAAACGTGGTACAACAGGTCCGAAAAACCTTTTTTGAATTTTTTGACTTTTTTTTTAAACGCACCAATCATAAAGCAAAGGCCCTGACACCTGTTATCACGTGTTATCAACTGTTATCGCAAACTTTTCTATTGTTTTTAGTGTTAGGCTAATCAGCTGACTTTTTAATACTAGGATAAGTATAACAGAACAGCACCTATTCCTGAATAAGTGTGTTCGAATGATACTCAAAATTTAAATCTAAAATTGCGAATTTTATAGTGAATTTCTGTGTTTTGTATTATTTGTCATTATAATTAATAGATCATTTATTAGTTTTACTATTATTACTTATAATTTTAAACATTAAAATAAATATAATTTTTGATTTAATAATGTCATTTAAATTTTTCAGTTTCATTATAATAATAACGTAATAATTTTATACATTCTAATTTTATTATTTGATACTGTTAATAGTATCTTATACTATTACTATTTGCTACTTTTGTATTCATTTTGTCAATTAGATTAAAAATCGTAAAATTCGTACCCGAATCCATAGCGACAACGGTGAGTTCGTAACGCGACTGTTTCTCGCGATCCAGCGAGCGGAGTAGCGAAATCTCTCCTGTGGTAGTGTTGATGCGGAACAGACTCTTGTCGCCGTCTTTAATGAGGTAGCGTATCTTGTTGTAAGGCGGCGAGTCGGCATCGTGAGCCTGGACAGTCATCACCGTCGCCGGGAGCTTATCCGCCTCCTCCATAACGTAGGCGACGTACGGCGAGTCGAGGAAGGTAGGTGGGTTGTCGTTAATGTCCAGGATCGTGATAGTGGCTGTGGCCGAGTCGTAGCGGATGTCGCTGCCCGAATCCTCGGCCTGTACCGTCAAGACGTACTGGTTCTTGCGCTCGTAGTTGAGATTCTTGGCCACACGGATGATTCCGGAATCTTCTCCGATGTTGAAATCGTGGTTCAGGTCTCCGCCGACGATCGAGTAGCGGACGCGGCCGTTCAGTCCGTCGTCCAGATCGGTAGCCGAGACCTGGAGAACGCTCAGTCCGATCGTGGCGTTTTCCGAGACGCTGGAACTGTACAGTTTGGGATCAAACATGGGACTGTTATCGTTTTCGTCCAGAATCCGGACGAGTATATCGATGGACTGCGACTTGGAAGGGATCCCGCGATCGTACGCTGTGACGTGGAGCGTGTAGTTCGCGCGCGATTCGCGATCTAGCGGTGCAGCGACACGCAGCAAGCCGTCGACGGGTCCCAGACTGAACCTACCGTCCGGAACTGGAGCTAACGAGTATTCGATGTAACTATTCCGGCCTTCGTCTCGGTCGATAGCTCTGATGGCCATTACCACAGTGTTAACTGGAATGTTTTCTAGTACACTCGTTTCGTTGCTGGTAACAAATTCAGGGGCCATATCGTTGACATCTTTCAATATGATCGTCACCTGCAACACACACAAGCCATAAAAAATCGTAATTATTCAAATAAATGCTAATTAAGAGTTTTTTTTCTGGATGTTGTTGGATAGTATCAAGAGATAAACCGGTGGTTATTTGATAGAAGAGACCTTCTGCTACCGTTCAGCTCGCTTAGGTTACTCTGATGTAAAGGCACAAGGCCAAGGCGATTAGTCCATGTCACCGTTAATTAATTGGCCGAAGGGAGTTTAAAGGGGAGGAAAGGGGAAAACCCAAACATAGAGGCCCCAAAACAAAAACCTGTGTCCAGACATTTCTCAGATTCCTTTTTGTTTATATACCTGTACGGTGGATGAAAGACGTTTGTCCACATTCTTGGCTTGGTCTGTTGCCATGACGACCAGGTTGTAGAGCGACTTGGTCTCCCGGTCCAGAGCTTTGGTGGTGTAGATCGTCCCATTCTGCGAGATGTCGAACTGGTTCTCGTCGTTCCCACCGCTGATGCTGTAAACGACTCTCCCATTTTCACCTGCAATTTTTTGGGGGAATTAAAAAAAAAAAAAGTTCCAAGATTTTTCAGTTTAAAATAACTTACCAGAATCTTGGTCTGTGGCACTAACTGTGATAACGCTCGAGCCGATGGTTATGTTCTCGTAGAGTTCGTCGCTGTAGCTCATCGGATCGAAAAGCGGGGCGTTGTCGTTCAGGTCGAGAACATTGAAGTAAACGGTGACAGTCGACGAGAGACTCGGGCGGCCCGTGTCTTGGGCCTGGACCACGAAAATGTAATGCTGAACCTGATTATCGGGAGAAAAAAGAGAAAAAAGAACTAATTAATACAAGTTCTTCATTAACAAAGCCAGCCGACAATCAACGAATACATTAACAACGTTTATTGTGAGAGGCACATTGTGCGGTTACGCTTTTCATCAAAACGCAACAATGTGTGTTTACGTTGCTGTGTCGAGGCAAAGTCTTAAAAAGTGCAATTATTATGCAAATATCGGTATTATTCGCTGTATACACCATGCAATTACAACATTTTGAAAAGCACCAAATCGCCAATACTTTATGTTGACATCTCACGATAGTTTTGATTCGAATCCTCGACTAAACGTAAAGCTAACGTTAGTGAAATGTGAAGTCGTGTGTGCAGAGTAAACGAAATAGTTTTCAACGAAATCAAAACCCTGCAATTTAGTTTCCCCAAATCGCTATAATTTGTTTCTAAAAGTATTTCCTAATTGGACGTAGTATGCGAGAGATACACAACCCCAGCACACTGTGAAATAAATCTCGGCTTACCTATAACTCAACAAATGCCCCGGCAAAAGAGCGAGGGGGTGGCCCTGGTTTCGTCTAATGATAGCCTTTTGTTAACCTAACCCCAAAATGAATCTTTTAACAGGGAAAAATCTCCACTTTGAAAGGAAAAAAAAAAGCAAGGGACAAGATTCGCCTGAACCAACGCCATGCGCCATGTTTTCTAAACATACAGCGTTGCCAGATATTATTTAAGTTTTTACTTTTGATTTAAGATGATAAAAATTTGGAAGGTTATTTTAAAAATCATTTTAATTAAAATAATTTTTTCTGTTTTCTCGTTTTTATAAGTTTCCCAAAAGGGCCGGGGACCGTGTCCATTACGAGACATTCCTTTATTACACCCCCAATTGCTTTAGCGCTAGAAGCGTCGAGTCATTTGGTATAATGTCTTACAATGCCACAATTGTTTCCGAGTTGTTATGTATTTCTGCTTTTTGTTATCTAGAAAACTAAAAGAAAAACCGCTTTGCTGATCCACGGTTCAAACCGTGTGCAAGTTGAGATCTTCCCAGCTGGTCTACTTTAGGCAATAAGCGCAAAAAAAAAAGCTCCAGAGTTTGAGGAGGAGAAGGAAAAAATCGTGAGTTAGTTCGTAGTTTGTTTCGTCTGTGGAAATTTGAATTATGGTTTAGCCGGCAGTTACGTAGAAGAGAAAGAGAGAAGAGAAGAGAAACACAAAAAAAAACTGTAAGTTCGAAGGCCATCCCACAAAGGAAGGCTATTTCGGCTGGAAGAAACACAGTAGGGAGTCGCAGCACTCAACATTATGAGATGTCACATAATTTTTCCCACCCAATAGACCTTTGCAAAGGGGGAAACAGTAGATTAACTACAGCGAAACAAGAAAAACTTGCTTTTACAAAACTAATTTTTTCTTCTTTGTCTTTCTCTCTCTCTCTCTCTTCCCATAGAACTTTGTTCAACACGAACAAGTTTTGTCATTGGGAAAATATTCGCACGCACTCGCCAAAGTCGCCCTGTAGCGCAAACCTGTCTCAAATTGACGGTTTATGTGTAACGAGAAGACACTGTCATCTTTTGCCACCCGAAAAGTAAAAAGAAGAAAAAATCGGAACCCGACAAGAGACGCTGTTATTTCACGGTTTAAAACCTTCACTATCCCAACACTTAAAAAAAAAACCTGTTAACAAAAAAGTCTTTGAAAAGATCTAGCGGACAAGGATAGCGGACAGGAAAAAGCCTTTGGTTACGCTTCAACCTTAATCAGAAAAAAAACCTTCATCTCCCCAAAAGACTTGATTTATAGTACATTATCAAGATGGAAGTTTCGTTCTACTGAAATATTATATAAAAACGTCCTTGAAAAGTATCAGAAAGTTCATAGTTGGAGCTATGATAGTTATTTTTGCAGGCATTTTGAACTCGTTCAAAGTGAAACGATACTTCTGCGGTTGTTTGGTGCGCTATATAAGGGCGTGCCGGACCGTCCCATTTGCGGCTGAGAGTTGCTGCTTCCCGTGTTGAGAGAACGCAGCAGCCCTCCTCCAAGTGGCCGTTCCATGCAGAGCTGTTTGCTCTTAAAAAAGACACTCCCACCTTCGGAAAAGGATCTTACCTGTTCGTAGTCCAGTCTGGAGGTGAGCGTGAAGACTCCCGATTGCGGATTCAGCGAGAAGACGTCGTTGCCCCAGTCGGACAGGACGGTGTAGGACACTTGCGCGTTGACTCCTTCGTCCAGGTCCGACGCGGACACGGCACCGACGAATGATCCGCGTCCCGTGTCTTCCGGGATATCGAACGAGTAAGCGGCTTCAGTGAACACTGGCGCGTTATCGTTCGTATCCGTTACCTTTAACACATAATTATAATTAGTTAAGTTGTAGTGGATTATTTGATATCTTAATATGTATTTTCCAGTTTTTTTTTCCAACAAGAAAAGATTATTGATTCTGATGGCAGGGGCCCAATTGGTGATCCACCCAATTGGCGACAGCTTGTCAACTCAGCCTTATATGGACCAAATGTCCCAAACGTCCTTATCCTCTCTCAACACACGAAAAAACAAATTACAATAAAAACGTCGTATAACTATGTAACAGCGATATTCCTCACAGTGTTTCCCCTTTAATTTCCCCCTTTTCCCCTCCGTACTAGAATACGTACATTTAGATTTTACCTTTTCCCTCTTCACTTACTTTTCCCTTTCTAGGCCCCCTGTTCCCCTTTTTTTTCAGGGAATTTCCCTTCAGAGTTGAAACACTGATTCCACATATCGTACCGGTGTATATGATAATTCTTTCATATAAGATTTTAAATACCGTGATAGTAATTGTAGTATCTGTGTGCTGTTCTCCATCGTCAGCCTGGACAACGAGTTTGTATTCGGATCTGGATTCTCTGTCGAGGGTATCGCGTAGGATCAGTGAGCCTTTACTAGGATCCAGGGTAAACTTTCCATCATCCCCTGATACCAGGGAGTAGCGGACAGTTCCAAGGGTATCGAGATCGGTAGCGGTGAGTGAAGCGACCACTTGGCCGATCTGCAGATCCTCCGAGACGGTGATCACCTGGTTGCTGTCCCTGAACACCGGCGGACTGTCGTTCTTGTCGATGACTTTGACCCGCACCTGAATATTAATAATAAATTATTAAATATTAATACATTATTGTAAATTAATTTTTAAAAATTTAATCAAAATAGTTTAGGTATCGATTTTAGGAGAACTGTAAATCGATTAGCGGTAAATAAGTATTGTAAATCACTTTAGAAAAGGACGCAGCAAGTCATAAATTGTGACATTTCTGCAAAATTTTACAACCACGGAAAATTTACTTCCCTATTTGTTCCGCAGCAATGAAGAATCACGCAACCCGCGAGCGCAAAAATTATACACAACAAGATTCTTGCTTCTAGGTTTAAGATTCTTGGTATCGATTCCAAGACTCTTGGTCTCTATTTCAAGATTCTTGGTATCGATTCTAGATTCTTGGTTACAGAAACCAGATTCTTGAGTTAAGTTCAAGATCTTGGCTTCACTTTTTACGATTCTTGGGTTCGATTCTGAGATTCTTGGTTACAGGAATAAGATTCTTGGCTGTAGATTTAAGATTCTTTGTCTCCATAATCAAGATTCTTAGTCCCGATTCTAGGATTGTTGGTTTTAATTTTAGATTCTTGGGTTAAGTTCAAGATTCTTGGTATCGATACGTAAGAATTTTGACTCAAGTTTAAGATTCTTGGCTACAGGAATAAGATTCTTAGCTCTACGGTAGGATTCTAGGTATCGATATATAAGATTCTAGTGTCTGTCAAGATTCTCACTTTCGATGTATAAGATTTACAGAGATTCTTGATTCATAACGCAAGATTCTTGGCTTCACTTTTAAGATTCTTGCACTTCATCATACCATTCCAAGTCTATTATATTTGTAAATTATTTTGATAATATATTATTTATGAAAAAATTTGTGAGTGGACAATCAATAGCGTGACACAGTCAGTTGTAGAGGAAAATTGTAAACGCGTCAACACCCCGCAAATCACTTTCGACACGCAACCGGACATTTTCTGCTTCTCTACTCACAAGGCGTTCCCTACCAGACCATCACACATGCTGGTAGGGAGTCCCCTTAACCTACCAAAACACACTTGGTAGGGAAATCTTTAAAATTTGGTACAAAATGAACTGCAAGATGAAGGAAAGCTGCCTATATTCACAAAGCGTGCCCTACCAACTGTCAAACATGATGGTAGGGAGTCCCCTAAACCTACAAAAGGTTCTCAGTAGCAAAATTGGAAGATTTTGAACTGTATAAGATGGAAGGAGCCCATATTCTAAAGTGTGCCCTACCAGCTATCAAACATGCCGGTAGGGAGTCCCCTTTACCTTTTACAACGCTCTCGGTAGGGAAATCTTCGTAAGACTCTGAACTGCAAAGCAAACGACGTTGATAACCTTTGATAACTAGCTGATAACTAGATGATAACCACTGATAACAACCCCAAAAGTGCCGGTACTCTTTCAGCATATGAACCGCGCTGTTTGGGGAGGCTAATTACTCTTCAGGAAGGTTTTCTTGGGCAAAATTCCGCGGTGTGGTGTAAGCATATATCGCTAATGGCTCTCTCTTAATGACGCTATAATTCAAATCTCACCCAAACGTTTTTTTTTCCCAAGTCCCTCTACAAAACTTCACAAGCAGGGGGGTGGACAACTCGCCCAAAACATACCACTGTTATCAATTGTTATCACCTGTTATCAAATAATCTTCCTCTACAGTTTATTATTCGTCCGGGCGGGGCTTGGATTCCTGCGCTACAGCCAAAGAATGTGGCGGGGCGATAATGAGTGATAACTCTGATAACACGCTGATAACAGACTGATAACACGGGGCGAGCCGGTGTTGGTGAGTTAATTGAGGGGTTTTGTTGTGTTGAAGTTTTTGAAAAGCGCGCGGCAAGAGGCGAAAGTACCAGCTGATTTATGCGCTCGCTTCGTTAAGTTATTGCCATGGCCGCGCAACACAAAGACTTTTGCCAAATATTTTCTCTGGTCGGAGTTATAAAAATGAAGACAGTACACCCGTAAATAAACAAGTAAACTCTAAACTTTCTGGAAAAATCTTCCGAAACTAGCCTAAACACAAACCCGAAAGCTAATTTTATATTCTCATTGAGTTATATTGATAATTATTATTGCTATAGATACTTAAATGGTTTTATGAATGAACTGAATACTTTGTCAGGTTTTCATTGAGTGCAAGCAAAAACAAATTCGCTGTGAGAGAGTGTCGTAACAGTCCAAGCAGATTTTGCACGCCATGTTGAACGTTAAGTTTTTCTAAACTGCGAAGAGGTACGTAACTTTTTAATAACAGTTCTTAATTCTTAAAAAGATTCTGAAATAAGATTTTCCATTCAGAAAACAAAGCAAGATATTTTAGGACTCATTAACAAGGTGGGAGTATTTCTCATACAAAGCCTACCTTATTATTTATAGGCCTATTAGCCAACTTTTAAAATTTTCTACAGATTTGTACATTAGACGACTCTAAAATATCATAATTGAACTTTAAATTCAAATAAGTAGGCAGTTTGGGTAATGTACAACAACGATAAGAGTTTCGTTCTCGTAATCTGTTCCCGCGACTAACGTTCGAAATCAGTCGATCAGCAAGCCTAGCTTATTCTTTACAGGGCTATTCACAAATTTTTGCATTTTTCAGTTTTTTTTAACATTTAAAGACTCTAAGACATCATAACTGAACTTTGAGATCAACTAAATCGCAGTCCGATATCGTTCGACAGCGACGCGTGTTTCGTTCTCGTAACACGTTCCCGCTGCGTCGGGACGACAAACATTGGGAATCAGCTGATGAAGCAAAGAGATAACGTGCGATAACTCATTTTGTTTAAAGTGTGCAAGATGGATCGTTAACAAGTTGGCAAAAGCCATTGTCGTCAGATGTGCGAACAAGATTGACGAGCGCGAGCCAAAAAGCCGCAGAGATATATACGGTGACACGTGCGCACATTGTCTTCCACAAGACATGGCGGAAGATTATTTACCTGTAATACAAAACCTTAATGCAAAGATTCTGCAATATTTTACGTGTGTTTTGGGACTTTTGTTTTGAATTTTAACGGCTGTGTGTTTGAAAGAGGAAACTACTACGGGCAACGGGTAGGTGAATAACCTGCAGCCTCTTAACGAATGCGCATTTCCAGTGCGGAATGCGACCCTAGACCCTTTCTGTTAATTATTCAAAAAATCGTCTCGGTTTTAATATTGATTATTATAATATTAATTAAGTACAACATATAATAATACTGATTCCGAGTGATATTTTAAAATTAAATTTGTAACTAAAAGGTTAAGCAAGTTACTCAAAGAGAATATTATGATTATTTACTGATATTATAAATATTCAATATTAATATTATTGTTTATATTTATGGAAGAATAAAAAGTTGCTGACATATAGCAGACAGGCGAATCGAGAAGCAATTTCCCGAGTCGCCATTTGCCCGCAGCCAAAATTTGCATGCGAATTTGCATAACAAACACAAAACGTCGTTTGCTGCTTCTCGCATTCATTGCCTTATACCCTTCTGCTTTGTTATCACTCTGTTATCACCGGTTATCGTTCTACCCAACGATGCATATTAAAAATGCGTCCCTTAATGAAAAACTATAAATGTGGAAAAACCTATTTCACGGAACGATGGCATAGCGCCTATCCTTTATCCCAAAACCAGTTCGCCACTCTCAATAACCCCCATTCATCTAAACGTGTTATCAGTGTGTTATCATCGTGTTATCAGTGTTATCACGACGTTATCACAAGCTCACACCTGTTATCTACATGTTGTCAGCACGTTATCATGTGTTAACAGCGTATTTAGTGCGATTTTTGAACAAGTTTGCGGACCCCTTTCTACCTGCTTGGGCGCATGGAAATTTCATCTGCATTTCGTGTGTGGTATGCACAAAGCAAAAGATTCCCCTCGAGGCTTATTGAGATTCTCAGCTTATTATCACTGGTTATCGTCTGTTATCCGTGGTTATCACCGGTCTATCCGAGCGTCCAGTGATTCCCCTTATCTCTAGTTTGGCGAGTTTTTCCCGAGTAACCATAAGAAACTGAAGTAATAAGCATAAAAGCGGACGAAGAAGATAACATGCAATTAGCCTAACCTCTCTCGCCCGCAAACATGCAATATTTAACTAAAGCTCCTTTTAAATACTGTTGTTAAAAATATATAAAATTTCAATTGCATTACTCGAGTTAAACTAAGTTAATCTGCTATTTCATGGGAGAAATGTCAAAATTTCAGAAATGGTGAAATCCAGAAGGGGACCATTTTTCGACGGGGACCAGGTTTTGACGTTGGGGCGGGACCGGTTTTTGACTGGTGAATAGCGAGGGACCAATTTTTGACTATAAGGGACTAATTTTTGGCTAGTGGAGGAGGGGGACCCATTTTTGACGTTAGGGGAGGGACCGAATTTTGACTGGCATAGAGGGGGCCGTGGAAAATTAAGGGGCAAAAAAGGTTCCTACCTGTGTAGGGGTCTAGAGTTTCGATGATAAGAATCTCTAGGAGCAGAGGAGTCTTAGATTTTTGATGGCGGGTAAACAACGGGAGATTGGGGCGTACAGAGCGGACAAGCAATCAAGAGAAAAATCTGAGAAAACAGCCGTTTCCAACAATTAACATCCCTACTGTGCTACTTTTAATTAACTCTTCTTACTCCACTACAACTCATTATCTTTAATCAGAACCTTACACTCCTCTCCCACAACCACCATATCCCCCGATAACCAAACGGACAACTAGTTCTAACAGATAACGCCTGTTACACATGATGATACAGCGAATGCTTAACTTAGAAACCATTGTTTATGCGAGTATTTAAGTTGTGTTCGTATGTTATTGCAAAATGTAGATATATAATATAGGAAATCGATTAGCGGCTTGGCCGAAGATGAGGAATAAGAGAAGCCAAACGTAGAGGTCAACACGGCCGCCATTGCGGCGCCACGCACCTTTTGCAGGCTCGTTACTTTTACTGCTTCCTTCAAGCCAAAGAATCGTTCCCGAAACAATCAAGAATCTTACACCATGAACTTGAATGTAATCTAAAGATAATTATTATTCAGATTCGAGTTTGTAATAGACTTTAATTTTGTTAGAAAGAGGAAGACGGGGAAAAAAAGTGAAATAAAAGCTTAGCGTGCAGATTGGCATTGTACCTGCAGCAAAACGAGAGAAAAGTCACGGCCTTGACACCGGTTTCCCGAGCAAGGTGAAATCTAAACCACATTTACTTTAATTACAATTTCGTTCAATCACATATCGTTTCATTATTCGCCCAACTCCAACATTAACTCCATAGAAAACCCCCAAAAGAATCTTGAAGAAGAGTCTTCACACGAAACTGAGACCACAAGACACAAGGAAACTAAACTGTAATATCAAATTAGTTGATAATAGAGATAGAATATGATAATACAATGATAAAATATAATGATAATATTCGATAAGATGGATTTACTGGAGATTATGAGTGAAATTAATGACTGAATGCATGTGTGCGCGCTTGCATGGCGGGGTATGCAGGAAAACAACACCCCGGGCCAGGAGTGTTACGGTCCGGCATAATGATATGTTGTCCAGCGTGTAAATGTTGCCAGGCTTTTCCAGTTTACGATTTTCGCCTTCCCCCTTTTTTCTTTTGTTATTTTTATACGGTTTTTTTTTCGTTTCTTTTTCAGGATTTCATCTTCTTCTTCATTTTCTTCTCCTTCTTCTTCTCAGTGTCTAATTTTCACTTTTCAAAACTGTGGTCACTTCTCGAGCCCGCGTGTTTTTATCCGCGCTTTGTTTTGGTTTGTGCTTGTGTCACATGTGTGAGCGGTTCGCATTTACTGTAAACCGGAACAACCTGACTTGTATTTGAAACTGTACACCCAATACTTTGATAACAGTGCGATACAATAGAAACTTTTTGCCGCTGAAATAGATGGAAAAAATTTCAAGCTGTTTTAAGTTTTCTTGCCGTGTTGGTGAGAGGCTCGGGGCAAGGGAACCTAGGGCAGGTTGCGAGAGTTAAAGGCCACAGGGATTTCGTCGATGAGTAGACGAAGAAGAGGAAGCGAAAGAATGCTAAAAGGGTAAGTGAGGGAATCATTGATGAAAGTAGAGATCAAAAGAAGAGGAATGGATAAAGAAAACCCAGCGCCATGTTTCTTTTTGGTGCGCGTCTTGTGGCTGGGGGAGCAGCGGGGAGCTTGCAGCCAGCCGCCATTTTGTTTCCTTAAGGTTGGCTCTTAGTCTGACCTTGGCAAGTTTCTTTCTTCGCTTTTCTGCCCTCAAACAACCGACATCGAATACCTGCACCTCCGCACCAACAACAACAACAAAAAAAAACTTCCAGAAAAGAAAACTGAGAAGCAGAGAGAGAGAGAAGAGAAGAGAATTCACGGCCATCTCCAATAAAGCTCGACAATTACACAGACGCTGGGTTCCATAGGTCCGCCATCTTTTAAGATTTTTGCATGAAACTTTTCGCGAATGACTGAAAGGGAATGAACCGGGGAGAAAGATCTGTATTTTTCGTTAAAGTTTTGGTTAAGTTACATTTCGGAGCTGCGTGCGGTTCTATTTTTCGTGTGTGTGGACACGATTTGCAAATTATATGGCTTGTCGGCTTTTTATCACAGAGACATACGAGATGCAATTCGAATATATCTCATCGCTTTACAAGGCTTCACCTTACAACAACCACAAAAGGAAATGCAAGAAGCAACAAAAAAAAACCCACCGGACGATTGTACAATAATCACTTTTTATTTCAACGACCGAACAAGACGCCAACCAGAAAGCAGAATACTGTCCATGTTTTTTCTTCTTGTCTTCTCCATCTTCTACCTCTTCTTCTTCACTAGAAGATCTTGAGAAGTCTTTGGCAATAAGTGAAACGCGAAGGGAGGAAACGTGGATTAAGCAGCCCAAGAAAAACAAGTGCTAAAGGAAAAATTTTCTTTGTGTTGGGAAATCTTTTGTTGCAGGTAGAGACGAATCAACAGGGCAACACTACTCTCACAGGCCATTCCAGACTGTACCACAGAAAAATTTCGAAAATCCACTACAACAGTTAACATACCGAACCATAAAGTAATTTCAGGATCCATAAGAAGCCTTCCGATCCTTAACTAAATCCTGGAGAAGGATTACTAAATGTAGAAAATGCCCATCAAGACTTAACAGTTCCCACCAGCTAAAGACTAGAGGGTTCGATAAGGATCCAAACCAGGTCTAGGACCCAGGACGATAACATCTGAAAAGAATGATAACACACCTAGGTAGTGTAGGGATAACAAGATCATATAACTTAACGTGCTTTTAACTACAGGTGTTAAAACTACCCAGCCTCTAGAGGTTGCGAGCCCTACTCGGAGAATAGAGCCTATAAAGTATACAAGTCCGGCATTTGGGGGTTTTAAAGCGTGGAAAACATGGTCGACTTTGAGGACTTTTCGAGAAGAAAAAAGACAGCCGCCGGGGCTGAAACATCAATTGAACTGGGAAAGGCTCTGAAGTTAAGGCGCCGGGACGGGCCAGCAGGGGAAGAATGTGGCCTCAAATCCCGCTCTCTTCAAGCCTCACGCAGGGTGGGACGTTTCGGTTGACAAGCAATTTACTGCCAACCATAAGGAAAGTTCGGGGGAGGCCTTCATTCCCCTCTCTCTTCTTTATTCATCAAACCCCCCTAGCCACCCCTGTCCCTCCACTTCTACAGAGAACAATCTTCAAGTGAACAGAGTAGGCGTTTCTTATAGTCAAAAGGGAACTCTGTTATTTTTTTCCAAGAACTTTTAGTCACCGACTTTTTCGAAACGCCAAACCAAACTGAAAAGACTATTTTCTTGCTTTGACAGAATAGAAAAATCTGACACGCTTCCCTTAACTAAGAAAGTTCTTGATAGACATGTAACTGAACACAATATCGTAGTATCCATTTAAAGTAATACACTAGTAAGACTATGTATCATATATCGAGTATTTGACAGCAGATGATTAAACTAACCTTGGCAATACTGGTCTGCGGAGTGACAGCAGCCAATGTAACAGCCACAATATCCAGTTCGTATTCCTCGGCTCCGGTTTCTCTATCAAGGACGGCAGCTGTTGTCACAACTCCACTTTTCGCATCGACATCGAACACTAATGGCATTTCCTTGCCGTTCGCAGTTACGTTAATGATGTAGTATTCAATCTCAGCCAGTGGATTAGTCGGGTACCGAGCATTTACACTCACTACACTCGTTCCCACAGCCTCATTTTCAGCCACGGATCCCGCATAGTGTTTCTTGCTGAATTGAGGTCCGTTACCGTCCTCTGTGACCCCGATGACGGTGAAGAAAGCCTCAGTGGACTTCCTCTGCGAGTGCACGGCTTCGTCAGTGGCCCGCACTCCCAGACGGTACATAATTTCTGGATTACCGACCTCTTTGCGTAAGGTCAGTCTTCCGCTAGTTCGGTCCAGGGAGAAGAGTTCCGTGTCCCCAGACGTGAGTTCATAGGTGACCAGCCCGTTGCTGTTTGCGTCGAGGTCTTCAGCGTGGACCCTGAGGATCTGATAGGATCTTTCGGCTCCTTTGGGAAGCAGCCCCGCGTTAACAGACATGAACAATGGAGCATTATCATTGACGTCTTCGACGATTACAGTGACAAGTTTCTCGGCGGACAAGCGTGTCGAGGGAGGTTCCGCTTGATCGGTAGCTACCACGATGAGCCGAAAAGTGTCAGCGAATTCCCTATCGATGGGACGCACGACGTAAACGACGCCGGTGTCTGGTCTGATAGCAAAGTGAGACCCGCCTTGGGTGGCTGGCTCTTGCTGTGCGATCGAGTAACGGATTCTACTGTTAAGACCCGAGTCAGGATCTTCGGCAGTCACGGTAACAATTGGCGTGTTTAGTGGGATTCCTTCTTGAATCTGGCGAACAATAGCGGTATTGGGGAAAACCGGAGCGTTATCATTGGCATCCTCGACAAGCACGATGAAAGAAATGGTCGACGAAAGCTTGGGACTGCCTGCATCGCTTGCCGTGATGTTGAGTAGATACGATCTCTGCACCTCGTAGTCGAGCGGTTTTTCCAGATACAAAGTGCCCGACAGGGGGTCAATGCGAAACGCGTCGTGCATATTGCCAGCACCGATACTAAATGTGATGTCACGATTGGTTCCCATATCGGCATCCGTAGCTTGAAAAGTAACTAGTTCCGAGCCAATGGGTGTTGTTTCTATAATTGAAATTTTCGTCTCGCTGTGCATGAACTCGGGGGCATTATCATTTTCGTCAAGAATATCCACAATTACGGTAGCGGTAGTGCTCAGACTGGGAGACCCTGCGTCCCTTGCAGCGACGGTGAGCACGTAACGCGGCACCGTCTCGCGATCTACTTGCTTGTTGAGTACAATCTGACCGCTCACCTCGTCGATGCGGAATTTCTGCTCTGCGTTACCGTCGACGATCGAGTAGAAAATGCTACCGTTGAGTTGGTCGTCAGCGTCAGTCGCAGACACTCGCAGGATCTGCGTATCGACAGGCGTCCCTTCAGAGATTTGCGTCTTGTAAGGGAGACGAGTGAAAGTCGGGGCATTATCGTTGACATCGGTAATGTACACGTGAATTCTAGCACGGTCCCGTAATCGCGTGACGCCATTATCAGCCACCGTAGCCTCTAGGACAACATGGTCCTGCCCCGAGGTCTGCTGTAGTCGCTCGCGATCAAAATAACGCAGAGTTTTAATGAAGCCGCTCTTGGGATCCACCGTGAAATCATTTTGTGAAGTCACCAGCGAGAATGTCAGCTCCGCATTCCTACCCATGTCTCGGTCCGTAGCCGTTAGGCGACCCACGTAAGTATCTGGAGGCTCGTTCTCGGGCAAGAAGAACGAGAAGGTATCGTTGCTGAACTTGGGTGGGTTATCGTTCTCGTCGATCACGTGAATGATCACAGAAACCGTGGAGCTTCTCGAAGGCTCTCCTTGATCCCTAGCCACTACAGTGAGAGCAAAGTAGTCCTGAACTTCTCGATCCAGCGCACTCTTAACGTAGAGGTAGCCATCAGGGAAGATACCGAACTTGGAAGCTTCATTACCAGCTATGATTTCGTAATAGACAGCACCGTTGAGACCGCTGTCTTCATCAGTTGCTGTCAGAGCAAAGAAGCGCTCGTTGACTGAGACGCTCTCCAGGAGTGACGTTTCGTAGGAGGAGTACTCAAAGACAGGCGTGTGATCGTTGACGTCCTCGATGCTGAGGGTAACAACTTGACGTGAAGACAGCGGAGGGACTCCGCTATCGGTGGCCGTTATTTCCAAGGTGACTGTGTTACCGAAATCCTGGGTTCCATGACGTAATGGCCGGTTGAGGTATATCATTCCAGTTGTTTTAGAGATGGTGAAAAGATCATGTGGATTCAAGGTAAGGCTGTAAGTGATGAGACTGTTATTACCTTCGTCCAGATCTTCAGCCTTGGCCAGAAAGACTTCGTGGCCCGGGGGCCAATTCTCAGCAATTCGGGCCACAGCTCGCGTGGCTGTAAATCGAGGCGGATTGTCGTTCACATCTTCTACAGTGACGTTTACGACTGTCGTGCCATATGAAAAACCGGACCTTGCAACAACCACCAGCTCGTACTCGGCTTTTTGCTCGCGGTCGATTCTCTTGGCTGTCGTTAAAATTCCAGTATTCTCATTAATCTGGAACACTTTCAGCGGGTCACCACCGATGATGTAGAACTTGACATTGGACAACAGTTGTCGGTTGTTGAGTTCGACTTTGCCCAACTCGCGACCTATGGAAGGCTCTTTCTTGCCGGGATCTTCGAGCACAGAAAACTGGTAGCCGGAAGGCTGGCCGAATTCCAGGAAATTTATCTGGTTGTTTTCAACAAGTATTTCTACAACGGCATCTTCGACAGCTTTCCGGTCGCCTTTATCTTTAGCGGCTACTTTGAGCTTGTATTGCGATTTACGCGCGCTGTTCAAGGCACTCCGAAGAAAAATGACTCCGCTGACTTCGTCAATGTCGAAACTTCCTTCAGCGCCGCTTTTGATCGAGTACGCAATTTCCGCGTTCTGATCGTCGTCCTCGTCAAACGCTGTCACCTGAACAACCGACTTCCCGACAGCGAAATCCTCAGGAATGCTGGCCAAGTACTGCTGCGGGTAGAACTCGGGGCTATTGTCGTTCACATCGAGCACTTGCAAGTAGACCGTGGCAGTCGACGACAGCGGTGGACTTCCCTGATCGCGTGCCACGACCCGGATCTCATATTCAGGCATAACTTCTCGATCTAGTTTGGTTCGGGTCGTGATGCTACCAGTGCTGGCGTCGATAGCGAAAATGCCCGGGTATCTTTGATCCATTTCGGCGTCAAACATGTACGTAACGGAACCGTTGGTGCCTTGGTCGTGATCTACGGCGGTCAGTAAGCCAACCATGGTATTGGGAGGAGTGTTTTCCGAGAGACTCACATTGATGATGCTATTAAGGAATTGTGGTTTCTCATCATTCTCATCCAAGATGGTAATTTTGATAGTGGTCACTGCCGTTCGGGGATTGGGGCCTCCGTCTCGTGCCGTGATGTTAAGTTCCACCGTGTCTTTCAGCTCGCGGTCTAGTTTCTTCTGCGTAGTGATTAGACCGCTCGCACTGTCGATAACAAACCACTGGTGGTCGTTACCATAGGTTATGGCGTAGTTGATGTTAGAATTGATCCCGGTGTCTTCATCAGTGGCTGTGATACCCGCAACATACGATCCAATGGGTACGAGCTCACTCAGTACGGCAGAGTATTCGCTCTTCTCGAAAATGGGTTCGTGATCGTTGACATCGTTGACAAGGATCACGAGGAAGGCCATGGAACTGCGAGGAGGACTACCTTTGTCCGTGGCTATGATAGTCAGATTATACTTGCTGATTTTTTCGCGGTCCAAAATACCGTTAACCCTTACAAGATGGAAGCTGGGAGTCTCCTCGAGGCGAAAATGGTTCAGTTCATTACCGGCTCGGATCTCGACGGTTGTTTCGCCGTTCGGCGCTTCGTCATGATCGATAACCGAGACCGCGGCCACGACGGAGCCGTTCTGGGCGTTCTCGTCCACAGTTGCGAACTCAGCATTAGTTGGGAAATATCGGAATCTTATGATGGGGTCATGATCATTGGCATCCAGCAGATTCACCGTAACATAAGTACGCCCATCTTGGCGAGGGTTGCCGTGATCTCTAGCGAAAACAGTGAACACGCAACTTTTGCCGCAAGACCCTGGCTGTAAACAGCTCTGCGGACAGTTCAGAGGCTCCATCGTGAAAATTTCTCCCGTCTCAGGATCCACAGAGAACTGAGTCTCCGTTTCGGAGATGTAGTACGTGATGCGAGCGTTATCCCCGGAGTCTGTGTCCGTAGCCGTCAGGTGTAGGACTTTGGTTCCGGGTGGAACGCTTTCATTGAGCGACACCACGTAATCACTGTGATCGAAAATGGGTGGATTGTCGTTCACATCCAGGACTGTGATGTTGACAATCAAGTATCCGTACAGCGGTGGAGTGCCTCCATCCTGGGCGGATATGTTGAGGCGGTAGTGGGCTTTGGTTTCGCGGTCCAACTTGCCGGTGGTTTCCAAATGGAGGTATGGCGTCTCGCCGCTAGGATTCGTGGTGACTGCCAATTTAAACTTGTGATCTTCGTTGCCATCAACGATTTCGTAATTGGTGGTGACGTCATTTTGGCCAGCATCGCCATCTGTGGCCGTATCCAAGATGACTCGGGTACCGGCGTTAGCGCTTTCCGAGAAGGAGATTTCAATCGATTGCTCGGGGAATGCCGGTGCGTTATCGTTAATATCAATCACCACGATACGCACTTCGATCGGATACGTTGGCTGACTGGAGAGCACAACTAAATCGAATCGATCCGAGGCCAACGTTTCTCGGTCCAGAACCACGGCGGTGGTAATTTCGCCCGTGGTTCCATTGAGTCGGAACTGGCGAGGATTCTCATTAAATCGGTAGGTAAAGCCCGGCTTGGTTGGGATGACTCCAACAACAACACCCGCTGGCTGTTCCTCCAAAATTTCAAATTGAACTCGCATGTCGACAGCCCGTGATTGCATCGACTGATCCATCAGGTCCGTGGCATTCCATTCCACGTCCCCGGGACCGGGACCAGGTCCCTGACCGTGAACCAGCACAGCTTCCAAGAACACCAGAATGGCGCACAATATAGTACTTGCTAGTCTACTAGTATTTCGAGTCCGATGAGCACATAACTTGCTGCCTACTTTGCTACTACGCATTGTTAAAATCATCTTCTCGTTGTTTTTAGCGGGTTTCGCGTTTCCTTAACAAAATGACACAAGTACAGATGCGAGATTCTGCAAAATCTCACACAACTACAGCAGCAGTGCGCAGCAACTAGGATCACTTTTTACACGCATTGCATTACAAGATTCTCTTCTGCAGCTGCTGCGTTCTTGAACAAAGAGAAAAAAAGGGGAAAAATTCAAAGTCAAATATTATTGATAAGTGCGGATCCCTGCTGCATTCCTCTGTAAGGCTAGATGGGGCGGCTGCATGCTGAGCGTTGTAGCCAGTCCAGCCTGAATAGCTTGCAAATGAAATAAGAAACCCGGAGGCAGGACTGGCAATAAAGGCAGCCAGCAAACAAGGTTTCTTCTCAAACTGGCAATAAAAGGTTCCAAGGTTACGTTAGCGATCGTTCAGACCAAACTTTTGTCTCACTTTTCCACTCAGAATCACCGGAAAAAATGTGTAATCCACGGTTTAAATACCAGGTGACCGTACGCACCTTTTTCTTTGACACCTTCTTGTGTTGGACGCACAGTGGTATCCAGAGTTTGGGTTATGTGTTCACTTGTTTCCAAAGAAAAAAAAAAGAACTTCGGCACAGGTAAGAAAATGATCGCCGAACGCAACGCTCAGCGACACGCACAACCAAGACGGCGTCTGGCGAACAACTGACGAAGAAAGAGAAAACTTGTTCCTCTGTCGGCTTCTCTCTCTCTATCTATCTATCTCTCTCTCCTGTTGCCTCGCTCTTCGTGTTTCTTGTGCGTCTCCCTCTTGGTTCGGTTCGGCCTTTGCCCCCTCCAGGTAGAGGCAACTGCGGGGCGCAGCCCAACGTCTCTCCCCAGGTAAATACCGAAGGGCTCGACTCTTTCCCAACCGAGAAAAAAAAAGCCTTTGCATTAGAGTTAAAAATCTTAATCCAAGATTCTTTTACGAATCATCTCAGACGATTTCCTTCAACAAAATCAGCCAGAATCATAACTAAGAATCTTGAATCTATGCTCAAGGATCTTGGTTATCTTACCAGAAGTTTCCCTTAGTAATGATTGCAAGATTCATTATCAAGAATCGTTGTTTAGGAATCATGAAGACTTGCACAGAGTGGCGGACCCATGGGTAAATACCAATTTCGCGCCTCGCACACAAGACCCAATCCGGTTCGCTGTTCAAATAATCGTCCTGGTTTACAGGATTTCTATTTATCCTCGAAAATTGCCAATTTCTTCCCGGAAACCCTAATCCTTACTTAACCTCTATACAATTTATCCGTAATGTCATTTAAGACTTTTCCTTAAAGTTAACTGAATTAGTTTACGTTCTTTTAAAGCGGAGACTTCAACGCGCGTATGCGGGATAATCAAAAAAATTCAAAAATCTTCCGAAACTGTCAAATTGTTTGAAATAAATAATTTAGTAGTTAGTGACTTATTCTTATTAACTAATATTTACTAAAATTAATTAATAAATTTTAAACCTGATAGTTGAAATTATTGCGTTCAATTTACAGCGGTATGCACTGCACCGTAGTGGGGTGAATTCTTATTATACTAGTATTTACTTGAATCTTGGCGTTCTGTTACTCAAATAGCCTGTGCACTGCACCGTAGTGGGGTTTGAGAATCCTCTCCAAAACTTGTGTAACAAATAACTATCTATTGTTACAGTAAAATACAAAAACTTAATTAAAAATATTCATAAAATCGCATTAGCAATAAATTAGCTATTAATTGTTGTTCAATAAGATTTAAGTAACGAACTAATTTTATAAAATTTTAATTAAATACAGTTAGACGAAAGCTGAGGAAGACCCGAAAACTTTTTGATGAAAAGGTGCGAGGGTTTCAGTGTTGGTTCCCATGTTTTTCTCTTGTCGGGAAGCCGATACGTATTAAAACTTGCCGAGTAATCATTTTCTCTGATAGAATCTATAACTAACTGTTCTTCCATTGAACCTCAACTAAACAATGGATCGCTAACCTGGGACATCTCTTTACCCACCTAAAATAATTCTTAAGAAATCACCATTAAATCCAGCAGATTCTTCCGGAACTGAAGATTCATTGGACAGGAATCATGGAAGGAATCTTTTAGATTTTTCCTAGGTTTTTGCCCACCATTTTGGGATGAGTTTTGGAAGAAGCCCTTGAGGCAGGCGTTTGGAAGCGGCTATTCATTGCTATCTCTCTCATTTTTCAAAACGGGAGGCAGGCCAGTGGGTTGAGGCGAGGTGATTCCTTAGGTTTTACTACCTGCAAAGCCCAAGCAACAAACCCGGGCTGCCTGCCACCATGGAATTTCGTCTCAGGGGGAAAAAAAATTGGAAAAGAGTGGGAGAATAGGCTGTGGAAGGAAGGAGCCAAATGAGAAAAGGTGTGCAACCCAAACTTTTTGGATTGTGATAGAAATTTCAAATTTTGATTTGCAATTTTTGTCTGATTTGCGCGACTATGCCAAGTTATTTGAGAACATGGCTGCAGCACGAAAATCAAGGTGTACCTTTTGCTCATGAGAATATGAAGAGAGGCGGTCTTTAGCGAGTTGCTTTCATCCAATCGCCTCGACTTCACGCCAGCCTTGCGGCTACGTTCTTCAAGAGCTTGGCTTCCCAGCGACCTTTGCCAACTCCTCAAGACTTCTACCGAGCACAGGAATTAATACCGAAGAGGAGAAGAAAGAAGTGAAGAAAAAGAAAAAAGGGGAAAATAAAAGTTGCTGCTGCTCGCTGCCCGAATTCTTTCAAAGCGAACGAAACCAGCAATTGTTCCCTCACACCGCCGGGTTAAAAGGGGAGAAAAAAAATTTATTTAGGCTTACAACCTCTTCATTTACTAAGAAACGCATTATTTTCTTTCGTTACTATTTCCTTTCTGAATGCTGCTAGCCCTGGTTTTAGAAAGTGAGACTCGTTAATCCAGTTTTTTCTTTCGTTTCAGCTGTACTACTGGTCTTTTGGATATGCAGCCCTTTTGGCCATCACATTAAGAGCTTTTGGCAATTACACTATAAACAAGAGAGCCGCTTTCCATTTTTTTTTCTTTTCTTGGTTTCTTCATCAACTGAGAAACAAATTTTTCTTTCCAGAAACGGAATGCGGAAATCCCCCATTTTGTTCGAAAAAGAAAAATGCAAAATCATACTGAATGATTCTGAACTCTTGAATGGAGGACAAGCATGTTGCAATTCTGGCAACTCATCTTTCCGCTAATTGTTTTCCAGTCAGTCGTGGTTTTATCGCGCGTTGAACCGCTCAAATGAACCGACCACCAACCTCGACAAATTTTTCTTTTCATTTTCTCCATTGATTTTCATTGGATTGTCATCGATCGAAGCGAAACACAGATATCAGTATATTTCAAGCACAATAAGAAAACGACGAAAAAAATTTGAGATTTTACGATCCACACATGAGACAATCATCCTTGTTCTGCAGCGAACAAACCATGGCAGCTCGATTGCGCGCCTCGTTATCGTTACCTAACGCAGATCCGTTCGTTTCAGTCGCGGTTTTAGACATCGAAGGCCCAGTCTGCTTCAGTTTGGCTTTGTCCACGGTAAACTGAATGGCGCTGGCTGCCGGCTTTGTTCGTAGGTAATACATTCCAGTCTTGAGACCCTGTTTTGCGGGGGAAAAAAATCAATTCGTCACGTTAAGACACAATCCGAGGTTTCCTTCACAATATTTAAACTGCAAATAGCCCTTCACAAAATTTGCGCAGTCTTAACTATCAATCTGGAAACACGCAATAATCTTAACATTACAAAGTCTGAATTTTTAAATAAATTACCAGTTTCCAAGCGTAGAAATGCATAGATGTGAGTTTTCCATAGTTCGGTTCTGCGATGTGGATGTTCAGAGACTGGCTCTGATCAATGAAGGCCCCTCTATCAGCAGCCATTTTGATTATAATACGCTGCGGGATCTCCCATACTGTTTTGTAGAGTCCCTTGATGTCGTCCGGGATTCCATCAATATTCTATATTTAAAAATAAAGTTAAAATTCATGTGCTTTAATTGTTTAAGTGATTTAACCTGAATAGATCCGTTATGAGCAATGATCTGGTTTTTCATTTCTTCAGACCAGAGTCCAGCGTCGGTAAGGTCTCTCAGCAAGTGATGGTTCACAACCTGAAACTCTCCAGACAGAACGCGGCGAGAGTAAATGTTCGAAGTGTAAGCTTCAATGGATTCATTGTTGCCCAGGATCTGAGCTGTAGATGCAGTGGGCATAGGAGCCAGCAGCAGCGAGTTGCGAATACCGTGTTGGGCGATTTTCTCCTTCAACGCAGCCCAGTCCCACAGATCAGTCGGCTGTACGCCCCACATGTCGTACTGAAGGATCTACAAACCAAAATTCCATTATTTATTATCTATTATATTTAAAAATAAATTTTTCGTACCCCTTTGCTAACTGGACTGCCCTGGTAGGTTTCGTAGGGCCCGAATTCTTGGGCTAGTTCGCAGGAAGCCTCGAGAGCAGCATAATAAATGGTTTCGAAGATCTGCTTGTTCAGCAGCTGGGCTTCCTCGCTTTCAAACGGGTAACGCATGAGGATAAAAGCATCAGCAAGTCCCTGGACGCCGATACCAACGGGCGGTGTCGCATGTTCGAGTTCTTGGCCTGGGATATTAAAAATATTTTTTTAAATATCCCTGGAGTATTGGAATACCAAAAAAAAGGTACCTCGATGACTGGATAGAAGTTGACGTCAATGATTTTGTTCAGATTGCGAGTGGCAACTTTGGTGACTTCTCGCAGTTTAGCGAAATCGTAGGTTCGGTCGGGTTTGACGAACATGTTCACAGCAATGGAAGCCAAGTTGCAAACAGCAATCTATTATAAATTATTTTAAAATCAGGAGAAATCAACTAGAATGTATAATGTTATTTTACTTCGTCCTTGGAGCTGTATTCAACGATCTCCGTGCAAAGGTTGCTGCATTTGATGGTTCCCAAATTCTGTTGATTAGATTTCCTGTTGCACGCGTCCTTGTACAGCATATACGGGGTTCCTGTTTCGATCTGCGACTCGATGATGGCGTACCACAGCTGCTGGGCTTTCATTTTGCGACGGTAGCGGCCTTCCCGTTCATACCTGTCAGTAGTATTTACATTATTGGTAAGTGATAAGTTTAATTAAAAAGACTAAGTATTATTATATAACTAATGAACTAATAACTATAATTAGTAATAAATAGTAATAATGTATAACAATAATATACAACTAAATAATGAGAAGACGAATAAGTAATAAGTTTAATTAAAGTAATTAATAGTAAGTTAATAGTCTGCATTAATAGTAAGTTGGCAAAAGGTTTTGAGATGAATAGTCAATTACTTTGAGTAGAGAGCTTCGAATTCTTCGCCCCACGTTTCGTGGAGTCCAGGACTCTCGTGCGGGCACATCAGGCACCAGTCTCCGTTTTCTTCCACACGTCGCATGAAAAGGTCGGGAATCCACAGAGCGTAAAACAAGTCCCTTGCCCTGTTCTCCTCTTTGCCGGTGTTCTTCTTCAAGTCGAGGAACTCGATAATGTCCGCGTGCCATGGCTCCAAGTAAATGGCGAAAGCTCCAGGACGCTAACATTGAACGAGATGTTAAAACTACAGCCCAAGTGAAAACTTAGTTTTCAATACCTTGTTGCCTCCCTGGTCAACATAGCGTGCAGTGTTGTTGTAGACACGGAGCATGGGGACAAGCCCGTTCGAGATGCCGTTCGTCCCTGCGATGTAACTTCCCGTCGCTCGGATGCAGTGGACGTTGAGCCCGATGCCTCCTGCAGACTTGGAGATGAGGGCACACTGTTTCAGGGTCTCGTAGATCCCGTCAATACTGTCGTCCTGCATCGTGAGGAGGAAGCAACTGCAGGGAAAAAAAGACATTAAGTAAAGATCTTAGAGGACAATTGTGTTTTTTGAACCTTGAAAGCTGGGGCCTTGGGGTGGCTGCATTAAAAAGAGTCGGAGAAGCGTGAGTGAACCATTTCTCCGACAAAAGATTGTATGTCTCGATGGCTGCTTCGATGTCTTCACCGTGAATGCCCACAGCCACACGCATCAGCATGTGTTGTGGCCTCTCAGCAACTTTTCCTTCAATCTTCAGTAAATATGAACGTTCCAAGGTCTGTAAAAAATAAAAAAATATTTTCTAATATGTTTCGTGTATGCAGAAAAATAAAATAACCTTGAAACCAAAATAGTTGTAGCTGAAATCGCGATCGTAGATGATGGCCGAGTTGAGACGATCGGAATTTTTCATGATGATCCCGTGGTGATACTGCGAAATCATCGGCGAGGGCTGCCCGTTCTTCTTGTTGACCATGTTGTACAGATCGTCCATGACGTCTACGTTTTTACAGTTAATTATTTAATGAAGCTTAGATTTCTCTAAGTAAATAGCTTACCACTAAACGTTTTCTTGGTTTCTTTATGAAGGTTCGAAACCGCTATGCGGGCGGCCAGGATTGCATAATCGGGATGCTTTGTCGTCATTGTCGCTGCAGTTTCTGCAGCAAGGTTATCAAGCTCTACAGTCGTAACGCCAGGGTACAGCCCGCTGATAACTTTGAGCGTAATCGCAGGCTAGAGAACAGAAAATTTTAATTACAA
Organism: Eulimnadia texana; assembly: GCA_002872375.1. Taxonomy (NCBI): domain Eukaryota; kingdom Metazoa; phylum Arthropoda; class Branchiopoda; order Diplostraca; family Limnadiidae; genus Eulimnadia; species Eulimnadia texana. The sequence goes on from NKDA01000001.1 coordinate 16,888,541, forward strand.
AAAAGAACTACCACGGAAGATAATGGCAACTTACAGGATCGATGAAGTCCATATTGAGTCCATAGCAGAGCTTGAGAATTCGAGAGGTGATTTTGTCGAAATGGACTTCTTCCTGACGCCCGCCTGCAAGAAAGAGACGCAGCAATTGTATTACAGTCATATTTGTAAAATTAATATAATCCGTGAAACCTTATGTAATAGTCTACATAAATAATCATTTATTTAACTGAAGCAAGGTTTCTTAAGAATTAACTTAACATCAACTTTATCTTACCTCGCTTAAGGACATACATACGCCCCACCATTTTACGAGGACAAAGAAGTGAAAAATCGAGAGAAATGTCAGAGACTTCCGTCCGCGACAGCTGTACGAATTATTCTGAAGAATTGTCAGTAAAGTGACAAGTCCTTCTCTCTTGTTCTTTAGGTATCAGCCGATCCCGCGCCCGCCAATATTTCTCTAACAATCGCCCCACTGTTGCCAGATAGTCTTTAATAAATTTTATTATTATGTATAATTAATTAACTAGTTAATTGATAATATTATTACACTTTTGTATAAATAATTCCAATAGTTTGTATAACCTAGAAAAAAAATCTTATTCAAATAATACTAGAAATAAATTACAGAGCTGACATACATTTGTATAACTTGTTTTGATTTTTATTTTAATCTAATTATTATTTTTAGAAATAATCACTCTTAAAAATAGCAATGAAAAATAAATAATTTATTTAATGTTTTTCAATTTGTAACTATTCCAGTATTTTTTTTTATCAGAATTTTATTAGATTTATAAACCGTAATGAATTACATAATCCCACTGGATTAAATCAAAAATGAATTGACGTTAAATGAAAACTGTTATTTTATTTGCCTTACATTTTATCTTTTATTTTAAAGCCAATAATTTTTATTAGTTATGCAGCATTTTGAGAAATTGTTTGTCGATTCAAATCAATTGATTCAAATGGCTCCTCTGCGACTTAGCGATTTTATTCAAAACGCCCGAAAATTTCACGATTGTTTATTTCCATTTTGATTTACATTTTGGTTTTGAAAACTCACAAACTCAACTTACTAATTAAAACGCGTATTCAACAGTTTCTTATTTTAATAGCGTTCCTAATTTAAACTCGTATCTCTTGAGATGTTTTTGATCTGCTCACATTTTCTGTGCATTGTCGTCCTCTACTAATATTATTCGTAATAAATGTTTATGATACAAAATAATTTAGTTTTTAGGTCCGAAATCATAAAAGATCTTGTTGTAGATTTTTTTTCGATTTGGATCGTTCTTTTTAATCGAATTTTTACGTTCGAAATGATTTTAAATTTGCAATTTGAAAATTAAAATCACTTGTTTTACCGAGAAAATTTGTTTCTATTAAAATTGGTTCAAAAGTCGGTGAATTTTTATTTGACTTCAATCGCCAAAACCGAGCGATTTTCCAAAGACTACAACTCCTACAAATCTATTTATAGTTAAGATTCTTATTTTCCATTAATCATAATATAAAATCCATATTTCACGTTATTCAAATATTTTTTAATGTTAAATAAACGGAAATATATTTCAATATTTTGAAATACTCGGCAACGCTGGATACCCGTTACGAAACAGGCGCCAAAACCTCAAGAGAAGACGACGTAGGTTTTCGCGCTCCTGCTGCAACCGTCAACGTCGATTGTCATTTTCTCTAGGTCCTTTCAAGCCGTCGGATATCAGTCAACTCGATTCACAAAGCAGAAAAGGAAAAATGTTTTACAACGTCGACATTTTAAACCATCGGACAGGAAAATTCGGACTGATTTGGCTGGCAGCTCATGGGAGACTCGGGTGGCATCGAGGAGGGTCTCACTGCGAAGAGGAAGAAAAGCGAACTACGTGCAATATACTTAGTACTTCTACGCTAATAGTGGTGTATTTTGATAATATTTTGCAGTAGAGACATCCAGGCTTATTTAAAAGGAGCCGTTCCTTCAGACGTTCCCGGTGAAGACAGGCCTCGACTGTCGCTGTATCTATCGGCCACGCTGACGTACGGAACAATTTATGTTTGGAACAAAAAAGTCAAACCTTTGCTCAGTAATTAAACTCAAACAAGTAAAGATTAAATGTAAGTGTAACTAAACGAATATTTAACATTAGACGAGGTACTGTCCCTGAAGAACCTGCTCCGCGTTCCTCGAGCGAACCCCAAGATCTCGGGGATCAGTTACAAAGGGTAATTTTTAACAAAAACTAAATTTTAAATAATAACCCATGTCAAAAAATCAAATTTTAAATACATCGAAATATACTTTATGTGTACTAATAATATGCTAAGTGCATAGGGCATATGCCAAACGCGTGCCTCTCTATAGCGGACACCTTAATTAAATCAACTTCAAAGAATTTCAAAACTTTTCTGGCGCCAAAATGACCGCCGAATTTTCTTGGATTTCTAGGAAAATTGTCAAGGTCAATTTTTTTGTAAAAATATTTTATATGTCTGTTCGCAGTAAGGGGGCTGGTCTTCTGCTTGAAACAAGCTCTATACAAGTATTATAGCAGTATTAAGTTCATTTCCCACATTAAGTTTATTGAGCTTAGAGTATGCTATTATGTTACAAATTGAAAATAACAAATTTTATTTAATATTTCAATCCCAAAGGTTCCAAGCGAGCCCTAAACGACAGGCCCAAGAAGCTGAAGAGGAGGGAGCCACAGATTTTGGGGAAATCGGAGGGGCAGCCGCCAAGGACGTCTCATCCGTGAGCTCGGAGTTTCGAGTACCTGACTTCCGGACCTGTGTTGACCTTACCGGGTCAACGGAGCTGACGGAGCTGACGGAGGAAGCCCTGATCGACTGGCTTCTGGAGCCACTGCCCGAACTGCAGGGCGAGATCGTCTTTCCCGGTGGTAATACGGTCCCTGAAGCCAGTATTACCCTGCTCGAAGCTGACCCAATCCCGAAAGATAACGAACCTGAGGTAATTTAATAATTAATACAACCCACCATGGAAAACCCTTAAAAATTAATTAACTATGAAATGTATACGGCTAGATTTAAAATTGGTATATTTTTTATAAGTATAATTAATATATGATTATAAATTTAGCAATTGGCTTTGGAGATTTGATAAATGTATGATATATTAATTATGTTATAGTTTATTTATTGCATGTTATATTAACAAATGGTGCGACAAATATTTAATAAAAACAAAGTAAATCATACAGTCTACTATGCAAAACCTTGAAATTGAGTAATCATGAAATGTTTACTGTAACCCTTATAGTATAAATTTAACGTAATAAATTATTAAATATAATAAATAATACTAAGCCTATTATCTATTGGTAGATATCTATTAATAGATTTTGTCGGTTTTTTTTCAGATTGGTTTTGGAAATTTTTTTCGGATTAGGAGAGACGCGGGCAACTGCAGCAAATCCCTCACTTCTTAACCCTCAACAAGAAGAAGCGCTTCCCGGCCAATCTGAACTGCTGAAATCGACATCTGCGGTTCTGCCTGGTCCTCCACTTCGAAAGTACCGTGAAAAAAATTCACTAATAATAGTAAATGTAATAAAAATTCCCACGTAAAAATGAGTCTGAGCTATGGTGTTTTTTACCATACAAAAAAACTGCAAAAAGACACCGGTACAGTGCCTTTTCACAGTTGCCTGCATCTCTCTGCAGCGTTCAAGATTTGAACTACGTTCAAAGTACCGAGTTCAAAAAGCTACCACAAAAGGCACCTGCACTTCTGCGTGAATTAATAAATGGAACAAAAACAATGAATAGTGCAATAGTATGTAATATTAATTCATTATATTATTTAATTCCACTTAAACAATGGTTTGTATATCCGATTCTTATTATATTTAGCTTTTTAATTATTTGCGTTATTATTTATAAATTTACGTCTTCCACTTTTCTTAATTGATTTAATTTACTAAATAAACAGTGCGAGTAATAATCAATAATTTGTTATTACCTATACAGTATAATTAAATTAAATTTTTTTTTTCCAGTTACTGAAGGGACAGAGGACGATTCGGCAAAAGGCGTATGTCGTTCACATTTACCCGAACTGGATGAGACTCGCAAACGCTCGAAAGTAGGAAACGGGTAAACTAACGAAAAAATTACTTAGATATTTAAATATAATAAAGTAATAAATATAATAAATCAAATATAATAAATATAAAATAATGAACAAAAAATTACTGTATAAATTATTTCATTACTTCCAGAGTTCACCCTGCGCAGTTTACATATAGTTCCGCTGGGGAACTGCATTAGCAAAGTGTCGTTCCCCAAATTTGTGACCTCCACTCTCATTAACCTACGATCTCGAGTTTTACCAGTGAAGTCTCTTTTAGCGAAATATAACAAAGGGATAGACAAACTGTGCCACTGCGGCTCCGGTTATCATACCGTCGCACACGCCCTGTTTTATTGTCCTCTTTTAAACAAACAAAGAGCCGTTCTTATCCGAGAAATCAAGAAACACTGTTTTACGTTTTCACAAGAAATTTGTTTTACTAAAGAAGTGCTTTTTTATCCCGTAGCGAATCTTTTTAAAGCAAGCTTGTTGTACAACAGTGCTTTTACTCAGTTCTGACTTCCTAACACGACAATTGTAAGATGTACCCAATGAAGATTTTAAAAAGCGATGCAAACAGAAAATCGGGGGCCATGGGCGAAAGCCTGGATGCCCTTCTTTGAGCAAAATAAAATAAAATAAATTACTTCCAGAGTTCCAGAGGCCGAGAAGATGAAAATCCCAGGTAAATATAATCAATGAAGTAATAAATTATGCAAAAAATATTTTACTTTAAAAATTAATATAATACGCTACTTTACTAATACCTTATTAGTTAACCAACAAACTGTATTAAAGCTTAAAGCACATTTTATTCTAATCAATTCATGCATTACTACGCTTTAAGTGTGTGTACAATTTTACTTACATGATACTTGTTTTTTAAGAAACCTGAAATTGCTCAAGAACAACAAGGAGAGGAGCTGCCACCCGCTTTACCCGTTAAGGAAACTGCACTTCCGAATCCACCAACTCTGCAAGCCGCTGTTATGGAGCTTGAACCGCTGAACCGCGACTTGCTGCCAGCGAAAAAGCTTTGCACCAAGAAGCTCAAGAGCACTAGCTTGATCATCGATATGGAGACTTCGATCTCAGCACAGGCCTTTGTTCGTCAACATGAAAACTTCGAGTCTACACTTAGAGTCCCTGCACGAATTTGTTATAATCTAATCTAATGCAGTATTATAATAATTATTGTTTGTTTAGATTTCATTGAATTTTACTATTTTTTACATTATATTAGATTGTATGATAGTCTCCCAAGTAAAAAAAAAAAAATTGCATATACTTAATATACTTTTAATGTGCTACTAGATTATAACAGTTTATTTTATTTAAATTTAACACTGTATTTTTATATATTTTATTTTATTTTATTATTATTATAATTACTATTATCTTTTATTTCAGACTGCTGAAGAGGATCGCATTTACGATTTCCATTACGGGACCATAGGATTCATGATGAGGAACCCTGGAAGAAAACTAGCTAACAGGCAGCTGCTTGTCCAGTTCCAGCGGAACTTGGTTACCCTCCCCCAGGTAGAAGACTCCTTCGAAGAAACCACCCACCAAGGTGATGTAAACGACAGGCCATACTATGTTTTTCAATATATATAATGCTAAAGTAGTAAAATAAAAAATAAAAAATTGAATTATAATATTAATTTAATACACTAATTTATATCAATTAAATTTGTAAAAATAAATAAAGTTAAAAAGTAAAGTAAGATTAAAACGATGTTATTAAATATTATTCAATGATTATTGTTATTTTATTAGTAGGTTATTATTTTAGGTATATTATAGTATTAACTATAGTACAGATATTAGTAATATGCCATAATATTTATTAAAAGTAATATTTTATTAAGTTATAACATATTGTTATAAGTATATTATAGTATTAAGTATAGTGCAGATAGTAATAATGTTATCTGATGTATATTACAATTAAAATTATAATTGTGTATAAATATTTTACAGGTTGCAGTGATTGCTGCTGAAGAGCAGGTCCATCAAGCTGCAGCCGTACAACAACCTGGAACTTCAGCAACAGCTCCAGCAACTGGAACCGAGCAGAACGTCGCAGGAATCCTGGACACGTCTGACCAGCCAGGTGTTCCAGTGGTTGTGGAAAATCTCCAGGACGATAGTATTTTCGCCGAACCTGCTGACGACCTAAGAGCTGCTTTGGCTCACGGGTCCCTGGCTTCCATGGGCAACGCCTCGCAACGTGAATCCCTGGATTCCGTGGCTAACGCTTCTCGGTAATTTTACATTTATTTGATTAATTTTTTAATATACAGACATGTATTTAAATATTCAATTTTTTTTCATAATTTTTTATTTGTAATTTATCCTTATTTTATAAAGACACAGACATGTACAATTATTTCTGATTGACTTATTTGTATGTTATGGCTATGTTTGAAATTGTAAATTTTTTATTAATCGTATTTCTTTGGATGCTATTAATAATGTTAATTTTTTAAGATGTATTTTATTTTGCCCTATGGGAAACTTTTTCTAACAATTTTCTATTTACGTATTCTTATTCCATGATTTAATTGTTTGATTATTATTATTATTTGTCCTATTTTTTATTATTTTCTATTTTTTTTCAACGCAGCATGTAGGCCGAGGCCCGTGGCCGTATACAATATTGAACATGAAACAAAACGTATCGTAATAGAACAAAAGTTGAAGGGGTTCTTGCAATACTTTGAACAAAAGAAAAGGAAACACAAAAATAATAAATTCTACAAATAATTTTCTAATATTCTGGGATTAACTCGGCATTGAAATGAGATTTTCACAGCACGGAGAGATATGTACATACTACAATTTTTCTATTTTTTCATATTTTGTTGTATATATCGCAGTATTTCTGTTGAAGATGGCGACTGGTTCGGCAAGGACTTATTTTGAGAGTAGATTGACTGCGCTGAAATTCAGTTTGTGTTGTGAGCAGCATCTAATTGGGCAGGCTCTTTCTTTATTGACTAGGGTGCAGGAGAAAAATAGGTGACTGAGTGTCTGGATAGGTTTGTCACGACATATGCAGAATGAGTTGTCTCGTTTTTTAATTCTGTGGAGGTACTGAAAAGTCGGGAAGTGGTGCGATCTTAGTTGGCATATTATCGAGCTGGCTGATCTGGAGATGTTGAGGTTATACCGAGAATCTTGCGTGAAAGGTTGTATGCCAAGCTCTAAGAGACGCTTGTACAACCTCGTACAAGTACAACGAGGTTGACTTACTGATGCGTTCTGCAACTGCCTTTTTTATTTTCCGTCGTATCAGATTTTTTAATTATCTTAGTGGGTACCCTAAATTAAGGAATGGGGCCAGAGATGGTGGTGCAGCTACTGCTTGCTTGGCCAGCCTGTCTGCTTCTTCGTTTCCCGCAATTCCTGTATGACCAGTTATCCAGAAAAGGGTTACCTGGGTTTTCTCATTTTTATTGAGCATCAAATTGAGTTGGTTTATGGTCCAGATGGAATAGGAGTCTAGGGCACGATTTGGGGCTTGTATGGTTTCTATCCCAGCTCGACTGTCGCTGAATATGGTGATCTCGCCGATCCCGTTTTGAACGCAGTGTTCAAGCACTTTTCCGGTGGCCAGTGCCGTAACAAGTGAAACCGGCACCCAGGAGGAGAACACCGCCGGCCCCCCCCCCCCGACAAAAAAGTTTTTAGTCTAGTGTAAATACTGTCTTCCCACTACATATACTGGTTTAAACTTAGTAATAGCTTCTCATCGCTACGTGATGCATTCTCGATTCGCGACTCAAAACTGGATGAGTCGTGCAGTGTGAACCCGGTGTAACACTGATTATAAAAATTTGTGGGAACAACACATTAACAATTCTAGACTTCTTACACAATTCATTAACGTATTCGAAGTAAGGGAGTGTTGGATGCATCAAAGCAAATTTATTTTGAATAATTTCGCATTCAAGAAGAGGCAAAAACTGCACGGTTTATTTAAGACAAAATTGCAGTCCGTACCTAGTCTGCTTACAAGATTTTTTTATGAAACGTATTCACGTGAGGCAGAAGCATCACTACATCCTCAAATAAATTTGCGATAATTCAGAGTCTGGGTTAAATCGTACTCAGTTGAAAAGATGGTAATATTCTTTTCATTAAGTTTAGGACAACATAAACCGTTATGAGTTGTGCTTAATTAACTGTATTTTCTGAATGTTATCTGCTCCGTGCATAAAGGCATGGCTAATGAAAGAATGAAGCCTTGTCGGAACGCCGACAATTTCACTATTTTGTCCACATTTGACTCACCTACTTCCCAAGATGAGACCATGATACAAGGAACAGCGCCACAATTTACCTCCCTTCTGCGCTCAGTTGAACGTTTATTTCACATGACTGTTCTACTTTCAGAGTAGCATTTATCTTTGGAACTTCTAAGCTATTTTGATAGCAGCTGAGCGTTGTTCGTCAATTTTACACGACATAGGAACGGGTTTGTTGAGAGTGGAAGACATTCATTATACAAATTTGTCTTCTGAATACCAGAGTATGTAGACTAGCGGGAGGTAATCGAAAACTGTTTTGTGCTCACACTGGTTAGCTTCGGAGGTAATTTTGTTACTGAATTACCTCTCACATTTGCCTCATAATTTACGCTTACATATTGTCAATCGTTCACACTGCATAAGGGTTATGGCGTAAAATCGCATTAGACGATCAAGCTGCATGATCAGTTGAAATCGAGAAAGATTAGTTCTCTGTGCGCTTCTTTAGGACCGTATGGGTATCACTTAGTGTTCTGATTGGTTCCAATATTGACCAAAAAATCTCAGAAATAGTACAAACTAGCCATAGGTCTGAGGCGCTGGCGCCCCGCCAAGTGATTTTAAAGTTTGATTTTGACTTCGATTCCTCTCGCATGGCAAATATTAGACGCTCCGACGAGCGGGAGATGACGTCGAGGGTCCGTCCTTAGTTTCCAAGATAGTCACAATTTCGAATTTTCGTGTTCTCTTATTTCTCCCCAGAAAATCTGAAATTTTTGTTCCATTTGCTACAAATAAAACCTCCCTTCGTTTGACCATTTTGGCGCCCCTCCTGGATCGGGCGCCCCGGGGGCGCGCCACCCCTGCCCCTCCCCTCGTTACGGCACTGCCGATGGCCACTATTTCTTCGTTGAAACTCGGCAAACTCCAAGGTAGTTTACCTTGAATGGTAGTGGAATTACCTGCAGACGTCACTATAGCTGCGAATCCTGAGCCTGCTTTTGAACTTGATCCGTCTGTGTAAGCTGCATGCTGGTTTCTAGTTAGGATGTTTGATTCTTCTACTGGTTTTTCTTGTGGTAGAATACGGACTGGTAGATTTTTGAAATCATCTGGCCGTCTTGTCAAAGGTATTCCGATTTTCTCTGCGTTGTTTATCTCGTCTATTCCCATGATAGTTTGCAGACTTTTCATTTTCTATAGGGGACTAGTACACCTTCTGTGGTTCGGTCTGTTTTGCAGGGTCTGCAACTCGGGATGAACTTTTGCTTTGTACAAGGCTAATCGTTGCAGCATCTGTTCCTCAATCTTTTCGCGTAGTGCAAAGAATCCCGATTCTGAGTAAAGTATATCTGCCGGAGTGGTGTACAGAGCTCCGGTGACCTCTAGCATGGCTCGGCGCCAAACTGACTCTAAAGGTTTAATGGCCGGTGGGGAGCAAACACCCCAAATGAAGGCTCCATATAGGATTCTCTGCAGTACGGTGGCCCGAATCAGTGTTCGAAGTTTTTCTGTTCTCAATCCGCTCAGTTTGTTCGTTAACTGCTTCAGATGTTGCAGTTCTGCTGTGGCTTTGCAAGCTGATTTTTGAATGTGTGTGGTCCATGTGATTCTCTCGTCGAACTAGAGTCCCAGGTATCGGACTTCTTTCTGTGGTTTGATGACTGAACCGTGCGAGGAGAGTGCTTCGGTAGGGGGATTTCTCTTTCTGTTGAAGTGATCCAGTTCCGTCTTGCTAAGGTTGAATGTTAGCTTGAGCTTGGATCCCCTTTTTTCCACTATTGAAGGGCAGTTCTGCAGCATTCTGATGTTTATTGGTGCCGACTTACTCTGTGCTATAATGAGGAGATCCTCAGCAAAAGCTTGGATGGTTACTGTTTTCCTCTTTATCAGAGAAAGAACTTCGTCGATATAAATGAGAAATAGAATAGGAGAGATGGGCGATCCTTGAGACACTTCCTTGGATAGGTGGAACTGATCGCTCTGTACTTCTCCGTCATGAATCTGAACTAGACGGCCGTCGATGAAGCTCGTTATGAGTTGTACATAGGCGGGGTTGATTTGATTTTTCTCAAGGGCCTGTATAAGTTTTTCGTGAGAGACGTTGTCGAACGCACCACTCAGATCTAAAAATAACGCTGTTGTAACTCTGTTTTTGTCTAGGCCTCGGTACACGAATTCTGTTAGGCGGAGTGCAGCATCTAGTGTTGATTTTCTCTTTCTGAAGCCGAACTGCTGCGTTGATAGTAGATTTCTATTTTCCAGGTCGTTTGATAATCTGGAGGCTAGGATTGCTCAAATATTTTACTCATCGTGTTTATTAGAGTAATAGGCCGATACGATTTGATAGAGTTGTAGTTATCTTTCGAAGGTTTCGGAAGGACGATCGTTTTATTATGTTTCCACAGAGATGGATAATGCCCCATGTGAAGGCAAGCGTTGAAAATGTTCTTCAGAATGGGGCTGAGGATGGTTGCTATGTTCTTCATGACGATGTTGGTTAAGTTGTCAGGACCTGGGGTTTTAAGAGGCTTTGAAGCTGTGATGTATTGAGTGACTTCTTGTTCAGAGATCTCCGGAGGTCCGTTTCTTATCAGTCTTCTTGATTTGGTTTTCGTTGTTGGGAGGTTTGCTGGTTGTGGCGACTGTGAAGCTTCTAGTAGTTTTGCGCCGACATAGTCGAGTCTTTCCTTTGGGTCAGCGAAGGGGGTTCCGTCGTCTTTCTTGAAGTCGTTCAGGTTTGTGGGACTGTTGTTTGGTTTCGATTTTCTGCTGAGGGCTCACATAAGTTTGGAATCAACATTTTCAAAGAGTGTTGCCTAGTACGATGATTTTGCTGATTTGAATTTGCGTTTGAATTCTTTTTTGTAGTCTTGATATTGCTGGTATATTTCCGGGCTCTGCTGGTGTCTGTAAAGCTTTTCTATAGCCGTGTCAACTCCGTTTTCATAGCGGTGAGCTCTTGGGTCCACCATGGTTTCAAGAATCCGCATATTGTCTTTTCGGGTATGAATTTTTTACTTATCGTCTGAAGGGTGTTCATTAAGTCTATTACTGCTGAATCGATTTTGTTAGGCAAGTCTAGACTGCCCCAGCGGTCAAGTGCTGACTGCGCCCACAATGTGAAGTCTGCTCTTAATCCATTCCAGTTGGTATTTTCATAATCTGATCGTTTTCTTGGAGCTACCTTTGGAATTGTTCCCGGGAACGACAGTAGCAGTGCCGTGTGGTCCGATTCGGTTGTTAGTTCTTTTTGGGTGAGCAGGTGATAGTTGAAGAGAATATCGGATCCATTTGTTGTGAAGACAAGGTCTATGGTTGAGGTAAATCCACGTTTATTTAGGAACGTGGGGATATCCCAGTCGTTAAGCAGAACAAGATTTTTTGTTGTTGCGAATTCAAAAAGATCTTCTCCTGCCTGGTCGGTGTCATGGTTTTCCCACATCCAATGGTGGGCGTTGAAACCGCCAGCTAGAATTCGGTGGTCGCAACTTGGTCTGTATATTTTCCACAGCGCATTTAAAAGTTCCTTTATGTTTACGCTAACGTGTCTGTATATCCCCAATACCAGTACCGAGGAGCCGTCCGATGACTTCAACTTCAGAGCTGCGTAGTAAGAGGTTAACTCGATGATACTGATGTTGTTTAGAACGGTTCTTATGGCGATTGCTGTTCCTACGTAAGGGTCCAACGGGTAATGTAAACGATAGTCTCCGCAAATCTTTGGTCGCTGGCGTTGACTCGGTTCTAATAATATTACTGTAGAGATATTCGGCTGTTCCGCGTATTCTAGGATTTAGTTTATTGCGTCGATGCTTTTGTTCACAATCTGAACAGTTATTGCAAGGTTATTCCTGACTGGCATTCTGATTTAAAGCGGCGTTTGGCTCTTTGATTAAAGTTCAGTTATAAAATTTTATCTGCATATCCCCAATACCAGTACCGAGGAGCCGTCTGAGGACTTCAACTTCAGAGTTGCGTGGTAAGAGGTTAACTCGATGATACTGATGTTGTATTTTCTATTTAGTTTTATTTATTGTTATACATTTTATTATATTTTATTATTATAGAAAATGCTAATTATATTGCTTACTGTTTATTATGTACTTGTGTCCCGTGTACTATTAATTGTGTATTATTTTGATATTAATGTTTTAATATTATTATTTTTTTTCAGAGTTTCGGAGCGGATTGACGTACCGGTGGGCCAATTTCTGGCCACCCTGGGAACACTTAGGGAGCAATCTTCGGAAAACCTTGGGTCCAACCGAATGACTATCAGTGAACCTCAAGTTACTATGGAAACAGGGTAAACTGCAATATTAATGGTGACTTTATTAATTTATGCTCATTAACAAATCTTAAAAATGCCAAGTAATGAATAAAATTATTTATCAAATTAAGGTCTAAGAAATCGTATAAAATTACAGTGAAAAATAAACCTTAAATAAAATAGGAAAATAACGTATTTAAAAATATACAAAGTAATATTAAAATCAGTATTCCCACTTTGCAGGGAATCCCTGAAGAAAAGGGAAAATGGGGTCCGGAAAGTGAAAAATAAGTGAAGACGGAAAAGGGAAAATCAAAGTGGATACACTGATTAAAATAATACAGATATTGTGAAACATAAACAATTATTATAATGTGTTAATTATGTTTACATTATTTAGGGCGCCTATGGAAACTGAGTCACATGATAAAGTCAATCCTGTCAAGGAACTTGTGGAAATCATAATTGCTCGACTAATCGAAGCTGCTGCTTCTCCAGCAGTTTTTGGTAACCTTAATTTCTGTTAAAATTAACAACTGCCCATTAAAACTATTTAATTAATAATTTCCAGTCGCTGAAATGGAACTGGAGCAGCTCCCAACATAACTTGAGTTGTCAAAGGTGAGGATCTGGTCCTGAAAATCCGCTGTTTCTACGCTGAAAATTGTATCGGCTTCCAGGAAAAGATAACTTTCAAGCAGCTTGTACCCCCGACCAAATACACTCGAGCTCATGCATCGATAATATTCGCTAATCTTGTCGGTAATATAATTAATTTAATTAATTACATATTATTCAGCAATTTAGTTGACGTTTAAATATATTTTTACTTTTCTGACGACATCGATATTTAAGTTAAGCATTAAAATTAATCGTATTAAATAATCAAGTTTAAATTTAATTCTATTTCATTATTTAATTTGTGTACAACTAATTATTTTTGAATTATTTTACAGAACTGACTTACAAGGGAGCGGTCAAGCTGATTCAAGATGATCCCAAAGGCGATATCTTCATCACTCTAATGCAGTGAAATCCATTTACGAATCGAAACCAAGTGCGGAATCTTATTTTATCGTCCCAGTGTTTGTTCTTATACAAAATCCATTTGTTTTTACATAGTTTTTTCCACGATTTTTCGTGTATTTTGAATAACACTATTTGAAAAAATGACCTATTATTTATGATTTGTACGGGAAGAATTATTTGGATGACTTTATACTTTAAATAATGCCTAATTACAAGTCTAATCTATGTAAATAAATAATAAAAATAGTAAATAAACAAATTATCTAAATAAATCCAATAAAACATAGTAAACAAAGTCAGTGAAGAATTATAAACCAACTTGTTCATCGTTAATAGTGATAAGAATAAGAGAAACAATAAATGAAAACACTAATCAAGTGAAAGTAAGGATTTCTGTTTGCAAACAATTGTTTTACGGACCTCAGCATTTTTCACGCCAGGTTTTAGCGAATATTTTTCGCGAACCTAAGACTATGGAACTAAGAATAACCTAAGTCAACGTAGCATACGGCTTCATGAGTTCAGATTATTGATTATACCGCTATACGGTATTTACAAAGTTGACAGCCTATTTGTCAAGTAAAAACCACCTTCACTTAGCAGATTCGCAAGACAACGATTCGACTACGTGGCTAAGATAATAGTCCTAGTCGGCGCAGAAGTTTCCATTTAAAATTTCAAATCACTAATAAGCACCATTATATGAGTTCGGAATACTGGTAAAAACAACGCTTCACTAAAAAACCACATGCACCAAAAGAGCGTTTAGGTAGTTAACAAATTTGGCATCTCTTACACAGTCTCTTGCCTTACAACAAAGAGAAATCACTTGTTCTTACACCTGAGAGTAGTCACTTGTTCTAAAAACAGAGAGTAGTCTCTTGTTCTTACACCAGAGAGGTCACTTGTTCTTACAACTGAGAGTAATCTTTTACCTTACGCCAGAGAGAAGTCTCTCGTTCTTACAGCATAGAGAGGTCACTTGTTCTTACAACTGAGAGAAGTCACTTGTCTTACACTGAGAGAAGTCTCTTGTTCTTACAGCAGAAAGAAGTCACTTGTCTTACAACAGAGAGGAGTTACTTGTTCTTACGCCAGAGAGGAGTCACTTGTTCTTACAACTGAGAGAAGTCTCTTGTTCTTACAGCAGAAAGAAGTCACTTGTCTTACAACAGAGAGGAGTTACTTGTTCTTACGCCAGAGAGGAGTCACTTGTTCTTACAACTGAGAGAAGTCTCTTGTTCTTACACTGAGAGAAGTCTCTTGTTCTTACAGCAGAAAGAAGTCACTTGTCTTACAACAGAGAGGAGTTACTTGTTCTTACGCCAGAGAGGAGTCACTTGTTCTTACAACTGAGAGAAGTCTCTTGTTCTTACACTGAGAGAAGTCTCTTGTTCTTACAGCAGAAAGAAGTCACTTGTCTTACAACAGAGAGGAGTTACTTGTTCTTACGCCAGAGAGGAGTCACTTGTTCTTACAACTGAGAGAAGTCTCTTGTTCTTACAGCAGAAAGAAGTCACTTGTCTTACAACAGAGAGGAGTTACTTGTTCTTACGCCAGAGAGGAGTCACTTGTTCTTACAACTGAGAGAAGTCTCTTGTTCTTACACTGAGAGAAGTCTCTTGTTCTTACAGCAGAAAGAAGTCACTTGTCTTACAACAGAGAGGAGTTACTTGTTCTTACGCCAGAGAGGAGTCACTTGTTCTTACAACAGAAAGGAGTCACTCGTTCTTACGCCAGAGAGAAGTCACTTGTTCTTATAATTGAGAGAAGTCACTTGTTCTTATAATTGAGAGAAGTCTCTTGTTCTTACAGCAGAGAGAATTCACTGGTTCTTACAACAGAGAGTTGTCACTTGTTCGCACAACTGAGACTTTTCTCTTGACTTACACCAGAGAGAAGTTTTTCTTACACCAGAGAGAAGTCTCTTGTTCTTACAGCAGAGAGAAGTCGCTGGTTCTAACAACTGAGAGAAGTCACTTGTTCTTACGCCAGAGAGAATTCACTGGTTCTTACAATAGAGAGTTGTCACTTGTTCGCACAACTGAGAAAAGTCTCTTGACTTACACCATAGAGAAGTCACTGGTTCTTACAAGAGAGAATAGTCACTTGCTCTACACCAAATGGAAGTCAATTGTTTTTACCCCAGAAAGTAGTCACTGGTTCTTACAAAAAAGAGGGGTCTCTTGCACTTACAGCAGAGAGAAGTGTCCTGTCTTACAACAGAACGAAATCACTTGCTTTCAGTCATGTGATGCAGTTTCTGCGTTTTGTTTCAAAGGACCTACTAATGAATATGTTGCACTCATACTGTAGACTGCGCTTTTTGATAGTTTCACAATCAGGTGTCTCCATAACAGGGTGAATTTCAGTGTTGATAAGCATTCATAAGCAGTTCTAGTCACTAGGACGTCATCACGACATTATCGTTGCTGTTTAATATCACAATGAATACTGTAGTCATAATCATGGTACTTATCTGTCTCTCTTTACACGTTATCTGCTTTGAATACTGCTGTTACCACTGAAACTATTTATTCACTCATGAGACAACTGCTTCTTTCGCTGGTACCGTTATGGACTACTATGAATACTACTAATGGAGCAACTATTGGTATTACTATGTTTTCCGTCTATTGCTGCTTGTGCGTGTGCTAGTTATGATAACTTGTTAATATCACTATTACAGCTGCTATCACTATTACCATTTATGGTGCTTATGTTAGCTACTACTTGATACCAACTGTTGCTATAACTACCAGAACTGCACGCACGGCTTTCTTAAATGACTTTCATGTCTTGTAGAAGCATTCCAGCAAAAGAAGCAGTTGTCTCATGAGTGAACAAATAGTTTCAGTGGTAACAGCAGTATTCAAAGCAGATAATGTGTAAAGAGAGGCAGATAAGTACCATGATTATGACTACGGCATTCATTGCGATATTAAACAGCAACGATAATGTCGTGGTGACGTCCTAGTGACTAGAACTGCTTGTGAATGCTTATCAACACTGGAATTCACCTTAATATGGAGACACCTGATTGTGAAACTATCAAGAAGCGCAGTTTACACTATGAGTGCAACAGATTCATTAGTAGGGCGTTTGAAACAAACTACTTGTTGTACTACTTTTAGTGTTCACAAATGTTGCTAGTCTTACAACCTTGACTTATGCACTACTGATGTTCCTGCTGTATATTTTTATTATTAAATCTATTTTTACTATTATTACTGCTGGGGCTGCTAGGACCGCTTACCGCTACGTCCACCACTGCTGCTGCTATAACTACTACTACCCACCATGTCACTACTTTTTTTGCTACTATCATTATACTTCTGTTTCCACCTTTGGCTACTACTGCTGCTACTTTACTTTAATTATTGCTAGTTAGTAACTCGTGACTAGTAGCATTACTCACTAAGCAACAGCTTCCTAATATAATACCACTAAGACTACTGCTGGTTATTGTCCGACTATTAAGCACTATGGGTACTACTTCTGTTGCTACTATTACCACACTGTTATTACTAGCTTCGGCTACTACTGGTGCTACTTAATTTTTAGTTAGTAACATGGACTACTTACTAAGCCACGGCTTCGTCGTGTGATCACGACTACTAGTTTTTGATTGAACTGCTACTTACAATGTTCTTACACCTACTACATCGCTAGGACTACTACTGTGACTAGTTTTAACTACTAACTTTGATTTTGATTACTTTGATTGTTATAAGTTAGTTACCTGGTAATAGCTTAGTAGGTACTGTTAGTAGTCACTCTCACTGTTAGTAATCACTGTGACTACTTCTATCCCCGCTTCGACAACATACTGCTGTTACTTAAATTTGGTTCGTAGTAGTTTATTTCACAGAAGTGATCCTAGGGCGTATATGACTTCCTAGTATGACAAGCATGACTAGTTAACCGTTAGTTTCTGTATACTATGTCCTACTGCTACTACTGTCATAACCTAGTTAGTGATGCCTCCGAGCCTTCGAGCCCTCGAGGGCTCTAGCGTCTCGTTTCAGCTCGAGCCAAAAATTTTGGCTCGATTCAGTAAAGTTTTGTTTGAATGATAAGCCATAACATTCTTTCTATGTAGTCGTTTTGGAGGAGTGTTGAGTGCACCATCGATAGGAATCAAACCTAGAAAAAATGCCGGCCGACTCTCAAGTGGATCGTTGGTGTTGCAAAATTTCTACAATACTGACAGTTGTTACCAATAGATGTGTAAATGGTATAAAAGGATCTGAGAAATAGAGATGCTGAGCATTTCGATTAAGTTTCAGTTGTGATCGAACGCGTTGACATTCTTGCCGAGCATGGCCAACCATGACACACACGTCTGGGAGTTTTTTTTTGAAATCTTCGGTAGGAAGTAACCTATCGTAAACCATATGAGATGTACTGGCCCATACTGGTCAGGCTCACAACACACATCTTCCGCACTCGAGCAACTAGCTGTCCCTAGGAAAAAGCGATTGAAACGGTCGGCAATCTGACCACTAAAGTGACAAGCTCGGCTAGGTCCCTAGCACACAATGATTCTGATCACGCTGCACGGCAATGCCAGGTATACTCATCGCTCATCGTCCCATTTTGATGCATGCGCGGAACTTTATGACTCTATGACTTTATGAACTGTAGTTGGGACTAGGAGTCATTGGTGTCGTAGATGTAGCGAGATTTTGATTTCTGTCAGATTTTTAATGTTTTCTAGCCGATGATTAACTTGCAACAAATATTCGAAGCACATGTCGGGTTAACTTGCCCAGTGTCCCTCAACATCGTCCTGATTTTTAGTTACATACGCAAGACATAGGTGGCGCTGATTCGAACCCTCGAGTCTTAAAAAATTCGGCTCGGAGACATCCTTAACGTAGTATTACTTCTGCTCTTTTGGCAACTTTGGTTTTACTCACCAAAATGAAATACTGCTGCGGTGGCTATTGCTACTACTGTCTTGAAGTGTTGCTACTAGTGGCTCTGCCATACCTTTTACTACCTGTGACTCGCACTACTTTTATCCCTGTCAAACATTCACACTATAGAGTTCCATGTCCAACAAAAATATTCTTAACAGTACAACCATTAGAAAATGAATCTGATTAACTAGAAAATCAGTGAAAATTAATCGACTAATGTAAACCAACCAAGTAAAAGGACTAACGAAGACTTGGCTAGCTGTTGCCTTATAAGTCTATGAAATACGCTTGAACTTGATCTCATGGTTAAGCGAAAACCAGCACGACTTTCGACCGAGAGCATCAATTGATACGGCAGCTTAATCAACTGTATCATTCGAGACGAACATTGAACAGGAAAAAGTTTAAAACGCACCATTGCTCGACATGAAAAGTGCTTCGACCGGTTTGCATCAGGCGATAATCACTGCCCTTTAAAGCAAAACAGGCTGCCCAGCATATTTCGTTGACAGGATTACTTTGATTCCTTGAAGATCGTCGTGCTGTTCTGAGTATCGCAGGCTCTATGGTTTGAATCTAGAATCATTATGTGGTATACACACAGTAGTACCTTGGCGCCGTTCCTGTGGAACTATATACTTGTAAATGAGGCTCTTGAAGAAGGGTTTTGGTTTTTGTTTCAGAACCAGAATAGAACCATCTCCACCAAGAGTTAGTAAGTTAGTAAGTGCAAGTAAGTTAGTTCTTCCACTAGAACTAGAGGCTTACGAACTGGTCTACAGAAGAGCGCTAAGATTGAAATGGAAATTACTTGGTATACCTCGGTTAGGGTTATGGAGAGTGTAGGAAACATACTGGAACAAGCAGGTATGTCAGGCGTTTTCATCTTTCAGCACTGCAAGCCGAGTGTACCCGAGTCATGAGGCAGAATAATTCGCAGACTCCCCATCAGTCAGCGCTTCAAGCGTCCTACGTAAAAAGTAATAAAAATACATCATTATTCCATGAAATAAAAGAATTAGTCTCTGACCATCTGCTCTAATCAGTAAAATTTAGGATTCACACGTTTCGTCAAGAAAACCCAAAAGCTGTAAACAATACAGAAAACCTACCGCTGTCGGATTCCTGGATTTAACGTACTGATTCAATCGGATGAATTTGTCTAACGTTCAATAATTCTATGTGTAAAATCTTCTTGTTAGTATGACATCTCTGTAAGGTAAAAATGTTATTAAAAAACAATAACCATTTTGTTCATTTAGTACTGTACTCCGTTCGTTATTTCTTTCATCTGTTGTTTTTATTCAATTAACGTGAAATTGATAGGTCTTTTATTTTGATTTCTAATTCCTTCGTTTATTCTGAATGTTTCGTTTCTATTTGGTTTTGTGTAATTGTGGCTTCACATGTGATTATAATAGTAAAATACATATCTAACAAAAACATGGATAATAGTGACAATTTATTGTAAGTAAACTGACCTTTTAGTTACTTGTCCTTTTACAGTTTCAATTTAGTCAAGAGATGCAGTCTGGTTCTGAAAAAAAAATTCAAAAATTCAGAAATTCAACGTGCGTGATATTTCTGACGGACGACATGAAAGTGACGTCTAGCCGCTTCGACTTCGAGATCGCGACTGACGTGGAACCGGCGGCGAATTTTGCGCGGGAAACGGTCCAGCCAATGGCAGCCTTAGACTCATATGAAAGCCGCTTGGCTATTGGCTGATCAGAAACGGGCGTTCCATTTCAATTCGAACGCACTCATGTTTGTTTACATTTCATTAATTATTTATTTGTGATATATTTAATAGTAAAAAAATTATCATATTACATATTTACATCATATTTATAAATTATAATACACACATATAATACAAAACCATCTTAAAATTAAATAATAGTGAGCAAGAAATTTTAACGAATATCATTTCCAGTGAACTTCTGTATCAGCAAATTGTGTAACCCATCTTATTTATAATTTAAAATAATAATAGCCCGGTTATAACAATTATTTTGGTAAAAATAAAAATTAGTGTTACCATAGTATATGATATTATATAAGATGAACATGAATAATATTCACAAATTAAATAGAATAACACAACTGAATTAAACTAATTTAATAATTAACAGAATTGTTGGTTTTACACAGTGGCGCTAATTCATGCGCGGCAGCCCCTTGAATTTTACGCTGCCATCTAGCGGTGGAAAATGGAACTACATACTGATTAATTCCATTATTATTTTTCTCTACCATAATAAGAACAACACACGAGCATATTAATATATATTATTTATATTTATAAACCAAATTTATGAAAATTTAATTCAATAAACTGTAGTGGTATTAATGAAAAGCCCGGGAAATGGCGAACGTTTTTCTTCACTAAACAAACGCCTGTCACTGGCACACGTCGCCCGTTTCTCACATACTTTGAACGAAAAGCTCTAAAATTGCGAACTAAATTTCAGATTTAACTTATTTTGATATAAATGTCTAACTTGAACTAGTTTTGATTATGATAGATTTAATTACTAATAGGTAAAAACCTTCGTCTGCATTCGTGTGGGTAGTACCTAAACTGATTTATGGATACAAAAAAATACAAATAGTCATACCTTAGTTAAATTAGCTAGTTTTACGTTATTAATCAATGCTATTAGTGCGTCATTATTCGTATTGTCACGTGTTACAAGCGTGTTATCATTATCTAAAGGACATTTTCTACAAACTGCTTGAAAAGACCTTTACTCAAAGCAGCTGCGACAACTGAGATTGAATGGCGTTTCTTAATTGAACAAGTGGTGATAGTGATGAATAATTAATACACTTTTTCTCCAGACTTCTATTGAATTTAAATACATTTTTTTTGTATAAAAAGAGCACTGAGATTTCCAGTACTTCACACTGAAGTTTCAGCCGAGATGAAGCTACTAGTCCTTGCAGCACTTCTTGCGACGGTTCTCGCGGCGGTAATTTTTAAATATAAAATTTATATTTACATGCTTAAATTATTCAAATTCATTTAATTGTATTATGATTTATTCTTATTATTGTTATATTCATTATTAGTATTGATAATTCAATTATTTATTTACTATTGACTAAACGACTCAGCATTTCTACGATTGCTACTTGCTAGTATAACGTATTTTACTTTTTGAATAGCCGCCTCCTCCGCCAGGACGTCCTGGTCCGGGACCTCTTCCTCCGCCAACCGGAAAGCCTCCCCACCACCTACGGGTACCAGGCCACCGCCTCCGACTGGAACTAGGCCTCCTCCACCAACCGGTACTAGGCCTCCTCCGCGAACTGGAGCTCCCCGTGCTATCGTAGCTGCATCCCAGCCTCCCCCTCCACCACCCACTGGAGGATCCCTGCCTCCCCGACTGGAACTAGGCCTCCCCCACCACCCCCGACCGGAGCTCCTCGCGCTATCGTAGCTGCATCCCAGCCTCCACCTCCACCACCCACTGGAGGATCCCTGCCTCCTCCAACTGGAACTAGGCCTCCTCCTCCTCCCCCGACCGGAGCTCCTCGCGCTATCGTAGCTGCTTCCCAGCCTCCACCTCCACCACCCACCGGAGGATCCCTGCCTCCTCCTACTGGAACTAGGCCTCCTCCTCCTCCTCCGACCGGAGCTCCTCGCGCTATCGTAGCTGCTTCCCAGCCTCCACCTCCACCACCCACTGGAGGATCCCTGCCTCCTCCAACTGGAACTAGGCCTCCTCCTCCTCACCCGACCGGAGCTCCTCGCGCTATCGTAGCTGCTTCCCAGCCTCCACCTCCACCACCCACCGGAGGATCCCTGCCTCCTCCAACTGGAACTAGGCCTCCTCCTCCTCCCCCAACTGGAGCTCCCCGTGCCATCGTAGCTGCATCCCAGCCTCCCCCTCCACCACCTACTGGTGGATCTCTGCCTCCCCGACCGGATCTAGGCCTCCTCCGCCACCCACTGGAACCCCTCCCCTCCTCCCAGGGATTGAGTCGAACCTCACTGAAATGAAAGTGCACATGCAATTTTTCTTAGTCAAATAATTTCGTTTTGCTAATTTGTTTTTGTGCATGGCGCTGGAATATTTCTATTTAAAGTTAATAAGAAGTCATCGATTAAATGAATCAATCATCGTACTACTGCTGCTACTACTACTACTACTACTACTACTACTACTACTAGTACTACTACTACTACTACTCTGCTGCTGCTGCTACTACTACTACTACTACTACTACTCTATCTGCAATACATTTAGTTCAATACGTTCGACAGAATATCGTAAATACTGCAACTGAATGAACCAGAAGTAGAACATACGAACTGATTACAACTATTCTACATATCAGTCGTAAGAAATTGTATAATATAATTGTATGAAGAATAATGTACAACGTGTTACTTTACCCAATTCTAAAGAAACATCTTTCATTATTTTATTCAGCACAGGATATATTTCTCTGTTTTGATAGTGCTGTCAACGAAGGAAGTCGATTCATCAAGCAGCCGCGTCAGTTTCGAGTCAAGAATGCGTCATATCTAAATTAGAAAAGATTTATCTCAATGCAACAAAATCCTTATTAAAACTCAGTAATTCTGTGTAACTGCGAAACATTTCATTATTCGCTTAAATAGTATCCACACAACGTACTGCAACATTCATACAACATTTTACAAACCGCAAATTTTGTTGTAGCAAACCTACAACAACAACGTACGTAAAACTGAAAACCTCATTAACTGAACAGGCAGTTTGAAATATTATAATAAATTGTTATAATACATATACATATATAGTAGATATAATACTTTATTAAGTTTTCATACGGTATACGTACGGGGCTGATATGGTTTATGACGTCAGCTGCTTGTGACCAATCAGAGAGAACCTTGCTTGAAACTCAATTGATTAATAACAATTAGTTAGTAAAATTAATATTCATTAAAGTAATGAAGAAAAAATTGTAAAGAAACAAGAGTTCATTTTATTCCACTGTCCCGAACATTTTTTTTGTACCTCGAAACGCATTTATCGAGCGACACCAGCATTCGACTGAGAAAACGCAATTCAAAACAAAATAGTACGGGTACTTAAATTCAAATTATATTAATAACAAAGTTATTTTTATTTATAGTTTTCATTTTCTTACAAACCTCACATTTTATGCCGGTAAGTGAACGAGGGTCCTGAATTCGCTAAAACATTTGCACGACACACTCAAAACAAAGCGACGTAAAACTCAAAGTAAGATTAAGTAATATTTGAGCGATTAAATCATAAACGGGTGTGATAATCCCTGTGCTGTACTGAAATCTAACATATATTTTATTTTGAAATATCTTTGGTTCACACGATTAGCTTCGTTCTAGATCTCCGTCCCGTCAGGTCCCGCTCCATCCTCGTAGCCTTCATCGGGACTCTCGTGCGTCCTTGACGGTGCGTGTGGTTCTACTGCTCTGGCATAAATTTCTTCAGGATTTCTGTGGTAAACGTACTGTTCAGGGTATCGTTCGTATGGGAGACGGATATCGCTCCCGGTCGAGTAGCCAGCGTAATCATCAGGATACTTCGAGCTGGGAAGAAAATTCCCTCTGCTGTCAAGGAAATAGTTTTCGTAATAAGGAAGGGCCTGTTCTTGCAACGGTAGAACCCGAAGTGGTTTAGGAAGTCCGTAATCTGGCGGGAAGCCTTCCTGGTCGAGAAACTGTGTCGACTGTGCCGAGCTCTGCCGTCTCGTTAAACTTGGTTGCTGGTATGTGACCAAGTGCGGTATATACTCGGTGATAGTTGGAACGAAGTCTGATGGAGTCCGATACTTATCCGCACTGTCTCTCGAAACATCAAATACTGCGCTGTCCACGCTGATTTCTTGCCATTTCAGTTTATTCGTGCTGTTGAGAAGATCAGGACTAGTGTCGCTGCTGTCTGTCGCGGGGAGAGCGGTCAGCGGGATTGGTGAAGCCGGCTTCGTTTCAATGTCTTGTACCTGAATACAGCAGAACAAAAACTTTTAACACAGGAAAAAGCAGAAAATTTAAGTTAATACCTCAACTCCGTTTACTGCTACTTTCCTAACGTGAGTTTGTTGTGGTCGACAGCAGCGACATCTAACAGCGATGGCAACAACTACGATCATCAGAGTGAAAACAATGGCTGCCACACTGCCGCCTACAATGGTAGCGTATTCAGCAGTGGAGATGTTAGAGTCTCGCTTAGTACCCTGCTTGAGAACCACGAGCGTGAAATTGCAGCTGGACCTTCCGGCTGGATTCTCGGCAACGCAGACATAAGTGCCGGCCTGGTTCTCAGTAACGTTTACGATCGTCATTAAACTTCGACGATCCTCGTAAGAAACCAGTCTGCTGTCGAGCAATCGCTGACCGTGACGCCACCACGTGATGCGAGGCTGAGGATCCCCGGAGATGACTTGGCAAACCAGCGAAGCATTGCGTCCTTTGGGCACTTCCAGCACAGTGCTCAGGGCCGACAATTCCGGCGGACAGGAAAAGTCAGCCGACTCTAATCCCTTCACCGGGCGATTGGCGAACTTCTCGGGCCATTGACAGACCGGGTCGATGCTCGTCGGAACGTTGGAGTAGAGCAGCCACGAGTGAAGCTCGGCTAAGCGACAGTCGCAGTGCCAGGGGTTACCTTGCAGAGCGACACCGTGCAGAGAGGCGGGCAGTACAGAGGTCCCGCTCATTTCCTTGAGTCGGTTGTTGTCCAGACGAAGCCATTCCAGGTTAGCCAGTCCCTGGAAAGCTCCGTTATCGACAGTCTGGATCTCGCAGTTGCTTAGCTCCAGCCAGGTGAGGTACTGCAGATGTGCGAACGCCTGGGTGGCGATGCGCTGGATGGGGTTACGGCTAGCGACAGTCGCATCAGGGACGGGACATGGCGCAGCGGGGAACTGGGTACCGCTATCAACATGTTATCGCTCAAGTCGAGCTCCACGAGATTGGTGAGCCCGTAAAAGCAGTGGTCGTCCAAATGACCCAAACGGCAGCGTGACAAATAGATTCGCTGCAGATTGAGTAACGAGTTGTTGTGGAACACTCGGCCGTGAAGCAATTGCAAGACGCTCCCCGAAACATCCAGAACTTGAGTTTCGCTATCAATGCCACTCGGTAATGACTGCAGGCCCTGGTTAATGCATTCCACAGTTTGCTTGCCGCCCTTCCATTTACACACACACCGATCCGGACATGTTGTAGAGACACACGACAACAACAGAACACTTGCGACTAGTGCTACTACCTTCGACATCTTTAGAAATTTCTGAGCATGTCCTTTGCTTCACCTATGGGAAAAATTGAAATGGTTAGAATGGTGGAAATGAAAAGAGTTGTAGTGTTGTAGCAGGGTTGTAGTAATAGAGAGTTACTGGTGTTGTAGAGCAGTTATCGACAATTATGTTTTATTATTACCAAGGTTATTTACTTATGTTGTAATGATATTAATGGGAAATAAGAGTAAAGTTGTCGTAGCAACTACTGCAACAACTACAACAGTTGAAATGGTATAAATAGTAGTAAAGATTGCAACAACAGGAGAAAAATTGTAGTAATAACATACCACACTTTGTAAAATGTAGTAGCTACAACAGCAACATTATCAGACAACCCTACAACATACGTTGCAGGGCATCATTATAGCTGAATACATCTACAACACTCGTTCATACAACACCAGCAAAATTTTAATAACATACCCACACTCCGTAGTCTCGACAACAACAGCAACAGCATCGAGTAACACCTACAACATGAGTGGTAGGGCGTCGCAGTTGCAAGATATGTCTATACAACAGTCGTTGGCAACAACTACTGCAATATAACATATGGTTCATTCCATGAATAGTCGCAACAACAGCAACAACATCAAACAACACTTACTACGTGTGTAGTAGGATATCGTTACAACAGAAGTTAACAAAAGCAATGGCGGGACGATACCGAATAACTGCTACAACAAAAGGAGCATAGGACATCGTAAAACTTAAATGTCTCTACAACTTTAGACAACAACAGTAGCAACATTATCAAATACCACCTACATGTGTTGTAGGTCGTTGTAGTAGTTAACAACGACTATGGCTACAACATTACCGAACAATTGCTACAACGCGTGTTGTAGAACATAGCAGTGGCAGAATAACTCTGCAACAGTAGTTGCCAACAACATCAACAGCTAAAACACCATGCAACACCTACAACATGAGTACAAGGAAGTTATAGTAGCTGAACACCTCTACAACAATCGATAAACAACAACACCAGAAACAACACCAATACTGTAATAGCGCACCCCATTTCGTTAACAATCGCTACAACACCTACAACGTAAGTAGTAGGACTTCATAGTGTACTTGCAGACCTCTACAGCAGTCAACGACAACAACACTAATACCGCAATAGAATACCACATGTCATTAACAGTCGCTACAACACCACACAACAACACAACACTACAACATGTGTAGTAGGCCTTTTTATAGTAGCTACATAGCTCTACAACAGTCCTTAACAACAACAACGCATAATACTGTAATAATATACCACATCTAATAAAAATTGGCTACAACAACAGCAACAACATCCATAACACACACTGGGGGACATTGATCACATGCTTGCTCCGAGTACAAAACGACAACAGCAACAACAGCGACAACAATTCTTTGCAAATTAATCAGTTTTTACGAGACGACGGGCCGACCCTCGCACAAAAAAAGCCAACGACGACAACAAAACAACTCCTCGCTACAACATCTTTTCAACAACATAATTTATGGACCTTCTTCAAAACTACCCGATCGATTAGCATACAAAAATATTCGCAATTTTAATAAAATATTTTAGAAATTCATCCTTAACAAATCTTAACTAATCAAATATGAATAGTTTCTCCAGATTTTCTCCAGGTTTTCTCCACTTTTCTCCAGTATTTTCTCTAGGTTTTCTCCAGTTTTCTTCAGAATTGTCTGGTTTTTCTCCAGATTTTCTCCAGGTTTTCTCCACTTTTCGCTAGGCTTTCTCCAGTTTTTCTCCAGTTTTCTTCAGAGTTGTCTGGTTTTTCTCCACCTTTTCTCTAGGAGAACTAGGTTTTCTCCAGTTCTCGTCAGATTTATCTATTTTTCTCCAGTTTTTCTTTAGGTTTTCCTCCCTCTCTAGATTTTCTCCACTTTTCTCTAGGTTTGCTCCAGTTTCTTCAAACTTATCTGGTTTTTCTACAGATTTTCACTAGTTTTTCTCCACTTTTCTCTAGGCTTTCTCCAGTTTTTCTCTAGGTTTTCTCCAGTTTTCTTCAGAGTTGTCTGGTTTTTCTCCAGATTTTCTCCAGGTTTTCTTCACTTTTCTCTAGGCTTTCTCCAGCTTTCTTTGGAGTTGTCTGGTTTTTCTCCAGATTTTCTTTAGGTTTTCTTCACTTTTCTCAAGGTTTTCTCCAGTTTCTTGAAATTTATCTGTTTTTCTCCAGCTTCCTTTAGAGTTGTCTGGTTTTTCTCTAGATTTTCTTTAGGTTTTCTTCACTTTTCTCTAGGCTTTCTCCAGTTTTTCTCTAGGTTCTCTTCAGAGTTGTCTGGTTCTTCTCCAGATTTTCCCTAGTTTTTCTCCACTTTTCTCCAGTTTCTTCAAATTTATCTGGTTTTTCTCCAGATTTTCTTCACTTTTCCTCCCAGTTTTCTTCCTATTTCCTCTAGTTTTTCTCTAGTTGTTTTTTCTTTTCTGCAGCTTTTCTCGAGTAGTTTTTTTTTGCTCGTCTTTTGTGCGAAGAAGGTTTTACACTATGAAATATATTCACAAAAGCTTCTACAATACAATAAAGTAGGGAAGGAACCCCCACAGCCGAGCCCAGCAGCAGTCAGCACAGACAAGTCTTTTTTCTGGATGGCAACTTGCCTGCTAGAAGATATGCAATCCAACAAATCCAATTCACTTCTGTATTGACACTCGGACCCCAACAAACTTCTACGTTTCACACTTTCCCATCTTTTTTTTGTTTGTTTGTAAAATGAAAAATAAATGTACAGAATTTGAATAAAATTGTGTAGATGAATATTTAAAAAGAATTTAAACCAATCATATTTGATTAATGGTAATCAATTAAATCTAAACTTAATTACTTTTTAATGAACATTCTGAATGAGAATTATTTGTAACAATATTACTAGTAATGCAATTTATACAAGGGGTCCGAAACTTTTAACAATCTTCGTACACCCAGGTCATATTATCGCTGTTATCAACCTGTTATCTCCATGTCTTCCCCGTGTTATCATATGTTATCAAATAATCTTCGTACACTTTTCCTCGGAGTTTCAGACCTCTTGGATTTATAAAGTGATTAAATAGTTTGTGGTAAATTTTTGTTTTACAGTATTTGTAATAGTAAGATACAAATTCGACTTTTACCTTTACCGAGCTTATAGTAATTTATAATACATTATAATAATTGAAACGTGGAATGCTCTACTTTCTCCAAAAATAGAGAAAAAGTTGACCACAGGAAATTTCCGGAAATTGGACGAAAATTATCACAATTGCAGCGGGAAAATTTCTAATATTTATTATTATATTTTGACTATTTACCTTGATATTTCCAAGGGGTCCGAAACTAGCAATAATTTCCGTACACCTAGGTCATGTTATCACGTTATCAAGCTGCTATCTCCATGTTATCCCCGTGTTATCATATTTTATCAAATAATCTTCGTACACTTGACCTCGGAGTTTCAGACCCCCTTGGGTAATAATAGTCACGAATATTTTTGAACTCAATGAATTAAACCAGCAATTCATTTGATAATAAATAACATTGAAGCAAAATATTTATAATAAACCAGATTATTAATAGATTTAATAAATACTGCATGGAATCTAATTAAACTTGTTTGTAATTAGTAGTAGAAACTTACTGGTAAACTGAATCAATGGATTAATAATAGGAATTAGTTAGGTAAATAGTTTTTTTTATATAAATAATTCTAATCAATAATTCGGGGGTTATGTAAGAAAGTGAAAGCTGGACACGTATTATCCATTAACCTACTAATTCAATATCTCTAGCTTAAAAGTTTCCTCTCATAACAATAATAATAACGGTAATAATAAGAAGAATAAAGTCTAATCGAAACTGAATATAAATATAATAAGAATATAAAGTAATTATAATAGACTTTATACCAAATGATAACACAATGAGTTACATGATTTTGTAATAACTATTAAATATAATTTAAAAATTAACTAACAAAAATTTAATGAATCAAATTTTCCCGTTTAATTTTTATCGTTCAAATGGAAAATAAATTAGAGTGAGAGAAAATGAATGAAACAAATAAGAAGAAAAATTGATGAACGAAATTAATTGAGTACAATTTTCCCTATTAATTTTAATTCAATTAATTAATAAATTTAATTAATTAAATGATAAATATTGTCTATTTATTTTTGGATGATTTAAATGCTAAATTAGAGAGAGAGAGAGAAAATGAATGAAATTAGTAAATAGAAAAATTGATTAACGAAATTAATTGAATATAATTTTCCCTATTAATTTCTTATCGTTCAAATGGAAAATAAATTAGAGTGAGAGAAAATGAATGAAATAAGTAAATAGAAAAATTGATGAACGAGATTTATGGAATACAGTTTTCCCTATTCATTTTAATTCAATTAATTATTAAATTGAATTTATTAATTAATTATATGATAAATATTCTCCATTTATTTTTGGATGATTTAAATGCTAAATTAGAGAGAGAGAAAAAATGAATGAAATAAGTAAATAGAAAAATTGATGAACGAAATTAATTGAATACAATTTTCCCTATTAATTTTAATTCAATTAATTATTAAATTGAATTAATTCATTAATTAAATGATAAATATTCTCTATTTACTTTTGGATGGTTTAAACAAGGAGTCCGAAACTGTCAATAATCTTCCTACACCTAGGTCATGTTATCACTGTTATCATCCTGTTATCACCATGTTATCATACGTTATCAAATAATCTTCGTACAATTTTCCTCGGAGTTTCGGACCCCTTCCCTGGATTTAAATGCTGAAATTAGAGAGAAAAATTGATGAATGGAATTAATTGAATAAAAAAAAATATATTATTATTATTTTTTTTTAAATAAATTTTCGTTTGTGTTTCCGGGCGATGAACGGTTCTTATCGACTGCTTGCGTCGTTTCTTTTCACACGCAAAAACCACTGAACGAAGAGTCCCACGCTCTTTCATCAGTGTTATCAACATGTTATCAACATGTTATCAACGTGTTATCACTATGTTATCAGTGTGTTTGTGCAAAGTGCTGTGTGTTAGCTGAGAATTTCAACGCTTGTTATCACTGATATGGGTATGTTATCAATGTGTTGTCAGTGTTATCAACATGTTATCAACGTGTTATCACATGTTATCACTTTGTTATCAGTGTGTTTGTGCAAAGTGTTGTGTGTTAACTGAGAATTTCAACGCTTGTTATCACTGATATGGGCATGTTATCAATGTCTTGTCAGTGTTATCAATGTTATCATCATGTTATCAGTCTATAATCAACTTGCTGTTGGCATTTCGCCTTCTATCTTGCACTTTACTCAAATTTTGCAGCCTGTTATCATCGGTTAACAATACGTTATCACTGTTATCAGTGTGTTATCAGCGTGTTATCAATGTTGGTTTTATGGCGGCAAACTCGAGTGAATTCCCAGGGGTTGTGCATGGGAATAATCAGGCGTCCAATAGTTGGACTTGGGAGAAACTTAATCAACCAGAACACAAACGGCCCAACACGTTGATAACACGTCGATAACACGATGATAACACAAAAATTTTTCCAAGTCCACGGATTTTCATTCAGGGGCGTTTGAACAATTCCGATCAGATATCGGATACACGTTGATAACCAGTGATAACACAATGATAACAAAACGCCGAAATAATTTTAATAAAACAGGGAAACAGTTTAAATCTAAAATTAAATTAATTAAGGGGTTAATTAATAGTTCATGATTTATGTAATTAATAAGTTAGGCCATTAGTTCACCATTACAGGCAAAACTTTTCCCGCGCAAACTTTTTCGATTATTGATTAAATCCACCAACCAAATTATCGATTCTTAACGAGAAACGATAAATATTTAATTCATCGGTTACGTTTTTATTCAGTTTCGTAAAAAAAAAAAAACGCTAATTAAGACATCAAAAATTTACTTTTTTTCGTTACAAAGAAGTACTTACCAGATGTAAAATATCGATAACTGTTGATTAATCGACTTGAATATCGATTAATTTTCGCAAATTCTGAAAATATCTCCGCAGACTAGCTGCAGCCTCCTAAGACACGTGTGCACGGCCCGAGCGACGGCCGTTGACTGACTGAGATTTGCAGGGGCCAAGTTCTCTCACGCGCGCAACCGCCAGCTGCTATAGGCCGGCATTCTTTTTGCTATAGAACGACTTTTGAAACTGAAATAATATAGATAACTAATATAATAAATAATTCTATAATAATTCAAGGATCATTTTAAAAATAAAATCAAGTATTAAATAAATATTTCATAATTAGCAAAATTCTTTGTTAACGGCAATTTTAATGGCCGCCGTTAAATTATCGATATGTAGCTGCTATAGGCCGGCATTCTTTTCGCTATAGAACGACTTTTTAAACTGAAATAATATAAATAACTAATATAATAAATAATTCTATAATAAATCAAGGATTATTTTAAAAATAAAATCAAGTATTAAATAAATATTTAATAATTAGCAAAAATCTTTGATCGTTAAATTATCGATATGTATAGCTGCTATAGGCTGGCATTCTTTTTGCTATAGAACGACTTTTTACACTGAAATAATATAAATAACTAATATAATAAATAATTCTATAATAATTCAAGGATTATTTTAAAAATAACATCAAGTATTAAATAAATATTTAATAATTAGCAAAAATCTTTGATCGCTAAATTATCGATATGTATAGCTGCTATAGGCTGGCATTCTTTTTGCTATAGAACGACTTTTTACACTGAAATAATATAAATAACTAATATAATAAATAATTCTATAATAATTCAAGGATTATTTTAAAAATAACATCAAGTATTAAATAAATATTTAATAATTAGCAAAAATCTTTGATCGCTAAATTATCGATATGTATAGCTGCTATAGGCTGGCATTCTTTTTGCTATAGAACGATTTTATTAACTGAAATAATATAAATAACTAATATAATAAATAATTATATAATAATTCAAGGATTATTTTAAAAATAAAATTAAGTATTAAATAGATATTTAATAATAAGCAAAAATCTTTGATCGTTAAATTATCGATATGTATAGCTGCTATAGGCTGGCATTCTTTTTGCTATAGAACGACTGTTTAAACTGAAATAATTTAAATTTATATTATTATAATGAATTAAAGTATAACTTAAAGGATTATTTCAAAATTTTTTTATTGTGTATAACAAACAACTAATTAATTTAAAAACAATATTCTAGAAAAACTCGGTTGCAGGAATCGCTTGTTTCTGTATCGGAATTGATCGGAATGTTGATCAGATGTTATCAACCTGTTATCACCTATTATTATTATATTTATTCTATCATATTATTATACGATTCAATGTTTTTAGAATCATTATTGGTAATTATCTTATAATCCCATAAAATTTTTTAAATAATATTGCAAAAAGTTTACAATAATTCACTTATTGAATTAATATATGTACATATCAAGGGGTCCGAAACTTCTGCTAATCTTCGTACACCTAGCTCGTGTTATCACTGTTATCAACCAGTTATCTCTGTGTTATCACATGTTATCAAATAATCCTCGTACACTTTTCCTCGGAGTTTCGCACCCCTTGGTACAAACACATTTACTTAAAAATACATTAAAAATTTATTTAAATTATAATAATTAAATTAGAAATGAAAATTTAATTAAAAAAAATACAGAATTAATATATTTGCAATGAATTTGTACAAATTTAGTGGGAATCGACGAATTCCAATGTAATTGGTTCAGTCGATTCGTGATTAAGGGCAAAACAAGGGGTCCGAAACTTCGAATAATCTTCGTACACCTAGGCCGTTGTTATCACTGTTATCAACCTGTTATCTCCGTGTTATCAAGTGTTATCAAATAATCTTCGTATACCTAGGCCGTTGTTATCACTGTTATCTACCTGTTATCTCCGTGTTATCATATGTTATCAAATAATCTTCGTACACCTAGGCCGTTGTTATCACTGTTATCAACCTGTTATCTCCGTGTTATCAAGTGTTATCAAATAATCTTCGTACACCTAGGCCGTTGTTAGCACTGTTATCAACCTGTTATCTCCGTGTTATCATATGTTATCAAATAATCTTCGCACACCTTTCCTCGGAGTTTCGCACCCCTTGGGGGCAAAAGTACCGCTCTCTTCCGGTCTGCAGTCGCGCAAAACCCCGGGAACATGTGCGCAATTGCGACGAGCACCGGAAACCTGCCGTACTGTTATCACGTGTTATCAAATTGTTATCAAGTGTTATCTAAACTTATATTTCAAGGGGTCCGAAACTTCTCATCATCTTCGTACACCTAGGCCGTGGTGATCACTGTTATCAACCTGTTATCTCCGGTGTTATCGTACGTTATCAAATAATCTTCGTACACTTTTCCTCGGAGTTTCGGACCCCTGTGACTTATCTTGATACTGTAACAATAAGTTAGAAGCACGTTATCAACTGTTATCATGTGTTATCAACCTGTTATCACTGGTTATCAACACGTGCTGCGTTACTAGCCTCAGTAAACGTATACCGCTACACTTTTCCACGAGACTTACCGTTAAAAAATTCCCAGACTATTAGTTTGATTATCCTTTGACTATACTTCGCATTTCCGAACTATCAAGTGCTAAACTATTTATGTATTAATAAGACAGTTCGTTGTATGCAATAATTATATTGACTTTGATAGAGGAAAAAGGAAGAGACGGAATCCAACTTGCGGCTTATTGACTACTTGGACAAATGGGCTGCACTTAAGTCCTGCAAGCCAAGTATATGGCCTCCATAAATATAATAACACTGAACAAGAATAATAGTATGAGGAGGAGGAGTAGTAGTAGTAGTAGTAGTAGTAGTAGTAGTAGTAGTAGTAGTAGTAGTAGTAGTAGTAGTACTAGCAGTAGTAGGAGTAGTACTATTGGCAGTAGTGCTGGCAGGAGTAGTAGTACTAGTACTAGTAGTAGTAGTAGGAGTAGTAATAGTGGCAGCACTAGTAGTAGTAGTAGTAATAGTAGAGATAGAAGTAGTAATAGTAGGGGTAGTAATAGGAGTAGTGGTAGTAGTAGTTGTTGTAATAGTAGTAGTTGTAGTATTAGTAGTAGTAGTAGTACTAGTGGTTGTAGTAGTAGTAGTAGTACTAGTAGTTGTGGTAGTAGTAATAGTAGTAATAGTGGCAGTAATAGTAATAGTGGTAATAGTAGTAATAGTAGTAGTAGTAGGGGTAGTAATAGGAGTAGTGGTTGAATAGAAGTAGTAGTAGGGGTAGTAATAGTAGTGGTAGTACTAGTGGTTGAATAGTAGTAGTAGTTGTTGTTGTTGTTGTAGTGGTAGTAGTATTAATAGTGGTAGTGTAGTTGTAGTAGTAGCAACAGTAGTTGTAGTAGTGGTAGTGTACTGGAAATAAAAATAAAAATAATAATAGTAGTTGTTGTATCTAGTAGTAGTTACAGTGGTAGTAGTAGTAGGAATAGTGGTGATGGTAGTAGTGGTAGTAGTAAAATGATAATAATTATTCGTGTTGTAGTAAGGGCCAGATCGATGGACATAGTGCTAGACCATTGTTGTAGTGGCAGTTGTAGCAACAGTAATAGCAGTAGCAGTAAAAGTAGTAGGAATAGTAAGAATAATTCTTTTATGTTATAAGTATATGTGCTAGTTGCATTAGGAACATGACAGTGGCTACGTGTGTTGTTGTTGCTACAACATATGGTTAGTTGAGGGGATACTCGGATACTACAACAATCCGGTAGTTTTTACCGATATACTGTACTGCAACAGTCTGCAGCTGCATCGATTATAGCGGTCCTACAATAACAGCTACTACAACATTCCACGGCAAGGTTCCAAGAACTACTACTACACTACTACGCATTACTGTCTAGATTCTGCTACTAAATCCCTTACAACACTAACAACATTTGAACCAAATTACTATGTTATCAATACAACTACAACAGCACTTAAAACAATTACTACACTACTACTACAACACGACTACAACGCCAGCGGAAAATTAATGATGTCGGCTACATCCTGAACGATATCCGTAACACATCCTGAATATCCTGAACCACCGATCGTGGATGAGTAAAAAAATTGTGTTGAGAATTGTGAATCTTGATTACTGAGGGCACTATTAAGTATCCTGAAAAGCGTTTTTTCAGGACGCTGTTAAGTACCCTGAACACGTCTTACTCAGGCGTTCCAATGTCAGGATCCTTAACACTCTGGAAGTGGGCCAATTTCACTGCACTTAGAGTCCTGATTGGCATCCTGAAAATGTCCTTTTCAGGATATTTTCAGGGTCCTGAAATTATCCTTAATTTTCTGCTGAGACTACGCTGTAGGAGAACGACTACAATTAATCTGTAATAGGAAATATCAAGTCGCTTTTGAATGGAACACAACAAATTTAAACGCCAGTACTACTACTACATCAACTATTGCAACTAGTCTAACACTACTACTGCTACAACGACTACTATTAAGTACCACTACAAGGCACCATTCATGCTGCTGCTACTATTAATACTAACAATAACAATTACTACTAGTACAAGAATAGCAAATGCTACAACTACTGATACTAACACTACTACAGTTACTATTACTATTACAACTACAATTACTACTCCTACTCCTATCACTACCCAATAACAAAACGCTACAATACTACTACGACTACTACTATTATTACTACAGTTATTACTACTTCAATTGCTACCACTACTACTTCCTATTACTACTCAATAACAAATACCTACAATACTACTTACACTACTACTACGACTACTACTATCACTACTGAATACTACTACTCCTATTCCTATTACGACTCAATATCACCCACTGCAAGTACTACTACAATTACTACGCTCCTACTCCTGTTACTACTCAGGAACACCTACTACAAGTACTACTTCTGACAGTACTACAATTTACTACTACTACTCCTCCTCCTCCTTCTACTACTCAATAACACCTACTACAACACTACTACTATGACTGCTACAATTTACTACTACTAATACTATTCCTGCTACTATTCAACAACACCTACTACAACACTACTACTATCACTACAACAAGTACTTTTACTAGCACTACTACTCCTATCACTTCCCAACAACAACTACTACATTAATACTAACATTACTACTATCACTACTACTATTACTACTTACAACTTACTAATATTTACTGGTCAACATCACCTACTACAATACTACAAACACTACAACAACGTACTACTACTACTCCTGCTACTACTCCTATTAATACTCAATAATATCTGCTACAATACTACTAACACTACTATAATTTACTACAACTACTATTACTACTCCTGCTAATATTCACTAGCAATCACTACATTTACTACTACTACCACCCGTTACAATAAACACCTAAAAACCATTACACCATACAACAACCTCAACAACCATAACAGTTACACCAAATTCTAATTCAATTCAACCATCCAATTAACAAATAACTGCAATTAAACTTGACTGTATTAATCTTTGCATTCCACCAAAGACTTCAGTCCACCAAAGACTTCAGCAGGAGAAATCTTTAAAAATTCAGAAAAAAATCCTATTTATTTTTGGTTTTACTTTCTCGATAGTTACTCTTGCTTAGTATTAGTTCAGAAAATAGTGAGTAGTGCGAAGACCGCGTAGAGCAGGGCGCAGGGATAAGCCACTAACGGCTGCTGATGATCCATAGCCAGAGCCGTCACGAAGAGTTTGGACGCCGACAGGCAGCACCACAGCACAGCCACGCTAGTCAGAACTATTCCAAAGAGGCCTCTGCATAGTTCAGACACAAATAGTTAATCAAAAGTGGTAAACAGTTGATAGTTGTATCTACTGTAGGGATAAGACGATGCTAAGTCCGGACAGCGCGACCATTGGCAGAAGACAATACCCCAGGACGCTGACGGTGACGCCGATGGAGACGCCCGAGACGGCCATCAGGTTCAGCAGGGCGTACACAGCCAAACAGCCCAGGACGCCGATGCCGTAGATATAGCTGAAGTGCACCTTCCCGCTCTGACAAACACATTACAAAATCGTATTTAATCACAGTTCAAAAATTCAAGTTATTAAAAAAAAAAAAAAAAATGAAAAATTCAAAAATTCAGGATTCGCCATCAGAGAATTGCGTTACGTCAGCCGGATAGAACGCTATTGGCCGAATGCGAGGCTTAATTGTTTCAAGACATGTGATTGGCCCTCTGATCGAGTTGCTTTCTCTAATACGGGGGGGGAGGGAGAGAGAGAGCTGCTCCATAAGGAAACGAGTTTAAAGAGTCTCGTCGCCGGGAGCCATAGCCTTGATTGGCCGTGTCGGAAGTGGCCCAAAAGAGGCAATCACCAGCGCCAGGTTCTAAATAGCCTCTCCCTCCTCACCCTGAAACCTCCTGTCCCCTGATTCAAAGATTGGAGTTGCTCACAGCAACAGCCAATCTAAGGTGTTGCTGCTTCTTAGACACAACTCCAGCACCGAAAACGTCCAAAAAAACTGAATTAACTTCTTTCCGAAACACGGGCAAAAACATTCAATTATCTTTTTTCGTGCTTCTCTGTTTTGTCCCCGGACTTTCCAATTTTCGTGAAAAAGTCAACGGGATATGAAACTAGGAAATTTCTTTGATAATCTAGTTTACATTACCAGCAAAAGAAATCCTCCGAAAGCCAAGCAGAAAACTAAAGGTCCTGCAAGGTCCGTGTCCTGCAAAATGGACGCATCCGTTGTCCGGAATGGATTCAGAACAGCCAAAGTCTGGAGAGAAAGATTGGAAAATGATTAAATGATAGGAATAAGTTGTTGTTATAATATATTATTAATATTCAGGGTTGATTTTGTAATAGAGGGGGACTTGGAATATGCTAACGAGGTACTTGACGCCATTGTTGAATGAGTCGCTCCCCCGTTGATAATTTCACACGATGGGCTTTTGCAAACAACTTCAAGTATTTTTTTTTGTTGATGAAAAAGTAAAATACACACTTCTCCAGATCCTAACCCCTTCACTGAATACAACTACAGGGGAGAGTGGAGTTACAATTTCATTATTATCATTGAACAAGTTAAAAGGTCGCAACGACATTCATCGACTCGGGACGAATAACTGAATATGTCAAGTTTTTAATTTGAAATGCTTAATAAAATGAATTAATTGTCGAATATGCTAACTATTTTGGATACGAATAAGTTACTTTATAATATTTCACCAATGAGAGTGTGAGATGTAACATAAAAAGGCACCGTAAAAAGGCACCGTCATTTTGCGCGGGCGAGGTCCTCGGGAACGTTTCTACTCGCTGCTAAAAGCAAAGATATAAAAAATTCCAAAGATTTGAGCAGAACATTTAATCTAAAATCTTTTACTTCGTGTTCCCTAAAATAATCAAGCCCATTAACAATTTCACGAGCTCGGGATTTGCGAAGATGTTGCAAGAATGATAACGAGTCCCGCTCCCGCTCCCGCTTTCGTTCCGAGTCTCGACAAGTGCTCCAAATCAACAGCAAATGGTTTTATACAGTTTAAAAATGTTAAAAAAAGATTTAAAATACTGCAATTTTACTAATTAATTATTATTTAGTGGAAATTAAAAGAAAAAAACTTTCAAAACAAAACTTGTTCTTTAATTTGAGTACGTAGTTTACGATTTGACCGCTAGGTGGCGTTAGCTCGACAGCGGAAACTCCGCCATTTTTGTGTTACAGTAAACATGGAGAAGGACATTAGGACTCTTGAATAAATACAAAGCAACAAAAGAAGCATAGTGCTTCATAAATAACGCAAAAACAAAGACTAAAGACAACGAAATCATTAATGAGTAATAGACATTAATCTCCGCTTAGTCCCGGCATAAGAAAAGAGTCGCCATTTATCTGTAAAGAGAGCGAGACGCACACAGAAAGAGACAGCCAGTGGGAGATAAAGAGAGGAGGAGATTTGCTGAAAAGAAAATAGATTATAATAATCAATACTGATTCCAGTCACGATCTTTTCTTCGAGTGGACAGCCAAGTGGACGAGACGGACAAAGCGCGTGCTGACCATGAATCCTATCGCATTGTCCCCCCCAAAACTGTTGGTTCGATAGTTATCAAATTAGCCCTCGTAATCTCATCAAGTCTATATATTCTATACGCAATGAATCACCGGCACTTCAATCCAAACAAATTTCACTACCGTGCATAAACTAATGAAATAATAATAATAATAATAACAGTCATATTGGTTGTTACATAGTGAAGGATGGGGCAATGTACTATTACTACTACCACTAATTCTACTACTACTACTACTACTACTACTACTACTACAGGCACTTCAATCCAAATATATTTGACTACCGTGCATAAACTAATGGAATAACAGTAATAATAACAGTTATATTGCTTGTTACATAGTGAAGGATGGGACAATATACTATTACTACTACTACTACTACTGCTACTACTACTACTACTACTACTACCAGCAATAACAGTAATTCCTCTGCTGCTTTCACTGTGGTACCATAACTGCTACCACTGCAAGTGCTAGTAGGGTTACACCACTGCTAACTACTGCTACAGCTGCTGCTACTACTAAATCACTAGTGCTACCACGACTACTACTACCACTGGTACTACTGTTCCTATTGCTCCTGCGCTTCTACAAACTACTAGTGCTACCACTATCACTACTACTACTGCCACTGTTACTGCTATTAGTGCTATTACTGCTACTACTACTACCACTACTACTATAACACCTACTCCTTCCACTACTACGCCTATTCCTACACTAGCAATCAATCTACTAATTACTAATTAACTAATGCCAAGTCAACTGCAACACTAGCAACCAATACACCGAGTTCCACACATGTGGAAAAGTAGTAACGTATCGATATATCGATTAAGAGACGCATGCCACGGTGTCATTACCATTAATCGATTTTTATTTCATTCATCAATTTAACTAGCGGCTACATTAGCCGACAGTCCATTGAAAATATGGACGCCCAACAAACCAATCGATCGCTTTCAATCGATTTATCGATAACCAAAAACCTTTCCAAAACATCCCGATAGAAAACTCATACGGTTCAGTACCGAATGACTGGGTAGCTGAACACCAGCTTCCCTCTGAATCGCCAGCTGAATATTAGCTGAACTTGCTTTAGTTGCAAAAGTGAACCCTCTGGATCAGGGGTTGAACACTGCATGACTAAGCTCTTTGGGTCAATATCACAGCATCATCTAGCTGAATCCATGGTAATCACGCGCCAGTCAGAGGGTCATTCCGACGTTTGACTAGCGCACCTTTTCTCTATTGAGTTTAAGCGACAAACGCGATTTCAGTGAAAAATTTATCGATTATTAGTTCATTATCGATCGATAAGTGATAACACTGATAACACAAGTGCAAACTGCAAAGTGACCATAGTTAATAAAGGGCCAATTACCAAAGAGCGAAGCTCATTTGCACATCAGTTCACAGTACACGTCCCCCATGCACGTGTTAACATTTGAATTATCAGAGGTTATCAACTGTTATCACATGTTATCACTAAGTTCACTTGAACCAATACTTTCAAATTCCAGGGCTTCTAACTTGTTATTTAAGCTGAAGTCCCAAGTTTATCACGTACTAACAACTATTGTCTTGTGTTATCAGCTGTTATCAAGTGTTAACATAGGTTACTACAACATTTTACGCTTTCAAAACTTTGCCATTTCACACTTTACACTTGTTTCTTTTTGCCACAGTTCTCTCTGCTATCAACTGTTAAATAAATTATCATCTATCATCATGTGTTATCAAGCATTATCAACTGTTATCAAAGGTTAACACCACCTTATTCGCAGTTATCTTTTTCTATACTGTACACACCACGTTATTTTAGGTTATCTCCTTCCATTATCAACGGTTATCGTCTGTTATCAGTATTATCAAGCATTGTCAACTGTTATCCAAGGTTAACACAAAGTTATTCGCACAGTCTTCTTATTTTAGACTGTACACGCTACGTTATTTTAGCTTATCTACCTGTGTTATCAACCGTTATCATCTGTTATCGTGTGTTATCAAGCATGGTCAACTGTTATCCAAGATTAACACAACGTTATTCGCACAGTCTTCTTATTTTAGACTGTACACGCTACGTTATTTTAGCTTATCTACCTCTGTTATCAACGGTTATCATCTGTTATCAGTATTATCAAGCATTGTCAACTGTTATCCAAGGTTAACACAATGTTATTCACACAGTCTTCTTATTCTACACTGTGCACGCTAAGTTATTTTAGCTTATCTCGTACCATTATCAACTGTTATCATCTGTTATCATCTGTTATCAAGTATTATCACAAGTTACCAAGTCTTTGCGGCTCGGGGGGTTTAGCTTTTACCTTGGCAGTTGGCATGCGGCTTGG
Organism: Eulimnadia texana; assembly: GCA_002872375.1. NCBI lineage: Eukaryota > Metazoa > Arthropoda > Branchiopoda > Diplostraca > Limnadiidae > Eulimnadia > Eulimnadia texana. Next base: position 16,930,865 of record NKDA01000001.1, read on the forward strand.
ACATGACGCCCAAACCGAGCGACTGTCACCAAGGAATCGCTAACTGTTACACCCAAAAGCCTGTTATCGATTGTTATCGACCAGTTATCAACTTCACATCGCGTGTTATCAGGTATTACCAAAGAAATTTCGCTCACGGTTTCGGACCCGTTGGTAGTTGTCACTCAATTAACAATTAAAGGCGACCATTTCATTCGGCCCATTGCCGTAAAGGCTAATTACTATCATTTTACTAAATTAGTAAATTACGAACAACTACCGTCTCCCTTCGTATTACCATCATATCTTACTTATAATAATAATAGATAATAATATTCTAAAAATCGAGAGAGCTGCGTCCGTAAAACAGAGACGCTTTACTAACTTATTATTGTTATTATTATTAGGCGTGAATGGTTTTGAACCGTTTTCTGAACGGCTTACCATCAATTGAACCGTACTGAACCGTGCGTATGAGCTGTGAGCCGTTAGTGAACCGGTTCAATGTATATCGGCTTTGCTATGTTTACGAATGTACAGGAGAAATTTTTGTACTGAACCGTGAACCGAAAGCTGAACTAAACCTATTACTGTACCACACCATACTGAACCGAACCGTTGGAATCACAGGACGAACAATACTGTACCCTACCCAAGAGCTGTGAACCGTTTTTGGAAACGGTTCAATATATATCTTGGCTTTATTAAACAAATACGTGAGAGCTAATTTCGAACCGAACCGTGAACCGTAGTTAAACCCAAGCCAATCCTGAATCAAACCGTCAGCACTAAAGCATGAACCGTACTAAACCCTACCTAAGAGCTGTGAACCGTTTTTGAACCGGGGTAAATTCATACACTGGTCTCGCTATGCAAATACTTAACGGCAAAAATTGAACCGAACCGTGAACCGAAGATGAACCAAACCCACTACCGCACCATAACACTGAGCCGAACCGTTAGCACCACAGAAATGAACCGTACTGAACCGTAACTGAAGCTAAAGCCAGTCATTTTCATCTCATTTCTCCTTAGCCACCCTTTTCCTATGTGTAATATTACTACAGTATTATTAATATTATTTGTATAATACATTTAATTTATTATAATATATTCTGATGTATGGCTGTTGGTTGTGCCAAGAGGTTAATAACAGGCTGCGGTAGAAGTCGAGCAAGGGGCTCATCCTCCAGTGGATTTGAATAGAAATGTCTCCATTCGGCAGGGGCGGGTAAATAAGGCGGCGTTGCCAATAACGCATAAAAGCCAACACTAAAAGATTATCTACATCAAACACTCACAACAGCGCCCAAAAATGTATGAAAATTTACTTTAAAAAATGGGCAAAATTTGTATAAATTCTACAGTTTGACACAAGAGACTTTTAATAGACCCAGCATAAAATTAAGGATAGTTTCAGAGCCCTGAAAATATCCTGAAAAGGGCATTTTCAGGATGCCAATCACGACTCTTAAGTGCCGTGAAATTGGCCCACTTCCAGGGTATTCAGGACCCTGACACTGGAATGCCTGAATAATAAATGTTCAGGATACTTAACAGCGTCCTGAAAAAACGCTTTTCAGGATACTTAATGATGCCCTCAATAATCAAGATTCACAATTCACAACACATTTTTTCTTTTTTACTCATCCATGATCGGACATGGTTCAGGATATTCATGATATGTTACAGATATCGTTCAGGATGTAGCCGACATCCTTAATTTTCCGCTGGGGAGACAGTATGTTGATAAAATGTTGTTAATGTGTGATAACATGGACTACGGATTTGTGTCAAGATTTACGACAGTTTGGCGTCTTTGGCTGCAGCAGCCGTGTTGTAGACAAATGATGCCATATGACGACAGCAGCACCTAATCCTTTTGCCTTGAAAACAAACATATCACTGGAGGGGACTTAGGAAAATACTTGTTTAATACACTATAAACTAGCGGCAGTTAGTCATAGTAAAAGTAGTAACAGTAGAATAGTAAAAGTAATAGCTACTACTAGTACTATTGCTACTATTGCTACCTCTACTACTACTGCCAGCACTACTGCCACTTCTATAACTAGTACAAGTACTGCACTACTATCTCTACTATCCTGAAGATAAGTACTAGTGCCAATGCTACTACTCCACTACTCTATCGACACTATTACTACTACTACTAGAGTCACTACCTCGACTACCCTATGGACATTACCACTACTACTACTACTACTACTAATACTTCTACTACGACTACTACAGCGTAGTCGCTACAGCATTACACGGCAAAGCATTTATCTCAATTAGCTTTTCAAAAAAAAAAATTACACCGGAGACACCATTAAGTCGTACGTTCTTGTAAAGTGTTTCAAGTCCCCGCCAGCTGCTGAAAGATATTAATTTTCTAGCTGACGAATGAAATCCAGACAAGGTTTTACAACTCAACTACAACCTTCCTTAAGACCCCCAAACCATGTTATCAGCTTTTTATCACTAATTTTGCTAAATTTTCCAAACTCAGTTTGCATACGGTGAAAAAAGTTCAAAGACCCAGATTTCCCACGCCCCCGCCTCCCGATTCCCCGAGGTTCCCGAACCCCATAGTTTCCCTATGGGAGCGGAAGCGTGCAAGAAAAGTACGATAACAGATCGTAAATACAAGAAACAAGACGAAGGAGAGTCGAGACCCCCAGGGGTCACGGTCCCCATGACCCTTTTGGCTTCACGTTTTCAACCCTTTTCCCACAGAAAACCCGCGGGGGTTGTTGTGGGGGGGGATGTCTGGGAACTCTGCGGTTTGCCGAAACCTTTACTTTTTCCAAAAATAAGACTTAATAGAGATAAACCAGTTACAACAGATGACAATACAAAGAGTATACTGTAGACGATTGTTAGGCCTCTGAAAAGTATGGATGACGTCTATTTGTGGAGGCACTAATGGTTTCTTTTGTCTGTTCACGCTGAACCGGGACTCATTAAGCACTCCAGAATAACTGTCTACTGATAACATGTGGATAACACGCTGCGATGTGCCGGAAAGTCGCTAGGATGAACCGTCTAAGCCGCATTCTATGGGACTGTGAACCGTCAAGGAAAAGAATGTGGGTTCGTAAGAATCTATCGGGGACTTAAAGGAGACCACCCCAGCCCTTCAAACCCATTAGTTGTGCATAATCAGGGGTTCTTATCGAAGAGGCCCAAACGTATCGGAGGAGGTCTCTTTTTTCTGTCGCCTTATTATTCTCTGAAATCTTTTACGTCAACCGTCGGAGCCATCCATCTTTCCCAGGGAGCGCTAGGACCCCGCCATGACGGTAAACATCAGGGGGAAACCCGACATACTTCCAGGGCCTCTTTCCCGTCACACAATAATCCCTGAAAGGAGCAAAATATATTCATATCCCAGCGATTTGTATCTTTCCCAGTCTCTTCTCCCTTTCTGTATACACCCTCGAAAGCCATTTGCTTATGCGGACACTCATCGTTTGTTATTTCTAACTCAAAATTACAGTTCAAAAAGTTTTGAATTTCGTTTTCGAGGCGAGGGTTTTCGTCTGTAGGTTTAAGGGTGGGGTAGTCCTACACTCATAAACGGATTATGATTGATAGATATTGCAGCGTGGGATTAGAACCACCTGACACGAGTGTTTCGAAACACTGCCGGACGACCCGACCTGTTGTACCGGAACCGAAAAAAAGGGGTAATTCGAAACCGCGACCCTTTTTCTCATCCAGCCAAGCCAACCCAAGAGAGCGAGCGAGAAAGAAAATGACCCGGACCGCCAATTTTTCGACGGACAACACACGTACAACCGAGAACTTCACGCGATTGTGGAAAAACGGGAGGCGCAAACCTACAATTAGGACCTTTCGATTACACACACCCATTCCCGCAGAACAAAAAAGGTTTATTCTGCAGAACAAACCAATGATTGATAGCGGGCGATAACGGCAGCGTTTGCTTTTAGGACAAGAAGAAGAGGTCGTAGGTCCAAGCCTTGATGTATAGAGCACTATCTTACCAAAGGATGTTCTCGTAAATTACGCACAACAAACGCCAACGCCAAGTCAGCATCAAAACAAAAGGGCTGCCATTCACTTATTCTCAATGCATTCTTTAAGAAGCATAAAAGACACAAGGGCCGAAAGAAAAATCAGAAAGGCAGGGCGGGAAAAAGGCAGAGCCTAACTCGACAGCAGGGCGAAAATCGATCAAGCCTGGCCACTAAACTTGTGCTATTGTGTGCAATCGTCGAAACTTTGGCCAAAGTCAAACTACCCACAGCGATGGTTATCCTTCTCGCACAAACCAATCTGCCTATAAACGGCGGGAGAGTATACAGCTAGCGAAACTTCTGTGTATTGTATTGAACCTCACAGCACAAAGCTAAACTTTCGGACAGCACCTTTAGACACCAAGATGAGCTTTTATGCTGGGAAATAATTTCCTCTGTTGCTGTTACCTTTACAAAGTGAATTATTGTTTCCATTATGATAATTGGTCGTACGTCATAAACTAATGAAACCTGTCACCTTGTCAGACATCTCGGCCCACGTGGACCCGACCAAAACTGCAGGGCAGACCCGTCGTCAAAATAATTCAACTCACCCTTCGTTATAATAATGACTGTGAATCAGTTTCTACCTTTGGGGAAAAAAGTTTGGTCTCGTAACTGGGATACACATGAGAGAAATAAAAATAAAAACATGACACGTGTATAGAGGGGAGTGATGGTTCATGCCGCTTTAGTGGTGAGACAGCGCACCGCATACTCGGACGATGGGAGCGTGTACTTCAACTATATCCTTTACAGCGAGCTTACTCGTCACAGTTGCACTCAGTTACAATTCTGCATTCAGGCAAGCATATAGTGTGGTCCTTCGCTGCTCGCGTTATGAATGCAACATAAAAGTTTGCCAAAAGTATTATTGCAAACAAGATTTTTTGTGTGTGTGACCTCCCACTTTTGAGAATACGAGGAGCTCGCGTGCATTTAGTTTTTTCCCCCCGCGAGTTTCACCAAATCGAGTGACATTCGAGTTGAAGTCGTGCATATAGTCAGACTTCCGCTAACACAATCCCATAAGAACTTGGCCTAAACTTTTGATCTTGACCTTAACCTGTGAACTCTCAAGCTATCAGTCAGTGTGCAATGATTGTTGCTTGGAAACATTAAAACTACCGTCAAGTGGCAACAATCGTTAATACAAGGGCACGAAGGCAATAACAAGGTTCAGATCTAATTCAGAACACATAATCTGGGGTATCACACTGCGAATACGATACGCAGTTAACACGGTGATCGTATAATTACCTCGCAGTGATGTGATTGTCGCAGTGTTTGCTCGTTAAGTTTACAAGTGCAGTCCTCGCGCAGAATACTTGAAAGGGCAAACCCGAAAGGATTGGAATTGCAATGATGGGTAGGCAGCTTTACATGGAGTTTCAATGGGTCTGGGTCATTTGCATATTGAGTGCACTATGGGCTCTTTGTGCTGGCTGTCCCCAAGCCTGCGAGTGCAAATGGAAAGGAGGAAAGCAGACGGTAGAGTGCCGCAGCCAGGGACTCATCACTCTGCCTTCTCCAATTGACCCAGCCACGCAAGTGCTTGACCTGTCTCGTAACAACCTTCAGATCCTCCCACGCGAGGTGTTCTCGCGCGCAAACTTGTTAAATCTGCAAAAAATATTCCTGCACGGCTGCCGGATAGGACAACTGGACGGTAATGCACTTAAAGGCCTTACCAATTTGGTGGAGCTGGATCTGAGCGACAATCTGCTTACGGCTATCCCTACAGAAGCTTTTCGCGAAACTCCCTCGCTACGTGAGCTGCGCCTCAATTCCAATCCCATACAAAAAATCGAAGACCGAGCTTTCCAGTTTCTACCCGGTCTGGTCAAACTTGACCTCAGTGACTGCCAAATTGAAACCATCGCCCCTCGCTCCTTCGAGGGCCTTCAGCAGCTGTCACATTTGCGTCTTGGAAAAAACAAGTTAACTGAGATCAAACCCAGAGTTGTAACTCCTATTACCCGCTTACACGGAATCGAATTACACAACAACCCTTGGATCTGCGACTGTCGTTTACGTTTCATGAGAGATTGGTTGCAGCAGTATAATATTCCAACTCCAGTCTCTCCAACCTGTTCACAGCCTCACCGCCTGGCCGGCAGGCCCCTGCTCGACTTGCCGTTGGACGAATTCGCATGTCCGCCGGAAGTAGCTCTCAGCTCGACCAGGCTGATCGAATCTAAATCGGGAGATAACGCAACCCTCAGCTGCAGCGTCACCGCGGTACCGGCCCCTATCATCACGTGGCTCTGGCGAGGCTACCAAATCGGTAACATGACTAACCTCGAATCTGCAGGTGTCGAGAGCAGTGATCGAATAATCACGGTACTCGAGGAAGGCACCACCGAAAAAACTAGTCGCTTAGTTTTAAGTCCAGTTCGAGAGACTGATTCTGGCGAGTACATTTGTGTCGCCACTAATGCGGCAGGTATCACAGAGGTCAACTTCACGCTCCACGTCGAGGTGCGAGCACCTGTGGCTGTCGGATTTGGCAGTGCGCAAATTGCGGGGCTAAGCGCTGGACTTTTCCTATTACTGGCCATTTCTTTGTCCGTTTTCTGCATCATGATTGTCCGGTACAGAGACACGACGAGCCGAAGTAAAAAGAAAAAACAGCCGCCCACTAACAACCAAAATGGGTTGACCGACATGGTCACCCATTTCAAGCCGACCACGGGGACGACCAACACTATTGTCAGCAAGGTCTCGACACCAAGTCCCACGACGAATAACCCCGACTTAATATATGAAGCTCGTAAAGCTGTTATTTTCTGGTCACAAAACAAAGAGGACAGTGTCGAGGACGGAGTAAAAGAGCCCGTTGACAAAGAGACCTGTCACCAGGGCGACTGCTTAGATCAAGGTTACAACACTAACGACGGAGGTTACCAGAGTGTTCAGACAGAATCGCTTTATCCTTCTGAATTATGGCCCAGGACCAGTGCTGGAATGGGTGCTGACGCCTCTCCAGTCTTCTCGAACACTCTCGATACTTTTTACGCGGATCGAGCGCTAATGGCAGAACCCCAAACAGTCACTCCGGTGGCACGAACCAGAACATTTACCGGACGTGAATTTTCCAACGCTGAGAGTGAGACCGAATCGATCAGCAATGACAGTTATTCTCAGCCACGCTGCATACCGCAATACGATCCAACACACGAGGGATACTTCCCCTATCCGCCCGATTTCGGTCTGCCACGCAGCAATGCCGGCAATCATTTCGCTACCCTTCCTCATAGTCGCACGCCGGTAACCGGACGCTTAGCCAAAACAGGACAGGGTACATTACCTTCATCGTACAGATCTAAGAAAAGCCCACACAATGCGAGCGCCGATTCCAGCCCGGCCAGCAGTGCCAGAAGTGTGCGTTTTTGGCACCGACCGACCGGAACAGGCGAGCGGCACTTTGCCAGGGATTCGCCAGATGAAGGTTACCAAGAAGAATGCGCTACGGATGTTTAGTTTCATCCGGTTTTTTTCCCCTCACCCGAAACGCTCGGACGTCACTCCGTCAACGGGCAAGGATCCAGCAGGCTTCCAAGTATCCCTTACCGTATTTGGTGCCAAATAAAAGCCCCTGTGACTGTAGTCAACTGCATCATCTGTGCACTTCTCATCGAGTGGATGATTCACTTCAGCCGACATTTGTCACAACACAAAACATGACTATTCCACTTTTGTCCTGGCGACCATCAATTTCAAATAGTTCATATATTCTGCATTACATCTCTCGTACGAGAATATGATACCATCCTTTAACTGTATAGTATTGTAAGAGCGTATTTTACAAACCTGTTTGACTACAAATGCCTAGGATTAGAACTATGATATTTACAGAGCGCTTGCTTTATTAAAGCAGGCAATATACAGCTCAGACCAAAGCCCACTCCCACCTCGCATAATATGATGTAAGTATACAAACGATATTTATGCGACCCTTTTATGTGGAGAGCCCGTTCTATTCATGTTTTTTTTTCTCTCTTTTGTATAAACCATATGTTCAGAGTTGACCCAATACAGATGTTGTGTATACATTTTTTTCTTCATTTTTTCTCAGTGGACTCTATTCAAAACGACCCGAGTAGAGCGATTCAGTTCAACGCTAAAAACCTTACTTCACTGTACGCAAGTTGGCGAAAAGTTTTGGCATCTGATACCAAAACGTTGGCTATTAAATTCCTGAATTTTCATTTTCTGTCACGGAACATCAAGGTCATAAAGACTACGGCAGAGAAAAGTAATAAAGCAGAAAGTATGGTTTATTAAATAGTTCTGTCATCGCCCTGGCAACATGTACAAGCTGCACTACAGCCTTCAGAACGCATGCAAGTTTTTCTTAGTTTCGTACAAGCTGAACCTCATTTAACTGGAAAAAAAGCAACCTCCATACTGCGAAAAGTAGTTTCCCAGACTAAGATGAAACATAAATCAATAATTTACCCGCAGACAAAACAGATACAGGCCCTATGGAAGCTTCTAACGTGCACGTGCATGAGGGCTTCATTACACAATTAATCCAGTAAGCAACCAACCGATACGAACGGTGCTTCATCGTGTTCATACATTTGTGATCAAAACACATCTCCGAAAGTTACTTTCTTACATTTCTTCGTCGAAAAACATACTGGCCCCGGCGAAAAGGATCTATGAATTACGGCGGCGTAGGTGACCTCTCACATCTCGCCCCATATTCGAGTCACGTCTGACAGAAACTGGAACCCTTCGTTTCTGCAGGAACCCAAAAGTTTATTTTCTGAAAATTAGGAACCCAGCAGATTAAAACAATCCGCTAGGGAAAGGCAACCAAAGAACATATAAAGAAATCGATTGCTATAACAGCTATGAGGAGGGAAAAAACTGAATCTACAGTTTCGAAACGTCGTGATTTCATCTCAAACTGCTTAAGGCAAACGACAACCCAGGGCAAATGTCAATAACGTGAAACGAGTATTCATGTATGCAGAAAAATAGTGAAGATATTTCCTATATAGTGACACGTTGAATATACTGAAAAAGAAAACGTACAAGTTAACCGAAAACCAAAATGTTTAGCTGTTTCAAGGTTTCAGTTTTAATCCAGACCCACCCCGAGCTTCAGTTGCAGTCAACCAGGAAACCGAGCAGATTATTATTCCGCTTCTTCCGTATTGATTTTCGTTCGCATGTTTTTAAATGGTTCACAACGACACGATATACTGGGCCTTGCACGGAGATGAAGTTGAAAAGACTTGAATGTCGCGGGGTTTCTTAGGTGTATCAATTGTGCCTTACTTAAAGGTTGTAGGAGAAACAAAGGGGGTTTTATCAGGGGCTTGAATGCACGTCGGCGTCCCTACTCTCCTAAGCGCTGTCAAATGCAAACTTCGCCACTTACAAGATTGTATCGCAAAGTCCCTGTCTCTTCTGCACGCTTTTCCCACATCCCTTCTTCACCGAACTTCAACAACTTGCCGATTACGTGGACAAACAAATGCAAACCAAACACAATTCAACAACCGATACCACACAGCCCCCGCACTTTTGGTTAAATTATTTCGGGTAATTATTATTAATAACAGCGCCAGACTAATGGTTGCCAGGGATAATAACCTCCCCCATTCAAAATATTACGTCCAGCGATTTAGGGGGACACTACTCCTCTATTCTCTGGGGTTTAATGGAGGGTGAATCTGGAGTAGTACCAGCTCCCCATCATAACTAGAAAGAAGATAGGAGGGGCTTGCTACTTGCAGGGGCCCAGAATGGGACAGCTGATTAATGTCTCACCGAACGGCGGTTTTCTCCCTGCATTAGAGGATAAGTAATGCGTATAACGACGAGAAAATTGAATCTAATAGCTAAGTCAAAGGAGAGAAAAGCCCGTTACTTAAACCAATCGATATTCGGTTCAACAACTCGGTGGCCCCAGCGCACTGTGGACTCAAGGATTTCGCCACTTTTCCGTGACTTGCAAACTTCCCAGGGATCGGTTCTAAAGAATCGGGGGAACTGCGACTCTTTCACAATAATTTTACCTTTCTACTGCGACAAGTTCGTACAGCTTAGGACCCCCTGGCTGCAACAGGGGACTTCATTATAAGCGCCGTCATAAATTTCCCACAAAATACGAGAGTAGGGAGGAGTCAGGGGGGTCGGTAAAACATAGTGGGTTCCATAATTCCCGGGACCAGCCCAATGCCAACCCGCGACTCCGGCGTCCGCGTGGCAAAGAAGGCAGAAAATGAGATGGGGATTACCTCGAAAACGGGAAAGGAAAACTTCTAGATATACCAATCAGCTGCTTATAATCAACATGCTAATCACAGAAGCTCTTGGAAGAGTATGAACAGAGCTGCAGTGAACTGAAGCTAATAGTAAAAATAACATACAAACACGGGTTAGAATATCCCTTTCATTCTGGCCGCGTTTTGTGTTTTTATGCCTCCCACGTTAAGGTATAAAAGAGAGTTTCATTCTGTTTCGCCCATTTACAGACCGTTTCCCAGAAATAGGGTCTTAATGAAACACGCAGTCCTAAATTTGTCTCATAACAGGGAAAACTGGACCAGTGCCTTAGACCCTTACGACATAATTTTCCCTTCAGTAAACGCTGCTATTTTTTGCCCTGAGTTTTCTCCTACATACGATTTCTGTGCAATCGTCGATCATCGAATGCAAGTACGGTTTTATACATTCATTCCTCTTGTGTCACTGTCGTGTCAGTTTTAACGATCGCTATATCGAGTATCCGGAGCATCGTGCAAAACGAGTCTTCCTGTCCCTGGCAACCGGAGTGCGGTCACAAGTCGTGCAAACTCTCAACCACGATCCACTTATCGACTGGAAACGTGCGATAATCTTTCAACTTTTCATCGTTTCAATGACTCTGTAGATTCTGATTACTGCCGAGATACAATAACCTGTGCAACTCGAGTATGTGCTGTAAACGGATCCACCTTATGTTACTTAACTATTAATTAAATTCATTTTTTAATCTGTAATTTTGTGTTCATTATCCTTTACGAGGTACATCATGAAAAGCGACCATTGCTTCCGCACAGTCGCCGAGCTGCACGCCACTCATCATTCTCTGCGGAACGGGCAGAGGGTCCGACAACTGTCCATAATCCTCGTACACCCACACGACGCTTACGACTGTTCTAAATCTGCTATCTACATGTTATGAACGGGTTACGGGCCCCTCGGAAACAGGTAATAAGGTAACAGCAGTGAGAACGCGGTCCCAGTGCTGAGTCAATAACTGGGGGCCCGAATCCTTGAGCCAATCCCGGGGTTCTGTGTGCAAAATACCTTAGGGGAAACTCGACATGAGCTAGACACTGTTGAGACGAGACATTCACTCCCCACACACCCCTTCTGGTCTGTTCGGCTCATTAGTTTTCGGGGGTATCCTCTAAACAGAGCTATTGCTTGGGAAACAATAAGCCGGTCTGTGTACACGGGAATGCACAAGACGAACGTAACGTTCAAATATCACAAACACATACCAAAGATAAAGGACGATAACACAGCGTTGCGAAAATGACAGAAGGTCACATAGAACGTTTAAAATGTCACACAAGGTTTAGGATATCCTCCGTAGCTTGCTAAGGATTCTTATATGGCTTCTCCAGTGAGAGATTCCAACTTGGACAATCAGTTTCTTGTAAGTATGATACGACGATAACGTTATCAGTGTTACCAATCGATTAGGAGCCGACTACTGATACGTTTTCTATGGAAGGCGAACCCCCTTTTGTATACGATACGAAACGGGTGGGCATTATGAAGTTCCGGTGTATATAGAGATTAGCAACTCTTCCTCTAAGAGCCAAGTGTATTCCGGATTAATGTTTCCGGCCAAGTTTCATCTCCCCAGGGCTGGTTATCAAGCTGTTATCAAGTGTTATCGGACAACAGGGGGTTTCCATGGTAGCAAAAGCTTGTTTTCAAATGAACAGACTTAAAAGTTGCTTGCAAACAGACGACTGAGCGGAAATGGCTCCAATATCCCTCGCCCCCGTCTTAAGTAGCTCCACTCGCCTCTCGTCTCACATACAGAGTGCCTATAAATTAGCCTCTCCCTCATAACGCCTGATAACAAGAAGCAAATTTGAAACGTTAATCACCTGCAATTACTTGAAACAGAGCTCTCTTTCTTCTGAAACCAATTTTCTACGAGAAGATTGAATATTCAGCTGCTGCGTGCGTTGACATAGGCACCGCTAATTGGCAAGGGATTTTCCTTTTTTCCCCATCAAGTTGCGGGAGGAGAAAGTGAGGACACAAAATCAAGACAGAGGATCAATTAGTACTAAACTCCCTAAAGACTTACGACAAATGACGCACTGGATAAACCAATTCGCTCATGGAACACACGCGGGAGGGTAGCACGATCCTCCCAAGACACCATCTTCCCCACAATAGTCCCGCAAGACACGATAACACAATGATAACACAACTTGAGGAATACGGTTCCGCCAGGTTTCGTGAAATGTCACCCCCGAAAGGTCCTTGGCACGAACTCGGTGCCACATCAGGTCCACGTGCACAATTCATCACATCTACTGGTTGTCGAAGCGATTCGTCAGAACACCTCCACGCGATCCCTGAACAATGTCACAACCCCAGTGTTATCACTGATTATCAACCTTACTAGTCCGTACCCCAACAGAGAATTAAGGACTCAAGTTCTACCCTGGGCAGTATCCTGAAAAATGCACTGAACAGCCTGAACCATACCCTGATCGTGGCTGAATAGGGATATCCATACATTTTACACAACGTCTCTAAAGAAGGTATCATTATCCTTACAAGGATCGTTTAGGATACTGAAATACTGGGTGTCCTGAACATCCTGAAACAGGGCCAATTCCAACGCATTCAGTCCTAACTGAGCCTACCTGAATATGCCTTGTTCAGGAAGGTTTTCAGGGTCCTGAGACTGTCCCTACTTTTCTGCTGGGAAATTATCTCTTCTTCATATCTTAACCCAAAGTGACGGTCCTTACAATCCCGAAGTTCAACAGATCTTTATCAAGGTTATCAACCAACTCCGTAATCCTAGGCTATCAGTTCTTAATTTGAATATCGTATCTTTTGACCTCGGACGACCTCAAATACCACACCTTCATAACGATAAGCGGATAAGTTGCACGATTATCTGATAACCTTTGATAACATCTACCTTTAACGAGACCTACGCTTCAGAACAAATGGTTCCCGTGTTTTTGTAATGATTGGCTGTTCTTTATGGGCGGTTTTTTTTGCAAAGCTCCAATTATTAAAGCCCATTCAAAGCCAACAGAGCAGCACACGGAACATATCAAATATTTAGAAAGCACGTAAATTGCGCGGTATAGTTGTCCCCGCTAGAAAAGTTATATGGTTGAGTACCGAGTGAATGGTAGCTGAACACTAGCTTCCCTCTGAATCACTAGCTGACGAGTAGCTGAACTGACTCTAGTTGCTAAAAGTGAGCCATCTTAATAAGGGGTTGAATACTATACGACCAAGTCCTTGAGAGATTCAAGGGTACGAACTGTGTGAAAGTGGGCCAATGTCACACTATCATCTAGCTGAATTTTTGGTAATTATGCATCATTATTGAGTCTATGTGTTATCACAAATTGCGTGTAAAAGAGGGAAGGATGTACGATGTGCGAAGGATAGTTTTAAATGCCTGACGTAAATGATAAGTGAGTTGTACGGAGCATTGGCAGCCCTTTTGAGAATGGACCATTGAGTGAAGCCCAAAGAGTCACTTGAGAGGCGGGGGATGGCCTCCTAAAGTAATCCCAGAATCGCGTAATCAGCGACCGCTAGTCTGCCAGAGCAACCAGCCCCTCCCCGCGCTCTCCTTTGAAGTGATTTCTGCCGCAAAGTCCCGCCAACAAAAGACTCCAATCACCGATTCGCTACTGATCGATAAGAAGGGAAAAAGAAATATCTCTCTCTTCAGATCAAAAGGTTGGAAAAGGACGTAGAAAAAAAAAAATTCTATTGACGGACGCGGACGTTTAAAGTGAATGCCAACATAATTGCATCTCCGGGCAAAAAGTTATCTAGAAAATGTCACCATTACAGTCTCAATGCAAGTTAACAACTCAACTGAACCGATTTCAACTTTTTGAGATTGTAAGAGTAAACACTGGAGTGAGGCCGAGTTACTTCGTTTCACCAAAAACTGGTGAAGAAAAGGCAGTAAAGAGTTCTGAAGTCTTGAAAAGTTGTTTGCCATCTTTCAGACGCGAACCTTCCAATTTTTCGGTTCACCGACTGTAATAGAACTCCCACCGGGTCACGTAGCACGCAATGCAGCCAGGTTGGGTTTTATTTTACAGCTTGGATGTTTACAAGTCGTCGGCATGGTGAACCATTTAGGACTGTATTGTTACAACAGCCTCGTATAAATAATATCCCCCGCGCGGCGATACATAAATGTATTATAGCAACCTCTACCATTTCTAAGAATTTCGTTCGAATTCTTACCTTCTGCACGATGTGATCAGGGTTGATTCCGAGTTCTGCATTAAAAGTGACAAATAAGAGAATTAGTGAAGGCGTTCGGGAAAGTTAAAACTAGAACAAGCCTTCCACTTTGCAGGGAAATTCCCTTTAAAAGGCAAAACTGGGTCTCAAAAAGGGAAAAAAGGGGAAAAGACCTAGACGTGTAGCTTGATATCCTAGACGGAAGAAAAAAGGATACTTGATATTAACAAGGGAAGGGGAGATAAAAGGGAAAAGTATGCCCTCTTTAAGGGAAAACGCAAAACCGAAAGTGGAAGCACTGAAGCCATCTTATGGTGAAAAGATTAAACTTAGTTACCAAATATCCTAACATCTCGAGAGAGGTTTTGAATGTAAAAAGGATGTTGAATGTACCTTCCAGTAGCGGGGGTTCGTCTTCAAACTCGTTTGCTTCCGACGCAGAGGTATAAGCGGATTGCTGAAGACCAGGAGTCAGAAGCTGGCCGCTATAAGGCGCTGGAGTATTCATGTAGCTCTGTCCAGTGTAACTAGTTGTCGGGGCATAGTAGCCGCTGCTGACAGGCTCTGGTTTCTCAAATCCGGGCGCGCTAGCGTTCTGCGTGTAGTCGAACGCTTGAAATTGCCTGACAAAAGAATTTCGTAAGACGTTCCCCATTAACGATTTAGTATAGTTAACTCACTGTTCAGATCCAAAGTCCGTCTCCATGTTAAACGAGATTCCGTCGCCTTGGGTAGCATCCTGCCAGCCATATCCCGCGGCCTGACCTCCGTAAAAGTTTTCATCGGGATTGTAATGGGCCATGATTTATTTTCAACTGGACCTGACTGCCAAATCACCTATAGAAAAGTGACAAAACTACAGACTCTACGAACATACAATGGATTATCACAGAAAATAAATTTTGCATATTTTACTGATTTAATTGATTAATGTTGTTATAGTAATACCTGTGTTGATAAATTCCTTGTGGTCTAAATTGCTCAGAGAGATTTGAAATCAACAATAACAGAAAGTCGGGCAGACGACAACTTCCAACGTAACAGTTTATTCATCAGCCGGGTTTGGAAACCCCGCTTCAAAATAATCAAAAAAATATTTGTATTATTCAATATATTAAATATTAAAAATGTGATTCATTCAAGAAATTATTTTATTTTACAAACATGATTATATATTTAATACTATTCCGCCGAAACAGACATAAATAGTTCAAAAAATGACCGCTAGATGACACGAAAAAATTTAAATCGGCGAATTGTAAAGACAACATAAAAATTCATTTATAATTAATTAAAAAATTAGAATTTATATTTAGCCAAAATAAATTTGATTAAAACAAGCAACAGGATGTATGATAAGAAATATGCGTTTTCTGACACAGCCACAGCCAAATACATGTGGTCAATAATTTAATTTTGCGATAAATCTTTATAAATTTTCCTACATTGAATTATACATTTAAATTTACCTACAAATTAATATGAATGAAGTTCTAAATCGTGATTTAAACAGAAAGAAGAAAATATTGTGCTGTTAATAAAAAACTATAAGGAGTTAGTATATGTATATATATATATATATTAATAATTATTCCGCAATAATTACATCACTGAACATAATTTTTAATTGTTAATTGTAAATTATGAATGTAGGGCTGATGTTTAGTCAACATTCAAGAAACAACTTTTTCACAACGTAGTCTGCTAAGTGCTGGTATGCGAACACAACAACACAGCAGTATTTCATCAACAAGGGATTAGTTGCACGTGAATCATACTGCGGAACACAACACCCGAAAATAACGGTTCAGTTACTAAAGCTAAGCTGAGTTTATCACTTCCAATGAATTATTAAGGAGAGTAACGTTTTTCCAAAGTCGAAACTATTAAATCGCTAAAATGGTTTTCGAATCTGTCGTGGCCGATTTGCTGAACAGAGTCCTAGGCGACTATGTTGAAAATCTGGATAGTTCTCAGTTAAAATTTGGAATATGGGGAGGTAATCTGTATTTTTGTTTCATATCAAGTCTCGTGCATCGTAACGCTACTCTTAATTGTCCGCAGGTGATGTCGTTCTGAACAAATTGGTCTTGAAGCAGAGCGCTGTTGACGATCTGAATCTTCCCGTTAAAACTGTGGCTGGCCATCTCGGTAACTATATAAACATAAACTAACGGAATGTAATATTAACATTTGAAAATTTCATAGGAAACCTCATGATAAAAGTAAACTGGAAGAATATCTACTACTCACCGATACACGTGAATGTCAAGGGTCTTTATTTGTTGGCAATCCCGAACCTTGCTGTGACATATGATCCCGAAAAGGAAGAACAGGCTTTACAGGAGGCCAAACAAAGGCAGTTGAATCGCATCGAGTTGGCTAAACTACAGGAAGCCACAAAAAGTAAACCTTTTTTTTCTTTTTTTCTCAACAAAAATTGTTTAAAATTTTTGAACGTTGTATTACAGATTCAGAAAACGTAGAGGGGGACAGTTTTGTGGAGAAACTCAAAGCACGTTTAATAAAAAACCTGCACATCACAATCGAGGATGTTCACATCCGGTATGAGGACAGTTATACGAATCCTGAACGCCCGTTCGCCTGCGGGATCACTCTCAAGAAACTCGCCATGGAGAGCACCAATTCAAATTGGGAACCGACTCTATCCCCGCCAGAATCTTCGCAAGTTTTCAAGCTCGTCAGTCTAGAATGCCTGTCGCTCTACTGGCTGTGTGACGCTCACCCGTTACTTAGCAATTTAGACGCAAAAGGCCAGCTGGAACTCTTTCGATGTGGGATAACGTCTAACAGAACCCGGCCTTTTGAAGATTCGTACATCCTTGGCCCGTTAACGTCGCAGGTTTCTATTCTGCTTTTACATCCAGAAATCATATATAAATAAATCATATAGCCATTAATCGTTCAAGTCTTAACATTGATCTTAAATATTAGGCTCAGCTGCGTATTAACCCGCGTCCAGAACTAGACAGCTCGCAGTTCAGCATCCCGAAGCTGTTTTTGAACTTGGTTGTCAAGAAGCTAGCAGTCGGTTTGAGTAAACAGCAGTATCAGGATGTCTTCCGCCTGCTCCAAGCCTTCCAGTGCATGGAACGGGCAGCACCTTACAGAAAATTCCGCTTGAATTTGCCGAGTCTTCGTGGAAATGGCAAACAGTGGTGGCATTTCGCGTATACCTGCATTCTGGAAGAGCATGTTCGACGTCGAAGGCGAGACTGGAGGTGGGAACACATTCGCGATCATCGAAAAACTGTGCGAAAGTATATCGAGCTGTACAAAACCAAACTAAGGCAATCTAAATTGAGCCCTCAGCAGCTGAGTGAACTGGGAAATCTGGAAAAGAAATTAAATGTTTTCAACATCACGCTAGCCAGACGACAAGCTGAAGTTCAAGTAAGAAATGAAAAATTAACACATTTTGTCGCAACTACTTAAACCTCAACTGGCTTGCTAGGTTGAACGGGTTGAACTCGAGGAACGCAAACGAGAGGAGAGCCTAGCCAAGCAGGGATGGTTCGGCAGCTGGTTCGGCAGGGGAAGATCCACAACACCTTCGGAATCAGACGAGCAGGGCCTTGTAGGAGAGGTGATGAAAAAACTGCAGGCCGAATTCACTACTGACGAGAAATCAAAGCTGTACGACGCTATAGGCTACGAAGAAAACGTAACTCCAGCGTCATACCCCAAACACTTTGTCGAGAATCTCTTCCAGTTTGCCTTGGACGAACTAGATATCCTGCTGCACGATACGGAGCAGCATGAAGTGGTGATTCTGTCAAGTCTCAGCGGAGTCACGGCCACAATCGAGCAGCGGCCAGCAGCACAGGCCTTCAAGGCTTCTGTTGCGGTAACTGATTTCAGCGTTGAAGGTTCCCCGAGTCTGGAAAATAGTCCCAGGCTGGTCCGAGCGTTTGACAAGACTCGAGATCGTGGTCTCCTCACTGTTCTCTTCGAAACCAACCCGCTGGACGAGTCCTGCGACCAGCGTATCCGCTTAGCGGCAAGTCCACTGGTTGTTATGTACCACGCTGAAAGTATTCGGAAGGTCAGCACCATGTTCCAGGCCCCGGAACCGGCTGATTTCAGCCAGCTGCAAGCCACAGCCCGCCAGAAACTGGAAGACCTGAAGGAGATGTCCAGCACTGGCTTGCAGTACGCGATCGAGAAACACGCAGTCGTTGACGTGGATATCGATGTCCAGGGATCGTACGTACTATTACCGTTTTCCGGATGCCTCAAACCGGGTTGCAGTATGGTGCTGTTCAATATGGGAAGCCTCACCGTACGTAGTGAACACTTACGCAAGAAGGACAGCATCCCCAGCGTCAGCAAGATGGTCCGCTCCGGAAGCACCGACGTCGAGATCTGGAGGGATTTAACGTCTAAGAGTTACGATAAGTTCAGACTGGAACTTTCCAATATCCAGGTAATTCATTTCCGTTTGCGTATAGTTTTCTGATTGGCTGATTTACTGCTTAAACAGATCCTTTCATTGGTGGAAAAAGAAGAGTGGCTCGCTATATTGAATGGGAACGAGACAAAGTGCCATATCCTGCGTCCAATGCGAATAGAGCTGCTCCTGGAGAAATGTCTTATCCTCGACGATCCTCGTTTGCCGAAGATCAAACTCTCTGGCAGTCTGCCATCGATTTTCCTCGACATCAACGATACCAGATTAGTAAATCTGGCCAGTGTGCTGCAGAGCATTTCCCTTGCTGCTTCTGAACCGCAGACTGTGGCCTCAGCTATCGAAGAAAGGGACGTAGCAGCCGTGGTATCGAATGAAGACAGCGATTTGAGGCGCATTGGGACTCTGGCTCCGCCAACTGCGTCGCAGGAACCTGTGGTTCAAGCCATTGACTTGGCAGTCGACTTCAGCATTGCAGATGTCAACTTGCTGGCCTCGGTGACTTCAGCCGAAAAGTCTGAACCGTTGCTGGAATTCTCCATGAAGAAGATGTCCCTGAACCTGACGTGCAAGACGTACGAGACGTCAGCATTGATGAGTCTGCAGAACGTCGTGTTTCAACACACGGGCTATGGAATACCCGACTGCTCCGAGAAACTTTCACTGATCAGCAGCTACAATCTCGATGGCGAACCGACTTGTCTGCTGGTTGTCAAGTACCTGGAAGTCAGTCCGCGATCTCCTGAGTTCAGGACCAAGTACAACTCGGTGAGGAAGAAGCTGAACGTTGCTGTGTGCAGCCTCACTGCCGACCTGCACCTGGAAGCACTGCTAAGCACTTTGCAGTTTGCTAACGAACTAAGTGGACGCATTGGAGGCGTTACTGAAAAACTGATGGCCGAAAGGGCGTCTTCGACGTCTACCACTGCAGGAGAGAGACCCGCAGAAGCTTTGAGAAAAGTTTCTACTCAAGGTAAAGTAGTTCTGTTGAATATTTTAGGATTTTTAATCATTATTTGTATTTTTCGAACAGTGAAGAAGAGAGGCCAGGCCACAGCGGTTATGGAGGACGTCAACTTCAAACTCGAAGCTCAGATGGAACAATTGAAGATCGCCTTAAAATCTGCCCAATCAAACCTGGCCGAAGTATCTGTTGTCGGAATGGATGTTGGGGTAATAATCAAACCCTCGCAGACTGTTGTTCACGCGGGGTTGGCCGGTTTCCACGTTATCGATTGCAGTAGAGACACTTTGTATCCGAAAATTGCATCCGTCGACGAAAAAGAGGCCCTGGTCTTAGAATTCACACTTTTCAACAACAGCAGATCAGAGGCCGACCTCTTCAACATGGATATCGTGGATATCGATGTCACTTGTTCGACTGGACGATTGAAAGCCGTCTATTTGAGTCGCTTCTTCAACGATTTGCTGGCTTTCGTGGACCACTTCCAAACAGCCAAGAACCGACTCATCGAAGCTTCGTCTGCTGCTGCCGAATCGATTCGCCAGAACGTCCAGGAAGCGTACGCTTCGTCCACGCGCATCCGTTTAGACGTCAAACTCAAAGCTCCGCACATCATAGTTCCCCAGAATTCGCGCAGCAAAGATGCGCTGCTCGTCGATTTGGGTCGTTTGGCTCTGAAGAACCGCCTCTCGTTGGCTGGTGCCCGTAACGAGCTCGGATACCCGGCTGTACTCGATTCGATCAGCATTTCGCTGCAAGAACTGCAACTAAAGCGAATCGTAGTGGACGATTCCAGCCAAGGGGACGACTGTCGTTTGCTGGGACCTATAGCCGTCGACGTGTCGGTCCAGCGCAACTTGTCTGCGTGGTACACGGCAGTTCCAGAAGTCAGCATCAGCGCAAAGCTTCGAAAGATCCAGCTGGTTCTAGACCAAGAAAACTATGGAAGTTCCATGAAAATCGTCTTGGACAATCTGGCGGAAGGATCTAAAGACACTGCGGAACACCAGCAGCCAAGTCGAGGGACTCCTGGACAAACTGGAACCGTTACTGGAACAGTTAAACCGATTCTGGAGTCTTCGACATCAACCGAAGGATCTCAAGGAAAGATGCTGCAGAAATACGGTTCTGTTAGAACTAATTTAGCTTGTTCAGCTGAGCTGGAAGAAGTAGGACTTGAATTATTTGCCGACGTCAAACATCAGGAATCTCTGGCCAAATTTGCTATTCGCGGGTTCTCAGCATCCGCGCAGCTCATGTCGGATAGTTCACTGGAAGCTAAAGTTGCACTTGCTTCCTGCCTGCTCGAAGATACCCGCCCCAAAGTTTCAACGCCCCTCTCCCCGGTGAGGAAACCTGGAACCAAACCGATTGTTCGCCTGTTCTACCCGAAGGAAACTGCCGACACCGTCCACGAGATGATTACCATGACCTTCAGAAGCACCAGTGATCAGCAGTCCTTTGTCGATATGAGAGTTTCTGGGTTCACGCTGGTCCTTTGCCCGACTTACATGCTGAAACTGGCCAATTTCTTCACTGCAGGACTTCCCCAGCAACCTGTAGGCACTAAAACCGAACAACCAGCAATCAATGAGTACTTTCCTAATTTTCCTATTCAAATTATTTCTTTATTAACAAACTTTTTGATTTTTTTTCCAGTAGTTTGAATGCTGGAACTGAGAAAACTGGACCTGGAGCTACGAATGCTTTGACGAGTGTTTCTCTAAGACTGGATCGTCCGGACATAATCCTGGTTGAAGAGATGGACCTCGACGCTTACGGACTGATCATGAACATGGAAGTCGATTTCAACGTCAAGATAACTCCCACCTTCAAAAACGCGTCGGGAAGCATTAGCCAACTGCACATCTTCTCTTCGGTTCTCGATCCGGAGCGTCGCAAAGAATCTTCGGCCGAAGTCTTGAGTCCTTGCACTATTACGGTTTTAGCCAACATGGAGGATGCCCCACAATCGTGTCGGGTCAGCGTAGAAATCAGCGATGTCCTCCTCAGCGTTTCGCCCGGTACCATTGGGTTATTGACCAACGCCAGTAAGACTTTAAGCCTTCAAGAAGAAGCTCCCGCAGAAACCGACCAAGTGACTGTCAGCGGAAAAGATCTTTGGGAAACTAAAACGCTGGAACAACTCAAACTGCCGTTTCTGGAACCAGAAATCGCCCAGGAAGTTTCTGCAGACAAATCTCCGTACTCAGGTTTGTATTTTTTAAATAAAATCTTGAGTCTACGTTTTTATGTTCTAAGTTTTTTTTTGTGAATTTTAGAGTCGAAGCCACCAGTGGAGCAGTTGATTTTTAGTGTCTCGCAGTTCGCTATCTGCTTGGAAGGCGGTAGACGAAATCAGACTTACCCTCTCGTGATGCTGGAAAGTAGTTTCACGGCCAATGTACGCAACTGGAGTAGTGCCATGGAAGCAGAAGCTGTGCTAAAAACTGAAGCTGCGTACTACAGTAGCACTCACGCCTTGTGGGAACCTTTACTGGAGCTGGTAAACCTTTTCAATTCGTAAAATTTGCGAAATTGTGCTAAAAATTTGAAATAAAAAGGTTGAAGATGGAAGTGGAGGTCATCGGAGATGGGAACTGGCCATTACTGTCCTGAACAATCCTGCGCTTGATGTCCAGGACTACGAGGTGGATCAGAAGCCTCCGTTGTCTATTAAGATCGAGTCCACGGACAATATGGAAATTACTGTCACCAGAAGTTTTCTGGACGTTGCCGAGACGCTGGGCGAATCATTCGGTGCTGCAGTGAAGCAGCAGCTGTCGAAGAAAGACTTACCGGCTGCTCCGTACATGATTCGCAATGACCTGGACCTGAACATCGAACTGGAACTGGACAAGAGCGAATTTAGTGTTGTTAACTCTAGCAATCCTGGAATAAAATCAGTGGTAAGTTATTTTAACACGTCTACAAACGAAGACTTTATCAATCGTTTTCCCATAGGTCCTGGAACCTGGAACTGAGGTAGGATTGAAGTTATCCACGTCGTTTCGTTCGCGGTCGATCCTTCGCGAACAGAGCAAAGAGGAAAACCTGCTGCAAATTTTTATTCCGGAATACAACTACAGGAAAGCCTTGCCGGTCAGCCGCGCCAGCAAGCGATATCTGCCCTGTGTTCAGCGCGGAGAGTCGCGCGGTTTCATTTTCGAGGTCCGCAACGACTTCGGATTCCGCTTCGTCACGTTGCGCAGCGTCGTGCAGATCCGCAATCACTTCCGACTACCCGTCGATGTCTACTACATGACCAAGAGCGGCAATGAAGTCGCTGGGGCTGGGCGACTGGAAGGCTGCAAAAGTCTTAACGTCTCGCCGCATGCGTTGTATACCCCCACCGGAGAACTCTTCTTCTGTCCGCAAGGGTACATTCCTCTTAACTACCACATACAAAATTTTAGTATATTTTCATGATATTTTGAAATAGGTATGCGGTATCGTACCAGGCGTACATATGGCGGGATCTCCAGCGTTTTAATTCTGCATCTCCTGCAATGGTGATGGAATGCCCACCCCGCAACGATCCAAAAGGAGATCCCTTCTACTTCCAGGTACCGAATTTGCTGAATTCTGCTTTGCGTTATCGGATTATGATTGTAACAGTTCCTGCAGGTTGATAGCGACTACGAGCACATCTTCCTGGAGGACACGCGCAAGAAAACACTGCACAGTTTCTGCTACCAGATCCACTTGAGACCTGCAGTCTCATTTCACAACCTTCTGCCTGTTCCAGTCCATGTCTTGGTTAGCGGAACCGTGAAAGACAATATTGTCCAGCCTGGAGCTAGCCTGGATCTAACTGCTGTCAAACCGGGTGTTTCTACAGTTGTTCTGAAGGTCTTTTTTCAAATTTTACTGTCCTCTTAACCAAGATTAGCATTAACAGTTACTAAATTAACATTTTTTAACGTAGATTTTGGACTACATGGATCGGGACTGGTCCTGCAAAGAAGAAGTGAAGCTTTCACCGCCAGAGCTTTCGGTGTGGACCTTTGATTCGTACGAAGGAACGGCTAAGGCTTCACTGCATCTAGGGATGCATTCTGCCGTCAAGGACAAGAGTCTGCACTTGTCACTCTACTGTCCCTTCTGGATGATAAACAAAACTGAACTAATGCTAACTTACAAGGTATATCTTGCTAACTTGAGATTCACGACTACAGGACAAAAATATTAATTAATAGTAAGGTAGCAAAATATAAAATGTTGCGAAAAACTTACGCTATACATTTCAGCGCTGTGAAAAAAATCGCAAAGCCCACGGAGCCCGCAAATCTATCAAGGTAGTTTAAACACGAACAGTACAATTCATCAAACGAAAAATTTTGCAAATGTTTTACATAATTAGCATTCCAAAAAAAAATCTTCATTTTGCAAATTTTCTCCATTTTTTGCTTTTGATTTGCGATTTTGTGTATTATCGGTCCAGTTTTATGTTTTTTAGCGTTAAATTTTCGCGTATTTTCAGCGATGGGCGTCTTCTGTGTCGCTCATGTCTGTAGCGTCGTTGGCGTCATTCGGGGTGAGTTTTTTCCCAATTAGAAAATAGTAAAGTTGATGAATATAAAAACCGGAATGACGCCTGCCTACAACACACTAACTCCTCCATAGATACACTGCGATTTTTCTCATATACAGCACTGCAATGCCAATAGTTTGAAGTGAAACATCATTCAGCATGGTTTGACGTATATGTTTGAGAAAAATTAATTTTTATAATTCAAATGTAACGCTGAGTTAATTTTTTTTTTTTTTTTTTGTGAAAAAAGGGAGATGAGGATATATTGTATCACCCGGAGAACTTTAAAGACCCAGTGATGTTCTCGTTCCACCCGAAATCTTTCTTCGGCAAGAAAAAAGTTCAAGTGCGGGTCGAGGACAGTAGTTGGTCGGAGCCCGTCTCCCTGGACGCAGCGGGAAACTCGGGAACGCTGACCTGCGTTGCCAGCGACATCCAGTATCAGCTCGGGGTCTTGAACGAGCTGAGCAATTCGCCGCTCACGAGGCTAATGACTTTCACCCCGTACTACGTCATCACCAACCGTGCGGCTTTCGACATCGAGGCCCGAGAAGGCTGCCCACACCTCGTGCCGCCTGTGTCGCCCGAGTGGCACTTGATCCCTGCGGGACAGTCTCTACCTTTCTGGCCGAAATTTGACCAGAAACTTGTAGTTTTCCGTCTGGCTGGCTCGTCGAGAGAGTCTAAAGCCGTCAGTTACGATAGTCAGGTATGTTTCGTATCAAAAGTTTGAAAATTTTGTATAGTAAAAGTGTTGAAACTTTGTACTAGATTGCTGCTTCGACGCTACTGGCTTTGGACGATGACACAGGGGGACTGTACGTTGATTTCAACGTGACAGAGTCTTCGGTGACGATTATTTGCGACCAGTACCAAGATGGAAACGCACCAGCTCTACTAGTTAACAGTACCGAGAAATCCGTAGTAGAAATTGTGGAAGTTTCAGCACCGGGAACGTCTCTTTGTCCTCCAGTTGCGTTACACCCGCAACAGGCGCGTTACTTTACCTGGGAACATCCCACTGGACCTCGTCTGTTGTCATGGAAACATGGGGGGAAAGAATTCCAGGACGGTCTGAAGAAAGATGCTACCGGAGTATTTTCACGTAATTTATTACAATGTGCCCACTTTCATTTTCCCCATTTTCCCTTCTTTTTCCCCTCCGGACTAGAATACACGGTACGTTTAGATTTTCCCTTTGACCCCTTCACCTTCCCTCTTCACTTTTTTCCCCTTTCCAGACCCCATTTTTCCCTTTTCAGGGAGTTTCCGTGCAAGTGGCAACTGTATTATTATTAATATAATTAGAGAATTAATTTTATAACATTTTGATTTTTGTAGAAGAAGATGGCGCTCTGCGGTGGATCTCTTTCCTGCACGGTCGTCAGCGAATTGTCCTCTTCACTGACGATATCGGGTTGGTCGGTGACATCTTACGCAAGTCTAACCTCGACATCTTCGAGCAGGAGATCAGCCTCTCCATTAACGGGATAGGCGTCTCTCTGACGGACACGGCCAGTCGCTGCGAGGTTCTCTACGCCGGAATCCGGAGCTCCGGAGTCGTGTGGCAAACATCTAAAAACGGACGTCACTATCGAGCAATGAGAATTCGTGAATGCAGCGTGATAGAAGATGCCTTCCAGCGCCATTTGAAACTTATGGCCAGCAGCACTCAAGTAATTTAATTCATAAATAATAAAAAACTAACATGATCGTTATTTAAATGTTTCAGGTCAATCCTATTTATTCCGTGGACGGTGGACTTGAAGTTGATTTCTCTGAATGGAAACTGCATAGACCCAAGGAGCGTCTGTTACGCAGGTCCTATCAGGCTGGACTGTGGCTTCGCCTGCAGTTTGGTCAACACAGTCGTTTGATTCATTTGTGCCTGAATCGATTGCAGATCGATAATCAGTTACCCGATTGCGTCTTCCCCGTCGTGTTGGCTCCGGTTCCGCCTCCCAAGAGCGTAGCAGCCGAAGCTGTGCCGCACCCGTTTATCGAAACGTCGATTGTGGAGCGATTCGTGGAAGGTAGCGATGTCAAGCAGTTCCAGTACGTCAAGCTGCTGATCCAGGAACTCCACGTTCGCGTCGACATGTCCCTGATCAACGCTCTGGGCACCTTTCTGGCTGGCAACACCAGCTACTTGAAATCACCAACGGATTTGAAGGAAAACCTGGAAAAAGACATGGCGTCTGTCCGTCAGAGTAAGTTCTCGCTCAGTCATCTTGAAAACTTAACTTTCTAACGTTTGTTTCGTTGCAGGCTTGTCGGAGAAAGCATCGGCTAGCTTCACCAGGGACCCTGAAAACTACTTCGGCTACCTGCACTTATCCCCGCTGAAGATTCACTTCAGCTTTTCCAATACCGGCAGAGGAGGAGCTGTAGGGTCGCATGGAGATAACCCGCTGAATAACATCTTTGGCCTGCTGATGCGTACTGTCGGGGTCTCTGTCACTGAGATCCAGGACGTGGTCTTCAGACTGGCCTATTTCGAGCGGGTGAACACTTTCGCCAGCTGGAATAGTCTGACCCAGGAACTGCAGAACCATTACGTCGGACAGGCCATTAAACAGTTCTACGTTCTCGCTCTCGGCCTGGATGTTATAGGGAACCCGTTCGGCCTGGCTGTTGGTAATTTTGCTCGGTTACTAACTTTATAATGGAAAATTTTTAGTGAATTTATTATTTTAGGCATTTCTCACGGGGTGGAGCAACTCTTTTACGAACCAATCCAAGGCGCAGTTCAGGGACCTGAAGAATTTTTCGAGGGACTTTCCATTGGAGCCAAAAGTCTGATTGGACACACCGTCGGAGGATTTGCGGGAGCAGCTTCCCGCATTACTGGAACGCTAGGCAAAGGTAATTATTATATTATATTTATTATTCGTTATTATTGATATATATTTATTCTATATTAGTTATTAGTTATTATTTATAATTAAAAAATGCAAAAATTAGAATGTGTTATACACTTGTTAGTAAATTTTGTAACTCACAAAATATTAAATTTTCATGGCTAATTTTTTCTGCTTAATCTTTTCCAGGACTCGCGTTTCTCACTTTCGACGAAGACTATCAGACAAAACGCCGGGAAAATCTGCTGAGGAGACCAGCAAACATCAAAGAGAACTTAGCACAGGGAAGCAAAGGTTTACTTCTGGGCGTTATTGACGGAGTCTCGGGTAAAACGTCCCGTGAAAGCTTTTCGATAGTAAAAATTAACGAAACATTTGTTTATTATTAAGGTGTCGTCCTGAAACCTGCTGAAGGTGCACAGCAAGAAGGAGTGGAAGGATTTTTCAAAGGACTGGGCAAGGGAGTCGCTGGTCTCGTCACTCGTCCCGCTGCGGGACTCTTCGACTTCGCCAGCGGAACGTTTGACGCCATGAGAAGGTTTTCTCCTTAACTGAACCTGAAAATTAGGTTTTTTTTTTTACAGGGATTTGGATTTTCCAGGGCTGCTGATATCCACGAAGAAACTGTGAGGATGCGTCCGCCGCGTTACGTCAATCCGGACGGCGTGTTGCAACCTTACGACCGTCACCACGCTGAGGGAAACAACATTCTCCACGTAAAACTTCGTCATATCTTCAAAACAGCAATACAGAACTAAATAATCTTAATTTAGGTGCTAGAAAAAGGTAAATTTGCCAGTACGGATAACTACGTAGAACACGTAAGCGCTGGAGGCGAAAACAAATTCGTTCTTATGGTTACGGATCAACGAATCATGCGGCTGTACCGGCAGGATCTGTTCGTCCAATGGCAGGTAAGATAAAATCTCGGAATTTGATTGGGCCTTGAAGCTGATTGGTCCAGATCGCTACGTCTTTCTACCAATTGGAAATTTTTATGCGTAATTTTTTGCAGATTGAATGGACGTACACGTACGATGAAATTGCGGACGTCCCGACTGCACACAACCAGGGAATCTTCATACCTTTGCGACAGACCAAGAAAAAAGTTCTGGGAATGTTCTCCTCCCGAGAAACTGGCAAAGAAGTCCCAATGAACTCGAAAGAAAAATCAGCGGTAAATCTATAATATATAAATTATGAATCAAAAATATTTCAAATATTTTCGGAACAGTGGATTCTGCGGAAAATCGAAGAAACGATGCGAGCCCGCTGAGCCTTCGACGGCTAGTCACCGAATATCTTCACGATTCTACATAAATATAAAATTTTTGCCTTTTTGGAATTTTTATTAATAGAAATTTCATCTGCGTGGCTTTAGCTGTTCTTTATAAACTGTTGCTTCAATCGCTCAGCTTCGAGTGCTTCGGAAAGTGTCGTGCTCGACAAAAAAAGCGATAATTTTTTTTGGAATATTGGAAGTTAACATGAATATACAGTTCTATTAATAGTAATGATAATGTTTTAATAAACTGGTTTGTGTATTGGCGTAACGCAGTAGTCGGTAAAGCGTCTATTGATGAAATAGGAACAGTGGGAGAGGCTGTTTTATTAAGATCTGAGATTAGACGAACGCAAAAAATAATTAGTTTTGAAATAGATTAAGTTTTTTTTTTTTGTATCAAATAGTTTTGCTTAAAGGGTACACTCCTTGATGACGCAGCCATTCTGGTAGTAAGCACCATTGTTTCACACGTTTTACAAGAAAAATTTTGGAAAAAGTTGCCTTCAACTGTGGATTGCTGCGAGGAATTCGGGACGAGGCCTTGAACGACCTTGACTTGTAAAGTGTACTGACTGAATACCCGTTATTCAGTGGTGGGATTATCGTACTCTTTGAATTTAATGTGTATCTCTGATTTTTTTTAGAAGCGATTTTTCTGAGAAAAAGTTTTCCATTGCAAATGGTATTGGCTTATCTCGCGTGTAATCAAAGGGACAAAGAAGATTTTTCACCTGCGAGTCAACGAACCAGACAACCTGGACGGCCACACCCTTCTACTTTTATTTAAAAGGCAATTTTATTTTTCCTCGAATTTTTATTTGAAGTAGATTTAAAAGGCTTCTATAACTTCTGTTCTCGGTTAATGGTTTTTGCGGAGTTTTGACCACATGATTTGCACATAAACTTGTATCGATGATAAGATTTTAAAATTCTTTCTAGAACATTTTTTTATTATTTTTATTTTCATCGCTTGAGCAAACACGGAGTGACACTTTACAATGCTCCCGTGTACAGCAGCAGCAGCAGCAGCCATGATGACTCTACATCTGTACAACGTCTCTCTATTTATTATTATCTTTTCAGGTTTTTGTGATTAATCACAGGCAAGTCGACTTGTTATTTGCAGTGATTTATGAAAGTCATTTCTTGCAGCGTCATGTGAACCGCGAGAAAAAAAAAAGAAGTCCACAAAAACCCACATGTTTCATTACACCTGTTTGAACTTGAATCCACTTCAGAGTTCCATGAACTTGTTATTAAATCATTAATTTACGATAATTTAGTAGCCATTAAGTTCTACTATCAATTTAAGTTAACTACGAAGATAGTTAATCAAGTAGTTTATAGATGAAAAGAAACGGCAGAGGCAGTCATGCGTTAATGGGCTACTTTTATTGCTGTTTAAATCAATCGAACCCGTTTCCTTACGGCCACTAAGACCCGTTACACAGCAAATTTCGATAATACTGCAATAACCCTTGAGAATGATGCTTATTTTATTAGATATGTTGATTACCGTGGGATATTTGGAAAGTTTTGAAACCCCCCCTCTCCCCCGACATTTAAGGAGGGAGCGGCCATTTTGAATGAAGGCGCGGCTCGGTTCAAAATGGCCGCTCCCTTTTCATATTGTACACATCGAGCTGGGAACACGATTTTATTACAGAATTTACTCTTTATTATTATCTGTGTTTATTCAAGTTTTATAATTACAAGTTATTAATTTTTATTATAATATTTATGATGTTTGGAATTCTTTCGATCGTAGTAATCGATTATTAATTTCGTATTCCAAATATAGTAATTTTGGAATAATTAATTACTAGTTTTGAAAAGAATAAAATACATTTTGAATGAACAAATTAATTATTATTTATATAAAACAGCAAAATATATATATTGGTATATTATAATTTTAAAATAAATATTTAAATTATGTGTTCTATGGACCGAAGAACATGAGTACGGTTACCGATGATGGCTAGTAACCGATTCTTCTGCAAGGAACAGTATATGGAACCGAATACGATTCGCATAGAGTAGCCGTTACGCATTACTGAGTAACCGGATTCGTGCTCCTGCGTGTTCTTCTCCCCTGCGAATCCCACAAGATCTTCTCAGTCGGCGTCCAGCTCTCGTCCGGTGAACACGTGCGCCAAGAGCCGCCCTTTGTTGACCCTTATTTCTGATTTTAGTTAAAGTTTCGTTGCCCTTTATATAATTCTTCCCTTAATTATATATACAAATATTTATATAAAAAAAAAATCTGAAAAATTACGGATTCTTAACGTGTGTTTGCTGCCTTCATGGTGTTAACGGTAATGCAAAATATTGATAAATTTATTCATGTTTCTAAATTATTACGAATAATATAATTTTTGTGCAAGTTCAATTAACGTTAATTAAGAAGCAATATTGATAAAATAACTGAGGTTTAGAAGGTAATGACTTGGAATTTATGAATAATATTAATATATTATAATAATATCTAAATAATATTATGTGGTAAGCTATAATGTAATGAATACAAACATTTTTAAATAGGAAAAAAGTAAGATTCCTTTAAAAGGGGGCGTCAACCCAAACATGCAGAAAACTTTCAAAAATTAGATAGTCACAAAAACAGTCATTTAAATATAATAAATAATAATAATAATAAATGCTATTCGTATTCATTCATTTTTATTATTTCATTTAAGTATATTATTTTGCATGTCTGTTATCGCTGGTTATCAACCTGTTATCAATTGTTATCACTAATACCTCTGTTACATCAGTTATTTTGTTAATTTTAATAATCGATATACAATGAATTATAATAATAATAGATTCGAATTATTTTTACAGGAAATTGATATCGACATTTATGCACTCGATAATCGACTTTAAACAGGTAATTTAATCAAATTCATAATAAATAATACTAAATTTACTATTAATTTGACTACAATTAATTTATTACAATATGAAATTTCAACATTTAAAAGGCGGGAATCCCTCCAGTACAAATGGAGCCGGTGGATTTATCCATAAACCGGAGTAGCGTACGTCACAACCCCGGTTTCTTATCCCACTTCGCTACGGCAGGTATCAACGGTATCGATTTGCGTATCAAAAAATCAGGTAATCACACAGCACCGTCTATCAGAAACACCTCCAAATCACGAAATCATCATTTTCACGACGGATTAAATTGAATTATTTATTCAATGTAATGACTGGAAGATATATAAATTTCTAAATTTGCGAATTTCTTTACTTTGTGGTCTAATGGTTAAGGTAACTGCTTCCCTACTCAGGTGTCCCGGGTTCGAATCCTGGTATTCTCAGTTTTTTTCTTGAATTTTTTTTTGTAGTTTTTTAAACGATTTGCTATCTAACTATGATCTAGTAGTCGTTTATGTACTCACTATTATCATATTACTATTATTACTATCGATATGGGGCTTAGAGACTATAAGAAAAGTTGAGTTTAAAAATGGAGGTTTTCAATAAGTGATCACGATACTTGTTAGTCACGAACTATCGTCGTGAGTTGCTTACACGATGTAATAGACCAAATAATAGTCTCTAATTATGATACATGAACTGACAATCGATACATTTACTCTCCAACTTAATATTTCAATCAGCCCCAAACCTCCGCACTATCATTAACTATCAGTAGTTTGATGACTTCCTCGTTCAAATCTCTGCAGTTCTCACCCAAATCCCTCTATAAATACTACTACTACTACTACTACTACTACTACTGTTACGGCCACCACTACTACTACTTCTACTACTAGTTTACGTTTTCCTCAACAGATGGCGTTTCCATCGCGCGCTGTTTCCGGCCGAGCCCCGCCGCCATCTTGGGTCGTCGCCGTCTCGCCGCAGAGAACTCGCCGTTGTAAGTTTCAACCAAGTTTAAAAATACAATCAATAGTTTTTACTAACTACTAACTATCAAATAGTGTTCCCAAGTTTCTTAGCAATGTTTGGTAAGCATAATAAAGTAGTTTTAAGGTTTTTTAAACCCATTTTTTAGCCAGTTTTTTGACCCGGTCTTCAGACTAGCTCAGAACTTCCAAGTGTTTTTTTTACATTTCTAGACCAAGTTAAGTGAATTACATTAGTTACTGTAGTTAATTTATGATCTAATTTAGTTACTTTAATGTTTCAAATGTACATAATGGGATTATTTTGAGTTTTTTTTAGCGAAAATCTCCCGCAGTGTTGGTATAACGCAACTTTGCAGGTGGGGTGATGCGATTAGAGAAACTTAGAAAAACTCTAATGACAGCCAAAAAAATGATTTATAATTAAATTACCGTTATCAGAAATCAGTCATGTATTATTAAAACAACAAACCATTACTTTAACTACTTTAGTATAAGAAATAATAGTTAATATAGGTGTTAGACTTTTGATACTTTGTCCATTTACTGATGAACGGTTCACGACAGAAATGAACCGTAATTCCGGTTTGGTTCTACGGTTCGTCCTAGTACCCCACGGTTCAGTTCGGGTTCTGCGGTTCACGGTTCGGTTCGAAAAAACGGTTTGGAAAGAACCGCTGATTGCTGGACTTATATCTTTTGGCTACTTGGATATCGTTCATGATGAACGATTCATAGTAGAGATGAACGGTGGTTTCGGTTCGGTTGTACGGTTCAGCCTTAAGTACCCACGGTTCGATTCAGCGGTTCAGGTTCACGGTTCGGTTCGAAAAAAAAACGGTTAGGAAAAAACCGCATGTAGCAAGACTTTGTTTATGGGCTTTTCGGGTGCTGTTAGTGATGAACTGTTCACGACAGAGATGAACCGTGATTTCGGTACCGTTCTACGGTTCGTCCATAAGTAACCACGGTTCACGGTTCAGAGAGAAACCGCTGATTGCTGGACTTTGTCGGCGGACTTTTCAGATACTGTTATCATTCTGTTATCAACGTGTTATCAGATTATCAAAGTTTAACAGTTGATTGACGAGTTCGAGACCCCTGTTCTGGAGTTTGATTTACGAGGCGATGGGCATTTGCGATAACCTTCTAAGTATGTGTATAGCAAACAAATAACCACAAAGGGCGGGGTATCTTTCTCAATTGCAGGTTAACACGAAAACTGCGATCATTAATCAACTGTTAACCTCGGATAACATCCTTTGATACGTCTGCTGTACACCTTGACATACCCCATACAATAATATTATAATTATAATAATTAATAATAGTGTTAATAGTCCCAATAGAAATAGCAAAAGATGCGCTATAGTAAAAAATCTGAATGACCCTCTGAATGGTGCGTGATTATCATGGATTCAGCTAGACGATAGTGTGAAACTGGCCCACTTTCACGCGGTTCATATGCCTGAATCTTTCACGAACGAAGTCATGTGGTACTCAACCCTTTATTCAGAGGATTTCAGTTGTATATAGCAACTATCAAAGTAAGTTCAGCTACTATTCAGCTAGTGTTCAGCTACCTAGTCATCCTGTACTCAACCGTATGACTTGATGGTTGATAACAGGTGATAACACGATGCAAATGATTACTGTATGCAAATGAAGTCGTAAAAGTCGGAGTGAAAAACGGATTGGTTGTCATATAACGAACACCTCCTGCAGCGAAATTTACAACCTGGAAACCCCGCCAGTGCTATCAGTGGTTATCAACCTGTTATCAGCGTGTTATCACTATATTACTATCAACCTGTCTTTGTTATACGTCCACAAATTGACATTCTGGACGCTGAAAATCTTCATGTTTGGCTGTTATGCGATGTTATCAGCGTGCTATCATTGGTTAGCACCATGTTATTATATGTTATTATCGACCCGTTTCTGTTGTACGTCCTTAAATTGACAGTCAGGACGCTGAAAATTTTCACTTTTGTTTACTATCCAGTGTTATCAGCGTGTTATCAGCGTGTTATCATTGGTTAGCACCGTGTTATTATATGTTATCATCGACCCGTTTCTGTTGTACGTCCTTAAATTGACATTCAGGACGCTGAAAATTTTCACTTTTGTTTACTATCCAGTGTTATCAGCGTGTTATCAGCGTGTTATCAGTGGTTATCACCGTGTTATCATATGTTATCGGTGGTTATCAACCTGTTATCATCATGTTATCTTCTACATATCTTTAGTATGCGTCCATAAATCTTCATTCAGGTTGCTGAAGTCTTCATTTTTTATTATTATCGAGTGTTAGGAACGTGTTATCAGATGTTATCAATCTGTTATCATGTGTAATTGTTAATTAAACTGCCCAATTTTCGATTAGTTTGATAGTAGTCGTAGTTGGATTATTATAAGAAGTATCAAAGACATCTGTTATACAACAACTACTACCACTACTGCTGTATGCTATACTGCTACTAAAGCGCTATAACTAAGTGCTAGCTGCTATTAAGTACCATTACTATCACTACTAATTGCTATCACTAATATAGCTACTACTACTACAGTTACTATCACTGCTGTTACTACTGCTACTAAAAGCGCTATATAACTAAGTAGTAGCTGCTATTAAATATCGTTACTATCACTACTACAACTCCTGTTATTATTCCAATGACTATTATAGCTACTACTACAGTTACTATCACTGCTCTTGCTACTATACTAATAGCGCTATAACGAAGTAGTAGCTGTTATTAAGTACCATTACTATTACTACTACAACTCGTGTTACTATTGCTATGATTATTATAGCTACTACTACTACTACTACAGCTACTATTACTACTACTACAGCTATTATTGCTTTTACTGCTACTATTTCTTTTGCAGCCACCATTGTCACTACAGCTAGTCCTACTACTAGTAGTATTACTGCTGCCACTACTACTTATCCTTTTGTGTACTGCTACTACTTTCACAACTACTTCCACTACTATAGTTGTACTATTATGGTATTACTTTTACTACTGTAATGGTGCTAACACAATACCATTACCACTGCTACTGCTCTACTGCTACTGCAGTACAAGTACTGCTACAACTTATATCACAACTACGACAACAACTACTAATCTTCTTTCTTCATCCACTACTACATACTTCTATTACCATACCAGCACTACTATGAGTGCTAGTACTACCGTCACTACTAGCACGACTACTCTTCTACATACTACCACAGCTATTACTTCCACTACTACTACTACTGTTATTGCTACCACTATTAGTACTAATCCTCTTCTACAGACTACTACAACTATTGCTTCTTCTTTTCTACTACTACTATTACTACTACTTCTACTAACACTAGTGGTAGTAGCCCTCTTACATATACTACTACAACTATTGCTTCTTCTTCTACTACTACTAATACTACTACTACTATTTCTACTACTACTAGTAATAGTAGTCCTCTTACACATACTACTACAACTATTGCTTCTTCTTCTACTACTACTACTACTACTTCTACTACTACTAGTCCTCTTGCACAAACTACTATAACTATTACCACTATTACTACTACTTCTTCTTCTTCTTCTTCTACTACTACTACTAGTCCTCTTATACATACTACTACAACCACTACTTCTTCTTCTTCTTCTACTGCCACTACTAGTCCTCTTCTACTACTACTACTACTACAACTATTACTTCTTCTTCTACTACTACTACTATCGCTACTACTATACCACTTCTACTAATACTTCTTCTTCTACCACTACTAGTAGTAGTCCTCTTATAAATACTACCACAACTATTACTTCTTCTTCTACTACTAACACTACTATCATCACTACTAC
This sequence comes from Eulimnadia texana, assembly GCA_002872375.1. NCBI lineage: Eukaryota > Metazoa > Arthropoda > Branchiopoda > Diplostraca > Limnadiidae > Eulimnadia > Eulimnadia texana. Next base: position 16,967,204 of record NKDA01000001.1, read on the forward strand.
TCATACTATACCACTGCGGTTATGTATTGGAATAAAACACAATTACAAGTCCATTCATTACACGAGAACCCCGTAATAAACAATGACAAGAGATATAATTCGTTATGCGCCAAGGCTTGACTGTGGGTGTTTCTAATGGATCACGAATTCAGTCATTAGGGTCAAAGCTTTTCCACAAACTATCTCTTAAACTATCACCCGCAAACTATTTTTAACTATTTTGTAGTATTTAACTAGTTTTTTCTCTATTCCGGAACTACGTCATTCACTACTTACTTATTTACTTGCTTCCCTATTAGTTACTGAACTACTACTAGTAGTTTGTTAGCAAACTACTTAGTTACTATTTCGTAGTATTTGACTACTCTTTTCTCTATTCAGGAACTACGTCATTCACTACTTACCAAATTACTTGCTTTCTTGTTAGTTACTGATCTACTATAAGTAGTTTGTTAGCAAACTACTTAGTTACTATTTCGTAGTATTTAACTACTTTTTTCTCTATTCAGGAACTACGTCATTCATTACTTACTTATTTACTTGCTTCCCTATTAGTTACTGATCTACTACTAGTAGTTGGTTAGCAAACTACTTATTTACTATTTTGTAGTATTTAACTACTTTTTTCTCTATTCCGGAACTACGTGATTCACTACTTACTAATTTACTTGCTTCCCTGTTAGTTACTGATCTACTACTAGTAGTTAGTTAGCAAACTACTTAGTTACTATTTCGTGGTATTTGAATACTTTTTTCTCTATTCCGGAACTACGTCATTCACTACTTACTAAATTACTTGCTTTCTTGTTAGTTACTGATCTACTACTAGTAGTTGGTTAGCAAACTACTTAGTTACTATTTCGTAGCATTTGACTACTTTTTTCTCTATTCAGGAACTACGTCATTCACTACTTACTATTTTATTTACTTCCCTATTAGTTACTAATGTAGTAACCAGCAATCTAGTAGTTAGCTAGCAAACTACTTAGTTACTATTTCGTAGTACTTAACTACTTTTTCTCTATTCCGGAACTACTTCATGCTACTTAACTATTCTCATTTAACTAAGTTAAGCTACTGATTTACTACTAACAGCTAGTTAGCAAACCACTAAGTCACTATTTACTACTTTCACTATTTGCTAGATCAAGCGACGTCGCCAACGAAGATGCCGTCTTCCACGACGACGACGACGACGACTCCGACGCTCATCGCTATCTCCGCACTTACCTCGCAAACCGTCCGGTCCCGAACGGTTCGAGTCCGAACCGCGGTTCGCTGGGAGACTCTCCATCCCCGTCTGGCGCATCCCTGGAACCCCTGAACGAACCCCTGAAACGACGCAAAGTCCACAAATGCGATTTCGACGGTTGCGGGAAAGTCTACACCAAAAGCTCACACCTCAAAGCCCATAAGCGAACACATACAGGTTTTATTTACTATAAATAAACTATTTTAATAGTATTTCATATCATTTTATTCAAATTAACAGGAGAAAAGCCTTATCAGTGTACGTGGGATGGATGTTCGTGGAAGTTCGCGCGTTCGGACGAACTGACCAGACACTTCCGAAAACACACCGGACAGAAACCGTTCCGGTGCCATTTGTGTCAGCGGTCCTTTTCTCGCTCCGACCATTTGTCACTGCACATGAAAAGACACTGAACAATTGAACCGTTCGGGACCGAACCGAACCGAACCGTCAAGGTTCCGGTTCATACATTTTTGTGATAACACTGTCATATACTCGAAGTGCCTTTTTTTACGAATTTTCGATTTTAAAAAAACACCGTAATAAAATAAAAGTGCCACGAAGTGTATTAGAAATATGTTTTAAATTGAATACAAATATGTTTTTTTGATTGTTATTAATTAAGTATTAATAAATCAATAATAATATAATATAATAATAATATAGTACTATAGTCATTATAGTAATTAACTAATGTAGTATCGTGAATGGTGCATGATTACCATGGATTCAGCTAGACGATAGTGTGAAATCGGCCCACTTTCACATGATTCATACGCTTGAATTTTTCAAGAACTAAGTCGCGCAGTATTCAAACTCTTATTCAGAGGGCTCAGTTCTCAGCAGCTAAAGTAAGTTTAGCTACTGTTCAGCTAGTGATTCAGCTACCTAGTCACTCGGTGCTCAGCCGCTGTGCATTTAATGGCGTGCAGAAAACAGTGGGGTTTTTCACATTTTCCCCCCATTTTTCACCAACACTGTAATTGCCGTCCTTGAGAGTTTATACGACATATAATTGTTTAATGTAGATGTAATAAAAAGACACGTTGTAGTTTTCGTTAAATAAAACTTCTTTTTTGCAGAAAATTTTCGCACTGGGATGACAATTGCTGTTCTGTGTCCCTTTCAGTTGATTCGCGTACGAGTTCAAATGGGAAAAACTAGTGTATTTGTATATTTAAAAGTACGAGGAATGATATCAAGCATTTTCAAATGCTAATGTTTTATTTAGACATGCAATTACGTGTTCTTTTTAAGCAATTTCGTGATCGTAATGACGTCTTTTTATGCAGATAATCTTTTACCATTGGGTTTTTTTGTGTGAAATTTCGATAGATTATTATTGTTTTTAAACGGGAAATTGCTGGTAAATTATCGTAATGCACAAAAAATTCTCAAGTCCTTGGAGATGTAATTATTTTCTAGGGGATGATACGCAAATGATCAGTCCACTTTATTCCGGAATAATTTCACTGAATAAATTATCCATTTATTGATAAAATAATATTTGGGTATTTTATTTTGTTATAGTCATAGTAGCTTTAATTTTTAAAGTTATAAGCTGTTATATCATAATAATATATAAGTAATTAAGTTCAATATAGTAATATTAATATTTTATTTTTTAAGTTAAGTGGCAGTAAACTAATCTCAATGCTTAATAGTCATTAAAAAAATAATTATGCTAATATAACGTAATTTGGATATATAATTATATAATCTAAGTTATTTATTTTAAATTTAAATTTTGTCGAATTTATTTTATGTGAAACTGGCAACGCTGTATTTTTTTTCTTTTGTTTACGTGACCACTGGACACCACGTTATCTTCATTCAGCCCACCAGTGCTTCCACTTTGCAGGGAAATTCCCTTAAAAAGGGAAAACTGGGTTTTCAAAAAGGAAAAATGAGGAAAAAAAATAACATGGAAGGATAGCTTCACACCCTAGACGGAGGGGAAAAGGGTACTTAATATCTACAAGAGAAGGGGAAAAAAGGAAAATAGTGTCCTCTTTAAGGGAAAACGGAAAACAATCCACTCTGCAGCATTCAAAGTCAAGTACGGTAACAAAAACATGATATAATAATTTAAGACTTAAAAGATTTAACGTAAGCTACATTTTGTGAAATAAATTAGCAACTCTAATCTAGTGTCTCAAAATTAAGTTATGTTGTAAATTGATGAAGTAATCAAACGATTTATCAACGTCATGTTTCATATTTCCAGGAAAAAAATGGTGGATAAATTTACCTGCCCGTATAATCCAGCACACGTTGTGGATTTTGACAAACAATTCAACCATCTTCTCAAGTGTCGTAAGGTAATTATAACGTTAATACATAACACTAATTTAATGTTTAAAGTATGCGTGTCTGTAGAGTGCACCTAACGCTAAACAGTTTAGCATCTGTCGCTACGACTGGGGGCATCACATTCGGAATAAACATCTCGACGAGCACCACAATAATTGCCCGAACCGACTCAAGCTGGAGCATGACGTTTATAGGCAGAACGGTAATAAAAAATCACAAACTAAAATGTGAGTGGCTTTATTGGTTTTGTATGCGAAGCAACAGGTCAGGCATCAGCGCTGAACGTTCCAGAGCGCACGGATAATGTCGAGAGCATGCCGCCGAGCGACGAAAACTGGGACGGTGATCCTGAACTTGTTTTCAGTCAACAGGATCGCATCAACACGTCACGACACATGGTGTAATTCCCTATATTTATCAAACGCTATATTGAATTTATAAAATAGAGAACGTCAGGGACTTCATTGTTCTGAAGGGGGGACTTATCGCAAGGAACAGCGGCTGCATTTGACTCGTGGCGGGGTCGTGGACTGAAGTGTAAAAGTTTCGAACATATTGTGAATCATATTGCTATCATCACGCTCCATGTAATTATTGATCAAGGAACAGAAGCCAGGTTCACGAGTCTCGCCCTGGTTCAGCCGATCCCGACGCTACTGCTGCCGCTAGACGAAGCGTTGCTGGTACTGGACACGCTAAATAAACTGAGGAAACGTGCGAGTTTGTATATAACAATATTCACATTAAGCCTATTTTAACTTTACATTTATGTATTATGACTATTTTCATCATTTATTTTGGTTGTGTTTTTAATGTTTCATTGTATTTGCTGCAGAACGTCCCCGAGACTGGAGAACGAAGACTTTCCCAACGCAGCAAGGACGAGCGTTTTGATGAGGAAACTTCCCATTTCTTGTACTGGACCTTTCTGTGCTGCTCTGATTTCAGCAAAATTTAAGCTTTTCTCAAGTTTGCATATTAAACGTAAAGATACTGCCTTGCCACCCCTCCCCACCTTTTCAAGCCAGGTAACGTCTTCCAATTACTAGAACACCTAACCATAAAAGCACCCAAGTCACTAGGTTTCATGCTCAACAAATTTAGTATACTGTGGGCAGAAAAAGACTGACTTCTCCTTTTCTGTCGCGGCCCTGAAGGCCGGAAAATACACAAAATAAGATACTGCCTTGCCTCTTTTGCATTTACAAAATAATTTGCGGATTTTTTCAGTTATTGAACAACATTAAACTTGTTTGTAATGAAAACATTCGAATTAAATATTTGTTTGGGGAATAACAAGTACCATCGAGAACTCTATTACTTCGTAATAAACGAAGAATCCGTAATCTGTATTACTACTATTTTATTTTAGAATATTTAAAGTCCTTCCTCTGGGGCTCTGAAAGACCTTTCCCACATTTAGTTCTGAAATTCGCCACCGTGAAGGCGCTGCAGACTGCGCAATGGCGCTACTGGGCGCTATAGGCCGACTAAAATTCATTTGTAAAACAGAAATATTAACTAGTATCAAAATGCAGGTTTAAATATAGTTAAAATTCAAATAGTTAAAAATAACGACATTAAATTTTTTATAAAAAATGTCTTGATTGATTGATTTTAATAATAATGAAAAATTCCAGTATTTCTGCTACAAGGAGATCAACGGCGGTTAACCTTGTATTCTGTCAAGGTCAAAAAGTATGACTTCTTCCTCGACCTGCCAATTCCAGGTTGTCAGTCACCAGTTTCAGTTGTCTGCTCTGCAATGGAGACGTTAAGGCGTATAGTTATGCGAACACTTTCAGCGCCAGACACATTTGGCGAAGCGAGAATATGGCAAGTTTTTTTCTTAGTATCGGACGTAGAAAACCAGATTTTGACGTCGGGAAAGTTCAGGACAGAAGACGGACACGAAATGGTACCTGACTTTTTATCCTGAATGGAAACGGTGACGCCAAGGGAACGCACATGTCGGCGTATACCTCCGTCTCGAAACCGAAACAAGTCAGTACTTCAACAAGTCATGTCTTATGTTCTCACTTTAAAAGAGTCTGCTCCACAGCGTTCACTGTATACCTTCATGCCAAAGTTGTTCAGTTTTATGTCGAAATAGTAAATATTTCATTTTGTTTTCAATGCAGGGTGTGTATGCCACGTTCACTTTGTCCCTTCTATGGATGAGGAAAAAATCGCCAGCTTCGCTCTGTTAAGATCAAGGATCCACACCATTTCGGAAATCCGGGGTCTGACAACTGGGGTTGGGCCGAATTTTACCCCCGTAAAGAATATCACCGGGGATACGATCCTCATAAAATGCGAAAGTCCAGTCGCTGAAGGCAGCAACAGAAACCGAATCTCAGCCGACCGTCTCCAACTCCGCACATAAGATGGCTGCGGACGTCAAAACTTTTATTCGACAATCCCAGGTTTTCGGATGTCACCATAAGGGTCGGGCATGTTGAAATCCATGCCCACAAGAACATTCTCGCAGCACGCAGCAGCATCTTTTCGGCGATGTTCGCCCACGAGGTACATTGACACGTTCTTTTATGTCGTTGGTCGCTACCTATACTTTCTGCTACAAACACTTGTAGCTTTCAACTCGATTAAACTCATTGATTTGAATTGTGCGCATATGTCCGAAAACGTGCGGAACGAAGTATATAGTTATCCCGGACAGCGAGCCAGAAACCGTGTTCCAGTTCGTCCGCCATCTTTATTCCGGGTCCATCTCAGACGAAGCGCTAAAGGATGCGTTACACGGGCCAGTCAGTAGTCGAGCAACGGCGAAAGTCAAATCGCTTTGAATGGGGAAGACCTGACGCTTGACTGCCGCGTCATCCCTCAGGCTGTGAATTTCGCTTTTGACGGGTGACTTTGCGACTTTGACTGGCCCCTGTAACCCAACCTTAAAGGGTACGTTACACGGGAGTACGACTGGCCGAGCAACGACGAAAGTCAAATCGCTTTGAATGGGAAAGACCTGACGCTTGACTGCCGCGTCATCCCTCAGGCTATGAATTTCGCTTTTGACGGATGACTTTGCGACTTTGACTGGCCCCTGTAACCCAACCTTAAAGGGTACGTTACACGGGAGTCCGACTGGCCGAGCAACGGCGAAAGTCAAATCGATTTGAATTGGAGAGACCTGGCGCTTGACTGCCACGTTCTGCCTCAGGCTATGAATTTCGCTTTTGACGGGTGACTTTGGGACTTTGACTGGCCCCTGTAACCCAACCTGAAAGCAACGCGGCAGGTCTCTTCTCGGACTTGGTAACTTTTACGACGTTTCACCTCTGAAGCTCAGATCTGAAGACGTCCTGCTTATACCAACAACGCATGGACATCGCCAACGCCATCGAGAACGTACGCCGTGGCTGATTCTCACCAAGCCGACCGTCTTCAGAAGAAATCTATTTATAGTTTTATCCGACAACACATGAAGGAGGTGACTGAGCACGAGTCATGGAAGAGAATGTCCCGGAAAAGGCCCGCCATCTTGGCTGAGATAATGGCTGCCATGTTTTGACGACGACGACGAGGAGGACAACAACGTTGACGTTGCTGCAAAAAACAAAGTCCAATGGTTTCTATGCATTTTTGTTGCATTTTCCAGTGTTTCCTTGTACTTAGTTCACGTTTTTCCTAATCTTTTTCCGTGATTTTTAAGTCTTTTACCCGCTGTCGTACAAAGTTTCCCCGATTTTTACGGGGGTTTCCCGTGGTTTTCTCGACAATTTAAGGTTTTTTCGGTATTTTACCGCTTTTTTTTTCACGGAGTTTGTTTCAGAAACTTTGGGTATTTCCTCAGTGTTTTTCTAGTTTTTACTGAGGTTTTCTATAGTTTCTGATTTTTTTTATGTTTCCCTGGCTTCTATACCGTGTTTTTTTCCCGGGTTATTCCATCGTTTTACGGTATATTTCCATGTTTTCCACGGTATTCTTGATCCGTTCCGGTACTCTATAGTTTATTCCACTTCGTTTTAAGCCTTTGAAAAGCTACAAAAACTTTCAAAAATCAGGAACATGTATAAGGTGAATTAGAAAAAAAAGTTCGACATAATAGAAAAACTAAAAGAAAATTACATCTGTGAGAATGGTCCACGGGACCATCTCTCATCGGTAGCCGTACGAATGGGGAATGTCCACTCTTACTACCTCAGATGAAGGTCTGAGCAAGAGATACAGAATAGCAAAGACAAAGAAAATGTAAACGTTTCTAATGCATGTTCATATTCCAGTATAAAATCTCATTAAAACATACAATCAAGAGATATTTCAATTTTCCCAAAGTTACACCAGTGTAGTATGCCTTTTGAAAAAGTTGAATTCCTTTATATATTGAAAAAAAAAAATTTCTGTATTGTGTTTACTGTGTTCAACGCAAAAATGATATTTTCTTACAATAAAGGAGATTATCTGCAATTAAATGAATTATATGTATAACTTAATTTTTTTTTCTGTGATGAATTTTTAACGTCTGGCAACAGCGCAGTGTTGTGTTTCTTGTTCAACTTCGTCCGACGACGGCCGCACTACAACATCAGGTATTTACACTGTTTTATTTACAATACATCGACAGTAACAATACAAGTACTTAAATATAGTTTAGAATCTGTTAAATTTATCATCTGACGTAGTCTGTCTCATTAACTTTCTAGTAAGTGTTCGAAAGTTAGCATATTCAAATTGATAGTCGTTTGTTTATGTGTGAAAAATTTGCAAGTCACGCGTAATGTGATGATTCTGGTACAAGTGGCCATGTTTGTTTTAGTTTCGTTGTATGTATTTAATGGAATTGTATTTGGTAATTGTTAAAACTATTTTTTTTATTTAAGCTAAAAATGACAGAAAAAGTCAACTGCCCCTACAATCCGGCCCATGTTGTCGAGCCGCGCAGATATCGCTACCATATTGACAAGTGCCGTAAAGTAAAAAGTTAACAGATTTTACGATAGTTTGTACATTTCAAATACGTTCTTTTGTAGACTGCAGCCAATGCTGGAGAATTTTTTATTTGCCGCTATGATCAAAATCACCACATCCGCAAGGAGCTCCTCGAGAGTCATTACGAGACCTGCCCCGGACGAGTTCAGTTGGAACGAGCCCTTTGCACGGTCTCGAGTAAGAAATATTTCATTAGCAAAAAGCACTGTGTCTTTTAATATCTCTTAAACAGTCTCCGGTAAATCGTCTCTGAATCTGCCAAAGCCAACGGTTAACGTCAAGGCCATGCCGGAATGTGAGGAGAACTGGGACGAAGGTCCGCGACAAGTGTTCGACCCACAAGAGCGCATCAACACTGCTCCATACATGGTGTAAGCTCTTAACTTTAATAAACGTTATCAAACGCTCAATTAGTTTTCAAATAGGGTACCTGCAGGACTCACTCCATCCGAGCGAAAGGCGTACTACAAAGAGCACCAGCTGCGTTTGATGCAAGCCAAGTAATAGATCCATTTTGAATACCTAACACAGAAAATAATGCTTTTCTTTAGAGATGGACCTGATGCGGCCAAAGCTCAGCCTGCAATGGATGCGACTTCGGGTAATCGTAGGTTAGCTGAACTCGATCAGACTTCCGAAAAAATTTAAATGTGTTGTTGAACAGTTTCTGGTTCTGGAGTAACTAGTCAGCGTCAAGTAGGACCATTGCCGAACGCTTCTCAGCTATTGGGAAGGGGCCGTGGATTGATCAGTAATTATTTTCGTTAATTTTGTTATATAATTTTTGTTAAATTTTAATAATTAATGAATCAGGAACTCAAGAAGGATCTCAAGACAAGCGTCCAGGTTTTGCGGCTCGAGTGCCGCTGTTCCTAGCTCTGCTGCTGTTGCTGCTGCTGCTACTGCTCGCAACATTGCTGCTGCAGCTAATACTCCTAACATTGCTGCTGCCGCTGCTCCTGCTCCCGCAGCTTTGGGCATTGGAAGAGGCCGAGGAGTCAACGGTAAGTTTAATACCTTCACTGATCTGAAACACTGGATTAAACGAACTTGTATCTTAGTTCTGAGATTATGAAATTCATTTAAATCTAAAATGTACAAGTCTTTTAAGCGATTGATAACTTTATTGTGCTTGATGCAGGATGGGCCCGCGTCGCAGGAAGCGGGACTAGCACTGCCAGCTCCATTCTCAACGATGATGATTTTCCTGCTCTGTAAAGAAGTAGCGGCACGACAACGACTCTTGGAACGAGACAATTCCAGAATATTTGCCTTGATTTTTCTTACACTTATCTTAAGTCTTACCTGACGAAATGGGCTTTCTCTTGAATTTGAATACAGAAATATGACTTTTGACTTTACGTGAAACGCGGTGAATAAATTTGAAATTTTATGTTCTGAATCATTCTGCCATCTAGCGGTTAATGCTTGAATTAAATTTAGGTTTAATACATAATAATAGTAACTACTACAATTCGTTGTTCGGATTCAGGCGATGTGTTAAGTAATATTCAGTTAACTCAGTAAGTAATCACTTTTAGATAGACTAACAATAACAGAATTATTCAGTGAATTTTACCATATGTTTCAGTATCACAGGTGAACTCGTATGACAATATTTGTATTAAATTATAAAATGAATAAAGTGCTCGAGTCAAAATAGTTTTAATATGAGGTATGTAGCAGGAACTACTATAATAGATTAAGTTAGAAGACGTTATATTATAATAATAAATATATTTTATATACAATATATATAATATTTGTAAATTACTCAAAGTGAGTGATTACCTGCACTTGTTACTATTATTATTACTATTACTATTATTATTATTCAGACCCTTGTACAGAGCCGAACCTTTCCTCAATTTCTGCGAGAAATCAGACGTTGCTGCATTTTTCATTTAACGTGATACACGAAGTCGGCCTAAGATTTTTGGGAAACGATCCAAAAAAAATGAGGAAAAAAGAAGAGATAGACAGGCAGGGCGTTAACTCATTAAGAGATGTGACGTTTGAAGGTATTCTAATAGCTGGGTTCCAGCCATTTTGTTGTTGTTTATTTTGACTCTCGCGCGTTTTTATTTTCTCCGTTCAAGAAATCGAGTTTCACATATCGACGATGAACCACTTTTCTTCTTTCACCTGACTTGTAGACGAGCCAAAAAGCCCGCGCGCGCGGCCTTGTGGGACGCGCGCGCTTCGCTAACAAACCGACGTCGGCAGCGTCGTTTGGCAGCGGCCAGTACGCTACCGTTCCTCGTCGCAGATTGTTGTGTGCGCTATGTAGTGCATCGTTTTTTTCCCTCAGTTTTTTAACTTCTTTTTCTGCGTCTTTTCTTCTTTTTTTCTTTCGAGTAGTTTGATGTAGAAAAAGATGGCCGAAACGAAATCGTCGAAGAAACCTAAAGAGCGATGGCTTTTAACCCGCAAAACATGGCGGTACATGGCAGATGCAGGCCGTAAACTTGTGCCCGAAGGTAGTGATCCTCGAGATGTTAACACTGAAGCCCTCAGTCACAGATTCCAAGAGCTGTGCACTGAGGAAGACCAGTTTGTTCTGTGGGATGGACCGAATGCTGAGAGGAAACCCTACAGCTGGGAGAAGAAAGAAGATCCTGTCAAAGATCCCGCGAGACAAACTGAATCTGAAACACAGTGTGAAGCGATCAAAGATGAATGTCTTCCTCACACAGTCGCTACGCAGACTGAGGAAAATGAATTTTTCGAAATCGATCGAAAGAAGAAAGCTCGAAGTAGTTCGCAATCGATTCCCGAAGAACCGATTACTGATCAGCAACCGATAGTGAAGCAAACGCAGACTCAGGTTCCAGCGCCGAACCAGAATTTCAGTAGTGCCGTGATGAAGTATTTCGGAATGGGCAGGAAGAAAACGGATAAAGACAAGATCGATCGATTCAAAACTATCAACTACGACCGCAACTTGAGGAACATCAAATCGAAAAACGTTCATCTCGATTCCGTCGATACTGGCAACAACTCGAGCAAAGAACCAAACAAAAGGGACACAGAAATCTCTGTCGGAATCCAGGTTATTAATAGACTCATGAATCATTTCTGTCGCCAATTACCTCGTTCTAATTCGATGAATACATCACACATATTGAATGATTTACGGTAACAATATATTTTTAATCTATTTTTCTCTTCAAAGGTTGGAGAATCTCAGGTCTTGGGCGTCACGAATTCGTACAAACTATCAAGTTCAGGTTCTACGCCTTGGAGAACGGTTTCTCCAGTCAAGTCAGAAACCGCTTGGTCTGGAACCAGATGCTCCATCACCGTTAGCGACGATATGTGCGATGACGAGGAATTCTCTTATCGCTACGGTGCCGACTTTGCGGCTGGTGACGCAGATAACTACGTCTTCGGTCACCGGATGTCCGCTGATGACGTCCAGTGCGCCCAGCAGGTCAAGCAGATCTTTTTCGGGGAGAATTTCGCCCCTTATCAAGTGGATTCTTCAGTGAACCACCCGCGAGTCACGCGACAATCTCTGCCAGCTATTCAGGGGCAAGTCAAGACAACGCGATCCACATCGACGATATCCAATTTGCCGGGCTCGGAAAACAGCCCGTCTTATCAGGCGAAACGTCGGAGCAGTCTGAGGGTCTCGGCAGGCAGCAGACGAAAGAATTCGCCGCTATCTCACGTCGCCAGTAATTTGAATCTGAATCACTTGATCTCGGCCGTGATGCACCGCAGTCGATCAGGCAGTTCCCTTGTCCTCACCACCAAAGAGAACTGCCCAACTACCTCCATTTCGAGCACAAACCGTATCAGCTCCAAAATACTCTGGAAGAATCGATCGAAAAGTCAGAGTCGAGCCAGTGCCTCCAACACTTCAACGTGGACACCACAGGTATTTTAAATGGATCAGAGTGAACTGGGATTGATCTTACAGGGTAGACTGTGGAGCAAAAGTTTATCTTTTGTAAACGAAAGTAAATATTTCGCAGTTTGTATCCCAAAAGTAAAGACTGTTGGCTTCCGAAAATATCCCGCAGCAGGTGCCATTTGCAGTTTACACACAGTCTTCACAAATATCTCTTTAGGGGTCACCCCGAAAACTAGTCCAAATCCACAAACTCCTAAACTAACCTACAAAATCAAACAGTTTCACCTAAATCCCTATTCAACCTGAAAAATCTCAACTCTCGTAAAGATGACTGAGGTCTCGTGTAGTCTCATATGAGACTCCAAATACTCAAAAAAGCTTAAAATTGTGATCCACAAGTCCAAAAGCTCGTTTCAAACTTGGAAGTACTGAAATCTTGACTGTCATAAAGTTACTGAGGTCTCATAAAGTCTCATATGAGATTCCAAATACTCCAAGAAAACTTAAAATTTTGATCTACAAGTCCAAAGGCTCTTTTCAAACTTAGAAATACTGAAATCTAGACTCTCATAACGTTACTGAGGTCTCACATAAGTCTCATATGAGACTAGACGGATGAAAGACGTGGATTTTTGTGTTAGACAAACGGAGATTTGAGTAAGTCAGCGATGGTTTAGTTTAGATACAGTCCAAAGTGACCAAGGTATGCAACTGGCAGTCTAAAATTAGAGTCGTGTGAGCTCTAAATTGTTTTAAACGAAACACTGGCCCCTTGCAACACAAACCTTTCCTTATAAACATGTCTAGTCTAAAAGTCCAGCCCCTGGATTTTTCCGTCTCGTCCCAACATATTAGTTGTTCAATCTGTTGCAGTGTGTTCAATCAGAATTGACTGTTGACAGGGCTTTTGCAAATGGACGAGCATCACGGGTCGTCAGGTAATCCTGAACGACACTACGCTACTCCATTTGAGCCACACCGAGTGTCTGGTCCTCCGTAAAGTGGCGCTGGCCAAACTCCAAGAACTCGACATCAACATCAGTCTACGGCCTTCTGCTCCAGGTTTCAATCACTCTATACAAATTTCCCCATCCCGTATTCCATTATTCCGTTAGACTTAATTTTGATTTGAATGATTTTAGTAACGAGTTCTGCAGAACAGAAACCTAAGAGAAGAGCACAGCTGCTGAGGAAACGAGATTCACACAGCTCCAGCAAATCAATCAGTCAAGGTATTGACCATGTATCATAGTAGAGAACTAACTGTAGATTATATTTGATAATAAATGGTGTTAAATAGTTGTATCTGATTGTAGTTCTAGTATTTGGCAGTGCGAAGAGTGTGAAGCAGCCAAAAAAAAAAGTGCAGCATGACATCATTTAATGGAGCTGTTAACTTGACAGGATTTCTTTTTGTTTAAGAATTTCGATACTTTATATTCGATTTTATTACGCGACGCCATTTTTTGACTGTATCTCTTCAGTAGCAAAATCCTCGTATGTTTTAGGTGGGGCGTCAGGATCTAGTGGATTAGTCTTCGGCATTCCGCTGGAGCAGTGCATAGCCAACGAGCGGGTTACGTCGGATCAGGCGGACGACAGTCAGCTGATCCGTAAATCTTACGGAAGTCACGTGACCCCTATGATCCCCGAAAAGGTAAACTACACATTCCTCGACCCCTGAAAGATGAAGTGTTATCACTGTTATCAGTGTGTTATCAGTTTATCAGCCGATTTTTGCTCAGGGGGTCTTTTGGGCCCAACAGTTGGGAGTATAGACGCACTAAAAATGCTGAGGTATAAATAGATCTTTGTATCGTGTGGCCCGCCAAACAGTGAAGCAATTCTTCTTTCATAAAGCCTATAACCTTCTATTGTGCGGCTACTGCAAGAATCTTGGAAGAATCTCGAGAGAACTGAGAATCTTGAGAATTTCGCGAGAATCCTAAGTGGTAGAACCAAGAATCTTATAGTTCTACAACCCAGATCTATTTAAGCTATTTTACGTAGATTACTATTACTAAATTATAAGCATTTTATAGCATGTCATTATTATATTGAATTATTACGTTTATCTTTACTAGAACTATTATATATAAACTTTTATTACTATTGAAGTAACTACTTCTTTTTACATTATTTATCTATCAAAATTGTCTGTCTATAGCCCATACACATATAAAAATATATTATATATTTAATATAAATGTAGGTATTATTTTTATTAATATTTAACTTTTAATTTAATATTTTATTCATTAATTTTTAAATTTGTCTATATATTATATATTTTATTACAGAACAAACATCTTTTATAATTATGTGCTTTTACTGAATTTTTAAAACGTTTACCATTGTATATTATATAGATATTCATAATATATAAATACGTATTTGTGTGTGTGTGTATGTTCAAGTCCTAAGTTTAGCTTGTTGCCAAATGGGAACACTTCATGGCTCATGTCTGGCCGCTTTCTTCCCCATGACAGTTGGTGTCTTTTTCCCCAGCCTTACATTCCGCACATTCCTTCACCGAGAGAGGAAAAAAAAACTAAAATATTCCAATTTGAAGCGTTTTTTAAAAACGGTTTACGCTCCCATAAAACGGTTTGGGAGATAGCACAAGCCCTTGGAGAACCTCTTTGACTTATGGTTTTAGAAATTGGTATGAGTAGCAGCAGCAGCAGAAATAATAAAACTAAAAATAATAATAATCTAGCAGGTAGAATCAGGCGAGTCTGCAGCTTGGGAAAGGAATCGGAGCAGCGAATCTACTGAAGTTCTACCCGAAGAACCTCACAATCCTCGGGTTCCATCAATAGTTTCAGCCTGTCTTCAGCACTTAAGAACTTACGGACTCAACACATTAGGGATATTCAGGGTCTCCAGTTCGAAGAAACGAGTGCGGCAGGTATCTAATTTAGTTTTAATAAAACTGAATATTTATTTACTGGATTATGTTGTTTTTAAGTTGAGAGAGAATTTCGACAGCGGCTGCGAAGTGCGGCTCAGCGAAGAGAACTGTCCTCACGACGTGGCAACGCTGTTGAAGGAATTTCTACGCGACTTGCCCGAGCCTTTACTAACACGGCAACTTTATTCTGCATTTGTTCAAACTCAGAGTAAACTTCTTCACTATTTAATGAGTTCTTAAATTCACAAACATTTGAATTACTGAAGAAATCAGAAATCGCCAGTCGCAGTTGATAGCGCTGCGCCATCTGATTCAACTGCTACCGGCGGTGAACCGCGATACGCTTCACGCGCTCCTGGCTCTACTCAGCGACGTCGCGACTAAAGCTGCTGATTACCGGGGTATCGACGGACAAGTGGTAGCTGGTAACAAAATGGATAGCAACAATCTGGCAACACTGTTCGCTCCCAATATTCTTCACGCGATCCAGCCGGGAAGTTCTCCCGAGAAACTGGCGCAGGATTTCATGGAACGGGCTGATGAACGTATAGACGTCATCAACGTCGTTCGCAGTATGATCGAGAACCATAAACAACTCTTCGAGGTTCTAAAACCACTAATTAACTTAAAATTAAACTAATTATTAACGTTAATCTGGGCCAGGTAAGTGCTGAGCTACTCAACGAAGTCTACACCGCTATGATGGATTCCAATCCAGAAGCTTTAGAAATTTTGCTTCAGAGAAAGTGTCCAACTAATGTGTAAGTTCCAGTTGCTAACTATTAGCCATATAGTTACTAAAATTTACTAACAATGAGACAATAAATTCATCAGATTTACGGACGATATGGAGTCTAGCAGCAGTGTATTCGAAGGCAGCGAATGTTCCTCGGTTCCAAGGACCCCTACGTACGATTTGTCGACTTTTTCTGCCGATTCTTTTCTTTCCCTCAATTACCCGCGAGAAGAAACTTTGCACGAAGTTTACACTCTGGACAGCCGATTCCCCTCGACGAGGTAAGAAAAGATCCATTGTTTATTTACGCCAGATTAAAACAGTTTCTGCCCCTCCGCAGAGATCGGCACTTCTTTGAATCGCGCCGCGAAAAGGGACTTGAACGCCACCTGGTGGTTCAGCCTGGTACTAGTGACCCGCGACATAATTCAATAGCTCCTAATGTAAGTCCTGGTGTGATTACAGCAAGTTTACGAATCTCGGTTGCCGCTAAATCACCCACGGACACGAAATCTTTCACCGTGGAGGACGAAAGCGACATCCCGTTCATCGAGGACTCGCTGTCGCATGACGAACTCCCCGACCCGGCCCGAAACGGGAAGCCTCGGGAACGAGTCTCTGTCTCCTCAGCCAATGACAGTTTCAAAGCAGAAGAAATCACCTCGGCCAGACAGCGAGCCAAAAGCAGTGATTCCTACTTGGGTTCCGTGCGGACTTGTTACCGAGCTCCCCGTGCCGTCGCAAAGCCGGGCGAGCAGACCAAGAGCGATTCACGAGACTCGGTCCTCAGCGGAGTCTCGTTTACTTCCTCGCCCCCGGAAACACCAATATCTCCAGCTTTTACTACCAAACAGGACTTTACTGCGGGATCGGGTTTTGTCTCGGGGACTAGCAGCCCACTAAGTTACGGCTACAGTTCACCTCCACTCAACAGTCCTCCACCTTCTCCCACCGTTCTAGTTCATTCATCAAAGAAAGCTGATCCCGGGTCCACTGGTGTAGTCCGATCCAAAACGGTGCACTTGGAGCAGATGATCGACACCAGAGATGCCCCGCAAGAGAGCGGGAAAGCCTCGACTTCCCAAACCCACAGCGGCAGAGTGAACGAAGCTGCCCGAGGAGAGCCCGAGAGAGTCAGCGCTCCCGATTCCGCGGCAGGACGCGGGAAAATGACGGCAGTCCTTCGCAAGAAATGGGAAGTCTTGGCGAGCACTCCTCAAAATGTCGGAAAATTGAAATGAAAAATTCGACTCGAAATCTAATTTAACTCGACTTGACAGAAAAAAAAAAAACAAGTGCATTATAAGTTGATCTCTCTCTGTGTATTTCTAATTTCTAGTCGGAATTCTCTGCATTATGTTTTGTTATCTTGGTTATTGTTAAGTTTTGGCTGTTTCTGTTTCTCTGAAGTTCCGATACTTTGTTCTGTTTTCTATCGCTATACATGCTCTTGAACTGAGACACGAAGGCAAGAAAAAACTCGAGGAATAAAATACTCGTGGAAATTACAAAGTTTATTCGACACAAAACTGAAATCCAAATAAAAAACTCCGTATAATTCATAGAATTTTTCCCAGTTCTTTTTCAAGCAGTATGAAATTTATAGTTGCATCAATAAGAGTTTAAAAAGTCCGCCAGTTTTCTGAGGTTGGTGATTGGCCTAGATGGATCACGTGGTGGGGAAAAGTCGAGCGCCGCAAACCTCTATCAGTAGCCCAAAATTCAAGTTTGACAAATTTTCATCAAATATAATATTAAGCGCGAATTTTAAATATTTTGTGTTTTATTTACATCAGCTTACGTGCACGAATACCCGAAAAGGGAAAACTAAAAATTTCTCGTCACATTCGAGGCCATGGACCACAAGAAAACAACAACGCAATAATAATATATTAAACACAACAAATAACTTCAAACAATTTTACTTTATGTGTCCTGTGCGGATATTTCAAGCTCTCATGATGAGAAATGAGAGATGAACAAATCGAAATCTACCGAAAATGGAAGAAGAGGAATTTGGCAATGCAGGAAAATGGGGGGCACAGGAAATTTGACGGGGAAAATGAGGGAAATCTGTGGACCTCTGGCGAGTCTTATCCTCTCCCCCTGAAACGAGAAATATGTCAGCAGCTATAAGATACTGTTCACTACAGTAAATCGAGATTCAGTAAGTGCAGAGAGGTAGAAACCTTTCGTAGGTCCAGTTGTCTTCTTCTGATTCGTCTGACGAGAGAAGCTCCTCGTATCCCTCGTCAATCGAGTCGCCGTAGTCTGAGCCAGGTGGACTAAAAAAAACCAAAACTCATAAGTCTAAGAGGGAATAACAGTACTTAATGCGAATCAAATATGTTGACAGCAAAATGTTGTTTCGAAAAATTTCACACAAAGAAATGTTTAAGTTTTCTCTGAAACTGCAGTAAGCGCGAATGAGCAAACCTCTCTTCGTCCTCCTCTTCCTCGAAATCTTCCTCGTCTGGGTAGTCGTTGGCAGGATGATCTTCAGCATTCGAGTCTTCCTCCTGTTCGTAGACTTCATCCTCGGATGAGTAAGACTCGAAGATGAACTGTGGTCCGGAAACCTCCTCATCCTCATCTGGCGTAACGTAGGGGTCCATACTAGTACAAGCAAGGTTCGTATTAATTAAACAGCTTTATGACATTAGTCAACTATAGAAGTCTTACTTTATAATCTTGTTTATTTGTATTTCTGCTTTTTGGGTATATATATATCACAGCGAAGAGTTACTGCTCCATTGTATCAAAATAATTTTAAAAAAAATAGTTTGAGAAAAAGTGATATTTGAGTTAGTTTCATTTCTCGCCACTAGGTGGCGTGTTTTGGAAAAACGGCCGCGCCTGCCGAACGAACTTGACGGCAACCGAAACATTTACCTCATAATTTCAAATGTGTATATTCAACATATAATTACCTGACTGAGATCATGAATCTAATACAGTTTTGACATCTCTGCAGAAACTAACTGAGAAACAAATGTGAAATCTCGAGAAATGAGACTAAAGTATTACGGCCGTCGAGCTTGAAAAAGTAACGGTCACATTGTTTCAAAGTCTCGCCAACATATTTTTGAATTATTACGCTAAAGTCTAATGCTTTTGTTTATATTTGATACTCGGGAAGTTACCTCAAATTAATTATCTTTTATGATAGTTTTTGGGAGCAAATCTATAAAGCCCAACTTCTTATAGCGGTTGCTCAAAAGCGAATGATGAAGATGGCGCCCAATTCTTCATCCGCTGCCTGCTCCCCCAAGCGGTGAAACAATGAACTAGGTGATAATTTGTAACTTTCTTATTTATGATTTTTTAAAAACTATTCATGATACCGAGTAATTGGTACATAAAACTGGAATTTTCAGGTTATATCCATAATAGTTAGTAGATATTATACCGTAGTTATTCTCCACGACAGTAGTTTACTCGCGGAAATCTTTTGTCAGCGGGACTCGGCCCGCTGCTGCGTTCAGTCTTCGATTTTCGTTGCCAGAACGGACTCGTCAGGTAGCAGTTTACTTGTTACGGTATGTAATTCTACACAGTCAGTTTGAATGATACTAATCTGATGCTCAGTCTCTGTAGATTCGTAAGGCCTGCAGTTGGCGCGAGTTCACACAGCACGACGGGCGACTGCTGCTGTAACTGTTCATCATTTCTCCTGCCGTCGAGTTCCGTAAAGCTCCGTACTCCAAGCAACAAACACTTTTGCTTCTAGATTTCTCGAGAGAGATATCGCGGACACCGTCGTCGGCTCTTCGAGATACTACACTAACTTATGAAATCGCAATTCTTGTCGTTACTGTTCTGCGTTTGTACCTATCCCACCAAAGCGAGTCTCATAAATTAAACGATAATCGACTTCAAAGCTCATGTAACCTAAACTAATTTTGTTTATTTTAATATTCGTCAAATGTAATGTGTTACGTTGATCTGAAACAATAATCAAATTCATATTATACTCTCCATTAAATAAAGTTGCAAATTCATTCTCAGGCTTGCTAGACTTAAAATTCTAAATAAATGTGAAGCAAAACCAGAACTAGTTCGTTTATTCATTAAAACACAAATTTCACTCGTTTGAACACAAATCGAAAGCAATCTCCGTTAAGCAAACTAAGTAGTGCGCACGGGAGAAAACGCAAGTTGAAAACAAAGTCATGGATCGGGCAAAAAAATGAAACGATACGAGACTCCTGATTTCCTGCAAAGAGCAACGCAGCTCCATGGATGTGTCTGCGGTACAGAGTCCTGCCGAAGAAACGGCTTCGAGATCTTCCAGCGGTGGGTTCAACTAGCGGCAGTTTCCTGGTCAAAAGGTCCTTGAAATTTTTTGAAATGTTATTACTTTTTTAAACTTTGAATACCATAGTCAGCAAGTTCCAGTCGAACGCCTCATAGTTCTCTGCGTCTGCATCTCCCGATATGTCGTCCTGCGAGTGACTCGTTCCTCGATGAGCCTGTTGATAGGTACCAGAACCCTGTCAAAAGACGGATTCAGCAAAACAAAGGCGTTGTTCTCTCATCTTCTAAGACAAACTGAACACGACTCAGTAGACAGTAAATAAACTACTGAGCAAAAGAAAGTAATGTTACTATTTACTTAATTAAGTACTTCAGTACAAAAGCTGTCAGTGCTTACGAGTTACGTTTACATTACGACTTCCTGCAACACATAGTAACGTCTAATAGTCCAGATTCTTAATTAAATTTACTTTCTATAAATATGAAATCTTTACAAATAGTGATTTAGGTTTTTATTGAGATGTACGTGAATACTTTATGATTTTATTTCGGTTGGGAGTTCTGGACAGGGAAGAAGGAAGTGGGCGCCTGGTATTTTATCCGTCATCCACTGTTTCCACTTTAGTTTTTCTACTTTCCGCCAGGTGACCCCAAATTTCCCCCATTTTCCCCGAAAATGAAACTTGAGTTTCATGCATTTTCCCCCCTTGTCACTCTTAGAAAACAAACCGTGCGAGGTAACTATTGCGAGTATTTCAATGTTAACATGAGTAATCTCTTCATTAAGGTACTTTTCTCAGGTCGTAATTACGCTTCCCATTTTTCTCCCTTTCTCCCCATTTTTCCCCTTTCCTCCATTCCTCGTCCAAGAAGGCGATTTTCCCCTAAATGGGGGAATTTCCTACATTTAAGGAAACACTGCTGTCATCTGTCGTACGTTGCCACTAAATCAACGTTCGAACTAAAATAAAAAAAATTATTAATATTAACATAAATTCCGAACTGGAGCAAAAAAAAAAATATAACATAGATTGAGGATGATTTTTTGTACATTAAAAACACAGTTTCCTTATGAAGGAAAAGTAATCAACAAATAGTTTGATTCTCTACCGCTAGACGGCGTTAGATAAAAAATTAATTTTGAATGGAATTTCTCATTTATTTTTCATAGTTGAAATTCGAATTAATGAAGATTAAGACGCTAATATTAATTATCTATGGTATGGAATACAAATAAAAAAAACGTTTATATTCGTAGTAACTCTAATAAGATACATAGTACTAATATAACAAGCAAAATCTTGTTTGATATCCCAGTTGATAACATGGACGTTAACACTTGATACCAACTCCGTAACAACTTATTGATAAATTTCATTTTATTTCAAATTTTCTTCAATGGAATCGCCAGTGAAGTGATGGGCAGCGGGAAAATGGACATCGATTTTGGTCAACAGCGGTTCTGTTGAGGGGATTGACCAAGTTTTCCACTTAATTTCACTCAATATTAAATTTTACTTCATATTTATAAATTTAATAACTTCGTTAAAGTTATTAAATTCACTTCTTTCTTAAGATTTGAATTACGGTTCAAGATTTGCGTTCAGTGTTGTTACTGATTTTTTGTTGTTTTTCTGTAACTATAGTTCGTAGTTTATAAATAATTACTATTTTTCAGTTTTTCTTACGTAGTTTTCTCATTGACGTCAATGGAACACGTATCCGTAATGCTAGGCTTTGAATCGTAGGCCATTTCAAATTCCACATAACAGAGATTAAAGTATTATAATAATATACAATTTATTATAAAATCAATTAGTGCCAAGGGGTCCAAAACTATACAATAATCTTCGTGCACCTAGGCCGTGTTATCACTGTTATTAACCTGTTATCTCCGTGTTATCGTATGTTATCAAATCATCTTGGTACACCTTTTTCTCGGAGTTTCAGAACCCTTGATTAGCACAGACAGCAAAGTGGGCTCCATTGATTTCACCAAGTGTTGTAATCTGTTATCGTACGTTATGTCCTGTTGTATCAGGGGCTTTGATGGAGTCTGCCCCCTTAAGGTACACACACACATCCTGTGGTACAGGCGAAGCAATCAACCGTCACGTCCCCGTAACGAGGGTTAATTTGATCTCCACATATTTCTCATTACCTACACCGCAATTGGACAGTCCAATTGCTCCCACACCTTCCCCCAACACGACGATAACAGATGATAACTGGTGATAACACCGGCTGAGATGTTATGAACATGCAATATTCGTGTATTTTACAAGTTTTCCTGGAAGACGCGGCACTTTGATATTCCATGTACTTGAATGCGTTGGAGCATCGCATTGCATATCCAGCAGCTGTTCACTTTCACACACTCCACATCATCTTGCTCAAAAATATCCAGAAAATAATACAATAAGAATAATAATATGGTTAATCATCAAGGTATAGGTTGAGTAATAATTTCACTATCTGTACATTTTTCGCATTGTAATCCGCGTATAAAGTAACTCAGCAATTTCGTCATTTCACAGATTAAAATTCAAAATTTTTTCTCGAGTCCGGTAATAAATCTTAGAGATAAGAGTGTAAGGCACGCAGGTTCCGTATTGCAACAGCCGCCTGGATCAGTGTTGTTTCAAGGATAAGATATGACGTCATGAAACACTGGTATAGGATTGTTCAACTGCGGGACTTCATTTTCCTCATGTCAGCCGCGATGAGGAAAAATCCTAACATAAACGTCGTAAGCAGAAGAGCCTGAAGGATTTTTTGTGCCCAGGACAAGGCAGACGAAAACGACTTGCAGGGGGGAAAAGTGAAGCAATACGCAGAAAAATTCCGTTCAGGGGCAATAAGATTAAGACTACAGATAACGAAATGAGTTCGGGGATTTAGACAAATTCGAAGCCCTCCCCGCCGTCTATATAAGTAGGTAGTAGGGATCAACTTGCGATCAATTGTAAGTTGCACAGGGCTCAAGTCTGAAAATGAACCGCGTTTTCCTGCTGCTAGTTTCCCTAGCAGTCGCAGCACATGCTGCTCCTTCACTGAAAGCAGAATGCGATCCGTAAGTATACTTGAACGAACCGTGGTGAACCGTGGTAGAGTATGACTAAACCGATGTTTGAACCGTAGGAACTGCAAGCTGCCCAGCTGCTTGTGCATGGGAACATCGCCACCGAACGGAATGAACGTTGCCGATGTGCCGCAGTTGGTATTCCTGACCTTCGACGACGCCATTACTGTGTTCAACGTGGGCAACTACACGGAGATCCTCAAGAATCGCTACAACCCTAATGGATGCCCCATCACTATGACCTTCTACGTCACTCACGACTACAACGATTATTCCCTCACCCACGATCTCTACTGGAAAGGAAACGAAATGGCCGTCCACTCCGTCACGTAACTGTTGTTTATTCCTCACAAGAAACCCTCGCATAAATCTCCTTTCCATAACATTAGGCACCGGTCCAACCAAACTTACTGGGCCCATGCCGATAATGAAACCTGGGTCATGGAGATGTCCAACATGCGCGAAATCCTCTCCACCTTTGCCAATATCCCTAAAAGCGACATTAAAGTAACTCTAACCAACAGGTTAATGTGAGCTAATTTGACTGAAATCTTGTTTCTTGTAAGGGTCACCGTGCACCTTTCCTTCAGACTGGAGGAGATACCACAATCCATGCTCTCAGGACATCCGGACTGACCTACGACAACTCGCTACCGACAATGCAGAACAGACCTCCGATTTGGCCATACACTTTAGACAACGGATTTCCTCAGGTAAACTACATTATACTTCAAACCACTATTACTAGTTTGTGTGTTTCTCATATTAGGATTGCGCCATTCAACCGTGTCCATCGGGTCAGTTCCCCGGTACGTGGATTGTTCCCATGGTGGATCTTATTGACAAGAACAAAACGGCTTGTGCCATGGCCGATACTTGTGCTAGGCCTGATACCAAAGAGGAAACTGTAGAGCTTCTCAAAAGCAACTTCCTTCAACACTACACTACCACCAAAGCACCTCTGGGTATCTACTTGCATTCGGCTTGGTTCCAAGGATACAGTCACACGCTCTACGGTTATCTGGAGTTTTTGGACTACTTGGCAACGCTGAATGACGTCTACGTAGTCTCTATTTCTAAGGTATGGCTCTTCGCATGAAAACTTGATGTGATCAGTAGTTAATTTGTGATTATTTCAGGGGTTGGAATGGATTAAGAACCCAGTACCTCTGAGCCAAGTCGCTAACTTCCCCGCCTTCACGTGCCAGAACCGAGTTCCGACTTCGTGCGCGGCAAGAAACTGCTACTACTTCGATACCGAAGTTGGAGACGAACGTATCATGAGATCTTGTGTTACCTGTCCCGACGTATATCCTTGGTATGGTAATCCTTACGGTCTTGCTCCATAAAGTACGTTGTCTGCTGCAACGAATCCCCTTTCATCTTGAAAGGGTTAAACTTAAACTGCAACTCTTCCATTGCAATTGTATCAATTTGTCTGAACTAAGAATATACATAAACCAATTCAGTCGTACTTTATTGTTTATGAAACACGTATTTTAAGTTATATGCTGTATGCAAAACAGAGTTAGCAGTTTTTGAAAGGATGTACCATCACAGAAGTCTTCTTCCTTTAAACGGTTCAGTTCATCAGCAATTCAAATTGGGCGTTTGACAGCGTGGCACTTCATCAGTAATCCTCGCGAGCAAATTTAATGCTACGGCTAGCGAACACACAAAACACTGCTCGCAATAATGTTAATTCAATGCACCCACGATTCTTGATTCTTATAGTTCGAGACAACTTTTTCTATTGTTTGTTTCCTTTTGCTGTCAAAGAGAGAACGCTGCTGGAGTGTCGACATTGCATTTGGCGCACTTGAAACCCTTTGCTGCGGAGAGTGTTCCCCAAGAAAAGAGTCTCTCTCTTTTTCCCTGGTTTGATTATTGAATAATGTGGTGCATTGACGTGAATGGGAACGAGATGAGAGGCTAGGATAAATACTCGGTACAATGAGTGGGTCAGCAATACGATAAGCTAGCAGTGCATGTACTTAAATCATTGCCAGACTAAAGAAAGCACAAGAAAAGGAAGGGTCCCACAGTCCGAAGAGCAACGAGATTTTGCGAGAAGAGGCAAGGACTGGCCAATTGACTTGGGTGTTATCATGAACATAACAACCCAGACCCGGAGAGGGAAGGCTGCAAAGCCAGCCTTACAAGCAGGGGGCCCCAGTTAACCGTCATCATATTGATCGTCAGTTGGCGCAGGGCGGAGTGAGGCGGCCGCTACCCACCGTATCACACCCAACACCCTAGATCACCCCATTAAGGGCTCCTTTCTTCCCTAACCTCCCCTGTCCTTTTACACGAAAGATCGAACTGGCTGCAGTACTACTTGGGTAATGCTGCTGGGTGGTGCACTGCAGAAACAAGGCGGCCGGTGAAGTACGAGATCTCTACTCCCTTCACATCCGAGACCTTCATTTCCGACCTGCCTAATTAGACGAGTTCTATTTATAGCAAGCGCAGTGAAATTTTATTCCAGGTTTGGAATCTTTTGTTCCTTATTTTCGGTGATGGTTGGAAAACAGTCGGTGGAGTTGCTACAGTGCT
Source organism: Eulimnadia texana (assembly GCA_002872375.1). NCBI lineage: Eukaryota > Metazoa > Arthropoda > Branchiopoda > Diplostraca > Limnadiidae > Eulimnadia > Eulimnadia texana. The sequence goes on from NKDA01000001.1 coordinate 16,993,120, forward strand.
GCACGTCCGGCCGACAAGTGCGCGCGCAACTTGTATCTCCTAAGCCGGACACGAACTAAACGTAAAAAGCCAAAGGGACAGTTAAACTAAGCACTTCATTCATCTAGTAGGCACACGGGATCTTTTCACAGGACACTGGTAAGACAAATTGACAACATAGTTTTTTTCTTGATGCACTGAAGGTCACATTTTTTTTTTTTCAGGTAGCACCTTGTCAGTAGCAGGTACAGACAACATGGCGGCTAGCATCATCGTGGACTGAAGCTAAAACGGCAACAAAGCCCCAGGGGTCTCGTCAGAACGTGGAAAACATTAAGTCTGAACAAGATAATAACCAAGAGAGGCCATAATGCAGAGAGAAACTTTATCAACGGCTGATATGCGTCAATATGTCGGGCCTTACAGACTCGACAAAACGCTGGGAAAGGGGCAAACGGGTACGACATTTTCGTCTGCTTCTCTTTGAACTTTTTTCAATTTGCGTTCTTCAAAAGGTCTAGTGAAACTTGGTATTCACTGCGTGACGGGCAAGAAAGTGGCCATCAAGATTATCAACCGGGAAAAGCTAAGCGAGTCCGTATTGCAAAAGGTAGAGAGTCAATCTCAACAAACTGGGTTAAAATTTAACACTTCTGTTCTGTTCTAGGTGGAGAGGGAGATAGCTATAATGAAACTAATAGAGCATCCGCATGTACTCGGTCTGTACGATGTTTACGAAAACAAGAAATACTTGTAAGTACACAATCGCTTTCAAAGTTCTGTATCATTAGAAGTTACTAATTAGAATTGTTAATTAAAGATATTTAGTACTTGAACACGTCTCGGGAGGCGAGTTATTTGATTACTTAGTCAAGAAGGGCCGACTGACGCCAAAAGAAGCCAGAAGATTCTTCAAGCAAATCATCTCAGCCCTGGATTTTTGTCACAGTCATTCAATATGGTAAAACTCGGAACTAAAATCTTAGTTTGTTATACTTCGACTTAAGTTTAACGCTTCCTGTGTTCGACTTGAAAGTCAACTTAGTGATGGCTTCCCTCTTAGGTTTCATTGATATGGAAAATCAATAGCATTACACGCTTTGTAGAAACTTTGATCTCCATACAGGACCTGATTACTTCCAACACTTAATGCAATATTGCGTTCCATAGGAGCCTATTATTGATTTTTTTTCCTTCTTCTCCCCTCTATTCTTTGGAGAAACTACCAAGAGCAAGTTAATAAAAGTTGCTTCTGTTTCCAGCCATAGGGATCTGAAGCCTGAAAATTTGCTGCTGGACGAGAAAAATAACATTAAGATAGCAGACTTCGGCATGGCTTCACTGCAGCCAGAAGGAAGTATGCTCGAAACCAGTTGCGGATCACCCCATTACGCCTGTCCTGAAGTTATCAGAGTAAGTTATATCCCACCCCAGGGGGGCATCTTTCTCTTACGCTGTTACAAACTTTTCCTATACGACCAAGAGTTGCATTACCAAGAGAATGGGAAACACTCTGACAATGCAATGGAAACAAACATTCACACCAAGTATCAGAATCTAAATCCACTTAGTCATACGCTTCAAACCAACACTACTGATGGCAGTATAGAGTACAATCAAAAGGTAGAGGTGGAAACTTGAAAAGGCCATTTAGTGAAAGAAAGTTACTTATAGATTAGTATGGTGCAAAGGGGAGTTGGCTGAACCCCACGCAATTGCATCTATTGATTTTGTTACCGTGTTTGTGCCCCATCTGATCTGAAACGCAGGTCATGCGTTTTCACTAGTACACTGGGGGAGATTTCTTATTTAACTGGAACAAAAGAGATCCCTGATTCTAGCCTAGAAACTTCTCCCTGACAAAAACGAAAGGAGCCAAGTAAGCGTCTGAGCTGCAAGTCAACCTATTACACTTTAATGAAGGAATACTCCGTCACTCATGCAAAGCTCCCACTCTCTAGGACAAGAGCACACTTCTTCCCTTACTTGCCGAAGTTTCGAATTTACTTAATTAAATTTCCTAGCTCTCCAACAAGTACGTAAATGAACCTACGTTCTCTTGAGTAGTCTACCAACTCGAGGAAAAAAGTTTACGTGGGCGGTTTCCATGGATTATATACATTTCAATGATACTTTCTTAGCAACCTTAGTTGTCAGAACTGTGAATACTGCTTATGCTGTGCTACATTTACTGAATTCAAGGACTTGGCATCCCGAGTCAGATACTATTGACGTCTATTAAAGCATTCACAGTCCTCTATTGATTCACCTACCCTTCTCTCTACGCTCGGAAGCACACAGCGAATTACGGATCTCGTAGGTGCAAATCTAATTAGTCGCCTTAAACCGAGAAATATCGGTTGAGAGTACATTAATACTTGTTATCTGAATAATCCGGACTCTTAATATTTGAACTTTTTTGCTGAAATCTTTTAGTTCCTTCCAAAAGTGTTGCTCCACGCTCTAGATCGCAATTAGGTGTGACAGGTTGGATTTTCCACGGATACGGGTTTGCACTCTGCAACTGTCACATTCGACTCGGACCATCCTTGCGACTAGTGTCATGGTTTCACAACGATAATAACACAACGAACCAGAACCTGTCCTAAGGGGTTTGCAACATCAATATCTCATAAAAACCATGAATATCTCCTTCCCCCATCAATCTTTATACTGCTTACTCCACTCGTCACCCCTTATCGATCACGTGTAATAGCCCATATCCCGAGTACGTTATACGCAAATACTAAGGATCTGTTGTTGCATAGTAATAGACCCTACACCACAAAAATAGCCTCAAGCGTCGTGTTTGTTCAACACCTGCAGACGACAGAGATTCTTGTGACTATCAGCGCTTGCAGGGGCTACTCTTGGGCCCAGGGTATAAGCAGCAAAAGTAAGGGATCTCAATCTCGTGAAATTTTGATTTCCAGGGTGAGAAGTATGACGGGAGACGAGCAGATGTCTGGAGCTGCGGGGTGATTCTGTACGCGTTGCTGGTCGGCGCCTTGCCCTTTGACGATGACAACTTGCGCCAGTTGTTGGAAAAAGTGAAACGAGGTGTCTACCACATTCCGCATTTCGTGCCCCGGAGTGCCAGACACTCCTCCGCGGGATGATCGAAGTCAACCCCGAGAAACGGATGACCGTAAGATTTTTTTGTTTGTTTTTTCTTATCTGCTTTTTTCTCTTCAATATAATAAGGTGGGCAGTTTGTTTTCTTCCACTTTTTTCAGCGAATGATAGATGGATCGTTTTGAACCCTAGGGGTTTTTTTCGCAATTTTTCTTTTAGTGGTTGTTTTTATTATCTGGTGGATGTGACCGTTGGACGCTTACGAGTTTTTCTTGTAAACGAAACAGTTGGCAGATATCCGCCGACACCCTTGGGTGATAGCCGGAAGTAGCGGATGTCGGGGCGGGGAGCTGGAGCTGGAACTGCCGATGATGTCGGTGGTGCAGACGCATATCTTGCCCAGCGAAGAAGACCTCGATCCGGACGTTCTTCAAGCCATCACCAGTCTCGGCTGCTTCAAGGATCGCAAAAAACTCATCCAGGAACTGCTTTGTCCGAAGTAAGTGATTCGTTGAACGAGATCTTTTCTTAACATCGTCTGCTGTAGCTTTTCCCAACAAAAAAAAGATGCGCTAATCAAATGTCAAAATGACGCTAATGAATGGTGCATGATTGCCATGGATTCAGCTATATGATAGTGTGACATTGGTCCACTTTCACACAGTTCATACCCTTGAATTTTCAAAGAACTGAAACAAGCTGTATTCAACCCCTTATTCAGAGGGTTCACTTTTAGCAACTGGAGTAAGTTCAGCTACCTAGTCACCCGGTACTCAACCGTATCACTTTTCTACCGGGTTTTTGTTGATAGATATAGTGAGGGGGGGCTTTTCTATATGTAGCTCACGTTGTTTAATCAAGTCTTTGCTTTGCAGTCATAACACGGAGAAGGTGATCTATTTTTTGCTACTGGACCGAAAGAAACGCCGTCCGGCCTGCGAGGACGACGCCGAAGTGATGGGGCGCACCCGGTCCGAGAGCGTTGATCCCCCGAGGAAAAGGATCGATACCCTCAAAGTCAACGGTTCGGGCACTACCGAGTACCAGCTGTCCCAGGGTTCGCCTGTCATCGCTCGGAGACAAGTTTACAGGTTGAATTTTTACTCCCCCTCCCATTCAATCCAATAGTGTTTCAGTTTTAAATTTGATATGTGTTCACAAAAAATTGGCGTCGACTGAAGGAATCCACGTGGGATTCTATGCAAACCCTATGCATGGCATTACCCCAAAAGGAGTGCAAGGTTTTAGAGGGTGCATACTGAAAAGCTTCAACTTGACAAGTCCAATGTTTGTTCAAATGTTTCAACAAAGTTTTAAATTGCGTTACCAATGTTTTGTGAATGGAAATTCCTGTTACATTACTTACATGTTTAAAAGTTTTGGAGTATTAAACTTTAATGGATTTTTTCTAAATTGAATTGAAGTCACTGGCCACGTCGCTCAACTGGTCATTCGACTTACCCTGGTCCGGGTCACCATCATCATCACCACATGCTCACTACACCGTCCCCTCTAAGCAGCAGCAACAGCAGCACACCATCCGCTTCGCCGAACCCTTCTCCCAGACCTTCTCATCGATTGCTATCCGCCCCAAGCCACACAGGATCGGGAGTGGCTTCAAGTGATCCCACGTCCACTAGAAAAGGAACTCTAGGCTCCAGTGCTGCTGCTGGTGGAATCAACGCTGCTGAAGGATCCTGCCAAGCCAATCCTACTCCTCCGGGGTCGCCCAATCCTTGGAGGACTCGCCTTACTACCACCATTAAGAATAGCTTCCTGGGGTCGCCCAGATTCCATAGGAGAAAGCTTCTGCAAGGTAAAAGTTTTGAACAGTAATCTAGTGAATCGGATCGTTAGGTTTTTGGGTTCTTTTTCTGTTGTGGCGTACAAGGAGACGAAGTCAGCCTAACCCCCGAATCCTCACCGGAATTAACAAAGCGTTCGTGGTTCGGAACCTTAATGGGCAGCGAACGTGACGAAAACTATACGATCCTGGTCAAAGGCAAACCATTAGCTTCCGTCAAGGCTGACCTTATCCACGCGTTTCTTTCCGTAAGTTACTCGTTACTCTAACTACTTCATAAAACTTAGTTACCGAGCTCAATCTATTAGCATTTAACATGACTGAAGATTGCGAAAACTTTTCAGCGTAATTTCTTGATATGTTGATTTGTAGATTGCGGATTTGAATCACAGCGTGTCCAGTCCGATGTCGTTCAAAGTCGAATACCGCAGAGGAACAACAGGTCCGGCGATGTTTCAGCGACAAGTTCGATTCAGCGTCGACATTTCACCCATCGGCCAGCACGAGATCAGTAAAGGACGGTCCACAGAAACTGAAGTTCTCTACGCTGTCACGTTCACTCTGATTGCTGGTAATTCAAATAAAAAATTAATGAACCAAAGGAAAAAAAAAAACACTACTTTCACGAGAAAGCAGAGAAGTGATTCGCAAATATTCAGATATCTTCGTTATTGCTTTCAGGCAACATTCGCAGATTCCGCAGGCTTTGCGAGTTGATCCAAGTGCAGGTCTGCAGTCGACGGCCTCCTCCAGCTTCTCCTCGAGCCTCTCGCAAATTCGCGTCGACCGAGATTAGCGAGAGCGAGAGCTGCGGTTCCGACGTCTCCGACAAGCTTTCGTTACTGTCGACAGAATCTGGAACGGAGAAGAGAACAGGGCCTCGGAAAGTAGTTCCCGTCGCAGCCAAGGCGAGTCTGATTCCTCGCAAGTCTACTTCCAAGTCTCCCGACAAAGAAGTGCAGGAGATCGCGGGCAAAGTTACACCTGAAGAAAGTAAAGACAACAATAACCATAATGAAAATAATCTGGAGAAAAACTTACCTGCTGATCTGAAGTCTGAAGTCCGAACAACCGGCGCTAAAAGTTCGGGGAAAAACAAAACAAACGCACGCGGCGATTCCACTGACGCATTGCTGAGCGACGAAGAAGCAGACGACGATAAGAAAAGCAGCACTACTCCTTAAAAATGAGCGCTAAATTTGAAAAATTCAAACTTACAAAACTGATTCAACTCATAATCGATTCGTCAGGATCGATTGATACCTCAGCATGTTACACTCATTTTGAAAGAGGAAATTCATTCCTTGAGCTTTTGATTTCATTTGGAATTTGTCCAATATTTTGCCGTCCCATGTCAATGTACGAGTGAACTAAACTGAATTTAAGCTTTTCTGTTCAGTTTTCAGAAACTTTAATTTTTCACTGTTTTGTTTCGTCTATTTGAGCTATACCTGTAGTGCCAATTGGTCTAGTCATTACTTCAAAGAAATTGACAGTATTTCCTTCCTTAAAATTACTACTTTGTTTGTTTTTTTCCCCTCTCTACCATGTGGTTTACAGTGTTTGTTGAATAGTTTTTTCTTCATAACTTTATTCTGTACCTTCTAAGACTTCTTTCCTCTCCATAGTGAAACACCTGGCATTCTTCTTTTCATTGTAATTTGATATGAATTTGTTTTTAAACGGTCAGTAATAAAGGTCAAGTTAAGAAAACATACGTACAATTATGTTTTTACGCGGAAATGAGGTACTAGGAAGAGAAAATAGGATACTAGGAAATATTGCGCAACAAAATAGGCCGCACGAGTTGGCTGTTTAGCCAGTCGGCGATTCCATTTTACAGGGAAATTCCCTGAAAAGGGAAAATGTGGGAAAAGAAGGGAATAATAAGGGAAGAGGATAAGTAAAGGGAAATTCTAGCAGCGACGGGGGAAAAGGGATAATAAGGCAAGAGGGGAATTTAGAAAGTCAATAGAGGGGGGAAAAAGGGAAACTAGTTCCCTCTTTAAGGGAAAAGGGGAAAAGTGGAAGTGGAAACTGTTTAGCAGTAGACCTCATACAAACTACGTAATCTTCGTCGCTTAAACAAGCAGACCTCTTTACAATATTTTTGGGATTTTTTATCTGATATGGCGGCTCTGTTTATTCATCGTACTGGCCCTTCAGGTAATTTCATACTTTTAAGCAACAAAATTACACTTTCAAGTCTCTGAATTTTACAGGGAAAAGGCTGTACGATGCATTTAAAAGATGCTACTCCATTAGCGAACAGTCGTTTCCCAAAATCACAACGCATTACACAATCCATCCTAGAGAGAAAGACCCAAGATGGGAAGGTGACTATAAAAATATATTTTCGCATAAATTTTGTCGTCAAACTTTTGCTTTTCTCGAAAGGTATTGATATGGAACGATTCGCGGATGAGGCGGACGTTGTAATCGTCGGCGGAGGGCCCGCGGGAATGTCTGCCGCCATTCGACTCAAGCAGTTAGCGAACGAGCACGGAAAAGAGATGAGAGTGTGCCTAGTTGAAAAAGCAGCTGAAATTGGTATTTAAAATCCTCTAATCATTCTAAATCTCGAGTTTACAGTTAATCGGTATTGTCAGGTGGTCACATATTATCGGGAGCCTGTCTCGAGCCGCACGCTCTGAACGAGCTAATCCCCGACTGGAAGGAACGGGGAGCTCCGCTACACACTCCAGTAACTGAAGACAAGTTCGCCTTGTTGACGGAGAAGTACAGAATCCCCATACCCATTCTACCAGGTAAAATGAATTTTGTTTTCATAAAAAATTCTTTTTGATTCAAAAATTCAATGGTTTCTAAATTAGGAATGCCCATGAATAACCACGGAAATGAGGTTGTAAGACTCGGACATTTCGTCAAGTGGCTCGGGACGCAAGCTGAAGAACTGGGTGTCGAGATTTACCCTGGTTATGCCGCAGCTGAAGTTCTCTACCACGAAGACGGTAGTGTCAAAGGTATCGCCACCAATGATGTCGGAATCGCAAAAGACGGGTCACCAAAGGTATTTTTAAAATTTTTCGAACTGTGTTTCCACGTTGAAGGGAAATTCTCTGTAAAAGGGAAAAATGGGTCTGAAAATGGAAAACTAAGAGAAGAGGGAAAAGGAAAATCTAGAAGTACAGGCTGTATTCTAGTGCAGAGGGGAAAAGAGGGAAAATAAGGGAAGAGGCAAAAAAGGGGAAATTGAAAGTGGAAACACTGTTCTCAAGCTAAGTGTGGAGAGTGAAATTTCTCGTTTTTCAGGACACGTTCGCTCGAGGAATGGAACTACACGCCAAGTGCACGATTTTCGCCGAGGGTTGTCACGGTCACTTGGCCAAGCAGCTGTACCAACGTTTCAACCTGCGATCCGAGTGCGAGCCGCAGTCGTACGCTATCGGCCTCAAAGAACTGTGGGAAATCGATCCTGCCAAGCATCGTCCTGGACGAGTAGAACACACTGTTGGATGGCCCTTGGTAAATTCACTATCCTTTGAACTAGAAAAATATAGTGAATTATATATTCTATGTAAATAATAGTCTTTAATTATTGTTAATCCTTTTTCCCTTGACTTGCCTGTATAATCTTTACCTCCCGTTGATCTTCAAGCTCATCTTTATAAGTGCTCATTCTTCCATCTTTAGTCAGTTAAGGAAATTCCCTTAAAAAGGGAAAACTGGGACTCAAAAGGAAAAATAAGGGAAAAATAACGCAAAAGTGTAGCTCGATATCCTACGTGCAGGGGAAAAGGTACTTGATGTCTACAAGGGAAGGGGAAAAAAGGGAAAATTATGTCCTCTTTAAGGGAAAACTGAAAATGGAAGCAATGGTTCTGATCCAGATCCCTTCTAGTAAACAACCTTCCAAGCTTCGTAATAAATAAAAGCATCGTCCAAACCATACTTAACTCGCTCATTCCTTCTTAACACTAAAATTTTGCTTTGACGTTTCCAGGACAAGAATACGTACGGAGGATCGTTTTTATACCACGTTACGGATGAGAACAAGAGCCCGCTAGTCGCCCTGGGTCTGGTTGTAGGTCTGGATTACAGCAATCCTTATCTTAGTCCCTTCCGTGAATTCCAGCGCTGGAAGCATCATCCCAGCGTTTCGACTACGCTTGAAGGCGGAAAACGGTTGTCCAAAAGTTTGTAAAATATTCTGAAATTTGCAATATAATTTAATTTTGTATAGAATTGCGTACGGAGCTCGAGCTCTGAACGAAGGCGGCTTCCAGAGTCTTCCGAAGTTGACGTTCCCTGGCGGTTGTTTGGTCGGCTGCTCGCCGGGTTTCATGAACGTCCCGAAGATCAAAGGAACGCACAACGCGATGAAAAGCGCAATGATTGCCGCCGAAAGCATCTTCGACACCATCCGCGGTGAAGAGAAGCAGGAAACCTTGGGTTTGAATCCGAAGGTCTACGAGGACAGAATCCGCAAGAGCTGGGTCTGGGACGAACTGAAGAGCGTTCGCAATGTTCGTCCCTCGTTCCACAGCTCGCTGGGTCTTTACGGAGGTCTTATCTACACGGGAGTTTTCTATCTTTTGGGGAAAGGCAAGGAGCCCTGGACTTTCTCGCATGGAGGTAAGACTACCAACTATCTTTAGTAAAACTAAAATTAATTGTGAAATTTACAGGTGCGGATGCTCAGAAACTGAAGCCAGCGGCAGAGTCCAAACCTATCGACTACCCGAAGCCGGACGGAGTGATCAGCTTCGATCTCCTGACTTCGGTGGCTCTGACGGGAACGAACCACGAAGCCGATCAGCCCCCACACTTGACGCTAAAAGACGATACCGTCCCGGTGAAACGAAACTTTGCCCTTTTCAATGGACCGGAAGGCCGTTTCTGCCCAGCAGGTTTGTATACATTCAACCAAATCTTCGCTTTTAGTGAATGAGTATTGAATTCTTAATTTTTCTATTGGTTAGGTGTGTATGAATACGTGCCTACTGAAGATGGTAAGGGCGTCAAGTTCCAGATCAACGCTCAGAACTGCATTCACTGCAAAACTTGCGATATTAAAGACCCCAGCCAGAATATTAACTGGGTTGTCCCTGAAGGAGGTGGCGGACCTGCTTACGATGGCATGTAAACACTAACGAAATTTTAAAAATTTTTTGGTGCTGATCTAAAAGCAGCAAAGACAAAAATGCCATTCAATGCAAATGAAAACAGATTTTAAATCTTTAGAATTAATTAAATTTTTTGCTAACCTTCAAAAATTTTCTTGTGACGATTCTTAAATACAGTTTCTATGGGAGAATTAATTTAAGACATTTTGTTTTTTATATGAAGAAACTGATTATATTTCGCCGTAAAAATACTTCCATATTAAAAAGTAGTAGAAGGGAAAAAAATAATAAACGACAACGCCACAAGAAAGGGTTGGGGAGCGAAAACAGCCATCGATTGGATAATAATATAATAAGCCGTAAAACAAAAACGCCAATTAGAAATAAAGTAAAGGGAAAAAAAGAAAACAGAACAATAATCGTGGGGATATATAAACTTAAAAAAAAAATTTAGAAAAATAATTACTAGCTCGCTGATTTAGACGAGCAACAAAACAAAGAAAAACAAACCGTATTAAGAACTTTCTTGTTCCACATTCTAGACTCCGTTATCGATCCGCTAATCCTTCCACATAAGGCTGGGTATCTTTCACAAACTTTTCTCCATGGATACTTGAAACTTCCATAAAAGATTCCCGTACCTTACTAATATCGCATTTAAAAGAAAAAAAGGGGGAAAAAAGGGAAATGGGTACAGATCTCTTGTTGTAAGGATCCCCAGCAGGAAAAAAAATTCAGGGAATGCGGTCAGGGCAAAAAGCTAATTTTCAGCTTAAAAAAAAATAATACAAAAATTAACTCCAAATCTTCCAACTGAGGAACCACGGGACGAGAAAACTTGAACTTGAGTGTTTCTTCACGGGACAGCTTTCTTTGTGTTTTTTTTTCTCTATTATTTAAAATTTCTGGAAAATCTGACGTAAAATTTTGCGAACCAGCAGCGTTTGGTTGAACAAAAGAGATGAGGGCAGTGGTTGATGATAAGTTTTCTGCATAAGGCTTTTCCATAAGAAAGTTGTTAACGGAAAAAAGCTTAGGGGGACCCTGGGTGAGAAGTGCGCGTCTTGGTCATTTGTTTCGTGAAAGAGTTATGTTTGTTGCGAAGCCAGAGAGAGATCACAGAGGAAGGCCCAACCTCCAAACAGGGGGGAATTTAAACCCGCAAAAAAACAAAAACAGAAACAAAAACGAAAAAAAGTTTGCCGGAGAGAAAATGGATTGAAAAAAGTGAGGCTCTACTCCTATCACAGGCCAAGAGTAACGACTTGTTCCATTAAACGAAAAAAAAAGACAAAAAATACTTTGTTCAAGTTGCTGGGGAGAGGCATTGCTAGATTTCAAGTAAATTATTCCTGAATAAGTTTCTTCATTATGTGGTCCAGCCAATTTAGGTTTTTTAAGAAGTTCTAGGAGAAGGAGAGGCCAGAGGAACGTCGTATTTCTCTGTACGGGGCACACCTGACTAGTTAGTGAGTGCTCAGTAGGAAGAAAACTTGCTGAAATTTCTGTTAAAAAAATTGCCAATCCTCGAGTGGAAAAAATAAATTCAAGAAAAAAAAATCTGATTGGGTAGAGTCATTTCCCCCCTTTAGATCTGAAGGGCCAATGAGGGGACTTGCGCGTAGCGATAGACGTAGAGCCTGTAGTCTTTGCTGGCCATCACAACCGAGTCGTCGTCGAGGAGCGTCACGTCGAAGCACTGTGCGTGCTTGACCTTCGACTCGAGGGCCGAGACTAGCTGGCCGTCCTGAGTGAAGACCGTGATGTTGAAGTTGTTGTGGTTGTCGGCGATGAGGATCTCGCCCGCAGCGTTGATCCCCACTCCGATGGGGTAGTTGGTCAGGCCCTCCCCGCCGATCTGGCGCAGGAAGACGCCCTCGTAGTTGAAGACCTTGACGCAGTGCGCGCGGTTGTCCGAGATGAAGATCTCCTGCTTGTCGTTCACCACCACCCCGTTGGGGAACTCGAGGTATTTGGAGCAGCCGAACTTGTGCAGCACGTTGCCCATCTGATCGAAAATGATCACCCGCATCACCTGATTCAAAATAAATAATGTTTAATTCGTGTTATTTATTTACATGTTCTATATCCCACATTAAATTTATGTAGATATTCACTTATTCACATATATTTACTTAAAAATCTATTTTATGAATAACTCTTTTTACTTACTTTTATTATTCTTAATGTATAATTTATATAATTTTCTAACTGAACTAAATACTAATAATCATTAATTTTTGTAACATAATTCTTGCTTCTATTTTATGTTATTTTATTACGTTTATTAGATGTTATTGATTGTATTATAATTGATTATATTAATTTTTATTTGTTTTGTTCGTCTAAGAGCAAGAAGAAAGCTTTTTCAGAGACATAAGTAGAGCAGGTCAAACGTTAAACGTAAACTAATTGACGATTTTTTAATGAAGATCATTCATGGAGAAATTTAATGAATCTCAAATTTAACATTTAAGTGAGACGAAAAAGAGAAAATCGTCAGTTTCTCCACCGGAATCACGGATAATTTAAAACTAGTCAACAATTATAACTATCAAGCTTAGAAGTGCTTACACTTTACAGGGAAATTCCCTTAAAAAGCGAAAACTGGGTCCCAACAAGGAAAAGTAAGGAGAAAACCAGAAGTATATCTTGATATTCCAGATAAAGGGGAAAAGGATACTCGATATCCACAAGGGAAGGGGGAAAAAGGGAAAACTGGGTCTCGGCCAGGAAAAATACGGGGAAAAACATGGAACCATATATCGATATCCCAGTTGGAGTGGAAAAGGATACTCGATATCGACAAGGGAAGGGGAAAAAAGGAAAAAATGGGTCTCGGCCAGGAAAAATAAGGGAAAAAACATAGAAGTATATATCGATATCCCAGACGGAGGGGAAAAGGATACTCGGTATCTACCAAGGAAAGGGGAAAACAGGGGGAAACCGTGCCCTTTTTAAGAGAACATGGGGAAAAGCTGAAAGTGGAAGCACTGGAGCTTAGTATTATTTCATGAATACTGCAATTAAGAACTACTACCAATACTATAATAATAAGTAATAGTACTAATAATAATAACAAAAAATTATAATAATAATAATCATAAGAGTAATTACTTTGCACTCGACGACGATAATGCGTCCCTTGTTATCGACAGTAACCCCACGGGGATGCTGCAGTACGTTGGCGCCAAACTTCCTCACGAACTGACCGTACTGGTTGTAGATCTGAATCTGGTGTGTGGGCGAGCGTTCAGTGACGACAATGTCGCCAGTCGTCTTGACGACAGCCACGCGGTTGGGGTAGAGCAGCTGGCCGTCGCGCTTGCCGCATTCGCCAAACTGGAACTTGAAGCGGCCGTCCTTGTCGAAGATCTGGATGCGGTGGTTGTTGGTGTCCGCGACGATGATGTCGTTCTGCGCGTTGACGGCCACGCCCGACGGCTCCGTGAACTGACCCTCCATGACGCCGAACTCGCCGAACTTGCAGTGGTAGACCATCTTGCTGCGCTTGATCTGTGACGAGCGTAGAGGGAAAAGCGAGCTGCCCACCACTTTCGACGCGTCGAACGGCGTCGCCTCCGTCGGGTCCAGGATCGACGAGCTGATCGGGTTCATGCCGCTGAACGAGTCAAAGCTATTGCTGTTGTTCCAGGCCGACGAGAAGCTCGGCGCGATGCCCATGTCGTTAAGTCCCAGTCCGAACGAGTTGGTCGTCGCCGAGGAAGTCGCGTAGCGTTTCCCGAGCAGACCCGAGTCGAATCCGCTGCTGAATCCCGCGCTGGAGAACCCGCCGAACGTCGACGAGCTGTTCGCGTTGCCCGGCCGAGCGATGGGAGGCTGTCGCGACGACGAGCCACCAAACGCAGAGCCTGTCGCGGCTGCGGGGCGAATGCTGCCGAACGAGTCGCTGATGGCCGTCTGAATAGCTCTGTGGTTCGAGACGAACTCCAGGTCGGAGAAGTTGACGTTGGCGTGCTGCTCGACGTTCATTGAGCCGAGCTTGGCGTCGAGGGCTTTCCTGAAGAGCGCCATCTCCAGCGGCGTGGCCGATTTGCCCAGGCGGTCGACGAAATCGCAGGTTCTTGCGATGCGGTCGGCGATACGCATCGACTTCTTGTCGAGTTCGCGCAGGTAGACCTTCCTGGCGGCGAAAATATTTTCCGCGTCGCGCAGCAAATCCTCGCGGCGTTCCTCCAGAGCCGCCAGATACTTGTGATACGTGTCGTTGATGTCCAGCTGAAGTTTGTTGAGCTGCAGAGCCATCTTCTTCATGGCGGCTTCAGAGTTCTGGAAGGCGGAGCGGAGTTCGGCAGCCTTGTCGCGCGCGTCGTTGAGCGAGCACGTCATCTGAATCCCTAGACGCGCGGCGGCTTCGCTGAGTGGTTCAATATCGTGAATAGGTCCACTGTGGTCCTGCATCAGACACTGGTTGCAAGCGGGCGAGTTGCACGAATGGCAGTAGAGGTTCAGGGTCTCTCCCAGGTGCTGGTCGCAGGAGACGCTGGTCGGGCGGTTACACGATAGTTCAGACAGAGTCAGGAGGCGGTGACCGTCAAAAGTCTGGGTCAGCTGATGGGCCACCACGCAGACGGGGCACAGGAAGTTCATACAGTCAATGCACTTGGCTACGGCAGGGTTCGACTCGAGCATCCGGCAGCTGGAGCAGGTGGGCGTGCTGGACGCGCTGAAGTCTGTCGTGCTGGTCTCGCTGGTCAGCAGACCTTCCGTTTTGCAGACGGGACAACAGGCCGAACTGTTGTCCAGCTGCTGCTTGTCCCAGCACGACTGACACAGAGCGTGAAGACAGGCCAAAACCTTGGGCAGTATCGATATAGAATCTCCAGTACCGCATGTGACGCACTTAGTTGCTACTCCAGGGCTTGATACCCCGCTACTGCTGCTGCTCGAACTGCAGCCAATCATATCTGCACTGGTACGCATATTTCCAGAATCCTACGTCATTACAAGAGTCAATTAATCAATCAGGAATGATAATGAGATCAAATTACCTTATCAAATTATTCAATTCATTAAGTTATAATTCGCATTATTCAAATGCCTTAATTAGTCAGGAATAATGATTACAGTAAAGTTGGCATCATACCTTATCAGACAGGGATCCCAGTGAACTAGTAGTACCGACAGCGTCGTTCAGATACAAACTAAAGGCCGAACTGTTAATCAGCGGCGAGTAGTTGAATCCAGCATTGTTTTTGCGACTGGAGAAACCGCGGTCCGAATCTCCATATCCAACCAAAGGTCCCAGGGCCATTTCCAGGGCCAACAGCGGATTCTCCAGCGGATCAGAAACCGATCCCAGCGGCGAGTTTTCCATCGAGTCCAGGAGCGAGGGACTCGGAGACGACATTTTTCTCACTGAAGTTAAACTTTTTCACTAATTCAAAAGCACCTGCAAGTACAATAGAACCTTTCATAAAGATGTTCTGTTTACAGTTAATGAAGTAGCAGAGAGCTAAACATGAGAAACCGCTAGAGAGCAAAACTTCCGGCAGACTGACTGAACTACTAGAAATAGGAGAAGTTGACAACAGGGAAGGGCCCCGAGCTGAAACTTTCCCCCATCTGTGTGGCCGACTCAGACTTTCACTGGGCGAAAACTATGCTCACCAGCCGAGGAAAAAGTCAGAAAACCCCACGGAAAAGTAGGCCGTGAACCTTTTCCTCGCTCTTTCCCAACACCAACACGAAAGAGAGAAGATAAAATACCCACAAAGTGCTTCTCCCGAATGAAAGTTTTGATGTAACTCGCCAGCAGCCAGTCGAAAAGTGAAATCGCTGAATCCAAACTCGATTTTTAAGAAAAAAAAGTAACTCCCTAATGAAAAATGGAAATAGAAAATTGTGTTTTCCTAACCAGGCATTGTCTATCCCCCCCGTTTCGTGTTCACACAGGAGTAGTCAAAAGGTTCGCCAACGGTTCACCGACGGTTCACCAAGGGGGAGAGAAAATATGTCAACTAAATGGGGCCTTCTGGGAAAAAAAGCAAAAAGCAAAAAGCAAATACAGACACACAAAGGGGTGTTTTCTACTGAAAACAACAGCGATCAGCCCAGTTATCGTACCTCTCCTCCTGACTTTGTCTTCAGGATTCTACAGTACAGGGGCGCCAAACAAAAAAACCCAGTGAACTAAATGAGGCTAACAGAAAAGAGAACTGATAAGACGATATCCCTTTCTCTTGTAGCGGGAGAGTTGTTAGAGAAAAAGAAACCGAGAATCGAGTTATCAGGGCTTTTTTTTTTTGCTTTCACGGATCGGCCTACATTTGGGAAGCGGGACTGTTGGTCACGACTCGGACAGATGAAAGCGACAAAGGAGAAAGCAGAAAGCAAAGCAGACCCTCTTGCTTTTCAACAATGACCCCTTTACCGTTTGGGAGCATTGCGAAAACTTTTCAGTTTTCACTTCACCCCCCCACATCTAGATGAGAACCGCTAAGGCTTGCCATTCATCAATATTCGTCCATAACAAAAGAGATTTTTCAATGGAAAAACAAAAAGATTTTTCTAGGCCTATTTTTAGAGAAGGGGGCAGGGCACCGTTAGAAAACAGAAAAGCACAAAAACCCTCCCGCAACTTTCTCCACTTGGGAAATTGAGTTCACCGTTTGGACTAGATACACTGTAGCACATGTAAATGTTGACCCGTGAATAAATCAGCACTTTTTTGCTGGTATGTGTGTTTGATATCAAGTGCAAATTACCCGCGTGTGTGTGTGTGTGAGCGTTATTGTATAGCTCAACACAGCCTTTCACTCTCGCGCGCTTCAGAAACCCAATGACCTGCTTTTACTTTACAGCTCAGATACAAAAACACTTTCTAGTCTCTTGAAACGGTAGTTGTCAGTTTTCGGGAAAAATCTAAAAATTCCTTGAAATCTTTTCTTACTTTTCAACAAGGTCATTGAAATAAAATCAGACCACGAGGTCAGGGGCTAAAAAAAAAAAAAGGGATCAGATTCACCCCCTCCCAAGGAGACGGACCCAACGTGGTCGCTGGGCCCCTTTGTAAAACTTACGAAAATTATCCAGAAATTTCGACTTACCTTTCAAATTAAAAATCGATGAAGTGGCAGCTAAAACAGACAGAATGCGGAAAATAGTAAATCGTGGCTGTTTGATTCCTAATAGATGCTGATTTGCATCTTCTAAAGAAAGAGAAGGAGAGAGTTTTCGCCAAGGTACGTCTTTCCTCGTGCACGTCTGCCCTGCGAATGAGAAGAAAGTGGAGAGCAACGCGGGACCTAGTCTCGCAAGGCGGACAAATGTTTTCGATTGTCATCCGCCCTAGAAAAAGAAAGTGGCGCGCAACAACGCCATCTATTAACGGATACTAAAACTAAGTTTGAATATAAATTATATATTTGCCCTACTTTCCCTGGTATCTCCATATCGCAACCTCATTATTCCAATAACGATTATACTCAAACTTGATTTTTTAACTTGATATTATTTTAGAATCTTGTTATGATTTTTGATTCCTCACATGCCTGTCCCCACGTACAGCATCTCACGTGTTACTCCGCGTGGGAAAAACGTGGGGAAAATTTGGGGAAAATGTGTCCTGAAAACAAGTTTTGACTTTCTTCTTTACCTGTCTCTATAAACTGACCCCGACAGCACAGTTCATCATTATTATTATGTATAAACTTTATGTTGGGAAAACCTACGATTCAAATACACCTGCTCTGAAATCGAGTATTTTTTTTAATGCAATAATGATAAATAACAAATAAAAACTCGAGTCTAAAACTCGCGATAACAGTCATAATTTGCACATCACAGACACCTCCAAATAAACAGCATGAAAATATGTGCATATTTTTGCATCTTCAGATTCTTTGCAAAGTAATTGGTGACGAGCTTTTAACGGTCAAGAAGAAACGGCCTTCTTGTCGAGGTTCGAAGGTGGACGGTACGATGTGGTAACTTCCCGCAGTCATTCCCTCCAGTTCCAACACAACGAATCCCGATCTATTCCGTAACATTCACTAATGACAGATTTAGACATTTAATTATTCGCTTGTTTTACCTAAAAGCTCCCGAAGATTTTCTGTTGAACAGAGCAGTCTCGAATTCATTGCTCAGCGAATTACACGTTATATCAAATCCGATCTGATACTCTTTGGGTCCTTTCAGTTCGATCAAAACCTGACTGTTCGAGTTCTTCACCGTCAACTGGTATCGCGGGTTGTTTTTGTAAGTCTCCCGATTGTTCGCACAGCCCCCAGCAGTGATACCCTTCCATGTTCCGTTCGTATCCTGAACGACACAATAAAACTAGATTAGATCAAAGTGAATTTTAGAAGTTAGGCGAACCTTTTCTATATATTTGTACGGGTTTGGGATTTTCTTCAGTTCGAACGGACAAGTCGAATAGACTCGTAGTGTGTAATAAATGTTGTTGAGTTTCTCGTACTGCGATACGACTAGTGTGTAACGCTGAATGCCCTTCTCCGACTGAAGAATCTTGCACAAATAATGTGGGCTGTTGATTCGCACACCATCAATGTACGGCTTTGGATCATCTGAGAAAACGCAGAAACCAGAGAAAGCGATAAAAAACATTTAATAATGATGAGTAAAAGTAGCTTACAGGGATAGTAGACCCGCTTCCCGTCGTTCAGATAGACGAGCACTGTGATGTATTCCCGATTCTCGCGAAAGTCTTCAATCTCTGTTATGTGTCGAGTGAGCAAAACCCACACGGCAGAAGATCCCGGGCTTCTCACTTCGAGACTGTACTGCGGGTTCTCTCCAATATTGTAGAGGTCTCGAGCAGGCCCGGTACCTGACGTCCACATCCTACACAATCATAAAAATTTTACGAATTCAAATCAATGTTCCCACTCTGCAGGGAAATTCCCTGAAAAAGGGGAAAATGTGGTCTGAAAAGGGAAAAATAAGTGAAAAAGGAATATCTACAGGCACAGCCTGTTTTCTAACACGGAGGGGAAAAAAGGGGAAAATAAGGAAAGAGGGGAAATTGAAAGTGGAAAAACTGGTTCAAATAGTTTTTAATTGACTAAGCGAGAAAACTAACTGGTGAGTGCAGAAGGTATGCGTAAACAAGGCAGGATTCCAGTTAAGATAGGCCACATCGAAAAATTTGCACAGACTGTCGTAGTCGATCCAGAAGACTCCGTTGTCGAAAGCTGCAGCACTCTGCGGGTCGAAGTGCAACTGTCTGCGAAGATCCTCGGTCCAGTTCTTTGTGTCGAGTTCCGAGTACCTGCCTCGCCATCTGACATGGGACCAGGGGTTTTTCAGCATAAACAGTTTAACGCCCTGATATACAACCTTAAACTTTAAGTCTTCTTTTTAAATTTATATATGTATTTTCTACTTTGACTTCTTTTATGTCGAGCATGGCGTAAGCGTGGGCAGAAACGAGACCAGTTCTATCGGCCTCCGCATCGCTCATCTCGCCTGTCGCCATGGTAACCAACACGTCTCCTTTATGGAAACGGTCGTAGAGTTTCTTGAATAAGGCATCTTTGTTAAAATCCGGGCTCGGTTTTAGCGAAACTCGCTCGGGAACCCAACCCGTTAAGGCGTGGAGATCGATATTCTAGAGAGCAAAATATTCCTAAAAGTATTATACACATGTTAATTTTAAATTAAAAGTTTTACGCTATTAGATCCTGGAAAATCGTAGCCTCCCATGACTTTCATGTATGCTTTCTCCAGCAGCGAGACCCACAATTCTTTTTTGTTCGCAGAATACGAACAGAGCAGTTCTGAGTGCCGACCAAGCGGAAGATAATCATCAATGATGACTTTTCGAGCAACTCCGTTGATTCGTAGCTTTATCATGTATTTCCCACACGGATTGAAAACCGGCTCTCCGTTTCGGTTTTGTGGGTAGATGATATTAGTAACGAGTCTCTTGCCAAAACGTTTTTCGAACTGTGCAGCTACAGCCAACGAAGCGACGAAGGAACAGTCGGAAACAATGGTTTGCTTGATGGTGAAACAGTCGATACTTTCTATGATCTTGGGTTCAGCCATGAATTCTTCGGGCCTCGCCCATCGGGAGAGGTTTTTCGCTTGTTTCGGGGAAAGTGACAGTTTGCCGTGCTTGTCAGAAAATGGCAGACGGAAAGCGAAGGTTTCTTGAAGGTCTCCTTTCATAAATGGCACATACTCGCGCCCGTTTATGAGTGAAGTTAGCGCTAAAACTCGCTTCTCCTCCTCAGTGTAGCTCTGCGAACCTGACACTTTCAGAGGAGTACTCGAGGGCAGTTCAGCACTTCCTGCAGCCGAACGGCCACTGTCTCTGATAACCAGTTTACTTACACCTGTTTCAGCCGAGTTCTCAGCTGCCGAGCTTGAAGTCTTTCTGCTTTCCGTTAACGACGCACCAACAGAAACTCCTTTAAGTGTTTCAGCCCGACTTAGAGCTTCTCGAGCAATCGTTCTCAGTTTTTCTTGAGTGTTAGAACTCGCACTACTTTTTGCCTGGAAAAATATAAAAAAAAAAATAACAAAAGCATTAAAAAACTAAAATTCACTTACAGCTGAGATGCAGAGTTCGACTGCCTGGGCGTATAACTCGACAGCTTCTTTCACTTTTCCTTTCTCGTCAGTGTCCAGAGCTTGCGTTATGATGAAATTCGCTCTGTCGATATCTTGCTGATCAGCACGTTTGAGAGAAGCAGGGTTAGATGATATGGCTGCAGCTAATAATATAAAGAAATAATGAACATGTCAAGGTTCTACTGTGCGTAAGACTTACAAGAATGTCTGAGAACCTTTGCTCGTTCCCGATATTCATTGGCTTTCTTGATCCAGCTCTGGGGTAAATCTTTCATAATATGCGATAAACGCAGTAAAGTATCAGCCGATTGTTGATAAAAGTAAGATGCGCCTTCCGCATTTCCATCAGAGTCAAATTTTACGGCTCTCTTTGCCAAGTCGATGGCGTACTCCAGCGAATCTTGCGGGGTTGAACTCATTTTTTACAATTTGCTCTTCCTACATGGAGATCAGATTTTCAGTGCATAATTTAGGAAATCTTTCGCTTGAAAACAATTATGCGTCAGATTTTTTCGGTTAAAGTGAGAATGAGTCAAGGTTTCCATTTGTTGACATCTTGGAACGCCATCTAGTGACAAAAATGTGAACTATTTCAGAATAGAAATTTTTTTTAGAACTAATAACAAAATTAAACTGTAAAAATTGATAATAATACTGAATTCATCACATATGATTATTTTTGTAGTATTATTGGAATAGTTACTAATTAATTATTGCTAATTATTTGCAAATGTTCCGCAAAAAAAATTTGTTACTCAGTCAAACTATTTTTATCATTTCACTAAATTAAAATAGTTAATCCTTTATCTTAGCTTTCATTTTTACTTAAATAATACTATAAAAATAATAAAATATTCAATCATGGTTATTTCAAGCTAAAATTAGTTGCAAAATTTACAAAGGAGTTTTGGCAATTAATCTTAGGTCGTAAGGACTTTTATTACAGTTATTCTCGTAAATAAATTTTGCATTTTAATTTGTATTCTTCATATTTAAAGCTTTCCGGAGAATGAAATTGCTTTCTTCCATTGGGTTCGTTTGTGCTTGTCCATTCTCATCATCCGGAAAACCTCCCAATGCGTTTCTGCATAAATCAGTGTTTCCACTTTGCGGGGGGAAATTCCCTGAAAAAAAAAGGTGGGAAATGGGGTATGAAAAGGGAAAACAAGGGAAGAGGAAGAAGGGAAAACCTGGACTATAGTCTTGTCTTCTATTACGGAGGGTGAAAAGGGGAAAATAAGGGAAGAGGAAGAAGGGAAAACCTAGACTATAGTCTTGTATTCTATTACGGAGGGTGAAAAGGGAAAACAAGGGAAGAGGGAGAAGGGAAAACCTGGTCTATAGTCTTGTATTCTATTACGGAGGGTGAAAAGGGGAAAAAAAGGGAAGAGGAAGAAGGGAAAACCTGGACTATAGTCTTGCCTTCTATTACGGAGGGTGAAAAGGGGAAAAAAAGGGAAGAGGAAGAAGGGAAAACCTGGACTATAGTCTTGCCTTCTATTACGGAGGGTGAAAAGGGGAAAATAAGGGAAGAGGAAGAAGGGAAAACCTGGACTATAGTCTTGTCTTCTATTACGGAGGGTAAAAAAGGGGAAAATAAGGGAAGAGCGGGAAAAGCGGAAATAGAAAGTGGAAACACTGGCATAAATGGCGCGAAAAAAATGGCGCGAAAAAAATGGCGCGAAAAAAATGGCGCGAAAAAAAATACATTGGCAATTTACAATGCTTTTAAATTCGTGCATGAATCTTCACAAAATTAAATAATAATCATCTACCGTTATCACTTTTTATTGATTACGTGGTGATAAAACTGTTATATAGCAAATATTCCTTTATTTTTTCACGTCCCAGAAATAGATGCGTTTGTATTTATTTGATTATTTTCTCTGGAAATTTCAGCTCCGTTTTGAACTGAATTATTTTGTCTTCCGTCGTGAATTTTGAATTACCGAAGATTGCCCCGAATAATCCAGAGCTTTTGATGTGTCAAGCGAGAAAGTAAGTCACAATCTGAGACAGCAGTTTCCACTTTTTTCCCTTCAATTTTTCCTTTTTACAGGAAAATGTCGTAGGACAGTTTTACAGTCCCTTGCAGTGGAAATTCATGAATAAATATCTATTATAAAACACAGAAATATACTATACTGTCATTAAAAAAAAAGACTAGATTTTTTTTAAACAAAAATTTCCACGAAGAAAATGTTCTCAGATAACGAGATTTGTTGCGCGCTGCGTTCGTCATTTGTTTTGGTCATCGCCTCGGGGCATCGCCTAAGGCGCGTAACGGTCAAGTTTCAAAAGTGAATGGCCTCTTTTCCTTAATTTAATCGTTATAAATCCATTTTTAACACTGTATTATATTTTATTGTTATTTTCTATTAGTTCGTTTATTATATTTGGCTTTTTATAATAGTAAACAACGAAGCCTTGATTTTATAATCAGGTTTTAATGAGATTTGTCGTTGAACTTCGGGGTTCACTTTGTTGTATTGCAATGCAAATGAGATGGACGCTGCTATCGTATTTATTGGAAAATGTCCTTTTGTGTTGAGCTTGTGGGTCCCCGGCCAAAATCGATGAACTAAAGTTTGCGCAAAATTTCCAAACTAAGTTTGCGTAAATTTGTCGCGGATCCACGTGGCTGTGACAGCAAACGACAAACTTAGACTGTGTTCGCTTTTTGGAGACTCGCCATTTTATGTGACAGCTGTTTGAACGAAAATAAAATTTAAAAAAAAATTAAACTAAATTAAATTATAAGAAGTTAATAAAAACCTATAATAAAATAATTATCATTGTCCCGGCATTCGGAAGATTGGTAATTCTTTGGCTGCAATTTGCCATTACTGCGTCACGGCAATTCTTAGGAATGATGGGACAATGGTCTGCAGATGGGACTAACTTGCTATGGAATGATAACATGTTATCATCGTGTTATCACCTGTTATCGTTTGTTATCTTGAAACTGATTAGAGTGAAGGGAACGCGCAGTGCGGTTATTTCACGGTTCGCTTGTTTTAGTTTAATTAGAAGCTGCACAATTATTTCCAGAAACTACTACAACCTTCTGTGGAACTTAAATTCAATTAATTTAATTAAAATTAAGTCTAATTTAATTAATTAAACTGTATAATTTGACCCCAAAAAAAATTGTGTGGATTCGTATTGTATTCCTGTATGGTCGGTTTGCTTATTGATTTCCCATAAATCGCCCCGAAAAAAAAAAACATTGGCACGAGTTTGCCGTAGATCTGTAAGCCATTATTCTGCCAGAGATTCTTGAAAAGAATCTTAAACCTGTTATCACCATGTTATCACTTCCCATAAAGCAATAAACGCACTCGAATCAAGGTAAACTCGTAATCGATAGATCGATCCATACACAAGAGTTCATTTACAAGTCATTTGCAAGAGTTGATTTTGTCCCTAACTGCATTAATCGATTGTTATTAACCCACTGATAACACTCGATAACACTCGATAACCACAATGATAACCTCCGATAATAAAAATCTCATAACTTTAATTGCCAGGCAACGCTGTCTTTTCCATTGAATGACACATTAGGATTAGTTGCAGTAATCTTCCGTACAACTATAGGCGATGTTATCACGTGTTATCACTATGTTATCAAGCAGTTTGATACCCCCCTCTTCTGGATTAGTAACACCGCGTATCCCGATACCCCCACAGTACTGGGGAAAAAAATCAATAGAGATCTATGTCCATCCCAAATGTATTATTATACCCACAAGCTTTTCTCACACATTCACTGCTAATTACTTCAAATTCAATCAACTACGATTTCATTCATTAGATTTAAATCATCCCTCCAAAGAGAAATAAGACTGCAGTAAATAAAACAGGACCCCGGTTTAAACGAAACAGAACCTCTGTTATCTGTAGAACCCTCGGATTAACTAATTGTTATTCATTTAAATTAGTATTGTCTCAAGTTTAAATTAATATAATATTAGTGTATTTATTGGAAATTGTTAGAAATTATGATTGGCAAGCGGTTTCAGTTTTCCGCGCTCTTATAAATCGCGTTGGGTGTCGAGCGAAACGCTCAGTCGGGAAACTACGTTCAACCGGTGAGGATGTGTCTTCTCACTCGGCTCTCCAACTTTGCTAAAACACCAAAAATCTAACACTGGAATTTAAATTTTCGACCATCAACTGAATTCTAATTCACCTGAACTATCTCCTAATGCAAAAACTGTAGTTCAAAAGTCAACAGTACATAAGGAAAATTAAGTGTAAGTGTTGAACTGTACTGAAATGGTCTGAAACAAGTAAGAATCAAGGTAATTAAACTTGATTATAGTAGTTAGTTATTTTTAATAGTGTTCTTTACCTGTTGCCATCTCACTTCTTTCCCCAGCAGAAAATTAAGGATAGTTTCAGGGCCCTGAAAATATCCTGAAAAGGGCATTTTCAGCATGCCAATTAGGACTCTGAGTGCAGTGAAATTGGCCCACTTCCAGGGTGCTCAGGACCCTGACATTGGAATGCCTGAATAATACATGTTCAGGGTACTTAACAGCGTCGTGAAAAAAAGCGCTTTTCAGGATACTTAATGGTGCCCTCAGTAATCAAGATTCACAATTCTGAACACAATTTTTTTTTACTCATCCACGTTCGGACGTGGTTCAGGATATTCAGGATACGTTACGCATATCATTCAGGATGTAGGCGACATCCTTAATTTTCTGCTGGGTCTGTAGGTTGCATTTGTACGTATTATTATTGATTTGTAAAGTTTTGTGCCTCACGTTTTCTGTGCTTGTTATCAAATGTTTGGCAGCGCTGGTAATCTCGAGACATCCCATTAACGACCAAAGATGTTTTCCCCAACATTTCCTTCGCCACAGGCCATATCTTCCTCAAAGATCTTGTTAAAAAAAGGAGTAAAAATAGCTGATATCATTAGTAATTCTGCAGAAAAAGGTACTACGATTCAGTCATAATCCATTATAGGCGTTTCGATAGTTCAGAACATACAATATTAGGTCCTATATGAAATCTATTGAAGCTTTCAGAGTCTTCTAGATTGTTTGCAACAGAATTCTTCGGCAAATATCTCAAGTTATTGTTACTGGTTCAATATTGACTCGCCGTAAAGCGACAAACAAAAGACTGTCTTAAGTAAAGGTACACACAATGGAGAATCATATACTACTCGAGTTATACTAAAAACTACCAGAAATAGTATTTATTAATTGATAAATTGTATTTAATCCAACTAATTGCGATATTGTAGAATCCTCCGAAGCACGGGTCATCAAAGACTTCAATGGAAAAAGCCTCACTCTATAGAGTAATCTAAGGAAGTGTCCCCCATAATGGAAGCTGCAACTCCTTCAGGTAAAAAAAAAAAAAAAAATCACCAAAATTAAATGAACTAAGATGGATTAATCAAATAATTCTGCAATGTTGTTATAATTAAGTATTCCTAGCATGTTATCTCTTTGTTATCTTTACTTAAGAAGGTAATACAGAGCTGGTTCAGTGGAACAACAATCCTTTGATTAAAGATGAACACTAAAGCAAAACAACATTCAAAACATTTTAATGATTCTATTCACATGTCTTCGCTTTTAATTCATTCAATTCAATTAGGTTTGATGTCAATTAGTTTTAATAATGTGTTGGTTAACAGGCCAGGGACCTTCTGTTGGGATCTGCAATCCCGTGACGAAGAAATCCAACTGGGAAGTAATAGAACACTATCACAAGTCAGGATTACATCGGACCACATCTTTGACACCCAGAGAGAAACCCCAGGTCATCATCAATTATAATAATTAATTTAATACGAAACGAGTTAAGTTGTATAAATTTTGAATGGATAAATGTCACAGTTATATGTGTTTGTTATAAATCTAATTTGAAAAAGAAATATTCCATTTATGTTTAAGGTTAGTTCACTTACTGTAACACAGCTATCTGTACTGGATATTCCTAACATTTCTAATGTTAATTATGAACGACGTTAATGAAAATAAAACTTAATTCAAGTCACAGAGGGTAACAGCAAGACCTTATTATCTTCTATAAAGCGTTTGTTACGATTATTATCAACGTATTATCAATTGTTTATCACGCTTCCAATGAAACAGGAAGATGGACCAGAAAGCGAGCAAGACGGTTTACAGTTGCTGGGCAGCGACGGTGGCGGCGCCTGGTATGATATCCCTCGCCTCCTGCGGCGAGTGTTTCGGTCGCACCGCTTCCGAAACGTCCACGTGGAGGCGCTGTATCAGCGCTACTTCCTGCGCCTGAACCAGAGCAACGTGGTCAGCTTGCTGGCGCTCCTGATCATCACCAACATCTCCCTGTGCGCCCTCAACTACACGCTGGCAGGGGCTCAAGGGGCCCTGCAGGCTGTGGTTCTTGGAATGCTGGCGCTGCTCTATTTGGCTCTGGAGCTTTTAGTCACGCGGTCGTTTCTCAACGAAGTTTACCTCGTCGTTTTTTCCTACGTCATTCTGGCGTCTTTTGTCGGCACACAACTGGTCATCACGCTCGATCCGGCCAAGAAAACACCAGTCTCCGGGTCGTGGTGCACTGTTTTCTTCATCTACATGACTTACACGTTTCT
The DNA here is from genome assembly GCA_002872375.1 of Eulimnadia texana. Classification (NCBI taxonomy): domain Eukaryota; kingdom Metazoa; phylum Arthropoda; class Branchiopoda; order Diplostraca; family Limnadiidae; genus Eulimnadia; species Eulimnadia texana. Next base: position 17,020,232 of record NKDA01000001.1, read on the forward strand.
GCCGCTTCACGTCAGGGACTCGACCATCTGCGGTGCGCTGCTGGCTGTGATTCAACTCGCTGCCGCTGCAGGCTTCAATGGCGCTGATAGCAATCTATGGCGACAGGTTTATTATATATTATTATTATTGTTAATATTATTATTATTTAATATACGTTGAAACTTTTATGGATTGGGACCTTCTTTCACACTGATAAGCGTATATTTGCTGAACATTTGGGGTAATTGCTTCATGTGGACGGTTTTACGATACCCTTCAAAGCCTATCATAAAAGTTTCACGTGCTAGCTTTATTGCGTATAGAAATCTTACGATATAAATTTCAATGTGAATTAGTTTTATGTGATGTTTTTGCAGTTGGCAGCTAACGGTGTGCTGTATTTCTTCACGAATGTGGCCGGAATTTTCACGCATTACCCGAGTGAAGTTGCCCAGCGACAGGCGTTCATCGAAACGCGACAGTGTATCGAATCGAGGATTCACATTCAGCGGGAAAACCAACAACAAGTAAATCTTTGATCTAAATTCCCTGTCATAAATATTAATATCGTAATTTTTTTTTTTTACATTTGTTATACAAAAATTATATATTACTAGTATTACTACAATGACTTGTTCTTGTGATTTAGTTTGGGAACTGAATAGTTTCATTAATTTATTATTGAAATTAAATCTGGCAACGTTGCAGGAGCGTCTGCTGTTGTCTGTGCTGCCCAGACATGTTGCCATGGAGATGAAAGCAGACATTGCTGGCAAACCTAAAGACACTATGTTTCATAAAATTTACATCCAAAGGCACGAAAATGTCAGGTAATCTGTTTTATCCTCCATAATGGCATCTAAATAACTTGTTAAGATAAGTACACATTTTTAAGTATAATTTGTTCTGAAATGTAGTATTTTATTTGCCGATATCTGCGGCTTCACTACTCTGTCTGACCAGTGCACAGCAGAAGAACTGGTCAGACTACTCAACGAATTATTCGCAAGGTAGCACGCTAAATATTATTTGTCTGCCTGTCTGTCTATCAACCGTTCATTCATCTGTTTGTCTCTCTGTCTATCTGCCTGTCTGTCTGTCTGGATCGATGGATGGATGGATGGTTGGCTGTCTATCTCTTTCTTTCGTCTTCTCTGTCTGCTTGTCTATCATGTTTGACTGTGTATCTGTCTATCTGTACATCTATCTGCTTGTCTGTCTGGCTGGCTCTTTCTCTCTCTCTTCCCCTCTCTCTGTCTGTCAATCTGTCCGTCTGTCTGTGTGTCTGGCTGTCTGTCTGGATGGATGGTTGGCTGTCTATCTCTTTTATTCGCCCTCTCTGTCTGCTTGTCTATCATGTTTGACTGTGTATCTGTCTATCTGTCTATCTATACATCTATCTGCTTGTCTGGCTGGCTGGCTGGCTCTCTCTCTCCTCCCCTCTCTCTGCCTGCTTGTCTGTCCGTATGTCTGCCTTTTTACCCATCTGATCGACTGTCAGTCTGCCTATCTATCTATCTGTCCGTCTGTCTGGATGGATGGTTGGCTGTCTATCTCTTTCTTTCGCCCTCTCTGTCTGCTTGTCATCATGTTTGACTGTGTGTCTGTCTATCTATACATCTATCTGCTTGTCTGTCTGTCTGTCTGTCTGTCTGTCTGGCTGGCTGGCTGGCTGGCTGGCTGGCTCTCTCTCTCTCTCTTCCCCTCTCTGTCTGCTTGTCTGTCTGTATGTCTGCCTTTCTATCCACCTGATCGACTGTCAGTCTGTCTATCTGTCTGTCTGTCTGTCTGACTATCCATCTCTCTGTCTATCCATCTGACCGTCTGTCTGTCTTTCTAGTCCATCTCTCCATCCATTATATTTATTGATTGTTTGAAATACGTCAGGTTTGACCGATTGGCAGCAGAACACCACTGCCTGCGCATCAAGCTGCTGGGTGACTGCTATTACTGCGTCTCCGGATTGCCGGAACCACGACCGGATCACGCTCACTGTTGCGTTGAAATGGGACTCGACATGATCGATGCCATAGCGTAACTCTACCATCCATCATCTATACCCTTTTTACTATATACTACCATTTATTATTATTATAATTATTAATAGTTATAATAGTAGTAGTTGTGGTGGTAGTAGCAGTAGCAGTAGCAGTAGCAGTAGTAATGGTAGCTCTAGTAGTAGTGGTAGTAGTAGCAGTAGTAGTTTTTGTATTACTAATACTGATAACGTTAAAATAGACTATCCTACCATAATGTTAACGTCTGATAACACTTGATAACGTCTGATAACACCATGATAACACTGATAGCATCACTGGAGTGCCGACAAAAGCGCCGACTCGGCTGAACGAAAAACGACGCATCAGTAAATATTGGGCCAAAAAGGCTCGGCAACTAAGCAAATGCTTAATAACATGTGATAAAAGCTTGATAACATAATGATAATAAAACTTAGACCTTCGAGTAACACTTAGTAACGTAAGATAACAAAGCAGGTAATTGGATAGCTGTATTAAGGCTGATAATGCTATCAGTGTAGGCTGGTTATACTTTGATAACACGTGATAACAGGTTGATAACATGATGATAACGACATCTGGACCTCCTCACAATTCTTAATAACACATGATAACAGAGCAGATAACAGTTTTACAGCTGTACTAAGGCTGGTAACGTTACCTGTGAATGCTGATAACACGTGATAACAAGTTGATAACATGTTGATAACAGCATGTGGCTTGTTATCCGAAGGTTTCGGCCCTTTGTATTGAACATGCTAATGGCGAAAGGCTTCCAAGTTTGTTTACAGACAAAGGCTTGAGAAAATGGCGCGTCCATCCACTTCTTTTTAGCTCAGCATCACACCCCTTGTTTACACTCAAGTGTTATCAACATGTTATCACCTGTTATCATTGTTTTATTCATGCCCTATATACACCGAATTCTTTCAAAATCTCAACGAAATAGCCCAGCAATTAGTCTGTTATCACTTGTTATCGTCTGTTATAATCTATTAACACTGGTTATCATCCATTATCAACCTGTTATCATCTATTTTGAATAAACTTTCATCGTACAGTTCATTTACTACTTACTCCTATATTACATTTTCTCTACATTTACTATCATTTTATTACTACTTCATTACTTTTCATTAACTATTATCACTCCTTATCACTTATCATACGTTATCAATCTATTATCACATGTTATCACCCATCTTTAATAAACTTTCATCGTACAGTTCACTTAATTACTATACTCCTACCTTACCTTTATCATCACTTATTACTACTTTATTACCACTCATTAACTATTATCACTCCTTATCACTTATCATACGTTATCAATCTATTATCACATGTTATCACCTATCTTTAATAAACTTTCATCGTACAGTTCACTTATTTACTATACTCCTACCTTACCTTTATCATCACTTATTACTACTCATTAACTATTATCACTCTTTATCACTTATCATCATCCATTATAAACAAATTATCACATTTCATCAACTAATTTCAGTAACTTTCATTATACAGTTCACTTAACTACTCCTACCTTACGTTTACGATCATTTTATTACTACTTTATTATTATTATTAATTAATTTTATAACTTCCTATAACTTATCATCCTAATGTTATCGACCTATTCTCATTCACCTCCACAGTCTAGTCCGCGAAGTGACAGCCGTCAACGTGAACATGCGCGTCGGAATTCATTCAGGACGCGTCCACTGCGGAGTCCTCGGTTTACGCAAATGGCAATTCGACGTTTGGTCCAACGACGTCACTTTGGCCAATAACATGGAATCGGGAGGCATTCCGGGTACACTTCCATCCAGAAAATACAACACAAATATTGAAAAACAAGAAAATAATGTTAATAATTAATAGGCGCATTCATATAACCAAAGAAACGCTTCGATACCTGGGCGACGACTACCGCGTCGAGCCGGGCCGCGGCGGCGAGCGTAACGCCTACTTGCGTGACCACAACATCGAAACTTTCCTAATCATCCCCAGCGATAACTACAGAGACGTATTAACGATTCTATGATTTAATTACTATTAACTATCATTTCTATGTTCATTTCAAAAGCATCACGCGGCTAAGAGAAACGTTAACGGCAACGCTAAAGAGCTACGCGTTATGGGACACGCGTCCGAGCATCTGAAGCAGAGCATTCACACCAAGTAGCTCGTTATAATTATGAAATATTCATTGTATTGATATATTTGAGTGTTGAAACGAGTAGACTGGGCCTGGGCGAGAATCAAGAGTCCAAGGATCCAACGCTGGAAGTGAACGACTATTTGTCGCGCGCGATAGACGCAAGGAGTATCGATCGCTTGCGAGCTGAGCATTGTCGTCGATTTCTCCTCACTTTTCGCAAGTCCCAAGTTGAAGAAAAGGTTTTTTTTCCCCGTCATCATTCATACGTCCATACAGAAATCTTACTTTTTTTTCTTCTCGGATTTTTTTCCTGATTTTTCTGTGCTGGATGATAGTATTCCCGAGTACGCGATCGCATGATGGAGGCCTACTTCATATGCTCCCTGTTTTTGCTCGTCGCGCTTGTCACAGTCCAGATTATTGCCATACCCAAGTAATCATTACAATCATAAGATTTTATGTACTTTCAATTATCAATCGATTATTTTTGGACTGATTACAGGACCGAAGTGATGATCGTTAGCAGCAGTTTGTGCAGTTTCGCGATTGTAGTTATCGTCGGTGCAGTGACTGTTGACAAAACTAAAGTACTGTTAATGAATGGACTAAATTTAGATTATTTTAATTATGAATTATTGCAGTGCTTACCGTCGTCTTGGACGAGGATCTCGCGGAGTGTTCTGGAAAGCCGCAACTTGACTCAGTTCTTGTCACTGTGTGTCGTGATTCTCTTGTTCGCTGTGGCCGTTACACCGCTAGTAAACATTTTCTTGACGATTGTTTGACTATTTAATTTGCTCTCCTATCAATTTTTATTATTTTGAAAATTTAGATTCCCTTATCAGCAGAAGAAATGAATAATTGTGTCGAGCAACTGTTCAACGTAACGCTTACCCGAGAACGAACTAACCTCACTGACAATTATTCAGAAAAATGTTCTGGAAGCACAGATTTCTACTACCCAGAGGTAATTAAACACTTCACATCAATAAGTAACCAAACTTAAGTGATCAATTGAATAATTAAACGATATTTTAGTTATATCTCGACCACGTTCAAAAATAAGTATTCACACAAATTCAAAAAAAAAGTCGCTTTGAAAGCTTTCGTGACCTTGTTTGACCTCTACTTGACCTCTTTATGACCTATATCGTAGTAAATCAGTTCCAGTGGCTTCCACTTTACAGGGAAATTCCCTTAAAAAGGGAAAGCTTGGTCTCATAAGGGAAAAATAACACAGAAGCACAGCTTCATATCCTACATGGAGAGGAAAACAATACTGGATGTTTACAAGGGAAGGGGGAAAAAGGGAAAACCAGGCCCACTTGAAGGGAAAACGGAAAACTCAAAATGGAAGCACTGATCAGTTCATTTACAATCGATATACCTTTTTGAACACAACTGTATAAATATATACAGCATTGTTCAGTAACTTAAAAACAGTTCTTTGTCAAAACCTCCACAGTTCAAGAACCGTCTAATAATCTTTTTAATTGTTTCAGTACTTCACTCTCTGCATAACAGTGGCCATGATATCCAGCGCAGTGTTCCAGCAGATTTCTAGTCCCGTCAGATTAGTAATCCTCACTCTGATCAGCACAGTTTACCTCGTCCTAGTCTTCTGCACTCACGTGGAAATTTACACGGCCTACGATTCGCTCACTAGAATACTCACTGGGTATTCCTAATATACTATCCTATACTTTTCTCTATTATCCTACTTTTATCCTTGATTTTCAGGGATAACCAATCAGGGATTTCGACTACAATCATCACTGCGGTTATTCTAGTAATTTTTACGACAGCTCTAACTCTTCACGGTCAGCAGACAGAATCCACTTCTAGACTCGATTTCTTATGGAAACTTCAAGCGACTGGTAAATTTCCTATTCATATAAGTTTTCCTCGAATAGAAGTTGATTTTTTTTGGCACTTTTTAATAGAGGAAAAGGAAGAAATGGAGCATTTACAAGCATACAACAAAAAACTGCTCGCTAACATTCTACCGGTACACGTTGCTGAACATTTCATGGCCATGGAGAAGAACAACGATGTAACAAAACTTTAAAATTAAATTTTTGAATAACTTACGGAATCAATATTATTTTCTAGGAACTATACCACGAGCAGTGCGATTGCGTTTGTATAATGTTCGCTTCGATCCCGAACTTTTCCGAGTTTTACGTCGAACTGGAGGCGAATAACGAAGGTGTCGAGTGTCTGCGACTCCTCAACGAGATCATCGCAGATTTTGATGAGATCCTTGAAGAAGAGCAATTCCGTTATATCGAAAAAATCAAATCTACAGGTTCTACTTACATGGCAGCTTCTGGTATCAACTCACTGCTGTATAGATTTATGATATTTCAGTATAATTTCGATTGAAGGTTTAACAAAAGCCACTTGCGATTTGAAGAACTTCAACCACATCACGGCGATGGCAGACTACGCGTTACGTCTACGCGAGCAACTCAACTACGTCAACGAGCATTCCTTCAACAACTTCAAGATCAGAATAGGTTCTTTCAGTACCTAACTATCAACTATCAACTATTTCATTCTCAATTACGTTTTAGGTATAAATATAGGACCGGTGGTAGCAGGAGTCATCGGGGCTCGTAAACCGCAGTACGATATCTGGGGTAACGCTGTTAACGTAGCGAGCCGAATGGACTCGACCGGAATACTTGATAAAATCCAGGTTACCTGATTTACTAATTTAAATACCGGACAAAAGTCCCACTACGGCCCAGTGCTTCTCCCTACGTTACCCGCACTGGGCCGTAGTGGATATTTGTTATATTTGTTTTGATAAAATACTGTAGAAAGGACTCTACCGGAATACTTGATAAAATCCAGGTTAATTTACCTATTGATTATTATATTAAGTTATACTACTGGGTCTAGTTAGTTAAATAGCTTATTTCCAAAACCCCACTACGACTCAGTGCCCGTAACCTAGGGGGAAGCACTGGGTCGTAGTGGATATTTATTATAATAAAAATAATTGAAGGTAACCCAAGAAGCGTACCAAGTGCTACAGTTACTGATTGAAATACTACTTTATAACACTCGCTTGCAGATTTCCAAAAACCCTACTACGGCCCAGTGCTTCCTCCTAAGTTACCCGCACTGTGTCGTAGTGGATATTTATTTTCCTCGGATTAATTAAACGTGACCCAAGAAGTACATACCAAACACTGATATTGTAAAATCGAGTTCATGAAATGATAAGACATATCTGTAAATGTGAAAAACTCCACTACTGCCCACTGCTTCCCCTTAGGTTATCCGCACTGGGTCGTAGTGGATATTTATTTGAATCAAATTAATTACACGTAATCCAAGATGTACGCTAGGTACTGCAGTTAGTTACTTCAATACTAATTATACACTCGCTTGAAGAGATCCAAAAATCCCACTACAGCCCAGTGCTTCCTTCTAGGTTACCCGTACTGGGTCGTGGTGGATACTAATTTTAATCAAATAATATTGGTAACCCAGTAAGTCTATAGTCATTAATAACACTAGCATGCAGATTTCCAAACACCCCACTACGGCCCAGTGCTTCCACCTAGACTCCCCCGCACTGTGTCGCAGTGGATATTTACTTAACTCAAATAATTACAGGTAACCCAAGAAGTATACCAAGTGCTGCAGTCTAAGGGCTACCCATTCACTTGTCGCGGGACGATCAACGTTAAAGGGAAAGGAGCCATGGTGACATACTTTCTCGATGGTTACAGCACAGACGCAGTCCAAATTGATCCTAGCACTTAATTAAACTTAATTTTACATTAATTCCTTGTTTTGAGTTAGCTCAAGAGACAGACAAGCAGACAGACAAGCAGACAGACAAGCAGACAGACAGACAGACAGACAGACAGAACTTAGGATCGGTACTATTCAGACTGATATTTATAGATTTATTTAAACTTTTAATATGATTAATTATTTATTGACAATATGAATATTTTCTCAGCAAGGCAAATTTTCATAAGATAATTAATTTTAAAATAACATAAATTAATCCATAAATAATGAAGCCTGACTTTTTTATTTAAATAAATTTGATAAACTATAAAAAATATATTTCTAAAGTACTCTCCCCTGTTCATAACACATAGAATGTTATCAGCGTGTTATCACTAGCAGTGTTTCCACTTTTGATTTCCCCTTTTTCCCCTCTTACCTTATTTCCCCTTTTCCCCCTCTATACTAAAATACAGGCTGTACTTCTAGATTTTTCCTTTTCCCTCTTCTCCTATTTTTCCCTTTTCAACCTTATATTCCCCTTTGAATTCCCCTTTTTCCCTCTTCCCTATTTTCCCCCTTTTCCCCTCTTTGCTAGAATACAAGCTGTAATTTCAGGATTTTTCCTTTTTCCTTTTCTCTTAATTTTCCCTCGTCAAACCCTGTTTTTCCCAGTTTTCAGGGAATTTCCCTGCCAAGTGGAAACACTGATCACTAGTCTTGCGATACTTGTCTAGTCCTTCCCTTGTTGTACACTATAAAAAAATGATTTACTATAATATATATACATATAATGATGTATTTGTATAATTTGAATTTTATAACATTTGAATGATCTCTTTTGAACAATAAACAACGTTTTTATTATTTTCGTTTCATTACATTATTATATTAATTTTATTTTTAGTATAAATAATATTTTTAACTTTTTTAAACAATTATAACAATAAGAAACGCAATTAACTATTGCTGATTTTAATTATTCAATTACCGTAAGTTTCAGAACTAGTTACTCTTCGGCTGTTGGGTTGATGTAGATCCCACTGGAATTCCTGGACGAGGATCCTGATGAAATAAAATAAAATAATCAAAATTAAATATATTTAATATATCAAAATATATTTAACTGAAATTGATGTAATTATCAATAAACCTGAATTATTGAGCGCTTGGTTGTAAGGTGGCGGCCTCAGTGTGTAACTAGACGCATACGAAGGCCTAGACAAAAATACATTCAAATATTTATAAGAAATTATTATTAATATTAATACATAAACTATAACAAAACTAATGATATTGATTATATGAAAATAACTTGAAATGATACACTATCCATACAATATTAATATTATTAAAATTAAATATAAAATAATCCATATTAAAATGAATTAAATTGATAGAAGTTTCCCAAAATTAATACTTAATTCCTAATAAAAATTTACAATGCTACGCAATTTGTTAAATATTAACACCACTAGATATAGAATTAACAAAAATCTTTGATTTAACTGAAAATGTAAACCGAAATTAGGTTATTATTATAAAATTATTACAATATTTAGAAAGTATTGATATTAAAATTTTAAATAAACAAAACCTTTGAGTATGAATAAGAATGGAGAGGCCCTTAGTACAACCAACCCGGCCTCAGCAGGCGCGCATTCCTTCCTCAACCACCCACTTTGTAGGAGGGGCTTAGCACAGAAGAAAAAAATGACGAACGCAGTCCGCTGAAAATATTTGATTTGTCCATACCATAGGCGCGCTTTCACTATGTCTCTGACTTCGTCTGCTTTTCTGTTTACATAAGCGATAGTATTTTGTTTCTTCTGGAGTAGCCAATCAGAGCCAAGCACCTCAGGGCTTTTTTTCAAAAGTTGGTGGGACTGGGTGGTTTGTTGAGGAGAGATAGCCAAGGGCCTCTCCATTCTTATTCATACTCAAAGAATAAAACTGAGTATTTCAAATATCATAATACACAAATACATAATTAATATATTAAAAGTAATTCAAATTTATAAAAAGAAATTTCAAAGATCTACTCGCTGGATATCCGCTGTGGTATCCGTCGTCCTGGAGAACCGGAATTGCGGAGCGGAGGAGAAGCATCCACCAATGACGGTAGAGAGTTTACTCCGCTGCTTCTCCGATTGGTCAAGCTTGTTTCGATCTGATTGGCTACTGACGAACTTCCGGTGGGTGACAAACTGCTGGCCACGGCTTCCATGCACTCTTAATGAACGTATTAACATTTATAAAAATACAGAATTCATATAATGTGAGTTAATACTAATGCTACAACTTCTAGTAGAAGAGCTCAAGTTAGTAAATACTAACTATTACACGATTCTGAAATGCAATATGACTACCACCACGACTACAACTATTACCACTATCAATGCTACAACGACTACTAATATTACTGCTACTATTACTTCTACTATTACTGCTGCAACAACAACTGTTACTACTATCAATGCTACAACAACTACTTCTACTAATATTACTGCTACTACTACTTCTACTTTAACTGCTATAACAACTGTTACTAATACCACTGCTACAACAATTACTTCTACTTATATTGCTGCTACTACTACTTCTACTATTACTGCTACAACAAAAACTATTACTAATACCACTGCTACTATCATCATACTACCATTACTATTGCTGTTGCTGCTTCTACTGCTGTTTCTGTATTCCTTTGCTAATACCACCATTCCAACTTTACTGCTACTCCTACTTAGTTTACTAGATAGTAATGTTACTAGTGTTGTTAAGTGATACGCACTTTCATCAAAGGGGATGTCGATGTCTTCGTAAATGTGGCTTTCCGGCTGTTCGACGTCGCCATGAAGGCATTCGGCCAGAACCGTCTGATTGCTATCTAAAATTATTACTGTCATTATTATCAGTATTATTCAGTACTTCTATTGTTACTAATCCTACTATTCGTACTAATACTAGTATTATTACCATGCACTACTATTACTACTACTTTATTTCTACTACTACTACTATTCCTATTGCCACTATTACTACTACTGCCATTCCTAATGCTACTATTACTACTACTGCTATTGCTATTACTACTATTGCTACTACTATTAGTGTTACTACTATTAACTGTTACTACTACTACTACTATTATTACTACTATTACTGCTACTATTACTACTACTATTACACTATTACTTTTGCTATTACTATTGCTACTACTAATACTACTACTACTGCTATTCCTAATACTACTATTACTATTATTACTACCATTACCACTACTATTACAACCACAATTACAACTATTACTACCACTACTACTATTACCACCACTACTGCTACTATTACCACCACTGCTACTACTACTATAATTACTAGTACTGCTACTGTTCTTACTACTACTACTATTACGACCACTACTATTTCTACTATTTCTACTAGTACTATTATCATTTATTATTTTCATGGTTGCTATTTGTATTTTCGTTATTTTGTGACCTTTGCGTTTGACTCTCCAGCTTCGGAGTTCCTGCATTTTGTCCCAGTGCGTCGAATTAGTTCGAACCGACTGAAAAACCGCCTGTCGACGTCGTTTAGAACTTCCCCTATACAATTAATCAATAATAAATTAGTTTAATTACTATTAATCACAAATCATTAACAAATCTTATTGCCCAACTTTCCCTAAATAGCAAAATTCATAAAACTTGAAATTCCAATACCAAAATAATAAGACAATTTCAGTAAATAACTAAATTAACTCCATTAACTTTTGATTAATCCTTTTACCAGCTTTTCTCTATTAGTAAACATTAATCAGGTTGTAAGTTCGAATAAATTAGAATAAAAAACATCCCTATAGATATACTGATATACGGTATACTGAGCTCTTCAAAAATATTTTTAAGCATTATAAAGTATTGTATAAAAACAAACCGTTTCAAATAGTTAAAGAGTTTCTGTTTCTCGTATCCTGACAGTTATTCTTCATTTTTTTTATTTTTATCCTTAACACTATTTTGCATACTTTATTGCATTCAAAATTCAATTTAATCCTACATTCTACTACATGTACAATACAATTAATCGAGTGTGTTTTGTTTCGTATTCACGTTTGATTTTGTTTTTGTTTTATTTTAAATCTTTTCGTTCTTTTAAACTCTTTTGGTGTTCCCTTTTGTTGTTTTTTATTTCTCTCTCTTTTACTTCTCATTATTTCTTCAGTGTAAGTTTCTTTATATCCCTAGAATGTTAAATGGAATTTCACAATAACGCCATTTATCTTTATATATATCGTTGTACTATTTATCTCAAGACTATAATCCAAACTGTGAATTGAAGTCAATTCACGCGCTATAATGCTTTAATTAAATAATGTAATAAAGCACTTAATTAATTATTCGAATAATATTATATTTATTTGATAATAAAGTATTGCTATTATTAATGCAAAATGTAAGCTTAGTTCTAACTATACTTAATATCTGCTACCCTTTCCATATGTATACTATTTATTATAATTAATTACAATTTATTTGATAAGAATTTTACTGTAAGTTTTTACGGGGGTACTGGAGATAGGGACACAGTCGTTCTGCGAACCTCGTTGCTCAGCGGGATTCTTTCGATGCGAGTTTCGTTCCTGCGAAAAGTCCAGGTCGGCCAACTTCTCCGAAAGCGAAACTTGCCTTTACTACAATTCTCCAACTAATAGTTATAATGACAACAGTAATAATAATGAAATCATGTTTACCAGATTAGAAGTAGAATGATTATAGCGAAAAGAACGGAGAGTCCGCAGCCGAGCAGGACCCAGCGGGAAACCAGCACGTGATGTGAACCAATATCTTGAAAATTTTGAATTATAAACCAAAATTTAAATATTTCATAACTAAATCACAAGAAACTTAATATTTCATAATATTCTTCAAAAATTAATTCTTAGCAGTGTTGCTAGTAGCCACAATGCCGTAGTAGCAGTAGTGGTAAGCATTGGTAGCAGATGCTGGTAAGTTCTAGCTGTTTCTCAAAGTTTTGCAAGCTACCGTTGACAGTAGTTGCAGCAGCAAGCAAATAAGTAGCAGTATAGTATAAGTGATATTAGTAACTATACTAGCCGTGTAACTAGCAGAAATAGTAGCGATAGCTGTAGCTGTAATAATATTCACCGGAAGGAATGGTGGAAGCGTCCAGGATGAATCCTTTTTTGTAGTTCGATTCCGGATGAAACATTCCGGCAGTGTAGCGCATGATGACCCGAGAAGAAGCCAGTGTTAAAGTGCCTTTTAACAATAATATTTTATTAGACAGATTGAATAAGAAATTATTATTGAGTATAAATATTTACAATAACATATGTGATATAATGAAATAAATTTATAACATTATTAAGATTTATTTACTGTTAATAATCAAACTAAATATTACTGAATATTACAGGTATAATTAATAGATATTATGAATTCAAAAAAAAGGATTTGCAAGTTACTAGAGTGAATGGCAATATCATTTATATTATTAACAATTATAATAAATATTATTATTATTAATATTGAATTATAATTATCATGTATATTAATTATAAAAACTGCAGGATTTTACGAGTTACCGGGGCTGTGTCTTCCACAGAACCGGCCTTCCAGGACCATGACGTTGAGATCCTTGACGTGGAGAAGCAAATCCACCGCTGCGAATTTGCAGATCCTCTGGTCGGTGTCCTCGTCGTAGTAAGGGCTGGGCAAGTCAAATGTGCGAAAATTCAATACCACCTAAATTTTATATCGAAAATTATAATAAAAAATTAGAATAGTAAATAATTTTAATGGCCAAGTTTCATACAAAGTTAAGATCGCCAGTTCAATCTCACCAAAAATGGCACCGCAAAAGGCACCGTCATTTGTATGTGGCTAATAAAATCATGTTCATCATACGAATTGAATGAAAAAGATTTATAAAAAAAAGAAAATATTTTAAAATGTGAGCTCTGAAATTGATTAAATTTTACTTTACGTTGTAATCTTGGGGTGCTGTGATGTTCCACTCACACATGGTTAAAGGGATGTAAACGGGAAATCCTGGCGACAGCATTGAGGTCGAAGATCCTTCATGCAGTTCAATAGAACCCGAACAATCTAAAGCAACAATAATAATAATAATAATAACAATATGAATGTAAGTTTTACCGCCACATTCCAACGCAAGGAAATCCGTGCACGGCCAGTAAACGGGCGAATTCCAAATGCACTGACCGATCAGTTGCTCGTCTCCTCGGCAACGGGCTGACACAACCAGTCCCGAGACATTAGCCTTGACAACGTTCCTTGATATCGCAGACCACCTATTCAAAAATCAAACAATAATTTTAATATTAATTGATGTAATTAAATGACTTTATTAACATGTAAGAAGAAATTGGTAATAAATAATTGAAATGAAAATACTTGCTTTGAAGCTACCATAGATCCTTTATGTCTGCAAATTAAATGGGCAAGTCTTGCGGTGTTTTCCCAGCGAGTCGGGGCCTCATCATAACAAATCGGGGCGCTCCTGAAGCCAGGGAACGAGATCCAGGGCAGAATTACTCGGCCACTGTCCGTAATGTAAGTCCAGAACTGCACGTCGGGCGAGTCCAAGTCACCAAACTGCAGAAATTATACAAAATCTTTGTTACGTGTTAACCTTGAATATTTTACTGACTTCAGTTCAGTTCAGTTCAGTTTAGAAAACAAAATATTTTACCCATGTAGAGTTGGTCGATGATGAAATTTGATGAAAAAACGAAAAGACTATGATTTGCGTGAATAAGTAATTTATTATTCTGGCCATTGTGAGTGAATTTATTGTTTATTTTAGTGAATTAAGAATGACATTTTCCAAGACCGAGCGTAAACAAATAATTGAATATGCCCAACGTGGGGCATATGCTTGAAGGAACGTTTATCAGGGAGCAAAATTCTCCGATCAATCGATTGACGCGTTTGAAATATATAAAAAATTATTTATAATAAAACTAGAATTAATTTTAATTATTTTTGGATATTTATTAGAAACATTTTTAATGAGCAAAACAAAAATTTGATAAATTAAATTAACCTGTGTTTTTTAAATAAATGTAGTTATAAAATAAATGGATGCTTCATGGTTTTAAATATATTTTTATAATTATCAAGCATTTTTAGATTCTATTTTTTTATTCAATTACGTTATTACAAAGTGATATACAAATTTGCAATCAAACGAAATTTGAATTTGGCGCCATTTTGAGAGCGACGTTCTTCTGCTAAAAGAATCTTTCCGGGCAAGCAAAGATGGCGGCCACCAACAAATCGGAAGAAGTGCTGGCTCAGAAATTTGACAAATGTGTCGCAGACACTCTAATTAAAACCGGTTCGCAAAATATCTTAACCATTCAATAGCATTTAATTTCAAATTAATAATTTTTTCTAAAATTTCCTTTGTTTTTGTCTCAAAATAGGAGGAGGCCTGGTTACGGGAGCTGTGTTTTCGCTGTTGTTATTTAAACGTGAGTTATCTTTTCAAAGCTAAAATATTATAGAATTGATTAACCACGGTACTTTTACATGTATTTTGCAGGAAAGGCATGGCCCCTTATTTTTGGAATGGGAGCCGGAGCTGGAATGGGCTATGCTAACTGTCAGCAGCAGTTGAACCAGCCTTACTTAGTTTTGGCCGATCGTGTGAAGGTAAAATCATTTCTATCCCAATGTCTCTTATTTACTACAGTTAAAAATACATCTTTCATTGTAGGTTTTGAGTCAGAGTAAGCCAGCAGTCTCCGCAAGCGAACCCGCGGAAAACGCAGCTCCGTCTGTGTGATTCAGTTTATTATTGAAGTAGTGCAGAAATTTGCAAAAAAGGTTTAAGTAAAAGTGTAAATACACATTTCCGAGAGAGGTCAGTTCGTGTGAGACTAGAAAACGCACTTTTGACACATGCAGAAAGAGTGACTAGAAGAAAAAGAGCTCGAGGAACAAAACACACATGTCCATTAGGGGAAAAATCAAAAATTGACAATGAAAGGTAATATAAAAAATCTAGTAATTTCCAAAATCTGGCCAGTAGTTGACGTAGTAGCGATGAGCCGTCCCCTCGAACAAACGGTCCAGCCAGTTCGGCAAACCGTCAAGCAGAGACTCCATTGGCAGGGGCAAATCGCGGAGAGGTCCCTCGTTGATCAGTGGTTTCTTTATCACAGCAAAATCAATTACAAATGAGCGCATAATTATGATGATTAACTTGCTTATCTTACTATCATTATCTCATTATCTTATTTTATTATTATTTATTTAATATTTATTTCATTTAATTATTTACCTTATTATCTTATCTTATGATCATTAAACTAACCTCCATTGAAGGGTCTCCCCTCTCGATATCGGAATCAGAGCTTGATTCCTCGCTCTCGAATCCCATGAACGCTCCGTCGTTCAGCGACTGCGACTGGCTGATTGCGAGTCTCCTGGCCATTCGCTGCATTCTCTGTAAGAAAATTTAATAAAGCATTAAATAGTAATAATAATAGCTTCTGTACAATTATACGTTCACACTGTGTACAGTGTTTCCACTTTCTTCCCTTTCTCCCTTAGAGAGGCTCCTGGTTTCCCTTTTTTCCCTACTCGTGCTAAATCATAAGCCTTTCGCTTTTCCCGTGTTTTCCCCCTAGGTGCAAGAATCAAAGTCACATTTCTAAATTTCCCTTTTCCCTTATATTTCCCCTTTTTGGGGAATTTCCCTGCAAATTGCAAGCGCTGGGTGTGTTATTACTTTTTATAACACTGTATATCATTATATATTATATAATTATCTTTACATAATAATGTTATATCAATCAATACCTCTCCTCCTTTGGTAGAAGATCCTTCGGGATGGCGCGCATGGTAAATGCAAACGTACTTTCTGTAGCCATTCAATGCCAAAACAGTGCCGACACAGTTTCGAGGCTTGATCCTGCTTACGTCAAGTCCAGGCTCTGCCCATTTTTATTATAGTTCAAGATAACTTAAAATCCAAATAAGTTTTCAGTTAATTTTTACCTGAGTTCTGGTCTTCTTCGTCAATGAGCTTCAGCGTCAAGGCTAACAGCTGCGTGTACCACTGCAAACCACGCTCCATGTTCATCCATCCGAACGTTAGACTCTTGTTCCTGGACAAATTATTTTCAATTAAAAATCAATGCACTACTCAGATTAATAACATTTAATTAATACTTTAAAAATCTTGGAATTTTTTTAAATATGATTTGAAAATTAAAAAATAAATTATACTTTCGATAGGGCCAGACAGCTTTATGAAACTTCGGTATCAGTGCAGTTTTCGAGTCGTTATCGACAAGCAGTATAACACTGCGACAACCCGGTTTCAGTAGTCGCACCATCCCGTTGTAAGTCTCGGCCCTCATCTCGTGAAGTTTTAGCTCCATCGTAGCCGGACGATCTGGCACTTTGCTCCCTCTTTGGCTCTGGTTCTTTTTAATGGACTCTTCCTCCAAACGGCTAAACACATTAGAGAATAATAATGTAAAACTTCAGTTTTACTAAATATAAGCAATTTTGATTGAATTTTAGCTTGACTATTCAACTTACACGAGATAGGCCATGACGTATCCTACAGCAGCAATAAACAGGATCGTCCCTAGTACTGAACCCACAGCCAAAACATCCTGACGAGTCACGTGATCGCGAAGGATATCAGCAGCAGCAGCTAGACGTGTCACTACGCGGGCTAATAGTCCCTGAGCGTGTTCATCTACCATTTCCTGGATCAAATTTAAACATAATTAATACATATAAAATTAACAAATTAACACTAAACAACTATAAAGAACATACCTTCAGTGAAGCTTCATAAGGCAAAGGCTGGGAAGCTGCCAGCAGTTGCTGGAGGGTAGTCTGAAGGATCTGCTTGCTCGAATTCCACTGATCGGACTTGTCGACAAAAGGTTCGGCCAGCCAACGATAACTAACTTTCGTCTCCTCCTGACGCCAGACGATAGCCACGTGAAGCTGTGGCTCGGCCGGGGATTCGGCTCCTGGTAAATAGTAAAATTAACACGAGGCTAAGCCAAGCCGATCAGTGCTTCAACTTTTGAGGGAAATTCCCTTGAGAGAAAGGGAAAGCGGAATCTCGAAAGGGAAAAATGAGGGAAAAGGGAGAATGGAGGGAAACAGGGGATCTGCACATTTTAGCACTAAAGTTTTCGAATCAACTTCAGAAACACGAAAAAAATTATTCATGGAGGGAAAGAAAAGATTGTGTGAAGGAGACGGGGGAAAAGGCGGGAAATACCATGTTCAAGAGGAGAGGAAAAGACGGAAATAAGGGAAAAAGGAAAACTGAAAGTAGAAGCATTTTAAGCTAATTCCTTCCAATTGAAATTCTAATTGAAAGCTAATTTTATAATTATTTCTAGTTGAAAGCTAAGACTGAAGCTGATTGTAAAAAAAAGACCTTTGACAAGTGCGTTAACAAAGTCCTGCTGTTTGTCACGGAAGATGTAGGTGAAGACCAAACGTTCCCGACTGACTTTGAACTGTCGAGCGAATTCTCGGAGGGCTTCCCGAGGCGGATCGTCTTCCGGACGGTCTTCGGTAACCAGGACAACACAGAGCCGACGACGAGCCCTCGAACTCTCTGCGGGACATAGAGCGTCTAACATAGCCTTCAAAAAAATAATAATAATAAAATTAAATTAAATGAAAATTTAATTCATGAATGCAAGTGTAAAAAAATATACTTGTGATGAAAGACGAGGCAGTTGTAGGTATTTATTCGATTCTATGATATCTTTCATAGTGCTGAATGGCAGATCGGACATGCTCAGTCGAGCTACTGGTTTGCTATTATCCTCGTGAAACAGTAGCAGTGAATCTAAGTTGCTCGGGATGTTGAATTTAGAGCATAAAGCCTTTGTCGAGTCCTGGTTCAGTTGAACGTATCTGAAACGTATTTAAATAATAATATAGTGCATTTATAACTTATTAAAGTAAGACGGTCTTACCCAAAGACTGCTCGGGAACGGTACGAGAAAGCCAGCGTCAGGTAACGCAGCCGAGGCATGTCGAGTTTGCCGAAAAGCAAAACTCGGACCATGTTATCCCTCCAGCCATTTAAAAAGCTGTCGACGCTGCTATCTGTTATGTGGGTGAGCAGCTTGCTGGGAAATCTGTTCCTCACAAACTCTTAAAATGCAAAAAAAAAAAAAATTGTTTCTTAATAACTGAAGAATGTTCAGCACGTAAAATTAGATTAATAAAATATTAATTACCTGAATAACAACAGATTTGAAATCAAAATTAGGACAGAAAAATTTAACAAAATAAGAATACATCAGCAGAATATGAAGATGTAAGAATAATATTGACAGAAAAATAATCAAGAACAAAAATAATAATTAGCATAATTAAAATGGACCTGGAATTACATTAGAATAGAAATTATGCGTGATTAATAATAAAATCAACAGAATATTAAGACGTAAGAATATTATAATGTAAGATAGTTACTACCTATCATCTTAATGACGCTAAACTGATCTTCTTTGTAGTAAGTAATTTTTGAATCTGCGACTAGTACAACGTGCGGCAGTTGATCTTTTCTCGCTCCGAGCTTCTCAGCCAACGCGATTTCTCTATCGTAGCGAACAGTGCCCAAAACGATTCCTATAGGCTCCATTTCCTGGTATTGAAGTATAAATTGATTGGTTATTTTGAAATGATTAATATTAAGTACCTCCACCAATCGCTGCCATAAGGGTAAAGCATGAATGCATGTCAGGCACCAGTCGGAATAAACCAGAATTATATGCAGCTGACGATTGCTGGTGGGGAGAATATTCTTCTCGAACAATCTACAATACATAATAATTAATTTATATCAGTAAGTCTTGCTATGGTTTTAATTCGTAATTTTTCTTAATTTATACCTCATATTAATATTCTGCTTGTGGTAGAACCCCATTTCCGGCATTTGAAACTGGAACTTGAACCCTTTGTTTCCAGACCCGAAAAACGAGGCGAATTCGCTGAACGGGTCATTGTGGTCGTCTTCAGGGTACTGGTTCGTTTTTCTGAAATTTGGTGTGTCCTCAAATATTCCCTTTTGATCGTAATATTTCTTTCGTTCAGGGTCCGACAGCAACTGAGAAGAAAAAAACGTGAAAACGATAAATACTGGTTATTAATGAAAGTTAGAAATAACGAACCTCGTAAGCTTTGTTGACTTCAACGAACTTCGACTCTGCCTCGGGACTCTTGTTCTTATCGGGATGCCTGTTTGATACAATTAATGCTTAAATTCATGATTCAATTATTTTTTTATAATATTTTTTCAACCATTCTTTTGCCAATTTTTTGTAGGCTTTTCTAATATCTTGTGAAGATGATCGCCGGCTGACCCCAAGAACCGCGTAAGGGTCCCACGCATTAGCCAAAACAGCTGCGGCGATTATAAAAATTAATAGCAAAATTTTCATGTTTGCACTCTCATTTAATTAAAATTTATGAGGTAAATCAATAATCTTCTCTTCGAGAATTTACTCTCTCTCCCAGACCCAAGCCTCAGCTTCCAAAATATTCATGTAAATATCTACTTTACCCAAACCCCATCTACCGATATTTTATTCACTTCCAGTTTCGTCTTTTCCCTCAAAGAGGGTGCTGTTTTCCCTTTTTCCCATTTGCTAGCAAATATAAATTTCCCTTTCATTCCCCTCGTGCTGTGACTTCTTTTCTTTTCCTGTCTTTTACCTTAGTTTCCCTTTTTCCCCTCGGTGCAATGTAATATATAGCTAAATCCAAATTTTCCTTTTCCCCCTCGTATTCCCTCTTCCCTTATTGTCCCTTCCGATTTCCCCATTTTCCCGTGAAAAAGGGAACTTCCCTCCAGTGTTGAAGTCTATCTTATCTAGCAAGTTTTTATTATTCCAGCACGTTAAATACAAACAAAACAACAAATTTGATTCAGGAAAATGTGCTTTCTTCCACAGAAATGACCAAATAACTTTCTCCATCATCGTCCACAGCCATAGTAGCGATAGCGTCAGGAGGAACTTCAGAAAAATCCTCGCCTTCAGCTTGCGAGTGAGCGTCCTCGTGCGCTTTGAGTTTAGCGCTACTGCGGAAGCTTTTATTGCAGAACCTGCATCGTCCCTTATTTTCCTTATGCGTCAGTTTATGAGTGGAAAGATTAGCCGAGAAGGAAAAGCTCTTGTTGCATTGATCACAAGCGTAGGGCCGTTTCCCCATGTGGCTGTTGAGATGTTCCCGCAGGTTCTGGCGGTAGCGGAAAGTCTTGGAGCAGAAATGGCAGAGAAAAGGTTTCTCGCCTGAATGAATTCGCTGATGTATCGATAGCTGGGCCTTTGTCGTACATTCTTTTCCACATTCGAGGCAAGCGAAAACTGCAGCAGGAGGTTCTGCCGAGCTGCTGGGCAGAGGTGCGGACTTCCCGTGGGTCGTTACGTGCTCAACAAACTCATCAAAGTTTGTAAACCTTGCATTACAAGCAACACACTCCTGCGTGTTGTCAGCCTCAGGAGAGTGTGTCTCACTCATGTGGGACTCGAGAGATTCTTCAGAAAGAAATTTACGTGGACAGTCCTTGCAGTTGTAAGTGCCTTCGGGATGCTGTCCACTCGGGATGCAGACGTGGTTGTACAGCTTTTCGACATTCGGATAATGCCTGTAAAGACAAGAAAACACGTGAATTTGAACTAGTACCTCAACTTTTGAGGGAAATTCCCTTTTTAAGGAAAATAGGGCCTGGAAAGGGCAAAATAAGAGAAGAGGAGGGAAATGGGTAAATTTGGAAAGTGTTATACTTTAACACAGAGGGCAAAAAGGGAAAATAAAGGTAGTGGGAGGGAAACGAAAAACTCGGAAAGCTTTACTTTAGTACAGAAGGGGGAAAAAGGGGAAATTGACATTTCCAAGCAGTGTTTCCACTTTTACAGGGAAACTCCCTGAAAAAGAGGAGAAATGGGGCCTGAAAGGGGTAGAAGAAGAGAAAAGAGTAAAGAGGAAATCTAGACCCTCTATATTCTTGCACGGAGGGGGAAAAAGGGGAAAGATAAGGGAAGAGGGGAAGAATGGAAAATTGAAAAGTGGAAACACTGTTTCCAAGTGAAGGAGAAAAGGGGAAAACATAACTCTCTTGAAGGGAAAAAAGGGAAAACAGAATTCTCTTCAAAGGAAAAGGGAAAACTGCACAAATAATTATTAGCAAGTAGTTTTACCTAGAGCACGGCTTGCAGAAATAGAAAAGCAGCCGCTGCGGATAACGTTTTCTTTGTCCTTTATGAGCTTTGCAGTGATTGACGAACGTTGACCTCTGCGTGAATGCCATTCCGCACTCTTCACACTGGAATGGTTTCTCTCCAGTGTGAACTCTTCTATGTTTGTCTAAAACGCTCTTGCTCGTAAAATCCATTTGACAAAAATCGCACTTGTAGGGACGCTCTCCAGTGTGAGTCCTCAAATGGCGGGTCAGACGAGTCTTGTTGGTGAAACGGGAAGGGCAGAAATCACAACCATACGGCCTTTCCCCTGTATGAATTTTCTGATGATCCCTTAACGTCCCCACTTGACTGAAACTCATCCCGCAGTGCTCGCACTGGTAGGGTTTCTCGCCAGTGTGGATTCGCTTGTGGACACGGAAGACCCCGGGCTGGCGAAACGTTTTCCCGCAAACTTCGCAGCAGAAGATTCGGTCCTCGTCCCGCGTTCTGTTGGGGGGTCTGCCCCGTTTTCGTTTTTCTGCAGGTTCGTTTGCTGCGGAAGATGTCTCCTCAATTTCTTCTTTTACTTCAACATCTGGCGAGGCAGCTGTCTTGACGTTCTCAGTCGTTTCTTCCGTTTTTGGCAAAACTACTTCATCACTGTGGAAATTTTCATACTTGCGAGGCTGCTTTCTGACCCGTTTCGATGGTTGGCGTCCAGATTCATTTGATTTATTATCTGCACTATCCTCGTCGTCTCTTATGGGCTTCTGACTACTGGGTTTCATTCTTGAGCGTTGATTTTCAGGAATATAAAATGAAGCTCACACATAAAATAATGGGGCTTTTGTGTGTTGCTGTGTTTTCAATGTCAAAGCTAAGCAAACGTCTGTCTGCTAGAATGCAACGCTGCCATTATCTTAATTAAAAGGTCAACAAAAGTTTGCATACATGCAAACACTATAACAAAACTTGTTTTATTTTCTTAAGTCAGATCTAATATTTTGCTTTCTTCTCTATTTTTTTAAAGTAAAATTATTTATCTGTAAAATTTATATCGCAAACAACTTGAAATTCCCGCTTAGTTGAGAACCATATCCTCATTGGTTGTTGCCTAGCAACAGCGTCTGTCAGCTGTTACTCCGATGAAACAACTCGTTTGACATCAAATAATAACAAAAGCTGGGCTGGCGGCTAAATTTAATCAATTGTAATATTAAGTAATTAAAAATTAAATTAAGTAATAAGCTCGTCCTATACAAAGGAAAATGATTCGACCAAGAAGGTATGCTTAAAAATAATGGAATTATATTGCTATGAAAATTATTATACGAAATGACTAGACGCAATTCAAGCTTCAGTTGCCTAATGTAGACAAAAAATCAGATTCCTCAAGAAAATGTCTTACAAGAGTTGTTATTTGTTTCTAGGCGGGGCAATGGCAGTTCTGGAGAAGAAAATGAAGCTTTACTTTCCAATAATTCTTCTGAATCACAAAATGAACAAAACAAAGCAGCGTTTCAGTTCGCCCGCCACCGTTTGTACAATTCGTACGTCCTTGGGCTTCTACTCATCACTTATCTGCTAAATCAGCTGGATAGATACATGCTTGCCGTCGTTACGAAGCCTCTAGCCCAAGTACATAACATATAAATCATCTTACATAATAATTAAGATCAAAATTAAATCAAATTATAGGAAATTCATTATGGGGAACAAGCCTGTATGACAAACTTAACTGCAGAAATCCCTATACCACAAGCATTTTGTCAGAAATGGACCAACGAGTCAGTGTAAGTTTAAAATTCAGTATTTTCATAAATATTCTTTTAATTTCAAACTTTCTTCTAAGGTGCCGTGCTGCGAAACTGAATGAATCGACTAGTGGTTGCAAATGGGACTACACGGGACAGGGTTTTGACTACCAAATCCTTGCTGGACCCATTTTTATACTAGTTTATACGTTCGCTGCATTGCCTGTTGGCATAGCTGCTGATATCTACAATAGAAAAGTATGTTTTATCTAATTCTACTAAATTTATATCGCATTTGTTACAGTAAAAGTTGTGTATTATCGTTTAGCTGCTTCTCGGGATTAGTCTGATCTTCTGGTCCGCCTGCACTGTGCTTTCGGGCTTCGTAACAACTTACTGGCAACTCGCAGTTCTGCGTTTCGGAGTGGGGCTCGGGTAAATCCTGTTAAAAATTATAATAAATAGTATTAATAAAAATTGTCTATGTAGTGAAGCTGGCTGCACACCATTTGCCACGTCTCTCATCGCAGATTATTTTCCCGAAAATGTTCGAGGGCTCGCACTAGGAATCTACAATTTAGGGATATACACTGGCTATTCCCTTTCATACGCTTTAGGGAACTTCATAACCAACGCTAACATCAATAACCAGGGCTGGAGATGGGCGTTTATCATTGCAGGGATCCCTGGAATTGTTTTAGGTTTAGTGATTTTGTTGACCGTTAAAGAGCCTCAGCGACAGAGAAAGACCAACGAGAGACAAGTTGTGAACATATCGGCTACCGACCGTCTTAAAAAAATGACGAAAATCTTGAGACCTTCAATAATTTTGCTTTTCTTGGCCAGTTCCATAAGAAATGCAGGTATTAAGATAACAAAACACATCCAGTTAGATTAATAAAGAAATTTAAACTTATTTTAGCTGGGTATGTGTGGGCTTACAATACCCAAGTGTACTTCGAAGGGCTGGGACAAACTTCAGGACAAATAGGGACGTGGATGTCGTGGATCCCTATTGTAGGAGGATCTATTGGTAAAACTATTTATTCCGGTTTCAGTACTAGGAATATCTTAATTGGGAATTATATGGTAGGGGTCGTATTTGGAGGCTTCATTTCAGACCGGGTAGTCAAGAAAACAGGGCCCCATGGAAGAATTTGGGTCCTGGTCCTCAGTCAGCTGCTTTCAGCTCCCTTTGCAGCTGGAGTTCTCTTCCTGGAGCCGCCATACTGCTACATTAGCCTCATACCCAACTATATTATCGGTTCTAGAATCTGAATTAGTCTTACTTCTTACTTAAACTGATGAAAATTTTATAGGAGAGATGTGGGTTAGTGTGACACTGGCTGTTTTGGTAGAGCTGCTGGAATCTGAAGTGAAAACTACGGCTGTTGCTGTGTATTTCTTCGTTATTTCTAATATCGGAGGAAATATGCCGCTTTTAGTTCCAGTTGTCAAGAAAGCTTTCCTGGATAGTGGCTTCGGAGAAGTTGACGCACTTCGCAGTAAGCTGTTACTAAATAGCTATAATTAATGATTTAATAAGATCGTTTTATCGTTTTCTAGATACACTGTACCTGTTCTATCCTGGAGAATACGTCCTGGGAGCTGCACTTTTCCTAGTAACACTAGCCGTTTTACGCAGAGACATGCTATATGTCCGACAACAGGAAGAAAATATAATTAATTCAGCTCCAACATCAACCGAATCAATTGATTAACAAAAATAAAATATAAATGTGTCAATAAAAATATATATTTTAAAAATAATTTAGCATGGTGACGAGATAATACATCATTTTAAATCATGAATTATTTTTGAGTATTTGAATTTGGCCTTATCGAAAGGTATTTCGGGTGATTTCATATTTAATCTGATTTATTAGTTGATATAACGTAACACAGCGGATATCGATAATGTGGTAATCTTTATTGCTTTGTTCTTACTGGGCTTGCTCCACTGAAGGCCACCTCTCTACAACGAACAAGCATTTAAAATATTTCAGTAAAAGAATTTCTCTCGAAAATGCTTCTAAAAATCTGAGAAAAAATCAAGAAACATTTTAGTAAAAAAGAAATTTTTAAAAATCTTGGTAGTTGATTTGATAACGGTGTCCGCTATAGAGAGGGGCGCGTTTGGGAATATGCGCTATTGGGGTCAGTGTGTGGAAATCTTTGGAATCGCATTATACGAGCGGCATTGTTGATCTACACCAGAACAAAAGGTACTTAACAAGACTTGCACGAAATGCACAAGATCTGACTGAGACATGCAAGGGCATTCAAGTCATTGACTAAGAGGCGAACGTCAGCCATTTTCACGTCTTTATCCCACCAAGTGGGATTTCATATTTGACATAACGTAAATTCTATTGAAAATGCGCTAAGTCTTAACAAGTTTTTATTTTCTTTTATTAGATTAGACTTAATTTAATGTAATTAACTTACGTTCAAATTTTTTCTAAAACTTAATTAATATTATTTTAATGTAATTAGATTAAAGTTTATGTTTATAGGTCTAATGTACAATTAACTACTAAACTAGCTTTGTTAATATTATAAAATTAGTACTAGGTTCCACTTTCATTTTATTTTTATTCTTTTTTTTGTAAAAAAATATTTTCGTGTAATTAATTGAGGTGAAGAAATTTCGGATCGGTTACTAATGTTATTTGTTTACGTTCCAGTAACCGTTTCGTACTCATCAGGCCATCGTGACCACTGCAGTTGTAAACATGGCATCCTGTACCAAACGTAGATTTCACTCTCGTCGCCGTTTAGCTGCGTTAAGTTTTCTCTCCAACATTTCTCTCGATGGCACATACACTGACACGAAGCTAGGTATCCTGCCTAAAAGCTTTCAAGAAAAACATAAAAATCTACACTCGAAAGATCAATACATTCTCAACGACCACAATCAATCCACCATCCAGAATAACGCTAACCAGACCAGCCTTCTTGAAAACAATGCAGAATCTAATAGGAACGTCATTTCCGCACCTAATAAAGATATCGATGGTCAGACCGATGACGAAGAGGGTATATCGCCCTTAAAGAATATAGAATCGTTAAAACGAGAAGCCCAGAATACAGGTTGCCATGATGAAACTGCACAACGTCCTAGAACAAGCTCTTTCCGTGCGAGGTAACTTTTTAAGTCAGATTTTAGTTTGTGTGGTTATTACAAGTTTTTAAATAGATCTGCCACTGTGTCGGGAAGCGACCCGAGATGCCCCAAGTCTCATCCGTCCGTTCAGACAGGAAACCTTGCTGTCAGACGATCAGTCGTAATACCGGGACTTTCCATAGTAGCGACAGATGACAAATCGAAAGAGGGACCAAACTCCGAGGCACAGGAAAACATGGGCTATCTCTACCCGCAGGGCTCAAACCGTGCTCGGAAGGTGCGTACAGAAAATCGTGATAAAAACTTTGACAGTTTCTTCAATTCAATGGCACGCAGGCTTCGAGTAACGCTTCCGATAGCTCCCATTCCCCAACAGGGTCGTCAGCTCCCGTACCTTACTGCGCCCCGCGAGAGAAAGAAGTGCGATTTGGCACTTCCATCAAAGACGTCTCGCCCTACCTGGCTGATCAGCGTTTCTTGCTTGTGTCGGGAATGGGTAATTGCGTTCCGGTCCTGGTTTTTTCGACACTGCCGTTTTCCAAAACTTGCAGAATTAATCGGTAAGCTTTCCTCAACTTAAGAAATCACAAGTTTTTGTTATTGTTATTATTTGCAGTGGGGATTTTCGTAGCGAGAGTGGACGGAGAAGACAAGCTTCAGGTTCCAGGCCTTTATCGGCTACTGGAGATTATCCTGATCTGTACACTATGCTGGGACTGCCTCATCCTGAAGGGGGACAGGCAATCTAATTTCTCACTTAAAACTCTGTTGAATTTTACTGAATATCTTGTGTCCAGGTTGTTTCGTACAGCTCGCTGCTGGTACCTTCTCGTCACTTTCTGCGGGAAAGCAACGGACGTCGTCTACAGTCTGCTGGCGATTACTGGGACTCTGAACCCACGTACCGCACGCACAATGCATTAGCCAGGTACTACATTTTTGCTACCTCCAATGAAAGAAACTAATGAGTATACGGAAAATTAACCTACAGATGCTTGTCCTATGATTCGGCTCCGGCTCGAGTAGCTCACCCAGGGCCAGTTCGCCCGGGTTGGTGATGTCGCCTGACGTACGAGTTGACCCGGAAGAGGGTCAATTCATTTCCCTTAACGTGCCCCCCTATCACCCGAACCTTCTGGATGACCCCGAACTGACTGCAGGCAAACATACGACCCTGTTGACCTTCCCCTCTTACGTGGTACGCGTTTATTCGAAACCTGAGTCTTCAGCGAGAGAAGATAATTTAGCAAAATAGAAAGTGAAGTTATGGCAAATTTATTAGTATCAAATTAACCTTGGACAACATTTTAAATCTTTTTTGTTCAACTTTTTCCATGAAATAATACTATATTACAAAATATGTTAATTATATTATACAAAATCAGCACTCCTGCATAATAATACTTTTATGTACGATGAATCTCTACTTCCAGACTTCTGTCATCGCCTACGTCAAGCCGTGGGACCTGAAGAAAGAGCTGAATGATAAATTTCGTGATAAGTTCCCGCACATTCAGTTGACGTTGAGCAAGTTACGCAGGTAAGCAGTACTTAACTCATAACATTCACCCACTTTCTATTAAAATTTATTCTTGCATTCTAGTCTGAAGCGAGAAATGCGCAAAATCGCAAAGCAGGACAATGTTGCTGATTTGCTAACCGTGGCCCAGTCTTACGTCTATTTCGAAAAACTGATCCTTCGCGGGCTGGTCCATAAGGGAAACCGTAAACTGTGTGCAGGAGCAGCTCTTATGCTTTCAGCGAAAATGAATGATGTCAAAGGCGACAATCTGAAGGCTCTGATTGAGGTCTGCTTCATCAAACTTACGTCTTATGTTTTTTTTTTTTTTGTAATCGTGTTTTTGTATAGAAAATAGAAAACACCTTCCGACTTCATCGCAAAGACCTGCTGAACTGCGAGTTTGCTGTACTGGTTGCCCTGGAGTTCGCCCTTCACGTCCCTACCTGGGAGGTTTTCCCGCACTACCAGCGTCTCTTCTACGTTTCCTGAGGTATTTTACATACACGTTTTCTATGAAATATGTTTTAATTTATTATTATTCTGCAGGTTTTTGCCGTAGGACTTCTGGAGGGTTGACAAAGAAGTAGTCTGCGTAGCTATTTAGTTGCGTTCTAGTTTTATTGTATTTTTTGATTATTTGTCAGGGTCCTTTTAGTGTTTTCTGTTTAACAAGTAACAGTGTACTAAAATGATAAAAAAATCTGAAGTCTTATGTACCTGTGATGCGTGTCAGAAGATTGTATTTTCTAATTTTTTCCCCCAATTTAACTTCTTCTTGTTAAAACGAAACATTTATGCCCATTGTTCATAAGCTGCAAGCTTCTGTTACATCAATACACCCCATTCTATTCGCATAGTAAAACATACCGCGTTGAAATTTACGTCAAATAACACACAAAATTTGCCTGTTGGAATCTGCGCATGCTTAGCAAGTGTGTGAAACCGAATATTGTGACTCTGGCATTAAAAGTCACAGTCGACTAAGTATCCTCTGGCAATCGGACGACTAACCATGTTCCAGGACGTGCTAACAACTGCTAACAGCTGCTACTTTCTAGCATAGCTTTTTAAAACCGTATTGAGAAGTTCAGTTGTTCTGTAGCACATTAACACATGGTTTGCATGCAGAATCTTAACCAGAGAATTTTCTAAGATTTGCTGATTTCAGTTTTATTGGAAAACCGGGGGGAAAAAAACAGCAGAGCTAGCCATTTTTTCCGCGGTTCGAGGATTTCTAAAGACTCGAGTCCTTGAGCGTTGGCTACGAGATATCGGATTAGAAAATTAAATTCATGAAGGAACTTCAAAATACGCCGACGTCGTTCATAGAAGATGAATAATCGAGTAATCAAGATCCTGACATTATCAGGGATCGGTGGGATTTCTAGTGTTGCTAATATATTCATCATCAGTGCGATTCTTATGGAGGAAAAACTAAAAAAACGAGGTACTGATTGATTTCATATTTAAACTGAATTTTTATACTCTTATTTGTCAGTATTAATGAATCGAGACGTCCTTTCTTGACATAAGATCCTACAACAAAAGACTTGAAAAATTCCTCAATAAGGCAGGATTCTTATTGATCCGAG
The DNA here is from genome assembly GCA_002872375.1 of Eulimnadia texana. Classification (NCBI taxonomy): domain Eukaryota; kingdom Metazoa; phylum Arthropoda; class Branchiopoda; order Diplostraca; family Limnadiidae; genus Eulimnadia; species Eulimnadia texana. Next base: position 17,050,378 of record NKDA01000001.1, read on the forward strand.
TAAATATAGGCCTTATAACAAGCTTTCATCTGCAAGATTCCAGACAAACATTAATATGATTATAATTAGCTTGTAAATTTAATTGTGTTTTTTATGTTAGGGAATGCTTTCGTTGCTAGCGTTGCTATGGCGGACTTTGGTGTGACTGGTATAGGGATTTCTTCAGCGACAGTAGCTTTGTTGGCTAATACGATGGATTGGGACCCTGTATGCAAAATACAATGGCACGGGACACTCTTCTCGGCTTTTGTCACAATTTGGTCCCTGGCAGCCGTGGCAGTCGATGCCAAGCTCCAAATGATCTACACTAATGATGAATACTTGCAAGTCTTCCCCGTCCCCAGCTCTTAAATTACAACGGATAATCTAGTTTTATTGCTTTGTTCATATAGGTCTGTTGTCACAGTGAACAGAGTATGGATCACAGTGGCGACAATATGGATATCTTCCGGGATGTCTCTGGGTATTCTGCTGGTGCAGGATCAGGACATCCCCAGTTGTCACAGCGGGAAAAGTTCTTTGTGGAATCCATGGCAGTTTCCGGGAGTAGTTTACAGTTTCCACTTGCTATTCCCTTTAGCGCTGACCTCGCTGCTCTATTTCACTTCGTGGCTGAACAGCAAGAGGAACAACAGCCAACTTCCGTCGAGTTTCAGGATTAATTTGATCGCGTTTTTTGTTTTCGCCATTTGCTGGATCCCCTTGATTTTTGCCATGTTTTCCGGACTCCCCATTCTGCAGAACCAACAAGAAAACTTGGTTTATTTGCATTGGTTAGCCGTAGCTAAAAGTTGCGTTAACCCATTCATTTACGCAACCTGCGACAAACATTTTCGCCAAGCTTTCGTCAACCTCTTCCATTACTGCTGCTGCAAAAGTTCGTCAGAACTTTCGAGACGTGTATGTTAACTTCTTACTAAATTTCAACTAATGTATATTCAACTGTAAATGTCTCGTTGTTCTGTAGGTAAGACTGGACTCTTTGAGACCTACATCCGACGTTCGGGTTCATATTATTCCAGGATATAACGTTTACCACTCTACGACGAGTCAGGCTAGTCCTAATCGGGATATTGGCGAAAACCGAGATATATTTCCATCGAGAGGCCCCAGAAAAAACAAAGCAAATAGAATTACTACGAAATCCGCAAAAAATCATCCGGATGTCTATGAACTCTGAGATTTTATTGCAATATACGAGATTTTTGCTTTGGCTTGTTGATGTATCGCATGTCTTTTTCGTGATTCCTGATTGTGTTTAATTATACTCAAACTATAAATTATTGCGATTTTGTTTTCTGTTTTCGACGTACGCTGGAGTGGAAAAATATCGTCTTGCATTAGCTTTTTCCCTGGCCGTAAAGTCGTAAATTTTGCTGATGAATATACAGTGCACCGTCCTTTACGTAGTGTTTTAAAGGACAGGATTATTGTTCAAAAGCAAAAAAAAAAAAAAAGTTATTGTCTCTCTCGTATGCTGAATAATGTTTTGCATTAATCATTGGGACAGTTTCCTTTTCGACTGGAACCATCCCATAACACGTACTGCAACTACAAATGGGCACCATTAAGTATGAAGCTTTCTTGCAGTTTAGTCTTCGTTTACTTGATACCGAACGTCAAAAACTAGTGGAACGGCTATTATGCCAAACAATATTTTAGTTTGTTATAGCTTATTAAACTCACGGAATAAGTTGCAATGAATCTATCGTTATTTGCTGTATTGTTTAAAAAACCGCGGGAAAACCGGTTTGAAATATTTGTTTACAGCGCCATCTAGCGGTGAGAATGTAAACTACGTTTGGCTGCAAAACAATTCGATACGGTAACCATGACGACGGAGGGCTCCTTATGTGGGAGATTCCCTTGCTTTATGGCCCGTCACAATGGCGTTCAGTGCAGCGCACGTCTCTTCGGTGAAGGTCGCTGCGGGAGAACGTCGCTGTATTTTTGCTGCCGCCTTGTAAATAATTGAATTCTCTTCTATGCAGTAACGAAACTATTCCTCGTCTCAAAAACCACATTTTTTTGGACTGAATGTTTTTTCGTCGTCAAAGGGTTTACTAAACCAAAACTGGGGACGTAGTACAGAGGTTACTGAAATCGAAAACAAGGTAACTTATTCAATTTAGTTGTACAAATTTGGCTTAGGCTTTTGTGTTATAAAGTTACTTTTGTATCAGATATCTGTGTTTCTATGTGTGGCTCCACTTTATCTGCTTTTCTTCTGTTTGCTGATAGCGAGAGGTCCGAAACTTAGCCTCGTTTCCCAAGTAAAAATGAGTCCGAGCTATGGTGTATTAAACCACATAAAAAAAACTGAAAAAAGGCACTGCAAAGTGTCTTTTTGCAGTTTCTCAGTACCTTTTTGCAGTAGCCTGCGTCGCTCTAACACGTCCAAGTTTCGAACAATGTTTTGGCTTCCAGTTCAGGATCTCCGAAAAGGCACTGCGGAAGGCACCATTTTTTTTTTACGCGGGTTTCTTATCAACGTGGAATTTGAAAGCGAGATTAAGTTTATATCTTTTTCTGATTTGGGTTGTACAGTTTTTAAAAAAAGGCAACTAACTTCGTAAGACGATAAGACAAATGTCACAAATTCTTACATTCACTTGAGCAACGGAGCGTTACTTTTTTGTGGTGGCGAAAAAATAATAAGAATTCCGTTAATAGTCAAATGCAGCAAAGCTGAAATGAAGTTGGCCTCTACAATTACACACCTGAAAAATAAAAGGTGAAACTCAAAAGATGACCTTTGACCCATAAAACCAGATGCAGTCTCATTATCTCGAGATATAAGAAGTCTTTAATGCCTACAGATTATTCAAATTTTGTTAAATTTTAATTTTTACTTTTCTTTTTCAAGGGCTAGTGGCTTTTCCAAGCGTTACCATCTGCTGAGATTTTCTTGTGTTATTGACCCGCCCGGAAAATATGACACAAAAGCAACCGTGACCATTTACTTTTTACCCGCACAACCAAACTTCCACTGGGGAAAAAAAACACCCAAAAATTTACTAAAGTCCGTAAAAATTCTAATGAATGAGTCGAGATTCGCTTACCAGAAGTCTATATCGATACCAGAAGAGCTTAAATTTAAATCGATTACTAATTCTTATCTGAAAACTAATAACGTCCGTTGATAATGTAACGTACTTTTAAGAGTCCTGAACATTTTTGAACCAAAAATAACATTTGCCGACAGGTTTTTTTTTGCGTTTTCTCACGGTGGACGTAGAAAATTAAGCGTGGGATACTCTATCTGCAAACCCTTTTCTGTTATCTTGTGTTATCAACTTGTGTTTAGCGCAAGCGCAGTGACTCTTCTGTGCAGTTTTGGGTTGGAGAGCAGTTTGTGTTGTATAACCTTGACAGTTGGTTAATTGCATCGTCTACCTCAGTGCTGATTTCACTTTTTTTTTCCTCTCGTTATCTTCTTAATAAAGGTTCTGGTGATGTGGTTTGCACGGCAGAGACGAAGAAACGACCCATTCATCCTCGCCTGAACAAAAGGTCATTTTGCAGTTCCATTATATTATATTTATTATAATAAACAATAATAACTAATTTTGTGTACTATAGATTATTTATTTATTTGTAACTAAGAAAAAATAGATCATAAATATAATAAAGAATGGTATACTTGTATTTAAGTTAATTGAATTCTTGATTTTGGTTTTTTACACTATGAATCCTTATTATTTATTTTATTAAACCTTATAAATTCTTTTTATTTTCAGATTTTTTACGAAAAAACTGTTGGAAATATTAAACGAAATAAAAAATGGATCATTCGGAATTGGTTGCGGAGCTGCCGCGCATCGAGAAGTTGACGGCCGCCGAGCGTTTGCGTATCGCGCGGGAGCGACGCGCGTTGCAGCTGCGCCTCTACGACCAGCGCGACAAGGAGTTCAACGCCAAGCGCGGCAAGGGGGCGTCCGGCGACAAGAAGAAGAAGACGACGGCGACAAACAACCGCAAGAAGGACCACATTCGCTTCGTCAGCAGCGTCATGCTACTGGAAGCTGCTGCTAGAAACGACATCGAAGAAGGTTTAAAAATTCGAAAAAATTAAAATAAATATAATACATAACATTCTGTAGTAATTTATAATATATATATTTATATAAATGAATTATAGTATAAATAGTAATGGTATGTGTCTAGATGGTATAATAAATATGTAATAAAATAAAGACTTGTTATGAAATCAAATTAATAAACATTTGCGAAGCCTTTGTCGCCCTTTAGAGGCTTCAGTATATTTAATTCGAGTATATTTAAATTTCAAAAATTAATGTATTCTTCAATCAATTTATATTTGAATTAATATTGATATTTTTCCGATAATTTTCCTCTTTCTTCCATTGCATTGGCTGTTGTGGAAAATCATTTGGATGTTGTTGAGAGGGACATAGCTACTGTCGTCCGTGATTTATGCAACCTGCTGTTGTTGTCGCTACAACCCTTGGGGCCCGCTCTATATATTTCCTATTCATCGCACGTTTCTACTTCCCTCACTCCGCTTTCCCCCATTTTTCCCTATTTTTCTCCGCTTTTCCCCGCTTTCCCCCTACTTTTCCCTATACTTTTAACGTCCGCTCAAACGAAGACGTTATCTGAAAGACACGCACGTTGCCCGATAACCGAAAATAATCCTGAAATTGATCTACCTTCGTATAATCCACACTTTTCTCTACGTTTCCCTACTTTCCCCCCACTTTTCCCCGCCTTTTCCTGTACTTTTAACGTCCACTAAAACCAAGACGTTACTTAAAACACACGCACGTTGCGTGATAACACGAAATGTCTTGGAATTGATCCACCTCCGCATAGTGCACACTTTTCTCTACTTTTCCCCAATTTCCCCCCGGTTTTCCCTATTTCCCCCCACTATTCCGAATACGTTTAACGTCCACTAAAACTAAGATGTTAAAACACACGCACGCTGCGCGATAACACGAAATGTTGTGGGATTGATCCACCTCCGCATAATCCACACTTTTCTCTACTTTTCCCTACCTTTTCCCTATATTTTCCTACTTTTTCCCCATTGTTCCCTATTTTTCCGTATGCTTTCAGCGACCACTAAAACTAAGACGTTACTTAAAACACACGCACGCTGCGTGATGCACGAAATAATGTTGGAATTGATCCACCCACGCATTAACCCACACTTTTTTGCCCACTTTGATCAACTCTTGTTTATTCATTAAGCACGCTATGCGATCCCCATTGATACCTCAGCATTGTTTCCGCTGGATTAGACCAGTAAATTACAGAGCAAGACACGAAATGTTACCCAACGTTACGTTTCCTCCCATAAAATGATCTAACGATTTAATCTAATGATATTAGTTAAGTTGATGAAGTCACTAAAGTGTTGATAGTTAAGATATGTTAATTAAGATAAGATAAATTAAATGTATATTTCATTAATTTGTGTGTATAAGAAGGTTATAGGTTTCTCTATGCTTGCTTCAAGAGTGAATGTATGAAAATAACTGAATTAACTATTTTTGTTTTATTTTTTAGTTCGCAAGTTGCTGTTGACCGGAGTTAGCCCTGATTCGACCAATGAGGACGGACTCACCGCTTTACACCAAGTAGGAAACCGATAATATTATAATAATTGTAAATAATGATAATAATAATAATAATAATAATAATAATAATAAAATGGTATGTACAAAGTGATAATTTAAAAAAAATATACTTGTAACCGTAGTAAACGTAATTAATCGTGAAATAACTACAATAAGTTAATATATTAATAATTGTAGCGTTTATCTTTGAACTGAAATAAAAAGTAATTAACTGTTAAAATAACTAAACTTAATTAAAACATTAATTGGTGTAAAATTTCTGCATGTAACTGTGCTATTCTGTATTAATTATTAATAAATGAATAGGTATTCAATTTATCTTAATTGAATTTCTGATAATTATAATTAAATAACTAAAATAACTAATTCATTAATAAATGTTATGTTTATACTGATAGCCTCAAGAAAAACTTAATTAATTATTAATATTAATTTAAGATTTGATTTTTGTGATTCCAGTGCTGCATTGACGACAGCGAGGAAATGATGAAACTCCTCTTGGATTTCGGTGCCAACGTCAACGCGGAAGATTCCGAGAAATGGACGCCATTACACGCTGCAGCTACCTGCGGTCACTTGCATCTGGTCAAATATCTCATCTCCAAGTAAAAATCCAATTCTTAAATTACAACCGATCATAGGGCTTATACCAAAAATGCCACTGAAAGGCCATCCTCTTTACTACGGGCAGATGAATAAAATAAGTTTATGCAAAAATTGCACTGAAAGTATTACTAAAAATTACAGAAAAAATCAGAGAAATACTTTCGTGCAAATCAAGTTTTATAATTATTGATAATTGATTTAATAACGGTGTCCGCTATAGAGGGGCGCACATTTAGTGTCCACCCCTCTACTACGGACAGACGAATCAAATCAGTTTATTGAAAAGTTTTACTAAAAATTCTTCGTAATATTACCAAAAAATCAGAGAAATACTTCTATGGAAATTAAGTGATAAAATTACTTAAAGTTGATTTAATAACTGTGTCCGCCATAGAGGGGCGCGCGTTAGGCCTACGTCCTGATCTTATTCTTATTAATAACTGATCTTATTGATTGAATCGGGAATTGTAGAGGAGCCAATCTGCTGGCTGTCAACGCGGACGGTAACATGCCCTACGATATCTGCGAGGACGAGTTGACACTTGATTACATCGAATCGGAGATGGCCAAACGGGGTATCACACAGGAACTGATCGACCAAACCAGGGCTGCTACCGAGCACAACATGCTTATGGATCTCAAGGTCTCTATCCCAGTTACTTATCCGTATTTATAATATCAACAGATATATTTATGAATTAATTGTGTGAAAAAATGATAGGCTCTGGCAGCTAAGGGGCGCAGTCTGGAGTATAGGGACCATGTTGGAGCCACTCCTCTTCACATCGCTTCAGCCAATGGTTACCTGTCGGTAGTGGAGTTTCTTCTGGATCAGCATGTGGCTACGGATGTCTGCGACAACGATGGGTGGCACCCGATCCATGCTGCTGCTTGCTGGGGACACGTAATGCAACTTCAAAAAAGTTTTGATTCGAAGAAAATTTGAATTAATGTTAACAATTCTAATTAATGATTGATATTCAGTTATTATAAAATTTCTTTATTTTGTACTGATCATTAAAAATTATGATGAAAATAATAGTAGCAGGAAGACGCGTATGATACCAGTAGATTGATTATTTAATTCATAATATTTTTATCCGCATAACTTGTACGTTATTATATTAATATTGTGTATGTTAGTATAGATTGTGTAAATGTAACCTTATTCACTATTTATATTAAGTAAACTATCAAGATTTGTGTAATAAAACATGAATATCAGTATTGCTCCTTATTAATACTATAATAAAATTATTATTGTTCAGTAGTTGTACCTGTTAGTTTCATTATATAGAAAATATTAGCGTCACTAACTGTAAACAAACTTTCTAGTTCTTAATCTTTTATAACGATTTAGTAATCGATTTGACTTTACTTAGGCCGATATATTGGAACTTCTAGTACAGAACGGAGCTGACCTGAACGCAGAAACCAAGAACCACGAGAAGCCTTACGGTATAAACCTAAACATACTACATCTATACGTATCTAATACATTATTTGTAACGTTTTAGATATATGCGAAGACCCAGAACTGAAAGCCAGGATAGCGGCCATTATAGCCGAACAGGAGAACAAGAAACTGGCTGAAGCTGCTCACAGGGGAACTCGGCGTTCGGGTTCAACCACTGCTGCTAATACAAGGACCCAGTCGATACGCAGGACCTCAATCCGTGAAAAGACGATGACAGCTAAAAAAGATGCGCGAAACGAAGCTCTCATAAGGCTACAGAAGGAACACGAAAACGTATAGCATTACTTTTAATGCTGTTTAAGATTATTAAACAGAAATTTTGTCTTCAAACAGTTTTCAGAGAATATAGCAGACAGCAAACCGACTTTAACTACTTCTAACGGCCACGATGTAGTTGATGGAGAGGATGAAGCGGTGGCTTTCGCTTTTGCCGGACTTCGTAAGGACACGAGAGGCGAAATTAACTTGAGTCCTTCAGACAGGGACCGTCTAGAGAAGCAGGAAGCCAATAACAACAAAAATTCCAGCAAACGAGTGGCACCTCCCCGCCTGTAACCGAAATGAACAGCAAAAATAACTCGCACTCCGCAAACGGTATACCTTTGACCAGTAAGTCAGAATTTTGGAACTCAAACGTACGCTTTCGTGTTCTAGTCTAACCTCTGTTATCAGCCTGTTATCAAGGTGTTATCAAGTGTTGATAAACACGTTTTCTGGACTGTTAATGGCTTTTTTCTGTTTTGTTTTGTCTTTTTTATGTTTTTGGTTTGGCCGTTGGCTTGTTTGGTTTTGCAGCTGATGTGAAAAACCGCACGCACCTTGTAGTCCCGTCCCAAGTGCTAACGTCCGCTTCGCACGGGTCGAGCGAGAGCAAGATCGACATTCACGTCTCCGTCACCATCAACACGTCGGCTAGCGGCAGTGTCCCGTCCCTGTCCGGCGTCCCTTGCACCCTAGCCGACCTCAAGCGACAGAGGGCCCACTCCCGGGTCTTGGTCGCCGGGAACAGCGGTCAGGTCCCTCAGGTCCCCTTCACCAACCCCTCGACCCCTTTCCATAACGTCCTCCTCTTCTCGCATGCGGAAAGCAGCAGCGCTTTAATGGCCAGTTCCACAAAAACTTTTTTACCTGGTATTTTTTCGTTTTATGTTAAAGCTTTCTTATAGTCTGTTTGATCGTTTTCTTATAGTTTTAGATTCCCATTGATATTAAATGTGTTTTTTATTGATTTTTACAGAGAGTACAGCACGGACTGACAATTCTGAATTCTTAGTCCTGAAAGGGGAAACGCAGGAGCTTGTCGGCACTTCGATGAAAAGCAAGAAAAATTGCTGCGTGATTTCCTAATTTAAAATGAGACATAAAATAATGCATTCCAGTACTACAAAACTAAGAAGATGGACATTGAATATTTCCATGTTAGAGTTTCATTCCCGTAGAAAACTTTTTTCCCCTCAAGTCCAAGTCGTTGATTATTTTTTGGGTGCCATTTGAAAAGTTTTGGAGGAAAAAAAACCTGAAATTTGAATATGCAGTTTTTTGTGTGTGTGGAAAACGGTGCAACGCAATTCAAAAGAACGTCCAACTTATTGATTGTTTACAAAAAAAAAATATTATATATTATTGGTGTTCATTCAGAAATGACAGAAAGTTTGATAATACTTGAACCTTTTTCTTGCTTGTTATGAATCGTGTTCAGAGTTAACGAAACATTTGTGTAAATAATGTATTGTTCCCGTAGACATTCCATTACACGAGTTCCATGATGCAAATTTTCAGATTTTATACAATTAAATTAAATGAAATGAATTAAATTAATTGTTGCTGATTCCTAGAATGTTGTGGTTTTTGATACTGGTATACATTTTTGTGAGACATAATTGTATAAGTTGATTGGACACAAATGAAATATATTTTGATGTAACATGTAAAGGCCAAATCATATTAAGTAAAGATGTAATAATATAATTTAATAATACAATTAAAAAAATTAATTTAACTCGTAGTTTAGTGTATGTATTCAGTACTGTAATCATAATTCTGTATAAGATCAGTGTTTTATAGATACAGAAAAAAACTAAATAAATCTAATTTTTCTAAAATAGTGTTCAATAGATAAGGAATTTTGAAATACCCTGATTAATGTTTTATCTCTTTGACGTTATCAGCAGGCGCTTCCACTTTGCAGGGAAATTCCCTGCAAAAAGGGAAAATGGTGTGTCATGAGGGGAGATAAGGAAAAAAATAAATAGGAATCTTGGTATATCGCCCTTTATTCTAAGACGTAGGGGAAAAGGTGAAAATAAGGGAAGAATTAAAGTGGAGGGAAAAGTGACTTTTTAGAAATTAAGCTCAATATTCTAGCGCAGATGGGGAAAAGGGAAAAATAAAGGAGGAAATGGAGGGAAGAATGAAATTTAGAAATTAGCTGAGGGGAAAAAGGGGAAATGAAGTCATCTTGAAGGGAAAAGAAAAAGAGAAAAAGGCCACCAGATGGCGTTGGTGTCTGCAACGGTCAAATTCAAATTTTGTCAGTTGCGGGATTTCCGTTGCTGCACTGGCAGAAAACAATTCGAATTTCGGGCAGACAGTCGGCTAGACCTGTCTTTGACGATCGTTTCGCTTTTAAGCTTATAAATTCGTATTTAAAACGTACATCTTTGAAAGACAAAGGATTCACACTTTCCTCAAATATTCATCGATTTGATGAGCTGAAAATGGCAGATCCTTTCACTCAGGTAAGTTTATACTGTGATCATATGTTAAAAGTGACTTTCTACTACTGTATTACAAATTAAAAATGCTGTTTTCTGCTCATAGAAACTATTAGAAAGGACTCGAGCACGAGCAGAGTATTTGAAATCAAAGACGTCGTCTTCAAACACAGCTAGTTTTGCGGATTCTGGCAGTGTTGCTGAAACCAAAGCGAGAAGCCCATTGAAGGAAGCGTCTGGTTTTCACGACGCAAAACTTTCACAGACTTCTCCGAAGAAACCTGCAGTGACTGCAACTTCATTTGATAACGAACTTGACAGCGGGAAAGAAAATGGGCAGACGACAGGCAACTGCGACAGGCAGGCAGAGGTCCGCAACAAGACAAAACTTAAGGAACTAGGAAGCCTTTATGGCAGTGAAGGTTAGTTCATAAACAACAACAAAATAAATATTTTTAAAAACTGATTCATTGGCAAGCAGACAGAGGATCAGACGTCTCTTTCCCGACTGCTTCTACGCAGACAATATCTGACGAGCCTTCGAAACCGTTTGATTCGTCACGCAGGGCTCGTCTGGCTGCTCTCGCAGGTCGCATAAACGACTGGCAGGATGAGTCGGATTTGTCGCCTCCTAAATCTCGAATCGTCTCGTCAACACCTGTGAAAGACGCAAGCAAATATGGGCAGAAAACGCAAGCGTCCGTTAATACAGCAGGATCGCCTATGAAAGCCAAGTATGGGATGCCTGCAGGTTTTCAAGCAGCAAAAGTTGTAGGAACTTCAGCAACGAAAGTTGCTGCTTCCTCGGTTGAAAAAGCAGTCGACGTTCCCGCAAGAAATGAAGACTTGAAGAAAAAGGAAACTACTCCTAAACCTGTGGTATTGGATAATGCTGTTTTAGCATCCTTGGTACGTGCATGAAGTACTGCGTGTCACTGCATGAAATTTTTGCTTAGGCAAAGTAAAAATTTCCTACAGTTAAACTATATTAAACTTCTGCTTGGCTGCTTCCTGAACTCTTTTAAGTTATTTAATCCTATCCCATATGCATCCTTCTGAAAAGTATTTTTCAACTTTTATAGAAGTTCGCAGATAGTAATCATATGAAAAAATATATATTAAAAATACTACTAGTAAAATAATAATTTGATTTGTTTAGGAGGCACAAGGTTACACTCCCAGCTCTTCTCGCCGTTCCCGTTTGGTCTATGAGTTTGAAAAAGAGCAGAAGGCGAAAGTAGATTCCGACAGTGAGGAGAGTGAGCCTGAAGAATCGAGGGACGAGTCTGCGAAATCGTGGTCCTACCTCCCGTCACGGACCCCAAAAACCAGCAACTCAAACTTGAATGCTTTTTCCCGAGTCTCGCCCACAAAAACTGTCGAAAAGCAGCCTGCGAGAAGCCCGCAGAAGGAAGCCGTTATCACTAAGCATGCCACAACAAGCATGGGGTCACCTGTAAGAGGTATAATTACAATAATAAAAACACTTTACAAAATAATGATTTAACTATAATTAACTGAATAATTGAATATTAAGTATTAAAAAAAATTCTGAAACTGTTAAAATAATTCAAAACTTACTTTAATAAATCTAGGTGTCCAGACTTCTCCGAAGAAAAGTCCTCAGAAGGTCTCTACCCCAAGCCAGGCTATGAGTGTGGCACAACGTGCTGCTCTGTTCGAATCCGCTACTCCAGTTCAACCCAAAAAAGATCCTGCAGAGTTAACCCTGACTGAACGTAAAGCTTTATTCGAGAAAAACAAGGGACGCCCCCCTATGCCCCCTAAATCAACTGTTGGAGTTAATACCCCTGTTGCCCCTGCTACTCCAGCTCGCAGTGCGCCTATCGCTACTCCGGTATCCCGATCGGAAGTCCATAACAGATTCAAGCAACAAGCACTGTCTGGTATATCTCTACTAATCAACTGTTTTTCTAAGTTTAATTGTTGAATATTTTATTGTTATTGTTTTTCTTTTCTAGCTGAGCAAAATGCTAATTCCGCTAAAGCTGAACGCATGAAGGAACTGGATATGCTACTTAAACGCTACGATCATCAGAAGAAATCAGACCATCACGAAGAAGATGAAGAGGAAATCGTGAGAGCTCCGAGCACTTCTCGTTCAACAGTAAATATAGCTTGTATTTATTTCAATAAATTATAGTTGAATAGGTAATTATGTTTAAGCTAAAATAAATGATTGAACGGTATTTAAGTCAATGGAAAAACTTAATTAAAAAATAAAATGTATAATAAATGATTAAACTTATAAAATATTTCGATAAAAAATAGATTATAAAAATATGAAATATATAATTGAAATAAAAAGTCATATAATTTATTAGTAACACAAGTTATTAACAACAAAATAAATATGAAGGATAATGGTATAATAGTTATTTGTCATAAATATTTTATTTTTTATTAAAAGGAACCTGTTAAACAAGCTTCTGCAGCAATCCCCATAGCCCCGCCCCTTCCGGCTGTAGTGGGCGTGTCTCCGAAGAAACAGCCAATCACCCCGCAGAAATCTATCAGCCCCAGCAAATACCCCAGGTAAGAATACATAATAAAATATAACATAATAAATTTAATAAATTAGTTTTATAATAATAAAGTAACTTAATTTCAACAATAAATAACTTAATTGTTAATCATTTATTATTATTATTTTTATGTGTTCCTGGTTTGCAGTGTCGAGGAATGCAAGAAAATTCGCGTTTCCCCTCCGAAACCGGGGATGTTGTACCCTTGCCTCTCAGATATCGAAATGACCACCGAGACAGAGGCAGACTGCAGCACGGCTAGCGACAATAGCATCAACAGTCAGCCCAGCGACAACAACAACAGCCAGGCAGACGATAATGCTGCTGACACCAGCCAGGATTTAGATTCTAGTTTCACTGTGGACATCCTGGGACGTGCTGGATTGAGTCAGTTCATCAACACCCCTAAAAAGCGACTCCTGGAAATGAAATCAACTCCAGCCCCGCAGGCTTCTTCTGCGAGCCTGAGATCCATCGCTGAACGCAGCGACTCGGTAAGAAATTCGCTGAAATAGCTCAATTTTCCATATTATTTTTATGTTTTCTAATTGCAGGATAATGATTCGTACGAAGTGGGCGGAGATATAAGCGAACTGCTGGACGAGGCTCTGGAAAATGATACTATCGATGAACCTACACCTCCGAAACAGACAAAAATGTCTAAAATCCCCGACACTGTTATTGATGGTGGGCGTGAAGTGCCGCTTTTCCATTCGGTCAGCTTCTACCGCAAGCAAAAGCAGCAGGTTTCGATTTACTCCACTTTTTCATCTACTTTCTATCTGCTTTAAAAAAAAAAATTAAAATTTAATTAAGACTAAATTTATTGGCTCTATTTTCAAATAGGAAAATTCAGCCACTCCGGTGAAACAAGTTATTCGCAAAGTTGAGGTTGCCGCCTCGTATGAGGAAGAGCAGAAAAAACCCAGCGTGACTCAGCAAGTTCCAGTACACCAGCAAATACGTGCACTCCAGGAAGAGGTAGCCATAAATTTAAAATATTCAGTAACCTAAAATACAATTAGAATTATGTATAAATGCAGTACTTTATAGTATACTGAACACAGTAATATGAATAGTATAGTAGTTCTGTAATTAAATCTAATATATTGAGATAGTGTACTATTACTGTATTTTTTTTACAACTTAGTGCTACTAATGCAATTTATAATATGTTCTGTCACTTATTACTATTTTACTTAGTAATTTATATTTATCCGATTATTAGCCATTATTATTATATTTTATTATTTTATTACTATTTCAGTTAGTAATTTACTTTTATCGGTCTATTAGCTATTATTATTATAATATTATGTTACTTAATTTTAATTACTTTGAGATAATTTATAAGTGCTAAATAAATTAGTCTCTGCTAATATAGTATACTATTATTAACATTTTTGTTTGGCAGATTAACGCACAGCAGATCGTCATCTCGCAAGCCAGCCAAGCTCTGAACCTTTGCAGGGCCACTGCTGAATTCTACGGATCCACTGAACAAGTGGAAGGCGAAAGACTGTTGCTCGTAGCCAGTAAGTTGACATATCAATTACCCATTCAAATAGATATAAATTTTATTTAAAAAACGCACCAATATCTGTGCTGATAGGTACATTTTTGTATACCTACCAGAAGGCGATTGGTCGGTTTTATTTTCTGTATTTATGAATATACCGATCAGAATTTTCCCTTATTTAGCGCACCCAATCACCATTCAGATAAACACAAACCATTTAAAAACGCACGAGTAGCTTTGCTGGTTGGACAAATTTGTGTATACCTACCAGCAGGCGATTGGCTGATTTTATATTCTGTATTCATGAATGCACCAATCAGAATTTCTAATATTTTAACGCAACCAATCATCATTCAGATTAAGAACTACCACTTAAGAACACACCAATAGTTGTGCTGGTAGGACAAATTGATCCCCTACCAGCCGCACCAGCAGGCGATTGGTTGATTTTATTTTCTGTGTTTATGAATATACCAATCAGATAATTGTAATTTTTAGCCCAAAAGAGACAAGCGGCCATTAACGAAATCCAGCGTTTGAAGAACGAAGCTGCTCTTAGCAAAAGTAACGGAGACGCTACCATTGCTACTGCTAAAGGAACTTTGTCCATCAGCAACTTGGCCCTTCCACTGAAGAAGGAGTATCTCTCCATGTTGGCTAAAGGCGGAGGTATTTAATATACATTTATTTTCATCTATTTTTCATTCTTTTCAATTATTTGTATATATTTTTTCTGTTATTTTTATGTTTTATTCTTATAAATTTTTCGAGTCAAATTTTATCAGTTATATTATTTTTTCCGACTTTCTGTCATTTTTATCAATTAATTTCAATTTTTAAATCTGTTTTTATAGATTTATATATTTTTTATTCTTGTAGTATGTATTATTATTATTATTATTATTATTATTAATTATTTGTATGTCTGTACGAATGTATGTATGTATTATTATTATTATTCTAATATACAGAAATATTTGAAATCTGGGTACTTAATTAACTTTATTTTGACAGATGATTTCGTCCATTATTTCTTGATCATCGTTAAAAGCCATGGACAGGTTGTCCCAACACAGATGTTGTCTACGATCGATGGAATCCAGGTATATTTAATACAAGCTAAAATTATTAATTATTTATTGTTACTTTTCTTAGTATTATTATTTACTATTACTATAGATGAGAACTAGTGTTGTTATAATTATTCGTTACTTACGATCACTACTATCATTTGTTACTGTATGATATATATATATATATTTATTTATTTATTTATTTATTTATCATTATTACTAAATTAAGGCCTTTACTTTTTCTAAATTTATTAACTAAATTTCTATAATAATATATATTGCAATTTTATCAAATATTTACTAGTGTAAATGAATTTTGCATAGGACGGTGCCCTGCGTTTTCCCAATTTGATTCAGCTGCGCGACCTGCGTGCTGATTTCAACGTGGCTGTCGAGGTTTACGCCCTGCAGACCCGTCGCGAAAAACTTCCCCACGACGCCAAGTACCACATCAGGAAGGAAAGCAGCAGGATGAAACTTACCCCCAAAAAACTCATCAGCAAACAAGTAAAAATCATAGTACTATAATAATAATTTGTTTTAATGTAAATGTATAATCTGTAAAAAGAATTTAACATTTGAATGCATGGTAGACAATTTAAGTATAAAATAAAAATATTAGTAAAAATTTAAATGTGATAGTAGTCAAATATAATATAAATATAATAAATATAACTTAATTAAACATTTTTTTCCATTTTTTTCATGCATTATCCTATCTACTTTGTATATGTGAATTATTATTTATTTTATGTATTTTAAATACTACTTTTCGTTTTTAGGAGAGTCGCTTGCTGTCCAAACCTTCCATTGAGAGTCCAGGAGGTCCTACAGCAGTCCGATCATCCAGTTTCGGGGTAGTTGGGTTCACCAGCATCACTCCAGCTACGATTCGCCGCAAACAATGGACTCTGGAAAAAGTAAATAAACTCACAATTAGAATTTTTTTTTATTAATTCAACTAACTAGTGCATGCCTTATAATGATTAAACTAGTTACCACCGATAATACTTATCACAGAGGGAAACTTGACAAACATACATACGACAATAAACATATGCAGGGCTATAATCCATTAATGGATTCCAAGCCTAAGAATACACGCTTGGATTCAACTAATTAATGATCTAATTATGAAAGGTACCGTTCGCTTCGCCCCTGACTGGAGAATTCAACGTCCGCATTCAGTGCCACACTGACAGTTTTATCGAAGAACGTGGATTTTTGACGATGTTTGAGGATGTCAGCGGATTCGGGGCCTGGCATCGCCGCTGGTGCGTTTTGTCCAATGATCGCATTTCCTACTGGAAGTATCCCGATGACGAAAAACGCAAAGTATAAACTATTTCTGTAATTATTATATAAAAATCGTAATTAAATTATAATGTAGGAGGCTCTGGGACACGTTAGTCTGAGGTCCTGCATTACGGAGACTGTCGGACAAGTTTCCCGAGACATTTGTGCTCGTCCCAACACTTTCCTGCTGGTGACTGTTCGCTCCCAGAAACCAGAAGACAAGGTACAACATTAGTTTATATATTTTAGTAAAATAGTATTTTATTGTAAATTATTCCAGGATTCGTTGGTGATGACTTGCTACCCGCACCGTACTGCTCTTCGTCACTTGATTTCTGCAGACTCTAAAGAAGAGAGGCAGTTGTGGTGTAACCAGATTAACAAAGCTCTGGCTAATTTGCGAGCTTGGGATCCTCACGCGCAGGAACCTTCGTCTGATGGGGCTGTCCCGCACGCTAAATAAACCCTCCCCCCCCCCAAAATATATTCATATACTGGATAAATTGTATGACTGATATCGTAGATTAGCATTTCGTAACCAGCATAACCTTAGTTATTTTCCGCATCTTCTTATATTACTTATAACTTTATATACTTAGTTTTTTTTTAAGATTTTTTCTCTGCATATAGTTTACTGCGTTTCGGAAAATAACCTTCTTCAGCAGTCCTGTCACTTTTTTAGTAGATTTTCTAGTAAAATTTTCCCTGGGATGTGTGTAACAAACAGTAGATTGGAAAGATCAATACAAAGCATCGTCTAACGCCTCAAAATGATATTATTTAATATATTCTTGTACAATTCTGGCGAATCTGTGGACAAGACTATGAATACCGACAACGCTGTCCATGGATTCGACAGATTTCTTTTTAGCCGCGAAGACAACAACGACATCTAGGGGTAAAGTTTGTAATCTACACGTCAAAACAAACGATTTTTAGGGAGTTTTCGTCAACAAGTTCGAGGCGAATTCGGTCATTTCCAGATTAAGAAAAGTTAATTAAAGGTATTTTAAAAAATAAATGGCGGAAAGAGACTTCGCCCCGTTGAGTGCTGCCTGCGTCAAGGCGCTCAGCGACAAGCTGTACGAAAAACGAAAAGCCGCTGCATTAGAAATCGAGAAGTAACAACTACTTGTAACTTAACTTGACGTACATGAGATTTAATATTTGATTGTTTCGTGTTACAGAATGACCAAAGAATTTACCACAGTCAGCAATACAACTCAAATCAAGAGACTTTTACGAGTCCTCGGCCAAGAATTCGCAGTATCGCAGAATCCCCACACTCGCAAGGGCGGGCTGATAGGTTTAGCGGCCATGGCCATTGCTCTCGGAAAAGTATGAAATACATAAATTATCATCAAAATATATGGAATTAAAGTATAATTTGCTTATTCAGGATACGAGTTTGTACATGGAAGAGTTAGTCAAACCCATATTGGCCTGTTTTCTGGACACCGATTCCAGGGTTCGTTTTTACGCCTGCGAGTCTTTGTACAATGTAGTCAAAGTTGGACGAGGGGCTGTTTTACCCCTTTTTAACGAAGTCTTTGATGCCTTGGCCAAACTTGTTGCAGACCCTGACCAAAATGTCAAAAACGGGGCCGAACTTTTAGACAGGCTCTTAAAGGTTTGTTTCAAATCACCATTTTAACATGATATTTTCTATTTGATTTTTTAAATAGGACATCGTAACTGAATCTGCGTGTTTCGATGTGACGGGGTTCGTTCCCCTGCTGCGGGAAAGAATTTACACGCAGAATCCTTTCACGAGGCAGTTTCTCATTTCGTGGATCTCAGTCCTGCATGCAGTTCCTCATCTGGATCTCTTAACATTCCTGCCGGATATCCTGGATGGCCTTTTCACCATTCTCGAGGATCCCACACAAGAAATCAAGAAAATGTACACTTACATAATATAGGACAAATGCCAAATGGGCTACTCCTCTATAGCGGACACCCTTACTAAATCAAATTTTAGGAATTTAAACATTTTATTTGTACAGAAGTATTCCTCTATTCTTTTGTGATTTTTCTAAATATTTTATAGCAAGATTTTAATATGAGCGTACTTAATTCAGTTGTCCGCAGTAGAGGGAATAGGACATTTGCCAAACGAGCACCCCCTCTATAGCGGACACCCTTACTACATCAGATTTCAGAAATTCAAATAATTTATTTGTACAGAAGTATTTTTCTGATTTTATTTTTGATTTTTCGACGTATTTTAAAGAAATATTTTGCTGCAAACATTTTTAATATTCCTGTCCGTAGTAGAGAGTTTGGTCTTCAGTGTAATGTTGAGCATAAACCCTATCACTTTTAAATAACTATTCATTAATTTATTGTAATTTTATTGATTTTAAAGGTGTGAGAGTCTTTTATCAGAATTTCTTCGAGGACTCATTGAGAATCCTGGCAAAGTGGATTTCTCTTCGATGATCAACATTCTCATCAACCACAGCCAAGCCAACGACGAACAGCTACGGGTATGCCTTATAACGAGCAGTCCAATATAAATTAACTATTAACTAAACCTAATTAACTGTTAGTTATAATCGTAACTTCTTATGGTCAATAATCAGTGTTCCACTTTCAGTATCCCCTCCCCCCCCCCTTGCTAGAATATAAAGCTAGATTTCAGAATTTCCCTTCTTCGTCTTCCTTGGTTTTCCCCTTTCCCCTTCCGTGCTAGACTGTTAAGCTAGACCTCTAAATTTGCCTATTCCCTTATTTTCCCCCTCTGTGCTAGAATTTTAAGTTAGACCACCCTTTCCCTTTTCTAGCTAGCTAGGCCTTTCCCTTTTTCCTTATTTTTCCTTTTATGCTTTAATCTCAACCTAGACTTCTAAATTTCCCGTTTCTCCTCTTCCGTTATTTTTCCTTTTCGAGACCCATTCTCCCTTTTTCAGGGAATTTTCCTGCAAAGTGTGAGCACTCTCACTACTGCATACAGATACCATTTATTTAATTTAATATAATTTTGAATTTTTCCTCCCAGTGCACTGCGATAACCTGGATCAGCGAATTCGTTATTCTGAGTGGCAACGAAATGCTTCCGTATTCCGCCGGAATCCTCACAGCAATTCTACCCTGCGTTGCAGTTGACGACGATCATCGTAGAGGTTTATATTTCTATAGAATACAAAATATAAATATAATATAATAAACGAAAATAAAATATATTATAAAACCAAAGTATGAATATTTCAAGAAAATTCAAATAATTATTATAATTTCCTGAATAGATAAATTCGATTAAGGTTTATTCAATTTTACATTTTCGGCTCATTGCTAATTTTGGCTGCTAGTACGGGAACTATGTATTTAAATTTGATTTTGTTATGTATTCATTTGCTAAACTTGCTATAAACTAAATTTTAGTTTGATTAAATAATGAAGAATTTTTAATCAATTTTATATTATCTACATACCAAAAAAAATCAGGGAATAATGTAATATAAATCATTAACTTAAAAAAATTCACGAAAACTATTAATTTATATCATACTGTTATTTTACAGATATGCGTGAATCGACTCGAGCGGTGAACGCCAACCTAATGCGTCTAGTGACCAAGGAAAATGAAGGACTCATGGAACTGAATTCATTTGTGGCTGTCTTAAAGCAAAACCTCGGTCATAACTCGGTTCACACAAAACTAGCCGTACTCCGCTGGATCCTTCACCTTCTCGCCCATTTGCCGAATGCGGTAAGCGGTCGTCCCCTTTATTATCTTAAATTATCGTAGAAAATTAATGATGTGTCCTTCATAGTTTTGTGAATTGAAGATGATTTAGAACGAACATCTCATTCAGTATTTTATTGAAAAATAGTATACTGTTTTAGTAATTATTTATTCAATAATTTCACGAATTGGAAATAGTTTGGAACGATCATCCCCCTTATTAACATACTGAAAAATAATATTATACTAATTATATATTTGATAAAATTTATGAATCTGAGATAATTTAGAACGGTGGTCTCATTCAGTATCTCACCGACAAGTAGTGTTATTTTAAGTATGTATTTAAGGACTTTATAGATTTAAAGTAATTTAGAACGATGACGCTCTTCACCGTCTTATTAATACATGTAAAGTTAATCAAACAATTCTGTAATTTGAGAAAATTTACAAGTTTTTAATATTTCTAGATTGCACGTCACACTGAAGATCTATTCCCCGCCCTCCTGTCGACGCTAACGGATCCCTCGGATGAAGTGGTTATCGTGGCCGTGGATGCTCTGGCTCAAATTTCCAGTAAATAGTATTATTCTACAGTGTTTGAAAGACAATCAAACGTAATTTCAATAAAATCTAACTTGATTTTTTCGTACTGTAGACAAGTTATCGGCTGGAGACCCCGCTTCCACTGATTCCTATTTTTCCCGCTTTATGAAAGAGCTGTTGAACCTTTTCAGCACTGACCGACTGATGCAAGAAGAACGATGGGCCTTCATTATTAGGTTTGAATTGCAATTAATAATAATTTAATAAATTAAGAGTTGTAATATGATCTAGTTTAATTCACTCGTTAAAGTTTAGTGTAAGTATTAATTAAATTCGTTTCAGAAGTAAATAACACAGTTTTAAAATATATGATTTATTATTGGCCATAAATGTGATTAGGTGCCTTTTGCGGTGCCTTTTCGGCGACCTTGAACTCGGTAGTTTGAACGTAGTTTAACATTAGGGTGCTTCATTAAAAAGGCATTTGTAAAAAGGAACTGAGAAACTACGAGAAACGCACTGTACTGGTGCCCTTTCATAGTGTTTTTTTACGGTACGCAACTCCATAGCTCGAATTCATTTATTTATTTAAGGTTGTCTGTTATCTGTTAAAGTTTGGTTTATGTAACAACAAAATGCGTTTCAGCAGTAAATATTATTTTAAAATGTATAATTTATTATTGGCCATAAATATGATTAGGTGCCTTTTGCGGTGCCTTTTCGGCGACCTTGAACTAGGTAGTTTGAACGTAGTTTAACATGAGGGCACTTGATCCAAAAGGTACTGTAAAAAGGAACTGAGAACTACGAAAAAACACTGTAGTGGTGCCTTTTTACAGTGTTTTGTACGGTATAAAATACCATTGTTAAGATTTATTGAATATTATATGCTTCGTTCAGGCAATTGTGTATTTTACTGAATGCTGAGGATATTTACCGTTCCCTGTGTGAGATTTTGCTGAACGAGGGGGACGCTCGTTTTGCCGGCGTCATGATCGAAACGCTCAACACGCTGCTGCTCACCGCCTCCGAACTCTTCCCACTGAGGCAGCAGCTCAAGGAACTCAAAACACAAGTAAAAGGAGAATTTAATTTTTTTCTATTTGAAAATATTCGGCTTTTTAATTTTGAACTTTTCGATAACTTATTTTGTCGTTCAACTTAACGGGAAATATTTCTGTACAATTATTTGTAAAAAATTACACTTACAGTGAAATTTTGTATTTTATATGTTAGCAGTATTGCTATTATCAGTAGTAGTAGTGGTAGTAGCAGCAGCAGTAGTTTTTATTTAGATTATGGGTATTTTTCTTCGCGCATAGCTAAAAAACATAGAGGCTTAAGGACGGACAAACTCAGACTGGTCGTAAACGCAATTGTAATCCAGAAGCTATTCTATGCAGCAACATCCTGGGCAGGTGCACCTTCTTCTTCCCTTCGTATAACAGCGCAAGTTTACCGCAAAGCCCTGTTACTCATTACCGGGGCAACCCAACAAATTGCAAACAGTGCATTAGAGGTGGAAGCGGGTTTTTTACCTTTTGACCTACGAGTTAAACAAATTTTACTAATGAAGATCTGCTCGTTAGCATGCTGTCCTCCCGCTCACCCTTTGAAAACTCTCATTTTAAGCAATAATGCTCTTCAGTCGTCCAGGTCACCAGGTAACATGCTGGTCAAAACCCTAAGTAATCCAGAAGACTGGTCGCTTTTGAGAACTGTAAGTGAAGTGTCCATCCCACATCAGCAAAACTGGCCACCAGCAGGGGTACATTTTGCCATAGAAGGCTCGAAATTGGACGCCAAAAAGACCGTTTTTAGGATTGAATCCAACATTAAGACTTGTATTTTTACTGATGGCTCAAGTGATGGGCAGAACACCGGTTTCGCGGCAGTGGGAGACCTGGGTAGTGGCACCACAGTTTTAACAGGTCGTTTCTCTCGCCCTTTCGAAAGTTATTTTGCTGAGGCGGCAGCTATTGGCATGGCCCTCGAGTGGATCCTAGAAGAAGCCCCACCAGTAGCGGCTATTTTATCCGATGCAAAGTCAGTTTTAACCGCGTTAAAGGACGCGGGACCTAAAGACTTAGACCCTTACACAGCATTCGCCCGTCAAAGGCTTGAGGCTGCTTCCACAAAAACCTCACTTTGGCTTGTTTGGTGCCCCGGACACCAGGGAATTTTCTGGAACGAGATAGCCGACCAGGCCGCCAAAAGTGCGGCTCAAAACGCAACGACCAAAACCGTAGACCTAGGAATTCCCAAGAGCCACTTGAAAAAGGTTTTTAAAGCTAGAATTTTACATGAGTGGAAGGAGAGATGGAGATCGGGCAGCACCGGCAACACCCTGCGCAGTTTACATATAGTTCCGCTGGGAACTGCATTAGCAAAGTGTCGTTCCCCAAATTTGTGACCTCCACTCTCGTTAACCTACGATCTCGAGTTTTACCAGTGAAGTCTCTTTTAGCGAAATATAAGAAAGGGATAGACAAACTGTGCCACTGCGGCTTCGGCTATCATACCGTCGCACACGCCCTGTTTTATTGTCCTCTTTTAAACAAACAAAGAGCCGTTCTTATCCGAGAAATCAAGAAACACTGTTTTACGTTTTCACAAGAAATTTGTTTGACTAAAGAAGTGCTTTTTTATCCCGTAGCGAATCTTCTTAAAGCAAGCTTGTTGTACAACAGTGCTTTTACTCAGTTCTGACTTCCTAACACGACAATTGTAAGATGTACCCAATGAAGATTTTAAAAAAGCGATGCAAACAGAAAATCGGGGGCCATGGGCGAAAGCCTGGATGCCCTTCTTTGAGCAAAATAAAAATAAAAATAAAAAATGGGTATTTTTCTTAATGTTATTTTTATTAGTAGTATTATAAACTATTCATTTATTTACTATTACTAATATTATTATTATTATTTTCAGGAAAGCTCCGATTTGTTTTGCTGCCTGTACAAGTCCTGGTGCCACAATCCCGTCGCCACGATTTCGCTGTGTCTGCTGTCGCAGAATTATCAACACGCTTCCACTCTCATCAGCCACTTGTAACTTTTTTTTTTTACATCTGTATATATCTTATCTAATTTATTAATTATTATTTACTAATTTAATTTGGAGTATAATTAATAAATCTTAATACTATAGTTATTAGTATATATCAGTAAAGTTTTATGTATGAAAATTAGTCATGAAATCAAGTAATCAATATTTCCAAATAAATATATATTCTCCTTTTTTATTATAACTGTTTTACTACATTTTATTTTTCATACTTTTACTGTTATTATTATATTGCATTAATATTTGCTCAGGTATAATATCCAATTATTGTTGTTATAATCGTTATTAATATTTTTTATCTGTAATAATAATATTATAAAATTATTCTTATTATTATTCATATTATTTTTTCCTAGTGGGGACTTGGAGGTGAATGTCGACTTCTTAACGGAGATAGACCAGCTCGTGCAGCTCATTGAATCGCCAATTTTCGCATGTAATTTTGCAAATACCCTACAATTCTATTATATAACATAAATTATTTTAAAAATTAGACCTAAGGCTTCAGCTTCTCGAACCTGTAAAGAGCAAACCGATTATCCACACGCTTTCGGGGTTATTAATGCTGTTGCCGCAGAGCGAAGCTTTCCACACGCTTCGAAGGAGACTCGAATGCGCCACAAATCTGCGATTCAACTTTGAACCTAGGTATTACAAATGAGAAAACATTTCTCTCTTAGAATTGATCGATTTTTGTGCACCGTCCTCAGTGCCTCGACAAAGTGGCCCGATCACCGAGCGTTCGTTCAGCAGATAGACTTCGAAAGGCTCACCGAACATTTTCTGAAAGTGCAAGAAAAACATAAAATATTCCTACAAGACTCGAGAATGAAGTCCTTGTCCCTAGTTTGTGATTAAGATTTAAGAAGTTTTTGTTTTTAAACAACAGCCCAGTTTGTTTTTGCCATTATAATTATAGATGTTGTCTAAGCGGCTCCAGTGGCGTTTGCTTTTCGTTCAAGTCAACAAATAAATACTTCAGTAACGTTCTGCAAATAAGTGGTATTTATGTTAAAATATCTAATTACTATTCAAGCGTTGCTTTGTTTTGAAATTAATTTTTTAAGCAGTAGACAGTGCTTCCAGTGTACAAGGATCACTTATTCACTATTTGAAAAAAAGGAAAATTAGGTATTGGAAGGGAAAAATAAGGGAAAAGGCAGAGAAAAGGGAAATCTAGACGTCTAGCGTTAATATTCCAGCACGGTGGAGGAAAAGGGGGAAAAACAAGGGAAGAGGGAAAACAGAAATGTAGAAATCTAGCTTTATAGTCTAGCACGTAGGGGAAAGTAAGAGTAAGGATAATTTAGAAGACCAGCTTCAGATTCTGGAAGAAGGGGAAAAAAGGGAAAATAAGGGAAGGAGGAAACAGGAAATTTAGAAGTCTAGCTCTATGTTCTAGCACGGAAGGGAGAAAAGGGAAAGACGAAAATAAGGGGAGAAGGAAATTTAGACGCCAAGACTGATGTTCCAGCACGGAGGGGAAAAAGGGGAAACTGAAAGTTGAAAACTGCCATCAGATGGCATTACTGTGCCAAGTAAATAATGGTCTTGACAGCAGCAGCTCCATGACCATTTAAGTCAGCTCAAGCAAATTAATCCTTTTTTGTTAAAAGTTTCACTTAATCAAGAATAAAAACACTACTTCATTGATACGCATTTCATTAAAAGCAAGGAATGCTGTATCTTCTTTTTTCCCGACAACATCTGCCGCTAGTTATCGGCTTGTGTGCAGGAATCGTCTTGGGCCTGTTTATCACACCCTTGTTCGAAGACGACTGCACTAATTTAATAAATCTCTCCCCATTTGAATCGCTTGCCCTGCACGAGACAAGTTCCCGAGTCAGCGAATTTAGTCGACAAAATTCGCAAGAAGATTACGAGCCTCGAATCAATCTTAAAGGCAAACCGCAATCTGCGAAAAAGGAGCCGCAGGTTTTGATAAGGCCTCGCTACTTTTCTACGGAACTTAACGTCAAAAATAAACTTTTCATCGCTGTCTTGAGTACGATTAAATCTGTACACACGTTAGGACCTGTTATTAACACATCACTGGCGGGACAAATCAACACAAAAATGTCGTTTTTCGTTGATGTTTCCTCTGGCGAAAAACTTAACTTAAAAACATTGCCAATCATAGGATTCATGGACAATGACCAAGGCTTCCTTTCTTTACACACATTAAAATATCTTTCTGATAAATTAGTAAAAAGCTACAGTTTCTTCCTTCTCGTTAAAGACACCACGTTTGTCAACAACAAGAAAATCTCAGAAATCCTGAATCGAATAAGCGTTAGCAAAAATCTTTACATGGGCCAAATAGTTAAAGGAGAAAGTACGGGCTTGGACGTTTGCTCGCTAGGTAAGTTATTAACTTAATTTTAATAAGAAAGCTTTCTAATTAATACTTTTGATCAAATTTTTCAGATGCGGGGATCCTGCTGAGTGCTTCGGTTTTGCAGAATATGTCGAGCACGCTGGAAGAGTGCTCGAGGCAAGTTGCGTTTGATTCTGACGATGAAAAGATCGGCCGCTGCGTTTATGGAGCTACGAACGTAACGTGCAAGTCAAGCATCGAGGTGAACCCTGTTTTCTTCTTCTATTTTTATATTATTACATTAACATACATTTAATTCATATTAAGATAATAATTTTCAACAGGATCAGGTGTATGAATCGTACCAGCTTCCCGCAACACTCGAACTGAACCAAGACGTTAACTTGTCGAGTAACGTAGCAGTGAAAATTTCGTCCGTTTTCCCAGTTAAAGATCCCGCAATGTATTACTTGCTCGATAAAAAATTCTGCGAGGTAAAAATAAAACCTTTATTAATAAAATGAATTATATTTCTAATAATCATTGAATCAAATATAATTTAATAGTTGATATTGAAATAATTATTTTTTCACTGATATTCAGGCTGCATTACTAGACATCGACATTAAGATCGAGGAGCTGCAAAACTCTATCCAACGATTGGCTCCCGAAACGCCTGGGGCCGGGCTTCCGTTACCTGGCCAATCGGCTTCCCCCCTTCCTCAAAGCCCGCCTCCAGGTTCGACGTGATTCGCTGGGAGTTTTTCAACCAATCCCATATCTTCCTGGACAGCGACCATAACGTTATACGCAAGCTGCAAGGCGTCAACCTAGAAGATGTTCAAGTAAATAATTATAATAACTCAAAATATTAATAAGGTATTTATTTGCTTTATTAAATAGGAAATAGTGTCATTGGGTGTTGACCATGTCGTTAAAGAAGAAAATGATTTGAAATTTTTGAGACTGGAAAACGGCTATAGAAGATTTGACCCAACTCGAGGGATGGACTACATCCTTGACCTTGTTTTCCAGGACGAAAACTCGAACCTGGTTCGTCGGCACCTGGAACTGTGTCGACCAATCAGTCACGTGGACACTGTCCCTATGCCTTATGTCACGGAGATTGCCAGAATCAATGTAGTTTTGCCTATCTGGGACCTTTCCCATTTGACTGCTTTAGACGCTTTTATGCAGCATTTTGCGTCTAACTTTATGGCCAAATCAGATAACGTTGAACTGCACGTCGTCCTGCTGAATGTTACGCAGGACTTAGCCGCTGAACTGAAAAGCACAGGACAGAGATTTAATAATTTGTACAAGAAAGAAGGGTCCAGAATCACGTTCCATAGTTATCACCCTCCAACTACTGCCCAATCAGAGTTCGCAGCATTTTTTGCTGTCGATTACTTGGCTGGGAAACTCAGCTCCGAGACTTTGATATTTTCATGCAGTGTTCATTCGGAACTTCACGCAGAATTCCTTAATCGTGTGAGGATTAACACTATTGCGGGATGGCAGGTCTTCAGTCCCATTCCCTTTGCAGACTACAACCCCAAAGTGGCTTTCCCCAGTGGCAAGAGACCTGAAGAAAATATCATTGCTACCAACAGCGGTTTCTTCGATAGTAGCTTTACTGATTTCCTCAGTTTCTACATCAGCGATTATCTGAACGGTATACTCTACTTAAAATATTGATTGATAATAATATAGTAATTATTTGTTATTTGTCCAGCTCGTAAAACCATTGAAGAGGAGCTTCCCAATGCTTCTGTCAAATCAGTTTACGATACGTTTATCGCGTATCGCAAATTGCACGTATTGCGTGGAGTAGAACCTTTACTGCGTCTACATTATCACCAACGCATTTGTAAAGACGAGATTTGCGAACGAGGATTTCTCCAGTCGCAGGGAACGAGATCCCAGTTGGCTAAACTCGTCCTGGAACAGCAACAACTGACCAACTAGCTTCAGCCGCACTGGGCCGTAGTGGGGTTGGAAGTAGAAACCCCACTACGATGCAGTGCTTTGACATGTGTTTGACTACCGCTGTGCTCTGAACCAGAACTTGGAACAATTAAATTCATTTGCACTGGGCTGTAGTGGGATGGGAAGTAGAAATCCCACTACGTTCCAGTGCAGTGATATGCGTTTACCTTACTGCTATCTCCATGAACCAAAACTGGTACAATTAAATTCATTCGCACTGGGCCGTAGTGGGGTAACTGATCCTCAAGCCCCACTACGGTGCAGTGCGTTGATCTGCGTTTGTCTTACTCCTATTGCCAAGAACCAAAACATTTGCTTGCTAAATTGAAGTGCCAATTGAAGTGGAATAGATTGAAGTGCCTTTTTGCAAATTTTCCCCCAAAATTCACATTTAATTGCAATAAATCTTTCATTTTCACATTATTTAGTCAGAATCTTTCATTTTAAAGCGCTCGATTCGACATTCTTTCTCTTAGTTAAACAAATTTACGAATAAATTTTCTGTCATAAAAATAAAACCTTACAGATTTTAATCAGATTTAATTTCCCCTAAATTTCAATTTTCGAGATTTTCTTCTTCAGGAACATTTAGAGCTTCCTGCTGTTCTTGCTGCTGCTCTTCCTCCATTTGCTTTTTGCGTTTGACCATTTCTGCTAACTGCTTAACCCGCAGCATACACTCCTCCTACAAAATAAATAATGTTAACAATTATTACATTTTTTAAATGGTGATTTTGCAAAACCTTTGTCTTCCCAGGAACAAATTTGGCGATTTTCTCCCATCTTTCGAGGCTTCCTTTGGGGTATTGTGCTAGAGCAGCTTCTAGAGCTTTTTGCTGTTTTTGAGTCCAGTTACTGTCAACAGCTTTTGCGCTTGGATCAGCTTCGTTGACTCCTTCCAGTTTTTTGCCTCCGCGTGTCTTTTCTTTCTTCTTCTTTTCTTCTACCGCTTCTTCCGTTTCTTCGCTTGGCTCGTCGCCGTCTTGTCCGGGAGGCCTAGAAGATTATAATGTACAATGATTATTTATTTATTTTACTTTTGTTATTTATAATCATACGTAATTGATTATTTTAAGAATATTTACGTTGTATTTAATATATTGTAACAAATTTAATTCAATAATATTATCTAAAAATACCACTAAAATTTATTTTTACTGTTTCAATTTATATATAATTCCAGTGATGTTTCAAATTGACTTAACTATCTTAATATCACGAATCAAATACTCTATTAAAACTACATTAATTATTACATTATTTATTTTGCCTTTACCTGTAAGCGTTTTCCTTAATCTTTTTCGCAAAATGTGTTACTTCAAAAACCGTCCGGTTGAGTGCCTCTGCGATTTTCTCCCAACGCTCCATGGTTCCCGCTGGATACTTTTTCATCAGTGTCGCTAATTCGACTAGTTCGTCATCCGTCCAGGGTCCCGTATTTCTCGGTTTTGTAAACTCTACAGACTGAAAATACAGTAACCAGATTAAGATTTACTGATTCCGAATTAATTTCTACATTTTTATCGGTTTTTAAAATATATTTTAATACTTTATTCGCAGCTGGTTCATCGCCCGACTGAACGCCTTCTTCTCCAGTCCGGTCGGGAAGTTCAACGACTCGTTTTCTGCGGGCAGCTTTTCTTTCTTTCTCCTTTTCCATTTCCAGTCTCATTTGCTCCTCTTCTAGTTCTTCTTGTCTCTTCCGTTCTAACGCTTCTTGCTTTTCTTTTCTTTTCTGCTTAATTAGCTCTCGGACTTGTATACAAAACGATGGGAAAGCAACCACTGCGTTAAACAGCTGGAACGGCAACGTGTTGCGATAACTTGGCTTCACTAAAATCTGCTTAATTTCTTCCTGTAAAATTTAAAGTAGCAGCCGTATAATTAATGATAAAAAACGTAAGGCAAATCACATACCTCAACATCTACAGCCTCGTCCTGCTTCTTCTTTTTGACCTTTTTCTGCGATTTCTTGATTTTCGAGGTAATGAATTCTTCAACTGCTAGTTTCTTTTCCCAGTATGCACCCCAGGCTATGGCGTACTGGAAAATTATCGTCAAAACGAACAGCCAAACAGTAAGTTCCAGGCCTCCCATTTTCCGAACTCTACGATAGTAGTAGAGCGGCTGTCTCCAGCTGGGCAAGCCTTCGACAAGCACCTGGTTGTAACGAGCTCGTTTGGTCTCATCTCTCAGGACTTCGTAAATGCCGACCAACTGGCGAAACTGGACTTCAGCGTCTGGGGCATCGTTTTTGTCGGGATGCAGTTGCAACGATAGCCTGCGATATGCCTTCCTGATGTCTGACGAGGCACAATCCTAGTCAAAAACATCAAGACTGAACTTTTACACATGATAAAATAATTAAGTATATAAATGCTTACTTGTGTGACTCCAAGGACTTCATAAAAGTTTTTGTTAACCTCTTCGACCAAGTCAAAGATTTCCAGTTCCGCAGCATCCCACGCACAGCTGAAATCGACTAGATAAATATTAAGAGTAAGTAGTGTAAGTAATATTTTAGGTTGCATTTTGCATTTGAATTTTTATTATTAATGATGCCGACGGCTAAACAGCTGGGACTCCACTTCCACGTTGTAAGCTGTCAAAATTGCTTATTTCAGATAGTCTTCATATGCGATCCATAGGTGGCGATATATCGCCAATTAATAATTTTTCCATTCGTCTATTTAGAAACCAACTTAAAATAAAAATAGAAGTTTACTTTGATTAAGTAAAACTTAACTTAATAATACATTTATTAAAATATTAAAAAAATAATTCAGTAAATAGTTCTTGTTTCTGCCGCTAGGTGCCGTGCCACATTCTAGTTTGTCCCACCATTAGTGATGAAGAAGAGGTCTCCGTTCCAGTGCTTCCACTTCGTGGGGATTTTCCCTTTTTGTGGGGAAAATCGACTTTTCCGACGTCCGCAAAGGGGAAAAAGGCAAAAGCACATTTCACTTATGAGGGGAAAAAGGGGAAACCGGAGTCCTCAAGTGGGGAAAGTCTTACTCGCAAAGTGGAAGCACCGCTCGGTTCCCGAGCAACAGTTTGTCGGTTCGCCTCTTTGCATTCTACGTTAAATGAGTGAAATTCTTCCAAAAATTGCTGAAATTTTGACAGGTTAGTCGAAAACTAAGTCTGATAATACCAATTAGCAAGTTATGGAGACTGTAACTTACTGAATTAGTGAGTGTTGAATAAGACCGAAATACCCAATAGGTGGCCGTGGGGCAGTCTGTAGAGCCAAGGTGTCCGAAACTCGGAGGAAAAGTGTACGAAGATTATTTGATAACATGTGATAACACGGAGATAACAGGTCGATAACACTGACAACACGTCCTAGGTGTACGAAGATTATTAGAAGTTTCGGACCCCTTGTGTAGATCTGAGGTAGGGCCCGGACAAGGTCAACTAGAAGTTAAGGCCGTTCAGAATGGCTGACAATATTTCAGTATTTCATATTCTAAAAGCAACTGGAATATTGAGGAAACATGTCACGGGTTTTACGTTAGCAGGTAAATAGCGGGAGTAGCAGCAGTATCCAGCAAATACAGCCATTGGACAACATGATGAATCTGAGATTCCAACTTCTTACACGATACACTGAAAATGTGTTCCTTTTCTCCTGAATTGTGAGATACCTGATACCTGGATACCCAATGGTCCCGTACTTAGGAGGTACATAGGAGATAGGTCCAGTTGAACAATTCATGTAAATGTAGTTATCAAGTTCAGGCTAATTATTATTGTAATTGTATTATTGTATTATTGTAATTATATTGTATAGTATTATTGTATAGTATTATAGTATTATTGTAATTGTATTATTGTAATTATTTTGTATAGTATTATTGAAATTGTATTATTGTTTTATTGTAATTATACTGTATATTATATTGTATAGTATTATTGTATTATTGTAATTGTATTATTGTATTACTATATTATTGTAATTATATTGTATATTATATTGTATAGTATTATTGTATTATTGTAATTGTATTATTGTATTATTATATTATTGTAATTATATTGTATATTATATTGTGTAGTATTATTGTATTATTGTAATTGTATTATTGTATTACTATATTATTGTAATTATATTGTATATTATATTGTATAGTATTATTGTATTATTGTAATTGTATTATTGTATTATTATATTATTGTAATTATATTGTATATTATATTGTGTAGTATTATTGTATTATTGTAATTGTATTATTGTAATTATATTGTATATTATATTGTAATTAATAGTAATTATTGTAAATGTAGTTATCAGACTCAGGGAGCGCCATTGTTTTAATTTTGTCATTTACTCTGACGTTGGAGGAATAACCAATCATTGGCTAATATGATTTAAATCAGAATCAGAAATCACAGTATTCAGGATGATTTACATTTATTTAAAGTTTTTTTTTTTTTTTTTTTTTTTTTTTTTACAGAAGCTAACGCTTCGTCAGAATCAGTGAACCCAAACTGAGTCGCTGATACCTTGCTCAAAATGCAAGTTTTTACTCGTCATTTTCGGGGTAAACATCTAGAAAACGGTGGTTAGTACATATCTACCCAAGGGAGGTCCGAAACTCCGTGGAAAAGTGTACGAAGATTATTTAATCACACATGATAATACGGAGATAACATGGAGATAAACAGGCTGATAACTGTGATAACATGACCCAGGTGTACGAAGATTATTTATAACACATGATAACACGGAGATAACATGGAGATAAACAGGCTGATAACTGTGATAACATGACCCAGGTGAACGAAGATTATTTATAACACATGATAACACGGAGATAACATGGAGATAAACAGGCTGATAACTGTGATAACATGACCCAGGTGTACGAAGATTATTGGAAGTTTCGGACCCCTTTGTATCTTACCTTTGATGTGTCAACGTGAAAACTGAAACGAGTGTAGCATAAATTAACCCCCAAAAAAGTTACCCCATGTAAACTTGCAAGGTAAGTCTTCAAGGATAATGTCGGTTACTCTGGCTCCAGGACTTCCACTTTGCAAGGAAATTCCCCCAAATAGGGAAAATGGGGAAGAGGAAAAGGGGAACATGGAGGGAAAAATGAATTTACAAATGCAGCTTCACTCAGTAGCACGGAGGGGGAAAAAAGGGAAACTGATATTTTTCAAGCGAGGGGGGGAAAAAGGGGAAAAAGTGGAAGCACTGTCTGGCTCCGTTCGCGATTCACAAGGTTTGAACGAAGAACATTTGAGTAGTAAGTTCTGACAGTACATTTAAGAAGTAACTCGGGACAGAAGTACTATTTGACAAGTACTAGCAGACACACACGAAACAATAGAAAAATTATTTATTTAGGAAGAGGCTATGGCCTGTGGATAGTTACTAAACGAATCAAGAGAGACCTGTTTTGGAACAGACGACAATCTCCGTAATAGAAACAGAATTCGACATAATAGAAGAACTAAAAGAAAACTGCATCTGTGGGAAAAAGTCCACGAGACGACCTCCCAACAGTAGCCGTACGAACGGGTAACACCCACTCAGTACCGGACTTCCCTATGGGCCAGTATGGCGATGAGCCACAGGCCCGGACATGGAATAGGCCCGCTAGACTGCTAGACTTGACATGATGATGAATTTTTTAAAGTATCTGGTAGACCCACTTCAGCTTTAAGCCATAGGCCCAGAAAGGCTTAGATCCGGCCCTGCACCCACTCCGACTACTTCAGATGCAGGTCCGTGCAAGAGGTACAGGACAGCAAAGCAAAAGAGAAGTCTGAGGGACGGAGCAAGGGTCGGACTCGCGATAGGTGCGGATGGCAGGGGCAACCGTAACCACACGTCGTCAGTCTGATTGTGTGATTCGCCTCCATCTCAAGTCTCGTCTTCTGAGTCTAGAGAAGTACTGGATTTGAATTCTGCGATGGCACGTCCTCGCTTTTCGTACCTCTAATGCATGGATTCTTCTCTTAATCTGTTTTCATTCTTTTCATCCTTGATCCGAAGAGTTCATATTTAAGATATGATATCGATGGAAGCCTCCAATATGCAAGCAACCGAGAAACTTGACCAAGAAACTGGCGTGAAATCCTAATGGGAAATAGCCATATATCACGGTGAAAAGATTAACGAAAACTTCAGTTCTGGGATATTTGCAAGGAGTCCGAAACTCCGAGAAAAATTGTACGAAGATTATTTGATAGCACGTGATAACAAGGAGATAACATGGAGATAACTGGTTGATAACACTGATGGCATGACCCAGGTGTACGATGATTATTGGAAGTTTCGGACCTCCTGGATATTAAAACAAAAATTAAAAATAACTAAGTTTTCGCACAAGTGGAAAGCATAATCAAATCATGGATTGCCATTTCAGAAAATGATTTAAACCAAAATCGTAAATTACCACTTGATGATTAAATCACGGTTTGAACAGAAACTGATTTAAAATCATAATGTGATTTATACTACATTGAGAATATCGTAAGACAGAAGTACTAAAAATATCTGCAGGAAACTGCTCTTTCTGGTGGTGTTAAATGTAACAGAATAGAGCAAACTGGCTTCAAGAAACGGTAGCGAGTTAACTGGTTCAAACGCTACCACCGGTCTAGAAGCGACAGACTGTCCTGTCTTGGTCTCGCGCCTGTTAACGAAGTTACGAAGCTACTCGTACCGTTGCAAAGTTGGAACTTTCCTTGTATATCTCAAGTTCAATATCTGTGATAAGGTTGAAAGTAGAAGACCATTCAGTCAATAGAAATTGAAAGAGTAGGAGGACCAATAGGATAAAGTAGGATAGTCAAAATTTACACTTATTATACTATACTAGTACGACTTTGGGTAGTGGCCATACCTTGGGTAGATTTATCCACTACTGGCGATTTTTACCTGTCCTGTCTTGGTCTCGCGCCTGTTAACGAAGTTACGAAGCTACTCGTGCCGTTGCAAAGTTGGAACTTTCCTTGTGAATCTCAAGTTCAATACCTGTGATAAGGTTAAAAGTAGAAGACCATTCAGTCAATCGAAATTGAAAAAAATAGGAGGACCTGGTCAAAGTTTATACTTATTATACTATACTAGTACGACTTTGGGTAGTAGCCATACCTTGGGTAGATTTATCCACGATTGGCGTATTTTACCTGTCTTGTCTTGGTCTCGCGCCTGTTTACGAAATTACGAAGCTACTCGTGCCGTTGCAAAGTTGGAACTTTCCTTGTGAATCTCAAGTTGTCAATTTGTGATAAGGTTGAAAGTAGAAGACCATTCAGTCAATCGAAATTGAAAAAAATAGGAGGACCTGGTCAAAGTTTATACTTATTATACTATACTAGTACGACTTTGGGTAGTAGCCATACCTTGGGTAGATTTATCCACGATTGACAATTTTTACTGGAATCCTAGAATCCGAATCCTAGGAGGACCTGGTCAAAGTTTATACTTATTATACTATACTAGTACGACTTTGGGTAGTAGCCATACCTTGGGTAGATTTATCCACGATTGGCGATTTTTACTGGGATCCTGGAATCCTGGAATCCTAGAATCTGGAATCCTAGTCCTGGAGTGTGAACGCTGAAGTAGAATGCGTTGAAAAAATGGAGCAAGAGTGCTCTGGCCTACTAAAACCATTAGTACCATTTACCAAAAGCCTATAATTTTTATCAAGAATGGATCGGCACGTTGGCTTAGATTCCGATTTACTGACTTTGTTCCTCGAAAGGCTCGATTACCTCGGTTAAGAATTATGTATTCTTTACTTGTTCGTTTTGGTTTCCCTTTTGTATAAAGTGCAAGATGCCTCGGTCTTTATCCCCGTGAATACTTCAACAAGCAAAGCTTTGGCTTGTTTCGTATTTATCGTTTGAGCAATACGTACATTTCAAAAAAGTTTTCACGCGATAAGGCCTATACCAATAAAAGGCCTGTCTCCCCGAGTTTGCCAAAGGCCCGAAAGAGAGTCTGTTTTGGCACTGGTGTTGAATGCTGAAGTTACACAAGACTAAGTATCGATTAGTAATCGATTACTGAATACTCAGCAATATAAGAGGAAATAATAGGATATAGAATAATAGGAAATAGAGGATAAGAATAACTTCTTCTACAACAGAGAATATACTTCTCCTACAACACATAACACACTTCTTCCACAACAGAGAAAACACTTCTTGTACAACAGAGAATATACTTCTTCTACAACAGAGAAAACACATCTTCTACAACAGAGAAAACACTTCTTCTACAATTCATAACACACTTCTTCTACAACAGAGAAACAACTTCTTCTACAGCAGAGAATATACTTCTCCTACAACACATAACACACTTCTTCTACAACAGAGAAAACGCTTCTTCTGCAACAGAGAATATACTTCATAGTGTATAACATAGTGTGATGTAGTTGTGTGTGTATACTTCGTTGTAACGAAGTGTGTTGTAGAAACAGAGAACACACTTCGTTACAACACATAACACACTTCCTCTACAACAGAGAAAACACATCTTCTACAACAGAGAATATACTTCTTCTACAACAGAGAGAAATACTTCTTCTACAACAGAGAAAACACTTCGTTTACAACACATAACACACTTCTTCTACAACATAGAAAACACTCCTTCACTAGAATAGCAGTAGGTTCTCGCGAGAATCCCTAGCTGAAGAAAACGTACCTCAGTTTATTAGCGGCCGAAGGATATACCTCTGAATAAGTAGATTAATAGTTAGTTACCTAGTTGACTGATGACCAACACTGAAAACCCTCTGACTTGCATTTCAATATACTTTATATAAAATACTCTTTACTGTATTAGGAATATACCATTCATAACAAATTGCTAGAGCTACGTAGGAAATAGAATTTCACTTCATAATTTCAAAGTTTCAATTAATAACATGGCAAGAAACACACATTTTATGCGAGCTAATCAGCCGAGAAAAGTTTTGAAAGTTTCAGTTTATCCTGGTATATTACTTCGAAAATACTTCACAAGTAAATCTGAATACACTAGAGTTGAATTTAAATGAAAGAACATGAATGAAGGTGGCAGAAAACCATAACGAAGTCAGTTAGCAGTTCAAATCCTGTGTATGTGCAATATTTACAAAGCAAGCTTAAAAGTAACGAAAGACACAAAATAAGAAACACGATATCACCATTAGAAGCTTCTGAAAAACCGTATACAACATTATAATTAAAACATCCATAAAAGTTTTTGCGAAAAGTTTGATATTCATTAATATTAATCTCTCAAGTTCAGAGTGCTGCTGGTCTTCCTAAGCTGTACACGCCAGGGTGAAAGGACAAGGTCTTCAGATTTTTCAGTTTTGGATGAAACTATAACTTCTGCTTTCGGTACTTCTTCTACAGGCTTTACTTCAGCAGGCTGTTTGGTTTCTTCAACTAGTTTCACGTTTGTAGAGACCCTATTCAAAGCTTAAAACTCAGTTAACTGAACTAGAAACGACGAGTTTAGTTTATACGTTTTAGGGTTGTCGTCCTTGCGAACCATCAAGTGTCTTTTCCACGGAGGCATGGCTTGGAGACGCTTTTCTTCGATCTCACGAAGCCGGGCTTCTTCTGCTTCTTTCTTGGCTTTCTCAGCAGCTTTACGGGCCAGCATCTGACGCTTCCAGTTTGGAATCACGGCTCCAGTCGGATCTTTCTCTGGAATCTACGAAACGAAGACTCTCGGTAAAACGTTCTAGAACGAAGCTGAAGATGCAAAAGTACCTTATCCACAAAGTTATCCGGCGTGAAATACTTCTGGAACTCTTCTTCTTTGACTTTTTCTTGCTGAAGTTCCACTTTCGCTCTCTCCACTTTCATTTTCTTGATTCCGGTGATGTCCTTGGATACTTTGAGTTCTGCTATGAGGTCTAGTTGGGTCGCAGCGTAGATGGGCTCATTAGAAACCGACACTGTTTTGAAAACGTTTAAATGAAAACAAAATATTTTTAGAAAAAGTTGAGTTTAAGTACTTGGCGGAGAGACTGAAGTTTTCTGTGGAGGTGCTGAAACTGTTTTCGACAATTTGTTCTCAGTTTTGCGGAGCTGGACACTTTGAAGATCCTGAATACTGATGAACGGCACTTGCTGCGAAGCCAAGGAGTTAGTCAGAGCTGCTGGTGGATGGTGAGGAGCTTTTTCTGGAACTGAGTTAGCTGTTTCAGCAACCCCGGTATTGTTATTCTTGCTTGCAGTTGAGTTGTTGTTGTTATCTTCTAGTATTGCTGGAAGAGGAAGCGGAGGAGGTGGAGGAGCGCTCTTGGTACTGCATAGCGTTGAAACTTTGCTACTTTCTGAAGTGGTAGTAGCTACTTTAGGTTCTTCTAGAACAGTCTGGAACATTCAATCGCATTTAAACGTACAATAACTGATTATACCTTCTAAAAATAGTTGTTTTTACCTGTACAGCAAGGCTGTTGGAGTGTGTAAGGCTACTGTGGTTCTTGGTAGGAAACTTGCTTAATGATTTCAGATACTCTGAAGGTTTGATCAGCGTGTTGGACTCGGAAGGTGAAGGAAACTTTGGAGGAATGAATGGAAGGGCCATTTGTTTGGACAAGACGTTAGCTGTCCCGTTTTTGTTTGCTGCTGCGTTGCCACTTTCATCCAATTGCTGCTGCTGCATTTGTAAAGCACGTAAGGACTCAATCAGACTTTCTCCAATGTCTGCAGGCAAGGAGAGTGGACGTGTAAGAAGTTCGTGACCTGTATACAAATAATGTAATTATAATAATATAATATTATTAATTATAACTAGTGATATACCTGATTCATTGACTGGTCTCTTACGCAGTGCGGATGGTTTCAACGTAGGTTCTTCCGAAGTTTTGGAGTAAGTTTCTTCCGGTAGGTTTGCTTCCGGATCTTTAGTTTCCGGTTCCTGGACTTCCAGTTCCGGGACAGTACTTCCGGCGGGTTCGATAACAGGTTCCGGGATTTCTGCATAGATACTCTCGCTTTGTTCCAGTTCAGAAGGATCTTCTTGCTGCTGAATGGTTTCTGCTGGAGGTTCTGCTTCCATCTCCGGAGGAGGAGGTGGTGGTGGAGGAGGCATCGAAAATGTGCGGGTTGCCACTTTGCTGTATTAAATATTTCAATAGTATTTTAAGATACCAAGTATCATAAAACACAAATTAACTGTAATAAATACTGAAAACAAATTTAATCCCTTTTTTAAAGGCCTAAAATTATATCTCATGTTAGTATTTATTGTTAATATAAGTTAGTAGGGATCATTACGTTTAATATAGACTCAGTTAATTATAATACGTTGATAATATTATTAATACCGGTAACCGTAGATTTCAGTTTGGTCGTGGTTGTTGGTCGGAACCGAAAGGGTCGGTTCAAGTGCCGGTTTGAACCGCGGTTCCGTCTCCTCGAGCGAGACGGGCTGCGGTTCCGGCTCCGCAAATTCTAGTAACAATTGAAAAATGCAACAAAAATAGTTAGAAAAATCCCTTCAAAAAATAGTTAGTTATCATATTTAAATGGTTAACTAATAATAACGTATAGCTAATTATGAACAATAATAAATTTAATTACACTTTGCACATTTATTTGGAATTTATTTGCTTTATCACTGTTTTACTACTACATAGTTTAAATTAATATTGGTATCTATTTTAGAAGTAATGTTAATTATATATTACATTATTGTAGGTTATCTTGTACTATTATTTTGTGATACTCTATATATTATGCATGTGCTACTTTGCTATGCTATATTACTATTACTAACTATTTTTAATATAGTATTTGGTACTGCTAGACTTATACCTGGCGGAGGCGGTATGGACACAGCATCGGAATCGTCTTCTTGATTCACGTCAGCAGAGTCGGCTGATGCGTGAACAAGAACCGTTCCTGCGTAGACAGGCTCTTCTTTCATGCGATTAATCATCGGCACCTGGTAGACGTCCTCATACTCTCTGTCCGAAGACGACGACGACGACGACGAATGGGTATCCGATGGCGAACTTCCGGTCACGTGACTTCCGCCGGAAGAGACTTGCGACATTTCCGATCCGCTCTCCGAGTTCGAGCTACTCGACTCGGCTTCCTGGTCACTGGACTCTTCCGCTCTAGACTGGTAGGAGAAGATATCGCGAATCCGATTGTAGACGACGTTACCCGGATCGTGTAAGTAAAAAGGCTGGTGTCCCGGAATAGTTGAATTCTTCTGGTTTTCCGTATGAATTTTATCCGCTTTGACAGGGTCCAGGAAGAAACTGTTGCTTCGGGTCACGGAATCCGGAGAAGGTTCCTCAGTTCTGTCGCTTGGGGAAAGGACGGAGATTAGCGACGTGGGCGGATGCAAGTAGAACGGAGCACTGCTGCGAGGTGAACTCTGTCCGGAAGTGCTGTTGGAAGCGGAAGTCTCCATTACGGGTGATCCGCACGCGGAACTTCCGGATGGTGAGGATGTGCAACTGCAGCTTGGGGAACAGGAGCTTCCGTCTTCAACGCTGAGGTGCTGGCGACAGATGCAGGCGGACGATGCGGATGTACCCTCGGGGACTGCGTCTCCTTCGTGACTGTAGTCCTGATCGGTGCTTTGCTGGACCAGTATCGTCAAGCACTAGAAACGCGTAATGTATTTAGTAGTTGTAATAGTACTAATAGGGAGGAGGAGTAGTAGTAGTCAACTGTAGAGGTGGTAGTAGTAGAAATAGTGTGGTAGTAGCAATAGTAAGAACAGTTGTGATAGTGGCTATAGTAATAAGAGTAGTAGTTGTTGTTGTAGTAGGAATAGTAGTAGCAGTAGTTGTAGTAATAGCACTAGGGGGTAGTAATAGTAATAGTAGCAGAAGTAGTAGTAGTAATAGCACTAGTAGGTAGGAGGAGTAGGGAGCAGCAGAAGTAGTACAAGTGGAAGTAGTAGAAGTAGCAGCATTAGTAGCACAAGTAAAAACAGTAGCAGTAACAGTAGTATCATAGCAATAGTGGTAGCGGTAGCAGTAGTATTAATTTCAACAGCATTTGTATTGCTAGAATCATTATTACTATCGTTATTTTAGTACTAGCACTAGTAGTAGCATCAATATCAATAGTAGTAGTACATAGTAGTAGTAGCAGTAGCAGCAGTAGTAACACTATCTAGCATAGTAACACTCTTCAGCGAACATATCGTAGGAGATCTACTTACTTCAAGCTGTTCGTTTTCGGCCGCGTCGTTGATAGGCGACTTGCCGTACTTGTCGAGCAGAATGCGGGCGCCCCTGGTGAGCAGCCAGCGAACCACTTCGGTGTGCCCGCGACTCGCGGCGAAATGCAGCGGCGTCGCGCCATCTCCGTCCTTCATGTTGATATCCACGCCTTGGTTGCAAATCTGCATTCACAACACAATAGGATAACCTCAGTAATCGATATAAAGTATCGATATAGACTGATTATCGATTCTTAAGCCCTAATTACTTGAAGAAAGTTAGTAGCTTTTCAGTACTTCCACTTTTCCCCCCCTTTTCCCCCCTTTTCCCCTCCTCCGCTTGAAAATATCAGTTTCCCTTTTTCCCCCCCTCCGTGAGACCGAGTAAAGCTACATTTGTAAATTCATTTTTCCCTCCATTTTCCCCTTTCCCTCTTCCCCATTTTCCCTATTTGAGGGAATTTCCCTGCAAAGTGGAAGCACTGTAGCTTTTTAGTGAATAGGTTTAATCTCCAACCTAACGCACTGATGATTTTTGAAGCTTTTTTTTGGGTCTGTGATGAACATTTCTCTAGAAAAATTTTTTCCACGGCTTTTCTTTTGTTTTGTTATTCAGAAACTGACCGAATCGAAACTTTTTTTGTTTTGTGTTGGTTAATGAAAGCCTCGAGCATTTATCCGTGAAGTGTAGCCGAGGTCAATACGTTCACTTGACCAGAAAAAAGAAGCAAAAAACTTTATACTGATTGTTCACAGTATACACTGTGGCGAAAAAGACCTTTTCACCGTAAATTCAGGGGGTGAAAAAAACTTTCACCGCAAATTCAGGGGTGAAAAAAAAACTTTCACCGCAAATTCAGGGTGAAAAAAAAACTTTCACCGCAAATTCAGGGGTGAAAAAAGACTTTCACCGCAAATCCAAGGGATGGAAAAAAATTTTCACCGTAAATTCAGGAGGTGAAAAAAATTTTCACCACTGTTTTACCCGGTGAAAGTGTCTTTTTCGCCACAGTGTAGTTTTCTCCTATACTGACACATAAGATTCCCTGGTTACTAACTTAAGATAATGTAAATTGCTATGAAAAGCTTATGGTAAGTATGAAGTAAGTTAGTCAAAGTAGTAGCGAGACTTAGTAACCGTGACGGTAAAAGCTTACGGAACGTCATATTTTGCGAATTACCGTTACGTTATACTTGATGCTTGTAACGTTACGTTTCGCGTGAAAAAAAACGCTGAGATTTGCTTGCGTTACGATTGCCATTGAAACTTATGGAGAAAAACTGTATTCCAGTTTGATGTAATTAAAACTTAATTAAATGTAATTATGATAAAATTAGAATTTTTTAGTTTAATTCGATGAGGGTCAGAAGACTAAGTATGTTGAATTAAATAGTAAATCGTTACTAATTATGTTAATTGAACTAGAGAAAATAGTAAAGTACTAGTATATTACTTAGTAAGGACTATTATCATTACTAATAAAGATTACTAATTATGCCAATTAAACTAGAAAAAATAGTTAAGTGCTAGTATATTACTTAGTAAGGACTATTATCATTACTACTAAAGATTACTAATTATGCCAATTAAACTAGAAAAAATAGTTAAGTACTAGTATACTACTTAGTAAGGACTATTATCATTACTACTCAAGATTACTAATTATGCTAATTAAACTAGAAAAAATAGTAAAGTACTAGTATATTACTTAGTAAGGACTATTATCATTACTACTCA
This sequence comes from Eulimnadia texana, assembly GCA_002872375.1. NCBI lineage: Eukaryota > Metazoa > Arthropoda > Branchiopoda > Diplostraca > Limnadiidae > Eulimnadia > Eulimnadia texana. Next base: position 17,093,718 of record NKDA01000001.1, read on the forward strand.
AGATTACTAATTATGCTAATTAAACTAGAAAAAAATAGTAAAGTACTAGTATATTACTTAGTAAGGATTATTATCATTACTACTAAAGATTACTAATTATGCTAATTAAACTAGAAAAAATAGTAAAGTACTAGTATATTACTTAGTAAGGACTATTATCATTACTACTCAAGATTACTAATTATGCTAATTAAACTAGAAAAAATAGTAAAGTACTAGTATATTACTTAGTAAGGACTATTATCATTACTACTAATGATTACTAATTACTACTAGTAAAGCTTACAATAATAACTAAGGGATATACTTAATCACTATTTTTTAAAAAACTAGAACTACTATTAGTTATATCCAGATTAACTATTGTTATATTATAGTTTAAGGATAGTTAGTTACTATGCTAAGCAAGATTTAGAATGACTACTAAGGACAATCAACTAATAATTTAGTGTTACTAAGGATTACTAGAACTATTTTTTGACATAATTTATTATTGATATAGTTCATTATATAGTTTATTTCATAGTTTAGGATATATATATAGTTTATTATAGTATTATTATTTTTATTTATTATATTTATTATATAGTTTATTATTATAGTTCAAGGATTAATTAGTTAATTACTATGTTAAGCAAGATTTGGAATGACTATACTAAGAATAATCAACCTATAATTGAGTGTTATTAAGGATTACTAAAACTATTTTTCTAATATAGTTTATTATTATAGTTTAAGGATGAAATTAGTTAATTACTATGCTAAACAAGATTTAGAATGACTATACTAAGGATAATGCAACCTATAATTGAGTGTTATTAAGGATTATTATTACTATTTTTAACATAATTTGTTATTGATATAGTTTATTATATAGTTTATTTTATAGTTTAGGATATTTATACAGTTTATTGTTATAGTTTAAGAATTAATTAGTAATTACTATGCTACGATTACTATGCTTACTATTACTATTACTATTACTATTACTATTACTATTACTATGCTAAGCAAGATTTAGAATGACTATACTAAGGATAATGCAACCTATAATTTACTGTTATCAAGGATTACTAGAACTATTTTTCTAATATAGTTTATTATTGATATAGTTTATTATTATAGTTCAAGGGTTAATTAGTTAATTACTATACTAAGCTAGATTTAGAATGCCTATACTAAGGATAATCAACTAATAACTTACTGTTATTAAGGATTATTATTACTATTTTTGTAATATAGTTTATTATTGACATAGTTTATTATTATAGTTTAAGGATTAATTAGTAATTACTATGCTAAGGAAGATTTAGAATGACTACTAAGGATAATGCAACCTATAATTTACTGTTATCAAGGATTACTAGAACTATTTTTCTAATATAGTTTATTATTGATATAGTTTATTATTATAGTTCAAGGATTAATTAGTAATTACTGTGCTAAGCAAGATTTATAATGACTATACTAGGGACAATCAATTAATAATTGAGTGTTATTAAGGATTACTAGAACTATTTTTCTAATATAGTTTATTATTCTAGTTCAAGGATTAATTAGTTAATTACTATGCTAAGCTAGATTTAGAATGCCTGTACTAAGGACAATCAATTAATAATTGAGTGTTATTAAGGATTACTAGAACTATTTTTCTAATATAGTTTATTATTATAGTTCAAGGATTAATTAGTTAATTACTATGCTAAACAAGATTTAGAATGCCTATACTAAGGACAATCAACTAATAACTTACTGTTATTAAGGATTACTAGAACTATTTTTCTAATATAATTTATTATTAATATAGTTTATTATTCTAGTTCAAGGATAGTTAATTACTATGCTAAACAAGATTTAGAATGCCTATACTAAGGATAATCAACTAATAACTTACTGTTATTAAGGATTACTAGAACTATTTTTCTAATATAGTTTATTATTAATTGCAGGATTACCATCCACTGGAGACAAGGTAGACATCCCATCTGAGCTGCAGCGTGTATGGGAGCCATGCCGTCTTTGGCTCTGATATACAGGGAACCTCCAGCTTCCCGAACTAAGTACTGCAGCACGTCCACGTGACCTTCCTGCGCTGCCAGATATACTGGAGTCACGTCATTCTCCATCTGAAGGTTGGCGCTAACAGACAATAATGAAAAATATTCAAAATAAAAATTTGAAATTTAAGATTTATTAGAGAAGTAAAAAAATAGATATATAAGTTAAATATTAAGAATTCATTAGTTTAAGTCAATTAGAAGAATTAAATTATAATTTACTATTATAATAAAATTTAGTATTGATAATAACGTGAAATGGTAATAATTTATTGTGTTATACTTATTTGTTATAGTTATTCATTTATAATAATAACTATTTATATTTATTATTAATTTGTAATTTTTTAAGTAATTATTAATTATAATTATAATAATTTAATAATTAAAATAATAATACTATTTATAAGAATAATTATAAAGTAATAATATAATAATAATTTATTTATAATTATAATTATAATTAATTATAATATAAATTAATAATGAATTATTTTATTGTCATTAACTATGAAATATCATTGTAATATACTTGTATTGTAATTACAATCGATAAAGTTCGTAAAAATAAAATAACTAATTAAATGTACAGTATAATAATAATAATATAATAATAATGAGTAATGTAAATATTTAATAATAATAAAAGATGAATAATTCAGAACTAAATTAATAATTAATCAGAATTAAAGAATTAAACTTGGTTAGTTTTTTTCCCAGTTTAGTAAGTTAGAAAATTTTGGTACAAAGTTATTGGCTTGGAGACAGTGCTTCCATTTTGCAGGGAAATTCCCTTAAAATAAGGGAAATGGGGAAGAGGGAAAAGGAGAAATGGAGGATAAAGTGAATTTACCAATATAGCTTTACTCTGTAGCACGGAGGGGAAAAGGGGGGAAATGGAGGATAAAGTGAATTTACCAATGTAGCTTTACTCTGTAGCACGGAGGGGAAAAAGGGGGAAATGGAGGACAAAGTGAATTTACCAATATAGCTTTACTCTGTATCACAGAGGGGGAAAAAGGGGGAAAGGGAGGATAAAGTGAATTTACCAATGTTGCTTTACTCTGTATCACGTAGGGGAAAAAGGGGAAATGGAAGATAAAGTGAATTTACCAATGTAGCTTTACTCTGTAACACGGAGGGGAAAAAGGGGGAAAGGGAGGATCAAGTGAATTTACCAATGTAGCTTTAGTCTGTAGCACGGAGGGGAAAAAGGGGGAAATGGAGGACAAAGTGAATTTACCAATATAGCTTTACTCTGTATCACAGAGGGGGAAAAAGGGGGAAAGGGAGGATAAAGTGAATTTACCAATGTTGCTTTACTCTGTATCACGTAGGGGAAAAAGGGGAAATGGAGGATAAAGTGAATTTACCAATGTAGCTTCACTCTGTAGCATGGAGGGGAAAACGGGGAAATGGAGGTAAAGTGAATTTACCAAAGTAGCTTTACTCTGTAGCACGGAGGGGAAAAAGGGGGAAATGGAGGATAAAGTGAATTTACCAATATAGCTTTACTCTGTAGCACGGAGGGGAAAAAGGGGGAAATTGATATTTTTCAAGCCGAGGGGGGGAAAAAAGGGAAAAAATTGGAAACACTACTTGGAGATTAGACAGGAGATTCAGGGCAAAGAAGGGACACAATGGTTCTGTGCTGACACAGTGGTTTCCAACAATCGGTTCTGGCCGACGTCATTTTCTGCTTTTTTCCTGCAATCTTTTCTCAGAGACTAACAGACCGGTAAAATGCCACTAAAAGCTGACTTTCAACACTGGTAAGTTATCCTGGAATAACTTCAGGAATAACTTCAGGAATAACTTCAGGAAAAGCCACTATTATAACTTTTCCTCCAATCTTTTCTCAGAGACTAACAGACCCGGTAAAACGCCACTAAAAGCTGACTTTCAACACTGGTAAATTATCCTGGAATAACTTCAGGAATAACTTCAGGAATAACTTCAGGAATAACTTTGGGAATAGCCACTAATGTAACTTTTCCTGCAATCTTTTCTCAGAGACTAACAGACCCGGTAAAATGCCACTAAAAGCTGACTTTCAACACTTGTAAGTTATCCTGGAATAACTTCAGGAATAACTTTGGGAATAGCCTCTATTATAACTTATCCTCCAATCTTTTCTCAGAGACCAACAGACCCGGTAAAATGCTACTAAAAGCTGACTTTCAACACTTGCAGACTATGCTGGAATAACTTCAGGAATAACTTTGGGAATAGCCACTATTATAACGATCAACAGTAAACCATAACGTTTTACAAGATACGTTACACTTCACACTTTCGCATTTGTATACTATACTGGAATAACTTTAACTCTTGACTGTGTGTGATTTATACTGGAATAAGTCTTGATGTGTTAAGTGGTGGGACACTGTACCTAAACACTTGTATACTATACTGGAATAACTTTGGGAATAGGGATAACTGTTACGATCAACAGTAAACCATACTGTTTAAAAGATACGTTGGAAAAAGTTGAGGAATAAATGTACCTCTGTTTATTCTAGATTGCTGGTTTATACTGGAATAAGTCTTGCTGTGTTAAATGTTGTAAGACACGTTAACGCTTGTAGACTATCCTGGAATAACTTTGGGAATAGCGAGAAGTGTAGCAGTCAATAGAAATCGTACTGCTGATAGGATACGTTGGGAAAAGTTGAGGAATAAATGTATCTCTGTTTGTTCTAGATTGCTGGTTTATACTGGAATAAGTCTTGCTGTGTCAAATGGTGTAAGACACGTTAACACTAGTAGACTATCCTGGAATAGCTTTGGGAATAGCGAGAAGTGCAGCAGTCAATAGAAATCGTACTGCTGATAGGATACGTTGGGAAAAGTTGAGGATTAAATGTACCTCTGTTTATTCTAGATTGCTGAGTTATACTGGAATAAGTCTTGCTTTGTTAAGTGGTGAAACACTACACCTTAACACTTGTACACTATACTGGAATAACTTGACGAATAGCAACTATTCTACACGGTGAATTATTTTGGAATAAGTCGTGTGATGCCGTATGTCTATACTTACTACTATTGCTACTAGTACCACGGCTACTATTACTACTACTACGACTACAATTACTAGCTAGTACTATGGTTACCACTACTAACTCTACTACTTTTACGACTTCTACTACTACTACTATTGCTATGGTTACTACTAACACTTCTACTACTACTACTATTGCTATGGTTACTACTAATACTTCTACTACTACTACTACTACTACGATTACTACTACTATTTCTGCTACTTTTACGACTTCTACTACTACTACTAGTGCTATTTCTACTTCTACTTCTACTACTACTATCACTACTACTGTTACCTTACTACTACTAGTACTACTAGTGCTATTTCTACTATACTCTACTACTACTACCACTACTACCACTATTATTATTATTATTATTATCATTATCATTATTATTACCTTAAGGTGGTTTAGAAACCTGCATTTCTTTTATTTTTTTTTTTAGTAAGTTACTTTTTGCTATTTGCGGGTTGTTAGTTGTAAGTTTGAAAGTCTAGCAGATGGCGATAGTTTGCTCTCGAACTATCACGTCGATTCTGTTCTTATTTCCCAACTTTTGAATATTGAGGTTCTGTTACGCAAGTCTCCCAGCTGTTGTGAACGGAAAAACGCCAACATTTCAAACTAATGAACCTGATTCTTAATCAAGAATCTTAAGATTCTTGAAAATTCTTCAAGATTCTTGGCTTCAATGTAGAAGAATAGTAGATACTCAATTTTCAATGGGGACGTTATACGCTCTACTAAACTTACTGTCACTTCGTGAGTCTTTCGTCATTGAAAACTTAATTATAAATTAATTAAATTTATATTTAAATGCCATTAATTTAATTTATAATGTATGAATTAAGCTGAATTATTTTAAGATTCATTCATTCGTTAGTAGTTTAATAAAATATTTAAATTAATAATAATTAATTAATATTTAATTTAATATTAATTAAATAAATTTACCGTTGATTTTTGTAACGTAGAGTGGAAGTAGCGCTATGAGGCACAGTACACGAGGCGCCCATCAACAGTTCATTCAGTAATTCATTCAGTGATTCAGCTACCAATTCATGCACCTCATTTGCATAAAGCACTGGAATTCGTCAAAATTCAGTAATCCAAAAAAACGTATTTAAGGGGGGGGAGGGAGTTTGGTATATAGGAGATAAACGCGATACGCGGGAGCTGCGCGACAGAGCGAGCGACGCGTCTAGCGGTTCGCGGGCGACTGAAAAAGTGCGCAGCGACAAGTGGCCGCCTTTCGTTACGGTTAACCTGAATTCGGGGAAACGACCACCAGAGCGCGAAGCTGTTGCATGTCAACATACAATTACTACTACTACTACTTCTGCTACTTTTACGACTTCTACTACTACTAATAGTGCTATTTCTACTTCTACTTCTACTACTACTATCACTACTACTATTACTCTACTACTAGTAGTACTCTACTACTACTAGTACTACTACTACTACTAATAGTGCTATTTATACTTCTACTTCTACTGCTACTATAACTACTACTATTACTCTACTACTACTAGTACTACTACTACTACTACTATCACTACTACTATTACTCTACTACTACTAGTACTACTACTACTACTAATAGTGCTATTTCTACTTCTACTTCTACTACTACTACTACTACTACTACTACTGTTACTCTACTACTACTAGTACTACTATTACTACTAATAGTGCTATTTCTACTTCTACTTCTACTACTACTACTACTACTACTACTACAGCTATTACTACTACCACTATTATTGCAAGTTAACTCTTAACTTTACGTTTTTCAAATGCAAAATCATGTATGGAAAATCATACGTTAAGTTCCTGGAGAACTCAGAAAGATACTCAGATTTAGTTATAAGGTTCTTTGAAGTTAGTCAATACTTAAATTAGTAAGTAAGTTATTAATTATTATTATTTACTTTGATATTTAATTCACGAAGGACGTTATCAGTCTGTTATCATGTGTTATCAGTGAGTCATGTGTTGGTTATTAATACCCCGTTATGTCCTACGGTAAATTTAAGGACACTGACGACACCTGAGTTTGGTCACAGATCTTCCAGAATCTCTCAAGAATCTTAGGTTCTTTCTATTTAGTTTTCACTATTTACTATCATTAAACTATTTTTTTTCCAAGGTCTACACTTTTCGTATATCCTTCAGCGTTTGTTGAACTTGTTTGCAATGGAAATGATTCTTGGGATGATGTTTAAGAATCTTGGGACTGTTTACTTTGTACTGTGGAAAGGGTATGTTGATCTTATGCAGTGTTGCCACTTTTCAATCTTCCATTTTTCCCCTCTTCCCTTATCTTTCCCCTTTTTCCCCCCCCCCTCCGTGCAAGAATGTATACAGGGTCTAGATCTCCCTCTTTACTCTCTTCTCTTCGTCTTCCCTTTTCAGACTTCATTTCCCCCCTTTTTCAGGGAATTTCCCTGCAAAAGTGGAAACACTGATCTTATGGAAATGGTATAGGGCCTATTCCAAACGGGCACCTCGCTATAGCGGACACTTGTATCAAATCAATTTATAAGTATTTTGTAACTTTTTTGGCGCCAAATTGTTTCTCAGATTTTTTGGCGTTTTTTAGACATATTTCCAAGTCGATTCATTGAAACAGTTAATTTACACGAGTGTCCGTAGTAGAGGGGGTGGCCTACAGAGGTCTTATGGGAATAAGGCCTACAGTGAAGAAGAACTCCTCTACTGCGGAGACCTGAAATTAAAATATTTTTATAGAAAAATTTTATGGGAAAAATAACGAAAAATTACAGAAAAAATAAATAAATATTTTGGTGTAAAAAAAAGTTTTGAAATTTTGGGAAACTGATTTAATAAAGCTGTCCGCTATAGAGAAGGTGAGCGACGTTGGGGGCAGTGTTTCCACTTTCGCAGGGAAGTTCCCTGAAAAATGGGGGGGAAATGGAGTCTTCAAAAGGGAAGATGAAGAGAAGAGAATAAAGAGGAAATCTAGACCCTGTATACTTTCTTGCACGGAGGAGAGGGGGGGAAAGGGGAAATATAAGGGAAGAGGGGAAAAATGGAAGATTGAAAAGTGGTAACACTGGCTTGGGGGCGGGGAGCATACGCGGTTGTTGTGTGCGCGGAGAAGTGAATGGGGAAGCCCGGGAGAAGCGACAGTCCTTGCCGGCGGACACACGAAAAACCGTTGGTTCTACAGGTTCAATATCCTGAGCAACTGTTATGTTATACGACGAATAAAACACATTGCAATATCCTTACCCATCATAACAGATGTTTGATGAGACTTAACCTCAAAGCTTTCGCCGTTTTTTTTTTCTTTTTCACTGTTGTTCGTGTATATCGATTGTTATATCGATACATTTCAATATAAATAATCTCCCGATATAGGTTACCAGGAAAAAATAGTATGAAGAGAAAGGTGTGAAATAATCAATGAAATTTAGTTATCGATGTAGAAAGTTTGAATTGTGGTCTAATTATAATCGATATTCTTGACTAAAGTTTCCATGACGGTATTGGCAAAGATAAGTGTAGAAATAATCGATTTTCTTAATTAGATTTTCTAGTTATCGATTTAGAAAGTTTGGTTATTGGTTGCCAATAAATCGATTATTGGATGTCCTGTGGAGATTTCAATGAACGAATAGGAAATGAACTTTGGATATTTCGGTCACGAAATGTCAATTGATTAGTTATTTGTCCCAATTAGATTATCGATTTACTATCACAGAATCAAAGTTCCGGTAATTAATCGATTTACAAGAGGAAGGGCAGGTACAATAATCGATTTAGTTCGCCATAAAGTGAAGAAAATTAGGCTTAAATACGTAAATTGATCGATAATTTAGTTTGGCTATCGATCTATCCTACCTAAACTATCGATACATAGACTAAGTAATCGATTCTAGTAGACCATAAACTGAAAAAATGCTTGTAGACGTAAAGTAATCGATAATCTAGCTTAGCTATCGATCTATCCTACCTAAACTATCGATACATAGACTAAGTAATCGATTCTAGTAGACCATACACTGAAAAAATGCTTGTAGACGTAAAGTAATCGATAATCTAGCTTAGCTATCGATCTATCCTACCTAAACTATCGATACATAGACAAAGTAATCGATCCTAGTATACCACACACTGAAAAAATGCTTGTGGTCGTAAAGTAACCGATAATCTAGTTTAGCTATCGATCTATCCTACTTGAACTATCGATACATAGACTAAGTAATCGATTCTACTATACCATAAACTGGAAAAATGCTTGTAGTCGTAAAGTAATTGATAATCTAGTTTAGCTACCGATCTATCCTACCTAAAAACTATATCAATAGGCAATCGATACATTGATTAAGAAATCGATACCTGAAATCAGGCGACGATTCAACGAGTAGTTTGACGCAGTCGAGACAACCCCTGGCTGCGGCGTAGTGAAGGGCCAGGGCGCCGTTGTTTCCTCGGTCCAGTGACGGCATGTCCGCTTCCAGCAACAGCCACCGGAGTACGTTCAATCGACCGTACCTATCGGAACAATAATCGATCAATCAATAAGTGGTGATCCCTTTCACTTGATATATACGTTATCCCATCTGCTACAACAAGCTAATTTGCTTATTGTCCTACTAGCTGTTAGTTAAGTTAGCTATCTTTCTTATGTCAAGTAAGTCTTGGTTAAGCATAGTGAAGTACAATAAGTAGCTAGTTGGTCCGTCTGCTACAGCAAGCTAATTTGCTTACTGTTGTACTAGCTGTTAGTTAAGTTAGCTATCTTTCTTATGTCAAGTAAGTCTTGGTTAAGCATAGTGAAGTACAATCAAGTAGCTAGTTAGTCTATCTGCTACAACAAGCTAATTTGCTTATTCCTCTACTAGCTGTTAGTTAAGTTAGCTATCTTATCCTAAGTAAATCTTAGTCAAGCATAATGAAGTACAATTAAGTTGCTAGTTAGTTAGTTAGTTAGTAATACTGAAACCTGTTAGTGTTCCAGGTGGAGGCTCTGGAACACACATGTTTAGGTTCTACCGGGTACGAAGTCACGTGATTCCCCATGAGTCTGGTAAACTCTTTGAGAGACTTCATTTAACTCTCTATTCAAAGTCCTTACTACTGAATCACAATGCACTTGTTAGTATTAGTTACTAATTGGGAAACACGTCTTGTCTGAAGCTTGTGCAGTGTGCAAATGTCAGCTTTACAATGAAAATTCGATGTAGTGAAACGTTTTAGTGAAAGCCCTTCGCCCTACTTTCTCGCAAACAGTTTCTCGATATTTTCTCCATTGGTGGAGGTCGCTTGAACTTCCCACAGTAAAGTTTATTTTTGTCATAAAAATCTTTCTCTCTTCTCACAGCTGAACCTCTTTTTTATTTTCTTTTACTTTGCCGTTTGCCACAAACAAACTGATTGTCCCTTTTTGACAAGAAAAGGTGAAGAAAAAGCGTGACTCCTCCAGAAATAGTTCAATCGCTTCACAAAGATTCTTCTCACGCCCGTCCCAAAGCACCAAAAACCAACCAGTTGAACTAAATTCAAGTCTAAATTTAACAAAATGCTACTAGAAAAAGTGTTTAGTATGGTTTACCAACTAAGTAGAATGCAAAAACCACGTGGTAATAGTTCTGTACCATTTTTAGTTCCCCAAAGGGGCCGCTAGGAGAAAACGCCATCTATTGGCAGGATTTTGAACTATTTTGTAATCTCTCGAGATTCCTATGGATCTTATGAATCTCAAGATGGATATTCTAGTAGATTATAATAACTTTCGAGATATATAAATGGCCTTTGGCTGCGAGTTAGATGTTTGACCCAAGTGCCTTGAGCAGTTTACCTGCAAGATTCTGGAACATAACCAGAGGAGATGAACACTTCAATTGACCGAGTTTTGACAGCAATTTAACTCTTGACTGGTTCCCCCAGATTCTTTGACATGATTTAAGATTCTTGAAACGTGGAGTTATGTTTCTAGAAAGTTTTTTTTTCTGTTTAACCCGTTGGGGGTAAAGCTTTCATGCGTGCCTGGACGCAGGAATCAGACCACAACATTTTTTTACAACCATGTTTCTATCTTAATTACACGTTTCTACTTACAGGAAAAATACCTTTTCAAGTATAAAAAGTTAATTTAATGTCTATTAAGTTTAATTTGTAAAATTAGTGGGACCTTTGATTAGGAACTTTAGCGATTTGCGGTATTTTGGTGAGCGGACTGTGCTGCGCTAGCAAATCGCCGCCATCTTGAGGCTCCCAGGGAAGCGTCAGGGGCTGCGTGGTGACAACGGTTTCCGGTTTCCGTTGTTTTGGCGCCAAATTTGAATTTCGCTTGGCGCGGAAGCCCTGGTTTAAACAGCAGTTGAGAATGGCCAGCATTTTTGGCTGGCTCAGGAAAGGGAAGTAATCGATCAATCCACTGGAATCGATAATCGATAGACTGCGATCACTGGATCGCCAATCGCTGGCTAATCGATTTCCAATCGATAGACTTTCATCGTTCAACGAACTCAGCGATTTGGTCTGCACTAAACCACGGCGTTGCCAATTGTTTCTATCGCGTGAATCGACAGCTTGCATGGTGGTATCGATACACCGAATAATCGAACTTCATCACAATCTTCCTGATCAAAAGTTTCGTATCGATTGTATATCGATCTGCAATATAATCGATAGTTTAGGGACCCAGTACTGATCACAGTCTCCCACAGTCAAAGTTTCGTATCGATTGTATATCGATCTGCAATAAAATCGATAGTTTAGGACTCAGTACTAATCACCGTCTTCCACAGTCAAAGTTTCGTATCGATTGTATATCGATCTGCAATAAAATCGATAGTTTAGGACTCAGTACTAATCACCGTCTTCCACAGTCAAAGTTTCGTATCGATTGTATATCGATCTACAATATAATCGATAGTTTAAGGACCCAGTACTGATCACAGTCTCCCACAGTCAAAGTTTCCTATCGATTGTATATCGGTCTACAATACAATCGATAGTTTAGGACTCAGTACTGAACACAGTCTCCCTCAATCAAACTTTCCTATCGATTGTATATCGATCTACAATACAATCGATAGTTTAGGACTCAGTACTGAACACAGTCTCCCACAGTCAAAGTTTCCTATCGATTGTATATCGATCTACAATGTAATCGATAGTTTAAGGACTCAGCACTGATCACGGTCTCCCTCAATCAAACTTTCCTATCGATTGTATATCGATCTACAGTGTAATCGATAGTTTAGGGACTCAGTACTGATCACAGTCTCCCACAGTCAAAGTTTCCTATCGATCTGCAATACAATCGATAGTTTAGGGACCCAGTACTGATCACAGTCTCCCTCAATCAAACTTTCCTATCGATTGTATATCGATCTACGATGTAATCGATAGTTTAGGGATCCAGTACTGATCGCTACGGCTTTCGGAGGTGAACTGAAACTATCAACTACAATGTTAGTGAATCTTTTTCTCGGTGCCAGTACAACACTGTGGTCATCTTGAGACTAGTGATGCGGAAGTCTGACTGGAAAAGTCGCACCAGTTGCTCGCCCCTGGATACATTTCGGGGACAACAGGTGATTTTCTTGGTTGCCGTAAAGGGAAAAAAAAATGGCTGATGGTCATTGTTGTATACGGGACTTGCCAAAACCGCTACAACATTTTTTTTTTGTTTGTAAGCTTTTAGTTTCTATTCCTATCTGGTGTAGTTTTATTTGTTTTAATAAAAAGGATTAAATCACGTGTTGTAATTAGTTAGTTAATGAAACTGTAATAATAATAATAATAATAATAATAATAATAATAATAATAATAAGTGTAATATTTTGTTGATTATTAATATACACTGAATTAAATATGATATTTATTACTGTTGTTATCAGTAGTGGTAGTAGTAGCAGTAGAAGAAGTAGTAAAGGAGGAGGAGTAGAAGTAGTAGTAGGAGTAGGAGTAGTGGTAGTAGTAGTAGACGTGTTAGTAATGCAATTATTATTATGATTCGTTAATATTACTATTATTATTATTATCTGTAAACTACTATAAATAAGTTGCACTACTACCACTACTACTCCTACTTCTACTACTACTACTACTACTACTACTCCTTCTCCTACTCCTACCACTACTACTACTACTTTCTACTATTAATACTACTACTACTACTCCTCCTTCTCCTTCTCCTACTCCTACCACTACTACTACTACTTTCTACTATTAATACTACTACTACTACTCCTCCTTCTCCTTCTCCTACTCCTACCACTACTACTACTACTACTTTCTACTACTACTACTCCTTCTCCTACTCCTACCACTACTACTACTACTTTCTACTATTAATACTACTACTACTACTCCTCCTTCTCCTTCTCCTACTCCTACCACTACTACTACTACTTTCTACTATTAATACTACTACTACTACTCCTCCTTCTCCTTCTCCTACTCCTACCACTACTACTACTACTACTTTCTACTACTACTACTACTCCTTCTCCTACTCCTACCACTACTACTACTACTACTTCTACTACTAATACTCCCACTCCTACTACCACTACTACTACTACAACTACTATAATTTTATTATTACTAATATTATTATTATTATTATTATTATTGATAAAGAGTAACAGATGAAAAGTGAAATATGATGTGAAGCATATGGATCTCTGTTGTCCAATGAAACGTAGCGGACGTTTCCCTTTCACACGACCATACGGAGCTAAAGTACCGCTATTCCTGAAATAGCAATTAACTTTATCACTACTCATTTGTGGTTTAATTAGTCTTTTTTTTTAATCATGTTAACTATATTAGGTTATGCTACGTTACGCTACGTTACGCTACGTTACTGTACGTTCACACTGGTAGGACTTATTCCAGAACAAGTCGCTATACGATCCGGAATAAATAAGCTAGTGAAAAAATGGTTATTCCCAAAGTTAATCCAGTATAACTCGATAATCTAGAGTGTATATAACAGTGAAGAGATAGCTATTCCTGAATATAAGTTATTCCGGTATAAAATCGTCAATCGAGGATAGAAATCGCAGTGAAGAGATAGCTATTCTCGCATATAAGTTATTCCGGTATAAAATCGTCAATCGAGGATAGAAATTGCAGTGAAGAGATAGCTATTCCTGAAGTTATTCCAGGATTTCAGTGTGAACGCCAAGTGTTTTACTGTTTTCACACGGTAGGACTTGTTCCAGAATAAGTTGCTACTATCGGGAATAAATAAGTTAGTGAAAAAATGGTTATTCCCGAAGTTAATCCGTATGAATCAGTTATCTAGAATGTACATAACAGTGAATAGATAGCTATTCCCGAATATAAGTTATTCCGGTATAAAACTGTCATTCGAGGATATAAATTGCAGTGAAGAGATAGTTATTCCTGAAGTTATTCCAGGATTTCAGTGTGAACGCCAAGTGTTTTACTACTTTCACACGGTAGGACTTGTTCCAGAATAAGTTGCTACGATCCGGAATAAATAAGCTAGTGAAAAAATGGTTATTCCCGAAGTTAATCCAGTATAACTCGATAATCTAGAATTTATATAACAGTGAAGAGATAGCTATTCCCGAATATAAGTTATTCCAGTATAAAATCGTCAATCGAGGATAGAAATTGCAGTGAAGAGATAGGTATTCCTAAAAGTTGTTCCAGGATTTCAGTGTGAACGCCAAGTGTTTTACCACTTTCACACGGTAGGACTTATTCCAGAATAAGTCGCTACATTCAGGAATAAATAAGTTAGTGGAAAAATGGTTATTCCCGAAGTTAGTCCGTATGAATCAGTTATCTAGAATGTATATAACAGTGAAGAGATAGCTATTCCTGAATATAAGTTATTCCGGTACAAAATCGTCAATCGAGGATAGAAATTGCAGTGAAGAGATAGCTATTCCTAAAAGTTATTCCAGGATTTCAGTGTAAGCGCCAAGTGTTTTACTATTTTCACACGGTAGGACTTATTCCAGAATAAGTCGCTACAATCCGGAATAAATAAGTTAGTGAAAAAAATGGTTATTCCCGAAGTTAGTCCGTATGAATCAATTATCTAGAATGTATATAACAGTGAAGAGATAGCTATTCCCGAATATAAGTTATTCCGGTATAAAATTGTCATTCGAGGATAGAAATTGCAGTGAAGAGATAGCTATTCCTGAAGTTATTCTAGGATTTCAGTGTGAACGCCAAGTGTTTTACTACTTTCACACGGTAGGACTTGTTCCAGAATAAGTCGCTACAATCCGGAATAAATAAGTTAGTGAAAAAATGGTTATTCCCGAAGTTAATCCAGTATAACTCGATAATCTAGAACGTATGCAGTAGTGAAGAGATAGCTATTCCTGAATATAAGTAATTCTGGTAAAAGCATTCAGGACTGCAGGACTTATTCCGGTATAAAATCGTCAATCGAGGATATAAATCGCAGTGAAAATATCCTGAAAATGTCCTTTTCAGGATGCCAATCAGGACTCTGAGTGCAGCAAGATTGGCCCGCTTACAGGGTGTTCGGGACCCTGACATTGCAATGCCTGAATAATACATGTTCAGGGTACTTAACAGCGTCCTGAAAAAAAGCTTTTCAGGATACTTAATGGTGCCCTCAATAATCAAAATTCACAGTTCTCAACAGATTTTTGTTTTTACTCATCCATGATCGGACGTGGTTCAGGATATGTTACGGATATCGTTCAGGATGCTTAGCAGCGTCCTGAAAAAAACGCTTTTCAGGATACTTAATGGTGCCCTCAAAAATCAAGATTCACAATTATCGACACTTTTTTTTTCTCGTCCACGATCGGACGTGGTTCAGGATATGTTACGGATATCGTTCAGGATGCTTAGTAGGGCCCTGAAAAAAACGCTTTTCAGGATACTTAATGGTACCCTCAACAATCAAGATTCACAATTCTCAACAGATTTTTTTTTTTACTCATCCATGATCGGACGTGGTTCAGGATATGTTACGGATATCATTCAGGATGCTTAGCAGCGTCCTGAAAAAACGCTTTTCAGGATACTTAATGGTGCCCTCAAAAATCAAGATTCACAATTCTCGACACTCTTTTTTTTACTCATCCACGATCGGACGTGGTTCAAGATATGTTACGAATATTATTCAGGATGCTTAACAGCGTCCTGAAAAAACGTTTTTCAGGATACTTAATGGTGCCCTCAACAATCAAGATTCACAATTCTCAACAGATTTTTTTTTTTTTTACTTCTCCACGATCGGACGTGGTTCACGATATGTTACGGATACCATTCAGGATGTAGCCGACATCCTGAATTTTCCGCTGGGAAAAACGAAACATAAGAATATCGATACACAAAGACTTGACATTTTCAATAATCGATTAATTTAACACACTAAAATATCAGTGATACCACTTTTCAATCTTCCATTTTTCCCCTCTTCCCTTATCTTTCCCCTTTTTCCCCCTCCGTGCAAGAATGTGCAGGGTCTAGATTTCCTCTTTATTCTCTTCTCTTCATCTTCCCTTTTCAGACTCCATTTCCCCCTTTTTCAGGGAACTTCCCTGCAAAAGTGGAAACACTATAAAATATCCCAAAGATCCTATAATACCAAAACAAATAGTCCAAAATATCGATCATAATCGATACGTATCGATACACCAAACTTAAAATTTCCAATAATCTTCAAATGGAAAAATTAATAATAAATAATCGTATTATCGAAACTGATAGTCGATATATCGATCAGTGTTTCCGCTTCGCAGTGAAAATTCCTGGAAAAAGGGGAAAATGGAGTCTGAAAAGGAAAAAATAAGAGAAGGGGAAAAGGGGGAAATTTAGAAATATAGCCTTATATGCTGGCACGGATGGGAAAAAGGGAAAACAAGGAAAGAGGGGGAAATCTAGAAATATAGCCTTATATGCTGGCACGGATGGGAAAAAGGGAAAGACAAGGGAAAAGGGGGAAATCTAGAAATTTAGCCTTATATGCTGGCACGGATGGGAAAAAGGGAAAGACAAGGGAAGAGGGGAAAAACGGGGAAAATGAAAGTGGAAACACTGATATCGATTAACCAATACGTATCGTTCATAACCAATACGTATCGATACGCCAAACTTAAAATTTCCAATAACTTTCAAATGGTAAAATTAATAATAAATAATCGTATTATCGAATCTGATAATCGGTATATCGATTAATCGATACGTATTGATACGTATCGATACGCCAAACTTAAAATTTCCAATAACCTTCAAATGGGAAAATTAATTATAAATAATTTTATTATCGAAACTGATAATCGGTATATCGATTAATCGATACGTATTGATACGTATCGATACGCCAAAGTTAAAATTTCCAATAATCTTCAAATGAAAAAAAATAACTATAAATAATCATATTATCGGAACTGATAATCGGTATATCGATTAATCGATACGTATCGATATATACCATATAATACCCATTTCCAATAATAATAATTTCCGTATCGATAGTAATCGATACGTATCGCCATACCATAAAACTGCGTATCAAGCACCAAAATAGCATATCGATTTTGCTGAATCCAAATCGATACTTAACGATATGGCTAACTCAGTACTGAATCTAATGTTCCAGTAACCCAAGGGGGTCCGAAACTCCGAGGTAAAGTGTACGAAGATTATTTGATAACATAGCATAGCATGGAGATAACAGGATGATAACAGTGATAATACGACCTAGGTGTACGAAAATTATTTGATAACATACGATAACACGGAGATAACATGGAGATAACAGGATGATAACAGGATGATAACAGTGATAACATGACCTAGGTCTACGAAGATTATTTGATAACACATGATAACACGGAGATAACATAGAGATAGAAGGACGATAACAGTGATAACACGACCTAGGTCCACGAAGATTATTTGATAACATACGATAACACGGAGATAACATGATGATAAGAGTGATAACATAACCTAGGTCTACGAAGATTATTTGATAACACATGATAACACAGAGATAACAGGATGATAACAGTGATAACACGACCTAGGTCTACGAAGATTATTTGATAACACATGGATAAGCACGGAGACAACAGGATGATAACAAGTTGATAACACGACCTAGGTCTACGAAGATTATTCGAAGTTCTCGGACCTCTTGTAGTAGCCTATACGATTTAGTATTTAAGAATACTAATTACATATAAGTAGTATTAGTATTTAAGAATCCAGAAAACGTATTACCGATACACGGGTACCAAAATTAATCGATAATTAAGTATCGATACTGAAGGACGGTAGCAAATTTTGGCTAAAAGTGGACTATTGCTAGTCTTGTCAGTGTGTCAGTTCAATGGAGACTGAGAAACTGGAACTCACAAAAGGGCCTACATCCTCCAGTCAAATCAGGCTGGGGTCCGCTACTTCTCTAACTACCAGGCTAACAATAATAATGAGTAGTAGTAGTAGTGGTGCTGGTAGTTGTAGTTGTAGTAGTAGTAGTAGTAGTAGTAGCTGTAGCAGTTATTTTTTTCTTTACTACTACTACTATTTTAAATCTAAATTTTTAGAAATGCTTAATTTTCATAATAATTTATAATAGATAGTGTTTATAATATAATATAATAACAATAATATTACTATAATTATAATAATAATATAACAATAATAATAATAATAATATAATAATAATATAAAATAATAATAATATAAAAATAGAATTTATAATAGATAATAATATAAATAATTAATTAATTTTCTATATTATTATTTGTACATAAATATTAAAGAAAATCCGGCAACGCAGGACATTCATTACAAGTGAATCAGGCAAGGGGTCCGAAACTTCTAATAATCTTCGTACACCCAGGCCGTGTTATCACTGTTATCAACCTGTTATCTCCGTGTTATCACATGTTATCAAATCATCTTCGTACACCTAGGCCGTGTTATCACTGTTATCAACCTGTTATCTCCACGTTATCTCCGTGTTATCAAATGTTATCTGTAATCTTCGTACCACTTTTGCTCAGAGTTTCGGACCCCTCTGAATCAGGGTCACCAGGTCGATATTACACCGATGGCTTCATCTTCATACACTGCCGCCGGAAATGAGATGATGCGATAACAAATTGATAACAAGGTGATAACAAGTTGATAACCCGCATCCCTAACAAAGAGGGGGTTCGCAACTTCAGAACAATGTCAATCTGACCGATGAAATTAGAATTTAAAACAATAAAAAAACATAATACAATATTAATAAAAAATTTACAAATCTTACTCTTAAATCTTAAATCTTAATCTTAAATCTGACATCTTTAATCTTGATCTTAAATCTTAAATCTTAATTCTTGAATCTGAAATCTGAAATCTGAAATCTTGATCTTAAATCTTGATCTTGAATCTTGAATCTTGAATCTTAAATCTGAAATCTTAATCTTAAATCTTGATCTTGAATCTTGAATCTTGAATCTTAAATCTGAAATCTTAATCTTAAATCTTGATCTTGAATCTTGAATCTTAAATCTGAAATCTTAATCTTAAAATCTTGATCTTAAATCTTGAATCTTAAATCTTAATCTTAATCTTAATCTTAAATCTTGATCTTGAATCTTGAATCTTAAATCTTAAATCTTAATCTTAAATCTTGATCTTGAATCTTGAATCTTAAATCTGAAATCTTAATCTTAAAATCTTGATCTTAAATCTTGAATCTTAAATCTTAATCTTAATCTTAATCTGACATCTTTAATCTTGATCTTAAATCTTAAATCTTAATTCTTGAATCTGAAATCTGAAATCTTAATCTTAAATCTTGATCTTAAATCTTGAATCTTGAATCTTAAATCTTAAATCTTAAATCTTAATCTTAAAATCTTGATCTTAAATCTTGAATCTTAAATCTTAATCTTAATCTTAATCTGAAAACTTAAATCTTAATCTTAAATCTTAATCTTAAATCTTAAATCTTAAAAATAAAATCTTACGAGCCCAAATTAACGCAATAAAAGATAAATATAAAATTTTAATTAACAAGAAATTTACAAAATTATGATCATACACAAGAATCTTGGCAAGATTCTTACGAGATTCTCAGAGGGTCCGAAACTTGCAATAATCTTCGTACACCTAGGTCATGTTATCAACCTGTTATCGACCTGTTATCTCCATGTTATCATATGTTATCAAATAATCTTCGTACACCTAGGCCGTGTTATCACTGTTATCAACCTGTTATCGACCTGTTATCGACCTGTTATCGACCTGTTATCATATGTTATCAAATAATCTTCGTACACTTTTTCTAGGAGTTTCGGACCCCCTTAGCATAATTTATGTAACAAGTACTGCAATCATTTCTCGTGATGCATTACTTTTTCGTGATTAACAAGAATCTCCAAGGGGTCGGAAACTCCGAGGAAAAGTGTACGAAGATTATTCGATAACATGTGATAACACGGAAATAACATGGAGATAACACATTGATAACAGTGATAACATTACCCAGGTCTACGAAGATTATCTGATAACATACGATAACACGGAGATAACAGGATGATAACAGGTCGATAACAGGTTGATAACATGACCTAGGTGTACGAAGATTATTTAATAACATGTGATAACACCGAGATAACAGGATGATAACAGTGATAACACAGCCTAGGTGTACGAAGATTATTTGATAGCATATGATAACACGGAGATAACAGATTGATAACAGTGATAACACGGCCTAGGTGTACGAATATTATTGGAAGTTTCGGACCCCTTGAATTATGGAACTGACGTCAGAAGATGCCTTTTAACATGCATCACTACCTTTTGCCCTTCTCTCCAGTGTTATCACTGTTATCAGCATGTTATCACTATGTTATCAACACGTTACCATTATTACACCATTTAATTATTATGTAACACATTTATGTTAATTTATGTTTATATACTAAATATAATATTATTATGTACTATATATATATATTTATATAATTAATTTTATTAATATTATATTATTATATATAAATATGTTTATATAATATGTTTAAATACATTAACAAATTATTATTAATATTCTGAACGTTTTGTCACTACAATATTATTATTATCAATTACTAACAATCATTATCAATTATTATCAATTCTTTAATCAGATTTAAAAAATTTTATCATGAAATTATTTTATTTATCAATTATTATCAATTAAATAATTAATATTATTGATATTTTATTATTAAATTATTATTATTATCATTATTATCAATTGTTATCAATTCTATCATCAATATTAACAAATTTTTATTATCAATCTATTTTTATTATCAATTATTATCAATTAAATAATTAAAACGGTTAACATTTGATCATGAAATTATTTCATTTATTATTACTATTATCAATTATTAACAATCATTATCAATTATTATCAATTCTAACATCAATATTAACAAATTTTTATCATTAAATTATTATTAATATTATCACTTATTATTAATTATTATCTATATTATTAATAATCCATCATTAAATCAGTGAATAAATGAACCTTGTTATCATATGTTATCATATGTTATCAACTGTTATCAACTTACTGATGATGGACTAATTTTTCGGGAGGGGGTATTAGCCCGGGGTGGAGAAACTCAATGGCTGCAATTTACCTATACAACAGCTACAACAACCTACAACAACCTACAACAGAGACGAGATAACAATCCTTTCACATTATATTTTTTTCCCTAAAAATCACAAAAAAATCCAGAAATTTAGGCCAATACAATAATAATATTTAATATTAATAATAATTATTATAATAATTATAATAAATAACTATATACTCCAAAAACCGACGCTGGCAGAATATTGTCTGATAACAACGTGATAACATTTGATAACACTCTGATAACACGCCTAAGGACTTTTGTCATTAAGTAGCGCACTAATTGCATCAAAACAAGTTTTATAATTATATTTCAAAGAAGTTACCAATATTGACACAAATCTCTGAATGGCGTGAGATGGAGAGTTTTCAACGTAATGCACAACGCCATCTAGCGGTGAAAACTAAACTAAAAGAAATAATTGCTGCGCGGATTTACTATCGCCATCTAACGGTGAAAGTTAAAACTAAAAGCAATAATTGTTCCAGAGGTTGCCTAACGCCATCTAGCGATAAAGTAACAAACTAAATTAAACATAATAATTTTTACGCTGATACGTTCTATGTAGCACTACTACCGCTGCTGCTGCTACTACTGTTTTACTGCCCTATAGACGTCCATCCTCTGCTCTATACTACGGAACTACTTCTCCTTTGGCAGCTAATACTAAAGCTAGGTAATATACTACTACTACCACACCAAGACTAGCTCCGCTCAGTATTCCTACTGCGCTGCTAATACTGCTATTAGCACAACTACTTCTTGGATTCATTTTATGCTAATACTTCTACTACTAGTGCTACGTTTCCGTATACCTTCTTTCCTGCATTTTCGTGCTGTACTAGTATCACTGCTAGTACTACTTCTACTACTGCTATTACTACTGCTACTACTACTACTACTATTATACTACTGCTGCTGCTGCTGCTGCTGGCTACTTCTACTAGTACCACCATTACTCCTCCGTCTACTGCTTTACCTCCTCCTCCACCTACCACTACTTCTACCACTCTACTACTTTTGCTACCACTACTACTACTACTACTTACTAGTTTCAACACTATTCCTCCGTCAACTCCTCTACCTCCTCCTCCACCTACTTCTACCATTTCTAGCACTATTATACTACTTCTCTTCCTCCTACTAATCTTGTAACAACTACTACAACAACAACAACTACTACTACTACTACAGTTACCTCGCAGCAACATGAAGCACCGTAGATCCCTCCTCATCTCTATCATCAAGGCTACAGGCCGAGAAGCGAATCAGCCAGCGCAGCGCGTCGAGCTGCCCAAGCGCCGCGGCGTCATGCGCCGCCGTGGCTCCGTTCAGCGACTTGGGACAATTTCCCACGTTTTTCTTCAGATTTTCCGGCGAAATATTTGCATCGTTCGATCGAAATATCGATAGCAAGATCTCAGTTCTTCTGATCGTTGACTGTTCCGCGCGTTTGTCGTCGCGTTTGATTTTTAACGACGATTTTCGCTTCGTCGCCAAGCGGCAGTCGTTGACCAGAAAGTCCAGGACGTCGATGTTGCCGCCGCGTGCCGCGTGGTGCAGTCCCGACGCGCCGAAGGCGTCGCGTGCGTCGTGGACGAACTGAATAAAGTTTTTCTTGTTCTTGTTGAAACATTTGCGTAGCGTCGACAAATCGCCCTGGCGACAAAGCTCGAAAAATATCGAAGGTGACGACGATACGCTGTTCTCGGTATCGATTGATCGATACTGATTCTTGATGGTAGCAAAGTATCGATTCGATTTAATGGTGGTATCGATCGATTTCAAGTGATGGCGATTTTCGTGTAGGTTCTGGAGTATCGATTTCCTGCAGATTCGCGAATCGATTGAAGAAAATCGATCACTATTGATCGAGTATCGATTTTTACTGATTTTAGGACCGATAGACTGATTAGCTTTGCTGGAATGCGAAGATATCGATACAGTTCCAAAAGAATCGATTGAATGGTCCCGATCAATATTGATTAAATATCGATTTTTACTGATTTTAGGACCGACAGATTGAATGGTTTTGCTGGAAGATATCGATGAAGGTCCCAAAGAATCGATTGAACGGTCCCGATCGATATTGATCGAATATCGATTTTTACTGATTCCAGAATCGATTTGCTTCGTTCTGCTTGAAGATTTCAATTTGGCGCTATGAATCGATTGATTTCGATTATCGATTGATCGATTAACTTTTCCGGAATTATTTCTTGTTTCTTGGGTTTCCTCTGTTTTAACTATCGATTTCTTTCTATCGATCGATTGCCGATCGATACTGAAGAAATTGATTCCTTTCCGCCATTGAGTGGCAATTTGTTTCTGGAACGTCGTTGCTATGGTAACGCCATCACTATCGATTATCCTCGTCAACCCCGTCATTTAAACTATCGATTGAATATTCCCAATCGATCAATTAAAAATTTTTTCATTTTTTCCCTAATCTATACAGGCCCCCGCTAGTGCGGACGGTCGTATAAAATACATCCATTCGCCAATCGCACTTTAAATTACGTCTAAAAATCACGAAAAAATTCGCGAAACATTTTAGTACCAAAAAAATTTCAAAATTAATTCAAGGTGATTTAATTCAGGTGTCCGCTATAGTGAGGCGCGCGTTTAAATGTCCTGTATATGCAAGAGAGCGGGGCTTTTACAAAACGTCTTCACCGCATGGAAGTTGAGGAAAAACTAATTGTGAAAAAACTTGATAAAAATAACTAAAAATCATTCTGATAGAACCTGGAAGGAGGGGGTGCGCAACTCTGGGATTCACGAGCGAGAATCTTTGAGGAAGTGCGGAGAGGATTTTGAGAGTTGCGGACCCCCAAGCTGGACTAAGCGGTTCTTTTGAAAAGTTTCCCACAGATCAATTTTTGGTGTTGAAAGCTTCTCATTAGGTGATTATCACATAAAACCGTGAAGGGCTGAGATTCTTTTGAGAAGATTCTTGACTCAGAGATTGGTGAAAAGAATCTTGAGAATCGTGGAAGAATCTTGGAAGATTCTTAAAGAATTATAGAAGGAATCTTGAGAATCTTGGCTGAGATTCTTTTGAGAAGATTCTTGACTCAGAGATTGGTGAAAAGAATCTTGAGAATCGTGGAAGAATCTTGGAAGATTCTTAAAGAATTATAGAAGGAATCTTGAGAATCTTCGCTGAGATTCTTTTGAGAAGATTCTTGACTCATAGATTGGTGAAAAGAATCTTGAGAATCGTGGAAGAATCTTGGAAGATTCTTAAAGAATTATAGAAGGAATCTTGAGAATCTTCGCTGAGATTCTTTTGAGAAGATTCTTGACTCATAGATTCGTGAAAAGAATCTTGAGAATCGTGGAAGAATCTTGAGAATCTTGGAAGAATCTTGGAAGATTCTTAAAGAATTATACAAAGAATCTTGAGAATCGTGGAAGAATCTTTGCTGAGATCTTGGCTGAGAATCTTGACTGAGAATCTTGAGAATCTTGGCTGAGATTCTTTTGAGAAGATTCTTGACTCAGAGATTCGTGAAAAGAATCTTGAGAATCGTGGAAGAATCTTGGTAGATTCATAAACCAATCTTGAGAATCATGGAAGAATCTTGAGAATCACGGAAGAATCTTGGTAGATTCATAAACGAATCTTGAGAATCACAAAAGAATCTAAGAATCACGGAAGAATCTTGAAAGATTCATGAACGAATCTTGAGAATCATGGAAGAATCTTAAAAGATTCACAAACCAATCTTGAGAATCATGGAAGAATCTTGAGAATCACGGAAGAATCTTGGTAGATTCATAAACCAATCTTGAGAATCACAAAAGAATCTAAGAATCACGGAAGAATCTTGAAAGATTCATGAACGAATCTTGAGAATCATGGAAGAATCTTAAAAGATTCACAAACCAATCTTGAGAATCATGGAAGAATCTTGAGAATCACGGAAGAATCTTGGTAGATTCATAAACCAATCTTGAGAATCACAAAAGAATCTAAGAATCACGGAAGAATCTTGAAAGATTCATGAAAGAATCTTGAGAATCATGGAAGAATCTTAAAAGATTCATAAACCAATCTTGAGAATCACAACAGAATCTTGAGAATCACGGAAGAATCCTGAAAGATTCACAAACCAATCTTGAGAATCATGGAAGAATCTAAGAATCACGGAAGAATCTTAAAAGATTCTTAAACGAATCTTAAGAATCATGGAAGAATAGTTCTCATCATTAGGATTGCCAATAGTAATCGTTTGATAACGCGGTTCATTAATTTCGCATATGTCGCCTGATAACATGTGATAACATGTGATAACATGCGATAACAAGTGATAACATTTGATAACATCAGCAGAGCGTGTGAAAGGTAATAAACAACAATAGCGAAAATTGATAAAGTAGTCAAATAACTATAAAATAAGAATTTATTCCTTATCAAGGGGTCCGAAACTCCGAGGGAAGGTGTACGAAGATTATTTGATAACATATGATAACACGGAGATAACAGGTTGATAACAGTGATAACACGACCTGGGTGTAAGAAGATTTTTGGAAGTCTCGGTCCCATTGTTCCAAATATAACGTAGAAATATATTATTATTAATTAATATTTTTAATTTAATATTTTATTATTATTGAATTATATATAATAATAAACATAAATAATAAATTGTCACAAATATTAAATTATTGAATATTATTCAAATAATTAAACATAACCCACATAAATTTGTATAATTTTAATAATAAATTTAATTTAATTTAATAATAAATTTAAATTAATGTGATAATAAATTTAATTTAATGTAATAATAAATTTAATTTAATTTAATAATAAATTTAAATTAATTTAATAATAAATTTAAATTAATTTAATAATAAATTTAAATTAATTTAATAATAAATTTAAATCAGTTTAATAATAAATTTAAATTAATTTAATAACAAATTTAATTTAATAATGAATTTAAATTAATTTCATAATAAATTTAATTTAATTTAATAACAAATTTGTATAATAATAATTTGCAATAATACTAAATTCCTATAAATATATCAAATACCTAATAATAAATATTATAATATATATAATATAATGGCAGAAATAAAGCTATAAAGTATTATTTTAAAAAATTACAATAAAATATATTAATATAAATATATATACAGTATATAATAATAATAAATAGAAACGATAAATGTCAGAAATAAGCAGTGTTGCCACTTTGGAGGGGAAAATCCCTGGAAAAGGGGAAATGGGGTCTAAAGTGTGAACAACAAGGGAAGAGGGGAAAAGGGGAAATCTAGAAATATACCCTTATATTATAGAACGGACGGGAAAAAGAGAAAAATACAGGAAGAGGGGAAAAAGGGGAAATCTAGAAATATACCCTTATATTATAGAACGGACGGGAAAAAGAGAAAAATAAAGGAAGAGGGAAAAAGGGGAAATCTAGAAATATACCCTTATATTATAGAACGGACGGGAAAAAGAGAAAAATACAGGAAGAGGGGAAAAAGGGGAAATCTAGAAATATACCCTTTTATTATAGAACGGACGGGGAAAAGAGAAAAATAAAGGAAGAGGGAAAAAGGGGAAATCTAGAAATATACCCTTTTATTATAGAACGGACGGGGAAAAGAGAAAAATAAAGGAAGAGGGGAAAAGGGGAAATCTAGAAATATACCCTTATATTATAGAACGGACAGGAAAAAGAGAAAAATACAGGAAGAGGGGAAAAAGGGGAAATCTAAGAATATACCCTTATATTATAGAACGGACGGGAAAAAGAGAAAAATACAGGAAGAGGGGAAAAAGGGGAAATCTAGAAATATACCCTTATATTATAGAACGGACGGTGAAAAGAGAAAAATACAGGAAGAGGGGAAAAGGGGAAATACTGGAAATAAAACTTCACCATATTATTATAAAGGAACATAAGATATCACCACATAAATAATATTAAATAGTATATATATAAATAGTATATAATAAAATAGTAAAATAGTAATATAATAAAAATTTATATAATTAAATAATATATATATAAATAGTATATAATAAAATAGTATTATAGTAACATAGTAATAAAAAAATATATATAATTAAATAATATATATAAAATAGTATATAATAAAATAGTATTATAGTAAAATAGTAATATAATAAAAATATACATAATTAAACAGTATAAATAAAATAGTATATAATAAAATATAATAATATATATATAATAAATAATAAATATAATATGTAATAAAATATATAACCACATAAATAATATTAAATTGATATAAATATAAGATGGATAATGATAAATACGTATAATATATAAAATGTCAAATATAAATAGCAGAACTTCAGAAACAGAATTGCGAAAATTTGGATAGAAAAATTGTGCGGTTTTCTTATTGGTCCATTGGATGTTATTATATTAATTATTTAATTAATATTTAATAATTTAATTTACTATTTACAATCAATTAATATTCAATTGATATAAATATAAGATGGATAATGATAAATACTTAAAAATATAATAAAATATAAAATATAAAATATATATATAAATAAATAAATAGCAGAACTTCAGAAACAGAATTGCGAAAATTTGGATAGAAAAATTGTGCGGTTTTCTTACTGGTCCATTGGATGTTATATTAATTGTTTAATTAATATTTCATAATTTAATTTATTATTTATAATCAATTAATACTAAATTGATATAAATATAAGATGGATAATGATAAATACTTAAAAATATAATAACTTAACATTTAACACTTTAATTAATTATTATTATCTCTATCAATATGAATTATAATTAATCATTAAATTTATTATTTATAATCAATTAATATTTAATTGATATTAATATAGGATGGATAATGATAAATACTTAAAAATATATTACAATATATTTTATATATAAAATATATAAATAAATAAATAATTAGCAGAACTTCAGAAAACAGAATTGCGAAAATTTGGATAGAAAAATTTTTGCGGTTTTCTTACTGGTCCGTTGGATGTTTTCTCAGTTCTACAGGCCGATGAGAACGGGAGCAATTCGTCAGAACATCGAACTGCATAGTGAAAAAGTTCAAAATGATAGTTTTTTCTACTACACAAAACTATCAACTATCAAAGCAGCCAAACTATGGAAAAACTTGTTCAGTGGGAAGCTTACACACAAATGAGCTCAGAAACGGTGTCTTGAATCTATTTTACGACTTGTTTCTGGTCATATTTTGTATTTTTTTCCCAAGGTAAAAAGGACATACTGCAACGGTACAATATTTACATGTGTGTGTGTGTGTGTGAGTGTGTGTGTGTTACAACTGAGAGTAAGAATCCTAGAACTGAGGACTGATGAAGAGAGCTGAGGATTAGAATCTATAGTGAAACTATAGCCTAAGATGATAAAAATCTTGGTATTTGTTATGGATAAGGAGAATTCAGGATTAGTTTGTTAGGGTTATCTAAGAGAACTGAGAGTAAGAATCCTAGAACTGAGGACTGATGAAGAGAGCTGAGGATTAGAATCTATAGTGAAACTATAGGTTAAGATGATGGAAAATCTGGGTATTTGTTATGGATAAGGAGAATTCAGGATTAGTTTGTTAAGGTTATCTAAGAGAGCTGAGGATTAGAATCTGGGAACTGAGGACTGATGAAGAGAGCTGAGGATTAGAATCTACAGTGAAACTATATGTTAAGATGATGGAAAATCTGGGTATTTGTTATGTATAAGGAGAATATTTTTTTCCCAGGTAAAAAGGACACCACGTATAACGTACACACACAACACAACGGTTTATCCCATAGGAAAAGTCATACGGTTGAGTGCCGAATGACTAAGTAGCTGAATACTATATACCTAACCTCTGAATCAATAGCTGAATAGTTGCTGAACACTATATACCTAACCTCTGAATCAACAGCTGAATAGTAGCTGAACACTATATACCTAACCTCTGAATCAATAGCTGAATAGTAGCTGAACACTATATACCTAACCTCTGAATCAATAACTGAATAGTAGCTGAACACTATATACCTAACCTCTGAATCAATAGCTGAAAAGTAGCTGAACACTATATACCTAACCTCTGAATCAATAGCTGAATAGTAGCTGAACACTATATACCTAACCTCTGAATCAATAACTGAATAGTAGCTGAACACTATATACCTAACCTCTGAATCAATAGCTGAAAAGTAGCTGAACACTATATACCTAACCTCTGAATCAATAACTGAATAGTAGCTGAACACTATATACCTTCCCTCTGGATCAATAGCTGAATAGTAGCTGAACACTATGCCTTCTCTCTGAAGCAATAGCTGAATAGTTGCTGAACACTATATACCTAACCTCTGAATCAATAGCTGAATAGTAGCTGAACACTATGCCTTCCATCTGAATCAATAGCTGAAAAGTAGCTGAACACTACACCTTCCCACTGAATCAATAGCTGAATAGTAGCAGAAATGACTTTTAGTTGCCAAAAAATGAACCCTACTGCATGACTTAGTTCTTGAAAAGTTCAAGCGTACGAACCGTGTTAAAGTGGGCCAATTTCACACTGTCATCTAGCTGAATTCATGGTAATCATGCACCATTCAGAGGATCATTCTGACGTTTGACTAGCCCATCTTTCTAAGGGAAAACTGTATTAACGTGTGTGTGCTTTTTTATAACTGAGAGTAAGAATCTTGGAACTGAGTTTTTAGTTAATGTACTGAGAATTAGAATCTAGGGAAACTATGATAAGATTCTGGAAAATATGAACAAGGCGTATTGACAATTGGTTGTTATGATTATGTGAGAGAACTGAGGATATGAATCTGGGAAGCTGAGCCTTAGAAGTTACGATATATGAGGATAACAATCTGGTCCTCAGACAAGGAATCTTAAAGATTCTTCATATCTAAGTCCAAGAATCGTGTTACCTGAGTCAACTGAGTTTAAGAATTTTAGGAACTGAGACCAGAGATTCTCACTCAAGAATCAAACTTACCTCTCACTTGACCTGGTGAGTTTAAGTTACCAAGTTAACTGAGTTCACTGAGTCTATGAATCACGTTAGCTGAGTCAACTGAGTCTATGAATCACGTTAGCTGAGACAACTGAGTCTATGAATCACGTTAGCTGAGTCAACTGAGTCTATGAATCACGTTAGCTGAGTCAACTGAGTCTATGAATCACGTTAGCTGAGACAACTGAGTCTATGAATCACGTTAGCTGAGTCAACTGAGTCTATGAATCACGTTAGCTGAGACAACTGAGTCTATGAATCAGGTTACCTGAGTCAACTGAGTCTACGACTCATTAGAACTGAGTTTACAAGTCTTGTGACCTATCCCACAGATTCCCATAAGAAACGAGCTCAACACGCAACTTCACATCTGAGTCCAAGAATCACGAAAACTGAGACAACTGAGTCCATGAATCTTGGATAAGCTATTTCTGGTGTTACAGACCCTGTGTGTAGCACAGATTAGCATACGCATACGGGGCAGCGATTCAGGCCACTGCTTTTGGGCAAAGTTAACGTTTTTGAGAAAAAATTTTCCCACGGGGGGTTGGCAACTCTATAAAAAGCTGCGTGCGTTTACTACTTGAATAGAAAGTGTGATAACAGATGATAACATATGATAACAAGTACAGTAACTTCTGATAGTATGTCGGTAAGTGTTTTTAGCGGTGTGTAAAATCTGTCGAATCCTTGGACAGTACGTTAAGTATCAATGGAAGTACTGGACCTGTCCACCTATTCGACAGATTTACTATCTTATAATGTTTCATAGCCACATCATTGTGTTACTATTATATTATTCTTTAGATACTGCGTTTATTAGCGATGCATCAAAACTGTCGAATCTGTGGACAGCATGTTAAAAATCTATGGAAGTACTGGGCCTGTCCACTGATTCGACAGGTTCACTACCATAGTGTTACAGCCGCATTATTGTTATTGTTATACGATCTGTCGAATCTTTATACAGTGTGTCGAGTATCTATGGAAGTACTGGATCTGTCCACATATTCGACAGTAACGTCACAGCTATACCTGTATTACGTTTGATACTGTACGAATTCTGTCGAATCCTTGGACAGTATGTGAAAAAGTCTACTGACACACTATAGGACTGTCCACAGATTCGACAGATTTATTATTCCCATAGCTTCATTCGTCTTAATATTAGTATTAGGAACATTTTATGAAATCTGTCGAATCCTTGGACAGTATGTAAAAAAGTCTACTGACACACTATAGGACTGTCCACAGATTCGACAGATTTATTATTCCCATAGCTTCATTCGTCTTAATATTAGTATTAGGAACATTTTATGAAATCTGTCGAATCCTTGGACAGTATGTAAAAAAGTCTACTGACACACTATAGGACTGTCCATAGATTCGACAGATTTATTATTTCCAAAGCTTCATTCGTGTTAATATTAGTATTAGGAACATTTTATGAAATCTGTCGAATCCTTGGACAGTATTTTAAAAAGTCTACAGACACCCTATAAGACTGTCCACAGATTCGACAGATTCATTATTCCCATAACTTCATTCGTGTTAATATTAGTATTAGGAACATTTTCTGAATTCTGTCGAATCCTTGGACAGCAGATAAGTTACACTTCAGTATTTCTAACGACTAATATAAACTGATAACACTGATAACCATTGACCATTTGACAAAAACTCGAAACTCACGTAAGAATTCGGTTCAAGCTACTGAAGACTGAGAACTCAGCTAAGAATCTCTACATCTCACATATAAGATTATTTAACTCACTTCACAAGAATCTTACGAATTATCATTCAGAAATCTACTAACTTTCCAAAAACTTCTGAGTTATTTTTGTTTTATTATTGTATTATTATTTAATTGTGTTTATTATATTATATTATTTTATTAAGTTATTTCTTTTAAGTTAAGACTCTCCAACAGTTAAAACCCTAAACGATAGGCCTACGTTTTACTTAACAAAAAACGGGACCTACCGAGAAACTCTAGAAACGCGGGATTTTTGAAAAACTACCCAGAACTGAGCAAATCTACTTACACAGGATTTAAAACAAAATAATATAAATAATAATAATAATAATAATAATAAGTATTAGTAGCAGCAGCAGCAGTAGTAGTAGTAGCAGTAGTAGTAAAAGTAGTAGTAGTAGTAGTAGTAGCAGTAGTAGTAGTAGCAGCAGCAGTAGTAGTAGTAGCAGCAGTAGTAGCAGTAGTAGCAGTAGTAGTAGCAAAAGTAGTAGTAGTAGCAGTAGTAGTAGTAGCAGCAGCAGTAGTAGTAGTAGGAGCAGTAGTAGTAGTAGTAGCAGTAGTAGTAGTAGCAGTAGCAGCAGTAGTAGTAGTAGCAATAGTAGCAGCAGCAGTAGTAGTAGTAGCATTAGTAGTAGTAGTAGTATCAGTAGTAGTAGCAGTAGTAGTAGTAGCAGTAGCAGTAGTAGTAGTAGCAGCAGCAGTAGTAGTAGTAGCAGCAGTAGTAGCAGTAGTAGCAGTAGTAGTAGCAAAAGTAGTAGCAGTAGCAGTAGTAGTAGTAGCAGCAGCAGTAGTAGTAGTAGGAGCAGTAGTAGTAGTAGTAGCAGTAGTAGTAGTAGCAGTAGCAGCAGTAGTAGTAGTAGCAATAGTAGTAGTAGTAGCAGCAGCAGCAGTAGTAGTAGTAGCAATAGTAGTAGTAGTAGTAGTAGTAGTAGCAGCAGCAGCAGTAGTAGTAGTAGCAATAGTAGTAGTAGTAGTAGTAGTAGCAGTAGTAGTAGTAGTAGTAGTAATAACAGCAATAGTAATAATAACAATAATAATAATAATAATAATAATAATAATAATTTTAACTGAGTCACCTTCCGCCTATGATTGATAATTGACCTTTGTTGACATCGGTTGACCTTTGACCTATGCCAAAAACACGTCATCTTCATTGCCTTAACTAGCTATGGAATTTTTTCTAGGAAATAGTGTTACTATGCGTTGTAACCTTCGTGTGGTAAACATTGTTTCCCCTTTTCCCTTAAAATCGGCTCTGTTTTCCCTTTTTCCTTAAAATCGGCTCTGTTTTCCCTTTTTCCCGAAGTGTCAAAATATATTTTCCTTTACTTTTCCCCTGCCCCCCTCTATGCTAGAATTTTAAGCAATATTCCTAGATTTCGCTTTTCCCTTGTTTTTCCCTTTTCAGATCTCATTTTCCCTATTTTTCAGGAAATTCCCCTCTAAACTGGAAGCACTGTGTGGTAAACACGTCAACAAGAAGGGGCCCACCGTTCTGTTGTTGGCCAAACCGAAAACAAAAATTGCGAAAGACCTTCAGTTTTTCGCGGAAACTATCGGTAAATGTTGAACGAGATTATCCACAGGACCAAATTTTGCAAAATTTTTTCAAACCAACGAACTACAATGAGAGAGAAAATTTGCAAAAAATTTTGCAAATTTATGAATCAACGTACCAATGTCCGTACCAGGCGAATCTGCGATCTTTCCTATTCCCATAAGAGAAGGAGGTCTTAAATATCTATTTGTGTTATCAGTTGTTATCATCTGTTATCGTCGTCTTATTAATAGGACTCTCCGAATGTTTTTTCCAGATTTTATCGCAAAAAAAATTTCTTAAGGCTACGCTCCGAGACGAGGCTAAAAGCGAAAGTCTTGGAACTTGGTACTTAAAACCTCCACATTCGCAACTGAGAAGCGAAAACGGGTGATAACAGGCGCTAACAGACGATAACAAGTGATAATAGGCCTCATTCGATGACAAGGGGGTCTTCAGTAGCTGAAAAAGTGCTGATAACATGGTGAAAACAGCTGATAACATGGCTCTGAGCGATGGAAATGTTGGAGTCAGCGAACCCTTTGCTTTTGGATAGTGCTGGAAACGTTGTCTGGTAGCCTGGGCCAGTTCTGGGAAGATCCCCGGTGTAGAAATTCGTCGGTTCGACGGAACTTTTTCGTCTCCATGCCACTTCTCATACGCACGCCAAGCAAGAGAGAAAGTCCCTGGAGGTCCTCCTACAACTAAAATGAAACAATAAACTTCTAATAAAACCATCACCCAATGTTAATTAAACAAAGCAAAGTAATTGGAAAAGATAATGAAACTAAAATAAACATAGAGTAAACATTATATGTAAATCAATCAACAGTTGGCTGTTTACCTCGTTACAGTACGTGGATTTCTGGTTAATTTTTCGTATTGCCTGGGTTCAACCTGTTTCGTGGAACTGCTTTTGGGTTGCCAGGATCCTATGGGCTGTTCGGTTGGAATGACTTAACCCCCCTCTTCCAGTAAAGAGGGTTTCTTGATCCTCCCCCTGCCTTCCTTCAAGCCCTTCTGCAAGGTGAAAAAGGTCCAGCCCCGCGCCAATATAAAAGGCTCGGTTCATTTTGTTGTCCAAGTTCAAAGCGCGTGTATCTTGTCCAGCACCAAGTCTTCTCCCCCCTGGAACAGATTAAAAAGTCAATAATTTTGGTTTTGAATAATTTGTCAAACTTACCAAAATGGCTCCGCTTGGAGGATGTAGAGCTGAGGATGCCCAAAATGATGGAGTTTCTGGAAAAATGAATGGACCTCTGATTGTGGTCTCTAACCGGCTCCCTTTCGTCCTGAAGTATGATCAAACCGGCCATCTGAAGAGATACCATAGGTAAGTCAGAAACCTGCAGATTAACGAATAATAGTTATAATACAGCGAGCAGCCTTTCGCAGTCGAAGGTGTCGAAGTAGATCGAAAAGTTTTATTAACGTGTTTTATTGGTTGTGAGCCTAACAAATGCGTGAATTTTGATTGATTTAGTTTTTAAACATGAATTGTTGGTTGTTAAGTAGTTTGTGTCTTCGGAAATATGTTGTCGAGTACTCGACTGAAAGCGTTCCGTGGAATGAGAACTCGGCAAATCAGTACGTGTTTGCAAATGTGCTTTTACTTTTACACTTTCTTCAGTGGTTGAAATCTGGATATTGTATTTAACACATTTACTAATGTTATTTACGATTTCTTACCCGATTCTCACATTAGAGACTTGAATGAAGCAGAACTTCGGTAAATCTTTTTAACGCAGATTATGACTCAGAATTTTTGCTTTAATTCTCTAATGACGTTTTTCTCTTCTTTTCTTCACCTTCTAAACTGTTTAAATCCATAAAACTCTTATAATTTATTTTTTAATTAAAGAAATATTTTACCACAAATATTGCAGCCGTTTGTTTGTTTACATTTGCACAGGCGTTCGAAGCTGCGTAGAACGCGGGCGATTTAACTATCGATTTAAATTTTTCAAATAAATTTACTGTCATCTATATTACAAATTAATAATAAATAATTTATCCTAAATTTAGATTAATTATTTATACATTTATTTTTTTCAGTGCCGGAGGTTTAGTAACCGCTGTTGCACCTGTAGTAATCGATTGCGGCGGTCAATGGGTCGGATGGCCAGGCTCCTTCGACGTCGAACCGTGGCATCAGATCCCTGAGTCGGATCCTAACGATAAAGGCCCTACTGCAGGACTCAAATCAGATCAGGTAAACACTCTACTTCAAATTTATAATATCAATTAAAGTTTTCAGTGTGAACGAGTAGTAATGTGCTGTGTTCGAGTAGGTAGTACCTGTTGTTGTCGACAAAGATCGTTTCTCGTCGTACTACAACGGCTGCTGCAATGGAACGTTCTGGCCCCTGTTTCATTCGATGCCCGACCGTGCCGTCTTCAGCTCAGAAACGTGGAAGGTAAGCTTCTTCAAACAAGTCACTCGCTAGACGAGCGGTTAACGTTCTCGATATCTATTGCAGGACTATATCGAGGTCAACGAAGAGTTCGCTGCGAGAACGCTGGACGCCCTTCGCAAAGTCCACGCTCGGATGCTCGACGAGGGTGATACTACAAGCATCCCCATCATCTGGATTCACGATTACCAGCTCATGGTAGCCGCGAACACGATCCGCCAGGTACTTTTGACTGGTTTTTTTTTTTTTTTGCATATTTCATGAAATTAAACTAAAAATAAATGTTAGGTGGCTGAAGACGAGAACCTACGCTGCAAACTTGGCTTTTTCTTGCACATTCCCTTTCCCTCGTGGGACATCATGCGACTCTTCCCTTGGGATGATCAAGTGCTTCAAGGAATGCTAGGTAATTTTTCACTAATCCTACAGTTTAACTAAAATTCCTAGAAAAAATACTTAAAAATACACAAACGAAATTTCCTAGAATTTTATGCAAAATTGCTTCTTGTGAAAAAATATCTAAATTACTTTTATATTCAGCTTGCGATGTCGTGGGATTCCACATTGAAGATTACTGCATGAATTTCATGGATTGCTGTCAGCGTCGACTGGGTTGTCGAGTGGATCGTTCGAACTTCATCGTTGAACACGAAGGACGTACCATTAAAATCCAGGCTCTTCCTATTGGTATTCCGTTCAACCGTTTCGTGGAACTGGCTCAGAAAGCTCCACAGGTAGTTTTAAATTTTCAAAAATAATACAGTGTGATTATTAATGAGCGTGTGAATTTTAGGTCATCAAAGACGAGATGGTGATTCTGGGTGTTGACCGTCTGGACTACACCAAGGGTCTGGTTCACCGCGTCAAGGCCTTCGAGCGGCTGCTGGAGAAGCATCCAGAATACCTGGAGAAAGTCACGCTTCTCCAGGTTGCAGTGCCGTCCCGTACCGACGTCCGGGAGTATCAGTCGCTCAAGGAAGAGATGGACCAGTTGATTGGTAGAGTCAATGGAAGATTCTCGCGTCCCAATTGGTCGCCGATCCGCTATATCTACGGCTGCATCTCGCAGGTATCTTACTAAGCTGCCAACTGCTTCATTGCTTCCAATTTTAGGGAAAATTCCCTAATTTAAGAGAAAATGGCACTAAGAGGGGAAAAACAAGGGAAATTAAAGAAATGTTAAAATCATTAAAATTGACTTTTTCTGTAGCGACATGTTAGTGTACGCAGCTTCTTCAACATTTTATACGTTTTGAACTGCAAATTTACTATGATCTAAAGCATATTTTTCATTATTTATGAATGGAAGGGAAAGGTTGAGGGGAAACGGGAAAGTGAGAGGGGAAAAAGGGGGAAATAAAAAATTTGTCAAAGGGGAACAAAATGGGGAAAATAGTTTCAAAGTGGAAGCACTGAACTGTTTCCTTCAGTGTACTAATAGTTTAAAACTTCTAGGAGCAACTAGCAGCTTTCTACCGCGATTCGGCTGTGGCTTTAGTGACTCCGCTTCGAGACGGGATGAACCTTGTCGCCAAGGAGTTCGTCGCTTGCCAGACAGCAAAGCCCGGCGTTCTGATCCTGTCGTTCTTTGCCGGAGCTGGCGGAATGATGCGCGAGGCTCTGCTAGTGAATCCCTACAACATCGACGCAGTGGCGGATACGCTGCACGACGCGCTGAGCATGCCCGAAGACGAGCGTCAGATGCGGATGCAGCAGCTGCGGCGTCGCGAGGCGTCGATGGACGTCGACTACTGGATGTATTCGTTCTTTCGCGGCATCAATTCGGTCGAATGCAACATCGGCTCTACGGCTATGGACGACGTGGTCCCTCACCCCAAGCCTCTGGGTCCTGACGATTTCAACTACCACCTCAACAACTACGTCGACGACGTTAGCAAAGTCTGCGTGCTGCTCGACTACGACGGTACTCTGGCTCCCATCGCTGCTCACCCGGACCTGGCCAAGCTTTCTGAAGAAACGCGTTCCGTTTTGACTCGTCTGTCGGAAATGCCGGACGTTTCCGTCTGCGTTACCTCTGGAAGGTCCTTGGAAAACCTCCGCAAGATGGTCGGTATCGACGGTATCACGTACGCCGGAAGCCAGGGTCTGGAAATCCTGCATCCGGACGGGTCTCGTTTCATTCATCCGATACCCAACGAGCATCAGGACCGTCTGGGCAAGCTGCTCAAGTCTCTGCAGGCTGAAGTTTGCTCTCACGGCGCCTGGGTTGAGAACAAAGGCGCTCTGTTGACGTACCACTACCGCGAAACTCCGCCTGCCTGGAGAGATGGGCTCATCAAACGTGCGGTCGAGATTTTCGGCCAGCACGGGTTCGAGCCGCACCACGTCAAGATGGCCATCGAGGCCCGCCCTCCGGTCTGCTGGGACAAAGGCCGGGCTTCACTCTACATTCTGCGTACAATCTACGGCGTTGACTGGCCTCAGCGAGTCAAAATCTTGTACGTGGGAGACGACGAAGCTGACGAGGACGCTATGCTGGCTCTTCAAGGGATCGCTTGTACCTTCCGGGTATCTCCCTACGTCGTCCAGGACTCTGTGGCGAATTTCCGGCTGCTCGGACCGGTCGCTGTGAGGTGTATGCTGCTCTGGCTCGAGAAGAAGATGGCCACTCGCGGGCAGAAACCTGTTTCTCGGTCTCCAGTCTTCGATTCGGACCTGCTGATCACTTGCATCCACAGCGAGATGACTATCGAAGATGAACCCGAACCTGATGTCACTGGAACGACTACACGCCGAAGGAGACTTAGCTCTATGAGCAGCTGGCCCATCCACAGCAAAGGATCGCGTATCAAAGCCGCTATTCCCAGAGAAGATTCCACTGAGGCTATAGGCCATTAGAATATTCCATTTACTCATTTAATATCTTTTGTAGAACTTTTTCGTATCAAAGTGCATGTTTTATGCCCCATTACTCATTTCTTTTTACTTATTTTTTACGAGTTGAACCAGGAATGTAGCTAAGTATATTCTGTAATATAGACGTTTTCTCATTTATCCCTTTCCCTTATGAATTTTGCTAGCTATTGTCTACATTTTAAGGCTTCTGGTTCACATACAAATACAATGTTATTCACCAAGAGATTTTTTTTTTCGTCTAGAACCATTTATTTACTTAGTTGAGAAGTTTCAGCGTAAATATGCACTACGTGTCGGGTAGGATTTGATGGTGTCCGCGATTTAAGACCCCAACATTTTTACGTTCGGAGAAATGAACCTTCTCTTCCAAGCGATTTTTTTTTTGTACAACAGAATTCAACATTTCTTTTTTTGCTACCATAATTTCACTGCGCTGTTTTTCTCTGGTGTCGGAAAATAAAAAATATTGGGATGGTCTCTCTGCGTGCGGGCAAAATCTAACACAAAAACAAACGCTTTATGTCGATTCGGCCAGCTTCTCGGCCTTGGCAACGACTTCCTCAATAGGGCCGACCATGTAGAACGCAGCTTCGGGCAGGTGATCGTATTCGCCGTTCAAGATAGCCTTGAATCCCTGCAAACAGATAAAGGCGTTAGAAAACTTACTCATTCGATGGATCTTATCTACTGAGCGATACCTTGATGGTGTCCTGGATGGGGACGAGCTTTCCGGCGTGTCCAGTGAAGACCTCAGCGACCTGGAAGGGCTGCGAGAGGAAACGCTGGATCTTGCGGGCGCGGGCCACAGTCAGCTTGTCTTCTTCAGACAACTCGTCCATACCCAAAATGGCAATAATGTCCTGGAGCGATTTGTAGTCCTGCAGGATCTTCTGCACACCACGGGCAACATTGTAGTGCTCCTCACCAATGATGTTGGGGTCGAGGATACGCGACGTCGAGTCGAGGGATCCACGGCGGGGTAGATACCCAGCTCGGCAATAGCGCGCGACAACACGGTGGTAGCGTCCAAGTGAGCGAAGGTGGTAGCAGGGGCAGGATCAGTCAAATCGTCAGCAGGCACGTAGATGGCCTGCACCGAGGTGATGGAACCCTTCTTGGTGGTGGTAATACGCTCCTGCATAGAACCCATGTCGGTGGCCAGAGTGGGCTGGTAGCCGACAGCAGAGGGGATACGACCCAGCAGGGCAGACACTTCAGAACCGGCCTGGGTGAAGCGGAAAATGTTGTCAATGAAGAGCAGCACATCCTGACCTTCCTGGTCACGGAAGTACTCGGCGACGGTCAAACCAGTCAGGGCGACACGGGCGCGAGCGCCGGGCGGCTCGTTCATCTGACCGTAGACCAGCGCGACCTATCGGAGACCAAACAAAAAACGTAAATAAACTTTGCTCACGAGCGCCAAGTGCGCAGTGTTTGTACTTTGCAGGGCAACTCCCTGGAAAGGGAGGAGATGGGATCTCAATAAGGAAAAACAAGGGAAAAGGGAAAAAAGGAAAGTCTAGCAATATTACCTCACATTCGGGCACGGAGGGGAAAAGAGAAACACAAGGGAGGAGGGGGAAAAGGGGAAAACTGAAGGTGGAAACACTGTTAGTGCTTTTTTTTTGCATTCATACCTTGGAGGTCTTGTCCTTGAGGGAAATGACACCAGACTCAATCATTTCGTGGTACAAATCGTTTCCTTCGCGGGTGCGCTCACCGACTCCGGCGAAAACGGAGTAACCACCGTGGGCCTTGGCGACGTTGTTGATCAGTTCCATAATCAAGACAGTCTTGCCGACTCCAGCACCACCAAAGAGACCTTTTAAAGCCCCAAAAAGAGGGTTAAGTTTTATTGTAGAAAAAAAAATTCGAAGGATTTTTATTACCGATTTTGCCTCCCTTGGCGTAAGGGGCCAGCAGATCGACGACCTTGATACCGGTGACCAAGATTTCCTGTGCGACGTTCATCTCGACGAACTCAGGAGCTTCAGCGTGAATAGCGGCGAACTTGTCAGTAACGATGGGACCCCTTTCATCAATGGGTTCACCTGAACAAGGCAAAAATTAAATTATAACGTGATTTGGATTGAATTAGACTAAGTGTAGAATAGGTAGTTTGAGACACAAGAAACAAATCAAGTCTTTGCCTCAGCAAAACCTTTCAGATTAATATTTCTCCCCTTAATTTCCAGTTCTGCTATGGAATCAACAGCCTGGGGTAAGCGATAGGAGATTACGAATCAATTTCAACTTACCAATAACGTTCATGATGCGGCCCAGAGTCTCGGGACCGACGGGGATTTTGATGGGCGAGCCAGTGTCCAAGACCTTGTGGCCGCGGACCAGACCCTCAGTGCCGTCCATGGCAATGGTGCGGACAGTGTTCTCACCTAACGATTAAACTTAACTTAGACGCGGCTCATAGAATAGGGAAGTTGCTTCCTTGTTACCAAGATGCTGAGCAACTTCAAGGATGAGCCTGGGCGAGCGTCCGGAGACTTCCAGGGCATTGAGGATGGGGGGAAGCTTGTCGTCAAACTGGACATCGACAACGGCACCGATAACGGCTACGATCCTGCCGGAGCCGGTGGCAGCCTTCTCGGCAGCAGCCGCAGCAGCAGCGGGCGAGTTCTCGCCAGTGTGGATCCTCCCTGTTAAAACACATGCAGAAACTTAGTAACGACAAAACAGGACAAGCAAATTCAGTTGGAGCACATTCTAGGTTGGATACTGAAACTTGATTACTGGAAGTAAGCTAAAATTTTGGGTAGTTACTTCCCAATATTTTTGAAAAAGTGTAGGGCCGACTTAAACGTGTGTTTAAAGTTTGGTCATTTTATCCAATACCAGAAGCTTACATTTTAATAATCACTTTAAGATTTTTCAGGACGAGACGGCGGCCATGTTGAATTTGGCCGGGTGGTCCAATTTCTTAGTCTCGTTTTGGGTTATTTTACATGATTATTGCGAAAAAATTTTCAACTTACGGTTCGAGAGGATGGCGGGAATTCGCCTGGCAGTTTCATTTTGGACGTTGGATAAGGAAACGGCCGGTTTGGCTGACCTCAAAAGGCCGGCAGATGCTCTTGCTACAGCGTTCAACATGTCGGCTGGCTGGCTGGGAGAAGACAGAGCCAGAGGATCCAGAGAACTGACTTCCGCTAAATTGCAGCGTTGCCAGATTGTTTTTTATTCAACGTTGCCATTTTATTTTTACGCGAAAAATTTATTAGAAATTCTTGAAAAAATTTAATTAACTGAATTAGAATTAATCATAAAAATTAATCAGAAATTTTTGAAAATTGAAAAATTCTTGTTGTGTTATCGACAAACCTGTTCACATTAGTTTATTATTAATAAAAATATTTATACATAATTAGATAATTCAAAAATATTGTCATTTCATTTCTATGGGAATAACTGTGTAATACTTCTTTTACAACTAATAAACTATACTTTTCATTAGTAAACATGAAGCAATTTAGATTAATGTATTATTTACAAACCTAACGGCCATTAAAACAATGTAGCTGAATAGTATATTATTCATCTTAGTAAGTACTCACAACGTAAATCAAGTTATTAGTTAAACATAAAAGTTTATTTATTTCAGATTCAAATTCGACTTTGGCATTTTTAAGATAAACTGACAAAAACGGAAAAAAAGCAAATATTCCAGCCAATCAGGCGTGGCCATGTTGGATGAACTGTTCCGCTTCCGCCAAGTAGCCAATCATAACTCCCTTCATCTAAAATAGCAAAAAATAATCATTAAAAATCTTTACAATATACGCATATCATAAATATAGAATTAATTTTCGCTAGGAAATTGCCTTGTCCATCCACTGCTGGTCTGCCAGAAGAGCTTTCAGGATTTCTGCCATGTTGGCTTCATTGCAGCGTTCCCTATCCTCCGTCTTTTTCTGTACTTCCTGAAACACCCGGAAACGGAAGTGGCAAAGCTGGTGAAAAATCAGGGCTTTGTCAGTGCACGCGTAACACAGGACCCAAGTCTACGCCAAACAAAAATTGAGTATTAAATCAACCGTAACGAATTGAAATTTAAACGTAAAGTATTACGGGAGGATTCATCGTAGCCACTCGCTGCTGCAGGTTTTCCCGATTGTAAGCGGGTCCTGCGAAAGCGATTTGTCTCGTAGGATTCTTTGTGCCACACATGCGGCAGACTTTTTCGGGCGCTATTGTTGCCGTGAGTTGGAAGTTGGGGAAAGTCTCCAATGCGTTCTGTTCAAAGTTAAAATGAATATAAATCAAGTTGAGTGGTAGTACATGTGTTACAGTGTTAAGTTAAATTTTATATATAAACTTAGTTCAACTTAAAATCATCAATAAAAATGCTTAATACTTGGATTTTACATAATTATACTTGTATTAAGTTCAATTTCAAGTAGGAATATTTCAAAATAATAAAGCAAAATTTAAAAATTTTTGGAAATAAATCAATTGCTAAATTACTGATTATTTAAATACTAACGACTAAAACGGAAGATTTTATCGGAACCTGAAGTTCGGGAAGTAGGGCGACTTCCTGGGTGACGCCGTTCAAACGGGGACGCACGACTCCTGCCTCGATTTTCTGAATGCTCGCCAGAAAATATTCATCTGAAATGAAACAAATATAATAATAATGACAGTAGTATTCGTAAAATTAACACTAATACTACTCCTACTACTACTACTACTCATCGTCCTACTACTACTCCTGCTACTCTTCCTCCTCCTCTTACTACTACTACTACTACTGCTGCTCCTCCTCCTCCTCTTACTACTACTACCATGGCTACTGATAGTGATAATACAAAAAGACAAGTTACCCCGTTCCCGATAGATCTCGGACAGGAAGTCTGGGTCGAGGGCCTGCGAGACCAGAGTCTGAATGTAGACGTCCATGTCCTCGGTCAGCGTTTTTTCTTCGGCCGACATTTTCTTCGATACTGAGGACCTACAACGGGCAAATACAAATACATTTCATTAAAACAAGAATTCTTTGACATAATTCTCGTAAATTTTAATAAAATATTGATAAAATATTATGACTGTTCTACTACAATTACAAATTACAAGAAAATAATATTCAAGAGTTCAAATGATGATTAATAATGAAATAATAGTAAATGAATTAAAAATTACTTCATTAAAACAAGAATTTGTTAAAGTTATTTTCATTAATCATGGTAAAATAATTTTGTTATTTCTTAAGGGAAATAAACACGAACAATGTTAAGTAAATACAGCAAAACCTATCAAATTAGTTAAATCTAGTAAATTCTTA
Organism: Eulimnadia texana; assembly: GCA_002872375.1. NCBI lineage: Eukaryota > Metazoa > Arthropoda > Branchiopoda > Diplostraca > Limnadiidae > Eulimnadia > Eulimnadia texana. The sequence continues at coordinate 17,138,387 of NKDA01000001.1, forward strand.
ATGAAATATTTATATCATTAGTAAAGCGAAGTAAAAAAAAAAGAAAAAAATTAAGCTGAACTAAAATTTACTCGAGGGGTAGGAGAATCGGTTCACTATAAAGGCTGACGACAGTCTCTGCTTTGGCGTGAAGGTGATACTGGACTTGCACTGGAACATACAGTCCTCGGTTTGCGGGATTCCAGCTCGTGTACTGCGAAATAATTTTGAAAAAAAAAATTAACAATAATAATAATAATAAAGTAAAAGCACGGAGTTGTACTACTGAACTAATGTAACGTTCTTCTATAATTGCATTTTGAAATATTATTATAAATGAACTTATATGATATTTTTATACTGTTCACTTATCAGTTTTCCGGGTCCAGATATGCGGCTCGAGCAATTCGAATCCGAAAAAGTCGAGCGCTCGGAACGGCGCCATCTAATATCTTAATGTGATACTGACATTGACTAATAATGTCAATGTGTCGAGGAAAATAGGCTTATATGATAAGACAGCCATTGTCCACACTAAAGATGAACATCTCAAAGAACACTGGAACGAAGGAATTTAAAGAAAAAAATTTCTACACTATATGAATAACCTGCTGCCTACGAAATCCATCATACAGATGTAGTTTTGTTCCAAAGGGACATTCTATGCGGGGGAAATATTTTAAGTTTTTATTTGCTGTTCTAATTTTAATTATCGACTGTAGTGTAACTAATATTACAGCACTATAATACATACCTAATGAACATAGCATATAGCAACCCATATAATTGCTAAAACTCAAAAATTGTTAACTGAATTATATTTCTTACGATTACGATTAAATGTCATATGAGTTTCTGCTCATTTATATAGGGCATTCGGAACTTGCCAAGCCGAGCAAACTTCCTATTGGTGACTTTTAAATTATACGCAACAAGGCAGTAAATAAATCTGGTACATCAGTTCAGGATTAGTCAAATGAATTTGGCATTAAAGTAAGTTTCTAGAGAGCCAATTACTAAATCTTCTAGGGAGAAATTCAGAAATATGGAATTTTAAGTTCTTTCCGAACAAATCAAATTCTTTGAACTGAATAAAATTTCGTAGTTCGAGCGGCTCGAGCACTTGAGCGCTCAGGAAACTCACTACTGTTCAGCTACATTGCTAAAAATAGTTAACGAAACGAATCTGTATACTTTAATGTAGTTTACTGACTAAATAAAATTATACTCATGAAATGTAAGCCACATTTAATTTTAAAGTTAATATATCAATTTAATGTTCAAATAAAATAGAATTTTCTACCGTAGAGACACTGCGATAGGCAGACTTGCCTTCCCACGTCATAGGATCGAACTTTTGCAGTAGCGATTTCCCGTCCACTCTCCACAGCGTAGGTCTCGGCTGCGTTTTAAGGTCTGACTTCAGCATAATAAAGGTCGTACTCTGTTGAACAACAACGAATTAAATACAATTAAATCATGAATAATCTTACACAGTAATTTAATTGATCAAATACTAATTTACTATATAATATACTTCTTACAGTGTAGCTTTTCGAATCAATGCCTTCAGAGTAGCCGCAGAAATGCCACATGTAATCTGCGGAATTCAGTTCTGCATCTCGATTCTCCACGTTTGCCGCTTTTGCAGCAGCAGCTTGAGAATTTGGCTGGGGCTGAGGGTTAACAGCAGGAGCGGCATTGCCGTTACTGTGAGTTTTTGGTTTCCTCCCTTGTTTGGCTGGGACTCTGGCTTCACTGTTACGTCTCTGACTCTAGAAAAACGCAAAACAGTTACATCAACATCATACATATATTAGCATATATACTATTACTGTCAAACTATTACAAAAGTATTGTTTGTTTTTACAAAACATGATATTAGTACTTTTACACATTCAGTCGTTTTTCTTTGAAGTTTGACAAAACGTACCGTTTGCATCAGAAACTAATATATAGCATACAATAAAGACAAATTATTCATAGTGAACTTAACGTTTTGTCAGAAAGCCTCAAAATGTTCTTATATTATTACTAGATTGTTGTCTGGGCCCCAGGCAGGGTCGCTATCTTCTTCGCTGGTCTCGTCCAATTCGAGGGGGTCGCTCCATTCCTCGTCAGAGGTTTCGCTCTGCTTATCTTCGGTCTCGCTTTCGCTGCTGTCAAGGCTGTTCGACCCGCTCTGTCGTTTTCGTTTACTGCGGACAGGAGTTCGGGAACTGGCCCTGCGTTTTGAACTGGAAGGCTCATTGTTTTGCTCGCTGCTGGCTTCCAGCTCCCTGGACACTACATTGCGGACAATGTTGTTGTCTTCGCTTTCCATCGCTCCTGCAGTACACAGAAACCTGGGAAAATTTCAGGCAGTCTTCTTACTTTGGTTTGCAAAAGCTTGAAGTTTGTTAACTTTTGTATTGTTGAATACAAACGTCACACTTCGCGATATTGTTTGGTTTTGCTGCATTTAGTTTCGAAAATAGACGCTAGATGGCGTTAAAGTTAAACTTAAAAAAAATATTTATCAAAATATCAATTAATCGAATTAAAAAATATAAAACAGATTAATACATAACAAATCCATTTAAATTATTTCACAAGTTATTTTAGGAGGAAATTTATTTAAAAAAGTGTATTAATGAATGGCCGATACCCCAAACATCCAGAACCAAAGAGGGAACATTTAACTTTGAAATGTGAATTAATGGGAGGATTTTTACGATTGAAAATGACAGAAAACCGACAAAAAAAATGAAAAAATCGATGAATCTCAGTTCATGATATTTCACAAAAAAAAGACACGATAAACCTCAAATCGGATACTTTGTGACGTTTTCGGAGGAAAACTTTTTAATACTTGACGAACTGAAGAAAATCGGGAAATAAGAGTCACAGCATTAAGTACGATAAAGAAAAAGATCGAAAATTCTTCTCCAATTCCAAAATGAGTATCGAAAAAGCTGCGGGTAAATCAGAAAAAAATCATAATACGAAACGGATAATCGGAAACGAAATTAAAAAAGCACCAGAGCGATCGTTTCTTCTTTCAGATCTCAAGATTTCATCGCGAATCAGACATTAAGTGCAAAGAAAACTGAATTATGCCGAGGCTTCTTGTTCTCCATTAATGACAGCAGGGACTTCAGCAGCGGCTGGGGTCTCTTCGCTTTCGTCGGCTCGAACTTTTTTCGCCACACTTTCCTCGGATTCGTCCAGCGATTTTCGCTTCTCAGCTCCCGCCTCAGTAGCTGTTAATATTTCCAAAAAATAGAATTGGTGTGCGAGTTAGTTTTCAAACATTACTTACAGTCGGCTTCCGCGTTTTCTTCGTGCTTGCCATTCTGCTGAGATTCGGATTCCTCGGCCGCTGGTTTTTCCTCCGCAACAGCTTCTGCCGGCTTTTCGACTTCAGCCGTTTCCTCTGTCTTTGCCTCTTCGGGAGCGTCTTTTACGGTTTCTTCTGTAGTGTCTTTTTCAGTTACTTCAGGGGCGGGAGCAGCTTCTTCCGTGCTAACTGCTGGCACCTCTGCTGCCGGCACTTCTGCTGCGGGAACTTCCTCCACAGAGTCCTGCTGCACCTCGCTGAAAAAATCAGAAGTAAAATCTTTAATGCTTTAATTATTCTTTAAAAAACCATTTTTTGAAAGACATCCACTTCTTGAAAAATGTCCGCCATTAACGCTACCTAGCGTTCAAATATTTAACTAAAAAGAGAGGCTAATTTTCCCGCCATTTTTCTTTTTGTAAATCTGTCAAATTCAAATCACTGCCAAAAAGAAGAAAAACTAATTTTACTTCCAATTTTCGTATTAAGTAGCATTTCACATATGAAAAAAAATTACTTCTAGCAGTTCTGTTGTAAAGCGGATGAATGGAGGATTTTTCAAAGGCTTTTCTAGAAAACCGTTATGTGCAAGCGGCTGCTCTGAATGACTGAAATCCTGAACAAAAATGAAAAAAAAACGAAAATTTGTTTACTAAATCGGGTTGTCATGACAACTGTGAGGAAGGCTTGTTGGCTAGAATTATTGACTTTCTTTTTTGCTTCAAGGGGAAAAAAAAGAGAGTGGGGCCTCAGAGTTTAAAGACACATGCGCAAGAAAAGCGGCTTGGGTGCCAGACGACCGGCGCCATCTTGTCAGATTCCACGAACTTCAAACGATAACATTCCGAACATTTGATTCAGGAAATACTTGACAAATCTTGAATGGCACGTTGAACGCATACTGTACCTTGTTTCAGTCTTGTTATCGGCCATGTTTGATGAAGGTTTCTAACGCGAACGTGGATTCAAATCTAAAGAAAATTTGACTAAAAAGAGAAGACCCTGGTTCGGCGGCGGCTTGCTTTACCGGTAACTTCACGTCGTCTACTAATGCCGGCGTCTGAATGATCCCCCCTTCGCCCCGCACCGTGTCACGATTTGGTGTAGCGCGTGGTGTGGCGCCATCTAAGCTAACGCCATCTAGCGGTGGAAAATAGAACTTTTTCACTAGAACTTTAAAATAGTATTAAAATTTTATGTTTGTATTTATTTATCGTAGTTTTTATGTTTCATTATTAGTTGAATGAATAAAATTTTTAAAAAAATTTATCTATTTTTTATATTTAACGGTGAGAACCGGATTCTTTACTGTGAATAAAGCCAAGTGTAAAACTTATAATCAACGTTAAGAGCTTGTGATATATATTTAATGTACTGTATATATTTAATATAGACCACATTAAATACGAACTAAAGCTGAATTCTTGAAACTGATGAGGAAAAAAAATCAGGAAAATTTGAAGAAGAAGAAAAAAAAAAGAAGAATGGTTCCATCCGGGATCGAACCGGAGACCTTCTGCGTGTAAAGCAGACGTGATAACCGCTACACCATGGAACCGTGATATTGGGTCTAATCTAAAATATATATTCACGAAATAAATATAAATATAAATAAGTATATAATATAAGATATATATCAAATAAATAATATATATAACAGCTGGTTTGTTACTTGTGAAAGTTCCTATTAATTAACTTAACTATATGATTATATTATGCTACATACTTTTAGGTCTATTAATAATATAATGAAAAATTATTATGTCCAACATGTATGTTTCTTTTTTTTCTCGCATGACATTCATTGTTGCACTGCACTACACGATGTTTGCTGAATCCATGCAAAAAGAAACGAATAATATTCAAATGAATATATTGTTTAAAAAATAGACAAAACGCAAAAAAATTGGGATATGAAAAAAAATACATGCAGACGAGCACAAACACTAGGCTGAATGAGAAATACACGAATAATCTTAGAAGAAATCTAGTACATTGAGGAATAGTCCGACTGGAAAGGTACATTACTTGAACTTAGCAGAAGGTAGAAAACATACATCAATGTGGGAGAGGTTACATGACTTTGTTTTTGTTTTTTGCTTTTTTGCTGGAACACAAGCATCACGGAGTGATGTGCACTGAAATTCAGATTTTTAAAAAAAAACTTTTGGTAGTAGCAAATAAAATAACCAAATCAAGAATCGGAGCGACGACAAGAACCTGCAATTTTCAATTGACAATTTTCAAGATCTTTTTGAAGAGGTCTCTCAATCTGCTTTCAGTTATATACACGGCTTAAAAGAGAACAAAGTACGTTAAAAAATCAAATGGCACGTGACAATAAATTAAGATATCAATACACTGCTGCTTCTCTTTTGTGATTTCAAGACTTCTTTCTTCTACATTTGTCTACTCTGGGGGGAATATAATAAGCTGCCAAACTCATTAGTAAAAAAATTACACTGAGATTTTACATTTAGCTTCAGAAGAGTGGGTTTAACCAAAAAAAAAACTCAGAAAAAAAACAATGGAAATGCACTAGAAATAGATGTGCCATTATAAAAGATGATTCTTCGTGTGGAAATATTCAATTTTTTTTTAGATTTTAGTTTACTGGCGTCTGGGTGGATCTTATGACTTTTTCTTCCCATTCTGGATTTTTTTTCAGAGTTTCCAGATTTTGTATGGCGAATTTTTTGATGAATTTGACTTGGAGTTTCCCATTTAAAGGGAAACGGGAATTTGTATTTTGGTGATACGTGGGTTCTTTTGACTGCCGAATTTTTTTCTTCCTTCTTCCAACGTTGCTAATGTACTGTTTCCTCTAGGGACGTTTCAGGCCAAATGGGTGGAAGTGTCTTGCTGAGTTACAAAGTCAGGCCCGTCTTGTGTGCGCTCGGTGATGCATTGCAGAAGGGCGGAAAATTCCCTTTCCAGCAGCTGCCTTGCCTGCAAATCACAGTAAATAAATACTATTTCACTTTCTGAAAATTTAAGACAAGTTAAAAGGGCTAACCTGAGCGTTCTGCGTCGGAATCTGCAGGGCCAGGGCCATAGCATTGCTGTCGAAGCTCTCGTCAAGGGCAAGAAGTGATCCATGAACTCCAGATTCCATCAGATTGTTGGCGTATTCCTATTCGCGTGAAGCAAAGATCCCAAATAGCGCAAAAATGAAATATTTGTCTATTTTGCTTTACTTTTTTATTATTTACTACTTTATTTACACTATTTTATATTTTATATTTATATATTTGCCAAAGTTTGCAAAATATTCAAAATTCTTCTTTTTGCGAATGAATTACCTTGAGTCCGCACATGGTGACCCATCGTATGACGCGTTCGTTGGTCCAGACGATGACGTCGCGGCTGTCGGGGTCGGCGTCGGCTTGTCGTCGACGCTCTTCCAGCAAGCGTCGGTCGTAGTTGAGACGCTTCAACAGCAAAGTGCCGTACTGGAGACTAGTCCTGTTTAATCACAAACAATTTACACGTTATAAAATAAATTACAAAATTAGAACAATAAATATAGATACAAATAAACAAAATAAATAATAAATATTTTAAATAAACACAAATAAAAAATTATACAAATAATAATACAAATAAAATTTAGTATTTTATTTCTAATTTTACCGATGGAAAGCGTCGACCATCTTGAGCTGGCCGCGCAGTTCTCGTTTGGTTAAATGATCCAGCATTCGAGCGTCCACTAGCGATTCCATGAACGCAGAGCGGTACTGGGCTAATCCCAGCGATGGCAGCCAATAGTGTCCCACCCAAGTGTGGTTCATATCCCCAAACGCCAGTGTAGTTCGGGCTACAAGTATTATTGTTAGAAAAATAGTATTAAGTTGATGAACTCATAAATAGTAAACGTAATTCCAACACATATATAACAGAATTACATATTTATATTAAAATTATGTATATTTAAATTAATAATTTAAAAAATAAATTAAATTTATACTAAAACTTTTTATATATTTCATTAAAAATTTTATTAACTAAAAAATAATTGTTTAAATTATTATTATAAACTCATAACTAAAAGTAGGCATAGTAGTTAAATTAAATAAATTTTAGTTTTAGGTGATTATTTTTTTTACCAGTGCGTGGAGCAGACGGAGACGTCAGGGTGACCATTTCCTGAATGGCCAGTCGCAGTTTCAGTCGATGAAGTGGATTACTAAAAGTATATAAAAATCAGATTTTAATAATCAATTTTCACAATATTATGATAAAATAGAATAGAGTAAATTAAATACAAGTTTATAAATTATCACAATATCAACAAAATTAACTTTTTTTTAATTCTTACACTTAACGTAAATTAAAATAAACCAAAAATATTTACCAAAATTCAATTTAAAATATATTCGATTAAAATTATCATAACAAATATAAAAACCAATTAAATACGTTGATATTATTAACGTACCTGATTCCGATTTCCCGCTGTATTTCCGTATCCGATAAGGCGGACATGATGGCACCTGATTTGACGTTAGCCCGACAGGCCGCTACGTACCAGGGTGGCATTCCCACCCACAGTTCCAGCCAGGCCACGACGGTAGGTCCGTTCCAGAGGGCGAATGGAGTTCCAGCTTTCATAGCTTCAGCCAGTAATTCGTGTCTAAAATAAAAAAAAAAACAAATTACAAACGTCCCATTCAAAAATTTTGTTAAAATTTTATCAAATTCTAATTTACTTTAGATTTTTAAAATATTAGAATTATAATTAAAACAATTTACTTTCGCTTTATCCTGCGATCGAAATCCTTCTGTCCCAAAGCGGCAGTTCCGGTGGGCGTGGGAGTTGAGGGTAGTGGGACAGCACCCCATTCCGGATCAATGGCCCCAGCGTACGAGCTGCTGGAAGGTGTCATGTCCCGCAAGCTGGAATCGTCGCCCCGACTCACCACAGGCGACATGGTCCCTGCTAAGGCAATTAATAATAATAAATAACACTGGTAAATAATACTGGTACTACTACTACTACTGCTACTACTACTGCTACTGTTACCACTACTTCTACTGCTGCTGCTGCTGCTGCTGCTACTACTACTACTACTACTATTAATATTACTACTACAAATAATTATAATAATAATGATATGCAAAGAGCTTACCAGACGAGGAAACGTCTTTGGATTTGCTGACTTTGTCTTTCTTGCTGCCGAAGATCTTGCCCAGCGACGACTTGATTCCTTTCTTCTTCTGCTGCTCGCTGCGGGCCGGAGGCAGTGTCGACGACTCGGCCGGCGAGGATGTGGTCACGGGCCGGGCGTAGAAACCGCCCGTGGCCAGCGAGTCCTGGCTCGAAGTGGTCGACGGCAGACTATCGCCCAGCGAGCTCCTATCAAACACAAACGACTGGATTACTAAACAATTTACTAGTTTAAATATCCAAGCGCCTAAGTGAACGAACAGACGAATGAATAACTAATAAAGCAGCAAATAGCAACCAGAAATGAAAATTAAAGAAAACAGGGCGGCTAAAATAATAAATATTTATCTACACGTCTGGATCGATCCTATTGGAAACATTCACAACTGAATTACTAAAAAACTTTACTAATTTAACTATGAAGCGTCCAAGTGAACGAACAGACGAATGAATAACTATTAAAGCAGCAAATAGCAACTCAAATGATAAAAAAATGAGGAAAACAGTTCTACTACAGTAATGAATATCTATCTACAAAGTCCGATCAAATCGACTGAAACAAATCTATTAAACACAAGGCAAAGAAATAAATTCAAAAGTACGCAAACGTTTGATAGGATTTTCTACAAGTTTAAATTTACGAGTCGAATGGAACCTTAGATATTCAGCGTAATCCCTTCCTCGTTTGCTGTTTAAAGAGCGCATGAAAAAAATGTAATAAAATGGTATTAACATTACGCAATAATAATATATATCAATTTCATATAAACTTTCATAGATTAGCAATCAGTTCTAACCTGCGATGATCTTCCGAGCTAGCAGCCAAAGCCTGTTGAAGACGGTCCAACCTTACGGAACGTGAATCCTGCAGGAATATTTAAAAGATATTGACAAATTATATATATATTATAAATCAAATTACAGATTTTATAATCTTAATTTTAATAATTTTTAATTTTAGTAGTGAGTTTATACCTGAGATTCGTTTAGCTGCCCTTGACTAAGAGACGAGTACTGAAACAGCGGTGAATTCATCTGCTATAAAAATGATTACAAGTAAAATTTTTACTAATTAAACTAATACACGTACTATACATGAATACACCAACAAAAAAAACATAATAGATATAGTTATTACTGGAATATAACAATAATTTAAATACCATGTTTGACACAGATCCTTCTGGTGAAGCAGTGGAGTACGCCCAGCCCATCTACAGAAATTAAAACATATATAATTAGAATTAAAATTTAAAGTAAAATATTAATAATTTTCAAAAAGCACACGCCATGCTTGTTAGTATTCTTTCTCATTCTAGTTTGTATTATTAGCTTATGGGCATTTTTTTTTCAATAAAAAATTTTCAAATTCCGTTGATGACATGCTGTGTAGAGCAGCAGCGTTTTGCATTCACTTCAATACCCCGTGGTATCCAGAACACCAATCAGCCAGGGTCTCGTACAAGTTGACGCTGTCTTTAGACCTTGGGATCTGTTTCAACATTTTCGCCACATTTCAAATTTTTATTTTCCCACAACGGAAAATTAATCCAAAGTAATTATAATAAACTGCAACTATAAATTTTGTTCCCTGCATCGTTGCAAGCCGTTGGATTCATAATTAAAAATCCTGACTTTATAACTTATACTTTGTACTAACTTAATAAAGCAAATCTGTTAATTATTATCCATTGCAGCATGATATTCTGTAACACACAATAATGTATAGATCCAACTTAATACAAAATACAATAATTCAAAAGATCTAAGTAAATATTAATAATAATAATAATTAAGTAAGTAATACTGTAATAATATTTCTAAAACGAAAAATGCATTAAATTTCAGAATAAAAATTTCAAATTCAGAATTAAACCATAAAATCTGACAAAAATAATTTTAAAAAATGTAGTTATAATAAATCTTAGACCCTAAACGTACAAATGGCTTTTTCCCGTTGTTTACATTCAGAATCCCACTTACACAGCTTATTCTAGATTTTCTTGACTGCTAACCCAGTATGAGAAATAATAGTTAAAAATACCGTATGGAATTTCTGGAGATAATCCCTCTGTGGGGACGCAGCTACCGCATTCTGATTAGCAAGCGGCGAAGAGGCAGAGTTAGCGTTATAACCGGGGTGTCCGACCGGGCTGTGATTAGCAGGTCCTACTCGCGGGGTCGACCGTCCGCTTCCGGCGACGTGATTTCCAACGTGACTAGGCATCACGTGATCCAGGCTGCTTACTCGGTGCTCCAGTTCTTCGGCCCGAGCTTCCGTGCATTCCTTCTCTTCTTGGATCAGCCTGCAAGTCCAAAAAACATTAATAAAATAAAATTTAATAAAAAATAATACAATAACAATTTAAAAAACAGAATTATTAAATATATAAGCAAAGGAATAAGGAAATATGAGGGAAGAGAGAAAATCTGGAAGCACGACACTGTGCTAGCCCGTAGGAGACAAAGGGGAAAATAAGGGAAAAAAGGGGAAACTGAAAGTGGAAACAACGAAACCAGTGAACTGAACCTTGAACCACACCATCATGGGCAACGCATGAACCGAATCGGCCTGAACCGGCTCACTTTTTCCCCCGAACCGCCCACCTCTGCTTATAATGTAAGCCAGATTGCAAGTCTTTGACTGGCTACTAACCAGTGCTTCCACTTTGCAGGGAAATTCCCTCAGAAATGGAAAACTGGGTCTCAAAAAGGACAAGTAAGGGAAAAATAACACAGAAGTTTAGCTTGTTACCCTAGACGGAGGGGAAGAGGATAACTGATATCTACAAGAAAAGGGAAAAAATGAAAACTGTGCCCTTTTTAAGGGAAAACGTAAACCAGATTGCAATTCTTTGACTGGCTACAAACCTAATCTCTTGGTTGATGGCGTCTAGCTGCTCCTGAAGCATCATAGCCAGGGTCTGGGCATCGGTATGACTCGAAGGGGAAAGCATAGCTCCCAGGTCAGCTAAATCTCCTAGCTCGTTGAGGTACCCTGGATACTGGGCCACCTCCTCATCACCCGCATCGTCTTCGTGAACGAGACCCTCACCATTGTCGCCCATCTCGCGGCCTGTTGACCAAACAGTGAATTTTAATTTCAGTCTAAACATGTACAGCCATGAGTAAAAAAAAAAAAAAAAGGTATCCACCCAGACTAAAATAAGTTGCTTTAAAATCAATTGTTATATTACTTTAGCAATCAAATTGTTAACAAGAGTGAAAACTGAATTGATTTTAACTCTTTTGACCTCTATTTAACCGCAATGGTAGTGTTCAACTTTATTTAAAACGTTATATTTTTACCTTTATAAATTCAAAATTTATAAATTTAATAATAATGTAATTTGTAAAACCTTTTATTAAATTCTTTTTTCCAGGTGGATGTACTAAATTATAGTATTGATATTTCTCGTTATTAACGGGTTCTAGGACTCCTATACGTATCAAATTGTGTTAAAAGGTATGTATACTGTATAAGTACGGACCACGATTATCGTGGATTCCTGACTCGGGACCTGCAGATGCTGGGGACGGGGCGTTCTGCATGCTGCTCCACTCGTCTTCAATCTCCCGAATGTTGCGGGCCTTCGGCAGACGCGGCAACGACCGAGTGTCAACGAACGATGTTTCAATGGGCTGCGGAGAAAGCGACCTGCATTTCACACAAAAACCAAAATTAAAATAATTTAACTTGAAATGAATGGATAAGGCGTAAGTATTGCCTTGTAAGTGCTTCTGTCTGTTGAATGTTCAGTGCGATTTCTTGCTGGAGCAGCTGACGACGCACAGCGTCCATTTCCAGGCGGGAAGTGTTTAGTTCCTTTAAAATCTCCGACTAAAAATTTACGAAAATAATTAAACATTGCATTACCAAATAACGTTAATATTAATATAACTGACTCAATAAACTACAGAAGTATAGCGCAAAGGTAAAATTAGATTGTTTAAATTTGTAAAAGTACCTTTTCAAGATTAGGATCTTTCAGTAAATAAAAATTAATATAAATTGATAAAAATCTGTATAAAAACAATTAAAATTCCAGATAAAAAATAAGGAGTATGATTTAAAATTTCATAATTTTTGAACAAAAGTAACCTTAATATAACTAAAACAACAAACTAACGCAACAAACTATAGAAACAAAACGCAAAGGCACATTTAGATTATTTAATAATTAAAATTTTTATTTATTTCATTTAATTCATTCAAGGCATGCACGTTTCCGCCCGTGGCCTCAACAATTAACTCATTAACTCATTATAATAATTTAAATAATCTAAATAAAACTCTAGATAAAATGACACTTTTCAAATTAGTCAAAGTACCTTTTCGAGGTTTGATTCTTCCAGTTGCTTTTTGATTCTCTCCAGTTCCTGGGTCAAGTGATTTTTCTCCTCCAGGGCAGACATTCGCTCCTTTAAATGCACCTGCAAGCGCTCATTGGATTCTACAAGGGAAAAAAAATATGTACATACGTACGCATATGTATACATGTTAACCAACATAGAATTAATTAAATTCTATAATTAAACTAACTGTAATACATAACAGTACAAGAAACTCACTATCACTCCCACGTTATAAATTGGTACTAAACTATTTAATTAAATTAAATACTATTTTAATTTATCAGTTTTATCAACGGTTATTGTTTTTATAGTTTGAGTACTATTTACACGTATCCGTCAGTTAGTTACTAAATAGTGCTAATTACTGTTCAAATTCTCGTGTTTTCAATTTAACACATTCATTCATTTGAATTTTGACTGTAGTAGCAAAACCGTAAAAGCAACTGAACTCGCTGAGTCGCTAGCTCATTAAGGTAGAGGCATTCATTCAGGCAAACTGATTTACTAAAATTCAGTATCAAATTAAACAGCAAACTATACCTTTAATTAATGTTATCTGTATTTCCATGTTAAGTTATAGTTCTAAAATTCTTCTAGTAAATCAAGACTTCAAACCTTGAAGTAATTTGTCGACAGTGGACGACAGCCTCGAATTGTGTTCTTCGTTGATTCGCAAACGCTGCTGGAGTTTCGCAACTTCGGTAGATTTTTCTTCGAGCTGACCTTCCAGACGCTGAATCCGGTCTTCAGCAGATCCATGGCGCTCCTGTACCTATCGAAAGAAATACAGATTTAGTCTCTGGTATTCTCAATACGAAAATGTTCACAGTTCAACCTGACTGAGTTCGTGCTGCACTTCGGGCAGTTTCGACAGCTGCGCAATCTTCTGATCCGACAGCTCGAGCTTCTCTTCGATGGTCCTAATCTGGTCTTCCAAAAGCTATTCAAAAATCAAAATATTAATTGGGGAGTGGAAAAATGTCTTATCTTGAATTTTAATACTTTAATTTGTGCATCTTTATTGCGCAGCTCCTGTTCCAGGCGTTCGTTCAAGTCATGAAGAGACGTGGACTCGCGCTGGGCATTCAAGTACCGTTTTTCCAGAGTAGCGATTCTCTCTTCCTGTTGTCATATTTATTTTAGTGTAAAATATACATATTCATAGTTCAGTACAAAGGTTAAACCTGATCCTTACATTTATTTTAGTTTAAAATATGTATATATATTTCGATATAAAAGTTAAAACCTGATCTTGATTTTGTGCAGCTTTCTCCTGTAGGTCTCGCTGTAAGCGGAGCTGCAGCTCCTGCGACCTCTGACCTTCCCGCTGCGCGGCACGCAGGGCTTCCTCCGCTTCCGTCACTTTGCGCTGCAGCAACGATAACTCAGTGCTTTGCTTCTCAATGGTCGTTTGCAGTTCCGTTACTTTGCTGGCCTCGGCAGAAGCTTCCGCAGAGCCGTTTGATAGGTTACCTGCAGCAGCTGTAACATTTTCAGCGTTCTTCTCGTTATTTTGCGTAGGGGCCAGTCCCCCGTTCTTGTAATGCTGTAACTGTAAAGGAAATAGTTGCAGAAACTATAAATAAGATAAGAGTAAACTGTTTACCTCTTCTTTGACTGTGTTTAATTCTTCCTCGAGTGCTGCGTTTTTCTCCAGGGCAACCCTGAGTCGTTCACGAACCTGCAAAAATATTAAATTAGTTTTGGGCATGGAGAATATTAATAAAAATTACAGATTACCTTTTCATCTAAGGCTTTGTGATGCTCAAAAAGTGATTTCAGAGCTTTGAGTACTTCCACCTCAGAGGAAACGCCCGCACTGTTGGCCGCTTGCCTCTTAACCACCGTCATTCGTAAAGACCTCTCGTGCCGAGAAACCAGACACTCGAGATGCTCCAGCAAAAGCTGTAACCAACAAACAATTAAAAAAGTACATTAAATAAGAATATTCATTTAAAACGGCCTAAGTTTGTAAATACCCTGGTGTTATTGCGTTCTGCTTTAAGCTCCAGGATTTCTTCATCTTTTTCTGATAGCTGTTCTCGAGCTTGTGCCAACTCTTTGGTCAGTGATGCTAATTCCTATTACAGATTCATTAATTATTTAAATTTTCGTAAATAATAATGTATTTTGTTGCCTGAGGTAGGGAAGCAGCCAGCTGCCTCTGCAGACAATCCCGATCTTTTTCCGTATCTGATAAGCGAGCCTCGAGTTCCGAGAGTCGGTCCTTTAACAATGAGCAAGTAAACTGGTTAACACAACAATAATTTGGCTACAAATAAAGTTGTACCTGGGCATCTCGTAAAGAGTCAACAAGACGATCCCTTTCGTCGAGCATGGAGACCATGAGTTGCTCTAGATTTCCCTCATCTCCAGAGAGGAGCTGCGAGGATCGCTGGGAAATCTGACTGGCATCCTCGCTGATTGTAGGCATAACATCACACATCATATTCCACATTTTGATTTCAGTCCAGGGCTTTTTCCAGGCTTAAAGAAACAGCTTAGTTCCGGCTGCCGCAGAATGCCGACCGGGGGCCCAAGTAAATGAATAATTACGTGATTTCTACGATATTCATGTAGAGACCTATGGTTGCTAGGAAAAGGCGTATTACAAATGAATAAACCTCTTCTAGTGTGTCAAACAGGCAGCAATACAGACACAGACCATTTCTGGAGCATTATTTTATTATCTAATGCGATATGTTCGAAGGAAAATTTTCAATACAAGTCAGAAACTAGAAAAGAGTTGGGCGGCTGTCAAAATCCCGAAAGGTTCAGGTCCGCCATGTTATACCGCCATCTTCGATTTGTTCATGACGTTTGAGGTCACGTGACAATATTTTTAGTATTTATATTAAAATACTATTTATTAATTATTTCCAAATACATATTTCTTGATTTGTAAAATCTTTGTCTAGTTCATTTGTAGTTATTTAATAATTTCATATTTTGTAATCATATTTGGTCACGTGACTTGTGACAGCCAATAGAGGCCCTCCAGGATTTAAATGGAAAATATGTCAAAAACTTTCTACTGAGAAAAACTTTCTAATTCATAAGACCGGCGTACGTCAGCAGATAAACTACTCTTGCTGTATATAATAACAATTTATTTGCCTCTGTAATATAAGAATCAAACAGAATGAGTGCAATAGGCAATTTTTTCTTAACTATACTGGTGCATCTGAGTATGTACGTAGTTGGAGGTATGTATTTGGTAAAAGAGATGTTTTCCAAGCACCGCCCTTTGAGAGGTAAGACTTAAAGTTTAGTTTAAAAATATGCAACATTCATTTTAATTTATTTGAATATAGACCTCCCACGACGAGAAGGTGAAACTGCAGTCGTTACTGGAGGAAATCGAGGAATTGGATGGGAGATAGTCAAACGGCTCGCAGAAGCGGGAATGCACGTCATTGTTGGTAATGCATTATTTTTTAGGAGAAATACATTTTCTGTACATAATTTAACTAAAGGTTGCAGAGACGGGGCCAGCAAAGACATTTTATACCAAAAAATTGAGGAGTTTGGACTTCCCAAAGAAAAAGTCGAGTGGTTGCCTCTAGATGTGTCGTCTTTACATTCCGTTCGAGATTTCGCTGCCAAGATTCTTGAGAAAAACCTGCCAATAAGTCTTCTTATCAATAACGGTATATTTTCTCACTTAAAACGTTATTTTCTATTAAATTTGCATTTTCTGCTTGCGCTTGTAGCTGGTGTTATGTTTGTCCCTTACGAGGAGACTAAAGACGGCTTAGAATCCCATTTTGCTATAAATTATCTTGGCCACTTCCTTTTGACCCATCTTCTGATGCCGCAGTTGAAGGCTGGTGCTCGGGACGGGCGAGCCGCTCGAGTGGTTAACGTCTCATCTTCCGCTCACGCGTTCGGCTGGATGAACCTGGATGACCTACAAGCAAAGTATACAAAAATACACCTTGGTGAATCAACTTTTCTAAACATTATGGTTGCTATTAGGAAATACTACAGCCCGATCTATGCCTATTCACAATCAAAACTCGCTCAGATCATGTTTGCCGAGTATTTGGATGCTCGTCTCAGTTCAGCCAATATACCAGTTTCAGTTTACGCTCTTCATCCGGGAATGATCAAGAGCAATTTGTACACACGGACTTGGTATTCCAGACTTACCGTCGCGTTAACGGGCTGCGTCTTTAAGGTACTGTGTTATATTCTGGACAATACTTTGCGAAATATCATAATTTTGTATCAATTTAGACCGAAGCGCAGGGAGCAGAGCGAGTACTTTACACCGCACTCTCCGAAGAAGCGGAAAATCTTGGCGGGAAATATTTTGAGAACTCGCGTGCTGTTCGTCCCATTGCCAAAGCCTCAGACCTGCGGAAGCAGCAGAAACTGTGGCAACTGTCCTGCGATTTGCTCAACATTAACGAATTTGGCACTGCTTGATTGAGATAAGCATAATAAAACACAAAGATGCAATTTGCGAATAATAAAAAGTGTATTACGAGTAAGAAATAAACATCCAACCAAATTTCAACAACTAAATGAAACTAAGACAACCTTTTTAAGATATATCACCACCTTGTTCTTGGTAATTAACTGCACTATAGTGCACTAATATCTGCGTTATGAGACTAAAATAAAAATTAATGGGTTAAAATACAACCTAGAGATTGCACGGATTAAATAAATCTCGGTCGGTTAAAAAAAAAAAAATTACGATTTTTCAAGATACTTGTACAAAACTTTCGATGCACTGGGATGTTCGTAAACCATTTGTGAAGCAATCCAAGTGGACTGGACATTTAAATCCTGATCCAGAAACACAAAATCAGCGTCAGCACCGAAACTGAGGGTCCCTTTCTTGTGCTGGATCCCTAAAGCTTGTGCTGGGTGAAGGCTAGCGGCTTCAAGCGCCTCCACAATCGAACAACCTGCGATTAAAATCATTACTTCCAATAAATTTCAAAAATTTTAAGTTATATTACTCACCTGTAGCTGTTCTGAAATGCTTCACGCATTTGTCCATGGTGGCAACACTCCCGCAGAGGGTTGAAGTCCCGGCTAGGACTGCACACTTTTCCGTGACATCCACGTCTTGTTCGCCGAGCTGATAGGTCCCCGGTTTCAGACCCAGGCCCGACATGGCGTCAGTTACCAGTACGATACCTTTGGGATGCGTGCGGTAGGCGATACGCAATGCAGCAGGGTGCGTGTGGATACCGTCCGCTATGATACCGTAGAAAATGTTTTGGTCCCTCGGTATTTTGTTCGAGGTCAGAAGTCCGATCAAGCTCGGATCCCGATGATGAAACTAAAAATTTTGATTTACACAAAATATGAATAATTTTTCAAGTAATATGAGTATTATTACCGGTAGCATCGCGTTAAACAAGTGAGTAATCAGCGTTGCTCCGCACTGGACGGCCGTTTCGCCCTGAACGAGGCTTCCCATGGAATGTCCTAAATTAATCCAAAAATAAAAACCAAATAAAATTAAATTCTCATTAAATTACCTATGGAAACTGTTATTCCATTTCCCTTGAGGCTCGAGATAACATCACACGAGTTATCGAGTTCGGGGGCTAGGGTTATAATCTCTATGTTCTTCCAGTCGCTGCCATATACTTCTTTGAATGTCTCAAAACCCTATGAAATACAAAGGAACTTGTATACGAATTTGCAAATTAATGAAAAATAATGTGAATCATACATTAGTGAATGTCTGAATGTACTTGGTATCGTGGGCTCCTTTTTTTTCGACATTAATAAACGGCCCCTCGACATGGGCACCTAGAATTTCCGCGCCTTCGGGTCCGCCAGCCGTTTTCTTGATTTTACCAAGAGCCTTTAACACAAGAAAATGAAATTAAGAAGAATTTTTGTTAATTTGTGGTCATTTGTATTTACTCTATGATAAAATTCTTTCGGAGATGTAATTAGAGTCGGACAAAAAGCTGTCACTCCGTTCGCGAGGATCCCTTTCCTTACCGTGCTGATCCCTTGCTCGAGATGACTCTCGTCTTGAGAGAAATCTATGCCAAAGCCGCCTGCAGAAAGAAACTCTTCTCGTTATGTGAAAGTACAACGAAAAATAATTTATCGAAACGAGCCGTTTATCTGAATGTCGATAAAGCCAGGAGCGATGATCAATCCATTGCAGTCGACCTGAACGTCTGCGTAATCTTTCTCGTCAAAGAAGACGGGCTCGGGATTCAGGATTTTCCCGCTGCGAGTCCACAGATCTTCCTTGATGATTCGATGATCTCGAAGGAGGAAACAGTTTCGGAACTGGATAATGTCACCATTTTTGACAGTAGGGAACATTACCTAACAAAATAAGTAACACCTATAAATCGACCTTTATTTCAAGAAAACTAAATATTTCAAATTATATTTACTTAGTATCGAAGTTTGTTTTTAGGTTTTCTATTTTTTTTGTCGTTGCATAAAATTTTCCCACTATTTCCCTTTTAATTTTCCGTTTTTCCCTTTGCTAGAGAATATCAGTTTTCCCTTTTTCCCCCCTTATTAATAAAACTTTCCTTTAACTCCCTTTCCTCTCTTCCCTTATTTTTCCCTTTCGAGACTCAGTTTCCCCTTTTCCAGGGAATTTCCCTGCGAAGTGGAAGGACTGAATCCTTCATCATGAATTAGTAAACAAAGGAAATAGTACTAAACTGCAAACCGCTGAATATTCCATGCGTGCGGATCATGGAACTGATCTGCCATTTATTCTTATTATCCTACGGAGTTATAATAATCCCTGAAAAATTGAACATTTTATATCTAGAGTTATTTTTAGATTTTTTTTCCTATTTTAGCATTAATTTACATGAAGAAATGCTCTCGAGTACCGCGGATTTCAGATGTAAAAATATTATTTCACCGGGTACTTGAATATTTTATGTTATTTTATTCTATATATATTCCACAGTGTAGTTTTGATATATCTAACAATAATTACTGTCATTGCTGGCCCAGCGGAAAATTAAGGATGTCGGCTACATCCTGAACGACATCCTGAATATCCTGAACCACGTCCGACTGTGGATGAATAAAATAAAATTGTGCTGAGAATTGTGAATCTTGATTATTGAGGGCACCATTAAGTATCCTGAAAAATGCTTTTTCAGGACGTTGTCAAGTATCCTGAATATGTATTATTCAGGTAGTCCGGTATCAGGGTCCTGAACACCCTGGAAGTGGGCCAGTTTCACTGTACTCAGAGTCCTGATTGGCATCCTGAAAATATCCTGAAAAGGATATTTTCAGGGTCCTGATTTTCCCCAAGGTTTTCGTCCGTAAGATTTTATACACCTCCTCGGTTCGAGCGATAAATGCACCGTTTGGTCACAGTGCCTTTTCCACTTTTCAATTTTCCATTTTTTCCCTCTTCCCTTATCTTTCCCCCTTTTTCCCCCTCCGTGCAAGAATATACAGAGTCTAGATTTCCTCTCTACTCTCTTCTCTTCTTCTTCCCTTTTCAGACCCCATTTCCCCCCTTTTTCAGGGAACTTCCCTGCAAAAGTGGAAACACTGTTTTCCAGTGTTTTTCCTCAGATTTAATTTTTTTTTTGTTGCTATAATTGCTTTCAAGTGTTGAGTTTAGTTGTAGCATTTCTCTACATCGCGTATCCATCTCCCATCCTTTCAGTGCTTCCACTTTGCAGGGAAATTCCCTCAAATAAGGAAAAGGGGGAAGAGGGGAAGGGGAAAATGGAGGGAAAAGTGAATTTACAAATGTAGCTTTACTCAGTATCACGGAAGGGAAAAAAAGGGAAACTGGTATTTTCAAGTGGAGGGGGAAAAAGGGAAACTGGTATTTTCAAGCGGAGGGGAAAAAGGGAAAAAAAGTATCCCTAAGTATCCCTTAAGACGAACATGGGGGAAACTTTGGCAATTTTCTACTAAAATACCTGCAACTTCCCAATTATTTCTAATAAACTTTCCTAACGAACATATCTAATGGCTGCATTTTACAACAAGTCCCAGTTTTCTGGGACTTCGATTATAATTTAAAAAACTTTTTTCTGGAACTTCCATTTTTTTAGCAACGCCATCTAGCGAGCTTCCTAGGAAACGTATACAAGTTCTAAATCAATTCGTATTATTATTGTCAATTTTATTACTATTTAACACTTTTATTTTATATAAATGATGAAATAGGACTCCATAATTCAATTTTAACGAATTTATGTTTGAAAGAGTCCGATATTTAGCAGCGCCATCTAGCGAGTGTTCTAGAAAACATTTAACAGTTTTATTATTACTATCATCAACTATTATTATTATTATTATTATTATATTATTATTATTATTATTATTATTATTATTATTATTATTATTATTATTATATTATTATTATTATTATATTATTATTATTATTATTATTATTATATTATTATTATTATTATTATTATTATTATTATTATTATTATTATTATTATTATTATTATTATTATTATTATTATTATTATTTAACGCTATTCTGCTGTTATTATTAATGGATTATTCTTCCAAAATATCCTTTACTGAATAATTATGCGTTAGATTTATTTAAGCAGAACATCAGCGCCATCTAGCGAGTGTTCTAGGAAACATTTAACAGTTTTATTACTCCCATCATCAACTATTATTATTATTTTTATTATTTAAGGTTATTCTGCTGTTCTTATTGATGGAATATTCTTCAAAAATATCATTGAATGAATAATTATGCGTTAGATTTATTATTATTATTATTATTATTATTAATATTATCCGATCGCCATTTTATCAAGGTCGCTCGCTCGCGCGCGCGGGAAAAACAAAAATAATTTTTTCCTCCTTGAAAGTTTTGCTTTCTTCTATTGTCCTTTATGGCAAAGAGAATTAATTTAGTGTGAAGAATTCTCCACTTTAGTTTGTGTCGCTTATTTTTGCTGTATCACCTCCAAATGGTAGGCTATTTAAACCCACCATTTACTCTGTGGGCTTCCCGTGCAAGAAAAGAGGCAGTAACTTGGTAGCAATTTTCTATTATGTTACATTATATTTATCAAATGAATGGCGGGAAATCCCACAGCTTTTATTCCCACCAACAAAGAAATTTCTCAGTTTTGGAAAAGTGAAAAAAAAATCAATTTTTTCTACGCTAAGCCTGATTCAGGATACTGAAAACTGAATTACTGATCTAGCTTCTTGTAAGTCAGGAAAGAATCTTAAGATGGCGTCTGCGATTGTTGAAATTTCTCAGTTTTGGAAAAGAAAAAAAATCAATTTTTTCTACGCTCGTTTGGTCCATTAAGCCTGATTCAGGATGCTGAAAACTGAATTGCTGATTTAGCTTCTTCTAAGTCAGTAAAAAATCTTAAGATGGCGTCTGCGGTTGTTGAAAATTTTCAGAAAAAGTTAGGAATTGCAAAATTCAATTTTTCTACGCTCGTTTTGTCCCTTAAGCCTGATTCAGGATGCTTAAAAATGAATTACTGATTTAGCTTCTTTTAAGTCAGTAAGCGATTGTTGAAAATATTCAGAACAGTTAATAATTGCAAAATTCCATTTTTCTACGCTCGTTTCGTCCATTAAGCCTGATTCAGGATGCTTAAACCTGAATTACTGGTTTAGCTTCTTATAAGTCAGTAATAGATTGTTGAAAATTTTCAGAAAAGTTAAGAATTGCGAAAAAAAAGGGAGCTATGGTTGGCTTTTCCTTCTGAATTCAACACAAAAGAGCATGTCGAATGTTTCCCAAGATCCGGCAACGTCGCTTACAATTTTTCATCCAGAAAGTCGAGTTTGCTGGAGCGAAAACTTGACTTGAAAAGCAAAAAGCTTTTTGGTTCGTCCACCTGTGACACTTATCAAAGGTTCATAGTCCTATAGACCATCACTGAAAATCACTTTTTAAGCACAGACTGAATCGCTAAAACGACTGAAAACTGAGGGGATTTGTTGATACAAGTACGTGATTCTAGGCTGGGGGAGTCTCAAGAATCCAGAAGTGGAGAAACTTTCAAGAGCTGGACCATGAAAATCACTTTTTAAGAAACCAGCACAGACTGATTCGCTAATATGACTGAAAACTGACGGGATTTGTTGATACAAGCACGTGATTCTAGGCTGGGGGAGTCTCAAGAATCCAGAAGGTCCTATAGACCATCACTTTTTAAGTAACCAGCACAGACTGAATCGCTAAAAGGACTGAAAATTTACACGATTTGTTGATACAAGTACCTGATTCTAGGCTGGGGGAGTCTCAAGAATCCAGAAGTGGAGAAGCTTTCAAGAGCTGGACCATGAAAATCACTTTTTAAGAAACCAGTACAGACTGAAAATTTACATGATTTGTTGATACAAGCACGCGATGCTAGGCTGGGAGAGTCTCAAGAATCCAGAAGTGGAGAAGCTTTCAAGAGCTGAGCAAGACAATAGGAAGCCCTACAGTCCTACAGCCCATCACTGAAAATCACTTTTTAAGGAACCAGCACAGACTGAATCGCTAAAAGGACTGAAAATTTACACGATTTGTTGATACAAGTACCTGATTCTAGGCTGGGGGAGTCTCAAGACCTGGGCCATGAAAATCACTTTTTAAGAAACCAGCACAGACTGAATCGCTAAAACGACTGAAAACTGACGGGATTTGTTGATACAAGCTCGTGATTCTAGGCTGGGAGAGTCTCAAGAATCCAGAAGTGGAGAAGCTTTCAAGAGCTGGACCATGAAAATCACTTTTTAAGAAACCAGTACAGACTGAAAATTTACATGATTTGTTGATACAAGCACGTGATTCTAGGCTGGGGAGTCTCAAGAATCCAGAAGGTCCTATAGACCATCACTGAAAATCACTTTTGAAGAAACCAGTACAGACTGAAAACTGACGAGATTTGTTGATACAAGCACGTGATTCTAGGCTGGGGAGTCTCAAGAATCCAGAAGGTCCTATAGACCATCACTGAAAATCACTTTTGAAGAAACCAGTACAGACTGAAAACTGAAGGGATTTGTTGATACAAGCACGTGATTCTAGGCTGGGAGAGTCTCAAGAATCCAGAAGTGGAGAAGCTTTCAAGAGCTGGGCCATGACAACAATAGGAAGCCCTGACTATTGAAGGTGGATGCTCTGGCATTGTCTAGGTTTCCTCGAAAGAGTCTGGTGTTGGTTCCTTATTCAATGGCGTCCGTCCATTGGCATCGGCAACTTTTCAACAGTCCAAAAACTGTCAAGGACGTCATTTGATTCAAGATGGCAGTTCTCTATTTTTCTTCTCTCTGTTTAAATAACCTTGGCTACCGTATAATAACTATACTCCGAACCATCGGTTACTATGGATCCGATTCCTTAAGCAGGGTTCACACTAGAACTGTTTTGGCCAAACAGTTTGGGCAAACGGGCTACAGAAACACGATTTTCTTAGAAGCAAAATGGTTGTTTGGTCCCAGGCAATGTTCAGGGAATCCATTAGTGTATCCTGAAGTCTTAAGCCAGGTTCACACTAGGGCTGTTTCGACCAAACCGTTTGGGCAAACGAGTTGCAAAAAACATATTACAAGACTTCCGAGCATACTGGTGGTTTTCCTAAGCATCGTCTGGGACAAAACAATCATTTTGTTTGTATTAACTTGCGTTTTGCGTTTCATAGAACCAAGAAAATCGTATTTCAATAGACCGTTTGCCCAAACGGTTTGGCCAAAACAGGCCTAATGTGAACCTAGCTTTAGAAGCAAAATAGTTGTTTGGTCCCAAGCAATCCTCAGGAAATCCATTAGTGTACTCTGTAGTCTTAATGTATGTTTTTTTTCAACTCGTTTGTCCAAACGGTTTGGCCAAAACAGCCCTAGTGTGGACCCGGCTTCACTGTCGCGGACAAGCCACTTTCACGGAATTTTGAATCCGTGAAAGTGCCTAAGTACCGTAGTGCCTAGTACCGTGAAAGTGCCTAGTAAAGTGAAAGTGCCTAGTACCGTCCACTTGAAGAAAACTTTCACGGATTCAAATTCCGTGAAAGTGCCTAAGTACCGTAGAGAACAAAAAGCCCTTTCACGGATCTGTAGTCTCAAACCTTGAAATATTTTTCACGGGTTTTTCACGGATTCGAATCCTTGAAGAAAACTTTCATGGACTCAAAATCCGTGAAAGTGCCTAAGTACCGTAGAGAACAAAAAGCCCTTTCACGGATCTGTATTCTCAAACCTTGAAAAATTTTTCAAGGATCAGCAAAACTCCGTGTTTTCTAAGCCATCTCACGGGGTTTTTCACGGATTCGAATCCTTGAAGAAAACTTTCACGGATTCAAAACCCGTGAAAGTGCCTAAGTACCGTAGAGAAAAAAATCCCTTTCACGGATCTGTAGTCTCAAACCTTGAAAAATTTTTCACGGGGTTTTTCACGGATTCGAATCCTTGAAGAAAACTTTCATGGATTCAAAATCCGTGAAAGTGCCTAAGTCGGCCTAAGTACCGTAGAGAAAAAAAAGCCCTTTCACGGATCTGTATTCTCAAACCTTGAAAAATTTTTCACGGATTCAAAATCCGTGAAAGTACCTTGTCCGTGACAGTGTTGATACAGCTTATATGTCTAAGCTTAGTAATTTGTTTATACATTGGAAAATATTGGATTATTCAGTATAGGTTGATGAATAAGTAATCCATTTAGATAAGAAATCGATCATATACACTCGGCTAATATCACATTCATCATTTCAACAAGAGACAAGTTTGTTTGGTTTCCCACGTTTCCATGGTTGCCAAACTGTTATGTTCCTTAAGCCAGCCGAAAATTCAGGATGTCGGCTACATCCTGAACGATGTCCTGAATATATTGAACCGCGTTCCGATCTTGGATGAGTAAGAAAAGATTGTGTTGAGAATTGTGAATCTTGTTCAGGTGTTCGTTAAGCCAGAGGAAAATTCAGGATGTCGGCTACATCCTGAACGATATCCTGAACCACGTTCCGATCTTGGATGAATAAAAAAAAAATTGTGTTTTTGAGAATTTTGAATCTTGGGTACAATTAAGTATCCTGAAAAGCGCTTTTTCAGGACGTTGTTAAGTATCCTGAACATGTATTATTCAGGCGTTCCGGTGTCAGGGTCCTAAACTACCCTGGAAAGTGGGCCAATTTCACTGGACTCAAGAGTCCTGATAAGCATCCTGAAAATGTCTTTTTTTTCAAGATATTTTCAGGGTCCTGAAACTGTCCTTAACTTTGTGACTGAAAGCTTTTGTTGGTTTTTTGGTTGTGATTGAAATTTCATGCTGTCGTATTTACTTTCGGTAGTGTGACGGTTTGTTTTGTGGTTTGCCAACACACTGAACGAAGCACTGAAGCAAGAAAACGTTAAGTTTTCAGTCAACTTGATTTCTTCTTAAAAACCTGTTGAAAATTTTACGTGTGAAAGTCGTTATTCAAGTTCTAAAAGAGAAAACTTGTATTTATATTTAAATAAAATTACTTGTAAATTTAATTAAATTTATGGCCGGCCGGCAGAGGTTCAATGGCGGGAAAAAGGTCGGCCGCCATTGCTACAGACAAAATGGCGTCTGCTGGTTTCACCTCTTGGCTGAACTCTACAATTAAACAGCATGGGAATTAGAAAATGGCGTTTTTTTACCTGCATCGAAAGCAAGAGCTCAAGTGTGAGAACTAACTAAAAAGTAGCAAAAAGAACCGGTAAGCAAGTCTCCAACTAAGAAAACGGGGAAAAAATGGCGCAGTCATGCGGCGCAGACGACAGAAAACCAAACTTCCGCTGATGCCCAGTCCTTCTGCAACTGTCCAACAGTGAAGTTCTACACTAAAATTCTGAATTTGAATAATTTTTCAACGACCAGTAACTTTTTTTTTCTGAATTAATTAAGAGTAATAATGATTTTTTGAAGTCTGGAAATAAATTTAAGCGATCTGGCAACAATGCTCAAGTGGTTCGGATCGATTCTGCGGAAACCTCAAGCAGTCGACGCTAGGTAAGTCCAATAATGGAATTTTCATTGTTTTCAGCTCTTAGTTTTAATCCCCAAATGAAAAATTTAGAAATATTCCAGTATGCTGAACAAGGTCTGGACAAGTCCTGAAACCATGCCGTTTCAGCATGCTTGAAGGTGCTGATATTGGCCGGTTTTCAGTACGTATCAGCATGCTGAATTGTTTTCGGCGAAAAGTTTAGGTAGGATTGAGAATGCTGAACAACGTCTGGACAAGTCCTGAAACCATGCCGTTTCAGCATGCTGAAGGTGCTGAAATTGGCCGGTTTTCAGTACGTATCAGCATGCTGAATTGTTTTCGGCGAAAAGTTTAGGTAGGATTGAGGATGCTGAACAAGGTCTGGACAAGTCCTGAAACCATGCCGTTTCAGCATGTTGAAGGTGCTGAAATTGGCCGGTTTTCAGCACGTATCAGCATGCTGAATTGATTTCGGCGAAAAGTTTAGGTAGGATTGAGGATGCTGAACAATTTCAGACGTTGTTCAGCATCCTCAATCCTACCAACGTTGTTCAGCATCCTCAATCCTACCTGAACTTTTCTTTTCTCTTTTCTTTCCTTTTCACCGAATACAATTCAGCATGCTGATACGTGCTGAAAACCGGCCAATTTCAGCACCTTCAGCATGCTGAAAACGGCATGGTTTCAGGACTTGTCCAGACGTTGTTCAGCATACTGGAATATTTCTAAATTTTCCATTGGGTCAAGTGAATATAATGTGAGGATTTCCTGATACAACTGGGATTAAGGATATAAGAATAATTTTACCGTTAGTTTATCATTGTTTTTCAAGATGGCCGATTCTCTTAAGAAGAGACTTAGTTTTCTAACTGGGCCGCCGGCAGCGTGCTCATTTGCATGGCCTCCATATATTAAAAGACTTAGAAAATTTTCAGTGAAAAACTTATTGTGTATAAGTATATTATTAAATACACTTAAGTATATTGTATATATAGTTGTTAGTATATAGATGTACATAGTATATTGTATTATATATAGTATAGTGTATTGTATATAGTATATTGTATATAGACGTTATAGTATATATTAAATATATATTATTATAAGTTTCTGTAAATATATTACAAACTTACCCAAAAAAAATAAAAAAATGGCGCCAAATTTAGTTGATCCTATCAGGTCAAAGGTCAAGAACGTGAGTGTCTATTTAAAGTCTTAAGTCATTTTATTATATTATTATTATTTATTATTATGTATTATTATTATTATTATTATTATTATTATAATCTTTAATATATTACAAGCCTACCCAAAAAATGGCGCCAAATTTAGTTGAACCTCAGGTCAAAGGTCAAGAACGTGAGTGTCTATTTAAAGTATTAAGTCACTTTATTATATTATTATTTATTATTATTATTATTATTATTATTATTGTTATTATTATTATTATCCTTAACTATATTTAGCCAAATTTAGTTGGTCCTGTCAGGTCAAAGGTCAAGAACGTGAGTGTCTATTTAAAGTCTTAAGTCACTGTATTATATTATTATTATTATTATTATTATTATTATTATTATTATACTTAAATATATTACAAACTTACCCAAAAAAATGGCGGCAAATTTAGTTCAGACCTCAGGTCAAAGGTCAAGAACGTGAGTGTCTAGTCTTAAGTCACTTTATTATATTATTATTATTATTTATTATTATTATTATTATTATTATTATTATTATTATTATTATTATTATTATCCTTAAATATATTACAAACTTACCCAAAAAACCAAAATGGCGCCAAATTTAGTTGGTCCTATCAGGTCAAAGGTCAAGAACGTGAGGGTCTATATTTAAAGTCTTAAGTCACTTTATTATTATATTATTATTATTTATTATTATTATTATTATTATTATTATCCGTAAACATATTACAAGCTTACCCAAAAAAATGGCGCCAAATTTAGTTGAACCTCAGGTCAAAGGTCAATAACGTGAGTGTCTATTTAAAGTCTTAAGTCACTTTATTATATTATTATTTATTATTATTATTATTATTATTATTATTATTATTATTATTATTATTATTATTATTATTATCCTTAAATATATTACAAGCCTACCCAAAAAATGGCGCCAAATTTAGTTGGTCCTATCAGGTCAAAGGTCAAGAACGTGAGTGGCTATTTAAAGTCTTAAGTCACTTTATAAAATAGTTTAGCGGTTATGGTTAGTGTATTGGTATACAAGAATCTTATCGTGAATCTTGAAACTTATCGTGAATCTTGATCAGGATTCTTGGTGATCATTGAGAGTGCTTTCCACTTTTGCAGGGAAGTTCCCCGAAAAAGGGGGGAAATGGAATCTGAAAAGGGAAGACGAAGAGAAGAGAGTAAAGAGGAAATCTAGACCTTGTACATTCTTGCACGGAGGGGGAAAAAAGGGGAAAGATGAGGGAAGAGGGGAAAAATGGAAGACGAAGAGAAGAGAGTAAAGAGGAAATCTAGACCCTGTACATTCTTGCACGGAGGGGAAAAAAGAGGGGAAATGGAGTCTGAAAAGGGAAAACGAAGTGAAGAGAGTAAAGAGGAAATCTAGACCCTGTACATTCTTGCACGGAGGGGAAAAAAGGGGAAATGGAGTCTGAAAAGGGAAGACGAAGAGAAGAGAGTAAAGGGGAAATCTAGACTCTGTACATTCTTGCACGAAGGGGAAAAAAAGGGGAAAGATAAGGGAAGAGGGGAAAAATGGAAGATTGAAAAGTGGCAACACTGATTCATTGAGGTGTAAAAATGGGCCGGTGGTTTTGTGTAACAGGAACCTAAGCCCCCCGCTTCGCTAGACCCCTCTACTGCGGACGGCGTATAAAATCATTGCGCACACAAATTTTACTAAAAAATGCTTCTAAAAATCACAGAAAAATTCGAGAAACATTTTGGTACAAAGAAAGTTTCAAAATTCCAATTAAGTGATTTAATACGGGTGTCCGCTATAGGGTAGCGCGCATTTTGGAATAAAGGCCTTATTCCAACAAGGCCAACGGAAGACTGACCCCTCTACTGCGGACGGCATATAAAATAATTGCGCACACAAATTTTACTAAAAAAATGTTTCTAAAAATCACAGAAAAAATTCGAGAAACATTTTGATGCAAAGAAAGTTTCAAAATTCCAATTAGGTGATTTAATACGAGTGTCCGCTATAGGGAAGCGCGCATTTTGGAATAAAGGCCTTATTCCAATAAGGCCAACTGAAGACTGACCTCTCCATTGCGGACATGCGTATAAAATAATTGCGCCCACAAATTTTACTTAAAAGTGCTTCTAAAAATCACAGAAAAATTCGAGAAACGTTTTGGTGTAAAGAAAGTTTCAAAATTCCAATTAAGTGATTTAATACGAGTGTCCGCTATAGAGAAGCGCGCATTTTGGAATAAAGGCTTTATTCCAACAAGGCCAACGGAAGACTGACCTCTCCATTACGGACATGCGTATAGAATAATTTTACAAGTAAATCTCACTTGAAAATAGTCCTAAAAATCACAGAAAAATTCGAGAAACATTTTGGTGTAAAGAAAATTTCAAAATTCCAATGAGGTGATTTAATACAAGTGTCCGCTATAGAGAGGCATGTCCTTTTGTCAATATGGCTCTATAGATAAGCCCTTGAAAACCTAGCCTCTGTACTACGGACACCTGTATAAAATAACTACACGTATAAATCTCACTTGAAAATGCATCTAAAAATCACAGAAAAATTCGAGAAACATTTTGGTGCAAAGAAAATTTCAAAATTCTAATTAGGTGATTTAATACAAGTGTCCGCTATAGAGAGGCATGTCCTTTTGTCAATATGGCTCTATAAATAAGCCCTTGAAAACCTAGCCTCTGTACTACGGACACCTGTATAAAATAACTACACGTACAAATCTCGCTTGAAAATGCATCTAAAAATCACAGAAAAATTCGAGAAACATTTTGGTGTAAAGAAAGTTGAAAAATTTTTAAAATCTGATTTAATGGAGGTGTCCGCTATAGAGAGGCAGACCTTTTTGGAATATGCGCTAGAGCCCATAAGGACTAGCCCCTCTACTACGGACACTCGTTTAAAATATCTACACGTACAAATCGCACTTGAAAATGCATCTAAAAATCACAGAAAAATTCGAGAAACATTTTGGTGCAAAGAAAATTTCAAAATTCCAATTAGGTGATTTAATACAAGTGTCCGCTATAGAGAGGCGTGCCCTTTTGTCAATATGAGCGCTATACGTTCAGTGCATTATAAAATATGGGTCAGATTATAAAAGCAATGGCTCTCTGGGTGACCGCAAAACGTGGGTGGTTTCTATAGTTATTCCAACACTTTGAAAGCAACATTGCAAAATTTCAGTTGTTATCAAAAAGTTATCAGTCACTTATTTCAGATATCCGCGAACCCCCTACCTTTTGCGTTGGGTCGTGACGCTGGTATAGCAATAACCATAATAGCAATGACTGCCATCATTTATTTGTAATTATTTTGAATTATATTTTATTATTATATTTTAATTATATTTGATTATTATATACTAATTATATTTATTATGATATTTTGATTATATTTAATTATTAAATATTAATTATATTTAGTATTTATATATGAATTATGTTTATTATTATTGTATTTTGATTACATTTATTACTATATTTTTATTATATTTAATTATTATATATTAATTACATTTATTATTATATATTAATTATATTTAGTTATTTTATACTAATTACATTTATTATGATATTTTGATTATATTTAATTATTATGTATGGATTATATTTATTATTATATTTTAATTATATTTAATTATTATATTTTAATGATATTTATTATTATATTTTAATTATATTTAATTATTATATTTTAATTATTTCACGAATAATTTTCAGCGAAATTGTCCAAGTTTTCTCTTTTGGTGATAAGAACTACTGACCAGTGTTTCCACTTTCAGTTTCCCCCCTTTTCCCCTTTTTCCCCTTTTTCCCCTCCGTACTAGAATAATACTGTACTTCAGATTTTCCCATTTCCCATTCTTCACTTATTCCCCCCCCCCGCCCTTTCAAATCACATTTTCCCCTTTTTTCAGGGAATTTCCCTGCAAAGTGAAAACACTGCTACTGAAAAAAAAAACACTGAATTGATTTGAATGCAAAGTGAACACAGCATGTGGTCGATTTGAATTTTTTTTTTTTTTTCTGTTGAAACTTTGTCTGAAAACGTGAAAAGGGAAAAGTGGCAACACTGGAAAGTTTTCCCCGGAGAACCTTTGTCACGAGGGAAATCTCCGTTTGATTCATGGAACAACAATATTGTACCAGTTGGAAATTTTCTAGAAAATTTAAAGTTTTTTTAAAAAACCGTCCATTAAAAAATTTTTGTGAAGATTCAAAAGATTTTCCAGCAAATGAAAAAGTTTAGAAGAAAGTCGATTAGCAAAAGAGTCGCCATCTTGCTCTGCTGCTGAGCAGTTGCTTCCACTTTGCAGGGAAAATTCCCTCAAATAAGGGAAATAGGGAAGAGGGAAAAAGGGGAAATGGAGGATGAAGGGAATTTAGGCAATGTTAGCTTTACTCTGTAGCACGGAGGGGAAAAAAGGGGAAATTGATATTTTCAAGTGGAGGGGGGAAAAAGGGGGGAAAGGGGAAAAAGGGGGAAAAAGGGGAAGCACTGCAGCTGAGAGATAGAAAGGTCAAAGCACTTTTGGATCTTTAAATCATGCAGGAAGGAGGGGGTTGACAACTTCTGAAAAATGTATAGATGATAATGTTTGATAACAGGTGATAACAGATCTTGTTCCATGACGAGATGATTTTCTTTTTTATCTCAAGTTTCGGTTTTCTTTACTTAACCGAAACCTGTTGTCGATTGCTATCTCCCAACCCCGGGGGTTTGAAAACTTGTAATATGTGTTATCATATGTTATCAGTTTGTTATCAGGTGTTATCACCGTGTGTGGGTCACATAAACGCAAACATGTTCAAATGTAAGTGCACTGTTATACAGGAGTGCAGGTAACTTGTTTTGCCTAAGGGGGTGAAGCGGGTGGGGAGTGCGGGGTGGAAGAGGGTGGAAAGGGAGGATAGACTGGCCAATGGGCGAAAGGAGAGGGTGGTGAAAGTGGGCGGAAGGGGGAGGAAGGGTGGAGCGGCTGGCCAATGGCTGCAGAGAGCGGGTGGTAAAAGAGGGTGGGAGAGGGGGAAGAAAACTGCCGCAGGCGATCAGGAAGTTCGAATCCGTTGGCGTCTTTTTCAGTTGGCGTTCGGACAGCGCCACGCACAGGTGGTTCGTCCGTTTGCTCGCACCCCCGAATAAAAATTAGTGTTTTTCTCCGGAATTTTATACAGAACTCCTGTAAAAAAAATTTTTTTTCATCAAAACTTTACACCAAGTGCCAAAAATTTGTGAAATTTCGATCAAAAAAGTTAATGGCAGCCATGTTTTCGAGGAAGCAGTCACAACATGGCGCCTTCTCGCCTTGAACTTGTATCTTCGCTGTAACGGAATAACACATAAATTAAACAATAGCTCTTCACAAACAGGTTTTCTGCACTGTAGAGTTTTTAAATTTGCGGTTCTTTTTTTTTTTCAATTCAAAACTTAAAAGTTTCTTTCTTCAGAACTCTGCATTTACGAAGAACCTGAGTCTTCGATCCATGGCTGCCACGTAAACTACCCTGAGTCGGGGAAATTTAAAACTTTTTTGGGCCGTAATAAGGTTCTTGACTGAAATATTGTATGAATTGAACTGAAATTACAAAAAGAAGTTCAGTGTTTTGTTCAAACGGAAGGGGAAAAGAGTCTTCGTGTTAAGGGCCCTGAAGAAAAAAACAAAATGGCGACCAAACGCGACAGGAAAACTGCGTTTCCTTTCATTAAACCCAAAGGCAGCATTAAAAAAGACGTACAGCAATTTAGGTAAGAAGTTTTCACTTTCTCAAAAAAAATAAAAAAAATTCCCTGAAAAATACACTTAACAAAACCTGAAAAATACACTACCAAAAAGTCTGTTTTGGGTCTTTTTGTTCTTGGGTTGCGTCACGTGACGTAACGGCTGATAACAGGTGATAACGTTATCATGTTGTTATCACCTGTTATCGCCCTTGCCTTTAGTCAGAACTGAAAGATCCAATTAAATTGGATTAAAAAAGTTGAATTAACTATTTAAACGTGGGTGGCAAGGGGTCGGAAACTTCCAATAATCTTCGTACACCTAGGTCATGTTATCACTGTTATCAACCTGTTATCTCTGTGTTATCAAATAATCTTCGTACACTTTTCCACGGTGTTTCGGACACCTTGAAGTGATACTTAATACAAGGGGTCGAAAACTTGCAACCTTCGTACACCTAGATCACGTTATCACTGTTATCTACCTGCTATCTCTGTTATCTCCGTGTTATCATATGTTATCAGACAATCTTCGTACACTTTTCCTCGGAGTTTCGGACCCCTTGAAGTGATACTTGATACAAGGGGTCGGAAACTTGCAACAACCTTCGTACACTTAAGGTCATGTTATCACCGTGTTATCATATGTTATCAAAAAATCTTCGTACACTTTTTCCTCGGAGTTTCGGACCCCTTGACGTGACACTTCAAACAAGGGGTCGCAAACTTCCATTAATCTTCGTACACCTAGGTCATGTTATCACTGTTATCAACCTGTTATCTCCGTGTTATCATATGTTATCAGACAATCTTCGTACACTTTTCCTCGGAGTTTCAGACCCCTTGAAGTGATACTTCAAACAAGGGGTCGGAAACTTCCAATATCCTTCGTACATTTAAGGTCACGTTATCACTGTTATCATCATGTTATCTCCGTGTTATCACATGTTATCAGACAATCTTCGTACACTTTTCCTCGGAGTTTCGGACCCCCCCTTGGTGGGTGGTCTGGGATAGTTTTCGAAAACTACTTCTTCTCGAACTACTTTTTCTCAGTCAGTAGCTTCACTCGTAGTTCCAAAGTTTAGTTTCTGTAAGTTTAAATTATTAGAAATAACACTTGATAACACTTGATAACACGTGATAACACGATTTAAAGACCCCCGGCCTTTTAAACAGCCGGGCTAGGGGTCCGAAACTTGGAATAATCTCCGTACACCTTGGTCGTGTTCAAGGGGTCCGAAAATCCGAGGAAAGGTATGCGAAGATTATTTGATAACATATGATAACACGGCGATAACATAGAGATAACAGGTTGATAACAGTGATAACGTGACCTAGGTGTAGGAAGGTTATTGGAAGTTTCCGACCCCTTGTATCAAGTAGCACTTCAAGGGGTCTGAAACTCCGAGGAAAAGTGTACGAAGATTATTTGATAACACAGAGATAACAGGTTGATAACAGTGATAACATGACCTAGGTGTACGAAGGTTGTTGCAAGTTTCGGTCCTCTCGGTCGTGTTAACACTGTTATCAACCTATTATCCCCCTGTTATCATATGTTATCAAATAATCTTCGTACACTTTTCCTCGGAGTTTCCGACCCCTTGTCGAATGTAGGCCTCCTTATAGCGAAATCTGATAACTTGAAGGTTTTGGCGCAGTGGCCATATTGTTTCTAACGAGATTTTCCAGAACTTGTTAATTCCTCTGCATGCTTATCCAAAAAGGTGGAAAAAAATTGTCAAATTTGTCAACTTTTAAAGGGCTTCCTTAAAGGGTGGTCCTGTTATCAACTTGTTATCATGTGTTATCAGTTGTTATCAAGGTAATCCAGCAGAAAATTAAACGTAGTTTGAGGACCCTGTAAGTATCCTAAAAAGTACATTTTCAGGATATTTTCAGGGCAATTAGTCAACTTTAAAGGGCTTCCTTAGAGGGTGGTCCTGTTATCAACCTGTTGTCATGTGTTATCACCTGTTATCAAGGTAAGCCAGCAGAAAATGAAAGGTAGAGGTGATAAAAAGTAGAAAAGAAAGATAGACTGAAAATGTCCTTTTCAGGACATTTTCATGATGCCAATCAGACTGTCCAGAACTTGTTAATTCCTCTGCATGCTTCTCCAAAAAGGTGGAAAAAATTGTCAAATTTGTCAACTTTTAAAGGGCTTCCTTAAAGGGTGGTCCTGTTATCACCTGTTATCAACCTGTTATCGAGGGTTATCAGCTGTTATCAAGGTAACCCCGCAGAAAATTAAAGATAGTTTCAGGACCCTGAAAATATTCTGAAAAGGACATTTTCAGGATGCCAATGAAGGCAATTTGTCAACTTTTAAAGGGCTTCCTTAGAGGGTGGTCCTGTTATCAACTTGTTATCAACCTGTTATCAGCCTATTATCAAGGTAACCCAGCAGAGAATTTAAGATAGTTTGAGGACCCTGAAAATATCCTGAAAGGGACATTTTAGGATGCTTATCCAAAAAGGCGGAAAAAAAATTGTCAAATTTGTCAACTTTTAAAGGGCTTCCTTAGAGGGTGGTCCTGTTATCAACCTGTTATCAGCTGTTATCAAGGTAATCCAGCAGAGAATGAAAGATAGTTTCAAGACCCTGAAAATATTCTGAAAAGGACATTTTCAGGATGAACGGGGGATCTTTGTTACCACCTGTTATCAGCCTGTTATCAAAGTAACCCAGCAGAAAATTAAAGATGGTTTCAGGATGTTAATCAGGACAATTTGTCTAATTTGTCAACTTTTAAAGGGCTTCCTTAAAGGGTGGTCCTGTTATCAACCTGTTATCAGCCTATTATCAACCTGTTATCAAGGTAACCCAGCAGAAAATGAAAGATAGTTTCAGGACCCTGAAAATGTCCCGAAAAGGATTGCTAATCAGGACAATTTGTCAAATATGTCAACTTTTAAAGGGCTTCCTTAAAGGGTGGTCCTGTTATCAGCTTGTTATCAACCTGTATCAAGGTAACCCAGCAGAAAATTAAAGATTGTTTCAGAGCCCTGAAAATATCCTGAAAAGGATATTTACAGGATGAACGGGTGGTCTTTGTTATCACCTGTCGTCAGCTGTTTTCAACCTGTTATCCAGGTAAGCCAGCAGAAAATTAAAGATAGTTTCAGGACCCTGAAAATATCCTGAAAAGGACATTTTCAGGATGCCAATCAGGACTCTTGAGTCCAGTGAAATTGACCCACTTCCAGGGTGTTCAGGACCCTAACATTGGAATGCCTGAATAATACATGTTCAGGGTACTTAACAGCGTCCTGAAAAAAAAAGCTTTTCAGGATACTTAATGGTGCCCTGAATAAACAAGATTCACAATTCTCAACACAAAATTTTTTTTACTCATCCGCGATCGAACGTGATGGTTCAGGATGTTCAGGATATGTTAAGGATATCGTTCAGGATATAGCCGACATCCTTAATTTTCCGCTGGGAAGTTTTGTTTCTCGTGGGACTTATGAGATTTTCTCGTGGGAAAGAAATTAGTTGGAAAAAAAAGACGCAATCAAGAAACTGTGATTCTGTTCACATAACCTTTGACCTGAGCTGAATTAATTTAATATCAAACTATCATAAACTATTCATTAAATTTTAAATGAGTTAATCAGGATTTAATGCAAAGGGGGGTCCGAAACTTGCAATAATCTTGGTACACCTAGGTCGTGTTATCACTGTTATCAACCTGTTATCTCCGTGTTATCATGTGTTATCAGATAATCTTCGTACTCCCAGGTGATCTTATCACTGTTATCAACCTGTTATCCCCTTGTTATCTCCGTGGTTTCACGTTTTATCACGTGTTATCAAATAATCTTCGTACATTTTACCTCGGGAGTTTCGGACCCCCTTGAAGTAATACTTAATACAAGGGGTCCGAAACTTGCAATAACCTTCGTACACCTAGGCCATGTTATCACTGTTATCAACCTAGTATCTCTTATGTTATCTCCGTGTTATCATATGTTATCAAATAATCTTCGTACACTTCTCCTTGGAGTTTCGGACCCCCCTTTATTTAATGTCCGTTTAATTAAATGTATAATAATTTTAATAATATTATAATTTAATAACTTTGTATTTTAAATATTTTATTTATTTTTTTATAAAATAAATTGTTTATTACGATAAATAAAATATTTTAGCGATTTTTAATAATATCAAGGGGTCCGAAACTCCGAGGAAAAGTGTACGAAGATTATTTGATAACATATAATAACACGGTGATAACATAGAGATAACAGGTTGATAACAGTGATAACGTGATCTAGATGTACGAAGATTATCTGATAACATATGATAACACGGTGATAACATAGAGATAACAGTGATAACATGATCTAGGTGTACGAAGATTATCTGATAACATATGATAACATAGAGATAAGAGGTTGATAACAGTGATGACACGACCCAGGTGTGCTAAGATTATTGCAAGTTTCGGACCCCCCTTGGATTTTTGATAATATAAAAAGGTAATTTGTAATTATTTTTATTAAACTTTATTGCTTTGTCATGATTCGTCGTTTTATTTTATTTTTATTGTTTTTTCCGTTTTTTAATTGGTTAAATATTTAACGAAGCGGAGAAGCGGATGACCTTGACAAGGTCGAACCCAAAAGACCCGGGGGGGGGGGGGGGTTCGCCAACTGCCGAAATTTTTTTGCAATAGTTGCGAACCCTCCTTGATAAGATTTGTTAACCTGTGATAATTATCAGAAAACATAAATATTCCACCAAGTAACAGAGGTTTTCCCTTTTTTCCCCTCGCTTGAAAATTTTAATTTCCCCGTTTTTCCCCTCCGTGCTGAAATAAACCTAAGTTTCTAAATTTCCCTTTTCCCACCGATTTCCCTATTTTTCCCTTTTTACCCTGGCTTGAAAATTTAAATTTCCCCATTTTTCCCCTCCGTGCTGAAATAGAGCTGTGTTTCTGAATCTCCCTTTTCCGACCGATTTCCCTATTTCCCTTTTCCCATCGATTTCCTTCTTTTCCCCTTTTCCCCCTTTTCCCCTTTTCCCCCTTTTTCCCCTCCGTTCTAGAGTATAAGCCTCTTGGAAGAATCTTGAGTAGTGGAATAGATTCAGTGGGAATCAGTACGACGATTCACGTGTTATCAGTTGTTATCAACTCAAGGTAGTCATTAGTCAAGGGGTCGGAACTTCTAATAATCATCGTACATCTAGGCCGTGTTATCACTGTTATCAACCTGTTGTCTCCATGTTATCTCCATATTATCTCCGTGTTATCAAATAATCTTTGTACAATTTTCCTCGGAGTTTCGGACCCCCTTGTCATTAGTGAATAGTTATGGGTCCGAAACTTGCAATAATCTTCGTACACCTGGCCGTGTTATCACTGTTATCAACCTGTTATCTCCGTGTTATCATATGTTATCAAATAATCTTCGTACACTTTCCTCCGAGTTTCGGACCCCCCCCCCCTTGTCATTAGTCACGCGGGGACAAGCGGCGCTTTTTATGCTGTCGCTTCGTCTCTGTCCCCATCACGATTTTTACCTCTAAATCGTATTCGTTTATTTTAAAAAATTGATACTAATATTAATTAATTAATTTAATTAATATTAGTATCAATATTTAAATTAATTACTAAATAAATAAATTATTAATAATATAAAATATATTATTAAATAAATCAATTGTAAATAATTTAATAAATTAAAGAATATTTAAATAATATTTAACATGTATTATACATTGAATTTATTATTTTTAATTAACTTTATTTATTCATTATACAGTTAATACATTTATAATTAATGATTCATTATTTATTAATACAAATTTTCATTTAATTTATTATTTTAATTAATTTTATTTATTAATAATTAAAATTAATTTTAATATATTTATATAATTTATTTATTATACAATTAAGACAATTTTAATTAATTTTAATATTTATATTTATTAATAATTAAATTTAATTTTAATATATTGATATAATTTATTATTTATTCATTATACAATTAGTACATTTATAATTAATTATTCACTAATTATTAATACAAATTATACATTAAATTCATTACTTTTAATTAATTTTATTTATTAATAATTAAAATTAATTTTAATATATTTACATAATTAATTATTCATTAATTATTAATACAAATTATACATTTAATAAATTAAATTATACATTCAATGGATCTTCTACATTTACATCATATGTACAGTCATGTTCATTAAGAAAGGGTACAG
This sequence comes from Eulimnadia texana, assembly GCA_002872375.1. Classification (NCBI taxonomy): domain Eukaryota; kingdom Metazoa; phylum Arthropoda; class Branchiopoda; order Diplostraca; family Limnadiidae; genus Eulimnadia; species Eulimnadia texana. Next base: position 17,178,280 of record NKDA01000001.1, read on the forward strand.
CATTGAAAGGTTGAAAATCGTTGTTTTTTGCAGTTTACACAATTATTTAAGCATTACATTTAGTTATTATAGATTAAATTAACTGTAATTTAACTAAAATTAATGCATTCTTTTAATTAATATTATAATATTCCTGCAAAAATTAAGAAAAACCTTCCCATGCTGTACCCTTTTGTAATGAACCTGACTGCAGTGTTCCCATTTTCCCCTTTTTTCCCTTATCTTTTCCCCTTTTCCTCCTCCGTGCAAGAAAATACAGGGCCTAGATTTCCTCCTCTTTTCTTCTTCCCTTTTCCTATCCCCCATTTCCCCCCTTTTCCAAGGGGGGTCTGAAACTCCGAGGAAAAGTTTACGAAGATTATTTGATAACACATGATAACACGGAGATAACATGACCCAGGTGTGTTCGAAGATTATTTGGTAACATGGGGATAACAGGTTGATAACAGGTGATAACAAAGACCACCCCGTTCATCCTATATATATCTAAGTATTGGCATCCTGTAAATGTACTTTTCAGGGTCCTGAAACTATCCTTAATTTTCTGCTGGGCACCCTATCCATGGTTAATATTTATTAAGTTATATATATATATATATATATATATATAATTACATTTATTATAGTGTATAGTAATATATTTTTTTGCTCGTTGTAGTGAAGAATTTCGCGGCCATTTGCTATTTCCATTGCCGTATCATTCATAGTTGTCATTTGTTACAAGGGGGTCCGAAACTCCGAGAAAAAGCGTAGGAAGATTATTTGATAACATATGATAACAAGGATTTTTTTGGTACATTTTGAATTTTTTTATTGATTTTTTTTTCGCCTTGATTTTTATAGATTTTTATGAATGCTTAAAAATAAACTTTAAAATTATTTAATTGATTCAGTGCATTTCAAAACAAAAAAAGTCGAGTTCAGGATCATGAAAATGCAATGACCTTTCCCGCTGCTGGGGTGTCAAATGGCAAACTGGTTATGCATGACAGCAAAACAAAATGGCGGCGGTTTCCCAGATTAATTCCTTCGTTTCTGATTATTCCACACGAAAAAAAAATTATTAAAATTCATCCGCACGCCACCATATGATCAGTGTTTCCCCTTTGGGCAGGGAAATTCCTTGAAAAAAGGGAGAAATGGGAAAAAGGTAAAGGGGAAATCTAGACTTTGTATATTCGAGCACGAAGGGGGAAAAAGGGAAAATTGAAAAGTGGAATGGCATATGGCACGCCACCGTATGATCAGTGTTTCCCGTTTGGCAGGGAAATTCCCTGAAAAAGGGAAAAAGAAATGGGTCTGGAAAGGGAAGAAGAAGAGAAGAGGGTAAAAGGGGAAATCTAGAGCTTGTATGTTCTAGCACGAAGGGGGGAAAAGGGGAAAAAAGGGAAAATTGAGAAGTGGAAATACTGCTTTTGATAACTTTTGATAACACTGTGATAACAGGGGGGTTGGAAACTCTGCGTAGAATTCTAGTGTTTAAGATTTGACACGTGAAATATTACAACTGACAATGGCTGGTCGTTTTCCCCTTAGTCTCTTCCCTAGAAAACACAGAAGACCTGTGTGTCAGTGTTCCCACATTGCAGGGAAATTCCCTGAAACAAGGGAAAATTGGATCCGAAAAAGGGAAAAGTAAGGAAAGCGGGAAAAAGGGAAATGTACAGCTTTACATCCTAGTATGGAGGGGAAAAAGGGGAAACGGGTGTTTTCAAGCGAAGGGGTGAAAAGGGAAAATAGAGCCCTCTTTAGGGGAAAGGGGAAAACGGAAGATGGGAACTCTGCTGTGTATATGTTACAGGCTATAAGACCGAACTGTGTAGTCGTGAATGGCCTCAAGGAATAGTTCGAACTACTAAAGCAAAACTATCGAAAATTCACCGTAGAAAATAAGTTATTTATACTTATTATTATATAAATAAGTTAGTATGGGGTAAAGGGGAAATCTAGACCTTTTATATTCTAGCACGGAGGGGGGAAAAAGGGGAAGATAAGGGAAGAAGCGGAGAAGAGGGTAAAGGGGAAATCTGGACCTTGTATATTCTAGCACGGAGGGGGAAAAAGGGAAGGATAAGGGAAGAAGAGGAGAACAGGGCAAAGGGAAAATCTAGACCTTGTAGTGCTTCCACCTTTTCCCCTTTTTCCCCCCTCCGTGCTACAGAGTAAAGGTACATTTGTGGATTCACTTTATCCTCCATTTTCCCTTTTCCCTCTTCCCTATTTTCCTTATTTGAGGGGATTTCCCTGCAAATGGGAAGCACTGATTTTAGCACGGAGGGGGGAAAAAGGGAAAGATAAGGGAAGAGGAGGGGAAATGGGAAAATTGAAAATTGGAAACACTACATATGATAACTTCTGGTAACACTGTGATACCAGAGGGGAAGATAAGGGAAGAGGGGGAAAAATAGGGAAAATTGAAAATTGGGAACACACTACATATGATAACTTGTGATAACACTGTGATAACACTGTGATAACACAGGGGAAGATGTATGGTGAATAAAATGCTGGAGTTTAGTGCGACGAAAGAGGGGTGAGAATATTTATGGGAAGGTTTCCTCCCCCGGTGAAGGAACTCGTAAATTTTCCGCCCCGTAAACAGACAAAGGGCCTAGACTTTAAGAAAACTAAGAAAAACTAAACACTTCAGGGAAAAAAAACTAGGAAATCCTGGGAAAATCCCGGGATAGTCCTGGAAAAATCAAACTAGTCCTTAAGAAATACCTCAAATCCTGAAGAAAAAATTTTATCATCATGCTATCAAGTGTTATCAAATGTTATCATCGTGTTATCATCATGTTATCAAATATTATCATCATGCTATCAAGTGTCATCAAATGTTATCATCGTGTTATCAAATATTATCATCATGCTATAAAGTGTTATCATCGTGTTATCATCATGCTATCAAATGTTATCATCGTGTTATCAAATATTATCATCGAGTTATCAAATGTTATGAAATGCTATCATCGTGTTATCAAATATTATCATCGTGTTATCGAATGTTATCATCGTGTTATCATAGTTGACGAACCCTTGGGTCCCTCGAGTAAGGGACTCTTCAGACACGCGCGTGCATTGCATGCATCTTTTTTTTTTTTTCAAATTTTGAACAGCACAGGGACCACGCCCCAAATAGCAGTTGATAAAACTTTGAAAAAATTTCTAAATTAATCCGTTAATTGTTGTACTCCGCAGAATCTCTCAGAGCAAAAATGCGGACGACAGCGAGAAAGCGGAATCGGTTGCGAATCAGAATCCGGTCCAGCGACGCGAATCGTCGGCTTCCCGATTCCTCAAGCATTTCAGACCCGACCGCAGCAACCCGGCGTATCACAGCGAGGGAAAAGGACTTCGCAAAAAGTACAGAAAATCTCAGAAAATATTTAAAATTTCGATTTTTTTTTCTAAAAAGAAATTTTTTTCATAGGCGGCAACCCTGGACTTCTGAGCGCGAGCTTCCGCAGTTGGACGATCGCAAGGCGCCCGCCATTTCGAGCAAAGACCGCAGCCGCAGCTTCAGCGAGCAGGACGCTGTGCTGCAGTCCAAAGTCACGCCAAACGGTAAGGAGAATCTCGGCAAGGAAGGAGGCGGCCGTGAATCTTTTCGCTGGAGATTCCGCAAGTCGGATAAGAGCTCGTCAAAGAGCAGGCTGGAAGCAGCAGCAGCAGCAGCAGCGCCTCCTGGCGACGAAATGGACAACACGAGCTTGATTAGGGCAGCAGCTTGGTGAGCGATGGCGGTGATGTCATGGCGTCAAGTCAGCAGAAAAGCCAGACTACTCAAATGCAAATCGACTCCGGGTCTTGTTGTTCTTCTTCTCCATCTCTCTCTCTCTCTGGCCAAGACAAAGAGAAAGAAAGCGGAGATAAAGTGGGAGAAGGAAAAGAAGACAAAGATGCAGCAGCAGCAGCAGCAGAGCCCGTGTACTGCAACACAATTAGCAGCAGGAGCAGCAGCAGTGTAGCAGCACTCGAAGCAGATTACGTCAACTTTGAAGTGGCTGCGTCACTCAACAACAAACCCGGAGAGCCGGACTTGCTCCAGAACTTACCCAGTAACGCAGAAGCGGACCAGAGCGTTGGGTGGCGATTGAAAAGTTCGCCAAATGTCCTCGGCCGAAGCCTCAGTGTCAATAACCCCGCAGCCAGCGCCAACCAGTCCCTTCAGAAACTTCACATCAGCAGGTAAAGCCAAAAGATGCAAACAATAAATGAAAGCCACACACCCATTGAAAAAATTTTGGCAAAATATCGACAGTGTTTCCACTTTTGCAGGGAAGTTCCCTGAAAAAGGGGGGGGGAATGGAGTCTGAAAAGGGGAAAGATAAGGGAAGAGGGGGAAAATGGACGATTGAAAAGTGGCAACACTGAACTCATTGTCAGTGTTTCCACTTTTGCAGGGAAGTTCCCTGAAAGGGGGGGAAATGGACTCTGAAAAGGGAAGACGAAGAGAAGAGAGTAAAGAGGAAATCTTGACCCTGTACATTCTTGCACGGAGGGGAAAAAGGGGAAAGATAACGGAAAAGTTCGACGGTAACAGTGTTTCCACTTTGCAGGGAAATTCCCCAAATAGGGAAAAAGGGGAAGAGGGAAAATGGATATTGGAAAGAAAATTGAATGTACAAATGTAGCTTTACTCAGTATCACAGAGGGGGAAAAAAGGGAAACTGATATTCTCAAGCGGAGGGGAACAAAGAGGGAAGAGGGAAAATGGAAAGAAAATTGAATGTACAAATGTAGCTTTACTCCGTATCACAGAGGGGGAAAAAGGGAAACTTAAACTCTCAAGCGGAGGGGAACAAAGAGGGAAGAGGGAAAATGGAAAGAAAATTGAATGTACAAATGTAGCTTTACTCAGTATCACAGAGGGGGGAAAAAAGGGGAAACTGATATTCTCAAGCGGAGGGGAACAAAAAGGGGAAAAAGTGGAAGCACTGGAAGGTAAACTACTGAGTTTAGCGTATAAAGGTTCTACCAATGGTTTACCACGGCTTAGCCCCTATACGTGAAAGTTTCTCTTGGCTGGAGGCTAAGTCCCCGTAACTGGAACAGGATTCCGCATTCCCGCAGTTTTCGCCCATTGGTCCTCTGACAGAAGGGCACACAAAAACTTGCCAACTCAAAGAGAGATTCTCCATTGCTGTTATATTATCTTTGGCCGTCATCTGCTCACACGTATGATGGTTTATAGTGATGCAAAAGTGGAAGAACTTGTTCAGGGTTTTTTTTGTCGAGAAAGATACGAGGAATGACCAAAAAGTTCCAGTTTGAGTAGTCGTGTGAAAACCCGTTTAACAGGATATCCTGGAACGTGGATTATTTGACCAAAAAACAATAAAATAAAATCTGGAAAAGTTTCACAATAGAAGAGTGTCTTTCGGTATGTTCCAGGACTTGTTCCAGGATCGTGTTAACATTCAAATGAGGTTTTTGGAGGGTTTGTATAATTTGCCTCGGTTGTGTTCCAGAGGTTTTTACGAGATTACGGTCAAGGGTGTATTGTATGCAAAGGAGTGAAAGGCGTTAACCGAAGCTGGAGTTGGAAGGGAAAAAAAGCAAGATTCCATGCAAATTAAAGTAAAGGCTATTAATAAGAACAATGAACAAACGCCATAAATCAAAAAATAAAGGCAACTTGGAACTGCGCTCTCATTCCAGATGACCGCGGCAAAAATGTTTCCACGCCTCGTGCACTCGCACCAGTGTTTCCACTTTGCAGGGAAATTCCCTTAAATAAGGAAAAATGGGGAAGAGGGAAAAGGAGCAATGGAGGACAATGTGAATTTACCAAATGTAGCTTTACTCTGTAGCACTGAGGGGAAAACGGGGAAACTGATATTTTCAAGCGGAGTGGGGAAAAAGGGGAAAAAAGGGAAAAAAGTGGAAGCACTGACTCGCACTTCGATCTACATTTATCCAACCTTCGAACAAAAGAAACTGAACTCCCAAAAAACATTTCGGGGACCCAAAAAGACAACGGGAGTTCTCAGGACATGAAACTTTCACGTTGTCATAAGCCTTGATGGCCAGAAAAACTTTACGGTTTCTCTCAAACTGCCCATAAAAAGTTTTACTTTGTGATCTTCGACTCAAACGAAAAGCGTAGGATTTCTCGTGCGACAAGGAACGGGGTTCTTTGTCGCTCGTCGAGCTCGTTTCAATCGAGATCCCGACAAGCCGTCCCCGAGGAAGTTTGTCGGGACAGCGGGATCGATCCTAGTGTTTTTTGTGTTCTTTCTAATGTTTTACTCGAGTGAAAAGCGTTAGATTTTGTGTGCAACGAGGAATGGGGTACTTCGTCGCTCGTCGAGCTCGTTTCCTTCGAGATCCCGACAAGCCGCCCCGAAAAAGTTTGTCAGGACAGCGAGAAAATTTTCCTTGTCCTTTTTTTTAAATTCTTTCTAATGTTTGACTCAAGTGAAAAGCATTAGGATTTTTCGTGCAACTAGGAACGTTAACCTCGTGCTCGTCGAGCTCGTTTCTTGGAGATCCTGACAAGCCGTTTCGAGGAAGTTTGTCGGGATAGCGGGATCGTTCCTAGTATTCTTTGTATTCTTTCTTATGTTTGACTTGAAGGAAAAGCGTAAGAATGTTTCATGCAACGAGGAACATTAACTTCTTCGCTCGTCGTGCTCGTTTCTTTGAGATCCTGACAAGCCGTCCCGAAGAAGTTTGTCGGGACAGCAGGATCGTTCCTAGTCTTTTTTATATTCTTTCTAATGTTTGGCTCGAGTGAAAAACGTTAGGATTTTTCGTGCAAAGAAGAATGGGGTAATTCGTCGCTTGTCGTGTTCGTTTCTTTGAGATCCCGACAAGCCGTCCCCGAAGAAGTTTGTCGGGACGGCGGGATCGTTCCTAGTTTTTTGTCGGACTCGTGAAAGTTGATTGTTTATTTTTTTTCTGATGTTTGACTGAAATGAAGGGCGTGTGAAAATTTATCATGTTAGTAAACGCCTTGTCTTGAGGTCTTGTACATGAAGGCTTTTTACGCGGGTATCTGCATTGGTTTGTTCTCCATCGTTTGGGCTCGATGAGCAAACGCAACATGTCAGGGCAGAACGTGACACGCTGTAAAGAGAAAAAGAAAAATAAAAACTGTAACCGGATGACGTGTTTTAATGTACGTCTCTGTTTTTATGCTAATGGCTGTTTTAATTCTGCGTCAGACATATACGATGAACCCTGCTGGGCTGCAGCGCAAGCCGCCATCTTGGGTCGTAACTTTCCTACTAAAATGCTTGTCAACTCGTCCCGTTGTTTTAGAAATTCTTGGCTGCCAAGAAATACAAATCATCCATCCTTCGTCTGATTTTTCGTGCAATATATTACACAAAACAGTTTTCCTGCTCACGACGAAAAAAAAAAAAGGGAAAGCGAGAAAGCTTCGCCTGCTATAAGGGAAGTACCCCGTTTTTCAAATCTGTGCGGCGTTGCCAGTTTTGTCTGGAGATATTTCTTTTAAAAATATGTAAATGCGAATCGTGGGTCATGAATCTTATCTTTTTTTGTGGATTGTTTGCAAGAAAGTATTTCAGGAATTCTGCTCGTCGAATATTTTTGGCAAAAACTGGCTTCCAAACTAATGATGCGGGCGGCGGCCATCTTGAATACCGCACACTCATGGCAAAGTGTGATAGGGAATTATCAGTCCTTACAAATGGTCCAAGAATCTACTCGTTATCAGATTGTTGTTTTCCTACAGCAAAGTCTCATTTGTAGACTGCGATCTTTTGTCGCAGTGAAAAATCTACACGACGAAGGGATTGTAGAAATAGAAACTGGCGCGGGCGGCGGCGGCCATCTTGAGTCTCTTTGTCATCGAGAAACGCTGACAGCAATTATCGGTTTCCCTCGATCGTTTAGAAAAATAAAATGCTGGAAAAATCGTTGCAGCGTAGCCATCTTGGAATAGATTTTCTACTACTGATTCAAAATCTGAACTTTCCCAGTACAAAAGGATTGATCGATACTCTTTATTGTTTGGTTAGGGAAAGTGTTTCTGATACAAACAGCAGAGCTTTTTTTTTTCGGGGAAGTTTTTGTGGGAAAATGGTAGAGGTAGCACTTTTGCTTAGGGAAATTGCGTCGACGCCAGCGGATTGAACACAAAACGTTAAGGGGACCCTTGAAGCAGTCGACCTTGGGTGTTTTTCTTTGTCGGTTCAGTCCGTCCGGTTCACTGTGGAAGCCGTGGGCGAACCGAGCACACAGACCTGCAGTTTTCTATTGACCAGCCCAACAAGTGGACGTGCCAGTGAGAATTCTCTTGTATTTCAGACCCGTTTTGGTTTTCTGAACCGTTGGCTAATTCCTTACCATTCACTTACTATGGGATTTGTTCATTCTGATTGAACCTTTTTTTGTTTTCCCGAAAGGTAAACGGTTCATTCAGTTCAGATTGATTCTTGCATGGCCCTACCCTTTAAGACCTTTTTATAAGACTTTATTATACAAATATAAGAAAAAAAGAAGAAGACGCATATATTATTCCTTCCTTACAGTTGCATGGGAGGATCTTACAGGCTTGGCTTAACAGAGTTTTTCTTTTCTAGCTGTTATTAATACTTTTTTTTCCTGGGCTGTCGTAGATCTTAGATGTGCAGATTACAGTACCTAACATACAACAAGAAATGTTTGTTGCTTTAGGCCTACAATTTTTTTTTTCGTCTGGAACTTTTTTTTTTTCCCTTTTGGAGAAACTAAGTTGTCATTCCACGCGGAAGCTGAAAAAATCTTGAATATTCCCACGTCTGGGATTCTTGCATTTTTAAAAGTTTTTTTTTTTTTCTTCAAAGATAAAGCCCTGAAGGTGCTGGTAATTACCTGAAACATCCCAGGTAATCCCAAGAACGCCTCCCAGTAACAAATGGACACATTTAAGTTTCCCAAGCCCTCCCACAAGGACTCCCAAGCTTTTTCCCAAGGTGGGAAAGGTGGTGGTGGTAGTGGTGGGGGTCTGGGTAGATTTAGATAGGAAAAAGCCTGGGCTGTCGACACAGATGTTGAATGTTTCCCCGATGAAACTAATGTCTTGACCACCCCCGTATTTTTTTTTTTTTTAAGGTTTTGCAGGTTCATTTGCTCAATAGTCCAGGGGATCGTAGTGACCTTTTGACCTGTGCTTGACCTCTACAAAGAGCCACCGCCCTTGACATAGATATTAGGAGCCCCCACCAGGCCGAGAAACCTTTTTGCTCAGTTTTTTTATTTCGGCCATTTTCTCCGGTGTATAGAGAATGTTCATCACCTCGTTTTTCGGGTCTATAATTATACTTCCTGACCCTGTTGGCTTGCAAAACTTGTGTGCCGGGGTTAGTGCTTCTAAGTTCCGGTATGCTCGTAAATGGCTTCTTAAGCATGGTTAACCATCGATGAGGGAAAAATAGTTGGATAGTTTTGGTTCCATTGTTGTGGTTTCACCGGTCTGGTGACCTCTTCCTTGGCGCCCTTACACCCCCTCCAGCCAAGTCATATAGAATATTATTCTCAGTATAGTTATTACTATCAGTGTTTCCACTTTACAGTTTTCCCTTATCTTTCCCCTTTTTCCCTCCTCCGTGCTAGGATATAAAATGTCTAGATTTCCCCTTGAACCTCTTCTCTTGTTCTTCCCTTATCTTTCCCTTTTCCCTGCTCAGTGCTAGAATATAAAATGTATAGGTTTCCCCTTTACCCTCTTCTCTTGTTCTTCCCTTATCTTTCCCTTTTCCCTCCTCCGTGCTAGAATATAAAGTGTCTAGATTTCCCCTTTACCCTCTTCTCTTCTTCTTCCCTTATCTTTACCTTTTCCCTCCTCCGTGCTAGAATATACAAGGTCTAGATTCCCCTTTACCCTCTTCTCTTGTTCTTCCCTTTTCAGACCCCATTTCTCCCCTTTTTCAGGGAATTTCCCTGCCAAAAGTGGAAACACTGATTACTATAGCTTGAATACTTGGGGTTGCTTGATAGTTGGTGTAAAAGAAGTTAAGGACGCGTGCACTTGAATATGTAAATCCAGCAGAGAAAAAGTCTTGAGCGTTCGTGAAACCGAGTTATAAAAACCCAATGATACTTTTTATTACTCGACTGCAATTTCATGCACGAAAAACGCATGAAAAACTTGATAACACTGCCGATAACACGTTACAAGTTTTTACAAGTTTCCAACCCCCTCCCTCTCTCTCTGTTAAGAACCGCAGACACAGATTTGCGAAATTTCTGCAAAAGCCAGCAGTGCTTCCCCTTTTCCCCTCTTTTTCCCCCTCCGCTTGAAAATATTGATTTCCCCTTTTCCCCTCCGTGCTACAAAGTAGAGCTACATTAGCAAATTCACTTTATCCTCCATTTCCCCTTTTCCCTCTTCCCCATTTTCCTCATTTAAGGAAATTTCCCTGCAAAGTGGAAGCACTGGTTGGGAAATGTGCTTCCACTTTTTCCCTTTTTTTCCCTGCCGCTTGAAAATATCAATTTCCCCCTTTTCCCCTCCGTGCTACAGAGTACAGCTACATTGGTAAATTCACTTTATCCTCCATTCCCCCTTTTCCCCATTTTCCTTATTCGAGGGAATTTCCTGCAAAGTGGAAGCACTGGTTGGGAAATGTGCTTCCACTTTTTCCCTTTTTTTCCCTTCCGCTTGAAAATATCAATTTCCCCCTTTTCCCCTCCGTGCTACAGAGTAGAGCTACATTGCCTGCATTCACTTAATCCTCCATTTCCCCTTTTCCCTCTTCCCCATTTTCCTCATTTAAGGAAATTTCCCTGCAAAGTGGAAGCACTGAAAGCCAGATAAGTATCTTGACCCCATTCTTCGTATCCTTGAGGCTGCAAAATCCCATGGAAACTGGAATAACTGGACACTCTGCGCAAATTGGATACGGTTTAACGCAATCCTGAATTAAGGCCAAAATAACAACAATAAAAACGTCCACTGCAAAATCTTGGACTTGTCATACAGTGTTGCCACTTTTCAATCTTCCATTTTTCCCCTCTTCCCTTATCTTTCCCCCTTTTTCCCCCCTCCGTGCAAGAATGTACAAGGTCTAGATTTCCTCTTTACTCTCTTCTCTTCGTCTTCCCTTTTTCAGACTCCATTTCCCCCCTTCTTCGAGGGAACTTCCCTGCAATAGTGGAAACACTGACAATGAGTTCAGTGTTACCACTTTTCATTCTTCCATTTTTCCCTCTTCCCTTATCTTTCCCCTTTTTTCCCCCTCCGTGCAAGAATGTACAGGGTCAAGATTTCCTCTTTACTTTCTTCTCTTCGTTTTCCCTTCTTCAGGGAATTTCCCTGCAAAAGTGGAAACACTGACAATGAGTTCAGTGTTGCCATTTTTCAATCTTCCATTTTTCCCCTCTTCCCTTATCTTTCCGCTTTTCCCCCTCCAAGCAAAAATGTACAAGGTCTAGATTTCCTCTTTACTCTCTTCTCTTCGTCTTCCCTTTTTCAGACTCCATTTCCCCCCTTTTTCGGGGAACTTCCCTGCAAAAGTGGAAACACTGACAATGAGTTCAGTGTTGCCACTTTTCAATCTTCCATTTTTCCCCTTTTTTCGCCCTCGGTCCAAGAATGTACAGGGTCTAGATTTCCTCTTTTAGTCTCTTCTCTTCGTTTTCCCTTTTTCAGGGAACTTCCCTGCAACAGTGGAAACACTGTTGTCATAAGTTTTAATGTTGGAAGTTGACTTTGAGGAACAAGGGCGCGGTCCCCAGAATCAAGATCACAAATCAGCATACGAACAAGACTCGTTATGGAACTTTTGACATTGCAATCACGTTCCAGAGCCTCTGGGAAAAGCATTCTTAATCGTTCTCCATCAGCTTTCCGTATCTTACTTGGTAATTAAACCAGTTATACAAGAACTTCGCATTTCGCTCATACTAGAATATAAAACGTCCTTTACCTTCTTCCTTTTCAGACCCCGTTTCTCCCCTTTTTCAGGGAATTTCCCTGCAAAAGTGGAAACACTGATCACTATAGCTGGAAACTTGGTTGCTGATAGCTTTCCGTATCTTACTTGGTAATTAAACCAGTTACAAGAACTTCGCATTTCTCTCATACTAGAATATAAAACGTCCTTTACCTTCTTCTCTTGTTCTTCCCTTTCAGACCCCGTTTCTCCCCTTTTTCAGGGAATTTCCCTGCAACAGTGGAAACACTGGTCAATATAGCTGGAAACTTGATTGCTGATAGCTTTCCGTGTCTTATTTGGTAATTAAACCAGTTACAAGAACTTCGCATTTCGCCAGAACTCGAGGGACTCGAACCCATTGTTTCCACTTTTCGATTTTTCCCCTCTTCCCTTATCTTCCCCTTTTTTCCCCCTCGATGCAAGAATATTCAGGGTCTAGATCTCCTCTTTACTCTCTTCTCTTCTTCTTCCCTTTTCCTCCCTGTTTCAGGGAATTTCCCTGCAACAGCGGAAACACTGCTCGAACCAGTGCTTCCACTTTAGTTTACTGTATTCCCTCAAAGTGGGCCGCATTTTCCTTCATTTTCCCTCGTTTTGAAAATTACAGTTTTCCCTTTTTTCCCCTTTACACTGTCTACTCTTTCCCATCCATGAATATTTATATTTAGGGTTTCGAACGATTGTTTTAAAAAATCTAATGGTAAGATAAACGTTTAGCTTGAAAACTTCATTTTCCCCTCTATTTTCCCTCTTCCCTCATGTTTTGCCTTTTGAGACCCCATTTCCCCTTTTTCGGCGGGGGGAATTTCCCTCAAAAGTGGAAGGCAGTGACTCGAACGCACGAATGGAAATTTTGCTAAAGTTTTTTTAAGTTAAATTAAGCTGAACTAAACCTTGAACTTCCAAGTTTAATTGGACTAGTTTTTTTTTTTTTGTTCATCTCGGTTCTGTTTTTGATCGAATTATATTGCTGGAGCAACTGGCAACGCTGCAATTACGTGAGGAGGCGGGAAACTTGAATCCATCTTGTAACAAATTGCTTTATTATACTTTCAGGAATGCCTCTAATTGGTTTCAGATTACGTTCTACAGACTAATTACATGTGTTTCTTTTCACGAGGTTCTTGAAAAAAAAAGAAAAAGAAGAAGAAGAAGTTTTAAGATTCGTAGACGTCTTTTGTGTGGTTGGACTGGAAGACGCCATATTTAATCTGACAAGTCAAGTTTTCACAAATGAAAGTGTCAACGTTTTTATTTTGCAGGTTCACGTCACTTTGTGAAAAGCATTTTCTGGTCGAGGTTTTTTGAACTGTTTGAGGGCCATAGGCAGTGTTGCCACTTTTCAATCTTCCATTTTTCCCCTCTTCCCTTATCTTTCCCCTTTTCCCCCTCCGTCGAAGAATGTACAAGGTCTAGATTTCCTCTTTACTCTCTTCTTCTTCGTCTCCCCTTTTCAGACTCCATTTCCCCCTTTTTTCAGGGAACTTCCCTGCAAATGTGGAAACACTGACATTGAGTTCAGTGTTGCCACTTTTCAATTTTCCATTTTTCCCCTCTCCCCTTATCTTTCCCCTTTTTCCCCCTCCGTGCAAGAATGTACAAGCTCTAGATTTCCTCTTTACTCTGTTCATCTTCATCTTCCCTTTTCAGACTCCATTTCCCCCCTTTTTCAGGGAACTTCCCTGCAAAAGTGGAAACACTGACAATGAGTTCAGTGTTGCCACTTTTCAATTTTCCATTTTTCCCCTCTTCCCTTATCTTTCCCCTTTTTTCCCCTCCGTGCAAGAATGTACAAGGTCTAGATTTCCTCTTCACTCTTTTCTCTTCGTCTTCCCTTTTCAGACACCATTTCCCCCTTTTTTCAGGGAACTTCCCTTCAAAAGTGGAAACATTGGCCATAGAGCTTATTCCAAAAGCGCGCCTCTCCATAGCGGACACGTCTATTAAATTAACTATCAAAATTTTTACAAATTAGCTTATACCAAAATATTTCTCGATTTTTTCTCCGATTTTTAGACATATTTTAAGTTACGATTGTTTGGTAAACGTATTTTATACTACCGCCCGTAGTAGAGGGGTCCGTCTTTAATGGCCATTTTGGAATAAGCCCTATTACCAATGCTTCCACTTTGCGGGGAAACTTCCTTAAATAAGGAGAATGGGGAAGAGGGAAAAAGGGGAAATGGAGGATAAAGTGAATTTAGGCAATGTTTACCTTTACTCTATAGCACGGAGGGGAAAAAGGGGATATTGATACTTTCAAGCGGAGGGGGAAAAAAGGGGAAATTGATATTTTCAAGCGAAGGGGGGAAAAAAGGGGAAATTGATATTTCCAAGTGGAGGGGGGAAAAAAGGGGAAATTGATATTCTCAAGCCGAGGGGGGAGAAAGGGGAAATTGATATTTTCGAGCGGAGGGGGGAAAAAGGGGAAATTGATATTTTCAATCGGAGGGGGAAAAAAGGGGAAAAAGGGGAAGGACTGCCTATTACATGTGGTGTGTTGGCGCATCGGGTAATTATCGCCGTTGCAATTAAGGCTTTGCTATAAAGAAGCCTCCAGATCTTATCGCTGGTAGGCAACTGCTGCAGCTTAGCTTCGAAACTTCTTCCTCTTCTTCTTCACCAACCAGAAGGTCACCAATCAGTGCTTCCACTTTTTTCCCTTTTTTCCCCTTTTTTCCCCTCCGCTTGAAAAATATCAGTTGCCCTTTTCCCCCTCCGCTTGAAAAATATCAGTTACCCTTTTCCCCCCTCCGTGCTACTGAGTAAAGCTACGTTTGTAAATTCATTTTTCCCTCCATTTGCCCCTTTCCCTCTTCCCCATTTTTCCTATTTGAGGGAATTTCCCTGCAAAGTGGAAGCACTGTCACCAATGAAGAAAATCTGGAAAAAAAACAAACGTGTGGGAATATTTTCCTTCGTATCAGACTATTTGGAAGTGAAGGCCAGTGTTCCCACTATTGCAGGGAAATTCCCTGAAAAAGGGGGTAGGAAGAGGGATGAAGAAGAGAAGAGAGTAAAGGGGGGAAATCTAGACCCTGTATATTCTTACACCGAGGGGGGGGGGAAAAGGGGAAAAGTGGAAAGATTGGATGAAGGCCAAGAGTCCTTGGAATTGTTTTCAGCGCCAATTTCAAACTTTTTCTACGTTGTGGGAAAAGTTGTTGCGGATCTCTTCAATTACATCCGAGTACTTTTTCGTTTTCTTTTTCCCACGTAAAATCTCACAAGGCAAGACATTAATATTATACCAAGGTCGTGTAGCATATATGTAATTTGCATTTCGTTACAAGTTGTCCGTTTCCTTGTCACTTTTTTTTGTGTGTCGGGACTCTTGAGTCTGCAGTACTTTTTTGCCCACTGATAGAAACCTTCTTTCTTTTTTTGCTTTCAGGAATAGTTTTATTACTGTAATTGCATCTAGAAAATTATTTGCAAAAGCCGGTTTGAAGGTGAATTTGAATTTCTGGGTGTAAGCCTGGTGAGTTTAGGCTTCGTCAATGGCCGTAGCCCGTAGTAGATTCTTGAATAAGCTGGTAGTTTATTTTGTTTTGAGAGGTTCTCACATTTCAAATTCCTGTATAATTTAATAACCAATGGTGCATGTTTTAAAGGACAATCTTCCTTACGTAGCTAATTGGCTGATAATTAAAATATATTGTAGGAGTTTTATTGCCACCGTCTGGGATTTATTTCCGTCTTAAAAAGGGCATTTACCATATGCTGTGAAGATTTTCATAGTAAATAATTTTCAGCTGCCACTTTTTATCTTGGGCAGATGTCCTTAATTTTGGGTCCATATGCCAGGGGTTGCATCCATTTCTTTATTACTACAATTTCCTGTGAACGGGGTTATCAGTCGTTCAGACGGGGTGGAAGAGATAAAGCGCTTTTTTTTCCGCAGTTGATTCGTGCGAGAGAGATTTTAACTCGCGTTTTTTGTTTGTACGCAGCGAGAGCGTTTTTGAGGATCCCGCAGATATCCCCTATGGAAATGGTGGAGACTCCCGTGCATACAGGCCGTCAGCCATGCATTACGGCTTCACTCGCTCGACTCCTAATTTAGATAGCGCGGCCGGGCCTCCAAAGATGGCGGCGCCTTGGGACTGGTCCAACGGGGCAGCCGCTGACGAAGAAATGAATTACGCATCACAGCTTCGATCTTCAATGGCGACTGTACTGGGCAACCATTCCCACATGCGCCAAGCTTCGACCAATTCCACCAGTTCCAACTTTTCCTCGTATTCCTCCGAAGATCCTTTCTCGCCTGGGTTTCACGATGCTGGTCAGAATGTTCCTGGAGGGAGAACGAGATTCAGTATGGAAAACACGAGCAGCAGCAATCATCCGAGCCTTGACACAGGGTAAATTTTCAACCAGGAATTTTTTTTTCTAACGAAAAACGTAACATTTTCATTTTTTTTAATGCAGGCTATGTTCCTCGTTAAGCGGCTCTAGTTACGAAGCTTTTCACCAAGATCTGGATTTGTATTGCAAACAATATGGAGGCTGGATGGACGCTGATTCTATCGGGATTCCTCCACCTCCTCCTCCAGCGTCTCTATCGCCTCCACCTCCTCCGGTGAGGGACTCTTCCAGCCTGAAGTACATCAAGTACGGTCCAGGTCATGAGAAACACCCTTCTTGGCCCATGCCCCGCTGCACAGGGCCTCAGCCGCAGGGCCACAGTCAGCGGAGCAAGTCGTGGACCGAGCAGGCGGACTATCCCAAGGAACCTTCCAACAGTTACGTTCGCAGCCATTCCAAACGTCTGAATCCGGTTTTCAATCAGCAGTTGAAGACGGTCCTAGAGAACTGTGAGCGCATTCCCGCTGAATCATTCCAGCCGAAGAGTCTTGACAACTTTTCATCAGCTAATTTTCTGCCAAACTTTGATTGCGACGGCCATAACATTGATGACAAGGATTACAACATTCCCTCGCCGCCCGAACGAGATGTGGCCACCCTGGGTTCAGACGGAGACTACGCCCGATACGACGATATTCAGCAGTACTCGAATTCAGAAGGATACTGCAGTTACGTCCCGTCGGAGTCGAGTTACGTTTCCGTCAGCGGAACCCCATTACTCGATCAGCTGCGAAGGGACACGGACGTGCAAGTTGTTCGCGTAAGCATTAAAAAAATAAACTAAAAAATAACGTTGACTTAAATTTAAGAGTTATACCCAACTAAAAATTTACTATAGTTTTACTTGAGTGCAATAGTGTAGTTTTCAACCATAGTGTGGCACTAAAGTGTGGTACTCTAGTATTTTGCAACATAGTACAAAGTTTTAATATAGTGCACAATAGTAAATTTTTACTTGGGGTTGTTTAGATTTAGATTTTATTTTGTGGTTTTTTTTTCAGGAGAAGGAGAAAGAAGCAAAAGAGACTGCCAATCACACTGGTCGCGACTCGGTGACCACCGTTGTGACCAACAGCAGCTCGAATTCAAACAGCAGCAACGAAACTCTGCGCTGGCATGGCTCGTACAGTGATATCAGCGTCATGAGTGGCAGCAGCTCCCGGCTCGACAGCAACAACGCTATCGTGGTGCACAGTGCCAAAGTGCAGGCCCCGCAGCGGCATCATTCTGAAAGTGTTCTCTACTATGCTCCCGAGAATCCGAAATCAAGACCCTCGTTTAATACCAGGAACGAGCGGAGCAATCCCTGGAACAACCAATCGGCCAAACGCTCGGATGTGAGAAACATCCACCTGAGCGAGGTAATACAATTAATTTTGTATTTCTATGTTCCGTAATTGGAATACAATAGTAGTTGTACTAATTAATGTTGATATTATTAATAAGTGATAAATAATAATAATAATAATGCTACTAATAGTATTATTAATATTATAATTTTGAAGAAATGGAATTGTTGTTAATCACAATCAAAATTTGAATGAATTTTAAATTAACAAACAATACTTTAATACAAAATAATGTAATTCATTTAGGAATACCTAAGAACTTGCCATTTATTACTTATTGATAAATTTTATGGTTAATCAAATATTCATAAATATCTGTTTTATTATAATAGACCGTCAAATAATAACAATAGGAATTATATTATTAGTATCATTTATAGATGCTATTTGTTAACTTTTCATAGTACAATTAGACATTTTTACGTGAAATTCTATTGATTTTTCAACACAGTTTTTTTTTTTTCATTAATAGGAACAAGAGCTGTTTTCAGTGGTGGATACCAGTCAGCCACCTTCAGTCCAGGAGCGGATCCATCAACTGGAGCGACAGTCCAAGTCAGTTCCCAACCTGGCGGAAAGATGGCGATCATCGGCGACAGACAAAAACCAGCAGCAGCAAAGATCCCGACAGAACCTGTCACTCGCCAACGGGGGACAATCCATCAACGTCGACAAAGAAGAATTTCCCAAGGTATCAAATTAATGAGCAAAAAGTAAATTAACAAATAAATTCATAATAAGGGTACCCGCAGCCTACATACGCAGGGCTTCTACTCTGCAGGGAAATTCCCTGAAAAAGGGGGATCTAAAAGGGGAAAAGTGAAGTTATGAAGATACACCGCGAAGGGGAAAAAAGGGAAATTCATATTTTCAAGTTAAGGGAATAAAAGTGAAGAGGAAAGTTAAGTCCCATGTTCTAGCAAGGAGGGGGAAAAGGGGAACGAAGGGAAGGAAAGGGAAAACTGAAAGTGAAAACTATGTGTATACCCTATGCAGTTTGAATGGCGAATACTAATCAGTCTTTAACTTTGACCAGGTGAACTACACGTTCCTGGACCCGGAGAAACGTCACAAAGTGGCGGATCCCACGTTGAAAGCCATCCAGCGACAGGCTCTGATGTCTTACTACGAGAGGCACACCAAAGGGAACTCTTCAGCGGACGGTTCGGGGAACGGTTCGACGATTGGTGAACCGACTAGTCCGCCTCCCCCGCTGAGGACTTCTCCCGACTCCTCCAAGGTGGGTTTCTATTCAGCTTTCAAACGCCAAATGAGGTGGAAACTTTGTTTTGCGGAATGAGATATAGTGGCCAGTAGGAAGGGAAAACCTATTATTAGAACTAGCGAATAGAAGAAGCATTCTTTTTCGACTATGCACACACACACTGGGAAGTCATTTAGCGAGAAGCCAAGCACGAAACAGTGGCCTTTTGTAAATATCCAGCAGGAGGACGCATCTTGCGTCTCCTATTTTTTTCTTTCAGTTATTTTTATTGTTTTAAGTTTTTCACCAAACGAAAAACAAATGGCAGAATTAACAAGTTTTCTGGCCTGGTGCTGGAATCGCTTCAAACGAAATTTTTGCATTTTCTGCTCGCAAACGAAACGCTTTGCGAATTCGTATCAAAGAATGACGGTACCTTAATTTAAGTTTGAAAACTTAGTCGTAAATCTGGATCTCTAAATTAATTTATTTTTGTTTAATTTTGCAGAACGAAACTCTAATGGCGACTCGTGCAATTTCCACGTCTTCGAAGTAAGTTATAATTTTTTTTTCGTAACTTTTTTTCTTAAGCAATATTTTTCTGGGATATATATATATTTTTTTTTAAGTCGTAGTTGGGATTTGTGAGAAGTATTTACAGAGTGTAGCTAATTATACCCCGCGCACAGTTTGGAACTTGGAGAAAAGTTTTCAGGTCGTGGAATGCGTTTTCAGAGTTTTTGGCCGGGGACCAATATCTTTTGCCGACAGTCGTTTTGCTTATTATCGGACATGGCGGAGCGAAGGAAAAGTGACGAGAAGCAGCCAAATTGTCGTTCATTAGACGAGGATTTCCGAGTCGGTTTTGCTTCACCGTCGCTTTGGCGCTTAGCGGAGAGAAACAATATCCTGCGTGTCGATGTTATGCTAAATGATCCTTGTGTGGACAGGTTTCTGTTTCGGTAGGTCGAAAGCCTCGTCAAATGCCATCTGTCCACATATATAGCAGATTGTGCTTAATTTAGAACTAGATCTTCCGTTAAGAGGAGATTGAAGTCTAAGGACAAACTGATAGATCCTAAATGATCCTTGTGTGGACAGGCTTCTGTTTCAGTAGGTCGAAAGCCTCGTCAAATGCCATCTGTCCACATATATAGCAGATTGCACTTATTCTGGAACCAGACCTTGCGTTAAGAGGAGATTGAGGTCTAAGGACAAACTGATAGATCCTAAATGATCCTTATGTGGACAGGCTTCTGTTTCAGTAGGTCGAAAGCCTCGTCAAGTGTCATCTGTCCACATATATAGCAGATTGTGCTTAATTTAGAACTAGATCTTCCGTTAAGAGGAGATTGAAGTCTAAGGACAAACTGATAGATCCTAAATGATCCTTATGTGGACAGGCTTCTGTTTCAGTAGGTCGAAAGCCTCCTCAAATGTCATCTGTCCACATAAATAGCAGATTGCACTCATTCTGGAACCAGACCTTGCGTTAAGAGGAGATTGAGGTCTAAGGACAAACTGATAGATCCTAAATGATCCTTATGTGGACGGGCTTCTGTTTCAATAGGTCGAAAGCCTCGTCAAGTGTCATCTGTCCACATAAATAGCAATTTGTGTCTAATCTGGAACTAGGTCTTCCGTCAAGAGGAGATTGAAATCGTATCCATTTGTAAGGATATACTGATAAAACAGTCCTTGCTCAAAACTTCCGTTTAGATTCAATGAAAACTAGAACGCGAAAATAACTTGGATAGCACATAAAATAGTTACTAGATTAAGTTAGCTAATAACTAATACTATTATCTGTGTTTTTACTACTATTGAAGTGCTAGCATTATATTATGGGACATTTGAACTAGTTATTTCTTTTGCTGGCTTAATGGTATGTATTATAACGGGCAGTTGTAGTCACGGCGGTTTTTATTTATTGTCCCAAAGCAGTAAAGTTCCTCGCAGTGTGGAGAAAAGAAGAAACAAGAAAATAAATCCAATAAATTTTTTTGGGGAAAAAAAAAGCTTTGCTATTAAACGTTGATGGCGTCGTAAATAGTCTTGCGAATGCAGTTTAATATTGTAATTGTTCGTTTTGGCTTTTGAGTAGTTTTCAAACTAATGTGAAATGGGAAGAAAGTTATTCCGTCACCTGATGGTCTAAAACTTGGCGGTCATCCAGCCGCAGAGAAACCACGCCTGGTCCTTCCGGTGCCCCGTGTCGGATTTCCTTCAGTTGTTGAGTTTGCTCCAAAGTGGTCGCTTCGCACTTGACGCCTCAAAAACTTTCTTTAAAAAATTCCTCAATGAAAGGAAATCCTTGACAAGTTTTGTCAACAGTCAAGTTTAAAAAAAAAAAAACGTCCGGAAGTAAACCGGAAGTGAATATAGTAACAAAATGTTTCGCGGAGGATGCGATTGTTCCGCCACTCTTCCGCAAGTCTTCACCGGCGCCAGGAACAAGAGCCGCAGAGACGAACGGCCCTCGCCGCCGCCGAGGCCCGCGCCCCGGCCGCCGCCTGCTCTCCTCGGCCCGGCGCCTGGGCCCAAAAACGTTCGCAAGCCGCTGACTTGTATGAATGATATGGCGCTTAATCCGCTCTATCTCTGCAGGTTTTTCTCCATTCACAAGATTTAAGATTTTTTTTTTTCCGTCAGATTTTTACGTATTTTTTTTTTTTTTTTTTTACTGAAGTTTTATATTTTTCTCTGGTGTAATTATTTATGGAAATTGCGGGTAGCTCTATTTCCCAGAGCTCGACATGGAAAAGTTGACTTCACCTACATTTTCTGTAATTGTTATGCATTAAAAGCCGTAGGCTGTTTCTTCTCTCTCTCTCTCCAACAACACACGCGATGTGGAAATAAATGCGTAAATGTGATTTACGCTTTCCGTTTGAAGTTTAAATGCCCAGAACGAAACGCAGATGTTAACGCAAATGCCTATAGACTTCTTACAGCAACAACAATAACATAAATAAGAATTTTTATTATCATAAGCTTTAACTTAGACGTGGGAAGCTTACGAGGTGAAAATAGTCTACGGACTTTGATTAGTGTTATCAGTGTTATCTCTCTGTTATCAGCGACGTATTCATAAGCTTTAACTTAGACGTGGGAAGCTTACGAGGTGAGAATAGTCCAGGGACTTTGATTAGTGTTATCAGTGTTATCACTCTGTTATCAGCGTGTTATCAGTGGCGTATTCATAAGCTTTAACTTAGACGTTGGAAGCTTACGAGGTGACAATAGTCTACGGACTTTGATTAGTGTTATCAGTGTTATCTCTCTGTTATCAGCGTGTTATCAGTGGCGTATATAAGGTGGTAGAGGAACGGGGCGAAACTGTTGTAGAAGAAAAGTCGGGTTGTTTTTGTTGCATTTTTCTAGTTTTTGGTGTTTGTTTGGCTGAGCGCCTCCTCTGTGCTGAAAAGTTGGTTTGGCCGCTTATGAACCGGGTTCAAAAATATCGCCGTTCCTTTGCAGTGACGAAGTGGAGAAAGAAGAAAGAGTAAAATAAACAAGAAATGACGTCGAGCAAGAAAAAAGAAAAATAGTTTGGGAAAAACAAAAATAAACGCCGTTTGGTTTGTGTCGCAGTTGTGAAACCTGCAAATATCTTTTAACAATTATCATTATTAATTATTTGCGCAGTTATTTTTATATTATATGATTTATATGTTTATATTTTTATTTATGTTTATATATATTTTTTTTTATATTTTTGTCGTTTAGTTCTACAGTAGCTGCTTTGAGCAGCGCCGATGGGACCTTACCGGTGAAAGCGGAAACTGCTCCTCAGCCGATCGGACTGGTTCCCCCTGAGAGACCGCCGAAGAAGCCGCACATGCGGCCGCGTAATCCAGCGCCGATAAGTCCGGACTCTGAGTTGCGCAGAATCGAAGCCTCCGCCAAGGAGCTCATCAACCTCAACCAGAGCCGCACCTCCCCGCGACGCAAGCCTCCGGCGCCTGATCCTCCGCCGTCACCTACGCCTCCTTCCCCGGCTCCGGCCCTTTCTCCTCCGTCGCCCCGCGTTGCGGTCTCCATGGCAACTGCGCCTCTGGTGGCGGAGGTGAGCAAACCTCTAGTGCGGAAGAGTTCTGTCCAGTCAAGGGTACGTTAACTAAATACATGAATTATTATAATATTTTGTATATTTTTTCTGTTTCAAAGGATAATCCGGTTTCTGCTGAAGCTTCTACCAGAGTCCCTACTCCGGATTTACCTCCGCCACCTCCTCCGCCGTCTCCTCCAGCGCAAAACCAGGGAGAAGAAGCGAACGTTCCCGATGAGCCGTTGCCACCGCCGCCTTCTCCGCTGGCTGTCGACAGCCCGGCCCTTGATACTGCGGCTACGAGTCCTGTGTCCCCCAAATCTCCGTAATTTGTCTCAGAATTTCAATTTAATCAAATTCAATATGTCTATTTTTTATTTATTTCAATTATTTTTTTTATTTTTGGTTTGATTAAATAGTTTTATATATTTGTATATAAATAGGAATGATGTGGTTTGAACTAAATGTTTGGAACTCGGTCAAAACTAAAGGATAGACTTTTAAAAACACAGAAAATAAATGCAAATCCCTATTGTCTTGTCTTAATACGGAATTGAATGTGCTGTGTCACGTTTGTCGTTAAAGAAAGCTTTTTTTTTCTAAGTTATCTACTAATTCTAAATAGACAAAATGTTCACAAAAATCCTGAATTTTCATGAATTGTTTGTTCTGTGATCCTGCAGGATGTATCACAAGGAATCGTACATGCTTCACCGCAAAAACATGGGTCTACTCCACCGCCATTCGTCGGATAACCTGCTTTCGCTAGCAGAGCCGGCCGCATCTCCAACTTGTAATTAAATTCAAATGAATTTTCTGATAATTTCAAATTTTAATTGATTTTTTGACTCGCAGCTTGGGAGCAGCAGCACAATATCCGAAAAGGTGGAACCGACACAACACTAGTTTTCTCTTCGGAAGACTTGAGAAGCGAAGCCCAGCCGAAATCGTTCATCTCCCAAGTGACTTTCCAGACGGAACTTAGCGTCCCGTTGCCTCTGGTCGAGCAGCAGACGCCGCTGGTTCACACTTACCGAGCCGTTACGCAGCCCAACGCCGAGAGATTCGCTTATTTGCGAAAAATCAGCAACGGAGACTGGAACAAGACCCCCAAGGAAGCTCCGCAATCTTCCCACGAAGCCCCGGAGGCTCCCCACAGTCCCCTCAAGAATCTTCACGGCTCCCACGGACCCCCAGAGACTTTCCAAGGGTCTGGGAAGGTTTCCCAAGGTCCCCAGTCGTTGGGAGAGCCTCCAGTGCCGTTGAAGGAAGCGGAGAAGAGCAGAGAGGAGCAACCCGCTGTGATACGCAATACTGTGGTCACTCAGACGAAGATTTCCACGCTGCCGCGTCCCAAACGACCCGAAGAAGTCGAGTGCGAGCAGCTCTCCAAGGATCTGATAAGTCACTTGTCCCCGTCCGATAAGCTGCGTGCATTGCTTAGAGGTATTTACGTTATTTCTGTTCCATAGAACAATATAATATGTACGTCATAAAATAATGTGTACATATAAATATTTATAAAATAAAAATGAGCATACAAAACAGAAATGAAGAAATATGAAATAAAATAACATATGTACATATGTGTATTGTATAATAATATAGGATATACATATATTTGCTATACAGATAACTATACTGTAGAATATTAAATCTGAAACTTGTTAATTTAACTAAGTAGACGCTTTTACATTATTAGTATAATTTATCACTTTGTTTGTTGAGTTAATAATATTTGTACTAATTACTCATGATTAAATCACTATACTTTAATAACTTCTAATTATTTATTATATTTTCCGTGTTTTTCATTGATTCATTATTTATTAATTGAATTAAATATTTGTGAATTTACTTTTATTAATTTAATTAATATTCAATTTAAGACTTAACGTATCATTTTTTTCCACTACAGTTCCTGGCCCCGATCACCCAACGACTGCCCGAATCGTCGAGGGCCTCTTCGAGCAGACCGAAACCTCGCAGGGGGGTCACATCGGGACGACTCCGACTTCCACGCCAACAACATCTCCATCGAAGTACTTAGAATTTTTATAAATCAAAATTAATTTGACCGTTTGAAAAATAATTGTCCAATTTAACTCATTAATCTATTATTTTTTAATCTAAAACATTTATGTTTTAATCTTAGTCAGTATTTTTCCGAAAAATAAGCTTTTACTTTTTTAAACAAAGTATTTCTAAATTCTAAAAATCAAACTTAATTTGTTATTTTTAAAATAATAGGCCTACTAAATAATAAATAATAGACCGAATAATGATAAATAATGAATAATAAGAATTAATAAAAAATTTTAAAATAATGAATTATTTAACTAACTATTTTTTATCTATACTATTTTTGTTTTGATCTTCGTAAGTACTGTTCTGGAAAAATAAGCTTTTACATTTGTTATTATAATTTTGATATTAAAATTTATGTTTGATTAATTGTCAGTGGTTTTCAATTAATATTTTTAATTTGCAGGATCGATAACTGTGTCCATTTACCGCTGAACTCCGTCTATTTCACAACATCCGAACCCAAAGCCAAGCTGCTGGCCCGCTATGGAAGTGATATCATCAGCGAACAGACTAAGGAACCGGTTAATTCAGATCTCCTCTTGAAGAAAAAGGTAGAAACCCCAATTAAACTTAACTTGATTGTAATTTTAATTAATTTACGAAATTCCAGGAGGATTTGATGATTCGCCTGGGCAAGAAGCTGGAAGTCTTGCGATCGGAGCGTCTCTTAGTGCAGGAGGAGGTGGAAGCCAACGAAGCCCTGGGTCGCGTGGTAGCAAGCAGGGTAGCAGCGGTAGCAACGGCTCCGGAGACCAACAAAGTAGCACTGCACGTAGCAGAAGTTGATAAAATCACTGCGCTACTCCTAGCGCTTGCCGGAAGATTAGCCAGGGCCCAGAATGCGCTACTTTCGCTACCCCCAGACGCCGATCCGCACGAAAAGGTATCAGAAAATTCGTATTTTATTTCAAAAACGTAAGTTATGAATGTTTTGTTCCAGAGCGTACTTGAAAGCAAACGAGATAAACTAGTAGAGCAGCTGGACGAGGCGAAACGCTTGAAAGAAAATATCGACCGACGTAGCGTGCAGGTAGCGGGGCTGCTGTCCAAGTATCTGGGCGAAGAAGAGTTTGCTGACTACACCCATTTCGTCACAATGAAGGTACGCTACCTCCGGCTCATCAATATCGAGTTAAACTGACTTTTGATTGTGTTTTTTTTTACAGGCCAAGTTAGTGATGGACGCTAAAGAGATCGACGAGAAGATCAAACTGGGCGAAGAGCAGCTTTCAGCTCTGAGGGAAACACTGTACGTCCGCCCGAAAGTCTAAGATTCGCGAAATTTTTGCAATCTGAGTGCGAAAACCAATAGGAAAAATGTAAAATTTGGATGGGAGAAAATTCAGACTAAGTCAGAGAAGTCCTGGGGCGTTTTGCTTTGTGATGAAAATCCTGGAATTTTGTTTCCCCCCCCCCCCATATCTACGTGCCTTTTTTTGAATTTCCATGGATTTTCAAAGGTAAACTTGATTTGTTATGATACATCATGCTTGGCAATACGTGCCAACACGTTGAAACAGAAAAAAAAAATCTTTTTTCTTAAAATACTTATTATTATAGCGGCCTTTCTGTAAATTATTGCGATCTCAAAGGTGTCATTTTCACACTGAAGCTAATAATTTTTTCTCATTTATTCCCCTGGCAGTTAATTCTTTTTATTTCGTTGATCTTAAGTTGTATTTTCATAATTTTTTGGTTGATTCTTTCATTAATGCTCCCCTTCTTTGTAACCAAACGTGCCTTTTTTGTAGCAACGAATATATAGAAGTTTTATTCCCAGACAAAACGTAATCACAACACCATTTTGTTCGA
The DNA here is from genome assembly GCA_002872375.1 of Eulimnadia texana. Classification (NCBI taxonomy): domain Eukaryota; kingdom Metazoa; phylum Arthropoda; class Branchiopoda; order Diplostraca; family Limnadiidae; genus Eulimnadia; species Eulimnadia texana. The sequence continues at coordinate 17,205,046 of NKDA01000001.1, forward strand.
TTAAAAAATGCATCAAATAATATAATAAAACCGACTAATAAGCGTTTAAATGTTGAAAGTTAAATCTATTAACGTAAAAACTGCAAGTCTCGCTTTTCAGTTGTCGGGATGCTTCGGCGAATCGTCCAGCGGATCAACCAGTTTGCTATGAACACCCCACAAATTCTGGAAAATAATAAATAATATTAATAAAAGTCTTTAAATTACTAAATGCAACATCTAAGGCGTGCAATTTTTTCTATCGGTCAGTGTAACTACGACCACCACAGGTTAATCGGGAAAAAACCAACGCTGGGATGAATTGTTAGTGTTTTGAGTCAATTTATGCAAGTGCACACCAGTCTAAAAGAATCTCTTCCAAACCTACGAAGAAACGTATGATCGCTTTTAAAAAACGTAACTCGTTATATCTCGTCTTCTATGAGTTTATTGTGCACTCCCCATAAGGCCTGAGTAATCAACATTTTTCAATTATTAAAATATTTAACAAAAGTTTTTCTTATAAAATTAAGTATGAATTTAAAAGTTATACCTTGAAGTACTTGACAGTTTTCACTTTCAGCTCGAGCGTAGCGTCCTCGTCGCAAATGAGGAGGGCTCGAGTGTGCTGCTGGATCGCGGATACCGTCCACATGTGGTTGACGCCTTCTTCGACCGCCTTGTAAAGAGCCAGCGATTTATGCGCTCCCGTAATTAAAATCATAACCTAAATCACAAGTTTAATTTAAATGAATATTTGGCAAATAAATAGAGACTGTATACTTCTTCCGAGTCCATCACAGTCCCTACTCCAACTGTTAGCGCCTGTTTGGGGACTTTATTCAGATCGTTATCGAAAAATCTTGCGTTAGCAATAATAGTGTCATGAGCCAGAGTTTTGAGTCTGGTTCGTGAAACGAGCGAAGATCCTGGTTCGTTAAATGCAATATGGCCGTCGGGACCTATTCCTCCGATGAACAAGTGGACGCCTCCAGCTTCTTTGATTTTCTTTTCGTAGCTTTCGCACTCGGCCTGGAGGTCGGCTGCATTTCCGTCGAGTATGTGGACGTTTTCGGGAATGATATCAATGTGCTTGAAGAAATTGTTCCACATGTAGTAGTGGTAGCTCTCGGGATGATCTCTTGGCAGTCCAACGTACTCGTCCATGTTAAATGTTTTGACGTACTTGAACGAGATGCGCCCTTCTTGGTGAAACGAGATCAGCCTCTTGTACATACCGAGAGGCGTGCCACCTAGTAAAACAAAAATATAAAACCCAGTAATTTATACATTAGAAATTATCACTAACCAGTCGGTAGCCCAAGAACGAAGTAACGATCAGGTCCAGGATTGAAATCTTTAATACGTTTTAAGATATAGCGGGCAGCCCAGTCAGCGACTTGGTCACTATCGTCCAGAATAACGAGCCTCATTTCTCAAGAGATAATCAAAACTGGAACCAAAATTATATAATTTAGTAGGATTTTTATTTGCTTTTAAACGATCGTATTAATAAACTATTTTTAAGTATGCTTAACCGTACATTTCTTGTACCGTTTACCTTTAAATGTAACAGGGAGTCCTACTTGTATTTAACTGAAACGCAGTAAGAGAAGGTTAGTGAACTGAATAATAAATTGTTTACTCCCTTCCAGCGAAAAATGCACTTTATTTTTATTCTTTAAACTGCTTTAGTTTGGTTACAACTACCATAGCCTTCTGAATATAAAGCCTGTCACATTTTGTATCTGGTATCTCCCCGTCAGTGTTTCCACTTTCAGTTTCCCTTTTTCCCCCTATTCCCTTATTTTTCCCTTTTTCCCTCTCCGTGCTCGAATATAAGGCTGGATACTTGGATTTCCCGCTTTTGTCTTTTCTCTTATTTTTCCCCTTGTCAAACCCTTTTTTCCCCGTTTCCAGGGAGTTTTCCTGCAAAGTGGAAACATGTATTTCCCTGTAACCAGTAGGCGGGGGGCTAAATCCATGGATGTCAACTAGCGATCGTAGCGGTAGACTATAATAAAAGCTCAAAAAATTACCATTTGTTATATTTAGCTTAGCTTAGTACGTGTGGTTATAATCCAAAAATACAAAGGAATACTTTTATATAAATAAAATAGCAAATTTTCTCTTCGTTTCTTTTTTAAAAAAGTGGCCATAGATGGCTCTGGTAGACACCCACAACTTGCCGCCAAGCCAGAAACAGAGGTTACAGTGCTAGAGAGGACTAGTGACAGGCTTTATATTCAGAAGGCTTTGCTACTTCCTACATTTGTTATTGTCCTAGCAACATGTATATAAATAAAACTTAAGTATCGATAAATAAAATTTCGATATATCGATTACACTTTCAATTAATAAATTATTCAAATTTTTTTTTTAAATATGTGTATTTAGATTGAAGTCTATAGCAGACCGTAGTCAAACTCTCATGTAGAAGTAAGAACTTTGTTAGCACTCTTCAGTGTTTCCACTTTTGCAGGGAAATTCCCTGAAAAAAGGGGAGAAATGGGGTCTGAAAAGGGAAGAAGAAGAGTAGAGGGTAAAGGGGAAATCTAGATATTGTATATTCTAGCACGGAGGGGGGAAAAGGGGAAATTGAAAAGTGGGAACTCTGACACTCTTACCTGACTAAACATAAAGAGAGAAAAAAACCAGCAAAATACAACTGGTATTGGAAAAGTAGAACAGAAAAATGAACCCAACACCAAGAAGATAACGTAAAATATCAAATATAAAAAGAACCTAACCTGGACCAAATATTTATGAATTAAAACCCCACCACCAACACAGTTTAGGATATAATCAGTAGTAATTTCAAGAAAACATACAAGAAAAAGACAATCTTCTGTTCGTGGCCATTTCTTGAGCCAGAATCTTACAGTCCTGAAGCAGAATGCTGCTAACAGTGTTTCCACTTTTGCAGGGAAGTTCCCCGAAAAAGGGGGGAAATGGAGTCTGAAAAGGGAAGACGAAGAGAAGAGAGTAAAAGAGGAAATCTAGACCCTGTACATTCTTGCACGGAGGGGAAAAAATGGGGAAAGATAAGGGAAGAGGGGAAAAATGGAAGATTGAAAACTGGCAACACTGGCTACTAAGCTTTTAAAGCACGAACAGGGGTGTCCACCCCGCAGCGTTTCCACTTTTGCAGGGAAATTTCCTGAAAAAGGGGATAAATGGGGTCTGAAAAGGGAGTTAGCAGAGAAGAAGGTAAAGGGGAAATCTAGAAATTGTATATTCTAGCACAAAGTGGGGAAAAGGGGAAAGATAAGGGAAGAAGGGGAAAAAGGGAAAACTGAAAACTGGCAACACTGCTACCCCGGCCCTGGCCTACGAGGCAGTACCCACATTAGTATCTTGAATGCAACCACCTAGCTATTTACAAAATAATATGTACTGTGTACAGATGTTATATTATGCACTTATTATGTATGCGTACATGCGAAAATATCTTTTTTTTTACTGTGAAATAGGACAAACTGATAAAAATTTAGTTACTGGCCAACTTAGTGCAGTACCCACCCTGAGCTCCAACGAGGCATTTGCCTCGTGAAACCCCGGCCCCCCTCGTGGGCACCCCTGAGCACGAAGGATCTTCCAGGGACTCCAGTGATACAGTCGTTCGGTTTGTTGCTCGGGCTAGATCAGTACCGCCCAGAGGAGGGGGACATAAGGGGGAAATCTACCCCGGGCCCCAGCATTCTAGGGGCGGGCCCCTGTACTGGTGCTACAGTTAATCTTGCTATGTGCTAATCGGGAGGGCCCTGTCCTGGTGCTATAGTTGATCTTGCTATGTGCTAATCGGGAGGGCCCTGTCCTGGTGCTACAGCTTATCTTGCTATGTGCTAATCGGGAGGGCCCCTGTCCTGGTGCTACAGTTGATCTTGCTATGTGCTAATCGGGAGGGCCCTGTCCTGGTGCTACAGTTGATCTTGCTATGTGCTAATCGGGAGGGCCCTGTCCTGGTGCTACAGTTGATCTTGCTATGTGCTAATCGGGAGGGCCCCTGTCCTGGTGCTACAGTTTATCTTGCTATGTGCTAATCGGGAGGGCCCCTGTTTGACTATTGTCCCGGGCCCCGCAAAACCTCTGGGGCGGCCCTAGGGCTAGTTGATATCTTTCTGCAGTATAGCGCGGGCATTCCGTTCAAAAATGTTCTACGGTCTCAACCAACTCCTGGGCAAAACGTCACAGTTTGGCGAGTCCCGCAGCTTGAACCGGAAGAGATATCCATTTAACGGTACGTGTCCCAGTCTCAACTGTGGGACTGTCGCCGACTCACGGCGAAGGAAGTTCTTGGTCCGGGTCTGGATTAACGTGACTTCTGGTTGTAAATGATGCAGCTTCCACCTCCTTGACTGACTCGGCCCATCTCTCCCCGACTGAAAATTCTCATAGAGTATGTCGAATTTGGAACAGAGACTGAGTGAGATCTCACAACTTTTTAGAGTTTCTCACTGAGATCTCACTGAGTCTCTGTTCCAAATTCGACATACTCTATGAGAATTTTCAGTCGGGTTCTGCAGTGCTTCCACTTTCAAGTTTGGGCTTTCCCTGGTAGGAGCCTCTATTTTCCCTTTTTTCCCCCCTCAGACAACAGTTTTTGGATTTTCCCCTATTCCCCCCTCAGACAACAATTTTTAGATTTTCCCCTATTTTCCCCTCTCATTTTCCCGTTTTCCCTCGTTCTTCCCTTCCATTTATAATCATTGAAAAACACAGTTATTGATTTGTGAGATTTATTTCATGATTAATTTGCAGTTCCAAAGGGAAATTTAATTATGTCGCTACAGAAAAAAGTCAAATTTAACGATGATTTTAAGATTTCTTCAGTTTCCCTGTTTTTTTCCCCTCTTTTTCCCTTCCTAGTGCCATTTTTTCCCTGAAAAAAGGGAATTTCCCCTAAAACTGGAAGCACTGCTCTTTTGGCACAAAGAAAAAAGTCCAGTTTAGTAATTCCCGTCTAATATTCGAGACAGGTACAAGAAGAGGTCTGTAACGACCGTTTCGACATCTTGGATCGCTTGTCGGGCTGTGCTATCCACGATCTCGTTCCCGTGAATTCCGGAGTGACCCGGAACCAAGGCCGGATCTGAACCTTTCTGGGCCTATGGCTTAAAAGCTGAAGTGGGTTTATCAGATTCATCAACATGTCAAGTTCTAGTAGTTTAGCGGGCCTATTCCATGTCCGGGCCCTGTGGCTCGTCGCCATACTGTCCCATAGGGAAATCCGATACTGTCCCGGAACCCATTTGAGCTGCAAAGAGTCCTGCGTGTTTCCGTATGCTTCCATAATCTTGAAAAGGGCCCGACTGTGATCCAACCTTTGTACCGGACTTCAGAGCCCGTATTACCGATTGACTGTCGGTGAAGATGATAACCGAAGACGGTAGCTGGTAATTTGTTGACACGTACCGTATCCCCGCCGCAGTAGCAATTGCTTCGGCTTGAAATACAGTCGACGTCAGTGCTTCCACTTTTTTCCCCTCCTCCGCTTGAAAATTATCTATTTCCCTTTTTTCCCTTCCGTGCTACAGAGTAAAGCTACATTGGTAAATTCTCTTTATCCTCCATTTCCCCTTTTCCCTTTTCCCTCTTCCCCATTTTCCTTATTTGAGGGGATTTCCCTGCAAAGTGGAAGCACTGGTCGACGTGTCCGGAAGCTTGATTTTGTGAATAAATTTATTGTCGTAGTCGAGAACAGCAGTACGAACCTTTCCGTCGATCTTGGAGCCGTCCGTATAGATTAATCAAATTAATTAATTTATTATTAATATTTTGATTGATTAATTAATTAATTAAATTATAACATAAAATAACTAATTAATTTATAATTTTAAGAAATAAAATTATTAGTATTAATTATTGTGAATTATTATTTGTTAGTAAACGAAAATATTATGTATTCTATTTAATCGTACTAGCGCATCCGTATAAAATTGGCAATAGCTAGTTGACTATTCGCTTTAGACAGATATTGTATCCGCCTCCTTTGATGGAATACAAATTTGTAGGCCTTCACTTTCGTTAATTGAAACAATTTATCCGTTCAAGATTTCAGTGGGATTCAGTAAAATCTTGAATCTACGAAAAGCATTAAGCTTCATGAATAAATAGATAACACAAAAAAATGTCAGAGAACGATGATAAAGGTAAATAAAAATCAAAGTTTTCCTTCACTGTTATATGTCCACGTATAAATGACAGTGCCTTTTGTGGTGCCTTTTGCTTATCTTGAAGTATCGATCAAGAAATTATTTACAACTCGGGCGCTGCAACTTTACGACAGTGCAGGCTACCATGAAAAGGCACTGTAAAAGGAACTGACAAACTAAGAAAAGGCACTGTAATGGTACTGTTTATATATTCTGTTGCTTCGACTAGTTTTCACGTTGACGAAACTACAAAGCATAAAGTATTTTATCATTTTATAACAAAATTTCAGATTTTTATGTATGTTTAGGTGAAGCGGCTAAATTAGCGCACCACCTTTCGTTACTCCGTGCTGAGTACAACAAACTGCAGGCCGCGCATTTGAGTTTGCAGCAGCAGCTTCTCAGATCTCAAGCCACGACAGGAAAAAATTCCAATAATTTTATCAACAAATTACTGCAGTTCGTGTCCCAGCTCTACTGTTCAGATCATTTAAGGTACGTTTAACATTTTGAGACGATACTTGTTACTTTATTTAAAATTTTATTAATTAGTGATGTGACAGTCAAGCTGGCCCATAAGAGTGTTCCAGCACACTGGTTCGTGCTCAACGCTCGAGGAGACAACTGGAAACGCAAGCCTGGAAACGATTCAGAACTCGGTATAGATAATTCAGTTAATTTAAACACATAAAAATATAATATAAAAATTATTTTTGAAGATTGGAGCGATTTAAATCCCACTGTAGGCGAGGCCCTTCTCTGCTGGCTGTACACCGACAGTCTAAAAATTCCCGAGACTTCGAAAAACGAGGATTTTATCATCCAGATGCTCCTCGCAGCGGGAAAATTCAAACTTTCTGATCTTATCACTTGGTAGTTTAATATTTAAAACCAATTTTTCCCTTATTTAATCAAGATTTTCATTTTAGTTGTGAGCAGATGCTTCTTCCGATGGTCGACGTTTCGAATTGCGTCAAACTGTACATGGCTGCCGAGGAGACTGTTGCGGAGGATCTGAGGAAATATTGCGCCAGTATCATCAGCAACCGTTGGGTAGTACAATTTTCTCATTCTTAAGGTCATAAATGCGTTTGTAGGTTAAATATATATAGATATAAATAAGTAAATAAATAAATGTAAAAATGAAAAAGTAATTTATAGTATAAGTAAGATATGACTAAATATAAAAGTACAGAATCACATTAATAAGGTATAAATGAGATATGAATAAATAATTCAATTTATAAGGTGTAAATAATAAATGAAAAAACATATAATTTGAATTATTTTATTAATTTTAGGACGATTTGAGTAAGGAAGATTTTGAACCACTGAGCTCGCAGCTGTTGTACAGGTAATCTGCTATTTATTACATGAAAAGCTTTGAGTATTAAGACTGGAGAGGCCCTTGGTTATCTCTCCTCAACAAACCACCCGGTCCCACCAATTTTTGAAAGAAGCCCTGAGATGCGTCGCTCCGATTGGCTACTCCACAAGAAACAAAACACTATCGCTTAATGTAAAAAAGAAAAGCAAACGAAGTTAGAGACGAAGTGAAAGCGCGCCTGTGGGCTAATCAAATGTCTTTAGCGGACTGCGTTCGTCATTTTTTTCTTCTGTTCTAAGCTCCTCCTATAAAGTGGATGGTTGAGGGAGGAATGGGGACCTGCTGAGGCCGGGTTTGCCGACTAAGGGCCTCTCTAGTCTTATTCGTACTCAAAGCATGAAAGATTTTGATATTAGCTAAATAATCGGCTTTTTAGTTTATTCAAATACTGCAATAAAATGTGTCCTTAACGATAATTTGTTGGTAAATAAAGGTCACTAGCTTAAAATATTTATGAAATTTGATTTTAATTTGCTTACAGTTAACTAGTAAACGACATTAAAATTCAGATAGGTTATCTTTTATTATTGATTTTTTATTTCCATCCCGTGACAGCGGTCGTGTGAACTTAATTATATGCATATTTATCATTTTTTTTATTTCATGTTATTATTGTATTATTTTATAATTATTATTAGGAATATAAATTCCATTACGCGAAAGCAGTATATCTATATGCACTATTTATTGTATTTTATTTTATTAAATTTATTGTTATATTATTTTATAATATTTTCAGGTTACTCGAAGAGCACACGACACATCCGCTTCACGCTGCGGTCCGTCTGGGACGGGAGGATGTCGTCTTCCTCGACATCGTCAAATACACCCAACAAGTAACTTCAAATAAGCGAAAACCAATTATCATTTTCTATTCCAATTAATTATTTATTAATTAAGATTACGGTGGCTTTTATGGTGCCTTTTTGAGGTCACTTTCAACTAGTAGTTTGAAAATTGGTTTGAAATTTGGATTGTTGCAGGGTCGTGACCAAAAGTCACCATAAAAAACACCGTAGCGGTGCTTTTTACAGTGTTTTTGTACGGTATAAAACACCATTGCACATGTTTTTCGTTTACAGTTGCCCACTCGTCTAAATGCCCTGGACTCGAAAGGTGACTTGTCGCTCGACATTGCTCTCCGCATGAAGTACGAAGCCATAGCCAACAGTCTGGTCCAGCACGGGGCTTCTGTCGATAGTTCAGATCTCCACGGCCAACGACTCCTACACAAAGCTATTTCCCGATGTAAAAATATTTTTTATCTTAAATGTTTATTGTATTTAGTTAATATTATTTCTTAATTTTTTAATTATTTTACTTTTTTTTTGTTTTAGTAAATTTGATTGAATTACGTGTTGATTTGTTATTTTTCTGTTTTATTTGCTTATTTTAGTTCGTTAGTTTTGTTTAGTTGTATGTTAATTTAGCTTTTTATGAATTTTATTAATGTTCATTGTTTGATTTATTTGCTAATTTCGTATTCTTTAGTTCTGTTATTTGTTAGTTTTTAGTTAATTTGATTAAATTATATGTTAATTTTTTAATTTTTCTTTTATTTTAATACGTATTATTTACTTCTGTGCTAATTTGCGATTTAGCCGTTTAGTTAATGTTAATTTTATGTTGATTGGTATATTGTAGTTCGTTAATATTATTTAGTTTTTTTTTTGTGTACTTAACCGAAGCCCTCGCGGGGCCATAGTCGAACTCTATTTGTTAATTGAATGGTTTTCCAACAGTTTTAAAGGAAAAATGGGTCGAAAAATTTCAACTTTGGCCGGACTTGGTTATTGATAATATTTTGAGATCTGAGAGAAACAATTAGATGCAAAATTCAAAAGAAATAGTTTAGTCACTCTGGGATACATTATTTGTGCGTTAATTTGTTATTTAAGAATCTTTTGTGTTCGTACTATTTGCCATTTATTGATTTTAGTTGATTTGATTGAATTATGTGTTACTTTGTTATTTATATAAAAAAACAGTGTGAAAATATTTCTTGTTTGGAATTTTCCAGGTGATGTCTTTTCATGCAAGTTTCTGCTGGAACACGGAGCATTGCCGTTTTCTGTCATCCCCGACTCCAACCTAACAGCCCTGCACTTGTTGGCGAAATCCAAACCCAATGGTAACATGAAAACTTCTTATTTATAATAAAAATATTTGCCAATTATTATTATTATCAGTGTTATCACTCTCAGTTTCCCCTTTTTCCCCCTCTTCACTTATTTTCCCTTTTTCCCCCTCCGTACTAGAATACAAGGCTGTACTTAAAGATTTCCCTTTTCCCTTATTTTCTCCTTTTCAGACCCCATTTTACCCTTTTTAAGGAATTTCCCTGGAAAGTGGAAACACTTATTATTATTATTATTATTATTATTATTATTATTATTATTATTATTATTATTACTATTATTTGTGATTGAATTTTTCACCTAAAAACTGAAGCTAAAAATTTGTTAATATTTGTTAGTTATAATAATCATTATTATTTACCGTTTCAGGTAAAAACTGGACCTGGGAACGTGTCGAAGAAATTGGCCATTTAATCCTCAGCAAAGGTGGAGATCCTAACACAGCTTCCAACGATGGAAGGTTCGCAAAATTTCGTACCAAAAAATTGCATTAAATTCTAATGTACAGTCCTGAGCAAAAAAAAAAAAAAAAAAATCTTCCCTACCTGGAGTAGAGAAAGGCGCTTTGGTCTGAACTTGACTACTACTATAGCTATCAATCGGGGTCAGAACGAGGTCAAGGAAGCTCGAACGGCGTTAGGTCCACTTAGTTTTTCACACTTGCTAACCGTTCGAACGTTATATTTCAGTTTCCCCTTTTTCCCTTCATCCCTTATTTTTCCTTTTTCCCCTCCGTGCTTGAATAATGCTGTACTTCAGATTTTCCCATCTCCCGTTCTTCACTTATTTTCCCCTTTTCAGATCGAATTTTCCCCTTTTTCAGGGAATTTCCCTGCAAAGTGGAAACACTGGGCGCGGGAGATTTTTTTGCTCACGACTGTACTAATTAATTAATAATAATTCTAATCTAAGCTATATAATCTGATATAATAAATCTTCTATTTAAATCTAATTCTACTTAAACCATTAATAAGGAACAATTGTAACTGAAATGAACAAGAATTAATAAATTCTGGATACTTCACTGTATCCGCTATTTTACCTGCTTTCCCACTTCATTTCTACATTTTTAAGCTTTATATAACATATAATTATTTTAATAACTTGTCATTAAATTGACTGTTTTATGTTTTTTCAGCACTGCTTTACACTACGCTGTCCAGAACTGCAGTGAAGCCATGCTGAAAGTCTTGTTAGCAGACCCCGAACCGATTGCGATCGACAGGACCACAAGGGACACGTCCCGCTGTGGTACGCACTACAACATTACCAGGTAACTAATGTAATATTAATAATAAAAGTGAATAATACGGAAATAAAAAAGAAATAGAAATGAATAATAAAATAATGATAATAAATAATGTAGATTCAATAGGAATATGTAATACAGTGTTTCCACTTTGCAGGGAAATTCCCTGAAAAAGGGGAAAATTCAATCTGAAAAGGGGAAAATAAGTGAAGAATGGGAGATGGGAAAATCTGAAGTGCAGCTTTATTCTAGTACGGAGGCGAAAAAGGAGAAAATAAGGGATGAGGGGAAAAAGGGGAAACTGAAAATGGAAATACTGTTGTAATAAATGATAGATAACTTAATATTAATGCTAAATAATATAGAAAGAAGTAAGAAATTGAAATAAATAGTAAATAATATAACATTATTTATTAACAGTACTAACTATTATTAATAAAGAGTAAACTTTATTATAATGATAACTATATAATAATATATTCATTAAATAATATTTAACTGAAATTAAAATATAATTATATATAATCATATCCAGTAAATACAATTAATTATGTGAAATATTGTATTTTGTTATTTCGACAGAAATCCAGAGGCACGGATAACCATTTCGCTGAGTCCCTAGTTTCTCGAGGGCTTCGTGCAATGCCATATCGTCCATAACAGGGGATTCGGTGCTTCACCAGGCCGCACGGGACGCAATGGAAGAAGCTGCATTCTTCCTCGTCGATCGTGGGGCTCAAGCGAACGTCCTGAACCGCAACGGAGAGTCCCCGCTTCACGTTGCGGCTGAATCGAACCTGGCCAAACTAGTTACGAGACTTTTGGAAGCCGGAGTCAATCCTAACATGCAAACTACGCCCAAAAGTGTTACGGTGGTGAGCAATAAGGTTGAAGCTAACCCGTTTGATGACGAGGAAGATGAAAATCCGAGCGAAACGGAAACGGTTGGTCTGGAAACTCCGCTCCATTTGGCCGTTAAACGAGGAAGCGAGTCTGTTGTCACGGCATTTGTGAATTTCAGCACCCAAACGTAATTTTTCTGTAAACAAATAATTCACAATAACAGTAATGATAATAATCTTAATGTAAATATTTATTTTATTTAATTAAGATTCTAAAAATAATCCGTAGATAATTTATTATATATTTATAATTTATATTCTTATTCAGGACGAACAAAAACGCGAAGCCAATAGATTTCAATTTACGAAATTCCCGCGGTGAGACGCCATTGGGTCTGGCTCTGAAAAAAGGCGCTTTCGCCATTGGTCAGCTGCTTCTAACGGGTGGAGCTAGTGTCAATGCCCCAAGTCCAGAGGAGGGAATCAATTTGCTTCACTATTCCATTCTCCATAAAGACGAAAAAGCTGCACTGTTCCTATTGGATAACGGTGCTGAAGTCAACGTCCCAACTGCCAATCAGGTTAGAGCTTATCTCATTCAATGAATTTGATTGGAAATTGTTACAGTAGCCAATAGTTTGCATTCACTTGAATTTACTTGAACTAAGTTTAGTATATTTTATCTCAGCTTCATTAATCCAGACGAATTGATTTTGCTTTCAGTTAGTTTAACTACAAAATAAATCATTTAGGAATCGCCGTTGCTTCTGTGTATCCGCAACGGGATGCCTTCCGTCCTGGAATCCCTGTGCAGGCGAGGAGCCAACATGGAGGAAGTATTCCAGCAAGAAAATGGAGAAAAATCCTGTCCGTTATGGTTAGCCCTATCGCTCAACGAAGAGGATATGGCGTCTATTCTCGTCAGGTAAAGTTATTCCATCAAATATATTTATTTAATATTAACATTTATATTAACAATAATAAGATACGGTGTGGATACGGATCATTGGGACATTGGACCGGAAGGTTGTCTCCAAACGCTTCTGCATAGGGCCATTGACGAAAACAACCAATCGGCAGCCTGCTTCCTCATCCGCAGTGGCTGTGACGTCAACACCCCCGCAAGCCCGGACCCAATGGCGAGGGAGGGGAGGAGTCACGTGATCTGGCCACGCCTCTTCACATGTGCAGCATGTGGGGACTGGTAGACGCCATCACCACTCTCCTGGAACACGGCGCCGACGTCAACGCCCGCGACGCCGAGAGCAAGACGCCGCTGCACGCGGCTATTGAGCAGCACCACGACGCAGCCGTCCAGCTGCTGCTCCACCACCTCGGGACGGACCTCTACTGCCTGGACAAGAGCGGAAAGTCACCGTTTGCCGCGGCGCTGGCCTTCAAGAATATTAAAGCGGCGAAAAGTATCGTGGCTAGAGACCCTGCTGTTGCTGAGCAGGTATCAGTCTATCTAGTTTAACTATTTGTTATGTTACAGAATTAAATGTAAATATAAGAAGATACAACTCTGAATTCATAAAATAATACTGTAATTAATATTATAGGCAAAATTGGTGCACCTAAGTTGTTTGTATAATATTAATTATAAATCTTATAGTAATATTCTTTAACAAGATTAATACATCTATAGAATAGTAAGTATGTGTGCAACTTGTTAATATATTTATCACTTGATATTATTGTTGTATAATATAAATGTGAGAAAACATTTTATTTACAAGGTAATAAAATAATAATCTAACTATAGTATCATAGTACTGTTACATGGTTGTGTCTATATAGTGAAAATAATATTTTTATATTTATATATATCAGTATTCATAAAATATCATTAGAACATTCATCACGTATTAAAATAGTTATAATTTCGCTGTTATATTTTTACGTCTTTATTTTTTATATCATTACTACTATCATTTTTTATTATTATTGTCATATTTTATATCTATATCATCGTATTATTATTACATATATTAACTGAATCTTTGATTTTTCCCCTCTTTTTTGCAGTACGACAACAAGGGAAGGACCCTCGTGCACAGCATCGTCTTACGGGGCGACCTGGAGGGGCTCCTCTTCCTCCTCTCTGTCCACGTCAACGTCAACTGCCAAACCGCAGACTCCACCAAACTCACTCCGCTGCATTTAGCCGTTCAAACAGGTAAGTCATAACCAAACTGTGCAATTTAATTTTCAGAATTATACTTAGTTAACTATAAATAGCAATATTAAATAAAATAATTAATGAATAGATTTAAAATCTTAATGATCAATAACTTCAATGATCAAAATTACTGTTAATGAAATGTAAAGTGTGAAAAGCGAAGTCGTTTAGGTATTATTAGTAGAAGCAGTAGTAGTAGCAGTAGCAGTAGTACCTTCATCAACTCTTAATATTCATCTCTAGTTACGAGTATACAGAAAATTAAATATTTCATAGTAAAATTAAATGTGCTCTAAATATAAATAGAGAAATAATATATTACTACAGTATTTAAACATAAATTCGGACTTACAGGCAAAGACGAGATGATTCTGCGGAACCTGATCGTTGCTGGAGCCATTCTCGACGAGAGGGGACCTCGCCAGCAGACGGCATTGCACATGGCTGCTGAAAGGGAAGACGGTGCTGCTTTCACAGCTATTCTGTTAGATGCTGGAGCCGACTGGAACGCCACAGACGATGCTGGAAACACGGCACTGCACACAGCAGCCCGACTGTGCCATGTTCAGGTAGTAATAATGTTACTTGTTATATGTAGTTATTATTGTTGGCAGTAGTAGTAGTACAGTAGTAAGAATAGTAGAAATAGTAGGAGGAGCACTAATACTAGTAGCAGTAGTAACAGCAGTAGTAGTAGGAGGAGGAGGAGCACAACTAGTAGTAGAAGTAGTAATAGGAGCAGGAGCAGTAGTATTAGTAGTATTAGCAGTAGGAGTAGGAGTAGCAATAGTAGCAGTATTAGTAGTGGTAGTAGCAGGAGTAGTAATAGTAGTAACAGGACCAGGAAGAGGTGTAGTAACAGTAGCAGTAGCAGCAGCAGTAATATTTCTATTATTATAATTATTGCTGTTATTATTACACTCAATGCTATTGGTACTAGTATTATTACTATATTACTATTGTTATTATTTTTACTACTACTACTATTCCTACTACTATTTTTTTTGTTATACTGCTATTATAACGATATTTATCAAGTTTATCGATCGTTTACTACTACTACTTCATTCAGATTTATAGTTAATGTTAAATGGTTGATTGGTAGGTTGCCAGGACTCTGCTGACCCAATCACAGATCGACGCAGAATCGCGGAACATGCGGGGTCAGAACCCTCTGCATTTAGCAGCAATGAGCGGCAGAGAAGCAGCGGCTGCTGTTTTGGCCCTCTTCCTCGAGTGCATGCCCCAGTACCCAGTCAACGCCCCCGATATCGATGGAAGCACTCGTAAGTTTCGTCATACCTCTCTCTCGTTTACTGATTGCTAATTTTTCTCATTTTTGATTTTTTCAGCTCTCCTATTGGCGTACATGAAAGGCAACGCCCCCTTCTGTAAAGCATTGGTCCGTGCTGGAGCCTGCCTTGCTGCGACCAATAAGAACGGAGTGTCCATTTTCAACTACCAATTAGCTACTAAACAGTTATTATTCAGGTATCTTTTAATTATAATTAAATTTGATATTTTAAATATTATTTTATATCATGTAAAGAGCGTTTTTTGAGATTTTTAAAAATGTTTTTCTTGATTTTGGAAGGCTGCTGGAACAGCTGAACCAAGAACCCCCGTGGGCTGAACATGATTTCTGCATGGAGTGTGGCAGCAAGTTTGGAATCACCACCAGAAAACATCACTGGTATGTAAAGCTCTGTAAAATATTTATTCACATAAATTTATACCGTATTATATAATTGTATATTGTAATAGGTAAAGTGTAAGATTAAAGATACTAAAATAAGTATGTATTATAGTAATAACAAAATAGAAAAATGTATAATAAATATAATGTAATATAGAAAAAATAAATTTCTTCTTTGAGAACTGATTGACTACCCGCGAAAATGACGGTGCCTTTTGTGGTGCCTGTTTAGTGACCTTGAACTAAGCTGTTTGAACGTATAGTTTAAAATGAAGGCACGTCAGAGCGTTTGCAGGCAACCGAGAAAAGGCACTGTAAAAAGGTACTGAGAAACTACGAAAAATCACTGTACGGTGCCTTTTTACTGTGTTTTTTTTACGGTGTAAATGCTCTTTGGTCAGTCGATAATTTGCTATTTATAAAACAATAAATTGATTTTTTTTTCTGTACTTTGCTTTTGCAGTCGCCATTGTGGAAGGATCCTCTGCAACAAGTGTTCCGACCAAGTGATCCCCATATTGAAATTCAATCTGAACAAACCCGTCCGCGTTTGCGGATTGTGTTGGCAGGTCCTCAGTGCCAGCACGCCTTCACCTTAACCCCAAAACCAGTCTGTGTCATATTAAACCAAGATGAAAATTTCTCCATTTGTTGTGTCCTGTTATACACGAAAACTCCGAAGAAAAAGGTATAATTTTCCTCTTCATTCATTGGTTCCTCAGGTCACGTGACTCGAAGCCTTTACCGCTGATTGGCTCACGGAGTCCCTGATTGAAACCTGGCATGCAGGACCTTTAGTAAATATTCAAATTTTCGTAAAATGTAACTAAATAGCATTAAAATGGATAGAAATGAAGGTGCGTGAGCAAAGTTCACGCTGTTTCCCATTGTAGAAAAAAGCATATGCAGTCAGCATAGCGTGAGCACACTAAACCGGAACTCTTTTGTTAAACCCGGATAATTAAAAAATCCCGGAATAGAAATAGAAAATTATTTAAAAAAGAAATGGACCACAGCGTTTGTTTTCGGGTAAACAGCGGGATGCATTCCGGGTATCTGGGCTGTTTCGTGTGTCGGTAACTTTGTTTTTTTTTTTATTATTATCTATTTATTATTAAGATTATTTGGCGTCTAGGAAGTAGTAAAAACCTTTCATTGGAACTTTAAATGTGCTTTTTCATGTCCACAGTGCAGGGAAACACCCGAAACGATCGTAATTCGTGTTGATAACTACTTTATAACATGATGTTAGCATTTATAACCTCGGATAACTGACGTAAGTTGCGAATTTCGTGTAGGTAGTTAACGTTCCGTACGTTTCATTAAGCGAATTAACGGTGAAATCGAGTGACATGCGATCCAAAGAGTCAGGTGTTATCGCTTGTTATCAGTTTGTTATCAAAAAGTGAGAGGGAGGGGTTGAGCAGTTGTGCAAAAAGGTGCGGTGCGCGTGATAAACTTTCGTGGAGTCGCGCGGTTTAAACCGCAGGCGAGGAAGTGTCTTGTCACATGCATATATGAAGATACACACACACAAAAAACGCTAGCGTGATATCAACCCCCGACATCAAAGTAGCGGTAAACGCAGACTATTTGGACCAGTTAGCTCCGTGAAAGCCAACCGGTAGGAAGCAATCAACCAGATGAGTCGACCCAGGCCCAGGAAAGTGCCACTACGAGGCGGGAATACCTCTAAGAAAACTAAGAACACCAGCGATGCTAACAACGGAGGCTTCCCGATCCCGCTGCAATATCTCTACCGCGATCCTAGGCCTCCCAACTTGAGAAAGATCGACGAGAATCTAGGATCTGCTGATGAGCACGGCATCGTCAAGGAATCTAAAGGACAACTGCGCGAAAAGAAAACTCTGTTCTGGGCCAACGTTGCTCAGGGAAACGCTTTCTTCCATAGACACGAGTTCGCAGAAGGAACTACTTCTTTCACAAAGGTTTACTTACTTCATAACTTGACAGTTCTAAGAATTTTTATAGTTGAAAAGTCAGTTTGATGTCTAGTGGATAAAAATATCCGATTGTATCAGAGTTATCGTAGTTTATAAAGGTATTATCATTGTTGTCAAAGTATTATGTTATTATATCGTTAGAAAGTTGTGCAGTGAAGTTCTCTAAATGCTGCACTGTTACGTCGGGGGGTCTACTTTTTTTCAGTCGTCCTTGGGAGCTTCCTTTCCATTAACACAGAAGGGGGGGATAAGTTATTTAGCAACTCGAGTAGCTCACGCTAGACGCCTGGATTGGATCCATACACTTTGTACATTTGCTTTTTCCTCATATGAATTCCATAAAGGGGCGTGCGAGTCACGCCACCTATGTCTCCTCGCACGCGGCGTCAGGCGAACCTTGAGAACAAGCTTCAACCATGCGGTCGTATCCAACGCCATCTAGCAGCAGAAAGATGAACCACCTGCAGTTTAGAATAAAGCGGAAACAGCGCAGGCGCTGCACCCACGTGGTCGGGTCGACATGGCGTAGCCACCTAGCGGCAATAATTTGTACTCAAATCATTTGTTTGTCCGAGTTGGGAATAAAACGGTAGCTATGGTTTTCTTTGCTGATTGATCTATATCGCTTCGTATAAGGAGGGACAAAAGCTTTGTATGCAGGGATTTTACTGTATGCAGCAAAAGTTTTGAACAGCAGTCGTTAAGAAAGAAAAAAAAAATTGAAAAATGACTAGAGCGACTGTTAGTGCGAAAACTAAGCCAGCTGATTGCAATTCACTGAATACAGCCCGAGTTGAAGCCATTTTTCTCAGTCCGGATCCTGAAGAAGGATCCAGTGGAACTTCGAAGGAGCTATGGAGATATGCCAAGGGAGTACAACTAGGAAACAGAATCCTGCCCCTTACTGGACATCAGAAATCAAACAAATCTGCGAAAAATCCTGCTGCTAAATCCAATGAAAAACCAGGACCTTCACTTGAAGATCTTTTCAAAGAAGTCCTGAAAACGAGTCACTTGCCCAGGCCAGGATCTGCAGGTAACAGATACTATAACAGTTTATTCCCGTTTAGTTAATCGATCGGGAAGACAAGAGTTTAACCGTAGCGTAATTAAACAATTATAATAAAACTCTTGGATCAATTTTAGGTGGCAATCTGGGAAGAGCTCGAGAGACTACGACTTTATCGACCAAACGTGGCAAATCTCTTTTAATTTTGCCCGGCAAAGAGCGCGAATACCTGCAACTGAACCGGGCCGACGAGTCTCCTCCACCGAGGAGGTCCAGGTCCGCCGTCCAGCTGCGTCGATTCAGTGACACGGTCACCGCCAACAACTGGTTCACCCGGCGAGGTTCCATGTCCAGTGAGAGGGAATCCTTCACGCCGACCTCTTCCCGAAGAAGCAGCGGAACCAGTATCACTATCTCGGTCTCGACCCCTGAATCGCCGACTGCTGAGATCGTCTTCGCCGACGATGACGACGACCGCGACGCTCTGCATTTCCGCGACAGCAGAGGGAAACGTCAGAGATTTTTGCTCTCTCGTCGTTACGGCAACACTTTAACGCTGGAAGACCCTAGCGAAGAGTTCGTCAGGCTCAGGAAAACTGCTACTACCGTCCACAGCGCCACCCGGTTCCGTCCCAAAGGAGATTACACCATCAAAAAACTCTGGAAAAGCAAAATCCTCGCGAGAATGGACTCGACACCTTCCATTGTCCCACGACTGAACCTCGGCAAAAGGAGAACTGTTTTTACAACTAAGACAGCACACAGTTCTGCAGATCTCACACCGCAGACTAGTTTAGATACCGGCAGATCTCTGAACGAGGTCAAGCACAAACTTGCAGGACTCTTCGGTAATCAAACCAGTCCCTGTCCTTCGCCTTCGTATCTTTCAGTAACTTCAGCCAGTCCCTCAGGCGTCTGCTGGCCTGCCAGTCGTCCGTCATCTGCTCTAAGTTTCGATAAGCAGGACCTTCGACCTGCCAGTCCTACGGCTTTGAACTTCAAGAGCGTTTCAAGGCCGTGGACCCCCGCGCCTTCCCACAGCCCAACACTCGCAAGGTCTCACAGACAAGACGCTGTCCAAGGCCTCGCACTCCCGTCCCAATGGTCGCACCGCTTCAGGCGCTCAACAGGAAAGTGCGGACCATCTTGGGTTGTGCGTCTGCTCTCTTGGAACTCTACACCAAACGAAGTTCTAGTCAGCAGACTTCTCGTTCAGAAACTACTAAACTGCGCTCCGTCAAAAGTGACTTACTACCTAAAACTCTGGAAGCTAAGCCTAAACCTCCAACTTTTGCTGAAAAAGTCAGCGCTTTGACTATTAAGAAACAAGAAGAAAAAGTAAATAAAAATCTTAAACCTCTTGCTATCAAACAGCAAGCGAGACAGCAAGTCAAACCAGTAGCAAAACCAGTTCCCAAACCTCCGGCTTTACCGCCGATTCGTAAGAAAGTTGTATCGCTACCTCAGAAGACTTC
Source organism: Eulimnadia texana (assembly GCA_002872375.1). Lineage (NCBI taxonomy): Eukaryota > Metazoa > Arthropoda > Branchiopoda > Diplostraca > Limnadiidae > Eulimnadia > Eulimnadia texana. Next base: position 17,225,122 of record NKDA01000001.1, read on the forward strand.
AATACCCGTGAAGTACCTCACCAAACCGCGGAGTTTACCACCTCCAGTTCGCTCGATGGCTCACCTGACGAAAACCAAAGGCGCCAGTCCGCGGACGCTGGTCTCCACGCTGCAGAAAAGCCGCGCGGTTCGTCCTTCGAGAGCCGAGTCGGCGGCACGCCCGGCGAAACGCGAACAGTACACGGACAAGGACCGCGCGGCTGCGGTAGTACTCGGCGACATTGATATCAAAACCACTTTAGAGAAACAAATGAAAAGCGAACGCGGACGCTATGTTTTGCCCAAAGAATCGCCCGCTCAAGTCTATTTGACTCAGGCGGATTTTGAAATGAGAATCGGAGGCTTCGAAACTGCACACAAACTGTTAACTAAGGTTCAGAAAGACCTCAAAACATTTAAATAACCCTTGGAATATAATTAAACTGTATAAAAAGTATTCTAGAATCTAAAACTGTAATTTTAAAGTCTAAACAAGTTGTTAAAGTATTGTGGGCTTTATTTCAGGCGCTAGAACTTCAACCAGGCGACAAAAACGCTCTGGTTTCGCGTAGTCGGTGTCGTCTGCTTCTGGGTGACGCCAAAGGGGCTCTAGAAGATGCAGAACAAGCTCTGGACAGCGATAGAAACCACGTTAAAGGTATTGCTGTACCGAAGAGGTGGTCCCCTAGCGGTGACAGTTATAAACAAGTGTTGTATGCTAGTGTTGACGTATGTGAAGTATGGGAAAATACTGTACCTTGCAGTGCTCCCACTTTGCAGGGAATTTCCCTGAAAAAGGGAAAACTGGGTCTCAGAAAGGAAAAACAAGGGAAAAATTACATAGAAGTATAGCCTGATATCTAGACGGAGGGGAAAAGGATACTTGATATCTGCAAGGGAAGGGGAAAAAAGGGAAAAATTACATAGAAGTATAGCCTGATATCTAGGCGGAGAGGAAAAGGATACTTGAAATCTGCAAGGGAAGGGGAAAAAAGGGAAAAATTACATAGAAGTATAGCCTGATATCTAGACGGATGCGAAAAGGATACTTGATATCTGCAAGGGAAGGGGATAAAAGGGAAAAATTACATAGAAGTATAGCCTGATATCTAGACGGAGGGGAAAAGGATACTTGAAATCTGCAAGGGAAGGGGAAAAAAGGAAAAATTACGTAGAAGTATAGCCTGATGTCCTAGATGGAGGGGAAAAGGATACTTGATATCTGCACGGGAAGGGGGGCGGGAGGGAAAACGGAAAACTGAAGGTGGAAGCACTGGTAGCTTGGTCAACAGCTGCAGACGACACTAAGTAAATAACCGATCACGGCTTGAGGCCTCTCTTTCGGCGTAACTTTTCGTCTGCTTGACTTTTTCATTGAAAGTTAACGTTAATTAAGATGAATTTAACAGTTTTGTTTCATGGTTTTAGCTATTTACCAGAAAGCTGAAGTTCTCTACCACGTTGGCAAGTTTGAAGAAGCGCTGGTTTTCTATCACCTCGGCTCCAAACAGAGGCCCGACATGGAGGCTTTCCATCAGGGAATTCGCAAAGCTCAAGAAGCCATCGAAGTCTCACTCGGAGGTAAATTCTGCTCAATAGCGATGTTGTATAAATCATTTCCCAGTGCGATTGAAATCAAAATCATACATCACTAAACTCAAAATAATTTTAATCGTGATTTAATTCAAATGATTTACAATTTTTTTTATGGGATGATTTAAATCACTCTAAATCAAATCAAAAATTTGTTAAAGGCTTAATGGGAACCAAGCTCTCTTAACTACTTGTATATTTCGAAACATTTTAAGTAATTCAAGTACAGTGTTTCCACTTTCAGTTTCCCCTTTTTTCCCCTCTTCCCTTATTTTCCCCCTTTTTCCCTCCGTACTAGAATACAAGGCTGTACTTCAGATTTTCCCTTTTCCCTTTTCCCCTTTCCCCTATTTTTCCCCGTTCAGACACTGTTCAAGCATTTCAAAGAGTCATGAGGCGAGCGATTATGTGGAAATTATTATTATGGAAATTATTATTATGGAAATTATTATTATAGAAAAAATAGTTTGCAAAATGATTTGAAGTTTTCGCCTTAGCCTACACCGAAATCAAATCATAAATCAGGGTTCCAGAAAAGATTTAAATCAAAAATTACTTAAATTTATCTAATTAAAATTTAAAATTTCCACAACACTGCTAAATAGAATAAAATTAATGATTTATTTTGAATGTTATTAGTGGACTGCGACAGAAAACCCACAAAGCGAAATCCGCTGTACAGGAAAGACGTTGAATCGTTTGGCAAACTGCCACCGCTGAATCTCGGAACGGAGAACGAGTCCCGCAAACGAGAAACGTCGTTACTCGGAGCGCTGCAAGTCGATAAACAGTATCTGCAAAAACTACTCAAAAATTCAAGTAATATTCTGAATTATTTGTAAATTTTAAACTAAATATTAATTTCATTTGATTTTATTACAGCGCTGAAGAACTCGACTGAGCAGTCGCAGAAGATTGTCAAGCAGGCCAAAGAGGCGCTGCAGTTCCTCAAGTCTCGGGAAGATTTCTGGCGACTCCAGCAACCGCTCGCCAGCTTGGAGACTATGAAAATTCTAAAACGAAACAAATCTGTAATTTACAAACATTTTTCAGTATAATGTTCTCATTTTCTCAATACTTAAAATATAGATTTAATTAAATTTGTATGAAATAATATTATTTAATATTAATTTAATGTTTTTTTCTGATTCATTATGATTTTTTAGAAGCAGAGTCGATTTCTCGGTTCTTCGAAGCCCACGATATCGTTGTCGCAGACCTCGGTCTCGAGCTTCAAGGAAGCAGCCAGTTCTTCGGAAGAGTTCAGCGAGGAAAGTCCTCGAAGAGCAACGGATAACGTTCAAGAAAAAGGTAAAAGAACTTGTAAAAATGACGGTGCCTTTTGTGGTGCCTTCTTGGGTTAAGTTACTGTGAAGGCACCAAAAGACACTTTAGTGGTGCCTTTTTACAGTGTTTTATACGGCATAAAACACCATTACTTGGACTCATTAAAAAGATAAGAGAACGGCCCGCGTAAAAATGACGGTGCCTTTTGTGGTGTCTTTTTGGATGAAGTTACTGTGAAGGCACCCAAAAGGCACTGTAGTGGTACCTTTTTACAGTGTTTTGTACGGTATAAAACACTATTTCTTCGGACTCATTTCTACCTTTGTAGTACAATACTGCTGCTATTGAAGCCACTTAAGCTAATACTACTAGTAGTACTGTTGTATTGGTACCTACTACGTCTGCTACTTTTATTACTGCCACTTTTTTGTTTGCAGATGGTGCGGCTAGCGATTCTGGAATCTTGGAGAACGACCATTACGAATCTGATCATGGTAGCATGGAAAATTCCTACGAAAATCAAGAATTTACTGAAGATTTGAAACGACTAAGCATTGATTGAATCTCACAGTTACATCTTTAATTAATGCGCAATATCAAAGTATTAATAACGTTTGAATTTATGTTTAAATGATAATTGAAATAATATTAATTATAAGATCCTATCAACGTGTTATCTATTGTGTTTTCTTGGATTCTACCCATGATCTAGATTCTACAAATTCTAATAGATTTGTTTTTGTAATTGAAATACTATCTGAACGACAATAAAATAGTTTGTTAACTGAATAAAATTGATGCAATTATTTGAACTTGTATGCTATAAAATTAACATGAAATTCAAACAAATTCATATTTCACGCCATTTTGTTGGCAATGTTTAGATTCGAACAGCGTTGGATTTGGTTTCAGTAACGCGAAAAATTTATGTGAAAGTTTTGTCTTAATATATCAATATCATTATAAAAAGTGTCAACTTGAAAATCCGGCTTTCTTGAAAAATATAATTGTTTTTCAAAGCGATAATGAATAACAACAACAATACTGCTGATAATAGTAACAGCAATTTTAATTCTAAGAAAGGCATTTTCATGTATTTTAATTATTTAAGAAGAATAATGGACGATTTTTAGTAACTGTTGGTAGTATCTGTCATTGGGATTCTAGAAAGACTGCCTTAGATTCTTCAATCAAAGAAGCGCCTGAGACTATTAAAGAGTCTCATTCAACTGGTTACTCGAACGCTTTCCAGAGGGAACCCAAATCGCAACAGTGAGGAAATTTGTGTAGATTCTGGAAAGAACTGCCTTTTATATTTTCCCAGTTAAGAGAAGTATAGGTGAGTTTAACACTTCAGTTTCAATCTGGTAGGATTTGTTGCATTCATTTGGTGTTCCGTCGTAGAACAAGTTCTTTCACAGAAACAAAACAACTCGTCGTTCTTTCGACTAGCGAACAAGCTGCGTTCCTTCACGAATAGTTATTTTGTTGTACTTGTTCCTCGTGCTTGTACTTGTAGTATTTCAGCTGCAGAACAAGTGATACTTCGGTTGTAGAACTACTTGAGTTCTGTCGGTTTAAGGGCAAGTTTGTGCTCTTTCACGAATAGGACTAGGAAAGTTCTTTCGGTTTAGTTGTAATCGAGTTGCGTGAAATCGTGTACAGAACGACCTCTGTTCTCTTTGCTATGGCACGAGTGTGTTCTCTGTGCGGTAGAATGAATTGTGCACTCTCCAGTGGGGCACGAGTGTTCTCTTTGCTTTTGGAACGACTTGTGTTCTCTCTGGTGTGGAACAGTGTGTTCTCTGTGGTGTAGAACGACCTGTATTCTCTCTGCTGTTGAACAGCGCTTTCTTTGGTGTAGAACGACCTGTGTTCCTTCTGCTGTGGAAAAGCGTTTTCTTTGGTGTAGGACAACTTGTGTTCTCTCTACTGTTGAACAGTGTGTTCTCTGTGGTGTAGAACGACTTGTGTTCTCTCTACTGTTGAGCAGTGTGTTCTCTGTGGTGTGGCACGAGTGTTCTCTTTGCTTTTGGAACGAGTTGTATTCTCTCTGTGGTGTAGAACGACTTGTGTTCTCTCAACTGTTGAACAGTGTGTTCTCTGTGGTGTGGCACGAGTGTTCTCTTTGCTTTTGGAACGAATTGTATTCTCTCTGTGGTGTAGAACGACTTGTGTTCTCTCTACTGTTGAACAGTGTGTTCTCTGTGGTGTGGCACGAGTGTTCTCTTTGCTTTTGGAACGAGTTGTATTCTCTCTGTGGTGTAGAACGACTTGTGTTCTCTCTACTGTTGAACAGCGTTTTCTTTGGTGTAGAACGACTTGTCTTCTCTGGGGTGTAGAACGACTTGTCTTCTCTCTGGTGTGGCACGAGTGTTCTCTTTGCTTTTGGAACGACCCGTGTGATCCGGGTGTAAACATTCAACAATCGCGCAAACAATTTCCGCACTGACAACATGTAGAAGTTTCAGACGAATAGAACAGTTCAGAACGGGCTATAAAAATAGCGTATGATATAGAGATAAACAAGTACCTGTTACCGTCGCCACGGCAATAGGGACCAGCTTTGCACGGTATATCTTCCGTGATTTCAGGTATACGTTCTCCAACAGCATAGCGCACTCCGCGGTATGAACAGGACGGCGCACTTGCCACTTCACCCTCAGCTATGCATTTCAGGAAGATTTGAAATCAACCAATTAACAATATAATTTTTTACTTATTGTTATCAATATATGAACTATCTATAACTAAACAACGATTGTTAATATAAATAGTAATGAAAACGTAGTACACAAAAAAAATCATGCAAATAGGTCCTGCGTAATAGAACAAAATATCAGTACTTGATATAGTCGAGGATTATAAAAGAAAAAAAAGTTATGCGTACGACAGACGTATCATATAGGACAGCAACCTTCGGACTGGTACTGTGGTCGACATCCCCTATTTTCGTAGTACTAGAACAGTTTCATGTCACACTCAGTATGTTCGCAACCCACAGCTAACAAATGATTTGTTAGTTAGACAATAACTAAAAGAAACTTGTAAGTGAGCTTATGTTACATCGGCATTCCTTACCAAACAAATGATTTCTTAGTTAAACGATATCTAAATAAACATTAAATAAGTATAAGCTTATAAGGTTACTTGTGCTTGGAGTATCTCCTCCGCAGAATGGAACTTGTTAGGACCTTCACTGCAGCCCCAAGAAAGGAATATTTCGCAGCGATTCCTCTCCTCTTTAAGTATTTACAATTTCAGGAATGAAACCAGTTAACCATCAGTACGATTGAATCAACGGGCATTTCGTTTCGTGGTTATGGAAAATGTCTTATCAAGTGAAAATGGTATAGGGTAAATCGATTTTTATACCTTCCTAAAAGAAAATTTTGCAGTGCCATTGTCACAATAATTCGGTTCCTTGGGCAGCAGACAAAGTTCCGAAGAAATAAGGGCAGGTACTGTAAAATCCTAGTCGCTATATTTTTGTCTATAACTTCTATGTAAATAAAAACTACTCCAGATTTTATTAAAGAAGCCGTGCGTTGTCTTTACGTGCAATCAAGTTAGTTTCTCAATACTGGGACATGTAAAGTAAGTCTTGAACATGCAAAGTGAAATCGCTCATGACGGGCTCATACCGATTTACCCTACTAAACCTGAAATAAACATGCAAACTAACTACGATATTTTACTTTGCGATAACTGCACTTTACGGAATGTTAATCGCATTTACAATTTATTTCGAAATGAATTAGAAAAAAAAGTAACCAAACGAACAGCTGTTTTGGTCTGTACATCTTCTTATACGATTCCGTCAAAAACCGACATTTCCTATGTTAATTATATAGCCGAACTATAAGTAATTCATAGTTGCAGAAAACTGAAATACTCTAACGCCTTGTTCACACCCTAGGATTTACCCCACCTTTTACCGGGGTAAGTCCTCGATTCGGGGTAACTTTTGGATTGAAAGGACATGTTACCCCTGAAAGTTACCTCCGGAGCACAACTAGTGTGAACAAGGTATAAGATATTTCTAAAAAGGAAATCTTTGCAAGCAGTACCTTTTTTCTTGCATTGCTGCAACGAGAAGATGGGTAATTCCATGTGAAAACGTCATCACGAATCAATCCCACACCCTAGTCAATATGTGCCTAATTTAGCATAGACAAGGGTTATGAAGGATCTAAAACCTCTTTGAGGCCTGTCAAAGGGGCTGAAAACCGCTCCGGAGCTGCTCCGGGAATTGGCAACGTTGCAAATTTTCTGCAAGTTTACCTCTCCGTGTGGATTACCAGAACAAGCCTACCGCGCCATTTTGTAACCGAGTAAAATACTTTTGTCGAGTAAATCAAGCGAGGAACCTGGTTTGATAATTAAAAAGTCTTAGTTTAACGCCTTGACACTGAAATTTTCAAACTTTACAGGGAAAATCGCGTTTGCAAAAAAGGGGCGGTATTCAAGAAATTTTCAAAAATATGTGATGTACATAGACATCTCGGCCATTTTTGTATAAACTACAGAACGGTGATTTTTTTCGAGCAACTTAAGTTTGAATTCGGGCGACTTCGCGGAACGGCCGTAAGACCATGCGCCACTTACACCAAGGACTAAACAATTACGTTTTTCGTAAAATTTCCGATTTTACTTGAAATCGAAACTTCACTGTGAAACCATTATGCTGTAGTATTTTTGTTACCAGATTGGTATTCCTCATTCATTTTTGTTTAGGGAAACATCTTACTTGAATGAAAGATGGCGCAGTAGACGTATCCCTACAAATAATGCAGAACTTGCGAAAAATTTGTAACGTTACTTGTTCCGGCTTATCCGGAATTATTTTAAGTTTATTATTTATTTGAGTTAGCAATGTTATCGAATCTGATTTGCGTTGTACCCCTTGTTCCGTGTTTTAATTTATGCAATTTGTTTTTGTTTTTTTTGCTCGTTTCCCCTTTTTTGCTTTGCGTTTTCCCTGTTTCTTTGTTTGAACTGCCGAGGAGAGAAGATCGTCTACAGAAGGTCCGTTACGAAGAGTCAACTTGGTTCGAGGTCCCCACTTTTTTCTGATTTGTTTCGTTGATCAATTAGTTTTCAGAGAGTACAATATCAAATATCAGTTGTACAATATCAGTTAGTTTAAACGCTTCTAGATTTGATACATTACGAGTCCCCAGAGTCTTGGGTGCTCGGCCTCTTAGATAGCTTCCAGAGGGTTTTCTAATCATGACCTTTGCCTATGCCAAATTTTGTTCGAATCGACTATATGGTCAATTATTTAGTTAAACAAATCACTGAAACTGAGTTCTTACCCCGTTGGCTTCTCCAAGACGGCCACCGAGGGTTATGCTCCCTTAAACCCCGAAAACTCCAAAATCCAAAACAAAGACAGAAATCCACAAAAACGCCCGAAAACTGCGTCATAAGCTGCATAGAAGATTACCACGCCAAGTTTCAATCTGAAATGTTGCCCGTTTTTGTTCTACAGCCAGAGATCATGCTGAAGAGCCAACAGACCTCGCACTTGGCAAAGAGCTTATCCCAAAACGCACACATACGATTGAAGGGAAAAAAAGAACCATTCCAAGTTTCCTCGAAAAGAACTAGGAAACCTCCCCAATAGAGTAACTTTAAAGAAAAAACACTACGCCGCTTTGCGAAATGGTTTTTTTCCCAACGAAGTAGTGGGAAGGGACTAGGGAACTTTGAACATTTTGTTAACCGTTTTGGAGAAACAGCAAGTCCAGCTTAATTAGGACCCCTGAGTTTTTGAGCATGTATGATGTTTCCACGAAAAGAACTAGGAAATCCCCCAATAGAGTAATTTTAAAGAAAAAACAATACGCTGCTTTGCGAAATGGTTTTTTTCCCAACGAAGTAGTGGGAAGGGACTAGAGAACTTTGAACATTTTGTTTAGCGATTTGGAGAAACAGCAAGTCCAGCTTAATTGGGACTCCTGAGTTTTTGAGCATGTATGATGTTAAACTTGTGGTGAATAGTTATTGTGATTTTTTTTTTATCTCAGTTTGCAGTGGCACTAACATGAGTCAAGTGACCTCAACTGTGCGGACACGATACGAAACTACCCTAGTTTATAAAATGGTACATGCAACAAAGACAAAGAGAATCAAAGATTGACCACGATCCTTGTTAGCAATTATCACATTCTAACATCCAGTTGTTTGATAAGGTGCCTGCTGCATTGTTATAGTTACCTGTGCAATAGTGCTTTATTCAGAAACTTATGAAACAGACTAACTTGTATTCCGGATTTCCTTGATATCTTCTGTTTAGATTATTTCCTCTTTCCTAAGTAAAACTTGGGACTTTTATCTCAGAACAGAAAAACCGGTTTCCAGTTTGAACACGCACCGGGGGAAAGAGTTGCCTCTGTCAAACAAATAAACGCGCTGGAGAAATAAACGTTGCTAAAGGGACATTTCCGACCACATTTGTTCGACTTGTAAAAGTATCGGCATGAATTACTGCAACAGTCCTTTAATCTAAGAACCCCAATCCACGTACCCCCACATTCCAAACCTACCTCAGTCCATAAACCAGTTAGCCCCCAACCCTAAATACTATATCACCCCATAAACGGTTTAACCCTATCCCTAAATCTGTCAACCCCGGCTGGACCCAGTACGTAACGTACAGTCGCCACAACCCTGCTCAATAACATACTAAGACAGCAATCTAAACCCGTACCCGTCTAGAAGTCACTTTGTTCTAGAATCCTCACATAGGGTTACGTGACCGTAACCTATAAAACCCCGCAACCCCCTTCACTCGCTCTCTCACTCCGCCGCTACCCTAGCACCCACTCGTACCCCGCACGCTCGCAAGTATTAAGGCACTGTTTAATACACAGCTTTCTTAGTATAAAACCCTGTCTCATCATTTCGTTACTTGACTTAAGACCCTAAAGTTTGTCACATTACTTTTGTTTACGATTTATTTATCAAGCAAAAATCTGGACATTAAGAAAATAAACATCGGATATTTTTAACTAAGCAAAATTTTATTTTCTTCAAAACATTTTTCAGTCAAAACACCGTTCTGAAACGGGAAGGGAACCCAGACATTTTCACCGGGGACTTCTTTTATGAGTATTACCAACCAGTCTACAAACTAATTCAGTCGAACTGAACAAACATCTTAGAATGAAACCCACTTCATATGATATGTTATTCCTTGAGAAGTTTAAACGTAGTTATCAGCGGCACCAGTATCGGGAGAACGAGCTTCTTCAGCAACACAATCGGCGTAAGGGCCGGTTTCGTTGCTCTGTACTTTACAAACAGTTCCTTCAGGGCAGACATGGTCCTACGAAAATAAATATTTGACAAATTAGATAAATTATAAAAGCGAAATTCATTGACAACAACTTTTTGATGAAAATTTTGATGACAAGATTATAACATACCGCACAAAGATCAATGAATGGGGCATAATTGGGTACGCAGCCGTAAGACGGACAACACTGTCCCGGTTCTATGATGGCATGACAATTTGCATCCGGCATCACGGGGAACGGAGGGCAAGTTTGCCTGGTGCACGAAACTTCTGGCGGAGTGTGGCAATTGCACTGAACGCAAGGATCTTCTGTCTCAATAGTATCTCCAGACTTCAGTGTCAGGTTGCCGAAAACGCATTCGTCCGGAGCTGGACCCACTTTAGAGCAAAAATTAAAAGATTACAGTAAAGAATCATTGCGTGTACATATGAATAGCGAAATATATAAATTGATATCCCTATTCAGTACAGTACAACTTAGGTAGGTTTTAGTATGTCATATGCTAAGGCCTAAAAGTGCATTATTGGCTATTTACCAGGTAAATCGAGTGTTGCAGCTCCGCCGAACCGAGCTCGTACTAAATAGAAAGTTAAAGATACAGTTAATCAAACACGAATATTTAATGAATCGCAAAAGTAGAAATGTCTGACAAAATTCAGTAGAATTTAAAAAAAACGTTCTTATTTTGAGTCGTACCTGTAGCACGTGGCTGCTCGGGAGCACAAGAGGTGAGACACTCACTTTCCGTCATGAAGTTATTGCCGTTGCCGAAACATCCACCGAAAGTAAACGGTTTGCAAGTCTTATCAGCGTCGTCGAAGTAGAATCGAGTCACACTGCCGCGGCAGAACCCTGAATCGGCTGGAAGCTTGCAGTCGGGGTTAGCGGCAGGTAAGTCGGCCCCGCTCCTAGCAGGGGATGTGACGACGGCTTCTTCGGTAGGTTTGCTGAGACAACCTTCACGACAGTCTTCCAAAGTGAGGAAATTATTTGCGTTGCCACGACAACCGCCGTAGTTGAACTGCTGACACTCTCCAACTGCAGCGTTAAAGAAATAGCGCTTTTTGAAACCTCGGCACGGGCCTCCGTCTGGACTCAAGTCGCAAACTTCTCCTATAATTGAAAATAATAAAATTTCAGTACTTGTAATATGAGACAATGATCCAGTAGCGTTACCTAGCTTTCTCGAACTGGCTGCGGGTGAGGTTTCAGCAGTCTGGGGTTTGCATTTGGCCAAACATTCCTGTTGTGTCAAGAAGTTGTTGTCATTTCCTTTGCAGCCACCGAAACTGAAGCTGTCACACGTTCCCGTTGCAGCATTGAAGTAAAACCGAGGTTTGTGAGCGCGGCACGGACCGACTTCCTTGGGAAGACTACAAACATCTGCACAGAAAATTGAAAATTTTAATACTCTCCAGGGGCATTGCAATCGTTTTGGTTACGTACCGACTGAGGCGGATTGTGCAGTCTCCACAGCAACAGCGGGTAAAGCTGCAGATCTAGCTAGACCCGGCTCCGCAGAGGTCGGTTTACTTTTGCATGCTTGAAGACATTCCTCTTCGGTAAGGAAGTTATTGTCGTTACCATCGCAGCCTCCGTACGCGAACCGTTTACAAGTCTGAGATTCTGTATCAAAGTGGAAGCGAGGTTTGCTTGCACGACACGGCCCGACTTTACGAGGCTGATTACAAATATCTAAGAAAACGGATTTGTATGTTTAGTTTAAACATGAGATTATAGAATAAATATAATTTACGAGTCTAAATATGTTACCATTTACGGGTGTAGCAACGCGGGCTGTGGGTTCCTGAGTTTCTTTTGGCTGTTCTCCCTTACAAACGTTCAAGCACTCTTCGGAAGTTTCAAACCTGTTTTCGTTACCCTGAAAACAAAACCAAGTCCCGTTTACAACACAAATGTGACACTATTTACGTAGTATTCATATCAGGTTAGCTTACTTTCTCGGCTTTTCTTACCTTGCAACCTCCGTAGTTGAACTGCAAGCATTGTTGCTGATCAACATCGTAATAGAAGGAAGGTTTGAACCCGCGGCAAGGTCCCACTTCTTTAGGTAGCAAGCAGCGTTTATCTTTGACCTGGAATCCTTTTCTACCTCCGGGAATCAGAGCGGGAAGGTTTACAGCTCCGGAAGCTGGGGCGCGGTCAATAGCTGCGGGCAGCGTGGCCACAGGTACCGTTCCGGGCTCCTGAACAGGCCGGATCACGGGAGAGATCCTGGCTGTGGCTGAACTCTCCTCGACGGGTGCCGGTAGAGTCGCTACTGGAACTGTTCCTGCCTCTTGTTCGGGGTGGATCACACGCTTTGCTGATTCAGCTTTATATATTACGCACACACAAAAAAGGTCAAATACATTAGATTAGTATTATTTGGAATGGAAATGCTTACGGCACATGTAGTCGACTGGGCAGCAAGAATCTTTCATGTAAATGGGGACACAGTTAGGTGCGGGGAGCTCGATGATGCATTGAACGTCTTTGCAAACTGGCTGTGCAGAACCTGTTTTATGGACATGATATTTAAACTCAGATTTACCTTAAATAATCTGAGTTAAAATGGAATGTAATAATTAAGTATATAGTCACTAGATTCCAGTTTCCGACATTGTTTGTTGCATTACTGAATTATTTGTACGATTGTATCAGTAATTTTGACTATAAACAGGGAGATCCATTATGTAGTTTTAATAAATACCATCGGGCCCTTCGAGGCAAATGCACTTTTTGCAAGGATCGTCAGAAGGTATATGCTCTCCCTTATGGTAGGTGGTATTCTGATGAGAGCAACCGCCCGTGAAAGCTTCTGCTGCTCCTTCATCTCCAGCTGGTACGGAAAAGAATGTGATACATTTAATTTAATTAATACATGAAGTGCTGCTTACGGCATATATATTTCGTTGGGCAGCAGCTACTGTGGTCATACAATCGAGTACAATCTCGGTTGAACTGATTCGGGTGGAAGCATTCAACGTTGGCGCAAACAATTTGCGTACTTGAAAATAAATAAAACTTCACACGACTGAAAAATACAATGATGCTTTCTACTACCTGTTGCTGTCACCCTGGCAGTAGCATCCAGCTTTGCACGGTATGTCTTCAGTGATCTGAGGAATACGTTCGCCAACAGCGTAGCGCACTCCACGATACGAGCAAGATGGCACACTTGCAACTTCTCCTCGAGCTGTGCAGTTCAAAGAAATTCAAATTTAACCAATCAATAATTACCCAATTGTTTGTTTACAACATCTATATGGGAAAGATAACTGTCAATATCTTATCGACATGTAGTTTGACAGAAAATATTAATAGATGAGCAACAACGAAAGAAAACTTACGACAAACGTATCGGATGGGACAGCAAGCCCCGGGCTGGTACTGCGGACGACAACCTCGGTCAGCGTAGTACTGGAACAGGCTCAGATCACACTGAACATGTTCGCATTCAGCATCTACATTTATTAATCATAGAATGTGACACTACAGATATTATAAGTGATATTTACTTGTGCTGGGAGTATCTCCACCACAGGATTTGTAACACTCCTCAGCAGTTGCGAAATTGTTTGCATTTCCACCGCAGCCTCCATACGTAAACTTTTCACAACGATTCTTCTCCTGTTTAATTATCATAAATAATCTTGTATATCTCAATTTCCCAGCAATGATCTCAGTACTTGCTATTTTTCATAATTTAGCTTTGGTAAAAGTGGACATATCTAATACCTTGACAAAAGCAAACGCTGGAATGAGGGCATAGCAAGGACCTAACTCCTTGGGCAACAGACAAGCATCTCGAGAAACTGGAGTAGCAGCAGCACCTGTAAAACCCTGGTTCTTGTAACTCTGTCTCAAAACTTATAAGAATATAAAGTTTGCCATGTAAGTACAAAAAAGCCATGCACTGTGTATTTCTATCTTCACATGCAAATAAAAGCTCATGCAATAATGTTTCACCGGAACTAGGATAATCTTGCGCCGTTTTAGGTATACGTTCATTAAAGAAAAATACTGAATGAAATATTTGTAAGTTTGCAGCAATATGACCAAGACGTCGTTGTCGCGTTCATGACGTATTATCCTGTAAAATCACAAAACAAACATGCAAAATAATCGCCATATTCATGCAGTAAACCCATTATTTCATCAAATGTTACATTACCCTTCAGTATAGTATTCCCCCCTGTTCCTAAAACAACTTTCGCCGAGATTCTTCTACTTTTTTTTAAACCCTTGTAAGGTGAAAACATTGTACAATTTTTTAAAGTCAACTTTCAACTAACAAGCTCACGAAGAAATGTGAACTCGATGCGAGAGAGCCGGTCTTACTTTCCCAAATTCGCGCTACGCTTTTCATTTGTTTCGAGTCTCAAGTTTCCCGCCCATAAAGCATTCTCATGCAAAGTGGAATCAGATATTTACGTGCAGCAGCAGCTCCGCAGCGGCCAATGCAGGCTTCTTCGGTGGGGAAGAGGTTCTCGGTCTTCCCGCAGCCTCCGTAGATGTAACGTTCGCATTTGCCCGTCGCCGAGTTGAAAGTCCACGAAGGAATGAAAGCCAAGCAACTGATGCCTCCTTCCATTCTGATGGGAGGCAGCGAACAAATCGCGCGGTCAGCTGCCGATGCAGAGCTACCCGTCGCGACAGCTTCGGACGTAGCGGGCTGCAAGTTGCTTTTGCCTGAAAGAGTTGAATTAGTTGCTCAAAAAAGTTTTCCACAATGACTGATGGTTGAAATTTACCTTCAACAGGAGCAGGGAGGGTAACGACACCAGTAACCGGTTTCAATCCCGCGCTGCAAGTGTTTTGGCACTGCTCCAGTGTCTCAAAATTATTATCGTTGCCCTAAAATCAGATTTTGTTGATGATTGCTTTACTACCGAGTTGAATCTTAAAGATCTACCTTGCAGCCTCCGTAGTTGAAAGTCTCGCAGACTCCTTTCTCGACGTTGAAAAAGAATCGTTTCTTGAATCCTCTGCACGGGCCTCCAACGGCAGGCTGCGAACATGCAGGGGGCAAAACAGTTCTAGCTCCTCGCGACAAAGCTACAGATCCAGATTAAACGTATATCTCATTCTCAGTAGGAAGTCCGTACAATATTATACCTTTGTTGTTGCATTTCTGGAGGCAGGCAAGTTCTGTAGGGAACAAATTGGCAGTTCCCCTGCAGCCTCCGTAAACGTAACGGACGCAGGCACCAGCAGTTTTGTTGTAGGTCCATTTCTCGATAAATGCGGCACACTGAAATGGACCTGTGGTTGGTGGTAAAGAGCAGATATCGTCGTCGTCGTCTTCTTCGGAAGACTTGTCGTTGTCATCATCATCGGGTCCTTATGGATTTTGTGGAATAAAATACTTAGATTTGAATCGGATATTTTTCTTTTTTATAAAATCGTTCTTCAGATCTCGTAACTGCATGTGTTTGCATATGTTTGTTTGTAATCTTAGAAAGGGTTATCGAGGAAACCTCAACATCTGAAGACCAGAGAGCCTTCCTGATAACCTAACAGACTTCAAAGGGGAAAAACAACTCACGTGACAAAAAAAAAACATGGCTTATATATACATGATCTATTTATACAGAGTTTGTGTTTAAATTAATAAATACTATGACTTAATTCGTTGCAATAGAACCCTTCAGAGTGAAAGTGAAATTTTCATAAATAGTTCTAAGTTTACATCCACTTCTCTTATTGCCGCTTATACGCAGATTGACTACGCAATAGTCTGAAATACAAACTACTTAATATTCATTTCAAGAAACAACTTACTGGGAATAGCGTAGACCGCTACCACGAGAACTGCAAGAAAGATGAACTTTCGCATGATGGCGATGTGTTGCCAGAGGGACGCTGGACTCGCTTGTCTGCAGTCAAAATGTTATGGAGAATTCTTGCTTTCGCTTTCTGCTTGGATATGAGAAGTCAACTGAAGGATGCTGACGGGTGATGGAGGTTTATATAGGCGAGACAAAGACTTGCCTTGCATAGCAACAGCTGGAAAACCCCAAGATTCTTGTCAACAAGCCGTTAGGAACCCGACACTCTGCCCTAATGTCTTTTCCTTTTTTTCTTTGTATTTGTTTTTCTTCTTGCATCATGTCATGACTTTGCATCGACTCCTCACTTTGCTACCCAAAAAAAAAAAAAAATGAACTGCTGCAATCGCTTAGTTACAATAAGCAAACGCCAGAACAGAAGTTACATCGTTCGCTGGACGAAAACTAAATCGCAGAAAAATTCTGATCCACCAAAATCCCGACGATAATTAAAATTTAAGGTTAATTAACTTCGAGTGCAGCCACTGGAGATGTTTGAACTCGAGACTTGAAAATTCTGACACGAATGTATTTTTGAAAACAAACCCCACGCTTGTTTTGGCGTCCATGTTTGGAACGTGACAACACGTGGTGTGCGCTCACACAACGAGGGGCTCGAACAGTTTCAAAATAATAAATGCAAAAACACCCATATATATATAGTAATATACAAGTATAATCAAATATGATAGACTTTTTTTCAGGTGTTTTTAATGGTTAAATTTCATATCTCCAGAATCTTCTTTCCGCACAGGGCCACGCTGAAGAGTTTACGGACCTTGTCCTTGCCAAGAGGTCTATCCCAGTAGGCCGAAGAATCGTTCTAAGAACCAAGAATCATTCTAGGACCCCATGCAAAGGACTAGTAAATCTCCCGGGAGAGTAATTTAAAAGGAAAAATACTACGCCGCTTTTGCGTAATGGGTTTTTCCCCCCAGCGACGAGAAGGGAAGGGACTAGAGAACTCAACTACGCACTTCCTTTTCGCTTGTTGAAAAACAAGAGGCTGACAACTTCAAAACTTTGTTGGGACTACGGAATTTTCAAGTTATATAAATATATTTAAACAAGTGAAAGCTTCAGGAATGATCGATAGGAATTTGTCTATGCAGTTCGACGAAAATTCTCCAGTTCTTAACTAGTTATACTTCTTAAGAAGATAATTGTGTTCTACTTGAATGTATTTATTTGTAAACTTCTAAACGAAACTAGTATATATTCCAGATTTTACTGGTATTTCTTTGTTAGGTTCTTTTGTTTTGTCGGGGCGTAGAACTTCAGGTTTTTTTTTTCGGAACAGAAAAAACCGGTTTTTTCAAGTGGTACATGACCCCACCACGTACTCCGTGGAACAAAAATCTTCTACTTCAAAACAAAAACAAATAAACGCGCTAGAGAAATCAAACGTTGCCACATTTCCCATTGCGTTTATTCGAGTACGAGTTTTTTCATGGGGAAAACCAAGAAGCCTTTGGCAGCTTTAACAAACGTCAACTCAAACAAACGTCTTGGAAGCTTAGTTCCACTGTCCCCATTGGCAAATCGTGGAAAAATAAATAGCAATATGCATAAAAGACAGCTATAATTCACTAAAAAAAAAGTTAGCGAAAGATGGCACTGGCTAATACATTCAAAAAGTTTTCACGATTTTTTGATAAGATTGGATATTAGTTTTAAATATCTAAGGAACGTGCAGAATCTCCTGGAACTTGGTGCATTGTAGGGGAAGATTCGTAAAGTTGTCGCCTATTCGACGGCAGCTTGACTCTTGTACAGTTCGTCGAGTAAAGTGATGAGATTCCGCAGTCCGAACAAGAAACCGTCGTCCGGTCCTTCGTAGCATTGACTCGCGGGCAGTTTGGAATGTGTCGCGTGTGCAAAATCAATGATACGCACGTCAACTTCTTGTCTGCGAGAAGAAATGTCTGAAGCATCCGTTCCGTCGTAAATGAGAAGCAAAGAACTTGTGAAGAAGCGGAAAGAATCGAGTTCCTGGACTACTCGGTACAGTTTCTCTAGTCGCTGAACAAGACCTGGAAGAAGTTCTTTTCTGAAGTAGGAACCGTTATGAAAGAACTGCTGGAACGACTGCCGAATCCCTTCCTCTTTCAACGCTCGACCGAAATACTTGTTTCGGCAAAGATAACGATTTGTTGTCACCTACGAAATACATTAGATTAATAAACTAGCAGACTTTAGTGTTTTTTCCTAGTGGTACGGTACCTGAAACACCTGCATCCCGCACAGTCGAATTCCAAGAGTACCCGAAGTGGACTGATTCACTTTGACGCTTTGACTGAGACGTTTCGACTCAGTGGCATCGTCTCCGTACTGACGTGTGCCCATCTTCAGATCCAGAACACAAGGCCGTCGGCAGCTTTTTATTCGTAGTTTAAATCAATAGGTCCTTTAAATTTTTAACTCGTAACTTACTTTAGCGTTAAGTTTTCGAGAAGAAGAAACTCGTGCAGTAGCGGGAGCTCCAGTCGCTCGGCAATCGTTGGCGAGACCCGGAAAACTTTGGACAAGTGCTCCATGTGACAGCGCAGGACCCAGGGATTGTGACTACTGCTCGGACGCCGTTCGATCTGGTGAATGCACGTTGATGTAACAGAGGTGTCGTCCTCAAAGACTTCGTCCGAATCCCCGCTCTCGATTTCTAGACAACCACCATTGTGCATCTTGATCCTAAACACAAATTCAACACATAAATTGAGACCAAAGCTTGATTATGTTTTATTGCACTGATTTTAACAAGAATATGTATGTAAAGTGTTTGTCGTCAGGTGAAATTTACAGAATAAACTGAAACATTACTGAAAGAAATACCGGTGCTTTGCTTGCTGCGTGGGTGTCGCGTCTTTGTACCACTCGGGTGGGAAGGCAGTGAGTTTTAAATAGCCGTCCTTATCCTCTACGCACATCACAGATATTGTCTCCAAGTACTTGGCAGTGAACGGCTGCAGGGCCTCGGGTAGATGGTCGTAAAATAGCTTCTCCCAGGGAATCAGGGGCTTGCAGACTAGCGATTGACCGAAGCACAACATCGACGAATGTCCACCGACCTGATGAACCAACGGTTCTAGCTGAAAATATAAATTACTTTAGGATAAAGTAGACCAGATGATGTTAACTGTATGTAAACCACCTTGAATGGCGGTTCATCGTTTGGATTGATTCCGCTGTCCATTTTTCAATCCGAGCCCTTTTAGTCTGTACTTATAAAATACAACAGCCCGCAAACTAACCAGAAATGTAACCCGAATTTTTAAATCAATGAAATGTAAATAGAAAAATAACAACGCTCCGCATGGAGTCTTCTGGTGTAGTAGGTCTTCCAACCTAGAACGCGTTCCAAGTTACCATGGCAACCGACCAAAAAATCATTAATTTCTATTCTATTTTACAGGAACATAACTCTTATTTTAATGTATTTGTTACTTATTGGGATTAATTATATGCTTTTTAAATGTATTTTATAAGTAATACACGAAAGGTTATGACAGTTTAAATACGTAGTTGCAAAATTTACCGCTAGATGGCAATGTATAATAAGCATCGAATTTTGAATTTGCAGTTTTTTGAAAATTTATTACAAAACTTCACCGCAGAATATTTATCAGAATTTATACTTTGTATAATATTCAAACGTGATAGAAAATTTTCTGTTGCAGAGAAAGTCGATATACTACGGTAAATTTAAAATTTCATTTCTTTTTGAGTTTATTTAACCAACTTTATTAAAACAAATTAAACAGGATGTTAATTTTACTTACTACAATGTACGTAACACCTAGTCAGTGATATCATAGTAATAATGTTGTATTTAAAGATTAATATAACAAGTGTTTAATTGAACAGTTTGTGAAAGTTTCAAGTACTTCGCCGGTAAAAGTTGCGTGTCGAAATTTTTCAGTCTTTTTGCGATTTCCGTTCGTTTGTTTGTAGAAATTTTTCTTTTCCAGTTTTCCCTGTTTTCTCCGGTAATTAATAATGATGAAGCATTTTTCTATTAGTACACCGTATACAGTACAAGTCACTTTCTCCGTATGCGTCTGTATCAAACAATGAAACAAAACCCAAAACTGGTTCACTAAATTTCACCATCAATTGGAAAGTATCAGTAATTTCCTTGAAATTTTTATCAGTCTCTATTATATTTAATTAGATTTAAATCAAATATTTACATTTAATTCAAGCAGGGATGACCGATATTCGTTTTTTGGGATATCGATATTTTGATACGATATATCAAATCTCAAACAGCGGTATCAAATTACATGATATATCAATCAACGTGAAAAAAATTTGATATGATATTTGATATGATATATCAGTTTTCCCGGTGAAATATCGATATATCGATATTTCTACTAATACTTTTATTTTTATTATTATTATTTATTTTTAATTATATTTAGTTACATTTAAATTACACATTACATTTTACTTCGCATGCACCATTGTCTTACAAGGCCTTCCTACAAATTTCAATAACAAATTTAGTTTTATTTGATGATTCTGTATTCACGAAGACGGGTCAGATCTGAGACCTGTACTAAGAATTAATCAGAGAAACGTGTCATTGGCTAAGGTCAAATGCTTTTGACCTTTCGAGGGTCCAGATTCATCTGGAACATCAAAAATCCCGCCAAATTTGTTTCTCAACAGAGGGTGCTGGCACATCCAGTTTTCTTTGTACGAAAATTCCTCACCTTGAAGGTTTTAAATAGAAATTAAAAATATCATATACGTGATATTTTTTCATCAAAACTCTTGATATCTTGATATGATATATCAATTTTAATATAAATAAGTTCTTGATATTGATATATCAAAATCATCGCCAGAAATTTGATATGATATTTGATATGATATATCAGACGCAAAACAGCCTGATATATCAGTTTTTTTATATATGATATGATATATCGGTCATCCCTGAATTCAAGTAGTATATGTTTTAACGGAGCAAATCAATTATGGTTTCCAGAATCAGGGCACGTAATTCTTCACCGCGAACTTTTCGAAACAAAAATGAGACCAATAAAAAAAAAGCATCGTATATTTAAATGCGACGAATAGATAATCAGGTAATCCCTCGCATCGCAAGATAACTGTACCCAAGATTCAGTGATTCCTGCATGATTCTGGGAATGATTGTGGGACAAAGAGCGATGGCATTAACAAACTCAAGCGCCCATTGCCTTACATAGAATGTACAGTGTTGTGGAGTAGGAAGCAGTAGAGGCCACGAGGAATGTTGTCCCTGCAAGAGGATGTGGGTTAAAGCCCAAACAACAAGTGGGTCGCTGAACTCTTCAGCCGTTATGTGTGACGCCATATATACCTGTGCGCCGGCTTCTTCGCCTTCATTCCACTCTTTCTTCTCCAGCGATTTGCTTGTGCTATATCCACACAGACACAAGTCACCAGGTAACTAGATTAACTTCCTTAGCATTCTACCATTAAGTCTTAGTAAGTCTCTTCTCCATTGTTCACGGTGGAAACTTTATTTAGAGGTTAACGTTAATGGTCTATTATTATATGTTTTGGCGTTCAGTTGTATTAAGGACTTAACGTTAGTAGGTTTTACGTTATATCGATTGAAATGTTACTGAATTACGAATACTTTTAGTTAGTTTACTATTAAAAGATTTTGAGGATTCGTATAAGAATTCAAAGATAAGCGACAAGGATCGTACGTTAGGACACTTCATTTACGTTATTTTAACATAAAAATCCAAGGGGTCCGAAACTTCCGATAATCTTCGTACGACCTAGGCCGTGTTATCACTGTTATCATCCTGTTATCCCTATGTTATCTCCACGTTATCACATGTTATCAAATAATCTTCGTACACTTTTTCCTGGGAGTTTCGGACCCCTTGTAAAAATCCTTATTCCGGACAAAGCTTCGTTGATTAATGGTTCAGAATCTCAAAGGGAATCTTCAGAGATTCTCGAGAATCTTCCTTTGTGTAAGCGTGAAGCAAGAATCTTAGAATCTTAGAATCTTGCAGTTGTAGCAATAGTCTGTTTGAATAGTTAACGGTACACAGTTTGCCCTGCGGGGGTCAAAGTGCGTTGCGTTGAAACCAGTGTTTCCATTTTTGCAGGGAAGTTCCCTGAAAAAGGGGGAAAATAGGGTCTGAAAAGGGAAGACGAAGAGAAGAGAGTAAAGAGGAAATCTAGACCCTGTACATTCTTGCACGGAGGGGGGAAAAAGGGGAAAGATAAGGGAAGAGGGGAAAAATGGAAGACTGAAAAGTGGCAACACTGGCAAAGAGGAACTCTAGCCCCTGTTATATTCTTGCACGGAGGGGGGAAAAGGGGAAAGATAAGGGAAGAGGGGGAAAATGGAAGATTGAAAAGTGGCAACACTGGTTGAAACATTACCCAAGGTTGCGCTTCCTGATCCTCCTCTGGTTGAGGTTTGTAGGTCATCAAGTTCTGGAACATCGCATCTCCATTAGTTTCTCCCCTGCAGGGCGTGTACGTCCCTTTGGTTCAATGAACTTGCAACCTCAACAGAGATTTAAACACTTCCATGTTGACTCTTGAAATGTCAGAAGTTCACAAGTCCATAAGTAGTTAAGCAGTTGAAAAAGGTCATCCGCATCTAGGGCTGTCTGTAGTTTCAAATCATTCTTATCAACACTTTAAGCAAAGGTTATAAAGAATTTTGTTTATTAAATAGTTTCTTTTTCTGGTTTTTTCAGAATGAGGATTTTGCCAGCAGTTGCTTTGCTGGTCTGCGGACTGAGCGTTGCTTCAGCTCAGAGAGTTCTTGCTCTTCCGGATCCCAACAACTGCGTCAAACGTAAACCATTACCAATATTAATTACAAATAACATAAACTTTAAGTCTCTTGTTCATTAACAGGAGTGAAGCACGCAGCATGGGCTGATCCTACTACCGGTGTATCCCACAACTATTTCTTCAGCTGGCTGCACAGACCCACTGCCAACTTGGAGGTTGACTGGTTGGACGCCCGCAACATCTGCAGACGTCACTGCATGGACGCCGTCAGCATTGAAACCCTCCAGGAAAACGAATTCGTCAAACAGCAGATGGCTCAATGTATTATTATTACTTTAATGAATATTCTGTGATCATAGAAACTAATGAACTTGGATATTTGTAGATGGTGTGCGTTACATCTGGACCAGCGGCCGCAAATGCGACTTCGATGGCTGCAACCGCGCCGATCTTCAGCCGACCATCGTGAACGGTTGGTTCTGGTCCGGCTCAGGCGCTAAGATTCCCCCTACCAACCAGAGACAACTGGGAGATTGGTCCCACACTGGAGGTGACAACCGTCCCCAACCCGACAACCGTGAAGACGATGAGGGAGAACCTTGCTTGGCCATCCTCAACAACTTCTACAGCGACGGCATCAAGTGGCACGATGTCGCTTGCAACCACGAGAAGCCCTTCATCTGCGAGGACAGCGACGAACTCCTCAACTTCGTTCGCTCGCAGAACCCCAACTTGCCCATCTAAATCTATTTAAAAACTATTACGACCAACAGAGGGGATTATGATTTGTAAATACCCCAAGATCACATTATTTTCTCCCGAAAAAAAGGCAAATTGTTTACAAAAAGATAATTGGCTGGCCAATAATTCTCTTGTTAGTTCTGAGATCCGCTTTTGCCGTAGCACAGACTGTATTCGGTTTTTGATATTCTTAATAATACACGTTCAGTTATTCATTTCCCGATCTTTAGTTACGAATGCACGAACACAACAATTAACAGGTAACAACATGAAAACTACGCATCAAACCTAGACGATTCATAATTAACAGACAATACATGAACACAGTGTTACAGACGACTGGAATGATTTTCACGGGTTTCATTGATTCTGGTCTTCGCTTTCTTGTTGTTGCTGTTCCCGGTCCTGGGCCATCGATTCTCGCACTTCTCTGTTGCTCTGCAAAAGCTGCTGCAACTGCGCCTGAATTGTGTCGTTTTTCCTCTCCAGAATGTCGAGGACCAGATTAATGGCGTCCAACTCGTGATCAAGGTCTTCATACTCTGCTAGTCCAAGTAAGTTTTAATATAAGAAATTCAGAAAAAGTGCTAATTTCAAACAGTACCGTCATCATCTTCTTCTTCTTCTGCGTTAGCGTTTTCGGCTCCGTCGTTTTCTTGATCGTTTGAGGCATCGTCCATTGCTTCGTTCAGGTCTCCAGACAAATCCATTTCATTATCTACTGAAAATAATTAAAGCTTCGTTATTTTATTTTAAAATGGCGAACCTCACTCCCTAGACGCCTTTTGTATTTGATTTACTACAATAAATTCACCTTTGTTTGGGTCTCCATTACAATACATTTTCATTTCTTCTAGGAAAAATAGTCTTTACAGCCGGGAATAAAGTGAAAATTAGTCACGTGTTGAGATTTGAGCTTCACATAAAACGACTGTTTTTGCCAATGTTTCCACTTCAGTTTTTCTACTTCCCGGCAGGGGACCGCAAATTTCCCCCATTTTCTCCCTTCGAACGTTCTCCTTAGTTTTCCCTCATTTTGACTCTCTATTATGTGACAACCCCCTCATTTTCCCCCAAAAATGAAACTTAAGTTTCATGCATTTTCCCGCTTTGTCACTCTTAGAAAACAAACCGTGTAAGGTAACTATTGCAAGTATCCTCAACGTTAACTTGAGTAATCTGTTCATCTAAGGTACTTTTCTTAGGTCGTAGTTACGCTTCCCATTTTTCCCCTTTCCCCCATTCCTCCTCCGAGAAGTCGATTTTCCCCTCACAGTGGGGGAATTTCCCCCATTTGTGGAAACCCCCGGTTACCTCAAGCAAATCATGTGATGCTGTTGCCATGGCAACGGCTCGGCTGCTTTGTAAACTATATAGACCACAGCCCTTATTTAAAAAACAAACTTAAAAAATAATAAATAAAATGACTCAATTTAGAAATAAAATAATTCCAAAAGTACTATCGGAGTTTGCAGCTCTCGGTTTTGTATTCTTCATGATACCAGTTATCTACATTTTCGAGTTATCAGTCGTTCTGCCAAAAGTCTATCCTTTCCAGGAGAAATCGTTCAACTTCTGGTTTTATTTCCATTACTTCTGCGGTAGCTTCGTCATGTTCAACTTGATGAGCAACCTTATTGCGGTCTTGTTTATCGATACCAGCATCAAAACGGTACTCGTAAACGTTCGGCAGGTAAATAATATTCGATCTTTCGTTTCCTGATATTTGTTAAGTCGTGTACATGCGTTTTTTTTTCCAGGCAAAACCTGAAGACGGCTGGCACTACTGTGCTTCGTGCGAAACGTTATCTCCCCCTCGTTCTTGGCACTGCCACCAGTGCGACACCTGCATTTTGAAACGAGAGCACCACTGTACTTTTACCGGTTGCTGTGTCGGTTTTCGCAATTTCCGCTACTTCTACATGTTTCTGTTCCATTTGTTCATCGCCACAGTCTACGCTTCATATTTCAACCACCATTTTGTGTGGTCGCTCATTGAAGAAGTCTCGTGGACGCATTTAGTGAGACTCGTAATGCCAGTAACCGTCTTACTCCTCGGAATTGATGTTTCATTGACGCAGCTGTACATGTTCTACTATTCCGTAACTCTAATTGGAGGCTGCTTTGTGTTTATTATTCTCTACCAGCAGACCCAGTTGCTTCTAAAGAACCAGACGTCCCACGAAAAAGCAAAAGGAGTCGTTAAATATAATTGTAATTTAATGGAGAACTTAAGAGAAGGGCTTGGAGTACGATGGTACTTGAGCTGGATCAGCCCGTTCGTGAAGTCACCTCTTCCTCATGCGGGCCTACATTGGTTAACTGTGGAAACGTATGGAGAAGAGTCTGAAAAATCAAAATGAATCGATTAGGTTAGTCAATGTGAATATGTGTCAAAATTTAGTCCTCTTTTTGTTTAGTCTTCTTGTTTTATTTCGTCCTGTATTGTAACACGGTACCAAGTGCACGTTAATTAAGTATTTGATTGTGTTACGTGAACGCTGATCTCTATAATCATGAACGAAGCACAAAAATAAAATAAAATATTTTGTATTGTCCAATTCTGGGACTTGTCAAACGATGTCTGATAAATAGTACACTTGTAGAGAAATAGTAAGTATAATCAGTGTTTCCACTTTGGAGGGAAACTCCCTGAAAAAGGGGAAAATGGAGTCTGAAGAGGGAAACATAAGGGAAAAGGGAAAATCTAAAAGTAGAGCCTTCTAATCTAATACGGCGGGTCAAAAGGGGAAAATAAGGGAAGAGGGGAAAAAGGGGAAACTGGAAATGGAAACTACTGTAAACAACCAACTTGAATAATTCATAAAGGAATAAAATATATACTGGTTGAATATTACAATACTGTTGACTAGTTAGATTAAAAATAACTTTATAAATATTAATTAGTTCAGGTAATAATTAATATGAAATATGCTCGCAAGTATACGTATTACGCAGTAACGAAATGTGAAATGATTATAGATCAGCAAAAATAATTTGTTTAAAATCTTGAAATATCCTTTACACTAAATTTAAATTTAAAAAATAACTAAGCTCATTAGTTAGTAACTTCATTTATGTAATTTTAAAATTACATATCGGAATAAAATGGAATGAAAACTTAGAAATATTTAATGTTCGTCGTTGATGAAAATATTAATATATACATTTACAATATAAAATTAATAACAATTTAGTAACGAAATGTGAAATAGATAAACACAATCACCACTAATTTGTTTTAAAGTATTGAAAAACCAAGATAAATACGTCAGAAATGTTAAAATTATTATTAAATTTATTTTTATTATTTTTAATGTGAAAAACGTATTCAAAACGGTAGAAAAAATAATTAATTATTTTCAAGATTACATTGGCAACTTTGTTAAAAAGCAAAATCTGGCAACGCTGGAAAATGAAAAAGAAGCAGAAGTGAAAAGTCCGTTACAGGATGCCATCGGAGAACAAAGGAAAAAGCAACGTGGCACTCGGGCAGTAACGCAAAAGCGCCTCTCCGCCTCAACTATTCAGAAATCTTATTTTTACGTAAATCAAATTTAGTTTAACCTTTACTAATTTTTTAAAGCCCATAAAAGCGATTTCATTCTATGTCACAATATTTTTAAACTGCTTTTTAAATTTTGGTTACGGATAAGCTGCCAGACTGATCGGAGGTTAACTTTTTAATTGAGAACTTGAGTTTTAGATCAGTTGCGCTGGTTTACTCAAAGCATGTCACTAATGTTTTTTTAGCGTAATTATTGTATTGTAGATGACTTGTATCGCAGTTAAACGTTAACGGGATATCTGCAGTGAGTGTAGGCCTGGTGCATATTGTATTTCAAAATTATGACTAGACCTTACACTCATCAAAGAAGTTCCCTGAAAATCATCATATTCTTGCACAACTGCAAACTATACTTGCCTTATTGAATTATTTTGGTTATTTAATGTACTTAAAATAGTTTCACTTAATACACCGTAACAACTTGTTACTTACTCGCATTCCTGATATGCTGTCCGACGATACAATTTTGTAATGAACAATGCTCGTTTCTTAAAATTTCACTCGCCGGTGTATTCAAGATAATACAGTGCAGAATTTGTTGACGTGTTGCGCATTTTCTAGACATTCAATCAGGAAAACTTTAAGTTATGATAACGAGAACCACAAACGACAATTTTTATTGGCATTCAGTCGAAAACCCGAGGACATGCATTGAAATAATAAGAGCGTTTCACTCAACTTTGGCACTTTTCAAAGCAGCACGTCTCGAAGCCCTGGCTGCCCGCAGAGCAGCAGGAGAGAGTGTATCATCAACTGAGATTTTCGTTTCTTCCACTTCCAGTTTCAGTTTCTTGACTCGTTTGATTTTAACAAATTCTGCAGGTTTTCCGCCATTTTCTTCCTTCTTCGGCGTGTTTTTCGAAGGAGTCGCGCGTCTGGACTTGGCCTCTGAAACAAAATAATTTTAGACAAATAATCAAACTGAAAATGTTTAATAACAAATTATATTACTTTTAGGGATAAGTGGCCCTGGAGATCCAAGAAACCAGATTGTTCGTCCATGATTGTCGACAAGATTCGACATTGCGGGATTCTGGTAGCACTGCAACCAGCCCAGAAACGCTGACTCGTTTTCAGGATCATGGTCGACATCATAACCCTTGCCCCCTTCTGCAAAACGCAATATAAAATTTGAAATTAAATGGCCGGAAATTAAAAAAAAAAAAACAATGTCCGCAGTTACCCAGCTCGATAACTTCTAAAGGAAGTTTATGGCAGAGATAAAGCGGGTCTTGAACATTATCTTCAGTCTTAATATCTGCAGCAGGTACATAAGGCGCGTCTTTCCATGGTTCCAAGGCTTTTCTCGCCACTTCAAAAGGCGGTATCCCCGCCAGGTACAAGATCTCGGCCCGCAGGTAGTTTCCTATCCCATTGAAGTAGGTCTGATTGAGCAGAACTTCGCAGATGGGTCTGTTAAACGCTGATTCTTCGAGACGAGTGACAACGTTATGACGGAATTTTTCGTAATCGGTTATGGGGCAAGGTCCTCTGTCCTGACTCCAGTCGCCGTTTATTTCCCAGCGCCCGAAACGCCGGAAATCGACAAAGCTGAGGACCATTGGCTTCTCGGGTGGGATCACTTCTGCAAAAAACCTGAAATTTTATGTTGTATTAAAAATTTGATTAAAGAGAATGGCTCGGGTAAGTGTACTTCAAGTGAGCATGTTTTGGCAGTTCCTCGGCAGTAGTAAATTTAAAGCATCCCGACATCCCGAAGCGAATGAGAATACTAAGCGATCCTGATGTTTTTGGGTCATTTTCATTTTCTTCTTCGAGAAATACCTTGATTTCTTTGCCTCGGGACTCTGAACGCAACTTGTACTTGGTCGAACTCCACGGTACCTCAGGATTTTTGGAAACGCTCGACTTCTCGACTTTCCCGAAGAAAAGCCTGTTCTTTGCCACAGTGTTTATAAATTTACTGGCTAGATACAATTCTGGTCCTTCTGGCATTTCTGGTTCTTAGAACTATTATATGCAATACGGCATGCGTGCTGGTTAAAAATGTTTGATTAAAAAAACCGGCATGTGTTAACGAATGCTGGTATGTTTACAAACGCCAGTTACGTAAGAAGCGTTCTTTCCGTTTTCGAATGTCTTAATTATTTGCAAATAAATTTTTATTTTATAGTTTCAATTCCAGAGTTTAATTTACATCTATTAGATAAAATTGCACGCAATCTTATCGCAAAGTTTAATTTAAAGGGATTATTTAAATTACCAAAAATATAGTGGCATCGCTGTTATGAAGTTTAAGATTTACCCTTAAGTTTTATTTTAAAAACGCGGGCTTTATTTCACTACATGTTAAAATGTTTAACATAGACTTAATTAAATTTATATTTTCTTTTACGATGATTTCAGTATGATTCCGCCTATGGAGAAGTTATATTTTACTAAGGAAAAGTTACAAAGGTATTTCCAACAATTAACAGAATATAATATTTTAAAAATAAACATTGATAAGCTTTTTAATAAATGAGTTTTTTAAAAGAAAATTCATAGATAATTTTTTATTTAACGATGAATTACACCAAAATAGTTTTATTAATTTCGTAATGAAGAATCTGGCAACGGTGTATTATTGTTTTTCATGTTTGCCGCCAAACGATTCGTAAATTCGCCGAACGTCCGCCGAAGCGACCTGGAGCTAGTTTCGATTTCTCGCTCCCGCTGGGTGTCGTTTTACCCAACTTGGCCGTGTCAAAGCTAAACCACTTGAATAAAACACAGAAAAAGCCATTTGTTTACATTCACAGGTAATTTCGTCCATATGTTGCTAGTTTGGTACTGTAATGCAAAAGATAGAGACAGAAAGTCTGTTTTGTTTTGGCCTCCCGCCTCGAAGCCAAACGTTAAACCCCGTTTCGTGGCAGAGCCATCTTGTACTGTTTTGTTGCATAGGCCCTAAATTTGTGAAGTCTTTATTGCACATACAAAGCGTCTTAAGGCCTGCAGGTAGCATTTAATAAGTTTTTCTTGAAATTAGGCATGTCTTAGACTTGGTTAGGAGTTTTGAAAATGTCTAGTTTTCTTATTCTGGGAAATAGACTTTTGGCGTCCCCTGTTGGGCTTTGGCTACTAGCGAGATTTTGAGAAGCAAATATGGCGGCCATGGTGCCATCTCTTGGTTCTGTTCGCCTTTGAGCTCCAAATTCAAGTTGGGGCAAATTGTTTTGAAAAGCCTAGAAACCACGCGCAACTTAAACGTCAAGCTATTTTCATTCATTTTACATCTCATACATTAAAAGGCAAAGCAAAGAAGCAAGTCCATGTGTACTCGATTTGTTTATGTCACACATGCACATTGTGTATTTGTTAGTGTGGAAATCATTTTCTTTTATTTTATACTTTTCTTCTATTTATATTTACAGGCTATAAAGGCAGTTCTGAAAAATGCCTGGAAGTGGCAATGATACAGTTACCATTATTTATCCGCAAGGATGCAAGGAAGTCACGGAGGATTTAACTCCCGACGAACTCATCAGAAGACTGAAAGTAAAATCACTTATGAATTAAAATTTCCAGCAAATTAATGTTTTAAATTTTTTTAAAGACCCTCGCACACACGTTCCAGTCTATGGGACAAGAAGAAGGTGCGTACCAGGAATTCATCCCGCTCGCGCTTCACCTCGCCGATGAATTTTTCTTGCAGCATCAGTCAAAAGATGTTCAGGTAGTTATTTATTAAAATTAGATGGAAATTGTACAGATTTAATAATATTTCTTACGTTTTCAGTTACTTATTGCCTGCTGCATTGCTGACGTTCTGCGTGTATACGCGCCAGATGCTCCTACACAGATCCTGAGCAAGTTAAAATGATTTTCATGTTCCTGATCCGCCAGCTCGGAGGCCTGAAGGATCCCAAGGACCCTGCGTTCAAGCGCTACTTCTATCTGCTCGAAAACCTGGCGTACGTAAAGTCCTTCAACATGTGTTTCGACTTAGAAGACTGCCAGGAAATCTTCTGTGCCCTCTTCCAGCTCATCTTCAAAATTGTCAAGTAAGAAAATCACCCAAAATTATATGAAAAGCAAGCTTTTAAAATTGTTTTGTCTGTTTTTAGTGACGAGCATTCGGGGAAAGTGAAAAGTTTCATGCTGGACATCCTTTGCCCGCTAATTAACGAGTCAGATTCTGTGTCCAACGAGCTTCTGGACATAATCCTGTCCAATATCGTGGAACCTCTGAAATCGCAGAGGAAAAATGCTTACAGACTAGCTCGGGAACTTCTCCTGAAATGCACTGACACACTGGAACCCTATATTCATGCTGTAGACATTATTTATCATCTACTTAAACTTCAATACTAATTTTCCCATTTTTCTCTCTAGTTTTTTAATCAGGTTTTGATCCTGGGCAAAGAAGACAAGAAACTAACGATTGCTACAAAGCTGTACGACTTGATTTATGAGTTGTACCACGTTTGTCCCAGAGTTCTGCTGTTGGTTCTGCCGCAGCTCGAGTTCAAACTGAAGAGTCCTGACGAACAGGAACGAATGGGCTGCGTTTCTCTTTTAGCGAGAATGTTTTCTGAGAAAGACTCACAACTGGCCACTCAGCACCGACAGCTCTGGCAGGCCTTCCTCGGCCGATTCAACGATATTTCCGTCGCCATCCGAACGAAGTGCGTTCAGTACTCGATGCACTTTCTGTTGAACCATCCAGAGCTGAGGCAGGACGTCACTGAAACGCTGAAACTGCGACAGCATGATGCAGAAGAATCAGTCAGGTACGACTGCAAAGCAAGTCATGTTGATTTGTTGTGTACGTAACGTGTGGCAAGTGAAGCAGTGTTTCCAATTTCAGTTTTCCCGGTTTTCTCTAAAGAGGAGGCAATTTTCCCCTTTCTCCCTTCGCTCTCAATATGTCAGTTTCCCCTTTCTCCCCTCCGTGCTTTAAATTATACGGTACACTTGTAAATTTCCCTTTTACCTCTTCCCTTGTTTTCCCCTTGAGAGCCAATTTTCCCTTCTTTAACTCTTGTTACTAATTTTCGGTATTTGATTTCAGATACGAAGTCGTGACAGCCATAGTCGCTACGGCCAAGCGAGATTTCTCTATTGTTTCAGACAGGTTCGCTTTAAACCTTTTTAAGCTTGCAGATTATTAATAAAAGGTTAATTTTTAGTGAGGACCTTATGAACTTTGTGAAGGAAAGGACCCTCGACAAAAAGTACAAAATTCGTAAAGAAGCCCTGACTGGTTTAGCCATGATTTACAAGACTTTTCTGGGAGATCCCGACGTTCCCGAGGCTACCCGCAGGGCCGTGACGTGGATCAAGGACAAAATTCTTCATGGTTATTACATGACTGGACTCGAAGACCGATTATTGGTAACTTTTTACTTCTTAAAACTGAATTTATTAGTTTTTTTCAATGCTGTTTGAAGGTTGAGAGATTGCTGAACACGTGCTTGGTGCCCTACCAGCTTCCCGCAGAGACTCGGATGAAAAAATTGTTTTATTTGTACGCCACTATTGATGAAAATGCCACCAAATCGTTTATCGAACTGCAGAAAAGCCAAGCCACTGTCAGGAAGGCTGTAGCTGATTTGCTGGAAATCTATTCGCAGGTAAAAATAATATTTCCTGATTCAAATAAAATTAGGAAATGAAATTAATATATTTTTTATTCCAGGACATGACGACACAGGCAAGGGAAAAGGAAATAACCGCCCGCGTTGCGCAGTTGTCCAAATATCTTCCAGACCCAATCAAAGCGGCTGAATTCATTCACAAATTCGCTGTAAACCTCGGCAAGGATGAAAACATGCTGCGATTGGCCGAGACTGTCGTCAGTCCCGAGGTAAAACCTCAACTTACATTTTCATATTATTATTATTATAATTTTGGGAGTTTTAATGGTTTTATTTGGTTGTTAGGTAAGCTGTAAGGAGTGTGCAGATGCAGGCAGTCAGCTGTTGAAAAAGCTGGGTCAACCCGTGATGACCAATCTCTATTATAACACCATTAAGCTGCTTATGGAGCGTATCTCTTCAGTGTTGGTCGATAAGGAAGCCCTCCAGTACCTGGTAATTCTATATTCACTCACCTGGTCGAACTAGTTGCAATGAAAATGTAATTGAAACAGGTCCGCTATGTGGAATCGTGTCTGAAGGGAGAGTACGAACTAACGGAAGAGATCGGCATCCCTTCGGAAACGTCGGGTGAGAAAGGTCTGCGTCTGCTGTACGTTCTAGCCTTCGGTTTCCCGGCACATTTCATGACGGAGGAGGTTTTGAACCGGCTAATGGGATTCCTGTCGCTGGACAAAACAGACCAGTCGGTCAGCGCTATGACGCTGTGCATCTTGACATTTGTCGGCAAGTACCGGCCTCTGGAATCGCAGTTCCCTGATATCTTTGCTCAGCTGATACCACTGTGCGAGAAACTGGCCACTACGGGCTCGGTTAAACAGGCCAAGCACGCAATGAGATGTCTTCATGTTAATCTCATCAACCAGGAACTGGTTTTCTCCAAGATTTTGACAATTCTCAAGGTTTAAAAATATTTCAAAATTATTTTAGAAATTTTAACATATTATTTATAAGGTATTGGTATACAAGATTGAGTGTATGACCTTTTGTGCAGGTTCTTAAATGTGAATTAAATGAAACTCTTGGATATTTTCAGGAAAATTTGACTACCTCTTCGCCAAACTGTCGGACGTCGATTGTTTCCTTGGGTCATATGGCCCTGTTGGTGCCGGAGAAGTTTACAGTGCAGATCAAGAACCTCATTTCGCGAAAGATCGTCAAGGAATTGCTTTTAAAGGTCCGTTCAACAAACCAGAAATACAGAATTGGATTTAATGCGATTTTCTATTGCGCATTAGCTGATTTGGTTAACGTAGAACTAATACTCTTTGTTTTTATTTCTTTATAGAAAGTTGAAGGTGGAGAACCCCTTGTTGAAGAAGAAGAAGGGAAGGAATGGTGTAACGAGGAAGAGCTTCCCGAGGAAACCCGCTGCAAGGTTGAGGCCATGAAACTTATGGGACGGTGGCTGGTCGGTCTGAAAAATGACGTTATTTCTGCACAGGTAAACATTTTACATTATTCTTGTTATGTAGTTAAACGAAAAGTAGTCACAGTTAAGTAATATTGGTTTTATAAAATCATAGAAAACGTTCAGGATGCTGACGGCGTTCATTCAGCATCGGGGAGACTTGTTCGACTCAGGTCGTTTGACGAGACCCGAAATGGCCTGGCTGAGATACGCGGCCGGAGCTGCCATGCTAAAAATCTGCGAGCAGAAAGGAGTCGGAGACCAGTTCACCGCAGACCAGTTCTACTTTTTGTCGCTCCTCATTGCAGACGATACTCTTGAGGTAACTTCTTTCCCATAAAATTACACGGAGGCTATAATATTACACTATTATGAATTTAATTATAATTTTTTTTTTATATCCGAAAAGGTTCGGGAAAGGTTCGCGACGAAACTTCACCGTGGACTGTACCGAATGCCTGCACGCTCTCTGCCGCTGGACTTTATGGGATTCTACGCGCTGGCAGGAACAGAAGAAGATAAGCGTGTTCGAGGTATAATAAATTACTCAATAAACGGTTGAATATTCTTAAATTTATTCTTTTGAAAGGCATTATACGGAGATATATGATTGCCGATATCAACAAGCGCAGGGACTATCTACGGGATCTGCAAATGTCGGGGGAAATTGAGAAAATGACTGACAAGTTACCGTTCATTCTGCCTGATTACATGCTGGTCTACGCTATCCCTGTTCTGGCCCACGATCCCGAGTTCACGAGCCACACAAACACTGAACAGCTGCTCAGAATTCGCCAGTGTCTTTGGTTTATCCTCGAACCTCTGATGAACAAGAAAGAAAACTACTGCTTTGGATTCTATAAAGTATGTTCAGATGTTATTACATTAAATAGCGGCTAATACCGTTTGGTTGTAGGCTCTGGTGACTCGGATGAAGAACCACAAGGACGCACTGAATCCTGAGAGTGACGAAAGGAACTGCAAGTTGTGGGCTGTCTGCGATTTGGCTATGGGACTGATCATGCAGAAAACGACCATCTTCGAAATGAAGGACTACCCCACAGAACCACGCATTCCTTCAATGCATTTCAGGTGATTTGAAAAATAAGTAAATTAACCGGTACGAATCAGTTTTCTCAAGCTAATGACTATGTGTTAAAAATATCGAATAATTAAGATAATTGTGTAGTTTGTATTATTTGGAGTTTTTAAATTTCAATTTCGGTTTTTGACTATTTGATTGTTAATTAATTGATATTGAATATTTACAACAATATTACTGTATTGCGCAGGCCACATGAGGACCCTAACTTTGTTAACATGAAAGTCTACGTCCCCCCCGAGCTGGAAATCGCCCCACCGAAGAAAGCCAACGCAGCCATGGGCACGGGGATTTCGACGGTGCAGAAGCTCGGGGTCTCGAGGACGGGGAACCAAGCCACGGGACGAGGAAGAGGTCGGAGGGGACGTCCGCCCAAACATCAAGACGTAAATTTATCATAATGACATTTATTTTGTGTATTATAGTTTACTATTCTGTTACATCCAACATTGTATTTGAGTATTTTGTGTTTTTTTAACAATTTTCTCTGATTGGATAGTTCATTAATTTCCCGTGATTTTAATTGGCCATAGGGTGACGACACTTCGGACGAAGAGGCGGAGCTGGAGTATCAGGAAAACCAATCAGTTTCACTGGCGTCAGGTAATAAATATTTAACTTTTATTTGATGAGTCTACGGTTTTAATTCGTTTTAAATCAATCTTTGTTGTATATTTAATGTATTCGTGTTTACCAGTATCATTACATTTCATCCATGTTTGTATTTATTTCTGACATATCTTCATTTGATGTGTACATTTTTGTCATTGAATTATCTTTTTTTACAGATGAATCCAGTATTAACACTCGCCGTTCGGCTCGCCTAGCGCGTAGCACAAACAGCGTGTCAGAGGATTCGTCACAGGTATCTAAAAAGTTGCTTTAAAAAAACTAGAAACTTCATTCGTCAGATGTCATACGGTTATGTCTGTTAATTCATTCACTCATTTCTTCAGTCAGTTGTTCATTCATTCGTTCAGTCATGCACTCATTCATTCACTCACCCCTCCATTGATTCACTCACTCGTTCAGTCAGTTGTTCTTTCAATCGTTCAGTCAGTCAGTCCTTCATTCACCCATTCACTCACCTATTCATTCATGCACTCGTTCATTCAATTAATTGTTCTTTCAATCGTT
The DNA here is from genome assembly GCA_002872375.1 of Eulimnadia texana. Taxonomy (NCBI): domain Eukaryota; kingdom Metazoa; phylum Arthropoda; class Branchiopoda; order Diplostraca; family Limnadiidae; genus Eulimnadia; species Eulimnadia texana. Next base: position 17,261,443 of record NKDA01000001.1, read on the forward strand.
CAGTCAGTCAGTCTTCATTCACTCGCCCATTCATTCATGCACTTATTCAGTCAGTTGTTCATTCAGTCATTCGCTCATTCATGCACTCACTCATTCAGTCAGTTGTTCTTTCAGTCGTTCAGTCAGTCAGTTCTTCATTCACTCACTCACATTCATTTGTATTCATACAGGAAAATAAGGACAAACCTAAAGGCGGCAAGATCACCTCTTACTTCTCTCCAAAGCAGCGAGCAGCAGCCGCAGCCCTGGACGCAGAGAACTCGAACTCGGCCGAAGCCGGCGCCGAGGAGGATGCCGAAGACGCCGACGACAACCAGGGAGACGCTCCAGGGACCCCAGCCAAACGCGGGCGCGGCAGACGACCGCGCAACGACAAGAAACGCTCCAGTGACAACGACGAAGAAGCTGAGGAAGAAGAAGAAGAAGAACCTGAAGCCCCCGTTCGCAAATCTGCCCGACTGACGAAAAACTGAAAAATTAATTAAATTGGAAAACTTTTATTTTTTTTCTGTTGAAACGAGAAAATTGCATGGTTCAGTGTGGCATCCATTTTTATGAGAAAAAAACAGACTTTTTTTCAAAAATGTTTTTTCACCATTTTTCGCCATTGATTCGCATTCCCCGCCATTTTTTTTCTCAAATACATCAAAACAGCCTTCTTTGAATGGAAAACTGATTTTTCTGACGGTCTATAATATTCAGTGGTTTTTTTTTATAAAAAAAAATACACCACTTTACTTCTCCGGTTCTTTTTTCTTGTCCTCCACATAAAATTATGGATCGCGTGAAAACAATACATTTATCTATTTTTCGCCGGGCTATTCTTTATTGTATTTGTTATTTTATATTTATTCATACTAGGCTTTATTGGGTATAATTTATTCGCAGCCGGATCGGTAGCGTGATAAATGCTGCTTGCTGGCAGTGGACAGCTTGAGCCGAAACGTGAAATATTGCCGCCAATCTGTTTAATAAGACCAACGAACAAACCCAAGAAGTGACACGGACGTATTACTAGGTTTTTCGATGAATTTGACGATTAATTATACGATTTACTGAGGCTTTTGTGCGGATTTCATGCGTAAGAGTATAGGGCAGGATTCCAGAAAAATGTGTTTCTGACATGTTTATCATCACATTTGGAATCTGAAACGGAGAACAAAACCAGCAGCCGAGAAAAAAGAAATCTTTTTAGGATCTTCCTCTGTTTAAAATATTCTGATTAATGATCCTGAAAACTTGGGAGAAAGCAATCCATCATTCAGTGGAAGTACGAAATCGATATTCTAATCGGAGCTATCGATTGAGTAATGCTTAAACTTTGTGAAATAAGTTTAGGTCGTTAAGAGGGTTTTAAGATTCAGGATCCTGAGATTCTTGGACCCCTGCACACTGGAAAATTAATGGAGTGAAGCTTGGTTATCATTATAAAAGAGCCTTGGTTAAATGCCGCGTTTTCATCAGCGTCATTTGTTATACACGCAAATGAGCTACCGGCAGGGTCTGCAACTTTTTGGTTTTTAAAATATTTTTTAAGAATTATGCCTCAGGGGATTTAAGAATTTTAAATTTTGCAGGGAAATTCCCCTGAAAAAAGGGAAAATGGCGTGTGAAAGGGGAAAAGTGGAAAAATAAGGGAAAAGCAAGTATTGTTTCAAATATTCCTAAGAATTATGCCTCAGGGGATTTAAGAATCTTAAATTTTGCAGGGAAATTTCCCTGAAAAAAGGGAAAATGGCGTGTGAAAGGGGGAAAAGTGGAAAAATAACGGGAAAGCAAGTATTGTTTACAATATTTCTATAGATTATGCTTCAGGGGATTTCAGAATCTGTATTTACACTCTGCAGGGAAATTTCCTGAAAAAGGGAAAAATAAGGGAAAAGCAAGTATTGTTTAAGATATTCCTAAGAATTATGCCTCAGGGGATTTAAGAATCTTAGTTTACACTCTGCAGGGAAATTCCCTGAAAAAGGGAAAAATAAGGGGAAAGGGAAAAAATAAGGGAAAAGCAACTTTTGTTTAAAAATACTTCTAAGAATCATGCCTCAGGGAATTTAAGAATCTTGGAAAAGAATCAATGTTCCCACTCTGCAGTGAAATTCCCTGAAAAAAGGGGAAAATCGCGTCTGAACAAGGAAAAACTAGGGAAAAAAGCAGTGTTGCCACTTTTCAATTTCCCATTTTTCCCCTCTTCCCTTATCTTTCCCCTTTTCCCCCCTCCGTGCAAGAATGTATAGGGTCTAGATATCCTCTTATACTCTCTTCTCTTCGTCTTCCCTTTTCAGACTCCATTTCCCCCCTTTTTCAGGGAACTTCCCTGCAAAAGTGGAAACACTGGAAAAAAAGGAAGCTTTAGAAGTACAGCCTTGTTTTCTAGTACGGAGAGGGGAAAAGGGAAAATTGAAAGTGGAAACACTGGAAAAAAGGTAGCTTTAGAAGTATAGCCTTGTTTTCTAGTAACGGAGAGGGGAAAAGGGAAAATCGAAAGTGGAAACACTGGATAGAATATCCGAAAATCTTATTATCATTTATTATTATTCTTATTATTAACTGATAATAGTGTTTATGGTTGTCATAAAGGATTATTGATTAAAATGACGGCGCAGTGTCAGTAGCTTTTGCTCATATATAAACCCGTCAACAACAGGTAGCCATTAGAGAGCCACAGCTCGGCCCACGGTTTCAAGCAGCACACAAATCTCTGCTCCGTTTTTAATTTCCTTTAACCATCATTTCATTAAAATCGAGTAACAAATCGATCACGTGGTCACCTGTCGATCGATTGATTATCGATGTATCGTTTAAACGGGTTCTTGAGTCGGTAGAATTTCGTATGGAAGAGCAGTGCGATTCGATTAATGAACTGCAAGTTTCTCGAGGTATCAAATTTACTACTATTATTATTATCAGATTTGATATCGATTGATTAATCGATTAATAGTGTAAGAGTAATGACAGGACAAATTATTACTTATTTAAGGATTGCGTGACTGAACTTGTGCGTTGCAATTATTATTATTATTATTATTATTATTTTAATATCAGGTGTCACGTGATCATTTGTCCATTAAGTTGATTGGTTCCCCAGTGGGTAATCATTGGCAGCATCCCAACATTCCTAAAGAATTATAATATTTATAAATTCGGCTGCTACCACCTAAAAGCTATGGTAGCGTACCCTGGCTGGGTATCAGGGTATCAGACGGGTTGGGGTATCGGATTAAGCTGGAAAATAGTTATACGTCTTCGATTCGTTGTTTTCTGCTAATGCTGAGTTAAGTGACTCGCCTCTCGCTTGGCTTTTTCCAAACCGCTAAATAAATAAACGACAATTAGTGATACAAAAGATTTACTGAATATCTCCATTAGCGAAAAAAAAAAACAAAAAAAAAAAAAAACAAGTACAGAAACTGAAACTGCACAAAAAACACCAGGGATAATTAAGTTTTTACTAGACATTTTCAAGTTTGTAAAGCGGCGCCATTATGAAAGTTTTCTGAAAGCCCTTGCTGAAATAAAACAGCAAAAATAACATAAAACAACTCAGAAAGTGAATAATTATAATATAAATAAGTAATATAAACATTGCGTCATTTTTTCTGTGTGTTAAAAAAAGTTAGGTTCAATGTGTTAATCGATTTTTAAAAGTTATTTTTTTTGATTGATTGATTGCTGTTCTGTAGGATCTCTGCGGAATCAAATGGTTGCCATGGTAACCAGGGCCACTCTGACGTTATGGCGCAATTATTATCCGGAAGGAGAATGGGGCTGGATTGTCCTGACAGCCGGATTTCTGAGTATTTCCGTCAATTCCGGGGTTTTGCTGGCCTTTCCGGTGGCTTTGCCGCACGCGGCGTCCGCCATTTTGGGTGCAGGTTATACCCAACCTGACCTAAGACTACGGCAAGGTAAATTATCTGTCCATTATTATTATTGATTATTTATTATATTTCTTATTATGTATCAGTTAATCTAAAGTTCACTATTATTATCAATAGCTTTAGAATTAGTATATATTTTATTTTATATATTTAAGTAATACAGCGATTTCAGTATAGAGACGCGCGGCGCTCGTCATTTGTTTCAATGTTTTGAATTACGTGCCATATGGGAAGACGTTCTTTGAAAAATCGAACGTTTCAAGATTTGATAAATCAATAAACAAAATAATAAAATAGACTATAAATAAATTAAATATAAATATATTCGTAAAAAATCTATTTAACAATAATAAATTGTATTTAAAACCAATAATTAAAATTAGTAATGCATTATAAGAGGTTGACGCGCGGCGCTCGTCATTTGTTTTAATGTTTTGAAATGCGCCCAATATACGAAGACGTTCTTTGAAAAATCGAACGTTTCAAGATTTGATAAATCAATAAACAAATTAATACAATAAACTATAAATAAATTAACTATAATACGTATATAAAAAACTATTTGTAATATCGATGAATTTATTTAAAATCTATAATTTTATAATTAAGAGCTTCACTTTAAAAGGCTGACGCGTGGCGCTCGTCATTTGTTTCAATGTTTTGAAATGCGCCCAATATACGAAGACGTTCTTTGAAAAATCGAACGTTCCAAATTTTTAATAAATTAGTGAAAAATTAAATAAACTATGTATAAATTAATTGGAAAATTTTATCTGTAAAAACATACTAAATGATAATAAATTATCTAATATCAATAATTTAAATATTTTTCATTTCAAAACTTAAAAAGGTTGACGCGCGGCGTTCGTCATTTGTTTTCTAGCTTGTTCAGGTACGCCCGTAAGGGCGTTGTTGGTTCGTTAGGCTGTTATGGAACCGAATATGATATTAAAATGTTATCATCTTGTTATCAGCGTGTTATCAGTTTGTTTTATTGCGGAAGTTGTATTATCGTTGGTAGCGGTCTAGTGGTAGCACATGGCGTGGAAACTCTATGACACTCGACTTTCAAGTTGCTCTTGCCAAACTATTATCCTCAACTAAACTGCCTCAACTCGAGAACATTCTTGAATTTCGGAGTATTTCTCGATCTCCACAACTACTAAAATCAATAAAATATGTTACTAATGTAATATAAGAAAAGTTAAGAGGATTTATAGAGTTCTGACACTGCTGGGCGCATTTACTGCCTCGTAAAAAGAGATTCACAATTTTTTGACAAATTTTTTTCAATAATCTTTGCGTTGTTATCAAGTGTTATGAACGTGTTATCAACGTGTTATCAAGTTATCATTTTAGGTTTCTGCTTTATTTACCAACTTCTTTGCGTCATGGTCATCTGCCTCTGCTTACGAGAGCAGGAAGACATTGCGTTTTACGTTTAAGTAAGAAGAAAACGAAAGAATTAAACATGAAAATTCTGCCAAGATTCATACGAGATTCTTTATTGATTATATTAGTATTATTTTGACTAAGAAAAAGTATCATAATTTACTGCAGTCGCTACAAGCAATACGTTGGCCGTCAATGGGATGTTGCTAGGAAGCAATAAACTTCAACGCTCAAGTCTGCTACCCGTATTACGACAATAAATATCGATCTCTAACCAAAAAATCGATATATCATTGAAATATCGATTTCTGGCTTAGAAAAAAAAACTTCCCGATACAGCGAATCGAACCCGGAACCCCGAGATTTCCTACAATACAAAATTTCTATTTCTATCAAACACAGAGTTATTCATTTTGAGATAAACTGAAACATGGAGGTTTTTAGAAGAAATTTTGTGTTTTTGGGATTTTTTTTTTTTTTTTTTTTTTTACGGATGTATCTATTGGACATGCTAATTTATCTGCACAGTCATAAAAATGCCGGGCTTCGTAATTGTTTACGAGTGCAATTAAGGAAGTAATTTATTTTTTAACAATAAATCATTTTGGATAACAAGTCCTGAAAAAGTATTATCACACACTGATGTCACGTAAACTGATAGGGTTTCCCCTGATTTGTGATGACGAACCTGGGCTTGTAACATTGAATATAGCCGCTAAGAAGGCTGTCAGGAGTACTTATGTCCTTTTCATATCTGAAAAGAAACAGATTTCACTTTAGATTTGCATAATTATGGTTGTTGCAACTCTCTCCGCACGGCGTGGGCCATAACGGTCATATTGTGTTTGACATATGACCGGGCAAATATTAGTAATCACGGGACAATGGGCCAGCCATTAAGATAATAATCTAAACAGACGTAAATGAAATTTTTGTTGATCACCCAAATAAATTGTTCAAAAATTATCATGTTTAGCATTTTATCCTTTATTTAATATAGAATTATTTATTTTATTAAGAAATGTTTGGCAACGCTGGACTGTTGTCCGGTGATTCGCAAGATTAGCATACTTTGTTTTGCTGTGATATTTTTATTATATTACAGACTAATTTCAATAATTATAATATATGAATCAAAAATTCTTACTGATTTATGTGTTATTTAGTATTTCTGAATTTAATTAATAATTATTTATGAAGAAAAGATGACCGCCGGTCACGTTCTATAGAAAAAAGAACGCGCCTTCTGCCTCGCTTCGTCAGTTGATGTTCAGGAGTCGAAGAGGAAGCACGTGTTTCGTGTGCTCTCTCTCTCTCAAAAAAAGCAATTTTATGCTCAAATTTTACTTTAAACTTTCATTACTTTACCGAAACTGTATAGCACGACAGTGAACTATTATTAAAGTGTTGTGCAAAAAAGTGAAACTCGTGTTGCTTTGACATTTTGAAACAATCCGTAAGTCCAACTTTACTTTTTACTACTATATAACTTAATGAAATTTTTGGTTGTTTGTTTTACTAAACCGCAAATTCTTTCTGCTTTTAAGGGATACTGTTTACATTTGGAGAAATCTCCTTTATATACGGATTTCGCACGTCTCGTTCAGAGAGCCAAACGTCCTGAAGGAAGCCTCACTTGGTTGAAGAAAACCGGGCAAAAATAAAAGAAAACAAACGGGTTACCCGCCTCAAGCGCTCTACTTTCAACAAGTACATACATTTTTCTAGTGTATATAATTTTTCTGACTTTTTTACGAGGTTAAAGTGTTTGTTAAAGGCGTCCAGTTAACTGCGGTGCCGTGTCAAAAGTGAAAGTAGAGCATTCCTTCATCAAGAAATGGGTCCCACTACTGCGGTTTAGTTAAAAAAAACTGTAAAATCTTATGGGTAATTAATTTTATCTTAAAGAAATTTTCATAATAGCAGGAATCAGTAGTCGTGGGAGCGGTTGTTTGTTTCTGGATGGGTGACTCGTTATAGGCAATAAACTCCTTTGTAAACAAGACGTAATTTGAATTTGAATCTGGCGCCGACAAGACATCCAGAAATATGAAGCAATTCTTTGATCCCAGCAGAAGAATAGAAGAAATTACCATGAAAGAAGACGGAGAGGGAAAAAATATGAAGAGATCATTTTTATTCGCCGCACAGTTGGTACACTTTCTCTTTTGGGAGAAGGAAGGTCTTCAGCTCATCATTGAATTCTTTTCATTTCTTTTTGTCCACTTATTAATTTCTGGACTTTCTTTTTCTCTTCTACAGTGATTACACGAGCTGGTCAGCAACATCACGAACTATCGGCGGCTGCGTGGAACCGAGAAAACGTAAACGTTTCACAAATCGGTCACGAGTTTTGATAATTAAACTCGTTTCCCCAACTTTACCTTACAAGGCCAACCACCTCAACTTTTCTGATCCAGTTTGATAAGTTCCGAAAGAAAAAGTATGATTCGTCTGACTCGTCAAGCTTGCGTCAGCATAGCAGACGATTCCGATTGGTCGGTAACTACGAACGAGGTCAAAGGTCAAGGCCACGGTCGTCGCAAAAGGAGAGCCAGCTGTGATGAAGCCTTCAACTCCAAGAGCAACTTCGAGTTACGTCGCTGCAGGAGTGAAGTGTCGGCAGCCAGTCCGCGGGTTGACGATCCAGCGGATTGCGGATCCGGGCCCGCGGATCTGAAACCGGCAACAGCGCGCAATGCAGTCAAATCCGCACGGGAACTTCGAACTCTGAAACTGCATTACTATCCGGAAGGCGGGTGGGGCTGGGTGGTTCTCTTCTGCGCTACCCTGTGCCAGTGTGTGGTGCATGGGATACTTCTCGCCACCGGAACTCTGCTACCGCAAGTGATCAAAAAGTTCGCAAACACGTGGACCACTGGGGTATCGGCGTATAACTTAACGGCGCTACCACCCTCCGCTTTACAACCTAGCGTGCTCATCCATTACTATAAAGCTACTAATACTGCCTTCTGGAGATACACCACACCAGTAGCAGGTTTGCATTGTGCAGTTTATCATAAACTAACCGATTTTTATGATTTAACATCAAAGATTACACGTAACGACACGGAATTTCCCTATGGTTTCATAAATGTTTTGTGGAATTTTTCATAAACATTCGTGAAAACCAATTAAGGGAGTTCACATAACCACTGTTTTTTACGCAATATTGTTTTATTGGACTCTGGAGACGTCGTTTAAAAACTCCATCGGTGATTTACGACGTAATTACGGTTTGTGGCTTCGACTATAAAACCTGGAAAATTTCAGGGTGTTATTTTTAGCCGGGGAATGCCACTTCAGTGTGATGGGGTTTAAATTTAACCCCGTATAAGTGCGGAGTTTCGTCGTAAGAACCGTTCCAGGAACAAGATCACGTTCTGTTGTTTGCATTCAAAATACCCACTGTTGATACGGGATCCATTTACAGGTAGGCTGTTATCAGTGGTTATCACCATGTTATCACTGTTATCATCACACCACAGGATGGGGTCGTTTTTTTTGGAATGTAATATGAAGAAACTGCGAACGTTCGTCCGGACCAGAAAAAAATCCTCATAAAATCTTCCATAAAAATTCCCACGGGGCTGTGGAATCCTGTGAGCTGCTAACCCGTCGTGTAATATTGACTTTTTACATTGGACAAGAGGGAGTCGTTCAAAAATGTTTTTCTACATTTTTCTCTAAGTTACATATTACAAATAATGTTCATTGTAAGAGCAAATGTAATAATGTATAGTAGAACGTACAGTGTGAGACGTACGTGCTTCACTTTGGCAAAGACGTACGGCAATTAATCTTTTGTCTGAATGGATATTGGATGTTTCGCTTGGAACACGGGCGGAAGGCCTTTATCTTAATGAACTTGTTATCAGTGTTATCATCTGGGATGTCAAAAGGTTTCGCCACTTTCTTGTAATCTCAGACGAACGTCAGTTTTCGTATGAGATGCAATCAGCGGTTATTCTTGCAGAAATAACTACAGATTCTTGTAAGAATCTCGAATGATTCACGTTTTGTTATCGAAGTGTTATCCCTTCATTTAAAGTTCGGAACATAAAACGCAGAATGTGGCACTAAACGAGCCACTTAAAAAGTGCGTTAAGTTCCATTTGAAAGAGTTGCAAAATCGCTATGCATTCAAATTAGGCAATTGTAGAGCCAAAGCTAAGCTCTGACATCGACAAAGTGCGGGTCTCCTTTCAGGCAATCAACAATAATCTTTTTTTTGTATAACCCCTTCCATATAACCAAACCGTAAGTGAACTGCAAGAGTTTTATCTCTCCGCAGCACACCACTCATTTCCACATACGTTATTATCCGTCCAGTTCACTGAAAACTTACATTCTTCAAAAAGTTTCATTTTATCATGCTTTTAAATTGAAATCGGCGTTCTACAACTGATAACAAAACGATTAGACACGTTTGGCGGTATCTTTCCTGCATGTAGTTCTAGAAACCACCGCTAGGTGGCGTACAAAGCAGCGCCTGACTCTCGACCACATGGTCATAAAGCAGAGTGAAAACATTGAATAGTAATGGTAGTCTTTTTCGTCGAACAAAGAACAAGGTTCGACTGGTTTTGGGCTGGTCCAGTTCAAGGTTCAGGTTCACAAACCGATGAACCGTTCGATGAACGGTTCGATCCGCCCATATGTCTGAGTAGAACTGTTTTCGGTGAGTGAAAAAGAGAGAGTGGATCATATACAGATGAAGGTTGAAAAAAAATCATTTGTTTTATTGTTGTTTCATGTTAGGGTCAGTTAAAATGGGCTTCTTCCTTTCAGTTTGGGGAAGTTAATGGATCCCTCCCCCTGACGGATGGAGGACTGGAAGCCCCTGCGTTCTGTTTGTCCACCTCCCGGGAAATCTTTTCAGAGCCCGGTCTGAAGAAGTCTGGACTAACAGCAATGATTATTGATGTTCGCGGACATTTGTATGTTGTTTTGAAGTTCGTGATAAATCGGACATTGTTCAGAACGGACAATACAAGTCAGAAGAAGCGAACAGATTTTGTCGAGAAAAAAAAAAACAAATTGACACTTTAAACTGAGAAGAAACGGACAATTCAGAAAGCGGACATTGCTTCTTTCAAGAACGGACACTTAAGAGTTGGAAGAAGCGGATAGTCAGTTCTGAAGAAGAAACAACGGACACTTCACCAAGAAAGAATACAGCGGACAGTTGGGGAAAACAGACATCATTTCCTACAAGAACGGATACAAGTTAGAAGAAGCGGACACTTTGTTGTGACGATGAAAACAACGGACACTTCAACAAGAAGGAATAAAGCGGATAGTTCAGGAAAGCGGACATCCTTTCTTACAAGAAACGGACTCAAATGATTCAATAGACGCTTTTTTCTATCGGAACACATAAACTCCTCTGAGAAAACGGACAACTTTACTGTAAAACACGAACATTGATCTATCTTTTGAGCGGACACTTCTCATGAACACGGACATTCATAGAAGGTTGCCATTACGTCATTTAAAAAAGTAGATGACACCACTGCTGCAAAAAAGCGGACATGATTCACAGATAGAGCGGACAGCTTACATGGAAAACGGACAGAGTGTTCGTAAAGAAGTTACCAGTGTGTAGTCTAAGGGAAAAAAGCGGACACCTACGCTACAAAGAATGTAAAGTAAATGGAAAAAAGTAAAAATAAATAAAAACAAATAATTACCTCTGCAAAAAGCGGACAGTTTTACTTGGATAACGGACAAACAAGATCAGGACAAAAGCGGACTGATACCAAAAACGGACAAAGAGCGGACAGTTTACATAAAAAACTGACATCACTATTCACATCTCATTCTATATGCGGCGTAACGAATTGGGACTGTCAAAGATTCTTGCTAAGATTCTTGATGTGATCCTTGGTGAGATTCTTATCGATAGAGACTCCACCCTCTTCTCATAAACTGCGAAATTATACTGAGCCTTCGAAAGAAAAGAGAAAGTCGAATGAAATGTATCAGTTCTGATTTACAATAGTATATAATTATAATGTTTAAAAATATTGAAAATTTCAACGAGGTGTTAATTGTGGCGTCGTCTGCCGTTTGTTTTGTCTAATTGACAAGCAGACGCATTCCAGGACCTGATTAACTCGTCACCACCTCCCTCTGTTTTTCAGTTTGTGTATTAGCACCTTGTTTAAATAGTTTCCAGCTATTCCGCAAATTAAACTTATGAAAAATAGCTCAAGTAACATCATCTAACCCTCGTGTTACCACTAGTTATCACAGTGTGGGGTTGTGTAAAGAAGAGAAGTTCCATGGTTTATGACAAGTGCATAGTTCTTTTCGCTCTGGTGATTTTCAAACTGCGCCGATGTTTGGCAAACCTACCAAGCGAAAGGGCTGGCCAGACTTTGATTCACTTCCATTTATTTTTAGTTCTCTTTTATAAGCATTCAATATGAATGGTTTGCACAGATTTTCCTCAAGTGACTTGTGCTTTTTTGTTCCCTTTCTTTTGCCCTCTGCGGTTGAGACACAAAAACCACGAAACAAGGCTTTTTGATAACACGAGAAGCCAAGGGCGACACTTCACTTTTTTCTACTCTTAATATCGAGATGCTGGCCGAAGGCAGATTTTATAGGCCGCTGGGTTCGTAAGCTTCGATTAGATAATCCAGAGCAGAGTTGCGCACCCTCCCCTCGGTAAAAACCTCGGTGTGTCGTGGCCTTCGCTGAAAAAGTCACCAGCGCCGTCCTCGGTGCGTTTAGTGAAGCCACGCGTTCCGACGCGACGAGACGCAAACTCTGCAGCGGGGACACCAGACGGTAGAACGCCTGCAGTAACGCACAAAAAAATCCATTATAAGCCGATTCGACTTCTTGTTAGTGCGTCTGTGTCAGTTTTTTTTTCGTCTATGGATACGATCTTATCGTGAAACTGATCTGCGTAACCTGTTTCTTGGGTTTGTGTGGTTTCTGGAATCGACTTAATATGGATTCTCGTTTGGTTACTTGAAAACGCTGCTGTCATGGAACTAGTCAGCGAAGAAACAACAGAAGAAGCAGGTCAAGCAAATGCTGCTACCGTCGGCTCTGTCTCCGTCGCAGCAGGGGTATCGCTACCCCTGCGGCGTTCGGAAAGCGCTGATAGTGCCAGTAGTGATTGTCCAAACCTTCGAGATTCCGGTATAACTAGCGGAGCATCCGCAGTTGACCTTCTTCCGCTCAGAACCGAAATGCAACCGAGGAATGTCCACAGTGACGCTGCACTAGCAGCTAAGATCCACAACAACAAGAAAGCTACCATCCGACAACACTACTACCCGAAGGAGGCTGGGGATGGGTAGTAGCAGTAGCTAGTTCTATTGCAGTCTTACTTACCTTTGGAACACAACTAGCTCTCGGTAGTCTACCTCCGATAGCTCCTACTGTGAAGGGCATCGTTTGGCAGCCCTTGACGTTGGTTACTAGAGGTATACTCCAATCTCATTTAGTTTTCGTTAGGGTAGCAGTTAAGTATATAGCATCCACTTTGGATTATCGAAAACGGTGGTTTTCTGGAGGCGGCAGTTTCTGTATACGCTTGAATTAGAATTTATTCAGGACGTGTGTGTGTGTTTGTGTCTGCTATCCGCACCAGCGGGACAATCACATTATACAAGATGCCTTCACTGAGTTGCATTATGTACAGCAAACGTAAAAGCAAGAATGGCGTCTCCCAGATAAAAGAGAAAATTTTTGTATGGAAAAACGTACAGAACACTCGAGATAATGGCAGAAAACAAAAACTCCCGCAAGTAATTCCTTAACTCACCACTGCTAACGAATGGCGCTGCAGTAGACATATACTGTAATGTAGAGATAAGCAGGAACTGGTCATTGTAAACTATGGCTGTCGATGATAATGAAGCCATTTGTTTGCAGCTTTTGATCCCATCCCGCAAGTAGTTCAGCTTTCTGCCACTTCTAACAATGCCGCTGCGGTCTATTGACATTATTGTTCAGAGATAAGCAGGAAAATGGTCATTGTAAACTATGCTTATCGCTATATAATATAATATATATCTTTTGTGGATTCCTAACCATTTTTTTGGCAAATCGAGGTTATGAAAATGGGCAAATGCCATTAGCATCGATTACCATGACAGATTCTCATCTGAAAGTGCATACATTGGTTACGAAATGCATTCAACACGCGAAAGAAATAATATCTCAAGTATTTCACTGCAGGTATTCGAGTTTTTTTTTCTTGCAGATTCCCAAGATGAATGCCATATTGCTTTCTTGTTCAACTTCTAAAATAGTCTTTACTAAATCGTAGACGACAAAAACTTATAAGAAACTAAAGAATTTTATGTGAGCTTTAATCCAAACAGTCTCCCGCAAATAGTTCTCTTTTTCACCGCTGCGAAAACAGTGGCGCTGCAGTCGATGCGACAACAAAGAGGTGGTGAAACGTTTCAGAGGGAACTAAAGAAAACACCAGAAACTATTCAGTGTCCGTTTGGATGTTTATTTAAGTTCTGAAGGATTTTCTTGCGGCTATTCAAAAATATCCAGAAGATTTATTTTAAATAGTTAGCAAATATTAGCGCCGTTAGCTTCATGGAACTTGATTTTGTGTTTTCTTTTGGGTTCTTCTTGTCGAGATTCTTCTGAATGTTGCATGAGAAGTGTAAATCCCTCTGGAAAATTTGGGAAAAGTCTAGAAAAACAGAAAAATCCGGGAAAATGACTGATCACTCTGCAGACGAGAAAAATTCCTTCGCATCAACATTCCGTTTCCCTCGTTACGTCCCTGAGGACATGTTATCAGCTTACTATCATCCACTGCTATCTCTCATTAGCTGGAATCTGGTCACGTGACACTTGCAGAACCAATCAGAGAGCAGGAAAAATCATAATAGTACTTAATCTCGGTTAAAGTGGACACTTAAGCGGGGTCATCAAACTTCATAAAAGGGAATTAGATGTGATGGATGAGGGCGAAGACTAGGTTTTGCGTTATAATGGATGGATACATCAGAAGCAGGAGCCTCTTTTCCGCTCCATAAAGTCGGTTCAGCTCAAGCAGAGGTAATTGCTAACCAAACTTCATTAGCTCCATCAGTGAAGGCTGCAAAGCTAAGCAAGCAGACCAGATAGACGCTATATACGCCTTCTTATCTGCCCATTGGCAAGCCACTCTCCCCTTCTTTGGCTGTACCTAATCTATCAATCAATACTTCAATGATCGATACTCGGCAATCGATACTTAGGTATCGATACTTAGCGCTAAAACAACTCTATGTGAACGAAAGTTTTCTAAAAAACAACAGTTGATAACATCTTGTAACACAAATTCGCCGCAAAAGCTGTTCAATTAAGATTTAATAATCGATATACGCGATAAGTAAAAGGTTTCCAGTTACCTGAATCGATTGTGAACAACCATTAGTAGTTTTTCACCTACTTTTTTCGGGTTTATCGGTAAATCTCATGAAAATTTACATAGTTTCAATCAGTTGAAGCCGTTTGCCAGCAAAACCGGTTACTTGAAAGTACAAACTTAAGACCAGGATGATTATTAGTTGTATTATTTGTATTATTATTAATATTTCAGAATTTAAAACGTAAAAGAAAAGAGGAAAGAAACGAGAATATACGAGGACAATGCATAATTTTATAGAGCCATTTCTCTATTGATTCTCGTAAGAGATATAGCTTACGAAAAAATGGAAAGTCTCTAAAATTCTACATAAATTTACTGTTACATTGGTATTATATTAAATATATTTTTCTTACTATAAGCTACAGAAACTAATGGCAAATTTTCTGCTTATTTTGGGGGTGTGTCTACAGAACATCTATTCAAGATTCTTGAGAAAGAATCTTAGGATTCTTAAGGATTCTTGAAAGTAGCGAACCCTCTCTCTATTTGGGATAAGTAAAGATATCTGTTTGACAAGTGTATACCTTTCCCCTGTTGTAAATAAAGTTTACCTTATACTCATTTCCATAATTAATAATACCCGTAATCCATTCACTTTATTAAACCATCAGTTGCAATAAACTACTCTAATATTACGTTCACACTTGTATACTATACTGGAATAACTTGCGGTATAGCCCTCTTCCTCGCGTGATTTATACTGGAATAAGTCGCTACGTATTGTCAGTATGGTTTAATTCCGCCCATATTATAATATTATAATAGAATAATTAAAAATACGTAATTAATTACAATAGATAATCTCTACAATATTATATTATATCAATCTAAATATAATAATTACATATAATAAATATTAGAAAAAAATGTGATTTTTTTACTGAATTTTCTAGGTTCTCTGAGCGCTGTGTCGCTGTGCGTGTCGCTGGCCATCTCACCGGTGGTTGTCGCCTGGTGTCGCCGCAAGTCGACGCGACTGACCGCTGTACTGGGCGGCCTTGTCGCCGCATTGGCGCTACTCTTCACATCTTTCGCTACACAGTTCCATCAGCTTTTTCTCAGTTACGGAATCATCTTAGGTAAATGATAATAAAAAATTATATCTTATCAGAGATGGTTAGATTTGAACCGTGAACCGGGTCAGTTGAACCTCGAACCGAACCGAAATGTAACGCTCTCTGTTCTGAACCGAATCTAGAACGAATACGGTTCACAGGGATCTGGCGAAACTAGAACTTCTATACCTATGAACCTGAACCGGATTAGAAACCACGCTTGCAGGAAGTGAATCGAACCGAGCTGAACATGAACCGTGCGGTTTTTGTTTGAACCGTGAACCTTATTTCTGTATACTATTAACTAATACGATATGAGTACACATAAACTGATGTATATTTCATATTTGAACTAGTAAATTAATGTACTGTTGTATACTAGGAATTGGCGCGGGTCTGACGCGGGATACAGCTACTCTGATGGTGGGCCAATACTTCAAACGGAGGCGAGAAGCTGTCGAGATTGCTTTAGTCGGCGCATCTGGTCTGGGATTGGCTCTTATGGGTGTCATCCTCTACTCCATTCTCGGGTAAAGCAACCATTTCAGCTACAACAGACGACAACATTCGACAACCGAACGACAACGTCGTCGAACAATTACCATAGAAAGACTAGACACTCTTTCGCAGACGGTGTTTTTATCGAGTTGTTAACAAGTGTTATCAAGTATTATCCGACGTTATCAAGCAATCTTCTATTTCCTTTTGAGTCCTGAAATAGCTGGGGAAACATCGTTTCCTCTTCTTTCACCAACTACTCGTCGACAAAGGCACATAAAACAGCGAAGACAAGCCATTTTGAAAAAAAAACTAAAATAACTTCATAAATTCTTCACTTTAATTCGATCAAGTCTAAACATTCCAAAACTAAATGTTAATAATAAATCTATAATAAATACTGATAAATATTTTCTAGTGAATAATATAATGATATAATAAAAAGAAACTAATATAACATATTCAATAAATCTAGTAAGTGTAATAAATAGTATATTAATAAATATTAAAAATGTTCTTTATTCATAATAAGTCTGAAAAGGTTTTTAATTATTTACAGAGCCATCGGTTGGCGACTAGGACTGCAAGCAGTGACCGGACTGGTGTTGGTTACGTTCCTCTTGGGTTCGTGCTATCGATCAGCGTCTCTCTATCATCCGCAGCGAAGAGCCATTCTCCACCTCAAGAACCAGCGTAAAAAGGTCCATTCACTTAACTACTTACTATTAACTATCCTTATTTACTATCGCTATTAACTTCCAGGTGAAGGAGAAAAACAAGCGGCCAGAGGACAGACCGCCATTCTTCGATTTCGGTTCACTGAAGTCTAGAACCATCCAGATCATTTTGCTGTCCACAGCCTTTATCGCTACCGGACTCTACACTCCATTGGTTTATATGGTACACTTTTTACTATATTTTCTGGACTATTCGTGTCTTGAACTAATTTTTTCCAGTCGTATGAGGCGGGGAAGGATAGTTCGAGTCGCGAAGGATCGCTGTGGCTGCAGGTTTATATGGGATTTGCCTGGACACTGGGTTGTACTCTAGTCGGTCTGCTGATTGTTCGAGAACCTGCTGAGTGCAAAATAGCACGTCAGTACCTCTGTCAGGTATTACATTAACTATTAAATGCAATATTAAACGTAATAATCAATAAGTATTATATTAAAAATGATTATTTTGATGCGAAAATAGGCTGCAGGTTTGCTAACGGGACTGGCGCTACTGTCCCAAGCTGCGGTATCGATACCCGGTGGTAGCAGTCAGCATGGACTCTTTGCTTGGGTCTACGGTATCGGTTTGGGTAGCTACCACTACACTCTGAAGATGTTTGTGTACCAGAAAGTGCGAGCTAGGAACTTTGCTAGGGCGTGGGGATTCATTCAAGGAGTCCAGGCGATTCCCGTCGCTTGTGGAGTTCCTTTAGCTGGTAAGTGTTCTACTACGACTATTTCTACTACTACTTATGCTATTACTACTACTACTATTGGTACTACCACTAGTACTACTACTGCTGCTGCTGCTTCTATTACTGCTATTGCTACTACTACTACTATTAACGTGACTACTGATGGTGCTACTATTGCCACTACTATTGCTGATTTTACTGCTAACACAACTACTATTACCTCTACTACAACAACAACAACTACTACTACTGCTGCTACTCCTACTAATACTACTACTACTACTGCCGCTGCTGCTACTACTGCTACTACTACCACCCTACTATTACTAACACTACTACTACTGCTGCTGCTACTGCTACTACTACTACTGTACTACTCCTCCTCCTCCTCCTCCTCCTCCTCCTCCTCCTCCTCCTCATCCTACTACTGCACCACTAACCATTTTTCCCTTCCATCGATAGGCTACTTGGCAAGCGAGTACGGCGAAGAGGCGTCCTTCTACTTCAGCGGGGTCATCATCATCGTCGGTAGCGTCCTGATGTTCCTCATCGACATCCGCAAGTACCTCTCATCTCGTTCGCACTCGCACAAGCACAGAAAACACCGGCGAAAATGCAACTCCTCCGGGGACGCTGAGAGCCGACCCCGCACTCCAGGAGGCGCTGGAACAAGCGACGGAGGCCTCGTCATGGAAATCGACGCAGACCTCCAAGCAGAAGACGAGGCCTGCCCTCCATCCTGCAAAGTAAAGCTCACTTATCAAACAAATTGATATGAAGTAGTGAATGAATGAAATACGGTTTCGGACGATACTATTATTTATTAAGAAGCTTTGAAGGTATTTTAACAGAAGGGATATGGATAAAGAAGTAACTAAAGATGGAAATGATGAGAACTTGTATAGGTAACGTTGAAGGTCAATGAGAGGTGAAGGTTATAAAGGGACTTCTAGGGAAGAGCAATTAAGAATAAGTAAAGACTATTACTTACATGGTATATAACACAAATATAATTTTTATTCATTATTTCATATCTCAAAGGGTCGGGTACGCAGAGATTCGCTAGCAGAAGACGTAGTAGGCCTTCCACCTCTGGCTCTACTGCAGCAGACCTCGTTAGTTTTGGCTGAACTAGGCGAATTGCCCTGTGCAGCCGCTGCTGAACTGACGTGCATCTCCGAAGAAGGTATCGCTGATATGGACATCCCCGATCACTTGCTCGAAGAGCTCGAATACGCAGCGGATTGTATCACTTCATGCGATAAGGTGCCTCAACCATTATTATTATTTAAGTATAAATATTATTGATGGGCTTTTCGTAGGTGGAGAATTTTCTGATGCTAAGCGAGTTCGAGAACAATTTAAGTCAGCAGAACGCTCCGCTCCATTCGGAGCGGAAAGCTCGCAAGTGGTCGCTCTTTAAACAGTTCAGCGGGAATGGTGCAAGTCGCAACGGTCACGGGACGCAGCACAAGGTTCAGCTGCAGCGTATCGCAGAACTCCCACAGCTGAATGAAGAACGGGAACCTAACCCTTCGGAAAACGTTGCCGATAAGAGCGTTTGAAAACTCTACTCGTCTTGCCATCTACCGAAAGCGAAAAAACGAAGAAAATGTCAAGAAGTTTTAAAATAAAAGTTCCTCTTTACGAAGAAGTTTAACTCATATTTTGTTATTTTGTGAACAAAAATTTTTTTTATCTAATAGCAACTATTACTTTGTTGATTTGTAAATAAGCCGAAATATACGGATTTTTGTCTGTTTTCTTTACTTTTGAAAATATTTGAGATAGTAAGTTGTATTCAAATTTTCAGGCATCTTATCAAACGAACAGAGAAAAGCAATAATTCATTCAGTCAAGCAAACATAGCAAACGCAATACAATTTCAATTTTTCTTCTTTAATAAAACAATGACTCCAAATCAGAAACGAAGATTTATGTGAAAAATTGAAAAGTTTATTCCTTGGCGTCTCCGATGCCATCGGGTAGAATGGCGAACATGGCTTCTGCTTCTGGCAAGCACGGGGAATCGTAAATTTTGCAGATCCTCGTTTCCCCGCGTCCCTTTCTCAGATAGAGCCTTAAAGGGAACAAAATACAGTTTATAGAAAACTTAATCTTGAGTTTTTGAAAGTTATCTACCGTGTGGTTGAAGCGTGGGCTATGATATTGCCTCCAATAGGCTTTTTCGGATCCGCAGAAAACATGGCAGCCCCGTCCACTTGTGCTACTACTTGATTCGTAATCACTACAGCCACTCCAAACTAAGAAATTATACAGAAATTTTTAGCAACTTTTTTTTCTATGCATGAAAGTAATACCTCGTCAGCCAAACGCAGCAGCATTCGCAGAAAACGTGCCAAATGCATTTGTCGAGCAGACAACTCACCTCTGCCCGAGTAGTCAGTCCTAAGCAAACAGACAAAAAAAAATTAAATTTTATTTAAATCTGCAAAGAAATGATGATGCCTGTAAAGAGCGGTAGCGGAATCGACAATGAGAAGGGCATATCGAGATTCGGCCATCATCGCAGAGGCCTGAATCAGCAATTGCGACTGATGATCAGAGTTGTAGGCCCTTGCATAAGCAACGTTGTCCAAAACGTCAGGTCCCGACAGACCATAACGTTCTGCAACAGCCAGCAAACGTTCAGGACGAAAAGTTCCCTCAGTATCAATGTAAAGGCACTTGCCTTCACCTCCACCCATGTCGATAGGCAACTAAAAATCCACGTAAATAAGTTAATTTATTGAAAATTCAGATGAAATACCTGACAAGTAACGGCCAGGGTATGACACAACTGCGTTTTTCCGGTCCTGAACTCGCCAAATATTTCGGTAATGCTTCCCGTCTCCATCCCGCCTCCGAGAAGCTTGTCCAACTCTTTGGAACCAGTGGTGATCTGGATGATTTCTGAACGTTTTTGGTGGAATTCAGTCGCAGTTGTAAAGCCCATTGGGACGAGCTTTGAGGCCTCTGCGAGGATTTTATCAGCTTTGGCTTCACTTATGCCTTTAATGGCCAGCAGACTCTTTTTCGGGGCAAACGCAACGGACTCGACCGTGTGGAAGCCGGCTTCTTCGAGTTTCTTGACATCAGCTGCCGAAATTCCATTTGCCTGAATTTAGATTTAAAATTTATTTAGGAAGGTGTAAGTCATTTGTTAGCTGTTTGTTTACCTGCAGTTTAGATAAAAGCTGTGGCCCGCAAACGTCGGCTTCGGTTGCGTTTTCTTCTACTACAGTGGCTCTGCTATGCTGAGCCTGAGCCATTTCACTATAGGATGATTTGGAACTTTTTCTGAAAAAATGAATGATTCCCAAGGGTTTATAACAACTGATAACTGCAAGTTACCGCTCCCTGTAAAGCAAAAATGAAAGATGAAAATCTACGTTAAAAGACAGCAACAAAGTATTACTTATGAATTAAATACACTGTTATTGATAATTAAAGTTAATGTTAAACATTTTATTTGTTGTTAGGGTAAATTATGTAATGTTTTTGGAAGAAGCGACGTTTCAGTTACCTTTCCCGCCTGATGTCCGAAGAAAACAAAACAATTCAAATCGTAATGGGCGAATTACAACACTACTACGGGGTAACGAAGCCTCTTCTTATCTTAACTGTAAATAATGTATACATTTAATTAACTAAAGTTTTATCCAAATCTCATCCTATAATTAAAAATCAGGCTTAATATAATATTAGCTATAGATCTAATCATTTTAATCTCGGTATTATATTATGGTAACATTTTAATTATGCTTGAGTTAGGTATACTGTCCACGGCCTTATTTTCATATAATAAATAACTATGGATGTCACGAGTGATGAATATTAATAAAAATTTATAATTAAACATTTATTTTTATCTTATCTATAAAATAAAGAATGATGGTGCAATTTGTATTTCATCTGATCAGCTGACTGCTCCTCTATTGCTTCCGCTTTTGAGGGAAATTCCCTTTTTCAAGGAAAATGTATAGGTAAAGGGAAGAATCAGGAAAAGGGAACAAGAAAATCTTCAGAGGAAATGGGAATATTTTCAAGATGAGGGAAAATGAGGGAAAAATAATGCGCTCTTTAAGGGAAAAAAGGGAAACTGAAAGTGGAAATATTTCGCTCTCCCTCAACCCGGTCTTTTTCAGTCTTGTTGACATTTTGACGGACACTCTAGAACACATGTAATATAGTGTATACACTTATTTATTAATTAAATTACATTAATTTTTTCATTTCTCATTATTTAAGTTTTCAACCGTGTTCTACAGATCAGCTTTCGACTGATTTCAACGTTAGTTATCAAATACCTTGTACTGCCCTTTGGGCATTGTTTAATAATTTAATAAAAATGAACGGCAACTTCAAAGACAAAAATCGACAAGGTAATTTATTTATCTATTAGTATCCTATTACTTTCTATGAAAATTTCAAATCAATTTCATTATTTAAACAAAATTCAGGCAACTCGCAGCAAAGTCGCAACCCGCAAAACATTGGCTCATCAAGCAGGAAATTCGCAAACTCAGTCGAGGCTGAATTTGAAGATTTCGCTGTGGACCCCCAAACCAAACCTGATTCAGAAATGTAATATTTTAAAAATACATACTAAATCCATGCTTGGCTTATAGAGGAAATGTAACAGAATTTTTTGGCCATTTGTACAGAAACTTAATGAAAAATTTGCAGCAATTACATTTTCCCTTCCAAAATTTATGCAGGGACGAACCAGCCAAGCGGGAAATTCGCAAAATCGAGATGACCAAACTAACAGTCTCTTGCGACAACCAAGAAATGATGCAAAAAACCCTAGAAAATATCCAGGGAAAGGTAAATATACATGCCAAACAAAAATATAGTAATAATAAATCTATTTGCTTTAATGAAATTAATTTTTTTACTATGTTTCCCAGGTGTTTAAATTCAAAGATCGAAGTTCCTATACCGACAAGAGGGAAAATCTGGCACGTCACTACTGGATGGAAGATCGGAGATTGCAAGTATTCGGTGTAACGAGGGCGCGGGTTGAGGACGAGGATCTATCTCCCGAACAGCTAACCCGTAACTTTGCCGTTCAGCAGCTAGAAAGGTAAATATCATAAATATTCTTTTTAAAATTAGAAAACGCGTTTAAGTACCTCTATAAGCAGTATACATTATAATTAAATAAGATAATCAATAATTTGATTAAAAGTAGAAAAATTAGTAGTTATGATATATATAATCAGGGAAAAAAATAATTTTCTGTGCAATTGAAATAAAAGTATTAGTATTCATTATTAATAAATATAATAATTAATTATTCAGTTAAATTAGAAAACAGAGAGAATTTTTCAAATTGAACTAACCATTTATGAAAACATAATTTTGTGTTAATTTAGATACGGCTATCATAAATCGTACTGCGAAGAAGCTCTGAATGAGAATGACGGAGATTTTAGTCGTTCTCTCGAATATTTGCATAAGAATTGTTTTGGGGATCCTAGAGACTTCCTTCAAGAAGGGACAGGTACGATCTAACTTACAACAAATTGAATTTTTATCTGATTTTAAGTTGCAATTGTTTCCAGATCTCGATGATTTATCAGTTCTTGCCAAAGAGCATAGGCTAGAAGAAAAACTTGCCTTAGAATCAATTTACGGAGAGACTGTTTTCAAAGAAGTCATCACGGATTATTTATGGACAATAAGTCTCGAACCCGCTTGGCTCGAGAAGCTCGGGAAGCTGCACAAAACGAAACCTTCCCTCTTTCTCGAGATTCGACTTCCTCAGGGCACTCTGTATCCTTACGAGCCGCCTTTTCCACACGTTTATTTCACATATGAAAATTCTGGAGAAAATGCAGTCCCGCCTCACGTTTGCCTCAACTTAACGAAGCGGCTCGTTGATGAATCCCGAGACTCATCGCAGCATGGGGCCCCCTGCGTTTTCTCGCTGATAACTCTTATGGAGAGCCAAGAAGAGATTGAAGCTATTTTAAAGCTTAAGCCTTTGAATTACAGTCTAGAACCTGTCTTAGACTCTGGAGAAAATACCGTAGACGTGAACCAGGCTCCGAATGAAGTTGTAGCTTATCCCGAGAAGTTGAATCGGGACGGATTGCAATACTCGTTAGCCGAAATGAAAAGGAATAACTTTTCTGTAAAGCAGAAATTTGCTTCAAAGGATGGTAATGATGCGTATAGGAAAATGCTGCAGTACCGCAGCACACTGCCTGCATGGAATTTTCAGAAGGAAATCCTGGAGAAAATTTCTAAGTCCCCTGTTGTGGTTGTTAGCGGGATGACGGGCTGCGGTAAAAGTACTCAGGTATTATTAAAATTATTGTAATTATTATTATTACTACTACTACTACCACTACCACTAGAATGCCACTGCTAGTAATACCACTACTGCAAATGCTACTACTAATACTACAACAACAAATGCCAACAGCGCAATAACTACTGCTACTACTACTACTATCATCACTGCCACTACTACCACCACCACTACTACTGCTACTGCTACTAATGCCACAACAGCAACAACCGCTAGCACTACCACTACTGCTACTACTACAACTAATGCTACTACTGCTACTACTACAACTAATGCTACTACTAATGCTACTACTAATGCTGCAACAACAACAACTACTACTACTACCACCACTACCACTATCATTACTACTACTAGTTTTTCTTTATGTTTTTATTCTTAACAGGTCCCGCAGTTCCTATTGGACGAGTTCCTGACTTCAAAGGATATCGGCCACCGATACATCATCTGCACACAGCCGAGGAGGATTTCCGCTATGGCTGTGGCTCAGCGAGTAGCTGACGAGAGAACGGAGAAAATCGGCAATGTTGTTGGTTATCAGGTAACAACATTGTGAACTGCAATGTTAAATACAAAAAATGATACTAACAAGCTGAAATTTGTGTTTTATAACATATAGTATAGTAAAATTCATCAGTAATTAATCAGACTAGTATTAATCAACTACTGTTAACTAGACTAGTACTAATTACTATGAAATAGATATCGTAGAATCCTCTATCTAACATAGTTGAAATATTTTATTATATTTTTTCATTCATTTATCTTTTTATTACTTAGTTTTACTATATTATTTATCGTTATTGAGGTTTTTTGTTAATTTAATTTTTCTTTCGTTGAATATAAGAAATTGTCTTACTATTTTCCAAGAATTGATCAATTGCATAGAATTTAAATGACATAATATAGAGAATATCCGTTATTAATAAGAAACAATAACTTAATTTATAAGATAACTATATTATTAGCAGACATTGTATGTTATATTTTATCTTTTTTGCTACAAAGATTAGGTTGGAGAGTGTGATTTCCAAGTGGACGAGACTTCAGTTCTGCACGACGGGAGTTCTGCTGCGCTGTCTCGAAGGGGATCCCTCGATGAACCACGTCACGCACATCATCGTTGACGAAGTCCACGAACGAAGTGAAGAAAGGTACGTTCAGAATAATAAATTACTAATAATAATTGTATCAAAATGTACGTAGTGTAAACAGCAATAATGAAAAATGTTAGATGTTACGTGAATTTTATAAATAATTAATTAATTTCTAATATTATTATAATTAGTGAGTTTCCCGAGCGCTTGAGCACTCGAGCGCTCGAACTTTTGGTCCCAGCTCGAGCTAAAACTTGCAGCTCGAGCTACAAAATTTATTCAGTTCAAAGAATAATATTTGTGTAAAAGTAACCTTTAGTCATATATTTCTGTATTTGCTCCTAGAAAATGCAGTAATTCTTGGGACTTACTTTAATGTCAAATTCATTTAATACTGACCTAATATACTTGGTATTTCACTGGTTTGTTGCGTTTAATTGTAAGTCCCAAATACAACTTTTAATCGGCTAGGTAAGTGTCGAATGCTCCAGTACAAATGAGGGTTAAGTTACGTGGCATTAAATTGTATCGCAGTAATTTTGGGTCAGTTAGAAAAGTTTTCAGTTTTAGAAATTACATGTTTGCTAAGTTAACTAGGTATGTTTTGTGGTGGTTTATTAGTTATATTACATAGTCGGATCATTGAAAGTCGAAAAATTAAATAAAAACAAAAATCTTTTCCCCCGCATAAAATGTTTCTTTGAATCAAACTATAATGGTAGATTTACAGTGAACAGCATATAGTCTAAAAAAGTTATTTTTTCTTTGAATTCCTTCATTAAGATGCGGCCTTTTTAATGTTCTTCTTTACTGTGGTGATCGCTGCCCTGTTACAGGAAGCTATTTTCCTCGATATGTTCACATTACTAGTTAATATTAGTATGACATTAAGTAACTAGGTGGCGTTGTTCCGAGCGCTCGACTTTTTAGGTTTCGAGCTACTCGAGCCGCAAAACTCGGCTGGGGAAACTCCCTAATTATAATGATTTCTCTATTATAATAACACCTGTATGTAAATGTGGTTTTGACGGCTATAATCCGAATGCGAATTGAAGCCAAGAATACACGCTTCAATTAATTTCTAATATATTGAATGTGTAACTGAACTGGTTTATTTATAATTTTGAGTTAAGAACTGAATTACCGTAAGATATTAATGTCACTATTTTTTCCTCAGCGACTTTTTGCTGCTGGCCCTGCGGGATGTGCTCAAGACCCGTCGCGATATTCGTATCGTTCTCATGAGCGCAACTTTAAATTCAAACTTGTTTTCGGACTACTTCACTGGTGCACCCGTCATCGAAATACCTGGTAATTCATTATAAGTCGTTAATTCGAGAAATACAACTAATTAAGATTGTTTAGTGCTATTTTATTATTAAATCGAAAATTCTTAGTACATTAATTTAATTATTAGTTTTATTATTACTAGGTTCAACAAATCTATTAATTCCTGTTAGTTTTAATGTTAATTTGGTACCTAAGTTTAGCTAATTAATAACATATTAATTAATGTGCTACTACGTTATTAATAATTTAAAACTCCATCAATTTCCAGGACGGACTTTTCCCGTGGAACAGTATTTTCTCGAGGAGGTTATCGACCAGACGGGCTACATCCTCGAGGAGGGGTCTCCGTACTCCGTGGCTCGGGACCTGAACACAGGTCGCAGTCTCCGCAAGGAAGCTTTCAAGGGATCCGTGTGCAGGGATTCACTGGGTCACGATGAATGGCTGATGATGAAGGAACGATCCGGGGAACAAGGGTTTGTCCCCGCTAAAGACTCGGTCAAGGACGAGGACCTGACAATCCGACAAGTAATTGACTACAAATTAAATGCTTTATAAGTAATACAATATTTGGTTTCCTGAAAGGTTGCTGAACGGTATCAGGACTGCAGTGATCACGTCCAGCGCACGCTGGCCTTTATGAATCACGAGGACATCAACTACGAACTGATAGAACATTTGATTGTCTGGATACTGGACGGTAACCATGGCTACCCGCAAGAAGGGTCTATTCTGGTCTTTCTTCCGGGAATGGCAGAGATTTCAACACTGTATAACCTGCTGGGCTATAATCCTGTAACGAGACCGCAGTCAGGACGATGCATCCTCATCCCGCTGCATTCGTCGCTAACGAGTGAAGAACAGAAGTATTACATTAAGCTACACGTTGTGGCGAACTAAGATAACTAATTTCAAGCGTGTATTCTTAGGTTTGGAATCCATTAATGGGTTATAGCCCTTGATCCAAATTCAGTTGACTAATTAGTAGTAGTCTAGTTAATAATTTCGTATGTGTCAAACTAAATTAACTGGTCAAAATAATTGTAATTAAATTTTTTCCTTTTTGCGAAACTAACCTAAGTAATTAACAGTAATTGTAAAAAAATATTAATTGCGCGTGTATTAAACTAAGTTAATTAATTGTTAAATATGTAATTAACCATCAGTTTCCTGTGTATTAAACCTACTTAATTAGTTATTGATAAGTGTAATTAATTACTAATCTTCTATGGTTGAAACTAAGTTGATGAATTAATAGTAATTGCAAAAATGATTAATTTCTTTTTATTTTTTTTTCTCAGGCAGATTTTTATGAAAACTGCTCGTGGGGTGCGCAAAATTGTGCTGGGTACCAATCTTGCGGAAACTTCCATCACGATAGACGACTGTGTCTACGTTATCGATTCTGGACGCATGAAAGAAAACTGGTTCGTTATATTTAATGTATAATTATAAATTTTTTAGTAATAAATAGTCTGTCAAGTTATTATCATTATTGCTATTATTAATATTACTACTGCTACTATTACGACTACAACAAATACTCCTTCTACTGCTCTACTATTACTGCTAGTGTTACCAGTACTATACTACTCCTACCACAACTCCTATTATTATTGCTATTACTACCTGTACTACTACTCCTACCTCTAGTCGTGCTAGTACTATTACTCTTACCACCACTTCTACTCCTACTACTGTTACTACTTCCTGTACTACTCGTTGTACTACTCCTACCACTACTACCACTACTACTACTCCTACTACTATTGCAACTACTACTTGTGCTACTATTCCTACCACTACTACTACTCTTACTCTTACAACTACTACTTCTGCTGTTACTCGACTCCTACTACAACTACTACTGCTACTGCTACTGCTACTACTTCTTCTACTACTTCTCCTCCTCCTCCTCCTCCTCCTCCTCCCCCCATACTACTATCATTATTAGCTATTAATATTTATCACTTCTCTAGTAATTCTACATACATTCTCCAGTTATTATCGTTGTTTAATTTTCCCACAACTTACAAGGTACGACCCGACCAAGCAGATGGAGAGCCTCGACACAGTGTGGGTCTCGGTGGCCAACGCTCTGCAGCGACGGGGACGAGCCGGTCGAGTCCGGCCGGGCTACTGCTTCCATCTCTTCACCAGACACCGCTACACTCACCAACTGGCCAAACAACCCAAGCCCGAGATCCAGCGGGTGTCGCTCGAGAGGATCGTCCTGCGATGCAAAGTCCTGCCGCTCTACAAAGACCAGCCCACAGAAACCGTCCTGCGTAAATATTAATTAATAAATTAAATTAAACACCAGTTAATCAATCTCGAACAATTTTAAAATACGGGATTAGCTAGAAAGTTATTAACATAAATAAATACTTAGATGATCTAGTTCAGTAATACATAATGTACAATTTTTGTATAATTTCAAAGAAACTAACGTCTTTAATTAAGTTAATTAAATTAGTTAAATTAAATTGAACTCGATTAAAATCAGTGTGTGAAATAATTTGATTTCAGTATAATTCAGAATAAAACCAATAATATATTTGGACTTAACAATATATATTTATAATAATTACAGTTACTGTGTAACTGTTTAGTTCAGCATGTTGATATAAAATACATTAAATAATAAGTTGATATTAATATATTTGAATACTTTTAATAGGCAAAGTACTGGAGCCTCCGTCTAAAGAAACCATTAGTGAAGCCATGGAGAGACTGCAGCATCTGGGTGCATTAGATTCTCATTGCAAACTAACGCCGTTAGGAACGCATTTGGCCTCCCTACCCGTTGATATACGGTATATTTAAAGCAGTTATTTTTTTTGCATAACTTGTGTTAGTAAAAATTAATTTTAAAATAAAATAGCAATAAAGAAAATAGACATGTACTAATGGATCATAGATAAGATCAGTGTTTCCACTTTCAGTTTCCCCTTTTTCCACTCCGTACTAGAATAATGCTGTACTTCCAGATTTTCCCATTTCCTTTTCTTCACTTATTTTCCCCTTTCCAGATCGTATTTTCCTTTTTTTTCAGGGAATTTCCCTGCAAAGTGGAAACCCTGGATAAGATAATAAATGTAAGAAAGAAATGATAACATTTGTATTAAATAATGTAAGAAGTTTTATTATTATGATTAATTATTATTATAAAGTTAAATTGTGTTATTATTCAATCACGCATAAGGATTACATATATTATGCTAATTAATTATACTAATGAATTAAATTTAAGCATTATTATTCATCTGTATTTATTAATTATTTATTTATTTATTGTGTATTTTTATTTACTAAGTCTATAATTATATCATTAAATTACAATTAATCAACTAATCCATCGATTATTATTTATTTATTTATTTATTTATTTTCGGCGAAGGCTACTCAGCCCATTGCCACGTACAATGCCACATATACATATTTTACAAAAATGCACTTAGCTCTACGAAACAATTAGAAGGAAAGGTTAATTGATTTTTCTAAGGTCTACTGTTGGAATATTACGCGTCAAAATTTTTTTTTTTTTTTTTTTATTTTTTTTTTTTTTTTTTTTTTTTTAGAATTGTTAATTAGCTTTGACATCGAGGTACATTTTATAATAGCACTGAAAAATTTTTACAAGGCTAGGGAAAAGTGGCTCAGTTGCGAGGCATTTTTGCACTGAGATTGGCCAAAGGGTCAAGCGGCTGCATATGGTCACTAGTTGTCGTCGCTCTTCGGTAACAGCAGGGCAGCTCAGAAGGATGTGCGCTGCCGTTCCAGGGATGGAGCAGAAAGGGCAGTTATCTGTAGGGGCTTTTCGAATTTTGTGGAGGAATTCGGGCGTTGGGAAACGATTGCTGCGGAGGTTTATCAGTGTTTTAATTTCGGTCCGGAAGAGAGGGCAAGTTGTCCAGATGGTGCCGGCTGCGCGTGGTTTGATTTTGAACAGGTACTTGTTTTCCCCTTTCCATTCTTCTTCCCATTTGGTCCAAACGGTGTTGCGGACGCACGCTTTAAAGTACGAGAATGGGTATTGTTGAGTGTAGTGAGTTGGGCGAAGGTATCCATCGATTATAGTAAGTATTATTGTTATTCAGTTTTATATAATGATTATATACATTCGATGAATTATAAAAATTAAGTATGTTAATCAATTATACTAAATTAATATTCAATTTATTATGTTAATTTATAAATTAACAGTTTGAAAAATATTTAGTATTAAACTACTTAATAATATGTAAAATAATTAGAAAGTCAATGTACTGTTTGAATCAGCCATAGGCCTTGGCCTGATGCTTTGAATGAGATTAAAAAAAATATTAGAAAACTAATTTACCAAATTTCACTGTCATAGAGTTGAATTAGTTTTCTCTAATTATTAGAGCTGGTAAGCATTGGAAAACCAAACTTTGCAATTTTGCATTATTTCAACAAAGTTTTAATTGTTTTCTTCTAATTGTTAGAGTGGGTAAGCTGCTGCTACTAGGCTCCATGTTCTGCTGCGTCGATTCAGCGTTAACCATAGCCGCTTATCTGAGTTACAAGACGCCATTCGTTTCTCCATTCAAAAAACTGGAAGAGGCTCGTCGCAAGAAACAGGAATGGAGCGTCCCCAACAGCGACCATTTGACAGTCTTGAAAGTTTTCAAGGTACCTGATCACGTGACAACATGGTCAACCAACAGAGATTAAGCAACTTAGTTTTCTAAATTTTGAACCAATAGGCGTGGCAGGCTGCTTGTACGAGGTCTTCTAGAGCTGGAGACGTTTTTGCGGACGAAAATTTTCTGTCGATTAAAACTCTGGAAATGTTGTGTAGCCTTAAACAGCATTTCGTCGAGCTGCTCTCCTCCATCGGTTTCCTACCCGCTGGTTTAAACCGAATCGCTATTCAGAGAATCGGTTCGGCCAGCAGAACAGATGGAGTTGCCATAGCAACAGGACCTAAGGTATCTTAACCATTTATGACAAATTAAATTATAATAAAAATCAATAAATATAATTAAGTATTAAAAATGTATTAAATATATTTAAGTAAATTACGAATGTGAAATTTATTAATTATTTTAAAACATTTTCAAATGTTGAAAATTTAATAAATTATTATTAAATTATGTATTATATTTTGTCATAAATTTATATAAAAATGCCTCTATATAGTTTAGCTGAATTAAATACAGAATATTTAGATATAATGATAATTATTGTATTATTTTTTAATATTTAATCAAATTAAGTAACAAAAAATTATGATTATTATGTCATAATTAATAAAAGTATTATTTTAGTTCATTTATTACTATTTATTTATATTATTATTCGTTTCTTCATAATTCCTATTAGATGAATGAGAATGGGGACAACCGTTCTCTGCTTCTGTCGGTTCTCTGCGGGGCTTTGTATCCGAACATCGTGCGGATCCTGCGTCCGGAGCAGCGTTACTCCAAAAGCGGTTCGGGTTCAGTTCCAGCGGTTCCGAGACCGGATCAATTGCGGTTCGCGGATATTGCAGGCGGATTGGTTTGCATTCATCCGTCATCTGTGTTGCATAAAAGCGGCTACTACGAAACTCCTTACGTCGTCTACTCGGAGAAGATGAAAACTTCGCGAGTCTTTATTCGCGAATGTTCAATGGTCCCCGCATTCCCATTGGTGCTTTTCGGGGGAAGCGAAATCAGCGTCTCGCTCCATCGCGGAGTCTTCGTTATCGATGTCGACCACGGGTGGATCAAATTCATCTGCGAATCGCATCAAGTAGTTTTTTTTTTAATTTTTCACAATTTGTTAATTTCATTAACTCCAGATACAACTCTTAAAACTTAATTTCCTTGATTTTTTTTTAGGTTGGCGAATTGCTGTCCGCGGTTCGCTTCGAACTCAACGCTCTGCTGGCGGACAAAATCCGCAACCCGCAACTGGATTTGCACGGTGATGAACGCGGTGCCTTAATCCTGACACTAGTGGTTAAACTAACCACAAATCCTTCGTCATGATCCGCAAATTCGCAAAATTTAGGAACATTCTTTTTTTTCTGCAAATGCAAATTTTTATTGAATTGTTGCACGTAATTGCAATTTACGGGGAAATTTTATTATTATATGAATTAAACAAACGAAATCAAATATATATTTTTTATTATAATATTATATATTAATAGTTAAAATACTATTTCAATAATCGAATTTAATATATTTACTGTATTTATTATTATTATAATTATATCTAATGAATAGAATAGTTGCAAGTTTGATTTGAGTTTGCCATTGTGTTTTATTCATTTAAAGCGATCAAGAGAGCAGCTGCACATGAACAGAAACAATTCAGCAAGCGATTAATGATAATTGTATGTTATACTATGTTTTAATTCAGTTAAAATTGAAAATTTTCTGTCTGGTGGGATTTTTCATTTGGTTGCGCTGTTGGGGAACCAGTTACTGCAGACGTCGTAGGCCGCGGCGCAGAGCGCGTGAACGTTGACCGCAGCCTCTTCCACTTCACCTGAATTTTATTTTTAAAAGTATTATGAATATTAAAAATGAAGTTTATTATTAATAAATGTGCGTGTTGATAGAAATAAGGATTAAAAGTGCATTGTAAATACGGTAAATTTAATTATAATTTCTCCAGTGTTTTCAATAAAAGCGTGTTAATTTAGATGTTGATTATAAATACCAGTTAATTGTATAGACAATTAATAATTAAATAACTCAAAAAATATGAATATCGTTAAAGGAATAAATTAGCGTTTTAACTGAGCTTTTCACATTTTACATATAGAAAATATATTAAAACTGATTACCACCACTGCGTTTCCCGAAAATGCTGCCATTGAAAGGGATCTTCCTGCTGGCCATAGCCAGCTGGGTGGAGATCATCACGACCGCCATTAGAAGAATCAGTGTTCCGGTTGTTTTCAACATGGCGCCTGATTTCGTCTGCTCGCTCGTGTGTTCCTTTAGCGTCTGCTACAGCCAAGTACCGGTACTACAATAGCAAACCAGGTATCTTGCTACGCTTTATATACTAACCAAGCTTTTACCCCAGGGAAATTGCTCCCACCTTCCCCTGGCTGTTATGCTGTATAATCGGGTTATTTCAGTATTGGGGAAAGGGGGGACGCCCAGGCAACTTTGCTGTTTGGAATATAGTCTTATAAGATAAAGGTAAAGAAAAAGCGCCCACGTAGTTGTGATATGCCCAGGGAGTTGAAGGATGCTTCCCCGATATCAATCGAGTTAGTCCAGGCAAATAGGCCCCGACAGATAGTGTAATCAGTTTTTCGTTTAGTCGAGAAGCCGAAACCCGCGAGTCTTCGTTTCGTAAATCCTGTATCGACTCCGCCAGACCTCGCTACTGTTTCTCACATCTTGTAATCAAAGTTTTTATAGTGATTAATTTTGAAATTATCTTTGTAAATATTTTGCAGGCTTCTCCGAGGCCTGCTGTCGAGCCCGAGCCCTAACCCCGCGGACTTCGAACGACAACGACAAGCATCAGTATTGTTTCGGTTATCGTTCAAACAATCTAAAGCTTCTAAGGTGAGTCTTTCAAAGATTTTTTTTTATATCTCGCAGTTATGAGAATTATGTCGTTATTCTATACTGTTAACCTATACATATTTTTGCAGGATCTTGTAAAAGGGGGAAAAAGCTATGTCATTTCTAAGGTAAAAGGTTATGGGTAAAGTTATTCCCCAGCCTGTTAGACAGCAAATAGCTTTCTTGTGTTGTCACTTTGAGCCGCAAAAATCGCCTGGGAAAAGCTCAACACCCCAGTGACTTGGAGACACACGTACATCGTGCGTGAAAATCTTACATTGTCTCGCACTCTCTCACCATCAAACAATACTATTACTGTATTCCGAGCAATCCTAAAACTTTATAAACATATAAATAGATTATTAACAGTTAATATATTTGCGATTTTTGCAATAGAATAAGACAGAAGTATCGAAAGAGAGGAAGTAATATAGAAGTTTTTAAGGAGCGTTATCGTAGAAAGAAGTATCGTGTTCTTTCCCGTCTTCACTGGTAGAGGTCCTATCAATTCCAGTTGGTATTGGTTCCAGATACGCGGGTTCAGTTCGCGGATTTGCGGTTTTGGTTTCTTGGTTTGCAGAGTTTTGGCTGTTTGTTTCCTTCTGGACCGTCAGTTTACGTTTGACAGAGAAGGTCGATTTCTCTCTCTCCTGTTCCAGGAAAGCTTCTCGAGCTAACAATCTCTCTCTGGCTCGTTTCTCCTGGACAGAAACTGGGATGTCAGGAATGGCGTAGGCGATGAGTCCAGTCAAGCCAAACACGAAATGCTACAAACAACACTATATTATAAATCTACGAGTTTGTGAGCTTGTCCAGTACCTCGAACACTACGACGAAAGCTAAACGAGCTGTCGTAACGTTCCAGTAGAACGGAGACAAGTCGTATTCTCTTTCAGGATCGCCTGGAGGATTCCTCAAAGCTCGGTATCGGCACAAAGAAGGTCGGTTTTGGTCAACAGTTGACGAAGGACCCATCCCTTCGCCGTAGTGCGATGTATTGAACACTGCAATTCGATAAAATGTTAATAAATACTAACATTACCAACTGAACATGGGCCCGAGTAGTGGTGTTTTATACCGTACAAAACACTGTATAAAGCAGTGCCTTTTCGTAGTTTCTCTGTTGATTTTCGCAGTGCCTTTTTATAGTAGCCTGTATCGCTCTAACACGTCCAAGTTTTCAATAATATTTAGACCGCCAGTGCGAAGGTCATCAAAAAGGCACCGCAAAAAGCACCATCTTTTTGATATAAGCATTACCTGATAGAGTACTATTGATGTATCCTTCCATGCTAAAACCGTTCATGTAGAAGTAGACCAAGTGTGGTACAAAGTC
This sequence comes from Eulimnadia texana, assembly GCA_002872375.1. Taxonomy (NCBI): domain Eukaryota; kingdom Metazoa; phylum Arthropoda; class Branchiopoda; order Diplostraca; family Limnadiidae; genus Eulimnadia; species Eulimnadia texana. The sequence goes on from NKDA01000001.1 coordinate 17,296,672, forward strand.
GCTTGTAAACGCTAGTACTAAAGCCTAGTCAAATTTGTTCAAATTGATAATTTATTATACATGAATTATTGAAACTTAGACGTACGTTTGAAACGACAGCGCAGTAAGTGATTCCCCGAAGGATCTCGAGCCAGACGCCCATGTCGGGAACGCGCTGAGCCACGGGTCTTCGGATCTGCGTCACAATCTTGTAAGCGTCTACTCGCAGTTCGATGACATTGTTGAGCAGAGCGAAAAGCGGGGCCAGCGGGAACGCCGCCACAAACAAAGTGACAAATCCGTACTGAATGACTGTGTCAGCACATGAGATACACATTTAGAGATTAGGAAAATGGTTGTCTCTCTCTCCAGCGTAATAGTATATACCCATTTCTAAGTACTCCTCGTAAAGGGATAGCGAATCGACCTTCTCCAGATTGTAATCCGCTTCCCAGCGACTCAGTTTATTGGATTCATGGCGGTGCTTCTCTTCTTGCAAAGCGCTGCGGTACCTCCACCAGTTCTTCATTAGCCTAACATTCCAATAATTACAGAATTTAATCGATGTAAATGTAAAATAAAGATGTTACGGCAATAGAATCTCGACGAAATTGTTGAAAACTTGCTTGCCGACCATGATAATGGCCAACTGAATGCACAATTCATAGAGACAACCCGCAGGATCGCATGCATCGGTTCTCAGTTGTTTGATTATCGAGGTTTTAGCGTCTCCGTCACCGGGATGAACGTAAAAACGTCCCTAAATCATAAATTAGATCAGTTCAGATCAAGGTAAGACCTAAAAAAGCCTGAAAATCTAGGTTTTTCTATGCATTTTCATATACTGTGATGTTTCTGCATGCCAATTAGCCAGCCAGAATTAGCAGACGACGCTGTTTCAGCAGCTCGAATGATTACTTACCTTGAAAATGGCTATGTAGATGATAGATGAGAAGTTATTGATGAATTCAAAGATGAACAGCTTGAAAGTGTAGCTGTTTTCGAATTCGGTCTGAGTTCGGTGAGCTTCCCATTCGGTGAGAACTCGAGCTATCCAGCGACCCAACTACGAAAATCAAACATACCACTACTTTTCACGTTTAAATCAGTTTAGAAAAGACGTTACCCGATTGAGAATCGTGATTATAATCAAGTTGAGTATGCCAGCAGTGACTGAAGTGAACAGTTTTGCGTTATCCCTCACGAACTCCTTCTGCACTGTCGCGAAAACAGTCAAAATGACCAGACGATACCCGATAACGGCCAGCATAGCAGTAATCAGTGTACACGCCTGAGTTTACATTATTTTCAATGGTGATACAAGTTGACGAACTAAAGATAGCACTTACAACGAAGAAAATCCCTACACCAGACGTCACGAACCGCAGAACTTTTTGCCGGGCGGATAAGTAAGGCTCGGGACGTTTGGTGATGGGACTGATTCTTTTTCCACTGGCTTGTCCTTCGAATTCAGGACGGATTTCCTCATCTTCAATGTAACCAGGGTCAAGAAGATCCCATTCCCATGCCAGTCGTGCTTGTCTACGTTTCCAGAGTTCGAGAAATACCGTTGCTAAGTATTCAGACTATCAAAAACTATTCGTGATACAAAATAAGCGATAAACGATACCCCAGACTGCCATGAAAATGGAGAAAGCAAACGTTGCTGGGTTATCAAAAAGATACGAGATTTTTGACGAGAGGCATGAGTCGCCAAGATTCCAGTAGGGACAGGCGCCGTCGCACAAGGGGCACATTGTTATGTTTCCTGCCCCTGTTTCGTTGCAGATCTCGGCACTGAACAAATTCAAATGTAAGTTTTCAACACTTTTTACTAGTTTTTGATAGAATAGACAAACCTCATAGTATTTTCCTCGGAACCGACTGTGAAAACTCCATAGAGAAAACAGAAAAACCCTGCGAAAGCGGGCAGTACCAGAGCTCTGGTGTAAAACCCCAACCAAGCGAAATACACCCCGACTTTATCCCCGAAGTAATCCCGGATCAACGGTAAAGGCTGTTGGCGATACCAACTGCTTGGAGAACCCCATTCGTTATACAGAAGCTAAGGAATTAATATTAAAATAAAATCGGCGTTCTAAGGATTTAAAGGGAATTTAGTTCACCTCTCTGTCACTAGGTGGGAACTTCTTGGTTTCGTGGTCACCATCGTGGAGAGGGAAAGCATCTTTGTAAACACCGTTACTGAGTAGTTTGTTTATCCCAATCTTGATATTTCAAAACAGAATATTAATTAAGTTTAAATTTAATTGGTAAAAACATTTTACTTTGATGTTATCTGTGTCGTACGCTGTTCTGCTGAGGATGTGCCAGACAATCATACTGCGTTGCGAAGGGATGAAAAACGAGTCCTTGCTTTCTATAAGGAAACTTTACGTGAAAAGAGTTATTAAATTACATTAAGATTAACATTATTTTGCAATATTTTACTTGAATTCCATGCTTCGGACGAAGGGGGCAGTCAGAAAAGACGTCTGCGTCCGTTCGATGCGACTGACGGCGTCCCGCGAGCGAAAACGGTTGAACAGACTGCGATCAGCAAACACTTCGTCTTCTCCATCATCCTATTTCATTTTAACATGAATTATTAATTAAAACATAATTAATAGTAACTAAATTTCATGTGGGGAGGTACCTTTAACGGCATTTTAAGATTGATTAACTCTGCGTATTTAGTGAGAACCTCCCAGGGCGCGTGAATTTTGACAAAGTACAAATCACCACTTGAAGATTTCTATGAATTTAAATAGATTAATAAATAATTTAATAGCTGAATAAGATATCATGGTGTTGTAATTATATATAGAATAATTAGTGTCAATAAATTACTGTATTATATTAAATTCAGTATGTATCCTAGTGTTCCTGGTCAGCCACCGACCAAGTCGGGCGCAAAAAAACTGAGCTCTGTAATTTTGTGTCAGAAACGTTTGCAAAGTGAGTGACTTGTGAGTAGAACAAACGAGACAAGGAGAACGGGCTGCCCGATCCTGAATACCCGAACTTCAAACCATAATGGGACGAAAGAACAAATCCGACGACACTCCCGGAAAACAGGGAAATCCCGAAAAACACTGCAAAAAACGTAAGTGCTCCGAATGTGACCAACGTTTTGATCCCACGAGTGCCCGGCAGCTATGCTGCTCAGATTGTGAAAGGCAAGAAGCAGAAGAAGAAGAAAACTATGATAAAACTGGGGAGTCATCCCTGGGGAATCCACGTCAAAGTCCCATCAGCCAAATCCTAAATAGTAAGGTGGATATTCTCGCGAAAAACTTTGAGGAATTTCTCGGAAAATTCGAAGTCGTGGAACAAGGAAAAGAAAACTCAGGACAAATTCCAGCCATGCAAACTATGATTCAAAATCTAACTACGACACTGCTCACAGTACTCGAAGAAAACAAAAACCTCAAAGCCCAACTCGGGCTCTCGTCTGCCAAACCGTCAGCTTGGAAGAAGTTAGCCGCCACGGCATCGAACGAAGCGCCCGAAACCCTCATCGATGTCAACCCATTCAAGGTGAGCATCATCATCCAACAGCTTGATAAAGATAAAAGAGCCACGAACTTCCCGCCAAAGCAGTTGAAAGACAAGGTAATCCCTGACTTAAACGAACTCGACAAAACTCCGTCCAAACCTCTCCTGGCTCGAAAATCGGTGAAAGGCAATATCGTAATGCAATTCCTCAACAAAGAAGACAAAGAAAAAGCAGAGGCTAAATTCGGAAGCCAAAACGTTCAGCTTAACAATCTGGGTCCTGTGAGACGAATCACGAAAAAGGAAAACACCATTATCGTAGTACATCGTGTACCGAAGGAGTCCCCCGCCGACCTCATCAAAGAACTGGAAGCAACATCAAAAGGAGATCAAACATCATTGGAGCACGCCTCCCACAGTTGGATTAACGAGAATAACGGAAAACCACACGGATGTCTCATCATTGACCTCAAGAATCCGACCCTCCAACGCACCATCACCACCCAAGGGTATCTGGCAGCATTCAACGAACTTCTGCGAGCTGAAGCTTACCGGGCAGATCCCTGCCTGATGTGCTTCAGGTGCCAGAGGTTCGGCCACACAATGTGGAAATGCAAAGAGCAATCTTCCACTTGCGGGAAATGTGCCCAGGCCCACGCGACCAACACCTGCCCCAACCCGGACAAACCCAAGTGCGCCAACTGCGGAGAAGACCACCCAGCCTACTATTAAAAAAATGCAAAGGTCGAACCACATTCTTAAAGAAAAATGTCCAATAATCTTGATTCTTCCACAACTTCATCAATTTTAACAAATAACAACCTAGTCCCATCCTCGATAACAAACCTTCAAATAATGTCGATCAACTGCCGCAGGAGTAACATCATCCTGGAAACAGTGACACGCCGAGCCAACGAGAACAATATACAAGTGCTTGCAGTGCAGGAGATCAACGCAAACTGGAGGAAACGTACCTTAGACAATTTCATTTTCTTTCACCCACCTGCTGGACCACAAAATGTAGCCCTTGCTGTGCACGTTTCGACTTCTATATGCTTAAAGGTAATCGAGATCACCGAGTTCTATGGGGCAGGAGAAATCGTCAATACCGAAGCCAACTTCCTCTTAATCACGGTGTACGTCCCACCCGAGAGTAACCAGGTCAGCGAAATTCTTCACTCCACCTGGGAGAAATACTCTTCCAAGTTCCGCCACATCCTTTACCTTGGTGTTTTTAATGACCATCACTGGCTGTGGGACCCGGCAAGGCGAAATTATTTACGAATTCATCCAAGAACATAACTTCAATTTATTTTCATCCCCTGACGTCCCACCTACCACAGCACCCAGGGCAGTAGATCCGTTATTGACTTGGCCTTCGGGTCACGGGACTGTCGTCGACTCATGCAGTCAGTACGAACTCGCAAAGACTTAGATGTCACTTCGGACCACTTCCCTATTACAGTTCAACTCTCACCTGGTGTAGTTCCTCAGATTGTCCTTCGTAACAGGCGTAACTTCCACAAAGCTAACTGGCCCGCCATACAATCATTCTTACACACTCAATTAACAGCAAAAGCGTTCAGCTACAACCAGAAGTGTAAATCCCAGCAAGAACTAGACAGCATACTGAACTGGTTAGAATTTACTGTACAGCAAGCGGTAGAGAAATTTGTACCCCTCTGTAAGTTAACATTGCGAAACCATCCTTGGTGGAATCAGGAACTGACTGCACTGCACAAGAAAGCGTCCAGATTCCGGAATATCTACTTCCGCACAAGACGAGATGACCGCAAGGAAAAATGGAGGGTAGCCAAGAATCAGCTCACGAATGCCTTCAGACAAACCAAAACGGCATACTAGCAATAACAACTTTCTTCCATGACCCAAACCGAGGCATAAAATCTCAAAAACCTACTCAAGATCTAACAGCATAGCCGCGGAATTGAATCAGTCGAGATACCGCACTTACCGAACCTCGCAGACCTAAAAGAGAAACTTACACAGATCGGAATAGACGGTCTTCAAGGAACCCTTCCAGCCAATCTCAGGATGAAAATAGCCCAACCAACACCGAGACAACAACTGATCCCAATAACCGAGTCCGAAGTCCGCGAAGCCATCCTAGGCTCCGATTCCAACAAAGCCGCTGGTTAAGACGGAATACCATTGCATTCTGGCCAAGAACTCTGGAAGTCCTACTGCCTCTACTAAGATTCATCTATAATAGCAGTCTGTACCTCGGCTACGTTCCAAAGCAGTGGAAACACTCGAAAATAATTATGTCGCGAAAACTGATTAAACCTGATTACAAGTCAGCGTTTTCTTTCCGGCCAAGTCCTCTCCTCCAAACTATCTCCAAGGGACTGGAAAAGGTCATCCAGAAACGGTTAATTCATCTCGCAGAAAACAGAAAACACTGGCACCAAAATCAGCTTGGCTTTCGCCCCAATTCTTTAGCCGAAGATGCCTTAGTCTACCTAACTGAAAACATCTACCGGGCTTTCGACAGAAGAAAAATCCTTACAGCAGTCTCAATTGACATCGAAAAAGCATTCGACAGTGTAGATCATGCAATGCTGCTCAAACAACTTCGAAGCATGGGCGTACATCCAATCTACATCTCATGGTAAGAAAGCTTCCTTACATCGCGTACGTTTCAGCTGGAAGCATCAGGAGGACGAAGAAGCATTCTAACACTTGCAAGAGGCGTCCCACAAGGAAGCCCACTCTCCCCGACGCTTTTTAACCACTACATTTCTGAAGTAGTACGAATGTTAGATACTCCGCGCTGCACAGTGCTTGCGTTCACCGATGACATTCTGCTGTTTGTGTCAGGGAGAAGCTGCAAGGCAAATACCGGCATTCTACAAAGATCTGTGAACAAGCTGGCAGCCGTAGCTAAAAAGATCCTATTCAAGATCAACCCAACTAAAACCACTGTCACTCATTTCCATCGGAAACAGCAAATCAACAAGGAAGATATCACACTCGAAGGTATAACAATCAACCCAGCGACACCCTACAGTATCTAGGACTCAGACTGGATGCCAGACTTAATTGGGAGGGGGAGATCGCGCTCCGCTGTAGTAAGGCAACCTTCATCTTACAACTGTTCCAACCGCTGCTTTCGAAAGGAAGCAGAATGCAAGCACTAGTTGTACTACGACTACTGCGAGCGAAAATATGCCCATCCTGATATACGGTGCTAGCTGCTTCTCCCGAATCTCTGTCGCCAATATGAGGGCATTGGACCGTATTCAGAAAAAGATTTTACTACTGGTTACCGGCAGCTCAAGAACAGTAGCCTCCAAGCCCTACGTGTGGAAACGGGTTCTCTGCCGGTGCAATACCAGATCATGGAAAAAACCGTCCGTCAAAGAATCAGCCTAGCCTACAAACATACGGATAATCCGGTACGCCAACTGATCGTCAACCAGGCTTACATCTGTAGGCACAAACGATACGAGAGCACCATGGCATCGGCAACTAAGAGAACAATCGCCATTAATCCACATTTTGGTTCTAAAAAATCTTACTTCACCGATCCCTTACCGCCCTGGAGTACTGAACCCCCTAAAATCACACCAGTCATTCGGCGTCAGCTTTCACAAACAAACAAGACTTTCTGCACTCTCGCGACCCTTGAGAAGCGCTCATTTTCACGGATGCTTCGAAAAGCAACGGCGATGTAGGCTTGGCATTTTACCACCCTGGAGCGGAATCCACTAGAAAATTTACACTCCCAGCCGATTGGTCGAGTTTCCACGGTGAAATTATTCCCATCGCTCTAACAATCCAATACGCAAGGGATAAGGGCTATACAAAGGTGACTATTGCATCAGACTCCCTCTCTACTGTATAGGCTCTTACCAACCCGTGGAGACCAACAGATGACGCCAAAAACTACAGCTGGAAGAACGTCAAACAACTCAGTAGCAAGATACAAGTACACTTACTTTGAGTACCAAGTCATATGGGAATCGCTGGCAATGAAATGGCAGACAGGCTAGCCAAGGAAGCCAGCTCCTCCACGGCCGAAAAGCCACCCAACCGCCTGGGAATCCCTCGATGCCATCTCAAAACCTCGATCAGACAGGAATGCTGGAAACTGTGGCAGGAAAAGTGGGCCAATTGAAAACTGCAAGAAATCTATACAAACTATAACCCACAGCTACAAAATACTCCTCCATCCCCTTGAACCTTCCTAGAAACCTAATAGCCTTTACTATCAACCTACGCAGCAATTTCTATCCCATTCCCGAATATCTTCACACCATAAAGAAACTTCAGTCACCCCTTTGTCCACATTGCAAATCCCTCGGAAACTCCACACATATCCTACTGAAATGCCCTCTGACTGCAGACCAACGTAGGACTGTGATGACCATCCTGAATCGATGCAGGATAGGAAAACTTTCACTGAACGTTTGCCTTAGCAACCCTCAGGAGCCCATCCTGAATGCGTTGCTCCAGCCATTTAGTCACTATTCCGGAACAATTAAAAATCGTTACTTTTTTTTCTTCGTTGTTTTCTTTTTCTTTCTTTTCATTATTGTTTACTTGTATTGGTAGTGGTAAAGAATCGGATATGTAGATTTAGTTTCTTTTACTCTGAATAGGTGGTGGCGAAAAATCGGGAACAGTAGTTTTACTTTAGTGGCATTGTAGAAATTTTTAAAGTTATATTTTATTCCATTGGCAAGTGTACTATGTATTTTTGTGTTGCAATAGGCCGAAAGCCTTCGCCGAGAGTAATAAATAAATGTATCCTATGTATAATGCATTAAAATATAATTTATAAAATGTATGATTTAATATTTATTAGTTTTGCATAATTATTATAATTTTGAAATAGTATTTTATTTAATTACTTTTTTCTTAATCAGTTTTTAGCAGTAATTACTATAATATATTATTTTAATTACTATGTTCTATGGATTTGAAGTGTTTACTTGTTTGTCTTCAGTTTCCAGTTGCAATCCAGTTTTGATTAGGTTTTCTTCAAAGAGGATCCGTCGCTTGAGTTTGTGTCCCTGACAGGATTCGTCACTATAGGCTAGAACCATGTCGATCCTACGCTCGTTATCCTCAAACATGATCTGATTTTCACGATTCTTCCTCTAAAACAACATGTTTATTATTATTGTACATAGACTGTACACCAAACGATAGAAGCGCCAAGGAGCCGCAGCGGGCACAGTGGGAAAACTCGCGTCGTCTGCTGTTTTAGGACAAGCTTCCGATGTCAGTCCTGTTTTGCTTCTCCCAAAACAGCAGACGACGGGAGTTTTCCCGCTGTGCCCGCTGCGGCTCCTTGGCGCTACTATCGTTTGGCGTAGAGTCTATTGTATTCAATTAACTTTAATTAATCGCAATATAGCTTGATATTACCCAATAAATCACAGTATAATTCAATATTACGTAGATAAAGTGTATCCCCACGTATAAATGACGGTGCCTTTTGTGGGTGCCCTTTTGGCTTATCTTGAAATTGCGGTTTATATATTCTTCAAAACTAGGACGCGTACGAATATTAAAGGCACTGTCAGAAGGCACTGTCATGGTGCGCCTTTCACAGTGTTTTACAACGTAAAAATGACGGTGCCTTTTTGGTTTATCTTGAACTGGTGGTCTCAAAGTTGTTCGAAACTAGGACGCGTTAGACCAGTTAAAGGCACCGTGAAAAGGCACTGTACAAAAAAACTGAGAAACCACGTAAAAGGCACTGTAACGGTGTCTTTTTACAGTATTTTTTACGGTATGAGACACCTTTGCTCAGTCTCATTTGTACGTGGGTCACCACAATTGAAACGATACTTAAATGTATAAATTTCACACATAATCTACAGTTACGTTAATGAAAATCTCAGCAGTTGAACTACGACTAACGTACTACTTGAATGGATCGACTTGCTTAGTATTTCTAGTCGTCTCCATGGCAACTACCAAAACCACAACCTTCTTACTAAATAATTCAAGAAGCTTCCCAATCCGTTAAGAGAACGAAACATAATTATTATTATAATATTTACTATAATCATTGTTATTATAAACTAAAGATCATGCCATTAAGAAGCTTGCCAATGCATTGAAAAGAGGGACGTATGGTAGCACAAAGAAATATTCATATGACAACTATTATTATTTATAACCGTCAGTATCATTATCACTATTATTGTAAATTAGTATATTGATCTCATTGACGGGTATGCAGGCGTTTGCTCATGACCCCAAGGGGAGGGATTGCAGATTCAACTGCTAAGGGTCGCTGGTCTGGGAAAGGTCTCACTTGGGAGTCGAGTGGGATCGAACCCACAGACCCAGAGGTGAAGGGCGATTAACTTGACCTGAGGTCTTAACCATTGCGCCACCAGTGCCTCTAATTTAGTATATTACTTTACCTTGAGGAAAGGCTGGAAAACAGCGAAACTCGATCCTGCCAACTGAGTCATTCTTTTATATTACAATAATATTAATTATATTTAATATCCATTTAACAACACTTGTAGGTTGTAAGCACACTGACTGGCTTTCGAAAATGTTGGTTTGCTTTTTACCTTACTGATAAGCAAAACCCTAAGCGATAAGCTATTATCCAGTATCACTGATAGCACGATCCTTCCGGCCAGGACAAACATTTGAAATATTCCGAATAGTTTTACGAATTCTATATATTATAATTTTCAGTACTGGACAATGCAAAGTAAATTTACTCTTAATTTCAGTTAAGTTGTAAACTTTTTACCCAAAATAGGTCAATATGTTAATAAAATTAATTAAATATATTGTATAGTTTTTATAAATTATTTATTATTATCATGAACTAAATTTATCTAAAATTTTTCATGAAGAAACCACTGACAATTTAAATTAAACTAAAGCTAATAATAATGCTTAGTAATAATAAAGAGCCGAATTACCTTTTTTCTGTAATGTTTATTATTATCATGGACCAACTTATTTTTGAGTTTCCATGGCGATCCATTTGCTGGTTGTTGAAACTGAAGCTTCTCTGGAGATACGAAGATTTCAAGGTTCTTTGGACCGTTTCCAGGATCAGGACCAGTATCTAAACGTCCTGGAACACTAAAGGCTTCCCGGTGCATCTTTCGTACGGGACTGTGACCTAACAACTGTCTTGGAACATGTTCCGGAACTCGTTTTTCTCTAGTAGTTTCCAGACAACGCCTTTCGCAGTTGTGTGGTTGGACAAAAACCTATTAAGCAAATCATGTAAAATGTACTGGGTGGCAAAAGGAGTGTGACATCGTCGAGGAGCTTTCAGTGCTTTGAATGTCTAATTTACTAGGCGATAAAATGGTCTCCATCAAGTTAATAAGGTGTTTCCTTCAATCGATATATCGAATCGAAAGTTGCTGAATTATTCACTAGAGCTACAGGCCTTTACGGCGGGTTTATCATCAGTTTTTAGTACATTCGTTTATTGACAGTTTCAAACACGACAGCAATGGAATCAATCGATACGCGTTGAAGACACAACTTCCAGCGAAGCCACTTCGTTGTTTCTCAGCGGACGACCGTTGACGAGCAGCGTTTGGTGCGGACTGTCGACTCGTATCGACCGATAACTTATGATCTGCATTAGAAATAATGGATAATTTTATTCAGGGTGTCTAGTTCGTGCGAGTTGTACCTCTCCATGATGTGCTATGGTGACTTGGCGGACTAGAGGCTCCAGCACGAGAATCGAGTCCCCGATAGACATGCCGTAACCTTGAGCCAATCGATATATCGTCACGGCAACGCAGTCCTTGTCGCTGTCACTCAGACAACAGGCACTGTCAAATTACCACATTGATTATTAATAAAAAATGTATAAACTAAAGTATTATTTCTCCGTCGATGGAACGGGTTGACGACTTACAAAGGGGTTCCGCCCTCGCACGGGACCGAGGCTATGACTTTTCCCAAAATGAATTTTCCTCGATTTATTCCGTGAATTAAATCCTTTAACAAGACTCGCTCAGGATCGCCATTTTTCTGTTGGGTGTAAGGTCCAAAGTCTTTCGCTCCTAAACTCTGGTTCATTTAATTGCGTTACTTCTATGTTAAGAGAAATACTTGCGGGGTAATACCTTCAGTATAGAATTTAATTTTCTGCTTTTTAGCTTTCCTAATTGGTTAGTGGCTTGTGACAAGCCTCTAGCAAACTGTATGAGAGATTCTTCCTTTGTGTTGATCAAGTCCCAGGTCGGGTCGAGCGTTTTGGCTCGTTCGAGGCACTGGAGACTTTCTTGGTACCGTTCGTCGTAAGTCAAGGCCTATTTACGAAATTCCGTTAAATACAATATTAAAAAACGGTAAATGAAAAACGGTACCACTGCTTTGTTGAAGTAGACGTCAGGATTGCCTCTCGACAACTCGCATTTGGCCTTTTCGTAACGAATAACAAAAATTCAGACACAAAACATGTAAAGCAGACAAAGTTTAGATGAAACAACTAAATTTTTGTGTTGGAAGGGTAAATTACAGCTTGGTCGTAAGCACCAAGTGCTCGTTTCAGGTATCCCTGATGATGCGGGCCGTAGAACGCTACCGAAAGATAAGCGTTCCCGAGGATGAGCCACGATTTGCCGTCGGTCGGATCGAGCTTGACGGCCTCTTCAGCCATTTCCAGCGCGCTGAAGTGGGTTTTTCTCCGCTCCTCGGGACTGGGGACAGCTGTTTGTCTGAGAACGACTGACAGGTTCCGTAAAGAAGCTTTATTCCTTTTCTGTGAAGAAATTAGCTGTTATGGATTATTTTCAAAATATATTTGTGATAGAAACTTTTTCGAGAGCCTTTGAGAAGCACTGTTTGGCCAGGGCGGCATTCCCTGATTTCCAGTAGCATTCGCCGAGTTCATTCCAGGCCTCTACATACGAAGGATCTAGTTTGACGGCTACGGATAAATGATCCTGTGCTTTCTTGTCGAAATCTGGAAGAGCGTTTCTCGCTTGGCCGATTAAATAGTGGACGGAAGCTGGAGGGATTTGTGACGAAGCAGCTTTACAATAAAAACATCATGGCCGAATATTCGTTTTCTTATATAATTAATGATTTTACTGCCAGATAATAAAGGGTCTAAACGTTCTAAGCATTTGCCGAGCCTGAGTCTGACGTGGTCCCACTTGTCTCGAGCCTCATTTTTGTTTACGTCTTCGTGGTAGCGGTCTCGAAACTTGTAAACCTCTCTTACTGAATCCTTTTCAATTTTTTAAACAAGAGTTAGTAAAATTTACACAAATAAACATGAAACGCAGTACGTTTAATCGTACCTCTAGCTCTGATAATGTTGGAGATGTCATCTGTTCGCAAGTTTCCGAGACAGCAATCGAGTTCATTATGTTGCTCTGTACCAAATCTTGCTGTATATTTTAACTTCAGAGATTTTCCTGTAAACGTAATCACATGAATAAAGTTTAAATTCAGCTAGAAAAGGAAGTTTGGGAAAAAGTATTCACTGAAGATTTCTCGAAAGGCGAGGCCAAATGCAAGAAATTTTATAAAAATCTCAAATAGTTCAATAATTAATTAAAAATGATTTTCTGCGTGGAAAATTCAAAGGAAAATTATTTTACCACTTGTTATTATAATAACTTTTTCATCAACCAATGATAGCTTTCTCTTGTTATGACATTTAGTAAGGAACTTATTGCGCGACACCTAGCGGCTGATTCTGCAACTAATTCAGCGAATTTTCATACAAATTTATTAAATTGTATTACAAATATGACACATTTTATTAAATGATAAGTGTTAGCTATTATGATGCTAGATTTATTTTTGCAAATTATGGTTTTCCAGAAAATGTACGAAGTCGAATGATAATTTGTGATGTAAAATTACTTCAACAGTTCTGGGAAAATAACTTTTTAAGTGTAAAAATAAATTTTGTAATAAATTACAAAACAATATAGTTTCTTGAATTATTATTTCTGAATATTCAGACTTATTCGTACTAAATTAGCAGTAAATCATCATAAAGTTATAAATTTAATACAGTTAAATTGTTCAAAAATCTATAATACAGCAGGTATGATTAAATTAAATAAATCATTATTAACTATTACTGGACAGTTTAGATCACACTTCAGAAGTTTATTTATAAAAAAAAATCAGTTCAATACACAGTATAATAATGCCAAATTAAATAAAAAGTTTAGGAACCAAAACGTGCAGTTTTACAAGGAAGACAAGTGTTCACAAAATAAAAGGTATAAAGATAATCAAAAACCTGAATTAAATTTCATCAAAATATACAAAATTAGATTTACAATACAATCGGCAACTGAGATTTTTAAACAAATACTGGAGAACAAAATAGGATTATTGTAAATTTCAATAGTTTGCAGCCAACAAAACCTGACGCTGGAATTCTTCTTCTTTGGGGTTCACGGTACAGTTTAATTTATTATCTGGCGGTCTCTGAAGATGATACCTGCACAAAAACAACATATAAAATCAGTTCAATGTAAAGTCTATCGAGAAAAATAATAATTACCTCGAGAAATCTCCTTTGCAGGCAAGCCACGGTAACTTTTCCGTGATCCGACTGAGTTGGGTAGAGGCGTCAGGGGAAACCAGCGCCGGGGTCCCGGCAGCCGTCCCTCGTGTCAGGAGACGGCGGTTGGCATCGTAACAGCACTGCTGCGCCGACAGTGCCATCTGTTGGACGATGGAGACACTGCGTATGCAGTACGTTGCTCCTGCGCGATAAACATCGCCACGCTCGTTTCCGAGGCTTATCTCACGCCAGCGGAAATGGCGATGCTGAAGAGGATCCCATACGCGGTCATCGTACATCAGTCCTGAGAACAAAACAAGGAAAAGATTTTAAAATTTTGACTGTTCTACAGAGTTATGGCTTGAAACTTTTCTCTGCTGTTGACTAACCTGCAGGGTACGTGCAAGGGCAAGACGGCAAATGGGTAAACAACGTTGCAATGGCTTTAGAATTCTCGCAGTTCTGCCACGTGGTGCATAGATCTATTAACAATAAATCAAATATTATGATTCAGTGCTTTTTAAATGTGGAAAAGAAGAAACCTTCGCATGGATCTGTTAACTGTAACGTCCGTTGAAGTTCGTTTTCGATGGTATTGTTGCTGTTGCACAAACTTCCCGAACATAACGGAGATTCATCGTTCTTTGTAATACAAGTCAAACAGTAGTTTTAAGTTTAACATTCTAACGTATCCAGGAGTTGTAAGATCATTGTACCTTTAAGCAGACAGTGCATTTGAGCCAGTTGATCCATTTCCTCGTATCTTTAGGCGATAAAGTAGTCAACAGTGGCGGATCAGGTCATCATCGAGGATCGGAATGATGTTTTTCTCCTTTTTATTAGCGCTGACATCTTTTATCGATGGACTCGTCGGACTGGCTGCTGGCGAAACAGACAAGTCCGGATTATCGGTCAGCTTCCATCGATTAGTTTCCGTTGCGAAGTGATGGTTCTTAGCTGGATTCTTCTTTTTATTCTTCTTCTTTTTCTTCTTCTTCTTCGTTTTGTCCTTTTTGTCTTGATCCTCGTCTTTGTTGTACTTTTTCTTCGAGCTTTGTTCTGCGGTCAAACGTTTCGGCAGCACTGAATCCTGATTTGAGGCTGAGCCAAAATCCTGCCGCTCCTGCGGAACGAAATCTCCTATGGGCAGGAACAGATGGATGAATCCCTGAGGATCCTGACGTTGGCTGCTGGAATTCATATAATCCTGCGCCGTTGGCATCTGGAGAGTGACACCCTGAGCCCATAACTGGCGCCCCAGGGATTTTCTTCGTTTTTTGTCCGGCTTGAGTTGACCTGCATTCTTCCGGCGGAATTTCAGTTGTAGCGTCAGCGAGACGGGCTCGTACAAACTGCCAAAATCTCTCAGTTTATTTCTTTGGTCTTTTTTCGATGCTGCGGCAATACTGGACTTCTTGCTCGTCGTCAAACCGCTCGGACCTATTGCCTAAGATGTAATACAAACAGTGAAGAAACACGGCAAGAATCTAGGACTATTGTCTGGGCTGGAGTCTTTAAAAATGTCAATAAAAATCATTTTTAGGATTTTGTGGTCCCTCCATGTGTAAAAGTCAAAGATTCCGAAGGCGATCCTCGAATATGTCCAACTGTGAGGTTGACACGACGGGTGGTCGTCCCTTTTTGCCTCTCCAAGTGGCCAAGAGTTTCTACTTTAACATGAGGAATGCACATTTTATGGCCATTGCGGTCTCGTTTTCTCCTTCTTCAACCAGTGGGTGATACAGAACAGGAAAAGTCCATAAATTTGACAGGCTTTGGTCTTTTACTTGTCCACCATGCCTTCCTAATACATCTTGCCTTATCGCCGTCATTTATAAAGGCACCGTACCGAAATTTCCCCAAAACTACGGTAGTAAATCCAATTACAGCTGCTGCCGAGGTCCCACTACCTCCCCCCCCCCCGCCTAAACTAACTATTGTGGAAATTATAAGGAAATTGTCGAAATATTTCACGTTGAATCTTTCTTTGAATATTTGGCAACAGTGTACGAAATCGAATTCCCCGGCCATGGCTCTCTATACGAAAAGCTAACAAAAGAGGCAGAGGGGCTACTGTCTATTGACGTGTGTGTATTCAACAGCTTGGGAAGTGTATTGTTGTGTATCAATGTGTCTAAATGTGTGTGGTGTCAGAGAGAAAAAAAGGAAGAGGATATGGCAAGAAAGCAGAAAAAGCAGCTGCTATTTCTCACACTTTTCTATTTACTTTTGCCAGAAAGCTCCCCGCAGTTACTTTTGGTGCTCGTCCTACATGTTTCGTCAGCTGAGTCTCATCTCGTCACTCACCCAAACCACTATACCAACTACCTCAAATCAACATACGAACACTGACAACAGGCTTCCCGAGTACGGTACTTCCTGATACTATGTCATACGTAGACTTAACGAGGAGATCTTGACCACCCACCTGGTTAGGATGATGCTAAGAGCCTACCCTCTTCCCAAGTGGGGGCCTGAGGCTTTTCGGGAAGTGAGGGGCCTGGGTGGGGGTTCTTCCAGGGGCTATGGGGCGTTTTTGTTGTGACAGGGGGCACTAGTTCGCCCCATAGACCCACCGCTGCGTGTTTCAACATCCCCCAAAACCCCCCATGGTCGCGCGGGGCAATCTATGAGGAAGTATGTGTTGTTTTCTGAACGTAGTTTTGGTATAGGAACAGCATAGCAAGAAAAAATTTACTATTGAGCTACTGAAGAAATTAGTTTTCAGCAGTAACAGGCTCTCCAGTAGGAGAAAAAACTAAAATAAACACCTGAAATGCCGTTAGGCGTTTGAACTAACGCTAATCTGATGTTTTTATATTCAAACATGATTACTTTAAGCCCCACGGCAGGATTTCTCATTGCAGTTGTCAGTTTCGAGATTCAAAATTCATTAGACCACAGATCGCAATATGCATAAATGTATTGTTACAATGACAAAATGTAGAATCAGTCTTTGAATGACTTAGAAGTATTAAGTGTCGTTTAAAAAGCAGATTCTTTCGGTGGGTTGAGTTAGATTCCAGTTACCGTTAGCTATTATACTAGTTTTGCTATTGTGTTACTGTCAACGACTGATAGAATGTTTGTTAACCGTATCGAAAACTAGTTGCTTATTCGCTACTTCACGGTTATCTCGTAACGTACTGCTAACTAGTTTCAGCTATCGTTTGCTTACCTTCTTGTGGGCAGCATTCAGATTTCGGCCACTGCAATTCAGAAGTGCGTTGCTCAACACTATGAACACAACTATGTAGGAACTCTTGCGCATCTTTAGTTACTGGTTTCACCTTTTACGAAGGTTTATCGGTTACGGTACGAAACTACACGATGGAACATAGTCATAGGAACTTAGAACCTGAAGCGTCAACGACGAGTGATTTCAGGAGGAACGAATGATAGATGCTACCGTGCACCTCTCACCGATTCGCCACACTGGACCCGGGGTCTCTGACTGACTGACCCACCAAGCTTTTTCCGATAGATGGACCCTCGAATTTTCACACCCATTCTTTAGGCCGTCCTGACCGTTTGGACAACAAAACCTCGCCTCAAAAGGGCCAAGTTCCCTCTCTTTCTCTCTCTCGGAACAATCTCAAGAATTTCGCTGGTTGGTACTTAGCTGCGCTTCCGGCCATTAAAATGCCACCACTTCAAAACGCTAAACTTGAAGAAGTGACAACAGTTCGCAGATCTTCTTGAAAATCAATCAAGCAACTATGAATGAAGTAGATGAGAAGTAGGTGTTAGAACGATACTGTATATAATGTATATAACACATCTACATTTAGAGATACATGAAATGTGAATAATCCCAGCCTACAAACATGTGAATTTCTATTTTTTTTTATCACTTGAATAGTAAATGAATAGTAAATAGTATCCCTATATATATAGCATTAGTGAAATATCGAAACGCTTGTAAAAAGATGCAAATAGGAAACATTTAATTGAGGAAACGGATAGATAATTTCTGCTCCACGTCCGTCTTTTCTAGGGCTTCACAAAATTCCTGGAATGAAATCATCGAGTCCCCGTTTTTGTCAGCTTCCATAATCGTGCGTTCAGCAATGCTCACCAATTGCTCCTCGCTAAAACGATTCAATATTGGGTATTGCTTTTTAAGAAATATTAACGTGTTTACCTGATATTATCTCCGACCATCATCTGCAGCACTCCAAGTAGCTCGTCTTTAGAAATCAAGTCGTCGTCATCAGAATCGTACATTTTAAACGCAAACTTCAGTTTCTGCTCCCGCGAGTTGAGCTTGTTCTCGCGGTTTTTCTTGACAGGACGGAAGAGGGCGAGAACCCGCATAAACTGGCGGAAGTTCAGCTGGTCCTCGCATCCAGCTTCGCCGAAAAACGCGTTGATGATCCGGTCCCCGAGCGGGTTGATGGCCAGCTCGGGAATGCGCTGGAAGTCCTCGCGGCAAAGGAAACCGTTATCGGTTTTGTCGAGGCTCGTGAAACGACTGTAGAGTCTCTCGATCTGGTTCGGGGTGAATCCCGTTTCCTCCTGAATCTCTGCAATCTCTTCGGGCCTCAGCATCAATGACGAACGATTACCCATGTTGCTGTTTTCCCGGTAACTGAGAAACCAAAAAATTTACTAAAAAAACCTACGCTCTGGTTCCAATGTAGGCCAAGGCAAAATACAATCAACCAAACCAAGTAGTTTCACTTCAGGGTAGAGTTAGCTAACATTTTACGTTTAATTTACGCAATTTTGTATATGAAATACGCATGTTAGGCTTTCAAACAACATGAATAGCCTATATTTACCTTCAAAGTGCCCAAATTTGCAAGATAATAAAATGAAGTCTGAATAATTTTGCACTGATAAATAATCAACCAATGCAGCAGCAACTGTCTCCGTCTTTCTGCTGTGATGTTGATAAAAATAATCGAACAAGACCAAAATAGTTCAAAATTTACTCGCTAGAGTTGCTGTATTCTTATATTTTCATTTAATATAAATTGAAATTCTACACAAATTAACCTGATTTTATCCTTGATATTCAAAGAGTTTTAGATTACATGAAAATATTGAAAATATTATTATTACAGTAGTTCTTTAATCCTCCGTATGATCGCGTGCAGCAGCCGAACCAAAATGGCCGGAATTTTCGCAATGTGCTGAATTCAATGGCGATGTTTCTTGCGGCGAAAAAATTTCACTCTTACTGTTCAGTGGCTTGAAAGACAGACTTTACGGAACTGGCCGGCAAACAGATCAGGGCAGAATGTAATAAAGCAAGAACGTAACGTGACATATTTCGATTCGCCACCGTGTCCTTCGGTGGAAGCATCAGGGTGGAATCTACGTGCAGTGAATATCATTTGGTCTCTATTGTTTATTCATCTTACAAGCAATTAAGCTCATGCATGTGTTTTCCTTGTACATCTACAGGCGTGTTCATTTTGCATTTTACTCTAAAACAACATTTTAATCCTACAGTATCTTTCCAGCCTGTTCGAGCAAATTCTACTGTTGGAACGTAACAGTCCAGTTCTCGTTCATCGGGAGGTCAACAAGAATCGTCAACTTCTTGTTATCGCTATCATAGTTGATGCTCTGGTCATCAAGGAAGAAGCCGCCTGCTATGATCTGCGAAGGTCTCTGCTGAACTCCCATGATTTGGATCAACTCCATTTTCTGCATTAAGTCTTCGATATCGGCCGACATCTTCTGAACGTTCATACTCAACACATTCTAATAATTTAAAAATTTTTAGTAACACGTAGAACTAAAAATAACAATCTCAACCTGTTGATATGTAAAGGTATTCAACTGGTAAAGATTTCGTTCGATGGTATCGATACTCTCGCCGTCGTCCCAGAAAAGTTCTCCCGAGGCAGAATTATTTTTCAACGCTACGATTAGCTGGAAATTGTTTTTTCGACTAGAAAAACCACTCGTATTTTCAATTATATAAATATTTACTTCAGGTTAAGTACCTGAACATAGTATTATTCGCAGGTTTCTGTGCCGGGATGATGTACCCTCCTCGAACATGCAGGTTGATGTACCCCCGAGGAGCTAGAAGTATCGTCTTGCTTCCTGCTACCGATACCGCAGCGCCCTGTGTCGCAATGGGGATATACGTCAGAGTGCTTCAGTATTTTTGGGTATAAGTATCCATTTGTATACCGTGTAGTAGTCGTACCAAACGTCGTCAGGGATATAGGCAATAACCGATTCCTTGCCCTCTTCAATCACCGGCGTAATCATCAGTGCCGAGCCCCACAGGAATTGCGTGTCGATTCGTTTAGCTGCTTCATCGCTGGGGTACCTTTTCGCATGAGCAAAAAACCACAGAATGGTACCGAGTACAACGTATTGGGTATAAATTTTTACTCAAAAAACAGTGGTCGAATAACTGTAGAGCCAGTGCTATGGCTACTGAAGAACAGGGTATAGAGATAAGGTAGCAGACGGTAGCGGATGTTCATGGCTTTGCGTCCAGCCTCAGCTACCGACGGCCATAGTCCGGGGTCTTGGTCAACGGAATCTTTGTTGTTGTGATTCCTGGAGAACGGGTAGAAAGCACCGAGTTCCATCCAACGTTCACACATCTCCTCGGTGGTGTTGAGAATGAATCCGCAGATGTCCGACCCGATGTAAGGGATTCCGAACATGTTGAACTCGAACATTCCTAGTCACCATCCCCAAAAATCAATGTTTACGAAGCTTTGAAGGATAACAAGGGTAAAGCAGACCTATGATTGAAGCGTGCATATTACTCCACCTCGAGTAATTATCGCCGAGCCAATGTCCGGTGTACTTCCCACTACCGGCGAAAGTGGATCGAGAAAGTACCATACTGCGTTTACCCGTCACTTCGCGCGCAATGCTTCAATTCAAACACCCATTATCTTTAAAATATTTACCAAGTGTTAAACAGGGAGTACCTGTGAGTAGCAACTGCTTGGGACCATCCGTACAGGTTATGCACTTCATAGTGAAGGTACTCACCGTTCTCGCCCTGTTTCGCTACCATGCAAATCGTCTTGTCCGACAGCCGGTAGCTAGGTCCTATACGTGCGGCCACTGTAAAGTAATTAAAGTACAATTAACCATTGAACAACTTGACATTAGTGATGTAGGTACTGGTAGGGTACGGAGGATTGTCCCACTTGTTAGTAGGACATTGAAGATTCCATGGAGCTTCTTCAGAAGGCCAGTTCCAGGGTTTGTCGAAGTTGGTATCGAAACTGGCAGGTTCGTTCATATCCTAGTAGATTATTCATCCGGTTAATTTTAGAACTTATGAATATAATGAAATCTTGAACTTACAATCCAGAGACCGTCGAATTTGACGTTTTCGTGAAACTTTGCGATTTCCTCTTTCCACCATTGTTTGGTGCTACTTTTGAAGAAATCGGGAAACGCGGTTTTCCCTCGAGGCCAGACCTTTATAAGACATTAATTGAAAATCCATTAAATGCTTCGTTATAGTTTTATAGGCTTAAATGTATTCAAGTGATTTAATAATCAAATTTAATCTCACAGACAAGAGTAATCCCTAGTTTTTTCCACCAAATCCCCACGTTAAAAGTGAAGTTTCTCTCTATACTTAACACGCCCGGAAGATTTTCTTCGTGTAAAAACTTTATCTTTTATGACAACAGACGGAAGAAATCCAGTACGAAGTAGAAAAGTTTTCCGCAAGACGTAAGAAAAAGCATTTGCTAAACCCTCGGTTGAACCCGGAACAACCCGAGTACTGAAAAAAAGTCGTAGCTTTTTTAAGGTTACTTAATCATAACTAAGTCTTACTGTGCCTAGAAGAATGTTGCTGTCTTGAGGTTGGTTGGCTGGTTTGATGGTATCGTTGTCCCATTCAATGAATGCATTGGCGTTTAATCCATTGACGTAAGTTGGATAGTCTGTCAGATTGGATACGATGGCTGGGTCGAGGATGGTTATAAATCGGAGCCCATCTTTCTTCACTTGCTCCACGTATTCCTGAAAGCCTGCGTAATTGACCGGATCTACGGTGAAATCGACGTAGCCGCTCATGTACTCGATATCGCCGAATTGGACGTCCTAGTACAATTTAACCGATTAGCACTATCACATCTATCAACCTGATAGTATCTTATGATGTTTATGTAATACAATTTAATGGATTACGGTGGGAAATTATGTGTTCCTAAAGGTTTTCCTGGGAGCGTGCGAAACTAGCCATGTCTGTTAAAGCTCACAGATCTATGGGAACTCGTAAATAAATCACACGTCTGTGCAGTACTATCTTTCCTTAAGAGCCCGCTGTTCAAGCAAGACGACTCCATTACTTGAAGCTTGCATTACTGGACAACTCGTAACTTTCACGTTATTCTGTTTCTTCACGTCTTGTTAACTCTCTAACCCTTAAACGTTAACTTACTTGCGGTATTCCAGCAGCTTTAGTTCGTTCCACAGCAGCTTTCATTTCATCGAGAGTCTTGTAACCCCAGCGGGCTAATTGGAAACCCAAAGCCCAGTAAGGAGGCATCATAGGCCTACCGATCATGTAGGTGTACTGCTTTACGACATGTTCCGGTTCAGGACCCAGGAACAGGAAAAATTCCAGCTGTCCACCAATGGTTCGCAGGACGATACCAGGGTCTGGCATTGTAGTGACATCTAAATGAACAGGACCATAAATTGTCTATCATTTTCACAACAGTGAGGCAATAAAACCAAGGCAGTATTACGTTAAGAGAATGCGATAGTACCGGTTGCACTACGAATGCTTTTTAGTCTGAACAGTAAACGCTAAAAATACGATCCCCCGATCCCTTAAGAAGCATTTTTATAGTTGGGTTTTAGTACGTACCGATGGAGTGACTGTTGTAAAAGAAAACTCCATGCGAAGATCCATCGTTTTCACTGACCATATAGAAAGGATGAGCTCCATAAAGGTTCAAATCGTCCTACAAGTTAAACGTCGCATCATGAAAAACGAACGCAAACTGAGAAAAGTAAATTTTAACTCACAAAATCAGGCGGCTGGTCACGTGTAAACATAGGCCACGTCCTGTAGTTCATGTCATGGACGAAAGAATCGTGTGTGTTTTCTCCGAAACCGTAGAGATAGTTGGAAGGAAGTCTAGTGGAGACCATCAGAAACTGTTCCGATACTGTAAGACCTCCCAGTGAAGTATCGAACCTGCAAAAATAATCGTACACGTGATTTCAAGAGTGAGTAGATATAGCGAACGTTTTGCTTTTTTGTAAATGAATGTAAAGGGCAAGCAGCTGCAATGAACACTTAAAGATTGCTTTGCTGTACGGGGGATTCTTGGTTTGGTACTTAATCAAATCTTTTCATTATTTTGGCGTATGTACAGAATAGCTCCCGACGAACGACGCTTGACTTGGAAATTAAATGGTTGTCCCATCTCAGTGCTCGTGAGGGAAACATCGTACAGACGACCCCCGGAAACTCCTGTGGGAAGCTCAAGAGGTACTGGTGGCCTCTTAGTTTTACCCACATCCTTGTCGTAAATCTGAATTTTGCAATTAAATATTGTATACGTTTAGCAGCTAGTCTTTACTGATGACTTGTACCGCAAAACTGAGTGTGTCGTCACTGTGGTAGTTGACTTCAAACATTACCACATCCGAATCTGCGCCATAAAGCGAAGGTGCTGCAATTCGCTTGAGTTCTACCGTAAAACCGTCGTCTCTATTGTCGACTTGGCTGTTCACCTGTAAATGCAAAAAGCACTTGAGCAAATTGATATTGCTAGCAGGGTATAAGTTAGGCCTCGGGAGCGTGCCAAAAAAAAAAAAGAAAAAGCATAATAAAATAGAGGTTCAGCTCTTTGCATAGGGAATGCATTGAATAAAGCCTGTCGCGATGAAAATACCTGATATCCATAAGTAGATGACTCCGGCAAGTAGCACGATGGAGCACCGGCAACATAGTTCCATAAGCAGCCTTTGGATTGGCATTTCTCTGCATTCATATCCTCTGTTGAAAGCAGTATTTGTTAGTCTAGTTTGCAT
This sequence comes from Eulimnadia texana, assembly GCA_002872375.1. Taxonomy (NCBI): domain Eukaryota; kingdom Metazoa; phylum Arthropoda; class Branchiopoda; order Diplostraca; family Limnadiidae; genus Eulimnadia; species Eulimnadia texana. Next base: position 17,320,658 of record NKDA01000001.1, read on the forward strand.
AGTGTATTTTCTGCAGTTTGTATTCGATTTTTTGGATTAGTCTTCAGTCTATTCAAGGCGAAAGAATGAAACTCTGTGAGCAATAAGTTTAAAGACCTTTAAAGGATCCCTGCGTCGGAGTGATTATCGAAAGAAGAAAAGAAACGCACCCAATTTGGTCCTTTCCAATGCAGTCATATAGTGGCTCGTAATAAAGGCAATAAGGCGTCGCTTTGGTTAATTGCTAATCGATAATTGGCTCTTGTTCGGCCGGTTGTTTACTATTGCCATTTGCTCTGCATCGATGTGAACGGATAATCGTCGAAAAAAAGGTATATTGCAATTTTGCGAACAATTAAGTTAACTGATCTTGATTCAAGTATAAATAGGAATAAACTTTCACTCGTTAATGTAAGTTGCCCCTTTGCTCTCGCCACGTACGTGAATTAGGACGCAGATAAGGTGAGAGACACAAAACTAAACAAGAGTTGAAAAGGTTACATTCCATTGTTTCGATTCATATCAGTAATAAACCCCAAAAGAGGAGGTTAACATCCCACATAACCTTTCCCATACGACATAAAGACTAAACAATCGAACATTCGGAATTTACATTTGGGTTGAATTAACGACGAACATGAAAACCTTGTTACCACTGCACTTCAACTGCCGGTTCTATTAGTTTGTATTGATTTCAGTTGCATCGCAATCGCCAACAAATCTTCCGAGGCCTTTGATGCGAGAAATGCTCGTAAGTATAAGTTATTTCCAATGGATTACGCGGCGAACAAAATGGTTCTTATAAGAGTTCATCGCTCCCTGTGTGAAATGAAAACCAATCGTGTAATGGTGCAGCAAGTGCAGGTTACGAATTGCTCCTGCCACACAGTCTAGGCGTATCAGTTTTTTCTTTTTTCTCCCAAACAGCTCGGTACTGCACCTTCAACTTTTAGACCATTAAGCAAGTAATGATGCGTACTGTTATGCGTCTAAGCTACTACACAGTTCAAGTGCCATACTACCAACTACCATTAATACCTAGCGAACTTTCTTCAGATCCTATTTCAAGATCTCGAATGATCTCGGTTAGCAGATGTTCATGAAGGTTAATCAGTACTTACCAAAAGGCATGCATTCTATGCGTCCTACCGGGATCTCGTCGTCTACCTGGATGACTCCCGAAGCATCTAAAGATATCGGTACCACCACCACAAGCGCCAGGAAAACAATCCCGCAAATAATGAAAAGAGGTTTCCTCCAACGAGGTGGAGCTTTTTCACTCCCCTGGACCGATCCTGTTTCCGACATTTTCGCTCTCCAACTGAAGCGATTCCGTCAGTGTTGAAGCCAATGGTCACGCTGATAAGATTCAGAGTCTGTTTGCCAGCAGATAAATACAACCCGAGATAAGGGATTGCACTTGATCCTTGAGAGACGACATGTAAGTGTCGTCTTCTTACGATTTGTCCTGATTTTTGATAACTGAAGACAGAAATAAATAGTCTAGGAATAGTGCTTGGAGAATGGTAGTGGCATAGGGGAATATGACGAATCTAGAAATACGTAGAAACGTGGGACTCAATAGTAACTAAGTGTCATCTGTGCAAACAGTGGCCATGTACGATCTATTGTTACAGCAGTACATAAAACACTATGGTTCCGAGTAAAATGTAATAATCCATTTCTGTGGCATCTGTTACGAATGATAAAGTGGCCAATCCTCCGTGAAACAGACATAATAGTAAAAAAAACACAAGCTTTCTTCAAACGATAGAGTTATGCGAGAGAGCCTCAGTTCATCTTTTTCAGCGATAAAATCAATAACTTGCGAATGTTTAGTTCTACTACAATATGGCAGCGGAGGTTTGCCAGCAAACTTTCCATTACAGATGTTGAAAAAATGATAACTGTTTCCGACCAGTTTCGCCCAGTTCTCAAAGCGAAACGCACAGACTCGAGTTGCACATACTTTTCTTTCAGACGGAGCAAATGGCCTTCTTCTTCGGAAACAAAACACTTTGAGAACTCCAACAAAACTTTGCATGCGAAATGCTAATCATTTTGAACGTGTTCAAACATGCAGTTCGACTAGTACAAAGAATGCTCATCTCGTCAGATAAAAATTTAAGACAAATTCCAAGTAGTCTTTGTCATATCCGAAGTATTTCTCTAGGTTGTTAAACAACTTCGTTTCACGGAGAAGCGCCTATACAGTAAACGCAGACGCGTCCTTAGTCTCTATATGACTCGGTTGTAACAACTGGCAGTTCAGTTCTCGTAGTATCCCGAAACGGGTGTCTCTTGTCCACGATCCCACAAAGTGTGTCCTTACTTGCTTACTTAAGCTCCACTCGTACTTCACGGGGTCTTCCAACACTTGAACGGTAAATAAAACCCTGTAATTCAGGAAGAGATGGGAGTAGTATAGTACTAAATAGGAAACATTTGCCACATCTATTGTGTTGTTTGTTATTAGACGTTTTACTAACATGCAAATGTGGGCAAATAGACACATGACCCTAGTCTCATTCCTTCCCTTCTGGGTCGCTTTAGGCCCAATCTGGGACACATGTGCAATAGTGCAAGCACGTGTGAAACAATTACACTTTCAGAACATGTCAGCCTGATTTTAATTTGTAAATAAACCCTATTAGTTGCTTTCAAATGTGCCTGTGGTCTGAAAGTTCCCCCCGTAGGACCTTGTCACGGACGAGAACAATCATTACAGCCTAGTGAGCCACTTCTTCTCGAGTGTCATTTCAGCCGAGTGCTTTCCGAGTCGTAGGCTGTACAGTACGATAAGGCTAGAACAATGTCACTCTCGAAGAATCCTACATTTCTACAAATTCCTAGACGCTCGATTCGTTGGACCGGAACATTTTGTAGGTGAGCAAACAGCGACGCACATGGAAGTTCTTAGAAACCAGCCCCATACAGAGCAGACAGTTGTTTGGGAGACTATCATCTAGGATGGAAAAAAACTGCAGCTTCCGTGGTATTTTCCTGACATCTTTTTTCAGTTTTCTGTGCATTTCAAGAATCCTAATATCCGCTGTCATATATCCCATTTAGTATAAAATTTATTTATTCGGGTCATCTTTGCCATTCTTCTCCTGTTTACTGCGCGATAAAAATTTCAGAGCTCAAGTTGTAAGCATTTCTTTATGCGGCGAAAACAATTGATGGGTTGCAGCGAAGGAAGCGGCTATATGACAGAAATATAGTATCCTGCAACAGCAGAGACTTAATTGCCTAGAGACAGAAAGAGGTATTCAGACGAGGATTATTTATAGTAGGAGTTAATTACACGAGGCTTCCTGTAAGACGTCCACACAATATATTCGGCTGACTGAGCTCCCAAGAGATTCGTACTCTCCACTCGGGCTTCTAAAGGAATTATTTCACCTCCCTGGGTAAATATATTGTAGTAGCCACATCGTTTTCACACATCAGAAGGTACCTTAACAGTATTCGAGAACATAGAACGTTGCAGCAGCCAGAAGGTTCAGAAAGTCTTAACACAAGTCCCATAAGAACCCTTGCACAAGAAACGTAAATACCGAATCTTCAGCTACAAAACATGAAACAGGGGCACGTGATAGTTTTTTGTACAGATACGTTTTGCTTCAATTATCAGGGAAAGAAATGAAAACCTGACTTGTTACAGCAACAGATGGATTCTCACCGAAGGGATAAAGAAAATATGAGAAATCTAAACGAGAACGAGCTTGAGCAAATTCATCCCACAACTCATAAGAGCATTGGATGAGTCGATATAGTTCAATGCAATTGTGCAATCAAGGGCCCATCAAAGCTTGGAAGAAAGATTTAGCGAATGTTCCAAGTGTCACAGTTTAACATTCTTTTGGAAGTTCGTTCTTTGTAGTAAGATTTAAGAGTTCCAGCATTGGGTTTTCATTTCTGCGATCCTTCGGCCTTTCTAAAGACCGCGGGAAATTTAACGTATCGATTTTACCTGTCACTGTAACAGGTTTCATAAACTTTAATTGCTGCCGATTCCCACGCAAAAAAAATAGATTTCTGTTCAAGGCCATATATCTTTAATGAGATATGACTCACTGAAGGCTAACGTGAACGAGGGCCCCTAGAATGCCATTACTCTTGATGGTAGACCCAAGTTATCTCATTAACTTAACGCTTCGCTCTTCATCGAGTTACTCTTTTCTTTTCTCTATGGTTTCATTATAGTCTACTACGCGTAAGAGATTTCCAGTCACGTTTCCAGTCACCCCAAGAGGTCTCGAGTTGTTATTCGAAAGTCATTACCAGCAGCGAATTGAAGTAAAATGGAGGAGAGTAATCCTGAAGACTTGAGCAATTCAAACAGCAGTTACATCCCATATCATCTCCGGCCGGAGACTTACATAGTGCCGGTGCTGTTCGGCCTGATCTTCATAGTAGGAGTCGTGGGCAACGGCTGTTTGATGGTCATTTTTTGTAAGTATAAAGCCATGAGAAGCGTACCCAACACTTTTATCTTCAACCTAGCTGTTGGCGACTTAATTGTGCTCTTGGTTTCTGTGCCGTTCACCAGCACAGTCTACACTCTCGACTCCTGGCCGTACGGAACTTTGGTGTGCAAATTTTCAGAGTTCGCCAAGGATACTTCAGTGGGGGTTTCTGTGTTTACACTGACCGCATTGAGTGCAGACCGATACTTGGCCATAGTGGATCCGGTGCGGAAACTTGTCGGTGGTCCTAAGTCGAAGCTGATGCTCGTCTCCCTGGCTTTTATTTGGCTTCTGGCTATCGCTCTGGCCACTCCGGCCGCCATCTTCTCTCACGTGAGAAGTTTCCAGTTGCAGAGTAATGACACTAATCAGTTAGCCGAGCAACAAGAGATCTTAGTGTGCTACCCTTTCCCTACCGAGCTGGGAACCACCTACCCGAAGCTTATTCTATTAACCAAAGCACTGACCCACTACGCGGTACCTCTTCTTGTTATCGGAAGTTTGTACGCTAAAATGGCCCGACATCTGCTGCAGAGTGCTACTTCCATCCCTGGGCAAGCCACTTTAGCCCAGCAACATCACAGACATCAAGCTAACGGCCAGGTAAGTTACTTGCACTTTATACTAGAGAGCTAGCGACAACAATTCTCAACCCTTCTTTTGTCCAAGTCGTTTGGACTGCTGCCACGATAGGCACACGACAATAAATTCTAATGGACTCTAGTTTTCAATTAGTACACTTTATTGCCCTCATAAGTTACAATCCTTTGAAGCTCTCCACAATAAAGCCGAGTTTCCCTACATCCTTTAAAACCGTTATGGGTGCTTTCGACAGCCGACTGTAATTTTTTAACGTCTGCTCATTTCAGACAATAAAACTTCTTGATGCTTCACATTAGCTCTAAGAAACGAAGCTAACCAAGTAAATTGAAATATCGCATTAAACTTACATACAAAAACTTCATAAAGAATCATTAAGAGACAGAATCCATCATGGGAAACTACCGTATTCAGAAAAGTTTGCAAAAAAAAAAGCAAGCTGACATTGGAAGTCCCTGCGAAGACGCCAGCACACAGTGCGAGATTCGCTTATCCCATTGTTATTCTTGCAATGCAAACCAGCACTTTGCATACCAAATGGGCCAGTCCCTACAATTTTTCTTCTGCCGCGGGTCCGTTATTTACTTTACATGAGACCTTTGTCAACTCTGTCCGGACAAGTCAAGAGCTTAAGTAAAGATTGTCAGGGTAATTTTGAAAAACTTTCAAGTACACTGAAGGATGTATCTGATACTTTTACTTGAATTTTGTTTACACGGATCAATAACGAAAAGTATAACTTGGCAAGAAACTTTTGACTGATGAATTTTGTTTTCATTTGTTAGCCGGAATACCAGCATCAAGGTAGAGCACGACGCAAGGTTGCCAAGATGGTGCTCTCGTTCGTCGTGTTGTTTGCGGCTTGTTTTTTCCCCAGCCACGTCTTTCTATTATGGTTCTACTTCAACCCGAATTCTTATTTGGACTATAACTCTTTCTGGCACGTTCTACGCATCTTGGGCTTTTGCCTGGCTTTCATCAACTCGTGTATCAACCCGATCGCTCTGTACTGCATCAGCGGCAGTTTTCGTAAGCATTTCAATCGCCTTCTGTGCTGCTGCTGTGGAAACGACACTCGATGGAGAGAGAACAGTCTGAGCCACTGCAGCCGAAGATACACGCACCACTCGAACCACACTCATCAGAGCCGTAGAAGTCACTTCACGGCTGTTGATGCGTCCCAATCAATCGGTAACAGTCGTCGGCTCTGCGAAGAAGTCCCATTGACTGACCTGAATCATCAGCGCCCCGACAAATCTGCTCGTTTCTAATTGTTGTCATAATCTCCTTCAAAACGACTTGCTATCACTGAAAAACACTGAGAACTGTGCAGAGAAAAGAGTACTGCTCATTGAAGAGGTTCTTTCCTTCCGAACTGTCAACTTGAAGAGCAATTACAAGTGAATCGGGGACGCAGGCTGTGCAAGCGAGATTCAATTAGTCAAGCAATCAACTGCCCTATGAATAAGTGAATAAAAGGGACCGCAGACTCGTATAATGAATAAAAAAAAGTTATGAGGCCCCGCAACTTGAAAACGGCTTCTTATCTGCAACTTCTCCGTTGTTGGCCGGGTCGCTATTCACCTCCATAAAGTTTACATTTATCGCCACCTAACCACCATCTTGGCAGTAAGAAAAAGTCCGAAGAGTCCTAGAGTCTTCTTCAATTAACTATGACCTTTCCACAATAAACGGACATATTTATCATGCTGTACCACCCCCAAAAAAGAAATGTATATTAATGTTTGTTCCCATTACTATCGGGATTTTGTCCCAATGCATATGTATGTCATATTACTTTTTATGCTGCATCCTGTGAATCTGCATTCATAATCAGTGTGTGTTTATGTGAACATTATCTGTTTTACGGCACGTTGGACAATAACAGCAGAAGATTCCGAGTTCCCCCAATTAAGAACATTATTCGTGGAATTAGAGCTAAGAGTCCCGGTTTGGTTTAATCACGAACATAAAACGAGCTTAACAATCACAGTCTTGTACTCACGAGCATAGGAATTTTCGAGTAATTGCCTCTAATTCTGATTGAACAAGGTGGATCAAGGCCTTCAAGTTTCCGTGCAAGTTTGAAGGCTTATTGAGGGAGCTAAAAACTAGTCCCTGTCTGCGAGGAATTTTTTCTGAATAAACAGGATTCGTCTTTTTCTTACACCTCCATTGCTCGTAACGAGGTTCCAATGTCTCGCGCCGAAGATTCAATTTGGCTAGGGAAGATTGCATGAAAATGAGATCATCCAAAGAGGCAGTCTTGATTGCCCATGTTTCACTAAGGCATTCTTAGAGGAAGTTCCGATAGTTCCCTTACTCGCACTGTCATGGTACCGTACAAGCAATCGTCGCTCCAATCTCCAGGGTTGATTGCCGTTGCTTTTTTTCAATAGTCGTTTTACAAGCTTGAATTGGTTGCATATAGAAGAACCGTGTCGAAATTTAGTGAGCTTTTTCCAGTCTAGCAAGCTGGGTGAGTCATTTTTTACCCATAATCAATCGAATATTTATTTTAAAAAATATTTTGCTTTTAGCTGTATCAGGTAGGGAGACGAGAACATTTATCAGCAACAATGACTTGTTGATTTCATCTTATCAGCTGCAGCAGGCAAACAACAGCAGAGTTTACGTAATGCAACTCTCGACAAGAAACTTGAGCTTCGGGGCTCTAGTAAATTTGAATTCTCATGAAGGAGGAAGTTGGGTTTACAATTTATAACGTCGAGGGCACGTTTATATGTCACAGAATACACTGAAAAGCAGATTACAGGTGTGGGAAACCTATGCAAACGTCATTGACAAGTTGTCATTTCGAGATAACCGTCTAAGCCTGTTCTGAGTTGAACATGATTTTCATAAAGGCAAAATTATACTTGCATGATTCGGCGGCTGAAAAATGCTAGTCATCGTCACGTGACTTCAAAAATTACGTATTCTCTCTGATGAGTACAAAAATAACACATTTACACATATCTCTAGAGTAAATATAATTATATGTTTACGATAATTCATAAGAATTCGTAAATATATCTCAGAAGTTTGTAACATGTTTAGTTCATAATTTGTCCGTAGAAGGTGCTGCTGTTCATCTGACAGCAGCGGGACCAGTTTCCACGTTGCAGGGAAATTCCCTGAAAAAGGGAAAAACTGGGTCTCAAAAGGGAAGAGGGAAATTTAAAAGCATAGCCAGCAGGGAGGGGGAAAAGGGGAAAATGATATATTAGCAAGGGAAAAAAGGGAAACAGCCTTTTTGAGGGGAAAACTATGCCGAGCAAAACAACTTATCACTGATCAGCTATAAATAATCTGAAACTCCTATAATTATCATAAACGTGGTATATAAAGCGACAGCGTGTTGTTCAGCTGACAGCATTCGGCACGTGAGAAGACAGAATGGAGCCTGTCAAAGTTGTCGAAGACCCAGAATTGAAAGCAAGGAACTTCACAATCCACCTGTGGAGGAAATCGTCAAAGTTCTCGAGTCGGGACTGAAGAAAAATTTCGCTTCGGTTGAAGTCAACGTGGTCCAATGCCCCGATTTAAAAAAGCCACCTTTTCATTTAGCAGCAAGAGGTGAAATATTCAGAAAATTTATATTTTGAGGACTGTTCTATGATAATTTATGTTTGCCGACTGCAGGTCTGTGCGGGAAGCCGACTCTCGTCGATCTGGGTGGCGTTCCGTACCTTATTCCCTCACCTCAGAAAGACCGAACCTACGACCTCAAACCGATTCCTGACCAGCTTGATATTGGACCTGATAGTTTGGTTATAGGAGCGGGTGCAGGACCGTGGTTTCATGCTGGGACCAACTGCGAGATGATGGCCAACCTGGCCGTTCACAGCGAAACAAACGAAACTGAAGTACTCACCCACATTGCTACTTATGAGTCAGGTGTCCGTAAGTTGATCTCCTTACCGAAAGACGAAACTCGCTGTGCCCTTCTCGCCAACTTGCTCGTCTGCGAGGGAAAGGAAGGACCCGTAATCGAAGTCAAGTGCTCTCAGCGCACTGGAGAAACGAATTTCGTAAACTGCATGAGGAATGCTCTTGCCGAACATTTTAAGGACGAAGCAATTGGTAATAGATTTTTACGATACCTCTGGAACACGTGATGAATGTAAATCTCGTAAAGGTCTTGGAGGAGCTTTCTTGATCGAGGAAGGAAAGGCCAAGCTTCATATCATGCCTGACTTTTCACCGTGCCCGCTGAATTCAAACACTGATATTGAAAACTGGATGCACTATTACGAAGCTTCCGCTCCTTTGGTGTGCCTCAGCGTGTTCATTTCCAACGATCCGGTAATCTAGTCGCAGATTTAAGTAAAGCGTTTATTCATTCTCAATTTTTCAAAGGGCCTGGATCTCCGAGTCGAGCACACGCATTGTTTCTCTCAACATGGTGAAGGCGGCCATTACCACTATGATGTCACGCCGAACGAAGTTAGCTATCGAGGGTTTTTCATCGTGGCCGAGAAGATCGTCCGAATCGATCGGCCAGCCGTCACGCACCAAGTTGGGCGGGATTAAGAATTGAAATTTTTTGTACTGTTGAATAGCAGATATAAATCTTGTTGATCGTGGAGGCAGTCTTGAGATATTATTCTGTTCTTTATTTTGATTTTGGGACCAATTAAACTGTGATGGGTTTTTGCCATTATATTTGTCTGGCATCAGATTTATCGTCTTTTCCAATTATACATCACACAACGTCAAAAGTACTTGCAAATTGCAATGGGATGCTGTGTTTATTCAAATTTTTATTGCGGGGCTAGGACGTTCAATTTCAAGTGTTGCGAGGTGATATGTAACGGTTAGCAATCAAACTTTTAGACTTGATAGTAAACTATGGATGTGCCGTTAAAACTGTATTTTTTGATTTACGAAATTTGTTGGTAATTTGAACGGTCCATGAAATTTGGAAAGGAATGAAGCTTGATGCAGGACGACAAGCACAAGACATTTTATTTCTTTCCTCTGTTAACAGTAATTTATTATTGTCAAGTACAATAAAAAATTATTTCAAAAATAAAAAGTAAATTTATTATAAATTATTTGATAAAGAAATTACCTTGAAATTGATTTATAAATAATTGATTATTTTTAAAAGTTTGTCTAATGTCAAACATTTAGTTTATGTAAATCTGGCAACGCTGTACATTTCGAAAGTGCTTCCAGTTTGCAGGGGAAATTCCCTGAAAAAGGGAACATTGGGTCTCGAAAGGGAAAAATAAGGGAAGAGATGAAATAGAGTTCAGAAAAGAATTTAGGAAGAGAGGGGAAAAGGGAAAACAGACCTCTCCCCAAGGAAAAAGGGAAAATTGCAATTAGAGCTGTGCGGATCCGAGTACTTGGCGGTACTCGGGTACCAAGTACGGAACCGACCCGTGGTACTCGAGTACCGAGTCCGGATCCGAGTACTTTTCTTGTAACTTTGAATTCTGGAAAGTTTAGTAATAAATGAGTTATTCTAAGGACTCAGCGTCACTTACTGTTTCTTACTGAAGCATTAAAGAAAGCAATCGTTCGCAAAATGACAAATATTCACATGAAAGACTAGTAGAAGCTGCAATAATTTGTCCAATCAAAAATATACAATCCTTCAGGCTCCGTGCAGCCAAACTAAGGATTCTTAGCATAACTTCCCAGCTTTTAAATACCCAGTTATACCAAGGCTTTCTGTGATTGTTGAAGTCTTGATACCTTAGAGAAACAAATTTTGATTGGCGTGGAAGAAACTTTTCAATTAAAAAAAAGCAGTTATCTTACACCGTTCAAACGCAGTCATGAACGAAGAAATGACTTTTAGTTAAGGCACAATTGATCATCCACCATGGGCTGCACATTACTTAGGGCAAATATTTCTCGATAATTTGGATTTTGGATGACTTGATTTTGTACTTGAATACAGGTCATGGAAACAATACGTGATTTTCTTACACGAGACCCATTCTACGCCGGTTACAAATTATGTTCACTAGATGGCCTCCAACGAGAAAGCTTCAATTTTTGTTTCAATCGAAGTATATCCAAACTTTATCTAAATTTTTGATTCCTTTAGTGAGTTTTCAAACTTTTTTCGCGTTTTCGTGTGCTACTTTTACGTTTTTTCATAATCTAAAAAAATATGAAGTACTCGGTTCCACGAGTACTCGATTGAAGTAGCCGAGTAACGGATCTTGGGCTGGTACTCGGTTACCGAGTAAGTACCTACTCGGATCCGCTCAGCCCTAATGCAAGTGTACAACACTGGGTTCGAATAATAATACTCGTGTTTTGGAAGTTTTCAATGAAACACAACTTAGAATTAGTCTAATTTCCATACAGAATTACTATGGATCTTGACTATACAACAGGTAAATACGGTTAAATACTACATTTAAAGGTTATTCATACAAAAGTTGAATTTTAGATAATAGAGATAAATTTGAATGGGACGAATTTCTGGAGAGCAAAGGCCTGGAACCTGCCCCCAGCGCTTTTTTCCATCACGTAAGTTATGGTCAGGCCCCAAAGAGATACCAAGTAATATTTATTGCTTGCTTGTATAATAGGTGGAAAAGAGCCAGCTAAATTTATTAGCGGAAAATATGACCGTGGAAGTGTGTCATACGACGGGAACGCAGCTCAAGTACTGGTACGCAAAAATCACGATGAAATGTGGACCTTTTCTTAGGTACTCTAAGTCTATTACAATCTTTAGACAAATTAAAACAAATTATAACTCTAGGTTGCTTTACGAGGGTTACGAAGACGCAGAAAAAGAGTTCTGGGCAGATCCCGTCAATGTTGAAATTTGTCCCGTTGGTTTTGCAGAGCAACATGGCTACTGCATCGAACCTCCAGCCAATCTCAAACTAATTTTAAACAACTGGAAGAATGTAATAGCATCACACAAGTCTAGAACAGGGCAGGACGTTTCGCTTCTGAGTCCCATTCAACAAATCAAAGTTGGAATGAAAGTCGAGGTGGAAAGCTTTAGCGAGCCTCGCACGGTTTGGATCGCCACTGTAACGAGTAACGTTGGCGGGCGATTGTTGCTTCAGTACGATAACTTTGAGGGTAAGGAATCAGATCCCCGACAAATGTGGCTGTTTTGTCTTTCTCCGAGATTGCACCCCATCGGATGGGCTTCTAAACAAATAGATTGGCAATATAAAGCACCAGGCTCTGCTACTGCCTCAGTTCCAGATTTGTCAACCGTAACAAGTATTTCCGAAGAGTTTTTCGTTCACAGTGATCAGCTCGTCGAGCACGGCTTAGAAGCGGGAACTGCGGTAAGTTGCGTTTTGTTGAGTGACCCCGTTTCGCTAAAGCAAGGAACAGTAAAGGAGATTATTGACGAATTTCGGTTCGTTGTTGAATTTGAACCTGGCGAGCAGTTATGTTGCACTCTCAATGACGGGCTGGTTTACAAGTGGGATATTCTGAATTCTCTGCAGAACGAGCGAGGGGATTCCGAGCTGTGGAGACCAGGTCTCGCTTTAGAGATAGTACATCAGCTGAACAAAAACGAAATTCACGCGGGGGTTGTGTCTTCGGTCCACGACTCGCTGCTGCGGGTTCGTGTTGAGATCAGTGATTCAGAAAGTTATGATTTTCATGTCAGCTCGACTTCGCACGATATCTTCCCCGTTGGCTGGTGCGATAACCACGGAGGCAGTCTGAAAGGCCCATCAAGTTTCTGCAGACCCAGGTTGATCTCGCAGAGCGAGCACGAAGAGTCGCTTTCTATCACAGAGCCTTCAGTTTCCGTTTCGTATTGGTGTCCTAAAATATTTTTCAATTTTCGCTGCTTCTCGGGTCCGCTGCTGAGCAAATTCAAAATTGCAGCCCTGCCTCAGTCTGTTGGGCCGGGACCGATTGTTCTGGTCCTCAAAGAAGTTTTGACGCTTTTAGTAAGTGGGGGTTACAAACCAGGTTTTGTACTGCGACAAATACAATGTACCGAGACAGTTCCCGCAAAGGGTATGCACTTGGAACCGCTCAAAGCAAAGTACAGGCAGAATACTTATAGAGCCATGGTCCCAATAGCCAGCACTGCTGCTGACGTGGGCCACTACTGCAAGTGGATCTGCGAAAAACTGCAGTGCTGTCCGTACCTTTTCGGGCCCGAGCAAGTTGGAGACCCTTGCCCGAAGAAGTGCAGCGTCCTAGCCAAAGTCCACGGCCAAGTGAAAAAGAAGCAAGCCGCTTGGAGGCATAGGAAGTTTGAAGATCTCGTCAAGCACGTCACGGCAGAAGCTGTGGAAGTCGCTGAAGCTCAGGCTGCGGCTGAAGCAGCTGCTGCAGCCGCTGCTGCTGCTGCACGTCCTCCACCAGTTCCCTCACCTCCAGCAGATCCTGTAATAGTTCCCCTGAGCAATCCGGAACCGATGGACGAAGGAGTCGAAACAGTAGACGTGACAGGCCGCGAAACTGTAACCCCGGACATGAGAGAAGAAGCCAAAGAAAAGAGGAGACGAGGAAGACCGAGAAGGTGTCCTGTACCGGGCGTCCAAGACAAAGAGACTCCAGAAAAACTAGAAAAGCCTTCGCAGTCCGTCAGCCCTCCACAAACAGTTATCGCTAAAAAGGTAGCAGCGTTGAAGTTCCCAGAATTCAAAGCACTGAACCTCAAGTCGAACCCGCGGTTCTGGACCGCAAATCAAGTGGGCGAGTTCTTGAAAAACACTGAGTGTCAGTCCCTGGCTGATCTCATGCTCGCCCAGAGTGTCGATGGCGTCTCTTTCATGCTTCTCAACCTGTCAACCATCTTGAACTTTATCACTGTCGACCTGGAAAAAGCCTGGAAACTCTGCTACCTCATCGGCTGCGTCAAGATGACCTACTACAACATGTACGATACGCACAGCTGATGAAACTTTTTTCCGAGAATAGCCTTTCGTTTGTCAATTATAACGTGTAAGACATCCATAGAGAGAGAGAAAAAGCAAACTTTCTCCTGCTGATTGCTTTCTCTCTTGTTCACATTTATTAACTAATAAATGGCGTTTTTTTCTGTTGCCGTCTTCATAGTTTTCAATTTAAAGCAAAGCTTTCTAGTTGTTAAATGATTTATAAATGTGCTGTTTGCTGCTTTTTGTTATGCGTGAAAACTGTTGCGAAATTTTGCCCGCAGAAACTAAAGTCTTTTGTTCAAAAAATGGAATTTGTGCGGGAATTAGTAATCGAACAATAACGGGAAAAACCTGCATCAGTAATCAACTTTCCAGCCGCCATTTTGTTTGAGCCAGGGCGTCCTCTTAACTCGGCTGAACAACTTGGTGAGTTGTCGAATCTGTGATGTGATTAGATACATGAGAAGTGAACAGTACAAGTCTTATTGCCAAACGCGCGCCTTTCTAGCGGACAAGTGTATTAAATCAGCTGTAAGGAATTGTAAGACTTTCTTTACACGAAAATGTCTCTCTGATTTTTGCGTAATTTTTTAGTATATTTTAAGCAAATTTTCACCATAAATGTGTTTCCAAAGGCTGTCCGTAGTAGAGAAGGTCGGGACTAGCCATTCACGAACTCTCTATGGCGGACACTTGTATTAAATCAGGTATGAGGAATTGTAAGACTTTCTTTACACGAAAAGGTTTCTGATTTATTGCGTAAATTTCGAGTGTGTTAAGTAGAATTCTAGCAGGAGTGTATTTTTAATGACTGTCCGCAGTACAGAGGGTTAGGATCAGCTATCCACGCGCCTCTCTATAGCGGACACTTGTATTAAATCAGGAATAAGAAATTTTAAAACTTTCTTCACACGAAAATGTTTCTCAAATTTTTGCGTAATTTTTGATTGTATCTTAAACTAAATTCAAGCATAAGAGTATTTGCAGCGACTGTCCGCAGTAGAAGGGTTGGTCTTCAGTTATGAGCCTTTGAGATTATGAGGCCCGAGGGCTGTTGTACAAGACAACAGTTGCACCTGAGGTAAGGCAAGAGGCAAGCCAGGCGATTCGTTGATGTTTTTAAGGTGTGCGACTCGTTGAAAAATTCGTCAGTTCGCCTCGAGTGGTGCACGACGAGGGAAGCGAGGCCTTGAAACGTTTCCTTACACAAACCGGGGGACAAACCCTCGGAAACTGCAGAGGAGTATTACGAATCTTGACCAGGAAAAGCATGGCCTTCAGCATCGTATAGAAAAAGGTGAGCAATTACTCAGTCTTAAATATGTTATATACTGTTATTAACTGTTGAGAAAGTGTTATCAGGGGTTAACTGAACTCGTGCGAAATGGGCTAATTTTATTGTTGTAATTGGTTTTGGTTCTATTTCGTATCTTTTCTGATATGGGGGATCGAGCAAGCCAGGAAGAAATGAAGTGAAGTGAAGTGAAGTGAACCGGTAAAAGCAATAAGAAACAAAATGAAATACGATAAGCACGGACAGGAAATAGCCAACCGGGGGTCTGGAACCTTTCAAGAATCTTGGAGGAATCCCAGAATCTTGTAACGTGACGGGAATCTTGGAAAATTTTCAACTTGTATTTCTGGCAAGGATTTCAGATTTTGTTTTATAACGAGAAATGAATGAATAAGAAGAAGGCAACACTTTGAGAACATGTTGATAAATCGTAGGTTTTATACTATTTATGAATATTTTTAATAATATAATTATACACTGAGACTTCCGTGCTTCGTGCTAGAGGGATTAGACACAGAAAATTCAAAAATATTTTATTAATTTTTACAATATTACAAGTAAATAAATATGTAAACTGGTTGTTAACTTATTATATTCCGTATATAATTCATACAGGCATATTTTCTGTGTAATTTGCCTGTAACTGTGAAGTATATGTTTTATATTATTAATTGTCTCGTATTGCGTGTTTGCATAATGATTTTGAAAAGAAGAGTATTGGGAAAAGAGAGCGATGGCTGTTCATTCACCTTGGGTTTTTGTCCCTTGTGGCGGTTGTTGGGCTTCTTCCACCCAGTGCTTGCACCTTGCGGGGAAATTCCCTGAAAAGGGGGAAATGGAGCCTGGAAGGGGAAGCACGAGGGAAGAGAGAAAGTCTGGAAGTACACAGTGTTTCCACTTTGGAGGGAAATTCCCTGAAAAAAGGGGAAAATGGGATCTCAAAAGGGAAAAATAAGAGAAGAGGGAAAAGGGAAAATCTAGAATCCCTTTTTATTCTAGCACGGAGGGGGAAAAGGGGAAAAATAAGGGAAGAGGGGTAAAAGGGGAAATTTTAAAATGGAAACACTGAAAGTACAGCCTTGTATTCTGGTACGGGGGGGGGGAGGAGAAAAAAGGGGAAACTGAAAGTGGAAACACTGCTTCCACCTACTTCAGACGAAACAAAACAGACGACCAGCAAAATCCCTATTCCATTATTTATTTACTTTATCTAGTTTACTTAGTTATATATAATCATTGTATTATGCTTTTACGTAAGATTGATTACATTTCTTTTATTGTATTTTATTATTTTAAGTACAAAAGGAAACAATAAGCGGATTTTCGGACCAGACAAATAGTCGCTTCCTTTGAGGCGACAGCGAAAGCTTCGTCCCGGAGAAAATTGTCTCTGCAGGTGGGAAATTATGTTCCCAGACCCTGGAAAAAATTTTGGGAAGTCTCAGGAAAGTTTTAGAAATATTTAGGATTGAATAAAAAGTCTTCCATTAGTAACTGGGGGACTTTGGGAAGCTTGAGGAATTTGGTTTTGGGACTTGATTAGTATCTGGGAATTGTGGGAAATCTTTGGAAAAGTTTGCACTAGTTAGTTAGGGTATCTTGAAACTTTTAGGGGTTTGGGGAGAACCTTGAGAGTTCTGGGAAGCAGTGGGAAGTCTTGAAAATCTGGTTTTAAGGTCCTAGTATGAGTCTAAGCGTCTTGGGAAGTTCTGGAAAGTTTTAGGAAATCTTGGAAATTTGATTTTGAGAATGTAGTATAAATCTAGAGGCCTTGGGAAGCTTTGGGAAGGTCTGGGAAGCATTGGGAAGTCTTGAGTATTTGATTTTGAGAATCTGGGAGTCTAGAGGCCTTGGGAAGTTCTGAGAAGGTCTGGGAAGCTTCGGGAAGTTTTGAAATTTGATTTTGAGAGCCTAGTACGAGTCTAGCAGTTTTTGGGAAGTTCTAGGAAGCTTTGGCAAGTTTTCTTGTTCTCTTTTAAAGATTCGCGCAACTATAATTTGAATATTTGGGGAGCTTTAGGAAGCATTCGGAAGTCTTCTTGATCTCAGTATGGTTCCTGCAACTAGTGTGATGATTTGGGCAGCTCTGGAAAGCTTTGGGAAGCAATGGGAAGTTTTTTTGTTCACTTGCAAAGACTTGTGAAACTAGTTTGATGATTTGATAAGCTTTGGGAAGCACTGAGATATCTTCTACCTTTTATTTGATGATCTGGGAGGCTTTGGGAAGCATTAGGAATTAAAATTTGAGGTTCTAGTATGAATCTAGACGTCTTGGGAAGTTCATGGAAGCCTTGGGAAGTTTTCTTGTTCACTTCTAAAGATTCGTGCAACTAATTTGATGGTTTGAGAAGCTCAGGGAAAATTTGGCAAGCTCTAGGAAGCATTAGGAAGTCAAATTTGAGGTTCTAGTATGAATTCTAGACGTCTTGGGAAGTTCTAAGAAGCTTTGGGAAGTTTTCTTGCTATCATTGAAAGACTCGCGCAGATTTCAGGACTTCTGGAAAGCTTGTGGAGGCTAATAAAGACACTTAAGACAATCAAGTTCCTTTTATTGGAAGTTTTTGGAGAATTTGGGGGGACGTTGTTTTGTGTAGTCGGGGAATCGTAAATAACGCGCAAGGGAAAACGGTAATGCGTGCAAATGTTTTCCGTGTCACGCCCGAGAACCGTAGAACGGGAGGGCGATTGTCATTTGTTTTTCGGCGTCTCCTCTCCTCAGTGACCCCGGCGACAGTCGATTGTTTCCTCTGCTCCCCAAGCCAAATCTACCGTTAACTTCCAACTCGGCGAAAAAAAGTAAAAATTTCTCTACACTTTAGTTTTGACCCGCTATTCTAATCTAGATAAATAAATCAACAGAATTTTTAAATTAAATATTTAAATTTCTGGTTGTAATGGTATATAAATCATTAATAACTATGTTATTTAAATTAGATAACGGTAGTATCTTTGACGGAGACTTGTTTCGTTTTGTATCGTTGATTAGTTGATGTGGGAAACTTGTTAAGTAGGTTCAAAGAAGTACGTAGGAAAAACTGTGAGATTTTGTATATCCCACATATCCACCAGCTGGAAAATTCTTTATTTTTAAACGATTTAAGTATTTAATAAAAATAATTTTGTAGTTCAGAGAAGGAATGGGCAACAACAGCAGTTCTCCAGAACTTCGTCGGTATCCGGATACTGTAACGGAATCCTGGCAGCCCAGGTATCCGGTTCGGGTAGCGGGTATCAGTCGAGAGATACCCGTGTACCAGAACGCGTTCCTGGAACACAGTGTCCTGGAGGAATCGAAGAAATCTTCGTTAGAAAGCAGTTTGGACGAGCTTGCAGCTAACCACCATGAAGCGTATAACTTATTTTGAATAATAATAATGTTTAAAAGTTAATTTATAGTTAATTCAGATATACGGGAAAAGTTAAAGTGTTGCCAAACACTTCATCAGTTCCAAAATTACGCGCGACAGACAACGGCTTTGCGCTACACAACGCCGGGACTATCACCGAGCGACGCGTAGCGTCTCAGGCGCACGGCGACGTCTCGGAGCTGAGCTTCAGTTCGTCGAGCAGCAAACAGCCGCACGCCCGGGGCAGAAAGAAGTACAAAGCGCCGCCAGCGCCGCAGGCGGCGAAATTAGGGAACTACCGTCGGGAAGAACAGAAAACGCGGCTGTTCAAGACGAAATCCGATTCGAGAAAGCAGTTTGAAGAGAGTAGAATTTCTGGAAGAACGAAAAGTCTGGAACATTTGAAAGCACAGGAATATTATCAACACAGTCCAGTGGGAAAAGTGGAAAAATCCTCTGCGGTTGTGAAAGAAACTCAGCCGCAGAAACAGTTCTACTTTGGGATGACAGATGGCGACTTGGTTTCCGGGACGCCTTACAAGAAAAGTGAAAAGCGAGGCCGTCGTTTGACATCAATTGACACGGACTTGGAGGAAGAGAGTCGCAAAGTTCTCGAGGAATTCGACGCGGTTCTCGATGAGCACAAAACCGTCAGTTCCGACGAGAAATCGGTGAATAATTATCGAGAAACTTCGGAAGAAGACAGTGGGATAGCCCTGAATCTCAGGCCGACATTACCGAGAAAGCCGCTACAGTTGCCTCGCTTTTCGCCGTCTGCTGCGTGGAGGTCCTTAGGGATCGCCCAGAAGGACTTTTTCAGGTCCCCGACAGTCCAGCAGAGCAGTCGGGGTAGCGAAATCAGCGAAGATGAGGACGTGTTCGAGGACCGCATCACTCGTAGCTCAAGGCGAATTGCTCCTCCGCGTCTCGCTAACGAAAAGTCTGCCGATTCAGGGATCTCTAGAGACGCTGGCAGCCCTGAAGTTGCCCCTGCGGGACTGGAGAAGCCCCTGGCTATGTCGTCTCCAGTCCAGAGACACGGGAGGGGTAACTGGATCCCCGAACAAGACCTGGATGAGACTAGTTCCGAAACGGATCCTCCTGTACCAGCTAGCGGTTCAACACCCGGCAGAAAAAGTGGGCAGGTCGTCATTCTTCACTTTTTCACTAGTTTACTGAGTTACTTATAGATAATCAGGACTAGAACTAGGATAGAACTAGTAAACTAAACTATATTTAGATTACGTTAACACTTTTATGCTATCATGGCTATCTCCGATGAGCGATTTGTACCGCAATAAGTCATGCAGTGTAATATGTTGTTATTCAGTAATAAAAATTACAAGTAAAGATTAGAAAATAGAAAAAAAAGATCGACCGTGACAGGACTTGAACCTGCAATCTTCGGATCCGAAGTCCGACGCCTTATCCATTAGGCCACACGATCTAAATCCTGGTGCAAAAACTATCTACTCGTACAGTATAGCTATTCCAAAACCTAGTTTATCACATATTTAGGTTGAACATGTAATCATGCTATGTTTGATCTAAAACATAACTAAACAGAACTGTAATAATTCAAGAGATACAGCATTTCCACAAATATTGTACTGCTACATCTACTTAGATATTTCAAACATAATTATTGCAACATATATCTGATATTTGGTTATCTATCTAATGCTTTATTAATTTTCCAGGTTGGAAGAAATGCTCCGCCAAAGTTCATGTCCAAGTCTCAGATGTTCGGTCCAGTTTTACAAGAGATTTCGTTAAAATCAGCAAATCAATCACCAGGGGTTAAAGGTCTATTACTTCACGTATTATATATAGTACATTAAACTCTGATTTTAATTTAAAATTAGGTAGGAGATACCGCAAAAAGGATCAGCAATCCAGCGCTTCAGCCGAATCTAGCAGCAGTTCGATCTTAGCTAAGGAAAGTAGCTTACGAAGGATCAAAAGGTCCATTTCCAACGCAGCAGCTTTGCGCAACAGGGTCAAGTCCCAGGACCATTTGACTTCAGCAGACGACAACTGGCTGCTCAGTCGAAGTGCTCCCAACTCCATTCACAACGGACTCGACCCTCGCGCCAGATTCAAATCAGAAACAGACTTGCTAAAAAGCGAATCGTCTTCCATTGCTTTGAATTCGCAGTATCCAGCAATCAGCCAACCGTCCATCACACAGAGGATCGTTTACTTACCCCAGTACGATTCTAAGAGACAAGTAAATGTTCCAGGAGCTCTCTGGAGAAGTAGTTTCGTCTCAGATCCTTTTGCAGTGGATCAGATTAAAAGATCAAAGAGCGAAGGTGCAGTTTTCGTCGAATCCAGGACTCCAGCAGCTAAGGAACAGACAAATCAGAAGAAATTCAAGTTCCAGAGCACTTTGCGAATGCAGCAGAAGAAAGTTCTGGAAGCTAAACTATCCAGAGAAGCTGAGGAACAAGAAAAGCGAAGACTGCAGGAACTAGAAGCTATGAAACAAGTTGAAGAAGAATTTCAGCGCAAAAGAGCAGCGGAAAAAGTAAAAATTCGCCTGCAGCTTCAACGCTTGCAGCTGGAAGAATCAGGGGCCAATCGACATCCTCCTTACGGAAGGGAGGACCGTCGAGAACCAATGAAAAAGCGTTTAGATCCTGAAGGAGCTCCGGCAGCCAATCCGTACAAAGTAAGCGATGGATTGACCAATCAGCATCATTTGCAGAAAATGGAGATGAGCTCACCATTGGTTAGAAATGCTAAGCCACGCCCCAGTGATGACGTTTCGGCCAATAAGTGTAGTTCTCCAGTTGCTGTGGAAGTGTTGTCGGAATATCGACAACAGCGACGAGAGTATCGCGATTATAGAAGTCCGAGGATGTATATGGATTATAATAGACCTGGTGCTGGCTCTGGTACGTATGCGAAGTAGTAGGAGCAGTAGTAGTAGACTAATAGTAGTAGTAGTAGCAGTAGTAGTAGTAGTAGTAGTATTACTAGTAGTAGTTGTTGTTGTTGTTGTAATAGTAGTAGTAGTAGTTGTTGTAATAGTAGTTGTTGTTGTTGTTATTATTGTTGTAATAGTAGTAGTTGTTGTTGTTGTTGTTGTGGTAATAGTAGTAGTAGTGAAGTAGTACTGGTAATAGTAGTAGTAGTAGTAGTAGTAGAATTAGTAGTAGTAATAGTAGAGATGAAGTAGTATTAGTAGTAGAGAAGAAGTAGTAGTAGTAGCAGTAGTGGTAGCAATAGTAATAACTGAATCAGTAACACTAGTACCAGTATTAGTATTAATCGCAAGTAGTACTAGTAGTAGCAGCAATATTAGTCGTTAGTCGCAGCCCTGAAAATAGTTACCAATAATTAGTGTAGAAAAGTGTGATTTATGTAATTAAGGAATAACATTACTAAATATGTATCAAGTTTATATTTTATTTATTATTGCATATTTAAGGTGTATGTAAACATCATTGCTAATATTATCAATATCACTACTACTAAGTAAACTAATTATCACTCAATTACTGCCAGCTTCCAAAGTGAGGGGCTCACCGCGCGGAGCGCCGCACAAAGCAGCGACAGTTTCTGACAACTATCGTTGGGATTTTGCCCGTCGCGGCAGCACCGCCAAACCCACGCCTTTTCCTTACAAACAGCCTTCAGATATCGGCAATGAATCCAGTCGATTCTATCGTTACTAATCGATTTTCTAACTTGTATATCGATTCTTTTCCAACATGCTAATTAAGAATAATCGATACACTTTGTCCGGATATCGATATACTGACCTCTAGTGTATCGATTTGTATCGAAAACTAATCGGTTGGATGCTTCTTTTTCATAAATATTTATCATCACTGTTGGATTGAAATATTGAAAATGTATAGGAATTTTATGTATTTAGTTTATGAATCAAATATGCCCTAGATTAACTTGATTGTAGTTAACCTTGCGAAAATTTCAAACAGCGTCCTTGAATTATACAAAGACCCCTCCCCGCGTTGACAGAATTTACTATAATGGAGTTATTTGATCAAATTTGTACATTTAAAATACAAACAAATTTATAACACACGTTTCTCTGTTTGCCATTAATGATAAATGCAATTAAAAATAGATAATAATAGTGCGCAAATAAATATCAAATTGGCATATTATTTTAATAACTTAGTATGTACTCACAGTGAGAGAAAAAAAACTTTTTACTAAATTATTAAGAATCGCGCGGACAAATTTTAATTTAGTTCGCTATTTTATCGCTAGATGGCGTTCACTTCGAGCGCCTGTCGCGCGGTCTCGTCTACCAACGTCCGCGGCGTCTTTTTCCAACAAAATTTACATATTTTCACATTTTTTGTTGATTACAACTAATCCAAATCAACTCTTCATCTATATTTTACATGTTTAATACATTCTTAACGTTGTGAATTTACAATAAAGTGCGTGAAACTTTCCCAAAAAACTGCTGGTGCTGTATTACTCGTTCTGAAACTGGTATCGCCGTACACTATCTATGATTTATATTGTCTAATTTTTGTGTGTTTTAATTAGACCTGTGTCTGACTAATAATAAAAACTTGAAGAAACTTAACTAGTTAGTTAGAGAAAAAATTAAAAGACCACTTTTACTATTACGTCTTACGTGACTGAAGTAGGGCAATTTATTTTCTATTTTCCGGTTCTTGGTTACTTGAGGAATTCTCTCGTTTTACTATTTATAGTATTTCAAATACTCAAACTAATGGTTACAATCTTAACTGCGACTTTCATATCAATTATTAGTTTACAATAGATAGTGCTAGAAAGTACTGTAATAGTGAATAATATTAAATAACACCATGTAGGGTGGACACAGACCACAGTGAAAATAGAAAATAATAGAAAAAAATAGTTAAAAGTATGTCGAGGTCACAGTAATAAATTCACATAAAAATCGCCTCTCCATTTTCTGTGTTCCCACCATTTTTTTGTTACCCATAAATTTAATTCTATTAAATTTAATTACATTTACTCATCATACAAGCTGCTGTGTGATACAAAAACACGCGGATTGCGCCACCTGTTGATAATACGATAACACATGATAACAGTTGATAACAGAGTGATAACAGGACTATCAAATGGGTGTATACAGTGTTCTTAAGGCCGGGGTGTGTCCCACTTGAACAAACTCAATGAAATGGAATCGAGTGGATTGAGTAGAAATATTTGAGTGGCACCAGTTTCGAATCCAGTCCGCAGAACCTCTTATACTACCACACAAGCAACAACACCTACAATAATGGTGAAACTGTTCGTGATTTTGACTGTTGTCGCGGCTGTTGCTGCTGCTGGACTTGCTGCTAAAGACGAGGAGACCCTTAAAGTAAGAGTTATAGTAGTAGTAATAGTAGTAGTAGTAGTAGTAGTAATAGTAATAGTAGTAGTAGGAGGAGGAGTAGACGTAGTAGTAGTAGTAGTAGCAGTAGTAGGTGTAGGAGGAGGAGGAGGAATAATAATAGTAGTCGTAGTAGTAGTAGTAGTAGTAGTAATGTTGCTAAGAGTATGCAGTTGATTGTTGTTCGGATAGTAGGAGAATGGTTCAAAGAGTGGTAGCAGCAACAACAGTTGTTGTAGCGGTAGTATGTCTACGTGCAGTTCTAGTACTACTACAAACTATCATAATACTGCTTACGCTAGTTACTCTTATATCAATAATGTAGTAGCATTGTAGTAGTTGTTGTAAGGTGTAGTAGTACCAGGTTCAGACATTCTAAACCAAATTATCTCAGTTACTTTAGCTAAATGTAACGAGTGACCATTTCTGAACTTTTTGATTGAATTTACAACGGCCATTTGTCTTCAGGCAAAGGTTGGGCGCGCCATATGTGAAAGTGTTTCATACAAACAGCCAAACCGTAATAGGTGGCATAATTAATTCACAAAAAAACACTAAGCA
Source organism: Eulimnadia texana (assembly GCA_002872375.1). Taxonomy (NCBI): domain Eukaryota; kingdom Metazoa; phylum Arthropoda; class Branchiopoda; order Diplostraca; family Limnadiidae; genus Eulimnadia; species Eulimnadia texana. The sequence continues at coordinate 17,345,116 of NKDA01000001.1, forward strand.
AAAATCTGTGCTTGCATTACATTACTTGAATTCCATTTACGAATAGCCAGACATACCAAAGATAATAAATTCCAAGATTTTTACAATTATATACTTGTTTCTAATAAATAATTTATTATAATTATTAATTAACAGACGATCGTCAAGCGTCAGTTATATCGCGAGGACGTCAAATCCATGAAGGGAGTGGAGACTTCCAAGAAAAACCGTTACGGATCAGAAGTTCCCCAAAAGAGTTCTGAAACCTACCACCAGGGCGCTGTTACTCCAAATAGTTACGAATCCAGTCACAAGGCAGCGCCACCGTCGAAGCCTTCTAACGACAACAACGCCTACAAGCCCCAACCAAAACCGAAGCCTTCACCTGAATCTTACTATCCCAAGGTATAAATAGACTTTCAAATAAAACTTAAACTAAATAATAATCTCCTATCTCATAATTTTGATAGGAAATTATGCTGCTTCAGCCTGGAAGCTCCGTTTACTCTCGCTACGAAGGCCCTGCCACTTCTTTCGACTGCCTGAAACTGAAAAACGTCGACTATGAATATCTCTATCCCGACTATGAAACTGGATGCAAAGTATTTATTTCGTGAAACAGTAGTCCGTAGTTAATTTATTTGTGCTTGTGCGGAAATAGGTTTTCCACTCATGTCACCCAGACGGTCGGCAGGACTCGTTCTACTGTCCCGAAGGAACGATCTTTGACGGCCGCGTTCAGACGTGCGACTGGCAGTCCAAAGTGTCGTGCAAATATTAATTTGTATATGCATATTATTTTAATATGATTTTTCTTAATTTATTTTATAATGCCTGGTGTGTGGAAGAAAAAATTATTCCGGTGATCGTCTTTGTGTATACATTGTGTATGTTTTGTCAAAAAAAAATTTGAAAAAGTGAAAATAAACTAACACTTTGATTCGTAAGGATATTAAACTAAAATATTTAACAAATTATTTTAAATAGCATTACAATGAAATAGCCGATGTCAATTCAAGTTTTGATATTTACATAAAATTTAAGAGAAGTTCCAACAGATTCCTCGTCAAATCCTTTACCCGTTGCCGTCGTCACAATCCGCAGAGCTCGAGAGGAGAAAATGTAAGTTCAAATATATTATTCTAAAATTTCAGATTTCCCTCTGTAGATCCAAGTTATCTACAAAATAATTTTTTTTGTTCCTTCATTGCACACGTTATTCCGCGTTCCGATCGACAGCATTCGAGCGAATCAGCCGTAGTAGTAGTGGCTGTTCCCGTTGTGATTGAAACTTCGCGGATTCGTCATATCGTTGACCGGTCGAGGAAGAGTCCCCCGTATGGAGTAGCGAACACCTTCCGAAGTCGGAGTCGGGCCAATAGTGGTAACGTCGGTCAATGGAGGCGGAATCTGCAGTAAAAACAATTCAGGGAGTAAGGAAAGTTACAAACCGAGTTAAGGTGTTCGGTAGACCATTCAGGACAGTTTCAAGACCATGAAAAACCTTCCTTGTTCAGGTACATGTTCAGGTAGGCTCAGTTAGGACTGAATGCGCTGAAACTAGGCTACTTTCAGGATGAATTCGAGATGCTGTTCAGGATGCTGTTCAGGATGGATTCAGGATATTACTTAGAATATAACTGGACTGAAGCCGACAGAAAAGTCATACGATTGAGTACCGAATGACTAGGTAGCGGAACACTAGCTTCCTTCTGAGTCACTAGCTGAACAGTAGCTGAACTGACTTCAGTTACTCAAACTGAACACTCTGAATAACGAGGTGAACACTGCATGACGGAGTTGTTCAAAAATTCAAGCGTACGAACAGTGTGAAAGTGGACCAGTTTCACATTATCATCTAGCTGAATCTATGGTAATCATGCACCATTCAGAGGGTCACTCTGACGTTTGACTAGCACATCTTTTCTCTATTGGGCGAGTCCGTAATTCTCTGTTCTATGCTTCCACTTTGCAGGGAAATTCCCTTTTCTCTTGGCTTAAAAATATCAAATTTCCCTTTTCCCCCTCTCTTCATAAGCCTCCCTTTGCCTTAATTTTCCCTGTTCCCTTACTTTCCCCTTCTGAGACCCCATTTTCCGTTTTTAAGGGGACCTTCCCTATAAAGTGGAAGTACTGTCCCTGTTAGGGCAATACGTACCAAGGTTAAATCTATATCGTTATCGATATCGCTGACACTGTCGGCAAAGGCGGGTATAGGATCATTGGCATTGAGCTTGGCTTCTTTGCGAGCTTTTCTTCGCTGCCACCACAGTCGTCCGATAAGCAGCGACAACAAAACAAGAATCCCGGCTGCGATGCTCAGCGTTAGGTACAAGATGAACTTCTCCTGGTTCTCTGTAATGAAGAAACAAAGTGTTACGCTTACCCGTTGAACTCTATAGTCTTCAGCGATAAGTTTAGGCGAAACCTTTCATGAACGAAACCGCAGAGATCCAGTCGGTAACGAAGCCGACAACGCGACCCTTTTCGTCTCGACTCTGAGAGTCTCGAGCCTCAGAACCTGTCACTGTGCCCTGCTCTATGACCGTGTTGATCGGGATGTCGCCCTGCATGTCGATTTCCGTGGCAATCGGCCGGGTGCCTGCCTCGCTTCTCAATCCTGCGCCAAATGGCCAAAGTTTTCTTCTTTTACAACGTGGAATTCGCTCATTTCCATTTGTGTGAAAGGAAAATTTGTAATAGCTGATCCGAATCGTGGTTTGGGATATGAGAAAAGCAAAAGCTTGGATCGAAATACATGCTCTAGGATAAAAATTAATGTGAAATTTGCAATCTACAACTTCTGGAAAACTGAAAAAAGAAAGGTTTGCGTTGTCGGTGAACCGTGAGTGAACCGTGATGAACCGAAAACTAACATGCTCGAGCTTTTTTTTAGCCATTTGCCGCAGATCTCTTGAAAAGCGCATGAAAACTTGAAATTCGCGAACTTTCGTTTGATTTTTTTTTTTTGTGCAGAGAGAAAGGCAGGCACCATTTGCTTAAACAAGCGTGTGAAAAATCTCATCCTAATGAAAATTTCCCAAGCTAATGAAAGTTTCTGTCCCGTTCAGAGCATTCGCAGTTCTCTATTAATAACATAAGGGTCTTGTAAACTTTCCCGAAAATGTCATAAATCACCGAACCATGAAATTAAGCCATTCCTTTAGTAATTGAGCATTAAAGCGGACCAAAAGAGAAAAAGAAACCGTAAAAAACACCGGAAAATGTACCGAAAAATCCGCTGGACTTGGCTTCGGGACGATTTGTTGTGCGGGTCTGCTTGGGGAAGCTGTCTGCAGAGCTGGCGGGAAGCTGTCGTCCCCGCTGAAGGAAGTGACGGTGCTGGGCGTCAGCTGCGGAGCTTCTTGGATGATGTCGTTTTCGAAAGAGGATTCATCCTCGTCCTCCAGATTGGAATCGGATTCATCTTCTTCCAGCTCGCCTTGATATTGGTCCTTGAGAATCCGTCTCGAGACTAGCGAGTTAAAAAAAGACACGATAATTGAACTCGTATCGATCGGCTGTAATTTTTTTAAATATTTTTACCGCATGTGTAGACGACTTGCAAGTAGAGCTTGGAGTTAGAGCTGCAAGGGTTTCCGAAAGTCTCGGAAGACGCTGTCAGAGCGCAACGTCGTTTGCCGTGGCAAATTTGCATCACTGTCTCCGTTGAAAAGCTCGCCTGACAATCTGCCAAACATACATTCCATCTCAACAATCTTCTAATGAATCTTATGGATGCAAAATTTTGTATTACTTTCTTCTTCAACGCCGGCCGGTTGCGGACATTGGAGACTGTCGTATTTCGTACGTCCAAAACTCGCAGAATAAATGGCGATTCGTCCGTTCCTTTTGCATTTCAGGTTAATCGTATCGTTCTGACAGATCACTTTACTGCGGAATTCACTGGGTCGACACTTGTAGGCCACTTCGACGAACTTGGAGACTTGGGGACAGGGATCTGGCTCGCTGACATCTTTAATCGAAGCTGAAAACTTGCAATGGCGTTTCTTCATGCAAGCTTCTACTACCGTCTGAAGCAAATTATACTAAAAACAATGAAATTAAATAAGTTAGATTTAATTGAAATAATTAAAAAGTGAGTAGAGGATACCTGCAGAGACTGCGGTAGAGCGCAGGTATCGTTGAGATTATGCGAATCGCCTAGCGCGCCTACCGACCGAGGGCAGATAGCCACCCCGGGGGAAACGCGTCCGTACTGAGCCAACTGGATGGCCACGGCCGTACCCAGCGGACAACGCAGCGTCATGGTATCTCCTTCACATGCCGCTTTCTGGATGGTCCGCAATGTACCGGACAGCAGTGCTATTCATTGTAAAGACAAACTAATTATTATATATTCCACGGACGATTGAGAAGTTATGAGGTAAAGCTGTTTTGTGTGACAGACTGTATGTTCCCGTAGATTGGTGGGAAATGAGTTTATTTTTAGATTTTTGGAATGGTTGGAGCAAAGAGAATGGGAAGTGGTGTGTTTGGAGACAAACGACGTTTGCAGTCAGCGTAACAGGGCTCATTATTTTAATTTGAACAACTCGAGTCTGTTACAAGCGAAAACAAACCTGGTGAAAAATAAGCACCAACTGCTGGCAATCTTCTCGCAGACCCAATGCACCGTGCAAATGAAGCTAAAAATATTTTCCAAACACGGCTATTAAAGAATCTTGGGAATCCCGCAAGAATCACGTTCACTGGATTAACAGTATTGCATCATAAAACCAGACAAAGACTTTGCAAAGAATTTTCCCAACAACGAAAATCTCTGGAACTCTGCCACCAACGGAAGTTACAGCTCTTCCGGAAATTCCATTTAAAATCCGGGAAAAGTTGTTATCACATGTTATCAACCTGTTATCACCATGTTATCATCCAAGAGTCTGAAAAAGAGAAACTAGTGGTCCATTTGTCAGTGTTGTCCTTTTAATCGGCTCATTAGGGTCGGCTGGGTCACTTAGTATTCACCGGCACGTCCCGAAACTTGAGGGGAGGAAAAAGCTATCGAAACTATCGAAACAGCCGTCGTATTGATCGATACTCGTCGATATTAATCAGTGTTGAAACACGGAATGCCAGGTAGTAAGTTAACCTCAAAATCAAAGTTTCCCCAGCTCTTTAAATTGCCGCCTTTTTCCATTTCCCATCTGATTTCAGTCAGGTTCTTAGGTTCTACGTTTCCAGCTTACCTACGCGGTTTTCTTCTAGAGCCAGAACCGTGGAGCAGATCGCGCAGACGACTGGAAAAACGCCAAACAATCGATAAGCATCGATAACAGCCATCGTCGAATCGATTTACACTCGAAAACAATCGAGAATTCACGTGGATTTATGAGTGATAACCCGCGGCGTTTCCACTAGTATGGCTTGTCATATACTACTCGGGCCTTTTTTTCAGGAACCAACAACGTTCGGGTTGCGCCAGCAGAGAAACTTTTGGGTGTGGTTATTTATATATTTATATTACGTACATATATTTGTGACCGTGCATTCTGCTGGCTCTTATGAGCTTATTGACCCGCACAGGAAAGAGGGCTGCAAGCGTTCACTATTGATTAAATTAACAAAAACCAAACGAAAAACTCGATTCTCCGAATGACTCGATTATACGAACCTCTTACGAGAAGCTTCAATATTGACAATGATCCCTGATATGATCCCATTCAGAGCGATATAGACACTCTTCAATACGCTTTATGAAACGGAAAAATCGATATCTTAATCTCTTATGTAAATTCAGAAGTCAACAGACAAGATTCTGTCTGAGAATCTCTGACAAGCAGAAGGTTTTTGGGTAGAAATCTCCAAATTATGAGGAATGGCATTTAGACATTCCACGTGTCGCTGGAGAAAAGTCATCCATCGCGAGATTTCGCCCTCGTTTCATTCAAGAGATAACGCCAATACTCCCCGAACCATTTCCTCTTTAGAAGGGTTGCAAAACCACAACACATTCTACTCGTAAGAGTATTAGACATTAGTTACGGTACTCTTATTCCTAAATGCTTTGAGATTTTGTATGTTCTAAACGTTTATTACATATGTTTTCGAGAACTTTGGAAGAATTTTCAGGGACTTTTAACGATTTTGGAAGGATTTTTCAGGACTTTTTAAAGTATTTTCAGGATTTTCCAGGAATTCGGAAGATTGTCTGTGATTTTTCGAAGATTTTGTGAAAAACTTTCAGGGATTTTCCAGGGACTTTTCAAGGATTTTGAGGGTATTTTTCCAGGTTTTCAGGACTTTTGAGAATTTTTTGACGAACTTTCTTGATATTTTAAAGGATTTTTCAGGATTTTTCAGGATTTTTCGTTACTGTTTGAGAATTCTATGAAATTTCAGGGTTTTTAAGGATTACTCAAGGATTTTTCCAAGGGATTTTTCGTGCTATACCTCGGAAAGACTGTTACACGATTCGGTCTTGATAACCTGATCCATCCACAAAATTTCGCGAAATCAGAACACTAAACCAAGACATATAACATCACAAAGTGAATTTTCTATCAAACGTAATATTAACGTCGTATAATCTTCAAAAGCAGAAAAAGAATCCATAAAACATATGAAACAGTATCTCGTTTCAATTAACTCTTGTAAGAAGAAGAGAGGAGTATTAGATTCTAGCAAATTTAATTAAATATACAATTTATTATAATATGTTTTTGTAGATATTTAATCAAGAATTGAATATTTGAAATATTTTGTAGTTTATTTTTGCTCTTCCCCTATCCCGTTGGCGAAGCGCTGTTTCCGGACGGTTAGCATTTATCACTAGCGCTTTCAACACGCCCCGTCCCTACCGGCAAACACCACTGATGGCTAAGATACGTGACCTTTGACCTCGCACGACGCGTAGTGACCTGCGACCTCGTTCCCTTCCCAATCTTAGGTCATGATTGTTTTAAAGCCACTGGGCATAATGAAATAAATGAAGGTAAGACCTCTGACCTCTGACCTTGTTCGGTACATGACCTTATGACCTCTAATACCTCAATTTACGTGAAACTAGAACCCCGATGACTTGATTTTCGTTTCACTGTTTTCACAGACACGTTTGAACTACTTTCTGAATCATTTCAAAACTGGCGTGACCTTTGACCTGGAATGGGGTCATTTCATGGAGCTGTCACTTGCGGGGGACTTAAACTTTCACGCATCGAGTCTAAAAAGTCTCTTTTTGTGACTTTTAAAAGTGCGAGATTTATGAGAATCTGGAGCAAAAAGATTCCTTGTTATGTTTTACGAGGTTTGAACGAACAAGATGTCTCTGGTTCAACTTAAACCCTTCGCCCCATTTATCTCAAAGGCCAGGCGTCTGCTTCCACCAAAGGGGCTCGCTGGAAACTCTTGATAACACGTGATAACACAGTGATAACAAGGTGATAACACCTTATAACATCGTATAGCATTAGATAGTCTTGTTATGACCAATGAGACTTTCAGGCTGGAAGTGTAAGAATAGTTGATAACACGATGATAACCCATGATAACACGTTGATAATACTTGATAACAACTGATGCCACTCGATCCTCCACTAACAAGTAGACAACCTGTGTTAGAACTTGAGTGCCCTTACTATGATAACTGTTGATAACCGTTGATAACATATGATAACAGTTGATAACACGTGATAACACGATTGGTCTGGTTAGTTGGGGTCCCCAGACGTAAACAAAAGGCATGTGTCTATTCATACAATTTATTTTAATTTTTTTTTTATCTGAAAAGTCGATTGCACTTTTGTATAACCAGACCTCCATGGCGGTCGCAAGACGTGTGGCCCTGCTATCATTTACTGCATTTATAACATTACTATGTAATATATTTTAGATTAATCTATTCTTAACTTATTTTAAATTGTTATTATTTGTTCTTTATATCATTTAAAATAGTACAACATCATTATAAGACCTTTAAATGATAGCAAACCCAGCAGAAAATTAAGGATGTAGGCTACATCCGGAACGATATCCGTAACATATCCTGAATATCCTGAACCACGTCCAATCGCGGATGAGTAAAAAAAATTGTGTTGAGAATTGTGAATCTTGATTACCGAGGGCACCATCCAGTATCCTGAAAAGCGTTTTTTTTTTCAGGACACTGTTAAGTACCCTGAACATGTATTATTCAGGCACTCAAATGTCGGGGTCCTGAACACCCTGGAAGGGGCCTATTTCACTGCATTCACAGCCCTGATTGGCTACGTGAAAATGCCTTTTTCAGTGATGAATGAAATGGAAATCCTTAATCTTCTGCTGGGAATGAAGTTATAAGGCTGTTATAATCATGTTATCACTGGTTATCATCGAGTTATCACTCATTGCCAGTCAAATTTCCACACGTCGGTATTTCGTTTCACAATCTGGGGGCATTTCTCTTCACTCTGGCGCCATTGCACAAAGTTTTAATTTAGAAAACTTATAATGAAACTGTCGAGGATCAGGTTTCTCCAGCAGCACACATAGCAGCACACTAAGGAAAAAGTGGACAAAAACCGGTTCAAAAACGATTAGCAAAGCCAAACATATGGTAGCAATTCGAAGCTAGGTCACTAATCGATCAAGCAACATGACCCTAGGTCACTTAACTTCAATTCGCAAATTTTTTTTTTCCCGGTAAACGTTTCAGCAAACCCTTCTAGGAGCTTTTGTTCGCCAAGGTTTAAGCCGAACCGAACCGTGATGAACCGTGGTTTTCGTTTGAACCGCGAGCCTGCTTCAATTCAAGTCCCTGGTGAGACTTTCTACGAAAAGGCTGCAAATTGAATCTCCCGCTGTTTTTCAGTCTGTTCATCATGGCGATGAACGTCTAACACCCAAAAATGAAAGGATCGTGAAGAAAGAAAAAAACATGACTATATCATTCATCACTTCATTAGGTGTCTTTTGTCACGCCGCCATCTTGGATTCAGCGCGGCCACGCCATCTTGAAACCGGTACCCACGAGAACGTGACTCGCGTCTAATGGATTCCTTGTCTTCTATGTCAAACCTTTGGACTGCGTTATAACAGATGATAACAGGCGATAACACACTGATAACAAGAGAAGTTTGACGACGAGTTGACAACCCCCTCGCCAGTTTCCTTGTGGCGCAAAAAAAGAAAATGGCCGCAGCTGTTTCCTGTCCGCATTCATTACACAGAAAGTCCATCGAAGTTTCTCCAATGCAGAACACTGTATTATTAACTCTTGATGACACCATTGTGTTAACATGTGATAACAGCTGATTCTCATGGGTATGAGAACTCTTGTAAGTATAAACTATTAGTTGGATTGTTTAGAAGTTAAACGGCCGAGTATTGAGGGAGAGGTAGCACGTGCCCTCGGAGCGGCGTTGTCAGACTTTGTCAATATTTATGAATGTAACAGTGTTGGCGATTTTCGTCTTTCTTCGCGGCCAAAGTTTGGGACGCAGAGCAGAACACACCTCGCCCATTTGTTTATTAGCAGAACACGTTGCACGTTGTGTGTGTGTGTGTGTGTTAAAAAAGGAGAAGATAAAAACAAGTGAAGACCGCCGTACCAGATACGCTTTGTTTACGTCCTCCGCAGTATATACAAGTATAACAGCCACACCCTATTACCAAGGATCTCGCTTCATTTTATATAAAAGGTTTCCCTCTTCGTCGCTGTACTACCGTAAAAGGATGTCCTACCTATGTGGACTTTTCCGGGATCTTTCAAGGATTTCTCCAGGGTTTATCGAAGTTCTCTGGGAGTCTTCTTAGAATTTTCAAGACTTTTTTCAAGATTTTTTCACGATTTTCCAGTATTTTCCAAGGCGTTTTTCGGGATTTACAAGGATTTCTTTCAGGATTTTTTTTCAAGATATTTTACGATTTTTCCACGATTTTTAAAGGGTATTTTTCCAGAACTTCTCAAGTATTTTTTTTTCAGGATTTCTTACGGAATTTTTTTCAGGATTTTTCAATATTTTTCCTGAACTTTTTTTCTGGATTTTTGTTCCTGCTTCTTTTTCCTTTCGGATCCTTTTGTTGTAGTGGGGATTCAGTGAGAATATGACTGTTTAACTGAAGATCCCCCAGCGGCCGACTGGGTAAAGCGTTCACTAACTCTCAGCTGTAACTTCCGATTAAGGCAGCCAAGAAAAAGAAGACCCTGCCAAAAAAAGTGGGAAAATAAAAGTGAAACTCTCCGGAGACTACAAGGAATCCCTCGTAAAAGACTTGGCCCTTCTTTTTTGTATCCTTTTACAAAAGCTCTTCTCTTTTGTTCGGCGTATCTCTCAGTAGCCGTCCCTTGTATATTACCTTTGTAGTCGAGAGGTTTGTCCTTTGATATCCAGCGTTGTTTTCTGGTTCTTCAAAAGAAACTGTTGTAGTGTGGTAGCCGTTATCGACCCAGTTCAATTCAGTTATTACGACTACTACTACTCCTGTTGATTTTACTGTTGTTGATATTACTGTTCTAGTGTGCGGTAGCTACTATCAACAGAATTCAGTTAGAAGTTGCTGCACTGTTGTAGGCATGGCTGTTGTAGTGTTGTAGTCGAGACGTTTGACCTTTGACATTTAGTGTTGTTTTCTGGCTCTCTAAAATAAACTTTTGTAGTGTGGTAGCCATCACCGACCCAGTATTCTAGTTCACTTATTCCTACTGTTGAAGGTACTGCTGTTGTAGTGTTGTAGGCAGAAACTACGATAGCAGACCCTAGTCCGTTTCTTAGGGATAAACCATCTGTCCCTAAGCGCGTGTGAGATTCTTTCGAGAATCTTAAAGAATCTCGGGATACGACCCCAAATTTTGGTTCGCCGACCCCTGGGGTTGATGTTAGAAGGGTCTTGAGACAAATGGGGCGAAAAATAACGGCCTGTTTCTTAAAATAGTGGACCCACTTAAAAGGGAACCTTGCTCTCGCGACACTTGTAGACGCACCACGCCGCACCTTTTGTCTTCCATAAACTCCCCAAAAACACCAACTCAGTAACTTGACATTATTAATCTAATTGAACAACCTATTTCACTTATACAATAGACGTAGGAACGAGCCGGTTCATGTTCGGTTCGAACTAGGTTCAATTCCGGCTTAAAGTCGGTTTCAGAGCTAATCCTTTTTGCTTGCATTTCTTTCTTTTATTTTCGCGAACCGGGATTTTGAACCTTGGGTCGGTTGACAGTTTCCAACGAACTGAACCGGTTCAGCGGTTCGGCTTAAAAATATCTGTTTAAGCCGCCCAGTCTCTATATTAGACTGTATGCCAAAAACAAGGCCCCCAAGCAATCGTAATTGTAAACTTCACGTCGTCTGCTGCTGTTGACCAAGCTGCTATTCGAGTATACGTATAATCTAATATAACATAACAAAATGCATACATTTGAAGTAAAACTGCCATTACAAGTCTTTTTAAGCATTCAGGCGTTCTCAGTTGAGCAAACACTGCTGGGTTATAATTCAAACACGCTTTTTGAGGATCCTATCAAAACCATCTCCCGCCATTGTTAAAAGGCGAAAAACCGTCAAAACGCGCAAAAAAAAAAATCGCTGAGAAACGGTGAAAAGGTGCAGATGTCGCTGACAACCACTGCCTCGTCGCATAAACACAGCAAGCAGCCGTTATCGGAGGTTATCAGTATGTTATCACGGGTACCCAGCAGAAACTTAAGGATAGTTTCAGGACCCTGAAGAAAAACCGAAAAGGACATTTTCAGGATGCTAATTGGGACTTTGTGTATAGTGAAATTGGCCCACTTCCAGGGTGTTCAGGACCCTGACACTGGAATGCCTGAATAATGCATGTTCAGGGTACTTAACAGCGTCCTGAAGAAACGCTTTTCAGGATATTTAATTGTGTCCTCAATAATCAAGATTCACAATTCTCAACACAATTTTCTTTACTCATCCACGAACGGACATGGTTCAGGATATTCAGGATATGTTACAGATATCGTTCAGGATGTAGCCGACATCCTTAATTTCCCGCTAGATGATCAATACTATTGGAACACTTAATTTGATATAGTCTGTGTATCACTAATCGTTTTGAGTTGTTCTAGAACTCTCTGTAATTAAAATGAATTGTTCTGAAAGCTTTTCTGCTGGTTTCTATCCTTTTTGGGGGAGGCTTTTTGATGATAGGGAATCTTTGTTGCACTCTATACGTTTGCAGTTATTGAACCACGCAAGGGAAAGAGGAGCATCCATCACAATTGACCCCATCCATTGGATTCACAGCCCCGACAGGTCACCCACGACGTGTTATCAGTCTGTTATCAGCATGTTATCATTACACCTACTCTCTTATCACTTAAAATTTTTAAAAAAATTTCCATTTTACTCTTTTTCCCATCCAATTTTCCCATGGTCTCCCAAACTTTCCCACGGCTTGGGGAAGAAAATCGCTGGGAAGAATTCACTACTCGGACAGAACAAGGAATGTTTGCAGTGTTTCCACTTTCAATTTCCCCTTTTTCCGCTCTTCCCTTATTTTCCCCTTTTTACCCTCCGCACTAGAATACATGGGTATAGTCCAGATTCTCCCTTCTCCCTCTTCCGTTATTTTCCCTTTTTTACCCCGCGTACTAGAATACAAGAGTATAGTCCACATTCTCCCTTCTTCCCTTCCCTGACTTTCCCCCTTTCACACCCGATTTCCCCTTTTTTCAGGGAATCTCTTCGCAAAGTGGAAATACTGAATGTTTGGTACGTTCGAAACCGCACGTAGATTGTATAAAAGTCTTCAATAAATCAATACTTTATCCAACTAACCTCTGACCTCGCTTGCGTCACTGTTCCTCTTTTAAGTGCGTGTCACATTCTTTATCTTGTACGCTACTACGTTCATTCATTCGTCCATTAATAATATTAATATCCATGTATAATAAGCAGGTTTTCTTATTTCAATGCAAAATTGAGAAATTACGTCCCTCAGTTCATTTGAATATGGTAGAGAGGAACCCCCCAAAGCCCTGGCCATTGTAATGAATTCATCCAATCATTGGGTAACAGACGGGGGTTGAAAATGGGGTAACCAACTTTATGAGATTCTTCAAAGCAAGAATTTTATAAGAATCATGACTCGGCAGAAACTTAAGGACAGTCTCAGGACCCTGAAAACCTTCCTGAACAGGTATAGGCTACTGAAATTGGCTCTTTTTCAGGACGTTCAGTGTACAGTTCAGGACACTGTTTAGGACATTCAGTATTTCAGTTTCCTGCAGGATCCTTTTCAGGATGTTGTCTTAATCCAAACAGTTCTGTATCAGCTTTATAGATTTTCCTATTCAGGACATGGTTCAGGTTGTTCAGGAAAAACTCAGGATATTGAAGAACTGAAGACTGCTGGGGTCTGAATGAAACGAGTTAATCAAATACTAACTGTGATGATCAGTGCTTCCACTTTTTTCCCCCTCCGTGCTGCAGAGTAAAGCTACATTTGCAAATTCACCTTATCCTCCATTTTCCCTTTTCCCTCTTCCCCATTTTCCTTATTGGAGGGAATTTCCCTGCAAACTGGAAGCACTAGTGATGGTTGTATAACGAGTTGTGTAGAAGTAAGTTATCGAGAGGTTCGATCACACGCTGAGCCCTTCATTGGCACCTGTGTGAAACCAAACAACGTCCGTCATAAGTAACTTCTCCACGGGAGTCCCACCAACCTCTTCACACGTCCAGAATACAAATCAACATCTCCAGCAAGCTCCCATCAGGGGGTACGTAACCCTTGCAATCGTCCTACTGGAACGTGTTATCAGTGTTATCAACCTGTTATCTAAGGTTGTCGAAGTGCTGTCATATGCTACATAGCGTTATCGAGGGTTATCAAAGGTTATCAAAGGACAACAGGTTGGTTCTATCGCCGTTATCGGCTGTTAGCAGCTGTCATCGAGTGGTATCGCGTCTTTTACAGTGTTATCAATGGTTATCAATGGTCATCAAAGGCTCACATAGGACACCCAGATGGTGTTATAAACCTGTTATGTGAGTGTTACCGCATCTTGTAGAATGTTATCAAGGGTTATCAAGGGTTATCAAAGGTTATCAAAGCACAACAAAGCGGTTTAATCATCGTTATCGGCTGTAATCGAGTGTTACCCGAGTGTTACCGTATCTCTTAGAGTGTTATCAAGGGTTATCAATGGTTATCAAAGGTTAACATAGGGCACACTGACGGTGTTATCATCGTTATCCGCTGTTATCTAGTGTTATCAACCTGTTATCTGAGTGTTATCGTGTGTAATGGTGTTATCAAGGGTTATCAAAGGACACCCAGATGATTTTATCACCGTTATCGGCTGTTATCAGCTGTTATCGAGTGTTTACTACATGTTTCCGTATACTATCATGTGTTACTAACCAATCCTCGCACACCAGAGGTTGTTATCAGCTATTACCACCCTTAACCCGATAGAAAAATGATGCGCTAGCCATACGTCTGAATGACACTCTGAATGGTGCATGACTATCATGGATTCAGCTGGATGATAGTGTGGATTCGGCCAACCTTCACACGGTTCGTACGCTTGAATTTTTAAAGAACTTAGTCATGCAGTATTTAACCTCGTGTTCAGAGGGTTTAGTTTTAGTAACTAAAGTGAGTTCAGCTACTATTCAGCTAGTGATTCAGAGGGGAGCTAGTGTTGAGCTACCTAGTCATTCGGTACTCAACCGTATGACTTTCCTCTCGGGTTATCTACCCGTTATCTATCTATCATCATCACACAACCATTTCATCACATGTTACCAACCAGTCCTCCTATACTCCCACATTCTCCACTGTTATCTTCCTTATCCTCTTCCTTGTTATCAACGTGTTATCACAGTTCTCGCAGCTTCTCGTGAAGTTCCGAACCCCCTTTGTCAAATCCACGTCCACTTGGTATTCTCCGTCCGTAACAACACGTGTTTCTCCGCGCCTCAATCTCTCACCACCCTCTTCTTATCAATTCTACAATCAATTCGCTATTATTACTATTCTTATTAATCCAATTCTCCCCAGCGGAGAATTAAGGATGTCGGCTACATCCTGAACGATGTCCGTAACATATCCTGAATATCCTGAACCACGTCCGATCGTAGATGAGTAAAAAAATTGTGTTGAGAATTGTGAATCTTGATTATTAAGGGCACGATTAAGTATCCTGAAAAGCGTTTTTTCAGGACGCTGTTAAGTACCCTGAACATGTATTATTCAGGCATTCCAATGTCAGAGTCCTAAACACCCTGGAAGTGGGCTAATTCACTGCATTCAGAGTCCTAATTGGCATCCTGAAAATGTCCTTTTCAGGATTTTTTCAGGATCCTGAAACCATCCTTAATTTTCTGCTGGGACGATACGAAACCTCTATAGCAGCCAAATATACTGATTTTAGAATTCTTAAACACATAAAGGAACTTCAAAATCCAATTTACGTTATTAGACTTTAAATTCCTATATTAAGGCACTACATATACTTGATTCAACAAAAGCTTCGAGTTGAAATATGGTGTGGCAGGCCAATTTCCTCTATAAAAGAAGTGCTTGAAGAAATGCTTCTCGAAGGATTCTGGAGTCCGGCGAACACAGTTCTGCCGGGGCGAGAGGCTCTGGCGGCCCCAGGGAAGCTGCCGCTGAGGTCGCTGGGTATATATATCGGTTGACAAAAGCCGAACAGGTTTGAGATGGAAATCAGTTATTGGAAGAATGGGGCGTAGATGTGAAGGAGCTTAACTTCATTTGCTAGCTGTCAAAGACGGGCCAGGTCTATACTTCTAGCCCAGAATTTCAACGCATATAACACTTGATAAAACACGATAACAGTAGAAAAAATCAACAGAAATCTTAGATGAATAGTTATAAACTACAGGGGTTTTAGGTGAGATTTGTTGTCAATATAAAAGTGTCACAGCAACTGTCATAGCGACTGTCATAGCGCACCATTCATCACAGCCGATTCCTACCCCAAGATTCATACGACGATTCCAAGAATCCTCTGGAAAGTCTTGTAAGAATCGTAGAAAAATACGCATCTCTAAGGTTTCCTTATACTTTTCCCATAGTAGGTTTTCACCCAAAGTGGGGGCTTTTTTCGCAGGAATGAAACGTGAACCAATGCACTGGACTTATCCCAGAACAACAACTGCAAAACCTTATCGCAGAATACGATCTTGCAAATCCAAGTTCTGAAATTTTCCCGCGAAATCTTAGAGTTCTTAATGAATGAATCAAACGAAAAAAGGAAAAGGCCATCCATTTACATATGGCGACAGCTGTCTCGATGACAACAAGTCGAGCCTCCCATCTGGCCAAGTCATAAAAGTAATTTTTTATTGTTTCACTTGGCACTTCTTTTCTGGGCTCCATTTGAGACACTTAACCCGTACAGAAGTCTTTATAATGACTTTTCAGGATCGCCCATTGTCCTGTCGTTTCAAAAAGTCGCCTCAGTAGAACACTATGGCACAAAAAAGGAATGCCGTACCAACGGACCTTGTCCCGACATTTCTCAGAGTCGCCACCTAAGAGCACAAGGGAGCGGAATAGAAATAACGTACCAAACGGATCTTGTCCCGTCATTTCTCAGAGTCGCCTTATAAGAATATAAGGGGGCATAATAGAAATACCGTACCAATGGATCTTGTCCCGTCATTTCTAAGAGTCGCCCTGTAAGAACACAAGGGGGCGGAACAGAAATACTGTACCAACGGATCTTGTCCCGCCATTTCTAAGAGTAGCCCTATATGCATGTAAGGGGGTAGAATAAGAATGCCGTACCAAGGGGCACTTACCTAGATTGTCTGCTGCCGAGATGGCATTTAGCGCCAGGAAGATGAAGAGAAGCTGAGCCCAGGGAAAAGTCAACATCTCATGCATCACTGATTCGCAAGCGGCATTTCTGCGATTGCAACTTTTCATTTTTCTTCTCGAATTCAGAGTCAATTGACTGGTGACACAAAACAACATCAAAGGCTTACCTTATGAGGTATACAATCACAAACTTGGTCAAAATTACGAAATACTATTTCCCAGAACCTAATTTCACAATCACAAGAAATTATTTCCTTCAGTTTTTTTTTAGTCGTTTTCAGATTGAGTTTAGCAATATGAAAATAAAAAGGAAACAAGGAAAACGCGTGCTTGGTGAAAGAGTTGACGAAACGCAGGCAACACACGTCCGTTCAGCCTCAGCTCCGGCTGAATACTGAACTCTAGGCGCACAAGAAGCGTGGACAATATGGAAGCAAGAAGCATTCCATCTTTCATCGAACGTCTTTCATTTTGTTTATTTATTCCTAAATTCTTTGTTTTAATTCAGTATAATTGCTAAAAATGAAGAATTTAAAAAATTCCTAAAACTATATATAATTTACTTTACACATTAATATTTGAATTTAATTAATCATTTACTTTAAAAAAAAAAAGCGCGGGCAATATGGCAACTGCGGGAGCGTTCCATCTCTAATAGAACACTTCCGGTTTATTTTAATTTTTTCCAACATTCTTTCTTAATTTCACAAAATAATTACTGCAGAAAAATTAGTTCATTGAAATATTATATTCAAATTCAATAATTTTCTCAATTACTTTATATAATATAATAATTTATATTAATTGTAAACAGAACAAGCGACGTTCTAAACAGAAAAGAACACTCCCCCAACTCAAAAAAAAACAATAACAAATTCGCACCAGCACAGTGTGGATGTGCTGAGACCAGCAGAGTTAACAATGACTAAGTGTACAAGTGTGTGAACAAATGAAATGGGTTTGAATATTGATGTCATTAAAAAAGAGGTCGCGGCGCCATCCTTGTTTGACATCTTGATTTCCATTAAGGCAAAAAAAAAGGGGGTGACAAGAACCCGTTTGCATTTCTGCCGAGCCGAAGCCGTTGTGTTCCGTCCCCCGAATTGAATACACACTATTCTTTACACAAAAATCGATAGCTGAAACTCAATTTTCCCTCACAAACTCCTATTGTGTTCTCATACACTATATCCTACATTGCGTTTATATCAAAATAGCTTTAACTATTCTTTATTTTACGGAAAATCCGAGCGCTGAACGTCGTCTGCAGTTAGGGTCCGTCTGTCCGCCACGCTCTTTTGCGAACAATTAGACCACGTGCTTCTGAAATGGCGCCAAAAATTGACTTTCAGAATCGATGGATTGACTTGTGAGGTCTGTGTTAGGTATCGATAATCGTAAAAGGAATCAATTATCGATGCTAGCTGTTAACATGAGTAATTCGTCTCCTTCGGGAATCGCACCTTTCATGGCAGTCGACGCGACAATGAACAAGTCGCGGTCGGTTAGTTAATTAAAACGATTTGTTTTTTTCTGTTGTTGTATAAGATCTAAATTGAGTGTAGTTTTAGTTTTGTTTGGAATAAGAGTGACCAGAAACTCGGGCCAGAACATTCAGATCGAAAAATTTTCATCCGTTCCAGTGCCAAGTAATAAAAATAAACAAGGTTTTCCAGTGTTTAAATAGCAGACGACAAATGGCTCATCAGCAAGCCCGGGGGGGAAAAAATCAAAATGGCGCTGACAGCCGTTTATTTTTCTCGAATTTTCTTCGTTTTAGATGACGTCATGAGAAGCATCCGCCATTTTGATTATGGTTTTCACTTGGAAAAGAAGAAGAAAAAAAAACTCCCTGTTGCCAAGTCGCGAAAAGATTTGCAGCTCACGCACGAACTGGTTCATCCTCAGACAGAGACAGAGGAGAGGATCCATTAAAACGGTCGTGCATTTCTTATGGCGGGACGAGGAAGCGATCGAGAATGGGAATCACGTCGGCGACATTTTGTCGTTTTAACGCGTCGGATAGCGCGCCTTTCAAACGTTATCCTTGATAGCGCCACCGGAGGGATTGTTTGTTATAGATGGGGCAGATGCCAAACCCCGCGCCTCTCTATACCGGACGCCTATATTAAATCAACTACTGAGAATTTTTAAAAAATTTTGGCGCCAAAATTGTTTCCGAATTTTTCTCTGTTTTTTGGAATATTTTCAAGTTGTATTTTCTTTAATCCGTATTTTACACTGCTGTCCGTAATAGCGGGGCTGGTCCGCAGTGGCCTTTCCGGAATAAACCCCCCATACCCTTTCTTCTTCTGCTCCCTTCTTTTCAACGATGAAATATCCCTCCATTGTCTCACATCAATTTCTCTCCAGTTTGTTTCCAGATAGCATCAAACTCGCCCCGCAGGTGAGAACATGTCCTGGACGAACTCGACTCAGCCGGCCATGTTTGTTCATCTCACCACGTGGTGTCTGCTCACACGTTAGCAAGTTTTTCTTGAATAATAATTTGATGCAATTCAACTTTTTCATGCAAATTTCCGCTGCTGCGGAAAACTTTGAAAGCGTGGCCCTCTTCAAATAAAGTAGCAGACAAATGGCTACTGGAAATGAGACGGCATCTTTTAGCAAAAAGCAGCGTTGCCACCTTATGGTAATTTGTATTTTATGCATGGAAGAAGGCGCAACATTGAAATGTAACCAGCAATATACAACCCGAGACAAGAAGCGGTAACTGATGCGCCATATTCGTCCTACAAAAAAAAAAGAAAAACAAAAAAAAAACACCAACTTTTCTGGGAAACTATAAAAAAAAACTTCTGAATTGACAAGGCGAACCTTTGTTTCTGGTTCTGTTGTGTATTTTTCAAGCCTTTTGTCTTTTCTGTATGATAATGGTTTACTTTCACCCAACTCCGTGTCTCATTTTTATCCTCAGAAAACAAAAGAGCTACAGACGATTAGCACG
This sequence comes from Eulimnadia texana, assembly GCA_002872375.1. Taxonomy (NCBI): domain Eukaryota; kingdom Metazoa; phylum Arthropoda; class Branchiopoda; order Diplostraca; family Limnadiidae; genus Eulimnadia; species Eulimnadia texana. The sequence continues at coordinate 17,364,827 of NKDA01000001.1, forward strand.
CCACAGTTGAGAACCAAAAATCCAACCGGAAGGTTCGCAAAAGCTGTTGCGGAAGCAGTACATTCTGCTCGTAAATTGCCATCAAGTTCTGTCACCGATTCCCAAGTTTGGTGAAGACGTGACGATCTGATGTTTTTCACTCGATTCAGACGGTCAAACAACTGACAATCGCGTCTTTTGTCCTCTCGACAATCCAACGCAGGTTTCCTGCGGATAAAAATAAAATTTCAGCGCGCACCACACCTCAGCAGACTCCTCATAAAGTTCCGCAGGAACCACTTACTCGATTTCGTCTTCGATATTCATCCACAAGACGTATATAGCGATGAATAATAAAGCGGCATTTGCGCTACTAATTGCCGTCTATTGCAAAGGTATTGGCGTTGCTATGGCAACCTCTGATTTAAGTCACTGATGAAGAGGAGGAGGGTATTAAGCAACTGATGAAAGCTGCTCGTACAGACGAACGCTAATTGCCCGACGAATAATAAAGTAAATCAGTGCTACCCCCAAAAGAAAGACATTGAGATTCCTGTATAAGGATTTTTCGATATTTTGGGACTTGTTCTCGTAAGTAGGATCCTTGTCACCAATTACGCGATCCTGAAAATCGAATTTACGTTTGACAAGTCGCGAGCGAAAGCTGCCACTGTTATACATCTAATTGGTCCTTTAAAATAAAACAGAAGAGAACATAAGCTGCTTTCAGTTGACGTTTAACTCGCTAAAAACCTGAAAATCTATATATTCCAGTAAAATAATGGCCCACGCAGAACTAGTTCGTTTTACACCGTACAAAACACTATAAAAAGGTTCCGTTACGGTTCCTTTTCATAGTACCTCTTCACAGCAGTGTTTCCAATTCCACTTTCCCCCCTTTTCCCTCCTCCCTTATTTTTCCCTTTTTCCCGTTCGTGGTATAACACAGGTTGTACTTTTAGATTTTCCCTTTTAAGACTCCGTTTCCGCGTTTTTCAGGGAGTTTCCCTTAAAAGTGGAAACCTGCTTCACACTAACCTGCATTACTCTAGTTTTAGACTACTTTCAAGCTACCTAGTTCAATGTCGCCAAAAAGGCACCATAAAAGGCACTGTCATTTTGGCGTGAGGATAGATTCACTTGAAATGGTGTATGGATTGAGTTTGTATTAAGGAAAAAAACACCACAACAGCACTGTTACGTTAGTGCGCAGGATGGTTAGTAATTTACTTATCCCTTTGAGAGTAACCTTCTACCTTGGTAACGAATTTCTTGGAGAAAAAGGAGTAAAAAATGAACGTGGATCAAAAGGGAGGGTACAAAATCACGGGTTAAATTAGTTTTTGGCTTTTCCTCGGCCCCTGCCCCTTCCGCGGGGCGTCTTCTTCGGGGAACCCCTCTTCTTCTTCTTCTTCTTCGTTTCCTCCTCGGAATCTACTTCCTCGGATTCCTCGTCCGAGTAGAGGGGCTCAACCTTCTTGTTTTCGGCCGCCTTACGCTTGGGGCGTCCCCCACCATACTTCTCGCCAGCGAATCAAGAAACTTGTCAGCGGTTTCGGCACGCTCTTTTCCACGACGAGCTATCAGGGCTCGCAGCTTATCGTCGTCCCCTTCTCTTTGAACGAAAAACGTTAGACCCTGCGGAAAAAGTGCTCAGAAACAACTTACTTAGCCTCAGCATCAAGCCCGAGGTCTTTGGCGAGCTTTTCAGCCTCTTTAGCTTCCTTCTCCGCTTTCTTCTGACGAGCCGCTTTCTTTTTCTCAGGTTCCTGGGTAAATGCTTCAAAAGCGGGCACTTTGTCCTCCTCAATCAGTTTCTCAATAACTTCTCTGATGCGGGGTTCATCCTCGATTGTTGAGCACATGACGGATCCCATGATTTTGTCCATGTCGCCTTCAAACTCGACATAGTACTTCTGAATATCACTTGTTTCTTCTTCAGATCCTGCTTAAAAAAATCAAATATCGTCTGACCAGACGATAAATTTTACTTAACCCTACCTTTGTACTCTTTTTCGAATTTTTTAATGTCATCTTCGGTAATTTTCTTGAATAATAATCTCCAGTATTCGTCCCAGTTGATGTCGCCTTTGCCGAACTCTTCCTCATCGACAGATCCTAAATCAAACAACACAACTTTCGCTCAGCCGTTTTAGAACTAATAAGAGGTTTATTTTCCAAACCCGTCTCATCGTAAACTTTGCGTTTTTCCGCGTCACTCAGAATTGAGTAAACTTTCCCGAGCACCTGAAACTTTTCTGTGGCATCAGCCTTTTCGTCCTTGCCGACTCTGTCAGGATGGACCTTTAGCGATTTCTTGTAATAAGCCTTTTTGACTGCAAGATTTGACACAATGTTAGCAGGCAGCCCGGAGAAATCATTAATAATAACTTATGCATACCATCCGAATCCTTGCATTCTTTCCGCACTTCAAGGACCTTGTAAAGATCCGAGGTGCCGAAAAATTTTTCGCAGAGCTCTTTCAAGTTGACCATTTTGACAAAATGACGACTACAAACCTGCGGGAGCTTATTTCTTTTTCGGCGAAAAGCCCTTTTTGGCGGCAAAGTCCGTTTTCTTCTTAAAAAACGGCCCTGTCGACTGCGTGCTAGGTTGCCGCTTCCTCTCTATTGCGTAATTTATTATTTAAGAAGTTTCCCATAAAGAGGGCGCTGTTTTCCCTTTTTCCCCTTTCCGTGTAGATGCCGATCAAAATATCCTTTTCGCCACCATCAAGGATATCAAACAATACTACAATATTATTCCCCTTATTTTTCCCTTTTGAGACCCAATTTTTCCCGTTTAAGAGAATTTCCCTGCAAAGCGAAAGCATTTATTTAAGTTGACAATATCATGAAAATATTATTTACGAAGTGCAAGTTATTAGTTAAATAAATAATAAATGAATAATGTTAAGTCGAAAAATAGTCATTTTTCTGCTTACCAATGCAAATAATTTTTATTTATGAATGAATTATCAAACAAAACATTTAAATTTCAATTTTATTTTCGTTAACCGAGCCATACGCTTATCGTCTATTTTTTGCGAGTTTGTTTGCGGGTGCCGTTTCTGTTTCGTATTCGATCTCAATCTTTCCTCGTTTTCTGTCAGCCCGCGAGGGCAACTTCTTCCTCGGGACGGAAGGTCCCGGTTTGGCCTCTTCAACCTCTTCTTCCATGTCCTCCATGTCGCTTTCCAGTTCGCGTTCGAGGTCACTGTCCGCTTCAATGTACTCGACCTCTCCACTGTCGCTATCTTCTTCTTCCTCGGCTTCTTCCTCATCATCCTCTTCTTCGTCTTCCTCATCCTCCGCTTCCAGCTCTCTCCGCAGCTCGTCGTCAACTTCCTATAAACATAATATCGATTTAAATGCCACTTCCAGTTTTCCGTTTTCCTTTTTTCCCCCTCTGTGCTAAAATATGAAGAAATATTTAATGAAAATCCCCCTTCCCTTGTTTCTCCCTCCGTGCTAGAGTATGAAGCTATACTTCATAGAGTTCCCTCTTCCCTTATTTTTCCCTTTTTCCCCTCCATGCTACAATTTGAAGGTATACTTCTTAAGTTCCCTCTTCCCTTATTTTTCCCTCAGTTGCAGACTATAAAGCCGCACTTCATATTTTCCCTTTAGGGACCCTATTTCCCATTATTTGAGGAATTTTCCTACAAAGGGGAAGCACTTTTAAGTGTTTTTTAGAGTTGAGTAGTTGCGTCAGAACGATTCCTTACCGTTTGCTTTTCCTTTTCAGTTTCCTCTGTGTCTTCCTCAGCCTCGCTCTCCACTTCCTCGACATCCATCGCGCGGTCGAACGCCACTTGCGGGAAGTTGTAAATGTCTCCATACTATATCAACAATCGTTAAGCCTTACAATTCTATTATCTACTCGGAAAAAAACGTTACCGTTCCTTCCTGCAATCGCTGGAGAAGTTCTTTCTCGATCGCAGAATCGATTCTGGCAGCAACCAACGCCTTTTCTTCTCTGCGGGTCTCTCTACGTTCCTGTTTCCGCTGAAGTGGGACCAGCTTTTTCCTTTTTACAAACAAAATTCAATGTCTATCTTTTTTAAGAAAAATAAAATTAAATTAACTTACTGGCGACGGAGTCGCAGTTTCCGCATGCGGATGAGGTACTGTGTTATCTTCAACAAACGCTGCTTGCATTTTTGTCGAACGAACCCGGGCCAGAATATCAGGTATTCGTTGATCTGTTTCAGGGCTTTTTCAAAGTTTCGCGACAGTTTGACTTTCTCCCACATCTGGCGGGGGAAACCGCACCTTTCCGCAGTCTTCATGTACAAGTAACAGATTCCGTTGTGTTCCTGGATCGTGGCGTACTGGCTGTTGGCGAGCGGACAGGACGCTCGAGTACACAACCCCGTCAAGTTATATTCATTGCGGCAGAACCTCTGTGTCTTTGTACTGCGATAAATGCAATAAATCATTCAAATCATTCCAATGTTCAAACAACAGAATGCTTACTTGACTTTGTATGAGCAGAACTGCTTGTTCATGATACTCCACACAATCTAAACAGAACAAATTAGATATTTTAGATTAAATTTATGTCACATTAAAAGAAAACAAATGAATTTACATCGTCGTTTTCCATTTTTTTGTGTCTTTAGATCAACCGGGTGATAGAAAGTTGAATGAGAAGAAAAGTCCGCAACGAGTACACGTGGGAACACACGGAAAAGCGTTGGCCAATGTCAAAACCCCACTACCGAGAACATTCAGTAACACGGGAAGTCCTACCTCCCCATGTTAATGCTGCAAGCGCGAACTTAGCGCCACATTTCTGCGGATGGCTGCTATTGGTACTAAGGCTGCGTTGAGAAAACTAAGGCTGGGCGGCTGAGGCTTTGAGCGCTCGTAGTACTGACAACACTCATCCGCGGAAATCTAGCGCTAGTTTCGCGCTCGCAGCATTAACATGGGGAGATTGGACTTGCCGTGTTACTGAATGTTCTCTATACTTGGTTAAAACTTGGGAGAGACTGAAGTTGCAAAACTGTCGTCTGCTACAAGAAGAAAGCAGCATTGCCATATGTTTAATATAAACAAAAAATAATCGACAGAAAATATTTTTATATATTAATAATTAATTGAACATTTAATTTTCGGTTTTTTCAGTTTGTATAATTCAATTCATTTCAAATGTTTTCTTGGAATTATTTATTCTTCATCATATATTAGTTTAATTTATCCAGAAGTGCTGTAGCCAATTGTAGTTATTATTAAATTAATTAATTAATACAATTTAGTAGTTTTCATCCACGTAATGGAATAAATAATTTATTTTTACATTGAAAATTATTTTGATGTATAAGTGAGCAAGCGAAAACAACAAACCACGTGGTCCCTGTCACAGCCCACGTAAAAATGATGGTGCCTTTTGTGGTGCTTTTTTCGGTAACCCTTGAACTGGCGGTCGAAATGTTGTTTAAAGCTTGGACGCGTTAGGGCAATTCAGGCTACTATTAGAAGGCACTGCAGAAGGGAACTCGGAAACTACGAAAAGCACTGTAATGGTGCTTTTTCGCAGAATTTTGTACGGTATAAAGCATCATCGCTCGGACCCATTTTTACGTGGGATAGTAGAAGTACTAATACTGTCATAACATCAAGGACTTCGTAAAAAATTTGAAATAAACGTAGCAACAAAACTTGTCAATCCATGCAGGTGTATTTGAATGTCCAAACAAACAAAGCAAAACAAAAATCAGCTGAATACAAATGCCAATAACTTAAATGCAAGTTGTTTAACAATGTTATTTTTTAAAAAGCAGCGACAACTTCCACTAACACAGGAAATTCATTTATTTTTCGTGGATTGCATCTTTCAGCGCAATCGCACAGGTGGGTTTAGCTTTTAGCACGAAACTTATCGCAGGCCGTTTGGCGGGGGGCGACTCTTTCCAGTCGCAGGCACTTTGAAAGACAAGTTTCCATGACTGAAACTTGTTTGCACAATAACATTTCTTCGTTTACAGTGATCCATGACTGCAATTCATCGTTCAACTGCACGATTGAGCCAAAATCTTCGGAATCGCCCATTTTCTCAAGTCGCTTGCAGAGTATTCTGATAAACGATGATCCTGAACAAAACAAAATAAGAAATTGAGTTTATCAGACACAATGAAGGTTTACCGTTTGGAGTAAGATATGCTTCATAGCCCTCAATTGTCGAGAAGACTTCGAGAAAATCAGAAAGCGCGGGATTGCGACTCAGGGTTCCGTTCCAGCTCGGCTTCGAGTCCTATCCATCGGCAGTTGCGATTGCCATAGCGCTTGCATTTTGAAAGGTTCCATCGGACGAAGGCACAGTTTTCTTTTCATACAGTTGAGTTTGATTCCCTCTGCAGCTCTGGTAGATGAAGATTTTGGGCTTCCCGTTGAAACACTTTTTGTTTTTCGTGGGGACGAGTCTGTAAAGATTTCTCTGAGCTCTCGGTAAGTTAGTTTTGCAGAGTCGGCTCCGAGGATACAGCTTTCGTCTCCATGGGATAGCACGCAGACCACGATGCTCTGGTATCCCGAGGTTTTGCTCCACTCAGTGATATTTTGGCGAATTTCTTCTGCAGCCAAGTCTTTGTACACGTGACATTCAAAGCCGAACAGGAGAAATGTCGCAGTCAGTTTTTCTGCGTCGAAGCTGGATCCTTCCCTTGTTGGGTTTTTACTCTGAAAAAGCAAATTTCTAAGTTTTAATGTGCTTCACAAATCTACGTAGCAGATTTTACCTCCGGAAAACTTTCCTGATTATAAATAAGGCAAACTCCAGGCTTCTTCCCGCTGTGGTAAATCACGTAATGGTCTTTATCGAACAAAGCGGGGCTTCTCTTGACTTCTTTAATGTTCGGCCTTTCTTTGGGATTATACAAAATCATTCGTTTCATCAAGAGCCATTCATTGGAGAACTCTATATGCTTCGGTGGCCGGGGAATGAAGCTTTCACGTCGGATATTTTGCTCCGATTTCTTGAACGGATGGTCCCCAGAAGTGAATACATGATACATGACGCAGCCCAGAGAGAAAATATCGACTGCCGTAGTGACGGATTTCGTCTCGGGGTCCAGCATTTCCTGTGGGCTCCACCGAACCGTTTTGGATCCTGAGAAACTGCAACTCTTATCTTCTCTAGCCTTTTTGCTGAGACAAAACCCAGACAGCTTGAGCAAAACTTGTTTCTCTACTCTACTTGATTTGTCATAGGTAACGAAAATGTTCTCCGGGGTGATATTGCGATGAATTACTCCGTGGTCGTGAAGGAATGCCACTCCATTGATAATCTGTCGTATTATTTCCTTTCTGGAGATGGTAAATTTATAACGTTTCCCGTGCTCGTTCCAACAGAATGAAATATCCTTTTCTGTGTGTTTGATTTTAAACTGGCCTTGCTTGCTCTTGAATGTTTTTCTTTTTGTAGTTTTGTCTTCAGTCACATCACATATTTTTCGCAAAATTTCCACATCTACAAGGTTTGCCAGAGTGCACACGAAAGGCTCGGCAGCAATGTAGCTGTTGCAAAGTCAGAATAGAAATAAATTACATTAGAAAACATAGAACGCTAATCTTACATAGATCCTGACTGCTGATCCTTCGTGTCAAAGTAATATCTGTGCAAGTTTGTGCAGGTGTGTCCTTCTCGAGCCAGTAAAGCATCTTTTCATGGGAAATGACCCTATCAAAGTTTTGATTGATGAAAGTTTGTCCAGCTTCTGGGGGCACTGCGTCTGCATCACTGCACTTTTGAAAAACGATGATAGCGGCTTCACGTTCCTCAGGCGCCAGTCCGCTGGAAGGATCTTTGAAGGAACCACGAAAGATAAGTTGGCCGTGTTCTCCCTTGAAAATGCAGTTGGTTGGGGAAAACTTGATGTCGTTAAACTCTACCACATCGCCAGGAGTTGTGTCCGCAGACATGACAGCTGGTGTTAAGTACTGTAATGATTACACGTAAATAAAGTAAGGTAGAATAGTTATTATAAGTAACGAAAAATAATTATTTAGGATGAACTACCTCGGTCTCAGTGTCCTTCTTCAGACAATGACACCTTCATATGGACATCGTCTGTGCAAATTTCACTTTCAGTTTTCCCTTTTACTTAACAAGGACGTTATTTTCCCTTTTTCTCCCTTCGACTGCAATTTCCCCTTTTCCCCTCCAGTTTTAGAGGCATACTTCTGAATTTCCTTTTTTCCTTACTTTTCTTTTGGAGAACCAATTTTTCCCCTTTTCAGGAAATTTCCCTGCAATGTCGAAGCACCGAGTCATAGCCGAAAAAAATTATTCAATAGATTAGTGAAATATTGTGATGCAGCTTATTAATTTAAAATAATTTTTAGTTTACAGCGTTTGAAGATTATTGATTAATTTTTTCTAATTCTTCTATATTTCAAACTGGCAACGTTGCATTTGTTTACTAACAACAGATTACATCAAGTATTTGACAAGCACGTCAGATTAGTACAGTACTAATACAACAACGTGGTTTCGTGGGTAGATTTTAAGTAAATCTAACGTCCAGCTGCTTTTTGGGAACAGTTTTAATTAACAATGAACAACACTGTCTCGCTGTTGAGCCTTCCGAACGAGATACTGTATCAGATAACTCGATACCTGAAGCTCGGGATCTCATCTCGTTGTCGCAAACGTGCAATCATCTGAAAACAGTTTGCAGTCTGCAAAAGTAATTGTAATAATTCTTTATAATTGTTGCTTATCATTATTAAATGAAATCGTCGCCCAGGATGTTAGATTGTTGCGAACAGTTTGACGTCAAACCGGGAACGCTGAACAGTTTTCTGAAAACCTGCATCAACCCTGCGTTTTTAACGGTCTGCAACTTCAACCATTGCTACTGGATTCCTGCAAATATTCTCAAGTCTGCCCTACCGAAATTCACGAACCTGGAAGTCCTTCATGTGGCAGAAACCTGATTAAAGTGCCAAAGTATCTGTCAGATTCTGGTCAAATGCTGCAAAATCAGATGCCTCTCCCTGACCATTTCTTCCGTCAGACACTTCTGGATTACGGATCCCCATGAATTAGGTTTGTATCAGAAACAGCGCGAAACCATTTTCAGTCACACCTATTTCGGTCCCTGCCTCGAAACAATGAAACGTGTCGAGCAACTCCACGTATACGGAGTGCATCACTTGGACAGCATAGCTTCCCTCATAAGGTACCTTCTCGTTAGCCTCTAGTCTAAACTGAGATATATTTACTTGTTTACATATTCCTCGAAGCATGTGTCCCAACCTAGAAGAACTTTGCCTTGTTCTTACATTCCACGGGAGACTTTGGAATTCTGTTGTCAGTAATTACGTACCAATCAGAATCCCCAAACTCCATTCAGTTGTCTTCCACTCCACTCCGCTTTACGGACCCTTCATAAAAGAACTGATGAACGCTCTCAGTGAAGTTCTCTTCCCCGAACTTCATAAACTCGAAGTCTGCTGGTTTCATATTCCCGAGCCTCGAGACATGGACCAACCAGAACAATGGGAGAAGTCGAGCGGGATCGAAGCCTTTCAGTACCCGCACGACGAAACCCTAGACTTCAGCGTGGAGACGGGAACGCTGAAATCTCTTGCCATAACTTGCTACGATATTCTTCCTCACGGCGTCTCTTCACTCAAACACCTAAAAGTACTCGGTCCTGCACCAGACAAGGTTTTGTTTCCTATTTCTCATCGCCTTAATCATCCCAATTAAGACAAATAAACATAACCCTTCGTTTCAGGGCCAAAATGAAGAGCTAACCGCTTTCGTGTCCTCGAATCCCGACATAGAAATTTTGGATCTGCAAATGGGAATTCTGTGCAATTTTGCTCATAAACTCCCAGGCCTATCTGTTCTTAACATTGTTGAATCGCCAATTACAGGTATTTAAGATTCTTGCTGAGCAGAAATCGTTTCTGAATCAAAACCGTATTATTTCCAATTACAGGGGATTTTTTCTCGGTCCTGGCAACAAACTGCCCCGTTCTGGAAGATCTGAGTCTTGGGAACCCATTCATGTTCGTAGCGCTTCTGTTTTTATGCAGAGCTATCTGTATTTTCAACTTTAGTTATGTTTTATTTGAATCTAATTCAGGGAAAGGAGAAAAAATCGGTTTAACGAAATGGATTTGATGAATATCTCGAAAATGTCTCACCTCAAACGTCTCTCGCTGCGCGGGCTCCAAGTCAAAAGTGGCAACTTCATCGGACTAGTGAAATATTCAGAGTTTGTAGCACGAAATTTCAGAAATTTTTACTTTCTATTTAGATTTTGCAACACTGCGATCGTCTGGAATCTCTGATGCTGGAGAATATCGGGCCTTCGGGACTTTGCTACTACACGAACCAGCTAACGGAAAACTTGGCCAAAGCTACAAAACTCAAACATCTCCTGTGAGCTTAAAAAATTACCCTAGTTTATCTAAGTTAAAAGTTATAATTATTAAACAAAATATACTCGCGAATTAAATTTATTTTTGATGGTACAGGATCCGCCAGAGTAACGTGATGCCTTTAAGGAAATTACTGAACTCTGTACAGAAATGCAAGTCTCTTCAACAGCTCGGTCTCTTGTTGCCTTCGAGCACTGATCCTCTGAATACTACGTTGAACGCATTTCTCAGTAGGTACGAAATTAAAACGCCAATCAAGTTTAAGTAAAATCTATTTAACCCGAAATGACAGGATGAAGAAGTTCGTGAAGGAGTTGCCGAGACTCGTGGCACTCAATTGTTTGTTCAGCGTTCCGAGAATTCAAAAAGCAGCGAGACGTTTGAGTCAGATCTTCCGCGAAGAGCGTCCTGCCTTCATCGTCGTGATGAAGAATGTGGAATCGCCGCGACGGAAAAATTTCGGAGACTTGCCTGTGATCCACAAGAAGGTCGCTAACTATGTGGAAAGCCCCAGGATTGCCTCTCCGTTTGGACAAAGTCTACTCTAAATCTCGAGGTGTTGTGAATCTTTGTCAAGGAACGGAGAAATGTTTTCGTTTTGTGTTTCTGCTTTGTTTTGAATAAACGAAGGATACCAAAAATACACTTTTGTTACACTATAACTAACAATAAATTTGTGCAGGTATATTGTTTCAAGTTCGTGCGTTTGCACATTAAACTTTTTAGGTAATGAATATTTCACAGTGCTAACTTCCAAAAAAAGTTCAATAAAAGCAAATATCGGTAAAAGGAAACGACAATTTATAATAGATAATAGGTACATCTATACTTGGCATTAAGGGCCATCGTTTTTAAATGAATATATCATTTTAATATGCCAAATATTTTTACTAAATGTGCGTAACGACAATAACAAGTTAAATTAACATACAAATGGTATTAAAGTATATGTACGTCTACATCAAAATGCATCTCCCGTACGTAGTTTCGCAACTTGCCACGAGTGCCGCCACTTTCCCCGATAAGGTCTTATCACTGGGAAGCAGCGCGGCGGTGACAACTACCTCAGGAGACAATACATTCGCGTCAGTCACGATATCAGATACAACGCCCAAGTGCCAAGCAGCAAAACAAACGTTGTGAAACCACTTTACTTCCTTGAAAAAAACCTGGGAGGAAGACAGTGTTGATTATGAACCGAGATCACGTAGTGCATGTGAGCCTTTGACTGTAGCGAAGGCTGTTACTGTTACAGTACGTGAAGTTGTTGGTGGTGCGTTGCTTACAGATTTCAAAACTACAATTCATTTGGTTGCGTTACCTGCCGCAGAGTGGCGCTGTCGTCGGCTTCAATCCTGCGAACGGCGTCTGGCTCTATCATTGCCGTATGTTCCGGTATGTTCTGTTTCAACCGTTTATTCCTTATGTTACTTTTTGCTATTTATTCGTTTAGTTCTATAACAAGGATCTTAATTGCTATAATTAATGCGAATTATGTTTGGTTAATAATTGCAGACTGTTTCAGACAAGATGGCGACTGAGAGAACACTTTTGGGAGCAGGTTCTTATGGAAAGGTTTACAAGATGAGATATCCACATGGCAGCGATACATTTGTTGCCCAGAAGAGGACTGATTTCGGTATGTCTACAAGCATTGAAGAGAAACGCAAAGAGATTACAGCACTTGGGAAACTCGTTGATCATGAAAATATCGTCAAAATTGTTCACCATGAAGAGCGAGGGACTTTAACGTAAGTATTCTGTTCTCTAACCTATCGATAAGGGAATTATATCCGCACTGATACTGGAAACCTTGCAACTGATGGCAGGACAATCAACATGGAATTGTGCGATGCATCACATTAAGATTACATCATCGAGAAAAAGGATAAAGTCTTGCTGTTGTCTCTACCATCCGACGATGAAATGTTTCACCAGCTGGCCGATGCACTGGCCTATTGCCATTCCGAAGGGATCGTTCGCAAGGACATCAAGCCCGGCAATGTCCTGTCAAAAAGGGCACCCACACCTCGGTGAAACTGCGATTTCGGCTAGTCGAAACTGCTTTTCTCGAGAACTGGCAAGCAGTTTCCTGCTTTCAACCCTTCTGGACATCCGGCTGCATCTCCAGATTTTGAAGCCACGGACCGTGGAACCAGTCGCTACCGCTGTGCAGAGCTACTGCAGGCAGACCCCGGGAAGCAGACGGTAGCTACTCCCAAAGTTGACGTTTTCGCTATGGCTGTTGTCTTCTTCCAGATCTTGTTTCGAGACAAGCCAAGAGTTCTGCATCCGTTCGGAGAGTGGCAAAACAAGAACGAGATAGAGGCGAACATCAAACGCGGTGAAAACTGCTTGGAATGACACCTCGCGAAAGGCTGCGAAGCATTCACCTTCTCGACAGGATGCTCAGACCTAGTCCTAGTGAAAGTCCCACCATGGCTTCTGTGTGCAACCATCCCCTTCTCCAGAGTAACGCAAACAGACGAGCCTTCCTTGAGTGTCACATGTATGATTCGGACTCTTTGAGAATGTACAACACGCGGCCACAGTTCACTTACGTAAGTATGACAACTGTTTCAACCGTTCTGCTTTTGCGTAATGTGTGTGAACAACTGAAAACCAGGGAACCTGTCGTTCAGAGAAATTCGCCTGGGAACGTATACCCGGAATTGTGTCCTGGAAAGACGTTCCTGCTTATCAGATGATAATGCAACTAGAAAAGTATGACGACTGGAAGACAGCCTTTTTCAATCCAGAGTTCATCCTTTTCTTTGAGGAGGGATTCAAGAGTCTGGACGTTAAGAGTGCCGCAAGCTTGAAAGAAATCTTGTACCGTGTAAGATATGCAGTTCACAAACCCAGGTTCTCACTTAACTTGTATAACTTTGTATGCTATTTTACCTAAGACATTTCCGGGTCTTCGTTACGGAGGAAGTTTTTCGCAGATGGCCGAAATAAGATGCCCTCACTGATCCTTTTCGTCTGGTTGGAGCTATACGCAACGTATAGCCCGACAGATCCATCTAGCGATAACATAATGAAAGAGTTCTCGCCTCGACCAGACAGATTCAGTTTCTACTCGGTATGATTATTATCTCATTTGGCCACTTTGGTTCGTTGTGCAGTCTTCAGTGCTTCCATTTTTTACCGTTCGCAACAGCCTTACAGAGGCTGATTGAAGTCGACGACACTGACCAAGTCCGGAAACTTCTCGAAAGAGTTCTTGATCTAAATGTGGCTAATGCCGACGGCAAAACTCCTCTGCACTTTGCGCTCAGCAAGCCGTCTGTGTCGACAGTAAAGCGTCTGCACAAGCAAGGCGCTCGCACGTGGGATGTTGCAGATAAAGATGGATGGACACCTCTCCACTACGCCGCCAGGAGGTCTCCTGAATTTTTACAGTTATATTTCAAAAAATTCAAATTAGAGTTTCACGAAATTCACAAGCGAGGCTGGACTCCTCTATACGTTGCAGCTTATGCCGGACACGTGGGAAATGTTGAGATTTTACTAGAGAACCATGCAAACGTGAATGCAGCAGACGAGCGTGGAAACACTCTCATCTTCTGCGTGGCTTTTAATCGGGGATATCAGGACCAGTGGCCCAAGGTAACTTGGTTACTCCTGATTCAGTAGAAGATGATGATTTGACTGCAATCGCGAGGCTCCTGATTCAGGACGGTACTGATATTAATCCCGTGAACAAGTGGAAAGAAACTCCACTGTTCCTTACTGCTGGAAGCAATGCGGCTGGTGTAGTAAAGCTTCTTTTACATCACCCAACTCAAAAACTTGACTTGGACGTACTTGTGGGACTAGTAAGTTACGAACCGTCCCCACTGCCTGATGCAAGTCAAACCACTATCAAGGAGATTGTGTTGTTTCACGCAGTCAGGAATAAAGCCACCAAAGTTGTCAGGCACCTCCTAGAACGAGGAGCTTCGGTGGATGTGCCGAACGCACAGAACCAAACGCCCCTGTTTAACGCTTGCAAGCAAAACGCCGTGGGAATAGCAAAACTGTTGCTAGACAAAGGTGCTGACCCTTCGAAAGAGTGCGAGTCGGGAAAAATTCCATTGCACGCTACCAAGTCAGTAGAAATGGCAGAACTGCTACTCGGGAAGGGAGCTTCTGTTAATTCTAGAAGCAGGGAGTTCGACGAGTACGGGAAGACCCCGATTTTAAATGCTGTCAAGTCAAACAATGCAGCTCTAGTCGAGCTCTATTTGTCTCACGGTGCCGACCCCGACGCAACCAACGCGCAAGGACGCACTCCTTTGTTCAACGCAGCACGGTATCGCGCAAAAAACGTGGCCAAAGTACTCACTGAAAACGGAGCTCAAGTTAATGTGAAAGACCGAGACGGAGAAACTGCTCTCTACTATAATGACCTTAGCGCCAGCAGATCAGTTAGAGACGTACTACTCGATGCGGCAACTGAGACAACTGCCTCTGCCCTACACCTCGCTGCAGAGAGTTGTCACCTTGAAACCCTCGGCATGCTGATCGATAAAGGGGCTGATGTGAATCTGAGAGACGCAACCTCCGGAACGCCTCTTTTAACAGTCCTCAGCAAATCCTTGCTGCCATTTTGTGACGGGTCCTACACAAATAAGACCGTCAAGTTCCTACTTGATCAAAACGCCGATGTCAATTCGAAAGATTACACAGGAGAAACATCGTTACTGGCAGCGGTTCGTAAGTCTTTAAAAGGTATGAGCAGGTTCGAAAACAGCAGTCCCGATGATGAAAATATAGAAATCATTCGTCTGCTTCTCGAGAAAAATGCCGAAGTGGGCGCTAAAAACGATTCTGGCCGTACGCCATTACTACTAGCAGCTAAATTCGGCTTTGTAGAACTGGCAAAACTTATCGTCGAATACGGTGCAAACACTGAACTACTTCGTGCTGAACTGGATGACCAGGAAGGTTTAACTCCCAAGGACAGACGTAACGTGCAAGAGGTCCTGGATCAGATCCGACAGACACAAAAACGCAAATAGACAACAGAATTCACCGCGAGAAACCAAAGCTCAGTCTTCGAACTTTGTTAACTGAACTGCGGGTAACCTGATACAAGTAGTGCCCAATTGCAGACGACGTTTATTTTGTGTTTACAATGTTGACCAACTATTCGTTATTCTCGTGTTGGTTTGATGAAACTTGTGCTGTTGGTGGTCCAATTTGTTTCATTTTGATTTCCTACTTTTGCTTGCTTCGGACCGTCAAACTAGCTTAATTATTATCAGTTAGCTAATTAATCAGCCAGTTTAATGGTCGAATTTTGTTTAAAACATGTCAGCAAACAACATTAGCTGGAATGGAAAAGCTGCCAAATACAAGTTGTTCAACAACACATTATTGAAATTGGGGACCAGTTCCATTAAATAGAACTAAATCCAATTTTATTATGGATTGGATCTTACGACACAATTTCACGGATACATTCGACTTAGTTTTCAGCACCACTCTTTATCGCAGGCAGATTTGCGGCATCGACTTTTTGAAGTCGCAGGCACTTCGAAAGACTAGTTTCCATAACTGAAAGCTGTTTGCAAATGGATTGCTCCACATATTCTTTGTTTTCCACTACAACCTTCTTTTCATTTTTACTCTTCCATGATTTCAGTTCATCGTTCAACTGCAAGACCGAGAGAAAATCTTCTGAATCACCCATCTCCTTGAGCCGCCTACATAGTATTTGGATGAATGGTGATCCTGGGAGAAAAGTTAAATTTAGAAATAAATTTGTTCATAAATACAATTTGATTCAACCTTCTTCAGTAAGATACGCTTTGTATCCATCCATTGTCGAGTAGATTTCGAGAACATCGGCAAGTTCGGGTTCAAAAATCGCGGTTGCACTGTTGTGTGGCTGCGAGTATTCTCCGTCTGCAGTTGCGTTCACCGTCGCACAGGATTTTGGGAGATTTATGCAAGGCACGTTTCTTTTCACATCCACTTGGTTTCGATCTCCTCTGCAGCTCTGGTAAATGAAAATTTTGGGCTTTCCATTGAAATAGTTTCCATCTTTGTTAGGGGACGGATCTCTGAAAATGTCTCTGAAGTTTTTGTAAGTCACTGGTTCGTGGTCGAAACCGAAAAAAGAGTTGCTATTTCCATGGGACAGCACGCAGACCACGATGCTCTGGTATTCTGACTTTTTGCTCCATGTAATGACTTCTTTGCAAATTTCTTCTTTCGTTAAGTCCGGATACACGTGACAGTCGAAGCCGAATAGGGAAAATGTTGCATACAGGTTTTCTGCATCAAGGCTGGATCCCACCCTCCTTAGGTCATCTCTCTGAGAAGAAAATTTCTACATTTGAATTTACTACCACTACAAACGATATATTCATACCTTAACTCTGAACATTAATCTATATAAAGATTTTACCTCCAGAAAATTTTCTTGATTAAATATAAGGCAGACTCCAGGCTTGTTCCCACTGTGGTAAATCACGTAATGGTCTTTATCGAGCAAAGCGGGGCTTCTCTTGACGTCTTCAATGTTCGGCCGTTCTTTGGGATTAAACGAAATCATTCGTTTAATCAAGAACCATTCGTTGGAGAACTCCATATGCTTCAATGGTCGGGAAATGTTTCGTCGAATGTTTTCCTCGTCTTTCTTAAACGGATGGTCCCGAGAGTGAGTACGTGATACATGACGCAACCCAGTGAGAAAATATCCACCGACAAAGTGATGGATTTCACCTCGGGATCAAGCATTTCCCACGGGCTCCATCCGACTGCTTTTGATCCCGTGTTACTCGTGCTCATATCTTTTCTAGCCTTCTTGCTGAGACAGAACCCTGACAACTTGAGCAAAACTTGTTCTGTTTCTTTATCGTAAGCGATAAAAATGCTTTCTGGGGTAACGTTGCGATGAATTATTCCGCGGCTGTGAAGGAACGCCAGTCCCTCGACAATCTGCCTAATTATTTCCTTTTTCGAGATCGTAAAGGAAAGCCGTTTCTCTTCTGCCCTGTTTTGGCGGTTGTCTGTAAACTGGTCTTCGTTCCAAGTGTACGAGATCTCATTTCCCAAATGTTTCACTGTAAACCTGCCTTGTCTGTCAGTGAACATTGTTTGGTTCCCGTCAATCTTTTTTCTGAAATTCTTTGGATTTGATAAATAGACTGAATCAACAAGGTGCGCTAGGGTACACATAAAAGGCTCGGCAGCTATGTACCTGCGGAAAGATTCACGTTAATAAATTTTTGAATCATAATTGACAGTCCTTACATGGTCTTTGAATCTTTGTCTTCCCTGGCTGCATAATATTTGTGCACGTTCTTGTGGGCGTACTCGTCGCGTGCCTTGTGAGCCTCTATTTCCCGAGGAATGACCCTGTCGTAGTGCTGGTTGATGTAGGTTGATTTATCCTCACCCGTAGTGGCAGTATCTGCACTACCATTCGGTTCAAAATCCGTAGTGGCAGTATCGGCACCAGCTTGCTGTTTAAAACATATTACGGCAACTTCACGTTCTTGACTCGCAAGGGCATTCGAGCGATCTGTGAATGAGCCTTTAAAGATGTTTTGACCATGTTCACCTCTCAACAGGCAGCGGGTTTTGGAATACTTGATTCCTTCATACTCGACAGTGTCTTTGTCACTTGTCCCTGAAGAATCCATTACAGCTACTTTTGAGTACTGCAACGGAATAAGTATTGCGTGAAATGATGCAGAAAGACTGAATATAACGAATATACCTATTCCATATGCGTATCAGTCCTGCTTGACCTAAATCTGAGTCATCGTCTGTAGCCAGGAAAAGATTTGAAAAATGTAGAAAATCGATAATCTTACAACAACATTATACTTAAGTATTAATTAAATTTTCACTTTCTGTATATTTGAATTTACAATTCACGGTTTACATTTTTTCCTAATTTTCCTATTAGAATTGTAAATTTACAACATTTGACAATGTTGCGTTTGTTTACAAACATTGGGACAAAATTTTCTACTATTTGACAATCTTTCTACTAACAACGTGGTTCTATGGGTAAATTTAAGTAAATTTAGCCTCTAACAGCTTCTTGGGAATATTATTGTTCACAATGAGCAACACTATCTCGCTTTTGAGCCTCCCAAACGAGATACTGTACCAAATAACTCTGTATCTGAAACTCGGAGATCTCATTTCATTGTCGCAAACATGCAGTCATTTGAAAACAGTTTGCAGTCTGTTAAAGTAAATTGAATAATTCTTTATAATTATTTGTTACTAATATTAAGTAAACTTGTCGCCTAGGACGTTAGATTGCTGCGAACAGTATGACGTCAAGCCGGGAACGCTGAATAGTTTTCTGAAAACCTGCGTCAACCCTGCGTTTGTAACAGTCTGCAACTTCAATCATTGCTATTGGATCCCTGCAAAAGTTCTGCAGTCTACCTTGCAGAAATTCACAAATCTAGAAGTCCTCCACGTTGCAGAAACGCGATTAACGTGCAAAGATATTGGTCACATTCTTATCAAATGCTGTAAAACGAAATGCCTTTCCCTGACCGTTTCCTCTGTCGAAGATTTCTGGACCGCGGATCCAAACAAAATAGGTTTTGGGGGAAAAGATCTCGAAACCATTTTCAGCAAGACGTACTTCGCCCAATGTCTCGAGATAATGAAAAATATGTCAGAACTCCATATTTATGGTTTAGTTCATTTAGATACCATAGCCTCATTAATAAGGTAACTTTATTAGTAATTTTTACTATTTTTGGTTTTTGTAAACTATAAATTTCTTACTTGTCAAAGCATGTGCTCGCTGTTGGAAGAACTTCACCTCGTCCTTTCGACTAACGGAAGAGTCTGGACGTTGCTCAGAAGTCACGTCCCAATCAGAATCCCGAATCTCCGCTCAGTTTTTTTTCACTCGACTCTTCTTGATGGGCCATTTGCGAGCGAACTGATGGACGCTCTCAACGAGACTCTCTTCCCCGAGCTTCCGAGACTCAAGATCTGCTGGTTTCACATTCCTGAGCCTCGAGGCGCTGAACAGCTGCAGCGCTGGAGGAAATCGAACGGAATCGAAGCCTTTCAGTACCCGCACGACGAAACCCTGGACTTCAGCGCTGAGACTGGAACACTGAAATCGCTTACCGTTACCTGCAAAGATATTCTTCCTTATAGCGTTTCTTCGCTCAAGCATCTCAAAGTAGTCGGTCCGACACAAAACGAGGTTTTATTAAGTTTTCCTCATTACCTGTAATTTATTTTTGTGTTTAGACTCTTCTCAGTGTCCAGCAATTATGACAAATAATGTAAAATTTCGTTCCAGGTTAAAAACGAAGAGTTATCCGCTTTTGTGGGCTCGAATCCCGAGATAGAAATTTTGGACTTGCAAATGGGGATCCAGTGTAATTTTGCCAATAGACTTTCAAGGCTTTCTGTCTTAAAAATTGCTGATTCACAAATTACAGGTATCTTTAAATCCTGGTCAGGCAAAATAATTTGAAAACTTAAGACACCACTTTTAACCATCAGAATTATGTAAACGTGTCATAATATCTGAACAAATAATAATTCGATTAATTAATTCTGATCAAATTTGATTTAGATAGATTTAAATATTTTTAGAAAAAATTAAACTGGTTTAACTAATGTAAGAAAAATTGATCAAACACAACAAAAATCATGATGTGTATTTTCTAATGGGTTTAATAGACTTTTTTTAATACAGCAGATTTTTTCTCCATCCTCGCAGCGAACTGCCCCGTTCTGGAAGACCTAAGTATCGGGAACCCGTTTTTGTTCGTAAAATTTTCCGTTTTATTGTTTCGGAGTCTTTTTTTTCTTGTTAGTTGCTGATGAATTATGAAAATTATAAATAAATGATAATATAATAAATTTAATAAATATACAAATATACAAGTAAATACAATAATAATATTACAATAAAATACAAAGAAAGTACGATACAAGTAAATAATAAATAATATAAAATATCAATATAAAATGAAAAAAATTTATCTTGTTTATAGGGAGAGCAGAAAAAGTGGTTTGAATGAAACGGACTTGGTGAACATCTCAAAGCTTGCTCGACTCAGACTTCTCTCGCTGCGGGAACTTCAAGTCAAAAGCGGGAATTTCATCGGATTGGTAAATATTTTCTAAATGTCCAGTTTTATGGAATATTGAAAAAATAACTGTATCTTTAATCAGATTTTACAGCGTTGTGATCGTCTAGAATCTGTGATGCTGGAGAATATCGGCCCGTCTGGTCTCTGCTGCTACTCGAACCAGTTAACGACTAATTTAGTCAAAGCGACAAGACTTAATCACCTCTTGTGAGACTCTAACCCAATCAGAAATCAATGAATAATCTAGAAACTTATTAGTTAAAGTAATCAAATTCGACAAACAAGTTAATAAGTACCGAAACGCCTATATAAAAATGATGGTGCCTTTTACGGTGCCTCTTCAGTGCGAAGCTGTGAACTGGCGGTGTAAACGTTGTTTAAAAGTTAGACGGGTTAAGGCGATGCCAGCAACTGTAAAAAGGAGCCGAGAAACTACGAAAAGGCACTGCAGTAGTTATTAATTGTGCTGGTTCTACTAATCTGGTATACAGTTATAGAATAATTTTAATAATATATTTGTGGAATAGGATCCACCAGAAAAACGTAGTGCCTTTAGGAAAGTTACTGGACTCGGTACAAAAATGTAAATCGCTTCGACAGCTTGGTCTCTCGTTGCCTTCGAGCACTGACCCTCTGAAAATGACGTTAAATGGATTTCTTCATAGGTATTACATGATCATTTACAAAATCAGACAAAAGTCAGTGAAATAATTACATTTTTCTGTTTTAGAATGAAAATATTAGTGAAGGAGTTGCCGAGACTTGTAGCGCTGAACTGCGTTTTCAGCGTTCCAAAGATTCACTGCGAGAAAGCAGCGAGGAATTTGAATCAGGTTTTCCGTGAAGAGAGGCCTGCGTTTGTTGCCGTGCTGAAAAATGCAGAGTCGATTTATCCTGAAACTACGGAAGACCTACCCCTCGTTCACCAGAAGATTAGCAAGTGTTTAGAGAGCCCGAGGATTGTGTACCCCTTTGGACATGTGCCTTAACTCTGAATGCAAATAAAAAGTAATAAAATAATGAACAGAATTAATAAAAATGGAAAAAGCCAGTTTTCCAGATAGATACCAGTTTTAAGTATACGAGAACGAAGAAGCCACGAAAGACGAAACCGCTCGAGATGTATTGAGATAACTGAAACTACAATACGATACGAAAATTATAATAAAATAATCAAATAAATAAATAAGTCATAAAAATTATTATAATAACTGATTCGATAATTAGTTTGGTATATTATGTAATCTGAATAAAAGTAGTTTGATTATTTTAAGAAAATATTAATGAATGTAAATATCGATATGGCAACGCTGTGAAACTGTGGAAGTTTCCACAGAAAAGCAGCAGACTTCAGCAATTTCCCATCTTCACCACCTTCAACATTTTTTAGCGAGGTTTTTCTCGGTTCATTTAAGTTGACAAAATTACGTAAAATTAATTAGATTAAATACAAAATGCCGCCAAAACAATCTTCAGGAGCCAGCAAAAAGGCCGAAGTCAAAAAGAAGGAGAAAATCATCGAGGTAAATAAAGATAAAATAATCAAGAAGTCTAACATGAACGTCAGCCCGAATGTGAAATTATTATCTTCTAATTATTTTTCTTTGTGTTTTAGGACAAAACATTTGGTCTGAAGAACAAAAAAGGCGCCAAAACGCAGAAATTCATCCAGCAGGTCCAAACGCAGGTCAAGTATGGAGGCAGCAATTCGGTGAAGAAACTCGAGGAGCAGAAAAAGCTGGAGAAAGAAAAGAAAGAAGCCGAACTGAAGAAGCAGAAAGAGCTCGGAGAGCTCTTCAGACCTGTGCAGAAAGTCGAAAAAGGAGCTGACCCCAAATCTATCCTCTGTGCCTTCTTCAAACAAGGTTCGACATATTTCGCTACTTCATTTTTAGATTGCGTAATGTTGTTTGATTTTGTGAAGGAACGTGCGGTAAAGGAGACAAGTGCAAGTTCTCGCACAACCTGGACATAGAGCGCAAAGCCGAAAAACGCAGCATTTACTGCGATACTCGCGAGGATGACGAGAAGAACGGCACTTCGGCTGACTGGGACGAAGACAAGCTCAAGGAGGTCGTCGAAAAGAAGCACGGAGAGAGCGACAGGCAGAAAGTGAAGACGGACATTGTACTGAAGATTTTATTATGTTTTTTTGAATCGTTTACTGATTTGTTTTTTCTGTAGATTTGCCGCTATTTCTTGGACGCTGTCGAGAAGAACAAGTACGGCTGGTTCTGGGAATGTCCCAATGGTGCAACTTGTATTTACAGGCACGCTCTGCCGCCAGGCTTCGTTCTGAAGAAGGTAAATTTGCGTTTTGTAAAATTGTGCGATTTTTTGTAATGTTTTTATTAAAACGTGATGATATTGGCTATTCCAGGACAAGAAAAAGGAGGACAAGAAGGATGAGATCTCGCTCGAGGACTTGATCGAGAAGGAACGAGCGGCGCTGGGCCCAAACCAGACGAAAGTTACTCTGGAGACTTTCCTGGCCTGGAAGAAGCGAAAAATCGAGGAAAGGAAAGCTGCTGACAAAAAAGAAGTCGACCGCAAGAAAGCAGAATTCAAAGCGGGAAGATCAGTCGGGGTATAGTGTTTTTCTGTCATCACGATTTGTATTATTGTAGTTAACAGAAAAACTTAAATGTATTTTGCAGTTATCAGGACGTGAAATGTTTACGTTCAACCCAGACATGGCTCGCGACGATGCGCTCGACGACGGAGACGACACTTTCGATACGGCCAACCTGGTCCGCGAGGAAGATGACGAAGATCCCGAATCCAACGTATGACAATTTTCTGTCTTGTAGTTTCTTCAAATAATAGTAATGAATTGAATCATAGTACCGAGAGCTGAACATGGACGAGTTCACGGCTACTTCGATGGTTGATGGCCCCTGTACTGTTGCACCCGAAAAACGAGAATTCGGCAAGACTGAAGAATCCAACGGCGAACTTCTCGACGAAGCGGCCGGTGGCGTACCAATTGACGAGAACCTCTTTGCCGACGAAGACGACCTGGACGACCTCGAAGAAGACCTCGATGACCTCACTGTCGACGACTGATAGGAATTTTTCACTTTAAATTTTTTTTCTCTTTTTATGGTTTCTTTTCTTTCTTTTTTTTCTGGGAGGAAAAATAAATGTTATTTCCATATGCTCTGTCGGAATACTGAAAATTTTTGAAATATCAATTATTTATTGTGGATATCTACACAGCCGGTTAAAAAATGGGAAAAGTACAATTCAATGGACTAGACGTCATTCATCATACGAAATATTCACACACAAAAACCATTATTAACAAGAAAAGGAGGGGGAAATCGCTTTGAGCTACCCAGTTTGATACGGAATAAGAAAAAATCCGTTTATAGCTGATACGTTTACATAAGAAAATGGTCCCAGCAAATCAAAAACATAATATTACAAAAATTATTGCACAAAAGCTTACAACACAATTCAAAATGGCACGAAAAAAATCTCGTTTGTTTAATACGTAGCTGCTGCCGTCTTGTGAGCTGCCTGTACAATACAGTTTTTCAAATCGCGAGCCAACTGCGAGATGGCCACCACAGAATCGAGCATCGCCTGGACAGCTGTAACGCTGGGGAACTCTCTACCGGCTTTTTTCGTAGCATTGACACATGTCTGAAGGCTCTTGCACAGTTTGTTCGAGCGATCGAGAACTGCGGACTTCAACTTAGCGTTGGAAATGTTCCTGTGGACTGTGTCTCCGATGCAGAGAAGCTTGTGGGCACTCAGAATGACGAACTTCGAGTAACCGACGAAAAGTTTGGGCGGTTCGTTTCGCTCAATGGTCAGTATAAAAGCGTCAATTGCGTTGGTCAAGTAGCTGAAGTATGTCTCAACCTGGCTACCGTAGAACTCGATCAAGTTCCTGTCGGAATCGCTGAAAATTACCTCTTCTTTTCGATCGGGTAGAACGGCTGGTATCGAGTCTGACTGCCGGATTAAAGTATCAAAGACTTGCCTCATTTCGTGTGGGAGACTTCGTTTGAGTTGCTCGTTTTCTTCGTCGAACTTGGATTTCGATTCCAGGTTGACATAGTCGTAGTCCTCGATCCACTGCGACTCGTCCGCCCTGCGTTTGGCGAAAAAGTTGTGCCCTTGTTTCTTGATGAATAATGTCACCTACAAAATTGTGAAATCTGTGTTTTAAATGTTTTAATGCAAAATTTGTTCAATGTTCCCATTTTTCACAATTCACTTTTCCCTTAAAGAGAGAACCATTTTCCCTTTTTTCCCCTTTGTTACAAAAAGGCTATTTTAAATTTCACTTTTCCCTCTTCCCTTATTTTCCCCATTTCCCCTTCGGGCTGCAATTTGAAGCTGTACTTCCAAATTTTCCTTTTCCCTCTTCCCTGATTTTCCCTTTTCCAAACCCATTTTTCCTTTTCCAAGGAATTTCCCGGGAAGTAGGAGCACTGTTTAATATGAAACAAACCTGATGGACATCTTGCGGCAAGTTTCTGCAACAGGCCATCAGCTGGTCCATTTCGCTGCGCATTCGCGATTGTCGTGGAGTCCTAGGGACCCATCCTTGATTGTCCAGGATCGCCGTAGTGGACTGTACAATATAATTGGCGTCTTGAAGTGGCCTGATCAGCAGGGAAAGCTGATTTTCAAGTTCGGGATCCCGACCGAGTTTGTGAGCGTTCACTAGCGCCCCCTTGGCGAAATGCAGCAGCTCCTGCAGCGAGGATCGTAGCCGCACTCCCATAAGTTGCGATTCCAGCGCTGGTGATTCCTCTTTCCATAGTTTTAACAGCTGTCCCGTCGAACTGACGATCTCGTTTTCCAGCCTCTCGATGCTTTCAACCGCAGAACTCAGTTCCAGCGGCAAACTGGGAACCTGAACAGATTTGGGAATATCGTAGCAAGACTGATCGTCAATAGCCGAAGCTAAATCTCGACTTTCTGCTTTCCGTAGCCCCTCGATTTTAGGTGGGAGGTCGTAGAGCGCGGGTTCGGGAAGCTCTACAGGTTTTGGGGCTGCGGGGATATCGTAAACCTCAGACAGCGGCTTGGGTACGTCGTAAGTTTCTAGACTAGAGACGCTGGACCTGCCCGACTGACTGCTGCTGACGATTCCCGCTCCACCGATACTCGACAGCGAGAGGCTCTCCGAGCTGTTGGATCGGGCCGTGGAGAGAGCGGAGCTTTCCGAAGACCCTGAAGAGAGTAGCGATACCCCACTGGAGCGGTCGGAGAAACGCTTGACGGCAGGTACGATATCATAGTGTTCCGCGATCGCGGCTCCGGAAACGACAAGCGGGGAGCGTCTCGGGGAATCGTAAGTGTCGAACGTCCTCGGGACATCGTATTCCGCTCTTCAGGACAGAACAAAAAATTACGATTCGTTGAACTAACACTATAACTTACACTAACAAACTCACATGGCAGCGACTGGATGTTTCGTTGTAAAGTTATGATTGCGCGGGACGTCGTAATCGAGACAGGCTTGAGCCAGCGGGCGTGGCGTGTCGTACGACTCCTGTGGGCGGAAGAGTGGGCGTGGTTCCGGAAGTGTGTCGTAAGTCCCTTGCGATGATTCGTAGGCAAACACTTCCCCTTTACGCACCGGGGTCACGACCTGACACGAATAATTACAAATTTTAATTTTAATTTAATATTAAGTTAATTGTATTTTTCTTGCGGAAGTAAATAGGGGCTTTGACAGTGACGCTGTTTCCATGGAAACGTCAATGGTTTGTATTGATCCTTGGTTTCCTTATGGGAGAAGGGGGGAAAGCAGATTTCGATTTATTTATACAACTTGCTCTTCTACTACGGACGGCCGTATAAAGCATTTCTATTGCAAAATTTCGCTCGAAAATCTTTTCAAAAATCTGCAAAAAAAAATCGCAAAACACATCAACACGAAAAAAATTCAAAATTCCTTGAATTTGATTGGACAACGGTGTCCGCTATAGCGAGAAGGACGGGAAAGAAGATTCGATTGGTGAACAGGACCCACTCCTCTACTACGGACGGCAGTATAAAATATTTGTACTGCAAAATTTCGCTCGAAAATCTTTTCAAAAATCTGCAAAAAAAACGCAAAACACGTGGACACTAAGAAATCGACAAAAATTCTTTAAACTTGATTGGATAAAGGTGTCCGTTATAGAGAGGCACCCCGTTTTGGCTAAAAGCAGACAGATGGTCTTTTCCCACAGCCAAACTTTATTAACCCAAAGCGGACACAATATCCGCGATTACCGGAAACGGGTAATCGGTTTTCCCCTCACCTTATTAACGCGGATAAAACCACGAGCATCTCTCAGAGGTTGCTGATTAGCCCGCACAGCGCTGCTTAGCAGTCCCTGCTTGCTGTTGAGAGAGCCGCTGCTACTGCCGCTGCTGCTGCTGCTACTACTACTGCTGCTACCGCTGCTGTTCAAGAGATGCGGACTGTACACGGGGCTGCTACCCGTGCTGCTGGTGAGGCTGATACCCCGGATGCGTTGTATACGCGAGGTATCAGGCGTAAGCGGTTGGCTGGGCAAATTCCCTATTGCGAAAAATTTTAAAAATAATAATAATAAGGATAATATAGAGACTACGTGCGGGATTAAATATGTCATTATCTTTTTTATTCGTATTTTTATTATTTGTTAACTTGCGTCATCGCACATATGCGATTGTCATTATCTCTACAGTGATAGCCGTTGTCATGGCAACCGAGTCATCAAGTGATAACACACTGATAACATCTTCCCCAGTGTTATCACTAGTTATCGGCTGTTATCACTCGACTAGCAGCTGTCGCTACCTGTCGTCCACGTAAAGAGCAGAGCCACCATCCTTCCAGTCCTCCAGTGTTCTGTTCGAGGACAGTCAGAAGATCTCCCTTGCGAAAGGCCAACTCGTCCGGGGATTCGGCAATATTGTCGTACAAAGCCTGGGCCATGCAATGCTGCAAACAAAAAATAATTAATGATTACTTATATAAGATATTTCATAATAATAATGAATAATTAATGCAGTTTTCACACGGTTTCACCAAAAACCGCACGCTTCCCTAGTCAAGAAGTCCACAAAATAAATTTATTCTTGTAAAAATTATTATTCTTAGCCAGATTTTGAAATTGTGGACTTTCCCCGTCATAAAACACTGGAAATTAAGTTAATTTCGAAAGTCATTATCTAAATAATATTGACTTTTCTCTTTGCCCCCACGCACTGGCTGATAAGGAGTGCTTCTACTTTGCGGGGGAAGTTCCCTGAAAAAGGGGAAAACGGGGTCTGAAAAGGGAAAAGTAAGAGAGGAGGGGAAAAGGGGAAAATCAAAAACAACAGCCTGTATTCCAGCACGGAGGGGAAAAAGGGGGAGGGGGGAACAAGGGAAGAGGAAAAAAGGGAAAATCTAAAACAACAGCCTGTATTCCAGTACGGAGGGGAAAAAGGGGGAGGGGGGAACAAGGGAAGAGGGAAAAAGGGAAAATCTAAAACTACAGTCTGTACTCCAGCACGGAGGGGGGAAAGGGGGAAAACAAGGGAAGAGGGGGGGGGAAAGGGGATATTGAGAGTGGAAACACTGCTGATAAGAGAGGTTCAGCTTTTCTCACGTCCGGATTAAAAGGTTTAAGTTATTTTTATTAAGTTTTAATATTGTAAATATTTTGCGGGAAGGCGTGTTAAACAAAATGGCGTGTTTGAAAGCGGGGTAAATTGTTTATTTAGCGTAGATTTTTAACCCCTGGATGAGAAACACAGGCGACGGACTACGCCCCATCAAAACACATATGCCCCCACGTCCAAGGTAAATATATACGTTATTTTGTTAAAAGGCTGTGGATCCGGATATCCGCAACGGTTACTCCAGGATTCGATTACTCTATATGATTGTTCTGGATGTCCATAAGGGTTACTTTTCGATCCGATCACTCTACGGCCGGTTCCGGTTACTCTATATGATTACTCAGGTACAGATTACTATTTATCTGGTTACTGATACGTTTACTATGCTTCCGGTACCGGTTACTCTAGATGATTACTCCGGACGTCCGTAACGGTTACTTCTGGACCCGATTACTATGTATGATTACTCTAGTACGTCCCGGTTCCAGTTGCTTTCGGACCCGATTACTTTACGTGAATGCTCCGGTATCAGTTACTGTCTAAATCTGATTACTCGCAATGATTACTCCGGATATATCTGTAACGGTTACTTGAGGGTCCGATTATTCTATATGATTACTCAAGTACAGTTTAATATCCTGGTTACTGATATGTTACTTTGCTTTCCGGTTACTTTCCGAATCCGATTACTCTACCTGATTGCTCTGAATATCCGTAACGGTTACTTCCGGATCCGATTGCTCTATATGATTACTCCGGTACTGGTTCCGGTTACTCCGTACGGTTACTCAAGTACCGATTACTTCTTATCTAGTTACCTATTTGATTACTCTGCTTGCGGTACCGATTACTTTCAGGATTCGGTTACTCTGTATGATTACTCCGGTGACTGATTACTTCGAAGTTTTGGACCAATCAAAAATTGAATGAGTCATTCAAACGGAAAGTAAGGAATTTGAAAACTTTTGTTATTTGATCTGTTTTAGCCAGTCAAGTTTCAAGTTTCTCAGAACGGTTACTGAGAAAACAAGGTCCGGTTACTCGAGCAATTACTCCAGTTTCAAGAGAAACGGTTACTCAACGAATCCGATTCCTTGCAGTGATTCATAACCGGATCCGTGTTTTGCTTTGAACGTTTTATGGAAGTGATGATTGCTTTATATTAACCCCCGAGGCAAGGACGAATACTTGTGACCGATTTTTCATTTTCCAGAATTTATTTATTTTTTCTGGGGAAAAGGTCACGTGACTTTTTCAGCGTCGCTCGTTGGCTGGCGGCAAGAAAATCTCGATGACGTCATTGGCCAACAGAACCGCCGGAAGTTTCGCTGGAAAATTTTCAAGTGGACGATGATTCTTGAAACAACCAATGGGGGTGCCAAGTTACAAAATTTAGTTTGTTTTGGCAAGTTTTAGAAATGACGGGACAATGGCGCAGCATAGGAGACTGGCGAGTCTGAAGAATCACGGGACAATGGCTCAGTATGGAAGAGCTGGTTCTTAGGAATCACGGGACAACGGTCAGCATACCAAGGGCGAATCTTAGTTATCACGGGACAATGAAATATATTGCGAGATTCGGTAACACTAATACTCAACTATCAATTTAATTAATGGGATCATTCATTTTCTCCGTTTTAAGATAAGGTCCTATGCTGATCCATTGTCCCGTCATTCGTCAGGTTTGCCCATACCCTGAGCCATTGTCCCGTCATTCGAAAGGTTTGCCCATACCCTGAGCCATTGTCCCGTAATTCGATAGGATTGCCAGTATGCTGAGTGACTGTCTTGCGATAATGAAGTTTTACCATTCCTTTGGTGAGGCTTGTCCTCAAGATTTTTCAGATTTTTAGCTGAGTTTCTAAAATAAGGAAAGGAATCGGAGTCACGTGTCCTTGCCCGAATCAATATGAAGGACGCCCCCCTTACGGCGCGACGCACTCCATAAAAAATCTTCTCATATTCTGTGGAAAACATTCCGTACGAGAATCACGTAACCGTCGACGACAAATTGCTTAACAAATACATTGGATAAAGATTAAAGATAAAAAAAAAAATACTTCACGTGGTTTTAAATTCAAATCTGACTTACGCTCGAGAAATTCGGCTGCTGCTGCTGCTGCTGCACGAGCAAATTGTCCCTGGTTCGATTCAGGAACATTTTTCCAGAAAAACCTTGGCCAATTTGCAAACTTTCTGTATTGTTGAAGTAAAAAGTGAAAGCTCTTGCGGTTAATTTTCTATAAAAGTGCCTGTGAAAGGCATCTGATTGTGCGCACAAATTGAATCAAAAATCGGCTCTGGGCCACGACTGAACTTTCTGCGGCGGCTGCTCTCTGCCAACTTTCTGTGGGTATCGGCCAGCGCTAAGTGCCGCTTTGATAGTCAGCCCACTCAACGCGACAAGCAAACATCAAAGCGGCTACAGATCTTCCCTATCTGAAGCAAAGAAAGCAAGCGCAGCATCAAGCAAAGATAAAAGCGCCTATTCACAGCTCTTCCTATGTTTAAGCAAGGATGCATAGTGCAGAACAAAAATAAAAGCGGCTATTCGCATCATAGTCCCCCTTGTTCTTAAGCAAGGAAGCGTAGTCTCAAGCGAAAATAAAAGCGGCTATTAATTAGATCCGGCTTTCTTTCTTACGGCGCGTACTGTACATTCTTTTCCCTATAGAAATATAGCACACAATGCAATGCAACAATACTGTGTATGTTGAAAAGTCATAAAAGGTTAAACCTTTATTTTGTTGTGATAATGGTGTGTATGGCGTGCAGAAATATTGAGCGAAAGAAGAATAAACAAAGTTCAATACAACATGGAGACTTTGGCGAAGGTTGTTTGTCCATAAGGAACATTGCTATCAGCCGTGTGCTTATCTCAAATGCAATTCTGAGAGATACAAAGCAACATAAATTAGAAAATCGTGCAATGGTGTCATAACTCGTACGCCTAATTATAATCTACCGCCTATAATGAGCGATAGGTTTGTAAAAAAAAAACCTAGCTGAGTATGTG
Source organism: Eulimnadia texana (assembly GCA_002872375.1). Classification (NCBI taxonomy): domain Eukaryota; kingdom Metazoa; phylum Arthropoda; class Branchiopoda; order Diplostraca; family Limnadiidae; genus Eulimnadia; species Eulimnadia texana. Next base: position 17,395,915 of record NKDA01000001.1, read on the forward strand.
TGAAAACAAAGGTGGAAAAACCTTGCAGCGGTTGTAGCTTCTTAAGGAAAGCGATGAACAAAAAAATCAAAGACGGTCTTTGCATATTCAGGAAGGACTAAGCGGCGCCATGAAAATTTATAACACATGTAACTGCCCCAAGCTTTCACGGGGCGCTATATGCACCTTCTCTCTTTCCCAAAAGTAACCAACATACATCACCTGTTTTCTTCTATGTCTCGTAGTGTACTAAGCTATTATTTTAAAATTTACTAAGCCGAATTATACTTTTACTTTTCACGTTTCTTCATAAGACCGTGTGGCCTAATGGATAAGGCGTTGGACTTCGGATCCAAAGATTGCAGGTTCGAGTCCTGCCACGGTCGAACTTTTTTTTTCTCTTTTCCTATCCTATATTCTACTACCTTTGTATAATCGTATGATACCAGATATGGATTTTAGATTTTTTTTTTTAAATCACGTTTAAGATAATTATGGGTAATTCTGATGCTGAATTCCAACTAAACCAGCAAGGCAGAATATCACGAATGACCTTAATGAGCGTTTTATTCCTTTTATTAAAACATCATTATACCAGCAGGACTGGTTTTGTTTATTAGGAAATATGAAATTCTTTGTCGATGATGAGGATCTGTTTTGTATTCTGTATAAACCCCACCAACGTGGACTTGTATCATTATAACCTGTTCCGGCTCTGACGTTGACAGTTGCTTTGGTCTTGCACGTCAGTCTAGACAAATGGCGGTAACGAGCGAGTTCTGGAGACTTGTGAGAGAGAGAGAGAAAAAAGAATCTTACATGAAGAAGGTGATAACGTGTGATAACAGGGTGATAAGTTGTTGTAAGCTGGACGAAGCCTCAAATGGCAGGCCAATATAGAAAGTCGAAACCCATGCAAGTAATAAAAGACACTTCTTAAAAGGAAGGATACACTCGAAACAAACCGGTTACGTGCGTTTTTTTTTTTTGTGGAACAAAATAATCCAATATGGCTAAAAATCTGAAAGGATTGTCTTGCCATCATACTTCATTAGAACAGCATTTATAATTCATATACCAACTTCCAGTCGCCGTAACAAAGTTTACAGTTAAATTTTTATAACATCGAGGACTATGATTATTGATTTAGAGGTCTGAAATAGTACTTACCAAGCCTTCCCATCGTTTGCAGTTAAGCAGCTTACTTTTATCTTGACAATTGGTGCAGCAGCAGCTGCTGCTTCCAGTGCAGCCTTTCATTATTTGACTTTGGAGCTAGTGGAGAATTCCAGTTGGCCGAATTTTACGGTCACGCTCGCCCTTGACACGCTATTTACTACAAATGATACTTGGACTTTATTTTTTGAATTTTGCAGTTGAATTAAAATCTGATGAAATTGTGCACTTGAAATGTTTCTGCTACAAGAGTCCGGCAACTAATGGGCTCCCGGGAAACGGGTCCCGCTTCTTTTGTAGATGTAGGTCTTGAAAAAAGGTTTGTCGTGTACCGCAAGGCATAACCCAACACGCGCTAAAAATCAACACGAAAAATGAATTAATAACATTTTTACGTTATCTGTCTTATTTCCTATTCATTAAGTATCTTACATTTATAATTAAAAAAATTATTGATTTAGAAACTCGAGCTGGAAGATGCTTAGAAAGATGCTGGACTTACATGAAGTTAAAGGATTTGTTTCAATCCGTAGTTTTCTTTAGTCATAAATTAAGTGGGAAGTTGGTTTTAACTAGTTTAAACTAAGATTTGCGTGTTTTTTTTTATTAAATAAAGGATACAGGTTTAAGAAAAACTTAAAGAAACAAGCGTGGACGGAATAAATAGGATTTGAAAATTTCCCGCGTAAAAGTTTCAAAAATGTCCGCTAGATGGCGGTAGCTTTTTATTCAATATTTCACATATACTAAAACAAAAACTGAATAATAATAACGTAATTAAATGTAAAAATTAAGTTATTTAAATAAAAATTTGAAAGATTTTAAATTAATATATTATCAAGATTTATTATTTTTATTCAATCTGGCAACGCTGGGTAAACGTCATTTGTTGTTTACCATTTTTCGTTCATCAGTTCGTTCGCCTTGCTTCGGTGTGAAGGTATCGTCACCTCATTTTTGCTTTGTAATGCTTATTCGTTGTTTTTCGCCAAAACTATAAAAGCATTCTGATAAGATTTAAGATCAATATTCATTCTGGTTTTGCAGATTAGACCCTTGCTTGGCCCCAAATCCTGTAACAGCATTGTGAAAATGACGGCTCGATTGGAACCTTGCTTACCTTTGGACTTTGACGAGAAAGTCTTCGAAGAAGTAGTCGATAAGGCAAAGGACTGGGCTTTAATGCATGGTATTTGCTAACTAAATACTTTTTCACGGTTTTCGCGCTAAAATTGAGCCTTTTGTGTGAGCAGGAGCGTGTATGAGGTCCAGAGCCAACTTCTCGAAAGACGTTTTGCAGTTCGCTCCTTTCGTTTTGCTGCCGTCAGTGTTTCCACGCAACGAGTATATCAAAGCCGTAGAGCTGCAGCCGTTGATCAACGAACTAATCCACAAAATCGCACACAATCACGAGTTTTTACAGGATGCCCTTTCTGTGTAAATAAAGCTGATTTGTTAATTATAATTAAATGTTTTTAAACTCTTCGTTTTTATTTCCCAGAACGGTTACAGTCGATCCGTTTACCGCGTCCCTGTACAAGATCTACGAGACTGTTCGTGCGGAAGGCATCACTCAGGTAAAAGTTTTAAACAGTTTGATTGTTAAAGTAAACAAAACATTCAAATCAACATTCAGGCCAGGTGTAACTATCGTAGAAGGCACCAGAGGTTGTACAAGTTTTGAAGTAATTGTTAACACTTTATGGGAAAATAATGTGAACGGGGAGCTTTTACCGAGCATCAGGACACGAAACTTGAACCGCTTTTGGTCTTTTAATGACTGACATTGAATTTTCAACTACACAGGCAACAGCGCTTGGCTTAGTACGAAGTGATGTCATGCTAACGGCTGTGGGTGAAACCTACAAACAGAGGCAGGTGGAATTTAACACAATTGCTGCTGGATTTGGCTGGTTAGGACCGGCATCGGGTCTCATTCATAGGTATCGAAACAATTTCCCTGACGCAGCTGTCTCAAAGGCTATATCTCCTCTACAAAATGTTTTTCGCTCGCTTTCTTATCTTCTCCCCAAACTCTGCAAAACGGTCAAACTAGAAAACCTCAGGGGTGCGGAGCAAAAAGGTTGCATGCCAAAATTATACGCAAATCTTTCTGGGATCTGTAACGGCTTGCTGGCAAAAAGATGTTACTCGTTCAATGCAGTCGTGTAAAACGTGTTCGTGGTTTCTAGTCTCGGGCAACTGTATCGTGAATGGGGGAGCAGGGTCAGTGTTTCCACTTTGCATGGAAATTCCCTGAAAACTTGGGAAATGGGATCTGGAAAGGGAAAATCTGGAAGTACAGTCTTGTATTCTAGTACAGGGGAAAATAAGGGAAGAGGGGGAAAAAGGGGAAAATTAAAGTGGAAACACTGAATAAGTTTTCTATGTTAGAATCAATGCTTAATAGTTTACGAGGTGTTGATGTGTATTATAAAAAACTAGTGGTCGTTTTCCAGGGCGTGTGCTGCGGGCTGCTGCGGGCTGATTACCTTCTGCACAGCGGCAATGCAGGGACGGCTGTCAACAGCTCGGCCGCACCCTCGGTGCGACAGGTTGAAATTAACACGATTGCCTCGAGTTTCGCCGGCATCAGCACGCACTTGCCTGTCCAGCATCAGTAAGGAACCACCACACACAACTCGATTAGTAAAATGGGGCCTATTTCAGAAAAAATATGGTAGCTAAAGTCCAGCCTCTCTACTGCGGACGGCCCTGTAAAATATATCTGTCGCGAAATTTCACTTGGAAATGGATCTAAAAATCACGGAAAAATTCGAGAAAAGTTTTGGTGCCAAGAAAGCGTTAAAATTTTGTTTAACTTGATTTTATAAAGGTGTCCGCTATAGAGAGGCGCGCGTTTGGAATAGGCCCTGTAGCTCCGCTCCCCTCGTTTACCCCCACCTTTCCCTTTTCTTAAACAAATTAATTCTGACTTCCCTATTAATAGCAATACTGCTTTCTTTTTTTCCTCTTAACTGATTTAACTAAAATTTTCTATTACTAATTCCTGAATTAAATTTTTGATTTTCTAAATGGATTTTGTCTCGTTATTTAAGGTTCGTGCTGCAGGAACTGGGCCATGGCGAAATGCTGGACAACGTAGGAATTCAGCTATTTATAATATTATATTATTTTTGTAAAATTAGCTGAATTTTTCATTTTTGAAACAGCTTCCCGAGAACCAAGCTCTGCAGTCGCTCGCTGGCGGGATGCTGAAGGCCTGGCAAATTTACGGCAATCCAAAGTAACACAGGAAAAAAATATTTTATTTATAATATAATAGTTTCCTGATTCCTGTTCATAAATTATTTAATTAATTTTCAACAATTCAGTTTTCAAATTTTGTTTATATTAAATAAACAGGTCAGTGATTTTGTTTGTCATCGAGGATGTGACGTACAACATTTGCGACCAGCGTTTCCACGAGTTCGAGGTGCGGCGACAGAACCCGAACGTTAGGGTCGTTCGACGAACCCTAACTGAGCTTGGTCGAGGTGGAGCAACGTTAGGACCTAATAAGGAACTTCTCGTGTAAAAGCTTAAGAAAAATTAATTAATTTAGCTAAATTAATTTGTATTCGTCTTTCAGAGACGGACTAGAAGTCGCGGTAGTCTATTTCCGTTCAGGCTACGCTCCAGAACAGTATCCCTCGCCCGACAATTGCGAGTGGGACGCTCGACTTTTGATCGAAAGGTCCCTTGCCATTAAATGCCCGAACATCGCTTACCACTTAGCGGGAACGAAGAAAGTCCAGCAGATCCTTGCCAAACAGGGAGTCCTGGAAAATCTGTTAAAAGACCAAACAAAAGCTGAAAAGATTCGTGAATGTTTCACTGGACTCTATTCGCTCGACTTGGTACGACAACTTCTCGTCTTTCACGATTTCTTTTTTTTTATAATTTTTTTTTACTTAAGAATGAAGAAGGAGACGCTGCTGTGGAGCTCGGTCTTTCGAATCCTGAAAACTACGTTCTGAAGCCTCAGCGGGAAGGTGGAGGCAACAACGTCTACGGCGAAGAAGTATATTTCTATCTTAATCAAAATTTTGAATTAATTTTGTACAGTCACGAGCAAAAAAAAAAAAGTATCCACCTGGATAAAAGAATATCAGTTTTAAGTAAACTTGAACGCTACCGTGGCGATCAAATAGAGCTCAAGAAGGATTAAAATTATTTCAATTTTCACGCATGTTAACAATTTGATCGCTAAAGTAATAGATAAATTGATTTTAAAGCAACTTTGTTTAGTCTGGGTGGACACTTCTTCTTTTGCTCGTGGCTGTACAGTTGTGTTCAGTAAAAGAAAACGGTACAGCATGGAAAGGTTAAACGCGGTGTTTGACTTTGCAGGAAAATTCCCCGTAAAAAAGGAAAATGAGGTCTGGAAAGGGAAAAATAAAAGAAGAGGGAAAAGAGAACATCCAAACGTATGGCCTGTATTCTAGTACGGAGGGGGAAAAGGGAAAAGTAAGGGAAGAGGGAAAAGAGAAAATCTAAACGTGTGGCCTGTATTCTAGTACGGAGGGGGAAAAAGGAAAAATAAGGGAATGGGTTAAAGAGAAAATCTAAACGTATGGTCTGTATTCTACTACGGAGGGGTAAGGGAAAAATAAGGGAAGAGGGAAAAAGGGGAAAATTATAGCGGAAATACTGGTTGAACGTCACTTTTTCTTAACTTTTGCAAGATTACTATAATATTAATTGAAAAAACGCATTGTTTTAGTTAAAATACAGTTAATCCAGTCTATTCTGACTAAGTCTAATGCATAAATAATTGTGTAAACTACAAAAAAAAACGACTTTCAACCTTCCCATGCCGCACCCTTGTTTAATGAATATGACTGTACGTTTGAGTCTTCTTCTAGGTAGCAGAAGTGCTGAAGAAGCTGAACGGTACTGCTGAACGTGCGAGTTACATTTTAATGGACCTGATTCGCCCCCCGCTGCTCAAGAACTGGATGATACGACCCGGAGCTGTCCCGCAGCTTGTCGATACTGTTAGCGAGCTCGGGATCTTCGGAGTGGTTATCGGGTAAGGCGTTCATTTGTCTCTTGCAGGGGCGTATGCGAAAAAAGGGCAGGGAAATCTCCTGAAAGAAAAGGGAAAATGGAGTCTCGAAAGGGGAAAGAAAGGGAAGAGTCTAAAGGGAAATTTTGAAGTAAAGCTTCATATTTAAGGACGGAGGGGAAAAGGGAAAGTAATGGAAGAGGCTAGAGGGGAATTTAGACGCTATATTTTAGCACGGAGGGGAAAAAAAGAAAAATAAGGGAAGAGACCAGAGGGGGAATTTGGATGTTGTATTTAGTACGGAGAGGAAAAAGGGAAAAATAAAGGAAGAGACTACAGGAGATATTTAGATGTACTTAATATGGAGGGGAAAAAGGGGAAAATAAGGGAAGAGACTAGAGAGGAAATTTGGATGTTGTAGTTAGTACGGAGGGGAAAAAGGGGAAAATAAGGGAAGAGACTACAGGAGAAATTTAGATGTATTTAGTACGGAGGGGAAAAAGGGAAAGATAAGGGAAGAGGATAGAAGGGAAATTTAGATGTCATATCTTAGCACGGAAGGGAAAAAGGGGAAAATAAGGGAAGCGGCTTGAGGGAAATTTAGATGTGATATTTTACCACAGAGGGGAAAAAAGGGAAAATGAGGGAAGAGGAAAAATACTTTTATTTGTTGACTTAATCGTCAATAATTCATCGTATCCAACTAATCATTTCGTTTGACGATTAACTAATCACTAATTGATTAAGTAATTAAAGCATTTAATTAAACAATTAATCCGTATAATCGCGTTTATTACAGGGACGAAAAGGAGATTCTGGTCAACGAAGCAGGCGGACATATGCTGCGCACCAAACACCACACTGCCAACGAAGGGGGGGTCGCAGCAGGCCTAGGAGCCCTGGACTCTCCCTACTTAGTCGATTTATAAAATTTATTCCAGTATAAATATACCGCTATAAGGGGCATTATCACACTTTACACACCCGGCTACACACCCCATTTGGTGTGTACAGGTGGCGGTTTGCCCCGTTCAGAGTGCAAGAAAAAGAGACCCCAAAAAAAAAAATAACGAAGAATAAAAAATTTATCAAAAATTTTCTTATTTCAATTAAACTTTCTATTAAGGGAAATTACAACAATTTCTATTGAGGCCATTTACACACTCACACACCCAGCTACACACCCGGTTTGGTGTGTACTATACAGGCGGCTTTTGTCCCGATCGGACTGCAAGGAAAAAGAAGACGAATAACCAAAAGTACGTAATATATCGAAGTTTTATAGATTTTTCTAAAGATATTTCTGTCAACATTTTCTAGGCTGGACAATGGACGGGAGACTGTGAAAGATTAGTTCATTTCATCTGCGGGGGAAGCGATTACATTGGACCACATGGGAAGCTGAATGCGCAGCACTCACAAGGGACCACCAATAAGAAAACGCCAACTTTCACTTTTGGAGACTCTCTACTGGTATTTTCATTTTTTTTTAAGGAAATGAATAGATTTATTTGTAGGTATTTAATAGTGTGTGACTACAACTGACTATTATGTAGTCATTATTTTATTATTTTACGGTTATATTATTTATTCTTACATAGTTTTTTTTTTAAAATCTCATTGACGGGTATACAGGCCTTAGCCCATGATCCCCAGGGCAGTGTTTCCACTTTGGAGGGAAATTCCCTTAAAGAAAAAAATGGAAAATGGTGTCTGAAAAGGGAAAAACAAGGAAGAGGGAAAAGGGAAAATTTGAAAGTACAGCATTGTATTCTAGTGCGGAGGGGAAAAAGGGGGAAAGTAAGGGAAGAGAGCAGAAAGGGGAAACTGAAAGGGGAAGCCCCAGGGGGAGGAGGGAATTGACCTGAGGTCTTAACCATTGCGTCACCAGCGCCCTAACGTCGTTGTTATTTATTACTGTTATGTACTATTAATATTATTAATTAATATCAATATATTCATATTAATTAATTATTACGGAGAAATTATTAATAATAATATTATTAATTAAAATATTGCTATTACTAGAATTATATAATAATATTATTAATAGAAATATTATTATTACTGAGAATATTTCTTAAACATTAATATTTATTATAGATTAATTTACTATCGAGTCTAGTGTATTCGTGTAATATATTGGTGAAGTTCAAACGTACGTAGATTTGAATATTTGTATTAGAATTTTAATGAAATATTATTCAAGTATTTGCAAATGTATTGTTTAAATAGATTTAACCATTAGACTAGAAGTACTGTTGAAAACATTTGATAACACTCTGATAACAGTAGTGATAAACTTGTAATAATAGAAAATTAAAATAAATGTAAAATAAATAATAATAATAATTTAGTAGATTTTTATAAACTGATTCAAACAGTGAAGATTTCTATATACCAAAACATACAATTTGAAAAGTGAATGTAAATTTTATGTGGCAATAGGCCTACGGCCTAAGCCGAGGGGAAATGAATAATTAAATTGTAAACTGAAATATTTAACAAAACGTAAATAATTTAAGTCTGTTTGTGATTTTAGAGTTGTAATTTACTTGCTTTAGAAATAAGAAAATAAGACAATATCGGCCAATTAACTATTTCTCCATGACGCTTAATGGACAACTGACCAGCACATCCACTTTCAAGTTTGGGCTTTCCCTGGTAGGAGCCTCTATTTTCCCTTATTTTTCCCCTCAGACGAAAATTTTTTGATTTTAACCCTATTTCCCCCTCTCCGTTTTTTCCCCGTTTTCCCTCGTTCTTCCCTTCCATTTATAATTCGTGGCAAAACACGGTTATTGATTCGTAAGATTTATTTCATGATTAATTTGCAGTTCCGAAAAGGGAAATCTAATTATTGTTGACAAAAAAATGCGTCAAATAACATGTCCCTATAGAAAGAAGTCAAGATTTCTTCAGTTTCCCTGGTTTTTCCCCTCTTCCCCGTCTTTTTCCCTTCCTAGTGCCATTTTTTCCCCTGAAAACAGGGAATTTCCCCTAAAAGTGGAAGCACTGCAACTGACTAAATTATACTCCGGTACGGGTGAAATGAAGAGGGAAAGCGAGCGCCATCTAGCGGCAGATTAAAGAACTAGATTCAAAAGATCAATGATTTTGAACCGAGTCGTTTGTTCGTTTCTTGTATTAGAAAAAAATTACATTATTTCACAGTTATTTTCGAAATTATAATATCGAGTTGAGTTTTAGTATTTACTGGTGTGAAAATTTTAGACTTTGGGCGGAATGACGCCGAATTCCGCATTAATGGAATACAAGTTGGGCGATTCGTTGCAAGGAATGGCGTCGGCCGGAAAGGTGCAGGTCAGCGATTCCTGAAATTATTAATAATAATTATTATTGTTATAATAGAGCGGTAATTTGTGACGGTCTGAATTTGCAATGGAGCTGTAGCAACTGTAGTAGCGATTGTAGTAGTGAGATAGTGTCTTTAGTGGACTTGTAGCAGTACTAGGAATCTAGTGCTTGGATCGCTAAGCGTTCCAGTAGTAGTAGTAGTAGTAGTAGTAGTAGTAATGGTAGTAGTATTAGTGATAGTAGTAGTAGTAGTAATAGTGATAGTAGCAGTAGTAGTAGTGGTAGTAATAGTAGTAGTAGTAGTAATAATAGTAGTAGTAGTAATAGTGATAGTAGCAGTAGTAGTAATAGTGATAGTAGCAGTAGTAGTAGTGGTTGTAGTAGTAGTAGTAGTAGTAGTATTAATAGTGGCAATAGCAATAGCATTAAAAGTAACAACAGCACAATCACTAACAGTGCTAGTAGTAGTATTAGAGTAGTAGTAGTAGTAGTAGCAAGATCACTAACTCTCTTAGCCGTTCAATATTTCTACTAGTCAATAAGTTAGCCAAAGCAGTGAAAGGTGTACCTGGCTGAAGGCCGAGTAGTAGTAGTAATAGCAGCGATAGTATTTATAGTGGCAATAACAACAGTATTAATAGTAGTAACAGCACAATCACTAACAGTGCTAGTAGTAGTATTAGAGGAGTAGTAATAGCAGCAGCAGCAGCATCAGCAGCAGTAGTAGTATTAGAGTAGTAGTAATAGCAGCAGCAGCATCAGCAGCAGTAGTAGTAGCAGTAGCAGCAGCAGCAGCAGTAGTAGTAGTAGTAGTAGTAGTAGTAGCAAGATCACTAACTCTCTTAGCCGTACTATATTTCTACTAGTCAATAATTTAGTCAAAGCAGTGAAAGGCGTTACCTGGTTGAAGACAGTTTCCTGCGGGCAGATGAAGCTCCACTTGAAGGTCTGCGACGTGCCGTCGGCCAAAGTGACTGGCAGACACACGTGGAAGATCTGACAGTCGTTGTCGACGTCGGCGTAGTAGCCGTAGATCCGCTGCTCGCACGAAAACCTGTCCACGATGTTGGCTCGGATCGCCGTGGCATTGCTCGGAAGACCCAACGCTTCCTCCGCACTCTGGCGCCTCACCTTTGATTGACCACCCCCCAGCCAATTCAATATTAATAATTTATATTAAAAATAATAATAAATAATGTTAATAATGATGATACCCGTGTTGGGGAAGGTAGAGCATAGGCAGCAACAGCCAGAACTGCAAGGCCTGTTGGTTTGAATTAAATTAAAATAATATTAAATATCGTTAAAAAAAATAAAATACAAATTAAGTTTCTATGAAATAATTCTTGTAAGTTTCGGTTTGGAAATTAGTATTATTAATAAATAGCAGTTGAAATTCAATACGAAATCTGGTTTCAGCCAATAAAATAATAATTCAGTATGTTAAGTATAAATTTCAGTCTAATAGTTAAAAATATTAATAAATACTATTAAAATTCAGATTGATGATAAGGTGTATTACTCAGGAATCAGCAGTGGCACTAGTTCCTTTTAATGGGTGAAATTTGAATTAAATAAATTCAATAAGTATAAATTTCAGTCTTAATAGTTCCAATGGGATCCGAAACTTCCAAGAATTTTCGTACACCTAGGTTCATGTTATCACTGTTATCGTATGTTATCTAGTAATCTTCGTAGGCTTTTTCCTCGGAGTTTCAGACCCCTTGAATAGTTCGTAATGTTAATAAATACTATTAAAAATTGTAAATTTACGATGAGGTGTATTTACCTACGAATGCAGAGTGGTACTTGTTCATCTTTGGTGCTGAGGAAGCTTGCTGCTGTAGGTGCGCTGGAGGATGAGGATGGAGATGGACTGTTGGTTGAAGGAGAAAGTGGCGAGTCTTTTATAGGCGGCCAAACTTCCATCCGATACAAGAGATTGGTCGGCTGTACTTTCAGGAATCATTCTCCACTTGACTGAGCACTTCTTGGTGCCCCAAGAATCTTGAGAATCATAGAGAATCATAGAGAATCTTTAAGAATCCCTAGAACTCGTAAAATCAAAGAACTTGAGGACCTCCGAGGATTTGGCTGTTGAGTGGTAGGAAGAATCTTGGGAATCTGAAGAATCTAGAGCTTTCAGGAATCGTTCTCCATTTGACTGAGCTCTTCTTCACGTTGCCAAGAGTCATAGAGAATCTTCAAGAATCCCTAGAACTTGTAAAATCAAAGAACTTGAGGACCTGGAGGATTTGGCTGTTGAATGGTAGGAAGAATCTTGAGAATCTGAAGAGTCTAGAGCTTTCAGGAATCATTCTCCATTTGACTGAGCGCTTTTTCATGTTGCCAAGAGTCATAGAGAATCTTCAAGAATCCCTAGAACTTGTAAAATCAAAGAACTTGAGGACCTGGAGGACTTAGCTATTGTATTCTAGTAAGAATCTTGAGAATCTGAAGAATCTAGAGAATCTGAAGAATCTAGAGCTTTCAGGAATCGTTCTCCATTTGACTAGCGCTTCTTAATGTTGCCAAGAATCTCAAGAATCGTAAAGAATCCTCAAGAATCTTCAAGAATCCCTAGAACTTGTAAAATCAAAGAACTTGAGGACCTGGAGGATTTGGATGATGAGTGGTAGCAAGAATCTTGAGAATCTGAAGAATCTAGTGATTGGATGTGAATTAAAGGCAGCAGACACTGAGTGACGATAAACTGATAACACTGCTGATAACAGTGATAACAGTGTTAAAAGTGTTATCAAAAGAAGTTGAGGACCTCGAGGACTTCACTGTTAACATCTGGAGAATCTCTACGAATCTTAAGATTCTTAAATAACTGGTGAAACCAAAGGCAGCAGATACCGAGTGACGATAAACTGATAACACTGCTGATAACAGTGATAACAGTGTTAAAAGTGTTATCAAAAGAAGTTGAGGACCTCGAGGACTTCACTGTTAACATCTGGAGAATCTTTAAGAATCTTAAGATTCTTAGGTAACTGGTGAAACCAAAGGCAACAGATACCGAGCGACGATAAAGTGATAACACTGATAACAGTTGTCACAAGAATTTGAGGATTTCCAGACCCCTTCGCTGTTTTTTGGGATCGTGTGAAAGGTGATGAATGGTTTCCGAAATATCTCCCAGAAATTCACTTTTTTGTGTGTATGTGTATTTTATGGAGGAAGTGAAAATCAATAAATTAAAATTTTAAATGAATTAATATAAATAGTTTAAATAAATAATTAATAATAATCAAATCAGCAACTAAAAATTGTGAATAATTCGGATAGTTCCGAGGGAAAAAAAATATTTAGAAAAACCAAATAATGAATTAACTAAATTTTTATCATTTCGAGATTCTTAGTTTCAAGATTCTTTAGAAAGTCAAGAATCACGGACCACGTGACCTACTGAGTACTGAGTTGCCGAAGATTCTCCATCTAGCCTTGAGTACCTGGAGGCAAGGACCCTTCCAATGCTGAAAACCGCGCAAACTCGCCGCACTTTGAAGCGTGTTATCACTGTTATCAAAGTGTTATCAACGTGTTATCACCACACCCCGGCCTTGGTCTGTGTTATCAGCATGTCGTCATCCTGTTATCAGTTGTTATCAGCCGTTTATCAGCGAGATTTTTACGAAAGTTGTGAGCCCCCTCCCATCGATGATTTGTTTGTGACGTGCTAACGAAAACGCCGATGTTTCCACCGTTCCAGTAAAGTTTGAATTTCTCCAAATTATCATTAATATGGAAATTATATCGTAAAAACACATGAAATAGGTTTAAAGGAATATGTGTAAATGATAGTTATTTATGACATGTAAGTTGAATGAAAAGGAAAGGGAAGTAAGTGTCTTCTTGCTTCAAGGTGAAGCAGTGAAAGCGTCGGCCGCAAATAATTACTCAGTGGAATTCTTCATAAACATCCGACACCTTGCGCAACAGTCTCCAATTTTATATCTACGATCATACAATATATACATATACAGTAATCTACGGACATCTGTGTATACTATATCAGCACGCTGCGGAATATCCAAGATGCTTACATCTACTCATGGCCGTTGATCGTAGTACAATACAGTCTATGCTTAACGATATACCTGTAGACGTATATCAGTATATTCAACTATCGTCTATATAGTATTATTGAAAGAATTCAAGCAGACTTATGTTTTGATCGTCTGTGTATTTGATCGTAGTTTCACCTAGGCTATTTGCTAAAAGAAAAGAAACAATATACAAAAGGGGAAGAAACTAAAAAAGATATAAAGAGAAAGGCAAGGAAATAAACGTTGCATTTGGCTACAAGGTAAAAAGACAATTTTCTGTATTTGCACTTTTAAGTGGACGGATCTGGGAATGGCGAATCGAAACAGGGAATGATCGAAGGCAAAAATGGCACAAAATTATTGCAAAATTTTCACGACTTCAAATGTTAATGACTCGTAAATTATTGTATAACAGAACTGAAGAAATAAACGGTAATAATTCATTGGCATTAAAGTTTATATTCCTGATCTTTTCAAATATTTTTTTTTTGTTTAAACGTAAAGTCTACGAGCCCCGCACTCGCAGCAGAACTTTACAGCCACTCCGTCGGGATAAGCCGATCCGCACGCGTGACAAAATTTCGGTAGCTGCTCCCCGCTACTGCTGCGACTGCTACCGCTGATACTCGGCTCGGGCTGCTGGCCCAGCTGACTGATCTCCGACAAAATTTCCTTCAAGTCGTGCTCCAGTTGCTCCATGGTGGTTTCTTCTTCCGCACGGGCTTTGCGGGAAGTGGCGGGCGACAGAGGTGCCGGTCTATCGTTCAGTAATTCCTTCATTTGTCGTTCGGCCGAGAGGTACGGGTTGTAGCTCAAACCACTGCTGCCAATCCTGTCCATAAAACTTAAATAAATATCTAAATAAATTAACTTTAAGATAGATATTATTAAATAATAAAAAAATAAACTTCATAAATATCTCAAGTACTTCTCCAAAAATTTAAAAGCAACTTTTCTATTGGTTATCTCTGGTCTCCTTCACCTGATTGGCTGACTAAAAATCACGTGACTAGACGAGCAGGTCTCCCAGGGTAAATGTCGCGCTTTATCGGGAAGTAAGACAGGTTCCGACGTATCGGACGTTACAGAGATGTCGAACGTCACTTTACGACGAAGACGAGAAGTTAGTCTGCGTTTTTTGAATCCCGTTAAGCCAAAAACCAGAAGAAAGGTCCAGAAAATTTGTTAGTAAAGCAAAAACGCCAGAAGAAAAGCAGAGAGGAGACAAGAAAATTTGGGAAAAGTTTTACCGAGGCGGTTTGGTTTTCATCGACGCTACAGACATCGTCCCGAGCGGTATTGAACAGCTACTGGACGGTATTTTGGACTCGACTCCTTCGGGTCCGACTCTTCCAGCAGTCAGGGAAACGTTACGCGGGGCGACTTTTGACGAAGGGGAGCTTCTGGTAAACGCCGACGTGAATAACTGCAGAACAGAGGGTTTTGAGGGTTTGCTGCTGGTTGCGTTTTGTTTCAGCAAGGGCTCGGATTTTAAATTGCCAGTAGTAGTGGGTCTCGAGCTGAAGGGAAAAAAGTTATTTAGTGTTATGACGGAACGAATGAAGGAACGAAGTGTGGTTTTGGATTATGCTAGTATTTACTGAGATTATTTATTGTTATTATTATTTATATTTTTATATTTATATATTTATATTGTTTATTTCATATTTATATTTTTTTATATTTATTACATTCACTATTGTTATATTTCTGTACCTGCTATTGTTGTACGTGGGCAGTAAAGACCCACTCCACGAAGTCGAGTTCTTCATTCGGAGACTGGCCCGCAACGCAGAAGTGCGGTTATTATTGATGTGCGAGAGTGGGACGGGGCTCGTTGTCGAAGACGGTAAACGCAGGGATCTTCTTTCATCTAGAAAAAAAAACATGTAAAAAATACTGGTGCCTTTTGCGGTGTTTTTTTTATGACCTGAACTGGCATTCTAAAAGTTTTGTTTAAAAACTTGGACGTTTTAGGTCGGTACAAACAACTGTGAAAAGACACTGTGGTGGTGCCTTTTCAATCCCACGTAAAAATAATGGTGCCTTTTGGGGTGCCTTTTCGATGACCTTGAACTGGCATTCTAAAAGTTTTGTTAACAAACTTGGACGTTTTCGGCCAGTACAGACAACTGTGAAAAGGTACTTAGTGGTGCCTTTTTACAGTGTTTTGTACGGTATAAAACACCGTACCGTTATTTTTTGCTTTAATTATTCGTTGACTACTGTTAAGTTCATCAATTGAGATTTTTAAAGATTATTATACTCGTGCTGCGAGTGAAGTTGCTGCCGGTATAGCTTCTCTCGAGACTCGTCGGAGGAGACTTGCTGTGGTAGAGGCTCCCGTTCCCGCTGCTGCCCTCGTTGTACGAGATTATGGACGAGGGCCTAGAATCGAGCGAAGCTCGGCTGCCGCTCAAACTGCTCGGCCCTTCAGAGGTCGAACTGCTCAGTTGTCGAGAAGGCGAGTACTTCTCTCGAGAGATGGAACGCAGCGAACGTCGAAGTGTCGGTACTCGATACTAGAATAATAAAAATCTTTAAAGTAAAATAAAATAAAATAAAAATAAAAAAAAGAATAAAAAAAATTAGAAAGTTAGCAGTTTCGTTTTCAGAAAGTTTAATCATTAAAATAAAAAGAACAGGAAACAAGTGAGTTACAAGCAGACGTACTCGAATTACGGACAAAAAAAGTTATTTTCTTGTGCTGAAATTTAATTCGACAATAAAAAAATACTTTAATTTTGTATAACTTGTATAGAAGTGAATAGCTAATTAATATAAAAAATATTTTCATGAGCGGGAAAATTGGGAAAAAAATTTACAAAAAGAAAATTATTTTCAGTAAGTGATAATAAGAGAATAAGATATAAGTAAAGTGACAGTTGATAAATGGAGTGCGTTTCGTAAAATCCCACTACGTTCCAGTGCACCGCAACAGAGAACAGGAAGGTATATGGCACTACACTGGGCCGTAGTGGGTTTTGGAAACCATGGACTGAGAGACTGGGCTATGGTGGGGTTCTGAAACCAAATACTAGGTGACAGGGTGCTACACTGGGCCGTAGTGGGTTTTGGAAACAATGGACTGAGAGACAGGGTGCTGTACTGGGCTATGGTGGGCTTCTGAAACCAAATACTAGGTGATAGGGTGCTACACTTGGCCGTAGCGGGTTTTGGAAACGAACACACCGTGAGTATAGGACGCTACACTGGGCCGTAGTGTACCAAAACAAAGGAATCATGAAACTCCACTACGTTCCAGTGCACCCCACCGCACAAAAAACACCGAGAAGCATAGGGTGTTACACTGGGCCGTAGTAGGGTTTGTAAACGAACATATAGGAGTATAGGACGCTACACTGGGCCGTGGTGTACCACAATAACAAAATCGTAAAACCCCACTACGTTTCAGTGCACACAAATGCACACGAAAAACACTGGAAAGCATACGGTGTTACACTGGGCCGTAGTGGAGTTTTGAAACGAACACCCCCAGAAGATAGGGTAATACACTGGGCAGTAGTGTACCAAACTAACAAAAAAATCGTAAATTCCCACTACGTTCCAGTGCACCCCATAAACAACAAACAACCGGGAAAGTACTGGGCCGTAGTGTAACAAAATGAGAAAATCGTAAATCCCTACTGCGTTCCAGTGCACCAAAATGAAAAAAAAAACAAAAAAAAAAAAAAAAGCCATGAAAGCATGGAGTGCTACACTGGGCCGTAGTGGGGTTTGGGAAATATGCATTTCTGAGTAGAGGCCACCCGTGCGAGGGGAAGCGACGTCCTTGTCGGTCTAAACGCGCCAACACAAGCATATTAAACAACCGGATTACGCGCTTGCCGAGCCTGGTCGACCTTTCCCCCTGTTCCACCTTCAAGGCAGTGCTTCCACTTTGCAGGGAAATTCCCTTAAAAAGGGAAAACTGGGTTCTCGAAAAGGAAAAAAAAGGGAAAAATAGCATAGAAGTATAGCTTGAGATCCTAGACGGAGGGGAAAAGGACACTTGATATCTACAAGGGAAGGGGAAAATAGGGAAACAGTGGCCTCTTGAAGGGAAAACGGAAAACTGAAAGTAGAAGCACTGCTTCAAGGCCTCGTGTAGAAAAACGTCAATACTTGTTCCGTATACCATTAATCTTATCATAAACCACTCTGTAATGCATACTAATCTCTTATAAGCACACTCCATATTTACATACATTTATATATATAGATATATGGAAAAAAACAAGTGCTTTATGGGATATGGAAACGTTTAAGTCGAAGAAAGCCCCGCAGAGTCAAGGTTGTTCAGAAGGTCGAGAAGGATTTGAGAGAAAAAAATGATTTACTTTAGTTCGGGCTTCCCAGCGTTCTTTGGCTTCAGAGCTTGGGGGAGACTTGGGGATGCGGGCCCGCTGTTCCTTGCACCAGTCAACATGACGGTCGTAGGCCTTGAGTCCGAAATTTCGCTCGCAGTAAGGGCAGCGGTTGTAGTCTCCCGACCTGACTTCCCGCACCGAGCGGATCAGGTCGAGGTGTTTTTCCCTCCAGTCCGTGGTGGGGATTCGGCTCGACTTTAATCTGCGAGTAGCAGTCGCTGTGCTCGGAGCGGGAGCTTTGTTTTCTGAGCTCTGAAAACCCCGCTGCTTGGATGAGTCGAAAACTTTCCTCTTCTTGACGAGCACTTTCTCGCAGATGAGCTTGTGCCGCTCGAGCGAGTCCGGCTTGAACGTGCGGAAGCATGTCGGGCAAGGCAGAAGAAGAATCGGGCCGCTGGCCTCGTCTTCGAGAAAACGCTGGGCAGTACTTCTCTCCATGAATATCACCGATTGATTGCCTGGATCGATACAAAACGAAAAACAAGAGTTAGATGAAGAGAACTTTATGGCTTTACAGCCACGTATGTGCTTCCCCGTTGTTTGTTTTGGAGTTTCATTCTTAAACTGGGCGAGAGGGAAAAACAGGAAAGTGTCCCTTTAGGCAAACAGGGCACGTGATGATACGTTCAGAAAACGGGGGGGAAACACATGTTCATTCAACAGTGGAAAAAAAACTATCAGAATGTGAATTAAACTTCATTACTTACACCAAAAGATTCCTTAGACATCAAAGAATTGACCCGTGTTCATTATGGCGATTTCATACTGCGCGGCTAATTAAAATGCACCCTCAAAAACGGGGCGTCCTTTCACACCAACTGTCGGTTCGACTCTAAACAAGTTACCTTGAAACGTTTATTTGTTGTGGGATTGGTAGACCACTAGTGACGTCATAAGCTCTTTATGGGAAAACTATGACGTAAAACAAGGGTTCCACTTTGCAGGGATATTCCCTGAAAAAGGGGAGAATGAGGTCTGAATAGGGAAAACAAGGGACATGGGAAAATCTGGAAGTATAGCTACTAGAGAGAGAGGGAAAAGGGGAAAAGTAAGGGAAGAGGGAAAATCTGGACATGGAGCCTTGTATTCTACTACGGAGAGGGGAAAAGGGAAATGAGAGAAGACGGAAAATCTGGAAGTAGACCCTTGTATTTTAGTACGGAAGGGAAAAAGGGGGAAAAAAAGGGAAATTAAAAGTGGAAAGTGGGTTTGCTGCTTGCATTTTTCGTTATGAATCAACAAGATATTGATAAAATAACAATTTACTTGCCATTACATTATGTTCTTTATGGAGTATTGTACATATCTTAGAAATATTCGCAGATATCGTGACCGCTTTCTAATTCACTTAGTTCTGCTGAGAAATACAAAATGGTAATTAATTAAAACTTCATAATCTGTATTGTTCTGAATCAAGGTACAGTCTTCCAATTGAATGGTCAATACAATATTCGCATTCACGAGTGATCAGTTTTTGACAAGAGTGAAAATATATGGCACGTTTGGTAATATCGAATCTGCGGCAGTACTCAATTTAGTTTGCAGCACAAGCTGGAAGATTTGGGAAGATTATTTGCCAGCGTTTTACTAAGATCAATGGAATCGGCTGCCGTTTTGTACACAAAATTGGAATGGGCTTTCTCGTACTCGGCCAAAGACGAGGCCAGCTGCACGAAGGCTGCATCAACTCCTAACGAGATAAATCAAATCACTTTTGATAACTAAAATCAAAGAATTCCATAAATATGCGATGGTAAGGTTACCCTCTTCAGTCATTGCAGAAGTTTCGCAGAATATTGCACTTATGTGACCGGAATACTTTTCGGCTTCTTCTCTCGACACGGCACGATTCTCCGCCAAGTCGCACTTATTTCCGACAATGAGTATCACAATGGGAACGTCCAAGTTCCGTTTCAGTTCTAGAATGTGACAAATCATAGTAATTTTCGGTCAAGTTTAATGTGAAAGTAAAAGTACCCGTAACCCAAGATTTTGCTGCTTCAAAGGTAGCGTAATTTGTGAGATCATAAACGATCATAGCTGCATTCGCGTTGCGGTAGTACATCGGGGCCATGGATCGAAAACGTTCTTGGCCCGCGGTATCCCAAATCTACAAGTAAAAACGAGTAAGTTGTACTGAAACGAGCAATTATTTTCATGTAACCTGTAGTTTCATATAGGCAGAGGAGTCTGTTTTAACCAAACACGTTGAAAACGAGGCTCCGATTGTAGCGCTCGCCTGGCCGCTAACTTCTCCACTACTTTCGTTATCGTCTTTCGGGAGAACTGCTTTAATCAGAGTCGACTTCCCAACATCTTTTTTTACAACAGAAATCATTAGAATTCTAGTTAGAGAGTTAAATATGAGAGAGAGTTACTTTGTGAACCGAGAATAACCACTTTGGCTTGCAGTTGGTCCATATCGACTTCCCGACTCGAGACGGGGCGAGAACAGGAACTTCGTTCAAAAGGTTTCAAATACAGAAGCCAAGAGAAAAACTAACGTCAAAGATTAAGCAGCATGCGGGTCATTGCTTTTGTGACTTATTCGTTATCATATGAAGGGCTTAACCGTGTTAAACCATCCCCTCCAGGTCCTCCCCCTTATGTCCATTGTTGTTCGGAAAAGTTGTTTGCATTTTCGGTTTTCCCTTAACTAGGGCTCTGTTTTCCCTTTTCTTCCCTTCATTTGCAAGTAACAATTTCCCCTCCATGGTGTAATTCTGAACTTCACTTTTCCCTTATTTCCCGTTTTTCCCCTTCTTGCTGGACTACAGAGCTTAACTTCTGTTTTCCCTTATTTTCCCTTTTTCCCCTTCTTGCTGGACTATAGAGCTTAACTTCTGTTTTCCCTTTTCCCCCTTCTTGCTGGACTATAAAGCTTGACTTCTGTTTTCCCTTATTGTTTTCCTCTTTGAGACCCCATTTTCCCCTTTATCAGGGACTTTCCCCCAGACCCAAAGCAATGGCAAAGAGTTCGAGTAAAACGATTACAGAACAGTAACAGTAACCGGTTTAGTAATCGGATGGCATAACCCCACTACGGTCCAATGCACGCTTTCTTTTTCTTGCGCCGTAGCCGCACTGGGCCGTAGTGGGATATGAAAATATGCAATTATTTTATTTTATTCTTTTAAAAACCAATGTATTCCATTCATTATATCCCTTCACACGTTCTCTTACTTTACAAACCACAAGAAATGAAGCCTAAATTAATATCAGTTTACAAGAAATAAAAGCACAATTTGACATGTTTTTCTTTCTTCCAATTCACTCAGTTAGCTAGTATAAAATCAACATATCCTTTTTCTTCCTTAATTCGTTCAAAAAGCTTCACAAAATGCTTCACAGCAAGTTTCAAAAATGTCACAAATTTACGTTCAAAGAGTTGGCGTTTGCAGACGTCCTCCGACAACACTGAAAGCTATCCTTCCCCCACAAGTCTTTGAGCCATTGCTTACAAACAAATCACGGCTTCTCAACATAAATCGTGAAGAAAGGTCAAGTTTCCCAGATAAACTTAGCTGCAAAAATAGTAAAAGACGAAATCGTAAAACTGAAAAAAAGTAAGCGGAGAGGACTGAATATTTTTCGTTCGTGTGTGTGTGTGTGGATTATCCTGAGACTGTGACTGCTGCTATTGTTTTTCTATGGAGTTAGGTGGTTTGGAAGGAGAGAAATCAATATAAATTCTTAACCTGTCTTGTTTTAAGGCATATCACCTGAGTTGTGGACAAATAAACGAGTGTCACGCGAAGTAGACGTACGTTCGCGCTTTTGGGCTATGGAGACTCCCGCCTGAACAACCTACCACGTGGTTGAACCACAGAGTGTGTAACGAGGAGTTGAGTTTTCTGACTATTATTGGCAAATCTGTGGACTATTGCACTGCGTTGAAAGGAAAACACGGTACGAAGAAAAGCTGGAAAAAAAATTAACTGAAAATAAAACGTTTGAAAAACAAAGTATAAGACGAACGAAATCTGTAGCTTCTGCCCCTCCTCTGGATCGCCAGAGGCTAAAATGGACCTTAACGTGGTCCAAATGTCCTTACTTTAGCCCCTGAAACGGACCAAAATGGCCTGAAATGGCTGTAGAAGGGCCAAATTCAGTGTTTCCACTTTCATTTTTCCCTTTTTCCCCTCTGTACTAGAATACGGGCCGTACGTTAGATTTTCTTTTCCAGACCCCATTTTCCCCTTTTTCAGGGATTTTACCTGCAAAGTGGAAACACTGGCCAAATTAAAGGAGGGGCAGTTAAACAGTTTACGACATTGAGCTGCAGGGGAGACGGGGAGACCCCATCTGCGTGAGGACTCGGTCGAGCCACTGCAGAGGTCCGTTGAGGTGGAGCTCGATCCAGCAGGGAGTAGCAGTGACCGTCTGCCGCCTGTACTCGGCACCCCAGCCCTTGACGAAACTCATGCGGATGGTGCACATTCGAGTTAGCTGGTAAACAGCCTCGAAGCCCTGGTTCACCGACTGCGAGAGAAGCGCTGCAAACTCCTGGTTGTTGAAAATCTTCAAATTGCAGCCTGTCAATTAAACAAATTAACAAAATTTTCCAAAGCAAGTGATCTAGGGGAAGTACGAACCTGGCGGTATCTTGCAGACGGTAGCGGGATGCCAGCCGTACCGTTGATTGCAGTTTGGCGACTGAACAAAGATCGACGAATCGCTAAGACATTCGGCAAACACCTCACCGCCTATGTAGTAGAGTCGAACCCCTTTACCGATGTGTCTACGCGTCTGCTCGACCACGGGGTTGCGATTGACGTTGGAGAGAAGTCCCAGGCAAAAACGCTCCGAGTTGCTGGGATCGGTGAAGCCATCCACCGTGATGGAAGGCTGCGACGCGTGGAACGTCTCGCCCACTCGAGTGTTCAGCTCGTAGTAGCTGATGGAACACCAGAAAGCCGGTTCGCAGTACATCACTGGCTGGGCGTCTAGCGGAGGGCTAGGAGACATTCTAATCACCCCTGTTCACGAAATGCTCGATGAGTAAATGTACTACTCTCGCTTCCCCTTTTTAGAGGAAATTCCCTTTTTTTAAAGGGAAAAACGGCACTAAGAAGGGAAGAAGAGGGGAAACACAAGGGAAATTGACAAAATTTAAGTAATGAAATTCGAGTTTTTTTTTGTAGCGACAAATTATTCCACGGAGCTTTTTCCTCAAACACTTTATACTTCTCATGTGAACTGCAAATTAACCGTAATGCAATATAACAACTTGTATACTTCATTATTTATGAGTGGAAGGGAAGGACGAGAAACGGGAAAGTGAGAGGGGAAAATAGGGGAAAATCAAATAATGTTGTCTTAGGGGAGAAAAGAGAAGAAAAGGCTCCTACGGGGGGAAAGTCCTCCTCGCAGGCACGCTTCACTTACCGTCATTAGTCTCTTGGGTATCGCCATCTTCGGACATGTAGCCAGGCGGTGGAGTTTCAGTTAGGGGGAAGGTGTTGCCTACTCCATCTCCCACAATCATGGGGGCGGGTCCTGACGGTGTGGGCGTTCCCATACCGCTAGCCGACATGATCAAATCAACCGAGTTATCGCCAATGGTCGAGGCCAGGTCCTCCAGCGAAGGGAAGTCACCAATCGTCGGTGATAAAACAGGATTAGAACTGGTCTGGTCGCTTGTTTCTGCTTTCACAGTCTGAGACGGAACCAGAATTGGCGGCAAAACTTTTAAGAATCACAATAAAACAACGTTAATGCGAACAAATCGAGTGAAAAAAAAAACAAAAAACTTAAGTACCCGGTGCTTCTACGCGTAGGTAGTGGTATGGGTTAATGCAGACCTCGTCCTTTTTGAGGTGAAACGCGTAGAGGCAATGATCGAGGGCGCGCAGCTCGTGATGAGTCTGCAGGTCTGGCCAGCGCCACAGACGGCAATAGATCACGTGCGGCAGACCCTTGCGTTGGGAAACTTGCAGACGTCCGTCTAAAGATCTGCAATTTTAATACCCGCCATGACATCACGTCCGCACTTGCAATAACTCTAGCCAAAGACACCCTCTTGCTTCTTTTCTCACTTTATTTTCATCCATTTTCAAACCTCCCCCGCTAAGAAAATAATCAGAGGAAAAAAAAAAAAATCTCGACGAGTCGACAAAGTTCCGCTTGATCGTTTGCATTATTTTATTTTATTTTTAAATTTCGTCTCACAACTGAAAAAAATGTTTGATATACACTCGTCTAGTACACTCTTATATCAAATTACGTAAATTTCAAGAAATTGTTCATACAAAACGTAAATATTCAACTCGCATCATGTTTCGTGAACGCAAAATCGTGCAGTATATTTACAGCGTGTTATTAAGAGGTTTTCGTCATAAATATGTTACCTGGGTATCGTGACGCACTTTGTCGTCGCGTTTTGCAAGGTGACGGCTTTCTCGAGTTCGTCGAGGCCCCCGTTCTTCTTTAGCTTCTTGACGAGACTCTTGACGGCCTTCTCGCTCCACTTCTCTTCCCCGTCCCCGCGTTTCCAGCCGAGCAGTCGCTTTACAGGAGACGGCAGCGAAATCAAAGAAGTCATATTTCCATTTTAGTTTCTCGGCCGTGGACCTGCCATTACTTTATTTCTCTCAGTAACGGCTAGGAGGGAAGAAAACAATGATTATTTACTAATCCTTTGACAGCTTCGACAATTCAAGCTAAGTTTCAGTTACTAGAAATATCAAGATTTATAGAAATTCAGTTGACAGAGAATGTCAATGGTGTTTTGTGAATATTTTTTGGATTCCAAAACAACCAATTTTATTCAGTGCCGAACCGGATGACTTTCGGCTTCGGCTCGTTTTTCAAAGTGCAGCAATACAAGCCTCAGTGCAATTCATCCCAGACAGATTCGTACGCGCGGCGCCAAAAAGAACAAAATTATTTAATTGTAAATGAATTAATTACTAGATTTTAAATTTATTAAACGTATTTAATATCAATAAAAGTTACTATTAACGGAAAATATTGTTGTTTTTTTATTGTTCTTTTTGTTATGGAACCATTCGAGCCATTATTTGCATTTTCATCTGAAATTTCAAATTTAGTAACATTTTCCGACACTCTGCGGCATTTCAGTTTGATTTATTTACACTTGGGAAACACAACTCTTCATTTTTCTTGGTGAAATAAGACTCCCACGTCCCAGAAAATGGAAAATAAAACGAAATCGTGAGAATTTTAGCGTGATTTTTATATAGATCAGATCATGCAACTTTTTCCCGTTACAGATGACTATTCACTAAAGTCTACCAAACTTTCTGTATAAAGCAATAACCAAATTAATTAAAATGTACGTTATTTAAGTGTCCAAATTTACGAAATTTCAATGAATGGCGTACGCATTACGAATGGTCTACCGTTTAGCACAACCCGCAAGTCCAGAAAAAATAACACAATATTTATATTAATTTCCATCCGAGCGAGGAACAGGTCGATGTAATAATACGCAGTGGAGGTATCGTGCTACCACCGCATCATACTTGATACTTAAATTCTTGATTAGTTACTGTAGAAGTATAGATTAGCGTAGAAAAGAAACAATGTCCGAGTACGTAGATTATGCATGGGGTATGAATGAATGCAAAAGATCCTTAGAAAATTCCTCAGAAAGTGTTAATAAGAGGTCATTCAACACTGCCGAAGCTTTAGCCGCTTTCAAAGAGTTGATCCTGTCTCGACCCGATGTCGGTAAGTCTCGGAACTCACGTTTTTCCCTGCGAAACGCCTTTGTGGTTCCGCGTTTTCTGCACTCTTTATTGCACATGCGTGTTTGTTTGGTAGTTTTACTCAGTCGTTTGATTCGTTTTTGCTCAGGTTTCCTGAGGACCGATCCAGAGTTCGTCTTGAGGTTTCTGCACGCCAGAAAGTTCAACGTAGAAGAAAGCTTCTCGGTCTTTATCAACTACTACACGTTTATGCACAAAAATCGAGATTTCTACGTCGGTTTCAATGTGACCAATCCAGAGGTATGTAATTTCAGAAGTCTGCGAAACTATTCTTAAAATAATATTATCGTTCTAGGTTCGTCAAGCACTGGAAGATGGTTTGCCGGGAGTTTTGCCCAGGCGGGACAGGAGCGGGAGACGAGTGCTCGTTCTCTTCGCCGCGCAGTGGGACCCTAGTCGTTATACGTTGCTCTCGGTTCACAAGGCCATTTACTTGACCCTGGAGTACCTGCTGAACGACCCCGTCACCCAGCAGAGGGGTGTAGTCATGGTGGTAGACTGGACAGGATTCTCACTCCGCCAGTGTGGAAAACTGCAGCCTCAAGCGCTGAGGGGTCTAGTCGACGGCCTGGAGTACAGCTTCCCGATCCGGGTGAAAAACGTTCACTGCACGGGCCAGCCGTGGTTTGTTCAGGCGGCTATCAATCTGCTGAAACCCTTTCTCCGCGAGGGGTCAAAACAAAAGGTACCGAAAGTTCAGTCCGTTTTCTTTAGTTGTGACGTGATTCGAGGTTCTTTTTTCTAGATTCATTTTCACGGACACAATCTCAGCAATCTGCATGAACATATCGCCAAAGAGGTACTGCCCGCCGAGCTCGGTGGCGAAGGCCCGCCGTATCAGGCCAACGAGTGGATCGCCCAGTTATCCGTTCCTCCGATAAGTCAAACGGGCAGTACCGAGCAGCTCGAGTAACCGCTACCGACAATTTTTTCCCCCTACTTTGTATTTTTATATTCAGGTTTTTTGCGTTTTATCTAACGTCGCTTGAATCCCGAGTACTTTTTTATCGATTGATTGTTTCTCATATCTTGCTTTTCCGTCCATTTACCTGCGAGACTTTCTGCCTTTTTCTCTCATGTGGATCCACAACGATGTTGATCTCACCTTTTAGGAACTGATTGCTTTCTCACTTTACGGAAAAAAACCCTTTATAATGTAATCTCGAATTTTCATAAAGTATACGCTGTGCACGCTGTTTTAATTCGTATTCAAGTCGTCACTCTTCATTGTTGTTTAACGAATTTTATCAAAATACATGACATAACAAATGACAGACAATAAATCCACTCTTGCATATCTGGAAATAGTTGGAAAATATATATTACCTTGTTGGAGGAAATGTAGAACAGTTTTATTTATGATATCCAGTGGTTTTTGCAACGGTTTTTGGGCGGGCTGTAAAAACAAACCAGCATGCCGATATCGACAGGCGCCTACAAAGCGACGTTGCCAGATATCGCTAAATTCAGAAAATACTTAAAAAAAAAACACATAAATTTTAAAATAATCCAGTTTTATTGCCAATATTCTGAATTAAAATTATTAGGATTAATTTTATATTGTTGGTAATTTAATACATAATCCCAATTTGTAAGAATATTCTGGACTTTTCGCTAGCCTAATGAAAACACGGATTTTTCTAGATTTATTATAACAATAAAATAGATTCCCAGGAATCTCAAGAATCCTTAAGAATCTCAAGAATCTTGCGGGATTCCCAATTTGTCCTGCTGTAAAGTGTTTTGCCAAATAAGGCGCTTGACACAGTTTCAAACCTTCCGCATTCGGGTCTCTTGTTCTTGAACACTTGTTTCAGTTTCACCTTGAAACACAGCAGCCATCGTAAAACAACATTATTAAAAATACTTAATTTTACTTCAATTATAAATAACTTCAATAATACAAAGCGAAAAAAAAAGTTGCAGACGCCAGGACTCGAACCCGGGACCTACTTGGCTTCGCCTGATTTAACAGAAACCAATAAATTTTACTGAACTAATGTATGAACTACTACTTACTATCAACCACTACTACTACTTACTACCCCTTAACTACTATCAACGCAAATAGTTAGTTCAGATTCAAACTAAGTCCGTTTAGATCGGTGTTTCCACCTTGGAGGGAGATTCCCTGAAAAAGGGGAAAATGGAGTCTGAGAAGGGAAATATAAGGCAACAGGGAAGAGGGAAAATCTATAAATAGAGCCTTGTATTCTAGTACGGAGGGGGAAAAGGGAAAAATAAGGGAAGAGGGGAAAAAAGGAAAAAAACTATAGGTAAAGCCTTGTATTCTAGTACGGAGAGGGAAAAGGGGAAAATAATTAAAGAGGGGGAAAAGGGAAATTTATAAATAGAGATTTGTATTCTAGTACGGAGGGCAAAAAGGGGAAAATAAGGGAAAATCTATAAGTAGAGCCTTTATTCAAGTACGGAGGGGAACAAGGGGAAATCTATAAGTAGAGCCTTGTATTTTAGTACGGAGGAGATCAGAGGGGAAAATAAGGGAAGAGGGGAAAAGGGGAAATCTATAAGTAGAGCTTTGTATTCTAGTACAGAGGAGAAAAGGGGGAAAATAAGGGAAAGTCTATAAGTAGAGCCTTTTATTCTAGTACGGCGGGCAAATAGGGGAAAATAAGGAAAAATCTATAAGTAGAGCCTTTTATTCCAATACGGAGGGGGGAAAGGGGAAAATAAGGGGAAATCTATGCGTACAGCCTTGTAATCTAGTACGGAGGGGATCAAAGGGGAAAATAAGGGAAAATCTATGCGTACAGCCTTGTATTCTAGTACGGAAGGGTATCAGAGGGGAAAACAAGGGAAGAGGGGAAACACTGGTTGAGATCAAAGTAAAGAAATGTAGAAGATATCATTTATAGATAGTTTACAAATAGTCTATAGTGATTTTTTTTGTGTTTATGGAGTTTTACGGAGGTGTAGCAAAAAGGAAAAGAGAGCGTGGACAAGAGAGCTGCTGTGGCTGACTAATCCAAAAAGGAAATGAAAGTCGCTCACTTGAAACAGTACAGTAGCCGCCAGCACAGCGTCACTATACACATTTCCAGTCATTTACATTATTTTTAAATTATAAATTTCAATTATAATTTAATTCAATCAGTGGATAAACACCGTAAAAGGCCCACGGAAAACGGCTCAAACCTCCCTTCCCTCCCCCCAAATGGCGCGGTTCGGCGGTTCAGTATACGCGGATTAAAAATTTCGTCCCCGAAAAAAAAAAGGTTTATTATTATTTTATTTAATTAATTATATATTTTAATTATTAAAAATTTATTTAGAAAGTTTATATATATAGTAAGTGAAAATATATTTTATTAAGAGAAAGTTTTGATAGTTTGTTTGTTTTTTTTAAGAAACTTGATTGAGGAATTTTCTTACCTAAAAATGACGGTGCTTTTTGGAGTGCCTTTCACGGTACCTTTTTGGTGGCCTCGGTCTGAAACCTTGTTTCAAACTGGGAGGCTTTAAAGCGATGCGGGCTAACCGCGAAAAGGCACTGTAAAAATGAACTGAGAAATTCTGAAAAGGCACCGTAAGTGGTACCCTTTTACAGTGTTTTGTACCGTATAAAACACCGTTGCTTTTGGACTCGCTTTCAGACGGGGTGGGTTAAAGTTCCAAGAATGATTCTTGATCAAGAATCTTTTAAGAATCTTTTAGAAAAATGATGCGCTAGTCATACGTCTGAATGACCCTCTGAATGGTGCATGACTATCAAGGATTCAGCTAGATGATAGTGTGAAATGGTCCAATTTCACACAGTTCGTACGCTTGAATTTTGAAAGAATTAAGTCATGCAGTATTCAACCTCGTGTTCAGAGGGTTCAGTTTTAATAACTAAAGGGGGTTCAGCTATTGTTCAGCTAGTGATTCAGAGGAGAGCTAGTGTTCAGCTACTGTTCAGCTAGCGATGCAGAGGAGAGCTAGTGTTCACCTGCTGTTCAGCTAGTGATTCAGAGAAGAGCTAGTGTTCAGCTACTGTTCAGCTGGTGATTCAGAGGAGAGCTAGTGTTCAGCTACTGTTCAGCTGGTGATTCAGAGGAGAGCTAGGGTTCAGCTACTGTTCAGCTAGTGATTCAGAGGAGAGCTAGTGTTCAGCTACTGTTCAGCTGGTGATTCAGAGGAGAGCTAGGGTTCAGCTACTGTTCAGCTGGTGATTCAGAGGGGAGCTAGTGTTCAGCTACTGTTCAGCTGGTGATTCAGAGGGGAGCTAGTGTTCAGCTACTATTCAGCTAGCGATGCAGAGGAGAGCTAGTGTTCAGCTACTATTCAGCTAGCGATGCAGAGAATAGCTAGTGTTCAGCTACTGTTCAGCTAGCGAAGCAGAGGAGAGCTAGTGTTCAGCTACTGTTCAGCTAGCGATTCAGAGGAGAGCTAGTGTTTCAGCTACTTATTCACTCGGTACTCAACCGTATGACTTTTCTATTGGGGAATCTTACTTTTTTTCAGTTTATAGCGGATCTGGTGACCGTTACAAAATTTGACATGCAAGTTTTATTACATATTCTCCACAGTACTGTCTTGTCATGAACATATAACCGTGTCATTATATATTATTAATATTATTAATATTATTAATATTATTTAAAATATTTTTAATGTATTTAATATAATAAATAATTATAAGATATGAATGGAAGCCCTTTGACAAGGATCCACTTCATCACAGCATGGGGGGAGGGCCCAGCGCAAAAATTAAGGATGTCGGCTACATCCTGAACAATATCCTGAACCACGTCCGATCGTGGATAAGTAAAAATAAAACATATTGTCTCCAGATTTGTGAATCTTGATTATCGAGGGCACGATTAAGTATCCTGAAAAGCGTTTTTTCAGGACGTTGTTAATAAGAACCCTGAACATGTATCATTCAGGGACTCCAATGTCAGGGTCCTGAAAACCCTGGAAGTGGGCCAATTTCATTGCACTTGGAGTCCTGATTGGCATCCTGAAAATGTCCTTTTCAGGATGTTTTCAGACCCTGGAAGTAGGCCAATTTCATTGCACTCGGAGTCCTGATTGGCATCCTGAAAAGGACATTTTCAGGATGTTTTTAGACCCTGGAAGTAGGCCAATTTCATTGCACTCGGAGTCCTGATTGGCATCCTGAAAAGGACATTTTCAAGATGTTTTCAGGGTCCTGAAACTATCCTTAATTTTCTGCTGAGGGGGGGGGGGATCGACACCACTTGAAAAACTAGTGATAACAAGGTGATAACAGAGATTCTGGAGTTAAGAAAGTCAAGTGGTACATAGAAAATAACATAAATCTAGTTTTCAAGAGCCAGGGGGTCCGAAACTTGCAATAATCGTATACACCTAGGTCGTGTTATCATTGTTATCAACTTGTTATCTACCTGTTATCGCATGTTATCAAATAATTCTCGCACACTATTCCTCGGAGTTTCAGACCCCTTATCAAGAGCCGTGAGCAAAGTTTCCACTATCATTTTCCCCTTTTTCCCCTCTTCCCTTATTTCTCCCTTTTTCCCCTCCGTACTAGAATACGGGCCTTACGTTTGAATTTTGACCTTTTCCCTCTTGGCTTATTTTTCCCTTTCCAAGACCCCCATTTTCCCTTTTTTTTGCAGGGAGTTTCCCCGCAAAATGGCAACACTGACCTTGAGTGCTGATAACAAGCTGATAACAGATGATAACAAGCTGATAACAGTTCTGGGAATTTTACAAAAATGCTTAAGATTTATATGTCGAAATGTGGGACACGCAATAAGGCCATACGCAGAATAAATAAATTATTATAAATTTAAATTATTCATAAAAATATAAATAATTCAATAATAATAATATAATAATAGAAATAATAATAATAATATAATAATAATAATAATATAATATATAATAATATAAATAATAATAATAATAATATAATAATAATAATAATGTAATATAAATAATAATAATGTAATAATACAAATAACAATATAATAATATTAATAATATAATATAATTAATAATGTAATAATCTATATAATAATAATAATAAATCAATTCATGTAGAAATATCAAGGGGTCCGAAACTTGCAACAGTCTTCGTACACACCTAGGTCATGTTATCGCTGTTATCAACCTGTTATCTCCATGTTATCTCCATGGTATCACGTGTTATCAAATAATCTTCGTACACTTTTCCTCGGAGCTTCCGACCCCCCTTGAGAAATATTAATAATAATTATCGAACATAAAATAATACAAAAATATAATTATTATAAAATAAAAATAAATAATTCAATATAAATATTGAATAATAAAATAAAATAATAAATCTATAAGTTATATTTCTAGCAAGGGATCCGAACAATGTTTCCCTTTTTCCCTTTTTTCAGGGAAATTCCCTGAAAAAGGGGGGAATGGGGTCTGAAAAGGGAAGAAGGAAGAGAAGAGAGTAAAGAGGAAATCTAGACCCTGTATATTCCTGCACGGAGGGGAAAAAAGGGGAAAGATAAGGGAAGAGGGGAAAAATAGAAAATTGAAAAGTAGAAACACTGGGTCCGAAACTCCAGGGAAAGTGTCCGAAGATTATTTGATAACATATGATAACACGTTGATAACATGACCTAGGTGTACCCCAGCGGGGAATTAAGGATGTCGGCTACATCCTGAACGATATCCGTAACATATTCCTGAATATCCTGAACCACGTCCGATCATGGACGAGTAAAAAAAAAATTGTGTTGAGAATTGTGAATCTTGATTATTGAGGGCACCATTAAGTATCCTGAAAAGCATTTTTTCAGGACGCTGTTAATAAGTACCCTGAACAAGTATTATTCAGGCATTTCAATGTCAGGGTCCTGAACACCCTGGAAGTGGGCCAATTTCACTGCACTCACAGTCCTGATTGGCATCCTGAAAATGTCCTTTTCAGGATATTTTCAGGGTGCTGAAACTATCCTTAATATTCTGCTGGGACCGAAGATTATTGGAAGTTTCGGACCCCTTGATTTCTAGTGACT
Organism: Eulimnadia texana; assembly: GCA_002872375.1. Classification (NCBI taxonomy): domain Eukaryota; kingdom Metazoa; phylum Arthropoda; class Branchiopoda; order Diplostraca; family Limnadiidae; genus Eulimnadia; species Eulimnadia texana. The sequence goes on from NKDA01000001.1 coordinate 17,428,546, forward strand.
TGTATTAAAAATCATGATTAACGGATTCCTTTAGTGGAGATCATGTTATCAGAGTGTTATCAGAGTGTTATCACAGTGTTATCACAGTGTTATCACAGTGTTATCATGAATGGATTTGGAAAAGTGTCACGTTATGGCTGACACGAACAAGGCCATTACTAAAGGTCGGACTAATTTTTCTTCTTCTGTTTTTGGAGTGAAAACAAGGTTTCCACCTTCAGTTTTCCCCTTTTTCCCCTATTCCCCCTTCGTCCTGTAATAGAAAGCTACACTTCTAGATTTTCCCTTTCCCCTCTTCCCTTGTTTTCCCCTTTTTCCCCTTCGTCCTGTAATAGAACGCTACACTTCTAGATTTTCCCTTTCCCCCTTTCCTTATTTCCCTCTTTTTCCCCTTCGTGCTGTAATAGAAAGCTACACTTCTAGATTTTCCCTTTCCTCCTTTCCTTATTTTCCCCTTTTTCCCCTTCGTGCTGTAATAGAAAGCTACACTTCTAGATTTCCCCTTTTCTCCCTTTACTTATTTTCCCCTCTTTCCCCTTCGTCCTGTAATAGAACGCTACACTTCTTGTTTTTCCCTTTTCCCCCTTTACTTATTTCCCTCTTTTTCCCCTTCGTGCTGTAATAGAAAGCTACACTTCTAGATCTTCCCTTTTCCACCTTTCCTTATTTTTCCCTCTTTCCCCTTCGTGCTGTAATAAGCTGCACTTCTAGATTTTACTTTTTCCCCATTTCCTTATTTTCCCCTTTTCCAGGGAATTTCCCTGCATAATGGAAACACTGGGCGAAAACAAAGTTTTCTTTCAAGGATTTCCTCTGTGTGAGGTCCCACTTCTTGTATCCCTTGACCTCGTAAAGAAACTCGGGTGATAACACGATGATAACAGGATGATAACAAGTGATAACACACAGATACTTGTATCGAGAAGTCAAGGGGTCCGAAAATTGCAATAATCTTCGTACAGATGGGTCATGTTATCGCTGTTATCAACCTGTTATCTCCACGTTACCTCCGTGTTATCACATGTTATCAAATAATCTTCGTACACTTTTCCTCGGAGTTTCGGACCCCCCCCTGTGAGAAGTAAATGTTATGGAAACTAAGTAGAGAATTTTATCGAGTATTATTTTTATTCTTAATCTGCTATTGTAAAATTAATTCTAAATTCAAATGAATTGATAATTTGTATCGGAAATATTTATTTAACTGGAATATTGTAATCGTAGAGATAGTTGGGAGGATCTTAGGAATGACGGGACAGTGCTATGCCGGGCCATTGTCCCGTCATTTCAAAGACTCGCCATAATGTCATGCAAAAATATATTACAAATTGCTTGCTATATCACTAAAAACATATTTACAATATTTTTAATTGGTCCTAAAAATAAACGTGGGTAAATCTTGGGAATGACGGGACAGTGCTATGCCGGGCCATTGTCCCGTCATTTCTAAGACTCGCCACAATCTCATATATATATATATTAAAGATTGATTAATATATTATTAAAAACATGTTAAACATATTTTTAGTTGGTCCCAAAAATTAAAGTGGGTGAATCTTAGGAATGACGGGACAACGCCATATGCCGGGCCGTTGTCCCGTCATTCCTAAGACTCGCCCCAATGTCATACAAAAGTATATTAAAGATTGCTTGATATAACATTAAAAACATATTTAAAATATTTTTAATTGGTTCTAAAAATAAACGTAGGTGAATCTCAGGAATGACGTGACAACACCGTATGCCGGGCCATTGTCCCGTCATTCCTAAGACTCGCCATAATCTCACGCAAAAGTATGTTAAAGATTGCTTAATACATCATTAAAAACATATTTAAAATATTTTTAATTGGTCCTAAAAATAAAAGTGGGTGGATCTTAGGAATGACGGGACAACGGCTCAGCATAGTCCTGTCCCGTCATTCCTAAAACTCGGCACAATCTCACACAAAAGTATGTTAAAGATTGCTTAATACATCATTAAAAACATATTTAAAATATTTTTAATCGGTCCTAAAAATAAAAGTGGGTGAATCTTAGAAATGACGGGACAACGGCTCAGCATAGCCCTGTCCCGTCATTCCTAAGACTCGCCACAGCCTCACACAGAAGTATATTAAAGATTGCTTAATATATCATTAAAAACATATTTAAAATATTTTTAATTGGTCCTAAAAATAAACGTGGGTGAATCTCGGGAATGACGGGACAACGGCTCAGCATACGGCATTGTCCCGGTATTCCTAAGACTCACCAAGTCTCCACCTAATAATTATCTCCAAAGTTGAATTTGAACTTTTAATTGCAATTTAGGAGAATGTCACCTAATGCCGACACAAATCGCTTTAACGGGACTCAGCAGCAGCAGCAGCAGCAGCAACAACAGCAGCAGCAGCAGCAAAGGCGTTTACGTCTGCGACAGCTCAAGAAGATTCTTCCGGGCGACCACGTGAGTGTCGAGAAGAATTTCCCTCGTTTCTACGAAAAGTGCAAAAATCTGAAACTTTTGCGCGAACTTCAAGATCTGCAAGAAGACCAGCGGGTTTCCCAATGGGCGGCTGTGGAGAAGAGCTTCACGCAGCGCAGCCAGTCCAAGATGGCGGACGACGCTAGCGGAAACAAGATGGCCGCCAGAGCCCCTGACCTAACAATGGCGGACCACCTGGAAGAAATGACGCTGCACCAAGGCTGCTGGTTGCAAGCCAAGCTCAATTTCGATCAAAATCGACTCGGTGAAGAAGAAAACGAAATCCCGCGTGTGGTTTTCGTCCACCGCAAGAAATCGCCAACGGAAATTCGCACGCGTTTCGAATTGGCGCGCGAAGTTTTGGCGCAGTTTGAACGCGAGAAACGAAACATTGACAAATTTCAAAACTCGGCCCCGTTTCTCTGTCCCGTCAACTGGAAAATTAACTTTGATAATCTCTGCAGAAGAGTCAGTTAACTTAATCCTCAATTCAAAACTGCAAAAGATAAAATGTGCCAAATTTCGCCAAACAACAAAAATGGCTGCCGCTTTTCAGAGCCTCAATCTGAAAAACCGCTCAGACTTTGTTTGTTGTTTGTTGTCAGTTATGTTTGTTTGTTTGACGGTTTTTTGTTTGGTGTAAAACGTAGGAAAAGCAACGGTTTTTCTTTTCGATAATCAAAGAAAGTTTCAATTGATTTTCAATCAGTAAGATTTTGGAAGATTTGAAAATGCAAAAGAGAAATCTGTCTGCTTCAATGTTTCCACTTTTACAGGGAAATTCCCCGAACAAGGGGGGAAATGGGGTCTGAAAAGGGAAAGATAAGGGAAGAGAAGAGAGTAGACAGGAAATCTAGACCTTGTATATTTTTGCACGGAGGGGAAAAAAGGGAAAGATAAGGGAAAAGAAAAGAGTAAAGAGGAAATCTGGACCCTGTATATTCTTTCACGGAGGGGAAAAAAGGGGAAAGATAAGGGAAGAGAAGAGAGTAAAGAGGAAATCTAGACCCTGTATCTTCTTTCATGGAGGGGAAAAAGGGGGAAAGATAAGGGAAGAGAAGAGAATAAAGAGGAAATCTAGACCCTGTATATTCTTTCACGGAGGGGAAAAAGGGGGAAAGATAAGGGAAGAGAAGAGAGTAGACAGGAAATCTAGACCCTGTATATTCTTTCACAGAGGGGGAAAAAGGGGAAAGATAAGGGAAGAGAAGAGAGAAAAGAGGGAAGCTAGACCCTGTATATTCTTTCACGGAGGGGGGGAAAAGGGGAAAGATAAGGGAAGAGAAGAGAGTAAAGAGGAAATCTAGACCCTGTATATTCTTTCGCGGAGGGGAAAAAGGGGAAAGAAGGAAATCTAGACCCTGTATGTTCTTTCACGGAGGGAAAAAGGGGAAAGATAAGGGAAGAGGGGGGAAATTGAAAAATTGAAAAGTGGAAATACTGGTCCGCTTTTCCTTTTTCTTATTATCAAAACAATGTAAATTTTCTCTTCTCCATTTTGTACTTAATTTTGTATATTTAAACAATGTAATCATTTTGTAATACAAGTTATTTGTTATAAGAATCTTTTTTCCACAAACCGCAGAGCTTATAGACACAAGGCTAAATTTCTGGCTAATTTATTTCTCCACTGATGCAAGCTACACATCAAGGTCTTCAGCACTGGACCGTAGTGGGCTAGATTTTCGAAACCCCACTACGGCCCAGTGCATGAAGTCCGAAAGGTCTTGATTTACTTATCTAATACAAAGTAAGCGGAAATGGTACTGCAATAAGACAGTTCGGACTTCACGCACTGGGCCGTAGTGGGGTTTAGAAAATCAAGCCCACTACTGCCCAGTGCAAGCTTTTCGAACGGTCTTATTCCACTTAGATAATGCAAAATAAGTAGAAGTGATACTGCGACAACACCATTCGGAAAAGCCAGCACTGGGCCGTAGTGGGGTTTCGAAAATCAAGGCCACTACGGCCCAGTGCTTATATAGAACAAAATAAATAGAACCGATACTGCAATAAGCAAAACACTGATGTATTTTAATGATGAACCATTATTATTTTATTATACAAACTTTCTGAAGGATCGATAAGAGAGAAAAAGGGACAAGAAGACGAACTGTTAAGTGACCCGTTGGCACTTTCGATTCAATAAACAAGTAATTCATTTTTAAATAGCATACGATGAAAACGGCTAGAACAACCAACCAACCAGGCAGATATTAAAACAAATGAAGGCAAGAAACGTATGTGAGAAAACTATGGAGAAAAAAGTTCTATAAAGAACGTGGAGAAAAATCAATGGAGAGCCTTTACAACAGTGATAAATAGACGGTAACATTTTTTCACGGAAATATACCCCCCAAAAAAAAAACACTGCAGCACATTTCTTCTCGCTCATATCAATTTGCATTGATCTTCTAAGATATAAAAAACATCACAGCAATCGCTGACAACATACAAATCGTCCCACAACAAGGCAGCAGACCAGATTTCTCTCCAAAATTTCGTTCCAAGGTCCAGAGTTTTCACTTTTTTTTTTTTTTTTTTTGGTTTTGACTTTTCCTCTTTACAAAATGCCGTTGGTGAAATACTGGAAGCCGTCGTAGAGCCGGGTCGTCCACGAATGAATCGACGTCTCCACCATTTCGTGAGTCTTCTGCTGGAGACCCTCCTCCGTCAGTCCCAGATGGAAGCGACTCTTCAGTGAGGAAACAGTCGATACTCCAGCCTTGAAACACGGCAACTGGGACCCTAAAAAACCAAAAAATTTCATTAATAAATCTGAATTCGGTTGATATTCAACGGGGATTTTGTACCAGATCTCATAATCTCGACGACGGTCAGGATTTTTTCGTGATGTTTGCGAGCTGCCACCAATCCCTGTAGTAACAGGATCTTGAAATACTCAAACATATCGGAACCGGGTCCTCCCATCACTTCCACCAGTTCCGGAGTCAGTTTGAAGGGCGAGTTCTCAAAGCCCAGATTCTTGGGCGAAGTTGAAAGCATAAAGCCGAAGTCGATGTGAATGAGGTGGCCTTCATCGTCGAGCAGGATGTTTCCATTATGTCTAACCAAATAACTCAATTAGTTACCTGAAAAACTTAAAGGGATAAGATCCAATACCTGTCTTTGACTTGAACCAAGTAGCAGACGAGACTGTACGCCGCGCAGCTCTGGACAAAGTTTCGCTGGGCCGTGAGGAAAGCTTCTGAGTTGGTCGGTCCGAACTCGCGGAGGAAATACTGCAGCAGCGACATGCGGCTGTGCTTCTTCACCTGGTGCAGCGACACGGTGTTGATGATCGGCTCAATCATCCCGGAATCGTCAGACAGCACCAGGATCCTGTAGGGTCGCACCCAGAGAGGGACTCTCTCCGTCTCCCAGATCTTCTGCAGCGTGTGGAGGAGCTGGTAGGCCATCAGTTCCTGGCGCAGGTCGTCGCCGCACTTGACGATGGCCGGCGATAGCCGCCAGTTGCTCAGGTGACCGTAGGGCGACGACTCGCGGATGCGGCGGACTTTTTCCTCCCAGGGTTCCTTGAGAGCTGCGGCGGAGGGATCCTCGGGATCGCGCTGGAAGTTCTTCGACGGCGCGTTGAGGCTCTCGGTGAGGCGACGGCGAATGTCAGCGGCTTGGACGAAGACTGGCTCTCGCTCTCGCGAATCGCACGAGTCGACGCTCATCTGCGAAATCGTGTCGCCGCGTTCCTGGAACAAAGTTAATTACGATTATTTAGTAAAATGTCCATAGTTGGATCAAATAGAAAACTACTTTGAGCGACATGCGCAGATGGAGATACTGCTGAGAGATTTCGTCGTCTTCCTGGGACCAGGCGTCGCTCAAGTCGTCGTACACCGTGCACGAAGCAACCGGCAATGGAGGACTACTGTACTCTGCAACACAAATTTAAACCGTAAGCTACGTTAAAAAAAAAATTACTTTCAAATAATCAAATATCGATAGAAATGTATAAAAACTTAATTGGAGAACTAGAAATCTGATATTTTAAGTTAATTCATGTGTATATTAAATTGTACGCAATTTTAGAAAACTAGCTTGAAACTAACTGGATATAAAAATATATCGAAAAATATATTATATTTTTAACTAATATATTTATAAATTACAACTTGTATAGTATTTTACTTCTAATTCAGTTTCACAAAAATTAACTTAAATACTAATTAAATGTAAAAATCTATCAATATTTAGTAAATATGTATTTCGCGTTACCTGGAAGAACGGGACATGCTGACGACTGGACAATCGATTCTCCAAAATGTTTGTCCACCAGATTTTCTTCCGAGCGGGTGTGACGTAGGGCCGACGTTGAATTCAGTCGTGAAGGGATCGGACATGTCTACAAAAATTAATCGATAAAATCGAGAAACAACCTATTAGTTTAGGATCTTTTCTACCTCGACGTTATCGACATCGAGGACTTCGACGTAAATCAAGTAAGGCGCTTTGTCTTTGGAATTGAGGACTACGGCGAACTCTGGCGGAATCCGCACCACCAGGTGGGGAGTGTGCGAGTGAATGGGTAGCCAGACGCGGGCCGGCAGGTTGAGATTCAGGGTCCGCAGCTCGGCTACCAGGCGACTAGTCTTCTCCTCTTTGCTCTGCTGGGCTCCAAGTCGCTTACCGATGTTGATCAGGGCCTGCAAAACACCACATAACTGCTTAAATATTCATAAAATAAATTTTAGACTTTTCTACTTTGACGAATTCGAGCTGGGGAGCGAGACGCGGCGCGTTGCAGGTGCAGACCGCCTTGCGACTGGCGACGAAGTCGTGAGCGTTCACGTCGAAGCACACGCAGCCGTTGTCGAAGGCGCGGCCCGAGTTGATGTCGCCCAGGTAGCTCTTGGTGCTGCCGCTGGACGGCGTGCGCTTGTGGCCCGGCCGAAAGAGCCCTGTCGCGTCGCTGCGCGAGCGCTGGTGCGTCTTCTTCACTTCCAAACACCTTTTCAGTCAATTCAAACAGTTAAACTTACGTAAATACTTGAGAAAAGTTGCTTCTTACGATTTGGGCACTCGCTGCAACTCTTCCTCATCTTCGGCAGGAAGTCGAGGAGCAGCTTCGACGTGCACTTCCTTGTGTTTTGTCGTCAGCTGCAATTTGGTGCGGGGCGGGAAGCCTCTGGGTCTCAGCTCGTCCGAGAGGATCAGGTTCTTCAGTTTCGTCCCGTGCGATTTCTTCTGGGTGGGCAGGGAGGCGTCGGACGAGTAGGCGTCGAGCAGCCAGGCGCACTGCAGGGAGAAGTCCACAGAGTTGCGGCATCTGTGCACGAGGTACGGATGCAGAACCTCAGCCAAATCGTGCATGTGGATGTACATGTTGACCAGCTGCTGCAGGTAAAAGTCGACTTCCTGGTCAGGAAAGCTGAACATTCGATTGCCGATGTACGTCTGGACTCCAGGCTCTTTGGCGTTGAACAAGTAGCCGATCGCGTAGGTCATGTCGAACAGTTTCGACTCGAACCAGCGGAGAAGCCAGGACTGTTTTGCAGAGTCGCTGCTCGAGCTGTCAGGTTTCGGAGGAATCGCCGGGCTGAAGTCCGACTCTTCCGAGTCAAAACTTTTCGCTTCCTCGAACTGCATGTCGTCGTCGAACTCCTCACTCTGGGCCGAACGAGCAGAGGTGGACGAAATGCCTGAGTCGTCCGAGCCGAGACTCGACTGATCAAAGTTCGTAATCGAAGAAACAGAGCTTTTTTCCGCTTTTCGCAGAACAGGACTAGTCGAAGCTGATGAAGAAGTTGAGTCGCCGCACCTCGAAACTTTTTCCGCTCTGCCGCAGATGTTCAGCAACCTTTTCGGATCGCGGAATCTGAAGAGGTTGTTTGTCGATTCCAGCGAGAGGCAGAGGTTCGGCTTCAGCGGGGGAGGTGCCAAGTCTTTTGCTTGACTTTCCACTGCTGCTGTGACGGAGACTGTGCTGCTGAGCGTGTTTCCAGGGTCCGATTCCAGTTCGGGGATCTTCTGAAGTACCGAGTCCAAGCTGCGATTTCGCTGATGCCTCGAACCACTAAAACGGATACAACAAAATCAGCATTTTTGTGTATAACTAATATCAGATTATATTATGTTTTAATGACATGGACTTGAGAAAGGAATGCAGTGTGTCGTAATTAGAGCCGCTATCAAAATTTTTCAAGAGATTAGGGGAAAAAGGGGAACACACTGTAAAGCTTGTGCTATTTCTGGAGCAGCAAACACATGTAACATATGCAACACAGTAAGCTGTCGAGACTCGCGGACATTTAACTTTCTCGATAACAGGCGAGCCACATGTCTTGTAAAAATCTGGAAAAAGAAATCATATAATAATAATCGTACGTGTTTGATTGTAGTGTGGCGGAGAGTGGAGGTAAAATGATTCCCATGGATCGAAAGTCCAGACTCAGGTTGCGCTGGTGTCCAAAGCGGACTGGATTGGGATTAGGATTCGTGTGGACGGCTGCTAATCCGGCGCTGCTGCTCCTTACAATTCCTGCAGCGTCCATGGCGCTACCGACAAAACTGCAAAAACAAATGAAATGTTCAATAGAAAATGTGGAATGTCTTAAGTTATTCAAGCTCAGCAGTGGTTTGAATCAAGGTAACTCAATATCTGGAGCGGAATTTCCCTCAAACTGACGTCATAATATCACCAACAGCGCCAGTTGCGGTGATTTATTACACTATTATTATAGAAATTCATGATAACGCGTGAGATAACTTACTGCCAACCAAATGGCGCTTGAAAAATAACATAAAAGCGACTGTCAGCAGAAAAAGATGAAAAGTAGAACGGAGACACAATCTACGTGTTATCTATCCAGTGTTTCCACTTTGCAGGGAAATTCCCTGAAAACGGGAAAATGGGACTGAAAAGGGGTAATAAGGGAAAAGGGGAAAAAGGGGAAATGAAAGGGGAAACACTAGTGTTATCGAATGTTACCCATGTTGAAATGTTTCCACTTTCAAGTTCCCCTTTCCCCCCTCTTCCCTTATTTCCCCCTTTTGCTGCCCCCCGTAATAGTACACAAAACATACTTCCAGATTTTCCCTTTTTTCCTATTTCCTTATGTTTCCCTTCTCAGACCCCATTTTCCCCCTTTTTCAGGAAATTTCCCTGCAAAGCGGAAACACTGCCATGTTGCCATTTAAAAGTCTGCCCGACCCCTAGGGCTACGATAACACGTGATAACACTTCGGAGTGCGGGAAGGCCTGGAGGAAGGAATTCAAGAAGCGGGTGACCTTGACGTTTTACCCGGATGACCTTGGCATTTCTCAGACTCTTTTATTACGATAACACATCAAATCTTAACACTTAACTTTAATAGTAATTAAAATCAAGACAATTAACAATCCTGTGGGCGAGGGATTGGGGCGGGGGAGGGGGAAGGGGAAACGATGTAGGCCAAACGCAATTTCCAGCACTGACCGATTTTCCCACGGTCCGGAAATTTTTCCCACAGCCAAAAAATTGCCACACAAAAAGCGATCACCTCGAAATGCCACAAAATTTCACCCCTCCAGTGATTATCCAACATGTAAATCAGGGCAAAACTTAAGAAAACGACTAATTTTTTCACAGGAAACTTAAAATTTTCATGTTAAAGAGAGAGACCCACAAGTCTTTGAAATTGCAGACTTCCGCAGAAACGGGACGGGGGAAAGGGGAAAAAAAGAGGGGAAAAAAACTTTTCCCACGATTCAGCAGAGTGTCACACGATGTCACCGACTTACAATTTAATCAAACTAATTCATAAAATATTGAAATTTCATTCAATTCTCCAGTGGAAAAACGCCCAAGTCCTCGACCCGGTTTCCGCTTGAGCACAGCGCGCCTAAAACTTCCAAGACTTACACTTCGCCCCAAAACAAAAAAGAGAAAATGAGAAAAATGTATTAAGACACAAATTTACAAGGTCATTTCATTGAAACAACAAGCCTATGTAGAGAGAATAAACAAAGGTCAAATGCAAATGACTCGTTTCGTATTCTAGAGACGAGTCCAAGAGACCTAGATTCTCCTTCGTTTGTCCTTTTAAATATTATACTAATACAATACAATAATAATTTATACTTACATTTTAAAGGGAAATTATAAGTGATGCGATATCTTTCGTGAGGCTGGAAAACTCCATTACAGCTTCATTAGTGGCGTAGAGTTTTTAACGAGAGCAGCAGACATCTTTCAAAATATTTTCTTTTGACTTTTTAGTGTTTTCTTCTTCTTCTTGATATTTTTTTTTTCGAAACAGAAAAATGTCGAGGAAGTCCTTTTCGGAAAAAAATTTTTCACTGGGATTTTCTTACCGCCAGCTATCGATTATCTTATTCCTACAGTTTTCCGCTTTTAGTGCCAAAGACTAAACGCTTTAAATGGCCCAGCAACGAACAAGTTAAGTATTAAGATTTTATACATTAAACAATTATCACAAACTGAAAATTCAGTGAGCAAAAACTTTTCTTTAATGTTTTGTGGCCAAGGCGAATTTTCGTGACGCGCTCACGCGGGCCGGTACAACTGAACTGAACCCACACTCGCTTCAAGTGGGTTAAAGCGTGCCGGGCTAAAAATTTGGCCCGCCAACCCAAAGGCCACGCCCTGGGTCAATTTAGCGCGCGTTCCGCAACGCCATCTAGCGGCGGAAGCGCAAACTAACTCCAATATTTCAGATTCTTTTTCGCCCTCATTTCTTTACACAAAGCATACTTCCAGTAAAAGCAAAAGCTTTTTTTTTTTTTTAAATGAAATAAAATTTTATCTTTTTTTTTTTTATAAAGTGAGTTAAAAGAAACCATAACGGAAATGAGACTAATTTTCTAAGAAATTTCCCCGCATCCTCGAGTTTCAGTCTCTTGGGGTTAGTTAATAAGGAAACCTCCATTTGACGGAACGGAGGGCTAAAAAATTTGGCCCCGGGGCCAATATGTGGGGCTAAAACTTCCCCCGCCTCGCTTAGCTCAGTAGAGTAGACTAGGCATGAGTCACAGTCACCCCCCCTTGAGTTCGCTCCCCTCGTTTATCAATGGGGCTGACCTACCCCCTTCAACCCCCCCGCGCCACACCCTGGGGTCGGGGAAACAAACAAAAACAACGCATATTTAAAAATATAACACATACTTTGAATATTAGGCCTTGAACTTTTGCCCTCCATAGGCGACAGTGTTTCCACTTTGGCAGGGAAGTTCCCTTAAAAAGGGGGGAAAATGGAGTCTGAAAAGGGAAGACCCAAGAGAAGAGCGTAAAGAGGAAATCTAGACCCTGTACATTCTTGCACGGAGGAGGGGCGGGGGAAAAGGGGAAAGATAAGGGAAGAGGGGAAAAAATGGAAGATTGAAAAGTGGCAACACTGTCCATAGGCCTACCTCCCGCAAAGAGGGTAACTTTCAGGGGTGGAGGGGAAAGGGGTGATAGCAGTGCTTACACTTTCAAGTTTGGACTTTCCCAAGGGGTCCGAAACTCCGAGGAAAAGTGTACGAAGATTATTTGATAACATATGATATCACGGAGATAACATAGAGATAACAGGTTGATAACAGTGATAACACGGCCTTGGGTGTACGAAGATTATTAGAAGTTTCGGACCCCTTGGACTTTCCCTGGTGGGAGCCTCTATTTTCCCTTTTTTCCCCTCAGACAACAATTTTTTGATTTTCCCCTCTCATTTTCCCGTTTTCCCCCATTCTTCCCTTCCATTTATAATTGTTATCGACTTCCAAAGGGAAATCTAAGTATTGTTGACAAGAAATGCGTCAAATAACATGTCACTACAAAAACAAGTCAAGATTTCTTCGGTTTCCCTGGTTTTTCCCCTCTTTTTCCCTTCCTAGTGCCATTTTCCCTGAAAACAGGGAATTTCCCCTGAAAGTGGAAGCACTGGGTGATAGATCTTGAAAATGTCAACTTCTATTCTACCTTTACCTTTAGGTTTCCTACCGGACTATTGGTCACAGTGCTTCCACTTTTTTCCCTTTTTTTCCCCTCCGCTTGAAAATATCAATTTCCCTTTTCCCCACCCCTCCGTGCTACAGAGTAAAGCTACATTTGTAGATTCACTTTATCCTCCATTTTCCCTTTTCCCTCTTCCCCATTTTCCTTATTTAAGGGAATTTCCCTGCAAAGTGGAAGCACCGATTGGTCAAGCGATCACGTGGTAGGTCCGTGGTAGGGGAAGACGTGGAAAGTGTCCGCAAAAGATAAACGGCGGGGGCGTAGGTAAAATAAATACTAGGCCTAGGACAAACCCTACATTCCACAGAGTGTTATCACATTATCATCCAGATGTTATCAACCCCCCGATATTTTCCTGGCAGTGTTTTCACTTTTGCAGGGAAACTTCCTGAAAAAAAGGGGGAAATGGGGTCTGAAAAGGGAAAAAGAAGAGAAAGAGAGTAAAGAGGAAATCTAGACCCTTTATATTCCTGCACGGAGGGGGGAAAAGGGGAAAGATTAGGGGAAGAGGGGGGAAAAATGGAAGATGGAAAAGTGGCAACACTGTTTTTCCTGGACTACTTGAAACTTTTTAGCCACTTCAAATGCACGGAGGGGGAAAAGGGGAAAGATAAGGGAAGAGGGGGGAAAAATGGAAGATGGAAAAGTGGCAACACTGTTTTCCCTGGACTACTTGAGACTTTTTAGCCACTTCAAATGCACGGAGGGGGGAAAAGGGGAAAGATTAAGGGAAGAGGGGGGAAAAATGGAAGATGGAAAAGTGGCAACACTGTTTTTCCTGGACTACTTGAGACTTTTTAGCCACTTCAAATGCACGGAGGGGGAAAAGGGGAAAGATTAAGGGAAGAGGGGGGAAAAATGGAAGATGGAAAAGTGGCAACACTGTTTTCCTGGACTACTTGAGACTTTTTAGCCACTTCAAATGCACGGAGGGGGAAAAGGGGAAAGATTAAGGGAAGAGGGGGGGAAATGGAAGATGGAAAAGTGGCAACACTGTTTTTCCTGGACTACTTGAAACTTTTTAGCCACTTCAAATGCACGGAGGGGGGAAAAGGGGAAAGATTAGGGGAAGAGGGGGGAAAATGGAAGATGGAAAAGTGGCAACACTGTTTTCCCTGGACTACTTGAGACTTTTTAGCCACTTCAAAAACTTGATAGTCAAAAAACTAGTCATGAATGGAGGCTACTATACCAGAATCAAGGCCTTCGAGTTGTTAATGTGAGTCAAAAACAACTCGAAAAAATCTTAATTTAAAAAAAAAACCACTTGATTCAAATTGACGTCATCTGTGTAGGCGAATCTGGCGGGTTGATAATTTGATAACAACTTGATAACCAATGATAACAACCGGCGGTGCTAAGGTATACGTTTCTAAGAATAGAAATCAAACAAACTGGAAATAGAACAAACCTTTGGGTATTTATTTTTTTTTCCATAGATCTGGAGAAAATGTGAGAACTTTTTAAGCAAAACAGACTTGAAAAATTTTTCAGCTAGCAAAATCACCGCAGATTCAAATGCCACGTTGGAGGCGTTTCTCGGTAAGAGATGACACAAACATCACCAGGCCAGAGAGAGAAATTTGAAAATTTTCTTCAAAATAAAAGTTATTCGATTGCAAAACTTGTACAAATTACGTGGTCCTCACATTTCTCAACTTCCAAGAACTGGTAAACAACTTCCAAGTTGCCATTAACTTTCAGTACAAACTTCTTTTCGCCCGCCAGTCATCAGAACTTGACTTTGGTGCGGGCCAAAAATGTTGTGACCCGTGACAGAACCGCGCTTGTCCCGGGTCAGTTCCACGGACTGACCAAAGTACACATGCACTTGGCTTTTGCCTGAGCTGCATACAATGAATGAGGATAAACTCGTATTCAAAAATTTTAAATTAAATCGTGCCTTCTGGCGATAGAACTCAATAAATTCTTCGTAAATTTGTGTTTTATAATTGAATTGTAAGTTTTTATTCGAAAACGCGGCGACGGGCTCGATAACGATTGCGTCTTTCCCGTGAAAAACCATGACAACTTTGTTTACAAACCATTAGTACAAATTGCCCGTGTTACATAAAGTTACAATTTTAAAGGAATATAACTAAGTTTCGTTGGTTTTTGTTACTGTGTGAAAGGAAACTTTTGTAAGGTTGCTTTGTTGTTGCAAGAAAGTTACCACTACTTTCCAACAAACGTCAGTTAAAAATCAGCAAATATTTAAATAATTTGAGTATACATTACCTTTCTGGGACTTTCCGCAACACATATTTGCAATGGAATTATTAAAACTTATCGTGCAAACAATAAATAGCAGAAATTTTCCGTAGGGGAAACGGTTGTTGAGCTTCCTCTTATCTGGACAGCGGTGCTGACACAACTGAACACGTGCGCTGCCACCTAGCGGTAGATATAGGAACTAATTACTATTTAATAATTTCTGTACAATTAGTTTACTTAAAATATACAATTTTACTGTTAACTTATTTTCAAAAATTATAGTTTTTATTTTTGTTACTAGAATAATAAAATAATTTTATTTTATTTCAAATACTTACCGGTAGATGGCTCTGATTCGTCCGCTGTTCATTCTATTGCTGAATTCAGAAGTTTTGCATAACGACTGCCAGAAGCCTGGAAAAAAAACTTCAAATAAATACTTTACTCAACATTTGATTGAAGGAATTATTTTGGTAATATTTACTACGCATTCAGCATGTGTGCATATTATATAATGTAACGCTATGAATCAGGGTTATAAAGTAACTAAAAGCTGTATTTATACAGTCACGTTTTTCTATCATTTCTTCCACTGATAGACACAACTTTCCTTGAATTGATTTTAATGAATATTCCAACAATAGGTTCTTGAATTTTAAACTAAAGCAAAATGCCCGTACCTGTTGGCCCTGGGTATCAGACGGGAGGTCCGAGTTGCTGGGATAAAATGAAAATGGGCTTCACGATGGGCTTTTGCGTTGGAATGGCCTCTGGAGCTCTGTTTGGCGGCTTTTCTGCTTTGCGGTAAAACTTTTAAATAAATGCTTTATCGTATTAACATAAAAAATAATTGTTTAGGTATGGTCTTCGCGGACGAGAGCTCATCAACAGTGTCGGCAAAGTGATGATTCAAGGTGGAGGAACCTTCGGGACGTTCATGGCCATCGGCACCGGAATTCGTTGTTAGCTTTTTTTCTATGGTAGCGTGTTAGCGTTTTTTTATGATTACGTGCTTCTAGTACACAGTTGAAAGGAGCAAGTCTATCATTTTTCTATCGGTCAACTTCTAGATTTAAGTAGATTTACATAATCACAGTCTGCCTAGTTTGTTGAAGAATAATGTTGCTTTAAGTGGATCGAGTTTCCTCTTTTTGTTTCCCCTCTTCCCTTAAAGACAGCTCTGTTTTCCCTTTTTCCTCTTCTAAGTTCAGAAATAGAGCTGTAGTATATATTTCACTTTTGCCTCCGTTTTCCCTTTTACCTTGTTTTTCCCTTTTTCCTCTCCTAAGCTCAGAAATAGAGCTGTACAGTATATTTCACTTTTCCCTCCGTTTTCCCTTTTTCCTCTCCGTGAGGTTATACTTATAAATTCCCTTTTCCCCCTATTTTCCCTTTTGGGAACCAGTTTTCCCTGTTTCAGGGAATTTCCCTTGCAAAGTGAAAACGCTGAAAGTAGATATATGATTTAGTTTTAAATTCTCAATACGAATGGAATAAACGTTATTTGAACCAAGATTTCATAAATAATATTCATATATATTCGATATAAAATTTCTTATAATCGATTCATATTTTATTTTGATCAATTATTTTTCTGGAAGGCAAAAACTACCGTCTGCTGTTGGGTTTCTGTCAACTTAATTTACTACCACCGAAACGGCAGTAAAATCTGGAAATAAATATTTAAACAAACGCAAATTGCCGTTATTTTCTTGAAAAAGAATCAAAAACATATATCTAAGCCATACAAGGGAATTTTCCTTTTGTTACCAAACATAGCAGTAGAACTGATAATTTATGAAGTGAAGGTAAAGGGACAATTCCAAAAAACGAATCTAGACAAACAAATTAATAAAATATAATGTTGATTTTTTGTAGTAATATAGCAGACGAACCTGTTAACATACGAATCATTTCTTTTTTACTTAAAAAATTTTAGATCTCTCCACTCGTTACGCTTTTGTTGGCTGCGGAAAAATGGCAGACTCGGTGAAAACCAAGAATCACAGCTCGACCCACCAACAACAGGGTACGTAACATAATAAAAATCCTATATTCCATCATAAAATAATTATTATTTGCGATTTTGTAGTTTGTGAGGTTAAAGAAAGTAACGGCTCGATCTCCGACGTCTCGAAACAATGTGCAGAAAGTCAAAACGGGGCAACGGTAGCCGAACCCGGCTCGAAAAAAAAGACGCCCATGTGTCTGGTTAACGAACTGGCCCGCCATCACAAGCTACAGCCGCAGTATCGCTTGACAGACGAAACGGGACCTCCTCACCAGAAAATGTTCACTGTAACGCTGAAGCTTGGTAATGAATTAACTCACTAAAGGAAAAACAAATGAAATTACTAACGAGTTTGATAATTTTGTGCGTAAAGGCGAAGAAGAGTACACAGCGTCAGGGCCAAGCATAAAGAAAGCGCAGCACGCGACCGCACAACTGGCTTTAAAAGATACAAAGTATCCCATGCCACTGCCCAAACCCAAGCCGAAAATCACGCCAGGAAACTTGGGTACCAAATGCATCACACCCACGGTGGAGCTGAACGCGCTAGCAATGAAGTTAGGACTCCCCACGCATTACGAAAACTTACCGCACGTGAATAACCAGCCACCAAACTTGCCCAGCAACTACCATGTCGGACCGCGGTTCGTCGGAGGTGTACCCCCGCCGAGAGATTTTCGAAATTTCGAGAATGTAAGTTTAAATACTGAACTTACTTTATATGGATTTGGTTTAATAATGGTTTGTTTTGGAACTAAGGGACAAATGGAGGCTCCAGCATATAATACCAGTGTGCAGGGCCAGCATCCCGCTTTTCAGCCACGTTTTCCCCGTCTGCACACAGTAAATAATGTCGATTTTACAGTTTAGGTGTTAATAAAATGAAATAATAAATATTTAGCTAGATACAACCCAAGTAAAAATTTACTGAAGCTGTAAATTATAGTGTGGCACTCTAGTGTTTTGCAACATGGTACATAGTTCACTATAGTGCACTATAGTACATTTTTACTTGGGAAATAACTGTTATAGTGAATAACTGTAAAGTTATGGTAAATTGAATGTTATTATTCCAGAGAGGTCAGTATTATCGATACGGCATGGTCCCTACCTTGCATCGCGTTTCACTCACCGTTGGGGACGTCACTGTGATCGGCGAAGGTCCGACGAACCAAGCCGCTCGACACAATGCAGCAGCCCGAGCCCTAGAAGAAGTCACCGCGCGAAAACCCAGCACTCCTGATACTACTTCTGCTGGTAAACTATTCTGTTACTATTATCAGTTGTTTGATGTTCTGGGTTAATGTTTTCTTTTTTTCAGGGACTTTCTCCATCAGCAGCAACGATAACGATGAAGCGAACAAATCTCCCGTGTCCCTGGTTCACGAATTGGCACTAAAGCTGAATCAGAATGTTGAATTCACTGTGGTAAGTGATTAGCAAGTATAGTACAGTCATGTTCATAAAAAAGGGGTGCAGCATGAAAAGGTTAAACGTCTGTTTTTCTCAGTTTTTGCAAGAATGTTCAAATATTAAATGATAGAATGCATTAATTTAGTTAAATACTGTTAATTCAGTCTATCCCAACTAAATTTATTGCAAAAATAATTTTGTAAACTACAAAAAAAAACGATTTTCAACCTTCCCAAGCTGTACCCTTTTTATAATGAACATGACTTTACATTGAATTGAGTATATTCACTATTATATATTTCTTTCGCAACGAAGCTGAGCGAGAGTGGACCTCCGCACATGAAGGTCTTCACCATCCGCTGCACACTGGGAGATCTGAAAACAGAAGGAGAAGGCAACTGTAAAAAGGTAGTATTTCTAAACTTTATGTACCTGTTTTTTCATACAAAGTTAATTTTATGCCTTAAAACTATGAAAGCTTGCGAAAAAGAAGTCTGCCGAGAACATGCTTGCCGAGCTAAAACGAGTTCACCCCAACGGAATCGCGGGAAATCCTAATATTAACGCAAATCTGACCCAACAGAAAACGAAGCCCGCTGCTGTTAGGAAGAAACCGAGGAATCTCGTAAAGGTAATGAGGGTTTGATTTCCTTGTTTTCGATAATTTTTTATCGAAAATTGAAACCTAGGAAGTCCCAGCCGCTTCGAGTGTGTCGAGCAGCAGTAGTGAAGCGGCTACTGTCCAGGACCCCATCTCTCGCTTGATGCAGCGGCAGCAGGCCCGCAAGGAGAAGGAGCCTACGTTTGAGGTAATTTCCGAGCGGGGAATCCCTCGACAGCCGGAGTTTGTGGTCCAGGTGACTGTAGGCGGCATTACGGCTCAGGGCACGGGCCCAAAGAAGAAGGACGCCAAGAAAGCTGCGGCTCAGAAGGCCCTTGAAATGCTGGGTGCTGCTCAGTGCCCTGCCGATGATAAAACAACAGTAAATGATGTTGCGGATAAAGAATCGCCAGGAATAGGTTTGAATGCATTATTCAGATTATATGACAATAATTATGTTGCGTTTGTGTAGGGCGTCAGACTATTCCTGGACTGCTGGTTGTAAGTCACGCTGGAACTAAACCGAAAAGCGAAGAGACTCTTCCTTTGCAGAAAGCGGAAACTAAGGCTCCTAGCACAACTCCCGTTACACCGCAGTTTAAAGTATTCACTACTAGTTTGATAAACATAAGTTATACGAATCTTAGTTTGTTTATCTCATTTTTGGTAATTCACAATACGTTGGGCATTATTATCAGTGTTTCCACTTTCAGTGTCCTTTTTTTTCCCTTTTGCCTTATTTTCCTCGTTTTCCTCTCCGTAATAGAATATAAAGCTGCACTTCCAGATTTGGCCCTATCCCTTATCCCTTATTGTTCCCTTTTCAGATCTCATTTTCTCCCTTTCCGGGAATCTCCCTGATATTGATTATGATAGTATGATACTGATTATCATACTAATTTATTGTACAGGAAAGTGCCCCCGGCATGCGTCCAAAAGCTAAGTTACTATACCTGGCTCGAGTCGTGGGATTTGAAGTTGAATTTACTGACTTTCCTACAAAGGTAAATGCCATGTCCTGTGTCTAACATGCTGTTGTATTTATTTTTTTGTAAATATTAATTTTATAGGAATCGAATGGAGAGTTTCTGAGTCTAGCCATAATTTCGTCTGACCCCAGCTGTGTTTGTCATGGCACGGGACGCAGTACTGAAGAAGCCCATGACGACGTAAGATTTGAAATGTTTTTTTTTTTATCAGTTGATATTTTGACAACTTTTTGTACGTTCGCAGGTTTCGTCGAAAGTGCTGCAGCGTCTGGCGGAGTGCGGGCTGGATTCAGTTGCTAAAAAAGGCGAGACGAAGAAGTAACCAGTGCAACAGTCTTAATCAGATTCTAAATTGTTGAACGCATACAAGTAATACAGTGGATATAGAAATATGAACAAGAAATTTTGGACAACTTTTCTTACTTGAAGATGTTCAGCTATTTCGCTTTAATCGCATCAAGCTAATTTCTGAAATAAAGCATTTTATTGTATTTTGTGGTACATTTTGTTTCCTATCTGATCTGATCTTTGTTTACATTTCTTTGGTCTCGTCAAATAAACGTCCATTAATCAGTTTCTGTTATAAACTCATTCAAGCTTTCTTCTTCATAATACATGTCGTTAGAAAATATAAGATTTTAGAATAAGTTGAGGTTTAGTAAAACGAAAATGAAGAATGTCAAATATGTCCCAGAAAATGTCACTGAACTAAAACGTTAATATTTTAATTAATTATTATCGGATGCATGTTCTTAAAATACAATAAAAAAATCAGGGAAATAATCTTATAATTAAAAATATTAATTAATATAATGTGTTGTTCACACATATGTATTTTTTAAGGTAAATTTATTGAAATAAAATTGTGTTTGATTTCTGAAAATCTGGCAGCGCTGCTAACTTCAAGGGAGGTCCAGCCACTTTGCAGGGAAATTCCCTTGAAAAGGGAAAATGAGTTTCAAGAAGGGAAGAGGGAAAAACGAAGGACAGTGAGGCTTTAGAGCACCGAGGGGGGAAAAAAGAAATTGACATTTTGAAGAGAAGGGGAAAAGGGGGGAAACCACAGCCCTCTATAAGGGAAAAAGTGACTTTTGACAACGGCGCAAGTCCGGATCCAAATTTGGCGTTTTGTCTGCTGCTGCGTTTATCAGATCCGGTCTAGCAAAAATCCGGGATCGTCAGATTCGTCGCTTCAAGTTCATTTGCAAGCTTAACAATCTGGTAAGTCATACACATTAAAATACATATTATTTTGTTAACAAAATCGTCGAATAATACAGAAAGAGTGTCTTGACTATTTTCTTATCTAATTTTGCCCTGCCTTCTTGTCTGTGTGATGATTCATACATCCTGAAAGTTTTCACCGGCTTCTTTGTTATTGGCAACGGTCCATTACAAACAAAACGAGTTGAAATATCTTTTTTAAACTTAAGTTATTCTTCATTGATTGGTAATTTCTTTTTCCTCGAATTTATTTTCACTTTCTCTGGGTGGGGCAAAAGGGGCTGTCATCTCAAGTTTGAAAATACATCCTTGCATTGTCCGCAGCTTTATCATTCAGTTTATTTAGAAATAGTTATCAGTTGGCATTGACAGCTTAATTAGTCAACAATACTGATATTGGTTTGTATTGATATGGGAAAAACCAAGTCGAAACTAGTCATATCCCAGACGCCCGCCAGGTAAAAATTTTGCACTTCAGTCGACAGTCGAACGTTTACAGATTCAAGTTGTGCATTAATTTGCGTATTTGATTTTACAGTTCTGCGGAAATGGCTTCATCAGTCGCTCTGGAAAACGCGGTTAAACGTTTGGAAACGGTAGCGGGAAAACTCGAGTCTCTGCTGCTGAGTAATCAGTCGGGATCTGCGGGAAGCACCGCCTGCGTTGAAGGTGATAAAAGAAATCACAAGTTTTAAGATTACGGATTTGATTAATATTGATATACTATTAGCTTTTTATAACATGAATTTTGTTGTGGATATGTTTAATTGCTTTAATTATCATGCATGACGAGATGAAACTTTTACTTTGGTGAATTCATTTAGTTTTTACCCTTTTCCCCTCTTTTCCCTCCCTTCCCTTTTTCCATTTTTTCCAGTTTACTTTTTTTGCGGTTTTTCGTTCGTCCCTGATGTGTAAAAGAAATCTGTAAGAAAATGTAAGGAAAAATGAAACTGATGAACCAAAAAAGGGACGAAGTATTTTTATCAAAAAAGGTCTCGCTTCCCAACTGTTACCTGTGTACGCCATTCAGCTACCGACACACATGGCAGCCTTATCAAGCGAATTAATTATTATAAATATTAATCATAAATATATAAATTACATACAAAACTGTATTTTAAATTTCCATAACGAATAGTATTTTCAATTGGTTACAATATTTAGTGTTAATTTTGTATATTAATAATCTTTAGTCATTTTTGAAACTTACAAAATCGTAATTAAATTAATATAAATTAATCGTTAATTAATAACAATAAAATTTGCGATTTTTTTGTTGTGAGAATTTACGAAAAATTAGGCTGAAAAATTTTGCCTTGTTCCAGTGGCCTACCTAAGAAAACTACCATAAGGCAAGTTGCAGGGCAGGTCTAACGGTAAACAGCAAATAGTTAATGACAAGTTTGAATGGACAGGCCTTCAGTCCGAGATTTACCTTCAGTCAGACCAGTGCTTTCATCACAGGCAAGACTGACAAACAGACAGACAGACAGACAAAAATGGGGAACAGTGTGGGTAGGAAACGTGGGACTTCTGTAGGATCTTACAGCGATTATCAAATGACGAGCAGCTCAGACGAAGACTGTGACTGCGACTGCTGCTTGGACTTGTGCGACTGTTGCTCAGTGTTGTCGCAGGGGTCGCAAATCTATTCGGGGACCGAAAATTTAGGTTTCAGCAATAGACGAACCGAAGACCCTAAAAAAGACCCCAAAAAATCAAATACCATTAATCGGAATACAGCCAAACGAAAAGTCAAACATGGAACGTCTAGATTATTAATTATTTTAATTCATTTTATATTTAATTTTATTTATTTTTGCGATTTACAGAAGAGTCACTTTCTGCTGATGTCGCTGCTTACGACGAGCTGCTCCAAACTGCGTTTGCTGCTTACTTGCAAGCGTCCAAAACCATCGGCGGAGATGTGGCTAAGCATGCGGAACTCGTCGATAAGGCCTTCAAGTATTTTACTGTAATTTTCTAAATTTTCTTGATGTTTTAAACGTATTTTGCAATATTAGGATTCAGCGGAGTTTCCTGGTAGTGGCTTCGCGCTCGAAGCAGCCGGCCCAGGACGTGCTGATGAAGCTGCTGAAGCCCACGTCGGACGAGATTCAGAATATTCAGACCTTCCGCGAGAAAAATCGCACGTCGCCCCTGTTTAATCACCTGAGCGCCATCAGTGAGAGTATCCCCGCCCTTGGATGGGTCGCTGTTGTAAGAGCCTATTTAAGAATAATTCGCATTTTATTATTGTAATTGTTACTTACAGTTTTCTTGCATGTACTAAAATAGTAAATAGAGTACGTTGCGTTTATAACAATATATTATACGCAGTTTGATTATCAAAAAATTTTTTTCTCTGTATACATTCATGTTAAAGTTATGTTTTTTTAATATTTTTTTTGATATTCCTAAGTTTCTGTAATTATTATTTCCAAGCAACTAGACTACCTTGATATCAGTAAATAAAATAAATAATATTAGTTGTGTACTATCTTATTATAGTATTGTTTATTTAGTTTTATATTAAATCCATAATTTATAAATGGATAAATTACTCAGTTATTTTAATTATTATTTTATATAGGCTCCTGCTCCTGCGCCCTTTATTAAGGAAATGAACGATGCTGGTCAGTTCTACACCAACCGAGTCCTGAAGGACTGGAAAGAAAAGTATAGCAAATACCTACGCATTAAGCTATTTTTAAACTACTAATATTAATAATAATTTTATTTTGTTGATTGTATTTAATGATAAGATTTGAGACTGCAAAAATCTACGCATTTAAGTTATCTAAATTTTTATATTAAATAGTAATGTTGCTGTAATAATGATCAAATTTTTTATTATTGTTATGTATTTTTATTTTACTATTTACTTTTATCTTTTTAGGTAATTTAAGTTGTAGAATGAGTTTTTCAATTTCTTTTTTTGTTTTTTCCACGAAGGGAAAAGACGCACGTTGATTGGGTGAGAGCCTGGATCCAAGTTCTTACGGACCTGCAAGCCTTCGTGAAAAAGTTCCATACCACCGGACTTGTGTGGAATCCCAAAGGTGATTATTATCGTTAGTTGTAGTAGTAGTAGTACTAGTAGTAGCAGTAGTAGTTGTGATTGTTGCAGTAGCCGGTGTTGTGATAGTGATAGTAGTATAATAGTTGTTGTTGTAGTTGTGGTAGTAAAAGTAATGGTAGTAGTACTAATAGTGGTAGTAGCATTTGTTGTAGTAGTTGTAGTAGTAGCATTATTATTATTATAAATTTCCATGTTATGTATTACAGGTGGAGACGCTCTTGCCAATTCCAGCAAATCTACCAGTGCTGCTGCTCCCGCTGGTGTCCCCCCTCCCCCACCCGGACCCCCTCCTCCACCCATGCCAACTGGTATTGTAATAGTTATTATTAATAATAAAATTACTTATTCATTTATCAACATATAGCGCGAAGCTAACTAAAATACTGTTTTATAACCGATTATTATTATTATTAACATTATTCCGAACACAATATTTAGTGTTCATTTATAATAAATTTATTTATTCATTTATTAATAAGTATATTTAAACTAACTTACATTTTCTTTTAGCGGATTTTTCTGCTGCAGCAGCTGCTGCCGATGCTGCGGAACAGGCCAGGTCCCAGCTGTTTGCCCAGCTCAACAAGGGCGAGGACATCACCAAGGGTCTGAAAAAGGTCACCTCCGACATGCAGACCCACAAGAACCCTAATCTGAGGACCGGACCGGCTCCATTTAAGCCCAGCGTAGCTCCTAAACCTGGTGCTACCCCTGCTGCTGCGGCGCCTGCTCCTGCTGCTACCAAAGCTGTGGACCGTCCTGCTCGCCTGGTGCTGGACGGCAAGAAATGGCTCGTGGTATGGTTAATTACTTAATTTATTACGTTTCATTTTAGTTTATTGTATTATGTTTATATTCATTGTTGTTCGTGTCAATAAAAAGAATAATTATTATTGTTAAAACATTATTTAGTAACAGTTTTAATTGTTGCTTTACAGGAATACCAGAAAAATCAGTCTGGTCTGGTCGTTTCCAACACGGAAATGAATCAAGCCGTGTACATTTACAAGTGCGAAGGCTCCACCGTTCAAGTCAAAGGTTAACTTTTTGTCATTAAATAATTGCAAATTTCGTTTCTATATAAAATCGAATGATTTCATTTATTTTTACAGGGAAGGTCAACTCGGTCTTGCTGGACTCGTGCAAGAAAACGGCCGTCGTCGTCGAGAGTGTCGTTTCCTCGGTGGAGTTTGTCAACTGCCAGTCAGTCCAGATGCAGGTTACATACCATATATGAACTTATCTTGCTCACTCACTTTATTGATAAATATTTATACACTCGTATAGGTGCTTGGAAAAGTCCCCACGATCAACATCGACAAAACCGATGGTTGTCAGATGTACTTGAGCCCTGACTCGCTCGACGTGGAAATCGTTTCTGCCAAGTCTTCCGAGATGAACGTTCTCGTCCCGAAAGCCAACGGAGATTACGTAACAACTTTTCGCATTCCTCGATAATCCTACAAGTTATACTAATTTTGTAAATTTCACCTTTTAGGCCGAGTTCCCTATTCCCGAGCAGTTCAAGACGACTTACAATGGGAAAGGTCTCACCACAGTCATGACAGACAACGTTTAAGACAGCGAACAAATTTGCCCGAAAAATCTTCAATGAATATTAAGCTTTAAAAAAAAACTAAGTTCGCTAATCTATTTTCTGTCGCTTTTTTCTATCAATTTGTAGTCCGTTTCCACTTGAGTTGTGTTGAATACTGTTTCTTATTCAGGCTTCACCGAACTTATAAAACCTGGTGTCCCTTATTTTCCTCCGTTTTCCAAGTTTTTCTACAAACAAAGAAAAAAAAATTAAACTGAAGCCTGTAACCTTCCTTTAGCCGTGTATTTGGGTATTCAACCTTTCTTTTGAAACAAAAAACCTACAAACTACATTTTTTTTCCAAAATAATCAAAAATTTTGTGAAGGATCCAAGCCCGCTTCTTTTTAGTCCAGGGCCATGGAGTCGTCGTCATCTTTTTTCTTCTGCTGGTCCGATTGCAGGGCTCCGATGAAAGCCTCCATATCACCTTGTTGAGCAGCTTCTACAGCAGCAGAGCCCAGCCCGAACTGCTGAATTAAAGGTCCCAGCTGGCCGGACTGGAACGCGGCGCTGAAGATGCTCAACGCCTGCGAAAACTGCGGCGACTGAACCGTGTCGCGGACCAGTTCTTCCGCTTTATCAGCAGCAGCAGAGCCGTCCTGTGATACGGCGGGCACGTACTCGGCCAGCTGGCGCATGAAATCAGCGTTCGACAGAATAGGCTGCAGCACGTCAGTGTTGAGGCCTTCAGCTAGATCCACTACACCCAAAACAAAAAAATATATTCATTTAGACGGTATAATGTACAATACTACTGAAGAAATCAGTGCTTCCACTTTGCCTCTATTTTCCCTTTTTCTCCCCTAAGACAAAAAATTTTTGGTTTTCCCCTTTTCCCCCTCTCATTTTGCCGTTTTCCTTCGGCCTTCCCTTCCGTTCATTTATGATGAAAAATACATTTACTGATGATTTCAGCGTTTCTTCAATTTCCCTTCTTCCCCCCTCTTCCCCTCTTTTTCCCTTCTTAGCGCCATTTCCCCGTGAAAACGGAATTTCCCCTAAGCTTGGAACCACTGAAAGAAATAGTAAATTGAGTTTACCAGATACTTTTGGAGTAGCAGCAGCAGTAGCGTTGTCAGGTACCTGAATACCAGACAGGATCTGCTGCAGGTTGGTCAGATTGCCCAGTTGTGCGGCAGCGCTACCTCCAGTAGCCGGAGTGGTAGCGGTAGTAGTAGTCGACGAAGTCACAGCGGTGGGGATAGCAGCTGCTGCTGTGGTAGCGGGTGCTACCGGCGGTCTCTGCTGGGAGGAAGCACCGCTTGAACGACTGCGAGTGCTACCACGACCAACCCTGGAAATTAAGTAAATTTTTTTAAAATTTAAATGTAATACAGTATAAATATTATAGACAAATAGAGTTGATCGTAAAATACGAAGTGTACTACGTAATTGGGTATATACTTCATGTGAATAGTTCAGCTTGATAATTTAAGATATAAAAAAAGTAAATTAATTAGAACCAATGATAATAAATTTAAGGAATGGAATAAAATAAATTATGATATATCCAAATAACGTATTAACAATACAATAAATAGACAATGAAGTACAATTAATATATACCCTTCCGACGGGACGAGCAGTGACGAGAGTCCCGACATCCCGCCGACATTGCCGAACAACTGCATCAGCTGCTGCTGTGACATTGAGTTCAGCAAGCTCTGCAAGTCACGCTCACCTAGGAAAAAATTAAATTATTACAAGAATTATGAAATCTCGTTTATTTCTATTTAATGCAAAATTTATTGCAATAAAAGATAACAATAAAGGCGGACTAACGCTTTCTGTTTCATGCAGTTAGTGAGTAGAATCTTTATTAACCAGAGTTTATGTTAGTTTCATAAAATAACATTAAAAAAGATGACTAATATATATTTCTGAGTAAATAGTAATAATACCAGACGAGCCTCCTGAACGACTGCTCTGCGAGCCCAGGGGTGGCGGATTGTTGAGAAAATCATTAACTTTGCGGCAATATTCTTCGTCTTTATCACTTTTCGGTTCCTTTTCGCAACATTACATAAATAATTACAAGTCAATTAAGTTTAAGAAGCGAAAAATAGTTCACCTGCATCCAGAAAAAGTTTTTCTTGTTCGACGACTTGAATTTCAGCAGAAAAACGCGTCCAGTAGTGCACTGGGGCACTCGCAAGTACTCACAGTCGTCGGGAAAAATAATCCAATCCTGTGGAAAACAGCGACCATAAAAAAAAGTAATGAAAACGTTCAGCCAAATTTTGTGATTTATTTCTTACATCTTCGATGTTTCCAGTCTGACGATCTTTCCAGCAGAAATGCATCAAAGAGTCGCTGGACTGGTAAATGTAAACTAAACCCTTCCTCTTGTCCGGGTGAACCATGTTGCCTCTCATTGTCATCTTGCCGGCCCTAAATTCAACCAGATTTTTGCTCTGCCCGCGAGAGCTTGTCGCTCCAAACAAACTCATTTCTAGGATTTAGTGATTGTTAAACCCTTCAATAAAGATTCGTATTCACAAATTTAATGAATCGTCTTTGTAGTGTTGCCTGTTTTGTGTTGGTGAGATGAAGTGCGAGACGGACAGTTTGCTCTGCTACTTGCTAAGTCACTCTGTCATGGATTCGCTTACTACGGGCTATTTATAGGCGCGAAGCCTTCGTTCTATTTAAGAAAGAATATTTCAAGTTTAATAAAATTACTATTTTTGTATATTTTTAAAAGTCTTAGTTTATTTAATAATCAATGTTAAAACAAATAGTTTTAACGTTTAATTTAAAAAATTCATTTTACAGTTAAAATAAAAAAATAAAATTTAAACAAAAATCGTAACAACTAATTAATCTTTTTATATTAAAAATAAATATTAAGATTATTTTCAATGATACTATAATTATCTTTAATAATTTTGAAACAATATTTTAATATTAAAAAAAATCATATGAAAATAATTAATAAGTTTGGCAACGTCGCATTTGTTTCAGTCGCTCTGTAGCAAACATGGCGGCCCGCGGAAGGAGAGGAAACGTCCAAGAAGCTTCAAACTTGATCAACCTGGTGCAGGTTGACGGTTTGGTAAGTCAATTCGGTAAGAAAATTACGAAGCGACAAACATTAATAGTTTGTACGTTAAGGTCGCGGCTAAAATCATTCGCCACTGTCATGAGGAGACCAACTCAGCTGTGGAAGTGGCACAGGGTGTCCTGTTGGGCCTGGTGAACGATACCCGCCTGGAAGTGACCAACTGTTTTCCTTTCCCCAAAAACCTGGAAGAAAATTTCGATGAAGAAGACTACCAGATGGAGATGATGAGACACTTGCGGAAGATAAACGTCGACCATTTGCACGTCGGCTGGTACCAGAGCACTCAGAACGGAGCATTTCTCAGCACCCAATTTCTCGAGTCTCAGTTCACCTACCAGACATCGATCGAGGAGTCTGTAGTCTTGATTTATGGTTAATATTGAAGTAAATGTGCACGAAAATTTTTTATTAACCAATTTTCTGCGATTACAGATCCCATTAAGACTCGTCGAGGTTTTCTTCATCTCAAGGCTTACCGTCTGACTCCGCAAGCCGTCGCTTTGTTCAAGGAAAACGATTTCAATGCGGAAACAATCAAATCGCTGCACTTGAGCTTTGAAAATCTGTACCAGGTATATTTCAATTTATGTTTACAGGGAAACTCCATGGAAAATGGGGGAAATAAGGGAAAGGGAGGGAGAAAGGGAGAAAACAAGCATTAAAGGTATCAATGTTTTTTTTTTTATCCGAAAATAGGAAATCCGAGTAGTGATCCACAATTCGAACTTGCAAAACGTGCTGCTGAGCGAATTAAATGAACTGGTTCCCGAATACGAAGGATCGCAGTATCTTGATCTCGGCACAGCGTAAGTAGCGACTAGACCAACCAGCTGATTAATCAACTAATAACAAGATTATTTAATACTGTAGTAAATGGAATAGTTGACGATAACAAGAAAAAGATAGAAAAATATGACAGTAACAAATGAATAGTGATGAATAATTCATTAAGAATAAAATTAACAAATTAATATTTTGCTATGTAGTTCCGTGTTGGAAAAGCAGCTGGGAAGTTTGGCCGACAACATTGACGAACTCTTGCAGGACACGAACAAGTTCAACATTTACCAGCGACAAGTCATCAAGCAAGGCCAGGACAAGCAGAAATATCAACAGAAAAGGGTAATTGCTGAATTTGTAACTAGAAATCAGAGTTTTAGTTAATTAGTGAGGCATGTAGGCACAATCTATTTCTAGCATTAACGAAACACACCTTTCATAAATGCGATAAAATAATCATGTTATAAATACATTAACAGGTGCAGGCCTAATGATGAGTAATAAAAATACAAAATTTTAAAGATTAAAATAATATCTAATATAATTCTAAAGTCTGCCCACAACCCTCCGTATCTGAACTGGGGTCATAGGCGAAAGCCTGAATACCCTCCAAGGAAAAAAAGTTAATTCTGATTTTTTTTGTCTCAGGCCTTGGAGAACTCTGCCCGGCAGGCCCGCGGAGAACCTCCGCTTCCCGACGAGGACCTGAACAAACTGTTCAAGCCGATCCCTGTTCCCCCAAGGCTCGACCCGATGGTCCTGTCGGCCCAGGTGGCGGTCCATTGCCAGCAGATTTCCGTTTTCTGCAGTCAGGCCCTAGGAAAATTGTTTCTCTCGGACGCTCTCCAGCAGCCGCAGAACCAACTGGCCCAGCAGCAGACCCAAACTGCTGCTGCTGCTACCAAAACTGCAACAAAATAAATGAAATAAATCGATTTTTTTAAGCTTCCAGCTTGTGGCCGAGGGTTGAAAAATAAACGATAAACTTGGTTGGAAGCTACGGAAATGTCCCATTTTCGTATTTATGATAAAACTTAAATGTACAAGCCAGTTAGTTCATTTTTAGCTAAATAAATGAAAATTAATTAGATTATCGTTAATATCAATGCAAATAATAATTAGTAGAGTCCATGAGAAATGGTAGTCTTGCAAAAGTTAAATTAAAATATGTTGCGCATTTTTTCAGTTATTAAGTTATATAATTTTGTGAATTGATGATAGTTAAGCACTAAACTGTTTGTATTAGTAATAAATATTAGTAGATAATTATAAAATGTGTAGAAATAATAGAGGAGAGAGGGTACAGTTTACGAGAAAGGGTAGCCTTGCAAAAGTTTAATTATTATAGTATTTATATTTTATTAAGCCTTTTAGGTACTTAACTGGACGAACAGATGATAGAAGATCATTAAAAAATTTTTATTAGTAATAAATATTATTAGGCAATGATAAAATTTTGCAAAATTAGCAGAGGAGGGAAAAGGTTTTTTGATGACATCACCTTTTTGCCAGGGTTGCCATTTATGAAATCGATATTGGGGAAGCAGACGAGAATTTGAAAGCTTGGTTTTCTTTCTGGGAAAAAAGCAGAAAAATTCAACAAAACTTCGCAGTTTTTGATTATTTGTGATGTCACTTACTCTCTTCTGAAGAGTTCATAAAACCATTTCGTGTAAAAAACAAGGTTTATATATTTAATTACGCTTTTAATGATTCATACCCCGCAAGCTGGCTTATAAGTCTCTAACAACAAGGCCATTTGTTTCACTTCCAGTCTAAGCCTTGCGATGCTAACATTTTTGCCAGAAATAGAGTAAAAGTGTATTACTAAGTTTCAGTTAAACTATTCGATGATGTCAACTTGTAAGTGAAGTTCTCATTAACAAAAAACGTTACTTTGTCATCGTACGAACGTTAGGGAACAACTTGCCAGGAAAGGGACGATTTGTTGTTTAAGGAATAGTTTGATTTTAATTTATTATAAAAAAAGATGTTTTATATTTATTAGAATGAGCTCACCGTCACCCAGCCAACCGTTTGGTTCTGCACTATACGGTCAGCCAACGAGCCTAGGTTGGTCGCAAAAAAACTAGGCGTACCTTAAAATCAGCTCGATCTATTGACTAAACTTCATGCTTGTTTCTATGTATCACCACCTACTTAACCCAGAAAATCTAAAAAATTGTTTGTTTTAACAGGTTTGAGTCATTTTTCCATTCAGCAGCCACCGAGAAGCATATCAGCCAGCTCGGGATTGACCAGACAAGCAACGTTCGGCAGCTCGGGCAACACGATGACCAGTATAGTGCCAGGCCAGAGTTTGGGCGGACAGATCGCCTCCCCGAGCAGGGGAAACATCCTCCCGTTAACGGCTAACCAGCAGCAGAGAGTAGGCATTCCAGGACAGCGTGCAGTAGGCGATCGTCGGCCATACAGTATAATTGTTTCCTATTATTTTTCTCTAACATCTGAAACAGTGTGTCCACTTTGAAGTTTGGGCTTTCACTTCTTGGGAGCCTTTATTTGCCCTTTTTTCCCCTCAAACAAAAATTTTTGGTTCTCCCCTAATTTCCCCTTTCATTTTCCCTTTTTCCGTGGTCCCATCCTTACATTAATAAATTATGAAAATACAGTTATTGGTTTATATGCTTTAGATCATGGTTAAGTTGCAATTCAAAAAGAAAGTATAAAATGTTGGGGAAAAAACTTTGTGTAATAACATGTCGCCGTAGAAAAAAAGCCAAACTTGATGTTGATTTTAAACTTTCTCCAATTTCCCTTGTTTTTTCCCCTCTTCTTCCCTTCTTCGTGCCATTTTCTCCCTAAATCAGGGAATTTCCCCTAAAAGTGGAAGCACTGATCTGAAAATACGTTCTTCTGTTACAGGTTATGGACCCTCGATGATGGGTGGCTCGTCTTTCGTTCTGCCAGGGGGCGGGGGTTCCGGACTTACTGCGGGAGCGAGAGGGACGTTTCAGGGCTGGCCCACGGACAGGGGGCCCAGTCACAAGGGGCCCAAGGTCTTCAGATACCTTTCGGCATGCAGTTAGGAGGAAGCGGCGTTCTGGACGGCTCTTTAGTCCCGCCCAATCTGGACCCTTCAGAATTTCCCAGTCTGAGTGCTCGCAATTTTGGAGTGACGGAAAATGGAGGGTCCAACGCCCTGGGCTCTCGTTCAAATTACGGTAACTTTGTTTCTTTCTGGTGTTTTCTGTACCAGTGTTGTGTATCGGTCTATCGGCAAATACGTTTTCATGACATCCGTAAATTTGGCTCATTGTCATAGGAGCATTTATTTCAGTTAGTATTACATTCGAAAAAAAAGTTTCTTTTCCCTTCGTTTACAGTTTTTCCGGATTAAATTTCAATTCAGTTTCACTGGAAAAATGTATTTGTAAAGTATCGGCAACCCACCGATACACAACACTGTTCTTTAAGTGTATTGATCGTCCATCGGGGGTATCATCAAAATGAGAACGTTTTATTTAACAGTCGGGATAATTAAGAATCCGTCCTCAGATGCTGCTGAATTCACAATGAGCAGTGAAGACTTCCCGGCCCTGCCCGGAACCCAGAACGACAACAGCAGTAACCCCGGCAACGAAACGAAACCCTCGACCGTCACGTCCACACAGAATATTATCCCCGGGAGCATTTCTTCGAGCGGCAAACGAGGACTCCAAATCAGCAGTGACGGCAAGGTATTCAACTTTTGTAAATCGATAGTAACAGCGATGAACAGTGCTTCCATTATACAGGAAAATTTCCTGGAAAAGGGAAAATGGGGTCCGAAAAGGGAAGCATATGGGAAGAGGCAAAAGGGAAATTTACATAGCTTCATATTCTACCGTGGAAGGGAAAAAGGGAAAAATAAGAGACGAGGGAAAAGGGAATTGAGAGGCATACTTTAATATTCTCGCACGGAGGGGAAGAAGGAAACTTAGAAGTATGGCTCCTTTTTCAGACGCGGACGGGGAAAAAGGGAAACAAGGGAAGAGGGAAAAGGGGCATTTACCAAGTTTATATTGTCGCACGGAGGAGAAAAAAGGGAAAAGGGAAATTTGGAAATATTGCTTTGTATCTAGGGCAGAGGGGAAAAAAGGGGCAATTGATATTTTTAAACGAGGGGAAAAAGGGGAAGGGGAAAACCGAAGGTGGGAATACTACGGTTTTAAATAATTTTCTCCCTTTTTGTCTAGGTAACCAATATTCCACCGAACATGGTAGCCGACCAGTTCGGGATGGCCGGTTTACTGACATTCATTCGAGTGGCCGAAACGGATTCGAATTTGGTGTCGTTAGCCCTCGGTTCGGACCTGACGACCCTCGGTTTAAACCTCAACTCGCCTGAACCTCTCTACACGAATTTCGGCGGTCCCTGGGCAGACAATCCCTGTCGACCTCAGGTAACGTGACATTCACTTTGCAGGAAAAATCCTGAAATACGGAAAATGAGTCTGAGCAGGGAAAAATAATGGAAGAGCGGAATGGAAGAGGTAAATTAAGGTTACTAAGACAGCCTTACATTTTACCACAGTGGGGTAAAAACGGAGAATTATTTCAAGCGAAGGGAAAAAGGGAAAACACAGGGGCCTGTCTAAGGGGAAGAAGAAATTTTAAAGTGGAAAGAAACTTATTTAGAAGCATAGCTTCATACTCGTTCACGAAGGGGGAATAGGTAATGAGGTCTGAGAAGGGAAACAGTAAGGAAGAGCGAAAATGAAGGGAAAAGTTAAGTTTACAAATACAGCCTTACATTACCACAGTGGGGGGAAAGGGGGAACAATTTCAAGCGAAGGGAAAACAGGGGCCTGTCTAAGGGAAAGAAGAAATTTTAAAATGGAAAGAAACTGATTTAGATTCATGGCTTCATACATACGCACGGAGGGGACAAAGGGAAAATGAGGGGAATTAGAAGGGAAGAAAGGGAAAACAGAGGGTTGTTTAAGGGGAAAAAGAAAACTGAAAGTGGAAAGAAACTGATTTAGAAGCATAGCTTCATACTGGTGCACGGAGAGGGCAAAGGGAAAATGAAGGGAAAATAGAAGGGGAAAAATGGAGACCAGAGGGGAAAAGCGGTTATTTTTATTCTTTTCTTTTTGAACGTAGGATATTGATTTCCACGTTCCGCCGGAGTATCAAATCAATGCAGTGATACGCGAGAAGCTGGCGCCATTAAAGTTGAGTCGCTACCAGGAAGACCTGCTGTTTTATCTCTTTTACACGTACGTGGGAGATGTGATTCAAATCATGGCCGCCACAGAGCTGTACAACCGAGACTGGCGTTTTCATAAGGAGGAAAGGATCTGGATCACGAGGGCTACGGGCTACCCCATGAACGAGAAGACTGCCACCTTCGAGAGGGGAACGTACTTCTGCTTCGACCCGCACCACTGGCGTAAAATGACCAAAGAGCTTTACGTCGAGTACGACAAACTGGAAGAACGGCCGTCCGGCTTGCCGGCAAACATGGTTCTGCCGTTTGCTTAAAACATCGTTGGACCGAGGCTATTTCTTTTTTTTTCGGGGGGAAAAATCTGTGCTCAAACTGGGCCGAAGAAGTTTACACCAGTTGTGCTCTTTTCTTCTTTTTCTTTTTTTTGACATTTTTTTTGCATTTTTTCTCCTTCTATCTGTATCTTGTTTTTACATACACGGTATTCACGAATACAAGATGTTCCATGTATAAGATAAACATTTATTTGTATCCATAAAGTTATTGTGAAATACTTTATTAGCTTTAAATATCTTCATATAGCTTTATCATATCTGCGAGTAATCGGTTTCTGAAGAGATAACGATTACTCAGTAATCGGTTTTGCATAACCGAATCCGTTAACGGCAGAACCGGAAGAAGGAAAAGGAAACCAGGCTTATTATATTCTAGCATGGGGGGGAAAGAAAGGAAAAAAATAAGGGAAGAAGGAAAAGTGAGGTTAACTAATACACCATTATATTTCAATAGCGAGGGGAAGAAAGAGGAAAAGAAAAATTTCAGGCGAAGGAAAAAAAGGGAAAGCAGGGGCCCTTTTGAAGGAAAAGGGAAACACTACCACTGGACCAGTGATTGCATTTTGCGGGGAAATTTCCTTAAAAACGAAAAACTGGGTCTCAAAAAGGAAAAGCAAGGGAAAAAACATAGAAGACTGGCTTGATATTCTCTTTGAGGGGAAAAAGATAATTTGATATCAACAAGAGAAGGGGAAAAAGGGAAAACAGGGATCTCTTTAAGGGGGAAAGTGAGAGGGGAAACTCTGCCACTGAACCCGAAGCCAAACTAAACCGCAAGACCGTAGCGCACGGACTCGTAACAATCATTGTTGACTTTGACGTTACTCTCCAAAAAATCTCTTCACCATGGCCAAAGTTGTTATCGAAGCTTCGACTAAACACACCGCGACGGTAATAGCCACTTTATTTTTACTTAAAAAAAAAAATCCCACGTGTTTACTTAAATTTAGACATATCGGCTGTGTTGTAAGAGGTCTACATCTGACAGCTTCAATTCAAGGACCAAATGCATAATTTTTTTTTTTAATATTAGAAATGCATAGTTTCAGATACTAACTACAAGTTTACACGTACTTTGATTTGTTGAATTTATATTTGCAGGTCATTTTTCTTCACGGACTCGGAGATACTGGGTACGTTAACGTTTTTTTTTACGCTTTTCGAAACTTTGAAACCAACTTTTAACGTTTTTTCAACATTTCACGTATTTCGTTCATCAGACATGGCTGGTCGAGCGCGCTTGCCGAGATCAAACCTTCTTTTGTCAAGCTCATCTGTCCGACCGCGTAAGTCAACCGGACTTGAAAAACGCTAACTTTCGTTATTGAATGTATCAAACATTTTTACAGGCCGACGATTCCCGTAACTCTGAATTCTGGATTCCGCATGCCGGCATGGTAAAAATTCCTTAAAATCTGAATTATTTTATATCATCGTTATTTAATTTTTTGAAAAATAGGTTTGACTTAAAGGGCCTGGACTTGAGTGCACCCGAAGACATGGAGGGCATCAATCGTTCGACCGCCTTCGTCCACAGTCTCATCGAGGAGGAGGTCAAAAACGGGATCCCCGCATCCAGGATCATGATTGGAGGATTTTCACAGGGCGGAGCTCTGTCCCTTTACTCGGGACTGCGGGCGAATCACAAAATCGGGGGAATTGTGGCCCTATCCTGCTGGCTGCCGCTTCACAAGTCTTTTCCTGATGTTCGTCTAGCTCTATTTATACCTTGTTATTATTGATAATTCGATTTATTTAATATTTTTTTGCCAGGGTTTGAACGGAACTAATAATGATACTCCAATCTTAATGTGCCACGGCGATAGCGACCCTATCGTCCCGCTGAAGTGGGGACTGGAAACCGCAACTTTCATGAAAAAGTTTCATAAATCCGTCGATTTCCGTACCTACAAACATTTGGCCCATTCTTCCTCCGATAAGGTTACTATCATACATATTAGTTTGTATTGCAGCAAAACTCTTGTTGACAGAATTAAGTTATCAGTGGAATCATTAAAACTATTAATAAGAAACTTTGATGATTTGTTATTTACTTAGAGTAATTTTGTATTCATTTTATCTTTTTCAAGTATTTTTTACTATTTTATGCGATTTCTGATTTATTTTCATTCGTTTATTTTTTTTTTTCAGGAAATGAAAGACATCAGGGACTTCATCAATCAACGTCTGCCAGCTATCTAATCACCCATAGATGAAAACCTGGAAAAAATAAATGTCTGGACAACAGCCACTACCTTTAAAATAAATAATTATTTTTATTTTCAACGACCCTTTTGCAGAGAAAAGTGCAAGGTGGAGAACAACGGTTAACCACGTTTAACATTCGTGTGGTATTTTTTAGTTGAATTTCAAGTTCGGTTAAGTTATGTTTAACGTGTGGTTTTCCCTACTAGTGATTTAAAATTCCGAAATTTCTTCAATAGTTTATTACAGCATAATAAAACCCACAAGAAAAAATCTCCAAAATTTAATTCATTTACAGAAAAAAGTAGTAAAATAAATCTAAATATTAGCTATTTGACGATGAATTAAGTTCTGCCATTGCCGAGCAGGGTTCTAGTGATCCTGGCGAAATCCAGGACAGTGGTTTGGTGTGTGGATCTTTTTTGATGTTAAGAATAGCTTTTCGGAAGACTCCGTGAATATTTTCATTGTAAACTGAAAATCTTAGATAGTGCGGATCCTGGCTATCTGCGTTCGTGTCGTACAAAGCAGCTCGAGACGAGGTGACGCTTTCTTTTGCCTGATGTTTGAACTCTTTGGGGTCAGTTAGAAACCTTTATTGACATTTAAAAGTTTAAAATTAGTATTTTATGTTTAAATAAATCTTAAAATTGAAAATACAGTTCCGCGGCTTCGTGGTTGAGAGCATTGTCAACGTTGACTGTTTTGATTGTTCGTTTTACGTGAAGGAGAAGGTCCCACATGTGATGAACGCCTTGTTCCCATCTTGGGAAAACTGACTTAGTCTCCAGGTATCCATGGATGGGATCGACTTGCGGGTGGAAGATGGGGAGCGGGAATATTACTTTCTATATTTTACAATTAGATTTGATTAATTTTATTATAATTATTAAAGATAATAGCTCTTGTTGCAGATATAAGTTATTGAAAAGTTTTTTTTTATTACTGGGCAGTTTCCCGAGGCCAAGTCTTCATCAACGTAAACGTGGAACCTGAAAATTCCTCCTTCATAGATTCCTTGCTTGATAAACAGCACTCCAAACCAGTCTACACATAATACAGTATAATTACTAAAAAACAATAGAGATTTTTAAAAAACTGACGGAGTGGATTGTTCGCTGACGGGATAACGAAAACGTCTTGTAACTGCAGAGACTTCCAGTGCTGGTGGATGGTGTTACTAAAAGAAAAGAATTTATCAAAAACTTGAGTAAATTTTAGAATTTAGTCTGATAATACTATTCGGCAAGAATTGCGTATTCTGCCATAATGGGCTGAAATCTTGAGATAACATCCGTGTCTTTCAGCATGGCGGAATCTTTATTATTTAGCCCAGGTTTTCGCCACACAGAATCCATTCCGACCTAAATAAAACATACACTGTTATTTAGAATATTTTCAATAAATTAAATATTGTTAAACAATCTTTACGTAGGTTTATTTGTGGAAGGACAGGTGAGAGATAGACGATGGAATGTTTGTTGTTATCTTTTTAAGCCTTACAGCGTTGCCAGATGTGAATATCTGCCACAAATAAGTATTTCATAAATTTAAATAAATTTACACTCATAAAAGCTTAATCATAAATTTAATAATTAATCTAATTAATTTTTAATTGATTAATACTGTCCTACGTTATAATGAACATGCTAATTTAATAATTTCAGCAGCTCATGTTAAATTACTATTATAGCAATAGTATTTAGTATAAATTAAGCATGAAAATAGATTTTAAAATTATTGTAAGAAAATTCTCTGCATTTAATATTAATATACAATGTATTCTGTAAATAAAAAAATTACTTTCAATATTCTTGCCGCTAGGTGGCGCTAGAATCTAACGGTCGCTGCTAAACAGCGGGTTTCGGAAATCCACACACTGCGTGAAGAAAAATTGTTATGGGATTCTTTAGCGAAACAATTTGCGGGCAAATTTTGTACATTCAATCAGAAAGGTACATTACTTAACGTATAGAAATAAAGAGTACATA
The DNA here is from genome assembly GCA_002872375.1 of Eulimnadia texana. Lineage (NCBI taxonomy): Eukaryota > Metazoa > Arthropoda > Branchiopoda > Diplostraca > Limnadiidae > Eulimnadia > Eulimnadia texana. The sequence continues at coordinate 17,467,651 of NKDA01000001.1, forward strand.
ATAATATAAGTAAAAATAGCATATTAAAGTTTGTTTACGATTCAGGTATTTTTACAAAAGCTGTACGAAATGTCTTATGCAAAAGACGAAAGCAGATCGAGCCCTGATTTAAAATCCATGGACTGGATTACTGGCAATTCACTTTTACCGGGACTGCCTTTTAAGGTATTTAAATACGCGTGAATAATTATAAATTCCACATTATTTATATAATAAAATACATAACACATCATTGATCTCTCTTCACTATAGTAACAGCATATACACCATATTCACATAGGGAAAACTAAACAAAATATTTTTTTTTCTAAATAGAGGTTTTATACAAAAAATAAATAGAACTTCAATTTGTTTGTAAGTTAATTCAGAACAATGTTTCTAACACACTCAGGACTTGTTCGGAAAGCTTAGAATTTTGTTAAGGTGAAAGTAGAACTTAACTTAAATCACTAAATTCAGACAACAGAAATATAAATTTAATTCAACAAATATTAAATATGTTTTCTGCTAAACTGGCACTATGTGAGTCTTTTAGTAATAAATTTTTGTTATTTTAGTTTCGTGTGAACGAGTACGGGCTGATCGAAGTGGCCGAGGGCGGACCTCCCGAGGGAAACGAACCTTCGCCTTCTCCCGAACTTCCCGAAAAAAGCGAAGATGATCAAGATGAAGACATAATCAGCTGCAAAAGCTGCAAAGGCTATGGGTTTGCCAAAGATTTCATCCAGGCTTCTTATTGCAGCATCAAATGCAGATTCAAGCCATCCATGTACAGCAAAGAGACATCTAGTGATGCGGCTGAAGATGAAACTAATCGAAATCTGAAAAGAAAATATTTAACCGAAATTTCTGTTCCTGCCCCGATCAAGAAAGAGCGAGTTTCAACCAGTTCCGAACCCGAAAAAAGCGAAAATATAAAAGTATAACTTTATTTTTCTATTTATTTTTACTCGTATACTTATTGTTACTTTTCCACGTTTTGCAGAAAGTTTCCTTCTCGTGGGCCAAGTATCTGGAAAAGCGGAAAGCCCAAGCCGCTCCGGAAAAACTTTTTTCCGACCCTTTCCCATTCACGAAGCATGGTTTTCGAGTGGGAATGAAGCTTGAGGGTATCGATCCCGAACACCAGTATCTATTCTGCGTACTGACAGTTGCAGAAGTTCACGGTACATGAAAAAAAAAAAATAACAATACAATCATAAATTACTATTTTTCTAATTGTTGGGTTTGTTAGGTTACCGCATGCGTTTGCATTTTGATGGCTACTCCGACTCGTACGATTTCTGGGTCAACGCTGACTCGAACAACATTTTCCCCGCCGGCTGGTGCGAGAAGAACGGGCAAAAGCTGCAGCCTCCGAAAGGCTACGATAACCAAAAACCCTTTTTGTGGACTCAGTATTTGCGAAACACTGGAGGACATGCTGCTCCTCGACATCTTTTCACCACTCAGAGCATTGTAATATTTTACTCGGCTTTATTTATTATCTATTACTTTTTATTTGTTATCATTATTTATTTTGTCAATTTGTCATTTAGTCGCCCGTTCCCAGCGCTTTTCGCATCGGAATGAAACTGGAAGCTGTGGACAGACGCCATTCAACTCGAGCGGTTTGTGTGGCCTCAGTGGCCAACGTCCTCGGCCCGAGGTTCCTTGTCCACTTTGATGGCTGGGACTCGATCTATGACTACTGGGCCGATCCCACGTGTCCCCACGTTCATCCCGTTGGTTGGTGCGAACAGAACAAGCAAACGCTATTACCACCTTGCAGTATGTTTTGTCAATTACAATTATAATTAATTGTACTGCTAACGGTAGTATATTAATAATTGACTATTATATACGTTTAAACGATAGCAGGGAAATTCCCTGGTAAGGGGGGAAACGGGCTCTGAGAAGGGAAAATTAAGATAAGAGAGAAAAGGGAAAATCTAGAAATTCAGCCTTATTCCGGCACGGAGGGAAGAAAGGGGCAAAATAAGGGAAGAGGAGATAAAGGGGGAATTGAAAGTGGAAATACTGCGATAGATGTTATGAAACTGTATAATATGATTTAGTTTTTTCCAGATTACGAGAAAAACACCATTAGCACCTCGCAGTACGTTTTCTTTACAAAGAAATGAATTATTGTATATTTGCGTATTCATATATTTTTCCAAACACTTATTATAACGCATTAACATAAATTAGTATGTCGTATTGATTATTAGTATCCATGAATGTGAACTGTTAAAATATTTATTTCATTTAATGTTTTTATTTACAGATTACGAGGGAAAATTTTCCTGGGAAAAGTATTTGGCCGAAACTCGCACGGTAGCAGTTCCTCCGAGGGCTTTCAAACCGCGTTCACCCGCAGGATTCAAAGCAGGTTTGATGCTAGAGTCCGTAGATCCCAGAAATCCACAGTTTATACGAGTTGCTACAGTTATAGCTGTCAAGGTACGTACCACATACAATTCTACTAATTTTCTATTTGAACAACTTTTTCCCTGCTTTAGGGGTATCGTTTGAAAATTCATTTCGACGGGTGGTCCTCAGAGCTCGATTTCTGGACAGACGATGACTGGACTGATATTCATCCTCCGGGCTGGTGCCAAAAGACGGGTCACGCACTCCAGTCACCACTGATTACTGCTGATTGTGCGGACATTAAAGGCCCGTGCCCTACTCGCGGCTGCAGTGGTCTGGGCCACGTAGAAGGGCCCAAGTACAGCAGCCACAGTATTCTGGAACACTGTCCCTACGCTAGCGTCAATATTTTTAGAGAAAATAACCCGCTAAAAGACCGCCTTGCTGAAGACTCGACTCCCGAGGGACGGGACATTGATCTCGAGAAGAAGAAAATCGGGAAGAAATCTTTAGAGACTCCCCTACAGCAACAGCAGTTGTCCTCACCTAAGTAAGATTTCGAATTTAATTTATACTTTACTTGAACTAAAATTTTATTGTTTTATTTGTAGGAGAAAAACGTTCTGGAAAAAGAAACGTCCCGTTTCTCCAGTAGTCGTTACCATAGCTGCTGTGGCACCCAATAGAAACCTTAATAAAATCACTGGAGAAGAAATCAGCCAATCAGTTTTATCGCTAGACCCTTCGCAGTTCAACAGTAACTTGATTACTCCGTTCTGCTGGTCTAAACACGTAAACGTTTTGGGCGAGACTGCGTCTTCGTTAGTCGGCAAAGACGTCGCTTCGTGGACAGTCGATCAAGTCCTCGAACTGGTCGGCAAATTCGGACTTGGCCCTGAAGAACTTGAACTGTTCAGGCAACAGGTATTTTCTATAAAATCTTTTAAGTTCAAGATTTTCATAGTTACTTATGTTTGTATAGGAAATCGATGGTGCCTCGTTTCTGATGCTAACGCAGTCCGACTTGACCGAGACGCTGAAACTGAAATTAGGTCCTGCGGTTAAGATTTACAATACTATACTCTGTCTTCAGCGGCGATAATATCGTTCGTTGAACTGACAAATATTACGGAAAAGTGGAAGATAAATCTTCCTGGTCGAAGATGAGCGCTTAACCGAATTGTCGTGTGTTGTGTGTGTGTCTTTGAATTTCAGTTATAATACAGAATTGCTAAATGAACTTCTGAAATTAGTCGCAATTATTTCATGAAACTTGCATGAAATATATGTGCCTCGTGAACGTTTAATGGTTGAACGAAATTTTAATGAATGTCAGGTTTCCCACCACACTTGTCATAGCATAATTCTCCATTATAGTAGTATTGAAAAGATAAATTCGCTGTAGGTGTCTCGGTTGCAGAGAAGTGTGTGGTCTTGGTTGTAGAAGAAGTGTGTTCTCTTTTTTGCAGAGAAAAATGTTCCCTTGGTTGTAGAGAAGAGTGATCTGTTGTAGAAGAAGCATTTCTTGTTTGTAGAGAAGAATGTTCTCTCGGTTGCAGAGAAGTGTGTGGTCCTGGTTGTAGAGAGGAGTGTTCTCTTGGTTGTAGAAAAGTGTGTTGTCTTGGTTGTAGAAGAAGTGTCTCTTGTTTGTAGAGAAGAGTGTTCGCTTGGTTGTAGAGAAGTGAGTTCGCTTGGTTGTAGAGAACTGTGTTCTCTTGGTTGTACAGAAGAGTATTTTCTTGGTTGCAGAGAAGTGTGTCTTAGTTGTAGGGAAGAGTGTCCGCTTGGTTGTAGAGAAGATTTGTGTTCTCTTGGTTGTAGAGAAGTGAGTTCGCTTGGTTCTAGAAGATTTGTGTTCTCTTAGTTGTAGAGAAGTGTGTTCGCTTGGTTGTACAGAAGAGAAGTGTCTTCACTTGGTTGTAGAAGGTTTGTCTTGGTTGTAGAGAACTGTGTTCGGTTAGTTGTAGAGAAGTGTGTTCTCTTGGTTGTAGAGAAGTGAGTTCGCTTGTTGTAGAAGTGTCTCTTGGCTGTAGATAAGTGTGTTCTGTTGGTTGCAGAGAAGAACGTTTCCTTGGTTGTAGAGAAGTGTGTCCTCTTGGTTGTAGAGAAGTGTGTTCGCTTGGTTGCAGAGAAGAACGTTTCCTTGGTTGTAGAGAAGTGTGTCCTCTTGGTTGTAGAAAAGTGAGTTCGCTTGGTTGCAGAAGAAGTGTGCTCTCTTGGTTGTAAAACAAGTGTGCTCTCTTGGTAGTAGAAGAAGTGTGTTCTCTTGGTTGCAGAGAAGAGTGTTCATTTGGTTGTAGAGAAGAGTGTCCGCTTGGTTGTAGAGAACTGTGTTCTCTTGGTTGTAGAGAATTGAGTTCGCTTGGTTGTATAGAAGAGTGTCCGCTTGGTTGTAGAAGAAGTGTGCTCTCTTGGTTGTAGAAGAAGTGTCTCTTAGTTGCAGAGAAGAATGTTTCCTTGGTTGTAGAGAAGTGAGTTCGCTTGGTTGTATAGAAGAGTGTCCGCTTGGTTGTAGAAGAAGTGTGCTCTCTTGGTTGTAGAAGAAGTGTCTCTTAGTTGCAGAGAAGAATGTTTCCTTGGTTGTAGAGAAGTGAGTTCGCTTGGTTGTAAAACAAGTGTGCTCTCTCGGTTCCAGAGAAGTGTGTTCTCTTGGTTGTAGAAGAAGTGTGGTCTCTTGGTTATAGAGAAGAATGTTTCCTTGGTTGTAGAAAAGTGAGTTCGCTTGTTGTAGAAGTGTCTCTTGGTTGTAGAGAATTGTGTTCTCTTGGTTGTAGAGAACTGTATTCTCTTGGTTGTAGGAGAAGTGCCTCTTGGTTGTAGGAGAAATGTATCTTGGTTGTAGAGAAGTGTGTTCGCTTGGTTGTAGAGAAGAGAAGTGTGTTCGCTTGGTTGTAGAGAAGTGAGTTCGCTTGGTTGTAGAAGAAGTGTGCTCTCTTGGTTGTAGAAAAGTGTGTTCGCTTGGTTGTAGAGAAGAGAAGTGTGTCTTGGTTGTAGATAAGTGTGTTCTCTTGGTTGTAGGAGAAGTATCTCTTGGTTGCAGAGAAGAGTGTTCATTTGGTTGTAGAGAAGAGTGTCCGCTTGGTTGTAAGAGAACTGTGTTCTCTTGGTTGCAGAGAAAAATGTTTTCTTGGTTGTAGAGAAGAGTATTCTCTCATTTTGTAGAAAAAGTCGGTCTTGGTTGCAGAAGAAGTATGTCCATATTGTAACAAAACATATTCGGAGTTACCAATGGAAGACAAGCTTCTCTCATTCCGAAATAAAACAAGCTATTTACTTTTGCTGTGAAACGAGTTCTTTTCCCTTTGTTGTGGAACAAGCTTTTTTTCCCCCTGATAGAACAAGGTTTTTCCCTTTGTTTTTGTATTAGAGGGCAGTGTTTCCACTTTTGCAGGGAAGTTCCCTGAAAAAGGAGGGAAATGGTGTCTGAAAAGGGAAGACGAAGAGAAGAGAGTAAAAGAGGAAATCAAGACCCTGTACATTCTTTGCACGGAAGGGGGGAAAAAAGGGGAAAGATAAGGGAAGAGGGAAAAATGGAAGATAGAAAAATGGCAACACTGTTAGAGGGAAAATCCTCGAAATATTCGAGAATTATACCAGGAATTTATGAAAAATTAGCGTAGCTTCCATTTGAAACCCAGTATGAGAATTGCTTTGGAACCACAAAACTTATTTCCAGCTCCGACGGATAGTAAATTTTGATTGGACGTGAGAGTCGAAATCAAAAATATGCTGGGAAATTGTAGGAATGTGTAGATTTTGCAAATATGGCGGACATTTGGTAGATTTTTGGGAATTTTTACAGGCGTTCCCCGATTGAAAAGTCATACGGTTGAGTACCGAGTGAATAGGTATAGCTGAACACTAGCTCCCCTCTGAATCACTAGCTGAATAGTGGCTGAACTCGCTATAAAACTGTAACCCTCTGAACAAGGATTGAATACTGCATGACTTGATTTCTTTCCAAATTCAAGCGTCCGAACTGTGTGAAAGTGGGCCAATTTAACACTGTCATCTAGCTGAATCCTTGATAGACATGCACCGTTCATTATAAACTATCTTAACTTAACGCACCAATGTTATAAAAATCTTAATTATTTACGAAATACAGAAGCAATTACCAGTGTTGTATAAATCATTTCCTAATGGGATTTAAATCAAAATCATAAATCACTGAATTCAAAATTAATTAAATCGCGATTTAAATCAAATGATTTGCAATTTTTTTTCCTGAGATGATTTAAATCACTTATAAATCAAATATATATTTTTTTAAAGGCTTATTCAGGATCGGCCTGTTTGTACTGTTTGCCATAACATTTTTGAATCAACTTGAGTAATTCAAGCATTTTGAACATTTTATCTGAGGAGCGATTCCCAAGTCAAAATTGACTATAGTGCACTATATAGTATATAGTATATAGTTGCAAAATACTAGAGTATCACACTATAGTTGAAAACTACAGTATTGCACTATAGTGCACCTATATTAAAACTATAGTGTCCTATAGTTAAACTAGAGTAAAACTATAGTGCCCTATATTAAAACTATATTAAAACTATAGTGTCCTATAGTTAAACTATAGTAATACTATAGTGCCCTATATTAAAACTAGAGTAAAACTATAGTGCCCTATATTAAAACTATAGTGTCCTAAAGTTAAACTATAGTAAAACTATAGTGTCCTATAGTTAAACTATAGTAAAACTGTAGTGCCCTGTATTAAAACTATAGTGTCCTATAGTAAAACTATAGTAAAACTATAGTGCACTACGTTGCAAAATACTAGAGTCCTGACAGAAAATTCTCATAGGACTATGTAGAATTTGGAACATGAGACTCAGTGAGATCTCACAACTTTGTAGAGTTTCTCACTGAGATCTCACCTGAGTCTCCGTTCCAGATTCTGCATACTCTATGAGAATTTTCAGTCGGGTCTTCAGGGATAATTTCGATTACTCTGGCCCTGTTCTCGATTAACAAGGTGATCGAAGAACATTTGGATAGTAAAAGTTTTTAAGGGTGTCTGTAAGGAGTAATTCAGGGGCAGACAATACGTCCGGAGGTAAACCAATGTGGATATGGTATTAGCCAACCAGCGCTTCCACTTTCAAGTTTGGGCTTTCCCTGGTAGGAGCCTTTATTTTCCCTTTTTTCCCCTTTTGACGAAAATTTCTGGATTTCCCCCCCTTTTTCCCCTCTCATTTTCCCGTTTTCCCTCGTTCTTCCCTTCCATTTATAATTAGTGAAAAAAACACAGTTATTGATTTGTAAGATTTATTTTCATGATTAATTTGCGGTTCCAAAAAGGGAAATCTAATTACTGTTGACAAAAAAAAATGCGTCAAATAACATGTCGCTATAGAAAGAAGTCGAGTTTCCCTGGTTTTTCCCCTCTTCCCCTCTTTTCCCTTCCTGGTGCCATTTTCCCCTGGAAACAGGGAATTTCCCCTAAAAGTGGAAGCACTTGTAGCGAACCCACATAAAGGAATGGTAAAATGTTACATTTTAAAAAGAGGCTGACCTTTGGATGATTATTATTAAATGACCTTTTTGGGAACGGACCAAATATTTGTAACAAACGTCGTTAATTTGACTTTGTGATTCTTAATTTTTGAAATGTACAAATATTTCCGAGTCTAGGGAGGTGTTGGATTTGAATTTGGCGGTTGATACGTTCTCCTACTTGGTATCCTGAATCCGTCAATATTTCCCTGAATTTGTTGTCCTCCTTATTTTTCATTCCTGATGCGAAGAGTTGGTATCTAATAATTAATTATTGATAAAAGGCTCCAATACATCAGCATCTGAGAAACTTCAAAAAGATACCGGCGTGTAACCGTTATGATATGAGAAATAGCCATATAATGGTGAAAATATTAACGAGAACTTCAGTGGACATTTTTTAAAAAATGATTTACAAGAAATGAGTTAAGGTTTCCGTAAAAATGTAAATCAAAATTAAATCATAAATCATCATTTTAGAAAATGATTGAAATCTTAAAGTGATTTATACAACATTGCCAATTACTAAGAAAAATATAATAAAAATATTATCGTAAATATTTATCAGTTTAAATGTGGCTACGCTGCATATTTTTATTTTTATTTTTATTTCATGAACCCAGGGGCACATGATAAAAATTCCAAAACCAAATCACAGACTCAAACTGAACTCCTTGGCGTTAAGTTTAGTTTGAGAAATGGGGAAATTAGCCGATTTTGTTAGCCTAGGAGTAGTCGTCCTCTTCGGCACGACTTTCCTCATATCGGGAATTCTCGTCAACTTTATCCAGTTCATCCTATGGCACACGTTAAGGCACTTAAATTTATGGCTGTATCGTAAAATAAACTATTATCTTCTCTACACTGTATGGATCCGTAAGTATAGACTAGTTGCACACTTTTAACTAAACTTAAAATGTTACGGTTTTTTTTATAGAGCTCGTTTTTGTTCCCGAGTGGTGGGCCGATTCTGTGTGCAGCGTCTGGGCTACGGAAGATACAGCCAAACACATGGGCAACGAGCACGCCATCGTCGTCATGAACCACTCATTCGAGATCGACTGGTTGATGGGCTGGGTGGCGTGTGAGCAGAACCGTCTCTTGGGAGTATGATTTACACACACGTTACGTTTTTTCGAATCATTTTTATATGCGTACTTTTAAAAACGTTAGAGTTCCAAAGGCATCGTTAAGAAGGCCATTGAAAAGGTACCCATCATTGGCTGGTCCTGGAAGTTTGCCGAGTCCGTCTTTTTAGAGAGAAACTGGGAAAAAGATAAAGAAACGATGAAAAAGCAACTGCAGAATATTGGCGTCCATCCTGATCCTATATGGGTAAAATAAATCTGGAATTATATTTCGATCAATAATAATATTTCTCTCATTACGAAGCTACTGTTGTTTGCCGAAGGCACTCGATACACGGAAGATAAGTACAAAGCCTCGTTAGAATTTGCACAAAAAGCGGGGCTTACTCCTCTGAAGAATCTTCTCGTTCCCCGCACTAAAGGTTTCACAGCCGCGGCCCAGCAGTTACGCGGAAAGTTTCCCGCTGTTTATTCCGCAACCATGTGTTTCGATATGTGAGTTTGAACAAGTTCAGAAGACATAAGTTAAGATTTTAATGATTGATATGATATTACATGACTGAAGGAGGGAAGGTGCTGCTAAACCCACATTGCTCAATCTCTTCCTGCGGCGAAAAATTGTTGCTGATATCGCCCTTGAACGTTTTCCGCTGGAACAACTGCCCGCCAAAGAGGAAGATATCTCCAACTGGCTTCACCAGTCCTACGTTAACAAGGTTTTCAACTAATCAACAGAATAAATTAATATATTTAAATGAATTTTTCAAACACAGGACGAGCTGATTGAAATCTATCGTCAAAATGGGAGGTTTCCCGACAAGTTTGTGATCCAGAGACAGCCTCGCAGACTGTGGTCTCTGCTGAATACTCTGGGCTGGTTCTTCCTGATTATACCGCAGCTCTTTCGCCTGTTTGTCAGCTTTCTAAGCTTGGGACCAATCAGTTTTTTTATAGGCTTCGTCCTTACCATCTTAGGTTTGTTTTGAGTTTTCGAGTAGTTGATTTACGTTTTTATTGGTAAATTTTGTTATTTTGTAGTTGGACTAGCCCTGAAGAAATTAGTAGGACTGAGTGTTGTTAGTAAAGCTTCCAGTTACGGCGCTGCTGCTGCTCCCACGTCCAACAAGAAGACATCGTAAAATCCCGTTCGACAAAACTCGAGAAAAAACGACAATATCAAATCCCATTCTGCCAAATACCGAAACTTGAACTCCGTTTAGTAGTTTTCCATGTCAGAGAGAGCGGAAGAAAATAGTAGTTACAAATAGTTCACACAATTTAAGAGATTTGGTTAATAATAGTGGCAGATGCAATAAAATTTAAGTATGTTTGGTTGGATAATGTTAGTGGGAGTGGGTTTGTTATTAATGAAAGTAAATGCCTTGATTAATTAGTTACGTTTGGAAAAGAGATACTAATAATAAATATACAACTCTAATGAAAAATGAAGTGTTATTATAACTGAAATCAAATGATAGGCAGTTGTCTGTCCGTTTATTTTTTACATGTACAAATTGCCCGTGTTCGTGAATGGACGATTAATTTTCGAAAATTTATTAATTATCTGCAAATGCTTCGAAACCTCGAAACGATTCAAAACCCTGGAGTAAAGTTCGCCGACAGAGTCCTCGTAGTCGTTGAATTCTGAATAGACGACACAGAGGGCTGCGGGAATATCTCGAACCTCACAGCGGGAAAGAACTAAAAACAGAAAATATAATTCAAATAATAACTTGAAATAAAAAAAAGTATATTAAGCGTGTTAGAAAAGTCTGTGCTTTTGTTTTATGTTTTTAAAAGAAAATACTATAATACTGACTATAATATGAAGACAACTTACTCGCGGCAGGGACCCCTGATACGACGTTCGGCTGCTCGAGCTGCGGGAAAGGGTGCGTGCCGAATGCCATGGTGGTCAGAAGTCTGACCAGAGGCGACTCGAGACTGCTCGAATGATCGTCCGCTCGGTAATAGGCAAGAGGTGAAGACGTGAAAATCAAAACAGAACCATCGTGATGAAGAAGACTAAGAATCTGGAAAAATAAAAATTAGATTTTATTTAACTTTGTAAGCGTTTTGAAAATTAAAAGCAAGTACTTACCTCAGAAGTGAAGAAATACGTCTCCTGCGGGCTGATATCAGGACTCGTAATAACGAGAAGTGTGTCGTTTCCAAGCGAAATTATTTTTGAAGGTTGGAGTTTTTTGTTTCGTAAACCCATGATGTTTTCTTCGTCCGAGTTATCGTCCACTCGCGAAACATGTCCAACACCCTTTGGATTTTTCGCCTCTTCTAATGAAGTCGAGAAGAAATCTGCGAAAATACGATAAAGGTTTGTTTATATTCATGAAAGCAATCAGTAATGCACTCGGCAGTAGTGGGTTTTGCTAATAAACATTCATAAAATGATAATGCACTGGACAGTAGTGGGGCATTGCTGATATACATTTGTAAAGGGTAATGCACTGGGCAGTAGTGGGATTTGGAAATATGCTGGCTGGAACACATTTTATGATTAAAACTAATTAGTATTTTACTACTGAACTAGACAAACTATTGTTGCAAATGAAACATTTATATTATATACAAATAGCTTATTTTTCATCATTCAATTAATTGTGATAAAAACCGAACAGTACTTACTTGCAGCGTGACGTCCGTCAGCGACAATTATTAGTTTCGCTTTTGCGTTACAGTCTGCTGGTAACGATACTTCAAATTTCAGCTCTCTGTGACATTTCCAAAACATTTAAATGCAATTTTTTATTAATAAAACATTTTAAGTTTAATTATTTTAAGCCATACCTGGCCTGCGAAGTTTCCAGCAAGTCTCCTTCATCGTCATCATCGTCAACGGTCCTCGAAGCAACTTGCTGAATTTCGCCAAAGAAAGACGCCATTGAAATCAGAAGAATAGTTAAATTTAACTTTAAATTAAATTGAGCTTGGTTAAGGCAAAGTTTTAGTTTGTATTTCAAATGACAGTGACTGTCTTGTTTTATTCGAGTTTTTATTTAACGCCATCTATCGACCAGTGTTTCCACTTTTAGTTTTCCCTTCTAGAGGGCCGTTTTTCCCCTTTTCCAGTCTACTTGAAACATACCAGTTTCCTCTCAATACAGTGTTTCCACTTTTGCAGGGAAACTCCCAGAAAAAGGGGGGAAATGGGGTCTGAAAAGGGAAGAAGAAGAGAAGAGAGTAAAGATGAAATCTAGACCCTGTACATTCTTGCACGGAGGGGGAAAAAAGGGAAAGATAAGGGAAGAGGGGAAAAATGGAAAACTGAAAAGTGGAAAGGCTGTCTCAATAGCAGGATATCAAGCTACGCTTCTGAATTTTCCTTTTCCCTTTTTTCCTCATTTCCCCTCCGTTCTGGAATTCAAGGCTAAGCTTCTAATTTCCCTCACTTTGTTTTTCCCTTTTGAGACTTAATTTTCCTTTTTTTCCAGGAAATTTCCCGGCAAAAGTTGAAGTATTGCTATTGCCTGATCATTTAAAAAATACTATGTATAGTAAAAATGTTAGCGCTTCTACCCAATATCCTATCCTACCCTATGTATAGCAAAAATTATTCTAAATATTTTACTTTATAATAAAACATTCACAACCGCCACGATAACAAGTTGTATTAGAAAAAGACGAAATGGACAAAAACACGGATTTTTTTTTTGTATTCATGTAAAGGGGGAACTGTTGAAAATCCGGAATAAATCCTGTTTATTATAATACAGATATTTCCTATTATAAACGAAGAGAAAAATAATTCCAGCTTCTGTACAAGAAAAAATCCATCAACGAACGTGTGTGGGGGGAAGTCATCAAAATTGCAATTAATCTTAATTATCATAACGTTTTATAGTTTTCTTCTTCGGACACTTTGTACAAATATCAATCGGGATCAACACTAACTTAACCAAATTAACAGAATCAAGCAATAGTGAAAGTTACAAAAAGGAAGAGCAATTTTTTTAAATATAAAAAAATCGAGGAAACAGAAATCCGCCATATGTTGATCATCAAAAGTGTCCCACCATATGGAAACTATATGGAATTTGTTTGTTCGTCCATCCCGGAGGCAATTTTCAAAATCCCACTACGACCCAGTGCATGGTCAGCGTCTCCTGATGCACTGGGGCGTAGTGGGGTTTTGGAAAAATGCGTCCTGGAAGTAAAAAAAAATGCGAAATAAGAGTCCCCGGAGGCATACTGCCGAAACCACACTGCAGCCCAGTGCATCGGGAGACGCTGACCATGCACTGGGCCGTAGTGGGGTTCGGGAATAAACGTCCTGGGAGCCTCGGAAATGCGAAAAAGGTTTCAGAAAAGTCAAAAATCAACACAAAATGGAAATAATACGGGAAAAAAAAAATAATTTTTAGCCGTTTTTGTTTGCGACGCCAAGGAACTGCAGGCACTTCTTGCTTCAGTGTATGTTCTGAAATCGTTTTTGTTAGTTTTTTTTTCGTCCTGTTTGCGGTTGTTGCACTGCTTCCCCTTCGTATCACAGTGTTAACTCCACAGTTCAAGCTTCACTGCTGCTGCTCACACATTAGCATGTCCAAGTGTCTCTACTTGTGGAACCTACACAAACAAAAGTAATAAATAGAGACAGAAATAAACAAACACAGAATAAATGATAAATCAATGAAGAAATAAATAAATACAGTATGAATAATGAAGGTTACCTGATCATGTAGAGACTGTCGACGTGGACCATCATTTCTGTGCTTTTGAATTCGTTGAGTTCCTTGCGGATGGCCGCTTTCTCTTGCGGGGTTAGACGAGTCCACGGCCGGTCGGCTCGCCGGTCGTAGTCCTGAGCGTCGGCCACTTCCACGTAGTCGTTGAAACGTATAATCTACAGAAAAATTATTCAGTAGAACATTAATAGGAATAGTAATGCATGAGTGATGAACTTAAAGTATGAAATTTAATAACAACAATATTAATTAAGCATAGACTGCTACTACAGCTAGTAGTTGAAGTAATAGTAGTAGTAGTAGTACACGAAAGATACATTTACATTAGAAAATGTAATACAATTTCAAATAATGCTAATTAGGTATAAAATTACAACTACTATTACTACTGCTACTACTACTACCACCACGACTTCTGTTATTGCTACTACTGCTGCTATTACTCTATTACTGCTAGTACTATTACTCCTCCTCCTACTTGTATTATTATGATTACTACTACCGATACTCCTATTACTAATGCTACTCTTACTACTACTGCTACTGACTTTTCTGGCTTTGAGCTCTTCAAAAACTGCTGTTACTACTACTAGTCGTACTAGTGCTACTTCTATTACTACTAGGACTATTAATCCTCCTCCTATTTCTATTATTATGATTACTACTACCGCTACTCCTACTACTACTACTACTACTGACTTTTCTGGCTTTGAGCTCTTCAATGGTGGGTCGGAAGCTGAGCTTTCGAAACAGGTTCATCTTCTTCTCTTCCCGTTCCTTCTTCTCTTCAGCAGGACTCGTCCCTGAAAATATAACCACCAAAATATAGCAAAAACAATACTACTACAATAATACAATAATAAATAATAAGATTAATTTTAAAGTAAAATCACAAACATTTTTCATTTAATATTTTTAGGGAATTAAAAAAATAGAGAAAATCACTAATAATTAGGTTTGAACTGATTTTGTTTCACAGAAATATTGGGTTATTGATTTCTTGTTCCGTGGTATTTAATCGGCTTTGATTGTTTTACTGTTTCTTATAAGAAAAGTTTTATTACGCTTGAGAATGTTCCTTTCTTCCAGTTCCTCCTGAGTGGGCCGTAAGCTTAGCCGCCTGGAAAATTACAAAAAAAAACAGGGAGAAAATAATTACTAAAAGTTCCACATGAATTATCTCAAGATCAGTGTTTCCACTTGGCAGGGAAATTCCCCGGAAAAGGGGAAAATGGGGTCTGAAAAGGAAGCAATAAAGGAAAAGGGGAAATTGAGGGTGCAAACACTGCTTGAAATATATCAATACTAACTACTATAATTTTCTACGTACTTGTCTAACACGCACATTTTCTTAACAAATATTTGACAAGTTAATTGGAGTTGATTAAAATTAAGTCAAAAACTGAAATTGAGTTGAACCTTGTGAGTTTGGCACCGACAGCTTCCCGCTGGACTTGTCGTTCCCGTTCGGTTTGCGCGTAGAGGATTCCTCGATCTATCAGTTCCTGACGGTCGGGACGCATGGCTAGCTTTAAGGCCAAGCTATCCTTACGAGCTACTTTCGACGCTAGTATCGCTACTCAGAAAAAGGCAAAACGTTACACAAGTAACAATTTACCATAGTTGTAAACTATAGTGTGGCAATCTAGTATTTTGCAACACAGTACTTAGTTTTACTATAGTGCATTATAGTAAATTTTTACTTGAGTAGACAATTACAAAAAAAAGGAAATCGTATTACGAACAAAGGATACCTTGTTCATCGACACCGTCGTCATCGTCTCGGTAAAGGATAGGCCCATCAGAGGAATCGGAGTCGTAGTCGCAGTTTTGTGCAGCAGCCGGTGGTGACAAGAAAACCGGCCTTTCCTTATTATTGTCCGTTTGATGAGTATTGTGATTGTGATCGTGGGATGATGACTGAACAGCAGGACTGCTGCCATTCCCGCTACTGCTGCTGCTACCCAGACTGAGTCCAAACCTCAACGGCCGGGTGCTGTAGTGAAATATTAGCGAATACTTGATTAGTAAATTACGAAACGGATGGGAAAATTCGTAACGATGAGTCAAAAAAAGAATCAAAAACAGTGTTTCCACTTTCAGTTTCCCCTTTCCCCCCTTCGTGCTAGAAGACAGGATATAGTTCTAGATTTCCCCTTGTCCCTCTTCTCTTATTTTTCGCCTTTCAGACCCCATTTTCCCATTTTTCAGGGAACTTCCCTGCAAAGTGGAAACACTGAACATAAAACTGAATTCTGTAATGCGAGAGGAATACCTGAAACGAAGTCTCTGACGCAAAGAGAGCCGCCTATAATGGCAGCAATAAAATTGGGGAAAAAAACGAGCACATATCAATCACTTTTATCGTTTTTCGGTCTATTTTTCTCATTGTCTACGTTTTTTGGCTTTAGCTTTCTTCGGCAATACTCCATTTACACTTTATTTGAAAAACTTCGAGTTATTTTTATGATTTTTACCTGGACGCTGGAGGAGCAGGGGGCGGTGGTTCCTGCCAGGGAGTATCAGGGTTCTCCTGAGTCGGAGTGGAGGCTGCCGGTGCGCTGCTGCTCGACTTCTTCAACGCGGACTTCAGCGGCTTGGCGTGGAGACTCGGCTCTTTGGGACCTGAAGCCGGCACCCATTCTGCAACACGAGAATCGATTATCATAGATATCAGATCGATAATTTGTACTACTAATCGATTATCGTTAAGTTTTCATATTTCATAAACGTACAGTTTTCAAAAACGTAAAGTTGCTTAATCGTAAAGTTTTCATGGGAGTGAAGATCAATCGAGGTAAGTAAAATCCCCAGAAAACGTAAACTTAATGTACTAAGGCTATTTATCTCGCTGTTATTATCCACAACATCCTCGATGTCTTCATGTATTCTACGTACGTGAACATATTATGAAGTATATTATGGTTATATTATGAATGAAGTATATCATGAATACATGAATATCTTGTGGATATATTCTGTAATAGGAGAAATCGATTATGGTAGATGTCAGATCGATACTTAGTATTACTTATTGGCTATCGATACTTAATCGTGAAGTTTTCATGGGAGAAAAGATGAGCGAGATCCCCAGAAAACGTAAGTTTAACGTACTAAGGCTATTTGTCTCACTGTTATTATCCACGACGTCCTCGACGTCTTCGTCGACAGCTTCTTCCCGGCCGCTATCGTCGTTCAGGTCCGACAGGTCCAGGCCGACGACAGAGATGAGTCCTGGAGAGAGGGGAGGCGGTGGAGCCAGCTGCACGGCGTGCGGGGGGAGGAGCGGTGGCAGCGTAGTGCGGGGCGGCAGCATGGGGCTGGGCGAACTGAACATCGGCGGCGGGGGATCGGTCCGATCTCCGCGACATGATCAGCCGCGTCGCCGAGCGACATGCTGCCGACCGCGGGCTCCAGCGACGCCACGGCGGGCAGCGGGCTGGGTGGCGAGCCCGAGCTCTGAGGGTTAGAAGCCGAGCTCGAGGAGTTGACCACCGCGGAATTGCTAGAAGATACAGTCGATGTGGTGGAGGTGGTCGTGGTCAGTGTCCAGGCCACTGTGGGCAGAACTGCAGTCCGACCGGCCAGTTTGGAGACTATGGCTGGCGAATCTGCATGACGAAAAATAGTAAGTAATTCTAATACATTATTATCATGGGAATTAAATAAAATAATTAAAAATATTGTAATATAATACATATAAAATTATAATTATAATTTATTTTTTAAATTTATATTAATTATTAATTATAAATATAATAAGAATATATATAGTATATAATAAAATTTAAAATAATATGATGAAATTTATCATGGGCTAAAGATAAGAGGTAGAGAGAGATAGACAATATAATAATAATAATAATATAATATAATAATAATAAATAGATAACAAAATAATATATGGATAGATTGAGATAAAGATGAAGATAAGAGAAAAAAATCAAGATACCTTGCGCGTTGTGATTCTTATTGGCTCCAGTCGAACTGCTGGACGGAGGTAACACAGCTGTGGAGTTGCTGTTACTACTGCTAGTCGTAACCACCACGCTGGGGACGGTGGAGGTGGGTCGCAGCTGTGGCGGAGTGGCCGTCCGCTGCCCACCAGGGCCGAGAGGAGTCCCATGCCGGGAGCCAGGGCGTGGGGCCGGGGTCCGAGGCCCGGAGGAACTGCGTTGGAAGAATCAGAGCTCTGTTGAGAAACTGTGGTAGAGGAGGAAACAGGGGGTAGTGGTGAAGCTGCGCAGTGCGGGGTCGGGGTAAGGGGACCGCTGGCTAGAGCCGCGTTAAGTGAAGAGGTAAAGGCGGGATTGTGACATGCATTGGTGCTATTGGTTGCAGTGCTAGCTAAAGCTCCGGGTGCGGCTGACGAGGTGCTGACTGCTACAAGCTCCTCAGGACCGGGGCTGGATGCCGTCAGAGTCACGGGCTGCTGGTCGCTGGGCGCGTGGTAAGTGCGCAGCCAGCCTTTAGCCCGGGCCATCCCAACCAGCCCCGTTCCTTGTCGCTTGTTCCATGCAGCATGCAGTGAAAGCGGGCGCTCACTCTTGCTTTCTGCTATATTACTACTTTCCGCTGCTGCTGCTGGAGCTGTTGTAGTGACGCCGTTTGCTGGAGCCTGGGTGCTGTTTGTGCTACTGTTGTTAGCGCTGCTGCTGCTGTTAGTGCTGTTGACTACGCTGTTCGACTCCTTGTCGCGCCGAGACTCTACAATTCAACAAATATTATTTGATTTCACAGAACTTTGCAACGTGGAAACAATCTCGGGACGTGTGCTAAATTAGCCTTGCTTTGTATACAACCACGCCATAAGGGGGAGCCTGATATCTTGAGCAAAGCACACACAACCAAATCAATAAAACCTTTTATAATGGCCATACCGACGAGATCGTTTGTCGTTTTAATCGATTTTCGTTTGCTAAAAATCAGGAAAACGAAACAGCACGGACAAGAGGCTCTTCTCCCGTCCGCAGCGCCGGAACGAGGCGGGATATCCTCCGCAAACCAGCAGTTCATCTCCACAAAACTTGTTTCAATACTGACCACTTCGATTCAACTGAAAATCTCATTTAGAAGAAGCCAGAAACCAAAATGGCTGCCTCTGTTTGTGATCTGGCTGTGTTCAACACAATGACTCCGAAGCTTGCGTGCTCTGGCAAAACTTTTTTTTTTCCAAACAAGAAACGAGACCCAACAAAAAATTTCAAGTTTCCAGTTGCTAGTCCAAGGCACGTACTGTTAAACGGAGACGCCAAACACTGGCGTCGATTGCGAAAGCTCCCCACTACCCAACGCTGCGCTTGCGCTACGCGTTCCAGGGCCTCTAGGTTCTCCAGCACTACCTCAAGTGTGTCAAGTAAAGCTGGGACGCATTCCGCTGGAAATATGTCAACGGGATTTGGCGACAGATTTACAACATAGACTCGCAGACGAGAAACAAAACACCGCAGACGACCAAAAAGATGCCTGGAGCCGAGGTATCACTTATTTATACAGGAAATTAAGTCAGCGTAACGAGTAAATCAATGGACTGCTGTTATTCTATTAATCCTTTTATACCTAAACGGAATAATGGGAACAAAACAGCTTCCATTTGAAGTAAATGGGCTATTCATGGTAGCAGACGCCTTTTATAGTATTACCGGGTTATAATATTAATATTACGTATTATTTATGAATATTTACCGGCTATGGGAGGGAGTACACTTGCTGGATTAGGATTCTCAGGTAAAAGGATGCCTTTCTGGACAAGTTCTTCACGTTGAGCGCGTACAGAAATCTTCCTCTCCAACGCTATAACAAAATTAATAATAATAATAACGTGATTTATTTTAATAATAATAATAATAATAATAATAAAAGTACATCGGGAGACGGCCTCAAGTTTGTCGGATTTGTTGCGTTTGATCCGCCATTTCCAGGGTTTGAAGAGTCGCGCCAGGGACGAGAGTTTGGATTTGCGCTCCAGCGGAAGGTTCCACGGATTCACCGGACTCGACAGCGGCTGTAGACTATTTACATTGCCCTGAGTGGCTCGCCCTAAATATCACAAAAATACAAATGTAGTCAACTGATTAGAATGACAGACAAACTGATAAAAATATAATAACACAATATAATTTAATAGTGTTAATAATATAACTGAAATAATAATGATAGTATTTATTATAATACTATGATATGCTAATGGAATTCTAGTACATATATAATACAATCTACAATATAAAATGTATTAATCAATTTAAAATAATGTATCATACAATAATAATAATAATAATAAATAACATTAAGTAATCCGTTTACCCCATCAAGAATTCATTCAAATTAATCCACAATTAAAATAACTATAATCAATTTTAGTTAATTACAACTAACCCACCCAAAAGAAAGCAAATTTTCTAGTTTTTTTAAATACATTTTTTCCTCATAACGGGAACTTTTGTTTTGGTGGGGAAACCATAAGTTTCTGGGGACATAGTTAACATTTGGTTGTCTGTTACAGTAAGAGTTTCATAATGTCAGCGCCATGTGTTGCACCAAACACGTCTCCGATGATTAAATATAACATAGACTTAATTATTAATAGTAAATAGTATGTTGTGGATCAAGCGGGAGAGCGGCAACGCTGCCAACGCAATCTCCTCCTCGTTGTATTGATCGTTTTTAAATGGCCATTACCAGTCAAGGCCTCCATTCGCCATACAACAACATCAATATCGACAATAAACAATTTAATGTTAATTACAGTTATAATGTGACCTCTTTCAATGGAATGGATTTTTCTCTCTAGGTTCACAAGCCGAATGACGCAAAAAAAAAGAGTGAAAGTGGGACAAAACTATTTCAAAACTTATAATGTTTTGATAGTCGTATACAGTTGGGTATGTAAGACAAGCTATTTCTGAACTCAAAGATTCACAGAGATTCTCTCAAGATTCTTGAAAAGAAAAAAAACCATTCCTGGAATAGTTGGCTGGTTCCCATCAACGCACCCATCGAAAAACATCCACTTCATTCCACAGTGACACTAAAAGCGACTTTACACAAACAAAAACACTAGAGAAACATTTAAAAACTCAACAAAAAAAACATCACGTATCAGCTGTTATCAGCCTGTTATCAACACATAATAGTAATAAAACCATAATTAAAAAGATCTGGAATTAGCATTAGAGAAACAGGTACTGCAGCTCCCCAAAATTGGATCTACGGCTTTCCCAAATGGGCGAGTTGAGGGGGGGGCCCCCAAGATATTCAACCTTGGGAAACAGATGGGAAGAGGAAAGAGAGAGAGAGAAAAAAAAGGTGTATATATACCTTTAACCTTGGCGGTTGTTGTAGGAAGTCGACTAGGGACAAGGAAGATGCAACAATCTGTCGCTTCTCTTCGAAATTCAAATGCAGGTAATCGACGGACTGCGAGTGCGGAGGGACGGCCGCCTGTCCGAGGGCCGTCGTCGTCGCCGTGGCCCGGATCGTGGCCTTCATCCGGCCGGGACCCGGTCCTGCCGACGATGCCGAGAAGTACACGCCTGTTACCTTCAGCGACATATCTTCCGCCACTCAGCACAACTTCTTCTTCTTCTTCTTTTTCTTCTTCAAGAGATTTTCGCAAAGATTCTCGTACACTTTCTCAAGATTCACAGACTCATGATTCTCAGATTCGCATGTGACAAAAAGAAACGAAAACAAACGGCCGAGTCGAACGCGACGACAAGAAGTGGGAACGTCACGCGAGCGCGACGCTAGGGATACTGACGTTTACCTTTAGAGTTGGGAGCTCGCGAGAAGCGTCATGCAGAGTTCAAGAACACACGGAGAAAGGAGGGAGAACAAGCCGCAAACACCTGATGAAAGGAAGGAAGAAGCAGAAAGGTGGTGGATGAAGAGAGGGAAGAGAGAAAGAATGTGCCATGCAGTCGCCGCAGGGAAACGTCCCCACTGATTTAAGGCCTCTCTTATTATTATATCCCTTTTCTCTGCAATGAAAGAAGGTAAAGCTCGCCCAACTTCGCCCCAACACAAAGTCGCCCCCATCCCATCAAAAATTCGCCATCAGGAAGTGCAAGTCCTAGTGAGTTTGGGAAGTCGTAGTCTAAAAGTAACTCGCCCAAATGTTTGTAGAGAGTCGCCACTTGGACTTACTCGCCCAACTTCGCCCCAACACAAAGTCGCCCCCATCCCATCAAAAACTCGCTATCAGGAAGTGCAAGTCCTAGTGATTTCGGGAGTCGCAGTCTAAAAGTAACTCGCCCAAATGTCTGTAGAGAGTCGCCACTTGGACTTACTCGCCCAACTTCGCCCTTACACAAAGTCGCCCTCGTACAAACTCGCCACCAGGAAGTGCAAGTCCTAATCAGTTTGGGAGTCGTAGTCTAAAAGTAACTCGCCCAAATGTTTCTAGAGATTCGCCACTTAGACTTACTCGCCCAACTTCGCCCTCGTACAAAACTCGCCATCAGGAAGTGCAAGTCCTAGTCAGTTTGGGAGTCGTAGTCTAAAAGTAACTCGCCCAAATGTTTCTAGAAAGTCGCCACTTGGACTTACTCGCCCAACTTCGCCCTTACACAAAGTCGCCCTCGTACAAACTCGCCATCAGGAAGTGCAAGTCCTAGTGATTTCGGGAGTCGCAGTCTAAAAGTAGCTCGCCCAAATGTCTGTAGAGAGTCGCCACTTGGACTTACTCGCCCAACTTCGCCCCAGCACAAAGTCGCCCTTCTCCAAACTCGCCACCAATGAGTAGAAATTGAGGGATTTGATAGTCGCAGTCTATAACTAACTCGCCCAAATGTTTGCAGAGAGTCGCCACTTGGTATAGCTCGCCCTCGAGTCTCTCCATCTTCGCCCAAGTGCAAACTCGCCCAAACCCAACTACCAGAACTCGCCCTTAAAATTCTTCTTCACTCGTAAAATTCGTTTGGCCGTAAACACTGCCAAGTTAAAGAGAACTCGCCCCAAACAAACCTTTGAGGCATGATGGAACACAGCCAAATCTCGCCACTGCGACAACTTCGCCACTTCGGAATCTCGCCACCACACTTTGATTACAACTTCTGACAGTACTAATACTTAATAAAATGTATCTAAGATACATTGCTTATTGTTACAAGAGTTACTGTTGTTGCTACTACTACTACTTTTCTATAACCACCACTAGGCACTCTACAACTACTACTATTGCTAATGTTAGTGCTACTATCACTACTACTAATAGCACTACTACCGTTACTACTGTACTACTATCCTCATCACTACTTCTACGACTACAACCACAACTACTATTGCAACTACTTCCACCACTTCCACTGTTACTGCTACTACTACTAGAACTACAATTACAACTACAATTACTATTAACGCTACTAATCCAACAACCACTAATACTACGCTTTCACTACGACTTCCATACTTCCATCCTTTTATACAACTATCACTCCTACTACTGCTCCTGCTCTGCTACTAAAACTACTACTTAAACGACAACTACCACTACTAGTGCTACTATCGCACTGACTACAATAACAACCTTAAGTACTATTACCACTACCACCACCACTACTACTACTACTACACTCGTCACTACTATTGCCACTTCTTTTACTACAACAACTACTGCTACTACTACTTATAATATATACTATCACTGCTACTGCTATCACTTTTACCCATGAATTTTTATACGACATAGCTGGCAGCGCTATCGTGGAATCTTGTCCATTCACTCTTAATGACAACGACCAAGAGTTATTTCTTCCACGAAAACGACGGGGAAAAAACGCTGCCAACCGTTTGATTTGCGTGTGAAAATTCACAAACTTTCATCAAAATTACACAAAAAAAACTGACGAAAAGTAACCTTTTCTACAGAGAAAATCTCGCTCCCAGCTACTTCAAAACATAATTAAATCAAACTAAGAGTGTTATCACCTGTTATCACATGTTATTTACAAGTTTTACCCTGGAATTTCGCCCTTATACTTGATACCCCAGAAAGTGAACCGAGCATAAAAGGCTTAAACCGGTTCGCGAACCGTTGATTGTTCGGTGCCATCATAAATAAGTTCTCCCCCCGTGTAGTTTTCTAGGAAGATAATTACTAGTTTTCTACAAAGCGGACCGAACAATGTTCGAAACCGAACCGAAGATTGTTCGAAGAGGGGAGAGAGGGGAAAACACTAATGATTGTATTATCTCAGCGAACCGAACGCCAAACGGTTCGCCAACACAATCAGTTCAAACCTTACAAACAAAATACAAATATTAATAAATATAATATTTCAATAAAAATTTCTGAGCATTATTAAAACATATAATATAATAACAAAAAATAATTAATAATAAAATAAATACAAAATAGATATTAAATATTTAAAATAGTCAATCTGTGCATGTTAATTATTTTACGGATAAATATACAATATATTGTATTGTAATTGTTATTCCGGAATAAAGAATAATTCCGAAAACTCGATTCCAGCATAGGATGGAGGTGAAAAATCGATAATGGATCAATGAATGGATTGAGAATTTTTATTTTTCCTGACCGTCGTGCAGGGATTGCATCTTGCGATGTCCATTTCCGCATCCGGCGGAAGCAGCGCGGCTCTTGTCCTTGGGCGACAGCCTCTGATGCGGACTGCCTTGGCGGAAGTGAGCCGCGGTCCTGGCGGATCGATAGACGGTGGCGTAGCCGTAGACATTGCTCATCCGCACGGCGGCGCGCTTGTCGACTAAGAGAATGCGGTTCCGCTGCGGGTCTGCCACCATCCACTGAACCGTCCTGCAGGCTTCCGGTGAACTTTGACCCCTCGTCACGTATACCAGCGGAGGCATCATCCGCTGGAATCAAAACACCAACACTCTTCCGGTTCGCACAGCACGGTTCAATAGGTTTAAACCTTTCCAGGAAGGGCGGAATGAGTACTTTAAGTGCAAGCGCACTCGGGAACGGGTACAGATGTACTGAGAACTTGAGTGCAAGAGTACGTGGCTCGGGTACAGGTGTACTGACGATGCTGACTGCAAGTGCACCGAAGGAGAGCAAACAGTGCAGTGACTCCGTTCGGCTTGCATATCGTCGGCAGCAGTGTTTCCGCTTTCAATTTCCCTTTTTTTCCCCCTCTTCCCTGATTTCCCCCTTTTTCCCCTCCGTGCTTGCTAGAAAACAGGCTGTAGTTCTAGATTTCCCCTTTTTCCCTTTTCTCTTATTTTTCCCTTTTCAGACCCCATATTCCCCTTTTTCAGGGAAATTCCCTGCAAAGTGGAAACACTAGTCAGCAGACCAAGTTTTCGCTCCAGGAATTCACACGGGGTCTACAACAGTCGACCAATGGGGTTGACCACCTCCACTGCAAACCACAACTCCACCCCCCGTTAACCAAAGATGACTTGATAACACCTGATAACAAATGATAACACATGATAACAGCAAACCAGAAGGGGGTTGACCACCTCCGCTTCCGACCACAAACTCCACAACTCAAAAAAGGTTCACAACCCTTAACCAAAAAGATAATCTGATAACACCTGATAACAAGTGATAACACACGATGACTCTGCGAAAAGTTTTTAATACTAAGGAAGCATCCGGCCACATCCGCAAAGGCGAACTGAACGCGGATTTGACTATTGCGGATTCAAACGCGGATGTGATTGAAAAATACCGGAACCGGAAGACCGGAAATCACCTGTGCAGTTTTTCGACGACATCCGCAGAGCTGTTTGAGGCGAAAAGTTACCGTTAGCGGCGTAGCCATCAGCCGTTTAGAAAACGTACAACTATTTTATTTTTCGTATTTTTTCTCACAATTTCGAGTACGAACACATTTTTCCCATTGTTAAAAGGAAAAGTCAGAAAAGTTAATTTTCGTTTTTATCGTAACGGAGCAATGAGACCAGACGCTAATTATACACCGCTACCTCATCCACTTCACCAACTGTTCACCTTATAACCAAAAACTATTTACAAAATATTAATATTTCAAATTTCTAATCTATTTGTTAGGTTGGCGGTTGTGCATTTCATTTATCTGTAGGTAACGGTTGCAATTAAAACTGATAAGAAATAAGATAATTTCAAAAATTATCTCTCGAGGCGTAACAAGGTTAAGCTTTGATTTTATACCTGATTGTTTCGCCTCCATTTTCCACGGCCGTCGACTTTTTTGATCGATTTCTCCATTAATTGTCAAATTATCCACACTTAAATGGCTGACGGAATCTGAAAATTCCAAACATAAAATATCAGCGCCATCTAGTGGCTAAATGATGTACTAAATGCTACAGAAAACATAACAATAGAATGCCCTGTACTCACAAAAGAACAGTTCGAAGCAAAAAGTAAATTATTAAGCAAATTATAGTGCAGCAATGTTGCGACACCAAAATGAAACGGATGCCCGAGACGGGTTCGAACCTTTCTCGAGCAACTCGATAGCTCTCGATACACGATAACGCTCGACTCCAGTCAAAATATCAACTTTCCAAATCGAATTCCGAATAGTTCTTAAGTTAATGACAAATTTTATCGTTGATTGCTAAACGACTGTCCAAGAAGCTCTGCGTTATCGTTTTAGCTACGTTCGTTTATCTGCTGAACTTGAGCCCTCGGACGTTTTCCGCACATCAGGAATGTGCTGAATCCACTAAATACTTGAAATAGGAATTATCGTAGCTTTGTGAATCATGCTGAAAGATGTCAACACGAAATCAGCCCACGCCTGCAGCAGCATTAATCAACCGGACGGGCCTTAACACTGAGAGAGGCAATCCTTTGAGATGTCAATTTTCAACTCAAATATTCAATACAACTGCAAGTGTTTTAATAGCAAATTATAATATTGAGATAAAGTTCGATACCTATATTTTCTGAAGACATTGTGATTTTCATGATGTTCTCATCCAGAGATCGAGTTTCGCAAACGGAATCGGAACGCAAATCATCATATACACCTTCACTAGTCTCGGCCATTTTGAAATCATGAAAATGCAGCGTTGCCAGTTCGCTCAAAAAGCCCAACTGTCAAAAACTATTTTTCAAATTTACGCACATTTAAAAAAACAACAAATCTGAATCATTTTTTCAACTTTAAATAAAAAATCAAAAATATTTATTTTAATTCAAACTTTACTTATTTTTAATAATTTACGTAGAATTCCGGCTATTTACTTAGTCCTGCAGGTTTGCATTTGATTTCTAGCTGTTAATTATATTCGTAACTTAGAATTTTGTTAATATAAGTGTTTTTCGGTTGTAAAGGATTTATTATAGATAAATAAGGGCTGGGCTAGTGAAATATGAACGTCAATAAATGCAAAAAGGCCGACACACCCATGTATTCAGCAGTTGGTTTGGCTCCCTCAACCGCAACGCATCCCTTTATCACGTTATGGGAAACAAAGTAGCGCATTTTAGTGAAGATCAGCTAGAAGATTACCAAGTAAGAATCTTATTAAATATTATTATTAAATTTAAATTTAAATCAATCAATTAATTATACGCATTTTAAAGGATGCGACCTTTTTCACGCGCAAGGAGATACTCAGGTATACCAATCAATCTTTTTTTTTCAGGAAAATTTAATTAAGTTATTATTATTATTTATTATTATAATATTATAGTTGAATTAAATTTGAATTAATACGCAGGGTCTATAGAAAATTTCGTGAATTGGCTCCAGATATCGTACCCAAAGAAATGACTATGGAGACCAGTCGGGATTTGCGGCTTTCGCGCAGTCTCATAGCGCAGATCCCCGAACTAAAAGTTGATTTATAAAAAATTCTGGTTTCTATATAATAATAATAACAGATATTCTCAATAAACAGGAAAACCCTTTCCGTGATCGTATTTGTCGTGTGTTTTCGAGTAACGGGACAGGCGACTTGTCTTTTGAGGATTTCCTCGACTTGATGTCCATCTTCAGTCAAGCAGCTCCGCGCGAACTCAAACTCCACTACGCATTTCAGATCTACGGTATCACTGTTGAAATTAATAAAATAATATAATAATATAATATAATATTCATTCCATTCATCCATTCATTCACTATAATAATTACATTCATTCAAAATTTATATTCGTTGTAAATCACACTGTATTATCATTACACTACCGGTATTCTGTATAATTTATGAATATTTGTAGATTTTGACGGCGACGGAAGTATCGGCGTGGACGACCTGAAAACCGCACTGAACCGTCTGTGTCAGCAGCACGAGCGCGGCTTAACCTCCGCCGAAGTGGACGCAATCATCGCCAAGATTCTCGACGAATCCGACAACGGGTGCGACGGTCAATTATCCTTCATTGAATTTTCCCATGTCGTCGCTCGAGCCCCAGACTTCATCACCACTTTCCATTTGAGAATCTGAAAGAATCTTTAGGAATCTCGCAAGAATCTTGGAATTTAAAAGTTTCTTCCCTTCAAAATCTAGTCGCAATATTAGATCTCACGTAATACACTTGAAAATCAGCAGCTTTCTCTTGTCCTTGGACAATGCTCACACTTTCCCAGCCAAAAAAAAGGTGTTCCGTCACGACATACAGCAGATTTCAAATTCAAATACTCGAGGAAACGAGCAATACTAAACGAAATGGGCGTGTATTGCGTACAGGATAAACAGTCCCAGGAGCAGCAGCAGAGCTTGGGCTGCAAATGACGGCTCTTTAAAAACCAGCAAGAACAAAAAAAAAAAAAAAAATGGGAAAAAAAACAGAAAAATTTTACTCTAATGTCATCCAGGCCTTTCCGGTGTGCTCATAAAAACCAGGGAAAAAAAAAGAAAAAAGTCCCACGAAAATCAACCGTAAAAGAAGTTAAATCCACCAGGAAAGCCTCCACCATGTCCCATTCCTCCGTGTCCCATTCCGCCCATGCCGGGGCGGAACATTCCCGCTCCTCCGAAAAAGCTCTGGAAAATCCGGTCAGGATCCACATCTAAAAATTTCCAAAAAAATCGTAAATATCAAATAAATAATAAATAATTTTACGCGTACCCCAAAAAATTTAAATTTTACCAATTAAATAATGAATTAATTAATGAGAAAATTATTATTCATTCTAGAAAATAAACAGAAATGAAATAATAAATAATATTTTAAAAAGTTTACATCTCTTAGGTGGAATAGTTAGTTATCAATAATGAAATTAATACGTACCCTCGTTGATAAACAAAATAAAATGATAAATAATGTAATAACAGGGTTCCCACTGAAAAATCTCAATCAAACTCCCTGACTTCTCCCTGATTTCCCGGACAATTTTTCCAATTTTTTCCCTGACCTATTAAACGCATTATACTTTCTAGAAGTTACTCATTAGAGGCTTGAGCAAAGGTTAGCTGAAACTGAGTGGAGTGGGCAACTCAAATTCCCTGATATTTCCCTGTATTCCCTGACTGAAAACTTATTCCCTGACTTTTCCCTGATTTCCCGGTTTTCCAGGTCGGTGGGAACCCTGAATAAATAGTAAGCAAGTTCATAATTATGAAATGAAATGATTACCAACAATAAAACTAATACTCATTCTAGAATATAAATAAAATGAAATAACAAATAAAATGTTAAACTGCAAAGCTAAAAATACTAATTACTGAATTCACGATATATTAGTAACTAGCAGAATCATCAATCGTTGAACCAATTCATTAATAGTTATTTCTTAGCTCAATTAACAAGTAAATTAGGTAATTATTCATTATAATTACATAAAAAATTTAATAAAATTAGTGGTTAAATGTAAAATGTAAGTACAAGTAATGCCAATATAGCAAATTTACGTGATTTGCACAAAATTTTAACGAAATTCGTGATAAAACAAAGTATTGAAATTTTACCCGAGAACCCAGTGTCCATCTCGTCGAGGTCGTTGCCGTTGTCGTAGCGGGATCGTTTCTTCGGATCCGAGAGAACATTGTAGGCTTCCCCGAGCTCCTTGAACTTCTTCTCCTGTTCCTTGCGCTCCACTTCTGAAGCGTTCGAATGGCGATCTGCAAAAAATTCGCACAAAAAAATTATCACAAAATTTTAAGTAATTGATTAGTCAACATGATAAACGTATTCTTTAAATAAAACAATAATTTAAATCTTACCAGAATCGTGTTACAACTTATTTTATTTACAAATTCTTATTTATATTTATATTATTATATTTATGTTCACTTGCATTTATTAAAAAAATGATTTATTTACGAAAATTCATTCGCCATTTTATACCAATTCTTTGTACTTATTTCATACTAAAAGTCACTAATTCAAATAATATCAATAATTAACGGTAATCCTAGTGCTGGATAGTGCTATTTAAAATGCGATTTTTGCAATTTTTTAACCTTTCGTTATAAATAGAAAGTGGGCAATCACTAAAAATTTACCTGGATGATGGATAAGCGCCCTTTTGCGGTAAGCTTTCTTGATTTCTTCATCGTTGGCGTTCTTGTCAACGCCCAGAATTTTATAATAGTCTTTCCTCTGCGATCTCTTGAGGGCAATCTTGGCTTCGTGCAGCAGCTGCTTATACTCTGAAAAAATCACAGATAACAGTTAAAAGACATAGAAAATAATAACAGTACTAGTAAATAACTAGAAATCGTGCTGCAGATTCTGAAAATTCACAAATAATGAATTAACAATATAGATAATAACCCAAATAGACTTACTCTTAAATAAATAAATAAATTTACAGTATATTTAAAATTTACAAATTAATATACAAATTATTACAATTACAACTACAAAAATTAACAATCAATTTACAAATTTAAATGTATGGTTTATTTTATTAGTAATATAATATATATACATATTTTTTTTTTCGGGATCGTACCTCTGCTCTTCTCCATTTTGTTGATTTTTTCGTAGTCTCTGACAGCTTCCTCGTAGCTCTCCAGGTCCATGTAACACTTGGCTCTGCGGAGATAGGCTTTGATGTACGAATCGTCCAGCTCAATGGCCCTGCTACAGTCCGTCACTGCATCCTGTAACTTGCCCATCTAACAAAACCAAAATAAAGTCATTAATAATGCAAATAGCCAAAATAAAATATTTAATTCTGTCATAATACTGAAAAATAACTAATAGTATACACGGAAATAGACAAAAAACTTCTCCATAGCATTTTTAATACAATAAATTCATAAATATGCGTGGGATATCTTTAAACATTTAATATTAAATAATTTAACGTATGAATATATCTTTGAAGGATAGTTTACAGTATTAAATTTCGCTTTTCTGTATCATATGTCAATAATAAAAAACACAAACACTGATAATTTACACTAATTATTATATTTGTCACATGAATTCTGGATTTGTATAGATACCTTGACGAGGACGAGCGCCTTGTTGAAATGCAGTTTCGCATTGGTCAGTTTGTTGTTGGCGTCTATGCTTAGTGCTGCCGTGTACAACTCAAGGGCCTCTTGATAGCGTCCTGACTTGAAGGCGTCATTTCCTTCGTCTTTTTTAGTTTTCAGCAGCTTGGCTCTCTATTCAAACAGCCAAACATTAATTTACATTTTTTACGAAGATTTAATAGTGGTCAAGTACTTTGTAGATTTCCCGCGCCTTCTCGTGGTCAGGTGCCAGGCGTAGGACTTGCTGAAAGTGACTGAAGGCTCGGTCCACATTGTCCTGGTAGTAGAAACACCGACCCCGAATGAGCAGAGCGTCCGCGTTGGTTTGATCCACTCGAAGAATATCACTGTAATCAATTTCCGAGTTAAATCTTATTCCAGTTTAATTCTTAGGATAACTCAGTTACTTGACTAATTCTTCTGCTTCCGAGTAGCGTCCTAGTAGGGCCAGGCACTCAGCTTTCGTGAGTCTCAAGCGTCGCGACGCCGACGCGTGTTCCAGGGCTCTGTCGCAACAGTAGATTACCTGGGAAAATAACACAAAGCTAGATTAATTCGCAAATTCAATTCATAAACTAACATCTCCATACTAGCCAGCCAATAAATAATTAGTTTAGAAATCTGTGTTAAAAATATATTTTTATTTTTCATACCAGTGTTTCCACTTTCAACTTCCCCTTTTTCCCTCTTCCTTTAGTTTCCCGCTTTTCCCCTACCTGTACTTCTAGATTCTCCCTTTTCACTCTTTTCTTGTTCTTCCCTTTTCAGATGCCATTTTTCCCTTTTTCAGGGGATTTCCCTGCAAAGTGGAAACACTAGTTTCTATACTTTTGATCCTCATCCTTACTCTTCTGTAGTCGCTTTTGTCGTAGGCTTTTCTGATGTCCTCTTCCAGGGACTGTAGGGCTAGTATGACGTTTTTCTCGATCTTCAGAGTGGCGTTGGTTGGCTCCAGTTCCTCGGCTGTGGACAGGGCGTTCAGGGCTGCGCTCGAGTCTCCTAACGCTGTGCAGCATTTGGCAATGCGGATGTAACCCTGTTAAGGTACACGAATTGTTAATATACTGGAATAATTTGCTGCAAACTTGATTAAACGGTTAGAAAAAGACAAGAAGATACAGAGAAATGGCACTGCGGTGCAGAGCTAGTACTATCTTAAATACCACTACGGTGTAGGGGTGGTAATATCTTAAATGCACTACGGTGCAGAGCTAGTACTATCTTAAATACCACTACAGTGTGGGGGTGGTAATATCTTAAATGGCACTACGGTACACAGCTGGTATCTCAAGTGCGTCTACAGTATGGCGCCAGTAAAACCTTAAAATGTCACTACGGTGCAGAACTAATATAACGTTATGTGCCACTACGATACTGAGCTACTAGTACCTTAATTCTCCACTACGGTCTGGTGCTGGTAATATCTTCTGTCCCTCTACGTTACAGCGTAAGTAGTATCTTAAATGGCACTACGGTGCAGAGGCCGTAGTATTCTTAAACCCACTACGGCGCAGAGCTAGTATGAACTTAAATGGCCACCACAGCACAGGGCTACAACTATCTTAGGTGCCACTACGATAAGGAGCTTGTAGTATCTTTAACCCCACTACGTTGCAGAGCCACTAGTATCTTAAACGCCACTACGCCACAGAGCACAGTACTTACCTTTGAGAATTTTGGATCGAGACGGATGCTTTCGCGGGCGTCGTGCAGCGCGTCTTCGTAGCGTTTCAGCATAATGTAACACGCGGACCGGTTGCCGTAATACGCGGCGCATTGCGGACACAGTTCTGCATTTAAAAATTGCAATTAAAAAATCACAATATAATTCAAAACGCAAAAATCAGATTTAAGGACCAAGAATATTTTAAGATAAATTACCAATGGCTCGTGAATAGCAGACTAAAGCTTTGGAGTATTCCTTGTTCTTGTAGTAGACGTTGCCTTCTTCCTTCTTCTCTTCAGCCAGACTAAAAAAACAAAACAAAACTATATAAATTAACAATAACTAAAACGAAATCAATTAATTAATTGAGTTGAAATGCATAAAACTTCATGAACAAAAACCCCACAAACCAATAAAATTAAAATTAATTACAAAAATTTAAATACAAGAACTTTTAAATAAACCATATTAAACATATTTAACTATTTAATTTAATTATTAAGCTCCAAACAATAATAAGAGTAATTTAATGAAAGAAATTTTCCATTTTAAATTCACGTATTATAGTTATTAATATATTATTATAGATATTAATATATTATTATAGATATTACTTAATCTACCTAATAATTAACTCTTCCCTCCGTTTTCTGGAGGGAGGCGGACAAAAGTGTTCGGGTACGTCTTCAAGTTTGGCGGGGCTACGCCGCGCGCTGAAGATGCCCGACGCGCTACGCGACTGCGGCGGGTTCTTGACGCGCGCCTCGCTACTCGACGATGACTTGAGAATCCTAGAGGACGACGACGACGACGACGACGGAGGTCGCTTTAAATCAACGGGCGAAAACGATCTTTCTCGCGGGGACTGCGGAAAGTTTTTCTGCCTAGGGGACGGACTGGGACTCGGCGACTTGGAGGCACTCCAGCGACTCGCCGAGCTGAGCGACGAGAGCCTGGTATAACTCGTCTTACAGGAACGAGACGGGCTGCTGCTTTTCGAGTTGGTCGTCTGCTGAGTGAAAGATTGTTTGCTCGACTGATCCTGAACCCTTCCTTCGGACTTTGAGTTGGACAGCCGCGTGAAGAGGTGACTGCTGACGCTGCGCGCCAGTCGCGAGTCGGACAGGTTCCGCGCGGGGGGACCGCAGATTTGGCTGGCGCGTCGTCGGAGTTGTTGTTGGCGTCAGTACTTTTCCCGTAACCATTTACGTTAACCGATCCCTGCGACTGTTTCCTCCAGGGCGGCTGCCACTTTTCTGACTCAGATGCAGGCGGATCCTCGCGGCGAATGGGTATGATCCTAACGTTCGACGCTTTCGTTTCTTGGTGCGCGTCTTTCTCAACGTGGATAGGTATGATACGCGTAGCTCCAGCGGCTCGGTTAGCGGGTTCCTCAATTTCGATCTTGATCACGTGAACACGTTTGGCCTGCTGTTGTTGGTCGGCGGTGGCGTGTCCGTCGTCGGTGCGCTGCCTGGTCGTGGCAGACTCACTAAAGCGACTTCTATTTTGGGAACTCTGCTTTTTCTCGGCCAGCAGGGTGGTCCGCTCGAAGTTGTGGCTGCTCAGCGGCGTCCGGGACTTGTACGCGTCGCGCAGACTGCCGCCCACGCGATCCTGCAGCTTCGGCGATCCCTCCGAACGTACGCGAACCGTACACGTCACATACGAACGATACATTTTCCCAACTCTTTATCCAAAACACTGCTACTTTCAAAATTCAATTCAACTTTCCGACTAAAACACTAAACTCTCCGTTCATAGATCTTTACAATTCGTAGAGCCTAGATCAGGAACTTGTGGAAAAAAACTTGCAGTCTCGGTCAAGTCAACGTGTCGACTGGCGCAACTCGACCAGGTTACCTTGAGCGCTGCGGCAGCACTGACTCACTCTGCGGCCAGACTTTCACTTTCGGGCCGTTTGGCACCGCGTAACGTTTTCCCGAACCACCGCGCCAACCCGGACGACGACGACGACTCAATCGCTCACCCAAAAACTTTTCACCGACTGACGCAACACCAAAATCCAAAACCACTAAAGAATCATTCCAAAAGTCCCGCAAAAAAAAGACCCGAAAGTTCTGTGACCCCCTCCCCACTCCGAACAAATGCAACAACACCCGAGAAACAGGGACAAGAAAAAAGCCTCAAAGGACCTGTCCAAAATTGGCTACACAACCTTCTAAACATATTCCACGAGGGTGGGAAAACCTGATGAAATAACGGTACTTCCCCCCACATCACGATCGCCTAGTAAGGACCTGAATTAGAGCTCAGATTCTCTATTTGCAACTGAAGTTTTTTAAATTTGGTATTGAGGTTTTTTTTGCGTGAAAGGGTGGACCTACTTCAGCAGTGCAAGGGCAGAAAAATCGAAGATAAACCAACAGATGATGTCACAAGAGTCTGTCAAGGCCGCAAGACAAATAGTCCAGACACGGGGAAAAGATCCCTTACAATAGTGCTTCCACTTTTAGGGGAAACTCCCTGTTTTAAGGGAAAAATGGCACTAAGAAGGGAAGAAAAGGGGAAGGAGGGGAAAACAGGGGAAATTGAAGAAATTTTAAACGCAGTTTTTTTTCCCTCCAACACTCTATACTTTCCTTTCAAACAGCAAATTAACCATGATCTAAGGTTTATAAATCAACGACTATATTTCTTATTATTTATTAATGGAAGGGAAGGTCGACGGAAAACGGGAAAACGAGAAGGGAAATGGGGGAAATTCAAATATCTTTGTCTTAGGGGGGAAAAGGCGAAATAGAGGCTCTTACGAGGGAAAGTCCAAACTTCAAAGTGCTGCCTTACACCCATCATCCATGCTACAACTTGGAAATTTCACTTTATTCTTGGATATTAAAATTTCTGTTCTGCATAAGATGTCATCAGACGTCGCTGGAGGCTTTCTGATTAGCTCATCTCGTTTGAAGGTTGAAGACGTGTTCATTAAAATGATGAGAAAACTATCAGAGAGGCTTTTCCCGATGATGTTCACTACCTGTGATGTTATTTACGGAGGTGATAATGAAATACAAAGACGGGCCAACCTTAATGAAAGCTAAAAATACACTACGAGCAAAGCGGCAGAAAATTTTCAAAAAACTACAGTTACATAAATAAACACCGTCTATATTTAAATGTAGTTACCATCTCGTAGTCACACTTCTAATTATAGTTACTTGACATCAAAGACATTACTGTTCCATTCGAACTGAGTTTGCTCTTCTCCGTAAGTGTACGCTACCCGCGTAAAAATGGGTCCGGGCAATGGTGTTTTACACTTGTACGGAACACTGCAAAAAGGTACCATTACAGTTCCTTTTTACAGTAGCTTGTATCACCCTGAAGCTTTCATTTCTAAACAAAATTCAAACTACCTAGTTCAGGGTAACCAAAAAGCCACAACAAAACGAAGTGCGATATTTACGTGGGTACTTATTTAGCAAGGATTCACCTATCTCTGTTACCGTTTGCTTATGAACACAACAACAAGAGGGAAATTAAATAACGAGCATATTTTGACATTTTGTTCAGTTTGTTATTGTCTTATGATGTAACTAAAAAGCATGGTTATCTTACACTTCAGGTGGCGGTGTAACGTCAACCACTTCGTCGGCAGAGTTGTCATCCGTCTCCATGACTTCCGTTTCCAGGTTGTCGAGGGTCACATAGTCATCGAGACATTCGACTTCTCCTTCGGTGTCTTCGTCCAGGTTGATTTCTTCTATTATGCGATT
This sequence comes from Eulimnadia texana, assembly GCA_002872375.1. Classification (NCBI taxonomy): domain Eukaryota; kingdom Metazoa; phylum Arthropoda; class Branchiopoda; order Diplostraca; family Limnadiidae; genus Eulimnadia; species Eulimnadia texana. Next base: position 17,504,055 of record NKDA01000001.1, read on the forward strand.
CTCTGTGTCCGCCATGTTGTTCTGAAAAGGAAAGAAAATACAATCGATTTAAAACATAACTCGCCACTTGTTAAATAATACCAACAAATCCGAATTTACGAAAAAGCTACACATTATGAAACTGTGCAATTTTAAAAGTTTATGGAAATACCCGCACCAGATAAAAATTGTCGAAAACGACAAATAATATTTCGAAATCGACTTGCACAAGATCCAAAGGTCGTTAAGAATCGATATTTAGCATATGACAATCGATATTTAAGCAGTTCAGGATTTATCGATACTGAAATACTATCGATTTCAAGTCAACTCCTCTGGCATTGCCTTCACTGCGCAGGGAAATTCCCTGAAAAGGGGAAACTGGATTCGAAAAAGGAGAATAAGATAAATGGGAAATTTGGAAGTAGAGCTTTAAGTCCTAGTTACAGAAGGGGAAAAGGGGAAATTGATGGTCCAAATAGAGGGGAAAAAGGGAAAAGGCTGCCCTCTCGAACAAAAAGGGAAAACTAAAAGTGGAAACACTGTTCTCTTGTTTTCTGCTTAAAGACTACCCCCCGCTAAAGGTTTTAATTTTATATTTTTATAAATCACCTCTTCACTAAGGCTTCTTTATTTCAATTCAAGATTAAGGGCCCAACTCCATTAGATTGTAAAATTATTATAAGATTTAAACCATTTTAAGAAACAGGGCGTATGTTTATGATTTGCAATACTTGTCAGTGATAAAGGTTTTGACATTTTAGTCATTGTGTATCGCTATCAGTTTATATTACTTAGAAATTTTATTTTGGTTCATCAGTATAGGAACGATGGGCAACCTGAACAGCTGCTGTTTGTACTCGAGCCCCCGGTCTCGCCCCAAGTCGTCAGACGTCTCGCACGTTATCGTAACGGCGGGGCCCAGGCGGGAAGAGAGCACTGGAAACATCCAGCACATAAGCGAACGAGAGCCGGACGATCTCCAGTTAGACCCGTCACTTCACCCGCAGACAGTTACCATGTTTATGGAGCTATCGAAACAAGCCATTCATGGTATAGCCTACCCCACTATTCAGGTCGTTAAGTATTTAATGCACTAAATAATTGTTTTATAATTTTACAGAGGGGCTGGAAAGAAGACGAAGTCAAAGCCATGTAAGTTTTCTTTATAGCATTTTTCGATCAGCCCGTTTAAAACGCGACTAATAAAATTTTCAGCTTCACGAACGAGGGACTCTAAAGAAGTCCAATTCCTGCTCAACGATATTCATTGATGACAGCACTGTTTCGCAACCTAATCTAAAGAACACGATCAAGTGCGTCACGCTAGCAATGTACTACCACATCAAAAACAGACGGTCGGACAGGCAAATCGACATTTTCGATGAGAAGCTGCATCCTCTGACAGTAAGCCAGAATATTCATTTGCGTCTTTCAGTATATTTCATGTTTTGTTTGGCTTATGCAGAAAGATCCCGTTAGTCCCGAGTACTACCGTCACGCCCCAGAACATCGTCACATTTATAAATTCGTACGTACTATGTTCAACGCAGCACAGCTCACTGCCGAGTGTGCCATCATAGCCCTCGTTTATCTAGAGAGGTATCCAAATCATCCTCAAGGATCTAAAGAAAACATAGAAACTTTTGTTTCAATCCAGATTACTAACGTACGCCGAGATGGACATCACTCCAGCCAACTGGAAACGAGTCGTCCTGGGTTCGATTCTGCTCGCCTCTAAAGTCTGGGACGACCAGGCTGTGTGGAATGTCGACTACTGCCAGATACTCAAAGATGTTACTGTAGAAGATATGTAAGTGCTCCAGGTCGTCCCTACTAAAAACGATAAGTTTACCAACTATATTTTCGTCTCGATACAGGAACGAGCTCGAACGACACTTCCTCGAGATGCTGCAGTTCAACATAAATATTCCTTCAAGCGTCTACGCCAAATACTACTTCGACCTGCGCATTCTAGCTGAAGCCAACGACATGTGTTTCACCAGTGAGCCATTGACAAAAGAAAAAGCTGCGAGACTGGAAGCCATGTCTCGTATTTGTGAAGACAAGCTCTCCAGCGAAATTTTGCTGTCCAACATGAAACGCTCTGCCAGCATGGACGACGTCAATATCTCTCGAAGAAGCATTGCTATTCTCTCATGAAAAGAAAAAAATCCTCCATATCTTTATCCCTTGTCCTTCCCACCTAGTGCCTGCATTAACAAGAAACTTACCCCCGATTCTTGAGAAACAAAGGCAGCGTTCTATTTTTTGTATATTGTCTTTTCGCTTTTTACTAGTCAAATAAAAAGACTTTTGAAGAAAATCATATTGGCATAAGAAAAATGTTGGGAAGCAAGAAATGCCTAAGATCGTGTATTATAATTCGTAATAATAAATTTCTTCAAAGTGTTAAAAGCAAAACCAACATAATGGCCACAACAAAAAGCTAGGAAAAACTTAAGTCGAAAAAAAAAACGTGGTAAAATTCAAAAAATGGCTGTTTCCGTGGACTTCCCAAGCCGGACTCGTTTGTTCTTCACATCTCAGTTCACGTGGCGTAGCCGTGTCGCACTGCCAGCACTGTATCGATCAAGTAGAAGAAGCCGTTGATGATGCACAGAGCCTGCAAAAGACAAAGACAATAAGATTCCCGCACTAAAAAAAATGTAAAAATGAAAGTATTATAGCTTACTCCAAGTGCTTTGCCAGCATCAGGATTGCCACCCGCTCCCCTGTAGGACTGGTAGTAGTCGAGGGCCAGGCCACCAGCAGTCAGGAAGAGAACAGTTCCAGTGAAATTGTAGAGCATTTCCAGTAGAGCTTGATAAGTTCCAGATTCTCCCCAGATGTAGGAGATAAGCAGCGGGAGTGTGACCAGGATCATTCCACCAATGGCTACGACTCCAGTCAGATACCTGTCATGGTAGGATCCTGTCACGATGTCACCACCGAAGTTGAGGTCGTAGTGTCTCAGCAAGCCTAAGCAGACCAGAGCGATGATCTACCAAAGCAAATAAAAAAAAAAAAATTCAGAATTAACAAAAATTTCCATGACAGGGAATGGCAGATTTTCTTATATGATTTTTTTTTTTTTTAAATCAAACTTACGACTTCGGAGAGCTTAATGAAACCATGGGTTCTAGCGAGAACTCGGAAATCGGCCATTGTTTTCTATTCAAATTTCGATTTCGTTGAGCTTTTTTTGGAGTTTTGCGAATAAAGTACAAACAACCGACTCGGTTGAAGGTTCGTTGTAGAGTAACTTGGACGTGGTAGAAAGCGGGGGGTTTAAATATAGCTTTGGGACCCCAACTCGACCGATTCCTGGGAACCAACGTTCAATGGTTCTGTTTCGCTGAAGGGTTTTGCTGACCTTTTTCCCAGCAAAATGCTTAAAGCCCTGGAATTTCTGCTAAAGGGTTAAAGGGTCCAAGTCATTGGACCAACGTCTGAATCAGTCCTGAGAATTTGATGACCGTTTTCTCTTTTTTTACGTAGCTACTACGTTTGCTCCGAGAAAAAAAAAATTGGTAAATATATCCAAATTATTCAACCGACCAAACTAAAATACCCAAAAATTCAACTTTCCGAATATTAACGATTTAAAAAAAAAAATTAATTACTTGGAAATCAAAAATTATATTTACCAAATACAAAAAAGATAAGTTTCTGACAAAGATCCGTTTTATTTCAAAATTGAATTTAAATTTTTACAGCGTTTAGATATACTGGAATTAACTTTACTTTATTTATAGTAAATAAATCAGATACCTACAGTTTATTATATATATAATTTATTGTATTTATTCGTAGTATTTTCACATATTTTTTTAATACAGTTTATGAAATTTAAATTTAAGTTGAAGGATTTGATTTTCAACGAATTTTTGTATTTCAGTCCAACGCAGCTGAGCCTTAACATTCTTCTTGGAAAAAAAAAATAACGAAACGATTCATAAGTTTAAAAACAAAATAATAATAAAATAAAAATCTAGCTACAGGTTTTTTAACGCATTTAAAAAAAAAATTAAAGGGCACAAATTGTTTTCTTCCATTTCTTCACTTGTCGTAGACGTTCTTGTAGGCCACAATAGCGTCGATGAGATAAAAAGCGCCGTTTATAACCAGCATCGACTGCAAATACACAAAAAGAATAAAGTTAAGTACGTTTTATATCCTGAATTTAGACGGGGGAGGAAAAAAAAAAGGCTTACCCCAAGAGCTTTACCAGCGTGTACATTTCCCGGCTTGTCGCTGTACCTGTGGTAGAACTCAAGGCACAGGGCACCCGACGTCAGGAACAACGCAAACCCGACGACGGAATAGATCATTTCCTAGATTTATACATACAATATTTTAAGTTGTAATCTAAAAGTAGAATCTTAGGGCTATATTTACCAAGGCAGGACGATAGTGTTCAGTAGCTCCAAATAGGTAAGAAACGAGAATTGGCAGCGTGACGAGTATCATTCCGCCGATACAAATCACTCCGACCAGGTAGCGATCGCGAAACGAAGCCATTCCCGGTTCCCCGCCGAAGTGGAGGTCGAAATGCCGCAGCAGGGCGATACAGACGATCGCCGTAATCTAGAAGAATAATATTAATCGATCCATTAAAATCATTAGGTACTAGGATTATTCAGAGAGTTACTTACAAGCTGCAGAAGTTTGAGGATTCCCCATGGCTTGATGAGAGTAGCGAACTGGACCATTTTGATCTGCTCAAAGACTCGGACTGGACTGATAGGTTCAGCGGACGATGCGCTTCTGACCACGAGACGTTCAACCGTCGATGGAGAGACCCCCGGCCCCCCTCCCTACCCCGCGCACAACACTTTTTGGCGGGGGTCCTTCCAAAACTCAAACGTTACAAGTTCAGGTTTTCCCGGGAAATGCTCCAGGCTTTTTTTTTTTCAAATTTTGAACTTTGAACCAACGATTTTTCCGTTGTAGGGGGAAAAGGAAAAGGAAACCGTGTGACTCATGGATGACTTGCTGTGCTGAAACTTCTGTTTGAAAGAAATAGAGTAACGAAATGCTCCAGCAGCGACAATAGGAAAACTTACGTTGAAAACTAATGTTGTTTTTTTCTGGGGAAAAAATTTTTTTATAGATATTTTAGTTAATTTATCTTCGAATTAATTATTTGATCTAATTACACATGAATGGTTGGTTTTCTGAAATAGTTCCTGTTAAAGAATTTGAGAAAATTTGTCGCGCGCCATCTAGTGGTAGAATTATGAACTATTTGCGTAAATTAATACTGAGTTCCAGTGAAAGCTTTTAGAAACAAGTATGTCGAAAAAGATTATTATTAATAATAAATGCAAATTAAACTAAAGCATTTGTTTTCAACATAATAACTTAATATTTAGTAAATTATACATTATTCTACTTTCATATATATTACTGTTTTCCACGTAGAGACGATTAAATATCTCTTAAAGTAACGATTCCTGGAATCTGGTCTTAAAGAAAAGTTCAAAGGTCATTTAGATCATAGGTCAAAGGTGAATGTCCCTGCTTCCTCTTTCCTTGTTGTTTGTATAGACTAGTGAACACTACCCAGCAGAAAATTAAGGATATTTTCAGGATCCTGAAAATATCCTGAAAAGGACACTTTCAGGATGCCAATCAGGACTCTTTAACTGCAGTGAAATTGGGCGACTTCCAGGGTATTCAGGACCCTGACATTGGAATGCCTGAATAATACATGTTCAGGGTACTTAACAGCGTCCTGAAAAAAAGGCTTTTCAGGATATTTAATGGGGCCTTCAATAATCAAGATTCACAATTCTCACCACAATTTTTTTTTTACTCATCCACGATCAGACGTGGTTCAGGATATTCAGGATATGTTACGGATATCGTTCAGGATGTAGCTGACATCCTTAATTTTCCGCTGGGTAATTCACACATCACCTGTAACCATCATAAGCCTATGCCTGCTTATAGGGCAATTTAATATAAGTAAATGTGAATTGTATACTAATTATAGGTTAGTATTCTATACTTTTAAATATTATAAATCTATTTATTATGTTTATATTATATTCATATGATTATTCAGATTTTAATGTTAGATATTTTACCTGTTCTCAGTGTTCCCACTTTGCAGGGAAATTCCCCGGAACAGTAGAAAATAGGGTCGGAAAAGGGAAAAATAAGGGAAGAGGGGAAAAGGGAAAATCTGGAAGTACAGCCCCACATGCTGGCGTCGAGGGGGAATAAGGGGAATATAAGGAAAGAGGGGAAAAGGGGAAAATAAGGAAATATAACCCCATATGCTGGCACGGAGGGGAAAAAGGGGAAAATAAGAGAAGAGGGGAAAAGGGAAAATCTGGAAGTACAGCCCCAATATGCTGGCACGGAGGGGAAAGAAGGGAAAAATAAGAGAAGAGGGAAAAGGGAAAATCTGGAAGTACAGCTTCATATGCTGGCACGGAGGGGAAAAAGGGGGAAAATAAGGGAAGAGGGGAAAAGGGGGAAACTGAAAGTGGAAACACTGCATATTCTCTTGATCTAGTACTTAAACTGGTTATTACGATTAATAATACATCATTTTCTGTTATTTGTGAATATTATAAATATTATAATAAATTTTTTTTATTCCCCGTAGAGAGTATTAGATATCTTTCAAGCAACGGTTCGTGGAACCTGGCCTTCAACATAGGTCAAAGGTCATGTATCAAGGTCACAGGTCAAAGGTCAATGTGCACTTGGGCCAAGTTGCAAGACCTTCAGCTTTTCCTGAGAACTAATCACAACTTAATTTGAATAGAAATCAAACTGAGAATAATTAAGTTTAATAAAATAATATTAAATGTGACTACTCGATGAGAGAAGGATATTATTATTTAATTAATTAAAAAAATTTAATAATATAAATACTGAATTAAGGTTAATTAATAGTTAATTAATTCATAGCAAAATTAATAATAATTTAAGACAAACTTATCTCAAATTCAGACTAAATTCAGTGAATAAATTATCTTTCCACATTAATTAGTAATTAACTAATAAAAAATAAGATTTAAATAATCAAATTAATAATATTCAAAGTAAAATTTAATCAAATTTCAACTGTGTAATAATATAATGAAGAACAAATAAATTAAAATGAATAGTAAATCTTCAAGAATAATTCAGTGAATAAATTATCTTTCTACATTAATTAGTATTTGAGTAATAATAAATAAGATTTAAATAATTAAGTTAATAATATTCAAAGTAAAATTTAATCAAATTTCAACTGTGTAATAATATAATGAAGAACAAATAAATTAAAATGAATAATAAATCTTCAAGAATAATTCAGTGAATAAATTATCTTTCTACATTAATTAGTATTTAATTCATAAATTTAATTAAATACTAATTTTAATAAATTAATAATTAAATTAATAATATTCAAAGTAAAATTGAATCAAATTTCAACTGTGTAATAATAAATTGAAGAACAAATAAATTTAAAAGAATAATAAATCTTAATATTAATATTTCATGAATTTTAAAAAGATACCCACAATATCATCGGAAGGCAAGATAGTTCAGTTAAGTGTATTAGTCAAATAATATTTAATTTTTCTTTAATTATAATTTAATATTTAATATTTAATTTTTCTTTCATTGTAATTTAATATTTAATTTTTAATTTTTCTTTAATTGTAATTTAATATTTAATATTTAATTTTTCTAGATAGTATTGACTAAATGGAAAATCATAATTTTGGTTACGAGACGGTTAATTTTTTTGTCCTTGTATTTGTGCTCTTGCTAACATAACTGTACTTGTAAAGGTAAAGATTTAAAAATCAGGGAAAATTTTAAATCGTTATAGAGAACTAACCAAAGACTAAAATTTGGAAAATAACACAAAGTAACAACGTGATATTAATTTTCCGTATTTCTAGGCTAATTCAGTTGATACCTCTTTGTTAAATGGCTCAGAATCAGCGTTTGCACTTTGTAGCGAAATTCCCTGAATAAGGGGAAAATGGGGGTTGAAAAGGGGAAAATAAAGCGAGGAAGGAAAATGGAAAATCTGGAAATACAGCCTTGTATTCTAGTGCGGAGGGGAAAAGGGGGAAAAGAGGGAAAATTGAAAGTGGAAACGCTGCTCAGAATGGTTCGTTTACAGATAGATTTTTCCACTTTTTCCACTTTTTTCCCCTTTTTTCCCCCTCCGTTTGAAAATATCTAATTTCCCCTTTTTCCCCTCCGTGCCACAGAGTAAAGCTACATTGGTAAATTCACTTTATCCTCCATTTCCCTTTTTCCCCTCCGTGCTACAGAGTAAAGCTACATTGGTAAATTCACTTTATCCTCCATTTCCCTTTTTCCCCTCCGTGCTACAGAGTAAAGCTACATTTGTCAAATTCCCTTTATCCTCCATTTCCCTCTTCCCCATTTTCCTTACTTAAAGGGAATTTCCCTGCAAAGTGGAAGCACTGCAACCGTGTCCAAGTGGGAAAAAAAGAAAGAAGGGCTCGTCCGGGAATTGAACCCGGGACCTCTCGCACCCGAAGCGAGAATCATACCCCTAGACCAACGAGCCGTACGAGTATGCAGACAAAATATTAATTTGAATACATAGTAGGAAACTAAATTACAATAAATCTTAAAAAACTGAAAAATACACTAAATAGTACAGTAAACCACTTTAAAGAAGCTTGCCCTCACAAATAGTTATTAGCAAGCAAAAACTCCTATAGCAAAGTCATCCAGCTTAGACAAAGAAACCTCTTGTGAACTCTTATGTTAGCCAGTTTATTGAAATTTTTCACAATTGTTAAAATAACCGAAAAATTGCGATCATTCAAATGAAGAACAGCATCTTCTTAAGTATCCATGTTTGAAGGAGGATTTCCCTCATTCAGTTTGTTCTGGAAAAAAATAATAAAGATCCATGAGTTCCTAATTCGGAACTGAAATTTAAGTCTAACAGTATTGCTTACTGGTTGAATCAGATCCACAACTAGCAATACATTCTTCTTCTGTTTTGAAAAGGTTTGCAGTTTTACCACAACCTCCGTAGATGTAACTCTCACATTGTCCCGATTTCAAGTTGAAAGTCCAGGACGGTATGTAAGCCTCACAATAATTGCCACCTTTGACTGGTGGTAGATGGCAAATGGAAAAATCCTTTGTAGATTTTCCTTGATTCTCTGTACATTGGTGGAGAAGTGAATGAATCAATTTAATCTATAAATTCCAATAGAACAAGTATATACGACTTACGTGGGAAAGCAGAAATTGCTGCAACCAGAAACAGAGCAGCAATGGCAAGACTATTCATTGTAGAACGTTCAGAGCTGAATTACTGAAGGTATCACTGTAAATTAAGGACTCTGAATGAAGTATTTTGTCTCTACGACACCCTTAAATACTACAATATTTCGGGGAAGTTTTTGAAATGAGGGAAATACCCGCCATTTCGTTTGGGACTTTCGACATACTTCGTATATAGAGGTCTGTGTATAAGAATCAATATTCAGTTTTTTAAGTAAACTAGAATGAATTGGTTTATAATTTCGTAACTTTGTGTTTGTTAACTAGTTTTTTAATCTTGTGGGAAATGGACTTCCCCGTTTTCTGTTTGAACAAGTTTTTAACTTAATTTTTTTTTCTAAACTTTTTAAAAAAATCAGGTTTGCCAATCTAAAGTACCAAGTTAGGTCAACAGTTGTGTAAATGCAGTTACATCGTTACGAAATTTTAACAAGAAAATCATTAGATTAATTCCTAATAATTTTAATTAATTATAAAAGTTTTTAATTAATAAAGTAATAAAGGTCCTGCACTCTCGCGGAAAAAGGCCAGATTCACTAGTTTAGTTGTTGCAAAGTGAATTTTAATTCACTAGGCAGATCCCAAACTAGTGAATCTGCGAGCTATACGATTTCCCCTCTCTAGCCTAGTGAATTTTTGTTGAAGTGAATCGAGAGCCCCCGCCTTGCCTGGTGAATTTTTATCGAAGTGAATCGAGGGCCCCCGTCTTTGCCTAGTGAAATTTGGCCAAAGTGAATCGAGGGCCACCAGTTTTGCCTGGTGAATTTTTGGTTGAAGTGAATCAAGGGCCACCAGTTTTGCCTGGTGAATTTTTGGTTGAAGTGAATCGAGGGCCACTGCGGTCTTGCCCAGTGAATTTTTGGTTGGAGTGAATCAAGGGCCACCAGTTTTGCCTGGTGAATTTTTGGTTGAAGTGAATCGAGGGCCACCGGTTTTAGCTAGTGAAACTAAGCTGTAAAGTGAATTTGTAAGCTCTAGTCGAGGCTAGTGAAACCATACGCAATTTTGCAAAGACTTGCTTTGTGTGTATTCCAGACAAATAGTAAAACATAGCATACTGTAAAATCACAAATTCATCACGTGAAGTATTGTCAAAATACATATTCACGCCTAAATGAGTTTTCGTTTCTGCTGCTCCTGGGTTTGGCAAGTCGAGAAGGCTAGTCCTTTGAATACATCACATCAGTCGATTGGTGACTCGATGAATCTTTCCCGGAATGAGGCCTGCAGGAAAGTTAAACACAGTAAATGAACGAACTGAACTAAAAAATTAAAATTAATTATACCTGCTGTGTCAAGTCCATTTCTTGTCTTCGATGGAGATCAAACAAGAGACTGCAAGCACACGTCGACACTTGAGGCTCGCAGTCGATTTCCAGCTAAGTGTTCACAATTAATTCTTCGAGACCTTAGTACAACAAAAGCGTTTAATTGCATTTGCAAGTTTAACTAATCAACTTTTGAATGTTATATATACCTTATTTTGGATGACAATTCATCACGTTTTTTTTGTAGATGCAGTTAGTCATATTCTTCGCTTTCCCCTTTATACGTCTGTTACAAAACTGGGTCAACATCTTCAGAAAATTCGGTTAAACGAGCGAAAACAGTTCACACAACTTTGACACATCTTTACTTGGCGTGGGCTGGGCAGAAAATGGCGGACGCGTGGACGCAGAGACATCACCAAATTGGCTAAATCACTTCCAGTTTCCTAAGTGCTACTTTGTCCTTTCTGCTTCTGCATATTTAATCCTTTTGCAATATTTAGTACAAATTCCTTCATTTAGAAAAGGAAACCAGTTTCAAAGAGTGTACAACTTTGTTAACCAAATGCACCGCGCAGAAAGTTGGGACTTGTCTGCCTGAACACGTTGATCATCAAACATGGCGGCTCAGCCGGGAAGGCGAACCGTATTCTATTACTCGAATCCGATTACTTATTCGTTTTGCTGTCCTAGTCTAGTGAAACCGACTGTCTAGTGAATTTAATTCCCAAAGTTTAGCCCAGTGAATCCGATTCCAAAGCTTCAGCCTAGTGAAACTGTCTCTTAAGTGAATTTTAACTCCAAAAATTTGCCTAGTGAATCTGACTCCAAAACTTCAGCCTAGTGAAACTGTATGTCTGATGAATTTTATCTCCACATATTAGCCTAGTGAATCTGATTCCAGAGGTTCAGCCTAGTGAAACTGTATGTCTGATGAATTTTAACTCCAAACATTAGCCTAGTGAATCTGATTCCAGAGGTTCAGCCTAGTGAAACTGTCTGTGAAGTGAATTTTACTTCAAACATTAGCCTAGTGAATCTGATTCCAGAGGTTCAGCCTAGTGAAACTGTCTGTGAAGTAAATTTTACTTCAAACATTAGCCTAGTGAATCCGATTCCAAAGCTTCAGCCTAGTGAAACTGTCTCTTAAGTGAATTTTAACTCCAAAAATTTGCCTAGTGAATCTGACTCCAAAACTTCAGCCTAGTGAAACTGTATGTCTGATGAATTTTATCTCCACATATTAGCCTAGTGAATCTGATTCCAGAGGTTCAGCCTAGTGAAACTGTATGTCTGATGAATTTTAACTCCAAACATTAGCCTAGTGAATCTGATTCCAGAGGTTCAGCCTAGTGAAACTGTCTGTGAAGTGAATTTTACTTCAAACATTAGCCTAGTGAATCTGATTCCAGAGGTTCAGCCTAGTGAAACTGTCTGTGAAGTAAATTTTACTTCAAACATTAGCCTAGTGAATCCGATTCCAAAGCTTCAGCCTAGTGAAACTGTCTCTTAAGTGAATTTTAACTCCAAAAATTTGCCTAGTGAATCCGATTCCAAAGCTTCAGCCTAGTGAAACTGTCTGTGAAGTGAATTTTACTTCAAACATTAGCCTAGTGAATCTGATTCTAAAGGTTCAGCCTAGTGAAACTGTATGTCTGATGAATTTTATCTCCACATATTAGCCTAGTGAATCTGATTCCAGAGGTTCAGCCTAGTGAAACTGTATGTCTGATGAATTTTAACTCCAAACATTAGCCTAGTGAATCTGATTCCAGAGGTTCAGCCTAGTGAAACTGTCTGTGAAGTGAATTTTACTTCAAACATTAGCCTAGTGAATCTGATTCCAGAGGTTCAGCCTAGTGAAACTGTCTGTGAAGTAAATTTTACTTCAAACATTAGCCTAGTGAATCCGATTCCAAAGCTTCAGCCTAGTGAAACTGTCTCTTAAGTGAATTTTAACTCCAAAAATTTGCCTAGTGAATCTGACTCCAAAACTTCAGCCTAGTGAAACTGTATGTCTGATGAATTTTATCTCCACATATTAGCCTAGTGAATCTGATTCCAGAGGTTCAGCCTAGTGAAACTGTATGTCTGATGAATTTTAACTCCAAACATTAGCCTAGTGAATCTGATTCCAGAGGTTCAGCCTAGTGAAACTGTCTGTGAAGTGAATTTTACTTCAAACATTAGCCTAGTGAATCTGATTCCAGAGGTTCAGCCTAGTGAAACTGTCTGTGAAGTAAATTTTACTTCAAACATTAGCCTAGTGAATCCGATTCCAAAGCTTCAGCCTAGTGAAACTGTCTCTTAAGTGAATTTTAACTCCAAAAATTTGCCTAGTGAATCCGATTCCAAAGCTTCAGCCTAGTGAAACTGTCTGTGAAGTGAATTTTACTTCAAACATTAGCCTAGTGAATCTGATTCTAAAGGTTCAGCCTAGTGAAACTGTATGTCTGATGAATTTTATCTCCACATATTAGCCTAGTGAATCTGATTCCAGAAGTTCAGCCTAGTGAAACTGTCTGTGAAGTGAATTTTACTTCAAACATTAGCCTAGTGAATCTGATTCTAAAGGTTCAGCCTAGTGAAACTGTCTGTGAAGTGAATTTTAACTCCAAACATTTGCCTAGTGAATCTGATTCCAAAACTTCAGCCTAGTGAAACTGTATGTCTGATGAATTTTATCTCCACATATTAGCCTAGTGAATCTGATTCCAGAAGTTCAGCCTAGTGAAACTGTCTGTGAAGTGAATTTTACTTCAAACATTAGCCTAGTGAATCTGATTCCAGAGGTTCAGCCTAGTGAAACTGTCTGTGAAGTGAATTTTAACTCCAAACATTAGCCTAGTGAATCTGATTCTAAAGGTTCAGCCTAGTGAAACTGTCTGTGAAGTGAATTTTAACTCCAAACATTAGCCTAGTGAATCTGATTCCAGAGGTTCAGCCTAGTGAAACTGTCTGTGAAGTGAATTTTAACTCCAAACATTAGCCTAGTGAATCTGATTCCCGAGGTTCAGCCTAGTGAAACTGTCTGTGAAGTGAATTTAACTCCAAACATTAGCCTAGTGAATCCGTGAAACGGACAAAAGTAGACAAAAAAGACCGAATTCACTAGGCTGCTTCCTAGTGAATCGGCCGAAGCCTTGCTTTTGCCTAGTGAATTCGGCTGAAATCGCGAGAGTGTATGGATTAATTCATATCAATATGTTTATAAGGGAAATCTTGTATTGCGTATATCATTTTGTGCGATCATAACTGCTACATTTTCAGTGTCAGTTTCAGTTTCAGTTTCAGTCAGGATTTTGCAAGGAGCAAACAAAATGGCGCTCAAGGTATTGTGCATGGAGGATGCTACTACTGACATGAAAAACAAAATGGCGCTGAATGTATTGTGCATATGGAGGTTGCTACTGACATGAAAAACAAAATGGCGCTCAACGTATTCTGCATGGAGGGTGCTACTACTGACAGGAAAAACAAAATGGCGCTCAATGTATTGTGGATGGAAGGTGCTACTACTGACATGAAAAACAAAATGGCGCTCAATGTATTGCTACTGCTAACATGAAAAACAAAATGGCGCTCAACGTATTGTGCATGGAGGGTGCTACTAACATGAAGAATAAGATCCACAGCTAACGATACATTCTTCTTCTGTGTCGAAGAGGTTTGCAGTTTTACCACAACCTCCGTAGATGTAACTCTCTAACTCACATTTTGTGCACGGAGGGTGCTACTAACATGAAAAACAAAATGGCGCTCATCGTATTGTGGATGAAGGGTGCTACTAACATGAAAAACAAAATGGCGCTCAACGTTTTGCGCACGGAGGCTGCTACTAAAATGAAGAATGAGATCCACAGCGAGAGATACATTCTTCTTCTGTGTCGAAGAGGTTTGCAGTTTTACCACAACCTCCGTAGATGTAACTCTCACATTGTCCCGATTTCCAGTTGAAAGTCCAGGACGGTATGTAAGCCTCACAATAATTGCCACCTTTGACTGGTGGTAGATGGCAAATGGAAAAATCCTTTGTAGATTTTCCTTGATTCTCTGTACATTGGTGGAGAAGTGAATGAATCAATTTAATCTATAAATTCCAATAGAATAAGTATATACGACTTACGTGGGAAAGCAGAAATTGCTGCAACCAGAAACAGAGCAGCAATGGCAAGACTATTCATTGTAGAACGTTCAGAGCTGAATTACTGAAGGTATCACTGTAAATTAAGGACTCTGAATGAAGTATTCTGTCTCTAGGACACCCTTAAATACTACAACATTTCGGGGAAGTTTTTGAAATGAGGGAAATACCCGCCATTTCGTTTGGTACTTTCGACATACTTCGTATAGAGGTCTGTGTATAAGAATTCAATATTCAGTTTTTTACAAAACTAGAATGAATTGGTTTATAATTTCGTAACTTTATGTTTGTTAACTAGTTTTTTAATCTTGTGGGAACTGGACTTCCCCGTTTTCTGTTTGTACAAGTTTTTAACTAAATTTGTTTTTCTAAACTTTTTAAAAATCAGGTTTGCCAATCTAAAGTACCAAGTTAGGTCAACAGTTGTGTAAATGCAGTTACATCGTTACGAAATTTTAACAAGAAAATCATTAGATTAATTCCTAATAATTTTAATTAATTATAAAAGTTTTTTAATAAAATAAGTTTTTTAAAAAAAACTTTAATTAATAAAGTAATAAATCCTGGCGGCAGTAACGTAAAGGGTTAAGCCCAAGGGGTCCGAAACTTCTAATAATCTTCGTAATAATACCGTGTTATCACTGTTATCTGCTTGTTATCATGTGTTGTCAAATAATCTTCGTACACCCAGACCCTGTTATCACTGTTATCTGCTTGTTATCATCTGTTATCAAATAATCTTTGTAACCTAGACCGTGTTATCACTGTTATCTGCTTGTTATCATGTGTTATCAAATAATCTTCGTACACCCAGACCGTGTTATCACTGTTATCCGCCTGTTATCATGTGTTATCAAATAATCTTCGCACACCTTTCCTCGGAGTTTCGGACCCCTTGGTTAAGCCTAGACTGCCGGACTGAAATATTTTATTTATGAAAAATTACAACCTTAACGGTAATAATTTTGTGATTTACTAATAAATTTAATGCAGGAATATATTTTTTTTTCTTAGTTATAATGTGTAAGTATAATTTTCATAAGTATTTAATAAATATTCTAGTCGATCAGCTGATCCGTTGCCATGGTTACAAGTTACCAATTCGCCTGCTCGGGGCTTTACCGCTGAGTCAAGGATTCAGTGTTTCCACTTTGCAGGGAAATTTCCTGTTAAAAAAGGGGAAAACGGGGCCTGAAAAAGGAAACAGGGAAAAGGGAAAATCTCTAAGTACGCTCTGTATATCCTAGTATGGAGGGGAAAAAGGGGGAAATAAAGGAAACATAAGGAAACAGGGAAAAGTGAAAATCTGCCAGTACGCTCTGTATATCCTAGTATGGAGGGGAAAAAGGGGGAAATAAAGTAAGAGGGGAAAAGAGGGAAACTGAAAGTGGCAACACTGCATGGATTCCCCATACCCTTCCATTGCCTTGGCGTCTCTGACTTTATTACCTTTATTTTATTTATTTATATTATTTATTATTTATTTATTAATCTATCTATGTATCTATTATTTATTATTACCTTTATTAGGACCTTTATTACTCTATGGATTAATTCATAACAATAAGTTTATAAGGGAAATCTTGTATTGCGTATATCATTTTGTGCGATCATAACTGCTACATTTTCAGTTTCAGTTTCAGTTTCAGTTTCAGTTTCAGTTTCAGTTTCAGTCAGGATTTTGCAAGGAGCAAACAAAATGGCGCTGAATGTATTTTGGATAGAGGGTGCTACTGACATGAAAAACAAAATGGCGCTCAACATTTTGTGCACGGAGGGTGCTACTAACATGAAAAACAAAATGGCGCTCAACGTTTTGTGCATGGAGGTTGCTACTACTGACAGGAAAAACAAAATGGCGCTCAATGTATTGTGGATGGAAGGTGCTACTACTGACATGAAAAACAAAATGGCGCTGAATGTATTGTGGATGGAGTGCTACTACTAACATGAAAAACAAAATGGCGCTCAACGTATTGTGCACGGAGGGTGCTACTAC
The DNA here is from genome assembly GCA_002872375.1 of Eulimnadia texana. NCBI lineage: Eukaryota > Metazoa > Arthropoda > Branchiopoda > Diplostraca > Limnadiidae > Eulimnadia > Eulimnadia texana. Next base: position 17,520,739 of record NKDA01000001.1, read on the forward strand.
TGACATGAAAAACAAAATGGCGCTCAACGTATTGTGGATGGAGAGTGCTACTACTGACATGAAAAACAAAATGGCGCTGAATGTATTGTGGATGGAGAGTGCTACTACTGACATGAAAAACAAAATGGCGCTCAACGTTTTGTGCACGGAGGGTGCTACTAACATGAAGAATGAGATCCACAGCGAGCGATACATTCTTCTTCAGTGTCGAAGAGGTTTGCAGTTTTACCACAACCTCCGTAGATGTAACTCTCACATTGTCCCGATTTCCAGTTGAAAGTCCAGGACGGAATGTAAGCCTCGCAAAAATTGTCAACTTTGACCGGTGGCAGACGACAAATGTCTTCTTCCTCTTCTAGTTTCTCTCGATCACCTTCACCCCGGTTATAATCAAAAATTCAACATTTTCAAGTTGGTATTTTCAGTCAACTTATTACCTGGATAAGCTGAAACTGCTACGAAAAGCAGTGCAAGTATAACAGCATTCCTCATTATGAGATAAGATTATAAGAAGCTTTCAGATCTCGAGTCTTCTGCTTTGAATGCATCTGACAACTCTGGTGAAGACCTTATATGAGACCTTCACGAATCCTCAGTTGTCTCAGCAAACCGGTTTTTAAACCTGAAAATGACGAAAAACTGCAGTTTTCAGTTCTTGTTTTTGCTGTTCTATCTCGTTGGAAGCAAAACGTGTTGAACAGGTTCTTAAAAATTAAGTTCAAGTCAGCTGATTTTTCAAGATAAATTTTAAGATTTGATCGTGATAGACAAGTTTCTTGTCAACTGAAGTGTATTAATGACATCCCAAAATAATGTTGAATCAGCCAGTTACAGTAAAAAACAAACAAGTTAGCTTTCCGTAAGTTTACATCCCGCACCGTTGATTTTAACCTGTAGAAAACAAGATGGCGTTTTAAATATATAACAAATATCAAGTTGTTTAAACCGGGTTCACACTAGGGCTGTTTGGGCCAAACAGTTTGGGCAAACGGGCTACACAAAAACACGATTTTCTTGCTTTCTATAAAACGCAAAACGTAAGGTAATAGAAGCAAAAATGGTTGTTTGGTCCCAGGCAATGCTCGGGAAATCCATTTTAGTGTGCCCTGAAGTCTTAATGTATGTTTTTTTTTCCAACTTGTTTGTCCAAACGGTTTGGCCAAAACAGCCCTAGTATGAACCCGGCTTTACAGACCAGAAGTGGAAGGCCCACCACAGCGGGCGATACAGTCTTGCTCGGTGTTGAAGAGGTTGTCCGTTTTACCGCAGCCTCCGTAAATGTACCTCACGCATTTGCCGCTTGTCGGACTGAAAGTCCAGGACGGTTTAAACGCTTTGCACTCGGTCCCGTCTTTGGCGATGATCGGAGGTAACGAACACAGTGCAGGTCTTGCAGATTTCTCTTCACTTGAACCTTGTTGGGGGGGGAAAAAAAATATATATATATATTCAGATCAGTGTTTCTACTTTTCAGTTTTCCCCTTTTTCCCCCCTCTTCCCTCATCTTTCCCCTCCCTCCTCCCCTCCGTGCTAGAATATACAATGTCTAGATTTCCCCTCTTCCCTCATCTTTCCCCTCCCCCTCTCCCCCCTCCGTGCTGGAATATACAATGTCTAGATTTCCCCTCTTCCCTCATCTTCCCCCCCTCTCCCTCCGTGCTAGAATATACCAATGTGTAGATTACCCCTCTTCCCTCATCTTTCCCCTCCCCCCCCTTCCGTGCTAGAATATACCAATGTCTATATTTCCCCTCTTCCCTCATCTTTCCCCTCCCCTTCCCCCCTCCGTACTAGAATATACAATGTCTAGATTTCCCCTCTACCCTCTTCTCTTCTTCTTCCCTTTTCAGACCAGACCACCCATTTCTCCCCTTTTTTTTTCAGGGAATTTTCCCTCAATAGTGGAAAAAAAACCACTGATCAAGATTGAAGTTCAGTTACAAAACTAAAACAAAGATTCAGACTTACTGGGGAAAGCTGAAACTGCTGCGACCAACAGTGCGAGGAATACGAAGATTCGCATTGTGTATTTGTTGGCAGGGAAGTTGTGAAATGTTGAGTGAAGATTTGCAGTTGGGACGTAATACACATGTTGTACGCTTAAATACCTTGCAGTGAAGGTTGTGCACGTTCCCTGTAGCGCTGGAATTACCCACAATAATCAAAGGGTCCGAAACTTATAATCATAATATATTTCTATGTATTTATATTTCTATATATTTCTATTTCTATATATTTCTACTATATAATAATATAATAATCTTCGTACACCTAGACCGTGTTATCACTGTTATCGACCAATCAACCAATTGTCAATGTTATCTCCATGTTATATCCGTGTTATCATGTGTTATCAAATAATCTTCGTACACCTAGACAGTGTTATCACTGTTATCGACCAATGATCCAATCCAATCAACCAATTGTCAATCTTATCTTCATGTTATCTCCGTGTTATCATGTGTTATCAAATAATCTTCGTACACCTAGCCCGTGTTATCACTGTTATCAACCAATCACCCAATCCAATCAACCCATTATCAATGTTATCTCCGTGTTATCATGTGTTATCAAATAATCTCCGTACACCTAGACCGTGTTATCACTGTTATCGACCAATCAACCAATTGTCAATGTTATCTCCATGTTATATCCGTGTTATCATGTGTTATCAAATAATCTTCGTACACTTTTTCCTCGGAGTTTCCCACCCCTTGACAATAGCATAACCAAAACCGAGTCCAGTCTGTTTCTTTTAAGCAGTTCCGCGTTCGTGACTGTCTTTATAACTAACTTTATTTTGCTTTATTTCTAATATGAAATATCAAATTCGTGATAATATACAATAGTGAAACTAATATATCATTATAGTGTTGTACGTAAAGCTGTACTCGCTATAAATAATAACTCAAATTGTTTCAAATATAAAATTCTATTTTTCTATTCTATATTATTCTATTATTTATCTATCGTCTATATTTATATTCTATTATATTACAAATTCTAATTTGTATTGCATTGAGTTTTAAAAATTAGAGAAACAGACTGCTGACAAAGATAAAGTTTATTTAGAAAAAAAAGATTCATACAATTCATTTTTCTGTAAATCTTTCGTGAACCGGGCTTTGAACCTAAAACAGTTTTAAGATAAAGTGTCTTCAAATCCGTCCCATAAAACTTAATTTTAAAAACAAAGTGTGCAAAGTAATTGCAGTTTGATTAGAAGCTCGGAAGAAAAACCGTGGGTACTCGTGGACTAGCCAAGGTGTCGCCGAGCGTCTGCAGGACTTCATTCGCAAGCTGCATATCGTCCTTGAGCAATTTTTTCCAGCCGCTGGTTGCGACGACAGCTTTGAAGTTGGCGATGATGAAGTTCTTGCTTGCGTTTTTCAGCTTCAGCGCTTGATGGTTATGAGCCAAATGCAGTGTTTCCGCAGCATACTCAGCAGTAAGTTGAGCAGTTAGTATCTCCTCGCACAGCGACAGCAAAGTCTCGACTTGGTACATTGCCGCCACCACGAGAAGATCACGGGCCATGGTGTGAGCCTTCGGAGACGTTCCCGAGTAAAGAAAAAAGACGAACTCCTCGACAACATCGAGGTCGAGGGTGGTGAAATCAACTTTTTGTTCCTTGGCTTCTTTCATGTTGGAGTTGAACATGGCTGCGAAGACCGGGGAAGCCGCTGCGAGTACGATCTTGTGAACGCGGATGGATTTCTTCTTGACAACGATCTCGAAGTCCGTCAGCTGCTCGTTCTGCAGAAAGGGCAGGACTTTCAAGTGAGACGGGCTGTGAGAGGCAGTGGCATCATTGAGATCCATGTCGGTGTCGTTGTAGCAGTGCTGGACAGTGTACTGAACGATCTCGAAAGTTATCTTTAGTTTGTTCTCGAAAACCCATTTGTTACGTTCTGCAGTCTTGAGAGTATCTTCAGAAACTAACTGAAGTTCATAGATCCAATACAAACCGCCACAATTGACAAAAGATAATGACCTGTATTCCGGTTGTTCATATTTTGATGTTGGGATCATGGCAGCCTTAAGCGATCGGGGACGAATCAAAGACTCAGCGTGTTGAAGTCCGCGCAGGGTTAGTTTTACATACACATAAACAGTGCCGTATTCGTCAGAACGCTTCTCAAGTTCTGCTTTTACCATCAAGTTTCCAACGGGAGAAACAAGAAAGTTGGGAATCTCGATCCTGTTAATGAATCCATCCAGAAACGCATCAACGTTATGTATAACCCATTTCGGGGTCAGTACTTGTTTGCAAATAGTGGTCGATTTCTGAAACTCTCCATCCATTGCAACTGAAACGAGAAAAGCATTTGATGAAAGAGATCTGTTTGATATTTCAATCACAAATACTACTAGCTACTGTCACTTGGATGCTGATGGCAAATGAAATCATACGAGGATTTATCAGCTCCATACGTATAATTCAATTTCTGCGCTTGCAAAATTTACATTACCTTCTTAATTCGAGTTCCTCAAATATTGAAATATGTCTGCTGGGGTTTCGTCGGAAGTCAAAAGTCTTTGCGTTGCCAAATGAAACAAGGGGCAGACTGTGGTTCCAGTTACAGTTTTTCTCTGTTCCGCCGAAGAGGGCGCAATTTTCCCTTTTTTCCCCGTTCTTTATAGCTATCCAGCAATCGTGTTCCCTCCAGTTTTCCCTTTTTAAGGGAATTTCCCCGCAAAGTGGAAGCACTGGAAGAAATGGTCATTCTTGCGAAACGGAGGAACATACGCAGCGTTGTCAGATGTAACGTTTTCGTTTAAACGTTAATTAGAAAAATTCATTTAAAAATTCAAAGAATAACAATAAATTTACAGGAATTGTTACAGTTTTTATATTTATATTATTATGTGTTATCTTGTAAATTACTTGTGCTATGATATGCTATGGGCTATAATGTTAAATTTGTATATGGATCACAAATTAAAATTTTATTTTATTTTTTGATTATACATATACATTTAAATTAATACGGCCATTGCAAATTTTTTACTTGTATTCAATGCAAAATCTTTTCTTTTTTCTCATGGAATTGGTCAGTCAAAGAAATTATGTTTGTATTTTTCTGGTTTCCCTTATTTAATGAATCTGCAGGACTGTTGCTGAACTGATGCTACAACGTCTTTTGAACCTGGAAGGATTAGAATTCACCTAATTCAGTCTACCTGTAATTTGAAGCAAAATCAAAAATTATTCCTGATGAATTTTCGCCTTAATTACCCAATGAAAAATTTAGAAATATCCAGTATATGCTGAACAACGTCTGAATAAGTTCTGAAACCATGCCGTTTCAGCATGCTGAATTATTTTCAGCGAAAAAGAAAAGAAAAGTTAGCAAAGTTTAGGTAGGATTGAGGATGCTGAACAATTTCAGACGTTGTTCAGCATCCTCAATCCTACCTAAACTTTTCGCCGAAAACAATTCAGTATGCTGATACGTACTGAAAAACGGCCAATTTCAGTACCTTCAGCATGCTGAAACGGCATGGTTTCAGAACTTGTCCAGACGTTGTTCAGCATCCTCAATCCTACTTAAACTTTTCGCCGAAAACAATTCAGCATGCTGATACGTACTGAAAACCGGCCAAGTTCAGCACCTTCAGCATGCTGAAACGTACTGAAAACCGGCCAAGTTCAGTACCTTCAGCATGCTGAAACGTACTGAAAACCGGCCAATTCCAGCACCTTCAGCATGCTGAAACGTACTGAAAACCGGCCAAGTTCAGCACCTTCAGCATGCTGAAACGTACTGAAAACCGGCCAATTTCAGCACCTCCAGCATGCTGAAACGGCATGATTTCAAAACTTGTCCAGATGTTGTTCAGCATATACTGGATATTTCTAAATTTTTCATCGGGATATAGTCAGCAAAACTGGCACTTTGACCTGGTGTAGTGTTTCCACAACGCGCAGTGCAGTCTTCTTCAGTCAGGAAGAGATTTTCCGTTCTTCCACAGCCTCCATAGACGTAGAATTCACACTTTTTGTTCTGCCAGTTGTAAGTCCAAGTCGGGATATAAGCCAAACAGTGGAAATTTCCCGGTAGTTTTACTGGTGGCTGTGTACAGACTGAATCGGCTCTAGACATACCTTTTTCATGGAATGGAAGTGAATCATGGGAAACTTTAGGCTGAAAAGTTAATGCTATAAGAATAGGGCCTATTCCAAAGGCGCACCTCACTACAGCGGACACTTCTATTAAATCAATTTATTAAAATTTTTAACTTTTTCAGGTATCAAAGTGTTTCTCAGATTTTTTGACGATTTTTAGACATATTTTCAAGTCGGTTAATTGACAAGGTTATTTTACACGAGCGTCCGTAGTAGAGAGGGTGGTCTACACAGGCCTTTTTTGGAATAAAGTCTATAGAGGAAAATAGATTACCAGGTAAGGAAGATACGGCGACCATCAAAAGAACAAGCAGTAAGATTAAGTTCTTCATGGCAAAGCAAGTTAAAATTGTCAAAATCATCCACTTATAATCTAAACTGGAGACTGTAGACCTTCGTTCAGATCTGCTGGCCTTTTTATGGAGAAAACAAGTAATGAAGCAATCGCCCAGCAGCAGTAGGAAATCCCCAAGTAGAGATCTTGATTTTCTATGACATACCCACTGGAGAAAGTATTCCAAAACAACATTACAGATCTTTTTTCTTGTCTTTGTGGATTACTCTTTGTTGAATTCTGGAGTTTTTGGATATGATAATAAGTTCAAATGACAAATTTCCAACTTGCGTAAGGCTTTCTTTCTCTTTCCTTTTACGGTATATGTCGCAATTATCCTTTGACAGATTGCCACCGATTGATAATAACAGCTTCATGGAAGAGATATTTGTTTGAAAACCCAGGTTTGTTGCAAATTTCATTTTCTTAGCCAAATATTCCGTTTAATTTCGGTTCTCCAAACAGAATCCCCTTTAGAATTACTTAAAAATGGGTTAAGTTCCGACCGACCCGACAGAAAATTCTCATAGGACTATGTAGAATTTTGGAACAGACACTAAGTGAAATCTCAGTGAGAAAGTCCGAAAAGTTGTGAGATCTCACCGAGTCTCTGTTCCCACCCGAGAGAAAATTCTCATAGGACTATGTAGAATTTTGGAACAGAGACTCAGTGAGATCTCAGTGAGAAAGTCCGAAAAGTTGTGAGATCTCACCAAGTATCTGTTCCGACCCGACCGAAAATTCTCATAGGACTATGTAGAATTTTGGAACAGAGACTCAGTGAGATCTCAGTGAGAAAGTCCGAAAAGTTGTGAGATCTCAGTGAGAAAGTCCCTAAAGTTGTGAGATCTCACCAAGTCTCTGTTCCGACCCGACAGAAAATTCTCACAGGACTATAGGACTAGGACATAGGACTCACAACTTTTCGGACTTTCTCACTGAGATCTCACTGAGTCTCTGTTCCAAAATTCTAGATAGTCCTATGAGAACTTTCTGTCGGGTCGGAACAGAGACTCGGTGAGATCTCACAACTTTTCAGACTCTCTCACTGAGATCTCACTGAGTCTCTGCTCCAAATTCTACATAGTCCTATGAGAATTTTCTGTCGGGTACTGCAGTACAACGAACATACGCCACAATCGATATTCGATCTAAATATACTTCAAAAACTGCTATAATAGGGAATATGAAGTAATCCCTAATACCTATACTTCACATTCCCTTCATCTCATAGAAAATGATTCGATTCCTCCCGACAGAAAATTCTCATAGGACCATGTAGAATTTGGAACAGAGACTCAGTGAGATCTCATAACTTCTAGAGCTTTCTCACTGAGATCTCACTGAGTCTCTGTTCTAAATTCTACATAGTCCTATGAGAATTTTCTCTCGGGTCAGAACAGAGACTTGGTGAGATCTCATAACTTCTAGAGCTTTCTTACTGAGATCTCACTGAGTCTCTGTTCTAAATTCTACATAGTCCTATGAGAACTTTCTGTCTGGTCGGAACAGAGACTTGGTGAGATCTCATAACTTCTAGAACTTTCTCACTGAGATCTCACTGAGTCTCTGTTCCAAATTCTACATAGTCCTATGAGAATTTTCTCTCGGGCTGGGTAATTCAAGTTCAAAAAATTCGATTTAAATCCCGACTGAATTCACCAGGAGGCCAGTGATTCACGATTTGCAATTTAAGTCGTTCTATCGAGTGAATTGGTGAATGATACCGTCCCCGTTCTGGAAGAGAAGCCTTGCCTGTCGGACTGTTCCCTGCGTAGATAAACCCTTAACCAGTGGAAAATTAAGGATGTCGGCTACATCCTGAACGATACCCGTAACATATCCTGAATATCCTGAATATCCTGAACCACGTCTGATCGTGGACGAGTAAAAACAAAATTGTGTTGAGAATTGTGAATCTTGATTATTGAGGGCCCCATTAAGTATCCTGAAAAGCCTTTTTTTCAGGACGCTGTTAAGTACCCTGAACATGTATTATTCAGGCAGTCCAGTGCCAGAGTCCTGAACACCCTGGAAGTCGGCCAATTTCACTGCACTCAGAGTCCTGATTTAGCATCCTGAAAATGTCCTTTTCAGGATATTTTCAGGGTCCTGAAACTATCCTTAATTTTCTGCTGGTAATCACGGAGAAAACGTACTTTTCTATGGAGCCATTTTTCCCCTTCATTTCGAACCCTTATTCCACTTCTCAAAATTTTTTTCCATTTGCTCCTCGTTCGCCTGAAAACTTAGCACTCAGTGACGTGAAAGCTGTCGGTAGTCGCCATTTTTCCTCAGCTCCCAGCAAATTTTACAAGCTGCATTTCCGATAAACGTAATTAAATAAAGGTAACGCATGCTTGTTACTACTCCAGATAAGTTTTAGTAGTCAACAGTCGTAGTTAGTTTAGGCATAAAAACTACGGCCCCAGGAAAATATTTCAAGTAAGCGCCATTTTTCCTCAGCTCCCAGCAAATTTTACAGGTTGCATTTCCGATAAACGTAATTAAATAAAGGTAACACGTGCTTGTACAACTCTAGATAAGTTTTAGTAGTTAACAGTCGTAGTTATTTTAGGCAGAAAAACTACGGCCCCAGGAAAATATTTCAAGTGATTCCACTCGACTAGAAATTGTCAGGTAATCTTGAATGAAACTAGCCATTACAAACATAAATATACATTTTTGAATTAACTTGGATAAGTGCTCGTGTTCTAGATGTTATAAACAGTTTTCTCCACTTTCAATGTTCTTCTAGTTTCAGTTGGAATGGACAGACAGTCGCAGAAAGTAACTACTATCTGCAAGCGAGTACTGACTCCTACGTGGGTTATTTGCAATGTTGACGCTTTCCTGGACGGATTCGTTGAGAAGATCGAGATGCAAAACTTTCTTGTTTCTCCTGTTGGAAACTGGGCGATCCATCCTCGAATCGAGAGGATTCTAGATGAAGACACCACTCTTGATGTGTACCTAATACTGACCCTCAGCACATTACAAAGCGAAGGGAAGCTCATTCTTCCTCAGTCCCTAAAAGCTGCCGTTGTTAGTACGACAGAGAATCAACAACCCAAACTTGATTCATTTTTGCACCTGTATACTCAAGATTCGTCATGGGTTTATGAGTTTCCTTTATTTTCGCCTGAGGACATCAAACCAAGTGAACGCAACAAATGGATTTCTGAGAACACACTAAAGATAACTTTTGAGATCGTTCAGTGCACTGTCCAGCATTGCTACAACGACACCCTCCTGGATCTCGATGATGCCACTGCCTCTCGCAGTTTGTCTCACTTGAAAGTCCTGCCCTTTCTGCAGAATGAGCAGCTGACGGACTTCGAGATCGTTGTCAAGGAGAAATCCATCCGCGTTCACAAGATCGTACTCGCAGCGGCTTCCCCAGTCTTTGCAGCCATGTTCAACTCCAACATGAAAGAAGCCAAGGAACAAAAAGTTGATTTCACCACCCTCGACCCCGATGTTGTCGAGGAGTTCGTCTTTTTTCTTTACTCGGGAACGTCTCCGAAGGCTCACACCATGGCCAGCGATCTTCTCGTGATGGCGGCAATGTACCAAGTCGAGACTTTGCTGTCGCTGTGCGAGGAGATCCTGAGCGCTCAACTTACCGCTGAAAACGCTGCGAAAACTCTGCATCTGGCTCACAACCATCAAGCGCTGAAGCTGAAAAACGCAAGCAAGAACTTCATCATCGCCAACTTCAAAGCTGTCGTCGCGACCGGTAGCTGGAAGAATCTGCTCATGGACGATATGCAGCTTGCGAACGAAGTCCTGCAAATGCTCGGCGACACTTTAGCCTAGATTTTCAAACTCAAATAACGAATAAAGACATACTGTCTCTAAAACTGTTTTCGGTTTAAGCCCGGTTCATTTGTCTCATCAGTTTATTTCTCGAATATTGTAAAAAAACACGAAAAAAAAGATGCCAGAAATGTAAAATTGTTAAAAAAAAACAATAGTCGCCTTTTGATTCTCTAAGCCAAAATTTACGTTTGTTTCGATAACTCCATCCAGAACTACTAAAAATATGGATTGGTTTTAACTGACTACAATACAAACATTTCAAATTGCCCTAAAACGGTCAGAGTATATCAAATTCCCCCAGGAACTGAGCGCCCTGAATATCAACTGAACGAGACCACGTTCCTGATATAGGTCAGGATCTCAGGGTCTTTTAAAACAGCCATGTGATCTCGCTTGGGAAAAGCTTGCGTGAAAACGGGCTGTTTTTGCTTGTTGGCCCATCGTTTGCAGGCCTCGAGACTCCGCAAGTTAACTGTTCCGTCACCGTCCCCATTCTGGAATACGAACTTGCCCGTCGGAGAGTTCCCCGCGTAGATGACCCTTTAAATATAAAATTCGTGAGAAAACTGGAAGCTGGAATTTATTATGGTGAATACTTTTCAATTGTCTCCACATCTGCACCATAGAGACAGTGAACCTCAACGCCGGGTGCAGTGAGGTCACCGTTTAGATCTCTGGTGTCTAACCACATCTCGTAGCCTGTAGGGAAGTCGATATCTCTGCGAATCGTCAAAGAAAAAACTTCAGAGTCTATCGTACATATGTAGAACAGTAATATTTACTGGAAGAAATCGTATAGGTTGCTTAAAGTATAGTTTGTCGAATTCGTTTGAACAAGTACTTCGTCCGGGCTCCAGAGTTTGGCGTATGGCAACAACCAAGCGAGACTGGGAGACGTTCGCTGCTCTTCGCGAAGAGTAGTCTGGCTGAGAACACGCACTCCGAGATCATCGCCTGGGGAAAAAAACCCACCCACGTTTTTTCCCTTTCATGAAAATTTTTAAACAGGGATTACCTTCTGCAAAAACTTTGACAGCTTTGACGGTACCTCCCCAGCATCCCGCAAGCGACACCCACGACTGAATGTACTGATCCTTCCATGCTTGCGTCTGTTTGTTCAAGAAATGAAGCGTCATAGGCGATCCCATGCTGTGCGTGATAAGAATGACTTTGGTCTTATTAGCTTTCTCATATGAATTTTCGACCAAGACTTTCATGTCGTCGAAAAACTGCTTGTTCTCATCTGCAAGAGTAAGTGAACGTTAAAGGATTTAAGTTCAAAAAGTAAAAATTTTGCAAATATAGGATACTTGGAGCTTTGCGGAAATCGTAAGGGGCTCCACACATTGTTACGCCTTTTTCGTAACCCAGATTTGAGATGGAGTCGGCTATTGACGCAAAATAGTTTCCTGCAGAGGCTTTGCTGGGGTCCAGCCATTCCACAGTTGTCGAGTTGCCGAATCCTGGTATCCGTATTTCTACGCCAGGGCTGTTGGAGGTCGTTCGTGTGTTGTTATCATAGTACAATTTCATATTGTCCACCCAGCAGTCGATGACGATAGGAACGAGCAGCTCCAGGTTCAGCCAGAGACTGAACCAGTAGTCTGTCTTTTTCGAACAAATATAATGAACGACTGAAGGTTTATCGATTTTAGCTTCGAGTTGACTGCCTCCGTCTCCTGGAACTGTAAAAAAGATAAATTTTTGTCTTATGTAATATTCGTAATGTCGATGTGAGTTGGTTAGAAGAGGAAAGCAAGAATAAATTATCGCTTAAAAATTACCCATTATTACGGGGTAGCCACGTAGTTCACCATTAACCAGAGGTTTATAAAAGTGAAGGCCCAGTGCAAAGTAAAAACATAAAAAAGCTCTAAAACCCATTGTTTTGCACTTGTTTTCACTGTCTGTTTCACAACGTAGTGGAGTGGGGTGATTTTGCGTATCAGCGCATTTGAAGAGGTAAACAACGCTTTTGTTGACACTCCACACGTGCTTTCACAACCTTCCGCTAGATGTCGTAAAATAATGTTTAAATTAATAAATTATTGGTTCAAATACTGCTAGGAATTATAAGATAGTAATAAAATAAAATAAAATATATTTTATTCGAATAGTTTTTTTCAGGTTTTGATTGATCTATTTTCGCCTATTTAAAGTCGCCCGTTTTAAAGTCGCCCATGATGCATTTCGCCCTAATTAACTGTCGCCCTCATTATTAGGATAAAGAAATAATCAATTACAAGATTAATATTAAGAATTGAAATAGGTGAAAAATTTTACAACTGAATTATTGATAATTAGATTTTCAGAATTTTTCAGCTAGATAGAAGTTTTGCTCGCTAGGTGGCGCTGATTATCAATAACAAAGGATCTGACACGGTTCGTCGACACTCCAACAATAGGTGTATAAATGGGTGGAGGGCTACTGAGAATTGGCTAATAATATTTAATATCGTCAGACATTCGACCTGTTCATGTTTCAGTAAGTTTTAAGTCTCGATACAAAATTTAAGTCACATTTCAGTTGGAAATGGCAGCAAAATGGAGCAGCGAATCCATCGTTGCCGAGCACAAGGATCTCCAGGTAAAAACAAATACTGGCTACCAACAAATATTTATATTTATCTTAAAAAAATTTAAATAAATCCTTAGTTTTAATGTTGTTGAATCTTTTTCAGGCAAATGCGATGGCCCTCGATTGCCTCGGACAGTACATTGTCCTCGCAGGGTATTCGTTAAATTTCGTTATTATTATTAGTATTATTATTTGTGATTATTGACTTATTTATGACAGGAGGAGATGCCTTGCTGTTGTCGATCTGAACAACCCATCGACGGTGGTGAAAAAAGTTCAGCGTCAAAGCAAGTGGGAAGTTGGCTCTGCTGAGTGGAACCCGCATATTCAGAACTCTAATCTCTGTGCCATATCAGTAAGTATTATTATTAATATAATTCTCAATAATTATTAAATATAGAAATGATAAATTATCGCTAAATTCAGAATGAAAAGTTACGCTTTATAATCACTTCATCAGAGTCCAAGTGCAGTAGCTTTTTTCACTTTGTTTATCCATCAGGATTATTCAGAATTATTTTATTTCAGAGTAACCAGAGGACTGATATCTTTGCATGGCGTACTGCAGAACTGGTGTTGGTCCACAGTCTCCGTTCGCACACAAGAGCTGTCAGCGATCTGCACTGGCATCGTTTCGACCCAAACTTACTCGCAACATGCTCTGTCGACACTTTTGTCAACATCTGGGACATAAGAGATCCTCGCAAGCCCTCCATATCGCTATCAGCTGTCGGTGAGTTAAGAATCTCTTATAAAAACCAATTAAATAAGTAATTAAAATATTTTATTTCAGTCGGCGCAACACAAGTTCGGTGGAACCGAGTCAACGGATTCCTGTTAGCGACAGCTCACGAGGGGGATGTCCGCATATGGGACCCTCGGAAGTCGTCCTCGCCCGTTCAGTACATAGCCGCACACTTGCAGAAGATCCACGGACTTGACTGGAGTCCGTTCCAGGACAGCCAGCTAGCGACTTCGAGTCAGGACCACACCGTTAAATTCTTTGACGTTAATAATCCACGATGCAGTGAGAACGTGCTAAGGACCAACTGTCCAGTCTGGAGGGCTCGATATACTGTACGTGTTTTAATAACCAAATTTATGTTTAACATATTGTATACACCTTTTTTAAATAGCCGTTTGGCGAGGGGCTGGTGACTGTTGTCGTACCTCAGCTACGAAGAGGAGAGAACAGCTTATTATTATGGAGCTTGAGCGATCTGAATGACCCTGTCCATACCTTTATTGGACATACTGATGTTGTACTGGACTTTGAATGGAAAAAACCTATGGCTGGTATACTTAATACCATTTATATTTTATATTTTGATGTTATTCTAATATATATTTTATAAAAACCTATATTTTATTATAGTTTATTAATTTTACGGCATTTTCATACTATTTTCCTACTACATTTATCACTGTATTATATTTTTTTTTGTACATATACTTATATTGTTCATTCATTTCAGACTCAGTTTAATAGTAGATTTCATTTTATTAATTGAAATGTTTAGGCGAAGATGATTATCAGCTAGTTACGTGGTCCAAGGACCAGAGTCTGAGAGTCTGGAGAGTTGACAGCACTTTGCAAAGGGTAAAATTTTTCCACACTGTATTCAAAATCTATTGTTTCCCGAACAATTTAGCTTTTTTTTAAAGATGTAAATATTCGTAATGTTATTAATACATATTACTAGTTGCACTGGTGCTGCTATTATTGATTAATGTTAATAATTACGCTTAATTAATGTGGATTTGGTTAAATATCAGATTTGATAAAATTTTTCCTTATTATATTAAAAATCTATCGTTTCTTGAATAATGTAGCGTTTTTAAAAGATATGAATATTTGTAATTTTATTAATACACATTGGTTGTATTGGTATTATTATTATTGATTAATATTAAAGTATAATTAATGTTGATATGGTTGATTATTAGATATGCGGATTCGAACCAGAAAACGAGCAACCGACCGTTTACGGAGAGAGCGGCTCCTCTTCGGGTAAACTTTTCATCAACTTTAATATAATAACTAATTAAAAATTAAAATCAATAAAAATTAATAAATTATTTGTGTAGGTTTACTGACCATATCGCCGTCTAACTTGAAAGATGTCGAGACAGGGCTTGAAGTCAACGAAGAAACAGTTTTATCGACCGTCACTTCTCGACTAAGCGATTCATTACGAGGCGGTTCCAGCGTAAGGTCCGTTTCTCCAGCCGCAGCTTCACTCTTAACTCCTCCATTGAAGCCAAAAGCTTTGCTAGAACCCACTATCAACGAATCTGATACCCAGAAAGCCAATTCATATTCTCTGGACGACGAAGTCAATGAAGTGAAAGGCTTGAACGTCTCCACAGTTGATGTCAAAGATGGAGAAGATAGAGAATCTGCAGTAGTTACGATCCGCTGCTCAGGAACTAGTAAAGGAACTGTTGTAATCAATGCCGTACTTCCTAAAGGTTATCCAACCAAGGCTCCAGCTTCGTTTCAGCTCGTCAAAGGGACGAACTTAGACTCAGCGGCAAAAGCCAGAATTTTGAAAGTATATCCTTTGGTTTTAATAATACGATTCTTTTAGCCTAAAAAAATAGCTTTTGTCATTATATAATATATTATCATATATATATATAATAATATATATATATATATTATATAATATAATATAATTATCGTCACATAACGATAATAATATTATATAATTTATTTTATTCCTATTATCATCTAGGGTCTGAAGCAGATAGGACAGCAGTACGGTAAGAAGGGAAGTCCTGCTTTAGCTGCTGCTGTAAGACATGTATTGTCCGTCATAGAGCAGTTTGGTTCTACGGAAAAGGCAGAAACTGATTCGAAACCTCCCGTTCCCCCGATTACTGCGGGAAGTGGTCCAGGAACTCCTTTCAGGTATTGTCATATTCTTCTGAGGAAGAAAAAGGACGAATGATAGGTCTAATTAGGCCTGAGGCAATATAATTTCTACTGTGATTGGACAGTTAAATCCTCATAAGGACTCCTGTCTGTCCTATCTAAGTTAGTGTTGCTTTTCTATTCGTCCAGCACTGTACAGTCATGTCCATAAGAAAAGGGTACAATACAGCAAAGGTTACAAATTTTGTGCTGTATACAATATATTATAGAATTAAATCACGTGTTATAGATTACACAAACTGTATTTATACTAACGTGATTGTGTTTTCGAGTTATAATATAATATTCTGGCAAAAAAAAAGAAAGGAAAAGTAGCGTTTAGCCTTGTCATGCTATATTCTATTTTTATTGAACGTGATTGTAGTACGTATTTTAAATAATTTTTGAGTGTAAACGAAAGCTAGTGCCGTGTAGAAGTTAATCTGTTTTATTATTATTATTATTACTATTATTATTATTATTGTTGTTGTTGTTGTCGCTATTTAGTTATGACTGTTAACTTTTATTATGATTTCGGGTAGGCTTCCTTCAGGAGGGCATCCGCATTCAAACTTTTTACCACCGAATATTTTCGGAGGTCTCCCACATAGTCAGGATCACTACGTACCGTACCCTAGATCCTCGGGAGCTCGATTCTGTGCTGTCGGTACTACTACTACTACTATTATTATTACTACTACTGCTATAGTGCTAGTACTACCACCACTCCTACTACATCTACTACTACTACTACTACCTCTTCTACTTCTTCTGCTTCTTCTACTTCTACTACTTCTACTACTATTACTACTACTACTAATATTACTACTTCTACTCTACTACTCCTACTACTACTCATACTACTACTTCTATTCCTACTCTTCATACTCCCCCACCTCCTCCTACTACTACTAGCTATTTTACAATTATTAATAGATAACTTTTCCAAGGAATTTTGGTGTGTTTCGGTCGTCCGTCATATCTTCGCCGTGTGAACAACAAGACGTCAGATCCTCCAACTACACCTCGCTCCTTTTCCACAGTACAGAACTACTCAGCAGCCATTGGTTTGCCGCACAGTTTGTCAGGAGGCCCGGCCTCTGTAGTTTCTTCGTACGGTTTTTACCCGCCTGTCGCACAGAGTCCGACCGGAGATCCCGATGTCAGTATTTCAGCCTTCTACAACCAGGATCGGGTACTTTCCAAATCTTAACTTAACCTTACTATCGGAATAACTACATTAACTAAAAGGTACTGTTAATCAAAAGTTAAATTAAATAGTAGCAAATATAATGTAATAGTAAAAATTAGTAAAGTAAGTTAAATATAATTAGTACTACAATATTTCTCTAGTTTGTTACGGCAATTATGAATAATCAGTTAAAATCCATAATTAAATATATTATTAAATGTGTTATTTAAAAATATTTATTTATGATTTTTAGAGGCACAAATTCCGTTCTGGTTCGAAACCAAAGTCGAGGATCTCGTCGACGAGCAGTGGGCCAGATGTCGAAAAACGCAACTGTGGGGAGCTGCGACACCAGAAAGTTGGTGCCGTCACGATTTACGACGCTTCCAGACTCATGCCCCAACACTTAGAACTAGCCGAAAAATACGTGTAAGGAAAGCTTTTAAAAAAATCCATAAATAAATGTAAAATAAAATAATGGTGTAACTAATCAGAATTATATATTTTTGGACAGTTTCAGCGATACAGACGTGCCGTTGATGTGCACCCAGAACGCAGCAGCAGCTGCTCAGGTGGGACGTAAGGATTTGGTTCACCTGTGGTCAGTCGCAAGCCTATTGGCTGCACCCCAACTGTACTCGACCAATGGGAATCACTTAGGCAAAGAGGTGGAAAGACCCTGGGCCCAACACCCTTTCGGGAAAAAGCTACTGCAGTCCATGTAAGCTGTATATTTTCTAGTCATAAGCGAAAATTGCATGATATTTAAAACTGGGAATAATTAAAAATAATAATTAATTAACGCAATTAAATTGAAGTAAAGTAAAATGATGAACTGAGAAGAAAAGTAAATAAAACCGACTCGAATCTCATTTTCCTGGATTATTTTTAAAATTTTCCTGTGGGTCAAGTTAATTTCATTAGTTATTTAATGTAGGTGTTCCCAATTAAGTTGTGATTTTTCGAGGGTATTTTGTCATCCCTTAATTACTATTTTATTAATTTTTGGACTTTATTCGATTCTGTAGTATTGTTTATTCACGCTTTTTCCGTTACAGGATTGAGCACTATGCAAAGCAGTTCGACATTCAGACGGTGGCAATGCTGTGCTGTGCCTTTGGGAACAAGACAGACAGTCAGGAGATATTCAAAAGACGAGTTCGCAACGAATCCAGCAGCGTAAGTAGTTTTAATTATCTGATAATTAATAATAATAACTGACAAAAATATGATTAAATGTCTAAACCCTTTGCTTTGGTCTCTATGCTTGTTTTGCCTGTCTGCTTGATGTCTGCTGCTTTTTGTCTTTACTGAAAAAAAAAATACTTTTTCTTCATTGCTGCTGCCCCTTTTCCACCTGGTGCTGCTTATGGGTGCTGCTTTTCTACAGCAACAGCGTTTCTTGCAACGCTGGGGTCTCAAGGTAAACTTTTTAAAATTAATTCCGGTTAAATTAAATATTATTTACTCAACCAAAAGCCTGGAGAATCGCCGTACCACACGATACATCCTGGAGAATCGCCGTATCACACTATACACCCTGGAGACAGTCTGCTGGACAAGTGGAACTTTGGCATGCTGAAACAGAATAGGTCCAATTCGTGGTCCGACTCTTTGGATGAATTCAGACCGTCCAGTTTAGCACCGTCCATCACAGCGTTCAGCAGCAAGTTTTATTTTATTCTATATATTTATTTAATATTTGTAGATTATCATTTATTGTATTTCTATTTATACGTATTTATTTATAAATTGTTATTCATACATGATGGTTTTATTATTATATTATTCATGTTATTAATTTATTTTTATGACATTATTTTTATATGATTATTAATATATTTTTACTAGTATTTATTTTGTTATAACTGATACATTTTATTTACGTCTTATTACTTAAATATTATTATTTATTTTATCGTGACTTGTTATATTTCTTTTTCATTTTTATACACTTTTTAAATCTTTTTTATCTTATTTACTGTTTATTCTATCGAATTCTTACGCTGTTTACGTAAATTTGAGCGATATAACTATAAAAAGTAGTGATTTAATTAATTAATTAATTTTGACATTTTAGGGAACGTCAGCTTTACCTTTAACGGCGAGTACCAGCAAGATCAAGAAGTCAAGGATCGAGATACGAGACTACTGGACCCGAAACTATCGATTCTTTACGACAATTATCGCCGTGCTTATGCCGATATACTGTATCGTTGGGGTCTGATAGACACCCGCGTACAGGTATCCCTCATACTATTGTTATTCTTATTATTAGAAGTAGTAGTGTTAATCGTAGTGGTAGTCGTAGTAGTAGTGTAGTAGCAGCAGCGGCAGCTGTAGTAATAGTAGTACTAGTAGTAGTAGAAGCAGCAGTAGTAGTAGTAGTAATAGCAGTATTATTATTAGTAGTAGAAGCAGCAGCAGTAGTGGTAGCAGTTATAGTAGCAGCAGCAGTAGTAGTAGTAGTTGTAGTAGGAGTAGCAGTAGCTGTATTAGCAGAAGTAGTAGGAGTAGCAGTAGCTGTAGTAGCAGAAGTAGAAGTAGTAGTAGTAGTAGTAGTAGTAGTAGTAGTAGTAGTAGTAGCAGTAGTAGTAGTAATAATGGTAGTAGTAGTGGTATTATTATTATTATTATTATTGTCATGGTTATATATTAGTAGTATGATTTTATTACTATAATTTTTTATTATCATGTTATTATTATTATGGTTAACCAGGTTCTGAAGTATCTGTCGACTCCGGCGGAATCCCAGAAATCAGTCGAGCTGGTGAGCGAGTGCGGCCCGTGCCGGCAAATAGTCCGAGGCCCGCAGTGCACCACTTGCCGGAGATTTTGCTTCAGCTGCGTAATATGCAGGATCGCTGTGAAAGGTATCAGAATAATTTTAAACTATAGCATTGTTTTTTTACTATATAATAAAAAATAGTGAACAAAAAGTAATAGAGAAATATTTAATAAAATTTGTAAAGAATAGAAGTACTCAAATAGTAGACGAAAAAATGCTAAAAACAAGGGAAAGTGTAAAAAATAGTAATATTTTGATTTAGTTTAATTAGTAACTAATTCAGTATTTACTTAAAACTTAAACTATTTAAGTACTGAATTATATCTGAAAGTTTATGATTTTTCTTGAACCGGGTACTGCCAGTGTTTCAGCAATTAACTTTTATATTGATGCGTGTTATATTATTTGAACGTAGGACCTGCAAGTTTCTGCTTATCGTGCGGACATGGTGGACACACCCTGCACATGGCTGCTTGGTTCGAGGAACAGGACGAATGTCCCGCTGGCTGTGGCTGCAACTGTCTGGAGGAAACTTCCAATCTCATAAATGCATAACAAACAGTATAAATTTCATTTTTTTCCCCTGAAACTAACTCGTAGAAGGTGTAAACTATTTGTTAATTGAACTAATTTAAACAGCAGCGATAAGCTGTGCATAGTCTTTGGACGTTTTCGTATACGTTTTTGGTAACTTGCAGAACGGGTGATTTGAGATAAGGTTAGATAGAAATTATATTCCGGACTGAAATCTGTCACAATAAAACGAAAAGCTGTTGAACTTAGAGAATTATTCAATACACGGGTATAGACATTGGAAAGTACAACTTATTTGAAACGTAAAATTCGATAGTGGCGCAGGACGTCTCAGTAGTCAGGGGTAGCGAAATGCAGCCTCAGTTGGTAGGGGTGGCGAAAAGGCACTATTTACAAGTGCTCTTATGCAAAGATTGAGAAAATTTCCAACTTTAGGGGTGACGGTCGCCCACCCTGCCAACCCGCTTCCTGCGACACTGAATTCCATATTGAAAATTAAAATATAATAATCAGTTAAGTAAACCGTTAGTTTCAAATTTTGAAATATTTACCGTTATCCTTGATATAGCATATGTATTGTTCGGTTCATTAATATTATAGGCATATAGAATGTAGAGTATATATTACAATAATGTGATATTAGTATCCATAAAATTAATAGCGCAAACAGTAATGTTTGTTTGTAGTAAAAGTGTTAGTTAAAACTCTATCAATAGATGGCGTTATTGAGGCTCCAAAGTGGAAGTCAAATATTTTGCAGGGAAATTCCCAGAAAAAGGGAACATGTGGGTCTGGAAAGGGAAATAAGGGAAAAATTAGAAGGGGTAGCCTTGTGATTCTAGCATGGAAGGGGAGAATAAGGGAAGACTGAAGTGGAAAAATGTAGCAAGGTTGCATATCCCATTAAGGAGGGGAAAAAGAGAAAACAGGGCCTTCTGAAGGGAAAAAGGGAAAGCTGTAAGTGGAAACTGTCTTGTAAGGAAAATACACGTCAGCCTTGCATTGCATTTTGTAAATGAAAATCTGACGCACAGTTGTTAGTCATTTACTGCAAGCATTCCGAAAGCATCTATCAATACGTTAATAACTAAACTTAAGTAATAAAATCGTCATTTCGCGAAAAACATGGCTTATCAACAGCAACAGTATCAAGGGCCGGGTGGTGGTGCCTTGCCCAATCGAGATTTCCTATGGCAGGTTTTCCAAAGGTAAATTATACTTGGATTTGCAAATTTATTCGAAAAATTTCTTAGTTTTGATTTACTTAGAGTTGACAAGGATCGAAGTGGAGCTATTTCCGCGCAAGAATTGCAGTCCGCCTTATCCAACGGGACGTGGACGCCTTTCAATGCGGAAACAGTTCGATTAATGATTGGTAAAATTTTACTAGTTTTCATAAAATTTGATTGATCTTTTAATTTTCTGTTGTATGCAGGGATGTTCGACAAACAGCAGAAAGGTGTCATCAATTTCGAAGATTTTGGTTCGCTGTGGAAATACGTCTGCGACTGGCAGGCGTGTTTTAAAAGTTTTGATCGTGACAATTCAGGCTCGGTTGACGTTAACGAGCTGCGAACAGCCCTGACTAGTTTCGGCTACCGCCTTTCCGAGCCCACTTTACAAATGCTGGTCCGCAAGTTTGACCGTCTTGGCAAACAGCAGATTTATTTTGACGATTTCATTCAGTGCTGCGTGATTCTCCACGTGAGTCTTACCTGTTTCGTACGTTATTGAATCCTGAATAACATGAATTTTTATTGTAGAATTTGACGGCAGCTTTTCGCCAGTACGATACAGACTACGATGGGGTCATCACCATACATTACGAGCAGTTCATTCAAATGGTTTTGAACACGAGAGTCTAAAGCGATGGAAAAACCTCCAAAAGTATAATAAAACTATGAAAAATAAGTGAAATGAAGTCTCATAACGACTAAAAAGTTTAGTTTAGCTCTTTTCTTAAGCCTTTTCTACTATCGCTTATCAAATGAATGAAATTTGTGTCCTCAACAACTTTTCTGTGAAATTTGCTGCTGTGTTCATTCACTCACTCATTCATCTATTCATTCATTCACCCTTTCATTCAGAAGGAAAAAAATTTGATTCTCTTCCATTTGTCAGTTGAATAAATGTATTCTATTCCTGCATTTATGTTTCTGCTCATTCATTCACTCGTTCATCTGTTCATTCACATATTCGCTTCACCATTCATTTATTCACTCATTCATTCATTCACTAATCCATTCACTTATTCATTTACCCACTCACACCCATTCATCTACTTCATCTATCCATTCATTCACTCGTTCATTCAAAAAATATCCTTTTCTTTGCAAATATGAATTTAATATAATTTGTTCTACTCTTGCATTACGCTTGCATTACAAGGTATGTTATAAATCTGAAAATCGGCGGCATTTCCGTAATTTCCCGTAGACTCGATCAAACAACTCGGTGCATAATTCGCATTTGCTGTTTCCACCGATTCACCAGCACTTCTCTTACGACTCGTGCGATGACCTCTCTGACCTATGGGTTGATAATTCTGCGGCGGAAGGTCGTTATGGGCTCTGACGTGCCTCGTCAGCGAGTCCTGCCGCACGAACCGCATGCGGCACTGCGTGCAAGCGTACGGTTTGATGGTTCGAACCGGAAGGGGCTTCATCTTTGATCGCGAACCGCTGGGTTCTCCAGGGTTTGACTGAGGGTTGCAAGACCCCAGCTCGTGATCCTTGCGAACGTGAGACCGTAAAATATCTAGAAAAAAAAATTATTTGATTATAATATTATTTGTTATTCATATTATTAGTTTGAATATTTTTGCAGTATTTTACGCAGTTGCATGAAGGCCTGTTGACAATATTTGCACAAATAAGGCTTCGTCGTGTGTTTTTCTCGAACGTGCTGCTGTAAGAGCTGTTTGCCAGCTGCTGCGAAATCGCAAACATCGCAAGAAGTTATTCCTGCAAAATAATTTAAATCTTGACGAAAAATCTAAAATCGTTTAAAGGGAAAATTGCAATACCTTCGTGAGACAATTTCTTGTGTCGCAGCAGAGATTTTGCAGAAGCGGACGAGTAACTGCACGAGTCGCAACTGTGCTGCTTTCCCGAAGAGCTGTGTGTCAGTCGAATGTGCGATTTCAAGTTAGCTAAAATCAAGTAAGAAATTAGTAATTGTTGCTAGTAAGAAAGTTCACTAAATTAGCAATAATTTTGATCAGTAATTGCTGCAGATAAATTAATAAATTAACAATTACCAATAATAACACAAGTGCGTTAAAATAAATTTATTTTTAATTACTATTAATGATTTTCGTAATAAAATTTTAAAAATTTTATAGAAATGAAATAAATAAAATTACAGAAATATTATATAATAATGAAAAATTACGTGCATTAATTTATAAGGCCATTAACTTTAGAAAAAGTAAATATTTAAATTTACTGAATGAAAATCCTTAAAATAATAATGGGGAATAATCCTTACATGCAACTGCACACCGGTAGTCACACAAGTGACAAAGAAACGGCTTTTCCCCCGTGTGTAAACGTATGTGACGTTTGAGATCGGACCTCGTTTTGAAGGCTCGAGTACACGGAGCGCAAGGACAAGGAAACGGGGCATCGCCTAAACAGTTTAAATATGAAAAATAATGTTAAATACAATAATTGATTAATATAATAGAACTAGTGTTTACTGTAGAGGTGTACAAACCTGTATGTGTGCGGAGGTGAGTAGTGATCTGCGACTGCGATTTGGCTGCGTAGGGACACAACTGGCATCTAAAAATGGATTTTTGAACAATATTCGACATAATTTAACTTTATTAATATTGGTGAATATGACGTGTACTGGAAGGGCCGTTCTTCGGTATGGCTCTTCATATGCTTGCGGAGGTTCCCGCTACTGACGGACGAGTAGTTACAAACGCCACATTGGTAGGGCCGATGACCCGCATGTATTCTTTCGTGAATCTTAAGCTTGTCTTCTCGAGAAAATAACGTACCGCAAGTCCCGCAGGCAAACGGCTTTTCGCCTATGCAAGAATCATAATGTTACTATGATATGAACCCAAGATCATGTATGGTCGCTAACTGAACCTGTATGTATTCGATGATGTCTGCGAACGTCTTTGGGATAGAAGCTAGTGTACAGGCAGCCGTCTTGAGGGCAACGATACACTGGTTTCGAAGCAGGGTTCGAGCCAAGGTTTGAACCTTCTTGTGAACCCTTATGACTGATTAACCCAGAAGCATTGCCTGCGTTTGGGTAAATATCTAGATTTGCCAAATTAGGTTCAGCTTCAGTACTAATATTAATATTTTCGTTTGGTTCTGTTCCTCCGTTTATTGCGGAAGAATTTGTTTTGCAAGGCATTAAACGCTTGTGTTGGACAAAATCGCCAAGGCTCGAGAACTGGCTGCGACATTTCCCGCAGATTAAAATATCGTTTTCCTCTGAATCCCTACTGTCTGACATTTTCTGGATCTGACTATATTTACAATAATTTAGTAAAATTTAACCATGAATCAATTTACAAGTATACGGAAGTCTAAAATGTCAGACTACCATGTTTACTTTTTTTATCCTGCCGCCTGGTGTCGTTTTCAAATATTTCCACTTCCAGTTTTCCCTTTTCCTTTATGCACATGCTCTATTTTCCCTTTTTCCCTTCGTGCTAGAATGTGGAGCTACATTTCCAAATATCCCCTCCATTTTCCCTCTTCCCTTATTTTTCCCTTTTTCCCCTCCCCGCTAAGACTTTAGTTCTAAATTTTCATTTCCCTTTTTTTTCCCTTCCGAGACCCCATTTTCCCTTTCCCTGATTTCCCGGATGAGGGGATTTCTCTGCAAAATGGAAGCACAGATTGTTTTCGAAATATTCAATGAATTCTCTGCAGACCATAACTAACTTTTATTTTACTTCATTTGATCTTTGAAATATATTTCTCTGTGCTAAAAAAACATTCAAGCTGCTTCTTGCGTGGCTCGGTACTCATAGACACTTCCCCGTTCGACAAACGAGGCACGTTCGGTTTCCTCTTCCCGCTGCGGGACGCTTTCCCGTTCGACGGGATCTTCGTAACCTCCTCCACCAGGCGTAAGCAGCTGGAACACGTCCTTATGACAAAGAAATAAAGTAAGTTATTAATTACTTATTATGAATGTTTAATAAAACGACAAAATTACCCCTGGTTCAACGTTCACCGCACACTTGGCACCTAAATTCAGCACGATTCCATTGCTGCGTAACAAAAGGTTTGAACCGCGGCTTCCTGGTTTCCCTCCTATGATAAAATAAAAATTAAAATAACTAATTAATCCGTTCATTTAAGTGATAATGAATGATAATTTACCGAAGAGTCCGTACGGAGCAAAAACTCGTCTCTCGGTCAGCACAGATAGCGACAAAGGACTTCGGAAGAGTAGTTCTCTGGCTACTCCATCACCACCAATAAATTTTCCTTCACCTCCAGTGCCCGGGTTTAATGAAAATTTGCGTAAAACTACGGGGTAACGTCTTTCCAGAATTTCGGGATCGGTTATTCGAGTGTTGGTCATGTGGGTGTGGACTCCGCTTCTTCCGTCCCAGCCAGGACCCTTTGGAAAAAATATAATTTTATGAATTTAATGAATCAACGAACGAACCAGGGAACGAAGAGACGAACGAATGAATGAACGAACAGGTGAAAGAATGAACGAATGAATGAACGAATGATACGCATGAACGAGGAAGCGAGTGAATAAGGGAACAAACGAATGAATAGATGATGAATCAAGGGTCAATGAATGAATCAAGGAATGAACAAATGAATGAATGAATGAACAAACGAACGATACGCATGAACGAACACATGAGTGAATGAATGAACAAACGAAGGAATGTAGAAATGAATGTCGAAAGAGTGCATGAATTACCGCTCCAGCTCCTCCCGCCACAGTTTCGTAGTACCCCATGGTCTCATTGCCGAAAGTGATGTTATTCATGCAGCCCTGGGAAGCTGCACACGCGCCAAAAGCCTTCAGAACGACATCAACAATGCGCTGGGACGTCAGGACGTTTCCTCCGACCACAGCAGCTTCTGCGTACGGATTTAGTAGACAACCTTCCGGAATCAACACTTTGATGGGAGCCAAGCAGCCCTGGAATAAATACAACAGAAAATTTATTCATGAAAAATAACTGATCAGCTTAATTAAACCAACAAATTAAAATAAAATAATGATCAATACAATAAAAGAAACTTAACAAAAATAACGAACCAATGAAGATAACATAAAATATATGCTGAAAAATAAGTAAATAAATAACTATTTAAAAAAGTAAATACAATAAAAATATATATAATATGGATAATAAAAATACACAAAAATAACTCAAAATAAATCGTGTTGAAACGTTGATAAGGGATTTTAATTCACTTACTTCTTAAGAAATAAAAAATAACTCGACAATTAAGTCAATGTATTAAAAAAATAATAAAGAATTAACAAACATTAACGAAAGCAACGAAAACAAAATAAAGTAACGAAATATTTATGATAATCTTGTTGAAATAATACGGATTCGCAGCAAATTTACTTTTTTTATACGAATAAATAACTTAAAAATTGGATTAAAATATTAATTAATTTACCAGATAGTTCAGTTTACCTGGTTTAAAGGGATATCGTGTCCTACCATACTGCGCAAGCAGTAAATAATGGCCGACAAAGTTACTGCTCGGGGAGCGTTAGTATTGCCCCACACTTGGGCTCCAGTTCCCCTATTCAAAAATAATCATAATTAATTTTAATAAGAAAAAAAAAGATACTAAATGTTGAAAATTTATGTTGTAAATTTTTTTGCTGGATTTTAATAAATAAAGCAAATCTTAAAAAGATAGAATAAACAGAATATTATTAGTAAGCAAATCATGAAATAAAATAATTAACTGGAAAATAAATAAGTAAATAAAATAAAAATGATATAAAGAAGAATAGTAAAATAAAAAAAAATACTGTAGCGTATAATGTACAAAAATAATGTAAATTCATAAAGAAACAATCACCAAATTAATAGAAATTTTTAAAATTACGTGAAATCAAAAACGGCACTTCCTTCCTCGGGATCGATCGTTACAGAGAGTCGGATCTCGGTCCCGTCGTCCATGTAATCGCTGGCCCGGAGGATTTTCGCACGGCCGTCTTTTGATCCCTGGACTGTTTTCGAGGCAACTTCCCGCAGGAGATTTCGCACCGCCACTTCAGCGTTACTGCGAATGTAGCCCATGTAGGCCTGAATGACGTCCAGGCCGTAGTCGGTGATCAGTTCGTTGACTAAACTGATTCCCTATTTTAGATTTAAAAAAAAATACAAATAAAAATAAAAAAAATCAATGAATGAAGAGCAGTGTTTCCACTTTCAGTTTCCCCCTTTCTCCGGCTTCCCTTACTTTTCCCTTTTTCCCCTCCGTGCTAGAATATAAGGCTGTACTCCGGTTTTCCCTTTTGTCTCTCCTCTTATTTTTCCCTCTTTCAGACCCCATTTTCCCCTTTTTCCAGGGAATTTTCCTTCAAAGTGGAAACACTGATGAAGAGCTACATAAACCAATGATAACATAATTCATAATAATTGATATAATTAAGATACTTAGATAACCAATCAATTGATCATTTATACTGATAAAAAGTTGTGTATGACTGATCGATAAATTTCAATATCATTATGTTATGAATTAATATTGATGCAATTAATATGTATTAATAATTTATTTATAAACTGATCAATTAGACTGATCAACAAATCTCCATATAATTTATTTCATGAATAAATATTGATACAATTAGAACATATCCATAATCCATTCACGAAATGATTCATAAGTTTCGATGTAGTTATATAATTATTACTTGTCTATATATATATATATATTTTTCTCTCCGTGTCGGGCATTCAGGCTGTGTGCCCATGACCCCAGTGCTCGGTGTAAGGGAGGGAATTGGCAGACTCTTTCATCTGTGTGCCTAGAGTGGCTGACCCGGGAATAGGCCTCACTTGGGAGTGGGATCGAACCCACAGACCCAGAGGTGAAGGGCGGCGGTCATAACCGCTGAGCTACCAGCCCTCATATATATATATATATATATTTCTTGTGAATAAAATATTTACCTTTTTGTTTGCAGCGACTTGTGCCCTCAAATCCGACAGGTTGTCCTGCAAGTTACGCGTTCCAGACGCTCCGGGAAGCGACAAGAGTCCTGGAGCTTTCAGAGCTTCGATTAAGTTCGATTCCATGAACTCGCCATTGCGAACCAGCAGGAAACTGAGAAAAAGGAAAAAAAAAAAACATAAAATCCAGAATATTTACAAATAGTAGTCCCAGCAGCACAAATAATATTCAAGAAATATTTATAAAATAAAAAACAGTTAAAAGCTGAAGTGAATACTAATAATACACTTAACAAAATAATTCTTAAAAAAATTAAAAATCACGTTATCAAAACAAAAGTAAAGAAATTGAGAAAGATTATAACTTAAAAATAGTAATTCTAAGAGCCAAAAAA
This sequence comes from Eulimnadia texana, assembly GCA_002872375.1. Taxonomy (NCBI): domain Eukaryota; kingdom Metazoa; phylum Arthropoda; class Branchiopoda; order Diplostraca; family Limnadiidae; genus Eulimnadia; species Eulimnadia texana. The sequence goes on from NKDA01000001.1 coordinate 17,549,584, forward strand.
TACTCACGAAAAATTAATAAATTGGGAAAAATCCTAATTTAGCATTGTTTAAACCCAATAATATAATTAAAAGATCATGAAATAGTAGTTGGAATGTAATTTAACAACTAATTAATGAAATAATAATAAAATATTATGAAAATCACTTGATCAAAACCAAAGTTTTTTTTCCCTTGACGGGTGTCCAGGCCACTGAAGGCCCATGACCCCAGAAACGAACTAGTTAAAGAGAGGCAATGTCCAGAATATATTTATTAAAATAGGATTTTTGGAGCATCTCTTAAAGTGTGACAAGAGATTCGCTTATCAATATGAGGTGTTGTGTAAAGCCTTGGTAAAAAATAAGACCGTTGGTATAAAGGCAGCCTGATTGGCTAGCGTACATTTTAACGATATGTGCAGATTAAGACACTTCAAGTCTTTAAACTACAACAATCTTTCATCTGTTAAAAGAGGGCAATTGTAAAATAAGTGTCCTATGGTGTGGTAGGTCGAGTTACAGGTGCAAAGTTTGTCGACTAGTTTAAAACGGCTTAAAAAGGTCCTTGTTGGGGAATGTTGGAACCAAAGTTAATTAAAAAATTTAATAGGTTAAAAATAGTAATTCTAAAAGCCAAAACTTCTTCAAGAAATACTAATATACTAAGAAAAATTCCAGGTTAACATAACTGAAACATAATAATATAATTAAACAATTAGTGAAAAAATAGTTAAAATGTAATATAATTACTGCTGAATGAAATAATAGTAAAATATTATGGAAAATTTACGTTTTGAATACGGCACCCTCCTCGGCCAGTAAATGGGAGTGGGGTGGCATTGAGCCTGGGGTGATTCCTCCGATATCCGCATGATGACCTCGGGAAGCAACGAAGAATACGGGTTTGCCTTTGTCCCTTTAAAAATTGAAAACATGCATTAAGATCAATGCTTCAGTTCTCATTCTTCCGTTTTCCTTTTAAGAGGGCTTTGCCTCCTCTCTCAACCCCCCCCCTTTTTGCTTGATAGTATTTTCCCTTGTTCCCCTCTGTGGGAAATATTAATTTTTCCTTTGAGACCCCATCTTCCCTTTTTCAGGGATTTCCCTGCAAAGTGGAACCACTGATTATGATGAAATACGAGACGGTCTGGTCCTGATCAGAGGATTTTAGAATTTAAGTCTTTCGTTCTTTTTCCCCTTCGCTTCAACATATTTCCCCTTTTCCCCCTCTGTGCTAAGATACGCACCTACACTTCTAAATTTCACTTTCCCTTCTTCCCTTACTTTTCCATTTTGAGAAACCATTTTTCCTCTTTTTTGGGGGAATTTCCCTACAGAGTGAAACCACTGATTAAGATGAAATCTAAGACAATCTGGTCCTACTTACAGGACTTCACGACAAAATTCTGTTTTTCTTTTTCCCTATCGCTTGAACATGTTTCCCATTTTTCCCCCTCTGCGCTAAGATACGCAGCTACATTTCTAAATTTCCCTTTCCGTTCTTTCCTTATTTTTCCCTTTTCCAGGGAATTTCCCTGCACAGTGGAAGCACTTGCTAAGATGAAATCTGGGATGATACGACCAGAGGGCTTCATAACTTCATTTTTGAAACTTCTCATGAACTTTTTTGTCTACTGGTATTCGACGGAGTTAAATAAATGTAATATAATATTACTGCCAGAATACTGGAGTGATGACAGTCAAATCCGGCAAGTGGGAGCCTCCTGCAGAAGGATGATTGGACAGCAGCACGTCACCAGGCAAAATATCGTCAACACGTTCACGTAACTAAATACAAACATTTAAAATGCATGAACTAACTGCATAAATATAGGCTTTTATAAATTAAAAACAAATTTATCATCAAATTATCAAATTACTCAATTAATTTTATTTAAATACTTAAACACACAAATTACTTAAACAAACACAAATACTATAATCACATATCTCAAAGGGCTGCCTTAGAATCAAATTTTCATCATATTTTGTCATATCGGAATCTGTAAAATCCAAATAAAATAATCTGTCAATGTAAAAAACTTATTAAATATCTAATTATGGGGGAAAAAAATAATTGTAACAGAATTAATAATCCTACTTGATACTGCACAGCTTCTTGCATGGCTCCTAGGTGCACGGGAATGTGCGGGGCGTTGGACACTAACCCTCCGTCAGGCCCGAACAGTGCACACGAAAAGTCCAGTCTCTCCTTAATGTTAGTAGAAATAGACGTACGCTGCAAAACCCTATGAAAAAAAAAAACCTTCTCGATGCATCCAAAATTCATTTAACGTTAAAGTACTCCTTAAATAATAAGAGTTGAGTCACTGTTTCGACTTTGAAGGGAAATTCCCTGGAAAAGGGGAAAATGGGGTCTGGAAAGGGAAAACTAAGAAACGAGGGAAACGGGGAAAATCTAGAGGTAAAGCCTGTATTCTAGCATGTAGGGAAAAAAGGGAAAAATAAGGGAAGAGGGGGAAAAAGGGGAAATTGAAAGTGGAAACACTGAGTTGAATATTAAATTAAATATTACTGATTAAAAATAGATTTTCTAACCTTCCCATTTGTTCGGCAATGCTCATAAACCTATGCGAGAAAATGGACAACTGGACAGCGTCTAGATGCGTGGAATTGATTTTAAAGTCCGCAGTTTGTCCAACAGTAATTTTCAGGGATCCACTGGAAGTCAGTTCAGCAGTGCAGCCTGGTTCAACGACAACTGTGCTGAGTTTGTCGATAATCAGAGCGGGTCCCGGAATCTTCTGACCTCCGCGTAGATTCTCGAGCAAAAATACTGGAGAATCGTGGCTACCTTCCTCGTAGTAGACTGGAACAACCTGGGAAAAATATTTCATAAAATAATTATCCATAATAATGAATTAAAAATAAATAGATTTATCTTCAGGAAATTTTTTTTAGCAACGCTATTTTACTCGTCGGTAGATTAAAATATTTTATTATTACTATTTCCAAATTACGCTATTATATTATGTTTATTTATATTATTTCATTTATATTTGTGATTAACAAAGCTTTACAGTTGTTGGTTTTGGCTCCGACAAATCCTCGGGAAGAGTGAACGTCGGAGTTATCCCCGTTCGGGCCACTCCTCGGACACGGATATCGTCCACGATGATCGGTCGGTCTTTTATGGTAAAACCAAATTCTTTCATATACCTTAAAAAGCAGAAAAATCAATTTAAAAAATTACAAAGGTCAACTGATAGCTAAATATTACTTAGAAATAATCCAAGTTAGTGTAATTTGCGTATGAGAAATTCAGAAATTAGAATATTATTTTTTAATGAATACAATTTACTTTTGCAGAAACGATCCCTTGAAATCTCCGTGTGCAAGTAGAGTTTCGTCTTGTGTGGGGTTTTCCATTGGTGCACACATTAAGGCGCAATCGGTTTGGTCGTAGCGGAGATGAAGGTAAGGCTCGGTGAAGATTTGCTCGGACGAGAAGCCACGTTTCGACAACGAATCGCAGCAAGCCTCGGAAAGCTTTCGCAGCCTCTCGTCAATGTAACAGAAATTTTCTGGGGAAAAAAGAATCAAGAAAATATTGGAACAGTGTGCTAAACATAGTACAAGTAGTAGTAGTGGGAGGAGGAATAGTAGTGGGAGTAGTACTAGTAGGAATAGTGTTAATAGTAGTGGTAGTAGGAGTATGGTGGTGGTGGTAGTGGTGGTAGTAGGGGTAGGAGTAGTGGTAGAAGCGGTTATAATGATTATAATACTAGTAATGCTGATGATACTCGAATTAATATTTCTAGTGCTACTTCTACTATTACTGCTAATAATGCTACTATTCAACTGTTACTATTATTGTTGCTACAACTCCTACTACTACTACTGCTCCTACTACTTCTACCACTACTACTTACAGCTGCTAAAGCTATTTCTACTACTACTACTACTACTATAGCTACTACTTCTACTGCAACTACTCTTTCTACTTCTTCTCCTACTACCATTACTACTACTACTACTACCACTAATAATAATGATAATAATAATTAATAAACAGATTTATATAAAAGAATACCCGGGTTGAAATATTTATTGCAAGGCTCTTGTTCTTCATGGACAACATCAGCCAGGGCCATTCCATAAGCGGATAAGATTCCAGCGTAGCGATGGATCAGCACCGTTTTCATCCCTAAGGATCGAGCAATGGCGCAGGCGTGCTGTCCACCAGCTCCTCCGAAACACGCCAACACGTGGCGTGATGTATCATGTCCTTTTGCCTATAAAAACGATTAATAACAAAAAAAGTTGCATCTTACCTCTGTATATAAACACTATACATACCAATGTGCAACATATTACAGATGTATAAATACTATACAAAGAACAAAATTGAACAAAGTAAACATACATTAGAAATCAATGTAGACAGATATAATAAATACGATAAATGAAATGTGAATTAACATATAAGTAAATATAAGTAAAAATATTAATAATATCTACTCATTAAATATAATACTAAAGTAAATAACGATATTATTCTGCCGACACTAACAGATGGACACTTTCGTTAAAACATAACAGTATAGTGAATTGCATATAAAACGATAATTATAATGTAAAATATAGTGTACCTAGGTTAAAAATACCGAACACAGTATAAATGCTAAACTACTGTTAAATTATACTTAATATAGTATCAAATAAAATTATACTTAAACACAGTATTAAATATGAAATACCTGGGTTAAGGCTCGAATGGGACGGCACATAGCTTCGTTGGCAACTCGAATAAAACCCATAGCAACTTCTTCCCGCGTCATTGGTTTGCTTCCTTGAGTACCCAAAAACTCATTCACCTAAAAAAATAATACAATAATTATTACATTTTACTACATTGCAAAATACTACCCAAAAATATTATTAAATAAACCATATTAATAAATTAACTAAAAATGTCTACTGTATTAGACGTAATACGACAAAATATTTTTAATAAAGAACCTTAAGTACAATATCGAAAATTTATTATCAACTATTTATGAACTATAGTTCACAGACATTAAATTATACCTCGTTCGTTAGCTTATCGAAAGTTGCCAGAGTAGCTTCACTATCCAGAGGTTCATTTTCATTGGGGCCGAAAATTTTGGGGAAAAACTGGGGGACCAGTCTTCCTAGGCACAGATTGGCGTCAGTTATGGTCAGGGGGCCCCCTTTCTTGTAGCAGACAGGTCCGGGATGGGCCCCAGCAGATTCAGGGCCCACGACAAAGAGTCCGTCTCTGAAGAAGAGCATCGAGCCTCCGCCTGCTGCTACCGTATTGACGTCCAGCTGAGGGGCCTGGACGGTGATCCCGGCCGTCGTCGACTCGAAGACGTGCTCCAGGTGACCGTCGTAACGACTGACGTCCGTCGACGTCCCTCCCATGTCGAAACCAATCACCGGCTGGCCTTCCGAAGGTGAGCCGTATGCCGTTTTGGCGTATCCTACCACCCCGCCAGCGGGTCCTGATATAATGGCTCGTGAACCGCTGAACCTTTACATATAAAATCTTTAATTATAATACTTAGAAATAATAAAAAATTAATAGTAAGTTACTGTTCCATAGCAGTGAGGCCTCCATCGCTTTGCATGAACAGAACATTCACTCCTTCCAGATTATTCTTGAAACCAGACGCAAAACCCTGGAAATTATTTATATTTAATTAGTTTATTTTAATTATAAATACACGATTCATTCTTAAATCCATTATTAAGCTTAATTACTTAACTATTTATAGAAACGCAGTCTACAATTTAACAACTTAGTTACAAATTTAATAGTTACTTAATTATTCTATTCCAACTGTTAATTTATCCTTTAGTATTTCATTAATTATTCGGGTTTATTTATACAAATAGTTTTAAAAACGTAGTTTATCAATTAATAGCTGAATTAAGATTTAACAATTATCAATAATAACAGCTTTACTACGTAAAGCCATATAAAAGAAATTTTGACATCTAACCATTAATTTGGCATTTTTTTATCCATCATTATCTCACGATTTAGTTATAATTCATTAAGTCAATTTTGTATAATTACCATTAAAACGCAATCAGCGATGAACATCTACGTTATCGACAACTATACCTTGAGGTATCGGTGAATGTGCGGGGTGAGGTATGCATCCGCAGCTGCGGTAAACCCACGGGGTACGATGCGTATCATCGGCATAACACGCGACGATAACGAAACGTTGATGAAACCCATAGACTCAGCAATCACTTTGATCTGCTCCTCAAACTGCGGATATCTAGAACAATAAACTCATTTTTAAAAAATAATAATTATTTAATTTACTGGGAATTTAGATATAATTTCCCAATATTAAAAAGTAATTTTCTAAATTTATTAATCACTTCAATACTATTGTTCTTGTTTTAATTACTAACGCAATAATGATAAATAATACTCATTTAATTTGATATTCATGTTTTAATGATGAATTTACATATAGGAATGCATGAGCACGACAGCCAGGCTCGTGATGCCTTCTTCCCGGACTGCAGTAAGATCCTTGCGAAGTTTTTTCTCGTCCAGTTCTTCGACAACAATCAGTTCGTCTCCATTGGACGCTTGAACTTTTCTCCAGGATTTTTCCAGAGCCTCCAGGTTGGTCTGAAACCACTGGCACTCCTTCTGTAGCAAAACGGCTCGTTGCTTCACTTCCACGACGCTTTTGTACAACACTTCAGGCATTTTGATTTTCTAAAAGATAACGACCGACTATTATTTTTTTTCCCGTGTCGGACATTCAGGTAGTGTGCCCATGGCCCCAGTGCTCAGTGTAAGGGAGGGAATTGGCAGACTTTTTCATCTGTCTACCTAGAGTGGCTGGCCCTGGAATAGGCCTCACTTGGGAGTAGAATCGAACCCACAGACCCAGAGGTGACGAGCGGCGGTCCTAACCGCTGAGCTACGAGCCCTCATAATGACCAATTATTTAAAAAGGTAAAGTCAATGAAAAATGCAAGGAAATTGTTACCAGGTCGAAGATATTCGGCCTCGCCTGATTGCCGATATACAAAAGGTCACGGAAGCCCTCGTTGATAACTAGGGCCATGGGTTCTCCTTTACGTTCAAGTAGAGCGTTGGTAGCTACCGTGGTACCCATCCGAATCCAGTCTATCAGCGACGTATCAAGAGGCTCTGAAGGCGGCATAGGTTTCCCGGTTTCCTTTATAAATCCAAAACATCTTATTCTTTTAATGAAATTACACTCTAAAATGCTTTTAAATATATAATACTTATAAAGTTATCTTATTTATTTTTGTTTATTCATTTCTTTATATTATTTATTTATTATTATGTATATTAGTTTTTATTTTTAATTATTTACATAATGATATAGAGACGGTATATTATAATTCTCATTTTTTTCAATGGATTTATTAAACCTCTTCGAGGATTCGACGAATGCCTTCCCGTGGCGCGTCAGGATAGTTTGCGGGATCCTCAGACAAAAGTTTCAGGACCCGCTCTTTTCCTCCAGGACAGCGAACGTAGATATCGGTGAATGTACCTCCTCGGTCTATGGCAAACTGGAATTTGTCATTGGTCCCCATTTCACTAGAACCAGAAACGATATATTAAAACAAATCTTAAACAGCAATTAAATCTTAGAATAAAGTGGTGAGTAAATTTTATACCAATCAAATGCTTCAACCTCATCAACTGGTTACAAGTCTATTGTCTGGTTGTTTCTACGCTCGCGTGATTGATAAGGCTGGGACTTTATCAGTTGTTTTATATTAAGCAAACAATATGCGGGATCATGATTCAGGTATAGATTTACACGAGCTGTCAGACGCCTATTTTTAAACCCGTCATTTCTAAGACTAATACAAACTGAACAACAGTTTTTTTAACGGCCTGAATCGCAGACCAAGGAAGCAAGATTATATTATGTATTGTCTTATTTTATTATACTGTACATTAAACGGAATATTCCTTGTACTGCGGATGACTTTGATCGTTTCCAGATATTCATGTAGGATGTTATAAAGCGTTATTTGTGATAAACTTTTGATTTCGGTGTATACATTCTCGTATTAAAATGCTTTTCTACAAGTTTTATGAACCCTTTAGCACACACAATTGGTGTTGTATTGATAGTTGATGTATTTTATTATTTTTCACGCATGGCATTTCGTTAAATACGAGCTAAAGTAATTACTACATAATATACGAAATGTACAACTGCTAAAAAGGTTGCGAAGAACGTAATTAATGGAAATAATTCAGAAATACCTAAACATTCACGAAAGTTCAACTGACCGTGTTGTTTACAAACTTGAAGATCAGCTGTAGTTTTCACTTTTGCCTTTCCCTGAAGGTGGCGCTGATTTCCCTTTTCCCCTTTACTTCTTTTATTTCAATTCCCCTTTTTCCCCTTCCTGCTAGTTTACAAAGTATACTTCTAAATTTCCCCTTCCCTAATTTTTTCCCTTTTCAGGGAATTTCCCTGCAAAGTGGAAGTACGGGTCGTCTGATTTGGGCGAGATTACGAAAGAGGGGGACTTGGGGCGACTTTTCTGTGGTGAGTTTTAATTTATAGACGACGCGAAATATAACAACAAAAATAATTTCCAAAATTAAATTAAAAAAAAACAAATTATTTCCAGATTTGTAGCCAACTTAACATTTTGAATAAAGTAAAATTTATTTTCTAAACAACATACTTACTACGTACTACCATTGAGTTGTGTGTCTGATTTGAAATTTCTGGCATAATATATTTTCACTCATTTATTTATAATTATTTTACTTCATTGCTATTAATAATGCTAAAATTTTATATTTGATTGTTTATTTCTGCAATTTATAAACAAGTGGCAACGAAGCATGCATTGCTGTTCATAGTTCGCCATCTTGATTGTGTCCTCTTTTTTGATTTGTTATCGTCCAAAAATTTCCTTAACCCTCGCCTAGTTGTTGAAGAAAAAGGCTTGGTAAGTTTGCACTGACGTATAATGTCCATGAAACGTGGTTCAGATAGGGATCATTCTCCTGTGAGCAAAAAATCGCGATCCAGTTTAGGACGTTACGATGACAGTTCCGACGACGAGCGCAGCGTCCGCAAACATCCGCGGGGTCGCTCGCCCAGTCCGCGGCCGCGCTACGGGCCGCCGCTCGATCCGCCGGGCTCTTCCCGCGACGACTACGGTCGCTCTAGAGGTCCGACAGGCTACAAAATCCTCTGTGTAAGTGCCATCCACCCAAAGCCAGTGACGAAGTGGTCAAAGACTCGCTCTACCGCGAGTTCAAGAAGTACGGGGAAGTCACGATCAAACTCGTGAAAGGTGCGGAGCCCGAAGACCGTCTGGCTTACGTTCACTTCCGCAACCCTGATGATGCGAGAGAGGCCAGACACAGCAAGCAGAGAATCATTCTTTACGACAAGGCTGTTATCGTTGAGCCTGTCTATGATAATCCTGCAAGGAGCAGGCCTCGTTCTCGCAGCTATTCGCCCGTACCCGATCGCTATGACGAGCGCTACAGGCCTCGTTCGCCGTATGAACGAGTCTACGACGAAAGGTATGACTACCCTCCCCGCGGTTACTTGCCTCCTGGACCTTACCGAGACTATAGGCCGCCTCCTTTCGAGTACAGTCCTCGAGGCCATCCCTATCATGGAGGCCATCACAGGCCGCCTTATTACGGGCATCACCCTGTTCACGGATCGTTTCGGGGAGGCTACGATCGCTATGACGCCAAGAAGGACCGCTTTCCGAACTATTTGCACCATATCTCTCCGGAAGATGACCCCCTCGCCACTCGCACCCTCTTTGCCGGTAACTTGGAGATCAACATAACAGAAGAAGAACTTCGACGTATCTTCAACAGATATGGTGTAGTTGAAGATATTGACATAAAACGACCTCCACCCGGAACTGGGAATGCTTATGCTTTTGTAAGATTTGAGAATCTTGACATGGCCAATCGCTGTAAGGTTGAGCTTTCAGGTAGGACGTTACTTTTGTTGATTAATCAATAGCTAATGATTGAATTTTGCGATTTGTAGGTCAGTACATCGGCAAGTTTCAAGTAAAGATTGGTTACGGAAAAGCGACCCCCTCAACGAGAATCTGGGTTGGAGGACTGGGTTCCTGGACGTCACTAGCTCAGCTCGAGCGAGAGTTTGATCGTTTTGGAGCGATAAAGAAAATCGACTACAGCAAAGGCGATAACTGTGCCTACATTTTGTACGAAACTATCGAAGCTGCACAAGCAGCTGTACAAGACATGCGAGGCTTCCCGCTAGGGGTGCGGATCGCAGGCTCAGAACTGATTTTGCTGATCCAAATCCTTCAGGCTCGTCTTCCGCATTCCCGGCTAAAGCTGCGAAATCGGCTGGTTACCCCGAAGGCGGCTCCAGCTCCAAGGAGGACTATCCCGCAGGATTTCCAGCAGGCTATGGTGAAGATTATTACGCAAGAGGTCGGGATAAAGGCCGCAGCTCTGAGAAACGAGGAACCAGTCGCAATAGCGGTGACTTTGACGAGTGGAGCAGACGCCCGCCACCTGCTGATGAATTTGATGGGTCGAGAAGGTCTCACTCGCCGGGTAGTCCAGGCCGACAGTCTGACGGAGAGGCTGGAGCCGTTGCTTCGGCTCGCAACCTAACGGAGCTCACTCGAAACGCGAGCACGACCTGGAATGGCGCACTCATCCTGAAGAATTCTCTCTTCCCCACCAAGCTCCACTTGACTGCGGGGGAAAGTGGTATCATCGACCTGCTGCTCAGGGACGAGGAAGGCAAGTCGCAGCTGCGGATCACGCAGCGGCTAAGACTGGACCCACCCAAACTGGATGACGTATCGAGAAGAGTCGGAGCCTCAGCCTCTCATGCCATTTTTCTCGGCATGCCGACTTCAGGCTCTGTGTCGAACAGTGACGACCCACCGTCCAGACCCGCCCGCTGCGAAACCTGGTCTCGTACCTGAAGCAGAAAGAAGCGGCAGGTGTCATTTCGCTCACCAGCAAAGAGTCTGATATTACCGGGGTCCTGTATGCTTTCCCGCCGTGCCAGTTCGCGTCGGAAATGCTGCGGAAGACGGCCACGTCCCTCACTGACGAAGCACTCAAAGAAGATCACTTGGTTGTTGTCGTTGTCAAAGGGGATCAGCTTAACGCCTGTTAGAATGATTTAAGTTACGTGTAGACGCAAGTTAAACCCGTATATATCTTTCCTTGTTTCGTTAAAGTATCGCTTTTTCTCACTCTTCCAGATTAAACAAGAATTACGGTTCGAGCATCGAGAAAGATGCCGCAGAGACCCGCAGAAAGGGCTATTTAAGATTCTGTTTGTTCGGGAAGAAAAGTGAAAAACTGAAAAAGATTAGGTGTGTGCTGTGGTGAAAAAAGTGAAGTTTTTCTTTTGCAGATTTAGGTGCTTCCAAGCAGAGTTAAAAGTTTTGTGGTTTGAGAAATAGTTCGAGAAGCAGAAAAAAGGTTTGGAAAATTAAGTGTTGTTTCCAGTGGCGTCTCTTGTGTGAAATCAGTTTTAAGTTTAAGTGAAGAATCAAGTGCGTGTAAAAGTTGAGAAAAGAAAAAAGTTGGTTTAGTGTGTTAAGTGCTTATCAAAGTGAAAAGCAAAAAGAAGAAAAGGTTCAAAAGTTCAAAGTGAATTTCTGAAGTTTTGCTTCCGTGCCGTGTTGCTTTTTTGGGTGTTAGTGGTTTCGATAAGGACATCCCGAGGAAAAGAAACGCAAAAATCTGTGTTTTAATCGTGTCGAGTGATTTGGAAAAGTGGAAAAAAGTGAACAAATCTATGGTGGACATCGTTTCAGTGAATCAGTGAAATATCTCAAGTTTTGAGCAAAGTGGAAGCTAAAACACTCCCCGACCGAGGATCTTGTGTGGAAAGCTGCGGCAGTAGTTTCGAGATTGTAGTTTTTAAGTTATAATACTAACTAACACGCTTTAATGTCAATCCTTACTTTAGACTACTTTGATTGAGGAATAAACGGTTTAATATATTCAAGTGTCAGATTTTCATTTGTCCTGCATTACTTTGATATATTAGATTTATCGTACGGTACCGCCTATCAGTGCTTCCATTTTCCGTTTTCCCTTAAAGAGGGTACGGTTTCCCCTTTTTTCCCGTTCCCTTGTAGATATTATCAAGTTTCTTTTTCCCCTTCCATCTAGATATCAAGCTACACTTCTCTGTTTTTTTCCCTTTTGAGACCCAGTTTTCCCATTTTAAGGGAATTTCCCTCAGAAGTGGAACCAGTCCCCCATACTGAGCAAAGATTGTCAATTTTTAGTTTGCGAATTTCTCAATAGATGGCGTTAGACATTTGTTGACAATATCGGGAAACAAAACATCATTCGGTGGTATCTTACCATCGTGTAATGAATCATTGTTGGTATTATTATTCAATTTATAATTTATTATGGAAACTTCTGCTCTGAACCTTAATGATGAATCTCCTTCCTCCGTTTACTGCACTGAACCGAAGGAGCAAAATGTCAACAGAACACAGGTTTTGGTACTTCCTCATACAACGATTATTTACGGACAGACCCCGAAAACTATAGGCCGGTAATCATTATAGACAAAAATAATGTCGTGTTATCGTTTTTTAAAAGATTTTATGCTTCCAGCGAACACTTCAGTGCCATAGCGCAGAAACTAGGACTGTCCGAGGAACAGCTGGCGAGAAAAGTTGCGAAAATGTCAAGTCAAGAAAAGCTGGAACTACTCAGGAACTTTTATGCGGAAAAAGTTCCTGAAGTGGAGACTGTTTACCGCACATTAAGCAGCTCGATAAAAGACGAAGAAAGCAAAAACGATCATGCGGTAGGTCATGATTCGGACTCGAAGACTCCTGTTTTACGAGAAGACAATGTTGAAGGTTTAACACAAAAAAGAAAACGAGCGAGGAAGATAAGTTCCTCTAGTTCAGACGATGAAATGAACGAGTCACATCATCTTCAGACAGCAAACATTAAAAAATCTGAAATTGCTGTTCAGACAGAACAAGTCAGTTCTGGGACGGACTCCGAAAAGCCTCTGTCGATGTGCAGCTACAAAGAATTTGAAACTTTTCTCTTTGGAGAAATAAGTCCGAAGAAAAAGCCAGCTCCCGCCAAACCAAAATCGAAGGACACGCTCGATAACCACAGTTTTCTGGACTCTCGAGATCCCGTTTCAGTCCCCGAAGTTAAAACGATTGTTGAAGAGCCACTGTCACCAAAGCGCGGGTTCGTGCCACCCTCGATCACGTTCGACGCCAGCAAATGGAGTCCCGCACCTCAACGCAGCATGCTCGATATCGTGAAAGACTTATCGAAGGCCAAGCGACTGTTAGAAATGGGCCAGATACCTCAATCTAGTGTTCCTTTCTTATAGTTTTTCCAGAGTGGTATAATTGTCTTAAAATTGATTTTTACCATTGATTTATAATCAAGACTTTACATGCTGTTTTTTAAGCTTTTTTAATCTTGGCTTGTTTTTAATAAACGATAGTTACGTTTGATTTCGACTGTTTGAATTGGTTATCGATAGGTGGTGCAGTATAGCTGAGTTCAAGAAGCACTGTAAAGACAAACCTAATCAATAATTCACGTAAAGATTACCGTACAAAACACCGTTAAAAAGGCACCGTTACAGTGCCTTTCCGTAGTTTCTCAGTTCCTTTTGACAGTTGCCTGCATCGCCTTAGAGCGTCCTAATTTTAAACTACGTCCAAACTGCCTATCTCAAGGTCACTAAAAAGGCACCGTAAAAGGCACCGTCATTTTGAACTGGGTGTCTTACGTTCTCAGCAAGTTTTTCAGTCTTTATAGTGTAGCTTTGTTCTGCTTTTAAGTTAAAGACTGGTCGATAATAAGCTAATTTATGTCTTATATTCATATAAATTTAGTACTATTCAACAATATACATCCATTTTTTCTGTTCTTTTCTTTAGGAATGCTTTTTTAGCAACCGCACACACGCTCCTTGTGCTTTAGTTTACTCGGCTAACAAGTCTTAATCTTGTTAGTCGAGGCTCGTAAGAACAGGGGGCAAAAAAAAGTGTCTTGCTCAAGTCAAACCTTTTGTTAGCACACAAGCTTTTTTAAGGTACTGAAGTTAACGCTGAATCGTAGCAACTTGGATGAGCTAGCGAACAGTAATTTTCAAAAGAAGTGAATTGCACAGCCATTACTGTGTGTAGTACAGAAGGTTTAGAGTAAGTACAGCAGTACTGTGACAACGTAATCAAGTACCCACGTGGTAGATTAGTTTCTAACTGCTTGTGACGTACGCACCATTAGATCTATTGAATGTTACCGGGGGTACACACGCAACAAAGGAGTGTATATACGCTGTAGATTTTCACTCCCTGTGTTCCGATCTCCCCCTTCCACTTGGACAATAGAGAAGCTACACTGCGGGCTGGTTGTAGCAACAATTGCCGACAATTCCCAGATGACACTCTTGTGTGTTGTATGATGCACTTGCGTCGATTATTGTCACTTCAGGAGCTTTGCCAGACCTCCCTTAACACACGCACCTTGCAATAACACATTCGCGTTTAATGGACCCGCCGTGCTGCTGCTGCTGCTGCTGCTGCTGCTCATTTTTTTTTCGCTCGTTCAAAAGCCCCTTGATGCAATTCTTGTAATGGACTGGATTTTTTTTTTTCATCAGTTAACTTTCAGAGTAAAAATTTTAGTTGAAATAACTCTTCAACTATAAGTATAGTCTTGGTAAAGCAAAATAGAGTCGTCTGCTACTGTTGACCAAGCTCTAACTGTTTGTTCAACACCAGCAGACGAGAGAGAGAGCTTTCAGTTATCGCCGCTTGAGGGCCACTGAATATGGCCAGTACTAATCATTCCACGTTTGGCATAGGATAAAGTCGTCTCAGAGTTCAGTAGTTAAATATTCATAACTGAAGAGGGTCTGAAGGGTTTAGGGAATTGAAACTGGGGGGCTTTGTATGGACGGCAATTTACTAGTTATGCGGTAATGTTTCCCATGACTCCTCAGGGTCCGCAAGGAAGATTCAATGAGCGGGAATGTAAGAGTGGGCGGCAGCGTTTCCAATTGCGATTAGGTGCATTACTTTACAGGGTAATTAGACGTGTGACAAGCGCAAAAGGGGCTATTTGATTCTGCGGGATTCCCAAAGCTAAAGGGATCAAGCGATAAAGGACAAAGGGGCCGGGCACGCGACTTGGGCTTCAGGTTTAGTCAGGCGGTAAACAAGACTTGAAGTTGGCCGTGGCCAGGAACTTTTCCAAGTGGGCATGCGAAGCTAATCCCGCGGGAATCGTGTCGTGTGCACTCTGTCAAAGTCCTTGGGAAAACTAGCCAGTCGGCCACTCGCCGTACAATATCCATATATTTGTGCTGCTGATCTATAACTTAAGACACGCCCGCCTGCTTCTTCACGGCAAAACAAATCCTAGAATCGTACAAAATCTTAGTACAATTCACGGATTTAGTCTTATAACCAAGCGTGTTTCAAGTAATGTATACGGAGTAGTGGGTCTCTCTTTATTCATCGATTACACTATTTATTGATAACGAAATGGAAAACAAAGTTGGAGTAAGTGTTTGAAGATAGAGCAGATGGTATGAGTGTGGTATATTAGTAAGCGAGAAGATTCACTGATCCGTTTCGACGCCCTGGTGATGCTTATGTATCACTGCGGGGACCTCGACATTTTGACCCTCCGACACATGTGTCACTTCTTTTTGCCACCCTCTGCCCAACATCATCATCCCCACATCTCCGTAAGCCAATAATCAACACACACAAAAAAAATCCTTGTTTACATGTTTAACACAGTTGTATAAAGCAGCTAATGGATGTTTGAAAGCTGAAAATAAGACAAACTAAATCAATTAAATGACGTAATAATATCTGAAGCATATCCATCGTTTCAATTAAATATAATACTTCCAGCAATGCTTAAAAAAGACTTCGACAAGTAGGAAATATTGCTGGAAAATGAGGGAAAGGTAGGGCGTAGTTGGTTCTACAAGCTAGAATAATATTGGTGGACAGTGGAGAGTAGGAAATAGCCAATAGGAGGAGAGGAGGTCTCGTGTGGACACTGGACACAAATGAAGACGTACGACGCCAGTCCTGCTTACACCCACCGGCCATTTACTTGATGAGATCGCTTGTTTCTTAGCTTTTACTATTACTATTCTGCTCTCGTAATGATGTATTTATGTTAACTTGGTAATACTGTATATACTTAACTTGATTTATTTTCATTTCGTTTAATTTGATTTATTGATTTTCGAATTATTTATTTTTTTTTTGTGAGACATTTATTGAAAGAAAAAACATGGTGACACACGATCTGGACATTACACTCATTGAGGAATAATCGAAACACTTTTAACACACAAATGATCAAAAATCAGCCGAGCAGGTTGGAGAACTGTACAGACTGCTGGCTACTAGTGAAACCTAGTGAATTGTTCATCAGATCGCTGTTGTTATTCACTTGGCGCTGATTATTGTTGCCTTTGTATTTCACGTTCTGCGAATCGGTACCGAAGCCGCCGGGAGTTGGTGATTCCTCGTGGTTTCGTTTGGTTTCTGAAAGAAAATAAAGTTTCGTATTAATATTTGACTTTGTAGGAACTACAAATGAAACTTCAATTGTCCATAAAAAAGGAGTAGAAGCGAAAAGTAGTAGCGAAAACGTCAAGCCCAATCGCAGTTTCATTTTTCACTCTTCTGAGTCTAACTAACTGCGCATCAACTATTCATGCATTTCTTTTGTCAAGGCCCAGGAAACAATTGGATGCATATGCCGCATGGGAAAACGGTGTTAAAACAAGGCAGGATTCAATAGCTTTTCGCTCTCTGTTCCTTTCTTGCTGCTCCTCTGCAGTAATTTTTGAAGTATTTTAGAACTGAACTCTTGAACAGGACGACTGGAAAAAATGGAGGGAGGAATCAATTTTGCAAGGACCAATCTTGATGGCATCCGCGGCGATGACCATCGATCCTCTGATAATTGGGTTAGCATCGAAGTTTTCTCCCGCGCGTCAGACAAATATTGTGTCAGCCAATTGACCCAACTTCGGGGCACAACTACTGAACAGCCACTTCTTTGGCCTTGTCTCATCTGATCGCATGTCAAAAACCCGGTTAAAGACAAACCCGAACTTTACTTCACTGAACTCAACTGAAACTGCAACTTCTCATCGGGATCGATAGATCCATAAACCCTGATGTTTGAGATTCATGCCAAGAATCGAGGAACAGTGTACAAACAAACTGGAGGGTCACGGAGCAAAATGGAAGAATAAAAGAGGGATATCGAGCAAGGAAGAACATCTCTGTTTGGATCTCATCAGCCAAAGTGGCCAAAGATAGAGTGGGCTCGACCTATGCTTGTCGTTTGTCTTCATTTGCGTCGCATGACCACGACCTCTGGTCAAAAGGACACTCTTTCTCCTCCCCTTCTTTACTATCATCTTGTTTCACTCCCGCTTATTGCTTCTTTCTTTTCTTCTTGTTTATACTCTTCAGTTTTACTTCTATGGCGATAGACTTTTCAAGTTCATGGTATGTATACTTACTCAGAGGAAGTTTTGATGAGAGGTCGCCGTTAGATTCGACTGAACATAATTTAGTTTTGAAATCTGGCGACGCAGTTCCTTTAGAGTCTTCCGACTTCACCGAAGATGAAGATGTCGGTGGGGAACCAGCAGAAGTCGAACCGGTCTTCTGCTGCGTTAATCTCTCCTGCTTGCGGAACTTGGCCCGTCGGTTCTGGAACCAAACCTGTCGATCGTTTAAAATTAGTTCACATTCATCTTTACTTATTTACAACTCGAACTATCAAGTTAAGGTTTAAGATAGTTCAAGGTTTAAAAAATTAGATCAAACACGAGCCAGATAGTACAAACAGGAGCTGACAAATTTTAATCCTGTTGGTCTTCGCAGGAGTAACAAGGGGAGAGAAGGGGATGTAACTACATTGTCTGCAGTACACAGAACACAGAGGATTAGGCATGTTAGTTTGTCACATAAGGCTAGTTAGGGGTAAAAAAAATGGCCTCTAGTGACTAAGGCTGCAGTACAAGGAGGGACACGTATAGTTTGTGTTGTGTCAACATGCACGGATCATTGAAAAAGCCGCGTAGCGGATCACTGCGTCTTGGACGGGACGGGTCCACACCACACGGTGCTCTTCCATTGCGTTCCCCCCTTTGCTCTAACCAAACAGCGTGGCCATCTGCCGCACTTTGACGAGTTACCGTCGCCAAGTCATAACAAACAAGTCCCTCTGAATCGACTAGGTTTTTCTGTACCCTTTATGGCGAGTTCAGTCAATGGGCTCCTGTATATTAGTAGATTTAATAACATGTATACTTCTTGTACTCCTATGGTTTTGGTCTGGGAATGTAACTCTGAGTGGGGATGTTTAAATTATTCACCACTTGCTACCCGCACTCATGTTTAGTAATGGATTTCATGCAGGATTTTCCGGTTGACTGTCACTGCGCTAGATCTGACTGGTTTGTAGAATCAGGGTATATAAGGGATTTATTACAATTAGGTTTGTTAGTGTAAGGTGGCTCTTATTAACTTATTTGCATAAGCTAGAACTGAGTTACATGAATGGCTGGTTAAATGTTAGTTTGATAAATGAGTTAGTTTACCTGGACACGAGCTTCGGTCAAATCGATTCTCATCGCAATTTCTTCTCGAGTGTAAATGTCAGGATAATGAGTTTCTTGGAAAGCTCTTTCCAGTTCCTAACAAGAAACACGAATTAAGGTCTACGAGTTAGATTTGATTTAGCAGACGACAAACCTTAAGCTGTGCTGAAGTGAACGTAGTTCTAATGCGCCTTTGTTTTCGTTTTTCCGCTAAAGTGGATAGAGGTACACCCATGGAGACACCCATGGGCATGCCGACCCCCATAGAAACTCCCATTCCAACGGGTAAGTGCATTCCTTGATGAAGAGAAATGGGCATATTGCCTAAGCCAAAACTCATGGCCATGGAACAAGGTGGCTCCATAGCATTCATCATAGCCTGCTGCTGTGCTGAACTCAACGCCGATCCTCCCGAGGACCCCATACCTCTTCCCTCTGAAGAAATCTGCTGCTGCTGCTGCTGTGGTTGCTGTGTGTGCTGCTGATCGCCATTGTACACTTTATAAGCACCACCTATTCAAACTGTTTTTAGCATCTCGTGTATAACTGAAGCGGAAAGTGAGCTTACCTTGAAAGTGAAGGTTGTTTTGATGTCCGAAGATGGTGCCTCCTACTCCGGCGGCTGCAGACGAAGGTGTTCTAGGTGAAGCACACAGAACTGCGTTGGCGGAAGAAGCTAACGAAGACAGGGCATTGTGCTGGAATCCGGAATAGAGACTAGCACCGGCAGTGGAGTAAGTTGTCGAAGAGAGTAATCTAGCTCCTGAGGAGGAAACACTACCTGAGCCGCTGATGGAGGACGGGTTGTAACGATGCGGGACGTACGAGGTATTGGTACACGAAGCTAGCATCGGAATCTGCGAGCAGGAGATCTCAGTGTAGTGGCCGTTATAGCCGCTTGATTGAATGCTGCTGAGAGGTGTAGTGAGAGTAGTAGGTGACCCTTCCATCGTCGATGCAGAAGCTGAGGTCGGAAAAGTGCACGGCGAATCGAAGGAACTAAGATGTTGCTGATGTCCTCCAGCCGCCGGAGTGGAAGAGTAAGCGCCGTTGTAATCCATGATGAAAACTTGTTAGTTTATTCGAGTCTTAACTCTGCAAGGTCCCGGCGAAGTAGGTTCGAGAATCTTCTCTCAGAGTTAGCACTTGCAACGAAATAGTTTTGACCGTGAAAGAGTTAGTCAGTGGACAGTATGGCGACGGCAAAAGATGAATAAATGGAAAAACGTCAAGTAGGTGACGTGAAAAGAGCGGTAGTAACTTAATCAAGAGCCTTAGGCGGGTAACGAGCGGGTCTCCATATCGAATTATGACGCTGATTGCTGAGCGTAATGTGATAATCAGATTGCCAGACTTGGAGAACGGACTTAGAGATTTTCACTTGCTGTTATAGCACCGACGACACCGCCAACAGTAGACACACCAGGCTCACTTCATCCCGCTTAATTCAATCAACTCCACAAGCGAGAGAAAGCAAGACCACAAACCTGGGCCAAATCCGGCTTTAGCAGACGCTTTGCTATTGTATGCAGCTCGTCACAGCCACTAGCCGTCGCCAAATCAAATCAAAGGGCGGAGCTGCCGACCCTATTGGCGCCCAGCTCGCGCAACTTCCCGCGACCTCCACTACGCCTACGCCCACTCCACTCCACCAAACCGTGTACCTTACGTTTCTTCGGCCCTATACTCGTATTCTTAAACCTAGGTCACTACTCCACTGACAACAGGAAGACCATATACATTAAATTTCCTTCTGCATTGATCCTATTTGGTTTCTTTTGTACTATTTATGTACTTAGTAAGTTGAATACTAGATTGTAAAACCTGTGCTTCTTTGTTAAGCTACTTGATTTTGGTAGAGACTGGGGTATCTTAAGATCTCAACTCCTTTACAGTTCACAGCGTATTCAAGATGAGTGCATCCCGAACCGTTTTTATTATTATTAATTATTATTATTACATATTATTGTATATACTCTTGTCTAATGAGTATTATAGCTAATTTGTTTTTCCGATCCAGATGCAGATTGTAGTATAGCTAACGTACTTGAATGTATTGTTGAAGTTCTGTATTAATAATAAAAAATCCTGCATTTCTTGTGCACATTCAGTGAATGAGTGTTGATGAGAAGAAAAATCATTATAAATTAATGTATATTTCTTTATATGCAGACTAATATGTGCGATTTTAAATAGTTTATGTGATCATACTATATTATTGCTACGGTCTTCAAATTAGTTAACAAATACTTCATTCATAAAATCTATAAGAGTTGTGAAAAATACTATTGCATAAATGTTAATTAAATCCATTATTCAAGCCGACATGATTATTAAATCTTTAAATTCATCAATAACATATATAATTAGCTAATTAACTAGACATTGTTCAAGAGTTTCGTCTACACAATATTCGTTTCTGTTCAAGACCATGTTC
This sequence comes from Eulimnadia texana, assembly GCA_002872375.1. Taxonomy (NCBI): domain Eukaryota; kingdom Metazoa; phylum Arthropoda; class Branchiopoda; order Diplostraca; family Limnadiidae; genus Eulimnadia; species Eulimnadia texana. The sequence continues at coordinate 17,570,660 of NKDA01000001.1, forward strand.
GTGGCCATTTGTTTCAAAAAATGTTGATGTCACATAAGGAAAAATTACGATCTTAGATAAAGATGAGTCCGAGCCATGGTTTTTTGTACCGTACAAAACAATGTAAAAAAGGCACCGGTACGATGGTACGGCACGATTTTACGTATATTTCCCTTTACGGTGATTTTCTGTAGTGTCTTTTGTCGGTGCCTTTTCGTAGTGGTCAGCAACGTCCTTATACGCGGCCTAATTTTAAAGTACGTTTAAAATACCAGTTCAGGGTCACTAAAAAGGCACCATAAAAGGCACCTTCATTGTTACGTGGGAAAGAATGGATATGTTTACGTAGCTTTACTCTACCGCCAGTTCTGAGTGTTCTGAACCGTTTCTGAACAGCCCGTAAACGGCTCACCCTCAATTGAACCGAACTTGAACCATGCCTCAAAGCTGTGAACCGTTTCTAAACAGCCCTTAAACGGCTCACCCTCAATTGAACCGAACCTGAACCATACCTCAAAGCTGTGAACAGTTTCTGAACAGCCCTTAAACGGCTCACCCTCAATTGAACCGAACCTGAACCATGCCTCAAAGCTGTGAACCGTTTCTCGAACCCGTTCATGGCTGCATTTAAATTTCTAATGAGCCTAAAGCCTTTTGTAAGTCTCTGAAACATCATTTTATAGGCTTCTTCACTTTGCACGATATATAAGCCATTTTTGAACCGAACCGTGAACCAAAGCTGTAAGTGAACCGGAACCGAACCGAACCGAACCGTGGCCACTACAAGATGAACCGTGCTGAACCGAAACCACGGATTATTTTGTAAATCTCCCAAGTTTTTATTTGAGAAAAATTAACACCATCTAGCGGCTGTTTTTGAAACTAAGTTCAACTTTGTATCAAAACAAACGTGAGAATTTGACCCAGTAAAAAGATCATATCAATTCCGTGCCGTTGCCGGGATGCCCAGAAGTTCTAACGAGTTTCTTTCAAACTTCAATTAGTGGGCGATAAAATGCGGTAATAGAAAATTCAGCTTTCTATAACTTTCGTTTATACTCTCCTTAACATTAAGATGAACTTCGTGAACTCTTATGAGTGATGTATTTTATCTTGTATTCAATAGAAATGTCCTATAAGGAACTGGAAATCGGCTATCAAGGTCTACAGAAATCCATAAGTCGGGCATCATTCTACATCGGGGACGAGGGCGAACTCGTTGCTCAGAGAAGTGAAGATTTTGACGCCCCGCTCTACGTCTACACTTCGTCAAAGTCTCCGTCACAGACCAAACATCCAAATTGCCCGATTTGTCAGCAGGTCTGTTGCTAATATCTGCATTTATGCGTTATTTGTGCTTGCTTGTGTATTCTATTTTCTTTTTGTTTTTATGCAGCAGTAACAACCATTCGCTTTTTCGTTTCTGCTTGAGTACTTTGCCTCTTAAGTTCTTGTTTTGAACTTTTCGGGCCCTTCACACATTCTGAGTTATCGTTTTTCCGTTCCTCCCTGCTTTGGTTTATTCTGTTTTTCACATACAATGGACTGGTCACGTCTGTTTCAGGTATCAAAAATAATTAAGAGCATGCACTTTCATACTTGTGCATAATTTACTCATCAATAAACATACGTTCAGATATAAAGAAATATTTCTGGAAGTAGGGAATGGACTGCAGCGACTGCTCCGAGACCACCCGCTCGTCTCAGAGAAATGTCGACATGGACTTTGATGATTTCGAGACTGATTCTCTAGACTCGCAAGGATGCGGCAAACAAGTAATCGTCGGGATCTGCGCCATGGGCAAAAAATCGCAGTCGAAGCCCATGAAAGAAATCCTATCCCGACTCGAAGAGTTTGAGTACATAAAGACTGTCGTATTCCCTGAAGAAACGATATTGAAGGCATTTTTTCTATTTTATTATGTTGAATTCTTTTCTAATTTTGAATGAACTTTAACAGGAACCTGTTGAGAAATGGCCAGTTTGCGACTGCCTCATCTCGTTTCACTCGAAAGGTTTCCCGCTGGACAAAGCTGTCGCTTATGCTGAACTCGTTCGTCCGTACATAATCAACAACCTGAGAAAGCAGTTTGATTTGCAGGTAATTTTTTTAAAAAATTCATATTTTATCTGAAATTATGTTTTATTCTGTTAAAGGATCGAAGGAAAGTCTATAAAATGCTGCAGCAAGAGGGGATTGACTTACCTCGTTTCGCTATTCTGGATAGGGACTCGCCAGATCCTTCACGTAAAAAAATACAACAGCTTATAAAATCTAATTTGTTAAATAATTATTTAATGCGTACAGAACACATGCTCGTCGAAAGTGAGGACCATGTTGAAATCAACGGAGAAATTTTCAACAAACCGTTTGTCGAGAAACCCGTTTCGGCCGAGGATCACAACATTTACATTTATTATCCCACATCCGCGGGTGGAGGGTCTCAACGTCTATTCCGGAAGGTCTTTCATTTTTTTAATTTATTAAAATAAGTGTAAAATTTATAGCAATTTTGTTACGAATTTTGCAGATTGCTAACCGCAGTAGTGTTTACTCGCCCGAGTCGAGCGTTAGGAAAACGGGGTCCTTCATTTACGAGGACTTTATGCCAACAGATGGGACTGACGTTAAAGTATATTAGTATACTAAATGTGTAAACAAATAGAAAATAATAAATTATCATATAAAAATATGAAAAATGATGCGTAAAAATAATAGAAAAATTATAAATAAGCAAAATTAAACATAATAGGTTACTGCAAATGTGAAAGAAATAAATCATAATATAAAAAACTGAAAGAAGTGTTAATAAACTAGGAGTTTGTAAATGTAAAGTATACTATTATGTATAAGGTGTAGGTACTATATGTCTACATGATAACTGGATCTTAGAAACTTGAATTTTTGTCTTTGAAAACTAGGTTTACACTGTTGGGCCTGATTACGCGCACGCAGAAGCTCGCAAATCGCCAGCTCTGGATGGCAAAGTCGAACGAGATCGGGATGGTAAAGAGATTCGCTATCCTGTCATCTTGACCAATTCCGAGAAACTTATCGCCCGCAAAGTCTGCCTCGCCTTCAAACAAACAGTCTGTGGTTTCGACCTTCTGCGGTACGTCCGGTTATCAAGAAATTTTAATTTTCCTAATTTATGTAATTATTATTTTTATTATAGGGCGAATGGCAGGTCTTACGTTTGCGACGTGAACGGCTTCAGTTTCGTGAAAAATTCGCCAAAATATTACGACGATTGCGCCCGTATTCTGGGCAACATGATTTTACGTCGCCTGGCTCCAACGCTGCACATCCCCTGGGCCCCCCCGTTTCAGCTGGACGATCCGCCTATCGTCCCAACGACTTTTGGGAAAATGTGAAAAATGAATGAGTTAATTGAATAATAGATTGAGTAAATGTTTTAAGAATAGGATGGAGCTGCGATGCGTTGTTGCAGTTATACGCCACGGAGACCGAACGCCCAAGCAGAAAATGAAAATGGAAGTCCGGCATCCAAAGTAATAAAAAATTATTTATAGTAGATAACTTTAGTAAGAAAAACCGTAAAGTAAAATATCTACTTTATTTATTATGTAGATTTTTTGAGCTGTGGGAGAAGTACGGGGCTCCTGCCGGAAGAAACAGTTTACACGTGAAGCTGAAGAAACCAGCGCAGCTCCAAGAAGTGCTGGATATTGCCCGCTCGCTCCTGCAGGACATCGAAGACGGGAATGGAGACGCTCAGCTCGAAGAGAAGAAAGCGAAACTCGAACAACTGAAATCTGTACTGGAAATGTAAGGAAAAAATCAAAATCTACCCAAAAACATCAAAAAATCTTAGCTTTAAAATAATTAAATTTAATTAATGAAATTTTAAATCTTAATACATTATAATAAAATTGATAAATAAAGTAAAATAAAAATAAATTAGAAATATCGTAATGAAATGTCAATTTAAAATAATAAGATATATAATTAATGTAAATTTGCGTTTGGTTTAAAAGTACAGGCGTTTAATTAATTCATATACAAAATATAGATGTATCAATAATATATATGTAAATATATGTTAATTAAAAATATAATTAATGTAAAATTTGATTTTGGTTTAAAGGTATGGGCATGTTAATTAATTAATATATAAAACAGATATGTATATATTATTAATATATGTACTTTAAAATGATTAAATATATAATTAATAAAAAATTTGCCTTTGGTTTAAAGGTATGGGCATTTCTCGGGCATCAACCGCAAAGTGCAGTTAAAATACCAACCGAGAGGTCGACCCAATCACAGCAGCAGTGAAGACGACCAGCCCAAAGAGCCTTCACTTTTACTGATCCTCAAATGGGGAGGCGAATTGACCCCCGCTGGAAGGGTTCAGGCCGAAGAGCTGGGAAGGATTTTCCGTTGCATGTACCCGGGAGGCCAAGGTACCATCGATTATCGTTACTAATCTATTATTAGAATCCCGCACCGTGTTTCCGATTTCGATTGCCCTTTTTTCCACTTCCCTTATTTTCCCTTTTTCCCCTCCGTACTAAAAAGCAAGGCTGTACTTCCAAATTTTCCCTTTTCAGTTATTTTCCCCTTTTTCCCCTCCGTACTAGAAAGCAAGGCTGTACTTCCAGATTTCCCCTTTTCCCCTCCGTACTAGAATACAAGGCTGCACTTCCGGATTTTCCCTCTTCCCTTATTTTTCCCTTTCAGACTCCAATTCCCCCTTTTTTCAGGGAATTTCCCTGTCAAGTGGAAACGCTGATCCCGTAATAGGTTCATTCGTTCATGAAAGGTAACCAAGGGCTGGGGCTTTTACGTTTGCATTCAACGTATCGCCACGATTTGAAGATTTACGCTTCGGATGAGGGACGAGTCCAGATGACGGCAGCAGCTTTTGCCAAGGGACTTTTGGCCCTGGAAGGTGAACTGACTCCGATTCTGGTCCAAATGGTCAAATCGGCCCACACCAATGGCCTGCTGGATAACGATGGGGAAGCATCAACACTTCAACAACTGTAAATGATTTATCATTTATTAGTTAATATTGATTAATATAGTTTTGGATTATCCAAGGGTTAAGAAGCGTCTGCAGGAAGTGCTGCAAGTAGACAGGGAACTGACTTCTGCCGAAAAACTAGAAATTAATCCTTGCAGTGCTAGGTCCATTGAAATTGCACTGGCTGGTATAGGCAATCCCGTGAAATGCTGCGAAAAAGTCTACGAACTCATTACTGCCCTGGTTGAAGTGATCAGAGCTAAAAGAGACGATCCGAAAGCTAAAAGTAATTTTTATAAATGTTTATCTGTTCGTACTAAAATTATTTTATTGAATAAAATTATATTATTATTATGGATAAAGCTATTTTTTTTTGTAAATATGATATTTATCCATACTAAAATAATGTTCTCTGTATGTATATATATATATATATCTAAATTGATTATATGTAGTCAATTGATCAATAAATTAAACTTAATAATAACTAATCAAGTAACTTAAAAATAATTTCTTACCTTAATTAAACTAATTAGTTTATACATGTGAAAATTATGATTTTTTTCGTGAATACATCTAGATGGTTTGCTGTATCACGGTGAAACGTGGGAGCTTATGGCACGTCGCTGGAGCAAACTGGAAAAAGATTTCAAACTTCGGGAAAATCATTTCGATTTGTCTAAAATTCCTGATATCTACGACTGCATCAAATACGACCTGCAGCATAACCAGGCCGCACTGAAGTAACTTGAACACACATATGTTCATTTTAAATACGATATAAAAATGATAAATAATTCGTATATATGTCTAGATTTAATATCATTACTGAACATTAGTTGTATTGAGTGTCTCCAATATACAGGGAAATTCCCTGAAAAGGGGAATGTGGGGTCTGAAAAGGGAAAAATAAGGGAAAAGGGGGAAAATAAGGGAAGAGGGAAAAAAGGGAAATTGAAAGTAGAAACACTGATTAAATTACTATACATTTCATTAATTGCTTTTTTTTAAAGGTTCCATCAAATGCAAGAGCTCTATGTCCACTCCAAAGCTCTGGCAGATATAGTTATCCCTCAAGAATACGGTTTGACCCCAGTGCAGAAACTTGCTATTGGTCAAGCGATCTGCAGTCCCTTGCTGAGGAAAATACGCGCTGATTTGCAGAGAAATATCGAGGAAGACTTACTGCCGGATGAATCGGTCAATAGACTTGATCCACGGTAATTTGCCAAGTCTTAAAAAAGCCAGTTTTATTAATGAATCTGTTAATATTTTCAATAATTACTTAGAAAAATAATATTAATGGGAAAAAAATTAATCTTAAATAATTTAATTAAAAGCATATTTTATTATTTTATAATTAATATTTTTAATTTTACGTATTGAAAGGGATTTAAAAGTAAATTTCTTTACAGTACATTGCATTAATGAAATCTACATTTATTTAAGTATATATTATTTTATATAATTTTTGTGATTGTATATAAATAATTTTTATATTTACTAGTTATTCGCACGGAGTCTCCAGTCCGGGCCGTCACGTTCGTACGCGTTTATACTTCACCAGTGAGAGCCATTTGCATTCGCTGTTGACCGTGCTGCGCTACGGAGGACTTATTCCTGTAAAACTTAATTACATTCATATTAATTCATAATTACTTAGTTTTTTTACGTTATAGGGTGGAGAAGAGGGAGACGAGCAATGGCGACGTGCCATGGACTACGTCAGCCAGGTTTCCGAACTGAATTACATGGCCCAAGTGGTGATTATGTTGTACGAGGACCCGACGAAAGACCCGCAGTCTGACGAAAGGTTCCACGTGGAGCTGCACTTTAGTCCAGGGGTCAACTGCTGCGTCCAGAAAAATCTTCCGCCTGGACCGGGATTCAGAACTCATCATAATTTTAATGATAGTCCACTTTCTGCCCAGTCAGTGGTAAGTTATCCATTTCTGTATATTATTACTGAAATTTGAGTATTGTTTAGTAGTGTGTGTAGTTATTTAAAATTATCGGTTGTATATTTTCGCTTTTATTTGAACTAGAATAACTGTATTATTAATTTTCAGGATATCTTCATATTTTACCTTTATTCCTAATTTCTTTGGATTTCATTCATTATTTACTTATTTAGTTCATGAAATAAAATGTTCATTTCGTTTATTACTATTTTTTATATCATGTATTAATTATAAAAACATAATTTTCAGATTTTACTATAGTTTTATACTTTAATTAAACTAAAAGTAATAGTGCAATGCATATAACAATAATTTTTATATGATACGTTTGATCCAGGTTGAGCAGTTCGCCAAATTTGGTCCCGTCAATGGAGGAACGGGTTTGCTACCAAGCAGGATCGATGAAGAAGAAGACTTTTCCTTGGAAAATCCTGCAATGGATGCGGTTCCGGGACCTGTGCATACAGAACACTATGATGTCGCCAAACAGAAAAATCCACTGCCAAAAACCAACCAATCGGTAAATGATTACAAATAAATTGTAATTTATTTAATGAAAATAATTTAAATTTAAATGTTATAAACACTTTTCTGTAATAAATCATAAACAATAATAGTGATAGTAAAATGATTTAATAGTAAAAAAAACTAATTTATTACCCAAATAGTTTCTTTTGTGAGTAGATTTTGTTCTGTATTCATCTTTTGCATTTCGTCTTGTGATTTGACGTTAAGTTTCCAAATATTATGACTTGATTATTAAAAGCATGAGGCAGTATAATGAATATCGCATTGTTCGACACTTGAAATGTTAAAAAGGCAAAATTTACTCGTCGTCGGTGTCTGAATCGTAGTCGGATTCATCCGAATCGTCATACATTCTATTGTTAGCAGCTTCCTCGTTACTCTCGTAAAGCATGATGAGCATTTCTGCGTAATTCGACTCGAGCTGTGCCCTCTGATCTGCTACCTGAACCGCTAGTCTGGTGAAAACACGTTCAGCAGGACGACTGGTAGCAGGTATCGCCAAAACAACGCGGGCCAGCTGAGCAATTCTAGGGAAACGAACCGCGTTTTCCTTCCACCAATCCAGCGGATCCGTAGACAAATCGCTGAGAAACTCCGTAGTTGAAAGGTACTGCTCCAGCTCGTCTGCGAACGTTACGGACGTCTCCATGTTGATCGCTAGACCGGTAAAAAGTTCAGCAGCATATTGGAACAGCTTTTGCTTATCGCCGGACGTGAGGAAAGAAAGCGTAACAAAACGCGGATCGAGTAGCGATGCTACCAAGAAAGGCGTAGCCGGATAGCCTGCCGCAAAGTAGCGAGATTTAATCGAATCCGTGAAGGATTTAGCGAAGATTTTAATGGCAGGATCGTCTGCGGAAGTGAGAGATCCCAGCAGACTGTGCAGCGCTGGATATACAGAGCTTCCGGTGACTGACCTCTCGATGCTGTCGACCAATGGCTGGAAGACGTTGACCAACAATTCCGCCAATCGCCAGTGACCGGAAGTTGGCACTGCGATTTGATCCATCCGGAAGTTCGATTGCGACTTCCGGTCTTCCATGGCAGTTGTGAGGTAGTTCCGGAGTTCCAGCGCTTCCTGCAGCATGGAGATCTTGTTGAGCGGTCCGTAAAAGTGGAATTTGATCTTCCTGGCCAGTCCAGCGTCTCGTACAAGTTTCTTCAGTAGTTTGCGGGCTGGACTAGAGTTCCAGAAGTAATGGAACATGGTATCGAAAACTGCTACCGTGTCTCGCAGATCTTTTGATACTTTGATACTGTTGTTCAAGGCCCGCCGTAGTGTGGTTGCGAAACAGGGTAGTTCACATCTTACCATCTCGCACTCAGCAGCCGAATAGATTCTTGAAAAGTCGTCTGTGACCAGTGCCGCTACGGCCTATGAGATAAAAAGCTGCATATTAACTGTACTGTGATAATAACTTATTAAAATACTGTAATGCCATAAGTCTTAAAGGTGTCGTCGACTGCTCTGTTCATATCAAGGCAATCCTCGACCTGCTTTACACCCAGGACAAATTTTTGGTACTTCCACGACGAATCCACAAAATGGAAAGTCAGCGTCACGTTCCTCTCGTTCCTGTCCGAGGTCCAGAAATCCACCGAGCAGGACGGAATGAATCCCTGATTCACTAAACTGCCGACGCGGAACTTGAGATCTCGTTTAAGAGCCTCGAACTTGAACTGAAGCTTGCAGAGGATCATCTGGAGGCTAACTCCTTGTGCCACTTCAGGATTTAAGACTCTCATGAGCTCTTGGAAACTTTCTGCGGTGTAAAACGAAATTGGCCGCAGGTCTACGATCAACATCTGGACGATTGCGTTCGCACAGGCCCGCTGCCTCATTCGCAGAATATAGCCTGAATTAAAATTGACTTTTTATCAATTAAACATTAAAAGTTCAGTAGAAACTTACTATCAAGAGTGGTTTGTCTGTGCCTTGCCCTAGTAAAAATTTTGCTGCTTATCACTCTGCTGTTGGGCTCCATTTTGTTGGATAGACGTTGACTGTTTCGAGGGAAGTGTTGAACTGTGTTAACTAGGGGCAGTTTTTCCACTGTGGGTTTTGGGTTTTCCCTTCGAGAGGCCTCTGTTTTCCCTTTATTTCCCTTCGTCCGGGTCAACTTGATTTCCCTTTTTTCCCTTTTTAAAATCTCCACTTTCCTTTCCTTTTTCTCTTCTGCATAAGAGCTCAAAAAACCTTACTTCAGCTGTATATTGGTTAGATGTCCATGTTTCATAGTCGGAAATTTGCGTTTTCCCTTAATTTCCCTTTTCCCTTCATTTCCCCTTTTGAGACCCGATTTTCCCTTTTTAAGGAAATTTCCCTGTAAAATGGAAGCACTGACTAGGGGCTTTTGGGCAAGGCTTTATAGGAACCCTCAGGGGCCTCGAGTCCCAGAGTTCTGATTGGTTCTCAGCCGTGCTAGACCGTTGGCGATTGGTTGGATTCGAGGGGTTGACAACTCCAAAAAATTAATTTCAAATGTAGATTTAAAAAATACAAGTAAATTTAAACTTTAAGATAAAAAATTGGACTTGAAAATGCTGGGGAAAAATAAAACTGTAAATCTTGTAAAAACATGAAAAAAGTGAAAACATTCAATAGAAAAATTACAAAAATAGAAAAATTCACGCAGAAAAATCGAATCAGGGTGTTCAAGCCATGCGCTCTGCTCTAGGATGCTGAAGTACTTGCACAGTTTAAAATTTAAGTATTTTTTGTTATTGGAATTTACTGGAATGTATTTAATTTCAAAGGGTATTTTAATTCTGAGTTTATATATTTCTTAATTCTAAGATTATATAAATAAATCAAGAATATGTATATAAATTTTAGTTAAATTTTGTCTTGTTATTTTCCGGGATCTTGTTGTCTGTTGTCTGTTGTCTTGTCTTCAGTTGGTCACTCGCTGTAGTCAAGCAGCCCTTTAATCAAGGTCATCCTAGGTCATTCAAGGTCATTCAAGGTCATTCAAGGTCATTCCGAAGTTCGGGTCAACGTTCTCCTCCTTTTGATCAAATTCATTGGGACCAATTTTCTTATACGGGTTAAATGTTTTTGACAATATGATTGAAATGAAGTGTGGGATAACAAAGTTACGCTTCTATTGTTTATGACAATATTTACTAGTTTGGGTTGTTCTTATTCGCTATGTTATAAGTGCTTTCATTAATTTTTCAGGGGCTGCCTAATGGACACACTGCCCAACAAACCAGTGGATTTAAGTTACCAGTGAATTCAACGGAACCTATTCCTATTCGGTACAATTTAGCTACACAGTCAGGTTGGCCGAGTGGTTAAGGCGCCAGACTTAAGATCTGGTCCCCAAATGGGGTCGTGGGTTCGAACCCCACACCTGACAAACTTTCTTTTATCGTTTTTTTTCTTAGTTTATCTTTACTTTGTACATATTTCGGGCTGTTCAGATATAGAAGATATTGAGATAAGCAAATTTTAAAGTAATTTTAGCATTTATAAGGATCTGTCAAGCAATTTTTTAGTCCTCGTCTTGTTTGTTTCCAGATACTGTGCTAGTGTGAATGATTATACATGATGAAATAATTCTTTTACATGATTTTAAAATTTATAGTGCTTCTTCGAACCGTAATCCGCTGGATAGTCCCCATCTCAGTTTCCCACCGACTTCGGCCTCGTCTCCGTCGTTAGTTGACGGCGGAGTAGTCGTTTCGACCTCAGTCAATTCCTCGTCGGCCCGTGCGGAATCATACCTGACCGACAGCGACAAACTGGAACCACCACGAGCCAAAGGTACTTATTATTTACAGATAATTTGTACAAGCTAACGTTCGTATATTGATATATAATAATTCAATTAGTAAAATTAATATTTTGACGTCTAAATAACATTTTAATTAGTACTTACATAAAACTAAATGCGTAATACACTAGCTTTTAGCGAAATTAAAAAATTAAATTTTCCTTGTTTGTCTGGTTACTAGTTCACGAAATTTTAAAATTAATTAACATTAGCTTAAATTATTCTATAAATAGAATAACTATTATTAGTATGTGTTAATAGTAATTAATTAAATTTAATTAATTGAATCGGACGCAGCTCATACGGTGAGCATCGTCTGTTCGTCTCACCTCCAAAACGAACTGGACACACTGAACGAAGAAGGTAAAAACTGGGAGTAAATTTCTATTCAACCCCAAATCTTCATTAATTAATTTTAAATATCCTTTAAAATTTAATATATTATTTGTTTAAGTATTTTTTGCACCTTTTCCGTAATAAAAGCGCACAACAAAATCTCACTAATACTAATTTTCAGATTATTTTAGATTATTTAGATACTTAAATATTTTTTCCAAGGTTCGGAAGCCATGCGCAGACACCGCCATTCGATACCCAGCCATTTAAACGCTGCTATGACAACACAGCGCCATTCGCTATTCGCAGAAAGGCTGCAGAGGTTCCAGCAGCAGCACCAGAAGCATCAGCACCCAGCGCTTTTCAGCACTGCAGTCATCAGCGGAAGCTCCAGTGCCCTGAACTCTCTGCCATTATCCCAAACACAGGTATATTTTCCATAGTTTCTTCAAATCCGTTCGTAAATTTGCGTTTCTGTTAAGGTGTAACACTCGCCCTGGGTCTGGGCAATGCTGCTACCGTCGATCCCTGCGCTTTTGTGGGGGTACCAGCGATTCGTCCATTAGAAACGCTGCACAACGGACTTTCTATGAAGCAACTGGATGATTTTCTGGCTAGAATGGCTACAGCACAGCCTGGTAGTCCATTTTTCAACGAAGCTTTTTCCCCAGGATTTTAACGTGAAGTAATTTTTAATGAAACTTGAACGTAGTAGCAAACTGCAAGCACAAGAATACATTGGGCCAATAGCATAAAGCGGCAAAAACAGACTTGAAATGAATGGAAAGACAAATTACATGAAAAAAAAAATTGCAAAAAGTAAAAAACTGAAGACTAAATTAGGGCTTGGTTAAATTTTCAAGTTCTTTTTCCAGTTAGAGAGAGAGCAAAATTTCTCCAAATTCACTAACAGTTTCATTGTTCACTTCGCAGCTGATCACAAATTTCAAGTCAATGGTGCTCACCTAAGTAAAAAAAAATATATATATATACATAATTTCAAATAATTTTACTAATTTTACGCAAAATTTAAGTTAATTAAAGTTTACCGGAGTTGGGGAAGCTATCAGGATTATCTGCGTAATGGCTGACGGTGGCAGAAATGGATTGAAAGCTGGAAGGCTTGTCCCAGAGGGCGGTTGCAGTTTCACCCGGAAAGTCTGGAAAATTTAAGTTTAAATGAAATTAATTGAATATAACTAAATTTATTATAATTATCAATAGATAAAAATAATATATGGCAAAAGCAATAAAAATAATGAAATAATTAAAATTAGAATAAAACAGAAGTAAAATTTATGATGGAAAATATTATTTTAATTAAAAATCGAAAACAATCTTTACAGTGTTTCCAGAATTTTTAACTTTTTGTTTGAATTAATGTTAATCTTAATTATTCATTAATTGAATTGATGTAGTTTATTATTATTTTTGTTTTTTTGTTTTGTTTATTGTTTATTATATTATGTTAATTACTTTTGGAACGATGGCCTGGAAGGTGTACGAACTGAGCGGGCTGGCGAAACGACTCGTAGTCGAAACGACAAAAACGTGGACGTTCTGGAGATAAAATTAATGAATAGATAGCATTAGTTTAGCAGTTAAAATACTTTTATTTAAATTGATTATAATAATATAAATAAAACAAATTAAATTAAAAATAAAACTTTATCAGTAAAACTATTATTATGTATTCATTTTATATATTTAGAAGTATTATTATTTTAAACAATTAAATACCTCGGGTAAATCGGCACGAGCGCTGTGAAGAACAGCATTCAGACCGTCTGGCTGCGACAGTAAATCCACTGAAGGTCTTGCACCTTTTAAAGTAAACACAATGGTAGCAGCAACAGAAAAAGTAGCAGAACTAGTGGTTAAAGCGGTAATAGTAAGACTACTAGTAGGATAAGTGCACTAGCACCACACGAAGTAATAGTTGTAGTATAGTAGTAGTAGTAGTGGTAGTGGGAGTAGTAGTAGTGATAGCAATAGAAGTAGTAGCGGCAGTAGTAGTAGTAGTAGTAGCAATAGTAGCGCTAGGATTAGCAATAGTAGTAGTAGTGATAACAAAATTAGTTCATATATACCTGGTTTGATATCTTCAAATCGTACAAAAATCTCACTCAACGAAGGCATAGCTTTGGCCTGCGGGACAGCAGTTGCTGGCAACGGGTTAGGAGACACGGGGCCGCTCTGCAGAATCGGCACATCGTCCGTTAACAAGCTTCCCGTAGAAACAAGGGCCGAGGATGAGACGGGCTCAAGATTTAAGCTCAGATCCAGAATCGCATCCACCAAGGCAATGTCGCTGCTTTCTGCAGGTTTAGGCGCTGCTGTCGGTGCGAGGGACGCTACCTTCAACTCTCCGACCAGGGAATCGAGGTCCAGGCTGTTGAGGCTTAGCCCAGAAGGCGCTGGAATCGACGCTGGTACTTGTACGACTGGAGAAAAAGGATAAATTACATTACTATTAATTAAAAATAATTAAAATAATTAATAAATACAGTTAATTAATAAAGATGTTAGAAAATAATTTTTAGAGTTAAATATATTCAATAAAATAAATATAACAAAATATAAAATACAATATATACATATATATATTATTCAAGCGTGTATTCTAGGCCTGGAATCCAGTATTGAATTATGGCCCTTTTTACATGTTACAGTTTATAATTCTCTTTGTGGTAAATATTGCTACATTAGTAAATTTACTCATTATAAAAATGAAAATGTGAAAAGAAAAGAAAAGTAAAAACAAAAACAAAAACAAAAACAAAAACAAGAACAAAAAAAAACAAAAAAACATAAAAACAAAATAAAAAACAAGAAAACACAAACACAAAACAAAACGAGTCAACTAAAACAACAACTATTATAATCGAAAGTAGTCGCAAAATTAGAAGAAAAAAAAAACAGTTAAACAAATCTCTTAGTTTGGATGCAAAACTGTACAATGGATTTTATCATAAATTCTGAATTCAGCATTCGGATGTCTATCGGTATTCCGCGGGTCTCAGCTTTACGCTGTAAAGTGTGTCGTTCATTGGAATAACGAGGGCATTCCAGGAGGAAATGCTCCACTGTTTCTCTGCAATTGTCGCAGGAGGAGCAGTTTGGAGATTCAGTCTTTTGGAATCGATGTAGACTGTCATTGAGAGGGGCATGGCCAGTCCTCAGTTGAGTCAAAAGTGATTGCCATTTTCTCGGGATTTGTAGTTTTGTCGAGGTCCAAACGCCTTCTGACACTGAGGGCTGTATTTCAAAGAGGTGTCTACCACTCTCCCCGTTACACCATTCCCTCTGCCACTGTTTCATGCAGAGGTCACGAATTTGTTTCCTAATGCAGGATTTGGGAACTCGAATGTTTGTAATACTCTCGCTGGAATCCACGCTGGCGGATTTTGCTAGTTGGTCCGCTTTCTCGTTCCCGGGTATGCCAATGTGAGCTGGGACCCAGAAGAACCTGACAGTATGTCGACCAGTTTTGAGTCGTTTCAGCGTTTCTTCAGCAAGAGTATTGTAACGTTCAGCATTTTGGAGTATTTTGAGCGAGGCTTGACTGTCCGAGTAGATGTTGATTCGGTGAGTGGTGTCGAGGTTCAGTAAAAACTCAGTCGCCTTCAGAATGGCCAGCTGCTCCGCCTGGGTCACCGAAGCGTGTTCAGGTAGTACGTAAGATTTGCTGTGGACATCCCTGTTTTGTGCGTCCAGTACTACCGCCGCGGCTCCCACTCTGTCACCACATTTAGAACCGTCCGTGTAAATATGGAAGTCGGCAGTGGATCTAAGTTCTTGTATGTCGTGCCGGGCCATAGTTGGGTCGAGGAAGGTAATGGGCAGCTTCTCGACATTCCAGGGCTCTTGCATTTTGGATTTTTGTTCCAGCCCTTGAAGAGTTTTTTCTGCGACGTTCCTTTGCAGGTCGGCATACGCCAGTTCAAGCGCAGTTGGGTATTTAGACACTTGGTCGTAATCCCAACTCTGAAAGGTGGGATGGTCCTTGAGTTGAAGCAGCCTGGATACTGCGTTGAGACGTGCTCTTCTCAAGATCACATGGAGGGGTGGCAGGTTTGCTTCCACCTCCAGTGCTGTTGTCGATGTTTTGAGCGTTGCTCCAGTTATCAACAAGGCTGCCCTGCGATGGATTGTCTCTATAGGCTTCAGATGGCACCTTTTAGTGATACTCCACGAAATTGCTGCATACGTTACAACCGGTAATACTGCGCTTACATATAAACTGCGCATGGTGTCTCGATGAAGACCCCAATAGCGCCGGCATATAGTTGTTGATTGCTGTAGTTTCCATCCAGCTTTGGCTGCCACTGATTTGGCGTGAAGAGATCCCGTCAGCTTTTTATCAAGGATAACACCTAAAAGGTTCACAGCATCCTTGGGCTGAATCTGGGCTCCTGCCCATCTTACCGGAGTGTCCTCCGGTTTTCTTTTCTTTGAGAAGTGGACTAGCTCTGTCTTCTGGGTTCCGAAGGCCATGCGGTTTTCTCGCGCCCACTCCGTTACTGATTGTAAAGCTGGTTCTAGAATCTTGGCGTTTTGTTCGGCAGACTGACCTTTAACCATTATAATAAAGTCATCTGCGAATGCCTGTGCGACTATTTCAGGAGATCGGTTTAATGAAACCAGCAAATCATCCACCGCAAGAGTGAAAAGGATGGGCGACAATGGGGAACCCTGTGGGACTCCTTTTGTTAACCAATGTAGTGAACTGCTGTTCGAGTTACTATTGGTGACTGTGAAGGATCGACCACTTAGGAAAGATTTGATCCATCGGCAGAGGCTGCTTGGAAGTCCCTTTTGAGCCAGCTTTCGGAGGGTCATCTGATGGTCAATTGTATCGAATGCTTTTTGCATATCTAATTTAATCAGGGAAAGCGTCCCTCTTTCTCCGAAACTGGATGTGACAAGGTTAGTTGCATTTAGGATTGCGTCCACGGCGGAGATGTGTTGTTGAAATCCGTATTGTGCCGGGTGGAGCAGCTGATTCTCATGGATGGCGAACTGGAGTCGTTTTGTGATGATTTTTTCTAATAATTTGCCCATTGTGCAGAGCAGAGAAATGGGCCGGTAAGCCGATATATCCAAGTAGTCTGATTTGTTTGGTTTTTTCAACAAAATTACTTTTGCTCTTTTCCATACCGTAGGGTAGTGGCAATGTCGCAGTGAGGCATTAAACAGTTTTAGTAAGCTGTCTTTTAGACTGGGGTATGCCTTCTGCAATATAATGGTTTGTACTCCATCCTCTCCTGGACTTTTCTTGGGATCTGTGGTATTTAATGAAAGTAACAGTTCGGCTGCAGTTATCTGCTGTAAGATATCTGGTTCGGTTGTTGTGCTGGAGGAGTCTGTAGCAAAATATGTTGGTGGGGGAGATAATACCCCTCCAAGCAAGTCCGAGGCGAAGTGGTCGAGAATATCCTTCTCATTAGCCAGAATGCTTCCTTCGCTGGTTCTTACTGCGTGAGGGAAGGCTACGTCCGATGGAGGTTTGGTGATACGGTTGTATAAGGTCCATGATTTGTTCGTTTCTAGATTTTCAAGATTTTCTCTAAAGGAGTTTCGTTTAGTTGTTCTTATGGACTTTCTGAGTTCTGCTTTACTTTTCTTCAGAGATACGAGCGAAGCTGTTGTGCGAGTCTTCCTCCAGATTTTTTCGAAGCGTCTTATTTTCTCTTTAAGTTCGCTGAGCTGGTGCGTCCACCATGGCTGATTATACCTTTGGTGGGACCGTCTATCTATGCTGCAATCCATCGCCCGTTGTATGTTTTCGGTGAGACTATTGGCAAAAAGATCCACTTCGTCTGGCGAATTCATCGGTTGCTGGAGTCTGGGATCTGAATTGATTAAGGATTGTATGGTTTGATTAAGGAGGTGCCAATTAGCGTTTTTGTAGTCCCAGCGTGTGCGGCTTCTCGGGGCTGCGAGTAATCCACAATTGAACGTCCCCACCACAGGGAAATGATCGGACGAAGTTTCCCACTCCATGCCGTATTCCACCTGCACTTCCGTAAATTTGAGAGACATGGTTGAAGATGCGCATAAGAGATCAATTGTTGAAGTTTCCCCGTAAGGGCTCCGGTAAGTGTACTGGTTGCTAGGATTAAGTACACGAGCGTTCATGATGGTCAGGAATGAGGCGAGTTCCTCCCCGAAAACATCCGTACGGCTGTCCCAGTCGCCGTGATGAGCGTTAAAGTCGCCACCCAGTATCAAACCTGAAGTTTTCCTTGATATATCCTGGACCCACATTAACTGATCTCTAAATATGTCTAGTGGCGTGCAGGGACGCCGGTAAATGCAGATTATTTTTATGTTCAGGGGAACCCACAACACAGAGCTTCCGAATGTTGTACATTCTGTTTGCTGCCACTGCTTTTTCTGGATGTGTCTTGATATTAATATTGCCGAAGGAGAATCGGGTGAACTTATCACCCACCATCCCCTAGGGGGGTAGTTCAACAATTTAACCGGAATCTCTTGGCAGAGCAGGATGTCTGCTTGATTAAATGAGGCATTGAATAGTAGTGCATGAAGCACTGGCCAACTTTTATGTAGATTTAAAACAGCAAATTTGATATGTTTCTGAGATTTACTGGTCATTTTGGTTATAGATGTAAGTCAACCGTTTCGTAGCCTTGTAGAAATGCGGGCAAGTTTTGTCGGCAGCTGCGTGACCATCCCCACAGTTGACACATTTCCGTGGTTTGTCGGATGCAGGGCAGGACTTCGTGTTGTGTTTGTCTGCACATAATCCGCACCTTTCCTCATTTTTGCAGTACTTTGCGATGTGGTTGTATCCTTGGCATTTGTAACATCGCGTCACTAGTCGAGCAGGATCAACATTCACAACCGGGTGGGACTTGTTGAACATGAGGATTCGACCATTTTGCAGGGCTAAATTTTTTGTGTTTGCGTCTTTCAGTTCCAACTTGAGATGGCCACTTTCTGGCTCTCCTTTTTCGTTTCTCTTGCAGAAAACATATCTCAATCCCTTGACGGTTCCTCGCAGAAATCGGTTTCGCATCTCGATTTCCTCAATCAGTGCATTGGTTGTTACGTAAGGGGCGAATTGAACGATGACCGCGTGTTTGATTGACGGGGGTTGTACGGATTGGAGCTTCAGCTGTTCCTTTTTGTTTTCCAGAATTGTCTTTGCGATGTCTCGCTGCTCTACTGTTGCAAAAGTGAGAAGAGTCTTGTGGTTGTGCAGAGGGCGCATCTGTTCCACCACTGGTCCTTGCGCCTTCGAATTGAGAGCGTTGTCAAGTTTATTCAGTGTTATTTCTTCGGAGGTGCCGATGATGAGCTTCGCTTTTGGAGTCGGTTGAGGCTTTAGTGCAACTGCGGCTGCGTAAGTTTTGTGCTGGGAAGCAGAGTGGTCCTGGAGGACTTTGTCCGCCAAAAGAAGCTTGAGTTTTTTGTTTTCTTCATACGCACGGGTTAGTTTTTGCTTAAGTACTTCAATTTCTTGATTAAGGATTGCAACCTCAGTCTTGTCGGTTTGGGTCGTTTGCTGGTTGTCATCCTCATTCGAGACCGATTGCTGCGTGCTTGTTTCAGGTTGAGTAAGAGAGTCTCCTGTTGTATTCTGCTGACCGACAGATGACCTTTCCGTTGTCGTCTGAGTTTTTTCTTTGCGTCTTGCCCCAGTGCCACAGTTATCGCAGTATTTATGGTTTCCACAATTCGGGCGAAATGCCTTCGAGCAACGCTCGCACTCTTTTTCTCCAGTTTTCGCTGGGGTCATCTTGATGCCCCGAGTTCAACGTTTGACCTTTGTCTAGCAGAGCACCTAGCAACTAACACTATTCAATTCCTTTGCCTTGTAATCGTGTCTATAAGCGTAGTTATTGATATTAGAACTTCCGAATGCGAATGAATGTTTGTTCTCTCAATGAACTTGATGATTGTTTTATTGATTTACTCTCGCTTTTCACTCAAAACCAATTTGAAACTGCGGAGCACTGAAACGCACGTCCGAACAGATCAAAGGGTCTCAGTACATATAATATATATATTATTATATTACATTATATTAATTGTTTATTAATTATTAATTTACTTATACTACAAACCTGGAAGTAAGGTTTTAGCGGGTGTTGGGACTTCATTTTTCTTGGCTAGAAGGTTGAGAGGGATTTTGTCGGGCTGTTTGTGGAAAGTAGACGAGTGTTTGGCGCTGGATGGCAGGTTCTGCTTCAGTAAAGTTTCCCCGAGAAGGTCCAGTTCTTCTAAACCTTTGGGCTTGGGTTTACTTTCCACCGTTTCCCCGGTTTTCCCCGGCAAGGACTCTCCTCCTAAAATTCAAAAATTGTTACAAATAAATTTTTAATACGTAATAACTTAATTAATTTCTTATTTTTGGGGAAGTACCTAAGGAATTGCTGTTGTTTTCTAATGGGAGAGGCTGAAGTAGACTCGGAGTAAGATCGATTTGCGAAGACAGTACTCGGTCATCTGCAAACAGTATCATTATTATTATTATTATTATTATTACCTTTGCAACTCTATTATTACTGCTATACCCAAGGATAGTAGTGGATCATCCAGAACGCTGACAGGTGCAGATTGCAAAGGACCTCTAGGAGGAGACGGAAGATCCACCAAGAGATTCGAGTTCCGAGTTTCGATTGTTTTCACAGCAGCACCGTTGTGCAAAAGCTTGCTCTTCTCCAGCACTTTCTCCAGGTCTTCACTGGCCCGTAACATATCACCTACACAAAAAAATTCAATTTAATTTTAACTATTAAAATTTAATTTAATAAGTTTAAGTGATCGGTTACAACTACGCAGAATGTTGTCGTAAATCTAATTTTAGTCTTAAGATGTAATTGTAGTCGATTTTTCTACTGTTATATAATGCTGAATAATAACTAGTGAGGCAATTATACCGAAGCAGCTTTCGTGTTCATCCGTTTCCGAGGCCAAGCGAGCGATATTTGACTGCAGTTTCTGGCAATTCGTCGCTAGTTCCCGACACAGCTCGAGCTCTTCAGCAGTCGCACCGTTAGCTTCAACGTTGTCCAGTAAATCGCTAAGCAATCTTACGTTATTATTAACTGTTTCCAGTTCCAGTCGGCAGCGAACAGCAAATTCTTGTCGTCTCTCGTCCTTTTTAAAACGCAAAATTTCAGTAATAAAATCAGTAATAAACTTTTTTGTTGTTGTTTACCTCCTTAACCATGCTTTTGATTAGTTTATTGGCTTCTTGTAGGTCTTCGGGATTTTTGCTGCGTAAAAGTTTCTGAAGCATGGCCTGCTTTTCCGAGTCCTCGAAAACGGGATTTTTGGGTCGGGGCGTGGGAGGCTCGAATTTACTGGAACAGGAAATCTGCGGATTTTCTTTAGCGACACCTTGTTTTTTCAGCATGTCGTAGGCCTCGAGGATTTTCGGGTGATCGTGCAGTTCTAGCGTCCACGCGTACAGCAGCTCGAGGACTTTTTCCTTGATGGTTGCGGGAGTCCTGTGGGCATCGTATTTTGGTGAAACTAACTTTATCATCTCATTCAGAAAACGAAATTTCCCGATTTCTGAATGAAAAGTTTTCCCGCAGTATTTCACGCACTCCTGCAGCAACTAGGAGAAAACGTGGGAAGGAAAAACGTTATTTGTAAAGAAATGCATACCTCTAGAAATTGAACGAGAATTTACTAGGAAAAAATTTTACCAAAAGAGCATTAAGGGCTTCTTTTTCTTGCGGTGAGTGCATTCGGTAGGCGATGAATTTAGTTGCAACTTGGGCTCCCTCACACTCATTATTTATTCTGCTGCAAATCTCGGACACGATTTCGGGGTCAGGCGAAGCCACTAGAGGATTTGTTGCTTTCACTATTAATACAAAATCATTTTACAAATTTTAAAAAAGAAACAGGAAAAAAGGAAAAATACCTATCAAAGTGTCGAGTGTATCACTCGCGTGAGCCATTGTTGGATTTTGGGATAATTCTGGAAATAAGATCTGTACGAAAAATATAAGGATTAATTGTAATCAACAGAAATAATTTAAATTAACCTGTAAAATTTTTCGTGTTTTATTGACTCGGCCGAATGAAAACAACTCAGCAGACCCCACAATGCAACAAGGGGAAATGTCATGTAACCGGTTACTTGTAATCAAATAACAATATGGCTGTGACTCCAGAAAATAACTACAGAAAAATCTAGATTTAAAATAAAATGTAATTTTTGTATTATTGAATAAATGAAAAAATAAAATTCAAAAGGAAATTCATTTTCATAATACTACCACTGCTGTTACATACTACCTCAACTCCCATTTCTCAAGAAAGAATGACATAAATTATACGGATATATTTAATTTGTAAATATTTTTTATCAATATTTTATTTTTATGAAATATTACTACTCTTATTATAAGGTTATTTCATTCAGTTATAATTTATTTTAGTAAAAAGTAGTACGTAGTTTACTAAATTGCCGCTAGATAGCGGAAAGCATTTGAATTTCCCGCGCTTTCCTGGAAGACTTTTGATTGGTTTTCAAGCATATGTAGCGCAGTGCTGATCAAACAACAATAAATAACTGAATTCATGTAAAAATGCAATTTTATCTTAAAAAAAAGAAATTCTGACCAATAGTTGATAAACTATAATTAAAATAATTTTACTGTTGTCAGATCAGTTCGTTATCGATACTGATAAATCAAGCCAGAAACCTGATTAGTTGTCAATTATCGGTTATCAACATCAGTATATCGATTTCGGTTTACGGAACATTTGCGATTATAATAAAATAAATAGTTTAATGACAAATGAATCTTATTGATAATTATTTTAACCTTATTTTGATATTTTAGTTTGTATTAAGTCAAGGATGATATAAATTTGAATATTTTTTGATAATGTAACCGTTACTGCTTACTCCAGTAACCGAGTACTATGATTATTGTAACTGTAAATAATTAAAAATCTACGAATTGAAGGGTTATTTTAGCATTTTATTTAAGAAGTAATTCTAGAAAATATCTTTTATATAGTTTTATGAAAATAAATATTTGAATAATTGTTATTATGAGCTACTGAAGTAGTCGGTAATCATTTTCATCTGCCATTGCAGTCGAGCAGCAGAGGATTCGAGCACTGACAAATTCCTAACGAATTTTTCTTCTTTTTTTCCTCAGTGACCTGCATGGCTCATCTTACGCCAATTTTGCATTAGAGTTTTACAAACTTATGGCCAGATCTGTTAGAAACTGCAAAGTTTTAACATTTCAGTAGTCAATGGATCCGGCTTTTGGGTGGATTCAGCCGGAGCAACTGGGTCCTGCTTACGATTTATGGTCTCGTCTATGGGAAAAGGAAAAATCATCATACATTTCCAGTGCAGCTGCTGCCAACAACTCGAATCTCCTACCTCAGAAAATCGGTAACGAATATTTCAACGTGGCCGAAATGGAAGGGGTTGACTCGCCAGACGGCAACAGGGGCCAAAAACGCAAGTACATCTCTAACAAGGCCAGCACCAGTATCGGTCTCAACAAATATCGTTCGACTCTCATCGGAAAATACAACGGTTGTCCCTGGCAGGGCTTGAGAGAAAGCTACAGTCCCGGGATGATTGGGTTTGTTTATTTTCTCGCTTTTGTTCGTATGTTCTAGTTTTTTTCACCTAAGTTTTTGCAGGTTGCACGAGGAAATAGAAGATTTTTTCCAGTACATGAGCCCCACTCCAGAAGAGCATCAGGTGCGAATGGACGTTGTCAAACGCATTGAAAATGTGGTCCTCGAGATTTGGCCGCACGCTAGGGTCGATATATTCGGCAGCTTTCGCACGGGGCTCTATTTGCCGACTAGGTAAAATCCTATCAAATCCCTAATGGCTCCCTAGCGTTTTATGTATACTTCTCGTTTACAGTGATATAGATCTTGTGGTTTTTGGCAATTGGGATGTTCTTCCGCTGCACACTCTCGAGAAGGCCCTGCTGGAGAAAGGGATTGCAGATAACAAAACGCTCAAAGTCCTCGACAAAGCGTCAGTATGTATTCTTGACTTTTTTTGATTTTTCTCAGCTGTTAGCACTTACCCGTTCATTATTGGCAGGTTCCAATCATCAAGTTAACAGACCGGACCACAGACGTCAAAGTCGATATTAGCTTCAACACGAAAAACGGGATCCAGAGTGCTGATCTTATACGTCACTTCAAAAGTATTATTCATTTATCTCTAAAAAATAAAAAAATATTAATTGTTATTTTTTTTTTTTAATTAGGAACATATCCAACGCTTCCTCGTTTAGTCCTCGTTTTGAAACAGTTCTTACTGCAGCGGGACCTGAACGAAGTTTTTACAGGTGGCATCAGCTCGTATAGCCTCATTTTAATGACTGTTAGTTTCCTGCAGGTGAAAATTTACGATTGTAGAAATATTTCTTATTTACATATTGTATTATTTTTTATATTTGATTTAGTTCTATTTTTTATCATTTTATATTGATTATTTTATAAATGTGTTAATGTATACATAAATATTATATATTGTATAAATAAGTATTATTGAAATATTTACTTATCCAATTATTTGCTCTATTTACTGCAGCTACACCCGCGTCTCGATGCCGGCTTCCCGACGGCCAATCTGGGAGTGCTTTTAATTGAATTTCTCGAGCTTTACGGTCGCCACTTCAATTATCTGAAAACGGCAATCAGGATACGTGGCGGAGGTTCCTATGTTCCCAAAGAACAGGTAAATATAGTAAATATATAAAAATAAAAATGAATAAAAAAAAGAAATAAAATACAAAAACAGGTAAAATAACTTATGGCTTATAACTGAACGCTTATTCTCGTTTTGTTTAGATCCAGCGTAATATATCGGAAGGGTATAGACCTTCCGTGCTGTGTATCGAGGACCCGCTGAACACGTCCAACGATATCGGCCGCAGCTCTTACGGAGCGCTTTCCGTGAAACAGGCCTTTGAGTATGCCTACATCACTCTCACAACGGCTGTTCATCCCCTCAACTCTGAAAGAAACGATCCTAATAAAAATAGGTAAAAAATAATATAAACAAATGCTATGAAGGAGTGAACGAGTTATGGTTTGGATGATGCTATTATTGATTTGGAAGCTGGGAAGGTAGTTAAGTAGAAGGGATCTGGACCAGAAAGAACTAACGAAAGATGAAAACAGTGTTTCCACTTTCATCGTCTCCTTTTCCCTCTCTTCCCTTATTTTCCCCTTTTTCCCTCCGCACTAGAATACAAAGCATACTTCCAGATTTTCCCTTTTCCCTATTTCTTGTGTTTCCCTTGTCAGGCCCCTGTTTCCCCTTTTTCAAGAAATTTCCCTGCAGAGTGGAAACACTGGGTGGAAATGATGAGCACTTATGTAGAGAAGGTTGAAGGTCAATGAGACGTGAAGGTTATAAGAGACTTTTAGGGAAAAGGAATTAACAGTAACTAAAAGACTAAAATTTACATGGAATATTAAAAAAAAAACGAACCTAAAAAGTTAGCAGGAAGGTCTCGTTTCGAAATCTCTGCATTTGATGATCAAGTACAGTCCATGTTCAATAAAAGAGGGTACAGCATGGTTGAAGTTCAAAGTCGTTTTTCGCTATTTATAAAATTTTACTGTAATTAATATATATAATTGTTGATAAAGTAAACTATATTTTAACTAAAATATTCATAGATGATCATGTGATACTCAAAGATCCTTGTAAAAACAAAGAAAAAGTGGCGTTTAACCTTGCCCTGCTGTATCCTATTGTAGTGAACATGACTGTACTTGTGTGTTGTAGCATACTGGGTAGGATCATCCGGGTGACGGACGAGGTAATAGAGTACCGGCAGTGGATCCAGCGCAACTTCCCGCTGACCTCTCCGTACGGGCTGTCGGGCGAAGTCTACGGGCCGAGCAGTTCCCGCACTCCCTCGCCCCCTAGCGACCAGAGCACTATCAACAAAGTACCAGAAAACTGACGCCTCAAAAAAGTTTCGATTTATCCTCTAGTGACAAATTTGTTTTCATTGCGTACATGGGTTTGCTGCATAAGGTTTTGATTTTCTATTTTTTTTTTTGTCTTGCTCCAATTCACTGCGGGCCGGGAAAAAGCATTTTTCTTTTTGTCTGCTGCAGTGCGCCCGTCTATTTCATTGAAATCTTTTTTCTTGCTATTATTATTATTATATCTCTTCGGCGTGTAAAACCAGATGGAATTGAATACACATATTGTTTATTGTAATCTACTTTGTAACGGAATAACTTAGTCAAAAATTGAATTTCAATTAATCAACGTTTAAAAAGTGAAACAAGGATAGCGGACACGGGAAAATTGTCGAACAGTCCTTCCCAGCAAATCCCGAACGAAGAGCCTCGTAATGCGAATCTTCCCGATAACTTAACGTTGTCCCGTTGCCCGCAAGGATCTCGTTGTCTTTGTTCAATGGCGGCCTGGAGTAATTCAAGTATTATTGTCATGAAATCATGAATTAGTAATCAGTAATTTACGCTAGGATAAAATTAAGAATTTCTCCGAGGAGACCGTGATGAATAATCGGGGCTTGAGCGACTTCGCAGACTGCTCGCTGAGCGCAAGCTTCCCCGTCGAATCCGAAACTGCGAATCAAAACAATGGGAAATTAATGAAACAACAGACAATTTCTTAATCTGCTGTATGCGTGGACACTCAATAAGCTCTTATGAGGCTGATTCAACACTGTCCACGCCATCGGCAGATTAGGAAAAAAAAAAATCCGAAACTGCGAATTAGAACAATGGGAAATTAATGAAACAGACAATTTCTTAATCTGCTGTATGCGTGGACACTCAATAAGCTCTTATGAGGCTGATTCAACACTGTCCACGCCATCGGCAGATTAGGAAAAAAAAAAAAAAAAGCTTGATACCTTCCCAGCATCTCCTTGACGGATTGAAAAATCGACTGCCGTTCTTCGTTGGATCTGAAATCGTAGAAATCATCAGATTTTCCTGACGATGTAGAAAGCAGTGACTGGATCTCTGAGCTTGAAGGCAAAAAAAATCTAAAGGGGAGGTCAAAGGTCAGAAAGGTACTGGTGTTTGACAGAGGCCTGACTGGGATAATCAAATCCATGGTAACTTTAATAGCGCTATTTTTAGGCAACGCCAGCAAGGATCTCTTCTTGCGGGATTTTTTCAGTTCAGGATCCTGAGCGATTACCACTGCAGCTACTAACAGAGCAAAAATGACAATTGCTGCCAAAGTCTTCATGGTGTTCTTCTACTGTTGAGCTTCTGGTAACTGGAGGAATCGAGTCCGGTTTAACACTTATATACCGATTCCACTTCTTCTGACTGGAAACTGATGAGAATTTTTATTTCGTTATTTCATTGTACCGATTGCTTTTTGTTGATTTTTTTTTGTTGTTGTTGTATTTTGTAAAAACCGAATTTTCTATAAGACGCCATTGTTGGTAAATGGTGGGATTTTTCGATTGCCACCGATCGCACGAAAATTTTTCACACAGAAAAATCTACGGAAGTCCGTTTTCTTATGGGAAATCAAGTATTTAATAGTTCAGTAGTTGACAATATAGGAAGTTAAAACATTAATAGTAATAATAATAATAATGGTAGATAATACAGCGATAATAGCAGATATTAATAGATCAATTTATTATAAAGTATCACAGTTAAATACAGGAATTTTTAATTTAGATATTTTGATTAATAAATTTGCGATATATATATCAAATTATTGCTGAGAATTCTTAATTTGTGAGAAAAAATACAAAGGGGTCCGAAACTCCGAGGAAAAGGGTACGAAGATTATTTGATAACATATGATAACATGGAGATAACAGGTTGATAACAGTGATAACATGACCTTAGGTGTACGAAGATTATTGGAAGTTTCGGACCCCTTGCAAAAAATCCTTTGATCGGTTTTGTATGGAAACTTCCGTGAGAAAGTCTCGTGAAGTGAATGGAAACTATTTTACTACTGGATCTATCATTCAAAAGTGGAAGAAATCTAACGGTTTACTATATTTTTGAACTATTTTTTCCCGTGAATATAAAAGCAGCGACTTAGCTCAACGAGAAATCAGTCCAGTTTCGTCGCCAAAACGTAAAACTTTTTTCGGCGGTTTTTTTAATTTACTTAAAAAAAAATATGAAAATTTTCATCGTTTTTGCCATTTTCATCTGCTTGATGGCAGCAGTTACAGCCAATCCTCGAGGATTTGCTGGTAAATCGCGACAGAAAAGATCTTTGCTGGCTCTTCCCAACAAGAGTTTAATGAAAGTGACGATGGATTTGATTATCCCAGTGAGTCAGTTGTCCAACACCAGCACTTTCCTGACCTTTGACCTGCCCTTCACTTTCTCACTTCCCACCAAAAAAGACATCGAGACTCTCCTGGTGACTGCCGCTGCTGCTGGAAGACTCAGCGACCACAACCAACTGGAATACTACCGATCCCTCGAGGATCGACAGGGTGTCTACTCCACCATCGGAGGAATCCTGACAAGGTATTAAAAACACTTATTCTTTGAAATGGCTGAAAATTTGAATTTCTACATTTTTCTCCAGCTTTGGATTTGATGGGGAAAGTTGCGCCCAGCGCGCCATTTGCGAAGCGGCCCAAGCGCCTGTAGTTCACCACGGACTTCTGGGCCAGATCGTCAACTTACTTCTGACGTAAATTTTCGTTCATTCAAAAGTTATTCCAGTATAAAAATAATACCGAATCATAGGCCTACCATCGCCAAAGCCAATGGAAACGAACTGGGTGAAGATTTACCGGAAAATATCAGAGAAAAAGGCTTTTATTTCGAAGCGTTTCGCGCGGGACTTGACGACAAGGACTGCGGCGCCATGTTTTCCTGTCCCCTGTCCTTGTTCCAGTTTCTTTACGTGGATTAATTTCTTAAATTTCATCAAGTATTTATAATTCCATTTTTGTTGTTGTTAACTTTGGTAGAGAGTATTTCAAGTAAAAGAAACTTTTATTTTCACTGAGAATTCCAAACGAGAAATAATACAAGACACATTTACATAAGAGTCAATTGAGTTGTTTTATTGGCAACCAAGAAACTGAAATGTTCATAGACTAAATTTTTCTATTCAAACCAGAGAAAAAGGGAAGGAAGAAGTGTAGTTAAGCGTAAAAGGATGTGTTTTCATTTTCAGTTTTCAGTTTTCAGTTTTCAGCAAATTGCTTTCTGGTGGGGGTAAGGAGGAAACGTGTGCTAGCCGCCATATTGTCTTATTCCTTGGCATTTTGCATTTAAAGTGACGGGAAAAAAACAAACAAACATTATTTGACACTAAAACAAATTTAAACAGCTAACTAAAAAAATTCACGAGAGAACAATATACAAGTGGAGTCAACAATATTTTCTTCTTCAGGCTGGAAGTCATAAATTTTGTCCGAAAAGAAAAAAAACCCAAGGTTCGCTAAAAATTAATTGTGCAGTTCGACTTGAAAAGTTTTTTTTTTAATATTTGGAGTTGTGTGTGAATTTACGGAGGAAAATGAAAAGACGTTTAAGGTCCGACTGATTTGGTGGGACGCTCCGTTAGCAGCGCAGTGTTTTCCGTGTGTGCAGGCGTGGAGGAGAGCGGAAGCGCTGCTGCTAAACTGGAACCTACGCTGCAGCCCAGGACGCAATTCTGGTGCGCCAAGTCCCTAAAATAAAAATAGATTTTATAAATATAATATAATATAATAATAATAATAATATATAATATAAAAATAGATTTTATCATTACTAATTTACCCATTACATTTAATTTTGATTTAACAAAGTCAATATTCCTAATAATTAACAAAATTCAGGGTTTTTTTTTAAACTATACGTAACGTAGATATGAAATTCTTATTCTTAATTAACATTATAATTAAGACTTACTGTAATAATTAATACTAATTAATTTATTGAATTTAATTCTTTTTTTTATTACCCGTTGACTTGACAAAAAGTTTCTGACTTATCAATGAAAGTTTAGATTAAAAAACAAAAAAACACTTGGGTGCGATTGATTATTCGCTTACACGCCCATTGAAAAGTTGCACCCACAACACACGAATCCAAGTTGGCTGTGTCACGCTAAGATTTACTGTTATTACATACTGGGAAATGATTAGATTGCTTATCTTTTTCCGTTAGCTTTTAACTAATTGTAAGTAGTCAAAACTTTACCGTTCGCTGTTTCGGAAGAGCGCCGTGATCTCCTCGAAAGTTTTGTTCTTAGTTTCGGGCACTTTCTTGTAAGTGAACACCCAGAACAAGGCGAGAAGGACGCTGAACGGCAGAAACGTGTAATTACCCAAGAAACTCTGCATTTCAAAACATAAATCAATTAATTTTGATTGGATTAGAGGTTATGTGAGGGAAGTGTAGGACCTTTAAAGGCAAGAATGACAATCCGACCACACAATTGGAGATCCAATTGACGAGCACAGCGATGGACATTGCGGCAGGACGAGGCCCTTGACTGAACAGTTCGGCTGTTATCATCCAAGGGATCGATCCCGGACCCACAGCGAAAAAGACCACGAACGACAGGGTAGCTACCACTGCCACGTATCGTACCCAGTCGATCAGATCCTTGAATATTTCAGTATAAGATTTATGAGTAATGTTTTGGGAGATTCAAGGGTTTCCTATACTTTGACGAGAAGTGAGATAGTGATGAAGATACTGAAGATGAACATTCCTCCCAGGCCCCAGAGATGAAGAGTCCGCCTTCCAGCGCGATCCATTAGCGGAATGGAGATCAGAGTCATTACTACCATTATAGTTCCGATGCCTACAACAACCCAACAACTCTTAGGACAATATACGATATAAAAACGTCATTTTTATTGTCTACCAATTGTAGCATATTTGGCGTGGTCTTTGTGCAGTCCGGCATCCGTGAAGAGGTCGGTGGAGAAGTAAAGTACCGCGTTTATTCCTGTTAAAATTCATTCAGGAACTTAGAGAATTATCTTAGCAATAGGATAATTAGTTAGAGCGATGGTAAGTGTAGATTTTAACCTGATAATTGTTGTGACAGTTGCATAACTATTCCAATAATGAGCGGCATTCTGAGCGTGCGCGAACAGAGCAGTTCTGTCATTGATATATTGGCCTCGCTGTGTTGTGCCCTCTCTGCTTTAATGTGGCATAAATTACCGGGAAAAAAATTCACAGGAAAAATTAGTATTTATGACTGCACTCATCACACAGAATTAAACATTAATTTCTGTTAATTATTCAGCGATAAATGAAAGTGCTCACCCTCTGCTCTCATCTCTTCGATATCAACTTCGATGTGTGGCGAAGACCGTAAACGGCGTAACGCTAAAATTTAATTGGATATATTAAAAATAATTATTATATATTGTGTTATTATGATTGGGTCACCTTTTCTGGCCTCCTCTTCTCTCTGAGCAGTGATGAGCAAATAGCGTGGTGATTCTGGGCAAATGGAGAAGAGCAGCAACTGCAGGACTGACGGGCAAATGGTCAGTCCGAAGAGCAGCGGCCATCTTTCGTCTGTCCCCAAGAACTCTTCGATTCCCAGCACCTGGGAAATGAGGATCCCCACGGTGACGGCCAGCTGGTTGACGGTTCCCAGTCCCCCACGTAGATTCAGGGGCGCGATCTCGGAAATGTACATGGGCACTAGGGATGTGTTCAGTCCTGAATGCATATAATTCATCGATTTTATTCATTTCTTGATTGGTTTATAGGTTAAGTGTTACCGCAGTTGACACCAATGAGCAATCGTCCCAGGATTAACATTTCGTACGAATTGGGGAATTTGGCGAAACCCATAAGACAGGCTGCTGCAATGCCCGTCACGTTATTCACTAATAAACTCTTTTTCCTATAAAATCAACACATTTTAATTAAAATTATGAATATTAATGGTTTATTTTTTTTTAGTTACCTGCCATAGCGATTGGCCACGAACCCTCCACCGAAGCCACCAATCATTCCGCCGATAGCGAACATGGCAACAGCCAATGAGAAGATTATTTTATCGTAGCCCTCAGTGATTGGCTCTTTGTACCGCTCTAGATAAGCTTCCTGGATGAATTTTTCTATCACCTGCAATAAAAATATTAATATTCATAATAATATTTATGTTTTTATGAGTTAATGAAAAACGTACGCCTTGGGGTGCGTTGATAACTCCGGTTTCGTATCCGAACTGAAGCATACCCAGAACCGCAGCAAATATTGAGTAGCTGAGGAAACACGTCAGTCCCTGTACAAACAAACGATTATACCAATCAAAGCAAAGTGCAGAAAAAGACCTGGTAATCATAAAATTATCAACCTGTTATCAGATTATCTCAGTTTTGATTTGTTTTGTGCTTTGTCTTGTTAGCCGCCCTCCCTTTTATGTTAAGGCAGCATGTCTCTTGTATATACAATACCGAAAAGAATGGCTTTTCATTTGGTTCTCATGACATTTACCCAATGGTCATCAAAGATATTGCATGACCGTAGACCATACGCTCCGTGACGGATAGACCCAAAACCCCCCCACACACAAAAAAAAAACAAGAAAAAAAATTATCAAAAATGGAG
Source organism: Eulimnadia texana (assembly GCA_002872375.1). NCBI lineage: Eukaryota > Metazoa > Arthropoda > Branchiopoda > Diplostraca > Limnadiidae > Eulimnadia > Eulimnadia texana. Next base: position 17,602,793 of record NKDA01000001.1, read on the forward strand.
AGAGCTGGACAAGCTTTTATGGCACCTTAACCGAGCCGATGAAAGACTGTCATGCAAAGACATACGACTAGCCCAAACTCTCGAAAAAGATTCCTAAAGATTCTTATAGATTCTCAGTGAAATGTGATACCTGCTCAAGTAATCTGAGTTTCCGTCGTCGACTCTGTTCTTCCAGTCTCTCTATGGAGTCGCGTATCTCTTCGATTTCTTCTTTCACCTGATGGACAACTTCCATTTCGTGGCGCATCGTCGACATGTCACGTTTCATCTCGCTGACCTTTCCAACCAAAACAATGAAAAAAAAAGTTAGAAATAAAATGAAATGATGATAAAGAATGAGCTACTTCATTCTGGCAGGTTTCGACGGAGCGCGTAAGTTCCTGCAGTTGGGTGCGGATCTCACAGAGCGCGGGGCAAACTACGGGTCCCATTTCGAGGGATGTTTGTAACTGGATAGCGTGGCTGTGGCCGTGATTATGTCCCAGTGGTCCCGTGTGTTGTTGCTGGCTGTGATGAATGGGGTGCATCATCAGTGGAGTGGAGAGCGCCATCATGGGGCGTAAAGGTACGGCCGGTCCGAAGTGGCCGACCCCTGGCGATTTGTCGCACAGCACGTGATCGCACTGTAAATTGTTGGATGATGTCGCCAGCACCGCATCTTCGGATCTAATTTAGCCAAGAAAATAACCCGACTTGAATACCCTCTCTCTCTATCTCTCCATCAGATTAGTGATGCAGATGAATTAGCTTTTGAACAACTTACCCTGCTCCTTCAAAGTCTTGACTGTAGATCCGGCAGCATGGATTGTACAAGCAATTTGTCAGTCATTTTGCTAGTCTAAGTCCAAGTGCATATTATAGAGTGAACTTGTTTAAATTAATGTTACGACCATTTGGTATGATGGAGGGAACAGGGCATGCGATATCCAACTGGGGGACATGGTAGGGATGCGATATAACTGTAGCAAATGTGGTAATTACTACGAAGTCGTGGTTTTCGAGTACCTTCTATCATGCAACACTCGTCGGGTTTCTCGACTGCTCGTCGAAGAGTCATCGTCGTGCCAATCAGCCGCGTGTAGAACTCGAGCTAAAACGTCCGACGGTCTGCCATTATGGCTGATCCAATGGGGTCGTTTGGGCGGTCGATGGAGCGAGGAAGTGCCACCCGGTCCATCGCTAAGGGCCGCCCGGGAACTTCTCAACGCGGAAGCCGACGCGAATTCGCCATCCTGAGGCTCGTGCCTTCCGATACCGGTGGACGGTAGCGTGGCGAACCTGCCCGAAGTGTACGAACTCAAGTTCTCGTAATCGGAAATAGTGGCCGATTCACTGTGGGCTTTCGGAGTGGTCGAAGATGAAGCTGCCGGCGAGAATGGCCGGAAAGTTGTCAAGTGAACTGTACCCGTTTCAGCGTGCCATGATGCTCCTGTTCGACCACCAGTAGACACTGAGGTGATGGTCCCAGGCAGACCGCTAACCAAATATACACAAAATCAATAACATAAATTACTCCGTTTCTCTCTAGAAGCTTCTGGTTTGTTTGTAAACTGTGGCTGAAGGTTTGAATGCTCCGATTTGCACTACAGCTTACGAAATGTCCAGGGCGGAAATGAAAGCAGTTGGCTAGAAAGAAATTGCTCTCTCATGGTCACAACCACAGGAAAAAAACAAACTCGAGAACCCTCGGAAAAAAACTGGAAGAAAACTACGAAAACTTTATCAAGTTAAATTGAATTACTTTCTAGTAATTTTCCCTGTTCCTTAGTGAGAAAGAAACTGAAGAAAAAGGAAAGATGGAAGAGGCTGTGGACGAGAAAGTGGTAAATATAGCGTCTTAGTAACGAGATTCCGATCCAATCAATGGGTGTATAAGCGAGCTGTAGATGGATCAAGGAAACCCCGCATCTAATATTCAAGGCGTACGTAAATTTTTCTCGAAAAAGTGTTTAAGGTAAGGCTATCAGAAGAGCCTAAACGTAGTTATCTTGCTTTGTTCTTCACGTGTCGTTATTGTAATAAGTTTGTATGGTTTAAGATAGGAGAATCTATAGTTCACCTGTGGCTGCGTGACGAGTCGGAATCGGAATCGGGGCACCTCCGCATGTGAGGAAGGGAAGGGGAGCCGTCGGAGGAATCAGCAGTGGGTAACGACCAAGTCATACGACTCTCAGCCTGAAGAAAATCAGCTGATTCCGGTCGCTGGCCGCCGCGGACTTGCTGCTGGAGGTTCACTTTGAAGCCGGCCGCCACGAACTGGGGCCCGTAGTTGTTGAACACAATCCAGTAAGCGCTGTCGATGCGCGCCGAGTACTGGTTGCGACAGTCTTGACAGGGGCGCGAGTGGTGCGACTGCGACGGAGGTGTCGCAGCGTAACGCTTGGGGCTGAGCGCGCGAGGCTCCTGACCACGCCGAGGCGCTTGAGTCGTTTGGCGCAGCGCGCGTAGCGACGCGGCCGCTTCCACTTGCGGCGCTGCTGAACTCGCGGACTGAAACCCACGACTGCAGCGCCACCGGAACCAGCGCGGCGCTTCACAGTGGAAGCCGTTAGAGAAACGTGCCGGGTGCCACAACAAAAAAAACAATTATCCCCAAGCCGTGTGGGGCGAAAAAGCTTCGACTACTTTTGCTTAAAAACTCAGTTTCCAAAGTTTGCCACTCGTAATGGGTATCATTAGGATGAAACGGTGCAAAGAAAACACTTTAGCTTTCAACGAGGAGGCAAACCGAGTCGCCTGAGGCGTTGAGGCTTGAGAATATGGGCCCCGAGCGCCTGTTTTGTTTCTTTCGCCTTGAAAACTAGCCCAGGAAAGGGAGACTTGCTGCAAATCAATGGGACTTCATCAGTTAGTTTGTTCCAAGTTTACACGGGCTAATGAGGTTATTCCTGTAGTTTTGCATCCACTCTGTCGCTCTCTGTCTCTCTCTCTCTCCCTGACGTCTTTTGCACAAGTCGCAGTTTCTTGCTAGCAGACGCCACTATTCACCTTCCTGCAAGGACAAAAAAAAAATGAGTACAGGCAAATTAAATGCCGGCAATTGCAATGGTTACTGCGTCCTGTGTTATCAAACTTCATTTTACATGGAGCAAACATGCAAGTGCACTCGACGGTGTTTCAGTGGCGACTATCGCATGCTCTTCTCTTGGACTTTTATTGACATTTAGCGTGCTGTCGCCAACGGGGGTCGCGACTACACTCTGTACGACAGCGTTGCGCGACGAGCGGACGATAACAACTCATAACATAGCGATACCACTTCATAACAAAACTTTGATTATACGAAAAAAATCGTCCCCAGTCCCTATAGAAACTCTTATCTTCAGCATTAAGGATATCCTGAAGAAAAGAAGCCAGACATATCCCCGGTCATTCTCTGGGGCGTCTTCTTTTGTTATGGAGTTAATACATTCTAATGGGAAGCTTTTACTTGTCTTAATGGACGTAAGACGCTTTGGCCAAAGGTGCAAAAAGACGTCAGACCTCATTTGCTTATTCAATTTGGTCCTTTCACTCGAGGAAACAAAAGCTTTGGAAAGGCCGTACGATTCGCTCTCGCCTCTTCTTGGTCTTTCCGTCTTTTCCTTTCGTCGCGTGTTTTGTGGATTAAGAGAGCGACTTGTAATAAACTTGGCTATATACGAGTCCTCTCTCCTTCATCTTTCCCATTTTCTCTCTTCTTTTGCTCACTTTTTTTCCCCGCCGAAGACAACAAACTGGAGCACAGCCTCGCGGAGAGTCAATATCGAATACTTGGTATTCCATCTTGCTGTTCAACTCATAAACAACAGTGCAGTCACGTTTTGTCGTTCTCTTACCAAAACGGAACTGACTCGTAGTCATTCGAGTTTGTTTTCAAACGAATTTCGTCCATATGGAATCTAAACAGGGCGCTTAGGCGAATGTATGGAAAATAAGGAAGCATATACAGTGGTGGTGAGGGAATCTACAAAGTTTCAGAGGATGGTATATGGCAAACACGGGTGGTATTGATTTTGTGTCGACCCGTTTCTCTATATGCTCCTTTTAGTTCACATACCCCCGTCGTTGCATTGCATTGCATTGCATTGCATTGCCATAGCCAATGTCTTCACTGCAAACTGAAAATACAACTGCTTTATCCGTGAACCAATATTGACTCGCAACCGCCTCATCTTCAAAACCATCCCCACGCCACACAAGAATATTATTAGTACGGTACATATTTGACAAACACATTTGATTCAGGCTATTTTTAGACCCTATTCGTAGTAGTGGTTGCTGTAGTAGCTGTTGTATACAAGTGATAGCAAGAGGGTTACTGTCATTTTCACATAATCTGTCGAATCCGTGGACACTGTACAATTTTTTGTATGCATTCCTACACAGTGTCCATTGATTCGACAGATTTGTTACTATCGGTAGTAGTGCTTTCCGGATTATTTTCACATAACCTGTCGAATCCGTGGACACTGTACAAACCATCACATGGATTGCTATAAAGTGTCCATGCATTCGACAGATTTACGTTACGACCTTTATATTGGTACTATTGCATTATTGTTACTACGGATAGAAGTATTAGCAGTATTAGCAGTAGCAGTATCAACCAGTTTAGTAAACTTTCACTATAATCTGTCGAATCCGTAGACACTGTACAAACCATCGCATGCATTGCTGTTGAGTGTCCACGTATTCGACAGATTTCCTATACGACTGTCATTACTAACTCCATCCTTATTCTTATTAATATTATTGTTGTTGTTGGATGGTGAGGTACTGGATGAATGGTACCTGTCATTTTGGTGAATGCCGTCCATGTTGTTGAGGGCAATTTATGGGCTCTTCAGCGTTTTCGTCGTGTTATTGGTTTAGTTTTTTCCACAGCAGGTCCAGTTTTGTGCCACAATGCGAGGTTCTATTTTCTGTAACACCACCAAGATACACGTTTAATTTACGACCATCCCAAAAGTCCGCCCGGAAGGTCATGTGATCTCAACAAACCAATACAACCATTCCAAAATACACATTTTAAAAATTAATCCACCAATAACCAATCGCCAAACCAGTGAAAAAGAGGAATTTATGGTTTCAATTTTTTTTAAATAAATCAGTAAATTAATTAATGATGCAACAAATTAAAAGAATAATTAAAAATGTTTGTAATTAATAAATAATCAATTTAACACACAATGAATAATAAATTTCATTTTTTATGATAATTTAGATTATTATAATATTAATTTGCATATTATAATAAATTTATTACTTTATCAGTGGAATGGATGTGTAGGAAGAGGGAATGCCAGCAGCAGCGCCTTTTCGCTTCACTGAACAACTTTTTGGTCAAGATTTACAAGACTGTAAATAACATGTTTAGCATACAGTTTCAAGTCGCGGACCCCCCCCCAGCCCTTGTTATCATCTGTTATCAACCTGTTATCAGTAGTTATCAGGCTGTTGAAAATTCCGGGAAACACTTGAGTGCGCCTCGACAAACGAAGTATCAATCATTTATGGAAATTTTTCTATTCAAGGGCCCTGAAAAATCTCTTCCCCCAAAACCAAAATGGCGGAACGATACACAGAAATTTCTCCCCATGAATTCTTTTTAATATTAAGAATCATCGGTTGCTATCAAACCTTGATAATATTTGATAAACTGGGAAAAAAATAAAGGGAAAGGTGTACAGGATTCAAGGAACAATGGTGATTGGTTGAGTTAATTGAATTTTCCTCCTCTCTGATTGGCCGTGGGAAAGTGCCTTTGATTATGCAGCGACCTCTGCTTAATCCTCCAATCAAAATGGGTGCACAACTCTGATAACATGGTGATAACAACACGATAACAGACTGATAACAGCAGTAGCGTAGACTACTCGTGTTGTATCATCGTATTGTTAATATAGTTATCAACGTATTGTCAGTGTGTCAATAAGTTGCTGTTCGTCTTCATCAGTATCATCATCTACTTCTTCTGGTTCTTCCATCATCATCATCCACTTCTTCCATCATCAACATCTTCTTCTTCTCCTTTCTCTTCTTCTTCCTCATCTTCTTCTAACATCATCCTCCACTTCTTCCATCATCAAGATCTTCTTCTTCTTGTTTCTCTTCTTCTTCCTCATCTTCTTCCATCATCATCCTCCACTTCTTCCATCATCCACATCTTCTTCTCCTTTCTCTTCTTCTTCCTCATCTTCTTCCATCATCATCCTCCACTTCTTCCATTATCAACAAATTCTTCTTCTTTATCTTCTTCTTCCTCCACTTCTTCCATCATCAACATCTTCTTCCTCTACTTTATCTTCTTCTTCCTCCACTTCTTCCATCATCAACATCTTCTTCCTCTACTTTATCTTCTTCTTCCTCATCTTCTTCCATCATCAACATCTTCTTCCTCTTCTTTCTCTTCTTCTTCCTCCACTTCTTCTATCATCAACATCTTCTTCTTCTTTCTCTTCTTCTTCCTCGTCTTCTTCTAACATCATCCTCCACTTCTTCCATCATCAACATATTCTTATTTCTCTTCTTCGCCTGCTTCTTCCGTCATCATCGTCCTTTTCTTCGTTTCTTCTTCTTTCTTCTTTCTTCCTTCTTCTTCTAGTACACAATCATCCTCGACTTATTCTTCCATTATCGCCCTCTAATTCTTCTTTGTCTTCTTCTTCTGGTCCTTCCATCAACATCCTCTACTTCTTCCATCATTAACATCTTCTTCTTCTTCTTCTTCTTCTTCTTCTTCTTCTTTCTCTTCTTATTTCTCTTCTTCGTTTCTTTTTCGTCCACTTCCTCCATCAACATCATCCTCTTCTTCTGGTTCTTCATCATCATCCTAGACTTCTTCGTTTCTTCTTCTTCTTCTTCTTCATCCTAGACTTCTTCTTCTTCTTCTTCTTCTTCTTCTTCTCTCTCTTCTTCGTTTCTTTTTCGTCCACTTCCTCCACCAACATCATCCTCTTCTTCTGGTTCTTCATCATCATCCTAGACTTCTTTTTCTTCTTCTTTCTCTTCTTCGTTTCTTTTTCGTCCACTTCCTCCATCAACATCATCCTCTTCTTCTGGTTCTTCTTCTTCATCCTAGACTTCTTCTTCTTCTTCTTCTTCTTCCTCTACTTCTTTCATCATCATCGTCTTCTTCTTCATCACCTCCTTCAGCATCTCCTTCTCCTTCTTCTTTTCTTCTTCCTCTTCTTGTTCTTCTTCGTACTCATCATCCTTGTTTTCTTCTTTCTTTCCTCTTCTTCTCCTCTTGTTATGTCCTCAGAAAGCTTATCTGGTTTCTTCAATGGCCGCGCTGTCCAATTTGCTGCGACAAGTGACTTTATCACCAAATAAAACGACTTTTTGCAAAGCAAAAAAAAAAAAAAAAAAAAAAATTCACAAACCAACGCATCGTATAGGCAAAACATCTCTCTTGATAACAACCTTGATAATTATCGTAACGGCCAATCTTTCCCCAACAAGCGGACACAGTTTTCAAGATTTTCTTTCCGGTTCCTCCATTTCTTGTTTCCTTCTGTTGTTTACAACGGAATAGTCGTAAGAAACTCTGTGACACCGTCCCGACTTGAAGCAAAAAAAGCTTGAATCGATTCGCGAAAACTTGATATCGATAAAACAATCGACAACACAATACAAAACTAACAGAGCCCCCAAAAAAACTAAGCCTCAAAAGTCTCATCTAGACTTTTTTTTTTCTGCCAACTCTCGCAAACTGTAAAACACATGAGACTTACCCAGTGAGTCGATATGAGTCGCGATAAGTTGGATAGGTGAGTCGTTGACCGTGTCAACTCAGTCACTCGATATTTCAGAATCAAAAAGCAAAAAAAGGGATTTTCTGCAATGTCTTTTGGCGGCGCTAAGTTTTACAGTCAAGAAACAAATTGTCGACGGGGTTGCTGTCGATAGTTTCACAGGTCACGTCGGTGTGTGCTGAGGGCCAATGCTGTTGCAGCTCTCAGCTTGCAGCCAAAATCAATAGCCGGCCTTCCTGTCACAAGACTTCCCCCATGGCTGCATCAACCCCTTACCACTTTACCAGGCGCAGGCGCCTTATCCACCCGGACCGCATAACCCTCTCCGCACGAACCCCGTCAACCCCTCGTAAGACTTGATAACCAGCTGATAATACAGGTATGCTCACCCGGATCCTTAGCAACCATTTGAGAAAGCTCTGATGTCTGCTGGATTGAAATTTGAATTTACACAAGTTTCGAGTTGGTGTAAAGTGTAAACGGTCTTTACACTTTGCACTTCAAAGCTAGGGAGAGAAACTCTATAATGAAAAGGGAAGATGGCCGTGTGGACCAAGCTTTACCTTTGCTGCTTTATTGGAGTGACGTCAAAGCCCGGCTCTCCAAAAAGTCGGCGTGTCAGATAACTCTTCGTCTTCCTCTCCGATATACAACACTTCCCTGGCGCCCCTTTCACTGACGTAATATGCCACTTGGCCAATGTAACACTAGCACAGCCGCTTATTCCCCATCTTCGCCTCAATCCCTTAACTCTATTTATTACAAGAAATCCCCCCTCCCCTTTACATTTGATCCCCAATAGCGTCGGCCATATTGAACGCTCTCAACGCCATCTAGCGATCAAACTCTGAACTAAATGCTGTCCTAGCGGCAGATTCGTGAACTACTCGGGGAGATTTTGAAACTACGCTTAAACCCTCAGTTTTCTATTGATCCTTTTTCATTAAAAAAAAAAATGTTTTAAAAAGTGTCTTTTTGGAGATCCTAGAGACAAATCATTCTAATGGAGTCGTGGAAGAGTGCAAATTTGGGTAATTATCAACGAGGACTGTTATTTCTTTCTTTCTGATTTTCTAAAGGATTGCTTTCACAGCTGGTTTTTCTTCCCAACTTTTTCTGTGTTCGTCTAAGGTTTTGGCTTGTCAACCACACGTTAACAAAAACCCCGTAAACCGTCAAGGTTTTGTTCGCACTGAACAAATACGACATTAACATTGTTTTCGAGACATTGTAAAGGACGGACATCTATAAGTTGGGGTCAAAGTGAAAGAGAAAACGGTATTGATTTGTTCGGAAGCCTTGCTGACATGCTCAATGAGACATGGATGTGCGCTGTGAGTAGCAGTCGATGGGTAGCAGCACTTGTTCGCCTCGGAACACGGTACTCGCAAGCCTGGCCGTGTTTGCTTGTCTTGTCCGCTATCGAACGCGTTTTAGTCGAGTCTTCCGATCGAACAGTCGCACTACTCTCTCTGACCCTAACTCTTCACCCTGCAAAACCAAATGGCGGACTTATGCAGTACGAGAATAGAAAATTAAAATGTGGCTGTTTGTGTTGTTTCTGCTGGCACCCAACACCTTCTGGACAACTGCTGATGACCAGCACCAAAACACTACTAAACTAAACAAACACGGTAAATTCTGACTTGATAACTAGTGATAACACAGAATGTTAGAATCAATAATACACAAGCCGCGAACCTCTTTGCAATTAATATAGACATGTTATTACTGACTTGTGTATGATTACGAGCACCGTGTATTGCTTATTAGTATGAGTATGTGTATGATTGCTTTCTGTGCTATTTGCTATTTGAAAGCTGAGGGAATTACATCTTCCACGTGGATATAATGAATCTTTCCCGTCACTGTTGTATTGACCTTTCGCCTACCTGTTTGATACCTGCAACGCACAGCTCTGCAATGTAGTACAACAGTCAAGCGGGAATTGATTTGATTCTTTGGTTAAGTCCCAACTTTGATCTGTTCTGGAAAAAGTGGAAACTTTGAGGGATTTAGAACATCCACGAAGTTCCACAAAACTTTTTGACATTTGGAAATCTTGGTAATTGACACCTTCCACTTAGATACAAAAAAAAAATCCCACGGAAAACTTAAGTTCCCACGCATTAAAGCTGGAGATCAGACGCGTGGGAGTTAATTAACTTAATTTGCTCGTATTTTATATAGTCTTCTCGTAATTAGTTACCTTTTCCGTAATATTAGGATTTTTTGTGCATTTGTTCAGCTTCAGTGATTCGTTTCATTGAAAAACAGTCGTCTTGTTGAACTTAATGAAGAAGAAAAATCTCGTTAAGAAACTTACGAGAGTATCTCAACACAAGATGAAGGAGACTTGATCTTCTCATTAATCCTCGTCAAATCTTTAGTAATACTGAAATCTTATAACTGTGCTATAATTTATAATATATTTTATTTAACACCAGTGTTATTTTTTTTTAAATTAAGTTGAAAAATATATATTATTAAAGTAAGCAATATTTGGAATAGGTCAGGCTGTGCAGGGTGCGAGCAGGGGGACAGTGAAGGGTTTCTACATCGGCGACCCCTGCGAGACCGAGTGCAGTTCGCAGACCCTGCACACTGTCTGCAACCGAACTACCCGGAGATGTCAGTGCGACCCCAAGTATCCCATTGTTGTCGAGAACTTCTACTGTGTTGCACGTGAGTTGTATTTTCTCTTTCTTTTTTTTTAATTACGGAGAATAGTAGTAGTGGTAGTTGTTTGTCCTGGTGGTGGTAGAAGTAGTTGTAGTAGCAGTGGTATTTAGATTTGATAGTAAGGGTGGAAGCAGTAGTAGTAGTGGTAGAAGCAGTAGGAGTAATAGAAGTAGTATTATGGAAATAGTAGTAGTAGGAGGAGGAGAAGGAGGAGGAGGAGGAGGAGCAGCAGCAGTAGTAGTAGTAGTAGTAGTAGTAGTAGTAGTAGTAGAAGTACTCGTGTTATTAGAAGTAGTAGCAGTTGTTCGTGCTAGCTCAGCAGCAGTTATCAGTGGTGGTAGTAGTAGTCGTTACTACTAGCTTAGTTGTAAGTAGTAGTGGTGGTAGTAGCGATTATTATTAGCACAGCAGCAACAGTAGCAGTAACTGTTGTGGTTCGTACTAGCTCAGCAGCAGCAAGTAGTAGTAGCAGCAGCAGTAGTAGAAGTACTCGTGTTATTAGAAGTAGTAGTAGTTGTTCGTGCTAGCTCAGCAGCAGTTATCAGTGGTGGTAGTAGTACTCGTTACTACTAGCTTAGTTGTAAGTAGTAGTGGTGGTAGTGGCGATTATTATTAGCACAGCAGCAACAGTAGCAGTAACTGTTGTGGTTCGTACTAGTTCAGCAGCAGCAAGTAGTAGTAGCACTAATGCATGTACATCCATGGTATGTTACTAATTGACTTCTTTGATTTACGCAGCCCTTCGACTGGGCGAGCGTTGTTTGTACGAGCAGTCGTGCAAGTACTACGACAGGAATTCCCGCTGTGCCATGCTCGATGACTTCACAGCAGAGTGCCAATGCATACCTCATTACTATCCATCAATCGCCCTGGAGCCTGTCACCAAGAAGAGCATCTGTGTTCCAGGTACAGCTAAAGCAATCATAAATACCCTGGAATCGACTAGGAAAACCCCGAAAAATACCACGGAAAGTCCTAGTTGACCCTAAAAACCGCTAAAAATCTAGGATTCACTAAGAGATGTCCTGAAAAATTCCTGAAAACACGTGAAACTCCTCGAAAAAAAACCCAAAATATCCTGAAAACTTCCTGAAAAGAGTCCTGAAAACTCTGAAAAGCCCAGGAAAAACTTTCGATAGCCCCTAAAAACCTGGGATACAACCTGACAATTCCCTAAAAAATGCTTGGAAACCCTGAAAACACGTGAGAAAACCCTGAATTTTTCTGAAAACTTCCTGAAAAAAGCTTTGAGAACACTGAAATAACTGCGAAACCCCTAAAAGTATCCTAACAACCTAGGTTAAACCCGAGATACCCTGACAGCATCCTGGAAAAAAAACCTGGAAATCCTGAAAACGGCTAGAAAAATCTGGAAAATTAGGGATTCCTCTAGAATCCATGCACTACCATTCTACACTAAGACTACACTATAGTAGCATGTGTAGTATGTAGTACTACATACTACACTACATCTATAAAGTTAATTGTCAACTATAACAAGTGATAGTGTGGCGATAAGAAGTTGTTTCACAGATATAGGCAACTTTTAATGGACTGCTGTACAGATTATTGGACATATTAGTAATGAATGACGATAATAAGGCAATGTCGACAGTCAGCTGATTAATGGAAGCTGCATCCGTCGACAGTTTTGTAATCAATAAGGACACGAACTCGAGATTTTCTTCGGTACCAGTCCGCAGAATCGATCCACGATACTCAATCGATCGAATGAACAATAGACCAATCAATCGATACGAGTCCAGCCGTCAGTTAACTACAATACCCTGTATAATTATATATTTACTTACATTATTTACTCTATTGATTGAACATGAGGATTGTTTAATCCTGTAGTGCAAGTACATGTAATGCTTCAATCGTGTAATCTACACTTCATCAGGTTTATCGGCTGCTATCATGGACTGTTACCATAGAAACGTGTATCCTGATCTATAGTGTAATTTTTTTTTACAATTTCTAACTTTACTCTTCAAATTATGTGAAGGATTCTAGGACGGGCCTGTGCTACTATGCGTTTAGAGCTGCTGTTGTAAAGCCTATTTTTATAAATATTATATAAATTACTTTTCTGTTGTCCTTACGAAACACCGAGGTACACAAAAATGCGTATGAATAATGTAAATCAAGCATTTTATCGGTTGACAGGCAGACCCTATTATGCAAATTTTCTCCATTCACTTGAATGCGTAATCCCTCTCGCTCCAATTCTATGTCCCTATGCCAAAGGAGTAGCCCTCTAGCGGCGACAGCTTGAAACTCCGCTTCGTCTGCTACTGTAGACCAAGATTTTCACTTTTTTTTGCTAAAATAGAAATGGATGGACCATTACTGAAGTCTGACGTGCCAACGCTGATCGGAGTCGGGGTAGGCCTATCCGTTTTCACAGGGTTGACTTGCCTGGTTCTGAAGCTTTTCAGCCGCGCCAGATTCGCCCAGGCCAGAGCTTATGGCAATGCTAACTTACCACCACCTTCTACCCCTTCAATGATGAGTAATTAACCCCTTAATTACTATAATAATTTATTTAAATAAGCTTTTTCTTGACGTGTTTCAAAGGCTATTCTCAGAGATGCGCACATACTCGCCAGCTTTCGCTACACGGCTCCGAAGTGATGAGCACACCTGGTAAATGATTTTAGTTATAATCTTCAACCGTTTTCTCCTTAAAAATTGCATAAAATATTGTTGAATTGATTTTCTTGCGAATTTTGCAGATTCTCCAAGACGTTTCAACAATTCACTGAACGGAAATCCGGCAACTTCCAGCAGGAAAACCTGCAGTAACCATGGTGACAGTGTTTCCACTCTCGATTTTCCCTTTTCCCTTTAAGAGGATTACTCTTTTCCCTTTTCCCTTTCTTCTGAAGAAATCAGTGTACCCTTTTTCCCCTCCATGCTAGAATATGAATCCACAGTTCTCAGTTTCCCTTTTCGTCTTCCCTTATTTTTTCCCTTTTGAGACCACGTCTTCCCTTTTTCAGGGAATTTCCCTGCAAAGTGGAACCGCTGCATGATGACTACTTGTCAAACAACCCATTTTTTCTAACGAAACTTCTTCACACTAATTTATTGATTTTTTTTCTCTTTTACCCAAAGTAGGGCCTCGACGGCAAAGTTCCGCGTCTTTCGTCTCGGAGCGTTCGTCAAAACCCCCGAGCCGAAACTCAGTCCGCCGAGTGCGAGCCGCCGTTTCGCTGGCCAGCGTTCACCAGCCCAGAGTGGAGGAAAAAATCGAATTAAAAGAAGTGAACAGCAAATTTTAGAAAGACTTTGAATCTCAGCGAAGAATCGACAAGGAACGTAAACAAAATTTCCTCGACGCTTTCTTCCGTTTGAATACAAACAAAATCCTGGCCTTCCTCGTAAGTTTCTACGAACCGTGTCGTTCCCTAAACCATCTTTGTAGTTACTGACTACTCACTTTTAAGTGTATGGTCATTTAATGGAGAGATTTACTGTCAATATTTGTAGTTTGACGGGAAGAATAATAATTTGGGCCTATAAGGGACAGGGTACATTTTAATTTAATATAATTTGGAGCCAAATGATGTCCTTGGATAGTGTGTCGTGTCCATGTTGTCCAGAATACCTGAATACCAACGTTATTTGTCGCATACTTGTATTTTTTTAGTCATAAATAATAACTCGAAGGATAGTCTACGGCTAAACTAGTTGCCATGGATACTTGGTTAAGCATTCGACTGTAAATTGAAACTGACACGAACCTTATAACTAGATTTACGAATCCTTCACCATTTAGATAAGTGTAAGACTTTTAAATTTGAATATATTCTTGCACGTGCAAAGCAACTTAAATTACAAATAGCATTTTCAGAGGGGGAAAAAGGGGGGAAAAATCGCATATCTTTTTTAAAAACGATTCCCTATCTGCAGACAGTAACAGATGCAATAGAGAGATCTACAACATCCAATGCAAACAGAAAGTGAGGGAAATCTAATTTATTTAAGATTTTCTTTTCTTCTCCAGCGTTGTCCCTAATCCAGTTCGTGGCTGCTTTCCGCACTTACGAGCAACTCTTTCTCCTCGGTGCAAGTTTTTTCGCCTTTCTTGTATTTCTTGTTGCGGCCCACTTGAGTCACATTCTCGAGAAGCCCGTGCTGCGTTACCCTGCGTTTGAAGAAAACACCAAATAACGATTCAATACGTTCACGATAAGCTGATACGTACACGTGATCCAGTTCCAGGTCTTCCAGATCCTGCCTAGCCAGCTGGAGGTAGGGATTATTCATGGCGGGTCTGAATTTCGACGCAGTCAGAACGAAGAAAACGTACGTGGCCAGCTCGAAGAACAGCTCGTCGACCCACTCGTACTTGAACGGGACGGTGATCTGCAATGCACAGTTATTTTGTAAAATAAGAAAGTTTACAATATTTTTAGAATTTGGGAAACCTTGAGAAGGTAGACGATGATCCTGGTGAAGTAGATGTAGCAGACGACGAGGATGTAGAAATGACGGAACAGTTTGAGTTTGCGAAGACTGGTCGCGGCTTTCCCATCGGTCTGACTAGCTTCTTGCAAATGGCGAATAGACCTTTCTCATAGAAAAAAAAAATAAATTATTTTTTGCAATAATATGTAATGAGGATTTATACCAAACGACAGGAAACAAAATGGCGCCGCAGCACAGCAGATCGACGAGAATGAAAATCTCGCCCCACGTTATGTGAGCGACCTGTCCCGCTTCTGATTCTTCAGTGATAATGTAGGCAACATTGGCCAGAACCTATTTAGTACAGAAAAAAATTTAGATTTAATGAATACTTTGATCATTTTACATTTTAAAAGTAAGTCAAACAAATTTGATCAAGCAACAAAACATTTTCAAAACGATGATTTAATGAAAAATTTAGATAAATTTACAAATTAAACTAGAAAAAACTATTATTAAGAATTAGATTAATTATTTAGATTATTATTTCGTGTTAGAAGAATTATCAAATTATTAGAAGAAATGAGTTTTGAAGTAGAAAATATATTTGTGTTGGTGAAGTGAAGTGTTACCTGCAGCGGGACGACAATGACGAAGATTTTCTTGTCCTTTCCCGATAAGATGTGCTTGATGAAGGCCCATCCGGTGCCAATCAGAATGATCGTGATGAACAGAACAGCTCCTTTCACCCTGCAAGAACAAAATGTAGTAGTAGTAGTAGTAGTAGTGGTGGGGTAGTGGAAGTAGCGGGAGTAGTGGTAGTAGTTGGGGTAGTAGTAGTGCTGGGAGTAGTGGGGGTAGTCCAGGTAGTGGGAGTAGCGGTAGTAGTGCGGGTAGTAGAAGTAGTAGTAGTAGTAGTAGTAGCAGCAGTAGTACTGGGAGTAGTGGTAGCAGTTGGGGTAGTAGTAATACTGGGAGTAGTAGGGGTAGTGGGAGTAGCGGTAGCAGTGCGGATAGTAGAAGTAGTAGAAGTAGTAGTAGTAGCAGTAGTACTGGAAGCAGTGGTAGTAGTTGGGGTAAAAGTAGTACTGGGAGAAGTGGGGGAGTAGTAGTAGAAGCAGAAAAAGCAGTAGTAGTAGTAATAGAAGTAGTTTTGGTATCACGTACAGGTCTATCTTTTCATATCACTATTACTTTATTGTTTCTATCAATATTTTTAGTGCTATTATTATTATTATCTTTATTTTTACTATTATTGCGACAACAACTACTACCATTTTTACTTCTACTATTATTTATTTACTTATTTCTTCTCGGCTAAGGCTGCTGGGCCTATTGCCAAAAATTCTACTTTCATTACTGATTTATTGTTATTATTATTATACTGTATACTTACAAGTGGGTAATGTAGTAGAGTACAGCCCAGGCTTCGATATGGTATCCCTCGGTCTGTATGAAATGGAAATTGATCCCGTGGAAAGCCAGCGACAAGGATTTCAAAAACACCAGCAGCGCCATCAAGTAGTGAATCTTGTAAACATCCTCCCGCCTACAACAAAATTTAATTAATTGAATAATAACAATAATGGTAGTAGTAGTAGCAGTAGTATTAGTAGTAGTAATAGTAGTAGTGATTAAAACGGAAAACGGATTACGCGAAAATTTTCTGAAATTTTAGTATAATTCTAATAGCAGGTTTGAACAGCAAATTTTGTAATTATATTACTTACATGCATTATTATTATGTACGATTTATGAATATTTAAAAATTTTCCATTTTTCTATATTTTACATAGTGCTTCCACTTTCCAGGGAAATTCCCTGTAAAAGAGAAAATCGGGCCTCAAAAGGCAAAAATCAAGGAGGAGGGAAAAGGGAAATCTAGAACGTACCTTTACGTTTTAGAATGGTGGATAAGGGAAGGGAGAAAAGGAAAATTTAGAAGTATAGCGTACAGCTTTGTATACCAAGATGGAGGGGAAAGGGGAAATTAATACCTTCACGTCAAGGAGGAAAAGGGGAAAGAGAGCCCTCTTTTAGGAAGAAGGGAAAACTGAAAGTGGAAACACTAATTACACATTCTAAAACCCTGCTGTTTTACTTGCTCTTGCAGAGGACTCCAACCCAGAAGCATCCCGAAGCCAGGAACAGCGTTGACATTATAAAGTACAAACGAGGCAACGGTATCTCTCCAGCCGACAAATAGTTATCTCCATTCGTTTCGACCACTTCGATCTGTAAAAATTAAATTTTAAAATTTACTACAATAAATGATAAAACATTCAGGAACTAATACTTCATATCTATTATAACTGATACGAATATATTTTTGTTTTGAAATATTTTTTCTTACATTTAACATTTGATTAAGTTTAGCGAATGACGATACTCACGTTTGCGTTCACAGTGACGGGATACTTCTCGCTCATACAGTTGTGGAAATACAAATTGTAGAGTCCTTCCTCTTCTTCATGCACAATGTGGACTACAAACTATTTGATAAGACAAAAGCTGTGAATCATTTTCATCTCGAATAACTAATATTGAAATGTATAATAAAGTAAGTTTTGTAAACCCATACACTAGCGGAATAAGCTGAGCCCTCAACGATCAGCGGGATCCTGACGTTATCGCACGTGGTCTCCACCGACGGTTTCGGCATAGGCGGCGAACTTTGACCTTGGATGGGATTTCGCTTTTTCCTCCGCGAGTTGAACAGGGACGAGTCGCTTAGTTTTTTGCCTAGCGAGCTCCTCTTGTTGCGCGAATCGTCCAGCGTGATCAAGTTTTTCTGATTTTTCATCTTCGTTGAGCAGGTCACGTTTAACCTGGGAAAATTGTTATTGTTAATCGAACTTAAATATGAATTTGTGAATAATTTAGTTACAATTTTCTCTCAAAATCAAAGAGGAAGTGAGCTATAGCAACATCGTCCCTTGGAGGCTTGTTGATAACGCAAGTATCCTGTTTTCCGTCCAAGTAGGGATTGGACGCATCGCTCAAAGTGCGATCCAGACTAAAGCCGATCTGTAAATAAGAGTTCGATTGTTAATGCTTAAATAACTTTATAACATCAAGAACAGTCTGTAAATAACATAAAGAGTGGTTTTTTGATTGCGGAAAACTAGAAACGAACCAGCGGTTTTTGTCCCGTAGTTGTGAAAGTCAGATTCGCAATGTTGACGTTCAGGACACCTCCTTGCAGAAAACCGAAAATGCTGAGCGGGATTGTTGAACGGTCTTCATCCTGTGGTAAAATTTGTATTAAAGGTACGAAGTTACATTAACCAGTTATTAATATTTGAATACCCGAAGTTCTAAATGGTGTTTTCTGCCATTTACAGACGCTAAGAGAAAGGCGCACAACGCAACAAACCACAGAGAAAATGGCTTCTTCACGTTCATGATAGAAATCTTCGGATTAATAAATAATAGTACGAAGCTGAGTTAGAGAAAATAACTAGAATAGAAGTGGAAATGAAAATCAAAACATTGTGGGTACAATACAACGATTCACAAAGCGCAAGCTAGTTTGTTTCCAATCAAGTTTTTACGTATGACATGTATTGGACAGTGTTTCCACTTTCTGTTTAGCTTTTCGCTAATAGAGGGCTGTTTTTCCCTTTTTCCCCTTTTCGTTTAGATACTAATTTCCCCATTTCCCCTCTTTATTAGAGTATACAGATACCCTTGTGAAAAATTTCCCTTTTCCCTTTTCGCTCTTCCCTTGTTTTTCCCCTTTCGAGGCCCAGTTTCCCTTCTTCGGGGAATTTCCCTGCGAAGTGGGAGCACTAAGCACTAGTTCTATGTGGAAGAAGGTGCAGCTAAACAGTAGCCAGAAAATAAAAGTAGAGATAATCTGATAATAATAATTTAAAAATAAATTGCGATACAAAGTTGATCAGTAATTATATAAGGTAAATTAATACTAAATATATAGAATTTAAGAAGAAGCGGAAGTTCCTACTATTTTTTTTTAATATTTAGATTACAGAAACTTGTGAATATTACTGAACATCACAAAAGTTTCTATTGTCTTATAATTCTTCAGAATTATTCACTCAAGTCAATTAATTTATATAAGGAATTTATATAATAAATTAAAATTTATTCTTCCCAATTTTTTCTAGTTTTTATTTCATACGTAACAAACCGATACAAGTTCCCGAGCGGACACAGTAAACATGACCTAATTAACATAAAAAATACAATTAATTCATCACGTCATTAAATCAAACAATGAATAAATAGATTCGAATCGCGATAATAAATTTACACGTTTTTCACGTTGGAAAAAAAATTTAGAATATTAAACCGTTCTTAACCATTTTATTTCAAAAGCAAGTACATTTCACAATCTAAGCAGCAGCAAAAAAAAAAACATTCGTTTAATTGAACTTTTTTTTAATTTGTAAATTTTCTTTACAATTCAGTTTTTTGAGTACTAGCATTTAATTACACTATTTAACAATCATTAAGTCATGATTCCGGTAAATCTGGCAACGAGGATAATGGCGCTGGTCAACACCAGTGATGTCGCCGACGTAGAAATCTGCGTTGATTTGTTACAGCCATCGTAATTACAGGTTAATATACAGCCTCGCAGTGTGTCTTTGTGAAATTCTGAATTCTCCAAGCGAAAATTGCCGCACTGGTTCTCCATGTTTTCTAAATTGCAAGCGCGAATGACGATCTTCTCTCCCGTTTCGTCTGCAAAATTCAAAACATCAAAAATTTAAATCACAAGTTCAAATATGAAAGCCTTGCTCCCATTGGACAAGCGCACTGAAAACTACGACGCCGCTCATTGGTCAGAAGTTAGTGACGTCATTAGACAGCACGACTCCTGACCAAACGCGTTAAAAATAGTAAACCGTTTGAAAACAAGTGGCGGTTCGGGGAAAAAAAAACTAACAAAAATTTCAAATTAAATTGTATCATCTATACAAGCAAAAACAAATTTTATTAATATATAATAATCTTATTTGTCTTTTAATGGATATTTCAGGAATAACTGCCATATAGCATTAGTTAACTTCCCTGTCAATTTTCTAAGCGTTTTTTAGAATTCGTATAGGATCGCTTGGAGGAATACAAGAAAATCCATTACTGAGTGAGCTATTCCCATAGATAATGTACTGACTGACATTCTAGTTATTCGGACATTGCAAGATTTATAGATGTGGGATCAATGGAGCAATAACAACCAGCGGGGGAGACTCTATCTTCGCCCCATTGTTTGCCAATATCTATGGCCAGACTCCAAAAGAAGGTAAAGTCAACAAAGACTTGAGTCCTACCCAAGATTTCGGAAAAGCCTTTGATAACACATGATAACACATGATAACACATGATAATCACAGTTCCATTTGTTTGAGGAGACAGAAATAGTCGCGAGTTCTAACAAAGAGGGGGGAAGTCTGAAAAGTAAACCTATCGGCTTTTGTTATCAAGTGTGTCAACTTGTTATCAACTGTTAACACGACTTGTGGGGAAGTCTTCCATTGACTTACAAGAGACACCGATGACTTTAATGCAGAAGTTTGCTGGAAACTTGCCGATGTGTCCTTTCTTGGGAACCATGCATTCAGTGGAATAAGTCGAAAACGCCGGATGGAACGGATCCTCGCAGTTCACATCACTGCCGTTCCTCGAAGAACATGTGTAGCAGCTAATACTCGCTTCCACTGGAACAAATAATCGATAATTAACTTTTAAATCGATACATTCCATCCCTCATTCACTCTGGAAAAGTTTATGGTTTCTGTTTTGGGTTGTGTAAAGAGAGATAAGCTAAAAGAAACTCCCAATCGATTATGGCAGCAACTGCCAATCGATGAAGGGAATTGAATTGAAGCCAATAAACAATATCAATTACCCGATTTGGCAGCTAAGAAGACCAACATCGCCGAGCACAATAGCGCTTTCGATCGATCCATAATATCGACGCTATCCACAGCTGCACAGCAAAGAAAACTCACAAAACCCAGCGTCTTTCAAGCCTCGATTAAAAATACTCCAAGTCCCCAAACAGCAAAATTTTCAACTGCAAGAGGTTCCCAAGAGTCCACGTGTTGTACTTCGACAATAAAATTCCAAATCCCACAGCGGGAAAACGGAGAAAAACGACGTGGGGGAAACGGGGATCCTCTATGAGCTGTGGAACTTGTCCGAATCTTTGGGATTAAACTAGTAGGGGAAAAAGTGGGGAAGTCTCAGGATTTTACTCGAACAAACAGGGGAAGTAGGAAAAGACTGGGAAACAGCTTGGGAAGGATCTTTAAAAGGCAAAGATTCGGACTCGGAGTCTGCGCCATGGAGACTGGTGATCATTGCAGAGGAACCGCTCGATATCTTAGGGCTTTGTGGGTATGTATATCGTCTAGAAGTGTTATCCACTGTTATCAAGTACTATCAGCTCTTATGCAACCTATTTTGTAAGTCTTCACTTGGAAGAAGATGGCTTAAAGAATCTCAGATTCAGCTCTCAAAAGATCCTTTGAGCACAGATTCACTTTCTTGGGATGATTTATGAGTTAATACGAGTACTGTAAGCTTTATTAAGTGTTAGAGTTAATTAATACGTAAAAGAAAGATTAATGATCCCTCTGCACAGCAGAAATAATAGCTTCCATTATAATCTCGAGTTCCCATATATCAAGAGTCTTAAGTACAATGGATTTGTAATCCCCGTATAATCTAAGTAAATAAAAATACTATTATCCGTGTAATTATTCTTCGTCTCCAATTTTTTTCTGTAATAATTTCATTAAATTAAAATAAATTAAGATTTTTTTTAAAATTTTGAATGCGATGTTCTTTGGTTTATGGAACATTTTTTACAACAAAGTTTATTAAACAAGCATTAAAAAAATTTATTATAAATAATAAAAAATAATTTATCATTTAGGAACACTAGCTTTTTTTACTTAAAAAAATATTTTATTTAATAGAAAATTTTTATTTTCCTTATCTGGCAACGCCGCACGAGCCGCGTAAGCAGTAATGGCCACTTCGCCTTGACGTGTGGATCTGTCAAACAATTTGATACCGGAACAAATTTAAAACCCAAATTTTTAAGTTTATTAAGATTACCAACGCTTTAATCAGGATACAGAAATCAAGGTAATTCGTATTTGAACTATTAATTACTATTATTTTTGTATAATAGACGTTATGTGCTTGCTCTGCTTGCAAAGTGGGCATTGCCAAACAAACCGCCGCTGACGTGGATGCATTTTTTTGTTAACGATAAAAATTGTGTGTTTTAAACAGATGTCGGTGCTAGAGCAGCCATGCTACACGCTAATAAACACCGGAGACATGGACAGTCCCACGGACGTCCAGTTGCGGAGCGACTTGGAGAAAGGTGACATCAAAACAAAGATCGAGGCGCTGAAGAAGTCGATCTACCTGACGCTGAATGGAGAAAAGTTGCCGGGGCTTCTTATGACTGTCATTCGCTTCGTGCTTCCTCTCCAGGACCACATGATCAAGAAACTTTTGCTGATTTTCTGGGAAATCATCCCGAAAACCACTCCCGACGGCAAACTGCTGCAGGAGATGATTCTCGTCTGCGATGCCTACAGAAAAGATCTGCAGCATCCCAACGAATTCATCCGCGGCTCGACTCTTAGATTCCTCTGCAAGCTTAAAGTAATTTTTATTTACATTATTATATATTTTGTAATTTATTTTGCGATTTTTATCAAGGAACCTGAACTGCTTGAGCCTTTGATGCCCGCCATTCGCGCCTGTCTGGACCACCGCCATTCGTACGTGAGGAGAAATGCTGTTCTGGCCATCTACACCATTTACCGCAACTTTGATTTCCTCATTCCCGACGGTCCGGAACTTATCGCCAGTTTCCTGGAGAAGGAGCAAGACATGTCGTGCAAGCGAAACGCTTTCATGATGCTTATTCACGCTGACCAGGAACGAGCCCTTGCTTATTTGACTTCTTGCATCGACCAAGTTGTTTTTTCAAAAAAAGTCACGTTTTTTTTAATCTGAACATTTTTGTTTTTGGTTGAAGGTCCACACATTTGGCGATATCCTGCAGCTGGTTATCGTGGAGCTGATTTACAAAGTGTGCCACGCCAATCCGAACGAAAGGTCCCGTTTCATCCGCTGCATCTACAATCTTCTCAACGCGAGCAGTGCCGCGGTCCGTTATGAAGCTGCGGGAACTCTTGTCACGCTTTCCTCGGCCCCTACAGCCATCAAAGCAGCTGCTACTTGTTATATCGAAATTATTCTGAAGGAAAGCGACAACAACGTTAAGTTGATCGTACTCGACCGACTCATCGCTCTGAAGGAACAGCCCAGCCAGGAAAGAATCCTTCAGGTACAAGAAATTGCATTGGAAAATAATTATTTTAATAAAAAGTTTAAAAGTCGTTTTTTCCAGTTTATAAAACTATTTATGGATTTAATTTAGTTAAGATATATTGACTTAACTGTATTTTAACTAACTTAATGTATATTATCAGGTACGATTATAATATTCTTGCAAAAACTAAGAAAAGTGACGTTTAGCCTTGCAGTACTATTTTTTATGAGCATGACTGTACAAGAAATTGCATTTTAAAAAATATTTGAATGAAATGAATTTTTATCAAGGATTTGGTCATGGATATCTTGCGAGTTGTCTCCACTCCTGACTTGGAAGTTCGCAAAAAGACGCTAGCTCTCGTTCTGGATCTGGTCTCGTCAAGAAACGTGGAGGACGTTGTGCTCGTCCTGAAGAAGGTAAAAATCAATAATTTTTAAGTAATTTAATTTCCTAATAATATTTAGATCAAACTAAAATTCATCAAATAATCATGAAATTATCAATAAATCGTATATTCAAGTAGTTTGTCCAGTGTTCTGTAATCGATAGTTGTGTAATTGTAGTTGAGTAGTTGCAACTACTTTTCTATGTAGTTGTAATCGTGGAATAAGGTCCGTTACGATTACCAACTACGATTACTTTCCCAAACAACCAATTTTCAGAAAATTCAGAAAACCAAGTACAATGAGTAATTCTCCAGTGAAGAAATTAACTTTTCCAGATTAGTTAAAGGAATCGTATAAATATGATTGTTAAAGGCATATGTATGCTTAGTACTTCCAGCACTGTTCGAAATGTTGTACAAAATTTTTGTTTTTGAAAGGTAGTTGTAACGTAATTGTAGTTGTAGCTGCAAAACGTACAGTAGTTGTAGTTTGTAATCGATTACTGTTATTTCCACGATTACAGAAATCTGAGTTTCATCAAAATCGTGTATTTCAGAATATCAGATATTTATTTATATTAGTGTAATGGCAAAGTATGGAAAAACATATTTAATAAAAAATAATATTGTTCGTCGATTAGGAAGTGGCCAAGACCCACAACTCTGTCGAACACGAGGACACTGGCCGCTATCGACAGCTGCTGGTCCGCACACTGCACGCCTGCTGCATGAAGTTCCCCGACATCGCCTCGGCCGTAATCCCAGTCCTCACTGAATTCCTCAGCGACACCAACGAGCTGGCCGCTTCCGACGTCCTGGTCTTCGTCCGAGAGGCCGTGCAGAAATTCCAGGGCCTCCGGCCACTCATCATCGAGAAACTGCTCGAGGCCTTCCCCACAATCAGGTAAATAAACTTGTAAAATGCATTTTTCATTCATTTTCATTCACTCACTGACTCATTCGTTCATTCCATCACCACTTACTCATTCATTCATTCACCATTCATTCGTTCACTCACTCGTTCATTCGTTCGTTCATTCATTCCATCATCATTCACTCATTCAATCACTCATTTCATTCGTTCTTTCATTCATTCGGTCACTCACTCACTCATTCATTCATTCATTCATTCATTCATTCATTCATTCATTCATTTATTCATTTTTTCCTTCACTCATTCATTCACCAAATCAATCACTCATTCTTTCATGCACTTATTCATAGACTAACTCACTCATTCATTAATCCATAAACTCAGTAACGTAAATAATGAAAAACATTTTCTCGTAAAGGTCTGTAAAGGTCCACCGTGCCGCTATCTGGATTCTAGGAGAGTACGCCACCTCTCTGCACGACATTCAGTCGGTAATGGCGCAGATTCGCCTGAATCTGGGCGAGATTCCCATCGTCGAGGACGAGCTGCGCAAAGCGGCGGGCGATAAGCCCGAAGGAGAAAACCCCGCGCTTCCCGCCTCAGCCCCCGCTTCCTCGCGTCTCGTCACCGCGGACGGGACCTACGCCACGCAGTCGGCCTTCAGCGCTTCAGCTCCTGGCGCCGGGAAGAAAGAAGACCGTCCCCCGCTGCGGAAATATCTGATGGAAGGCGATTTCTTCATCGGAGCTTCAGTCGCTACGACTCTGACGAAAATGGCGCTGCGATATGCGCAACTGGCCAATCAACCTAAACAGCAGAACGCCTTCTGTGCTGAGGCCATGCTGATCATCTCGTCCATCCTGCATCTTGGGAAATCGGGACTGCCCGCCAAAGCCATCACCAACGACGATGCCGACAGACTTGGATTGTGTCTTAAGGTAAAATATTCATTGATGCAGTAACTCTTCCATTCAGTCATTCGCCTACTCGTTTACTCATTTATTCACTCATTATTCATTCACTTATTCATTTTTCATCCACTTCATTCACTCACTCGTTCATTCATTCATTCTCGTATTCGTTTGCTCATTCATTCACTCCGTATTCATTCATTCACTCACCATTCATTTACTCGTTCATTCGTCCATTCGTCCATTTATACATTCATCTACTCACTCATCCATTCACTCAGTCGTTCACGCACTCGTTCATCCACTTATTCATTTATCTACTCACTCATCCACTTCGTCACCCATTCATCCACCTAATTCACTCACTCGTTCATTAATTGCTCGAAAAAAACCTTTTCATTGAAATTTATTTTGCTTTTTGCAGGTTTTAGCTGACAGATCGCCTGCGTTGGTCCAAGTTTTCGCCGAAGAGTGTCGTCAGGCGCTGTCTGTGATGCTCGAGTCGAAAGCCGAGGAAGAGGCGGCAGCCCACAAGAGCCAGGAGAAAAACAACCGAGTGGTCCAGCCGGACGATTCCGTCGCTTTCACGCAGCTCTTGAGTCGCAACGAAGCGGATGGGCTGGAAGACGTGTTCGAGGCCAGTCTCAGCCAGGCCCTGGTAGGCTCGTCCTCCCGCGCCGGGCCCGACCTCAGCGCCTCGAAGCTGAACAAGGTCAATCAGCTGGCCGGTTTCTCGGACCCCGTTTACGCGGAGGCTTACGTCAACGTCAACCAGTACGACATCGTCCTGGACGTGCTGATCGTCAACCAGACCTCTGATACTCTGCAGAACTGCACGCTGGAACTGGCCACTCTTGGAGACCTTAAACTGGTCGAGAAGCCCGCACCCATCATTCTGGCGCCGCATGATTTTGCTAATATCAAAGCCAGCGTCAAGGTTAGCGTTAATTATATTTTGCAAAATTTTTAGTTTTTATTTTATTGCGGAATTTTGTTTCTCGAAGGTTGCGTCTACCGAGAACGGAGTCATCTTCGGCAACATCGTTTACGACGTCAAGGGCTCGACTTCGGACCGCAACGTTGTCGTGCTGAACGACATCCACATCGACATCATGGATTATATCGTCCCGGCCTCGTGCACCGACGCTGAGTTCCGACAGATGTGGGCTGATTTCGAGTGGGAGAACAAAGTGACGGTCAACACGACCATCTCTGATCTGCACTTGTACTTGCAACACCTCCTCAAGTATATTCATGATTTATTCAATTATGAAAAATTTTTAGTTAAGCCATTCGTTTATTCATTTATTCACTCACTCAGTCAGTCATTCATTTGTTCGTCCATTCACTCATTCTTTCATTCATTTACTCACTCACTCTTTCATTCATTTACTCACTCACCATTCATTCTCCCATCCATTTCTTGATTCATTCTCTCAATCACTCATTTTTTCACTCGTTCATTTCTTTTTCATAGATCGACGAACATGAAGTGCCTGACTCCGGAGAAAGCAATTGCCGGAAACTGCGGTTTCATGGCCGCCAACTTGTACGCCAGATCCGTGTTTGGAGAGGACGCTCTGGCCAACGTCAGCGTGGAAAAACCTTTCGGAAAACCCGACGCCCCGGTGGTTGGACACATTCGCATCCGCGCCAAGAGTCAAGGCATGGCCCTCAGTCTCGGCGACAAAATCAACTCGATTCAGAAAATTTCCCCAAAAGGTTAACATTTTTCATCATAACGGAAAGAGCAGGAAAACATAAAATAATCCGTAAATTTACTTTGTTTCATTCTTTACGGCTTTTCTTTTTAGAATTTATTTACCAAGTTGATTCAAATGTAGTCGAAAATGGTCTGCTACATTTTTCCCCAATTTTTCCACTAAAAAAAAAGTTACAAAAATTACATCTATGGATTAAATGGATTCAATGGAAAGTTGAAATACAATTCAAACATTCGGGAAAAACACAAATTTCAGAAAAAAATCGTGTATTTCATTCGTTAATTCATGCAGTCGCGAGGAAATAATCAACTAATTTTTCGTCAGCGACTGAACCAAGCAAGGACAAATCAAATCATGAGGAAAAAATGCGAAAAATTAACAAATGATATGTTCTACATCAAGTTTAATCACTTTGAATCATTTTAAGGGAAAAAAACGAAATTATTACAATGCACGAAAATTGCGTGAAAGCCCCAGAGTGGCTTGGCCCTTCAACTAATCAATCAGTTAATTGGAAAATTCATGTTGATGTGATGATGACTAGCCACTTATACGAAAAAAAAACTGATCGAATGAATCGGTGAATGAACGGGGGAGCATAATTCAATCATTTCGCCCGCATGAATCGAACTGAACTTCTAATTCAACTGAGTACTTTTTTCTGCTTGATTAAAGAGATCAAAAGAAAACATTTTTGAAGAAAAAATTGAAGAAAATTGTGAAATTAACGAAGCTCGATTGGAAAATTAACGAAAAAATTCACTCGAATTGAGGCATTAATGCTTAATTTGCTTTTTCAAAGGATTTTAAACGGAAAAATTAATTTAGAAAAAAATTAGCAGCTTGATTTCATAATTCCTTAAGTGAGTTACAGAAATTTTTCGTGATTTTCACGTGAAAAATTATTTCTCCCCGTCGAGTTCGGCAAATTCCCGCAGGACGGTGAGTGCATAGACGAGTCGCTCGCGGAGACTGGTCTC
This sequence comes from Eulimnadia texana, assembly GCA_002872375.1. Lineage (NCBI taxonomy): Eukaryota > Metazoa > Arthropoda > Branchiopoda > Diplostraca > Limnadiidae > Eulimnadia > Eulimnadia texana. The sequence continues at coordinate 17,630,839 of NKDA01000001.1, forward strand.
GCAGCCGCGCTGCGCAACGTCCAGCAGGCGATACGTCGAGCTCTGTCGCTCGCTGTTGATGTACGACACAAGGTAGTGGGACAAGTTAGACGCAGACTGAGACTGGTCCACTGAGAGTACTATCTTAGTGTGATCCTTGAAGAAATTGATCTAAAACAACAAATATTTTCATTAATAATGAATTTTTGAACCGAATTTGAATCATTAAGCTTTGTACGACTTAGCGCAACTCATTACTTGTAGCGTGTTGTTATCGAGCTGCATGATAATCGCTTTCGGCGTGCGAACCCAGCGTTTCATGTGGACGAGCGGGATTCGGGAAGGATTCTGTGAGTGCAGGTCGCCGCCTTCCGTCAAGTTCTCGTCCATGTACTGCGAAAAGTATCGCAGAAGCGTAAGGCGCTCGACCAGATACGACGGAACGCTTGAAACGGCAAATGTCGTCGTCTTCTTCTGCGAGTCATGGAAAGTCACCAGACTCTTGTCGGGCGAGTAGCTGATGCGAGTGTTGTCGTTGAAGAACACGCCGACCGACCTGTCGGAGAGCTGGAAACCGAACCCGTACTTGTTCGAGTAGTCGATCCACTTCGAGACGAACAGCGGACTGGCTTGGACGGGACAAGGATTGGAAGACGCTGCAATCAAAATAATTTATTTTCATTATTACTTCACTAATTGCTGAATTATTTTTAAATATATTTTACTTTAATTTACTATTCTTAATAATATTAATTACTTAATCATAAATTTACCTTGCGGACTGTGGTAAAGGCACGAATCAAGTGCAGAATACAAACTGTGAGCTGCGGGAACGTTAATGAGGATTCTGTTCGCTGCTGCAGGTTCGGGATCTTTTTCTTTGGCTTTTTCTTTATCCTTTTTCATCTGAGGATCTTTCATACTCTGGCTGCGGGCTACGCGATCCTTACTGCTAGCTACCACCTATTTAAAAAAAATATAATATTTATTTTGTTAAATTATTACAAATAACATCTTCTCATTTTATTATTATTATTATTTTTTTAAGTACATAAACTTTGAAGAGGAGTATTGTTATTACTTTGAGCGATTCTTGACGAGACGTAACATTCTGCACAGCGGGATCACAATTGACATCTTCAGCCAAGTTGGGCGCTTTGGTGCAGCACGAAGGAGGTAGGATGACAGGATTCAGTCCTGCGGTGAGGAACTCGTGCTCGACGACCTGTTCCAGACTGGGACGTTGACGGGGATCTGCCGAGAGAAGCTGTCGAATCAGACTGCGAGCGGGACGGGAAACGCTCTGCGGGATCGTGTACTTGTTCTGCGAGATCCTGGCGTAGGTTTCAGAGAGCGAGCACGTCTCGAAGGGAGGCTGACCGACCAGCATAGCGTACCTAAGTATAATTTTTATTATTATTATTATTATTATTTACGAATATTTAAGAATAGCAGGATTCATTACTTTAGTGAAATTTTATTGTTAATTTAATTTGTTACATATTCAATTAGTATTATTAATTATAATAATTAGTACTTATTATTTAGAAATATTTTAATTCACTAATTTAATTCCTTCTGTAATTTTATTCTGAATTAATTTGCTTGTGCTACTTTTATTTCTGTCTATTACAGTTAGCTCAATGTTTCCACTTCGCAGGGAAATTTCCCGAAAAAGTGGGGAACGGGGTCTGGAAAGGAAAAATTGACTGAAGAGGGGAAAAAGGAAAATCTAAACATACAGGCCTGTATTCTAGTTGCGAAGGCGAAAAAGGGAAAAATAAGGGAAGAAGGGGGAAAAGCGGGAATTGAAAGTGGAAATAGCTCAGCGTTTCCACTTTGCAGGGAAATTTCCCGAAAAAAAAGAGGGAAACAGAGTCTGGAAAAGAAAGATTAACTGAAGAGGGGAAAAAGGAAAATCTAAACGTACAGGCCTGTATTCTAGTTACGAAAGCGAAAAAGGGAAAAATAAGGGAAGAAGGGGGAAAAGCGGGAATTGAAAGTGGAAATAGCTCAGCGTTTCCACTTTGCAGGGAAATTTCCCCGAAGAAAAAAGAGGGAAACAGGGTCTGGAAAAGAAAGATTAACTGAAGAGGGGAAAAAAGGAAAATCTAAACGTACAGGCCTGTACTCTAGTTACGAAGGCGAAAAAGGGAAAAATAAGGGAAGACGGAGGGGAAAGGGGGAATGGAAAGTGGAAACACTGAGTTAGCTAATAATTTCCTTTTTACTAGTTTACTATATTTATTAATAGCTTTGATTTAGTAAATTGTGATATTATTCTAAAATTTTTACATAATGCAGCCCATGGCCCAGAGATCCGCTTCATAGCCGTGGCCTTGACGACTCAGCACTTCGGGAGCAATGTAATTCGGCGTTCCGCAAATTGTCCTGCAAATAATAATAATAATAATAGTAAGTAATGATAATAACAATAAGAATAAATAATAATAATAATATATAATAATAATAGTAAGTAATAAAAATAATAAGTAATAATAATGATAATAATGACAAATGATGATAATAATAATAATAGTAATAATAATAAATAATAATAATAAATAATAATGATACTGATATAAAATGGTAATAATAATAATAGTAAGCAATGATAATAACAATAATAATAACAATGATAATAATAATAATAATAATAACTAAATTAATAAGAAATTACACTGAAAAGTGAGAATAAGACGAATGATAAATGAACAAGGGGTCCAAGACTCTGAGGTCAAGTGTACGAAGGTTTTCTGATAACGTGTGATAACACGGAGATAACAGGTTGATAACATGACCGAGGTGTACGAAGATTATTGGGAGTTTCAGACCCCTCGTTATTTACTAAGAAAATTATAGTTATATTTAGTTTATTATATTTATTTTAATGATTTCAGTTATTATGACAGTGTACTATATTAGTTATTATAGTAAATTTACTAAGAATATTATGGTTGTATTACATATCAGTTACTATAGTCAATCTATTAAGATAATTATAGTTATATTTATCATACTTTTATTATAAATTAATTACCATGGTCAATTTATTAAGAAAATTATAGTGATATTAAATATTAGTTATTATAGTAAATTTACTAAGAAAATTATAGTTATATTTATTATAATTATATTATACATTAAATACTGTAGTCAATTTATTAAGAAAATTATAGTGATATTAAATATCAGTTATTATAGTAAATTTACTAAGAAAATTATAGTTATATTTATTATAATTATATTATGCATTAATTACTATAGTCAATATATTAAGAAAATTATAATTATATCTATTTTAATAATTTGAGTTATTATCATAGTCAATTTAATAAGAAAATTATACTTACATCTATTTTAATAATTTGAGTTATTATTATAGTCAATTTATTAAGAAAATTATAGTGATATTATATATCAGTTATTATAGTAAATTTACTAGAAAATTTCTGTTATATTTATTATACTTGTATTATATATTAACTACTATAGTCAATTTATTAAGAAAATTAATGTTATATTTTTTATACTTATATTATATATTAATTACCATGGTCAATTTATTAAGAATATAACGATATTATATATCAGCTATTATAGTCAATTTATTGAGCAAATTATAGTTACATCTATTTTAATAATTTGAGTTATTATCATAGTCAATTTACTAAGAACATTATATCCAATTTAAAATTTTGAATTATTATTATAGTCAATTTAATAATTTGAATTATCATTATATTTATTATACTTATATTATATATTAATTACTATGGTCAATTTAATAAGAAAATTATAGTTATATTTATTATACTTATATTAGATATTTATTACTATAGTCAATTTAATAAGAAAATTATAGTTATATTTATTATGCTTATATGATATATTAATTACCATAGTCAATTTATTAAGAATATTATAATGATATTATATATCAGTTATTATAGCAAATTTATGAAAAAAATTATAGTTACACCTATTTTAATAATTTGAATTATCATCATAGTCAATTTATTAAGAAAATTATAGTTACATCTATTTTAATAATTTGAATTATCATCATAGTCAATTTATTAAGAAAATTATAGTTACATCTATTTTAATAATTTGAATTATTATTATAGTCAATTTAATCATTTGAATTATCATTATATTTATTATACTTATATTATATATTAATTACTATGGTCAATTTAATAAGAAAATTATAGTTATATTTATTATACTTATATTAGATATTTATTACTATAGTCAATTTAATAAGAAAATTATAGTTATATTTATTATGCTTATATGATATATTAATTACCATAGTCAATTTATTAAGAATATTATAATGATATTATATATCAGTTATTATAGCAAATTTATGAAAAAAATTATAGTTACACCTATTTTAATAATTTGAATTATCATCATAGTCAATTTATTAAGAAAATTATAGTTACATCTATTTTAATAATTTGAATTATTATTATAGTCAATTTAATCATTTGAATTATCATTATATTTATTATACTTATATTATTTATTAATTACTAGTCAATTTATTAAGAAAATTATTGTTATATTTATTATACTTATATTATATATTAATTACTATAGTCAATTTATTAAAAAAATTATTGTTACATCTATTTTAATAATTTGAATTATCATCATAGTCAATTTATTAAGAAAATTATAATTATCCCTTCGTTGTTGCGGTTAGTTGTCGGTCTTGAAAAAAGACTTTTTCAAAACGAAGAGAAAGAAGGGGGATGATGTTGGAATTTCCGGAAGGGGTTTCCAGTTGAAACCCCCCCGGGGGGGGGTGTAGACCGCAAGAAGCGGCAGGTTCAAGGACTTTTCCCACAAGGAGGAGGCCGCAAGCTGTGGGAAATAATTTTTCCCACGGGAAATGCCTCTGTAAAAATCAGCTTTCCAGTCTTCCCCTTTTCTTCCCTCCAAGATTGATTTATTACCACCCGCCCACCCACCCACTCTAAATACGTGATTAAGTTTATTTTTGAACAGTTTGATAGTTCGATATAGTTCCCCCTTTTCCCCTCATTTCCCCCTTCTTCGTTTGTAAATCAGCTTTCCAATTTTTCCCTCCAAAGATGGATTTATTCCCTACCTGTAAATACGTGATTTAAGTTTATTTTTGAACAGTTTGATAGTTAGATATACCTTTTTCCCTCATTTCCCCCCTTCTTCATGTGTAAATCAGCTTTCCAATTTTTCCCTTTTTTCCCTTCAAGATGAATTTATTCCCTCCTCTAACTACGTGATAGAGTTTATTTTTGAGCAGTTTCATAGTTATAGTTCCCCTTTTTCTCTCATTTTTCCCTTATTCATCTGTAAATCAGCTGTTCAATTTTTCCCTCTTTTTCCTTCAAGATTAATTCATTTTCCCCCCTTTCCCCCTCCAGCTACATGATAAAAGTTTATTTTTAGACAGTCTAATAGTTAGATGTATTTCCCCTTTCCCCCTCATTTTCCCCTTCTTCATCTGTAAATAAGCTTTTCAATTTTTCCTTTTCTTCCCTTTTTCCCCCTCAAGATTGATTTATTCCCCCCCTTTCCCTCCTGACTACGCGATTGTATATTTTTGAGCAGTTTAATACTAAACTGTATTTCCCTTTTTCCCCCCTTTCCCCCTACCTACATGACCAAGTTTAGTTTTCAACAATTTATTGCTAAAATATATTTCCCATCTTCCCTCATTTTTCCCTTCTTGAGGGAAGTTTCCCTGAAGAAGGGGTAGAACGGGGGGGTTGTAAATGTTTCAACAAACGAGGGGGGAAGATTTTCCACACCCCGTTTGGTTATGCAGGGTTGTCAATTAGTCTTAAGTAATGATTGGATAAGGGAGTTGTAAAGCGCGTAAATGATTGGTGGAAAAATCGTGGGAATGCGTTACGATTGGTTGGAATAGGATCAAGTGACCAGAACGTCCTATCATGTTGTAGTGACCTCTACAGCCTGTACTACAACTTCTGGAGGGTTGTAAGCAGGTGTGGTAGGCTGTTGTGTCCTCTGCTACTACATTTAGAGTGTTGGAACATATTTAACTACAACTACTACTTCTGGAATGTTGCTGCATCTTCTAAAACCTCTATTACTCCTTTTAAAATGTAGTAGTGTCCTCGACAGCTTGCATAACTACTTTTCAAATGTAGTAGTGTCCCCTACAACCTCAACTACTACTGCCGGAGAGCTGTAGTATCCTCTACAACCTGTTCTACTACTACTACTAGTGTTGTAACCAGGTAGCAATAAGCAATATTACCCTCTACAACCTCTACTGCTCCCTCTAGAATGTAGTAGTGTCCTCGCCAGCCTCTACAACTACTTCTAGAAGGCTGTAACCGAGTAGCAATAGGTAGTAGTGTCCTCGCCAGCCGTCTACTACTACTTCTAGAAGGCTGAAGACTGGTAGCAATGGGTAGTAGTACCCTCTACAGCTTCTACTTGATCAAAAACCTCTACTACTACTACTAGATTGTTGTAAAACGTGTTGTAGTAGTAACTAAAACTTTGGCGTCGTAGTACCCTCTATAAGCTCTACTACTACTACTCTAGATTGTTGTAAGCAACTTACACTTTGGCGTCGTTGTACCCTCTACAAGCTCTACTACTACTACTACTACTACTACTCTAGATTGTTGTAAGTAACTTACACTTTGGCGTCAGTGTCCAGACGAGCAGCCAGTCCGAAATCTCCGATCTTGACGATCATGTTCTCCGAGAGGAACATGTTGCCCAGCTTCAGGTCGCGGTGGACGACGCCGTTGTCGTGGATGTAGCGCAGGCCGTCCGCCAGCTGCCGCATGAAGTAACGCACCTCCGGCTCCGTTAGCGTCTTACGGTGACGCATCACGTGCACCAGACTCTAAGCAACGCAACAGTAACTTGGTTAGCATTTTAAGCTACTCCTACTGCTAGTAGTAGTGCTAGTGCTATTACAACTAGGGCGAATAATACTGATACTACAATTGCTACTACTATGTTTACTGGTACTGATACTACTACTACTACTACGGCTGCTGTGCAACAATACAGCTTGTTAGCATTTGAACTGCTACGACTACTTCTACTACTGCTCCTACTGTACTGTGAATAAGGCTGCTACTACTGATATGACTGCTATACTGCTGTATTTACAGATACTTTTATTATTACGGCTACTAGTTCTACTATTACTAGCACGACTACTGTTACTACTAATGTTGGTAGTACTACTATTACCTCAGTAATTAATATGATTGCTACTACTACTACTGTTGCCACTACTACTACGACTACTACTATTTAGGCCATTACTACTACCACAGCTACTACTACTGTTGCCACTACTATTACAGGTACTACTACTACCACTACTGCTACTACCATAGCTACTGTTTCTGTTGCCACTACTATTGCAGGTACTACTTATACCAGAATTATTACTACTATCACTACTACTACTACTAGTACTACTATCACTACTACTACTACTAGTACTACTATCACTACTACTTCTGTTAGTACTAGTACCTTTCGTGAGCAGTTCTCCAGAATGATGTAGACATTGTCTTCGTCCTCGAAGCAATGGAAGAAACGCACTACGTTGCAGTGCACTAAGTTACGGTGCAGCTCAATCTCGCGAGCAATCTAGTAATAATAATAATAATAAATAATAATAATAATAAATAATAATAATAATAAATAAATTACAGAAATACAAAGATTACAGCAATAAAATAATAGGAATAACGCTGTCAATACCTTAGTAAATACAATAATAAGAACTAATATATAACTAAGATTAAATTATATTATATTATAATAACTATTATAAAACTAGTATATAATAATAATAACGTAATGCACTGAAGAATAATTAGAAATTAATAATAATTACTAATACATATTTAATATTAATATTTCATTAGATATTAATATTAAATCAATATAATTTATTTACTTTAATGGTAAATTAAATATTAATATCAAATATTAATTTATTAAATAATAAATCTACGTATACATACAATTAATTCAATTAATTAATTTAATTAAAATAATACAGTTTCAAAAAATTAATTATTATATTAATCATAAAATAGTTTACAAACTTAAGATAATTAAGTTCATAAATTAAAAATCTAATTTTAAATCTTTACAGGAGTCTTACAGGGATTCTTGGCCAAGAATCTTTTATGAATTTTAAAATTTTTCAAGAATCTGGGAATCACGCGTGAATCTTGAGTGACGTCATGTGTGTCAACCACGTGATGTCTTCTGTCGTCCACAAACGTAAAAATAAACAAGTGCAGCTGGGGCCAAGGAATGCGTGAATCTTGAATCTTAAACCAAGAATCTTGAATCTCAAATCAAGAATCCGGAGTCCTGAATCAAGAATCTTGAGTCTCAAATCGAGAATCCTGAATCAAAAACCAAGAATCTTGAATCAAAAACCAAGAATCTTGAGTCCTGAATCAAGAATCCGGAGTCCCTGAGTCAAGAATCTTGAATCTCAAATCAAGAATCTTGAGTCCTGAATCAAGAATCTGGAGTCCTGAGTCAAGAATCTGGAGTCCTGAGTCAAGATTCACAGAAATCTTAGATGAAGATTCTCACAAAAAACAGTCTGATAACAAGTGATAACATAAGGAAAAGTGTTATCAAGTGTTATCAAAAGTTAATTTTTGGCCTTCTGCTCCAGTGATTCACAAAGAAACCAGATTCTTGACCCAAAGCTTTTCCCACGGTAGCAACCATCCCACCCAGGGTTAAGATTCTTTCAAGAATCTCTAAGAATCTTGCAAGGAATCCCTCTGGACAAATCCATAGGATTCTGTGGTTCTTTCAAGAATCTTAGAAAAGAATCTTACGGTCTAAAGGGCTGTTGAAATAACAAGATTCTTGGCGTGATTCTTTCAAGAATCTCTAAGAATCTTGCAAGGAATCCTAAGATTCTTACAAGAATCCTTCACTCTGGACAAATCCATAGGATTCTGTGGTTCTTTCAAGATTCTTAGAAAAGAATCTTACGGTTTAAAGGGCTATTAAAATAACGAGACTTTTGGCAAGAATCTTGCTACGAATCCCAAGATTCTTACAAGAATCCTACACTCTGGACAAATTTATAGAATTCTAAGATTCTTCTAAGATTCTGGAAGTTGGAACGAGTCACGAACTTTGAGATTCTTTCTATGATTCTTGAAAAAAAAATCTTACGGTTTAAAGGGCCATTTAAAATAATAAGATTCCTGGCGTGATTCTTTCAAGAATCTTGCTGGGAATCCTAAGCTTCTTATAAGATTCTGGAAGTTGGAACGAGTCACGAATCTTGAGATTCTTTTTATGATTCTTGAAAAAAAAGGAATCTTACGGTTTAAAGGGCTGTTTAAAGGGCCATTTAAAATAATAAGATTCCTGGCGGGATTCCTGAAAGAATCTTGCGGTTTAAAGGGCTGCCATTGACTGAACAATGAAGCTCATGAATCTTAAGATTCTTGGTAAGATTCTTGAAGGTTTCTGTTGTCCAGCAAAGGGTCATCCACACTTGTTAAGTGTCCTTAATGGTCATCTGAAGCGTGGGAAAAGTGGGGGAGGTCTTCAACTTTTTGTCTGCTGCAAGGGGTCATCAACTCTTCCAGATTCTCGACAAGAATCTTGCCAAGAATCTCAAGAATCTTAGGTTTCAACGAACAAATCTCAAGAAAATTAAGAATCCATCGCGAGAATCTCGAGAAGTCAAGGAAGATTAGAGCAAGAATCTTGAAAAGAATCTCAAGAATGTTTAAGAATCTTAGGCTTCAACTAGAGAATCTCAAGATTCTTGAGAATCCAACGTGAGAATCTCAAGAAGTCAAGGAAGATTAGAGCAAGAATCTTGAAAAGAATCTCAAGAATCTTAAGAATCATACAAGAATCTAAGAATATTCTTCAATAATTTCACGATTCTGGCCTGGATTCCAAGGATTTTCGCCAAGAATCTCAAAATTCTCATCAAGATTCTTGCGAGAATCCCTGGTTTTGGATACCTTCCCAGAGTTGTACCATGAATCTCAAGATTCTCCATTAAGATTCTTGCAAGAATCCCTGTTTCTAGGACCTCTCTCAAAATTGTACCAAGAATCCCAAGATTCTCACCAAGATTCTGGCGGGAATCCCTGGCTCTAGGAACTTTCTCAGAGTTGTGGACCCCTAATCTCAAGATTCCCATTAAGATTCTTGCAAGAATCCCTGCTTCTGGGACCTTTCTCATCAAGATTCTACCAAGAATCTCAAGATTCTCCATGAAGATTCTTGCGAGAATCCCTGGCTCTAGGAACTTTCTCATGCTGTACCAAGGATTTCAAGATTCTCATCTAGATTCTACAAGAATCTCAAGATTCTCCATGAAGATTCTTGCGAGAATCCCTGGCTCTAGGAACTTTCTCATGCTGTACCAAGGATTTCAAGATTCTCATCTAGATTCTACCAAGAATCTCAAGATTCTCCATCAAGATTCTTGCGAGAATCCCTAGTTCTAGGAACTTTCTCAGAGTTGTGGACCCCTCCATTGTTAAAGGTCAGACATTGGGCAGCCACCTGCCGCAGGCTGAGTTTCACCCTTCTCGTTTCCAAAACGGGAAAAGAAAAATTCTTACGGTTTGACGAAAATTCATATTTTCAAATCTACTTAAAATAATAATAATAATAATACGAATTTAATATTAATAATGATTAATAATAATAATAATTAAAAATATAATAATAATAATCGATAATTATTTTAGAGAAAATTGGAAAAAATGACAAAATAAACTGAAAAGTTTAAATTGCAATTTACTTATATTAGAAAATATTAATACCAATTAACATTAATAACAGTTAATAGTAATAATGGATAATTATATTAAACAAATTATGAAAAAATGACAATAAATTGGAAAGTTAAGATTTAAATCAAGGGGTCCGAAACTTCCAATAATCTTCGTACACCTAGGTCATGTTATCACTGTTATCAACTGTTATCTCCGTGTTATACTATATTATCTAATAATCTTCGTATAGTTTTTCCACGAAAGTCCAGACCCCTTGGTAATTCTACTTTAATTTTACTCACTACTGATAAAATTCTCAAAAATAAAATTAATTGTAATAAGAATTAATTTTAATTAATTGAATTAATTAAGTCAATTAAAATATTTTCGTCTTAAAAATAAGAATAATTAAAATTATTTCTGCTTTATAAGAAATCAGCGCGCCAATGGAGAGAAGCAGCTGTTGGCCGATTCCTCTTGCCGAGGATTTTCAGTAAGTTATTTTATTACAAATCTTAATTAAAATAAAAATTTATTTAGAAAAATTAATTAAATATAATACATATTTTAAATTATATAATATATATATATATATTTAAATAATTATATGTAAATTTATTAATTAAAATAATAATTCATTAAGAAAAATTAATTAAATATAATATACATTTTAAATTATATATATATATATATTTAAATAATTATACATAATTTTATTAATTAAAATAATAATTTGTTAAGAAACATTAATTAAAATAATAATTCATTAAGAAAAATTAATTAAATATATATATGTATTTTAAAATATTTATAATATATATATTTATATAATTTTATATAATTTTACTACTTAAAATAATAATTTATTAAGAAAAATTAATTCAATGTAATAAATATTTTAAATTATTTATAGTTTATATATTTATATAATTATATATAATTTTATTAATTAAAATATTAATTTATTAGGAAAAAAACCTTATAAATAACTAATTAAGACCCCCGCATCATTTATAGTGGAGTAATCAACACCTGTTACCCGAAATTCCATTCCATATCTTCAAAAGATAATCTGATAACACGTTGATAACACTTGATAACAGATGCGGTTTTTTAATGGATTTATCGGACTTCCGGACCCCCCCCCCTTTCGTTTGTGCAAGATTCTTGAGATTCTTGAATCAAGAATCTTAAGAAATTCCATTACATATCTTCAAAAGATAATCTAATAACAGGTTGATAACACTTGATAACAGATGCGGTTTTTTAATGCATTTATCAGACTTCCGGACCCCCCCCTTTTCGTTTGTGCAAGATTCTTGAGATTCTTGATTCAAGAATCTCAAGAAATTCCATTCCATATCTTCAAAAGATAATCTGATAACACTTGATAACAAGTTGATAACACTTGATAACACCTGCGCTTTTTAAATAGATTTATCAGACTTCCGGACCCCCCCTTTTGTCTGTGCAAGATTCTTGAGATTCTTGAATCAAGAATCTCAAGAAATTCCATTCCGTATCTTCAAAAGATAATCTGATAACACTTGATAACACCTGTGCTTTTTGAATGGATTTATCAGACTTCCGGACCCCCCCCCCTCTCTCCCCCGCCTTTTTGTCTGTGCAAGATTCTTAAGATTCTTGAGATTCTTGAATCAAGAATCTTGAGAATCTTGGAAGAATCTTGTTACCTTTTCACGATGATGCGGTTTGGTGATTCGCGATTTGGGAATGATTTTGCCAGCGTAAATCTTGCCGCTCGTCAGGTCCGTCAGTTCGTGGACCCGAGCAAATCCTCCCTATTAAAAACAAATTATAATTAATAATAATATTAACACTAATTAACTAAATAATGCGGATAATAACATAATTCATTGAAATAGTACCAAAATAAACACAAAATTAAGTAATTATAACTAGCCCTTTAAATACCTTTAAATAACACGAGACATTTAAATAATTATTATTTAAAAAAAATTTTCCTATTTTATTGCAGACGGTGTATAAGGCAACCCCCCCCCCCTGGTGTGTCGGGTTCAGAGCGGCTCAATGCAGTAGGCCTACAGAGCCTATACCCAAAGGCGCGCCTCTCTATAGCGGACACCTGTAACGAATCAATTTTCGCAAAATTTGCAAAAAATTTTGGCACCAAAATGTTCGGCTGATTTTTCTGTAAATTTTGGACGTAGTCAGAGGCCGGATTTTTGCAATAGCGCGTTCTATTAGCCTGTCCGCAGTAGTGGGGTATAGGCCGAGGGCAACAAAGCAAGGAAGGCCGGTCGGTTCCAGATTTTTGCCCAGTCAAGAAGTTGAACAAAAGAGGCGGTGAAGTGAACAGTGAAACCCTGGGTTTTGTAAAAATCACTTGGAAATAACTTGTCCCTTTGCCATAAATCTCGATCAAAGCCTCCTCACAATAGGCCTACCTAACTAATTGTTCAGACTTTTGAGTACAAGAACGGTAGGGCTTCATACCCAGAATCACGCGATCCATTAAGATTCTCTGCCAAACAGCCTTGAATCTCTCCTTTGGAGAATCTCACAAAACTCAGGTAAAAGCCACGTGAGATAGGAATCTCCTAACGAATACACGTCACAAGATACAAACGAGGGGTTCGCTACTACTCTCTCTACACAAGAATCTCGTAAGAATCTTGAGAATCTGCAGTTTCAGGACCCTCAAGATGACCCAGCAGAAGGCCGCGGTGACAATTAACCGTCATTTTCCACCTTTGTTTACCTGATATTTGTTCACTGTTATCTTTCTAAAGAGCCCTCCATTACTACTGAACAACATCCTATTCAGTGTTTCCACTTTGCGGGGAAATTCCTGTAAAAAAGGGGAAAACGGGGCCTGAAAAGGGAAGATCTGTAAGTACGCTCTGTACCCTAGTATGGAGGGGAAAAAGGGGGAAATAAGGGAAGAGGGGGAAAGGGGAAGACTGAAAGTGGCAACACTAATCCTATTCTTCATTATTATTATTATTACTATTATCTGAACTTAATCAAAATTTCTACACTCTAAAAAGCTACAGAAAAGACCAAGTCCAAACTTGTAGCATTATTCACAACTTATTATATTAAATTATATATTACAATTATATTCTAAATTAATATATATTATATTATTCAATGCATATTGCGGAGGGGGAGGAGGGGCACGTGTTGCGTTACGATAGGCGGAGTAAGGCGCAGGGAAGCTGTGGAAGTGCGGAAGGAAGTCTACGGTCCAGTGCCTTCCGCGGTAAGTTTTCATTGCGCACCTGTTCTCTGGCTTTCCGGTCACACGCACGACGCTTTGTTACTCGCTCGGAAAATTGCTTCCACGTCTTACCTACCAGACCTTCCGCCACAAGATTTAGACTTCCTTTTACTTTTAACTTACTACTATTCATGAACTACCACTACGTATATATAACCACGTATCAATAGTATTACAATTTATAGTTAAATTTGCTGCGTTTAGATTATATTATCCATATTATGTTTCTATATTTAGATCTCCTCCACTATTTTTAACTATTCATGAACTACCACTACGTATATATAACCACGTATCAATAGTATTACAAGTAATAGTTAAATTTGCTGCGTTTAGATTATATTATCCATATTATGTTTCTATATTTAGATCTCCTCTACTATTTCTAACTATTCATGAACTATCTTACCTACCAGACCTTCCCCAACTCTATTTAAACGTCCTTTTACTTTTAACTTACTATTATTCATGAACTATTTTACCTACCAGACCTTCCCAACTTTACTTTGACTTACTTCAACTTTTAACTTACTACTATCCATGAACGTTACGTTTTTCCTACTATCTTACCTACCAGACCTTCCCCAACTCTATTTAGACTTCCTTTTACTTTTAACTCACTACTATTCATGAACTATTTTACCTAACAGACCTTCCTCAACTCTATTTAGACTTCATTTTACTTTTAACTTACTACTGTCCATGAACGTTACGTTTTTCCTACTATCTTACCTACCAGACCTTCTAAACTCTTATATAGACTTCCTTTAACTTTAAGCTTACTACTATTCATGAACTATTTTACCTACCAGACCTTCTCCCACTAGATTTAAACGTCCTTTTGCTATTAACTTACGACTATTCATGAAATATCTTACCTACCAGACCTTCCCAACTCTATTTAGACTTTATTTTACTTCTAACTTCCTAATATTCATGAACTATTTTACCTACCAGACCTTCCCCAACTCTATTTAGACTTCATTTTACTTTTAACTTTCAACTATTCATGAACTTACCACTACGTATATATAACCACGTATTAATACTTTGCTTAATAGTATTATAATTAATAGTTCAATTTGCTGCGTTTAGATTGTATTATCCATATTATGTTTCTATATTTAGATCTCCTCTACTATTTCTAACTATCCATGAACCAACACTGCATACATATCGCCAAGGGGTCCGAAACTTGCAATAATCTTCGTACACCTAGGTCATGTTATCACTGTTATCAACCTGTTACCTCCATGTTATCAGGTAATCTACGTACACTTTTCCTCGGAGTTTCGGAGCCCTTGCATATCGCTATACTATTACTATTACTATTACTACTATTGTATTATATATTACTATTATACTATTTATTATTACTTCATAATTTTACTATCGATACAAGTTGTATAATCGAATCAGGCGGGATTCAGTGTAGTATTGAATAATACTGCCATGTCAAAATCTCTGGCAAGATGTTGTAAAGCCATAAAGATTGCTCAGAGCTGATAAGAACAAAAGAGGACTTCACTTTCACTCACGTACTGGCGTGAGCGTCCATTGCCACTACAAGATTCTTGTGATTCTCAAAAAAAGAATCTCGAGATTCTTGTGATTCTCGAAAAAAAGAATCCCAAGATTCCCTACGATTCTTAAAAAAAGAATCCCAAGATTCTTGTGATGTTCTCGAAAAAAGAATCCCAAGGTTCCTTACGATTCTCGAAAAAAGAATCTCGAGATTCTTGAGATTCCCGAAAAAGAATCCCAAGATTCCCTACGATCCTCGAAAAAAGAATTCAAGATTCTTGAGATTCTCGAAAAAAAGAATCTCGAGATTCTTGTGATTCTCGAAAAAAAAGAATCTCAAGATTCTCTACGATTCTCGACAAAAGAATCTCAAGATTCTTGTGATTCTCGAAAAAAAGAATCCCATGATTCCCTACGATTCTCGACAAAAAAAAAGAATCCCAAGATTCCCTACGATTCTCGAAACGATAATCCCAAGATTCTTGTGATTCTCGAAAAAAAATCTCAAGATTCTTGTGATTCTCGAAAAAAAAAGAATCTCAAGATTCCCTACGATTCTTGGAACGAGAATCCCAAGATTCTTGTGATTCTCGAAAAAAAATCTCAAGATTCTTGTGATTCTCGAAAAAAAAAGAATCTCAAGATTCCCTACGATTCTTGGAACGAGAATCCCAAGATTCTTGTGATTCTCGAAAAAAAAGAATCTCAAGATTCCCTACGATTCTGATTCTCGCTATTTAAGCAGTTTCCGGTTAATTAACCTCCTGATTGGCTACAGGGAAAGTGACACGTGACCTCTGCCCGTGGTTCCCACTGGACGAGAACTTCTTGAAAAAAAAATGAGAAAAAAACCACCAATTACAAATTTCCTTTTTCCTGCTGTTCCCATTGGCCATTTAAATACACAAGAGGGGGGTTCGCGACTCTCTCATATAAAACTTCAACAATGAATTCCGATAACAAATTGATAACACATTTTTTGAAGTGATAACAACTGAACTTGGTCAAGTGATAGTGGACACTGGGGTGTTATCATCATGTCATCACGTGTTATCACACAGGTTCTTGAAAACTTTCCAGACAAGTTGCGGACCCTTAGGGATATGGTTATCGTGTATGACCATGCTGGTGGCAAAATGATGGGCTTCCGGTCATTTCTGCTTGGGAATGGAAAACCATGCGGGGAAAAACGAACAAGAAAACCGAAAATATAATTATACTATTATTATTTATCAATATTATTATAATTCCCTATGAAAACACAAAGGGAAAAAATCTTAGTTTCCCACGCTACAACCTAAGATTCCTCCAAGATTCTTAAGATTCTTCCAAGATTCTTCCCAGATTCGCGAGTCCCCGATCAAAAAGTGATGCGCTTAGCCATACTTCTGAATGACCCTCTGAACGGTGCATGATAACCATGGATTCAGCTAGATGATAGTGTGAAATTGGGCCACTTTCACACGGTTCATACGCTTGAATTGTCAAAAAACCAAGTCGTGCAGTATTTAACCTCGTATTCAGAGGGTTTAGTTTTAGTAACCAAAGTGAGTTCAGCTACTATTCAGCTAGTGATTCAGAGGGGAGCTAGTGTTCAGCTACCTAGTCCTTCGGTACTCAACCGTACGACTTTGCTGTTCAGCCGTTTCAGTCTTTAAACTGTTCAGCTACCTAGTCATTCGGTACTCAACGGTACGACTTTTCTGTTCAGCCGTTTCAGTCTTTAAACTGTTCAGCTACCTAGTCATTCGGTACTCAACCATACGACTTTGCTGTTCAGCCGTTTCAGTCTTTAACTGTTCAGCTACCTAGTCATTCGGTACTCAACCGTACGACTTTGCTGTTCAGCCGTTTCAGTCTTTAAACTGTTCAGCTACCTAGTCATTCGGTACTCAACCGTACGACTTTTCTGTTCAGCTACCTAGTCATTCGGTACTCAACTGTACGACTTTTTCCATCGGCTCATTGTTTCTTGCAAAAACTTGAAAAAAGGAGGCGAAATCTTTTCAGTCTGGAGGTCTTTTGTGTTCTCGGCTGCGGTTGCCTTACGTTGAATCAGGGGGGAAAAGACAAATGAATGTGGAAAATTCTGGGTGTTTTTGACCCCGGCGACGACGGACTGCGGAGTAGTTGGCTTCCTTCAAGGTTACGCCAAACAACAGCGCCGGCCTCATGGTTGAACAAACTGCTCTCGTGGGAAAACACCCAAAACCACCGCCACTGCCCATCATCACATTAAAAAATAAAAGACTAATAATATTATAATTCAATTCATTTGTATCAATAATAAGATCTTAGGCATTAACTTACCCACTTTCAGTTTGCCCTTTTTTCCCTTCTGAGGGGAATTTCCCTGCAAAGTTTACACTTGTCCTCTACAGTGTTTCCACTTTCGATTTCCCCCTTTTCCCCTCCGTGCTAGAATACAGACTGTAGTTCTAGATTTCCCCTTTTTCCCACTTCTCTTATTTTTCCCTTTTCAGACCCGATTTCCCCCTTTTTTCGGGAATTTCCCTGCCAACATGGATGCACTGGTCCTCTGCGAAATTTCCACTCAATTTCCCCTTTTTTCCCCCTCCGTGCTAGAATACAGGCACGTAGTTCTAGATTTCCTGTTTTTCCCACTTCTCTTATTATCCCCTTTTCAGACACGAGTTTCCCCTTTTTCCAGGGAACTTCCCTGCCAAAGTGGAAGCACTGGTACCTCAGTGACGAAACACAACGCAAAACGACCCCAATATATTTATATTTACTTTACGTCTTATCTCCCAACAGATAAGAGCTTTATCAGTAAGTAAACACACACTTTCTAAGCGAGTATTAGAATCAATCATTAACTTATCCAGTTGCATTGAGACAGATTTGTTGTTACCTTCCCCAGAAATTTTCCCTTCAGGTAGGTGACTCTGCTGCAGCGGTCCACGATGTACTGGGGCAGATCATCTACTTCCTGCTGAATCAAGGGTTTGCCGGACTGCTGGATCAGGGGTTTCGGGGGCTGCTGCTGCTGCTGCTTCTGCTGCTGCGGGGAGGGCTGCTGAAGACTGCTGCTGCTACTTCCAGTGCTTACGGGTGACCCTGCGTGGCAAGTATCGCGAATGCCTGCAATACCCGAGTCCATGGATTCGTTGTTGCCGTTTTTCAGATTAATGGACATTAATCCTGCCGGCAAATCAGCTTCGTTGGCCAGGACCCAACGATCCGAGCGGAAAATCTTCAAGGAGCCCATTTTGTGTATCTTATTTAAATCAAAAGTTAATTCTTTTTGGCGTGTTGCAGAAGAATAACGGATCTGGGCGACGATCAGAATTCCAATGGTTGAATCACGACAGGGAAATTCTTGGACGTGGGCAGAGATTTTCCCGGGCTTTTCATCACACGTCACACGTGACTCAAGCTATCAGACATCTAATCAAACGAAAAAGAGATGTTAGCAAAGGAAAAAACTTGTTTGAATAAGTTAAATGTTAAAACTTACGCAAGGATTGTCCGGAAACGACAAAATAATGGCCTGACTTTTTTCCACGTGATTTGCAAACTCCCTTAAGACACTAGTTCAAATTTACAGGTATCCAGATTTGATTTTAGTTACTAATTAACTGTAATTTTCAACGGTTTATTCAAATTTAGAGTCTAAGTTTTCCATGATTCGAAAAGTTCCTAACGCAGAAAAAAAATAAAAATCTGGACGCCTAGATGTAACACGATTTCTGAACACCCCTACGGAGCGCGTTGAGCACACGTCCTTCCTCTCCGACGTTCTCGAGCAGACTGAAAAGGAAACGGACAAGGCGGCTACTTTCAAGTTCGTCGAAAGCGATAACGGATCCGGATCCGATTCCTGTAACCTCAGGCGATTACTTTCGTTCTCCGCCTTTTAGAACATGTCCGAACTTGTCTAAAATTAATTTTTTGAATCTAA
Organism: Eulimnadia texana; assembly: GCA_002872375.1. Lineage (NCBI taxonomy): Eukaryota > Metazoa > Arthropoda > Branchiopoda > Diplostraca > Limnadiidae > Eulimnadia > Eulimnadia texana. The sequence goes on from NKDA01000001.1 coordinate 17,650,319, forward strand.
AATAATATTTCTAACATTCAAATTAGTTTATTAAAAATTATACTGATAGTTAAATAATTATTTTTGTTTATTCGATCAGTTGTTTTGGGCTCCTTGATGAATCCGCCATTTTGAAAATGGAACTCCGCGTGGACGAAGTAAAGCCGCTGATAACAATACGTCAACACGCAAGAAAACAAAAACAAAAAACTACAGTAAGAATTGGGTCTGATATCTAATAATAGTTCACTTGATAATCAGCAGGTATTGCGTATTTAAAACTTATTAGCCCTATCGCTTTTATATAATAGGATAATTACAAAGAAGGCAAGGCGCCACCAAACTGTTCAGCAGCAAAGAAATTCACGTGTAATTTGGAAAAAGCCTTGCTATATCATCAAAGTTGTCAGGTAAGAACCCTGCAAGGGGTTAAATCGATAAACAGAGTCATTTACCATCAAATCCACCCCAGGTAGGTCTCGGAAATCACGGGACAACTGCAGACCATATGGCTTAGCTGGCTGCCATTGTCCCGTCATTCTTAAGACTAGCCATATAGTTTTACATGGATCGCTACAAGAACGCCGTACCAGTGTAAGCTTATCATTTTGAGATTCTAAGGTAAATGCCAAAGTCCCGTCATTCTTAAGACTAGCCATATAATTTTACATGGATCCCTACAAGAACGCCGTACCAGTGTAAGCTTATCATTTTGAGATTCTTAAGGTAAATGCCAAAGTCCTGTCATTCCTAAGACTAGCCATATACTTTTACATAGACCAGTTTTGGATTGACGTACCAATGTAAATTTACGATTCTGAGATTCTTAAGGTAAATGCCATTGTCCCGTCATCGCTAAGACTAGCCATACACTTTTACATAGACAAGTTAAGGATTGCCGTACCAACGTAAATTTACGATTCTGAGATTCTTAAGGTAAATGCCATTGTCCCGTCATCGCTAAGACTAGCCATACACTTTTACATAGACAAGTTAAGGATTGCCGTACCAATGTAAATTTACGATTCTAAGATTCTCAAGGTAAATGCCATTGTCCCGTCATCCCTAAGATTAGCCATACACTTTTACATAGACCAGGTTTGGATTGACGTACCAATGTAAATTTACGATTCTAAGATTCTTAAGGTAAATGCCATTGTCCCGTCATCCCTAAGACTACCCTTACACTTTTACATAGACCAGTTTTGGATTGCCGTACCAATGTAAATTTACGATTCTGATTCTTAAGGTAAATGCCATTGTCCCGTCATCCCTAAGATTAGCCATACACTTTTACATAGACCAGGTTTGGATTGACGTACCAATGTAAATTTACGATTCTGAGATTCTTACGGTAAATGCCATTGTCCCGTCATATCTAAGACTAGCCACATACTTTTACATGGACCAGGTTTGGATTGCCGTACCAAGGTGAGCTTATGGTTCTAAGATTCTTACGGTTGATTTTTGTGTTTGGGATGATTTTTCGATAAAGTAGCCTGTAGTTAGACAATCCATCAGATTGACAGGTGGCCTTTGGCACTTTTATACCCGTTGATTGCAACGTAATTATCCCACTGCTGAGATTCGCTGGTTCCCACAGCCCAGGCCCATTGACTGTAAAGTCTGATAAAGTAATTAAAGTTACTATAGACACTCTCCAATAGGTCAAATTGGCACCGGCACACGGGACGCAATTAAAGGGAAATCAACGCATCCCAAGGACGACTACTGATAACAGACGATAACACGCTGATAACAACTGATCAGGTAAGATGGATAAGTTGCAGACCCGTTGGGAAATCAAGCCAACTACTCCCTCGTGCCTGAATAATTGCTGGTGGAAGAACTTACTTGCTATCCAATTAGTTTTACATCATTCAACTTCACGGTTTAGTGATTACGGTTCCTAAGTTAATGTTCAAACGGAACGGTTACAGCCATCAAGAGTAATCAGTAATCATTTTTAACTATACAGTGGGATTTTTGGCAAGGTGGGGGAAAGCTTCATAGCAGCGGCGAAGTGAAGCGAAACGCGAAGAGCAAACGAATCGCACGCAACATTGACTCGAAAGGCCTTCATTGTTACTTCCCAAACTCGACTGTGGGACAACTGGCCATCCACATCGACGGAACACGCCTTGATGGATTGCAAGTCGACGAAACTGTCCTTCACTTTCAAAATTCCACGCGTCTACAGTCCATTGAAAATGACAACAGCCGGGTAAAACAGTACAAAACACTAGAAAAGGCACCACTACGGTCCTTTTTTGGGCGACTTGGCGGTAGCTTCAACCAAAAAGACACCACAAAAGGCACCGTAGTTTTTACGAGGGTGGTCCAAACGCATGGAAAAATATTAGTATTAGTATTAACTATATACGACGTGAAAATAAGTTCGAGCAATGGTGTTTTATACGGTACAAAACACTGTAAAAAGGCACCCCTACGACCATTTTTGTTGACTTGGCGGTAGCTTCACCCAAAAAAACACCACAAAAGGCACCATAGTTTTTACTAGGGATACAGTCCATTGAAAATGACAACAGCCGCGTAAAACAGTACAAAAAAACACTACAAAAGGCACCACAAAAAGGTACCATTTTCTACGTATCTTACATCTTCAATGATCTAAAAGTTATTTCAAATGGCCTGTCACTTTCCATTGACAAGCGTAGCGACCCTCCATGGCTTGAAGTACCCGCACCATGTTGTAGCAATCATCTGGTGGAGAAAATTGATTTCCAGTTCAAACAAAGACATCACGTGATTGATGAGACTACAATACCGATTCCGCTGTGAAGGCGGCCTTGTAGTTTCAGGTTGAAGTGCTCCAGCATGTCGGGTAACGTTCTCGGGTACTTATCCGTGCACTCGGCAAAAATCTATGAAAACTCGAAATGTAGAATCGTAACTTCGAGCTTCTGTTTAAGATTGCAAACCTTTTTTAAGTTCATCCACGTTCTGAAATACGGGGCTAGCGGCAGGTTTACTGAACGACACTGGGCGGGCAGCATTTGGCCCAGATCCCAGTCGCCGCACGTTACGAAAACGAAGCTGCGATTTTGTAGTCCCTCATCCTGAAGCCACAGGTCGAAGGAACGGAGAACTTCCTGAATCGTTGGTTCGTTTTCTACCATGTCCTGTAAGTTTTTCAGGTGACTAAATGTAAAACTGGTGAGAAAAACGCAAAACCTGTATTATTCCTGTCAAGTTAGTGCAGAACGTCGTCAGTTCGGGATGGAAAACGGGCCGAACGAAACGATGAAATTCGGACTCAACTTGTAGGTTTCGCGCATTGACTTTCAGCACTGGAAATTCGATGATTTCCTGTAAATCAACACAAACTATTTCTCAAGTCTGCCCTACTTCGTAAAACTAAACAACTTAAATTCAATCAGCAAACAAGACTTACCTGTGGTTCGATGATACGCCCTCGGTCGCACGTGGCCTCAAAATCGAGCACCAATAAATAATCAAAATTTTGCTGACTTAATTGTTTTCCTCCATTAGATTTATTGTGAAACATTAAAGATGTACTGTAAAATCTAGATCCCGCTATTCGTTTGAAATTTCTGACCAAGTTGGAAAACATTTTTGTTTACTACTGCAGCGGCGCCACCTAGCGGCAAAATATGGAACTAAGTGCTGTTTATTTTTGTACTTCTCGATTATTTCAGGTATTTATTTACTGTTTTACTACATTTTCGTACAAGAACTAGTTTTACGTTTTAGTTAACTTAGGTCACTTTCAGATATATTTATACTGTTTTATAGTAGATTACATGAAGTCCATCTTGCTGAGTTCGAACAGATTCGGAAACTGGTCAAAGTATTTTCGAAGCGTTTGAAGTTAAATAATGAGTAGCTAATATATTACAAACACTCAGGTCCAGACAAATCAAATGCAGATTACAAAGCCGAAAGAAAATCAGTTACAAACAAATAAATACCCGCAATCGGTTTTTCCGTACAAGCGAAACAGTAAGTAGATAAAATTGCTGTCTAATTTTTAAAAAACGAGCAGAGTAGACACCACACACAGTTATGGAAAAAGATTAGTTTCGTCTGCAGCTTCCTTATGTGAGAAGGAGCTCGTGACGCTGTTTTGTTGTCAGCGGGGAACCTGGTTTCGAATCCGCCTTCTCCTTCTGCTTGCCCTCGTCGTTCTGCAACTTCAACCACGTCTCTCCAGAGCTTTGGCGAAATGGTCGTCAACTGAACAACAAACAATCGATCAGTTAAACGTGAAATGATGAAAATGTTGCTGTAGAAAGCAATACCAGAAAATCCTGTTACGCTGACAGTCGGGGACTTGTTATCGAGCGAAGCCGGAGAGGCCGTGCCGGAGTTATTTTCCTCTTCGGTCGACGCGGAAGAACCGAACAGATGCGAGTACCTGTCACCGAGGGAACGTCTGAAGTGTTCGTCGATCACGGGATCGCACATACCTGCACAAGAACGGAAAATTACTAACACGGAAAGAAAATTTGCATCTACAGAATCTTCAAATTACTACCGACGATTTCCTCAAACTTTGGGGGGGGAAAACAATGGGGGAAAGGTTGGAAATAGAAAACGAGAAACAGTTGGCATGTTGGTTATTTTGCATAAGGGGCTATAGGATTTCAACAAAAGATCTTTGCAACCTGCCCATTATTATTCGCTTCATCCCCTCATTTTTCCAGGGACTGCGAAGCAAAAATCCGCGACGTAAACAAGGTCTTTGCACTTCTTGTCCCTCTTATCCCAGCAGCAGACGAAGAAGAAACCCTCGAGGGGTAACCCTTTTCCCCACACATCAACCCCTGAAGTTGTTCACCCCCCTCACCAATCATCTAGTGAAACTAATACTAAAGAGCCTCCCATCATTTTGTGCACCTGATTTCTTATCTGTGGCACATTTTGAAGCAAGCCATTCCTTGTGCTGAGGGATCCAGCAGAGAGATCCTACCATTATAGAATGGCGACAGTTGAGATTCATTAAAAGGCTTCCCACCCCAAACAATAAACAGGTAGAGGGTGGATGGCGAGCGTCTAGCCAGTGAAAAGAAGGGCACAACATAAGGGTTTTCACGGAAGGCAGGAAAGGTAAGAAATAATCGAAAAAATAAGAGGCATGCATGGCAGGACATTGTGTGTATGACCTCCCCTCACAAAAACGACCTGTACCCTGTGCCCCTGTACCCTCGGGGGGGGGGTCAGGCCTTACTTCTGGCCAAACCATCAATCTCTTCAATTGAAAGTACGCTAAATCCGCCAAGTAACACGATAGAGTACAAGTGCATCTTCCAAATAGACTCGCCCTGCGAACAAAAGGAATCACCTGAGACAACTTCACGACGCTGAGATCTCTCGCCTGTCGACGATCCCGCAGAACCCGAGCCACCGCGTCCTAGAGTAGCGCAAGTTATCACCGACGGTCTCGCGTTAGCTGCTGTTTAACAGGAAAGATCTTCGATTAACTTTCTAAGAATAGTTACTAGTTTGAGGGATAGTTGATACCGATACTCTGAGCGTAGCTTGGAGGTTTCGTAGTGAAATCGAAATGGAGATCGCGACGTCCGGTAGTCATATCCAGAGGGGCATCGTTTTCTTCTTGCGGAACTTGGATACTATATAACATCAATACTTAATTACTGTTCCAGTGTTTGATTGAGAAGTTATTACTCTCTGCGGGGATGGTGTTTGCTTTTGGAGATCACGTCGTGCTGAGCTTCTTTCCTCCGACGATCCTTGCGCGATTTGGTCGGTAGTTCCTTAGCCGCGAACTCGCGACGATCTGCCGAGAGAAGAGCTTCGTGCTGGGACCCAGGACTTCGTCTCAAGGATTCCTCTGCAAGATTCAAGATTCATGGCTTAAGATTCCCGATAACTGAAACTTAAGACTGTTAGAGAGATAGGGTTTTGAAATACCCTCGCTTTGGTTAAACCAGGGTTGCCACAAAGGCCTCTGCTGGTGATCAGGAGATCGGAAATCTTCTCCAGCCATGAGAAGGACAGATCAGGGTTCCAGGAAAAGTTCTGGAACGCTCTAGCCTGTTGCATGGAACACCTGATTCTAACTCACAAGTTCCAAAAGATTTCCTGGACGCAGTTAGTCACGAAATTTGTCTGTTCTGGATTGCGTGTTTAAGACTATTGCGCTATGTGCACACCGGAAATGCGTCAAGATTCTTCATAGTTTTCGTCTTGTTCCAAGATTCTCACTTTCTTTATTCACACGGCCAACTTTCAGTCTACACAAAATATTCTGCAAAGAGCGAGAGAGAGAGAGATACGTCGTCTGCTTGTATTCACTTGTATAGAACTGTCGATTATTACTTTTTGTTTTGAGCGGCGCTTGGACCAGAAACGTCTTGGGGTGTTTTCTTACTCAGTGGCGCTTAACAAATGGCCACATTTTGACTAAGTCCCCGTTCTAAAGGAAAAGCCCACCAGGTACGCCACCTGTTCCACCGGGGCCAGACGGTTACCCTGTCCATCTCTCTCTCTCTCTCTCTCTCTCTCTCTCTACCTCTCTCACTTTTCCCCTCGTCTCGCTACCCCCCTTCGTACTTTGTCTGTACCCCAAACATGACAAAATCTCTATTTCATATTCTGTAACTCTTTTTACCCAGATTTCATTCGCAGGTGTGTCAGAACAATCAAAGTTTGATCTCACTTCTTCCTAAAGAGCAAGTTGTTATATTCAGAAAATATCGAACACAAGCGTTTGTATAACGTTTGAATTTTTTGGATATGTGCTGGGTAATATTCTTTTATGTTTAATAATAATTATCATTGATTTAATTAAGGTCATTTATTATAATGTTCAAATTGGCGCCATCTAGCGAGGGACTGGTGTACTAGCAGCCGCCATCTAGCGGTAATATCTTGAACTATTCCGTTTTGCTGTTGTTGTAACTTGCTGTTGGACAGGTAAGTAGCGATAAATGGGTGAAATAAGATCGTAAAAGTGTAATTTTGATATTTTACGAGGTTTGCGGAATGAAAGATAGGGTTATACGTAAAAATTGGAAGTAATAAAGAGGACGTGCGCAACATGGTGGAGGAATGTGGGGCTGTTTCCCCGTAATCGGGTTCGGGGGACTCGAGCGAAAAAGAAGCAGCAATACAAAACAAAGAAAATTCCTGTGAGCGCACCAAGCGGAAATCTCCAGTATCTTAAAGCGATAAAAAGAGCAACCATTTTTCCGTAACTAAGTCTCGAAAAACGTGAAACGTTTATTTCTGCCGGGAGCTATATGCGGCCACAAGAAGGAAAGCAACAGAAAAAAAACGTCCTTAAACACTGGAAGGTCTGCATTCCTCAAATTCCAAACACAGTCGTAACAAGATCTTGACCAAGATTCAGGTTGTTACACTAGTAACATTCAAATCTACAACCATGGTACCAATTTGAATCTTATGGAGATTATGACCCAAGTTTTTTGCATACCTTTGGAATTGGCCGACTTCATTTGGTCGTGAATAAAAGTGGCAGCACGGCTGAGAAGATCCAGTGGATTCTCCATGATTCCTCACCGAAAAAAGATGTCCGAAAACGTCAATGAAGAGGCAATCGATAAGTTAAGAGAGCGGAATATTCAAACATGCGCAGTAGGGGAACCAGCAACAAACCTTCCACTTCTTTTTTTTGCTTACAAAAACTGGAAAAAAAAAGAAACTGTTCCAGAAACAATCACAGCTGTAGTAGTAGAAACTAATCAAACGTGAATGAATGAGAAACTACAATTTTGCTGTGTGGAAACTGACAGAAAAGTCGCGTTTTGTGAGGACAGTTTTGTAAGTCAACTTTTCGGTCTGGTGCCAAGTCGAGTTGTGAGGGCCAAGACCGGCCAGGCATGCTCGGAATGCATGGCCTCATTCCAGTCGTCCTTAGAGTCCACCACCCAATCTTTGAACCTCCCCTTTAGTTCTCCTGTACACTCAGTACCTACAAATTTGGTATCAAAACGAAGCCCAGACAGTGAGCTTTCAGAATCTGCGACTAAAAATTTCGTAAGTTAAACCGCTGATTTACTGGAGAGATAGAAAGTCTAGGGTCGCGTCCTTACGGTTCGTCTTAACGTAGAAGCTGCGGAACGCATACTTGAGCGTCACGTGACTGCAGTCATTGGCTGTTCGGAGCTGCTCAAAGGCGGGGTGCGCAAATGCTTTTTACACCAGCAGCACAATACCATGACTTGGCTTGAAAGAGTCTTGAGGAACGGCGCTCTGGAATTCAACAGCGAATATTTTAAACAGAAAAGGAATTTTTGCCCTAAAAGTCTGAAAGAAAAGCATTTGCCCATAGCCAAAGGTATGCCAAGCATGAAGAGATTACTCATGCAGATAACACAAACGCAATTTATCTTACGTGCAGCCACATTCCGCACTCGCAGCTATCAGCATTCCTGTCGTTAACTCCAGCAAATAGCGATAGTATTATCTTAATTAGTGTCACTGTCACGCTAAGATATTATCGCATGTGACAAGGATAGCCAACGTGATTCTTTTGTGTCATTATTGGCATCTGTTAGTGGAAGAGGTCCAGCAAACAAGGATCCGGCTGTTCCTGCGCCAAAAGCCACTCGTTTCAGAGGCAGTTACCCAGTTGTCCTTCACTAATCCTGGCCCAGCAGCCGACAGTTTCTAGAAAACAATGGGTAAGCCCGATGAAAATACCCTAGTTTTGGCTGATTACGACTGCGTTGGATTTGATATGGATCACACGTTGTGCCGATACAACATCCAGACCTTCTACGAGATGGAATATGATGTTCTGGCCAAGTACCTCATCGAAGTTAAAGGTATACTCTATAAATCGATCACTGTTATCGACTTGTATTATCGCTGTGCATATCGATTGTATTGTTGATGGAAGAGAAAGGACCCCCCATATTGACATTCCTGATAGAGAAATTTCCCTAGCTAATGCCCCTATGGACATGTTGACAGTATTCCACAGAGGGGAAGAAGGTCGTCTGCATTTATCTCGAGGGGTCTGGCGTTTCTCCATACAAAGATTCTTACAAAAAGATTCCAAGATTCGCTTAAACAAACGCTCATATCTCCATACTCATGCGAATACAGTATCGTTTGAATATATTGCCAATAATCTAGCACATAAAACTTACGGATATCTGTGACTGTTTACTTTCTGCACGCATCCTGTTTACTTTGTAACAGGCTACGACAGGGAACTGCGACGCCCTCTGCTCAGCGACGGTCATAACTTTTTGCTCAAAGGCCTCCTTCTGGATGTCGAGCGTGGGAATCTGCTCAAACTTTCTCACGATGGGATTATTCTGGCCGCGTCGCACGGCACTAGGATGCTTAACGACTCTGAAATCCAATCAACGTACGGTCAGGCGTCCACTAACGAGATCCTCCGTCAAATCTCTAGCGACTTGATAGCGAATACCGAAGGACCTGTCACTAGAAAGTATCGATTCTTCAAAGACTATTTCGATACTCCGGCCGCTTTGATGTGTGCGAGGATCATCGATCTCCAGGATCGCAAGAACGGAGGTCCTCTGCAGAGATACAGTTTCTGGAGAGATGTCCTCTGTGCACTGGTCGACATGTTTAGTCGAGAAAACCTTAAACTGAATCTAGGTGGATACTATCCCAAGATTCGAGCAGATCCTAGTGCTTTCATCAACCCATGTAGCGATAGTGTCAAAACATGGCTGAAGGAATTGCACAAGACCAAAGTGACATTCCTGATCAGCGGTTCGGACCCTGAGTATGTCGACACTGTTGCCAAATTTTGCTTGGGAAACGACTGGAAACAAAACTTTGACTTCATTATCTGCAGTGCCAAAAAACCGGGGTTTTTCACCGACAACAAACCTTTCAAGAAGTTCTCCACTTTCACCACCAGGTGTCGAGGAAGAGAAGAGTTTGGTGCTGACATAGATCTGAACGAAATCTTGCAATCGGACTGCGTCTACGTCAACGGAAACTGGCCACAGCTGAAGAAATCAATGGCTCAGTTCGGAGATCTGGAAGATCCGTCTTGTATCTACATCGGCGATAATTTAGTACAGGATGTTCTTGCCCCTGCGAAACAGGCTGCTTTGGACACTATCGCCGTCGTTGAAGAAATGGCCGCCGAAGGGATTGAAGGGGAATCGTGTTTCAGTCCAACTTGTTCCGACTATCTGCAATCCGATCTGTGGGGATCGCTTTTTTACCACAGCCATCCGTTCGGTTCGGATACCACGGTTTCCGGGCCGTTGAGAATGAATACGCTCTGGGGGTCAGTAATCAGAAACCATAGCAAAATGTGCGTCCCCCATCTCGAGGTCCTGGCTCGTTATCCTCTCAAACACTGCTTCAGGACCTTCTCTGATAATTCCAGTGGATTCTGTCCTGGAACACCCAATGTGTTACTATGAGATTATCGCATTATTGGATTAGTTATTAGTTTGGTTGTGCTGTGTAATGACTACAAACTCTCTATTGATAAATGATAGTAGAGATGAGTGTTTTATTTTTCAATAAATATGTGAAATACTATTTAGTTATCTAATTTGGTAAATTTATGCAAACGAGCTACTCCTTGATTCAAAATTAATTCAAACATAATTCACTAACAGATATAAAAAAAAAATATTTTAGCAAATTAATAAATTTTTTCCAAAAATGGATTGAATCATGAATATTGAGATATTTTATTTAGTTAATAATACTTTAATAATAATTAATTATGAATTTGTAATATTGAATAATTAATTATTGAAAACTGGCAACGCTGCATTGTTGTTCGATTGGCTGCAAATTGAATGCATTTTTCGATTCCTACAACATCAGGGTTTCGGTAAGGTGCACTTTGATTTTAGGGTTAAAATTTAATCATTTAAAATATTTACTGAACCTTTTATTCTAGTTCTAGTAGTTAGATATAATTAATCTCACTAGTGAAACAGATGAGTTAGAACTGTTACCTACACGAATTGAGCTTTGAATGAAATTTGTTATGGATTCACTTCAACTCCTTGTAGTCAGTAGAAAAGCTAAAAACTTGGTCACATGAACGTATAATAAGTTGTAATGTATATTATTTTCTATGAAGATTTGAGAAATGGAAGAACTAGACCAGGATTTCTTGAGGAAAAACGTTTCCGAAGACGAAGCGGGAATATTTGGCAACCTGGACGATGCGGACGGGGAATGTCTTCTCGAAGACGAAAACAATAAAAAACATCAAAAAAGCCCTTCACAATGTCCGTTTTGCTTGTAAGTCTCTTTTTGGCCGTTCATTATGCCCTATAATGATTGTTTTATAATACGTGTTACAGGGAAGAGTGCAAAACGCTCAGAGTTCTTTCATGTCTCCACGTTTTCTGCGAGGATTGTGTGGAGCAGTTTGTCGAGACCCAGAAAAATACTGAATCTCAGAAACCAGGAAATTTGAGTAGGACGAAACTTCGAGGTCTTCTTTCGTGCCCCACTTGCCAGCAGGAAACTCTCGTAAGTAAATTTTTGAAAGTAGAAAAGAGAATCGCTCTCGTTATTCGCACCTATTGGTTTCAGCTTGGAGAACGTGGCCTTATCTCGCTGCCTGTCGATCCTGTCTCGCAAGACAAAGTTTCCTCGCAAGGAAGAAAGCCGCCAGTGTTTATCTGCACTGCATGCAAAAATAACGATAAAGCTGATGCCAAGTGCCTGGACTGCAACAACTTTCTGTGCTCGAAATGCTACTCGTTTCATCAAGTAATGGTCAATTATCGTTAGTGAAGCCTTGTTTTGATTATTGTGTTTCGACAGTATATGCGATGTTTCGAGAATCACAAAGTCCTCAGTATCGAAGCATTTGTCGATGACGAGACTGTCGAACAGCAGTCGAGCAATCCTCTCTGCGGAGAACATCCCACCGAAGAGTTGAGATTTTATTGCAATACTTGCCAGGTAAATTTTTAACGGAAATATGAAATAATAACGTCAAATCAGTAAAATTTTTTGTATTATCAGATGGCGGCTTGTACCCAGTGCCTTGGTGATTATCACGCTGGCTCTGCTCACTGTACCGAACGAATGCGAGACGCAGAATCGAGATGCCGAGACGAGCTTCAAGTACTTAGAATAAAATTGCCTGTGGAAATTTTTGTATAATTACTTTTGACTGTAGTTGCTGTGCGATCAGACAAGCAGTCACCAGACTGTCTGTCGCCAGACAGCCAGAAAACTAGAAACGATGTTTGGAGAGCTTCAGACACAGAGCGACACTGCTCGGGAGTCCATTGAAACTGCCCATCAGTTCTACGTGGCCCAAATCACCAAGAAACGTGACGAAATGCTGGTCGAACTCAAAAATCTTCACAAAATGCTGGAACTGAAAATAATGGACGCTTCCCATAGAGTCGAGCGAGTCAGGGAACGCATGGATCACGCGCTCGATTACACGCACAAAATCCTCAACCTGGACAACCCTGTCGGGATTTTGAAACTGCGCGAACAAATCAAGGCTCAACTCACTCTGCTGCTTTCTACCCCCTCCAGCGAAGATCTGAACATCACTATGAAGTACTTTTATTATTTTATATTAATAATTTACGTATGAACATTTGTGTTATATATTATCAGGTTTGAAAATGATCCCAAACAGTTTGACGAGATGCTGAAGACTCTGTACGGCCGCTTTGTTACTCGGGGTGATGGGGCGAGTCCGAAATTCTTTGCGGCGGAGGCCCTCACCCCGTCTCCAACACCTCTGCCGCACACACCTTCACTGAATTCGCTCCCAGTGATGAATAAATTCGCTTTTGAACCGTCCACTGTTCTACAGGGACCTACAGGTCCGTACGACATGCTCGGGACGATCACTTCGGCCCAAGAACGCAACATTAAGCAACTGGCTGCGTTGATTCATCAGCAGCTGGGACCTTTAGACGACCCGTCCAAGCAAAAGTTTGCTTCTTGTCTACCTGACCCCGTTGAAAATAGCGTTGGATTGACTGGGCAGACTCTGAACAATCTGCAAGCTTTAGCCATGCTCAGTATGCAGAGTAACCAACGTTTTGGTATTTGAGTTTAATATCTGAATTAGTTAATTTCATTACTGTTATATACCATGTAAATAATAATCTTTAATTGTTAATCCCTTTTCACTGAAAGTCCATGTACCTTCCTCTCTCCTTGACCTTTAACCTTACCTATACAAGTGCTCATTGTTCCATCTTTAGTCAGTTCTGTTCGCTGCTTCCACTTTTGAGGGAAATCCCCTCAAAAAGGGAACATGGGGTCTCAAAAGGGAAACATGAGGGAAGAGGGAAATTTTTAAGCTAAATGTTTATTTTACCATTAGCCTTTTTAAATAATCGTTAGAAACCCTAAAAATAAGTATTCACGGATGGGGAACAGTAGACGGTGTAAAGCGGAAAAAAGGGGAAACTGAACTTTTCGAAATGAGGAAAAAGAAGGGAAAAGGGGAAAACAGTAAACTGAAGGTGAAAGCGCTGGTTCTGATCCAGATCCCTTCTAGTAAACTACCTTCCAAGCTTCTTAATAAATAATAGCATCATCCCAACCCATACTTCATTCATTCATTCCTTCATAACAATTACATAATTGGAAATTTTTTATAGGTCCACCTGCGACTGAACAGAATCTCCATTTGCTGACTCCGCCACTACGCAACAAGATGGGGTCGGGAAACGCTTTTCCGTGGGGTGCGGACTCAAGTACGGCTAATCCCCCTCCACCCTATTCGCTACCTTCTCGCCAGCCATTTCCCGTTGAGCCTGAAACCTCGAGATCTATGAAAGTATCGTTTTTTGTTCAGTAATATCTGTATGTTCGTTCGCGATAATAACTCCATCGTTATGTACAGGCATGAGCCAAAAAATATTATCCACCTAGACCAAAGAAAGTTGCTTTAAAATGGATTTTCTATCATCTTGGCAGTTAAATTAGTAACAGTGGTGAAAATTAAATTGATCTTAGCCAATTAATCTCAATTTGACCGCCATGGTAGTGTTAAGTTTATTTTAAAACGATGTTCTTCAGTCGAGATTTGGATACTTTTTGTTTTTGCCCGTGGCTGTACGAAAATATTTCCTTGAACTTTTTCTATATTTTGATTAATTTTCAAGGCTTTTTCTCCACCCGGGATGATGTCCTCTTCAGCCAAACAAGTTCCGTCCTCGAAATTCCTGCCGATGCAAGTTCGCGTAAAGTTCGGACAACTCGGGTTCGAGCAGGGACAGTTCAACTCCCCGCACGGTTTCTGCCTCGGCTCAGGCGAAGACATTCTCGTGGCCGATACCAACAATCATCGCGTACAGGTAACTTGAAAATATTTTCCCCACTGTTTTCAGTATCTATTTACACATTTAATTATTTGAGCAGAGAAGAATAAATACATTAATTAATAATAACCATAACATCTGTTAAGTATGTGTATGTTGTAAATAATTACTGTCTATGAACTATGCATCTTGGTATTATGCTCTTGCTAACAGTTCGATATATGTCTGTCTTTTTCGATTATTGTCAATAATCATCATAATAATTGCTGTCTATTAACTATGTACAGTCGTGAGCAAAAGAAATCTCACCCACCTAGAATAGAGAAAGGCACTTTTGCCTGAACTTGTCTACTACTGTAGCAGTTGAATGGTCAACAAGGGTGAAAATTAAGGTGGCCTAACCCTGTTTTAGATTCCTTGACCTCGTTTTGACCTCGATTGATAGCTACAGTAGTAGACAAGTTGAGGCAAAAGCGTCTTTCTGCGCCCTAGGTGGGGGAGATTTCTTTGCTTATGACTACAGGGCCTATTCCAAACGTGCACCTCACTATAGCGGACACTTCTTTCAAATCAATTTATTAGTATTTTTTTAACTTTTTTAGTGTCAAATTGGTTCTCAGATTTTTTTGGCGATTTTTAGACATATTTACAAGTCGATTAGCTGAAAAAGTTAATTCACACGAGTGTCCGTAGTAGAGGAGGTGGTCTACAGAGGTCTTTTTGGAATAAGGTCTATACATGTATGTAAATTTTATGCGTAGCTTTTCCTAATAATTAAGTATATGTCTTTTTTAATCAAATTTTCCAAGGTATTCGATCAGAAGGGGAACTTTAAGTTCCAGTTCGGGGAACCGGGGAAAGATGACGGCCAGCTGTGGTTTCCCCGCAAGATTGCCGTTCTCCGCGGCTCGGGAAACGTGGTCGTATGCGACAGAGGAAACGCTCGCTCTCGCATACAGCTCTTCTCGTGCATGGGACTCTACTTGAAGAAATTCTCTATCTCGTAAGAAAAACCAATCTAAAATCTATTTAAAATAACTAAATTTAAAGAAAAATAGTGTCCACTCATACGACAAACAATGTAGAATTAAGAAAACAGAGCAGTCTTGAGCTATTTGTCATAAAATACGAATATTTCGAATCTGTGGACAGATAAGATGTTTTCAATCTCGTAATCGAAATCAATTAAAAGTCTATTTACAATAACAAAATTGTAATCGAAGCCTTGAAAAGTTGCAAGAAAAACAAGGATTATGCTAAATGCGTGGACAGTCCATTAGAAAGTATAGGGAGAATTCAATAGCGTCCATTCATACGACAGATTATGTGAGAATTTTGAAAATAGAACAATCTTTAGCTATTCATCATGACGACCGCCCCCCCCCCAAAAAAAAAATAAAATAAAAAATAAAAGTTTTTTGTAATAAACAGTTACATGGAGATCGTAGCCGGGATTGTTGTCAACCACCGCAACAACATCCTCATGGTCGACTCGGTGAACCCTAGCGTTTACGAGCTGAACGTCAACGGGACTCTGGAGACTTGGTTCGACTGCTCAAACATCATGCGCGAACCGTCCGACATTGCTGTCTACAACGAAAAGTACTACATCTGTGACTTCAAGGCCAGCTGCGTGGCTGTCTTCGACGATTCGGGCAAGTGTATTAGTCGTATCGGAGATGAGGGGGTCCTCCCGTTCCCCAACGGGATCGACATCTCGGCTGCGGGTGAAATCGTCGTGGGCACTTCGCACGGAAATCGTTTCAGAGTCATCGTCTTCGATAACGCCGGGGCACTTATCGCCCAGTACGAGTGCCCGCATATCAAGGTATATGATTATATTATATTTTTTTATATGGAATAATATAATTTTTTCCCCTGTTTAGGTGTCGCGTTGTTGCGGGCTGAGGATCACGAGCAAGGGCTACATCGTGACTTTAGCCAAAAACAGTCACCATGTCCTCGTATTCAATACTCTCTACGTCATGTGAACTAGTAACTAGAACTACTAGTACTAGTAACTAGTAACTGAAGGCTTAACTATTATTTTTTTCATGATTTATTGTGATAGTGCCTTCGTATAAGCCTCCGTTCAGTGGTTGTCGACTTTTTGGGGTCGTTTAAAAACTTAGTATTTTTGGAAGAAAAAGGCGTATTTGAAAACATTCCAAAGAAAGTCTGATTTAATTTAGGGAATTTCTAGTCCCATTTCTCGACCGTTCAACAAAACCTTTGGGATTTTTTTACGACTAGTCTTTCGAAAGCCTTTACATTTGCCGGGTAAAAAACAAAAAAGGGTATTTAGTCAATCCAAGATATTGTTGGTTTTTTGGGTGGGATAGTTGAGCTATAAACGAACGATGAGATCTCGAGCAGAATCGTCATTTGGGGTGTATAAGCAAATAAGCTAGCCAAAAGAAAGTTACAACACATTGCCACAAGTGCCTATATAATTTTTGAATTTTCTTTGCTTTGTATTTGAGTAATTTTTTTGGGTGGAATCGTTCAACGAGGCTGCGGGGAGTGTCGTGTTATTGTCTCCGCTGCGGGAAAAGTGACTGATCTGGTCGCTAAGTTGATTTTTTCTGATTATTCCTAAACAAGCTTATTGTTTTGTGTTCAGTTTTCAAGCCCTTGTTACGTTTGTGGTGTTGGGGCGAAACTCAGAAGAATTTGTATACCTTTGCCAAAAATCAATCAAAATAAAAGAGTAGTTTTTTCACTCACATAAAGATTGTTTGTATTCAAAATAAAATGCTGAACGATAGAGTTAAATATGGAGTTTTAAATTACAGTGAAGACTAGGTCTACAAGTGAAGGTACGGTCCAAAACTTTTGCGGGTGAACGAGTTCATTCGACTTGCCACTGTAAGAAATAATGAATTATTAAGTAAAACTTTTGTATGAACGAAAATTTTGCTTTATGGACCTTCAGTCCTCCCTCGTTATTCGTGTTCGAGGGTTCCTCGGTGAGTGGCTTCGTTTTTTCTTTCTTCAGTTTTTCTGCCGCTGCCTGCGATTTCAGTCCTCGTTTTTCGTCTTCTTGACGTCTCTTCTCGGCAGCCTCGGCCATTTGCTGTCGTCTAATCGCCTGTTGAATCAAAATTTAACTAGTCTGTGCAGTAACAACACTTAACGAGTCTAACAAACTTGTACATTGGTAATCTTAATTATGGAATTACCGCATCAACAGGATTGACTTCGTCAATTTCAGGCCTGCAGCAAGACAGTAATATTCCCATTTTGTAAATAAATCTACTTAAGCTTTTGTTTGAATTGAAATTAATTCTGTAATAGGATTATCTTGGGCCAAGTGGACGAATGTAAACAAACAAGATGTCAGGAACAGGGTTTCCCCTTTCAGTTTTCCCTTTTCCCTTAAAGAGGATTCACCTTCCCCTTTTCCCATCCCCCCATGGTTTGGAGATATCTAATTTCCCCTTTTTCCTATCCATTCTAACACATAAAGTTCCCTTTTCCCTCTTCCCTCTGTCCCCTTTTCCTCTCCCTGCTGGTATATAAAGCTAAATTTCGAAATTTCCCTTTTCCCTTATTTTCTCCCTTTCTCACTATCCTAACACATAAAGTTCCCTTTTCCCTCTTCCCTTTGTCCCCTTTTCCTCTCCCTGCTGGTGTATAAAGCTAAACTTCTAAATTTCCCTTTTCCCTTATTTTCTCCCTTTTGAGATTTAATTTTCCTTTTTTCAGGGAATTTCCCTAGAAAGTGGAAACAAGTAGTCATAAAGTAGGGTGGTTACTAAACAGAAAACCAGTAATGAATATTAAATAATTATATTATTTTTTTGTAATAAATATTTTAAAAATAAATTAAAATCTTAATATTAAAATTTGTTAATATTTTTTCTATATTATTCTGAAATAAAAATGACGGGTGCTATTTATGGTGCCTTTTTGGTGACCTTCAACTAAGTAGTTTGAAGGTATATAGGGCCATGCAAGGCAATTAAATGAAAAGGCACTGTAATGGTGCCTTTTGCAGTGTTTTATACGGTATAAACACTGTCGCTCGGTTTCATATTGTAGTTTTATTTGTAGAAAACCTTTAGAGATAAATCTGTTGAATTTGTGTAGTTTATTCAGTGTTTACTGGCATTCAATTGGTTTACAAGTTAATAAAACACACCTCCATGTTGTGTTACACCATAAATAGACGTTCTTGAAAACAGGAAAAATTCAAAGGAGAATCTGTTGGTCCTGGTCTAAAAAAAAAAGTCTGGCCGTGTTAGTTCTTGGCATAACAGCCTGGCCTGAAAGAGTTTAAAAATAAACTGAGTTATATTTTTATTTCAAAATAATCCACCCCGTTCGTGAATAACTTTGCTTGTACAGTGCTAAATCATTGTCTTGTACAGCAAGTCGGAAGTGTCTGTCGTTCCACGGCAAAAAGAACACTGAATTTTTTAAAAAAATATTTTAAATTTATAATAATAATACTTAAAATATATTAAATACAATAAAATAATATTCGGATTCTAAATAATTTGTAATTTTGGTGAAAATAAAATAATTTTTAAAAAATGATAATAATATTACGGACGTTCTTTAGAATTTAGAACGCTCTAGTAAAATTAAATATGAAAATAAAAAATTTTATTTAAAATAAATTATACCATTTTATATGACGAAAAATAGAGAAAAAAATTATGTTGATATATATAATGCAGAAATTAAATAATTAGTCGAGACTTAATTAGCGGTATGGCAACGTGGCGTCCGAGCTAAAAATAAAAACAAAAAATCGAGGCCAAGATGGCGTCTGCTTATCCAATACTAGTGCAGTAACCACAACTGCGGGTTGAGGCAGAATCATCAGAAATTGTTTGCGACTTTTTTTTGTTGATAATTACTGGGCTGCTGAGGGCGGCCAGAAAGCTAAAGGGCTGGCTTGTTGAGCAAAACAAACCGAAAGATGGAATCGCGGACCAATTCGGCTCTTTTTAAACGAGCTGAACAGCTGAGGCGTTGGGAAGAGTCCGATACCAATAAGGAGCCGCCGATTCCCTGCCTTAGACCCCGCAGAATCAAATTCTCCGATGGATGCGTTTTTCTGTCTGCCTGTGCTGCGGGAGATAAAGATGAAGTCCTCAAACTCATCAAACAGGGTGCGGATATCGATACGCCCAACGTCGACGGGCTCACCGCCCTCCATCAGGTTTGTTTTTGACGATTTTTAAGATGATAAAATCTTGCAAAATGCTTGTCGTGCCTGGCGTCTTGTTTTTTTACATTTTCACATAATTTTTGTGAAATAATTAGGCCTGTATTGACGACAACTTGGACATGGTGGAGTTTCTAGTGGCTCACGGAGCTGATATTAATCGAGGCGATCACGAAGGCTGGACTCCTCTGCACGCTACGGCCTCATGCGGATTTCTGTCGATCGCCAGGTAAGTTTTCTACTACGATGTTTTAACGCTATTTTGTAAATTTTGTGTTTTTCAAGGTTTCTTATCGACCACGGAGCTGACGTGGCTGCTGTGAACAATGACGGGGAACTGCCGATCGATATCGCAGAAACGGAGGCCATCGAAGAGTTGCTGGAAAAAGAAACACAGAACAGAGGTATGTTTACACCATGTTTGTAAATTAAATAATCTTACATAGAATTAAATTTGATTTTTCGAAATAATACGGAAAATAGGAATAAATTTTAATAATAAATTTTGTTTGTTCGATGTTAGCGATTGACTGCGACAGTGCCAGGAGCCGAGAAGAGCGGCAGATGTTATCGGACGTAGCTCAGTGGCTCGAAGGAGATCCCAATGCTAACTCGATTCTGCGCCCGCATCCCAGAACTGGAGCTACTGCCCTTCACGTGGCTGCTGCCAAAGGCTACATCAGAGTTATGGGGTAAACTTAGAAAAATTACTATTAATTAAAAAAAAAAATCATAACTAGAAATCTTGATATTTTTAGATTATTTATTAATATTAACATCGTTCAAGCAATAAGTAATATTATGAGTAGTAGTAGCAGTAGTAGTTGTAGTATTCTTATCAAAATTTATTACTATTATTATTATTCCTACTACTACTACTACTACTATTACTACTATTGTTGTTGTTATTATCAAATGATATTATTGAGAAATAATTTTTTTTGATAGGATGCTGATCCAGGGAGGTGCGGATTTAAATGCTCAAGACTTTGATGGGTGGACGTCCCTTCATGCAGCCGCTCACTGGGGTCAGCGAGAAGCTTGCCAGCTCCTCTGCGAGAATATGGCTGATATGGAAATCCGCAATTATGTGGTAAATACTGCTGCTCATCCTCCTACTATTGCTGCTGCTACTACTACTACTACTACTACCACTACTATCACTACTACTACTACTACTACTGCTACTCCAACTACTATTACTATTACTACTACTATAGCTACCACTTTTACTACTACAACAACAGCAACAACTACTACTAATAGCATGTTACTAATAGTACTGCTGCTATCACTACTACTATTGCTACGCTTCCTCCTCCTACTAACACTACTACTACTCCTCCTTGTTTTAGTGCTACCAATATTATTACTACTACTGCTGCCGCTACTACAGTTGTGGGTACTACTCCTCCAATTACCACTAATACTGCTACTACTACTCCAACTCCTTCTACTCGTCCCGCTCCTCCTGCTCCTCCTACTACTACCATGACTACTAACACCGTTTTAGTTCTTGTAACTTGAACCAGTACTCATTCTTTCAAACTGTTAGGGCCAGACTTGTTTCGACGTGGCAGATCCCGACGTCCTGCGCCTGCTCGAGGACTGCAAGAAACGACAGGCCGCGATACTGAGAGAACGGCCTGAGATCTGGAACAATAAACTGGCTTCAAAGAACTCTGTACCCCCCAAACGAAGGTAAATTTAATGTGATTAAGTTAATCAATAAAACGAATGCAGGTAATTTAACTAATATATAATCTACCAAACAAATCTCATTAAATGGTTTAATATCAATCAAAATATACGTTAGTGCTAATTGCTAATGATAATTTTTTGAAATTTCGGTTAAACATGTTAAGCTCGTAATTAACTAAATTTATGATTATCCGAAAAAGTCATTGCAGTTGCTCATTTTCACAACACAGATATCTGCAAATCACAATTTTCTTTGATTGATTATGAAGTTAATCTTAATATCATTTATTCCAATCACTAAAGGTCTTCCGTGACCCGTTTGTCGCAGTCGGAAAAAGCGGCCTTAATCACGTCTTCCAAAATGGTTGACAAAATCAGCCCGGGAACCAAAGTGGCGGAGGAAGAAAAAGAAAACAGCACGGAATCGGGTAC
Organism: Eulimnadia texana; assembly: GCA_002872375.1. Lineage (NCBI taxonomy): Eukaryota > Metazoa > Arthropoda > Branchiopoda > Diplostraca > Limnadiidae > Eulimnadia > Eulimnadia texana. The sequence goes on from NKDA01000001.1 coordinate 17,671,850, forward strand.
CGAGTCGCCGGAAGACGAAACACTGAAAGGTTCGATACGGTTCAAACCGTCCTGTCTTGATTTATTTTTATTGTGTTGTATACCGTTATGTTTATGTTATTTTATAAACCTTATAATTTCTCTTGTATAGAAGTTGCTGTACCAGAAAAGAAACCCCCAGTGCATCAAGTGCGTGCGGATTCGTTCAAAGATTCAACCCCTTCTTCAAAAGTGGTAATTTTCATGTTTTAAAAAGTAGTTTGCTTTACAATTAAAGAAATAAATTTAAATTAATTAATCACTTGATACATTATCGATTTACGAGCATAATTTATGTCTTTTCATTTATTTCATTTTCGTTTTATTTAATTTATTTTTTTCTTTTATTTTCTTTATTATTATTTTATATTATTATTTATTATTTCAATATTATGATTTTTTTTTATTTTCTTTGTTATTAATTTATAGTATCATTATTTATTATTGCTCCTGTATTATTATTTTCTTTTCTTTCTTCATGAGTTTTGTGGTCTCAAAATATTTAGGATGTTTCATTATTATTATATTTATATACATTTATTATTAGGCTTTTATTGTGTTTTTTTAAGTATTACGTTAATGAATTGTAAACTAAGAATATATTTTATTCCGGTGTATCATCCCAGTATTTTAATTATTAATTCATTCATTAATTAAGATTGGAATTAACTGTTATTCTGACAGCCTTCCTCTGGACCGCCTTCACGGCCTCCGCCCTCGGTAGATCTCGATTCCAACCCATCGAGCCCCTCGCAAACCGTGGGAGCAGACGGTTCGAACGATGTGCCTTCCTGGAGACGAGCCGGCTCAGTTCGCACCAAACCAACTCCAGGCTCAAATGGAGGTTTGTTAAATCACAAAAAAAGAATTTTGATTTTTTTTTAAATTGGAAAAAAATAAATTTTTACAGTTTTAATTTTAATTTTAATATATTTTTAATAAATAGTTAATAATAATTATTTATATAATACATATTTAATATAGAAATATTGTTATACTAATTATTAAATTTAGTTAATTCTAAATAAATGAATTTATAAAAAGCTTGGAAAATATTTTTTTCTGTTCTAGATCGAGACTCGGCGTCGCAGACTTCGTCTCTAACGCCTTCTTCGCCGAGCAGTTCAGGTCCAATGTCTTCCTCATCGTCTGTTGCTTCGACGACTTCATCCAGCGTCTCGTCGGCAGAAAGCGAAGTCACGCTGCGACGCGCCCACAGCTTCGAGTCGGACAAAGGGTAAGTCCAGCGATCTCGGACATATTCTGGGCTTTTTCGTTATCTGGTGAAGCGGGAAAATCTGTTTGCACTTCTTATGGGCTCTCCCCTTTGAGACGTTTCTTTACTAATTAAACCCTTGAAACCCCCTGATTGGTGTGGAATAGGGTCTTTTTGCATGATGAATGACTTTACACTAACTGGGAACTGACCCCCCTTTGTCAACTTGTCTAGATTCTATTCGCGACTGCAGGAGCTGCGTCGCCGGATAAAGGCGTCGTCGTTGCCGCTGCTGGTGGCCGAAGGGCCGGGCGGCGGCGACTTAGAGATTCGTAGCAACTCCCGGCATGACTCTCAACCCGATCTTGTCCCCGAACAGAAGAGGTACCTTTGCCCGGGTTACTCTTTAACGGTCGTCACCTCTTTCCTCGTCCTTTGCGTAGTTTTCCTCTTCATTGTTGGTCTTTTGATTTTCTTCGTTTTCTTGCACGTTTAAAGCTTTACTTTTTCTGTTACAAATTTTTTTCCTCTGGTTTTCTTACACTTTCTGGTGCATGTAGCTGTTTGTATTTTGTTTTTTCTTGGGGAAAAAATAATAAGATCTGTGTAGAAAGAAGAAAAAAGCAAAAGAAAAGGAAACTGAAATTTTTGTTTAGTCGGAACGATACCCCTGCTGCTACTTCGACCGGAGACAACGTTACCACCACTACCGCTACCGTCGTACTTGCTACCCAGTCCTCATCGCCGGGTCAAACTGCAGTCCGCAGGTATAAACTTATTATTCTGCTAAAATAAACTGAATAGTTATAACACATAATGTAATGGATTATTATATAATTTTTATTTTTATTGATTTTATTTTGATACGAATAACAGTGTTGCTACCTTGTCGTTTACCCCGGCTACGAGCCCTTCTGTGACTACAGTCAAACTGAGTCCCGGAGCAGTTATTAAAAATTTCTTCAAGTTCGTACAAATATTTTTGCGAAAAAGAGAGTGTGGTTTTCACTAATTAGTGTGTTACGCATGATAATTAATAGTTTATAATTGGCAAATTTGCTTTCTTAAAACCTAGAACTAAAGTCAAAACGAACAGTAGAAGTCTAGTGAAGCATGGGTTCGTATACCAAGTCTGAAAACTTGAAGGATTATTTACAATTAAATTAGTTTTTATTAATTAGATTATAGGTTTGCATGCGTTTGTGCACCGCGTTTGGAATTTAACTAATTTAGTAAGAAATTATTAATGTTAATTAATTGTAATTTTGAATGTCAAGGTCCTTCGTGCCGCCGGTTAGGGACGAGGAGTCTGAGACGCAGCGCAAAGCGCACGCGAAACGCGTCCGCGAGACGCGTCGCTCGACTCAGGGCGTCACGCTGGAAGAAGTCAAGTCCGCCGAACAGCTCGTCAAGAAGCAGCAAAATGACACGGTAACTTTTCGTAAAAAGCACTGTGAAGTCTAATCTGTAACGGTGTTTTTTTTTGGGGCCGGGTAGACGGGACCGAACGAAAAAGACGAGCAGGAAAGCAAAAACGACGGACTGGAGCGAAGACCCTCTTGGCGCTTGTGCGTCAGCGATACCAACAAGAATAAAGTATAAAATTATTCCAGTATAGGTTAGACAGTATGTTCATACGGTAGGATTTATTCCAGTGTAAATCGTGCAATGATGAGATAGCTGTTACAGAAGTTATTCTGGTAAAAGTTAAACCATGTTACGCACTGCAGAACTTATTCCAGTACAAATCGTCATAAAAATAGCTATTCTAGTATAAATTGCACTATGTTCACAATGCAGGGGTCATATTCCAGTATAAATCGTCATATAAATAGCTACTTCCGAAGTTCTTCTAGTATAAGTTACACCGTGTTCCGTACAGGCAGGACTCATTCCAAGTACAAATCGTCGTAGGCAATAACTCACACAGTCAGAAGAGATAGCTATTCCCAAAGTTATTCTAGTTTAGCGTACAACTGCGAATATAGTGTTAGACTAATTAACTTGTTATTATAAATCAGTGATTACTGTTTAAAAAATTCGTATTTATTAAAATATCTAGTTTTATTTCTATTTATTGTGTTTATTATTTATTATTATTATTATTTGATTGAAATGTTTGTTTTTGCAGTTCTCTCTGGAGGATTCGCGCAACAAGAGCAACGGTAGCACTGTTAGTGTTGTTGCCATCACCACTTCGACGACTACCGCTACCACCGCTACACCGGTTGAAGCCGATACCGTTGTGACCATACCCTTGCGAAGAGGCAAACCCCAAGAAGAAGGTAAAAAATCTAATGATGATAACAATATAGTAGTAGTAGTAGTAGTAGTAGTTGTTGTTGTTGTTGTAGAAGTAGTGGTGACAGTAATAACAATAATAATCATAGTAATGGTACTACTACTACTACGGCTACTACTACTACTACTTCTACTACTAGTACTACTTCTACTACTACTTCCATAACTACCTCTACAACTACCACTACTACTACGACCACTACTACTTCTACGACTACTCTACTACTGATACAAATACTTGAAATAATGCTATTGGTTTGTTGTAGAAAAAGAGAGTAGCAGCTCGACGAACGCAGCAGCGGTAGCAGCAGCTGCTGCCGCCGCTACCCAGGCAGCCATTCAGCGGAGGCGGAGGCCCAAGAGGCGTTCAACAGGAGTCGTGCAGATTGATGTCGACGTAAGCATTATTTAATTTAATTTGAATCAATTAGCCTTAATTGTGTCTAACTCGTTTTAGTAACGATTTTAATTAACTCGTCTTATTTATTCAGTTATTGTTTGGATATATTGTAGTATAGTAGTTTTTAAAGTTTTTTACGATTATTGTTTTTCATTTTTTTATTTTACTTCATTTGTATATTTATATATTAATAATTTATTATTCGATACTGAAGTATACGTTATTATCTTTATTATTATAATCATCGTTGGTATTTTGAATTCATTTTAATTGTGTTATTATTTGTTGATTCTAGGATTTGGATCCCAGTAAGGATTCCGGCCAATCCGGTGACAATGACGGCCAATCGGATGATTCAGAGGTAAAATGTCACGTAACATTATTATATTTGAAAGGGAATAATAGTATTAATGATATAATTTAGTGTTTTATTGTAAAGCATAGGAGTTGACTAAACATATATCAATACGATATTTATAGCCCGTTTATCTTGGGGACACGTTTTTTTTCTTTAATAATTGAAATTCCGCTCCATTTACTTGGCACTGTTCCTCCACACCTTCCCAAAAAAGGGGAAATCTCCCCACTTTTCCCCTCTTTTCCCCCCGCCACACTTTCCTCTCTGTAGGGGGGGAGGGGAAGATGGGAGGACAAGCCAAAAATTTTGTTGTGGCATCGACTAATTATAGGAGAGACTCGCCTTGGTCCAAATAGTCAGCCAAGCGTTGGCATGTCGTCTCAATCCCCACGTCATCTGCATTTTGTTTAAGGGGTCTCGTACTGAACCGCTGTTTGAACCGTTGATCGGACGGCTCAGACTTGAACCGGTCTGAACCGTACGCCCCTTAAGATGAACCGAAATCGGTTCACGGGATCCTGGGTCACCAGTATGCTGAACGAATGAAATGAACCGTTTTGTGAACCGTTCATCTGACGGTTCAAACTTGAACCGAACCGAACCGTACGCTCCTTGACATGAACCGAATTCAAGTCGAAAATGGTTCACGGATCACCAGTATGGTGAACGAATCTAATAAGCCGAACCTTTGAAGCTACCTATGAACCTGAACTTGGAAGCGAACCGAACCGAGCTGAACCGTGAACTGTAAACCTGTCCCAGTTCCAACCTATTAATACTATTAACTATTGGACTACTAGGTTCCACATAATGACCGTGTGTAGGATTCTTATGGAAGGCTCTGTTGCAGTGCTCCAGTGTTCCATTTTCCCTGGAAGAGGGCATGGTTTTCCCTTTTTTCCCCTTTCCTTGTAAATATCTAGGTATCCTTTTTCCTCTATCTGGGATATCAAGCTGTAGTCCTATGTTTTTCCCCCTGGTTTTTCCTTTTGAGACCTAGTTTTCCCTTTTTAAGGGAATTTCCCTGCTGCTCTGCTGAAAGACGAGGCCACGTTCTCCCACCGACGCTCCTCCTTCTCCTCCACCTCTCGACGCCCCGAGAAAGTTACGCTCCCGAAATAGAAATTGTTTTGAGGAACGGTGGAGGAGGTATAAAAAAAAGTTGGGGGGAAGTTTGTTCAAAAGGGGAAAACCTGGCTCTGTTGCAAGACTCTTGTCCCGAGTCTGAAACTCAGTCGCTTTGCGTAAACCTCTGAGTCAACTCTGTTTCTTGTGCTGTTGAAAAAATACGTTAGAAAAAGGTTGTTTCTGGTTTGTCAGGTCAAAGGTCAGCTCGTCCAAGACTGTTTTGCAAGGTCAGAGGTCGCATCTGTGTATTCCAACTTGTTTCTGAGAAGAAAAAATTGTAAAAAGGCAAATTTAATTACTTTTTGGTTTGTCAGGCCAAAGGTCAGCTTTGATTTAAGGCTGTTGTGTCAGGTCACAGGTCATTTTAGGCGATTTTTTTGTGATTTTTGAGAGTTGACCTTGTTGAACTGGGGCCAAGTTGTTTAGTGGATCGAGTTACGCTATCCCAGTGCAAGTATAAGCGAAAGGTCTAGTTTTAGTAGAGAAGGGTTCTGTTTTCGTGGTAGGGGTCCTGTTTTACGTTTATTGAAAAGTAGAGGTCCTAAATTTTGCGTCGGTGCCATGTATTCTGGAAGTAGTTACTCGTCAGTGCCGAGATCTTCAAGTCGCTCGACCAGCGCCAAGAGCTACGTCTCGAGTAGTGCGCTACCCAGCAAGTACAGTAGCGGTATCAGGTCGGGTAGCGTGCTACCGTACAGTGCCAAAAGCTCGTACAGTTCCAGTCTAAGTTTGCCAGTCTCATCGGCGCTGAGCGCGCTGAGTCTGGCCAGCAGCGGCGCGCCGCGACACGGACCCGCGTCGTCGCTGTCGTCGTCGACGTCGTCCTCGGCGTCGTCGAGTCCCCGGCTGGCGATTTATAATCCCAGACACTCGCTGACGTCCTTGCGTTCCCTGAGTCGAAGTTCTGATTACGGCTATGGCTCGTGGAGCGTAAGTCCTGTTTTGAAATAGGACCCCCTTCCAGTTGGAAGGTCCTATTTTTCTAAACCCTTAGTTCTGACCTATCCTATGTTAATTGTAAATATAGAGTGAAATATAATATTATATAGTAACTTATAACAAGCGTAAATATGTTAATAAGGTAAATATAATAAAAAAATTGAAAATAATATGAATTTTAGACATTTTAAATTAATATTATATTTAATTATGTATAATTTTAAAGCAAGTTATTTAAATATTAGTAATAAAATAATAAATCAGTATTATTATTTTTTCGCTTTAAATATATGTTATATATATATATATATATATATTATTTCATGAAGGCATTATCCGACCGGGCGAGCAACGCGTCGTCGAAGCCGTCGCGACCGTCGTCGCTGGCGTCATCGACCAGCGACTTGCGGGACGAAGCGCCCGCCAGCAGCGCAACTACCCCAGTAGCTTCTACTACCACCCACTCGGTAGCTGCTACCGCAGCTGCAGTGGCTTCTGGTGCTATCACCGCTAACGGAGAAATTGACTACAGAAAGGTAATAGTAGCAGGATCAGTAGTACTAATACTATCAGCAATAGAAGTAGTAGTAGAAGTAGTTGTAGTAGTCCAACAGCAATAGTAGTATTTTTCGTAGGAGTAGTTGCAGCAGTAACAGAATTAGTAGTAGCGGCAATAGTACTAACACCAGCGGTATTAGTTGTAGTACTAGTAGCAGCAATAAAAGTAGTAGTAGCAGTTGTATTTTTATTATTATTATTATTATTATTATTATGTACATCAAACTAGTGTAATATGTAGACTAGTTATTCTTAGCCATGATTTGTGTGACCTATAAAGAATGATTTACAAACTTTGCTCGTTTTGGTCGGCAGCTGTGGGAAGACAGCCAACTGGAGAACGAGCGACTGCGGGAACGACTCCGAGTCTCGCAAGAGGATCTGGGCAAATACAAGGAACAGTTGGAGAAAGCCCTGCAAGTGGTCAGTTAAATAATTTTAAATTTAATTTGAGTTAATCCAGTTTAATTTATTATTTTTCCATTTATTATTATTATTTTTTATTCATTCATTTGATAAATATTTGAATCAGTGTGATACTTTATGATTATTTCGTTTAATTCAGTTAATTATTTTTATTTCTTTATTACAGTAGATTTTGAATTAAGATATTTTATTCTCATTTATTTTCGTTTTTTAATTTCACGTTAAACTATGGATTTTTAAATTTGATTTTCCAGAGTAACGCGAGGAACGCAATGACGGAAGCCGAGAAGCGGGAACGCAGAGCGCTGGAACGCAAGCTCTCGGAAATGGAGGAGGAACTTAAGGTGATACAAAACACTTCATAAAACCATAGAAAAATCTCTATTTATTATAACTAGTTGAATTAATAAGGATAGTTGATAGTAATTATGATTAATAAATAATGAAACGAATTACTGGGTATACGTGTTCAGCAACTGCAAAAGCTCAAGCTGGAGAACGAGAAACTGAAGGCGGAAAATCGCGCCCTGACGCGTGTCGTCTCCAAATTGTCCGCCAATGCAGCCCTGTCCAGCTCCGCCAAATAGGTACCTCCGCCAATCAGACGGCAGACGAAAAATTGCAAAAAATTTTGCACAAATAAAGTTGCATCGTGCGAAAATGTCGATACCCTATAGCGTGTCTAACAGAAAGCGTGGACTAGTTGACTAGTTTTGTGACTAGTTTTGGTTACTAGTTACTTTGAATGCGAATTTTTTGCGGTATCTTAACGCATCTGTTGAATGTAGTCGACTAATATAGTTTGTAGTAAGTAGCAACAATAGTTTGTAAAATAGTATTTATTACTATTTATCGTACGAAATAGTTGAAATCAGATTTAGTGTATTTTTTTATGTAAATAAATGATTAACAAATATTATTATTAAAATATTAAAAATTCAATGAAATATTTTGTTAATTTTTGCATTGTATTTAATTAGACTTTAGTGTAATTAAAAATCCACAATAGAGTTTGCATGGACTAGATTTGTATTGCCCCTTTTGTCTATTGTACAACCGCATGTGTCGACTTATTGCATTTTAAAATTGTAATATTTGACTCAATTAAACTAATTTTTTGATTTGATTGCAATTAGCAAAGCGAACAGCAAGTGGAGCAACTGCGGGCGGACAACAGTCGACTGCGAGACGAAAACGGTGCCCTGATTCGCGTCATTAGCAAACTGTCCAAGTAAACAGCAGATTTGGTTCGCCGCTTGAAATCATCTACGTGTCTTTTTTTTAAACTTGAAATACATTTTTTTCTTCAAGATCTACATCTTCCGAAATCCCCCCAAGAACAAAATAAAAAAAACGTGCTGCCTTAATTTCTTTGTCTGGAAACATTGTTGATTTTGTGTGTGTTTCTCAATTCTGCATGTTTTTCTTTTTGGTTTAATATTTATCAAATTTTTTTTCCTCATTTACTTGTTTTTAGCCAAATTCTTAAGAAAAATCAGAAAATTACGCTGAGAGAGTGAATGAATGAATGAGTGAACAGTAGTTGAACAGTAGACGAAACTAACAGCTGAAAAAAAACTATTCCTCTAAGAACTTGAAAATCTATTAATATTTAGATTCTAATTCATATTTCTCATTAATTAGAAAGAAGAGTGGCCTTTTTTTGAATGAATTTCAAGTGCCTTTTTGATTTGAAATGTAATTTGCAAGTTAAATTTTTTGATTGAATGTCTCATTCAGCTTTTTGATGTTCGGTTTCAGTGTTAAGAAACTAGTCTCCTAGACTTTTTTTTTGTTCTTGATATTACTTCTACCCCCCATTCTCTCCTGCCACCGTCCTTTTTTCTGATTAATACAAAAAATTTGATGAAATTAGAGTTAATTTCAGTTAAATCCACGTAAACTAGCTGTAAATTAGCTCTAGAAACTGTAGAAAATGGGCTAAGTTTAGATTAGTGCTTAGTGGGGTGCTGTTTTACAACCCCCGGTTCTATTTTCGGGGCCAGTGTTGAAGTCAATGGATGTAGCAGACTCGCAAAGTTGACATTGTGTGGCATAGCATGAGAGTTAATACACAAAGAAAGCTAGTTCTAAGTTTGATGTGCCCAACTTTCCTGGAGAAGATAATTCCAGGTTATCACGAGTAGTTGATAGTTAGGAGACTCTAGCCCGCCCAAAAAAAAAAAAAAAAAAGAGAGAAAGCGTATCACTATTCCTCCAATTACTTGTCACCGTAGTTGATGTTAGCACGCAAGCCAAGACCAACATGCAAAAGACAACAGAAACTTCTTGGGAGACATTAGCCGTTGACCGCACGCAAACACCCAAGATGGCGTCGGAAATTATGAATGATGACCCCAACTTTGTCCCTAGCCAAATAACAAACTTGAATGCGGTAGAAGGGTTTAATTCAAAACAGTTGGATAATGGAAAAATGTTAGAGAAGTCAGTAGAAATTTGCTCGCCCCTGTGCTGCTCCACGTGGTTTTATTGACACAAGGTTGAACCGAAGCGGCCAGCTAGGCGAAACAGAGGGGGTAACAAGTTATGTTTGATCGATATCTCTCAGTGGAGTACACAACCCAGTGAACAGCTGCACAGTTTTTATGCTCTGGTTTCAGTCTTCAAAAACTCTGAACAAAAATTTTGTTCTAATCATTAAAAAGTTCAAATGGATCTTGATGAAGATTACGTGCCCACGCCAACCATGTGCGTCGAGGTAGGACACCGCTGGGCGGCGCTGGACGAAGCGGAGCACGTGAACCGTCAGATTGTCACGGTGAAGGTTGAGCTACCCGACCACGAGGTCATCACACAAGCCTGGACCTTGGATACCGACGTGGACACTCTGAGGAGCCACTGGAGTGCTACCTTCCAACTGCCCAAGGAACTGCTCAGCATCACTTGTAACGGCGACTCGGTCGAGGATAGTTCCACACTGGCAAAACTCGGAGGAAGACCCAACGGTTTCATCGTACTCCGGATCTCTTCGCTGAATCCTTCAATGTACCCCATCCAAGGGAAACAAATCCCGCGAAAAGAAGTTCCGCCCGTTCCCGATGTAATCACAGTCCGCGTGAGAAGAAGTAAGTAGATTTCGTAAAACGTAGCTGATTTCAAATTATTATTCTTATGTTTCAAATATACTCAAATGTTTTTGGTTGATGTAGGCTGTTACGTTTTTGCTTTATGAAGACATTTTCCAGTAAAATTCTGAACGTTTCACGCAAAGTATCTTGACACACACACGATTTTTTGGGTTCACGTTCGGTTCTTTTGTGTCTAGATCGCCTTGCAAGGTAACGGTAATGACAACAAGGAAAGCATATATTGCCTTCTCGCATGTCGATTTGGGCGTAGACGCTTGTCGTAAACAAAAAAAAATGGCGTGCAAAAGAAGCATTACTTGAAACAAAAAATAAGGTCAATTTGTGTGTGGTGTATCTTCTCGATTCAGAAAACCACTCATGATGATCATAAAGAGGGTTGGGGCCTATTCCAATATTCACATCATTCAAATGTGAAGTCTTTTAGAAGTTTTGATACGAATTTGAACTTTTCGCAGACAACGGGAAGCGAGAAGATGTCGTCGTCGAGATCGAGAACCAGGCGGGAAGCTCGGTCTTCCTCGGAGGACTGCGGTACAAAGCGAACGGGACGGAACTGCTCCACGCTCAAACCCAGACGTACTATTCGATTTCACCCGATAACAAGCTACAGATCATCGAAGATGAAGGTATTCGCATCCCACTTGTAAAAGAGTCCGAGCAATAGTGTTTTATACCGTACAAAACACCGTAAAAAGGCACCATTACAGTGCCCTTTTCCTGGTTTCTCAGTTTCTTTTTACAGTGCCTTTTTGAACAGTTGCCTGCATCGTCCTAGAGCGTCTAAATTTTAAACAACGTTCAAAGTACCTAGTTCGAGGCCACTAAAAAAGGCACCGCAAAAGGCACCCTCATTTTTACGTGGGATAATTGTTAGATGTTCATCTATCAAAGATATCCCACTTATAACAGAGTCCGAGCAATAGTGTTTTATACCGTACAAAACACTGTAAAAAGACACCATTATAGTGCCCTTTACCTAGTTTCTCAGTTTCTTTTTACAGTGCCTTTTTTATCAGTTGCCTGCACCGTCCTAGAGCGTCTAAGTTTTAAACAACATTCAAAGTACCTAGTTCAAGGCCACTAAAAAAGGCACCGCAAAAGGCACCGTCATTTGTACGAGGATATATTATTTATTTCCAGAACCTTCTAAATCAGATATGCAAACTGCTACATTCAACGACAGCGAAACTCAGACTTTAGCCGATACTGGGTGTCAGGTGAAGCCGTACCATTTCAACACGATTCCACCGAACGCTGTGGTTCGGACTCCGAGGACCTACCTCAACGCTGAGGATTCACACAAGGCAGTAATTGGTCTTTTAACACTTGTATCATCTCAAGAATTCTTACATCGAAACCAAACAGGCTAATGTCATACAGCGGAATTTCAAGAAATGGATCACAGCACAGAAAGCGAAGCGGACCGAGGAATCGAGCCCGCTTCCCGAGGAGAACGACAACGACAACCCGAACGCAGCCATCGAGAAACTGACATCCCAGTTGGCTTCCTACAAGCTGAACAACACCTCTACTGTCCGTTTCCAGCATTTTCACAATAACCCAACCAAATCCCTGATGGAAATTGAGCGCTTGCAGAACTCGAGATCTTCAGCAGCCAAGGACAAGCTAATTCAGCACATTCTGCAAAAGGTTTCTTGTTTTACTATTTAGTTATGTTGCAAACTTACCTTTAACTGAAAACAAGAGTCAACTCACTTTGTGTGAAAGTAAAAAGCGTAAATTTCTATTTAGATTTTCAAGAATGAACATGCAAAGTGGACAGTGGTATAGAATGAATGTAAACATCCGCTGCGTTGCCAAATCTCTATTACATATTTTGTTTAAAAAATATATATTTGAGCAGAATAATAAATCAAAATTTATTATAATTTACCGTTTTAATTGTAATATTATTTCACATCGTCTCCATATATTTTTTTATTTATAACATATAATAATGATTTAATATATTTTTTATTTTTACAATGTTATTTTATAAAAAATTTTCATTATTATTTTTCTATTTATAAAATATATATAATAAATAAGTGAACTAGAATAAAAGTAAAGTTTCTATATTGATTTCAAAGGTTTCCGAGCCGAAAACGTGGACATGTTCCACGGGCCACACAATCGAGGTGGACACGAAAGAAACGCTGCGTTCCCGACAGATAACCGAAACCTACGAGGCTCTGTGCCGGACTCCGAAGACACCCGAGGAACGGTCCGAGACTCTTCATCAACTAAAACGCACCGTAAATTTAAATTTTCCCCTCTACCCTCTAAATCTTACCTCTGATCTTAGGAAAATCTTTAAATTAAACTTGATAAAATTAAAAAAAAATTAACTTAAGCTTAACTTTTTCTTTCACGTTTCCAAGTTATCGGGAGAGTCCGGCTCGACCGTGAAGGAGATCCTTTTGCTGGCCGACCGGGAGCTGGACCTCATCTCTCGCGGCTTCGTTCACAACCTCAACGGTCTGCGTTCCCGCTTGCGAGCACTGATACGTCGCTACGTCAACGTGCTACTTTCGTCTCGTACCATTTAGCACAAGCGTTCCTACTAGTCCAAATTTTTCAAGCAAAATTTATTTCTCTTCAAAAAAAAAAAAGATTTAGAAGAATTATCAGCATCTTGTGTATTTGTTAAGTAGAAAGTGAAATACAAAATTAGAGAAAAAGTCATTTTTGTCCAAGGTACGATGATATTATTCGTGTCGCCCTACGAAATTTTCAGTTAATTATACGTCTTTTACAAAATATATATTTGGAAATCTATTTCTTCAGAAAAAAAAATCTCATGGCAAAACAAACCTCTCACCCAACTCTAACCTGTTCGTAATCCACCCGCATAAGAGAGAGAGAGAGAGACCGAAAAATTTCTTCCTCGGCGGCGTAGGAAGTCTCGTTGGGCAGCAGTGGCGAAAATGAGGCTTCAGTAAGTAGGGCTGGCAAAAAGGCGCTATTAACATATGCAAACATATAGGAAATGTCCGATTTTAGGTGTGGCGGAGGCCTACCCTGCACCCCGCTTCCTACGCCACTGTTCTTCCTGCGCTTTGCCCCAACCTCCTGAGCAAATTCTTCATTCCAGGGCATTTAGCTCGACCGTGGCTCAAATAAAACGAGGGTAAACTACACAGCCTTTAGTATAGTATTTTCTTATTGTTATTATAAATGCTGCGTTCCGTGGTTGTAGCTGTTTCGCCAAGAGAACACCTTGCACTCTTGAGATTGTAAAACAAGAAAGTTCTTTTTCAAATAGAAGAAGATGCATTGTGTTGGGTGGAGCATGTAACGTTCTCCCTTTAACAGAACAAGCTAGGTTGTGTTTGATGGAGAGCAAGTAACCTTCTCTAACAGATCAAATTTCCTTATGCTGGAAGGAGAACAAGTAACGTTCTCTCTCTAAGAGAACCAACTTTCTTGTATTGGAAAGAGATCAAGTAACCTTCTCTAACAGAACAAACTGCGTTTAATTGGAAAGAGATCAAGTAACCTTCTCTAACAGAACAAGCTTTTTTGTGTTGGAAAAAGAGCAAGTAACCTTCTCTAAGAGATCAAACTGCGTTGTGTTGGAAAAAGAGCAAGTAACCTTCTCTAACAGAACAAACTTTCTTATGCTGGAAAAAGAGCAAGTAGTATTCTCTCTAAGAGAACAGGCTGTAATTTCTTGGAAGGAGAGTGAGTAATATTCTGTCTTTAGGAGAACGAAGTCTCTTGTGTTGGTTTCAGAGCAAGTAACGTCTGAAAGAAGTTTGTTCTAAGAAAGTTTGTTCTCTACGAGATCTACGAGAACAAACTTTCTTGTACGATTATATCTCTTTAGGAGAACAAACTACGCTGTGATGGTTGGAGAGCAAGAAACGTTCTCTTTCTGATAGAACAAACATTCTTGGGTTGGATGGAGATCAAGTAACATTCTCTCTAAGAGAACAGGCTGTGTTGTCTTGGAAGGAGAGCGAGTAGTATTCTCTCTTTAAGAGAACGAACTCTTTTGTGTTGGTTTTAGAGCAGGTAACTTTCTCTCTCTAAGAGAACAAACTTCGCTGTGATGGTTGGAGAGCAAGTAACGTTCTCTATCTGATAGAACAAGCTGAGTTGTGTTGGATAGAGAGCAAGTAACGTTCTCTCTAAGAGAACAGGCTGTGTTGTCTTGGAAGGAGAGCGAGTAGTATTCTCTCTTTAAGAGAACGAACTCTTTTGTGTTGGTTTTAGAGCAGGTAACTTTCTCTCTCTAAGAGAACAAACTTCGCTGTGATGGTTGGAGAGCAAGTAACGTTCTCTATCTGATAGAACAAGCTGAGTTGTGTTGGATAGAGAGCAAGTAACGTTCTCTCTAAGAGAACAGGCTGTGTTGTCTTGGAAGGAGAGCGAGTAGTATTCTCTCTTTAAGAGAACGAACTCTTTTGTGTTGGTTTTAGAGCAGGTAACTTTCTCTCTCTAAGAGAACAAACTTCGCTGTGATGGTTGGAGAGCAAGTAACGTTCTCTATCTGATAGAACAAGCTGAGTTGTGTTGGATAGAGAGCAAGTAACGTTCTCTCTAAGAGAACAGGCTGTGTTGTCTTGGAAGGAGAGCGAGTAGTATTCTCTCTTTAAGAGAACGAACTCTTTTGTGTTGGTTTTAGAGCAGGTAACTTTCTCTCTCTAAGAGAACAAACTTCGCTGTGATGGTTGGAGAGCAAGTAACGTTCTCTATCTGATAGAACAAGCTGAGTTGTGTTGGATAGAGAGCAAGTAACGTTCTCTCTAAGAGAACAGGCTGTGTTGTCTTGGAAGGAGAGCGAGTAGTATTCTCTCTTTAAGAGAACGAACTCTTTTGTGTTGGTTTTAGAGCAGGTAACTTTCTCTCTCTAAGAGAACAAACTTCGCTGTGATGGTTGGAGAGCAAGTAACGTTCTCTATCTGATAGAACAAGCTGAGTTGTGTTGGATAGAGAGCAAGTAACGTTCTCTCTAAGAGAACAGGCTGTGTTGTCTTGGAAGGAGAGCGAGTAGTATTCTGTCTTTAGGAGAACGAACTCTCTTGTGTTGGAAAGAGAGCAAGTAACTTTCTCTCTCTAGGAGAATAAACTTTCTTGTACAATTTGTTTTAGTACAATTTCTCTTTAGGAGAACAAACTACGCCGTGATGGTTGGAGAGCCAGTAACGTTCTCTTTCTGATAGAACAAACTTTCTTATGCTGGAAGGAGAGCAAGTAACATTCTCTCTAAGAGAACAGGCTGTGTTGTCTTGGAAGGAGAGCGAGTAGTATTCTCTCTTTAAGAGAACGAACTCTCTTGTGTTGGTTTTAGAGCAAGTAACTTGTTCTCCCTAAAAGAACAAACTTCGCTGTGATGGTTGGAGAGCAAGTAACGTTCTCTTTCTGATAGAACAAACTTTCTTGTGTTGGATGGAGATCAAGTAACCTTCTCTCTTTAACAGAACAAGCTTAGCTGTGTTGGATAGAGAGCAAGTAACGTTCTCTCTAAGAGAACAGGCTGTGTTGTCTTGGAAGGAGAGCGAGTAGTATTCTCTCTTTAAGAGAACAGTTTGTTCTCCTAACGTTCTCTCTCTGACAGAACAAACTTTCTTGTGTTGGATGGAGATCAAGTAACCTTCTCTATCTGATGGAACAAGCTTCGCTGTGTTGGATAGAGAGCAAGTAATGTTCTCTCTAAGAGAACAGGCTGTGCTGTCTTGGAAGGAGAGCGAGTAGTATTCTCTCTTTAAGAGAACAGTTTGTTTTCCTAACGTTCTCTCTCTGATAGAACAAACTTTCTTGTGTTGGATGGAGATCAAGTAACCTTCTCTCTTTAACAGAACAAGCTGAGTTGTGTTGGATAGAGAGCAAGTAACGTTCTCTCTAAGAGAACAGGCTGTGTTGTCTTGGAAGGAGAGCGAGTAGTATTCTCTCTTTAAGAGAACAGTTTGTTCTCCTAACGTTCTCTCTCTGACAGAACAAACTTTCTTGTGTTGGATGGAGATCAAGTAACCTTCTCTGTCTAACAGAACAAGCTTCGCTGTGTTGGTTGGAGAATCTATAACGTTCTGTCTGTAATAGAACAAGCTACGTTCATCCGAATGCAGATATAGTACCATTTCATTTGCCAATTTAGATCCATTGTATGTTATACGCTGCAGTTACCATTTCGGGACATTTTGGTCTGGTTCAAGTTGAATTCGACAGTCTTTAGTCTTAAACTGAACTGCTAAGTTACATTAAGTTAAGTTGTGTCAAGTTCTATCCACCAACAGCTTCGTTTGAAAACTTCTTTTCTTCCCAAATAATCTTAACATTTACCGAGTTTCGTGCAGTCAACTCGATTTTTGATCTACAGCTGGACCTATCTTTCTCCAGCCCAGTTTTGAGAAGTTTCGTTCAAAACAGTACAGTGTACGGGTTTCGTGGAATCTAAATATTAAGACTCGATTTATTCCGAAATTTTTAAGACGTTCCAATAAACCGCAAATTCATAAACTCCATTAATGACAACAATTCGAAATTTTGTATCACTACAAGGTTATCTGAATCGACATTCGTTCGTTCATTCCCGTTTGTCCTACACTTGTACTGTACACCGCTACGCAGTGTTCCATCTTCTCTCAAAAAAGATTTATAAACGTTATCAGCATTTTGTGTATTTGTTAAGTAGAGTAAAATACAGAGTTAGAAAAAAGCCATTTTTATGGAAGGCACTATGACATCTTTCGTATCGCACTACAAAATATTCAGTTAATTACGTCTTTTTCCAAAATACAAATGGAAATCTATTTTTGTGTAAAAAAAAGTTCTCACTACAAAATAAACCTCTCAAAAGTTAACCAAATCGCTAAAAACAACATAATTCTTTTTTTAAAAAAATTCAACAACTGTGCACACGGTCCTCGGGTAAACGACAACTTTCCTCCAGAAAAAAACGTCAAAGAGAAAACGATCTTGGATCAAACGAAGCGAAAAAAGACGAAGAGAAGTTATGGCTTCCAGTTTGTGTTTTAATGGGCCTGGGCAAACGGTGGTTCAGGGGCACGCTTACGACGTTTGTTCAGTAGAGCATTGTTCGAAGTCTGCAGCGATTTGAGGGCCACCTGCGAAAAAGTATATCATCATTAACGATTCGGTGACGGAGAATATCGTGCGGAGGTACCTGATCATAGTCGACACGCATCGTAGCAAGGGACCGAGTCATTTCTTCCTGGACTTCAGGCCAGGCCTCTTCTTCTTCCCGCAGCACAGATTGAGTCGTCAGCGGGGTCTGCGGGACGGCTGTCCAGTTCTAAACAATCAAGTACCATGTTAGAAGGTTAACAATGAACAAGGCAAACTGAAAACTGACCGAAATCCAGCGGTTCTGCATGACTTGATCGATGGTGGGCCTCTTGATAGACTCTGTCTGCAGGAGTGAACGGATCAGCTCCTTGGCTTCAACGGAAACGTGCTTCCACTCGGCGTTCGGGAAATCGTACTGTCCTGCTCGGATTCGTTTCTTCATTCCGGGGGACATGGCCTGACCGTGGCTCGAGTAAAACGGAGGGTAGCCGCACAGCCTTAAAGACAAAAATTCAGCTTCATTCACTAGAGTTCGAGAAACGAAATAGCGGGCAAACTTACAAAATGTACATGATGACTCCAAGCGACCACATATCACAACTAGTGTCGTATTTTTCTGGTCCTAGAACCTCGGGAGCTGTAAAAACACAAAAGTTAAATAATTTCATCAAACTTTGACTAACGAAAAAGACTTACCGACGTAATATGGCGTGTAACAAGGTGTCTGTAGAGTCTCCCGAGCATGGCACTCTTTAGCGAAACCAAAGTCTGTCAATTTCAAAATTGCATTTGGTGCTGCAAAAGAAAACGTAATCAATTACGTTAATCAAAACGTTTTATCGTGAATATTTAGTTACCTGTTGAAGTGTACAGCAAATTTTCAGGTTTCAAGTCTCGATGAGCGATTCCCATGTGATGTAAGTGATGCACTGCAATACAGATATCTCGCATGACTTCCGCCGCTTCCCGTTCAGTAAACGCCCCGTCGGGGCGGTCCTGGATGCGCTGAAAAAGTTCACCGCCTTCCATGCTATAACACATAAAATCAAACGACTACTAATTCAGAAGCGAAGGGTTAAAACGAGAGACTTACCACTCCATAACGACTAGCAAACATTTTGTTGTACCGTACATGTTTTCGTAGACGTCTTTAATGTTGACGATGTGCAAGTGATTGCTCGCACGCCAGTGCAGCTCGACCTCTCGCCTGGCCTTTGGACTATCTCGCAACACCTGTAAACAAAACACATTTTACTCGAACATTTCAGACACAATTCTGCATATCGAGCAAACATTTCGAGTGTGACATTCGTGTAAAAGTAAAGTGACACATACCTTGAGGGCAAATTTCGTCCTATTGGTTTTACTATAACATTCTACCACTTTCCCACTGATCCCTAGTCCCAAAACTTTACTCCCAATTTCATAATCGTTTGTTATGGGCGTCAACTTGGGCTGTAGAGCGGACCGAAACACGGACGGATTCATTGCAAAAAAACGAAAAATCTGTCGATTTTAAGTAAACACCTGAAGCCCAGGACGAAAAAAATGTTTTGCAACAATTAAAACCCTGGCCGCCGTTACCAAACTTGGACTTAAACTCGTCCTGGTTTCTTTCCGTTCCGCATCCGTCGTATCTGAGCTTATCATAGCCCAAGGCATGAAACCTTCTGTTTACTAAACTAAAATTAGATAAAACAAAGCCACCATAACAAAAATTTTTAAAATATTTTCCGTATCAATAAAAATTCATATTTTTTATTGTTCTCTTGAATAAAATATTTGTTTCTTGTTTTTTTGTTAAGTGTTTTAAGTAAGTAGAAAATTGGGGCGAGGGCGAGTTTTGGTTGGGCGAGATACATAACTTCGCCCAAATAAAAAATATATATTTTTGCAAATTTCGTATTTTAAATCTATATTACATGTTTCTTTAATTATGAAATTAATTTATTTAATTAGTAAAAATAGTTTTTCTTTTCGTGATGAGTTTATAATAAAATGGAGGGCGACTTAACCTTAGGCAACAAGTGAGATACCAATAGGGTCATAAATAACCAATCAGCGGGAAGCTTTCATTTGAGCTGACCAATAGCAGTAGTTCTCTTAAAACCGACGTGGCAGTTCGAAGTATGGTACGATTGCCAGAGCAGGGATCATTGTTAAGCCACAGTTTAATATCTGACAGTTACGACACTCAGCCAAGACCCGTACACGATATGTAACGCCATCTGTAAACCGGCGCAGAAACTCGTTGGTCACCTAAGCTGATCTCTCGGACTAAAACTTTGAAATTCATAATAAATCACAGAATCGATAAAATTGCACGAAACTTGGTACGTAGGTATTAGACGTGATGTTGGTTGCCAGTTATGAAAAATATATGTATAATATCATAAAATTAGATTTGCGTCATATAAGGTCCTCACTTTCACACGTGTTTTCTAAATCTCTAACCGATCTGGACAATGACTGTTACATCATTTGATAGCCCGTTTCCGATACTACACCAAGATGTGCGAATTACAATTTCCGCTCTAGTTTCAATGCACTTAAATGAGCAAAATATTTCGAACTTTTTTATGGAGGTCCTGGATATGGTGAGCTAACAGTAAAAAGATTAACAAGTTCACGCACGTGTTTATGAAATGCAGTTGGTTTGGAGAGTAATCCACATTAGTCGACAACCCAATTTCAGTACTTCTGTCCCAGTTACCAAGAACGTCTGTCGTAATCTCGTGCATTGGTGCAAAATGTTAATACTAACTTTTCGCTGAGAGCCATGAAATAAATTGGTATTCACAATAACCTTCACATATTGCAAGTTGAGTTTAATGTTGCTTTGCATATTCCAAGCGAGCACAGATCTAAACGTGTTTTGAAGCTTTAACGAAAAATAATCAATCTGCTAATAGAATTAGTCAAACAGCAGTGCAGCACATATTAATTAAAGCAATGGTGATCTAAACGACATATATTAGTAAGAAACAATTCAAAACAAACAACGGTTACGACATATTCTGTTTACTCTGATACTGAAAATAGAAGACATGGAGGGCTAAAGGTAATAACAGCTCTTGATGACAATCAACAGTATATTTGCCAGTTTACACAGTCTTATTTTTCTACATAGTTTTTTCATTTTCTTACTATGCGCGTTATCTTTTGATTTCCGAAGGATTTCAGCATTTCCAAACTTACACTCATAGAACAAACGAAGGTTAATGTAACAGAAAACTAAGGAGGAAACAGGAAATCTGGGCACGCTGTAGGAACTGGAACAGAAATTAACTTAGAAGCAATTATTTTGGCAACCCCAGTCTCTTTGGCGCACGTTAGGAAAGTTTGCTTAAAGATGTTGTCATACGTTTGAAATGTATGAAACATGGACTCGCTTACTATATTTAGGTTGCCCAGTTCTTTGCCTTTTACCTCATAAGCTTTAAAAAAACAGTAAAGCTGCTCGTTACAGGTTAATTCGATAGAGGGCAAAGTTAGTAATAATTTGCAGATTTCACATTCGTGGCGGCTGAAACACGTTTAAGGACATAACCTGCAACGTAGTATGCGATGTATTTTTCAATATCGTCGAAATAGGGCAACGGAATACCAGAACTGGCGATATGGGGAGGTTCTTGCATTGTTTCGCAGCCGTGTTAATTAGATCCTTGAATAGTTTATTTGTTACCGTAGTTGCGTTTGAGACTTCTCGCGAAGCTTTTTTGTATCTCGAAGAGAAGCTGCGACTGGTCTGCTTCGCAGTTACCAGTTCCTATATTGTTCAGCAGTTTTGTTGCTAATGATTTTCGGAAAAGTTCCTGAAATGAAGAGGAGTAGGTTGTCACATAAACCCCCGCCCTACGAATAACACCGAAATAGTTCTCGAGGCAATCTGATTGAGATTTCTCGTGCACAAGTACTCTACTTCGCGTTTTGAGATACAGTCCTTCCAGAGGCCTTGGATGCACGCAATGCTCTGTCTCCATCCACGAAGACATTTAAGACTTTTGGTGACATCTTTTCCTGTTTTGCGACAAAGAACCTTGATGCGCCCAAATATCCGTCGTCCCTAGAAAGCAAGTCCATCTGTTTAGTACTCGACTGTTTCAGGGGTTTCCGTAGCAAGGATACATCGTGAAATGAAGACGAATTGCATACGTCAAAAATATCATTCATGAATCGGACGAATTTTGCGGTGGCTTTGGCCTGTTTAGGTAAGTGATTTGTCGCAATCAACAACGTAAGGAATCGAATACGCTTCGGCTGAAAATTCGCGTGGCATACTTGACACGCATTTGTCAGTATTGTTCAGCCTCATACTTGTGGGGGAAATTTTCCGAAACAGTTTGTAATGTCGTTATAATCCTGTAACACAGGTTTTTCGATGAAATCCCATGACACCTTTTCTCCGTCGACGACAAAATCGTACTTTGAAAGATTATTTCTCACGCTTTTAAGTAAGTGTGGGATGTCGAACATCGCGTAAACCTTTTTCTTATTGACTCGAAGTATGGTTTGTCTTCGTAGCTCCTAGTAATTTGGAAGCGGCAAAAAAACCACCACCTTGGTCGGCGACGCACACTCGAATATCGAGACCGGCTTCCTGAAGTCGTGTGATACATTCTACGGTTTTGCTTTGAATCTCTTCGGCATTCTGGTCACCTTTTCCAAAGAAAAAAACAAACTGGAAGTTTCCATGACGAAAAGATCCCGCGACAAAGAAAAACTGTCACCTTGTCTGCGACGCAGTTTTCTTCCCCCAGCTTTGCCTTGGGGATTTCTGATCAGGCCCACAATTTTGTCCTTCCTTCTTGTTGTATTGCAGTGTGGCTTAAGCGACATTTCGTCGAAACAAAGACTCGCTATTTTTTCGTGAGGTTTCATCGACTGAGCTTTTTCGCAAGTAGGAAGAAAACTGTTTCCTGAAAAGCCATCAGCAAGGTTTAATCATCCCAACCATCGTTGGATAGTTCGGGTGGCAGGCATGCTGAAGAGACGGGACCATCTCGCATAAAGCCTTAGGGCTCCAAAAATATAGAGCAATTGCAATCATTCTGTCTGTTGCAGAATATCTTCTCCCAGTTTTTTTAACACCAGCAAGTTGTATCTGCCCCATTAATGAAATCCCTCCCGATTCCTTCGGAATAATTTTTTTATGACGGCCAAAAGTTTACTTTTCTGGGTGACTGCTGTTTTTTACCTGGACTTCTTTGGCCTTCTTTTTCCATTTGCCACACATTACTAAACTGCGTTGTACTTTTCGATTCAAGAGGCGGTTACGCTTCTTCAAGAGTGCATTTTCAAGTTTCAACTTTTCCATTTCGTTAGAAACAAACAGGTCTTGAAGTTTCAGACGAAGAATACTACCCCCAGCCGTGTTATGTCCCCGTCCGCTCTGCATAAGACTCATGCTCTGAAATCTTGTGCCACATGGTGAAGAAGACGATGAAGTAATGCGAGATTCAACGCCATTGAGAGATTCGAGACCTAGTGAGTAACGAAAACGTAATATTGGATAATCAGTTTTTGAGATATAAACATGATCACATACTTGCTTGATTATCTGCGGACCTGAGCTGAAAAAGCTCCCTGGATCATCGTTTCATCGCCCCAGCGACGGAGTAGTCTCGCGCACCTTTTCAAAGAGGAGCACAAGGTTACATGTAAGAAACTGAATAATGTGATATTTTTTTAACGTAAAGCCAAAAAACGTTAGAACTTTCGATAGCATCAGAAGACATTATTAATCGAAGTTGGAGGTATAAAAAACTGGTGCACTTACCTAATTTGGTAGGAATAGCATTTTTTGGTTCAGCCTGTTCTGGTGTTGTTTGTTTAAGAACATGTTGTTCGTCGAAATGCAAAGAGCACAGGTACAGATTTGTCCAGCTCCTCTCATGCTGATCAATGGCAACTTGGCAATTCCTAAGCCAGATACCACTCGTTCCTCTTCTTTGGGGAAACGAAAGAACGATATGTTGCCAGACGAGCCTGGTTGCCGCTTGAGAACCGCAGTTTACCGCGGCGCACTTTTTACCTCCGCCGGTTTTTCGGCACATGGATCTCTATAGATTGGTTATCAGTACCGCTTACAACCAGTAGTTCATCTTTCAAATTAAAATTCTATAGTTTTACTCAACCGACTGTCTCTTGGTCACAAATCTGAATTGAGTCCTGACAAACTTGATACGAAATGCTGTGTTCGGCTGCAAAAAAGTACATAAGAAACTTTCCTGGATAAAGTTTCAAAATCCGTCCAGTCTCGGAAGCAATGCTATGTTAAATCTATCCTCCTCTTCTCCAACATCTTTTGTTTATGTGACCAAGGAAAGGATCACAACGTATTATGTTTGCTCAAACGATCCGCTCATCAGTACTCTCAACGACTTGAAGTTTTAATGGTGGGCGCACACCGATGAAAACAGTATCATTGCCACTCTACGCTTTAATTTATTAGCTCCAACATCCTTTGTTGAAAGGCGCTGGAGATGTGAAGAGTTGTTTTGATTTTGTAAAAGTTGTATTTGTGACACGGATCGGGTGTTTTCCTACACAACAATTCATTTTTCTGATTAAATTTACTCAAAGTATACTGCGGATTGGCTTTTAAAGCGACCTCGTTGAAAGATAATCCATATGGACAGTTTTTCGGATTTTTAAGAAACTGAATCATCCTGGGTTTGCTTACAGTTCGATTTATTTTTGGCATAAATTCATTCATAACACGAAACCGATTTCAAATTTTAGTGTTTTGCTCTGTTTGAAATTATATAATACAGATGCTCGCGATAATTCGTTGCCAATGAAATTTTGTGTCTACGTGAACACAAGTTGGCAAAGCACTGGCAAGAAAGTTACTTCATAATATAACGTGTAGCATGTTCACATTAAGAGGTTAAAAATAGTTTAAATTTCGGAAAATAGTCGAAATTTTTTATTATAAACCCTGTGGTCCTTAAAACCCGCGAAAAACTCCGAGTCAAAAGTGCATAGCTAAAAGGGAGTTACAAATTCTCATAAATTCTTGTACTATATGCTTGAACTTGTTGATGATTCGGTATATGTAGACAATAATTAATTTGAGCACAGCTAGTACCATCTTGAGAACACCCCCAAAGGTCACTCAACACATAGTCAACAGCGTAAAACCTGCGGCTGTACAACATACACCTTCAAACGAAGTTTGATGTTACAAAGTTGATTCCAACGCATTAAACACGAGAGGTTGGCTACATTGTTGGAAAATCGTTGTAACACTCGAGATAAGAGTTTGTCTACATGGTTTGACATCATGTTTTAATATCCATAAAACGTTTTATGAAGCCCACCCGTGGAAACTTGTAAATTTACTGTGCTCACCATATCCAGGACCTCCATAAAAAGTTCGAAAAATTTTGCTCATTTAAGTGCTTGAAACTAAGAGCGGAAAATTGGTTAATTCGCACCATCTTGGTGTAGTATCGGAAACGGGCTAATCAAAACGAATGTACAGTACATTGTCCAGATCGGTTAGAGATGTTAGAAAAAAACACGTGTGAAAGTTGAGGACCCTTTATATGAACGCCAAATCTAGTTATTGTAATGTTATGTAATAAATTTTATATGTAAACTAAAGTATAAACATCGTATCAAACACTATAATATAACCGAATTTATTCATTATTGATTGCAATGAAAATTATTATAATTTTTTAAAAGTTTTGGATGCAAAGATTTCACTTCACATGAGAAAACGAGCTTCCGCGCCCGGTTTATAGATGGCGTTCAACAGCAAGCACACTTTACTTGGTGGCAGGGTAGGAGTGTCGTAACTGTCAGAGTATTAGAACTGTGTTAAGCCGCGTACCAGGCAGAAAGGCATAAAAGGTACTGTACTCTAGAAATTCATATAAAGAGTAATTAATATTGAAAAATATTTCTAGACATTGCTTATTGCAAATATTGTTTGGCTAATAACGATTTATATGTGTTTCTGCACTTAGATACAGAAGATGCCCTTTTGTTGAAGGACCAACGTGAAGTAGGCCGGTTATGCCTATGAAGATTTACGCCCATATTTTTCAGTCTTCGTTTGGTGGAGTCTTTATGAACGTATTGGTCTACACTATACATTTATAAATCATGTACGAGAGCTATATCGAAGTTAAAATTTGTGCTTCGTTGTACGAGGGTTTGCTGTAACTCGCAGGCTTTGTTCAGTATGAACTGTCAGGTACAGCAAATCTTGGGTACAACGCACAGCAGTCTACGTTTTTTAACTGATTTTTTGTTTCACACTTTGCTGTTGTATTTTTAGCATAAAGTAGTTTATTCAATTAAGTCCACGGTAAATAGTTACAGAAGAGCACAGTGCCGAGTATTGAATACCCGAGAAAATAATACACGGTCCATTTTTGCTGTAAATTCCAGTTTCCTCGTTCGTCAAGTAAAATTTGCAGCATTTTCCTCGAGCTCAACGATAAGTCGAGTTTAGTCTTGGGGAAGAGACTTGCTGCTGCCCAGTAGACGACAAGGCTTGCCGAAGAAATGAGTCGAGTTGTAACCTGAAAACAAACATCATTTAAAACCTTCTTGCGGTTAGGCAGACGGCAAGAATACCTGAATGTGAACGAAGAACGCGCAGAAGACTAGAAGAAACGCTACGTGCACAGCAAACGGGAAGTATTTAACAAATTCCTCTTGCAGCCTGAAGCTCTCAAGATATTTTTTAAGATAAACTGAACAGAGAATGAAGACTGGAAACGCCAGAACGAAATTCGGGATCTGCTTCAGCGTGTAGTATCCCAGGAATCCAACGTGCCAGTACTTTGCCTGTATGTAGCTGTATGAAAACGGGACCGAGCTTTCGCACCACTCTGACTTCCCGCTACCCTTCACGACAAGACCGTTCAGTAGCTCGACGAGTTCTGGCGGTAGCGTTACACCTCGAGTCAGGCAAAATTCCTGGTAAGCAAAGTACTGGACACCCAGAAAGGGCAAAACCGAGATTGCAAGACACATGAGTAGTTCGAAAAGATACCTCTGCTGTCTGGTTTGAAGGAGGTTAGTGATTGTGTAGTACAATACAAAGCCGGTGTTGACTAGCCCGTTCGAACGTACTGTGGCCGAAAGCCCAGCAAAGCAAGCTGCGGTAATATACCTGTTCTCTAAGCAATTATAGATAACGAACAAGGTGAGCAACATAAAGAGGGTCTCTGTATACTGTGCGATGAAGAATATTGTAGCAGGTGAAACGCACATCAACAGAGATGTAAGAATGGAAAAATTAACATTCCCGCTCAAACGTAATGTTACGAGGTAAGCGTATTCTGTACAGCAAACGAAGAGAGATGAATTAAGCAGAACAGACGCTAATAGACAAGCGTACCAGTCACCAACGTAACCCAGAAAAATGAGCTTAACGAGCTTTCCGGCACTGGTGCAGAGTAGTGGGAAAAGCGGAAAAAACGCTAGACAGTTCTCGTGCGTGTAGCCGTACACCGATATGTGGAGGAAGTACTGACTATCCCAGCGTGCGAAACCACCAAAGAGTATCTCAATTATATGGTCAGGTATACTTTTCGGTCCCTCGATTTGGTTGAACGGGGAACGAAAAGCGTCGGCACCGTGATCGGGAATCACCGAATTAGCGACAACCTTTAAAATCAATCAATAACGTTCAAGTTAAAATATTATAAAATTACATGTACCTGAAGAGTAATGAAGAAAATTCGCGACAAGACGGCGTAGTAACGAATATTTTTAATAATATTATCATGTACTGTCAAAGTAGCCGCCATTGTTTACATGTTGGCGACGCCATCTAGCGGTGGAAATGAGAACTAATTACATGATAAATTAACAGATTTTTAAAAATGATGATTTAATTATCAAAAATATGTTTAATAGATTTTTTTTTTACATATTTGAACAATGTAACAGTAAATTGATTCTTGTTTTTGAATTTTGAAACCGCTTTCGGGGCGCTGTTATTTGAAACGTTCAAGTTCAGGTCGAGTAAGCAGAAACCATAGGTTCGCAGGTGTTTCTATTGCTAATGGTTTCCAGTTGTGATATTCTACGCCGATAATCTTTTTTCTTTTCCCCGACACTGAAAAGGACCAGCCTTTGGCTTATTTTCCAAATCAGAAATGACCTTTTCTTTTGCCGACCTTCAAGAAAAAAGTTCTGAAGAAAAATACCCCAGACTGCCTGTCGCCTCCCTCTTCTTCTTCTTCCACAGAAACTGAACCTGCTCCAGAATCGGACGTTTTTCCTAGAAAAAAAAATCGTTGATTAGTGAAACCTTTTTGCCTGTAAAAAATGTCTAGGTGCATCGGAGATTCCTGATAAATTTCTCCTCGTAAAGGAAAGGTTCAAGAAATGATAGTAATCAAGACCAATCCATCAATGGCTGTCATCAGACGACAAAAGACTTGGGCAGGTCGTTTTCTTCAACACCTGTGCTAATCCTCTTCTACCAGAAACGGGTAAAGATTGTAAAAATTTTCCACATTAAAATTCGTAAAAATAATACTTATTTAATAATTATTCGTGATATTGAATATCTGTATGATAATCACTATTTATTATTTTGTTATAGGAGGGGGGAAAAACAGTGAGTGCAGTGGCGCCATCTAGCGGTAGAAATCTGAACTATTTACAATTTATCTCCCGGTATTTACTTCTAATGGCGGTCTTAATTAAGACGTTCTCATTAAAATAATTAAAAAAAATAATTGTGCTGCTGCTGCTGCAAAAAAAAAATTTCATGAGAAAAATCAAAGTATTTTTGTGAACGGTGAGCGGGGGGAAAAACGGTTGAAATGACCGGATTTCCTTTATTGTAGTTGTGTATGAAAAGGGAAGGGTCTACGCTCGGCCGGTGGTGGTGGTAGGCGGTGGTGGGTTTGTCTGGTCTGTATATAACAAGTGCTTCCTCGTTTTTCTCAGGGCCCAACACAAGAGTCAGCGAAAATATATGGTCCTTGTGGAAAAAGGTCCCACAATGGTCACAAAAGGTCACAACCGGCCAATTTGTCCACTAAATTGCCTACCCTTTAAACAGTTACAGTGCAGAAAAAGGTCCGCACTCTCGACCGGAAAACCGTTGACAAAAAAAAAAGTCAACTTTCCTTTTTATCAGTATTGTATTGAATGCTAGGGAAAAAAGGTTATATGAAATATCATTCAAATCCAACCTACCGTGGAAACTGTCTTGCTCTAAGAAAAACTATTGTAAAACTTATAAATTTTAGTTCTCCACGCGTTTTTCCAGATTTACCACTAAAGAATGGCTGACGACGGCCTTGCTCGGTTGAGTGCAGCGTTGCCAAATTTTAATTTTTCTAACTTTGTGTCAAAATTTATTCTCAAATTTAGTTCAGCGGTTTTTATTATTTTTTTTTCTGGGACTTTTAAAAAGTTTTTCTCACGAAGTGAAGCTTGGGAAAAACTTTTGCTTTTTTTTACCGGATTTCCTGTGCGGTAAAGTGACCGCCAAAATTTGAATTTAGCCTCTAGGTTTTTTCGGCCTAGACCACTAGTTACCACAGCTCCATAACAACATCATTAGAGTAATATTTAATCTGCATTAAAAAACAATATTTCAAAAAATATTATAAATAATATATGTTTTTAATCAAGCGAAATTCTTTAATTGAATAAAACAAATCTGGCAACGCTGGATGATTCTAAACGGAAACGAAGCCCAGGCACAGCGTCCCTAACCAAAGTATCGGAGCAAATCTTACTTATTTATTATATTATTATTATTAATTCTAATTCAGATCAAAATTTGAATTTGGCCTCTGGATTTTCGCCCTAGACCACTAGTTACCGCAACTCCATAACAACATCATTAGAGTAATATTTAATCTGCATTAAAAAACAATATTTAAAAAATATTATATATAATATATGTTTTTAATAAAGCGGAATTCTTTAATTTAATAAAACAAATCTGGCAACGCTGGATGATTCTAAAGGGAATCGAAGCCCAAGGCACAGCGTCCTCTAACGTAAGTACCCACAGCAAATCTTACTTATTTATTATATTATTATTATTCTGAATTCAGAATTTTTTTTTTTTTTACTTATTTTACGTTAGAATTGTGTATTAGTAGTAGTTTCTTATTGCTGGAGGCTTTGAAAAAAGGAACCCCTTGGAGTTACACCTGACGAAAAGAGCTGCAGCTTTCTTCCAAGCCCCTTCAGCCATAATTGATGGCGGTTAGTTGCCTCCGGCTGTTGCGCATCGCCCCGGGCGTTTGGCGTCTCGGAGCCCGGCGTCCGCCATCTTGGTTTCCGCTCTCCCAAACAACAAATGGCCAGCGGTGAATCGCTAACTTACCCTATTTCTAACCCCCCTGGACCCCGAGAAAGGGTTAAATTAAGGTAAATTACTTTTTTTTTTCTCTCTCTGCTCTCTGCTCTCGTAATGTTCTTTTTGTAACATGGAAAGTTTAAATTGAGTTGAGTAGAAAAATAAAACTAAATGTCCAAGAATCCTGAATCTCTAGGATTCTCTCTGAATTCAGAGTGTTCTACTTGCTCTCGTAATGTTCTTTCTGTAACATGAAAAGTTTAAATTGAGTAGAAAAATAAAACTAAATGTCCAAGAATCGTGAATCTCTAGGATTCTCTCTGAATTCAGAGTGTTCTACTTGCTCTCGTAATGTTCTTTCTGTAACATGAAAAGTTTAAATTGAGTAGAAAATAAACTAAATGTCCAAGATCGTGAATTCTAGATTTCTTTTTTTTTTTTTTTTTTTTTTTTTTGTTTAGATTTTTCTATCTTATTCTTCTGTAATTTTCTTTTCTTGTAACATGAAGTTTAAATTGAGTAGAAAAATAAAACTAAATGTCCAAGAATCGTGAATCTCTAGGATTCTCTCTGAATTCAGAGTATTCTACTTGCTCTCGTAATGTTCTTTCTGGAACATGGAAAGTTTAAATTGAGTAGAAAAGTAAAACTAAATGTCCAAGAATCGTGAATCTTAGGATTCTCTCTGAATTCAGAGTATTCTACTTGCTCTCGTAATGTTCTTTTTGAAACATGGACAGTTTAAATTGAGTAGAAAAATAAAACTAAATGTCCAAGAATCCTGAATCTTTGGGATTCTCTCTGAATTCAGAGTATCCTACTTGCTCTCGTAATGTTCTTTCTGGAACATGGACAGTTTAAATTGAGTAGGAAAATAAAACTAAATGTCCAAGAATCCTGAATCTTCTAGGATTCTCTCTGAATTCAGAGTAGTCTACTTGCTCTCGTAATGTTCTTTTTGCAACATGGAAAGTTTGAATTGAGTAGAAAAGTAAAACTAAATGTCCAAGAATCCTGAATCTCTAGGATTCTCTCTGAATTCAGAGTAGTCTACTTACTCTCGTAATGTTCTTTTTGTAACATGGACAGTTTAAATTGAGTAGGAAAATAAAACTAAATGTCCAAGAATCCTGAATCTTTGGGATTCTCTCTGAATTCAGAGTATCCTACTTGCTGCTCTCGTAATGTTCTGTTTGTAACATGGAAAGTTTAAATTGAGTAGAAAAGTAAGACTAAATGTCCAAGAATCCTGAATCTTTAGGATTCTCTCTGAATTCAGAGTATTCTACTTGCTGCTCTCGTAATGTTATTTCTGGAACATGGAAAGTTTAAATTGAGTAGAAAAGTAAAACTAAATGTCCAAGAATCCTGAATCTTTGGGATTCTCTCTGAATTCAGAGTATTCTAACTACAGTCTCGTGTCAGAACGAATCAGTGGACGTCAGGGACTCTTTTTAATAGAGTGTTGATTGATATTGATAGACTCCAGGTGACTTTTATGAAGTCAATGGTGCCTTTTTTTTTAGAAAATAGACTTTTGAGGGTTGAAAAAGTGATCGGGGGAGGGTGAGGGTGGAATAAGTGAATACATTGAATAATATAGTGCATGTCAACTTGTGACGGGGTAGTGACAATGGACAAGCGGAGGAGGAAAGGGCAGGAAAGCTGGGCGTTCCACTTTCATGTCGAGAGGGAGGAGGGTATGGCAACTCTGTAGGAAGTGGATCATAACATTTGACACGATCTGAAAAGACCAGGGGGACAAAAAAAACCTGGGTGAGTCCTGATGGTGTCCTGGAAAAGTCCTGAATGGTCGCCTGAAAAAATCGACTGGAAAATGTCCTAAAATGATCCTGGAAATGAGCTGGAATGTTTCTAGGGGAAAAAATGTACGGGAACGTTTCTGAAATTCAGTGAAAAGTTCCTGAAAAATGTCCTGAAAAATTCTTAAAAAGTCCCTGAAATGGTCCTGATATATGCCCTGAAAAGTTCCTGAGATGTTCCATAAATACGTCCTGAAAAATCTTCAAAAATTCTGAAAAAATGTCCTGAAATATTCCCACAAAATGTCCTGAAAAATGTCATGAAAATTCCCTGAAAAATCCTCAAAATTCCCTGAAATCTTCACGAAAAGCCCCTGGAAAATCCTCAAAAAATCCCTGAAAATCCCTGAACGACTACTTTCCTATACATATCTAAAACTGTTTGCATCAGGGTGGGTCTAGTCTAGATTCTTGTAACTCGGTAGTGTTTGATAGTTGTGTGTGTCTGTGTGTGTGTATATGTGTGTGTGTGTGTGTGTGTGTCTGTGTGTGTGTGTGTGTGTATGCCCCTCTATCGTTTGATGTGTTGACACGCCCCTGTTATAATTCAGTGTTCCGTGACGCTGCGCTGTGTACTGGTGTAGTGCAAGGGGAACAATGGACCGTTCAGTCACAGTTTCTTCGTTTCTCGTATGAAAAGAAAAGTTTTGCAATGAAAGAGAAACTCCATGTCATCGATATACAGGGTGGAGGTCGGGGGTGGGGGGGGGGTACATGTTCCACTAAGGCGGTGCCTCTCTATAGCGGACACCATTATAAAATCAACTACAAAGAATTTGAATTTGGAAAACTTTGTTAATGTACAAAAATGTTTCCTGAATTTTTTTCTGTGAATTTTTTAGACACATTTCCCAGCGAAATATTCCGAAAAATGTATTTTATACAGATGTCCGCAGTAGAGAGGTTTGGTGTGTAAGGTCCATCAATGGGCCTTGCTACCAAAAAACGCGTACCTCTCTATAGCGGACACCGCTATGCAAAATCAACCTACAAAGAATTTGGAAACTTTGTTAATGCAAAAATGTTTCCTGAATTTTTCTGTGATTTTTAGAGACATTTCCGAGCGAAATATTCCGAAAAATGTATTTTATACAGATGTCCGCAGTAGAGAGGTACGTGAGCAAGGTCCATCAATGGGCCTTGCTACCAAAAAACGCGTACCTCTCTATAGCGGACACCGCTAGCAAATCACCTACAAAGAATTTGGAAACTTTGTTAATGCAAAAATGTTTCCTGAATTTTTCTGTGATTTTTAGAGACATTTCCGAGCGAAATATTCCGAAAAATGTATTTTATACAGATGTCCGCAGTAGAGAGGTACGTGAGCAAGGTCCATCAATGGGCCTTGCTACCAAAACGCGGTGCCTCTCTATAGCGGACACCGCTAGCAAATCACCTACAAGGAATTTGGAAACTTTGTTAATCTCAAAATGTTTCCTGAATTTTTCTGTGATTTTTAGAGATATTTTCAAGTCGGATTTTTCAATGGAAGTATTTTATACGGCTGTCCGTTGTAGAGGAGTTAGGCTATTACTACGGAGAGGGTGGGGGGGTGCAAACAAAATAATTGTGGAACCTTCCCCCGCATTTATATTTACACCCCGGATTTACGGGGGTAATCACGTAATAATAGAGGGTAATGTGTGATAACCTGGTGGATAGCGTGATGATAGGATAGACGATTTGTGAGAGAATACATTTTAGTGTCACTATACTCGAAAAAACCCTTGAAAATTCCTGAAAAATACCTGAAAAGTCCTGAAAACCCGTATGAGTTCACTGAACAACCTGAAATTCCACTAAAATGTCCTTAAAATCGAGTGAAAATTCCTGAAAAATCCTTATGAGTTCCCTGAATAACCTGAAAATTCTCTAAAATGTCCTTAAAATTGTGTGCAAATGTCCTTAAAATTCCCGGGAAATTCCTGAAAAATGTCTGAAAAGTCCTGAAAATCCTTATGAGTTCACTGAATAACCTGAAAATTCTCTAAAATGCCCTTAAAATTGAATGAAAATTCCTTAAAAGTCCCTGAAAATTCCTGGAAATCCCCTTAAAATCTCCTTTAAAAATTTTCTTAAAATTTCCTGAAAATTTCTTTAAACTCCCTGAAAATATCCTGAATATTCCCTTAAATTCCCTTAAAAATCCCTGAAAAAATCCTTGAAAATCCGTGAAAATTTCTTGAAAAAAGAGAAACATAACAACGGATGATAACGTTTAAGATTCTTGGGAAGAATCTGGTGAATATTTCGATGTTGTTTGCTAAGCCAAAAAAAATGTTTCAAGTGTTGTAGCTACTGTTGTTTTTGGTCGATGGTATCGACTACAACAGCATCTGCTACTTTTTGGCGGGGCTTCATTAAGGAACCAGCGGGTGGTGAACGGCGGGAGCCGTGAATCTTGAATCTTAAAAGAATCTCTACCAAGAATCATGACAAGAATCTGTGTGGGGGAAATCTGTAGGGAAATTCCCCCCGCGTTTTCCCACGGAGCTTCCGGAGTTTGTCAGCAAACAGTTTGTCCACTACGTTATAAAACCCACAGGTAAACAAAGCACGGGGGGGTTCGCTACTCTCAAGAATCATATTCAAGAATCATGGCAAGAATCTCTAGAGGGAAAATCTGTGGGGAAGTTCCCCCCGCATTTTCCCACGTAGCTTCTGGAGTCCACTGCAATAAAACCCACAGGTAAACAAAGCACAAGGGGGTTCGCTACTCTCAAGAATCATAGTCAAGAATCATGGCAAGAATCTCTAGAGGGAAAATCTGTGGGGAAGTTCCCCCGCATTTTCCCAAGGAGCTTCCCGAGTCCACTGCAATAAAACCCATAGGTAAACAAAGCACAGGGGGTTCGCTACTCTCAAGAATCATAGTCAAGAATCATGGCAAGAATCTCTAGAGGGAAAATCTGTGGGGAAATTCCCCCCGCATTTTCCCACGGAGCTTCCGGAGTTTGTCAGCAAACAGTTTGTCCACTACGTTATAAAACCCTCAGGTAAACAAAGCACAGGGGGGGTTCGCTACTCTCAAGAATCTCGGCAAGAATCAAGATTCATGAATCAAGAATCTCTGTACTTTCTCATAGGGTCTCTCAATCTTGAAAATAAATCAATTAAAAATTAATTAAAAATTAAATTGATTATGAATAATCAATTGAAATCTTATAACTAATTATAATTATATATTTGTTATTATTATTATTATTATGATTATTATTATTAGTTTTATTATTATTTTTAATTCTAGTTAAAATAATTAATTTTAATTAATTAATTTTTAATTTAATTTTATTATTATTAATATTATATTATTATTAGTTTAAGTTTTATTATTTCTTTAAATTTTAATTGAAATAGTTAATTTTAATTAATTAATTTTTAATTTCATTTTATTATTATTAATACTATATTATTATTATCATTAGTTTTATTATTTCTTTAAATTTTAATTGAAATAATTAATTTTAATTAATTAATGTTTAATTTAATTTTAATATTTTATTATCATATCATTACTGTTATATTATTATGTATTTAATTAATTATAATTAATTCAACTAATTAATCAAGATAATTTTTGATGTGGAATTTTTAAATCGATTATCTCGGTGGGTTATCGATTGAATCGATAATCGATCGATAATTGATTATACAAATCGATTTCGCTGTGTGAAAGAGGATTAGCAGTTTGCGTGCAAACAAACAAACGAATGAATGAATGAATGAACGAATGAATGAATGAATTTTCCCACGGTTCTGTGGAAATACGCCTCCAGAGTGTTATCACTTGTTATCAAGCTGGTTATCGCTATCCTGTCATCGTAATGTTCAAGGGGGTCCGAAACTTGCAATAATCTTCGTACACCAAGGTCGTGTTATCAACCTGTTATCTCCGTGTTATCTCCGTGTTATCAGATGTTATCAAATAATCTTCGTACACTTTTCCTCCGAGTTTCGGACCCTTTTGTGGTAATCTTACATTTCAAGACGAAATTAAGGTTTAACTTCATCTTGATTATCAATATCATCATGTTATCAGGTGTTATCATCGTGTTATCATTTGTTATCAAGCTGGTTATCAGTATTCTATCACCGTACTCTTAAACTTCAACTTAAAATTGTCAATTTTACTAACATTCTTAAATTAACGGCTACTCGTCTTAGTTATCATCCTGTTATCACGTGTTATCATCGTGTTATCATTTGTTATCAAGGTGGTTATCAGTATTCTATCACCGCAATCTTAAATTTCAACACGAATTTTGCTAACAATCTTAATTTAGTGGTTACTCGTCTTTGTTATCATCGTGTTATCATCGTGTTATCACGTGTTATCATCCTGTTATCATTTGTTATCAAGGTGCTTATCAGTGTTCTACCACCGCACTCTTAAATTTCAACACGAATTTTGCTAACAATCTTAATTTAGTGGCTACTCGTCTTTGTTATCATCGTGTTATCACCCTGTTATCATGTGTTATCACGTGTTATCACCTGGGTCATAGTGATCAAATGACATGTTTTTCAGTTTTTTTTCTGTGTGCAAATCAATATTTGTCAACGCTTTGCACACGCGACACACAAAACTCCGAAAATAACAGAAACAAGGGGGTCCGAAACTCGGAGGAAAAGTGTGCGAAGATTATTTGATAACATGTGATAACACGGAGATAACAGGTTGATAACAGCGATAACATGACCCAGGTGTACGAAGATTATGGGAAGTTTCCGACCCCCTCGAACAGAAAAAAGTAACATTTGATACTTTTGCTTTTTAAAAACCAAGGGGGGTCCGAAATGATAACAGATGATAGCATAGTGATAACAGTGACCCAGCAGAAAATTAAGGATAGTTTCAGTACCCTGAAAATATCTTGAAAAGGACATTTTTCAGGATGCCAATCAGGACTCTTGAGTGCTGTGAAATTGGCCCACTTCCAGGGTGTTCAGGACCCTGACATTGAAATGCCTGAATAATACATGTTCAGGGTACTTAACAACGTCCTGAAAAAACGCTTTCAGGATACTTAATGGTTTCCTCAATAATCAAGATTCACAATTCTCAACACAATCTTTTTTTAAACTCATCCACGATTGGACGTGGTTCAGGATATTCAGGATATGTTACGGATATCGTTCAGGATGTAGTCGACATCCTTAATTTTCCGCTGGAGAATCAAGTGAAGCGAACTGTGATAGTATATACAGTGATAATATAGTGATAACAGTGGAAAGGATGTAAATGGATTGTGATAACATATGATAACAAGATGATAACATGTGATAACAGAGTGATAAAATATGATAACAAGATGACAACATGTGATAACAGAGTGATAACACATGATAACACACGAAATCAATTACATTACCATTGACGACTGGTTTCAAGTAGACGGTGATAACAGTTGATAACAGGGTGATAACACGTGATAACACACGATAGCATACGATAACTTGGCACTATACGCTACTATTTATCAAAGGGTTCGAAACTCCGAGGAAAAGTGTACGAAGGTTATTTGATAACACGGAGATAACAGGTTGATAACAGTGATAACATGACCTAGACGTACAAAGATTATGGGAAGTTTCGGACCCCTTGCTATTTATCACCAGTTTCAAGTATAGACACGGTGATAACAGTTGATAACAGTTGATAACAGGGTGATAACTCGGGACTATACGTTACCATTTACCACCAGTCTCAAGTACAGACACGGTGATAACAGCTGATAACAGTTGATAACAGGGTGATAACTCGGGACTATACGTTACCATTTACCACCAGTTTCAAGTATAGACACGGTGATAACAGTTGATAACAGGGTGATAACTCGGGACTATACGTTACCATTTACCACCAGTTTCAAGTATAGACACGGTGATAACAGTTGATAACAGGGTGATAACTCGGGACTATTCGTTACTATTGATCACCAGTTTCAAGTACAGACACGGTGATAACAGCTGATAACATCCGATAACAGGGTGATAACTTGGGACTATACGTTACTATTGATCACCAGTTTCAAGTATAGACACGGTGATAACAGTTGATA
Organism: Eulimnadia texana; assembly: GCA_002872375.1. Lineage (NCBI taxonomy): Eukaryota > Metazoa > Arthropoda > Branchiopoda > Diplostraca > Limnadiidae > Eulimnadia > Eulimnadia texana. The sequence continues at coordinate 17,709,522 of NKDA01000001.1, forward strand.
ACAGGGTGATAACTCGGGACTATTCGTTACTATTGATCACCAGTTTCAAGTATAGACATGTTGATAACAACTGATAACAGGGTGATAACAGGAACGGGGCGGTAACCCGCTTTGTTACAATTACAGCAACATGACAAGCTAAAAGTTTGGACCCGGGGAAAAAAACTGGGGAAATACCAGGTGCTTTGAACTATTTTTTCCCCCCCAGTTTTTATAATAAAAATCTTATAAATATTAATAATTCTATATTATATATTAATAGACAGAAATATTTATCAGTTAGTATAAACCAAGGGAGGGGTCTGAAACTCCGAGGAAAAGTGTACGAAGATTATTTGATAACACGGAGATAACATAGGGATAGCAGGCTGATAACAGTGATAACAGTGATAACATGACCTAGGTGTACGAAGATTATTGGAAGTTTCGAACCCCTTGGTATGAACTGTTGAAGGGGTCGAAAACTCCTAGGAAAAGTGTACGAAGATTACTTGATAACACGTGATCGCATGGAGATAACAGGTTGATAACAGTGATAACATGATCTCGTTGTACGAAGATTATTGGAAGTTTCGGACCCCTTGGTATGAACTGTTGAAGGGGTCGAAAACTCCGAGGAAAAGTGTACGAAGATTATTCGATAACACGGAGATAACATAGGGATAACAGGCTGATAACAGTGATAACATGACCTAGGTGTACGAAGATTATTGGAAGTTTCGGACCCCTTGGTATGAACTGTTGAAGGGGTCGAAAACTCCGAGGAAAAGTGTACGACGATTATTTGATAACACGGAGATAACATAGAGATAACAGGCTGATAACAGTGATAACATGACCTAGGTGTACGAAGATTATTGGAAGTTTCAGACCCCCTTAATGAACTGTTTAACTAGTATAACTGAGTTAACTGGCGTCTGTTGTATTCCAGAATAGTGTAGTTAGCAGAATGTATGAATTAGCAACTATTGATAGTTTTAGCTGGAGTAAGTAGTCGATAGTTTGGTAGTAATATGCGTGAACTAGCAACTACTAATGGTTAAAAAGTGAAGTAGTAGTCGATGATTCAGTTCAGCGTCACTACTAAACTAGCAACTAACGATAGTTTAACTACCAACTGATTACTACTTAGTTCCGTAAGATTATGCAGCTAACGATAGCCTGAAGCTAGAATACTAACTAGTTAAGTTAGTTAGCGTTAGTAGTGATCTAGCCAACTATTAACTAATGCTAGTTCAGCTACTTGTGGTTCTAGTAGTAAGTAGTATAAGCTAGGTAGCTAACAGACAGTTGACAAGTGAGGTTAGTCGATAGCACTAGTAAGCAACTAAGTTAACTAGTAACTAAGTTAACTAAGTAACTAAGTTAACTAAGTAACTAAGTTAACTAGTAAGCAACTAAGTTAAACTATATCAACTATACCGCTAGTTCAGCTTAGTGATTCTAGTAGCAGTAAGTAGTAAGCTAGCTAGCTAACAGACAGTTAACAAGTTAGATGAGTCGATAGCACAGTTAGTTAGCATCAAGACTAAGCTATCGACTACTGTTAAACTATCAACTTTCGCTAGTGAAACTACTTGTAAGTAGTAAACTATACCCAGCTACCAGAGTTAGTCGATAGCCTAGTTGAGTTAGCATCAAAGTTAAGCAATCGACTATCGCTAGTTGAACTACTAGGGCTTCTTGCTAGTAAGTAGTAAATAGCAAGCAGATGAACTGGACGGCAGGTGCGACTAAAAGGGGTTACGTCTGTTGCTCAGCGGGCGGTTAGCAGCAGACGCTTTTCTAGCTAACAAAGCGTGCTAAAACGCGGTTAGTCGTGACGTCGTGATTGATGAACTTAGTCACGAAGGCTTGTCCCCGTAAGTCGTTAGTCGCATCCTGATTCACTGCCTGATACGGAGAGGTCATTAAGGTTACTAATGGTTTCGGAAAAGTATTAGCAACTACTCTGAAAGCTGGAATGCTAACTAGCACAAATGTATGGCTGATGCTAATTGCTAGTCAAGATAAGGGTATAATTGAGATAATACTAATGCTAATGCTAGTGCTAATGCTAGTAAGGCTGATGCTAGTTCTGCTGCTAGTACGACTAATTTAGTTTTGTTAGCATAAGTACAGGTAGTGCTAGGAACTTCTAACTATTTCCTAACTTCTGCTAACTGCTAAGTGCTACTACTTTTCCACGAACTACTAATCGCTAACTACTTTCTACCAACTATTCTCTCACTTATAATTCCTAGCTACTTACTACTGACATCTAAGTACCAACGGCTAACTACTTCCTACTAAGTAGCTACTTAATAGTTACTACTAACTCCTTACTAATTTATACTAACTTTTAACTACTATCTATTAAATACTCACTACTTTACTAACTACAAACTATTACTTACTTTGCTGTTATCCCAGCCGGCTACTGACTACTCGCTACTAACTACTAACTACTAGTAGCATACTAGCATTATACTGTAAGTTTGTTGATAGTGGCAAACCCCGTAGTTTCAATTATCCATGCCTAACTTCGAACTTACTTACTACTTACTACTTTCTATCTACTATAACTACTAACTACTATCTACCTACTATCAAACTTACAGTCTGCTACTAGTAGCATACTAGCAGTAGACTGTAAGTTTGTTGATAGTGGCGAACCCCGTAGTTTCAATTATCCATGCCTAACTTCGAACTTACTTACTACTTTCTATCTACTATAACTACTAGCTACTAAATGTGCTAACTACTTACTCCTGACTACTAGTACTGCACCAGCAGCAGACTGTAAGTTTGTTGATAGTGGCGAGCCCCTTAGCTTCTATTATCCATGCCTAACTTCGAACTTACTTACTACTTACTACTTTCTATCTACTATAACTACTAACTACTATCTACCTACTATCAAACTTACAGTCTGCTACTAGTAGCATACTAGCAGCAGACTGTAAGTTTGTTGATAGTGGCGAACCCCGTAGTTTCAATTATCCATGCCTAACTTCAAACTTACTTACTACTTACTACTTTCTATCTACTTTTAACTACTAACTACTATTTGCTAACTACTCTCTACTCTTTCCAGTTATAATTCCTATAGCTATACTTACTACAAACTTCCTAGCTACAAAACTACTAAACACTTACTACTAACCACTAGTAGCATACTAGCAGTAGACTGTAAGTTTGATGATAGTGGCGAACCCCGTAGTTTCAATTATCCATGCCTTAATATAGGGGAGGGTTATTATAGGAATTATAATTTGACGCTCACAACACAAAAGGTGTGGCCCACTCGTTTACCAAGTTGATTTAATTAATTAAACCAGATTTTACACGTCACCCCAACTAATTACTACTTTTTTCCAAACTACTTACAACACATTACAACTAATTACTATCAAAATTAACCATTAAAAACTATTACAAACTACTAAAAAGAAGCTGCGAAGCTATTCGTTGGTTTAAAGGGCTCCGCGTTTATTTAAAGGTCCAGGGTGATAACAGTTGATAACAGGTGATAACAGGTGATAACCTGAACTAGTCACTACTTTTTCTAACTACTTACAACAAATTACAGCTAATTACTATCAAAATTAACCATTAAAAACTATTACAAACTACTAAAAAGAAGCCCCGAAAACTTTGTTTGTATTAGTATAAGGCCCAGGATGATAACAGTTGAGAACAGTTGATAACAGATGATAACAAGTGATAATATCAACTATTTACTACATTTTCCAACTACTTACAACACATTGCAACTAATTACTATCAAAATTAACCATTAAAAACTATTACAAACTACTAAAAAGAAGCCCCGAAAACTTTGTTTGTATTAGTATAAGGCCCAGGATGATAACAGATAATAACAGCTGATACAGCTGATAACCTGAACTAGTCACTACTTTTTCCGACTACTTAGAACACATTACAACTAATTACTATCAAAATTAACCATTAAAAACTACTAAAAAGAAGCTCCGAAGCTATTTGTTGTTTGTTTTACTATAAGGCCCAGGATGATAACAGGTGATAACAGGTGATAATCTGAACTAGTCAATACTTTTTCCAACCAATTACAATACATTACAACTAATTACTATCAAAATTAACCATTATAAACTACTAAAAAGAAGCTCCGAAGCTATTTGTTGTTTGTTTTACTATAAGGCCCAGGATGATAACAGGTGATAACCTGAACTAGTTACTACTTTTTCCAGGTACTTACAACACATTACAGCTAATTACTATCAAAATTAACTATTAAAAACTACTATAAAGAAGCCGCGAAGCTATTTGTTGGTTTAAAGGGCCCCGCGTATGTTTAAAGGTCCAGGATGATAACAGTTGATAACAGATGATAACAGGTGATAACCTGAACTAGTCACTACTTTTTCCAAACTACTTACAACACATTACAGCTAATGACTATCAAAATTAACTATCAAAAACTATTACAAACTACTAAAAAGAAGCCGCGAGCTTATCTGTTGGTTTAAAGGGCTCCGCGTATGTTTAAAGGTCCAGGATGATAACAGTTGATAACAGGTGATAACAGGTGATAACAGATAAGGGGAAGAGTTGATAAGTAGTAACATGACATCCGCTTTGTCCGTTATTAAGCACATCAAGGGCCCTGTCATCAAATCACCTGTCCCCACCCACCGGTGCGTCGTCCTTTTGTCCACCCTTCCGGTTGTTATCACCCTGTTATCACTTGTTATCAAATTGTTATCAACTGTTATCAGCTGTTATCTCTTACTTTCACACGCCGCATTAGACAGAACTACAAGTTAGAGCAATGGAAGATTCCTATAAGAATCTTGAGATCAGTGTTTCCATTTTAAAGGGAAATTCCCTGAGATCTAGGGGAAAGTGGAGTCTGAGAAGGGAAAAATAAGAGATGAGGGAAAAGGGAAAATTTAAAAGTACAGCGTTAACTTTGGCAACAAGGGCGAAAAGGGGGAAATAAGGGAAAAGGGAAAATCTAAAAGTACAGCCTTAACTCTAGCAACGATGGGGGAAAATAAGGGAAGAGGGGAAAAAGGAGAAATCTAAAAGTACAGCCTTAACTCCAGCACCGAGGGAAAGAGAGGAAAATCAGGTAAGAGGGAAAAGGGAAAATCTAACAGCACAGCCTTAAACTCTATTAACGGAGGGGAAAAAGGGGAAGATAAGAGAAGAGGGAAAAGGGAAAATCTTACAGCACAGCCTTAGACTCTAGTAACGGAGGGGAAAAAGGGGAAGATAAGAGAAGAGGGAAAAGGGAAAATCTTAAATCACAGCCTTAGACTCCAGTAACGGAGGGGAAAAAGGGGAAGATAAGAGAAGAGGGAAAAGGGAAAATCTTAAATCACAGCCTTAGACTCCAGTAACGGAGGGGAAAAAGGGGAGATAAGAGAAGAGGGAAAAGGGAAAATCTTAAATCACAGCCTTAGACTCCAGTAACGGAGGGGAAAAAGGGGAAGATAAGAGAAGAGGGAAAAGGGAAAATCTTAAATCACAGCCTTAGACTCCAGTAACGGAGGGGAAAAAGGGGAAGATAAGAGAAGAGGGAAAAGGGAAAATCTTAAATCACAGCCTTAGACTCCAGTAACGGAGGGGAAAAAGGGGAGATAAGAGAATAGGGAAAAGAGAAAATCTAAAAGTACAGCCTTAACTCTAGTAACGGAGGGACGAAAGGGGAAGATAAGAGAGGAGGGAAAAGGGAAAATCTAAAAGTACAGCCTTAGACTCTAGCACCGAGAGGAAAAAGGGGGGAAAAAAGGGAAGAGGTAAAAAAAAGGGAAACTTGAAAGAGGAAGCACTGCTTGAGAATCTTTCCGTGAATCTTGAATTTTTCGTGCGAGTTGCCAACCCCATCCCCACTGTTCCCACAAGCATAACTTCCGCTTCAGATCGATTTACAACGATGAAAAGGAATCCTATTGAGCGCGTATTGCCAAAACGCGTGCCTCTCTATAGCGGACACCATTATCAAATCAACTAGAAAGAATTTGGAAACTTTGTTAATACCAAAATGTTTCCTGAATTTTTCTGTGATTTTTAGACACTTTTCCGAGCGAAATATTCCGAAAAACATATTTTATACAGCTGTCCGTAGTAGAGAGGTAAGCGAGTAAGGTCCGTCAATGGACTTAGTACCAAAACGTGTGCTTCTCTATAGCGGACACCATTATCAAATCAACTACAAAGAATTTGGAAACTTTGTCCATAACAAAATGATTCCTGAATTTTTCTGTGATTTTTAGACACTTTTCCGAGCGAAATATTCCGAAAAATGTATTTTATACAGCTGTCCGTAGTAGAGAGGTAGGCGAGTAAGGTCCGTCAATGGGCTTAGTACCAAAAACGCGTGCTTCTCTATAGCGGACACCTTTATAAAAATAATTACAAAGAATTTGGAAACTTTGTTAATACCAAAATGTTTCCTGATTTTTTTTGTGATTTTTAGACACTTTTCCGAGCGAAAAATTTCGAAAAATGTATTTTATACAGATGTCCGTAGTAGAGAGGTAGGCGAGTAAGGTCCATCAATGGGCTTAGTACCAAAAACGCGTACTTCTCTATAGCGGACACCATTATAAAAATAATTACAACGAATTTTGAAACTTTGTTGATACCAAAATGTTTTCTGAATTTTTCTGTGATTTTTAGACACATTTCCGAGCAAAATATTCGTATAAATAGATTTTATACAGCAGTCCGTAGTAGAGAGGCTTGTCCTCAGTGACCTCTCCAAAGCAAGTCCTATTCTTTCTAACCACAGCCCGTATCGCCCATCCTATTGGTCAACCCCCACCCACCCCTACCACCCACCACCCTCTCTCCCACCCACCACCCACTTACTCCCACCCACCCACCGCCCACTCTCACCCACCACTTACTCGCAACCACTACCCACTTACTCCCACCCACCACCCTTCACCCACCACCCACTTATTCCCACCCACCCACTACCCACTTGCTTCCATCCACCCACCCACCACCCTCTCTCCCGCCCACCCACCACCCACTTATTCCTACCCACCCACTACCCTCTCTCCCACCCACCACCCACTTACTTCCATCCGACCACTCACTCCCACCCACCCACCAACCACCCTCTCTCCCACCCACCCAACCACCACCCTCTCTCCCACCCACCACCCACTTACTTCCATCCACCCACCCACCACCCTCTCTCCCGCCTACCACCTATCCATCCATCCACCACCCTCTCTCCCACCCACCCACCACTCTTCACCTACCACCCACTCCCACCCCTTCGTTTTCCTATTACAAATCACTTTTCCCAGAAGTTTCATTGATAAATCTGCTTGAACGAGAACTGTAGCGTAAACTTAGGAAAACTTTAACAAAAAAATGAGCAATTTAAATCGATAGTTTAATTGTGATTATAACTATTCAAAATTAATTATTATTATTATTATTTTTATTATTATTATTATTATTATTACTATTATTATTATTATTATTATTATTATTATTATTATTAACCGTAGTTAACACTGATAGCCTACTACAGTTAAGATACACGAGAAAAAAAAATATTATATCATGTTATATAATAAAATTAATATAAATTTGTATAAATTAATATAATAATATATAATATAATAAATTAATATAAATAAATAATTTAAATTTAATATAATTATAAATAAAATAAAATTTGTATTTATAATATTATTATTATCCAAGTATATTGTAATAGTATTTTAGTAAATATTACGATTTAATTGCAATTTAGGAGGGTGATAACATGTCGATAACATGTTGATAACACATGATAACATCCGTTTGTTGACATTGTGCCCAGGTGTTTCCACTCTGCAGGGAAATTCCCTGACAGAAGGGAAAACTGGGGTCTGAAAAGGGAAAAAGAAGGGAAGAGAGGGAAAAGGGGAAATCTGGACGATAGCCTTGTGTTCTGATACGGAGGGTAGAAAGGGTAAAATAAGGGAAGAGGGGAAAAAGGGGAAATTGAAAGTGGAAACACTGATTGTGCCAGTGTTTCCACTTTACAGGGAAATTCCCTAAAAGAAGGGAAAAATAAGGGAAGAAGCAGAAGCGGAAATCTGGACGATAGCCTTGTATTCTACTACGGAGGGTAGAAAGGGAGAAATAAGGGAAGAGGGGGAAAAGGGGAAATCTGGACGGTAGCTTTGTATTCTAATACGGAGGGCGGAAAAGGAAAAATAAGGAAAGAGGGGAAAAAGGGAAATCTGGGCGATAGCTTTGTATTCTAATATGGAGGATAGAAAAGGAAAAATAAGGGAAGAGGGGGGAAAAGGGAAATCTGGGCGATAGCTTTGCATTCTAATACGGAGGATAGAAAAGGAAAAATAAGGGAAGAGGGGGAAAAGGGAAATCTGGGCGATAGCCTTGTGTTCTAATACGGAGGGTAGAAAGGGAAAAATAAGGGAAGAGGGGGGAAAAGGGAAATCTGGGCGATAGCCTTGTGTTCTAATACGGAGGGTAGAAAGGGAAAAATAAGGGAAGAGGGGAAAAAGGGGACATTGAAAGGGGAAACACTGCATTCTGCGTGTTCGTTTGCTGCAAACTGTGGTTTGTTTTTGTTCGTCTGCTTCCGCGCAATTGTTTGGTTCGCTTTGCCAAATGACACAAACACGTGACATTGCGTGTAAACACGAAAACACGCATGATAACAAATGATAACACATGATAACACATTGATAACACATTGATAACACATGATAACAAATGATAATACAAGATAACACATGATAACACATTGATAACACACTGATAATACATGATAACACATGATAACACTCTGATAATACACTGATAATACATGATAACACATGATAACACTCTGATAATACATGATAACACATGATAACACACTGATAGTACATGATAACACACTGATAACACATGATAACACATGATAACACATGATAACACATTGATAACACATTGATAACAAGAAGATGATGGCACTAACTTAACTCGTACAACGTCAGCCCAATAGAAAAAGATGGGCCAAGTCAAACGTCAGAATGGTGCATGATTACCATGGATTCAGCTAGAAGACACTGTGGAATTGGCCCACTTTCATACGGTTCGTACGCTTGAATTCTGAAAGAACCAAGTCATGCAGTATTCAAGCCCTTACTCAGAGGGTTCAGTTTTAAAGCTACTGAAGTCAGTTCAGCTACTATTCAGCTAGCGATTCAGCTACCTAGTCATTGGGTACTCAGCTGTATAACTTTTTTCGTCGGGCAATCCTTGACACAACGCTTGAATTCTGAGAGAACCGAGTCATGCAGTATTCAAGCCCCTATAGCAACTGAAGTCAGTTCAGCTACTATTCAGCTAGTGTTCAGCTACCTAGTCATTCGGTACTCAGCCGTATAAGTTTTTCATCGGGCAATCCTTAACAGAACGCTTGAATTCTGAAAGAACCAAGTCATGCAGTATTCAAGCCCTTACTCAGAGGGTTCAGTTTTAAAGCTACTGAAGTCAGTTCAGCTACTATTCAGCTAGCGATTCAGCTACCTAGTCATTCGGTACTCAGCCATATAACTTTTTCATCGGGCAATCCTTGACAAAACGCTTGAAATACCGAGAGAACCAAGTCATGCAGTATTTAAGCCCTTATAGCAAGTGAAGTCAGTTCAGCTACTATTCAGCTAGCGATTCAGCTAGCTAGTCATTGGGTACTCAGCTGTATAACTTTTTTCATCGGGGCAACCCTTAACAAAACGCTTGAAGTACTGAGAGAACCAAGTCATGCAGTATTTAAGCCCTTATAGCAACTGAAGTCAGTTCAGCTACTATTCAGCTAGCGATTCAGCTAGCTAGTCATTGGGTACTCAGCTGTATAACTTTTTTCATCGGGGCAACCCTTAACAAGACACTTAAAAGCACTGAATAAGTGAAAGGATTGTATAGCCAAAGAATCGTGATTCCTCTCGCAAGAACGATTTTTGGCTAAGATCAAGGGGTCTGAAACTGCGAGGAAAAGTGTACGAAGATTATCTGATAACACGGAGATAACAGGTTGATAACAGTGATAACATGACCTAGGTGTACGAAGATTATTGCAAGTTTCGGACCCCCGCTTGGCTAAGATTCAGGAATCAAAGAGTGCGGAGTGTGATAACACAGAGATAACACGGAGATAACAGGTTGATAACAGTGATAACATGACCTAGGTGTACGAAGATTATTGGAAGTTTCCAACCCCCCTTGGCTAGGATTCAGGAATCAAAGAGTGCGGAGTGTGATAACACAGAGATAACACGGAGATAACAGGTTGATAACAGTGATAACATGACCTAGGTGTACGAAGATTATTGGAAGTTTCCAACCCCCCTTGGCTAGGATTCAGGAATCAAAGAGTGCGGAGTGTGATAACACAGAGATAACACGGAGATAACAGGTTGATAACAGTGATAACATGACCTAGGTGTACGAAGATTATTGGAAGTTTCCAACCCCCCTTGGCTAGGATTCAGGAATCAAAGAGTGCGGAGTGTGATAACACAGAGATAACACGGAGATAACAGGTTGATAACAGTGATAACATGACCTAGGTGTACGAAGATTATTGGAAGTTTCCAACCCCCCTTGGCTAGGATTCAGGAATCAAAGAGTGCGGAGTGTGATAACACAGAGATAACACGGAGATAACAGGTTGATAACAATGATAACATGACCTAGGTGTACGAAGATTATTGGAAGTTTCCAGCCCCCCTTGGCTAAGATTCAGGAATCAAAGAGTGCGGAGTGTGATAACACAGAGATAACACGGAGATAACAGGTTGATAACAGTGATAACATGACCCTTTGACGAAAATTTTTACAGTCAAGAGCCCCAGTGTGACGAGTGGTTCGTCAAGAGGTCCGTAATGAGCGTCATATGAGTCCTCACTGAGTCCGCAGCTGCTGCTGGATCCTCACCGTCTCAGTCCTCTACAGTGCTTCCACTTTCAGGGAAATTCCCTTAAATAAGGAAAATGGGGAAGAGGGAAAAGGGGAAATGGAGGATAAAGTGAATTTACCAATGTAGCTTTACTTTGTAGCACGAAGGGGAAAAAGGGAAATGGAGGATAAAGTGAATGTACCAATATAGCTTTACTCTGTAGCACGGAGGGGAAAAAGGGGAAATGGGGAATAAAGTGTATTTACCAATGTAGCTTTACTTTGTAGCACGGAGGGAAAAAGGGGAAATGGAGGATAAAATGAATTTACCAATGTAGCTTTACTCTGTAGCACGAAGGGGAAAAGGGGAAATGGAGAATAAAGTGAATTTACCAATGTAGCTTTACTCTGTAGCACGGAGGGGAAATAGGGGAAATTGAGGATAAAGTGAATTTACCAATGTAGCTTTACTCTGTAGCACTGAGGGGAAAAAGGGGAAATGGAGGATAAAGTGAATTTACCAATATAGCTTTACTCTGTAGCACGGAGGGGAAATAGGGGAAATTGAGGATAAAGTGAATATACCAATGTAGCTTTACTCTGTAGCACGGAGGGGAAAAAGGGGAAACAGATATTTTCAAACGGACGGGGGAAAAAAGGGAAAAAAGTGGAAGCACTGGTCCTCTACACTAACTCCTCTACTGGGGCGCTACTCGTATAAAATATTACAATCGCGGAACTGGACTTGAAAATGTATCTAAAAATCTCAGAAAAATTCAAGAAAAATTTTGGTGTAAAGAAAAGTTTGAAATTTTGTTAAGCTGATTTAATATAGGTGTCCGCTATAGCGAGGCGAGCACTCTCTACTACGGACACCCGCATAAAATAATTCCGCTCGCAAATCTCACTTGCAAATAGTCTAAAAATCTCAGAAAAATTCAAGAAAAATTTTGGTGTAAAGAAAATTCTGAAATTTTATCAAATTGATTTAATATAGGTGTCCGCTATAGTGAGGCGCGCGTTTTGGAATAAGCCATCAAGGCCGCTGTAGGCCGCCCTCTCTACAACGGACACGCGTATAAAATATTGCAATCGCGAAATTGGACTTGAAAATGTATCTAAAAATCTCAGAAAAATTCAAGAAAAATTTTCATGTAAAGAAAAGGCTGAAATTTTGTTAAGCTGATTTAATATAGGTGTCCGCTATAGTGAGGCGCGCGTTTTGGAATAAGCCATAAAGGCCGCTGTAGACCGCCCTCTCTACAACGGACACGCGTATAAAATATTACAATCGCGAAATTGGACTTGAAAATGTATCTAAAAATCTCAGAAAAATTCAAGAAAAATTTTCATGTAAAGAAAAGTCTGAAATTTTATCAAACTGATTTAATATAGGTGTCCGCTATAGTGAGGCGCGCCTTTTGCCGCTTATAGACCAGCCCCTCTACTGCGGACACACGTATAAAATATTGCAATCGCGAAACTGCACTTGAAAATGTATCCAAAAATCACAGAAAAATTCAAGAAACATTTCTATATTTAAAAAAGTTCGAAATTTTGTCTCCTTAATTTAATATAGGTGTCCGCTATAGCGAGGCGAGCACTCTCTACTACGGACACCCGCATAAAATAATTCCGCTCCCAAATCTTACTTGCGAATATGTCTAAAAATCTCAGAAAAATTCAAGAAAAATTTTGGTGTAAATAAAAGTCTGAAATTTTGTTAAGCTGATTTAATATAGGTGTCCGCTATAGTGAGGCGTGCGTTAGGCATATGCTTTTGTATATAGGCCTAAACACTTAACGGACAAAACCCTTCAAACCCCAACCCAACGTGTTGAAAGATCTCTTTAACTCTTTTGTCAGACATCACGTTTGATTAGGCCTATGTAAGCCTATTCTGTACTGTAATACTGAAAACAGCGTTACTATAGGCCTAACTGTGAGGGACTCGGCAACTTTTCTATAGCCTTTTTGAAGTGCTAGAATGTTCACTGAGCTCCAGAAGGCCTAATACAAAGTTAAGTACATCGAAACTAGGCCTACTGAAAACCTGTAGGCCTAACTGTGAGGGAATCGGCAACTTTTCTATAGCGTTTTTGAAGTGCTGGAATGTTCACAGAGCTCCAGTAGGCCTAATATAAAGTTAAGTAGATCGAAACTGGGCCTACTGAAGACCAATAGGCCTAACTGTGAGGGACTTGGACACTCTTCTGTAGCGTTTTTGAAGTGCTAGAATATTCACTGCGCTCCAGTAGGCCTAGTAACGATCATTTCAACTTTCTATACGTTTTCCTAGGCCTATTTCTAGCTCTTCTGGCTATTTTGCCATGGTCCACTGCTAAATTACTAAGAAAACTTAGTGATTGGGAACCAACTATCCTAGGCCTATTTAGCATAGTGCTGTGTAGAAAGTTCAGGGAAGTCGTTATCGTCTGCTAGTTTCCGGCTGCTTGCTTACAAGTCAATAGCGGATATTTGCCAAAGCTTTTCACACACTGAAAATGAAAAATTTTTCGCCAAGGTTTTTCAGTGCGCTGAAAGACACGTTTCAGGTTATGTCTTCTTCCGCTGAGACTCCTCAGCTGCTGCTTACGGACAGGAGCGGAGCGGAGGAGGGGGGTTTGAAACGTCTCTAAAAAAAATAAACAAACGGCTGATAACATGGAGATAACATTTTTTCCCAAGTTGGTGTAGCCAACCCCCCCACCTCTCTCTCCCTGGCTGGGGTAATTTGGTCCAAGGGTTGAAAGATGGCGGTCGTAAAAACGTCCAAATGTGCTTTCAATCTGTCAGGGCTTTTGTCTTTGTTATTCTTGGCAAGTTCTTGACGACACGCGTTGACCTAAGGTCACACTGTAACACCCACCAGATGTCCAACTTGTCCCCAAACCGTAAGAGAGGGCAGGGGGGTTGGCAACCCGCCGCAAAACCAAAAACTATAAGACCTTAGTCCAAAATGGCCGTTGTAGACCACCACCCACTTCTACTACGGACACTGGTGTAAAATAATTTTACGGACTAAAACGACCGGAAAATATGTCTAAAAATCTTTAAAAAATCTGAGAAACACTTTGATACCCAAAAAATTTCATAATTTTAATAAATTGATTTAATACAAGAGTCCGCTATAGCGATGTGTTTGGAATAGGCCCTATAAGAGCTTGTATAGTATAGACTCTATGCCAAACGATAGTAGCGCCAAGCAGTTGCAGCGGTCACAGTTGGAAAAACTGGCGTCGTCTGCTGTTTTAGGACTAGCTTCCGATCTCTCAGCGCTGTTTTACTTGTCCTAAAACAGCAGACGACGCCAGTTTTCCAACTTTGGCCGCTGCGGCTGCTTGGCGCTACTATCGTTTGGCATAGAGTCTATAGTTTACCACCAACCCTTGCAGCTTTTCACTGACTTTGGCTTAATTGCCTCTTGTGTCTAGCTTGTCCTAAAACAGCAGACGACGCCAGTTTTCCGACTTTGGCCGCTGCGGCTGCTTGGCGCTACTATCGTTTGGAATAGGCCCTATAAGAGCTTGTATAGTATAGTACCACCAACCCTTGCAGCTTTTCACTGGCTTTGACTTAATTGCCTCTTGTGTCTAGTGTCACACACTAGACCCCCATATGTCACCCCTTGATTCTTACTAGTTTTTCCCCCCCAACCAAACAACCAAAGTCCAACATCTGGTATATAAACCTTATGGTCCTTGTAGACCATCTCCTCTACTACGGACGCTCGTATAAAATAATTTTACGGACTAATCGACTCGAAAATACGTCTAAAAATCGTCCAAAAATCTGAGAAACACTTTGATACCCAAAAAAGTTCAAAATTTCAATAAACTGATTTAATAGAAGTGTCCGCTATAGTGAGGTGGGCGTTTGGAATAGGCCCTATAGACCTTATTCCAAATAGGCCCTTGTAGACCATCTCCTCTACTACGGACGCTCGTATAAAATAATTTTACGGACTAATCGACTTGAAAATATGTCTAAAAATCTTTAAAAAATCTGAGAAACACTTTGATACCCAAAAAAGTTCAAAATTTTAATCAGCTGATTTAATAGACGTGTCCGCTATAGCGAGGTGGGCGTTTGGAATAGGCCCTATACTCCACAGGCAATACCGAGTAGACCCAGCCAGAGGGTGCGTAATTAGCAGGGCACCTTTTCTGTGTACAAGCGCCAAGTGTTCTTGCTGTAATCTGCTGCTATGGGGGTACAAAAAAATCCAAGCGGGTCGTAAACTTTCGCGCTCAAATAATTCAGTTTGAAGAGATATTTTAAATTGAAGAATTGCATTCTATATTAGAGACATTAAACTATGTATTGAAATGAATAAAATTTAATTTGATGAAATTTTGTAGTTTTGGTGAAGCCAAGAAAATAAGAACTGGAATAAAGTTGCAAAGCGTGTCGTAAACTTCGCGCTAAAATAATTCAGTTTGAAGAGATATTTGAAATTTAAGAATTGCATTCTATATTAGAGACATTAAAATATGTATTGAAATGAATAAAATTTAATTTGATGAAATTTTGTAGTTTTGGTGGAGCCAAGAAAATGAGTACTGGAATAAAATTGCAAAGCGGGTCGTAAACTTCGCGCTTAAATAATTCAGTTTGAAGAGATATTTTAAATTGAAGAATTGCATTCTATATTAGAGACATTAGACTATGTACTGAAATGAATAGAATTTAATTTTATGAAATTTTGTAGTTTTGGTAGAGCCAAGAAAACGAAAACTGAAATAAAATTGTAAAGCGGGTCGTAAACTTCGCGCTAAAATAATTCAGTTTGAAGAGATATTTTAAATTTAAGAATTGCATTCTATGTTAGAGACATTACAACATGTACTGAAATGAGTAAAATTTAATTTGATGAAATTTTGTAGTTTTGGTGGAGCCAAGAAAATGAGAACTGGAATAAAGTTGCAAAGCGGGTCGTAAACTTCGCGCTAAAATAATTCAGTTTGAAGAGATATTTCAAATTTAAGAATTGCATTCTATATTAGAGACATTAAACTATGTACTGAAATGAATAAAATTTAATTTGATGAAATTTTGTAGTTTTGGTGGAGCCAAGAAAATGAGAACTGGAATAAAGTTGTAAAGCGGGTCGTAAACTTCGCGCTGAAATAATTCAGTTTGATGAGATATTTTAATTCTGATAATTGCATTCTACACGAGAGACATTAGAATATATACTGAAATTTAAAAAATTTAATTTTTTTAAAGTTTGTAGTTTTGGTGGAGCTCGTTGCACTGAAAGGTTTCTCTGTACGGTATGGGCGTTAGGGAAACAAAAAGACTGAAATTAAATTCAAAAAGTATTTAAGTTAATTTTAATAATTACGTTCTTATGAGTAGTTTATTTCTGATACATTTAAATCTAATTATATAAATTTTACAAATATTTGTATTTATGGTGGACGTTAACAGAAAACGATTAAAAACTTACTACCATAAAACGTTATTCAAATCCATAAAAATTAATTATAGACATAATTAGATACATTTATAATATTCTACATAATTTTTTTCTTATAAATAGATAAGTTTATTTAATTATTCAGTAAATGGTTAATTAAAGCTATACACATTTGCCGGTATGGAAGTTAATTTCGGATTATTAAATACAATGTTAGAGTTAGATATATTTTAAGAGATCTAGTTCATGGTATACTATCATAGATTTGATTCGCCATTAGTAAAAACTGAATCAAATAAATATCTGATTTATGGTGGGCTTCACAACGGTACCCATTCGGGTATACGAGAGATTAATGGCTGTTATTAATTACAGTATTGATCTTAAATCTAATGTAATAGTTTTAAGTTACAACTGAGTATCTCAGCTTTCGATTAGTATAAATAAATTTAAAATTAGTTAATTACCCGATTTACGGTGGGCTTCACAATACTAGCCACTTAGGTGTACGGAAGGTAAATTTCTATTATTAACTGTACTATTGGTAATAAATGTAATATAATAGTTTTAATTTACAACTGAGTATCTCAGCTTTCGATTAGTATCAATAAATTCCAAAAGAAGCAATTACCCGATTTACGGTGGGCTTCACAAAACCAGCTACTTAGGTGTAGGAGAGATTAATGGCTGTTATTAATTACAGTATTGATCTTAAATCTAATATAATAGTTTTAAGTTACAACTGAGTATTTCAGCTTTCGATTAGTATCAATAAATTTTAAAACAAGCTTTTACCCGATTTACGGTGGGCTTCACAAAACTAGCCACTTAGGTGTACGAGAGATTAATACCTCTTATTAATTACAGTATTGATCTTAAATCTAATATAATAGTTTTAAGTTACAACTGAGTATCTCAGCTTTCGATTAGTATCAATAAATTTCAAAAGAACCAATTACCCGATTTACGGTGGGCTTCACAAAACTAGCTACTTAGGTGTAGGAGAGATTAAAACCTGTTATTAATTACAGTATTGATCTTAAATCTAATATAACAGTTTTAAGTTACAACTGAGTATCTCAGCTTTCGATTAGTATCAATAAATTTCAAAAGAAGCAATTACCCGATTTACGGTGGGCTTCCCAATTTCGTGGTTTTTATCTGCGGCCATTATAGTAATGGATGCCCATATAGTTTTGTAACGAGGTCGTCTGCGTCAGTGTCCAACAAAAGCATGGAGACGAACATAAAGTTTCTTTAATGGAAGCCATGTGCTTGGTCGATTGAAAAGTTTATCTTTAGTGTTGATCGTTTCCTCCAAGGGCCTTATCACATAAGAGTTAACTTTTTCCACAAATGCCCGTATATGAGGAAGTCTCTGACAACAACAACACACGTGGTTTTTCCGCCCACATGCCCCCATATGTGAAACAAATCCCTTTAAAACCACCATACAAAAACTTAGAGTCCTGATAAAAACCTATTAAATCTAAACCAATTTATTTCACCGTAAAGCTTCTTTGTTTGTATCGCTTCGTGACTGGACATTCAATGACAAATAATCTGTATCTACAACAAACAAAAAAAAACGTGTCTTTGTATTGTAATACGATTTAAAGAGCTTTTGTTTAAAGTATATATGAAACTAAGTATCGATCTGTTTTAGGCCAGATGGTTAGGGTTCCAGGATTTCCAGTGAAAATTTCAGTACTACCTTCATGTGCCATATGGTATATCGTAGAGTAAGAGACAAGCTTATCTCGATTCTAATACATCAGACAAATGGTACCATTAACGTAAATGGACTTTTCCATTGATACGCTCTTTAAAGTCGTGAGTCGATGTAATGAAAAACTGGGAAAATTACCGGTCACCTTTGACCTTCCGTGCCAAGGTCGTTTCGTTTTGGTTCTCATGCTTTTTTTCGGTAGTCGCTAAACCATTAAACCTTGCGCTCTATGTCGCCAAGCAAACTTTGTGCGCTCCACCAAAACTTTATTTTTCAGTTTTAATCAATTTTAGTTAAGTCAAAATAAGCTTAATTTATTCTGAATCAACTGCAATTGTTATATTTTACTTAAACTAAACAGCAGACGTAAAACGTGCGTAGTTTGAGAAACGCTCACTAGATGGCGCTGTTCAATAGTTGCAAAATCATTATTAAAAAACCAGGATTCTGAAAAAACAATAATTGCAGTACATATTAGAACTAATTTCAAGTGTTGTGGTTTAATTAAAATTTCAAAATATTAATAAATAAAATTTTGGTGGGCTTTACAAACTTGGTTAAGTCAGTCCTATAACCCGGAGGAGGTAATTAATAGCTTCAATTACAGTCATTTGGGGTCTTTTTGCCGAGTTGCAGTGGGTGATGGTTGTTCAAAGGTTGAATGGGCCGTTTAATCAGAGGTCCTGGGAAAACTCCCACACTTTTCTACTTCTGTGTGTGTGTGTGTGTGAATGTGTACACCCATTCATTGTGTAGAAGACACACAAAGAACCATGATTCTTGCAAAAATCTAGTTCCCACAACCTCTTATCTAGCACCGCCATTTTGTAAACTATCGACTATTAACTACTAATTTTTCACTAATTGGACTGAAAGAGATAAGCCAGTAGAGACAATAGGACAGCTGGATAACCACGATGATAACAACCTACGATTATTTTGGCAAATAAATTGCGATAGTATTATATAAATATTATAATATATTATTAAATAATATTTATTATTTATAATGTAATATAATAAGATAAGTACAGTTACAATATAATAAAATAATTAAAATATTAATGTATGTTATATAATAAATAATATGAATTCATATATAGTAATTATATTATATTTATATATATTTCATTATTTAATTATTATTTATTTAAATATTTATTTAAATTTATATGTTATATTATATTAATATATATATATAATCAATATAATAAAATAAGTAAAATAGTAATATATATTATATAATAAATAAATTAGCCCGGAGAATCTAATAGAAATATTAAAAATAAAAGATAAGGTAGAAAGTGAGTGACCTTTGACCTTGAATGAGCGTTGACCTTGAATTTTGGGCAATTGTTGACCTTTGACCTTGAATGGAATCTCAACAGATTAAGAAATTAATCGCAATTTTTAAGAGTATTGATTATTTATCTTATTACATTATTATATATTATTATTATTGTTTAAAAAGTAATGAAGAAAATAAGTTGATGGGTGAGTGATAATTTGATAACAGTTGATAACACGTGATAACACTTGATAACAAGGAACTTGTGGTCAACGCCGGAATAGACGCCGGAAGTTGGTGACCACAAACTCACCTTTCGGTCACTTTTTAAAAATTTAAATATTAAACTAATTGAAATATAATATTATTAAATTCAATAATAATAATAATAATAATAATAATAATAATAATAATAATTATAATACGACTACTACTACTACTGCTGCTGCTACTACTACTACTGCTTCTACTATTATTATTATTATTATTATAATTATTACTACTACTACACCTACTACTATTACTACTACTACTCCTACCACTGCTACTAACACTACTACTACTGCTACTACTACTATTACTACTACTACTCCTATCACTGCTACTACTATTACTGCTACTGCTACTACTACTACTATTACTACTGCTACTAACACTACTAATACTACTACTACTATTACTACTACAACTACTACTATTATTACAACTACTACTCCTGTCACTGCTACTACTGTTACTACTATTACTACTACTCCCCCTCCACCTACTACTACTACTACCACTCCTACCATTACTACTACCAGCAGTCATAATAATAATATAAATAATAACAAGAATGATAAATTTCTTGGGAAGATGCAACGGAAGTGACCATGACCTTGACCTTTGACCTCCACTCTCCTTGTACTGTAGAAACGATTCCCAGATTCATGGAAGATTCTCAAGATTCTCGCAAGTGATAACACTGATAACATTTGCAAAGTGTGCGAATATTTTGCGGTATTTTTTTTGCAAAAGAAAGTCATTAAGGCGACAAAAAAAATGAATTTTTGTGACCAAATTTGCGAAAAAATTTGCGAAAAAAATGGTTTAAGGTCAAAGTTCACACGCCTTTTTTCTTACGGGTCATTTGCATTTTGGCGGAAAGGGTTTTAAATGACAAAAAAAAAGAATCTCAGATTCACGGGCAAGATTCTTAAGATTCTTAAAAAAATTTTGAAAAATACTGATAACATCTGATAACAAAGTGATGATAACTGTTTGAATTGAGAAAGTTACGAACCCTACAACCCTTTACCATTGATTGTGGCTTATGAATGGGATACTAATGAACCAATCAGATTTTTTTTTTAAAAATCGCCCAACGAACGTGATTGGTTTAGCAATGAAATTCAAACAGTAGCCGATGTCTATCAATTGATTGGTCAATAGAATTTCGATTAGAATTATCGATTTCGATTGTGCGGTTCGGCAGTGCGAAAAAAATCATGACGGTACCTTTTGCAGTGCCTTTTGCGGTGAAAAGGTAATAATGATGATAATAATGATAATAATAATAACAATAATGGTACTACTACTGCTACTACTGCTACTACTGCTACTACTGGGACTACGACTACTACTAGGACTACTACTACTACTACTACTACGACTACTACTAGGACTACTACTACTACTACTACTACTACGGCTACTACTACTACTACTACGAATACTACTATTACTACTACTACTACTACTACAACTACTACTAGGACTACTGATACTACTACTACTGCTACTAATACTACTACTGCTACTACTGGGACTACGACTACTGCTACTACTGCTACTACTGGGACTACGACTACTACTAGGACTACTACTACTACTACTACGACTACTACTAGGACTACTACTACTACTACTATTACTACGGCTACTACTACTACTACTACTACGACTACTACTATTACTACTACTACTACTACTACAACTACTACTAGGACTACTGATACTACTATTACTTCTACTACTTCTACTACTGCTACTACTACTACTGTTACTATACTACTATGAAGGTGTTTTTTTTTATGCAGAGTGTTTTGGTGATTTTTGAGATAATAGTTTGTGATAGTTCAGTAGTCCGGTAGTTGGACAAATGGTTTAGTGGTCAGCAGGCTACTGGAGATGATGTCCAGTAGCCAGGATAGCCCAGGGAAGATTTAAAAGGCCATCAAGGTGAAAGTCCCCCAACAAAAACTGTTAGCTACTGTTCGTCCTTGGGAAACACCTTATTGCCAGCACTACACTATAAAAGATTCTTGATTCCCTATACAAGATTCTTATCCATAGAGTGAAGAATTGTAATGGTCGATGTTTTTTTTTTTCTTTCCTCTATACCAAACGCCATTTGAATTTCAGAATAGCCTACCTGTAATTAGAAAAAGTTTCTCTTGCCCTTTTACGTTTGCACACACGTATTGTATATGGGCCCACCCGCCATTTGGCTTCTATTACGCCCAACACTTTAATTTTTTTTTATCAAAATTTAACACCTAAAGTAATATGATTATAAATCAGCTATTTATTTGTATTAATGTAATGTGATAATTATATCATAATTAGTTTAAAATAATTTTTTTTGATTTAAAAATGGATTTTTCTAAAGTGGTTACAAATCGTCTGAAAAATGTTTTTTTCGTAGTTTTGACTCGTCTTTGGTATCTGTCGCAACGTGCAGAAAGAGATGCATCTGTTTGTACAGTGAGCGACTGGCTCCAAAGGCGGCCTATCTCAATGTATAAGGGCATATTCCAAACGCTCGCGCCCCTCTATAGCGGACACTGTTATAAAATCCCCTGAAAAGATTTTTGCAAGTTTCTTTATACCAAAATGTTTCGCAAATTTTTTCATGATTTTTAAGATATTTTTAAATATGATTGCTTTGCAAACGTATTTTATACGGCTGTCCGTAGTAGAGAGGCTAGCCTTAAGGGAATCGGGCCCCATCTCCAAATGTATTGATTGCGAGCGAGAGCAAGCAGAAGGCGCAAAACGTTGCTCAGCCAATCAGCGCTTGGGGAACGAGTCACGTGACCAGGCCCGCCAAACACCGTTGAGCAGGGTCTTGATGCGAGCGCATCAGCCTTCACTTGCTCAGTAGCGTCTGCGCTGCCGAGCAGTCAAGACGTGTTCTCCGAGCTCTCCCGCACTGACGCAATTTCTCTCCGTGAGTCCTTGGATTTGCGCTTTAGTTATCGATCAAAGACTTGTGGAATCGATTGATTGTCTTATCGACTGAAACTGAAATATGCCTATCGTCGATATCGTTAGCGTTTCTTCAGGTGATCAAGCTCCTTCGTTCGCTAAGCTTCCGACTCCTTGCCCGCAACGGAGAATGTCTGCCAAACGGCGATTGTTTATCGACGACGATGAAATTGATACTGATCGATTAATCGAAGAACAGCTACAGCAGCATTACGAAGACAGCAAACGACGCTGGAATTTCGATTTCTTGAACGAGACGCCGCTTGCCGGACGATTCGCCTGGCAGCCCGTCAATCGATCGACGGCTTGGGTAATCGATTCCAAGCGATTGCGTATCGATACTTTGGCTGAATCGATTACTGAAGACCAGCCCCCGCAGATGATTCAGAACAAAAAAGCATCACAATCCAAAATCACAGGTAAATTTTTCCCACAAAATTTCACGTTATCTGTTGCGATAAGTTTGCCGAGAATCTTAAGAATCTTGTCAAGAATCTTATAAGATTCATACTGTTCCGGAGATGTTTAAAGGGCCGCACGCGTCTCTTTAAATACCCAGCAGGGTCCGCAACTTTAACAAATCTTAGGAATCTCAAAATTCTTGGTAAGATTCTTGTTGAAATTTTTGTAAGATTCTTCATAAGAATCTTTAACCTTCGCCCAGGTCTTGTTTAAGATTCAAGATTCTTGCCAAGATTCTTGGTGAGTTGCCAAGATTCTTGGTGAGTTGCCAACCCCCCCTTTGGTGTAAGCTTGAGCGTTGATGTTGTCTTGTCCTCGCTGGCGGCCAAAAATGGCGCCAATCACCTCTACATGTGTCTAACCACTTCAAAGATTCTTGAAAAGAATCTCTAAGAATCTTTCAAGATTCACGGCAAGAATCTTTTCACCAAGGAGTGGCGAAAGTAACGGTCTTTCTTGTTTCTCGAAGGTGCGCCCTCGAAAGAATCTTGGAAGAATCTTGAAAAAGCAAAACAAGAATCTTTGAAGAATCTTGATTTTTGAATCTCGCGCCAAAAAAATTTTTTTGAAAAAGTTTCGCATTACGCAAAAAAAAAGTCACGTGATAACACTTGATAAGACTAGTGGGTGGTGGTGGGGAGGTAGGGTGGTGGCGAGAACCAATGAATAGAGAAAGAGGGTGGTGGTGGGGAGGAAGGGTGGCGCCGAGGACCAATGAGAGGGAAGAAGGCGGAGTCCGGGGCAGAAGGGGTTGACCAATGGCAGTAGTCGAGGGGCGGGGCTTAGAGGGCACTTGGAAGAAGGGTTGAGTCATACGGAAGGGCACCTTGATGACGTCACTTTGGTTTGATGACGTCACGGGGTTACCTTTTTGTTTTTGCGTCAATGACCGCCTTAACCGACGCAACAAGTCGAGACTTGCCTTGACTTGCCTCATCCTGTCCGTGATAAAGGTTAGCGGTCGCCCCCCCCCCCGCCTTAACCGGCGTAAGGACTTTAAAGGTTACCTTGACTTGCCTCGTCCTGTCCGTGATAACTTTAGCGCCGCTCGCCCGGACTCGTCCGGACTGGCGTAACAAGACTTGCAATTACTTCAGTTATTATTATAAATTCAAATTAACTTTATTTTATGAAACCTCATACACGATTAGCATCTGCATTATCTATAGATTCCATTGTACTGTATAAAATGACATTTAATTAATAATATTTATTTTATTTTAATAGATTTTATGAGGACATCGAAGAACGGTTCAAGCAACCAGAAAACCGCAGCTTCTACAACTTCGCCCCACGTGGAGGAGGACTCGCCCAGCCAGCCACATCTCTCCCAATAAAACTAAAAAGCTATAATTAATTGTAATATAATTAACTTCTGTATTAACAACAAAACCCAGATTTGTGAATTATTTTGGAGTTTAAAAACTATCCGGGTACAGCAATTTCACCAAAGGCTAATTTTCGTTTTAATTTTTGAAAGAAAAAAAATTAATTGAATTAATTTAATTAATATTAAATTGATTTATATTAATTAACATTTATATTCCGGGCTGTTTTAATTTTTCTAAATTAACTTTTTTTTCGTGTGAATGGAATGGCAAATTTTTGAAATTTTTTTGGCGCGAAAATTTTGGGACTTGAATTAATTGTGATTATTTAATTAATTACAATTAATTATCATGATTAATAAGAATGTGTGTGTTTTCTAGTCGCGTTTTTCTTCATTTTTTTTCGCTTTTTTCACACGATCTCACTGTTGAATAACCAAATTTCCCTGCACACTCTTTTACTCCCGACGTTTACCTCCATGTATTGGATTTGTGTAAATAATTGAGAATCGGCAATAATAAACAATTAAATCGATACTTTTCAGTCGATAACATGTGATAACACCGGATGCACCAATTGGATTCAAGCGTGACGATTTAGCAACCAATTAGCACCTTGCTTTTATCTCTGCCCAGAAGCAGATGGACAACGAAGAGGGGGTGGACAACTCTTGGGAATCATGAGAATCTTGAATAAGAATCTCTTGTGAATCTCTTATTAAGAATTCTTCATTATTTTTAATACATTTTATTGAAATTCGAATTTGTATACTTTTATGATTTTGGTAGATTTTTATGATTTGTGTGGGAATTTTTGTGGGAAGAGTTGCGAACCCCCCAGGGTTTTTTCCCACGGGGGGTCTCATTTTCCCACGGGGGACGGGACCCGTTACTAATAGGGCACGTGCTATCCTGCATAACTAATTGACCAGCCCGAAAACAATTGACCCCCTTTAGTTTGCCTATCATCCCTCTTATAATTAGTTGTATTAATATATTATTATTATTATATGTTATATATTATATAAATATATTATGTATTGTCTGATGGATAGTATGATAGTAAGATAATAACATCCAGATAATATTATATGTATGTTTTCTTGCAAAGATTTTTTTACATATGCTTCTATACAGGCATATACTAAATGCGCGCCTCTCTATAGCGGACACCGTTACTAAATTAACGGAAAATATTTTTGCAACTTTCTTTATATCAAAATGTTTCTCAGATTTTTCCGTGATTTTTAGAGACTTTTTCGAGTGAGATATGTGTATAGAAATATTTTATACTGTGTCCGTAGTAAAGCGGTTGGTCCTTTTTGAAATATTCCATAAAGCGTGCCTCTCTATAGCGGACACCTATATTAAATCAACATCTGAAAATGTCAAGGCTTTCTTTATGTCAAAATGTTTCTTGATTTTTTCTGTGTTTTTTAGCTACATTTTCAAGTGAAATTTGTTAACGGAATTATTTTATAAGCGTGTCCGTAGTAGAGAGGCCAGCCATCTTATGGCCATTTTGAAATATTCCAAATGCGCGCCTCTCTATAGCGGACATCTATATTAAATCAGTATCTGAAAATTTCAAACTTTTTTGGATGCCAGAATGTTTGTTGAATTTTTCTGTGATTTTTAGCTACATTTTCAAGTGAAATTTTTCAACATATGTATTATATACTGGTGTCCGCAGTAGAGGGGTCGGTCTTTCAGTAGCTTTTTGGGGGGATCAAGGTCTACAGCAGTGCTTCTACTTTGCAGGGAAATTCCCTTAAATAAGGGAAATGGGGAAGAGGGAAAAGGGGAAATGGAGGATAAAGTGAATTTACCAATATAGCTTTACTCTACATTGTACCCATTGTGTACAGAGTACATCTACATTGTGTACCAATGTAGCTGTACTCTGTAGCACGGAGGGGAAAAAGGGGAAATTGATATTTTCAAACGGAGAGGGGGAAAAAGGGAAAAAAGTGGAAGCACTGGTCTACAGTAATGTAGCTTTACATTGTGTACCAATGTAGCTTTACTCTGTAGCACGGAGGGGAAAAAGGGGAAATTGATATTTTCAAACCAAGTGGGGAAAAAAGGGAAAAAAGTGGAAACACTGGTCTACAGTACTGTAGCTTTACATTGTGTACCAATGTAGCTTTACTCTGTAGTACGAAGGGGAAAAAGGGGAAATTGATATTTTCAAACGGAGTGGGGAAAAAAAGGGGAAAAAGTGGAAGCACTGGTCTACAGGGTCTCAGGTAGAAGAAGGTGTGTCACTTTGTGTCTCCATGGGAAACTGCGTTATCTGTGGACATGTGTCATTGTTTGTTGTTGCGTGTCAGTGACGATGTGATAATCTCCATATTATCTCCTACATAATCTACCACTGTTTAAAAACCACTTTTTTCCACAAACTGAGCAATCCTAAAAACCCTGTCCTCTTTTGAAGCTTATTTTAAATATAATAAATTATTATAATTAACTTTAATCGTCATAAATAAGTTAATTAGACCCTATAGAATCAGAATATTTATCAGAATTTAAATAAAAGTTAAAAATAGATTTTATAAAAGGCTTTGAAGTTTGGAGTATAGCGTGTGGAGCGGTCTTAACTTATCTCATTCAAGCGTTCATATATGGAGTTGAATTTCAAGTGAAAAAGCTCTATTTATTATAATAATGAAAAAAAAAAATCCGTCGCGGTACACTTGAAAAAGTAAAAAGCTTTCGATGTTAAACTCTTAATGAAAACTGGAGAATTGTGGAACAAAGAACCGACGTTTTACATGATTGATATCTTTTGCCTATGTGCGCTCTATACATAAAACCTCACGCTCCGTAAATGGATGAAACATTGAAGGGTTTTTGATTTTTTTTTCCTGGGTTTGACTAAAAGAAAAATCTTTAATAGTTGCCGCCTGATGATTCTGTAAAAGCCCCGTAGGCCTAGGCGCATAATTTCAATCGTGCCGACGCCCTTAAGTAAGGCCGTAATGATGATGGAGAAAACCCATCACATTGTGGGCCCCACCAAAACAGTGTTTAACAAAATCACAAGAATTTTTTAAATCTAAACGATGTCTGGGTGTCCCTTCTATAGAATGTAAATAACAAATCATCGAAATCCGCAAAAATAAAACGAGGAAAAAATCAAGAAACGCACAGCTTCATCATCGTCAACTGAATCGCCGTCTGAAAACTAGGCTCTACAAACTCAGTTGTTGAAATTATTCCAAATTTAGTAATTGCATTCTATTGAGGAATGATTAGAAGACATTTTCGTGCAAGATTTTGTAAGAAATAATGATAATTCGATTTATGGTGGAGTGCCAAACGGAGAACGAGGGGGGGGGACGCTCCCTTCAGCGCCATATTGAGCAGCCTGGCCTTTTTTGAGGTTGATGATGGAACTTGAGGACGACGCCCGCTTATTTTCTTCCAACAAGGACAGCAAGAGTATGACATGAAGTGCTGGCGGGGCTTAAAATCCCTACCGAAAAACCTGGACGATAACAAGGCGATAACACCGCGACTGGCTATTTGGTGGGGTTATTGGAAATCTATGCCATCCGCTGTTGAAGCCGCTGTGGTTGGAGGATTGATGGTCTCTCTAACTGGAAAAGCATTTGTCAGCCTTAAGCATCACGTATTTACGTGCGAGCATTGATGATCTTGATCTCTAGGCCTAGGCCAAGGTTTACCAGCCCCTTCGACATCCATTAAAACTCTTGGAAAAGTTCAAAAATCCTAGAAAATCATAACCGATATAGAAAAATGATGCGCTATAGCCATACGCCTGAATGACCCTCTGAATGGTGCATGACAATCATGGATTCAGCTAGATGAAGTTTGAAATTCAGTCATGCAGTATTCAATCCCGTATTTCAGAGGGTACAGTTTTATAGTAACTAAAGTGAGTTCAGCTACTATTCAGCTAGCGATTCAAAGTGGAACTAGTGTTCACCTACCTATTCACTCGGTACTCAACCGTATGACTATTCTATCGGGTATACAGGAATACATGGGAAAAATCTTCATTCGCCCCCACACGTTGTATTTCCCATGGATTTCACCATCAAACGATTTGCCATTTTCCCTGTGTTTTCCCATTCGAGTCCCTCAATTCACTTAATTACATCCCAATCATCGGAATAGCCCATAATCTGTGCCAACCTCCCCATTCTGGCCTATTATCTTCGCCAGAGAGAGAGAGGGGCTATACACACTATCAGTGGTATCAGAGTTGTTATCTTCCCATTCGCGTAGCTTTATCTTGGGAAAAGTAAATAAATCCCCGGCGCATAGAACTCGACCATGTTCTTCACTAAAGCTTGTCCATTTTTTCTTCTTCTTCTTCTTGTGTCCTGGAAATCCTCTTGCCATTACCGACTTTTCCCAAATTGGTCTTTTCCTTTTTGCGGATTTGTTGGGTTGTCCTTTTGGGAATCTAAAGAGCGTAACGCGTGGTGAGAAAAGTAATAAGACTCTTAGCGCTTTTGGGGAAATGAGTTTTCGAGTCGTACGCCGCGCACACAAACAGGAAACAAGCGCAAACAAGGAAACGTAATACCGCGTTTTCTTTTGATACGATACTTTCCCTGCTTGCTTGCTTTGCGACCGAGGATACCTTTCAAAATCCCATGACGGATTTGCGCTACAATTACGGGCCGTTTACGATGTTGCCAAAGCGACCGACTTGCAAGTGTTCTGTTACAAACTCGTTGAACGTTTCCCTCGGATTAAAGGTCTCTCTGCACTTTGCACTCCACCAAAATTTTACTTGTGAATATTGCGAAATTTTATTTTCGGATATGGATTGCAGAGAGATTGCTTAATAGAATACAATTATGAGAAATGATTTTTAAAGCGAATTGTAGTTTGCATGAGGGTTTAAATTTGTTGCATGTCGTCAGATTAAGAGTATCCAACGCTTTGCACTCCATCAAACATTTATTAATAAATATTATGACGTTTTGTTTCCAGTATTGGATATTACAGGATTGATAAATAGAATGCAATCATTAAATATGATTTTTCTTGCGAGCTTTAGTTTTTATCGCTGTTTGAATTTGTTGCGCGCCTTTAGATAAAAAATCTCCAACAGTTTGCACTCTACCGTAAAATTTTTATCATTACTATGAGACTTTTTTTTTACAAAATTAGATACTAAAGAGATTGCTCAATAGAATGCAATTATCAAAAAAGATTATTAGCACGAACTTTAGTTTGCATCGTAGTTTGAATTTGTTACGCGTCCTCATATCAAAGGTCTCTAACACTTTGCACTCCACCGTAAAATCACTTATCATCACAATGCATTTAATTTAGAGGATTAGATACTAAAGAGATTGTTCAATAGAATGCAATTATTAAAAAAGATTATTAGCACGAACTTTAGTTTACATCGTAGTTTGAATTTGTTGCGCGTCTTAGATTAAAGGTCTCTAACACTTTGCACTCCACCGTAAATTTACTTATGAACTTAATGGAATTTAAATTCGTGATTGGATATAAGAGAGATTTTTCAATAGAATACAATTATCAAAAATGATTTTTATTGCGACATTTAGTTCGCATCGTAGTATGGATTCGTTGCACACCCATGGATTAAAAGTCTCCAACGCTTTGCACTCCACCGTAAAATCACTTACCATCACAAGCCCATTTATTTTAGAGAGTTAGATAGTAAAGAGATTGCTTAATAGAATGCAATTATCAAAAATAACTACCAGCGCGAGCTTTAGTTTACATCTTAGTTTGAATTTGTTGCGCGTCCTCAGATTAAAAGTCTCTAACACTTTGCACTCCACCGTAAACTTACTTATGAACTTAACGAAATTTAATTTCGTTATTAGAAATAAGAGATATTTTTTTAATAGAACGAAATTATCAAAAATGATTTTTGTTGCGAATTTTAGTTTGCATCATAGTCTGGATTTGTTGCGCGTCCTCAGTTTAAAAATGTCCAAAGCTTTGCTCTCCACCGTAAGTTCATTTATTTCAATAATGTCACTAGATTCTTGTAATAAGATACTTAATAATTGCTTAGTCGAATGCAATTACTAGTAACGCGACTCAACCTACGTTTTAATAAAAGTTGCTGATTATATTTCGTCGCATGCCCTGAAGATTAAGCTGTTAACACTTTGCGCTCCACCGAGAATTTATTTATTATTATCATCGCACCATTTTATAGTTTAAGCTACTTATATAGTTTTCTGATATAATTTAATTGTCAAAATTAAGTATTAACACAGTTTGTAACTCATACCGCCAGTGTCAACTTGCCGCTCGTTTTCAAATATAAGCCCTCAACGTTTCTAAATCCACCAAAAATACATTTTTTTTATATGAAAGCGTTAGGCTTTAGGAATGTAATTGAATATAATTGCTGAATCGAATGTTTTTACCAAAAATGAGATTTCTTGTCATTTTAATTAATATTGCCATATACAACTTGCTCTTCTTTTCGAACTTGGAATTCCTCATTATTTCGCACTCCACCAAAATTTTATTTATTCATATTATAAAACTGGGTTTGTAGAATAAGATTCTGTATGACTACTAAGCAGAACGCAATTGTTAACAATCCGATTTACCGGGAGTTTCAATTAGTTTCACCATAGTTTCCTCGTTGGCAGTTCGTTGCTGAGACTTGCCAACGTTTTGTATTTCGTGCTCCACCAAAGACTTGTTTATTTAATTTATGAAACCTAACTTTAGCAGTAACATTTTGTATAGAAACCTAATAGAACCCAATTAACAAAAAGGGAGTCTGTTATTCAGTTTAATTAATATCTCGAGTTACAACTTTTTGTCCCTCTTCACGTTTCACACTCCACTAAATAATGCACTCACAACGTAAAGAAGTGCTCAAATGTTGACTGAGATATATATTAGGAAATTTCAGTAGGACTAGCTGATTTCGTCAAACTAAGTCCAAGAAATATTGTACTGTTAAGCTTTTTAATTAATGTGTCCTGTTACAAGCTATTGCTCAATGCAGAGCTGAAAAGTCCTCATGTTTCACACTCCACGAAATATTTATTTACCGTAATATTTTTTTTCGAACTAGCCAGTAAAACTTTTAAGTATTCGAACAAGAGTACTGAACTTCAAAATCATTTTAAACCAATTTGGCTGAGTAGAATTGGATACGAAATAGCAATACACACCATTTGCTAGTTTTGTAAGCACCACCGTTTATGGAATGATTAAAGTTTTACTATAATACTTCGTAATTAACTAATTTAAGCGCTGTTTTATAGAATACAATCACTGGGATTATAATATGTACACTAGAAATGCTTTTTCAAATTTTTCTCCTTTTGCCCATAGATGGCGTTGAAAGCGCCTACGGTTCTAACACGAATTTTAATTCTGTTTTTACAGGTAATCAAAATTTGGTAATTACATTCCATAACAACAAGATTAAAGTTTCTTAAGAAAGCTTCAAGTTTGAGATATATAAATAATTAGAATTACGGTGGACTTCACAGTGCGCGCGAGTACTTTTCCTTTATGTGCCTACGCGGGCTTTTTTTTCTTGTGTATGACGGTTCCTCGGGTTTTGGCATCTTTAAGGGGGGTTTCTGCACCTGCTCATCACGGAACATTAAATCTGCCACCCAAGTAACAAGTTACTTTACTTTCGACTCTCCTCCATTTGCTTTAGTACGGCCATAAAGCTCAAGCTGGAGAAACCATTAGAGATGGTTAGAAGCCCCGTAGTTCCGCAATAACCGCGAGATAACAGAACGATAACGCCAGATAACGTATGATAACCGGAGAATATGTGTTACGACCCCCTTCTGGTTGGGAATCTTGCGGGGGTTTATCTTGTCTTTGTTGTACTGTCATCTTTTGTAGAAGGTTGCATTTCCAAAAGTGGGTACTTGGTGCACCTTCTATCCATCCAATTTCCATAAGAAAACCTTAAAAGCTCTTCTCAAAAGGTGAGAGAGGGGGGGGGAGGATGATACTTTCAAAACTTGCAGGATTCCTCGGACGAATCCCAAGAATTCATAGAGACTTGTCAATGATGATTGACTAAGATTCTTTTCTGTCTGCTATTGTTATTGCGGGGTTGTCAGTAAACGCCAAAATCCCGCAGGCTCTTCCACCGTATAGTTCTGTTGGGTGTGTGTCTTTGGGAAAATAAGAGAGAAGAGGGTTTCGCCTTCATCGACGAATTTCCATAAGAAAAGGAAGAAAAGCTAGACGAAGGATATACACATCCTACAACCCAGGAATGTTCCTACAACCTTGTATCATCATTATCTGGGAGATGGAAGTGTCCTAGAACTGTTGGAATCTTCTTTTGTCATCGATTACATGGCAAAGCGGTCACGGATTCTCGATTTGAAAAACCCTTTAAAGATGTTGAAAAGAACCTTTGAATTCAGTCACTGAGGTGTTCTGTGCAAGACGCAAAGTTGCAGACCCCCTATCCCGCCGTTTACCCGATAAAAATCCCCTTTGATACGGTGACATGATCGATTCAATTGATTTCTCTATTAAACTTTTGCGCTGGAATGTTCCATCACGGCTTTTCAAACACCCCGCTGAGGATTTTTTCTCCTTTTTTTCCCCAGCTTTTCAAAGAATCTGGAGAATCTCAAGAATCCTGGATATCGTCAGTTGATGTCAATTGACTCGCTGTTGTCATTGCTTTGCGGGCTTCGTAAAGTGGATTACACAGAAAATGGCGAATCCAATTTAGTTTGTCTCCAACCAAAAGAGAAACCATAAACTTATCAAATTTTGTTGGAAATTTTAGATTTTCAATGGATTTTCGAATTTGGTAAGAGCAATATGTTATTAATATTCGTTGGTTCCGCCGTTTAAGGCAGCGTAAATAATGGATTTGAGTGTAAAACGGCATGGAAAAACTGACTTGCGTAAATTTGTCTCTCACGAATGTCCCCGTGAAACATTTCTCTTCATTAAACGAGTTTTTCCCCAAGTGGAAAAGTTGAAAAGTTCAACGCGTAAATAAGATAAATAGACTCGACTCAACTTTACCCGCAAATGGTGATGACGATGGAACCAGGAGACGCCGTCCCGCTTACACGTGTTCCGGGAGGTGGAAACAAATGACGATCACGGTGCGTCATCAGTAAAACTAGACTTAAAAACAAATATAAACTGAAATTATTTTAAATATGATAGATAACATAAAATATTGGTAATAAATAGTTAGTTTAATAGTATTAATACTTGAATTTAAGTTCAGTTAAAATAAATGACGATCACCGTGCGTCATCAGTTAATCCAGAATCTAAAACAAAAATAAACTAAAATTAGTTTTAGTGCGATAAATAACATAGAACAATATTCAGTAATTCAATTTAATAGTAATAACTTTTAATGTTGCTTGAATCTAGTTTAAATCCAGATTTTAAACTTGTGTCGGGAAACGAGGAACGGAACGATGTCTCGTTCCCGAGAAGTATCGTTCCTGAGAAATATCGTTCCAGAAAGACCACGACTCAGTTTGTAAATAACTTTCAGTCATAATATGAATTTTCGTCAATGGAAAAATTTAAAATAGCACTTGATTCATCCGTATATATAGCTCAGGTTATTCATCCATGGACTTAGGATTTTGGTTCGAACAATATCGAGTATCGTTCCCGTCCCGCAGATTTCCTCTGGAACTAATTTATGTATCCTCCATACCGCTTAGGGTAACCAAGAAATGGGGTTAATGTATGTTTCAGTTTTAGTTTTATATTGCTTAGCAGGATTAGTTTATATTATCCCAATTTTATTGAAACGATACAGCGGGACTCGAGCTCGTCGGGGCCGATGTCGCGATTCGATTTCCTCAGGACCAGACCGTAAGAATGCGGGACTGGAAATGTTTGTCCAAAGTTTTCCATTACTGTATTGTAAGACACGAAACCTCCCATTCAGAGTTGATGGAGGGAAAATTGCGAAGCCCTAGAGGGTGGCTCTAGTCAAAATGACTAGGTTTCAGGTGAAAGGTACGCATTGGCAAGTGATTATCCTTTATGCTAATCAAGGTAGCGAGCGTGTATGCCTTGCAGTTGTTTACCAAAAGGCCCTGCAAAGAATCCTATATCGTGTGGTGCTGGAACTGAAAGATCCCTCACGGCCAGTCTACATCACTCACTCGGGGTCGTCTGCTAGTCTCTCGGATCACCCCCAGCCGCGTTGCCAAGTTAATATTCGAGAATTATCGACAGATGAATAGATTTGACCATTCTAGACCCGGACAATAGGCTGTTCCCTAACTACATAATCCATCGTGTAAGGTCTACCACGACCCACGTAATCGCAATATGCGATCAGCAAAGTGGTATCTTCTCCGTGTTATCAGGGGCTGTCGAGGCTTACCACCCACTAAACTGGTTGATTGTGTGGATATTAGAGAGGGAATTAACATGGGATATCATGTTGATGGAAGGCCCGAGTGAGGAATTCCGTGAATAGGCTCACTTTCTCACTGACACCCTGGGTTTTTGCTCATCCATTTGAGCCAACTGTCAAGTGCTGGGCTGTGGCTTCTTCCACAATCAATGGGGGGTCGGCAACTCACTCATCTCCATCTCCACCATACAATTGAAACAATAGAGCGGATTCCTCTTGGGCCACGTTTCCCACTCATTGAGCTTTTGGGCGTTCCAGAAACCACAAGTATTCCAACATTATTTCCAGAGATTCATGAAAACATATCCCTGGTGTTAAAGTGTCTCCCGCCTGTCATTGCGATTGCAAGGGGAGAGGTCAGAGGTCACCAACAGGTCACAGGTCATCACAAGATGCATTTCAATAGCGACATGCTGAGCAAATTTGCACTGATTTTCTGCTTTTCCAGCCGTTTCCCACCCACACCATCCCCCACGGGGAGGTGGGTGGGGAGTGGGTGGGAACTATTGTTGGCACAGACTCACCTCGCTGGAGAAAAAAAATTTCTACGCCTCCGTACAACAAAAGATGTTTTGACAGCAACACTCCAAACCCACGTCTGGAATTTTTGCCCATAAAAATCACCTATCCCAAGTGGGGGGGCGTGTGGGGAATCGTAGGGGGCGTGGGAAGGGCGTGGGAGGTCATGGGTATCTTTAGCTTCACCTTAAAAAGCACCCTCCAAAAAAATTTGCATGCCTATAGATCCATTTCCAACACCCACTTCACTGTAGCGGACACTTGTATTAAATCAACTGATTAAAATTTCAAAATTCTATTGGTACCAAAATGTTTCCCAGATTTTTTGGTGTTTTTTAGGTATATTTTCAAGTGAGATTTGCTTTGAGTCGTATTTTATACGAGCGTCCGTAGTAGCGGGGGTGGTCTACAGAGTCCTGTATGGAAAAAGGCCTATAACTTTCCATGGTATATCATTAATGTTATCGCTATGATATCATGTTTATCAGCAATGAAGGACCTGCCACTCAGATATAAGAATTTGCTGCTAAGTGCGATTTCGCAGGAAAAAAAAACTTGCGAAATGTAAACGTAATTGTGTCGGAAATGGTAGACATTTTTCCAGAAACCTGTACCTTTTACTTGTGGTCAGCAAACGGATAATGCTTGGCGAAATAAAAAAAAAAAACCTGTTGCTCATTTCCACGCACAAAAAATTATCTTATCGCGGTTTGAACTTCCCGTTTGGTGCTTCATCTCCCCGCAGGAAACACGAGAATTGACGTAAATAGTTTCATTTCCGACGTTTCCACTTTTTGCTGCACGGCGTGGTTTTACAAATAGTTCACGTTTTTATCGCTAGATGGCGCTACTGTAGTGCGATACAGATGAGCCCCTCCCCCTTATTGGTTGGCGCCATTTTGTAAGGGCTTCTCCTATTGGCTGCCGTTTATGGTCATGGCCAGCGTAAATGCGTAGTAAGCGGCCATGTTGTTGGTTAGAAGGCGTCCGACTTTCAGATGAGAAGGTTGCTTTTGCCAAAGTCTGTGCGCACGTCCCCGTTTTGAAGTTTGGACTTGTTGAGAAAATTTGCGATTTAAGCTCTCGCAAACAGGATTTCGTTTTCACCGAGTGACTTGTATTTTGTGATCCCGTTGAAGAGAAGGAAGAAACATGTCGACTCGAGTTTTATCTTTGACGGACATTCGCGGAGCTGCCGTGCACAGCCCCAGGGCCAAACGGCCTCGGATTACGCCCTCTGAAGAGAGCGTGTCACGCGTGAAGCGTTGTTTATTCGGAGCACGTAACCCCGATGAAGCTTTCAGCGCACAACTAGAGGCCCAGGCAGTCATTCAGCAATCTGCAGATGCTAACATGAGAAAGTACAACTTTGATTTTCTACGAGACGTCCCGCTCCAAGGCCGCTTTCAGTGGATCACCAACTCCACAGAGAAAAAACAGTTGCGCATCACAGGTTCGTAGATTTGAAACCGTCGTTAAGGGTCAATATCGCGTAACTCGTTTACGTTCAACGAGATCGCGTATTGCGTGGAACAGAGCAGGCGAAAGTCGCCTTTATGACTTAAAGGCCAAAATCGCGCGCTCCGAGATGCACGGATTGACTGCATAGAGCACGTGTGCGTGAATGACGACGCGGGCACGCGAAATTCGCCTTTATGACATCAGAGTCGATAATCCCTTGCCTTAGTCACGCAATTCTAGACTGTAGAGCTGTAAAAGCTTTTAAACGGAGAAGGGAAATCAAGTGGATGACTGTACAAAACCAATTTGGGGTCGAAGAAACGACTGGGGGTTTTTTAAAAAAATTTAAAACCCGCATTGGGGAAGTGATTGGCTTCTTCAGAGGGTTTTTGGCCTGCCAGACAGACGTCTGGGATTTTTCTTTTTCTCACAAAAAGGCAACTTTTCTTTCCTTTTCCCCTCTTCCCCTTATTGAAAGATGAATCCATCCACCCATTTCCCCTTGCATTTCCCCTGTGTTTTCCCCCCATATCCCGACCGCACAGTTACTTAATACACGTTTCCTCATTAAAATGTAGGTTAATCGAGTGAACTTATCTCTTGTTGTGAGAGGTTAATGGAAAATCTGAAGGGTCGAAGTTTAAAAAACAAAAATTTCCTTGACCTGTCAGACCTAGTCTAGACGGGGGTGGTAGTTGATAGTAAAACTACGCGTACGAGGGGACACGAGTTGTAGGCCTAGGGCGAAAAAAAATCGTAAAAAAAAATACTAGGCCTGTCTGTAGACATCTGTTTTTCCTAGTGTTTTAGAATTTTTTTTAATAATGAATTTTTCTTGGTTTATATTTTGCAGATTTCATGAAAATCTCCAAGCAGCTGGACATGGTCGTCAGTGAGAAGATCAACTGCCAAGATTCTTGCCGAGAATCTTCCCAGAACTGAAGATTCAGACGTAAAACGTTGGGCAGTGGACAGAGAAAAAAAAAATATCCAGAAAGTCAAGCAGTTGTCAACCCCCCCAATAGGAAGAGCAGACGAAGAAGTCCGAACTCAATGGGAGATCAAAGTTTAAAAGACTGATCTCAGAAAATTTTCTCCTACAAATTTCTCGATTATTTTTGATAAGAAAATGGGGTTTCACACACGAAAAAAAAAGAATAATAATAAAATAAGACAAGTCACGTGATCTCAAGTGGCTCAAGTGACTTTTGGGGTGCGTTTTCATTTTGTTTTGGGTACTGTACATAAGAAGAGTCCGCGGGGAACACAATGGAGAAAGTTTAATTTTGTACAAATAAAAAAGAACGGGAATCAATCTGGAAAATGAGGGACAATCTTATCGGCAAAAATCAATCAATCGATGGAATTTTGTTAGTTTTCTTTTGTGTGTGTAATAATCGATTCATGGCTAATTGAAACGTGTCGCATGTGCCTGTGATGTTTTGTTCGTTTATTTTTCTTTGTTTCGTTGGTTTCTATGATTGTTTTGCGTGTTTCGTATTTTGATCTCAAATTATTGAAAAAAATTGGCATTTTTCTGTCCCAGAACCGCAATTTCTGTTGAATTCCTCCCACCCGAATCAATCAATCAATCAATCAGTGAATCAGTCGATCGATCCAGTTCGGTCTTTGATTCTTTTCAACGCTTGGAGTCCCGACAGAAAATTCTCATAGGATTATGTAGAATTGGGGAACAGAGACTCAGTGAGATCTCACAACTTTTAGATTTTTCTCACTGAGATCTCACCGAGTCTCTGTTCCCAAATTCTACATAATCCTATGAGAATTTTCTGTCGGGATCTTTGCAGAGAAAAGTGAAAAATCTGTTTTCCCACCAAAACACAACGCTGCTGAATCTTCTTTTTGTTTGGTTTCTGTCAAAACCCAGATTATGAAATTGTAATAAAATACAAAGAAATTCGTGAAAAATTCACTCTACTGTCTTGATTTCTCTACTACGGACAGTCGTGTAAAACACTATAATCAAGAAATCTGACTTGAAATTATCTTCAGAATTCACGCAAAAATTTGCGAAACATTTTCACGCAAAGAAAATTCGCAAATTCTCAGCATTTGATTTTATATAGGTGTCCGCTGTGGAGAGGAGCGTATGCCAAGCGGCTGGCGGAGCTTCCGTTGCCGGAGGCGTTTGGCGCCTCAGGCGCTTGATGCCCTGAGGCACTTGAACGCCTGAGGGTTTCCCGAATGGCGACCGACACCCTCGGTGTGACACCGGATACTCGTAAAACGTGATCCGTCCCAGCCACGTGGCGCTTAGCATAGAAAAACTCAATAGGAACCTTGAAAGAGGGTTTTTCTCCTTCTCCCTCACTATACGTTTGAAATGATTCGAAACTAAAAAGGGTTCGTAACTGAAGATTTATGAATCCCCGTACAACACAGACGTGTTTGACTGTTGTCTGAACAACTATCTTGTATGTTAGCTTTTGTGTTTACGAGTCCTGGGATGCTCGGACAAGTTTGACTGTTGTCTGAACGGCTATCGTGTCTGTTAGCTTTTGAGTTTGTGAGTCCTGGGATGCTCGGACAAGTTTGACTGTTGTCTGAACAACTATCTTGTCTGTTGTCTGTTAGCTTTTGAGTTTACGAGTCCTGGGATGCTCAGATAAGTTTGTCTGTCGTCTGAACGGCTATCGTGTCTGTTAGCTTTTGAGTTTACGAGTCCTGGGATGCTCAGACAAGTTTGACTGTTGTCTGGACAGTCCCCTTGTCTGTTGTCTGTTAGCTAATGATACATGATTTTACGAGTCCTTGGATGCTCAGAGAAGTTTGACTGTTGTCTGATCAACTGCCTTGTCTGCTGTCTGTTTGTAAAATTATCCTAGCCCGATTAGTATCACCTGTTTATCTAGTGTTATCACCTGTTATCACAGGTTTTTGTCGATAGTAAGTTGCTAACCCTCTCTTTGGATACAGTGCCATTGTAAGGAAATCTTTTCCTCCCCAAAAACGGAGGAATCACACAATAAAAGAAGCGAAAACTCCTCAGAAAAGCTCGGAAGAATAACCAGAAGAATACGCACAATATAATACAGAATAAAAGGTACTGGGGGAGGGGTCTTCAACTCCTCAAAGATGGAGCTATTTGATAACAGGTGATAACAGTTTGATAACAACTGATAACACTGCTTGAATCTAATAACGGAAGATCTGACTCATGTTTAACGTCAAACGAAGGTCTGCGAAAGCTTTTACAGGGTTGCTAACCCCTTTCTATGGGGTAGTGAGACAGTCAACAGACAACAGACAAGCAGACCTTTGATAACAGGTGATAACAGTTTGATAACAACTGATAACACTGCTTGAATCTAATAACAGAGGATCTGACTCCCGTTTAACTTCAAATGAAGTTCTGGAAAGCTTTTACAGGGTTGCTAACCCCTCGTATGGGGTAGTGAGACAGTCAACAGTCAACAGACAATCAGAAATTTGATAGCAGGCGATAACATTTTTATAACAACTGATACACTGTTCGAATCTAATAACACAGGATCCGACTACCGTTTAACTTCAAATGGAGTTCTGCGAAAGCTTTTAGAGGGTTGCCAATCCCTTGTATAGGGTAGTGAGACAGTCAACAGACAAGTAGGCCTTTGATAACAAGTGATAAAAGTTTGATAACAACCGATAACACTGCTTGAATCGGAATAACTCAGGATCTAACTCCTGTTTAACTTTAAACGGAGTTCTGGGAAAGCTTTTAGAGGGTTGCTAACCCTTCTATGGGGTAGTGAGACAGTCAACAGACAACAGACAAGCAGACCTTTGATAACAGGCGATAACAGTTTGCTAATAACCGATAACACTGCTTGAATCGGAATTAGACAGGATCTAACTCCCGTTTAACTTCAAATGGAATTCTGGGAAAGCTTTTAGAGGGTTGCTAACCCTTCTATGGGGGTTAGTGGGGGTGGGCCCAGATTGTAGAGGTTGTGTGTCTGCCTTTATTTCTGTTTCTTACACCCCACCTTTATAACTGT
Organism: Eulimnadia texana; assembly: GCA_002872375.1. NCBI lineage: Eukaryota > Metazoa > Arthropoda > Branchiopoda > Diplostraca > Limnadiidae > Eulimnadia > Eulimnadia texana. The sequence continues at coordinate 17,750,257 of NKDA01000001.1, forward strand.
GGCCCTGGGCGGCCAGGTGCGCTTCTTTCAGGATCTTCACTTTCTTGGTTTACCTTGGATTTGTGTATTGTTGAGTGCAGGGCATAAAAATAGATGGAAAAGTGTAGAGGTACGGCGTGTCACAATGAAGGGATTAGGATTTTGTTGTGACTAGGTAGTAGTAGGAGTTGCTAGGAGTATGTGGTAGAGTTAGTAAGTATGAAGCAGGGTAGTAATAGAACCAATGGTAGTAAGAGGGGTAGGAGCAGAGGCAAGAGAAGTGGTGTAGCAGTAGTAGAAATACGTAGCAGTAATTGGTAGTAGTCGGAGGAGTGGTAGCGGTGGTAGTAGAAGTAGTAACGTTGGAGAGTAAACGGAGTACGGAGTAGTTGAAGTAGTAGGAGTGGAGCAGCAGGAGAAGAGTAGTGATAGTAGCAGTATAACTAGCAGTAGTAGTTGAACTAGCAGGCGATTGGAGTGGTAGTATTAGTAGTAGCAGTAGTAGTAGTAGTAGAAGAAGAAGTAGTAGTAGGAGTGGAGTAGCAGGAGGGGAGTAGTAGCAGTAGCAGTATAACTAGTAGTAGTAGTTGAACTAGCAGAAGGAGTGGAATTGTAGTACCAGCAGCAGCAGCAGCAGCAGTAGTAGTAGAAGAAGAAGGAGGAGGAGAGGTAGTTGTAGCAGTAGGAACTGAAGTAGTAGCTAACTACTGTTCTTACTAGCTACAGCACTGAAACTAAATACTATAGTCTGAACTGTGAACCATACCACTTTTAATCTGTTGCTACAACTTATCAACAGTATAGCACGTCTTATAGTATCGATATCACTACTATCGTAATAGTTATTACTAGCCATTACTAAGCACTACAACCACTACTACTACCACCACTACTACTACCAGCCTCTTCAAATGTGATTTTTGTTGAAAAGAAAAACAAAGTAAATTCTGCTACTAGCAATAGCCTACTAACAGTAGGACTACTAATATCGATAACTACTCGGACTGCAGCCACTGCTATTGCTACTAACTAATTGCCACTAAAACTAGACTGAATTATTCATGAAAACCTATCCCTGATTGGCGAAAGTGACTAAACTTTGCTACAAGGCTTATAGCTTAGTATAGCTAGCTACTACTACTACCACTACCAGTAGCAAACAGAGGGAAAGAGTCTTGAAATCTGATTTAGCCGGGAAGCTGAGAAGACTAAGTAAGTTTTGCTACTAGTATAGTTTACTAACGGTTCAAGTGCCTAGTATCGATACTAGAATAGTAGCTACTACTTGCTACTACTAGTTACCACTACTAACTACTACTACGACTAGAAAGAATGACAAAGGTATTGGAATTTGATCTATTTAAATTAAAACTAGCTAAGCTTGCTAATGGTATTATAGCTGAATACAGCTAACCACTACTATTAGCAGTTGTAAACGGGAGGAATAGCAAAAAGGTATTGAGATCTGTTCTTATTAGCTGTGAAAATAAAGCAAGTTCTGCTACTAGCTACTATATTAGCTCATCACTAGGAATACCTAGTATGGGTAGCTACTTCTAACTTGCAGTCTTGTAGCTACCGCCGCTAACTAACTATTACTAGCAGTAGCAAACAAGGAGGAACAGACAATGCTGCTACTTAGAACAGCTTATACTAACAGTAGGACTACTTACTATGTATTACTACTATATAGCTACTATATCCCTACTACTACAGCTACTTCCAACTTTCAGTCTTGTAGCTTACTACTACTAACTGCTACTATTAGCAGTAGCAAACGGGAGGAACAGGAAAAATGTCTCGAAATGTGATCTGGAGCTGGGAAAAACTGGGTAAATTCTTGTGGAAATATTTGCGTGGCTGTTACAACAATGAAGGTGCAGCTGTCGAAGGAGGACTCCCCGCAGATTTTCTCGAGGAGTTTGGTTTTGTGGAGCGCGGGGGGAAAAGCGCAACAAGTTCTCCGTGTCATTTTGTCAACGCTTCGATTCTGAACGCGTCATCGAGCACCGTGGAAGCTTGAGAAACTCCACCAGCAGCTCACACAAAAATCAATACAAAAGAAACCGTTTTATAGACTCCCAAGAAGGAATTTGCCCCCTCCAAAAAGTCCAGCGTAACCAATCGACACAATCTCTCCCTCCCGAAAAGAGACGCCGCACGCTTACAAATCTTGCGTCTTCTACCAAAATTAAGTGAATTTTTAAAATTAATTTTGAATTAAACCAAACGCATTTAAATTTACCCTTACATCGACTGCAATCAATAAACTTGCAATAAACTGTGCAGCAGTAGCAAAATCTGAATATTTGGGAGCAACGCCATCTATTGAGCAAAATATTGTAACCCTTTTATAAAATTTGTTATTTATTTTATATCAATAAGCACAATACCGTTCTATTAAGAACCTTTAAGTTAACTTAAATTCCATAAATCTTGACGAAATATTGATTAGGTAAATAATGGTGGAAGAAATACGTGTGGAGGGAGGGACAAGTGCTGTGGTGCGCTTCACTTGCTTCGAGTCTATTGAGGAGTGTATCTACTTGAATGGTTTTCTTGTTGCAAGTTTGGAAGGTGGCACATGTTGCTCTGCCAGATTCTTGGGACTTTTAGGTCCATTGTGGCAGCAAAGTGTCCAAGTCTCGTGAAGCGTGAAAAAGTTTTTCAAGAGCCTTTTCCCTCTATCAAAGCGTTTTCTGACTTGTTTCGCCGGGGCTGAAACTTTTCTGACGTCCTTCCAACAATCTTACTCGTTAGCCGCAAGTTTCAAACCTTTTCTTGTTACAAGTGAACAAGTCCCAAAGTGCATTAGAAACCCATCAACAGACAATACGAAACCCTCGAGTTCTTTCAGTGTTCCCCACATTTTTTGGCTCTTTTTTTTTGTAGTCGCTTTCTAACAATAGAAGACTTGTACAACACATTCCAGTCCTGTACCCCAGTACGTTCCCGTTAGAAAAGTCATACGGTTGAGGACCGAATGACTGGTAGCTGAACACTAGCTTCCCTCTGAATCACTAGCCGAACAGTAGCTGAACTCACGTTAGTTACTAAAACTGAACTTTCTGAATAAGGGTTTGAATACTGCATGACTTAGTTCTTGAGAAATCCAAGCGTACGAACCGTGTGAAAGTGGGCCAGTTTCGCACTATCGTTTAGCTGAATCCCTGGTAATCATGCAGCATTCAGAGGGTCATTCAGTCGTATGGCTAGCGCATAATTTTTCCAACGGGTTATCATGTGTTATAAGCCTTGTACGGGTCTTGGAGACAAAGTCAGGGACTAATTTTAACTTTTTCTGTGTTTTTTTTATATTTTTTGTCTTTTTGGTGGTTGGAGAAATTGAGGAAGAGAGAAATAAAGGAAAGCGCGGAGCAGCCTAGCACACGGCCGGAAGCAGCTGCAGCGCAAGCAGCACGTCAAGAAGCCACTCGCCCGCCCGCCCGCCACCCGGGTACCGCCATCAAGACGATAACACCTGATAACAGTCGATAACAGTTGATAACAGGGACATAACAGGTGATAATGCTCGGGCATCCAAGAATGTCTACAGGTAGTTGTGAGCTTATATGAATGATAGCAGGTGATAACGTATTGATAATGTGTGACAGCAGTTGATAACAGTTGATAAGTCCTGATAATACGGGAGACAACGCTTGATAACACTCGATAACAGGTGATAACAGGTGGTAAACCAAGATTTGTAGGCGGTTTTGAGCTTGGATTTGAATGATAGCGAGTGATAGCAGATGATGATAGGTTGGTAGCGCGTTGATTTAGTGCTGAGGTAGACGATAACACCTGAAAACACCTGATAACACTTGATAACAGGTGATAACAGGTGATAATCCAAAGATTTCTACGCGGTTTTGAGCTTGGATATGAATGATAGCGAGTGATAGAAGATGATGATAGGTTGGTAACACGTTGATATATTGTTAAGGTAGATGATAACACCTGATAACACTTGATAACAGGTGATAACAGGTGATAATCTAAGATTTATAGGTAGTTTTGAGCTTAGATATCAATGATGGTAGGTGGTAATAAGCTGATATCACATGATAGGTGTTGATAACGTGTTGATAAAAGTTGAAAGACCTGATAACAAGGAGATAAGACTCGATAATACTTGATAACACCTCAACAAGGGGTCCGAAACTCTGAGAAAAAGTGTACGAAGATTATTTGATAACTTGCGATAGCATATAGATAACAGGGAGATAACAGGTTGAGAGCAGAGATAGCATGACCTCGGTTATACGAAGATTATTGGTAGTTTCGAACCCTTTGCACCTCAACGTGCAAGAAAAATAGGCATTTTCCATTCTTTCATTGATGTTAACTATTGATAACAGCTGATAACATGTTGAAAAGACCTTGAGAACGGGGTGATAATAACACTCGATAGAAGCTATAGAGTTCCAGGATTAAGAAAGTCTGCTAACCAATGATAACTATTGATAAAAAGCTGATAACATGTTGATAACACTTGATAACATGCTATATTTTTTCCATTTTTGGATCGTTGGGTGAACTTGCATTTGGTGGCGTTCTGAAGACGGTGAACACATGCGAGTCGCGCGTATACGTAACGCGAGACGCATTAGACGCTTCCGACTTGCGCCCTTTCCCAGATGTTCTAGTTTTCTGGCTTTTGTCTATAGTGGGGAAGCTCGTTTAATTGATTCCAACGTCTATTATACACCCCAGACACGTGTTATCATCATGTTAACAAACTGTTATCTACGTATCATCGCTCCGGACCTGAGATTCCTCCGAGTCTCTCTCACCTGAGATTCCTCAGGGTCTCAGGAATCTCTCAGCTGCGATTCTCGCACCTGCCAAGAAGTATCCCAAATGGAGATTTTCACGTCCCCGGGCAAGGTAAACTTTTAATGAAGTACGTCTGCTAAGTTAAGTGACGGCTGTTTCATGTTCAATTGTACCTGTAAAGCAGTCTGGCCTGACGTCTGACTGTCTGATGTCTGAACTGCTCTACCCCCCTCCTCTTCTTACTGATAGTTCCCCTCGCTACCTGCTCCCCCAGCTACACTTACTACTCTTATCCACGCTTCATCACTATTTCTCCATATCTGCTGAACAAACAAACCACAAAAACACCCCATATACGGACTGCAAGGGCCCTCCAACTCCACGCACGGATCTTCAACAACCCACCAAAATTCAAATTCTGACAAAATACAAAATATTCTAAATAAAAACTACTAAAACACAAGCAAGTCATCTACTGTAACTTTCAAAATAACCAAATGCTGACAAATTTTGGAATATTTAGTAGTTTTTAATCAGCGCCATCTAGCGGTAGAAGCTTAAAACACCTCAAATCCTTAATTCATTCAACGCGTTCTACTCCCAGCAATGTCACTTAACTTAAAGAATAAATTTTTATTGAAGTTTTTGTTGAAATGTGAATAATGATGGACTGCTCAAGAAGTGGAGGGAGCTGGAAGGAACCTGAGGAATCGGGCTGCTGAGATAGTCATCTCTCTTCTTCCAATAGGTTTTCCGAGGAAACACGAAACCCTCTACTAATCTCGATTAATCTGCGATAATATTCATACACTGGGACATTTTGGGGTTTTTTTTTCCTCCACAGTAAAACTTAAATTTTGAAGATTTTCGTGGAGAAGAAGAAGAAGAAAAAAATGTTGGAGAAGCAGCTGGTGCCATCAAGTGCGCAAGAAAACGTGGCCCAGGAAGCAGCTGGTCAGTTACGACAGCCCACCCTCTGTCTCTTCAATACAAACCGAGATTCTTTTTCTCTCAGATTCATAGAGTCAAGATTCACGATTCTCAGTACACTGTGGCGAAAAAAAGACACTTTCACCGGGTAAAACAGTGGTGAAAGTTTTTTTTCACCCCTTAGATTTCTGGTGAAAGTCTTTTTTTTTCACCCCCTGAATTTGCGGTGAAAGGGCCTTTTTTCGCCACAGTGTACAGTTGCGTTACAGTGTTGTGTAATTGCGTAATTCATCACAATTGCAATTACTTTAGTGTTAGATTTAATTAATTACAGTTAAAATTACTTGCAAAAATTATTTACAATTGCAAAATTACAATTAGAATTAACAATTACACAACATTGGCTGAGACAGCGTTGTATAATAGCGGATAAAGAAGTAATTAAATTTAGTCTGATTTACTTAGAGGGAAAAGTAATTTAATTACTATTACAATTACTTGCAAACAGTATTTGCAATTGCAAAATTACAGTTACAAATTAACAATTACACAACACTGGCTGAGACAGCGTTGTATAATAGCGGATAAGAAAGTAATTAAATTTAGTCTGAATTACTTAGAGAAAAAAGTAATTTAATTACAGTTACAATTACTTGCAAAAATTATTTGCAATTGCAAAATTACAATTACAAATTAACAAATATACAACACTGGCTGGGACAGCGTTTTATAATAGCGGATAAAGAAGTAATTAAATTTAGTCTGAATTACTTAGAGGAAAAAGTAATTTAATTACAGTTACAATTACTTGCAAAAATTATTTGCAAATACAAAATTACAATTACAAATTAACAATTACACAACACTGGCTGGGACAGCGTTGTATAATAGCGGATAAAGAAGTAATTAAATTTAGTCTGAATTACTCAGAGGAGAAAGTAATTTAATTACAGTTACAATTACTTTAGTGTTAGACGTAATTAATTACAGTTACAATTACTTACAAAAATTATTTGCAAATACAAAATTGCAATTACAAATTAACAATTACACAACACTGGCTGAGACAGCGTTGTATAATAGCGGATAAAGAAGTAATTAAATTTAGTCTGAATTACTTAGAGGAAAAAGTAATTTAATTACAATTACAATTACTTGCAAACAGTATTTGCAAATACAAAATTACAATTAGAAATTAGCAATTACACAACACTGGCTGGGACAGCGTTGTATAATAGCGGATAAGAAAGTAATTAAATTTAGTCTGAATTACTTAGAGGAAAAAGTAATTTAATTACAGTAACAATTACTTGCAGAAAGTATTTGCAAATACAAAAAATTACAATTAGAAATTAACAATTACACAATATTAGTTGCATATTATAAATTGTAATTTTTTCTGAATTATTTTTTTCTGAATTTTTCCAAGGTGCGGTATACCTGTTTGGACTTCCGTTGGACGTCACGGTAAAGGGCTTGCCCAGGCATGATGCTTGTGACCGAAATGTAAAGCGTGTCCGCTTTTTACTTCGGTACTAAATCTCCAAGATTTTGTCCGTTCCGAGGGGTCCGAAACTCCGAGGAAAAGTGTACGAAGATTATTTGATAACGTATGATAACACGGAGATAACAGATTGATAACAGTGATACCACGGCCTAGGTGTACGAAGATAACTGGAAGTTTCGGACCCCCTTGGTCCGTTCCAACGTCCGTCCGCGTCTTAACATGTCCGCTCAAGTCCGAGAACTTGTTCCGACCAAGTGCTTCCATTTTTAGGGGGAAATTCCCTGTTTTTAGGGGGGGAAATGGCACTAGGAAGGGAAAAAAGAGGGAAAGAGGGGGAAAAACCAGGGAAACCGAAGAAATCTTGACTTGTTTCTATAGCGACATGTTATTTGACTCATTTTTTTGTCAACAATGATTAGATTTCCCTTTGGAACTGCAAATTAATGATGAAATATATCTTACAAATCAATAACTGTGTTTTTCATTAATTATAAATGGAAGGGAAGAACGAGGGAAAACGGGGAAATGAGAGGGGGAAATAGGGGAAAATCAAGAAATTTTTGTCTGAGGGGAAAAAAAGGGAAAATAGAGGCTCCTACCAGGGAAGCCCAAACTTGAAAGTGGAATCGCTGGTTCCGACCTGTGCTGTGCAAAGTCCTCACAACCTGGAAAATCAATCAAAGTTGAAAAACTAACAAGTGATAACACTTGATAACACTCTGATAACACTCTGATAACGCGTAAAACCACGCACGTCGAGTTTCTAAATCTGTCACAATTATATCTCATCTTATCATTTATACAGTTTTTTTTTCTGGTCACGTAAATCTTGTAAGAATCTTTAAGAATCTCACTTTTGTAGAAAATTAACTTATTAATAACAGGGAAGATTACGAAAGAGTGAAAAATAAATAAATAAATAAATAAATAAATAAATAAATAACTTGACCGGCTCTGATGACTTCGCACAATTTGGCGCCATGTTGCTAGGCGCCGCACAAATCCTCATTCGAACCGCAAAATTACTTCAGAATGATTGAATAAGCAATAAATTAGCTTTATTTTTCAATACTGAGTACGTTTTTTTAAAATGAATTAGGTTAATTAGAAATAACAAGTACTCACGTGGTCGGTAAGTGAAAACGGGCGTTCTACGGCGAATCGAACGCTACACTCAGTGCCACGCTACTTTCAGAGCGCGGTAAATTCGAAGTTCATCAAAAACAAAACAAAAAATTATTAAATAAATATAAAATACACACTATGAATAGCTTTGCTTATTTTTAATTAAATTTCCGTTAATATGTATTTACAAAAACAAAATTTTAATTTTGTACTAAGGTAAATCGAACGCTACACTCACTGCCACGCTACTTTCAACCGCGCGCTAAATTTCAAATTTATCAAAACAAAACAAAAAATTATTAAATAAACATAAAATACACACTATGAATAGTTTTACTTATTTTAAATTAAATTTCCGTTAATATGTATTTTCAAAAACAAAATTTTAATTTTGTACTAAGGTAAATCGAACGCTACACTCACTGCCACGCTACTTTCAACCGCGCGCTAAATTTCAAATTTATCAAAACAAAGCAAAAATTTATTAAATAAATATAAAATGCATACTATGAATAGCTTTGCTTACTTTTAATTAAATTTCCGTTAATATGTATTTTCAACAACAAAATTTTAATTTTGTACTAAGGTAAATCGAACGCTACACTCAGTGCCACGCTACTTTGAGAGCGCGGTAAATTCGAAGTTCATCAAAAACAAAATAAATATTTACTAAATAAATATAAAATACATAATATGAAGGGTTTTACTTATTTTAAGTTAAATTTCCGTTAATATGTATTTTTAAAAACAAAATTTTAATTTTGTACGAAGGTAAATCGAACGCTACACTCAGTGCCACTCTACTTTCAGAGCGCGGTAAATTCGAAGTTTCATAAAAAAACGAAACAAATATTCACTAAATAAATACATGGAAATGTAATTTAATAATATTTTACAACGATTTTTCATATTAATTTAATAATAATAATTCAGTAAACAGCAAATATAAATTTTGTTCTTCAGAAGATCGAAACGCTACACTCAGTGCGGCGCTAACTTCAACCGCGCGCCAAAATTCAAACTTTTATCAAAATAAAACACAAAATTTATTCAGTAAATACACGAAAGTATATTGTAATAATATTTTACAATGATTTTTAATATTACTTCAATACTAATAATTCAGTAAACAGCAAATAAAAATTTTGTTCCTCAGAAAATCGAACTCTACACTGAAGTGCGGCGCCATTTTGAAAGCGCGCCAAATTCAAACCGCGCGCGCAAAAATCAATTTTAGCGGGAAATTATTGAAATTTTACCCATTGTGAAGCCTGTATTAGGCTAGGATAAGTCGAAATAAATCAAGGACAAGTTGAAGTATTGTAACGAGGAGGTTATTAAACTCTTTTTTGTTGATTTGTTTGGTCTGTGTTGGAAAAGCCGAGTCCCGTCAAGGTCAGCTTTACGCCGGGGAACTTTGCACTGCGCACCGTAGAAACAAGCAGACCAAGCGAGGAGTCTGAATGAAAAAAGGGAAATGACAAAACTCATGATGGATAACACGAAAACATAAAACAGCGTTAAATTTCAAGCGTAGAGAGAGAGAGATAGGAAAAAAAATATAATACTTTTGGACTCCATAATGATGCAGCACCAGTAGCCGTGTTTTTTTAATGAGACCCCGTAAAGAAAACCCTTTGATTTGAAACCTTTTTCTTAAACAGAAAATTACAAAAGCTGAACATTTTCTTTAAAAAAAAGAAAAGGGAAATGATAACCGTGGTCAAGTTTATGATCCTGTCCAATTTGTACGGTGGTCATTAAAAAAAAAAAAAACTGAACCGATCAACTCAAGAGTTAGACAAGCAAGACTAAATTTAATAAATATATCTATATATACTTAAAATATATCAAAAGTGTTTATCATATTCTGAAATCTGTAATATTCCTCGTTAAATGCGTAATTTATTTGATATCTTGTACGCAATACTTTCAAAATAGTTTAAAATCTGCCGCTAGATGGCGTTAGCAATCAAGGCATATTTTAAGTTTAATATGGCGTTCAGTAAATTAGGTTTTAATATGTTAATATGCGCAGGAAAAGTCTGGGATTTAAGTGTTTTGTACTTGAGACGTTTGGCTATTTTTTATGATTTTTAAAATATTTTAGAAAAACGGGAAGTATTTTTAATATATAGTCAAAGTTAAGTCAAACTTTCATCCATTGTTTTCTTATGGCAGAAATTTGGACTCGCTGTTATCCCTTTAAACATTGCTTCCACTTTAATTTTCCCCTTTTCCCCTCTTCCCTTATTCTTCCCTTTTTCCCTTACGTACTACAATACAGAGCCTACGTTTAAATTTTCCCTTTTTCTCTCTTCACTTATTTTTACCTTTGTACACCCCATTTTCCCCTTTCTCAGGGAATTTCACTGGAAAGTGGAAACACTGCCTTCAAAATGCAATGAAGAGACTAGGAATTATAATTAAATTAAAGCTAATTTTTCATATAACAGGTTAGTAAAGATAAAATAACATAACTACAAGGTTTTTAGTTGTTTTGGTAGAAAACAGGATTTCATCTTTAAAGTTTTCACGTTGTTTTTGTATATTTACGCTGTGAAAAACCTAAACTTGCAATTTAATTTTCAAGAAAGTATCAAAGTATTAAAAAATTTGCCATTTAATACAATTTTGTAAGTAATTTAATAGTAGTTTTCACGTAGCAAAAAAATGTTCCCCTAGTTAAACTAATCAGCTGATCGAAGCCCCTTGCCTCTGTTCATAATTTCCAGGGAAATTCCCTTCAAAAGGGAAAACTGGATTTTAAAAGGGAAAAATAAGGGGGGAAAACGGAAGTATAGCGTCTATCCCAGATGGAGGGGAAAAGAGAAATCTACGAGGGAAGGGAAAGAAAGGGAAAACGGCGCCCTCTATACTATACCATCATTATGATTTTACTCTCGACAATGGTTAAAATTATTCATGGAATTTGAATTAAGAAGAGTTGAAATAAAAACAACAACAAACTTGTATATTGCAAAAAACGTGTCCCGTTCTGTTTTCCATCCGGTGTCGTCGAGAACAAATTAACGAAACAGTAAACGAGAACTTTGCAAAATGCAGTGATTTTCAGTTTCAATCAAATGGTCCCCCCGCATTATCAATCAACCAAGGCATAAACCTACAACTACAAATGTCTAAGACTAACAAACAGAAATAAAAAGACAATCAAACGCTAGATGATGTTTTTGAGAGTCGTAAGGCAATCAATTTGTACATGAAGCATCGAGACGCAGGCTCTAGCGACACTTCGATTCTGGTCGATATAAACTTCTCCGGGGAGAAAAAAAATCTTCGGGTGAGATAAATTGCACAAACATTGTCAGAGGAACACGTTGGGTAAAGCAAAACTACGAGTAACGATTCACCATAACCAGCAATATCGCACGAAATTTCAAACAGCCGGAAAACAAACGAAAAACGCTCTCCACAGAACTCGCACCAGAGACGCGACTCCAGATCGGGAATGGCTCACTTTTTTTTTCTCAAATTTTTTCACAGGGAAGTTTCTTCCTCCCGTTTTATTGCAAATGGCGACTAGCAGCAAACAATAGTTCATTCCCGATTCGACAGGTAACTACAGCAGTGTCAGATGTAACTGTAAGAGATTACAATAAGATTTAATCAGTAACATATTTCAATGTTATTTTCAGAGCTGCAAGTAAAAATACCTTATGGACGGAATGTGCGTTGTGTTTTAAGGTTTTCCGCAATCCACATCTACGCAGCCGGTTGGTTCTCGCACTTGACGACGACTTCGGTAATTGGCTAAAAGATAAAATTTCATTTTAGTTTCGATTCAGTAACCAGAGTTTTACTGGAACGGGGAAAAATCCCGCAATGAGTCTCGTTCAGGTACAAAAAATGATAACTGTAACAATCTCTAAGGACTTACCATTCTTTCGGCTTGCGTCTGTAGCCCAGCCTTGGCCACGAGCTGCTGGAGTCGCTTGAGTTCTTTGAGCAGCGTGGCGTTGTCGGCTTCCAGTCGACTCACTCTCAACCGGTAATCCGCGTTCTCGTCAACGAGCAGCGAGGCCTGCCGTTCCAGGGTGTCCATGTACTCTTTCTTTTTTCTGCGACTTTCCTGAGCCGAGATCTGCAAACGAATGGCACGATTAAGGAATGTCTGATTGCGCGTGTTGAACGTTTGCGAGCGCTTACCTTGTTTTTGATTTTCCGCCGAATCTTCTTGAGCGATTTTTCTTCGGCCTTTGTCAACGGCAGTTTGGTTGGGACAGAGTAGCCCTCGGCCAGCAAGGTGCGCTTCTCCTCCTCGGTCAGGTTCAGCACTCCGATCGATCCTTTCTGTAAAATTCGAAACGGGAAGTGAAAACCTTGTTCGTTGATACTCCATTCCACTAAATGATAAATCGAGCCATTGCTAAAAATGCTGTAGAAAACTAACCCCTCTATTACGGACGGGGAAGTTGAAAATGTTTTATTGAAAAAAAAAATAATTTAAAATGTACAGAAAAATTGCAAAAAATTAATGAAAAACTTTGGTGCTAAGAAAATTTTCGAATTATTGATAGTTGATTTAGCAGTAGTGTCCGCTATAGAGAGGTTCGCTTTTGGGATATGCTTTTATACCGGTTGATAACTGATCAGAGGGCTGTTGATGGGCTGTCTGCTGGAAGAGGCGTGTCCCAGACTGGTCTTGGGTATCAGGATACGCCCCCCGGTGGGCGTCGCGCCGCGCGGGGAGGAAACGTCGCGCGTCGGGGAGAGACTGCCTTCACTATCGCTGCTCGTCGACGAGGGAGGTGTTGGCGGTAGAGTGAAAACTGATAAAAAAAAAGACGATAAGAGTCAATAACAGAAAATAAAATTCCGCCCCCAATTCCCGTATTTGTGTCCCCAATATACAATACAACACACTTGTGTTTGATTAATGTCTAGTTATTATAACATGTGGTCCCATTGAAAACTGCTGTTCTGTGAACACACAAAAGCTCGTTCATTGTGCTCGACAATAAACGTTTTCTTCGTTCCCGTTTTCTTACAGCAGAAACAAGTAATGAATTTGTAAAATACATTGATCCACTAGACTTAGATCATTGAGTTGACTTCGGAAAATTATATTTATTTTGCTTAAAATTCATGAAATTTAATATAATTATTATGTTTAGTTTCGTACCGTTGTTCTCGAGCTGAATGCTGAGTCGAGGCAGAATTATTCGCGACGGGGTAGCAGCCTGCCAAACAGAAAAAATCACATAATGAATTAAAAATCAATCAAATTATATGTAAGTAAGTTAAAAAGGAGCAATTGAAAAAGTACACAAACAAACCTGTCGACTCGCTGTTTCTCGGGGAGCGATTTTTGTCTGCGGGACAGGAGTCGCAGAGCTGTTCGTCTCGGGACACAGGTTGAGAAACTCGTCTCCGTTGCCCGCTCGGGACGACGACTCGCTCGCGGGGCTCGGGCTGCTCGGGAGCTCCAGTTTGATCAGCTTCGCCCCATCTTCGAGGAAGCATTTCCGGACAGTTGCTAAAAATAGACAAAACACAAATAGGTTATTACATTGTAATAACAGGATTATAAGTTATCCCTCTCTTTGTCATGAAAAGGAAGATAATTTTTAAGGTTTCGCTTAAATCATTTTTATTGAATAACCGAGGCGGAAGCGGGTGAAAACTTTTTGTGTGCGTAAGATAATTGATTGCCAAAACGGAGGGAACATGGAAAAACAAATTGAAATTGAATGAAAAAATATAAAAGGGAAAAGGAAGAGCAAACTAAAAACAGGAGCACAAAAAGCCCAATTGTCTTTCTATACCGGAAGCTGCAACAGGTGCTTTGACGTCAATAACATTAGACGAATCGGCAACGCTGTACGAGTGTTCGGTGCTGATTGGCGCCAAATTCAAATTCAGTCGATTGTCTTTGAACTTCTCGTCGCGGGAGTCGCAGAATGCGGCGTCTGTGATGAGCCGGTCGCGGAGGATCACCATTGACGAATCGTCGTTCAAATCATCGTCCGGATTGTGCAGAATCAGATTAATGTTATGCGAGTGCCATTTGTCGTCTTCTTCCTGGTAATCAATCCGCTCTGCCATGGGCTGCAATTCAAATCGATACATAAGTTTCGTGTTTAATTATTAACTTAAGAGAAACCAATTAACCAAATGAATATAACTGGGTTGAGTCAATACGATATGTTTATGCAGTTGTTATTGCATTTGTGACCTTGTCACTATGACGACAGACAATAAAAGCTTAACACTAGAACCCGACATTGAAACCGATATTCACATTTACGCTGAATTTACGTCTAACATGACCATAACTAGAGACCTTTCATTTGTTTCAGTACAAAATTTGATCTTTTCAAAGTCGGAAGTTGAACCCGCGCACACGTATTGCCCTTCACAATCGAGAAACAGGTTTGGCAAGCGTTCAACCGAAAGTTGCGCATCAAAATTCAGCCTTAGAAGAGTAAAAAGTGAAAGAATGGCCTTTTATGCAGGAGTTGAACGTACCTGCCTCGACCATCCCATCAAGGGGTCCCTGACTTGCCTTGTGGCTTTAAAAAAAGCGTCCCAACGGTCACTTAAAAGCTTAGAACATACAAAATTTAACTCTAATTTCTATCAAATTTGATTAGGGAAAGTCGGTTCGAGTGAAGAAAACAATGTCTGCTATTCCTGCGGTTTTCATTCTTTGGTTTTTCATGGGGGGAGGAAGTTGAACAGTGGCCTTGACCGTTAGAAAAACTCCCGATTGCGGACTGTAGCGAATCTAACGCCATCTATCGTCAGCCAAGCAGTGATGCTGAATAAAAACTTGCATTAAGGGTTGATGGAAGGACATGGAAAGATCCTAAATGAGCAAGAAAGTGGACGGACTGGGTAAAAAGTGGCTGCACGGGATTCAATAACCCTTGTTGCCCTTGACACCGGTCAGATAATCGACGAAAGACCTCGAGGAGAACTGTAAAACAAGATCTGGTAATCGCTGCGAGGAATCAGTGGAAAGGCCACTTTTCCGACAGGTTTTTAGCGCTTGCCGAGAACAAGTTGGCATTCAACATACGCTCAGTAGTTAGTTTTTTGTGATCCGCGTGTAGTTGAGAGTGAGTTAGACCAGTGTGGAATACCGAGAAGGTCATTGGTTTCTTCAGCTGCTGGAGGCAACAACCGACTTGCCTTTTGCTTGAAAAACTTTCCATTTTCCAACATGGCTGCCAGGTTTATTTATAAAAGAAAAAGAGGAAAAGATTCTCTCAACCTTCCCTCGGTCCTGTTGTGTTCACTTGCAAAACAGGTACCTTCTCTTGCCCTAGAGAGGTTTTCGAGTCAAAGTCAAGGTCGTTACAGGTGCTTTTACGGACACTCTACTACTCGAGGCAAAATATAAAAAGTGTTGATCACTGTTGTACACTCTCGTCCTATTTGCGTTTCTCCTGTTGTTTGTCAGACTTATTAAAAACACTGTACAACTTAAAATTAAAGTTTTTCAGCTTAGCAATTAGTGGTTTTCAGTGGTACACCATCTGTCGGTGTTATTGAAACGGGAAGGTAGCGAAAGTATTTGAGAAACCAACGTACCGAATCCAGAGAATGAGGTTCCCACAGTTCGGGTATAACATCCATGCCTTCGATATAATCACACAACTGTTGCTCCAAGATAAAAGAGTCCATTTTTCGCGATGTTGCCAAATTTGCGCAAAAAGCAACAAGTTTCAAATATGTAGAAAACTTCGGTAGATTTTTCGAGAATTGTACTTGTGGAGTGAAGTTACTGTAGTCTGCAAAGGAAGATATGAGAGAAGTGAATGAAATCGAAAAGAAAAATGCCGGCTTTTTGACCGTGAAGAACGACAAGTTTCCGCCTCCTCTCACGAACGCGGTTCTCGTTCAACTAAACTCCCTTTCCGCAGTCGAAAACTGCCCGTTCGCTCGGTGAATCGAGCCGGCAGCCATTTGAACAAGCCAAGCGATAAAACATTCCCACACAACCAGTAATACATTTTTCGCATTACAATCAATGTTCACGTTTTAAATAATAATATTTCGCAAATTTTCGTGTACATTCTAGTGCTCACATCTGTGTAAATACTGATTTTTGTTCTAAAAATTATCTTTAACGGTTTGCAAGTTTTTTTGTTTCGAGATTTTAAGGTTGTTGTAGTCAGGTGAAGTTTAGTAAATGATTTAGTTGAATTAATTCTGAAATTAAATTAAATTTTGAGTTTTTCTATTTTTTGCCAATAGATGGCGTTGAAAATTTTGTCTAAAATTTACTATGAATATAATGATTAATTATGGTTTAGTGATTTCAGTCGGTTAAGGCTTAGTTTTTACGTATTTTAAAGTATGTTTGAGATAACAGTTTGCCTAATCAACGAAATGGTGGATTAAACAGTTGAAGCGGAATGCCGGCTCACATGATAAGCGCTGAACGTCTGTGAAAATTTTATAAAAATATGACGTTTTTGCAAAAGTTATATTATCCTATTCCATGTAAACGTCTACGTATTTTAAAGTATGTTTGATATAACAGTTTGCATAATCAACGAACTGGTGGATAAAACAAGTTGAAGCGAAATGCCGGCTCATATGATAAGCACTGAAGTTCTGCGTAAATTTTATAAAAGTGTGGCGTTTTTACAAAATTTAGATTATTCTATTCCATGTGGAGGTCTATTGCAAAGCTTTTTGTTTTAGTTAGGTTCAGCAACTCGCATAATTAAAGGAGTGGTGGATTAAACAGTGGAAGAGGGTAGGTCACTCTCAAGATAGGGTCGTTATCAGTTTAGCCCAGCACTCGACTTGTACGATGCACTTGTCTGTTTCGACAATTGTCAGAAGGGCTGCAACTAATTATTATCGCTTTTCCGTATATGCCTTATCACTAAAGCTATAGTACATTATCTCACACCCAATCGGCAGCGTTTTGCTGCGACTTCTAGCAATCTTACGGACTTCCATTATCTTTTCCAAGTCGTTAGCCTTGAAAGCTCACATTAAAATCAATGGACACTTTCAAGAAAACGACGCCATAAGATAAATAGAACACACTTCTGCTGAAATTAGAATTCTAAGTATACAAGAAAAAAGACGGAAAATCCAGTTTGTTTATCAAATTAGAGCCGCGGTGTCGAAATACTCGGAACAGCGCCATCTTTTGGGCGGTTTTCAAATTAAATCAAATAAGATTTTCCGGGTTCAAAATCGCCGATTACTATCTTGAGACTACCCTTTTGGCTATTTAGCTGTCTTGTGATTGCAATCTGTGCTAAGAAAACCTTTTAGAAATTAAGAAAGATTTTGCCCTCCTTTGATTAAGGCAATAGATATATACTGAAGACGGACATTCATCGATACAGACTTCGTTTTTCTTTTTTTTGTTGCTGCTTAGATTTCTAGTTTTGGCAGAGGGAGATTGTAAAGAAGATTTTGCTAGTTGATGGCAGTTCTGGGGAGATTTTTGAAATCTAACATTAGACCAAAAGTGATTTTCCACATACATAAGTTGTTCAACCACTTTTACATCAGTGGTATCTTGTGTTTTTCAAGGTCGTGTTCACCAAAGACCTCTTGAGTTTTGTTGAACCTGTCCAGGAATTCTGGGAATTGAAATTTCAAATAACTCGAACTATCGCCTGCAACACGAAAAAATTCACATCGGAATCGAGAGAATGTTCAAAAAGTTAATGGAATAAACTGCGGTATTTAACAACCACCTTAATTGTATTTATTTTAAATCCAGAACAAGTTCACAAACTTGATCTTCGGACATGAGACAGACAGAACAGACATCTTTTTGCTCGATCTATCGCAAAGTTCTGCGGAATTTGTAGACTTAATTAATTCTTGGAAACTTGATCAACTTCTTACGGACTTCGTTAGGAATTCGTAGTTCGTTTGTCTGACTTCAAGAAGTAGGAAAAAAAACTCAAGAATAAGGAAAATGGTGAAGAAATCAGATCGTATCGTTTTATACAATACCGGAATCCACGATGTCAAACCAGTGTTTCCACTTTCCAGTTTTCCCTTTTCCCCCATTTCCCTTATCTTTCCCCTTTTCTCCCCCTCCATGCTAGAATGTATAGGGTATAAGATTTCCCCTTTAGCCCCTTCTCTTCTTCCCTTTTCAGACCCCCTTTCTCCCCTTTTTCAGGGAATTTCCCTACCAAAGTGGAAACACTGTGTCAAACTGCATTTGTTTATCATTAAAAAAGTCTTTGGTGTGTCGTTGATAAAATTATCCTTTAACAGTAGATATTCTTCCAATTAATTACAGTTTGATGTTATAACATCACACTGCAATTAACGTAGTCTAATTAGAGCAACGGAGCTGGAATCGATTTTCCATATTAACAAAATAAATATTATATAAATCTTGAGATATACGAAACTACTGAATAAGATATTGAATAGTTGATTAATTCAGCTTTGCAAAGATTAATGAAGTTATTGAATATTTCAATTATGAAGCAGTGTTTCCATTTCTGCAGCGAAATTCCCTGGAAAAGGGGAAAATGGGGTCTGAAAACGGGAAAACAAGGAAAGGGGGAAAAGGGAAAAATAAAGGAAGAGAGAAAGAAGGGGAAACTGAAAGTGGAAACACTGTTATGAAGTTGAATTAATAATTTTTGATTTAAGATTTAGAAAAACAACAGAGAGTTCAGGTTAGCAGCACCCCGCACTGAAGCTATCTAAAATTAAAATAACATTCAAATATTTTTAAATTATCCGGAAAAATACTGAGGTTTTTTTAGTTGTAGTTACCAGAACTTAGTTTTAGTAAACGTAGGAAAGCTAAAGCCATAGTCTGTTATGGCGTATTCGTATTTTAACTTGTCGTGCTTCGTTCTCGCGACAATCTATGTCGGGAGTTTTTATGTCAGGAACAAAGGTCCTAGGTAACTGCAACTATTCTTACACAGAAGAACCTTCATTCAGAAGTGAAAATTATTATTATCTTTACAGAAATGACCCGGAAAACGTGAAAAGAAGATTCTTCTGTGCCTTTTGCATGCTGTTCGTGTCTCCGTTATTCGCCTACGCTGCCTTAACTGACGAAGACCTTAAGGTTTGTTCAACCATGTTCAAATAGAATATGAAATAACATGTATAATACTTACAGGAAATAAGTTTACTTCACTGGCTCGGGATAAGATGGGACGGAGTGATATGGGCGTTCGTTCTACCTCTCTGCCTTACCGCAATACTTTTCGCGGGGCCGCTCGCCGTGCACGTACTGGACAAATCATGGAAACCTCTTCTTCGTAAATTATTGTAATCATTGTTTCTATTTGCTGTCGTTCAGTTGCGTCTTTTACAGATCTCGATTACTGGCGGAAGAGCTTCAGAAACGTTTTGTGGCTGAGAAACCATGTTGTCGCTCCCGTTTCGGAGGAATTCACATTCAGAGCGTGTATGTTGCCGCAGCTCGTAAAGTGCTATACGAATGTGCAGGCTATTTTCGTCTGCCCGATCTTCTTCGGAGTTGGTACCACTTAATTCACTCATCCAAATATACAGACAGCATCACCTAATTTTGTTCTTAGCTCACTTTCATCATATGATCGAGATGTACAAATCGGGGTTAAGTATAACCCAGTCTCTTCTAATCTCATGTAAGAAATGGTTTTTCTCGTCCCTCGCTCAGTGAGAAAACGACACTTAACTTCTCGTTCGAACAATTTTTAGGTTTCCAGTTTTTGTATACAACTTTATTCGGTATTTATTCGGCCTTTCTCTTCCTTCGAACTGGTAAATAACTAATCAACATATTCCTGATTAGTTTGATCTTAATGTTAATGCCAATTTAGGTCATCTCATTGCTCCATGTCTAGTCCACGCCTTTTGCAACGCAATGGGATTCCCGGACTTCGGGGAAATTTTTCGGCGGCAAGGGCTTGAAAGAGCAATCCTTGCATCATCGTTCGTTTTTGGTTTGATTGCCTGGTGTCTTTTGTTGTACCCCTTGACGGAGCCACGACTTTACAGCAACTCGGTCTACTGGAAGTGAACATGTTCCCTGAATTTAAAATTCAAACGAGTGCCATAAACATTATTTCTTCTGTTTGAACGTTTTTGACGGAAACAACAATAAACTCACGTCGTAAGGCGTACAAAAAAACGTTCATAAGTAACTTGACCCTGGCCTGCATCTGATTTTTACATTTCACTTTCGAGATGATGGTGAACCTTGTCCTTGAGTTAGTGCCCTCAACTCCCCTGCAATCAATGGAGAGTAACTCGCAACCATGACCTTGCGTAACTTATTGATATTCTTGCAGTAGTCCTTCTCTGCTGCTTCTAATACTGAACAGTATCCTTGTTGAAGACGAGAAAGGCCTAGATTCTAGTGCAAGTAGCTCAGTAGTTGATAGTTAGCTCGAACCAAATGTTTCGGAAGCGACCATAAGTGTGCCGAGAAAGTTTTTCCGCCGCCATAAATAGTACGTGCCCCTCGTGCATATGATAAACGGCGGCTTAAAAAAGACAGCTGCATTTGCATTATGGGGGTATCAGCCATTTGTCACAGCCCCTGTGCCTTTTGTTCAAGGTTTGTGGATCGTCTGCAAGATCTAAGCACAAATGGTGACTTACGTTACATCAGATTGGGGTATGTCGAACCCCCCGTAGTAGTAAAAGTCTTGATACTAAAAAAGAAACGACCTTGCCTACATCTGCGGGAGAACCTTGAAAGGTTTTTCCTTTAAAAAGCGGACGCTATGAAGGTGAAAGACATGCAGTTGATTGTAATCCATCGAGTAGTCCAGATGTTAGTCAAGAATCTCTTCTCCGCTTTGTTGGTATTGCTGGTTTCTGACCCTGCTCTGGGTTTCGTCAACTGTGAGACACCTTATTACGTTTTGCAATTTACCGAGATAACTTGTAAGGTATTGTTCAATCAGTGGCTGATACTGAATGCGGTCTGCAGAGAGCAAGGTTCAGTAAGATCGTCAACGGAGTGGAAGCAGGACAGGGAGAGTTTCCTTGGATTGTGTCCATCAAAGTTCGCGGACAACACTCCTGCGGTGGGACAATACTCAACAGACGATGGGTTCTTACGGCTGCTCACTGCGTTATCAGGTCCAGCTTGTTCTATTTATGAAATAGTTGGAGGTAGTCACGGTTAGATTAATTGGATGGTTGTTGTCTTTCCAGCAAAGGGGCTTCTCAGTTTCAGATCAGCATTGGGGAGAACAATTTAAACAACCGCCGAACACAGCTGATTGGAGTGGCATCTGTCGTCATACATCCCAGTTACGTCAACAGACAGACACAACACGATATAGCTCTCATGCAACTCGAGCGAGACATCATCTGGGAGGATACGGTGCAACCTGCCTGTCTCCCTGAGCCGTCTGCTGGTTCTTTCTCCGGCTTCATGACCACTGTCGCCGGCTGGGGATGGACCAACGAAGTCAGGAATGGTACAACATTCCCTCATCCACTTCGAATTTCGGTTCAATAATCGGTTCGTTTACAACAGGTGGTAAGAGATCGACTATTCTACTCAAAGTCGATGTTCCTGTGGTCCAGAATGGTGAATGCCAGGACTGGTACCGCAACGAAAAGAAGAGCACGGTCATTCTCGATACTCTGATGTGTGCAGGTTTCGAGGAGGGCGGAAAAGACGCCTGTCAGGTACATCTTTTACTTCTGCTATGAATGTTACACAGCAATTGTGCTTTCGAATCGATTGTAGGCTGACAGTGGGGGACCTCTCATGTTAACTGAGGATCGCCGGACTTTGGTTGTAGGTGTTGTGTCAGCAGGCGCTGGTTGCGCAAGGCCCAGACTACCTGGTCTGTACACCAGAACTAGCAGCTACGTCGACTGGATTGCACAAAATGTCCGATGATGAATTTAAACTGAATCCAGAAGAGTTCTACTGAGAATATTATAAAAGATGTATAACGTATTTATTTATTGAATATTATTTTCTAAGTGAGTTGAGTACACTTTCACTTTTGATAGAGTTCATGTTATTTGGTTGAGATTTTAATGTGGTTGTTTTGTTTCTGAGATCCGGTGTTTTTCAGCGGATTGGGAAGATGCATACCAAATGGTTCAGGTAAGCGCCACCTCAGGCGGGAAAGTAGAAAAAGTTTTGCTTTCTCTCTGACCTGGTTTTCACCACGGTCAAGCAAACATTTTGCCACAGTTTTGGCAAACTCGGCCTATATAGGCCCATTTCGATCGGGAGAAAGTTCCCAGTTGTGCTGCAAAAATGGTGGGCATTAGTCTGACAGTGGCTCTACTTGGCTTTTTGCACTGTGTGTACAGCGCAGCCATTCCCAGTAAGTTCCAGCTTATAAAGTCTGAGTCCAGTTTCAACAGATGAGATAAATATTAATTTTTCCGTCCGCAGCACCGGTGATAGAATGTGGGCAAGTGTCAGCCAGGCTCCCAAGGATTGTCGGGGGAACTATGCAGTCCAGGGTGAGTTCCCCTGGATGGTCTCCCTGCAGTTCCGCAATTCGCACTACTGTGGAGGAGCAGTGATCAACGAAGAATACGTTCTAACAGCAGCTCACTGCTTGCACCGGTATAATAAGCCGTCCAAACATACTTTTCAACACGAAATAATGTTACTTAACTTGATTGCAGCTTGAGTCCGAGGCTGGTCAATGTGTACGTCGGCATTCACAGCCTCCAGAATCACGTAGAGCCCGAAAGCAACTCAACAAAAATGGCGGTGTCCAAATTCATACTCCATCCCGAATATTCGAGTTCGACTTTCAAGAACGACATCGCTCTTGTAAAACTGGCAGAGCCCTGAAGTGGAACAATAAAGTCCGACCGATATGTTTACCTCAAGCTGTCAACGCCACAGAAAAGATGCTCGTTGCAGCTGGCTGGGGACTTACTAAAGAAGGTACAACAAACAGTCTCTCATTTCAGCCTTTTGTTGACTTAGTGAGTCTTTTTTTTCTATTTGGTCAAAGATGGCGGGCGTTCGGACATCCTACGTAAAGTTGAACTGCCGCTCGTGGATCAAGTGGAGTGTCAGGAGTGGTTCGACATCTCGGGCAAGAAATCTTTCCGCGTGCAGCAGACGCACATCTGCGCCGGCTACAAAAATGGCGGCAAGGATGCGTGCAAAGTAAGTAGCACATCTCCAGCCTATTTAAGTTCACAAGATCTAAGTGAATGTTTAAAAAGGCTGATTCCGGTGGACCCCTTATGGAACAGGACGAAAAGGGATCCTGGCGAGTGGTGGGTGTTGTTTCCGCAGGATTTGGTTGCGCTCGACCTATGCTTCCAGGTCTCTACACCAATGTTACACAGTATAATTCGTGGATCCAGGACAACGTTGAATTGAACAAAGAGTAACAGCTGCTGACAACAGATGGTGTTCGCATACACTACGCCAGGCACGAACTTGTGAAAGTGAAAGCTGATAATTTAAATCGCCATTATTAAAGAATGTTAAGTATTTGTGATCAAACTGGAATGTTGCTTAGTTTTTTCTATCATCGAAGGTGAAATGTACAAGAATTCAAATACTTTTAAAATAAACTTTGTCGTTTTTTTTTCCAAGTTTCTTATTGGTCGTGCACAGTTACTGATATCCGCATTGTTGGCCACAATATCAATACAAAAGCGCCATTGATTTCGTGGGTCATAACTTGGTGCTTCATACCTCTAGCTTGCACACAGTGCCATTCAGAGATTTATTGTTTGAGCCATACGTTTTTTTCCTCTGTGGTCTTGGAGAAAGTGCTTTCCTTGTGTCGACCAATCAGATCAACAATTTACTTCTTTTCCTCGTCTTTGTTTATGGGCTTCCTATTTAGGAAATCCGATGTAACGTATCGCAAGACGTTGTTTCCATACTATTTTTTCACATGCATGAGACTGAAGCTTAGACGTCTTCAATAAATTCAAATTCCCAGAAGTTCTCTATACGGCTCGTAGTCCGTAGATTGGATAAACAGAAATTCATAGAATAAAACGGAACCACAAATGTGAAATCAATATTTGTGCGGCACGTTGAGTTTGCAGTGAATAATAGCCGATCATTTTTTCACTGTTTGAAGACAAAAATATTTGGATTCTTTATCAGAAACGGTTTCGAATCCGTCAGTAGCTTCTCTCAGGTCGGTAGTTTTGCGTTTCACGACAAGAGTCTAGAAGCTTTTTATTTAAATCGGACCCCGGTTTAAAGCAAACAGCTGGTGTAAACTGACAAGAGCAAGTGATTTCCCACTTTAAAAGGAAACCTGTCTTCCTCAACAAAAATGGCCTCACTTTAGAGTGAAAATCAATATGTCAAAATACGGCGATTCTGCCAAAAAACCAGTTCCGCGATCTACTAATCCCATGGTACCTTAATGCTAATAATAAACTTATACTTTCGTTTCTATAGATTTCGTCCCAGTGATTTAATTAACCAGGGCAACATAGGTGGTCCTTAAATTTCTGCACCAGCGGCTATGATAGGGGCTTTCAGGTTCTCGTATATCCAGGGGTATTGTGTGATGGTATTTACTTACGGTCTACTTCCCAGAACTATTCTACAATAAGATACAGCGCAGATATACTCTATTTACAGATTTGATATACTCCGAATCTTTCACCTTGGAATCGCCATCGCTTTTGACACAGAAGGGCTTTCTTCTCCTCAAATACGAATAAAAATATTGACTCTTCAAAAGCTTTTGAGAAGAAAACACCATTCGGTTTAATGTTTAAAATCAACGGTTCAGTAAAGCAGCGTCTAGACATGGGAGTGAACTTACTAGGAAATCTGTTACCAGATTCATTTTCTCATGAAAGGCTGTTATGATTTTCAGTAGACGAACTTGTGTGGACGCAGTTCCTCTGCAGGATCACACGTAACTCATCAACGACGCGTGATATGCTTAACTTGTAACAATAGGTGTAAGCATGCAGTCTGCTAGCTCGTATCTCACATTTACTGCATAAACATATGAGAACAAAAAAAAGATCCGAGTTTTGTAGTTCATAGAAGAGCTTTTATAATCGCCAATGATCCCATTTCAAGAAGCTTTCAGATATTAGTTTCAACTAGAAGCTCTTTCAGAAGAAAAGCTTTCAGTTTAGATATTGGATTAGAATATATATTCACATTTCAAGGGACATTAGCTCTAGGCAAGGTGGGATGTAGATTTACTTACTGTCGAGTATGAAACTTGACGGTTTTAAAATTTACATGAGCAGTTCGCATAATTTAAACTGATAAACGTGCAAATCTGGTTTCTCGAAGCTTTGGGTATTTCTAATTCAGAAGATCTTTGGAGCTGGAAGTCCCAGAACGCTCGGCATTCAGAACGAAACAGCGTTCTTCACTTTCACTTGATCGCTCAGGACTTGAAAAAATTAACTCCCTGCACCAAAACTTCCTTAACTATCTCCAACACAAACCACTTGCAGAAGATGCACAGTGAAACAAAGTTTCAAGGCATCAGTTGAACAAGTCGTCTGCTACCAAGTTGTAACACAAGCCGTTAGATGACTCAGTTTTTTCCCAAACGTTTTACGATTACATCTCATCACCGAACGCCGCAAATAGACTCGTGGGACTACAGCGCGTGGAAACTGTGCGAACAAAAGGTGAACTTACTAAACTTGGATAACTATAGACATTCTTCTCTTACGTCAGTTCAAGAACGAAAGCCCTTTGACCTTCTCCACCGCGTCCAGCCATTCTGCAACCAACAACGAGGGCTCGGTAACTGTTGTCACTACAGTGACAGCTTTACAAAGGTGAAACGTGTTGCACTTGACGGGGATAGGAATCTCTCTCTGTAAAACCACAGTCTGTTCTTTAGAGCAATTTTACCATCAAAATAGTTTTTTTTCTAGATGTACCAGTTTTCTGGAAATCCTTTACAGATGCAGTGAATTCAAAACGCCTTTGTATTAACTAATTTTAGTGATGCCATGTTCAAGTTCATGTTTGTTGATCTGCAGTGAATTAAGCAAAAGTCCTCTGCAGTGTGTATTTAGTGAAAACTTAGTCTATAAATCAATACGACGAGCGTGTCGTGCGAGTTCTTCAAAAGGTCATCGAGGAACAAAATTCTTGAACGGGTTAATGCAAAATGCCGAGTAAGTACTCTTGATTCTTTCATGGAAAGTAGTTCACTAGAAACGTCCGGTCTACATTTGGCTTACTAAAGGTTTCCACAAACTAAGCTAAGCCGAAAGATGTATTATCTCCGTAATAATGACAACTTGGCAGTCCCTGAGGTTTATAACATTTTGGTACGACCATCGATGAAAAGCTAGTTGCTTGTCTGGTTAAGCTCATGTGTAAGCTCTGCAGGAAGCCCTCCTAAAAGCATCGCTTAAGCAAATACGCAAAGCTTATGGTCATATAAAAGACTCGTTTCCTCTATTCAGAACACAATTGAGCGTAAATACAACATAATAAATTGATTGTCTCCACAGCAGAATTTCAATATAGGCTTTTTGTGCTCCGATGTAGATTGATTGACTTACAAGCACCAATTTATGACTGCAAGTTCACTTTAGTTTGCATGATTAAGGGAAGTACTCGTTTGGGGTTTGCTGCTGTTGAACTTAATCTAAGTAGTAAGGAGTAGTACGTTGTGAGTGGCATACTTTAATCCGTGCTCCCTGTCACGTCCGAATCGTATAGCATTCGATTTAATCCGAGACATTTGGAGAAGTTTGTCCACAATGACAGCTCACAAAACAGTTCGAGCTGGTTAGCAGTTGTAATGAGAATTTGGTCGCCGTGGAGGAACTAATCAAGTATCTTTTACTAGCTCCAAGGTCTGAGCAACCGACCGTTAAGTTTAAACGCAAGGCAAACTGGGGTGACAATTACTTGAGGTTCACTGGTCTGAATTTAAAGTGTTTTAAGAAACCGTAAATGTTACGGGAAGCACTATACACATACTAAGTGACACTTCTTATAGTAAGTTGTTTCTTTAATTCCTTTAAGTTGTTATTTTAATTTCAAGTACTTGACAAGCAAATAAGGATAGCCGGTTCTTCAAACTTGGAACGAGAGAGAAAACTTCAAGAAAAGATGAAAGGGTTAGGCTAAGGGCGTAGAGGAATGGTTCCAGGGGCATGCATAATAAGTGTTTGAAATGCGCTAGGGTTGTCCTCTTGTGGGTCCCATTGTCTCCTAATAGTCTGTACCGAGCGAGAAGCATGACCCTGTGTGTGACTGATGAGGCAACGCTTCGTATTCATGGCGGGGACAAGGAGGACGCGAGGAATCTCATGAATGAGGGAACATGCTGACACTCCACTACAAGCAGCCCATATTGCACTGCCGCAATCCGCCAAGTACATTTCCTCGTACCTCTTGTTAACTGGATAGCCTCATCAAGAGGCGGTTGAACTAATTGCAGTGCGAAGTTCAGTTTCCCTAAGTAATCGAACACTGTGATAGAAGCGGGAAAGTATAATATCTTGTTGTAGATACGAGTTTATACGGGGACAGACGCATGCGTGCCCAGTGATGGAGGACTCGGTTGCATGTCGCCGTTATATGGGAAGCAAAGTAGACCTGCAACTCGGGGAGCGGGGTCAGTAAGGACGTAGCGTTCCGGCAGCAAAAGACACAGATATACACCCTGTTTAGTTCCCAAAGCGATGGCAGTCAAATGACTGTTGATAAGTCGACGAGAATGACGTCGACCGTCTCTTCTGTAACTCAAAAAACCTCTCGGAAAATCGCCAGGGTTCAGGGCCAGTTGATCCGTTCTCTGGCCCGAAAGGAGAACCTTGCCAGGACGAGCATCGTGAGATTAGTGCGCCCAACCTCTGAGCAATTGGCCACGTCGACAGCCAAGTCGTTGGCAGCAGATGATGGTTCCTTAAGGACGTTTTCCGGCGAAACTACCCGAGTGGATCCGTTGGCGTCGTCGTTAACCAGCCACTGGAATGCTGAGTTCAGACCAAAGAATGAGACGCTTATTGGCACTGTTGGTGATGACCTGGCTGCTAACAAAGTGACTACGCCACATTGGCAACTCCTTTCCAATAACAGCTGGGCGGATGGAGCGTTCTCCACCAAGACCTCTTGGGATCCTTACCCTCAAGTAGCATTTACCAAGTCTTCTGCGGCCAAGTCTTATCTTCCTTCCCATGAATCTGTCAATGGTACTTTTTCTTCATCGGCATCTTTGGACATGCGTCGAAATGTAACTCACTTTTTCAGCGAAGTTCTGTCTGGAATGAACTTGGACAATTCAACCGGTGAATCTGACAATGGCACTTCGTTCGACTGTAACTCGTTGTGGAAGTGCAACTCGACCAATGAGACAAAAAGTGATACGAACCTGGACATGAATGGGAAAGACTACTGGGCGTTGCTTTTGGTTCTTTTCCCCTTGTTTACTGTGTTCGGTAATGTATTGGTGATTCTAAGTGTGTACAAAGAAAGATCGCTTCAGACTGCCACTAACTACTTCATCGTAAGCTTAGCCATTGCTGACCTCCTTGTTGCAGCGCTTGTCATGCCGTTTGCCGTCTACGTCCTGGTAAGGCTACTAACATCACTCTAACGTAAAACAAAAATAGACAAACCCGAGAAGCACTGGGACGGTTTGGGATTTTGAGATTTGAGTCTCGGACTAGCTACGAATGACTAACGAGTTGAACTTACAATCACTGGGATAATTATGACCAACTGCAACCATAAGGCATGATTTATTTCGCAGTCATTAACTGCTTCATTTTCAATTAGCGAGGGGAAAGGCCTTGAAATATTGCACCAGGGCTGCAACGTCGATGGCAGCAAGGGGAGATCTCATCTAACGGCTACACTGGGAGGGAAAGCAATTGTACTTTTCAAGCAATTAAGGGTCAGGTATCATGAAAAAGATTCACAACAAAACTTTTCTTAAAGAAACCTGCGAATGGTTTGGTAGGAGCCAAGTTCCAGTTTGTCTGGCAAACCTGCAACGACTAGTATATGACGTAGAAGAGATCTTTAAGCTTAAAGAGTCCCCTGGAAGTAAGGGTCACGAAGCTTTATTTCATAAGCAGGCACAAGATCTATAACGCAATAACAAAGTTGTCCACGTTTCTGCCCCTACTTTTTTCTCTAAAAGATTCTCCATACTCCCTGCAACTTTCGGGTAATCCTATCAAGTTTCTAAATCGGTCGAGATAATAGTAACTTTACCGAGTATTGTGAAGTTGGTGGAAAGACAAACGACGAGGCTGTTTATTTCAATCTTTTCTTAGGATCAATAAAAAATGAGTTACGTTTATGCACCCAAAACACAGTTGATTATTTTGATCGTTAACGGTGTTCGTAAAACTCTGCTTGCACGATTGAAGTTTAATACGACCCATGCAACTCAAGGAGTTATGGTACATTAACACCGAGATCAGCCGCTGGTGTGTGCCATTAGTTGCAAGAACAAGCACATAACAGAGCACGTACAAACATGAAAGTTCAAGTAGAATTGCTCAAAGGTTTTCCTTGATGACTTTAGAGATCTTAGCTTTTACAACTTACGATGGAATATCATCCTAAGAAATGACAGTTGAAGGCATTGAGCCAAAAACCGTTCCGGAATGATAATTCTATATACCGTTTACATACTGAGAGACATGTTTACTAGTTTCTACTTCCTCACAACACCCATTGCAACCGATAAATTCAGGAAAAAAAAGTTCTTTTGAGAAAGCCTAATGGCGACGAAAATGGTAAAAGAACCAGTTTCATCTTTACCAGGTTATAAAACCCAATAAATTTTTGAAGTAAGTCATTCTGTGTTCTGGTAATTCTGAGAAATTTTGATTCATGAATGTGAGGTTATATGAGGTGTATCTTATCTTTGTCTCGTGGAGATACGCATCACTGAAATTTTGGGGCCAATACTTGTAGAACTCTTACTCGGATCATTGCAGATTCAAGAGGCCGACCATGAAAAACGATAGAAAGCCACAGAATGGGGATCTGTTAGAATAATGTACATAACAGGAGACCTCTCAACCGCTATGTGTGATCAATAAAGGAAAATGGCTTGCAATCAAGCTAGTGATGGAAGTGGTATCGATTACTTCTCAACACAAAACAAAGATCTCTTTTTCCCGGGGCGTCTTTAAATCGTACTTATCCGTGAGGCGGTGAAGCGATTTCCTCTCAACGATTTCTTCTCTGACGTGGTTCCAGAAAAAGAGACAAAAAAGTGGTAAAAAAATGCATATACGATCTATTAATTCACCAAGACTACGGTGTAACTGTTTGCAGACGGTTTGCCTTTTCTTCATCTTGGCAATGTATCAGAGCCCGAAGAAAAGTATGTATAGGCACCACTTGGCACGCCATATTTATAGTGTTGACATTACAAGGCGTCAACCAGCCACCATAAAAAAGAACAAATTGCTAGTTACAGGGAAACACAAGGTTGATGTGTGATTAACAGAATTCTCGTGATCCCATAGACAATAGATCAACAGTGATCGAAAAGTTTATGAGATTGCTCAAAGTTTTCTTGTTCTCTCCTTCCATTTTAAGTTAAAACTTTTCATTTAAGACAAACGAAGTTTTTCATTACGAAATTATTAACCTGCACGCAACGGGCGTTTTTACGCGTAAATTTTATTGCTTTTTTAATCAAGTCGGTTTGTGTATACTGGGCGGAGTTTTTAGCTTTGAAAAAACAAAGAATGCTCCGTTTCCAAAATTACATTTTAAATTTAGGGTAAGCGTCCTTGAGGGAGTAAAAAAAATTGCATGTACCTGAAAAGAAATGGTTGAATGAAAGCCCAATAAGGGAAGAAGGGTTGCAGTGCAGCTGAATATAAGGAGCAAGAAGAGGAGCGATGCTCATTATGCGAGTTATGTGTGTCGGGGAGTCTTTGACGTTATTTCAAGAAACGTCGTATATTTCTTTAAGTTTGTCGAACCAAAGTTTGCCCGTGTTTCCTCAACTGGTTACATTCTGAAATGTTCCATTAACTACAGAGTTTGAAGGGAGTCCGTTTGTTTGCCTGGAAGTAATTAACGGAAAGGACAAAGACTGAGAACACTCACGTTTGTTGTATCTGAACTGGTGGAATTCAATCGAAGATCGCATTCTCGTGAGCTTTCCGTGCAAATAACAAAGTAACGCGCAAAAAACGCTTAGGATAAGACAATGGAACTTTTTGTTTTCCCCTTAAAGTTTATGGAGCAGCCTCCTGTCAATTGAGTTAAGGTCGTGCAGGCCATTAAGTAGCCTGCCTAAGCCAAGTAGATTGGGTACATCTTCTTTCTGATTAGCTCCTCCGAGGCGACAATTATTTTGAACTTAGCGCCCGTGAAGCTCAAGTCGATCCTTCTTTCACGGAAAAAAGCACACGAATAACTTCTTCTGCATAAAAAAATGAAAAATTACCTCGAGTCACGAAGAAGACCCTGCTGAGTCAGCGTTCCACTTCGTGTGCCTATCATTTTCTGACAATTGTTCTGAGGTGTGACTTGCAGCAATAAGAAAACTATCCGTTACTAGATCTTCCCTAATGGTTAATGTAGCCGGTTAGGCTGTCAGCAAATGAGGAGATACGGAGAGTAGAAGACGTCATCGGTGGACATAATCAAATTAATGCATCACGTAGATCAATCGTGCCACACCGAGAATAAAACACACTCGAAAAAGACTCTCCACCACTCGGAAATCAATGATTGCTGACGTCGGCAGATAATTGCCAAGGTATTTCTAAGAACAGTCGTGCCTCTTCAAAATAGTGCTTCCACTTCTTTCCCCTTTTTTCCCCACCGCTTGAAAATTTCAATTTCCCTTTTTCGCCCTTCCGTGCTACAGACTAAAGCTACTTTTGTGGATTCACTTTTCCCTCCATTTTCCCCTTTCCCCCTGCCCCATTTCCCCTAATTGAGGGAATTTCCCTGAAAAATGGAAGCATTGCTTCAAAAGACTCCAGTCTCTGTGAGGAATTCACGATAACAACAGGGTCTCGATTAGGTTAGCCTGGAGAATTTCAATCGATCGATTCCATTATGATCAATGAACGTTTTAAGATGCCGTTTCGATTGTGTAATGATTTATTAGCTCGTGACATGTTTATGGTTTCCGGATTTCTAAAGGAAGTAAACATTCTTTGGAGCTGTTCGTGATTGTGAGTTTAATCTCAACTGATCCACACGAATCCTGGACTCTAACTAAATCCTTTGGATTCAGAGTTTTTTTTTGTTGGTGGTTCAAAAGTTTCTTTTAGTTGTACAAGCAGAAGAAAGTTACCAGTGGTTCTTGATTTTCGAGAGTAACGATCCCTGTTGTTTTCTCGAGACAATCGCTAAGGAAGCTTTTTCGTAGCAACAAAGGCAACCATAACTAGGCAACAAACAGAATTTCGTCTTACGCCAATACGTGTGTACAGTGTAAGATGTAGGATTACCTCCCATTTTTTTCATTAGTCATCAAATCGTCCTGTTTCAAGGCTTTCTGGCATGTCTGCTAACCGATCGATGGAAAACAAACCTAATCGATGTTCTGCATATCTTGGAATGCACGTCAAAAACACAGCAGCGTGTTTGCAAAGACCATGTCCCTTAAGCTTTTCGTCGCCGTGTTCAATAAAAAAAAGTTGAAAACAAAAATACTACGAGAAGCTTTAACTGGCAGAATGCAAACACACTTTCAAAACATGTTGAAACTTCTGGTAATTAATGTACTAATCAAGTTCCACTTGTTTGAGGCTTGTTGTCAACATCCTCTGTATTATTTACGTGTTTGAGGGGATAAGTTTTGGAAAAGGTAGTTATTGTGGAGAGAGCTGTTGTTTGTACATGTCTGGTTGTTTTGCAGCTGACTGCTTTTAAGAATTCAACTCGCAACTCAGGGTGGTCGGAGTCAACACAAGAGCTGCGACGAACCGACGTTCACTAAGTTCGACGTCTCCAGTATCGAGGAGCAATTAGATGGAAACCACAACTCCAATTAGCTCTAATTGTCGAGACCATTGGTTGTTGATATTTTTTCTCTATTTTTTCCGCTTCAATAAGTCGAAACTTTCGGTGCAAGAGAACTGAAAGAAGAAGCAGCGAGGGTATGGTCGATACATAAGCTATCAGACAAGTGCATCCAAGTTGATGCGTTGATAAGGGAGCTTTTGTGTTCGTGTCCGAAACTTGATCAGGTGCTTGCATTGAAACTCTTGACACAAACTTGCAGTTAATGAGACCGATTACCTAGTGCATCCCTCCTGACAACCAACAAGGAATTATCCAGCGAAATATTAAATACATGTTCTGTAGACTTGAGCTGTGACAGGTTCGATCTTTTTTATTTGACGCATCTTAGGGAACGAGTCAATCAATACCAATCGAGTTAATCAAAAAGAGGACTTGATTGCTTTATGACATGGAACCCATGAGTCTCTCGCTCTAAATAATCTACAAAATAATCCCAGAAAAAATCTCTACGCTTATGATCCTTTCCATCGACGCACTGGATAAAGACAAATCGCGTGAATGATGATAACATGGAGATACCGGGTGATAATGTGGGGTTAACCGGTACAAGCGAAGGATTACACGAGACGCAACCTCACCAAAATGGAGATCTGACGAAGTTGGAACAGACATCGTAAAAATAGACTGCCCGATTACTAGACAATTCTGTGTGGGTGACGATAACATGGAGATACCGAGTGATAATGTGAGGTTATCAGTACAGGTGAAGGATTACACGAGACGCAAGCTTGCCAAAATGGAGGTCTGACGAAGTTGGAGTAGATTTCATAGACAGATTCCTCGATTACTGGACAAATTTGTGTGGATGAGAATAACATGGAGATAACGGGTGATAATGTGGGGTTAAACGGTGCAAGTGAAGGATTACACGAGACCCAAGCTCGCCAAAATGGAGACCTACGAAGTTGGAGTAGATTTCAGGCAACTTTCGCCATTTGTAAGATTACTCTGATTTTTCGCGGAAACTTACAACTCCACCAGTAATTAATCTTACATCCGAGTGAATGTACTGCAGCGTAACTTCTCGACGTCATCCAGATTAACACGTTGTTGAGTGTTATCATACTGATCACTTTGCGGAGTTGAGGGTGTCCTTTGAGAGAGGAGGGCTTTCGCATGTCCCGCGGAGAGTGGAAATGGATTTCTTTTCTCTTTGAGGGTCTTAGCGTTGTGAAGCATGAAAGACCCGTTGCTTACTGCGGATTCAATCGCCTTCGATCTCCTTAAACGTCTTGCAGTGCGTCAGGGGCCGAGACAGGAGATAGTGGAAGAAGAGAATGTGTGTGTGTGTGTGTGTGAGGGAGAGAGAGAGAGAGGCGAAGACGAGAAAACAAGTCAGGGGCGAATCCGGAAACAAGAGTACTCAGATGCCCATCTTTTGCCCCTTCCTCATTCTTAGGGAGTGACGTCAAATCAGGAGCAGACCGCCAGTAACACTGTGACGAAACAGTAAATCAATTCTAATACCAAGTTAACTCTGAATCTTAATGAAGTTGAAGCCAAACTGGTGTTGACAGGGACGTTACTTTGAGATAAATTTTCACGTTTAATTATACGCCAGATTTGAGTCGACTGTGCAGCAGAACTAATTGGATTATTTTTGCAAACCGGCAACACCGAGCTTTTAAAATACAGCAAAACACACACGAAAATATTCTTGCTTCAGCACCTTTCCATTGTCATTTATCACTAATTAGCGTATTTAATTAATGTGCAAACTTTGATTAAGTCCCGCAACGAGTGACGTCTGTGAAATTTTCTCGTTAAGTTTTTGGTAGAAGCCTTGAAAGTGTGGATTCTTTCTCGGTATTGATGTAGAGCTCTCGTCAAACAATAGCAAAGACATCGGTGGAATCAGTCAAAAACACAGAGTTGCCATGGAAAACTTCTGTTGATGTACGTGACCGATTCTTGTGCTGCATAATAAGAGCAGAAACCATTCATGCACTTATTATTTTTGTTATTATTTTTACGAGAAGGTGAATATGGGGAGGACGTGGTTCGCTGATCCGTCAAGGTTTGGCGTGGAAAAGCTGGGATCTTGTCTGCCGATAAATCCCGCAGGATTTGAGATTGGGGATTTATTGGCTGCGATGATTGCCGCGTCTTATATGAAACTCGAGCGATTGTAATTACAGCAAAATATCAACCAAGACAAACCTGAAAGATTATCTCATAACATGTGATAGCACTAGGTTAACATCCGATAACAGTCTGATAACACCCACAGATTCTTTACTTCAGAATATTACTACTCCCACGCACTTTTCTCAGAAATGACCGACGCAACAATCGAAGATAACTTCGTTTTCTCATCATTTTTCCCATTGTAACAATCCTTGTCAGCCAGCGGGTGGGTGGAACAGTATTCCGTTCAAGATATAAAATCTTATGAATGAATCTGAATATTTTTTTGCGATATATAAGAAAAGGATCGGAATCCCCGTTGGGACTTGGAGACGGGGAAACCTTTTCCGTGTATCCGTACGGGCTGCTGAAGTCGAGTGTCACTGGCAAAACATGCGGAACATTGGTTGACCCACTCTCATATATCCCTATGGCCTTTTCTTTTCCTCTTTTTCTTTCCTAGAAAACGGCGAAGAAGAGGAGGGAAAAAAGCAAATCCCATCGATTCGAATGTTTTATTCCGATTCCACAAACAGACATTTCCATTTGGGACCGAAGGTGCGGCGTTGCCAAGTCTCCCAAAAAAAATTTCTGCCCATTATTTACAATATCCTCAAGTCCAAATGCGGAAATGCTGGACAGCACGAAACTGAGATAACGATAGTAAATAGTTAAAAGTAGTAACGACAAAAACTGATTTGAGTAGGAGGAAGAAAACACTAGTTTTTACACGGTAGAAAGAAACGGTAAAAAATTGGTTGCCATGACAACCGTTTGAACGAGTATCACGTATCGCAAGATTCTTTTCACGATTCTTGAGATTCTTGTTTAGAGATTTGGGCTATTCCAGATTATCACAACGTTGCTACGGGACCACCCGCGCCTAAATATCGCAGTTACTATAGCAACTTGTTATTAATCAAATTAATTAAAACTAATTCGGGACGGGGGGGACCGTAAGGGAAAACTAGGGGGAAATCGGGGGAAAATCGGTAAAACCTGCAAATATTACAAACTGACATAATGATTTAATTTGTTTTCTGACAGGTGAATTTGCAATGGGATCTTCCAGCAGTGGTTTGCGATTTTTACATCGCCATGGATGTGACGTGCAGCACGTCGTCCATCTTCAATCTGGTGGCCATCAGCATTGACAGGTATGTATTAACACTATTCATAGTATTTACATGTGATTTACTTCTATCAGGTCATCGCGTTACGTAATATTAATACGAATAAGACTAAATGTTAATTTTAATGGGCTCGTTTCTTTCTGTTGGCGGAGAAGAATGGAAGGTTCAATTGTAAAGGACGGCTCAAGTGGAAGAATTCACTTTCACGTATCGCAGTAATGGGGTGAAAAATACTCAGAAAAAGAAGTGCAAAAAATCTAAAAGAAATCTTGAAAAAAGAAGAAGAAAGGAGGAACGGATAACTAAAATTATTAATAATAACACTTTATGATGTATTGCAATATTAGGAATGCACTAAGGTACGTTTAAAGGGACCGCACTTCCTTCCGGTTTCGCAGCGGATATTAATTTTACATAACTAATCGTTTCTGGACATCAAATGGAGTGGATATATCTTTTATTAATCATCCTAATCCAGGATGTGATCATTCGTATGTGTTATCCGCATTACGAACGATTACGTTCTTCTAGGATAACTGTAATTATATGATAACACCCAACTGAATGCTAGTCTGTACTGTTATGTTTAAGTATTCAATTTATTTAGTTACGTCAATATGGAGTTTGCAAATTTTTTTTTCGCAATTTTTTCAGGACCGCAGTTTGCAAACACAGACTGTTGCCTTTACAAACTTTCTAATTAATTTTCAGAGGGACCGCGACAGGCGTGTTATGAACCTGTTATCACATACTTCAAACTAATTCTAAAGCTTAATTTTCCTCTTCACTCATTGGTTCAAAGGAGTCACGTGATCCTAAATCATACGATTGTGGGACATTAATTTTCCCATTTGTTCTATTGGCTGGCGATATTGCGTCAGTATTGTGAAGCTCTCGTAGTCATTTATCTCGCTTCTTATTGGTTCTCGTCGTGTCACGTGACTCGATTTATTGCTCTGCCGTCTCAACTCGTTGATGTTATCGATTATTATTGCTATTGTTAGTGTAAGTGCATGATTAGGTATGATTGTTGCCAAGGTGTTATCAGGTGTTATCAGCTGGGTGGGTTGTGGACCCCCCCCCCCCCCGCCCCCCCGTTGTAAGAGACAAAGGAAGAAACGTGTTGGACGTGATTCCATCGAGTCTTACGGTCGACTGCTTCCCAAGGGCGCGGCGGCGCTCCCCGTAAGAAGCTTTTCGCTTCAACACTTCTTCTTACATCTACATCTAAATCATTAACTTTTCAGCACCCCCATCACATGGTTTAGGACCTTACACCTTCAAGTTTCGACTTCCACACTTGATCCAAGTCACATTTAGATACCACACATTTAGGAAGTCCTTTGCTTATTTTAGAACCTGATGGAAGCTTCAGTTTCTTGTAATGGTAATAGAACTCTATTTTCCGTTTTAGGACCCAGATTTTGAAGTTTCGACTCCACACTTGATCTAAGACACCTATACAGCACAGTTTGGAAGTCATTTGCTTATTTCAGAACCCGATAGAAGCTGAGTTTCTCAGTAATGACGTTCTAGGACTCTATTTTACGTTTTAGGACCCCACATCTTAAATTCTAGACCACATTTTAGCTAAGAGCTCTATTGTCACAAGAATTCGTTTGATTGATCATAGAGGAAAGAGCTCGAGACTGAAATTTAGGACCCCATCGTTATATTTTAGGACCTCGTCCTGGATTTTAGAAGCTCACACCATGAAGTTTGAATCGGCACTTTATAGGATAATTTCACCTTGATTACCAAGGTTATCCGATAACATTAGAAGAGCAAAGTTTACGACCCTTCTCTTCATTTTAGGACCCTATACCTTAATACTAGACCTCTTCTTATTCTCACGCCCCATTCTTAGTTTTAGGAAATCTTGCCTCCACTTTAGGACGTCGTAGGTTTTCAGCACCTCAGTATCAAACTTCAGGACTCTGTCTTAAAAATTTGGGACGTCATTCTTTAATTTAGGACCTCACGCTTAAAATCTTAACCCCAACTTGGCTTGAAACCCTTATTGTAGATCTAGAAAGCCATTCTTTAGTTCTTGTACAGATTTCAAGATACCGCCACTACAGTTTAGGACCTCGTCTTAAATTTTAGGACCTCATCCTTAGATACAGAACCTCGGTACCCGCATTCCGTATACCAAGGGTACAGTTCTTTTAGACTACAAGACCTCAGTTAATATTAAGATCCTGTTCCTTAATTTCAGGACCCAGTCTTAAAAGTTCACGACTCCCATTACCAAAGATTTAGATCCGCATAGCTTAAATTATGAGACCTCAATGTTTCACAAGACCCTGGGTGGTTCTAGAACCTCTATACTTCTCACTTTAGACCTTGCCCACAATTTAGGACCCCATCTTTGTCTTTCAAGACCCCGTTTAAATTTCAGGACCCACAATGTATTTTAAACATCACTACCTTAACTTACATACTCACTGCTTCCACTTTGTTGGGAAATTCCCTGGAAAAAGGGAAAATGGGTCTCAAAAAGGGAAAATAAGGGAAAGGGGAAAATAAAGTAACAGGAAGCTTATGAAGAGGAGGGGGTTGAAAAAGGGAAAACTGATATTTTCAAGCCAAGGGAAAGGGGAATTTTCCTGCAAAGTGGAAGCATAGTATGTACTATGCATACACACATGAAT
Organism: Eulimnadia texana; assembly: GCA_002872375.1. Taxonomy (NCBI): domain Eukaryota; kingdom Metazoa; phylum Arthropoda; class Branchiopoda; order Diplostraca; family Limnadiidae; genus Eulimnadia; species Eulimnadia texana. The sequence continues at coordinate 17,789,404 of NKDA01000001.1, forward strand.
ATTATATATATTTCATATAATAAAGTTAATTTTTTGTGATATTATAATAATAATTACAAAAATACTCACGTACGCGATCCAGCGGCCATGGTCCCGTAGGATCGTCTTGATGCCGGCGGCCACCAGCAAAAGGCGAGAAAAAGACTGGATTATTTTCATGTAGAAGCTATAGAGGGAATACAGGATTAGACAGCTGTTATCGACCTGTTATCTAGTGTTATCACCTTGTTATCAGCTGTTATCAGGGGCCGCTATTGATGAATCGTTCCGAGATGAACATTGTCGGCCATGTTGTTTCATAAGGTCAGACGGAGCAGCTCACTTTTTTCATGGCGGCCGCGAAAAAAAATTGGTGAAAGTTTTTTCCTCTGTCTCTGCTGGCAGCCGAGTGAAAAATTGATAAAGTCCCTCGACTTTTTTCCACTTTTTTGTCGCCATTTTGGTTTCTTCTTCGTCAGTGGTTTATACAGAAGACCAGCCAGATTCTCTTGCGGACTGATACCACGTGGTCAGCAGTAGGGAAAAATCCCTTCGCAGTCAGCAAAACATAAACCACCAGACATTTTTAAAATAAATTATATTTGTATCATATGCTAAGTTGATTATTATATTTATTAAAAATAAATTCAGTATTTTTCATTTATTTTAATTTTATATACAAGACCAGCAATAGGGAAAAATCCCTTCGCAGTCGGAAAAAATTTCTTCAGATAGTTTTCATACCAAGTTTTATGATATCATTATATGTAAATATATAATAATATTATGTATTTATTAAAATTGAATTATTCAAGGTAAATATAATGTGTATAATACTTCTAGGAAAAAAAAATTGAAAGATTTAGGGTAGGGCTTTGTGAGGGACTGATCCTCGGCCCGTAGACGGTCTCGAAGGATTCAGTTTCAATTATCCGTTGACAAAAGTTTGGATAATACCAGTTAATAATTTCAATTGATCATAAGAATTGATAATAAGAGTTGATGTGCAGTTAGAGTGGAAAATTCTAAGTCCCTTTTAGCGTTTAATCCAGTCAGAATCGGCCCACTCACAAAATGGCCGCCATTTTCACTTGTCCTCAAGATGCGAGTCCAACAGCTTTTGACATAAAGAAGTCTCTTTCTCCGTTTAAAGTCGAGCGAATTTTCTAGGAAATCGAGGCTTTTGCTTGCTACTAGAAGTTATAGTAGCATAAGTAGCAGTATTAGTAAGTAGCAGTAGCAACAATGATTGCAGAAGTATTAGTGGCTATTCAAATATGTACGTGGGATTAAGCTACTGGCTGATTGCTACTTACTAATTACTATGATTAACACTACTATTACTACTACTACTATTACTGGTGGTATTTCTAGTATTCTACTAAGTATATCACAGTCACCAGTGCTCTTAGTACTGCCAATAGTACCAGTAATACATGCATACTACTACTACTATTACTACTACTTCTACTACTACTACTAGCACTACTACTAGTACTACTACTACCACCACCGCCACTACTTTCACTATTTCTACTACTCGACTACTATACCATGTTATTAGGTTCATCGCCGTGACACAGCCGATCAAGTACGCCCGCCACAAGAACCACGGTCGAATCTGGTTAACCATCGCCTTGGTGTGGGTCATTTCTGCGGCCATCGGTTCGCCCATCGTCCTCGGCTTAAACCACACACCATCCCGCGATCCCACATTATGCGTCTTCTACAACTCCGACTTCGTCATCTACTCTTCACTATCATCGTTCTACATCCCCTGTATCATTATGGTCTTCCTCTACTACAGAATCTTCAAGGTATAAACTTATCCCATAACTATTTTACTACTTTGTAACTACTTACCTTAGACTCTATTATTTAGAAAATAGAGATTTTTCAAAAAATCATTTTCATGGAAGAAGAAGAAGGAAGATTGCTCCAGTTCTTTGTTGAATTACACTGTCATATCCATTTAGCGCTAAACTGCATACGCCTTCATTATTTGCTCCGCTTCTAAGCTGCTTGCGGAATGACGTTATTATTCATAAACTTCACTCATTTATTCAAACAAGTTTAAGACGAAAAGGGGCACAAAATAAGCTTCTCACAAAGCAGGCCATTATCTTAAGTGCATTAGTTTCTCCTGTTATTTTCGCCAAAATCTTGCCACTTGTGTATCGCTAACAACACGACTTATCCAACTCGGCTCCAGGCCATCTCTGATTATGAATATACTATTACAATCATATTATTTAAATGAGGAATAACAAGGTTCTTTGAAGTCCACTGTTCTCCGTATCACAAGAGTAGTGGCTTTCCTCCAAGGCATTTGAGATTATCAATAAGACAAATAATATATTTAATAATTATTTTTTAAAATTAATTATCATATTTCATAACATTTTAGTTAATTCGAATAAATTTACATTTTTCTGCTTGTAGTTTACTCGTCTGCCAATAGATGACGCTGATTTGTTTTGATAATTTCTCGCCGTTTGAATTAGTTAATTATGATATATTAATTATTAAGATAAATATGATAAATACTTAATTTTTTTGCATTTATTTTATTTAAATTCATAATAGTTTAGTAATTTTTAGTGTTCCTTTGTGCTAACGAACGATTGAAAACCGAAAAGAGGGATTCTTCCAATTGTTGTAGAGACAGAACGACAATGCAACAACAATAGGGCTACAACACTAGCCGAGATTAACTATTATACTGATTAGAAAATCCATTACGATAATCACACTTTACATTCGATTTGAAAATCGAGTGTTGTTGAACTGTTGTCGCATGGTTGTCGTAGAGTTCGAATGCGAAATTCGCGTGCTGTCAAAGTCAACTTCATGTTTTTGGGTTTCGTGTTGTTGTTTCTGTTGTAGCGAGATACAACATCGTCAATACGAAATTCTGCGGAAAACCTTGGCAAGTTTCGAAAGTTTTCGACTGAATTTCTGGGAATTATTTTGCTGTTTTGCAAGTTATCCAGTGGTCTTAGTTGGTCTATTTACGAAAATCCCAAATCCTAATCCTAAAATAAAGATAATAATAAATAATAAATCAATAGCATATGGGAAATATACTGAATCAATTCAATGTGAATAAAAGGTGATTGGTATTCAATTGGATTTGTTCCTCTTGATGTAGTCGCTTGTAAGTTAACTTCTCCAATCTGTCGACTTTTGTATGAAGAGCAACAGACGCGGAAGAACACACTTATGTGCACCGAATAACAAGAAAAGAAAGAAAAGAAAGAAAAGAAAGACAGAAAGATAGAAAGATTGATAGATAGAACAAAGAGAGAGAGGGAGTTAGACAGACAGACGAGGCTGACAGACAAAGTTGATTGAGAGATAGACGATTAGATAGACAGATAAGGTAGACAGATAGGTGGACAGACAAGGCAACTAACAGACAGGCAACCTGACACACAGGCAGACAAAGTAAATAAGCAGACAGGCAGACAGGCAAACAGAATAGACAATCAGTCAGACAGACAAGGCAGACGGACAGATAGACGATACACACAGACGTGTAGACAGACAGGTAGCTGACATGACAGATAGAAAAGTAGACAAGCAGACAGACAGACAGACAAGATAAACAGACAGGCAGAAAGACGGAAAAACAAACAGGCAACCGAGAGACAGACAAGTAGACAAGCAGACAGGCAGACGAGGCAGAAAGATAGATAGACAGACAGACAAACAGGCAACTTGACACACAGACAGACAAAGCAAACAAGCAAACAGGCCAACAAAGTAGACAATCAGTCAGACAGACCAGGCAGACGGACAGACAGACGATATATACAGACAAGTAGATAGACAGGTAGCAAACAAGACAGATAGATAGACGATACACACCGGCAAGTAGATAGACAGACAGACACACAGACAGAAGGTATAGCTAACAGACAGACAGACAGACGAGACACACAGACAAGGCAGACAGACAGATAACATTGATGACTTTGACTAGAGTTATCGCTGCTACCCCTCTCCTTCGGGAGTAGTCTACGAAATGGTAGCAATGGGGGCTGCGGGTGATGCACAATACAGTGATCCCCGTTCAGTAGGCTTGTATAACCGAGCCGCGGGTCATCCATTTCGTGACAAACGAATCGTGAAAAACCAATCCTTGCAACATTCAAATCTTCTTATTATATCATACTGTAGTTTATTATCTAATAACAGAAGAGGACGCGAAAGAAAAGAAGAAGAAGATGATGATGATGGAGAAGAAGAAGAAGAAAGAAGTGAATGGTTTCAATCAAAGAAGCAGTTAGATAAGTCACTCATCAGGGATTCCCACGCTTTTGGCCGTGTCCATTCAGCTGAAAATGGCATCAAATGAGGAATCATTCAATCTCCTCACAAAATACATTCTATTACCACTATACAACACACTGATAATAACTTGATAACATCACTGATTTTCAGTATTTAAAGCTTTATTTCGAATATCTTAACTTATGCAATTCGTTGACATTTCACTTGGTATTTGTTTACGTCAAAAGACACAAGCACGGTAAGCGATAATCGATACAAAAGTATCGAAAAACGATCAATCAATAAGTTCAAGAGTCATCGATCAAGGCAATACCACGTCACTCGATCGATCATCAGAAATATCAATATCAATATTCAAGACCAGCAATAGGGAAAAATCCCTTCGCAGTCAGTAGAACATAAATCACTAGACTTTCTTTTAGAATTTAAAATATATTAATGTTGCTATCATGTTATATATTTAATTGATTTATTATATTTATTAATATTTTGTTTAAGTAATTTTAGTTTCTTTTGATTTTGCATACAAGATCTTAATACTTCTCAATAATCACGTGATTTGACAGGCGATACGCGAGCGAGCCAAGAAAGCAGTGGCGTCTCGCAAAAGCAACGCGGTGATGGGCAACCTGGCGCACACGAAGCGTTTAGCCGAGACGGCGCTAGGTTCCTCGTCTTCGCCGGTGCTTCCCCTGGCGACTATCGGGTCGGCCGAGGCAGGAGCCCAGGGCCCCGGCGCCGGGAGCCCCGTCCTGCCATCGATCACCAAGCAGCGACTCCATCAGACGCGCATTGAAGAAGAAGATAAAATCACCGATCAAGGAAGCGCTAGTCAGGTACTTGTTCCCTTGGGAAATTCACCACCACACTCTGATTGCAAATTTAGTACCCGCATAATCGACTAATCGTAAAACTTAATGGAACTACTTACAGCCAAGTTTATTGTGTAATAATCGATTGAATTACCGTTAGGTAACACCCCGCCGACTGAAAGGCGATACTCTATTGCCGTAAATGAGCAATTATGAAATCACTTAAGGATTTTTTAGTTTTATATAAAACATATTAAACTTAATGTCCATAGAATTTGATGAGGTTTTAAGTTTTTTTGGTATTTGGACGAACTTTGGCAGGACGAAGAAGAAGACTACGAGCGAGACGTTGAAGAAGTGGATGGATGGGACGAGGGTAGCGCGCTACCCCGTGATACTTCAACCGAATTCATTCTGACAACTCAGAACGAGATTACCAGGTAGCAAAAAATTGCTAACCGATCCCTCTACTACTTTTTGTACTACGCTAAAGTAGCAAGTTAGTCGGATTTAAGTTAGCAAGTTAACAGCTAAGTAACTAAGTAAGTTGGACAGTAAACAAGTACTAAGTAAGCCAAAAAGTTAGGATTAGAAGCAATTTAGTAAGTTAGGAAGTTTGCTAACTTGCTAATCTATTTACTAGCCAGCTAACGTGAAACCTAGTCAGCTAGAGAACTAGTAAATTCTTGCTCGTTAACTAAATAAGCAAACATTACTGACTTGAAATAGCAAACTAAAACCGGGATCCTCGCTTAATGGCGATACTAACGGCAACCAGGACTCGGGCTACGTTGCCGCACTCATCGATGATAAAAACATCAACAGTAGAATTCTTCAAGAACGTCGGAAGGTAAAATAAAAATAATCTGAAAGATTTTTAAGTATTTTCTGAAATTTCTACGTTCTCTGGATACGCCACAACTGAAGAGCAGACATTGCTAGACGCTAATGTGATAGTTGATTGATAGTTACAGAAACTGGACAGTAAATTTCAAATTTTTCGCTAACTTAAAACTTCAGAGAATCTTAAAAATCCACCTGAACAGCGTTACCGCAGGGACTACTATCTTAATTAAATTTGTTAACGAGTTTGCAAGGAAAGATTTCAATATGTTGGTACTGAAAACTTGTAAAAGAAGGCCTTTGTTGTAACTAATTAGTGTTCCAAGTTTCTAAAATTACCAAACTGAGGGGAGAGGCCTTGAAGAAGCTTCGGCAAACGTAATGACATAAACAAAGTGGGAAACATCGGAGCTTTAGCTTTAAAAATATACACACAAGCCCCAGCCAAATGAATGTCGTGTACTTTCAGTTGGGTAACCCAAAGATTCATATATATGTATATATTTACCAATGTTTCCAACAGAAGGGGTTCGTCACTTCAAAGCTCATAAAAGTACAAAGTTTTCGGTATGTGGCTCGGCGTACGTGCCATCACGCCATTCCGTCATTAGAAACTCTGTTCTTCCCCCTTAAGTTGACAAGTTTCGATTTTCAAGTTAAATCTGAGGAAGCGGAAAGCCGATTCAAACAATCATTCCATTTTTCAATGTTCCCTTTTCCCCTCTTCCCTCATTTTGCCCTTTTTTCCCCGCCGTGGTTAGAATATACAGGGTCTAGGTTTCCCCATTTCCCCTCTTCTCTTATTTTTCCCTTTTCAGATCCAGTTTTTCCCCCTTTTCAGAGAATTTCCCAGCAAAGTGAAACACTGGATTCAAATTTTTTGTTTTCGTAGAAACGAGAGAGGCACAAGGAGAAAGCGGACAGTGGTGGACACGAGTCACCAGCCGGGGTCGACTCCACATGCTCGGCCAACAAAGACGCCAAAGCCGGATCCCGTTTCACCATTTACAAAGTGAACAAAGCCAGTCGCAAGAAACGGGAAAAATCCTCAGCCAAGAAGGAAAGAAAAGCCACAAAAACACTCGCCATTGTCCTGGGTAATTAATACCATTAAGTATTAACTCGGTATCGTACCCACCGCCAACTTGATCGGCCATTGAAAATGAGTTCAGATCCACGAACGCAGTAATCAGAAGCTAATGAAATTATATAAGACCGTAATTCCTCTAGTCTGGAGATTAAACGCTTCTCTCTTAGTTCTGGCGTATCAATTACGTCCAAGGTTTTGGGTTACTAAGGGGAGTCAAGTCAATGGCAATATTGCAGCAAGGGTTACGGTGTGTCCCCATATCTTTGATATAGATATACTAAAAGCCAAATGACCATTCTGCTTAGAAGTCGTTTGACCGTTTGGCTGAAAGCAAAAAGACAATACAATTTTGGCAAACAAGACGCCACCGTTTTGGCCTTCTATTGTTTGTCTTTAATAACTTTTTTTCCAGTGCATTAAGTATGGCAATATGGCGATCATAGAGTAGCGTCTGCTTCTTCTCCATCTGGATTTATGTGTCTATAAAAATAATCAAAAAATCAAATCATATACGGAAGAACAGCTTGTCGTAACGCGCAACAGAACAGTATAGCAAAACATGGTTTCTGTTTTAAAATTTCTTAAATTCCACTAATCCATGTTCTCAGTGGTTTTCTCTGTTAACTTATTCATAAGACCGTCTGCTCTCCCTGCTGCAATTTTTTCCACGAAACACATGGCAACGTAACGTATGAAATATTTTCCCGAGGAAACACGTAGGGGCTTTAACTCTCGGGCACCCGCGACATTTACGAGGAAAAATAATTCAAATATTTACTAGTTTTCTTTTCTTGCAGTGTTTCGAGAAACATATTGCAAGAAAAACTTCAGTCTCAGTTTCAACCTACAAAAAGTTGACAGTCAAAGTGACGCTGCTGTATGCGACACAGCTTCAGGGGCGAAGCGCAACGTTGCCAGATATTTCTTAATACCTTTCAGCTATACTTGATTGTTTTCAGAGTTGCAGCAGTTAGTCATCATTAAGAGTCACTTTGTGGGTTGTTATAAATCGAGTGGTCGTGTGTCACAGAAGAAAGCGATTCACCGAGGGATGTAACCATGACTTATGAACCTTTTGTTGTTGCTTTCAGGTGTTTTCCTCATCTGCTGGGTTCCCTTTTTCACGTGTAACATAATGGATGCCATTTGCTCCAAACTACAGCTCGACTGTCAACCAGGTGTCACCGCCTTCATCCTCACCACGTGGCTGGGCTACATCAACTCTTTTATCAACCCTGTCATTTACACCATTTTTAATCTCGAGTTCCGGAAAGCTTTCAAACGCATCCTCATCTGCGCTGATTGAGAGAACACCTAAACAAATCGTTTCTGCCCCTGCCGTTTCCTTTCATTTGTCCCACTCCCCCCTACGGGCGCATCCTTTTACTGGACAAAAAAGAAATTCAACAAAATTATATTTTACTAATTTAATAACGCAATTTGTAAATGTAATTATGATTAATAATGTAAATGGTTGAATGTATCATCTTTTTTTTTCAAAGATCTCCGGTCGTAAAAACTGCTAAACAACACACTGAGCCCCCTACGGTCAGAAAGATGCTCCCGAGCTGGCGCTGTTTAAGACCTACCCGCAGACCCACTGCCTAGACTGGCTCCTAGAAAACAAATGACGAGCGCCGCGCGTCGCTTATTTCGTATTTACACTTCAATACGAGTTTAGATAGCATTACAATACTTCAGAATCGGCCAGAATCTTGCATATACTTATTGAATGGCTCTCGCGGAAGGGTCTTGAAGGTCCTCTAGGTCCGAGGCATAATTTCTGACCAAGTTGAAGGCAGTTTTTACGACCGCAAGTTTATGTTTTTTCTCTCCTGCCATATACCGGCACATATAAATCCGACATTATCCGAGCACATTACTTTCCCCCATGTAAAAATAAACCACTCCTGACTTGATCTAATGTGATTAAAGTGTGAAGTTTCATACGACTGTTTTTTATGGGCGTTTCTGATGTTCACAAATAGGTTCAAAACACGACTGTTTTTCTAACACTCACTGTTTTTCTTAAGACGAAATGTTTATATGAATGTTAAATACGTTCACACTTCATGTTTCTTTCTGTACATCAGTGTTTTTATTGATGATTTTCTTCGACAGAGCCTCGGACTTGTATGTTTCTGTTCATCCGCTGCTCACATCCGATCATCCTTCACTTTCTTGGTTTCATTTCTGATTTCGTCAAGTCACTCTTTCTATAGATCTTTCGTGACTGTGTCCTTTAACATAACCAGGCATGAGAAGAAGGTCTGAAGAAAATAAAAATATACAGCCATCTTGAAACAAAGCAGTTGTTCAGACTTGAGAAGACATAGTGTAATCATAGGGTACTGTGTGTGAAGTAGTAGATAAGATACCTCGAAGCGGTATCTCCCTGTGAATGCAGAATGGTGCCGACTATGGTTGAGGAGGGGAGGTGAGTGGTTCTCGGGGCAAATCTGTTACTGAAGGTAAGGACTCCTTGATCATTTTGGTCGCAGTGGGGCAAAGTAATTGGTGAGCAGGAAGGCAAGCTTTTTTCATGTTTATCACCGATTCAATCAGGGGCACCATTGTGGGCCTCCAAATGGAGGAACGCCGGGGCGCCTGAGTTGCTTTAAGTGGGCCACTGTCACTGCCACAAAGAGCTGCTCACTTCGTCATTCTCATAAAATTTCCCTCGCTTTACTTCAAGCCCCCTGAACCCCGCTCCAAAATGCTCTCACAACTTCTTCATTTTACTCAAGGTACAAAATACTATTAGTATCATGTGTTATCAGGGGGTTATCGATCGCTTTTGCTGTTTGACCAGCTTCACCAAAAGAAATTAGGAGTCCATCACGTTCAGTACTTTGCTTTATTCGATTACAGTTAAGTAGTTTCAGGCGCTTGATTCATTTAGCCACTGGCCGGACAAATGAAACATCAGGTGCAGCAGAAGGAACAACAGCAGGAGGAGAGGACACAGTTAATGTTTGAAAAAGACGAGAGAAAACAAAATGTGTTTCAACTCGTTACGGGTTGTAGAGACAGACAGAAATAAATGAATTATCCAGTTTCTTTTTCAGCAGGCGCTAACGCTTGGCACGGCATTACGTGAGAAGATTCCAGTAATTAATCGAGTTACCTAATGCAATTACAGAGTTTTTCTCCTTTTTTTTCGGGGGAGGGCAACTGAAATCTGTCTCATTAGTTTTTACAACGATTACTTCTTTTCCTTCAGAGTCTTTTGTCGATTTGGCCGGCAAATAAAAGGATTACAAGGGCGTATAATGGCGCGGCCCAGGACAAGGCAGCCAAGGAGAAAATCCAGCAAATGAATAACATTAGCTTTCATTGATTAGCTGACCGGCAGATGAAAGGCAACTCCCTGAAAGATTCTCCCAAAGCTTTGCGCATCGAACAACCTTCAAGATGGACGCCTGTCAGGGGCCACGTGCCAAGTCCGGGGGCCAGGAAACTAAACACACAATCGCCAGTCCTCAACCAGAGGTTCACTCGCTGGATTCATCTTTGATAGAATCACTCAAAAAGCACAGCCATCACCATCGAAAGGTTTTCTCCGGGGGCTTTTTTGGCTCGCTTGCCAAACTATCGCGACAATTTGTTAGCCCGCCACGGCCCCCGGCATATATTTGCATTAATTGGCAACCTTGGAACCGGCCCAGACGCACAAGCAGGCAAAAAGCATCGGCCTTTCCATTTGGTCACTTTTCTTCTGTAGCCTCAATCGACTTCAGATGATCCGCCATATTTATTTCAGTATTAATTCTAGCCGGCTGTTTCTATCTTAAAAAAAAAAAAAAAAAGACTTGGCACAGTTGCCAGACTCTCTTTCATAACCATTACGTAAAACTATCTTCATAAAAATCTCATAATTTATTTAAATTAACCTAATAATTAATTAATTTCTTGAAAAATTTTATACTTTTTACAATCCGGCAACGCTGGAGATTTCCTTTCCAACCAAAACAAACATGATGGCGGCTCTGAATTTTACTTTGGAAGTTCAAATTTCGTTAACTAAGATAGGAAACTCAAATGCAAGCTAACAGCATTAAGAATAATTACCATAAATTGTAAATTTGGCAAGCTGCACTTTGCGTAGGGCCAAATCGTTTGCCAATGAAGCTAATTTCAAAGATGATGTTTGCGTCGAGACATTTCTTGCTTGGTTATCAACTTAGAGGGGAAAAAAAAAGAAACCAGGCCAGAAAGTTAACAGATGGCTTGTATTTTTCTATTTTTTTTGCAGACTTCTCGGGAAAACAAGCATTATTCCTCTGACGACGCGAAAAAATGGCGTTCGGAAGTACACGAAACAAACGCAGCGGGAAACGACCACTACAAAACGCTATGCAGACCAAGTCGCTCATAAATCTCTGTCCGATGGATGATTATAAATAGCCACTTCATTTCTCACTATTATTGCTGTCACAATCATCCCAGTTTTTACTGATCGCACGATTTTACTAGTCAAAGCGGCTCGGCCGGTAGTAGTTAGCGCTGCAAATACACTCGCTAGAGCAACTTTTCCCGATTCCAGTTAGAGTTGTAGAGGCCACATATGTTGTAGCTGTCCTCTACAACCCTGTATAAGCCCTATATTATATGACTGTGCCGGAGTAATAACAACTCTTTCCGCTGCGTTGCCAAATGAGAAAAAAAAATAGAAAAGTAAAACCTGAAACTAAGTTTTAGTACTTAATAAGTACAAAATGTTTTGGTATAGGTTAATGAAGATTGGGTATCGTTCAGCAACAAGCGGTGGTATGATACGTGAGCTGCTACCCTGATTATCCGATGATCTACAAGGTTCGGTTCAGGCGTCAACCTTCAAGCTTATCGATAAATCTCCCCAAGACCGGTAATTTCTCACTTGCACTCTTCGCTACCGAGGGTCCGCTACCTCTGCTACCTCCTTCGAATCCTTACCAGCCGTGTTGTTGCTAACTAGCACTATCGATTTTTCAGCTAACAAGTGGACATAGTCGATAGTTTAGCTTAGTAGTCGAAACGTCTTAGTCCCTAGTTAGAGTTGGACGAATGCTTACTGAGTTAGCATTGCTAGCTAGTAGCAGAAGTAGTGAAGTAAGTAGCTGGTTTGACTAGATTTAAGTAGTCATTGGACACTCGTGAATGCTGTGAGTACTACTGCTAACTGCTACTGCTACTACTATTGCTACCCTAGTAATGCTACCGCTAGCAAACTAGCAACTGCTGCTACTAAACAGCTGCTGCTAAATACTACTACGACTACCGAAAACCCACTGCTACTAATACAACTACTCTTGGTACTACTACTAGCAAACTATAACCAAAACTACTAAAACATATATGTCTACCAGTGCAACTACAAGCTACTACTAACTAAATGTTGCTACCACTAGAAAACTAACGGCTACCTAATGCTAAACAGCATCTGCTACCAACAAAACAACTACTGGAAACCTACTACCACTGCTATTCCTACCGCTAACGATGGTACTAGCTAACCAGAAATGCTACTTACTATCCTAATAACGCTACTACTAGCAAACTAACAGCAAAGAACCACTAAATGCTACCGCTACTGCTACTGATGCTACTTGTCAACTAGAACTACTACTTACTACTCTAAACCATGACTTGGAAACTAACAGCTACCTAATATCAAACCGCAAAAAGTACTAAATAGCTACTGCTTTTACTATTACTACCGTTAAAAATCCTACTACCTAACTAGAACTGCTACTTACTACCTTAACGCTACTACTAGCAAGCTGAAAGCTGACACTAACGAAAACTGCTACTACCACTACTACTACTACTAACCTTAACGATGCTACTAATAGCAAACCAACACCAAAACTACTGAAAAGCTATTGCTATCACTATACCTACCGTTAGTAATGCTACTAGCTGATGAAAACTATTACATACTACCTTAACAATGCTACTACTAGCAAGCTGCAAGCTGATACTAAACTGTTCCTACCACTACTACTACTAACCTTAACAATGCAACCACTATAGCAACTAACAGCGAACTACTATTGAAAAGCTACTGCTATTACTATTCCTACCGTTAGTAATGCTACTAGCTAACTAAAACTACTACTTTCCAACTTAATAACGCTACTACCAGCAGAATATAATGACATAATAGCGAATCCATGGTTTTACGATTATTCTAGTCGTTCAGGCGACTCTGTGGCGACTTTCCTTTTGTGATCAAGTCGTAAATTTTCACCTCAGTCGTCGGTAGTGCGTCTTTTAATGGGCCACACTTGCGGCTACGTGCGTGACTTGCTGCTACCCACTTCCAGCTACGTTCCCCCATACTCTCTTAACTATTCCAGTTTTCGAAATGATAATTTTCGTATATTTTTTTTCTTCCACTACAAACAAATGTCAACTTACGGGAAAGTGAAAAATAGTATCGAGATTACAAAATAAGAAAAAGAAAGTAGCAGCTTGAAAAAATTTCTTCATAGAACAGCGCATCAAAAGAAAAATTTCAATCTAAATAGAAAATTTAACGAAAAAATGCACAAAAATCAAATAACACGTACAATTTAAGCCACTACTTATTTTCTCTCCAAAAAATTGCAAAAAAAGAAAAAATTCGCGAATTTTTTTGCGCTCAAATCACACACTGACACAAGCACACGAACATTTACGTGAAATTAATCAATTATTTATCCCTCGCGAAAACCAAACAAAAAAAATAGAAATTTCGCAAATTTTCTCCGTACACGTATTTGCATATAACAGTAGCCCTTTTTACTGTTTGCAATTTTTTTCTTTTTTTGCAAATCAAGGCCCGCGCATATTTCCGAGGAAAAAAAGCAAAAAAATTCTCACCGAGTCCATGTTGTAGGTGGAAACAAATACGACGAAAAACAAAAAAATTTAGAAAAATGGCACTTCTGTACAATACTTTTGGGACATATACTCGCGGAAACCTCCATTTTTTCCCACACTGTTTAAATTTTTCCCACGGTGTTATAATACGGGGGAGAAGGGGAAAGTCCCCGAAAAATTTCCCGACTTTTTACTAAACGGGGAAAATCGGGGACTGGGGGGAAATTCCCTGGCAAATTTCCCGATTTTGTTACTGAACGGGGGAAAATCGGGAAAGTTGAGGGGGGGGGGAATTCTCCGATTTTTTACCGAACAGGGAAAATCGGAGAAAACTGGCGGAAATTTTTTATTTTTTAGTTAACCATCAGAGTGTGAGATTCCATGGGGGCGGCGGAGTCGTAGAGGGTGTCCGTGTCCTGGGTGGATTCGCCCTGGAGCTGACACTGATTGGAGAGGGTGCCGGCGCCGCAGTCGCAGAAGAATCGATCGTGGCGTATGAACTCGACGGCGTGTCCGGCGTGACACGTCTTGATGCAGTTGACGCAGATGGCGTTGCGCTCGGTGGTGTTGCAGGTGCGGCAGCGGTAGAAGTCGTGCATGGGGAACGACGTGTACGACGAGATCTTGTACAGGCACTGGCCGCTGCTCACCGCCTTCTCCACCGCGTCCTGGTTGTTGAAGATTTTGTTGTCTAACATAAAAAAAAAAGAAAACAAAAAATAAATTTAATTTTGAAACTGATTTAAATTATATATTATTGTTATACTCTTAAAAATTAAATGAATTGAAATTAATTAATTTTGAAAAAATTCAAGAAATATTTTTACTAAATTACGAAAATTTTTAAAAATGTAAAACTCGAATAAAAAAATAAAACGAGATTTAATAAAATAAACATATTTAATAAAAGGAACTCTAACAAATTAATTATTAATTTTTTATATATTCCAAAATTAAAAAATATATATATATTTAGTAAATTATGTAGGTACGTTAAATAGAAAAAAATACATATTTTCAATATATCTTAGTGTACACAGATACAACAGCTATTTCATCACAGTGCGATTTATTCCTAATTGTCGATTTTATACTGGAATAAGTTACTTTTGAGTATGGGTGTGACTCCCGAGGCGAGGCAGAGTCCACCGAACCGGTTGTTGAAGATGTGGTTGAACTCAAGGGTGGCGGTGGCGTTGTTGGTGATTTCGATTCCCGCTGCCAGTCCGTCGAAGATGCGGTTGCGCCTCAGGATCGGGTGCGACTGCGTCGAGATCAACACCCCGGCCTGAATTTCATAAAAGAACAATACTATGTTAACATAAATACAACATCGCTTTTAGTTTCGGTATAGTTATTGCATTGGAATAGTATTTATTTTTTAATAAGAGTTTTTATTTTTTGTGTAACTAGCTAGTTTGCAATAAGATTTATACAAAAGATACGGAAAATAAGAAAACGAGCCTGGGCATTGCGGAAGATGTCGTTCTCCTCGAGGACGCCCTTCCCGCCATTGAAGATACAAATTCCTCCGTCCCGTCCATCAAAGATTTTGTTCCTCTACAATAAAAACAACAACAACAAAATTAATAATTACTGAAATTCCTATTTATTGTAGTCTATCTTACATTTATGAAATTTGTATTTTACCTTGAGGGTTGGGTTCGAATCTGTTTTAATCCATACGCCAGCCATTGCGTTATCAAAGATCTCGTTCTGCTCAAGGACCCCGAGCCCGCCGTTGTAGACGAGGACTCCGCCGTTCTGGCCGCCCCAGATTTTGTTCCGCCTGATGATGGGGTTGCTGCCTGTGCGGATCTGCACCCCGCTGTACAGGTGGTTGAAGATGTCGTTGTCCTCCAGACGGCCATGCCCGTTATCGTAGAAGTACACCCCGACCTGCTTGCCCGAGTGGATCCTGTTGCGCCTTAACACTGGAGTTGATCCTATTGCCAAAAGTGAAATAATTTGTAATGCAGTCAATTGAAAATGAATTAAAGAATTAATATAAAATGTAAAATATGATATTAATACAGAAGAATAAGAAACGAATTAAAATGATAGATTAATAGTAAAATTAGTAACCAGTAGTAGTGACAAATGTGGTAGAAATCAAATGACTAACATAAAATAAATAATACGTAAAAAAACTCTCTTATTTAAACACTTAAAACGTAAGACATAAATGCAATAGACTAAAATAAATTAAATAATTATTTCTGTGATCTTGCAAATAAAGAAAGAGCGCTTTTAATTAGGGAATGCTCAAAACTCGGACTCAAATTTTAACACAGCTAAACTCCTTACTGCTCCTAAGCTGTTCCCAGCAGTACACGAGTTTCTAAGTAGTGTCATAAAAGTGTATTCAAACTAAGCCTCAACGATTTTATACCTTTTCTGCATAATTATTTCAGACTTAATTTCAATATTAGTTTTGATTGTTTTAATTTCCCTATGCATTTAAATTGTTCCCAACATTCACTGATTGATTTCAATTACGTTATTGCACTTTCCTTTTTGCAGTGTAGATTTTAGTTGTTCCGCACTTAATTTCATTATTTACCTTAATTGTCCTGCACTGTTACTATTGAACCGAGCTGAACTTTTAGCTCTTAGTTTCACTTTTATTTTCTTCTTTATTGCACTTGTTTTTAAATTTTCCTATTAATTGTTCGTATTGCAATTTTGTATAGCCATGGGACAAGGCCTACGCGCGGTTATGAAATATAAAAAATTAAATAATACCTGACTTACAGGTAGTGAAATTAATAAACGGTAAATTGATAGTAAGAATGAATGGATGGATAAAAGAGTCTTTATTATAAATATAATATAATATTAATATAATATAATACATAAAATAGATAATACAGCCATGAGCAAATTAAGTATCCAGCCAGACTAAACAAAGCCGCTTTAAAATCAATTTCTCTATTACTTGAGCGATCAAACTGATGACACAGGTGTAAACTGAATTTCAAATTTCAAACCTTTTAACCACTATTGAACCGCCATGATAGTGTTCAAGTTTATTTCAAACCAATATTCTTTAATCAGGGTGTATACTTCTTTTTGCTCGTGGCTGTACAATAAATAATAAATAAACCAAAATAAGTTGGATAATACCTGTAGTGATCCACACTCCGGCCAACGTGTTGGCGTAGACCTCGTTCTCCTCAATGAGACCCTGTCCCTTCTCGTGAACGTAGATCCCGCCGTGCTGGCCATGGTGAATCTTGTTGTGCCGGACGATGGGGTCGCTGTTGGTGCGGATCTGGATGCCGGCCAGGGCGTTGCCGTAAATGTTGTTGTGCTCGATGAGCCCGCGCCCCTCGCCGAATATGTAGACGCCCCCCTGATTGCCGTTGTAGATCTCGTTGCGCCTGATTGTCGGGTTCGAGTTGGAGGTGATCCACACACCGGCGAAGTTGTTCGAGTGGATGCGGTTCTCGATGAACTGGCCCAGCCCCGACTCGTGAACGTAGATACCGCCCGTCTGGCCATGATGGATCTCGCAACGGACTACTGTCGGATTGGCTCCAGCTGTAAAAATTATAAATATTATTTGAGTTATTATTTTTGTTCGTATAAAATATACACAGGATATGTATATGAGATAAGATATCAATAATATAAGATATTAAAATTATTAGTAGTACTGAAATATTGCTGAGTTTTCATTTTTAAATAATATTTGAATGGTAGAGTTCAAAGTGCTCCCCGCGTTTACCTTTGACTTCGAACCCGGCAATTCGGTTGTTGTGAATGTTGTTCGACTCGAAGTAGCCGAGCCCGTTGTCGAAGGTGAAGATTCCCACGTCCCGGCCGTGGTGGATGTGGTTGCGCCTCATCACGGGGTTGGCGTGATTCTTCACCCAGATTCCGGCCAGGGCGTTCCGGCTGATCTCGTTGTCCTCGTAGAGCCCCTGGGCGTGATCTGTGATGTACAGGCCCACGTTCTCGCAGTCCGAGATGTCGCAGCGGCGAATCACGGGCTCCGCACCCATCCCGCTGACGCAAACCGCAGCTCCGACTAGACTCGAACGAAAAATGTGTCATTAAAAGTTAGATTTTACTTGAATATTTCATAAGTTAACTAATTATTCACAAAATTTAACTTAACTCACTTATTTTATCACAATTATTCATACATATCATTTCATTATTGGTTTTGCTCTCCCTACTAAACGAACTTAATCATTATTAAAATGAGGAATTACTTAATTAGAGGAATCAAATTTATACAAATTCATTAACTTGACATTATTAGTTTTGCTTTTCTTTTTGCCAGTTTCACCATACCTACTGACGTGCTGCGAATGACGCAATGATCGATAACCGGTGAGCAATTCTCGCCTATCTCCAGACAGTAGTGTTTATGATGCGGCACTGAAGAAGCAATGTCCGGGCAGAACTTGAGGGTGACGTAGCCCAGATAGGCCGACCTGGCTCCCTCCATAAACGTCACTGTAGACTTGATATCCCGCTCGATGACCACGTTCTCCGCCACGTTTCCCGCCGAAGCCCCGATGATGTTAACATTCGACTCGACAACCAGGTACTCGTCGTGGTACACTCCCTTGTGTACAAAGATCAGCTGGTTTTCCGAATCGTCGAAATACTCGAGAGCCGACTGAATGGTATCGAAGTATACCAATGAACGGCCTGAAATCGTAAAAAATCAAATAATATTAATTATAATTCTGTATTAATTAATTCATTCATTAATAATAATTATTATTTTATATTATTATATTATGAATCAAATATTAATTATTAAAGTATTTGTTTTTTTTTAAACCTTTAAAGCGGGAAGGGTTGGTACTGGCGATCTGCTGATAGCCCGGTCTAACGTGGACACCGTGATATAGCTGTTTGAAGCTCTCTTTCCAAGCGTTTTCAAACTCGGAATCTTCGGGCGAGATAAATTCGTATTTGCACACTCCCATATGAAACAAGGGCACATCATACTCGTACACACGCTGATATAAGCTTTTCCTGCAAAATATGATAAACATGAGTAACATTCTACGGTAATTCAGTATTCATTATAGCAATACCAGAGTTCAGTATCATTTGCAATGGTCTGGAACCTCTTGCAGACCTGGCTCACTCGACAGAGGTCCTGCTCGAGAAGATAGCCAAAAATACAAATCAGCACTTCGTCCGGCAGTTCGTACTGCAGGTAGTGAGCTGCGTTTCCCGAACCTCCGCCTATTAGACAACTCGTACTTAATCAAAATAAGATTCAGTAAACAGTAAATACCTTCGCAGGCGGGGTAGCAGGCCCTTCTTGGCCGTTTTCTGGCTGGCAACATGGAAGAAGAATAGCCGCTGGGTCCTGCACAGGCTGCACTGGACGAGGCTGCACCTAAAAGATTTGATTATTCAGTAAAAAACAGAATATTGCAGAAAAACACAAATAACGCAAACCTGTAGGGTTGCACGGCCCCGGGCAGGCTGGGGCTGTGGCTCCAGTCGCGGGGTCTTGGTAAGGAGACTTCCTCCGCAGATCATAGGGCGGCTGGTGACCTCCACTCGACTAGACATAGAAAAAAATGTTTATTAGCGTTTGGAAAATAACTGACAGTGAAATTATAGAACCTGAGGTGCATTGCTGTTGCTGTTAGGTCCCACGAGTCCTATGGCTGCTGCGGAGACTGGCTGAAAGGGGACGGGACTCACTGCGCCGCTGGTCGAAGGGGACGAGCTGCTGCT
The DNA here is from genome assembly GCA_002872375.1 of Eulimnadia texana. NCBI lineage: Eukaryota > Metazoa > Arthropoda > Branchiopoda > Diplostraca > Limnadiidae > Eulimnadia > Eulimnadia texana. The sequence continues at coordinate 17,808,988 of NKDA01000001.1, forward strand.
GGCCCCTGAAGAATCACTAGCCGCATCTTCAGGTTCTGTTACAATATAAACGTGTAATAATAAACAACTTAACCCCCAACACTTACATAGAAATCACTAAGTTTAATGTTCAATTATTGTTAAATGTTACAATGAATGACGTACGACGAAGAGAGAAGGTAACATGTTTTTCATATTGATCCGCGCGGCTATTGTGTTTTGTTATAGGTTACAAGTTTTCTTTAGACAAGGTCTAACCTGAATTGGCACGTGAAGAAGCGGCTCTATTCACCACTTTCCTCTTGGATCTTCGTAACGGGTACAAGGGCAAACGGAACGAGGAACTCGGCATTTCCTCCGAATGAAATTCAATTTGATTCTGGAACCCAACAACTGCGATAGAAAATTCCCCAAGATTCACACAAACAATTGGCGTTGCATTGACATGGCGGCCATCTTCTTGCTGCCTGCGCCACCTGGTGGCAAACAGTCCCGATCACGTGATCAAAACTTTCTCCACAACTACTAAAAATAAATAAATACACAAAGAAAACAAAAATTATTAAATCACCACGTAAATATTCATTTCATTTGAATAGCATTTTCATATTATTGTTATTTTCGAATTAAATATATATTTGTATGATTCATGAAGTGTTCTTTCTCAAAAAGAACGCCGATGACGTTTACCATCATGGAGCCTTCCTTAAAACTAAATGTAAACAATGGAATTTTGCAGGAATTATTTCAACGAGAAATTGAAATTTTTGGTTTTCAGAGAAGCAAATTAAATATTTTCACAATTTCTGTGTGGAAGTTTCTTTTTAATCCGTGCACAGTTTTATAGATTTAAGTTTTACTCTTTTATTTTTGTACTTAATTTGTGTTCATTTCAGGTTTATTAATTGCGTGTAACATTTCACATTTTCAAATTTCAAACGTATGTATTTATCGTATCTTTCTCACAGTAACAAATGTTTGACAAATCAAATAATAGCGACTTTTGTTCCTACGAAATAAACTTTTCTTCAAAAACATTCGAGAAAATAGACACAAAATAATGGTGAGGAAAAAAACTATAGGTTGGGACATTAAAACTCTAAAAATTACTTTTCGAAAACTAGCAACACATCGGAACATGTTTTTTTTCCTTTTCCCGAAAATATAATTGTTCCAATAAAATTTAACCGGGATATTTTAAACGGCTGCTGCTCTGCAACATGGTAGACGATAGAAAATCGCTAGAAAAATCTCGTTTCTGAATATTGAGCTAAAAAGACCCGGCCTATGATTACGATTAAGTCTGCAGAGAAAAAATAGCCTCAAAACTCTTACAACTTTTTCGAAGAAAGTAACGAAAAAACTGCCTGTTCAAGAAAGCAGCAAGCTGCCGTATGAAAAAGACGTTTACCCGCCACCTTGAGCATTATTTCTGAATGAAGAAAGTAGAAATAATAGAAAAAAATCCAAAATTTTTTAAATGACGAGAAAATTATCAAACGAGCGGGGTAACTATTCGCCTTTCAGAAATCGTTAGCACCTTCCAGAGCATGTTCCGTCATGCTCAAGCACAGTGACTCTAAACGGTGATTCAAGTCGATATCCAGGCCGCTGTCGCGCTCTTTGTCGTTCGAAAAACTGTAAAAATTTGAATTTGGCGCCGTAGGTGCCGAACGGGCGCGCTGGTTGCCGTATCTCGAGCCCAGCCACTAGAATTCAACGAAAAAAAATCTATTATTAAATAAATTGATAATCAAAGGCAGTGTTTCCACTTTGCAAGGAAATTTGCTGGAAAAGGGAAATTGTGGTCTGAAAAGGGGAACACTAAAGGAAGAGGGAAAATCTAGAATACAGCCTTATATTCTAAGGGAAGAGGGGAAAAAGAGGGAAACTAAACGTGGAAACACTGATTAAAGGGTTGGCTAGAAATTCACCTCGTTGAAGGAATCGCCGAGGGGCGGGCGCTGCATCTCGCTGAAGCTGAACGGGTCGAGAGTTGAAGGAAACATGGCGCTGCCGGACGCCGACGGCGAGGGATGCGACAGGGCGCTGACGCAGAAGCTGTTGCGATGCTGCAGCGGCGCGTGGCAGTGAGCGGCAGCGGACGACGGCGACAGGCTGGAGCTCAGCGGGAAAGACAGCGTCGGAGCGAGCGGGCGCGACTTCGGAGGGGCAATAGTCGACACTCCAGCACCTTTAATTTGTAAAAAATGTAATTAATAAATTGAAATAAAACATACATCTTAAGAATTCTATTAAAAAATTCTAAATAAATAACTGAAAATGGTAAAAAAAATTTGATAATTAAATGTGTTAGTTGTATATTATTCTTTTAAAAAATATATAATAATCATAAATCAATGTAAATATAATATAAATATATACATAAATCTCATAACTGAGAATAACTGAATATAATAATTAATTATAACAATTATCAACCTTGCGTCATAAGGTGATTGTGTTGTCCGTAGAGATTATGCGTATTCAGTGCATTATGCGCGTTGCCGACATTGCGGTGATTCACGTGCCCTCTGTTGGGGCGTGGTGGAAACAGTGTGTAAGAGTTTCCCTGCACCCCGTAGTTCACTGCGTTAGTATCCGAATAGAATCCGGGATAATGGGCTACGTTGCTCCATCTGACCAAACAATAAAAATTTTATTAAAATAAATACATTACCAATTAAAAATAATAATAAAAAAATAAAAATTAAATATCAAAAAATTTAGAAAGTTCATTTATGATTGTATTAATTAGTCTACTGATTTTTTAATTACATTATTACATGATTTTATAATTAGAGTTAAAGTTTTACCTTCGTGAATGTCTGGAATCTTGTGGTTTGTTCTTCGCGGCGGGGGTGGAAGGGACGTAGTGCCAGATCTGCTGGATCTGATCCTTCCACGACGTCAAGCGACGCCTGTGCTGGTAGCCGAAAGCTTCGTGGTTCATGCAGCGTTCCAGCAGGTTGACGAACTGATTAATGTTTTCCTCGCTGGGCGAAGCAGTTACGAGCAGCTGAGTGCAAACTGTAAGCAGACGAAAAAATAAATTTCAAATCTTAAAAAATCAGGGAAACTTCCTGAAAAAGGGAAAATAAGGCCGAGAAAGGGAAAATAAGGAAGAGGAGAAATGGGAATTCAAAAGTATAGCGCGGAGGGGAAAAATTCTGAATGACTGCCTTGTATTTTAGCAGAGAGGGGGGAAAGAGCGAAAAAGAGGAAAAAGGGAAATTTAGAAGTATTGCTTTACATTTCAACAGAGGGGAAAAGAGGGGGAAATTTGTATTTTCAAGCGGAGGGAAAAAAGGGAAGAATAAGGGAAGAGAGAAATTTACAATTACAACTATACATTCCAGCATAGAGAGGGAAAAAGGGAAAAAGGGAAAACTGAATAATAAAATTTACTTTTCCCAGGATTCTGGTGATCATTCCAGCAAGATCCTCGTTAGAGGGATCAGTAAAGTTAACAAGATTCTTGTAAGAATCTCCGTCTTCGCCCGACGTTTCGCTGCCCTCGCCGCCACTGTCCGAGTCAGGGGCCGCCGACACGATCACCGTGGGCATGTCGTTAGCCGCCGGCGAAATCAGGCTGCCCAGTTTACCGCAATCTTCTTTCGGGCTGCAGCTGCAATACAAATCAAAGGAACTTTCTAAATAATCACCTTTTTTAATAAAGAAAATGAGGCAATCACGAAAATAACCATTACAAACTATTTCTTAAAAAAAGTTATTTGAACTATAACTACAAAGAAAATTAACTTATTGTACATTAAATTATCAGCGTTACCATGTTTACTTTTCCCTTTCCCCCCCTTCGCTCGATAAAACCAATTTCCTCCCCCCCCCCCCCATTCGTGCTACAATATTAACTTTTTCCCTTATTCTTCACTTTTGAGAACCCATTTTCCCTTTTTCCAGGGAATTTCCTTGCAAAGTGGAAGCACACTGTTTGTTAAATACCTGAAGCGGGGAGCCAAGCTGTCGGTGCTGCCATCCAGCGACGAGCATCCGGACGTGTCGTCGCGACCGCAGGACGGCGACGGGCTGACGCTCGTCGTCTCGTATGCCGAGTCGTCGTACGCGTTGGGACCTTTAAACGGCTTAATGGGCGAAGCCAGCATTGTCTTCAGCTCAGTCAGAGCAGTCTGGATATTGCCAGTCTCGTTAATCTCCTACAAATTAAAAAATATATATTCATTATATTAAAGATATCTTTAAAAAAAAATAAAAGAACTATAATATTAAAATAGTTAACTAAAGTAATTAAATAATCGTTAATCTCCTACAAATTGAGATTAAAATTCATTATTAAAATATCCTAAAAGAATTGAAAGAATTTTGATATTAAAATAATTAACCAAAAATTAGGAAAAATAATGATTAATTAGTGCACATTAATAACAACACAATTTTAAAATAACTCATAAAAAAACAGAAATTAATTAGTGAATCATTACTTTATCACTAATTATCAAAATAATTATCAAAATTAACCGCAAATTTAGAAATTTATAGAAGAAACTAATTTCACGATTAAATTATTCAGTGTTTCCACATTCAGTTTCCCGTTTTCCCTTAAAAAGGGCATGGTTTTCCCTTTTCTCCCTTCCCTTGTAGATATCAAGTATGCTTTCCCCTCCATCTAGGATAGTTAATTTCCCCGTTTCAGATCCAGTTTTCCCTTCTTAAGAGAATTTCCCTGCAAAGTGGAGACCCTGAAATGATTAGACGGTACCTTTTCGAGTTGGGAGAGGAGTGCGGGCCTGTCGCGGAGTCGCTGGATGCTGAGCGCGATCTTGTGCCGGGCTCCCTTGGTGACGCCCTGGGCTTCGAGCTGCTCCTCGGTGAGCGACAGCATCTCCTCGTACGTCAACTGCGCAAACAGGTTGGCGTATTTGTGCAGCCGCAGACTCTTCAACCAAGACGGAACATCTACAGCAAAAATTAATATTAATTCATTTGATTTTTATTGGTGCTTACTAAAATTCATTGATTAATCGCTAATCATTTCAAATTTTTGTGAATTTTACTTATTAAACTACTTATTTATGATTACTTATTGTCCAGTCACGATTTTTTTTTCTGCAGAGATTTTTCCAGCCAATCATTCGATAAGAAAAATACAGACAACTTTCATTGTTAGTTTAAAAAGCATACAGCAATAATGAAAAAACGCCATTGGAGTAATGTGGGATTTCTACTTTCCAATTGGCTGTCTGGCCTTGGGGCTTACCAATAGAAAAAAATGTATATATAATATTAATACAGAAACAAATGATTGATAAGATTATTAATATTATATTTCCAAAAAAATCAACTATTCATTTAGTTTACCCATACTGGTCTACTAATTTATTATATTTCATATTTATTATAAAAATTATATTAATTATAACAATTATAATATTTCATATATTTATCGTGGTTTTCTTACGATTTTTTTTTATTTTTACCTTTCATTCCGCTTTCTGGAATACTGAACGATGCGACGCGTTTTGCGTCTTCGCTGCCAGGCTGCGACGCGTCCGACGCTCCCGACACCGCTACATTTCGATCCAGGGGACTCGACAGCGAATGCGACCGTTGTTTACCGCGGTTACCGTCATCCTATAACCAATCAAAGGAATTACAATAGATATATTATAATGTTTTATGAACTTTAAAAACCTGGCAAGCGTTCCAGGCATCTGCGGTATAGGACTGCGGGGTGAGGCTGTTGCTTCTTCTGACGCGGTTATGCGTTGCCATGGAAACAGAGCCTCCCCTGTTCCAGGGATTGTTCCAGTGACCAGCTCCCGCCGTTTGCTGCAGCTGCAAGACGTCCAGTTCTGACTCGAGGAGGGAAAGCGCCATGTCCTGCCCGCTCTTGTCGTCCAGCTTGTGAACTAGCTGGGCCAGGGTTCGCTTCTCGTCCAGGGTCAGGGCCGGGTGAATCAGGGCGTACGTCAGGAGCTGCTCCAGCTCGTTCCATGGCTGCTGCTGAGACTGCGGAGGCTGATGATGAAACGAATGCTGCGGTACCTCCTCTTCCATCAAAGTCCCAAACAGCCTGAAATAATTATAAAATAATTTTACGCTTAAATCTCACTTGAAATTTTTTCTAAAAATCATAGAAAAATTTGCCAATCATTTTGGTATCAAGAAAGTTTCAAAATTCTTTCAAGTTGATTTAATACGGTGTCCGCTATAGAGAGGCACGCGCGTACCTCTCCATTGCGGACGGGCATTAAAAAAACATGTTTATCAAGAAATCTGACTTAAATATATTTCTAAATTCTCAGAAAAATTCACTGAACATTTTAGTGCAAAGATAGTTTTAAAATTCTTTCAAGTTGATTTAGTTACGGTGTCCGCTATAGAGAGGCACGCGCGTACCTCTCTACTGCGGACGGGCGTATAAAATAATTTTACGCGCAAATCTGACTTGTAAAAGTATCTAAAAATCACTGAAAAATTCGCTGAAAATTTTGCTATAAAGGAAGTTTCAGGCCCTGTAGAACGAGAACCAACTGATTTTAACACTAATGCTACCAACGATTCACCGCAGTGTTTGTCCCTGTTTTGATTATAAACGGGTTAACAACCGAGTTAGTAACTGAGTTAGCCATTGTAGGGTTACCTCGGTATCAGATTAACGTATCCGCGCGCAGCTTCCTGGCTGCCCGATCGCAGCAGCGGCAAATGGTGCAGCAGCTGAGACACGGCCACATCCCGAGGCTCGCTCTGAAGGCCCTTCACGAAAGCTGCAAAAAATAAAAAATAAAAAATTATGAACACTCAATGAATCAAATAACATAAAATAATAGCAAAAATACAATTATTCTTATTGTATCATATTTTATATCATACGTACGACTTATTACATTATAAATTGTTCAAAGTAGTAGGTTAATACAGCTTAGATCAAACAGCTGTTTTCCCTTTTTCCCTTTTTCCCTCATTTTGATTTCAAATATTAGAATAACATAAAATAAAACTTGAAATATAATTATTTATAATATTACGTTACATATCATTTTACCTTTACGATTTATAATTTTATAAACAATTTAAAGTAACTGGGCTCGTATAGATTAGATCAAACAGCTTTTTCCCCTGCTTTCCCTTTTTTCCCTCATTCGATTTCAACCATTAGAATAACAAAAAAAAGCAAAAATATAATTATTTACAATATTTTATTGTAAAATACTCTACACGTACGATTTATAATATTATAACTCAGTTAAAGTAACTAGGTTAACGTAGATTAGACCAAACAGCTGTTTTCCCTTTTTTCCCCTCATTTCGATTTCAAAGTCACAGAGCAGAGGGAAAGTTCAGAATCTTCCATTTTTCGTCTCGTTTCAAACTGGTGCAAAACCGGAGTGGAAAAAGAGAAAGGGACTCCCATAACTTTCCACTATTCCCTTTCAGCTCAAGTCTAAAACCAATAGAAACCTCGCCAAAATTCAAAATTTCGACCAATAATCTTCCTAGGACTCACCAGTCATGCTTCTTTATAATCCACCAATGAAAAAAAAACCTCCGAGTTGCAATTTCAAATCAACCAGTTAATCCTTGAATCATAGACGAGACATTTTCGTTCACACGGGTGGGGGTGTTTGAAAAAAGCGCTGACAAGTCTGACGGTGTTTCAAACTGTCTGAGGAGAAAGTGCAGACGGAGTAAAAGGCGGCAGTCAAAAAGCGAGCACAAAACAAAAACTTGCTTTCGACACGAGCAAAGGTTCAACAGAAACTGTGCTAGTGAAGGTATACAGACTGAGGTAACAACTTCTACCTGCCCTCTCTTTTCGCCACTCGCTGCTTTCACCTTCAGCTCTAACTCTCCTCCTCACGGCCACTCTGGCCTTCCCACGCCGCCCCACACCGACCACTTTGCGGCTTTCTGCAACTCCCAACCACTCCCAAACTCTTTCCCACAGCTTCCCAAAGGTCCCTAAAAAACACCGAAAAGTCCCTAAAACTCCCTAAAAGTCCATAAAAAGTACCTAAGGACCTTAAAATAGACCCAAAGGTACCTAAAAAGTACCTAAAAGTCCCTAAAAAGTACCTACAAGTCCCTAAAAAGTACCTGCAAGTCCCTAAAAAGTACCTACAAGTCCCTAAAAACACCTAAAAGTCCTTAACAATACTTAAAAGTCCCTAAAAAGTACCCGGAGTACAAAAGGGGCTAAAGGTACTAAGAAGGACCCTAGAAAGTACTGACAGAACCCTGAAGTTGGCCTAAACTTCCCTAGACGTCCGGAAAGAGTTTCCCAAAGCTTCCCAAAGGTCCCTAAACCTTCTGTGAGGTCCCTAAACGTTTTCAAAAATCCCTAAACGTTCCCAAGGCTTCCCAAAATTTCCTTAAACGTTCCCAGAGTGCCCCAGACGTTTCCCAGACTTCCCGCAAAACTTTCCCAGACTCGCGTACCCGCACAGCGGGCTTGATTGCAGAGATTTGAAAACTGCGGGCTGCTGGGCCCGCCCTGTAGGTTGAGTGGAACGTGCGTCTGCGGCGCAAGTCCTTTCCCTTTCTCTTTTTCTCTCCTCAATGGACTCTTCAGACAGTGCTCCCACTTTCAGTTTCCCGTTTTCCCTTAAAGAGGGCACGGTTTTCCCCCTTTCTTCCCCTTCCCTTGCAGATATCAAGTATTCTTTTCCCCCCACCAGAGTTTCTATCTTTACTCCTGTTTTTTCCTGGTTATCTTTCCTTTTTGACATCTAATTTTCCCTTTTTAAGGGGATTTCCCTGCGAAGTGGAAGCACTTGCTCCAAGACCCTACTGCTTGGCCTCTTTTCTCATTTCACAAACTCGACCAATCACACCGCATAATAATCGTAATATACGTCTTTACATTTAGGGCAATAGCACTACTAAAAATAATAATAATTATTATTATTATTATTTTAAATAACTACAAAACTTTTTGGAAATTTTACTTGCGAAATTATGTTACAATTAATTTTCTGTGATTTTTTAAAACAGTCTGTGACATATTTATTATATAATAATTATTTGTATCATTTTATTCAAAATAACTCGTCCCGCACAAGACGCGTAGAAGTAAACTGGGTCACCTGCTCCCAGACTTACCTTCAATTACATAGAATATAATAAGACAGTATAACTAACTAATTATTAATATCTTATAATAATTATATTCATTACAATTAACTTTTTTTAGGGTCCAGACGAGAAGTGAAAGAGAAAGCTCGACTCAGAAATAGATGCTGACTTGATAAATCAGCTCAAAAAATTACTACTGTATAACATACATAAGGGTCGGGACCGAAAAATGCCGTCCCTGCCAAATATGGTCCTACCCCCCGGTCCAAACCGCGCCCATTGGCATCTTTCACTATCGACTATTACGTTTTCTAGAGTAAAGAACCAACTTTCATCTTTTTTTTCCCTCCTCTACCACAAACCGAAAGCCTCAAGGTTATCAAAAAGTCTTTTAATACGACATTTGTAGAAACAAAAAGTTTTCTAAATGCTGTAATTGTAAACCTTAAAGTCCCAGGGACCTTTTCGCGAGGTCTGAACAACAAACAAGACAAACAAAAACGAGTCAGGGCCACGATCTTATCTGTTCTGGTTTTCACTTTTGCAAAAATCTTAGTGAATAACTTGTGACGGATAGAAAATAGTTTACCGGGAGAGTTGGCCAGTTGGATTTCCTTGTTCCAGATGGCGCTGATGTCGGCGAGTTTGTGGTGCAGCAGGTTGTGCAGGAAGAAAGCGGCGTGCGGCTCGATGCTGCTGACTAGCGCCGCTGCCACGCAGGCCTGCTGCGTGCCCGACCAGCCTTCCCACTGCTTCACGAACTGATCACAGAGATCCTTCCACGATGACCATTGCCCAGCCATCACCATGGCGCCCAATCTGCTTTAAAAAAAAAATTTAAAAAAATCAATTACTGTGTAAAAATAATAGGGGAAAAAAAGAGGGAAAAAAGTTAGTCCAGCCGGGAACCGAACCCGGGCCTCTTGATTAGTGGTTCATTAACTAAGCCATTCAGCTATAGTAGAAAATGTCCCGCAGAAAAATCTAATTAAATTACACTAGATAATTATGATTACTTTAAGTATAATAAAATATTATAGAAATGGGTCAACAAAAAAGAATCAGCGGAAGAGGTGACTTTGCCAACATTTTTTTCAGGTTCAAAAATAGCACAGCTTCAGTCAGGTTTCCAGAATGAGAGTAAATTCAAAATAATTCTAATTAAACTTGAGTATAACATTTAATTTAATATGATTGTAGAGGTTTTACCTGTGGCGTAATGGAGCAAGCAAAATAAAAATGACGAAACCTTTTGATGCCAGAAGCACAAATGCAAATGAGAAGCAATGGTCAAGATGCAGCCAAGGTTATCAGGGAAAGTAACCTTGACATTTGACCTTGAGAGGTCACTTCCTCAGAAGGGGTCAATCAAGGTCAGGCCCCAATAAGCCATAACAAAAAAAAAGCCCTCTCTTCCTAAGAAATATTTAGACATCCCTCCAGAGATACCAAAACACAAGGTAACAGCAAACTACAGCGCTTGTATTTCGAGATTTAAGTTTAAAATGAATGGCGTTATATTTCAAGGTCGTTTGTAGGTGCGGGGGGGGGCGAAAGTGAAAGAGGGTAAGTTTGAGGGTAAACTATTGTCAAGTGAGGGTGAAAGTGTTTTCAGGTCTTAATATGGCGTCGAAAAAGGCGGCACGGGCTAGGCGTTGGTTGCAAGTAGGCCACTAGGTAAGGCCCCCGCCGTTGTTGTCACACAGCTGCGGGCCATTGCATCGAAAGTGAAAATCGGGTCAGCGCTTTTCAGGGCTTTCTTCTTCTCTCTTTATCATGACTTATGCAACTTTTTATCGATTCTATGTCCTTACCAGACTCTGACAAAACCGCAGTTATCCACATTCTCCCGTATTCATGGCGAAAGAAAAAAAAACGCGATTATTTGATGCAAAAGAAACTAAAGGCCTCCAGAGAATCTGATTTCTCGCCTAGTCTCCACTCTTCTTTACCTTGGGTTCGTCAGCAAACGAATCCGATTACTCGCTTCGTATATAACGGTTACTCTGTGATTACTAATTCGTTTAGTTATTTCAAATATTATGAAAATTACTATTATAAATAAATACGTTTATTTACAAATATTTGAATTAGGTTGGTACGGGTTTTTATTTTTGTAACCGGTTACTACTGAACGAGTAACGGTTACTTGAATGATTACTAAATCGTAGTGAAGATTACTTATATAATTATTTTATCTGATAATAATATTTTTAAGTAATGAGTTCTTCAAGACAGTATTTATTTAGCAAATTACAAAAGAATATTTTAAATAACGAAATAATGAGAAATATCAGGTCATGGCTAAACGGCTGCCATGCGTAACAGCTGGCCGCCATTTTGGTACGAAAGTGAAATTTCTTTTTTTCCTCGCAATAACCTCAAAATTTCTCGAATCCATTCATCCATTGACAATTAATAAACCATAAAATTTTATAAAATATTCCAGGTATCACTACAGTATGGCTTTATCGTTATTATTCATAAATTTCATTCAAGTAGATGCTCTGATTTCAACGTGCTTCGCTTAAGCTATTCAGCTTTTCTCATAGGGAAATTTGTATTTTAACAATTTTTCAGTTGATTTTCATTTTCTTCACGCCATATGCGTTTTCAATGTGTTGTTTTCACTTTCATTATAAATTCCCGAGCGTGGTTGTCGCATTACTAACAAATGCATAGCCCGTATGATATACGCGCTTTATAGTGACTCTCTACATACTGAAAAATAAACGTAAATAAACAATTATTTTACGGTTATAACTAATTTTGGAATATAGTTCTAATATTCGAGCATATCTGCAAATTGAATAGCAAGAGACAATATCAAATAGTCAAGGTTATTTGTAGCTTTCACTAAATTCTTTTCAGATTCCATTTACTTCAAGGATCATACAGACTTTGATAAAGTGTTTATTCTGGAAACAACGAACGGGTTAACTATTCTAAGGATTCCAAGAAAATAGTTTAACTAATATTATCCGTTTTCGTATAAGAAACTAGAGACTGACAAATAACCGGACTTCCGTTCGCTTCTAATGGAAAAGTCCCAAAAGTAACACGTGGTTCATCTTCCACTTCTTAGAAAAAATATTATTATAAAATGGTATTGTTATAAATTTTGGCCAATTTAAAATTATGAAATTATCGGATCTTGTGGTAAATTTTATATAATTCTATGAATTTCATAGTAGAGTTAGTCAAATAGTTTGTTTATTTCACCGGTAGATGGCGTTATTCTATAGCGCTGTCAAAAGTCAGCACCCAAGTTGTAGGGAAATTCCCTGAAAAAGGGAAGCTGGGATCTGAAAGGGGGAAACAAGGAAGAAGGGAAAATTAGAAGTAAAGCTTCGAAATTTCAACACGGAGGGGAAAAAAGGGAAATCACAGGGCTCTTGAAGGGATAAGGGAAAACTGAAAGTAAAAAAAAAAAATCCAAATCCAAGTGATCAGGACGAAATCTTAAGTAATTTTCAAACTAATAATAATAAAAAGTTTAATAATTCAGAAATCTGGGGCATTTAACCTTAAATTTACAAAATTTACTTTAAACTATCAAGCTCTGTTTGCACGCTATTCCTTCACAGGAAATTACCTGGACATTAAACAAGAAATTAAAGTTTTTTGATGAAACTAAAGTTTATTTATTCTACGTAGTGTCAAATAATGACAGAACACAAAAGCGATGACGAAATTTCTGAGTACCTCGACACATGGACTTCGCAAAAATCGCAGCAAAAGCATTTTGACGTAAAAATCGTGTTTTTCTTCCCAGTCGCTAGTTGTTGTAAACTTTTTCATCTTCCAGGACGGCTACAGAGAAGGTGTGACGCTTGGGAAGGAAGAAACATTACAGGACAGTTTTGACGAGGGCTATGTACAAGGATTCGATAAGACGTTTCGGTTAGCTAGTCTCCGAGGAATGCTCAGTGCGCTCGCACTGAAAAACGCAGACACTCCAGTTGCCACTAAATTACTAAGTTTCATAGAAATCGTCAAAAAACGTGAATCAGAAATAACGTTAAATAATACATGAGAAATAAATGTGTCGTCTCTTACTCAAGTTATTTTTATCATAGTGTTTTACACTGCAAAAAAAACACCCCAAAAAGCACCGTCACTTTTTTCGCAGATACTACATACTACTTAGTAATAACGGATAATAAAATACAATGAATTATTTTACTGAAGCTGTTTTTTTATTTGTTCGGTTTTCTTTTTCAGGAAAAAAAAATTCATTTCGCGTGACAAATTGTTACACCACCAAGAAATTTTAGTTTGCTGTCCACCATTTCTTGTTTTGAATCAATTTTTTGCTGTTTTCTCGCTGCTTCAAAGAGGAGCAGAGACTAGGGGGGTTAAAAAAAATTCAGGGGGACAGGACCAGAAAAAAATTCTTAATTATCTTTTCAGGATCTTTTTTGTGTTTTCTTTCTTCCTCGGGCACAAACAAAACTGGACAAAATTTCAATTTGAAAAAAACGGCGGTAGCAATTCTCTTGGTTTTCGTTTTTCGCTCTACATGCGATCAGTGGACCTCAGCTTTTCCTCGACAGCCTCTTGCGAAGCTTCCGAGCTATCGGTGGCCTGTAATAACAAACAAAGTCGTAGAGAAAACGCAGAATTATGTTTAAACGCTAAGCTACCTGAATGTATTTGGCCACACCAACGAGGGCCTTCTTGAGGGCGTCAAAAGACGAGGAGTACAACATCTTCTTCTTGACTTTGGCGTTGTCGGGGCACCACGACATGAGGAAAAGCTTCTGCTTCTTGCCCTGTGTTAAGAAACGACAGTGTTTAGTAGTGAAAAACGCAGACCGCGAAAAACATTGATACCTCTTGGGTCCCCTGGCACTGGTGGGTGTACTCAAAATCGAAGAGTCCGTACCGGCACTCGTGCTCTCCGTTGCTGACAATCTGAAGATCGTTGAGAAACTGGTCGTAGGTGGCGTCACGATCGCCTACAAAAGGATAATTTAACCAAACGATACTTCTTGCAATGGTAAATTTCACTTACCGGTTGTTTCTACGTCGATGAATTTCTCGTCCTTGATGAAGAAGACGACATAACGATGCTCCTTCTTCGACTTGATCTTCTCGAAAGCCAGTTTGCATGCGTCAGTTACTGTTACACCTGATGCCTGAATTTAAAAACATTATTGCAACATTTTTATTTCAAAATGATAAAGGCGGAAACGGATATCTGGCTGCAATACCCAAAAAATGTGATAGGAAACAAGCGTCCTGATAAAAAGTCAAACGAATGTTAACAAAAACCTTGACAGCTATTTTAACATCTGGCAAAACCTTTTCTGCAGTCAGGATTATCTTTTATGAAAGTTAAATCGACATACTAATTAAATTTCAAGATATTTTAGATGAGCTAAAGTCTAGCGACATGACCGAATAGAAAAAAGGGCTTGGCTTTTTTTTGGGCGGTTAATGTTTCGAGCCTAAATATAACTCTGGGGCTTTATTTAAATTATGAATTAATAAAATTTTTGGACTGACAATAGAGTCAAGTAGTTATTACCATGATGAGTTATTTGGTTACGGCAGCGGAAAAAAAGATAGATGACAGGGAAAAAATACACTGGACCCGCTCACTCACGGTATCTGCCTGACACAGACGACCCAGACGCCGGCAAGCCCAGTCGCTTAATGGCGGATGTATTCCTCCGCCTGGAGAACAAACCCAGCGCCGCCTATTCTTTTCTATGTAGAACAACTAAATATTTTTACAAAAAAAAATAAATTTTCAAATAATTTTATTATAAAATTTCTTAATTTGTGCTGAGGACATGGAATAAATTGTTTTTTGCTATTTATTTTTGCAACTTTTAAATATTGCTAACTTTTGCCGCTAGGTGCGCTGTATTAGACCGATACCCACATCTGTTTCCTATTGGTGAAACCTGGGGGGTTCGTATATCCATATGTGGTATGGGAAAAATTGATAACGGGGTCCCAGATGTTAGGGAATAGGTTTTCAAGCTCTGATAATGAAACATACATAGGCCTAGTACTGCAGTGTTGATGTTTATTAGTCATAGAAAAAGTTTGATATAGGATTTTGTGTCAGTAGTATACCATGTATGGAAAGCATGTAGGACAATGAGTCACTGCTGGTTGTTGGGAAAAACTGGTGTGCAAGTTTCCAGACAAAGTCTTGACGAAAAAGATCTAATTAATTTGCTTTAGTGTGAACTGGACAAAAAAAAACGAGTAATTTCTATTGTTTTTTGAAGGACCTCTAGGTGAAATGGTCTGAACAGGAATGACCTTATATGGTAACGGTGAAAGGGGCCTTTGAAAAGCAACACCATGTGCAGCCAAGTGGCCTAAACCTGGTGTTTCTCATTTATTCCTACCCCACGTTTTTCACGTTTTCATTCGCCCCGATCCCTTTTACAGAATCACCAAATCAATGCTGAGTCACACTTCGAGTCACGTGACGCCGCCATATTGGTTACAGCAGACGAACATTGTCCGCCATCTTGAAATGTTACAAGACACCTAACTGGCATGTTTTTGTCCCCCATATATTTCCAAAACAAAAATATAACAACATTTAACATAAAGAAATTTTAACGTGAAGAATTTTCTAGTTTGTAATGAATTTCCGACACTTGGCGGAGTCTGTCGGCTGCTTGCTCGGCTGTCAAATCGCGCTGTGCTTGGGCGAGCATCTCGTACCTATAAATAATGTTGGAAATTTTCAACAAATTCATCCATATTGCCTAATAATCGACTCACCCAACCATGAATTTCTTCACTGAGGCTGACCGCAACAACGGAGGCAAATACAAGGCGTGCAACTGCCAGTGTTCATTATTTTCCTCCAATTTTTCTCCAGTGGGCGCACCATGCCAGCCCATAGAATAGGGAAAGGACACTTTAAACACGTTATCATAGCAAGTGGTAAGTTTCTTCATAATGTCTGCCAGAGATGCTACTTCTTCTTCAGTCAGGTCTGACAGACGTAGCACGTGACGTATGGGTACCACCATAGTCTCGTAAGGCCACGTAGCCCACCACGGTACCAACACTACCCACTGGTCGTTCTGTACTACAAGACGTTCCTGTTTGAGAAGCGATTAAACTGTAAATCAGTAAATTTAAGCAGATTATTTCGTTACGATACTTGTTTGGCTAGTTCGGCTTTCACGTAGTCAACAAGTAGCGGAGAGCCGTGCTTCTGAAAGTATTCCCGCTGATGAATGTCTTTGATTCGCGGCTCGTTCGGGAAAAACGACGAAGCCCAAATCTGGCAGTGGGGGTGCGGGTTCGAGCAACCCATTATAGCACCTCGGTTTTCAAAAATCTGTACCCAAGTGTATTTTTCTCCTAACTCTTTCAGCTGGTCGATCCACCTGAAATAATAACGTTCAGAAAGTAACGTCGGGGTACAGTGTTGCAGTACGTTACCCTCGTACAACAGTTTTGATACTTTCTAAGTCCATCAGAGGTATCGTCAGATCAGAACGAGGATGGAAACACATAACTCTGCACGTTCCTCTTGCCGAGTCAGCTCTGAATAGCGAGCTTTCTGTAATTTCAGTTGGCGGGCTAGGGACGTCCTCGAGTAGAGCAGGAAAATCATTGTCAAAGATGTAAGTCGACTCGTAATCAGGGTTGACTTTCCCGTTCGGACGAGTGACTCGCGGACAGAGAGGGTTCGAAGGATCGAAAGGAGGAATTTCTTCCTCCGTGACAGTTTCTACTTGCCCGCTCCAGGGACGTCTCAAACGGTGCGGGGAAACGAGGATCCATTCTCCTTTCAGCGGGTTATAGCGGAGATGCTGATGTTCTATATGGACAAAGTAGCAATAATCGAAAGATCAAAATTTATGCTATGAGTGAAATACCTCTAAATTCAAAAACAACACTTGTTGAGGCCATTTCTTCTGCGCCTCTCACCTGCCTGGTGGTGTGTTTGATTTGATTACGTATTCAGTCTGATGGCGCGCATATCTGATTAGATACGTCTGTTAGTAAAATAATTTTTTAAATACACTATTTCACTTTTATTTGTCGCCTCATTATATTCTGACAACAAGAAAAAGCTGTCTGTTCTGTTTATTCTTTATTTTGATATTGCATTTTGACACAATATTTACGTGGTTTCATTTCTTCCCGCTAGATGGCGTATGTCAACAGAACGCAAGCCATAACAATTTGCTCAATGTATTGCGCCTAACACATTACAAACAACTCTAAACCAGCAATACACTGATTAAAAAAACATAAATTAAGATTTCGGGATTAAAAGAACCGCCGTAGGATCAAACCAAGAATCCAAAAGCTAAGAGTCAATAATAAATAATTTCGGTACAGCGCCGAAAGAAACGCAGGAATGATAACAAAAACTCGAGAAACTTTGTTTTTCTGTGAAGGCACGAGCGTATCTTTTAGAACGTTAAAGGCCTCCAAATTTTTTTCTCACTACGAAAAATTCAACATCTGGAATCAAGCGTATTCTTCTTTTCCCCTTTATCGTCAAATATGGGTATAAATAAATCTCTTGCACCTCACCAAGTTCTTTTAGCCTAAAGACTTTTTTTGTTTCTAGTAGCAGGATGATCATGAGAAGGATGCTGGGTTATTGCTTTTTGTGTTTTTTGATGGAAGGTGTTTTGAGATGATGCTGGACTCGAGGATCCCGACAAAGGTACTTAAGAACTGTAGACCATGCAACGCAGCTTCGTGGTCTCGGCCTTCAGTGCCGCCACTTCGAAACGCAGCTTCAGGTTTTCTTGCTCCAGAAATGCTGCTCGAATGGCTATTTCGTCTTCTTTAGCCCTTCGTGCGTCTCGGGATCTCTTCGCAGCTTCGTTGTTCTTCCTTCGCCTCTCCCAGTAGGCCTCGTCTTTGACTTCGTCACCGCTCCTTCCCCGCTTCTTCCCGCTGCCTGTCGTGGTAGGTGTCCCTGCGGAAACATGAACTGAATCAACATGTTCAACTCGCACAGAACAAACAAGTGGGGTACCATTTGTGTTTCCCAGTGAAGAGCAAGCAGACGGAGTCCCGTTGAAATCGACTGACTGTGGACTCTTGGGGTGCATCTCGTCTTCGGTGGTGGAAATTCGGAGATCAGTAACGGAAACAGTTCCTTGAATCGTGGTCTCTCCGATCATGTGGTCCGGGCTGTTGTCGTGATGATCGTTGACTGAGTTGGGCCGGGAGCTGCTGTGGTTGCTCCCATTGCTGATGCTGGTCTTGGGAGTCCTCTTGGCTTTCGCTGCCTGGACCTGAGCCAGCATCTGGCGCCTGAACTCGGAGTAAGCTTCATTGGACTGCTGACTCATGCCTTCATTGCCGCCATTTCCCGAGAGAGGGAGTCCATAGAGTCCGAGTGGTAAGTTCAAAGGGTCCTTAGGGTATGCTGCATTTCGTAATATAAAATAAGTCGTTTGCTATTATAGGTTATTACTGCTTCCATTTTGCAGGGAAATTCCCTTAAAAAGGGAAAAGAGAAACGAAGGGAAAACAGTAATTTTCAAGTAAAAACGTGTACATTTAAGCAGTATCAAGCTGACGGGGGTTTTTGAGCTTTTATGCAGAACGGAACAAGGGAGGAAAATAGAGATTTTAAAAAGGGGAAAAGAAGGGAAATCAAGTTGTACCGAACGATGAGGAAAAAAGGGGCAAAACATAGCTCTCTCGAAGGGAAAACCCAAAGTGGAAGCATCGGTCGCCTACTATTGTAGGATATTGTAATGTGTAGTACCTTTGAATGGCCTAGTGTTCTTGCCTCCTTTGCCCCCGTTCGTCACAGCAGCCAGGTTCGATAGAAGCTGCGAGGTGGCAGCAGTAATCGTGGGGTCCATGGTTTTGCTCATCCCCAGACTTGCAACCGGGGACGTGGGCTGCAAGGCGCTCAGGGGTTGTACATCGGGTTTAGGGGCGAAGTTGATTGTCGCTGTAGCTGGTGAACCAGTGGGTTAACAGACAGCGGGGGTGAGGCCACTGAAGGGAGATGTGCTTCTCTGTCCGACTGCGGGGAGTTCGAGCAGAGGTCTGAAACTCCACTCTCGCTCGAGTGGCTTCCCGGCTGCCAGGTGTCGTAGCGTCCCACAGATTTTGCGAGGTCCATTGGGGTGGTTTCTGTCGGTAGCTCGCCTTTCTTGGACGAAAAGTCCAGCGGCTGGTCCTCCTCGGTCTCGTCAACATAGTCCTCATTATCGTCCGAATGCTCGACTGCTCAAACGAACACAAAATTAAAAAGTTTTGATCACTAAATTTAGGACTTAAAGAGTATACTTTTGAAAGGCATGTTGGTGAATGGTAGCCGTCTCTGCTGGATCTGGCCGAAGATACTGAATCGGACAGGTCGAGGTCTCTCATCGTCACTCATATTATGTTCTTCTGCATGGACTGACATCTTCAGTAGCTCTAAACATACAAGACATTGATTTAAAATATGTTATAATTACTTCATTATAACTCTTTTGTTATAACATTGTCAAATAAAGTTTACGCTACTGAAAAATCTTTTCAATAAGTTTCGCTCCAGTTGAAACTGCTCTAATTGAAACCGCTCCAACGAATCAATGAATGAACTACTAATTCAGTTCATTCTACAATAGTTCACGAATCTAATAAAACGTTATTGCGAAATATAACAATAACTGCATACAAATTAAGCGTCATAAAACCGCAATAGTTTAGAATAGAGTTATAAAGGCTTATAAAGGTATTGTGCAAGAAATAATACGATCGATTAAGTTGTGACTCACCCTTGAAGAAGGATGATTGCGAAAAGCGTTGAGAATCTTTAGCGATGTGATTATTTCCAGGGTCTAACGTCGACTGGAATCCACGCAAGGAAGTTCAGGCCCTTCACTACAACTTTGGCGGCAATCTGATTCGTAACTTGGCTCAGTACGCCCCGCCTGCTCTGCGTTTGGTAACGTGACCTTACATTGACCTCGGGGCCCAGAGAGGAAGGCTGATGACCTAAGGTCACGCTGCTCCAAAGCTCCTAACAGTCGTCGACAAGCCAAACTCGGTGAGCAGTACTCTATGACCCAGGCAGAACTCTCTGCTACTCTCTTTGTTGCCATTGCCACACCGTACCATGTTTCCTTTGTTGCTAAATTTAGTAACGCTAATACCCATCATATTTAAGTTCTATAGCCGTTTACATGAAGCAGAAACTTACTAAACAGCTTTGTTTTTTCGAATTACCGAATACTGCGAACCGGTAGACAAGCCCTGATTAAGTCGTTCAATGCGTTTACTTTAGAGATTTCCACAGAAGTTTGCCAATTGCGAATTAATCGACGTTGTTAGGGAGAGGGAGGGTAGCATGTTGTAATCAGCAGTACGAAAAGCACTTCCCGGAACGTCTTACCAACGTTGAATGGGGAAACAAGGTCATGTACCTTTACTTGGTAAAGTTGGGGAACTTTTGATGGTGGGGGGCTGTGGGTCATGAAGAGAATAAGGTGGGGGGGGGGGGGGTCACATAGAAACGAGGTCGGGCAAATGACCTTGGTTTCCCGGGGGTCTGCAATGCCTGTGTTGAAAGACGAAAGAGCTGCGTTCCTCATATGCTGACCTCAGGTCAGCGAACTAAAACCTTCCGATGCGCAGCAACAAAACTAATGCAAGCCTTCACACGAACTTGTTCAAAGTCAGGCCGTTGACCGGTCACAGGTCAAGGTCATGTCCCTCTTCTCGCAGTTCGCAAGAAAACTATTTTTGACCTTTTCCGTCTACTTGTGTAAACATACGTGTTAATGATCGATTGAGAACTTAATATAAATCGATATTCGGATATCGATACTGAACAATATAAGGTCGAGATTAGCAAAGTATGGCCCAATGAGAATTGTTCAAAAAGGGTACAAAAGGACAGATGCATTACTTTTCAGCTGGAGGTCTTTTTCTCAGGTCATGTCAGGTCATGTCAGTTCGTTGACCCAACCGACCCCCTAAAAAAGAATCGCCATTTTCTTTGTTCCCCAAAGCAGCAGCAGTAGAGGAAGAAGACGATGGTAACTCAAGGTGAGCTAACCAAGCAAAGTTCCCCAGCCAAGGTCAGACAAGGTCAGCCATGTTCCGCAGCCATAGAGCTGCCAGGCAACCAAGATGGCCGACCTTACAAGCCGGATGTTTGAGGCGTATAGGCTACGCTCCATACTTTGGCGATTCTTCCCAGAAGTGGACATGCATTTTCAAACTTCTCGGGAAAACCTCAAAACGAAAAACGTGCTTCCAACATAGTTCTCTTACTTAATTCTTCAAACTAGACTCGAACTCTTACCAGAATAGTACTATTAAAACCAAAAAAAAAAAAAAAAATTAAAAAAAAAACTGCACCACTCAGTGTTTCCACTTTCAGTTCCTCTTTTCCCCTCTTCCCCTTTTTCCCCTACGTGCTAGATTATAAAGCTGGACTTCTAGGTTTCCCCTTTTCCCCCTCTTCTCTTATTTTTCCCTTTTTCCAGGGATTTCCCCCGCAAAGTGGAAACACTGGAACTACTGTTCTATATTAATAATAGGATTTCTATATCTCTGTTAAAATAGTGGTATTTATTATATATAGATCCTATACGTAAACAAGCGAACTTTCTAGTTAACCCATACGTTTGGGTTGGGCTTGTTCACGGAATTCGCAATTCGCAACTCCAACGTTTGGCCAGTCTAAACGTCCTGACTCAATCGTTATGGGCTTCATTAAATCCTTAATAATCTGGGATTGATTCATTCATTAATTAAATCTTAATTAATAGAAGCTTAACGACGCAATGATTACAGTAGAAGTAATATTTGCGAATTACTTCACAAGCCGATTGTTTTAATAATATTTTTCAGGATTTCGCGAATCGATTCTTGGAATTTTAAAATTCTAGGTTTACTGTTTTGAGCCTCTCATAGGAAATAAACTTGTGGCAGTAAATGTAAAGTCTGAAGTCTGGCGTTTTTAAAATGGGGATTTCTGGTGAATATTTTGAGCAAAAAGGGTTGAAAGGGAGGTCACGTTTTCTAAAGCCAGGTCAGAAACTTGCTTTTGCAGCTTTAGGGCATCGCAAGAAAATGCTTCAAAAACTTCTCGGTAAAATAACGCAGCTTTCCCCTACAGCTTTCACCGCGTTGGCTATTCACAAGAATTGTACCCACAAAAACACGTATAAGCGAATTATACATGTCTTCACACTATGCTAACTCACTACAGCAGATTCTGGGATATGTCGTATGTCACTAATAGGATATCTGTATTTAGTGCTGTAATGTTTGCTAACGTATTGTCCATAAATTTGCTTTATTGCGACCGAAAAAAGGTTTGCCAACCCTTTTCCTGGAACTTTTGCCGCAGAAAATATCAACAGCCCCTGTAGGGGGGTTAGTTGTTGACCCCGTTCGTAGCCTACGTTGACCTAACCTTGCACTTGTACTTACGATCCACCCCCTTGACTTAACCAATAAGAGAAAACTTATTTCAGATTTAATGTGTGTTGTACAACGTTCGTAAAAGCCAAACAGTAAAATAAATTATGTTATTGAAAAGTTAACTCGTGCTGAAGAATTTGTGGTGAGTTGTTGTTAGCAGAGTGGCTGGGGTAGAGCTCAGTTTCAAACAGCACTGCAACGTAGTGTCCATCGTTTTAGCAAATCACAGATCTAGTCCCTGCAATTAAATAAAATAATAATAATAATAAGAATAGGAATAATGCTGCTGCTGCTACTACTACTACTACGACTACGACTACGACTACTACTACTACTACTACTTCTTCTATTCCTACCAAAATTACTAGTATTGTTCTGAAACTACTTCTGCTACTCCTGGCACTACAATTTCTACTTCTTGTACGACTACTACTGCTGCTGCTACAGCAACTACTGACTGTAACTACTTCTACTACTACTACTGCTACTTGTTCAGCTTCTACTACCGCTACTTCTTATACTACTACTATTACTAGTTCTACCTATACTACTGGCATTAATTCTTCTACTACTACTACTCCTTATACTACTACTGTAACTACTATAAATGCTACTTCTACTACTGTTACTACTACTACTGTCCCTACCTTCTTCAACCAGTATTACTTCTATAACTTCTTCTGCTACTGCTACAATTGCTATTGCTACTGCAACTGCTATTACTCTACCACTATCACTACTACTATTAATATGAATGCTATTGCTGTTACTACTACTACTACTACCATTACTCTTACCACTACTTCCACTACTGCTACAAGAACTTCTACTGCTACTGCTGCTGCTACTACTACTACTTCTTCTTCTACTACTATTAGTACAACTTCTACTGCTACTGCTGCTGCTACTACTACTACTTCTTCTTCTACTACTATTAGTACAACTTCTACTGCTACTGCTGCTGCTACTACTACTACTTCTTCTTCTACTACTATTACTACAACTTCTACTGCTACTGCTGCTACTACTACTACTTCTTCTACTACTATTACTACTACTTCTACTACAACTCTTTTGCTTCTTCAGCTACCACAGCTACTACAGCTACTGCTACTACTACTACTACTACAACTTTTTCTACTCTCTACCATAACTACTACTGTCACTACTACTACTACTTGTAGTACTCTTCCTTCTACTACTACCACTGTAAGTACTAAAACTCTTACCTAGATGGCCATTGTTCCTCTTTGTCGGTAAGGGGAACATACATGACTCCCATAATATTGGTTTTTCTAATGGAGCCGTCTTCCAGTTTGTCAATCTGCTGGAGGTACTGCGATCCTTTCTCAGGTCCTACGGGGATGATCAAACGGCCTCCAGGTTTTAGTTGATTCACTAACTAATGAAATGACAAATCTGGAATATAATATATGTAATAAAATTATTAAATGTTTCTTTGTGTATTGATAAAGGGGAAAATAAGGGGAAAAGGGAAAAGAATAAGAGAACTTATGAGCGCCTGAATGAATAAATGAACGAAGGAATGTGTGCATGAATGCGGATAAAGGAATGAGTGATTAAGTGCATGAACAGATAAATGAATAAGTGAATGAAGGAATGACTCCAGGAAAGCGGATATAGGAATGAATGAAATTAATAAATGAATAAACGAGTGATTAAGTGAATGAATAAGTGCATGAATGAGTGCATGAACATGTGAATGACGGAATGACTGGTTGTTATGAATAAGTGAATTGATAAATGAATGAGTGCGTGAATGATTGCATGACTGACTGCATGAAAGTACATATGAATGAGTGAATCATTGCATGACTGACTGCATGAAAAAATATATGAATGAATGAACTGACAAATGAATGAGTGAATAATTGCATGACTGACTGCGTGAAAAAATATATGAATGAGTGAATTGACAAATTAATGAGTGAATCATTGCATGGCTGACTGCATGAAAGAATATATGAATGAGTGAATTGATAAATGAACGAGTGAGCGAATCATTGCACGACTGACTGCATGAATGGGTGCATGAATGAATAAAAAGGTAAACGATACTTCTTGCGGTATCTGCGGTGCTGCCGCTCCCACATGAATCACATCGTAAGGCCCGTCTTCTGCAGCTCCTTTCCTTCCATCTCCAACTTCATAACAATTAAATTACACAAAGATTACTAATTATTATAAATTCATTACTAAAGTAATATATTCACCCATGAACTTAACTCTGCCAGATTCGAGTAAATCCGGTCTGTGTCTTTGCAGATTTCCAACGGCCATGTCCCGCAGTTCGGGGATGTGCTCGATTCCCACAGCTTTCCCCGATTCTCCCATCTGTTTTAAAATGATTTATGTAATTAAATAACATTTTCCAGAGTTTTCACAATTATTCTTACTACGTTTTACCATTAAAGACATGCAGACGGTTAAATAACCGCTGCCAGACCCAACGTCGAGCGCTCGATTTCCCCGTTTCAGGTTATCCTTCATCAGTTCCAAGGCATAGGCGTGCTATTAATAAAGGATTACAATTATAATTTAACGGTAATCAAGTTTGAAGTTTATAAGGTAATCCTTACTAACCATAACTGGTAAAAAAAAATCTTGAATATGAATTACTATAGGTAGTGTACTGTTTTTTGTCAAGTATTAAGTTTAAATATTTTTTCTACTTATTTTTTGGATTTATTTGTTATTATTTAATGTTATTAATATCAAGCGAATATAAGATTGTGGTTATTAACTACATTTAGTTATCAAAAGTCTGAAATATTTACTATTATTTGATATTCAATTTAGAAACGATGGATAAGAAACTGGTATTTAATTTTTATTGCTTACTCGTACATTATTATTTTTATTATTATTTTATCTCATTGACGGGTATACAGGCGTTAGCCCATGACCCCAAGGGGAGAAATTGCAGATTCAACTGCTAAGGGTCGGTGGTCTGGGAAAGGCCTCACTTGGAGTCCGTCAAACCCACTGACCCAGAGGTGAAGGGTAATCCTCTTGACCTGAGGTCTTAACCATTGCACCACAAGCGCCCTCTTCTAAATTATTGTTATCTTTATATTTCAAAACCTATATTGTATATCTTTTCCAATATTAAATAATAATATTCTTATTATTTATTCCTGTACTATTTCATGCATACCATATGTGGAGCGCTAATAGTGACGCTGTAGCCGATGCTCTGCGGAGTGTCCACGTAGGGATTTTTGTGACTGTAAAATTTCCTGTCGACTTCCGACATCGCGTTTTCTACTTCAGGACTCGTAATTATCCCATTTGCTTAAAAAAATTAATTTAATAAATTAAATGAATCAATGAAGAAATATTTATACCTTTCAGGTTCTTTATCATGTCCAGATGATCTTTACCGTGCGAACGCCACGCCATGGAGAAAAACGCAAACAAGAGAGCAGAGAGAAAAACGAGGCCCGACGTGAGAAGACGTGAAAACTTCTCAGCTCCAAACATAAACTGAAAAAGTAAAAAATAACAATACTTTAGTATGAAGTATCACTGAAATCAAAATCAAAACAATAACTAATAAAAGAGAGATCATACAATTGTATTCAGACGTGACTGTCTAGTCTAATAGGATAATGGTTTTTAAGATAAAATTCAACTAAAATATGTTTCATTTATCTTTTCATGTTTTTTTTATATTGATGAAAGTTATTTACGTTTGGAAATAATATTTCTGATTTTTGGTTTATCTCGATTATTCAGTCGTAAAGCCAAATTCTTATTTGTGTTTGGCAGCGCCATCTGTCAACGTAGATTTCAAGCTTTAATTTTTGAATAGTATTTAAATAACTAGTTTGCAAAATGGTTAATTTTAATTTAAATTTAGTTATTTTATTAACCAATATCAGTTTAATTCTAGGCACAAATCTTTATTAAAGAGAAATAAGTTTTGCTTACTACCACTAGAGGCGCTAGCTGGCATCATTCAAAAAGCATTCGAGGACAATTATTCAGGGGAGTTCCCTTAAACAGGAAAAAGAGGGGAAGAGGGGAAAATGGAAGAAAAAGGAGGTATCCCACGAGAAGGGGGAAAATGGGAAGAAAATGAAGAGCAAAGCAGGGAAAACAGGGAAAGTTTGCCCTCTATAGAGCAGAACAGGAAACTGAACGTAGAAGCAAGCACTGGCTTTCAGTGACACAAGGAAATAAGCAAAGTCATGGCTCGCGGTAGCAGCGCAGGTTTTGATCGTCATATTACCATCTTTTCACCTGAAGGACGACTTTATCAAGTCGGTAAGTAAATGAAAAATGTTTTCAAATGAATCACCTATTTATTCCAGTCTGTTTAAATACACGCCATTGTTAAAATCATCCAGTTTCCCCTCCAACACCTAGTGTCTCTTCAGACCCTCAACTTTATTTCCAAGTCTTTTTTTCATACACGAAAATGATTAATTAATGCTTATTACGTCTTCGTTTACTAGAATATGCCTTCAAAGCAATCAACCAAGGAGGGCTGACGTCTGTTGCCGTTAAAGGAGTCGACACGGCTGTTGTAGTGACCCAGCGGAAAGTGCCCGTACGTTTTTATACTTAACAAACCAATCAAAATTATTAATTAAGTTGAAATTACCTAAAGGACAAGCTGTTGGACCCTGAAACCATGACACACTTGTTTCAGCTGACCAGTCGCATTGGTTGTGTTATGACTGGCATGACAGGTACAATAAAAATTCAAAAAACGTAAAATTACTATCACTAATTTTAATTCATTATTAGCCGACAGTCGCTCGCAAGTTCAGCGTGCACGTTATGAAGCTGCGAACTGGAAATATAAATATGGTTACGAGATTCCCGTTGACATGCTTTGCAAACGCATTGCCGATATCTCGCAAGTCTACACGCAAAATGCGGAAATGCGTCCACTGGGCTGCAGTAAGTTTCACATACCGTTCTCACAGTACTGATGCGTTAAACAAGTTTTCTATTTTTTTAAGCCATGATTTTGATTGCATATGACGATGAATTGGGCCCTTGTGTTTACAAGGCAGATCCCGCGGGCTATTACTGCGGCTATCGAGCCACTGCTGCAGGTGTGAAGCAGACTGAGGCCATGTCTTATTTAGAGAAAAAATACAAGAAAAAACAAGACTACGATCACGATGAAGTGGTTCAGCTGGGCATTTCTGCTCTGTCGTCCATTCTTTCAGCAGATTTCAAGCCCTCGGATATCGAGGTGGCAGTCGTCTCGAAGGAAAATCCCAAATTCACGTAAAAATTAATTTAATTACATCTTAAACCTTTTTTTCAACGTAAAATTTAATGTTCCAGGATTCTTTCTGAAAACGAGGTCGACAAGCATCTTACAGCGATTGCCGAAAAGGATTAAATATAACTTTATCCTTTTGCGAATAACAATTTCTTGAATAATAAACAGCTAAATGAGACAATGAAGTTTTCAAGAGTTTTATTTTGTTTTTTATTAAAAGACGGAACGAAGATTAATTATTTTCCAGAAGTGGCTAAAGGGTTGCGGAGAACGAGGATTACTGAATCGCCACGGAGAAACATTTTCGAAATGAATCTGTCTTTGTTTACAGGCTTGGCCTATAAGAAAATATAAGATTAATTCATAAATTTTAATAACAAGATTGCTTTGAATACCTTTTTCTTCCCCTTTCCTGTTCTGGGGGCTTCTGTCCACATTTCCTTAACATTTTCGAGTACCATGTTACAATGGCGGTCAAAAGCTTTGACTCTTCCAAGCAATTTTTTGTTGTTTCGGCAGTTGATCAGGACCTGCGAATAGTTAAATTGCTTAAACATTATAACAATATTAAGTGAAACTAACAAACCTGTGTGTTGTTTTTGACACTTTGTGTCAGAACGGATAACGGTCCAGTGTTGAATTCTTCTTCCTCGCGTTTTGCCAACTCTTCGGGTGTCATTTCTGATTTTGGTTTGTTCAAAGTCCTAAGAAATGATAGAACAATATTAATTATTGATTGTTGTTTTAGTTATACAGTAAATCTAATACTATCGTAGGGGCTATAAACAATCAAAACAAACCATTGACCGTTACCGGCAAATTTGAAAATTTTAAGTAACTAAAAACAACTAACGCCTAATTTAATAACCAATGATTATCTGGATGATTAAAAAATTTGATTCTGTGGTAAATTTACTTACGCCATTTTCCTGTTGACAGATGAACTCGGATAAAATCGCACAAAATATTCTGGCTTCGCAAACCAAAACAAGACGCCGCGTATTCTTTACGTTATCAAGTAATCGATTACTAAATCGAACGATTATTAAATATTGATATATTAATTAACACAACTCAAAACATACAAATTTTACTTAATTTTGCATTGATAATTAATTAAATTAATGCATTTTAATTATTTTTTTATGTTAAATAAATCAGCTGATGGGAACTTCTGTCATTTCGGCTGCTTCTTTTCAGTTCAGCTGCAACTCCCTCAAGGAGAGGTGGTCCCATAGCCGCGTAAGTCACGTTGGATTTAAATTTTAAATACTGTACTATTATGTATTTCTTCCCAATTGTAAAGAGTATACTGGCACAAGAGATGTAAAGAAAAGATGTAAGGGAACTCTACTGATCCTGGAGAGATAATAAAGAGAACCATGAGAACAAGTCTCGCATATTTCATCATCCTGTCTATTTCATGAAGTTAAATCATTTTTCACTAACATTTGATGTTACAATTGACATGATGCAATTCAAACATCAAGTGTCAATATTTCATCATTTCATCATTTGTTGTTCATAATTTCCAGTTGGTATTTATATTCCTGTCGAACATATGCTACAGCTAAAGCAGTTTTGTCCGAAAATCTTAAATATTTTCTGACTCTTAGGGCAACGATTTCTAATCACTCAAAATGGAGAACAACCTGACACCAGTGGAGGGAGATAAACCCGTGAAAACGGCAAAACAGTTGGAAAAAGAAGCCAAGAAATTAGCAAAACTCGACAAGTTCAAGGCCAAACAGGAAAAGCAGCAGCAGCAAACCAAGGAAAAACCTGCGGAGAAAGAGAAACCTAAAAAGAAAGAAGAAGCACCTAAAGAAAATGTTATCCAAAGTAATTTATAAATTAAATACATTTTTTCATTATTATAAATGTTATTTATTGTCCTGCAGTTCCCGAGACTCCAGCGGGAGAGAAGAAAAACATATCAGGACCTATGCCTGAAGCTTATAACCCGCGTTATGTAGAAGCGGCCTGGTACTCGTGGTGGGAAAAAGAGGGATTTTTCTCACCAGAATATAAAGTAAAAATTCATTAAAAGCTTAAAAAAATTCCAGTTAATCGTTAAGTTGCATTTTTTTGACAGGCGGAAAGTGC
This sequence comes from Eulimnadia texana, assembly GCA_002872375.1. Classification (NCBI taxonomy): domain Eukaryota; kingdom Metazoa; phylum Arthropoda; class Branchiopoda; order Diplostraca; family Limnadiidae; genus Eulimnadia; species Eulimnadia texana. Next base: position 17,838,791 of record NKDA01000001.1, read on the forward strand.
GGGAAAGAATAATCAGCCACCTTTCGTGATGGTCATCCCCCCGCCCAACGTTACGGGGTCTCTCCATCTCGGCCACGCTCTGACCAACTCTATTGAAGATGCGATTACTCGTTTTCACCGCATGAAAGGACGCACTGCATTGTGGGTCCCTGGATGTGATCACGCGGGCATAGCCACTCAGGTACTATTTCAGTGCTTCCACTTTGGGTTTTCCCTTTTTTCCCTCTATAAAACGTCTACTTCCCTTGCCTTTTTCCGCTCTGCATAAGAGCTCAAAAACCTACCTCAGCCGTATACTGCTTAAATGTACACGTTCATACTTGGAAATTTTCGTTTTCCCTTCAGTTTTCCTTTACCCTTTTGAGACCCCTTTTCCCTTTTTAAGGGAATTTCCCTGCAAAGTGGACGCACTGTACTATTTACTAATGAATCAGTGCTTCCACTTTGCAGTTTGGGCTTTCCCTCGTAGGAGCCTCTATTTTCCCTTTTTTCCCCGCAAGACAAAAAATTTGGATTTGCCCTATTTCCCTCTCATTTTCTCGTTTTCCCTCGACCTTCCCTTCCATTAATAAATAATGGAAATTATAGTTATTGATTTATATGCTTTAGATTATGGTTAATCTGCAGTTTAAAAGGAAAAAAAAATGCTGTAAAAAAGTGCGTTTCGCTAAAGAAAAAGCCCAATTTAAAGATGATTTTAAAATTACTTCAGTTTCCCTTGTTTTCGCCCCTCTCCTCTTCTTCCCTTTCATGTGCTATTTTTCCCTTAAAACAGGGAATTACCCCTAAAAGTGGAAGAACACTGTAATGAATATTAATAATTCATTCACTTATTTGACGCTATTTGACGTTAGGTGGTAGTGGAGAAGAAACTGTGGCGCGAGGACAAAATAACGCGTCATGAGCTGGGTCGAGAAAAGTTCGTGGACAAAGTTTGGGAGTGGAAAAACGAGAAGGGACACCGCATCTACGAGCAGCTGAAGAAGATGGGCTCTTCCCTCGACTGGTCGAGGACCCGCTTCACCATGGACCCCATGCTGTGTAAGGCTGTCACTGAGGCCTTTGTCCGAATGCACCAGGATGGAACTATCTACCGCAGCAACAGACTGGTCAACTGGTCGTGCACGCTGAAGTCTGCGATTTCTGATATTGAAGTCGATAAGGTAGCTTACGTTAATTATTTATTGTGTTATTTTATTTATTGTATTATATTATAGTTTTATTTAAGGATTCCTGATCTACATAAATTAAATATATAATAAATGTGATAATAAATAATACTTAATTAACTAAATCACATAACTGAATTATTTTTTTTTCTTAGGTTGAATTACCTGGACGCACCCTCTTGTCGGTACCCGGCTACAAGGACAAAGTCGAGTTTGGTGTTATCGTATCGTTCGCTTACAAAGTCGAAGGCTCGGACGAAGAGATCGTCGTATCTACTACTCGTGTTGAAACTATGCTCGGTGATACGGCCATTGCTGTTCACCCTCAGGTATAAAATTAATTTAAAAATAAATTATATTATTATATTTTGATTTACTAATTATAAGTGAAGAAAACAATCCTGGTTAGCGAGGTTGTAACTTGAAATAGTAAAACTGAAATGTGTCCAGATTCACAATATTCTTAAGATTCTGCTTAAGAAAAATTCCATTTTTTTCTATATATTCAGTAATATAATAATAATTAATATTATTCTTTAATAAATTTCGTACAATTATCTTACGATGATGTAATTTTTATCAGGATTCTCGATACACGCATCTTCACGGCAAGTCCGTCCGTCATCCGTTTGTCGACAGGGTCCTTCCCATCGTTTGTGACGATTTCGTGGATATGGCCTTTGGAACTGGGGCCGTCAAAATCACGCCGGCTCACGACGCCAACGACTACGAAGTGGGCAAGCGACACAACCTGCCCTTCATTACCATCTTCACCGACGACGGGAACGTCGCGCCCAACTGCGGAAACTTTTCCGGAATGAAGCGATTCGAAGCCAGGAAAGCCGTTCTTCAAGCTCTTCAGGTAAACTTTTAATAACTAAGTTTAATAACTGAAAAAGATAATTTATTTGCGTTTTACCAGGATCTGGGACTTTACCGAGAGACCAAGGACAACCCTATGGTAGTGCCTGTTTGCTCCAGGTCTAAGGACGTCGTCGAGCCGATGCTGAAGCCTCAGTGGTACGTGCGCAGCGACAAGATGGCCGCCGACGCTATCGACGCCGTCCGCTCGGGCCAGTTGAAGATCATCCCTGAGATGCACCAGAAGACATGGTTCCACTGGATGGAGAACATCAGGGACTGGTGCATCTCCCGCCAGCTTTGGTGGGGACACCGCATCCCGGCCTATTTCGTCTCCATCGACGACGCCGGTGCCGAGCGGGGTTCTGAGGCCGACGACAAGTATTGGGTCTCTGGACGAACTGAAGCAGAGGCCAGGGAAAATGCCGCCAAAAAGTTTAACGTCCCGCCCGAGAAGATTTTGCTCAAGCAAGATGAAGATGTGCTTGATACCTGGTTTTCTGCTGCACTTTTCCCCTTCTCGGTTTTCGGCTGGCCTGATCAGGTATATTATTTAATACTAGTTAACCTAGGTGTTTTAATGGATTAGTAATTAAATAAAATACTTTCATAGATCAAGCAATTTTTAATTGTTTTCTAAATAATAATCAAGTTGAACTATTAAATCATTAAGTAGAACAATAATGGAAGATTTTGATGAATTAAAAACGAATATAAATAAGTTTTAATGACTGATGTAAGTTGATTTGATTGATCAGTTGTCAAATAATATAAGTTTTTGAAATAATTGTTTTCTAGTAATTTGTTTAATAATGTGAAAGTTAAATTATGAAAATAGCAAATTTTATTATAAAAATAATAAAAAACAAAGTCTACTTACTAATATAGCTGATTTAATTTATTACTTATCCAGTATATTAATTTCAGATAAATTAATTTAAACAAAGAATTTTTAATAATAATAAGTTCTGATTTATAAATTTAGTTTCTATTCATTGTACTTTGATTATGTTATTATTTAATGATTTTTATTTGCATTTTGTTATATGCAATTTCATTACACACAATTTTATTCATGTTATTCATTTTTACTGTTTGACAAATGGTTTTGTGAATTAAATTTTAAAAAATGATATCATTTTTTCAGACGGATGATTTGAGGCTTTACTATCCCACTGCTTTACTGGAAACTGGCCACGATATTCTCTTCTTCTGGGTCGCTCGCATGGTCTTCTTCGGGCAGAAGTTGACGGGACAGCTGCCGTTCAAGTAAGCGTTTGTTTGACCGAATTTAATTTTGAACCTTTTTAGAATTTTAATATTTAGTGCTGAATTTCAAGTAATAAAATATATGCTACACTGTATTTAACATAGCTTTTATATTATATAGACAGTTGTCAATAACAGTAAAACTTAATATTAGACTTGTTTCGGAATTCAGTATATTGTATATCATATTGGCAGTGTTTCCACTTTCAGTTTCCCCCCTTTCCTTATTTTTTTCCCTTTTTCCCTTTTTCCCTTCTGTGCTAGAATACACGGCTGTATGTATAGATTTTTCCTTTTCTCTCTCCCCGTATTATGTTCCGTTTTCCCCTTTGGGCTAGAATACAGGCTGTATTTGCAGATTTTCCCTTTTCCCTTTTCAGTCCCCATCTTCCCCTTTTTTCAGGGATTTCCCTACCAAGTGGAGACAGTGCATTTGGGGTATCAAATTGCATTATTGGACTACATTAGACTTATTGTCTGTTGATAGTTAACTATTTCAAATGTTTTCTTACTTTATAGGGAGGTATATCTGCACGCAATGGTCCGGGACGCCCACGGTCGCAAAATGTCCAAGTCACTGGGCAACGTTATCGACCCGCTGGACGTTATCTACGGCATCTCGTTGCCCGACCTGCAGAAACAACTGGAGAACAGCAATCTGGACCCTAATGAAATTGCCAGGTAATTAACTAAATGCTAATTACGTTGTTATTATTACTATACTGTTACTGTTACTGCGAAAATTGCTTCGATTATTGCTAATAATAATAATATTGTTAATACTGTTTCTACTAGTGCTACTACTGCTACTAATACCACTACTATTACTACAACTACTATTGTTACTGCTATTACCATTACTACTACTACGATCATCACTAACACTGCCACTACTACTACTATTACTACTGCCACTTCTACTACTACTACCACTGCTGCTGCTACTACCACTGCTGCTGCTATTACTGCTACCGCCTCGACTGCTACCACTAGTACTACTATCATTGCTATTCTTTAGGGCTCGAGAGGGTCAGAAGCAGGACTACCCCAACGGCATTCCGGAGTGCGGGACGGACGCCTTGCGTTTCGCCCTGTGCGCTTACACAGCCCAGGGACGCGACATCAACTTGGACGTTCTCCGAGTCCAGGGCTACCGTTTCTTCTGCAACAAACTCTGGAACGCTACCCGCTTCGCCCTGAGCTACCTGCAGGGCGCCAAGATCCTTCCCTTGACCCAGGTTAATATCAATAGCTAGAAAACGAATAGTATCAAATTAGAATAACGATAACAGTAATACTAATAGTTACCATTTAAACAGTATTGAGTTTTACTTTATTGTAGAATTGATTGTTTTTGAAAGAAGAATATTTTGAAGTTAATGGCGAATTTTTGTGGTTTTGCCGTAGTGCGAAACATCTTCGGCGGGAACTTTGCACGATGTTTGGGAAAACGAGCTGTTGGGAAAGCGCTTGCTTCCCGCCACTTTCCTCAACAAGCTGGACAAACATTTACTCGATTATTCCTATTTGAACGGCTATGTTATCTCTCCAAGCGATTTCAGTATATTTCAGCAGCTCCAGAAGCTCTTGGCAAACATTTTGCCGCAATCTCTTCCCCATTTCGTTAGGTGGTACCGACATGTCGAGTCCCTGAGTCGGACGAAACCCACAAAGGTACCCAAAGCCGCACAAATATTTCGCAAAACCGCACAGTAGTGAAAATATTCAGTTTGCCGCACCGGAATGCATGGAATGTTGCAAAATTACTTTTGCAAAGTTTTTTGTTCGATGGAAATCCCTGCTGCATTGTAACCTTGCGTATCGTTAACAGTTTCCCTACAATTTTTGTTCAATTAACTTTAATTATGTTTTATTTTGATTTTTTCATAACTTTTAAATGTGATGCTGTATAGTGACGCACGTTTCAGTCATTTTGCACGGATTTATATTGGTTAAGTTAGTTCTGTTAGTTAAATTAACTAGTTCTGATATTATTAATTCCATGTAGATGAGGTATTGTATAGGTGACGCACGTTAAAATCATTTTGCACGAAATAATATTAGTTTAATTAAAACCATTAATTAACTTAATCAAAGCTACTTTTTAGTTATGTCGTAGCACAGTATACATATTTCTAAAGTTGTATTACAAGTATATAGTAATATTATTGGTATTAGTTTATAAATTACATTAATTAGTTTGTTATTACTAGTAATACTAATTGATTAAGCTGTACACCTTTATTTGTGGCTGGCTGGTGTTTTGTTAGACTACTTTGAATAATTTGCTAATTAAATTTACTAATTATTAATCTTAATTAAGTTATACTTACATATAATAATAATAATAATTAGCTAATGTGATTTTTGCTATTTTTTTAGGTTACTTTGGGTCCGATGGATCGCTGGATTCTGAGCAGGTTATCAGCTACTGTAGCTGCATGCAACAGCGGGTTCGACAACTATGACTTCCCCGCTGCGACAACAGCGTGCTACAACTTCTGGCTGTACGACCTGTGCGATGTCTACCTGGTTAGAAAAATTTCCTCAAATTTAAACATTTTAACTAAAATAAGATTTAATTATAATAAGCTATAGAAATACAACCAGAAGAAGTATGAATAATAATAATAATAATGAACTTAATAATTTGTGCAAAAATTAGGAATCGGTGAAACCTGTATTCCAAGCTGCTGCCAGTGCTGCTGACGGCCCTGCAGCTGAAGCTGCAGCTGCTGCTCGCGCTGTTTTGTATACCTGCCTGGACACGGGACTTCGCCTGATTTCACCCCTCATGCCGTTCATCTCCGAAGAGCTGTGGCAACGCCTACCCAGACCTGAAAACTGTAAATTCAATATATATATATATTCTTTGCATTAATTTTATTATTATTTATTTCTATTATTAAATTATTATTACCTATGATTCAGTATTATTTATTAATATTTACTTTTTCATTAATATTACTACTATTATTTCTCATTCATTAAAGCATTTTTAATTTTTTTTTTAATATTTCAAGATTCCATGGCTCCCAGCATTTGCGTCACTGCATATCCTGAGGTCTCTGAAAGTGAGTCCTGGAAAAGTGAATCCCTGGAACAAGAAGTCGAGTTCCTACAGAAGGTCGTCCACACGATCCGCTCCACAAAGGCCGGCTACAATTTACCCAACAAAACGAAAACCAAGCTCATTCTCCGTTGCTCCGACGAAAACGTAAAATTTTCTAATCAATTTCCTCGCAATTATTTTACTAATACATTTATTAATCAGGTTGCTACGTCGCTAGTGTCGCTTTCTTCGACGCTCTCCACCTTAGCCTTCTGCTCCAGCGTCGAGGTCACGACGTCTTCTGACGGCGACACCCACGGCTGCGCTATCATCACTATTTCCGACAAGTGCGACGCCCTCCTCTTCCTCGAGGGACTCATCGACCCGGCCAAGGAGACGACGCGCATCAAGTCGCGCGTGGACACGGTCCAGCAGTCCCTGACTAAGCTGCGCGGCTCTATGGCCGTCCCAGGCTACGAAACCAAAGTCCCACAGCCTGTCCAGGTAGCCAATAAGGATAAGGAAGTGCAGCTTGAAGCTGAACTGAGACAACTAGAAGCTGCCCTGGCCACTCTATCCACTTTTGGTTAATTTTCCGAGCTGTTTAAAAGGCAGTGCAATCCACTTTCCGGGAAAATGTACCATCAAACCAATAAGTTTATTAAATTCTGCGGAATATCCGTTTGTATGGGAGGTGTCCGAAATACATGGGGCTAAAGGGTTGCATTTTATAATCACTTTAATTGATATTTAATGCGTTGTTTCAGTGAATAGTTGTATTGGGTTCTACTGAAACGTTAGAAACTATTTCTTTTCCCCTCAGAATTTTTGTGATTATTTTACTCGTATTTTGTTTTCGAGCCTTGGAAAGCGTTCATCGTATCGGTGAGCCCAAACATCCTGAAGCTGCGGGCCAGTGCCTTGGCGGGAAGAAGTCTAAGATGAATTCAAAAAACAAATTTTACAAAATTTATTTAACATTTGCGATTTTCCTTAAGCTTACGCTTTGAGGCCAACGAAGAAGGTAAAGTAACGAGGGACGATAACGACTTGCTCTTCAGCGAGAACTCCGTTTACAGTTTCTTGGGCCACGTCTTCTGGTTCCAACACTGGCAAAATCCTAAATTACACATTACACTATGTTGAATGCGAATAACTGATAATATATCAAGAAATAGCAATGTTAGGAAGAATTGTGATAAAAATATTAAGTGGGCGACAATGACAGTAGGCTTGGACAGAAAATAACAGTGTTTCCACTTTGCAGGGAAAATCCTTGAAAAAGGGGAAAATAAAGAAAGAGGGAAAAGGGAAAATCCGAGTACACAGCATCGTATTCTAGTGCGGAAGGGAAAAAGGGGAAAATAAGGGAAGAGGGAAAAAGGGAAACTGAAAGTGGAAACACTGGAAAATTAATTGGTTATTAAAGAAAATGGGAGGTGGAATACTTAAATAAGTAGAAATAAATTTTTACATTAAGTACTAAATATTTTTACTGTTATTTGTTTAGCATTTCGTAATAAATCTATTTGTACGGGTTAATTAACACTTTTAGTATTTGATGTAGTACGCGGAAGGCGTTCGTCATTCGTTTTGGCGGGAATTGTTAGCAAATTCAAACGTTGCCATAAGGGAATATCAAAGTTACAGATTCTAATACGGCGTTTTAAACTAATCTGATTCAATTAACTTGCTAATTAATTCTATATTAGTTTGAATCATGCACTGAATGGTTTAAGTGAGAACTTAGTGAACTATTTAGAGATTGGGATTATTAGCGGAAGGCGTTCGTCATTTGTTTCGGCGGGAAACGTCAGCAAATTCAAACATTACCACAAGAAAGGTACCAAACTCGCATATTGTAATGCAGCGTTTAAATTAATTTGATTCAATTCACTTATTAATTATCTCTACATTAGTTTCAGTGAAAGAATTTAGTGAACTATTTAGAGATTGGGATTATTAGAAGAAGCGTTCGTCATTTGTTTTAGCGGGAATCGTCAGCAAATTCAAACGTTACCACAAGAAAGGTACCAAACTCGCAGAGTGTAATGCAGCGTTTAAATTAATTTGATTCAATTCACTTATTAATTATTTCTATATTAGTTTCAGTGAAAGAATTTAGTGAACTCTTTGGAGATTGGGATTATTAGCGGAAGGCGTTCGTCATTTGTTTTGGCGGGAATCGTTAACAAATTCGAACTTTATCACAAGAAAGGTTCCAAGCTCGCAGATTCTAATATCAGTGCTTCCACTTTTCAATTTTCCATTTTTCCCCTCTTCCCTTATCTTTCCCCTTTTGGCCCCTCGGTGCAGGAATACACAGGGTCTAGATTTCCTCTTTTACTCTCTTCTCTTCTTCTTCCCTTTTCAGACCCCATTTCCCCCCTTTTTCAGGGAGTTTCCCTGCAAAAGTGGAAACACTGTCTAATACAGCGTTTAAATTAATTTGATTCAATTAAGTTAATAATTACTCGTACAGATATATTTGATATACTGATTAAATTTATTATCATTTGAAGGATTTGATAAACTTACTTGGAGTTGATACCGTCAAAAAGAGGTGTTTTCACAAAATACGGGCAAACTACGGTTGTTTTGATGCCACTGAAACCTTCAACCTAAAAAAAAATCTCTTCATTATTTACTTTCATCACCAAAACAAGGAGTTAAAACTAAACTTTACCTCGAGTTCAACTCTCAAAGATTCATCAAAACCCACTGCTGCAAATTTAGAAGAGCAATAATCGACTAATCGATTGATGCCATTCAGACCGGCCAAACTGGCAATAGTAACGATATGACCCTTATTTGCGGACATCATATCAGGCAGAAAAGCTTTACATGTCTAAAGATATCAATAAAATTTATTGTTATTCGTAAATTATTGATTTTTTTCCCGCCAAACCCAGAAATGCGCCAAGACGTTGACGTCGAAAGTTCGCTTGATTTCTTCGTCCGTGCATTTGAGCATAGGTTTACCACTGACAACACCAGCGTTGTTAATTAAGATATCAACCTGTGTTATTCAATCAAAGGATCAATTTTGTTGGTTATTTTTGGCCAAAATTTCATACCTTTCCAGCTTGTTTTTTGACCAGTTCAGCCACACGGTAGACATCTTCCTTGTTGGTTAAATCCACCTGATAAGTATGTACCTGACCTTTGTTCGCTTTTATAAGTCGGGCAGTCTCTTCATTAGCTATTAATTACACAAAAAAATTAATTAAAATTACGATTAGATAATAGTAAATTGACCTTTTTGTGCTACGTCCCAGCAGATAACTTTACAGCCCAGTTCAGCGAATTTCAGGGCAATTAGTCTACCGATTCCTCCACCAGCACCTGTAACCAGCACTGTCTGTCCCTCGACTTTCTTGAAGCGAAATCTTTTAGGAATCACGAGCAAAATTAAAGCTTCTACAATATAAAAAATGGCCGATAAAAGGCCCAAAAGAATCTCAAAAACAGCGTTCATGTTGCCTGCGAAACTTGGTATGTTGTACGGGCATTATTGACCAATTGATTTTGAAGCCTTACATGTTTAATCTTATCATGTCTCTGTTGTATAAGAGATACGAAAAAAAATGGTCTATTTTTATTCACAGTTTAATGATAGCATTATTTTAGATCGATATCTGTATATATGGATATGGCTTTATATCTATCTATTTTTTATATCTACAGTGCTGCGTATATAGAACAGATTTACGTATACATTGTGTCGTTTACGTAACTGCGTTTCCTGGATATACCGGACCGTGAATATGTAAACAAGCACAGTTTACATGTACGTATAGTGGAATATCCTTATGTACGGCTATTTTCTAAATGTCTTCCAAATCCACCTCTGAAGATATGTAAGCGTTTAATATTTGAACGATAGATGGCGCTGTGCACACCACCACAACATTCAAACGGAGCGCGTCGAAAAGTTTACCGAAGTTCATCCGTTTATATCTCATTCATCTTTCGATAAACGTAATTACTTTCACAACCAATATATTCTCCCGTTTCCTATTTACCTGTTGTTACATGTTAATGAATGGGAAACTTCATTTTAACTAAGCAAACATAATTTTTCCTTGTAGGGTTTCCGCACAGAAAATGGATGACGCCGCTGATAACAGTATGGGGATGAGCGAGGACAGCCGCAATTCTTTAGGAGGCGAAACTCCAATTGGTAAGCAGGAATTTTTCCATTATCGTCAAAAGTTACATACCTTTGTGCGTTTTTTTCACGTTCACCTTGAGCAGGTTTCCCGATCTTACGGATCTTACCCGACAGCTATGAATCAAAGAGTGGCAGAAGCTGGGAAATCTGAAAAAGCACTATAATGTTCATACAACTAAAATTTTTAAAAAATATAAATCATATGATATTTCATGCATATCAAATACTTACTCCCCACCGTTAATGAAATTTTTAGCTCGTAAAAAGAGATGCCCGCCTTCGTTTGGAAAGTGACCATGGCCCCACAAATAAAATGCCATGTCCATTTGATGAAACAGCCAAAATTTATTTTGGGGTGCGGTATTTTTATTATGAAAAAGCACAATGTTAGATTTATCTTTCCCATTCTTAATTGGTCCTGTGTAACACCTTTCCTTTTTTTTTTTTCGAAAACATAACAGAGCCGCCAGCAGAAGACAGCAACAGTGTTCCCGCACCAAGTAATTTTTATTTCATATTCCTAACTTCTTTCAATTCATTTTAACGTTTTAGTCAAAGATGAAGACATCCCTGACCTTCCCGCAGACTCACCTCTAGTTAACGGAGATGCAGAAAATTCGGAAAACAGAAAACGTTCTCGTTCGAATTCTCTAGAAAGGTATCACTTCATTTTTAACAATGTTATTTGAATTTAATCGTGGTTCTACAACAGGGAAATGCAAAACGGGCAGGAGAACGAAGAAGTGGGCGGGAAACGAGTGAAAAAAGAGCCAAAACGTCGGAGAGTCAGACCCCAGCACATGAACGAAAAAGACGAGGAAATCTGGACGGCACTCGAGACTATCGCACCAAATATGGAATCGCCACAACTGCCTGATCTCGAAAAGTTCTGGAGGCCTGTTATCGACAGTCCCAAAGATTTTCAGGTATGATTTATGAACTTTCATTCTTAGAAGTAACAAATATAAAGTAAATTTTAGCTATACAAATATTATTAATAACCTTATATATCTATTTTAAACTAATATATCCATGAAACTCTTGTTTCTCAAGAAATATTTATATTTTTTATTATATTTGTTCTATTAATTTTTCTGTTTGTTAGGCCTGGACGTCCCTGCTACAATATGTGGACCATGAAAACGATGTAGCTGCTGCTCGTGAAGCTTATGAACAGTTTCTGAAACGCTATCCTTACTGTTACGGCTACTGGAAGAAGTGGGCCGATTTTGAGAAGAAGAAAGCTATGAAGAAAGACTGCGAAAAGGTACTGCAGTTAGTTTTACATATGTTACACTACCAAAAATGAGAATAGTTAATAAAGAATACTGAATGAATAACAATAAAAGTAATGTATGATAATATGAAGTGAATTATTTAAAGGATAAACGTAATACAGAATCATTATAATATATATAGTATTAAAAATAACATTTAAATACAACAAAAATAAAGCATAATTTAACCGTACAAATATTCTTCTATAAACTATATGAAACTAACGATTTATTCATGAAACTCTTATTTTCTATGAATTATTTATATTTTTTGATAATTTTTTATCCTTATCTACAGGTTTTCGAGCAAGGTCTGGCCGCCATTCCACTCAGTGTCGACCTGTGGTTGCACTATTTGAACTACTGCCGAGTGCATCACGCAGCTCAGGAGAGTTTCGTGCGTGAACAGTTTGAAAAAGCGCTGAACATTTGCGGCCTGGAATTTCGCTCCGACCGACTGTGGGAGCTCTACATCAACTGGGAGATCGAGCGCGACGACTTGAGGCGAGTCTTCAGCGTCTACGACAGACTTCTGGCTGTCCCCACCCAGTTCCACAACACGCACTGGGAAAGTTTCCAGGACCAGATCAACCAAAACGACCCCAAGGAACTGCTGGCGCCTGAAGAGTACGAGGAACTGAAGCGGGAAATCTTTAGGGAAAGAAAAATTTCGACCGAGGCGATTGCCGATATCAAACTGACGGAGGAAGAGATCCAGGCTATCAGGACGAAAGTCAGGGAAAGGCGCTATCTGATACGCAGTCAGACTGAGAAGGACATAGCTGAACGATGGGCTTTCGAAGAAGGGGTAAGTCGATTGTAGTTAATTTGATAATGTTAGGTAAAGTTTATATTTGAATTGACGTTTTTTTTTAAATCGTTTGAATTCCGTTTGAAACGTTGAATTGTTAAATTACGTTTGAAAAATTACGTTTTTACAGATCAAGCGGCCTTATTTCCACGTCAAGGCACTGGAAAGAGGTCAGCTGAGGAACTGGAAGAATTATCTCGAGTTTGAAATGAGTCGAGGGAATGAGACTCGGATCAGAACTCTGTTCGAGAGATGTCTGATTGCGTGTGCGCCGTACGAGGAGTACTGGGTCATGTACGCCCAGTATCTGGAATCGAAACTGGCAGACGATCCGGAGAACGACGAACTGGACCTTCAGTTACAAGTATTGCTTGTTGATAAGCGAGCTAAGAAGTAGGCAGTAGTAGTTGGTTAGTGGAAGTTAGCTCAAGAAGTGGTAGTAGTAGTAGTAGTAGTGGCTAGTATTTCAACCGGGTTAGGTAGAACTTAGTAGTTAGTTGAAGTAGTTATAGTAGTTGGTAGTTCAACTTAGTAGAACTTAGTAGTTCAAGTTCAAATGTGAATAGAGTTACAGCAAATTTCTCAGAGTCTTGCACGATTCGTTTGTACGGTTTATATAAAAATTTTATAAATGTTACTATATATTATTATCTTTTGTATAATTTATTTTTATTCGTTTGTAAAATAGGACGTCTATCGCCGTGCCTGCACTGTCCACGTTTACGAGAAACCTACTATGTACCTGATGTGGGCTGCCTACGAAGAACGCATGGGTAAAGCCTTGCACCAATGTTTTCACATTCAATTTTCCCTTTTCCCCCTCCGTGCTAGGATGTAACGCTATACTTCTAGATTTCCCCGTTTTCTTCCCTTATTTCCCCCTTTTTCCCCTCCGTGCTAGGATATAGTGCTGTACCTCTAGATTTTCCCGTTTCCCTCTTCCCCGTATGTTCCCCTTTCCCCCCTCCGTGCCAGGATATAATGCTGTACTTCAGAATTTTCTCCGTTTCCGTCTTCTCTTGTTATTCCCTTTTCGGCTCCCATTTCCCCCTCTTCCAGGGAGTTTCCCTACACATTCGCTAATTTCTGCTTTTTAATGCTTCTTTTTCAGGGAACTTCAAGAAAGCCGAGCGAATCTTTGACCTTCTCGAGAAGGCCTGTCCCCGCGTGGACAGTTTGGTGGTGCGGCGGGTCAACCTGGCCCGGCGGCAGGGCCAAACGGAGCGAGCCGTCCAGCTCTTCCGCGACAGCATAGACCAGGCCAAGAAGAACCAGACGTCAGTGACTCCGCTAACGCTGAGGGCTTCGCGTTTCGCCCAGAAAGTTCTGCTTAACGATGCGCTGGCCGAGGAGTTTGTCGAGCAGGCCTTAGAGGTCGAGCCGCGCAGCTCGCGACTTTACCTGCAGCTCTTCGACGTGAGCTACCAGCGCAGGCCGCTGGATGTTAGTCGCTGCGTCGAGGTGCTCGACAGGGCCGTCAAGGCGAAACTGGACCTCGAGCAGCGCTGCAAGTTTGCCCACAGGAAAGTCGAGCTTCTAGAAGACTTTTCGGACGACGTTAGCGCTCTGACTGAAGTCAATGAAGAGTATGAAAAGTTGGTAAAACAGTTGCAGGAAGAGAGGCAGCTGAAGAACGGCCTTCAGCAGCAAACTGCAGCAGCCGCGACCGAAGAAACGAAGAGGTTACATATTTTCTATCATTTGTACGGGTAGTTGGAACTAGTCAACTAGTTTTTGGCGGCTGAGAAGCAGCAATGGGAGAATACACATTCCCTTTGCTGTGGTTAAGTTTCGCCTAAATGAAAACATACAGCGATTTAGGACTTAAGAATCGGTTTTTCGCACTCTTCTGGTGTAGAAATCTCAAGGAAAAAATCGCACAATTTCTTCTAACTCTTAATTTGTAGTTAGTTAATTGAAGTAGCAATTAATGAAGTTTTTTTTAACATTTTAGTAGCGCGGAGGAAGGCTCGAAGAAGTCAGCGGGCAAGGCGGACTCTGCTGCAGGGAACGCGACGGCGGCTGCGTCTTACGACGCCAGTTACGGGGCTTACGGAGGCCAGGGGTATCAAGGGTACGGATACCCCGGATGGGGCGCATACCCACAGTCCGGCTATCAGTACGGAAGCTGGGGCCAAGGCTATTACCAGCAGTAGTCGTCTCTTTTTGTTCGTTCATGTCTCGCTTTGAAAATGTTTTAATAAACTTTTTATTTTGGCATTTTTTTTTCGTCTAGAAATATACGGTGTTTTCCCTTCAGTCGTTTTACGTGTCTTTTTTTTTACAACATTTTTGCTTAATATAATATTTATTTATGTTTTAACTTGTTTTATTATAAGTAGCAATATCGATAGGATTTGCAAAATTTTGGTATCGGTATCAGACGTGGAAGTTTTTGGCTTGTGAAACCTCTGAAGCTGGGCTAAATTTAGAAATAAGTTTATTTTTGCAGTTTCCTGGAAGATTCTTCCAGAACATTAACTTTAAATACGTGGTAACACACTTAATTCAATCCAACATAATATGAAACTGACTTCATTCCATTAGTTGAGACTTACAATTTTTAATCTGATAGATGAAAAAAAACCGAATATTAACTAAGAATTATCCTCAAATGGAATAAAATATTTATTTTAAATAAAATACTCCATTTAAACACAATATTTTAAGTAACTCCAAGTACGTGACTCACGTGATTTCATACAAGGATGCAAGAAATTTCGTGAACCCCTTTATGGACATTACGACTCGTTTCTGCAGTTCTCTAGAAGCTTCGAGCGGGAGCTGTACCACGTGACCGCATTGGACCAATAGAAAGCGTCAGAATAATCTTGAATATTCGAGACTCGGCCGCCGCCTATAAAAGGGCGCGCCTACTCACGATAGTCAGTCAATGCTGCAAGAGCAAAGCAAGAAGCAACACGTCTCCAAAGCGCTCCGGATCAAATTTTAATAATCCCATCTTGAAGATATATTTTTCAAAGGTAAGTACTATTATCTGAAATGAATTGATTATTGTCCATTGTACTATTTACATTACTGGAAATCTACTAAATTATTGCAGAAATTGTTATATTTTACGAGAA
This sequence comes from Eulimnadia texana, assembly GCA_002872375.1. Classification (NCBI taxonomy): domain Eukaryota; kingdom Metazoa; phylum Arthropoda; class Branchiopoda; order Diplostraca; family Limnadiidae; genus Eulimnadia; species Eulimnadia texana. The sequence continues at coordinate 17,854,490 of NKDA01000001.1, forward strand.
ATTAACGAAGTACTGGTCTTGGCTTCTGTAGGTTTTAATTCAAAATGAGCAAGAAGGCACCAGCTATCGGAATTGATTTGGGAACCACCTATTCCTGCGTGGGTGTTTTCCAGCACGGCAAAGTGGAGATCATCGCAAACGACCAGGGTAACCGCACTACTCCGTCCTACGTTGCGTTTACCGACACTGAACGCCTGATCGGTGATGCTGCCAAGAACCAGGTCGCCATGAATCCCTCGAACACGGTCTTCGGTAAGATATTTCATCTCCAGTCATTTGTATTGCAGCTAATTAACTGGTTTCTTGTACTGCAGATGCTAAGCGACTTATCGGCCGTCGATTTGATGATCCCACTGTGCAGGCTGACATGAAACACTGGCCGTTCACTGTCGTCAGTGATGGGGGAAAGCCTAAAATCCAAGTCGAATACAAGGGTGAAACCAAGACGTTTTACCCTGAGGAAATCTCTTCGATGGTTCTTGTGAAGATGAAGGAAACGGCTGAAGCTTACCTCGGAATGAAAGTCACTGACGCGGTTGTTACCGTCCCCGCCTACTTCAATGACTCGCAGCGCCAGGCAACGAAAGACGCGGGAACTATCAGCGGCTTGAACGTTCTGCGAATCATCAATGAACCCACCGCAGCTGCCATCGCCTACGGTCTGGACAAGAAAGTCGGCGGCGAGAGGAACGTCTTGATCTTTGATCTGGGTGGCGGTACCTTTGACGTCTCAATTCTAACCATCGAGGAGGGTATCTTCGAAGTCAAGTCCACTGCTGGAGATACTCACTTGGGTGGTGAAGACTTTGACAACCGAATGGTGAACCACTTCGTCCAGGAGTTCAAGCGGAAGTACAAGAAGGACCTCACTACTAATGCCCGTGCTCTGCGTCGTCTGCGTACTGCTTGCGAGCGAGCCAAGCGTACTCTTTCCTCCTCAACCCAGGCTAGTGTTGAGATTGACTCGCTGTTCGAAGGCATCGATTTCTACACTTCCATCACCAGGGCCCGTTTCGAGGAACTGTGCGCAGACCTCTTCCGCGGGACGCTGGACCCCGTCGAAAAAGCCCTGCGCGACGCTAAGATGGACAAAGCCACGGTTCACGAGATTGTTCTCGTCGGAGGATCCACTCGCATCCCCAAGATCCAGAAACTTCTGCAGGACTTCTTCAACGGCAAGGAACTGAACAAATCCATCAACCCTGACGAAGCTGTTGCTTACGGAGCTGCAGTCCAGGCTGCTATTCTTCACGGAGATAAATCTGAAGCTGTTCAAGATCTGCTACTGCTGGACGTTGCTCCTCTCTCCCTGGGTATCGAAACTGCTGGCGGAGTGATGACCCCTTTGATCAAGCGCAATACGACCATCCCCACTAAGCAGACTCAAGTCTTCACCACATACTCTGATAACCAGCCCGGCGTCTTGATCCAAGTCTACGAGGGAGAGCGAGCAATGACCAAGGACAACCACCTCCTCGGCAAGTTCGAGCTCACGGGTATTCCCCCAGCACCTCGCGGCGTTCCGCAGATCGAAGTGACGTTCGACATTGACGCTAACGGCATTCTGAACGTCAGCGCTGTGGACAAGTCGACCGGTCGCGAGAACAAAATCACCATCACCAATGACAAGGGTCGATTGTCGAAGGACGAGATCGAGCGCATGGTCAACGAGGCGGAGAAGTTCCGCGGCGAGGACGAGAAGCAGCGCGAGAGGGTCTCTGCCAAGAACTCGCTCGAGTCGTATTGCTTCAACATGAAGAGCACCGTCGAGGACGACAAGATGAAGGACAAGATTTCTGACGCGGACCGCCAGACTGTCCTCGACAAGTGCAACGAGATGATCAAGTGGCTCGACGCTAACCAGCTGGCCGAGAAGGAAGAGTACGAACACAAGCAGAAGGAAATTGAGAACGTCTGCAAGCCTATCGTCACTAAGATGTACCAGGGAGCTGGAGGTATGCCTGACGGAATGGGAGGCGCCCCTGGAGCTCGAGGAACTAGTGGTTCGAGCAGTGGACCTACCATCGAAGAAGTCGATTAAATCTGATTCATCCTTTCAGTCCTGATACCCTAACCTGAATCCACTTGACTAATGAAAAATTACTGTTCGACTGCCCGCTAGTCTGTGTTCAGTTTGCTCTTTTTATCGTTCGAAATTCTAAGTTTTATATTTTTCTTAATTGCAAATCATCAAATGATATGTTGATAAAAGCAACGAGGCCAATAAATATCGTTACGAACCAAATTTCAGACTTTCTGATTGCTTTGTCTTATTCCAACGTGATAAGAAATATGAGAATAGTTCATAGTGTATGTAACAGATGGCGTCAGTGTATGGATGCTCCAAGACCACGTGCAGATGTAAACTAGCCTAGTATCATACTGCACCTAGTAAATTGTACTTGAGTAGCAGTAGCACTGTATTAGTAGTAAAGTAGTAGAACATCTACGTAAGATTCTAGACCTTAGTTTCAGACACTAGACCTCTCTCCAACATTCACAGCTGTTCTTAGAAATTCCCGAACCGCAGTTTGAAATTTAGAACCTTGATTTCTTACTTCTGAAGCCTTTTCGTAGATTTAACAGAGGATTTTTAAGATATTACTTACATTCATGTAGTATTTTAATGGCGTTAAAGCTGTATATGCCGTAAATTGTAGGTTTTTTCTTCCTACTTTTCTTGGGAGACAGTGGATGAAAAACTTGGTTATTTTAGTCCTGCCCGGAAAGTGAAGGAGAAAAAGTGAGAAGTTTGTGAGTTGAAAGAGATTTTTCAAATTCAAGTGGTTCCCTTTGCCTACGAGTCGAGTGCCGGAGGAGCCATTTGCAAATTGGGTTTGTTACTTCTCGCCAGTATGATCTTCCAAGCTCTTCAACCCAGAGGAAAAATTATGAAAAAATTAATGTTTGATGTATAATTCTTATTAGTAGAACTTACTGATTTGTAACTAGACTCAAAGATTACTGGGGAAAAGACTATGGTGATCGGCTTATAAGTTATGTCATTACTAGAAGCTCATTAGCCGCACGTTGTGGCAAAGATTACTTAGTTTCGCAGCTGGGATAAGCCTGTAATAGCAATAAATTATTGTAATATTATATAAATAGAACTAGTAAATGATAATAAACTACATACCCGGTAGAAAAGTCATACGGTTGAGGATCGAATGACTAGGTAACTGAATACTAGCTTCCTTCTGAATCGCTAGCTGAATAGTAGCTGAGCTTACTTTAGTTGCCCAAACTGAACCCTGTGAATAAGGGGTTGAATACTGCATGACTTAGTTCTTTCCAAATTCAAGCGTAAGAACCGTGTGAAAGTGGACCAATTTCACACTATCATCTCGCCGAATCCATGGTAATCCTGCACCATTCAGAGGGTCATTCTGACGTTTGACTGGCGCATCTTTGTCTGTTGGGTATAAACTGATAGAGAAGGGTATGTAGGTTTGTTTCGGACTGTCCGGCAAAAGGGCGAACTTTGATAATCCATAAGAAGGGATCCCGCGGGATCGGTAAGGGCAGGAGACGTCGTTCGCTTGGCCGGGCGCAGCGTCTTAGAGCCTCACGGGCTCTCCCGCGGGAGTCCTCGGTAACGCTGCAAAGCTTTTCCGCGCCTGGCCGCGGTGGCCTGACCTTTTGGTAACCCGCCATTTGTCGCAGGTCCAAACCACTAGTGTATTAAGCAGTAAGCGCTGCAGAATTTATGCTTTTATCAGTTGAGTAGTAAGTAAATCGAGCTAGTAGTTCAGGTGCTAACTGGATTTTCTCTACCTCAAAATGGTCAGAACTAGAATTAACTTTTCATTTCTAGTTTCGTTTAGTATTTCGGATTCAATGGTTTGGTTGGAGTTACAACTTCTTGGCTTCATAAGGTCTGCTGATGTTCTGAAGACAACGTGTTTGGAATTATTTATAGAAAATTAAACGTGAACTTCGGAATGTCCTTGTCTCCGTTTACAATATAGTGCTCGACAAAACAAAGACCGACCACATGAAAAAAAAAATACCTGTCGCTTGTGAACTAATCCTCTCACAAACTTTGTGTCGTCCACCAGTTTAACAATAACCAAATTTAAAAAACTATTTTTATTTTATTCCATAAAAAAAACACTGAAAAATAGAATGCAAAGAATTAAATCGGTATAAACTGCGTAGTTAATTCAAAAGTAAAGAATATGTTTATCGCCACCTAGTGAGAGCTTTCGAAACTAAGTCATTCTTTTTCCGGAAGAACGTTTTCATTTTACCTTAATATTTCCAAATTATTCTATACTATAATGAATCAATGCCTTGATTAGATATAAAAATGGATTAATTCTGAAGTAATTAAATTTTTGCTATTAAATAAAAATGTTCAAGTTCAATGGGGGTGAAGGTGCGAACATGAGTGAAGTGCAGCCGCATTGTGGAGTCAGTCGAACGCCTGCAACAACCGAAGACGGGCGCAGCCAGAAGCGCGTTTCAACGTCCAACTGTTGCAGATTCAATTGCGGTTAAAATAAAATCTGAAAATAATCAATTGACACATAAACCGAAAAAAAAAACCTCAAAAATTTCAGGACATTTTTGTTGCAGTTTCGCCGATGGACAGTGAAGAAACTTGAAAACTGAAACGTATTGGTTGGTTTGTGTGTTGAATTAGGTGAGTTGTTTAGTTAATGGGAGTTAATTTTAATTCAATTAAATCTGATGGGAGTTAGTTATTTAGTGTTATTTGTAGTTTTTGGCTAGGGGTACTTTGTTGACTTTCCATTAGGACAAAACAAACGTTGAAGAGAACCGCCCTTATTGAAGTGGCCAGGAATTAACTTCCGCAGTTTTCAGCCCTTCGTCAAAATCGATTATGAATAGTTTAGTATCGATAGTTTGAAATAATCGAATCGAGATTATTACGGCTGATTCATAAATAGGGTAAAACAGGTGGTTGTCTTGCGATTAGGATTAATTGTTAAGGGCTAGTAAGCAGTTTGAAGTATTAGTCACTAGTAGTAGTAGTAGTAGTAGTAGTAGTAGTAGTTATTAGAAGCTGTTTTGGTAGTAGTTGTAGTATGAGGAAGGTGTATTTGGATGTTCTAAGCATTAGCAATGAGTCTTAGGACTGTATTCTAGTGGTAGAAGTAGTAGTAGTAGTAGTAGTGGTAGTAATAGTAGTAGTGGTGGTGGTGGTGGTCATAATAGAAGTAGCAGCAGTAATAGTATTAGTACTGCTGTATATCAACTTCTTCCATTATCATATGAACTTCAGAGGTGTACCGTAACAGAAGTAGTAGTAGTCGTATTAGTCGTAGTAGTAGTAGTAGCGGTAGTAATCGTAGTAGTGATTGTAGCAGTAGTAGGACTACAACCAGTAGTGGAAATAGTGCTTAAGCACTGCAGATTTTTTCCGTTAGTATTGACTACTAGGACCTAGAGCTCATTAAAGCTATTATCTAAAGTAATAGTAGTAGTAGTAGAAGTAGCAGCAGCGTAGTAATAAAAGTAGTAAAAATAGTGGGAGTAGAACTAGCAGTAGTAATGGTAGTTACTAATTACAAGTAATAGTAAAAGTATTAGTAGAAGAGTAGTAGTAGTAGTAGAACTAGTAGTAGTAGAAACAGCAGTAATAGAAATAATAGTATTAGCAAGAGTAGTAGTCAGCAGCACTGCAGTTCTTTTTCGCTAGTATTGAGTACCCGACTCATTATAAAGCTAGCTAACTATAGTAAAGAGTAGTAGTTGTAGTAACAACGCTAGTAGTGGTAGCAGTAACGGTAACAATAGTAGTAGCAACACCAGTGGTAGTACCAATACCAGTAGTACTAGTAACATTACTAGTAGTAGCAGTATTAGTAACAGTAGGGGTAGTATTAGTAGTAGTAACGATAGTAGTAGAGGTGTTGTTGTATCGATTATCGTATAGCTCCATCGACTGTGACTTAAAGATTTGATGACCACGTTGTTATCTATTAGCCGACTGTATTGTACATACTACAACCGCCGACGTGGTAGTCGATTCTAATCAACAAACTTCCCGATCGATTCCAGAATCGTTATATTCGTACATAATCGATACAGATACAATCAAAATGGCGGCGATACGCTTTCGGTATACGTAGGTTTCAAAAGGCGATATGCAAAATTTTGAATTTTCCGCCAAAGCGTAGAATCGATATAATAATGAAAGTCAAAGATGGCTGACGCGTGAACCGATCGATACAAGAATTAAAACGAATTAATGACCCTTCTTGCAATATTGATTATACCACGGGCCCCAAAACCTCCAATCTAATGACATAATGACAACAGGGGTTCCCAAACTTGCTCTACCACACTGTTATCTACTGCCGTATTGAACGAATGAACGAATGAATGAATCAAATGAATGAACGAATGAATCAATGAATCCTTTAGTCCCGTTAATCGATTCCAGGCTTGCAGTAGCTATCGAACACAAGCAGAAATCATCGATATTGCGAAAACCTCTTACGGTTTGCCATTTCTGGCACCTTCTTGAAGCAGACGAAGGACCAGTCGTTAATCTCAAGTACCGAGAGGTTCGTCCAATCTGCTACTCGAGGATGTTGTTCTCTAATAAGGCTCCATTTAGAAGATCGATTTATATATATCCGTCTTTGAAATCGATAATTGAGAACTTTAAATGACACTGTTTGGCTTGTTCCGCGTAGAAAGTGAACGTCAGTCGTCCTGGTAACCATAACGAACGTAACAATATAATAAGGGGATGATATAATTTGAAGCTAAAATTTTAGAGTTGTGCTCTTACATGTGTGTTTGCATGAGGTCTGCGAGTTGGTCCAATTGATTCTAATGGGATATCATTATATCCGTTCAGTAATTTGATCTAAACGAGTAATACACATTCTGTGCCTTCATAATTGCACAGCCAGAGGTCAGGTTTCCGTTATTTGTTTTTGGCTTAGTGGCAAAATGACTTCCTTTTAATTGGTCCCTGTAATTGCCACGATGGTTATTCATTATGAGAAAAGCTGCTGTTCTACTAGGACAACGGAATACAGGGCTGTTTTCTGTAAATATCTCTTTTTTTTATTGGTCAAGCAAGTCACGTGCTGATCACTTTACTTCTAATCAATTTTTCTGGATGGTTAGTTTTGCATCTGATTTGCTGGGCTGTTGAATTCAGGGTATCTCGTCTTGTTCCCTTGTCCAGTTCTCTATCCTGTTTTGCTCCTATCCCGATTGATATATTTGAGAAATGTTGGCAATTTGATAGGAAAAAAGAATGGTGCTGCATTAACATATTCGTTTCAAAGGGGTTTTAACGAGACCTCAAGTGAAAAATCGAAGCAGCTTCGACAGCAACTTCCTTCACAGGGAAACGCAATTATGTTTCCAACGAGGCGAATCTTACAATAGAAAACACGGAGAAGAGACGCTCTCCATAAAGCGCAATTTAGTATGCAAATGGAAGCAATAAAGCTGTTCTGGTTCTATCCACTTTTTCTTCTATCCGGCAATGTTGCGCTGGTTTAGTCAGAAACAAAGTAAGCTGTAGTGTGTTACAGTGGGTCGTGTATAAGACTGACTGAACATAAGAATAATCCAGAATCTACTCCTCTAATTGATGCAGGATGTTGCAGAGCTTCTCCTCTTCCAGTTCTTTCGAAATGATCTCTGCCGGGATGATACCGACTACGCCGGACCCTGCAGGAGACGCTGCGATACGAAGCAACTCCTCAGAGTCTTACCTGGAGTATCCTAGTCCAGAAGCCGTGGTGATGTCCCTCTTTCTGCTGGCCATCATCATCGGCACAGCGGTGGGCAACGTCCTTGTCTGCGTGGCCGTCTGCCTGGTTCGTCGTCTGCGAAGACCCTGTAACTACTTACTAGTGTCTCTGGCAGTTTCAGACCTCTGCGTGGCCCTCCTCGTCATGCCCATGGCTCTGGTCTACGAGGTTCTCGGGACGTGGCCCTTCGGAGCCCGGGCCTGTGATGCCTGGGTCGCTTTTGATGTCCTCTCGTGCACGGCATCCATACTCAACTTGTGCATGATCAGCGTCGACAGGTAACTAGCTTTCCTCTTACGTGGTACTCTAAATTGGTACAAGATTAATTTAGATTATGCGTAAGCTCGGCAAAAATGTTAGAATCAAAATAATGTTTTGCTTTTTATGAATGAGTGGACAACTATAATTACCACCAAACATCGATTCGATGGTTCATTATCAAGGCTGCGTGGAAATTGCTCCATCGATCGGGCTATTAATGAGCTACCTTCTTGAAAAAGTTGACTTGCATAGTCTAGTAAAAGATAAAACCAGCCTCGAATCTTAGTTTCAGTTTGGTGGGGCTTCATTTGCCATCATTAGTGTACTATAACTCACGAAGGTTCATGAAGGATTCTTCAGTTACGTCGGCTCTAAAAAATCTGCGCGTCCGTTTGTCCAAAAAGGCGTAGGCGGATGTTTTTGAAACAAATCAGTTCTGTTTGTGGTCACGGGGGAACTGTTCTCTCTTTGGCGTAATTGGATATCTTTGGTTATGTCTGTTGTATTCACTTTTGTGTGGGAGGACAGTGGTCTGTTCTGTTGTGATTACCTTCGTGACAGAGGCAATCAGCAGAAAAAGCGAAAGATAGATCAAAACCAACGCTTCTGACAGCCAAGTCGATACTTGAGGAATCCCCGCTATCGACATTTTGGAAACGATGTCTTTACGGACTGTTGCAGAGATATTTCGGCGTATTGTTGCATGCCCCTGATGCATCCCAGGACTCGACGTAAGGAAAGTAATGACAGCAGTCACATTACAAGATGGAAAAAAACTCAAAAGCTGCAGAATCGAAGATTGGGATGCTTCATTGTACTGCAGGAGGCTTACTGCATGTGTATACAAATATCGAAATGAGATTGCCTCTCTACTTCAGCATTATGCCCAACAGAAAAAGATGCACTAGTCAAACGTCAGAATGATCTGAATGGTGCGTGACCACCACGGATTCAGCTAGATGACAGTGTGAAATTGGCCTAATTTCACACGGTTCGGACGCTTGAATTTTCGAACTAAGTCATGTAGTATTCAACCCCTTATTCAGAGGGTTCAAGTTTAGCAACAGAAGTGGGTTCAGCTACTGTTCAGCTAGTGATTCAGAGGGATGCTAGTGTTCAGCTGCCTAGTCATTCGGTATTCAACCGTATGACTTTTCTGTCCGGTGGGGGTACACGTGTACTCTCAGTGGGGAAACTTCATACATACCTTTCCTGAAATTTCGATTCATAACCTCGTTAGGTCTCCTAGTCTTTATGCGTGCATTCTATCGTGTACGCTTGTTCCGGAATTTCATAGCTCCTTACCCCAGTTCCTTTTTCTTCTTCCGGTTCCCGTTAGAGGCACGTGGATAGACTATAGGAAAGATAGAGTAGGGTTGACTAGACTCGAGACGTAGGCAGTATGTTCGGCGGATATGAAAATGCAGTTCGGAGCTCATAAAAACTGTAATAACGTGGAACGATGAAAAAGTAAAACCTCGTTTTATGGGGAAATTCAAATAATACCGTATCCGGATCTCGTTTTCAGGATCTTTACATCTTACGCTTGTGATCCGCACGTGCGTTTCTCAAGACTGAGAAAGAAATCTTAAAGAATCTCCGTTCCGTTCATCTGCTAAATGGCGAAGCCGTAAAATAGTCTGAAAGCTCTATATAATATCTGGGCGATTCATATTGGAAACTTGAAAGAAAAACGTCTGTATCTTAGTGTTTGGAACTTGTGCTGCTCTTTCTGTCAAGGCTTTGTACGATCCCCGACAAATAACTTTGAGAAGAACAAAGAACTTTCCTTAGTTATGTCAATCGCTGTATTTGCGTCGTCGGCATTCTGTCCCCTCAATGGAGATGTAACACAACTTTGTCCTTTTTTGTTTCAAGTTTATCTCGAGTGTGTCAACGGAACGTGTCTTTTCCACGTGCTTGGGGGATGGAAAACAAATCGATTTTGGTGCAACAATATAATTGCATTCAGCAGGCTACAGGGATTTTCTTTGTATAGACCTAGTATTTTCATAAAAAAAGAATGAGATCCACAGAACTTACTAGTACTCTTCTTAAGAATCTAATAACATTGCTCTTCAAGAGCGTTTACCAGTTCCTTTGGTCCCTAGATAAAATGACAGAACACTGACTTCTTTTCCCCAGACAATATCCTTTATGAGAAAGCCATTTACTGCGTGAGTCCCTCCACACAAAAAACCTACTGATCAAACCGCACATTCTGTCTTGTATTCAAATGCTCTTTGCACGTAAGAGGATCTCATGTCAAAGAATTTAATCAAGTAGGTTAGAGGTTCTACCAGCTAGAAATTCAGTAAAATATTATGAAAATCCTCGGCAAATTTGGATCTAACTCTTTAATTAGCCGAGAAAGCATGTTTGCACTTCGTACGTAATGAGATGGGGAAAAATGGCGCCCTAATAAAAAGCTTAAACGCAAATTCCCAATGGAGGGCGTAGCTTCTGTTCACTAAAAGTTCAATTACAGCCTTTCGCAAATATGTCAAGAGATGACTGAACAAATAGTTACTAATTAAAGTGATTAGGACGCTGTAATCCAATTGCGTTTACTTGTTAAACAGGTACTGGGCCATTACTCGACCGTTAGATTACGGTGTAAAAAGAACACCGCGACGAATGTTTCTGTGCGTGGCACTTGTTTGGTTACTGGCCGCGTGTATCTCGTTACCTCCTCTGCTGCTTCTTGGAAACGACCACGGCCCGGACGGACTACAGTGCATTGTCTGCCAGGCTTTCGGCTATCAGATCTACGCCACTTTGGGTTCATTTTATATCCCGCTGGCTGTAATGGCTGCCGTTTATTATAAGATTTTTCAAGCGGCTCATCACATCATCAAAGAGGAGAAAAAAGCCCAGAGACATTTATCGGATGCTCGGTCAGAAGCTATTGTTGTTACACGAGATGAACGATCTTCGGCAACGCATCACCTGCTTCAAAGTAATCAGCAGCATAGACCCTCCGATGGGTCTGACGATAATTGCACCACGTCACTCGAATGGCGAAAAAATTCGTGGCCTGAAGACTGGAACCTATCAGCGACACCTCCTGCCGGTCAGAACGCCTCCACAGTCGGGTAAGCTATTTACACTTTCGAAAGTTTTTAAGCGTAATACCAGCATCTTCTGCAAGTTCGCTTAATCTCTGCTGTAGAGAAGATCTAATTAGATGCGTATAATCCTATTAATGAGTAGACAGTACGGCTCAGATAATGAAGCGAAACTCGAGTATCAAGAATTGTTGATACTTTAACATTACTTGCACTGACAAAGTCTCCGCAGCAGGTCATCACTGGATATCCCACGGTGCAGGAGGTACTCCTCTATGATCACGGGCATTAATGACGCTAGTCACGATGTGTCCCCTGCCAACGGATCACACGTGGATGTCGAGTTGCTCGAGCAACCGGTAAATTATTCAAGTGTTTGCGTCAACTTCAAATTAAACCTTTTGTTGACATTGGGGATTTCAGGGACATGGGCAGGTACGCAGTGGCAGCATAGTGCCAGTCCAAGACTTTGCTCGTCGCCGCCGCCTGCGTTTGCGTTTCGCGCTGGCCAAGGAGCGAAAAGCGTCGACGACGCTCGGGATCATCATGAGCGCCTTCACGCTATGCTGGCTTCCCTTTTTCGTTCTAGCACTTGTTCGCCCCTTTATGACGAACCCTGAAGTGATTCCACATTGGCTTTCAGCCCTCTTCCTCTGGCTGGGCTACGTTAATAGCTTACTCAATCCTGTTATATACGCCACGACAAATAAGGATTTTCGTCTACCCTTCAAGGAAATCCTCTGTCTTAGGTAAGTACCTCTAATCTCGTCAATGAATCGACGAGAAAGGGTTGCTTGGACACATAAACAATCAATCAGCCAGTTCCTGATGATATATGAAACAAGATCATAGAAATAATAACTTCCTTTTATTGTCCCACATAAACACGCAATCAAAAGACAAGAGTCACTGGGGGGATGGTTTTTGCTCAGAGATTTTTTCCCTTGTACTGCCAATACCTTCGGATGACTTTAATAAAGCCGGAAAGAGCGGAAAAAGCAACAGCGATTTACAAGCACTAAGAAAAATATTGATACAGCAGATATATAAACTCTGCCGAGAGGAAATATCAGTACGTAAAAAAACTGTCCCTTCTATTGAGAAAACCCAAACCAAAGTTTGCCAGACGTATATACCACTGCAGGCAACAAAATTACTTCCAGCGTATGTTCCCGACATACGAGCAAGACGTTTTTTAAGTACAAATATGTCATTCGCCTTATGTTTCAGAGGTTAGAGTTATACTAATTACAAAATCAAGCAAAAGCTTAAGAAGAAGAAAGTAAACCTGCTGTTATCGCATTATAGAGGTACTACATGTTAAACAGGCGTTTGTTGATATGTTAAATTTCAGTTACTGACATTGTGTAAGTGCTAAAGCGGTAATTTGCTGCATGTAAAGAAAATTCGAAGTCAAGTTTTTCTTTTTTCGGATAGCGTATCAGTGCAAGCAACAAATTTACGCGTTCCGTGTGGGTGACAAGCGAGAAAATGGATTTCAGCGAGTAATATGTGCGATCGTGTTACCTTCTCGGGTTACTCCCCCCGTGCAGTGCGAACACAATCTTCGTCTGCAGGTTTTACCGATGTCGCCATTGTGTACTGGACAAGCTTAATTTACGGTCTGCTGTTAAACCGCAGTTCTTTTACTTCCTTTATTGGTACACAGACCGCGAAAGTGGAACCCTGCTGGTCGCAATCTGATATGCTTCGCTTGTCTTAAAGAAAGTCGTCCAAATCTGTACTTTTGCTTTTTGTTTTCTGTTTACTTTTGTTGAGTCCTCACTCGATCATTGTCTTCATCTTGGAAACGACAAACAGCTGATCGCGGTTTGATTTGTTCTCTAATTCGTTCATTCTTCAGTTGCCCCTACAAATGTTTGCCACGAGTAACACGACTCTCGAAAAAAATACTGCCAGCCCCTAGAAACTAGGGCTGTTTGAATGACAGGCAACTCTTGGGAGTCAAACAATACCCCACCGCTAGACAGAAGTATTCAATCAACTTAGTTAACTGTACTGCGTGCGTCAAACATAGTAAACAGAAACTAAAGCAAGGAGTATGTCATGGTTTTGGAAGGTTTCAGAGTAGGAGAAAACATCACTCTAGCATGTACGATCCTAGTAAGGCGTTGGTGTAGCCTGTTGACAAGCTCCTGAGGTCTCAATAACCACTGTTAAAGCTGTAACTTCGATCAAAAATTTATTTCCTCCCTCCGTTCCGTTTTTAGAAGTGTTTTCAGTAACTCCATCTATGTGTAAACCGTCCTTTTCCTGTTAGAGAACATCTATTGATCGTGTTTGAATGGACGAAAACACATTAAAATGTATGGCAGTTCCCGCATTAACTTCTTATTTTTCATACGAATCTTTTTTCGTGTTTTTTCGCAGATGCAAATCTCTGAACGATATCATGCGAGAGGAGTTCTATCAGTTCCAGTACGGCGAGTCACGTCCAGTAACTGCTCTGAATACGACTTCTATGCAGCAGCAGCACCCTTACCATTCAGTCTCAAGGTCCCAAGCCTTTTCACAGGCCACCGCCGAGGACGCACGAACTGACTCTTTCATTCATAGTCGGAACAATGGTACTGATCTTCGTCAAGCCTCCTTCCTGTAAGACCAGAAATGGCAAGATGAAAGTGATCATTCGCGTGTAATACTTGAAAAGTAGTAGAGTACTCGCAGCAATAATGCACTTGCTTAGCAGCAAGATGTATAACAGCATTAGCAACAACAGCAGCAACAACAAAAGTTTTCTAGTCTCAATAACTCCAGTGAAGCGATCCCAGTGACCATCCCTTCCCTGAAAGTCATCAATCTGAACGCGTTTGTTGTCGTAAATGTATACAACAACAATTTCTTTTCTCAGTGGAGCTTTTTTTCGCCCTCCCTAAAATGGTTGTTTACAGAGAAAAGAATAGATGTTTTTATCGTTGGTTTTTTTCTCCGAATTTCAAGATGACAGAGCAAATTTTCTACCATTGTACATCTTCGTTATGTTCTATTGGGGAAAAAATACGCATTCTTTTTATGATATCCTTAATTACGTGTCTGAAAAAAAACTTTTTCTTATCGTGTTGAGAGTATTCACCATGTCCAGAAATGTATTTATTTTATCATGTAATCTAAAGTTAAATGTTATACAAACATTCAAGACCGAATGTGACGGAAATAAAAAAAGTGATATCGTGGAAACACTTCTCAAGTGAAGGATCGATTGCCCACGGGAACAAAATCAGTTTTTCCTATTTGAATTGAACGACGTCTCCGCTCTTTTATGTGTCCACACATGGCCCGTCGTTTGTTTCAATACGTAAGGAGGTCTGTTGTGGACACATCTGGCCATCTGTAAACACACAACTTCTTCCCCGCAGAAGCAATGAAAGTAGAGATTCTTTACAGGGTCCGAAACTTCCCCGTTTCCCCCCCAAACTCGAGCTTTGTTGGTGTATGTCAACCCAGTCTGCATGGATTCAAGCGAGTAAAGAATCCCAGCTAACGAAAGTAGTAAACAAACTCAAATGTACTGACTGTTGACTCTCGTGATTCGCTTCAATTAGTCTCCGGAGGTAATTAAGTTGTCCGAAAACTTTTTTGGCAATAGTGCAGAATGCAGAATTGGACCGCGTGGGAGCAGAAAATAAGACACAAAAAGAAATCAAGCGAACAAAACTACAGAGACTCGCATCTCGGGAACATCGTCTTCATTCACGAACGAACGTCCTACGAGCATCACTATTTGTTGTGAGTCATGCAAATATTGTGAAACGGAACGTTGTCTAAGCATCGTCCGGATTTGACCGAGGATTTGTTAACTTTCTCAAAGGAGCTGCAGTCCCCGGAGCAAAAAAAGGGGCGAGAAAAGTAGTTTTAACGATGTGTCGCGTCAGGTGCACCAGGCTATTGCTACTGTTCTAGAAAAGCGTCCGTTAATGTCGAGCCTTTAACGACCTTGTTAGACGACGTGGTGTCGCCTTAATCTTCTTCCTATCCTCGGCTACTAAATGCGAGGTGACAAAACCTGGCTTCTCTATCCCTTCCAATCCTGTTCTTTATTGATTATCAAACCCGGTACCCGATTTCCGTATGATCAATAATAAAACCCCGCTCTAATCGATTCGAAGTTGTGTCGTGACAAGACACTCAAGTTTTCACTCATTATTCAGTGCCGAATCAAGGAAACTACGTAGCCGCTTAATTTAAAAACTTGTAAACCTTGTGGAGACCTTTTCCAAGGCCGCAGATCTGCAATGGAGATTATCGAAACGCAATAAAACTGTCATCGATCGAAACCTCTGCTTTGCTGACGAAATTTCTAATTTGCCAATCAGATTAGGGACATGTGCGTGCAGTAAAATGACATTTTAGTTTCTTGTCTGCAGTACATTTAACGTGCAACAAATCGTGGAACCCGAAATGGCACTGCCAAAACCGTTCGTCCACAAAGTAAACATCGAAAGTGAAGTTTCTGGAAGCTGCACTTGAGTTATAAATATATAAATACAGTTCACTAACACACGTGGGTGCGCGGCTACGTATATGGACAGCGCTTTAAAAGCTGTGCTATTCCCGTCACCTTTAAACATTATTTTTGCTTGTGGGGAACTTTTTTTCTGAAATGCTATTTCTTTCCTCCGGAGACTTTGTGAAAGCTTTTTCAGAATCCATTTGTGCCAAACCTGTCGCTCCACGCGCCGATTTCCGTCCTAAAAAGACAGTCCCAATAAGTTTTTTTTTCTCGAGGGGAAAAATATGACTTTCTTTTGTGTCATTTTAATGGTCTTCTTCGGGCATGCATTCAATAACTTTAACTACTCACCTACGTGAATGGCGCACCAGCAAAGAAAAATCAGTTTTTTTTTTACTGAATCAAATCCAGTGTAAAATCTCTTTGGCTTTCTGTGCGGATTAATTTATGGAACTGTCAAATATCTCTGAGTGGATCACTCACACACTTTTCTTTTCTACAAAACTCGACGAGAAAAGAAAGAAAAAGGACAAATGGACAAGGAAGCGAGACAAAGACAGAAGTACTCCATTTATATGCCGATTGCAGTAACTTATCACTGGAATCCTTCTCGCGTAGATCTCGGGATCAGCCAACGGTAGGGTTATTCCTCACTTGACGAAATCTCGGAATAAGAGTGTTTTTGACTTCAGGGGTGTCAGTATTATGTCCTTTGAGTGTGAAAGGAAAGTTGAAGAAACAATAAATCATTAAATTGTGTATTGATTGCTGTTGTATCAGGCGGTAGCAAGCGGACAACCCCGAGGTAAAAGAGGAAGAAACTACCGTAAATATTCATTTCCTTTACGGCACTTGCAAGAACAATCAACAGCGGAAAAACAAACTTCCTTCACAAAGTAGATTTCTGATCTACTAACATCACTAGAACCTTCGAGATCATACCTTAACCTTTTCACGGAACCATGAAAGTGGCCGTGAAAGCCAACTTCACACAGGAAGTAGATTTTTCTGCCTGTTTTGTACCTTTTTTTTTACAAAAGTAGGATGATTTATGATGCAGTGGGCAGAACCCCGTTACGAAGCCTTTCACAGAAGTCAAATAGTTGCCGCACACCTTAGTACAACAAAAGTTCCAGCTGTTTTATTGCATGTTTCTACAGTATTAAGGGAGTAGCATGGGCGCTTGTGAAAAGTTTTTAAAGCCTTTGCCACGTTAATGAAGACCTTCCAAGAGAACTTAAAAGAGGTTTAATGAAGACTATTACGAGTCCCAGTGTTCCTGCCAAGTTTCATCCGTCAGTGCGAGCGTCCATTACTGACAGGATCAAATCCCAAACAAACAAGGCTGCGCATTTATCAGCAAGTTTTCAGAAAGTTTATCCATCAATTACGGAACAGCGACTTTCCTGGTCAGAAGATTTCTTACTCGGGTCAAAACATAACTATTAGTGAATGACGTGTCTGTCTGATGGTATTTCAGGAGGTGGGTAAGGAAGTTTGTTGTTTTGTAAAAAGGGGGTAAAACTTGAGAGCAGTCGGTAGGTTTAATCAGGGATCCGAAGGGAACCATGCGCAGTGCAAGACGTCTAAGGCTTTGGATCTGTGCGCCTAATTTCAGTCGTTGGCTTAATCTTAATGACTTGGCACCCCCTAATTACGTCTTAACAATCCTTCCTGTGATGTCTACTAATACACTGGCAACAATCATAACCCACTGATCGATACTTAATTCGTTAGTACAGATTTCCTATGGTATAGTTGAATTATTTCAAGATTCGTGTTGAGAATTTTCGGAGCATTTTTTTTTGTGTGTGTGGGGGCGTTGTATGGGTTAAAAAAAAGTTTAAAGTTAATGAGGTTGTTGGCAACAGCACCATGGGCTGCTGTGATTGATTTACGCTATTAATCATTAAGTCATGAATCTGAATGATCCTGAACTTTTACAAGGTTCCTGAAAATTTCCGTTCAAAGTTTCTACTCGGACATGAAGCGTAATTGCAAAATCAAGAAAGTTTTGCTTGAACAAGCAAGTTCCGGCCATGTTTTAAAGTTAATTTATTCAAAAAAATCGAATCTAATATCATTAAATTTAATGAATTTTTATGTTATTCGCATACGTTAGTTACAAAATTGTAATTTAGTTTAAGGTTGTGCAAAATTTCCTCCCGCACAAATTTTCCTCATTTTTTTTAACCCAGAAAAAAAACAAAAAATAAACCTTTCAAAACCAGATTGAAGTTGTAAATAGTAATATTAGTAGCTTGAAATATAACAGTACAGCTTAAATCTATTTATTTCATCATTTAACTTTATTCCTCCTGAAAATTTAACAATTATTTACAGTGCATTAGCGCCACCCTTTTCCTGATGGCATTAGCCGAAAGCTTCAAATGACGTCAATGTTGCAGTCATCGTCTGTTACCTTTACTGCACGTATCATTGTTTACGGTAAATTTACTTTCTTGGAAATCTCTTGGTCCGAACTAAATTGTTAATTTAATTAATTATAGCCGTAGTTTAGCGCACAACCATGATTGAACGTTGTACAAAAAAACGTATGCTTTTTTCTATCGGTCTACTGATCAGGTACACGTTTGCTCTTTCTAAATAACCTCATGTTCAGTTATTCTGAGAAAATCTTACAGAAATGTCTATGCTGTTATAAAGAACGTTCTTGGTTCAGTCATTTATTTTTGTATCTTGTCTAACTAGCATTTCAATTATAATCGTGCTTCTTGAGAACCATCTGACGCAGAATATCAAAACGCCGCATACGGCCGAGTACGTCAGCAATTCGTCGGAAAACAGTGATTGCTGGAAAACGGAGAATTTCACTGTTATTGAAGCCTGCCATCCTTGTACAAGTATGCCAAGTTTTCAAGCACATGATTTGTTTCCGCTTCACAAGTCTTTGCAATTCCGCAGATTTTGAAATCGTAAGCAAAAGTCTTCCTGCCTGCATTCCAACGGGAGTCAAAGAAAAAGTTAGATGTTTAACGTCTGGACAGAGTTATAGAAGGTAACAAAAGAAACTTAGTATTTTATTAATTTATCCATTTCATCATTTTTTTTGTTTCGGTTTTCAGTTGTAGTCGAGTGCCCTGGCTTGAGGAGCATCGGTTCTGGACTTTTGAGATAATCAGCCTAGTTTTGGGTTTGGTCTCTTCTGCTTTCGTGCTTTGGAGGCAGAAAGTTCTTGAACAGCGGACGTTTAGACGAATTCAGCGGCAAATAAACTCGACACTGTAGAATCGTAACCATCGTTTCCTATAACCATGACAGACGTTAACGTGCTTTACATCCCAATCAAGAAAGTAAATGGAGTTTGGCGAACAACCATAGAGGGGCTTATTGTTTTGTTTATTTACAAATGGAGTGAGTCAGAAGTTACTCTCAACTTTGTCGAGGACTGTCCTGACAAGGGCGACAGCTTCATCTTTGACGTTGAACAAACCATGGAGAATAGTGTGTCGTGGGAATCACTGGCATGGGAGGCTCGGCTGACAACTTTACCATTACTTAGTCTCAGGGCAACTTCAGAGGTGGCTCAGGTAATAGTATCTGGTTTGTCGGCAGTTTCCCGGTGTATCCTCAAACTGTGCCCGTCACCAGAGATAAATCAAGCGCTCGGCTTCAGACAGAATTGCTTGCAGGCTTCTGCAGAAACTTCTGTTTGGACTCATTTCTGCGAAGTTGCTATGCCTCGTGCTGTTACACGGTTTCTGGAGGCAAGAAACTTCGCAAGTTTTGAAGTTCCAGCGCCTGTTGCTCAGTTCGAGGAGCACTTGAAACAACCGGTTCGCATGCATAATGTCGTCAAGAGGTGGCAAGACGACACGGGCACCACGGAGGGTACCCACACGAAACAAGTTCAAAAAATGATTCCACTCTGGATGGAACACACTTTTGCCGAGGGACCAGACATGACCCTGGCTGATTTGGTTCTGTTCCCCTGCGTGCAGCTCTTCCTTAAATTAGCCACTGCTCAGAACTTGAGTCTAGACGATCATTTGCCGCACACTCTGAAATGGCACAATAAAATGGGGGATCGTCCGGGTATACTTAAGTCTTGGTACGTTGTCACAAACACAGCTTTCGACTTGAATGGGCTTCGAGTGGAAGAACGCGACCCGCCCTGTGTAATTATGCCGCAAGTGGCTAAGGAGAGCTTGTACAAGAAAGATACGTCACGAGATGCCAAAGACAATGTATGCACGGAAAATCTCGAGTCGGCAGTTGCGCAGCTGAGGGACTGCAATTTATTCGCCGAGGACGCCCGGTTCGCTGAACATTTTGACGTGCGCCTGAAACAACTGCTGGATGTTGATATTGACAAAGGAAGGGAGTATAAGGAACACGTGGCCTGGGAGACACTCCCTGCCCAAGCACACCCGCGCCTTGGCCAAGTGCCTGGATCGCGTTTAAACCGCAAGATCCAGCAGCTTGACAATATGGCCCACTCTGTCATGCTCAACTGCAGAGAAGGGGACGTTATTGTGGAATTTTGCTCGGGAAGCGGCCATCTTGGTGTCGTCCTGGCCTACCTACTGCCCAAGTGCCGATTCGTCCTTGTCGATAACAAAGAGGAGTCCGTGATCCGAGCTCGTAAAAGAGCCGCAGCCTTGGAACTGAAAAATGTCACCCTGATTCAAAGCAACTTGGACTACTTTTGTGGTGAATTCTCGCTAGGGGTTGCTCTCCATGCTTGCGGGGTTGCGACGGACCTGGTGCTCAAAACCTGCCTCTCTCACCGAGCCTCTTTTGTTTTATGCCCCTGCTGCTACGGCAACTTAGCGGGTAATCTGCCCATCACTTACCCGCAGAGCTCCGTGTTCGAGAAGAGCATTTCCCCCAATCTGTTCTTCTGCGTTTCACGAGCAGCAGATGACGTGACTCCTGTCGGTAAATCGTCCATGAATTCCGTGGACTTGGACCGTGCTCTCAAAGCTGTGGAATCGGGCTACCGTGTCAGGCTAACGAAACTGATACCCGAAGCGTGCACACCCAAACACAACTTGTTGATTGGTGTACCCACTGAAAAACTAATTTTAGCTAAATGAAATGGGAAAAATAAATACAAATACGAATTCTCTGCTGTGTTCATGGTTTCCTTTGTATACACCACACCATCACTGCTTTATTTGGTCCCTTTTATGGGTCTAAAACTTCATGCAGGGATATGTATTGATTTTTTTCTCTTGTTTCTTGGTGCATTCTTGTGTGGTGTGGGATCTTGGGAGATCCTCCACTTCACGCAGGCTGTTATTATTTTGATTATTTTTATAGCGAGCCAGCAACACCCAGGGTCCTTTTCAATTTGAACGGATTGAGTCTCAGGCGCGTTTCACTGAAGGAGAAAAACCAAAACAAGAAGAAACTATATCCGTCGATTTAAAGCGGTTCTCGGGAGTTTGTCAGGATGGTCCGCGACTTAAAAGATCACTTGGAACACGTTATTGACTCGACTGTCTGGTGGCAGTTGGAAATTATATCTTAAAGTGACACTTTGCCAAGAACAATAGGCTTCTGTTGTCTTATCTTTCGCGTCCAGAAATAAACGGTCTGTGGGACGGACTGTCAGCTTCTGAGAACCGACGACCGAGTTTACTGCGCTGTAGCTATTGGCCAAATCCATTCTAAACTCAAACTCATTCATAGATTACTAAGATCCTAGATAATCTGTGTAAAAGCCGAATGTCGACACTTGCGATACGCAGTTTTAATGACTCGTATCAAGAAAGGTTTTGTGGTTCTCGTGATTTCTTCAAAGAACATATTGTCCCTGCATCTTGTAAAATGCATGGCAAATCCGATATATTCTATGTAAGACATAAAAATGTCACCAATTTGAATAGGGCCCCACGGAGTTGGTCTACAGACAATAATTCACGGATGGTGCTGAAGTGTAACAGCAAGAAAACAATTGTTCATATTTACATAACATTACAAATAAAAGTTACGTTTTATGACTAGAAATAACTCGTTGTGTATTAGATTCCGCATGCCAAACGGAGTGCGTGACTGGCTCATCACTTTAACACAGTCGGAGTTTTATTTTCTGCGCGAGAAAATTTATTGAAACCGCAGAAAATTCGTAGTTTGTTTCGTTAGCGGAACATCTGTTGTTTTTGAAAATTCGCAAAACGTGTATTTTCACAGCAAGTTTACCTAACACTCATTAAGAGAATTGAAACTAATTACTCTTCCCGCGAAAGAAAACATGGAACATAGACAAAAGAGAAATTTCCCACGTTGCCAGATATTGAAAAATGAACAACGAATTTTCTCTCGGACTGGTTTTTCTGCTGGTTTTAACATTACATTAACATTTGGTTATCATCTGTTTTGATTCACATCTTGGCAGTTTATTTCTGGAACTGCTCGAACAGAAACAACAGTTGATAACGACGAGAGAAAGTTACCTTCTTACATCAAAGTGTATCCGTTCGGTATGTCGAATGAAAGTCCATGAAGAATCGCAGAGAAACTCTTCTCCAGATGCCACTGTCCGAAAACCCTGTTATAAAAACTGCGTTTACTCACCGGAAAAAACGTCAGAAACCTGCAGTTGAATCAACGGAGTACAACATGAAGCTCAGTTCTCGAGTAAGTAGTACTAAAAACTAGTAGGTGTTTGCTGACTACTAGAAGCTACTTTGTCTTTGTAGGTCGCTATCGTTCTGCTGATTGCCGCAGTCGCAATAGGAGAGACGTTAGCTGCGAGGAAGAGAGTTCAGCGTTTGCAGGATGATGGCAACTTCGGTTCTCGCCTGAATGAACCACAGGCAAACTATAACGGACAGTCCGGACAGCAGAAGAGCAGAAGAGGTCAGCAGACTCAGCAGAACAGACAGTCACGTCAGTTGACTGGACCAGGTGCTGCTTCCGAGTCGAGTTATGAGTCTGTAGGCCAGAATAGCGGACAACTAACGCAGTTGGGTCAGTATAGCGGACAGAGCAACCAAGTAAGCGGACAGAACGTCCAGGAAGGCTTTGGTCAGGGCTTGCAAGGTGCTCAGTCAAGCTATAACGGACAGCAAGCTCTTACCGGACAACAGACTGTTGGAGGACAGCAGAACTATAACGGACAGCAAGCGCTTGGCCGACAGCAGACCTTCAACGGACATCAGACTCTTGGTGGACAGCAAAATTATAACGGACGGCAAGCGCTTAGCGGACAACAGACCTTCAACAGACAACAGACTCTCAGTGTACAACAGACTTACAACGGACAGCAAGCTCTTGCCGGACAACAAGCTTTTGCCGGACAACAGGGCTATAACGGACACCAAGCGCTTGGTGGACAACAGACCTTTAATGGACAGCAAGTGCTTGCCGGACAACAGGGCTATAACGGACAGCAGAGCCTGAACGGACAACAGACTCTTGGAGGACAACAGTCCTATTCCGGACAGCAAACACTTGCCGGACAACAGGGGTATAACGGACAACAGACCCTTGGTGGACAGCAAGGCTATAATGGACAAACCAACTACGGCCAGCAGAGCTATCAGGTATGACAACTTAGCCTCCTAACTGCCGAACTATAGGTTCTAACTACAACTACTTGCCAGGACCAGAACCAAGGCATGCCGTACAGTTTCGCCTGGTCAGTCAAGGACGATCCAACATACAACGATTACGGACACGAGGAGTCAAGCGACGGTAACGTCGTCCGAGGCTCGTACCGCGTCTTGCTGCCAGACGGACGCGTGCAGATCGTTACGTACCGTGTCGAGGGTGACAGCGGCTTCGTTGCTGACGTCCGCTACGAAGCTTCCGCAATCAATCCGGCTCTCGGAAGCGGACAACTCGCAAACGGAGCTGTTGGAGGATACGGACAAAGCAACTGGGATCCTGCTGGTGGTAATGCTGCGTACGGTGTTGCGGCCAGTCAGTTTGAAACCGGACAAGTAGCTGCTCCTTTAACGAATAACGGACAGAACGGACAAGTGAACGGTGTTTACTGATTTATGAAAGACCATTGAAATGATTTGAATCTTCCGAATGATTGTATACTGATCCTGTAGAGCGGGATCTTCTTCAAAACAGTTGAATAGATGTAACAAATGAATAAAATAATATACTTTCACTTGAGCTTCTTCTTGCAACAGATGTGTTTTCTTCTGAAATTATCAAAAACCTATTTAAACCGTAGCATTTGTTAGAAATCTAAAAAATAATTTCAAACATAAACAGTGAAATTTTATTACAGAACCTGTGAAAACATTCGGCGACGTAAATTAGCTTTCACTTGCGCTTGATTTCATGGCAGCTGCTGAAAGAACAAATTATTCGAAATGTCAATAATTAAACTACTCATCAAAAAATATTAAACAAATTTTTTCATAAATTCTATACTATACTAACTTTTAAACTACTATTTAATACTTGATTTAATTTTAACTGGCTCTAAGTTTAAAAAAAAACAGAACCTAATGAAGAAATAGTTTTTCAACTTTTTCATAGATGGCGCGAAAAGCGGAACCTAATGAGCAAATAGCTTCGAAATTTTCTCACAGATGGCGTTGGAATCGCTTTCACGGGTAAATGGCACTTTAATGGTTCACTGTGTGTTCGGCTGGTCTCGTGTTTGTTTCTGCTGCTTTCATCATCTCCCCAACAAACCACGAGGTCCCCTTGGAAACTTAATGGAAAGGTACTAAATCAAGTTATTTTAACGTTGTATTTATTAAATCTAAACTGGGAATGCACTAGTGAATGAGTTCTGGCCTTATTTGGGGCTTTCAAAACAACCCTAAAACGTGCAAGCATTCAGGTTTTTTTCTTGTTTACAGAACGGATAAAGTAAACATGGAGGTTATGTCGGCGCCTGCAACTACCGCAATGCAACAGACGCAGCAGTCCGTCCCGCAGAACGTTGATCGGGAAAAAGTCTACCAGTGGATCAACGAGCTAACGAATCCCGAGACGAGAGAAAGCGCCCTCTCCGAGCTGAGGTAAACCTCTCGTCTTTGTTCGTTTTCTCGATTTTTAATCTTATTGTTTTGCTTAAAGCAAAAAACGTGAAGTTGTGCCAGACCTTGCGCCCATGCTGTGGCATTCGTTTGGTACTATCGCAGCCCTGCTACAAGATATCGTCAGTATATACCCTGCCGTCTCACCACCCACTCTCACAGCCCAGCAGTCGAACAGAGTCTGCAATGCTTTGGCTCTGTTGCAGTGCGTGGCATCTCACCCTGAAACAAGGTCAGCCTTCCTCCAGGCTCACATCCCGCTTTTCCTGTACCCCTTCCTGCACACTGTCAGCAAAACGAGGCCTTTCGAGTACCTCCGACTGACTAGTCTGGGCGTTATCGGGGCTTTGGTCAAGACAGACGAGCAGGAGGTTATCAACTTCCTCCTCACGACCGAGATCATCCCGCTCTGTCTCCGTATCATGGAGAGCGGCTCGGAACTCTCGAAAACTGTGGCCACATTTATTTTGCAAAAAATCCTCCTCGACGAAACGGGGCTGTCCTACATCTGCCAGACGTACGAGAGGTTCTCGCACGTGGCCATGATTCTGGGCAAAATGGTCATCTCGCTGGTCAAAGAACAGTCTGCTCGACTCTTGAAACACGTTGTCAGGTGCTACCTGCGACTTTCCGACAACCCCAGGTATGAAATTATTTTTATCTCAGCTAAAAATAATTTTTTCTGGTAGAAAAAATAACTAAGATAATCTTAAGTAAGGTAACCAAGATCATCTAAGTCTAAAGTTCATGAATTTTATAAGAAGAAAATTTATTAACGCTGAACTAAGATTATCGTTTGTTGTTTTTCAAGGGCTCGGGAAGCTTTAAGACAGTGTTTGCCAGACCAGCTTCGCGATAACACGTTTGCCGCCTGTTTGAAAGAGGACAAATCGACAAAACAGTGGCTGGCGCAGTTGATGAAGAACCTCGAAACGACTTCTGTTGGCGGGCAGCTGGACCCCAGACTCGCCATGGCCCCCTCGCTGCTACCTTAAAACGTTTTGTTTTTTTGTAACATTCTTTGGCAAAATTTATTGATATTCCATGTTTCTATTTCCAACTTGCCGCTTTGAACTATCGAAAGAAATGAAAAATAAAATCGAGCATTGCAAAATAATCACGGGAAAAGCGTTTAATGTGCTTTTTTACAATGTTTAAATTCTGATAATTTTCTCTAATATTACTATATCTCTATTGTCATTGTAATTTAAAAGACAAAATTTTATTTTAATTGAGCAATTGACACATGACACTTCGCCATATTCAAACAAAGCAAAACGTGTTTAGTTCCCGAAATGACCGCTAGATGGCGTTGGTCTTAAAATTTATATTATTACACTTTCTATCATTATTTGATTATTATTACATTAAATGTAGTTTCGTGTTACGTTAGAGCGCGTATTTTGCTATGTTAATGTATGCGCAAATTGGAATAATTAGGGAAAAATTCAGGGAAAAGGATAGCCATTGGACGTCATGTGGTGAAGCGGGGGCGTCAAGATGGATGTGTTTAAGACACTTTGACGGGGGAAGGTTGTAGTTGTGGTAGATATAAAGTAGCAGACCCCCCATTGTTGTAGTTGTTGTTGGTGTAGTAGCGGATGGGAAAGGGTATCGCGTGGCATGACATACATGATAAATGGCGCGGAAGTATTGACGAAAGATCGCCCGCCGAGACATTATGCAACGGTTTCAGGTGAAACACACACGCCATCAGATTCAAGCAACAGACAAACACAGTTCCGGAATTCCCTATGGGCCAGTATGGCGACGAGCTACAGGCCCGGGACATGGAATAGGCCCACTAAACTGCTAGACTTGATATGATGATAAATTTTTTTAAAAAGTATCTGGTAGACCCACTTCAGCTTTAAGCCACAGGCCCAGAAAGGCTCAGATCCGGGCTCTGGACAGACAGACATAGTCTGGGCAGACAACTTTTTTTGTCTGACAGTTTGCAGGATTTTTTTTTTTTTTTTTTTTTTTGCTCGGCAGGCAGAGTTTTGTGAAGATCTCGCTTTTTGCTGGGGGCGCAAATCAATACGATTCATTAGAAAGAGGAGAAGATTTTTCTGAACTTTTGCGTCTGCTGGCGATCGTCATTTGATTTTTTTTTAACCTTTGTTACCACTTTTGCGGGGAATTTTCCTGGAAAAAGGGTAAAAGGGAGTCTAAAAAGGGGAAGCGGGGAAATCATGAAGCAGAGACTTATATTCCAATACGGAAGGGAAAAAGGGGAAAATGCAGTCTAAAAAGGGGAAGCGGGGAAATCTCGTGGTATAGACTTAAATTCTAATACGGAAGGGAAAAGGGGGAAAATGGAGTCTAAAAAGGGGAAGCGGGGAAATCACGAAGTACAGACTTGTATTCTAATACGGAAGGGAAAAGGGGGAAATCTCGAGGTACAGACTTGCATTCTAGCGCGGAAGAGAGAAAAGTGGGAAAATAGGGGAAAAAGGGGGGAAAGGGGAGCAGACAGACACAAAAAGAGAAAAGCGGAAAATGAGAACGAGCGCCGAAATATTAATAATCAAATGATGGCTGCGCGACTTGCACAACAACAAAAAGACATACAAAACTGGAACAAAAGCTACACAAAAGAGAAATTAAAAATAAGCAATAAAAGACAACAAACGATTGTAACTGGCTGTTGTTGTTGTTTTTTTTTTAAATAATAATATCCAATGAGAGAAGCCGTTTTTATAGATCCGTCCGGGCTTGCGTGATGCTAGACCAGTCCGAGGGTTAATATATTCATCAATTGATGTATGAATCGCCTCAAACGAATAACTTGTGCACACTTTGATCCAGCAACATTCTTCAAGTGCCAATAAATAAGATTTGATTACATTTAAACTTAATGTAAACGTCTAAACTCCATTAAACAAAGCCTCAAAAATACTCTCAAAACGTGAGCTCTCGTTTCCTTGCTTGTTTCTGCTTTTAATTATATTAATATATATCAGAATAATCTTAAATATTATTTCTGAAATGTTAAGGTGTTTAAAATTTTAAAAGTTTGCTTCTGTTTTTTTTTTCTTTTTTACTGGAGTTTTTTTTTCTGACTAGAAAAAAAGGTGTGGCTGGCCATTTAGGCCAAAATGGAACAGCAACAGTTTCCTCGTTAAAATTTAGTTTAAATATTTTACTCCAGTATAATTTGAGCAGTACAAAAAATACAGTAGGTATTGTAGAATTTTTTGGTGTAGAAAAAGGAGAGATAGAAGAAGAGGTTGATTTTATATTTGAAAAGAAACATTTGTCTGCGGTCGGGGAGGGAGGTGCGTGCGTAAGAGGCGGGAAAATAAATGAGTTTGGCAACGCTGCGCACGGCGTTGGTTGGAGTCGCCTAAACTGGCAAAAGAAAGAAAGGGAAGAGAGAAAGAAACACAGAGACAAGAGAAAACTGTCGAAAGAAAAGAATTTTCAGGCAGTTGGTGAAAAATGGCCGCCGCCTCGCTTCAAATGCATTTACAGCACAGTCCGCGCAAGAAGAATTTCGGCTACGAGGAGACGATACGTTTGCTCGAGCTATGGACGCATTTCACCAACGGTGGCACGCACCCCGAACTGGGCAAGGGACACAGGACAGGCAGACTCTGGCTTGTCATCAGTGAACGCATGAAGGCTATGGGCTACAACCGCGGCCCTGAAGAATGCAAAGTCCGAGTCGGTAATCTCAGAGCCAAGTACACCAAACTCAAACGCAGCTATCTGGCCGGTAAGACTTCCTTCTCGCAAACGTTAACTGATATAGAGTTGGCTATCTCGAGCTTGCTCGTTTACTGATAAGAAATGTTTTCTGAACGACCATCTAGGTGAGGGAGTTCCCGACTGGCCCTACTATCCCGTTCTGGCAAAATTTCTCGAAGGAAGAGGAGACTATGGCGACAACTCTTACGATACGGGCTCGCAACCCTTTCCCGAGACGGAAGCCCCGCGGCCAGGAGCCTCGCATCATCACCCAGGTAAATAGAAATTTTATGTTTTTGCATGTCTGAGATGAGGCCAGTCGAAATTTCTGTCTGCCGTTAACTGGAAAACTTCTGAAGGCTGTACACTTAGCTCGAGCTTTAGGTTCTTACTTTCTGAGGAATTTGCGAGTATGTCTTACTAGTTTACTAAAAATTCAAAGAAAAGTAAAAACAAAAACTAACAAATGCATGAACTTCTGTAGTATTTGTTCTGAAACTTCCTCTTCCTAAACGAGAGAGAGAGGGAGAAAACGGGCCGAAACGAAACGTTGTTTCCCGCATCGTAGTTTTTTTCCGTCTTCTCGGGGGAATCTAGTGTCTTGCGTCTTAACGTTTGAACGGAGGAACGACTAAAAAACGCAACACCTTTTGTGGTAGCTATACTAGCAATTGACTGAAACACCTTGCCAAAAAAAATGCTGGTAGTTAGTGAAAGGTTAGGTCAGGTTTTTAAATCGAGGTGTGTTTTCTATAGGGATGTTCTTAAGTATGTCTATGGAAGAGCCCAATGAGCCACTAAATGTCGATGTAGGTCGCAGAATGGGTTCCTCGAGGTCCAACGACGACAGTTCCGTCTCCATGCCAGATTCCGCGTCGTCGATGGGCAGCGAGCGAAACGATGTTCAGCCCAATGGTCACTTGGCGGCTTCTGCCGAAGGGCTTCCACCGTTACCGCAGATCAAGCGAAGGCCCATCTCGCCGCTAGACGACCCGCGCCGTTTGAAGCGACCCAAAGCTGGGACGAGTTCGGTGCTGCTGTCGCTGATGCAGGCCATGCTCAAGATTGAGGAGGAGCACCTGAAGCTGCAGCAGGAACGAGCAGCCAGCGAGGCGGCCATGATGCACGCCGTCACCGCCTTCTTCTCCAACATGTCGCAGATGTTTGGCAAGCCCGAACAGAACAGTTCGTCGGCCGCTCCTCGTCCCTCGAAAACGCCATCGAATCCCTCGTCGTCGTGTTCCAACTCGCCCGCCTACTCGCAACCTTACTCCAACGCCCCCATGAACCAGATATCGTCGCAAGCCTCTTCCGCGCATCACTACCCGTACGGCAGCCTGAACCAGGCCAGTCCCTCGCCGTCAAACGCTCCAATGTCCAGTCCCGCAGCTTTCCCTATGTCGCCAGCCTACCAGCAGGGGGTCTCTTCCATGTCGGGCACAGGCGGAGGCTGGTACAACAATGGAGGAAGCAACGGCAAGGGCTCGTCCTCAGCGTCAATTGTCGCCCACTCTTTCCCCAGCGATATTCTTGGGATGCCCAAGAACCGACACGACGCCATGTAACCAGTGTTTCCACTTTCAGTTTCCTCTTTCACCCCTCTTCCCTTATTTTCCCCCTCCGTACTAAATACAGTGCTGTACTTTCAGATTTCCCCTTTTCCCTCTTCCTTTTTGTTTCCCTTTTCTTTCAGACCCCATTTTCCCCTTTTTCTTTTGGGGAATCTCCCTGTGAAGTGGAAACATTGCAAGTAACCAAACAGCCGAGACTGGGGAAAAAACGCGGAATCGCAGGGAAAAAGTTAATTTAAAACAGAAAAAAACGAATGACGAGCGAATTGAATCCATAAATGGCCAGATTTCTTTTTTTCTCGGTACGTGTAATTTAAACGAGGGAACGATAGCGAGAACTCGTGTCGTTTCGCTTCCTGGGAGTTTGAAATGTAACTGTGCAGAAATTTTTCTCTTTTGTTTTTCCATTGTAATCCAAGGCAAAAAAATGTAACCAAAGTTTTCCATTATTTTTTTTTTTGTCGATTTTTTAAAAATTTGGTGAACAGCAACAAGATAAAATGAAATTTCGAAAAACGGTATGCAATTCTCCACGTCTCCGATAGATGGCAGCTCTGTTTTTCTACTTCTTCCATAACCAAGACGCGTGTTGCAATTTTTGCCCCCCGAAAAAACATTTGTTTTGTGCTGTTTTTGTGTTTTTTTTGTGCTGTTTGTGTTTTGGAGAAAAAATTTGCAAAAAAATTGCGAATCTATTGCGAAAAATAGGGAAGAAAACGTGAAATATATACGAAGATATGCAGTTTCTTTTTGTTTCGTTGTTGTAAGCTTTTGTGTAATGTTTCTATGCAAAAGTGCAGAAAAATGGCTAAATTCGCAAAAAAAAACCCTACAAATTTGCAAAATATGTGCTCGTTGTATATGCATTCTCTATATAGCGATGATAAATACTCACGGTATATTATTAATTACGAAATATAGTAATTGAAAATAACATGGCTTTATTCATCACCGCAGAAAAAAAAAATGTGTGTGCAATTTATTTTTCGTGTCTTGTTTTTGCAAAAAAAAAATTGTGTAAAGAAATTTGCAAATTTTTTTTTTCTGGATTATATTTCTTTTTGCATTGATTTTTCAGTATTAATTAAAATTTGTGTGTGTGTGTGAAATAAAAGAAAACGCAATTGAATTGAATGAATGAAATGAAATGAATGGAGAACAATGAATAAACATTTTGTAGTATTTTCCAGAGTTATTTTCATTGTGATTGTTATTGAGGGTTAAGTTTGACCTTTGACCTTTCCCCGTTGGGCGCGAACTTTTGAACTACATTCAGTGTTCGTTGATAATTTTGCGGTTGAAGAGTGATAAAAGGTGATAACAAGTGATAACACCATTGTAAACGCATCAGTGTTTGAATGTTCGATTTCCCCCTTTTCCCCCTCTTCTCTTATTTTCCCCCTTTCCCTCCCCCCCCCCCACAGTACTAGAATACAGGCCATACGTTTAAATTTTCCCTTTCTTGGTCCCATTTTCCCCCTTTTGCAGGGAATTCCCGTGCAAAGTGATAACACCATTGTAGACGCATCAGCGTTTCCATGTTCGATTTCCCCTTTTTCCCCTCCGCACTAGAATACAGGCCATACGTTTAGGTTCTCCCTTTTCTCTCTTTTATTTTCCCCTTTCCTGGTCCCGTTTTCCCCCTTTTCAGGGAATTTCCCTGCAAAGTGTTAACACCATTGTAGTCACATCAGTGTTTTAATGTTCGTTTTCCCCTTTTTCCACTCTTCCCTTATTTTACCCCTTCCTCCCCCTCTCCGTGCTAGAATACAGGCCATACGTTTAGATTTTCCCTTTTCTCTCTTTCATTTTTCCCTCTCCTGGCCCCGTTTTCCCCCTTTTCAGGGAATTTTCATGCAAAGTGATAACACCGTTGTAAACGCATCAGCGTTTCAGTGTTCGATCTCCCCTTTTTACCCTCTTCCCTTATTTTTCCCTTTTCCCCCTCCGTACCAGAATACAGGCCATACGTTTAGATTTTCCCTTTCTTGGCCCCATTTTCCCCTTTTGCAGGGAATTTCCCTGCAAAGTGATAATACCATTGTAGACACATCAGCGTTTCCATGTTCGATTTCCCCTTTTTTCCCCTCCGCACTAGAATACAGGACATACGTTTAGATTTTCCCTTTTCTCTCTTTCATTGTTCCCTCTCCTGGCCCCGTTTTCCCCTTTTTTAGGGAATTTCCCTGCAAAGTAATAACACCATTACAAACGCATTGACATTCTTACGCCACAGCAAATGTAGTCGTTGTCCGCGTTGATTAATGGTTCGTCTGTCCGCTCTGTCCGCTTTTGTCCGCTTAGTTTAACAAACACCAAACGGACAGCTGTCCCTTAAACCGCGCTTTTGATTATCTGTTATCAGTGGTTAATAAAGTATTATCCAGTGTTAACAGTTGGCTTTTGTGTGCGGTTACCTGTGGCTATTTGTTAATTTTTAACTTTAAAAAAACCGCGTGATTTCTAGTAATTTGTTAATAGAAAAGCGAAAAATCGAGAAAAATTAAGTCGCCGGAAGCTAATTAGAAAGTGTTATCACTGTTATCACTTCTTACCATTTGCTCCGTGTCGGTGTCAAGTGTTTCCACTTTGCAGGGAAATTCCCTAAGAAGGGGGAAAATGGGCTCTCAAAAGGGAAAGATATGGGAAGAGGCAAAAGGAAAAATCCGGAAGTACAGCATTGTATTCTAGTACTTAAGGGAAAAGGGGGAAAATCAGGGAAGAGGCCAAAAAAGGGGAAATTGAAAGTGGAAACACTGGTCGGTGTTCGTCTCTACATTAACGCAATAGATTGTTTCCATTTTGCAGGGGAATTCCCTGCAAAAAGGGAAAACCGAGTCTCAGAAGGGAAAACACGGGGGAAAACTCTAAATTTAGAGCTTGATAGCTACGAGGGAAGGGAAAAAGGGGAAAGCCGTGCTGGCTCTAAGGGAAAACGGAAAACTGATGTGAGCAGGAATATTCCCTTAAGGAGGGAAAATGGGATGTCGAAAGGGAAAATCTAGGGGGAAAATTAAGGGGAAAAGGATACTTGATATCTATAAGAGAAGGGAAAAAGGGGAAATCATGCCCCCTACAAGGGAAAATGGAAACCTGAATGTGGAAGCATTGGTGCAATTGAGTGCTTCCACTTTGCAAGGAAATTCCCTTAAAAAGGGTAAACTGGATCTTAAAAGGGAAAATTTAGGGGAAATGTAACATATAAGCAAAGCTTGATATCTACGAGGGAAGAGGGAAAAGGGGAAGCCGTGCCTTCTATGAGGGAAAACAGAGAAGTAAAGCTTGATATCTACGAGGGAAGGGGGAAAAGGGGAAGCCGTGCCTTCTATGAGGGAAAACAGGGAAGTAAAGCTTGATATCTACGAGGGAAGGGGGAAAAGGGGAAGCCGTGCCTTCTATGAGGGAAAACAGGGAAGTAAAGCTTGATATCTACGAGGGAAGAAGGAAAAGGGAAAACCGTGCCTTCTATGAGGGAAAACAGAGAAGTAAAGCTTGATATCTACGAGGGAAGGGGGAAAAGGGGAAGCCGTGCCTTCTATGAGGGAAAACAGGGAAGTAAAGCTTGATATCTACGAGGGAAGAAGGAAAAGGGAAAACCGTGCCTTCTATGAGGGAAAACAGAGAAGTAAAGCTTGATATCTACGAGGGAAGGGGGAAAAGGGGAAGCCGTGCCTTCTATGAGGGAAAACAGGGAAGTAAAGCTTGATATCTACGAGGGAAGGGGGAAAAGGGGAAGCCGTGCCTTCTATGAGGGAAAACAGGGAAGTAAAGCTTGATATCTACGAGGGAAGGGGGAAAAGGGGAAGCCGTGCCTTCTATAAGGGAAAACAGGGAAGTAAAGCTTGATATCTACGAGGGAGGGGAAGAAAAACATAAGAGTAAAGCTTGGTATCTACGAGGGAAGGGGGAAAAGGGGAAATCGTGCCTTCTATGAGGGAAAACAGAGAAGTAAAGCTTGATATCTACGAGGGAAGGGGGAAAAGGGGAAACCGTGCCCTCTGTAAGGGAAAACGGAAAACTGAATGTGGAAGCATTGGTGCAATACTGGGCCAATCGGGAGCAAGCAGAGCTCAGTTGCTCGGAAACCGTCCGACTGAAAGGACGTGCGGTTCTCGCTCTCCGAGAAACAAAAATCTTAATTATTTACTTTCCTCAATCATAATTAATATAAAATTAATTAATTAAGATAACTTTATAAAATATATTTTGAAATCGTCAATGGAAGTAATGGCAACTCTGAAAGCTGTGCCTTCAAGATGGGAAATCACCTGGGAAGAATTTTACGGTATTTAATTTATTATTATTATTTATTATTATTATTGTTATTATTATTATTATTATTATTATTATTATTATTATTAATTATCATTAATTATTCTGATTATTCTGATTATTATTAATTTCATTTAAGACTGTTGCAGGATTCTGAGATCAAGATTCTTGTTTAAGAGTTAAGATTCTTGTGTGATTCTGAGATTCCTTTTTTTTAAGAATCAAGATTCTTGTAAGAATCTCGGATTGTCAACCGTTGTGTTGTTGTCGTCTGTTGTTGAGGGACTGTTGTTAATTGAGTTAAAGCTCCTTGTTTTTGCGAGACCAAGTTGAGATTCTTGCAAGATTCCTACAAGATTCTTAAATGATTCTCTAAGATTCTTAAAGGATTCTTGCGAGATTCTTCGTGACTCTGGAACCTGTGACAGTTGACCAAGCGAGAATCTTGCAAGATTCTTAAGATTCTTGTAAAAATCTTAAGATTCTCGAACCTGTGACAGTTGACCAAGCTAGAATCTTGCAAGATTCTCTAAGATTCTTAAGATTCTTGTTAATTATGATTCATACAGAGTTCGATTCTCTCAAGATTCTTGAAGATTCTTAAGAGGTTCTTCCAAGATTCCTTATGATTCTTGCAAGATTCTCTCAAGATTCTTAAGAGATTCTTCGTGATTCTTCATGATTCCCCTATGATTCTTAAGAGATTCTCTTAAGATTCCCGAGATTCTTGTCAGATTCTTACAGGATTCTTCATGATTCTCGAAAGAATCTAAGAATCTTAGCAGAAGAATTTTTCAGCCATCTATCACTCTAGCGTTTTGATAACACTGGATAATAGGGCGATAACAGTTGATAACACTTGATAACAGGGCGATAACAGTTGATAACATTTGATAACAGGGTGATAACACAGCGGCGTCCTATTGTTCTCGTTTGAATAACAAAACGCGGTTCACCTTTGACCTTGTGCCCCCACTGCGCCCTCTACCAACCCCCATTGTTTCTTACCCACCCACCACCCACTCCACCTCCCACTTCTCACCTCCCACGTCCACCCCTTACCACCCACTACCTTCCTCCCACCACCCTCCTCCTCCACCCAATCAGAATATTCCTCCTCCACCCTCTCCACCCGTTACCGCCCACTACCACCCACATCCACCGTCTTCCTCCCACCACCCTCCTCCTCCACCCACCCCACCCGTTACCTCCCACGTTCACCCCTTACCACCCACCATGTTCCTGCCACCACCCTCCTCCTCCACCCAATCAGAATATTCCTCCTCCACCCTCTCCACCCGTTACCGCCCACTACCACCCACATCCACCGTCTTCCTCCCACCACCCTCCTCCTCCTCCTCCACCCAATCAGGATATTCTTCCTCCACCTATCCGCCCACTCCACCCACCCACCCACCTGAGCCACCCACTCCCACCCCCACCTTCGTATTTCCGTTACAGTCAACCCACCCACCCTGCAAAGAATCTTAAGATTCGTTCAAGACTCTTTTAAGATTTTTTTAAAGATTCTTGCATAAATGAGCAGCGTGTGAGGTCTGTTATCATGTGTTATCAACGTGTTATCACCAAGAATCTTTGACAAGAATCTTGGCGAGAATCTCGAGTGACATTATTTTTTTGTCGCCTCCGCCGTTTTGTCCGCAAGCAGTTTAAGGGAAAGTGACACTGGGGGTCTGCAACTCCTGAAAATATTTTGATAACACGTGATAACTGGTGGTAGACACTTGTTAAGATGCGATAACAGGTTGATAACACCTGATAACGAGGAAAATAGGTTGATAACATGCGATAATACGTTGATAACACCTTGGTAGCCAGTGATAAACACGTCATAACAGGCGGTAGACAGTTATTAAGGTGTGATAACAGGTTGATAAGCTCCGATAACACGATAAAAACACCTCGATAACACGACAATACATTGATAACACGTGATAACACCTCAAAAGAGGCGGTAGACAGTTGGTAAGGTGCGGTAACACCTTGATAACAGATGATAACAGGGTTGATAACACCTGATAACATCTCTGTTGGTCCAAAGCGAGGCCGACAACCCGTGGAGCTTTATTGTCGTGTTTTCCTTTTCTATGGAATCTGCCCTACAAAGGCCTGTTATCAACTGTTATCAACTGTTATCAGTGTTATCATCATGTTATCAAGTTGTTATCGGCGCTTCTTCAAGTAACGAATAGTCTATGCACGCGTTATCAAACGTTGTCAACGTGTTATCAGTATGTTTTCACTTGTTTTAGATGGTCATCGGATGTTATCAACGCATTATCAACTGTTATCATTGGTTATCAAACTCGTTTAACCAAGTTATCGTCCAATGCCTCAAAAATTCTCAAATTTTTCGCAGTTTTGTATCAACTATCGTAACATGTTATCGGTTATTATCACCTGTTATCAACTGTTATCAGCGGTTACTAACCCTGCAAACTTATTTATCGTCCAGCATTTCAGATTCCCCGCAAGGGGGTCCGAAACTCGGAGGAAAAGTGTACGAAGATTTATTTGATAACACATGATAACACGGAGATAACGGGTTGATAACAGCGACAACATGACCCCAGGTGTACGAAGATTATTGGAAGTTTCGGACCCCCCTTGATTCCCCGTAACTTTTGGCATCTTGCAGAAACTCTTATCACCTGCTATCATCTGTTATCACTTGTTATCATCTGTTATCAACTGTTATCAACTGTCGGGGGTGGAAGAGGCCAATCTCAGTTGGGTGCATTTTTCAGATTCTCGCACAAACCGCACCCGGTAAGTTTTTGCCTCTTTGAAGAAACAACAAAAGGACGAACAGAAAAGAGACTTCTACCCCCTACCCCCGACAAATGACCATCCTTCAAACCCCCTCGACGAGAAGTCCACTTCCAAGTCCACTTCCAAGTCGGCTTCAGAGTCGGCTTCCAAGACCAAGTCCGATGGTTCCGGATGGAGAAGTTTCAGAATCCGGTATCTAACAAGAATTACCCCGGATGTAGGACTCCAAGTTGTCTTTACGGACGACTTCCAAGTCCACTTCCAAGTCCACTTCCAAGACGGCTTCAGAGTCGGCTTCCAACTCCAAGTCCGATGGTTCCGGATGGAGAAGTTCGAAATCCGGTATCTAACACGAATTACTCGGGATGTAGGACTCCAAGTTGTCTTTATTGACGACTTCCAAGTCCACTTCCAAGACGGCTTCAGAGTCGGCTTCCAAATCACAATGGTTTCAAATAAAGAAGTTTCAGAATCCAGTATTTAATACGAATTACACCGGATGTAGGCCTCCAAGTTGTCTTTAGAGACGACTTCCAAGTCCACTTCCAAGTCGACTTCAGAGTCAGCTTCCAAGTCCAACGGTTTCGGATAGAGAACTTTCAAAATTCGGTATTTAACACGAATTACTCGGATGCAGGGCTCCAAGTTGTCTTTACGGACGACTTCCAAGTCTACTTCCAAGTCGGCTTCCAAGACGGCTTCAGAGTCGGCTTCCAAATCACTATAGTTCCAAATAGAGAAGTTTCAGAATCCGGTGTTTAACACGAATTACTCCGGATGTAGGCCTCCAAGTTGTCTTAAAGACGACTTCCATGTCCACTTCCAAGTCAACTTCGAAGTCGAATGGTTTCAGGTAGATAACTTAACTACAGTATTTAACATGAATTGCCCGAAAGTAGACCTCAAAGTTGACTTAGAAGTTGTCTTTATAAGTGACTATTAAGTCGACTTCTGAGTCAAGTACATCGTCGTCTCTCAAGTCCAGTGGTTTCAGAAAGACAACTTTAAAATCCAGTAACTTAAAAGAATCTTCATGGAAGATGGATGACTACCAAGTCGGCTTCTAAGTTAACTTCGAGGTCCCAGTGGTCCAGGTAAGGAACTTCAAAAAGTTCTAAAAGGACTCGCCTAAAAGTAGGGCTCCTTAGCTCCAAGTCGACTACCAAGTCTACTTGTAAGTTAACTTCCAAGTCGGCTTCTAAGTTAACTTCGAGGTCGAATGGTCCAGGTAAGGAACTCTAAAAGTCAAGTTTTAAAAGGACTGGCTCAAAAGTAGAGCTCCAGCTTCAAAGTCGACTTTTTAAGTTCCCTTCGTAGTCTACTTCAGGGTCAACTTCAAAGTGTAGTACAAAGTTTACTTCGCAGTCAACTTGGAAGTCGGTGTGTCACATTTTTATACACGAAATCCATTTAATTGGTTTTAATTAGATAATTTAATTGCACACTTAATGTATAGATAATTATAATATAATATTTCTGTGAATAATTTACTAAATTAATACATTGTATTTTACAATTAATAATATACTAAATAAATAATTAATAGTATATATCAAGGGCTCCGAAACTCCGAAGAAAAGTGTGGGAAGATTATTTGATAATATATGATAACAGGCTGATAACAGCGATAACATGACCTATGTGTACGAAGATAACTGGAAGTTTCAGACCCAAGGGGTCCGAAACTCCGGGAAAAGTGTACGGAAGATTATTTGATAACACATGATAACACGGAGATAACGGGTTGATAACAGGTTTGATAACAGCGACAACATGCCCTATGTGTACGAAGGTAACTGGAAGTTTCGGAAAACTCGGAGGAAAAGTGTACGAAGATTATTTGATAACACATGATAACACGGAGATAACACGATGATAACAGCGATAACATGACCTATGTGTACGAAGATAACTGGAAGTTTCAGACCCCTTGGCATATATAGTAATATTCTTATAAAACTTATTTCAGTCTAACATTTTAATATAAATGATTAATTCATTCATAATTATAATATAATACAATATTTTCACGAAAAAATTATTGAATTACTTTAACGTAATATAATATAATATATAATTAATATAAATGACGTTAACAGTTTTTACAACAGTGGAAGGCACTTTGCTTCAGTGATTCCTACAAGCTTTCAAACGTGTGAAAAAACCTCTAATCCAACCAAAGGGTCAGTTACTTCTGTGATTCTTGAAAGAATCTTGAGTCCACTCAAGATTCTTGATTTTCAGAACGAGTCCCAAGACATCCTGCGTTTCCACTTTGCAAGGAAATTCCCCGTAAAATGGTAAAATGGGATCTGAAAAGGGAAAAATAAGGAAAGAGGGAAAAGCAAAAAATCTGGAAGTACAGCCTTAGATTCTAGTACGGAGGGAAAAAAGGCAAAATAAAAGGGATAAAAGGGGAATTGAAAGTACAACCTAGTATTCTAGTACAGAGGGCAAAAAGGGTAAAATAAGGGAAGAGGGGAAAAAGGCAAAATAAGGGAAGAGGGAAAAAAGGCAAAATAAGGGAAGAGGGAAAAAAGGGGAAATCTGGAGTACAGCTTTATATTCTAATACGAAGGGGGAAAAGGGGAAAATAAGGGAAGAGGAAAAATCTGGAAGTACAGCTATGTATTCTAGTACGGAGGGGGAAAAGGGGGAAATAAGAGAAGAGGAGAAAAAGGGGAAATTAAAGTGGAAACACGGGACTCTCCTCTAGCCTCTGAATCCCAAGATTCTTGCAAGAATCTTAATTCTCAGTCCAAGATTCCCGATTCGCTATAGACTGGAACTAGGATCAGCTACTCTATGATTCTTGAGAGAATCTTGATTCCATTTAAGATTCTTGATTCCTAAAACGATTCCCAGTCACCCTCACACTCTCCTCTAGCCTCTGAATCCCAAGATTCTTGCAAGAATCACGATTCTCAGCCTAAGATTCTCGATTCGCTGTAGACTGGAACTAGGATCAGCTACTCTATGATTCTTGATTCCTAAGACAATTCCCAGTCACCCTCGCACTCTCATCTAGTCCTTGAATCTCAAGATTCTTGCAAGAATCTTGATTCTCAGCCCAAGATTCCCGAGTCATTCCAGGCCTGTAAAAAAAACTAACGGCCAAGTTTAAAGACCGTACACCACAAGGAACGCAGCCAAGCGAATCGGCCTTTAAATTGACTGTTATCATCATTGGTTATCAGTGTTTCTATCGGGTGTTATCGGGGTATTTTGGCGAATTCCTCTGCGAATTGCCAAGGAGATTTGACCATCACGTGGGGGTTTCTGGTAGTTGACACTGACAGTGAGTGATT
The DNA here is from genome assembly GCA_002872375.1 of Eulimnadia texana. Taxonomy (NCBI): domain Eukaryota; kingdom Metazoa; phylum Arthropoda; class Branchiopoda; order Diplostraca; family Limnadiidae; genus Eulimnadia; species Eulimnadia texana. The sequence continues at coordinate 17,894,653 of NKDA01000001.1, forward strand.
TGAATTCGCCTCTCGAGGAATAGAACCGTTAGCCTCTTAATACGAAACCCGTCACCGTTATGGGATACAAACATTTGCGGTTTTCAACGAGAAACACTCGCCAATCGACCCCCAAAAATAAACACACGCACTCAAAAAGCTCCGGTAACAGAACAACAGGGCTATTAACTTTTTAACATTGGCAATAACCCCGACTGAAAATTCTCATAGAATACGTAGAATTTGGAACAGAGACTCAGTGAGATCTCAATGAGAAACTCTAAAAAGTTCTGAGATCTCACTGATATCCCACCGAGTCTCTGTTCCAAATTCTACATACTCGGTATGAGAATTTTCAGTCGGGACGCTTTAAGACGAGTGAAAAGTTGATGATAGCAGACTACAGGGGATTGTTTTTGCCTTATTAAGGATGATACAAGGTGATAACAGGTGGAGAACATGTTATAAAGGATGATAACAGGTCAGAATGGATGAGAATACATAAGAACGCGTAGATAACGGGTCAGAACGGATGCGAACACATTGATAACGTATGAGAACGCATTAGAACGCATAGATAACAGGTCAGAACGGATGGTAACGTTGATAACACGTTATAACCGATGATAACACACTACCAAACACGTGATAACGCATAGATAACGGGTCAGAACGGATGAGAACACATTGATAACGCCTTGTAACCGATGATAACACATTAGTAACACCTGATAACGCATATTAACTATCTAATCACAGACCAAATCTTCAATCAATACCTTACCAAACACTGGACTAGACTTGATAACAGCTTATGAAGGCTTTAATAAGCTGATGATAACCTTTGATAACAGCTATTATCACCTATTGTGGTCGGCCTTGGGGGCTGGGGCTCCACGTGTTTACACTAAAGACTGGTGTTGTAATTCCCCGGGAAAAGGATTCAATCAGCTATTGGGATCAGTGGGCAATTCATCTTGCTTATCACGCAACACACTTCAGCGTTTCACAAAATCCTCTCACAACCAACCTGGAGACTTTCTGAAATTCTTTGCTATTATCTCCACATCCACATCAAAAGACGATCGAAGATTCTGGAGGGAAATTCTCTGAAAAAAGAGGAAAACGGGGTCTAGAAAAGGGGAAAAAAAAAACAAGGGAAGAGGCAGAGCGAAAGCCTGGAAGTACAGCCTTGTATCCTAGCATGGGGGAGGGGAAGAAAGGGGGTAAATAAGGGGAGACGGATAGGGGAATTCTGGAAGTACAGCCTTGTATTCCAGCATGGAGGGGAGAAGGGGAAAAAACAAGGGAAAAGGGAAAATCTGGAAGTACAGCTCTGTATTCCAGCATGGATGGGAGAAAGTGGGAAAAACAAGGGAAAAGGGAAAAGGGAAAATCTGGAAGTACAGCCCTGTATTCCAGCATGGATGGGAGAAAGTGGGAAAAACAAGGGAAAAGGGAAAATCTGGAAGTACAGCCCTGTATTCCAGCATGGAGGGGAGAAAGTGGGAAAAACAAGGGAAAAGGGAAAATCTGGAAGTACAGCCCTGTATTCCAGCATGGAGGGGAGAAAGTAGGAAAAACAAGGGAAAAGGGAAAATCTGGAAGTACAGCCCTGTATTCCAGCATGGAGGGGAGAAAGTAGGAAAAACAAGGGAAAAGGGAAAATCTGGAAGTACAGCTCTGTATTCCAGCATGGATGGGAGAAAGTGGGAAAAACAAGGGAAAAGGGAAAAGGGAAAATCTGGAAGTACAGCCCTGTATTCCAGCATGGAGGGGAGAAAGTAGGAAAAACAAGGGAAAAGGGAAAATCTGGAAGTACAGCCTTGTATTCTAGCACGGAGGAGAAAAGGGGGGAAAAAAAGAGGAAATTGAAATTGGAAACACTGGTCGTGTACATCTACCTTAAAGACCTGATTCCAAATAGGCCGCTGAAGACAAACTCCGCTACTACGGACAGTCCGTACAAAAGATGCTTATAAAGAACCTGACTTGAAAATATTTCTAAAAATCACAGAAAAATTTAAGAAACATTCTGGTGCAAAGAAAGTTTTAAAATTCTTAACAGTCGATTCAATAACGGTGTCCGCTATAGAGAGGCGCCCTCCCCCCTACTACGGGCAGCCCTGTAAAATACGTTTATGTAGAAATCTCACTTGAAAATACTCTAAAAATCACAGAAAAATTCAGGAAACATTTTGATACCAAGAAAGTTGTAAAAATATTTAAATATGATTTTACAACGGTGTCCGCTATAGAGAGGCGCCCGTTTCTGAGCAGGCCACTAAAGTCCAACCCCTCTACTACGGACAGCCGTATAAAATATGTCCGTGAACAAATGTAACTTGAAAATACTCTGAAAAATCACAGAAAAATTCAGGAAACATTTTGATACCAAGAAAGTTGTAAAAATGTTAAAATGTGATTTTACAACGGTGTCCGCTATAGAGAGGCGCCCGTTTTGGAATCGACCGTATTGTACCTTCCAGCGAGAAAGTTTTGGCCGAATGTCCCAAAACGGGACAATCGCCAACAGATTCGCACAATCGCACAAGTCCATCGACTCTGACAAGATTGATGAGACACAATCCTCAAGAATCTTTAAGAATCTTGAGACCGTACGAATCCCCGATTCAGCTTTCGACCCAACCCATGAACTAGCCATACGTCTGAATGACCCTCTGAATGGTGCACGACTATCATAGATTCAGCTAGACGATAGTGTGAAATTGGCCCACTTTCGTACGGTTCGCACGCTTGAATTTGGAAAGAACTAAGTCATCCAGTATTCAACCCCGTATTCAGAGGGTTCGGTTTTAGCTACTAAAGTGAGTTCAGCTACTATTCAGCTAGCGATTCAGGGGGGAGCTAGTGTTCAGCTACTATTCAGCTAGTGATTCATAGGGGAGCTAGTGTTCAGCTACTATTCAGCTAGTGATTCATAGGGGAGCTAGTGTTCAGCTACTATTCAGCTAGTGATTCATAGGGGAGCTAGTGTTCAGCTACTATTCAGCTACTGATTCATAGGGGAGCTAGTGTTCAGCTACTATTCAGCTAGTGATTCATAGGGGAGCTAATGTTCAGCTACTATTCAGGTAGTGATTCATAGGGGAGCTAATGTTCAGCTACTATTCAGCTAGTGATTCATAGGGGAGCTAGTGTTCAGCTACCCAGTCATTCAGTAACTCAACCGTATGAAGTTTTCTATCGGAACATGCACGCAGCTTGCAGAACGTGACTCCCTCACGAATACCTTATCATCTCCAGGTTGTTACAAAAGCCTCGAAACGCTTGACCGAAAAATCTGACAAAATATTTGCGGATCCGTCGCTTTCTCCGCCATCTTAAGTCACGAGATCTTAAGATGGCGGACAACAGTGACCGCATTCTTGGTGGTCAAAGAAGCTTTTCTCGTTTAAATGCACAAAAAAGAGATTAATTCCGTCCAATAAAAGCAGATTATGGAAAGAATGATGAGATTATAGGATTTTTCCACTTTTTTGTTAAGAACTAGTGAAAACTGAAAAGGGGTGTTCCACACAGGAAGGAATGCCGGCGCCATGTTGTATAGTGTTTCCACGTTGCAGGGGAGTTCCCTGTCAAAGAGGGAAATGGAGTCTGAAAAGGGAAAAATAAGAGAGGGGAAAATCTAAAAGCACAGCCTTGTATTCCAGTACGAGGAGAAAAAAGGGAAAGCTGGAAGTGCAGCCTTCATTCCAGTGCGAAGGGGGAAAAGGGAAAACAACAGAAACAGGAGAATTTGGAAGTATAACCTTAAATTCTAGCACGGAGGTGAAAAAGGGAAGAGGGAAAAAGGGGAAATCGGGAAGTACAGCCTTGTATTCTAGTACGGAGGGGAAAAAGGGAAAACAACAGAAAAGGGAGAATTTGGAAGTATAACCTTATATTCTAGTACGGATGGGAAAAAGGGGAAAATAAGGGAAGAAGGACAAAGGGGAGATCTGAAGTACAGCCTTTGTATTCCAGTACGGAGGTGAAAAAGGGGAAAATAAGGGAAGAAGGAGAAAGGGGAGATCTGGAAGTACAGCCTTTGAATTCCAGTACGGATGGGAAAAAGGGGAAATTGAAAGTGGAAACACTGATGTTGGATGTTTCGGCGTAGCTTTTCTTGATTGTTTTTCTTCAATGTTTTCACTGAAACTTTGCAACTTTTTCGGCTTTTTTTTTCTCAGGAAAAGAGTAAAAGATATAATGACGTTTCATGGTTTTTGTCTTGAGAATATCAAATTTTTATCGCCAGAAACTAATCTCAAGTTGCGCGCGGGTTTTCTGCTTTTTTGTTCTCAAGAGGGAACAAAGTGCACGACACTGAAAGTGTTTCCGGAAAGGGGTGCTTACCTAACCGGATCCGCTTACCAGTAACCGTTTCTAAGTAACCGGTTACTAGTAACACATGAGTAACCACATAAGTAAACGGTTACTGGATGTTCGTAATCGTTATCTGTCCAGTATTCAGCCAGTAACCGTATCGGAGTAACCGCTCTCTCTTGAGTAATCATAAAGTAACTTGTTACTAGTAACACATGAGTAACCACATAAGTAAACGGTTACTGGATGTTGGTAATCGTTATCTGTCGAGTATTCAGCCAGTAACCGTATCCGAGTAACCGCTCTCTCCTGAGTAATCATACAGTAACCGATCACCAGATTTCAGTAACCGTTCTCTCTTGAGTAATCGTACAGTAAATCGCTTGATGCAACACTTGTGCAATCCTTATCTTTTTTTTTTAAGAATTATTAGCGAATCCTTCATTACTTATCAGTAACCGTTTGAAGTAACCGTTACTGTAATCATTTTACGAAGACGTCATTTGTTTTATCAGTAAGTTTCCGCACTTTGAAGCGGCGAGACGTGACACTGAATCGATTCAACGTAATTAATTCACTTTATTATAAATTCTTTATTATAAACCAACAAGTAATTCGTATACATTATAAGTAAAATATTAATTTCATCATTTTTAATATTATTATTACAGTATATTACAGCAATATTATTAAAATTGCTACAGGCTCTTCGAATGACATTTGCTCAACTTTGCTGAACACTTTCGACTCCATCATGTCACGTTCCAGCCAGGTGACACTCCATTCAAGGTCACCGTCAACCACCAGTGACCCGAGGTCATCCACAGACTCCAGCGAACAGTTCCCACTTCTGCGAATCGTAGAGCCGGGCGATTCTCTGCAAGGTACTTGATTAGTTTCATTATTTATCAAAATTTAATTGTATACTCAGGTTTTGGAGAGGCAAGTTTTTGGCACGGTTCACAAAAACCAGGTCAATTTGCAATTATTTTTGCAATTTCTTTCTTTCTGGCAGGTGAAACTGAAAATATTTCCTTGGCAGGCGAGTCTTCAACGCCCACCTCATTGGCCGACTCAGGTAAAAGAGGGAAAAAACACGGGGAAAATTAACCCGGTTCCTTAATGAACTTCCACCACGAGATTCTCAAACAAGATTCTTTCAAGATTCTTATTCTGAATCTTTAACTTTAGGTGATAGCGGAATAGGCAGCCAATCGGATCTCTCCTTCGTCGATCGCGTTGTCATGGAGATCATCGACTCGGAAACTGTCTACGTTTCTGATCTCCAACAAGTTATCCAAGTAAAAATTCGACCAATAATCTATAATAATCGCTAGTCTATCGATATTTCAACTATCGATTACAGGGATATATCGATTACTGGCGTAAACCAGGCGCAGTTTCTCCACTGACTCCAGAACAGAGCGCCTGTCTGTTCGGAAACCTGGAATCGGTTTACCAGTTCAATTCACGGTTCCTGGAACGGTTACTCTACTGCCGAGCGGATCCGGTCCGAATCGCCCGCTGTTTTGTGCAGAACAATACCGGGTTCGCCATCTACACAGACTACTGCACCAACTACCCAAAGTAAACACTTAGATTCACTTTCCCCTATTTCCCCTCTTCCCTTATTTTCCCCTTTTTCCGCTCCGTACAAGAATACAAAGCTGTACTTCCAAATTTCCCCTTTTTCCCTCTTCCCTCCCCCATTTCCCCCCTCCAAACCAGAATACAAGGTTATACTTCCCTTTTCTTCGTCTTCCCTTAGTTTCCCCTTTTCTCCCTCCCTACTAGAACACAGGCTGTTACTTCTAGTTTTTCCCTTCTTCCCCCCTTCTCTTATTTTTTCCTTACAGACTCCATTTCCCACTTTTCCAGGGAACTTCCCCTGCAAAGTGGAAACACTTGGATTCACTATTGTTTTGATATTGCTAAACTTAAACTGATTGTTTCACAGATCGGTTTCGGTGCTGACGGAACTTTTGCGAAACGCGAAATCTGCACAAGTGTTTCGCAGCAGACAAGAAGAGCTTCAACACACACTGCCGCTAGGATCTTACTTGCTGAAACCGGTTCAGCGTATTCTGAAATACCACTTGCTGCTGCGGAATCTAGCGAAAAATTACGACGGATCCTCGTCGGGGTACACGGACGTTATCGTAGCCCTGTCGGTCATGACCGGCATCGCTCACCACATCAACGACATGAAGCGAAAACACGAACACTCTGTCCGCGTCCAGGAGATACAGAGTCTACTCTACGGATGGCAGGTAATGAACATAACTTGACGAGACTATATTGGGAAGCAGGAAAGTTCCCTGAAAAAGGGAAAATGGGGTCTCAAAAGCAGAAAAGTAAACGAAGAGGGAAAAAAGAGATAAAGAAGTACAACTTCATATTTTAGCATGGAGGGGAGAAAAGGAAAATAAGGGAAGAAGAGAAATGGGAGGGAAAAGTGGAATCTAGAAAAAAAAACATAGCTGTATGTTCATTAGACCCTGATTCGTCCTTTCTCTTCCTATCTAAGAAGTGCTGGAAGCAGGGAAATTCCCTGAAAAGCGGAAAACGGGGTCTTAAAAGGGTAAAAATGAAGGAAGAGGGAAATGGGCAATGTACAAGTACAGCATGGAGGGTGGAAAAGGGAAAATAAGGGAAAGTAAGGGCAGAGGGAAAACGGAGGGAAAGTGGAGTCTAGAAATATAGCTCTACGTTTTAGCACTGAGGGGGGAAGAAGGGGGAAAACTGAAAGTGGAAACACTGTATCTAAGGTTGATGTCCGTTATTTCACGTCCGAGACTTACGCCAAAAGGGTCAAGCAAAATTTCTCTTCAAATTGGAAAAAGAATTCAACACAATAGAAAAAACTAAAAGAAACCCGACAGAAAATTCTCATAGGACTATGTAGAATTCGGAACAGAGACTCGGTGAGATCTCAGTGAGAAAGTTCGAAAATTTGTGAGGTCTCACTGAATCTCTGTTCCAAATTCTACATCGTCCCATGAGAATTTTCTATCGGGAAAGTGCATCTGTTTTCTCACTCTGTCATCCTACTCAACACATTCTGCGTCTACCAGGGAGCGGACTTGACAACGTTCGGCGAGCTGGTGGCCGAGGGTTCGTTCAGGATGTACGGGGCGAGGAACTGTCGCCACGTTTTTCTCTTCGACACGCTGCTCCTCATCTGCAAGCGGCGGGACGACGGAACGCTTCACTACAAATCTCACATCACTGTAAGTTTCCAGGAGTATTGAATGTTCGTAATGACTAATAATAAATGATAATAATAGTTTATGTGTTAATTAATAGGTAATAATTTTAAGATGATTATCAAATAATTTAAAAGGGAAACGAATTTATTTAAACAAATTTAAATTTAGTGTTCGAATCTGATGCTGGTGGAAAGCGTTCCCGGAGATCCCCTCAGTTTCCACGTGATCCCTTTCGACAACCCGAGGTCCCAATACACTCTGCAGGTATTTTTACAAACTATACAGCCAGTGATTCTACTTTCAATTTCCCCTTTTCCCCTTACTTTCCCCTTCTTACCTTCGGTAGTAGAATACGAGGGTATACTCCAAATTTTCCCTACTTCCCTTACTTACCTCTTTTAACCTTCCGTACTAGAATACAAGGCTATACTCCAAATTTACCCTCATACGTCTTCCCTTATTTTCCCTTTTCCAGACCCGATTTTCCCCTTTTTCAGGGAATTTCCCTTACACAACATACGAAATCAAGATTTTTTTCTAATTTTTTCTGTAATAAAGGCTCGCAATCGAGAACAGAAGCGAGAATGGACGTTCCAGTTGAAGCGGGTCATCCTGGAACACTACAACGCGGAGATTCCAGCACACGCTCGCCAGTTAGTACTTCAACTGGGCCAAGAATCCTCCCAGAAGAACGAAGGACCAGAACACTGCTGTTCGAGAAAACACTACTCAGCTCCTGAGTACCTCGAACGTAGGAGAAACTCGTCCACTGCCGAAACACGACATAAAACTACGAATTTCAAAGATTCCAACCTTGGATCATCAGTTCCAGGATCTCCACTAAGTTCTCCAAAGTTTCCAGAACACGTTAAACCTGGAACTAGTTCTCCAGGACGCGGGATATCGTTTCTAATCCGCGGGACAAGAACAGTGAATCGTTCTTCATCGTTTCCAGTGCGTAACAAATCCGCATCGCTGCCCAGAAGCTTCCAGGACTCGATCCTGGACAAGAGCACACTGCCAGAGCGACCGTTCACCATTGCTGCCGACTGCCCTGCTTCGATCAGTATCGATTACAGCGATATCGATCAGAGCAGTATCGATTGTTCGTCCGTCACGCCGAGGATTAGCCAGGACAATATCTGCGTTCATCCGGAGCACAGGATCTACCGCAGAACGGGATCGAGGAGTTCTTTGAAGAACGTTATCAGTTCGGTATCGATTAAATTGTGGAACATGAAATCGATCGATAAGGAATCGATTCTGCCAGAAGCTTGGAGGAAAAAACTGAAAATCAAAGCCAAAAAATCCGTGGAAAGTCCCAGGATCGCCGTTCGAGATCCCGAAGAAGAGGACACGTCAATTGATACCTCCAGCGCGTCAATTGACACTCCCTGGTTCAGCGATAGCGACAGTCTATCGGAAAGCGAAGAGGATTTCTACGAGAGATCCTTCGAAATCATCGAACAGCTACGCGATCCTGATTGGTCCTACCGCGACAGCTTCCTATTGGTCGATTATGACTGAACACCAGCAATAAGAAATTGTATAAATCGATTTTTAGAAACTTTTTTCCTCTTAAAGCTCCTAGTCAGCTGAACCATTTTTCTTCTTTTTAATGAAACTAAACTGAAATTCACACAAAAATTCTGTTTTTTTTTAAATTTCGCGGACTGTCAGAAGTACTAGTTTCGTAATCGGATTTTAATAAAAGATTCTAATCGATTTAGACGTAAATAAATCGAGTTAACATTTAAAAATGTTTATCATTGTTTGGCGACTTGGGATATTATTTTTTAAACATTCTTGTAGTCGAAAGAAATTTTTTCCTATTCAAAAAGTTGTGCAATTGAATATAGGTACCAAACAAGGGGTCCGAAACTCCTAGGAAAAGTGTACGAAGATTACTTGATAACATATGATAACACGGAGACAACATGAGGATAACAGGTTGATAATAGTGATAAGACGGCCTAGGTGCACGAAGATTATTGGAAGTTTCGAACCCCTCGGTACCAAACATGTATGATTTAGTTGGTTCGTGAAAATATTAAGTGCCAAAGGGTGTTTACTTAAGATATAATATTTCTTATCTTAGAGAAATAATAATAATGTTAATTAGATATAATTTTATTAGTTTAGTTTATTATGATACTAGTTAGTTAGTAGTAGCAAATAGTAGTTAGTAGGTTAGTTTATTAAAATATAGATAGCATAATTAGAGATATATAATATTCTGTCTCTTAGAGATACTAGACCATAAAGTAACATGCACCGAGTATCTGACGTCTTTCTCAGTTTCTATAACAAACATTCAAGAATTATTAATGAATTATCAATGAACAAGGTAACGATGTTGGTTCACTTAGGATTACTTCAATGTCTAAACTGTGTCTAAAAAGAAATCGCATCTTCACTTCTTGATGGTGTCGTGAACACGTCGTATGTAACTCAGAAGGTTGTACTTGCGAGAAAAACTTTGGCTGCAACTGTCACAAGTAAAGTCCTTGGTGCCCTCGTGGACGGAACGGACATGTTGGTCAAGATTTCCTTTCGTCCTGAATGTTTTCGGTGAACAGGGGACACTTGTGATTCCATACGCGATCGTGGACGGCGCTTATGTGCTTCTTCAGATTAGTCCTGGAACCAAATTTTCTGTTACAGAGTCCAAAGGAATGGTTCTGAATGCCCTCGTGGAAAGAACTAACGTGGTCTTCAAGCTTGCTGCTGTAGGCAAATGATTCGGGGCAAAGGTCACATTTAAAATTTCTAACTTTTTCATGGGCTGAACGAAAGTAGACTCCTAAGGGTGTTCTTGTCAGGATACGTTTTACTGCAAAGCTCGCAATCAAAAACTCCTGATTCCCTCGTGGACAGATCGAACGTGTCCTAACAGACTTCTCTTGTGGGCAAATGTCTTCGGGCACAAGTCACATTTGTAGATCTTGACACCCTCGTCAACACTACGCAGATGATTGTGAAGGCTCCACTTTGTCAGCAAAGCCTCTGTTGCACTGCTCACACATGTAGTTCTTGAAGCCTTGATGAACTGTCCGAAGATGCCTCTTAAGACCGCTCTCGTAAGCACACGCTTTTGTTGCAGACGTTAGAGCTGTACTACAACTACAACCCGACGCAGAAATTCCGTGGCACGTTTTGTTACGTATAAGCTATTACCACGGCATTCCGTGACAATAGCTGTTTGCTGCAGGTACCACGAAGTTTCCGTGGCAATAAACATTTTCCATAATCACGCTGGATTCATCTGACTGAAATCGGAAACAGTGTAAAATAATGATATCTAGACACCAAAGAGAGCAAATATATCGGGCGACTATGACTTGGAATATGTTATTCGGTCGCTTTCAAAGCCGCTTACCTATTTAATGAAGAAAATGGAATTCGGGGAAAATACCTCCGTGTCCTTCTCGAATCACTTAACACAAGCAACAACCCGTTGGAATTTGGAATCAGTGCTTCCACTTTCAAGTTTGGGCTTTCCCTGGTAGGAGCCTGTATTTCCCCTTTCCCCCCCCCCCTCAGACAACAATTTTTGGATTTTCCCTTATTTTCCCCTCGTTCTTCCCTTTCCATTTATAATTATTGAAAAACACAGTTATTGATTTGTAAGATCTATTTCATGATTAATTTTCAGTTCCAAAGGGAAATCTAATTATTGTTGACAAAAAAAAAAGCGTCGAATAACATGTCGCTATAGAAAGAAGTCAAGATTTCTTCGGTTTCCCTGTTTTTTTCCCTTCCTAATGCCATTTTTCCCTGAAAACAGGGAATTTCCCCTAAGAGTGGAAGCTCTGTTTGGAGTGTTCCTTCTGATCTCTTTGACGACGGCAGGACGTACCTAGCTGGAAGCAATTTGGAAAAAAAAAAAATCTACCTGAGATATTTCATTTTCGCCATCTAGTTGTCACTACACCAACTTGATAGATCTTGCAAACCAAGTACAGTGTGTTGCACGTTGAAACGTTACTCGAAAGCTCGGTACTCTGTTACGGGCATAACCTAAAGTATGTCGTTTGCAGCTATACTCCTCAATGCCCGTGTCTTCGGAGCTGTCATTGTCATCTTTACTGGTCCCGTAATTTTCCATAACATCACTTAAGCGTTAAAGTTATCATCATGAAATAAATATGGCAGACTTGAAGAATTTGATTACCAACTGAGCGGGACTCTTCTTCGTTCAGCGTTTCTATCATGGTCTCGTCATTGACACCGAAAGATGTATCTGCCTCTTCCACTGTCCTCTAAAATCAGCACAGCCTAACCCTATCGATAACACAGTCACCAAACCCTTTCCTTAAACGGTAGATATTTTTATGTATTAGCCCAGATCCAACCGCCACGTCGTCCTCCAGTTTCGAAGAGGTCTTCTTCTTGAGTACTCATCCTACGTAGGCCTACGTGAACCCATCCTTATATCCTCCGCATATCTCTCTCTCCCTCTTAAGCTCTCGTCAGGGCCGCCCAGAGGTTTCGCGAGGCCCGCGGCAATAGTGAAACAGGGGCCCCCAATTAGCATATAGCAAGATAAACTGTAGCACCAGGACAGGGGCCCCTAGAATGCTGGGGCCCGGGTTGATTGCCCCTTTTGCCCCCCCCCCCTCTGGGCGGTACTGACTCTCGTTAGTCTGTTCTTGTTCTGGGCTGTAGGATCAGCTTCTGGGTGCCTCACTCTTCTTCGCTCTCAAGTCTTTGTAAACCCCGATAAAAATTAACGGCTAATACACAGTTAAATTACCCAATCCCTGTATATCTCTTTTCGCTCGCGTGTGACCCACCTAAGCTAAGGTGGCGGCGAAGTCTATTCTTACGGACAAACCATTTGGAGCATAGGTCGCACACAAAATTCTTGGTGCCGCCGTGAACAGCACAAGATGTGATACAAAAGACCATTCTTAGAAGCAAAAATTTTGGGGCACAAGTTGCACTTCAACTTCTTACCCTCACGTATAGCACCAACATGCTGCAGAAGCTGGCATCTGTAGGCAAAACATTTTGCAGCGTAGCTCACAACTGTAGACCTTGACACTTTTATGGACTGGGTTATTAATGCTCTGTTTCTTGGTCTCTTGAAGCGTCTACCGTCATGTTCTGCGTCAAAACTGTCCAAGTCTTCGGCTTCGCTTGTGCTAACTTCATCTTCGCTGCCGCTGCCTTCGCTGGTGTCGTCATCTCCTTCACTAGTATCACCTGAAAGTTAAATGTTGTTCGTGAAGATAATACATTATACTTCCTTCGTTTTGGTACCTTCAGAGCTATTCTCAGCGATTCTTCCGTACTTTCATCGTCCAGCACAGACGACTCGCTCATGAACTCCTGTGCCGTTATACTACTGGACTTTGGCGTGCGACCTCCTGATACAAGTTGCGGGGGTCTTGTTTCCCATCTCCTCTATGGTAGATACTTTTTCCATTTCGTCCATTTGGTCAAGAGACTTGCGTTTAATCCAGGAGGGATAAACCCTTTCACACGAGTATGCTGTATTACTCAAATCTTGGCATTTAAAACTGTGAGTATCTAGCAATCAGTTCAATACCATTACATGTTAATGTTACCTTGCTCAGACCTTGGGACTTGCTTTCGCGTCGAAAATTCCTTGAACTTGAATATTCCTGTCTTTTTCGGGTTATTGATGCCGGCCAAAGCAACTGAAGTTTCATCAACGTTATTGTAGGCTGTTTGCTGTTTCAGCCTTGTTTGAAAACAGGACATTCAACAGTGTTGCCAGATTAACAATAAATAATTCTGTCCAATTACAAATATACATTAATAATTTCTCTTAGTCTGTCTCACGAAGAACTGACATAAATAACACCGGCAATAGCGTATTTAAAATTGGTAGGATAAAAAAAGTACAAGAAATTAATTTGAGTATCCCTGCACCAAGTGCACTGTGTATTTCTGTTGATGTTTCAGTTTCCTTTCAGTAATAATTTTGGTTTGGAATCCCACACAGGAATTCATTTTGGTAAATTGGATTTAATTAGGAAATTTTTTTTATTTAATGGGGCAACTGCGCACATTTTTTGAAGTGACGAGTCCCGACGCCGTGCGCAGCTTGTTCGATTTCCATAAAGCTTCACCTTGGGCATTGACGTGTAAATCAACCTGTTTAACGTAACAATTAATACCAACTCTTATGAAAAATTTCCTGCAAAAAAAAAAAAAAAAGTTCTTGCTTGTAGTTTTTCCCAAACTTTCTTCTTGGGATTGAGAGTAGCGTCGGGGCTTCCCGTCTCGTAGTCTTCGGCAAAGACTCGGTCTCCGGGCTTGCTTCCTTCGGGAGGAGCCAGAGGTTCGCAACCGCTTTGATCGTCCCTGTCGTTTAAAACTCGGTTAGCTTGCTTTATTGCTGAATTAAGAAATTGGAGTATTACATAGAGGCGCAGAGCAGCATGCCAGTCGACTCGACACCCTTCATCTTCCTGGGCGGCAGATTGCACAGCACGATCACGTCTCGGTTCTCCATTTCGCTGATCGGGACAAATTTAGCTAGGCCGCTCAGAACAGTCCTCGGCTTCTCTTCACCTGAAAAGTTGTGACGTGTTAATGGTTATTTGATAAAACGAGAACTAATAATATTAATAGTAATGATACTCACAATGCTTACAATAATAATGCTAATCAATACTATTACTCCTACTACTACTTTTAATAAATTGCTACTGCTGCTACTATTACCACTACTTCACCTCTTCCTACTACTACCACTACAACCGCTATTACGACCACTACTACCACCACTCCTCCTACTCCTCTTCCTACTACTACTTTTAGTTCTACAGCTACTGCTACGACTTTAAATCCTACTACTACTGGTAGCACTCTTCCTCTTCCAACGGCTAATACTGCTGTTTCTACAACTAACTACTGCTACTGCTACTACTCCTCATCCTACTCCGACTACTCCTACTGCTGCTACTACTACTACCAAAACAACAACTAATCCTTCTCCTTCCTCCTCCTCTTCCTACTACTACAACTACTACTACTAATTATAGTAACACAAATTTATGCAAATTTACCAACGTCAATCTCCTCCAAGTACAAGTTATCCGCTTCGGGATGAGCTTTAACGCTAACGATCTTCCCGACCCGGATGTCCAGTCGCTGGGGGCCAAGCGAGTCCTCGACAGCAGCTGCAGGAGCAGGAGCGTGGCTTTCTAAAAATCAAACATTTACTGAATAATTGCAGCTAAACTTTAACCCATTCAGTTTAAAAAAAAAACAACTTAAAACCAATTCAAAATTAAACAGATATTTACAAGTTAATAAATTTCAACTTGGAATTTCGAAACAACTGAATACAAAATCAAACTAACACAGACATATACTTTAAAATCAGCTAAACACTAAACTGATATTCAAGTTCATAAATTTCGACTTAGTATTTAAATGCACTCAAGTTTGAGTCAAACTAATTATCAACCTTAGTAGTTAAAAAGAAATTCTAGACACTTAAAAAAAAAACACAGAAACTTTTAATTTACTCTTAGGTGGTGGAGGATAGGCCAGTGCAGTAAGTTTCTTCATCTCGGGGGTCTCGAACGCTGCGCGGACAGGATCGAGCAGCTTGTTGAGACGCACCTCTACAGCAGCCTTCAGATCTCCGGGATGAAGCTTCAGGTCAGCGAATACTGCTTCCAGCTCTTCGTAGGTGTCAAAGTTCAAGTCGCCACCATTTTCAGCCGAACGGGGGATATGGAACTCTTCAAAAAATGAACTTAATTTTATTTGGGTTCTATATTTCTTAGTAGGGAATAAGGAAACGTTAACTTACTTTCACCGCGTTTCAGTAGTGGGAAAAGGACGTATTTAGTGAAGGCCAGGACTCCGTTATCTTTGGTGTTGCCTGGCTCGCAAAAAGCCTTTTTCAGTTTCTTCTTAATACTGGCTGCGGAGTCGAGCAAGTCGATTTTGCTGTCTTCTTCCGATGAGGACATTTTTGCACCGGATAATCCAGCAACTGTTAAGAAAAAAGTTAACGTAGCATTTTTATAAGGGAACAACATTTAAAAATGAAGAAAAGAGTAAAATTTACTCATGGGGTTCATCAGATGTACTCTCTTGGCGTATCCCAGCGACGGAAGGTATTTCTCGGCAAACGTGAAGATTTTCCGCTGATCGACTCCTCCGAACTGTGCGTCCACTTTCAGGTATTCCTCATCTAACGCTTGCAATCCTAGAGATATTTGTTATTTTTAAGTAAATTAGTTTTAAGTGTATATTGATTAGTATGTACCAGGGTACAGAAGTCCGGAAAGTAGCGGATGGTCCACTTGCTTGACGACTTCAGCTCCGGCTTTTTTGGCGTCGTGTTCCGTGACGAGTGACGAGAGGCGGTAGACATCGAGCGTGTACTCCCTGCATGGAAAACAGAGTTAAATTTTGCCTTTAAGAAGTATGAGAATCGCTGTTTCCACTTTTGAGGCAAATTCCCTCAAAAAGGGAAAATGGGGTCTCAAAAGGGAGACATGAGGGAAGAGGGAAAATTAAGGGAAAAAATGAAATTTTTAAGCTAAATGTTTATTTCACCATTAGATTTTTTGAATAATCGTTAGAACCCCTAAAAATAAATATTCACGGATGGGTAAGAGTAGACAGTGTAAAGGAGAAAAAGGGGAAAACTAAAATTTTCAAAATGAGGGAAAAAGAAGGAAACTGGGGCCCTTTTTGAGGGAAATCAGTAAACTGAAAGTGGAAGCACTGACGATAATTTGAGAAAACAAGAAAACGAAGATACCTGCTCAGCTGATACTCGGTTCCGCGGACAAATTTCAGTTTTTCGAGAGGAACTTCGAGGGCAGTGAGCATGGCCTTGATGACATTTTCATAGTACTCAGTGCGGTACTGCAGGACGTCCCAGGGAGCTTTCATGTTGTCGAGGTAGGCGTGCAGGTTGGCGAAGAGGATCGTCACCTCGCACCCCGCCTTCAGGAAGTCGCCAATCTTGCTCATGGGCAGGAAATAGGCGATGTGCGGCTTTCCGGTCGTCGCAGTTCCCAGTAGAGTTTCAAGTCCCGTTGCTTGAGGATCTCGTCCAGCGCAGCCTCCCCGAGCACTTCCTGTAGGTTGCGGACGATCAGGTGCTTCTTCTCCTCGAATGTCAGGGTGTTACCGTTTAAAGAGCCCATTGTGCGAAAGGTCCTACGAGTTTCAAAGAAATGATAATACTGAAATTAAGGTTTCCTTTCTCTTTTATATGACTTAGCACTTCCTGTAATGGGCTATCCTGAATTGCATCAGCTTTTACGGTTTTACCCCAGTTACATTATTACAAAAAGTCCCCCCGTAATGACCTTGCAATATCTGTGCAATCAACCGACTAAAACATAATATTACATTTATTTTTCTTATACATTTTACCTGTAAAAAATTTTTAGGTGCTAGCTTTTTGGCAATGACAGTTTGGTTTCCGAGGAAAGTTCCCCGAGTCCTACTGAGCTCTCGAAGTAGCTTAAACTTATGAAAAGCAACTTAAATAGTACTTACGATTGTTTTAGCTGAGTGAATTAATTTAAATTGATTGAAGGTACGGCTCCTTTTCTTGTAGGTCCGTTTGACTTAAAACATATGTTTCAAGTTCCTTCGTCCTCTGCTGGGAAAGAATTCCAAATGCCCGCAGGCAACGCCGACCTCTCGCGGTAAAAATTTTTATTTAATTTCTAACTTATTTAAATATCAATTGGACGTAAGTGTTTTGATTAGTTATATTTTAATAAATAACTATAGTAATGCACAAATTTTAATTTTCCAAGTAATTCTTTTTTAAATAGAACGCAACGGCATCTGGCGGGATATTTCAAATTTGAATTCGAAAACGAAATAAAACTTCAGTATTTATTCGTGTAATTTTCTATAAATAATTGCATTTTTTATATTTCAGTGGAAAATCTATAAATTAATTCTTAGTTTAAAAAAAATGTAACTCTTTTTAAAAAAAAAGAACGCAACGGCGTTTGGCGGGAAATTCAAACTTTGATTCGAAAATGAATCCTCCTGTTCTTGTTCGAGTAATACGATTTTTTTATTATACAAACGTACTTCATCCTACTTTTGAACAGTTAGGATATTTGAGTGATAAAAATTTGAGAAATTTCATGATGAACAAGTGTACTTCTAAAGTACTTTAGCATGGCACAGGTTTACAGTGTCACAGAGATTCTAACTAAACAGGTCCTTCTTTTGATTCCACCGGTTTTGCATTCATCTTCGAGGTTAGTAAGATGTGTTCGAGTATTTTTTTTTTTTTTTTGTTCTTGAGAGTAACAACATTTTTTAATATCAGATTTCGTTTAGAGCCAAACAGATTTCTCCTGAGCGAAAATTCCCTCGACTCTCAACCTCTTGAGCATGGGTTGGTAGATATTCTGCTTGAATGGCAGCACCATGCCTCGTTCCTGAATTTCTCCGTCGAGGACCATTCGCGTAGCGATGGCAGCCGGGTAGCCGACCGTGCGAGCCATGGCCGAGTAGCCGCCGTTCTGTCCGTAGCAGACCAAGTTGATACCGCGGATCTCCTGACGATTGTCCGGCCAAGTGATTCCAACCTCGTGACGGAGGATCACCAAATCACGGTCATCAGGTCCCAAGGCCAAACGTTTGGCTAAGTACTGACCTAGAATATGAAAAATACGTTTGTTGCACTTTGTATAACTTTTCAACGATTTTTGGAAGTTGTATTACTGAGGGTATCGATAGGCGTTCCGTATTTGATGACCATTTCTTCAGAGAGCAGTCCAAGTTCTTCGATAGCATTCAGACGGCTGGTGTTCCTGCCGATCCTTTCGTAAATTTGGTTCTTCAAGTTGTCGTAGAAGATGTTGTAGTCCGCAATGCCCATCAGATTGCATAGCAATTGACGCTAGTAGTTAAAAAAAAAAATCATACTTTTAGTTGACAAATAATCAAACTTGAGTAAAATTTACCCAAGTGATATCTGGGCCTCCGGGGTGAAGGCACGGATGAGGCTCAGTGCTGAGGAGACCGAGTTTCACCAGGCCGAGCATGTGATCTGAGTAGCCTTGGAAGCGGAGAGTTCCCCGGAAAACTGAGCGAGCCTCGGGGATGTTGTACAAATCAATGTACTGGGTCGAGTCACGGTTAGCAAATCCTTCGACAGCGAAACCAGGAAGGAAGTTGAGTCGTTCTGCAGTTTCCAGTAAACGGCCACCGGCAGGAATTTCCACAATCTGAAATTGATGATTTTGAGATGAAAAATAGAACTTAGTAAAAATTTTAAAAAGTGTTAATACATCTCCGTCTTTGAGATAACGAGCCGGAGACATGGTGTTGAGCAGAGCTCCTCGCGGACTCCACGAGAACTTGTAGCCGAGCGGGTTGTCCGAACACTCGGGAGCGGGAAGACCTCCGCAGTAGGACAAGAACGAGAAAACCTACAAATATTTTGTACCAGATTCAGGTTCCGCTTGTAAATTCACCATTTTTTAATTGTTTAGGATCTTTACACAACATTTTTGGAAACAAAATAATAACAATCTTACTTTTCCTCCGCCAGAATGGACTTCATCGAAGCACTCCATAGCCAGCAAGTGATCGATACCCGGATCAAGACCTACTTCGTTGATAACAGTCACTCCAGCCTCGACAGCCCTATTGTCCAAAATTATGCAAAAATTCTTCAATATAACGTTTAAACTACAACTTTGAAGTCTATTTTACAACCGAACAGCAATGGAATAATGAAATTATTGAGTTAAATTCATCAGCAAGCTCACTTGTCATGGAGTTGTCTCATCGGTTCTGAGAGATAGCTCGCCGTGACCATGTGAGTCTTGGCATCAATGCACTCCTGGGCCACTTGCGGGTGCAGAGCGTACGGCAGAAGGGAGACGACGACATCTGCCTGTCGGATATAGTCTCTCAACAGGTCCGGTCGCTCAATAACGTTCAACAGCAGAGGCTCCGTCCGGGGAACCTCCGGGCGAGTGCGTCAGCCTCGTCCCGTAAAGCAGATGCTGTAAAAAAACAACAGAGGTTTCATATTCGTAACAGATACGTATTGAATAGCTTCATTACCAACATAAACTGCAGTGTTCTGTGACCTTGTTAGATACTCAACCAGTGGTGCGCTGACGTATCCCGCGCCCAGTACAAGGACCCGCTTCGTATTTGAGTTAAAGTCTCCGGCAACGTGATGCCTAGCTCGACTGGATAGAGACAAAACCATATAATCAGTAGAAAAGAGTTTCTCTAGTTTGTAAGTAAAATACATACGTTCGAGCAATGCGGAGATCCTGGATGTAATTGAAGTTCGGCGTCAGTTTCCCGTTGCTTGTGATCACCGCTCCTCCGACAACATTCGTGAACTGGTGATCCTCGAACGGCTGCGACGAGTCCGACTTCAGGATGTCGAACATGTGGGGAAGCAGAAGGTTCCCGAAGAAGTCGGTAGCTTCCCGAGGCAGCTGAGTTGGCATGTTGTCGATGGAGCAAACCAGAACGCCGGGCCCCTTGAAGCTTTTCGTGTCTTTGTGCTGTTCGGCATCGTAGAGACAGAAGGGCGTGTCGATGGTCGTGCACTCGTTCATGAACTCGATCGAACCTCCAGGATCAGCACTGATATCGCAGATTGCCAACTGAGGAAAAAGTAACTAAGATTTTCGAAACAGTTGATTTGTATTAGGAGAAATTACGAGTCTGTGTGGAAGTGCTGGAGATCCGGGAGAAGTCTGGACCCACGGTAAGAAGTTCTGCGAGGAACGGAGCAACAGCTTGGCGTCGGGAATCGTCAACAGCTTCGGAGAGTTCACCGCCCAGTAGATTCCGTTAATGATCACCGAAGAGTATGGCGCAATCTGTTGAGCAGGTCATAAACTAAACTCAAATATAATAGCACAACATTTGAAAGTTGTAAATACCTTTTTGCTGAAGACCGAAATGTAACGTTCGGGATGTTCGTCGTACTCCTTAGCGTCAAAAGGCCCTCCATCATGGCGGACGAGATGGTCTCGCCTACTGACTTCGCATGCATACAGTTTATTGGTGGCTCCATGTTCGGCAACTTTCTGGAGCATATCAGGGGGGACGTATTCTACTGGGAGTTCCTGCAACATAGAAAAATACAAGTGAACTGGTATCCTGGGTAAAAATGGGTCCAGGTAATTGTGTTTCACACCGTGAATAAAAAAACTGTAAAAAGGCACCACAACAGTGCCTTTTCACAGTAGCCTGCATCGCTCTAACGCGTCATAGTTTTCACCAAAGTTTAGAACGCCAAAAAGGCACCGTAAAAGGCACCATCATGTTTTTGTAGGACTATGACTATGAGAAGGTGATACCTGAAAGATTTCTTGAGCTCCTTGAGATACGTTTCCGGTTCCGGTGAAGACAAACGTCATTGGACCGATGGATTTGGGCATCATCCCCAGCGAAATCTCGTAACCAGCGTCACGCACGGCCTGTCGCGCCATTCCCGAGTTGCGGTAGTTGTGCGCTAAGCCAATGTGCTGCAAAAAACTAGTATATTCAAACTATTTTCACAGTTTTAGTTGAAAAGAAACCATGAAAGGTGTATGATGTCCCAGAGCGAGCAGTCGAAGCCCGAGTCCGTGTAGGATATTGATCATTCCAGCCACTCCAGCATATTTCCCAAAGGCTACAACCCGCTGACCGTTTTCGTCCACCATCTTCTCGTAATCGATCAGTCGGATATTCTTTAAAAGACAAAAATTTACTCAAATAATATTCCACAATATTAAAGAAAGGCTGCGGATGAGTACCTTTTCGAGTATGGCGTCGAGTAGAGGCATATTGGCTTCTTGCGCTTTGATGGTGTGCGAGAAGAAGCAATAGGTTTTGTTGGGGATCAGATCATCAATAGGAACCTGTTTGACCCCGACAATCACTGGAGCTTCCCCGATATCCTCTTGGATGACGGCTCCAGCATTTGCATAAGCCTATATGCCAGAAGAACCTTATGAATTTTTGAATGAATTTGATCTGAATATGAGTGGTGTATAACCTGCATGGGGTAAGCTCGTCTATTGGAAGGTTGCACTAGGACTTTGACTCCTGCTTTGACCAGTTTGCGTACATCCGAAGGCGAGAGAGGTGCTCGACGTTCCCACACTGATTGATCTTCTCGTCGAATGGCCAAAATCTATCATTTTTTAAATGAATTACATCTAATTTAAGGTTATTTAGACATTTTAAACACCTTTCCGCGAACGTCGACATTGTATTTGCGTTGAAATATCACAGGAGTACCCCGTTTAGGGCAGCAGAGTCGCAGTAACATATTGCACCAGAAATGTCTGGAGATTCCTAGTCCAGATTCACCAGAGATTCATACGAACCGAAAAGATTCTTTTGCAGATTTATGATTTACTATAAAATTAGACATAAAAATGCATAAATTAATTCATAAACACAAGACAGTTTAACTAAGTTCACATAAGGTCCTTGTTAGGGTTCTACGATAAACTGATGATAAAAGAAGATAATAGATACCCCCCTCCCCCTTTAGCAATGTACAGAACAGGTATAAATAGGACGAATTCTTTTAAGTCTGGATCTTCAAGGTTAAATAAGAAAAGTCTAGGTTCTGTTGCTATGCAAATACATGTTATACTATATTATACCTGAGTTCAAAATCAGGGTTATGGCGCAAATTTATTGGACTTTTTCCAGGCAGACAACTTGGATCTTGGAACGAGTCCCTTGAAGACGCGTTTATTTTTATCGCGGCGAAAAACAAACTGAAGGACGAGCCCCTCAACAAAACTGAATAACGTTCTACTTGCATTTACGGTTCCTAGAATTTGTCTATTTTCAGTGCTTTCTCAACTTACACAGTGAAACAAGTAACATGACCGTCTCTCGAAACACTTTGAAAAAACAGACTTGAAAAGACTTGAAACCATCTCGTTCAAACGGGAATCTTTACTTACTTGCGCTTGTAGTACTGAAAGGTGCAAGGGTTGGCTTCAATACGGCACGTTGATATGTTTCAAAACAGACGAGGGATTTGAGATAAACAATTTTCAGCGAAGACCAACGGTGAGGCACCGTTGCTCGGACGAGATCGATGGTTGCAGTAAGCAGTCCGCGCGCTGCCGACACGAGCGCGTGGTTCGAACGCACACGCCGCACTGCAGAATGCGGCAGAGCCGCACTTAGTTGCAGGTCTTATCGCTAGATGGCGTTACAGAACATATTCATTCCTCCTGCCGCTAGATGGCTTAAGTTATAAATGATTACTATGCATGGGTCAACGACACAGTTCTACGTAATAATCCCGTACGAGTTTTCCTTACATTTAGAAGAATCTCATCTAGTTTAATTCCAGTTCAATGAGCATGAAAAAGGTATAACCAAATCCGTTATAAACTCGAAAAACTGAAATACGGCTCCGAATGTATTTAATACTTGTTCGTGAGAAGAATAGTCAATTTTATTGTGATGAAGCGTACGAACCGCATTCTTAATTAGGATAGGTAGAATTTATGTTTTTTGTTTTCCCCCTTTTAATAGGAGGGTATAATTCTACAACGTCCTTGGAAGGTTATGTCAAGAGCTACAATTATATTAGACGAGCCCTGCGGCACTGTTGTGTAACAGTTTAGAGGAATCCGGGAAACTACGTATATCCGCGTTCAGTGACGTTATAAAAGAGTTTCCAAGCAATTAACGGTCTTTTACCTCAAAAAACACGCTCTCTGTGATTTCAAGGCGAAATCTGTTCGTTGCAAGTACACGTGCACTTTTATTTGATGTTCCTTTCAAGTGCAGATGTCCTTGGAAGATGTTTTAAGATTTTCGGGTAATTTTTAATGAGTTCGTTACATGTGTACTTGTGACGTTATACAAGTGATGGAGCGGTAATTAAAAAGCGATAAGGAAGGAGAGTAGAACGCACGAGATGAAGAGAATTTTTGAATATTAAAGGCAAATAAATAATTTGATGAAACAGGCAACGGTGATGATGATCTGTTGGCGCCAAAGCTCAGACGAAACGTGGCGCCGTCCAGGCGGATACCGGGAAACTCCGGCCGCGATCGAGGAATTAAAAAGAAGAAAAAGAAGAAAAATTCCTTCAACCTGAAATAACGTATTAACATATACAACAGGTTGTCGTGGGATAAAGGAGTATTCTCTATACACATAGACTCTTATCACGAAAAGATGCACAAAAGGAGAAACTCTGCTGTCCGGGATTCCCGAGATGTCCACCCAAAAGGGCCACGAAAATGCCAGCGCAAAATCCGGATTGATCCAGTCCAATCCCTTGGCGATTGAAACGTCTCGGTAAAGCTGCTGTGACAAGTAGTAATTTGTTAGTTTGTGTGGAAGTGGAAGAGACGGATCTTGAAAAGATTCACCAGTCTATTCCAAAGAGATTTGTCTTCTCTTCACAAGTCCGGAGCTTCAATCCACGTTTTAGAGACTTTTATAGCTATCTCTTTTTAATGTAGCCGTTAAACATAACAAGGGACATGGTCAAACATTTTTCAAGAATATACCGTTGAGGCTATATTTTTTATTCGCAGGGGGGAAAAAAATGGCGAGAGAGTGGTCCATACCGGTTGTTGTTGTATATATTTATATATATATGGATACAAGAGAGGCCGAAGAAGGAGATGGGACATGGCCATATATGGACACGACGTTCCATGTCCGCAAGGCAACGTCCTGTGCCCAGATTCTTTAGCCGCAGCTTTTACGTTACCTCGCTATTGGAATTTCAGACTTGGAATTCCCCCGACCACTTAACACTAATGCTCATTTTCTTCTCTTGTTCTTCTGTTCTCTGCATCTTCAACCAAAACTTTTGGAAACGGCCTTAATCTCTTAAT
This sequence comes from Eulimnadia texana, assembly GCA_002872375.1. Lineage (NCBI taxonomy): Eukaryota > Metazoa > Arthropoda > Branchiopoda > Diplostraca > Limnadiidae > Eulimnadia > Eulimnadia texana. The sequence continues at coordinate 17,919,005 of NKDA01000001.1, forward strand.
TCTGCCAGTCTCTTTGTTTCATACTCCACAAAAGAGGGGCTACCTAAACTGTGGCTCCAAGTCCAGTTAGGTGATGTTAATGATCAGTAATTATCTGTTATTAAGCTCGGCTTGCTATTTATCTTATGTAGGCAGTCGTATTATTAACTAATCTGGTGTGGTAATAAAGTAGCATAGATGTTAAGTTTACTGTTATGCAGAGGTCGAGTTATGGCGGGGGTGTGAGTTTTGATGCGACTGTTCTAATGTGTCGAATCTCTTTTCTTGGAATTGAATAGGACATCTGGCCAATGATCTGGCACGCTAGTGTTAACATGTTCTTTTATCCCTTTGATCACAAGGTTTCATAGTGTGAAGGGGCCCCTTGTGGGTGTTGCATAAGAGAGAAAGAGAAAAGAAGACGCGACCCTTTCTGACAGCCTTGTCGCCATGTAACAAATGATCTTACGATTGTAACAATTTGAATACAATGCGAAACAAGCCATAGTGAATATATATCTTTCCCTGTAATCGGCTGGAGAAATCTTTTTCACGTTTTTATCCAAACCTCCACTTGTACATGAGGAGGCGAAGAAAAAAAAGAGTCAGGACAAAGTTTGGAAGAAGAAGAAGAAAAAGAAGAAGAGATTCACATGCGGGTATGCCAGAGAAAAGAGGAAAAAGCGGTACATTCCTCAGTCGACCTTGATGACCTGGTACTATGACGTCCTTGCCTGCGGATCTACGCAAGGAATTTTCGTTTTTTTTTTCCTTCTTCCAACAGCAATAGTACCTGCTGCTGGCCAAGCGCTTTGGATTGTGACCCTCTTAAGCTGTAGCGTGGCTAGTGTCTAAGCCAGTTTCGCAGCAGCCAGCACCAAGAGCACACGACGAGAAAAGCTAAAAAAGCTACAACACGCCGTCTCAAAAAAACATCCACAACAATCACAACTTGTTACAACCATGCAGATCTTGAAGTGTTTCCTTATCTGCTCGCTGCTCGTCCATTGCAGCAGTGGAGCAGCCATCCCCATTTGGGAACTTCTAGCTCACGAAGAGAAGGTATTGTAACTTTTGAAAACATATCCAAACCAAACGTTCTAATTAATTATGCTTCAATAATCAGATGGGAAGACTCTTCTACATTTTCGTGCACTTAGTGGACCAGTACTGCAAGACTTCCGACATTCCAGGTAAAGCCTAGTCTAAATACATCAACACTGAAGTATAACGACTGTTTGGAGAGCAGATCTCAAAAGAGAGCTGTGTCATGTCCGGGTAGGAAAGATTAGACGTTAGCACTTCTATTGTAGTCCGCAGATTAAAAGATGAAGAAGAAAATCAGGCTTAGTCGGGGTCTAGTCCACAAAAGCAAATCCGTACTTGCGGATCCTTCAGACTGGAAACTTGCGTTTCTGCTGACAGCATTTTCTTTTCAAGCTGCTGTCTCAAGATGCTCTGGAACTGTCACGCTTCAGCTACCAGTCGCTATTCAAAATCACAGGAAGATCTGTTTGAAGAGGAGTCTTTTGAAAAGTAACTGTTATTTTTTGTGCTCGTTACTAGACACTTGAATACAAAGGTGAGCGCGTAGAGCTTTGAGATATGCTGGGGGAAAAACCCGTGTCCCGGAGCTAGATTAATTAGCATACATAATTAGTGAAAAAGAGATGATGCTGATACAAAAGGGGGACTCTATAGGATTATTTATATGTATAGAAAGAATGCTCGGAGAGAAGAGAGAGAGAGAAAAAATCGGGTTCTTCTCGTGGTATAGATGCAAATGAGGTGTAGCTGGAGGCAAGGTCGTTAGTTGGCGAACGACCAGGATGTTATTTTGCTGACGTCAGAAGCCCCACAGTTTGAGCCAGGCACTTTAGGTCACCAAACAAGATCGTATAACAAAGAACTCGAAGCCCTGGCAACATACAAAAACATGCCAGCACACAAAAAAGAAGCGGATAGAGCCAGATTTTCACGGAACAGAAATCGACACCTTTCACGCCCCATTAAAACAAACGTGTTCGTCCTCCATAGCTCAGAAATTTCTGAACAATAAAACGATTTACTAAAAGACCTACAAGCTGTTGTTCAAACGAGATCCGCATCGAGTTTTAATGTGTCTTGTTTCTGTTGTTCTAGATTGCCAGAAAGTTCTGACTTTATACGGGATCTCGAATTTGGTCAGCGAAGATGAGCACAACCTCGACCTCTTGGATCCGTACCAGCGTGACGCAAAAGTCAAAAGTAAGTTTCCCCGCTGTTTCTTAAAAAGCACATCGAAATTTCTAAACAACGTTTTCTCGCTTTTTCTAGTTTGGGAAAGAATAATGCGAGGCGAATTCAAACTTCCCGCCAAAGTGGCTGGCACCAATCCAGTGAAGGTTCAACTGGCCGTCAGCAGCAGCAGTAAGAAAGGTAACGCACAATTCGATACTGAGAAAACTTGAAACATTTTCTAATATATTCTTGAATTTTTCCAGAAATAGAAAGTAGTGGAGAAAACGAAGTCTACCCTCGTCCTTACGAAGTTCGAGTTCGTCCTCCAGCAAATTTCGTCGCTGCCTTGTCGTCAAGTTCAGCAGCAGGTCGCATCGCTCGCTCGCTCTCTGCTAACGGTGTTGATCTTCCAGAAGCTGAGCTGAACCACTTACGCCAAACCATCCAGTAAAAAAGCTGAAAGAACGATATAGTTCATCATAATATTTTGTTCGTATGTATATATGACATGTCCTTCTAGTCAGTGTACTCCATTTGTTTACTATCTCGCAGAGGCTTCTTTTTTTGGGTTTTCAAGTATATTTTTTTCCTGTTCTTATGAAGCTGCTGAAAGCATTCCTTGCATATCATCTCTGTAAGTTTGTTCTCGAAGGAAAAGTTTCTCTATTTTGGAAATCTTTTTGTACGAAAAATATGCGATGGCGTTTTTTTTTTTCAATTTTCCATTTGTTCCTGGTGAACGTGGAACTCGTGTGTAAATAAGTTCTCAGTAAATAAGATCATATCTGGAACCCGTGAATTGAAGAAACAAATAAAAATGTTTTACTCTACTCAAGAGTATTTTTTTGTGGGGAACAGAGCCTTATATGGAAACGCGGACTCCTTCCCAGACGAAAAGCATCGAAATGTTTTAAAAGATTTTTCTCGATGGCTCGTGCCATGGTAACACAGATGCTGCCCTCCAGCAAACTAACCAAATGAAAAGAATTCTCAAGCATGGTAATGAGCAAACACAGCAGCATGTAAATGAGATATTCTCCCACATCTGAGAGAATTGATTCGTAGAAGGACACGATCTCCGCGGAATTTGGCGCGGTTGTGTAAAATTAACACAAATTTCGGTGAGTCATCTAGCGGCAAAAGTTTGAACTAAATATAGCGGAGACTTTTGGAACTACATATTGTTTTTGACGTTTCTGCTAGGGCTAGCCTGTGATCGCTAACAAGATTTCGCCGACAAACGTCAAGGACTGAGAAGCCAAAAATTTGCTCATTTATCAAAAGTCGTTTCCAATTCAATAGCTAGAAAGCTAACCAACCAAGATGTATGGAGCAAATCATTCTGCTGATCCCCGCCGCCCTGATAAAATCAAAAGGTACTTTTTCTACACACTTTATTAATCATTTAAATTGAAGAAAAATTGGTGCAATGTCCGATGAATTGTTTTCTTTTTATTGTTTCAGGTATAAGCCAGCTCAGCCAGCTCAGAATGGAAGCGGAGAGGACCTAACACCCGATTACATGAACGTTCTCGGGATGATTTTCAGCATGTGCGGTTTGATGATGCGGGTACATCAAGGATTAGTTATACGATTATTGAGGCAAATGTATATTTATGTTTATAATACAGTTGAAATGGTGCGCTTGGGCTGCTCTTTACTGCTCCTGCATCAGCTTTGCCAGCTCGAAGATCAACGATGATACGAAACAAATCCTCAGCAGTTTCATGTAACAAACTTCAATTTAGCTTTTAAAATGGTCATTCTGATTAATTTTGTGCATTCTCAGGTTGTCGATATCGGCCGTCGTCATGTCTTACCTGCAGAACCCGCATCCGATGATTCCGCCCTGGTCGAGTTTGTAACGAAACAGGAGCATTCTGTGTCGTGTGTGCAATTTTTTAATTAGCAAATACATTAAAAAGAGTCTGTTCAAGTATATAAGGCCATCTATTTCTTACAGCTTTTAATTTTAATTCATACAAAGAGTGAAAATGAAAGCCTGAACAAGTTCTGTCTTCATCTTCCACTTTGCATGGAAATTCCCTGAAAAAGGGGAAGTTCTGTCTCGGAAAAGAAAAATAAGGGAAATTTAGAAGTGTAGCTTTATATTTCTAGAATAGAGGGGAAAGTAAGGGAAGAGGGAAAAGGGAAATTTTAGAAGAACAGCTTTGTATTCTAGCATGGAGGGAAAAAGGGGAGATTGATGTCTTAAAGCAAAGGGGAGTAAAAGGGAGACCGAGCCATCTATAATGGAAAAAGGAAAACATTCTTCTTTCAGAGCAATTAATTTTGTAAACAGGTTTTTGACGTATACCATTCCAACTGGTCCCACGTGGCTTTCAGATCACTGCCTTGAACTCGTGCCAAAATTTGAAATTGCATATCAGCAATGTTGAGTGTACGAAGCGCTTTACTGCAAGCTGCGTTGATCATTCCTGCTGTTCACATCTCGTACTTGGCCGATCCCGGCTCCAGTCTTTTTAGTTGGCATCCCACATTGATGATCCTTGGGGTACAGATTTTTTTTAATTAAATTTTTGAAATGATTGAAACATAACTTTGTGTCTTTCCTATTTTTCAGTTTTTTACGCTACTAAACGAGGGCATTCTCGTATTCTCACCCAAATGGTCGCCAACTGCAGGGAAGTTCCGCAGCTGGAGCTTGGTCATCCACATTCTTCTCATGAACCTTGCTGCCATCGGTATCGTCGGAGGCTTCCTCGCTATCTACAACAACAAAAACGAAAACGATAAACCCCACTTTGTGTCTTGGCACGGTTTCATTGGCTTGGTAACGCTACTTGTTGCTGCGCTGCAGGCGGTACTTGGCGCCCTGGCAAACTACGGCATTTACATCAAGTTTTTAAGACCGACAAACAAATTTTTCCGACTTGCTCATGTTCTTACAGGCATAGTCTGTCTGGCTTTTGTGTCTGTCAGTCTGATGCTTGCGTTGTATACAAACTGGTTTACCCATAGTGTCTCTTCGCTCATGTTCTATGTCTATGCTGCCGTTTTTGCAGTCGTTCAGACGACCGTTATTGCTCGTACTCTTAAAGAAAACAAGAAACTTGCACATTATGTTTCTTAAATGCATTTATATATGATTCTTGCCAGAACTGTGGCTTCCTAAAAAACAAGTGCAATACACTTGGAATGCCTCTGGATGGTGTTCACAAACATTTAGTTCAGTTTTTATTCAGCAAGTGTTGTATATACTGGGCTGAAGTTCTCCGAGCTGAACGTAGGGCTTAGTGATCAGCGTTTCACCTGCTGAATCGCTGCTCACCTCGTTTGGGAGACGGCTTTCACTCTTCCCAGAGTAATTGATAGTCACATCCTCAGGACTGCGGACTACCTCTGCCGATCCCAACTGGACGTAAGGTTTCGATAAACCTTCATAAACAAAAAGTTAAGTCTGAGAAAAAGCTCTAAAGTGATGTTGCATTGCCAGAGCGGCTAAACTAATTCGTTTCAACTAACTTGTGTAATTACTAAGGACAAGTCCCCGAAATAGTAGAGTGAACGTCTACAACCGTTTCCTTTGAAGTACAGCTACTGTTAAGGGACTGGGTATCTTCCACGGTGCTGTTACTGCTCACAGCGTTTAGTGACTGAGTAGACCTGTCGAGGGACTCGGTTTCGTAGCTGTTAGGTAAGGACGACAAGGTAGAGTGATCTGTCAGCCAGTTGCGATGCGAAGAATTGCCTGTAGAATGAAACGTAGTGTCCCACTGAATTGTTTCTCTCGGTTCCAGTTTCCACGGAACGAAAGCTTCCTGGTTTTTCGCCTCTTCCACTCTTTTCCAGTGACTGACAGAGTGCAAGAAAAGAATGTACACAAAACTGTATTAAAGGAGTATGAATCGCAGAAATACCGGTATCCAAAGAACAGTCCGACTGCAATAACTGTGACTGCACTAGCTGCAACGGTAATACCGAGCCAAGACTTCAACCCTGAAGCTGAAACACAAAAATAAGAATAAATAAGTAATATACAGAACGTAAGTGAAAGTCTTGGGAGTCGAGAATTTATGTGAGCCTTGTTTACTTACGGGTCGATCCTGAGACTGCACATACAAAATCTGTCCATTCTCCTTCTCCGTCCCGCGATATCACTGCTGCTTGTACACAGTAGTTGCTGTTCGGCTGCATGTCAGTAATCGTGTAAGAATATTCAGTATTACTGACTATAAAATTCTCCATTTCTGCAAAAAATTATTATATTTCAAAAAAGAAAAAGAATATAATAACTAATACGTCGGAGGAACGGGCCACAATGACTTCGTTTACCTGGTTTCGATGCCACCGAGTACTGGATTCGGTACCCGAGAATAATTCCCTTTCTTTTAGTACAGTAGATAGGTTTCCACTTCACGTTCAGATCGCTATTATTGGCATTGCTCTCAACAGTGAAACCATTAACTTCGTCAGTTTCGTTGCTGTGCTTGATATTGCAGGCAGGCTGCATCCCCGAAGAAAAACTTCCCCTTTCCGAGGAGACGAAGAACATGAGATCCGTACCAAGGCTTAGCGGCAAAGTAATGTTATGAGAATAAGTTTCAGCCGGGAGTTGCACGGAGTCCATTGTGCCGTTGCAGTTGCCCGTTCGAGTAACGGCACACCAGAATATCGTGAAGTTGTCAATAGGCTGACCCGAGTTTTTCTCTGAACTCCACAAGACTTCAAACTGGTGCGGAGCACGGGAAACACTGAGAACCTCTTTGGGTTCAGAGGGTCCTATAGAATTAAATAACATAAGATATCAGTAAATAAGTAAAGTGTAAACTACAGATGTAAAAAGTTTTAATATACTCTACTTACTTTGGTTATCAGAGGGTATGAAGAGTGTCGAACTAGGTTCAGAATAATAAAACTCGTTTTTCGATCTTATGGTAACTCGTGCTTCCTTCGAGGAGGACAGAGACTTCAGTTCAGTAAATGCATCATACCGAGAAAATTCAGTCTTTCTGCAATCATCAAATTGTTCCGATGAAGGTCGACTTTTTATATCAGGAAACTGAAATTTGAGTACCGAGTTTCATTTTCTGATTCGAACGTAACCTCGTACTCGAAGAGTTTCCCCCGCTGGCAGTCCGGAGTCACGGGATTCCAGAAAACGAGCAAACTCTTCTCGATAAACCTGAAACTCCCAGCAGTTAGATTGGTGACAGGACACGGTACTGAGAACCAACAGAAACATTGTAAAGAGTATTCAGGACTGGTTACTACAGGTAGGCCGTGAGAATTTACCATCAGCAGCAGTAGTAAATTGTACGGTCGCGGGATCCGACCACAAGTCCTCCGAAGTACTGGACTTTGCACGAACTTTGACCTCGTAGTCAACGTATGCAAACGGTAGGCTAATCTGAACGTTCTTCTCAGTTTTACTGCTTCCCGTGATATTGAGTTCTGCTGGATCGATAAACTTGATACAAAGGCCACATTAAACGTGATCGTAATATTTAAAATGAAATATCGAACTTACAAACTCTGTTTTGGTTGTCCACTCTGCGAGAGGTTTGAACGAAACGTTATAGTTCAGCGTGAAGTTTAGTGTTGTTGGGATCTGGCTCAGCGGTTCGGGGACGTTCCATGAGAGACAGGCCGAGCTTGCCGTTATGTTCGAAACGGTGAGGTTATCCATTTTTGAAGGCAGAACTAAAAATATATTAATTCCAGGAGAAACGTTTTAAAGTAATGGATAAATCAGCTTACTTATTGAAGAGTGTACCACAGATGTCAGGCACTGGGTAATAGTTTCATTGACAAGAGTGTTAATCATCCTCATACTGAACAGCAGGTATTTAGATGTTAACCGATAGGGTGGATTCGTTGAAACACTCCACGTACACGAGCCTGGTGTTTTCGTTGCATTAGGGCACACGTAACTTGAGACTCTTCAGTATAAAGTTTTAAAATTTTATGAGCTTTACTGTGCATGGTAGTTTTCGTACCGAGACAAACACGAAGAGTCAGAGGCGCGGGGGGAGTACGACAGCGTGTATTTGGTCTCCACGGGATTCTCTGGCTCGTCCCAAGTGCACGTTAGGTTCTCCCAGTTATAGGAGATGCATGAAAAATTTGAAATGCTTAATGGTTTATCTGGAATGAGTTAAAAATGAGTATAAGTTTTTCTGTTTATTTTGAAAAAAATCAACTTACACCCCACTGTGACGTACTTCGTGCAAAGTTCTTTGTCGTGTATCTTGCACGTTACATTGTACTTGTTATCTATTGTACTTGATGCAATTTCTAAATGTTCAATATGAAGTCCAATTGCTCGTTCACTAAGAACGGATACCCGGGTATCAAAAATAGGCATGTTGTTGATAAAAAACCGCAGGTCTTGGGAGGTTGCGTTAGGAACTAGGCTTTGAGTTTCATTCAAAAAGCATAGCATATTGATGGATTCTCCTACTTCCAGTGCTCGATCAAACCCAGGAACAATCCCTACAAATATAAGTTTTGGAATTTAATGGAACGTTGCAGAGAAATTATAATGCTTACATCCAAGTGCTGGAAGACCAAGCGAACACGTCTGAGCATCTTTCACGAGTAACGCTAAAGCTGTTACGCAGATTGCAGTCAGAAGTTGAGCACGAGACATTGTTGTCTTTCGACTGAAGGGGCCTGTACAGAGACATATTATATCAAGTAATTACTTAGCGATAAGCAAAGATTTATGACTTTATAGATAAGTCTTAAGTTTCTAAGAAAATTGAAGGCTTATATTTTATACGTACGATAAATAGGATTTTATCTGAGAACGCATTCTAGTACTCTTATTATCTGATCCCGAAATAAATGGAATTACGAAAATTTTTTCAAATATTGCATGTTTGTTTCCATTTTCAACTTTCAGGTATCCAGCGTTGCCAGATTTTCATAATATCATAATTAATTATTATTAAATTTTTTAGTAAATCTAAATAGTGTGTTATTTAATTGTCATACAATATATTAATATTTTTTATTATGTAATTCAGTTGATAAACGTTGGCAACGATATCTGGACGATTGTTGAAGCATTTATCAAGGATTATATTACGGAATAAAAAAATTTAGTAAATGTCTAATAAAATAAATAAAATAAAATAAATAAAATAAAATAAATAAAATAAAATAAATAAAATAAAATAAATAAATTAAAATAAATAAAATAAAATAAATAAAATAAATAATAATAAAAAAAATGTAAATTCATAAAATTTTATGGGCTTGGCTATCTAAAGCATTATTTTTCACATTTTAGCGATATCTCGTGATCTCATGAAAATTGCCAAAAAAGTTTATGAATACACAATACAGAAATTTGCCCTCACAAGTTTATTGAAACACCATATGCACCGCAACAATGTGCTCGTCTAATCTAATCAGTAGAATGGCCATCACTTTATATGTATTGGTTTTAGTTGTTCTCTTCGGTAATCATTTTGACCAATTTATGTCTGACTGGTTTCTGGAAATCGTTCCTGGGGATCTGGTCGATGAATCGCACACCTCCTCGCAGTTTTTCGTCGTCGGGAACTTTGTCTGCAATTCAAAATTTCCATTTGACAACCTGACTACGGTTAAATAAATACAGAAATACACACCTTCAACAAATTTATGGATGTCTTCAGCCGTTAACTGACTCCCTTCCTTGCGAACGACGAACGCAAGCGGCAGCTGACCGTAGATTTCGTGCGGCAGACCCACAACCACGGCGTCTTTGATCTCCGGATGAAGTAAGAGGTACTTTTCCAAGTTAGCCGGAGCAATCTACTCAACAAGGATCATCAACTTGGTCAATACTGCACATAGGGGTTTTTATACGATTTTTCTAGTTCATTTTCAGGGACTTTTCAGGGTGAAATGAAGGTTTTTTTTAGGGACTTTCCAGGGATTTTGCCGTGTTTTTTTTCGAGGGTATTAGTTTACTTACATGGGCGTTTTTGTACTTGATCAGTTCCTTGTATCTTCCAGTAATGAAGACATTGCCATCCTGATCGTAATATCCCTGATCTCCGGTATGACCCCATCCATCGATAATAGTGTTCTGTGTTGCCTTCACAATAAAACATAAAATTAAATTAACTTTCACAAAGTTTTGAGATTGTTCTGTACTTCTTGGTTTCCGTAGTAGCCTTGCATCATAGTCAAGGATTTCAAGCAGATTTCTCCGATTTGATTAGGGCCGAGCTTCTCTCTTGTGTCAGGATCGATAACCTACACGAAAAATAGTAAATCAAAATCATGAAATCATAAAATGCAATCGTGAGTTTTAGTGCTGACCTTCAGTCTGCATCCCGGCATGATCTTACCACAGGAACCGACAATGTGACCTTATGAAAGAACGAGATTTTAAAGCTGGAGTAATTGAATGTAATTTAATTAGACTACGTTCTTGAGCAGTTTTGTGTTGGAGAGATTTCAGTTCCGAGGGTCTTGGTAAATTGGAGACGCACATTCCGACTTCCGTCATGCCGTAATTCTATTAGAATTAGTTTCATAATTAATTGAATTAGATTCAGTACACGTATTTCTGATTGACGATTCCAATCAACCTCGGATCTTCACTTAGAATTTTAATGGACCGAGTATTTATCCAATGATCTTAATGGTATTTACAGTCCACGTGACTTGACTGACCAATCAGCTATGAGAAAGAAATTCAAGCCAAAGTTTTGAAACTTACGGTAAAAAGATGAGCCAGGTTGGGAAGTTTATTGAACAAATCCTTCTCGTAAAAAGGGTTCATGGCTGAACCGCCTGCCGTGAAAATTTTCACGCTGGACATGTCGTATTTTTCAAGGTCCGGAGTCCGGCAGATGATGGCCACGTGAACTGGGAACGCCGATATCGCAGTTGGCTAAAATAATCAATAATAAATACAAATCATGGTACGATTAAATAGTGGACCTTGTATTTATCAATGGCAGGGACGAGACATTCGTCAGTGAAGTCCGAAAACATGAAACCTTCGTTGTAGTTGAGGCTGCAGATTAGAAACGCCAGTATCCCCCCTGCGTTAGTCAGCGAGTTGATCCACATGAACTTTGCATCTTTCCCAAAAGACGTGCTGAAATGTGGTAATTTGAATCAACAGTTTTAAAAGCATGGCTTTAGTTAAGTTATACTTGGACAATGACATAGATCCCATGATAATCTTGGCCGGGTAGACGATAGGTTTGGGAAGTCCCGTAGTTCCACTCGAATACATGATGACGGAAATAGTTTCTTCGAGGTCGACGACAACTTTCTCGGGACATTCTGTTGAACAAAATTGTTAGAAATTTGGTTCTTGTTCTGGTACAGTTTGAATAGTAAAATTACCCGAGCCATCATCGTTGAGCAAGACATCGAACGGAGTGCATCCCTGGTAGTTACCGGCAATGACGAAGATTTCTTGGATGAAATCAAGGTCCTTGACAGCTTGAAGAACCCGTTCCACCCGCAGCTGGTCAGTGACGATAAAACGCGGCTTCATTTGAATGCAACGGTCGCGGATATCGCCTGTGACATCAAGTAGTTGAATTACCCGGCAAATTTATTCCGGAATTGCGGTAGTCTTATACTTGTTATGATAACGTGCGATAAGGTAACTGTGCATCCTCCCAAATGGAAGTTGGCCATCAGGGTTAAAGGCAACTCCAAGAAGTTGGTTGTCATGACGGCTAATCTGTCGCCTGCTCGAAAGTCTCTCCTGTGTAGACCAGAAGCAATGCGCTTCACTGCCGGGATGATTTCTGAGTACTTCATGGTCTTCTCCGTCGATACGTCCGTCTAGGGGCAATTAGAATCTATGAATTAACTATTAGAACTAATTATAAATCATTAAACTTGTACCAGCCAGTTTTTATCGCCGCTTTTCTCGATGTTGGTCGTAAAATTGTCGAAGAGCCATTCGGTGACTGTTTCGTGGCGGATCACCACTTCTCCTTTGCGTTCCTCGTCCACTTCAGGGACTAGTTCGTTATCTACGATCGGCATTTCGCTTTTTTGGGGGTGTTTGAAGCGAGTACTGAACTCAACTGGACGAAACTGAAACTTGAACAGGAACGAGACTGCATCCTAGGTTCTATTTCTAGATTTCTTACACGTGGATCGTATTGTATCAGGGCGAGTTCCTTATCGGCAAGATAAAGCAAAGAGCCCCATTGGAGTTCGGGTTTTCCTAATTTATTGTTTGATTTACCATAAAAGACTCTATTATCTAGAATTTAATATTCATATTTTCAGGGTGTATGAATCTCCATTGTATTGTATGGCAATGAATATAATTGTGCTGTGAATAAGTGTTAAGTTGAATGATTCTTAAGCTTGCAGTACAGTAAATTATATAAATAACATTTGTTATCAAAGGTACATTTGTTTTTTGTACGCATATTTTGCTACGGTTCATCTGCGATAAACAATTCCCTTTGTCTAATTTCGTTCTTCTCTATTTTCGCTACACTTTATCACACATGTACCTCACATGTATACTTTAAGCACTTATTTTAACACACATGATATTACATTTGATTTATTAGTAATAATTTTGTGCTTTTTTTTGTCTACGTGACCACTGGCAGAACGTTGGATTGCCCAATCACTCGGAAGAAATCCATTATCTGGTGAACTGATCGTGAGAAAAATCACAAGACATCATTAGAATGAAGAGCACCCTGATAACAGTTGATAACAGGATTGTAATTTCCTGTCAACATGTAGTTCAACCTTAATTGATATTCGTAGCAACACCTTTGTGACTACTATAAAACAGCTGAACGCTGTCACACCATCTACAACAGTAGTAGCTCTAACAACACTACGACAATGTCTTCCGCGGACGCAGCAAACGTAAGTAGTAGTCTTTGAGCTACTTTAAGATCAACTCATTAACAGTAATTAATTAGTTGGATGAATTTAATCCTTTTTTTCAGGTTTTTGTCGATTCTGATCCTCGAGCCAACGCTGCTGGACCCATTACGGACCAGAATGACACCACAACAACGTGCAACTATTACAGTCAGTGGTCTGATAAGGTAAATAAATGCTCACTAACTACCAACCAAAGTCAAATTTAAACTTTTAATTGCTTTTTTTAGTACGAAGTTGACATGGAGCAAAGTAGTTACAACGGACCTAGACACGTAGTCGAGTCTTTCGTTCAGCTTAACTTGGACCGAAACGTTCGCGTACTGGATCTGCTAGCTGGAACCGGTCTCGTAGCCCGACTAGTAAGTAGTAAGCGTTCTCCAGAATCAGTTTTTATCTAACAGCTACTTGAATCTAGCTTGCCAATCATGGTTATACAAATATCGACGCCATTGACGGATCCGATGACATGTTGCATTTATCAAGAGCGAAGAATCTGCACAAGAATTACATCGTCTCGTATCTGGGAAACGGAATCCAGACCCCCATTGAATCAGGTGAGATTATAGACGATTTTAAGTACGTTTCATTAATTAGATTTTATACAGAAACTTATGACGCCATCGTAGCTTCGGGGTGTTTCGCGCCGGGCCATTTGTACGCGGATGTTCTACCAGAATTGCTTCGTGTTGTCAAAAAAGGTGGAATCATTGCTTGGGCGATGCGCAAGAACTACAGCGAAGAGTCTGAGAAGTTCATAAACTTCGAAAACGAAGTCCAGACGCTTGTTGACCAGCAAAAATGGCGCCATTTTGTGGCTCGAAGAGAAATCTCGCAGTATCTTCTGGGACACGATGGATATGTCTACATCATGCAGAAGATTTAAATCGAATATCAAAGTGGAATTTTGGCGGGAAGTTCAAAGTTCGGTATTCCGCCCAGTTATTGGAGAAATGAACAATAAACAAAAACGCACGTGGCGCTTCAAGCAGACGAACTGTGTTACTTTCTAAATAATATTTCAATTTATTTAAATATTCAATAATTTGAATTCCATGTTACACAAAGAGCAGACGACACAGAAGCTGAAAAATCAAGTAGGACAGCGAAGAAAAACCAAGAGAGATCTTTAAGAAATTAATTTCAAAATCAACAATCGTATTTTTCATGTTTGTTTGTTCTTTCGCGTGTCTCTGGGAGATTGGATTTTCAAACAGCAGTGAAAAGTGAAACGTGACTAGAGTAATACACAGTGTAAAATTCCAACTGAAAAGTGGAAATCTTTCGCTTGAGGAGGATGTACAGTACAGCAAATCTCAGACGATATCTGCAAGACAGTGTCCGTCCTGATAATCGTTGGACAGGATGCGCTTGGCGAGCGAGTCCGCGTTGTTGATGGCCGCCATGGAGGTGAGGCTTATGGAATCGGCCAAATTGCTGACATAGCCGTTGAAGGGCCACTGGCAGTTGAGCTGTAAAGGTAAACTTATTGACGAGGGCATCGAGTTGACCGCTCCCGGTAGAATCTGATGAAGCTTCTCGGCGCAACGGTACAGGAACATGTAATCGTCTCTGTTGGACCAGATGTTGGGTCTCTTATTGTGCACCAGCTTGGCGTACATGTAAATATCTACATGCTGCTCTATCTCCATTTGGCTGAGAATGGTCGTCAAAGAGCACAGGGTTGCAGCTTCCGTGCCACCGTATCGATCGACTACAACAACAGGACTGTTGTTGTTGTGGTTCAACTTGGACACCAACTTGGGTAATTGGAACAAATCGCTCTCTGCAGCAGCTGCACGGTTGTACGGCCATCCCGGACACAAGATAAGGCGGACGTGGAGCTCGTAATCGTCTTGCAAGGACTGAGCCGCTATCTCCACTTGCGTTACGTGGCCAGGACGCGGGTTGACGCCAAACTCCGGTAAGGTTACTTGCTGCTCCCGCAAGAAGCGGACGCGGAAATTCTCAAAGTCTTCATCGGCTTTGATTCGCGGCCAGAAAACTGGAAAGCCTTCCTCGGCAGTGTCTGAAAGAACGATGACGGTTTGTGCGTTGTGGTCCCACACCATTTGCCAGAAATCGCTTATGGTCGACTCCAACGGGTGTTGCGTTAAAATAAACTGCCGGAGGTTTTTATATCCTAATAACACAGTAAAATAAATAGGTTTAGGATAAACGAGGAAAACCAGAACTTCCGTTTGGCTACCTTGAACCCACGTTGCATTAATGTAGTCACTTCCGTCGATTCCCGCCTTGGGGGTTAAGTAAACGCGTCCGCTTTCGACGGGGACCAGAACCGCGTTGCGGTTTTTGAGGACGTTCACCGGTAAGGCTGCGGAAGTTAACTGAAAGTCCCTAGGGATGAAACTGGTCACCAGGTGAAATTCGTGATCCAGTAGGTGCCATTTCAGACTGGACGACGTACTATTAAGCGACGAGACGGTCGTATTGAGCGTACTGCCCATCGACGAAGTCCCGTTGAAAGACTCCCAAGGTTCAGCGACAGGTATCCCGCTCTTTATTTTAAAACAAAATAAAAGGAAACCATCAGTTTGCTGTAAAGTGTAAAATAGATGAAGAGAAATGTTACCCGTAAAAGCTGGATGTACTTGGAGATCTGACTACGATGTATGTTAGTTTCCCCGGCTTGAATCGCTTCCAAAAGGGCGTCGTGGATGAAGACGTACTGCTCCTCGGTCTGGACCAAGTAGTTTCGCTGATTGCGGATATGGCAGAGGAAGCCTCGTATGTTCAGTTGACCTTTAGCTTTAATCTGTTTCAACATGGCGTCCAGGACTATGTAGGTTCCGGTTCGTCCAACTCCGGCACTGCAGTGGACAACGATAGGGCCAGCTCCCGAAGGGTTAGCAGCCGAAGACTGGCGAACGAAACTCAAGATTGGAAGTGGGTGTTCCGGGGTTCCATGATCGGGCCAGTTGGTGTAATGATACTGGACAACTGTCCGCTCCATGTTGAATTTCTTTCGTTTGACCTTTAGCAGGAATAACAATGAAACAAATCGCGTAAATGAATGTTTCTAAGTTACCTTCAAGTTTTTGATTGTGAATGTGCGCACTGTATACGTTGCATGAACTTCTTCATGAACCAGGGTCACTTGGACGATTCCGTAGATTTCGCTGCCTTCTTTCGGCCAGTACATGTCGCATTTTCGCTATTTTCAGAACAAAATTGGGCTACAGGTTTTGTTCGCAGGGATAGGAAGGGGAATTCTAGAGACAAACTTACGCGGCCCCGCTCAATCAGATTCGTAATCATGACAATGACTGCGACGCGCTGCTCCCAAATCATACGCCAGAAAGCATCAAAAGTAGACGGCAAAGGGCCCTATTTTGTCAATTGATACGTAAGAAAATAATTAAGGTAGAGAAGGAATCAACCGAGCAGAACCTGTGTTCCAATGTAGGCCCGGCTCTGCTGGAAACCGTCGATAAAATTGGCGTTGATGTAATCGGCGGACCTTTTATGACCGGGTAAAGGTCTAAGCTGCACGCGAGTATGATCATCTAAAGGAAAGCCCCCAAGTAATAAAAGACCAAGGTTTAGTTTCAAAAATAGATTCGATTTAAGCATGAAGAGCAGATAAGACGATAACTAGAAAATGGAAGGTTAAGTTTTCTAACGTACATGCCACGATGTTCAAGTATCTATTCTTGGCTTTATTATCTTCGCTCAGGGAGTTTTCAGATCCTAAATCGCTGCAACACGCGACCCCCTGAACCGACTCGTACTCTTTGGAGAACCCGATGTCTCCATCAGCATGAAGCGCAGACACGTGCTGGCCAAATAGTTTTATCGGAATAGGACCTGGTTAAATTTGAGTCGTTATCTTCACAAACGTATTCCAGCCGAATAAATTGCCAAATCCTTACCTTCGGTGTTTAATCCGTAAGCTTTGGGTTTGCCGTCGAAGTAGTTCTGATCGATGACTACATCGCTCGGGATCACGTGACCCCCGTCCCATGGAGGATGTGTGGGTGGAGGGTGCGGGTTACATCCGTCGTCGAGATAATAGTACGTAGCCTAGAGGTTAAAAAAAATGAGTTGTAGATTTATCACAGTTAAGTTTTCAAGATGAAAAAACCACCTGGAAGAATTTACGCCAGAGTATAAAGGCTAAAATGACTAGGGTAAGCGCGAAAGATGCGCAAACGAGAACGGCTACGAGGCCGGCACTAAGTTCGAGGTTTCCTTGCGTCCGTTCGGCGTCTGCTAACAGAGCCTGGCGATCGCAGTCCTGCGAAACGACGATTTTACGCGAGTCAGAGAACTGTCCGTAACAGATTTTCTCAGCGCTGAGAATGCTGTAGGTGGCTGCTCGGAGCTGAACTTCGTACATCGAGTCCGTAGTCAGATTCGGCAAGAACATCTAATGCAAAGAAAAAACGTTTACAAGATACGATCTGGCGTAAGGTATGTTAAGGCTACCCTATGTTCAAGCCGTTCAGACGTTGTTGCTATAGTAACCTCGCTAAAGTCCCATTCGTCCTCCCTCCTTTCAAAAGCAAGCAAAATTTAGATATCTATTACAACAATGTTACAACAACTGGGCTAACCTGTAGTAAACGAAGTACAAGTCGATTGATCTGTTGAACTCTGACGGTCGGTGCCACTGAAGGAAAAGTGTATCGCTATTGTGGCATGTCAAGTTGACTATGCGGGGCTGACTCGGGCCTTTGACGTCAGTCTGCACAATGATGGGTTCCGAGGGCTCGCCCTCGTGGTTCCCCGAGAAGGCTTTCAGCCATATTTTGTATTCCGTGAACGATTCTGTCCAAAACAAACTGCCATTACAACTGAAAACAGTCGGTTATGTATAAAACTCACCCAAGCTGAGTAAAGTATGAGTCAGGTATGTTTCATCACTGCGTATACTCTGAACTCCAGTGTAGTTCTTGTGCATGTAAAAGATGCGATAACCTTTGATAATACCATTCGGCTGTTCAGGTTTTCTCCACGACACTGAGATACTGGAATCTGATACGCTGACGACCGTGACATTGGATGGTTTCCCAGGAGCTTTTATAAAAATCAAAACAATAAAATGCTGCCATTGTTTACAGCTTTATCCGCCATCTAGTGGGCAATAAAATAACTAGAGATGAGACTTACCGCCTTCATCCGTCATGGTAATGACCGTTGAAGGGGGTCCCAATCCTTCTGGGTTGAAAACCTGGACTGAGATGACGTACTGCGTGAAAATGTTGAGTCCATGAAGGGTGTAACTCTGATAAATGAAGAGAACAATGAAAACTGAGGGTCAAACGATCCAAGACTAGAATAAGTGAAAACCTCAGCGTTGGGTTCTTTGAGGTAGATCTCCGCGACGTCGTCAGGGGCGCCTCGGTCCCTCTGTTTGTAAGCCAAACGATAGCCGAGGAACTCGCCATGAATCGTTGACTTAGGGGGCGGTTTCCAGGTTAAATTAATCGATGTAGAGCTCGTGTTGTGGGCTGACGTTATCTGCGGCTTTCCATCGGGAACTGAAAAATTCACAAAATTTCCAGCAAACTTTGCTTTCATCTTCGCTCCAACTTCCCATTTCTCTTTTGTAATTTATGTCTGCCCCCATGCGTAAATCATACAAAAGCAACACAGTAACTGCATTACAGGTGACACAGAGACGACAGCTCCGCAGAGCGACATGATAATGCAATACAGTCTTAACCAAGAAAATGAGAAGCGAGTGAATTTGTGACGAAGTAAGCCCCGTAAAAGCTGATATTTTAGACTCGAGAGGAAGCGCCATAACTACAATTTGCTATCACTAGTGCTGGCAGTGGCGAAAGTTTTACCTTCTCGTAAAGTGACGATAAAGTAGGAATCGCGACTCGGTGGACTAGGTCCCAGGGCACTAACTGCAATTACCCGGAAACTGTAGACAGTAAAGGGTAGCAGACCGATGACCTGGCATAGTGTCACGTTACTGGCCGTTGGTACTGTGTTGTTGACATCCCAGTCGCCGTCCTCGCCCATTCTGTTGTCATAGCAATCAAAATAATTAGTCCTCACACACACACACATGGAACTTTTTCTTTGCCCCCCCCCTCCCACAAACTCAGTGCAACCACAACCCATTCTTTTCTTGTCCCCTTCACCCCACTCCCGCACAACTAGTGCAGGAGCCGAACTATGCCAGCTGATACATCCATGAAAACTACTACAACCCTTCTTCATCTACTAGAGTAGGAAGTTACAGAACTTTGAAAAAAAAAACTGAAATACAAATCAGGGGCTGCGTTCAGGAGGGTGTGATGATAAAAAAATTGAGTACGTAAAGTACCCCTGGTTTAGTTTCCAAAGTACTTTGAAACTGAAAACTGCCTACAAGCTCCAGTTGTTAAGAGTTTTAGATTCCTCTTAATGCTAAAGTGAAGGATTCTGTCAACTACATGTTGTTAACTGCCACGTAGGGCCAATCCATCAGCCCACTTTACGTAGTTGATTGCCTCAATCATGTTTACGCTGCATAACCAATTACTTATGGAACTCAGGGCTCGTGCGTACCCCTTGTCCCGTACAAAACGGGCCGTTAGAGAATCCTACGGTGAATCCCGAGTCTTCCGCGTTTCCCCCCTTATGAACCAGAACTTGTATGTTACGGTAAGTAAGTGGGGGATGAAGATGGATAGTCAGTTCTGCAAAACAGGCCTGTAATCAGTCGAGATCCTCTTAACCCCCTGCTTGCGTATCATCTGGGACAAACACAAGGGGGAGGTTTTGACCCTGCCCCCTTTTTGAACCCCGGCAAGAGTAAAGTGCTTTAATGCAGCGACTTAATTAACTCGAGTTGCCGCCTTTGACTAAGTGCATCAGTTTGCAGCCAGTTCTAGCCAATTATACTAATACTGTAAAATACCTCGTTTGGACCACGTAGTGTAGAAGGGGGGAGCCGTGAGTATTCAAACTCGGTGCCCATGACAGATTCACAGAGCGGGACGTAAAACTGATAATTAATGGTCGACCCGGAGGATCGGGAACATCTGCAAAACACAATCAAATTAGTCTTAAATATCTCATGCTTGTTCATCAATTTAAATAAATGGAACTGAACATGCATCAAACGTTTTAAAGAAATGAAATTCCGAAGATGGTGGGGGAGAGTAAAGTGGAGGAGTTTGGGGGGGGGAGGGGGCTGGGAAACCTAGGGAACCCCCCATGTGGTTGTGATTTGTCCGGGGATAGGCCTATTCATCAGAGGCCTTCAACGAGCAGCATGCTCCATCATCATAAACATCTTTCGACTAATATTATAAATCACTGGATTAAATTCCTTTATTCCGTCCTTTTAAAACGAATATTACATCCGATATATAATTTCTCAAATTTATATCCCGAGAATATCGATTATACCGACTTTTTGTAACGATCAGTCATACCGAATGCTTGTATATATCTGGTTGTTTTTGAAGATGCTTAATTGCTTGTTTCGGGTAAAGTTGAAAATTCTTGTAATTTCCTGGTGATAATTAGGGGTTGTGGTGAAGAATTAGATTAACGATGTTCACTATCAATACGTTGAAGACGGCGAAATATGTAAATGGACTTTGCCATTCATTAGATATGGCGGGCCTGTCAGGTAATTAGATATTTCTCCCAGACTCGCGCTTTCCAAGGGATTTAATGATCCTTTGTGGAATTTCGTTTTTGCGAGATTTTGCTGGTGCAGACCATGAAATCTTCGAGATTTTTACTCAAGATAATCTCCATTAATCTTGGCTGTGATCTTCATGATAGACTTTGTGCAAGCAAAACAGAGAATGATTCCCAAAAGAATCAAGAATCTTACTGCACGCGGATGTATCATTCATAATGGGAATGACTTTGGTAAATTTTTCTAAAGAATCTTTTGAGTAATGGCCGCCGGGAATATACGACAGAACCAGGAAGGAATTTGATAGCATATGTAATTAATTTGATTAAGGACGACATGGCAAGCGGGTAAGGGGGGAGTGAATTATAAAGTAGTACAAGATTCAATGGCTGACAGCGACAAACGATCGTCCAATCTCAGTGGCGACAGTGCTAAATGTTTAAACGCTACCAAATAGTCCGACAGCAGGGGCTGGCAACTACATTCACCAATGCGTGTACAATTCAAACTACTTTCAAAACACGAAAAAATAGTTTCTGAAGGATGAGTGTAGTTCACCATTCACATAACATTATGTCAGGAATCTTGGAAAATCTTTGAAAATTCTTGGTTTTCGGTTCTACGGTGTAACATAAAAGCATTGAACGCTATGAAGGGTGATAATGAGTGATAACTAGTTGATAACAGGATGGCTATACGTCCATTTTGACGGATGGTCACCTAGCAAATGTTTCAGCGCCATTCTCACGGCAAAATAAGCGGAAACTTCCCCTCAACAAATGCAAAAATTGGTGTTCAATCATTCTGTTCGAACGAAATATGAATAACTTGATTGTATTTTACTAATTAATTAGTTGAATTGTGCAAGAGCCATGGAAAGCATGTCAAAACATTTATATGAACCTATTAAAATACTACGTAGTTTCATTAAGAAA
Source organism: Eulimnadia texana (assembly GCA_002872375.1). NCBI lineage: Eukaryota > Metazoa > Arthropoda > Branchiopoda > Diplostraca > Limnadiidae > Eulimnadia > Eulimnadia texana. The sequence goes on from NKDA01000001.1 coordinate 17,940,602, forward strand.
ATTATTTAAATCAAATCAGATAAGTAACCGGTTAGCGGGTCTTTAACCCGACGTGTGAACATTCTGACCTGATGCTCCAATTCTCCCGCGACACCGACGCTTATCGGCAGTTCATGAGAAAGGTCACATTTTTCACGCAACTCCCACAAAAAATACCAAAAAAACCAAACGAACAAAATTTCACTTTGTTTAATAGTCTATTTAATTTCTTTTTGCCAATGAATACCCCGAGAAGGCCTCTCTCTGACTTGAATGCAATTAAAATCATAAAGGCAATGCTGCGTTCAATCACCTTGACGTTAATTGGGAGTTCCATTAGAAAAACTTTCTGAATATCTTTTACAGCCATCAGAAATTTCAAGAGGCACATTATAATTAACGTTGATTGAATTTGACTCTTGGAACAGTTTTTGTAGGATTTTTTTTCTTTCGTTTTAGACATGACTCTCAAGAATAGCAAACCCTTTCGCCATATTGAGCAGGAAGAGAAGCCCAGAATTAATGGCATTATACTCGGCGATGCATTCGTCTTTGTATAACATCAAAGAATCATAAATGGAGGTACGAGTCGAAAAGAAATGACAAAGTCTCCCCGAGTCCAAGTAAGACGGGAAGAAGTCGAAGGCAAGGCCCCTGGAAATTGACAACTCTCGAGGGCACGTGTGGACCCTTTGAAGTCGGTCGTGTAAACCTTTTAAGCAGACGACGCTTTGTTATGGTCGTTAGTTCCCTATGCATGGATTGCCATCCTCATCCTTCATCTCTTCCCCGATGATTCTCCACGCCAACTTGTAATGACTTTTAAGACCGTGCGTCTTGTGTCTTCTCAAAGGGACCTAGGGTTCAGAATGCTTCAAAACAAGATGATTACGTGATCAGTTTATGATACAAGGTTCTTCAAAATGGAGAACTTTGACCTGACATGACCATGGAGCTCTCGACAGAACGACTTTCAGGATTCACGCCAGATGAGGGAGAGTTTCCATGGAACCAGTAGCTCAAACTCGAGAAAGGTTTTATATTCACGAAAAATCCCTCAGTGGAATTCCCAACTCAATCTGCAGACTCCTAAAAATTTAATCCCAACTATTGAAATATCTAGTTGGGTGCTGAATCAATATATTGAATACCCAAGGACTGAAAATTCTAAAAGGGACTATCCTCCGAGATTTTGTTACCCAGTACTTTTCAGCTTTCTTTTTTTTTGGCTGTTGAAGGATTGTGGAAGGATTGGAAGAAACTTCAAACGAAAGCTTATCATTTCCGTTTCACTTCGGTAGAGTCTCAATGGGAGATCCTAAGACTCGTTTATGAGGATCCTAATGGCGTTTGTACATAAGGAACCCATCCTGAAAGGCATATCACCACTTCCGATGCGCACATTAAAGCGGCCGTTTATGACGATCCAGAGCTGTCGTGTTCACGCACCTAGACACACTGTTATCATCACATTATCATTCCATTACTACCTCCTACTCGCCATTCATTCGGGTACGTTACACTGATACCTAAGGTCACCGTATTTTGTTTGAGATTTCGCGTCTGTAAAGTTCGTTCCTTCCTTAAAAAAATGGCTGCCACTTTTAAAGGGACAAAAGATCTTTTTTCCTTTATAAGTTTGTTTACTCAGTGACAGTAGCTTGAAGAGATGAACTCATAACATCTTTTGCGCATCTCGTTTATGATGTCTTCGCTTCTATAAAAAGAAGAGATCCAACGTTTTTTTTTCTTTCATGACGACAAAAGAAATTAAAAAAAGGAAAAACAAAACTGCCAAGACACCAAGGGACTCGTAAAGCAAGGTGAAGATCTTCATCAAAATGACTAATCATAAAAAATTCAAGATTAAATTTCAGACGGAGATATAGGTGGTGTAACAAACAAAGAAAAACTGAAATTTTTCAAAAAATGTTTCCACATGGTTTCAACGTTTCCTGCACCCCTAAGTGTTCCAAGGGAAACAATTTGAAAATCGATTCAGTGGTGAAAGACAGGGTGTGAAATTGGCAACAATATCTTCATTATAAAGAGTCTCTAACTGCGGAACCAAGCTTATTCGATGAAATCAATACTTTCAAAAAGCTGCACAGCAAAAGGGGATACAGGAGTCCCAGTGAAAATTTAAGACTAATCCCCAAACTACTAGTACACCTTTTATAATCTAGAAGTATTAGGCTTTAGGGGGGAGTGGTTCTCTTTTTAATAACTATAGAGGGGAAGCAGATACTCGTCGGGTATGTTTTTGTTTGACTTCAGGACAGGGGGAGAAGTTCCCGATCCTCTTGAGCGTTTATGTGTGCCAAACGATGTGATTGAACGAGGGGCGATCGGAGTCTAAGCTGCCTCCGGTGGCGCTTTTTGGTCCCCATGCCTGCCCCTTCTCAATCGACCAGAACCTTCGAGGGCATAAAGATAAGAGAAAGCCCGGGGGGAAACTATTGTGTCACTTACAATTCGCTATAAAGTTTTTTTTCAGTCTATGGAGCTAAAGAAAACATCTGACTACAGAGTGTGTAGGGGGTGACGAAAGTCAAGTATGTACAGAGAACTTTGTATGGTATGCCTTCTCAAAATTTCTGCTTGAAGGACACTAGCAGGTGTAATAGTCGTAGGGGCTAGCAGGTTGCAAACTAGACTTATCAGTTATCGTCCCGTGCTTTTCCTACACTTTAAAAATTCTGAATCAATTATTTTAGTTTGATTTTTCCGAATACAGCTGATCTAGTAAAGGGTGAATCAGAAAGTGGTGAATAAAATTTATCTGCACTTCTGTGGTAGTCATACTGGCAACATATGTCACCGAGTAACAAGCGCACAGCCGGGCCTCGAATTGCACAGTAGGGGATATTGTATAGGCTTGGATAATGGACTTGGGAACTCTGGGACTTCCTTTGCAGTTTAGGTTTTTTTGTTGCTCTAGGAGTCGAATAAATTTACTGGGAAGTTAGCAAAAGCCTAGAACTGCCATCAATTAAGCTTCACAGGATTTGATGCACCGCACGTTACACGCATCCAGTTCACTGATGCATCATAGTAACTTGGGAGCAAAGTGGTGGCAGCTGTAAATACTCATTTCCATCATGTTACGGCCAAGTGATAACTGAAGAGCAGTAATATCAGCTGAGACCCTCAGTCAATATAATTCAAACAGTTTTCGCGTGCCTCCCTCGCTCCTATACCAGCAGTATATCATTAAGAGACTTCCAGCCGAGTGGAAAAAGTAGGGAAAAAAGGAGAAAAGAAGAGCAAGGCTCAACGGGAATAAATTGCAAGAAAATTGAGAGATCAATTTGGGGGTGGGAAGCTGCCAAAGGTAGTTTTCCCTACGGGGGTGGGTGCAGCGTGGGTAGTCGTGTGTGACAATACAAAGGAAATAAAGTTGACTCTGCACATCAGAGCACGAGGCATAATGCAAACAACGCCACTGGAGAAAGAGGGGAGAAAAATTCATCACAAGAGGATTTGTGCAAACGAGAAAAATAATATATATCTTGTCCAAAAGTCCCCACACTCCTCTTTTCCCCTTCACAAAAGCATCTAGCAGGCACTTCATTTTGTTTTCAGAGGATCCTTCTCTCTCAGTCTATAGCAACCTTCCGCCCAGCTTAACCTTTCCGGTACGTGATATTAGGTAAAAGCTGCGCTGGATAACAAAAAATCGCCTTTGCCTTTCTGAGTTGAAGGATGCAACTATAGACTTGTGGCGAGGTTTCAGAGAACAAGTCACGTCACGGACAACGAGGTCGCCATTAGACGTGACCTCAGAGGATGATTGTCAAAGGGACAACCGAGTTGTGAGGGGGTACAGCTAGTGCGTAGACTTCTGGCTGTGCAACTGTAACCGTCTCCGACAAAAAGGATGAGGAAATATACACTGGAAAGGATGAAAAATGATCTTGTCTCGGTGTAACGTTGGTGGGGACGAGATATACTGCTCTTATGGTCCGAGTTTTCTTTCAGCTAGAACTGACACGCATGATAGACTGCTTGATATTACTGCAGAAACCTTTTACAATCTCTCGTGTCAGCGTCAGTTGGTCAGAGTTAAGAAGTCAACAGATCTTTCGCGTACAACGATAAAAAAAAACTTCATAAGGTTTCTGAAGCATCCGTAAAAAGCTGCCCACCAAGACAGAAGGTACTATAAATAGATGGATAGTTACTTACCAAGTACTTTTAGTTGGACGACTGCTTCAGGACGTCTGCGCTGGTTGACTAAGCAGATATAGTCTCCGTGATCTGAAGTGCGGACCGCCCGAAAGGACAGTCCGTAAGTTTGCAAGTCGAGGCTGGATCGTTCTTGCTGATGCCAGACGATCACCGCATCGCTGTTGTATTCGACCAGTTTGATTTGATGCTGCGAGGAAGAAACGGTTGCGTTGGCGTGGTACTTTTCGTCCAGACATCCCTGGCACCTCCACTCCAAAGAATTTACCAACGACAGCTCATTGACACCGGGGCAGGGCAGTGTGACGTTGGTTCCAGCTTGTGCTGTCACCGTCTCGACAGGCAACGTGGCAACATCTATTACGAAAAACAATACATGAAATCAATTGTGAAATAATTTGGTTTATCGAGCACTCTCTAGATTAAACTGAGTAGTGGAGACCGTTTTTCAGTTTAAAATAAAAGTAAGCCGAAGTAACGAAATCTTCCTCGAACATCTTACGCTAAGTGTAACAAATCAGAGCAGAAGCTATTAGTAGTTCTAGGAACCGGTAATGGCCACAGAAGAAGAGACTTCAACCAGAGTACTCCAGTTTTATGTAGCCAATATCAGAGGTTCGAAATGGATGCTACAAATTATCAAGCATTAAAGTTAAGCTAAACTAAAATGACGTATGAAGTATTAAGGGATTTTGAATTCGTCCACTTGGGTAAATCCCTAAGTAATTTGTCGCGGACCCAGGTATAACGAGACCGAGATGAAACAAACGATCTTTCTAGTTGCACGAGTTCTCCTCTACGTCATTTGCGGAGGAGCTTTTCCACTTTTGACAAGTTGTGACGGTTAAACAAATGTCGTGTACCGACTATCTTGTTCCGGCAGACTACGCCTTGGAAACTTCCCCAGTTCCACTGCAGACGTACTGTGAAGCCAAAATTCTTCAGAAAGTAAATTCGTCCGCAATCCCTTGGAATAAGATTATACTGCTTTCCCCCTAATTCTGCTGGATAATTTACTTTCCAGAAACTTCTCCGGTATATTTCTTATTTTTTGGATTATTTTGGTTTCATGCGCTGTTATTATGAATTCTGTTGCATTTTTTGCCGAGCGATGCTAAATATTCCACGAAGCAGCCCAGATAAAGCTCAATAATTTAGTGAAAAGCAAAGGAATCTCGGTAGAGGAAATCCCAAAGTTTCTTTTACCAGATCCCTTGAGGGAGTACCAAAAAATATCTCTGAAATTACACTAAGGCACAGAACACTTGTGTCGAATTTGCCGCTAGGAAGAGTGAATTAGCGTGCCGCAATTGCCGGACTTCCGGTCTTTATTGACCAATAGAATAGCCTATAGCTGCTTTCTACGACAAATTTCCTTGGCAAACCGAAAGAAAAGAAAGAAAACAGGAACTATAATCAGCTTCAAGCACTACGAATAGAAAATATGACACTAAAATTCAGACTTTCTATACTTTTTTGTAAATAAGGTTATTTATGAGGAGGAAAAGTTCGCCCAAGGCTCTCACGTGAAAAATGGCCAGTGGTCATTTTTTTTAATTTGCCTCTTCCGGTTCGCCGGAAGTTGACGAACCCCTAAAACCATCGAGTCCCACGGGAAAACTTGCGCATTATCCACACAAAAGTGTTTAACAAGAGGCTTTCGTGCCGCTGGCTATCAGGGTACCATTGCAAATCGTAGTTTTTATTACTTTTTCCTTTTCTCAGCCAAATGAAAGTGTCATTTGCCTTTTGCTGAAATCTCTTTTGCACACCGCGCAACTAAAAAGGGTCCCACAAACAGGTTAGGTCCCTTTATGATTCCTTGTTTCACACAGAAGGGCCTTTCCTTTATTGAGAAGGGGCCTGACATTAAAGGTACCCGTTTTCGGCAACCGGGAAAGGTGAAGCTACTGTTTGACGGACATTCATCTTTTGGTGAATCCATAATTTACACAAAGGCTAGATCTGAAACGGTAACCTTAAGAGAAAGGACCATACAACTTGCACAGGGTCCTTCTGGCTCTGATCCAGCAAACTAAGCGGATAGTTTTGGAACCGCTTATGCTTATTTAATGTTGCCTGTCGAAGCTTGGGTTTTAGCGTTTGTATACACAGAACGTGAGTGAGATTACAAATAACGGACTCGGTTCTGTACCGTGTTTCTCCGCGAAAACATTTTACAGAAGGTAAACACAGTGTCAAGAAATTATGTTGCATGTAACCAAACTGTTAAAAGGATTCTTTTTAAACTTTCGGGGAACTTACACAAAAAAATACAACTTGATTACAAGATTTGTTGCAAAAAAAAAAAATCAGTGACGACATTGATCCAATAAGTGGTTTTCCTTTGAAAAGCCTTTGAAATTTTATACATGAATCCTCTTCTTTGATTTCTGGTTTAAATCTCTGCTCGCCAAACGCTCTTATGTAGACAATTTATCGATTTAGTTCACGAAAATCATCGTCTCTTTTCAAACAAACACAAAGCAAACTCTTGAGACTCTTATTGTACTTCGAAGTTGGTCCTAAAGAGTTTTAAACAGTGCCAAATTTACAAGTTTTCAAAGACTCTAAAATGTTTTAGTAAGTCATTAATAGAAACTTCGCAAATTTCTTCAGTACAAGTTTCAATGAAATGAATGTAGTTTCGCTGGAATGGTAAGATACCCAGCAAAACCCACGAAAGGTGCTGAATGACTGAAAAACAAAATCTCTTTTGCCGTGCTTGTTCACTCATCCGGATAAAAGGATATCCCGCAAAGTTAGCACGTGTGGTTATGGCGTCTCAAACCATGAAACTTACAGCCAAAACTCTATTAGAAAATAGAATATCTAACAGCAGTAAAGTACCCATAAATCTAACTAGAACTCTAACTGGTGAAAAAAGAAAACGGGACTTACCTAAGTGATTAGTACTGGAAATTGCAGCTCCTGCTAACAAGAGCTGAATCAGGATGAAGACACTTGCAAAATCCCTCGACATCTTTTTGTTTTTTTGTTTTTGTTTTTTTTTTTGCTATCGTCACAGTGAAATCTTCTTCTCGATTCAGCGAACAGTAAATTTTTCTTTTCGCAAACTGGCGTCTCAGCAAACAGTGACAGATTAATAAATCTCACCCTTAGACCATTGTTATTTAAATTTTCACAAAACTTGGAAAAAAAAGTTTCCAGGGGCGACAGAAAGTTTTCGCAGACAATACAAAAACAAAAACCCAACAATCTCCTTGTTTCTTTTCCTTCGAAAGTTTTTTAATTGAATTTATCATAGGGGTCTGTTATTGCCACAGGCCGGAAAACGGAGCCGCAGGAGCGAAAGACAACAACGTCCGCTCGCCATGAAGCTTCACGAGTGACTGAAGAACGCGATGCTTGTCAGTGCGGAGCTCCGAACCAAAGGACGCTTTCTATCAGCGATCGAACGATTGAAACCGTGTTCCCAAATGCCATCGAACAGTACTCATTCGAGATGTAAGCGAGCGATTCGCTTCAGTTATGACTCGTTTCAAATATGCAACAAAAAGCGAGTGACGCTTCAAGTACCTCGTTCCTATAATGACACGCAAATAGAAGCTGACAGACGACAACGTGCTGATAACACGATAGAAGTGTATGCTTTCGTGATATTTGAGATTCTCTTTACGATTCTTAAAATTCTAATTATTATTCTTGAATCCTGATTATCACTCATCTGAAAAGGTTATACCGAGGTTCTTGGGAAAATTTTTTGTCGCGCTTCTCCCTTCCACGTATTGATTGTATTGTTTACGGTGAAAATCCTGAGCGTGAAAGAGGAACTTCCAAGACATTGACTCAGACGCTTCCGGCATCCGGAATACAAAACCGGAAGCCTAACCGTTACTGCAGCAACGTAAATGGTCCAGGTTTTTTTCCACCTTTTTTTTCAAAACCCTAAAAAACCCTCAGATTTCTGAGGAGATTTAAGTTATATTATATTATATAGAATTTATTTACAACGATATATGAAATATTCGGAAATATATAAATGATTTAATTCTTTAAAATATATTTCTTGACTTTTTCAGCATGTTTAAACAGCCCTTAGCGCCCGCATATAGGACGTGGTAATACCACCCTTGAGTTTTCACCTTATCTTCATCAAGAATCTCGGTAAGAATCGCACATCAAATTTCGTTAACTGAACTAAAAATAATATTGCAGGTCACGGAACTTAAAAACAATATCAGAGAGAGAGAGAGAGAGAGAGAGAGAGAGAGAGAGAGAGAAACGAATATTACCGGAAATGACACATTCCATGGGAAACGGTTAGAATCCGCAACGGTATGCTAACAATTACCGACTTATAAACACTAAGTGTACTCAAGACGGCTAATTATACTGCAACCTATAGACTATGGAAACACAATAGACGATAACAATGATAACAGTTCATAACAGCAGATCGCGACAGGCATTTTTAGTAGAGTAGCGGACCCCTTCATGTGACTTCTCACTGGGGTTCATGAAAAAAAAGAAAAGATTCCCAGATTCTTTTAATAACGATTACTTTCTCTACGGGATAACGTAATGAAAGTTGTAAGCGCCCGTTTGGTTGATTCTCTAGGGATTCGCTATACATTCCCATTAATGTCCCAGTGTAGCGAACCCCGGTTGCCCCTAGCTCGCTTCCTTTCCCCCCATATATCCTTTCGGAACATGTTTGTTTTCGGCCACAGAAGCCGTATACCCCCGCTTTTCCATACGAGTGCTATCAGGCTGGCTGCTTCCTCCTAGTTTGTAATAAATACTAGTTTCTCTCCCCCTCTTCTAGTTTATCATTGGCCTTAGTGATGGCCTTCCCTGAGCGGACAATGAGAACTAGTGGCCTGGGAATGGCTCTTGTGAGATTCTTGTATAAAGAATCTCGTCGCTTCATGTGCGCCTAATATAGCACTGAGAAGGCCATTTTCGTTCATTCAAGGAGTTTTGCGGCTACGTGATAGCAAGTGATAACTTATAGATAACAGAGACAACTCTGAAGAAACTTATGAGATCCTCGAACCCCTAGAACTCAACTAAGGAACGATTTACTATTGTGGGAGGGTTATAGACTCAAATCAAAATGGCGACATGCCTCTCTCCCCTATCGTAGAGTTTGCCATAAAACTATTAAAGAATCTTTTTTTTCTAGAAGAGAATCATGGCAAGAATCAAGATTATTCCCTTTGTTGATTCGCCAATTTGGCTCTTCGATTCCATTACACGTGAAAAGTTTTTTTCTCATCATCGGGACAATGCAATCTATATAAAACTCGTTTTCTGGACGTAATATTGTTTCACATAATATGATTGATCTCTTCTGCCCCCTCTCCTTGGCCACGATGTATTACTTCTTCAGGGGGACCGAAGATTTACTTCGCATCCGCAATAAGGGACCACCTCGCGAAAAAGCTAAAAAGCAGACAAGAAGTGACGCTTAAGCACAAAAGGGCCATTTAAAGGCCGTCATGACAAGCATATGTAAATTGATGATGGAAAATTTTTCTTCTAATTGCTTGATCAATAGATTGGGGACCTCAAACGCTGCAGCTCTTAATGCAGGATTTCGTACGGTGGCCACTTTACCTTTAATCGAAGTTGATGATTCATTTTTGGCTCAGAGATAAGTAACAGTTTACTTATCCGCCAAACCAATGGCGAAAATAATCGACATGGCGTCTAGAGGAACTGCTCGACCAGAAAATATCATGGGCATTCACTCTTATTGGGACCAGGGAGGGAGACCCCATCTAGCAGAACACTGAAGAACTAATATGAGGTTCACATTTCAAATAGCATCTTAATATTGGCCAGCAGAGGTCATTCGCTCAGTTTGGTGCAATATTTCCTTGTTAAATTAACCCAATTCACGATAAATAATACGAAAATACTATCAGTTGTAACTACTACTGCTAGATGGCCGATAGTAGATTTTTTGGGGCGGGTAGTGGTGGTTAGACTGAGAGAGGGAAGACAAATGACGCGGGAGCGCAGTAAGGGAGTTACTAATGTGCACGCTAAAAACCACTCAACACATAAGAGTAGCTTCTTCCAGGTTCTTCATTCGCGATGTACTCCGTGAAGGACTTAATGCAATATTTACCAAACTGACGAGGCAATAAGCAAAGGGTGGTATTTTGGCAAAGTTTCCTCTGGCACTAGCGGGTTATGTCCGCGTCTTGACGTCACCATTCCCTCGTAATAACGTCACGGTGGCTACTTCAGATCTACGCTGAGCAAGTAGGTTTCCTTAATAGTAGTGCAACGTCGTTGATGTGCACTCTAGTTGGGATCGTGTATCTGCGAGTCATGAATCACAAAAGTCAAAAGATATCCTCCTGACAGGAGATCTATTTGTCTTCGAAGACGAGTATCAGCAAGAATGTCACGACAATTATTCCTTCAGCTACTCCATCCCCCCACCGACTATCCTCGAACAATGTTGCGTAACACATCGAGAGAGGAAATGTTATCATATGAGGAGATTGTAACAGCAGAACGGTTGTTTCAGGATCCCGGAATCTTACATTAGGTCGGATGAATCTCGTGGTAAATTTGCGCTTCTTGTGGTATGATAGCGCTAGGGGAGATATTTGGTAATTTTATGCATTTCGTAGATGAGTATGTATAATCTCGAGCAAATGATTCCCCTGGCGCGGTTTCTGTATGCAACTCTTCAGTGCGCCTGCGCCAAAATGGCGGCTAAGCTTTTATTTTACACACAACGACCGATGGAGTAGTCAGTAGAACAACTGAGCCTCGTCGACGAAGGTCTCAGAGAAAATCGTTAAGATAATAAAAGCATACCTAAAGACCTCTAGGAAAATCTAGGCTTGACGGGGATCTGCTAAATACACTGTGTGGACTACTTGAGAGGAAAGAGACAGTATTGACGTTTAGGGACCTGGTTAGCGGTGCACAGCGGCACTACGTGCGTGTGATATTCCAGGCCGTGTGACATGAGATAAAAGCAAGAATCAAGAGGAAACCACAGCGGCACAGCACAGCACTAAATTTAGAAGCGTTTCGGTCGCATAGCTCATGATCTCTCTTTGTCGGCCAAAAAGGGAGAGAGAAGTGAGAAAGAGCGACAAAAAAATAAACAAACAAGCATCTTGTGTCATTTTTTCCATAACGACAAGGATTCCCAAGGTGAAATAGTGTCACAATTGTGACGTCCATGGCAACAGCCTGGCCAACATGGTCTCCGTTGATGCTAATCGATATATACGCTGACCTTCTGAGCACAGCACACGCAGCCGGAAATTGCCAATAAGACCGCTTATTTACACGCCTCAACCGAAAGAAGTACTCAGTCTTGTGTTCATAAAACTCCAAAGAAAAACATCGAGGATAGTCCATATCTGTCGATAGCTCAAGGACCTCTTTCATCAACAAACGCGACTTGGTCAAATTGCCAGCTGGTATACACCAGCGTGGGAAAATAAAAGTGAACATAAAAGACAAGACCTCGGCGGATATTTACTCTAAACAACTTTGATCATGGGAGTGGAAAATCGGAGAGCCTGAACAATTTTGGGCAAGGAAAACTGGACCGAGTTGTGGGGTAGTGCTACCGTAACTTTTGATCTCCAAAATTGCGCCCCACAGTGGTGAGGCCAACCTCGGTGGCAATATGGCGTCGGTGGCGGCGTGGTTGCCGTTCGCCCGAGCAGCCGCCATTGGGTGGGTACCCATCGCCAACAACCCCCTACCGCCGCCCCCTATAGCTAAAGATCGCAGACGCCCTGAAGATGAGAAGTTAATCATCAATGTCTCAGGTAACTAACTAGATTGAAACAGATCTCACCTTCACTTCCACTGTGTGCCTTCTAATTCAATAATCGTTGCCCCGGCTGTTAAGTTAATCCAAAGTCGCCAGTAACGAGAACTTTGAAACGAAGTCCATGATTGAATCGATAAAGATTTCAGAGGTGCTAGTCGTTTTTCTTGCACAGGCAGTCTAGGGGGGAAACTTTTAGACTGGACTCGTGCCAACTTAGTAGACACGTAGGAAGTAGCAATAAGGGCTCTATTTACGAAGGTATATATCTCCGTTGACTTGATGTAATCTAGAGATTTATAGCACCAAAAGTTCGTGGTGGAGTTCAGAAATTGAAAAAAGACAGTTAATCATATTTGCAGGTTTTTAATACAGCGGAAGGCGGTACTTCGTGACTAGATTGCAGAATCGAAAGAAGAGCATTGCAAATAAAATTGTAAAATACACCCCATCCGGTGCAAAGCAAACAAGTTATCTCAGCAAGTAACTGAATTTGGTGCCAGAAAAATATTTCTTTCCAAAGGCATTGTATTGAAGTTCAGCTGATAAGAAAGGAATGAAATTTTTTTTTAGTATGGAGGGAAGGTAGAAAGTATCGAGTTTTAAATGTATAAAGAGAAGCAATAGAGTCAATTTATATGCAAAGGAAGCAGGAGGATAAAACAGAAAAAGGAAACAATTTCCCATTCTGCTGTTGATGAAAAACGCTCCTTACAGCTTTTCTAGCTGACGAAATATTCAATGCCGAGTGCAGGCCAAATCGCTGCACATCTGTAGAGCTATTAGGGAAATTTTTGGCTTCAAACAAATCGCGAAAAAACCTGAAATTCATCCCGAAGCCGGTCGTTTGCTAGTATTTTAGAAGTTGATTGAAAAAAATTTCTGGGGGTTACTGCAGACTGATGAAACTGTAAAACTACGTACAGCCTTACAAGACGCAATTGTGAACTTTGCTTTGTATATGAGACAATAGCCAGACTGAAGTAGCTTTATTGATTACTGCAGGGAGACGATTTGAGACGTGGCGCAACACTTTAGAAAAATATCCGGACACCTTGTTGGGATCGAGCGAGCGCGAGTTCTTTTTCGACGAAGATACCAAGGAGTACTTCTTCGACAGAGACCCTGATATCTTCCGTCATATCCTCAACTACTACCGCACGGGTAAACTTCACTACCCCAAGCACGAATGCTTGACAAGCTACGACGAAGAACTGGCTTTCTTCGGCATCGTCCCGGACGTGATCGGAGACTGCTGCTACGAAGATTATAGAGACCGCAAAAGAGAAAATGCTGAACGGCTCCTCGATGATAAGGCTAACGAAGCCAGTGAAGCCAATTCCAGTTCCCTTGCCGACCTGAAAGATTCCCGTCAGAAGATGTGGAGGGCTTTTGAGAATCCCCATACCTCTACGGCCGCTCTGGTCTTCTACTACGTCACGGGGTTTTTCATTGCAGTCAGCGTACTTGCCAATGTGGTAGAAACCGTTCCGTGTGGCATCGGATTCGTAGCTTCAGCAGATGGCAGGGGCCCGGCCAAGAGTACAGAATCCATACCCTGTGGAGAGAGATATAAAGTTGTCTTCTTCTGCTTAGACACTGCTTGCGTCATGATCTTCACTGCAGAGTATTTGCTCAGGTAGATGTTTCTTTACTTCTTACTTCAGAATGGGAGGGAAACACGGGGCGAGGCATTTATTTAGAGGCAAAATTCTGGGGAAGTCTTTTTCTAGAACATGTTGCTTTGGAATCCGAGTTTATACGTTTATAAACAACTGCTTGACGATACCATCTCGTTTGTTTACGTACCCCGATTGATGACTTGTAGGTTACACAAAAGCTTCTACCAACATTTCTTCCGAAAGTAGCTCCGGCAGAAGTTGGGAGGTTGGAACTTAAGGTTCGTAGTTACATGGCGATAACAAGGTACATATCATTGACAAAAAATTTGCCAGGCGTGGTTGTGGTGATACATATTCTCCCATTAAAAGGTTTCCGATAGTACTTCACTATAGAGGGAAAAAGTTGTGTGTGGCACTGAAAGCGTCAGGGGTAGGAGAGCTTGTAAAGCAGCAAAGCTTTCCGGTTGCTTTGTTCTGTGTTTATTTGTGGGATGGAGCTTTTATGCTCGTTCCAGACCCCCGAGGTATATGTTTACACTGTGTGGGCCGTTGTATGAAGAGACGTAAACAAGCTGCAGTATGAAGATGAACATAGGGAAACAGATAAAGATGTAGAGATTTCTCTTGTTTCAATCACTTTTACTAACTGTACAACGGCTACTTTGCAGGTTGTTTGCCGCACCGGATCGATGCAAATTTATGCGCAGCGTCATGTCCATTATCGACGTTGTTGCCATACTTCCCTATTATATCGGACTTGGAATTACAACGGATAATGATGATGTATCAGGTAAGTGAGGGCTCTACCTCCTCGGATTGAGTAACTGCACCTAATAATACGCTTTATGCCTACTGTATTTCTTGTTTTTTCCCCCTCATAATCTGAATCACCCGATGTTACCGTGCAGTAAAACTAATACCAAATCAGACGATCTCTCATCTCAGAATAGCCAAAGGGTTGGAAGTAGTAATTGTTCACGATCGAATCTGTTGGAGTAAGGACTCCATCAATTACTGCGTGAAGTATTTACAAGTACCTTTCACATCGTTTGCGACATGACGCTACTTCACAAGTAATAGTCGATATCACTACGTGCTCCCCTCGTTATCTATATAAGACATCAAAACAACCTACTTACCAAACGTCTCGTAGCAGGGAAGTCCTTAACCTATAAGAAGACTGGGAAAGTACACAGTTCACTACTCCAGTAGCTTGCTCAGATACCATAAGCTTAATTGAAACACTAGCCTAGTTTTACGATGTCTCAAAAACCACATTAAAGACAGGGGATTTGTGTACTAGAAGCTACGTGTTTCCCACGGGATTTGACCTACGTGTGTTGGAAAGAACGTAGGGCAATCAGCATCATTATCTAAAATTATTTGCTACTCCTAAGTGTTGCTCTCATGGCTCGTTGTAACGAGTGCCTTGTACTGTTTCACACGTCCCACCACAAAACTTGGTTCTATTACCTAGAAGCACTAATTCATTGATTTCGAGACGTCTGCCGACAACATTTGGCCTTGTACTCGTCAGCACACAAAACAAAAGTTACTAACGAATCCTGCCTTTCTCCACAGGGGCTTTTGTCACTTTGCGAGTGTTCCGCGTCTTCCGCATCTTCAAATTTTCGCGACATTCGCAAGGACTTCGCATTCTGGGGTACACCCTAAAAAGCTGCGCCAGCGAGCTGGGTTTCCTTGTTTTCTCCTTAGCAATGGCCATCATTATTTTCGCAACCGTCATGTTCTATGCGGAGAAAAATGTCGACGGTACCAATTTCACTTCAATTCCGGCAGCATTTTGGTACACCATTGTGACCATGACAACTCTTGGGTAAGTTGAACTAATTAATCCTGCTGCTCTATCATTCAGCGACCAACTTCTTCCCTGCTAAACCTGTTTCATTATTGATTGCGAACTTTTTAAGCCGAGGTATCAGCGGGCGTTACGGAGCTTGGCTCCTGTAGCCAAGGCTTCATTCAGTTTCACGGGAGCTATGACTTGATCAGTGAACCGGATACACACATGTTGTCTGTAGGGAAATCGAAGATTGCTTAACAACAGCTTTTTGCTTATAGGAGTAACTGGGGGAAAAATTGCTCCTTTCGTTTTCAGACCATACCCTTATTGATCGCTGGCTCGCACTGCGCGTATAGGGTTAAGTTTGGTTCTGATTTGTAATGGCTATACCTTAGTCCCGCTTTTGAATACGAATGTTCGTATCTGGTACTGGGATTCCTACCGTGTTAAGATTCTTTTCGCCATGACTTACTACTGCATCGAGAAAACCTAAATCTCATCAAGTTATTAAATGAGTCACCAGAGCGTTATAAGTCCTCATATACGCAGTACGAAGTCTCAAGGTAGATCAATCCGAGCTGTCTCTCAGTACTGATTTGATGACGAGAACTTTCCATACCCAGGACTCTGTTCAATTTAGAATATTGACTGCCATAGTTCAACATGTTGATAATGTTTACAGGAGTGTTACGAAATCATTATGGTATTACGAACGATTTCGGTTAATGCTTTAAAGAAATATTGGGCTCTCCATTCTTTATGGAATGATACTGTGACAGAAAACTTTATAAATGTTCATTTCGAATTGGTTTTTGCCAGTTTAAGTTTCTTTCCATTTGCATTCAGCTCATGATGGATACATTCTTTCCATGCATATCTGCTAGACATGCATTAGATATATATCTTTCACTGTTGCTTTTCTTCTGTTCTCTACGGAAAAGGCCAAACTCGTTTGTCTTTCCGT
The DNA here is from genome assembly GCA_002872375.1 of Eulimnadia texana. Classification (NCBI taxonomy): domain Eukaryota; kingdom Metazoa; phylum Arthropoda; class Branchiopoda; order Diplostraca; family Limnadiidae; genus Eulimnadia; species Eulimnadia texana. The sequence continues at coordinate 17,956,939 of NKDA01000001.1, forward strand.
CATTTGCCATTCCATAAAGAGCACGCGACAACTCGTTGCTATAAAAAGTGCTTGGATTTCAGACTGCGGCTTAAGCAAGCCTGTATTCATTAAAATATAATTTAAAGTCTCTGAAACGAACAAACCCAGCTATGCAAATAATCAACGAAAGGTCTTACGAAACTTTCGCAGATCAGCCGACAGTGCATAAATAAGCCGAAAAGCCCTTTAACCAGTCTGAAAATATTTCTTTTCTCTAAAGTTCACCGGCTCGTTTTGTATCGCACCGTTTATTGATTGTGGGCCGTCAAGGCAACCCTCTCGCCTCTCTCTCTCTCTCTCTCTCTCACTCTCCCCCATTCTCTCTTCTTGCTTCACGGTACGGCGCTATCAAGCACAAAGCCCTGTGCTATCTAAAAAGATTGCAAAGCTCCGATCTTATTTTAGATTTTCGCTCAACTTAACAGTTTTTGGGCCAATAGCCTTCCGCAAAAAGGAACAGAAGTTAGTACAACCCCTCGAAAACTTCATCATAAAAATGTTGCTCCAGGTTTTTAAGATTCTCGGATAGAACACAAAGAAAAAGTAATTTATTCTTTTTTTTTCAGCCAACTCGCAATTATTGGCAATTGCATGCGCTGCTTGCTTCCTTGGGGGGGGGGGGGGGGGGGGAGAAAAGTGTTTATTGCTTTAGTATGGAGATGATTAGGAAAGTTCGCCAAAGCTTTATAAACACACGCCAACAGCTCATGTTGCGTGCCGCTCCTAATAAGATTAGCCAAAAAGTTACAGCAGCGATTAAAAACCCGGGGGAAAAAATAATAACTGATGCTTAACTTGGACAGACCGTGCAAAAATCAATTGCATTTTGCAATACTTGTCTTTGCTTTGCAGGGTGTACAGCTTTCCCGCTTTAGTTTTCATAATGCAAGAGGCTGGCATACAGTCTCTTGGGGAATTATGGTTGTTACTAGCGATGAAACAGCACTAACAAAGGAAGCTACAGCACTAATTGAACGTAGTACTACGTATATGTAGTTCGTCGATGATGTTGGTAGAGGACAAAAGCTTTTGGGGCTAAAATGAGGAGAGCCTCTTGCACTATATTATCGATCTCCATTGGCCAGACAAAGATTTTCTCTATTACGCTCCTAGTGCTATGTAAACTAAGAACTATCGCTATATAACAAACTTTCAGGGGTGTGCTGGAAAAGTCAAAAGAGAGAAGAATCATCAACGGAAGATAGACACACATGTGCACTTAACAGAACCTGAACTGGGTTCAAACGTAAAGAAGATAGAAAAGATATGTTGAAATATATTTTGACGTGGTATTTACACGCATTTTCTGATTTTACTTTACAGTTATGGTGATATGGTACCAAAGACCATCGCGGGAAAGATCGTCGGAGGTGTATGTTCACTAAGTGGTGTACTTGTCATTGCTCTGCCCGTGCCAGTTATTGTGTCCAATTTCAGTCGGATTTACCATCAGAATCAAAGGGCCGATAAACGCAAAGCTCAGAAGGTAATATCCCAATTTGTGGGTTCTTTGCAGAAAGTCGTTAAGTCTGTTCGACATACTGTTCACAGCGAGTTCAAGTATATGACTCGAATAAAAGGTGTGACAGTAAGAAAGCTTACGCTGTTTCAGCGGTATTTTTTCCGTTTCTCAGTCATTTTTTGTGCTTTTGTGCGTCGCCTTGGATGCAAATAGTTGATCGACGGTTGCTCTAGTATTTTTCTAATGATTTTTTGTCATATTGCGACGTTCTGCGTGTCTAGAAAGCACGTCTGGCGCGAATCCGCCTGGCTAAAGCGACGTCCGGTGCAGCTTTCTTATCGAAGAAGAAAGCAGTCGAATCTCGATTGCTCGCACAAGAGTCTGGACTAGGCATGGACGAGAACAATTCCGAAGATAACTGGCTCAAGGACGAGGACATCTTCGAACTGCAACATCATCATCTCTTAAGATGCCTCGAAAAAACCACGGTAAGAAAATCCATTTCCAGTTAAACCGTCATCATGTAAAGTGAATAATAGATTATCTGTACTGCAAAGCTTATCTTGATTACACCGGCTTCCGAGCCATCTGGAACGTTTTGCCAATGACAGTGACTTTTCACAATTCTTAGTTTTCGTGCCATTTGCAGCAGAACAGAAATTTCTGCATTAACCCTACATGTGCGTGTCTTTGTAGGATCATTGTTCGGAATTGCTGATCTTTGTTTTGCATTTGGTTACTAGGATCGGGAGTTCATAGAAGTGGAGTTTCCACACAACGGTCAACCACAATCGCAGAGGCCAAGATCTCGTTCACGATCCCGGACGCCAAGTCCTGGTACATCCCCCACCAAATCCCGGTTGAATTTACAGAGTAGCCCATGTTTGACTTCGTGCTGCCTGCCATTAGCTCGAAACTCTAGCAGATACTCGGTAAACACACGCATTTTCACGTGACCTTTTATACACACACTAATGACTACTAGAGACCTACTTGAGAATTAAAGCGAACCTAAATTTACTACCATTATGTCCGTCCTTAGCATCCGCAGCGCGCACCGTCTTCAGATAGCGGCGGGGTCATTCCCGGAACGCGGGAACCGGTGATGGCAAGTGAGAGTGACGATCTCCTCTCTAAAAACTCTCCTTCGTCCAGGCAGAGTCAAGCACGATCAGCTCTGATCCACTTGACTCCGGAGGATCCCGAGTCTGGAGTGGAATTTCACAGTGACACTGGGATTCAAGGCGAGAGAAGTCGTCAAACGGTTCTGCATATTTCCGCGCTTTAACCAATAACCAAAAACCGGGATAAACTTCCCTGCAATTTTGACGCAGTTTTTCATCTAAGCTTCGTTGTTTAAAGACTGTTAATGGTGATCCTTTTTACCAAAAATTAATTGTAAGACGTTTTATATTCAATCCCACGATAAGGCTTTTCTTTATTGTAACAAAATTGTAAAGTATTAGTAGTCTTCGTGTCTTTGGGATAGGGAAACGTAAGTAAAGTCTCCCGGATTAAAAGAGGAAATTTCCAGACTTAACACTTCCGTGGTTTGAGGTACGCATTTGTAGATTTTTACTTCGCTTGTGTTTGTTTTTTCTTGTATCTAGGTCCTTATTATCAAACGCAATGGACTCTCTGGTACCGATGTACACTGGCATATCCTTCACAAAATCCCCTGTGTCATGCAACTGCACCATTAACGGTACCTACGAACATAGTAGTAAGATCCTAGATACGCAAACCTGCACATCCCTCCCGTGATTGTTCTATTTACTTTACGTGTGGCTTAGAAACCCCCATGTTGTGTGCCAAATGACGGTTTAAAACATACGAAAAAATACACAAAAAATAAACAAATAACAAATTCCTGGACATCTTCGTTTCGTATTTCAATGGCTTTTATTGTATTCGAACTTTTTCAAGTATTGTTTTTATTCCCTAATGGTGCACTTGAGTTGTGTTTTGTATGCATACGAAAACGTTGACATTTTTCTTACGTGGGTTATCGTTTTTTTTTCAGAGCTGTTGTATTTTTCCTCTCTTTTTCCGAAAACAATATATGCCCCCCATGCCCTATTGTTGTTTGTTTGCTCGCTGGGTTGGTATCTCGAAGGAAATTTGAAGAACTAATAAACATCCCACGTGTTTTTACTTCCATAAATACAAAAAAGTGTGTGAGCGATAGAGCTAAGTTATATTTATATGATGCAACTTTTTTTCCGCACTCTTTTTATGGGCCTCCCTTGTTGAAGGTTCCCCGCACTTTGCCATGGCCGCATGCTGCGTTCGCGAGAGCTATGTAAAAAGATATCCATGTCAGCCACCCAAAGCGAAAAATTGTGGATGCCATAACATGCAGACGAGGGAAAAAGAAAACCCCAACCTCTGTCGTGGAAGCTGGGGGACACTTAAGAGCAAACGAGAGGGTAAGATGACTAAAAATAAACTCAAGACATATAGCAGATTCATAAAGGCGACCGATGCGTATGACAACAACCATTGTGATGTAGCTGCAACATACTAACGCCATCTGTCGATTACCCTTGCAACTATTTGCGGGGAGACCAAACATTACTTTGATACATACCATGTTAATATTTTATCAACGTCAAAAGGATACATATCAAGCATCGTTATTACAATTAGTGAACTAATCATTCGTTACCCTGGTCGACGGGCGATATCAATAACGAATGCTTTATTTGCAGAATCGTTGCTATGGTTACTATATTTCCCTGGAAAGATACGTTGTGCTAATAATTCATGAAGGAACTTTAATTGACCAAATTCTTAAATTTACTAGTTTAGTATATATTCTGTTTATTGGTTAAGTTATTTTGTTATTATAATTTTGATTTTATTTTTGTTACCAGCATCGCCATCTAGCGGCCGTTTATGCAAACGAACCGAATACAATCTTCACAGCTGAATAACAAGGTAGATACTATATTTATATTCTGTATTAACTTCTGTTGTCTGCAGAAGAAAGGTAACTCAAATTCGGTTTTCGTCTAGGATGACAAAAAATTAGTAATTTTATGTAATAGGAAGATACAACATCTCGAGCCCAGAAACCTTGACTAAGCAAACACTTTCTGGAACGTCTTCCTTTCAACTTGTCTTTTCTCTAATTGTGTTTATCAGGACTAACTGCGTCCCCGTACACTGAAGATCCTGCGAAGCTAAGAGAATGTGGATCTTTGGTTATGGCTCGCTAATATGGAAAGTGGACTTCCCTTACAAGAGACGAGAGATTGGCTACATAAAAGGCTACGTGCGTCGTTTCTGGCAGGCGAGCATCGATCATCGAGGAGTACCAGGAAAGGTATATCTTATATTCAGCATATTCTGCAGTTAATAATGTTTGTTTCTTGTTCCAGCCAGGACGTGTCGTCACACTAATTCCAGCGGAAAATCCTGAAGTAAAAAGCTTTCGTTTGTTTTGCCATCCTCTAAGGTTGACTCATCTGTCGCTACTAGGACCAAGTTTGGGGTGTCGCGTACGAACTTACTGAAGAAGATGGGATTCATGAATCAAAAGCCAGATTACAGGAAAGGGAAAAGAGATACGAAACAGTCACAGATCTAACGTTTTTCCCTATCAGTGCAAGTAACATTGATGGGCCGGTATTTGTTACCTGTTACATAGCCCCTTTAACGGGAAGTCTTTTTCTGGGACCTGCCCCTATAGAAGAAATCGCTCAGCAAATTTCTAATAGCTCTGGTCCTAGCGGAAGTAACATTGAATATTTTCAAAAGTTGAGACACTTTATGTGCAACGAGGCAAACGTTCGAGATCCTCATGTTGAGGAGATTGAGAAAGCTCTCAGTGCTGTCGTAATGCTTTAATTTGTGAACGTATTTCAGAAATTTGGCGTCCTGCTGTGCAATACATTTTTCTACACGTCATTCTCAGTTTTTAACTACTTTCTTTATCAATGAAGGACAAGGTATGGGGTGTCGCTTACCAGATTGCTGACGAAGACTGTGACCATGTCCAGCGATATCTGGATCACCGAGAAAAGGATGGCTATACTCGAACGCTGGTCCAGTTTCATCCTGCCAAAAATAATAAGTACCTACTTAAGACTGTTTCTGATTTGATTGATTAAAGAAACCAAATTACAAACTCAGTGAATCCCTTGAACCCTTCAATCTTGAGTTCTACCTGGCTACTCATGACAATCCGTTCTACGTTGGACCCGACTCTTTATCGAGAATGAGCTGGCAGATCTTAACGTCGCGGGGCCCGAGTGGGAGTAACACAGAGTATCTATACCAACTTGCCGAGGCTATTCGTGGCTTGGGAGACGAGGTCGAAGACCAACATTTATTTGAATTGGAGCAAACTGTCAGAGAACTTGAACGAGATCATGTTTACGAAGACAAGTTCCAGAAGTGTCCAACAGATGGCTGTATATGTTTCTTAATGTTGTCGAACTGAAAGTAGAGGAAACAATACAATCTTTTTACCATGCTCTATTCACAGTACTTTCAGGGAAAATGTCAATTGGAGGTGACGGGGAGTAAAAGGAATAGGTGAGCACTTAGAAAATAGCGGATTTCCGCCCGTTGAAGTGGCCATCAGACTGTTTGTTGACACTAGGGCGGAGTGCGCCGCGTTAACTCGGCTCAAAGAGAAAAAAGTCGAGTGAAAAACTCGTCTGCTATTGCGGAAGACGTGTTGAAAGCCCCTTAACAACACAAAAAGCTACACTGTCAACTACCCTATCTGATGATTCCGCTACAAAGTTGGTCATTACAGGTTTACCGAGTAGAGTAAAGGTAAATTTTGTTTCCATTTTAAGTAATTTCCCATGGATACGGGCCAACACTAGCGCTGAAAGCTTTTTTTTCTTATCCTTCCTCAAATTTCCAGTTCGGTGTTTTGAATGATTCTATTTGTTTGCGTAAATAACCATAGCCGCAGCAATAAACAGGAAGTCATAAATTCAACAGGCGTGGGTACAAAAATGCTTCATGTGTGAACAACATGTGGTCCAGCATTAACCAAATGTGTGTATTATGATAATATGACAGGGCTGTCGACATTTCTCTGGTTTTCGTTCTTTAATGCTGCCTAAAAATAGTAAATAAATTACTTCTTCCCAAACTGGTGATTTGCAGTCCTGCTTTTTCATGTGGAGCAGATCTTCTTTAAGCTCGTGATGAGAGGCCTACATTTCTAAGTATAATTGCAGAATAACGCGTAATGAGACAGCAGTTACGTTGATATTCATCTTAAACCGGAAGTTTGTTTCTAAATGCGGGATTTAACATCTCTGATTTCTGTGGATAAGAAAATAAGTCTTCTAGCCACACAGTTCTTTCCGCACAAACAAATCCGATCTTTTTCCCCCTTGTACTTTTTTTGAGACTATACGAATAAACACATATATTCCCAACTTGTCTGTGAAGTAAGAATCTACAAGCCTTGTGGCGTGGGAATCTTCCAGAGAATACCTATCAACACGAATCAATCAATAGCTTTCAATGTTCCCGTATAATATTGCGTATTGTTGGAGGGGAAAACTCGGCTGATAACTTAATATGGTTATGAATAGCAGCTGCGTTATTCTCTGAGGTGTCCTATAACATTTCTCTATCAACCAGAGAAAAAAAGGACTAGGGGGTTTGGGGTTCTAGGTGGTGTGAGGCGCGCAAGGCGGCTCTGGTACTAGTTTTTGATGATCTTTCCTTATTCGGGGGCGAATCGGCTGCCGGGGGGTGTGTTGCTCTAGGAAACACTGGTGAACAACAGACAGTAACCTATGGGCCATCAGAAAAGATTTCTATAGATCAATTTGAGGCAATGACAGTTTTGCTTTTGAAAGATTCACACGTTAAGAGGCGCTTGTAATGGCGGTGTTTGTGGGAGCCCATGGGTGTATCCATCCACTATAGGGGCTTGCTGATCCACTGTATATGTTTTCATATGAAATTTTTGCATCAGTTTTTAGCAAATGATCATCACAGAATAATTGTTAGATGGGGTTATCGTAATCCTTAACAATCGTACTATGTCGTGGTTGTACAAATCTCTGTATATCTTGCTTTTTTCAAGGAAACGTATTGAGGTTTGTGAAGTAGCGAACCCGAAGGGCCATCTCCCCTCCCACTCTGAACACTTCCCAACGTTTATGGTTATCTCGTTATGAGTGTGTGCGGCACATACTGTGTTACACTAACCGGGCTTTTGTTCGCTTTTACAAGCTGCACCCACCCTCGTCACCCTTAAACATAATTGACTATGAATAGAGCTTTCTATAGGTTAACTGATGGTACCCTCCTCCTTTTTCTATAACGGACACTGTGGCTTTGAAAACGGACAGTTATCAACACTCGATCGGAATCGAGAGCTCGGATGCCAAGTTCAAGGGGGGTATGTAAGCCACCATAGTCTTCTTGTCTATTGTTGCCAGTATTATCATCATGTTGTTCCTCGTGTAACATAAACTATGGGCCGCAGTATAAGTTCGCAGAGTTGTTCATGAACTTTCAGCACTTATGATCGTAGTTATCAGGATTCAGAGGACTCAAAATGATTATTCTTGCTATAGCCGATTCATGATTCTTGAGATTCTTGACCATCTTAACTGGGTGAAGAGCTTGTTATGTAAACTCATGATTCCTTGAGATTCACAGACATCCTGACTCACGAAAAAATGTACAAAAAATCTTCCAAAAAAGTATCGCCATTATCTGCTCACTTTCAATAATAAGAGATTTTCACCGTCATTTCTTGAGGGAAACTTTATCCTGCGAAAATTACAACAAGAGCCATAAGCATAACCGCATTAGCAGCCTCGTGTATTATTGTAATCAAACATACATATTAACATAATTTTAGTATGAATTCTGATTCTAGAAGTTCCAGCTCTTTCGTAGGTAAATACAGCGTCTGTAGATTTTCTATGGAGAAAAGCACTCGATGAGCTTGTGACTAAGCAAGAAAACCTTTTAAGAACTTGTTCAGCTCAGTGAAAATGGGCCAAGGAAAAGGGCAGAAACGAGTGAATCCCCGGGACCGATGTAATCTTAGCTGTTGTATAGGAGAGGTATGAAAAACCCAAACTTGCGTAGCACAAATTTCCATTGCGCAGCGACATACTGCTACGACGTCTCCCGATATAACAGCGATAACTCGGGTTATAACAAATGAATTGATGAAGGAAGTTGGGGACCATCGTAGATGGGAAAACGTGACATGCCGATGATGACGTGCTGAAATGGGTCTTATGCTTAAGTCGTGTGCATCCTCTTGAACGGCAGCAGAGAGCAGCCCCCATCATGTTGTTAAGTCGCAACAAGAGTCAAGCTTTTTCATCCAATCCTATAGTCGAACCCTCTAAAGTCTCTAAGTAATGTCACCAGTCAGCTGACGAGTACCAACCCTCTAGCTCCTCCTCCCTCCAGCCCTCTCCCTGTTAACTTTTCGAGAAGCACCCCTTAACTCCGACCCTCTCTCCAACCTTCAGCCTGCTTGCGTCTCTTTATGGCCTTCATCATGATCTTCACAAGTCCCCCAGTTTTGTCGTATGCATATCGTGTCGAATCAGTCTCTGATGTTCAACACACACTGAACCTATGGAAGATCTTTTTACCCTGTGACTGTTTTGCAGCTTGATATCACCCACATCCCGTCTTCAGTATAAATATACGAACTGCGAGGATTATGGAATAGAACAAAATTAAAATGTCGAAATATAAAACTACCGTTCGTCGTGTGTAAATAAGATGTTTTCCCAGAAGCGAAGAGGTCTGGGGTTTGTTGATGACGTGCATAATGGGGTATGGATTTAAAGATGATAAGCCGATTGACTCTGCAGCAACAGGGGACGGAGACGTTTTTTCAGTGCCACAAGGCGCAGATGGGTCCATCAGCTGCACAATTTCTAAGCCCCTGGCTTCCTTTTCCATGTCTCTATCTGTCTATCTCCCTCTGCGACAAAGATCCCCAGCGGCTTTCACCAACTTGGAAGATCTTTCACCATAAACTCCACATCAGGATTCCTGAGTAAAACCATAAGACCAAAAAACTCTGGTTGATAACATGCGACAACATGGTGATGGCACTGAGCCACATACAGTTGGGAAGCGAACCCTCATGACCGAAAACCTCAAATACGTTTGACCGGCGTTAAACAAAAAAGACGAGAAGCTGTAAAGCCCCTATCAAATTTCCTCGGCTTTTTACCTTTTCGTACCACAAGAAGAATAAGAAGCTCTAGAAACTCTGGAATTTCAGCCCGTTTGTCTGGCTATATCACCGAAAAGCTGTCCAAGAATCTAAGCTTCTCAAGCAAGAATCTCGCGATACCCGGAGGAATCCTAAGAACTCATTCTGGGAGCCATAGAAGAGAGAATGGAATAGAGGAAGAGAATAATTATTGAAAAAATCTTTCAAGATCCCAAAAGAATCGTAGGTTATACTGTAATATCTCACAGATTAATTATGCAGAAGGAAACGTTCAAGAATCTTCTATTTCACAGAATCTTAAGCAACCTAAGTGATTTTCATGTAAAATGTAGTTCGAGATTCGCACGAATCTCAACCTTTTCCTACGAATCCTTCTCTAAATCTCTGTATTCTTTCAGCCCATCAATTCTTAATCAGGACTTAACGAATCTTTACGACGTGAATCTTGTATGTCTCTGGAGTATCCTGCGAGATTTTTTAATTGCTTTAAAAGGTGATAGATCCTTTTGTTTTCAGTGAACTCGAAAGTATTGTAGTTTTCACGCGTTTGCTGTTCAAAGTTGTTCAAGTGGGAGCCTTCTGTTCCTAACCGTTTGAAACAAACAAAAGCCTAAGTAGTTTCCAACCACAACTCACTGTCAACAAATTACTTCAAACTATCGCCCACTAACGTGACAGAGCGCCTTTTGCAACCGCTTATTTGACAATCGGCGCCGCAGTAACCCAAGTATCCACACCAGTAAGGATTCCCCATTAATTGTCAAAGGATTCTCCAGAATCTCAAGAGCATCTAATGTTTAGTCGACGCTCAAGAAACATAAGAATCTTCCGCAAGGCAAGATTCGCATTCAAGTACCAAGGACCGTAAGAATCTTCCCAGCAGTAAGCGAGGATTCTCAAACTAAGAATCACATATATAGAACAGAATCCAAATATTTTTATCAAGATTCTGCATGGTTATGTTACGACTTATCAGGAATCTTTGCAGGAATCTTTCATGTCCCAGAGTTCATATAGACTGCCGTCGGCAAGTTTTTTCTGCGTTCCCGAGAAACTTACAAACAGCAAGAATCGTCCAAGATTCTCAAGACATGTACTAATCCAGGCTGATAACTCAGGTAACTAGGAAAACAAGATAACTCGAATAGTAAAGAGAGGTGCCTCGGATAGGGAGCGATAACAGCCGATAACGCTGACTATTGTTTACAGAACAGTGATAGTTTCAACTACCTCGAAGATCCTCACATCTGGTAAACAGGAGTACTCTTCGAAAAAGAAGTAATCAACATTTATGTAGGTGTGTTTATGTGGAAGAGGACAATAGGTGAAGCACTTATGTCCACTCCAGACGGCGCCACTGAGTCCAAACTCCGCCAAGTCACCTTAGGATAACAGCCGATAACATCTGATAACACGGTTCGAGCTGCCGAGCAAAAAGCCCTCGGTGGTTATGTCAGGTACTTACCTCACAGTTAACTCGTCTTGTTTGTTATTTGCTATTGCCGGGGCTGCACAACTGTTTGCTATTGCTACCTGATGACAGGATGACCAAGCTATTTTTTCACCACTTTTTCCCTATCTCTTTTTTTCGTTAACAAAATGTTTTTTGTCCTCGTCTTTTACTTCTCGACGAGGTCTACACTGTCCATCTCTATGCTATTAGTCCCACTATAATCCTCGGGCTTTGGAAAGCTACTACGAAATTCATGAAATTACTATTTAAAGCTGCAAATCACCCATTGAGTGAAACTTACGGAGTCTTTGAAAACCATTCGGGGAATCAAGAATCCTTAAAACTTCATTCAGAAAGTAGCAGACCCTTTTATAATCCTTCACACTTGTGCTAATGACTCTTAACATAAAAAAAAAAGATTTTTTTCACCGTATTTTTTTGTTGCCTCTTCTTGAGTGAATAAGTTTTTTTTCCTGCTGTAAGAGTCGAGTGGTTGCCACTGCGGAAGTAATTGCCACAGCAAAGAATGATAAGGATCGTCTCTTTGAAACAAGACATGACATCATCAGAAAATGTAATAATATAATGAGATGTGTCTCGAAGAATAAAGTTTATATCAAAGAGATTCTTGCTGGTCCTTTCTTTCTCGCTTCTTTTGCTGGCGTTTCCCGTCGAGGGTATTGTCTAAACTGACACTCAGTGCGTGACGCGCCAAACTCGACGATATGATACATGTGAAAAAAAAAAATAGCTGGATGAAGCTTTCTTTTTGAATTTTATTTATTATGATATTATATTTATATTATTTAACATTTATTGTGCTCGCGCAGAACTGATCACATTAAAATCAGAACTGAATCAGATCATTAAGTTTAATGTCAACTCTGGATTTGTGGGTACTGCATTAGCGTGAAATACCGAAGTTGTTGGCTTCTAGCTAATCAGAAGTTAACTTATCTTTCAAGTCAAAAGCTTGTACTTAACGATAGAAGTGTGGAGTTTACGTGGGGGCATATATGCGCTATTAATGAAGATGTTTGGTAGGGATAGAAGCCTTGGAAAGGAGCTTAAGGTTTTGGGGGAAGTGCAGTTTGGAAAGTCCACACTGCATGATGGATTTATTTGGTGAGTGTTTCAGCGGACTTAGCTCGAAATATTGCGACTTAGTGACCAGGGTCTTCCCTTTTGTTGTTAAACATGATTGGCTCTGTCATCTAAAAGCGGATTATCTTCAAGGTGCAGCCTTTTGTATTAAGTCCAATGGGGGCAAGGGTCCGCAGCCATTTTGAGTATCCTAAACAAACTTATTTTATAACAAATCAAACTTCCAGCAATTTGGCAAATAATCAACCAATAAGTAATGCATTCAGAGTTTGTTTCCATAACTACGTTTTGTGAGAGAATTTCGCATTTCGTGAAGACTGTTCGATGGTGGTCCACTTCAAGTTGTCAGAAATCTGCTAAAATTTCAAAAACCTTTCTTTTTCTCTATAGTGTTCTCGACAATGAGTGGGTGGAGCACGCTTTTGTCCCATCAGAGTATGCTTCCTTCAGTTAACTGGGATAGTTCTTGGGAGAACTACCAAGTAAATGTAAGATAGCTGAGTAAACTTCTCGGAAAGTTGAGACATTATCAATCGATTCTACTGATATTCGTGAAGGAACGAAAATGTATTCTAGTTGAAAACTTCGCTTCCCGGGCCATCGGCTCTCACTTTATCAAAGATGGCGTCCGAGGGGTGGTTACGCCAATGGGAAAGCATCGATTCCGCCCACCATTGATGCAATTGACGCCAACCGGGGGAGTCTGATACGTTGAATTAAGGTTTCTGTGAAAAGACCAGGATATAAAGGAAAATGGCGTAGTCTGGGTCTCAGGAACACTCGAACCCCAGGCCCCTCCAAATAGAGTTATGTCTCGCGATGTGGGAAGGTGGTAAAGAAAATGAGATCCAAGACTGGGAAAAAGTTTCGGATTGAAGACGCAAAAACTCCCTCCTTAGTGAAACGTGGGAAGGTTGGAGACGATAGATAGGATAGCCAAGGGAGAAATCTTGAGAAGAATGAAAGAAAGAACTCCCCCAGCACCCCAACTGTAGGAAAGTAGAGTATAGGTTCTCTGAGAAATGGGAAAGCATTGGTTGGGGCTTAGGGAAAGCTCCTGAAGGGTGGTGTGGGGTGCCGGAGACGGAGACAGAGAAACATAGTAAAAAGAGGAGAAGAGGGGTATGGGAGATAACTGATGGAGAGATGTGCTTCAACTGGATAATGAGGCATTCAAGTTGGCCTCTCGTGTCAATTGAATTTGCCTGGGATGCAGGAGCACGTCCCCCCACTTACCCGTCTGCGTCCGCGTCCGTGTCGTCGTAACGCTGATAGGTTCTCGCGCGCACAAATCCATTTCCGCTAGCGGCAGTCGATTGGTTGATCCCGCCGAATGGTAAATTGTTCTCTACTGCCTGCAATTCGTCAAGTGTTCGCTAACAAAGCAGATTGAGTCGTTTCTCTCCCCACCAACACCCAATCCTCCCAATGCCCCACAGCTCGCCCACCTTTTCCCAAATCTCCAATGTGCAGAATAAGCATCCGAACCTCCACCGAACAATGGCGTCTATACAATGATATAAATGTAGCCACATAATATTGATCAAGTAGCACTTTATTTATGTTGCTAATAACATTTAGAAAGGTGAATGTGCTTTAAATTAACTGGGTCCATTTTTCTAGTAGTCGCCATCTGTGCTTTACGCTTTCAACCGGGAAAATAATAACCACGTAAATTTCATAGAAGCATAAACAAAACAGTCAAAACTCGCAGTCTAAAATACGTAATTTAAGTAAATAAGTAAATATTACATTGTTATTAGTGTTATTAACGTGTTATCGTAGCATTCCCTCGGTTGTCCACGCTTCCTGAGAATGTATTCTAGCTGTGGGCGAATCTTTTAGATATGGGAAACGATGAAACGTCAGTCGTGAACAGTTTAGGCCGTGTTGTCCAATTAAGTTCGGTGGGTAACGTGAAGCCCAAGCAAAAGCAAAATTGTATACTTAATGAGGATAATGAGAAAATGTCGAGTTCGTCAAGCTAATTACAAGCGACATATTCAATCTGGAAGACCGAGCAAAGGCTCTAGCGTTTTACATAGTCATTTTTGTTTCACTTCGGGTTTCGAACAAAGGGGTCTGCCGGTTCCTGTCACTCCTAGAGACTCGCAACCAATTCTGGCGAAGAGTTGGAAACCCCGGCTGTGTTCTGTAGCGTGAATTTGGTTATGAAAATGCTGCACCTCATTAGCAGCGCTTGTCATATGCAAATGATAGACGACGTTGACGGAATGGTTGAACAGCACACGGGTAAATACGTACGAAAGAATAGTAAATTTGACGGAAAACTAACCGTGAGTTCAGCTGAAACTACTACTGGGAGTCGTTCGGTATCTACGTAGTTTCTTGAACCTGAAATGGAGACTTTGCTGAACTTCAACAAAAGTTCAACGAGCTACCACAACTTCCTTCAGAGGTTCGTCAGAGGTTTGTAGGTAGGTTTCACCAGTTATGGAAGAACTTGCTGAATCCGGGATATACGCCAAGAAATAATGAAAGTAGCAAACCCCGGTTCTCCTTAGAGCTCCTGAGGTATCAGATATCGGCAGTATGAAAAAAGTGCTAAAGGCGTAGTTTGGCAGCTTAGCTGGCGCCACGTCAGTCAAAAGTTTCTTGGGCGCATGCCTCTTTTTTCCCTGCAGATGAGCATCGCCTTCTCACATCGCTTCAGCATATCGGCTCCCAGTCAAATATTCCGCAGCGCACCTATTAAATATCATGAATTCCTGTCTTATTTGGCTGCTAATGGTCTTTACCTGAATCCCATCCAGTCCTCTGGCGAATATTCCACATTTTTCCCCGACTTGAAACATCAGAACTTTGACAATTCTAGTCACTTTCCAAGTGGTTTCGCAGTTTCGACATCAGTTTTCCGATCGCATGCAGTGTTGCTATACTGACATATTTCTTGGTGCAGCTCTGAAGTCATATTGAAGTTTGCATACTTGCCATGTAATTTACCAGAGACCCTTAGAGCAGTTCTGAACAATTTCTGCTAAAGAGGCAGATAACGTAGCTGAATATTAAATTCACCAAGTAAATGGTTTGAAATGCTACCGGGTTTCGCAATTCAACTTGAATACCATTTGAATATTGTAGTTTTTTTTTAAATCGATAGCCGCATTGTTTCTTTTTTTTTTTTTTTTGAAGGTTCGTCTACTTGATCATGGGCGTGGAAGATACAGAAAACGTATTATAACAGCTGGTATGTTTCAAATGTACATAATGGCCAAAGGCCAAGTTTTTAAGATGGCTGGTTGAGTGAAGAAGACGTATAAAGTGGTTGCACGTGCTCATGTGTCAATCTGAGCACGTTCCAGGTCCTATCGATCAAGAGATTTAATCGATTCATGGGTTCGGACTTCTTTGATAGACACATATGCAGAAGCTACCAGATCGACTCTGCAGATACTGCGATCCCCGACAGCATCGAGCGGGGTTCCTAACCTCTGGAAATCGCTATCCGGAGCCGAGGCAATCTTGATGCACAAAAAGTGGAGAGGTTCTGCAATCAAAATTTCCTGGATCTTCCAGTGATCGACACCTCCAAGTTCGTTATGAAGTTTCGGAGCAGTTGTCTTACTGAGAATCAGAATCTAAGCCATATAGGATCCTTATTTCAAAATTCTTTGCAAAACGGCGATGTTTTGAACTGTTGCTATCCCCTCTCAGTCAGAGTACATGAGGAGTCATTAGGCGATAGCCATCAACCTACAATGTGCACGCCCATTCACTTTTGAAAACCTTATGACCAGACCGTAACCTTGATCCACGAACATTTCAAATAACTGCAAGGACTCTATTGAACTCCTCCTCCGTCTCATAACAGGATTCGTGAAGAGTCTTTGTTAAATTAAGAGCTAGTTGACATGTCAAATTAAGTCCGCTTTATTTTCATCATTTAAGACTAAGTCTGCGTAATCAAAGGTATTGTTGTCGACTCAAAATGACCGAATCTGGTAGTGAACACTATTCTCAAAAGATGGCGTGGCCGTCGATTCGTCGGCGTCCAAATTGAAGCAAATGAATTTTTCCGGTGGTGAGCTCTTATTGAGGAACTAAAGTTTCGGGTTGCACCTATTTAAGAATGACGAGGATCCTCATTTCGGTGAATCTTAGTGGCTATCGAATTTCCAGAATTTTATTCGGAAAGTTTAATTGAAGTTTCGAGAAGTAAATTTTAAGGAGGATTGCTGAAACGTAAGACAACTGGAAAGTTTTCTTGGAGAAGGAAAGCTGCATTTTCTATCGATTATTTACGCTGCTGGAAAAACTTGATTGATTCTGTTATTGAGCTATTTTTTACTTTACCCCCAAGGTTATACAAGAAACCATATAAAGACTCTTCTGCCGATGCTTGAGGTTGCTACCGACGTGAAATATTACTATCAGTTAGAGTTTTTTTACTGGTTACGTGTTTATAATTCGTATCCGTACCTTTTTATCAACTGTTATCACCGGAGATACTTTTGGCAATTTCCCGACCAGTTGGCTGTGGGGTTAGTCAAGTGAAGAAAATGAAAGATGGTGAGAATTTTTCTACATTGACAAGCCTGCTGCTGGTGTCAACTGCAATTCATACACCAAACTAACCAGAAACCGTAACAATTAACCACATCCAATTTTTCACCATTTCTTTTACCTTCAATTATCAGCCACCATACATATACCATAACTTCGAGCCACTAACTAGACGTGACAGTTGATCGAGCACAGAGTTTACAAAGATGTTACCAGCCGAAACAGAACACATAATTTTATTCATTTTTTTTAATTGGATGATTAAAAGGAAGAAAGTTACGAACCCCCGCTGAAAGATGGGCAACAAGATCGGTTCATGAATCAGTGCTGTAGGCATTAATCAAACGCTTAATAGAGACAGCGGGCGAGTTTCTTTCAGTCCCATTGATAGTTGGGTTCCGCTGCCACCAGGGGGCCCATCGTGCACTGGCCCCGCGTTAATTCTTCACCGTCTGCCGGGGTTCATTAAGAGGTCGCACCGCAGGCCGCAGCCGATAACATTAGCGCCTTTTTCCCTTGGACTTTTCCACGCATTCCAATGGCATAAGGGTCCGCAGGAGCTCGCGAGACTTTTTTTTTATATTTTATTTTTTTTTTAAGAAAAGCTTAGTTTTAGAACTTCTCGTCCAAAATGAGCTTTAGATTTCAGGATACTTCCATTTAGTGAATACTTCTTTGAAAGAAAAGTTTCCAGAGTTCCCCACGGGTGGGAAAACCCACTCAAAGATTAGTCAGCCTTTTAGTCTGTAGCTACCACATATGGCAAAGCCCAGGACTGTGGCTTATGTTTCCGGCAAAATGATGTGGAACCAACACCCCGATTCCCTAAAACACTTTTCGGTGCCATCCTGTAGTTTTCCTACCTGTTTCTTTTCTATTTACCAAATATTAATTTTCCTGAATAACTTCTATCTATAGCCCCTTTGTATTATGAATATTGCGATCCCCGTATGGGTGTATTTGGAGGTACGGAACCTGTAACAGCACGGGGTCTGCTAAGCTGCCATTCTCAACAGGGGCTATTTTGTTGTGCAAACAAGTTTGCTTAACGTGTTGCGTGTTCTTCACAATGCTGCTGCATCATACTCTCTCACCGGAGCTAGAGCATTTTTATTCTTCTCGAGGCTCCATCAGTATACGAGGCAACAAAAACCACGAAAGAATGGGAATAGGAAACATGACCAAACCTTCTTCATTTGCAACGCTAAATGCCTCAGCTGAAGATGACCTATGCGGAATTGAAATTTTTCTCTTCGAATATTACAAATTCAGTTACCCCCCCCCTAAAAAGTGAACTGTTAACGTATACTGTTGCTTTTATGTCGTATATGAGTTTGGGAACCCCTGAGGGTTTTTCTTATGGGAACAAGGGGAACAAGAAGCTTAATTGCCGAATTTTTCATCGATTACAGCTATTCTTCTTTGATTATTTATCGATAATTGGAAGCGGGGAACTTGGAAAAGGGAAACAATCAATTTGATCGATCGCCTGCTGTTCTTCTTTTCCTTTTGCGTTTTATTCTTCTGCCCCCAGTGTCTTTCACGCTTTGAAAGTAAACGGCCCTGATTTCAAGTCGCCCTCGCATTTGATTCACTCACGGTTAATCAATCCGTAACCGACAATCCCGAGAAACTCGAGAATCCAGTGGTTACATGTGCTGTATGTCTTCTGTCACTGTAATTTGAACCAGAAAGCTCACTAGAATGTAATAGCCACGGAACCCAATAATAACCGAAGATAGAAGAAGACATTTTTTGTTTTCAGCAGAGTCCTTTAACGAGATCCTTCAGGATCAGGGCAGCTCCTTTCACGCCAATTCTTTTACTAGGAAAAAAGATATGTCCAATCACAATCCCGAAGAATTACTTACCGTTTCTATCATATAGATTGCCTGGGGAATGTCAGAAAGACAGAATCCAGAGTCTCTTAAAAGTCTTAAAACCAGCAGCACGAGACAATTGTTTGTTCAAGATGACTTCTTAAGCGAAGACCAGGTGGAGGGGGAAAAAGGCTAAGATCCTGCAGGATCTATAATGGGATATAGTGGACCGGATATGTTTGTCTGTGAAGATAAGAAGCCCATGTTGGTTTAAACTTGGCGCGCCGGCGAAAAACAAAAGCAAAAACCTTTCCTCCTTTTGGTTTCGGTGATGTTTCGCAGCTGTTTCTTACAAATGTTTCTCTGTTTAGACAAACAATATTTTCCTTTTCGACATCTTGGCACATCAGCCAAAAGCAGAGGGGAGCAAAAGCCCTTCAATACTTAGATTGTCAACACAAGATCGACAAATAAGACTTGATCCTCATTCGTATAATTAAGAGAGATGTCCGCCACATTTAGCATATTATAACAATGGTTGTCGCGGTTTGCAGTTTTGTGCGACTGACTTGAGAATCTGGCAACTTTGCAAAACTTGGTTTGCACCGTAAGCTTTTAACATTGGCTGCATTTGCGATGTGAAATTTCAAGAATACGACAAATAATAGGGAATTATGTAGCTCGGCGAGCAAACTGTTCTATATAAGCGAAAAAATAAAATGAATATGAAGAAATTGACTGCTGGGGAAAGAAAATCAAAGGGGGGCAACACTTGGGGGTCTCTGCAAACGTCTGCTGCAAGTCAGGTTACCAAATGAACCACCAATGACACAGGGAAAAACGTCCAACACACATTCCATTTTTACGAGAAACTGTCTACAGATTCTACACAAAGAATTTCAAGAATCTTGGGAATCGCAGAACATTGATACTCTTTTCCAATTTTTGTGGATGTTTTCCTTCTGTTTAGAAAAAGTGAAACTGTATAGAACTGACGATCGTGCAGAAACACGAGGGGCCAAAAAAGGAAGCGTGAGAGCAGTATGATTTTCTTTGTTTGCTACGTTTCCAGCTATTTTTCAAATTAACCCTTTCATTAGGAGCAGGAAATAAAAACATCGCAAGAAAATAATCTACAATTTCCTTGTTCTCTGAAACGGAGAGGTCCCGCACCCACCATGACGCAAGAAACTGTATTGCCAGACCTACTCAGTAAGCAATAAGTTACGGACATATATACTACCTACATACTGGGCGTACTAACAATACACACCGTAACCCAAATACGAATACCAAGTACCAATACACTATGAATATACGGACTAAACCACTGATAGACTTGTGATGTCTCTTAGTAGTGAAATAGTGACTTCAATTACTATTGAGGTTCAATTTTTTTAAAGCTAATTAATTGACTCGACAAAAACTAAACAATAAGAATCTTACGGGAACTTTTGACAAAAACTGTGAATAAAAAGCTAATGAAATGAGACAAAAAAAGAAAAGGTGTGTAAATGGTAGCGTCTCGATGATAAAGTGCGCCCTTTATGAAACAGGGCCAGTGCTTCCTTTATAGCACTTAATGAGAGAGTGCAAACACCGTGAAATGAAACACTGCCGCCTCTCGTAATTTGCTGCTGCACGTAAAAAAACCCCACTCCCCAATAACAACTCTCCCACTTCTCCCCCAACAAGACTATACCACCATTCCTCAATCATTTTCCTGTTCGCTTAAGACCCTCATGATGACAACATCTTCATTAATGCTCGAACAACGGCTAAACGTGCGCCTTCAACGTGGCTTGAGTTAAATCCATTAATTCCAAATGGTATGACTGTAATTACACGGAGAATTTTCCAGAATTTTACGAATGACGATTCGATTTCGGACCCGGACCGGGACGTAACAAATGAATGAAGATATCCCCAGTGTATAATCTAATGACCTTTTGATTGTTAAGGTGTCCTGTGTAAGGCCAAAGCCGAGCAGGGAGGAAGGGGGGCCCTTAAGGTGCGTGCAGCTCACGATTTTCCGCGTGTAGAAAATTCATTAAGCGGCGCAACAGGTGTTAAAAACTTGCCTCCAGTTAGACTGCAACAAATAATAGAACCGCCCTCCTCGTTTTCGCAACTTTAACCGGACCCCTAGGGGGTGCTGGGGTCATTTGTAAACTTGAAAAGTTCATAGTTTCGAACAAGCTACAATCACGGGACTCGCGGACGAATCTAGAATAGAAATTCTCTGTTTTTTTTTTTCCAACTCCCATCCGAACGCTCAAAACTCTCATGATCCTCGTCGTTCTCTGGAGCTTCTGGGAAATCCGTGTAACTCTTCATTAAAATCCGACTGCTATGTAATATACAGTGTCTTTGCAAGCATAAATCAGCGTGAGAATCGTAATCAAGAATCCTTCAGGAATAATGAAACTGGGAGGTGCCTTCACCCTTCTTCCCGTGCACCGCAAACGGAAAACACCTAATTAAAAAAACGCGTTTTTCTCACTGCGTCACCTAAGGGCTTCCTAATAACTTCATCAGGCTCTACGCTCTCACCGAGACCCGAAAGGTTGGGGCCTGCAACTTATGAACTTTTTTGAAAGAAACTAAATTTCACCCAACAGTCCGGAGCGGTTTTCTAAATCATGCAAATTAACCAAAAATGCTATAGGAGAGTGACGATAATATTGATAATATAGAAACAGGTATATGTGACGTGATTATCGATACCTCAAACAAAATTAATATCATCTAAGACTTGGATGCGTATCGACAGGAGTCGCATTATCTTCATGAACCTTATAATGTAAGATAAGATGTTTCGAATAGATCTCACTTATGGAGAGGTTGATTTAAGTTCTAACCCCTTTTAAGGAAGTTTCATGGAGGGGCTTACCCAGGCCGTCTATATAGTTTATGGAGTCCGGACAGCTGTTAGGCATGACTGCGGCACTTCTATTTCACATAATGGAGGTGCGGCGAATGGATATTTGCGGTGTTGCGTTCAGGTGATGAGCTGCCAAGAAACCTCCTCCCTCATTACCCAAACGCCAAGCCGCAAGATCATCTAACCTTAATTAATCTAATTAGCTGTAATAACTACGAACCTGCCATTTATACGATATCCTCTTATCATGAAACAAATTACGGATGGGCATCTCCTTGAACCTCATTGCTACGTAATCACCAGGCGCATTAGGACCAAGCTCATAAAACTGAGACGTTACCCTGAATTTATTACGCATCCTTTTCTAATACATACTCTTTCTTTATAAGACTAGATCCCAGAAGGGTAAAATTGGTCACTAGATTTACACTGGCACCAGCGACGTGAAACTATCAACCAAACGTAACTATGAATATACCTTGATGGAACGTGAAAATCGGATTCCTTGACAAAAAGAGAAAAAAAAATCGATGAAGCCTAACTTGATCTAAACTGAATCGATTAAACTAAAGAAATGTGGCTAAGGTTCGATTCTAGAAAAAAAAACACGAAGTGGGGAGAAAAGGCACGCGTGATGAAATATGGCAAAGCTCTTGAGGGAGTCGAATGGAAGATCCACAGGGTGTCGTAAAGAAACCCGTTGACGATGACAAATCTCATATTGTGCCGTGAATGCAATGCTGCTACATCATCGTGCTTACCTCAAGCTCCATTTGTTAATCCATGCTTTTGCCAACAACATGATTTACAAAAAAAAATCTTACCAAGGTAAAAATACATGTACAAAGGCCACGAAGTAACAAGGAGCATCAACTGAAAGAAAACAAGTGATCATAAAATGAATAGGCTCATAGAACAAAATTTAAAGAATAAGCAAAGCCGAATAAACAATAAAACTAGGGTAAAAACAAAGAAGTCGAGGATTAATATATAGGAAATGGCAGTAGGGAGCAAAAAGCAGTTGAATCTGGGCTTTTTACAAACAAGGATGAAAAAGGTGAATATCTGGTTTTGAAGCAGGACTTATAAAGGGGCAAATCGAAGACTAGCCCAAGGAGCAATGAGGCATGAAGAGGCCAGTAGATTCCTTTTGAACTTAAACTGGAGTAATGGCTACCTCTGCTTCTGCCCAGAAATGTTAACGATGATGGTGCATGGAGCACGCCGGGTGGGTGAGGGGTCAACTGACACGTGTTGTTGTCACATGCCCTAGTGTTGTAGGCTTAAAGAGTAGCCCCCGTTTCTGATGAAAAATGATCTACTATGGCCCGGGAGAAAGCATCAACCCATGGTTGAGCAACCTGTCGTTAGCGGCCGTCTAATAACAGGCTCTCACCTGTAGAGCCAAGCTGCTAATATATGACTCGTGATTACCTCCAGGAATAAACGAAGCCCCCAACACTCCTAAAATCGGCTCCATTAAAACTTCAGATAATATTACTCCTTTCGCACTTTATTTTCTATACCACCTTCACACGCATCATGCCCAACCAACGTAAGCATAGACAATCCGGAAAAGATATAACCTCTATTTTCAGTTCATTTGAGGTGCGGTAAATTGCGAACGAGGAGTCGGTGCCTAAACCACAAGTCTAATGGGCGTAACGGTGCCTGTGGGTCCATCCCCTGCTCCTCCACCTTCTCTACATGATGCAATTAATATTTTTAATTGTATTGTCATAGCTCTACGAAAGAAACTCTTTTCGCAGCGGGAGGACGACGCTAATTGACTCTCGCGCACGACTGATTTTCGTTTTCAACTAAATTTATTTCTCTTTTTATCAATAAATCTGCGTGGTTTCTTTATATGCACTCATACTAGATGAATTAGTCAACACATGTATGACTTTTCATGCGGATGTCTCAATCGTCTACCAAACGAAATGTCTAGATAACCTGAAGTAAACCAGCACTACTGCAAGATTCAAAGAACATCATATGCTCAGAACTTCTAGCACGTAGCAGTAAATATCCGTATGACAATGAGTATTTTCCCGCGAATCCATCGGTAATTTTCTCGATCAATTTTGTGTTGATTAAACTTCCCACAATCAAGAGTAATATAGACCGTTTTCCTGTCCTTTGGAGTCCTTTAGAATAACGCATGGGGTTGCGCGGTTACAAATGAAGTCATTTGTTACGCAGTCAGCGTGAGTGGTGGCAGTTGTTTTTTTTTTTTCTTTGGAAGATTTCCTTGTAAACTACTTCGAAGCAAAACCCTAATACGATGTGAGCGTACACATACAAGTGGTTTGGGTTATGTTTCTTATGAAATAATGCTTCGGGGGATTTCCTACAGCATGGAAGCGCGTTAAAATAGCCATAAAGGACAATTTATGAGCCAAGCTGGCACGATGTTTTCCTTCAACACCATTAGAAGGAGCTTTTTTGGCTGCTGCGGAAGTTTTTTTTTATATTATTCCGTCCGAATACCCATCAAGCTGGTAATGGACACTTATCACGTAATCCCACTTCTCAGGATATGCGGTCCTAAAAAAAGAAGCAAGGAAAACTCAAGGCAGCACAGTTTTGAACTATTTCTAGCAGGCCAAATTACATACATTCAATGCCCTTACTGTAAACAAAGAAGGTCGAAAATTTTCCAATTTCCCTCAACTGTAATTTGAATTCAAACAAGTGGACGGATGAATTACCGCAACTGAATGAGTAGGTGGGACTTGCAACGACATTAAGGCTGGTTTTACCGGACAGTGTAATAGACTGATTGGTTGATTGAGAAACCGCAGACTTTAGCGGGGGTAGTCCTACGGCATCGACCATGAAAGTCACGTGACAAAGCTAGCGTTCCACAATACTGCATGTTGTGATGAGTTGTGCGGTTTTAAATCGAGGAGTAGTCAGTTGCAATGGATTGTTACTCTGTTCAGCTGGACCAGTGAAGTTCCTCAACTCAGTCACAGAACAAAGTCTTTGTTGGCACATTGTGCACCACAGAGCATTTCATTCGGGTCCTCATATTTTAATATGATGTCTTATTTCTCTATGCTCATATTGATGCCCCTAACTAAATAAACTGATTATAGTAGTAAATTAAATATAATAAATAAGATAATAAAATGGCTGAAGAAACCACCATGCAAACAAATAAGAGATAGAAAAGTGCACCAAAAAACAGGGCTGAGCAAATGTGGCTCGATTCCCACGTATTGTTGCGCGCCTCGGCGCAGAACGTTATGTCAGACGATGATATGCGCTTCTCTTGTAAAAACAAACGCAGCCAAAACAGCTCATCAGCTTTGACAATTTCTGTCAGCCCCATTAGTGGAGTTTACCCCAAAACCAATCAAGCGTTACAGACCCCTACCCAACTTCCAACAGCCCCCACAAATGAAATCTGATCACTTTCCCAACTGTTAGGTATCTTAGTTTACTACTATTCCCACAAAACGATTTAATTTGACAATCAAAGGAAAATCTCGTCACACTACACCTAAATCTTGCACAAATCCCCTCATGTATTCGTAATTAAAACTAAGCCGTTTTAAGAGAACCTCACTAAACCGCAGGAAGCATTTCTGCAGAGAGCTATGAACTTTTAATTCAAATATTCCATTAGCTTCATTAGCTTATTTCAAGCGTGAAATCAAGTATATGAGTAAAAAAAAACTGTGTAGAAACATGATTCAAAACGGTGGACTTCCATATTATGGTAGGTCCCATCATCACGTTGATTATTAGCGATAAAAGAAGTGCGGTAGGGAGAGAAGACAGCAAAAACTACTGTGTAAGGAACGGCTAGATGTATACGGACCCCTCCTGTGATGTTTCACCAAATTGTTGCTAAAATGAGCGTTGACAGCTGCCCCGTTCAACCACAGTGAATCGCCCCTCAGACCGCAATTAAACAACACTTCCCATCGGGAGCTAGTCGGGGTCTTGTAACCTTCGACTTCAATTATGTTCACTTGATTGTTTTACTACTTATTCAAAAGCCATGCGTAATGCTGTGTATCGACTAGTTTTTGACCAGGAAAATAGCTGGCAACTGAATAGGTAGATGGTACTGTCTATGTAAGGAAAGCATATCCTTCAGTGAAGCAAAATATTTTTTGTTCTGAGTAAAGTCCCTTAAGCGTCTGTACACAGCATAAGCACTAAGTGTTGTAGTCCCATAGAGCACAGTGGCTTGGGACTAGTCCAATTAAACCCTATATATGGTGCGTGTGTGTGGGTAAAAGGTGTGAGATGCTTATAATGGATTGTAGCAACAACGGTCTTTTGTTGACTGACGACCCTACTCACTCTGTTAGTCTTAACCTCTCAAAGCACTTATGGAAGCTGCCTCCCCGTACCTTTCGCACACGTACATCCCAACCAACACTCTCCTCCCCACACAGGCCGATATCTATTTCTCAGCATGATCACCCGATCATGCTTTTTTCTGTCCTGTATTTCAAATATACAATTTAAGCGAACAGTTTGAGGCTGCGGATCGTCTATAGAAACTTAGACTTAATTTACCACGTCTCATGTAGCTATGAAGACGAATTCCTAGGTCTACAAAAAAAAAAACTTAAAAAACTGGGAATTGTTGGAGTCTCCCCCCAAAAAATGAAGTGAAACTAATTAGCCGAGTTTTGGTTCCCAGGACGTCTTGTTTACTACCCAAAACTTTTTTGCCCAGTTGTCAGATGATGATGATGTTATTCCTTTGTGTGCAGCGTTACCAGTTCGTTTTAATAGCCACAGTGCTGATACTTGATATACAAGCCTGTAGGTTGGGAAACTGAGATAGCATTAAACGGCCCGGTAATCTGATAGTGCGGCCGGAGAGCTCGTTGTAGTTCTGGTTTGCCTGTATGCGCAGATGCAGTGAAATATTCCTCAGCTTTAAAAGAAACAGAAAGAGGGGAAAAAGGGCAACCAATAACAACGCTTCAGAAAACCAGTTCTCACCCCCTCCCCCCACTCCAACTCCTGGTTACCCCCACCCTTCCCGTAGGCTTCATAGCCACCCCAGATTGCCCCCGCCGTGAGAGGCCTCCGTTTACCCATCTCGAAGCTTGTTGGAGATATCAAACTCCCTACCGGTATCGGTGGAGCTATGGAAGACGCAATCTTACACCGTGGGAACGTGTGGGCTTCGCTTCTTCAACGTTTTCTTTAGGAGATCCATAGCACTTTCTCCTATTCTTCAAGCATTCTCTGCATTCTTCGTATTTCGTATA
Organism: Eulimnadia texana; assembly: GCA_002872375.1. Classification (NCBI taxonomy): domain Eukaryota; kingdom Metazoa; phylum Arthropoda; class Branchiopoda; order Diplostraca; family Limnadiidae; genus Eulimnadia; species Eulimnadia texana. The sequence continues at coordinate 17,983,659 of NKDA01000001.1, forward strand.
TCGTACCTTCACTTTAGAAAAATTTTCACATATGATATCGTGTTTCAGTTCCACTGATTCTACTGTGGACACTGTATGATCTGAAATCTACATTTCGGATACCACAAGTGTTCACAATTTCTATTTACGGAAACTTAAATCAAAGCTGAATCGTCTCTTATTCGTGAAGCTTGAGCTGTAAATCATTCTTTGTTTGATCTGATGTCATTTGACCGATTTAAGAGTTCATTAGACAAGATGACACGGTAGTTGAGTTTGCGATTAGGGCTTTTTTTGGCGGAAGGCAAGCAAACTGACGTCAATCGACGTTGTCAGACAGGGAAAGAAAAGACCAAGGGCGTTCGAAATGGGACGTTTTTGACGAGCAATAGGCTATTTAAGTTAACCACTGGTTCAGAAGCTATAGGTACCGTATTAAGTACAGGACTTTTTAAGTGATTTTGAAAGTGAGGCCGAGCACCGTATTTACTCTACTGTTCCAGCCCCGAAAAAGTCCATTACTGCGGCGTCCATTTTATCGCCCTTCGACATCGCCCCCTCAAGACCACACTTCCAGGGTATAATGGCAAGGTTTTAGATGCATCGTTTCAAATACAGGTTGCTTCTAAAAATAAGGTTTCCCACTTTTTTCGCGAAAAAAAGACATGTACCTGAAAATCTTAATAATTGCCACGCTTGGGAAGTACTTTACGAGTTCATAAAAGGACAGGAATGAGAAACAGGGTAAACAAATATTGTTATCCTCCTAGTTTAGAAAATTTTAACACGCTGCTAGTGCAACTTGAAAAAGTACTGCAATCGTTCCTTGAAGCAGTTTCAGTGAAATAGTTCCGGTTGGAATGTTTCTCGGAGAATTAAGGAAAAAAAAAACTTATTGATAGCTTGAAATCCGACCATGAATGGACTGTACTACTTAGTTTAAAGACCCCAGTTCAAAGATATCAATACATACTTTAGGGCATTTTGACCATTTTTCTCCGAGGATTGAAATGTTCACGTTGTGGGTAGGGGACTTTACACACAACACGCACAGTGGAAGCTATAAATAGGGAGTATGGAAAATACACAAGGGCGTCCCATGATTTAGTGGTTTAACACTGTTGTTGATCCTATCCGGAAGCAGGATCGATTGAGTGCAGCAGAGTAGTTTGAGCAGCTTAATGGGCGACCCTGCTGCTGTCCGCACTCAATTGCAATGACCCCGGAGGTGTCACTTTTCAATAGACAACGGATTAAGGGAAACGGCTGTCACTCTCAGAGGTTATTCACAAACCCACCCTTCGCTACTTTTTTTTCCTTCTCCTGCCCTTGCTCTTCAGCTTAACCCTCCCACTGCTTAACCGTTCCAACCCGCCCTACGTCCAGGCCTCCACCTTGGCCCCTACCTAGTTTTTAGTCGAGCGGCAAATGGGCAACAGACTGTCATGGGCAGACCCATTATTAGTGCTTTACCCCCCTTGTGAATGTTCCCTAGCCTGGGCCCACTGTCTCTGATTGACTCGCACACTATTTACTTTCCTGCTACAAAGTGACCAGAATCTCCTTTGACAGCTGAATATATAACGGAAGCGGTTATAAGCGAGCATAGTCCAAGAACAAATAATTGATAACATGGGCATGATTCCAATCTGTGCTAGAAGCACTTCCAACGACCGCTGTGGAATCTGTACACCCCTGGTTCTTTTGGAATTCGTACGAAGGGGAGTTTCATCTTTCACATCAATTCAATGTAAACCCATGTATAATACCCACATGGTACAAAAGGGAAAATCCTCTTAAATCAGACCTCATATTAAGGGATCATTATTGTAAAACTCAAAGGTGCTAAAACTCCCTTTACCTACCAATTTAATGCGGATAAGAACCCGCAGGCCTGCCAGTATACACTTAAAAAAATGTAAAACATGGGAAGAACAGAAGTCAGATGTAACATGCTGGTGAACAAAGTTAGTATCTGTGTGAACAATTCAGAATGCCAGTCGTGAAGCAATCTTTCTCGCCACGTTATTTTCAATTGAATAACGGCACTGGGCGCCCAATCAAGCGAGCTCCCATTCATGAATACAACGCAACTCCCTGCGACGTAGCTGGAATTCACAAAGAGCCCTACCATAACTTGAAATAAGAAAAAAATGATAATCCAAACAAAAACGAGACGAAAGACTAACTCTTATGGACCTTGTTTCCGGCCTAATTCATAGGTTGTGCTTATCGCGTGCGAGTGCTAATTTGTCATTCTTAAGTGAGCATGTTTGTTTGTTTCAGTTTAACTCTATAATTATCATTCTCAGCTTCTTGTAGAACCTTTCGCGGTTGTTACGTTTTAGTAGTAAAAGTAAGGACGCCACTTCTTTATATATCGCTATTGTGTATCAAAAAACGTATTGGTTATATCCACACGCCCATAAATCCTATGGATCTCTTGGTAAGTCTTTGATTGATTGCGCTGACAAAGGCGAAACTTAACGGCTTGTGTAAGAAAAAACTTCCCTCCGTGCTTCTTTCAGAACACCGAAGAAATTTGTAACATGTTAACATGGGTACAAGTTATAACAGCCATGGTTTCGTGGTTGTCTGACTCTCAGCACTGCTGTCATAACTCTTCAGCATATACATTTAGCCCACATAGGTTAAAGGGTCACGTGACCGAGTCGAGAGAAGTTGGTAGCCTCCGAAACCCTGGAAGTTGAGGAGAGATTTTTTGATGGCCCGCGTGTATGTAAGCAGTGGTCTGTGATGGATTAATACGGCACGTGTCGCCGGAGGGCATGTCACGCTACACAATTTCATATTCGCTCATTTGTGAGCGTTATGTGCTCGGCTTGGTCGACGTTGTATACACAAAGGATGTTGCAATCCGACTTACCCCCAATAACTATCCCCCCGAGCAACTCGCGCTTCTACCCCGCAACCAACCCCAAGCAGCACTCGTTTTCCCCACACATCATCCTTTCTATACAATGTGTCGGGTAAATCAATATAGTACCGACATGTCATGTGTGATAATAAAATGGGCGTTATGGAATAAATAAAAAAATGGATTATAAGCCTCCCTTTCTCCCTGTACATCTCAAACAGAGATGTTTAAGCCGAAAAGTAATTTAAATGCACGAAATTTTCCAAACGTGTAATCACACACATATGAAAGAACAAAAACGAAATTATAATTATTACGAAGCATAGCGGTTTCGAGAAAGATAAAATGACTATGTAACAGAATGTCATCAGAGTTTCAAAAAAACATTTATACATCATTGTTGTTCAGCAAAAGAACGTTTTTACTGCGACATCATAAAGCGCGGAGATTAGTATAGAATTCGAAACTATTTTTAAATTTTAGATCATTTTTAAGCATTGAAGTCATACTGTGTATGGAAATAATAAAACTACTGTAGTGTAACTTGGATTAGTCGCTAAAATATCCAGGGAAACTTTACAATATCTAATGTAGCCTGACTAACTTTGACTGTGCAGGCGGCCGTCAGTAGCCTCCTCGAGCTTGGGCGATTTCGCACGTTTCAGAGGTGGCGACTCGCAATTCTTGCTCTTGGCTTCTTCAGGATCGTTCAACTGCGACGGTAGATGCGCTAAAGACGGCGCCATTGGGAACTGGGGTCCTAGTAGATCTGTCTGCTGTTGTTGCTGGTGCTGTTGCTGTTGTGCAGCAGCCAAGCTTTCCGGAAAACCGGGAACATCAAACTGAGGAATACCTCGAGGATTGAAACGAAACCTGGATAACTGAGAAGGATGGGGAAACGTTGCTGCCGCAAAGGGAAAGGCTGAGAACGGCGTCAGAGGTGTATTCAGAGATGCTGCCAAGTTGTAGTGTAGCCCTGCAGCTGCTGCAGCTGTTAAATACAATTCCATTAAACCAATGTTGAATTCGCCTATAAATGATTCACTACTGTAACTTGGGACGCGATATCTTTTACAACGTTATCACTTTTATTTTCAAATAACTGGGACATATATCACTGAAAAGTTGGTCTGAAAATGATGAATCGAGAGAAATATGTCTTACCAAGAGAAAGATGATGCGGGTGACCGAAAGCGAAGGCTGATGGTGGAGGAACAAAACTAGATGGCATGGATGTTACCGCTGGTATACCGGTAACACCGCACGTAGTGTTCAAAGCATCGCCTTTGGAGATACACAATGAAATAAATAGTTCAACTAACACCTATGCTCGAGTCATTACCAAAGCTTCCTGGGCCTCCATTGTTCGAGGGCTTTGCAATGTCGGGTGAAGCTGATCGGGTCTCTGCGTGAGACGAAGAAGAGACCGGTGAAGGGGGGCCCATGAGAGATATGCTCGAGTCGGACGACGCCAGGCTGGCTGCTCCGGGACTCAGTGGCCCAGAGGTTGCGGAGCCTGGAGAGACCCGGCCGAGGTCTTCTGAACCCGTAGGACTGCTTGCTGATTCCGGGCGCTTCGAACCGCCGGACGGATAGTGTCCTCGCTGTCCAGTTAATCTGCAATTACAAATAGAAACTGAATAATCTTCATGAGAATGAGAACTTAACCGAAGGGATTCTATCATGTTTTCAAACTCCTTTCAGAGATACTACAAAAAATAAATATCTTATACAAGCATCTCGCTTTTTGGACAATTATAGCTTTAGGTTTCACACGCTTGAGTGAACTGATAATCACGGGTGGAGTCGTAAATCGAGTTTGTTTTGTGTAAATACCCTCGACTGTTGCGTTACACAGCAATACAAATCAAGTGGGCCCCTACGCTGTTGCTAAATCATAACGAAGAGGATCGTTGTCGAAATGTTGGAGGCAAATGACAAAAAGAGAGATGGTGTATAATGATTTCATGGGCTTTCACACAAGCAGGAAGGCAGTGGCACAGTTGCACGCTTCACAGCGTTATTTCAATGGCCGTGAACGCAACAAACTACTTGACATTCCGCTGCGTTTAAACAGCGATTTCATCGCTTCGTAGCTTCGCAGCAGGGGCTCGTCTTTTGTTCTCTTCCACACATGCAACAGTTGGGATATCACCGCCCTTAACTGTTCATAAATTACATTAACAACCTTTTCCCAAAATCTCAACCCCATCAAAGATATATCTCCCATCTCGCTGAAGAGCTTACAGTAATGAGAAATAATTAAGACGGTTTGATAATGACTTGAGGTTAGTTTTACAAGAGATCGAGTTAAAAAAGCAGCCGCTCCGTTGACTTGAAATCTTTTACGCACCCGGAGTACTCACTGCATCTAGAAGTAAAGTTGTTTTCTAATGCGAATTTAAATTGTCTGGAATATGAAGAGAAAAGAGATCTGCTGAGATCAAAGGTTTATACGCAATTTGCGTTTTGTTCCAAAATCTCGTCATTCCTAGAGACTCTAGGGAGATTTTTACTGGCTCGTTGGAGGGGGTATAAAGGCTCATTCCCTAATTGCTGATGTTTATCTTCAATAGCGTCCAAGGGATTTTCTTGAGCCTTCTCATTCTCCCAATATCTTTGCTGATTCTGGTTCTCACGGTTTCAGTTTAGGTATAACGGGGAAAATGAATTCTGTAAAGATGAAGTCAAAGCACGAATAGAAGGTTGACTTTAACATCTATTTCTGGTGACAATGAGGTGACAAATGAGGCTGATAGGCTGTCAAAAACCAAGCAGACGCCCCTTATGTCATTTGAGTGGTCGACAGAGAAGAAGACAAGCCACTTCATGGAATTGTCTTAAGGGTTTTCTGTGCATGGAGAACGAGGAAGATAGAGAAGAGAAGAAGAGCCTGAAGACTAAAGATGGCTGCTTAATCCCACTGGATTACAGGGGTGGAGAAGAGGCCCATTCTAAGCTGACAGTTGTATGGACAACGGAGCACCTCCTTTCCACCCTCTCCCGAACCGTGCACCAAAGACCAATAAATCTTGTTGTTATAGCCGATAATCACCCGAAATGATGAACTCGGACCCGGTTTTGTTAGCTCACCATTACAATTCATGCGGCTTCAACAGTCACAAAAATGTTCTGCACTCCGCAAAATATTTAAATGATTGGACATTCAAAACACCTTCTACATTGTTATTTACAAAAGTTCTCGCCATGAACCCTACTCGTCAATGTTATACCTCAGTTATCAGCACTGATTCTGTACTCGAAGCTTAACCGAAGACTAGAGACTACATCCCTTGAAAAGGTCTTCTATTCTATTAAGACAATGTCCACGGTTTGTACTATGACATAGGTACATAATGATTCGTTAGGGAGACTTATATTGCTAGTAAAGTCCTAGTGAAATCAACGCCCTTCTGCAAGAGGTATCTTCAATTCTAGCTTTCAAAAGTTACTGAACTTTTTTTTACTGAGACCGCTTTAGGAACTCAGAATAGCAGTAATATAATTCTTCGGTAGCAAAATCTTTAAAACAAAATAAGCATTTTACGAGGCATTTACCTGTTTTTGGCAGCCGCAGCTCGGTCTCTCTGCCGTCGATTCTTGAACCAGTTCCCGACTTGAGTAGGAGTCAGTCCCGTGGCCTGGGCCAGTTCTCGTTTTTTGGTGGGATTGGGATATGGATCCTGAAGGTACCATTCCCTCAACAAGCTCCTTGTTCGCTCTTTGAAGCAATGCGTCTTCTGCTCGCCGTCCCAGATGGTTCGCGGCAAGGGAAATTTCTTGCGGACACGGTACTTGTCGACGGGTCCCAAAGGCCGTCCTACATCAACGGCCCGAAAGAAAACAAAATTATCATTATTAAATTAGTTTTACACGAAGAAACTGCAGCTTGTTAATAAAGTCTGAGTCAAAAGGCAAGTTGTGGACCAGAGAATACGTATCTTAGATCGCTCAGCTTCTTTGTCACTATTTTCTACTATTTTTCGACTTCGGCACATGAAACTTACCTCTCAACTTCTCAGCTTCTTGGTAGTGAGCTTCCAGCCACATGGCTTGCAATTTAGAGTGAGAATCTTTGGTGAATCGATGATTCTCTACTATGTGATACAACTCTCGGAAATTGCCCATATGAAAGGCCACCAAAGCTCGAGCTCTCAACACGGATTCGTTTTTGTTGAGTTCGCCGATGTTTGGATGCGCCACCGGGAGCGACCAGAGAAATCTTCCTAGTCTCTCGATATCGCCACTTTCTTCGAGTGTTTCGCAAACAGCAGCCACTTGCGTCACGGAAAAATTCAGCGTGGGTAATGCAAACATAGGAGCCGGCAGGAGCGGGAATCCACCAGCAGAAGGTGAAGGTCCCGATCCAGATCCGTTACCGTTGGCCGACATAGTCACAGAAGCTGTGAGTCCGCTTCCCGGCGGAGAACTCATAGTATGGCCTCCTAGGTTGGCTAGAGCACTTAGTCCTGCCGCAGTGACCGAGAGGCCGTTCAGACCAAGCGCCATGGCGCTTTGGAGCCTCCGATGATGAATAGTTGAACAGGGCGCTCCAGAAACGCACTCGCCGAACGCTAGTTTCAACTGCGAATGGTAGTGCAACCGGATCGGTCTGCAGATGAGGTGCAACTAATACGAGTCTTGCCTGCGAGCCATCATAGAAACAAGAGGAACACTTGCAAAAGAGGGGCGGAGCCTTGTTTTCGACTCTAGGAGAAGAGGAGGCACTATCTGCTGGGGTTAGATGGGTGGAAAAAGGTACTTGCTAGCGGGAGATCGTCTTGCCTGTATCGATGATGGGCTCTTGCAAGAGAACTGATGAACGTGACATGGTTGCCTTTTCAGCTTACTGACGTCTCAATAGCGCTAGCCAACGAGACCGTCAGCCCCTTACACCGCCCATAGCTATGAGACTCTCTCATTGGCCGCTGGTGCTAGTAAATCATCCGCCCCGGATTCCCCCTCTGATCCATGTCAGGTCTGCCGGAGCCAATAGTATCATCGCGGGGGCTGGTTCTTCGGTGCCCAGTTCTCGGCACACCAGTTCTATTCAAGCGCACGTCCAGAAGGCTCTCCCATCTCCAAGTGTGCATTCCATCAAAAGCCTTTGTTATTTTCATCATTATGGCTCTTGTTTGCCTTTGTTCTTTGTATGTTCTTTTGGCTTTATGCCACATACTTGAGAGATCATATTTCTGTCCCGCAAACCACCAAGCTAAAATAAATAGCCCTGAGAAATCGCTTGACTTGCACCTTAAATTGTTTAGTGTAGTACCAAACGAGGAAAACAACATCAGTAGAGCCTTACTACTGGCCCCGGTGGGGGGTTGGAAGTCAATTTCTTTTAATAAGAGCTAGGTACGTCATTAGCGTCATGTTCCCCAGGTCGTATTTGTAGTGGACTGTCAAAAGGCCACTTGTCATTTGTTTGTCAGCATGTCTACTAGACCAAGTCACTCAGTCCAGTTTCCCCATGTGTACTCAAAGGGAATGAACCTCGAAATTATGTCCTAATGTGAGCAACTATCGGCCTATTTGCGCTTGTCCCCGTCTTTCTGAATAATTTTAATATCGCCTCGTAGGTGACAAATGACACTAACCAGGTGGAAGTTAATAAGGTGCGGTCACCATGACGTTTCATTAATTGATAATGAGGCGAGGGGAGCTCGTAACTTGTCATTACCGTCTGTGCAGCATTTCCGGCTAGAAATTTGCGCTTACCGACATCTAGCGACACAAAACTGAACTTGTTTAATATCTTTTGAACATACGACACAAATTTCAACAAAGATTCAAGTTTATTAGGCTTCAAAATTACTCTGTTAGATACGGTGGCCAGTTTAAATCGACTCTATCTACGTCGAGGGCGACAATATCAACTTCTCGGCCCAGCATAGAACAGACGTTAGGGACGGTTCTTCCAAAGTCCCCGTGAACGAACTCTTTGATGTATGTTCCAGCTTGAGTTTTAAGTTTTAGGATAAAGTAAGATGGCAATCCTTCTATAGGCTGAGCTTCCAGGTTATGCACAACCCTTTCTCTTACTGCTAGAGGTCTCCTATTAAATATAGAAAATCTTTATATTGTACAGCAGTTAAAGAGCAATACTTTTTTTCGGGTACCTGTGCAACACACGCAACGGAGTTTTTTGCTGCAGCACAAGGTCCTTGATTCCGGTAAGCTTTGCAAGTTCTTCCGGTGTCAGCGGGTTTCCATTGATGGTTATACAAAGCGCAGAATATGCTTTTGTCTTTTCTTCTTCGCCTTCTTTTAAAATTGACAAGTTCTCTCTGCAAAAGGCAGATAGAACTGAGGTAGAAATTACGAAAATTACAATTTGTATTACTTTGACACAAGCTGCAAGTCCCGCACAGCAAGTACCGAGAGAGTACTGTTTACGCGATCTTGAAGTTTCTTGATTTCATCCTCGCTTCTTAAGGTTTGCTTTGCGTCAACGAGCTCGATGACAAACGGCCTCCCTTTGCCCAAAGTCCGAACGTCGACATCCTCCCGACCCGAGGAAGAAAACTTTCCGTCTGCCGAAGCATCCGGACTAAAGGTTAAACAACAAAGAATCAAACGTAACAATATTCAATACCTTTAGCTTCAAAAAATGGAAGGATTAAGTCAAAAAGCAGTTCTTGAATAGAAGTTTCCATCCGTTTCTCCCCGTCGATGACCCACGGAGTCTGGCAGAGCCTTCTGGAAAATTTCACATACCGGCCTATAAAATACGAGTGTTAGTCGATTGCTGTATTAGGATGCTTGCTTTGGTGAAGCAAAATAACCTGCTATAAATATCGGGCTGTGAAAACACGTTACGGAGCCACACGATACAACAGTTTTGGGAACAGGAGGTGGAACGGAGATGTATTTCTCAAACGTTTCAGGCTTAACTGCATTCAAGGCACTTTGAACGGCATTTCTCGTAAAGACCACTCCTCGGTAGACTCGAGTTTGCTGGTATCTATGCTTGAACTTCTCTGGACACATATCAACCCTGTAAAAACAATAATGTTACTTGAAATAAAAAGTGATTAAAGCAAAAGTTGAACTTACAGCGGATGGCATTCCTTTTCATCGTCATTAAAAATAAAACTAATTTGTATCTGAAACAAGGCACCGTTTGATGAATCGTAAGTTTTGCCCGTCCCTTTCTCAATGTCGTCTGCGTAAATGTACTTCCAAACATCTTTCAGTGTCGTTATGAAATCATCTTTGGTTTCGACAGAATAGACTCCAGGGAACTCCTTTAGCAGTAAAAGCCACAACGAATGCTCTCGTACCAGAACGACAATCGGCAGGGAAACGGTGCAGGTAAACGACTGCGCGTCGTAGCCTGATGAGTTGATTTGCCGTACAATCTGGACCGTTAAAGCCGTAAGCTATTAGATAAATATAAAATAAATTTTTATTTTTACCTCGTCAAGTCCACTTTCAAAACTTTCTTTCTGAAGAATTCCTAAACAAGCAACACACGGGTTAGGTTTCGCTATCTTCTCTGGAAGTTCGTCCTGCAAAGTTCAATCGCTTTAAAAAGCTTCAAACTTACGAAATGTTATATTACTTGAATTTTTCTGTAATATTTGGATCCTCTCTCTCTAACAAAACGTAGGGAACATCTCCAGCAACAGCCGGCATTTTCAAGAAATTCTATTATTTTTCCTCGTGCGTTTTCCAAGTTTGTAATGTCAGACATTTTGAATGCGCGCCGTTGCCATGTTTCCACTTTGAAGTTTAGACTTTCCTCTCGTAGGTGTCCCAATTTCCCTTTTTCCCCCTATGACAAATTTTTCGAGTTTCCCCTATTTTTCCCTTTTCTTCTCCCATTTCCCCCTCGACCTTCCCTTTCATAAATAAGTAATACCTTAACAAATTACCAAATCGTATGCTTTGAATTATTTTTTTATATTATATGTCAGAAGAAAAGTATAACATGTTGAACAATTTGCCAAATTTATTGATAATTTTGAAATTTCTTGAATTTTCCTTTTTCCCCCTTTCCCTTTTTCTTCCCTTCCAAGTGCCAGTTTTCCCTTCAAAAAGGGAAATTCCCCTAAAAGTGGAAGCACACTACATGTTAACCGAATGCATCCGTTGCGCGTAGTTTGTTAGATCGATAAAGAAAATCATTATTGCGATAAAATGGACACTGAGTATAATAGTTCTGACGAAGAATTAGTAAGTGTTGAAGAAAATCAAACAGTTTCGCTGTTGTTTGAAATCTTGGCTTGTCAATCGTTGTCTGATCAGGGCGAGGATCGGGAAAACAAGAAAGAAAATTTGGTAAGAAATCTAATAACTCTACTTTTTCACATTTAAATTAATGCAGACAATTTCGAATTCATTAGATTAGTTCTATTAAAACAACGAGTGAAGCACTACTCGGTCCCGGGGACTGGGGTCAGGATGTTGAGGAGTCGGCCGAAAGCTTTGTTCACGATAAAACTAAAACACTTTTACTCATAGGAAAAACTAATGAAAATATCTTTCACACGGCCAATTCTATCGAAGATATTGAATGCAATGGAGGAAGGTTAATTGCGTACTTCATAAAGAAACCACCTGTTCATCAGGTGAAAGCGTACAATTCACCTGATTTGGACCTGCTGAGTGGAACTATTGATCTAGAAAACTTTGAAGAAGATTTCCAGGCAAAGGTACGACAATACGAAAGCGAGCTTCTCGATAAAGGATCACACATCAAAGGTTTGCATACACACATCTTTAATTCAATAGTTTTCAATCGATTTGTATGGCAAAATCTAGAGTTTGCTCAGCATCTGCTTCTTCATTCACTGGATTTTCGAGGTAAGCTGGTAGGCAACAAAGATCTCCTGATTCCGGCTGAAAATTGGAGTATTGGCACCAAAAGGCTTTCGGAAGATGAATTTGTTGTCGAAAGAATCGAAAGTATTTAATTAGTAATTCTTAATTTGTTAGAAATTATTAACCGATTCTGATTTTTCTTATTAGAGGCTATACTACAATGGATCAACGTAATCGATGCTTCGATTCAGTTTGAACAGAAATTTGCAGATACAGATCCTGGATTTTTACTCCAAGAAACATTCGATGAAGAAGTTACTTTCTGGCTCAAAAGACGTATTAAATATTTCTATAGGCTATTGAAAAATCTATGTTACGAGCGATTGTGTTTACAGACGAACACCTTTCCAGAACTTTGTCCCAGATGGATCGTAAAGAGTGCAAGAAAACGAAAACCATACTGAAACTTGCGGATTCAGTCATGTCAGACGAGCTGACCATTCTGGAACTGAACTTGAACGACGAAGCCCAGCAGGCTCGATTAACCCTGAAGCTCCTCAAGGTTCTTCTAAAACCTCTGGAAAAGCTGAAAACTTGTGAACTGACCGAAATCCCACCTGCGTACGATGAAATCATCGATCTTGTCTTTGTCGTTTCTAAGCACGCACCAGCGTACTCCAAATACCGGTATATAAACAAGCTAGTTTCATCCTTTAAGTGTTAATGCGAACTTGTTTCCAGTTCAGAAGCAGCAAGCAAACTCGTATCGCTTGTTGGTAGAGAAATCGTCGTGAAATGTTCTGCAAAAGTAAACGGATCGCTTAACAGTTTTTTTAAAGGACGTGTCCAGGAAACAATGCAGACCTTGAGGACCATCACCGAGTGCATACAAACATGTTCTGCTATTTTGAAAGACGTAATTTTGCTAATAACAACTAACACTGCCACTGTGCATATTGTGTTATCAACAGGCAGTTTCTATCCACCGTTCCTCTACTAGGGAGGTGCTGTGGGACATCAACCCTGACGTGACACAGGCAAATCTCATCGCACTGGAAATTCGCTTAAAACACTTGAAAAATATCAGCGATTGTCTGGAGTTGTTTGGAAGGTTTCCTACATCATCGAGAATTTTGAATCTGTATAGTTTAACAGTTTTGATGGATTGCAGGTTCAATGAAGGCGTACCCTCCTCCCTGGACTGCAACATCGCTGAAATTCTGAAAAAGTCTCATGAAAGATTTTATAACCGATTACTACCGTCGATTACTGAACATCAAGACGCCATCTTGGATGTGTACAACCTGCAGTGGAATGAGATTTATAAACAGTTAATTCGTTTGGGAAACTGTGCTGTAGTTAGTTTTTGGTAACTTGTGGTACTTCTGAAATAGGTTCCGAGTAGAGGTGGACGAAATAGAAATGGAACTGGTGAACACTTTGGAAAGAGCCGTGGAGAAAAATTTGACCATCTGGGCAAAAGCTGATGTATTAAAATTCTTCCGGATGTTTTACGAACACCCCTTATTCAGTGCTGCAATGGATTCGTCTGCTAATTCCGTACAAAACATAGACCTTCGACCTCCGTCTAAAACTGAAACTAGATGCATTTTGCTTGCAGATTTTCAAACTGGCATCCCAAGAAGCTAAAAGTGTTTGCAAAATGGATAGAAATATCTGGGCCACCCCGATTAATGCTTTACTTCATACCTCGGTCTCTAATCGCTGCATGATTGCACAGAGGGCACGGGGGTACATTGATAAAATTGCAAAAGTAAGAGTTCAAACTTATTCCCTATAAATTTTGTTACTCATGGTGTGTCTTTGAGAACAGCTGATTCACGAATTTCATTGGGTCGGCAGTTCCGAACACCAGAACAAAGCTTTGACGCGCTGCAAACAAACCAGACAGCTGCTAGGAGATTTTATCTACAAGGAGTTTTCAGCCTGGGTATCCTCTTTGGAGAACTGCTACGAACTGACTTCAGGAGCCGTTTTTCAGAAAATTATTCTCATGAGACACTTTCAGCGGCCTGACTGGATACAACCCAACATGGAAAAGTACAACGCTTAAATTAAATTCAATTTTTCGTCGTTTGAGAGGGTTTTTCATGCGATTCCAGAGTGCTGTTCCCTGCTTTGGAAACCGCCGAATGCTGGGATCGTCTTCTATTAGAAATGCCGCAGGTTTTTCAACCAGTATGGCAAGAACGACACGAACTTCGTGCTTGTTATGAGCTCGTTTCAACTTTAGTTTACATCCACAATTCTGTTATTGCAAGTATATCAACAAATTTTTTCAAACTTCCATCCGAAGATCCTCAGATTTTCGTTTTGCTAAGATCTTACCGCAACTCAAAGAGAGGAACATCGACAAATCCTGGCCAAACTGAACCTTGCACTGGAACCAGGGCTTTATGGGATACCTTGGAGTCAAGGGTCGATGATCAAGAAGTTCGTCAGTAACTGTACCGCTATTCTCGAAGAACTTGTGCGGGAACTGCAGTCAGTGTCGCAATTGAACCACTACATGTAGATTTCAAATCTTGAAAAAGTTGAACTTTTCATTCAAAAATTTTCGGAAATACAAAAACAAGTGTATTAGTTTAGCAGTAGTATTGAGGGCATATATTCGTACACGTTGGGTCTCTAAATGAATGCAAGTGATTCTCGTAAGAGGTAACCAGAAAACTGATGGTACCTCTGTCCCCCAGCATACAAAGACCCGTGCTAAATAACTACAGAAAGCTAATTGCCAGCTGCTATGTTGAGCATAGCATTTATTGCCAGGGTTTCATACTTGCCGGAATTACCATAAGTTGCAGTGACTGCAGCGCCTTTGTGATGAAACTGCAACCAGCAAGTGACGGTACTGACGTTGCCGCACAGTCCGTGGTACGTGAAATAGTAGGTACCGCACACAAAGGGGCTGTGAGTACGCCAGCCGCAGGATTCAGAGCCCCACCCCGGTTCATTATGACGGAATCGAATACCACGGTCTTGTCTTGGGCTGTTAGTTTGTTACTCAAGAAAGCACTGAAGTACACAGCAGACGACTTGGGTTAAAGTGATCCAACTGCTCTCTCGGAACTAATTTCAACAATAGTTCTACAGAAACAGCAGTAGATGGTATCCGTTGTAATGCTTACCGAGTAAAAAATCGCAGTATACAACTTGGATGCCATCGTTCTTTTGAACCATATGAAAACCACTTGCAGAGTTGCCGTTGCTTTTAATATCGTTACAGCTACGAGGAGCTGAGGCTTTAGTTGCTGTTTGCTTGCGAGTCAAATCCTCGAAGTCTTTCAAACTTTTGACGAACATTTCTCGCTTTAATTCGATTCTGCTGACGCTTGGAACTAGCTCACTTTCGAGTCGTTTGACGTTATCCTGCGAACAAAAGCAGACAACTCGTATGTTATCTAGTTAAAGTTGAATCTTAACCTTGAGAAGAAGAGCGTAATCGTGTTGCTGCTTCAAGGCTGGTTCGATTGAAGTCAAACGAGTAGTAAGATCCCGTGAAACCTCTTCTTGCTAGTACAAAGTAACTGAGATTAAAAGCAAAGAGCATGTTGCTAATCACTTACTTTGATTAGGATAGAATTTAATGCCTCCAGTGAATCGGTTCCGTGTACTGTCATAGTTTTTGCTGTGAAATACAAACATACAGTTTCTTTCTTAGTAAAACACTACTTAAACTCACTTTTAGATTATTCAAGATCTTTTCCTACTGCTCGTTCAGTCCACTGAATACGCGTTTCAAGATTGTTGATTTTCGCTTTTCTGTCAGACGTTTCCTCCTGTTCAAATTCAACCCAAAGACAAAGTTTATCTGATCGTGAAATCCAAGAATAATTTTTGCTTTTACCTTGTACTCGGTAAACCATTGCTGAAATGTCTCAGCAATCGGGTTTATAGTGAGTCTGAAGGCTTCTATGACAGTAGTTTTGACTGCATCTAACAGTTTCTGAAAATCTATCAGTATTAGCATATATTTTACTTTTGGATTTTTGGTATTGTGGTACCATAAGTTGGTTTTTCTTTTCTTGTTACTACAGTGCATGGAGTTTTCCTGCAAATTTATTCTGGAAGTTCCTTCGATTAAAGACTTTAGTAACGCAGCTTCATTTTTCAAACTTCCTTCGTTTTCAATTTTCAGTAACTTCAGAAATCCTGACTGTTCTAGTTTACGTAAAACTGCCAAACTTTCGCTGTCACTGGCAAACCAAGCGAAGAATTTCTTTGCCTAGGTAATGAAATTTTTGATTTCTGAAACGTCCTTTACCAATGAAGAATAATATTCCTGATTCACAGGGCTAGATTCAGTTACCGTGATAAGAAATAGTGAGAAAACTGTAATTTTACTTAGCAGAATCGTGGCGATAGCTCGAAAATTGGTTGCAAACTGATCCAAGGACTGCTGAAAGCTAATATTCCTCAGGATATCCTTGACCCCTTACTGAATTTGATATCCCACTCGGAACCGGCAATGTGAGATGAAGTTTATTCATTTGTTATTTAAGTAAATAAACACTAAAACTTTAATGAAATGGTTCCAGTTAAGGGAAAATAAATATATATGATGTTAGATGTTAAACGATATAGCATAAATGAAATTGGTGGTTTATGGTTTATTCTGTAATGATCGCAGTAGTCCAAGTATCAACAGATGAGTAAATAGTTCTTAATTTTACCGCTAGATGGTGAACGTACAACTTCCTAGACGTCAACAAAGCCACTGAAAAAAGACGAAAATTTAGAGAAACTCAACCCGGGTAAACTGTTTTCAAAATAACAATTATCAGATATTGAAAATTCTAATTATTTCTATTATGATTTTCAATAGGTTGACGTGACGGTGGCTGGTTGTGATATGATAAACTGATTTCGGGAGAGAGCTATGGCGAAAGTTCACGTTCAAAATGTTGTTGTTCTGGATAATCCGTCGCCGTTTTTCAATCCCTTCCAGTTTGAAATCACGTTCGAATGCATAGAAGACCTGAAAGAGGATCTCGAGTGGAAGATAATCTATGTCGGGTCTGCCGAAAGCGAGGCGTACGATCAAGTTCTCGATACTGTTTTCGTGGGACCCATACCCGAAGGCCGTCACATGTTTGTATTTCAAGCCGATCCTCCCGACCCTTCGAAGATTCCAGTGCAGGACGCAGTAGGAGTCACAGTGGTGCTCCTGACATGTTCTTATCGTGGGCAAGAATTCATGCGAGTGGGGTACTACGTCAATAACGAGTACAGTGATCCAGAACTGAAGGAAAACCCACCAGCTGTCCCCCAGTTTGATAAACTCAACCGAAACATCTTAGCCACAAATCCCCGAGTCACCAGATTCAAAATTGACTGGGACGATCATAGTTCGAAATCCAATGGAGTGGCGGGAAAACTCGAGACGGCTGTAAAAATTCTCGAGGAAAGTGAGATACCTGAATCTATGGATATCTCGTAACAACTGTATAATTATAATTTTTTACAAACGAATTGTAATAAAGAATTTTCACGTATTCCATTGTGTCAAGTTATTTCATTCGTTTATTCAGTATTCGCTTTCAAGGGGATGAGAAGGCAGAAGAAGAAATTGAGTATTTAAAGCAAACAAACGAACAATGAAGCCCCGACTCAAAATCCGTCTTCAGTGCAATTGAATTCTGATAGAATGCAATATAATACTGCCCCGATTATTTTTACTGATTTTTACTATATCTACTAATTTTGATATATTTACTAATTTTCCACTATCAAGTGGAATAAGAAATACTGGATAATGAGTTCTAGAGCCATCTAGTGAGCTGGAGACAAATTACATAAAATAGAAAATAGCAGACGATTATCCCGTTTGAATTTTTGTTATTATTGTGATTTTCATACTTCCGGCCAGTATTGAGGTATGTAAGTTTAAAAGCAATTACAATAGATTTTTCATTTTTCCTCTTCATGTAGGAGTATAACTAGTCGGAAACATGGTTGTTGGGGCTTTTCCCGTCGCCAAGCTGGCGGGACTGCTTCTTCGGCAGATCAGCAAACCCATAGCCAACATCGCCAAGGAAAAAGCCAAGAATCACCCCAAGTTCCGAGTCTACGTTTGTATGCCCCCTGCACAGTGTAAGCCATTCAATGCTTAACCATTTTATTTCAATATGATAGGACTCTCTCTAAATCCATTGGCGGTTTATTATCGAACGCTCACAAAATAACAAAAACGCCATTTCAACGGTGTGATTGCACCACATTACTTATAAGCAGACAACATTCGATATGGGAAAGATTGAGTGATGCGTTAAAAAGTGGCATATTAGACCCTTGCCCTTGGCGATAAATATTAGATGGTCAGAAAGTTCAGATCCAGTAGGCAGGTCTCGTTTATGTCCCTACTCGGTTAGTGTCCCTTTTTGGTCCATAAGATGTAGGAATCAATAATTCATTTGGGTGATAGACAGCAATTCTTTCAAGTTCCGAGGGACCGTCAATACATGCCGAATACTCAACGGTGCAACAGACTAGGGGATTTCTAAAGTTTTGTGCCCAAGTTGTAGCTGAGCGATGGGACGAAGTTGTTCCACATTGGTTTTAATCTCAGCTGCTCGTGAATTCGTGATTACCTGAGGTTTCTCTTCTTTCCCGTCTTCTCTTTCCAGTTTGCTTCCAGCAGAAGAAATTATTATTTTTTTTTTTTGGCTTAGGGCCTTATACAGAAGAAAACTTTTCGTGAAGTGTGATTATTCATCTGTCGCGTCTTTTTCTCGATGTTCTATATGTTTTTGATCTATTTCTCCACTCACTACAAAGAGGTGGACCGTTACGTCTGCTTTACTTTTTTCTATTTTTGGTAAAGACGAAGGCAGTTGATTTATTTTTGAAATATTTGATGTGTTTACGTAGTCTATCACTGGTGCGAGGTGAAGATGAAAATGTGGATCATGAATCTTGGGCGGCCAGTGGAAATCCCTAAGCTGAACGAGGCGATGGCCATAGAGCTGGGTGCCCATCTGCTTGGAGAGGCAATAATTTTCAGCGTAGCAGCTGTAATTCTGCTCGCCGAGTACGTGCGTCAATCGAAGAAGGAGGCAGCCAAGGAGCAAGCCCGACTTGACGCCACGCAACAGTTGCGAAATTCGATACGGGATTTGCACTCGGAGATGGAGCGGCGAAGCGGCGAGATACGTCAACTTTCAGATTTGCTGCGGAGGTTACAAAAACAAGAAACTGCTCAGCAAGCTGTCACTGTTCAAAGCCAAAAACAGCTGCAGCACCACGCCAGTATCGTATTATCAAAAGACACGATGAATAACAACAAAGGCCTTGTGCAGCAAGCCGTAGAAATTTGTTTGACGAGACACTAACGTAGTGTTTGGAGTCACGTCTTTACTATATAGTATTATGCCCGCTTGTATTTTCTACTGTAATCAATACCAACATGGAGAGCTAGAGTATGAAGAGACCTGTTCGTTTATGAAAAAGTTTTTGGTTCGTCTGTTGCACATCCATCCGCCACAGACGTGTACATATGACTGTAGTAATCAATATTGTACCAATATGCCATTGTTACTGCTGACACCTAAATGCGTTGTTTGATGTTCACCATTGTTCATACATTTGCTAGAAAACATAGTCGTTTTTCGTCTTCAACTTAAGTTTATTAGCTCACGTGATTTCGGTATGGGCATTAATGTTAAACAGTCTTACCGGAACGATGAAAGTTGCAAAAGGTCTTGGGTTTTAATGTTGACCTTGCGTAGTCTGGGGGCCGGAAAATACGTGTGCGCGGGAGATGTAGCGATCGCTGATAGAGCCCCTTGTGAAGGAAAGGCAACGATACGTTTTAAAAGCGCACACTGCTACTGCAGCCTTGGCGGCATCCTCTCGCTCGCAAAGGACCACAGGGGCAACCGTAAGCTTCTTATACATCCCTACATCCTGAGCATGATTTTCACATAATCTCCTGCGAACTGGTAAGTTACTTTTCTCTAATTCGTCCTTCGCTCCAGTTAAAGTATTTGTAATTATTTTCGTAAATTAATCTCTCTATCAAGAAACTTCTCCGCAGCTACTTTTTTTAAGAGCAGAAGAAGGAGAAAAAATTAATTGGACAGAGGAGGGAAGGTTAATGGTTTCAGAAAGAGCTGCTTGTTTGTAAATGATACTGTAAAGCAATTAAAAGACGTAATGGTTTCTCCAGGAACTCGCTTTTTTGGGCGGATTTTTATGCCGGTGCATCTCAAACAATCAAACGTATATAGGGCGCGTAGGCAAGTAACCAATCTCGGAAAAATGTGAGGAGACAAAGAAAAGATGAAGCAATTACTTGAATTGGTACCAGGGCAAGCTGCTTTCTAGCGTATCGTACCTGTTGCACACTCTTGGGAATAAAGGCTGAAGGAGAGGAGTAGGAGGCATTGGAAATGAAATAAAGTTGCGTTGTTGTCAGAGGGAAGTAGTACTTCCTCCTCCGTATCCAACTGACGTCAGCACGTAGTCGTTAAGTTGTCATAGCAGTTCATAATTTCTTTTTCTTCCGCCGCAAAAGAGATGTGCAGAAATAGACTTCCTTGAAGTTCTAAACCCACCGTCTTCATGTCAAAGTCTGTTCAAGTGCTACGCTCCATCCGGGAAAGGTACATCCTTTTCAACAGCGCGCTTCCTTTTGTGCAGGATATCTTCCGCGGCCCCTTTTCCTGACTGAAATTAAAAGCTGCTTACTGAGTTTACCCCTCTTCTTTGCCACCAGCTTGGTTTCCCTCGGTAGCAGTCGCAAATGCCTTATTTGTGCGCTAAAGTTGTAAGAACTAATTGGGTCAGGTTCAGTCGACGTGGCGTTGCATCCGTCTTTATGAAGGAAATACGCACCAAATCTCGTAGTCAGCTTCCTTTTACCACTAGCACATGAGGACGCGACCGGAAAATCTAATCCCAAACGTTATTGTCTGTTAAGGCGTGAGCGAGGGGAGCTAGGGAAGGTAGGGAACGCGTCTCTGCTTCCAATTAAAAGGAATTGGTCGCCGGGAAAAGATTACTGGACTGTTATGTTTGGAAGAATATTGCCATTCACAGGCGTCTCCGTACTTCACCATCTAGGTCGCTGGAAAAAAGCTGTTCGAGTATTCTTTCAACCGCTAGCAGCAGTTCGAACTGTCACTACCATTGGCTTGTATTGATTGGCGCATAGCCACCTGTAGCTACTGCGCGGAGCCACAAGCTTTTCAATTGAATCCTTACTGTTTGTGATTAGCAAATGAACGATTGTGTTTGCTCACCCTTGACTGCAAGTCATATGGAAATGTTATCGAACGTGTCGTCTGCGAGCATATTTTGTGCTGGTTACACTTTAAACTTTCAAGCAGATTCCCAGGTACCCAACTTCGTTCGTGCAATGGTAGAACTTTGGCCTAACTTCCAGCGTTATTTTAAATTTTCTTTTCCTAAATGGGGGAAGGTGGGAACGGGCTGATGAAGAATGATGATTAATCATAGAGCTCTTACCAAGCGCGTCGACAAGCGACCGCGTGGTAAATACTCGCGAAAGCGTGTTTCAAACTGAAGCTTATTGATCTAAGTTTGGAAACTGAAAAGAATCAATATAGGTGAAACTTGCTCTCTCCCTTTTCCGCCCTGTTTCAGACGTGGATTTGACCATGTTCGCCTGACGGAGCACAACCATCGGAACAAAATTTCGACAAAATGACGAGCACAGCTGTTTGCTTCGTGTGCAATTTACCTATTCTCAGCCATCAGGTAAATACAGTTGTATTATTTGTTCACGCAGTCTGGTGCAATATCGAATCTTGACGATATGCAAACACAAAACATGCTAAACTTATCATTCAGTTAGTGGTTAACGTAAAATGTAATTGTGCGTTCTAAATGTAGCATTTGCTTGGGAAGTTTGCTCAAAATCATTGAAGCTTCAGTGGAAGCATCTCTGAAACCAAGACAAAGGGGTATCTGTTTACTTTTGATTAAACTTGGTGCACTGTTTCTGCGCCTTAGTCAATGTACTGAACATATACCAGAAACTATCCGGCTTAGTTTAAGGGGCATTCGCCATAACTTGGAAATAGATGCGGGTCAGAATGTTGAAGTGATCAAGTAGGTTGAATAAGCCGTAGCTGAATTCCTTGCTGAAGCCATCTCAGCAGTTTGGTTGCCGGGGAAAAGTGTTTGTATTGTGGAGTTTGTTTATACAACTTAGCATAGTCGATCAACCAGGATGGGAATCCCCACGAAGTGGTTTCCATGACAATTATGTACCGCGATCTATTTTATTATCGTTACCCTGGGAAAAGTAGCCATGCTAAACGAAGTGAATCGAGCAAGCCAGAAAAAAGTGGACCTTTTCAACCAGTAGACCCTATGTATTTGGAACGTCCGCCTATACAGTACTTAGGCTATACAAAGTATAAGAATCTCACGATAAGGCGCATTCTGCTACGAGGTATGATATCAGAATCCTTGGTGCTCTTGCAAATGAAAGCGAAGAGACTAAAACGAGATGTGTAGTTCTACTGTTTCCTCCAAATGGCAGCATCCACGAGAATTCAGATTACTTTGTTTGAAGATGCTTACAAATGTACTTACGCTATTCCACGTTTCATCCGTTACGTACATAAGAAAGGCCGAGTTACAACATTTTTGCTGCCCAGGGTAACGGCCGCGTCAAACTGTTCTGCTTGCGTGGACTGGTTATAAATATTACAGCAAGCGATTTTTTTTTTTGAATCGATGGCTATAGGTGGGTTTGGTCTGGCAAGGGGGTAGTGGTTCGAACGATGCGTTCCCGGAGTTCGAGACGTCCAACGCAGCAGCCCTGAAAGCTCACCACGGTCGCCGTGACTCAGCCACACAGTTTTCGGCTGTAAGTCCACCCAGGTAATCAATCAAATTCATAATTGATAGTGGAGCCGTAGTTTTGAGAATTCTCATGCGTTACAACCTGCACGTTTCACCCATGTTGGTCTTTAAACATTGATGGTGTTGTCTTCTTGTATTTCCTTTTGTATTACTTGAAAATGTTTCGTCTTTTTTCCCCATTGCAAGTTGGCAAGATTTTCCTCATCGTGGTTTTTCTTTGTCACTTGCCTGCTGCACAATGCTCGTTTAATGCACACTCAAACGCGTTTGCTTGATATTTCTTTGTACCGCATGGGTTAAGGTGAAAAGTATTGATTTACTCGGAGAGAGATTTCAGTGTTTGCTTTTGCTTAAAAAGAAAACGTCACAGGTTTGGTTCTCATTTACATGATCTCCTTATGGAACTTTGGGTATCGTTGACGATAATCCTAAAAATGTTTATTTCTCGTCATTTTCGTGGCATCCAAATGAAGAAACGTACAAGAGACATCACCACCCGGAAGTGGTAGTCGTGGACGTGACCCCGGCCGTCGACGATCTTCATTAGCTCAGATTACGGATCTTCTGTGGGGGTCGAAAGAGAAGAATGGAGCATCACAGCAATCGGGTACAGTGAAAACTTTCCACAGCATCGCTTAGCGGAGGTCATTTTTTTCCTTTAATAACGCCTTTATTAATGCACCACCTGCGTCTTCGGGATATCGAATATTTCCCCTCGTTTTAGAGCCAGCCGGTTACAAGTTGGCATTGGAAAAAGCTCATTTTGTCGCTTATTTAATGAGAGAACGTCAGCTCCTTAGGTTTAATGAGTTCATTTATCACAGCCCGTGCCACACAAAACGAAAGAAATGCATAGCCGTGAATCATTTAAGGCCCGCTATGAACGTGTTTACATGAAAATTTACTCTGTAGGTCACAGATCACGTGCAAGTAGCGCTCGTCGTGAATCGTTAGTTGATATTGCTCTAGGAACTTTCCGTATGCGCCGACAGTCGACAACTACGTCAGCACCATCTTCTAAACCGAAAGAGAAACTGGGCAAAAGGCGGGAATCCATCGCTGCTGTGCTTCCTAGAAAAGGGGTAATACCTAGAATATCTTAGCGCGGATGGACAGTCATGACTTAGCATTTCACCATCAGGGAAGACGGGATTCCGGAGTCGGATCGGGATCAGGTGGATCCGCAGGATCTATGGGCGGGGATATCGCAAAGTTTCTGGCTCTCAAACGAGAAAGAGAGCGAACAACACATCTAGAAAACTTGGCTGTAAGTATTTAGTCCTACCGTTCAGAAGTTAACGTTATCGGAACAAACCTAACAAGGGGCTGTAAACATGAATACAGGACCCTTTCCCTGTGTTTCTGTTAGGTAGTGGTATGTTTCGCCATCTTGCCATCAAGGGGTCTTTTGTCTACACAGTTTTCCCCTGGTGTATTGTAAGAACCTTTTCTTTTTCTCTTACCGCAGAAGAATCTGTTGATTTTGCCTGCCCCTTGTTGAAAACTGTCTTGGTAGCGACCATAAACTAATCGTCGCAGCATTTTTTGTAACGAAAAAACCACCTCGTTACTTTGTTTTACTACCGTTTTCTTTTCTTCATGGAGGGTTGGAAATCATGTTTTTTGTTTGGTTTTCTTGTGCACACGGGAGTCCTAAAGGTTTCCTGTGGGCGATTATATTTTTTTTTCTATGGAAACTTTTATTTTGTCAGGAGTGTCTGAGACTTAGAAAGTAGATCCATTCTTCAGCGATTATTAGAGACCCCTTTTATTCATCGCTTGTTGAATTTTAATTTGAGTTCTGTTGTTCTTGTACTTCTCGTAGATGCGGCAACGATCAACAGACTGTTCCAGAGAGCGCTGTGAGCGCACTGAACAAGGAACATCTGCTACATCACCCACAGTCCCCGTCACGTTCACGCTGACTGTTTCGTCTTCTGTGGGAATCGAAGCAGCTTCTAGTTCTGCTCCGGCAGCTGATGGACAGTGCCCTATTCTTGCTACCCGGTCCCCAACCCCTGAAGCCGTTCAGCAGCCACAAACGGTACGAACACTCGAAACCGCCATAGTGGGCAACGAAACGATTATGGGATCGACTCAGAACGAAGCAGTAGTTACTCTGCCGATTTCTCGCCCCACGCCGGCACTGACCACCGCAGCACTTTCCCCTGAACGAGCGTTGCCTCCCCGCTGTACCAGGACTCCCCGCCTACGTAGGCAGTCGACAACGTTAGACGAAGGTGGGCCCGTACACTTATACACAGTGTTCCCACTTTCATTTTCCCCTTTTCCCCTTTTTATTCCCGTTTCTTCCCTTTTCCCCCTCCGTACTAGAATACGGGCCATGTATTTAGATTTTCCTTTTTCCTTCTTCCCTTATTTTTCCGTTTTTCCCCTCCCTGCTAGAATACAGGCCTTACGTTTAGACTTTCCCTTTTCCCTCTTCACTGTCTTCCCATTTCCCGTCCCCATTTTCCCCTTTTTCAGGGAATTTCCCTGCAAAGTGGAAACACTAATTCAGATTACACATCAGTTCTAGTCTTGGTGTACATTCTTTCGGTATAGGAATACCGATTGGAGGTAAATCGGGACGTCGAGGATCTCGACCTTTCCTTTTGCCGGAGGGTCTTTCAGGCAGCTGGACGGGCTCGTCGAGCCGGAGAGATTCGCTGTCTCCAGACTCGGCCACGGAGGAAAACGCTGCAAGGTCCCGCGCCAGGAGGGATTCTCGCCCTCATCTGAGTCCCGATGGAGACAACAGCACCCCGGGCGACTTGTCGCCCCGTTGCAGGCCCCGAAGGCTTTCTTCCACGACTGAAGATTCGCACAGGTTGCAAATTATCTGAGAAATGTTGTTGCATGTTGTTGAAAGGCGGGATGAAAATGGATTTTGCCGAAAAGCCCATGGACCAAAAGCCCTTTTCAGTAATAAAGTTTGTCGTGAAAGTAGGGAACTTGCGAGGTTTAATAGGATTGGCAAATTGACGGAATGGCTATCCTTTTATCCTTACTTCGTGAATGAAACTGCATGCTTAAAGCTATGGGCTGAAGGGTTCTTTTCAATACATTCTCTATGCTGCATGTTAAAATGAGCTCAGAATCTTTGAAAACATCTCTGCCAGTCTTTGAAATCGTTAGACGTCCCAAGTTATTCCTTTTGCATCTTAGTGTACAAAATATGATCGTAAAGTCTTCTCGGGGGCCTCTTTGAAAGATTGTTTTGTTTGTTTAAGTTTATACTCGAATCCAAACGTTAAGAGGAAGGCTAATTAACTAACGATGTTTTGGATGAATCTACAAGGAACCGAGGCAACAGGCCTTTGAAACCGTCTCGTTCAGAAAGCAGCAGTACATGCAGTTCTCGAGAGCCTTCTCCGAAAGAGCCCATGATACGGTGTGTTTTATGAAATTTCTGCATAATCAAGTAAGAGTGCGACGCTAAATCGTCTTTTGCGTCTTTTTTGCTATGTGGTAGGCGTCAATCAACCACTACGGAGGAGATCTTGATGGCCCGCGGCTTCCGGCGACAGTCAACCACGGAGGAAATGATCCGCTGCCGAAACTTCCGCAGACAATCGATCCAGGCGGAAGAGCCATCCAAGAATCGCGGGAGAAGGGACTCGTCTGCCCAGATTACGGATGGAACTTTAGCAACCATGACCGTGGAAACATCGGCAGGTTACTATGACATCAGTACTCAAACAGGTATCGCATGTCACATTTCAAGGGTCATCATCATCCTGCTCTCGAATCAATGTTACTAGTATAAACCTTAGAAAACTGATAGTGTAAGGATTTAGGAAACTTAAGCTTCTGTAGAGCAAGTTGATATCTGCCTCATACGATGACATCTCACTTAAGGTACTGGAGCTTTTCCCAGTATTAGTTCTTAAGCCGTTACTGAGCAGCTTCTGTTGATCTTCTGTGTTTAATACCTCTTGCTGTTAAGCCGAAATCCTGGCATCTCCTACACACTTTATATATATAAATATATATATTTATTACGAAGAGACTGAGCGAAGGTTCTACGTTGTACAATAAGGTCTGGTCGGTTAAAGACGTCAGAGTTACTCTCGATGCACACTGGTTTGGGAGTGGAAATTATGTTCATGCTGTTGTACTCTTGCGGAAGACGAGGGAGAGAGAGATGTGAATATTAGCAGCAATAGGGTGGAGAGCTGTAGATCAACATATGACAAACTCAATTAGACAGAGCGGGGACTCAGCCGGGAGCTTAGGTCCACCGCCCCGGAGCCAGAGAAGGAGGCAATTTCACGGGTGAGGGAAGCTGACGTCCAAACTTTTCAGCCAAACACCGACGAAGGAGGGAGGGCAGGAGGGTAAAGCCAGGGCTCAATAGAGGAGGGGGGGGGTTGGGGGAGTCTGCCAACTTGGCAACTGCTTATACATGTATCTATTGATTTCCACTCGAGTGACTTAATTGAATTGATGGTGAAGAGCCGTCCTCCCATATTTTTCGGGTTAATTTCTTACGGCCAGTCCCTGACTGCATAGCCTCCAATCGCCCAAGAAAACGGGCATATACTTTATAGAAACTTGCGCAAAAGTTACGGCTCGACATCCGACCTTGTTGTATTCATTCCATTGATTGAGTCAGTGGACCTTTTAACTCGGTATGAGGAGGGACTGGCGCACAATACGTTCAGTCAAGTGTTGCTGCTTTCCCTAGTTGTCCGGCTTTTTTCAATATTTTTTTTTCGAACCTCCGTCTATTGTAAGGAATAGCTATCGAAGCAGGAGATATCGAGCGCTGCACATGCAAGTCGCCAAGTTTGCGCCGCTAAACATCTCGCTTGGCTCCTCGGCTCTAGCCATCAGTCTGAAGCAAGTTCTCATTAGCGCTACGTTGCACACGCCTCACAACTTGTGAAACGGAGACCAGAAGGGGGTCAAAGTTTGTGCGTCCCGAACTCGATTATATTAGCATTCAATAACATAATAACGTGACTCAAACTCCCTGTAGTACGTGATTGCTTCCTCTGAATGCACCGTAGCTTTTCGATCTGATCGTGTTTAATTGTTCCCCGAGTAACGGGTACAAAGTTGGTTTCAATCGATTTTAAAGAACTTTTCCAATGTTAAGAATAATTCGATTAAAATAATAATAGAGCCAGCTAGCGAGTACGACAACAACCATTATCATGAGGAATGCCTGCGGTGTAACGCCTGCGGGGTAAACCTAACGGGTCCCAACCAGAAGCGAGCTCGCAGGCTGAAGAACAAAATCTTCTGTGACTTGCACTTTGCCGACGTTGCCCTCATGGAGAGCTCAGACTTTATGCAGCAGCTGCGGAGTTTCAAGCCGCAGTCTCTCGGCTGTGCAGTGGCCAGGCGAAAGAGCAGCACCACACTCATCTTCCCCTTACCACCTCAGGCTTGTTCGGGTATGCTAAACCTGTCGTTTCGTTTTCAAAATACACGAAATTGCCTTATTTTTCCGTTTTTTTCGGTTAAATACCACTGGATTTTGTTTTTTTCATTTTCCAAAGTACTTCATTTACGTTTGGTTCTCGTATCCTTTGTTCTAATCTTGTGCGGCTTTGGAAGAAAACTTGTTAAGCAAATAAGGAAGTCGCGTCGAATGACGATGAGACACGCTTGATTTGAAAAGTCGAGCGGAATTAACAAGAGGAGAAGCCGCGGAAGGGTCTTAATGATGCGCGAGCTTTAGGCAGCGTTTTAAACACGAGAAAAAAAATCGTTACTTTGCGTTACTTTGGTTCGAGTCTGTTTGAAGGAAGTTCAAATGCTGAAGAATGAACTTTTTGGCAGACGAATTTTGTGAAGGATACCCGCATTTCTTCCTGCCAACTCCTGGCTACTGGATCGAGTGTTCACGGCACAGCAACAATCAGAACCAAGACTCGCAAAACGAAGAAGATGACGACGTCCAAAAAGAAGAGGGCGCGAAAACCTCCAAGAATCGAGGCTCTTTTGATGATGTCACTGAAGAAGATAACGAGGACCAAAAATCAGAAGAAGATGATTTCCATCATCAGAATATCCAGGTAAACTTCTTTAATAGCTAATTTTAATATCAATATTATTTTCGTAAATTGTTCGGTTAGGTTACAACGTTCTCCAGTCATTCAGAGTCCCAGGAGAAGAATCGCAAGAAGACTGTCATTGAAGAACAATACGAGCGCTGTGGACATTTTGAATTGACTTCTGTGGAACAAGAAACTTATGAGAAATACTTCTACGGCAGCGAGCATTGGAATTATTTCACGAATGACGAGGATCTAGGACCCGTCGTTCTGAGTCTGAAACAAGAGATCCTTAACGGTCGCGATCAGTTCAGGTTTGCGAGGAAATCCTCAAGATTTTCGACCTTATTGTGTATGATTTGGATACAGAATTTTAGTGCGGGGTATCAGCTATACGGTTCACGGTTTGATTCCGGCCTCCAGCGTATTTGCGGATCGATATAACCGGGAGGAAGTGGTTCGTTCCCTGGGCAAAGAAATTAATCTCAACCCGCCGCTCGTTCTGGGTCAGCTGCCCGATACTCCCGAGGAGCTTCTCAAACTGGATCAAGTAAGCTGCATATGGGCGGCAATTATAACTCTTTTGAAAACATGCCTCTGTCGTAAAGGTCTTCATCAAGTCCGAGCTAAAAGTGGGGGTTATCTACGTCAAGGAGGGTCAGTTCACTGAAGAAGAAATTCTCGACAACAATGAGCACAGCCCGCTCTTCGACGAATTCCTACAGATCCTTGGAGATAAAATCCGACTAAGAGGTTGACTTCATATCAATCGTACTCATTATTTTGAATAAATATTTATTTTCCGATTTGAAGGATTTGACAAATACAAAGGAGGACTGGACACTGTTCACGATTTGACTGGACTTCAGTCGATTTACACACACTGGCGGAATATTGAGATCATGTTCCACGTTTCTACATTACTCCCCTACGAGAAGAACGACCCGCAGAAAGTTCGTAAAACTATTTGATTTCATTTTATCAAGTCTATTTTTACGTTTTGATATTTTTCGTATTTTTTTGGTTTTATTAATTCTGTGTTTTTACATTTCGTCTTAGTTACAACGCAAACGACACATCGGGAACGACATAGTCTGTGTCGTGTTCCTCGAGGCCGACGGTACCGATTTCTGTCCCGCAGTCATCAAGTCTCATTTTCTTCACACTTTCATTCTTGTTCGAGTATCGCCCAAATCTCGGAGGAAACTAACACAATATGAAGTATAACTCAAATAAAACATAAAAGTGGACAACTTAAGATTCTTAAATGAAAACTGAAGGTCAGCGTTGTCTCTCGGGACGAAGTCGGAGCGTTCAAACCTTACTTGTGGGAGCAGTCCATTTTTCAAAACGGACCATTGTTTCGAGAGTGGATTTTAACGAAAATAGTCAACGGGGAACGGGCTTCATACTCGGCACCGAAATTTGCCCGAATGCAAGAAAGGACTCGTAGCCAAATGCTTGAAGATATTGTGGCCAACCTGCAGAATCACGTGGAAACAGGGCAAATCCCCAAACCCTACAGGTTCTATTCATAGAAATTATGTTTTTTCAGATTTTTCAGATTATTTTGTCGTAGACGGGGTTCTTGGCGACCAATAGGGCATATGAGGCCCTCGAGTCCTTTGCTCGACTCGGTTCGGGATCATTTCGAAGGATACGATCAGTTGGCCAAGGATTTTTCAAAGTATTTTCTCAACGAGCCACCGCCTGGCCAGCCGCACTTTTTCGATATTACGTTCCTTGTCGGCCAGGGCAAGCAGAAGACGAAACTCTTCGGAGTTCGAGCTCTTCTTGGAGTCCGCAGCAGGTTCTAAAACCAACTGTCTTGAATTGTAGGTTTTAAATATTAACAGAAAATGTGCAGAGTTTTCCAGGAAATGTTGTTTGGAATCTGCACTGGGTTTGGTTCGCCACAGGTTTCTGTTGCCGAGCTGCTCGCTCGACCCGTTCCTGCGCTACACAGCCCCGTCGGACCAAAACCCAAATCGTCAAACTTTCTGCAAGTTCCCGATGTTGAGACGCCCAGGTTTTTTTGCCAAAGTCCCTTTATCTTTTAAAGATTTTAACCGAAATTTTCTGTTTTCGTCAGACCCAAAAGTGTTCCGAATAGCCCCTCTGTAATGCGAGCGTTTTCCCGTCTCGGGAACCTGACTGCTGGCTGGGGACGTAGCAGCAAAAAACAGGATTTGCTCACCGTAGAGGACAAGAAGTGGAATAGCTCGGTCGATTGCAGTAATAACTTAAACTCACAATACTTAATCAAACAAATAATTTTTAAATTAATATTGATGAAAGGTAAAGACGCTAAGCACAGCGGGACAGATCGAGGAAGTGTAGCGGGGACTTCCGCAGACGGTTCGTTGGCAGTTCCTCGTTTGAATGTTCCGGCAGATGCGCATAAAGCTGATAGGACCAAACTAGCTCAACACGAATTTGCCATTATCGAGTTCGACCACGACACTTTTCGCCTTCTGCTCGACTACTTGCACACGGGGTCCTGCCCACTGACCTGCAACAACATCCCCGGGCTGATATGCGCTGCGGAGCATTACGATTTGCCCGAACTGTTGCAAGCGTGTTTTCATCATGCGAAACAGTTTCTCCGCATTGAAGTTGTACGTTTTACTTTAAACAAAAATTTAACTAATTTTAATATAAAGGAAAAAAATTGATTTTAGGTCTGTAGCATGTTAGCCAGCCTGGAAAACTATTACTGGAGGTATACGTCAGCTTCTGAACTGGTCAACATGATTTTGTCGTTCGTGGAGACTCGGGCTCACCAAGTTTTTCTGTGTCCGAATTTCTTGCTGCTTTCCGAGTCAATGGTCCAAATGATCATGGCGAGGAACTTGGAGGTTTCTGAGATCCGCAAGTTCGAGGCCATGCTCCAGTGGACCAAATACAAAGTGAAAAACCGAGCGGCCAATTCAAGGATCGATGCCAAAGTTGAATTCCGCTGCACGATGGACCGACTGACCAGAGACCTAAGACTTTACCGCATTTCGCCCCAGGATCTCATTAAGGTAACATAAAACTACCATTTTAACTGTTATTTTAAATCGAAAATTTGCTTGTAGGTTGTTCTGCCGAGCAAAGCCATCAAGAACGAAAGGATTCTGGAAACGCTGATGTTTCAAGCAAATTCGGGAATGTACCGCATTCAGGAATCGTATCTCGAGGCGTGCCAGCAACGACTACAGAAGCAGGATTCCAGATTTTCTGACTGGGACTCTTTTGATTATGATCTATGAAATTTTTGTTTATTGGAACATATCTGAACGGAAAATATTATTCACGACAATCGATGTTTCGAATACAAGTGTTTGTGTGTTGAGGGGAGAAACCCCAATGAATAAGTTAATCAGCGTTGTTGGAATTTTTTATCTTTATATATTACTTCCATAAAATTTCAAGATCTTTGTAAATGAACTTGGAATTTGCACGCTGGCATTGCTGTGACTTCAGCCGTCACTACGCAGTTGAAACCGAGATTTGCCAGGGCCCCACGCAGCAGCCCGCATGTGAAAACGAGAAACTTCAGAGAGACGAGTCTTTAAATAAAACATCAAACTTTTGCTAAAAAAATTTTCATACCTTTGGTGCTAATTCTAAATACTGACGACCACCAGACAGT
Source organism: Eulimnadia texana (assembly GCA_002872375.1). Lineage (NCBI taxonomy): Eukaryota > Metazoa > Arthropoda > Branchiopoda > Diplostraca > Limnadiidae > Eulimnadia > Eulimnadia texana. Next base: position 18,015,787 of record NKDA01000001.1, read on the forward strand.
TGCATTAGAAAGCGGAATTTGTTGTCTTGCAAAACATAAACGCCCTGATGATTTGTTCGCAAATTGTCAACCTGCTTTTTGAACACTGCACTCCAGAAATCCTTACAAATGGCTTTCATGACGTCCAGCTCGTCCTTGAAGCGAGGAAAGTCTTTGGTCAATCTAAACACAAAAACGGTAAATTTAAAGCTTTCAAAAAAGTTTGTTGTTGAGATGTACCGCTCGATGAAACGGTATCCAGTGGAGAATCCAATGTGTTCAACTTTTGACATGGCCTCATCCTAGTTGCAAAAACAAAACTTTACTCTCGTAAAACAAACACTAGGTTAGTTACTTATCGATACCTTCGATTCCTCCGAGACCGTGGGATTTCCGTCGCTTAAAAGCAGCTTGCTTACAAGTTCCATGTGGAAAAAATCAAAGAGTGCTTCATCTGCCATGTTCTAGAGGATATTAAAGCACGCTTTTTATTCAAAATTAGGCGGATTTCGATATCCCGACTGTATCAAGCTTCAACTGCGAACTGTGAGCCAAGGTAAACAAGAACAACGCCATCTAGCGGCAAAAAATATAGGTACATATTCAAATCTTGGTACTCTCAATTCAATTACTGATTTCTTGGTATATTGGAGTTTAAGAACAATGCTGATGAATTATTTGAAAATAATCTTGTTGCTAACTTTTGAAATCCAAATTATCATATAAAAGTATACCCGTCCTGTTAAATATTCCATCTTAATCTTAAAAGGCTTTCCAGATTTCAGTTTTGCTATAATAGCAAAGTCAAAAGTTACAATGTAATATTCACAAGCTTCGTATCTTCCACAAGTCCAAAAGTTAGTGAGATAATATTTACTACTGTAGACATTGTATTTGGAAAAGCACTCGGGAAACAGTGAAGTTTATATTTATCCCCCAAAAAAGGTCACAACATCAAAATCCAGTAAAAACAATAACATTTACATTCAGTAAGTGTAAGCTTAGATACACATTAGCGAGTTACATCTTCTTATTAACAATATTCAGTAAACAAGTCTTGCAAGCAGTTTTACATGTAATGGTAGCAAAAAACCAGCATCAGAATTATGTTTAATCCGCATTTTTTTGCCAATTTTCCAGCAGCGCCTGTAAAAAACAGCAAAAGAAGTTACAATTTAGTCTTATGAAATATAAAAGTTTTAAATTAACTTGAAGTAGATGCTGCAGGTCTACTAGCCAACGTTCGATGCCTGGGGAACTCGAGCAGAATATCGCTGTTGGTGATATTAAATTGCGTCCGCCATTGGGAATTAGCTAAACTGGCAACGCAGCTCAATCGCAGCCCGCCATTTTGAAACAGGCGCTCCTCAGCTTTGAAGCGGAGACCTAAGATGGCCGACTCCAAACCATCAGCATCCTGACGAACTGGGTATTTGATTATATAATCCAAAGGTGCCTGTAAATGAATTGAAGATAAAAATAACTTTTATGAAATATTCAGTGTTTCTAACAGTCTTTGAGATGTAACGGCGGCACAGAAGGCCTCGTAAAAGGGAACATTTTTCATGTTTTTATTTAAGCTGCAATGGTAACTCGGATAGTACAGACAGGATAAGAGGTAAAAGGATCAAAAGGGACCATGAAAGGAAGTTTCCAGCGGTTCTTTTGAAACCTTTTCTTCTTTGAAAATTTTTTTACTTGTTCAGAAAACTACACAAGTAGAGCATTACAACTTTCGTTTTTTTTTTACTATACTCAATAAAACTAGACAGAAATTTATTGTTTTTATAGAAAATGTATTAAGTAGCACGCTTTTTGTTTTAAGGAACTGAGTCTGAAAGTTTCAGGCCTATCGCTCAAGAAGTCTGAACGGTTTAACCTTGGAGAAATTACGGTCCAGAAAATATTCTACTTATTGTTCGGGACATATGTCCCTCAGACTACGGGAACGATACTTTGTCGGTACGTTGCAAGTGTCCCGAGCAAAGTTGTCGAGTCCCCAGTACACCCCGTGATCTTTGCAGGTTATACCAAAACACAGCAAGTTCATGGATATAGGATTTACACGCTATCTGCTAGTCTTTAAACATGTCCCGCAATCTACGAGAACGATACTGCGTCGGTATGTTGCAAACGTCCCGAGTAAGTTGTCCAGTCCCCGATACATTCCGGGACCTTTGTAGATTGTACCAATGCACACCAAATTCGTAGATATTAGATTTTTATGTCGTCTGCTAGTTTCGAATATCGTGAGGTTGCCACATATTGTTAATATATGATTCCATTAGTAATACAATCTGTTCAATAGATGTAATGGTGAGTAAATGGTGGTTAAGGTTTATAATACCTGCTTGCCATTGATCATCCATGATAAATTTCCTGCCGGTTTTGATCTAAGCAGCGAGCAATTGGCTATAATTAGTTCACCGGTCCGGTACGAAGTTTGGGCTCCGGATACTGTAGCTGGATCCTTTGGTAAAACTACACAATAAAACACAAAAAATGAATTGAAGACTCGTAAAACTTTTAACTTTAATTAATCTATAAGTAAATTATGTTTAATTCTTTTTTATTGTTAAGTTCATTTAGTTGCAATGAATCCAGCTGGGACTGCAAGGCGCATCTGGGTTGTTTAAAGGGTTTATCGATATCCAATCTTCTTTGTGCTGAATCTATACCTGTTTTCTTTGCTCCTGATTTCTGATGCCCCTAAGTTCTTGATATAGTTAACTGTAATACTTGTTATTAAAAAAACTTCTACCCGGTTGAATTAATAGTTAATGAAAATTTTCCGAATTTGGACGACGGCCATTTTGTTAAAGAAGTTGTACGCAGTTTAGTACAACCTTCAAACCACAACGCAACGTACGCAGTGTACATACCAACAAACTGGTTTGCACGCCATCGTGTACTTATATAACCAAACATAAAATTCACCGAAAATTATGCTGAAATTGTGCGTTTCACTAAAGTATCCACCATCTGAAATTGAGATTATTCCAAAACCTTGTTCTTGGTTCCCGAAAACATGCGATATCTTCAAGTGAAAAATGCGGTTTGGTAAACTCTTCACGTACACGGATCAACTCGGAAGGTCACGTTACATAAACCGACTATATTTAACCGGTTTTCATTAACAAATTCCACGTGCTTTGAGTAGTTTAATAAAAAAATTTTATCTGGATTTTTCTGTCGTATGCTAGGCTGAAAACAGACGAAGACCTTAACCCGTTCTCAGATAACTTAGTTTTAGGAATCGTTAACGAATACAGGATTATAGCAAGGCTAATTAACTCGATAAATGAAGATTATGAATTTTACCAATAACGTTCATGTCACCGATATCGTAGACAGTTTGGAAATAAGGATGGTCTGCTGAAACTTCGCACTTGTAACGGCCGCTACTCTGAGGAGAAAGTCCCTCGAGAACCACTTGATATTCATCGGAAGCATTCAGCTATATAAAATATTTATTACAAGATTAAACTTGGAATCTCGCTAACAAAACAGTAAAATATAAAGTAAAAGTGGATTTGTTCTGAATACGTTAACTTTGACACCGTCCACGTGGAAGCTTTGTTTCGGGGGTTTGTCCTTGGGAACAAAGCGGAAAAATTCCTTGCCGCCTTTGTACCACTTGACCGAGTAGAGCGTGTCGTCTTCTAGATCAAAGCGGCAACGCAGCGTCGCCGAATCACCCGCCTGACGCACCGACGGCACCAACACCTGGAGACGACGCAAACAACACCCGCTCCCAGCCCCTAGAAATGCAACAACAGTTAGTTTGTATTTAAGTTAGACTAAAATCTAGAACTTTTTTTTTGAATCATTTAAGTTTAAGTGATATTAAATGTAGTTTTTTTAAAAAATAGATTTGAAGTGCTATGATTACATAGCCTTGAACGCATTAGGAAAATTACGGAAAATGTTTCAAAGTTTCTCGGTTTTCCTCGCTTGAAACTTGCTTCGTCACGCTTATGTGAGCAAAAACTTCAGGCGCCCCACGTGGATACTTCCGACTGATCTTAACGCATACAGCGTTGCCACATATTATTATTATTGTTATTATCGTTTATTGTTTATTGTTTATTTCGTCTCGGCTTAGGCTAATAGCCTATTACCACATAACATATTTACACACTTCACATTGATACATATAAACGACAAATTTTATATATAGGTGTAGTTCTAAATACTATTACCCGACTAATCTACTCCACCACCAAATACAAGAAAAGAAAACGATACGATACGTAAAAAAACAAAGAAAATAGAATACGAATTTACATGAATTGAAATTAACTACGAGGCGGTTTCACTGTTTTACAATATGTTGTCAATATTTGATGAAGGACATTTAGGGTCGGCATAGAGTAAAGACAATTATTCAAAGAGATCGTAGCAATATTGTTTTTGTACATATTTTGAATTAGTTTCCTTCGTTCCTCGGATATTAGGGGCAGGTCAGTAGTATATAGTTGATATTTGCAATAACTTTACATTTTGGGCATAATGGGGATGCGGCTAATCCTATTGAATGCATGTACTGAGGTGTCGGGAAAAAGTTATTGCGTACATTTATGAACAGAGCAATTAGACGTCTGGGGGTCGCCAGGTCGATAGTGGGTTTATTGTTATTATTATTATTGTTATTATTATTATTATTATTATTATTATTATTATCATTATTATTATTATTTTATTTTTATATAACTATGAATTGATTAAAAGAGGTGTGTCTCGCAAATCAAAGTTGCGATTTTCATACGCAAGCAACCGGTTCAAGGTCACCAACGTAAAGCTGATTTCTCGAAGTTGTAAACCCTTTTACGTTTCAATTTAGATAAATAAAAATTACAAGAATAAATGAATAATACAACAAATATAAGTATACAAAACGAAAAATCTGGAATGTGATCCCATTAAAACCGTCTTGGGAAAAGCACTGCGGGGAGGGATTTTGGGACTACTGTTTGGCGGGAAAAACGGGTAAAGCAGATTAGAGTGCGTGTGAATAACTTAGCGAAGGAATCGAGTAAGTGCCGAACCATGTTGCCCCAAGACCTCAAGGGACTCTACGGGGAAAATATCAATAATAATAACAACAATATAATAAAAATAATTGACTGTACAAAATGGAATGTGGTTTAGTTTCAAGGTTGCACATGTGCATAAATGAGGAAATATTTTCCGTGTTTTCCACGTAGGAATGTCATTAACTATGCTACGCAGTTCGAGTCCGTCTTGAATCAAGGAAAAAAAATTGTCAAAAATTTGCATACTGTTAATTGCGTTAATGAGTAGTATGAAGGTTAAACTGTATGGTATATAACGTGTAATGTTCCTTGTTGAATTTGCATTCGTCTCAGTGTAACTTTTCTAGAAACATAAACGCAGAAATTTCAAAAATGAAAACCTTGTTGGTAAATATTTGTATTAAAATATAATATATTATTTGATTTATTATATACTTATTTTCATATATTTTTGGGTATCAGTTGCTGATATCTGTGGTAGCAGTGGTATCGGTGGTGTCATCGCTACCCGCCCCTGACGAAACAGCCGAAGCCATAGCCGCAGTATCGGACATTGACGATCTCAGTTCTGCTACCACCAGACTGAAGCACTACGGGTTTGGGTACCCAGCGTATCGCTACTACTACCCACGGTATCGGTATAACTACCTGCCGTACTTCTGGTAAAAAACGTAGCAACTTCAGTTAAACATTCAACCAGGATCTATTTTGGTTTGATACCTCCATATACACTATTGATACAACATTTGATACCCACAATGATACCCTCACGTAATGCACTCTATGAACATGAAAATCGATACCCTATTGTATTCCGGTATGTGCTTTACTATTTACATAATTTCTACTGATACCACCAAACCAATACCCAAATGATACCACAGGTTCTATCAGTTTTCTACGTCTATTTGAAATACACAAATTTTTCTAGATAATACGTTATTATATTGCTTGATAACATGTTGATAACGCGTTGATAACACCTTTGATGGTTACATTAAGTTTCCCGCCCAAATTTCAAGGTCGACACGCATTAATGGAGTATAAAAACCGGTGAAGATTTCAAAATTTTCAAACAGACATAGTCTTCCACTTGACGAAACAACAATAATCCACAATGAAATTGATTCTGGTCAGTTAAATTAATCACAATAAACAAAAACAACTAATAAGTAATTAGTTTCTTGATTTTTCTTAAATGCAGTTTGCTTTGGTCGTTGTCTTCGCTGTGGTAGCAATGGTGGCAGCGATACCCGCACCTGAAGAGGTACCAGCCGACGATATGGAAGGGGCTGAACTGTTCTACAAGAAGTACTGGGGCTACCCTCGCTACTACAAAGTAAAACACTGGGGCTGGTGGTAGAGACTGCGCTATCACGGGGTATCATCGGGTATCAGCAATAAATTTTGTATTTTTTCAAGTGTTTTTTAGTACGTTAAGCTTGATGAACAATAAACCGGAATTTTGAATTATATGAGTTGAGAATCGTTTAAAGAATCTGGGAATCTTCTAGGAATCTTCAAAGAATCTTACGAGATTCTTGACGTAGTTATACAAGAATCTTTATTAAGAATCTCGGAATCTCATTTTCAGAACTGAGAATCTTCAAATTGATTCAAAACATATGTTACAATAAACTATATATAATATAAATATATTATAGTTTAATCTTTAAAGTCTGGGACCCTGTCAGAGATGTAACCTGTTGTAAACGGATCATTGAACCGGTCACAAAGAAAGAAACCGGTTTGGTAAAAACTGCTGTGTCATGGCAACGCAGCAAACAGTCGCTATGCGTATCGTAACGCAACACCCCGCAAGCGTTTCCTCAACCACCTTAACCTTCAAAAGACGTTACGCAATACGCAAATTTTATATAATAATAATAATAATAATATGAAAAATCTATACTCTTAAATGCTAAATTTATTTCAATTTAAGTTAATTGTTTTGATAAAATTTTATTTCATTATTTAATGTAAATTATTACAAAAATTTTACATAAGTTATTATTAGAAAAATTATTAGAATTCATCAGCCGTTGCACATGTGAGGAAAAACTGCACCGTCACGATGAATTTTAGATAAACTTGCAACCTTTACGTAAATGACTACAGTATTACACCATCCAACTAAATCACTAATGAATTAACACTAAATAATATGCATAATACTGATAGTTAAAATTCAGTTTATTAAATTTAGGTATATTAATTAGATATAAGTCAAATTAAGTATAAAGGACTTATATAATCATGCTGCATTGAAATAATTAACGTTAAAGTAAATTGTAATTTATGTAAGTTCATAGCCCTTGAAGCTTCTGTTACATAAATTTGAAAAATTTTCCCGGTCGTTTTGCTTAGGGCTACGACGAGTCGGTCAAGCTAAAAAATCGATTTCTTTAAGTTCCCAGTGCTGGTTAGGAGAAGCTTCCTGAACTTTTCCAAGGTCATTTTTCGTGCTATAAAAGCTGCTGGAAGAGTCCAGGTTGAGCATCACAACTTCTCTCAACTTTCGAAGCAACAAGTCGAGCTGCAACCAAGACTTACAACAATGAAATCCATCGTGGTAAGTTCAAATTTCACTTCTTAAGTAAAAATTTAAGCTAAGTTGGCTTTTCTGACTATTTTTTAGCTTGCTCTGTTCCTCATCATTGTCGCTGTAGCTGTGGCAGCAGCGCTTCCTGCTCCTGAAGAGGTAGAAGATGTACCAGTTGAAGTGGTAGCTGCCGAAGACCTTCAGGGTGATGCTACCCTCTGGAAGAAATACTACAAGTATGGCTACCGCAGCTACTACCCTGGCTACTACCAGCCTGCTTACTACCACCCATACCGCTATTACAAACCCAAGTTCTGGTGGTAAATTATAACAATTACCGGTTAAGTTTTTCGCAAAGTCATCGAGTGCAACTTTTCGCCACCTAGCGGCTCAATTTTCATTTTTTCCTCACGTTTTTGTAACGAACTTGTTGTATTCCGACTGAAATAAAAAAATCTTCTAAAATTTAATAATTGTTCTTTTGTGCATCAGTCGAAATTAGCAGCAGTAGAAGTACTAGTAGTGGTAGTAGTAGTGGTAGTGGTAGTAGTAGTAGTAGTAGTAGTAGTAGTAGTAGTAGGTAAGTAAAAAAGACAAGTAATATTAGTTAATAATGATAAAAATAGTTACTAGCAACACTAGTAGCATAAAAGTAAAGCAACATTGTAATTAGCAGTTACCGCAGTTACATTATTAGCATAGGTTATAGTTATTTTTGTAGCAGTGGTATAGCATAGCACTAGTAACTAGTGCTAGTACTAGTAGTTTTGTATAATCAGTAACGATTACATTTAGTGATAGCATTAACTGTAGTAATAATGACAAAAATAGCAAGACTAGTAAAAGTAGCAGTAGCACTAGTAGTACTATATCACAGCGAAAATTAGTTGAGGTTAAATGAGGGGTAGATACTAAACGCAGCGACAAATTCATTGCGAGAATCGCTCCGAAGATTCTAGAATCTCTACGGATCCTGAATGACAAAGCGTGAGCACTAAAACCTCTTTCAACTGACAAAATCTCGGTCGAATGTTACAAGTCGGTTAAGAATAATTACGAATTCCACGAACGTCGACAGAAAATTCCGGAGTTTCTCCAATTCTAAGTCATAACAACGAACGTAATTCTTTTTCAGTCGCACTGCAGTTAATATAAATTCAGTTGAATTAATCAGACTAATGATTAAGCTTCAACCAAATTATGTGCTGTAATTAAAACTAATGAAAATTATCAAGGCTATAGAAAGCTGCAAAATCCGACTTCTCACGCGATGTTATTCAGAGATTTTTAATGAAAAAGTTGACCCTGTTTGTGACTGGGATTCCTAATGTTTAAGTCTAGAGATAAACTTACTTCATCTCTCCTACTATAAAAACCAGGGGAAATCACAAAAACGTATTACTCCCCTCACAGCTTTCGATCCTGCAGGATGAAGAATATTTTACGGGTAAGTCTGGATTTTGCAAAGAGACGGAATACAAACTATGTCAAGTATCATTTCTCGTTTCAAGATATCGCTGCTTGCAGCAGCCGTTCTGTTTGTGCAGGCTGAGCAGAGCGAACCGGAACAAGTTCCAGTTCTGAACGTGGAGCAAGTACCAGTCCTTCAGCAGGACACTTTGCTCGTTTCCTTGGTCCCCGTCGACCATCCTCTGCAGCCGAGAGTTTACGCGCAGGAAGCCTCGGATGCTGAGGAAGACTCTGCTGACCAGGAGCCCGCGAATACCGACTTGACATATTGGGACTACAAGAAGCAAGCGATGAAACAGTACAAACGCAGCTGGGTCAAGAAAGATTCCAAGGAAAAATATGACTGGAAAGCACACTGGGCAGTTAAAAAGGAGGGTCAAAGGCTTTGGCATTGTGTTTGGTTCCCGTGGAAATGCTAGACAAGAACAAAACCGTTACTTTTTACTTTTTCTAGATGTGGATGTCAGATCGCCAACCAAAAAATCTAACATTTTAATTTAGCCTTCAACAAGTTTGTCTTTTTTCACTTGTGCAGTTCAAAGCTTGTAATCTCTTTCTTGGGTGTGTTTACAAAACAATACACGATTCCTATTGTAAGGTTACCAGATTTGACTTATTTCTATTTATGACTTTATTTTTATTTTCTGTGGCTGTCTCGCTTTGAGATTACCAGAGCGGATTTGATGGGCTGCAATAATAAAAGGTTACGTATCGTAAATAAGGAATTTAATTTTCTCTCCGACTTGGTCCACATTCACTGAAGGCTGATATAGGGCCACGACGAAATTGAGTCCTGACCGAAAACAAAGTTTCGATCTACTCTCGTAATCATTGGAGGCGTAATCGTCCATCAAGAGCATCCCATTCTATACCGAAGAATAGTCAGCAACCCTGAATGTTCTCTTTTCAAAGGCAAAGTAAATGAATAAAACAATTTCACAAAGGATTCTTTGAAATTCGAGGCGATGTTTGAATTATCCAGAAGTTGATTGCAACGGGGAGCATTATAAAAATAAAATGCGTGAGAAAAGACCAGAGAAAAGCTTGAAACTAGTCGTTTACAGACATGAAAGAGAACTTGCCAATTAGACTCCAGTCGTATTTTCAGCGACATTCAAGCGCCGTCGGGAGAGAGAACTCACAGGAGAGATGGAGAAGGGAGAAAAAAAAGTACACAACTTTATTGGGCGAAGCGTACGCTTAATTGACTTGTTTAAGGAGTCTCTCCGACTCCCAAGGGCTTCAATCAAAGATCAAACAGCTACTTTTCTATCCTTTTACTCTTTGCTGAGAAAACAACACCGCCACCCACTTAAAGTTTCCATCACGGGCCACGAAGGAATTCATTCTTCAACATGTCCGCAGGAGGTTGTGATCTTAAATTAAATAACTGAAGACCAAGCAAGGCGTTGGTTAATACTTTTGTTTGTTCGTAAAGAAGAAAGAAGAATAAGAAAAAGATATGGATTTAGATTGTCCTTCTGGCTGGTGTACAATCTTGAAATACTGCAGCTGTGCGGATTGCGGGTGTTGATGGGCTGGGGGGTTATGCTGTTTCTGAAAGTGACAGCCAACAGGGGAAAGTTTTCAAGCAGTCAGAAACGTGAGAAAAATTTTGACAGACGCAAATCCTTGTTTCTCTATGACCAGTCTGCAACTTGAATATCGTATTTCACTCATTACACTTTTAGAACTCACTCACAAACCCTCCAATAACAGTTTACTACATAAACTAGAGTTCATTACTACCATATTAACACTTAACAGCATATTTATTGCAAATAGGTCTCTGGAAAAATGACTTACCCATGACGAAAATCAGCCATGTTAAGAGTACCATCTTTCAAGAATACTCTGAAGCAAACAGAATTCAGACAATTAATTCAACAAATTTTACTGGGATGTTTCGGACTAGGTTGAAGAATATGCAGTGAAAGTTCCGGGGTGCCTCGAGAAATGCAACAGTCACCGAAGACTGTGCATTCTATACTGGAGAGTATCGTCGACGGCGACAGAGATACTCGATTGTTCAAGCCAGGGGGACCAGCCAAAGAAGAGAGGGAGGAAACGCTAGGGAAAGAAAGGGCGACGTTGTGGAGAGGGTGGACCCTGGTTGCGGCTGCTCAGAAACTTGTAGCTCTTTCACTGCTATGACACACGTGCTGACCTTATGATGCCTTGGCAGAAGCCTCGCGAGCTAACTGGTTACCACAAACTAACTTTATGACGTTTTCAGTTCTAACAGTGAGTTCAGAAGACTGCAGAAGAACTTTTGTGATGAAATATGAGATTTACAAGGTTCGGAAGAGCATTTATGATGTCTTACACGTGAAATCCTATGACTGGACTTTAAGAATTTCATCCTCGTGGACATAATTTTCCCACAACAACGCTTGTTTAGTTATCATAAGCTCCTGAAAGCCGGGATATTTCTTGGAAGTGTAAAACTGACTTAATTTCAAATTCTCTAATTATACGTTTAAATAACTTACGTCTAATGGAATGTCGTGATAGCACATGATTTATGCAGAATCTTGAGAAATGTTTAAGAAGCAATAAGCTTCCTTAATGCCAGTTATTTGGTTCAGCAAAGTGTAACTGCTTCACAGTAAATATCATATATTAATTTGCTATATGATTCCATAGCTGTTTTACGATCTTTGGAGACCTTATAGTTGTCTCGATTTTCAAGAAACTAAATTATTGTCACAAAGTTAGTTTTTACTTGATCCACTTAAGTAAATGGGGATAAAATGTACGAGTCGAGTTTGACTGAGGAGTCGCGAGATTCCTCGTATGGTCGGTGGATGTTTCGAATATCTGGCATTGCTTATCGTCGATTCAGTGCGATAGTCCATCTTCTTCAAATGTCAGCATCGATTCCCTAAAGCGACGGCAGGAAATTTCAACTCGAAAAGTGTCACGTCACGCCACATTTACACTTACGAACCCAAATATTTATACTGTACCTCTTATGTATTGCACTCTAGTATCAAATGCAAAACCACCGATTTAGCAGCGTTCATTTCGAAGGGATGATGTTACTGCTGCCTCGCTCATCTGCATGGGGTAAAGCGCCCAATCCTATCTAGAGCGCGGTATTCATAGTTTTGGTAATGCGCACTGTGTAGAACGGATCCAACTGAAAATCGATTCTGTAATAAAGATTGCGATTACCGATTAGCTTGTCAAAGGAGCTTCAATTCAAGTCCCTTTGTCTTGGCTGCAACCCTAAGAGTTCGGCAAAAAAATGTTGATATGTCTGAGACAGTTGTAAGCAGACGGCCGGATGGTTTGTAGAGATTGTTGAAAGAGTGCCAGGTGAGCACAAAACGGTTGTTAAGCAACTCTCGTGTCTTTCGAAGACTTGTACCACAAGTCACGAGTTCAATCGTTGTTATTACTTCACAAATATACAATGTTGGGTAAGTACCCTCTTAAAGGATCCCCACCATTCGAATGGAAGGGTTCCCTGATGTGCTGCAAATGTCTTATAAACGACCGCCAAGGGTATAGCGTTTTTTAAAGGTGCACTAATCGTCAAAAGTTATTGCGTGGTGGCAGTAATGAAATCTCCCGAGGTAGTGCGAATGGGTAAGTCTAGTTCCCAATGAACCGTAATGGGACTGCGAAGTGCTGAGAATGTACCGTAATTTGTCATATTATAACAACACGGTGGGATCTCCGTGTCCGGGAAGCGGGAGACTGAAGCGAGCAATTTTCCTCTCTGGACTAAAAATAGAACACAAGTTTCCCATTGTATTGAAAAGGATCAAGGGAAATAAATGTCCTCCGACAACTTCTAAAGGCACTTTCTGCAATAAAAGCAGCAATAGCAGAGTTTGGGTGGTAACCGATAGCAAGAAACGACTAAGATTAAAGGCCATCAGAGTAGAGCGTTTGCAAGTGTTCTTGACAGGTAAGTCATTTGTTGCCTTCGCCTCTTGCAAGTTTCAGCTTTACTTATATGCAATAGTGTGGCTGGGAAATCCTGCTTAGGGTTAGTAGCTTTTCCGTATTTACGTTGTTACACAGCAAAATGATTATTTATTCATTTTGCAATTCGGAAAAAGTGCAACATGTCAGGGTGTGACTGTTTCATAAATCAATCCACAGCAGGCAGCTTGGAATGAGACTGACACCATTTACATAACGTATGAGGATCACGGGGAGTAGAAATGGGAGTGAAGCACGCAGTATCAAGTATCAAGGCTTCAAATCACGAAGTCCAATTTTTCAAACAGAAGACTCAATATATAACAAAGCTCACGTGTTACAGAAGGAGTTCTTGGAACATGTTTAACTTTGATTACATTCACTCTGAACGTTTCGACACGAACTGAGCATTTGTGAAGCGGTATTGTGACTATGGAGATCACAAGCTTTTGTAATCTAAATTGACCTGCTTACAAGGGCCAGATGAGGAAGTTTGGACTTTGGCTCTTGAATCGTGGGACGTGCGGTAAAGGCACATTTACCTTGGTCTCAGCATTCAGCAACATTATAACTAGATGGCTTTCAAGTCGGAAAGTTAATTAACGACGATGTGTAGAATGTTAATGGGCAAGTTATATAAAAAGTCTCTTCCACTGTATTATAATGACGTTGGATAAACACTTATGTGGCAATCTTCTTCCATTCCCAAGAGTCCACGTGTGCATTATGCAAACACTGCTGCGAGAGAAGCACATAATTCAACTACATATCAAGTAGGCCAAAGAAATGATAGACCAATCCAGCGAGGATAAACCAGCATTTATCTTGCATAAGAATCCCACACTAAAGGTTGCTTTCAAGTTTGATAGCTCCCACCTAACATCGAGTACTCACTCCAACAAACCTCTAGGGTAAATGTACTGAGCATGTCCCACTATTCCACACTCACGAGACGCATGCTAGAACAGCTGAGAGTTTCTGTGTGACAGTTTATTACATGAAAATACCTTGAAAATAATATAGTTTTACTCTATGTAGATACTCTTGGGTGATAGTTTAAAAACGCTTTAGGAATGCTAAATTGAAGAAAAATACTGTAAAATGGCACTGCATATGTACATTCACACTGCACGCGTATAGCGACTCCGCATTCCGTTGATGTCCTTCTTTACTGCAAGTCTCTGCAAATTTACGAAAAGGTTACTCAGAAGTTGAGGAAAAAAAACAGTTTGTATATGTTAAGAGAACCTTTTCATTTCTGAACTTGATTTTTCTCTTCAGGCTGAGGCAACTTGAAAAATATTGCCACGGGTACTATAGTATCGTCCTCCCCTAGGCGGCCGTTTTGAGTCTCGTCAAACGGCACACCAGTGCTGGGCTCTATTTCCGATTCACGTTGCACATCATTTGTGTCCGTCGAATTTGTTCCTCTAGTTAGCAGCTTGGTCGCCGGTCCGGTCGTTTCCAGCTTCGTAATGGAGTGGGTACCTCCTAATGAGTCTTTTGACATAACATTATTTCACTCGCTAGGTTAAAAGATGGTCATGACAAAGACTAAGGAGACTTAAGTATTAAAAAGAGATTAATTTTAAATGACATGTAATGAAGAAAGAATACTGTTTTGGTAACTTAAGCATCTTCAAAGTAATATGACTAACATAAGACGACTAGCTACCGCGTTACTAAGTCAAGCGACTATTTAAGTTAAACTCGACTCTTAAAAGAAACGAATTCTTACTAAAAGCAGCTTCGCTTCTGTGTGATATAGACACTTCTTTATCAGGGAAGACGTCCTTACCAACAATTGTGAGGCTCGTACGATCCAAGTTCATAGATCGTGGCTGTTGAATCTGAGCCATTACTTCTGCAGAGATAATATCATCAGGAGTGGCGCTTTGGGGTTTCTGAGAAGCCTCGGCAACAATTTGTGCACCAACAAATTCTTCGTCTGGGATTTTATCTACATGGCTAACTTGATTGGGACGACTAGCCTTTGTTATCAGAAAATCTTCTGCCGATATGGTGTTCGCCTTTAAGGTCTCTGCGGTGCCAAGTTCGAGTGCAAACGGCTTTGTAGAACTTCCTGGCCGGTCCTCATCGAGAGATGTATCGATCGGCTCCCTTTTGCTATTTTCGTTGTCACTAGTCTCCAAACCGTTGGAATCTGTTCCTCCCTCGATTGCCCTTCTCGGTGTGTCTCCCCTATTGACCATGAAACCAGCCCGAAGAGAATTACGGGCCTCTGAACTTCTCATTTCACCCGTCGAGTCCACTTGTCTAGTTTCCATTACGCCTTCTTCAGTTAACTGCAACATCGTTTGCGTCTCCGAGGTTTCTGTTACTGTAACCAGTCTAGCTTCTTCATTTGTCCCAAACCCGCCGATTAGGAGGTTTTCAGACTGAACAAATTCTGTAGAAGGAACATTCTCCGTAGATTCTTCCGTTGCGCTTTCTGGCGCAGTACTTAATTCGGGTTCATCGTTTGAATTGCTGTTTTCTTGGAGTGAAACAGGTGCACCTTCTTCCACAGAGGACATGGGATTTCTGGGGACGTCAATAAAGCTTGTTTCCTGAATAGAATCCATACTGTCGCTAGTGTCGGACTCGGCTCTAAATAACGGACTAGCATCGGTAGTGCTTTCCGTAAAAGGCTCTGAAGTAACAAGTGAGCCGGATTCTTCTTTACCATTAACCAAGTCAGATAACAGCAACGAATCAGTAATCGCTTCAGTTGCGGATTCAGTCGTTTCGGAGATGGATTCAGTCGGTGGCATCGTACCAGCAGTCATGTCAGCTGGTCTACTGGAATCTGGATTGTCTTCAAGGGTCTTTCCTGAGGTTGTTATTGTAATGGTTGTGGTTAATAATCTTGTAGATTCAGTGGTACTCTGTTCTCCGGGACTTTCATCCGTCGTTGCTGATGTAGCTCGTTCGGACGGCAACTCGGTGGTTGGCTCAAGTAGGTCTGTTACTGTGACTAAATCTTCTGAAAAATTCTTAACTTCGTCGACTGGTTTAAGGAATAGCCCAGGCACATTAATGATTGTAGTTGTTTCTTCCACGCTGTTCGCAGTAATCGTTTCTTTAGATGCTATCGAGAAGGGCGTAATAAAATTGCCCTTGTTTTCTCCAGATCTAGCGGTCAAGCTACGTCCGTCGGCGATTTCAGCTACCCCTTCACGTTCAGACATTTTCGGCACGTCGCTTCCAGTAACAGATTCGACAGGAGAAGAATGCTGAGTAGCAGTAGTTCCTAGAAGTTGCACTTTTACTAGCGGTCGTTTAATTATGACCTTCCTGAGTCTGTATTTTCTCTGCTCCTTAGGATTTGAAGTTTGTGCAATCTCGGCAACCGTTTCAGAAGGAATCTTACCTGATAATGCCATTTCTGTGGTTGTTTTTTGTTCATGGTCGTCGGTTTTATAAGTTGAATGTTTGAGCTTTTCTTTGGCTGGTGCAATCAATTCAATACCTGGGGATTCTTTATTTGTGGTCTGCTTTCCTTCATCCTGGGACAAACCAACTTCTTGCTCGCTTTCCACACCGAAAGTTAGCTTAGATGAAGGAGACATACCATCTTCAGCAGATCCCCCGGTCTTTTCAATCTTATCTGAAGCAACTTTTTCAACTTTTCTTTCACCGACATATTGTTCGACAACTTTTGGCGGTCCCCACATCCCAGCGTCGTGATTAGTTGATGAAGGATTTGCTTCTGCGTGGCTTTTCCCGTCAGGTTGATTGTCTCCATAATTAATTTCAGCAGCCCCTGGCGTAGAACTTACAAAAGTTTCTCGTGTCCCAGACGCGTAACCTCCAGAGACTTTCAACGATTCCCCTGTGCTAGTGGAATTTGATAATTGGCCGGAAGCATGCGACGTCTTCTGATCTCTAACGGCGGTAGATGGTACTTCGTACTGGTTTCTGAAAGCTTTTGGCTTCACGGTTGATGGATGAACTATTTCTCCCTTTACAGCCGCTAGGGGTACCTTTTTTTGCTTACCGTACTCATCTATCATATCGAGATCTGGATGGAAGAGGCTATTCATGTAGTACTTAGTTGGCGCAATAACGCATTCCACGTTGTACCACCAGTCGCAGATGAAAAACTCCTGATTGAACAGAGTCCCGTTCGGACAGAAGAATCGGTTGTGACGTCCATCTCGTTGACAAACATGGAAAGCCTGAGAAGAACTCATGACTTCCTAGCCTTTAATTTTATCTATTTATGATGATTTTTTACCTGACAGTTTGTAGTTAAATCGGCGTAATACCCAGGAGCTTCCTTTGAGCATGAAAACCAAGTCTCCGGAAAGTTACTTAGAGTAGGATAATCCTTTCCTGGAATCCCCGGTAAATTATCAAGTGAAGGAGCCACAGGAGGGTAAACGTTTCTTTTACTTTTCTGTTGGATATACGATTCCATTAAAACTTTAAAACCCGCAAAGATTATTTATCGGTACCTGAGGTATGCTACGTCCGTTAACTGCTACCATCATCATCAGCAAACCTTACAAAAAACGGAAACAACAATGAGGCATAAATGTTTTACTTGAAAAGCCTTAGTCGCTTACCGATGAATTTAATAAATAACTCCATTCCTGAAACACTGAACTACTGGAAAACGAAAGTTTTTCTGTTCACTTCTCGACTAAGAGTTGGACAAGTGCGTGCGACATGGACAGCGTTGCTGAGTTTGTGACTACTGGACTCGGCGTGGTAGACTTATATAGACGCGGCTACTGATATCCAAAGTCCCTTTCACCCCGTTCGAGCTGTGTGGCAAAAGTAATCAGCGACATCGGTCGAAATAAAAAGTAGTGCACTTGAAGCTTCGTGAAGTCAGCGCCTCTGCGAAAAAGAAAAAAAAGAGAGGGGAAAAACTGCACACCAAAACTTCACGGGGACCCGTATCTTTCACTTTCTTCAATACGAGGGCGTGGAAATATTGGTCGTTTGTAAAGGCTGGTGGTTACAATTTGGCAGAAATTTCCCGCCACTAAAGAAACGAAACAATTAAAGAGCGCGTTGAGAGTATCTGAAATCCAGAGCGTAAAATTACATACTGTTCGTATTTAACGGCCAAGAAAAGTTAAAAATTATTCGTTCTTGCAACTCATACACTCTCTCGAGATTCTGTTCACCTGATTGATAAACGATTGATGAAAGCGACTGAGGAACTCTGATTTCCAAAATCCCAGAGCTTGATTTTTTATCACTATAAATCCTTTCTTAACTCTTTATTGAACAAAAATGAATTCAGAAGCAAATGAGGATATTGTTAGAAGATACGGAACAGCATCTTTCCATAAGATCTGCAGTAGACAATAGACTTTCCCCTTCTCTATCTCTTGCATCTCTTCTTCTTTTATTGAAAAACTTATTCAGAATTCAAATGTAATGACAGATTTAGGCTAAGGTGATGGACATTGTTTCATTTCACTTTCAAATGATGATTTGTTTTTTTCTCTTGAGAAATTTCGGTAACCGCAGAAAACTCATCAGTCCAGTTCTCACAATATCCCTTTGCATTCTTGGCAATTAACTTTGACCATCAAGGTATCACCACACAGCCACTAATTATTAAATCTTGGGATTAGTGTAGTCTACCTATGCCTTCGATTAAAGTTTCCATTGAGACTTGGTCAATGAAAGTGGCCACCGGAACTTGACTTTTCATCGAAGAAAGGCGAAGGGGTCCGCACAAATTGCGCAGAAACACTTTCGCGGAAACTCGAGAACCCCATTTCCGTCTTGAGCGAACGAATTCAAAGTGAAGGTTCGCTCTATTAATACCTTAATTAAAATAACATGGAAACTGCAAAAGTTCTTTTCAGAAAACGGGATGACTCAGCAATCACTTGGAGGCAATACAAAAGCTCATCAGCAGTAGGGCACGTGTGTGAAACATCCCCTGATTCGACCCGCGGCGACTTCACGCCCTGCACCAGTTTCAAAATTCGCTTATTGTACTGATGCTCTTTTTTTATGAAGCAGAAGTGAAAGCGGCAATATAATATATTGTGAAGATTCCTGAATGCGATTCATGACGATTCTAAGATATTTTCTAATATCAAGGGAGTAGTCGAGTTTTATAAGTGAAAGTGACAATCCTATTGTTCGTAGGCTTAACTTCTTTTCGCCAGTTCTTCTATTGAAATACGACTTATCAAATATTTTAATGAAATAATCAACTCTTTTCCCGTTTCGAAAAGAAAAGATGCCAGGCCTATGCCTGTTGGTATTTCAGTCTGTAGGGGAAGCACGCCTTGCAATTATCAGTGAAAGTGGGTTGTATCTTGAATTCTCTGTAACATGTTCCGTATCTCCCGGTATTTGTATTACTAACACAAAAGTCAATTAATTTTGACTGGGATTTTCCAGCTGATGTGGACCATTTCCAGTGGCGAGCCGAGGGTATTTTGTGCCCTGGGCAAGCACCATAGGCTCCAGTGCTGTAGTCGTTTTGTGCCCTCTACAATATAAAAAATGTGCCCCAGAATACTCAAAAAAGGCCTGTGCCCTGGGCAGCCGCCCCCGTCGCCCACCCCTTTGCACGCCACTGATCATTTCTAGACCCGTTTGAGAACCGGGGCGATCAATTAAGAGTTAATGATTAAGTAGTAAGAGAACTTAACCGTAAAAAAAAACAACAGTAATTTTAGTGTGAAAAACTTATCAGTGCGTATCTGCAGGTGCATATAGGGTATGTAAAGAAATCCCTGTGAACTGTTTAATGTATGTTAACGGTTTGTGAGAATTTGTATTCCAGGACTAATACACACAGACGGGGGGTGATATGGGGGATGACAATCAAGCACTTGTACACAATCAAATAATCTTTATAG
The DNA here is from genome assembly GCA_002872375.1 of Eulimnadia texana. NCBI lineage: Eukaryota > Metazoa > Arthropoda > Branchiopoda > Diplostraca > Limnadiidae > Eulimnadia > Eulimnadia texana. Next base: position 18,035,595 of record NKDA01000001.1, read on the forward strand.
GCAATTCCACGTTTATTAATTTCAGTCATTATTCAGTAAATGGAAACTATAGAATAGTTGCCCTGGTTACATTACGGGCCAAACTTGAATGTAGAAGATACAAAATAGAAATGAAGCAAAGCTGTTTGACTTTTTTTTCTTGACTCGCCTCTCGTTGATTCAGTTCCAAACCAAACAGGGAGGACTAATTGTGAAAATTAAATTTTTTTGTGAAGTCCAACCCCTGAGCTTTCACATAAAAAAAAGTCCACTAATTATCCGGTAGTAAAAGAAAAGCGAAAGTTGTGTAATTGAAACAAAATTGACTTTGAAACTGAATTTGGGACTATGGCAATTATTGATGTAGAATGTATGCACTTTCCCAGCTGCGTCATCTTACTCTTCTTTTCATTTCTTTTTAATTTCGCCGCATGTTTTTGTGTATTTTATATTAGTGTTGCTATGGTGACCAGAAAAAGGCACCCCAAAGCGGCAGAATTGAAGGAACCAGCGCTGGAAAGACCTACAGATTCTGCACCTGTAACAAATCGCACGTTAAAGATATATTAGTTTCACATCGATAGAGAAGAATAGACTGTTTCTTATACCGGCAACATTTTTAGCTTCCAGGTTCTTCACGTTCGGGATGTACTCTGTTGCGAATAATTAATAATATACCATCAATTTTTTAGTATCCCATTTGATTTGATTTGATTTGATTTTACCAGAACCAAGCGTGTAGAACTGAAAAGCTTCAGAAGGTTCTCCCTGGCCATAGCGGTTTGTGGCAGTGACTACAGCTTCGTAAACCGCGGCCGGATCGAGTGCTTCAACCGTGAAAGATTGAATGTGGTGTCGTCCTTGGCTGTGGCCCATATTGACTGGGATAATCACTGAGTGGGATACTCTCTCCTCATCATCAGTTTCGTTGGTCTGTGAAACAAAATCACAAGTAAACAAGATTTAATGTCTGTGTCTTTCCGCCCATGGTAATGTAAAGTTTGTTCTCAGCATTCAAGGTACCTGTAACTTGCGAAACTTCAGGCGGTACTCCTCCACCGGAGCGTAACTGTCCACCGACCAGGTTAAGTTGTACGAATCCGCGTAACGACCCACGGGATCGCTGCGAAACACCGCTCGGCTCGGTCGCCCTTTTGGTGAAATACAATCATAGGAATTCTGATTAAATCTCTTTAGTGTAGCAATTTTGGAGAACTGCTAAGAACAGGGATTACACAGCGTAAATTAAAAATTATGACAAAAAGTTTATTAGAAGTTATATTAGTTGCTATATCTACCGCTAGATGATGAGGTGACAGACCGTCAGACCAAACGAAGCTGAAAAATCTCAGATCTAGCCATATTTATACTATAATAATGGTCTATTCCTGTTAACCATTAACTATAACTTATTTTGTCATGCTATTATGAATACTTATATTTATAAAGGTTTTTACCCGAGAGTTCGACAATTTGTGAGCTCCGCCCCATATTGTTGTCGGCTACACAGGCGTAAGTCCCAAAGTCTAGTTCGCTAACAATACGGATGATTAAGGTATTCTTGTCGCCACTAGATTCCAGAATCCTGTTATCGCTCGGCACGATCACCCTGTCGTCCCGGTACCAAAGCACCTAGACATTAAAATTAATTTTACATTTACGGTTCTATTTCTTCCATGCGTAAGTTCGTGTTAGAAAGGAGTAACACTACTTTTGAAAACTCAGTTCTTCTTACATTTGCCACTGGTTCAGCGTGCACTGTGCAGGTAAGATAAGCCTCTTGACCAACTCCAGTATGGATCCAGTTCCTTTCGACTCCAATCTCGGGAGGATCTGGGGGTTAAGAGTAAGCTTAAATATGCAAGTGTCCAGAAAGTGTCACAGTACTATGTTTACATAAAACGTGCAAGTCGATGTAGGCTTCTGCGGGCTCTCCTACTCCGTTTTCAGCAGAACATGAATATTTTCCTGCCTGTTGTCTTCCCACAAGATCAAACGTTAACGCGGGGCCCTCGAATGTCTCGGCTCCGCTGGGCAAGAGTCGCCCCTGTGTAGTTAAAAGAAAAAACTCTTAACTATCGCCTATTCGTTTTAGGGTTAGAGAAAAAAGTTTACCGGTCGGCTCCATGAAATTATCGGCTGCGGATTGCCTTCACCGAAACATTCTAGTGTGACGGACTCTCCTTTACGAGCTATAAGCCTGCCATCTTCTGGAAATCGGCGAACTTTCGGTGGCTCTGTTCCAATCAAGATATCATCGATTAGATTTGGCGATTAACAATTACTGGATTGTTACGAAGCGTTTTACCAAGCACATCGAGGTAGACGGTTTGGTTCATGAGGGGTTCTGTGTTGAGTTCACAGGTATACGACCCGGAGTCGCGTGCTGTCAAGCGGGATATCTCTAACGAAGTTTCGATTAAGCGTATCCTTTCATCACGCGAGAGTTTCAGTGGCCCCGCTGAAATCAATGAAGTCTCCTTTCTCCAAACTACCACGTAGTTACCTAAATCATTTCACAGCCAAATTAAGTATTGATGAAAACTGTACCCCATTTACATGAGAAATGAACTTTTTTCCGGAAGAGAAGTTGTTCCTAGGGTTGTTTTATAGCCATGGAAACGATGTATTACAGTAAGGGAAATTGCCTAAATTTTTTAACAAACATGGTCTAGGTCTAAGTGTTTACAGAAGAAAATCTAGACTTGAAGAAGGGTAACTTGAGAATGGATTCGGAAGTGAAACAAAAGAAGAGGCCTCTGGGACGAAGTTGTATGAAAAGTCTATAAGTTTCCTTAAGGCCATCGCCTTGATAAGGAAACATCAGGGGAAAGTTTATTACCCAGGTTCTCAACTTCACAAGGAAGCTTGACAGTATCTCCCAGTTCAGCCCTGATTGTTTGGCTGGATCTCAAGAAAACTGGCAACGGTGTGGTACTGGGAACAGGCGGCACTCCATCCACTCCTGCAATCAAACCAATGAAGAAAATTAATTAACGTCTTAAATTACCTGAAGCTCTTTTCAGAGAAAGAAACGCCACGCGTCCCAAATGAATCGTGTGTGTGTTCAACCCAGCGATTCTAATCTTCTTCAAACTTAAAATCAACACGCCTCACTGAATATCAAAGAACTGACACATACACCATTTCTACATGTATAAACCCACGCACCAAGCAGCTGCTTCTTCATAACACCACCCTAATCCCGTATTATTGAGGAAGATTATGACAATTTTGAATACACAACAAACTTCCTATAATCTTTTCATCTTTCATCTGCCATTTTCGTATAGTAATGGTCTAAACCGCGGGTTCTACGACCCTCCATCTTGATTCAGCCTTGTCAGTGTTATCTGCGTGGCGTCAACGCGTATCTCCTCAATTTGGTCCGAATGATCCGAACTCAGAAAAGGGAGATCATTAAGGGAAAGAAATAGAATTGTACCTCCAGTATAGAAGAGTAAATTAGATGCAAAGGAAAAAGAGAAAGAGAGGGGAAAAAACTTTTATCGCTCCGAGTTTTAGATCAATGTTACCAATTAACGAGCAAGTGTGGAGGTTGTGCTGGACGTCAGCCAGCAGCCTTGGCTTCGGCTTAATTAACAAGAGGCAACTTTTTTTTCATTTTTTCTGGTATGTAGCTAGTGTTGAGGAGTGTACTGTACGATTCTTGATTTTATTTCTTCTCTAACTTCAAGGGCTTGTGCGATAAAAGATCGGCTTTCACAACGTGGTTTAACAGTTAAGCCTTGCTTTCAACGAACTGCCAAACACATGAGAAAAAAATGGTGTAATTGAACCAAAAGCTGTTCGAGCAACAGAATATAATTAGCTTATTTTTCTAAAATTAGAGGATTAATAAAAAAATTGGAAGTACTTTCTGTGTGTAAAATAATTAGATTTTGACTAATTGGGAAGACACATGAACCTCCCGTTATTATAAAGACCCTTATTTGGGGCCTTTGGAACATCATGAAAGTCGGCTAATTAGCAGAATCAAGTTATTGGTATCAATTTTCTCAAGACATGATGAAATATGGGTTATTTAAGGCCCCAGACATTTCATCTGAAAGGCGTCATTTTTCTTCCTAAAAGTCGAGGCGTTCGATGCTTTTTGAAAGGGGGCGGGGGTATTAACTTTTCCGAGATGAAAAGCAAAGATTCCATATGTTGACGAGTAAATCGCATATGGGGCCATGTGTTCTTCTTATGGGGAGAATATAGGCTGTCCTGTGGCCAATGCATTGGTTCATCTGACATCCCGTCATACGCAATTCATATCGATGCTGTCTAGCCCTGAAGGTTCTCTACCCTCTACGCATTCGTGAATCTTCGGTCTTGTAATCAGCGCTCCTGTTAATACCATTGTGGTTTTTGTCAGGCCGTACATTTTCTTAACGTCGTGCTGCAGACATTGCGGAAATTTCGCGTGCTCGGCAGCAGCACACGGCACATTAAAGACACTTTACGTAGCTCGAGAACCGCGTGAAAGTATTGTAGGAAACCCCTTGGGAAAACATTGAGGTAACGCTGGAAAACTTGAGAATGCAAAAGACATAGAATTTTGTTAGGATTTCCTACAATTTCTTGGACCGTCTTGTATAAATGTTAAAAAGTCATAAAGGAAGCTTTGATAAAGGACTGCACTGAAGCTGAAGTGACCCCCTGCTTGTTGAAAGGTTAACTTGAAAAGCACAGCAGGGGCATTTTGTAGCACGATTACTCACATCTAGTTTTTAATGGGCCAGCTCTTCCTGCATCTTTAACAAGAGGAAGCCAGAATCGAAAGAAGGGCAAACTCATGCTGCCCCTCCTTTCTGGCTGATGCTTTGTCAATAAAAGCTTCTGGTTTAAAAGAAACAGGGGACAAAATAGGATAACAGCTTTCATTGTTTTAGATACTTCGTCATCTGAACAAGTGGTTCCAGACCCCCATGTCAAGTATTTCTTGGGTCAAATGAATTCGTCATCTCAAGTTGCCGGCTGTCGGCAAAGCTGGTCATGGAAAGCCAATGAAGAGTAGCAAAAATGCAGATTTTTTTTCTAAGACGTTTCTTCGCTCTCTACCTACTCAAGAAATGCAATTTCACGGTTCAGCAAACAACTAATAAGCAAAAAGAAATAAATGTTGTTTTTATTCTGGTAAAGTGTTTCACATGCTGGTGGGAGAAACGGGCTTAAAAAAGTATGGCAACGGAGTGATGTGTGCCAGATTTTTAGTGGGACAAAACATTCAAACGATTTTCACCGTATGGAGAAGCAAGAAAATCCTATTGGTTTTAATCCATGTGTGCGGAAAGCGTGCTTTTCTAGAGCTTTCAAAGACAAATCTTTCCCCGTAGCTGTGATTTTGATACTTGGAATGGTTTCTGATCCTTTGAAATACAAAACAACTGAAGCATTAAGGTACTTTATTACGGATATGCATTTGAATTAGTGTTAAAACGAAGTGTTCTCTACTCATGGTTTCAGAGTTTTACCCCTTAAACTAAACCTGAATGTCTAAATTCTCAGTCCTTGAAACGTTTTTGCGTACGGAGTACGCACTGTCCGCATCTGTGGAATTTAACTACCCAACGGTGAAATTGCGAAATATCGCATTGTTCGGATCTTGTGGAATTTAACTACCCACCGGCGAAAAAGCAAAAGTATTGCGAAATGTATGGGTACCCTAAATCTTAGTGCGGTGTTAAGTTGTGTATGCGTTCCGACAAGTACACACTAGTGCTCAGAGCAATAACTCGCACACCGACGTACACACACGGAGACACACTTACACACGCACACTTACTTCCTTACACGCACTCTGTCTTTACACACACACGCGGACACGTACACACAGAACATGATGCACCAGATATGCAGACAGTGTTTCCGATGTGTGTTTCACGTTTGTACATTTCAATTTAGTTACACCAACATTTTCTTTCTGTTTTACTTTACGCATATTGCAAATACTTTTTGAAAGTAATTGTAATTGTAATTAATTACATTTAACACCAGAGTAATTGTGATTGTAATTAATTACTTCTTCGTCCAAGTAATTCAGACTAAATTTAATTACTTTTTATCCACTATAGTACAACGCTGTCTCAGCCAGTGTTGTGTTATTGTTAATTTGTAATTGTAATTTTTGCAATTACAAATACTTTCTGCAAGTGATTGTAATTGTAATTAATTACATCGAACACTAAAGTAATTGTAATTGTAATGAATTACTTTTCCCTCTAAGTAATTGTAATTGTAATGAACTACGCAATTACACAACACTGGAAGTAATACTACAGCCCCACAACCACACAATCTCAACTATAAACTATACTCGGAAAACATATCCTCCATCTCAATACGTCACATATACTCCGTACGCAATGCGCCGCCACGGCGCAATTACCCTTGTTCTCAAGTTAACTCCGTCTGAAGTTTTATCAGCGCTGTAATGTGAAAGCGTTTCGAGGTAAAACTGTTCTGTCGTGAAAAAGAGCGAAAAAGTCGATCCTGCTGTAATGTAATGAAACGAAAACTTTGCCAGGGTCTTGCATATAGAATATTTCTGTTATATTTCAGACCTAGGTTACCATTGGCGAAATCACAATTTAAGGTCACCACTGAACAATAAATTTATCAAGACTCGAAATTTTATTCTTTTTAAACTCCTGGAAGTGTCGGCCTTTTGTTGTGTGCGCCTTCTTTCGAATTAAAGTTAAGAGCATTACAATGCCAAAGGCTGGGGAAAAGAACAGCAGCTAATTTACATAGAAAATGGGTTACCATAACAACGATGGAGCTTTGGTTGAGCACAACAATGAAACCACTTGAGTCGATTGGTCAATTAGGCAAATGCGACTATCAGAAGCCACGGCAGATTAGTTCAGTGTCGTAAACATGTCTTCAGACATGAAGAATCATTCTTGATTCCCGATTTGATGTGAATATAATTCATATTAATGTATTTCCTTCTCAATTCGGAAAATATTTAATCCAGATCGCCATAGGAATGACAAGAATCTTCCATCACGTACTCAAATGCTAAAGACACCAACCATCTAAGGTCAATTTACAGTGGATAGTAGCATCCGATTCTCTACTGAAACCATCGTATGAATGGAGGAAGGAACTCAAGACGCTTGTAATTTGTTTCTTCTCGCATTAAAGAATCTCGACGAGATCGAATTCTTTATTTTGCTCAGAAAGTAACTCCTGTTTCTTGTTCCGTGTCATTTTACATTTTTTCCCTGCGCCGTATGCAATTCGCGCCGACGGTTTAAGTGCCCCATAAATTTCAGCGAGGAATTAAATGTAACCACCTCATAATCATATTTCAAACAATTTACTTTTTTTTTGCACTGAAACTTTTTGAGCAATCGGAATGAGAAAAAATGAATTAAACGTTTTCGTCGACTACAAAAGGAATTCTAGGTGTTTTTTTTTTTACATCCAGACATAATATTATTAGAGTTCTTACCCTGTTGGTTTGATGTTATCATACATTATCACAGGTTGCCATACTTTATCATGACATGTTGTGGGGGATTTGTAGTCCCTTTGGGAGCCAGTCGTTCATAAGTTTATAAAAGTGGTGGGTAACTTTATATGGACTAGTTTTTTTTTCTGAAGGAAGGAATTTTCATGGGGGACTAGTTTATTATGGATTTCCCTTTTGGCTGTTTTGAAATATCCAGTTACAAGTCGCAGTGACCACACCCCGTATAATTAAGAGCAGAGGGCCCGCAACTGACGAGACGCATGGCGGGGATGGGGGTAGGAACTTGGGCTTTGATCGAGGATGACTCAAATCACGTGAAAATTAATTGCGAATATGATTCCTGAAGCCCCACTTGAAATTCTACACGAAAGCAAGGATGTAATGAACACCGTAGACCTCTCCTAACCCTTTATTGGTGCAAGAGCAAGCAGAGGCAAAAGATAATCTAGAAAATGGCCGAAGGAAATTTCCTAGAAGGAACGGGTGGCGACTTCACTGGATTTCGATTCATCGCAATGACACATTACATCAGACTCAGTGATCTATGAAGTTAGATGTCTATCGATGACTCCTTCCACATTGGGATACAAGCAGACAACCAGAAAGGATCCCCTTCCCCGAAAAGAGTGGAGGATGTTATTTACTACGGGTTACTCTGGATACTCTCGAAAACAAGCCCCGTATTTTGAATTACATTTTGTGCGTTACTTCCTACAAACTTTCCATCGAAATCCCAAAGGGAGTGACGCAAGTAACATCAAATGGCTGAGTATCTAAGACACTGCACTCAAATGGTAAACTTCAAAGGATCGGGATTGACGCTGGAGTGAACGAAATCATTCTGTGTATAAAAGCCAGGCTTACGACATTTCCTTCCTTCTTTTCCGAGGTCTTATACTTAAGAAAGCATATTTATTACTAGAAATTTTGTTCTTGAGTACTGAGAATGTGCGTTTAGGGCTGTCTGAAAGATTGAAGACAAAGGTGAATGGGGTTTCTGTATGCGGCTAGTTCTTAACTAGGTGTAAATAAATAATACTGTGAGAGAGGAACTTAATGAACGGAATTCTTGTGGAAAGAGATATCTCCGATCTGAGAACGCAGACATTAATCATGAGCCAGTATAAAATTTACGTAATGTTTGGAAAGAGTTCGGAGTTTCTTTATAATATACTTCAATTTTTGGAACCATCTTAGACATAAACTTACAATCAAACTGAAATTAAAGTCGATTTAGATTTCAATTAAAGGCGAAAAAAACTGACAAGGTTACGCGCTGAAATTTTCGGAAATTATTAATGCTGGAAGTCTGCAAAAATAATGGCCGGAAAACCGTGGCAAATTACATTTCCGTGTTTGGTCTCTTAAGTCATTACGTACTTTGTTCTTCACCCAAGTTGAGTAATATACCGTGGAATGGATTATTCGATTCGCAGTTCAACTCGTATTTGGCAATGCTGTAGCAAAAGCGTCTTTGTGTCCGTCAAGGAAATAAATCTGAATAGTTCTGGGCTGCTGCATATAGCTGAACCTCATTCAATAGATAGGGATTGGCACAGAAGTTTTATTGGCTTGTATACCCCTTCTGGTGATGTACATAAGGGTAAAGCGAGACCAACAGCAGGGGGGCCAGTGCCGTTTGAGAGTGTGGGAAAGGGAGGAGGGGGGGATTGAAACGCGTTGTTACTTTTGCCCCCGGAAGGTTTTCGAACGGATGTTGCAATCCATCACGCGACTCGTGACTTGGGTTGACCCCGCAGTATACTTCTATCCCCCGATAATGGTTGGCAAAGCTGAAGAAGAGAATGGACCAGAATCGTAGATAACAGACGATAACGAAGGGTAGTAAGTTGATAGTATGGAGCTGGTGATCCCTTTCAGATTCTTCATGCCTGTCGACCGCGTAGAGCGCAGTTCCGTCACTCTCTTTTAGTGTGAATCATACGATAGATAGAGAGGGGCTGCAGTGTATATCGAGTAGGTCAAGAGCTTACCATCAAAAGAATAACTGTTCCACATTTTCCTGTTATGTTTTCAAGTCCCTTGGCATCAAATCGTACTATAATTAGTCAGAACGTGAACCTTAAAATTCCATTACTCTTTTCTTCAATACAGGTCTAGATGTGCTATTTTATTACAGAAGTTCTGCAGAACCCTTTCGTGTTCCCCTACCATACGATCACGGTTGAGAGCACCATGCAGAAGGCATTAATTTGGTTTCCACCAATTTCTACAGAGAACTTCATTAGGACCACTAGAAAGCATTCCTGGATGTTTCAATAGATAATTTAAAAACCGAAACTTTGCCTTATCTTACTTACTCCTTTAACGAGGGCTGGCAACTCCAGCTGCTCTCATTTTTAACTATTTTAAGCAACTGCTTCGCTTTTAATCCCAGATACAATACACAAACCCGTCTTGTAAACAATAAAAATTATAATTATAATCGAAACGACCATTTGATGAGAAATGTTGACAAATGCAAACACGGAAGAATAATTCCAGGAACTACTTTGAAATCGTAGGTGATGGAGCACATTCGTGCAATTAAAGCTCCAATTGCACAAATTTATACTGCTCAGGCAAACGAAACTTTGTCATTGCGGCTTACAAGGGAGTAAAGCAAAATTCCCTGGCATTCCTTAATCGAACTCCCAATAACAGGACTCCGTATCTATGAAAAAAAGTCCATGCAAAAACTGTTCAAATCTGCCGCGGGGCGTTATTCGGGAGAGCGGATATACCATATTGTCTCATAACTCTTGAGAATGGTATACGTTTTCTCTGTGAGAACAGTAACCTGCAAGCGCTAAGGGAACACTTGGAGTCAACGAAAAGTTAATTGTTTAGTTCTTTAGCTTGGTTTCGAGGACAGAGTACGATTCTTAAAAGTTGGGCGATGGATCCGGATTTGTTTTACGTTGGATACAGAATTAGGGAACCCCCTACAGGTATTACCCCTAGTCAATTCGGCCAGGGGCCGTTAACCTGGGTAAAACGAGAGCAGATGCACAGTGGAGAAAATCCCATAAGCCGAAATTGACCATGAATTCAGAGCAATTCAATTTGCTTCGGTGCAGTTCTTGTGTCGTAGGGTCGACCGAATAGGGCAAGACTATTGCGGCTGTGTAATCGAATCGATCAAAGTCGAATGAAACGCGAAACCCGATCCGTTCCTACAGCATTCCATCAAAGTTCCACTGACAAGTGTTACACCCGCAGACGACCCCCCCCCTTCCCCGCCTGCTCCTCTTTTTCATTGATCCACACTGTCATTAAGTTATCGCACGCCGACACAAAAGATGCTTCCCGAAAGCCAAACATCGCCGCATGCATTTGAATTTTTAACGCGATTGCTTCCCCATTCTACTATTGATTGACTCGCGGATGAGCAAGTGTACTTCGTGCTATTGAAATGACTACTATTATTGCACCGAAAGGCTTGATAAAGTTTCAAAATTTAGTTAAGTGAAACTGAATAGCTACATAACACTACAGAAAATAACTCGCACATATACCATAAGTTTACAACGAGTACTGGAATGTTCTAATTAAAGGGGATAAGCATAATTTTTAATTAGCATTTAATCCTAGCAGAACGTGAGCCTGTGTCGTCTGAATTCTCTAAGAAACTGGCGTTTCGACGTGCACGTAACAGTGCTTTCATTCAATTACTTTGTTAATAATGGTCGACAACAGGGTTCCATATTGTCACATCATGGTAGACAAAAAAATACAATGCAGTCGTTGCTACCTTGAATTCTAATGCCGGTGGCTCTACTATTACTCATTTCAAGTCGTCTTTGTTACTAATGCCACATGGACCATTTAGTTTTATTGTTTTTTTTATGCAGTTGCTACTCCTCGTTTCTACTATTTTTAGTACTATTTTTCTGTCTTTATCCTATACTAGTATTATTATGTGAACTAGTCCTAGTCCTGGAATACGACTAAAACCTGAACCAGTTTCTCTAAGACAATCTAATACCGACAAAGGGAAAATACCATAGCTAAACAAAGCTTAGAACGAGATGGCTTTATAAATGCATTCCGTACGCCACCCGTTGGTCATAATTACAGGGGATGCCTGCACGAAGTCGGGAGTAAAGGGTGGTCGAAGGACTGGAAAATGAGCAAAGGACTTTACGATTCGTGGGGAAAGAGGGACGCAGAATGGGTTTGGTAAGCCCAGGGTGAAGGTTCATTGAGATGCAAATCATAGTAACACGCCCGCAGATTGGGTCGACCTTAAACTTAATCCACCTGGATTACCCATGGAAAGCCATGGCGCGTATCACCAGGGTTCACAACTTTAGTATAACAGAGACCTCCCACAGAGAGCTCCATGGTTTGGAGCTGGTGGTCTGTCCTCTCTGGTGTCGAAAAGCGCGCCTAGAGATCTATTCTTCTCAGCATCCAACCCTAAGCTCCCAGTAGCATTTCATAGCACAGGGGATGCTGAAAAATAAGAGGTCCTGGAATTTGTGGAATTCTTATCGAAAGACACGCTCTGATTGATCCCAAAATACCCTCGATGACAGAGACTCCGTGCTTCATCAAGGAGGGTTTCCCCTGAACGCAAAAAAGCTAATCCTAGGGAGAAATTTTCCACGCCGTTGACAACTACAGTCACGTAGTCACATGTTATGGTTTTGTAACCGTTACCCTGCCCCACCGATGGAATTATCATATGTTATAGGCACTTACTCCAGAAACCTTCAAACTGACCGGAATAGTGTCGCTAAGAACCATGTACTCAGAGTTATGCGTACACTATGGTTATCTATGACTTCTAATTAAGCGTCGTATTCCACTTATTCGAGGAGCTGACAGCCGTGCGAAGTAGTTCTCGTTAAGCAAACTTGAACTCCGCTTGTTAAGATTACAAAGAGCGACTGAACAGATCATTGGGTGGCCACTCTTCATCGCGACATTTCAATTAACGCGAAGTCTGCACATTTTTGACACAACAAAGTCCATATTTATTGCTATACGTGTCAACAAATGCTGTAACCTGCGGCGAAACTGATCGAAAGGGCTCGTGTGACGGAACCATCTACCATGCTTTTTTTAGCACGACAGAACTGCCAAGAGAAGGAGCGGAAAACTCTTTCTTCGATGTTATAATGGCGTGTTGATATCTACAGGAAACAATTTATTTCTCTACTTGGGGTTAAAAATGAAACGGGAGATCCCGTTAATAATTTTTGCTACGAAATCACACACTGTACGCGCTTGCATCCACGTAGAATACCCTGAAGTGGCTCTAAACTTTAGTGCTCTATGGTGTCACCATCAGTTATCGTCAAATGATTTTCGGGTATAATTTCTAGAGTTTAATCTATTCTCTGGGTGTTCAAAATCTCTGTTGATGTTGACACCGTGACGCCCAAAGTCTGTTTTGTCTCTTTTTTTTTAAGTGGAATTTCCGGTAATGATAGTGGCGAACCCCCAGCTCATTTGCAGGAAATAAGAGGCTGTGACCAGCTGGTTGCCGTACATCTTGGAAAGACGATCCCTTTTTATACTCTCTAGACTCCCTACTTTGGTTAATGGCCAGCTTTTTATTGTGCGCTCCTCTTCTGTGGCCACTTTCTTCTTCTGCTAACTTCTCCGTTTTCTTTCTTTCGCATTTCACTTCGTTCCTTTTTGTTCTTCCACAGCTTTTGTTCTTTTTCGCGGAGGCCATTCTTGGGGCATGCGGGACCTTCAGTGTAAATATATGTATGTACAAAAGTACTCCAAGGCAAAGTGCTCTCTGGTGCCCTGCACCCTGCTGCATCCAATTGCAGGATCACTGCGGCTAATACGAGTCCACATCCTGCTGAGGAGAAGTTCCCAAAGTGACAAGAGTACATCTGAAAACCTTTTTAGTTCCATTTTGTTTCCCTTCGTAGCCTGAATTTTTTGTTGACTCTTTCCCATTCTCGTCCTAAGGTTTTTTTCCTCTTTTATGGGCATTATTGGCTGAAAAAATTCCACGTTTCAGCTTATATAGTGGGACTGGGTTTGGCTCCGACATGAACAGACACTTTGGGTAGTCATCTTATTTAAGAGAAGCATCAGACTAATGGCAATTATCAGAAAATTGACCAAATGTGAAGGTTCCGGTAAGTTTCTGAGAACTTCATTTTGAATCTAGCTTCTACTATCAAAACTGAGCACGTAAGGCTGCGTAATTACGATACGAAGAAATGTTCTGAGGACACAGTTGGGGTCATAAAAATTTTGGGCAGAGAGAGTGCTCGGAGCTGTAGCTGTAATCTTCTACTTATTAAGACAAAGTAACCCCGCAGGGACCTTAGGATCATTCAGGTATCGGATCTATTGATCTTAAAAGTCTTCTAGAATTACTGGATCCCTAGAAGACAGTCGGAGAAGAATCCAAGAATCTCAAAACATGAAGCAACACTCCTTTACTCTACATGTGCATGCATGGTAATGCAACGGTGGAACAGGACTATTCTTCATCATTTAAGCCAAAGTTCCTCACAATTCAGCTATCCTGGATACTTGAACTAATATCAGAAAAAATCTGAACAAGAAATGTCGTAAGTCAGAAATCTATACAATACTCCCTTTGTTGGGTCCTGCAGAACCTATCTTGTATAAAAATGAGATAAAAAAGGCGGGGTCATGGAAACGGGGAGGAATCTTTCAGGGAACAATATTTACTTTTACTATCTTTGTATTTTTTTTGGCTTCTGAAATACCGAGCTATTGTGTTATACACAGACGTTCATTTCCCTATTATACGGCACACCCGCTTGCCTGACAATACAAAATGTCACATCCAACGTTGGAGAAAAAATACATAAATTTTCTATTACGCCATGAATTAACACTTCCACGCCCATGTCCCGCTGTCCCATCCCCAAACCTCCACCAGTTCTTTCGACGCTGGGTGTCACTGAGTACAAAAAAATAAGTATACAAAAACTTGAGGGGTAGCACCTTTGTACAGAATACCAAAAATTTCTTCCTGGAACCAGGACTAATACAAGTAACAAGAACTGTTTGCTTCGTAGAACCTGCGCACACCTTCGTATGCAAACCTTAAACCTTCGTCTTTAGTTATCCGAGATCTGCCACCTTGCCTTCGTGTTCCATCGTAGACGAATCCAGGAAAAAACACGACAATAGTTGATAAAATGCTTTAATGCCCGGTAACAGCTGATAATCCAATTAAGTGCGTGTGAGAGATTACCTACCCTAGTTGTAGGGAGACAGAGGAGAGTGAGCGAAAACTCCTGGGAATCACACATGGAGGTTAGTGCATTTTAAGCGAAACACACTGGCGCTAAGCGGGCCATTACGGTCAACGTGACAGGCGATGAAATTACGGCCACCACTCACAGTTCCGTCAACACCAACTAATTCGTAAATGTTCGGTACCCATTTCACGCTAGCAATTCCGGCGTAAGCAAGGAGACTAGGAACAATCCTAAAGATACCTTCAAGTGTGAGTGTACGAGTACGAAAACTGTCTAAACTATTCTGACTTTTTAGAACTGGTTTAGAAGACCACACAACTAATATCATGTTATCTGTATTGTCAAAATATCACAGTATTCTTTAATAAATGTACTCGTTACCAGAGTGTTACACGTAAAAGTTTTCTATACATTTGGGTTCCCCTCGCAGTTTCCAGCTAATTTCTCTTCATTCTCTGTTTATATTACTGCCACGTGGTTTGCCAACCTAAACTTCAACAATAACCCAACGCGGGGAACGACATAGCAACAGTCGCAAGATTTCAAGGGATAATACCTGATAATTGAGTACTGGGCTTTTTTAAATACCACAGCATGAAAGTTCTGTTTCTATTAGGTTCAGAAATTTCTATTTTGATCATGAGTCTTAGGATTCCTTGCAGAGTATTTCCATGCTCCAGTCAAGAGCATGAAACAAAGTCAAATTACTGATTTACGAATCGCGCGTTTAATTTTGCATAAATGTGCAAAACTTTGACATTCTTGCATGGCTTTCAAAAGTTTAATGATTCTCAACAGAAATTAGTTGAATGTTTAGAACAAGTCGCTTCTATTTCACGGCTGCAGAGACTCGCGCCGTTTTGGTCCCAACACACGTAAATAGTAAATAAATAACAGATGCGACTTAACTGCTGAAGTAAAACTCCCCGACAGCTTTACGAATTCATTCGAGAACCTGCTTCGTTATTTATCTTCTAATTCACTGCAACTCTAAAAGCACAGAAATCATCGATAGGCGCTGAGAACTTCCAGAATAATCACAGCACCCGTAATCTTGTGTAAACAACTTTCCGGATTAGCATAATCGTTTTCACTAATCAAAGAGTATCAAGTAAATTTTCACGGTGTACTATATAGTTGCCAAGAACTAAGTATCGTACGAGTTTGTATTCATTTTATTTAATCCTAGCTTATTACAAGCGATTGTTAAATTACTCACATAGTTAATATTTCAAAATAAGCATGAATAGCCTGTTTCTCGTTTTATTTCACAAAACTTTAAATAGAAGTAAACTCGAAGAAATAGCCTTTAAAACACTCTTGGAAATTGATTGCACATGTCTGGCAGCCGAAATTTGAACCTCACGCGCTTTGGGGACAAGACGTTAAAAGAAACGAAAAAATGCTTTCAGGGCCAGGCAATATGTAACGGGGTTTGCAACTTACCAAAAATACTATCCCGTATGCTTTGGAGTGGGATAACATAATACCACATTGGTAACTTGTGAGTAATATTATTTTGCAGTTTCTTGTATAACAGCTTGACCCTACAACATTGCAAAACCGGTGACTATAATAGCAAACTATCCAAAAGGGTTATACAATATGAATGGCTTTTACGCATCAAGCTAATGCAGTAGTAATTTCCGTAACAAGCAATTCATTCCATGGTATACCGCCGGCACGTGCCTATGCTCATAAGCAATGCCATTAATTTCTCATTTTTGATTGATGAATACAGTCATTGCTTCGCTGCCAGAAGGTTTACAACACAACAGTCAGCGAGCACCCGAATAAAGTTATCAATACTGTCAAAATGGTTTTCATAAGTAGTTCTTGTATGGCTAGATCATGGAATATTGTCACATTCAAGATTGATGCATGGTTGCCTAGTGAATTGTGAGAACCTACAAGCCCCACAAGATGATCCCGATTTCGTGGTTACGTCTTTTTTCGACGACTAAAAACCGTTACGCTTGTTTTTCCGTAAAGCAAAGAAGTAAAGAGAGTACACAAAAAAGTTCCCCATATGATTGCATGACTCCGTGCAGTGTCCCCAAACAGTTTCGTGCATCCTCATTTGAAAAATCGACCAACAGAGAAAGACATAGCGAGTGAAAAACCCATTTAAGAATCAAAATGAAAGGAAAAAAGAATTAGCATTTAAAATATTTGCCCATAAAATATCACGATTTCTTATTAGAATAGAATTTCATTACTTCGGGTAACCTTTTGGCCTGTAATCAGCGATTAAGCGTTTTCATTTAGTCTGAAAGTTCCAGAACGACTGGCCGCACGCTATTCGCGTATTTAGCGCACATATATAACTCTGGCCTCACTTAATCAGACCTTCATCTATCACGTAATTCACTCTTTAAGGTTTTTTTTTTTTTACTACATTGAGGACCGCTATACAACCATTTCAAAATTTTTACTGCTGATTCTAGTTCCAATATTTTTCTTTTATAACTCCTAGATCGATAGCTTCTGCTGGTTCTATTCGCATGAATCTGGCGGTCCCTTGCCGGACGAAAGACATGTAAAATATACAATTGTATGCCATTGATCAGTTACACAAAAAGGAGGTGGCAAAACACGTCATAGAAGCATCAAGTGATAATACTAAGGGTAACCAGATGAATTATGTATGCTTTTCACCACTAGCCTCAAAATTCTCCATATTTTACCCCTCTTTCAACGTAAAAAGCAATATTTATTGCTATATGCTCGACACTTTTCCTTCAGTAAATATAGGGTCCCTTAGTCCCCAGAGCGGTACACCAAAACAACCCCTCCCTACCGAAGTTCCCTCACCGCGGCAAGCCTACTCAAACAAAAAACGTCCCAAAATGTTGACGTCCACCAAGTAATAAAAGTTCCGAAGAAATTTATGAAAATGGAATATTTCTATTCTTTCTAATAAGTACCAAAATATGTCGAGAAAACGCTACCTGTTATTTTGTCCGATGCAGGGTGAATATTCCATTAGAACGAAAGGCCCTTGCAGTGCCGCGTGATAAAAGCAAAAGAAAAACCCTTTTTTTCAGTGTTTCCCCTCCGTTTGATTTATAGAGACCAGAAGAATATGGGATCATTTCTCACTTGGAACCATAGACATCACGTAACAAATGAAAAGATTTCCCCTTAGAGGAAAGAATGCTTTCGGCCTACTAGTTTCCCTACGAGCCTACCATTGATTCTTGATTCTCGTTCTTTTTACTAGAGTGAACTTGAAAAGAAATAAGGAAACATTAGGTGTATGTAACAATTTGGAAAGATAGATGAAGTGCAGTTCTTACGATAAGAGGATGGAAAAAAAAACTTTTTGCTTCGGTAGTAATTAAAAATAGTGTTTCCAGCACACAAACGGAAATTCAACACCAACCGTCTTGCCTATTATATTAGGCATTAATTACTAGCGTTTTATGTCACTTGCACTACGATTCTTTTTTAGGACTCTGAGCGTTCTGTAGTTTGTGATTGTAAGATGATTTCAGAGATGATCACATATATGTGGAAAAAGGCAGCTGCATGTTTCTTTCATGTTTGCACTGCTTAGTCATGTCGACGAAAAATACTATGCAAAAAAATGGTTATCTTGCTGTTTGGTGTGCTGTATCTAAATGGTCGTAATTTATGGTGCATGGCAAATCGGACAAAAAGACCACATAAATGCTACCCTTAAATGCGCCTCAGTATATGATTTCCCGTAGGGGCATTTATTGATACTGTAACGGTTTGTTACAACTCGTGATGGTTTCCTACTTGAATATCATCTTTTGCTAAACAAAACTATTTCTCAGGAATAGATTAGCGTCTCCGAATCACGAAGCTTGGCTGCTGTAGGCGATCTTATTGCCAGGCGCATATGCACGAATGGACAGAAATGCTTCAAGTGTGAAACCCCCTACGGTTCACTTAAGTTTGTAGGCCAATGGACTACTGGGTAAAACCAGTTATAATATACAGGCTGAACTGCGTTAATGGGAATCTATGAAATACTACAAACTGATATGCTTTATTTAGCATTATTGACTTTTCATTTTTTTTTCTCCATACTAATGTCCTACTTTCAAATTTCGTCCGCTTTTAGCGTCCACTTAAGAAATGTCAAACAATTTTACACCAAGGCTGTTGTAAAGGGGCGTTTCAGTCACTATTGCTTTGTCACAGATCTTGAGATTATGCGCTGACGCCATTGTGGAATATTAGATGAAACACTGAGGGAACGGGCACACAAATAAACTGCTTTTGTTCGTTTCATTACGAGATGAGAAAGTCCTTTTGTTATCCGTCACTATGGTAAGACAGCTGAAGAGAACCATGATACTGGTCACATTACATATTACAGTACTGGCGCATTAGCCCTATTTCAGCGTTCGGCTGAATACGAATTCATATTGAATGTTACGGAACCAAAATCATGTTGTTCACGTACCCCAGATTTTGTTTTGAACAAAGAAGGAGAGGAATGCTTAAAGCCTCAGAGCTAACTGTTTAGATCCGATGGCTCCCCTGACTACAATTCGCTACCAGCTGACCTTAGTTTTATAGGTGCTTCGGGTTTTCGTATCTTTCAGGCGTGTAGTTCCACTTTACTACTTATTATTAAAAGTTTTACTAGTCTGACTGATGCTACACTCGAAAACACTTTTTCTCGACGCGGGACTGCAATAGACGGTACATAAAAGTTTATCCTGCGTTTGAAGAACCACAATGAAAAAATCTAGTGCAAAATAGATCATTTCCAAGAACCCATTATACATCTAAACTGTACATTGAAACTTAAACCTCAGTTCTGAAGTAACCACGGAAACCTCCCTCCATTTGTCACAGAACACACCATATCTCATCCATAATCCAAAATATAGCATAGAACAACCCATATCTAATGAAGGTGCTGCTTATCCAGACTGTCATAAGCTGCTGTTGCAGTGAAAGGGTTAACATGTTGAGCTCGGAAGCACGTTTTATGCTGGAAATTTGATTCATACTTGTAGGGTGGGTACGAACACAACGCAAGACCAGTGTGTGCTGAATGGGTTTCTGAAAAGATAGGGGTTCCGTGGAAGTAACACAGCAGCTGGGTTTAGAAAAGTGTTTTATGTGTGTGGGGCCTTTTCATGGCTCACGGACTGTGTACAAGAGCCACTGACACCAGCAAAACCAGTAGAAAGCCAACAATAGGTAAATCAGAACAACAATTGTTGAACCGTTTGGTATTTCTGGTCCGTTCTGTCTCCCTTCCCCTCGGCTGCGCCGCTGCTTTCATTGGGATGGATGTGAGGTTGAGTACTATAAGGGGATTGTGGGGTCAACTAACTAAGCAAACCGCCTCCCACTTAGGCCCTGACAATGGGCACCGAGATTCCTTTGTTATTGATATTAGGCCTCTTGTGCTGCTCAAGTGAACCTCGACTCCCCATAGTAAACAAACACTAACCGAAAGAGCCGTGAAAACTCCTCACCAACACTTCATAAGTCTGTGCAACAACAAGGGTCGTTAACCATCACTTTCCAATCGATTTTTCCACCGAGAGTTTCATTACATCCAAATGACTGGTGCAGTTTCCCGAGTAGCAAATCTATACCCTTGAACTTCCAAGCTTCTTGGAAGTTTCCATACCCTCAGGTTAGCATTAAAAGACCAAATATTTTTAAGGTCAACCAAACTGAAATGCACAAGTTTAGCGCCGATTCAACATCAAAATTTAATCTAAAACGTAGCCTTCCACTTACGATCTATCCTTAAGCCCAGTTAGCATCTGGAACCGGCGAAAAACATCACATGTCAGACTACAATCAACTCTACTCATGTAACAAGCAGTAACTCGAATTTTGAGGTTATATCCTAAAGCCACAGCTGAGAGCCCGAACGACCGCACTGCTAATGATTAGCTCTCTGCTAACGAGTGTCTCGAAAGCTATGGTAAACATTCTTCCCGGCTCACTAAGTATCAACAGGAGTCAAATGATGCCCAAGGTTTTGAAAATTGGCATCAGCAGAGACGAACAACAAACAAGCTTTCTTTCTTTTTTCAACTCCAGAAATATGATTCATTGAAAGAAAGCGTAAAGCAAATAAGCCAGAAGGAAAAAACTTTACGAGGAGTCGGGTTCAGTATTTTTTCAGAAGTTTCCTCGAAGCTTTCAGTGATGATGAATGTAGACGCAAGAGAAGTGGCATAGCCCCGGGACTTCTTGTACCGGTGCAAATTACGTTCGTTCTGGCGTCGCAAATCTTGTGAGGGCAGACCATTTAATTAGTAGATGTGGCAACCCCGTATGAAAATATCAACTCGTAGCTTGCAAATCCTGTGCAGATGTGTCCCGTCCGATAATAAATTGGAACCGTCTGGCTTTGATACATAAACTAATGTTTATGTACTGCTTCAATCCCAACAGCTTATAAAGATTTCCATATATATCTTCCGCAGTTTGAGTGCCTACTCGCAATATTTTCCTACATCATCAGTTATGTCTATAAAACTATTATCCACTGCAATTACTCAAGCTGAATGCTTTCGATGCACGGAAACTGTAGCGTTCCAGTATTCCTGCAGATAATCATGCAACTGCACTTCTTTTTGCTTGGAAGTATATACAAACATGTTAATCCGTAAAAATCCAAGCTCCCCTCCCGGAGAAAACATGTATCGACTAGAAGAACTTTTTTTCCCTCAATTCATTTTGCAGAGAAGCTCTTTCAAATGAAAGGCATTACTATATATGAAAAACCTGAGATTAGCTTTTCTTATGTTTATTATTATCGCTATCATATTAACGTTTACTATTGACTTGATGCAAAGGTTTTAAAACGCATGCATTTGTTATTTAAGTGAATATAAGCCTGTAATATGGCCCTGTTCTCTTTTGCTATGCAACACCTCCGCATTTAACAAACTGAAAACTCTCAAGGTAGCAAGTTTCGTATCTTTCATCTTCTCCGTGTCAAAATACTAAAAGGGATGTACAAAATAGATGCCCTTGCTTCAGGCCCGTGTTTCGTAATGAAACTACAGCCGCATTAGAACAGCACAAGTTTTGATCATATGTTATTGTTCAGTAACGAACACTTGGCAATGTACCCGCACACATGGGATAAAAGACATTCATGATGTTATGAGCATGACGTGAACATTCAGCGACGAATGTTAAATTTTGAAGTTTTTTTCTGCTGTGTTCGATCAAAACCAAGTAAGTCACAACGGTTGATTTTTAAACTGAATTTGAAACAAAATGGAACATCGCATCATCTTCCGTTTTCAGGATTTCAACAATATTTCAGCTCAAAGAGGAAAACAGTCCACTTTCCGGAATTCAGTTTGGTGAGAAAACTGAACCTGAAAGCTTTTACATAGCAGACCCAACTTTCGGCAGCTTGGAAATCGACAGTGTGTTCTCGTTAAAAAAAAAAACTTTTGGAGTTCGAAAGTATTTTAGTGACATGCTTTTGGCTTCAGCCCGTCCATCTTCCATATGAATAGGTGACAAACTTGACGGCAAAAAAAATATCTCACCTGGTTCAAACAAAAGGTAGAAACGATGCTACATGAATTCTAAAGGCAAAATCGGCAACAATGCTTTTTGTTCGCGGTATGGTTGGCTACACGTTTGACAGCTTTTTCTCCTGACATCGCTAAGGATTCTGGACAAAAAAGTTGACAACACCAAATAAAAATCCACGACCTGTCACGTACGTTTTGACGAAGCCAATGGATCCACTGAACAACGACAAACTTTCTGATTCTAGCCTTAAATGTAAAACTTTTTTTATTTCTGATAGGAAATGTTAAAAGTAGCATTAAATCTCATCGTATATTTCCCCAAAAGCTTCTCAATGATTAAAGAGCCATCAAAGGAGAAAGACCGTTTTATTGGTGGGATCATGAAAGTATCGCAAAATCCATTAAATCCCCGAGGTGTGCACTATGCTACCTCATGTATCTTCGTGGAGGATCGCTTGATCGGTTCCAGATTTCTTTCATGTAACGTCGTCAAATTTTGGAACTTGCCTGAAGTGACAACAAAAACGAAGATCGTTTCCTGGGGTTAATTTTCAACTTCACATAAGGCGTCAAGATTTATTTCTACATGACACCACAGCCCATAGAGGCAGAAACAAAGTAGAAGAGAAGCTAATCTCTTCAAGAATACACTTCTCGTACTTGTACAACACTCAAACGAACTTTGGACTTGTGCGCGTTCTCTTTGTTTTTGTACTTTTACGAGCATGCAAAGAACAAAGGATCTTCGTCACAAAAATTTCAATGACCCTACCGTAACTCAGAAGAATGACAGCCAATAACGTGCCGCAGACCAACATCATCGTACTTGTCTAGAACACTCCTCCAATATTATATTGACGATATTTATAATGCCAACAGCGAAATCACCGCTTCTTATGAAAGAGGCTAAAATGATTTTTTCTCCAGGATTCACCAGTCGGGGACTGCGTCTGTCAGCTGTGGTGGTCTCGGTACGAGACTGAGCGTCTGCTCCGGGTAGCAGTCAGCGTGCAACTGAACTCCAGTAGGGAGCCGATGTCGAGAAAAAGGTCAAGCTGCAAGAATCCCCGAACTGGCGTGGGGTCGCAGGGTCGTGTTACCTCCAAGCCAATCCCCCTTTCATCCAGTGGGACGTGTTAAGATCTCTAGGAGTGATAACTTCATTTAACAACCCTGTAACTCATACTTAACGCGTTAAGGAGCTCTTTACCAAGGCTATGAATAAAGGGAACAAGAACCGCTAACATAGCCTATAAAGTAAGCATGTGGCACTTTTTACTAGCACTGAGCATTTTATCCTCAACAGATAGTTAATGTCTATTCACGTTACCCACTATTCGATTAGTGCTCCTTAGACTTAAAGGAAGAACAAGGGTTGAAGCAAGGACATTTACTTCTTCCCGTTCGATCAGGAAACTTCTTTTCCTTACCTCTGCGCCCCAGGGAGAGACAGGAACATTTAACATTAAGGATATTGGACAACTCCTGTTTCCTTTACTAGTTTAGACAATAATTTTGTTCAGCTAAGTGGCACAACAATAAATTGATCATCGGAGGAATCATACATACCCCTTTGCTTCCAACGTGACTAATCTACTTTCTAGTACGTACTGTTCAGTTTATATTCAGTCAGTTGGCTTCTCTTGCCTGTTCCCAACAAGGATATCGATTGAGTCGAGAAATCGAGAAAAAAAATGGAAAGAATGTTTTTATACATACTCATTCCTGCAATAACATATTTCGAGTCCACGGGTAATATACATAGTGTTATATATGGTTCCAATTGAAATGCTACATCGATTTTTCATCCAAGCACACTACTCCGCCCGTGATGACTTTCAAAGGTGATTTTGGATGCATAAAAGCTTCGC
Organism: Eulimnadia texana; assembly: GCA_002872375.1. Classification (NCBI taxonomy): domain Eukaryota; kingdom Metazoa; phylum Arthropoda; class Branchiopoda; order Diplostraca; family Limnadiidae; genus Eulimnadia; species Eulimnadia texana. Next base: position 18,059,653 of record NKDA01000001.1, read on the forward strand.
ACGCAACGTGTTCCATCCCCCAGCATATAACGTTTGGTCGAATGCAACAGAAAAAAGGTCATGTTTCTGCTGGATAGCTTCGCGAACTTCTTCGCTGGAACTCTTACTGCATGCTTCGTATACATGCACAAGAAAATGGATGGGTAAACTTTACGCGACATTATTTTGGACATTATGAAACTGTAGCAGCCTCGTTAATCTTTTTCGTACATGCTTTTAAGCTTAGTATGAACGTTAGAAATTCATTACCAGTCCTAAGACAAACTTAGGTTTCGAAAACCCTGTTTAATAATAACGAACTTTCTTCAGAGTTCTTGAATCTCCACTAAGAAACCTTTTGTTACACATTAAACATGGCTGAAACCTCCTTCTTGGATTCTTTAGTCTATTTCTAAAGCGCGGCCCATTAAACCTGAAAAGCCCCACTCATTATTCCGGAAAGAAACAATCACTTGGTAAACAGTAAGAGGCTTCAAGAATAACTCGGTTGAAAAGCAGAAAAGAGTTTTCGAACAAAATCGCACCTTAAGGTTCCCTAGCGAGTTCTATGGTGATATCTTGTACTCTCAGGCATGACTTTTAATTTTCAAGATCCCATTACGGCTACTTCAAAGCAAAAGTTTCTCATTGTGCTATACTACAGAATTAAATAGTCAAGCCCTAACTCGCACTTCAACTGGTCCGACAGACATATACGAGTTGCACGAGGAGTACTAGGACATCTCACGGAGCTTTGCGAACTAAGTTAGAGGATTGCTCGAGACTAAATCTCCTTGGCATGGTAATAACACATCTTGACAACTTCTGAAACGAGAATTCAGCTTTTTCTCCTCAGTTTTGAGAATGCCTTGAAAAGTATATTTTCTTTTGACAGACTTTGAGTGAAGCAACAAATGAGCTGCAGCACTACTTTTTAGCACTATACTTTTGGTTAAACAGGAAAACTGAGATTTTACGGGACAAGTGTTTTTGAAAAGGTTTTTCAACTTCTCAAAAAAAATTTTGTAGCAGCTGTACGTATAACCTAGAACCTTCCGTTCTTATTCAAACAAACGTCAAGGAAAAGAACATAAACGAGATTATAGAAGTGGAATTGTTTATTAAAGCTACGGCCTGACGCTTTAATTTCCGCTCTGTGATACAGCACAGTACAATAAGCACGCCACAGTTACATACCATTGAGGATGATAACAAGCAAGCCTAGTCTCTGCAATATAATTACTTATAAATTGACGTGTTGAGGCAGTAAAAAAGGAAGAACAGTCAACAGCCACTTAGCTACGAAGGACATGGCTTCCAAGCTACTCTCAAATAAAGAAAAATCACTTGCTGGTCTTATTTTTGCTAAAGTTTTACAAAATCGTGGCCATCTGGTGCACGTGATAAATTATTTTGCTTTCGACAGGTAGCGCTAGAGGTATCGTACGAAGCATGCCGTTTTTAGGCACAGGGCGAAACGAAAGTCCCGATTTTTCCACAAAAAAAGACACTACATTGCCCAAACATATGTGTCTGGCAAAAGTCAACAGTCTTGAGGACTCGTTCACATACTGGAGCCACATGTGCTTCATTAGCAACGTGTAGCTAACAATCACCGTGTAAAGCTCCTTCAAATAACGGGTTTGAAAAATAAGGTAAATAAGCTGTGACAGCAACTTCATCACTCGGATCAAGCTTTCCGATGCATTCTTTGTGGGAAAAAATAATAACACCAGACTATTAGTTTCAATCAAGACCAAGCTCGTGTACGTATACTAAAAAGATTGTGCATGATCAATAAATTTTCGGGTACTTCCCCCATGGTTACTGCGTTGGCCGTGGCACGGTGGATTCGGAAAGTTGATCGTTTTTCTTGTCCTTGCAAGGGTTGGTTCCGTTCTTGCATGCTGGTTATAGGTATCACATATCTACCCATCCCCAAGTTCAGTTTAGTATTCTGTTGAGCAGAAAGAGCTTTCAGGTGTTTCCTGAAACTCAGCAAGTAAATTTGGTTGCAGTTGTTGGATATTAGGCTTCCCTACCAAAACAGATAGAAAGGAAAAAGTCAATACAATGCAGGGTGGGGGGGACTGCATAAAAGACCGATTTCCAATAGAAGTGTGGTTCAATAGAGAGGCCCTTGACAAAACAAAGCAGGGAAAGAAGGGATACGAATGATAGTTCTCGAATTGTTCAAGTCAAATATAAAGTTTCCCGTGCCTTTCTTTTACCTAATATTTCATCCGTGGAGCTGAAATCGATCCTATAAGCGTCGTGCTACGAATTCTCAATAGATCAAAAGTATCATTCCTAGCTACAAAACATCCCATATATAGGATTCCCGACTCTTTTGCCAATTTCCCTTTAAACCAACTTGGAAAAGAATCTCATAACAAAGTTCCGTCCAGAGATCTGTTCTCCTTTTCTTTAACTTCTTTTCTTCATTCTCCTAGTGCCTTAACGAGAAAACGAATCAATCTTTGACTTCAGAGCGACGGAGTAGCCTACAACTCTACACGTAGCTGTCAGTCAAACCGCAGAAACTCCAACTGGAGGGGCATTTTATAATACATATTACCAATCACTAGGTACCATAAATCACAAAATAAGCTAAATCTGTAAGTAATAACAAATATATTGTAAGAGCACGATATAAGGACCTCGACAAAAGGCCAGGTGATAGATCATTTACACAGGAACTTGACGTACCAACTTTTCAAATCCTTTGTCCAGAAAACAAAGAACTGTTGTATAATTACGAGCTTGGTGAAGAGCTTAGACCTGGGAACCAACCACACTTCTACACTGAACCAAACGACGAAAACTTCCTCGAAACTAAAAAATTCTCTTTTTCTCTAAAAAGATAATTGAGAAATCTCTTTTCAAACTCACCACTGAATAGCTTTCTAAAATGTGAAACTTGTATAACTGATTTTTTTTTTTTTTTTACTTTTTCGGATGCTTCCCTAAAGCTTTATTCATATGTTCCTCCATACTTCTTTTTTTGTGTACAAAGGACGATGATTTTTTATAGCTTAGTGCATTGCCCAAATTTCTCACGAACTACAAGGGTCCTTTTCCTTTTGTGCCAGGGTGGGGTGAAATCAAGTGGCTCTGACAGCGGGATATTTGAAAAATGTCACGGAATATCGGCGGCTAAAATGAAGAAAACATGCGGCCATGATACGTGTTTGCATGCACTCGAAAGGCGTACATAAAGCCTCCTCCTGAAGTGGTCCGCCGCGTCTTTTCGAAGCGTTTACCTTGCTTTATTCGCCTATAATAAGAGAGAGGGACTTCAATTTTATGTACTGGTGCCTATCGCAGGTCTCTTACAACAACTGAAAAATATTTGCCGAAAGTAATATCAGCATCTCTATAAGATAGAGAATACGTGGAAGGCTATAGAATTTGCAATTCTGCGAAAATGCGTTATAATGAAATGTATCCAGATGCAAAAGTTCAGTTAACAACCCTAGGTAATGTCCGGTAGCAGCCACAAAGCGAAGGCTTACCATTTGCGATACGCTTCAACGATTCTTGAAGCCTTGGGACCATTTTCCTTGTTTGAATGTTCGGTGTAACTGAAAGCGTTTCGAGTAATACACGTGACGACTTCTTGGAAGAAGAATGTAACAGATACCTGGACGAGATCTAGCGGTAGCAAGTAGCTGGGAAACAAGGTGCACGTCTTTGTAAAGCTGAAGTATTGTTGAATAGCTGAATAGTTCTATTTGTAAAACGCACGATGCAGTTCTCCCCTCATTTGAATAAGAAATTATGCCACAACAATAGCTACTATGATGCGACAATGTGTCTGAAAATCCAGAACACCGCATGCGAGTTACGATTTATGACTAGCTGTCACTGTTATGTGCATGCAGTTATTTTCCACTTACAGCTTTGTAATGTTTGGAGTTAAACAGACGGGAAAATTCCGTAAAAATAACCAAACTTGGGTCTTAATTACGGTATGGCAATGTCTTCCGACTACAAGTTGCATTCTGAAATTAAGAAATATATACCTAAACGTGATGTTTGTGTCTTTTCCTGAGACTTTTTGGCTGGCCTGATGAAGAAAGATCGGGCTACAGCTTTCTTCATTTTAGTACTCATTCGGAGGAAGCTTCGAGAACTGTCCACGAAACAGTATTGGACTATAAGGATTTGATCGCTAAACAAGTTTCTGTCCAAGACGAGCTTTACTAGGAGGTGATGGCTGAAAGTTACCGAAACAATGGAAGGTCTTCGCTTGGCTAGGGAATTTTAAACTAAGCCTTTTATTTTTCAGATTTCCGAGGAACCAAGCGGGGCTATTCTCTGAGAAAGGAACCAAATGTGACGGAGTTTGATGCCAAGGTTGGAATATGTTCGGACATACCAGACTACCACAAGATTCGTTGAACTCTATTGATCAGTTCCCTGAATACGTTCTATTCAGTATCATACCTTATTTACCATTCATGCAATGTTAGGGGAACAGCTAATCTGTGGCAATACCGCTAGGTAAACAAATCCACTATTGCTGTAGAGTGCAGAATGACCTCTGAGCCAGCCATGTATCTGTCAATTAAACCTGTTATAAATAGAGTAATCAATATACCGGGATTTGCCTGAAAAACAAACTTCCCTGCACGAGACGAAATTCTCAGACTTATCATTAACAAATTCAGAAATCGCCCAAAAGTAAACTACACTGGCTACTTATGAACTTAAACTCTCTGGGTGGCTGTATTCACTGCCTTTCAGATCTAGTTCAGCTGAGACGTAATGACAGATAAATAGGTTTGCTCTATAGGTACCGTGTACGTGACGTGTTTTCTCCCATGTGACGCAGAATCTATCAGGATAATCAAATCCAATACAATACCATCACTCGCGCTGGGCTGTGTATTTAACTTAGTTCTACAGGTAAACCTTATGACCAACTTTCGCATATATTCCTGTTTTACATGTAGTCACGTTAAAACATGACGTGAGTATAGCTTGCATCCAGTCACTGTGGACGATTTGTTTGTATCCTTGCGAGCACTTGTGTTTTGACTAATTTTGTAGCGGCTTTAGAGGTTACACGTTAATGTTTAATTTCAGTAATTTGGCCCTATCTGTAGGCAAGGTAATGAAATATACTTTGATTGCTACTAGCCCCCTGAATGCCGCAATATTGGTACAGTTCAAGGTGCGAATGATATCTTCAAAAGCTAAAAATTCTTCCTGTACGAGACTAGAAAATTTGAACTGACGTATGACATCTGAATCCATTCTTCATAAAGCAATGGAATATTGATCTATGTTATTCATGTTTTACATACTCTACCAAATGCAAACTGTAGCACAATACCTTACTGCTGGCGGTTGGTTATTTTCTCAGTTTATTAGTCGTGTTTTTTTGTGTGCAAAATGTCTTACATCAGCAAAAGTTAGATATATCAGGATACATTTAACTCCCCTTTGAATGGCGCCTTTTGTTATCTGCCTTGAAAATTCATGTCTTTTTCATGTACAAATGAGAAGCAACTCCTCCGTTCTCTAATTTCTTGAAAACAGTTTACTCTGCGACCTGCGCCTTAACTTTTCTTCAGACCTCTAATTTTAATTAGATTAGTGGCTGTATCCTCCATTTGCGTGCATCACACTGAACCAGAATCATTACTCTTTAAGAAACAAGGGGTAAGGGCAGCTGGTGTAGTTTCACCTTCTCATTCCTTTATTAATGTGAGGTCTAACTGCAGTCGGAATACTAGGACACATTGCATTTGATACAACGCTCTGTCTGGAAGATAGTTATGAATAATATACCTCTGCAACAATTATGTCTCTAACAAGTATGTAGAGACATTTTTCATTTAAATTAGCAATTATGTTACAATGGTAACATCGAGACGTTACTGAAAAGACTGGAACGTAGTCAGTGTTTCCAACACAAGTTAGGCAGAAACAACTCTGTTGATTTTTTTAAATGACGTACTTGAAGTAAACTACTATTGCACTGGTATTGCCACAATATCGGGTTGAAACTTTAAGTGCAGTATGTCGCTACGAAATCTCAATTTCCGCGCGGTTCAGTACGTGACTTATGGCCATGACTGATTCTCCTTTTATGGTCCGCATAACACTGTCTAACGGAAAGCTGCTTTATTAGACGGAAGAAAAAACAGGCGTAAAGTAGCAGCTTTTCTGAACCTTATACCGTTTGCCAGGTATCAAAACTAAGCATGAAGATTGACAGTGAGCTTCAGCTATCAGGCTATCAGTTCATCGCCGTTCCTTCGAATTGCTTCTAAGTTCATGAACAGGCCTTCTTGAAGGTGCAGCTCTCACAAATAATTCAGTTATCAGAGACACTCAACGAAAAACAGACTTGTAATATAATTAGGAGACAATCCTCTTAATATAAGGAAACCGTCAAGTACCTCTAGGATAGGAAGAAAGATGAGGAGCTTTTTATGTTATACCTACACGACACGAAAATCAAGTAAAAATTAGTTGAAAGATTTGGAGCACATACTACTGCTTCATAAAACCGGTTGAGGGAAAGGCGATTTTGTTTGTTGACGATGACAAGTTACAACGAGCCATGTGTAGTAGAAAAGAAGCAAACGAGGAAACGGTTTATTGTTACAACATGTGCTAGCGTAAACGGTAAGGTCTTTAAACACCTACGCTTCGCTAAACTGGCTGCTCCCTTCTCCATAGACATCGACAGATCTTTCAGCATATATTAAGTCAGAAGCAGAAAATTCTCCAGATTATTTCCAGTATCTTCGCTTCTAGCTGAAGAAAAACCCCAGGATCATGTCTTTCATAATTCTCTTGATTTTTTATTAGGATCACATGCAGTAAGCCGTTGTTAGCGGACTGCGCTGCACTGGGGTTCTTGTAGTGTAATTCAATAACGAAGAAACCGCATTAGTTTATTGCGGAGCATCCTACCGCAGAAAAGAAAACGCAAAAGAAGCTATATTCCACTGGATACGATTGCAGTCAAGTTAAGTGCATGGTACTAAATTTAGTAGACTGCTCATGGAAACATCGAACCGGAGACGCCCGACTTGTACTCTATTATGCGTTCAGGCTAAAACTCGGAACTTGAAAACGAGTTTTTCAACAAAGTGAGAAAGATTTCACTCTGAAAGATCCGTTACACGAAATTTATTCTCTCGGGAGTTGACATTTGCTGAGACAAACTTTCTAAAAGCCAGCAGTAATTATGCAGTAGAGGCACGAGTTTGCACTTCGGCTATAATCAAAGTTGTTTTGTGGAGTTCTGTTTTCGTTCTACCAAATATTCCGATATCTCAGATTCCGATTCGAAAAATCAGCCAAATAACGACATGTTTTTAAAACCTACGTCCTCAACTAACAGTTTTTCTAGCAATCCGTCAGCGACCTCAGCTATAGCAGCCAGTGTTTCGGCTATTTTGTTATTTGATTATAATTAGTCTTACATGACAACGTGCAGTATAGATACACGTTAACATCCAAAGTCAGCAGTTAACGTAATAGACGATGCTTAGTATCTATTGCTTTCCAGACTAAGGTGACGTCCCCGGGTGAAATTTCCAATTACCCAAAGCATCGGTATCGCATTAGGTGGTGTGTCTCCAGGGGGAATAGCATAACAGTCCTGAATGTCGGAATAACATTTTAGTTAAATTATTACAATCCTTAACCAAGTGTTTGAAGTCACGCCTTCAGTAATAGAGGACGAAATGACGCGAAGTTTAGTGGGAGATTTGTGTCCCGTACCGGAAGAGCCACAGCTAATAGCACACTGTCTTAACTGCCGAATAGTAGGACAGTTTATTTGTTTAATGTGTATATATCTCAGAGATTGATCGTAATGGTTATTAGTTCGTCCGCCTGCGTTGTGATTATTTAGTCTTGAAATCGGGTAATTGAGAGGATTTTTGCAGTGGTGTAGATGGGGCCTCTTTGCAAATTTTTTACCGTGGGCCCTCCTTTTTTAATATACTTGTTTTCTAATGTGCCTGTGTTTTCTCACAGATCTGGGTGACTCTATAAAGAGCATCAATACGAGACTTTCGACATCTTTCTTATGTTTCCTAAGCTTAACAAATCTGAATCACTTACTTCTTTCTCAAAGTACGAGACGGAGCCAGTAGAAACTACCTGAGGAGTACCGGAACCGGATGCTACTGTCGGTGAATAAGATAAATATTCTGTCTTATTAATCCAATACTGAGCCTTTAAGGAACCTGTCATGGTCTCGGAATAGTTTTTGTCTCTTGCTCCCCAAGTTCCTTCAACTTCCTCTTCTGACATCCACTTGCAAGTGCTTGCCAACCCATGATAAGAAATTTTCCATGTAGTATACATGAGTTGAATGCTTAATATGAAATATAAATTTGCGAATGATCACCGCCTTCGTCGTCCATTCGACTCTGTCTGGTAATCCTATAACAGTTTCTAGAACTCTTAATCGACTTTGAAGGAAACCTTAAATCACGTTCTTGTGCTAATTCACCGAAAAATCAGTTTCAGAATCCACAAATCCGAAGGAATGTCGAGGAGCAGTCCTTAAGAAAGCACAGTAAATGCGAAAATATGTAGAGCAAGTAATCGAACACGGCAATAACAATACACGACTTGTTTTTTACGCTGTCTAACCAAAAGTCTTATATGTCAGATCACTTGGGATTTATAAGGAATAGCTGGGTTTAAAATAGATTTTAAAAGAAGTTTAGAAAAATCCCTTTCCCTAACCTAAGGCCCAGGAGAGATTGCCTTTCTTGAACGAAGTATGCCCACAGCGCAGGACATCCTAATCCTAGCCTGGTCCATCTATACTCATGGGCCCTGGCTGGGGCCCCACCAACACCGGAGGCCCTGGGCACGATTTCCCACTTGGCCCCTCTCTAGCTACGCCACCGAAGTTTTGACAAATAAAGCCAGCAAGAGTGGATGCAACTAGCTTTTCCTTCCAGCGACATTTGCTCAGGAAAATAAACTGTGAGCAAAAGTTCTGTCCAAGATTCTTAGAATATGAATAGTTTCGGAAGAATTTTGTATGGGAGTATATACTTCATTCCATACACATTGTGGAATTTCACGGGTTCGATACAAACGTGAATAAAGAAGACAATAGGGCACCAGGACACTAACCTAACCAAACCTAATGTAACCAAGATCTGAATTAAACACGTTACTTTGATCGGAAGGAGAGATAAAAATTTATTTCTGTACAGTTTAAACTAAGCACTTTCCTCGCCTGTACCAAATACCGACGCAATATCTCAGTGTGTTTTCTGGTTCGATACGGCTTTGCATTTCAAAGCTACAAAAGACTTGAATATAAACTCTTTATGCACAAGTTTTTCCCTGAACGAGCTGCTGAATACAATAAATCAAACTAAATTTTGAGTTTGTGCAAGTAAGACGTTTGTCACCTCTTGTTTAGATTACTCAGATGTAACAATGCCCTGGTGTATGGGGTTTATCGGTGTAACCACCGGCCAATATTGTCGCATATTTTCTATGCATGCTTTTGAAATCCTAACTCCTTGATGAAAATATTTCTAAGTGAAAGACCAAATTAGTACCCAAGTGGTCGAGAAAGTTCTGTAGCTACCCCTTGCGTGTTGACGATGCAGAAATACTTTTCTCTCTCTCTCTTTCATACGTTTCCTTATTTTGTTGGAAGCTTCTCCCTTTTGAACTGATACCATTTTTCAGGTTTAGTGGACTAGCAATCATCCTGTCCATAGGAAGACCGCTGGACCTCCTTCAGCCCAGGTTCCACAGTTCAGTAGTATAGTTGAAACCCTCTACTAGAATCATACAACATTAATTTTTTCGCATACGATCTTCGTGTTTCGTGTAACGTGTTATTTCCATGATTCTTTAATGCTACTAATCGCACCCTGATTCAAAAGCTTGAAATTGTTTCGGTATTTTTCAGAGCTAAGGTATTGAGGAAATTGCAAAATTTAAAAAGGACGTTCGATTTCTGTACAATTGCTGGCTTTGTTCAGAACTTCACTGAGGGCAGGTGGAAGTCTCCAAGACAACAGTTAAAGTGCGAAAACTTGTTACGAACGGTTGATGCTATATATTTCTTAAAAGGAACGAATATCGTTGACATTTTCTTTAGTTCTTTATCTCTGTAGATTTAAATTGAATTCATCAGTTTCATTATGGGGCAAGCACCTGCCTTATGTCGTGGAAGTTAAGAAAAAAAGTAAGAAAGGCATGCGCACTGCGAACCAACCCCGGTATAGGATTGCGCTACTAATAAGTTGCAACGGGGCAGCCTGTTTGGGACAGTCCTTTCCTAAATGTTGCAGCGTATAGTCATCGTGTATTCCGATAGTTTGCTCAGCGTCCGACGCATAGAAGAAGACCGAAGAGGGGCATAGAAGTTTCTTATTTTCTTACTACTCTCATGTAGCAAACTCTTACTGCCACCGTGAACACTAATAGATTTCCCTCCAGACTGACCTAAGTTTCGCACTATCTGGAAACCAGTGAAGGAGGCCGAAGTTTTTCATAAGCGCACGCTTCTTGGAAACAGGTAATAAAATCTTTATGACGCTTCTTAACAAGTGGTGACAAAGCAACGTTCAATTTTAGCCTGCAAAACGCATGTTTAGAAAAAGTCTCAGGGATTGAAATTCAAACATATGAAAAACTGTTTCACAAATTAGGGTTCCTTGCTCCAGGAGTCAACGCATAACAGCCAAAGTAGAAAACTGAGTTTAGAATTTGAGTAAACACATCATACCCGCAAAATAAATCAAAGATTTGATGAAGTGTCTTCATTTGGCAACAAGCTGCCTTTGCCTTTCTGCGTTTGGTAGTAATGCATTATTTATGTGGAAGCGCGTTGATGACTATTGTGTCGAATTCTCCAAGGACTTTGAGAGAGGTCCTTCGAGAAACAGGTCACTGATATCCAATTATACAGGGGCATAGAAGTTTCTTATTTTGTTACTACGTGCACTAGCCAGTGTGCTACTAAATCAATTACAGATCGCCAAGCGATACAAAATTGTGCCGGAAGAAGAAACAAGCGTAAAAAAAAACATTTGCTAGATTATGTTTTGTCGCACTGTAATACATTTTTTTGACCCGAGCTGTTCTACAAAGAAACTGTATAGTACCGAAACAAATGATCACCAATTGTTTTTAAAACCCTTTAGTTCGTTTCCGTCAATAAGAATACGTGTTATTTTTACAGTGCAGTAAATTTCACGTTTTTTGGTTGATGAAATTTGTGAAGTCTTTTTTACGGCCTATGGTAGCCATTTGAATGCTCTGTGTTAATCTTCGTGGCTTGACAGTAATAAATTCCGACGTATTTGTTTTCTCCTTGCTGTTAAGCCATAAGTTGATGTTGCCATTTGGAGATTGCCACTTGAAATTGGACTGTCGCCAAGTTGGCACGCCCAACTTCACACATGCTGACAAGTAACAATTTTGTAGGCGCGTATAATACTGTTTCACTATGGAAACGACCGGTTTTAGCACTCGGAAGATTTCTTTTGAAACTCCGTCCCTCAGTCTGTCGCACCCATCTGCGAGATTCCGCAGCGAAAGAACCAAATCCTTGCGTATCGATGCACTTGATCGTTGCAGTGTTCCACTCATGTACGAAAAGAAGTGAAGCACAGGATTTGGAATATGTACACAAACACTACAGATTTTTTTCCTTACAAGTGACTATGCATCAGAATAGGACTAAAGATGGTTCTAGGAAAAAATCTAGCGATTGCCCTACTTTTTATAATGACCATGTTACACAAACGGATCAATCATTGGTCTAACTACACTTGTCAGTTATTTTAAATTCATCACATTAAAAAATAACAATAATAATAAATAATAAGTATCTCAAGCCAAGTAATTCAAGCCATTTTGTGCAGCAGAAAACCAGAAAAACTTTCTTTTCATTTCAACCATTTAGTTAGTCTAGTCCCAGTGCTCTCTTGTAATATAGAACGGATAGCCCAAATCTGTTGCTGTTCTTTCAGTAATCATTGTCTGAGAAAATCTATAAAAACGTAGACTGGCTTGGTAAATTTCGGAGGCAGGTTTACGGCTTGAATGCTGTATATGGTATGAACCTGATAAGAGTAATTTAGCTTCTCATACACTCCACTTATGCTCGATAAAAAGCAGGCAACTCGATCGCAAGCCATTGCGTGCAAACTCGGATTTTTCACTATTCTCGAAAATCATGTTGACCATAACGGAAATTGGCATTACACAAACTGCTCCCATGAGCATATTAGTAGAAAATTGGAGAAATAGGGATGAAAAAAATGCCTTGTGTGTTCTGGCCAATGTTCTGCCCAAAATTAATATCTACCTCTGGAAACTTTAATAAAGGTTCACTTGGCTTACTCGTGCGTTGTGTCTTGAAGCTGCTTCCACTTTCCAGGGCTTACAACAAAAACTTTTAACAAGCGAAATAAAAAAACTACAATCAAAAGGGCTTTATCAGGTAATTCTGGACTCCCCACGGAGGAGTTCTTTTCGGTCAGAAATAAGTCAGACTCCGAGAGACTCAGCCTCTGCTTTTTTCTATTGATCAGAAACTTAACTGACCAAAACGGAGTCCCAAAGGTTTACGTTCAACACGCTTATGCTGATAACGGTAATTACATTAATGCCGATGCTGAAACAAGAATTAGTCTTTGATTAATTTGGCTGAGATAAAGATTTGTACTGAAAATTGCATTTGGATCACTTTCTTGGTAGAATGCGTTCTTGTTGCCTAGTCGTCATAGATCAAGTCGCCGAACCAGACTAATGGCAGGAATTTTGTTGACGCTGTTGGATCATTAGGCTAGAGCAAGATCAGATATAATAGACTACTACATACTTCAAGGGAAATGGTAGACGTAGCACCACAAAGTTGCCACCATTGCCTAGCTAATCTTCTGAACATAGTCTAAATTCAGCAGCAAAATACACCTGCACATTAGTTACGTTTAGTCCCTTGTTTGCTTTAAGCCGAAGCCTATATGGGTACGTCAGACATCGTATAAATACTATAACCTAACTAAGTGGTAAGCTGGATTTCATCTCTTAACATAATCTTTACCCACACAGTCCAGTACAAAATTAAATGTCTGGACATTACTCGACAACATCACATCAGCTATTAGCACGTTATACACGGTTTCATATCAAACGAACATTACTACCACTTGCCAGTACTGCCAGTACTCTCTGATGCTTCGAACAGCAAATAACTAATTATTAGTATAACTGTTACCAGTACTTCAGTAATTAGTTCGGTTGTCACTTTAATCACCACCATTTGTTATAATGACGGAATTACTGCGGGTGATAAGAGTTGATGGATATGGGCATCCTCGGTGTGAGTATTACTTTTCGCCATAAAAGCGCGATCCCCAGGAACGACAAGGGACTGCCAAGAAGGCTAAGTAATCCACTCTAATGGAATTTATCATGTTCTATTTATTCATCTAATTTCGAACAAGAACTCGGGCGTACCATATCCTCAACGGCTGTTGGCGGCATGATGAGTCTTTTCTTCTCGTAGACTTCAATAACAGACTTCCCCAAGCTAAGCCAATAATTGCTTCATAAATATGCTAATAACTCTAGAACTTAGAATTTACCCAACTTCCTTGTACCTCGCTAGCTAATGAAAAGTCGGACGCCGGACTTGATCACTTCTAGATATTTTACGCCGCCACCAACCCTGGAGACAGAGATTTGAAGAAACCCTTTCCAGTGCTTTCAAAAATGTTTAGTACTCCCCTCTCCCCCGATCCATTCGTGTTATCTTGTTCTTAAACCCTTTGTTGATCGAATTTGTGATCCGTACAACTAGATGCACTTCACGTCCAATCAAGTAAAGCTGGATAAAATCGCAAAAATGCATTTCAGTAGGGACTGAGTCTTCGTTCCCATCTCATTTGATGACCATTATCTGAAACTGATCTCTAGAAAGGTTTCTTTGACGATTTATCAGCAAAAATTCCAACTTTGTTAACCATTTCAAAGAGACCTTGAATCAGGAAACATTTTCCTTATTGCTACAACATTATTCTGAGTGTGTAATGCAAATGAGAAACAGATAATGTTGACAGAATAACATGATAATCAACAAGGTACGTTTGCTTTTACTCCGGGGCTTGAGACGAACTCTTTAGCAAAGTGGCAATCTTCTGAGGTACTTCGGCTCGTACTTTGAAGGGTCACTTGATTTCAATATCCATAATGACTGCTATAAGGGACCGTACGATGATCACTGATTTCCCACGAGGCCCGGCTCCTGATTTTTATGGTGACCTTCTGCATTACGTCAACGCAAAGAGAGAGTCGTTTATACCGTAGACGTATTCCATGCTCAAGATTCGCTGATGTTTTTCAAGTTCCAAACTACAGACATGAAATTTGCATTGCAGTTCCTTGAACCCATAATTAGTGTTAATGATAAATTAGATGCTGGAGAACTGATTTCTGGCCGCAGCTGGTGGCTGAGGTCTAAAAAATTCTCTCGCTACTGACGTTTTGTTTTTACAACTACCTTTTTGGACGTCTAACGTCACTTAAGGTTCTCTTGTCTACTAGAATGGTTGTTGATACTGACAACCAAATAGGTTGAGTACTATTAGTACGTAAGTAGTTAAGTTCGAAGTATTATACATTATAAGTATGCAATACTGACTTGTTCATTACCTTAAATAATAGAGACTAGCAGTAGCCATAATAACATTTGGTAATTGCTAATTGAAGTAAGTGTTCAGTTAAGAGGAAGCTTACTGCGCAACTAATTGGATTATATGTGCACCAAGTTTTTTTACACCAGACAGATTAGTCACATTCCCGCCAGCCTGTATCTACGTCTGCTTGAAGGTTACCAAAAAATTCTCGTGATGTTTGCAGAGAGATAAGATTTCAAAATTAAGTGCGTCGGCTCTTGGACAACTGCACGTGGTCTTAGAATGGTGCCAGCGTAAAGACGCATTGGTTTCACAATGTAAAATCGATACAGACTTTATGGCGCATAAATTTCAGCGTTGGTGAAATTGCAATAGAACTCGGCCGCTGTAAACTGAAAACTTAAAATAATTTTCTATGAAGGTAACGGATGAAATATTTTCAAAACGCGAGCACTCTAACGTCAGGAAAAGGTTTTGCTTCAAGTCCAACCTTAATCAAGACGGATGAGCATTAAGTATGAAACAAACAAGCAAAACCTGGTGCAAGCTGCCCCTTTTTGTTCTTCCCTGTTTAATTGTATTATGCTCTAAAGGAGTCCTGAAAAGAACTAAAGGGCGTTCTTTGGTGTCTAATTAATCGTTTTTTTCTCTTTGATCTTCGGAACTCAGCCACCCATAGAAGTTTTGTTTTGTTAGAGTCGTCGTAGTTCTATACATTGTGATATACTACAACTGATCAATGGAACTTAGAACTAGAAACGCTACTTTATACCAGAGTGTCAGTAACTGTTCACTTATTGGCCAAGTTTTTGATTTGTCTGTCATGAAATGTAAGTAATTACTTTCCGTCTTTTGGAAAGTTTCCAGTTTCTTTGCTCAATTGCACTTTTTACACGTCATTAGGACTTGCTTTGTAAACAGGTACATTTGGAAACACCCATACAGTTTGTTAGCTTCCTGGCTTCCTAAGATTGCCCTTTTATCTCTGTTAGATAGGCCTGTGTTTTGAGCAGTTAACTTGATGACAGTCAGTCCTGAGTATATCTTAGGTAAGTTGCGACCTGTTCCCAAGTCGTTTGATTACTTGTCGTTACTTGGATGAATTGAAATTTCTAAGATTTTTCAGAACACGATTAAACAGCCTGTGTTTTCTCTTGACAATTTGACCAAGTTAAAGTTTGTCCTATAAACAAACTCAAATGTGTGTGGAAAATCTTGGTTTTATTCAAGTTACCCAAGATTTCCTTGAATGATTATGGGAAACATTTGACTGACTAGTCTCTTGTTGGCACTTACTCGGCGTTACGTTTTCGAAGTTACGTTTCCCGTATGAAATAAATCATCGATCAACAACTGAACGTGCGAAAATCGAAGTTCTATAACCACCCACTTCAAAATTTAATCTTCTTCTTTGGTGAAAATCAACCAATATTATAATTACACACAGAAGCCAAAAGCTGTTTGCCAGACTTGTTTCCTGAAACTTTTTTTTCTTTTAGATGCATGTTCGGTGTTACCACTGCATTAAAGAACCACTCGACCGAATCACGTCGTGCAGGAACTGGAGGTAGACACTAAGAAAGCTACTTGCGAATTTACCAACCAACATGGATTTCACATTTCTGGATGATAACGAAACCCGTGTTATGGAAACTTGGTTTAACGAAACCGGTCTTCCAGACGATACCATCTTTCTTAGTAATATCACCCGGCCCCTGAACATTACAGCTGATATCGACATCCGCTACGCTAAACCCATGTATGGGTACATCATGCCCTTCCTTCTAGTAATAACCATCGTAGCCAATACACTGATCGTACTTGTTCTGTCAAAACGGCATATGCGGACTCCCACCAACACTGTATTAATGGCTATGGCGTTGGCTGACATGCTAACCCTCCTATTCCCAGCCCCTTGGCTCTTCTACCTTTACACTTTCGGAAATCATAACAAGCCTTTGCAACCGTTACCCGCTTGCTACGCGTACTACATCATGCATGAAGTTATTCCAGCGTTGTTTCATACGGCCTCAATCTGGTTGACACTTGCGTTGGCGGTGCAGCGGTACATTTACGTCTGCCATCCACCGTTGGCGAGAACCTGGTGCACAATGGAGAGGTATATCTATTATTCAAAAGTTTTAAGAAGCGATGCATAATTCACTTACCCTAGAGTATGGCTATGTAAATGCACTTTACTACGTAGTTTTTGTTAGAGCTTAACGCTGCTCTCAAAAGTTGGGAAGAAAATGGAATTATGCATCGTTTGCTTTAATAATGCTACTGGTCGAAGTAGTGCTACTTTGTTTATGGAAAACACTCGCTCTTTACAGAGTCAACAAAGCCGTTATTTGGATATTCATTCTTGCTCTGGTGCATCAGTCTTCAAGATTCTTCGACCAGGTATACCTTCAAAAATATCAACCTCGCATATGATTAGACTGCTTTGCAGATTAACAGTTGCTTTATTTGCATTAATAATTCAAACACAAAACTAGGTGGTAAGCTTTGCGGAACAAAACCAAACAGACCTTTTGATTTTACATTTTGAGAAACAAGTGAACCACAAGTGCTGTTACAGATCAGAACCAAAAAGCTAAGACTTGGACACCAGACAAATGCAACAGACATCATACGGCTTTCTTTTCGTGCGGTCTGGCGACCCACCGAACCCCACGTTCCTAATGAAGAAAGATATCTCACACATTTAATTGCTTTCAAGATAGACAACATCATTTACTATTCTGCCTGCGTCTGACGCCAATTTTCGCCCTTGCGAGGGCTGTTACCAAGGATAGATAACTCCCCTTTTTCACTTGGGAATGATGATTCCTTAAGCAGCAAGAGTCTCTGTACAAGCTATAGAAAAAAGAATATGCATAATGAAGACTTAAAACTTAAAAACTAAACTAAAATACTTAAAAAGGAAAACAGAATTCATCTTTAGGATCCAACATACAACTATACGCCGCCAACTTGAATGTAGATAGGCTTCATGGGAAAATCAGAAGACAGCTCCGAAACGTGAGCCTACGTAAGTGCGCCAAATCAAAATACTAGGTTGAAATGCCTGACACGAAACAAATTTACAAAAAATAGACAAAAATATGGGAAATAGCATTCCAAACGATAGGCTATGAATGAGAAACGCCCATCCCTGACCAACTCAGACGTGTTACCTGGCAAAGGTATAGTGGGATGGCTATGACAGGATAGGGAGACGTCCAGGGACGATTTAGGGTCAATCCCTCGGATATATGCGGACGTACAAAGAACCGTGTTATTACTATAAATTTGGTTCCTATTACTGTTGGGTTTATAATCAAAACTAAACCGTCAAACCATAAACCATTCAAATCAGTAATTAAAAGGCATTTTGAATCCATAAACGAATCGGTTAGGCCTTTCATGGGATCATCATGGAAGACAGATAAGTAATGGTTTTCCCCCTCTCTCCTCCCCAAACCAACAATATCCTGGTAGCGGCCCACGGGTATGATCCTGCGTAGCCTGGAGTCTTGTTGAAATGCCAGATAGTCAGTAAACCACAATCGCAAACAACCTCGAGACCTAAAACTGTTGAAGATGCTACTACAAGTTCCACTTTATCAAATTATCTGAGAGTACAGTAGAACCATAGCAACCAGCTGTAAAATGAATATTTTTAGGTAATCGATATAAAAATTTTTATAAATGTAAATTCATCCACTTTTTGCTGCATCTGTAGCCTTTCCCCTTGGCTGGACAACGATTCCTATATCAAGGAACATTCTCCCCAGAGATGGTCTGCGTCACTTTGTCCTATTCAGTGAGCATGTATTTTCCTAGCTAATTTACTAAAAAAAAAAAAACAGGAGATCGATAACGGAAGTGTTATCACTATGTGTGCAATTATAGAAGATAGTTTGAGAGTTGCGTTACTTGTTTACCCTTCGCTACAACTTTTGCTAGTTCACTACAACACATTAAACAAAAATAACGAACCTGTATGTAAAAACAATTACCCGAAAAATACTGACAAACCATTTTAACTGTTTTTCTATTTCCTTTTATCAACGAAGAAAAATCAGTTTCCAGCTCGTCCTAGAAAAAAAAAATCTTGTGTTCTGCTACTTCTTGTCGAGAGCGGAAATAATTCTTGTCGTTACTGCTGCGTCCCTTTTTTGTACGGTATCCCTAAGCTAAGACAGTCTTGACGAAAACTGCGTTGCGCTGTCTCCTGGAAACCGTCCATAACAGTGACGCAAATGATTTCTTATTTGTCAAAACAATGGAAAAACTTGGCTATAATGTGGTTTTAGTATATTTCTCCTGAGGTCTAGTCAACTCGGGGTAATTCTTAAAGGTTAAACGAAGATGTGTCCGTAGATAAACCTAACCATTCCATTATATTAATAGAAAATCCATCTTATTTATAAAATATCTATACTTCTGCAAGGTTCATAATTTGTTTGGCGGTATCTTAAACGTTTGGCATTATCTTAATAACAGTTGTATTTCAAATTTGTTCACAGACATTTGAACGTGTTGATATCGTCTGGGACGGGCAAGTCATCACTACGTGCGCTCGGGTGGATGCTTACTGGGCTGCTGTAATTGTGACACTGGACGTCTATTATAACATTTACTTCTGGTTCCGTGTGATATTCGTACATCTGCTACCGTGCATATCCTTAGTGGTCCTCAACGTTCTGCTCTTCCGCGCCCTCCGCAGAGCCCAGCAAAAGCGCGACAAGTTGTTCAAGGAAAATAAGAAGCAGAGTGAATGCTGCAAGCTGCGTGATTCCAACTGCACTACACTTATGTTGATTGTCGTCGTAACAGTATTCCTGGCTGTGGAGATTCCCCTAGCTGTCGTTACCGTGCTGCATATCCTCAAGAGCAGCTTGTCGCTCAACATTCTCAACTACTACGTTGCCAATGTATTGATTCTCTTTACTAATTTTTTCATCAGCCTGTCATACCCGATCAACTTCGCCATTTACTGCGGCATGTCACGTCAGTTCCGTGAAACCTTCAAGGATCTCTTTATCCGAGGCAACAACGTTCCTTCATCCGGTTTACCGAGCCGCCACAACGGCAGCGCGCGCTACTCTATCGTCAACAACGGCATCAAGACGACTATGACCGAAACGGGCGTCTAAGATAAAATCTGAAAGTTGTGCAACTCAAGGGTACTTAATCAGATCTTCCTCCTCTGGTTCCCCCCGCCCCCTTTGCCGTGTGGTACGTTCAATTATGTCGAGTGGCGTCTATCTCTCTGGTCTTAGCTCGCAAGTGTTTGAAGTTCGGCGTCAGCGTACATGTAGAATTATATTGACACACGTAAAATCTTTTATGTGATACCTCCTAGCCAGCTGACAAAAATGCCAATCAAAAAATCTTGATCGCTTAAACTTGTTCGTTCCTCATATTTTGAATGTCACTGTTTCTGTCGTTTTCTCGACTTGTTCATTTGACCCTACGTATTTAATACATGTTTCAAGTGTCCACCGTATGGAGATTTCTGTGACTAGCGATTTGAGTACCGATACGACTATTACCACGGAGTGTCTTTGAGCCCCACACTCCTTGGCAATTGCCGTATTGGAATTTGTTGTAACTGATATTGTACTTTATTTATCTAAAAAGCAAACTTGGTAATGTTGTAGCAGTTTTTATAACCCTGAAAACATTATGTCATTAATTGTGCTTCACTCTATATATCACGCTTAGTTCTCTCCTATCTTAAAGGAAAAAGCCAAGAGCACCAATTTATATTTGCATCACACACCATGCGCACTTTATACATAACTTGGCACGAAAGTTAATACAATATATCCATTCTCATTACAGACCGTTATTTCCAGTTTTCTGAGCACGTTTGTCTTGAATGAGCTGGTCTTGGTATTTTCTGCTTAATAGGTTCGCTTCTCCCTTTTTTTTCGGTGAGCCGGGCAATGGCTAGCGCCGTGCCGATGACAACAGAGCCAGGAACGTTAACATAGCTCATGATACCAGCCCCATATCTACGAATGAGAGGATGTAAGCCATTGTTATGCGACTCTCTTGGCGATGCAGGGGCCCCATTAAACCTTTAATGATGCCCAGTACTACTGCGTAGTTCAACTTAACTCACATAGAAAAAGCTTCTTTACGTTTGTAATTACCTTTTTAATTGTACTGGCAACGATGGGCGTATATTAGGAGAAGTGTCCGCCCTAGATTCTCGTACAAAACTAGTAACACCGGCTAAAAGAGAGACAGGAAAAAAAGAACATACAGATTTTAACTATGACGATACTCCTTGTGCCGATAATTGAGCCGTGGCATGTAATAAACCTGTATTCGTGGAAGACTACACCGAGTCATATTATAGGGGGTCTGGTAGTTCACTAGCAGTTATGTCGTAGTTTTTTAATGTTATTGCATAATAAACGGTAATGATAATGAACACCAAGGGAAAAGTGGTTTCAGCTTTGTGGATGCAAGAGGATTTTTTCATGGTTTTCAGCTTACCTCACCTGCTAGTTGATCGTTCTCGCCGTGTTGTAATGTACCGGAAGCTATGTTCCGGCTGCGGTTTGCACGTATTGATTACTCCTGTGCATTGAGATCTGCAACGAGCCCAACCACTTGTTACTGTTCCGATAAAGGTGACCGAGTCCTTGAAGGTAATTGATTAAGAAAAAAAGGTGGCAGACAACAAGAAACTTTCATTTACGCTAAACCAGCAAACCACTTTATCTGATCACCTACGCTACTACCTAAGCTAAATGATTGCTACATCAATTTGTTGAGATGTTTCGGTCTTTATTTGGCGCATTACTTCTTAATTTAGATTTTACTAAAATGTAAGGTATAAATCCATAACAATGAGGATGGTACTGGGCTATCGTTTGTGACGCGAGTTCTATATATGGAGGGTTTATGCACATGACGTATGTTATATCAAGCATGTCAATTCTCTATCATCCAATCTAATACCGAATTACCACTCGATTTTATGCCTGGACGCTTGCACAATATCCCAAACCCCACATATCACCATAAAGGCTTACATGGAAGAAAAAAAAAGTTGCGCAGTTGGGCTCGGTTGGTTATTGCCGAGCAATTTATTGTTGTTTTTTCCCTCCAGACAGTGAAGGGAATCGTGAATAAAAACCATCCCCCTCTTGGTCTCATAGCAACTCCGTCAAGCGGCTTCTGAATCTGGCTATTAAGGATTTCCTTGAACAACCGACGACTCTGACAAAAATGAGATCCTTATCTGGTGTCATGGCACTGCTCTAGTAGACAATTAAGGATTCATTATTTTTTCTCTGCGACGCATCCTTCACTTTGACTGAAAAGCAAAATTACTTGTTACAAGTCATGCATTCTATCCAGAGAACAAAGTAACATCCCAATGACAGATTTACATCACGAGACGGCGGGATCGCCTACCGGAAGACCAGCAAAATGTATCGATGTCCATCAATCACTGTAGAAAGACGGATACTCTTATCCAATCGCTGCGGCACGCCTTTTAGTTAATCAATAGTGCCACGAGCAAACTAAACACCGCAGTAACTTATTTTCAAGATTGAGATACTTTTATTTTAACATCAAATGCTGAGAAACAAAAACAGACGCGTGCAATGTAAAAGTGAAATCTGGTGTAGGGATGTTACTTCCTTGTCCTCTACTGCACAGACTGCATTTGGAGAGACTAAACGACTCATAAATGTTAACCGGCTGGTAAAAATACGCAGACCAAAGCAAGTAATTTGCTTTGTTTATCGTATTCTTCAGAAAAGAGCCCCCCCCCCCACCCCCCACCCCCCCGACCGAGAGTGATCCTCCCATGAAAATCTGCGTCACGACTTCTTTAAAACAACGCAAGTAACAGATCCACTACGGCCATTAGGAAGCACTTTAACGGTGAATCGCAAACTTGTTCCAAGTTTCTCTCCCATGTAGAAATTCACACTAGAGAAGGCTTCCCCCGTTCGATGTCGGAACTTACTCAATATACTGGAAGTGGGCGTTGACCCAAGTCGGTCAAACACACAACCCCAACAATACATCGTCGGCCTAATCAATCACTATGAATCAATCGAATCCATATGAAACAACTTCAGAGAGTATGTTAGACCAGAGGCCCTCTAGTGTCAGTACTTCTTACTACTTTCGCCTTTTATATCAGTTCCTTTAGAATCTATGTTCTTTGGTAACTTCGAAGATGTGATCTTTAAACTGGATCGTTATTAGAGCTCATTTACAGGGGCGTCGTTAGCTACGCAGGAAACTCACTGAACTTTCTTGGAGTAATAAGTTTACCCCGGCAAAGGTTACACGCTTGATTAAAGCTGCTCGCCCTGTTGAAGTGTTCATTTCACTTATCATCTTCGATACGTAATCCAAGTTCCTTTTCGATTTACTTCCGCTCCCAGATTTTCCCCAAAAATGATATACACAAAGCAAAACGAAGAGTGCAATCATCGCACATTAAGTATAGTTCATTACTAAATGCGCCTTATTCAATATACATATTTATATGTCTAAAAATAAGATTTGGGGTTTTGGACCGGATTCGTGTATACCGTTAACACTGGTTTCAGTACAAAAATCGATTGTTTTTGCATCGACCTGTAGCGAGAAACCGCAGCGCAATCCGTTATAGCTTCTCCTTCATTAACGAAAGGTGATACGGAGCGAGTAATGAACCTTCTAAAAGCAGCGCATAATCCCAGGCTCAGGTGGCACAGTAGAACGCTTCATCACACCGAACACCTTCCCATAAAACGGAGCAAAGGGCACACGATCACGTAATTCAGTAAAAAATTACTACAAAGTGAAACTGAGGGCAGGCTCCTAGTATCTCACAAAATGTAATTAATGGTTGGCAATATTAAAACAACACCAGTTACAGGGAATGGAGTGTGCAAAACTGTGGCTTTTGTGCCCTTCTGCAGAACCTAATCAATATTTTTTTCGTGTGTTGGAGAACCAGAAAGTTTTGTTGGTCAATTTCATCCAGACATGCTTTCCTGAAGACCCGCTACACTAAACGGTGCTTGACTTCATACAGAAAATTAAACATTGGCAAAAAGTTTGACACAAGTTTGGTTGAGCGGAACGGTCATTTAGGACTTATCCAGTAAGCTTCGCTCGTGCATACAGCTTATCTGTTCATAAATTCGTCTGGAAACTACTTAACGTTTTCAGCGACTGCAACTTTCAGTACAGCACCTTAATTGCCAAGACTATAAATTCTGTATGATAAACAGTGTTTATAATATATATATATATATATATATTACATGATTATTTATTAAAGGACTTGTTACTAATTGAATTTAATGTCGCCACTTTCGTACACGCGTAGTTTCTCCAGATTGTTATTATTTTATTGAGGCCGATGCTTTTGCTCCAGGGGCTTCCCATGCAAGTCATCACCATCCCTGAGGATTTCCTTACTTTTTCGGTGCCCCCTTTTCAGGAGAAACTACACCAACTAAACAACCCATGTTATGTATTTTCCCCTAACCTTTTCAAAGAAATACTATAGAGTGCATAAGATTTAATCATCCATAAAGAATAAACATGCATGATACGTTCCATTTCTTTGAAAAATTGGCCCTAAAAAAAAATCACTTAATTTGTTGGTCTTTTCGTCGTGATGCTACACCGAGCTGCTCTCAGGGAACCGTTATTAAAGTTTTATTTTTCAGCAAGAGCTGAAGATTGTGATTGTACAAGTTCGTTTCTTTTTGTTAACGTTTCACCAGATAACGGAAGGTCCTTTTAACAGAAAAATCCTTTATGATTTCCGGGTGTCGCTTCATTATTCAAGCATTCCAATTTAACAAAACAAATACATCCTTAAAAAATCAGAATATTCTCTTAGTTAGTTTTCATTGAACGTTGTAAGATTATTATGAACAGTTAAAGTGGAAATGAGGATTCCTGGAAAATATGTCAGAGTAAAGAAGGTGTCCTACATCCTGAAAAGTGGCTAATTCGCCAGCACAAGTGAAAAAAGAAAGCGTGGCAACGAAAAAAGAAAAAAGACAGAAGCAGGCCAGAGCACAGGAGAAGACCCTCACTCGAAGTCACGTGACTT
Organism: Eulimnadia texana; assembly: GCA_002872375.1. Taxonomy (NCBI): domain Eukaryota; kingdom Metazoa; phylum Arthropoda; class Branchiopoda; order Diplostraca; family Limnadiidae; genus Eulimnadia; species Eulimnadia texana. The sequence continues at coordinate 18,084,382 of NKDA01000001.1, forward strand.
GGTTCGTTCCGCTCAAGAAAGCCGCTCTGAAGAGCTGACTATAAAAGCCAGCTTGGACCAGCAACTATCAACCAGTAAGCTTTTTCTTGTGCCAGCTTCTCCTTCCGCTTTTGCAGAGGACAGAAAAACATTTTATCTTTTAAAAAACACCTCAGTAGTAAGTATGTTTCAATTTACGCCTAGCATTAGAATCCCTCAGTTCACTCAACCTGAGAAAAGCGCATTTTTATAGTTGCAATATTTCGGGGTTCCTTGGTGCTTTAAGGGGCAAAAAAGTTGGACGTTAGGAGAGGATACAGAGTGAGATACGCTCTGTGATCTGCGAGCACGTGCTCCTAGTGATACCGTAGAGTATCACACTTATAGCTGTTTTCTAGAACAGCATAGAAGTATTATGCTAGTCCCGGTAACAGGAAAAAAAAACGTTTTCTTTAATGAACAAAACTTTAAAAATATATTTTATAGTTGTAATGTTAAATGGGAGCTTAAATCGCCTCGAGAAGGACTAATAACCTCATTTTAGAACCGCTTCAAAACCGGTTTCAGATTTCTTGGCGATTTGAACGATGCAAAACATGAACTACCTTAACTTACGCTTGTCTTGCTTGTTTCATTTAGGTTTGATCAGACAACTCCACGATGCGTCAACAAACTTTTGCCTTGGCCGTTGCTGGTCTCCTGTGCATGCAGGCAGTGCTGCCCGCACTGGCTTTCCCCGGTGATGCTGAGGGTCGCAAGTTTGCTGCCAAACCCAACGCCCCCAAAAAAGTCGCAGCTCCGATCAATGAAGTAACGGTAATTGCTAACTGTAGTCTTACACTTCCGGTCATTGATTCTTATTACACGATAAGAAAAGTCATTCAAGTAACCAAAGATATTAAATCTCAGTGAAACTTATTTGCTCAACAATTCTCTGACTTATGACAGGAACCAGTAGAGAATGGCTTTTCCCTTGGCAACATCCTCGGCAGCGTGGTCCACATTTTCTTGAACGGCGGCAATGAAAAATCTGATTCGCTTGGTGGACTCCAGGTAAAACAGACATGGAATTGTTGTTCAGATATCCTCTTCTTATAACTGTCGCTAGTCTTTTAACTTAACTTTGACCTTCACATCCTTACGAGCGCAAATCTCTTGTACATATCCCCCCGATGAAACGATTCAGAATTCTTCGGAAGTCGCTTGTCTGTAGTTTTCTCACCTACAAGTCATTTTGCTCTTGGATGATCTTGGAGATTGCCTTACATTACCTTCCCTGTTTCTTGCTTTCCAAGTCTATGACCATTCCCCTATTATAAGGCTAGTTCGGGCTCAAGCCAGGGCTTAGGTTTCAACTGGAAAAGTCTTATCACCTTCGGCGTCCGATTGTTGCTCTCCACACTAGGCAACGACGGAATCGACAAAGCTGATGACACTCCTCTTACTCCTATGCAGGTAAAACTCCCCTCCTCCTTGGCGCTCATTTATCTTCAATTATCTTGGTTTATCTTACACTTAACTTCCTTGGGCACTTGCGAATTACTCTCACAGAACCGAGTGTCTGTACAGCACTTTACATATACCATTAAGCGTTCCCCATAAATAGGTCTTAGTGTTATTTAATGAAGAAACAAACCAAGCTATCTCCTTTACAGAGTCTGATGGGCACCCTGCTGGCTGGTCTCCTGGGAGGACAGGATAAAGATATGGCTGCCCTTGCTAAACAAGCAGGAAACGTAAGCCTAATTTAGTTTTCCTCAGCCTTACGAGCAAAAAAAAATCATCTATTTAATTACTTACAGATCTTCCAGATCCTCACTAGCCTTTTGGATGCTTTGAAAGTCAGCTTCTCCCAGCGTTCCTCCTGGGCCCGTTCCCTCGGAGCCAAGGACCCCTTCTCCGATGCCGGTATCGCTGCTGTCACCATTATGAAGGTAACTAGCAAAATTGATATTAAATTTAATCACAGTACTTCATTTGTTGGTGGAACTGCCAACGCCTAAAACTGGAAAAAAAAACAATAACACACCAACATTTCTAGTTGCATTAAAGTCTGCATGAATTTTATACATCTTTCAATGTTTCCTACAAACTGAAGTGGCATTCTGGCTTCATTTAATAAAATTTACATTACTTAACTAGGGTTACGTCAACGTCCACAAGACCCACGATGAGACCTGCATGCAGCGCGTCATGTGCGAAACCAACGCTGAATGCGCCCGCGACGCGCCCGATTCCGGATATCTTTTCTGCCAGTTGGGAACGTAAGAAACAGGATGGAGATATGCAACAGTTTTCAATATAATAATTACGTTTAATTGTTTTAGTTATGCTGCCAGCTATTTGTTGGAGAAATCTACCTACACTCCATTGGACGCCTTCACCGCAGCCGGACGACAGGGTCGCACCGGTGAGAATTGCGCTGAAATCTACCACCAGTGCAACGAACTCTAAAAATCTTTGTTGGGATTGAACATCTGAAAGACCAGAACGATTCCATTTTGTTGAAGTTTCCCTCTCATTTTTTGTTTCTGTCAAGTAATGGTTTAAATACTCTTCACGGCGGCTGGTCCGTCGGTTGTTGATCAATGGAAGACATCTAAATTAAACCTTATTTAAACCTATTTATGTGGAAAATACTTCAGTGCAAAACCAAGAGTATCCACATGGAAACCTCCTTTGTCTCTGCATTGCTCTGTTACTCCTATTTTGGTCTGTTCTCTCTTCCGTGTGTTAAAGATGAGCAACTTGTTGATACAATACACCACCAAGCGGCAGTTCTGCGTACCGCATTCAAAACCAGCACGAAAGACTTCAGAGTGAAGTGAAAAAATGACACCTACAGGTTTGGGTAGGTGAATAACCTGGTAAACGAGGACTGTTCCCCGCAGGCAAGGAAGAGGGGAATGCGGAAGACTCGAATGATTTCCAGTGTGTCCACAAAGTTTAAAGTTTTTTCACGGCATTTGTGTTGGGAGATGTCAAAGACTTCCGTTGTACAACGCACTGCTACAGTTCTGATTTCCTGCGACAATACCAGCAAATACGACTCATAAAATTGTCATGCATTCAAATCTGCTGACTCGTACTTCTTTAAATCGCTAATTTTGTCGAACGTGTTAAACTTCTGTGTAAGAAAAAGCTGTTCAAAGAAGTCGAGTCATTGATGTAAATTACCAGAATGGGGACAGATTTTTTTAACTCGAGATTTTGTGTACGTGTCCTAATTAGCGAATCCTGCATAGACTCTTGGAAACATGTTCACGAAAACAAAAACGAAGATTTACAACTCGAGATTTGGCTTTTATCTTACTTTTTTTTAGCTTGGTACAATCGTGCATGGTGCTACAGAAAATGGCGTATTAAGGGCACAGACTCCGTTACCATAAACTCAAATGCAGAATGTACCGATTCCATGAAATATTACAACATGAGGTATTTGCAGAATTGGGGGCGTATAGCACACGAGGCCATTGTGATGTACATAGCAGATGAAGGCAGCCTCAGGGTGCACGTTGACCTCGTTGCCTACAATCTAACGGAACTTGGGATTATAACCGGCTCGTAGGAAACAAGCGAAGGTCGAGGTCAGGGTCAGCGATTTAGACATAGCTCTCCGATCTTCCCCTCAACTGTTTCAAGAATATTAGGATTCAATTTCAATACACAGTTCCAGGCAAATTCGCAAAAGTGATTGAGAAAGTTCTTGGTTTCTGGCAAACAAGCAGTAATTTTAAATCTACACAGCGTTACATCACGACAAGTGGGTAATGACAAGTGTTTAAAAAAGAAGTCTGAATCATGGCAGATGATAAGCAATAGACCAGCAAATTAAACTTTGTGAAGGTCTTACGGTATCTGATTCCCTATTCCCTTTTCCGGGCTGGTGAACAGTTCATCGACAGCAACTGTTCGGCAGGCAAGAATCTTGAGGTGTTTCAACCCGGGGTTTCTTGCTGGTTCAGTTCCTCAGGGGGACTTAAAGCTGGTATACCAGAGTTGTTTGGAAGCAACAGGTCCTCAGTAAGCGTCGAGGTTTCATCGTGTTCACAACTTGTCTCAAAACTTCTGAATTCCAAGATGAAACTGGCACTGGTTGGATCGCTGGCTGTCGCAGCTGCAGGTGTTGCTGCCTTTGAAAACGAGCAGGAAAATCACCAGTTGGTTGATCTGTAAGTACACTAGAAAACGTTCAAAATTTTTTGAATGATTTTAGTACCGTGGATTTTACTAATTTTATTTAAAACTAGGGACACGGATCCTTTCAGCAGCAGATCTCTGGCTGAGAGCCCCGTTCCAGTTCCTGTTGTCTTTGTTCTGGGTTTAATGAACTTCTTCAATGCTCTTCAGGTATAAGTCAAAACCATTATTCCAGAAAGCTGAACGATATTTGCTATCACTGTAGCCGAGAATTGTGGTTATCAGTTATGTTCAAATTTTGTCTTTAACTTTCAACTGTTAAGGAGAGAAATTATGGATCCGAGTAGACGAGCTTTTTTCTGAGGATTTTAGCATTAGCCAAGACGTTAAATGTATCACTGATCAGAAGAAAGAAAAGAGTTTTACAAGTCATTGTTCAAACAGGAGAGCGATTTCGACATGGCTCGTGATGGCGACTCCGAAACCGGTTGGAGCAAAGGAGTATGGCGTGCCGTGAAGAATGTGCCCAACGTTTTGTACGAGACCGGTTCCATGGTGGCTCCTTTGACCCTGCGTTACGTACTCAATGAAGAATCGCACCCACACTGCCAGCAGCGTATGATCTGCGAGATGAACAACCGTATCAAGGAACGTTACGGCAAACCAGGGGAGATCGCCATGCAACTGGCTAGGTATCATCACTTGTTAGTATTGCCCCGAACTGATAACAACCTTGATTTTTGAAACAGCTCCATGGCCGGCTTCGCTATCGGAGGTAGCGATACCCAGCGCTACGACTCCCTCGTAGATGCTGGCCGCGACGGACGTCGCGGTAAGGACTGCTCGGAAATGTATCCTAAATGCGTTGCTCGTTCCGAAGGTTCTGCAGTGCCTGCTTTGCTGCGTTTCGCTTCCAAACTGATCAAGTCTAATTAAGTGAACCGTTACTTTCTCACCACTTGAGGACGGAAAACTTTCTGGCGTTTCGTAACGGTTCTTCCTTTGTTTTAACTTGGTTATTTAATTGGTTTTCTTTGCTGTTATTGCCCTCAGCGGGACCCTCTCTGGAAAAAGTGTTCTCATTGTGTACATATGTTGCTCATGCTGCTAACTTATTCTTCGTTTTACTCGTAGCAGGGTTGCATTAAACGTGCTAGCCTGAAATACACAAAATCTTGAAATATATTAACCGGGTTTCATTTTATGCGATCACAAAGACCCTGAAAATTAAAGCTTTCATAAATAACTTGCGTTGTAACTTGTACTTGTAATGGAATAGTTTTTACCTTACGTGTTAAGTTGTATTATCGACGTGCTAATGAAGGAGTAGCAGCTGCTGTTCAAGATTTCTTATGTAAAGCCCCTGTTTTTCTTCTATGCAAAATGCTGACAAAATTTTGACCACAGGCTACTGGAGGATATTTCTAAGCTGTCATTTGTATTCCTAACGGCATATAGTCCTGCTCGAGACATTTGATAACGTCCCTATGGTTACACCACAGGTTATTTTCTTGTTACCATGTTTAACAGCCATGTGGTTGAAGAGAAAGAAATCTCCCGGGGCTTGACCAGGGATCTCGTTAAAACGACATGTTCTGTCCATTCTGTGCACGTGGACTTTTAAATCCCCACCAGGAAATGAAAAGTCAACAAAGCGCACGAGGACAGAAAGCTGAAAAAAAAATTGCAATTCTAAACATTCCACGCGAAAAGTTCAGGATTTTTTTTTGTCCGCAAGAAAAACGCTCAATTTTTGGACATGGCAAATTGGCTGGCAACAGGTGACGATAATGAGACTCGTTTACAGCAGACGATTCCTCTTTATGCGTGTTTTGATGTCTATATCAACCAATTTCTGCAGACATGTGGTTAACAACAAGCCGCGAACAACACGAGGCAGCAAGAAACAGAAGTCGAGGACTACACATTTTACGAGAACTGAATGTGTTCGTTTGAAAAATAACTAACAAAAGTGAAGATCGTTAGGTAGTTCAGGAAAACTACGACAGCTGATTGCTCTTCAGTTTCACAAGCTCTTCTTGTAGACTGTTGTATTGCTTCTCGAGACTGCTGACTTTTTCGAGGATTTCCTGGGTCTGGAGATAACGAAGAATTAAATTTTGCTTGTTACTGATTTTTAATCTGATTACCTGTCTTTCCACAGAATAGATTCGCTCTGCCGACAAGGCGCTGATATTTTCTACACCGGCTAGAAACGCAACATCCGCTGCATTGTTTAAGAAACTCAGTGAGGCTTTAAGCAGGTAGTCCATCTCGTGAACCGAAGTTTTCCACCTCAAAACATCAGACCTCAGCTCAACCAGCTTGTCCTGCAGGGTCGCATTGCTCTCTCCAGCAGGTCCTAGTTGTACGACCAGATCAAGTAGGTTTATCATACGCTCCAGCAGGCTGATGTACTCCTCAACAGCCGAGTTGAACGCGAGAAGGCTCTGAGTTACGACTCGAGACGCTGAATCTGCGGCTTGGGCACACGACTGTTTCAGTAAGAACGTATGACTGAGGTTGGCAGGCTCTGCAATTTTCAGAGGAGCGATGGGTTTAGCTGTTTCATTTGAGGAGATACCCCTGTCCTGTTCATTTGCATACAGAGTGGCAGCACCCAGAATTATGGGTGCAGTGTGAAAATATCGGCGCCACAGTTTGGCGCGTCTGCCAACAAAGCTGAAATGGGAGAAAAAATTAAAAGCTTTTCGTATCATTATGTCAGTCCAATTTTCTTGCTTATCTCATAAAGATGCAAATTGAATGCGACAGCCCGGGACTCATTGTTTATGTTCCCGAGTTCGTCTGCGTGAGACTGCACCACACACATCTAGCGGTAGATCGATGAACTAAATATAATTATTTGTGAAAATTTATGATTTACGACATAAAGTGGCACTAAATATATTACTTATTTGATTTTTAAAAATATTAAAGTAGACTACACAGTCACAAAAAATTTAGAAACTAGAAATTTAAAAAACAAGTTTTCCTTTTATCTGTGTTGTAATTAATTTCCTTATCAAAATTTCTCCTCATTATCTGAAGTAAATTTTCCTCATGCCTCAGTTTCACTTTCCCGCTGTTTTGAGTAACCCTGAACAATAATTCGAAGCCTCCCATTCATAGTGTAGTTGTTTCCCGCCAAAAAATCACGTGATTTGTTCCAATTGGTTGTTCCAGTCACGTGACCCAATTCAAACGAGTCACGGTGGGAACTCGCAGCGGAAAGACGCCGCCATAACTGCTTGGGCTATAATCAGTGACTCTCTTCTACCATGGTTCGTATCCGATAATTTTTCCAGTCATCTTTAGCCATCCATTGATTCTGTTGCATTCAGTCGATTAAGCAAGCATTAATCTGTCTACTGGCAAAGTTTGGAGATATAACTCGCAGTTTTAACCTATTTTTTTCGTGGATAATTTTAGGCTGGCGGTAAAGCGGGCAAGGACTCTGGTAAGGCCAACAAGACTAAGGCCGTCTCGCGTTCGGCGAGAGCAGGACTGCAAGTAAATAACTTCATCAAAATTTCTGAATAGAATCTCTTTATTACTTCAATTTTTTATCTTAAAATCAATAGTTCCCCGTTGGTCGTATACATCGACATTTGAAAAGCAGGACAACGAGCAATGGTCGAGTTGGTGCCACAGCTGCCGTCTACAGTGCCGCAATTTTGGAATACCTCACTGCTGAAGTAAGAAAAATTCATTTTTGGCAAAATTTAAGTTTTTCGTAAGATAATCACTGTTGAAATACTTTGTTATTGTTCACTTTCCCGCCAAGCCTGTACTAATTTCGAAAGCTACCGCTAGGTGGCGTTTACTAAACCAACGCCACCCAGTCTCCCTTTTTCCCCTCTTCCCTTATATTTCCCTTTTTCCCTCCTGTGCCAGCAAATGAGGCTGTATTTCTAGATTTCCCCCTTTCCCTCTTATCTTATTTTTCCCTTTTCCAGGGAATCTTCTTGCAAAGTGGAAACACTGACCCGACCACACCTCTGATGAATGCTGTTTATGTTTGCGCATGTGAACCTCTGTGTTACTAAATGGAGTTCATGGATCTCTTCTGGTTTTCTTTTAGGTACTGGAATTGGCGGGAAACGCGTCCAAGGATCTGAAAGTCAAGCGTATCACACCGCGTCACTTGCAGTTAGCCATCAGAGGTGACGAAGAATTGGACAGCCTAATCAAGGCAACCATTGCAGGAGGTGGTGTCATCCCCCATATCCACAAATCGCTCATCGGCAAGAAGACTGGACCTCCTCAGAAACCTGTCTAAAAATTATCGTTGCGTTCACATCTGGCAGGCTCAGACCTCACACACACTTCATTTCAGATTAATTTTTGTGTTTTTCGAGTTATTGGGTTATGATTTTTTCCGCCAAATTTACCTGTAGGCCTTTCATTCAGACTGCGTTTTGTCTCTTGTAATTTCACGAACTATCAATAAATGATTTTTCTTAGTACAGCACCGTTTCCTAGTAACAGGTGCTGTAATTTTTCTCGTGTGTAGCTGTGTCAGCTCTCCAGAAACCGTGCAAGGCCACAGTGTTCCACGAAATTCGGGTAAATCCCCTATTCAGTCCACAAGAAGTTCCCCGTGCTAACGAGTTATTTGCTAACGGAACAAGTAGTTAATCGAAATTCGTGTGCGTATGTTTTGCGTTCAAGGACGTCCTGTTTTCGCAAGTGGTTTCGCATGGACGAAGGTTTCCGTAAATGAGGGAGAAAGTCTGGTTTGTTTTTGCGTGGCAGAGCACTTTCTGTATATTTAATTAGAAGGTGAGCAAGTTACAGTGGGAGTTGTGGCCGAATTGGCCACTCTCCGTGAAGAAATCCATAACACAAAGGTTGTACGAAGGATGTTTCTAACGCCCATCGATTAAACAGTAATCTGTTAATGCAGTCTGACGGTAAAAAGGTACGATTTTCAGTGAAAATATTTTCAAATGCATCATGAATATTTTGAGCATTGACACGACAATTTCCAGTTCTTTCTCAATTTTCAACCGAAACGTAAATGTCAAAAGAATCTAAACCTACACTTGTCTGATAGCAAAAAAAAAAATCTTTTACACAAATAAAGATATAAAGTCGCATTTGTCAAATAATCATTCACAGCAAAATTAATAACCCTCCTCAACTAAATGCGTTAGTTGATCACTGTCTTTAGTGTCGTGACTGTCGACTTCTGCTTCGACGTTAGCGTGCGGATGACTCCCGTCTCCTGTGCGTCTCACCCGGCGATTGATCATCTCGTCGGATACAGTCTTCAAGTCGTAGGCCTGCCCGAACTTGGCGAACACGTCTATCATGAACTTGGTCATGTTCATACTGTAGTTCCCTAGCTCGGCCGCTTTGTAGTCCCAGGGGAACGTGTGATGGTAGTTGTGCCATCCCTCGCCGGAAGTCAGGAATGCCACTGTTTTGTTCTCGGCAGGGTTGATGTTCCTGTATCACCAAAAAAAAAACACCGTGAAATAGACTGAGATTAATACTGCTGGACGCGTGAAGCTTACTTATCGTATGGGTGATTTCCCCAGATGTGAGCGGCGCTGTTGACCAGCCACGTCACGTTGAGGGTGAAACAGTAACGGAACATGGACGCCACGAAGAAGGCCACTCGGAAGGACTCGCCCCAGAAGTACCACGGGATGACTGAGGGAACTACGAAAGCTGCCAGAAGCACTAGTGGTATGTAATACCTAAAACATGTCAAACTGGGTTGGCTATGTGATGAAAGAGACAAGTTTAAGGATCCGTACTTTCGCTGGTAGTAAACCACGGGGTCCTTGAGGAGGTCGCTGCAGTCGATGGTTTTACCGCGACGCCTGACTTCAGGGTGCTTGCGACAGAGGAGCCAGCCGACATGCGCGAAGAAGAAACCGCGGTTGGCGTTATGCGGATCAGCGTCGGTCTCGCTGAACTTGTGATGAGCACGATGATCGCGGCACCATTCATAAATATCGTTCTACAAATTTAACAACGATGTAGAAAACAGTACACGTAAGCACATTTTAACTGTGCATTTACCTGAACGGCAATAGTCTGACCGATAGCCATGAACAAACGCATGGGTAGTTTAGCTTTGAATGCCCTGTGAGCCCAATGTCTGTGGGCTCCTCCTGTGATTCCGAATCCTCCGTAAAGATGCAACCATAATGCTATAACACAAACAGTTCGTAAAACTCGAGTCTTGGATGGTTTGCCAAGAAGATCAAAAAGATGTAGCTCACCCCAGGCTAATGTAGTCCATTTGGCTGCAGTGAAGCAGAGGTAAAATCCGTACAGAGCAGCTGCGTGTAGGTAGATGAAGATTAACACGTTTCTCCAAACGACTCGAAGAGGAACCTGCTCTTCGTCAGGTTTGGCGTTTTCCTTTGCCGGCTGGACGTCCTTAGGAGCGCTGCTGCGCTGGCGAGGGAACTTCTGAGGTTCTTCGACACCTATGATTGATCCTACCAAATCTGTGCCCGGGGCCGGCGCGATTCCTTGAAGTATCCTATCACAGAAGACACAATTATAACCTAATTTGTTCGTTTACATCAATGTACTTTCAGTACAAGTGAAGTAGTGGAGCATCAAATGTCAATAGACCTTTCTAACGTATCTCGCTTCCACGTGCGATGGAAACTAGATAAGTGGTACAAAGACTTCTTGGCCAGTCATCTTGGAAAGGAAATATGTCAAGGCATAGCAAAGCCAACCTCAGTTTGACCTCTATTGGCCTATTGACCCTGTTCCGGTGACAGCCTTTCCAGTTTGGGCGAGGAAGAGAAAGCTGTGACCTCGACTTCAGGTAGGAACAAAAAAGATGTTCTGAAAATCTGATAACCCCGCCAATCACCCCACGATCGAAACATTTAAACATTGATTTATCTCCTGGATATGACTTTATACTTCTAGAATGTAAGAAAATCTCGGCATCCCAGACGAACACTAGATGAAATGTCCTTGCTCACAAATTATTTGCTGGCTCGTTAGTAGGAGCCACATAATCATTTGCTGAATGTGTTGTTTACTGGATGACGTATGTGAAAAACCCATTGTTAACTCCGTTAATTACCAGAAAACAGCTCTACAGGAAAAAACACCTTTAAAGGATTTCTGGCTCTTTGCACTTTAAAAAAATGTTGAGGAAAGGCCAAATCGAAGAATCTAACATGGCAAAAAAGCAAAGGAGGGTCGGCATGTAACGGGATTCTCTAGTCCCTGCGGCTTGCAATAGGAAAGAGAAGGCAGGTAAAAAGAATAGAACCCAGACGGGCGAAGCTTCGTGCTAGTGCAGGAGAGTTCACTAAACCTTTAGTGGCTAGCCCTGACCTCTTCTGTGACAAGGAGCGTCCCACCCACTTGACGACGCTTCTCAAGTATCTATCCCAAGTATAGCCAACATGACTTGTGGTTAGATCCTAAATCAGAGAGTTATGAAACACTGGTTTAGACCACTGAAACTTTTCATTTGCCTCGCCTGGATGCATTCGAATGACGTGCCTAGCCCCACGGGTTGTGGTCACGGAGCAAACGTTGATCCCAAACATTTCAAGGTCGCTCGTTGGCAGTCTGCCACTTTTGCATACTCATAAACTCTAGTTTTACATAAAGAGAGAGGAACTGAAAACGAAAATAAACTTACATATCCTCCATCATGTAGTGTGATGATTGTTATCGATCTGGGCAAACTGTAGTGGAATCAAATAGCCACAGCGGACTGAAAATTCACCGTGCAATTTATACGGACGACAAGACCAATCCAATCGTCGTAGGTGTTTCCAGTTTCTCAACTGCTGGTGTCTCCTCAACGGTTCACAGCGATATGAACGACCGACTGGCGAAGCAGCCTTCCTATAAGCCCTCCTGTAGGCGATGTTTTCTTTCGCTCTTTTCTTGTTTTACTTTGTTTCTCTTTGGTTTCGTTGCCTCCTCTCCTTTCCTTAGGGACTAGTTTTCCGAGAAAACCTGCGTAGAAACCAAGAAGCAATTTTCTGCAACTACAATGGCAACTAATCTCATTCAGCAGTAACTGAGTACTCATTGTTTTTACCTGGAAACATTAATTGATCAGACAGAATGAAATCAGGTCACGGAGGATTAGGATGACCTCACTTTGTTCCGACAGCACTTTTTCTAGCTTAAGATTTGCCCTATTTTCTCCATTTTGCTACCTTGCTGTATCATTCCACTCATCCAGCCTGTACAAAATCTACTGTTGTGAAAACTATTGCAAGATAATTACGAGTAATAAAACTAACTAGAGTCGAGCTTCTGCTACTTTTAGCTTGTAACATATCCTAAATAGTAAGGAAACTAGTAGTAGGCTAAATCTGAATAAACTGATATAATTTAAGAATATTTTCCTTAGTGATTCACTATGCTTTGAGTTCTCTTCCTTATTTCTCCAGTCTAAAGTTTCTGAAGTTTGCCCCAGGAGACTTTGATTCGAACGATCACGTGACAGTCTTTTTTTTCGGGGCCATTCCACTTTTAGCGAGCTCCAGGCATTTTCTAAGACTTGTCCCGCATTGTTTTCGTCTGTTGGAAACAAGATTTACGTAAGTCTCCACGGCGGTAAAACTTTAGACTATTCACTTGTGTTTTTGTGTTAGTCATTAGTCGTTTAAGAATGAGGACTTTTTGACTTTGATTGAAAACACCGCGGTATAGCCCTGTGCCTTGCGAGACACACGCTTGGCCGGTACAAACCGGTTCCGGTTTTCCCCTTGGATTTCTTTTTTACCAGGCGCACGTTTCACTAAGGTGTTCACTTAAGTTATGAAACAAAAACGTGGGCTTAGACTTGGATAGAAAAGTTAGATAACAATGATTTGAGTGAAATCTTGTAGTTGCAGTGAGGAGATCCAACCGAAGAAGACTGAACAATTGAAGTCCGAAATAGTCAGCAACTTGTAATTACTTTAATAAGCTTAACTCTCATGTAATCAGGGGCAAAAACTGAACAAGTCAGAAACTGCTGGTCCAGAGTGAAACCACTGGCTAAAGCAAATGCATGCAGACCTCCCTGGTTACTAGCAACTTGGGATAATTACGGCATTCGAAGCAAATGAAGATCAATTATGCCGAATGAGTTGCTAAAACTGACTGCACCTTTTTCGACTCGCAGGATTTGATGCCGCCGAAACGTAGCGGAAAGTAAACCAAGGGCAAAAACGTGACGGGGCGATCACGTGTTTCATTTTTATGCTTACCGATATACAACCTAGAAAAACTTCTGGCCTCATTAATTCTACAAAGCATGTAACAAATTAACTCTTTTCAGACCGTTTGGTCTGCTCTTGTAAGTAAGTTGGCGCCCCCATAAGCTAGAGAAGTACTAGTAAGCTAAATTTTCTCCAGGAAATTTTTTAAGAAACTTTGGGTCGTCGAAAACGTCAAGTGAAAAAATGTAAACCGGTCCGGTCCGGTAGTCCTATTTTGGTCAGGACAATTGCCAGCCCTAGAGGAACACGCCCTTAAGAGCAGAACTCAAACGTTTAAGCTGCGTTCGTATAAAATTTCATGCCCATCTAGCAACAGTGATGACTGTAAAACAATTTAGAATGTCGAAACGACCTTGACCGTGAACACCGTTCAAGGGCAATCTTCCTCTAGGCCTACATACTTTAAGGCTGCGGTCAGATGCGGCGTTTGGCACTGGCGCTTGCTAAGACCTTACCATGAAGGTTCCTTTCTTTAACCAAACCTAGCATGGCTATCTGTAGTGCAGCTGATGTACAGAATGCTACTGACTGCCAACAGCCATCTTTCAGGCGCAATATTATCAACTGTTATATCCCTAGTCGCGTCCAAATTGGTTGGGGAAGCGAACCCCTCTTAGCGGATGCCCTGCAGAAAGGTGAATGTCTTCCCGTCACCCGGCAAATGGGCAATATATGCGGTTTCTGATTTGTGGAAAACAAACCTGAAAACGCGAAAGTGATTCGGCAATTTGCAAATTTTCGTTTACTGATGAAGCGGATGTTTGCACACTGTTAAGCCTTGGCGGCCAAAAAGTGGCCGGCCACCCGAAAAGTCCGGCCACTTTTGGCCTGTCCGGCCACTTTTGCTAGGCCAGTCCAACACGAGGCCAAAATCCGGCCTCACCGGCCACTTTTCTTATATTTCCTCCCATCTGCAGGTTTTCAACCCTGCGAAGGGGGCGGTTTTTCTAGCCTGCAGCCCTTTTGTGGCGGTATGGTTAGCCCGTTCTCCCTTTCGCCACCCTCTACCCTCACATCACAGCGCTAAGCTAACGTTTAACTTAACGTTGATTTTGTCTCAAAAGAAAAATGTGAAATATTCTATTTATTTAATTACAATTAAAATTTAAAATAATGAATATGCCAGTAATATGGTCTGAAATATCGAAAACACGAAGCAAATATATCTGGGCATAAAAGGCGAAATAAAATGTTTGTTAAGTAAATTTGGCAACGCTCTTCAACGTTTGAAATTTCCACTGTAACGAACAACTTGGACCGAGACACACGTTGACGGGCTCTCGCTGGTATTTTTCCTTCTCGCCACATTTTACGTAAGTACGTGTAATTAGTTCACAATTTATAAAAGGAAATTTGATTTATCTAAACTTGAAAAATTCCAGGATAAGGACGTGAATGACCTGGCGAAAGTGGAAAAGTTGTCACCCGTTAACCCGGCGATACCATCTGCCCACATGTTCTAACATGTGTGAAGTTTATCTTCAAGAATATTCAAGTTTACGTGGCTATGATATGACTTCTAGACTCCAGGTATAGAGAAAATTAAATTCATGACAACTTAACCTATACTAACTACATGTAATTGACCAGATCCTGGTTTTATTGACAAGCTGTTGCGGGCCCTGCGAAATTGGATAACGCAATGTCAAAATCAAGAAGCATTTATCTCGCAGTCCAGTATCTTAAGCGTGACCCAAAACCCATGGTCTGGTGTCAACACTGATGGACATTTAACAATCTACTGCTGTGTCGAGATCTAACGTTTCAACTTCTCCACGTAATTGGTGCTCTGAAAAGCTGCAGAACTGGCAATTGTAACGTAAGTTATCAAGTCTTCTGCTTTTCTTCTTGATCATTTGTGCCGTATGAGAATTTTAAATTATTATTTCTGAATACTGTGAAAGTATGTTGACAGAATTAGTCTAACCTACTGGAATTATTATCTCCTCAGATGACGTGGTTTTCATCGTTCGACATTTCAGCTCGCGAACCTCATCGACGAGTCTGATGTTATTCACTCATTCCCACCAGATAACTGGGATCCAATAAAACGACATTTTTCTGACGACTGCGGTCTTTAAGAACTGAATACTGTTAAACCATTTTTGCAGAATACTTGAATGCTTTTCTGCAGTGTTCTTCGCTGTTCTTTTGCTTTGACCTACGTTTTGCATGTCAAATTCATTTTTCGTGTTTTCTGCGTTCCGACTGCTGTTCTGTAATCAAGCCCCGATATTTGAATTGACTGGTTTTGTAAATACAAAGACTTTGTTCTGACGGGAAAAATTATTATTTGTCGATATATTCTAATACATTTTTAGGATGCTATAAATGGGAGGCAATATAAGCCGCAGGGTAGGGGTTAAAAGGGGGTCAGGAGGTGGAAGAGGGTGGGCGCAGGTGGCAGGGTGGGGAGGGTGTGAAGTGCCTGAGGGCAAAGAGGTGGCTCTCCGGCCGCCAAAACTACCGGCCAAATTTTGGCCGCAGCGGGCAGTTTACAGGATTTGCGTTTTGGCCGCTTCAACCGGCCAAAAACTGGCCGGTAGGGATAACAGTGCAGTCTTAATGTATATACCCTCAACACGACGAATAAAATCTACGCGAGACTATAAAACTAGATAATGAATTAGCAAAATATAAACAGTAGTTAAAGAACTGATTAGTCAGGTTTTTCCTGTTTGCTTTTAGCTGCAGCCATTGTTGTTGTTTAAGTGGATTCATGAAGCAAGCGCACAATGTTTTCCCGTAAACTGGTTTCCAATTCACTTTTCCTCTTATGCGTAGGAAAATCCTGTGCCAACTAATCAATTGAATTCATGTATCTGCAGATTCTTTTAACACCTACACATCAGAAACACAATGGCTCTCTGCATCTTTCTTCGAAAGCCAATAACCTAATCTTTTCTAACGAATTTTAAGATTTTTTCTGTGTTCCAAGCTTCATCCCTCGTTCAAAGATCGTGAAGGGTATTCTAGTAGCATCACTCAAGGCCCCCTTGTATTTAGCTGGCCCTTAACTGGCTTCTTCACAGACTTCTTGTAGTGGTATCGAGTGCTTGACTAATCCAGTTTCTGACGAGATCTGCCACAATCTTGGAAAGCGAGTTTTCAAACGCTGATAGCCTAGAGAGCACATGAAACCTTGACTCCTGACAAACTTGTAGACGTTCCTCGAACAAAAATGTTCCGCAAACATGCAATGTGAAGATTAGAAACTTTACCGATGGTATGAACATTTTTCGAGTATATCTTGTTTTAATATTCTGGCATGTAAAGGTAGAGTTGGGCAGGAATAGGTTTTACAAACCTGAATTGTCAGTTCCAGGAAACCAGAAAAAGGGATGCGCTTCTATAGTGAAAGAAAACTGACCGAAGTCTCGGGTAAAACGAGGCTTTCCTTTCACTATTCGTCCACATTTCCTATTACTTCAGGGTAGAATTAACCTAACCTCTTACACGTTATTTAGTTTTTAATAGAAGGGACAAACCCAAGGTTATCTGACCGAAGATTTCGTCCGATTTTTTCTTTCCTGGATCAGTCTTAAGAATATAATCGAGGACTGTTGAATCAGGGGAGCCTTCAAGTGTTAAGGACTACCATCTGTTGTTGTTTGGCTTCTTAGATGGCCTTGAAGTGGTTTACTGTGCAAAAATCGAAACAAACGAACACAAAAGACGTCTTTTCTGCACAAGTAAGGTTATTTTCAGACGCAAACATGCAAAATCACTCTCAATTGTCACTGTAAACAATAGCGTATCCCACCATTACTAATCACTTGCAGCAACCTTTACGTAACAACGAGACAGAAAGTTCTTGAGAAACGCTTGAAAAAAAAGAAAAATCAACAACGACTTGCTTTTCTTGTGCTGAGGGAGGTGCTCAATCAAGAGGTTCTAGAGAGAAGTGAAAAATATTATGGGTTTTTGGCACACTACCCAAGGATCCTCGAGTTTTCTCGAGTTTCTCAAGTTTCTCAAGTGAGAGTTAAGCACGAACAAAACTTAATAACAAAGCGAATCTCAACTCTCAGTGATTTACAGACTAATTCGCAGTCGCCTCTCCCACTACACCTTGTGAATATTCATTAAGTAATATCCTTGGTGAAAGAAGATCATAAACTTGCAATGGAAAAACTCAAGGGAGATCTTGGCAAATGCTGCGTAACCAAACTGGATGGTACACGGCGTATACGGGCCAGAAGTCACGTAGTTTTTGACCCAGGGGCAGATTTCTTCGGTCTTGGGTCCGAGCGAGCTAGCACACGCTACTAGGCATCCTTGAGTTGCCGTTTTTTAAGGAGAAGGGGGGATAAGCATCATGCTGAGGTCTTCAACAATCTGGGTTACAACTCTTCCTTCAGTGTTTCCACTTTTGCAGGGAGGTTCCCTGAAAAAAGGGGGGAAATGGAGTCTGAAAAGGGAAGACGAAGAGAAGAAAGTAAGGAGGAAATCTAGACTCTGTACATTCTTGCACGGAGGGGGAAAAAGGGGAAAGATAAGGGAAGAGGGGAAAAATGAAAGACTGAAAAGTGGCAACACTGTCTTCCTTGTTCATCATCCAAGATTTTCACTTATGGTTCATTAAAAAAAATCGATAACTTCGCTTTTCCAGACATCTTGGCTCACCATCTTACCTCGACTTGGCATCCCATTGTGAACCATTCATCAAGTTTTCCCAGTAGAAAAAGGTGCCCTAGTCAAATGTCAGAATGACCGTCTGAAAGGTGTATGATTGCTATTAAAACAGCTAGATGATAGTGTGAAATTGGCCGAACTTTCACACGGTTCGTAGATACGCTTGAATTTTGAAAGAGCTGTCATATAGTATTGAACCCGTTGTTCAGAGGGTTCAGTTTTAGCAATTAAAGTAAGTTCAGCTACTATTCAGCTAGTGATTCAGAGGGGAGCCAGTGTTCAGCTACTTAGTCATTCGGTGCTCAACTGCATGACTTCTATCGGTTTATGTACCGATTACAGAGACAGAGTTCTGAAGTCGCGTGCTAAATCCGGATTTACTTCTGGTACCGACACGTTTCTACATTGTTGAACTTTTCTGTCGATTCAGTAGACATATTTTTTTTTGTGTGGTAAACTTGTTTCTTTAGTAGAGCGACAAGTTTTTGTTTCGGAAGTTTCAGTGGCTAAAAACAAGGCTTAGATTCCAGTTACTGCACTGTATGCCAGTAGGTAAATGAACCAGCTACTTCAAGACTACACAAACTAACAGTTGCATGTTAAAAGTTTATGACTCGGAGTTGATCAAGGCCGTTCTAAAAGTAAGGCCATCAGTAGCCGAGCCTGTAGTAGTGTTCCTGCAGATTGCCACGTACGCTTACTGTTACAAGGATAGTTACCAACTATCAAACTATCTGCAGTAAGGGCTATACGGACCGGGAGTATCCCCACGGCACGCTACTTTCAGTCACACAATCAAACATCAAAGTGTACTCTCTTTGATCGCGTCCTGCGGCTCGTGTATCTGAGGTAAAATTCTGAAAAAATAATATTTCTAGGTAGAGCTAAGAAAGCCGGCACAAAGTTGGCAATTTTGATTTGATTTTTCGCAAGTCATAGGGTAGAAAAATCAACTTGAAAAGAAAGAAAAAACACGGGTTTGTTTTTAGAGTTTTCTTAAGTTTACTCCGGAACTATCGAATTATTTGAACTTTCTTAGTGCCAATGTACTCGTTTTACCGAGAGGAACATAACTGTGTTTTAATCGTTGTCCTAGGACGAAAAGTAAGGGCGCTAGAAATGTTTTTCTGTTTCGAGGCTCTTGAAAAATTGGGGTTTTTCGCGATTCTACGAAAAATCGCTCAGCTTTCGCTCCTGAAACCCACGCAAATGAATACTTCACAACAAAACACGTTTTTTGACACCAAGAGCAGTTTTTGAGGCATTTTTGCAATCACGGGAAGCAAAAAACTAGCGGCAAAATTACAAAAACGCTTGAACACGTGCCCTTTTTCATGTGTTCCGCCATGACGGAAATAGTTTTCGCATTTCTTCAATAGATGGAGTAAAGTTTAAAGCCCTTAAAACTAAACTTTACCCAATAGCATTTTATCAACGACGGTTATTTATATTACAAATTAATTATGTACAAGCTTTGTCTCCAAAACTGTCTCCCATTATCGCAAACTATAAAGTTTGGTTCAGCGCCATCTAGTGATGTTATATTGAAGCTGCTGATTTGCAAACAATTTTTGCTTCCCGTGATTGCAAAAATGGCTCTAAAACGATGTTCTTGGTGTCAAAAAACATGTTTTGTCGTGAAGTATTCATTTGCGTGGGTTTCAGGAGCGAAAGCTGAGCGATTTTTCGTAGAATCGCGAAAAACCCCAATTTTTCAAGAGCCTCGAAACAGAAAAACATTTCTAGCGCCCTTACTTTTCGTCCTAGGACAACGATTAAAACACAGTTATGTTCCTCTCGGTAAAACGAGTACATTGGCACTAAGAAAGTTCAAATAATTCGATAGTTCCGGAGTAAACTTAAGAAAACTCTAAAAAAAAAACCCGTGTTTTTTCTTTCTTTTCAAGTTGATTTTTCTACCCTATGACTTGCGAAAAATCAAATCAAAATTGCCAACTTTGTGCCAGCTTTCTTAGCTCTACCTAGAAATATTTTTTTCAGAATTTTACCTCAGATACACGAGCCGCAGGACGCGATCAAAGAGAGTACACTTTGATGTTTGATTGTGTGACTGAAAGTAGCGTGCCGTGGGGATACTCCCGGTCCGTATAGCCCTTACTGCAGATAGTTTGATAGTTTGGTAACTATCCTTGTAACAGTAAGCGTACGTGGCAATCTGCAGGAACACTACTACACAGGCTCGGCTACTGATGGCCTTACTTTTAGAACGGCCTTGATCAACTCCGAGTCATAAACTTTTAACATACAACTGTTAGTTTGTGTAGTCTTGAAGTAGCTGGTTCATTTACCTATACTGGTATACAGTGCTTTTTGGTTAGTAGAAAAGGTGAAAGCACAAAGCTCTTAATGAAGGGTCTTATTACAAATGCAAACTTGCAGTTCACCAGTCGGTGATTACTATCAAGTGTTTTGGCAGAAAAAGGCGTGGGGCTCGTAAAGAAATCTAAGCAAAAGTAGGCCGACACTCGATTACTCTACTGGAACTTTTGTTTGAACTAATCTTAAAGAGCCTTTTTCTTCAAGTATCTGTGTCAACACAAGCTATTCATCGGGATTACACTTAGCTCGGAAGCCGTTTGGATGTTATGTTACCATGTATCCGTTTTTTTTTCGAAAACTTCTCGTAGGATTTACGATGGACTTGAAGTATACGAAGGGTCTCGAATTCAGAAAGCTGGCTTTTATAACGAAACTGGGACCTAGCAGAACTTGTTCCATGGCGAAGATCCAAAGTATATGTTGCCTGCAAGTTAAATGGCCACTTAAAACTGCCAAATCACTCTTGTCCAGGACACGAAAAGGGGGTCTAGCAGAGCGAAAGGGTTAGATTTCACTCAGCATCATCGTTGGCTCGGCAGGGAGACCTGATTTTTCTTTCCTAATATGCAGTACCCAGTCATTAATCATCAGTTTTATATTAAAACGGTATTTTGCTTACCCAGTGATTCATCAACACAGCGAACATGGACAATCAACGAGGATATCTGAATAAACGTGTTGGGTGTGAAAGGGATCTATAAATGAACGAATAAATCATCATAATAAATCTAAGACATGAGAAAACACACATAATTCATTCATACAATATTTAGCAAGTCCTGATCAAAAGTAACCAGTTATTTATAATAAAGGGAACAACGCCATCTAGCGGTGAAAAGTTGAAGCTTTATTGATGAATAGCTGACGCTAGTTCGATGGCGGGAGTATTGTACAATCTTGATCTTCTCAATGGCTAGCATACCAAATGAAGGTAAAATTTATTATATTTTCAAGCCCAGTTCTAAATTATGTCACAGATTATAGTTTATTAACGTATCAAAATCATGTTATCGTATCTTAAAGTCCTGTATTAGTGTTGGAATCTTAAAAATTTGCTTGTAAAAATCCATGTTTTCCTTGGGGTCCTTTATCATCTAGCATTTTTCTCAAAATGGCGCGCTTTTTTAGTTTAAAATGGATTTCGACTTTTCTGAATAATTTTTTAGCATTTGTAGTGGATTTTAAATGCTTTGCTCGGATTTTAGTGTTTGCTCGTTCTGCGACTGCGAGTACGTTTAGATTGTTTACTTTTGCGTTAATATAATATAGTTCGTTGTCGTTTTTGTTAACAGGCGATGCTGTCGGAACAGATGACGACTCTTTCAAGCTGCCGTGGAACCTGCAGCAGGATGATGTGGCCAAAGCTATTGGGACAGAAGTGGTGGAATCGAACATCGATCTAGACCCTTTAGATCTAGTAACAAAATATTCTCTACTTCAAAAAAATTCAAAATAAAATTTGCATTTTTTTGTTTTTGTTTCAGGTTGATAACCCCTCGCTGTGGCTGAATCTCGACAACCCGCTGTCTTCGTCCCAGGATTCCGTAAAGTCGAGAAATGGGGTGGGAAATGGCGAAGTAACGTTTGCTGACGTCCTGGCCGGTATCTGCACGGACGGCTCTGAAAATTCTGGTGCTATGTTAAACACTTCTTCAGGGACGTTGGCAGTTAACTCTGGAAGTAACGAAGAAAGTCCAGTGGTCAGCACCCCCTCTGTTAGTTCGGCAAAGAGTCTGATTTCTTCGACGTTCAACTCTCGGGCCGTCCGTATCGTTTCGCAAGCGTCCCAGACTGTCTTGAACTCGAACGTCAGACTCGCATCACCCGGTTCGGTAATCCTCAGATCCCTCGCGTTAAGTTTCATTTTACGTGTTCTTTTTATGATGCAAAGGTTACCAAAGTCGTTTTGCCGAAACAAAGTCCAGTTCCCGTGACTAGCGTCCCAAGTAAAGGCAAGCAGTTTGTAATTACAATGCAGCAGCCCCAGCAGGGAAAAGTCCTTCCGTCTGTGCGTCTGCCGTCTGCGGCCAAGGTGATAACGTGGCAACAGGCGCAACAGCTCGGGATCAGTCTCCCGGCACAGGTATCAGTATTTCGAGTAACAGAAATTCAATAAGTTTTTTTATTTCATTGTTTATTGTAATTATATTATTTGTATTACATCTTTTTATTTTTTAACATTTGTTGTATGATAAGGTAAAACCTGTTGGAGCAGGATCGAGTAGCAATTTTGTGAGGATCGTCAACAGCAAACCTCAAAGTCCGCTAACTGCAACACAGAAAATCGTGTTAAGACCCTCGCTGCCGGTAGTTTCTACTGCGAGTCCCTCTCTTCGGCCGGCCGCACCTCAGTTCATCCGGTTAACTGCTGCACAGGCCCTGGCTGCGGGACTGATCCCCGCAAAATCAGGGGCTTCCACGTCATTTTTGAACGTGGTGGGAAACAAAGTTTTACGACTGGCAAAACCAGCTGCAGCAGAATCAACTTCTACGATACATGTTTCTGCGTTACCAGAGGTTCGAGCTGTCAAAGTAAGTTTCACTGTTGTACTGAAAGAATTAGAAAAAAAAAACAGTGTTTCCATTTTCGTTTTCCCGTTTTTCCCTTCTTCCTCTCCTCACTAGAATACAGGTCGCACTTTTAGATTTTCCCTCTTCGTTTATTTTTCCCTTTCCAGGCCCCATTTTCCCCGTTTTCAGGGAATTTCCCTTCGAAGTGAAGTTAAAATTTTGGTATTACTACAGCAGGAACCCCTGTTCACGAATCCCGGTCCAAGTACAGTGAATGTTGTTCGAGCGATTCCCGCAGCAACAATGTCAACAGGAGGTCACAGTCTTCTTTCTCCAGCAGTACGATAGCTATTTTCTCAGTTTTCCTCTTAAATTCATTAATTAGAAATCAATTTTGTTTGTTTTGCTTCAGAAACCATCGTCTCCGGTAAAGTCAACGACGAAACGTTTTTCTCCGCTCGACGATAATTTTGCCGTTCCGTCAGTCCCGAAACGGATAAAACCGAAAGTGGAAAATGTCTCTCCGCCACCCGAGCCCAGGAACGCGGCCCAGTCTTTCCTCGAAGCCAACGGGATCAAACCCAGAAGGCCTTGCAATTGCACCAAGTCGCACTGTCTTAAAATGTAAATACTAGAAAATAGAAACAAAATAATTAATTAGAAAAAATAGAATAGAGTAGAAAATAAGATAGAATAAAATAGTAAATAGAAAAAAAATAAACTAAAAAGTGCATTAACAAAGTAAAAATAAAATAATCCTCAGATTAATTAATATTGTAGTGTTTCGTGTAAGATGTGCTGTAACCTGTCGTTTTCTTTTCTCAAGGTATTGTGAGTGTTTCGCCAACGGGGAGTTCTGCAACGGCTGCAACTGCGTCTGCTGCTCAAACAACATGGCGCACGAGACCGACCGGTCGGCTGCAGTCAAGTCCCTGCTCGACAGGAATCCCAAGGCCTTCAAGCCGAAGGTCGGCATCGGCTGGGGAACGGAAACAGTGCAACAAGCAAAAGGCTGTCACTGCAAGAAATCGGGGTGCTCCAAGAACTATTGCGAATGCTACGAGGTAAGGGTGTTTGGAAATAGTTCGTCACTACGACTCAGTGCACCCATCCATTTCATTCAAAGTGCAGTTGAGAAGATTCACTGGGCTGTATTGGGGTTTGAAAATAGTACCCCACTACGGCCCAGTGCACTCTGTTTGGTTTCAAGTGCCGTTTCAGAGTATACACTGGACCGTAGTGGGGTTTTGAGATAGTACCCCACTACGACCCAGTGCACGCCACTGTTCCATTTTAATGTGCTGTTCTGTGAACGTACTGGGGCGTAGTGGGGTTACCTTTTCTACCTTAAACAATGATCATATTCATCTAATTTTAAATTTTGAATGATGGAATAGGCCAAGCTGGCATGTTCGTCTGCATGTCGCTGCATTGGTTGCACCAATACTGGGATCAAGTTCGGGAAACTGCGAATCGCCAACCAGAAACACAGTCAACAGACTTGCTTACTCGCACGACCCAACGACTCACGAGACGAAGAAACGGACCAGTCAGCTGGGCTGCTCTCCACTCGGTAAGTATTTCTTAAAGTTCGTTGTCGCATTGATTGAAGATTTGAAACTTTACAAATTCTGTCAACTGCAGAGCCTCATTCACGTCAGTCACTGACGAGGTCGTCGAGGCAACGTGCCACTGTCTGCTGGCCCAGGCCGAGGAAGCTCGCTTGGCGGGAAAAGACAGCGTCGAAACTGAAGGCCTGGTCCTTGAAGAGTTTGGGCGATGTCTCCTGCAGATCATTGACGCATCGGCCAAAGCCAAAGGTGTGTTCCCCGCTTATCGTTGAGACTTGTCGCTCGAGTAACCGAAACTTGTATTTTTTGCAGGTTCTCCGGCACTATAACGTTTACGACAGACCTCTCTCGTTTGAAGAGAATTTTCAACGTTTTTTGTTTTCGGGACGTTTGCGTTTTCTCTTGTACATTGCGGGAAGAAAATTTACGGGGAGCTTCAAGAGTTTATTTCTTTCGGGGAAGAGCAGTATATTTTTTCATTATTATAATTATGAGACAGAATAATAAAGAAGTGTTAGTTTTTTTTGTATTAATCGGAAAAGTGAAGTATGCTGCTGCTGTTGTTGTAGAGCGACAACAGATGGTTATGGATATTCTGGTATGTTTACTAGACCTAGGGGAGAAAGGACATTGAACCGAGTATGTGAGTTTTTCCTTGTCTGGGGGAAAGCCATGCATTTTCCACGTTTTATTGAGAAATTTTGTAAGTAGCAATTAGTTCGGTAGTGAAAAGTGGTTGGTTAGTAACCGGTTTGTTTTCTAGTTGTGTGTGGAAGTTGGATTCAGTGACAGAATAAGCGTGAACTGTGACTAATGTTCACTTGATGAATGGTTTGCAAGTTGTAGTAAGTCATTATGCTATAGTAAGTGGTAGTTGTGCTAGAATTTTACTAATGGTCAAGTTACTGTAGTAGTAGTTAGTAGTTGTACTAGTAATTAGACTGGTAGTTGTTGAAGTAGTAGCAGTTGGTGAAGTAGAGACAGTGGAAGCAATAGCACTAGCTGTAAAAGTAGCAGTAGAAGCAACATTCGTTAAATTTAGTAGTAAGAAGTAGTAATAGCAGTAGTAGTAATTTAGTAGTAGTAGTAGTAGTAGCAGTAATAGCAGGAGTAGCAGCAGTAGTAGCACTAGTAGTAGTAATAATGAGTGAATGATGATGATTCGTCATAAGGCGTATACGCTACTGTGATAACAGTTCGTAACCCATGATAACATCTGATAACACATGATAACATGTGATAACACTGGGCTGAAAACTCCTGTACGAACTGGGTTGGTGAGAATCCAGTTTCTGTCGGGTTCTGTTTTCTTCCCAAATGCTTGTTAACCCTGATAACAGTTGATAACATGATAGCTAGCGATAACGTAGAGATAACACATTGTTAACCCTCGATAACACTTTTAAGCACGTTGATAACGTATGATAACACATTTACGCGTACTGATAACAGTGATAACGCATTGTTAACCCCTGATAACACTTGATCTACACTGATAACATATGATAACACGTAATAATGCTATTGTTAACCCTTGATAACACATTTACGCGTGCTGATAACAGTGATAACGCATTGTAAACCCCTGATAACACTTAACCCATACTAATAACATTTGATAACTCACTAATAACATATGATAATGCCATTGTTAACCTACGATAACACCGCTCAAGCTTTCTGATTACATGCGGTTGGCTCATAACCCATTGTTAACGCCTGATAACATGTGATAAGACATTGTTAACCCTCGATAACACTTTACCTATACTAATAACATCTGATAACGCTATTGCTTAACCTACGATAACACCGCTCAGGCTTTCTGATTACATGCGGTTGTCTCATAACCCATTGTTGACACCTGATAACACACTGATAACCACCTGATAACAGGCCTTATGCCCTCAGGCACAGAGAGCCTCTTCGAGACTTGCCGGTAAACCCAATGGCGACTTACCAGTACACACTCGGCATTCGTTCCACACACAAGTTTTCTCTCGAAAGTCCTAACTTTTGAATGAATAACTCGAACTGATAGTGCAAACTATCAAACTATGCCAACTACTCAATCAAAATGGCGGGTCTGAGTCGAATCTCTATCAGGAAATTAACCAGAAATCTTCTGGGAACAGTTCTAGTTTTCTATCTGGTTGTTAGTGTCTTCTCTAATGAACCGCAAAGTCATAAAAGGTAAGTTAATTAGTTCACTAACTATTTTTACTATTAACTGTTACTATTGACTAGTAGTTCGAAGTCTGTGGAAAGACAATCGATTGCATTCAACCCCAAGAAACGTTACATTCAAAGACCCTGGTCCGAAGATTCGCAGTGCAGGAACTTCACTATCAGGTTTGATAGTTAATTTAACTACTATTCTTAATTAGATTAAAATAATTTGAATTTTGTGTGTTCATTAGACGTGCGGCGAAGAAGGCGCTACCGCAGGTAGCGCTAGCCAGCTACCCGGGTAGCGGTAACACGTGGGTGAGATACCTGATTGAAGCCGGTAGCGGAATCAGCACCGGTAGCATTTATAAGGACGCCAATTTGTATTTTCTGGGTGAGTAAGCTTCGGATTGGTCGATTTTATTGTATCCAATTAGCTGATTTAGTGGCTTGGGAGAAGGGGGTTCGCAACTCGGAAGACTTGGTCGGTGTTATCAGTTGTTATCAGAGTGGTAACGGTACAATATCCGGCGACGTACGTGTGATGGTTGATTAAAGAAAAAGTTTGCGGTTTTGTGTGACGTTAGCAAAGTGTTATCAGCGTGTTATCAAATTGTTATCAGTCTGTTATCAGATTATCATCGCTGAATTACCCCGGACTGTGGTTTCGGTGAGAAATAACCGCTTTTTTCTTCAAGAAAATCCAATCACGTCCCTAAAACCTGAAGGTCACGAAATTGTTTGAGGTTAACGTCTTTGAGCTCCAGGTTTACGGTCTAGTTTACCTTTAGGGTCGTGGACTTGGAGGGCCTCAAGTGTTTGAGGTCCTAGAGTTTTAGGGTCCTGATTTTTGGGGTCGTAGACGTAAAGGGTCTGGATATGAAGGTTCTAGAGTTTTAGGGTCCTGTTTTTTGGGGTCCCAGACGTAGAGGGTCTGGATATGAAGGTTCTAGAGTTTTAGGGTCTTGATTTTTGGGGTCGTAGACGTAGAGGGTCTGGATGTGAAGGTTCTAGAGTTTTAGGGTCCTGATTTTTGGGGTCCTAGACGTAGAGGGTCTGGATATGAAGGTTCTAAAGTTTAAGGGTTCTGATTTTTGGGGTCCTAGACGTAGAGGGTCTGAATGTGAAGGTTCTAAAGTTTAAGGGTCCTGTTTTTTTGGGTCCTAGACGTAGAGGGTCTGGATATGAAGGTTCTTGAGTTTAAGGGTTCTGATTTTTGGGGTCCTAGACGTAGAGGGTCTGAATGTGAAGGTTCTAGAGTTTTAGGGTCTTGATTTTCGGGGTCCTAGACGTAGAGGGTCTGGATGTGAAGGTTCTAGAGTTTTAGGGTCCTGATTTTTGGGGTCCTAGACGTAGAGGGTCTGGATATGAAGGTTCTTGAGTTTAAGGGTCCTTGGGTCCTAGACGTAGGGGGTCTGGATATGAAGGTCCTAGAGTTTTAGGGTCGTGGAATTGAAACCTAGCTCAACAGATCCCTAATTCTTGTCGAGTCTAGATTTTCGAGTTCAAAGGTTTTAGGGTCTAGATTAACAGGTCTCTAATTCAATCAAGGCTAGAGTTTAGGGTCCTAGAATGTTAGGGTCCAGATTAACAGGTCCCTAATTCATTTAGAGTCTAGATTTTAAGGTCCTATGTTTTTAGGGTCTAGACTAACTGCACTTTAATTCGTGTAGAGTCTAGATTTTCAAGTTCAAAGGTTTTAGGGTCTAGATTAACAGGTCCCTAACTCAATCGAGGCTAGATTTTAGGGTCCTAGACTGTTAGGGTCTAAATTTTAAGGTCCTAGACTGTTAGGGTCTAGATCAACAAGTTCCTAATTTATCAGGATCTACATTTTAGGGTCCTAGACTGTTAGGGTCTAGATCAACAAGTGCCTAGTTTATCAGGGTCTACATTTTAGGGTCCTAGACTGTTAGGGTCTAAATTTTAAGGTCCTAGACTGTTAGGGTCTAGATCTACTAGTCCCTAAGTTATCAGGGTCTAGATTTTAGGCTCCTAGACTGTTAGGGTCGAGATCTACCAGTCCCTAATTTACCAGGGTCTACATTTTAGGGTCCTATACTTTTAGGGTCTAGATTATAGGCTCCTACATTAACAGGTCCTTCAGTCGTAGAGTCCTGATTTAATGGTCCTAGATTGTTAGGGTCTAAATTTTAAGGTCCCCAAGTAATTTAGAGTCTACATTTCATGATCCTGGATTTAAAGGTCCTAGACTTCTAGGTTTACAAAATAAACAAGTCTCCATGTAACTATATTACCTCTAGTTTCTGTTCGAGGTCCCATAACTTAGGGTCGTGTACCACAGAGGTCCCTGATATAGGGACCGCTGAAAAACTAGGTTTCCTCGTAAGATTCTTAAACTTTTGTTCAAGGTTCCACTTGACGATTCTCAAATGAACATCAACTCAAAGTCAACTTTCACAATTAACCGTTAATGCTTTTCTTGAAGACCCGAAAGCGTGACGCTGTTTTTCCCTGTTTTTTAAACCCTTTTTCCTCCATTTTTCCCCTATTGTCATGAATACCGAACCACGTGATTCCTCGGTTGAGCGATTGGCGTCAAGTGGAAACTTTTCGCAGGTTCGTTACTTTGTCAAACATTCATAAAAACACGGAAAACAAACACAAAACTCTTGTGTGAAGCTCCAACCCAACCCATGTTCCGTGAAAACTACAGGAAAGGCCAAAAAATGGAACCGAAAACAACCTTATGGAACCTAAGAAATGAGTAATGATTTGAGTTTGTAGATTTTTAGGGTCTATAACTAAATTTGGGGTCCTAAAAGTGAAATCTAGGGTCTTAGATTCAAAAGCTCAGGTCTTAACATCTTAATTTAGGGTCGTAGAAGTGATTGTATGTCTCTGAAACAGTCCTGAATCATTATAGTACCGAATGATTTCGGTTCAGAAAGTAGAACTAGGGTCCTAAAAGTGAATTAAAATCAAATCTAGGGTCCTGAAGGCAGAGCGAGGTCCTAAAAGCATTATTTCGGGTTGTAAAATCTAAATCTACGGTGGTAGAGTTAATCTCACGGCCCTAAAACTCTCTTGAATCGCTATACTAGCGAATTAGATCGGTTCAGAAAGTATAGCTAGGGTCCTAAAATTAAAACTAGGGTCCTAAAATTAAAACTGGGGTCCTTAAAATGAAATCTAGGGTCCTGAAGGCAGAGTGAGGTCCTAAAAGCATAATTCCGGGTTCTAAAATCGAAATCTAGGGTCGTAGAGTTAATCTCACGGCCCTAAAACTGTCTTGAATCGCTATACTAGCGAATTAGATCGGTTCGGAAACTATAACTAGGGTCCTAAAAGTAAAACTGGGGTCCTTAAAGTGAAATCTAGGGTCCTGAAGGCAGAGCGAGGTCCTAAAAGCATAACTTTGGGTTCTAAAATCTGAATCTACGGCGGAAGAGTTAATCTTACGGCCCTAAAACTCTCTTGAATCGCTATACTAGGGAATTAGATCGGTTCAGAAAGTAGAACTATGGTCCTAAAAGTAAAACTAGGTCCTTAAAATGAAATCTAGGGTCTTGAAGGCAGAGCGAGGTCCTAAAAGCATAATTCCGGGTTCTAAAATCTGAATCTACGGCGGTAGAGTTAATCTTACGGCCCTAAAACTCTCTTGAATCGCTATACTAGGGAATTAGATCGGTTCGGAAACTATAACTAGGGTCCTAAAAGTAAAACTGGGGTCCTGCAAAGTAGGACGCCTTGTATTGTAGCTGCCAAGTTATAGTCATCCTTTACGAAAACAAATGGCGGCTAATCTCTTTTGTGGACTACATTTTGTATAATATTCCCATATAGTGTCAAAAAATTTGATATTTATTGTTGTATTTACCCGATTTTCCAGGTTTCTGGGGCGAATTGTGTGACTGGGACAGTGGCGAGACGATCGTGCAAAAGACCCACGACTGCGGCCGCCATCACGTGGGTTCCTTTAGCAACGGAAGCGGGATACTGCTAATGCGCAACCCTTACGACGCCATCTTGTCTTTTCACAATTTCTTATACGGAGGACATACGGGATACGCGCCCAGTAAAAACTTTCAAAAAAAGGGTAAAAATTCTATCTTGAATTATGTAGTAAGTTATACTTGTAAATATATTATTTACATTATATTTCACGTTTATAATATCGATGTATTATTTTTTATTGTAAAATGTAATCAAATTTAAACAGTCATAATAATGTAGTAAATTTCGTAAAATATTATTATGAAGTATCCATATTTAGACAAAATTTTATGTCATATATACTTACGAAATGAGAAAAATTTTCTAAAATTTAAGAATTCAATTTTTAATTTTGGATTTTTGAAAGAATGGCCCGAGTTCGTTTCGTACCAAGCGAGACACTGGCTCTCGATGACACACAACTGGACGACCTTTGCCGATAGATTGTTGGTCCTGCATTACGAGTCGCTGATCGAGGACCCAATCCCGCAGCTTCGTCGAGTCCTGGATTTTCTCAATTTGCCCATAGATGAAGAACGGCTGAACTGCTTGCAGGTTTTTGATATCTGCTTTGATAATGTTAAGACACGTTCGGTAGCTTTTAGTTGATTCGTTTAGAAATATCCGAGAGGCAAATTTAAACGAAAGGGAAAATCAGCTCTCGACGAGGTGGATCGCGAAACCATATTCCCGCCCAAGATGCGGGAGAAGTTAGACCACGTCGTGCGATACGCGGATCACATCATCAGAAAGACAGGCAATCCTGGCGTGCCATTCGAACTCTATCGTTTCTACGATAACGAGAAACAGCTGCGGAAAACTATGTCGAGGAAAGAGGAAAAGTCAAAACAGGACGAGAAGTCGCTTTTGCAGAAGTACATCGAGTGGAGTCCTCGTCTGATTTCAATGCTGACTCTCGACCCCCTTGAAGCTCATGTTAAGGAGAGTCGTTCGAGCCTGAGCCATATGTGGGACATAAAATTTGACAAAAGTTTTCCCGACGTATCGTTTTTAGAGAAAACGTTCAACGGGAAGACCAGAAAACGCAGAAGCAGGTCTGTCAAGACGTGAGGTTTTAACGAGAGGGAAACTATCGACTGTAAATCGTTGCTCAACTTTTCCGATCAAACGTTAAGTTATTTTAGACACCCAACAAAATTTCTGTTTATTTTATCCCATGCTAAATGTTCACTGTATACAATGAAATACAAAGAAAAAAATTAAGTTTGAATACAAAGGAGAATTAAGTTTTCAAAAATCGTTTTCCTTTAACGCTGATTTTGCCTGTAATCTGAGTTTTGGATCAAGAAAAGGGTACGAAAGGATGAAAAACGACAAAAAACACCGCAGACAGAAAGGAAAAAGAAAAATTTCCATCGATAAATCCACAAAAACAACGGGAACAGTTGAACTGTTTGACGTTGAGGAAAAACGTTAAACCGAAACGCCAGTATGAATAATGTTTAAGAAAATATCAGAGTGAAAAATCGTTATCGAATATCGTTTACGACAACCGGGACTGAAGAAATTCTGGTTTTCAAAAACGTGGAGGCAGTATACCAAAAGAAAGCGAGACGGAGAGCCAATTGACAGTACAGTTGACTAGATTAGCTGACATCAATTGACACGCAGGCTTAACGTCAAATTCATCTGTGGTAGTGCGAGAGCTTGCGGGAAAAAAAAGCTTTGGAAAAGGCAAACAAAAAGAAATGGCTTAACACGTAAGAAACAATGAACAGCTGATTTTTTTTGAGCCGTTTAGACTTCTTCTGCCTTCTCGAAGCAAAAAAAAAAATGTTCAAGAAAAACAAGTACGACATGAAACTGATAAAAATTTTCCTTTAGCGGGCGTTTTAAAAGCTTTGCAGGGGGAAAACGAGCCCCTGACAGTGCGTGTGCAGGAACTAGGGGCAGCTTTTAGTAAAAACTTGGGAAATGTGATGTAGGAAAACTACTTGTGAGAAAACGAGCCGGTCGAAGCCGACCTGTGGAAATGCACGTTCTGCCATTTGCCTTCGCGACGGTGCCAGACGCGCGTCTCTTCCGTCTGGTGGGTGTGAGGGACTCCTTGCCTGTTTTTTTAAATAATTAGTAAAATTGTAAAATTCATCCATAACAGTTCATATACACAGTTTGACAGTTAAGTAGTTGTAGTTTTCCCCGTAAGGATTCCTTTGTTTTCCCTTTTCTTCCCTCCGTGCTATATGTCATCCTACGTTTCTAAATTTCCCTTTCCCTTTATTTTCCTTTTTTTCGGGGAAATTCCCCTGTGTTAAGACGGAAAAACGCCATCTAGCGGTAGAAATTAGAACTAAGTTGCGGTTTATCTGAAAACTAAACGTAAGCGTTGCATTTTACGGAACTCTTTCATTATTGTTATTATACTTTATGATTTATAAATTATCAAATATGATTAAATTTTATGGGTTTCTTACTTGTCAATCGACTGGGTGAGGCGAACGTAAGCGATGGAAGCGGCGTCCTCGCCGAGCATGTGAACGTGCGGGTTGAGTATCAGCGTGTTGACAGCTTTGTTGTTTTTGCTCGTCACTGCAAAAAGCAGCACAAATATTTATTAACGTTCAGTAGTTAAGCAACACTGATTGTTACAAAGTAAGTAGTAGTCATGTTTACCGTGATCGAAATAGAACTTGTGGAACTCCAGGCCTTCGACCAAATTTCCGAGGGCCTCGGGCTCGAACGCGGTTAAATGCGGGTCGCAGAGTTTCCTAGCAACAAGTTATTCGAAACATAATTCACTACTTAATGTATAAAGTCAGATATTAAATAGTTTTTATTTCACGAAACGATAGTTTACGAGTAAGTGTCGAAGTCGCCTTTGCTGATGGCCTCGAGTAGCTGCTCCGTCACTTTGAGGATCTCCTGCTTCTTGCCTGCTGAATTTTATATTCATATTAATGTAGATTTTAGTGATTTCAGTTGAGTTGGCTTACCGGTGCTGTGCGTATTGTTAGGCAGGTAAACGTTAGTCTTGACTGGGCACACAAGTCGAATATCTGCACAAATTCAAATATATTTTAATTAAATTAATTGATAATTACTAATGCTATAAATATGACTAATTACAGAGAAAATTAGGAATTATTTTACAATTTTGTAGATATTTTCCCTGTGAAATTTTCTTTGGTATTTTCATTTTTCTGTTTAGGTGAGTCAGGACGAGTTACTTCTGACTCGCCCGTCCGAGTCAAGTCCTTGACGGCGAGTTACCAAGTCCCGTTAACCGACTGCAAAAGCAGCTGAAGACCCTGAAACGAGTCAGCTTGACTTACTCTCTGCCTCTGACTCATCCGCCTGAGTCGCCATGAGTTGGCTCTGAGTCGCCTGACTCACCAGCGCCGGATCCTCCGGCTGGTTCCAGCACAGGAGCAACTCCCTCAGTCGACTAGAACTCGGCATTGACTGACGATAGCAGACGAAAAAATCTTGTCTATTCTAATAGATTCAGTTTCCCCCTTTTCCCTTTTTCCCCTCTTGGCCTGAAAATAGCAGTTTCCCCCTTTTTCCCCTCCGTAATAGAATAGCGTTGAATACTTTTAAATTTCCCCTTTTCCCCTTTTCTCCTCATTGGTCCGAAAATAGCAGTTTCCCCCTTTTTCCCCTCCGTAATAGAATAGCGTTGAATACTTCTAAATTTCCCCTTTTCCCTTTTTCTCCTTATTGGTCCGAAAATAGCAGTTTCCCCTTTTTCCCCTCGGTAATAGAATAGCGTTGAATACTTTTAAATTTCCCCTTTTCCCCTTTTCTCCTCATTGGTCCCAAAATAGCAGTTTCCCCCTTTTTCCCCTCCGTAATAGAATAGCGTTGAATACTTCTAAATTTCCCCTTTTCCCTTTTTCTCCTTATTGGTCCGAAAATAGCAGTTTCCCCTTTTTCCCCTCCGTAATAGAATATCAATCCATACTTCTAAATTTCCCCTTTTCCCCTTTTCTCCTCATTGGTCCGAAAATAGCAGTTTCCCCCTTTTTCCCCTCCGTAATAGAATAGCGTTAAATAATTCTAAATTTCCCCTTTTCCCCTTTTCTCCTCTTGGCCTGGAAATCTCAGTTTCCCCTTTTTTCCCCTCCGTAATAGAATATCAATCCATCGTTCTAAATTTCTTTTTTCCCTTATTTTCCTCTTTTGAGACTCGATCTTCCCTTTTTCCAGGGAATTTCCCTGCAAAGTGCAAATACTGTCTAATGACCCGTAACTTGTAAAGTATGGTAAACAGCAGGAGCTACACACCGACACACTTACACACCTCTGTGTTACACACTCACACACCTTACACACCCTACACACCCCGAGTAAACAAAGCCATTGTGCGGGCTCTGAAACAGCTGATCAACTTGGAAGCGAGATAGCAATGCGGGTAATGGAGATAACCCTTGATAACACGTGACCGATTAAGTGGATGATAACAGGTGATAACACGTGATAACAGGCTGATAACACGTGTGACGCACGACGCCGTAGACGCGCAGGTGGCGTCTGTGTCATCGGCACTTGAGTTGTTTTGATACGGGCAACTCGCCAGATGGCTCATCCACCAACTCACACACTTCACACACCTCCCACAACATCCAAATCCCACGTGGGAAAAGTTGGGATAATGTAGGAAGATTTGGGCGAACGTGGGAAGATTTAGGAGACCGTGGGAAAAGGTGGGAGAACTTGGGAAGATTTGGGAGAATGTGGGAAGACATGGGAGAACTTGGGAAGATATGGGGAAAAGTGGGAAAATTTGGGATAATGTGGGAAGATTTGGGAGAATGTGCGAAGATGTGGGGAAAATTGGGAAGATTTGGGAGACAGTGGGAAAAGTTTGGGAGAATGTGGGAAGATTTGGGAGACAGTGGGAAAATTTGGGAGAATGTGGGAAGATATGGGAAAAAGTGGGAAGATATGGGAGAACGTGGGAAATTTTGGGATAATGTGGGAAGACATGGGGAAAATTTGGGAGAATGTGGGAAGATATGGGAAAAAGTAGGAAGATTTGGGAGACTGTGGGAAATTTTGGGAGACTGTGGGACAATTTAGAAGACCGTGGGAAAATTTGGGAGACCGTGGGAAACTGTGAGAAGATTTAGGAGACTGTTGGAAAATTTGGGATAATGTGGGAAGATATGGGAAAAAGTAGGAAGATTTGGGAGACTGTGGGACAATCTAGGAGACCGTGGGAAAACTGTGGGAGAAGATTTGGGAAACCGTGGAAAGGTTGGGAGAACGTGGGAAAATATGGGAAATTTTTTGGGAAGACCTGGAATACTTGGGAAGATCTGGGAGATCGTGGGAAAATTTGGGATACCGTGGGGAAATTTAGGAGACCGTGGGAAAATTTGGGAAAAAGTGGGAAAAATCAGATTCCCAACAACGAATCTTAAGAAACCTACGTAAAAATCAAGGCTTACACCATTATTCACCACGGTTAATCATGTTATCATCATGTTATCAACCTGTTATCAACTGTTATCAAGTGTTTTCTTATCCACTTTCCCAGTCTTCTATTCAGAGATTTACAAAGCGACAACCTATCCCGTTGCATTTTTCTGCAGCTGTTATCAGTTGTTAATATCATGTTATCAACTGCTATCAACTGTTATCAGCTGTTATCAAGTGTTTTCTTATCAACTTTCCCAGTCTTCTATTCAGATTTACAAAGCGGCAACCTATCCCTTTGCATTTTTCTGCAGCTGTTATCAGTTGTTATCAGTTGTTATCAACATGTTATCACATGTTATCAGCTTTCCAGAAAGTACCAAAAAAACTTGTTTTTCTCACCTCAAACGCTAATACACGCAATAAACCGTTTAGGCGAATCGCACTGTGCTGACGGGGTGGACAGCACAGCCTGTTATCACTTGTTATCATCATGTTATCAAGTGTTATCTACACGTTATCATCTAGCTTTCCCTGCGTTTTGTCCCACTCTTACTGCTGCATTCCCTGTTATCATGTGTTATCAGGTGTTATCTACACGTTATCATCAGTCTTTGGCTGCGTTTCGTCCTACTCTTACTGCTATATTCGCTGTTATCATGTGTTATCACGTGTTATCATCATGTTATCATCAAGCTTTCCCTGCGTTTCATCCGCTCTTACTGCTGTATTCCCTGTTATCATGTGTTATCACGTGTTATCATCATGTTATCATCAAGCTTTTCTTGCGTTTCGTCCTACTCTTATTGCCGTATTCATTGTTATCACGTGTTATCGTCAAGCTTTCCCTGCGTTTCGTCCTACTCTTACCGCTGTATTCCCTGTTATCACGTGTTATCATGTGTTATCAGCCTTTTGGTAAGTGCGGCCTCCACAGGGGGTGGGACGTTTTCGGTGGGGAAGGATTTTTCAATCATATTTCCCGTGGGGTCCAAGTCGCAAAGTTGGCGGCAAAGCGACACGCAAAGATCCGCTCGTAAACTTTCCGGTAAAAGGCTGGACTACATCAATGCTTCCACTTTTTTCCCTTTTTCCCCTCCCCTCCCCCTCCCCCCCCCCCATGCTTGAAAATGTCAATTTCCCCCTTTTCCCCCCGTCCTCCGCTTGAAAATGTCAATTTCCCCCTTTTCCCCCCTCCTCCGCTTGAAAATATCAATGTCCCCTTTTCCCCTCCTCCGCTTGAAAATATCAATTTCCCCCTTTTTCCCCCCTCCTCCGCTTGAAAATATCAATTTCCCCCTTTTTCCCCCCTCCTCCGCTTGAAAATATCAGTGTCCCCTTTTTCCCCCTCCTCCGCTTGAAAATATCAATTTCCCCCTTTTCCCCTCCTCCGCTTGAAAATATCAATTTCCCCCTTTTCCCCCCCTCCTCCGCTTGAAAATATCAATGTCCCCTTTTTCTTCCCTCCTCCGCTTGAAAATATCAATTTCCCCCTTTTTCCCCCTCCGCTTGAAAATATCAATTTCCCCGTTTTCCCCCCTCCGCTTGAAAATATTAATTTCCCCTTTTTTCCCCTCCGTGCTACAGAGTAAAGCTACATTGGTAAATTCACTTTATCCTCCATGTCCCCTTTTCCCTCTTCCCCCATTTTCCTTCTTTAAGGGAATTTCCCTGCAAAGTGGAGGCACTGAACTACATGCAAATGATGATAACGCACTGATAACACGATGATAACACAACTTTCTTGCTAACAAGTGATGATAAGAGGGACGAAGATTTTTTTTTTGAAATGAATGAAATTTTGGCGGGAAAATTTTGTACCCGATGTGGCGGAAGAGCGCGGATCCAGCCGCTGCTGCTGCTGCTGCTGCTCTGCGGAATAACGTAAAGCGGAGGTGGAATAGTAGTAGTAGTAGTAGTAGTAGTAGTAGTAGTACTAATAATATAAGTAGAAATAATACTGAGTGATGATTCGTATAAGAAACTCAAGTGTTGTACTGAAAAGAAAGGATTAGGATCAATGAACAAGTCTATTATATCATATATTATATATAATTACGTATAATTTATTATATTATTATAATTATCATATTATTATTATATTCTATATATAATATTATTATTAGTTATCATTATAGCTTAATAACAGTGTAATGAAGATAGTAGTAAAAGTAATTTGAGGGATTTAGGAAAAAAATATATAAAAGGGGTCCGAAACTCCGAGGAAAAGTGTGGGGAGATTATTTGATAACATATGA
Source organism: Eulimnadia texana (assembly GCA_002872375.1). Classification (NCBI taxonomy): domain Eukaryota; kingdom Metazoa; phylum Arthropoda; class Branchiopoda; order Diplostraca; family Limnadiidae; genus Eulimnadia; species Eulimnadia texana. Next base: position 18,122,545 of record NKDA01000001.1, read on the forward strand.
TAACAGGTGGATAACAGTGATAACATGACCTAGGTGTACGAAGATAACTGCAAGTTTCGGAAAGCTTTGGGGAAAAGTGTAGGAAGATTATTTGATAACATATGATAACACGGAGATAACATGGAGATAACAGGTTTGATAACAGTGATAACATGACCTAGGTGTATGAAGATAAGTGCAAGTTTCGGAAAGCTTTGGGGAAAAGTGTAGGAAGATTATTTGATAACACATGATAACACGGAGATAACAGGTTTGATAACAGTGATAACATGACCTAGGTGTACGAAGATTACTGCAAGTTTCGGACCCCTTTTTTGCTTTTGCTGAACTCGTCTACTACTTGTAGAGGTCGAACGGTTAGAAAAGGTGAAAATTTATGTGACCTAATGCTGTTCAAAGCTTCCTTGACCTCGTTTGACCTCGTTTGACCTCGTTTTGACCTCGTTTTGACCTCGATTGATACCTATGGTAGTAGACAAGTACAGGCTAAAGCGACTTTCTCTGTTGTAGGTAGCGGAATTTTTTTTTTTTTTGCTAACGACTGTACCATACGACAAATAATAAATTAGTAATAAATATAAATAATATAAATAAATTTAAATAAATATAAATAAATATAAATAATATAAATATAGATAAATAATCTAAATATAGATAAATATATATATTAATAAAAGTAATAATATAAATGAGAAAATAAGAACTAAAATGATACCACACGGGTATTCATACGCTACTGAAACTAGTACGAGAATATAAAAACGTAGCAATCAGTAACTAAGGTATCAATAAGAATAATATGGTGGTGATACTACTGCTAGTCAGGACCCTGGTAGCACCAAACATGACGTCTTTTTGACACTGACTAAACCCCCTCTACCACACGACGCAGATACCCCGTCCACGCCGACGCCGCACACGCATTGTCAACCGATGATAACAACCGATAACACGACCGTGATACCCACTGCGGTATCAAAAGTACCAGCCGGGTAGCCGTGAAAGCAGCAGTGTTAGGAGTTGGAAGCTAGCAGAAAGCTAATGCTGGCTAGTAACGCGATAGCCAGTGAGTAAAGTGAGTAAAAGTATCGCTAGAAGTAGCAGAGAGTAATAAAAGTAGCAAGGGTAGCAAAGTAGCAGTTAAGGAATATTTAAAGTTTCGGTTTAAAAGTAAACAAGCAACTTATCGATACTACAGTAGAAAGTAAGTCAGGGTACCAGCAATACCGGTTGCGGTAGCGAGAGCACCGATTTAGGTATCAGAGGTAGCAAAAGTGTCAATTTGAGTATCTGACGTGTCGGTTAAAAAGTAGCAAGAGACGTATCGAGACTAGATTAGAACCAAGTCAGACTGTCTACGGGTATCGATTAGGGTAGCAGAGGTATCAAGGTAGCAAATTTAAGTATCCGACGTATCGATACTAAACTTAAAGTAAGTCTTAAGTGCTTAGTAAGTCGGGGTATCTACGGTATTGATTGGGGTAGCACGGGTATCAAAGAGGGTAGCAGAGGTATCGATACCTTCAGGATCCTTGGCGATCACAGTGGAACTGCGGTCGACTCCTCCCTTGTTCTTATCTGCAAATAGAAATTCAGTAAATGAAAAGAAAAATAGAAATAATAGTTGAAATATAATAAGAATAATCAGTATTCAATTAAGAATAATATTAATTATTATTATTTAATTTGATTTAATTTAATGTAATTATTAATCACTATTATTATTATTACTCGTTTATTAATTCATTGTTTATTAATATTATTTATTAATTATTAATTAATTAATTATTATTTACTAATTTATTACTCATTATTTAGTATTATTACTCAATTAATAATAATAATAATTATGCGAACAATCAATAAAAGAACATTTACATCAATAATAATAATAATTATAGTGCTACTACTACTAGTACTACTACCACCAGTACTACTACTGCTGTTACTTCTACTATTGCTACTACTGTTACTACTACTACCAGTATTACTGCTACTGATACTACTGTTACTACTACTACTACTACTACTACTATCACCAGTACTACTACTACGGTTACTACTACTACTGTTACTACTACTACTACTACTACTATCACCAGTACTACTACTACCAGTATTACTACTACTATTACTACTGCTACTACTAAAAATAATGATACTAAAAACAAAAGTAATAGTAAAAAAAAGTGAACCTTTGGGGTCGTCGTCGTCGATTGTGTTGCTGCTATCCGTCGACTCCTTGACGTTGGATCCTTCGCTCTTCTTGGCTATAATGCTCCTGCCTACATTTCAATACACAAACAAATATACAGTATATAATATATTATTATAAATATTTATATATATATATATTGTTATATAGTATACAAACAAATATTCAGTATATAATATATTATTTTAAATACTTATACATATATTGTTATATAGTATACAAACAAATATACAGTATACAATCAGTGTTTCCCCTTTTTGCAGGGAAATTCCCTGAAAAAGGGGGGGAAATGGGGTCTGAAAAGGGAAGAAGAAGAGAAGAGAGTAAAGAGGAAATCTAGACCCTGTATACTCTTACACGAAGGGGGGAAAAAGGGGGAAGATAAGGGAAGAGGGAAAATGGAAAATTGAAAAGTGGAAACACTGTATACAATATATTATTATTATATATATTTATATTTATTTCGTTATACAGTATACAAACAAATATACAGCCATTAGCAAAGAAAAAGTATCCACCTCAACTAAGCCACTAGGCCTGTTTTGGCCAAAACCGTTCGGGCAAACGGTCTACAGACTTACGGTTTCCTTGGTTCTATTGACCGCTGTAGTAATGGATAAGTTCGTTTCTAAGTCTGGATTCACACTAGGCTTGTTTTGGCCAAAACCGTTTGGGCAAACGGGGTACAGAAATACGATTTTCTTGGTTCTGTTGACCGCTATAGTAATGGATAAGTTCGTTTCTAAGTCCGGATTCACACTAGGCCTGTTTTGGCCAAAACCGTTTGGGCAAACGGGCTACTGAAATACAATTTTCTTGGTTCTATTCAACGCAGAACGCAAGGTAGTTGAAGCAAAATGGTTGTTTTGTCCCAGACAATGCTTAGGAAAACCACCAGTATGCTCTGAAGTCTTATGATACGTTTTCTGCAAGTCGTTTGCCCAAACGGTTTGGTCGAAACAGCCCTAGTATGAACCCGGCTTAACTTGACTTGGCCCTCAGTCCGAGCCCTACCATCCCCATCTCAGCCCTACAATGGATCCTCCATAGGCCTACTCGATTGGGAGGGTCTAGCCTACTTTTGACATCCCCAGTGGTATTTCTCTAAGGGTCCATTTCAGGGGGTCCATTTTAGGGGGTCCATTTCAGGGGTCCATTTTAGGAGGTCCATTTTAGGGGGTCCATTTCAGGGGGTCCATTTTGGCCCGAGTCCATTTCTTCCAGATACCCTTAGATATGGGTGGATACTTTTTTTTGCTCATGGCTGTACTGTGTTAAATGCTTCTATTAAGAAGCATGTTAAATTATACGGATGCATACAAAGATATGAAATATGGTTAATTTCATATCTCTGTTTGCCTGTATCTTAGTTTATATTATTTATATAGGATTTTAAATATTATTTAGTGTAAATATTACTGGAGAAATTCCTCGTGGCCAGCATGGTCGTCAAGATGGCTCCCTGGAAAAATAAATTAAATATTATAATTTATGTAATATATTTATTTCTTTATTTATTTATTAAAATAATTTATTATTTAATTAAAATATTAAATTAATTTATTTATTAAAATTCACTTAATATAGATAATTAACCATGCAACACATTAAATTACTTATATACATTAATATAGTAAATATTATTATACTATATGTTAATATTATTATTATATTTTGTTATTGTCATATAATATTGCGTATTATATATTAATATATTAATTATATTAATTACATATATTAAAAAATTATAATAAATCGTGATAGTTGTAAAAATAATTTTTGCTCAATCGGTATCCAGACTTTTGAATATCCGATATACCATTTATAATATTAATAATTATATATTTAAAATATAATAAATAATTAATTTTAATGTAAATTTGATTTGAGACCTTTAATTTGCGGCGGGCGTTGAATTTCTTCAAGCAGTCGACCGTCTCTTGCCTGTGCACCACCGACGCCACTCGTTCACGTTGCTGCGGGGAAAAAAAACACAAAAAAACGTTAAAATAAAATATGAAATCGTCATTAAATTATTATATCAACATTAAATCTTACGACACGTAAACAATAGCAATTCAAATAAATCGTAATATTCGCTGGAAAAATTGTTCGACGCCAGCGCCATCTAGCGGTGAAAAATGAAACTATTTCTTGTTTTGATGGCTGAAAATTTAAAATTTTTTGGGGGAAGATATCAAAATGCTTCAGTTTAAGAAATAAAATACGAATTTATAAGATATTTCAATACATTTTATCACTAATAATTTGAATTTCATAAGATATAAGAGAGCCATCTAGCGGCGAAATCGCAAACTTTTAACGGATATTTCAAAATTCAGTGACTAAATTTCCAGTAAATTAAGAGTGAAATAAATAGCTACACATCATACTGTTCCTGTGTTAAATACGTTGATAATGTTTGTTTGTTTGTTTTAAAAAATTAAATAAAATAATTGTTAGTGTGTGAAATAGTGTTTGAAAAAAAAAAATAATAAAATAAAATCGTAATTACGCAGATCCACGGATGTTTGAGCGCCTCGGCGGCAGTGATTCGTTTGGCCGGGTTCACCGTCAGCATTTGGTTGATTAGATTCTTGGCTTCCGGCGTGACCGTGTCCCATTCCGGCGACGGATACTTGTATTAAATACAAAAATAATATTAAATATTATTCCAATGCAAATTAAATATGGGAAAATATCAGTGTTTCCACTTCTTTTTTTTCCTTTTTTTTTTTGCAGGGAAATTCCCTGAAAAAAAGAAGGGAAATGGGGGTCTAGAAAAGGGAAGAAGAAGAGAAGAGAAGAGGGGAAATGGAGTCTGCAAAAGGGAAGAAGAAGAGAAGAACAGAGGGTAACGGGAAAATCTAGACGTTGTGTATTCTAGCACGGAGGAGGGGAAAAGGGGAAGAATAAGGGAAGAGGGTAACGGGGAAATCTAGAGATTGTGTCTTCTAGCACGGAGGGGGAAAAGGGGAAGATAAGGGAAGAGGGTAATGGAGAAATCTACGACATTGTGTATCTAGTACGGAGAGGGGAAAAATAAGGGAAGAAGGTAACGGGGAAGTCTAGACATTATGTCTTGTAGCACGGAGGGGGGAAAGGGGAAGAATAAGGGAAGAGGTAACGGGGAAGTCTAGACATTATGTCTTCTAGCACGGAGGGGGAAAAAGGGGAAGAATAAGGGAAGAGGATAACGAGGAAATCTAGAGATTGTGTCTTCTACCACGCAGGGGGGAAAAGGGGAGAAATAAGGGAAGTGAGGGAAAAGGGAAAATGGAAAAGTGGAAACACTGGAAAAATATAACATGAAAGTGTTAAAAAATCAAGGAAACTACAAAATAATTATATAATTAATATAATATATATAGTTATTATTAATATATATAGTTGTTATTAATATATTAATATTATTATAATAGTTAATATTATATAAATATTAATATAATATATATAATAATCGTTAAAATAACCAGTATTTAAAATTTCATACTTTAAAAACAATAATTTAAACCTAAAATAATATTATTAAAGTAGAAAATAATTAATCAGGGTTTCCGCTGAAAAATTTTAATCAAATTCCCTGACTTTTCCCCGATTTCCCTGACAATTTTCCCTATTTTTCCCTGACTCTTTAAACGCATTTGAGCAAAGGTTAGTTGAAACTGAGTGAAAGCTGAGTGAAAACTGAGAGGAGTGACAACTCAAATTTCCCTGATATTTCCCTGACATTTTTCCCCATTTTTCCCTGACTTTTTAAACGCATTTGAGTAAAGGTTAGTTGAAACTGAGTGAAAACTGAGTGGAGTGGCAACTCAAATTTCCCTGACATTTCCCTGTATTCCCTGAAGTTTCCCTAACAATTTTTCCCTATTTTTCCCTGACTTTTTAGACCCATTTGAGCAAAGGTTAGTTGAAACTGAGTGAAAACAGAGTGAAAACTGAGTGGAGTGGCAACTCAAATTTCCCTGACGTTTCCCTGTATTCCCTGAATTTTCCCTGACGATTTTCCCCTATTTTTCCCTGACTTTCTAAACGCATTTGAGCAAAGGTTAGTTGAAACTGAGTGAAAACAGAGTGAAAACTGAGTGGAGTGGCAACTCAAATTTCCCTGATATTTCCCTGTATTCCTTGAATTTTCCCTGATTTCCCCGTTTTCCGGGTCGAAACTGAGCGAAAACTGAGTGGAGTAGCAACTCAGGTTCCCTGACCTTTTCCTCATGTATAACCAATTCCCTGATATTTCCCTGTATTCCCTGAATTTTCCCTGATTTCCCCGTTTTCCAGGTCGGTGGGGAACCCTCGACTAATTCCTGCGTTTTCTATATAATACCAAAAATTTTTCTTTATTTTTTTTTATTTCTTATTTTCTTATTTTTATTTTATTAATTATTTCAGTTAACGAGTTATTTAATTAAAGTTAAAGTTAAAGTTAATTATTTTAATTCATTTAAAATTTACGTCGTAAGCTCCAGCTTTGATTTGGGCGTAGAGTCGGTGCTGATCCTCGTCCCAGAAGGGCGGGTATCCCACCAGCAGGATATACAAAATCACACCTGATTCATTGAAATTAATTAAATTTAATACTAATTAAGTAAATTTTTATTAATTCTGTATATTTTTTACCGCAGGCCCAAATGTCCACAGGTTTTCCGTAAGGTTCTTTTTTCAGGACCTCGGGAGAGAGATATCCAGGCGTTCCAGCAAATCCTGGAATAATAAATAATAATAAAAATTAAATTAATTAGAATTAAATAATTAAATAATAATTAAGTATTCATAAGTATTAATAGCAATAATAAAATTAAATAAATTGAAATTAAGTTATTAGTGAGTTTTTTTTTTAAAAATCGAATTAATTAAGATTTTATTAATGAAATTAATTTAGGGAAAAATTTATTTGGAAATAAGAAATTTTAATTAAAAATGAATTAATGTAAATTAAATTAATTAAATTGAAATTAGTAAATTAAGATTAATTAAATTAAAAATAACCAAAACCTGGAATAATAAATAATAATAAAATTAAACTAATTGAAATTAAATTATTAGTGAATTTAAAAAAAAATCGAAATAATTAAGATTTAATTAATCAAATTAATTTAGAGAAAAATTTATTTGGAAATAAGAAATTTTAATTAAAAATGAATTAATGTAAATTAAATTAATTAAATTAAAAATGAGCAAAACCTGGAATAATAGATAATAATAATATTAAATTAATTAGAATTAAATCGTAAGTGAATTATTAAAAAAATCGAATTAATTAAGATTTAATTAATGAAATTAATTTAGAGAAAAATTTATTTGGAAATAAGAAAATTGAAATTTTCTAAGTAGTAGTAGTAGTAGTAGTAGTAGTAGTAGTAGTAGTAGTAGTAGTAGTAATGGTAGTAGTAGTAGTAGCCAAAGTAGTATACGGCCCATAGGCCCTAGGCCTAGATACTGCATTGAAATGAAAAAAAATTTATATTTTTTTACCAAACCAGGCCTGCTGTTCGCCCTGCACTTCGATGGCCAGTCCGAAGTCGGCCAGTTTGACCGCAGCTCCCTTGGCTTTGCTCGCCAGCAGCAGGTTCTCCGGCTGTCAGGTCAAAGTTCAGGGAGGAAAAAAAAATTCGTTAATTAAAAAGAAAAAACTTAATTAATTATTGTTATTAATTATTATTATATTATTATGATTATATTATTTTATTATTATTATTATATTATTATGATTATATTATTTTATTATTATATTATTATTATTATTATTAAAGTTATATTACATTATTTTATTATTATTATATTATATTCTTATTATATTATTATTATTAAACTTATTGACTTTAATTAAGGTTCACCTTATTGATTTTCATAATTAAAATTTATTATTTTTTCGATTTTCTTATTTATTTAAGATTTTTTTTGATTAATTAATTTCATTAATTTAATTAAATCAGTTTTTAATTAGTATGATGAGTCAGCATATTGGAAAATTAATGTCTTCTAAATTTCTTTTTATTATTCAATCCGTGTTTCCACTTTCAATTTCCCCTTTCTTCCCTCTTCCCTTATCTTTCCCTTCCCCCTCCCTGCCAGCATATAAGGCTGTATTTCTAGATTTCCCCTTTTCCCTTTCTTCCCTCTTCCCTTATCTTTCCCCCTTCCCCCCTCCCCCTCCCTGCCAGCATATAAGGCTGTAATTCTAGATTTCCCCTTTTCCCTTTCTTCCCTTATCTTTCCCTACCCCCCCCCCTGCTGGCATACAACTCTGTAGTTCTAGGTTTCCTACTTTTCCCTTTCTTCCCTCTTCCCTTATCTTTCCCTTCCCCCCTCCCTACCAGCATATAAGGCTGTAATTCTAGATTTCCCCTTTTCCCTTTCTTCCCTTATCTTTCCCTCCCCCCCCCTCCGTACCAGCATATAAGGCTGTATTTCTTGATTTCCCACTTTTCCCTTTCTTCCCTCTTCCCTTATCTTTCCCTTTCCCCCCTCCGTGCCAGGATATAGGGCTGTATTTCTAGATTTCCCACTTTTCCCTTTCTCCCCTCTTCCCTTATCTTTCCCTTCCCCCCCCTGCTAGCATATAACTCTGTAGTTCTAGATTTCCCACTTTTCCCTTTCTTCCCTCTTCCCTTATCTTTCCCTCCCCCCCCTGTTAGCATATAACTCTGTAGTTCTAGATTTCCCACTTTTCCCTTTCTTCCCTCTTCCCTTATCTTTCCCTCCCCCCCTTACCGTGCCAGCATATAACGCTGTACTTCTAAGATTTCCCCCCTTTGCCCTTCTCTAATTTTTCCTTTTCAGACTCCATTTTCCCCTTTTTTTGCGGGGAAGTTCCCTGCAATGTGGAAACTTAATTAAATTAAATTAAATTAAATTAAATTTAATTTGTATTGAGAGTAAAAAAAAATGTCGGACTTTGAGATCTCGGTGAACGATGCCGTTCTGGTGGCAGTGGTGGACGCTCTCAAGGATCTGCTGGATGCAGTGCGACGCGTCCGCCTCGCTGTAGAACTCGCGGGCCACGATGTCCTCGAACAGCTCGCCGCCCGTTACCCTGTTGGCCAAGCAAGAAAATTATTTATTTATTCAGTTGTTTCCAGTCTGCAGGGAAATTCCCCGCAGAAAGGGGGGAAAATGGAGTCTGAAAAGGAAAAAATAAAAGAAGTGCAAGAGAGGGGAAATCTAGAAATACAGCCTTACATCCTGGTACCGAGAAGGGGGGGGGGGGGTAAGGGGAAAAATAAGGGAAGAAGGAAAAAAGGGAAAAGTGGAAAATCTAGAAATATAGTGTTATATCCTGCCACGGAGGAGGAAGGGGAAAGATAAGGGAAGAGGGAAGAAAGGGGAAATTGAAAGTGGAAACACTGATTGCAAAAACTAATTATTTAATTGTAGAAAGAATAAATAATTATAATAATAGAATATTTATTAATCATTAATAAACACTATTAATTATAATTATTTTAATAAAATATTTCTGTACACTTAATTAATATATTAAATATCAATAAATATGTATATATAAATATATAAATATAAATATATGTATATAACATATATATATATTTATATAAAATAGTAGTAATAGTAGTAATAATAGAAGTAAATAGTAGTAAAAATAAAATAAAGTAGTAGTAGTTGCAGTAGTAGTAGTAGTAGCAGCAGTAGTAGCAGCAGCAGCAGTTGTATTATAATATATAATATAAATATATATATAGATATATAATATAAATAAATATAATATATGTATATAAATAAATACAAGTGATTGATAATTAATCCCAATTAGTCGTTAAGATGCGGTTGTTATGGTGATTAATGATAGTTAATTAGGTCCTCATTAAAAATAATTAGTCCACTGTTCCCTGCTATTGCTGTATAATATTTGTGATCCATGTAAACAGTAGTGGTAGCAGTAGTTGTTGTTGTTGTTGTACCGGTAATAATAGTAGTAGTAGTAGATGTAGTAATAGTAGTAGTGGTATTAGTAGTAGTAGTACTAGTAGTAGTAGTAATAGCAGTAGCATAATAGTAGTAATAGTAGTTGTTGTTGTTGTTGTACCGGTAGTAATAGTAGTAGTAGATGTAGTAATAGTAGTAGTGGTATTAGTAGTAGTAGTACTAGTAGTAGTAGTAATAGCAGTAGTATAATAGTAGTAATAGTAGTAGTTGTTGTTGCCGTAGTCGTTGTAGTAGGGGTAGTAGCAGTAGTAGTAATAATAATAATAATAATAACAATAATAATAGTAGTAGTAGTAGTAATAGTAGTAGTAGCAGCAGCAGCAGTTGTAGTAGTAAAATTTTAGTAGTAGTGACAGCCATAATAGTAGTAGCAATAGTGGTGGTAGTAGAACTAGTAGTAGCAGTTAATAGTAGCAGTAGCAGTAGTAGTAGTAGTAGTACTGGTAGTAGTAGTAGTAGTTGTACTAGTAGTAGCAGTAGCAGTAGTAGTAGTAGTAGTAGTAGTAGTAGTAGTAGTATTAGTAGTAGTAGTAGCAGTAGTAGCAGTAGTAGTAGTAGTAGTAGTATTGGTAGTAGTGGTAGTAGTAGTACTGGTAGTAGTAGTACTGGTAGTAGTAGTATAGATGACTTACAAATCGAAGACGAGGTAGTGAAAGCATTCTTCCTGTATACTGTCATGGAGCCGAACTGGAAAAAAAATCCTTAATTTAATTCAATTAACACTAATTAACTACAACATCTCACTAAATCTTCAAATTATATTAATTAATTTCAATTAAATTTATAATTAATCAGTAAATTAACAAACTAATTACAAATTTGAAAATTCATTTATTTTTATTAATAATTATTTTTTTAAAAATTGTGTTATCAGATGTTATCACCTGTTATCAACTTCTATTCTTAGAAACATTTTCTCACTATTCTTTTTAAATTGTGTTATCAGGTGTTATCAGTTGTTTTCAACGTCTATTTTTAGAAACATTTTCTCACTATTCTTTTTAAAATTGTGTTATCAGGTGTTATCACCTGTTATCAACTTCTATTTTTAGAAACATTTTTTCTCAATATTTTTTAAAAATTGTGTTATCAGGTGTTATCAGGTGTTATCACATGTTATCAACGTCTATTTTTAGAAACATTTCCACTTCAACAGTGACCGGTTATCTAGGATAACATCTGATAACACGTTGATAACAAGTTGATAACACCTTCTGGGTGGGAAATTGCGAACCCCCCTCCTCCCACCAAGGTGTTATCAACGTGTTATCAACATCTATTTTTAGAAACATTTCCACTTTAACAATGACCGGTTATCTAAGATAACATCTGATAACACGTTGATAACAAGTTGATAACACCTTCTGGGTGGGAGGTTGCGAACCCCCCTCCTCCCCCGAGGCTCTTTGGTGGGGGGGACGGGGTCGTCATCTCGCAGTATTGATTTATCGATCCGAATCGATTTCACCCACCCCGTTATCAAGTGTTATCAACCTGTTATCAACGTGTTATCAAATGTTATCGTTACCTATGTTGGGATGCTGCAGCTTGCGGCAGATGCGCGCTTCGCGTTCCAGCTTCTGGAAATCTGCAAAATTAAAAAAAATAATAATTTTGAGAGAGTGTGTGTGATAACACTTGATAACAGGGTGATAACAGACCTCGGGCTGATAATTTTTTCGTGTTGATGATTTTGGCGGCAAATTCAAGTCCCGTCGATTTCTGGACGCAGCGGCGGACCACGGAAAACGCGCCTCTATTTTCGTAAATTTTTTAAAAAATTATATTAATTTAATTATAATTAAATACGATATAATTATTGCAGATTTAAGTGATAATGGGGTGGTAGCATCCGGTGATAAAGTGATAACAGGTGGATAACAGTGATAACACAGTTTTGGTGTTATCACTGTTATCAACTTGTTATCAGCCCACGCGATCTGCTTATTAATTTAATTACAATTAAATATGATATAATTATTGCAGATTTAAGTGATAATGGGGTGGTAGTATCTGATGATAAAGTGATAACAGGTGGATAACAGTGATAACACAGTTCTGGTGTTATCACGGTTATCAACCTGTTATCAGCTGTTATCAGCCCACGCGATCCGCTCGTTAGGGAACCGACTGTGAGAGCGCATCAATGCAATCCATTACGCGTTTGTGTCATTTGCATCCGAGTGTTTTTACGCGACGTTATCAAAGTGTTATCAAATTATCATCGAGACGAGGTTACCAGAGTTGCGCACCCTCTCTTCAGTAGGATGAGCCCCCAGTGCTTCCCCTTTTTCCCCTTTTTTCTCCATGGCTTGGCTTGAAAATATCAATTTCCCTTTTTTTCCCCCTCTGTGCTATTTGTAAATTCACTTTTCCCTCTTCCCATTTTCCCTGTTTGAGGGAATTTCCCTGCAAAGTGATGAGCCTCAGTGCTTCGCCTTTTTCCCCCTTGGCTTGAAAAAATCAATTTCCCTTTTTTTTCCCTCCATGCTGTTTGTAAATTCACTTTCCCCTCTTCCCATTTTCCCTGTTTGGGGAAATTTCCCTGCTTCAGCATGAGCCTTAGTGCTTCCCCTTTTTCCCCTTTTCCCCTTTTTCCCCCATGGCTTGAAAAAATCAATTTCCCTATTTTTCCCTGCATGCTGTTTGTAAATTCACTTTTCCCTCTTCCCATTTTCCCTGTTTAGGGGAATTTCCCTGCAAAGTGGATGAGCCTATCAATAAACATTCCAATTGGATCATGGCCAAACCAATCAGATTGCGCTATTCACTTCCGCTTAACCCTTTGCTTTTATCGCCCTCTCTCCCTTCCTTCCTTTCTTCCCCTTTCCCCCTTTCTCTCTCTTCCCTTCTACATTCTCCCCTCTTTCATATCGTTCTCTCATTTTTCCTTCCTTTCTTCCCCTTTTCCCCTTTCTCTCTCTCTTCCCTTCCACATTCTCCCCTCTTTCATATCGTTCTCTCATTTTTCCTTCCTTTCTTCCCCTTTTCCCCTTTCTCTCTCTCTTCTCTTCTGCATTCTCTCCTCTTTCATATCGTTCTCTCATTTTCCTTCCTTTCTTCCCCTTTTCCCCTTTCTCTCTCTCTTCCCTTCTACATTCTCTCCTCTTTCATCGCGTTCTCTCATTTTCCTTCCTTTCTTCCCCTTTTTCCCTTTCTCTCTCTCTTCCCTTCTCCATTCTCCCCTCTTTCATATCATTCTCTCACTTTCCTTCCTTTCTTTCGTTCTCTCTTTCTCTCACTTTTCCAGTTATCACGTTCTCTCTCATTTCCTTCCTTTCTTCCCTTTCCCCCTCTCTATTCCCTCCTTTCTCTCTTCCCTTCTCCCCCTTTCTCTCTCCCTTTTCCCTTCTCCATTCTCCCCTCTTTCATCACGTTCCCCCTCTCTCCTTTCCTTTCTTCCCCTTTCCCCCTTTCCCCCTCTCTCTCTGTGTCTCTCTTCTCCATTCTCCCCTCTTTCATCACGTTCTCTCTCATTCTCCTTCCTTTCATCACTCTTCCTTATGATCGATAATTCTTTACATTTCAACTAAATTGAATTCTAAATAATTTCAGATTCTATCGATCGCTAAAGGGGAAAAAAATCGAATTACGTGAAGCAGCTGCTCTTCTTTCTAAAAATAGACGCTTCTTCTCAAGTACCTTTCACATCTGCCATCATCTTCTACGCTATTATCATGTTATCCATGGTTATCAAGGACGATTACTGGTTAACAGGGTAAACCAGAAACACTGAAATGGTGAGACCAAAATAAAAGAAGGAAAATGAATCTCAAAGTCTTGTTGCTGTCTGGCTTCGTGTGTATCGATTTCTGAAAACGCCAAGTCTGGCGTCGCTGCGTTTACAATCCGTCTGCTTCACTGGCGAACCTCCAGAATCGCGGGACAATGGCTTCTTATGGGACTCGAAAAATTTTTATTTTCAAAACACTTCAAATCGTCTAGAAAACACTTATTTCGCACAAAAATGACTTGTTAAAATCAAGTCCTATCTCACGCCATTGTCCCGTCATTCCTAAGATACGCCCGTAATTCTCTGGGAAAACGGCTCGATGTACCCATTTTTTTTTTTGGAAAAAAGTTATTTTCGAAACACTTTAAATCGCTTAGAAAACATTAATTAAGGATAAAAACGAGTTTTTAAATTAAGGCCCTAAACTGCGCCATTGTCCCGTGATTCCTAAGACTCGCCAAGACGCTATGCTTAACCTATTGTCCCGTCATTCGTAAGACTCGCCAGCTTATCACCTGTAAAATGCACTTTGCAGTGGCGATAAGCCTTAATCTGGGTTATTTAAAGATACTAGCGTAATGGTAGGAAAAAGATACGCTGAATGACTTACTTTCCTAATTCGTCTTTAAGGTCGTAATTGTCACTAAATCGAGTGCAAGCACCGGGAGCGGCCATTTCTTATTTATTTCTCTTCCTTGCAGGTTATTTCTCTCCTCCGCAAAAAAAACACGCTTGTGAACGCAGTAGTCAAATAAGTTCAGTTCCCAAAAACTAATAGTTGCGCTTATGCATGGAAAAATGGAAGTTTGTGACAAACTAGCACCAAACAACACAACTCACTGAGCCGGGAGATTTCCGTAATGGCTGTAACATGTATTGCTAAGCGACCTCTTTGCAGGGTTACCGAATGTATAGAGATAAAATCCCTTCAATACGTGCTGCCATCTAGCGGCAGAAAACGAAACTAAAATACGCCCACCTAGCGGTAACTAACCGAACCGTTTTGTCCCTGGAACCCTCGTGGCGGTTGCAGTGAACTACAATGGTGAGACGGGGTTGGGTCCTGGTATTGACTGCCCACCAGATAAAGTGGAGGCAGTGAAACTTGATTAAAATAAATTAGAGCCAAAGTTTTAGGAGGCGGCCATAGACGTAAAAGCCTTGATTTTCACAGCTTAACGAGCAAGAGAGACTCGGGAAAAGTTATTTGAAGCAAAGTTAAAAAGTTTTCTCTCTTGGTCTTTGGGCAACCGCCGCCCTCCAACGAGAAACTGTTTAAGGACGACGCCATTGAGTCTTCTTCTTCCCTCATGGTCCGTAACAAAAGATAATTAATGACTATTGCTCGGTTATATTTTTACGTAAAATAAGAAGAAAAAAAAAACACTATGTGGTTGTTTTAAGCGAGGGACAATTTATGAGAGGAACTATAGATCAAAGATACTTTTCACTTTGTTATTGTCTAGTCATATCTTCAGAGTGTGCAGCATCCGTAACAAGTCTTATATGGAAGACCCAGTTTTCTTTTCTATTTTTTTCCCCTTTTTTGGGGGGAAAAATTAGCCAAGCTCTTGGGGAATATACGTTATATATATAAGTAGAAATATAAACAAGTCAAGTGTGTGTACTTTGCAGTTGAGTCAAACGAGTCTCATGGGTAAAAAGTTTTTTAGCTGAAAGGGACAGTAGGAACAGGGTTTTGTGCCAAACATTTTACGATCCATTGGCAGTGTTTCCACTCTTGCAGGGAAGTTCCCTGAAAAAGGGGAGGGAAATGGGGCCTGAAAAGGGAAAACGAAGAGAAGAGAGTAAAAGAGGAGATCTAGACCCTGTACATTCTTGCACGGAACGGGGGGAAAAAGGGGAAAGACAAGGGAAGACGAAGAGAAGAGAGTAAAAGAGGAGATCTAGACCCTGTACATTCTTGCACAGAACGGGGGAAAAAGGGGAAAGACAAGGGAAGACGAAGAGAAGAGAGTAAAAGAGGAAATCTAAACCCTTTAAATTCTTGCATGGAGGGGGAAAAAAGGGAAAGATAAGGGAAGACGAAGAGAAGAGAGTAAAAGAGGAAGTCTAGACCCTGTACATTCTTGCACAGAACGGGGGAAAAAGGGGAAAGACAAGGGAAGACGAAGAGAAGAGAGTAAAAGAGGAGATCTAGACCCTGTACATTCTTGCACAGAACGGGGGGAAAAAGGGGAAAGACAAGGGAAGACGAAGAGAAGAGAGTAAAAGAGGAAATCTAAACCCTTTAAATTCTTGCATGGAGGGGGAAAAAAGGGAAAGATAAGGGAAGACGAAGAGAAGAGAGTAAAAGAGGAAGTCTAGACCCTGTACATTCTTGCACAGAACGGGGGGAAAAAGGGGAAAGACAAGGGAAGACGAAGAGAAGAGAGTAAAAGAGGAGATCTAGACCCTGTACATTCTTGCACAGAACGGGGGGAAAAAGGGGAAAGACAAGGGAAGACGAAGAGAAGAGAGTAAAAGAGGAAATCTAGACCCTGTACATTCTTGCACGGAACGGGGGGAAAAAGGGGAAAGATAAGGGAAGACGGAGAGAAGAGAGTAAAAGGGGAAATCTAGACCCTGTACATTCTTGCACGGAACGGGGGGAAAAAGGGGAAAGATAAGGGAAGAGGGGGAAAAGGGAAGATTGGAAAGTGGGAACACTGAATGATCCATTATCAGTGAGTTAGGTGTCGTCATGTAAGACAGTATGGCGGATTGTTAGTAGCAGACGACTCTATCAAAGGCCTCCCCCCGCTTTACCTCTAGTTTTGGCAGTGCTTCCACTTTGCGGGGAAATTCCCTCAAATAGGGAAAATGGTGAAGAGGGAAAGGGGGGAAAGGGGGAAAGGAAGCCCTTTACCTCTTGTTTTGGACCTTCGCCCCCTGATTACTCAGCACACCAGATGTCTCTCTAAGCAGCAATTAGCTACGATTTCACTGAGTGATCCTCCCCAATGCTTCCACTTTGCAGGGAAATCCCCTCAAATAGGGAAAATGGTGAAGAGGGAAAGGGGGAAAGAGGGAAAGGAAGCCCTTTACCCCTTGGTTTGGACCTTCGCCCCCTGATTACTCAGCACACCAGATGTCTCTCTAAGCGGCAATTAGCTGCAATTTCACTGAGGGATCCTCCCCAATGCTTCCACTTTGCAGGGAAATCCCCTCAAACAGGGAAAGGGGGGAAAGGGGAAAAGGGAGCCCTTTACCTCTTGTTTTGGACCTTCGCCCCCTGATTACTCAGCACACCAGATGTCTCTCTAAGCGGCAATTAGCTGCGATTTCACTGAGTGATCCTCCCTCCCCTGTCTACCGTTCCGAGATGAGCGTCTCCAACGATATCAAGAGGTTCCTAATGTTCCCCAAGGTATCGTTGGAACTTTATGTGTCCAACCCGTCCCTTCCAATATCCCTCTATGGCCTTTATTATAGGCCCTATTCCACAGACGCGAGCCTCTCTATAGCGGACACCTATATTAAATCAGCTATTAAGTATTTTGAGACTGTTTTTATATGAAAATGTTTCTCGAATTTTTCTGTGATTTTTAGAAGTATTTTCAAGTGAGATTTTTTAGTAGACGTATTTTATACGGCTGTCCGCAGTAGAGGGGCTGGTCTTCAGTGTATTTATGCGCGCCTCTCTATAGCGGACACCTTTATTAAATCAGCTATTAAGTATTTTGAGATTGTTTTTATATGAAAATGTTTCTCGAATTTTGCTGTGATTTTTAGAAGTATTTTGAATCGATATTTTTGATAAACGTATTTTATAGAGCTGTCCGCAGTAGAGGGGCTGGTCTTCAGTGTACTTACGCGCACCTCTCTATAGCGGACACCTTTATTAAATCAGCTATTAAGTATTTTGAGATTGTCTTTATACCAAAATGTTTCTCGAATTTTTCTGTGATTTTTACGTATATTTTCAAATGAAGTTTCTTTGAAATAGCATCATATACGAGCGTCCGCAGTAGAGGGGTTGGTCTTCAGCCGCCATTTTGGTCCACGGGTCCTATTGTTGCTTCCCTATGAGCAGTACTTCCACTTTGCAGGGAAATTCCCTCAAATAGGGAAAATGGTGAAGAGGGAAAATGGGGAAGAGGGAAAGGGAAAAATGGAGGGAAAAGTGAATTTACAAATGTAGCTTTACTCAATATCACGGAGGGGGGAAAAAGGGAAACTGATATTTTCAAGCGGAGGGGAAAAAGGGAATCTGATATTTTCAAGCGGAGGGGAAAAAGGGAAACTGATATTTTCAAGCGGAGGGGAGAAAAAAGGGAAACTGAAATTTTCAAGCGGAGGGGAAAAAGGGAATCTGATATTTTCAAGCGGAGGGGAAAAAGGGAAACTGATATTTTCAAGTGGAGGGGAGAAAAAAGGGAAACTGATATTTTCAAGCGGAGGGGAAAAAGGGAATCTGATATTTTCAAGCGGAGGGGAAAAAGGGAAACTGATATTTTCAAGCGGAGGGGAGAAAAAAGGGAAACTGATATTTTCAAGCGGAGGGGAAAAAGGGAATCTGATATTTTCAAGCGGAGGGGAAAAAGGGAAACTGATATTTTCAAGCGGAGGGGAGAAAAAAGGGAAACTGAAATTTTCAAGCGGAGGGGGAAAAAAGGGGAACTGATATTTTCAAGCGGAGGGGGAAAACAGGGAAACTGACATTTTCAAGCGGAGGGGGAAAAAGGGGAAACTGATATTTTCAAGCGGAGGGGGAAAAAGGGGAAAGTAAAATTTTCAAGCGGAGGGGAGAAAAAAGGGAAACTGAAATTTTCAAGCGGAGGGGGAAAAAGGGGAAAGTGAAATTTTCAAGCGGAGGGGAGAAAAAAGGGAAACTGAAATTTTCAAGCGGAGGAGGGAAAACAGGGAAACTGATACTTTCAAGCGGAGGGGGAAAAAGGGGGAAAAAGGGGAAAAAGGGGGAAGCACTGCCAATGAGGTCTTCCTCATAGTTTTCTTTTGCTCACATATCTCGTACCTTTCACATTTATCAAAGCCAACTTCATACTTTCTAAACTTTTCTATAATATCTTTGTTTAAGTTATAAGTTCCAAAACTATCAACTACTTACTACATTTCCGACAAGAGCTTTCCCTTGAAAAATTTTTCAAGGATTGAGAATACAGACCCGTGAAAGTACCGTAGAGAAAAAAGCCCTTTCACGGATCTGTATTCTCAGACCTTGAAAAATTTTTCAAGGATCGGCAAAACTCCCGTGTTTTCTAAGCTATATCTCACCGGGTTTTTTTTCACGGATTAGAATCCTTAAAGAAAACTTTCACGGATTCAAAATCCGTGAAAGTACCTTGTCCGCGACAGTGTATTCAAACATTCTCGTAAAAAAAAAAAACAAAGGAAAAGTGGCGTAGAACCTTCCAGTGCTGTACACAGTTTTTAATGGACTTTAATACTTAAACAACCTTAATGGATGGACAACAATGGATATTACACTGTCACGGTACAAGGCACTTTCACGGATTTTGAATCCGTGAAAGTTTTCTTCAAGGATTCTAATCCGTGAAAAAAAACCCGGTGAGATAGCTTAGAAAACACGGGAGTTTTGCCGATCCTTGAAAAATTTTTCACCGTGAAAGGGCTTTTTACCTCTACGATACTTTCACGGTTCTGTATTCTCAAACCTTGAAAATGAGAATGTAGATCCGTGAAAGGGCTTTTTTTCTCTACGGTACTTTCACGGTTCTGTATTCTCAATTCTTGAAAATTTTTTCAAGGATCAGCAAAACTCCCGTGTTTTTCAAGCTATCTCACTGGTTTTTTCACGAATTGGAATCCTTGAAGAAAACTTTCTGATTGAAAACTTGCTGATCCTTGAAAAATTTTTCAAGGTTTGAGAATACAGACCCGTGAAAGTGCCATAGAGAAAAAAAGCCTTTTCACGGATCTGTATTCTCAAACCTTGAAAAATTTTTCAAGGTTTGACAATACAGACCCGTGAAAGTATCGTAGAGAAAAAAAAGCCCTTTCACGGATCTGTATTCTCAAACCTTGAAAAATTTTTCAAAGGTTTGAAAATACAGACCCGTGAAAGTACCATAGAGAAAAAAAGCCCTTTCACGGATCTGTATTCTCAAAATTTGACAGATTTTTCAAGGTTTGAAAATACAGACCCGTGAAAGTATCGTAGAGGAAAAAAAAAGCCTTTTCACGGATCCGTATTCTCAAACCTTGAAAAATTTTTCAAAGGTTTGACAATACAGACCCGTGAAAGTACCATAGAGAAAAAAAGCCCTTTCACGGATCTGTATTCTCAAACCTTGAAAAATTTTTCAAGGTTTAAAAATACAGACCCGTGAAAGTACCATAGAGAAAAAAAGCCCTTTCACGGATCTGTATTCTCAAAATTTGACAGATTTTTCAAGGTTTGAAAATACAGACCCGTGAAAGTATCGTAGAGGAAAAAAAATGCCTTTTCACGGATCCGTATTCTCAAACCTTGAAAAATTTTTCAAAGGTTTGACAATACAGACCCGTGAAAGTACCATAGAGAAAAAAAGCCCTTTCACGGATCTGTATTCTCAAACCTTGAAAAATTTTTCAAGGTTTAAAAATACAGACCCGTGAAAGTACCATAGAGAAAAAAAGCCCTTTCACGGATCTGTATTCTCAAAATTTGACAGATTTTTCAAGGTTTGAAAATACAGACCCGTGAAAGTATCGTAGAGGAAAAAAAAGCCTTTTCACGGATCCGTATTCTCAAACCTTGAAAAATTTTTCAAAGGTTTGACAATACAGACCCGTGAAAGTATCGTAGAGAAAAAAAAGCCCTTTCACGGATCTGTATTTTTAAACCTTGAAAAATTTTTCAAAGGTTTGAAAATACAGACCCGTGAAAGTACCATAGAGAAAAAAAGCCCTTTCACGGATCTGTATTCTCAAAATTTGACAGATTTTTCAAGGTTTGAAAATACAGACCCGTGAAAGTATCGTAGAGGAAAAAAAAGCCTTTTCACGGATCCGTATTCTCAAACCTTGAAAAATTTTTCAAAGGTTTGACAATACAGACCCGTGAAAGTACCATAGAGAAAAAAAGCCCTTTCACGGATCTGTATTCTCAAACCTTGAAAAATTTTTCAAGGTTTAAAAATACAGACCCGTGAAAGTACCATAGAGAAAAAAAGCCCTTTCACGGATCTGTATTCTCAAAATTTGACAGATTTTTCAAGGTTTGAAAATACAGACCCGTGAAAGTATCGTAGAGGAAAAAAAAGCCTTTTCACGGATCCGTATTCTCAAACCTTGAAAAATTTTTCAAAGGTTTGACAATACAGACCCGTGAAAGTACCATAGAGAAAAAAAGCCCTTTCACGGATCTGTATTCTCAAACCTTGAAAAATTTTTCAAGGTTTAAAAATACAGACCCGTGAAAGTACCATAGAGAAAAAAAGCCCTTTCACGGATCTGTATTCTCAAAATTTGACAGATTTTTCAAGGTTTGAAAATACAGACCCGTGAAAGTATCCTAGAGAAAAAAAAGCCCTTTCACGGACCTGTATTCTCAAACCTTGAAAAATTTTTCAAGGATCAGCAAAACTCCCGTCTTTTCTAAGCTATATCTCACCGGGTTTTTTTCACGGATTAGAATCCTTGAAGAAAACTTTCACGGATCCAAAATCCGTGAAAGTGTAGATTTTTTCACACTAATATTTCATAATTATGTTCTCAATTATGAAAATTTTGTTATTGTGTTTTCGGCATTCATAGTTTTTGGTTGATGAATCTCACGCAGCGTTCATTAGCGAGAAGTGAAACCACTTTGACTAATTGCTTGTTATCACATGTTATCATCATGTTATCACCGTGTTATCAGCCTTACGATGAAACTATGAAAATCTCCGATCAAAGTTTTGTTGTATAAAAGCGAGCAGCTTTTCAACTTCATTAAGAATTCAGGACTTGTAGTCTGGATGGATCCAACCATTAAAAACCAACCAAAAGTCCATTTTCAAATCCAGGTCGATCCTTTGCAAATTCGTCCGCCATCTTAAGACTAGACTCGACCGACACAAAATGGCGTCCAGCGTAAACTACCAGATCCATTTACTACCACGAAATTTCGATAATCGATCGATAATTTCCTCATTGTTTTAAGCCGATTACTAAGCCGATTCCATCCATATTCTGGAATAAGATTCGTGTATTCTTAAAAGGCCAAAAAACCATATGAAAGCATGACGAAGCATTTTTCTTAAAACCGGGTTAAATGTTATTACAACTATCAACTATATTAATACGACAACAGAAAATCAATGAAAAAAATCATCAATTGAAACAGTAAGTCAATTTATTCATAACGTCGAAGGACGGCGAAGTGAGTTAATTGCAGATTGCCTTTGGACGCGAATCCGCGTTCCAGTGTTCCAGTCATCCAGTAGCCGCGGTTGAAATCCGCTCTGGAAACGTTGGACGTTAAGGACAGTTTAAAGTCCGGTTCCGAACCACTTTTGAATGAGCCTATCAAGAAGATGCTTCCGTTGCCGGCGTCCACAAGCTTGGCGCGGCCCGTATTCCTGCAAAACACAGAGAGAGCAGACGACGCTTGCAAACTCGATTTCTATGATGGAGTCAAGGTAACTGGATGAAAATTTGGTGCTAGATACAGTTTTTGATGCTGATTCAGAATATGTATAGTTTGTTGTACTAGTCTGCACAGCTGATTTAAAAATTCAGTTTGAAATTTCAACTATTATTCGACTTAATTGAAGTTAAATTTAACGTAAATTACTGAACGAATATACTGAAATGTTCAGTTTTTGATGCTGATTCAGGATATGTATAGTTTGTTGTACTAATCTGCACAGCTGACTCAAAAATTCAGTTTGAAATTTCAACTAATATTCGACTTAATTCAAGTTAAATTTAACGTAAATAACTGAACGAATATACTGAAATGTTCAGTTTTTGATGCTGATTCAGGATATGTATAGTTTGTTGTACTAGTCTGCACGGCTGATTTAAAAATTCAGTTTGAAATTTCAACAAATATTCAGCTTAATTGAAGTTAAATTTTACGTAAATTACTGAACGAATATACTGAAAGGTTCAGTTTTTGATGCTGATTCAGAATATGTCTAGTTTGTTGTACTAATCTGCACAGCTGATTTAAAAATTCAGTTTGAAATTTCAACAAATATTCGACTTAATTCAAGTTAACTTTAAGGTAAGATACTGAACGAATATACTGAAATGTTCAGTTTTTGATGCTGATTCAGGATATGTATAGTTTGTTGCATTAATCTGCACAGCTGATTTGAAAATTCAGTTTGAAGTTTCAACAAATATTTGACTTAATTCAAGTTAACTTGAACATAAATTACTGAACAAATACACTGAAATGTTCAGTTTTTGACGCTGATTCAGAATATATATAGTTTGTTGCATTAATCTTTACTGTTGAATTTAAATTTCAACTTAAAGTTTTGAAATACGTGGCAACGCCGCAACTCGTAGAACTCCTCTATTCCGTACAAATAACACAAATACATCAATTTTTAAAGTTTTTTTTACACTTTTAATGCACGAAAGAGTTAGTTAATTTCAAAATTGATGCATTTTAATGTAAATTTGTGAGAAATTGCTTTCTATTTCAGTGTTTGGTGCCGCTCTGCAATGCAAACAATGCGTTTCCACGCTCAACCGAATCTCCATATGCAAATCAATGGCAAAACTCTATAGGGAGACGACCCTTGATAACACCTGATAACAGTTGATAACATTTGATAACAGTAGATAACAGTAGATAACATGCAAAACTTTTGACGTCCGCCAAAAGTCCGCAAGTTTTGCCCTTGAAGAAAATCGGGTAAAAAACTGGGGGGGAAAATAAGGGAAAGCAGGGGAAAATAAGGGAAAGCAGGGGAAAAAGTGGGGAATAAAGGGAAAACAGGGAAAACAGCTGATAACAGTAGATAAACATGCAAACTTTGACGTCCGCCAAAAGTCCGCAAGTTTTGCCCTTGAAGAAAACCGGGTAAAAAACTGGGAGGGGGGAAAAAAAGGGAAAGCAGGGGAAAAAAAAGTTAGGGGGGGAAAATGGCGATTGTTCTTGTAAGAAAGCCATTTGAAACGAGGATCACGTCAGCATAAGTTTGGGTACCTATCGTTAAGCGGCCACGATGAATGGCGACGCAAACGAGGATTCGACTTCCAGCACAGGGGGGGTCTGCAACCTTCCCAAGGAATCATGATTCAAGATTCATAGAAAGTGTTATCAACTGTTATCGTCTGTGTGCAGTACATTAATACTACTTACTAACTACTACTAGCTACTAGCGCTATTACTGACTACTAGTGCTATTATTAACTATTACTAGTGCTATTACTAACTACTAGTGCTACTACTAACTATTACTAGTGCTATGACTATTTACTAGTGCTGCTACTAACTATTACTAGTGCCATTATTAACTACTAGTGCTACTACTGACTATTACTAGTGGTATTATTAACTGCTAGTGCTACTACTAACTATTACTAGTGCCATTATTAACTACTAGTGCTACTACTGACTATTACTAGTGGTATTATTAACTGCTAGTGCTACTACTAACTATTACTAGTGCCATTATTAACTACTAGTGCTACTACTGACTATTACTAGTGGTATTATTAACTGCTAGTGCTACTACTAACTATTACTAGTGCCATTATTAACTACTAGTGCTACTACTGACTATTACTAGTGGTATTATTAACTGCTAGTGCTACTACTAACTATTACTAGTGCCATTACTAACTATTAGTGCTACAACTACCTATTACTAGTGCTATTACTAACTACTAGTGCTACTACTAACTATTACTAGTGCTATTACTAACTACTACTAGTGCCATTACTAACTACTAGTGCTATTATTAACTACTAGTGCTACTACTACTTACTAACAAACTAATGACAAAAATAAGTCAATAAAATAGTATTTACTATAATTAATCATGCCCAATTGAAAATTAAGGATGTCGACTACATCCTGAACGATATCCGTAGCATATCCTGAATATCCTGAACCACGTCCGATCGTGGATGAGTAAAATAAAATGTGTTGAGAATTGTGAATCTTGATTATTTAGAGCACCATTAAGTATCCTGAAAAGCGTTTTTCAGGACGCTGTTAAGTACCCTGAAGACATATTATTCAGGTATTCCAATGTCAGGGTCCTGAACATCCTGGAAGTTTGGCCAATGTCACTGCACTCAGAGTCCTGATTGGCATCCTGAAAATGTCCTTTTCAGGATGGGGGTCCGAAACTCCGAGGAAAAGTGTAGGAAGATTATTTGATAACACATGATAACACGGAGATAACAGGTTGATAACAGTGATAACATGACCTAGGTGTACGAAGATTATTTGATAACACATGATAACACGGAGATAACAGGATGATAACAGTGATAACACGACCTTAGGTGTACGAAGATTATTGCAAGTTTCGGACCCCTTGAATGGAATTTGATTTATTTTGTGAAATTTGAGGATTTTGGCGGGAATTTTGAATGTGAAAAAAAAATTGGAATTATTCAGAGCCAACAAACAAAACGTGTGCGGAATGTTGGGTTTGTTGGTGAGAGTTAACTTTGTTAGGAAGGAAGAAGAAGAAGAAGAAGATGATGATGATGAATAGGACAATGAAGAAGAAGAAGATGATGATGATGATGATGAATAGGATGATGAGGAAGAAGAAGTAGAAGCAGAGAATGATAATGAATAGGATGATGAAGAAGAAGACGAAGAAGAAGAAGAAGAGGATGATAAAGAAGAAGAGGACGATGATGATGACAACGGTGAAGAAGGAGATGATGATGAAGAGGACAATGAAGAAGAAGAAGAAGAAGAAGAAGAGGATGATAAAGAAGAAGAAGAAAAGGAGAATGATGACAATGGTGAAGAAGGAGATGATGATGAAGAGGACAATGAAGAAGAAGAAGAAGGAGAGGACGAAGAAACAGAAGAAAAGGACGGATGAAGAAGAGGAAAAAGAATGATGATGAAGAAGAAGAAGAGGATGATGATGATAATGACAACGGTGAAGGAGTTGATGATGAAGAGGACGATGAAGAAGAAGAAGAAGAAGAGGAGGAAGAGGATGATGATGAAGAAGGACATGATGATGATGATGATGAATATGATGATGAAGAAGAAGAAGAAGAAAAGGAGGAGGAGGATGATGATGACAATGGTGAAGAAGGAGATGATGATGGATAGTAAACAAGAAAAGAGTGGATGATGATAGGAAGACAAAGAAGAAGGGAAGAAAGGAGAAGGATTAGATGAATGAATGAATGAATGGGTGAGTGTGTGAATGAACGAGAGAACGAGTCAGTGAGTGAGTGATGAATGAGTCACCGAGTGAATGACTGACTGAAACAATGCATGACTGAACGAATGCAAGAAGGAATGAAAGGACCAATCAAAGTGAAACAAAAGTAAAGTAAAAGAATGGAATAATGAATGGGTGAAGGAATGATTAGCGAGTGAATTAGCGAATGAGTGGATGAAACAGCGTGTGACCGACTGAAAAAGCGTATGAACCAACGAACGGAACAATCAAAGTGAAACGAAAGTAAAGAAAAAGAGTGAAATAAATGGAATGAATGAATGAATAACAGAGTCAATCAGCGGATGAAGTGGATGAACGACTGACTGAAAAAGCGTATGAACCAACCAACGGACCAATCAAAGTGAAACAAAAGTAAAGAATAAGAGTGGAATAAATGGAATGAATGAAGGAAGGAAGGAATGATTAGCAAGTGAATTAGCGAGTGACTGAATGAACGACTGGTTGAAAAAGCGTATGAACCAACGAGTGGACCAATCAAAGTAAAACAAAAGTAAAGAATTAGAGTGGAATAAATGGAATGAATGAATGAGTGAAGGAATGAGTAACCGAGTCAATCAGCGGATGAAGTGGATGAACGACTGACTGAAAAAGCGTATGAACCAACGAATGAACCAATCAAAGTAAAACAAAAGTAAAGTAAAAGAATAAGAAACAAAAGAATAAGAAATGACGGAGAAGAGAAAAGTTGTTGTTTGATTTATCTCCGTCAAACATCCGATTCACTTCACAAAGGACCAAGGGGGTCCGAAACTTGCAATAATCTTCGTATACCTTGGTCTTGTTATCACTGTTATCATCCTGTTATCTCCGTGTTATCATGTGTTATCAAATAATCTCCGCACACTTTTCCTCGGAGCTTTCAGAAACTTGCAATAATCTTCGTACATCTAGGTCATGTTATCACTGTTATCATCCTGTTATCAACCTGTTATCATGTGTTATCAGATAATCTTCGTATACCTAGGTCGTGTTATCACTGTTATCAACCTGTTATCTCCGTGTTATCATGTGTTATCAAATAATCTTCGTATACCTAGGTCGTGTTATCACTGTTATCAACCTGTTATCTCCGTGTTATCATGTGTTATCAGATAATCTTCGTACACCTGGGTCATGTTATCACTGTTATCAACCTGTTATCTCCGTGTTATCGTATGTTATTAAATAATCTTTGTACATTTTTCCTCGGAGTTTCGGACCCCCCCTTGACTATAACATAGAGGCAAATTGGTTGGTAATATACAAGGGGGTCCGAAACTTGTAATAATCTTCATACTCCTAGGTCGTATGTTATCACTGTTATCAACCTGTTATCTCCGTGTTATCATGTGTTATCAAATAATCTCCGTACACTTTTCCTCGGAATTTCGGACCCCTTGAACTTGCAATAATCTTCGTACACCTAGGTAATGTTATCACTGTTATCAACCTGTTATCAACCTGTTATTTCCGTGTTATCAAATAATCTCCGTACACTTTTCCTCGGAGTTACGGACCCCTTGCTCCATCCGCATTGCCCTTTGACTTCAAACAACACAACCCTCTACAATCATCATCCACTGTTATCACGTGTTACCAACCTATCACCACTTGTTATCAAGTAATAATCATATATTACCAAGGGGGTCCGAAACCCCGAGGAAAAGCGTAAGGAGATTATTTGATAACATATGTTAACACGGAGATAACAGGATGATAACAGACCTAGGTGTACGAAGATTATTTGATAACACATGATAACACAGAGATAACAGGATGATAACAGTGATAACACGACCTAGGTGTACGAAGATTATTTGATAACACATGATAACACGGAGATAACAGGTTGATAACAGTGATAACACGACCAAGGTGTACGAGGATTATTGCAAGTTTCGGACCCCGTGTATATTACGAACCAATTTGCTTGTATGTCATAGTCAAGGGGGTCCGAAACTCCGAGGAAAAATGGACCAAGATTATTTGATAACATACGATAATACGGAGATAACAGGTTGATAACAGTGATAACATGACCCAGGTGTAAGAAGATTATTGGAAGTTTCGGACCCAGTGCAATTTCCACTTTTAATTTCCCCTTTTTCTGCTCTTCCCTTATTTTCCCCTTTTTCCCCTCCATACTAGAATACAAGGGTATGGTCCAGATTTTCCCTGCTCCCTCTTCCCTTATTTTCCCCTTTTTACCCTTTATACTAGAGTACAAGGGTATAGTCCAGATTTTCCCTTCTCCTTCTTCCCTTATTTTTCCCTTTTCATGCCCCATTTCCCCTTTTTTCAGGGAATTTTCCCGCAAAGTGGAAACACTGTTCGGACCCCTTGCTTGGATCCTATAGTTACCCCAATAGAAGAAAGATGCGCTAGTGAAACGTCAGAATGACCCACTGAATGGTGCATGATTACCACAGATTCAGCTAGATGACAGTGTGAAATTGGCCCACTTTCACACGGTTCCTACGTTTGAATTTTTTTTCAAAGAAATCAGTCATGCAGTATTCAGCCCCTTAATCAGAGGGTCCACTTGTAGCAACTAAAGTGAATTCAGCTACTATTCAGCTAGTGATTCAGAGGGAAGCCAGTGTTCAGCTACCTAGTCATACGCTACTCAACCGCATGACTTTTTCTATCGGGATTCGGTTGTTCTTGCTCACTTATTATCTACTTCTTATCGACTTTTATCACTTTTTCGCTTTTTATCAAGTTCCTAACCCTCTTTGATAACAAGATAACACTTTGATAACACGGTGATAACACAAGAAATGGTTGAAAAGTTGCCAACCCCTTCCACTGATCCTCCATGAATCTTGGTATTCGAGCCTATCTTGATTCTATTCAAATTGAGTTTTTCTTCAATTCTTCTTCTTTTGTCCATTTTTTTACACTCTACAAACATTGCCTGTTATCAGAGTTATCATTCGGTTACCCTGTTATCGTGTTATCAACTTGTTATCATCGTGTTATTAACATATTTCCAGGGAGACCTTCTGAAACCGCAAGCTAAAACTGCGTCTAGTTGCTTGTTATCAGTGGTTAACAACGTCTTATCATCTTGTTGTCATCCCGCTATCGTCGAGTTATCATTCTACTATCCTGTTATCGTGTTATCAACCTGTTATCATCCTGTTATCAACGTATTTTAAGCGACCCTTCCAAGTTTCTAGCAAAGAATAGCCTGTTATCAGTGGTTAACAACGTCTTATCATCTTGTTATCATCCTACTATCATCCTTTTATCATTCTACTATACTGTTATCGTGTTATCAACCTGTTATCATCCTGTTATCAACGTATTTTAAGCGACCCTTCCACGTTGCCAGCAGAGAATAGCCTGTTATCAATGGTTAACAACGTCTTATCATCTTGTTATCATCTTACTATCATCCTACTATCATTCCACTATCCTGTTATTATGTCATCAACCTGTTATCATCCTGTTATCAACGCTTTATAACCAACCCTTCCAAGTTTCCAGCAAAGAACAGTCTGTTATCAATGGTTAACAACGTCTTATCACCTTGTTATCATCGATTTATCATTCTACCGTCCTGTTATCATGTTATCAACCTGTTATCATCCTGTTATCAACGCTTTATAACCAACCCTTCCAAGTTTCTAGCAAAGAATAGCCTGTTATCAATGGTTAACAACGTCTTTTCATCTTGTTATCATCGATTTATCCTTCTGCCATCCTGTTATCATGTTATCAACCTGTTATCAACGTACTATAACCAACCCTTCCAAGTTTCTAGCACAGAATAGCCTGTTATCAATGGTTAACAACGTCTTATCATCTTGTTATCATCTTACTATCATTCTACTACCCTGTTATCATATTATTATCATTATTATTATTATTACTATTATCATTATTTTATATAATATCATCGCGGGTTAACAGCAAACGCGGGGGAAAAAAGTGTAATAAACGAAGCCCCGTAATGAAGAAAACGACAGCCAATAAGAAAAAAGAGAAAAAGAAAAAAATAAATAAGCAGTATTCTTATTGGTTTACAGCATTCCATATGACCGGGACCAGCTGGGGTTGGCAACTCTCTTGATAACAGCTGATAACAGCCGATAACAGCTGATAACACTGCAAGATAATCTTTCATAACCCAAATTCTTGCAGATTCCTAGTATTTAGCGGACCCCCCCCCCTGACTTGTTATCACTCTGTTATCAATTGTTATCAATTGTTATCATCCAGTTATCACTTATTATCACCCCTGGGGTCGAATATATTTATTTTTTGGGTCGAGAAACGAGTGGATTGCTATCGTTTCCCCATAAAACGACGCCAAAATTGACTTTCCGTCTCAGCGCCAGGGGTCCGCAACTACAACCCGAAGGTGATAACAGGTTGATAACACTCGATAACACCAAAAATTTTTCCCGAAAATTCGTTCCGGATGAGCAAGAACTGATTTTTTCCCCATTTTCCCAATTTCCCGCCAATTTTCCACCCCTTGGGAGGTTGCGGGGGAAGTGGGGTAAGTGTTCATCCCAGTGTTTCCACCTTTCAATTTCCCCTTTTTTCCCCTCTTCCCTTAATGTCCCCATTTCCCTCTGTACTAGACTACAACGCTGTACTTTCAGATTTTCCCTCTTCCTTTATGTTTTCCCTTTTCAGACCCAATTTCTCCCTAATTTTCCCCATTTTCCCCTTCGTACTAGACTGTACTTTCAGATTTTCCCTTTTACCTTCTTCCATTACGTTTTCCCTTTTCAGATCCTATTTTCTTATTTTCCCCTTTTTTCCCTCCGTATACTAGAATATACTCCTATACTTTCAGATTTCCCCTTTTTCCCTCTTACTTCTTTTTTCCCTTTTCAGATCCCAACTTCCCCTTTTCCCTTATTTTCGCCTTTTCCCCTCCATATACTAGAATACAATGCTGTACTTATAGAGTTTCCCTATCTCTCTTCCTTTTACGTTTTCCCTTTTCAAACCTTATTTCCCCTTTTCCCTTATTTTCCCCTCCGTTTACTAGAATACACTGCTATACTTTCAGATTGTCCCTGTTCCCTCTTCCTTTAGTTTGCCCAATTCAGGCCCCAATTTCCCTTTTTCCCTTATTTTCCCCTTTTCCCCTCCGTATACTAGAATACAATGCTGTACTTATAGAGTTTCCCTTTCTCTCTTCCTTTTACGTTTTCCCTTTTCCCTTATTTTTCCCTCCGTATACTAGAATGCTATACTTTCAGATTGTCCCTGTTCCCTCTTCCTTTAGTTTGCCCTTTTTCAGACCCCATTTTCCACCTTTTCAGGGAATTTCCCTGCAAAGGGGAAACACTGGTTCACCTTCCCCCCCTTCAACCCTGCGATAATAGGGTTGGGGTTGAACAGCAACACTATTGACGAATTGATTACGACATGTAAACGCGTGACAAGTACCTTCTAATGTTATTCCTTGCGGGATGGAGGGGGAATGGAGGGGAAACGTCAATCCCAATTTTCCCCCCCAAGAATCCCCGCGAGATTCACAAATCAAGATTCTTGAGAATCTTAACCCGATAACCAAATTGATAACCACAGATAACAACGGATAACAGCTTACTGGATTGAAGGATTCCCAGTCCAAAGAGGATCTAAGAATCTTGGAGAATCTTGGAGAATCTTGGAAGATTCTCCGATGATTCCCGAGAGTTGCGGACCCCTCTGTGGAATGCTCCGGACCATTTGTCGGTTGCCATGACAACCGAAGCAACAAATCCTCTTAATTGCCTATACATTTACTCGATCAACAGCAACTAAGAGCTTTCGAGGATTTATAATGCACCCAAAAGATCTAATGTTATCATCATGTTAACAACATGTTATCAGTATTATCAAGTACTAAAAGTATGATACCTTCGAGTACCAGCCACTTCTACCACTTTGCATTTGTTCCTGTTCCACCAAGGTATCGAAATTAACCAGTAAGCGTTGGTTGCTGTTTGGGCCCAACCTTCTTCCGGGTACAGCAGCACCTGATTGGTTCAAAATTTTCATCATTTATTCAAAATTAACAACCAATACGAGTACAGCAGCACCTGATTGGTTCAAAAATTTCATCATTTATTTAAAATTAACAACCAATACGAATACAGCAGCACCTGATTGGTTCAAAAATTTCATCATTTATTCAAAATTTAAGAACCAATACGAATACAGCAGCACCTGATTGGTTAAAAAATTTCATCATTTGTTCAAAATTTAAGAACCAATACGAGTACAGCAGCACCTGATTGGTTCAAAAATTTCATCATTTATTCAAAATTAAGAACCAATACGAATACAGCAGCACCTGATTGGTTCAAAAATTTCATCCTTTATTTAAAATTAACAACCAATAGGAAAATAGTTTTCGGCTACAAATTACCTTGTGCGGTTGTCCATCTTGGTTGTGGCGTAGAAGTTTGCAGGTGCTGCTACCGTTTTCTGCGGGGTACAGACTTTGTTGTGGTATCAGGGGGTTCCAGTTATCGATACCCCCGTTATTGTTCTTGCGGTCGTGCTGCTGTTGATCTTCCTGCTGCTGAGACGTCGAAGAAGATGTCGGCGAATCAAGATGGATGTACAACTGATCGTGATGGAAGACGTGAACCATCATGGCCGAAAACCTTTTTCCCTTAATCAAAAGTAAAAACACATCGATCTACTACTACCTCACCCTACCCCAGGTAAGCAAACGCTCGGTAGCGGCGGTAGCGTCACACTGCCCTTTCAAGAGACTGCGATACTCCATTTCAGCGGTAGCAGAGCGTAGCATTCCTTCAATTTTCAAAAGGGGGAAGAACACAGGGAAAAAGTTGTGCGCAGAAGCCGCCATCTTGTGCGCATGTCATCCCTAAACTCTGATACCCCATTGACAGGTACAGCTACCTTCCTCATACCCAATTTACGCACGACTACTTATACTAAAAGCATTAACGCATGCACGATTACCTTAGAGTATCACGTACGTATTATTTATTTACTACTCCCACGTGGTAGCATTCAGACATAGGCTAGAGGGTCATACCTCCGTCCCGTGTTTACGTACCGGTGAGGTATCGGGGTATCGTAAATATCAATTACGAGAAGTCTTCAAGCGTGCGTGTCTTGTTTTGGGGCAATGCTTTTTCCGAACGTCAATTTGGGACAGCCCGAGTTGTTTTCCCCGAGACTCGACGCGGGGTCGTCGAAGAAGAAATCGAAGCAAAAAAAAAAAACCTGAAATTGAGACAAATATTTTGTACTCTGAGATATACTGACGCAATCTACAGATTGATACCACTTTACCTGATACGATTTTCCTATACCACAGCAAGTAGCATCAGCTTTTTTTTCCCCTCATTTTTTTCTGCTTTTTGCTCAGATTAAGAAACTTCCACGGCTACTGGACCCAGGAAATGATGGCGTATCCGATGTTGTTCAACTGCAATCTTTTTCTTCCTCCGTTTTCTGCTGCTTTCTGGAACAAAAAAAAAAAACCTACAAAAAAAACTTCAATGATCCTTTAAGTGCTTCCCTTCAAAGAAAACATCCTCCACCACGGCCCGAGTCTCGGTTTTTTTGCAACCAAAACATTTTCCACAGCTTCGGAAATATCATTTTTTTAAAAAAATTTTCCTTCATTGTTTAACATGAATGTATAATTTTCTGTTTCACATGGTGCAGAGCGGCTAAACAGCAAAGTTTAAGAGTCGCAGTTTGGACAAAAAGCCAGCGATATTGTACACGTCGGGGTCCAGGGTGCGTTATTGTACACTGAGTTAAAATTCTTGACAAATAAAGTATCAAGCAGAAACAATAATTGGCACTTTTGCTTAAAACACTGTGTGGCTGGAATTTTCTCTTTAAAAAAATATATATATTTATATAAATGTTACAATAAGTTATTGAAAATTAAATTGTTAAACGTGTTCCGGGATCCCGAGGCTGTCTCCGTCGGGGAAGCTGTAGACCAGTGTTGAGTTGTCATGGATCCTGATGATCGTCGTGTTGTTCTCGCTACTGTTGACAGTGAAGTCGACCCCCTCGTGAAGAACGTTGACAGCCCGAGCTTCTTCTCCTTCGTCTTCCTCCTCTTCTTTAACGGAATGTTCTACTGGACGTTTAGGTTTCAGCACTCGGGCATAGAGGGCCGAGCTATCGTTGGCTGCGGAAGGAGTAGTCGAGTCCTCCAAACGCTCGTACGGTGGCTCGGACAACTTCTCGCTCGTCGAATAGTTGAGACTTTCGTAGTTCGGATCAAATGGGATAGAGACGGTCTGGACTTCTTCGTAGCCTGGCTCGCTGATGCCTCCATAACGAACGACTTCGTAGTTTGGATCTGCAATAGTTTCCACGGGGGCCCTAATTCTCTCGTAGCGGGGGTCGTTGAAAGAATCGTGATTCTTGAGTGTGATTCTCTCGTAACCGGGGTCCGATTCCGATGCTTTCCTCGCGGAAGGTAGTTCTTCATAGCGGTCTTCCTCTTCCTCGTCAACGGTCGACGTGCTGACTTTTCTGCTTCCCGCGCTTTCCTCGGGAGCTTCATCTTCAACGATATTAATGGAGACTTCGGCCATGAGGCTGTTGGGTGCGGACTCCATCGAATTCCTCCGACTGCCGTTGTGCGAGTCTCCGGGTCTCGGGTGGAGGAGTCCCAAGTCGACAGATCCCCGGTGGTGGGCGTTCAGTTGGCGGGAAACGGAGAGTCCCTTCTTTTTGATTACCTTGGCGTACATGTCTTCAATGTTAAAAGATCTGCGGTTGTCCATCTGAGCGATGGGAGGAGGAGGCAGTGGAGAATTCGCCTGACGTTTTTCCGGCTTGGGCGAACCGTAGCCCGACGTCTGGCTAGCAACACTCAGTGTCGACGCTGTGTTAAAAATCAAAATATGAGATCTATGTAACAATGTTCCACTCCCATTTTCCCCTTTTGTCCCTCTTCCCTTATTTTCCCCTCTTTCCCCTCCGTACTAGAATACAGGCCGTACGTTTAGATTTTCCGTTTCCCCTCTCACTTACTATTCCCTTTCCAGAACCCATTTTCCCCATTTTCAGGGAATTTCCTGCAAAGTGGAAACTGCTATAAACCACAAATAAGTCCAATTACTCACCGTTCAGTCTTCCCGATCCCAACGATAGCTGCCTTAGCGAAACTACACTCGGAGGAGTTGGTGGGTGAGGTATGGACTGCTGTTCCTCGTCGATACCCAGTTCTTCGTGAGCCGGAGCTGCTGCCGCTGCGACCTCTTGGTTCTCGTCACCAATTTTAGCGTAGGTATCAGATTCCCCGGCACCGGCATACAGCGGAGAAGGTTCTGCAATAGCTGCGTACATTTCGTCAGAGTCTTCTGCATCAGATACTGTGGCGTAGTGGGGGTCGACGATTTCTCCGTTGTTGACTGACGAGGTCCGCCGTCTCGCTCTAACGCCTTCTCGAGCTTTCAAGTTCGCTATGGGCTCTCTCACGCTTATGCTCGAATAGCCTCCTGCGTTCCCACAATAATTCAAAACTTATGCTTAACTATATTCTTATAGTATTTAAATGTATGTATTGTATTTTAATGTGTTTGTATTTATTGTATTCATTATATTATTTATTGTACTATATTTTACTTATATTGTTATTATAGTTATTCCCAAAATAACTGAAAACTTATACTCGATTGCATTGCTCAGAAGTTATTCTTACGCGAGTCTTGAGAGGCTTGCGAGTCTCCGCTGAAGTAAATCTGGGTTCGAGGGTTTGCGTCTTCTGCAGCATTTGGTTCAGCGTTTGGAAGATCGTCACTCTCGCCCGTCCCGTTTGCCTCGGGGATGTTGGAAGCGCTCACTATGGCACTCTGAACTCTTCTCCCTCGAGGCGGGGGTCGGGGAGCAGAATCATTGCCACTAACCAGGCTCGAGCGAGACCCTCGACTGGAAGAAGGACGGAGAGAAGCGGATTGACTGTCTGGCAAATCGAGCATAGCTGCTGAAACACAAAAATCAAGATTTATAATTATTTTTTTTAAATAAATACTAGTCAACCTGCTCCTTGATCGTGGGAGACTGTTGTTGGGACGCAGACGACATCGTAGTTGTCGGTGTCGGTCTCGTTTTCTTCAGCTCCGTCCGACTTGCTCTCGATGGTGTCGGCACGTTTCACCCTCGCATAAGGGTGTTCGGCTGAGAAAATGTTTAATGAAATTCAAAAAATAAGAAAGATTGCATTTATTACCTTTCTTTTTTATCTTCGAGTAGTTGTGCTTGACGTCTCCATTTTCGATCGTAAGATCGTTATTGTTAGGTAGGTTGTCGGAGTTTGCCGCTGTTGCAGGACTGGACGCAGTGTCTCCGTTTACGTTTCTCGATTCTTGAATATTTGCTCCGACTTGGGCGTACAGTTCAGATCCGGTGTCTCGATTGCCGTCAACCGCATCCTCTTCATCTACAAGTTCATCAGGACCCACTGGAACACTGACGTCGGGAATTTCAGGCAGTTTGCGTTTGCTGGCTCTTTTCTCGTCACCTGTTTTGGTTGCGTTTTCCGATTGCCCGGGCACGTCTCCGTTAATTTCGTGCTCGGAAGCCTGGCTACTGATATGGGCAGAACGAATTAAATAGAGTTACATGGTTGAGAAGGCTATGTTTACCTGGTATCACTTTTCTTCCGAAACCATACACAGATGTAAGCAGTAAATGCCAAAGTTATAAAAGAAGCTGCCGCTATTGCTGTAGCTAAAAAAATGGCTTGCGATTCTTCCGATAACATTATTAATTTACGTAATTAGTGTTGATAAGGATAATCCCATCATGGGTAAAAACCAATCAATGATTCATTAAAAAAGTATACACTAAGAGTGTGGTGGACATGTAGGGCATAGGCACCTTCCTGTCAAAAACTTGTTTGTGGGTCAAACTTCACGCTTGCCACTTTCAATAGAGGGAGCGGCCATTGTTTTCATCACATTAACTCAGCAAATAATAACTTCACTTGCCAATACACTAAGCAAAATTAACAGGAAAAATTTAAAAATTTCAAGAAAATTTGGCAAAGTAAAGAAGAGAGAGAATTGAGAAAACTATTACAAAATAAACTTTCTAGCTAAATAATTTAAGTACTTCTTATATGAGCAAGTCCTCGGTAGTATAGTGGTTAGTATCCCCGCCTGTCACGCGGGAGACCGGGGTTCAATTCCCGCCGGGGAGGACTTTTTTTTTCTCACCTTTTTTCTTTTTACCTACCAAAATACTTTCAAAACTTAAGAACATAAAATAATAACAATAATAGTTAGGATTCATAATTCATAACATTGTGATAGACTCAGTTCCTATTACGTGGTTCATCCGCAAATTGACTTTGTATTATACCCATTGCTCCATTCCAATTAAGGGCGTCCCAGACTTACTCAAATAATCTTTCTTCGTTTGTGTTTCATTATCAATAAAACTAATTTGCGATAAAATATCGACAGTTGTCCATAAACTATGAAAGCAAACGCACGTCTACTGATATTTATAATCAGTTAATTCAGCCAAAAATGGTGAGCAGCAAGCTATTCGGAGGTATCAACATAGCTCTCGGTATAATCGCCATTATTGTCCAGGTAATTCTTATTTCTGATTAAAATACATTTTAAATGAATCTAATATGTTTGCTTTAACAAGTAGATGTGCTGGATGTTCATCTACGGCGAATACCAATTTTTTTTTGTTATAATTCACGATACCTACGCGTTTGCAAGTGCTGGACTATGGGGCGGTATCGCTCTATTCGTAAGCGGAATACTAACAATCAAAGTAGATTTTCCCGAAACGTAATTCAGATTTATCACTTTGTTTTTTAACGGGTTAATACTATTTTCAATCAAAAAAAGTAAATCAGGTTTGATGGTTGCTTCATTTTTCGCTGGACTTTGCTCTGTCGTTATCTTAGCTTTGCCTTCAGCAACCATTGCCGGACTGGGCGGCAGCACCTACGACGACGGCCGTAAGTTTTAATCCAATCAAAATTAATAATAATTCGTATTAATTTACTATTACATTTACAGATGCCGCAATCCTTGGGCTGCTTATTGTTACCGGAAGTTTGGGAGTCATGAATAATGTTGCCCTATGCTACAAATTGAATTCAAAATAAACGCCATCTAGCGGTAAAAATTAAAACTAATTTCACAATAACTACCGTGAAATTAGATTCGGTTTAATTGTTTGATGAAAATACATCTAATCGTCATTTACCATGCGATTAATTCAATATCAATACAATGCCATTGTGTAAACCAGAAAGTTTTACAACGCCATCTATCGGCAAAATTTAGAACTAATTTCAAGCTAACTACTGTGCAATTTACTTAAAACTGATCAAATTCAGTTAAACTATTTAGTCAAAATGCTTTTTTTAAAATGAAAACTTGCAATGATATTAATTC
The DNA here is from genome assembly GCA_002872375.1 of Eulimnadia texana. Lineage (NCBI taxonomy): Eukaryota > Metazoa > Arthropoda > Branchiopoda > Diplostraca > Limnadiidae > Eulimnadia > Eulimnadia texana. The sequence goes on from NKDA01000001.1 coordinate 18,161,168, forward strand.
AGCATTCAGAAAATTTTTATTTTTTTTTTTGCATTGATATATTCCAAGAAATTAGGTTTTGGGATCGCCAAGATAAGCTACTTTCCTACGGCAGACGTACCGCACAAAGTCCAGTTGCACCTCTTTAATCGCGTCCTGTGGCTTTCCTATATAATATAAAAATACGAAAAAATTAATTTACAGAGTTCTAAGATAGTTCTAGAAAGTTCATAGACGATTTTTACGTTTTCGTAATTTTATGCCTTAGTAATACGAGCTAGAAAGCGAGGAAAGACATGAAACATTTTTCGAAATTTCACGGATTTCGAAACCTTTTGAATGAACAATTCATATTTATTAAGAAAATTTTTATTTTTTCCTTTATGATGTATCTTCACTTAATAAATTTAATTTCTTCTTAATTCATCGGATACAGGTTATGGCGTCAGAGAACTTGCGTTGACCGACTACAAAATGTCACACGAAAAGGTCACATATTGTTCTCTATATCTTGATTGATAACACTAATTTATCATTAATGGATGATATATATATATGGAATTTGATTAAGTATTTAAACAACGGCACGTCTCTCATTTTTCTTCCAATTTTAAAGTAACTGATTCGCTTGTAGAAAAATGGCGACCACCAAGCCGTTCGCAGGTATCAATATAGCTCTCGGATTTATCGCCATTATAAATCAGGTTATACTTATTTTCTATTAATATATACACAATATGAATCTATAAAGCCTGTTTTAACTACTAGATATGCTTAATGGTCTTTTTCGGTAATTTTCCCATTCCTCCGTACATAATTCACGACACCTACTCGTTTGTAAGTGCTGGAATCTGGGGCGGAATTGCTTTGATTATCAGCGGAATACTGACACTCAAGCTGGATAATGTCAAACGGTAATAATAATTTTAAAAAAAATTCAGTTTATACAACAATTATTTTGTGTTTGAATTATATAGGAAACCAGTTCTGCTGATCGCTTCGGTTTTCGCTGGACTTTGTTCCATCATCATCTTGGCCATGCCTTCGGCAACTTTTGCTGCGTTGTTGGGGAGCGCCTACAACACTGGCCGTAAATTGCATTTAAATTTAACAGCAATAAATTAGTTTTTTATTATTATTGTTTATTTTGCAGACATGGCAACACTGTCCTTGCTCATTATTTTCGGAGGCTTGGCATTCATCAATAGTGTCGCCCTAACGATAAAGCTGGTGGCTTAGGATCAACGCCACCTAGCGGCAGTAATAAGAACTATTTTGTAAATTCATTTAGTTAAAATAGGAAAATTCAGTTCAACTGTTTTACTGAAATTTAATTTCAGCTGAAATAAAAATAATTTTCAAAAAAATACTGTTGACAAGTCTATTATTATTTATATGAAATAAAATGTTTAAATGTCAAGCGGCCGGCACCTGTAGCAGACAAGGAGTACTTCCACTTGGCAGGGAAATTCCCTTTAAAAGGGAAAATAGGCTCAGAAGGGGAAAAAAATAAGGGAAGAAAGATACGGGAGGGAACAGAGAGTTTCTTAAAAGAGGGGAAAAAGGGAAAATAGAGCCCTCTTTAAGAAAACAGGGGAAACTCACACTGCACACACACAAACACTGCAGACAAGAAAACAGAATCTGAAATTTGAAAGCAGCGCCAAATTTTACTAAAATTTGTATTTTCATATTTCACCAACAGAAACGGAAAAAATAAAATGAAGAAAGTAAAAATTGAGAGTATTAATGGAGCAGTGGGCCAATACCTATTCAAACGAAAATATACGGTACAACATAATATAAAACTTTTCTTTCCTGCATTTTCATAATTTCGCTTGTTAGGAAACCGACACTTTTCGGAAGAGCAAAATAAAAACAGTTCAGTCGATCGAACAGTTCATGAACAGCAGCAACTATGCCGTTCTGAGCAATTCCAACGTTATTACGATGCAGGGCCTGCCGTTTGAGTCTAAAGACGCGGAAATGCAATATGAAGAGTAAGAAATCTTGGAGGTTTACATACGTTTAATTACGTTATTTGTTGCACAGGCTTGTACACTGGATAAACTCGCTCGAGGAGGCAGAACGCAGCCAGTTGCACGCTCTTCTTTTCCCGCTGTTCCTGACTATTTACCGACAGCTCGGAAATATCGGAAATTCAGTCGGAGCCAAAGCATTTTATACAAAGTTTCTCCGCAGCTTCACGTTTCACGTCGAGATGCGGGAAATAGCCTCCAAATACTGCAATGATCCGAACGTGTTAGTCTAGAATTTAAAAAACAAGTTGTAACAAAAGTGTTTTACATTTTTTGCGTTTTTAGAGCCCAGTTTCGTTTTTCGGTGGAGCTGCCGCACGATTTGCTTCACACGCTGCTTGAACACCTTGCCAAGCGCCAGCATTACATTCTAATCCAAATATTAAACAGTTCGCTACAAATAACCGCATCAGATCTGACAGTGGAGAATCTGAAAGATACACCAAAGCTCGAAAAGGCATTATTAAACAATTAGTTATATAATATATTAATATTAAGTTAACTGCTCAGGGTATCGAAAGCTCGAACGACACAGAAGATTTTCTACACGCGATGTCGGCACTGGAAAAACTTCCCGAGCCCGTCCCTGCGATGAAGCTCTACACGATTGACAGCAGTCTCCGCAAACTCACTTCAGGAATCATTTCTTCGGAAGGAAAGCTTTTTGCCTGCGGAGTCGAGGATTCGTCCATAATGCTGGGTAGCTTCCGAGCTTCCCGGACTTTTCCAGCAAAAACGTTCGCAGCTTCATGGGACTTTGCCAGTCGCATTGAACAGTTCCGCCTTAGCGAAACCGAAACAACCGACAACGACCCGGGTTCCATGAACCCGACTTTTCTCCGAGGACATTCGGGACCTGTGTATTCAGTCAACCTCACCAAAGACTCAACGTTTCTGTTGAGCGGCTCGGAAGACTCGAATTTAAGGCTGTGGAGTGTCGACTCGTCCGAGTGTCATGCTGTCTACAGGTAACGAATCTATCTGTAATTCCCAGAAATTGTTATGAATGAATGAATGAAGCATGGTTCGGGTGTTGATATAATTTATTTAAAGTTTGGAAGTAGTTTACTAGGAAGGATCTGGATCAGAGCAAAAGACGGAACTATGAGTACTTATACCAGTGTTTCCACTTAGCATGGAATTCTCTGAAAAAGGGGGAAATGGGGTCTGAAAAGGGAAAAAGAAGAGAAGAGGTGAAAGGGAAAATCTACAAATACAGCCTGTACTCTAGCACAGAGGGGAAAAAGGGGAAAATAAGGGAAGAGAGGAAAAAGGGGGAAGTGAAAGTGGAAACACTGACTTGTATAGATAAGGTTAAAGGCCCATGAGAGATGAAGGTTAGAAGGGACTTCTAGGGAAAAGGAATTAACAATAATTAAGGACTATTATTTACATGCAGTATAACAATCATGAGTGAATAATCATTTTTTTACTTGCAGGGGACATACTTATCCTGTATGGTGTAGTGCCATATCGTCGGTATCGCAGTACTTTGCTTCGGGATCTCAAGATCGGACTGGAAAAATCTGGTCTTTCGAGAGGACGTACCCATTACGAATTCTCGCAGGACATACTGGAGATGTCGATGTAAGGAATTATTAGAATTATAATTCTACTATATTATTTTATATTCTATTATTCTATTTTATATCCTATAAATGTAATTCTATTATGTTCTAATTATAATTTGAAGAAGTATTGGAAAAGAAATTATTTATCGAGAGAAAATTAATTTATTGGACATTGTTTTGTTCGTTCAGTGTATCGAGTTTCACCCGAACGGGCTGTACGTCGCTACTGGATCGTCTGATCGTTCGGTCCGAATGTGGTCCGTTACTGACGGCAGCCTGGTTCGCAGTCTAGTCGGACACCGAATGACTGTCTTGAGCGTTGCGTTCAGTCCGTGCGGAAAGATGATAGCTTCTACAGGTTTCTCTAAAGCTCTATTTATCATTATTCTTGTGAATGCTATCGTTACTTTTCCTGTACAGGTGAAGATAGGAGGATCAAAATCTGGGACGTAGCCATGAGCTCGCTTCTGCACGAACTGCGAGGCCACAGCGATACAGTTCACGGCGTTACCTGGATTAGTCCGACGCAGCTGGCTTCGTACAGCGCCGACAACACTGTCCGAACGTGGACCATTCAGAAAACGGACAGCACTTCTGCTGTTTCGGAGCACTCAGACGGACTCCTCGCAACCTACGCCATCCCCGCTCAGTTGAAACCGATCTATGTTACCCGAAATGCTAACCGAAATACTCTTGTCACTATGGCGTCGACAGATTAATTCAGTTATGAGCGTTGATTGTAATAATTTGTGTATTATTCTGTAAATAAACTAATAAAATACAGTTTTCATAACTAGTTTATTGTTGAGCTCATGGTTTATACGTAGTATTGGTAGGAAATATACCAATAATCAAATTTCTAAATTGTAATTATCCTGTATTGTCCCATGACTGACAAGGTTCACCCACGATACTTTTCCTATTGAAAGCCATTGACCCTTGTGTACCGTAAACAATATATTAAAACATAAACGTGACAAAAACTGAAACAAATCATTTTCTGTATTTTCTTTTAAATGCATCCTTATTACGTAATTATTCAAGCGTCTTTTGTGAAATATTAAACTATACAAAGCAATAAACTAGGTAGATACGAAATGTAATATCGTAAACTGAATTCAGGAAGAAATATATAACGATAAAAACATTTAAATTAACACTGAATAATATTAAAATATGTAAATGAAATATTAAAATATAGAAAGATTTATTAAATATAATATAAAAATATTAGTATTAAGAATTTAATTTGTGTTCTTTGCGAAAAAGTGCGACATTTAAATTTTGGCGGGAAAGGCGGAGCTACAGGGAAGGACCAATAGCATGCGAGCAACCAAATCTGCTGACCAATGAGAGAGGTCCACGCTTTGAAAGCGCCGCTTGCCACTTGTCAAACGCTGCAGCTTACAGCAGCGAAACATTTCAGTTTAGGCAACATAAGAAGTTGCATAGAGTTTTCCACGTCTCACATTATTTATTCAACGTTCTTCAGTGAAGCAACGCCGTAGTATAATTCTCACATAATTACAAAATGTTAAAACTTAAAATAGGTAAGAAATTTACACAGTCTTGGCAAAACTTCGATTCATTTAAGAAGTTTATCAATAATATTTATCTTGTGTTAAACAGAACCAAAGTTATTTATGGTTAAATTGCAGGTATTTTGCTACTGGGACTATTCTCGACTCAGTTGAACGCACTGTACTCGTCAGGTTCGGACGTTGTCGACCTAACACCATCAAACTTCCAGAAAGTTACCTCAGCAGACGAGATCTGGATAGTCGAGTTCTACGCCCCCTGGTGCGGCCACTGCAAATCACTCGTCCCCGAGTACACGAAAGCTGCGACCGCTCTCAAGGTAAGCAAAAAACTTTTAAAAAGTTTGCCGTTGATGTAACTAGCCATTTTTTGTAGGGTATCGTCAAAGTCGGAGGAGTAAACGCAGACGAGCACAGATCTCTGGGCAGCCAGTACGGCATTCAGGGCTTCCCAACGATTAAGATCTTTGGGGCGAACAAGAACAAACCAGAAGATTACAACGGACCTCGAACGGCACAGGGTTTGGTAGACGCTGCCCTGAAGGCTGTCAAAGATAAAGTCAATGCGAAACTAGGCGGAGGAAGCAAGTCTTATTCGTCTGGAGGATCTGGAGGTTCGGGTAGCAAGAATGATGTTATTGAACTCACGGATGCAAATTTCGATCAGCTGGTTCTGAAATCGGACGAACCCTGGCTGGTGGAGTTCTACGCCCCGTGGTGCGGTCACTGTAAGAATCTGGAACCGCATTACGCTAAGGCTGCAACTGAAATGAAGGGAAAGGTCAAACTCGGAGCCCTCGACGCCACCGTTCATCAGGCCAAGGCCAGCCAGTATGGAATCCGAGGCTACCCGACCATCAAGTTCTTCCAGGCAGGACCCAAGAAAGCGTCATCTGCTGAAGACTATGATGGAGGTCGCACTGGAAGCGATATCGTTAACTGGCTGAGCACGAAAGTTGTCGAGAATGTGCCGGCTCCCGAGATCAAGCAGCTGACAAGTCCCGAAATCTTCCAGAGCCATTGTGCTGAAAAGCCACTTTGTGTAGTTTCAGTCCTGCCTCACATCCTCGATTGCCAGTCACAGTGCCGAAACGAGTTCTTGAAGACCCTCGAAACCCTGGGCGATAAGTACAAGCAGAAGAAATGGGGGTAAGTCTGAACTTTCATTTTCCCGAAAACAATAAAGTTAATTTTTAAAATTCTTCATTCAAAAGATGGATCTGGTCTGAAGCGGGAGCTCAGGCTGCTGTGGAAGAAGCTCTCGAACTCGGAGGCTTTGGCTACCCAGCAATGGTTGTCCTAAGTCCCAAAAAGTTGAAGTACTCTGTTTTCCGAGGTTCGTTCAGTCAAGAAGGAATCAATGAGTTCCTCCGAGATATTTCTTTTGGCCGAGGCTCAACGTTCCCTGTTCGAGGAGCCACGCTTCCTAAGGTTGCCACGTGTGATGCGTGGGACGGCAAGGACGGCAAGCTCGAGATCGCAGAAGACGACGAATCCGAGTATGAAGTCGAAATTACGGAAACGGAAGAACCCGAGCGACATAAGCGAGAATTATAGTCAGATTACTACTTTCTCTTCCCGCATGTTCTACTTTTTTTTCCTCGAACTCTATAACATTTTCATTGTGTGCATTTTTTTTTTTTTTTTTTGGTCATGTATGATATGCAGCAGCGATCATAATACAAACAAACTTAACTCTTGTTTTACAAGCCTGACTTAGTTTTATTTAATTTCAGTATCCGGATAATAACAGTAAAAGAAATTGGTTATGTTTTCTGGACGTATGGGAGAAGGTTTTAGCAGTCTATTTCATACCGATTTGTCAATTTTCGTGATTTAATAATGGTTGTTAAAGAGTCAGGACATCTCTCAAATGGATTAATGAGTTAATTAAGAGGCCAGACACGATTTAAAACTAAAGAAAACATGTTTTATTTCAGACAATTTGTATTAGACACAGCTGAGTGTTTTTCACGTAGGGCTGGTGTAACTAGATCTGCCTGACTCTCATTAAGGTTTTGTTCATTATTATACATATTAACATATACTAATAATCATTATATCGTATTCTATGCTATAAATTTGGCTTGTCTGGTTCTAGTTCACACAGTTTTTCTAGTAACGAAAGCGGATTCGACTCGAGAGAAATATAAAAATTAAATGGAAAAAATAGAACATGAAAGAGAACTACACTCATGGGAAGCTACTTTTCCCCATATTTGACATGGTATTTTTAGGTTCCCTCTACAACAAGTAGTGTTTCAACTTTCCAGGGAAATTCCCTGAAAAAGGGGAAGATGACGTCTGAAAAGGGAAGAGTAAGGGAAACAGAGAGAAGGGAAAATCTGGAAATGCATAGTCTTGTATTCTGATGCGGAGCAGAAAAGAAGGAAACATAAGGGAAAAGGGGGGAAAAGGGGAAATTGAAAGTGGATACACTGACAACAAGTTATACGTCCTTTTTGGTTGTATAACAGCGTTTCCACTTTTGCAGGGAAGTTCCCTGAAAAAGGGGGGAAATGGAGTCTGAAAAGGGAAGACGAAGAGAAGAGAGTAAAGAGGAAATCTAGACCCTATACATTCTTGCACGGAGGGGGGGAAACGGGGAAAGATAAGGGAAGAGGGGAAAAATGGAAGATTGAAAAGTGGCAACACTGTTGTAGAACAATCTGGTAACAACTTTATCAGAACAAGTTGCGTGATCACGGTTGTAGGACAAGTGAGTGCTGTACTCATAGTTACTAAAAGCACTTATAAGACTAGTTAATAAACTAATTAGACTAGTTAAGTTAGTAAGACTAGAACACGCTTTTTAGGTTGTGAAATAAGTGTATTCAGTTGAAGAACATGTATATTGTTCCTTCGGTTGTAAAAGCTTCTACAGTCTTTCGGTTCTAGAACAAATAATTTCCCGGTTTAGGGACTAGAGCGTAATATATCGACTGTGGATTCCCAAGTACAAATTTACTATAGTGTACTATAGTAAAACTATGTACTATGTTGCAAAATACTAGAGTATCACACTACAGTGCCACACCAGTGCTTCCACTTCGTGGGGATTTTCCCCTTTTGTGGGGAAAATCGACCTTTCCGACGTCCGCAAAGGGGAAAGGGGAAAAAGGGGAAGACTGAGATTTTCAAGGGGAAACTCGGGGAATCTAGACCGAAGTTCAGATATTTCTTTGGGAAATTGTCGTTCGGAATATATTCTTTATGGAAAAGAAAAAAAAGAGAATTTTGAACAAAGTGAATTCGGAGCAACAGGAAATTTCGCATTTTCGGAGGAAAAAGTAAGGGAACTTATTATTTTCGAGGGGAAAAAAGAGGAAAAGTACATTTCAGTTATGAGGGGAAAAAAGGGGAAACCGGAGTCCTCAAGTGGGAAGAGTCTTAGTTGCAAAGTGGAAGCACTGTGCCACACACTATAGTTGAAAACTACAGTATTGCACTAGAGTAAAACTATAGTTTAACTATAGTGTCCTATAGTTAAACTAGAGTAAAACTATAGTGCACTATGTTGCAAAATACTAGAGTGCCACACTATTAGTTTACAGCTATAGTAAATTTTTACTTGGGTTCCGTTGTAGAACAAACACGTTCGTTTCGGTTGTGAGACGAAACTGTGCTTTTTTTTGTCGTAAAGCAAGTGTGTTCTTTGGGTTATAGAGCTTGTAAGTTCTTCTGATTGTAAGACAAGAGCTTGTTTTGGGTTGTGGAACAAGATCTTGTATTCGGATGTACAGCATGTACGAGCATTCCGATTGTAAGACAAGACCCGTGGTCTCAGTTGTAGAACAAGTACGTTCATTCCAAGGGGTCAGAAACTCCAAAGAAAAGTGGTACGAAGATTGTTTGATAACATATGATAACATGTAGATAACAAGGAGATAACAGGTTGATAACAGTGATAACAAGGCCCAGGTGTACGAAGATTATTGGGAGTTTCAGACCCTTGGTTCATTCGGTTGTGGAGCTTGTGTGTTCCTTCGGTTCGTAAAACAAGACTGTACTTTCGATTGTAGAAAAATGGACCAGCCATGAGCGAAGTAAATTATTCACCCGTACCGAGTCAAGTTGCTTTAAATTGAACTTGTATATTATTACAACGATCTAATTGATTACAAGAGTGAACACTGAACTGATCTTAACCCATTCGATCTCTATTTAAACGCTATGGCCGTGTTTTAAGTTAATTTAAAAACTGATATTCGTTTATGCAGGTGGATACTTTTATTAATTTATTTTTTTTTTTTTTTTGCTCATGACTGTACTTTGGTTGTTAGACAAATACGTGAGTTCGCTTGCAAAACAAGACCGTAGTTCCAATTGTGAGATCAGACCGTGCTTTGGGGTTATAGAGCAAGTACGTACTTACGTTCCGTTGTGAAGCTTGTACGTTCCTTCGGTTGTAGAGCTTGCAAGTTATTTCGGTTGTAGAACTGTGGCTGTATGCGGTTGTAGGAATCTTGTGTGTTCGTTCGGTTGTAAGACCAGATAGTTCTTTAGTTGTGAGACAAACGCGTTGGTACACTTGCAAAACAAGACCGTAGTTCCAATTGTGAGATCAGACCGTGCTTTGGGGTTATAGAGCAAGTACGTACTTACGTTCGGTTGTTAAGCTTGTACGTTCCTCCGGTTGTAGAGCTCGGAAGTTATTCCGGTTGTAGAACAGTGGCTGTATGCGGTTGTGGGAGTATTGTGTGCTCGTTCGGTTGTAAGACCAGATAGTTCTTTAGTTGTGAGACAAGAGCGTGCTTTCGGTTTGTAGAATATTTCATACGTTCTTGCGGTTTTAGGACAAACGCGTAGACCGTAGTTCCAGTTGTGAGATCAGACCGTGCTTTGGGGTTATAGAGCAAGTACGTACTTACGTTCCGTTGTGAAGCTTGTACGTTCCTTCGGTTGTAGAGCTCGGAAGTTATTTCGGTTGTAGAACAGTGCCTGTATGCGGTTGTGGGAGTATTGTGTGCTCGTTCGGTTGCAGGACCAGGTAGTTCTTTAGTTGGGAGACAAACGCGTTGGTTCACTTGCAAAACAAGACCGTAGTTCCAGTTGTGAGATCAGACCGTGCTTTGGGGTTATAGAGCAAGTACGTACTTACGTTCCGTTGTGAAGCTTGTACGTTCCTTCGGTTGTAGAGCTTGCAAGTTATTTCGGTTGTAGAACAGTGCCTGTATGCGGTTGTGGGAATATTGTGTGTTCGTTGGGTTGCAGGACCAGGTAGTTCTCTAGTTGGGAGACAAGAGCGTGCTTTCGGTTTGTAGAATATATTATACGTTCTTGCGGTTGTGAGACAAACGCGTAGACCGTACTTCCAGTTGTGAGATCAGACCGTGCTTTGGGGTTATAGAGCAAGTACGTACTTACGTTCCGTCGTGAAGCTTGTACGTTCCTTCGGTTGTAGAGCTCGGAAGTTATTTCGGTTGTAGAACAGTGCCTGTATGCGGTTGTGGGAGTATTGTGTGTTCGTTCGGTTGTAAGACCAGATAGTTCTTTAGTTGTGAGACAAACGCGTGCGTTCACTTGCAAAACAAGACCGTAGTTCCAGTTGTGAGATCAGACCGTGCTTTGGGGTTATAGAGCAAGAACGTACTTACGTTCCGTTGTGAAGCTTCTACGTTCCTTAGGTTGTAGAGCTCGGAAGTTATTTCGGTTGTAGAACAGTGGCTGTATGCGGTTGTGGAAATATCGTGTGTTCGTTCGGTTGTAAGACCAGATAGTTCTTTAGTTGTGAGACAAGAGCGTGCTTTCGGTTTGTAGAATATATTATACGTTCTTGCGGTTGTAAGACAAACGCGTGCGTTCACTTGCAAAACAAGACCGTAGTTCCAGTTGTGAGATCAGACCGTGCTTTGGGGTTATAGAGCAAGTGCGTACTTACGTTCGGTTGTGAGGCTTGTACGTTCCTTCGGTTGTAGAGCTCGGAAGTTATTTCGGTTGTAGAACAGTGGCTGTATGCGGTTGTAGGAATCTTGTGTGTTCGTTCGGTTGTAAGACCAGATAGTTCTTTAGTTGGGAGACAAGAGCGTGCTTTCGGTTTGTAGAATACATTATACGTTCTTGCGGTTTTAAGACAAACGCGTAGACCGTACTTCCAGTTGCGAGATCAGACCGTGCTTTGGGGTTATGGAGCAAGTGCGTACTTACGTTCCGTTGTGAAGCTTGTACGTTCCTTCGGTTGTAGAGCTCGGAAGTTATTCCGGTTGTAGAACAGTGGCTGTATGCGGTTGTGGGAATATCGTGTGTTCGTTCGGTTGTAAGCAGGGCCGGATCTGAGCCTTTCTGGGCATATGGCTTAAAGCTGAAGTGGGTCTACCAGATACTTTCAAAAATTCATCATCATGTCAAGTCTAGCAGTTTAGCGGGCCTATTCCATGTCCGGGCCTGTGGCTCGTCTCCGTACTGGCCCATAGGGAAGTCCCGCACTGGTTGTAAGACCAGATAGTTATTTAGTTGTGATACAAGTGCTTGTATTCGGTTGTGGAGCTTGTGCGTTCTTTCTGCTGCAAAACAAGAGCGCACTTGCTTGCTTGTACGTTTATTCGGTTGTAAGACCAGATCGTTCTTTCAATTGTAAAGCAAGAGTGTGATCCGGTTGTAGAATATTTACGTTCTTTTGGTTGTATAGACCTTGTTACGCATTTCGGTTTGTCGAACAAGTGCTCGTAGTGGGTTGTCGAGCTTGTGCGTTCTTTCGGGTTCTAAGATCAGATCATGCTTTCGGTTGACTGTACAGCAAGTACAGTACATACTTTCGGTTGTAAGACAACAGCTTACTTTCAGTTGTGGAACAAGTAACTTGTATTCGGCTGTATAGAGCAAGCATGTATACTTGTTACTCTCAGTTATAGAAGAAATTGCGTACTCTTAGTCTCGGATGTAGAACGTGAGCGTTCTTTTCCTAATAGAACTGTAATAAATATTGTTCTCTCGGTTCTAGGACAAGTTACAGTCTCTAGATACTAGAACAAGAGCCTTCTTTCCCGAATAGACCTAGTTTGCATTTATCTTTCAAATAGGACGAGTAATTCATCAAACACAGTTATTGGATTATTTGTTGTTAGTGTACTAATACGCTGGTAGATCGGTCCAACTCAAAAACTGAAATAGTTCAACCCAATGACCGCTAGATGGACTTTCTGATAGCTCGGGCAGATAGCTCAGTGGTACACAAATCCTAACATTTTGACAAAAGAGCTAAGGAAAAATTAAATTGCGACGAACTTAATGAGATAGATTCAAAGGGTGTGATTCCTAAGGTCTTAGGTTACAGAAAATATATAGCTTGGAAAAGAAAACTAATTCTAAGGACCTTATAGGAAGCAATGTTAAAGGATGGAAGTACAGCTCAGTACTACAATAAAATCCGTCAATTTACAAAATCACATTTTGAGAGTAGAGTCAGTTTTCATAAATTCTATAGTTTAGCTTGTTTTTTTTTTGGTCAGGGAATGTTGATCGTAATTTAGTGCAAGGTGTTCTCAATAGATGGCGTTGCGTACGAAAACAAAGCCATGCGTGGCTAACAAGCGACCAATCCTGACTGCTGATTAGCAAAGCAAGCACGACTGGTTCCAGACGAACGCATAACACTTGTTAAATCTCTTTTCACGAACACGAACCCATAAACGGATGAAAACTTTTTCGTATAATTGGAGCCCCGGCGTATACAGATATACACTAACCGCGAACGCCGTAAAGAAAGAGACATTCGGATCTAATTGTGATTGTGAACGCTTGGCGAGAACATCTATTATACTTTATGGCTCCAAAAAGTAATGTAATAGGTCTATACGTTATCCCACGAGAAGGTTTTCTTGTAAAACTCGAACATTCTTGTTGGATTCTCGGGTGAATGAATGGCTGATGCGTGTTTGGATCTCGAGGCCAGGACCAGAATGGGCACAAGTGACCTTCTCCAGGATTTCAACTCTTTCTAAACGGGTCTAAATCATTCTAAAGCTTCTGACTGAAAGTTTTTTGTGCCAGAAACAAATTTATATGAAAGGATATTGGATAGGTTTCGTCAAGTCTTCCTTTATCAAACCGATCGATTTTCACAAGTTTCAAGAAACTTCAGTTCAAGTGATGATTACAGGGCCTTTTTACACTCTTCGAGCGTCATAATAGCAGTTGTAAAATTCCAAAAACTGTAGATTTTAATCACTTCACGCTTTAATGGCCACCCAAATACGTATGCAAAACAGTGCCATGAATGAAAAGTAGAACCATTTGCATTGCGTTTAGAACCGACAAAACAAATATGACGATATATCTTGCGATTGCCATCTTACACGAAGCAAAACGTAATTTGCTTTCTACTTCTATGAAGCAAAAATCAGTTTGAAAAGAAAAAAAAATCTATTGCTGAGTTGAGTAATTAATTATCTGCCTTTCTGATGCAGGGCTTTAGGAATTTTTCTCTTAATTAAGTCAACAGAACCAGCGATGGAAAAGCCCATTCATCAAGCAAATATTTCCATGTCTTCAAAAACAGTGTTGCTAAGCAATCGCTAAGTTTTCTTCCTAATATTTCTAAGAGCAAAGCAAGGGAGGTGTGGGGGGTTCAATTTATGTGGGACCAGGAGGAAGATTCCGTTTTCCGCAACGTGAGGAATTCGTAATTAAATTCCCAGAGATGCAATTGGTCCACAAATCGACGACACGGCCAATTTATTAGCTAAACTCTTTATTATTTGGCCCCAGGGCCAATGGCAGCCATTAAAGCGGCAAATTCAAATTTACCCCTCTCTCCCCCCTTCTGTTGTACACCTCTCTCCAGACTGTTAACTAAGTATATGCACAGCTGGTGACCTTGTTTGACCTTATCGCAGGGAGAAAAAACTTGTAATCTCGTTCATGAGAAGAGATGACGAACTCTATTTCCTCCGAATTTGGCTTTCATCAAGCAGCTATTGTCAGTTATATATTTTTTTCCCTCGGGATTTGCTCTCTTTGGCGTCTTTAGCTTATCGTTGATTAATTCATAATCGATATGCTTGAGATGTAGATATCGGCTGTGGTAAGAGAAACCGGACATCCTTGACTGTGTTTTCGTATAGAGTTTTTGCTGGCTTATTCAGCTTAATGTGACTTGAACGTCAAGAATCAATCGCCAACTTCACAGACGATTCTGACATCAATAGACCTTATACATCATCCATTGATGAGTTACTTTCTTGTCTCCGAACTCGCATCTTTATTCATGGCTGTATATATTGATTTGCATTCTGTGGATGTAACACGTTTCTGGGAAAACAGTAGCAGTACGTGTTGCAGCATTAGGCAAGAGACTTCAATGTAGTATTTAAAGCGCGCATTTGAGATAGTTTTGCGCTCGACGCTGTTTGTTGTTGTTGAAGCAGAACTGAAACGATTCCCGGAGAATAATGGGCCAAACAAAAGCGTCCGGAAGTCTCTATGAAGACAATGGAGAAGGAGCATAGCCGCAGATTACTGACGATCCTTTCCATTGCTGCACAATGTTCTCCTATGAATCATAGCTTAATGGAAAGAAATGGGAAGCGACATACTGCGTCCACCGCATCCCCGGGTGTTGACCAAACTTGGTCAACAGCGGCAGACGACGCAGAGCTTCTAACAACCCACCGCCAGGAGGCTGTTACATTGGCGTTGAGTCACAAAGATAAGACGCACACTGGGATGGTTCTATCTGTTTCGAATCGTCTGGGACTTGTGATCCCTTCTAAGGGAAAACGAGTTGCCAGATAGCCCGTAGTCTTAAGACGAAGGGCTACACGGAATCTCTTTTGTCTCGTAGTAAAAGCGTCGTAAAAAAGCGAGGGGACGACTTGCGTCCTTTTTGGACATCTCGACTATGCAGCTATGTTAATGGTTGTCAACATCAGATTAGAGCTTTTACGTCAATGTTGTAAGGAAGACCGATGCTATCGAGAAAGAGAGGTAACTACGATTAGTGTAATTGAATCAAGCTGCTTCAACTGCTACCTTCACACGCGGTACCCCCAACACGACACGGCTCAGTGGAGTCTTTGATGATTGAAGCCCCTGGTTCCCCCTCCTTGACACACACACACACATACACACACACGCACGCAGCTGCGGAACTTTAGCCCTTTGCATTCAGCCTCGGATTGTGTGACTTTGCCGCATCCTTGTGGAGTAGAAGCCAAGGAGGTCATGTGAATCAAAGCTCAGCCCGCCGGAAATTGTTTCCCGGAGAAACTGTACATCTCTAATTTAGACTTGAGTGATAGCAGAACCCGCCATCTTGGAATGTCTTTGTTATATAGCCGAGTAGCCAAAAGTTCTATTAATAATTTCGATGAAAATTTCAGACATTCTCGAGTGAGTTGGAATGAAAATCTGGGGTTCTTAATGAAGAAACTCGTTACCAATCTGTCGGTGGCAGTTCGGAATGAAGAGAAGAGAAAGTTTCGACTGAAATCTCCCGTGTTTCTCTTCAAAGACTGTATACGCTCTGTTTTCTAGGAAAAGCTAAGAGATGGAAAAGTTACCGGCTTTTGATGCAAACGTTAAACATGAATAATTCAAATCTAAATCTTGAATCGAGATCAATCGCTTTTTACTTAGTCCAATTTATGTTTCGTCCGTTTGCACAGTTCAACTCCCATTGCAGTGGCAAGAAGCAGAGTTTTTAAAAAAAAACGAGTCTGCTTGGCTAAATTCGCTAAATTTGCTTTCATGATTCACGGTGAACAGTAGATTTACGAGATTTTGCTTTTCCGATTCATCTGGGCGAGTCGCGAACACAAATCTGGAGCTAAATTTGACTCACCTTAGCGAATCGTGCGAAAACTTGCAACTGATCTGTTATGAAATTCATATTCTCCATGATGCGTTACAGAAATAGAAAGTCGGTGAAAGATAAAAGTCGACCAAGATTTGAATATTTTTCCATAAATATTGATGCCGGAGCCATGCGAGACGAGTGTTGACAAATCTCTCACGGATTCGGTCGTGATGTGAATTTGCATGTGAACAAATTTGTTTTGTGCGCTTCATTAGAGGCAAGCTTGAGCAGAAAATCAACACCAATTCACACCTTCGGGGCTGTGTGTCCATCACGAAACATACAAGCAAACCTTTTAGCATAAACTTCACAAGCAAACCTTTCTGGGCGAAAGTTGAAGATTTTTCGAGCAAAATCAAAGTGAATTATTTCCTCACCAACTTCTAATTTGCTTCTCCCTCGGCGAGTTCTCTTCATCCGGTTCTCATCCATTCTAGTCAAACTAACTCTTCTTCTCGTACAAATCCACGAGGACTACATTATGCACGACACGGTCCCCCATACAGATTCGTCTCTCTTCGTCTCACTTCAGTCTCAAATTCCAGTTTAGAGAGAAATACTAGTACCAATAACTGAGTTTATACTAGAATAGTGCTGTATGTGTCTCCATTGCGGTAAGTCACATGTTAGATTGCACGTAAATCAATTAGGGTCGTGTACTGGGTACACTTGTGAGTTGGTAACGAGCAAGGTTTAACCGGGCAAGGGAAACTTGTGTGTTTAGCTGAGGATATCGTGGAATCGGATTAATAGAGAGAAAATTAGTTTTGCGCTTGGAGATTTCCTTTACATGAAGAAGGCTTGCTTTAGACGCTGTGCTAATCTGATCAACTGCATGGATATGGGCTATAGCCCAGAGTTTAAGCTACTTGTTTCCACAGCACTAATTGGTCTCTGATGGACTGTGTGTGTAGTCTCTGAACAAAGATTTAGTCATAAAAATGTTGGCTTCGTGGAAAGCTGGGACTTGACAGGAGACTCAGCTTCGACTCAGCGGGGGTTCTATCATTTGGTATTCAGCGGTAAATCGAGTTATCAAGTAGAGGTGAAGAATGAAACGATATTTCCAAAACATCTCCATCGTGTATAGATCAATCAGGAAGAGCCACACGTAAGGCGTCTTTCCGCCATTTTCTTTTTTTCCAAATAACTTGCTTTTTCCATGACATTCCGTTTGGACACACAAAAGTTAACACGCATCACACTGCGTAAAGGAAGAAAAACGTTTCGTCTGCTCTTTACGTTTGTCTGTCAAAAGGAGGGGGATGACGTATGATTCAAACACATTAGCTGGATCACAACATGCAGACACAGACAATCATTACAAGTCCATCAGTTACATTACAGATATATGGACACTTTTGCCAAAACTTGCACACGAGGAGTTGATGAATCACATGGGGAGTGGGGGGTATAAGTGATTAAACCATGTATTTCACTGAACAAAGATGGAGTGAAGAAAAATCCTCGAGAGGGAAATGTAATGAAGCATGTGTTGATAGGATTAAGAGTCGCCTCGTTTGGTCATTTGTGATGGCGTTGTCAACTCAATAGAGCGATTAATGTGGCCATGAACAAATGCACAGACCAACATAATCGATTCTTGCCGCCTCCGCCGCCTGTAACAGAAGTACACACATAACTCCCAGTCACTTGTAGTCACCCACAAAAAAACGAGAAACAAACTAAAGGAAACAAATGTCGTCCGACCGAAACGAAAACGTACACTCTGCTTAATGAATAGCTGATGGGTATGCCATTACCACTGGCTCTAAGGAGTCTATGAGAGATAAATATACCTTTACTAGATGCAGCTAGAAGCGGTGATGAATCTTTCTCCTTGTGAGCAGCAGAAGTAACGGATCCTGTAACCGTTTCCTGGGTGAAACGACTGGGTACTGTAACCGTCTTGCGGTACAGCGAACCCACGGTTGCCAGACAAGATATTGCTAACGGCTGTTTGCGTACGTGCTAGTCGAAAATAGCATGATTAGCACAACTAGATCAAAGTGTTATGCTAAGAGAGAAACCTGCTGAGTCACTCGGAACTCCAGATCGGCTTCGGAAGTCCAGAGGCCATCGTCGGATTCCTTGATCCTCGATTCGCTGCTTGCAATCTGATTACACACAAATCATTTTCAGTCAAGCCATTATGGGGGAAAACAACACACAAGAAATGGTCATGGCAGCTCCTTGTTGTTGCAAGTGCATTAGAATGCTCTAGCGAAAACTCCCTTAAGGAAGACATAAAAAACTTCAGGGGCAAGCAAGACACAAAAAAAAGATTTATTGAGGGGCAATGTTTCTTTTTCCCCTAGCACAACATCTTGAGTGCAACGCTGCAGGGAGCTGCCAAGCAAAAAACTGCTACAAATTAATTAGATCAATTAATGGAGGTTAACAAGGGGAACTTTGCCATCACGCGATCGATATGGCGAATAGTATCGATTAGCAATATTTATCCAAGTACTGAATACGATACCTGAATGCCACTGACGTACCACGACAGATTGGCCGGAGGTCTGGTAGCGGATAAGGAACAAGTGAAGCGGAGTTTTTCTCCTGGAACAAGTCCGTTCTGGAGCAAATCCAACGGCCATGTCACCACCGGCCCTTCGCTTCTTATGTCTGCAAATCAGCAATTCCTTCATAGCTTTATTCAATAGCGTATCTATCATCCAAATCTTCCCACACGCACAAAAAGTTTCCCACGCTCCGGATTTTTTTTTTCTACCCTTATTAAAAGTTGGGGGAGAGGACTTGTTCCCAGCTGAGTATTAATATGAGAAATCCCCGAGTATATCACATATCATAACGCCCAGGGAACAAGAGGAAAAAAGAGATCAGTTTCAGCTTTCTACTTCATCCGGATTACATCGATCAATACAATTCCGGAATAAGTCGTCCCAACCGCCAAAACTTCCAGATTAATCCGTGCAATTTGCATTGAGCCCCCAGAGAATACTAAAAGATTATGCCCGTTAAATCAGAGATAATCTCGGTTCTGTTATACGACTGAGGTATTAGCTATTCTGTAACCGGGGCAACTTTTTTGTTCCAGATAGGACAATGGCGGAAAGGGTTTATTACGTACCGAAAACGGTGAGATTCTCCTCTCTGAAGTCCGTATTGAAAGTGGGAGCTTCGGTGGAGACTTCGCATTTGTATTGTCCTTCGGCTTCTCGGGAAACGGCCATAAGAAAAACTTTCCCAATCTCTCGCGGATCATACTATATCCGAATAGATAAATCAATACAAACGCAGCTCACATTTCATAATTTACGATCGTCGCCATGTTGACTATATCGAGGGTAACGCATGCAATCGAGAGAGGAAAACAGGGACCGCATTGCCCCTGACACTCCGCACGCTTCAATTGTCCCACCCAAACTCTCCCTGCAGTCCCTGTCTCCGGGGGCTTACAACTTGCCTCATTATCAGGGACTCAACCCCTTACTATATCACTGCATAACACGTTATCACTTGGACCTGTGTTTCTGTTGTCCACAAGGGGGTTAATCTCGGTACTTGATCCCCTTGAATAGGGTTCGCTGATTAAACACGCTTGTTTGTAACCGCTTTTTAGATGGCAATATTGCACAAGATGGCCGCCTCCCCACCACTTGTTTCAGGGCTGCGTGTATTTGTGCTAATCTTCTCATATGCAAATACAGGAGTTGTGTCGTTGGGCCGACGATACAGAAACAGAAAACCCCTGAACACGAACAAAAAGAAGGGGCTCTTCTATACATCTGGGACCGAACACTTGGCTTTTTTTCTTCTCCTTCGTTTCCTATTTTTCATCCTGTACACACACACACACCAAAAGGAAAGAGATCTTCAAAACTCCCAGGGGCTCCCTGTTGTGTTCAAGTACCGCAATAACTACGAAACCAAAACTTTGCTCCTGTGTGTTTTTTTTTTCCCTATCCTCTTCTAGCAGACGATTTTGGAGGTGGGGGGGGGGAATCACAATCAGCTGATATCTCGAAAGAGTCGTCTGCTATAGCGCGCCACGTTTGTTCTGAGCTGATTTGTTTTTAGCTTTGCTGAAATCTTTGCTTGTATTGTTAAAGTGGAGGACAGGGAAAGAGAAAGAGACATTGGAAGAGGCAAATAGCGTGAAAAAGCAGTCATCCGTGAGTTAGAAAGCCGTTAACATGCGCTGCATATTCCAATTACCGGCGTCTTAACAGCGACGAAAAGAAATGAGATCTATTGCCGTCTGAACTTGCACTCTTGAAGCTGCACAGTGCTAGCTGCTACTTGTTCTGCTTGTGTTTATTCAAGCCTGCTTACTGATCTGGATCTACTACATAGCTTTTGGTAGGCAACTATTTCTTACTAGTCCTAGCTGCTACTTCTTATGCTTCTGTGTTTACTTAGGCTTGCTTATTAATCTGGATCTACTACTTTACTTTTGATAAGTTATTGTTGCTAGTTACTGTGTGTTAGCTGCTACTTCTTGTGCTTCTGTGCGTACTGAAGCCTGCTTACTAATCTGGATCTAATACTTTACTTTTGATAAGCAATTCTTTCTTACTAGTGCTAGCTGCTACTTCGTATGCTTCTGTGCGTACTGAAGCCTGCTTACTAATCTGGATCTACTACTTTACTTTTGATAAGCAACTGTTTCTTACTAGTGCTAGCTGCTACTTCTTATAGTTTGTGTGCTTATTAAAGCCTACTTACTAGCTTTGCTTTTGCTAAGCAACTGTTATTTACTAGTTAGAGTGCCTAGCTTTTATTTTCTAATGCCTGAACTTACATTCCAGCTGCTACACAGTGCTAACTGTGCTACTTCTTATGCTTCTGTGCGTACTAAAGCCTGCTTACTAATTTTAGTCTACTACTTTGGTTACGCCAAATACTAGCTGTTTGTAAGTAACTCTCTAGTAATGTTACGGTGTGGTAGCCTGCTAACTTGCTAACGGTTGAAGTACTCTCTAGTAGCCGTACTAATTTGACTAGTTGTATACTTCCAGTGCTAACTACTAGCTACTTTTGCTTACTGCACTCAATCTACTACCCGCTGACTGTAATACTAACTGTACTTGATTAGCTACTACTTACACAGTTTGTGCTAATTGTGTTACTCGCTTACTAGAACTTCTTTAGAAACTTAACTAGTACTTCTGTCTCTTACTGCCCTTCGTGCTTCTATTTACTAAGCAAGCTTAGTACACTCACACTTTGCTACTTACTAACCAAAGCTTTTCACTCTGTGCTACTTGCTTACAACAACTGCTTGCATAATGTCTAAACATCCTCTTACCAAGCATGCTTACAGAACTTGCTACAGACCACTCTATACTTCAAACTAACTAGACTAGTAGCACATTAGCTAGAACTGCTACTTTTGACTTACTTCGATACTGAAGGAAGCCCAGGGAAAGGTGCGTACTTGGGGCACTTCATTGGGCACATATCTGAAGAACTCGTGCTGTCCTTTGTACCATTTGAGCGAGTAGAGACGATCTCCTTCCAGGTCGTAGATACAGCGAAGGGTTACGTCGGAACCATGAAACACTTCGCTGGGAACCAGTACACTGGTCACGTGCAGGCATTGACTTCCTGCAATCCCATCACAAGCCATCGTACAACAGAGAAAAAAAAAATAAAAAGATGTATTAACTCCCAAATTCATTTCACTGTGTCTTCTTACGGCAAGAATCTTTGCAGAGAATTATAGCCAAATATATTAAGGGATCAACTCTGATCAAAAGAAGATTTATGACCAATTTTCTTCGGTCTTCTTCTTTTTCTGGGGGACCCAAAGTCGCTCGCACAACTCATAATCCGATATTCTATTACTCAACTTCTAGAATCATGTCTAGAATCAAGAGTCACACAAAATACAACAGTTCACCTGTAAGACTTAGAAGTACCAAACACAGAATCCGGCAACAGTGGAAGAAGCTCCGATAGTTTGTCGTCGTCATGGTAACGTGTGTATCTTCAGTATCACTGCAAAGAGGCTTCACATCATTCGGCTACTAGAAAACAACAACATGAACAATTAGTATTATAATAAAATGTTACTCGGCCGAAGTAGACGAGACTTCTTACAAGTATAGAAACCATTGATAAGTCTCTGTAGGAAACCTACGGGGAAATGGATTTCTTTTCGGTTCGACGTTCTTTGATACGATAGAAAGGGAACTTTTTGCCTGTAAATTAAAAGGAACCGCATGTCCATAACGAAGAAAAAGTTGCACGTCGACCCTTATGCTGCGGCTGAGGCATCAACTTCTTGTTCGCTTCATTTTCTTCCTATTCTCTTCTCCTCCTATCTTCTTTTTACTCTCAGAGTTTCTTGTTGCGGGGTCCCTCCGATGAGAAAGAGGAGTCCGCCAGATGCCAAATGAGAAGATAAAATCCAAATGAAAGGCCAAAAAAGCAGCTTAACAGAAATACGAGACACACAGGCAAATGCCACCGCAAAAGGAAGAAGAAAAAAAAAAGCTACAAAAGAAAAAGATATAACCAAAAATGCTGGACAGACTGTGCAGGACATCACTCGACTTCGAGTATCTACTTGATCGACATTTATTTACTGTTTCCAGACAACAGAAAAAGAGTTAAACAGAAAATGGAGGACTCTCCTTGACTTATGGGAAGAATATATTACCTCATGAGTTGATGCTCTACCAGGAAAGAAAAGATGAATTTCAGGAATGTCTGTACATCTTCGTCTTTTGAATGAAGAATTGAATGAAGAACAATTGAATGGAGAGTACGGAACATAAAAAAACAAGGACCACGCGCTTCAATGCGTCATTTGTCACTAATCCCGAAAGCAAGAAGGATTGCCGGGGATATAAAGCCAAAGATTTGGCGCGTGCGCCGTTGCCACTTATTTCATAAACAAAATTTGAAAATTTCATCTCTCGAATAAAAGAAACGCTCGAGAAGCTTTAAAAGGAGGCGCATGCATTTATTAATCTTTTCCGAGAATTTACAGACTGTTCAAAAATTCATGTTGAAGCCGGACGGGGCTTGAGTATTAGCTTTCCGGTATCGTCGCAGGACATGTTAAAGTCAGCCAGCACTTGACGAGCCCTCGATGATATGATTGACGGTGCGACCACTCGTTTGTGGATCCCCATTACGAACAGGAGCACTAAATTTCATGCAAGAAATAAACATTTACGTAATGAATGTGAAGTGACGTTTTTCGTACCTAAAACAGTAGAAGAAATCGTGAAGAAGATGTGATTGTACAGTGAATGGAAAAACGCGACTTGTTTCGTCTCAGGATCCGACAGCCACTGCCACGCTCCGATCGCAGTGCAGATGGACACGAGCACGAGGATAACTGTTATAAAGATTTCATATATTTTACGTTCAATTTATAACGTAAAAAAAAAGACTAAAGATCTCTGTTTACACTTACTTCGCCAGCGGGTTGCTGAGGGCTGTATGTAAGCAATAACTTCTGTGAGCCTTCTTTCAAAAGCCTTCAAATCTATGAGAAATTTCAATTTTATTTTCCCTTTTTTAGAAGTAATAACTATTATTATTTACCTTCACAGGCTGTTTGCTCCAGTGTCATCTTTGATTTTAATAATTTTTCCCCCAATATTTATCTTTTCTTAGTCGTCTGCATTGAAGTGCGCTTAACTATACCGCCATCTAGCGGTCAAATTTTCAAGCTTTTGGTCATTTATCTTTTCCTTTTACGTTCATAAGTGGTTACAGTTATGTTAAATAAAGCAGACAAGCCTTAAACGAGGACAGAAATTCATTTTTTTTTGTTCGCAAAATACAGCGTAAAACATAATGGATAAAGGGTGACCGCGATAAATCGTTCGATAGCCTCGACGCTACCCCTCAACACAAGTCAGAAGATCCTCACTTCACTTCAGTAGGCTAGATGCGAAAAAGGATAATTTAAAAAAAAGTCATGGCTGGAGTGTTTTTCTTTTTTTTACGATGTAACGCAAATGAGAAAGGTAATGTAATAATTATAATAAAATACCACTACACACGAAAAGAAAAGAAAGTCCGAGAATGAAAGATAAAGAGTTACCTATATACAAATTAAAAACTGTGGGGGGTAAAAGGGTATAATTTACGTCTACGAAAATGGGAGAGAAATTCAATGCGGGGGGAGGAGCAATTCATTGAGGATTACAAATTTTCAGTCATTTTTGTTGCTTTTTTAAATCCTACACTTTGTTTCAACTTAGGATTTGTCCGTATCTCTGCGTTTTTCGGGTGTCGATTTCTTATCTTCTCTGTCGTCGGCTTTGCTCGGTTTCGACAGGTCCAGCCCTATGCTGTCTCGCTGCTCCTTTTCCTTCTTCGATTCCTGCTGCTGCTTCTCCTTAGTGTTGGCCCGCGAGCTTGAGCTGCTGGTTTTGGTTCCCAGAGCCGACGTCGTCTTGGTTGAGGTAGAGCCAGGGTCTGAAGCCGCGGTAGTCATGAGTCCGTTCATTATCCCAGCCTGGACTCCTAGGTTAGAAAACGCGGTCGAGAGGGGGATCCCGGCGGGGAGCGGAAAGCCCAGGCCGCCTAGTCCTAGGTGTCCGTACAGAAGCCCTGGGTTGGGGAAGAGGAAAGGCATAGCCGCTGCGGCAGCCGCAGCAGCAGCAGCCGAGGAACTAGTCGACGTCGACGCTGAAGACGAGGTGGCAGCTGACGAAGAAGTGGCCGTTGCAGGTTTCTTCCCCTTGTCTTCGCGTCTCGACGAACTGGACGTTGTCGTGTTCTTTGATTGGCTGCTAGAGGTGTTGGTCAGTTCCGGCATGAAACCCGCTAGGTTAGAAAACAGCGGGTTGTTCATGGATCCCAGGCCCAGGCCGCCGAGCCCACCTAAAGCTCCGAGGCCCGGCAGTCCGGAAAAGGGGAACAGAAGAGGATTTTTAGGGTCCATTCCAGCCATCGGGTTCTTGGGATCCACTGAAGCACCGAAAAGGGCGGCCGTTTTCGGGTCTAAGGCACCAAAGAGTGGATTTTTTGGGTCGAAAGCCGCAGCGAGCAGCGGATTCTTGGGGTCGAATCCGCCCAGGCCGAGGAAGTTGGGGTTCATCCCGGCAAAACTGGCCAATCCCGCGGCAGAACTGAAGGGGTTGCTCGTCAGCCCAGACGTGGAGGCGGAAGCGGAACTGGCCAAAGTCGCCGTCTTACTCGTCGCCGACGTCGAAGTGGACGGGCGGGTCGCTGGCTTCTTGTCTTTCGACGCGCTGCCGCTTCCGCTCGCGCTCGGGTTATTGGCTGCGGATGTAGAAGCCGACGCTTTCGAGTCGCCCGACGACAAGCGACGCTGCAGATCTCCTGGTAAATTGCCTTTCTCCTTGACCAGCTCGCCCCATTTCGGATCGACGTCGAACATAGGATTGGCTAGAAGCCACTGCGCTAAATCACGGAGCTGAGGCGCTTTGCTGCCGGTGATCTTCTTGCCGGTGAGACGGTTGATAACGCTCACATGTTCGTCTCCGCTAAGGCGGTTCCAGTCGAGAAGTGCCGGGTCGATTCGTCCTCTACGGTGGCGTCTCTCGTCCGGCAAATCAGAGTCAGGACTTCCAGGACGCTCGGGGGTGATGCCTTGCTGTTCGGCCAGCCATTTCGAGACTTTGAGCTCGTGCGGAGGCGTGTTGTTGTAAGCCTCCAGTTTCTGGAGCAAAAAGTCCGGCAGTTTGGCGGAATCAGCGGCTCCGGAATTGCTGCTGCGTAGCGGTTCGATGGAAATACGCGGCGGATCGGCTGCGGAAGCCTTCGATGACGCGGGCGTGGCAACAGAGACTCCCGGTAAACGACCCAATCCAGCCAACAGGGCCTGGGTTTCCAGCATCTTATTGGTGAGTTTCTGC
The DNA here is from genome assembly GCA_002872375.1 of Eulimnadia texana. NCBI lineage: Eukaryota > Metazoa > Arthropoda > Branchiopoda > Diplostraca > Limnadiidae > Eulimnadia > Eulimnadia texana. The sequence continues at coordinate 18,186,905 of NKDA01000001.1, forward strand.
GCTGCCGTTTCCTTGCTGCTTTTGTCTTCTTTGTCTTTGGAGCAAGGCATGATAGTGATTCCAGAAGAGCGTGGGAATGATATAGAAAGTGGATTCGCGTCTGACGATTTGCCAGACTTTGAGGAGCCTCCACCTGTAGCAAACAAGCTGCTACCTTGAACACCTTTAGCAGCAGACAGTCCTAAAACTATCTCGTCCAGCTTGCGGCGCTTCTTCTCTTTGCCTGGTAAAAATAATGAAACTTAATTATTCATGTTATTATTATCGATGATATTGATTAACATTGATTTTATTCGTTATATTATTTATTTATTATTTTATTTATTGATATATTATTGATAATAATTGATTAATATTATTCATTATTGATGAAGATATATGGGCGAAATTCTTACCAGGAGGAGGCATGCCGTCATCGCCTTTCCTCTTCCTGTCGTCGTCTTCATCACCTCCATTGAGGTCCTTGCCCTTCGCGACTCCTCCAGAAAGGTCCATGGGAGCTGACGTCGAGCTCTGCTCACTGTTCTTGGTCGTCACAGAGACTGAAATCGATGGAGGAAGTCCCAGAGCCGCCATGGAACTTGCCAGCGCAGCAGCCGAGTTCTGTGCCTGTGCGGCTTGTAAGACCTGGGCCTGGGCTTGAGCGGCCTGGGCCAGCATCAGCTCTAGCGCCTGGGCTGACAATTGCGCGGCCGAACGCGAGGAAGATCCTTGCTGGTGAGCGGGTGGCGGGAAGGATCGCTGTTTGGATCTCAGGGAGTGCGACGACTCGCCCGTGCTGCGCGGCTCGTCCTCTTCGGCGTACTTGCCGGTTAGCTGCTGCGAGATTGAGCGCTGCATCGAGTGGTTCAGACTCAGCAGCGCCCTCAGACGTGCTCTCTCCGCCTCCATGTCGACACTGACGCCCCCCCGCTGCTGCTGACTGCGTCCACGAGCGCGTCCACGACCCCTTCCACGTCCCCGGCGCACTGAGGGAAGCAAGCCGAGTCCGAACTCAGAGTTACGGTCGCCCATCATCATGATATCCGACGCGTCTGAGAGCGACAAGGCCGACAGAGATGCCGGGGTAGGGGTGTCGCGAACCGCGGGAGGCGGCGTGTTGCTCTGGTCCGGGGTGAGACAGGAATCTTCAGTGACTCCGTTAGTGAAGACGGTGAAGTCTACGCCAACCGGCCACTCGTTTCGCTCCACCGCGTGGACGATGTGCTGCAGACGAGCCTCAACAGCGCGGTCCTTGGGCCAGTTGATGGGATTCTGATAAGCCTGGGCCAGGATTTGAAGGACTGCAGGATCACCATTGGCCAGCAGTTCGGGATCCAATAGAAGTCCTTGTTTGGCCATGGCTTCGTCCATCTGCGCTAGGCTTGCAAGAGACGGAGGAGTGAATTCAAATTCTTTTTTCTTGTCCTTTTCGGTCTTCTTCTCCTTCGCTTTCTCTTGGCCCTTGGCTGATTTTCGAGGTTTGTCCTCATCTTTGGAGGATTTTTCCTTGGCTTCTAGCTTCTTCATGCGGAGCGACAGCGGCTTATCAGATTCGTCCATATTGGAGTCGTCTTCTTTATCTTCTTTCTTAGAAGTCTCTTCCTCCGCTTTTGTTTCCTTTTCTTCCGCTTTATCAGATTCTTCTTTGACATCTTCCGGTTCGTTTTCCACTTTTTCGGTTTCCGGTTTCTCGCTTGTTTCTGCTTCCTCTTTCGATTCTTCCTTCTCCTCTTTCACCTCTTCTTCGTCGACTTTCTCTTTTTCCTCCTTTTCTTTTTCAGCTTCTTCGTCCTTTTCTTCTTTCACTACTTTGTCCAGTTCTTCGCTAACATCTTTCATTTCTTCATCTTCTTCCACGCTTTTCTTCTCTTTCTTTGCTTCTCCTTCTTCTTCCTTCTCATCCACTTCCATCTCTTCTTCTTTTTCTGTTTCCTCTTTCCGGTCTTCTTCCACTTCCTTCCGCTCTGCTTCCACGGTTTCCACAGCTTCTTCCTTCTCTTCCGCCTTTTCTTCTTTTTCTTCATTCTTCACTTTCTCTTTTACATTTTCTTTAGTTGGCTCTTCTTCCTCGTCTTCCTTCAATTTTTCTTTTTCTTTCTCCTTTGGCTTCGGGGTCTGAGCGTCTCTCTCCGTTTTCTCTTTAGGGTACAGGAGAGGCTCGCCTGCGTAATGACGTCTCAGTATCTCACGGAAACCCAGTTCGGGGTCGTGAACAAAGTAGAAATCGGTGCGTCCCAGGCCGTGTTTGGCGGCTCCCAGTAGCAGGTCCTTGTCGTGTTTGCCAGGGACCCACCAGTCGGGTACATCTTGCGACATCTGGCAGAGTTTGAGTCTTTCCTCCAACTGAGGATTGCAGAGAACTTCTTCCCGGATCTTGCACAAAAGTTCCAGGCGTTCCAGGCAGCGTCTAGCGCGCTCTTCAGTCACGGGTTCGACCAGAGACTGTGCTACTTCCTCCTCTTCTGAAAGTTTGCGGCCACAGGCTTTTTTGCACATGGCGCAGAACGCTCTCAGATACTCAGTGAGCGTTTCGTCGAACTTGCGGTCCAGCCTGGAAATGCTGCGGAATTTGTTCCAGTCGTACTTGCCCACCTTCTTGTTGTACTCGACGCCGAAGTTTGAAATCGTGCGGAAGAAATCGCCCTCCTCCCGACGCGTCCAGCGACGCTGCTGCACCTCCAGCTTCTGCTTCTCGCGCTCGCGGACGATCGTTTCGATGCGCTCGCGACGCTCGATGCGTTTCGCCTTCTGCGCCATCTTCAGTTCCTCCTTCTTGTAGTTTCGCTGATAGGAAGTGACGAGACGGCGCAGTCGCGTGTTCAGCTCCGTCACCGGCGGGAACGTGAACTTCTCGCCCGGCGCTTGTGTTACGGGAGCTCGCGCCGACGCTGACGCGGACGTCGTGGGGCCCTGGTTGCTGCTGCTGTCGTCATCGAGATCGTCTTCGTCGTCTCCCGCTTTGTCGAGGTCTTCTCCGTTCGCAGACTCCAGAGACGCCATTTCCGAAAGGAGCTCCTGACGATCCGGCGGACCGCAGCGCGCCAGGAAGCAGAGAGCCGGATCCAGTCTCATGACGGCGTACCTCTCGTAGCCGTGCTTGTACGTGCCGACCAACAGCGACACGTCCGCTTCCGTGTCCCACCAAGGCGCTGGCGGCTGATCGCAATACGGAGGTTGCAGTGGTAGAGCCGCAACGCTCATTCCGGCATTAACCTGAATTAATCAACATGTTTAATTAAACGAATCAATAAAACTGATTGCTTGGTTTGTAATACCTGATTCTCCAGATCTCCAATGATTTCGCTCTTGACGTAGTAGAGCATCCTGACGCGGAGCATGATTTTGTTGGCGTATCTGGACGCGTGTTTTCGATAGGCGCTATCAAGGTTCTGTTCAGGGTCATACTTCTCTTCCTTAGTCCAGTCGAGGCCTTCAAAGGGATTAGAGGATTTGCCGTCTTTGCCTTTCTTCTTGCCCTTACGTCCCCGCAGTAAGGGTGCGGCCAGTCCTGAGTGATTGCGCTCTACGCGCGGTTGGCCATTCTCTGTCGGAGTGATGAGATCCCAGACGAAAGTCTTGACGCGCTCGTCCCCGTGGAAAAATTGTACGCAGAAGAGAAGCTGCAAAAAAAATCAATACAATCAATCAGAAATCGATATTACCACATCTATTCTTAAGAAATATATTAACGAAGAAGAATTAGTCAGACTTTGCTGTTTTCAACTCACGGCACGCCTAAAGCGCACTCTGTATTAGCATGGCAATTCATCATTTGAATACAATTATACAACAAATAACTTATGTCTAACATATTTCGCTATAAAGTAAAACTTAAATTACCATAATTCTGGCGCAGTCTTCAACGTCTGATTCCCTCCAGCCTTTGCGGAACTGTCCGTGTGCCATAATCTCGCGCCAACGGCCCCATCTAAAAAGATTTGCAAAAATTAGTTATTATTTAACATACAAAAAAAAACAGATTTTCAATAACCCATAAGTTAATGTTAATGGTAAGGTGTGTTTAGGATCAGCTAATACTGTAAACGTACCCAAATGTAAGCAATCCCTTTTCAACTTTAAAACATTCGGTTTTGGACCAGCCACCGTATTCGACGTCACCGTCTGGGGCGAAGTCCTCGTCATAGTTTCCTCCGCGACGTGAATGTCTCAGAGATCGACCGCTTCGCCGCTCTTTTTTGCCGGCCAACTTTGATCGCGTCGAAGGCGCCCCACCTTCTTCGTCGCTATTACTGGTTGATTCAAGATCGCTCACGTCCATGACTCCTTCGTCCTGTAAACCAGTTACGTTACATTAATTTAAATACATTTACGAAAACCTATTACAAATTAATGGAAAATATTGTCATTTTGCTGAACTAATATTAGGCAAGGTACTCCAAGCATCAACAGTTAACAAAAATAATACTAATGATAGTTCATGATTGTTTAATATTTACATTTAAATTATACTTACATTCAAATACGTAAGAAATTCAAGGACAGATTTCAAATAAACAGATTTGATTCTAACTAAAATTAGTATAGCCTAGAGTGTACCTGGCCGTATCGTTTGATTTGTGTTCTGCGTCGAGGTTCGCTTAAAACGAGCGTTTCTTTCCCGTTGAACTGTTCCAGGTCAAGTTCGGCTTTTTTGGCCCATTTCTTCCAGAAGTCGGGATCGTCAATATCGATATCAGTCCTGTCGTGGGAAGAAGCAAAGCTGGCCTTAGAGAAGGTGCCTCCGACTTTCTCGTTCTCCAGCGTGATGATTTGCGTACGTCTCAGAAGAATCTGGTCAATGTCTTCCTCGCAAAACTTGTCACCTATGGAACAAACAACCAAGAATTTAAGAACTGATTCGCTAGGACCACATTTGTATGGAGGACCAGTTCTGGTAACTAACTGGAGGACCAAATTTAGAAACAGATTTCAATGTTCATGAATTCAGTTATACCTGCGTTGTCGTCTTCCATAAGCGCACCATAAGCTCCCTTTTTCAGCAGGTCTTCAATTTCCTTCTTGGACAACTGCTTGGAATTTCCAGAAGCTTCTTTGCCACCCTGGCTCGTGTTCATGCTCTGGAGTACAGCTTTGTCTAGACCCAGTTTAAGTGAGGCCTTGTCGAACATCTCCCTTTCGTAAGTGTTTCTGGTGAGCAGGCGATAGACCTTCACCATCTTCTGCTGACCAATACGATGGCAACGGGCCTGGGCCTGCAAATCGTTCTGCGGGTTCCAGTCGCTGTCGTAGATGATGACCGTATCGGCAGCAGTCAAGTTGATACCCAGACCGCCAGCTTTGGTGCACAGCAGGAAAACGAACCGATCCGAGTCCGGTTTGCAGAACCTGTCAATGGCGGCCTGTCGCAGATTGCCTCGGATGCGACCGTCGAGACGTTCGTACGGATACTTGCGGTAGATGAGATAGTCTTCGAGGATGTCGAGACACCGGACCATCTGCGAGAAGATCAGTACACGATGCCCTGCTGACCTCAGCTTCGGCAGCAGCTTGTCGATCAGGACGAGTTTTCCGGCCGATTGGATGAGGGCCCTGTGGTGGAGCTCAGGATCGCCTCTAAACTGCATCCGCATATCGTGTTCAATCTGCTCCTCGGCGCCGTTGAGTAAATACGGATGGATACAACACTTACGCAGCTCCATCATCGTATTCATCAGATTTGGAATGTTTGCATTCGTCGTGCCTTTGGTCAGGAAGGTAAAGTTCCTCTCCAGGATGCCTCTGTAATACTTCTTCTGCATGTTCGTCAGTTCCACTTCGATGATGGTTTCTTCTTTAGGAGCCAGGCTCTTCTCCACGTCTTCTTTGAGACGGCGAAGCATCATTGGCTTGAGCAGAGCCTGCAGCTTCTGGACCTGTTCATCTGACTTCAAGTCGCCGAAGTCGCGGATGAACTCGTCGCTGCTGGTGAACTGATTCGGTTCAAGGAAATTGAGCAGCGAAAACAGCTCGCTGATGTTGTTCTGCAGTGGCGTTCCGGACAACAGGACGCGGTGTTCCAGCGACAACAGACGCAGGCCCTCGAGAAGTTTGCAGTTTTTATTCTTCAAGCGATGCGCCTCATCGATGACGCACAACCGCCACGGCACGTCCCGCAGCTCGAAGCAGTCGGTAATGATCATTTCGAAGGTGGTGATCAGTACGTTGAATTTGTACAAGTCCCGGATCTTTAAATAAAACATTTATAATACAGCCAATATATTAAATATTTATAAAATATTTACATGATTTCCTTTATCGTCCTTGTAGAAGAACTCGTATTCCTGCAGCATGTTCCTGCTGGCATTGGATCCGTGGTAGACGACGATGTTCAGATTGGTCCACGACTCGAATTCTCGCTGCCAATTGGGGATGGTTGACAAAGGTGCGATGATGAGGAAAGGTCCGCGTATTCCGTAACGATGGACCGAGTCGACAAACGTCAGCGACTGAATAGTTTTGCCCAGACCCATTTCGTCGGCCAGGATGCAATTACGTCCGTTGAACCAGGAGAAGGACAGCCAGTTAAGTCCTTCCAACTGGTACTCGCGTAGAGTATTGTTGTTTTTATAGACGGGAGATTCGTCAAGTTTCTTCCACTCGTGCGGCTTGCCACGCTTCTTGGGCTTCCACTGATCCTTAGGCGGGAGTTTATTGAACTCCTCGTAGATCTTGATCCTGACGGGGTCGACATCTTCTTCCAGCTCCCACGTAGCGTCTTCGTAAGGCAACGAGCGCCACTTGACCAAATAGTTGCGGACAACTTTGCCGTTCTCGTCCGTGTGTTCCGACTTTTCCAGGACTCTGTCCACTTCGGTATAGTCTGGGTTGAAGGTCTCCTCTTCGAGAAACTCGAACGTGTTGGAGGCCTGAGCTTTCTTCTGTAAATACCTTTTCAGCTTTGCACTGAAACGCTTGTCGCCCTTGGTCAGCTCCTCCTCCGTTTTCCATTCACAGTGCAGGTACGAGAAATTTTTATACTTGACGTAGTATTCTTCGACTTCGATCGTTTGTGCCACCTTCTTCGGCTTCTTCTCTACTTCTTCCGTTTTCTCTTTTGTTTCGCCTTCCTCTTCCCCTTCTTTCTTCTCCACTTCGACGGGAGGTTCTTCATCATCAGAGGGAACAATCTCTCTAGTGCCTGGAAAAAATGAACATTTATATTAAAAGCACAACGTTCCAGCAATAATACTTCTACCCATTCTTGATGCCAGGATATGCTGGACCACCATACTGTCCTCCTCAGTGGTGTTGACGTAGACGAAATTAGGTTTCGCACCATTCAGCGACTGATCACCATCGACAGTGACGTCTCCTTCGGCCGAGGTAACGGCCGTTTCAGGATTCTGCAGGCTGGTGTCGTCTTCAGACAGCGAGAGATCGATATCGTCAACGTACTTCTTCCTGTTCGTGTTCCTACCCGACCGACGCTTCTGGATTCCGTCATCTTCCAGGCCAGGAGAACGAGCAGGCTCACCCTCCATGTCCGAAGGATCACCTTCACTCATCCTGCGCCTCCTGTAACCAATATTTTACAATGAATAAACAAGAGAATCAATATAGACGTTGAAAACGTACCTATTCTTCTTCGAGAAACTGTGACTCGTTTTGCTGGGCCTCTTCTTGGACGGTGATGAAGACTTGACCCGGGGAGGTCTCTTCTTCTTGCTGCTGCCAGAGACCTGAAGGGGTGTAGCCGCATCGCTGAAGGCATTCACCGAGTCCTCAGCGCTTCCCGCTTCCCCGAAAACGCCAGCAGAATCTGTGGCTGCAGCAGTTGTGTTCTCAGCAAACATAGTATTCTCTGCCCCACTATCGCCCAGGTCCAGACCTTCAGTTTTCTTCGATTTCTTGGCGTAGGAGCGGATCCTTTTGGGTTTGGTGGGTTTCACTATTTCTTCATAGTCGCTCGTTTCTCCCAGTTCCAGTTCGCGCTTGGCGGACTTGGACGCACTCTTGGCTTTGCGGTTGCTCCTCGTCCTCTTCGATTTCGGGGTTTCCAGAGTTGCTGGATCCTCCTTGTAGGTTTCGCTGATGATCGGGTCTTCCTCTTGGCTTTCAAACATGTTCAGGGATTCACCCGTGCCGTCAGGATCGACGATGGCCGCCACAGCAGCTTCCAGGACGTCTCTTGCCTCCCGCGCTGGCTGAGTTTCCTTAACCGGAGAAGTCCCTGGAGCAGAGCTTGTGCTAACACTCATTATGGTGCTCTCAATGCTGCTCAGGTTAGGGCCGCTTCCTTCAGCTGCTGCACCTTTTTTAGCTTTGGGTGTTTTGGGCGGTTTGGGTTCTTTAGGCTCTTTCGGTTCCTTGGGCGTCTTCTTTCGCTCGCGCTTCTTCTTGCCTTTGACTGGCGTCTCTTCGTTCATCCCGGGGAAATCGTAGACTTGAGCATTCACCTGGGGGGTCCCATTGAACCCATGGGTCCACCCAAAGGCCCATGTTGTCCCATCACTGGTGCCGACCCCTGCATAGGGTAGCCTTGAGCGTGCTGGGGAGGATAAGGAGCAGGGTAGTGCTGCTGCCAGCCCGGGTTAGGATGCGGTGGTGGTGGTGCAATGTGGGGTGGGACGCTGTGCCTCTGCATGGCGGCTATACGCTCGTGGAGTTCGCCAATCTGCTGTTGCGTTTGAGGATTCGGCGGTAGCGTGTAGAGGTGCTGGAGCTGCTGCTGCAGGTGCTGTATCTCTGCATGATGCTGGCTGATCCGACTGGCAGGGTCTACAGACCCAGGCGGAGGCCCGTACGCTGGCCCGTGCACCATATGACTCGGATGCGGAGGCGCAGGCTGCTGCACGTAGCCCTGCGCGTAGGGAACCTGGTGAGGAGGCGGAGCGGGTTGAACTACCGGCGCTGGAGGCTGTGGCTGAACTTGGGGCTGCGCTACTACAACAGGTGAAGGGCACGGCAGTGGCTGTGGCTGTTGCTGCTGAGGTGGAGGGATTTCCTTTCTGTCGGAAGGTGCTGCTGTGCTCGAGGGTGGCCTCTCCGTAGTAGCAGCAGCAGTCGCAGCTACGTTTTCCGGGACGCTGGGATTGACTGCTGCTTTCGGCGCCTCTGGTTCAGGCGCTTTCGGCGGAGGAGGACTATCATCTTCAGGGGTTTGTTTTTCCGGTTCCGATTTGAGCTGCTCTCCTTGGGGCTGTTGCACTGAACTGGGAGAATCGAACGACGCCGGAGTCGTTTTAGCAGGTTCCGCGGCGGGGGCGACGGAGGCAGTGGGCAGGGGGCTCGACGCAGGTAATCTCGGCGAAGGCGGTACGTTTCCTTGACTGCTGCTGCTGCTAGAGGTGGGCACTTGTGCAGGTGACAAAGAGACCGGAGTCCGAGGCGGTGCTGGAGAACTGGGAACAGGAGTTCTGCTGGGGCTGGGTGCTGCCACGGAACCCCCGCTCGGTTTGGGTGGGGAGGTCGACATGGATGAACTTGTTCCCACAAGCTGTTCCAGCTGCTGCAAACTCGTCGGGCCGGACTGTAACTGCTGTTGTTGTTGCTGCTGCTGTTGTTGTTGATGCTGTTGCTGCCCATGGCCCATGTGAGATGACGCAGGCTGATGTTGTTGTTGTTGCTGCTGTTGTTGCTGATGTGGAGCTAGAAACGCCGGGGACGAAGAGACCGAAGCCTGCACTGGATTACCTTGATGTCCAGCGACAGGAGGTATGGGCGAGCTGACCGAACTCGGCATGGGCGAAGGCTGAGGTGGTCTCGGTGAAGCCTGCGGAGGTCTGGGCGACATCTGCGGCGACATTTGAGGGTAAGGGGCTTTATAATGGGGAGCAGCGGAAGGGTGGAGCTGCTGAGAAGGGACTGGAGGGTACAGTGAGCTCATTTCCTGGTGCGTTTGTTGCGGCGGTGCTGCTGCATTTTCGTTCACCGCAAAATGCTGCTGCTGCTGCTGCTGCTGCTGTGCGCTCATCGACTGATACGGCGGCTGCATGGGGTAAGGGAACGGTTTCGAACCCTGATGCGGTGAAACGCCCACTTTCTGCTGTGGCGCTTGCTGAGCAGCCAGGCTGTGATTAGCTTCTCCCGGATAGCCCGTTGGCCTCACTGCTGGGACTTGGCCTCCCGCCTGAGGTCCGTAGCTTCCCGGAATAGGGACAGGATTCGTCTGAGCAGGGTACTGCTGATGCACGCCAAATGAGCCAGGCGTGGGAGCTGGGTTACTGTATCCTGGTGGAATGTTCTTGTTTAAGTTAGCAGCTCCAGCCATCGCGGTCGAAGGGGGTCCATTCATCTGGCCGTAGAGTTGCTGAGGCGGCATCCGCATTGGAGGCTGTCCGTAATGCTGTGGGGCTTGCTGGGGATGTAGCGGACGATAGCTGCCGGCCGTAACTGCAGAATACTGGGCTGCAGCAGGCGCCATGTTTGAAGGGTAGCCTTGTGATGTCATCTGACTGGGCCAGCCTCCCATGGCTCCAGTTGAATGATGCATTACAGACTGCTGATACTGTTCGGGGTGCTGCATGTTGTACATGCGCCCGTCACTGTACATCCCGTACTGGGCGTGCGGACCTGAAGCAGAGGGTAAACGAGCACCCATGTTCTGCTGCTGGCCGTACGGCGAATAGCCCGAACTAGCATACGGAACTGGTGCCTGGCTGACTTGACTATAATGGACCTGCTGGTTATAACTCGCAGCAGTGCCGTAATTCCCGTAAGAAGGCATTTTGACCTGACTATTTGCCTGTTTGACAATATTGTATCATTCAACTATACGTGTATGTGTGAGGAAGGTTTAAGCTTACCTGTGCATCACCAGCATTTGAGTACATGTGTCCTTGGGGGCCCGCCGAGTTGTAGACTGACGTGGGCCCATGCTCGCCCTGCGAATTTTGTGCCGAATTCATGTTGGGCTGCGAAGAGTTGCCATACTGATCGTTTGCCGAGTTGCCCAGATCAGTGAGGCCGTCTAGCATGCTGCTTCCCAGACTTGGCAGGTCGTCGTTGAACAAATCATAGCCTTCCATGGCACGCGAGATACTCACACCAACATATCGTATCGTTGAAACGCAATAAGCTGATTATAAGATCTGAAGTATTGACAGAAAACATGAACGACAATGAAAAATCATCACTCGAGTAGTAAAAAACTTACCGAGTCTTTTGCCGAGTCTGGTTGTTTTTTGTTATGTACATAAACTTCGACTGCTTTTCACCAGTGCACAGACTACAGAAAGCTGAAACAAAATAAAAAGGAATAAGTTAATATGGGACAAGAAAACCAACTTTCAGATTTAGCATTACACAAAAAAAGAAAAAACTTGTTGGTTGTTTCATTTGCTTTACAGGGGAAAAGCCATACGCTTATGACACAACATGGGTAACACAAGAGCTACAGCTTTTCCCTTGCAAAGAAACTTTTCGCTAAAATGTAATTGCAACATCATCAAACTTAAATTTGTTTTGAACAAAAAAGCCCCGTCTGTCTAACCTGGCTCAAGAACAGAAACTTTTTGATAAGAGGATCTTAATCACACTGAAAAGACTGAAAAATAGTTTGTGGTTTTAAATGGAAATAAGCCGATAGGCGTAGAGCTGTGTAACGTACGACTAGACGCGAGAAAAGACCACAGCCATCAGGGTATTTGCTAAAAGCTTTACCACTCAAGCCACGCGGCTTTTTTCTTTGATCTTCCTACGGGAGTCTGTAGTCGGAAACAATACTAAGTAACCGGAAATAAGCAGTTCAATAGTTCAACTAACATCTCACCTCCAAAGTTTTTAAATAATCCTACACGAAATAGATCAGATCTTTCATTTACATTGGAGGGAACAATTACACTCGCCAACTTCTTTTTCGGCGACCATTACTAAGGAAAAATAATTGTGCTTCCTGTCAGTATGATGCCCAAGCCGCCATGTAAGGCTCGCGCTCATTGGCCCAAACCTCAACGCACTGGTCTAGCCAGCCAATCGGTGGAGGACTTTCATAAGATGAAGGGATTGCCACCAACCGATATTGCCTATTGCCTGGTGCATTGGCCCCTTTTGATTATTCCGCACAACGTAGACCGCCAAATCCTCCCATTCGCATTGTGACATATTCCGCGCAACGTTTCTTTCACCAAATAATTATTTGAATAAAAATTAAATTATTTTACAATAGTTTTACTTCATTATTACAGAATTTCGATGACTAAATACAGATATATACGAAAAATTATTGCAATTCAAAATATACTTCAAAAGATCACGTGATTTTGCCAAAAATTATTGTAATTAAAATACATTCGTTTGAAAACATTTTTTTGCAGATCTAGACCATCAGAGACACATTAGACAATAATTTTAACGATATTATACAATACAACGATAACTTATTGCAATTAATCTGAAACCGTACATTAATTCAAGAACTATTGTTATTTTATAAAAAATTACACATACATAGAACATATTAAACCATTGAAATTGCTGACAGCTCGGTTCATTCTGTAAATCCTACTAATAGTTTCCTCTTAACTTAATTTTACTTGTAACTTATAATTTAAAATTCATCAATACATGAGAGTATTTTAACTAAGTAACAATAAACTCAAAAAAATGTGTATTGTGTGCTGTGTGTAGCTTCCATTAATGACGATTACATTGTTGGAACATAGAATCAAGAATGAAAAGTTCAATCAGAAAATACAGCACTTTATTATTCCCTCCAGATTTTAGTCGTCAGCTTTTTGTCTCTTAGCCGCTCTTCCTCCAGGAGACCCCGAGCGCTTGAAGCCGCGCCCACCTCGTCCTCGTCCACCACGTCCACGTCCCCTGCCTCCACCACCTCGTTTCCGGTCCTTCAACTGCTTAACGCGGTTATGGATATTTTCTTCTACATTGGTTAAATATTTTTCCTCTTCTTCACCTTCGAGCACAGACAGAGTTACCTCTGCATCATTTACCTTTACTTTAGACTCTCCTGATTTTTCCAAAACCTAAAACGATAAAACAATTCTTCTCCGATACTTAACTACTTGCGTTAAACAGTAACTTACCACTTTGGCGTCGTTTTCTCCACGGAAACGAATGTAGAAGCAACTGTCGTTAGTGCTTTGCTCGACGTACGCAATTTCGACAAGGAATTGTCCGAAAGCCTCTTTGACACTGTCTCGAGTGGCCTCGGCAGGTGTCCCGGTGATTTTCAGGACAGTTCCTCGAGGAAGTTTGCGGACTTCAGGCTCCACTTCCGGTTCCTTTTCCCCTTTCTCCTTTCCTTCCCTCTTGTTCCTGTTTCGTGAGCCCATCTGCTCCTTCTTTTCTTCTTCCCATTCAGTCCTTCATTAAATATTTAAGAGAAACTAAATTTGAATTTAATTTTAGCTTCAGTTTGACTTACAGCCACTGACGGAGAAGCTCGTTTTCTCCATACTTCACGTCGGGCAGATTGAGAAATTGCTCGGCCAATTCTCGAGACTTGAAGAGAACTGTCAGCGAGCCTTTGAAGCTGCTCGGCTTGCCTGACGACTTGTTATTGATGTATCGTAGCTGCAAATTAAGACAAGCGACATTTAGTACGAGGCTAACTGTGGTACGATTGATTTGCTGAATACCCGGACGTCCTCCACACCATCGAATTTACTGAAAAATTCCAGGATTTTGTCGATGGTGGTGTCTTCTCGGGGAAAGCCCTTGCAGTAGACAGTCTGACCTTTGACCTTTTCTCTGTACTCTTCTGTATCTTCGGGCAGGGGTTTGTCTGCCGATCGTCTAATTTTTTTGTTTTCTTCATCAATTTCCATGAGACCTGAAGTCGACTTTTTCAGGGCGTTGATAATGACATCAAAATCTGTCGAGAGTTCAGCCAGACGTTTGAATTTAATCATCGTCTCCATGGAAATCCAGCCATTATCTTGGCCGATCTGTTCCTTCAAGAACTTGTCCCGCAGCAAGTTATAATCTCCGAAATAGTACTGAAACAAACAAATAATTTTATTTTTGTGGTTTTCTTTCATAAATAGAGGTTTTTACTTCGATTTGACGTATTATTCGCTGGTCAACGTCATTGTGGCCGTTTTTGTCGGAAACATCTTGCCCTTCTTCTGTCTTAATTTCTTGCTGCTCAGGTTCAGTTTTGACTTGTGTATCGGTTTCCATTGCTTTCTGAAATAGTTAAGTAGGTCGTTTTATGATTATTACAGTATTTTTGTTAAGAAACTAAACTAAAACTTACTTTTATTGATGAGTTGGTATTCGCCAAGCAGAAAACCACGTGTTGGGCCGGCGTCGATGTATTTGAATACTGCGCGGCTACTGTAACGGTTACTCTTGATTAGTAATCGATTTTACATTTTCAAAATTTTTGCAAATAATAAATATTTTTAAAAATTTTTTATATAACGCACAAATTTATTTGAAAAAAAAAATATATTTATTAAATGGAGACTGGATATTTCATGTTTTTATTTTCTTACCGCTTAATCAGCAACGTATCTGAATACTACGCGCTACTGTAACGGTTACTCTTGAAGAATAGTCGAATTACTCATTAAAATTCTTAATAATTCATAATACATAATTTTAATATTTCATATGTAGAATAAAATACTATGAAACAAAATCCATAAACAATTCACAGAACCATTCAAAATCATTTACAAAATTTTTATTTCAATGGAGTCATAAAATCAACAGTTTAAAAAGATCAAATATTCCTTACAGCGCTTCATAAATCGTTTCTAACTTAAATGGTGATTTAAATCACCATGCAGTGATGTATGATTTTGAATCAATTAAACAACTTGAATTATGATTTGTTACAGTCGTGCGAAAACTTCAAATCATCTTTTAAATCAATTTTTTTTTCCATGTCCCGGAGCTGAAGTTCTCGTTTATCTTTTCACCGTGATATGGCCATCTTTCATTACGGTTTCATGCCAGTTTCTTCGTCAAGTTTCTCAAATGCTGTCCTATATTAACTTCATGTAAAATATTCGGATCAGGGATGAAATAAACTATTACAATAGAATAAGTGAATGATAGGACGCATTAGAGGTACGAGGATCGAGACAGCGCGAAATTCAAACGCAACACCTTCTAGACTCGGAAAACTTTCCGCATTTCAAAGAGACCCAATCGCACAATCAAACTAATGACGCATTACAAAAATGATTGCTTCCCAATAGGTCACTTGTAGCGTTAAATAACCGTTCAGAGGTCAAAGGACAGCCTGCTTTTGAAAATACAACATTACTACTCCTTTGTACGAGTCCGCTAATACCATCTCTACCAGTACTTTCGCTCTGAGTTTTCCGTTCTCCTTTAAAGAGAGCAAGGTTTTCCCTTTTTCCCTTTCCCTTGTAGATATCAAACATCCTTTTCCCTTCTATCTAGGGTAAATAGCTATACTTCTGTTTTTCCCCTCATTTTTCCCTTTCTAGGGGAATTTCCCTTCAAAGTGGAAGCTCTGATCTCTACATTTTGGTTTACCTGCGGACGTACTTTTGCCCTTCAATGTACATCGGAGCTTACCACTCAAATAGGAGCCAGAGCAACCGAATTTATCCCCGAAAATATACCCTGCAAGGTTACATAGGGAAATATTAGGGGTTAATTCAAATTAACTCTCGATTTAGTTCGCGTTCACACATTAGAGTTAAATATTATGTTGCAAAACTATTTAAAAGAAATTTCTGGATAGATGCAGTACTACTGAATGGCCATTCTTCAATATCTAACATTTGTGAGAAAGTTCAACAAAATTTGTAAGAATATGTGTTTTAATATATGTTTCCATCATAATAATAATTCATCCAAAAAAAAAAACCAAAAAAAAAAAAAACAAACAAATGCATATCCCAGCTGTTGAAGGTACTTTAGTTACTCCTCGTTAAAACTGCAAAAGGTCCCGAGATGCCAAAACGAACAATGTTAGTTATTCCGTTCTAGTTTTTGCAGCTCGGAAGTAGTCGGTCGCCCTCCACAACCAATATACAGCAGAAACCGCAAAAAAATGCTTTCAAAAAGTTCAGTAAAACCATCGGCCCAGACGAAGGCACAAAAACGACAAACACTGTGCATCGTAGGGATTCGCTCAGCGCTGACCACGGTCTGTTGTCGAAGACTCCGCCGATACTTGCGAGGGAAACCAAAATGTACAGGCAATACGTCCAAACAGCAGATGCGGGAGCTGACAAAAGTAAAATGTATTTTAATTTTAACTAATTACTACAACGAGTGATTTCATATAATAAACGTTATGATACAACTATATTAATGCATTAATAGTAATTCATATTTAATTAATTAGTTTCTTATTATATACATATACGTTGCAGGATAATTACAGTAATATATAAATGACAATCATTTTTAGGTTTACAACATTATAAGCTAAGACCATAATTAACTAACTTACTATGTGACCAGTCTTATTTTTAGTATTATTTTCCAAATTATGTTTCCGTTTACATTTACCTTATTTTATTTTACATTTTAAACTCATATTCTCTGGTGGATATTTTTTTTTACCGTTTTAATAACGCTAAGCAAAACGTAACTCGCAGAAACGATAGTGGAATGTATAACCATGAAGACTGTTAGTGACGCAGACAGAGGCTGCCGGTACTTGTCCCGTTCTTTCAACTGCAAAGATGTTTGATTTAACTTCAATAATCATTAATTAAATATTTATTACGTCAGGTAAAAGATGTTCGTGTCCAGTCCACGGAGTCCCGGGACTCCAGCCAGGTCCCTTAATCACAGCAGAAATTTTATTCCATGATCCCGAAACGGAACAAAATTTATCCCATACTTTTTGCAAGTAAAAAAACTGCGAATAAAGTAATTAATTTCCTTTTTAATAAATATACATTAAAATATATAGTAAAATACATTAAACATTAATTACATTGTATGTTTACACCTATACTATAAATACCTGCAAGTACAAAGGGTTAAACGAATTGACTTGTTCAATTAATCCGTAAACAGGTTTCTCGTCTTTTCTTTCCGCAGCGAACGTCCCAAACAGTTTGTCCCAGACGATGAAAACACCACCGTAGTTTTTGTCGACGCAATATTTGTTCGAACCTACGATAACGAATAATAATAATCAGCATAAAGTGTTGAATAACAATCACATTTAACACGAGTAAATTGATAATCTTAAACAGTTATTTTATTAATTTCTTTACGTATTCTTGTATTAATTTACATTAATTATTTATGTTAATTAATATTAATAATTAACACTTAGTTTTTAATTTCAGTTATGCAATATTTTTATTAAATTTGTGAGTCCTAAAGCCGGGTAGTACTTAATATTTGATTGATAATATCGATAAATTATAATTTTATTGTAATTCATTTTTAGCACTAGATAATAAATTTATATTGTAGTATTCAGTAAAATTGAATAAGTAATGCTACCGTGATGAACCCTGTGGTGACTAGGGGTGTTAAAGATTTTTTCCAGAGGTCCTAAAGTGTCAATTAATTCAGTATGAATCCAGAACTGGTACAACTGATTCAGCTGAATGTGTACGATGAAATGCGAAGGCGGGATAAACAGAGCCATCGGCAAATAAAAGCACTGAAAAAATCGGAAAAGATATTTTACTCATATATTTCAGTAAATTAAACCATTCAAATTCTGGGGTCATGGGCCTGTATACCCGTGACGGAAAAAAAACATCCAAAAAACTTTAAGTTATTATTAAATTATTTAATAGCCTGAATTACCACGACAAACCATCGTTGAATCATTCCTTGTCGTAGAGCTGTCGTTAGGTTGTACTCTTCCGAGCTGTGGTGGACTTGGTGTTGGGACCAGAATATATTTATTTCTGAAATTTTCCACAAAAGCATTATTAAAAATATTCTAGTAAGTTATTCTATTGTTACCGTGTACTGCTCGATGAGCCCAATAATAGAAAAAATCCACTCCGACAGCAGCAATAAACCAAGTTAACGAACTGTTCCAGGGTAGTTCATAAATACGATAGTTCTGGTAGGTGTAGATGTAGGCTGCAGTTTCAACACCCCGAAATAAAATCCTGTGCCAGAAGTATTTCATATAATGAAGTTTGACTGATTAATCAATATTTTCAAAACCTAATTTTACCTTCCGATTTCTAAAAAGGTTCCATGGGCCATCGATGTTAAGCCATCATTGATCGGTGGAAGTTTTCTGCCGCGCTTGAAGTAAAGAATTGTCCACTCGAGCAAGATTAAACTGACGAAGAAAGGCACAGCCTAAAATGTAAACAAGAATTTTTTCTTAAGTAGGTGAATTTGAACAATTTAGTAGTTTACTTCGTTGACGTAACGCGGAACTTTCTCTATTGTTTCAAATGAGGATGATTTGGGACTGACAGCATAGAAAAAACGCAGAAATCGTTCAGTTATGAGTCGTAAGACATCCATTGCAATAACTGGAGAAGAAAAGATTTAAACTATATTTTTTATTAAATCTTACCAGCATACAAAATATCTAGTTTTATCTTACTAAAACGTTAAATGTTTAAAGGGCATGTGGAGGTTATCTTTTTAATCTTACAAAATAGTAGTAACTTGTTGATCAAGTAACATGCAACCATGCATTAACTTTACATCTGAATTTTTAATTCTCTTCAGACTGTATTTAATTTTCTTTACTTCCATATTATAAAATAAGACAGTGCTCCAAAATGTGAAAGAGAAACGGAAATATCAACAAGTTGAGTAAATTATAATATTTTTATAAAGGAAAAACAAGTACAATGAGTCTCAGTTTCTGTATTTTGAAAACAAAACTTGGACAGTCCAGTTTCCACTTTCCGTTTCCCCTTTTCCCTTAAAGATGACTCAGTTTTTCCTCTTTCCCCCTTCGCTTGAAATATTCATTTCCCCCTTTTTCCCCTCAGAACTAAATACGAAGCTGTATCTTCAAAATTTCCTTTTCAGTTATTTTCTCTGTGGAGACCCCATTTTCCCTTTTTCAGGGAATTTTCCTACTAGTTGCACTGTTTTGAAGTTTTGAATACGCAGCATAGTACAAAGTCTTACAGAAATTTTCGTCGTAATATGAAAACTGAATTGAACATAGTTTTTAAGTCATTTAAAATTAGCGCTACGTATTTTTACTAATTTATAACTGCCATCTAGCGGCTACTTGTTGAACTAAATGCTGCTTAAGTGGGAAGTTGAGTCTGCTAACTGTCTCACGACATTCACGCTCTTTTCCAAGCTTCGTGTTGTACTATACGCGATCTGAAAACATAAAATATGGCTGAAGTTATGCGTCAAGAAGTTGCCTCAATGCTTAAAGGCATTGAAAGGTATCAATTGAAATCATGACAAATAGATTAGTGCATTAAAGAGCAATTATTGCGATATTCCGTACATTTCACTTGTGAGATTCATCCGTATGGATGGTTTCAAAGATTTCATTTAGTATTAAATCTTACCTTTATTTAAGGTACAATCCCGAGAATCTGCAGAAACTTGAACGCTACATCGAACTTCAGGCCAAGGAAAACACGTACGATTTAGAAGCAAACCTTAGCGTTTTGCGGTTGTATCAGTTCGGACCAACCTACTATCGTAGCGATGTTGTTGCAACAATCCTGTTAAAGGCGCTTACCAATCTCCCACACACGGATTTCGTCCTGTGTAAATGCCTCATTACCCAGGATCGTGTAAGTTAAATAATAACAGATAACCTCAACAACTTTAAAACTTTTTTTTCTAGCTCGAGGAACCTAGTATTCAGCGAGTGGTCAAGCTGGCCGACATGCTGGAAACGTGCAAATTTAAGCAGTTTTGGGAAGAACTGGCCAAGAGTCGCGACCTTGTGTCGCCTGTGACCAATTTTGAGGATTCGGTGAGACAATTCATCTGCCACGTGGTGAAAATCACTTACCAGACAATCGATAGCTCCATTCTTAAGGAGTATCTGGGCCTTGTTGCAGGTACGTTCTAATATTATGATAGTTTAAGTAGGATTTTATAAGAATTTCTGTTAGACCAAGCACTGAAGACGTGGATCGCCAAGTACAACTGGAAGGAACAGGAAGACGGCAGCATTTTTGTCGCTAGCCAGGAAGACATGGTCAAGACGAAGAACATTACAGAAAAAGTGGAATTTGAAAACGTGGCCGGAATCATGGCGCACTGTATTTAGATGACCATGGTGCTCAAGAAAAAAAGATGGGCACGAAATACAAAAATAATTGAAAAAAAAGTTTCAGTCTGAAGTTGCGTATTTGTCCAGTAACTCCTGTTTCTTTCTTTGAAGTATAGCTTCCTCGATTTCTTTCTGACTTGGGACTACGACGTGGGACGTAAATCTTGGAGCTTCTGGCTCGATTTCATCGTCACTTCCTTCATTCAATTCGCTTTCAGGAATCTATGAAACAGAAACGATAACATTACGAAAGAATGTTGTAAGAAAAAAAGTCCAGTACCTTTTTGTATATGTTTTCATCTCCACCGTCTTCCACACTGATTTGCCCTGCGTCTTTTTTTGCCTGCCATTCGGCAACTGCTCGGGCAATAGCCTCCTTTTCTGCTTCCTGCTCAAGAGGAATCAAAATTCCGTCATCGTCGTCACAATAACCGTAATATTCGGCATCTATATCTTTCATTAATTCGGCACGAGACTTGCGGGGCAGCGGCAGAGGCTCCTGTTCGAACAACTCGCGCACCCCTATGAAATAATTTTCGACGTTTTTGTTTACTGTAATGCACAGAGCAAAGAAAATTACCTGGTAAATCACGAGCTGCACCGAAATAGCGATACCCTCTGTTTCCAGGGGCTTCTCTGCCTTCTCTGTCAAGATATCTGGGTCCTATTCTCCTGTAATTAGGTCCGCCTAAATTAAAAATCTGCACTTCCCAGTGATACTTTTCTCTGAGCAGTTTGTTGATCTCGTCATTTAGATCGCGAATTCTGTACTCGCCCAAACCAGCGTTTTGGATCTGCGTGACCTTCTTTGATATCTCACGTACGATTTCTCGTCTCCACTTTTCGCATTCCTGTAAGTTTTTACACTCGGAAGCCAAATAAGGACGACGCTGTTTCTGAAGTTTTCCCTCCTGAGCTGCTCGCCAACGAGCAAGAGTTGTCCTGTAAAATTAAATGAGTAATTAATGCGATATAGATTTAATTGGGTTTAAATACATTACATTGCCTTCTCTGCGCTACGTGCCATTTTTCAAGGATTTTTGGTGTTGATTTCCTTGTGTTCAGTACAATTTGATTGTTGTCCTCGCGTTTCGCACTTCGTTCGTTGTTTTCCCTTTTCCCTTGAAGAGGGTGCTGTATTCCCTTTTTCCCTCCTCTGATGAATGTAAAGCGTGTATTTCGGAGCTGTCCTTTTCCTTTTCCCTTATTTTCCCTGTTTCCCTGCCCAAGAATATAAAGCCTTACTGAATTTCCCTTTTACCTACTTTTCCCTTTTGCGATCCCATTCCCCTTTTTCAGGGAATTTCCTTGTTAAGTGGAAGAACTGCACCTAGCGGTTGTTTTATGTTATTGATATTTTCATAATTTCATTTATGTAAATTAACTATAATATTATGTATAAATATGTTTTTGCCGATACTAAGGATATTATTTAATTAAAATATTAGATTTGGTTTTAGTAAATAATAGAGTCATCTGGCGATAGCATTAGGAGTCAAATGAAGAGTCACGACAAATTGCAAAACTTGCTCTCAGTATTACCTTGCACTGCGTGACAAAGAATTTTCCATCATCTTCGCTCGATCCTTTTGTATGTTACGACAATAATATTCATGACAAATCACTCAAAATGAAACTTTTAATACGTAGCCTGTTCTTCTCACTTTGATTCTGCTACAAAAACGGACAAGCACAAAATGGCTGGTTAAGAAAAGGGAGAGCTAGTTTCTTAAATAAAATTTGTCCAAGAAATATTTAGTAGATTTGAAAATGAATCAGGACTTCGGTACAGATCATGTGCAGTCTACGGACTCTGCTGAACCATGCAATTCAGAAACCAGCAAATCGGGCAAAAAACAAAAACGCAAGTTGGACACTGCCGCAGAATCCTCAAGTAAACAGGCGACTCTAGACGCATCCGCTATGGAAAAAAACGAGGAAAACATAAACAAAACATCGTCAAAGAAGAAGAAGCGGTCAGGGGCGAGCAAAAATGAAAAAAAATCAAACAAGAAGAAATCGACAGGCAAACCTTACAGGAAAAACATTCGCGATATTTTGAAAGACGATGAACTCGAAGCTGAAACGAGGGCCGCCCAGCAGCGGGAAATGGAGCGAATGCAGAGATTACAGCAACAGCAGCGTCAATTATTAGAAAACACAGGAGGGGACCCTTCGTTCTTGACAGGATTCTCCGATTCTGGAGATGATTCTGACGAAGATTCAGAAGAGGACAACTCAACAACTGCAGCCTTAGTTGAAGACCTCCAAGCCCTTGCCAAAGAACTGGAGGACAATTCGTTATCACCACAACTTCCGATTTCTTTTATGGAAGAGCGGGAAGAGCTTCCTGCCACTGTAAAAAGTCCACCACAGCTCCTAGACGAAGAAGAAGAGGAAGACATCAAACCAATTGTCATTAAAAATGAACCAGAAACATCGAAAGACTCTGATTCAGACGTTATTTGCTTATCGAGCGATGATGAAGAGGTCAAGCCCTCCTGTTCTTCGAAACCGGTTGACGATGACGATGTGGTAGTACTTTCCGGAGACGAGGAAGAAGCAGAAGAAGCAGAAGAAGACGTTAACAATTTCGGACTTCACTCGCAGGACCATTTGAATCTGCCGGACAACGAGGGCCGCGTTTTGATCAACGTCGGACACCCACCAAAAGAACCTGACGTTTTTCTGGCCCCTCAGTTGTCTCGAATTGTCAAGCCGCATCAAGTTGGAGGAATCAGGTTTCTCTATGATAACGTTGTAGAATCTCTAGAGCAGTATTCAGTTTCCGCAGGGTTTGGCTGCATCCTGGCACATTCTATGGGTCTGGGCAAAACGATACAGGTAATTCATTTTATAAACTAGTTTTTTCGCGGTATTGAAATATGTTTTTTACTCGATTAGGTCATCGCTTTTTGTGATGTTTTCATCCGTAGTACCAAAGCCAAGCACGTTTTGATTATTGTCCCAATCAACACGTTACAGAACTGGATCTCGGAGTTCGGAATGTGGTTGCCAACCGAACAGGACATTCAGGCCGGGTGGTCCAAATCGGACGGTCCCGTCAACCCCCGCTGCTTCATGCTGCACGTCCTCAATGACTCGACCAAGGACCTGGAGTCGAGGTTCCGCGTCATCAGCGAGTGGAGAAATAATGGGGGCGTCTTGCTGCTCGGCTATGAAATGTACAGACTGTTTTATACTCAGCGCCAGTGCAAGCAAAAGAAACGCGGACGTAAGAAAAAAGCCCCTGGTCTGGTTGACGTCGAAGAAGAAGAACGGGAGAAAGACTACCTGGACAGTAAGACCTAAAATTAATTTTTTAAAATTGGATTTTGTAAATTAAACAACTACGAAAGTCCGAAATGGTTCAATCAATGAAGAAGCCAAGATCGACATTTTTAATCATTTTGAATTCTAATTATCATATTGTGTTATTGTTTATGCTTTTGTTTTTGTTTCATTTAATGTAAGTTTGTAATTTTTTTTTTCTGTTTTCAGAAATCTATCAGGCATTAGTAGATCCGGGTCCCGACTTGGTGATTTGTGACGAGGGACATCGAATCAAGAACATGAAGGCCTCAATATCGCTGGCTCTGAAGGAAATTCGAACAAGAAGACGAGTAGTTTTGACGGGCTACCCCCTGCAGAATAACCTGATCGAGTACTGGTGCATGGTGGATTTCGTGCGGCCAAATTTCTTAGGTACGAGAGCTGAATTCAGTAACATGTTCGAGCGACCCATCCTCAACGGGCAGTGCGTGGACAGCAGCCCGGCTGACGTGAAGCTGATGAAGGAGAGGGTCTACGTTCTTCACTCGCTCGTTCAGGGTTTCGTTCAGAGGCGCAGTCATACAGTTCTCAGGTCGAGCCTTCCGCACAAAGAAGAGCACGTTCTTCTCGTTCGGATGACGCCTTTCCAGCGAGCTCTGTACCGTCACTACATGTCCGAGCTGATCCAGAATCGCTCCGTCTCAAACCCACTCAAGGCCTTCGCCATCTGCTGCAAGATCTGGAACCACCCCGACATCCTCTACAACTCGATCAAGAAGAAAGACGACGACGTAGACCTGGATCTCGACGAAGAAGCCATAGAAAACAAGAAGAAGAAAGCGGCTGATACCTCTGCTACCGCCGGTACTGCTACTTCGGCTGGTAGTACTGCTACCAAAGACGAAAACTTTAACTGGGCTGCCGAGCTCTTGAAAGGCTACACGCCGTTCCAGATTGAAAGTTCAGCCAAAATGGAGATTTTCTTCAGTATTCTGGAAGAGTCTGTGCGAATCGGAGACCGACTGTTAGTTTTCAGTCAGAGTCTGCTGACTCTAACGCTGCTCGAAGATTTTCTTCAGCAGCAGTACATACCGTTCACGACCGACGAGAGATGGGCTCGCAATAGATCCTACTTCCGACTGGACGGCAGTACCAACGCTACTGAACGAGAAAAGCTCGTCAACGAGTTTAACAGCAATCCTAACATAATGCTATTTCTCATTTCCACTCGAGCGGGAAGTCTGGGTATAAATTTGATTGGAGCGAATAGAGTCGTGGTCTTTGATGCCTCGTGGAACCCTTGTCACGATGCACAAGCTGTTTGTCGCGTTTACCGGTAAATAGCAAGTCAAGTTAAATTAATTGATGATTTCTTAAATTTGTTTTTATGTTTAGGTACGGCCAAATGAAGCAGTGCTACATCTATCGCTTAGTTACGGACAATTCGCTCGAGAAGAAGATCTACGACCGACAAGTGGGCAAGCAGGGAACAGCAGATCGTGTTGTGGATGAACTGCAACCTGAGGCTCGGCTAACGCTGAAAGACGTCACGTGCTTGATTTGCGACGACGAAGAAGACCCACCAGAAGCGGATTTTTCGCATTCGAGCGCCAAGCATGAAGATCCTGTACTCCACACCATGTTGAAGAAGCTCGGAACTAGAATCACCAAAGAACCTTTCAAGCACGAGTCGCTGTTTGTCGAGAGCAAAGATCGCAAACTGTCGAAAGCCGAGAAACGAATGGCTCAAAGACTTTACGAAAAAGGTAACTTAAAGGTCAACTCCGGACAACTTGGGAAAAAATATATTATAGAACTTTTTACGCTGATTCCGAATGTGTATAGTGTCCCTATCTCAATTTTCTACCGTTTGGCCGCTAAAATTAATCGAAGTTTGAAAATGCACGTGGCAACATTGGAAATTAAGCGCACGCTCTGGTTGGTTCGCACTGGTCACGTGATCAAGACGGCCAATGAAAGAGTTCGTCGCCTCATAGCAGCAGATGCGTAGCATGTTATAGGGAGTAAACAGTATGACGAAATCGTCTGGTACCATGAGGCGATAAATTTTCTAATTGGCTGTTCTTCATCACGTGGCCTTTGCGAAGCAATCAGATCGCGCGCTCGCTTCGTTTCCAGCGTTGCTCAAACTTAAATTAATTTTAACGGCCGAACGGTAGAAAATTGAGATAGGGACACTATAGGTCTTGTGCAAAAAAAGCCAGGGGTGGAGTTTAGTGAGTATCCGCCATGTTGGGGGGCAGCTGACCGAGCGGTTGGCTTGTTTACATTTGCTGTGTTGCAGTCGCATGGGATATTTTGACATGTTTTACTTGATGGTCAACCTAAACTTATATTTATAAAAACCCCTTTTTCTCCATTTTATTGTGAATGCTGAGTCGGCTAGGGATTTAAAAACAATGTTTTCTTTGCATCAAAGCAACGTCTCTGACGGGTTACTGTGGTGACAAATCTTCGTAGAATGGTCCTGTAAGATGCTAATTCTATTCCTGGGAATTCTAATTTTGATTTCCAAAAGTTCCATAATTAAGCAATAGCTCTTTAAAAGCTTTGCAAAATTATCAGGGCTGATCGCGTTTTCAAGCAATCGAGCGTGCATTTCGAAGAAAGGTCCTGTTGGGAATGTGTTCCTCATCAAGTCTGAGGTTAGCTTGGACTTTTTATTCCATGCTCACGTAAGTCACAGAAAGTTTACGTTCGTTTACCGTATGTAAAAACTGGCCATTGAAACGTTTGAAGCTTTTTCATCTGCAGCCATGTTCCAGCCATAAAGAGTATCTTTTTTCTTTAATTATTTTCTGATTAGCTGAGCATTTCGTCTCTCCATTTTTATCACGATAAAA
Source organism: Eulimnadia texana (assembly GCA_002872375.1). Taxonomy (NCBI): domain Eukaryota; kingdom Metazoa; phylum Arthropoda; class Branchiopoda; order Diplostraca; family Limnadiidae; genus Eulimnadia; species Eulimnadia texana. The sequence continues at coordinate 18,213,116 of NKDA01000001.1, forward strand.
AGGAATAAAAAGGCTTTATGAAATGTTACTTTAGGTTTAGGCCATTATAGCACAAAAAATAACACAAAGAATATCCCGTTTGAATACTGTACAGACACGTAAACAAGTCAACCGCTCGGTCAGCTGCCCCCCAACATGGCGGACACTCGCTTAACTCCACCCCCTAGCTTTTTTTGCACAGGACCTATACACATTCGGAACCAGCATAAAAAAGCTCTACAACATATATTTTTCCGTCGCGACGTAGTATAAATGTACATCATAATAAACTGCATTTTTTATGAATAATAGCCAAGCAGAACGGGTTCACGCAGTATCGTCGTCAGTCTTACGCAAATTTCTACCCAAAAATGCCGATCCCTACTCTGAATGGAACGAATCTGCCGTTGAAACGACCGCTGATCCTACAGCGAGGAGGTGCGCCCCTGATTCCCAAGCCCCTGAACTCGCCGCTGCAGCATCTGGGGATTGATATGCTGGCAGAAGCGTTTGCCCAGGGGAAACTGGTCTGCAAGGAAATGGCGTTGACGAGAGACGTGACCATCTCCCGCACTGTCGGCAATGGCGGAGACTCTAGCGGAGGTCCTATCGTCTTGACCGCCGGAACTAAAGTGAAGCTAATCAGGACGCCCAAAGGCGTTTATATGCAAACCCCTGAAGGGAAGATATTCAGGATCCATTCTTCAACGCCTAACGCTACCGGAGGTGCTGCTACGCCTGCCGCCGCGGCTCTCGCCAGCCTGAAATCAACTGCTGCCGCTGCGTCAGGGGCTACAGGCAGCGGTGCGGGGATCAAAGCGATTGCGGACCCAGAAATGCTAAAAGCCATGAAACGTAATTAAAAATGTTATGTTAATTAGAAGTTATTTCAAAGGATTTTGATTTACAGTGGCTCAGGAGAAGGCGGACGCGGAATCGGACGATGCCAAGAGCCAGCGCGTGATATCTTTCAGCGATAAGAGCGGTCTGCTGGCCCAGATCCGGCAAAACCTCACTGCAAACAAGGGGACGGTAGCAGGAGCTCGAGTAGCAGTCAACACCGCAGACAAGAAGATCCACTTGACTCTTCCAAAGAACTCTTCACTAACAGAATTTGCTAAGCAGCTAGCGGCTCTAGCCAAGAAATCAGCAGCAGATTCCAGCAGTAGTAGTAGCACGAATTCTGGTGAAGAGGGTAGCACTCGTGTGCCTAGCCTCCTCGATCCGAAAGCCCGAGCTCTGCCGAGTGCTTCACTGCCAAAGAAAATCGCCACAGTAACACCTAACTTGTCCAAGGCGCGCGTTTTCACACCTGCTACAACTAGACCTACTGCTGCTGTAGAGCCTATCACCAAGCCCGTAGAACCTCCTAAAAAGGTCCCTGAACCGCCTAAAGAGCCTCCTGAACCTGAAAAAATAGTCCAGAAGCCTGTAGCTATTCCAGAACAGCCGGTAGTTCCGACTACTAGCTCTAGCACTAGCAGTAGCAATCCCGGGATGTTTGACAACCTCTCACTGGCTTCTCAACTTGAAGGTTTTGCTTCGTGCAACACTAATAACGAAGCTTCAAACAGTCTCAAGGATCTCCTGCGTACCAACGCTACTTCCGAGTCTCTACCCAGCTCGCTACCCCTCGACGAAACACAGCAACAAGTTCCGCAGCAGCCCGATTTCTCGTGGAACCTACCGCACGATACCTCAGGTTATCAAAACAACTGGCCAGCCTGGAATCAAACCTGGAATACTGCACGCCAGCCACAACAGCAGCAACAGCAAACGTGGCCCGTCCAACAGAATCAGTGGCAACAGGACTTCACCGCTACCCCAACCATGGATCCAGCAGGAACGGCCGGGCAAAACTACGTATCCTACTCAAGCTACGCTAACAGCAACCCCTGGGGTATGGGCTCGAGCTACGGCACTACCCCTTACGCCCCTTCGCAGTTCACTACGCCCAACTACTACGCCAATACGTATGGCGGATTCAATGCAAGCAGTTACGGCTACCCGCATCAAGCTACGCAAGCTCTCAACACGCCGGCTGCCACCGCTACTCCAGCGCAGACGAATCCTGTACAGAACTCCTACCCTGGGTATCATACCTTCATGAACAATTACGCGTCAGGGTATGCCCACAATTATCCAAACGGGTACCCGCAGTAAATCTTGATTGTATAAAGAATAAAAGGGCCATTCATCAACTGCCCAGTTCCTTATCCTGCACTGTATTACGTTCTACCCTCGTTTTGTTTTACACGTTTTACAACTTACTCTGTTTTAAGTTTTCATTGATAGGTATCGGTCTTCACAAAGCGCAGTAGAAATTGTTAAAAGAGTTGCCCGAAAAATGCATTTTCGATTTTACTGTAACGCGATCATTTTTCCGTAATAAACTTGTACTCAGTCGCCATTATGATAGACTACATTGACTAAACTTGAGAAATGAGTTGAAGTCTCGTATCGTTTATTGAATGCCACACAACAAAGGCATTTTCAAACTTTTTTACGAGGCTGGGGCATCATCTCCCTTGGTCGTGCGGGTGTAGATCAGTTGGGCGTGGTGTTTAACAACCTGCTTGATCAGGCCCTTCTGCTGGAGCTCAGCCAAAGCCTTCCTAGCGAGGGATCCGCGGATCTTGAGCCTTTCGGAGACTACAGCGGGGGTGATCAGTTTATAAGCAGGGACTTCCTGTAGTACACAAACGTTTTTCAAATTAGCATTATCAAAAACTGACATGAGTTCTGTAAAATCAGACCTTGAGGAGCTTATCGTAAGTGGCCGCGTCAAAGAGAACCAAGTTGTTCAACTTGTCGCGGACTTTTCCTTTGGACCACTTCTTCTTCTTGGCCTTGCCACCGCCTCCCTCCTTCTTCTTGGCCGGGGCGGCTTTGGAAGGTGTCTTCGATGCCTTGGCGTCCTTTTTGGGAGCCTGAAATATTTAATCAAAACTTAAGCCTTCAGATGTACTAAGTGAATAGTCCTACTGACAGATAACACACAGCTACCAGAATTATTACTGCAAAATTTAATTACATAATCCACATTAGATCATTGCATGGTTTAATTGATATTTCGAATTATGAAATGAATGAAGGACAAGTTTTAAAATGGCGGAATCCCAACCGGCCACATGGTCAAGGCATCACAACGTCCGAATCTTTCATTTAAGTTAAATTTGACAAAAATATGTTTCAAAAATTTATACCATAATGCCTGATGTCTAATTAATTAATATTTAAACTAAGTTAAACGCAGATTTTGGTAAATTATGAAAAATGTAAGAGAAGAGAGACGGAGACACCCGTCTACGCTACTCACCATTTTGCTCGTGAATGCAGAAGGAAATGGTGCGCTGTTGCCACGCTAACTAAAAACCGGTTCTGAATCCTAAGGAACAAACTATAAATTTTTGAAAAATTATTGAATTGCTGTAAACTAAAATCAAAATAGCACATTAAATAGTACAAAATTAAAAATTTTATTAATATTTATTTAAAATATTCCTTTTAGATAAAGTTAGTAATATTAAAAATAAAATTACTTATTTTTAAAGTATTTTAAATAAATTTGATACTGTTTTATAAATACTCTGAAGAATTATTTTTATTTTTTATTGATTGATTTATGTTATTGTATGGTAAATTATTACATTTAAAATCATTTAGAATTATATTTGGCAATGCTGTAATTACTGCACAATCCCTCCGCACGCTGCCCGCCTTCTTGTCAACTGAGCAGACGAGTGAGCGTATGTCCACACATTTTTGTCATGACTGCTATTTACGATCCGTCGGATGGTTCATCCAACCAAGGTATTCAAAATCTACGGTTAATCTACTTTCCAAAAATATATAATAACACCCCAATATCTCTTTCCTAATATTTGTAATACTCAAAAATAAGATTCGACATTGTCCCTTCGTCTGCTTAGAAATCATGGCGTCGGCTGTTAGTTTATATTTGAAATTGGCCACAACCAAAATAATGTTTTTTTTTCGTCCTCTTCGAAAAATTACATATTTACTATCAATAGAACCAGCTTGATGCCTTCTTGTTAGAATGAAGTGCAAGTCAAGACTTTAAATTTAACTTAGCAAGAATTTAGTAAATAAGATAAATAAGATAATCCCAGAACTGAGAAAAAGGTGTAAATACTAACTTTTTTTCTGTTTTTATTTTGCAGACACATATTTTATTGAAGTAAGCTCTTATGCGGAAGTAGGAGACATCGATCTAAATGTCAACGCAGAAAATTTGAGTTCGATGGAAGAAGAGGAAGATTTTAAAGATTTCCCCGAGCACCCGAGCCGCGGGAAGAAACGAAAAAGAAAACCCCGGACGAAATCTGAGGACAGCTGTACTGAAGACTCAGGAATGTTGAGCATGCTGGCAGAAGTCGCCTCGGCAACACTAGATAACGATCATTCAGTAAATAAACCTAATGCTAGGTAACATTATTGCTAATCCAAAATTTAATAGTTTTCTTAATAATGTGTTTATTTTATCAGGGGAAGCTCAAAAAATAAACCAAGGAGCAGTACAGACCCCAAAAAAAATCAGTTGACTTTAACGCAGATCCAGAATTTGTCCGAGAGACAATTGATTGACCTTTTTGCTCGATCCGATTCTGACGAGATCCGCAGGACGTTTTCTTTCAAGTGTTGCCTGCTTCCTCGTTGTGTTTTCGAGAGCCGCAGTTTTGCCAGCGAGGCCAAAGCCAGACAAGAAATGCAGAAACACCTCAGCAGCCACATTCAGGACCTCGTAAAAAAATCGAGAGAAGTCCCCGGCTTCAAGTTCAACGCCGTGCCTGTGGCTAACATTCAGAAGAAAGTCCAGTCTCTGAGAGAAACGAGAAGTCCTCCCAAATCCAAAGTCCTGAAAGTTAAGCTGCAAAAGGCTTCACAAAGAGGGAAGCAACCTAAACGGCAGCAAATCAGTCGACCTACAGGTAAAATCTGATTAATGTTTTATCAAAATTTAGTAAATTACAAATAAATTATATTGTAGAAGATTTTCTGAAGAGGCCTAGGCTTCCCTCGACCAGTGGGACAAACGACTGGGACCTGCAGTCCAACGATGAGAGCAAAGAGCTTTGGGAAAAGATGTACGACACCGAGGGACTGCAGCTCGACAACGTCGTGGCCGAGGAAGTGGTCGTCGAGTCGGAACACATTGAAGAAGAAGCAGATTTGAATATCCTTCCCGACCACGACTACAACATCTACGCCACTTCCAAGAAACCGGGGGGAAATGCGGGGAATCTGGGCGGGGGAAGCGACGAGCAGATGCGGGCCATCGCTCAGTCGGTAGCCGCAGCTGCTCAGGAAAAGTTGCGGCCCAGCACAGTCAAGGAGAAGAAGGACCCAGTCCCAATCAACAGGTTCATGCTGGAGGAGACGACGAGTCAGGGGCAGATTGCAGGGCCCAAAACGAAAGTATCGGAAGCATTACCTTGCGTTGGAAGTGAAGTTGTGGTCGGCTACAACCCGAACGAGTTTTATATCATGAAATCGGCTGATTTGCCCGTCATCGAGGACCTCAGACAGAAAACGATCCAGCAGACTCAAGTGGTATTGTTATTATCGTCTTAACTCTTTCAGTTTTCCCCTTTTCCCATCAAGAAAGCCTTATTTTCCCTTTTGCCCCTCGACTTGCCCTCTCCCCTTACTTTTTCCCTCCCGTGTTACCATATACAGCTTTAATTCTAAATTTTCCCTTTTCCCTCAATGACGGCCTTATTTTCCCCTTTTCCCATCTACTTTCCCTCCTCCCCTCCCCCCCCCGTGTCAACATATATAGTTTGAAATCTAAATTTCACCTCTTCCCTTATTTTACCCTCTCCGTGTTAACATATATAGCTTTAATTCAAAATTTCCCCTTTTCCCTTATTTTTCTCCTCCGTGTTACCGTCTTCAATTCTAAGTTTCCCCTCTTCTCTTATTTTTTCCATCCATGTTACCATTTACAGCTTTAATTCTATATTCCCTTTTCCCCTTATTTCTCCCTTTTTTGAGACTCCGCCGTCCCTTTTTAAGGGAATTTCCCTGCAAAGTAAAAGCACTGGTTTTAACTGTTAAAATATAGTTGATTGTGTTCATGTTATAGGCAAAGGATCCGTTAGCCATCGATCTCGAAGACCTGGTTGGCGAAGTCCAGGCCGAAGTTTACATCGAGGACGAGGACCAGCTTCTGGAGGCTGTGGCGGCACAAGCCAGAGAGCCGGAAGAAGAAAAAGAGAAAGATTACTACATGCTAGCCAAGCGGAGAGCAAAAATCCAGCCCAAATTCGTCACACACTCGGCCGCTGAACGCGAGTTAGCCCTGCAGTACATCAACGAGATCAAGCAGCATCGAGGCAGCGGGGCCGGGCTGCTGGAGTGCAAGATCTGCGTCCCCGCCAGGTCTTTCACCGCGCCGACGACTCTTCTCTCTCACTACAGAAGCCACGCAGGCATCAAACCGTACGAGTGCCGTCGGTGCGGAGCTGTTTTCACGCGGCAGCACAGTCTCAACTACCACATGCTGATCCACGCCAACATGTCGCGGTTCACGTGCCCGGACTGCAACCGCCAGTTTCGCCACCCGTCGCACTACAAGGAGCACAGAAGGCGGCACACGGGAGAGGCTCCCTACGAGTGCTCGGACTGCATGCAGAGGTTCCGCACCCGCAACTCGTACAAGCGCCACCTGATGACCCGCCACGGGAAGCTGCTCACCTCGGACGGGGCTCTCATCATCCTGCCCGAGGAGGAGTTCAAGAAGGTGCGCTGCAAACCGCGCGCTCGCAAACGCTCAGGGAATCTTCCGACCTTTGTACGCGAAGAAGAAGCTGCTCCACAGGTTGTAAATGCAAAATTTTGACGTTTCTAAGAACAGATTTAAGTGTTTTTATGTACAGGCGAATGAAGAACAGGTAACGACAACTAAGAAACGGCGCAAGGCGAATCTGGAAGATGTTGCTGGCTCCAGCTTTGAACAGCAGAGGCAGGAGGACTTGATCCGGCTGCTGTATCAGCGACTGACCAGCTCTTCCGAGGTCAAGGACGAGGAAAACGCCAGTCTGGAGTCGAGCCGCAGCTGCAGTCCCATCCCGGGCATGTTGACCGAAGAGGAGGTGACTGTGGAGAACAGTGATGTTGCGGCTGCTGTCGTGGTGGAGACTATGCCCGGGCCGGACGAACAGGTCATCGAGGGCGAATGCGAAGTCCCTGAAGAGTCTTGGGACCCTTCTTTCATCAACCTAACGGTGGACGGGCAGAATAACGTCATTTTCCTGGACGATAATTGTCAGGACGCTACCGTTGTCGTGGAGCCTGAGACCCTGGAGGTCGACCCTGAAGTCCCAGGCAGTTCAAAGGGTCTGGAACGGACTGATTCCCCACCAGAAATCGACCTGCTGTCTTTTGTACACAACGCTGGCGTTATGGTTCAGCATATTCTCGATATACAGCCGAACGCGGATTGATTTTTCGTTTGTTTTTTTTCTGCACTTTTCTCCTCCTCCCTCCCCCGACACTTCTTTCTGTCAAGAGTTTTTGTTAAAGTTTTTGAGTATTGAATAAATAAACTCATAATTTGCGCCAAAAATAAAAGAAATAATTAATTAGGATTGAGAGGATAAAAATAAATTTTAATTGATTTTTTCGTAACGTCTGCGTCTTGTATAGGGAACAAAAGAAGTGGCAGATAGTGCAAAACTGACAAAATTTGCACTTGGAACGAATTTCATGCAAGGGGCAAAAAATCGAACTTTTTAAGGCTAAATTTCAAGTTTCTGTTCTCTGGAATAATTACTAATATCTGCGCATTGAGACAAAACCAAAAGGAGAAAAAAATGACTCGTTGTGCAAATTGTGAAGTTTCAACGTTTGATTTCTTTTCGCAACTAAAATAAGTCAATTCACGACTGACACATTTCGGACATTGGGGCGTTCACTGTTCTGTGACGCAAGTGGATCTCAGGCGACGGTTCTTCGCGCCGTGAACCGAACGAGCCCATGACAAGGCCCCCGTCTTCTGCAAATTTATCGTATTGTAAGCGAAAATTTAGTAGTTAAGTTTGGTTGCTTCTTAATACCTTGATCGAAGCTTCCGTACTCGCTCTCAAGGGCAGGGCTCTCGACTCCGTTGATCTCTTCAATTCGGGACAGGGAGCCCATCGACATACTCCGCGATCTTTCCCCATTCGTCTGTTCAGAATTCAGGGAGCTGAGTTTTTTCTGTCTCTCGCGAAGGACTTTTTCCCGTGCTTCCAGTCTTCTCTGCTCCAGCGTTTTGTTGGGACTACCCGGCTGAGGCTCCACTGTCGCTACGGCAGGTCCTAAAGCTGTTGGTGAAGTTACCGATCTGACTAGACGGGATCCCGCCACGGGAGGGTATCCCACCCGAATCACAACCTGATTTGGTTTGAACAGCTTGTACCAGATGCACCCCGTGACGAAGAACAAGAAAACAGCGTTGGTCGTGATCCCCACGATAGCTGCGATGACTGGAAAGTGGAACATCAAGTAGCGCAGCCCCACGAAATGGGCCTGAAGTCTGAGATTTGCAGAGTATAACTGAATGAATTTGTTCTCGATTTCTATCCAGACTCCCGTAACCGGATAGCTCTACCCCGAAAAAATTTATCATAAATTTGTTAACCAAAATAATAATTGAGTAAATAAATCTTACAGCATCTTCTTCAAAGTTAGGGAACATTTCAATGCTGACTGTCTGCTTCTCGTCCATTGGACCAGCCAGGAGAAACGGAGAGAAAAACAGAGTGCTGATGGTCTGCAGTAGAAACGACTTGTATTTTAGCATGGCGCTTTTCCTGGACGTCTTCAGCGGCTTCCCGTTAATGTCCAGCAGCTGCATGTTGACCATAAACATCCCCAGTTTCTGGTTAACATCTGATTCTGGCATTTCCAGGTCGAGGAAAATTTTGTACGGCTGCCCGCCCATCAGGATTTGCCTTTTAGTCGTCAGAGTTATGACTGCTTGGGGAAACGAGCACATCCCCGCAGCATTTTCGCAAGCACTAGATGCTCGATTATGTTAGAAAATATTTGAGTAATTTATCAAAATGTATTGCGTTACCTGAACGTGAAGTGTACTGGTCTCGTGTGGGATACAACGGGCATGTACGAGTAGTAGAAACTGGCGTAAAAGAACACAGAAAGCCATAATATCAGCGAAGTGGCGAGGATGGCTCCCAGGACTCGATAAATGACGTCCTTAATGGAGAAGGCCGCGTGCATGGCTTGCCGTCGGTACTCTTCGATTAACTTGCTCACAAAGTATTGGATGGCCATTTTATTTCGAAGTATTCAGTAAAACATTCACGAAAACAAACGGGAAGCCGATCATCCAAAGTCCAAGAGGCAAAGTTCAGAGCAACTGGAATTTTACCCTGTAACAAAATAAATGAAATATTTTAAGCAAAAAAAGCCTTTTCATAGAACAAAACAAGAAAACACACCTATCTAGGTTTTTATATAAAGAGAAAGTACTATGTTGGAAGGCGTGGATCATCTGATAGCTCAACCTACATTTACAAACCAAAATATCACACAGTTACAAAAGGATTAACTTGGCTTTCACAAACAAAAGGAATTCACGAATTTTTTTTTCCAATTATGTTTACAGTCTTATTTAGAATGAATTTATTACGTTTCCTCTAGTGAATAACGGTAACGTACGAACTTTCCACCACAGTCCTCGTTTACACGTAAACAACTTATACATGTAAACATGAGTACTTTTTTCAAATCTGCAAGAACGGTTACTCGATATGATTACGATTACTAATATAATAATTGTAATATATATTAAAAATAATATCATCAGAAAGAACTATAATGAAAAATTTTATGATTTAACTATTATTAACATATTTGAAGTTTAATAATTTGTTACAAAATTTAATTTATTGAAGGTCCTCTATGTTCGCAACAGCAATAAATCGCAACTTAAACTTTTTAACAATAAATATGCATTATTTGAATTTATAAGATTTATTCCGTAAAATTTTGTCCCATGTGGATATCCCGTTATTGAAACATAATCTATCATTTCTAAAAACAGCTGACAATTTTGGACAATTTCCTATCTATTCCCAGCGCTGGAAATTCTTTTCGAAACAAGGAAAAAGTAGAAAAATAGATTCTTAATTTTCACCTAGACATTCTTCTTTTTTTCGTTTTATCAAACATTATTTGAATAATTGCATTATATTGAATCGGGAGCACGTCTCGATCAATATATGACTCACCTCTTATAGGACCTGTCACATAGGTTCTACTTAGTTTATTTCGATAACTTTTTGAAACTTATACAGAAATGAGATATTAAATATTCCGTTTTTCGTCAATTTGTTCTTTATTGCTTACTGATTGCCACTGCAAAGCCTGAAAGACTGATAAGTAGAGAGTATGGGACAGCCCTCAATATAGCTGATCTTCTAGTGGGCAAGCGCCAACCAGTGTTTCCAATTTTCAGTTTCCCATTTTTCCCCTCTTCTAGTATCTTTCCCCTTTTTCCCTCCTCCGTGCAAGAATATACAGGTTCTAGATATTTCTTCTTTACTCTCTTCTCTTCTTCTTCCCTTTCCAGACCCCATTTCCCCCCTTTTTTTCAGGGAGTTTCCCTTCAAAAGTGGAAACACTGGCAACTACTGCAAAGAGGTCCGAAACTTTCAACAGCTCTCAAGTTATCTACGGATTATGTGAGTAGTTTGTTTAAAAAAGACTTGTGCTACTGTAAATTCCATTGTGAGGGGTGTTTGTGATAAGAGTAGAGGGATACATAATAAATTGCAGGATGAGCATTTAATTGTGGAAGAGATATGACGAGTACTGATGTCATATGAAGTCAAGACATGCAACCCAGACAGATTACGAAATTAGCAGTGAAAGAACTAGAACATCTCCGATAAGAAATTTGACTGATATCTGCTTGCATGATGAAAGCCTGTAGACAAAATGTCACTGAACTTTTTTTTCTACGTTCAAATTTTCTATTGCTTCCTGCAGTGTAAACTGCTGTTTTAGTAATACAATTCCTTCTTTGCGAACATTAGAATAGAATAACCAGAATAAAACTTTATTTCAATGTAATTAACTTGGGAAATAATCATAGAAAGAGTAATCCGTTGAAAAAAAAAGAAACGAGTCCGCCAGGCCTCGAACCCATGTCCCCCATGGTCAAGCCGACTACCAAAATGAATGAAGGAAAAAAGTTGCACATAAAACAAATACACATAAAATTATCATAAAATAATGAAGTTATTCTAACTGAATAAATATCAATATAAATTATTATTGTATTATAAATTACAATGAAGTAACATTTGAATATTAGTTTATGCTGCCGCCACCAGGAGCGCTGTCTCTCTTGTTGTGATCTAGAAACACCCCGAATTGCATTTGCCTGTCTGCTGCTACTGAGGGATCCTTTGAAATTCTCGTAAAATCACAGAAATTAAAATTTTCTGCAAGAAGTCAAATTGCCAAGGACAAGTCAGTCTTAAAAAATGCTGCCAATAGCCAGGATAGGTCTTAGACACATTCAGAACGCACAGGCAAGTAATCATTATTATTTCGATCTTGCATCATCCATTCATTACTACCAAGACATTACCTCATTCACACAAAAAACGCATCATAATAATTATGAACTATCATAATAATCGTATATTTCCAGAGAGCAGGCGTCTCACTGGTTGCTACAACTTCCCGCAGATGGAAATCTACGACACCGTTAAATACCGTCGTATTATTCGTACCGCAGCAGGAGGCCTGGGTTGTCGAGCGGATGGGCAAATTTCACAGAATATTGCAGCCAGGTCTCAATTTCCTTATTCCTGTTCTCGATAAAATCCAGTACGTCCAAAGTCTGAAGGAAATCGCCATTGACATACCCAAACAGTCTGCCATCACTCGAGGTATTAAACATCACATTACATAAACTGTCAAAAATTAATCACTTTTTTGTAGATAACGTCACATTGAGTATTGACGGTGTCTTGTATCTTCGTGTGCTGGACCCATTTAAGGCGAGTTATGGTGTTGAAGATCCAGAATTCGCCATAACGCAGCTGGCTCAGACAACGATGAGATCCGAACTGGGAAAAATATCTCTGGACAGCGTTTTCAGGGAGAGAGAAAATTTAAACTTCTCGATAGTTGAGGCGATAAACAAAGCTTCAGAGGCATGGGGCATAACATGCCTGCGTTACGAAATCAGGGACATCAAGCTTCCGACACGAGTCCAGGAGGCCATGCAAATGCAAGTTGAGGCCGAACGCAAAAAACGAGCCGCCATTCTCGAATCCGAGGGAATTCGGGAAGCGGATATCAATGTTGCCGAAGGCAAAAAGAAGTCAAGAATCCTGTCTTCAGGTAAATTTTACCTTTTTAATTAATTTATGAACATAAAAATCTTATTTGTATTTTAACAGAGGCCCAGCGGGAAGAAGAAATCAATATCGCGAGTGGTAAAGCACAAGCCCTTCTCGTTCAGGCCCAGGCCCGAGCTAAGAGTCTCGAAGTTATTTCTGAAGCCTTGAATGCAAAGGCAAATTTTATTAAATCGGATCAACGTACGAAAATGGCTAATTTTATATTATTTTTAGAACGGAGTGAACGCTGCTTCGTTCAACGTGGCAGAATTGTATGTTGCGGCTTTCCAGAATCTGGCAAAGACAAATAATACAGTCATCCTCCCGGCAAATGTGGGAGACGTCAGCAGCATGGTCAGTCAGGCTATGGCCGTTTATCAGACGATCAGCAAGTCGACTAACGAGGCAGGGACTAACAAAGCCATCGAGCAGACAGCGGAAACGTCGAACGAAAAAGATCTTGGCGAATACTACAGCGATGACGAAGAAATACCTAAAAAATAAATTGTATAACAGAAGAAGTTGTTAATGGAAACTTGAAAAATACAAATTTGATTGCGAAATGTTCTCTATACCTTATTATACCTCGTGCTGTCTCCAACATACAAATGATGGTGCCTTTTGTGGTGCCTTTTTGGTGACCTTGAATTAGCTAGTTTGAAGCAGTTTGATATTATTAGGCTGGATTAGGGCGATGCAGGTAACTAAAAAGGCACTGTAAAAAGGAGCTGAGAACTACGAAAAAGCACTGCAATAGTATTTTTTCACTGTGTTTTGTGCGGTATAAAACACCATTGCTCCGATTCATTTCAACTTGGGCTGTTATCTGTTGAATCTTTTGCACACAACCATTGCTTGTTTTCATGATATTTAATAGTATTAAGTAGTCTCTAACTATTTTTTATTAGTTATTTAATTTTAATTTTATATTTAGAAGCACCTGGCAACGCTGTTAAATATTATAGGACAGCTTCGTAACCAAGCAATCATCTTCGGAGGGAAAAAGCCGAATTTTCATTTTATTTTCTTACCGTTTACCGGTAATTGACATTAACTTACTTCTATTTATCAGAAAGTATGTTTTTTCAATTTTGATTTCATTACGATGAAATTAAACATTAGTTTTCAAACAGGTTGAACGAGAAGATGCATTTCTGCAATGTTTGCCGGATAAAGCTGGGCACCAGAGAAGAATTCAACAAACATTTGGAAGGCAAAAAACATCGCGGCAAACTTGTCAAGCAGAAAATTGAGAACCGCACGAAAAACTGCACTGTATACGTACAAGGTAAAAAATGACCTGCTTGTATCCCTCATAATAATGAACCCCGAGCAATAGTGTTTAGTACTGGATAAAGCACTGTAAAAAGGCACTGTTACAGATCATTTTTGTAGTTTTTCAGTTTCGTTTTACAGTGCCTTATTATAGTTGCCTACATCAACCTCAAGTTTTAAACCGTGTTCAAAGTACATTAGTTCAGGGCAACTTAAAAGGCACCTCATCTTTATTGAGGATGTGACATTTCATATGTACTTATTCGTTGACTCCGTTTTTTGTTCGTTAGTTGTTTTATAGTAATTTTTATGAATCTATTTTCTTTTACAAAGGCATACCTGAAAGTGCGACCGAAGACCAGCTGAAACGTCAATTTGAATGTTTCGGAAAAGTTGTCGGATTTTACTTGATAAAGGAAGAAAACGCGGCTCAGGTGCACTTTGCTTACACGTAGGTTTCCCCGTTAATAAAACCCAGAGTTAAATTTAGCTATTAATTTCAAACTCTTTATCGTTACGTACAGATCAGTTGCTGCGGCTGCGTTAAAATCGGACATTTACATTGAAGGCAAGAAGCTCATGCTGAGTCGAGGAAAATCTCAAGATGGTAAATTATCTTCAACTTATTCTTATCCAAATTTTAACTTATTTAATATTTTAAGAAGAAGATAACTTGCCTGAGGTGTCCTTCAAACAACGAATCGGACCAGTTGTCCAAAGTATAAGTAACGCGACAACATCTCCGGACGATAAGTTAAAAAGCCTGGCCGAGAGAATTGCAAGCCCGGACGATGAGTTACAGGCTCGGGAACATATTGCTCGCATAGTCCAGGACGTCGTAACGTTAGAGATACCCGGATCAAAGATTTTCCAGTTTGGTTCAGCGGTGGCAGGACTCGCACTTCAAGGTTCAGACCTCGACTTGCACATCCAACTGCCTGGTAACGATAGCCTGACTCATTTTTTATGTCACGGTTCTATAAAATGCAGCTTTTAAAATGCAGTTTTACCTTCGTTTTAGCTGGTCAACTGTCGGAATCTGCCCTACAGAAGGTGGTTTTTGTTCTCCGTCGTCATCCCGATTTCCGGGACGTCATCTTTCTGAAGAAAGCCAAAGTTCCCGTCATGAAGTTTGTTCATCGGAAAACTAGGATCCACTGTGATGTCACCTGCAGAAACCTTATGGGAGTCCAAAATTCCCTACTACTCCGCCATCTACAGGAACTAGACCCCCGCATCAAGCCTTTATTACTTTTCTTTCGTTGTTGGGCAAAAGTTAACGGTATCACAGGTCCCGCTAACGCGAACCGTCTCTCAAGTTACGCGTTTACACTGCTGGCTGTTTTCTATTTGCAGCAGTTAGATCCTCCTGTTTTAGGGTCCATCGCAGAAGTGATGAATGAAGTGCCTCCTGAAGAAAGATACTATTGCGATGGCTGGAATGTTTCGTTCGATTCCTCAGTTCACAAAAACCGAAGAACGGGCAACGTCACGAGCCCTTCGGGACTTGTTCAAGGGTTTTTTGAATTTGTCGGTAGTTTTCAGTTTCAGGATGTTGTCGTTTGCCCGCTTCTGGGTAAAGCAGTGCCGAGAAGTTTGTTTTGTGAAGAGTCGAGGCAACAACTTCCCGAGGCTCTTGCTCCATGTGCTCAAGTTTCCGACACGTCGTTGAATATTTTACTGCTTGCTGTGGACAAACCATTGGTCGTTCAAGATCCTCAGGAACTCAACGTGAATACGACTTATCAGTATTCGCTGGAGAACTTAGAAAAACTGCAGAAAAAATGTCGCGAAGCAGCCTCGTTGTGTCAGAAGCTTCGTGAAGGACACCCTGAAATCAAGTTTTCAGACCTTTTCCTCTCTGCAGCACAGCCATCTCCCAGCTCTGACACCCCAGCAGTATCTACGAGTCCCACTGATGTTCAAACAGTAGATCTGAAGTTTATCACAGCTTGCGAGATGGAGCTAGAACAGAGAAACTTGTATATGAAGAGCATTGCGAACGCTATGGAGGAGCTGTTTGAAATCGGCTTGATGGTTGTTACTAGAAACGGCAACACGCAGGCCTCAAAGAAACGCAAACGGGTAGATTCGAGATTTCATTTTGAAAGAAATCTGGAGCTTCAGATGCCGTTCAACGTTTGGCACGGACGAGCGAAGCTGTTGAAAGCCAGGCCCGAACTTATGAACCTACCGACACTAGTTAAAGAGCGGATTCTTACGCTTTTAGTTAGGGAGGAAGAACAGGAAGATCCGTCGAATACTGTGGAATGCTCACTTTTAATGAGTTTCACGACAGAACCATCTTCGGTCGAACTTCGTTTTACGAACAAGGGACCCGCTCACACGAAAAACAAATTTAACGGTTTCATTGTGGGTCTGAAACAGCGCATTAATAGTATTGTTGCATCGTTACTGAGAGAACTGGACATTCCGATTCTTTTAGGTCACTGAATGTTTTTTAATACAAGGTGAATTTTTTAACAAATTATGTCGAATTTTCCCGCCTTCAAAGTAACATCGAAACAAATAGTACCAGTTTCAACCGCTAGGTGGCTGTGTGTAACTTTGTTGATTTGGTCTGACATGTGATACTGACTAAAAACAAATTGAGAAAAGCCTTTAAGTTTTAAGTTATTAAAATTTTTTCAGACAATATTACAGACTGTAAGACTAAAAAGTAATGATTATTGCGTATACGTCAAACTTCTTGTAGTTGTAAAAGAGCTGTTGATGAAAAAATGTCACCGGTTGTTCTTGGCATGGTCTTCTGTTGTGTGTTGTTCTGAAAGGAATTTTTAAATCAAGGTAAATAAATATATTGAGTTAATGATATATAAGTTAAACAAAGCGATTTATGCGTATAACATCCTGGCTCTTTATTAATTATGTTAAGACGAATGAGTACTGAGTTTGTACGAATTTTTGTCACTCGT
This sequence comes from Eulimnadia texana, assembly GCA_002872375.1. Classification (NCBI taxonomy): domain Eukaryota; kingdom Metazoa; phylum Arthropoda; class Branchiopoda; order Diplostraca; family Limnadiidae; genus Eulimnadia; species Eulimnadia texana. The sequence goes on from NKDA01000001.1 coordinate 18,229,692, forward strand.
TTACGGAAATACAGTATCATGAATCATGACGGGAGTATGGATTCGAGCCATGCAGCCGGATACTAATCTTCCCGCAGAAGGATGCGAACTGGCGGCAGAGCTTTATCACCATCGACCCTCGTGTGACGTCTCAACACCTCGCAAGTAAGTTTTCAGACTCCATCTAACTGAAAATCCCATGTAAAAATGAGTCCGAATAATGGTGTTTTATGCTATACAACACATTGTACAGAGGCACCACTACAGTACCTTTTCATATTTCCCCGGTTCTGTATTACAAAATGCACCAAAATTTCTACGTGGGATTCAGCGTCGCTAAGCAAATCTTGCCTATTTAAGAACGAGCTTTCAAGTTTCATAGCTAAATATAAAAGTTGTGTTCAAACCAACTGGTATCAAATCGGGGGCTTAAACTGTGTGGTTTTGTGGTTTCACCTGCAGCTTCAAAAGTAGGCCGTATAGTCTGAGTAGTACGTGACTGACAGTCAGGCAGTTTTCTGGTTTTATTTTCTTGAATTTTTCAAGTGAACGTGTACATCTGAAAGCATTCCGTTTCTGATGCTGCAGCAAAATGGTGGCCATTCAAATGTCGCCCACTACGAGAAAGTGACTGATAACACACGCCTAGTCTTGCATTGATCACTGCAGACAATCTCAAAATAACAAGCTGACTTGTCAAAATCCAAACAAAAACTGTTATGTGAATAAACTCTAATTTATTCCATTACTTTTAAAGCATAGCGTGCTTTGTTTCACTTTTGGAACTTCTAGTTATCAAATAGCGTGCCGTCCTGCATTATTTTTCGGGGGACTCTCTTGTTTTTTGGCTTTGATTAATCAATAGAATGAGCATTCATACAGCAAATGATGTCATTCCGATTCCTGGCAGGGATCTTTGCTGAGGGTTACGTTTCAAGAAACGTCCTTGACAAGGCCGCCACTCGTTTGCCTTATGGAAAAATCGAAGGAAAAACTCAGGCGGGGAAAAAATGTCTAATCCGGAAGGCTGCCTGTTTTCTTGTGAGTAGTCGGGAGGCTTTTTTTATTCTTGCCCCTGATCGACTGGGATGGTGGAAGAGACCGTCGTTGTTCGATTAGTTTGTTGGGAGGTTATGGGCGAATCACTGGGTGGTTGTGAAGAATAAGTGGGGAAAGGAAGGTTCAAGAAAGAGACACATGTTGCCACATCACGTGCCAGCTGTTTCAATAATTGAGCAGAAAAACGTATGTGCGAGTTTACTGGAAGTTTCCCTTTCGGGTAAAAGGTGATTTGAGAGTGCGTCTAATGGGCGGGAAGGGGTTTGGTTTTTAGCTGGAGAAAAAAGTGGCCAACCGCGCGCTGCAAACTTTATCCGGGGTTGGCAAGGAGCTTATAGCCAGCGTCGTCGTCAACGAGACTCCTGGGACGTCGCCAGCGTCGGCGGGCGTCCTTGTGTCCCATTGCCTTAACAGAATTGGAGCCGAGAGTACGCGGTGACCGCACGCGGCGTCGAGTGTTGTGTCGTGTGTGCGACTCGTGAATGTGCTTGTCAAAACCGCTAAAGCCAACCGAATTCTTTCTTCTGTTCTAGCCTCTCTCTCACTCACTCCAGGTGATTGGGAAATGGAAGCCCCTAGTGCGGTTTTCGGGCTTGTCGCACAATCGAAAAACTTAGCGTCGTGTGTTGTTCACGTCGTTGTAGTGCAACAGAGACATTGACAGCAACTTTGCGAGCAACAGAACAAAGGAATAGTTAAAAGAACTCTTGAGTTGACTCGTGAGCTTTTGCCATGGCGGGCTATGGATCATCTCTTTGCTGGTACTTGAAAAGTGGGAACAAGGGATTTTATTGATTAGTCGCTCAATAGGACTTTTCAATAGCAGTGGCGCAGCATTGATGGGGGTTGAAAGTGAAAAGGGAATCGGATAGAAAACTTTTGCAACGTCTAACTCTTTTGTGTGCGCGCAAAAATGAAACAGACCAACTTATAAATACACTTACCTATTGCCCTGAAAGGTTTCGCTCTGCCAGTGTCAGCGAATTTGGCCGCAGACCAGAGTTGACTATAAATACGTTGCGTGTTTTTGCATGGCCTTAGAGTAGCGAGTCATTCCGTTCCTGTTTTCTCGTCCTCCCCTGCAACCCTTTTTCGTTTCACTTTTTTTTTATTCGCCTGCGTCGTTTACCCGCTCGCTGCTGGGGAAATGGATGATCGTTTGCGCCGAGCGCCGTGTAATTGCTCTCATTTCCCGCATCGGCGGCACTACGCCGTTCGTCGCAAATTGGGACGGTCTTCGACGCGCTCCAGCCAGCAGTCGGACAATGATGAGGCGTCCTTCAGCGATACCCTTCAATCATCGACCGATCAGGAATCGGAAGAAGCTACCAGCCTGGTCCATCAGGCGCAACGTTTGGATGACGATCAACAAAGTCTCGCAGAGAGCCTCTCCCTGGCCGACTCCGAAGAAAGTGGCGCCCTGCGACCTTTACTACACTATAGAACCTCGATTGATGATGCCTCCGATGTGCCTGATAGTCCGACCCATCTCATGTCCCTCTTCTCTTCGCCGCCTGATTCGCCGTCGAGGTACGGTTCAAGTCATTTTTACCACGAGTTTCGCGATTCCCATTTTTTTACGGGACTTGCGAATCTCTGGGTATCTGTGTGACTTTTGGTGTAGCATTCACATTTCTTCTTGCTCCACGATTTGGCTGTTTTTGCTATTGCCGTTGAAATTACATTTGGGGAATGTGGTTTACCACTGCAGTGAGTTTATAGCTGGCAAGCATGGCTTGTATTGGGTGCTTGTAATCGAATTTTTAACCAGATCAAAGAGATCTGATGAGACTTTCGAAACAGCGGCCCCGCAAATTGGTTACCCTCTTTTTTCTACGGCGAATGGACGCAGACAGGCGCTGCATGGCTTTGAGCGCCAGGGACGCCATATTTCAGCATTGTGCCCTCTTATAATTTGATTATTTTTGGAAATTTCCATCTTGCAGCCATGAATGTTGACACTTCCCTTTTGAGTTAGTGACGGAATTATTGATTCCATACAGCGTTTCGTGTTTTGTGGCTTGGCCGCCACATGTCGCTAAGGTCGAACATCACACTCAAAACATCCCGCCACTTTCAGTCTAGTCCCTTGTTGCTATGCTTCTCTGTTTCAAAAAAAACTATGTGTTGCTGTTTCCTTGACTTTCCGGTCAAGGTGTCTTCTGAAAGCGTTTTCCAACGTGTAGTTCGTATTCCATCCGCCAGGTGGCGTTTGCGCGGGCCTTTGAATCTAGGTGGTGGGAAATCGATAAGCAAATTCGCAAGTTTAAAAAGGGGAAACCTATAACGCGATACATTGTAACGGTTATTGAAACTATACAGACAGGTTCTTTTTGTCTAGTATTTGATTTTGCCATTAGAAGAATGACTCCATTTTGGAGCAGGATGGATCAAGTGTCTAAAACGGAGATTATAGTAATAAATGTAAGAGGTACTAATAGTTACGGTTGTTGTAGTCGTAATAGTAGTTGTTATAACGTAATGATGGAAAATTACTTGTCTGATATTGCATGCTCTGGTTCACTTGAAACCCCAGGGCAGTTGATAATCAGCACAGACAGGAGAAAAAAAATTCCAGTTTCATGGAAACTTTCCTTCACGGTTCTCCTCCCTGAAACTACGAACAAGAATGCTACTCATTAGTTTGTACTTCAAAGAATCCGGTTTTGAAAGTTATGAAGACGATAAGAACAATGTACGAGTTTCATTAGTACAAGAATAGTTGACAGGGTTTTCTTTTGGTGACCGAGAGATAGACAGAGATACTGAGCTAGAAGGCATCATAATTTGCTCGAGTCGGTCATTTTCCACTCATGGAGCTCCTGCCGGGGTTACACTGAACCACTGGCTTCTAATAATGCAGCTGTTTGGGGATGTAGCCCTGGAGGAATCAGCTACGTCCCAACTAGCAGATTAACCATTTGAAGGATGTACATTCCCCCTGTGAAACTTGTCCTTTGTTGAAAAGGTCAAATCCAAGAACCTCTTGTTAATAATAGAATTATCAGAGCGATAATTTAAAGCTGAGCTGAAGGCGTCTATTGTATCCGTCAGTTTTAGCAAACAGCAGTTCCATGCCCGGGCCCGTCCAAGTTATCCGCTAAGTCACTTGTTAGCGACGTTGTTCAATTGGCGCATCTTTTTGTCGCCAACAATGGCGCGTTTCACTTTCCCCCCTAAAGCCCCCATGTCATTATTGACCCACAAAGGAGATGTAACTTTTCGATTGCAGTTGCGTCGCGGGTTCGTCGCAGAAAGCCCCAAATCATGGCAAACTGGTTATCCGCAACTTTTTCTCTCCGAGCTGTTAACCGAGTCAGATGTACGCTAGACCAAACAGGAAACGTAATTAAGCGGAAAATCGATCAGGCACTATGTAAGCAGTCAATCGTTTTACAAACACCCAGTGTTGCATATCAAGTCCCCGTGCTGCTGGGAATCTCAACTAACCACTGGTCAGCAATGGGTTTTTTCTAAGTCTGGTCCCTGTTTCGGAATCTTGTTGGTATCGGGAAAGGTGTTTGCTTCGACGTATGTCATCATATCTTCATTCGCTGGGCGAGTAATTCCCTTGGTCAAGTAACTGTGATGGTAATCCCCCATTACGCATAGGAGAATTCCTAATTATCCTTGGACGATACCCGACGCGGTAGCAAGCGCTTATAGCTGCAATTAACGACCAGAGATAATTGCGTCGGCCACCCTAATTAAGTTAAGTGAAGAAAAATCGAGCAATTAACTGACATACCTTACCCGTAATGCTTCCTTAATGGTATTTTTTTAATGGACACACACACACACGTTGGCGTAATTGCCTAGTGCAGTGAGTGTTTTTTTGCCTAAAACTCTAGTTACACTGTTTGCGTTCCCTAGAGTTCACTAACAGGTATATTTTCGTTCTTGTGTTTATCGATCGCCAGTCTGACTGCAAAGAGTGCGATGCAAACGTTAGCTATCTAAAGATTCCTGTTTGAATCACTCCAAGTCTGCTCCTTCTGGGAATTTACAGCGAACCGAAGCATGGATCTTCCGGGAAAATCTTTGGAAACGTCGCGTGAAGCCATGTCGAGGTTTTGAAAGCGTAAGGGGAACCGTCGGTTTGGAAACACGGAGCAGAAAAAGACGTCGAAGCTGGGCCTTGAAGTCGTCCCCAAAAGTTTGGAGTTGGGGTTTGAACTAATAATCACGTTCGCACTCCATTGACGTCATTGAGGACCATTAATGTTAAACTCTTACAAAACTTCAGTATATCCAAGTGCTAGTTGATTATAAGTCGTCCTTTTGTATGTTTTCCGCACCAATACGTTTCGTTCGTAATTCGTTTTCATATTCCTTTTCATTCGTTCCTGTTATCAACATGCAGTGCGTTGGGATTGTAAACCCCTTGGTTTTTCTCACCAGGATCTGTAGTAAGACCCTGAAAGGCCCGTGTGTGATAGTAGAGATGTCACACACGTGATTCCTTGGGACTTCGTGCCTATGCTCGCTCCCCAGCGTTGTACAAGATTAAACGTGGGGGAATACTGATTGAATTAGAGTCCGTCGCTTTTTGACAGGTTTCACGAGCCGAGCTCTACCTTGACGCGGCAACTGATGGGAGCGTGCCGCATCGGTACGTGGTCCAACGTCTTCCTCTTGTCCAGTAAACGAGCCGTATAGGATCCACGGCCGTAACTAATCGTTACATTAACACACACAATGAGGCGATGCAATGAAGGTACCCCGAGATCCTTTAAGGGAACGTTCTGCTTAAGTTGTCTTGGAACCCACGTAAGGAGATGGATGTTTCTGGAATGAGAAAGTCCCCGTGGGAACTTCTGGGATTTGCGAAATATAATCTTTCAGCGAAATCAGGCTCTGCACATTCACGAGGAAGAAAAAATATTCGAATTCATCTTGATCACTGTTCCATGTGGCGTACCTGTGACATAATTCACCAAATCTCCAGAAAGTATAATTGTATTGAGATATGTAATCCTTATGAATGCTTAGTCTTTGATCTGATTCGTCCGCTGTGCATTGGTTTTGTGTTATTGTACGGTACAGCGCGATATGGTATTTCTCAACATGTGTCTTTTACAGCCGATCCTTTGAGAAGCATTGTGCGAAGGTTTGTAAGTGTTAATTAGTTTGCCGGGAATATTCATGTTCTCTGAGAAGTTTTATGAGTAATAATATTCTTTTAGCGATCCCCGAGTATTCTGGGAATCGTCCGAGTGACACGTGGACGCTCTTCGTTGCGGTCGATCAAAGAGGACTTAGGAATGTGTGGTACGTTCCGTATACCTGAGTGATAATTAGCCCTATTCCTGCGTGTTGTTATCAATTTGCGTGAAGGTTTCGCCATTTCTTATCATCTGTGAACTGTTTTGTGGAGGTTTGCCAACCTCCCTTTGTTATTTTCACGACGCGAATCTCATAATGTAGGACAAAGGATGTGATAGTGGTGGCAAGGGAGAGGTATACAAACTCCAAGTAGCGTTCACTAATGGGATGAGGGAATGTTTCCTCAATTTGCATGCAGGTAGAAGACACGACGCGGGGCTATTCTTATGGCTGCATCTAATCCTGTTACGGCGGCCTGGGTAGGAAATTTTCACAGGGGCTTCCCTTGAAAAGGAGTTCGCCCCCGCGAGTTCACCAAAGTGACAGTTGTTTCCCGTTTCTTTATGCCGTCGCATACTGTATACTCCTCCAACTATGCCCAAGTCGTAAGTATTGCAGTTTGAGTCAAAATGTCTTTAGAACAAAGTCACGTTAACAGGTTGTTATTACCGAGGTTTTTGTCGCGCCGACATTTTTTTTTCTACGACTGCTTGATCAGGAAAAGCAGGAATGTGCGTGCAATTTTTCTTCTCAGTATCACAAACCCATCGGGAAAACATCGGGAGCGGGGCAGTTTGTTGTAACAAAAGGAAAACTTGGGGGAAATGGAGAAACGTACCTAATTAAGAAATGGAGTAAACATATAGAAAGATACCGAAAAAAGCAAACAACTGGGTAACACACCAAACACGCACGGAGTTGTCTGAAAAGTCTGGGTATTGTTTGTCATGTCGAAAGTTGCTTTATTGTTCTTGGTTCGACCATGAACGGGAAAAAATGAGATAGTCTTAGCAGGGGAAACATTTTGGGGAGAACGGCATTCCCAACTGCGGGGAAAATGGGGCTGGTGAATAAGTGATGAAGATGATGTATTCACGAGCGACTTTAGAGAGGTCCCTCTATAAAGCGCTACGTTCAGGGGAGAAAGCAGCGCAGTATTGCGTTTGACGCTGCATCAACATCATCCAGACTTGCAGCTTTTGTATCTCCTAACCTCTAACGAATCTCATCGTTATCCACCTTAAAGTGTACAACTTTTTTTCTGTGTCAAAACTCAGGTAAAATTTTTACTTCTTGTCCCATGGTAAGGAGAAATTGACAGCTCGTTTTCAGGCTATTCCGTGTTTTTTGTTTCAGGGGTAACTCGAAAAATAACACGCGAGAAAACGTAAAGGAAAAAATGGAGAAGTGAGAAGTTAACCGAAGTTGACATTTGTAACTGAGACTAGGTTTTTTGTCCCTCATAATTGGGTCTGTCGTAGGTTATGTTTGCCTTTTATTTGGCGCTTCCAGTTGTTTTTTCACTTTTGCTTTTTGTTGTTACTGTCGCATCAGATTACATTGCACTCCTGCTAAGATGATTCAGCGATGGAAAAAGCTACACGCGGGCTTTATTAAAGCCAAATCATTACGGCAACTTAAGTTTTCTCAGATTCTATTGTTGTTTGTGTCCATTTTTCTTCTTGTATCAGAGTTCTGTATGAAGTATATGCTTGTAAAGCTCCCTGAAAGCTCATTAAGCTATACCTAAACGCGTGAATGGCAGAGGAAGAAAATAGAAACATATTCGTCTGGGTAGCACTTTGACGGAGTTGTTTTGTAACTTGGCAGAAAAGATGCTAAAGCTCCCCTTGTAGTTTTCATTCCACCTTTTGTCCTGTTAATTATTAACTAATTTGATTTGAAAGGAGGGCTTAATTTTCTCTGTGAATGCTGATTGGATTAAGAAGATCCCGCCGTTAAATCGTGATACACGGGTTTCCATATTGTACCCGGAGGCGAAACCGTAAGGTTCATAGCTATTACGCAGTCCCTAATGGAAAACTACCATTGTTGAAGAGGAAAAAAATTTGCCCCCTTTTCCTCGACATCTCGCTTATTTGTTTCCCTTCTAATGAAGCCAACTTACAAGAACAATAACTGCGTCAACTTTGACCCTGCTCCAGGGACTTATTTTTAAAGCAAAACCCCTAATCACTCGGGTTTTCACTTCTTGGGTATATCTAAATTGGCTTAGAAATGTTTCAAAATTTTAGGTTAAAGACCACGTAAAACTTGAATGCTTGATACTGTAAGTGAAAATTCTGGACTATCTTCAGTTGTTAATGATAATAGATCTCGTATTTTTCCCCAGAGGTGAGAAAGAAGAACAAGTAAATTTGCCTTACTGAAATCCATCTACTTAATCTGACAGCCGCCATGCAGCTGGTGTGGTGACATTTTTGTGCGTTGATCTAATAGGACAGAGAAAACAAGTAATGGATTCCTGAACTATGGAATCTAAAGTGACAAGTTTTGGCGCCCGCCTTTTGTTGGGTGTCTTATTGGTGACAACCATTTAGGAAAAAAGAGAAAGTTATGAAAGTCTGGATTGCCTCCCTCTTTTGTCGAGATAGCTTTCCAGTGTCCCGTATCAGTGATTAAAAAACCCAGGGATATGAGAGAACATCAAAGACAACCTATCAGTGGGGTTTCGTCTAACGAGGCAACATCGATCCTTTAGTCTACCGTGTCTATTATAACTTTGGATGTCACTGAAACAGAAATCCTTGGTCTCGGGACTCCAATAGCGTGTTTTTCCTGCGTAAAAAAATGTTTTGTACTTTACTAGTCCCCGTATGGAACTTACATTCTTAAAGGAACGTCTATAACAGTCGGAACTAGTGGAGGTTTATGGCTGGGTTATTATTTTTTGTCGTGTTGTTATTGAAAGTTGTAAAGGCCTTTTTAGGGCTCGAAGTTTGGGAATAAAATATATCCTCGTGCACGGTCTTCAGTATGCGACATGTTTGTATTGGAGGTCTGTACTAAAAGGCTACAGAAAGTTAGCTTTCCTCCCATCCAGTGAGTTATGAGCGACTAAGGCTTGTAAGAAAAAATGTGTTGCCAGAGAAAAGGGCTGGGCACCGTAAGTTGTCAGATTAGCCAGCGCTTTGTAAATGTTTGGAACGTCCGTTTAGCTTGCACTGTGTACGCGGACGAATGGAATTAGTACACGTCAATCAACGAATCGATCTGTTTGAAATAGCACTTAGAGCCAAAGCAATTCACAAAACGATAACGTGATCATTCCGTGGCAGGGCGTCGGAAAAGTCGTGCTTGAAAACGAATGGTAAAATCGATTATTTCGAGGAAAAAACCAGTCTAAAAAGTGGTCGTTATCATACATCGTGAACGTAAAGTTCTGGATTGAGCTGTTGTCCCCTTTCATAGATTGATCTAATAAACTATCAAGTTATCTTCAGTTGTGTATACGATCACGTCAGGCGAACGGTGCGTCTCCTTGACTAGGGATTGAAAGGCTGATTGGCTAATTTGGGAAGATATACCGTGTACGCCCATTAATTTAAACGGGAAGGGAGTGCGTTTATTGGTCTAGATGATAGGCGGAATGGTCGTGCTAACGGGTTAGATTTGCCTTGTCACGCTTCCTCCATACATCACGCTGGCATTTGCCTATCTGCCGCATCTGATTTATTTGTTTTTCATCTTGATATACGCCCGGCCACTTTCTATCAACTTTACTGCCTTCAGAACTCTTCGTGTTTTTTCCACAATGATTCCAGAAACCGGAGTGAGGGATTCGTGATTCTCTGCTTCAGTGATCACGAATCGACGTTCAAATAAAGAACCGCTGTCAGCTTAAGAACACTTCGTGGTAAAGTGCTTTATTGGCTCCCACTTTCTCGATTGCCTTTTCCCTATATATCCCAATTCCAAAAAAGTGTATCACTCTAGTAGCACTACCGGTTGCAATAGTTTTACGTGCCGTTAAAAACGCGCCGTGAATACGAAACGTGTTTGTCTAGATGGCTATCCTGCTGCGGGAACATGTAATTTTATGAGAGGTTTATAAATCAGGTGCGTTCTAGGTTTGTTTATAATTCTCGCAGCTGGAACAGCTAGACGTGTTTGAAGTATCTTCCTTTTGCAGCGACAGTTAGTAGCTCTAAAAACAAATTACGACCCACGAGCACTTTTGCACAGTTGGACATACTTATCACCTCTAATCGATTTTTTCTCCGTCCCAGCAAAATGTGCTTAATATTTAGGATCCTCGCAAGTAACCCCCGCTGTAAAGTGTCCCAGCTGATGGTCTTATCTCAAACTTAAGGCTTCCAGAGTGCCCCAGTTTTTCATATTTGATGACCTTTCAGCACGAAAAGGTTTCCCCTCGACTTTTATTCCACCGATTGTATCGCTCAGGAATCTATCTCGAAGAATAAAACCCAATTGTCCGTGCATAGCCATCATACGGTTTCATGGAGAGTGTAGTGTGATATAACTCAAGTTTGTGGAGATGTGGATGCTCTGCTGTAAAGATGTCTGCTACCACTGGTAATACTTCTTTAGAGGGAACGGTTACTTGTAGATTAAACGAAGCGCAAACAGATCGTGTGACAGTATTCATTTAGATCACTACATTTCAGCAAACCTCTAGGGTCCTATACAATTCAGGGCGTCGAATTAGAAGGTTGTACGTGAAACGTGAGAGTCGGAAGAAACTTCGTGTCACATTGAATTTTGTGCGAACTAAATAGTAGTAACTACGTAGCTTAGGATCAATGCTGGTGAACTGATTAAAATAAACTCTTGATCCAGCGAGCTTGTAACAACAAATTGCGTGCAAAGCTATTTGTTTTTATGTTGCTACATTGATTTGTTTGTCGATCCGGGTACTAAATTTCGGCTGGTTTAATTCCAAGGGCTAAATCATAGCAGCCGGGGAAAAATAACGTGGAATAAGGAAAACCTGGAAACACTGGACAAGTTTTATTGGGGGCAACAAACATGTCGAACGATAGGGGGTGGGACGTATTGCTAGATCACTTGTTGATTTGACGTGGTCACGATGCTGGTTTGTTTTCATGCTGGATGTCAGGATTGCGTGCTGGGGTAATCGCGTGCCGTAAGTGCGGTAGAGCCTTAAACGAGCAAAGTAGCATTTTCTCCTTACTATGAGCAATTTCTTGCCGTGTTCGCACTGGAAAAATTGGCAGTGGCCGCTTCGTAAATATTAAAAGCAAATATGGTCACTGCTTTCTGTCCCGTTGTGTTTGTAGCAGATTAAGTTTTGCACGCACGTTAGAATCAGAAACTTTTATTGTGTAGCTAGGACCGGTCCCTGGAGTTTCATAATATAAGAGCTCCGGTAGCATGTTTTGAAAGCAGAATTGAAAATACTGCGAAGGACGTATACACTGGTGCTGTAATATAACTTAATTATGCAAACGACTGCCTATTAGTTACACGGAGGCTCTAGCGGAGGAGGGGTTTCAAATGTGTCTGAAAAACACAGAGCTCTGTACTTACAGCTCATTCGTATTCAGGACGTCAGCCAGAGCTGACTATCTAGTCGAGCGTAAAAGTTATGTTCCCGGCAAGCAATTGTCTTTTGTTTATAGTCGAGTGCAACTGGAGGGCAAAAGTGTTTTTAATACCGTGCAAAAGGGTAGATATGGCATATGACACGTGTAATTGACATTGTCACCCGGCTATGGCAGGCAACATGGAATGCGGTTAAGAGATCGTCCAGAATGGAGAAATTCCGTCGCTCATGGCGCAGGTCGCGAACACCGACACCGAGCGACCGACTTCGGCCGGTATGTTCCAGCCTGGATTTGTCGCCGCAGCCCAGTTCTTTTGCAGACTCGGAAGAAGGTCGGCGCACTCGCCCACAGCGTGGCGGCTACGACAGCGAGAGGAACTCCTCTTTCCTTCAGATTCCGCCTGTCAGAACGCGTCGCAGGTCACGCAGTTTTGACTTGTTCCACGTCACCGGCGAGACTCCGTTATCATCTCACGAAAAGGAGTTTCACCTTGGCTCTAGTCCGGCCCCGATCCTGAGAATGTTGCGTCGCTCGTTTTCTCGACATTCCTCTTCGTCGGACCGTGGCAGTGCTTTCTGCGTGCACTGCCTGTGCGTTGAAGAGTACGAACGACGTTGCTGTGCTTCAAGTGACTCAGTCGGTCCACCTGCGGAAGAGTCGTTTCCTATCAATTCTGAATCGTCAGAAAGCGACTTTGACCCTAATGGTGCATTCAGCAGCCTGAGTGTCGATCAGCACACTGCGAATTCAAGTCGTCTCTCCTTCTTAGGTGGGTCCATAGAATGCCATCAGAAGGTAGAGCCTTGGATTCGCACTAACGAACTAGTACCCGATCTGCGAACAGTCATTCGTCGCGGCCGCTCACTTGGCCTCGCCACAGACATCAGCATAGTGGAACCAAACTTACGCAGAGGAGGATCCGAGTCTCGACCCGTTCCGAGCGAAGATCTAGAGGAGCCCAAATGGCAGAAGGAACGTTGCAAAATATCATTCAACATTTCGCTTTCTTGTAGCGAGCCATCAGCACACTGCTCAACCGACTCGGCAACTAGCCCCATGGTTACTGGGAGGAGAAGTCCCGGCGGGGCTGGAACTCCGCGACTTGAACGGCAAGAGGCATTGTCAGGTTGGCTAGAATCTGAGCCAAGCCTCGATCTGTTAGCACCAGGAGCCGCTTCATCCTTCGAAAGCCGTCAGGTCTCTGTGGAAACACATACATCAATGGAGACGCACGCGTCAGCTAGTTTAGAAGTTGATTCAGGAGCTTCCGTTCGTCAGAGGGCTTCCATAGAAAGTCAGAGTTCAATTAGTATCGACGTTGCTCTAGTGGATTCTGCACGCCATACTTCATTGGATAGTCAAACATCCGGTGACAGCATGGCGTCGAGTATAGAACGTTTTAGCGGCAGCTCCCTTGGGTCTAGCATACACAATCGACCCCTTCTGGCCCAGCGCAGGTGTCTAAGTGCCGGGGCAAGCCCTTGCACCAGTCCACCAATCTACTTATCGAATTCCCGGTTCGGTCTGCAGTCCATAGCACCATCCTCGCGACTGAACCTTGCAACCGGGTCCTCCAGCGAACATGGTGAAACCGAAGTTGAAGTCAGTCACATGTCGCCATCGCCTCCGGCTGAAATCTATCTCGCCGTACCGACCCTTGCACCGCAGGCTGCAGCTTGTCTCGCTGCACCCTGTTCGGCGAGTGCTGTCGCCTACAGGCAACTTCATCCATCCCGATTGTACAGGAACGATTCAACTCGGTCGTCGAGCGACAAGGATCCCAGAACGCGGAACCGCTGCACCAAACGCAACTCCAGCGCCGATTCAATCAAACTGCATCCAGGTCACCCACTTCGTTCGCACTCTATCGAAGTGGGACTCCCGACTGCCCATTGCAGCGACTATCATAAACTTGCGGGCAGCGCACGTAGGCAGCAATGGGTCTCTCGAGTCAAGTAATTCAATCCTAGTCGTCTCACTCTCTCCGTTTTTCTCTTTCTTCCACCCTATTATGCCGTGTCTTTTGAAAGTGAGCCCTGATTCTACTCTTGCATGTCTGTCGTTAGCAATCGTTGCACTGAGCATGTTAACATCTACGCTCCGGCACTCTTTTGGCCTCCCCTCTTTCTTTATACTATTATGTGTCGGTATGTCTTTTTCACTGCACGCTCTGGGATTTTTCCACCTAGGGGAAGGTCTGATTTTCGCAATTACTCTAACTCAATTGAGGCAATTGTTCCGCTGCTGGTATTTTCTCTTGGCGCGCTTGATGAGACAGCTTTGCTCCCCGTCGCCAGTTGCGGCGCAAAACATTACATGGACCCTAAACTTTTGGATCTGCATGCATAAACAGTTACGAATTACTCCCCAGTCTCTTTGAAGTTGGTTGATTTCATACCACCTTTCTTCAGGCCCCTTGGGTGCATTTACAGACTTTTTCAAGTTCGTATACAAACTTGTACGAAGAAAGTTTCACAGCTCTTTCACCGGGTTTTATCGTATATGAATAGAGGTTTTTTACTGTCAGTTTGATACTAGTTGCATTTCCTTGTTCAAAGACTCTTCTCGATCCCTTGGGTTTGGTTCCTCGGCTGCTGAACAGCGGCGTGGATTACGTTTACCTCTGGTGTCTTTTGAGATGTGAGGGTACCAAGGCGGAAACCTCCTGAGGGAAAACGCAACCCGGATCCTGTCTGAGAGCAAAGTCCAGAATTTCTAAGACCCTCTCTTGCTGAAGATAACGATAAGGGTCCAGCCACAAGAAAATAAGATAAATTAGTCAGTACTTCTATTATCTATACGTGAGCTACAGTTTATGTGCTCGAGGTCCAGTCTAATCTCCTGTATATGGATGACATTATTCTGGAATGGTCAGTTCAATTATGAATTCTACTTCGGATCAAGTAGTTGGTTCACTTCTTATCCTATGATTTGACCGTTGTGTGGAAACAATTTCCTTTGTCAGTTTGCTTTTACTTGATATTTTTAAAATATTCTATTCGTACATTTTAATAAGAAAAGAAGTAATGGAAATGGGAATTCCTTTTCTGCTTGTTGCCTTCGTAAACGGGAGAATGACATTCAGATTTTTTTTTTCTTTCGGTGATGTGAGCCTTTTGCCTGTGAAAAACGAACTTTTGCCAAACCGGATACGTCGTCCGGTGACGTCAACTCTGGAGACCCCGATTGCATTTTCAAAAAGTTTGACTTTTCCCACCTTTAGTGGTGTCACGCAAAGTCAGCTTTACGTCAGGAACCGAACAACAATCGCGTTTTTCTTGTCCCTCTTCTTAACTGAATGGCTGAATGATTCCATCCTCTTTGTATAATACCATCTCTGCTTGGTGTCTTTTACTTTGTTGCTGGTCCAAGAAAGGGTCTTAAAAGATTTATTTTTCTAGCAGATGTTTAAATATTCAGTTGTGTTAATTTTTGCTTTCGAATTTTGTTCACAGGAAAAGCAGTCCTGGAGAATTTGTGATCCAGAGCGAAAATGGCGAGCGCCGAGTACTGCGATCAACCCCTGATTGGACTGAGGAAGCCATTAATGGCGATCACCTCTGGATCCCCACCTCAGTTTCGGGAGATTTGTGTTACCTAGGCGACCAGGAATGCACTGTAAGTAGCAATTTATCTATTTTTGGCGAATGCATTTAGTAAGTAAACGAGACCTGTGCAGAATTGATAATGTTGTTCAAGACTTAGCCCTTCTGCAAACGACGTTTACTCTACCTGGAGCTCTCTAGTTGCTCATCACTTTTTAGTCGTCTTCCTCGGTTCATCAATGTATTAAGCCGTTAGTAACTAAGCAAAACTGTTAAGCGCAGGGCTTTTGGGTTGCGCGGCAACCCGGTTTGACGTACTTTGGTTGCCTCTGGTGTATAAAACATTCCATAAAGCTAAGTCGTGAAGCCAAATGAAAAGTTGAATAATTAACTGGCTCGGGGAATCAGCTAATGCATTTCTTGTGTTCACTCAAACGGTTTTTTAACTGCTCTCTCTCTCTCCAGAAAACGGGACCTCGGATGAAATGCGCCGCTTGTAGGATCGTCACCCATATCAACTGCATCCCTCAACTGAACTTCTTGT
The DNA here is from genome assembly GCA_002872375.1 of Eulimnadia texana. Classification (NCBI taxonomy): domain Eukaryota; kingdom Metazoa; phylum Arthropoda; class Branchiopoda; order Diplostraca; family Limnadiidae; genus Eulimnadia; species Eulimnadia texana. Next base: position 18,245,474 of record NKDA01000001.1, read on the forward strand.
GTCGGCCCACCTTTTGGGACGGGGACTTGCGTCAGTATCGCGGCAACACCGACACTCTCCATCATCTGGTTCACCGCAGGTCGGAAACGGGCAAATGCCAGCGCTGTTCAAAAGTATATCTCAATCCTGTCATTGGCTAAATTGTATGTTTTATGTAAAATTTGATTGGTTTCCTTAGTCGTTCCAGTCCAAGTTGTCGTTCAGTGTGAAAGAGATTGCTGCAATCAGCTGTTCGTGGTGCAAAGCGGCCTTCCATAATAAAGACACGTGCTTTAGCATCGAGAGATTAAAGGAACCCTGCACTTTGGGTATCAATTTGTTCCGGGATTTTTAAGCAATAACAGTCAAATATTGACATCTGGAAACCAGGTCCCAATGCAAACGTTATCGTCCCACCGTCGTGGATCGTGAAGCTGCCGGGTCGGGAGAACTTCAAGTCGAGTCTCCGCAAATCGCCGCGCAAGAAGGACAAGGGCTCGACGCGTCGCAAGAAGGACAAATCAGAGAAGGAGTCGAAGGCCTTTGTCATTAAGGCCATACCTTCCGCGAAAATCAAGCCCATCATCGTCTTCATCAACCCCAAATCGGGAGGCAACCAAGGAGCCAAGCTCATGCAAAAGTTCCAGTGGCTACTCAACCCTCGCCAGGTCTTTGATCTGACCCAGGGAGGACCCAGATTCGGGTAAATACGTTAGTATTATTAGGCAAGAGTCCTGAGAAGAATGGTGGTATCATTTTTCCAAATCCCACTACGGCCCAGTGCACCCCCTGAATAACCCCACTACGACCCAGTTCACCCCCTGTTATCGGGGTACACTAGAGAATAGTTTACCCCTCCAGCAGATTTATCAAACCCCACTACGGCCCAGTATACCTTTAACGTAACTCCCGCACTGGACCGTAGTGGGGTTTGATATAGAATCTCGAATATCAGAAACGAATAAACTGAATTTTTGTCCGGCAGATTGGAGCTGTTTCGCAAGGTCCCCAATGTCCGAGTCCTTGCGTGCGGAGGAGACGGAACCGCAGGTTGGGTCCTGTCCATCCTGGATCAAATTGCCTTCAACCCGCCGCCTCCGATCGGAGTCTTACCTTTAGGGACCGGCAACGACTTGGCCCGAGCTTTCGGATGGGGAGGCGTAATCATTTATTCCGCTATTGTTGCTGGCTTTTTGCTTTCCTCAGATATTAACATACTATTCGTTTTGCTGTTTGCTGTTTGTTGTTTTTCAGGGTTACACAGACGAACCCATATCAAAAATCCTATCAAATATGTACGAGGCGGAGCCAGTGATGCTAGATCGATGGGAAGTGCTGGTGGAGAAAAACGGGGAAGCCCCGCCTGGCGATGACGTCAGCCACAACAGCCAGGGCAAAGAGAACCTCCCACTCAACGTCGTCAATAATTACTTTTCATTCGGAGTAGACGCCCAAATCGCTTTGGATTTCCACGAAGCGAGAGGTCTTGTTTTGCTCCAATCACTTTTTTTTTACGATTTTAGGAATTTTTTCTGATTGGTGTGTTGATAAAACAGAGGCACGGCCCCAGAAGTTTAACTCGAGACTGAGGAATAAGATGTTTTACGGACAAGCGGGAGGCAAGGACCTGCTGCAGAGGAAGTGGAAGGACCTCTCCGAGTTTGTGACCATCGAATGTGACGGCAAGGACATCACGGCCAAACTCAGGGAACACAAAGTTCACGCTGTTCTCTTTCTTAACATTCCAAGGTAATATCTATCTGTACACATGAATTTTATTAAATTAGTATTATTATGTTTAGTAATATATTTAGTTGGTATGAGCGGTGTAGTGAGTACTTATCTCTTAGGATTATTATTGTTGTTATTATATTAAACTAAGTTTTATTATTAATTATTTACGTAGCTACGGCGGTGGGACTCATCCGTGGAACCGCACTGCAGGACAGGATCAGGCTACGGATGACCGGCTCATTGAAGTGGTGGGACTCACCACCTATCAGCTGGTATTTACTTCAATATTATGTATTTGTAATAATTATTGCGTTGTCATAATTATATATGGAAACTTTACACTTCATACATAAAAAAACTAATTAAACGTAAAAAGTAACCTATATCCAAGTTCATTTATCATTATTATTAAATTTACAGTTGTCGTTACGATTTGTTTTTATCTGAATTTTATTGATCTGAATTATATATTTTAGCCGCTGCTACAGGCCGGAGGACATGGCACTTGCCTGACGCAGTGTAAGACGGCAAAAATTGTCACCAAACGAGTCATACCCATGCAGGTAAAAATCTTAATAATAATAATAAGTGTAAAAATAATATTGGAATTTTAAGCAAAGAAATAATTAAATAATAAATAAAAATGAAATTATAAACAAATAAGTAAATATAGCAATAATGAAGCGTAAATAATCAATAATAACAATAAATATCTATAAATAGTAATAATAAAAACTAAACAAGATTTTTTTCTCGTGTAAATTTGCATATACTTGGGTATTCACAATGATAAATAGTAGATGAATAAATAATGACGATAAATATTCACGAATAATCATAGTAGTGGCAATTTAAGCATTAATTTTTATCAGGGCCGTACCGAGGAACTCTCGGGCCCAGGGCAAAGGCTGCTAGCAGGCCGTTGAAATTCCCGAAACGTGGGCCCCTCTTGTACTGATCCTGGGCCCCAGGAAATTCTGGGCCCTGGGCAGCCGCCCCACTTTGCCCTTACATCGGCACGGCCCTTTTTTTTATTTCGTGTAATATTTGTACGTATTACAGTATTCATAAATTTAAAAATATTCGGAAAAATAATAGTGTATTGGTTAGTCATCATTAACTCATAATTATATCATAGATAACTTTTCTAATATATATTACATGTTTCTTTTAAAGGTTGATGGAGAGGCTTGCCGTTTGAATCCTTCAATCATCACAATACGCCATTTGAATCAAGTGCCCATCTTGGCTAAACGACGACCTGGCTCCACTTCTTACTCGTAATAAACAAATCTAATTTTAATGAATGTTAATTTAATTAAAATAATCAATTTTTAGGGCCCCGGTTGTGGAGCAGATCCAAGTTCAGGTGCGCCAGATCAACATGGCCGCATACGAGCAGCACCTCTATGATAAGGAGTCCCTCCAGCATAACTGTAATTGAATTAAATCCTATACATTAAGTTTAATACATTTTCAAATGAAATTAGCAACTCTGTTGGGAAGTATTGCTGTACGGCAAGACGCTGTGTTGTGCGATATCCGCAAGATGGTCAGCGATCTGGTGGACCAGTCGAAAGGCAGCAAAAGTCCCTCCACCAATGGCGACGAGGGAGCCGAGAAGCTCCAGTCTGATTGGTGTTTCATCGATTGTACGTAAAAAAAAAAATAATAATTTAAATAAAGCAGAGTTTGACGTCAACCGCTTTTGTTATTGGGAGAACAGCTTGCACAGCTGATCGTTTTTTCCGCGTCGATATGGGCCAGGAGCACCTGCACTACATCACTGATATCACCACGGACGATCTGTACATCCTGGAACAGGACTCGTTTGTCAGCGACTCGCAGTCAACAGTCGAACTGGCGGACAGTCACTTAGACGATCTGGAAGCTCAGTGCGACGCGCAATCCAACGGACGTGCCTTGTCTGAAGACGCCGGAGTGGACGACATGATCGAACTGGTCAACTCAGAGCTGCAGAACTTCCGCCAGGGATCCGAAGGAAACGGTTCCTCGCTTTCGGAAACGGTTACCCAGCATCCGGAACCGGAAGAACTACTCCCGGCAGCTTCCGCGCCTCCCGGAACCTTGGAAAGGCAATTAAAATATTAATTAATAGTAATGAGAAAGTTTGAATTGTATTAAAATTAATTCAGGTTACTGCATGTTAATCTTCTTGCTACCAACTATCGACGACCTAGGTGACTAACAGTAGTTAATGTAGTTGTTGAAAAATAATGCGTATTTTATGGTTTAATTACAATTAACTTAATTTTGTTTCTGTAGTCCGCTATTGGAGAAACCTTCCGAGTTTATCATCAAGGCCGCCAAAGCTGGCGATATTAAAAAAGTAAATTAGAGTTCAATTATTTTAACTGATTTTTCAACAAAGGAATTAAATAATGTAAGAATAAATAAGAAATTAGAAAAGTGTTTAATGTAACACTAATTTAACAAAATAAAAGATGGAAATAATTTCAATAAAATAAATAATGAAATAATAATTCGAAAAATGTAAAATTTCAAGAAATTCCATATAATAAAACGGATGATAAAAATTTAAATAAATGAAAAATAGCAATAAATTCAATAAAACTAATAATGTAATAAAGTTTGAAAAAAACGAGTGAAAATTAATAAACTAAGTAATTTAATACATGTAATTCATTATTAATATTAATATTTTTATATGGTGTGCAGTTGAAGGATCTTCATGAAAAGGGCTACTCGTTACTGTCCATAGACTCGCAGGGCCAGACAGCGCTTCACTGGGCTTGTCGTTTCGGTCATTCAGACATTATCAAGTATCTCCTAGCCTGTGCTCCACCATCTCTACGAGACATCATCGATAACGAGCGGTAGCATCATCTCCTAGTCGCAGATCCGAGCTCTTTGTTAACGTTTTTGTGTATACAGGGGACATAGTGCGCTGCACAAAGCTGCAGTGTCCAGACAACACTTGGCCTGCTCAATGCTGGTCGCCAGTGGGGCCAATCTCTTCCTCACCGACCACGAAGGACTGACCCCGCTGGATCTGGCCCGACGAGCCGGGGACGAGGACCTCGTCGTCTACCTGGAGAGTCAGCAGCGTTTCCAGAGGGATCATCCCGAAGACGTTGAAACTCAAGTGTGAAATTTTTCAAATAAAAAGATTATCCCAAGCCTTCCCAAGAAAAACGCTTAACCGTTTAAACTGATCAGTTCCCGGCGTCCCCATTGGTTGGATCAGATCTCAGCAGAATTTGATTGGACGATTTGTTTTGTCTCTCCTGCTCTCCAGTATTTTCACTTCTGACGACTGCGTGGAACTTATGGATTCAAGTATTTTTTTTTTCCACTAATTTTTCTCATATTTAATAAAAAAAAATCCCAGAAATTATCTTGAATATTAACATATTTAAATTGCACTGCGGGTTCTTTTCCATATCCAATCAATCAGCTTCTTAATCTAATAGAATTTTTTCAGGTTTGTTTGAAAATTAATCATTTTCCCCCGTTTTTTCTGTGGCGATAAAATCCCTCCCGGGAAAGGTGTGTTATTTACCCTGGTAAAAGTCTATGTTCCCTACTATTGTAGGTGCCTTGCTCTGCTCCGTTTGTTTTTTGGCTTAGAAAGTTTTTCTCAGTGTTGGTTTTCTTCATCATTTTTCCCCCCCAAAGATTCACTATAGACTTTTGCTGGCTGTTTCAAACGGCCCATTTTTTTTTCGTTTGGGTGTGTTCAAAATTTTAACTTTTTTCCCGCGTTTTTTTTTCTCCCCTCCAATCAGATACTAGAAGATTTAAAAGGGTTATTCCATTTAGATATTTATACAATACGAGTGTTAAAATCTATTTCAAATCCTCTTGTGTGTGCAGTGCGAGTGTGTACGAAACATTTGACTGGAAAAATTTAATCGACATTTGGGATATTGATGAGAAATAAATCGATATTTCCAATTGATAACAGTGATGATATGTGATAACACTCGGTATATGGGAGTTTGCAAAGTCGCCAACCCCTCTGTAAAGTTTATGACTGACGTGTTTATCTTTGGGTTTACAGACCCGGGCATTCCAAATGGCGACTACGCGAAAATCTTGAAACCAAGAATCATGAATCTTAGTTTAAGGAAAACTAAGAATCTTGATTGAGAATCCTAGAGTCATGTGTTCATCTAGTGGAGAAGCGTTCCTTTGATGTGGACGTAGGGATTGGTTGTGAGCAAGGTCAAAGGTTATCGTGTCAAGAGTGGCTCTGTTTGCCAAGAAATCAGAGAAACCAACAACAACCACACCCACTGCCCCTTTTTCCGCAGTTCATTTCAAACCACCCGACATTTCCCATTCATTCCCAACATTCCCCTCATCCAAAAAGTCCAGCCCCTGTACTACGGACACGCGTATAAAATACTCGTGTAGCAAAATCCGAACCCGAAAATGTCTCAAAAAATCACAAAAAATTTGCGAAACATTTTGGCACAAAGAAAATTGCAAAATTTTTGCAAGGTGATTTAATACAGGTGTCCGCTATGGAGAGGCGACCGTTCAACAAGTTTCTGAAGTGTTTCGAGTTGTTTCTGAGACTTTCTTTGTGTCTTACAATCTCTTGTAGCTGTTAACAAGTGTAGGGTTTAATTAAGATTCTTGTGGGAATGACTGAAAGATTCATGGTGAATTGCATTCACCCCTGAACACTTGAACCGATAGCCCCTCGTCCGTCGGCCATGTGTTTGTGTATACATTTGCGTGGGAAGAAGAACTTGCATTTCCTAGCGATGACAGATACTCCAAACTTGTAAGCAAACGATTTTTTTTTCTCATATCTTTGTCGATAAGACGCATTTACGTTTCTAAAAATTTTCGTTTGTAAGCAGAAATAAAATGTGAAAATTTAGTCTTGGAACTACTGATTGAGAAGCGTGGTCCTGAATAATGAGCAAAGTAAATACACTACACGTGTTAAGTGTAAAGATTCGTGAAGAAGAATCTCATAAGAATCTTAGGAAAAGACAAGGGGTCCCAAACTCCGAGGTCAAGTGTACGAAGATTACTTGATAACACGTAGATAACAGGGAGATAACAGGCTGATAACAGTGATAACACGACCTAGGTGTGCGAAGATTATTGGAAGTTTCGGACTCCTTGGGAAAAGATACCAAAGGCCCCCATCACAAATATCGACATTATTTTTAATTAAACTTTTGTTAATTAAAGTTGAATAGCAGATGTTTATGGGTTCTTGAATGGTGTAGGACTGGGACTAGGGGGTGTTTGGTGGGTTTGGTAGTTTGTGGAGGCTGGAGATTGGATTTTTCAGATTCAAAAGCTGGTGAACTGCTGACGCCAGCCACTAGTTGCTATCCAGTCGACAACCACTTCACATCCGCGCATCCCTCGCGTTCAACATCCAGTCACGTGACCTCCTGTTTAGCGCCAAAGTTTCAAATTTGCGAATCTTTGAATTGGAATCGAATATTATAATTAAAAAAGTTTACGTGATACTACAAGTTTCATTTTGGACTTGAAAATGGAGAAGAATTTATCAACGGATATGGTGATTCACTACCCAAGGCCAGCCTCTTATTTCGCAGCAACGTGCGCCATACTGTTTGTTGTCATTGGAGTTGTTGGTAAGTTTACTCTTTTTATTAACATTCTAGTCAAAGTTTACGTGTATGGAGTTGGGATTTTAATAGTTTTTAAGAGATGTGGAATACGAAAGACGCACAAAATAGATTTCAAGCCATTAGCGAAGGGGTCATAAAATCGAAATCCAACACGAGAGGTCTCGGATTGCAAGCAGTGGGTCCGCCATATGGACGCGTCCTAGTCTATGGCGGAGCCGGTCTCTCACACAAGATTTCTCTGACAAAAAATTTTCAGAACGTAAATTACCCGCGTCAAAACTTGGAACAAATGGCTTTCTCCCTCCTCCCTTGAGCCTATATAGGCTTTCTGAAGAGATCGTTTTACATGGGGGTGTAAATCCTGCAGGAACATTTAGCACACTAATAAAAAAGTCCATGTGATGCAGCGTAGAATCTTGTTTATGTTCAAGTTCAGTGAAACTAGATATGGTTAAATTTTGACTCTATTTGGAAATATAGGCAATTTGTTGACAATTATTGCCTTGGCTCGGAGCAACAAACTTCGCAGCCATGCGACTACGGCCTTTGTCATCAGTTTGGCTGTTTCGGACCTGCTGTTCTGCTTCTTCAATCTGCCGCTAACTGCGTCCCGCTACATTCACGAGTCTTGGATTCTTGGTGACACTTTGTGTAACCTCTTCCCGTTCTTCTTTTACGGGAATGTCGCTGCTTCCCTCTTCAGCATGGTCCTCATCACGATCAACAGGTAAAAAGTTTGACGAAATGTCTTTGGGTGAGAACAATCTAGAGACATTCAAATCTAGAACGGTTTAGTGATATGGTCTAGAACACTCCAGAACAGTCTAGTCTGGAAATTTAGTTTAGAATAGTTTAGTCTGGAATAATTTAGCGTGGGGTAGAACAGTCTAGTGTTAGAACACTCCAGTTTAAAACAGTCTGGTCTAGAGCAGTCTACTCTAGAAGAGTGTAGCCTAGAGCATTCTACTATAGAACACTTTACAGTTAGAACAGTTTAGTTTAGAGCAGTCTACTCTAGAACAATGTAGTTAAGAACAGTCCAGTCTAGAAAACTTGAGGTAGAACGGTTTACTAGAGCAGTCTACTCTAGAACGGTGTAGTCAAGAACATTCTAGTTTAAAAAACTTGAGGGAGAACGGTTTACTAGAGCAGTCTTCTTTAGAACGGTGTAGTCAAGAACACTCTCGTCTAGAACGCTTTACAGTTGATCTAGAACACTATAACACTCTAGTTTAGAACAGTCTAGTCTAGAACAATTTGAGAAGAGAGTATAGAACAGTTTGTTCTTTGTATTTCTAACAGATATGTTCTTATCGCTTCGCCGAGCCTCTACGACAAGATCTACAAGAAGTCGTACATCATTGCGATGATTTTCGGTATCTGGAGCTTCTGCTTCGCCATGTTGGTGCCGACTCTGTTCGGGGCCTGGGGTGAATTCGGTTTGGACGCACAAACCTTCTCGTGCACTATCATCCGGAACTCTTCAGGGTCGCCTAAAAAGTTCCTCTTCTTCTTCGGATGTCTGATGCCGTGCGTTACCATCATCATTTGCTACACGGGCATTTTCATCAAAGTTCGACAGTCGAGGAAGAACGTTCTGTCGCACAGGTATATCCCTAAACACACCTTGAAGATCCCTTAAGTTTGCACTTCAGTATTTTCTTTTTAATATTTCTGTTTTTAAATCCGACAGCCCTGCAGCCTCGACATCTAACAGGACTGGGCTGAAGAGTCCTGCTTCGAAAGAAAGCGAGAAAGCCCAACGACGTGAAGACCTTCGTCTCAGTCGCATGATGCTCATCATCTTCTGCTCGTTCCTCGTTTGCTTCATACCTTTGATGATCGTCAATGTTGCTGATGATAACGTAAAAGCCTAAATCTTACTGAAGACGCAAAATTATATTTTACCAATCTACTCCTGCTGTGTTATCTGACAGGTTAAAGTTCCAGTTCTTCACGTTATTGCTTCAGTCATGGCCTGGGCTTCAAGCGTCATCAACCCGTTGATTTACGCTGTATCAAATCGCCAGTACCGCACAGCTTACCGCAGCCTCTTTTGTAAGAAGTCTACAAGAAGGCCTGGAGTCTCGGCTACGCAGTCCAAATCATCTCGAACCCTCGTAACGGACATGCTCCACTTCACGGCCCATGCCGACAAGTTCCGAGTCGTTCAGACCAACGGCAACTCGGAAGATGTTTCCCAGCGTCTCTAAAAATGAAGAGCAATGGAATTTTGTACATAAAGAAGCACTAACACATTTTTCTGTTAAAGTTTGAATTCGGACATGACATAATAATCTCTTGTGCCATTAATTAATCCTCAACTGGTGACACATTAACTTCCTCCGTTGAAATAAAACATGCCATAATTGTTTTTTAATAATAATAGTTCGTAGCAAAAATAAATAACCTGAAAAGAAATTCATATTTCCTTAATTTAACTTAATTCAAGCAATTAGTATAAACATTAACGAGCATTTTTTCAGCGATTCTCATTCATTCCCTCAGATTTTTGAAGGCATGTTTATGTTTACATTTCAAAATCACAGAACAAACGTAATTCGAAATTCTGCCGCTAGGTGTCCTTGTCTGAAAGGACGTTCTTTTTCTTGTGGAACATCGGTGTTCCATTTGTAAAAGAACGTCTTTTGTTTACGTTTTCATCAAATCCAAGTAAGCAGCGCTCTTAATGGTACGTAAATAAAATTAAGTAATTCGAAAAGGTGCATAGTTTAAGTTACTACGGTTAATAATAGATAAATACAGTTCGTTCTTATTATAGTGGTTATTGATATGGTGCACATTAGGTTTAATGTAATTAATAATGGACATTTGGAGCCGGAGTGATGAACGTATAACAAAGTTGGAGCGGACCCCGTTTTAAATCCGCATCCATTCGTCAATAAAGAGCGATCAGTCTATTTTTTCAAAAATTCTTTTGGTTTTCTTCTTTGGGAGTTTGAGTTCTCGTTTCAAGTCCTTGTTGAAGAGATACGGACGATTAATCACCCGTTTTTCCAAATGTCAACCCGCTGTTATGAGAATTAAAAAATTGATTGAAGAAAAAACTGCCGCAACAACTCGCAACGGGAACCTAATACGACCACGCTGAAAAGCTATAGCCACTCGGTTACCAGTTTTTTTTTTTTTTTGGGTCTTCCTATTCAGAGAAGCAGGCAAAATTCACCGTAAGCTTTTGCTGGCATTTAAATACACAATAATGCAAGTGTGCAATTAAATGAATCGACCTTGCTTTGGAGGGAGCCGAGTCAAGTTTGATTTATACAGCATAATGTTTGGTTTATAATGTGTTGTGCTAATGTGGAATCCTCTTGATGCGCTGCAAATGGAGCCGTGATTTATTAGTCGGACTTTTTTCACGGTCACTTCAATGGCATTGCACACGGAACTAGGCGGATAGCACAAACTGTACAACTTGGCAACGTACACACCAATCTAACTGCATTGCATTCAATCCCTCTTTAAATCAAAATCCACTATGGAATTAGTGTGTGTCTTTTGAAAACTATGAATGGAGGTTGTTTGTGGGTGTTTGATACGAGATGCAACCTTGTGTTCTCAGTCAGTGTGTTTTCAATGGAGATGTTTATCAAGCGCAATCTGTCTTCAGTTCAAACCACTGACGTACACATATACAAATCCACACACACACACACACATACACACACACAAGACATACGTACATACATTAGAAAATGGCGTGTAATCTGCGATAAAGCTTTTTCTAAGGGAACATCCCAATAAATCTCCATTCACACCAAAGGCCCACACTTGAAGTTATACAGAAAACAAAAAAAAAACTTAACCCCAAAACTACTTTCACGGCTAATTTTACCGTGAAAGTGGAACAAAGCGATCCGTGAAAATCGTCGGTTGAAAACCGTTATAAATTAATTAATAGTAAACATATATGGCCAATGCCTAATCACAGTAAACCATAAGGATTTTTGTTTTGCTGTGTGTGGGAATCTGGATATAGCAGTGCGATTAATTGCAACGATGATAAGTGAAGGTCGTACTGAAACGACGCTAAACTTGTTTGAGCAAGAAAAAACTGTATCCGGCTATAGAACTTATCAAGACAAAATGTTAATAATGACATACTACTAGCGGTTGTCAACCATAAAGGCCGCCTGCACCAAAACAAATATATCTTCTACACAGACCCCCACCTTGCCAAAATAGACGCCACCGAGCGGCCGTTTCTGTAAGCTCCGTGTCGTCTGCTGCGTTGACCAAGCCGCTGTTTCTAGCATAAGACGTACTTAAGACCTGAGAAATGTACTGGTGAAGGCTGTAGATTTGGTCAACAGTAGCTGACGACACACCACTGGCTTTTTTGTAAGCTCCGTGTCGTCCGCTGCTGTTGACCACCTCACCGTTTCTAGCATAAGACTTGTTCAAGAATTAAGAATAGTACTGGTTATGGCTGTAGATTTGGTCAACAATAGCTGACGACATAGCACTGGCTTTTTTGTAAGCTCCGTGTCGTCTGCTGCTGTTGACCACCTCACCGTTTCTAGCATAAGACTTGTTCAAGAATTAAGAACAGTACTGGTAAAAGCTGTAGATTTTGTCAACAGCAGCAGACGACACAACATTGCCGATAGTTGAGTTGCGCTGCAAGTGTATCATTTTGAAATGTATTAATGGCGACAAGAAGCGCAGTTCGTTATAACACAGGGGACTAGCGGTACAAATCAGAAGCTGTCGATTTCGTCCGTCGCAAAAGGCAAAGCAAAAGGAAGCCGATCTAGCTTTGGATCTCCTTATGTCGTCAGCTCTTTTTGTGAATTAACTATTGAAAACATCCTATTCGGCGGGACGGCTGATCTCTTTCGATGTCTTATGACAAATTGTCAAACAGTGCAATCGAGCAGATCCGCTTCCCGGACAATCCTACAAGAAATCAACGTAAATCATAACCGTTAGTTTTGATTATCTTGTTATTACAGCATTTAGCGTACGATACCCAAGATCCGGGATTAAGACACGACTTTGATCAAAATCTCTACCTCACTTTCTCAAACACTATTCTTCGTACCTCCGTCTAATTTATCATACAAAATAAGATAATAGATGGAAGGATAAAGGATGGAGGGTTGAAGGGGCAAGTAGATGTTTTGTCAACACTGGTTGTCATCTCAGATATGGCGTGCGCCCGGATCTGGTCACTGTGTAGCGGCCAGCACTGAGCAAAACGTCGGGAGCCGATGTTGATTAATAGCGCTGGTGTTTGCCTTTGTAACTGCCGTGTAACCCTGGCGTTGGCTATTGTGCAGAATGGGGGGGGGGGGGGGGGAGCCTGGTTCTGATTAATCATTTGCTTTAGTCGAAAGACCCTTGGAAAAGATTTAAGTTTTCGTTGATTGTTGCAAGTTTGAAAGGCGGGAGATTTATTGGCGGACTTGGTGGAGAGTGCGGACTATAGAGAGAGTCGAGTTTGGCAGCGCGTGAATAGCCAAGAGAAAGGCTAGGGCATAATTTGCAGAAACATTGGCCGGTTCAACAAGTACACGAGCGGCTGGCTCGGCTTGAAAGGGGTGGCTCAATGGGGCCCCTTCAATTGTATCTAAATGTATGCTGTTGTATGTGGCGATACTATCGGAGTCGGTACATCTTGGTCGAGACTGAGCCGCGGGGCAAAACGTCGTCTACCCTAGCATTAGTTTCTCTTTTTCTTTAGCCTGCTCATATCACTATTCTCTTAATGTTATAAGTGGGCACCGTATCCAATGACATCTGCAGGGATTTTTCCACCATGCAGTGACCTTCGGCTTTGGGCCCCTGCTCATTTATTTGCCTCCTTTTACATTTGTTTTCAATCAATCCTTCTTGTTCTACTGTTGCAACAAACAAAAACCAGTTATGTAATTCTATTTATTTGGCGTTTGCGTGATGACAGATATGCCGCGCGTCCGTCGCTAATTTGTTTTACCCCCAAGGAAAAAGACCCGTACAGTCTTTGAAAATCGCGGTTCATTGAATATCGATTCCCGCACATTCATTGCCTATTAGCAAGGTCCCGAAACTGACAATAGCCCGTTAATCGGGCACGATGACGCCATTTCGCCAATCAAATGATAAAGGGTCACATTCGACCACCCAAGTTTTCCGAGCCTATAATCCGGGGTGAGGTGTACGGTTTAATCGCGGGGGCCTGTCACCCAGACCCAGACACACAAAGGCACTAGAGACGGTACTTGGTCCAAACCAACCACCCGGCAGTCAGACCTTGGGACCTTGCCACAAAAGTAACATCCGGCTTGATGGTTGTTGGTGGTGTCCGTTGGGAAATCCAAGCCCTTCGCTTCTAATTGAATCACCTCTTCTTCAGGTGTCGTTGATGAAGTAATGGCAGGCGCAGGACACCCGGCAGAGGCGGCACCAACAGCCAGGGCCAAAAAGGGGGAGGGATAGCAGAGGTGCAACATGAAGATGAAGAAGAAGAGGCAAAGGAGAAACGTATTTGCCTGCAAGAGAGGAGTTGCACTTGGGGCTTTGTGCAGCAATATAAGCAGTTTGCTGGATGCTACCGAGCTTATAACAGTGCCATCACGGCTGTGCCTTACCTTTGTCGCTTGCCATACTACGAGCGGCAAACATCTAACTGGACAAGCCGTTCTCCACAATTCTCACCCAGACTACACTTGAACCAATTCAGCGTACATTGGTTTCGGTGCTACAAGTCTCTCTTCACTAAAACTTTTCTCTACTAAAACTACAGGCCAGATTGTGATACGAACGAAATGTAAGTACTTAAGCTGTCTCAGTCAGTTGTACTACTAGTAACTAGTATTAATAAATGCAAAGTTGCTAAGATAATAGTGGTTTCTCCTGGCATGGAGCAAGTGTATGGGAAGACAGAGTTTTTTGGGTGGTAAGTTGAGGTTTTCGTTAGGAAATCCCCAAGTGAAAGGCGCAATTATTAGTCCATTTGTCATCATTATTACATAAGAAATGTCACTTTGAGCGGCCCGCCCCAACAAAAAGATGAGGTCAGTTGTCGGTAAGCTTTGGCTTCGAACAAGTGACAAACTAGTTTGCCTCTTATCGTTACGGGATAATCAAATCAAAAACCGGAAATGCTTCACTTTGGTCTTCCACACGCATAAAAACACAGAACAACATTCTGTGTACGCTGAAAAAGTCGATTTTTCCGTCTCTCGCGTGTCTAACGGTTTTCCTTTCGGCTTGCACGTCCCGAAACCGGTCTCCTTTCAGACACCACTGCATTTAATGACTTGTAATACCCCCAGTCTCGAGGCTTTTCACCAACACCAACCGACCGCCGCAGCGCCAAAGTCTCCCAGTCAATGCCCATAAGCAGTTTCCCTGAGTTTCCAAGTGTCTCAGACAGCGTGGCACCGAGTACGGTTTCTTTTCTTATTTCCACGTCTCAGTAGTTTTCCCATGTGCCCTCACTTTCAAACAGTTGGCTTTTATGTGAACTAACCAACTCGAGTTTCGGGTACAGCTGCACTTGGTACTTGAAAACTGATACAACAAACACGATTCTTAAGTTCACCACCGAAGAAAACGAGCACTATTCAGTACAAAGCGATCAGAGAACGAACTTCTCTTAACACAGCTTGTAGTAAATAACCAGAAAAGTGATATATATTTTCCTCAATCTAGATTTGCTGCGATGCTGCGCCTAGTGAAAGCTTCTAGGGTCCGATGGATAGTTTTGTTGGTGAGTTTATTCTTCGGTCCGGTTGTGGGGACACCTGTGGGGACTTCGACGGGACTGCAGCGCTTCTCCCGGGCCCACTTCCAGTTCTCCCTTGATCTGTACACCAAGCTGGCGCAAGAAAGCCCCCCATCGGCTGACGGCGAGGCTGCCAACATTCTCTTCTCGCCCTACAGCTTATCCACGGTGCTAGCTATGATCTTCCTCGGTGCGGGTTCCCGATCGAACACTGCGTTGCAGCTACGTACTGCGCTCCACTTGAGTAACTTCAGTTTTAGCGAAGCCCATTCTTCCTTCAAAACTGTACTGACCAACTTGGCGGACCCTTATTACAAGGAAGCTTTGACAGTAGCCAACGGCATTTTCCATCAGAGCGGGTTCATGATATCAGACACGTATCGCAGGGCTTTAGATGAGTACTACGCCGCCGAGCTGCACCAAGTGGATTTCGCCTCAGAACCGACCCAGGCGGTGCAGAACATCAATTCGTGGGTCAGCGATCGAACTGACGGCAAAATCGGCAGTCTGCTGACACAGCCGCTCGACTCGAGCATCCGACTCCTTTTGGTCAACGGTCTTTCTTTCCGATCTCAATGGCTCAACAAGTTCGACTCGTCCATGACTTTCGACAAGGGTCTTTTCTACACGACCACCAAAAAGAGGTAAACCTACATCCCAGCATGGGGTTATATCCCAGCTGCACACACCTATTCTGGAATAAGAATTGAGATATGGAAGTCCCTGCAGGGTTTCAAGTGCAACGAACTTTGATTACTACATTGTATCATTTGTAAATTGGGTTGTTTTAGCTTGAGGACTTGACATGCAACATGTCGGAAATACCTGAAATTTTTCTTAGATTCGTAGAGGTATACCCTTTGGTGATGCGTGTCTTTTGTGCTGGAACCTTTACAGGTATGAGATTCCTATGATGGTGGGTCGTTTCAAGATTCCGGTGGGTTACAGCAACGACCTGGAGTGCCGCATCGCCGAATTACCATTCTCTTCGAAGCGAGTTTCGCTTTTTATCCTCTTACCCGATGATGTAGATCGAGGTTTGGCTCGCCTTGAAAACAACATGACGTCAGATAATGTCAAGACCCTCTTCTCGACACTCAAGGTACTCGTTCTTACACCAACAACAAACAACTAAAACTTGAATAATCATCGACTGTAGGACGAGTTCATCAATATCCGTTTGCCGAGGTTCAAACTGGAACAAGACATCCGACTCATCGAATCTCTGAACGCTATGGGCATCACCGACATCTTCGAGAAAGAAGCCTCAGACCTCAGTGAGATATCCAGCACGGAGAAGCTCTATGTCAACAACATCATCCACAAGTACTAGAATGACAAATCTAGCTTACTCTTAATGATCTAACTATGAAAACTACTTTTAGAACTTATCTGGAGATCAACGAAGATGGCGTGGAAGCTGCTGCAACCACTGCGACAGGAGTCAATCGGATAGGAGCTTTCGGAGAAAAGTACTTCGAGGTGGATCATCCGTTCATTTTCTTTCTTTGGGATTACCACAGCGGGATTCTTCTGTTCCTCGGCAGAGTTACGTCACCCGAGCCGTGGATCGTGTAAAAATCAAATAGTTAGTAAAATAAATCAAGTGGATGTTTTTTCCCCCCTCTATCTTCCCTCATGTCTTCTACCACCAAGTTCACAAAAATTCAAGTGCCAATAGGCCCTTCACTTAAATTAGAAAGAAAACTGAGTTTAAATTTAATCCCACAAAATAACCGGCAAGCCGTGATCTCAATGTAGGCGGCTATCAATAGCAAACCACTGGATTTCAAACGGCAAAATACACGCACCACTATTATACATATACGTAAAACACAGGACGTATCAAAATCTGTAAGGTCTATTCGTGAAATCAAAATATATCAACACTATAAATTCATCTGTACACAAATTTTCTTGTGTGTTAACCCGATTTTTCAGCGTTTCATTCATTTCAAAAATGGCTTGAAAGTTCTGGGATTTTCTCTATATGGTTTTTTTGTTCAGTTCTACGAAAATGAATAATAAATTTTTGTCTATATATCCTTTTTTACTTTGTTAATTACTTATAATACTTTGGAAAGTTACCAATTGCGATTTCAATTCTATCTTTTGACTCATTTGAATACACACCTTTACAGAGAGACAAATCCAAATATAGATATCTCTCAATGAAGTCTACGGCTTGTGTTTCGTCCAGACATGGAAAGACCATTTGCTGTTTGCGCGGGGGAAAAAAATCGTCTTTGACGTCAATGGCGTCCCGTATCTGATTTATGTACACTTGCCTATGCTGTTCCTTACACTGTTGATCAACACATTGTACAGTCCATATCCTCAATTCCTCGCATTTAGTTCACCTTTTCTCCGCTAGATGACAGGCGGCATTGCGCCCTCTCTAAGCGCCCGTCTGCTTAAGCCAAAGTAGTTCGTAACTTTATCAACAGATGGCGTTGAATGCAAGCCCGCCATCTTGATTATTCGGCCTTAACGGACCTTGGTACTCAGTTAACCCAGTCGAATCCATCACTTTCATTAGACTCTTTCGGTAAAATAAGGATCATTACGAGATTCTTTACACTTTCACTCTTTTGTTGCTCACAAGAAACTGGGAAAATCAAAACACAAGAGGCCCACCCATCAATCACACGATTACACCATTACATCTTTTACGGAAAAAAAAAGAAGCGGATAGACCGACAAGCACTTAAAGCGAATATCCTCTTGCGGTAAATTCAATGGGAGCCCCCTACTATTTTGAACTATCATTTTACTATCCCGTAGCTATATGTCCGATTATTTTTTTTCTTCTTCCAGTGCCGTAAATACCTGGGAGTACGTGTGTGGGACAGGTTAAAAAGTAGGCTAAGGCCCACATAAGAAACATACAGACACAAACGAGGTAGTACCTTGAAGCAGGGAAAGTTTTTTGGGTAGAACCAAACGTAGTATATAGGCACCTATTTGGTGATTTAAGAATCACGTCATTTGTATGCATAGTTTCCATTATCGTTAACAGCCCAGCAGTAAATTAAGGATAGTTTCAGGACCCTGAAAATATCCTCAAAAGGATATTTACAGGATACCTATCAGGACTCTTGAGTACAGTGAAACTGGACCACTTCCAGGGTGTTCAGGACCCTGACGTTGGAACGCCTGAGTAATACATGTTCAGGGTACTTAACAGCGTCCTGAAAAAAAAGCTTTTCAGGATACTTAATGGTGCCCTCAATAATCAAGATTCACAATTATCTCAACACAATTTTTTTTTTTTTTACTCGTCCACGATCGGACGTGGTTCAGGATATTCACGATATGTTCACGGATATCGTTCAGGATGTAGCCGACATCCTTAATTTTCCGCTGGGAGGGTTATATCATCTCATAATATGTAATTTTAATGTATTTTGCCAAGATTCTTATCATCTGTTTCACACGTATACAATCGTTTAACGCCATTTATTATAAATATAGAATAAATAATTATAAAAGTTTTCCAAGCCTTTTGGCGGAGAAAATCTGGAGCACTTCTTAGTCGTAGCATATGGCAGAAAACATTTCCAGACTTTTCCATTAAGTTTTTACATTCAAAGAGCTGTCATGTGGAATAATACAAATGTTGAATAGTTATAATTAGCAACTATTCTACAAGACGTCAGAACTCAGTCCTTCCACTTTGCAGGGAAATTTCCTGAAAAGGGGAAAAGCGGAAACATAAGGAAATAGGGGAAAGGGAAAATCTGAAAGCATGCTTTGTATTCTAGTACGGAGCGGAAAAGGGGGGAAATAAGGGAAGAGAAGGGAAAAGGGGAACTGAAAAGTGGAAACACTGCCAGAACTTTGCTGACCAGTGTTGCCACTTTTCAATCTTCCATTCTTCCCCTCTTCCCTTATCTTTCCCCTTTTTCTCCCTCCTTGCAAGAATGTACAGGGTCTAGATTTCCTCTTTACTCTCTTCTGTTCTCGTCTTCCCTTTTCAGACTCCATTTCCCCCCTTTTTCAGGGAACTTCCCTGCAAAAGTGGAAACACTGTTGCTGACCTTCTGCTTTCTCCGTTTAGATTATGCATGCAACCGGCATTATTCAGCAAAAAAATTTTGTATTTGTTTTACCAAAAAGTAAATGCACACTTCAATGACGGTCTGAATTCTGATTCTTGAGACTTGAAATCTTATAACTGGAAAACTTTTTCAGTAGTTGACTTTGTGACGATCATTTGACGTCAGAGAAGCTTTGCAGAACACACACAAGGATTTACTTTATTTTATTTGAATAATATAAATAATTCTGGTTCACATGTTAGTGTTCTTTAATGGCGAATTGTTTTTGTTTTTTTCCGAAGCTGCGGTCTGGAAAATTTCGATAGAAAATATTATTAGAAAACCAGTTTCAGGTCAAAGTTCAAGAAGATCAGAAAGTCTATTATTATTTACTAAATATTGTCTTATAAATATGAATCTATCAGTTATATCGAAAAAAAAACTCCGCTGGAAAATTAAGGATGTCCGCTACATCCTGAACGATATCCGTAACATATCCTGAATATCCTGAACCACGTCCGATCGTGGATGAGTAAAAAAAAATTGTGTTGAGATAATTGTGAGTCTTGATTAATGGGGGCACCATTAAGTATCCTGAAAAGCGTTTTTTTCAGGACGCTGTTAAGTGCCCTGAACATGTATTATTCAGGCATTCCAATGTCAGGGTCCTGAACACCCTGAAAGTGGGCCAATTTCATTGCACTCAAAGTCCTGATTTGCATCCTGAAAACGTCCTTTTGAGGATATTTTCAGGTTCCTGAAACTATCCTTAACTTTCTGCTGGGCCAAGTTAAACAGAAATAATATAGATTTTTGAGTAATTTTCTACAATGATTTGGCAACGCTGCGCGCAAGTTTTCGCGCCATCTGCTGGCCATTCAAACCCAGCAGATGGGAAATTTTCATAGTTTTTTCTTGTTGGGCGTTTCTTAGCTGAAATGAAACCGATTTCTCGAAGAGGACGGCATCGGGTTTGTCGTTCAAATTCACGGCTTCAAGTCACGATGTCCACTGAAGACAGAAAACGCTTCCTTTCGACGTGACAAGTTTTTTCTCCCCCGTCGAGAGAAATTCAAGAAAAGGTGTTAATGGACTAATTACACTTCATTCTTAAAGACCCAGCAGAAAATTAAGGATAGTTTCAGGACCCTGAAAATATCCTCAAAAGGACATTCTCAGGATGCCAATCAGGACTTTAAGTGCAATGAAATTGGCCCACTTTCAGGGTGTTCAGGACCCCGACATTGTAATGCGTGAATAGTACATGTTGAGGATACTTAACAGCGTCCTGAAAAAACAATTTTCAGGATATTTAATGGTGTCCTCAATAATCAAGATTCACAATTTTCAACACAATTTTTTTTTTTTTTACTCGTCCACTATCGGACGTGGTTCAGGATATTCAGGATATGTTCACGGATATCAATTCAGGATGTAGCCGACATCCTTAATTTTCCGCTGGGGGAATCATCTGATTAGACTGTACCCGCACGATAAAAGGGGGCGTGAATCTTGAAAGAATCTTGACGAGCAGACGACCCGATTCTTTGAGGAAAGTTGCAACGCTGGATGAAGATAGGCTTTCGTGTAATCACTGACAGGCCAACATATGAAGCAACGTGTCATACATCACCTATCACGCACTCTCTCCGCAAAAATGACCATTTCCGATCACCCGTGAAAAGTCACCGTGAAAAGCCACCGTGAAAAGCCACCGTGAAAAGCCACCGTGAAAGTCAGTGGTAGTTTTCATTAGGGTTTACATGTACTTCAACCAGTGTTTCCACTTTCAGTTTCCCCCGTTTTCCCCCTCTTCCCTTAATTTCCCTTTCTTCCCCTCCGTGCTAGAATGTAAAAGTATACCTGCAGATTCTCCCCTTTTCCCTGTTTCCTTATGTTTCCCTTTTCAGGCCCCATTTTCCCCTCCGTGCTAGAATGTAAAGAATACCTTTTCAGATTCTCCCCTTTTCCCTGTTTCCTTATGTTTCCCTTTTCAGGCCCCATTTTCCCCTCCATGCTAGAATGTAAAGTATACCTGCAGATTCCCCCCTTTTCCCTGTCTCCTTATGTTTCCCTTTTCAGGCCCCATTTTCCCCTTTTTCAGGAAATTCTCCTGCAAAGTGGAAACACTGGACTTCAATTTTCACTGTGTACCGACAAGATCTTATTACACAGCGTTGAAAATGCGATCGATATGACTTTATGGCCGGTGTTGAACACGATACCTTTCCAACGCCCTTGTTAGTATCGCATAGCTCAGTTTTAATTAGTTTGACTTAAGAGTTAATTGTAATTAAAATCATGAATAGAAATGATCTGACCATAAGAAAGTCCACAGAAGCGTTTCAAAGATGACGACGTCGCTCTGCTGAGTGATTTTGCACTTTGTTGGGAAATCTTTTGATCTGGAGCGAAAACTGAAACTTTTTTTGGTCCAGAGCCTGTCGTCAAAAGATCCGAAAAATTATTCCTCTGATATAAGTTAAATCTGACATTTAACAAAAATTTTTTAAAAAAAAGTGACGTGCACATAAAGGAACAATACAAGTTCAGTTGCGAAAAATGGCTTTCACTTTTTGCAGTCCTTTGAAATGTCAAATTAAATTGAATTCAGATGAGTAGATGTTTTCAACGAGATGATTGTCTTGATACGAGAAAGTGTGCGTGTGTACGTATCTACGCAACAGAAGTTGTCAGCGCGAAAAATTATACGTTTTTACGTGTTGACCACAGTGTAGACTCATCTCGCTGTGACGAATTGCATGCCGACCAATATATTCAAACGTAACACCAAAAATCCTTGAGAAAATCGTTCCAAGTTTTCTCCTGTATGAAAGTTCACAGGTTCTATAGTTTGTACGTTAACTGTTCCCCGACTGAAAATTCTCATAGAGTGTGTACTGAATTTGGAACTGAGACTCAGTGAGATCTCACAACTTTTCAGAGTTTCTCACTGAGTCTCTGTTCCAAATTCTACACACTCTATGAGAATTTTCAGTCGGGTCAAATCAAATCTGGAGCCAGAAAGTTTTTTTCTGGAAAGATTTTTTGTTTTTTTAAAAGTTGAAACGAAGCTCGAAGGTACAGAAAATAAAAAAAAACAAATGAACCAATCCTTATACCTGCCTATCGTCGAAACTTTCACTAGTGCCCTTGAATTAATTTACTACAAAACTTGATTTCAACTCGGGATCTTTATAAAAATTTCTTTTGATTGTGGGAGAGTAAAAGAAAAAAAAATGCCCTACAAGTTGAATGGTAAAAATGAAAATGAGCCTTTAAATAAGGGCACAAATGAAATTGGAAGTGAAAATCGCTTCCCCGCGCCTGGTGGGAAGAGGCTTCGGCTGTTCCGTAGTTGGATGCCAGTCAAGTTCTTCATGTTCCCCTGATGTTCCACGGTCAGTCGCGTAACAGCGGTCGAAGCAGGAGGACGCACCCCACTTCGCTCCCGAAAAAAAAAAAGTTCTACGATTAGTTACAAACAACTAGCGTGAATAGCTTAATACTTAACTCTTATCTTACAAAAGTAAGAGTAATTAAGACTGAGATTCGTGTGGGAGGATTTAAAATTTTCAACTGAAATTTTTCAAAGGTATGTTAGTACAGTTTGAGCAACTGAACTTTGTAACTCGTCTCCCATGAGTTTAAATGTTACTAAATACAATTTCAGTTTGTTTTTAAGGTTTAATGAAGATATTTTTAAAATGGGGATAGAGTTTCATTGAACTTGGAGCAATGGTGAAACGTCCTTCGCTTTACTTGGCACTGACCATATGAGGCGAGACGTTGGTACCATCTTTAGTAGCAATTTTTTTTTCCTTCTGGTTACTTAACCGCTGACTTGTTTCCAGGTCGTGACCTACTGAAAGGAAAGATTTCACCGCAACTGTTGATTCCCTCCTCCAAACGAAGGGTAGAAGAAGAGATGCCAAGTTGACCGCGCATTGCATTAGGACCCTTCCAACTTGAAAAGTTAACAAACACTTCCAACACTGCAATAACCAGATACCAAGACATGCCTGACGGTAATTCCACATTACGAAAGAAAAAAAGAAAAGCCTATTTCGGTTTGACTCAACATTTGTTTGCAGCAGAACAGACGACAAAAAACTATAGAACTTCCGTTGGGACTTTTGCCACGATCTGCGGAAGTAACTGTCATTTAAATTAATTAAACTAAACGTGAAGAGGGGAGAGAGTCAGGAAGTATGGAATAAAAGTTTGTTAGACTCTTACGACAAACAGGGGAAACTGTATCCACCAAACATATGGTCTAATAGCAGATGGTCAAGACATGATTTCTTACTTTTTAACATCAAACACTTTAACCATAGAGCCTATAGGTAAACATCAATCAATATATATGAAAGTAGAAGAAAATTTTCTGGTCAGAAATCGAAGAAAGTGATACAACAGACAGTCGTGGGCAGGGAAAAGTGTTATGCCCAATAGCCCTTAGGGATGGATGAAAACATACCTTCCCGCGGTGGGTAACCTTGGGATCCCACACTGCGATGGTCAAATTTTTCTTATGAAAGTTTTGCGCATTCCCCTTACGACACAACACGTACAAAAAAAACAAACTCTTGAAGGATATGCAAGGTCGTCTATCATCACTGAAGCATAATTTTGCGTGGAAAAACATAACTCTTTGACTGAAAAACCTAACCACATGACTGAAAATTTCACGCAGTTGTTTTATGTGACTCTGTTTTTCAGGTTCGTTAATGCGCAGTTTGAAGAGATTTCGCTGTTCCGCTTCAAAGATGAGACCCTTGCAGAAATCGCTGTATATCCTGGCTGCATGCAGCTGTTTATGCTACGCCTTATTCCAATTATCTTACCGCCCGGAGAGTAGCGACTACGTCAGGGGCTCAGTCAATTCTCGTCTGCTCCTGCAGAAGATCACCGAGACGCCGGTATCCACACAGCCTGCGGCCACGGCGTCCGCCACCACTTTATTACCTCGAGTCGACGTCACCCGGTCCCTGAACGATGAAGAACTCGCCGCCATGGTCCAACCCAATATCGCCAACGTTCCCTTTGAAATCTGGGTCAAAGAGAGGTCGAGAATCTACGCCAAGAATCATACGTGCGCTTTCTATCCCAACCTTTTCGATATCAAGTTCAACAACATCTACTGGCAAACCCTGAAAACCACTAATGGCACTTTCTATCTCTACGGCGCCTACTTCGACAACCGACCCCTCAATGCTTTAGGCCCAACCATCCGCATCCTGGGCATGATTGATCGCATCGAACCCACGGTGAAAACTTATTGCCAGCTCTGGTTCGACGCCTCTCTAGATCCTGTCATCACTCCAGTGCTCGAGTACAAGTTCATCTGGAACAAGAAGTGGGGCAACTACAAACAGGGTGTGCTCCAGCCTTACCTGATGGCGTGCCAGTTACCCCCGAGTTTGAGACACAGCGTACCCATTTCGGTTTCGCTGACGGAGAAAGGTTGCGAGCCGGCCACTAACAACCTCCGCGTTATCAACGACCGACCCGAGAAGAAAGAGAAGTTCGCCGTCTGCGTCAAGGGCCTAGATTTCCTCAACGAAGACATCTCGGTCCGCCTGGTGGAGTGGATCGAGCTACTCAGCATCTTAGGCGCCGACAAGGTCTTTCTCTATGAACTCGAGGTTCACCCCAACATCTCCAAGGTCCTCAAACACTACCAGGAGACCGGCAAAGTAGTTCTGACGCCTATCACTCTTCCCGGCGAGCAGCCAAACGTCCCAGGACTTCGTCACATGTACTTGAAGTCCAAGATCACTAGCAAGCGACAGAACGAGCTGATACCTTACAACGACTGCCTCTACCGCAACCTCTACAGCTACGACTACATCGTCCTCGTCGATACGGATGAAGTCATCATGCCCAAGAACGTGCAGACGTGGTCAGAGCTTCTAGATATCGTCGTAGCCAAGTCTCAAGCTTCAGGCAACTTCTCCAGGGGCTCTTACAACTTCCGCAATGTTTACTTTTGGGATGACGAGGGACACTCTCATGAATGGGAGGCCAATATCCCGCGCTACATGCATATGCTGCAGCACGTCTACCGCAGTGCCAATTACACCAAACCCAATCAATACGTCAAGTGTTTCCACAACGTCCAGCGCGTCCTGACGCTGCACAATCACTTCCCCATCGCCTGTCTCAATGGAGGCTGCACTTCGTACGGCGTGGAGCCTGAGGATGCTCATCTGCAGCACTACCGCGCCGACTGCGTCACCAACTTGAAGAAAGACTGCGACTCTGAATACAAGCAGCACCTGGTTCGCGACACCGTCATGTGGCGCTACAAAGAACAACTCATCCCCAGAGTGACCCAAGTCTTGGAGAAACTCGGTTTCTTCAGTGAATCAACATGAGAGTATCGTTTAATACTTTTGCAAAACTTTAATTATTTACTCTTTTCTGTTCTTATGTGATTTTTTTCTTGTACATTTTTCTTGCTGTATAGTCAAATTGCTGAAAGCTCAAGAAGTGTACAGCTGTTTTCTTGTTTTGCCTTTTGTTTTGTACGGGTCGGGGACAAACCAAGAGAGAATAGTTAAGTAGGATTAAAAGTGAAGGATCTTTTCTAGTGCAATGTTGAATCTTTTTTGTTCTCTCAGCGTCCCGGTGATTAGCAAAAAAGATCCAAGGTCACACAAACGCATTTACAGTTTAGCAAAAAAAAAGTGTTAAATCTCCTTTTCTCCTATCTCGCTGTGTAAATCCTTGTTTTCATAGCCAAAGCTGCACAGCATTAGATAAAGCGAGACCAAAAATGAATGTATATCCTTCAGAAAATATACTTTTTTCCCCTCTCTCTCGTCTGCTTTTGATATTTGATCCTTCCCTTTTTAATAACGTGTGAGATATTACACAAACTTGTCGCTGTATTTCTTTGCTTAAATATTGCATTTTCTCCCTTTTATTCCATTGATTTTTCCCCGCGCACTTAAAATGACACTTTAAGGAAACGAAAGACGTTTAGTTTAAATTTTGTTGATGGCCGGGTTGACATTTTTGGGCGGTGTGTAGCTGTAGAGGAAAACCGAGCCCATGACGAGAAGCGTTCCCGCAGAGAACTGCAACGTCAAGTGGAAATCGAATAAATAGATCGAAACGATGCACGACAGGATGATGGCCAGCGAAGTGGCAAATCCTTTGAGGATGTTATCAGCGTACTTGACGACCATGGCGACAAGAAGTCCGCCCAATGCCTGCAAAACAACCAGGTACCAGATAAAAGAGTCGTAGCCGAAGAAAAAGCCTTTTGACTGAATGGTCGTCCAGTCGTAAACCAGGCACGTAAAAAGCCCAAAAGGCAGCGACAGAAAACTCAGCTGAATATTGCGCATCCATACAGAGACGTTAGAACCCTGTAAAAAGATTAATAGCAAATTAATTTAAATTTAACGTAACATTGGAAGTCAAACGCACTGTGTACCTTTAGAATTTTCTCGAAATAAATGCCAGCGAACCCAGACAGGACGCAGGCAGATAATGCGGCACCGAAACCGAGCAAACGATTTTGCTCGGGTATCGATGAAGTAGCAGAAGCTTTTGCCGGCTCCGTCTGAGCGAGCTGGACCATCGCTACTCCGACGAGTAGCAGAAGCAGGGCCAGCCACTGAGTCGAGATGAGCGTCCGCCTCAAGATTGTCACGGTGAATAACGCAGTGGTAAGAATCTTCAACTGGTATGTTACCTATATGAAAAATAGTCTTACGTTTTTCGTAATTATTATGATAGATAGTTTAAAGTTTACTTGGTAAGTGGCAGCGTCTAAATGTGAGGCAGCTACGTACAGTAAATTGTTCTGCACGACGTAAACCATGGACGGGACGCAGACTTTTAACGTGTCCAGCGGCTGCTTGATAATCGTGC
Source organism: Eulimnadia texana (assembly GCA_002872375.1). Taxonomy (NCBI): domain Eukaryota; kingdom Metazoa; phylum Arthropoda; class Branchiopoda; order Diplostraca; family Limnadiidae; genus Eulimnadia; species Eulimnadia texana. The sequence goes on from NKDA01000001.1 coordinate 18,272,455, forward strand.
TGTGCAGTGTGTTGAGCCATTTCTGAACGTTTTTCCCTTCTTCTTGGTAGACGAGCCACAGACAGCTTATAAGTTTAACGAGCTCGGACATCAGGACGGCTAAATTATTCAAATATAAAGTTTGAATTATTAAAATTTTGAGAAATTTTTATACCGGTTGATGACAGAAACATGTCGCCTGGTCTGACTCGAGCGTAGCGCATGCTGAGACCCAGTGCCGCGTTTTGTATCGTTAGCGTCACTAAACTGACATACTTCATCGTCTGGTGGCCTGCAGAATAATTCAATCAGTACAATTCTTTACAAATGAGATACAAAGTTTAGAAAATTTCATACTTTTCTCGGTTTCCAGAGCCATGTTTATCTTTATTTTTTTTCCTTTTTGCTTTTTAGTTGTATAGCCTTTTAAATATACTCTTGGAATAAAAGATTTAAACTACTTTGTGAATGTAGTTTGTTACAAATTTGAAAATGAAGTTTTCTACATTAATTGATTTTATTAAGAGACGATCAGTTTCTACGGGTTAGTGTAGTGAGCGGTCTAAGGTGTTTGACGTGGGCAGTTTGGAAAAGTGTATACGTCCACTGTTTTGACAGTACAGCGTTGCCATGTCGATTTAATTAATTATTTTTTCAATAATTTTATTATTTATTTAATTCATTATTTTTTATTATTAGACGTTAGAAAGGTTATAACTTAGTATTATATTTATTATGATAATTAATTTTTATATTTCATTATTATATATTATATATATTATATATTATTATTATATTATATTCTTATATTAATATTTCAGTATTTCCAAAACGAAGTATAAAATTATTTGATTGCGCATCCATTAATAACCTATGGTTTATATTTTATTTACATTTATTTTATTTTTATATTATATTATATTTTTATTATTATTTTTTAATATATTTATATTTTATTGCGCACTAATAACCTATGGTTGGTTGATTTCTACACCGTGAATTGAAATATTAATTTTATTGCTTGTAAACTTTAATTCGGATTTTTGTGTTTTTTTATTCGTTTGACACAATAGCGGCGGAAATAATGGGAAAGGCGATAAACACGCTACGCAAATACCGCCATTAAAATACTCGGAATGCGCATTACAAATATTTCTGGATAAATTCGTTTAGATTTAGTTTCGAAATAATATACGTAGAAAATATTTATTCTATATGTAGTGTAACTAACTAACTTAAGAGATTATTTATCAGTAAGCGGCTATGAAACTCTTGTGGGAAACGTAAAATTTAGTAAGGAAAAAAAACAAAGTAGCTAAAAAGAAATAGTGATTCAAATATTAATGAGTTGAACAATCAGATAATAAGGAATTACAATGATATTTTTAAAATACAACATCAGCGTTGCCACTTTTCAATCTTCCATTTTTCCCCTCTTCCCTTATCTTTCCCCTTTTTCCCCCTCCGTGCAAGAATGTACAGGGTCTAGATTTCCTCTTTACTCTTTTCTCTTCGTCTTTCCCTTTTCAGACTCCATTTCCCCCCTTTTTCAGGGAACTTCCCTGCAAAAGTGGGAACACTGTACAACATAGCATAGAGTAATAAAGGTAGAGCCGCCAAGGCAATGGACAGCGAAGAGAAAGCGGTAACACGTTACCATGGTAACGGATCAGCTGATCGGCTAGAATTTTTATTAAATGTTGATGAATATTATATTTACATATTTTATTTAAAAAAAGAACAACAACAATTCCCCTTTTAACCCTCCGTGCTACAGAGTAAAGCTACATTGGTAAATTCACTTTATCCTCCATTTCCCCTTTTCCCTCTTCCCCATTTTCCTTTATTTAAGGGAATTTCCCTGCAAAGTGGAAGCACTGGTTCACTCTGGCCTTAAGCATGGCGTCTCTATCTTTATAGACCTTATTCAGTGTTGCCAATTTTCAATCTTCCATTTTCCCCCTCTTCCCTTTTCTTTCCCCTTTTTCCGCCTCCGTGCAAGAATGTAGAGGGTCTGGATTTCCTCTTTACTTTTTTTCTCTTCATCTTCCCTTTTCAGACTCCATTTCCCCCCCTTTTTCAGGGAACTTCCCTGCAAAAGTGGAAACACTGACCTTTTTCCAAAAAGACCTCTGTAGACCACCCTCTCTACTACGGACACTCGTTTCAATTAACTTTTTCAATTAATCGACCTGAAAATACATCTAAAAATCGCCAAAAAATCTGAGAAACAATTTGACACCAAAAAATTTTAAAAATTCCAATAAATTGATTTGATATAAGCGTCCGCTATAGTGAGGGTACACGTTTGGAATATGCCCTATTACCAGTGTTGCCACTTTTCAATCTTCCATTCTTCCCCTCTTCCCTTATCTTTCCCCTTTTTCCCCCCTCCGTGCGAGAATGTACAGGGTCTAGATTTCCTCTTTACTCTCTTCTGTTCTCATCTTCCCTTTTCAGACTCCATTTTATCCCCCTTTTTCAGGGAACTTCCCTGCAAAAGTGGAAACACTGATCGCTCCTCTGCCATTTTTTGCGATTCCATCAAATATCGCCTGAAATTTTCGCGATTTTTTTAATTTTGATTTTGGTTTTGATGTTGAAGCCTCAAAAATTCAAAATCTACTTTTAAAATGGCGTCCCACAATACACTTCAGTTGCAGTCTTAATTCTTCTTTTTTTTTACATCGTCCGACATTAAAATTTACAGTTTCGAGACATCTTTGAACTGTCCATATTTCCATTAATTTTTTGGTGTATTACAAACATTTGTAACATCCACTTGTGACCTACCCCGACTGCAAAATTCTCATTAGAGTATGTAGAATTTGGAACAGAGACTCAGTGAGATCTCAGTGAGATCTCAGGACGTTTTTTTAGAGTTTCTCACGGAGATCTCACTGAGTCTCTTGTCCAAATTCTAGTGAGATCTCAGAACCTTTTTTTTAGAGTTTCTCACTGAGATCTCACTGAGTTTCTGTTCCAAATTTTAGTGAGATCTCACTGAGATCCCACTGAGTCTCTGATCCAAGTTCTAGTGAGATCTCAGAACTTTTTTTTAGAGTTTCTCACTGAGATCCCACTGAGTCTCTGTTCCAAATTCTAGTGAGATCTCAGAACTTTTTTCAGAGTTTCTCACTGAGATCTCACTGAGTCTCTGTTCCAAATTCTAGTGAGATCTCAGAACTTTTTTTAGAGTTTCTCACTGAGATCTCATTGAGTCTCTGTTCCAAATTCTAGTGAGATCCCACAACTTTTTTAGAGTTTCTCACTGAGATCTCATTGAGTCTCTGTTCCAAATTCTAGTGAGATCTCACAACTTTTGTTAGAGTTTCTCACTGAGATCTCACTGAGTCTCTGTTCCAAATTCTAGTGAGATCTCAGAACTTTTTAGAGTTTCTCACTGAGATCTCATTGAGTCTCTGTTCCAAATTCTAGTGAGATCTCACAACTTTTGTTAGAGTTTCTCACTGAGATCTCACTGAGTCTCTGTTCCAAATTCTAGTGAGATCTCAGAACTTTTTTTCAGAGTTTCTCACTGAGATCTCACTGAGTCTCTGTTCCAAATTCTAGTGAGATCTCAGAACTTTTTTTAGAGTTTCTCACTGAGATCTCACTGAGTCTCTGTTCCAAATTCTAGTGAGATCTCAGAACTTTTTTTTAGAGTTTCTCACTAAGATCTCACTGAGTCCCTGTTCAAAATTCTACATACTCTAATGAGAATTTTGCAGTCGGGACTGGGCGACTTCATCTTCATAAGGTTGCAGTTATTAAGGTATACTTCTATAATTTTTTTCCTTATTTTTCCTTTTTAAAACCCATTTTTCCCTTTTTAAGGGAATTTCCCTGCAAAGTGGAAGCACTGCAGCGCTTCCACTTTTAAGTTTGGGCATTCCCTGGTAGTAGCCTCTATTTTCCCTTTTTTCCCCCTCTCAGACAACAATTTTTTTTATTTTCCCTTATTTTCCCCTCTCATTTCCCCCTTTTCCCTCGTTCTTCCCTTCCATTTATAATTACTGAAAAACACAGTTATTGATTTCCAAAGGGAAATTAATTACTGTTGACCAAAAATGCGTCAAATAACATGCCGCTATAGAGAGAAGTCAAGATTTCTTCAGTTCCCCTGGTTTTTCCCCTCTTCCCCTCTTTTTCCCTTCCTAGAGCCTTTTTTCCCTGAAAACAGGGAATTTCCCCTAAAAGTGGCAGCACTGATAGGGAACCCCAGGATTCCCGCGATTTTTGTTTTCTGAACAGAAGAGCTGACATGTCCAGTTCTCAGTTAATAAGATTTTTTAATATCTTTAAAGGCTTTGGACTAAAGAAAATATCAAAATTGTGATATATTTTTAATGAAATATTGATATTTTGATATGATATATCAATTGCGATTTAAAAAAAAATCTTGATATTGATATATCAAATTCTTCGGAAAAATTTTGATATGATATTTGATATGATATATCGGTCATCCCTGTTTTATTAATAACACTAAAAATTATAAAAGTCAAATATTTAAATTTCAGAATATTTATTTAAAAATGCAATTTAAAATAAGTGGCAATGCTGCGCAAACATTAACGCAGCCGAAGCAGATATTTGTTTTGATTTTTACAAATTTAATAAAAATGTTAGCGAGAAATCTAAGTTCCCGTTTATTAAGATCGTATTCCCTAATCAAAAATGAGTATAAATTATTTTTTATTTATTGTATATCTACATACTTTATTCAGTTTTTTAAATCCAGCTCGTTGGCCGCTGGGCTGGTCCCGCAGCTCGCGAGATCCTGCTCCACGGGAGGATCAAGCACGAAAACAACAGTCAATATCCTGAACCAAGAAGAAGATGCCGCTCTTATGGTCGATTCGTACAGCACAGTAAATATTTTATGATACAAACTTATAACTCTCGTTTTCTTGTAAGTTAACGTTCAAAGGTCTGCAGTTATGTAACACCATTGATTTATTAGTAATGAATTAATTTAAATAATTTATGCAGATAGGCTTTCGTCTGAACAACAAGATGTCAGTGATCGGACCCATTGCTATTTTCCCCAAAAGCGTCCTGAGCTGGAACGTGGAAAATGCAGAAAGTGTCACCAAAGAATCGCTATCTTTATTCACATTAATCGAACCCAAAATTGGTATCTTTTGACGTTACATGTCTTCGTGATTTAGTTCTGTAAATAAGTTTAATTTTTTTTTCTAGATTTACTTGTTATTGGAATCGGGGATCGGGGGAACAAGATCTCGCCAGAAGTGATTCAATACATGCGATCGAAGAAGATAACGATGGAAATCCTGCCGACCGAACAGGCCTGCGCCACGTTTAATTTTCTAAACTCAGAGAAACGACAAGTCGCAGCTGCCATAATTCCTCCCCGTTTCGTCAAGTTTGGTGACGACGATGTGACGAGCGCCTCGTTCACTCGCAAGATGATCGTGGAAGATGAATACTAAATCTCTGTAAATAGTTAATAAACTAGATCTTTTAAGAACAGAGAGTTATGTTATTGTAGATTACGAGTAGATATTCACAGCAAGTATTATTCATAGGTACAAGTGTCACAGTATAACAAGCAAGTTTTCCGGAATATATACGCAGTTTTATGTTTGAACAGGCGAAAATATTCAACAAGAAAAATTCATTTCACAAAATTAAATATCGCAAAGCTTGTTACAATATTGAAGGCGAAAAAAATTAACATTATTTAAGTCCATTCACCGAAATCTTTTGAAACAAAAATTCAAATAAAAATCGAAACAGAAAACGCTGGAGACTTTACAAATGGAAGAGCAGGGCGAAAAAAAAAATCAAATGCAGTATTGCAGAAAACCATTGATTGGATACGGTGGAAGCAGGAAATTTGATAATAAGGCATATGAATTGAATGAATCCGTAGGAACATCACAGATATTGTTGCTTCTTCCGCACGTAGGTTGTCGCTTCCGAGCTGTTGACCACTCCGACATCACCACCGTAAGCTAAAAATACAAAATAAAATAACTGAAAGTTGGTCCCTCAGTAGAAAAGTCTTGATAATATAAAAAAATCAGCTAACTTTAACGATTAAATTAATAAATTACGCAAATACATTACATAAGAAGTCATTATAGTATATAACACCAAAAAGTTATGTTATATTAAAAACTAAGTCATACTACATGTAAAATATTTTTAAGTTATTGTTCAAATACTAAAAGTAAATTTAATTAAAATCAAATTGCATTAATTAAATTTATTAATAACTTGAAAGTCGTTTACCACCCAAAGTCTTTACAAAACTCGACTCTCTCGTCATTTTGGGCAGTGGAGTAACAGGCGAAGGCGGTTCAGAGTTCGTCTTCTCGTCTCCTCCCAGCTGAGCCAGTTTAGTTTTCAAACTAGCAGCGGTAGCTTGAAACTTGCCCAACGCTTTACTGAACGCGCGGTTCGCAGCTGCTGACGAATTCTGCGGCGCTAACCGATTCTTGGGCGGCAAAACCGCGGGACCTGTCGCCATTCCCGCCGCTACGGCGTCCACGTCGATGCCGGGCGCTAAGGCGGTGGCCTGCTGCGACGCGAAGGTCCGTGCGGGGACGGGAGGTCCTAGGGGAAGATGCGCGCCGACCGGAGAAGATTTGGACGAGGCTACCGTCTTCTTGGCCCGCGGTGGAGCCACTGGAGCTGCTGCTGCTGACGAAGGAGGAGGAGACGGCTGCACTGGATGACTCGTTTGCACTGCGCGTTTCACTGGGGGGTCCGGCGGAGCCTTGTACTCCGGCGGGGGCCTTCTGGAAATCTTCGGCGACAGATCGGGCGAGTCCAGGGGTTTCCTCGGCAGCAACGGTGACAGCGGCCCGCCTTTCTTTGCGGCAGCAGCTGTTGCTTCAGGCGCTGGCGGAGGTAATCGGACCACCAGATTTGTCGGGTACGGAGGGGGCGGCCGGAACGCGGGAGCCTGCGTTGGAGTAACCAGCGAGGCTGTGGGCGAGTGCTTCGGCGGCTGCTGGGCTTTTGATGTTCCAGCCGAGGAGGAAGGTTTACTAACTGGAACAGGTTCCTTACGTCCGAGTAAAGGGCTCGTCACCCGTCCGGCGTCTCTGGGAGGAGGCTGGGGTAGTTAGTGTAAGCTGGTTTCCTCGCAAGACTTGGGATGCTGGAACAGTCTTGCTTTTTAGTGACTCGGCGTGTAGTTTGTCGCTCTGTTCCACGAGATCCTGCAGCTCACTCAAGACGCGGTCAGGCTGCAGGGTCGGGCTAGCTTTGGGCTGGTCAGTGTTGCTGCTGCGCAGCTCGTTGAGCAAGTGGCGGATCTCGTCCGATTTCTGGACGAAGATCGAGTCCTTGGACACCAGGCTGTTGGCGTTGATCTCCTCGGTGACTGGCGACTGAGGACTCAGCCAGACGGCCTCGTATTCGTGCGTCTTCTTCTTGGTTCTGCTGTCGATCTGATCGTCCGGTTTGCTGCTATTGCCGCTAGGAGAGGATACCTCAGCTGCCGTGTCACTTCGGGGTTCTGTAACGACAGCCTGTGCGAAATAAGCAAATAAATTAAGCACCTTTTGTATTATTGTCATTCTTGTTACGTTTATTATTCTTATTCATTTGTTATCATTATTGACATTATTATTTGTTATTAGTATTTGTTTTCAGAACGAGTATTTTGTATTACTTCTATTATTATTTCTATCATCATCAGTACAGGTATTCATAGAATTAGTTTTACTATTATTATTTTTGTAATTTACTATTATAGTTATCATTGTTTTACATTCTTATCATTATTATTATTTACTATAATAACTACTGAATGATTTATTAATATTACTTTAACTCCTGTTTCGCCAGTACTAGTATTCGTATAATTACTTTTATTATAACTGTTATCGATGTTACTATTTGCATTATGATTTACTGTTATTTATTATTACTGTTAAAGTATTTTTTTTAAGATACTTAAATACCTGTTTGAAGCTTCCTCTTCGCTCGCACTGTATGTCATTTTTCTCTCGTTTCTCCGAACTTCCTTCTGAGACTATTGCAAGTCTCTGCTGGGTGTTCCTGGCATGCTGGGAAATCACTTCTGCAGTATTTTTGTCAACTTCCGGTGTGTCCCCTTCACTGGACATCAAATACGCCTGACAGTCGCGAAGCAACTGCCGGGTATCGTCGTCCAGTTTCGACGCTTTCGACGCTTCCTTCTACGTCACAAAAATCTAAATTACACTAAACATTTCAACAAGAAAAGGACTGTAAAAGGTACCTGATTTCGCACTAGAATGTTCACATACGTCGGGATAGGTTTGCTGCTGGCGGATTGCGAACCGCGGTCCAGCGAACCGCAAACCGGCGACGTGATTTTCGGCTGTTTTTGCTCTTTGCTTCGGTCCAAGCTGCTGGTGGCCAGTGGCAATCTGTCTATATGACCTAAACTGCTTAAAATGATCGGTAAGTCTGGTTCTTGAGCGTTGATAGGTGTAGGGCTCTGCAGGACTTCTTTAGACGAGACGTAGGTGATGGAAGGGGCTTTGCTCAGGACGATATCAAAAGGTGCTGGAGTGATAGTTTCCTCGGTTTTAGATTTGGGTATAGCCGCATTTTGGACATCGAAATTGCGGTAAACTTTCATCGATTTGCTTCTCTTGATGGGTAAGCTAGGTTTTTTCTCCGTTTCCCTCACAGGCGATTCATCATCAATAGGGATTTTTGGATTAGCTATCGATAATTTCGGCGGTTTGTAGAATTCTTTGTGATCGGTAGACGACTGGCTAGCTGCTTTCGTGGTTTCTGGATCGCTATCAGCTGCTCGGTTGATTCTAGGGCCCTCGGTGAAGCGAAACGAACTGGCCTTGCGACTGGTGCTTTTGCTCCGCTTTTCGGTTCGCGGTTCGGACCCTGATCGCTCGAAAAGAGACCGCAGCTTCAAGATACTCGGCCTCCGCACCAAGTTTTGGCTTGGGGACGAAGATTTTGACTTTACCTCAGTCTCCAGAAGCTCTATTGAAGAATCTGTTCCAGAAATCTTCGACTCCGTGCGATCGAGGCTTGTTGGAGGAGTCGATTCCTTGGAGCTGCTCGAGCTGGACGTCACGTTGTCGTACATGGAATGAGTGGCCGCCTGATTGGTCTTGCGCTTCTTGTCCGGAAGAGGCGGAACCCCTTTTTGTACCTGAACTGAGCTGCTCTCTTTTTGCAGTTCCGCCTGCAACTGCAGAACCGGCCATGGAAGAACTGTTTCAGAAGCGTCTAGACAAATATCGTCTTCTTCCCTGACTTCCAGCACATCTAAAAATTCAATAAAGTAGTACAAAATCGAGGAAAACTTATTTTAAAATCTGAAAAGGTAAAAAGTTGCAAGTACCATCTGTAGAATCCGAAAAGATGGTTTCATAGCTGGGGTCTATGCGTATTTCGTCTGAAGGGCAAATCAGGGGTGACCGTTCATGTCCAGGTTTTCGTAGGGGTGAGCGTCGATCATTTTCAGCTGGTCCAGAAACAATTCCTTCACCGCCTGATGCACCAGGACGTACTGGTCCTTGGTCTGAACCATCGCCACCCGTTGACGTCGCATATCAGCCACCAGGTCGAACAGTTTAAAGTTTTCACTTAGTTTCTGTAAAAATGCAGTTAATTAATCCATTCCACACATTCAGTTAATTTATTTACCCCTGTTTTCAAGAGGCCCCAGACATAGTCGATAGCACAAATGGTCCCCGTTCGCCCACAGCCTGCTGAACAGTGAACGAGTAGCGGCAGAGTCTCCGAGGCCTGGCAGTCTCGTATCAGGCGAACCATTTCAAGCAGCGGGCGAACAAGATTAGGGACTCCGTGATCCGGCCAAGCCCAGTAATGAAACTGCACTACTGTTCGTGTAACTGCGCAAAATAATTAATTATAGTTCATAGTTTTGTTTCTCGTCATGTTATGTTTTACCTGTTTCGTTATCTGCGTTTAAATATGACAGCTCCATCGTTCGCAGACTGAAATCGCTACAGTGTCTGCGGAATTTCAGTAATTTAACATTGTACGGTCCATACTTCTTTGGTTCACCATCCTTTTCCACCCAGTAGCATTCGCATTTGTGCTTTCCCGACTCTTCCTCATTGCACGCCATCACGATGACCTGGACCTCGCACTCGACGATCATCCGCCAGAAATCGGTGACGGTGTGAGCAAGAGGCCCCTGACTCGCAATGTAAGCGTTTGACCCGCTCGCCCCTCGGATGTAGTTTGCATTTATGTAATCGCTTCCAGGGACTCCAGGGAACTCGCTAAGTATAACTCTGGTGTAATCAACTGAAAAATTTTTTAAAAAGTCATTATTTACCATTCTAAAACTAATATGATATTAAATTACATGGCAGTATGTCTTTATATCTGTTTTTCTTGCGGTTGACTTCCTTCTCTCCCTCTTTACACGAAAATGTGTCTATTGATTTGAGGTTTTCGCTGAGCAGTTTGAGTTCCTGAAATTCGCGATCAAACTGATTGTCGCCCTGGTTTTTCTTCGCTTCCATCGACTCCACATGGTTGAGGAAATTTTGTAGCAGCGTGCGCAAAGGCGCCCGTTTCCCATTGCCGCTGGATTTCATTGCAGTCGGTCCCTGAATAAAAGAAAATACCCAGACAAACCTTTAGCTCGACTCTAACGCATAAAAGATAAAGTTAAACGCGAAGGTAGAAAAGATTAAGTGGTACTTCTTGTAACCTTGACGTTTGTTATCAATCAACTGTTTGTTTACCTATTGAAAAAATACTTTCTAAATTTAGCAGCAATGTCCTAGACGATGAAAACTTCCATATATGCACATAAATACTCCTCTTCAAACGAAAAAAAAAGTATAGTCAAACAAAGCTAGATTTGAATTCATTTTATACCGCACGAGAATCACGGTAATCTCTTCCTACGTATTCATATGATAATCAGCCTCCATACTTATTTCAGAAATTCTTCTGCGCAACGTTGCAAGATTTACTCTAATAAAACTGTTTAAAATAAAACTATTATTTTATTTACTGAATAGTTTTCTTACATTAAATGATTTCCGAAAATACAGGTGATTATGTGCAATTTATTTTAAAATTTTAAATAAATAGTAGTAGTTTGTATTATAACCGCTAGTGGCGCTGTGTGAAAGCGTCATTTGGCCCGGTTTGAAGCCAACGCCAGACTACGGATTTACGCAGAAGGAATGGTGGAAAGATGGCGGCTCCCATTGTCAAGTGGAAGAAAATAGTTAATACAGCCGGACCGACACCACGGCCGCGACATGGACATCGCGCAGTAGCCATTAAAGATCTTATGATTGTTTTCGGCGGAGGAAATGAAGGAATCGTGGACGAACTTCACGTCTACAATACAAGTAAGTCAAGCCACTTTCTTGGGCTCCCGCCATTTTTTGCCTGGGCCCGCTTTCCTAGCAACAATAATAACTGAATAAATTTAAATTTCCCTGTCAACAACCAGTCAATATTAATGATGATTGTATCATTGAATGCCATTGTAAGAAATGCCATTTTATAAAAAATTTAAATTTTTAGTTGACAAACAGTTATTTTATAGAAAAAATATGGCGGCCTCTATCCGTTAATGTCAGGGACGCGCTTAGACGCCTCCTGTGTTTACAGCATAAGCTTCGCCATCTTTTATTTCAAAGCGCTAGTTTTGTGTGCAAACAAACTAGCAGACATCTTTTATGACAGTATTAGCAAACAAAGCCTACAATGTCAGTTAAACTGTATTAAAATTACTGTTAAATCTTAATTTATTGTTTAAGACTTGTATTTGTTTCCTCAGCTACGAACCAGTGGTTCATCCCGCCAGTGAAGGGAGACGTCCCGCCGGGATGTGCAGCTTACGGCTTTGTGGTGGATGGGACGCGAATTCTGGTCTTTGGAGGAATGGTCGAGTACGGGAAATATTCAAATGAGCTCTACGAGCTGCAAGCCAGCCGCTGGGAATGGAGGCGACTGAAACCTAAAGGTCCAGACACGATCCCCTGCCCTCGTTTGGGGCACAGTTTCACTCTGATCGGAAATCGAGTCTTCCTGTTCGGAGGCCTGGCCAATGAGAGCGAGGACCCGAAAAATAACATCCCGAGATACTTGAATGATCTCTGCATCCTGCACTTAACGCCGACAGGCCAGAAAGAGTACTGGGAGGTCCCGGAAATCTACGGGGAGCCCCCTTCCCCTCGAGAATCGCACACTGCAGTTGCCTACAACAAAGACGGAGGAAATCCGCAGCTGATTATCTACGGAGGAATGAGCGGCTGCCGTTTGGGAGACCTACACATTCTGGACGTCAATTCCATGACCTGGAACAACGTTGTTATTGAAGGCATTCCCCCTCTGCCGAGGTCGCTTCACACTGCAACACTTATCGGCCACCGAATGTTCGTTTTTGGAGGGTGGGTCCCACTGGTCATGGACGACCAGAAGATGCCAACTCTTGAGAAAGAGTGGAAATGCACAAACACGCTGGCCTGTCTCGACTTGGAGAAAATGGCCTGGGAGCCGTTAACCATGGAAGTGTATGACGACTCGGTACCTAGGGCTCGTGCTGGTCACTGCAGTGTGGCCATTCAGTCGAGGCTGTACATCTGGTCTGGAAGGGACGGCTACCGCAAAGCCTGGAACAACCAGGTCTGCTGCAAGGATCTGTGGTTTCTGGAGACGGAGAAGCCGCCAGCTCCAGGCAGAGTTCAGCTCGTCAGGGCCTCAACCAACACGCTAGAAGTTTGCTGGAGCTCTGTCCCCACAGCGGAGGCTTATCTGCTGCAGATTCAGAAGTACGAAGTCCCGCCCCAAGCTGCTGAAACCAAACCGGCAGTCCAGCCTCCGGCCAGTCCCACCCCAGTGAAACCTGCTACTCCGCAAACTCCCGGGACGGCAGGACGTGGTACCCCAGGCAATGTTGTCAGGGCTCGAGCCCCAGGCACATCCGGTCAGACGATTCGTATCATCGGACCTGGAGGCCAGACCCAAATCATCCGCCCTGCTGCTTCAGGTGCACAAGCAGGAATGACCGGAATCCAGGCCCTGGCTGCTGCAGCTGCCTCCACACCCCGTTTGCCTGCGCCGAACACCTCGACCACTGGCGCTGCTGGCGTGAGGGTAGCGCAGCCCACTCTGTTGACTTCTCAAGGAGTACGAGTAACTCCTGTTCCGGGATCAGTTGCCGGGACGCAGGCAGTGAGATTGGCGACGTCTGGAGCGACTATTCTGAAGCCTGGAACTAATCTCCAGACCATCCAGACGGTCGGAGGCAAACAGCTGATTCTCCAGAAAGCCGGGACGGCCGGAGGAGCTGGAGGTCAGCCGCAGATTGTGACGCTGGTGAAAACTAGCCAGGGAATGGCTGTCGCTACCGTCCCCAAGGGTGTAAGCTTGGTGCAAGCCAAATCAGAGGCTGGCGGTACCACTACCACAACCGTTGCTACCCAGGGCTCACCCCAGGTAGCCAAAGGACTGCCGCCGGGAGCTACGATCGTCAAACTGGTTGGAGGGCAACCGGGAGTCAAACCAGGGACCCCAGCCTCCCCGCAGACTCCGGGAGGGACCGTGAAGACTGTCTCTGGGACCGTGATGACGATCGGTGGCAAGCAGCAACTGGTGACTACGCAGAACATCGGTGGTAAGCAGACGATCGTCATCTCGAGAGCCGGAGCTCCAATCAAGACGCAGGGACAGGTGATTGTGGTGTCGACCAACGGTAACGCGCGACCGGCTCAGGTCGTCTCGACAGCCCAGGCGGGAGCCTCGGGTGCCACGCAGACGGTGAGCGTGCTCCCGTCCGGCCAGATCGCGACCGGACCCGGCGGAGTCAAGATGATCGTCGTCTCTTCGGCCAGTTTGAACGCCTCGTCCGGTGTGACCAACGTAGTGGCTGGCGGCAAACCCGTGACTGTCGCCTCTCCGGGAGGACAGACTGCTGTTGCCGGCAAAACCATCACCGTGGCGAGAGCGGCTGGACAACCCGGACAGCAAACGATCGCGATGGGAGGCAAGCCGATCACGCTGCAAGTCAACACGCCGACCGGTCAGAAGACCGTCACTCTGGTAACCAAGCCGGGAGCTGGAAACACCGCGACTCTGCCCGCGAACGTGGCTAAGCTGCTTGTAGGTGCAGGCGGAGGAGACGCTAAAGTTGTGCTGGTCCCGCAGAACACTGCTGCCGCACAGCCAACCGAAACTAGCGCTGATACTTCGAGCCAAACCGCTCAGAGCACCACGGTTCAGCCGTCGACTATGATGAATCTGTCGGACGGGCCTGTCACGTCAGATGCCGCACTCGCCGCTTTGGCTGCCGAGGCCGGACTGATTGACCCACCAGCTGAGCAGCCGGCAGAAGAGCCGGCCAACAACACGGCAGCCGTACCGACCGAGGACGAGCTTCAGCTGTTGGCCGGTATCGGAGAGCTGGAAAACGCGCCGGCAGCCGCGCAGCCGGAAGCTACCGAACCCTCTGAGTTACCCACCGAACCAGCACCTGCCGAAACATCGGCTCCGATGGAGGTTGATCCTCCAGCGGACAAGCCTGCGGAAGAAGCTAGCGAACCACCCAAAGTGGAGCTGGCGGAGGAGCCCTCGAGCGAAGACGCCAACAAAGGCGAAGGAGCTGCAGAAGTTGCCGAAGCAGCGGAGAAGAAGAGTGAGGAAGCGGCTGTCACGGAACCAGCGGAAAAGCAGGACGACGAACCTGCAGCTGGCGAACCGGAAGCTGCCGTGAAACCAGAGGAAGCTAAACCGGAAGAGATGGACACTTCCGCTCCCGCAGAAACCATCAAGGAGGAGCCGAAAGACGAACCTCCGCAGCCGGAAGAGACCGAACCGGAATCGTCTGCAGATCCCCTGGCGACCCTCGCCTCCGCAGCGGTCAGCACAGCCATGAAGCAGCAGCCCAGCGAACCGGAGACTGCAGCGGCCGTCCCAGAAAACGGCGTCAAATCCGAAGAAACGAAAGAATTTAAAAAGACCGATTCTGAGTGGTTAGACGTGGCGCTTGTCAAGGGAACCACTTTCACGGTGTCAGGCTTCCTAGTAGCTCCGGACGGAACCGAGCTCGAGGCTCAGATCGATTTCGAGACAGTGTCCCTGCCCGCTGACATCGAGCGGCGCATGAAGAAGTCGGACCTCGAAGCCGGGACCGCATACAAGTTCCGAGTGGCTGGCGTCAACTCGTGCGGGCGAGGGGGCTGGAGCGAAGTGTCGGCCTTCAAGACCTGCTTCCCGGGCTTCCCTGGCGCTCCGTCGGCCATAAAAATCTCAAAGTCCTCGGAAGGAGCCCATCTCTCGTGGGAGCCTCCGCAGAGCACCGCCGGTGAAATCACCGAGTATTCCGTCTACTTGGCTGTTAAGGGAACTGCTTCCAACCAGGTATCGTACCCGTTTTCCTTTTTTGTACTATTTTTTCTAAGATCTGAGTTTTTTCTTAGGCTACTGCGGGATCTTCTCAGCTGGCCTTTGTCCGCGTCTATTGCGGAGCCTCATCTCAGTGTACCGTACCGAATTCGTCCCTTTCTTCAGCTCACATCGACACAACCACCAAGCCAGCCATCATTTTCCGCATTGCTGCACGTAACGAAAAGGGATACGGACCAGCCACTCAAGTCAGGTGGCTCCAAGGTAATTAGTTATTCAAATTTGCGATTGTGAATATCATTAACCAATTTTACGGACTTGTGCTTGACAGATTCCAGCACCGCACCAACGTCTGGAAAGGGTGCAGTGAAGAGAAGCACCGAGGCGAAGACCCCGAGCGCTGGAACATCGAAACGACAGAAAGGAGAAGACTAAAAATAATCGCTTTTATATGATTTTTTTTCTGTTTTTTTTTCAATGAGAGATACTGTTGCTGACATGAAAGCCATATGAATGATGTCAATGGGGAAGTGCTGAGTGAGTGTTTCGGTTTCTGAATCTTTTTCTAAAACGACAAAAATTCCCCCAAAAAAAGTAAAGACGATTGCTTTTGTGCTTTTTCCTTATTTCTTTTAATTTCTTCTATTTTTTCCATTACGTTAAAGTGCTTGTGGTTGATGAGCGTTTTTTTTCCTGCTTCCCCCCTTTTTGTTCCATTGGATTTTGTGTCTATTTTCTCATATCTAGCTATGAAATTTATGAAGAGTTGCAAGTGACCATTGAATTATAACAGAAGTACCGTTTTTTTAAAAGGTTACTCACATATGCCTAGAACGAATATGAATCGTATTTTTTCATGAAATCGAGTTTACCGATGACTTGCAGGAAGATTGCTCCGACTTGCAATACACTTATTCTTTTTTGGTGAAATTACTGATTTCATCATTAAGTTATTTTTAGATATCCAGAACAGTTATCTGTTGTATTGGCTAGAAACAGGGAGTGTCACTGATAAGACAATTCATTATATCGATACCCGATCCTTTGAACGAGAACGACTAGTCGACTAACCTGAACGTTGAACACAAACAAGAGGTAAGCTCTTTCCCTAAAAATTTTATGTAAATATAACTCTAATTATACGTTTAGAAATTTAAATTATTAGTTATGAACAGTGATGATTAATTATTTCAGAAATTTTATTTACCCAATGCAATGTTTATATAACACTAAATGCGCATTTTTACACATGTCATACTTTTAATTTACTTATTTCGTATTTTATCCGCATTATTTAGCAATTTTAAAAAGATTATGTGGTTTTGGCGTAAGTTTGTTTTTTTTGTAATTTTCGTAATTTTGTGTAGTTATCGTCCGCAAATTATTTGGCGCCATATTTCAAGTTTTTGTTTACAAGCATCAGCGCCACCAAGCGTCAGGAATTTGAAATGTTTGTAAACAGTGGCAGGTCAAAGTGAACCATGCAAAACATTTCATCAGAAAATAAACATGGGAAATTTTTGCATATCAGCATCAGTGCTTCCAGTTTGCAGGGAAATTCCCTTAAAAAGGGAAAACTGGGTCTCAAAAAGGAAAATTAAGGGGAAAATACATAGAAGTATACCTTGATATCCTGGATGGAGGGGAAAAGGATACTTGATATCAACAAGGGAAAGGGAAAACCGTACCTCCTTTAAGAGATAACGGAAAACTAAAAATGGAAGCACTGATCAGCATTGTTGTTGCTGTTTTTACAGTCTGGTAACATTATACCTGATGAAATGAAAATAAACTTTATTTGGTTTCAGATTTTTAAAGTATGTATTCAAAGCACTGCCAAGCCTGTGACGCTATTTGCAATAGCGCTTCGCAGTGGGACCAACACATCCAAGGGACCAAACATTTAAAGAAAACTTTGAATACCCCACAATCACCGCTTCACACAAATCTCGCTTTACATTTGTCCCCTGTTGCCGCCTCAAGCTCTCAGTATGCGAACACTCGCCCAGATTTTAACTTTGCCGACGTCTCTCTTTCCGCCGACGATAGACGCAGGGACGTTTTAACTGAATCAGATGGTATAGCTTCTGTTTTCTTAATACGAACCCTTTTTCGTGAATTAATTACATTTTTTGTTATTTCAGGTTCGGAAAGCCTGTATCCAAAGCAGTGCCAATTTTGCAATGTTATTTGCAACAGTGCTTCACAATGGGACCAACATGTTCAAGGGACGAAACACCGAAAGAAAACAGCAGCTTCCCTGCACGTGCCAGTTCAACTGAATTTTTCAACAGCCTTTTCATCCCCTATGACCACAAACGTGAAGTATATCTACTGCGAGTACTGCCCAAACTTTGTCTGCAACGGTGTCAGTCCTTACGAAGACCACGTTCGAGGCAAAGGACATCTCGTCAACGTTCAGAAGGCCTTGGCAAATTCCAGTGACATTACTACAGCAACTAGCAGCGCGCCAAACGATAGACGACTGACCAACAAAGCTTCGGCTGTTGATGATTTACCCGTGGACGAAATGAAAATGTTCAGTATTTTAAGCTCCGTTCGAAAAGCTGACGAGTCAACTGCTTCTGATTACTTTGGACCAGATGTCATTTATATTCCCAAAGATAAGCCTATTTTATTTGAATAGTATTTGAAAAATTTACTGACTTGTTTACTATGCAATTTGAATATTAATACACTTTTTACCCAGCATTTACTACTTTTCGGTGTTACCTCTGAAACCCCCGTTACTGGAAAAGACGTAACCCACGTAAAAATGGCGGTGCCTTTTGTGGTGCTTTTAACAGTGCATTCAACGGTAATAAAACACCATTGCTCGGACCTATTCATACGTGAGAACATACACATTTGATATTTACTGGAAGAGTGTTGTAATTTCCATCGTATAGAAAATGAAGGTCGTATAATTTCCATTGTTCTCGTTTCTCTTATTTTCTTTTCACGACTTGTAGTACAAAAGCGAAACCTGTTTCTCAGATGAACCAAAAGCTTCTATTTACTTATCTTTTGTTCAGGGTTCCTACCGACCTGGAGAACCGGGAAATCAGGGAAAAATCAGGGAACTTGAGTTGCCACTCCACTCAGTTTTCGCTTAGTTTCAACTAACAAATTGCTCAACCGTCTAACGAATATCTTCCAGAAAGTATAATGCGTTTTAAAAAGTCAGGGAAAAATGGGAAAAATTATCAGGGAAATCGGGGAAAAGTCAGGGAATTTGATTAAGATCTTTCAGGTGGGAACCCTGTTGTCGAGTTTAAACAAAAAAATGTAGAAACTAAGCGACAGTTCTGAAAACTGTTTCAGGTTAAAGAGAAACGAGTGAAAGAGAGATTTTTTTCCCCCCATGATTTTCCCTCTTTTCTCCCCATATGCTTAAGACAAGTAACAAGACAAACATTCACTGTGTGTCTTTTTCCATATCTAGGTTAACACGTTTTCTCCAAACTCAACTGGGTTTAAATGCCTCATCATTTCCCTTTTCGATCATTTTTACAAACTTAGACCGCAACTTCTAGAAAAAACCCAAGTCTAGATTCTATGATACTTCCCAAGTCAAGGGGTCTGAAACTTTCTATAATCTTCGTACACCTAGGTCGTGTTATCACTGTTATCTTCATGTATCTCCATGTTATCTCCGTGTTATCAGATGTTATCCAATAATCTTCGTACACCTAGGTCGTGTTATCACTGTTATCAACCTGTTATCTCCGTGTTATCGTATGTTATCCAATAATCTTCGTACACCTAGGTCGTGTTATCATTGTTATCAACCTGTTATCTCCATGTTATTATATGTTATCAAATAATCTTCGTACACCTTAGGTCGTGTTATCAGTGTTCATCAACCTGTTATCTCCATATTATCTCCGTGTTATCACATGTTATCAAAATAATCTTCGTACACTTTTCCTCGGAGTTTCGGACCCCTTGTCCCAAGTAAAAATTTACTGTACTTTTCAACTATAGTGTGATACTCTAGTATTTGGCAATATAGTGCACTATAGTTTCACTATAATTTAACTATAGGACACTCTAGTTAAACTATAGTTTGACTCTAGTTCAGTACTGTAGTTTTCAACTATAGTGTGATACTCTAGTATTTTGCAACATAGTGCACTATAGTTTTACTATAGTTTAACTATAGGACACTCTAGTTAAACTATAGTTTTACTCCTAGTTCAGTACTGTAGTTTTCAATTATAGTGTGATGCTCTAGTATTTGGCAATATAGTGCACTATAGTTTTACTATAATTTAACTAAAGTGTCCTATAGTTAAACTATAGTTTTACTCTAGTTCAGTACTGTAATTTTCAACTATAGTGTGATACTTTAGTATTTTGCAACATAGTACATAGTTTTACTATAGTTTAACTATAGGACACTCTAGTTAAACTATAGTTTTACTCTAGCTCAGTACTGTAGTTTTCAACTATAGTGTGATACTCTAGTAATTTGCAACATAGTGCACTATAGTTTTACTATAATTTAACTAAAGTGTCCTATAGTTAAACTATAGTTTTACTCTAGTTCAGTACTGTAGTTTTCAACTATAGTGTGATACTCTAGTATTTTGCAATATAGTGCACTATAGTAAAATTTTTACTTGGGTTTTAAGAACCTCTGATTCAGTACCGAGGGGTCGAAAACTCCGAGGAAAAGTGTACGAAGATTATTCGATAACATATGATAACACGGAGATAACATGGAGATAACAGGTTGATAACAGCGATAACATGACCCAGGTGTACGAAGATTGTTCGAAGTTTCAGACCCTTTGTTCAGTACAGTACTCGATTACTTTATTCGTTTCAGTTTTACTTCGTTAATTAAGTTTTTTTTTTTTTTGGTCTGCTAATTACTAAGTAGCTTGTAGCCATAAGGACGTCGTTTTCAGGTCAGGAGGCCCTTTTTACTGACGACGAAATTTGATACAAGAGTCCATGTTGCCTGGAGGATTTGCCTATTTCAAAGCCTCAAATTATTATAGAACAGCATTTAAAAAAATTTATTCTTCCCTTAATTGTCAAGTCATCCAGGATCAATAAATTCAAAAGCTGAAACACCACGGTTCAGACATTTTTCAAATCTTCCCCCGGAGTCTTTCACTTGTAAACCGCAGTTTTCACTCAGTTATTGCAGACGAAAACTTGCTGGAAAAATTTGACGAATTTTCACACGATTTCAGAGAAAATGATTTAAATCGGTGAAATTTAAGTGCAGGTGAAAAGAGGTGTTTACAACTCAAAGCGGCTTGGCCGTGAAATCAACGAATATGGACTCTCCCGGTACAGATGTACCCGTTTTCAGTGCATCTGTACCGAAACACATCTGTTGGATGTTTCTATATAATATGTAGGGCGTTTTTAATAAAACATTTTACCTTGCCAGACGAAAATAGCTCTATTAGATAATGAAATTTGTTTTTATGGAGAGAAATGTGTCTTCTGGTGAACTGACGAGAAAATCTTCAATGGCACTGAAAATGGAAAAAAAAGTTTTGCTTTCGAAATAGATTTCTATTGATTTTTCCCTTTGGTATGGTTGATTGATTATTAAGAACCTTATAGCACATACAGCAAAACAGAATATTTTCACTCTTAAACCGCAGTGTACAGAACCGTTATACCTGAACAATCATAAAATGTACCAGTCAGACGATCGACTGAAATTACTATGAATTACGGTCAACGATTGGTTATTATTACAAGAGAGACAGCCAATGAGTGACTAGATAAAATCTAGGAAGTATCGGCGTTATGTCCTGTTCCAAAAGGTATACCAGAAACGAGTTCTTGGAATTCCTTTCTTTACCTGAGCTACACACTGAATTTTGGTTAGGTCTTATCCCGAGACCAACCCTTCTACTACGGACGGCTGAATGAAATACTAAAACGCTCAAATTTAACTTTTAAAATATATCAAAAAATCAGAAAAAAATCGAGAAATATTTTGGTGGTAACAAAAAAATTTTTTTAACAATTATTTTGGTGTTGGATTTTAGTAAAGTTGTCTGCTATAGAGGGACGGGCTTTTGGAACGGGCCCTATACCTCGTGGTCCATTGACCCACATAGGCGGACCGAGATCCACGCCCTTGCAAGTCAAGTCTTCCTCTTTGTTACCTGTCTTCTTGGTTCTTTTCCTTCTCTTCTTCCTCTTCTTTGCTTCTGCCTTCGTGTTGGTTTCAGTCATAAAGGTCAGTGCGTAAGACGCGGTTGCCCATCTTCATCTGGAACACAACGGTACTTCTTTCCACACAAATAAAAACCTTTGGCAAGGTTACCACCGCCTACCTTCACACTAAACGCCCTATAACATTCCAACTCGTTTTCCCCGTAAATTGTCATTAATAGCCTTATACACACACAAAGAGGCAACTTTCAATGATCCTATATGCAAAATACCTTTTTAACAGCAAATCTCAGGGTTGAATACTTTGGGGTTAGTCTTGAATATCGGAGCTTCTTGGACTGAACAACTTGTTATCAGCTGTTATCAGAGGGGGTCTTTAGAAGACGGGAAAGTATGACTTGGGGGCCAGCGGGGCAAAAATAAGAATATGGCTCACAAGACTGGCCTCTCGCAGTGCCAGTCGAGAAACCGTCCCGGTCTGTAGCGGCGAAATCTCGGCTGGGAATTTTCTCTATTCCAACTTGATTTCTTGCTGCTAAATACTCGTCCATCTGTGGGGGGTGTAAAATTCTCAATCTTACAACTTACCGCCATTTTTAACTTGTTGAATTTAATTTTTGAAAAAAAAGCGGAAAAATGAAAGCCACTCCGCACTGAACAACCCATAAGCAGATATCATGGAAGCGCTGATCGTCTGATACAATTTCCTGGATAATTTCGCGTGTGTTTGAATTTCTGCCAAAATTTGTGCAAAAAAAACTGAGTTATTAGTTTCTGGAAGATTATTTGCAAAATATTATAAAATGACACATCCAGCATTATCAAACAGACTATCGAACAAAGTGGCAGCCTCGCCGGTCAAGTTACGGAAACCTTCCGGATGTCTTCAGCGAGTAGCTCGAAGAATCACCGGATCCATGGAAATCCTATTCTACAGGTAAAATGATATATATATCATCCACACGATAATTCATACATTATTTAATACCATTCATGCAGTAATTCAGCTATTAAAATATAATTTATTACACATATATTTCGATACGAAACGCTTAGGCTGAGATAGACGTCTGCCCAGATTAATATTTTATTGTAGTATTATTTTATAATATTTTTATAATTTTATTATGTCACAGTGCTATTTCTGGACATGACTGTGATATACACTGTTGTACCTGGAGGACAAGAGTGGTGTTAAAGTGGAGGATTTTTCCAGGGGAAGAATATGGGTTATGGTGGTATAGTGGTATAGTGGTATTGCTGTAGGGACTTCTTTTCAAGGGCTATTACAAGAAGAGGCAACATAATGCAATGACCCGTTAGCCTAGTGGAGCATCATCTCCCAACATCGGTGCGGGGGTCCGAAACAGTTGATAACACGCTGATAACAAGTGATAACATCTCCGAATTCACGAATGTTTAGATCCTATGAATGAGTTTCACGATGATTATCTGATAACAGGGAGATACCAAGTTGATAACAGGTGATAACATCTCCAAATTGGATCCTATGAATGAGTTCTAAGATGATTATCTGATAACAGGGAGATAACCAGTTGATAACAGGTGATAGCATCTCCGAATTCAGGAATGTTTGGATCCTATGAATAAGTTCTATGATGATTATCTGATAATAGGGAGATAACAAGTTGATAACAGGTGATAACATCTGCGAATTCACGAATGTTTGGATCCTATGAATAAGTTCTATGATGATTATCTGATAACAGGGAGATAACAAGTTGATAACAGGTGAAAACATCTCCAAATTCACGAATGTTTGGATCCTATGAATGAGTTCCACGATGATTATCTGATAACAGGGAGATAACAAGTTGATAACACGCTGATAACAGGTGATAACATCTCCAAATTCACGAATGTTTGGATCCTATGAATGAGTTTCACGATGATTATCTGATAACATAATGATAACAGGTGATAACATCTCCAAATTCACGAATGTTTGGATCCTATGAATGAGTTCCACGATGATTATCTGATAACAGGGAGATAACCAGTTGATAACAGGTGATAACATCTGCGAATTCACGAATGTTTGGATCCTATGAATGAGTTCCACGATGATTATCTGATAACACACTGATAACAGATGATAACATCTCCAAATTCACGAGTGTTTGGATCCTATGAAAAAGTTCCACGATGATTATCCGATAACAGGGAGATAACAAGTTGATAATACGCTGATAACAGGTGATAACATCTCCAGATTCACGAATGTTTGGATCCTATGAATGAGTTCCACGATGATTATCCGATAACAGGTTGATAACCAGTTGATAACACGCTGATAACAGGTGATAACATCTCCAAATTCACGAATGTTTGGATCCTATGAATGAGTTCCACGATGATTATCTGATAACAGGGAGATAACAAGTTGATAACGAGTTGATAACAAGTGATAACATCTCCAAATTCACGAATGTTTGGATCCTATGAAAAAGTCCCACGATGATTATCCGATAACAGGGAGATACCAAGTTGATAACCAGTTGATAACAGGTGATAACATCATCTTGGGGTGCGGGTGTAGATTATGGGTAAGTTGCTGACCCCGTGTTGATCGTCTACGGGGGGGCTCGCTAGGAAAAACACCTCCAGAAATACGCCGCCATTGCACCGAATAACGGGAACTATTTTCTGAATAATTTTTTTTTCTCCTAGCGTTTACCTGTCATAAAAAAAATTAGTTGCATTAAATAGCACTAGGTAAATTCTTTAATTATATGTAATATATTAATGACATTACTATAATACGTAGGCTAGTTGTCTATAAACAGTTAACAGATACCACAGATTTTATATATTAAGAGTTATAACAATTATTTAATAAAATAAATTATATTTAAGGATTTTAATTATATTACAATTTATTTTTATATTTAATTTATAATATTTATGAATTTTTGTACATTTTTTTTTGCAACTTTATGACTTGGCGCGTTTGAAGTTTGAACTTCGCGCCAGTTTTTTCTTGTTTCCAGTCAAGCGATCTGATTGGTGCGCGAGATTTTGAATTCTGTCCTTTGATTGGATGTTAGGATTAATTATGACGAAATAGCATTTTAAACGGTAAAATTGAAATGTGTGAGAAATATTTAGTGTTTTTTCGTCAGGTCAAAGATTGCCCTGCGGTACGAAACTTCGATCAACAACGACGAGATTCTGGTGATTCTTGATTCAACACCAGTGTTTCCCCTTTTCAGTTTTCCCTTTTTCCCCTCTTCCCTTATCTTTCCCCTTTTTCCCCCCCTTCGTGCAAGAATGTACAGGGTCTAGATTTCCTCTTTACTCTCTTCTCTCTGTCTTCCCTTATCTTTCCCCTTTTTCCCCCCTCCGTGCAAGAACTTACAGTGGTCTAGATTTCCTCTTTTACTCTCTTGTCTTCGTCTTCCCTTTTCAGACTCCGTTTCCCCCCGCTTTTTCAGGGAACTTCCCTGCAAAAGTGGAAACACTTGTTCAACACACCACACACGGTTCTTCACACGGAATCAAGAATCTTTGCAAGAATCTTATGAGATCACTGGACAAACCTAAACTAATTTACGATATTTTTTTTCTGCTTTTGATTGTGTTGTTGTACGACTTACTCCACTGGCCTCATTTTCTCCTTCAACACAAGTTAACAAGTTTCCTTCCGTATATTATTTATAAGATTCTGGTTTTTATTTCCCTGCCCAGTTTCTTACTATTTCAAATCTAATTCAACTGGGGAAAAAAAAGGAAACTGGAAAACTTCAAATATACAAAATGTTGAAAGAAAAGTAGCCTAGAAATTAAGAAAAAAGAAAATAACTGGTTCAAGCTGAATATTCAAAACTTAGAGTCTCAACCCAGCTTCTTCCATCATTTCTTTCTTATCCAGAGTATAAAATAATTTCACAGTTTTTCACTTTCACTAGTATTAAATCTGAATTTAGCACTTTCACTGTTAACATGTGAGTCAAGGATTCATTTGAATCTAACAGTGAAAACTAAGTTTTATTACTGCAAAAAACGTGACTGTATTCGAGTAACGCTATTTAACTTAGTAACGCGTATAAACCTTGGCTAATTTTAATTTAAAGTGATTTAATTAATTAACTTTTTTTTTGTAGAATTGGATACGCCATAGGCTTCCGGCCATGGTGGACATTACTGGGTGCGTTAATATTATCGGGGATTCTGGGCGGCGGATTAGTTTTCTGGCGGGAGGAGCGCGACAAAGTGGCGCTGTGGACCACGGACGATTCGCGGATCCGCCGCAATGCTCACTGGGTCGACAACCACTTCACCGACGACGTCCGTTACGAGAGCGTCATCATCGCTGCCGATAACGTCCTGCGCCCTGACGTCCTAATCTATGTAACCGCGTAACCCTTTGAACCTGAAACTTAATAAATAAATATATATAAATTAATAAATAAAATAAATTAATAAATAGTCAATAAAGAATATGCTAAAGGCGCGCCTCCCACCCCCTCTATAGCGGACACCTTTAATAAATCAGATTTAGAAAATTTTGAAATTTTTTCGGTATAAAAGTGTTTCGCAGATTTTTCTTTGATTTTGCCAAATATTTTTGAATGAAATTTTGCTTAAATTTGTATTTAAATCGCCTGTCCGTTGTAGAGAGGCTGGTCTTTGAGCGGTAAACGGGCGCCTCTCTATAGCGGACGGCAAAATTAAATTAAATTTCCAAATATTTCGACAAGTTTTTTCTGCAGAAATATTTCGATGATTTTTTTCTTGATTTTTCCAAGTACTTTGAGTGAGTTCTTGGAAAAATCCTTTAGCCGAAAATTTATTTTATTCGTGTGTCCGTAGTAGAGGGGCTAGTCTTCAGTGAAATTTTTTTCGCATAATTCCTGTAAGACAATCCTACCATTCCTAATGATAATAATATTAATATAATAACATTTTAATAGAATAAGTTATGTTTATGTAACAGATTGCTGAATTAGATCAACATATCAAGAATATGACTACAGCCAAAGGACATGGGTGGACCGACGTTTGCGCTCGGTAGGAAATCTTTATTTAAATATCCAACAGTTATTGTATACTTCTAAAAACATTAAAAACTCTTAAAAATTCATATTAGTCATAAAATTATTTTAAATAATGCTTTTACCAATTATTCCTAATTTTTTACTTATTTTAAATGTAAAGAAACGACTTGGGAGTGGTTCAATAGTATAAAAATAATCAAAATAAATTAAAAATATTTATTAATAATGTTAAAAACTTTGAAATATTCCCGGTAACTAAATATTGTGCAATAAATGAAATATTTTATTTTGCTTCTAATTATTTTTATTTGGCAATGTTCCAAGAATGTAAACAAACCGGATTTTTCAAAAATTCCCGCTAACATGAAAACCCCATTGCCAAACTTTCCCTTTCGTTTAAGTTTTTATAAGTGGCCTTGCATAAAATCAGGTTTTCGTCATTTGCAAACTCCATGTGCAAATTTTGCTTCTATTTCGTCACAACCATGCTATATTTGGTAAAAATTTCATGTTTCTGTAAGATTGATGAGTATTTTGTTTTCTCAGTTACGGGATCTCGCACAAGCATCGTCAACAGAAACGGGAAACGACTCTCGGGATTTTTGATAAACTCAGTGCCGGTCAGCAGGAAAACTTTTCGTCATGGACTACAGGCGGCGGAAGTTTGCTCAACTCGGATCTCGACATCGACTTATCGCAGCTCGACTTCAGCAACGTCTTTGCTGCTTCGGGAGATTCTGGTGGTTCGCTTCTAGGTTCGGGTAGCGAGCACTTGCTCAACGCTATCGCGAGTCCCGACAACTGCCTCTTTCGCAACATTCTCCAAATCTGGAAGGGGGACTTGCAGCGAATACAAAACGCAACCTTGGAGCAGATTCTTCGGGACGTGAACATTGCCATAAAAAGCAGGTACTTCAATTCAAGGATAACATACTAGCAAAAGTCACAGGAAAATAATTGCTTAGCTCAGTTTTAATGTATAAACACAGAACTTTCTCTTTAAGAGTGTGTTAGTGAAGGTTAAGGTTGAGGTAGGCTTCCTCGACTTCCTCGCTCCTCGATCCTCGAGATGCAGGAAAGCTGAATCTTCAACTTAACTGTACACCTAACTTAATTGTCATGGATCGCATAAAGTTTCATTATTATTGTTCAAAAATTTTACATTTACTTTTCAATTTTTTTTATAGCGAGCATCTGAGTGATGCAGAATCGATCGCTTACCTTCTTTCGGACATTGAGAAGAATGCGAAAGGTGATATCATCAGGGCTGGTGCTACTTTAGTCACCTGGTTAGTCGATAATGATAAAAAGGTACTCTTTTTAATATTCCCCTTTATGCTTACACCCCAAAAAATATGAAAAATACAAGATTTTCTATTAAATAAAATAACTGTATTAATTTAATTCCTTAAAATTTCAGAATGCCACAGAATACGATGAATGGGAACGTGAATTTGTTCAGAGGACCGTTCACAGCAACTCTACACTGCCACCCGGTGTGAAGTTATACACACTCGCCACGCGCAGGTAAATCTAATTGTTAAAATTCTCAAAAACTATTAATTTATTTTTATGATTTATTGTAGTTACGATGACGCCATTGTCGACACACTGGGCAGCGACCTTCGCGTTTTAACTGCAGGATTTTCTCTGATTATTTTATACGTGGCTGTTTCGTTGGGAAGGTTCAATTGCGTCCAGCAGCGGGTTAGTAAATTAATTACATTAAAATTTCATATTTTATTAATTACAATTAACTTTTAGTGTTTGCTATCCGTGGCTGGAGTCTCTGTTGTAGGACTTGCTATCATAGCTTCTTATGGACTCTGTTTTTATATGGGAGTTTTCTACGGTCCTGTTCATCCGATCCTGCCTTTCCTGCTGCTAGGCATAGGCGTTGATGATATGTTCGTTATTATTCAGGTTTGCTGCTCCTCAACCAATCAGCAAATTTATAAACTGATATATATTTAACGTTACCCAATAGGCTCTTGATAATCTAACGGCTGAAGAACGAAAACGAAGTGTTCCAGAACGTATTGGACTGACCATGAAACATGCTGGAGTCTCTGTAACCGTTACTTCGGTTACTGATATCGTCGCATTCGCTATTGGAGCCACCACTGTAATCATTAGAAATTAATTACATAATTAATTATATAATTAAAAATATAATTAAAATGAATTACAATTTAAAATAACGTGTACAACAATTAATAATAGTAGGTATTATCGTAGATAGCTAAGTTGCCTTTGTCCCGTCATTTGTAATTGTAGTCATATCGATTCTGCAGGACAAATCTTCAGAATGACGGGACAAAGACACTTGGATTACTTACGCTACTTCTAGTACCATTACTAACTACTACTACTGCTACTACTAAATTGTAGTAGTAGTACTATCCTACTACTACTGTTACTATACTACTGACAGCAGCAACCACTACTACTACTACTACTACCACTACTACTACTGCTACTACTACTACTTCCCCAACTGCTACTAGAACTATACTACTACTACTACTACTACTACTACTACCACTACTACTACTACTACTACTTCCCCACTACTACTAGAACTATACTACTACCAAAACTACTACTAGTACAACAACCCCTGATGTTATCTTATGTTAGTACTGATTTTTTTTTTTTTTTTTTTTTTTTTTTTTTTTTTTTTTTAGGGGATGCCCGCTCTTCGTTCGTTTTGTATCAATGCAACAACGGGGATTCTGATTTTTATTTCTGCTGGTTGTGACTTTTTTCGCCGCCATTACTGCCATTGACGAACGCAGACAAGAAAGTTTACGCGATGGATTCTTCTTCCGCAAACAAAAGGAAAAATGGCAACCGTCCCAGTGTTCCCGAAGAGAAATGCTCAAATTCTTCTTTGATAAATTCTACTCGCCATTTCTGTTCAAAACTCCCGTAAAGGTAATTAGCCGAATCAGTGAAGCGGATAATTAGTTAAATCTGCCATTAGCCAATTAAATCAACGAGCAGCTTTTGATCAACCAATAATTAGTGAGCGAAAATGATAGACATTATTACTACTAATACTACTACTATCATTATTATTTGTATTATTTTATTACTCCTATTCATTCTTATTATAGTATTATTTCATATTATTATTATTATTATTATTATTATTTTCCAGGTTATGGTGTTGGTTGTCACGGCTGTATTTGTTGGAGTCAATACTTGGGGTATTTTACAACTGGAGCGAAATTTCGATCCCAATTGGTACTTGAAGGAAGGATCGTATCCCATGCAGTATTTCAACGCCATGAAACAGTACTTTCCGGAGAATGGAGAGCGAGCTGCTATTTACGTTGGTAAATAATAATAATATTTATTGCAAATAATAACTTATAATATAAGAAATGTTGATGTTTGTGTGTATTAAATAGGTTAATTATAATTTTAAATGTCTAATGGTATAGAAGTGGTGAGAAAAAAAAATCCGTAACGAGTAGATGTAGGTCGCCTTTGTCCCGTGATAACAGGTAATTGCCATGTGAATGCTCCATGGCAAATATTCTAAATGACGGGACAAAGACAACACCTGGTTCACTTACACTACTACTACTACTACTGCTACTACTACTACTACTACTACTGCTACTACTGCTACTACTACTACTGCTACTACTGCTACTACTACTACTGCTACTACTACTACTATTACTACTGCTACTACTACTACTACTACTACTACTACTACCACCACCACCACTAGTACTACTACCACTGCGACCACTACTACACCTACACCTGTGACGTACTACAACATCTACTACCATGGCCATACGACTATTACTACTACAACAATCAACAACAACAAAAACTACTACTACGACAACTACAGTACTACCACTACTGTGACTATGACTGCCCTTACTACTACTACTATTTCCACTACTACCACTACTTCTTCTACTATCACTACCACTTCTTCTACTATTACTACTACAAATACTACTACTACTCCACTACTTCCACTACTACCACTACTTTTTTAAATTTAAATAGTCAGCCTACTCGATTAATGCATCGAGTGTTGCTGACATACTACCACTACTTCTTTACTATCACTACCACTACTTCTACTACTACTACTACTGCAAATACTACTACTACTCTACTGCTTCCACTACTATTACTATTACTATAAAGGCATTTTTTTCTCTAAAAGGGAGGATCGATTACATCGACAACACCAACGAGCTGAACCGAATGGTAGATTTACTACGCAAAAACATCTACGTCAAATCAACGTCAGTGAAATTCTGGCACGAGGAGTTTCAACTGTGGCTAAACAACACCAGAAAAGGTTCGATACAACTTTCTATATACCATATATTATACTATGATTTTTTTTAAAAATGATTTTTGCAGTTGGATTCCCTTCTGAAGACAAGAACTTCAAATCTTTGCTCCAGGAATTTTTGTTTTCTCCAGAAGGTCGCCAATATGTCCAGGACATTAAAATCGAGGGAAGCATTTTCGATTCTCCAGCGGATTACAACATCACGGTACGTGTTATCACCCCTGTTATCAACATGTTATCATCATGTTATCAACGTGTTATGTTTGCAGGCTTCCAGAGTCCGGTTCAGCCATTTGGCGCTTCATAATTCGACGGTGAAGAACTTTGCCCTGGAATCGATCCTGTCGCTGGAAGAAGAAATTTTCTTTGGAGAAAAAGCCGAACCCTCGTATCCCAGTCCTTTCACTTACGTCTACATCGAATGGGAAGCCAACAAAGTAATTTGTTAAATAATTATATTTATTGTTGTTCACGTACTGGTGTGGGAACGTCTTTTGGAATCACGGGACAAAGGCGCAGGATAGGGAAATAAATGTAATAAAGCATATGGGGAATATGTAACTTTGTCTCGTTATTTCTAAGGCTTGAGTTGGTATGCAGTTTTAGAAATCACGAGACAAGGGCCCAGCAAAGGAGAAACATAGCGCCTTTGTCCCGTGATACTGAAGACTAGCCTTGGTACACAAACTTACGAATAGCGGGACAAAGGCCCAACACGAGTTACAACACAAGCGCCTTTGTCCCGTGATACCTAAGAGTTGCCTTGGTACACAAACTTAAAAATAACGGGACAAAGGCTTCCTTATAGGGGCGTTGTATTTCCACAAACTTTATCGATAAATTACTTCTTAAATAATCGATCAAACTTAAGAATAACTGAACAAATAAAACGTTACTATTCAATTTAATTTGATAATAATGCAATAAAATAAATTAACATCTTGTTTTTTTTTTTTTTGCAGGTAATAAGTAACGAGCTGATCCGCAACCTGGGTCTGACCATGTTAGCCGTGCTGATCGTCACCTTGGTGCTAATTGCCGATCTAATCACTGTCATCTGGGTCTTCACCTGCATTGCCTTCACTCTGGTCGACGTCTTGGGCCTCATGTACTTCTGGGGACTCACCGTAGAAATCGTCACCTCCATCATCATCATTTTAGCTGCTGGACTCGCTGTAGACTACGCTGCTCACATTGGACATACCTTCACTACCCTCTATGGCTCTAGATCAAGTAAATTCACTAACTTTTCACTATATTTAGTTTATTCAAATATATTTTAGTACAAGAACGTTAAATACGTATTAATAAATTAATTATAAATATTATTTTTTTTTGCAGAAAGAGCCCGTGTAACGCTATCGAGGATGGGCCCTGCAGTCTGGAACGGTGGATTTTCTACATTTTTAGCTTTTGTTTTGTTGGCTAACAGCGATTCTTACGTCTTCACTACATTCTTCAAGGTAAATTCAGCAAAAAATTTCATCAATTGACGTCAATTGACATATTTTTTCTATTTATTTCAGCTCTTCTTCAGCGTTGTGGTTTTTGGGCTTTTCCACGGGTTGGCCTATTTGCCGGTGATTCTCAGCTGGTTTGGACCTTCCGAGCGAACTGACGCGTCAATTGATGGCGACGCACCGTCAATTGACGCTACACGACCGCCAGTCTCCAAACAAATCTCTATTTATGTCTTGGGAAACGATAGTCCGGCCAGATTTGCAGACGGGCAGGTAAATATAATTAATTTTAATAATTTATAGATTATTTTCATATTAATAGTAATAACAAAAATCAAATAAAATATGTTTAACTTAATTTAATAATAATTAAGAGTGACTATTGATAAAAATAAAGGTTCTAAAATGTTAATGGAGAGTTGACGTGCCGCAGCATAGGATTTGCGCGGCTTTTGTGAAATGTCCCCACAACTGAGTTAAGTCCTCTTATCAACAGACTAAGATAAAACTTATCACGTTTTTGCCTGCAGGAACGCAGTGTGAACAAGTCAGGCCTCACAAGCACACTCATAAATAGCTCACTCAGTGAAAACTTGGATTAAAAACTAATTAAATTCGTTTATTTCAAGTTTGCCAAACGCTCGGATATCCTCAACCGCATCCTTATGGAGAAAAATCGTTCCTGGCCCAGGGGAGCTGCTCCAGCCAATCAGGATGAGCCTCCATTTATTCCGCAGCCTGATTACACGCCCCTGCCCCGTCGGCGAGACTTAGCAGCCCCTGAATCGACGAAATCTCTAGCCAGTATCACTGAATCGGAAACGGAGGTGTCGGATATCGGTCAGCGAGTGTGGCATCACCCGCAGTGGGTCTCGGCTTCCAGTCAGTTCGACGCGCGCAAGTGGAGCTCCGCGCTGGCGAAACGCCTGTCCATGGAGGCGCAACGCCGTCACG
Source organism: Eulimnadia texana (assembly GCA_002872375.1). Lineage (NCBI taxonomy): Eukaryota > Metazoa > Arthropoda > Branchiopoda > Diplostraca > Limnadiidae > Eulimnadia > Eulimnadia texana. Next base: position 18,305,697 of record NKDA01000001.1, read on the forward strand.
CGGACCGCGCCGAGAAGCTGAGAACTCAGATCGGTGAGGAGCTGGACCGTTTCGAATCGGAAATGGACTCCTACCTGGATAACTCCGCTTCCGCTTCCGCTTCCGGAAGCCAGGCACCGGAAGCGGAAGTCACGCCTTCCGGAGCTTCCGGAAGCAGTTCCGGTACCCCCAAACCAACTAATGATGACGATTCGCGGGACCAGGAGAGTCTGGAATCCGGATACATGTCTTCATACGTCGGTCGTCGATACTGAAAATATTCCGCAAAAAAAAGCCAAAATCTTTTTTCGTACATTTCCGTTTTTTTTGTAAAGTAGATTTTTAGCATTTTTTTTTGCAATTAAAATTATTATTTAAATTAAATATCATTGAAAATTTGTTGCTGTGCTCAAAAGTTGAACCAAGTGCTATTTTGATTTTGATTAACTTTAAAATTTAAATAGATTAATCATGTTTTTTTTCAAAATGAATTAAAATTGTTTGATTATAAACAAGAAAAGATTTTAAATTTTTTTTTTCTGTATTTTTCCCCTCAAATTGACTTCACTCTTCATAAGACCGAAAAAAAATCAGCAGCAGCAGCAGCATAACAGCCAGGGACAAAAAAAAATCCACTTTTTCCAGCATTTTTCAAAGCTTTTTTCAGAAAAAAAATCAACATCTAAAACAAATGGTGCCAAACTTAACTTTTTTTCTCAATTTTTTTTTCAATTTAAATTTACTAGCAGATCTTCCGTGACAGTAAGAACCTAATTGAGAGTGGCTAAGGGGTGGGGGGGCAAAAGAGGTTCTGAAAGACCTTTTTACTAATCCAGAAAAAAATGAATTAAAATTAAATTTAATTAACATTAGACTTGTCCCTCCTCTCTCTCCTGTCTTATGGATTCTATACATACTCAGATACAAAGCATAATTGATTCCAGCTTTTTTTTTTCGTTTCAGCCTAAACAGTGGGGGAAGTAAAGTGCGATATTTACATGTACAGAAAGCTGTGCACGAGACAAACACACGCTGGGCTAAGCTTTAGTCAGGGGGGAGGGCAAGCAAATTTATTTTTTTAAGCGAAAAACTTAAGACTTTTTCCTAATGGAAAGGAATGGCACTGCAGAGAAAAAAATCTATGGAATGGAGAGAAATTTTGTTTGCTGTGATTTTTTTTGGGGGGGTTTAGACCATAACTACTTCGTCCTTGCCGAGAAAGAGAAAGGGGAACTGGTCGATCATGGCTTGAACCGTGTCCTCGAGGTGTGGGCGCATCGACTCGAACCGTCCCATGTCGGTGAACTCGAAAGGCAGCAGCGTGGGCCACCAGCAAATCGCCAGGTTCTTAGAGTCCATGCTGTTGGCTTTGCAATTTTCCGCAATTCTAACAAAAGAAAAATCAAAACTTATTAATCTGTTCCATACTTATCTTTTGCATTTATCTAATTTATCTATTTTATTTATTTTCTTGATTTAATTTATTTATTTCATTATTTATCATAATATTAATTTAAATTCTCGATTTATTTCGTAGTTATATTTTGCATTAATTTAATTTTATTCATCTTTTCAAATTTAAAACATACTTAGAGCTTTTTCATCTCTAAAACAATAAATAAATTAACAATTAATACTTAATTTTGAATCAATTGTGAATTCTTAATCTTTATTCATTAAAAATTTACTGAAAATAAACTAAAATTAAATTGAAAAAAGCTGATTATTTACCTGACAAAGTGATGAAAGATGAATTTGAGAACGTCAAATCTGGCTGTCGAGAGTTTGCGTAAAAGCCCGCGAAGGTTCAGCAAGCGAATGCTTCGGTCTGCTGTCACTAAAAGCCAAAAAAGTTAACTAAATTCGTATTTAAATAATATAATTAATTATTAAGGTTACAATAAATTAAGAATAAAATACAAAAATGCCAGAATACAAGAAAAAATAATTCAAACCATAAATTAACTGATTTTCTTAATTACCGCGCTTGAAATTAAATTAAGGATAAGATATAATAATTACTTGAGATTTCTTCTAGTTCGTCCATTTGCTCAGGCGTCAGCACGGGCGGTAAACGTTTCGAGAAGAAATCCTTCAGCGCAGTGGCAACGGCATTGACGGCAATGTCTAGGTCGCGGATATTCACATTCGGATCTAAACACACAAACCACTTCAGACGAAAAATTCCATTTAAAATACTGAAATATCGGCTTGCCTTCATCAAACTTCTGGAAGAGGATATCGACATGGGCTCGATTTCCGGGGACTCGGTAAATGCCTTCCGAGTCAAGGCCTTCCTCTTCGATAAACGCCACACATTTTTCCAGGAACAGGGGGACAGACCTGCCTTCCGCTTGAACGATATCTTCTAGCGTCGGTGCCGGGGCCGATTTTGCATTGTTTGAGCCTTTCGTTTTACGTTTTCGTTCCCGCTCCTTTTCTTTTTCCTTTTCTCTTCTCTGCCTCTCCTCTTCTTTCTGCCTGCGCTTTTCCAACTTTTCGTCTTCTTTCGCCTTGGCCTTGTCCCTCCTCCGCTGAATCGACTGGTCCCGATCACCCGCAGGGGCCGAGTCCTTCTCCCGTTGACGATTCATGAATCCCATCTAAAAATCCAATTTGATTAATAATATTATTTAACTTAGTTGAAGTTCATGAAAAATTGTACCATTGGAGATCCTGTGTCCTTTTCCCGGGGAGACGAGACGTCCAGACTCGACTCATCGTCGGGATGGGTCGAATATATGGGATCCCGAAGTTTGGCTATTTAATAGAAGAAGGCCTCATTATAATCCAAACACTTAATTTGAAAAAATTCTTCTAAGTTTTACCTACATGCAATAGGAAAGAAAGTAAAACCCAGAAACCAAGTTTCGCAAGTCAGATAAGTACAAGCTGAACTACTTAACGTCTCGACTAAAAGTTATCGAGGGAAGCGTTTTCTTCGATGCATAAATAAATACCAAAATTCTAACACTAAATAAATCGATATCACTTCATGCAAAACGTTACGAAGGGTTTAAACGAAGATCTAAAAACGTCAGAATTTGAAACACTAAGTAAATTAAAATCCCCAAGCTTCGTTTTTTGTTAACGAGAAGTCAAAGAACCGAGTCTCCGCATGCTAAAAGTGAAGGGGAAAATCCCCGAGACGAGGGGAAGAAGCCGATGTGGGGAAGACGATGGGTAACCTGGAGGGGAGGTTCCCCTTTGTTACCTTTATCAATGGTTCCGGTGATTCTGGACGAGAGGGGGAGTGGGATGCCGGGGGGAGGGGCCTGACTGAAGGAGGCGGGGAGGGGAGGGACGCGGGGGGTGGCCACAGGGATGGCCGTCCGTTTGCGTCGGGGTCTTTTGTGGGACGAAGACTTGCGCTGCGAGCGGGAGGCGGAGTCCAGGCCCTGAGCCCCGCCCCTGCGCTCGGGCGAGCTCCAATCGCTATCCGAGTCTGTGTAATTGGCTGCAGAAACCAAAAAATTTTGCAACCAACAAAAACAACACCTTTTTATGAGATAACCCCACCCACATCTTCTGATCATTCGTTAATTTCTTCGCACCAATATTTTTTAAATATTTTATTTAATTATTTATTTATATTTATATTTTACTTTTAAATTGAATTTTATTTTATTTTTATTTTATAATATTTTAATTTTTACAATAAAGTAATAAAAAAATAAATGATCATACCAGGTTTGCCTTTCTCTCGTCGGTATCGTGCAGTCCGAGATTTGGAGGTCGACGTAGCAGGTAGCACAACGTCGGGGGTATAGTTGTACTCTCCATCATAAGAGCCGAAATGTCCTCGCTGGGCATGGCTTTCCTTCATCTAGAACCAATACAAGCAGGTTACAAGTTAAGCCGCTAACAAATGCAACTAGGAAAAGTGAAGAAGGTAAAATGCAGTGTTTCCACTTTCAATTTCCGCCTTTTTCCCTCTTGCCTTATTTCCCCCTCTGCGCTAGAAGACAGGCTGCAGTTCTAGATTTTCCCTTTTTCCCTCTTCTTTTATTTTCCCCTTTTCAGAGCCCATCTTCCCGTTTTTCAGGGAACTTCCCTCCAAAGTGGAAACACTGGTAAAATGAAGAAGGCGCGGAGTTAAAGGTGGAGAGGAGTGGGTAGAGGGTTTAAATCTAACCTGCGGGGTCCCAGGACTGAGTTGTAGCTCAAGGTCCTCGTTTTCAGGGGTGGCAAGAGGGGCGATGGAGGAGAGAAGCAGCCCGGACTTGAGGAGAGGGGCTCGGGTTGTTGTATGAGATCCACCCACCTTAGCCAATCGGGGAGGAGGCAAGGGTGGAGCCACACCCGCTCCACCTCCAGAAGCAGCCAGTTCTTTGCTAGAGACTTTCATGCGACTGATGGCGTCCGTCACGTTGGCGTAGTCCTTCAGGTTGAGCTTTCCTGGAGGCTGCTGTTGCTGCTGCTGCTGAAAAACGAGTGAAATATCAAATAATAATAATATACCATATTTAATGTATTTATTAATTATAACTTATATATTATATTACATTGTATTATGTTTACACTATTCTATTATTATAATCATTTATAATCATACACAAATATTTATAAAATGTTTTATACCCTGGCTGTATGGGGTGTGTGTGTTCCAGGCGGAACTGCAGGAAGCTGCTGTGTTCCCGGAAATCTTCGTCTGCCGGTTGTAAAAGCCCTGTGCGCGTAAGTGTCCGCTGGATTAGAGGTCCACGTATCTTCCTGTGTATCGTTCCGGCGGATGAATACGGAATCGTCTAACCAGCCTGCAAAATCAAATCACATTAAATTCTACAAGTCCTAAAAATAGCAACAGATGAGTCAAATAAGGAAAAAAGTGAGAAATTTGGTCGTTTTAGGGTCCTGAATCTGCTTTCAGAACAATCTGTATACACACGGGTTCAACTCTCTGTCTTTCTGTATAAGGTAACTGCGTTTTTGTTAATGGAAAAACAAAGATAATATCATGTTCACACTGCAGGACTTATCCAGTATAGTAAACAAGTGTGAACGAACGTAGGGTTTTAAGAGTGAATGGTAGATTTACATGGAGCCTCGTCGAGACTTGTGTGGGAGGAAGCGGTTGGCAGTGAGGAGGAGGCGAGCAGTTGCCAACGTCCCTGCGTGGAAACGTTCGGAGCCCGGTCCGATGGAGCCGGTTCCGGCGGAGTGCTCGGAGGCGGAAAAACTTGGAATCCACCTGTACACACATACGGGTAACCAAGGTAACGCAAAGAAAACAACTCCACGTTAGTTTTCGCTTTCTTGGTTTCAAATCCAACATTCAAAAACATTGGCAACTGAATTTAAAAGGATTTTTTTTACCCTCACGTTCTCTCACTCTCTCACTGCCACTAAAAACTTAAACAAAAATGCAAAGCGAACATCCAGACATGCGAAATGGCGATCCTTTTGAAAAACTAGAATCCTACTACTGCTACTCTCAAGCAAAAAAAGTTGATTACTAGCGAACTAAGAGACAAACAGAAAGAAGGATCGGGCTAGATCGCAGGCGAAAACAAACAAAAATCCTTTGCACTACTGGAAAGCTGCGTTTAATTTCCATGCAATTTTTCGTGCTTCCTCACCGCGGCTGAGTTTGTCGCCCTGGGCCTGGGCCGCGTCTCGTTCCCTGTCCCAACGGTCGCCCCACAGCGCGGCTTCCGCCTGCACCAACGACGTCGGCGGCGGCTGGAACATTGACAGCCTGGCAGACGGGGCGGATCCTTGTGCAGGACTCACTAACCCCGGCTGCTGCTGTTGTTGTTGCTGCTGGCGAAACGTCGAATAGCGCAAGCCGGCCCTCGTAGCGTAAGGACCCGCTCCGTAGGTGGGGTCTCGTTTGCTAGGATCCTGGGAATCGGAGCTTCCCAGCTGAAACGGTGGCGGCGACTGGAAGGGAGGCAGCGAGGGTGTGGAATAGGGATTGACTCCGCTGGATGAAGGGTTCAGACCTGATGCTACGGGACTGTGACTTTGCAGCGTGAAGATATGCGACGAGGGACCCCCTGAACGCGTAAAGAAAGGGCCCGAAGCGACAAGGAAAACGAATTGGGAAGAGATTCGACGCTAGGATACGATTGGCGGAAAACCTCTGCAAGAAAGATTAATGTAAAGCCCCCAAAAACCATAAAGTTAATCAAAAGCTGCTGAACAAAAGTTTGTTTGTTATTTTTAACGCCCACTAAAAGCCCAAGATTCGTAAAAAAACTGAAATCAGACTTTACCGTGGCGATTTTTTAGTTGACTGGGTTTGACTAGATGCTCTCCGTTCTCTTTACGCGTCTGCTGCTGCTGCTGCGACTGATGCGGAGGATTCGATCCCGATCCCGGTCTGTCCAGTGTCGAGTAAATGTCACTGTCGTCGCTGGGTGTCAGGCGGCGATCGTCAGGGAACGTCGGCGACACGGGGTCGTCTAGCTCGTCGCCCATCGAACCGTCCGTTGGCAATTTTTCGTAGATCTCCGAACCGCTCCTGGTGTTATTATATTAGCATTGCCATTTTAATTTAGTTATTTTAATTATCAAACTTAAAAAATGAACCCCCTAAAAAAACAAATTACTATAATACGAACTAGTCGCTTATATTCTTCATAATTATAATTTTACGAATATTTATATTAATTTGGGTATAATTTAAATATTACATTAAAAAAAGTCAAATACGCAAATTATTATCACATCAACGTATGCATCTACAATTAATAGTTATTTTATACAAATATTTAAATTTATTTTAATATACATTTCAGTTAAATTATCAATGAATTAATCATTAAAATACGACAAAAAAAGAAATATTATAATTGAAAATTCCATGGGAAATATTAAACGTTAAATTAAACTAATAATTGAGATTAAATACCCTTCATTCGATCCCGCTCTGATACGATAGCTTTCATGCCTGGGTGGAGGTAGCGGGTGTGCTCTATTTATCGGTCGTTCAAGGGTCCCTTCCCCTGAATCATCAAGAGCTGCGGAATCCTCCATGTGATACGCCTGTTCGATCTCTACCTTCTTATCCCAGACGTCTTTGAAGAACGGCGTATAGATCCCGGTCTTCTGATTGCCCGACAGGGTCAGCGTCATGAAATGTGACTGCAGACGGTCAGCCACAGCATTTCCAGCCGTAAGAAGCTGATGACTCAGCTCGGAACTGAAAAAAGCTCCGGCAGTTCCTCCGATATCAGTTACCGCTAGAACCTGAATCGGCAGGTTCGGAATATTCTGCGAGAAAGCGGTCAGAGTAGCCAGTGAGGCTTTGCGTTTCGTCGAGTAGACGAGAATGAAGCCGTGGACGAGGTCATCTCGGAACGAGTCAGCCCCGTGGTAAGATGTCACGACCACCTCGACTCGTCGCTTGCAGTCGCCAAGGAAAGTCTCGACGGTGAGGCTGTTCTCCCCACTGAGGAAACAGCACTGGTGAGTGAGTAGTGGGGCTAGGACGCTCTCGACGGAATACGGATCACCGCAGAGCACGCACATGACGATTCGGATGTCCGGTTCGCACGACTCCACCACCGATGACTGGCAAACGCTGAGTAGCCCGGCCCGCTGCTGGATAGTCAAGACCAAAGCTCGTAACGCGCTGCTGATAAGCGAGGAACTGAACTGGTTAGCCTCGTTCGATTCTGTTGACTGGCTGGACACCTCGATAAACGGGCACTGCAGGTTGTCGGCTAAACTGAGACCCTCGTTACGAAGCGAACTGATCTGAGACTCGGTGAGTGAGGGATCAGCCGCCATTAAAATGACTATCGGCAAACCCTGGAATGGCAGTCGATCTTCTTGCTCCAGGTTCGATAACAGCGTTTTCTCCAGGCTGTCGCGTATATACTCGAAAGATTCCTCATTCGAGTAGACGCAGAAGCATCCCTGCGGAGTGAAATCCGCAGTGCGGAAAGAGTTTTGTGGCTGGTTAACATCACCTTCGATGATTCGGTAGTCAAGACTGTATAACTGGTTCTCCAGTTCGTATTCGTCGTCTTCACAGAGAGAACGTATCTCAGAGGCCAATTGGCTGGCCAGTCCGCAAACTCCCAAAAGGACGAGATTCAATTGGTTGCTATCGCCACTAAGGAGCCACTGACTGTTGCGATTCCACGACGACGGACGCCGAGCTTTCGACGAAATCAAACGCTCGACGATGATGTCCATGCAAGCAGGGTAGGCCGGACAGTTTTCCCGGCGAGGGCAGTGGACGAAGCCGAGGTGCTGGAGGAGCAGCAGACGACGCTCCTGGTCCAGGCGGTCGAGAGCTTTGTAGCGCGAGTCTTCTTGAAGCTCCTCGGTGATCTCCCTGATATCGTCCTGCGTGACGGTTCCGGAGGGCGCAATGGTTTTGAATTGGTAAAACAGATGCGCATGCTCCAGCAGCAGTTCCTGGAAGTTCCTCCTGGCCTTCTCGGAGATCTCTCGCTGGTGTTGATCGTAAATCTGCTGGCAGTCTGACTCGGACAGAGCCTCAAAACACTCGCGACCCATGAAGAGGACCTGGACTTCGCTCAGGGCTTTCCCCGGGGTCACGTAGCCCGTCTCTTCCAGCAGCTGCTTGAAGGCTTTACGCAGTTCCTCGATCTTCTCTTCCTGCTGCAGCGTGTTGACGTGATTGCGGAAGACCAGCTCCGCTTCTCCGGTATCTAAAACATCAAACGGAATGCGATTGTCCGTCGTCTCCAGAAGGTCCGTCTCGGCCCAGGACATGTCAGGAGGACAGTCGAGGAAGTACAGGTTGAAATCCGGATGATCGTGCAGCTTATCTTTGATACATTCCCAGTCGCCGTTACCCAGACTCGGTAAATCGGGGAAGAACTGCATCAGGATCTGCGGCAGCATGTCCATATAGCCCTTGATCTTACGACCCAAGTGCTCGTCCTTGAGCTTCTTCACATGTCTCCGGAACAGTTTCTGAGCGCTATCCACTCCGAAAAGTTCCGTATAGTGGATATAATCCTGATTTGCGCTCAGTTTCTTCATCGTGGGGGTCCAGAGGGCCCTGAAATCAGTGACCTGGGCCCTGACGAGTCGCTGAAAGGCTTCCGTGGCGATGTCCAGGATATCCTTGCGGGCCCTGGCGGCTTCAGCGAAGGGCACGACCCTCATTCGGTTCTTTGACTTGTCGATGATTTGCGCCAGGACGAGGAAGGCCAGGTCAACGTTGACGTTTTCGTGGGACGACGTCTCCACCATGACGACGTTGCCTTTGAACTCTTTGCGGGAAATGAGTTTTTCCGCTTCGCGGACGAACCCGTCAAATGCCTCGTCGTTTTTAGTGGTCGCCAGGACGACGGGCTTTTTCGCCTTCAGCAGATTCGTCAACACGGCGGCCAGAAAATCAACCTGACGTTCAATCGGACGACTGGGGACCATCGAAACGTCGAAAACGCAAATAAAACCGTCGATATTCACCTTATCCGGCATCACTTTCTGCTCGTACTCCTTTTCGATACCTATGCAACATAAACCACGGTATAAAAAAATCAAAAGCACGAACAAATCGCCTAGATACCCGAGATTAGTTCAGTAGTTAGAAGTTAGTTCGCTAGTTGAATAGCACTTAGTTAGTACTTAGTTTTTCGTTAGTTTGTAGTTCACCAATGACCAGTTGTTAGTTACTGTAAGTACTTTCCTTAATTAACTACTATTAGTTCTCATTGCATTACTATTACTATAATTATTACTGTTAGCAAGCATTTAATCGTACTTAAGTGAGATTTTTGGTACCTAATTGGTTTTTGCATATGTACATTAGCTTCTCGGCGGAAGATAGTTTGGTAGCGGCGCATCTTTTGACGTAAGCTTCCATCTTCCCACCTAATAAAACATTCAAACAATTAAAATTTAGGTTAATTTTACATAACTAAAGTTAATTAATGCCTTTAAACGGCTGGAAAGAGGCGTCATCGATGAATTCCGTCTGCTCGATAACGTGGAAATGATATTCGGCTCCATCGTCCGCGGTTTTGGTGGTTTCTCCCCAATAGAGGAAGTGGTCATTGTTGACGACCCGCCCACTGAAGTCGCTCTGTCCAATCAGAATGCGTTAAGGAATTCAAATCAACCAATTGGCGAGTCTAGATTTACCTGACTGAGGACAGAGATATGCTCCACGTGGTAGTCGTCGGCCAACGGTTTGATGAAGCGGTTACAAATGCACGATTTTCCCACTCCGACTTGTCCCTTGTCCTTCTCCGTCCCGGACAGACCTACGACGGATACGTTGAGGGTCCTGTTAGGTTCCGCTTTACGCGCCATGTCTTTTAGGGTCCGTTTTAGAGTGCCAAAGAGCAGTGCGTCAATCCCATAGGTCAAACAGTCCTTGGGGAAAAAAAATTAAATTACTTAATTGTCAAAATATACTTAAAAATGAATAGCAGAGATATTAAAATATATTTTCAGTATAATATTTATAAAATACCATTTCAAACAAGCGTCATCTTTAGCTCCCCGCTTGAAAGTGTGTTTGAACTTGCGGGAAACAAGACGCAAGACCCAAGCGAAAACAAACGCAGCAGGAGGGCAAACAAATGTTATCACCCGTGTTATCAGTGTTATCACTATTATCACCCTCCAGGGGGTGGGTGTAGCTTTGGTACCCCCCTTCCCTCCCGCTACTGACGAGCGTGTTATCGAGTGTTATCACATTATCTGATGGTTGCAAACCCCCTTATGGGAACCTATTACTTCCCCTACCCGCTTCCTCCCACTCTCCACCCACAACTCCTCCCATTGATCAATACTGAACCTTGGCGGAATGAAGCGCTATCTTTAATTTAAGAAATTTAATCATACAGAAATAATGAGCAATATATGAAGAAAAACAACTTACGATGACATTTCTGAACGTTATTCGCTGAACGATCCCGAAAAACGCAGATAAAACTTCCCGCTGCCTGTAACATAAATGAAATGTGTAAGAAAAACATAAGCAGAGTATAATAAACATAAAAAATGAATGAAAAAGTGAAAATTACTTAAAAGGTTAAAGTGAAAGACGTAAACGATTCACTGCACGAAAAACGAGAAACTGGTTCAATCGCTTTCAAGACGTAACTTTTAAGGCAACAAAAATGTGTAACGTTTAAATTAACTGATACAGAACATGTTATTTTCTAGAAATTTAGGTTCGGAAATATTTCTAAAAGAAAGAAAGACTAAGATTATGGAAAAGCCAAACTCAAAAACAGTAAACGAGATTTTGTCGATTAAGTTACAGAAAGAAATCCAAAGCTTGACAAAAAGTTAAAATACTTACTTAATTAAACCCGAATTTAGCTTTTTCTGTCTTGTGATGTGATCAAATTATTATCCTTTTTAAAAGGATAGATAGTATTATTTATATTTGTCACTCGGTGTGTGGAAGTGTGAGAGGGTCTCTCACTTTGGAAAAGTTATTTTTTTCAACTGTTTTGCACGGCTTTTTCGCTTTAGCGACTAGAGTTTGAGAAAATTCAATGTTTTGGGCAGCAAACTGTGCCGAGTTAGAGTTCGAAAAGACACAAACAGTGACGATTATCTCCAAATAACCAAGGGACTGTCACCAAAGAGGAGTGTCAGCAGGGCGCCATATTGGACGAGCTACAAGAAATTGATTAGTCCCTTCATTCATCCATTATTTGTACAAATTTATTAAAATGCTACAGTTCTAATACAAATCAATGATCAAAATTTACTTTAAAAACCTTTAAAAATACTAAAAGTAAGTTATTGATTTAAATACATTTTCAATATCACTTGGCAGCGTGGCACTAAAATTAACAAATTTTTGTTTCGAAAATTGTAAGCAAATTTACACATTAATCAAGTAATATTTTTTGAAAAATTTAAAATATTAATTTATTTATTTTTATATTCAGGTAGAAACTTTTTACTTAAATTTATATTTAATGAAATTAAATGACGCAACGCTGTCCGGGTAAACCTTTTGTCAAAAGCGTAAACAACTATGGCGACACTTTTTGCTTAAAAATATTTCAACGTGACTTTAAATTTCACAATAATAAAATATTAATTTACACATTAAACAAATAAGCAAACGGAAGTCAAGGAAAAATGGTTCCTGTTCGCAATAAACAGGGCACTATTTCTAAAGGAAAAGGCGGAAGCTCGTCTAAATCGGGCTCTGTCAAATCAAAAGACATCAAAAAAGAGAAAAATGCTTCAGAAAACATTACAGAAGATGTTCCAGCGGAAGAAACGGTTGCTTTACCCGATTTAAAGCTTATTACCATACCAAAACAAATGCCAAGATTCACCGCAAGTATGAAAATGTGACTCGAACTTTGCGTTTTTCGTATGTGTTTACGTTTTTGTTGTATTCTCCAGTTTTAAATGCTGCTGACGATAATGGCGTGACCATGGAAGATCTCGATCCCCTTCAGTTGGAACTGGAAATGCTCTTAAATGCTATCGTTTTGCGGGCTGTCAACCTGCAAGCTGAAGTAAACGAGATAACAGCATCAGATTCAAGAAAAGTGAGTATTTTTTTACTAATTCTTTCATAGTTAGTCATTTTTTTCTCGTTTAGCCATCGTCTCCCGGCAAACGAAGCAAACACGATGACAAATCGCCCAAAAAGCTGAAAGACAGTTCGGGAAAGCCTCGGGAAGTCCAGACGCCTCTCTCGCTGAAATTGGCAAAATTAAAATCCACTCCAGTAAGAAATCTTTCTTATTTGTAAGGCCATTTTAATTAAAATATTATTTCTACAGAAAGCGGAAGACCCTGAAGTGGACGAAATCCCTCCGCTCGAGCCTCCTGCACCCTCGACGCAGAAAAACGATGTTCCCAATCGTTTCTGGAGCAGCATTGAACCTTATTGTGCAGATTTCCAAGAAGACGATCTAAAAGTAATTTAATTTTAATAAATCCTCTATTAAAAACAGTGTTTTCACCTCTTAGTTTTCTCTTTTCCCTTAAAGAGGGTCGTATTATCCCTTTTTTCCTTGCAAGCTAGAAAATGAAACCTTTTCCCCTTTTTCTCCCTTATTTCCTCCTTTTCCTTTTTTCCCCCTGCTAGTTAGAATATGAAGCCATTTCCCCCTTTTTCCCCTGCGGGCTAGAATATGAAGCCGTTTCCCTGGTTTCCTTATTTTTCCCCTTAGTCCCCCTCCATGCGAGAATATGAGCCATTTTCCCTCTTCCCTTATTTTTCCCTTTCAAGACCCCGTTTTCCTTTTTTCGAGGAGTTTCCCTGCAAACTGTAAGCACCAATTAACAAAGTATGAATCTTCTCTTGTTTAGTTTATCGAAGAACTGATTAGCACGCACAATGACGATGACGAATACATGAAAATTCCCCCGCTGGGACGTCACTACACGCAGCGTTGGGCTGAAGAGGATCTACAGCAGGAACAGCGGGAAAGCAGCCATTTCGGGGACAGGAAACGAGCGATAGGTTCAGGAACCGTCCCTACGAATGAAGCGCAGTCCCTACTCGATGCCGGCTCCAAACTGATGTGAGATACTAGCATTTTTATAATAATTATTTTATATTACTTATTTATTATACTATCCGTATCATTCCTATACATTATTATTATTATTATTATTATTATTTATATTTGTTAGTTCTTTTTCATTTTATTTATATTTGTCATAATTATTTATTATTATGATATAGATGTATTATAATTTTGTGATTAAATGTTATTACTTATATTTGTTTTAATTTCATTATTGTATTATTATTATCGTCATTTAGGCTTATGATTTTAAGTTTTATTGTTATTATTATTTGTATTTTTTACAATTGTTTACTATGTATTATCACTCGTATCTAAATCTTTGTCTAAATTACAACTTTTCAACTCATTTGTTGATCCAAACTAATGTGAGAGGAGTGCTGGTGTCGCAGTGGTTAAGACCTTAGGTCAAGACCGTCGCTCTACACCTCTGAGTCTGTGGGGTTCGATCCCACTCGACCCCAAGTGAGGCCTTTCCCAGACCAGCGACCCTTAGCAGTTGAATCTGCAATCCCTCCCCCTGGGGTCATGGGCTAACGCCTGCATTTTTATTATACTTCTATTTATTATACTAATCGTGTTAATCCTATGCATTATTCATTTATTGTATTTGCTAGTAATTTTTCATTGTTATTTATCATCTTGTTAAGTTATAATATTTGTATCTATAATATTTTTATTTAGTAATATTCAGTTGTATGTGATAGTTAATATAATTTGTCTTATTTGTCATTAATTTATGATTTACTATTAATTATATTTGTTTTAGTATTTTGTATCATTATCATTATTAATATTGCTACTTCTATTTATTACATTTATTACCGTATATTATCACTCGTATCTAAATATTTGTCTAAATTGCAAATTTTCTTATTATTTCTTGTACTTAAACCTTAGTGATCATCAGTCGGGCAACGCAGCTCTCTGTGGTCCCCTGACTCAACGTGTCGTATCAGCTCTTATGGAGGAAAACATCGTCACGTCTCTACAGGACAACATGGAAGACGGAGTCCAAGGTTAATTTCAGTTTCATTCCAGAAAGTTTATTTATATCATAAATCTATCGTGCCCTTCGTTCAGTGTTTCCACTTTGCAAGAAAATTCCCCGGAAAAGAGGGAAATGCAGTCTGAAAAGGGAGAAATAAGGGAAGAGGGAAAAAAGTGAAAACCCTGCTTCCGTCTATTATTAATAAATGAGATTAAAAAAAAAAATAAATCTTAACAAAATTTATCAACATTCTAAAAAATACGCAAACGTGTAAAAAAAAATCAATAAATTGATTCAACGAGTAATCTAAATAGATAATCATTAAATTTTTCTTTTATTATAGACGAGAACTCGGCCATCGCTTCATCCAAACTTGCGATAGGAGGGGCTCAGGCCGCTGCTTTAGAGGCAAGGATCCGGCAGGAGCTCGAAGAGCAGGGCATTTTAGCGGCGGATGAGGCCAACGTCTCTCAAGCCGACGACGAGATCCTCACGGAACTTAGACGCTGCCAGGGAGAATTGAAATCCTTGGCCCAACACAACCTGCAGCAGCTCCGCAAACTCCACCGCAGCGCCCAGGAAGAAATGAAAAGACAGGAACTGAGGAGAAAACTAAATACCATTGATACAGAAGTAAATTTAGTTCCAATTTTCTATAGTTAGATGTTTTACTATATGTTTGTTTCTTTTAGGTTGTATATTATATATTATACCTTATCTTATTATATCTTGTTATTAAGCCTCCTTATAGGTAGTATATATATATTCTTCTATAGGTTGTCGAGACTTACAGGAAAATGGCGGCAGCCCGTCAGAAGAAACGTCCCTTATCGAAGAAAGAGAAAGAGCAAATCTGGAAAGTCGTGAAAGAACGGGAAAGTCTTGTGAAGCAGCTCGATACTTTATAATAAAAATATCTTGAAAAACATTTGGTGTGTATTGAAGAAAAAAAATCCAAAACAACCATGATAAACTTTTTTTTAATAAACGGATGAAAATTTAAACGTTGAATTTAACTGCGCCAGAAAGTGGGATTTTGTTCGAGGCGCCTCTGAAAGTTATCGAACCATCGACGGAGGACTGATAGTGGGACATACATTTCCGAGGGGTTCGGTAGCATGTGAGACTGAGTTGTGGCAAAACTAGCAGCAAAATTAAAAAGGTTTTCCACGGTTTTTTGAGCAAACTCCATGAACGTCGATGTAGACGCAGTATCTGAACTTGTGCTGGGGACGAGAGCCGCGATTTGGTCCATGGGTTCAACAGAAATGCCTATCTGGGCGTTGTGCGAGATCTGTGAAAGTCCAAACGTTGGGACGATGGCTAATTCATTAACGCTTGTTTTCAGTTTGGTGATGCGGAAAATGGCCGAAGGTTTCTGGTTCGAGATAAAGCCGAGATACTGCCATGCTGGGGGAGCTGCGGGGTCTGGCCAACTGAAATAAACTATGCCAGAAAAATAATTCATTGAATAATTTACTTGGTTTAATACATTAATAGTAATTTATTTACCTGCTCCTCCAAAGCCGTCAGGAAACGGCTGCGTGCCAGTCAGAAATACAACGATGTGGTTAATGTTGTCAGCATCGGCAACAGTTGTTACGACTTGAGTTGGTCCCACCTGAGTGAAATCTGTCTGAACCTACGAGCAAAATAATATTTAATATTAAATTTGCTAGATTGGAAGGACCTAAGCTAAGCTAGCGAACAACATCAAACTTTATAAGTGAATTCCTTGCAATAACTGAGTATTTAGACTTACCAAACGGCCTGAGACGATGAGACCGTACATTTTTTCACGATTTTCTGTGGATGTCAATTGCAGAAATTTATTGGGTGGATTTTAAATATGCTTAGAAGTGGATGTGTTTGAAACGACGGCTGACGATCAGTTTTGTTTCTACTTTCAGTTTCCGTTGTTCCTTAGCGAGGGCTCTGTTTTCCCTTTTTCCCCTTGGTCTCAAGATACCAATTCTCCATTTTTTCCCTTGTAGCGTGTAAAGCTTTACTTACAAGTCCTTTCCCCTTTTTCCTTATTTTTCCGTTTTCCCCTTAGTTTTCCCCTTTTCAGGGAATTTTCCTGAAAAATCAAATCAAATGTTCTAGAAATTCATAATAAAAAGTTCTCGTTCGGCTAGGAATTAACAGCAAACCGCGAAATCGGAAAACAGTGCGCAAATCTGAATAATATATTTTAATGTATGTTAAATAAACTATCCAAACCAATAAGTTAAAAGAAATATTATTTTTTATCAATCCTGATTTATTAAAATTTTTAGATACTAATACAATAGGGGTTTTAATGTTGTATTTTATAAATACTTCACAGCTACTCAGTTAAAAGTCTATGGTTTTGTATTCATACGTAAATATAAATTTATTATTGTCATTTGTTACGTAAATATAATAATGATAAGATTAATCTTATTTAATATTAGTTGAATTATAATTTACTATATTATGGTTTACTAAATTATTTAAGCAGCTTTTCCTCTATTTAAATTCTAGATTTAATCCGTTAAGTTTAAACTTATTTGGTTATTTTCTGTAAACTCATTACAAAATCCGTGTACTTTTCGAGGAATTATTTGAAAAATTAAAGCTTTTTTAATCCGTTTTTTTTGAAAAATTAGTGAATAGACCATTAAAATGGCAGCATACTTTTGTAATTTCCTAAGAAATTTAACTGTCACATGACCTCACAGAATTAAGTGACCCTTGCCAGTCTTCGGTATAAATAGCAGGGTTTGCAGTTAAGTCAGTCACTTTGTTATCTGCTTCAAGACTGAAGACATCGTCAAGATGCAGGTTACACAGCTCAAGTCCTACGACGATTTCGTTACCCTACTGGTGCAGCTCAGTCTGGTCACCGAAGACTACAACCAAGCTTTAAGCCGTTTGAATTTACTGCTGCAGAGGCGTTCGCAGCAGCTTCAATGGCAGATGCAGCAGCTGAAGCAGCAGGCAGCAGTCATCGAGAAGAAGTTGGAGTATCTGGAAACAGCTCTTGACGAAGGCTGCAGGAAAGCTGAAGACCTCCTTTTTGAACAAATGCTATACTTCATGGACGGTAGTGTTCCTGACCAGCAAAGCTGGAACCTTCTACAGCGTGTAGCAGCACAGACCCTGCTATGTCGAGTCATGTCCGGGAAGTACTCCTTGAAGAAAACAGCAACTGCAAAAGCTTCCAGTCGTTCGGACTACCAGCAGTTTCATCCAGCGCTTACCACTGAACGGGTGTCCCCACTGTCCCAGCAGCTAAGGGATCTTCTCGAGGACCTGGTCCGAGCATCGCAGCAGCCGGTCTGCCAACGCAAACCTACCACCAAGCTTTTCCTCGCTGCTTTACTGCAGCGAACAGACCGCAGTTTGTGGGCTTTCCAGCACGGCATTCCGAGGGAAGTTACGCTGCTGATCACTGGGTTAGTGTCTAGCAAGTTTCAGCAGCTTCTTCTGGATCAGAAGAAACTCGAACGCGAAGTCAGGGCTGCTGTGCGCAACTACTCCAGGCGTTTGCGGCCGAAATACGCAACTGCGGAACGATCTACAGTAGCAGACGGCAAAATCCTGGAACTGGAGGACCATCGGGACATCATTTCGTTCAATTACAGTATTCACCGACTGGCCATGCGTTCGTCTACAGCAGACGAAGACGACGAAGACTCCAGCAGCCTGGATTCTGGTTCGGGCGTCGTACTGGAACTTGACGCCTTTCACAATGTTCTATGACTAGCCATCTTTTGTGCTGTCTTCAGTGGAATTTACTCTGTAATTTTGCATTTATTGAGTGTCTTTTGATGTTTTTATGACTGGCCATTATGTTCTGTGGTGTCTTTGACTTTATTTATTTTGCTAATTCCCTGTTTGACTATGATTGACATTGTACAATCTATTTTAGTGAATTTTATTTTGTGATTTCTGTTTCTTACTTATTCTTTTGATGTATTCGTGGTTGACCATGACATTGTGTTTAAATGCGTCATGTTTAATATATTTTGTTTGCCTCGTAAATGTTAATACTTTTGTCGATATTCAGCTTATCAATTATAATTTTTAATTACCGTCAAATGGGCGAGATCACCGCAGGTGATGAGTTCGGCACCTCCTATATTTGATACTGTACGCAAAACTACTGAATATTATTTTCCATTTAACTGTGAAATTATTCCCACCGCAGTCCCTTTCGTAAACCATAACTATACAACAGTGTTTCCACTTTTGCAGGGAAGTTCCCTGAAAAAGAGGGGAAATGGAGTCTGAAAAGGGAAAACGAGAACAGAAGAGAGTAAAGAGGAAATCTAGACCCTGTACATTCTTGCACGGAGGGGAAAAAGGGGAAAGACAAGGGATGAGGGGAAAAATGGAATATTGAAAAGTGGCAACACTGGATGGTTACGGGGTTTTAGGTAAAGAGAGGCTGTTTGATAGAAACCAAGATGAAGAGGGGTCCGCTGAAGAGTAAGATTAGGCTGGGGGGGTTCGCTGATTAGAGGACTGTTTTGCGTAATAATAAAAATAATATTAACAATCGTAATATTATACCAGTGCTTCTTCTAATCGCTTGTGGAGTTCTTCTGGACGTTTCCTCAGCCTTTCGTAACTCTTCCGCAGCCTTCGGAGCCTCCAGCTGTGCAGCCTTCATTCTCTACTTCACGTACTAGATTAGGGAGAATATTTATCATCAACAGTACAACAATACCAAATCAATAATTTTTGTTCAATAACACGAGTATTAAATAAAAATACCGCTTACGTCCATTGCTTTTTCTTTGGCTCCCAAGCGAAGGACTCGCAGCGTTTTAGCCATTCTTTCGCAGCGGTCAATCTCGGCTTCCAGCGAGCGAGTATACTCCCGAGCAGGGCCCAACGAGACTGCCACCTCTCCCGTGCTGCTGCTGAGCGAAACGAAAACCATGTTCATTTCTCAAATACTTTTTTAAAATTATTCGTACCTGAAAACTTCAAGAGTCTCGTCAACCCAATCGAGTCATCCACCTGCCGAGACTGTAGACCTCGTCGAGCGACCTGTTTCCGAGGACCTCCAATTTCTTCGCTGCATTCTCAGTGTAACTAATATTTATTAACATTTACAAAATCTGTGCTTCTGTGAAATAACCAAGTTGATGGTTTGAACTTGGCCATTCAAAATGACTCTACCAGGCTAAATTAAGGATAAATTTACCTGATCAGTTTTAAAACTACGTTTTGTTTGCGTTGCTGCTGTCAAAATGTCGGAAAGGGAAAACGTTGGATTTCAAATTTGAATTTTGCTCCTTCCGTTTTGTCCAATGAGACAAGATGGCGCCTCTGTATCTGCAGAAACAGAAACTGGCCCCTTTCACAACCTGACGTTTCCCACTTTCAGTTCCCTGTTTCCCCCCAGGTGGCTCCATTTTCCCTTTCTTCCCCTCTCTTCTGTATATTCGAATAAAAGTAACGATTACTTAGACATTCTTAAGTTTATCGCAGATTTGCAATTAAAAATGTCTAATGCAGTGTTTCCACTTTCATTTTCCCCTCTTTCCGCCCCCCTAACCAAAATACAGACCGAACGTTCAGATTTTCCCTTTTCCCTCTCACTTATTTTCCCCTTTCCAGATGTCATTTTTCCTTTTTCAGGGAATTTCCGTGCAAAGTGGAAATACTGGTCTAATGATGAAATACTCCGTAACAACAATTTTCTTTTCCCTCCATTTTTGCTTCTTTCATAAATTTTCCCTTTTGGATTCCCCTTTTTCAGGAAATTTCCCTACAAGGTAGAAGCCATCCATTTCAGATGCGAGGTTTTTTATATAGTAAGAATTGGGTTTAGTAATCGAGAATTTATTTTGAAATCAAACGTTTTACAAAGGGGAACAGCCAAACAACTCTTTTCCCCACACAAACGGGAAAATATCAGGGGGAAAAAAACATTTCATTTGGAATATTTTTTGATCAGATCGGCGATGGATGAATCCATGTAATCCATAAAGTTTCCGGAGAAGGTGCCATTCATGACGGCAGTGCGGATGGCCATTTGTCCTTCAATCAGCTTCAGGTGTCGTGTCAAAACCGTTTTCTTTTCCTCCTTTTCAAAATGATTAAAATTAATCATTAACTTCATTCAACAGAATTAAATTACACTGGTAAACCCAGTTTTTGCCATTTTGCAGGGAAATTCCCTGATAAAAAGGGAATATGGGTCTGGAACGGGACAAATTAGTGAAAACGGGAAAGGGAAAATCTTAAATCTTACGTACTAGAATACGGCCTGTATTTTAGTACGGAGGGGAAAAGGAAAAAAAAGGGGAAAATCTAAACGTACGGCCTGTATTCTAGTACGGAGCGGGAAAATGAGAAAAAGGGGAAAAAGGGGAAACACTGGGTAAACCTGTTTCATGTAAATTTAACATAAAAACTAAGATAACACAAGAATAGTTAATTATTTTCTTGGATAAATTCATATTTTGAAGTACAGAATTTCAAATTCGATTTATTTTAGATTGCAACCTTCATTTTGGAGCAGAATTCTTCGTAATCCGCCTTGACTTTGTTCAGTTCGTTCAGTTTGGCTGATTTCTTCGCTTCGCCCGCTTTCTCGGCTTCCCGTAACCTAGCAAAGTTCAATATTAATATAAGTATAAAACTTTCAACACAGGTTTATATCTTCATTATTATTTACTAATTAGTTTTTAATTCGACTTAATTAATCTATTATTAAGATTTACTCATTTTCGGCTGTTGCCAAATCCCGTAGTTTTTGCTGAGCTGCTGATTCGCTTGCCGCTAGTTTCTTCCGCAGCTCTTTCTCCGTTTCCTCCCATTTCTGCTCCAGGGACTTCAGCTGCATTTTCTGCAAATATCACAGAAAGTTTCATTCATAGTAACAATAATAATAACGATAATTAAAATAACAATAGCAGTAATACTACTACTACTACTTCTACTACTGCAACTAATACTACTGCTACTATTACTAATACTGGTACTACAACTACTACCAGGGCAATTATTACTACTACTACGAGTGCAACTATTACTACTACTTCTGCTACTGCTGCTATTACTACTCCTCCTACTATTCCTACTAATATTGCGCTACTACTACTACTTCTACCACCACTGGTACTACTACTAATACTTCTACTGCTGCGGCTACTACAACTGCTACCACTGATACTGCAACTACTACTATTGTTACCGCTACTTCTACTTCTACTACTATTCCTACTACAACTAATCCTTCTACTGCTGCTGCTACTACTTCCACTGGTGCTATTATCACCACTCCTATTCTTACTTCTACTACTGCTGTTACTTATTGTAACTATAATTATACGCACCGCAGCCTCTTTCTCCTTGACAGCGGTTTCCAAGTTCTCCCGACACTGCCCGGTCTCCGTCTTCAAAGCCATTGTTTTGCTCTTCAGATCAAAAAATGAAAATAATTAGTAAAATCAATAACTGTAAAGGTAACATACAATAAAATACAGAAAAAAACATACACTAACAGAATTAATTCATAGTAATAATGAAAATGCAAAAAAGTCTTTACGGCCAATGCTTTTTCTTCAGCTCGGAGTAGCACCAGTTTCTCGTTCGCAGCGGTTATCTGTTCCCAAAGATCCTGGGCTTCGCTGTCCTTCAGTTTTTTCATCTCTTCGAAACCTACGGCCTTTTAGCAGAGAGAAAAAATTAATACACAAGAAGTATTATTAACGAAAATGAAATTAGATAGAAACCTCGCATTCCTCAATATCGAGTTTGATATCCACGGCTTGGGTACGGACTTCGCGGGAAATCTTCGCTTCCTGTTTTACACGAAGAAAATCAAGTTATTCTGAAAAGTGATGAATATAGCTAGAGTTGTACCTGAGCTCGTAGTTCGGCCAGGTCGAGTTCTCGTTTCTGCATGATCTCGTCCAAGTCGTTTCGTTCCTCGAGCAGCACGTCATTTTTGCGTTTCTCCTCCACGAGTTCGTTCTGCAGTCTCTTGGCGTCCTCGGGACTGATCTCCTGCGTCCGAACAAAGTCCTTCAGTCGCTGGATTTCGGTCTGAGACGAGTCGCACTTCGTTCCTCCAGTCGAAACGTACAAATACAGATTAAAAGTAAAGGTATCTTGCAAAAGAATTACGTTTTTCAGTGTTTTCTTGAAGTATGCGGTTGTACTCGAGTTTGACAGAAGCCGTCTGATTCTCGAGACTCTGCAGGTCCGATTTCAGCATCTCCTGCCTCGTTTCCAGGCTTTGCTGTTTCTCTCGAAGAGCCTGTATAATAGAAAATATTAAATATTAATAATACATTAATTATAATGCGTAATAAGATGCTAATGAGTCCACAAACTTGTATTTTTCCAGTGATTTTGGAGTAGCCGCTGAGCTTTTTGTCGCACTCCTCGCTGTAGGCCTCAAGCCTGCGGATCCGAGCCTCGTCCACATTCAGTCTGTGGCCTGGGGCAAAATACAAATTCTGTTAATTACACTAACTCTTAGTTCCTGTGATTGAGAATCAAGAAAATTCGTCTTTCAGAATTTTTATTAATATTAAAAACAAAATTTACGATGAAATTCGGCCATGGCCTGTTCCTCGATTTCCCCCGTTTCCAGCCATTTCCCGTACAGCAAAGTCTGAAGCTCGAATACCCCCTCGTTCTAAGGCAAAATAAACAGTTTAAATCATTCCAAATAATATTGTTAGTAAATTGTACATAGTATTGCTATATAGTAAATAAACTAATTAATTACAAAGATAAATTTATATATAACATGTAGAACCGTAATGCAAATAAAAATAGCAATTCAATATTTAGATCATTTAATTATAATGGTAATAACAAGAAATATTTTGATTACGTCAGGGTCCTTAGACTGCGGCAGATCGCAGGATTCTTCCGCAGCTTGCGACAGACTGACGATCCACGAAAGCAAACCGAGAATGTACGGGATAGTATGCAGAGTCCCAACTGTAATGAAAAATACATATATAATGAAGTTTAACATAATACGGATATTAACTAAGATGCAATTTAACGGTAAATAATCACAATAAAAATTATTAGAACAATAACCAAATAAATATGACAAATAATAATACTTTAAATAAATAATATTGATATAAATAATAATAAATACTCAGTTCAAACAAATTACAGATAGTATTTTTTTTTTACTTGAGGTAAGGCACTGCTTGGTGATGTTCCCCGGATAGCACAGGCATCGACAAGCGTTTAGGATTTCCTCTTCTTTGTTCCCTCGTTCAGCCACTTGCTGGTGAAATCCTAACTGCCCTAGAAGAAACTAACGAACAAAAAAATTTAGAACGATGGTGCTGTTCTGCAGTGAATTTTTGCGTGGCACCTTTCTTTGCCCGCCCAATCGCTATTAAAAACACGGACTGCGTTAGGGCGATGTAGGCAACGGCAGAAGGCACTGTAAAAAGGTACCGAGAAACTATGAAAAAACACTATTGAGGTGCCTTTTTACAGTGTCCTGTATGGTGTAAAACACCACTGCTTGGACCCAGAACAATTATTGGAGAATTTACAGTAAAAATAATAAATAATATTATTTAGTACATTAAAGAGTTTGCAAAACTGCTGCATGTTGAGTTTCATCAAATCTTTGCCGGTGATCGCCTCGCTGTAGTTTCGGTCCCGCAGAAAGTCCAGAATCTTTGTCACCATTTCCCGCTGGTAGTTTTTGTCCGTCAAGGGGCGAGTGTCCTTTTTGGCAGTGCCCTGGACTGCGGTACGGGCCATGGTGCTGTCAAACAGAACCAAAAATGTCATTTTATGTTTATAAATTGAAGTTTTTAAGTGCGCGCATACTTGAAAACGCGGGGCGTCTCAGCAAACGAACTGGCCCCCATTGGGGTGAAAGCGACACTGCGGGAAGTGTTGACAGCGCCTGCACCACCTCTGGCTATATGAATGTAATTAATATTACTTTTCTTTTCGTTAAAATTATATTTAATTTACCTAAAGGCGTTGCTGGGACGGGAGGTATCGATCGGCTGCTTTGTTCAACCCTAAATAAAGCAAAATTATATCACCAAAGGGTAGCAGTACATATCACGTTAAAAATGCATTGTAAATAATACGAAAGTATGGATGAAACGTTAATGAGACGTAAATAAATACCTGCTTTGCTGTCCCAGTCCTCCGCCCGACGAGAAACGTCCCATCGAGGGTCTCATCGGGAGAGTATTTGAAGACCTCCTATTTTTTCGCTGCATTTTCGCCGAATGCTTGAAATCCTAATGTGCAAAATCAGTAAATAATTATAAAATCTTCAGTTCTAGTAAAGTAAACACTGTAACGGACAAGTAGAGTCCTATACTTTATCTTACTACTTGAACTAGGACCCTGACAAATTTGAAGCATGTAATTTTTTGAATCTCTAAATTCAAATGAAACTTACCTTTCAATTATTGCGGTTATTTTTGTACGATTTCTTCCACGAAACAGTAACGGACGTTGAGTTTCAAGTGTAAATACAACAATATTCGAATTTGCTTCCACAAGTGTCTCACTAGCGCCTCTATCGGCCAGCTGCCGAATTAAAATTTTAAAATATTGATAAAATATGTAATACTTAAAACTAGTAGAGCATAGCATTCATTAAAATAAAAATAAGAAAAGTTAATTTTAGTTCGTTCCAAAGCCGACAGGATTTTAATTAATACTAGTTTTCTTGTGGTGAATAGATGGCGTTTGAAACCCCACTACGGTCCAGTGCGTCTCTTTCTTATCCCCTAAGAAAAAGCCGCAATGCCAATGAATACTAGAACTGGGCCGTAGTGGCGACTACAAATCAAACTTTTCCCGCCAAAAATTTTCAGGTAGGTACTAAACTGGACTCCGCAATCCAGAGTGTAATACGAAAAAAAAATATTACAACTATTGCTTTTTATCGCATACTCTTCGATCTGATAATTTTATGTACTTTTTGTTTTCTAAATCTAAAACAATTTGAATACTGCTAATACTTAAAATATACGACAAACAAAGTACTGGTGTTATATTGAACTCTTTAAAATAAATATTTAATTTAAGATGTTCCAGTAAAAATCTGGAACATGGGTCTGCCATTTTGTTTACAAACAGTTCATCCGGGTCATAAAGTTTTTACTGTTTTTATCCTTTAAGATTTGACTATTTCAACTCAATAATTCATAACTTAACATTTCAACTGAAACAAGCAATCTTTTCATTTTGCTGGGAAATATCCTGGAAAAGAGGGAAATGGTATCCCAAAAAGGGAAAAATAGGAGAAGATGGAAAAAGGGGAAATCTAGAAATACAGCCTTCTAATCTAGCCCGGAGGAGAAAAAAGGGGGAAAATAAGGGAAGGGGGAAAATAAGGGAAGGGGAAAAAGAAGAACTGAAAGTGGGAACACTGGAAACAAGTGCTTTACTTACGATTCATTTTTACATAGAAAACAGCTGGAAATAGTCATGTGTCCAAATATACAGCAGTTTTGCTTTCTCGTCTTTTTCTCTTGTTGAGCTGCATCTAAAAATAAGATTTTCTGGCTTTGCTTTTATGTTTACATTGCAGACTCCAAGTTTCATAAAAGCTAATCAATCTAATCAATGAACAATTTACAATTAAAGTAAATCGCTTAGGTTTATTGGTACGTATGTGAGTATTGAAGCGGCCGCCATCTTAAGACACGGACGCCATGTTAAGACAGGATCTCAAGATGGCGACTGACGTCACAGAGAAACAGAGAGAGAGAGGGCGTTGCGTTATATACCGTAGAGTAGAGCTTAAACCAGTGTTTCCACAACGCAGGGAAATTCCCTTAAAAAAAGGGAAAACTGGGTCTTTAAAAAAAAAGGAAAAAGGGAAAAATAACATAGAAGTATACCTTGATACTCTGCATGGAAGGGAAAAGGATACTGGATATCTTCAAGAGAGGGGAGAAAAAAAGGGAAAACCGTGCCATCTGTAAGGGGAAAAGGGGAAACTGGAAGTGGGAACACTGGCTTAAACCTTATAAGAGCATAATGATCCAGTCTTTCAACAGAAATGCCACGGGCAACATGTGGCGCGTAACATTTCATCACATAACTTCACAAGTGCCGCATCACATCAACATGACTTTCCTGTATTGTATTATTATATTTATCCGTAAGTATTTGTCTACGTAATTTATAGTATCACTTAATTAACTATCATAGAAAAATCTGGAAAATTTTCGGAGAATTTTAGTATTTTTCGTTCGAATGCTTTCTGAACGCAGATTTAAATTTTTTTTATTTTCTCATAAAAAAAAAAAAGGCCACAGTGTCGCATACAAGAAAAGCCACATCCCAGTATGGTTTTCCGTTTGACAGTATTATCTATACACAATTTAGTATATCTACTAACGTTTCAAAATACAATAATTCGTTTAAATGACATATAGTTAGCTGCGGTTTAAACTTTTCTTCGGCTTGTTTCAACGGATCTCCAGCCGTGGGCACCTGCTTACACGTTTACTTGGAGAGGGATTTCCCTTCGATAGAAGCCATTGTCTATCGTAACGGAACGTAATAGTAAATGAATTATTTAGGTTATTTGATATTTTAAATTCTTTTATTTTCACTTTTAGAGGACCCACAGAGAATCCCCTACTGCTCGACGGCCCTGAACTTGCAGAACAGTGCCGGTATAATCTCTCAGTTTCCAAATGTTATCAGTAGCTTTTTAAAAAAATCTGAAATTTCTATTTTATATATATATATATATATATATAACGAAGAGCATATGGATTTTGTGGGTGTGGTGTACAGCTTGTAATTTATGTCTGTTTCTCATTACAAAACATGTAACTCTATTCTCTCATATGTGAAAAAGGCGCATGGAGGAAGTGATAACATGTCTGGAGGAACTTCAGTATTCGTCATCGTGTTATTTTTATCAGGATTTCTTCACGTTTCGCCATTTGGTGAAAAGCTTGCGACGTTCCATCAACTGGGTTTGCCAGGATCTCAGGAACCGATTCCGAAGTAATCGTTTCTCATAATCTAATTTGTAATCCTGTAAAAAAAAAAAAATGATTAAATTCAATGCAGAACTCCTCGATTCGTTCCACTGTATCGAGAAAGTTCGCCTGGACCTGAGAGATGGACACACCTGTTACAGAGCTTCTCTCAAACCGAACTTATGGCAGAGGATCATCAGACTACAAACAGGAACAGAAGTCTGTCCGTAAGTACACTTCATTCCGACACAATTCGTTCCATTAAGAAAACCCTGTGTTTTTTAAACAGAGATCTGCAAAGCCAAATCAACTGCGTAACATCAGGAAAGTTCAACCTGATCCGTAATCGCTGTCTCGGGGCCGAGGAAGTGTATCGCAACCTCACCAAAGTTTTTCTCGACGAATGGTGTACAAACTCGGCTGGACTTTTAACACCGGTCCATTTTCTTCTGTTACCTCTGACGATTTCCGTGTATTTCTTTGTATAAATGGACAAGAACGTGTAAAATGCTGTGTAAATTACATACAAGTAACGAAAGCGATTTCTTAAAATATTTATTTGCTGGTATGTGAGTGTTCCGATTCGTCGTCACTTTTCGATACAAGTCCCAACGGACTCCCTTGCGAACACGAGCCACCTTAAACATAAATCCAAATTAAATTTCACAAAATACTCTGACAAATGCCGAATAAAAGTAACGTACCGCTGAACATGACGTCTGTGGTAACGGCAGAATCGTCTCCAACGTCAAAATCTCCGTGAATCACAGCGACAGTTCCAGCGGGAAGGACGTCAGTACTGAGACTGACTGGAATTCCGGTAATCAGCGGATAGCTTACGCTTTGTGCAGCTTTCCCGTGTTTTTCCTTGGACGGTTTCTGAGTCGAGGATGCGAGGTCATGCTCTCTCAAAATTTGTTGGCAAATATCTGAATTAAAATTTTTTTTTTTAACGAATACTGTAACGAGTTCTGAAGAAACGGGCTTTGTGAAAATTTTCTTGGAGAAAGACTTCCACATGGCTGATAGAACAGTAATAATAGCAAGGACAAGGAGAAGCTACGAGGCCATTGGAGACAGAACGGGAGCAGTGCTTCCATTTTGCAGGGAAATTCCCTTAAAAAGCAAAAATGGGGTCTCAAAAGGGAAAAGGGAAAATGAAGGGAAAACGGACATTTCCAAGTATGAACATGTAAATTTAAGCAGTACAGGGCTGAAGTAGGTTTTGAGCTCTTCTGCAGAGCGGAAAAGGCCAGGAAAATAGACATTTCAAAAAGGGGAAAAAAGGGAAATCAAGTTATACCGGACGGGGAGGGGGAAAAAAGGGAAAACACAGCCTTCTCGAAGGAAAAATCCAAACTTCAAAGTGGAAGCACAGAAAGGGAGTTAGGTTTTGGGGAGCACTGAGCATTACCGGAAGCAAATACCACGGTACTTCCACTTTGCCAGGAAATCCCTTTAGAAAGGGAAAACTGGGTCTCAGAAAGGGAAAAATGAGGGAAAACATACAGAAGTATAGCTTGATGTTCTAGATGGAAGGGAAAGGATAAATACTTGATACCTACAAGGGAAGGAAAAAAGGGCAAAATCTTGCCCTCTTTAAGGGAAGACGGCAAACTGAAAGTGGAAGCACTGAATACAAGTCTATTTATCTTGCCACAATACAAACACGGCCAAGTTCGAGTTACCTTTCAGATTTAACTTATGGTGGTTTTTAACGGTGGATTTGAGCGTCCACCATTTGCATCGCAGCCAGTGCGGGGAACGGACTGAGGCTCTGGGCCATTTTTGTGCCAGACTGACCCAGTCAATTTCTTCTTCATCCGTAACGTCTTTCTCGTTTAACCTAAAAGTGCGACAGTCTAGAAAATACAATACCAAAACAATAAGATAAATACTTTGAAGCGAGATGGATGTCATCGATACAGGTCCATTCGTCAAAGTTTCCTTTGCTACACTGTAACGAGTAATTCATCCATTTTTTTCTGCATTGTCGCTCCGTTCTAGTTCCCATGATTTCCGATACTCTGGTCCATGAAACACCGGAAGGAACGTTTTCGCCAGGAATTACGCGAGAAAGCTGGAACACCGCTCTTATCAAACGATCTTCTTCGTTCGAACTCCAAACTCCTAATGACGTTTATGTAGTTTAAGCAAATGTTTTTTTGAATAAAAAAATACCTGCATTGCAATTGTGTTTCATGAGACGACACCTATCTTTGATTGAAGAGGCAGACCTTCCCATTTCAAGACCAATTTTCTGCCAGTCGTTACCATACTGTTCCCGCAGCTCCTGCAGTTGCTTGACTTCGTCGGAACTGTACTTTCCGACATGATTTTTAGAGTCGTACATTCTGAATTATGAAAATAACCACAAATCAGACACTGGGCTCAACAAGTAAAGAAAAATGTTACCTGATAATTCTTCTGTAAACAGAGAAGAGTGGTCTCTGAATTCCTGCTGCTACTGAACGATAAAAATCTTTTCTGACGTCTTTGCTCGAGTTAAAAATGATCGTGGACGGGTCCTTGATGGAATGATTCTAAAAATGCAGAAGACTCAGGTTATTGCAGCTAAATAAAATACAAGTAAGCTTACAGTGCAATATGTATTAATGTTTAATTGTAGAAGGTCGATTTCCTCTTTACTCCACGTTCCCTGTTTCCAACCTTTGCGTTTGGATTCTTTGTGGATCTGGTGGCCTTTCCACGACAGTGATTCTGTCAGCTCATCCTAAAATTGACAAGAATTATTCAACATACGTTCAACCAAATGTATCTAAGTCAACCTGACTGTAAGTTTCTGCAGAACTTCCCGGTGCTATATCGTTATTGTTTTCTTTAGGTAAATTTATGATGTAAGTTTCTCCACTGGGACACTCGAGGATGACTTGACTTATTTCCATTTCTTTCGCCTTAAATTCCGTAGTACTTTTCTGTTTACGTTTTTGATGCAATATAAGGTTTGGAAACAATATACATTTTCAAATTTGTCGCTAGATGGCGATAAAATCTCCCCCAACACAAGCGACCGCCCTGCACCGTAGTGGGATTTCTTTGAAATTGACGTGGACTCTAAAGTTTATTGTAAAAAAAAAGTCATGTATTTCTGAGACAAAAATTATCACTTCTTCTGTGTTTGTTCTGGAAAACGATAAGAGAAAAAAAAATCAAGATCACGCACGTGGCATCGAGTCGACAAAATCCATTTCAAAATAGGGAAAACATAAAATTAAAGACACTTTTGACTCTTTGTCAAATCCGGTCCCTTAGAGAGACACTTTGACATGAATATCGGACGGGGCTTAATCCCAGTTCTCCTCAGACTCGATCGGCTGAGGTGCACTGCCGCGTCCAGCATCAGCTTGATAGCCTCCATGCTAATAACAAAAACGAAAGAAGTTCAGTAAAATGCTCGTAATACAATTCAAGACTTAAAACTTACACGTCGGACGTCGCTATTAGCAAAACGGCCTCCTCCTCCGCCAGTACCGTATCCGTAGCCCGATCCTGCGCCTCCAATGGCAGCGAGTAAAAATTCAGGCACCGCCTGATCAGACTGTAGAAAAATCACAAAAAATTACCTGAACTATTCACCTTTGACATTACTTCCGACAAAAAAACGTAACCTAGAATGTTGTTTTACTTGTATACATATTAAAGAGCAACTAGTTTACCCCTTTGAGTTTTTGTACGAGAGCACCGGCAATGGCCGAGTCCTTGTCAGGATCGTAGAAACTAATGGCGTAGCCAGTGTTTCCCACACGACCAGTTCGTCCAATCTTGTGTACGTACTCCTCCGGATCGTTGGGAAGATCGTAATTAATGACATAGGCCACATCAGGAACATCTGCGAATACAGAAAATGTATTTACTTCACTATTAATAGAAGAAGTGTGTTAGTTACCAAGGCCACGGGCAGCAACAGACGTGGCAATTAGGATATTGTGTTTGCCAGTGATGAAGGCTCGGAGGGCTTCTTCGCGCTGCGACTGGAATCTGTCGCCGTGCATGGAGGTGGCCGCAAAGCCGGCATTACACAAATGAGTTGCCAAGAAATCGACTAGCTTCTTCGAAGCGACAAAAACGATGACCTTTTGGTCCTTGACATCACGAAGGATTTCAATGAGCTTGTTGCGCTTCTCTCCCTGTCGCACCTCGAAGAACTGCAGGGAGACGTCGGGGTTGGTGCTTCCAACCACCCCGACCACGGCATAAAGATAGCGATTCAGGTACTCCATAGCCATGTGCTGGACAGCGTCAGGGAATGTAGCGGAAAACATCACCACGTTGCGTTGTTCCTGAATACAGAAATTTCACATTATTTTCAATACAAGAACTAAATAACATTTTTGTCTTTCTGAAGAACTCATAATCCCACAAACAGGTTTAAAAAGGACTTGTGTTGGACTTAAGCGATATGGAACGACCACACTAGATCAGTCCACTGACGGTGGTCCATTTTCTATTTCCCCACAAGTACCGGCGAGTTTTCCATTATGAAAAGCTCACACGACTCGCAGGGCAAGAGCCAATTAGAACTTTGTTTTCTAAAATTTATTGGACTTCAGCGATATGGAAAGACCACATGAGATCAGTCCACTGACGGTGGTCCTGTTTACTATGTCCCCACAAGTGCTGGCGAATTTTCCATTATACAGGAAAGCTCGCACTACCTGCAGGGGATTTGCTAGTAATACGATTTATTTTCCGGATATTTGTTAGACTGTAGCGATATGGAAAGACGACATGAAACCAATCCACTGAGGGTGGTCCAGCTTACTGTACTCCCACAATTACTGGCGAATTTTCTATTAAAAAGAAAAACCCACAAAGCTCACAGGGCACTAAGCGAGTTAAGATATAAATAATAAAATAACTGGTTGGACTTTGTATGATATGGAAAGACCACAAGACGTCAGTCCACGGGGCGAGGGTCCAGTCTTCTGTATCCCCAAAACTATTCGCGAGATTTCCATAGTAAGAGAAACCCACACACCTTGCGGGGCACAGGCTTATTTAAAATAAAAATGCATAGAACGGTTTGTTGGACTTAAGCGATATGGAAAGACCACAACAGATCAGTCCACTGACGGTGGTCCATTTTCTATATCCCCCCCAAGTACTGGCGAGAATTCCATTGAAAAGGAAAAGCTCACACAACTTGCAGGGCAACTAAAAACTATAGATTTCCTCTCAATCGAGTTAAATATACCTTTGGAGGGAAGTACGGGTTCATGAAGACTTTGTCAATGTCTGGTTTGAAACCCATGTCGAGCATACGGTCCGCCTCGTCAAGGACCAAAAACTTGAGATTAGACAGGTTAATGACATTCTTCTCCATGAAGTCGAGCATGCGGCCGGGCGTGGCGATCAAAATGTTGACTCCCTGCTTGAGCTTCTGGATCTGGTGGCCGACAGACGTGCCT
This sequence comes from Eulimnadia texana, assembly GCA_002872375.1. Classification (NCBI taxonomy): domain Eukaryota; kingdom Metazoa; phylum Arthropoda; class Branchiopoda; order Diplostraca; family Limnadiidae; genus Eulimnadia; species Eulimnadia texana. Next base: position 18,338,500 of record NKDA01000001.1, read on the forward strand.
CCGTAGCACAGCTGGCATTTAATGACTGAGCCGTACGAGAATTTGACTGCTTCACCGTGGATTTGAATGGCTAATTCACGCGTTGGCGCCAGTACAATCACTTCAGGATATTGAATCTCCTGAAAAGATTTTGCTGCACAGCCGTCCGTCAAGAGAATATTGAGTATGGGGATCAGGAAAGCGGCCTGAAAACGAGACAAAAAATTAAATTTTGCTGAATTTAGAAATATGAAGTAAACGTACAGTTTTCCCCGAACCGGTTTGAGCGCAAGCCATAAGGTCCCGGCGGGCCAAAATGGCTGGAATGCAAGCCTTCTGGACAGGTGTGGGCTTCAAGTATTTGGCCTTGCGGATGTTGTCCATCAGAACCTGACGCAGACGTGCTTCTTCGAAAGAGTTGATCGCCACAGTAGCGTCTTCACCGGTAACCTGCAAAAGTTTCATCACACTTAAGACTTTCTACAAAACTTTTGTTTGCTTCTGAATATTGAGTACCTTGATGGGAATAGAATCGTATTTGTCAAAATTGATTCCAGCAGAGAGGCCCGAGCTAAAAATAGCTCCTTCGTTCTCGTCCAGCTCCGGGGGCACGTAGTTAACCTCCCGAGGTTTGCCGTCGGCCGTCGTGGCTGGCTCCGTGCAGTCACGAGACATATGGCCCTCGGCCCCGCAGCGGAAACAACCTAAAAATCCACAAACTCAATTATTGTGAAATTCAATAGAATTCTTCAGGACTAAGGCCAAGAATGTAGTTTTTTTTTTTAAAAAAAAGCTGTTCTAATGTGTACAGTTATGTTAATAAAACAAATTTTGTAAGTTATAACAGCATTTATTTTACAGAAACGAAATTATAGTATAGAACAGTATAGTAAACCAAACAATTTTCGCATACTGTACATTTGCTTAAGTACTGGCAAAACAACTAAACATCAAAATTAAAGCCGAGTAAATGTGATAAAAGTTTAATATACCTTTGTTATCGCCTCCGCCACCTTGGGGACAATCCCTGGCCATGTGCCCCTCCTCACCGCACTAAGACAAATTATCTATTAATGCAAAGCAAACTTGGCTAAACTTAAATTAAAAACCGCAATTTACAAGTTTTAATGAACTAAGCTATCTTGTAATCAAAGCAACGCAAACTTTCTGAAATTTTAATTAAGAAAGCAATTAACAAGCATATTGATCTACTTAGCCAACATTAAGTCTAGTCCAACATGATTTATCTTTTGCTGAACAGAAATTAGAAAGCAATCAAGTAGTGTAGCAAACTTAGTCTATTTAGCAAACATTGTCTAAAATACAAGAATATTGTTTATATTTTGTTTCATTATTAAGCGTCCCAGAAAGTTTCGTTTAATAGTTAGCTAGAAATTACCTTTCGACAGGCTCGGGAACGATTGTCGCTGCTTCCCTGATTTGGGCAGTCGCGGGACATGTGTCCCTCCTCGCCACACTGTTAAACAAATAAAACAAACAATCTTGGGCTACTCCAAGCAAAAATCAAATGAAAAATACCTTAAAACATCCGCGAGGGCGACTGTCTCCACTAGCCTGGTTCGGGCAGTCACGGGACATGTGCCCCTCCTCGCCACACTGTTTAATGATAAAGCAAAGGCTTAGTCCACGTGAAGCAATAGGTAAATAATATTAAACCTACTTTAAAACATCCACGAGGGCGACTGTCTCCACTAGCCTGGTTCGGGCAGTCGCGGGACATGTGCCCGTCTTCACCGCACTGTTCAATGATAAAGCAAAGGCTTAGAGCATCTGAAGGAACAGTAAAATGATTGCAAACCTACCTTAAGACAGGCACGAGAGCGATTGTCTCCGCTACCCTGGCTAGGGCAGTCACGGGACATGTGCCCGTCTTCACCGCACTAATTTGGAACAGTTAAATTTAGTAAAATGCAATTTAAATTGCGAAAGTAAAACTTGGTTACCACTAAAAGCAAAAACACAAAAAAGAATTAACACCAAAATAGAGGATTAAAACTGGTATTACTTAACTAAAATATACTACGTAAACACCGTATTAGTAAACAAATATATATATATATATATATATACATACATGCATATACTATAGGAATTACAAAACAAAAATCCTAACACTTACTTTGAAGCAAGCTCGGGAACGATTGTCTCCACTGCCTTGGTTCGGGCACTCGCGGGACATGTGGCCTTCTTTGCCACACTATGAAGTACGAGAATTATTGTTTGTTTTTACTTAAATCAACTGAATTGCTGTACCTTGAAACACCCGCGAGAACTCGGCCCTCCGTTCGAGTCTTGATTCCTCTGTAAAATAAAATATTTGTAGAATAACCTGACTGATATGCTTTAGAGAGAGGGGAAAAAAAAAAACTTTCATACCCTTGATCCCAGGTAACTGTTACCACCATCTTCATTTGGACACTCCCGGGACATATGTCCCTCTCCTTGGCACTACAAAGAAAAAAAACACTCATTTGACACAGACCAAAAACATGACTTGTTAAATTACACATACTTTAAAACACTTCATGGGTCTTGATCCAGCGCCCCGAGGCTCGTCACCTCTCGAGAAGTTTGTTCCTTGCGAACCGTTCGTCGGACTGCTGGTCCCTGTGTTCCAGTCGTCATTGCTTAGCGTCATGACTGCCGTCTGATTCGCCAATGCTCCAACAGACGGTGTGTTTGTGGCTGCTCTCAAGCCACGTCCTCGGCCCAGGCCAGAAAGCGTTGTTCCCCTCAATGGGTAAGACGTATCCCACTCCGAATCCATCTAAATGAGTGATATTTACTTACAACATGCTTTTCACACCGAGTAGCATTATCGTACGGCTAACGTTAGGCTGAAGCGATTTTCTCTCATAAATTATACACTTGATTCAAGTTTTGAGTGGTAGTAATGAGAAAGAAGATCTAGCTAACTTGATACCAAGCAGCCTAATTAATTTTGCTTTAGTTTCAAATAGGGAAGTCTGAATCAGATACTTCATGAATCATCATGCAAAAACGCTAACATGCAAAATCATATTTCTTGGAACAAGTAATTACATCAATAATTTATTTCTGACAGTCAACTAAAACTTTATTTCATAAGCAAACCAATAAACAGTCAATTAGATTTCATTGTCACGCTCGGTGAAAGGGTTAAACTCTCACGGTCAAACCCGTGCATTGCAAAAATAAATGGCGCCTGCGCGCCATCAAACCGTTTGAAGAAAAAAAAATTCAAACAGCTAAAAAAATCTTTCCTAACTGAAAACAGACCTGACAATACACAAAGCTTAGCTAAACATCAATACTAAACAACATATACATACTTAAGTGCTAACGAGAAGCGTCTCTTGAAAAATATTTGCAAATAATTCAGAGCGATACCAAGACTTACCGTCTCCAGCCGGAGATCTGCTAAAAAATGCCGTGACGGTCAAGAACTGTTTTGGTCGAGCTTCCGGAATGCCAAACATGCGGTCATCCAACGCTGCCAGATTTATTAAAATACTTTTCTGTTGAAAAACAAATTTAGACTACCATCACAAATTATATTTATAATCATAAGCCCTAAATATATGTGCATAGATATTTAGTTTAGTAATAAATTTTTTTAAAGACAAGCGGCAATGCTGTTTGCTCGACTTTGTTTTGGCAGCTAGCCGAACTTGGTTGAGCAAAAGCTTTTCTCGTCACCCAAAATTTCGGTTTTCAGATTAAGTAAAGAAGTTCTGCTTTCCATAACACGTTTGTTATTTAAACGAGTAAGGAAATGTGTTAGTTTTGAAAAATTCAGCCGTTGATCGAGTGTAGGAACAAAGAAGTCTTAAAAAAGAAGGTACACGTGTAGGACTTTTCTTGACAGCTTTGTTTTCCAAAGTTAATTAGTTTTAATATTTTAGTCCTGAGATAAGAATTAAAAGGAATAGATTAAGGAACAAACGGTATGTGCAAAGTTTGATACCAAGCAAAATGAAAATAAGGCTTCGAGCACTTTTCGTCAGACAATCTGTCTGCTATGATCTCGTCTCTTAAAACTAAATAATCCTGATAATCCTGTCAAATTAATGTTATGCTTTGATTGTAGCACAAGTACCATCAGATGTTGTTTTCGACTGCTCTGCTAATGAGCTCTTCTTCGTCGAAAACAAGTCCTCGAGATCAGAGCAACGGGCGCTAAATTGCATCATGAAAGAAGTCTTCCTGGTGCTCTTCCTCTTCGTAATCCGAGCAGGTATTACCTTAACCTTTTGAAGTCAATACATTACAAAAGTTGAAAGGATGTGGACATGCCAGTACTTTTTTATTCAATATGTCGTGCATGTGAAACTGAACTTATTAATGACCCAATCTGGTGGGGAAAGAATGGTGCTGGGGATAAAGGAAAGTTTCAACTTGACTGGATTGTCTGAATGATCCGAACGGAGCAGAGCTAATGAACGAAAATATTAAAAAGAAGTAAAAAGAGGGACAATAAACGATGTATTGAAAGGAAGGGTGGCACCAAAAGTCTAAATAAAGAGGAGCTTTCGATCGATGCGTAAACATCTTCCCGCAGAAGAAGATATGAACTTGTTCGGTCAACCGCAACATCAGTGGCTAATACTTCACCAGCCTTGAGCCAAGGCTAATGAGCGTCTTGAGCCGTCTCCAAAAAGACGCTTCACAGACGTTTCTCTCTCCGTCTGACAAACGCTTGAAGGTAAATCATCAAACGGCTGCAAGACGAGCAATCTTCCAACTATTACGCACTTTGTCGGCAGTTGGGGAGTGACTCATATTAGTCCTGCATCTCCCAAGGAAAGAAAGGGGCTAATAAATCTACAAGGAGAGGCGTTCACAGTAGCCCGAGTTATTGGAAGCCTTCGGCAAAGGACAGCATATTTACGGTCCTGCGATTTCTCAAGAGGTCTTCTTTTACCCAAAAATGGGTCTCCCAGCACAATAAAGAGAAGGAAAAGAAGAAAGGAATTGCTGATTTATTTCTGTCAATTTTTTTTTCAAGGATTCATCTTATTGAAGATATGCCTTGTGTTGACGTATTGAATGATACGCATTTCTCATTCCCCAGCACTTTTTTTCTATCATCTGCGATCGCCTCTGCAGCAATCTTGCTCGAAGCGAAAACTAAATATGAATCAGTTTTTTTCCTCCCGCCCAGTGTTTCCTGAAGGGAAAATTGTTGAACTTTGGGGAGCAATGTAAGCGCTTTGTTCGCCACGTATACCAATTTATAGCCACTATTAAGTTGCACACAAACGACGACTTGCTGCCAACTCCCGTCGCATTATTTATGACTTGTTTCCACCTTTCACGGGTTGAAATATTACCTCCTTAAGAGATTCCTCATTGCTCCTTGTTGAGGGGTAAACGCTGGGAAGCTCATTCTGCTGGCACTGGCTTCCTTCGTAATGTCAGAGCCTCTACTTCGGTAAGTCTGTATTTGTCTATTGGGCCCTGGGTGTGCGGTGACCATCTATCTATCTCTGATGTACTGTTTGCAGGAAATGTCAGGGAATCAATCGTGCGTAGTCGCTTGGTATCTGCACCACAGTCTACCCCAGCGGACAATCTCATATTTTCTTCATCACACAGTTTTTCTGTTTCATCTTTTTGTCTCGAATAGAGTCATCTCCAGTGATCCGTTCCTATCAGAGCCCCACTCGTGTACTTGTAGGGTCCCCGTAATTGTCTTGATTCTCACATAGTGGGGTTCTAATAATCTCGTTACGTGCGGTATCTCCACATTGATGATGGATCCCTCCACTGATTCCGGCAAACGAACAAAAGGGTGTAAAGCAAGTGTTCTATACAGAGCTTAAAAGTACTCTACTTTGATTAACACTTCCAAGAAGACATCGAGTATTGCACGATAATGTCGCTGGCCGCCTATAAAGTTGTACTTCAAAGATATCTTCTGGGAAATCCACTAAACTTCATTTGCACTGTGTGGGAAATCTTAAGAATGGGAAGAAGTTGCCCCGTGAAAAGAAGAGAGTCTTACGGACCGGGAAATAGTTGGGAAGTCGTTTTCCGATTGTTATGCAAATGCTGTAAGTTGTTGTTCACTACGTATCGCAAAAGTATTCAGTTGCCCGTTTAGAGTCGGTAAGAGTCTTACCGAAAGACGGCACCAGTCCATAAAAACCCACAGTTGTGCAAGAACTTAAACGGCTTGAAAGCGCTATTTTTTTCTTTTTTTGGGTTCCCCCGAGGGGCTTGCGAGCACTTAACAGTTTGGGATGACGACTATAGTGATTCACGTAGAGTCCTTGAGTCAATTCTCGGGGTATTTGTATTGAAAGAGGATCCTGTCGCTTCAGAACTTGTTGACAAGTTTGCAACCCCTCGTTGAAATGCTGCGGAAAGACGTAAGCTACTTATATTCTCGAGTGTAATACCCAGTATTGAATTCCAATGTCTACAGATGAGAACAACCCACGGGGAAAAAGTTGCAAATGGCAGAAGTTGTTGAGGGTTCGTCGTTCGTCGCTCGAAAAGATGATAACTTACCTTAATTCTACAATAAAACCTTTTCGTGAGTTTATATAGACGCCCTCGGAAAACTTGACAGAAAATTTCGTCTTCCCAAACACGTTCTTCCGAAGATCCGTACACTCTCGAGCAAAACAAGTTGAATATGTAACAAACAGTTAAAACGTGCCTACGAACTTGGGGGCAAAGCATGACCGTACTGCTAATGGATGCGCCGTGCATATTTATTGAGCATGTCGGGTCGTTGTCTGTTTGTACAGCTCGGCATAAGTCGCTGGTCTTGTATGTTAATTGTTTTCAAGCCTTTGATCCATAAATGCAGCTATTGTAGTTGTGTGTTATGGTGCTATAGCCCCGCTTCAATAGGCCTCCCGACAACACTGATAAAACTAGTATCGAGGAAAAACTGCGGCGTGGTAATATGGTGATGAGAGTCTTAACAGCAGTTATGGGTGTGCGGGAACTGGGAGCCTCCCGCGGGTGTCGGTGAACGTCAGAACCGTTGCCGATTCCCGCGAGATTTACGATAAGCCTTTTGGTCGCATATCGGGGCGCCTGTGTTGGAGAAGAGCTTTACTTTCTGCATCCCTTGTAATTACTACAAAGGCTGGCAAAAGTCGATCGGAAAAAAGCAGCAGCTGGGAAAAATGGTATCTTGTCCCTCTTCCCCAACGGGCTTACAACCACTGCATTCCTTCATTACCCTTGTCTCGTTATATCAGAGTTATCAAGTCGTTGTCCGCATATTGCGCAACTACTGGATTTGCCTAATGCTACTGTCGGTCTACTTGGTCAATATCTGTTAGAATCAGGTTGACAAGGCGGTGGCATAACAACGAAAGACGAAAAGTATTGTCGGAAGTTATGGGCCTCGTCCTGGACATGCTTATCAGCGGAAGATGGGGATTCCTTCAACAATGGGTCAGTATATGAGGGAGGTTTTTTCTTTTCCGTTTTCCTATCGGCAGCACATCCCGGAGATTGTTTTTTCTTGTTCAATATTTGGTCGAGATGAAGTAAAGAGACGAGACCTGACCCATTCTCTTTCACGTCATCACGATTTTGTCTTTTTTCCCCTGTTCAACGGTGTAGGTGATATCGAAGATGTTTATCTATTCGTTGTATAACACGAAGTCTTGAAGGATTGGAAAACGATTCTGTTTGGACAAAGTTCTTGCATACTGAGATCTTGTGTGTTGTCTTTTCGACGAGAATGGAAGTTGGTCTTTATCTCGCCGACTTCATCTTTCATTAACTACAGTGGGGCTTCTTCTTGGTAATCGACGGGCTTCATAATGGAAAATGCACTGCTGTCACTGTTTAAGCTGTGGAGGCGTTCCTCGTCTCCGCGCGCTAGTGGATTTTAGTCCCTTGAAAGATTCATGGCTAATACAAACATGAATTAAATCTTCACTTGGGCCCCGAGAGTTAATGGAAGAACCCTTTCAGCGTTTTCCCGCTTCGCAACTGCGTAGTGCACGAAGAATGGCCATAAACGAAGACGGATTATGAAAGTAATCAAGGTTTTTTTTCATGATTATAATATAAAGCATCCACGGTGACAGGCTTGGGAGAGATTTTAAGCCGGAAAGTGGAGTCTGTGTTCTAGGCATTTGCATAATCTGAAGAGGCAGTTTCGGTTGGGAAGGGGGGCTAGAGACGGAACCTCATCTACTCAGGAGATAATGTGTTTCCGTCATCAAGCCTCAGAACCTGTTTAAAGTGCTCATCTGGGGGCGTCTGAGGTAATAGTGTCTCTCCTTGAAACTCCCATCAGAGGAAATATCTCTTAGATGCATCCCTACGTGATATGGAACGCCCTGGCGTAGGAACTATCCTTTGAGTGGATGTAACGTACAACTTTTAACTGATTCTGGCGTAGAAAAGCCGAGCGAAGAAGCTACAGAAAAAAAGTAGCGAAAAGTTTCCGCGAAATACATTGCTTCCTTGATAAGAGTCACCCGAAATAGAGACAGTTAAGAGTCGTCCAAGACACTAAAACTGTCTCCAAATGAAGGTTTTAGATGCCAGCCGGGATTAGTCCCTCGATCGACTGTCGAGTGACTCTCGATAACTTCAAAAGACAAGAATCAATTGATAGTTGCGTCCCCAAACTTCTGAACGACTGTCCTGTGAAGAGCTTCAATTACTTAAAGACCGAGTCCAGATCGATTCTTGGGGTTAATACTGGAAATAACGGACTTGTTGACATTCAACTCCGTGCCGGACTAGAACTTTGCATCGATCTGAAGTTTACTGATCCTGAGAAGAGACTTATGCGAATCTCTGTCCAAGTTCGTTAAGTGGACGATCGGGAGTCGTGTCGGGAGTTTGGCATGCTGGTGACCAAGTTTGGTGACCAGTAATTGAAGTCATTCTCTCGCCAAGTTGGAACCGAAGAACCTGTCTATTTGTTTCTTGCTTGTTAACGAGCTCGGAGTCTTTTGATTATATAGAGATCCAGGCCCGTCGTGGGGAATTAAAAGTGTTGCTGCTACAAGGACAGGCACAGGCGGGGCAAAGGGGGGTATTAGCGCCACAGAACATGGTGCCGCAATTGACGATAACGTTGCGATAACCCAGATTGTTAACACAAGGGTGTTTGAAGATGATGTGCGTAGCAAGCCCTTCATTTGGTCTGAGGAATAAAAAGAAGAACTATAGATCTTTGCTGGCTATTGTGTTGGTGGAAATCCTCTTTTGTCGAGGAGAAAGAAACGTGGACCGAAATAAGCGTGCAGAGCAAAGGGGATTAGTGCCAGCAAATCGTGCTTCCTGGCTCCAGTACAAATGCTAATATTATTAGGGTCTTCGTTAAGCCGACGTCTCGTCTTAAGCAAACTTTACTTGTACCTCCCCGAGTAAATCCCCGTTTCAGCTGGAGAGGAGAAAACGCTCGTCGAATTCCCACTTTACCCCCCGATCTTCTCCCGAGGGGTCCCCCAACATTCGTGATCATCTCAATCGACTTTTATTGTGTTATCAGCCCTGTTGTTACCTCTTGTCAGGGGTTTTCGAGTTACTAGCCCGTTGTGGAGTATGCAACTAGATATTCCGATTCACTGCTTATTGCGTTACCTAGTTCAGAGTCACATATTACTGTAAACAAATGGAGATGTTGGCTGCAGGGACTCCCCGCAAGGCCCCAGCGTAATCCCCACGGGTGGGCAAGGGTTCACACTCGCGTACGTAATGCATACACTGAACGTGCATTATATTTTCAAAACTTTTTCTTCATTAAGAGGTCTCGCAGATACAAAAGTACTATATTGACAAGTTTGCGACTGTTTCGAGGCGCTACTTAAAAGTAGTCTCGCTTGATCACTATCAGAACAACTCCACACAAGAATATAGACTGAGAATAGCGCAAGAATCGAAAACTATGGTTGATAAAAGCTGGCCTGAAGAGCAGTAAACTCGTCGCCATTACGCGATACTTGCAGCAAATCGTAAAGGAAGAAGCGTATCGCCTTCTAGCGCGCCTAATTTTCGCCGTTTGTATGATAATCCCAACAGCGTAAATAACAGATGTTGTGGAATGTTTCATTCCGAGATGGATTGTTGCAGTACAGTCGAAGAAAGAACGAGTCGGTAACAGCGGTAGGAGATGTACAAAGTGACACGTACAAATGTACCATTTTGCTATAACGTTATTTCTGTACACATATGTATGTTTAATTAGAGTTATTTTGTTGTGGGACCAAAAGCGTCGAGCTTTTGTCTTTGGTGTATCTCTTCTCTATTCTGGGCCATTTTTTGTGTGGTATTTCCTCTTCTTTTTTTCAACAATGGGGACCAGGGGGTTTCGTGAGAAGAATTCCAGAGTTGTTTTGTGTACAAAGAGTGGCGTTGCCCGCCTTCACTGTGATCTATTAAAGCAAGAGACGAAAAGCGAGCTCCGGGATAAAATCTATATTGATTTCTTTTTGCAAGACGTTTTCGCTCAAGCTGAACACCCACCCACCCTTCCCCGCAAGACCTCAGGGGTTTGTTTGATTGGGGACCCTTTTTTCATTCTTAGACAAACGCTTCATGCATGCGTACACGTTCTCTCCCGAAGGATATATGACTGTACACACAGACACAAAGGAGGGAAGTAGGTAGGACCCGATGAAGCTTTTCAATCGACCAAATTGCCACACAATTCTCCCCCCCGTCCCTTGGGGTAATGGAATTGCGGCATCATCGTCTGAAAGCTCGAATCAGTTGAAATAACCCTTGAGGCCCCTGCTATACACGAAACCAGGGATGCCCACTTTGGTCTGCAACCGAAAGGGCCCCTGAAGAGCGAGGCGGAATCAAGGAAATAACCCGAGCAGCGCCTATAACGAAGCATATTGTCGGGAAGAAAGTAATGTTGCCACACAAGGCTCCGCAATCTGGAAGATTTACGGCTCCGCACCTCGCGTGTGCTACATTACAGAATCATCCTCTTTTGCCCACCCCGTTCCCTGGAAAAAAAAAAAAACAACAACAACAACACCCAGCTGCGCTCGTGTTGATTTATTTGGGCAAACTCTGCAAGTTGCGATGCTATTTCTCAGAATTAATGCCATGTTAAGTATCTCTAATTTCCGAGCTACTTTTCTTCATTTGCAAGCAGCTCGGAAACTTTGAATTACGACGCCGATCTTTTCCACAACTTTTGCCGAAGTGAAATTTTATGTGATTCTGCAAATTTTTGTTTTTAGGGGCTGTAGATTTGACCGCGGACGGACGCATTGTGGAGGCCATTCTGGGAGAACCCTTGAGAATCGAATGCGGCCTGGATGGAGCCAATGTGTCGTGGCGCCGGTGGACGCCGCGCGGCGCAGAGCTGTTGACGCCGGACCGCATCGACGAGCTCGGTTCGCTGCTCTTCAACTCCACTCGCAAGGAAGACGAGGGACTGTACAGGTGTTCCTCAGTCTCGGTCGAGAATCACGGAGAAGCAGTGGTCGACGATTTCCAACTGCTAGACGACGTCAACGACACGAGCCAACACGTAAATATATCATCAGTCGAGCGTGTCGCCGAAGGACCCGGAATACTTCTTCGCGTGCTGGGTAAAAAAGTTTTGCACGAATATCTGAAACTTTCGTACGTATAAAAGTTCGCTGTGAGTATCAGCAAAACGGCATCATTGATACTCTTGGGTATCAGTAACAGACAGAAACTTTTTGACTAATACCCGATGAATACTATCCATTGTAGGTCATCGTATGTATTTTTGTAGCTTAATAGAAAACTTTGAAGGCTTTTTTTTCTTGAGGATGTAGCCATTCTTTGGTATTTGTGGGTCTCTTATAACAGGAAGCTGCAATCGCACGGTTCAGTGGAACTGTTTTACCTTCAGTGAGCAAAAATCTGACTTAAGGGGCAACTCCCTGCAGACGAAACAAGTCGGCGAGGATCGAGTTTTTGAGCCGAAAATCGAGTCAGATCTCTTTGTACTGAGATCTCGTCAAATGATATGGAAGCAAAAGAGAAGTGCATGTCGAGGACAAAAACCTTCAGGGACAATCTCGTTATTCACAGTTTTCAATGGCCTCTTTATTTCTTTTCATTCTTACGTTTTCCCACACGAAGAAACGTACGGGAAACGCAGATGGGAAAAGTCTTGAAGGGGTGTAACGTGCAAAACGAATACAGAAGAAATATAGCCTGGAAAAAAAGTAATTGCTCCGAGGAAACAGAAAAGAAATGGTGAATTCAGTAGCGTTCTGGGCGTAGTAAATTGGATCAACGGCCGGTTTGGAGGTGTTCCCATCACGGGACTCCCCACTTTTACCCCGCGTTTTCTCCACACGCTCAGCCAATTTCTTCTCAATTTGCCTTTCAAGTAAAGTGTAGCAATTGCTTCTACTTCAAAATTTTTTTCCATGTTTCTGTTCAAGCAACTCCCCCGGTGGCCATTATTCCCAAAGTTTTGACGCAGGTTCTTCATAAAGTTCGACGTGGTTTCCCCAAACGGGTCTTTTACTCTCGATTTCTTTCTCAGTTTTCACTTTTCAATGATCGATGCTCTTGTCTTAAAGTTTCGTAAATTATTTATAATAATGCATGTTTGAGTTTTTTTTAAAGCTTTTTTCTGGACTAGTGCTGTATACTGCAAGTTTGAAACTGTTTCTGAAACGTAATGTTTGATTCATATGTTGCTTCTGTGGGTGAGTGTGTTTGATTGAATCTACTTTGAAAAGACGGTTCAATACTCGGTGCAACTAGTCGCTCTCAGATTGCCTTGGAAACATGCTTGGGAGTGTTTTCTGCTGTATGTTGGGAAGTCTGGGAAATCCGCAATCAAACTTACTTGGGACAAAGTTTTGGCGGGGATTTGCAACTAACTGAATGCAATATTAACGCTACAAACTCACTTCAGAGAGATCGATAACACGATGGTAATAGTGGAAATCTGTGAAGAACTGAGAAGATTCTTGGGATTCACGAATCTCAAGCATCGAAGGGTCTTCTAGCATTAGACTGGGTAGAGTCGTCTGACATTGTCAAGTAGCTTTTTGGAGAGGGGAAGAAGATTACTTTTCTTACAACTTCTTCCTTTTTTCCCTTTTCTTTTGTCTTTTGTTTCTCCGTATTGCTGAACGTGCTCAATGATGGCCGCAGTGTTTTTCAGGCTCTTCTTTCCCCCCTATTTACTGGGTCACAGAAGAGAATAGGACAACCCTTCAGCGCGCGTTCAACCTTGATACTGTCACTTGACACAGAACTGACACTCAAGAGCTCTGTTTACTATTCTAATAGTTTTATTTTATTGGTGTATTGTGTTTTTCTAGTCCCGGCCGTGCTAACGGATTATCCAGAGTCCCGCAGGATCGACAAGGGCAATCAAGTACGTCTCCGATGTTCAGCCAGCGGCGATCCCGCACCCCGAATCACGTGGAGCCTTGACGGAGAACAGGTTATCATCATTCCTCGATTCTCTATGTTAAATCTATCATCTTTTTAATCTGTAAAATAAACTATTACACGAGTACCGCTACTCAGGGAAGGGATTGAAATTGAATAAGACGTATCGAGGATTACGTGTGTTGTTTGCCTTGCATCTGCCTTCGATTCTGTCGTCTCTTTCCCGAGTTGCAGCATTTGTCAATAGAAAGTTATCAGCAGATTCGGTTTTTGCGTTTTTCTCAGTTTTCATCCACTTCTCTCTCTTCCTCTTTTTCCTTTCTTTTACCTGTTTTATTTTTGTTCGTCCTTTTTCTCACCAAAAAATGTAACACGCCCCGAAAAGTACGCCAAATAGTCGAGGTGAAATCAAACTAGCTTCTCGTATTGATTCGACACAAAGTGGCCCGGGCAAAACCTTTACCAAGACCCCCCCCCCCCCCCGCACCTTTGAAACCCATTTAAAAAAAAATATTATAAGGCTTCGTAATTCTATTTAAGGATCAGTTAAATACAGCTACACTATAGTATAATACTATTTGTAAAAATTGATTATATCAAAATTAAAAATAAACATATAAATAGTACAAAGAATAAAATTAATTGTAATAAACTATAAATAAATGTTGTAAATTTCAGGTTGAATACCATTAAAAAAACAGCTGTAAATATTATGATAAATAAATAAAATAATAACAATTGAAAATAAATAAATAGTAAGAAGAATAAAATTAACTGTAATAAATTATAAATTAACTTGTAAATATTGATATGCAACTTACTTAATATCTTGTTGTATATGAATACTCTATGTATTTGTGTTTGTAAATTTTAGGTTGAATTCTATTTAAAAATAGTTTAATATCATACATTTTACGTTATATCTAAATTGTATTATATTTGTTGAATTTCAGGTTGAAGTATCTGTTGAATCACAACCGTTCCCTTGGTTGACGCGTTCCGAGTTGATTTTTGCGAACGTTACCCGCAGTCTGAACCTCACCTGTCGGGCCAGCAACCAGCTCACCGACCGGATCGCCATGGAGGAGCAGTCGTTTCTCATTCAGCTCCAGAACGACGTTTCAGGTTGAAACGTACTTCTTAAGGAGTGCGTCCACTTTTAGGGGGAAATCCCTGTTTTCAGGGGAAAATGGCACTAAGAAGGGAAGAAGAATGGGAGAGGGGAGGAAACAGGGGAAACTGGAGAAATTTTAAAATCATCATTACATTTAATTTTTTTAAGCGACATGTTGCGACACGCAGTTTTTCCTCCAACATTTTTTACTTTCCTTTTGACCTGCAAATTAGCCATGATTCAAGCCATATGAATTATTAATTTGTAGATTTCATTATTTATTAATGGAAGGAAAGATCTAGGGAAAAACGGGAGAATGATAGGGGAAATAGGGGAAAATTGAAGAATTTTGTCATAGGGGAAAGCCCAAACTTCAAAGTGGAAACACTGATTTTAACACTTGGTTAACGTTTAGTAGCCCATTGTTTTACTTTGTTAACATTAACAGGCGGGGAGAGGGACACGAAGGAAGAATCACTGGGCTACTGCGCTCCGTACACGGGCAAAGTGTGCAAGCGACACTTGAAAGGAGTCGTCTGGTACAATATCAGCAACGAGCAGAAGGGCGGCTGGCTCAACGAACAAGTCACCGCTGGACTCTGGGAAGAAGCCATCATGTCGCTACGAGAGCCCTGCCGCACTGCAGCTGAGGTAAACTTGCAATGATTTCTGTGAATATGTATCTTCCAGTGCTTCCACTTTACAGGGAAATTCTCTTAAAAAGGGAAAACGGGGTCTCAAAAGGGAAAATTAAGGGAAAAGGGGAAATTCCAAGTATGAACAGGGTTTTTGAGCTCTTATGCAGAGCGGAAAAAGAGAAGGAAAATGGACATTTAACAAGGGGAAAAAAGGGAAATCAAGTTCTACCGGACGAAAGGGGGGAAAAGGGGAAATCTAAAACCCAAAGTGGAAGGACTGCTAACTTCAATCTATATTTTTGCAATGCAGAAACTGATGTGCTTGTACGCGTTCCCCGAATGCGACGCCAGTAACCCGCGTCGCTTACCCCTGTGCTACGAGGACTGCGTGGCGACCAGGCAGTTGTTCTGCGTCAACGAGTGGTCGCTGCTGATGAGCAACAACCAGCGCGGGATCTACTTGGGATCCCGGGGACATTTCCGTCTTCCCCGCTGCGAGGACCTGCCCGCCACTCCGATCCTCAGCGTTCTGGACCGACCTGCTCGTACGCCGGACTCACCGACTACATCGACGAAGAAGTCACAAGTAAATACTTGACAGTGTTTCCAATTTGCAGGGAAATTCCCTGAAAAAGGGGAAATGGGGCTTGAAAAGGGGAAAATAAGGGAAGAAGGGAAAAAGGGAAAATCTGCAAGTACAGCCTTAGGTTCTGGCAGGGAGGGAGAAAAGGGGAAAATAAGGGAAGAAGGGGGAAAGGGGAAATTGAAAGCGGAAACACTGAAACTTGAGTCTAAAAGTTGGATAAAGCGTAACCAAATCTCCTTTTCCGTAGCAACTTGCGTCAAGGGCCGGGGTCGTTTCTATCAGGGCAATGTTAGCGTCACCAAGGACGGGATCCCCTGCCAGCGCTGGGATCTGCAGACTCCCCACTCTCACAACCGACCTCCGCTCAACGTTTTCCCCGAAATGAACGGAGCGGAAAACTTTTGCCGCAACGCTGGAGGAGACGAGCCACGACCTTGGTGCTACACCATGGATCCGATCGTCAGATGGCAGCACTGCAATATTCCACAATGCGGTATATTTTTTACTATTTTCAGTGTTTCCACTCTCAGTTTTCCCGTCTCCCTTAAAGAGGGCACAGTTTACCCTTTTTCCCCTTCGCTTGAAGATTCCCGTTTCCCCCTTTTCCCCTCCATACTACTATCTAGAGCTATGCTTCCGAATTTCCCTTTTTCCTTTCCTTATTTTTCCCTTTTGATACCGGAGTTCCCCTTTTTCTGGGAATTTCCTTGCAAAGTGCAAAGTGAGCAAAGACTATTTTCAGCGTTTCCACTCTAGTTTCCCTTTTCCCTTCCCTTATGTTTCCCTTTTGAGACCGAAGTATCCCATTTTCAGGAAACTTCCTTGCAGTGTGGAAGCACTGACTGTTTTGTTTCTGGATAAAAAAATTTGTTGATTTAATTGAATTTGCAGCGAATGACGTTGAAAGTGAAGGTAGCGGCGGGTCGAAGGAGATCTCTGTGCAGCAGATGGACTTGACAGTAACCCCTGGATCTGTTTTACTGCTTTCGTGTATCAGCCTGTTCTCGTTGCTCATGCTCTGTCTCATTCTGTACCTTTGTCAGCGCACCTTCCAGCACAGACGCCGTTCCAAAACCGCTATTATCCAGGTTTGTACAGTCATGTTCATAAAAAAGGCTACAGCATGGGAAGGTTGAAAGTCGTTTTTCTGCAGTTTACAAAATTATTTGTGCATTAAGTTTAGTTAGGATAGATTAAATTAACTGTATTTTAACTAAGTTAATACATTTTATCAATTAATATTTCAACACTCTTGCAAAAATTAAGAAAATGTGACGTTCAATCTTCCTATGCTGTACCGTTTTTTTATGAACATGACTATACAACTATCCACTCATCAGTGATAATTAGTTACGATTAATTTAATATTTTTGTAGAGTCTTCCACTGGATATCGACTTGAGAAAGCTTCCGGATAACGCAGCATATCACTACGTCGGCTCGCAAGTGGATCCTCTCCTCGAAAAACTAGAATATCCGCGAAACGATATCATCTACATCAAAGATCTCGGTCAGGGAGCCTTTGGACGAGTCTTCCAGGTCTGAAAACTAATTTTTACAAATTTCTGGAATATTTAAAAGCGAATTTTATCTGTTGATTGTAGGCCAGAGCTCCGAGTCTGATTAAAGGCGAGCCTTTCACCATCGTAGCGGTGAAGACACTCAAAGAAGAGGCCGACGAAGACATGCGAGCGGATTTCGAGAAGGAAGCCTGTCTTTTAGCCGAGTTCGATCATCCCAACATCATCCGATTGCTGGGTGTCTGCGCCGTGGGTAAGCCCATGTGCCTGCTGCTTGAATTCATGGCGCTGGGAGACTTGAACGAGTATCTCCGGACATGTTCGCCGTCGAACTTCATCGTCAGTACATCGGATGGTTCGGGATTCACGGACGTCAAGCTCTCGACGCTGGATTTAACGGCTATTGGACGGCAGATAGCCGCGGGAATGGTCTATTTATCGCAACGCGGATTCGTTCACAGGGATCTGGCGACTAGGAACTGTCTTGTCAGCGAGGATCTGACTGTCAAGATCGCGGATTTTGGACTCTCCCAGCGACTGCAGAGACACAACTATTACCGGGGAACTGAAAATGATGCTATCCCGATACGGTGGATGCCTCTGGAGTCGATCCTCTACAACCGATACACCTCCGCTTCAGATGTCTGGGCTTTCGGCGTTTCCCTGTGGGAGATTTTCTCGTTCGGACTGCAGCCGTACTACGGAATGACCCACGAGGAAGTGGTGAGGTTCATTCAAGGCGGAGGGATCCTGCAACCCCCACAGAGCGCTCCTTGCGCTATTTACGCTATCATGCGATCCTGCTGGCAGGGAAAGGCTTCAGATAGGCCTACCTTCGAGGCTTTACACGATGAACTGCTCACCATTGAGGAGGCTCTGACCAGAAACCGCAATACCGATCCCGATCCTGCACACGTTTAAATATTAAAAGCAAACGGGATTTTTATAATATGAAAAATTCGTTTGATCCTGCAGCATATCTATAGGGAGCCTTTTTTTTTCCTTGGCGGATTACTTTTTATTTCTCGTCATTTGGATCCTGGTTTTGTTCTAGAAAGTAAGTTTCGATCCTCTGGGATCGGGATCCTGATCAACCTCCTGTTGAATACCCGGAAAACTTACAAAAACTGGGTTCAATAGCATCGTTTTATACTTTGTTCCTGCAGGACCTTACATGTTCCTGATTAACGCCCCGACTATTGAAACTGTACAGATTCCATGGAAAAATGTATCTGATTTTAACCAGTAGATCCTGACTTTATTCCTGATTCCTGCAACAGAAACGATCCTAGTCTTCTGAAGGGACTGAACCTGCAACCGGATCTCACTGAAAACTATGAATTGGATCTCGTCAGTCTTAAGGACGACCCTGCTGCTTCAAGCATACCAATGGATAGCTGGTCCCTACTTTTAGATCTCCACTAAGATAGTGACCCTTCCATGTTCCCTAAGCTGATCTAGAAAACTTTGTCCTTGTCCAAATTATCATCTCAATTTGCACTAATCCAGGATTTTAACCCTCATCCAACCTTATCGAAAAGTAGAAATAACGATCTTGCAGCATCTTTTAAATTGGAAATAGTCTTCTCAAACCCAATTCCAAAGATACTGATCCTAATCCCAACCCCCAAAATAATTTTTCATAGATTTCCGAAGCCGATCCTGATTCCTGTGTTCATCAGGAACGCTGTTCAAGATCTCGATCCCTGATCCTGATATTTTGTTCATCCAATTGTTTGGTTCCTCGAATAAAAATCGAATGGTGTTTCGTATTCCAACGCTGATATTAACCTGTAAAACGATCCTAATCCTTCGTGGCTCTCTTGCATAGTTTCTCTTATGTATTTGAAAGTGTCTATTTGCTGAGCGAGTGTGTTGTACAAGTTCATTTGAGTTTCTGATTTTTTAAAAAATCTGATTACGGGATCTATTCGTTTTTTGACAGTTCGTAGCAGTAAGGATCGCTTTGAAAACTTGCTGTAGTTTTCCGTGTTGTTTAAAAATTAAAGCGATCCTGCAAAGTGTGTTGAAATTTGGTTCTTCTGTCGTTTCGGATTCGAGTACACTGAACATGTTGATATTGATCCCAAAAAATATTCCAAATACATGTTTTTTGCTCCAAGTTTTCTCAATTTAATTAAAACTTATTAAAGTAATTAATATTATATTAGAAGTATTAATATTCGAGCGCCAAATTCAGATAGAAAGTGATACGGTTGAGTACCGAATGAGTAGGTGGCTGAACACTAGCTCCACTCTGAATCACTAGCTGAATAATAGCTGAACACACTTTAGTTACCTGTACTGAACACTCTGAATTACGGGTTGAATACTGCATGACTTAGTTCTTTCAAAATTCAAGCGTACGAACCGTGTGAAAGTGGACCATTTCACACTATCGTCTAGCTGAATCCATGATAGTCATGCATCATTCAGAGGGTCATTCGGACGTATGGCTAGCGCATCAGTTTTCTATTGGGATCTTATTTCCCAAAACTAGCGGTTCCTCCAAAACAAGAAGCTTTGACCTCCCGGACATCCGCATGACCTTGTTTGACCTTTTTTCTAACCTCAACGTCGCTCCAGAAACAGTTAAGTATCTGACCTGACAAAATCTTCAGAGAAATCCTCTTGGGAACGAACTGGTCCGCTATTTAAATATCGGCTGCTGGAACCTAATTGCAGCAAGTCAGTAGCTTCTCAACAGTCTTCTGGTACACACAACCAGCTCAATCCATTGAAAAGCCTTAGCAATCCTGCAGGATCTCTCTACGTTAGTCCAAAATGAAATTTCTTCTTTTGGTTGTATTCGCCTCCGCAGTTTTGGCCGACTACCCAAACCTTCCATCAGGCGGTGGTTCTTCGATTTCTTCAAGTCCGCAGCCAAAATCAGCACCGGGAGGTTCGCAGCAAGGATCGGGGTCTCCGATGTCAGGATCCCAAATGTCAGGATCTCAAATGCCGCTTGGATCAGGAGCCTACAGTCTTCCTCCGCTTCCTCCACCACCGCAGCAGCAGATGAGCCAGCAGATGAGTCCTCAGCAGCAGATGGGATCTTTCGCAGCTCCTCAGCAAGTCCCCTACAGCCCAGATGTTCCTGGTTTCTACTTCAACGCAGGATTCAACAAAGGTCTGGGTATCCGCTTCCCTCCGCTGGGATGGTAGCTCCGAGCTTCTCGCCGGTAGCGGAACCTTTTGCAGCGGGTCGTACGCCTCTTGGTGATCTGCTTTCCGCTAAAGCCGAACTGCTACCCGCCATCTTCAAAGTTGGTTTCTTCATCACGCTCTTCATTCTGCTGGTCAAGTTTATCGCCGCCATCTTCCACGCCAAAGCTGCTCTGCTCTCGGGTCTTACCGCTGGACCTGCTGCTGCTGGTGTTGCTGGAACTGCTACCGCTGTACCGGTCCCTGTTTCACCTGCTGTTGCTACTCCGGTCGCAGGTAGCACTGGAGTTCACGTAGCTTCTGCTACCCTGACTGCTACTGACGCCATGAGCAAATCTAACGGCAAGCGAGAAAAACGAGGAGCTGTTCCTGATCCCTACAACTCAGGATCGCCTGTAGTCGATTCCGGATTCGACTTGGACCAGCTGGCTGTTAAAATCGCTTCTTATATTTAAAATATCTTAAAATTTTCTTGTCCTCTAAATTATTTTATGAAATTTTAAGTTATTTTGACACTGTAGTTCAATGTAATGCGAATTTAATACACAACATCCCAAGCTTCCGAAAGTTTTGCGTATCCGTTTGAATTTGATCCGAAGGAAGGAAGACTTGTATTCCGATCTTCACGACGTTAGTACATCATTTGCTCGATTCATTTTCCTGATACAGATTATATTACATTAAATGTTACTTGATTTAGGGCTTCTAAACACTGTTGTCTTCACTACACGTAGTCTTAGGCTTTAGTAAAGTATGGAGCTGATTTCTGTATTAAAGTTAGCGATGTTGGTTCTCGCAGCTTTCGGGATGTTAGCAGAGGTACAGCTTAGTTTAATTTAGTCTGAATTAGTCCACAATTGAATAATATAATTTAATATTCAAAGATAATTTTACATAATTTGATCTATATAATAAAATCTAATCTATTCCGAGTCCACCTTAGTCTAATCTAACTTAATCTAATCTAAATTTAATATGATCTGATATAGTGCAATCTAGTCGAATCTAATTTGAGTCTAACTTAGTCTGAGTTCAAATAACATAATTTGTTATTCAAAGAAAATTTCTTTGTGATCTAATCCAGTTTCATCTAATTCTAGTCTATTTTAGTCCTAAACTCAAATAATATTAATTTACTCTTCAAAGATTATTCTGTCTAATTTAGAGTAATCTAATCTAATTCAATTCGAGTATAATTTATAGTCTAAATTCAAATAATATTGATTTACTATTCAAAGTTAATTCTGCGTAATTTGATCTAATTAAATTAAATTTAATTTAATCCAGCCTAACCTAATTCGAGTCTAGTTCATAGTCCAATCCAAGAGGTCCGAACCTTCTAATAAACTTTTTACACTTAGGCCGTTTATCACTGTTATCAACCTGTCATCTCCATTGTATCTCCGTGTTATCATTTGTTATCAAATAATTTTCGTACAGTTTCCTCGGAGTTTCGGACCCCTTGGTCTAAACTCAATCAGGTCAATTTTACTATTCACAGATATTTCTGTCGAATTAAGTCTAATTTAATCTAATGTAGTCCAATCTAATTCGAGTATATTTTAGCCATAAATTCAAATGATATTGATTTACTATTCAAAGATTATTCTGTACTCCATGGATTACTACGAGAAGCCCAGTCTATCGCTGTTCGTCAGCGCCCCGATGCTTGTAGTTCCCGCTGCTCTCGTCCCGTTGGCCAAAAACCTCAACTTCATGTACTTCTTACCCAGTTCTTTAGTTTACTACTGAATCCATCCATAATTGAATTTTTTCAGAAAAATTTTGGCTTCGTTCGTACTTCACATCATCCTTCAAGTAGCAATTGTCTGGTACTTGGTCGAATCCTACGTTTTGTCGAGGGAAATTTTCCGATACTGCCAGATACCGAAGCTCGGAAAGCACATAACTATGTTAACTTCTCCACCTACTTGTGGTAAACTATTTAATTCATAAAAACTTATTACAAGTTATAATTAAATTTTAATTTACAGAATATTCAGCCATGATTGTAGCCAACATCAAACTGGTACCACTGACGCTCTACCTCTTGTGTGTGTTCGTTTCAGAAGCCTATTTGTGTGTCACTTATTTCAAAAAGAAAATTGACTCGAATTTGGGTTTGAATGCGTTTAACATTCATAGTTACCCTAAATTTCGTGAAAATAATTGAAACTTTGTCATCAAGAATCTTTTTAAACTTGTGCTGAAATCTGCTGTAAGTTTTAAAATACGAAATGATACAACTAATGTCTCTGTTTAAATAGCATTTTATCATACGGCTTTGTGGCTGATGAGACGTTTGCTTTAGATTTACGACAGACAAGGTCAAAGGTCAAACAAGGTCACCAGGAACTTGACCTTTCTACCTCCCCTAAGACTTGACGTTCCCGTTATATTAATCCTAATAGATTTGACCAGCAAGAATCGTTTTTTAGAATCTCAAGAATCTTGATTTTAAAATCTAAGTTATGTTATATTAAATTTTTAAGGTCTCCGTTTGGTTCGAAACAAGTCACGTGACCTAACTTTTGTAGGTAAGAGTACTAATAACTTAAACAGATCGATAAATCGTTGAAGAAAATCGTTTGTATCGATTTAGTCAGCCTAAAAAACGGGAAATGTAGAAAAGTAAGTTCCGTTTATTGCGGAACTGACCTTTTGCTGACCTAAAAACCACTAAAAAAAGAAATCTGAGGTCAAAGGTCATCTTATTGAAGTCTACCTGACCCGTCCGGTATAAAAAGGTGTCCTCGATCAATTCTCGCCACACAGTTCCATCATCTGCTTCTGAGCAAGTCTCCTCTCTCAAAAAGTCGATCAAAAAACTGAAAAATGTTTTCTGTTCTTCTGCTTGTAGCTTCTCTGATGGTCGCAGCCGTTTCTGCAGAAGGTTACGGACCTCCACCACCTCCTCAGGTCTTCGGGATCCCTCCGGAGCAGGACAGCAGCCTCCGCCGCCGCAAGGCTTCTTCCCTCAGATCGGACAGGCCGGACCCGCGTTCGCCGGACCTTCGTTCGCTGGACCTTCGTTCGCTGGACCCGCGTTCTTCCCTGGCCCCTTAGAGTCCCGGACTCCTCTAGGCGCCCTAGCTGGATTCAAAGGTATCGTACCTGATCCATACTTCACTACCACATCAGATTTTTGTACCGCTTTGTATTTCTTGAACCAGGCGACCTGATCTACCCTGTGCTTCACGTGGGCTTCTTCATAGTTGGAGTCATCGTCGTGGTCAAGATCTTGCTGAGTGTCCTGAGTCTCTTCAAGCAGAAACTGTTGTTCGGTTTAGGTGCTACTCAGCTGCAACGCAAACGGAGGGACACCGCAACCAGCAACCCGCAAATCGATTCGCTCACCAACGTCGTGATGGCAGCACTGGAAGGGCAGGAGTGCATGCAGAGGATGACTTGCGAACTTGGAAGTTTCGTCAGGGATTACGACCAGAACCGAATTCTTTCGGGGTATTTGATATTTTAAAAATAGTTTTACATCTTTTTTAAAGCTTGGTTTTTGTGTTTTCAGCCTTGCTGAGCGTTTCGCTGCCCGAGAAATGACGCCTTACGTCGAGGCCTTCAAGAACGACGACTGCGCCAAGTTCCGTTGCGGACGACTCGCCGTTCGAAAATAACTTCAAATATTTCATCCAACTTCCTTTAATAATTTAAACATATTTAAAGACATTTACTGAGTAGTGTATTTATCAATAAATTTAATTGTTGCGTTACTATTGTGTTTCTTTCTGGTTTATTTCGGTCGAGACTCGAAAGGCACACGATACATTGAGACCAACCTGTAGGGAAAAATCAGGGAAAAACGGTGGGGAAGAAAATGGGGAAATTTCAGACAGTCATAGGATCTTTGTCTTCGTGAACGTCTGGTAGTTTCTGGTAGCGAACTTTGATTTTAGAGAAATACAAACCGCAGATTTCGATGCAAGGACCGCAGAGACCTTGCAGGATGATTGTCAAAAAGTCTCGAATGACTGAACAGTTGATTTTGACGCAGCGAAGACAAGGTGCGAAGCACCAGATATGCTAAAATCAATGTATTACAATTTGTTCTGAGTGAAATTTTAGCAGATTTATACCTGGAAAGCCAGGCAAGCGAACTGACACCCCATGCAGAATGCTAGTAGCGGAGCGAAGAGTATAGTCAGAAACTGGTAGCAACAGTTTTTCGACGAACGGTAGCACTTGTAAGAAGTGTTCCATATGCATCGATTGCTGTGGATGCCATCAGGTTCTCCGATAACATCATCCCAAGAAACCTGAAAAAGTTAAAAGTTAAACTTAAAGTGTTGAGGAATCTTGAAACAGTGGTGTTGAGTTCACCTGGAGATGGTCGTTGATGCTGTTGGGATCTCTCTGGTCCATGTCGAAACTGCGACTGTCCATAGTAGAGATCCTCGTTGTTCCGGCGCTCATAGATTCTAGTGTGTGACCTTTGCAGTCGGTGCTGCTTTGAAATATTGAAGAGCGTTGCGTACTCGATACTCGAGTATATAGTAAGTTTGCGTTCCAGCGTTGCCATGGTTTCCGTGGGGACAATAAACGTAATTGTCGGACATGTACACCTTGCGTTGGAATTTACCCAGCACACCTCTTGCCATTTTTGTGTATCGCTCATAAATATACGTCACTTTCTGGCTTTAATGAACTGCTGACATGAAATGGAGGTCTGTCATACATTAAACAAAGGGACGTAATCCATCTTTTGTAATGAACATGCTGTACATCGCACATTATTACTAAAGCCATTAAATAAAGCCTTTTCTCACATATACTAGACGGAGTCGACTACAGTAGTCTGTTTGAATAATAGAAGCTGTATCATGATATGGTGAAGTATTTTGAAAATTGTATTAACGTCATCTAGCGATAAAATTATAAACTATTTTGTGTTGCAGCGGCCAAAGCTGGAACTACGTCCTGGCTGCCGTCAAAAACAACAAGTTTACGATGCCGCCCATCGAATATGTGGAAAAGGTCGCGGGCTAGGTCACACAACGCAGTGAGTTCACGACGGATAAGCAAGCAGTATCGCGCTTCTGTGTTCGTCTTCTCTCTGCGACTATCCAAGGTAAGAAATAACTTCATGTGCGTTATTTATAAAACACTTATGATGTAGCAGACTGTTATTTTCAGCCAAGTCTTTTGATAGATACAGTACCAATCTTATGAAGGATGGCGGGGCTTTTTTTTGTTTCGTTTGGTTTAGGTTGTTCCCTTTTAGCGAACGGCAAAAGTGAAAGTTTAAACAAGCTGACCCAGAAAAACCTGAAACCTTGAGCCTTTTACTAACTATTGTTTTTTCTCTCTCATATTTT
Organism: Eulimnadia texana; assembly: GCA_002872375.1. Classification (NCBI taxonomy): domain Eukaryota; kingdom Metazoa; phylum Arthropoda; class Branchiopoda; order Diplostraca; family Limnadiidae; genus Eulimnadia; species Eulimnadia texana. The sequence continues at coordinate 18,364,169 of NKDA01000001.1, forward strand.
ATTAATCGATTGAATTCGTATCGATAGAGTTGAGCGCATGCGCTGCGTTAGCGAATTGGCGCAACAGGAAGGGTGTTCCTGTGATATTTTTAACACTCAGCTATCGATTAAGACCCTGTATCGATTTTAATTTATCGATATCTTACAGTTCTAACCATACGAGTTACTTAGTTTTTGTTTCCCGTATCTTGTATCGGACAAGTGACATGCTGATCAGCAAATCGATAGCCGAACGTATCGATATGTTAGCAAGTATCGATCTACCACGTGAGAGTTAGCCAGGCCAAAAGGTACAAAATAAGAACCCGCGGGTGAAGGGGTGAGGAGTTAAAAATGGAGCGCGGGGGTTGGGAGGCAAAAAAGTGGGAGTTTTGGGAAAGCTATAGGGTGGTGTGGGGTTGGGGAGAGGTGGCAGGGTGGGCAGTCCCGAGATTAGGTTACGCCGCGTTACCTTACGGAGCGGGCGCACAGGTAGGAAACGGGCCAGTCGTCGGTTAGACAAGGGTCGAAGTGCCGATCGCTCTTGTCCTAACAAGACCTTTCGTCAGAAATTTCTCTCACGTTTTATGTTTACGTTATCTGAAGCCTCTTAACTGTACTTGGGGACATCGGAAAGGCACGTTGCTAACTACTGGCGAAAAGACGTAAGTTTATTGTAATTAACACGTAATTTAATTCAATTTCTAAGTAAAAGGCAAACTGTTTGGCTGCCATAATCCGCTCACGTCAAGGATAACAGCCGGCCGGGCGGCACAGCTCGAGAGGTGGTGGCCTTAGTTCGCCTCCCCACCCGCTCGCCCGCACGACCTTTGGTTAAAGGGAAGGGCGTGACCTTTCGACCGGCGCACTCTGATTGGTCCTTTCGTTTGGCGCGCTTATTTGAATTGTACCAATAGGGAACGGTCACGTGACTAACATTCTTTTCCAAATCGAACGTGCCATTTTTCCCTATGGCTTTCTAATATCTGCAGAGCAAAATGCGGGCAACTGCTTGTTTCCTTCGAGGCTAATAGGAAATTTGTTCCCGAAAACTTGGGACATATTAACTAATTACTTGAATTTGCGTGGGAAGTTGAAAGGTGGGAATATCAGAAAAAGTTTTCTGAAGGATTTGTTTTGGGTACGATTTTTACTCGGTTGTATTCGGACAATGCGAATTCCTCGAAGGGTTGCACGATTTCAGGAAGCCAACACTTTTTCGGTAATTCTCGTTCAAACAACCGATTTATTTGTACTTTTTACGAATTCATCGTACCAAATATACAACCTATTAACAGTTTATAACCCATGAACTTTCATCGGCTGGAGTCCGCATTGATGTTTCACGTAACTATGGCGATAATCATTTGAAGATTTCACCGCCGTGTACTGCTGTCCTATTACATAATCCGATGAAAACTTACTCATTAAAAGATATACATATTCATTAACAAAAAATGTAAGATGTCACTAAAATATTTCTTGATCCATGGCTGCCACGTTGTCGTTACAAATCAATCGAAGGTTTTCTGTCGTTTGATCGGGTTCACTTAAGGCGCGGAAAAAAACTTGAACTACTAGAAACTAATCAAGAAAAGCAAGTTTAAAGTTCTTGTGCTTCACCCCGTTTCAGCCCCAAGTCACCACCTCCTCACCCATTGAAATTCAATTCACGCGTAGCCGACCGACCTTTCTAGTTGCAAGGGGTTCCCTTCGTTGCAGGATTTGTTTGTTTGCTCTCGAAAAAGTTTCAGCACCGCCTCTTTGGCCTTCACCCCACAGCGACCCGCAGGCATGCACGAACCAGAAACCCGCTGGCTTCGCCTCGCTTCCCCTCGCCTCGGCTCGCCTCACCTCCCTGAACGCCCTGTTCACGCGTGGGAGGCCAAGTTCGGTGAACCCGGGTCATCGATCGTTTGTACCCAGCTGTGTTGCGTCGTTTGCACTTATCTAAACATCTCCCCCCCCCCCCCACCCTCCTGCACCTAGTCTTCTTCCCACCTCCCTTCTCTCTTTCCGTAAGGCACCCCACTCAAACCTCTATCACGAGAACAGGTCACCACGTGGCCTGAGTACCACCACGCCATCTAATAGTAAAATGTTGAACTACGTTTGTCGCCACCAACCTGAAATGGGGGCAGTTCACAGGATACTTCGGATGTGGGTATTCTATTTGGTTTGCGTTCATCATTCCATATTCTGTGTTTGATTTTTCTTGTTGGAACAAGTTTTATGTTTCGGGAAAAAGATGCGGGAGAGAAGACCGTGAATCTTTTCCAAGTTACGGGGCGTTTGTTTTCACGGCAGATAGCCGAGGCCCGCGGCCGGGGGGATCCGGCGACGCGGAACGGGGAAAGGGTCAGTGGACGCGGCTTGACCGCACATGACCGAATGTTGAACGCATTTCCCTCTAGCTTTTAATGCTTTTGGAACAATACAAGGAAGTCCCTTTGGCCAAAACAGTCGCCTTATGTAGGCTATTTCTTTTTGGCTTTTAGGTTGTTTTCCTCACCTTCGAAATACGTATTTTCCACTCTATAAAATTCATTTTTTTCTGGGCCAGTGTAAGGAACCCATTGTGAACGACATTTTTCCTTAATGAGAGCATTTCAAACAAGCATCCCCACAAGGTTAAACTCCCCATTTAGTAGAGCACTGACCCTGGAAACAAATGCTCGGGAGTTGATGATACCATAACGTGTTTCCCCCTATAAGGTTCTCCATCTGTCGTTATTTCAAGTAATTCGAATAACTTGAAGGAAAAACCTGGTCTGGAAGCGTGAAACTCTTGAATCTTAGGCTGTTGTGTATGTTCTGCTAGGCCTTGTTTCGTTCACAATATTTTCTGCACGTACGTCTTTTGTGAGCAAATAGTAAGTCGTAGGTGTTTTGAAGGTCGTGACCTCGAACAGGGTCAACCAGGGGTGAAACTAGGTTACGCGGGGTCATTGCGATTTGAAAGTTGGAGGACGTGACCCTTTATGACCCTGCTCGAGGTCACTGAAACCAGCCGAATGACCTTGTGAAGGTCATATGATTAAACAAAAAATTGAATGGCTTCTTTAAGGTTACCGTAGCCTTTAAAAAAAAAAACTGAAATGACCCTTCCCAAGGTTATACCGATGTGTTAAAAATACTCGATGCGTAACCCTGTCAAGGTTCCTTTTTTCAAGAGGCTTGTTGACCTCAAAACGTTTGTCCAAGTGACCTTCACGAGGGGAATTTTGTGTTAACTTATGAGGGCGGTTCAAATACACAGTGTACTTACGAGCTATTTTAATTTTTTATTTTTTTTTTCCTTCCTGGAGGAAGCAAGCACAACAGGTGTTGGTTCTTTTCAAAGTTTCACAAGCAAAATGTGGAAATGAGGAATTGTCGATTTGGGAGAAATGAAAAGAAGCAGAAAAGTCCAGCGTCATGCTTAAAAAGAGACGGCCGAAATCCGTGAAGGTGTCATCCACCTGTCACGAACTCTCGCAGCTGACCCTCTCTATCCCGTTTCTCTCTGCTGTTGTAAGACGTTATTCTGTTTCATTAAAAACGTTAATTCATCTTCAAACACAATTTTCGCTCGTATCAAAGAAAAACATTCGCCATTTCGGTACTGTCAAATCTCAAGATGCTGTTGCCGTCACCATACTGTTGATACTGGAAGGCATCGTAAGATAACACGGTGAATACAAGATGATGCTGCTGTAAAGAAGGACAGCGTTTTTGTCTGTACAGAAGAGAGGGAAAGATTATTTCAAAGAAAAAAAATGCTCTGTTGGTCCCGCACAGGTCAGCGACTTTTGAAGTAAGTTTCCCTTGGTTCGGTGGGTGAGTTCGGGACCGGACAAAACGAACGGAGGCGAACGGCCACCCGGTCCGGTCTCGGTCAAGAGGCAAAAAGGCAAAGAAGCGCAACCGTGGCCGCTGGTCGCTCTCCACTCGCTGGCCGCCCTCGTTACAGCATAGTCGCTCGTCTCCTTCCTTGGCAAACTCCTCTGCTCAAACATTCTCTACATTCCGTTGTTTTCTAAAAAAAAATCAACAGAACTGAATTGCTGACTCGAATTTGTTTTAAGTGTTCTGTTTAGTTGAAATCTGCGAACTTTTATGCGAATCTCTTTTATTCCCGTGATTCAGGTAGTACGTTTCATTCAACTCTATTTATACCAGCTATTCAGAAAACTATTGGTATTATTACTATTAGTAGTTTAGTAGTAGCTTGTACTTGATTCTCGGTTTAGATTCTTGTAGTGTAACTAAAAATCTTGGGAATCACGATCGGTGAGGTGCGTGATTCTTGGAAAGTAGCGAACTCCTCGAGGCCGTGGATATAAAAGTTCTTAAATTACCCAAATGTAATTTTCCATAGTTAACAGGGGGTGAAATACCGCAGGTGCGGTATGCCGGTAACGAGATGGTCCGTTACCTTCCCAATAACCCAAGCCGTGTTACCATCATGTTATCACTTTGTTTTCGTCTGTTATCGACGGTTATCAAGGGGTCGTTGTGAAGGGACGCGGAAAAGTGTGTGCGGATAATAGGCGACCACCTGTCGAAGATGCCTGTGCGACCAACCGTGGTCACGTGAGTTCGTGACCGATCCATAGACGGATCCTGCAACAGGTGGCGACTTTCTTTTGGATCAGACAGTATCTACTTCTTCCATGTTATCAAGTTATTATCAGCTACTCAGCAAAGGTTCTTACCCCTAAAGAGTTGATCTTCAACTTCTTGTGCAACTTTTTTTGTTACCCTCAACTCTACTAGAAGCTTTTGTAAGCAGACAAAGTTTTAGGAAAAACTTGAAAATTTGGGTTCAGCTTTAGTGGAATAACTTGTTTCGCAACTGTTCTAATCAATTTTTCTTTATCTTTTTTGTGTTTGCAGATGCTGTGATTTTTGGGAAACTTTGGCTTCATCTTGCACGTTTGTTTTGTGCAGAAGATATATCCGCATCCTCCTTTGGTCTGTAACGGATACTCCGACTGGGTTTACTATTCCCAATTTAAAAAGGAAAGAGAAAGAGGAAGAAGAGGAGACTTTGTGTTATGGAAACAAGTTTCCCGGCACCGCGTCTCAGTTTCTCCGGTCCCGATAGAAACTGTCGGTCCAGCAGCAACAACAACATGTCCCTGTCGGTCGAGTTCTGCGTAGTCTGCGGAGATAGAGCCTCTGGTATTCAATCTTTCTCTCACATGTTTATATGTATTCCAATAATGGGTGTTTTAAATAGGGCGCCATTACGGAGCTATAAGCTGCGAGGGCTGCAAGGGCTTCTTCAAGCGGTCTATCCGCAAGCAGCTGGGCTACACTTGCCGCGGCAGCAAGGACTGCGAGGTGACCAAGCACCACCGAAACCGCTGCCAGTACTGCCGCCTCCAGAAGTGCCTCTCGATGGGCATGCGCAGTGACTGTAAGGATCTCTCGACCCTATTGGGTGGTTCGTCTCCGCACCTCATCCATATTTTTTTGTTTCTCCCTCTCTTTCTCTTCCTTACCTTTTGATTTCCATGACCTCTTCTCCTGTATTCTTCATCTGCAAATGATTTTTTAAAGTAATATTCCACCAAATTTTAATGGTTAAATATGCCGCCTACCTTGTCTGCTTATCGAACACACCATGATGATTGGTTAAAACGCACGCTTATTCCATTTTTTTTTTTTTTTTTTTTTTTTTTTTTTTTTTTTTTTTTTTTACCGACTCTTTACCTTGAAACCTCTGTGCTTCTGTCTGGTCGTTTTGAATTCGTTTCCAAACTTGATTTGAAATATTGAAGTTTTTCTGTTTGAATTTTGCAGCGGTTCAGTCTGAACGAAAACCTGCCAGCGACAAGAAATCCGAGTCTCCTTCACTACTATCCACTGCCAATCTATTCCTGCGTGGTGATCTCAGTGCAAACAGTGTCCTCTCCGCCACTGGTCAAACTCTTCCGTCTCCTGGTAACTAATCTCTCCAAAATCAAACTAAAAGTACGTAAAATTAACTGCTGATTCTTGAAAACGAAGCTCTACCGTGGAACGCAGATCTCAGTACGTTAGCCAGCGTCGTGACGTCGTTGGCGACGGTTCGTTCGGACGCCTTCGCCGCCTCGGCCGTCAAGAGCGCCTCTCTGTCCGGAGTCAAGGTGAAGATGGAGGAGGACGATGATTCTGAAGACTCAGCTTCCACCAATGGCGAGGCCATCAACACTGCCCTTCACATCGCCAAAGAGAACCTCATCTCCAAAGCTTTCGACACCATGGCTAAGGTATGAACTGGTCTGACTTCAACTATTATTTATATTTCCTATAATCGTCAATCTAAAACAGAATATTAACGGGGGAGACGCTTCTGCAATCGCTGGAGACTACGAGGACGACCAGCTGATGGAACTGGACGGGCCAATCATAACCGACGGAAACGTCCCCTTCCATCTGACTACGCCCTCTCCAATGCCGGTCTTCTTAAACGCCCACTACATTTGCGAAAGCGCCTCTCGGCTTCTCTTCCTCTCGGTCCATTGGGCCCGTTCCATAGTGGCCTTCCAGCTACTGCCGTAAGTCTCTATTTCAAAAATAATTTTAAAATAACCAATTAGCAAGAAGATTCGCCCCCCAAAGTAGCTCTGACTGGTCAGCTTCGTGTGCTTTTCGGTCCAATAGCAGATTAGTAACTCGTTCTCGATGATTTTGCAGGTCGGATTTGCAAGTTTCCCTCGTCAGAGGCAGCTGGTCGGAACTCTTCGTTCTAGGGATGTCCCAGTGTTCGCAGATCATGTCACTGCCAGCTATTTTAACTGCTATTATTACTCACCTCCAAGCTTCGGTGGCTCAGGATAAAGTTCCAGCCCAGCGCGTCAAGCAGGTATACTTTATCATCATGAACTAGTGGTGAAAAGATAAAGAATGAGTTTTACCGTTCGATTCAGGTTACGGAACACGTGTTGAAGCTGCAGGACTACGTGAACTCGATGTCTAGGCTGCAAATCGACGAGCACGAGTACGCCTACCTGAAGGCCATCGTCTTGTTCAGCCCGGATCACGCGGGACCGTCCAACGGTCGCCAGATGGAGCGGATACAGGACCGTCTGCTCAAGGAACTGCGGGCCTACGTCTTCCACACCTGCGCTGAAGAGGCCGAGGAGCGATTCCCTAAGCTGCTGCTCCGGCTACCGCTACTCCGCTCACTCCAGTCGGCCCTAATGGAGGAACTCTTCTTTGCTGGACTCATCGGAGCTGTCCACATCGATAGTGTTATTCCGTACATCCTCAAGATGGACTCGACGGAATACAATGGCCAGCTAAGTAAGGATCTCTTTAGTTTTAGTTATAAAACTTGTCTGTAATGGTGAAACTTTTCAGCAGGTAGTAACGGAGGCCTGAATCAGCAGCCCGTTTCCCCAGCTGCGTCGCGGAACTCGCCAGTGCAGTAGGAGTGCTTCCCTCGATTTAAAACTAGAGATGAGTTTTCCACAGTAAAAGAGAATCCCCAGTTTTTTTTTTAAACTGAAACTGCCCAGAAGCGACTGTGAAGGAAAAATTACAGAGTTTTTAGAATCGTTTGTTTTTAGTCTCCCTGAAGCAGTGCCTTGGCTAATCCTGCAGTTTTCTTTTCAATTCTGGCCAAGTTAAATCAATTCAGAATAACTGAAATGCGAAAGTATAATTCAGTTTTATGTGTAATTAACTGGGGTGTGTTTTTTGTTATTATTTTTTGAAGTGGTTGTGTTTCTTGTTGTGCATTTGAATTCCATGTTTCATTTTTTGAAGGTTTTTGCTGTTTGAGATTGGTTGTGTGCATTTGAATGCTTTTTATTTTCTGTAATTTTTTTTACTTTTGGGTCATACTTTTATCCCAGTTAAAAACACTACCCTCTGTTATCGGCTTGTGCCTACATTAGGCAGTGAAATATTCAGAAGTGTTTTCCCTCACATAGAGCCCGCAGAATTTTTATGTATAGTGCAGAAAAAGAAAACTGGTTCGTTGTAAGAACAAATGGCTCGGAAAATTTCTGTGTGTGGTTATAAACTGAACAATAAATGATTTTAAAGTTTTAATCTGTACTTGAAAATTCATTCATGAATCAGATTTGAATGGTACTGCGTAAGAAATTGACATAATCTTTAAGCTTTATCTTCAAATTCTACGATTCTTACGATGGCGGCTAATTTTATATTATGCATTTAATAAAGTTTTACTATTTAATAACGTATATAGGGGGCTTTAGTGTTGAAAAAAGTATATATTTAGATCCTTTTTAATTTTTCTCGTGATTATTCAAACGATTTCAAGTGGCTGTATGCAAAGTGATCCCATTCTTGGTTCCCAAAACGACCGCGAGAGGCGCTAGTGGCGGGCCGCAGATTCCGTAGGACACGAAGTTGGCTCGGCTGTCAGTCTTGCGACCGTTGTTGAAGGGTTGGGGTGTTTCCGATTTTATCTCTTGAACTAAGTTATGGTAAGTCGAATTAATTTTTGTTTTAAATTAAATTTTCCATAAATTCTCTGAAAATTTAAGTTTTGTGATTAAAAAGTAAAGTTTATAATATGAGTTGTTCTTTTCAGTTTCGAATGCTTTGTTTTTTTTTTGCGTGGGTGACGCCATTTTGGAATCTTAGTTTAAAATAAAATAAAATAAATCAAATTAAATTTCTTGAAAATTAGGATAAATATCTTATTCTGAGTTTATTTGCATGTGAAGTATTGCGAAATTATCATGTAATTTTCCAAAATTACAAAAAGTAGACAGGCGTTCTTTCCGGTTTCGAACGAAGTTTGAACCCTGCGTGTACGCCATATTGGAAGTGAGAATCAGGGGGAAATCTCCTACAACCTATCTATTGGCTTTTGGTTGATTGTATTTAAGTACATTTCAGGGTTTTTTTTTCTCATTTGATTCAAGGCCGTTTCTGCAAAAATATCTGGACGACATGGCTCCCCTGCAAACACAGGAACCCTGGTGCCCAATCGCGTTTTCATCGGCGGTTTACCGGTGGCTCCTTCGCAAAACGAAATCGCTGATCTTTTTTCCAAGTACGGGGTAGTCACTGACGTGAAAATTGTTCCTGCCGAAAACTCCCGCACCAAACCGTACGGATTCGTCACTTTTCAAACTGCTGAAGAAGCCAACAAGGCCCTTCAGGTCTGACGGTTTTTCCTCAAATTTTCTTTTCTGCTTTGTTCGAGTTTAAAATTTTCATAGTAAATTTGCCAAGTTGTTGACACGTGTGAAATGGCAGTTTTGCTTTGTCATTATTGTTTTTAAAGCTTAAAATATTCTGCGAATGTGTCTAAAGTTAAACGTTTTTCTTGGAAAACAGGATACGAACATTGTGTTGCGTGATCGCAAGCTTAACGTGGCTGCTGCTTACAGGAAAAATTCGGTAATTAGATTTAAATTTGTTGATCGGAACCTATCAAAGCATTCCTGAGACTTTCGATACTATCCAGGCTCAAGGTGTCCTACGCAATGGACCTTCAACTCCGTCGACTCCAGGATACCCATCCAGCGTCTACTCGACACCTTCTCAGGAAAGATCCAGCGGTCAAGGCCAGTCGATGAGCACGCCGCAGCAGACGGAGATCTGGTACCCGGCTCAAACTCCAGGGCCGGGTGGATCCTACCAGAACGTAGTGTACTACCGAAATGCGTGCGGACAGTACCAGTTCAGCCCCATGCCTGTTTCACCGGTAAGTCTACTCGTATCGAGTGTATTTCAATATAATTTAAGTCTATTAGTAACATCTTGGTTTACTATTCTTCCATCCAGCATCCTATGAGTCATTATGGAGGATCTCACATGACGCCGTACTGGGTGCAGAACCCTTCTGTGCAGGCAACGAACTTTTTAAAACATCTAGAAATCCAACCTTAAAATTCTTTTTTTTTCTTTCGTTCTACAGCAGCCGTGTTACATGGTATACGACCAGCCCATGTCTGGGACTGTAGGCGACTCGGCCGGCAGCTTGGTAACGTTGACTCCACCCGCCGAAGAAGCTTCTGTTCTGGACGATTCCGAAATGTCCGGATCGAATACTTCCCAACCGACTCAGGTATTATTTTGTGCCTACTCTGTGACGGTTATTAGCATATAGATGTGGAAGAGTCCGGTACTCCTTCGTTTCAACCTATGATACACTGCACTGATAGTTGGTTTGCTGGTTCCTGGTTCTAGATTTGTTCTATCTTAAATACACATTCCCACGTTTTCCCTTGAATCTCATGGCACTGCAGAGGAGGACGCACATTCTTTAGGTTCGGTTCACTGGAGAAGGTGATTGAAAAGTTTGGAGAATGAGTAATGAATGTCCGAACAATAACCAAAGGTTAACAAGGAATCAGCGTCCAACACTCCAGCCACTGATTCTGCTGGTGCAGCAGTAGCAGGGATGGGTCCGCAGCAGTCGCACGCTGTTCACCTGCACCCACAACAGCCGCAGCAGCCTGTGGCTTGGTCTTCGCAGCCAGTTGTTTACTGCCCGCATCATCATTCCTGTCTGATGTCGAACCACTTCAACCGTTCGTGTCAGTTCTTGACCGCCCCGAGCTGCTACTCGACCCCGCTGCAGAGCTCACCCTCAATGTTCGGCTCTCCTTACGTGCCTGGCGCCCCGCGCCGACCCAGCCGTCTCCAGCGCTGGAACTCTCTCGATGCTAATATTGGGCAGTCGTGGAGCGCAGAGCCATGGCCGAGGACCTCACTAGAAAACTCTTACTCCTCCGAAACGGAGCTTTTCTCTGGAGCGAGGAGGGATCGCCCTCACAGGGCGACCGGTGGCGGCCAGCAGGTCGCTTGTCAGCTACACGGCATGTACTCCCCCATGTGCGTTTCTCAGGAATTCAACATCTGGAGCCAGCCTCAGAACCAGAGCCACGATCCTAGCGATCCGAATGCCTCTATGGCAGCTCCAGCTGCTTCTGTAGTCCAATCTTCTCAGGCTAACGTTTCTCCAGCTTCCTCCATGTCCAGTCTTTCAATGAATCTTAATAACGGTACCTCTTCTAACACGCAGGATCAGTTAGCTGCTAATGGACACCAGACTTCGAAACCTTGATTTACGAGTTTAGCCGTCGTTCAGTGGGTTTTGGATCGTCGTCTGCTCTGTTCTGGAACTTTTTGTCTCTTGTTGTAGTGGAATTGGAAACAAAGCAATTTCGTCGTTATCTAAGGAAAACAAGTGTTGGTTCGCACTGTTTCGTGATTGAAGTTGATGTAGTTAAATCAATTAATTGTAGGTGGATAGTTTTTTGATAAATTATTTATTTAGTCGGTAGTTCGTGTCCCAGTTTATGCTCGTGATCTCTGTGTGTGCCTTAATTGAAACTTGATTTTTTGATGTTCGAATTCTCTGTATTTGTCTTCTTCCATGCTTGCACTTGTTCCCCAGAATCACCGAGAAGAAAAATCGACCAAAAAAAGTAACAAAATTTGCGAAAAATAATTTTTGGAAAAATGAAATAAAATTGCATGGCACATATTGGTTCAGACGGATTCATTGGTTACTAACAAACTGAACTATTTCGTCCCTTCAGCATCGCTTTCTTTGACCTGGAACAAAAGTGTTTCGTTCATTTTTATCGCTGAAACTATGGCGTTAATGGTTACGTTCTAGAAGTTACAAGATCTTCGCCGACCTGAAATTTCAGAAACTCTTTTGCTCGTCGAGGTAAGAACCAAAAGAGTGTATTGCTGGTATTGCAGATAAGTTTGGGATTCAATTTCCTTGGATCCTGAGTTTTGAACACCAGACTAACAGCAAGTCCCACGACAAGCACCAGGAAGAATCCACATGCAGAATACCATTGGTACGACAATCGGTAAACGCTGGCCACTTCACTGCAGACACAGTGTGTTATACATATAAACGTGCAATAATTAGGAAAGCAAAATTACTATTGCGACGAACTGGGAGCATGAAAAGTAACGTTCAGTGGTGGAAAGCATTCTTCGATGCTGAAAGGTTTCCGAGCTACTGGCAGTTGTCCAGATAGTTTAGCCATGAGAGCACCGAAACCTATTGTCAGCATAGTCGATACACTCACAACGAACCCAATTATAGCCCCCTGTTTGAGAAAATACTTGTGTACTTGCTTTTTTAAGTCTGTTACAGTAGTATTGTATCACTTACGGTAGAATTGGCCCATGGAAAGAACATTCCCAAAGTGAAGAGACCAAGTATGGGTCCGCCCAAAGCTCCGTTAACAGTCCCAGTTGCCTCGACAAGGCTGTGTACCTTCGAGGCGCCCATAACGAAACCGAAACAAGCGATACCGTAGAGAACAGCAACTACTTTCGAGATTCTTGTGGCTATCGGATCAGAGATTTCTCGCCCAAAGAAAGAAAAGAACGGGCGTATGAAATCCATCAAGCTTATGGCAGCCAGCGAGTTCAAGCCACTGGATACCGTACTGGTTAGGTACATTAGTAATACCATTTGCTTGTTTAGTTAATGTGAGAAAAGATACCTGAGTGATCCACTATAAACACCTGCAACGAACAGACCTGGAATTCCCGGAAAACTGCCCATAGTTTCTACGACGAAGTACGGTAAAATCTGGTCTGGTTTGTTGATCGCCTGTAGAATTCAGGATTAAGAAAATATGCTGAATATATACTTCGTAATACAACATTTCAACGTATTACTTTCGAAGACAGTGGATCGCATAGTTTGTATTTAGCATACAGTATTAAACCGGCAACTGTGTAGAGGATGTACACGGTAACGAGGCCCGCTAGATTAATCCACAAGGCTCTACATGAGAAGTAAGAAACGTGTTAAAATGTAAGTCATAACTTCAAAGACTGAATCATCGAATCATCACACCTACGAACGTTCTTGATTGACGGCATGGTGAGGAAACGCTGAACCAATGCTTGGTTGACCCCATAACCACTCGCCATAGTGAAATACTGGCCCAAAACAAGGTTCCAGAAAGTGTGACGGGTAGCAAGGTCGAAACCAAAACTGCAAAGCATGGTTGCAAAAATAATGTTATATGAAGGATATCACAATACTTGTATTCAAGGCGTCCAGAGTGAAGATTTGATTCCCAAATACGTTTCAATCCACCCACATCGAAAGCTCCTTTGATGATAACGGCGACAACCGATCCTACCATTACAACTACCTGCTGAGTATCCGTCCAAACAACAGCTTTCATACCTCCCTATATAAGTTATCGTCTATGAAGTATCTGAAAGCACAAGCAAAATTTTAACATGACTTACCAGTGCTGTGTAGAAGATGCAAACGCCGATCGTCACTGAAACTGCTATCTCGAACTGAATCCCAGTCACTGTGGAACAGTACATTAAATTCAAGCAAAAAGATGAATTAATGATGCCTCACCTTGACCGAGTGACAGTGCTGGTGCGTAGACCACTATAGACATGTACATCAGCTACAAAATTAACTTTAAGTTCAGTACAGCGCATCGTAACTCGAGTACATAGTTACCATTTGCAAGATAAAGAGCGCAGAACACAGACAGCGCGCAGCTTGGTTGAATCTGAGTTCCAGGTACTGAACACCACTAGTTCAGATTAAGAGAAAGTAAGTTTCAACTAAGAAGATACCTCGTAAGCAGAAGTGAGCTGCAGCTGGAAAAATATCGGCATGTACAAATAGATGGTGGCCGGAATGACCAAAAACCACATCAGTGTTCCTGCAGAAATCATGGAACCGAAAAAATAAACCTCAGCAGGCATTCCCAGCAGGGTAATCCCGGACAGAATGCTATGCAACTTTCATTTTAGATCTGTAATGCAAGGATGGGGTCGTGCTTTAAACGCTTACCTCGCTATCATGGACATAGCAACAGGAAATGTGGACATCCTTCCATCACCCAAGAGATATTCTTTGGTGGAACTTTGTCTGGATCCCGTGCAGGCATAATAGATCCCGATAAGCCCCGATAACGTAAGCATTCCGACGAGAACCACGTAGTCGGCCCATTGGAAACGATGAGTTGCAATCTCAGTTTCCATAACCTTCACAAGTCTCTTGGCAAAGTTAACTGGAAATACGAGGAACTCGGGCTTTAGCACAATCGTTTGCGATATCAGATAAGACGAACATACATCAAAGGTAATATGGTAACTTCTAGGAAACTTTCTACTTCCAGTCTGGATATTGTTACTGCTAGTTTCCACGCAGTAAATGGACTATCTCACCTAAGGTGTACCACTTTCGATTACATTCTAGCAAGAAAGAGTTTTGTTTGCAAAAAAAAATAAATTGAACATCATTAATGCATTCGCAGAACTGCAAATCGGATTTATGCTTTAAGTAACACGCCCTGTTTGATTTTGTATTGTTCCTGACATCAGTTTGTATCTTAGAATATTTTAGATGATCAGGAGAAGTCTGCAACATGCAACGTCACGTTACTGGATCGTCTTCTCGATTACTTAGAAAAAGATACCGTCTGTAAACTTCTTAGTAACTTAACTATGTCAGGTTTACTGAATCGTAGTTATCCGGAAAGTTTAGCTCTGAGCGCCTCAGAAATAAATTATAACTGTAGTTGTAATTCTCACAATGGACCGGATTTCAGTGCCGGGACACATGAATTCTCATACAACTCCAAGAATCGGTAAAATCGTACAAGATAATTGGCTCAAGGAAAGAACATTCGTTAGTGAAAAGTCCTAGAAACGGACATCTAAGGACCCCGTTGACATTTCCGTCTACTTTGATAAGACTTGGAATCTTGAAGCAGCCATTACAAATGCGACACAAACAATTCCGTACAGAACAGCAACAAAATTTTGAGAATTTTTTTGCCTGTTGAATCAGAAACTGGCTATCGAAGATGGGAGAATATTCTTCACTGACCCTTGGACGTTCGCTAAGTTGGGCATCGTCAGAAATCGCTGGACTAGAATTTGATAGACCCCATACTGGCTTGTTAAATAGAAGTACTGTCGAAAAACAAGGTTCCAGAAAGTAAGGCGGATAGTAAGGTCCAAATCAAAACTATAAAAGACAGCTTTCACTGCGCTTAGGATTCCACAGATTAGTAATCCTTACAAGGGGTCGATTCGACTAGCGTAATAAATTCATTCCCAGACGCCACCATTAAGAACCGTCATGAACAGTGAGTTAGGAGAACCTCGCCAGCTCTTGACGTTGCTACTTGGAGAGTCGACTTTGTCCTTTGTCTTACCAAGCGGAAAATACTACTGAGCTGAACGTTCCCTCAATCCCGTGCAAGCATAGCAGACTCTGAGAAGGCCAAAACCTGAAGAATAACAATCTCTCTAGTGAAAGTGTTGCACCGATGCCTCTTAATTCATATTCGACAGCACACTCCCCAGATGTATGAAGACACGCACAGTGCTAGAGAAAAAGAACATATTTGTAACCTTGGTGTAACGCAAAATCTGATTCCTCGACGTTTACGACTAAATGCCAGACAATCTATTGCCTCCAAGTCAAGAGTGATTAGGACAGCTTTGGTGCCAGCTAAAATGTGTCTCGCAGTTACATCCACCGTTACGGACTTCGACCGTGTGTCAGGTTATAGGCAAATGTAATTTTACAAAATAGATTTCACAAAGGTTTTTAAAACTATAGTTCATCAATTCGCTTCAGTATTTCGTGACACGATGACTTATTTAATGACCCCCCCCCTGTAAAGATTCTTTATAGAACAATATTGGCTAAAAGTTGATTATCCACATCCTTATGAAAGTCACCATGCACGTAAAATGTTTTGAGATTTCTAAATAGTATATCTATCGAGGCTTGGAATGAACCAAATTTATGGCAATTCTCAAATCTGAAAATCGAGTTGAATTGAATCAAGTAACTTTGGGAAAAGCTGTCTCTTCACCTGATGATTTTCTGTTGGTGCTTTGTACTAGAATAAGTCCTGCGGTGAGGACATAGTATTACACACGCTCAAAACATTAAAAAGGGTGATGGTTATGAATGCATTAATGCAGTAGAATGTTTCAGTGTTGAATAGATTTAGCTGTTATTTTTATTTTTTTGGGAAAGGGGGGAGGGCACACTCATCCCTCGAGTTTTGATCAGTTGTCATACATTTCACTTACACGATAGACACGAGATAGAGAGAAAATGAAAGCAAAAACAAAACAAAATTCGGAAATGAGAAAAAAGTATACATAAACAGAGGTAAAAACGATAAACATCCTACGAAAAGTTCTCAACTGTCAACCCAGTTGTCGTGTTTGTGAACCTGAAAGAGCAAATTTAGCGCGCTTTCCTTGGATGATTTCAAAGCAACCTACTGTCGAAGGTGAGCTCCTATTGTTAGCCCCCAAGCATTGCTTCTGTTGAAGGGTCGTCTGTCTGTTTTCCTCGCACCGTCGAAGTATGAATAACCCTTGGTAGAAATATTTCTTTATATTCCCTTGCATTGGCCATGGGTCAGTTAAAGAAGTTAAATTGCGTAATTCACATAAGCAAGTATCGAGGTCGATGATTTCATTTATTTGTCTACAAGTAGGATTCAACTTTTGTCGCGTGATTCGGATTCCGTGTCTGGTAATGTTATCTGGGTGTCTTACAAAATGTTGGTATCCAGTGTTGCGGGTTTTCGCATTTCGTTTCGTCCTTAAAATGAATGTTTATAACATATGGAGGGCGCTGGTGACGCAATGGTTAAGACCTTAGGTCAAGACCATCGCCCTTCACCTCTGGGTCTGTGGGTTCGATCCCACTCGACTCCAAGTGAGGCCTTTCTCAGACCAGCGACCCTTAGCAGTTGAATCTTCAATCCCTCCCCCTGGGATCATGGGCTAACGCCTGCATACCCGACAATGAGATCCAAAAATAAAAAACGTATGGATCTTTTTATCAGTGTTAAGGTATATTTTCTTCTCTGACCTGCGGAGCTCAGCAATTGCCTTAAACGTAACTTCGCATTAATTTTTCGCTGTATAATTCACCCAGCCATTTGGTTCCGTAGTATCTAAATTTGATTCTCTGACACTCTTTTGTGATGCAATGCTGGCTCAACCAGTCGACTGACGTTGATTAATTTCTGACTTATACGAAGTTCCAAGCATTTTTCCGTAAGTATTCGTATGTAGCTTGTTTCTACAGATGTCTAAATACCCGCCATGTGGATGTTCAGATGTAGTTTGACAACTAATGTAACAGCATTTTCCCTTTGCTTTGCACGATTAAGTGATACTAATTGATTAAAAAGACGCGAATAAGCAGCAGATCTAGCAATCCCATTTGGTCTCGTGGCCCTTCTGTTAAAGTCAAAGAAGAAGTACATTAGCGGGGTAAAATTTGCATATAAGAAAGAATTACGAAGTTCTCGCCAACTCTGAATCTTAGGAACTCTCTCGCCCGACGAGGTAAAAACCAGAACACGGTATCACCAGTGTTGATGATCAGCTTTGGATCTAATTGCTTCGGATCACGAGGTTTGTATAGAAAACTGACAACGAGTCCGACGACGACGACTAGAAGGAAGCCCAAGGGCGCGTACCACATGTGTGACAGTCTGTAAACACCTGGTACGTGGCTGAAAACATAGAATACTAGAACGTAAGTTAATCCTAAATCGATCTGAGACGTGGAAGAGAATGAAAACTGCTTAGTGTTCAAGTGATGATCCCCTGAACGCATGAATGGTGGGAACGCCCATGGAAAGAACATGCC
The DNA here is from genome assembly GCA_002872375.1 of Eulimnadia texana. Taxonomy (NCBI): domain Eukaryota; kingdom Metazoa; phylum Arthropoda; class Branchiopoda; order Diplostraca; family Limnadiidae; genus Eulimnadia; species Eulimnadia texana. The sequence continues at coordinate 18,381,765 of NKDA01000001.1, forward strand.
GAGACTGAAGAGTTCGTGTATTGGACCTTCAAGTACTCCACCGATAGTTACCGTCGCTTCGAAGACACTTGGGATCTGCGAAGTAGCCATTACAAAACCGAAAAGCCCAATGCCGTAGACGACAGCAACACTTTTCGAGATTCTTGTGGCTGCTAAATCAGAAATCGGCGTACCAATGACGGGACGTATGTAGTCCTCCAAGGTGACAGCAGCTAAAGAGTTCAGAGAGCTTGACACGGTATTAAACCATGGAGTGAGAATAGTTTGATTAGCTGAAACCTCCAGATTGTTAGCGACGAACTGTACACTCCAGCAACGAATATACCCGGAAACCCTGTAAAACGACCGACGGTCTCCAAAACAAGATAGACTAAAATCTGATCCGGTCGACTAATACGCTGAAATGTTACAACACTTATCATTCAAGAGGTTTACTCTCACGTAGATTTGTAGTGTAACCTTTGAAGCCAGTGGATCGCAGAGCTGGCAAGTGGCATAAAGGACCAATCCGATACAACAGCAAAGCACGGGAAAAGACACCAGGCCGAAGAAACTGATCCAAATTGCCCTTCAATGAGAAACTTAGTAATGATGAAAAGCAAACTGTTAAGACGAACAAACCTTCGGACGTTCTGTATGTTGGGCATCGTGAGAAATCGCTGGACCAACATTGGGTTGATTCCGTAGCCGCTCGTGAAAAAGAAGCTCTGCCCAAAAACTTGGTTCCAGAAAGTATGGCGAGTTTTAAGATCCAAATCGAAGCTACGAAATGTTAAGATTAATAGCAATAACGACACGGTAGTTTACCAGATCATTACGCAAGTTCGATTCTACCTGAACGGTAGTTTGCATACCAGACAGCATCGATTCCGCCGAGATCAAAGATTCCTTTGACCAAAAAGGGAACAACCGATCCGACCATTATGATGATCTGTAACGTATCCGTCCAGATGACAGCTTTTATGCCACCCTGCAACATCTCTGGTGAGAAAGCCTCAAATTTATCTAGATAAGTTGTTAAATGTACTTACCAGGACGGTGTAAAAAACGCAAACTGCAATCGTCTCGACACTTGACACGATGTACGAAATCCCAGTCACTGTGAAATAACTTTACGAACAAATCCATACCAGTTAAGTGAAAGATTTTGAGTCTCCTTGATTCAGCAGTAATGCAGGGACGTAAAGAACCACAGACGTGTGCCTCAGCTAGAAGCCGTGTTCCATGGCAAAAAAAGTTAGCAAAAGTCAAATATTCAGATATATTTGAAAACTCTGTACCGAATGCAAGATGTAGCATATTGAACACAAGCAACGCGCGACTTTGTTGAACCTCATTTCTAGATACTTTTCAACAGAAAAGTGAAGAGATTTGCACCGTCAATGAGTTGTACCTCATAAACAGAAGTAATCTGCAGCTAAAAGAACACTAGCATGTACAGATACACGGTGGCCGGAATGGATATGAATCACGCCAGAGATCCTGCCAATATCCCTGAGCCGAAGTAGTAAACCTCAGCAGGGCTACCTAGTATACTTGCCCCTGAAAAAATGCTACTAACACACAGAAGTTCGCAGCTGAACGGACCATATGCTGGTAAAGACGTACAAGACAACAAAGGTTGTACATCTTGTTAGCATCGAGATTGCTACAGGATGAGTCGACATTTTCCTGTCAACCAGAAGATACTCGCTGATGGTACGTTGTCTCGATCCCGTGCAACCATACTAGATCCCGACGAGTCCTGATACCACAGCCGTGAGCAGAAGAACATCATAGTCTGGCCATTGGAAGTAGGGCACCAGTGTCTCGTTGCTCATATCGACGAATCCTGCGATATGAGATACTTTGATTCAGCGTCCTCTATGGTACTCCTCACCTTCTATTCTCACACAAGTATCTCTCGCAGAATTAAGTCGTTCCAGAATGACTGAAGTCGGTTTATACAAGCACACATATCCAAAGTAAGACTTGCATGAAAGTGCAGGAAGATTCGAAAAAGTATACTGTATGAAAGATACTGATAAAAGGAAGTGTTTCCTAAGATCACACGTGTCAGATACAAGACATCAGAAAATCAAAAGATCCAAATAACACGAGCTGTCGTCGTTGTAATGCCATAACTTCCAATTAGACGCTCGACAAAACTCAGAACATCTTGTGAGATTCTCCAGTTTACCACGCGGCTGTCCGATAAGGTCGGTACCCCAGCTTTACCTTTGTGCCACAGTCTCAGGCCTATGGCAAACTTGGGCAGAAGGGTCTTTTCTGGATGCACTAGCCTATCGCGTGAACACGTTTATGAATATAGTATAATCGACCCGTTGACCGGTTAAGTAATAACGGTATAATTAGACTTGAGTCTATACCCGCACGTTGTGCAAAACAAAATACACAATAACATATAAATCCTATATGATTCTAAAGCGGAGTAAACCGATCCTTTCCATCAGCAAAGTCAGTGAGTCGGAAAGTTAATCGAACGTGCAGACTGGTCCTTGTTAAAATTCTAGGCTTTTCGGTGAGGTACTCTAGCTCCATGTTTGAACGCAAATAACACAACGTCCACACTGCAGGACTTGTTCCAGTATAAATCACCAATCGGGGATAAATCGCCCCATGAAGCGGCTATTCTCAAAGTTGTACTAGTGTGTTATTATACAAGTGTGGACGTAATGCAGGTCTTTTTAAGCATATCCTTACATCAGTTGAATCCCGAAAGGGAGTAGCTCTTGTTTTCAGTGACGGTCTTCATATTCTTTATCAGTCTCGAGAACACGACAAGTTCGCCTGCAGGTTCTTTTGCTTTCAAGATGGTAGCGTTTGAACTAACTAAGCTCCGTATGCTGCTTCTTGGTGTGTTTGCTTCATTTTCCGCCATACCACGATGTCCTACAGACCTCTCGTGCTTTTTGATTATGTTATTTTAGCTCGCCTAAGAGAACTCAGCTCCTAGAAAGTCAATTCACAGCGTGGAAACTACCAATAACAGTATTCAGACTGGAAGCAGAAAGTTTCCTAGAAGATACCACACATTCCTTTGATGCATGTTTGTTTTATCTGATATCGCGAACCCATTGCTCGAGTTCCTCGTATTTCCAGTTAACTTTCCCGAGGAACTTGTGAAGGTTATGGAAACTGAGATTGCGACTCATCGTATCCAATGGCCCGACTGCGTGGTTCTTGTTGGAATTCTTATTTTATCGGCGCTTATCGGGATCTATTATGCCTGCACGGGATCCAGACAAAGTTCCGCAAGTTTCCAAAGTTCCAAAAAATATCTATTGGGTGATGGACGGTTGTTCACATTACCCAGACGCTTTGTCCACGATAGCGAGGTAAGCGTACAAAGCATGATCCCATCCTTGCATTACAGATCTAAAACGAAGTTGCATAGCATTCTGTCCGGAATTATCCAGCTGGGAATGCCTGCTGAGGTTTATTTTTTCGGTTCCATGATTTCTGCAGGAGCAGTGATGTGGTTCTTGGCCGTTCCGGCCACCATCTATTTGTACATGCCGATATTTTTCCAGCTGCAGCTCACTTCTGCTTACGAGGTATCTTCTTAGTTGAATCTTACTTTCTCTTAATCTGAACTAGTGGTGTTCAGTACCTGGAACTCAGATTCAACCAAGCTGCGTGCTGTCTGTGTTCTGCGCTCTTTATCTTGCAAATGGTAACTATGTACTCGAATTCCGACGCCCTGTACTTAACTCAAAATTGATTTTGTAACTAATGTACAGCGGTGTTCATAAAAAGTACCCCCCCCCCCTTCAATCGAAAAATGCCTTTAGAGGGGGGGTGGGGTACTTTTTTATGAACACCGCTGTACATGTCTATAGTGGTGTACGCACCAGCACTGTCACTAAGTGAAGGTGAGGCATCATCAAATCACCTTTTTACTTGCATTAAATGCTCTACCCGACAGTGACTGGGATTCAGTTCGAGGTAGCAGTTTCAGTGACGATCGGCGTTTGCTTCTTCCACACTGCAACTTGCTAGACTTACTTAGTCGTGCCAAATGTTTGCTTGCACTTTCAGAAAGAAACCCTAAGACAACACGTGTCAGACATAAGACCAGTGTTTTCACTTTGTAGGGAACTTCCCTGGACAAGGGGAAAACGGAGTTTGAAAAGGGAAAAATAAGAGAAGAGGGCAAGGGGAGATCTAGAAATACAGCCTCATATGCTGGCACGGAGGGGGAAAAGGGAAAAATCAGGGAAGAGGGGAGAAAGGGGAAACTGAAAGTGGAAACACTGCATAAGGCGCCAGGAACTAGGAATATCCGAACTACACGATCTATCCTCGTTATGTTAGAAACTTCTAATAAGCATTAGACGAAGCACTTGGTATAAAATCTTTATAGACAATTAAATAAGACAAGATCAACCTTTGTGCCACTATTAAAACCTAACAATTAAGACAGTTAAGATCTACTACAGGCTGCAGCAGTGTTGAAAGTACATTTTTACCGTTACCTGGAACTTAATCATAGTCTTTCAAGCTCTAGTCTTTGCTGAACAGCCTGTTGCTAGCCTACAGATTTTTCTCCTTGCTTACGAATGTCCCATCTGCTTCTCTCTAACAGTTTTTGCCGCACTCGCACCTGCGCCATTTCACGAAGGTAAAACAAACAATCTAGCGGTTTTCCTCGACAAATTTTCTCAGATTCTTGTCATTTGGGAAACGGTGTGAAACATTTTTTCAAGAGATCCAGATGCTCTCGTACGTTTTTCCGAAAAACCGTAACGGTTATTTTTACACGCAGCAACATATGCAAGGGACAATTTACCGAACTGATTGTTATAAGACGGGCACATAGAGTTTTTGTATTCATAATTTTGGTTTTTTTAAATTTTTATGTACAAGAAAACGAAGTAACAATAAGTTTTGGAACATAAAACCGCGAAAATCGCACACGTACAACATCTATACTATTTACAAGCAGACGTGCACTTGCAAAAACAGATTTCTCAAAACCTCTAAACAATTTAAGCAAAAATTATAGCAACAAATATAATTTTTGTCATTTTAGTGATTTTCTTGTAAAAGAAATTTGAATAATTTAAGTCGGATGTTTCTTTTTGTGCTTTCGTTTGAAATCCTAGGGATCACAGTACTTAATTGTCAAACGTGTTTTGCCTATTTCACAAGTTTTAAGCTAGTTTTGCTGTTTAGCCTAAAGCGGTTCCGCCTATTCCGGTGACTCGTTCAATCCAGGGCCTGTAGTAAGTCATCCGCATGTAAACGCCCGGCATGTTAGGGTACGCGCAACGGATCCCGTGGGACACTGTCCCTGCAAGAACCCACCGACCGTCGTCCTCCTTCACCATCAACGGACCACCACTGTCGCCCTGCAACAACAAAAATTCATTAAAAACTGCTGTATACTGCAGGTTTTACTGGCAGATGCCTTGTTCAGTAGTAATACAGGTAGTAAGATTGGTAGTTGCTGTTTAGTAGTTCTCAATTAGCAACAGTTATGGAGTAGTAGTTTATGTTGTTTTAGTAATACGAATGATAGCACTAGTAGTAGCAGTAGTAGCAATAGCTAGTTGACTAAGTAGCGTGGTACAGTAGTTCTACAGGTGGATATAGCAGTTATTGGTGCTGTTTTAGTACGTAGTAGCAGTAGCAGTAGTAGAAATAGCTAGTTCACTAATAGCGCAGCACAGTAGTTCTATAGGTTGATGAAGTAGGTATTGACGTTACTTTAGTAAGTAATACCAGAGTAGTACTAGTAGCAGTAGTAGTGGTAGTAGTAGTATTAATAGTAATAGCATTAGCAATAACTAGTTAAATAATACCATAGTACAGTAGTTTCAAAAATAGACATAGTAGACGTTGACATTGACGTTGTTTTACTAAGCAGTAGTAGCAGTAGCACCAGTACCAGTAGCAATAGTCTAGTTAACTAATAGAGCAGTACAGTAGTTCTACAGGTAGTTGTAGCAGTTATTGATGCTGTTCTAGTAAGCGCTAGTGGTAGTAACAGTTCTAGTGGCAGCAACACTAGTAAGCAGTAGTAGCACTAGCAGTAGCAGTAACAGTAGCAGTAACAGTGTTAGCAGTAGTAGTGGTAGTGGCAGTAGCAATAGTAATAGCACTAGTAGTACAGTAGTAGTAGTAGTAGTAGCAGCAGCAGCAGTAGCACTAGTAGTAGCAGTAGTAATAGTGGTAGTAGTAGAGTGGCTTGTTGTAGTACCTCGCAGGAGTCTTTTCTTCCTTCGGGATATCCGGCACAGAGGAAGCTATCGAGGATCCGTTTCTCGTGACCGGCTTTCTTGAACATGTCGTGGCACTCCCGTTAGTCATGATGGGAACGTCCACCTCGTACAGCACACCCGGTGTTGCACCATCTGTTGCGTCAAAAACATCCAAATTAAATACCGTCAACGTTTACTAGCAGACTAGTTAACTTGCTACTAGCTAGTTTAACTAGAAACTCTTAGAAACGAGTAACCAGTTAGTTGGAGGATTTGTAAGTCAGCTAACTAACTGCTAGCAAGCATAGTAATAGCTTAGTACACCATCTGCTGCGTCAAACTAGTCCAGATTAAATACTATCAACGTTTACTAGCAGACTAGTTAACTTGCTACTTGCTACCTTAACTAGAAACTCTTAGAAATGAGTAACTAGTAAGGTAGAAGATTCATAAGTTAGCTAACTAACTACTAGGAAACATAGTACATCATCTGTTGTGTCAAACTAATCCAAATTAAATAGCAGCAGCGTTTATTAGCAAGACTAGTTAACTTACTACTTGGTACCTAAGCTACTAACTCTAAGAAATGAATGACCAGTAAGTTGGAGGTTCACTAAGTTAGCTGATTAACTACTAACAGACTTACGAATAGGCTAGCACATGAACTACTTTTCTAGTCGACTAAGTAGATATCTTGCTACTTTTCGACCGTACTACCTAACTAAGACAGCTTAATAACAAACTAGCTGACTAACCGAATGACTAAACTAACTAAAACTAGTAAAATTTAACTGTGCTTAAGCAGTTAGAGTCTTACTAACTGCATAAGACAGCTAAATTACTACCTAATAACTGCTAACTAACTAGCAACTAGTCAACTGACTAAACTAACTAAAACTTGCTAGCTAAACTTTTTTCAGCTAACTCACTAACTGGATAACCAGTCAACCGATTGAACTAACTAAAACAGGCTAAGTAAAAACTAGACCAGCTATCTCACTAGCCAGCTGACTAACCAAGTGACTACATCGACTAACAAACTAACTAAAAAGTAGTAAAAAGCCTCACTGTGCTTAAGTTTGCCCCATCCAGCAACATAGGCCTTCTTCTTGTTAAAATCGCCTTCACTAGTCTGCGGTAAGCAGATAGGCACAATATACGGAGCCGGGTCGACCGGAGACTCCAGTTCCAAGATTGCCAGATCGTTCTCGAAGGTTCTCTCCACGTAGTCGCGATGAACAACTATCCGCTTGACGTTTCTCTCCACTGGAATCTGCGGTTCTCCGTGCCCGGCTAAGTCGAATTCTCCCAGAACCACTACCAGATTACCCAGAAACCTATTAACCATCAAAATATTCAATTAGATTCAATTAAAGAGACTTTGCAAATCTTTTTTTAATTCAGTTTTTCAAAGTTCTAACTGTAAACGCCTCTCCGCTGAACCGGGAAGAAAAATTTGTTGTGTTCACAAAACTTCCGGAACAAAAATCTTTTTTTTTCCGCTTCCCTGGATCTCGCCTTCAGTACTCTGCTACTGAAACGTAACATAACGGAACCAAACCTGAGATTTCTGACTTACTATATTACATTCTAATACTTTACCAATGTAAATAGAATTTTTTGAATACCCGGGTTGGCAATGAGCTGCTGTGAGGACGTGTTGTCTGGAGATAAGGACTCCCCCGCATTTGTTCTTGGTGAAGATTCCGAACCAAGTGGCTTCCTTCACCAGAACTTGCCACGGCCAGCGACCCTGGTCACTTCGCACTCCTCCGACGATCCGGCCCTCTGGGACCATGGGACGAACTCCGCAATCTGCGATCATTTATTATTCAATTTTATTTATTTATTTATTGTTTTTTTTAGATTTACTTTATTTTTATTTTTCTCGTTTTTCATTTTTTTTATTTTTGGTTTTTTGGTTTATTTTTTTATCTATTTGTATTTTTATTTTTACTTTTTTATTTTTATGGAGTTATAAAATATGTTTTATTATCAAAAGTATAGGAGTTGTACCTTTCTTGTAGTCGAATAGGGGTCGGGGTCTGGTTGTTGTAGTAGTGGTTGTTGTTGTAGTGTCCTCGGCTTCTTTCATGACGAGGTCGTTGGCGGCTGTTGTTGTAGGACGTTTGGTTTTGGTCCGTGTCGGTTTGGGAACGGTTGTCGTAGCCTCTATTACTACACAACAACAACAACAGTAGTTATTATTTCGATAAATAAACGATTTATAACGTAACGGTTAGTAAAACATTGTGTAAATTAATGAACTGTAGTTGTGGTTGTAGAAGTAGAATGTTGTAGTGTTGTAGTATACCTGGGGGTGGTGGTAGCACTCCGATTGTTGAACTACTCTTGTTGAGGAGTTCTTCCAGAACCCAAGCTGGAGGATTGCTGATCAAATACTGAAGAACTTCTAGTCCATCTTCCGCTGTAGTTGTTGTTGTAGTTGTTGTTGCTACTGCGTTAGTACTAGTAGTGGGTGGAGTTGTAGTGATGGCTTCCGTTGTGCTAGTGGTAGTAGTACGAGTACTAGTTGTTGAGGTAGTAGTTGCTGTGGTAGTAGGAGTAGGGAATGTAGTAGTGGTTGTTGTTGTTGGGGTAGTAGTAGTCGTAGGTTCTGCTGTTGTGCTAGTAGTAGTTGTTGTGGACGTGGTAGCTGTAGTAGTTGCAGGTGTTGTAGTTGGAGTGGTGGTAGTAGTTGCAGGTGTCGTAGTTGTAGTGGTGGTAGTAGTTATAGGCGTTGTAGCTGTAGCCGTGGTAATTGTAGTTGTAGGCGTTGTTGTGGATATTGTAGTTGCCGGTGTCGTCACTGTTGTTGTAGAGGGTGATGTTGTAGTACTGGAGGCAGTCGTAGATAATACTGTTGTAGTAAACAGCGTAGCAGTTGTTGTACCAACTGTGCTGGTAGCTGTTGTCGATGTTGTTGCGGCAGTTGTAGAAGTCTCTGAGGCTTCTTTGACAACAACACCAAGTGTTGTAGCCTCAGTCCCATTAACAACAGGATCAGGTGCTGTTGTAGTCAATTCTATGAACACATCAAAGGGCCTACTACCATTGTTCTGCAGTGTTGTAGCGTGGTTGCTGAGTAGTGCGCTCAGCTGCGATACCTTCAGGTTTGTCTCTACAGCACTGGCTGCAACCTGGGGTGTTGTATCTGGAGCAACGATTTCCTGTATCTCGTTGTTGACGCTGTCTTCACTGGATGTTGTTGTTGTAGTGCTACAACACGCCCCAAAGAGGAAACCGTCCAAACAAGTGGCCAGTACAACACCTTTAATTCTCTGGCATTCATAATTAAACATGCAAACCCCCATTTCGCCGGTGGGACCTTTGCAAATTTTCGGCGAAATCTGCAGAAATTTGCTCCGCCGATCGTCCAGTCCCAAACCTGCAACAACAACCAAAATAACCGTTAAACAACAACAGTAATCAGGGCTACAACACCTCCCGAACAACCCATACAAATCCCTTCGACAAACCAAACTACGGATCAACCCACTAGTATGTTGTATACTATACATATGAACTATAAATATAGCTATACTAGTGTTATAGACTGTTATCTGGTGTTATCAGCCTGTTATCAAGTGTTATCAGGTGTTGTCACGGCAATGTTATCACAAGGCCGTAGTTTTCCGGCTTTTTTTCTGGATTTTTTCTTGTTATTCTTCTCCGCGAGCGATTAACGGGACTTCATCTGGCTCGCCATAACGACAAGGAAAGTTGTTTTAGAAGTGCCTTAAACTTTGCTTTCTGTTCTTCACTTCTCCGTTTTAGTCAAGTAAATTCTTTTTATTTATTGAAATTCATTCGAAGGTTCTAGGATTCCGAGTGTTTTTTTTCCGTGTTTGCGAAATCCAGCGTCCCGCTAGCCTACTTTCTTCCGGGACAACACTTTGACCCGTTAACTTTCTCGAGTGATAAAGAAGAGAAATTGTTTTCTTCCTGTGCCAAAGGAGTGAATTCTCATTAAATTTAATATTAAATCGATAAACTTACCATTGTTTGATAAGGGAATTGACAACGCAGTCCCCGAAAGAGTCCACAAACAAATGAACGCTATTAACATTGTTCTGTGTCGTTGCTGTCCCAGCAAACTCAGAAAAAATGTGAAATAAATGATTTTTGGCGTAAATGCAAACGCACGTGACGTTTGGCAGTTCCGTTAAGCAAATGCTGCGTACGTTAACCTTGTGCGGAATCTTCTGAGCTTCCGTCTTCCGTATCCGTTTGTTTTCTCTGCTGTCAGTTGGCCGACATTTTGATTTTCTTGAATAAAATTCCACTGACTATAAATTCACGTTTGATTCAAATGACAGGCTGCGTCAGTGAAGGTAAAATTCGTATGCGATTTTTGGCGCGGTTTTCTTGGAAAGTTTGGAAAGGCAGAGAGCTCCTTCCTCGTCGACGGTCTGCAGAAGACTGAAACGCCATGCGGAACTTCATCTTCGTTTTAAGGACCTTGGGCGTTCTTTGCCTTTTCGAACGCTGGGCGTTCCACGGCTTTTCGAACGCCGGGCGTTCTACGCCTTTTCGAACGCTACACTATGCACCAAGTTTAAAACGCGACTCCTGTTTGTGACCTACTTTATTTTCTACTATTTACTTCTCACCATTCTTATTATTTTTTTTCATTCTTATACAGAAATTGTTAAATTACACAATAAACGTGATTTAACTCATTCGAATAAGAAAGTTAGAAAGTCTCGAGCATGATCTCGAGATATTTTGACTTCTCACTATCGACCCGACTCTCGAGAACGCACTACAAGCCGTAGAAACCTAGTTTCCGGTAAAATTTCAATATGAAGAATGTCTTCCGTATAACTGAACTGGGATTTCATGAGAAATATAGATTACTTCAAAAAAATAAGCGACGTCAACTGGAGAGGGGAAGCGGATGGAATACATAACCGGATAACGGGAGCCTATAGACGTCAAGTATTTCTTGGTCAATTGGCTCATCACAGGAAATAAAGCAAGAAAAATCTTTTGAATTGAATACCCATTACAATACACACGATCCAAATTCCATACACAGAAAGCAAATAATTATTTTCAAGAATTCAAAACCTTTGTTGTTGTCTGCTTCTTCCACGACGTTCGAATTGTTTTCGAACGTGCGCCATATTGACTACAGCGCCACCTAGCGGACAATTTTATAAAACACTAAATTAAATTCAATTAAAAAATTAAATATAATTTCAATACGTAAAATAAATTTCATAAAATAGAAATAAATTAATTACTTGCAAATGGTAGGGCTAATTTTGAAATCAATGATTCTGGTTCTGGATTCTGGTGAAGGGGATAATGAGATACAATTACTTGATGGCATTATGAGTGATGATGATGATAATCACTGATAAAAGTGATGATAATGAATCAAATTGGGGACACATGACTACGCAATCAAAGCAAATCTACCACGGTGTCCCACTTCACTATTTTACAATTGACTGGATGGGAATCTGACAATATAAAACCAACAAAACTATCCAAATCACAGCCATTACTTTGATTCATAAACCCGGCATGAATTAACCAGATTTAATATTAACATACATACATTACTTTACTGTTTCCCGGCAGAAAATTAAGGATAATTTCAGGACCCTGAAAGTATGCCAATCAGGACTATGGGTGCAGTGAAATTGGCCCACTTCCAGGGTGTTCAGGACCCTGATATTAGAATGCCTGAATAATACATGTTCAGGGTACTTAACAGAATCCTGAAAAAAACGCTTTTCAGAATACTTAACGGTGCCCTCAATAATCAAGATCCACAATTCTCAACACAGTTTTTCACTCATCCACGATCGGACGTGGTTCAGGATATTTAGGATATGTTACGGATATTGTTCAGGATGTAGCCGACATCCTTCATTTTCCGCTGGGGTTGTGTTATCTTTGCGTTATCAACAGTTATCATACGTCTTCCGGCACAAGTGTGTGACTTGCAGTTGGCTTATGAATAAACTAACGGTTTCCTCCACAATTCATTGAAATCTTTTTGCTTAACTGGGAAAATAAAGTATTCAAATCAAGCATATGGGAGAAAACAATAGAAACACGGTATATTTCTACAGAATAATCTATAGGAAGACAGTTTTGGTGGGGATTAACAATAACGTGAGAAAAATTTTTCCCATCCGCTGCCACATGCCAATGACCGGGTTGTTTGCTTGTGCAGAAACTAGGCGAACACAACTAGCAAGCCAACTAGCAGATACTAGTTCTCACATATGCTGATGGTCAGTTGTAGTAAATCTAGCTCCGGTCAGACGTGCTTGACCGGCAGAATCTAGCTGCTGCCGGCCAAACGATGCGAAGATCCGAAATCGATCAGTCGAGGTGCCTGTACTTCACAATTTTACTATTCATTAATATTAACATTTAACAGTATTTACGCTATTTAGTCGTTCTGTAGACATCTTTTCCGGTTCATTCAGCTGGAAGACTTTCTTGTTTGTTGCTGCAGGAGTCACCTGTCCTTCTTCCAGGCACTGGTGACTGATTTTCGAGTTGGTAGCTTTGACTTTATGGCGTTCAGACAGCACAGCTTTCGCAATCACATAACCCACCATCAGAATGAAGAATCCAGCAGCTCCCAGACCCAGTACCAAACTAATTCATCAATGGACATTTCAAGTAACAGTATGTAAGCTTACGAAAGTTGAGTTTTACGCTGTAATGGGAATAGAGTCCATTTCTTCAGCTTTCTTCAATGGCGCCATGGTCGTATGCAGATGTTCTGTGGAATTGTTAATTGCAGAATGCAGAACTTCAGACTTCATTGCTTTTGAGATTTAACTTTCAACGATCCTACAACAAGAACTCGACAAGGAAAACTGTGTTCAGGAGCAGTTCGTCGGCAACCTACTGTGTGGCGAATTCGTAAGAGAGTGGAATTAAGGGACACTTCATTAAAGCGTGGAGGAGAACGGTTGATCGTGACCACGACTACGATGACACAATTAACGAATTAATTAACTGACAGCGCTGGTTCCCCGTGGAGTTTTAGCTATCAACTATTTGCTCAAGGTTTTACATTCTACAAGAACGTGGACACATAACGCTATGCGCTAACGCTTCTGTAATGAGAGAATCAGAACTGAACAGGTAAAAGAGAACCCTCTTTATTGACAAATCGGACAAAATTGTACACAAATTGCGGCAACAAGAGGTCATCCCTGATGGTTGGTTTAGTCGAAGAGACCGAATCCCATGTCGTCATCCTCTTCCTCGGATTCTTCCTTCTTCTTCTCCTCCTTCTTCTCTTCCTTGGCACCACCAGCGGCAGGGCAGCTGTAAGAAATCACCAAAACATTAAGCAACCGATAAAATTAGAGTCGAGTTTTAAATAAAAGTGACGCAAGTCAGTCTGCCAGGGACATAACAGCATGGAAGTTCAGAAAAGAAAATTTTGCGAACCCTCCCTGATATCATCAGTTACATGTAACTTCCCACCAGAACTAATTTGGTGATTACCTGCAGCAGGGGCAGCAGCTCCAGCAGCGGGGGCGGCTCCAGCGCCAGATCCGACGTTGGTGATCAGTTTCTTGACGTCAAGACCTTCAAGGGCCTTAGCGAAAAGACCGGGCCAGTAGGGCTCGACCTTAACGTCGGCAGCCTTCAAGATGGTCTGGATCTTTTCAGCCTGAAATTCAATAAGTGTCATTAGAACTCTTGGAACTGATAATGAAACTGTTGTTCAGCTCAAAAGCCCTACAAGTAATCTGTCCGAGCCCACATGTTTTACAATGCTTCACTGCTGAGAACTCTACATTTTGTTGGTAGAACAACTTAAAGAATAACAAGTTCAGGGTTGTAACTTTGAGTAGCTCAAAAGTTCAGCGTTTCAAGACTCGTGCATTAATTTACATTTAGTGCTGAGATGTAAGGGGACATAGCCATACAGCATGTCAAGCCGTAGGGTCGTTTACGTACTAAGGTATTTAAGTAAAAATTACCGTGATGGCGACATCATCGTCAACAAGGACGAGGGCGGCGTAGACGCAGGCCAATTCATCGTGGTTATCTGCCATTTTGTCGTTGAAGTTACGAAGATGTAGACGGATAAAGTGCAAGTCGCCGGGACTAGGGCCTTAGCTCACAAGGAGAACAAGCACGACGAAGTGTGTGAAGAATGAGAGAAGTAAACGATGGAACGCAAACCGCTATAGGTCCATACCACCGACACAGTGTTAAATCCCTAAACACACTTTTTCATATTTTGCCTTTTTCATTTCTATATATTTTTTCTACTATAAATTATTGCATAAAAAAATAAAAATAATTCTATTTATCAAACATGTTATAGAATTTGTAATTGTTAGCTAATTTAATATTCATTTTCAATAAATTGTATATTTTGGCATGGCGCTGGATGAATCAAATGGGAAACGTGATTCAATTTGCATTATTAAGTTTATTGCTTGGAATTATAGAATAGCTGAATTTTCAAGGTTTTTTCTAAGTTCTATCGTACCTATTTAAGTGTTAATCCATATTAAAGAATATCAAATTAAGTACTGAACACGTTTTCTACTGATCGAGATATTTGATAAGCTCTACAATGTCCTAACAAATATTGTGAATTCTTACTATTTATAGGTAGAATATTAAAATGAATGCCGGAATATTAAACCTCTTCTTGTGTATATAAGTTCATAAATCTAACAATACAGTTTACAATGCAACGGAAATATACGGCGACTCTGAAAAAGAGCAGAACACGCGAACGGTACGTAAACATACCCAAGATCCAGAAAACCCCCGACAATCCCACTAGAGAAAAATGGGCAGAATAAAGCAACACATCCATGGAACAACTTTAAGATTTCGAGGGTACATAAAGAGAAGAAGAATCTTGACTTGAGATACTTGCGAAGACCATATTCGATTAATACTTCTTCATTACGGGAAGCTGCATGAAACTTTGAAGATTTTCCCCTATAACCAGAAACTGCGCAATGATTATGCACTAGCGTGTGAAAACTACAAAGTAAAACGGGAAACACCAACACTTGATATAGCTATAGAGATATAATAGTTCCAGTCGCTTTGTTTTTGCACTCCGTCCACCTTTTTCGAACACCCGAACATTTCGTAAACACAATTCATATACAACGCGAGAAATCTGACAGTTTTGTATATAAAAAAAACACATAAAATGCAGTGCAGTGGCGCTTTTGTTGAAGAATCAGTTAGGTTACGTTTCGGCAGGAGCCTCGAGCATTTCCATGAGGAAAGATTCGATGGGAGTATCGCCAATCAGCTTGAAGAAGAACAGATGCTCCAGACACTTCAGTCCGATGGAACGAAGAGCGGGCAAACGCAGCAGGAGCTTAGCAAAACGTCCAGGCTCCTCGGGATACGTCACTCGCGTGTACTCCTCCAGGGCTGCGTACACTTTCTCACGAAGGGCTTCCACCTGATGCACTGACTTGAGACCCTTGGCATCTGCTCGAGATAATTTTGTTCGTTCATTCCCAGGTTCTACAAAACGTGAAAGTTCTCGATTTACCTGGGTTGAATAGTACGATAGATCGGAGACAGCCCAGTTCCGTCAGATCCAGCTTCATGTCCCGCATCTTGGCCACCAGTTCTGTTAGCACTCGATCGAATATTGTCCCAACCCCAGCAGCGTGGGCAGAATGCCTTTCAGATCAAAGATTTCAGTTGTTAAATCTTTCTGACTAAAATAGAAATAGAAGACGGAAAGTTTACCGATGAATGACAAGACCTGTAGCTAGCACTATGCCGTCTTTAACTCCGATTGAGCGGTGGGAGAAAGCTGCAATGAGCAGCTCGTTCCAGCCGGCTCGCAGTAAGACGACCTGATCTTCTAGCGGCAGTTCGGTGAAGTGTGGAATATGTTTCGACCACTCGACTAACTGGAAGAGTTGCTTGTCGGTAGCCTGGCAGATGTTTGTCATGGAATTGTCGGAGTGGATCTGAGGCTCGTCCTTGCACTCGACGCGACGTTCCGCCTCCATTATGCGATCTACGGGCATGTCCCCTTGCAAATCTGATAAAAGATTTAATATATAACTGAACGTAATTTATGTTAGGATTTATAAAAACGTACTCGAAGACGATTCTACTTCATTGTCGCCCTTCTCTTTGTTTCGCTGCCTCTCCTCCTGAACGGCCTCACGCTTCATACCCATCTGCAGACATTTCTGGTAGCGGCAGTACTGACAGCGATTTCTCTGGCGTTTGTCTATCAGACATTGGCGGTCTTCCCGGCAGGCGTAAGTTAAGTCTTTGCGGACAGTTCGCTTGAAGAACCCCTTGCACCCCTCGCAACTGTACACACCGTAATGCTTCCCGCTCGCCCTGTCCCCGCAGATACTGCACAGGTGTTTTGAATTAGACAGAGGGTGATTGGGCGGGTACGCCCCACTCTTGCTACCATTGCTTCCTGACACGAGATACGAGGAGGGGCCCAGCGTGAAAGACGGCTGCGGAAGGCTGCGATAAGAACAGAATTAAAAGAGTTGGAGTGATGCAAGATAAAGAAGCTCGTTTTGAACTTGGACGTGTAGTTAAGATGTTTTCCAAACATTTGCAATGAACGAACCTCGGACTTGTCGGACTGTTGCTTCCTCCGTTACCCGGACTGAAACCTCCACCGAGCAGCTGGGCCGTGTCGGGCTTCATTTCAACCGGGGATTGCGGTCCAAAGCTCATCTCTCTAGGAAGAAAACAAATATAACAACACACTAAACATAGTACCTCCCTTTCACCCTAAACTTAATGGGAAATATTTATTTTATTGTTTATTGGACTGTTTAGGCACAAGGGGCTCATTATAAGGAATCCCATGTATGTAATGGGGAATTTACCTTATCAAAACTTGCCCGTTTTTCTTCTTAAAATGTTAGAGACGCAGAGGCCTCTTGAAGACCCAGATCCTGCTCTGTGTTATTGTGACGGCAAGGTGTATGGTGGATAGGGTCAAACAACAGGATGCGTGTTCCAAATAGCGTAACCAGAGCAAACCAACAGCAGCGCCTCTAGCGGAGTTATGAGAATTTTATTTATTTAGAGAAAAAACCTTTTCCCAATATATAGTTAATCTAAGCAAACATTCTTTGTTTGAGTTATTATTAAAGAAAACAGAAAATCAAGCAAATAATCTAAGTCATCTAGTGGCAGATCTTAGAACTATTTACAACCGAATAATTGTTTCTCGGTTAACAGAGACACTTAAAACGTCTTCTTTCATTTATTGACTAAAGAAATATATATGCAGGTATTTAGAAAAAATAAGTAACACAGGTATTTACTTATTGAATGTACAGGTGCGTGGGTGTAAAGGCGAGTTGAAAGGTCCGCTGAAGACTGGCGCGCCGGCGCCGGCTGTTCTGGTTTTCGGCTTGAAGGCGAACGAGCTTTCCCACCAGCTAATGAATGACCTTGAGAAAAGAGCAACTTCTTCAACACAAGGACTCGCTGTCCTCTCCCTGACAAGTATTACTTTAAAAACAGAAAGTCCCTATGCCAAAAAAATGGCCCTCAAGCGGCCATACCTCTTAGTTACGTGTTCTCTGCAAGGTGTTGACCAAGCTAACGTCTTGTTGGTACGGACAATATTGAAAAACTTGGCACCCAAGGAAAATATGAGTTTAATCAAGGCTTATTTGTGCAATTTGCAGATGTAAATAAGACCAGATATGAGGCTTGTGGCTTGGTCAACACCTACAGACGGCAGAGAGTTCATAGGAATTGCCGCTAGGTGTCCTGTCTTTTAGCATATTCTTATGAAATCTTTGGATTAGTCTTAAGATTCTTAATTCTTCTCTGGATTCTTCCCTTCTTTTTCAGCGGGATGGGGTGGACTTGTGCACTGGACTGTAGTGGGGTTTGAAGATTATTGCGAAATCGTCTGTGGTGTAGGTTTACAGGGTTTGGAACCACTAATGCACTGGGCCGTAGTGAGGTTTGAGAATTTTGCAAAATCGGCTGTAGTGAAGGTTCACAAGGTTGGGAACCACTAATGCACTGGGCCGTAGTGGGGTTAGAATTGGCCTCACACTGGGCCGTAGTGGGGTTTAGGGTTTGTTGGAACTAGTGGCAGGATACGCCTCATGATTTTGAATAGGTTTCGTGATTCTTAAACGCAGTCAACTGGTTCTCATGTTCAAGGCCAAAAGTCTTACGGTGGGAAAGAAAAACGCTGTGAACAGCATTACGTTCACTGAATTTTTCCTACTTTATTCCTTTCCCTTTTACTTTTAGTCGCTTTGGACAAAACACAGTTTCGCCTCAGGTTTTTCTCTCGTGTTTTTCTCACATTTCCATTCAAGTGCAACCTGCGGGGAGCAACGAACTCTTTGGCTCGCAACAAACACGAACCAAAAAATGCAGTTTATTTCCGAAACCAAATTATCTATAATCCAGTTAAGTAGTCTACGAACTCTTGATTCAGAATGTATGTGTGATAATGTATTATATATGATCTCAGTTAGGTATTTAACAATTCTATAGACCCAAGTCTTCGGGTTAATGTACGGCCTTGGAATTATATTTGAACGCCATTTTACAATTCATCCCATATGGCGTTTACTTTTTGCTCGGTTCTCTGAAAACGTGTTTGGCTCTAGGACATCTTAAATAAACTCGTAAAAGCTTACATTACAATCTGAACGTTGAAAACAGATGGTTACGAACAATTTTATATTATGTGGACTATTTGAAATTTTTCTAATATAATTTAGTTGTAAATTGCGGCCAAATTTAATGTAAGAAAATATCAGGGATTCTGCCTACTATGAAGTCGACTTAAAAGTAGACGCGGTTTCCGGTGCTTACACTTCGCAGGGGAATTCCCTGAAAAAGGAAAAATTGGGTATTGAAAGGGGAAAATAAGGGAAGAGGGAAAAGGGAAATTTAGAAAAGCCGCTATATTTTAACATGGAGGGGGAAAAGGGGAAACGCTGAAGCGGTTACCATGGTGTTTGTCTTGGAAACGTTTAATGGACACATTTTGAATGTCTAATATCAAATATCAAACATACCGTGATTTAAAATAATCACGCAATGTTGTGTTAAGGGTAATCCTTCAGTCAGAATGTGAAAAAAATGTCATATTGCTTTAGCAAGCACATTATGCAAATTAGGATTAGTATTTTTTTCAAAATGGGGAAAAAGGGAAAACAACTAATAATTTTCCTGCTTCCTTGAGTATTTGCACGAAATAATTGCAGTTTGCAATTTTTCTTTCACAGATGCCCCCAATGATGTTAACAATCTGATGCCTAGTGTGAAAATGCGTTTACTGCCGGCAAAGTTGCGGAGATTAAAATGGTACCACGTTGTAGGGTCTATCGTATTCACGATTGTAGCGCTGGACTATGTTGGGGCGTTTGCTCATCTCCGAGAAGTAGATTATCACAGCGGTTTCAGTTATCCGCTAGACATCGATCTGGCACCGCTCGTTTCATCCCTGAGGAAAAACGAGCAACCGGCTGTAAAGCCTATCAATACTTTCAATTACACGTATCTCAAATCGTCAGATAAATGCAGCGGTGGAAGTATATTGAGATTTGCGTATGTTATCAAATCCGCTATGAATCATTTTGAGAGGCGGCAGGCTATTCGAGATACGTGGGGCTACGAACAAAGATTTTCTGACGTCCCGCTGAGGCGAGTGTTCGTTTTAGGAATCTCAGACAGCAATAGCGAGCTTCAGCACAAGATAGACGAGGAGAGTGACAAGCACGGAGACATCGTTCAGGTGAACTTCATTGATTCGTACTGGAATAATTCTGTTAAAACAATGGCCGCCATGAAATGGACTGTGGAAAAATGCTCAAACGCCAGATTTCTCGTCTTTGCGGACGACGACATGTACCTATCGACCAAGAACCTTTTGAAGTTTCTACGAAACCCTGAAATATATCCCGACGAAGTGTTCGACTATCTAGAAGACCAAAAACGGGTTAACGGGAAGCTTTACGCAGGTATTATCATTATTTCCTCTGTTAGAGCTGAAATAATTAATTATTCTTGGTCAAGGGTACGTTTTCCACTCTCCTCCGCTGCGGCACAAGTTCAGCAAGTGGTACGTCCCACTGGAAGAGTACCCCTTCACTTTATGGCCGCCTTATGCTACAGCGGGGGCCTACGTTTTGTCCCGCACTGCCCTTCTTGAGCTGTACTATGGCAGCATGTTCACCAAGATGTTTCGTTTCGATGACGTCTACCTGGGGCTGGTGGCCCGCAAAGTCGGACTGGAACCTCTTCACTGCAGCGAGTTTTATTTCTGGAAAAAACCTTACTCTGCCACAGGCTATCGAGACGTGATCGCCTCTCACGGTTTCGGAGACCCCCAGGAACTGAGAAAAGTGTGGACAGAACAGAAAAGCCTTGGAAATGCCTAACTCGTCTCTCAACATCTTTGTTCTATAGTCAAAATGCACCAAATTTTATAAATACAAGATTTAATAACACAGAAATATTAAATCTTATACTTTTAATAGTAATAATGAAAACTGAAAAAGTGTATTTGCTTTATGGCGGGGAGAGAAAAAATCAAAACTAAGAAACACTTAAAGTCGGTCCGATGTTAGGACTTTTATAATAGTCCCTCAAGTTGATGGGTCATGATTTATTTTATGCGTTACTTGTTGCGGAGTTCTCAAGCTTGTTTTGCCGCAGTATCGGCAGGGACCTGAAGTTCTTGTGTTTCTCCCTGTTCGGCTTTGCCCATATCGTCTGCGGACAGACTTTCTTGATTTTCGACTGGAACGGGTGCGGCTGAAGGAGCAGCAGGGGTATCAGCAGTTTCCAGGGCGACGGGAACAGAAGACGAATTATCAGAGTCCAACGCGGAAGCGGTATCTGGCACTGCAGCGACAGTTTTCGGGCCCTCAATTTCTTGTTTAGCTTGGTCAATGTCCATAGCCTCCTCAGCCGTGTCTTTTGATGCTTCAACGGCAGGTTTCTTCTCGTTTGTATCTTCCAATTTGTCTGCATTACTAGCGTTTTGTTCGTTAGAGTCCTCAGCAGCAGCTTCTTGCTTCTATAAAAACCGTTTAAAGGTTAATACATTTCAGTTATGCAAACATGTACTGTATGTACCTGTTTCTCAAGTTCAGCAGCTCGTTCTTCTTCTTTTTCCTTTTCTTTCTTGAGCTGCTCCATTTGATTTTCAACCAGCGACTGGAAGGTCTCCTCGTCGATGGGCTTGCGGGAGATCCTCTGTAGCTCGTCCTGGAAGCCCGTGCTCGACTCGACAAACTTTTTCTTCTTGGCCTCGAACTTCTCCTCGATCTGCTGCAGCTCCGTCTCCAGCTTCTTCTGGTGCATCGTCAGTGAATGGACCTGTCTCTTCAGTACCTAGCATCAAATGACAGTGCAAATACTAAAAAAGTGGCTGAAATAACGTTAAGTGTTACCTGCATGCGTGCCGTCGTCACTACAGACCTTACGTCTGGTACGACAACGTCGGAAAAGATTTCGTGAACCAGGCGATGATTGCGAACGAACCGGGCATGGGCCACATGCTTAACAGACCAGCCGTCATCAACGTCTTCTTCATCCTCGGCTGGCTGGATCTCGATACGTCTTTCGAGAGCTCCTTTCGACCCAGAATTCCTATCCATTGAATCTTTATCATCAGTACCTTGTTGTCCTTTACTTTTCGCGGCAATATAAGCCTAATTTCAAGTAAAGTTAATAAATACGACTGAAAACGAGGACTTGATTAACGTGTACTTGATAAGCTGGCGAATTGTGATATGATTTCAGCAGTCGATCGTATTCCGCTTTTTCTGCCTCGTACTCGTCCACGAATTCCTGTTTTTCAACGTCTGGCAGGTCCCTCCACATCTGTCCAATGATTTTTCCGATTTCCCATAGTTTCAGGTCTTGGTTGGCAGCCTTGACTTCGTCCCAGACTTTGCGGGAATAGCGCATGTAAGGCATTAGAGGCTTCTCGGGAGCCTTCGGAGGTTTCAGAGCGCGTGAATCACCCTGTGAATTGTAATAATATTAGTTAACCTGCATAATTTAAACAGTTTAACGAGTAAATACAGTAAATTTCCCTCCCAGACGCTGCGGGTTGAACTGCGGGTGGCTGTGGGGCGACTGAACAAACGGGCTCTGATTGCTGTCCTTCTGTAATTTGCAAAAAATCCAAAATATTGGTTATTAATCTTCAAATCTACAAATATAGTGTTTATACCATGGATAATGAAGATCCAGAAGGTCGCAGTCGTTCTGAAATTTGCAAAAAAAAGTTAGTTGGCGTATTGTTTGTTGTAGGAGATTTAAAGTGTGAATGAAGGTGTACCTTTAAGGATATTAAATGAAGGCGACATTCCAAGGCTGGCATTCAGCAAATCTGATTTAACAGAAAACATAAAAACAGCCGAATCAAATTAACAGTCAAAGCGAAGGCAAAAGCGAGGGGAAAAGGACGAGCAAAGGAGTTAAATGCGCATAAAAGCTTTCAGCATAGATTTTACATAAAACTAAACAAAGCGATAGAGGAAATAACTCAACTAAAGGTACATTTCCTTCATAAAGTGGGCCGGAAAAAAAATATTAAAAAAAACTCACGTGAAGAAGTAGAGCTGCCAACATTCACCGGCGACGCCATGGCATTTTGGCGGTAGTTTGAAGGTAGAGCCATATTTTAAGTATATTCAATGATAAATTCGATATTTTACTCTCTAAATTCAGTTGTAATTGTCTATTCAGGAAAAACAGCGAAAAGAAAAGCCAAAATATCTTTCGAGTTTCTTCTTTCCGAGTGTAGCGTCTTTTGTTTTGCTTCCAGCTTCCAGGGCTGTCAGGAAAGCCGGGAAATCGATTACTTACTAATAATCGATTTACAATACTTTCATTAAAAATAAAACAGAAATTTCAAAGTATTTTCGAAAATATTTTATAAGTAATTGCTCATTAAATTATATATTATATTGATTCAATATTAACATTTATTTGCCGTGTAATGGAGCCTGATCCTTTCCCGACCAACAAAATAGTTTTGTTTTTTCCCGAATAGTATTAGTAATCTAAACCACAGTAAAAACATATGAATTTATATTTAACTGTATGAAACCAGTTTTTAATATTTATTCGGGGGTAACTTGGATAAGATAAAATAAGTTAGGGTAAAACTTGTTCAAAATTTTGCCGCTAGATGGCGTGGCACTTGCATCACTCTTGCATCAATTTCAAAAGCATGGGGGAATCGATAATCACGTAGAGACTTTACCGTCCTTTCAGAGGTCAGCTGAAAGTCAGACCAAAATAAAAGCCGGCCTGATACTACAGCAGGCTCCATAATACGTCCTCTATCTTCAAAGTCAGTCGAGCTATTGAAGAAGTAGGCTGCGAATTAACTAGGTAAAACATTTAACTCTAAAACTTTTGTTTATTCATTGTGGACCAAGCATAAATACAATAAGTTTAGTTTGTCCTTTGAATGTCCTGGTCCTTGGTGTACGTGATCCTGCGAAAGGTCACTTTTGCATTACCTCTGGTTTATTGCAGTTTTTCCGGTTAATGCAACTTTACTTTTTCTGATTAGGTGTGTTAATTAGCATCAAAATGGCGCATCACACGATCGAGAGTGTGGATATCCCGCATCGCAAGTTCTTCACCCGCGAATCGCACAAGGGCAAGGGCATTGCGGTTTTCACCAGCGGAGGAGACTCGCAAGGTATCATTATCTTCATGCAAAAAATTTGCAAACAAATCACAAATTATCTCTTTGCGCTTTCAGGAATGAACGCAGCCGTCCGAGCAGTCGTCCGCATGGGAATCTATCTCGGAGCCAAAGTTTATTTCATCAAAGAAGGCTACCAAGGAATGGTGGATGGTGGAGATAATATTACTGAAGCACAGTGGTCTAGTGTCTCTGGCATTATTCATAAGGTACCTTTAACAAGTCAGAATTATTGATAAAATTTTCATAATAATTTAATCGTGCAGGGAGGAACTGTAATTGGCTCTGCCCGCTGCAAGGATTTCCGCGAGCGTCCAGGTCGTCTCAAGGCGGCTAAAAATCTCATTAACAAAGGCATTTCCAACTTAGTCGTTATCGGAGGGGATGGTTCGCTGACTGGTGCAAATCTATTCCGCCAGGAATGGCCAGGACTTCTCGATGAACTTCTCGAGAAAGGTTTTTTTTTTCCATATCAACGTTCATCAATTATGTAAAAACATACGTTTGTTTAGGCGAAATCACTGCTGATCAGCGCAAAACTTACGCGCACTTGAACATTGTTGGAATGGTCGGCTCGATCGATAATGATTTCTGCGGGACGGACATGACAATTGGCACGGATTCGGCCCTTCACCGCATCATCGAAGCTGTTGATGCCATTGCCGCTACTGCGTATTCCCACCAGCGAACTTTTATCATGGAAGTCATGGGCAGACATTGCGGGTAACATTTTAAAAAAATAGATTCTGATATCGTTTACATAAGAGATTAATCGTCTGGAGATTTTATGAATCCCAAGTAAAAATTTACTACAGTGCACTATAAAAAAACTATGTAGTATGTTGCAAAATACTAGAGTACCAAACTATAGTGAAATTATAGTGCACTATGTTGCAAAATACTAGAGCGCCACACTGTAGTTAACAGCTATAGTACATTTTTACTTGGGATGTCTTGATTGCGATATGTGTGGAAATAAAACGCAATGGAAATTCAGGTATTTAGCTATTGTTGCCGCTTTGGCCAGCGAGGCTGATTACGTCTTCTGCCCGGAGAACCCCCGCCCCTCGACTGGCCAGAGAAACTGTGCCGTAAACTCAGCCAGGTTCCCAGTTTATATCGTTTTTGTCCCCCGATGTTTAAATCGCATCCCCGAATTATTATTTAATAGCAAATTAACGTCTGCATGCCGCATGCCATGATTTATAATTTCCAAGTTTTGCGTTTGTCGTGCATATTTTTTGTTTCGTTTTTTTAGCTACCTTGCACTTGTAGCCGCGCTTGCTAGCGAAGCTGATTTCGTTTTCGTGCCCGAGTGGCCCCCTGAACGAGAATGGGCTGAAGTCATGTGCCGAAAGCTTAAACAGGCAAGACGAGCCTTTTTTGCTGTTTATGATTTTTTTGTTTTCTGATTACTACACTAGTCAGAGGATTTTATTATTATTATTTTTTTTGTCTGTGTAACGTTCCATTTAACCTTTTTATGAAATGTTTTGAATATGAAGTTAATTGGAATCATAAAATGCCATTATTCAGGAACGAGAATCGGGCCAGCGACTGAATATTATCATCGTTGCTGAAGGAGCCATCGATCGTGAGGGAAACCCCATTACTGCTGAACAGATCCGTCAAGTACGCATGATTAATGCGATTTCATAAACTTAGCTTATTTTAATAATAACTATTAATGATAGTAAAGCACAACTTTATTTGATAAATTTTGTATGTCCTGTTTTCCAGGTTGTAGTGAACAACTTGAAGCAGGACACCAGGATCACCGTTCTTGGCCATGTTCAGCGAGGAGGTAGCCCGTCCGCTTTCGATCGTGTTCTGGTAAGCGTTCAAGTCAGATTCAATCAGTCAAAACTTATTTTAAGTCTGTATTTTGTAATGCAGGGATGCCGAATGGGAGCTGAGGCCGTTCTTGCAGTTCTCGAGGCCACTCCCGAAACTGAGGCCTGCGTTGTGTCGCTCGACGGAAACCAGGCCGTCCGTCTGCCGTTGATGGCTTGCGTAGAGAAAACAAAAGCCGTCGCCAAAGCCATGGAAGATAAACAGTGGGAGCTGGCCGTTCAACTTCGTGGCAGGTAAAACACTTTGTTTGTTTGTTTTATTATTTTTTTATTTGTTTTTATCCATTTTATTATTTATTAATTATATTTGTATTTTTTTAAATTTTTAAATTTTTCTGATTAATTTCTTTAGTTATTAATGTTATTTTTTATTTTTTAAATGGCTTTTTACTAATTTGTTTATTACTATCTGTATTACTTAATTATTATATACTGCACAATTATAATTTTATTATGTTTTTATTATTTTCATATTTTACTTTTGACTATTTTTTTTATTTTTTTCACTAGTTTATTTGTTACTGCATTTATTATTAATCAACGTACAAGTATAATTTGTATTACTTTGTTATTTCTTTTGCCATATTTATTGTATTAACAACTTCAGTGAATGGAATTTTTTTTTGTTTTGTTATAAATCAACAGGAGCTTTGCCCGCAACCTGGAAACGTACAAAATGCTAACCCGCTTGAAGCCGCCCAAGTTGCCTGAAGACGCAGTCGCTCAGGTAATACAGTTAGCCTTACTGTTATTCCGTTAATAAAACTAATAAAATGTTTTTAAACTATTTTTCATTAAAACGTAATGCTGCTCTTATAGAAACGGGGTCTCGTCAAGGTATAAATAATATTTTGAAAATGTTTGCACCAAAAAAATATCACACGCGTCCCGTTTAAGTGTCTTTAGTCGATATTCACACACCGTCGTTAAACGTGTCCGTAGAAAATAGTTATTAATTGTTTCTTGTTATTGTTGATAGCAAGATACGTTGTGGATGCAGGTAAACGTTTACTTGTCAATGTGGGAATGCTATATGATATCATATAGAAAAACGTGAATGAAAGTGCCTGACTCGTTATCGTTTCGTCGTGAATGTGGGATGTTACGAGAAGATTGCAGAATAAAAGTTAAATTTTGTAATTTTACATTCTAGAGTGGATACACGTTAGCTGTGATGTGCGTTGGAGCTCCAGCCTGCGGTATGAACGCAGCGGTCAGGTCTTTCGTTCGCAACTGCATCTACCGTGGTGATACTGTGTACGGGATACACGACGGAGTCGAGGGCCTTGTCGCTGGAAATGTAAAAATTTTCTGAAAATTTATTAAATTTGAAATTTTTATGGATTTTTGGTTGATCTGCAGATCCAAGCCATGGGCTGGGCTGATGTAACTGGATGGGTAGGACAAGGTGGAGCCTTTTTGGGTATCAAACGTACGCTACCCGAAGGCAAATACGCCCAGATTGCTGCTCGTCTCAAAGAATTTAACATCCAGGCCCTTTTGGTCATCGGAGGATTCGAGGTTTTCTACCGATTTTCTTATTTTTGAACAAAATTTTTACGTTTTTGTGGTATCGTTAGGCGTATCACGCTGTTCTGGCCCTAACTGATCACCGAGACCAGTATCCGAGTTCAAGATCCCAATGGTTGTGATTCCTTCGACGATCAGCAACAACGTTCCCGGGACGGACTTCTCCCTTGGTGCTGATACTGCTCTTAACGAAATCACTGAGGTATTTAAGCCGTTTCACATCCCAGAAAAGTTCATGATAATAAATAAAACTATAATAATTAATAATAATAAAACTATAAAATAATTAATAATTAATAAAGTACAAATTACAAGTATAATAATTAATAAGAATAATTTATTAGAAGAAAAGTTAAGAATTAATAATAAAATGTATTTCTTTTTAGATTTGCGACCGTATCCGTCAGTCGGCTCAAGGTACCAAGCGTCGAGTCTTCATCGTCGAGACGATGGGAGGCTTTTGTGGCTACTTGGCCACGCTCGCCGGGTTGGCTGGAGGTGCTGATGCCGCTTACATCTACGAAGAACCTTTCAGCATCAAGAACCTGCAGAAGGATGTCTACCACATGGCCTCCAAGATGTCTGAAGGCGTGCAGCGCGGACTGATCCTTAGGTTAACTAATTAAACCAATTAAAAAATTCGTTTATTAAATTAGGAAATGAATTTTGAAGAGCTTAATCGTGATTGGACGATTATAAGTTAACGCCTAAGTATTTTTTTTTTCTCGGAATAATTGTAGGAATGAAAAGGCCAACGCTAATTATACGACGGACTTCATCACACAGCTGTTTACCGAGGAAGGGAAAGACTTGTTCAGCGCCAGGGCCAATGTCCTCGGTAAAATGAAAAATCAGACCCTATCCTATGGCGTCTTAGCATTTCACCTTGAACTTTTTTTTTGTCTAATTTTTTTTTACAGATTTTTTTTATTATTTTTATTATTTTTTATATGTCTCTACCTAAATTATATTTTACATTAATTAAAAGATTTTTAAAGAATATTTCTCAAATTAGATTTGATTCTTAAAATGATTTTCTGAAGAGGTGAAAATAGCTGTAACTAAATGATGATAATGGTTTGGTTGGGGCAAACGTGCAGGTCACATGCAACAGGGAGGTTCTCCGAGCCCGTTCGATCGTAACCTTGGAACCAAGATGGCGGCCAAAGCCGTTGAATGGATGGTCGAGAAACTGGTGCAGAGTTCGCAGCCCGATGGCACTGTCTGCGCCGATCAACCGGATTCGGCCATCCTGCTGGGCATCGTTAAGCGCAACTATACTTACACACCCGTCCAGGAACTGAAGAAAGAGACTGACTTCTCGTAAGTCTTCTTGTTTGTCTCATTCATTAAACACTAGCTGAATTGCTGTTGATTAATTCAGGCACCGTCTACCCAAACATCAGTGGTGGTTGAAACTGCGTTCGCTGCTGCGTATCCTAGCCAAACACGATTCGACCTACGAAGAGGAAGGCACTTTTGTCGGAATCGAGGAAACCAACATTGACTAAACTGATTTTGCAAAAGAATATAATATTTAAAAAAATCTGGAAAAAACCTGGTTGTTTGTAATCCACCCCTCTTAAGACTAACTTCATTTAGACGTCACTTGAAAGCTTTAGACTGATAATATTTCGAAATGAATTACTAGTCAACCAGGTCTGGTTTAGTATTTTTGCGGTTTAGTCGTAGATTTTTTTTTCCTGTCCTATTTTGACGTATTTTTCGTGTTCTGTGGGCTTCATAATGCAAATTTTGCCCATTTTTCGATGTTTAACTACTTCTGGAAAAGCTAAAAAAAATTGATTTCGTTGCTGCATGGATATCGTGATTGGATGGAAAAATAAATTATTTCGCCCAATGAATGAATTTTATTTGAAAATCACATGATTTAAGTCATGAAATGAGAAGAACTGAATTTTAATGTAGTGGGAGTAAGTGGGTTTGCAAAACAAGTTTGCGAATTTTTGCGAAAACACTGATAAGTCCCCCGCTCCCGCGAGCTAAAGAGTCGTAAAACATATTTTCGCGAAAAACAGTGAACAAACATGACCTTCGCTTGTTTATTAAATCTCAAAAATCATTAAAAATCTAAAAATTTAATGAAAATTTGTATTGACTCGATAGTTAGTTTGATAGTTTTAGTTGAATATTAAGAATTTTTTATGGGTTTAAGAGTCTATAACGGACGAAGATAGTTGAAGAAAAACAGGTCTAACTTATCGATAGTAAATAATGCGGATAGTTCGGAGGGAAGCTTGTATAAAAGGGACCAAAGTTAAAGGCTGTTCAATCACAAGTCCACTGCCACTCCTCAGGGAAACAACTCAGCTCCAACTCGCCAAGTAATTTAACTTACTTCCAACTATTGTATTACATTTTCTAATAGTTTCTCAACTTCTAGAATGAAATACTTTGTTCTGGCTCTGTTTGTATTTGCTGCTGTCGCTGGCAGCAGTGCGCAAATCGCTCCTGGAACTCTGGAGAACATCGATGTCGACTCAATGCTGAGGAATTCGCGCTACGTCCGCACGCAAATCAACTGCGTTCTCAATCGCGGCAAGTGCGACAAAACTGGACGTGATCTGAAAAGTAATGAATCTTAATGTCCTCTAATGATTACTTAATTCATTAGTTAAATTATTTCAGCTTTGCTGCCCGAATATTTGAACAGAAGGTGCAACGCTTGCTCGCCCACCCAGCGAGTGAACTCTGACAAAATTGTTAACTTTATGAAGAGGAACCATCCTTCCGACTGGGTCTCCATTGAAGCCACATATTCTAACTGAAGAAACTTACATTTCGAAATACTTTTCATTCTCAAAACGCTTACGACTTTCCACGGATTAATAAACCTTCAAAAAATCACAATTGGCCTTGTCCCATGTTTAGTTCGTCCGTTTCGCCGCTAGAGTTGCACTCGATCGGTTTGAACCTTGAATATATTGTAATTTGATTAAACAATTTAATTCTAAGATTAGTTTAGAGTTATATTAGCTTTATGTGAATCGATGGTAGTATGAAAATATATCCGGATTCTTCGTTGATGTGATAGTTTCTTATCTAGTGAGAAATAACTTGAACAAAAGAACATCATGCCGAATAAAGAAAGAGGCAAAGTTCACTTTATGAACTAGCAATATTTCAAAAAGATGCAACAGTTTAGATTAAACCGCCAAAGATAACGGACGCACATTCAGGTTTTTCCATTCACTCTCCACACACAGTATCTAAATACGGCATCTGTTCAGCTGTTTGGCTTATTTTGAAAAAGCGACTAGTGGATACTCAATAATCAGGTAAACAAAAGCAATTTTTGAAAGTATTTTAGAATTAATTCAGATTTTATGGTGATTAAAATAATGTCAAGTGATAAATTTGAAACGGAAGAAAGTAACGCCATCTAGCGGCAGAGTCTGGAACTAAATACGCTCCAATCCACGTTTCAAGGTTATGGTACATGGGCGTCAAGTTGTTTCGGCCATATCAACGGAATACGCTGGTGGCCGTGTGCAAATCTTAGCCATGGCGTCGAACCAGAGCAACCCGCGTAAATTCAGTGAAAAAATCGCGCTTCACAATCAGAAGCAGGCCGAAGAAACGGCGGCCTTCGAGAAAATTATGCAGGAAGTCGGCAGTGCAACCAGCAGATCAAACGCCAATTCCAGGGTAAATAGGAGAAAATTCACTATAGTTAACAAACTTTTGTTTGTTGACATTATCCAGTTCCCTTGGTGTATACATCTTCTTATCTGTTTGTAGCGTCTGAACTGCTTTATTTCTATTCCTTTTTCCCTGATTTAACGTCTTATCCTCCTATAAAATCCAGTAAATGTTCTATATTTAATCGTAAACAATTGCTTCGCTTCTTCGTCGATATCCCGTCTATCTATTCTGTATTATTGCTTTCCTGGCTTTCTGCTTACTCTTTTCGAAATGCTGCGTGTTCGAATTAACACAATACGGTTTCGGTGGCAGAATGGTGTGCGGACTACACAGCATTTGGGTATCTCGAGCATAAACTCGTCTTGTCGGGGAGGATCCCTGCCTAACGTTAATTCCCCTTCCAACTCGACACCTTCAATAGACCTGCAGGTATACCTATACCCACGTGTTTTCCTGCTTATCTTTCTCGTTTAGTCGTCTCTTAAAATTGCATTTGAATCGTAGAGTGCACTCCACAATCTTCAAGAAATCCAGTCCGGACGAGAAGGTGGGTACAGGGAACGTCGTCAGGGTATCGGAAGCAATGCAGTTTCGTCAGGGGGAATTAGTTCGGGACCTGGACCAGGGCCCGGACCTTTGCGTTCCAGACCCATGGACGCCAGACGAGTGGATTCGTCCAGTCAGCTGCACTCTGCACCTTACGCCCAGGGCTCGGGAATGCTCGCCGGGATGAGCTCGTCGATGAACACGAACCAGATAATGGACGGTTTTGCTGTAACGTCGAATGGGGGGTCGCATTTACTGCCACCCGCAGAACCCTCATGGAGAAGGACTCACTCAGATTCGGCTCTGCATCAGGCTTCCATGACTTCGAGCGAGAACCTCCTCCTGGGTGTCGGGAACTCGCCGGTCATGCCAAGAAAATGTAATTCGTGTTCAAAGTTATGGTACTATAGAAAATAAAATATATGTATCAATTTTATATTAAATATAATACTAAGTATAACTTATGTTATAATAAACTATAAACTATAAATAAATTATGTTACTAAAAAATTAATAAATTATAAACTATAATTAAACTACTATGAAAAAAATATATTTGAATTTTGCAGCCCAAGAAGCTCAGAACTCGTTACTCACTCCCGACCTGCTGGCGAGCTACGGTTTGTCGAGCGGAGTGGACGGCAGACCCAAATCCTGTTGCGACGTCTCCCGCATGACCAACGACACATAGTACGTTACTCAAAATCACGATTTGTATAATCTTTTGCACTTTTTATTCTCCGGTTTAGCTGCCCGCAAGTAACAGATACCATTTCGGTACAAATACCCATGAGCAACAATACCGGCTCGCTACCTGACTTGACAAACCTGCAATTCCCGTCTCCAATACCCAACCCGCTGGATCACGAGGAATCGTCTCTGTCGCAAACTCAATACGCCACTGTAATTATTTCAAATTTCAGTTATTAATAGTAAATTAATATTATTAATATATGTTATAAAGGAATAAATATAATAAAGAAAAATAAGAAAAATAAGTAAATATAAATAATAAATATAAATAAAGAATAAATAATTATTAACAGTTTATTCAGTTAAATTTCAGTTTTAAACACAGAAAATAACACTAACTGGCTTTGTAGAGTCCAAATTTCGCAAGCTCGGGCAATGGTATGGGCTCGAACTTTGACCTCCCGGGCATCAACTCCATGAACACGATGAACATGAGTTCGGGGGGGCTCAGTCCCAGGCCCGCGGCTTCTTCCGAGGCTCCAGTCCGGGTCCCTCGCTCTCCGCCCGCAGACGTCCCCGCTACCAAGTGCAGAACCTCTACAACAAACATCACGGGCATCAGACGTCTCAGCCACAGTCTCCTGTAAGCAAATAGACGAAACAACTATTTTTCCTATTATTTTTTTTAAAATCATTTTTTGTTTGACTGAGTATTTGGAATTTTGTTTTGTGGCTTGAAATCCTTGCATGGGAATCGTTTAGTTTGTCTACTGAACGTAATAATTATGTTTTTGATATTTTTGTTTTGCTTGTTGTTAACCCTCGTGTGTGTGTTTTGTCAGAACCTCTTAACGGTGCCGTCCATCGTTATCAGCTCCAAGTTCCTTCATTCGTCCAAGGTAAGGCTCGTTTGTTCGAAACGTCTCGTCTCTGTGTATCCCTGTTGCATTGTGGCTTTGAGTTTATAACTTTGTACAGTCACGAGCAAGAAAAAAAAAGTATCCACCGGGATTTAAAGAACATCGCTTTTAAATTAGCTTGTCCACTACCATAGAGGTCAAATCGAGGTCAGAAGAATTTCACAGCTTAAGATAAATTCAGCTTTCACCCTTGTTGTCAGTTTGAACGCTATAGTTGTAGACAAGTTCACTCTAAAGCAACTTTTCTTTTATTTTAGGTGGATACTTTTTTTTCCTTTGCTCATGGCTGTACTTTTCAGAGTGTTTTGTTCATTTCCTTTTGGTTCTATTTTTCAATACTTTTGATTAGGGAATGACTCTGGACAATAGTGTGACACCTCTACCGGGATACAACTACTTATGCCAAGGTAGTCCCGCGGACTATAGCCAACCCACCAGCCCCATGCACAGCCCGGGACATGTCCCGCAGTCCCAACCAATATCCATGGTGAGTAAAATTATTCCAGAATTTCTAAATTAACCCAGCATGATTTGTTCCTGAATGTTTTTCTTAATTTATTTTCCTTATTTTTGCAATTATAATTTGTTTTGCATTTATTTTGATATTGTTTAACTCTGTTCTCGGTTATGTGCATCCCTTGTGTCCAGCATGGATCTTTACAAAGTCCCCATAGAAATCAGTCATTGTTAAGACCCACATCGCAGACGTTACCCACACTGGTCGTGCCGGTAAGTTTTATCAACAAGCGAAAACTTGCAATAAATTCAAAATTCAATACAAAAGCTCTGACACAGTATTTATGAAACATGTAGGGAAGTATGGCGTATCGCAGTAGCAGTCCTGGGGATACTAGTTTGGTCAACAGTGCCCCACCGAGCCCAGTGTCTCAGAGCCTGTCTCCTGCAAGCTCTCCAGGACTCGCATCCTCACCCAGCCCGTTCACTGATATGACTGTTTCGTTGCTAGCTTCAGATCAGGTATCTATAAGCAGTACAGTCATGTTCGTTAAAAAAAGAGTACAGCACGGGAAGGGTAAACGCCACTTTTTCTTTGTTTTTTAGGAGGATGTTTGAATATTATTTGATCGTGTATGTATATTAAGTCAAATTATAGTTTGTTTTATCAATAATGATATAAATTAATAATATAATAACTTTATAAATAGCGAAAAACAACTTTGAACTTAACCCATACTGTACCCCTTTTTTATTGAACATGACTGTGCGTGTAATGTTAAGTGTAAGTTAAATTTTGGGTTTGAATCAAAATTAGGGAAACCTGCTTTCTGGCAGCGGGCACAACGACTCCTTTTTCCAGAATGAAGCCAAAGCGCTTCAACATCAACTGGAACATTTCACGATGGTAAGTCAGTCGCGACTCGGTTAACGTTTTGAGCTTTTGCCCTGTGAAAAGGGATATAGTCTTTTGTGCTTTGTTGGAAATTGAGTTGAAACTGAACAAAATAAATAACAGTAGAGAAAAGAAAAAGAGAAAGAAAAAAAAAGCATGGAAAAGGTAGTCATTAGCGAAGCATGTTGTTCGTGTTTGAAGCAGTAGTGTGGCTGGTGCCTTTCACGTGTGCATCGATTAAGCACTCGGTGTGTCCCTTTCAAAAAGGCAAATAAATCATGCACTAAGTGAAACGAAAGGGGTTTGCCAGTCTCCTAACCAGTGTTTCCACAAATGGGGGAAATTCCCCCATTTTGGGAAAAATCGACCTCTCGGAAGAGATATGGGGAAAAAGGGAGGAAAACGAGAAGCGTAATTTACGCCTCAGGAAAATTTATCAGATAATGGTTTTATTCATTTAATGTTAAAATACTTGCAATAATTACTTACACGGTTTGTTTTCTAAAAGTAACAAAGCGGGAAACGAACGAGAAGAGAGTTTCATTTTGGGGAAAAAGGGGGGGGAAACCAAGGGAAAAGTTTGATGGGGGGAAATCTGGGGTCCCCTGGCGGAAGTAGAAAAACTGATGTGGAAACTCTGGTCCTACCTGCCCCAGCACAGCTATAATCTGCATGCTATCTGTTGGTAGTAGTGTACAATTTTGGTGCTTGATTTGTATTTTCGTTGGCAGATGAATACGAGAAGCGATTTAAACAACCAGCAGTACGGATACTACAAACCCAATAATATGTACCAGGTATATTTTTGCACATTTTTCTCCTCGCAAATTTTTCGTGTACCATGAAGTATTAGGTTTTTAGTAATAAATCATGTTTTCTATGGAATTGCAGGCTTCAATGAGGCTACCACTGAACATGGACACCTCGCTCGACGCCCTGGCCTACGACAATACGTCCCACGGACTTTTCGGTTCCCGGAGCAATTTGCAGGGACAGCAGCCGACGTCGACTCAGACTCCGCAGACGCCATCCAGCATTCCGGAGATTATCATCGACGACTTTTTCTCCACCGGCGTCGACGCGCTACGAGGTTTGTCGCCATTAAAATCAAACTAGAAAATTTGAATGTAAAAAGTTTGTATTATTTGAAAATGTCTGTTGCAGCCGTATTGGATCCCATCAATTTCGACGACCAGCAGATGCTGACCGACCCCGACACTTCAATCGTCACAGACCCCGCGACCGAAGACCATTTTCGTCTAGACCGACTCTGAAACGCGGAGGGGAAAAAAATCAGAAAATTTTTTGGAGTTTTTATTTTTTCATAATTTATTCTTAAGTATATCGATCCACCGTGGATTTCTCTCGCTCGTAGAGTCTGTATATCTATCAGATTTTCCCCTTTATTCTTCCCCTCTTTTATATATATTAGCCCAAGACTTTCGCTAAAAGAAAGAGTTAATGGATTTTCTCGTAGAATAAGTGATCTCACAGTATCGTCCCCGGTTTTTTGTTCTTTTCATTCAAAGATATTGCTTGCAAAAGGCTAGAGACACTTAGGACGTGGAGAAAAATATGGCGGGAACCTCTATCTGATATTCAAAATGACTATTTGTTCTACAGTATAAGCGAATGGAAAACAAAGCCGCACAAAAGTTTGATATAAAACTTACCAGGGAAACAAAAGTTCGGGTACTTGAACCAGAAAATTTGTCAAGTTTTTTCCCCTCTTTCCCCCCTCTCTATTGTAGAAATGAGGGTAATCCATACTACTAGCGTGCAATATATCGATAAATTATCCTTCGATCCTCTGGTTTTTATAGCGGTCATGTTCTTAAACCGGCTTTTTTCCCCATAGTTTCTCAAGAATTTTTCGTCTGTTGTTGTTTTTTTTTCACTGGTCTTCGTGGAAGTGAATGGAAAGTCATGCAAAACTGGAATTAAGGGCTAATTTGATGCAACTTTTTTCCCCATCAATTGTAAAACATTGTCCCAGGGCTTTAGGGGAAATTGGTAGGGACTTGGTGTTTGTGTGCACCGTGTGTGTTCTCTCTTTCGTGCTTGTATTGTTGACAAAAATTATTTACAAATTAATTTAACAGTGAAAAATAAAGAAGAAGCAGAAAACAAAAACAGTCGATCCTGTTCGTTGAGGCGCGAGGATCGACAAATTTTTTTCGTCGCGTTGAAATCACATGGTTGGTTTATCACGTTCTCGACAAAATATTTTTTTTTTCGTGTTATCTAACATTATCTAAGCTTTTTGTTTGTCCTTTTCTAGGCTAGTGATCCTTAAGTTTCCTGCCGCTTCGTGTGTGTCGCCCTGGTGAAGTCCCAGAGACTCCTTCCCTGGAAAATCCCTACCTGATTACATCCAAGCCTTCCCAGCATCCATTTTCCCCGGGACCGGGTATCATTCCCCTCATTTTCCCCTTCGTTTTTCCCGCATACCTTTTTCTGGTGGCAAAGTGGAATGTCGAATCCAAAAATCTGATGTTGACATTTCAATAATGCTGAGAAGTCGTGGGATTCAATCTTTTGTGCTTCTGGCGTTTGAGTTTCCATTGTAAGTAGTTATATTTATTTTGTATACAGATTTTTGTTATGGAAACTGATGAAAACTGGCAAACGTGCAGATTTTACAAATGAAGGTCTTATTAGCTCGGAAAAAAACTTGCGGCCGTTGAATAAGACGACGACGAGCAAAAATGGAAAAGTTTGTGAGAGATTTGCATAATTTAGTTTAATGGAAGAGGCCCTGTTACTTCGTGTTATCAGTGTTCTGCTTATTAACGTCCGATAACAATGTAATGGCCTTTGTGAAACCAGGGGCAACAGGGGGTGTTTCTGGTTTGCAATCGCGGTAATGGCGTTTGCTTGTTTACTCGACATATGGATCATCTGAAAATGGGGGCTCTCGTTTGCCGGAACAATCAAACGTTACACCCCCTACAACATTTTACTAGCCCCTACAACCCCTACAACCTAACAAACAACAAGATGGATGTTTTATAATAGTACCAGTTTTTCCACTTTCAGTTTTCCGTTTTCCCTTAAGAAGGGCACGGTTTCCCCTTTTTTCCCTTCCCTTGTGGAAATCAAACATCCTTTTCCCTTCCGTCTAGGATATCAAGCTATACTCTCTATGTTATTTTTCCCTTTTTCCCCTTTTGAGACCCAGTCTTCCCTTTTTAAGGGAATTTCCCTGCAAAGTGGAAGCACTGTATACTAAACTATCAGTTGCTATCAGTTCGGTTCGTATTTGGAGACCGAACATTGATTTGTTCTCATCAAAATTTAATTGTGTGATCTGTTCTAGAATTGTTTTGTTATAAATCGGGAGGTTTCGTCAATGCTTTGTCATGGAAACTGTCATATCGAACCGAACAAAAAGCCTCCGAACCAAACCAAACCGAACACGCAATGGTTCGTACGAGACCGTCGATCAGATCTATTGTTATCGTGTGTTACTAGCGTGTTATCGTCTAATGTGGGATTGCTCGTTCCCACTTGATCCTCGGGTCATTCCACGAATAGCTAGTGCCCTTTCCTTCGTTCGCCAAAGGATTTTGTCCGTTAAAGATAATTCCCCGTCGTTGGGGCGAACTGGTCATTTTTGAAGTCGTTCGGCCAACTGGTCAATCCATCGAACGACGCAGGATTTTTCGCTCTAACAAAATCCTTCGAACAAACTGTAGTCCCCGTGCTATCTGAATGGGAATAACTTAGTTAAACTACGCCTTATTCCGGAATAAAAATGGCGAACTGGAGCGAGGTTTAAATTTTGGTGTATTTTGTTTGCAGCATGGTCTGTTTACACGACGATAATTTCATCTAAAAACTTGAAGTTTTTGGATACAAACAAGCGAGTGTTTTACAAGTGTATTGGGAATGATTGGACACCGTTATTGTTATTTATATATATAAGAGTGAACGAGAACTTATTCGGAGCAGTACAAGCGAATAACTGACACACGGGTATCAGTGAAGAAAGTTCAGGAAAAAAGTGAAGAGTTTCAGTTACACCCGCAGAAGAGACTCGCGAAAAGTTTGCTGTGGACTTTGACTATAGAAAACATAGACCGCACGATCTGGCCTCTGATTGGTTAGAGAGCTTCAAGGTCATTGGCCGGGCTTTGCCACACCAGTGACGTCACGTAATGGTTCGTCCAGTCAGAGAGCTCATGTCGAAGCCTCGTGCGAGATACGCGGAGAAGAGTCAATCACACAGACGTTCATAGCGGTTGATTGAGTAAAAACGAGAAAATGATAATCATTCACGCACTGCCATCACCGATGAATGTACAAGGAACTGGTTAAACTGAAGAAAATTAAGAAAATAATTTCTTGACGATTCGAAGGACTCTTGCCACTCTGGTTGCCGTGCTGCATTGCCGCTGGATGCTCCCCTGTAAAATCATGTTTAATTGAATTGAAGTAAGCAGTAGAAATGAGAACATCTGAGCGTTACCACTAAGTACGTGAACAATCACCGAGGCGGGCAGTGCTTGGTTAGGTACACAAGTGTAATTGCCGCCATCTTCAATGGAGGCGCGCGGCAGAAGAAGCCTGGACGAGAGGAAATGATGACTGCGCTCCGTTGCTAAGGAAATGCTGCTCCTGGAATCCTCGAGAAGGATCACTTTGCCCTCACGGTACCACGTCAGCGTTGAATTGGGATCCTGCGGCGCCGACAAACTGCAACTCAGACTCAAAGGACTCCCCTGACGAACGTGAACTTCGGCAGGACCGGCTATCTGCGCCGCAGCGGCTATTACAAATGACACGAGTTTGAGTTTTCATAACATGACGTGCTGGTTGCAAATTCTGATTCGCTTGCTTCATCGACTTGTGCTCTCTCAGTAATCGATTAACTATCGATCTGATCCATCAATACTTTGATCTCCCACACCCGCTCGCTTTCTCGAAAAACGATACTAATAGTCGATTAATGAAGGGGTTTTTATACTCAACTGTAGACATGCAAGTAAACAGGCCAGCTAATTTTGGGCTCCGTGTTGACTTGGCACTCGTAAAACCCGGCGTCACGCGGCTGAGTCGATAGGATTCGCAACTCCCAATCGTCACTGGAGCTCTGGTGGTGGACACTGAAACGTCCATCGCTCGTGTAACTCACCATTGCTGACGTTAAAACGTGCAAATCCCGCTGCCGGATCCACGATACCTGATCCCAACACAAAGACATTAGGGTTTTTATTTTATGGATTTTCTCCGCAAGACATGCAAGGATCTTCTTGAAGGGATCTTTTTTTTCCCTCGTGGCTTAGAATTGCTGCACTGTATAGGAGATTAGTTTAGTGAAAGTAGAAATGCTTATTACTTATACAGAGAAGCCCCGTAATTTTTTTTCTGGGAACTGAAGTAAATTCGTTTTTCAGTAGTTTTTCCTTCTACTGCAGTCTACAAAACGTATTAAAGAGCTGAAGAAACTTTCCTGAGAAAACACTTGATTCAAGAAGTACTTGATTAATCATTCGACCAAGAAATGGAGTTGCAACGTTGCTCTTGCTACCGAGATCTCTGCTTCTGGTGGTGCATCTGAACCACACCACAAGAGGCTGATTGTATTTTAAGCGAAAATGCAAGATGCTGGAAACAGTGCAAGAACACAAAATGGAAGTCGTTTATCTTGATTACTTTATGAGAAAATGAACACATACTCTGCATGTGACACTTTTGTGTGAATGCACATGAGAGCTCATTCTGGACCAGATATGGTTATTCGAGTTAAGGAATATACGAAAATTAAATAAATGGTGATAAGAAATGAGTTAGGTTAATGGGTCTTGGACAGTAAGATCTTTAGGTATTATGACTGTGATTAAGCTGGAAGTTCGATTGGGGCTAGACGAGAATTGCTTTGTGTCAGCTTCCGCTTCATTACCTGTCTCTAAGCGTGGGCTAATATACCTTACAAGTTTTCACTGGACGCCCAAAGTGTGACATTCTCCACCAGTCGTCTCCTCGAGTTCTGTGTGTTATCAGCACTTATCAAGGTGTTGGAATAGGAATTGCAGAGGATTTAGGTGGGGGCCATCAAATTGAAATCTCGTCTTACAGAGCGAAGAGGGTTTTGATTGAGCAAGTTGAACAAGCAGAAACGCTTCCATTAAGATGGAGTAAGTTCCGAGGCGCTGTCTGGAAAGCCTCTTGCTGCAACTCGACAATAAAACGTACACATATCGATCCAGCCTCAAATTTCAGTCAACGAAGGCCGATAATTCATTGACGACATGCCCATTTACTACCGAAGAAGCATCACTGATTTCATAGAGACGGTATTTGTAAACTCTGCCTTGTCTGCTGGTGTTGCATGGTGATCGAGGTAGAGCTAGTTCATAGGTTTCTAGCACAGCAGACTCTAGTCGTCTGCTGTAGTTGACCAATCTACTATTTCTCATACGGCAAATGGTCAACATCTGCAGACGCAGATAAGAGTTCATAAGGGTCTAGCCGTCTGCCGCTGTTAACCAAGCTACTGTTTCTACGGCGAATGGTCGACACCTGCAGATGGGCATAAAAATATATAGCTTTCTAGTACAGGGTCATGTAGTCCGCTGGTGTTGACCAATCTACTGTTGCTCTTACGGTAAATGGTCAACACCTGCAGACGGACATGTATGTATCAGTTTTATCAACTAAGTGCCATCTGTTAGGTTTTTAGTCAAAAGCAACTTCGATTACAGAGGCTCTCTTGTTAACTGGGCCCAGTTTTCGATTATGCAGAAAGACAGACGTCTTAGGGAAAAAAGCAGCAGTTTCACTTTGTGGGCGTCGAGAAAAATCCAAGGGAATATTTTATGGGACCCTGCGTCTTTTTTGCTTTGATGCTTGAATTCGGCGATGGCAGAAAAGCTTCTGCTTCTTGTTAACTTGGCACAGTCGTCCCCAATTTAAATGGAAGCCTCTTCTGCGAGTAAATGGCAAAGTCTTTTTTTTTGCGCTTCTTTCCATCTTTGTAGCCCCTGACAGGAAATTCTCTAGATAATTCTTCAGCCGCCCCTACTCTATTGCCTCAAGCTTCTAGAGACCCTTAAAGAATAAGGGAGAAACTTGAATTGTAGAGTAGCACAAAGTGTATCAGCTGTCAGCCCTTTTTAGTGAGGCTAGAAGCAGTTTAGTAGCCTACTAGTTTTACTGGTATTACATCTTAAGTGGTAGTTGTACTGCTGTTACTACTACTGCTTCTTGTTCTACTGTAGTACTAACTTGTAACGTCACTGCCATTAGTAATACTATCATTTTGATGAACTTTTGTATGCTCGGTCGTGCTTTTAGTAGTTGTGCTACCACCAACAGAGCTTTTGTGTTTAGTTAGTGATTTAGTTTGACTAGGAGACCACGTTGGTGCTTTGGGTAAGTAATCCTAGTGGCAAATGTATGGGTAAAGGGTGAAGGTGGTTTGGCTTTGGGAAGAAAGCATTACTTTGGAAGTAATTTCTCACTGTAGGCACTTCTTTGTTTATGCATTGGCTTATTTATCCTCTTGACTTGTTTATTTGCTCGCTGTATCTGGCGAGAAGAAAACTTTCTATTTCCCAGACAAAGAAAATCACAAAAAATACCAAACAAAACAACGCAACTCAACTGCAGCCGAATAACTTGTAAGCGCATACTTGAATATTGTATTACAAAATTACAAGTACTCTCACTATTAGGGTTTTCTTCGTATTCTGTACGAATCTACAGTCTAGGAGTGAAATTCATAAAACAAAAGTTCCCAGTAAATATTTCCACGAGACTGACTTCACCATTATAACCCACCCACTCAGAGTTACGCCACCCAGAATGCCGAATAATGCAAAATCAAAGGAAACTACACATGACGGTTCCATATCGAGTAGCTCGAACGTTCTAAAACGCTGCAGCAAAAAGCTGTGGTTCTCATAGTTTCCCGATGAATGCTCGTTGTGCAGACTTGTTATCTCGTGGAATGTTGTTGATTGGCTTCTTTGATAGCTGCGCAGAATACCAAGAAAAAAAGTCAGGATAAACTTATTAAGACCAGCAAAAACCGATATCGTCTAGTTCTA
Organism: Eulimnadia texana; assembly: GCA_002872375.1. Classification (NCBI taxonomy): domain Eukaryota; kingdom Metazoa; phylum Arthropoda; class Branchiopoda; order Diplostraca; family Limnadiidae; genus Eulimnadia; species Eulimnadia texana. The sequence goes on from NKDA01000001.1 coordinate 18,424,273, forward strand.
CTCCGAGTCTAACTCTTTTAAAACAGCTGTTACTGAGTTTTCTTTTTCTCCCTTTCTTTCCGAGTTAAGTTTTTCTCTTTTTTGGTGGTTTTTACGTTTCATAAGCTGCGCCTCGTTTCTTGTATTTCTTGGTCCTCACTTTTTTCTGTTCGGCTCCTCGATGGCTATTCAGTGGGCGTCATCGAGTTAACTTGACTTATCGACCAACGGCTGAGGCCTCGACGTGCTGAAGCACCAGCTACGCTAATAAAACTAACGAGCCAATTGCACTTGCTAATACCGTTGTGAACCTTGAGATTCTTGCGCAGTCTGGATTTTGTCCAGAGCTGTGCGTGCGTGTCCTGAAAAAATCTCACGATACTCTCTGGGTAGCGCGTTACACGAAGGTTGCAGAACGTAAAAGCGCTCTTGACCATCTCTTCGAGTACGCTCATTCTACTCGGGTCATAAAAGCTACAATTAATTTCACATTATAAATCGTTTGCCAGCGTATGATACCTTATCGATTCGAATTAGTACTTCGGGTAGCGTTACCACCACTCTGCTATCAAACTGTCATCACTGATAATGATACCTAAGGTACCATAATTGCTTTAGGTGTTACATGTGATCGAATACTTCGCAGAGGTATCAGTAGATAATTGCTATGACAGCTCTTGTTGCGTTACTTATACCGTATCGATGCCTGATGCTTACTGCGGTATCGATACTTCTAGCGTTTCTGCTACCCTTGCTTTTAAGACCCGTCTGCAATTGATACCCGCTTGTTGGAGGTCCTACGTTTGAATGTTAGCCCATATCGCTTGATGGATGCGTTGCCAGCTGTTACACCGATGAATGAAGAAGACGCAACAGCCCCGGGTATTAAGGTATCAATTCTGGAACCCGCAATAATGCTCGCATAAACCACAGTAATCTGGAGATCATGACATCTCATTGCTACCCATATCCGATACCAGCACTAATTATACGCCACTCTGACATGTTGTGCAACCAAAGGATTGACATCGTCGACGTGTAAGAACACGGTTACGGTAGCTGTACTACTACCTGGGCATCAGTAGTTTTAAACATGCACTTCAACTAAAACTGCTACCACAGTATCAGGTATCAGAGTAATGTCTAGACGATACCAGTGACAACTATTTGGCACAGTAACACCAGAGAGTGCGCTTGATTATTACGTCTCTTGTTGCTAATCCAACTCCCATCAATGGTCTCTTTTAGTACCACTCGAATCTGGAACCCAGTTGGGTACTAGACTGCGGTAGCGTCTCTTAATACCCTCTACCTTTGCTACCCAGCAAGATCCAGCAGAAAGTTAAACAAAAGTTTTTCTAATCTATGGCTTGAATGAGAAAGTATTTGATACACAGCGATTCTTATGGTTGATTCTTAAGGATTGTGTAGTAGTGGAGTGATAACACGTTGATAAGGTACGAGGTAGGGTCTGTGCTGATCAAGTGGGTCGTAAAGATATGAAGTTGGCAACCCCGCAGGAGTAATAGAGGCTGTGAGCTTACCATTCGATCGCCGAGAAGTCGTACGCGGCACCTCAGGACGGCAGTATGACCGACTATTACGGACACGTTCTGGTGCCAGGCCCCTTCGAAGTAGGGTTTGCTGACTATGGGCGGTCGCACATTGAGATCGGCCATCTTCATCCCGTGATGACCGTCGTTGGGTGCAGCGGACCTCACGCTGCGCTTCTGCCGGCTCCGTAACCAATCCCCACCGTCATTAAGCACCCAGCCATTTCCGCTCAAATTAACTTGTCCCACTTGCCTCTCACTCATCCGTCTGCTACTCGGTGTATGCTCCAAACCTAGAGAATCAATCAAGTCATTGAGGGGGTTTCTAAAGAGCCCGCCGTGTCTGCTACTGAGTTTAATTATGAAATAAAATCCCGCCTCTCCTTCACTCGAGGCTTGAAAATTAATCTACGCGCTCTATGAACCGAGTTGGGGAGCTAGCTGAAGGGAACCCAAAGAAAAAAAAGAAGCTCTAACAACTTTCATGGTTCGTTTCCGAAGAAATGGGAGTATGTTTCTCCTTAGATTAGAGATGAGAGAGGAAACAGTCCATTGGCACATTTCTTGCAGGCCGACAATAAAATTTTATCGCACAGTCGTATTCTTCTCCTAGGAATATGTCGTGAACAGATCCTTTTAATACATTCCCTAAGTTATGTCTTTAACCCGGCAAAAGGAAGTAAATTTACCACAAAGACCCATGATTCATGATATGTTTACCGAGTGCACACGCACTTGTCATTGAGGAAGAAATGGACGATTCTCGTTATTCTTCTTCCTGTACTCCCAGGACTCATTTACTCTGAACCAACATGCACTAAGATTAATCTCAAACATTCCTATGTAAATAGTACTTTTGCTGTGGCAAAAGAACTCTCACGTTAGCTGACGACAAGACGCCAATCTTTACTGGGAATGCCGGATTTCCTGGAGCAGTGGGCCTCTTCCCAAAATTTACGTTAGAAAATTTCCACTGACACCGTGGTCTCAGATTCTTTTGATGTCTTCTTGTTAAGCTCCAGTGAACAAACAAGACACTATCCACTTGGAACTGCCAGCTAATTTACTGAGATATGCAAATCCGTGGTCTCTTATTTGTCCTGGACATTTACATCCGTCCCACAAGAATTACTAATCCTCTCCACTGAAATTTCACCAAATTTAATAATGTGTGGGCCCGGGCTTTTTGGCTGTTAAATTAGTCCAGACTTATACACACTTGGTTAGCTCTCTTCTTTGTCTATCAGAGCCTGAGAAACTTTATAACTTCCTACTAATCGTTTTTCCTTTTATAGTGTGATACGGAACTGTTAAAGTTCAGCCAAGTTTTCTTGTAAGCAGAAAAAAAGATATGGCAGCGTTGCCCTGTCTGGCTGCATTCGGTGGCAGGACATTTTTTCTGTCCCAGAATCTGCTTAAGATTAAGCGCTGCGAGACTTTCTGTGCGAAGGATCCTTTGGGGATCCGTGTACCAAGTAAGCAGGGAATTCATGTTCTCTTGGCCGAAATAAAACGAAGCGTGTCCAAAAGCGAACTAATTATGTTGACAGAAACGCAGTCCCCGTGAGTTTTGTACGTGACCCTTTCTGGATTGATGGCTCTCTTTTACGGTCTACAGATCAAAAGCATTAGTGAGCTCAAAATCTTACACATTTTCATTCTTAATTCCCACAAAAGTCTTGGTGTTGAATTTCACAGAAATCAGCATCATCATCCGAAGCCAAGTTTAATGTAGCAGAATCTCGGTAGCTTTGGCTCCGTGAGTTATGAGTTCATAGAAGTCAGGGATGAAGGATAGTGTTGTTCCGCCAGAATCCTCTGGGGAGGACTTATTAATCCAGCTGTACACTAAATAGCTGTAAAACCTCGACCCCAATACTAAAAAATGCATTTCACACTGCAGAGGCTTGATGCACTTTTCCGGTCGAATTTTCTAGTGTAGCCTATCTTTTAAATACTTAACTCGTTTCGTCGGTTGTAGGGAAAGTTGGGTTTCAGCCCGGCTAGAATTTAGAGCTTTTCGCCAGCGAAACTCTTAGAAAAGTTTCGACGGAAAATGATAAGCTGAACTAAGAAGTAAGAGAGACAGAGAGAGAGGGAGAGAGAGAAGTAGTGGTGTCCAGCAGCTGCTGCACTACCCAGCTGCCTTTAAGTGAACTTGTCGTACGGGCCATAGGTCTGGGGAATCCTAGATAAGTTTTCCTTTCACAACCAATATCTCGCCTAAGCGAAAGCTTATTGCTTATTTATTCAATGCATTCAAAAAGCACACCGCGCCATTGCAAATGAAAAAAAGCAAGCGTATGAAGCATATTGGGTACTCGGTCAAAAGACGACTGCCTCAATCTGTTTCGAGTCGACTGCAACTGCAATACGAGCAATCGGAATTCTAATTTCACAAAATGCGTCCAAACGCACAGAGATTTCTAGAATGAATGTAAAGCAAATAGTACTTGAGAGGACGCCTGAGACTGTACAAAAAGATAACGGTGGATTTTAGGAGCATTTTAGCAATGTGCCATGTTCCCACGCTTTTCGAGGTGGGCCCCTTGTGTGCACTTGAATGAACTAAAACCCTTTTAACTATGTGTTCTCCTTGTTTGAGAATCAAAAGATGGATGTCTCAGAGGTGCGGGGAGGACACTTTCACCAGTGCTGACATCTCCTACCATTGTCACAGCTCGTATTTAACCTAATAATGGCATTCAGTTTGGTCTCGTTAGTGTCTCGCGGAATCTACTAATCTGTCGCCAAGGTTTCTCTCGGTGCCGACTTGTAGCCTTTGTCAGGGGTACACTTCCTGCTCTCGGCTCCTTGTCCCAGCATAACCCCGCTTCCTATCTGGCAAAGTTTAGCTTCGCGGGCTCAGTGCGGTTCACCGCTTCTCAGGAGGTGAACGCGAGTATTTTTTTTAAGGCTTCGTCTGCTGTCACTAGAACACTACTGGCTTTCATAAGATATCTCTTAGTTTCCACGATCCTTTGCTAACCACGATAATCCGAAGCCATTGCTTTAGATTGCGAAGTGACCCTTCCTCCTGCGCAGGATCGCCAGATCGGACTGATTAAACTCTAACTTTAACCCGCGGACACGTATACTTGGAAGATTATCTGATCTTCAAACTTTTGCCAGTATATGCAGACATTTCATTTGATTTTTTTTTTAAGTCTGACTGATGAAGATCTTTGAAATATTCTTCAAGTTTGCGAATAGCGATCAATGTCGCATATGCTGGTGGAGCAGAAATCGTAAGTTTTCGGTAATGGGAGTTTAAAGGGAACTTGGGCCTGATGCCCATTTCTCTTCAACGATTGGTTGGAACCCTTGCTTTTTGTTAGGTGCTAGCAAAGAACAGAGAAATCATTCAGTCGGTTTTGGAATCTATGCTCCGGAGAGCGCCCAGCGGGTCAATGTTTCTCCGAAACTGCAAGTGAATTGAAGCGTACATTTTTGCAACAAAGAGCAATTTGCCTCATTCCATTATGACTGGATGGTCCCCGGCCAAAAACTTCAATTGCACGCCATCTCAGTTTTTGGTTATCCAATTAAAAAAAGTTAATATTGTAATAAAAAGGAGTCCTTTGTATTTCAGTCAAGGACCTGGTTTTATGTTGAATTTATTTAGTAAAAACAATTTCACCACGTCAAAGAATCTGGCAAATATTAAAGCTGAATGGGAAATATTATTTCTTCTTTTAGCTTCTTTGGGTGGCGACTACGTTTCCTCTAGAAAATTGGACTCGCATTCGTGACCAGGATACTAGAAGGAAAAGTAGCCGGCAAAGAGTTAAAGTAGCCAATTTCCTGCCTGGACGATAAAGTTGACCAACAGATGGCGTTATGCCACGCCACCTCTGATTGACCCAGTGCTGACAGATTTCCCCGCAAAATGTACAGAGACCCAACCGAGCACAAATAGATCCAAATTGAGTTGCGATGGGACGTATACACAAGCCAACGTAGAAGGAAGACTTGAACATCAGAGAAAAATGACAATTGGCCGGAATGGATTCAACTCCCGTGGTGCCTTATTAAGTTCTCCTCTCAGAAGTTCGTGGAAATCCCCGTAACCTATACACGGCAGAGGCTGCATGGCAAATTCTTCAGCAAAAGTGCTTTTCGCTACACAACAATCAAAGAGCGTTATTTATTTACTCTAGCCGAGAGGAGGAAAAAAAAGAAGTCAGCGAAATCAGCCAGGGTAGATCCGCAAACATATGCAAGAGAGACGAGTGTTCGGCATAGCAGGGGCTTCATTAAGGAACACTACGGGCTGCAGAAACCAAATATCATCGTGAAGCCTCTCTTAAATGAGATATTGACTTTTTTTCTTCTTCTTCTTTGCCTTCACGAGGAAACGTGATTTTTTGTGTAATTTAAAGTTTGTGTGAGGAACTTCCCCCTGGGTTTATATTTCTCTAGAAAGTCGGGCGTATCTTTCGGCGTTCAATAGCAACTAATGAAGCGCAGCGCTAATTTGATAATGAAAGGGAACAATAACAAAGCAGGCGCTGAAAGGCGCGCTGAAGTGATTTTTTGCTAACTTAGCTTGCAGCTTTTCGTGTCATTTTGTAATTAGCGCTAAATGGTTCAGCCCAAAGTTTATTCTCTAAATCACACAGTCCAGACTAACTGAAACATATAGTTCGAGGGATCTATTTCCAGTTAAGGGAACATGAACTGAGGGATTTATAATGTTCCCCGCATAAGATTCGTGTAAGAAAAGAAGATTATAGTCCATCTATTTGGGATCTGTTTGATATGCAGCCGGTTAGGTGTCCCCTGGGCTATTGGAAGGATCAAATTTTCATGAAATTGCTGTCTCTGCGCTTCGTCGCACCTGCAAAATGATTGGATATATTTCACCTTTATCCTACTTATTTCTCTTGCATGTAAGATCTCCCCTTCAGATCCTTGCCAGACGTATACGGCGAGTTTTATACTTAAAATAACGGCTTTTTGAGGAGTAAAAACGGGATCTTAGCCGGGTTTGAGTACTCTGAACGGTTACTCTAGCCCACACAAGCTTCACAGGGATCCTTACAGAACTAAACCAGTGACAGGATTCAGGATCTTTACCAGGATTATATTGCAGAATCAAAAGGGAGGCCCTTGAAAAACTTTTTCAGCAGTAAATCTAATGGAACGACAGCGCGTACTGATCCTGCAGGATTAACTTCGGTAACCCGTAAAATAAGGAATTGCCAATTCTTATGGGTCGTAAACAAAACTTAAGCGAAAAGCGCATGGTGATCCTCAAGAAACAGGGATTCAATAGGATCTGTATCCTTTATTACACAAAAAGGAGAGCACTCTTTGGGCGAAACCAAGCCCATAAAAAAAGGAAGTCTGTATTTGCTTATGGAAAAAATACGACGGAAAGAATCTCGCCGCTGTTCTAATTTGCAATCCATCCCATGCAGGAACCTTTTTTTTTCCTCATAGACTGTTCACCTCCGAGTCCAGTTCACGGTTCAGACGGTTCATATCTGCTTACCTCTAGTTTTCCTATCAGGAGAACTTTAACCGGCCCTGAGCGCAAACATGTATTCACGATACGAGATGCCTATGCACTGTGTTAGACAGAGAACATAAATTTGCACTGAGGGGGGAAGCAAGATTTATGGTCTAAGAGCGTCAGGTAACGAACAAGCTCACTTTGTTGCGCCTTTACGTTAAGTTGTTGACTAGGGCGTGATATTTATGTTTTTTTTTTTCCGCCGGACCGATCCTATACGTGCCGTTTTAGCGGCAGAGGCACCCAACCGTGGATCTCTGTAGACACCTTACATAAAGGGTACCCTTGTTTTCCTAACAAACAGGAATCGGGGTGTTTACATAGCTTCTTTCTATACGTCTACGTCAAAGTATGTGGCTGCGCAAGAACCCAAGGTTCACGTTCATGTTCCATTATCTTGTTATCGTCGTCAAGTCGTCCAAGAACCTTCAATAAGCCACTAAAGGAGAGCTCTCCGACCAAGTGGAAAAGCGATTAGTTTGAATAATTCTTTTCTCAACGACATCGGATCTTCCGTTGTGTGGATTCTTAAGTCTCAAATACTGAGACAACTCTTTCCTTTACTTCCACTCATAAGTCATCGAGATATCCGTTATCAATCTCTCAGAGCTATTCGCGGTTTCAATCACGGTGCCATCAAAAGGCTGCACAGTCGCCATTTTCCAAAAATCGGTCGACGTCTTTGTTCGAGAATCCCGCGGGATCGGACGTGCGGGAGATAATTTTTTTCCCCTTTTGCTTTAATCCCCGGGGAAGCTTGAGGGATTTCCGTATTGTGTTAATATCGGCTGCTTTCGCTAACTTCTTATCCTCATTTCGCGGGGAGCTGCAAGTGATTCTTTGTAGTTTAATCCAGCGGATTAACCTTTCCCCCCTTGCTTTTGTCCACAGACATTGCTTAGGTTATTAAAAGACCCGTAAGGATTCATTTTCCGCCATCTTAATTATATGAAGCCGCGCCACTTTGCTTCTACGGATTCTCATAGACATTCCTTTTCATTCAGAAACTACAGGATCCTTCATATTTCATGATAATTCTTTAAATTAATTTCAGTTGGATTTCAAATTAAACGTACGGGATTTGTCCCACTAAATTAAACTCTTCTTATTCTTCTGAGGATTCAGTTAACGGCTCTAAATGTCTTTGAATTTTCGAGCGTTATCATTTTTAATGCAAAACTAAGCCTGAGAACTAACCTGGTGTTTTGCAGAAACGGATCTAATCAATCGGTTTACGCGCGCACGATATGCGCTTGATCACCATTACTCATGAAACCCTTCAAATCGATCGAAATCGTAGTGCAACTACGATAACCTAACCGAAAAGCTACTTCTGATCTGGAATAATCAGTTTCCATATTTTAAGCGGAGATAGTGTCACCTTGACGGTTTAAAGTGTCGCTGAGAAAGCTATTCATTTATTTATGCGCATCGTTTTCGTCGTTCGCCTTATGCAGACCATTTTTTTCAGTTTTGGCACCAAAAAATTTGATTTCCCGAGAGGGACTGGCAGAAATAGCGAATTTATCGTGTGTCCATTAGAAAAGTGAGGAAGTCCATTTAGCAAAGAATGAAACCAGCCTATGAGCTATTACCGTGAACTGAAATGGGCTTTGGGAATCCCGCAAGTCCTATAATTCCGGCCAGGATGGCGATTCGACACCGGAAGAAAAACAGTCCGTAATACATTGTTGTCACAGATGAAGCTCTCAGAGTTGATATTCAATCGCTAATTTCACTGGTGGTGCCCTCCTTCGTATCAATCCTGAAGGAGCGATCCTGACGCACACCACTGTTTCCTTCAACACCATAACACTCCATCTCTTTTGAAGCAGAAAAAATCAACTTCTACAGCGATGTTGAATGGAATGGTCAGGGTGTTCCGGAAACTAAACTGTCGATCGATTCAAATGACATGGAGATTTCAGAGACTAAATCGATTGAAAGCAATAGCTTCAACGCCGGAGCAAACCCAGTAGTCAACTGGAACAACTTCTATCACACGCGCCCTATACAAAAGCCTTTTGGCTCCAGAAGGCGCAGACGCCACGAGGAACGCATACGATCACGCAATAAAACTCACTAAACAAATCATAGCTACGACTTTTTGCTAGTTTTCGAGGTTTTTTGCATTTAACGTGCAATTTGTTCACAGTTCACTAGTCTTCCAGATTAAGGGTATAGCAGTTACAGGTTCTGCAAACTATATTGACGCAAGTTACAGGTTTACGACCCCATATATCGCATAGTAACTACTAATTCATGACGAACATAAGTGAAGCATTCATTTTGTGCGACGATTTCTTTGACAGTTCTGATAATAACTGCTAAATGTCACCCTATAATAATCTTTCGGGAAGACATGTGAAGGGCACAAGATGTAACAACAAGACGAGCAATAAGGGGGTGATCGAGAATTAAGTTGAAAAAATGGGGAGCCATCTTAGGAAGCTTTCATATGGGAGTGTGTATAAGACATGTGCAATGACTCGCAAAGCAATAAGTCATGTGATACACGAAACGTCAACTGCGGGACGCCATCCATTTCAACTCGCAGCGCAACACTTGCTAACATTGTCCGTTGACAAGCGTAGCGAATTCACTGGTCTGAAACAAACAAAAATAACCGTTGCACCCCCTTGTTATTCGCAGTCCCCATCAGGACTTTCGCCCCAATTGCTCCTCTTCTGATCTTTCGCCGCTTCCATGTTGTTATCGTTCTCTGGGTTTTCAATCACGATTTCATACGGTTGTACATATGAGGGTGACCAGCTATTCCCGATGAATTTTTAACCCTTAAACACCCAGTGAAGGTTTCCCCTTCAGTTCTGACTTGACAGTGACAGTGACTGGCAGCTGAACCTGAAAAAAAAATTTACTTGAAGCTCGGTCCTTCTCTCTGTGGTATATAGTTGAAGACCGCAGACAGTCGGGAACCACAAGAGCTTTCAATTACTCACAGAAGGTAGATTGATGTTAGAGCCAAACATTCACCAAGTCCTACACTAAACAAACAGAGGGCTTATTGATCAAGTGTAGAATGATTAAGCAGTCCAGTCCGTCGTTGACATTTTCTTTTCTAGGAACAAAAGCGCGGATTTCCTCATGAGAATCGTACTGCTCTTTTAGAAATCCGGCACGGCCCCTACCAAATTGATTTCCTTTGCTTTCTAGAACCTTTCTTTGAGTCCCACTTCGGACGGACGTAACAAGAAAATCCTGGAGTTCGTCTACATATTCACTATAATTTATACAGGGCACCTGAAGTGGAAAGGACTGTTCAGTTGTAAAACGGAAAAAAACTAATAGTAACCCACGTTGTAAATGTAGCGCTTCATTACTTAAGAAGCTTCTCTGAACTTGCGAATGATTCTACTCAAACAAAAGTATACACCAAAGCCTGGAACTAGGTTTTTATATGGAGTGAGAATATCAAAAGACTCCTCTTTGCTGCCTGAAACTCTTTTGTCACTAGTATCCTAAAAGCCTTCATGCAACTTTGGGCCCCTTTCATTCCGCACTCGTTAGCTTATACGGCAAGAAGGAATGCCAGCACGAAGAGATGATCACAGGACTTTATTCCCGAATGCTCTAAGCTAAGTTGAATAGAATAAAGAATATTATAACCATGTGTTCTACCGTTAGAGGCAATTAAACTGGAGTCAGTGTTTAAGAGTCAACCAAATAGCTTGTATGTTTCCCGTAAGTGTTCGATGGATGTGTTTGGCATATCTCAACGAAACACAGCGAAACTCGGAATACGTAGTCGTGACAAATTTTCTCTAAGATGCAGTCGTGTGTTGAATGAATATATATGTCAGGCACAGGAAAAAAAAAAGCCGAAACTTTCCCTGGAGGACTAGCGTGACATGTTTCAAATTCAGCTAGGCGACGACTGTCTCACTTCCCCCAATTCACCCGATGGAAAAGTAAAGGAATATTAAAAGAACAGAAGTATACTGCGGGAGTCTAACGATTATATGAAAACGGCAAAGAAGAATACGAGTTTTTTTTTGTTCTCTCCCGCTCTTACTTGCTTAATTTTCTGCAAGAAACTTTTGGCAAAGAGTCTGCTGGACTGGAGAGAAAAAAAAAATAAAAAGTCGCTTCATTTCCTTCGGGTCTTCTTTGTGTCGTTTCTCAGAGTCCCTTTGGGCTTGTTCCGTAATCACCGGGCCAAAAGCTACGTTACCTGTTCCCCTCCTACTGCATGACATTAATAAGCTTAAAACTGTTACATTCAACTTCGTTAAGCACTTTCATGGAAGTATTTACTATCTAATTCTAAGGCAAAGGTCAAATAAACGGCTGGAGTTACGGGCCTAGCCGTAACTGCGATTTATACCAAGTTGAATAGTCTCATACCAAATGAAACTCGAATAGATTTCAGACTTGTGATTACACACACTACCCAGCATTACGGTTCAGGTAACAACTCTCGTCATTTCCTAGTGCAGTAAAGTCTGAAAAGAGCGCTATTCTCGCATCAGAGTTTACGCTCGCCGAGTTCTCAATTGTTGACTCGAGCGTAACTTTAAGAAACACAAAGGAGCTAATTATAATGCGTGTTGTTTTATGCACGCACTTGGAAGAGAAACTTTGCATGCCGTTCATGCCACCGTGTGGTCCCTGTGTCTACGTTTTCGTGGAGCTACACGTCTTCCGTGTCAGGTTCTACGTGTTATCTTGAGGCATTCCAGCGAACGGTTACTTGAACTAATGCGAAATTCAGATTCTCGTGGTTTCTTTGTAGACGATGTCGAACTCGGAACGTGAGCATTCCTAAACGCTAAAAGAAAATGTGGCTTTTCACTGATGCATGCGAAGCGCTGCGAAGTTGAGTATCCAGATAATTTAAACGGGTATTCACATTCTCATTTGCATGTTGCTGCTGGGACCGCGATGCCTGATTAGTCCGAGGAAGCACCTTTCATGTCAGCATCAGCTGCATCAAGTCCATCGAAACATGGCGCTTTTCCCACGCGAACAATCTAACTCATTCCTCTAAACTATTGCAAGTTGAGGCGCCAAAGTTATCCTCGACAAGAGTCCTCCCCGACTGAAAATTCTCATAGAGTATGTAGGATTTGGAACAGAGACTCGGTGAGATCTCACTGAGATCTCACAGCTTTTTAGAGTTTCTCACTGAGTTTCTGTTCCAAATTCTACATACTCTGTGAGAATTTTCAGTCGGGTCCCCCCTGAAAATTTTCAAATTTTCTCAAAATTCGGGAAACTTCAAGATCTATTTTACCTCGGATTGAAAGAGACTAAAAGATGTGATTAGTCTTTCTTTTCCGACAAAGAGCACGAAGCACGAATTAGATTTTAACTGCCACGCTTCAAAGAACTAATCAATAAACAGCAAACCGACAAAAAGTGATGAAAGAGTCAAGCCAACTCTCGGGAGACAATGCCGATATGCGAGATAGACACTGACGGAGCACTGACGTGATGAAAAATCATTTAACAAAGAAAACAAAGCATAAGAAAAAGTAAAAGCCCACGGAATGTCTCGATGTCCCAGGGGCCAGACCGAGTGCAAAGGGAATGCTGAAACATTCACAGAAGCCACGAAAAGGACCCTCAGGCACTAATCAACTTACTGTCCACTGATTAGCGTCAAGTGATACACGAAAATGTGCCGCAAAGTGACTCCTGAAAGTCGGCCATTTCTTATGGCACACTTGAACTCATCTTTTGGATGTAAAGATATATGAATACACGTATCGTTTCACAATTCAGATTAGGATATCCACACTGCTCAATCGCACTATGCGTACTATATTAGGTACCTGTGATAGACATCGAAAGGGGAACTTCACAGTACTCGAACAACAAAGGGAGAACTTTTAACAGGACGGTTTTCAGCTTCACCCCCCTTATTCTGCTGGGTAAAGCGTGTTCATTAAATTTTACGTTAGGGGTGTCAGTCATTAGCTTTCACCCCTTTGGTCTAACTTATACAAGTTAATTTTACCTTGTTAATACAGATCCCAGTGTATGTGGTGGAAATCAACTGGGTATTCCGTATCGTCTATGAAAACTATCCACGAACTATATTTATAGCTTAATCTATAGGGTTTGCATAATTTACCAAGTTTTCGTCTGGTTATACCGCAATGCGTTTGCAAATGCACACGATACCTACACGCCAAACTTAAAGCCATTACAGATACGCGTCGGGGACGAAACGGGATTTGGTTATATACACCCCAGTTTCTTCGAGACATAAATTCGGACGAATCAGAATAGTTGGGCGTCGCAGGATTAACTGTGCAAGTGAAAACGACGCCTCGTTAAACAGCTAAGTATAAAATCCTTCAAGTGAAACGCATTTTTACTTTTATGTGTCGTAAAATGCAGAGTAAAATGCCAGTTGCATCAATTGCTCAGACCCAAACAAAAAGCAAAACGAGTTAGAAAAGTAACTTGCCAGGATGAAGAGGAAAATAAAGTAGCAACAGAGTTGTTCCAAGTCCCATTGTTTTTTCCCTGTGATGAATGGATACAAAAGGACCGAACAGAAAATTTTGCATGTCGATGAGCTCCTGAGACCTATTGTCTGTTTCTTATGAAACTGTGATGAACCTTCGACCGTGCTGACATGAATAGGCGATACCCACAAGGTACAAGAGTCATAGGATACAAAAAAAACTCAGCTTAGAGTAGTGGGATTTGTTATGTTTTTCTGAGAATCTCGCATTGACTCCTGCGTGCTTGCCAAACCATGAAATTGTGGCGAGTCCATCTCGGTTCAGCTGGTTCTACCTCGTTCAAGTCAACGAAGCTTCTGTTGGTGTGCTTCGTAATACGTCTTTCGAGTAGGCTCTCAACAAGTGATCTACGTGACCGTGCAAGATGTTGCACTGCAGAGATATATAACCACGGAAGGGTGATTGTTTGACTCAACAAGAGCCACTCCAAGTTGCCATTGACTACAGCTTATCATTCCTATAAGATTCTATTGCTCTTACCCATTATCTTTAACAGTGGTAACGCGAGGATCCTGCCCATGGATTAGAAGCACTCAGCAAAGGCAATTAACCATAGAGTCCCGCTGTATAAGTGCTCCAGAATTAGGCCTATTCTCTAAGGGACTACTAGGATTTAGACCTAAAAAATCTTCTTTTTTCCTCCTTTGCACAAACCTAACCGAGTTATCCTGGGATCCATTACGAACATTAATTTTATGATGCACTGAGCTATTCTTCTTCATTCTGCCACCTAATCTCTCCGTTATCTAATCAATTCGCCGGGCTGAAATAGGAAAATGTTTGCTATTCCAATTGACTGTGCTAGGTGATCATTATATCGAAAAGTTCTTAATTAATCAAAAGAATGTAATAAAGCGTTTTATTAGGGAAGAGGTATTCGAGTATGTAGTGCAGCGTTCCAAAGGCCAAGGAGTGGCTTTTGCGAAAAAAAAATGGAGTCTGCAAACTTGATTATGTGCCGTTGTCGGGTTACCAAAGACCCGCCTCGAGAGTTCAGATGAAACAAATACTTTATTTGGTGGACGTTGTGTGTGTTGCAGCACTGAGATCTTTACTGCAAAATAAATAAGCGGCTCTTGCCATGAACCGGCGACCTCCTCCGTCCCCGGCTATTGTTTTTTTCCCCTTTCAGCCGATATTTTTTTCGACCATCTTTGTGTCTTCCTCTACTGCGGTATCACTGGAAATGGAGCAGCAGAGTTTGGTATTTATCGTCTATTTTTGCTAACAAGTTTTAGTCGAGTTTTGGGGTCGCTCCAGCGACAGGGCAATTAATAGATACTCGGCAAAAGCTAACTCTCTCCCCCGACAAACTCCTGAAAACAATACAACACAAAGTCCAGACTTGCAATAAGCTAACTTGAATAGTTGATCAACACTGAAACTTCAGCTCTCATGCACTTTGTGCCATTTAAAGGTTGTCGTGTATCGATTTGTCCAGACCGCATAATTCAAGTTATAGCCGTCAAGTAACATTGAATTGTTCGTCGTAATCGAAACCGTTTCAGTCACAACACAATCGGAGGTGGGGGGATGAAAAGGAACATGGTAGTACCTCACGGTAACGTCGCCATTCATCTACGGGGATTCCAGCTTTGTGCGTTGCTCCGAGCAGTCAAGCGTTAAACCTGAGTACTAATCATTGTTCAAACAAGCAAATCAACTAAATACTACAGTACTTATTGAAGATGTCAGCACACCCAACAAAATGATTTGCTTTTTCTATAATGGCTGGGATTGCGTACTTCAGCGCAACAGAATGAGATTTGAGAGGCTCTTTGCTGCAGTTTGTGCTGTTTAACAAGATCCTTTTTCCCCTTCTTTTCACTTTAATAGATAGAAAAAGCAGAAAAAAAATCTACAGACTGCATCAGGTTATCAGTAGTGAACAAGCAATTAACGTAGAAGAGCAGTTTAAAAAGGTGGACCTTTCCTCTACAAAACCCTCAAGAGAAAACTACAGGCATAGGGAAATGACTTTGTGTTTGTTTTATATGCAAAGCAACTTTTTTCTCTCGCGATTTAATGAAAGTAGTATTGATTTTTCCCTATATCTTCTGCTTCAGGGGACGTGGACTTTGTAGACAAGAACTGAGCCTCTGAAAGGATAGCCTTATTTCTCACACACGCTCAGGAAAGTGTAACGAAAACTGAGGTTCTAGAAATAACAGCACTAGGACTAACTTCAATGACCGATGAATGGTCATGTCCAGCCGCTGAAGTGTTGGAAAAAACGACTTAATTATCCGCTTTGCCTCAAATGTTTCTTGTTTTTTTTTTTTCGTTCTTCTTGTACTGTTATTGAACGATGATGGATAGTGTTGTGTGGGAGCCCCGGCAAAGTTTTCTTCTTCTTCTTTTGAGATTCCATGTGATAGCAACATGTTTTTGTGACTGGCATTGCAGCATCTGGATTACACTATGCTTTCACTGTAGTAGTTTCATATGGGGATGTAACTTGTAGTTGCAACAATTTTCCCCAGACAAACAACATCGATCCGAAACGATGAGGGACCTCTACTCATAGAAAAAGAAAAAGATACAACTGGTTGTTTGGGACCGCCGAAATCGACAACAATTTCCCTTATGTAGTGTTTTCCCATAAGATTTCTTGTGTAATCCTATTACTTTTTTCAGGGGTTGTATTGATTCACCTGAAGGAAGAACCATCTTTCAATCATCTTGTTTGCTTTGCCATCGTGAATTACACAGGTGGCGAAGCACACACATATGTTTTCGTCAAACTCTTTGAGGCAGTAACTTCTCATTAGGGGATCTCTGCCCGTGTGCTAGCTTTTCTTCCTAATAACGGAATCTGAGTGGGGTTTATAACCCCCTCGCTTGGATGTAACTACGTAGCCGTTAAACCTCGCTATGTAAACTGTTCAATTATACCTTAATAGTCCGTAGCAATGGCTTGCATATAGGGCTACAGTGTTTATAAGCGCTTAATTGATTTCCGCCCCGAGCCACGTATCAACTCGCTTTCAACTCCGATCCACACAGATATATACGTAGTACTGAAGATCATCACGCTGCTCAACCCAATAGAAGAAAGATGCACTATTCAAACGTCAGAATGACCCTCTGAATGCTGCATGATTACCGTGGATTCAGCTCGATAATAGTGTGAAGTTGGCCCACTTTTACAGGGTACGCACGCTTGAATTTTCAAAAAATTAAGTCATGCAGTATTCAAGGCCTTATTCAGAGGGTTCACTTTCAGCAACTGAAGTTAGTTCAGTTACTATTCATCTAACGATTCAGAGGGAAGCTAATGTTCAGCTACCTAGTCATTCGGTACTCAGCCGTATGACCATTCTATCGGGAACTGATTCAAGTTAGCATGATTTTACTTCTTCTCAGGTGGCGTTTACAAAAGTGCGAGTTCGTGTGTGAGATGCATTATATCAATGGGATTAATTTGATGCTGCTAAGAGGAATGTCTCCTTTAAAGAAACGCCTTAACCTTCTCTGGGGAAGCGGGCAATATCTTCTGAGTGCATGGACTCCTCGAGCTTGAAGCGAGCATTTATCTAGTGCGTAGAACAGTCCCTCAACTAAACTTTACACCTTCTCAAGTCTGCTTCACTGGATATATACACTTACTACAAATAACGTGGGTTTAATAACACAGAGACATCAAGTTGCTCGTGCTGTCCAAAGAAGTTAAGCCCCATATATCAGGACAGCCGTGATCTTATTTATGTTTAGACTAAATCTGAACCAAATATACGTCCCTGGAGAACTACTACTGTGCTTGTGACAGATTGAACGCTCGGAGGGAAGAAATCACAAAGAAAAATTGGGCAGGGGGAAGATTTGTTATGATGTGGTATCAAAGATGGTCAGCTTTGGTATTATCGTCGTGGGATGGACTTAGTTCAACAGGAGGGGCATTGTGGACAGAAAAACCTCCACGACTATGAATTACGCACGAAATATATCAATGTATCATCGGAGCTCCACGTTTTTCGCTCTTACACCAGAGATGGGCAAGAAAAACACGTTTATTTATGGCTCCTACCCGGACTTCTCCTTTTCGTCTCGTTTATTTCTTACAGAAATGACCAGCAGCGTTTTCTCTACTTAAATAACAGAGATGTTGCAACACGGTTCTGGCTTAATTGGTTATTTCAAACAAGCTCTGCAGCCGCGACGAGAAGGAACTTGAGACTTCATCAACTCGTCGTATAGACCCGTAAACCGTGCTTCGTTTCATTCGACATTAAATCTAATTACATCTCCGTAATCTATCGTAACTCTGATTAATAAATAAGCCATCAATTCACTCGGTTCTATGAATATCAAATCATATGCATTCTGGCAGATCAATAACGAGTATTTCGTTTACGCGCCCGACGCCATCTAGCGGTAAGAACGTAAACTAATTTGAAAATCTATAAGTCAATAATTCATATTTATTCATCAAATTATACACTTATCGTACTAATATAATAAAAATGTTATGAATTTATTGTTTTTAATCACAGTTTATTTTTTGTATATTTTAATCGATATTTAAGAAAAGAGTATCGATACGGCGATATACACCCAGCAGAACAACTTGTGTGTGTTTTGCTTAGTTGGTGGGTGATCCAATTCGTAAAGAGATATTTCTGTGCTTTGCAGGTGGTAAGAATTTCACTCAGCCGCTGGAGAATTGAATTTTACAATTATTCCTCGCATTATTTAAACAACTGGAGGCTCAGTTTCAGCACTTTGGTGGGGAATCAACAAAAAAGGTCGCTTGTTCGGTACAGCTGGTAAGTTACCAGATTCTTCTCTGTCCATAATTATTGTAAAAATGCATAATTAAGGTCACGTGACACTAGTGTAGATTTCTGTCACTCATCTTCAAAGCAAATTTGGAAAATATTAAACGATCGGACAAAAATTTTTGACAAAAGAGTTAGGTCTACCAGCTCGAACCCTCGGGCAAAGTGGAAGCTAACCTTTTAAGGAAGTAGACTTTAAATTCTGATTTCTCTTTCCAACCTTGAATTCAGGTCCTCCCTTGAAAATTTTTTCAACACTATAATTGGTTTTGTAGGGTAAAAACTCATTTAAAATTCACTCCATGAGACCTCCCGCAGCACATCTTGAGGCCTCGGTGAGTCTCCCCCGTCACCAAAGATGATTAAAATACACAGAAATGTACGCAGAGTCTTTGCTTTTTGCTTATTTCCTTGCAAAAGAGAGAGAGAGAGAAAGAGAAAAAAAAAGAATCGAAAAATCTTTATTTTGTCTTAATGAAAGCTGTGCATGCGCCATAGGGGTGTATCATAGCGCGGGAGGGTTAGTCTCAGCTCTTCCCACTTGCCGTCTGAAAGTCAGTACGCTCTGCTCCCTCCTGACTCTTCAGACACAATCGCCAACAGGAAAAATTTACGAATTACCCACCGGTAAGTTGATTGACGCCATCTACTTAAGGATCTAATTATAGCCACAGCCAGAAACTAGAAACAAACCCCCCCACCGCACACACACTTGTATTTTGCCTCAGTGCTAATTCGAGTGACCTCCTCGAAGCTTTTTTTTTTTTTTATTGAATGGATGGAAAAGTGAAAAATCAAAAATTTGAATTAATGTTTGGTTTTTTTGTGTGTGAATAGGAGACTTTGAAGAGGAGCTACATCCAACATGGCGTTTGCCGGTCTTAAGAAGCAGATCAATAAGGCCAACCAAGTATGTATTGATTTTGTTTGGCCCACGCTTTTGTGTGTGTTTGTGTTGCCAGCTCGAGACGTTTAATTCGATCATTGATTCATTTCTGACTTTTTTTTTGTTGCTTTTTTCTAATTACAGTATGTCACGGAGAAGATGGGAGCTGCCGAAGGCACTAAAATGGACGACGACTTCATCGAAATGGAAAGGGTAAATCGATTAGTTAAAAAATCAATCAATCGATTGAATGATAAATCGATATTTTGCATTTTCCAATGCAGAAAACAGACATAACCTACGAGTTGGTGGAGGACCTACAGCTGAAAACTAAGGAATTCCTGCAGCCGAACCCCACGGCCCGCGCTAAAATGGCGGCCGTCAAGGGAATCAGCAAATTGAGCGGACAAGCTAAAGCTGCTACCTATCCGCAGCCGGAAGGGACCCTAGGAGAGGCTATGATCTCCTATGGACGCAAACTGGGCGACGAAACCGTATTCGGTAATAAATTTAACAATCGAAACGTGTACCCTCTTCCCTTATTTTTCCCTTTTTCCCCTCCGTTGCTAGAGTACAGGCTGTACTTTTAGATTTCCCTTTTCCCCCTCCGTTGCTAGAGTACAGGCTGTACTTTTAGATTTTCCCTTTTCCCCCTCCGTTGCTAGAGTACAGGCTGTACTTTAAGATTTTCCCTTTTCCCCTTCTTCTTAGTTTTCCCGTTTCAGACCCCATTTTCCCCTTTGTCAGGAAACTTCCCTGCAAAGTGGAAACACTGGCTTCGTATTATTATAACGAGATTAAATTAGTGTAATTTTGATACTATGATAAAATGAACGTAATATTGTTAATTAACTAATTGTATATTAATTATGAATTATGATTTATTTCAGTATTTATTTTGAATTTAACTACGCATGAAGACTGACATGTTACGTATTATGTATGTGTATATATTTAATATATGTGAATTTAAGATTTTACTAACAAATACCTGAATTATTTCTACAGCATCTGCACTGGTGGAGTGCGGGGAAGCCCTGAAGCAGTTGGCCGACGTCAAGTACTCGCTGGACGACGGGATGAAGCAGAACTTCCTCGAGCCGCTGCACCAGCTCCAGAGCAAAGACCTGAAAGAAGTCCTGGTAAGTAAACTACAACAACAACAACCACTACTACAACTACTACCAATCCTATTATTACTACTACTCTTACTTCTACTACTAATAGTACTACTGCTACTACTACGACTACGACCAGGACTACTGCTACGACTACTATTGGTGCTAGTGCTGCTACTACTACTCCTCCTCCTACTACTACTATTACTACTCTTACTACTAATAGTACTGCTACTCCTACTACTATTGCGACTACTACTACTGTTACTTCTACGACTGCTACTTGAACCACTACTATTACTACGACTACTTCTATGACTACTACTACTCCTATTATTGCTACCACGACTACTTCTACTACTAACAGTACTACTGCTACTACTACGACTACTTCTACGACTACTATTGGTGCCAGTGCTGCTACTACTATTACTACTACTTCTATTGTTACTACTAATAGCACTGCTATTCCTACTCTTACTACGACTACTTCTATGACTACTGCTACTACCACTATTACCACTTCTACTGCTACTTCTACTGTTGCTACAACGACTGCTACCACTACTCCCATTACTAACACTACTGTTATTCCTACTACTTGTACTCCTACCAATAACCACGACTACGATCATTACCACTGCTACTACTGCTTTGTAATATACAACTAAACCTATTTAATGATTGAATTTGTTTCAATTTCTAAAGCATCACCGTAAGAAGCTGCACGGCAGGCGCTTGGACTACGACTGCAAGAAGCGAAAACAGTCGAAAGGTATTCGAGTCACCAAATACATTTTAATCATAATTAAATCATCTTTTTGGCTTTGACTAACCCGGTATTCGGTGTTTTGCAACATCTTCACATAATTTTCATCAAGAAATATGAATCTGTTGGCCTTTATTTTAATCGATTATTTGCACGACAATCGATTAATTTGGGGAACTGATTGATTTGCATGAAAAAAAATTACTTGGTTTTTTGTTTTTATAAAGAGAAAAATATTTTTATTTCTAAGTCGGCGTTTCTAACCGTGCTTCGCATTCGGGGAGTTTCGGTAGCCCTGCCCGCAGTCCCTCACCGTACATGGGTACTTTTCAAATCATCACAAATCCGCTTTTTACTAATCATTTCTGGCTGCTGCTTTGATTTTTTTGCGAAATCCGAATTTATGAAAATTAATTTGATTTTTTTCCGTTGACGGGAAAAACGCAGCCGGCTCGTCCAGCGTCACCGAGGAAGAAATCAAACTGGCCGAGGAAAAGTTCGCAGAGTCGCTTCACTTAGCTCAAATGGGAATGCACAACATACTCGATAACGACGTAATATAGTTTTACTATTATCGTTATTATTAATATTATTATTATTTTTATTATGGAAAGGTGGAGCAAGTTTCGCAGTTGGCTTACTTTGCCGAAGCGCTTCTCGAGTACCACAAGCAATGCACGGACATCCTGAAAAACTTGACCGAGACTCTCCATGACAAGTACGAATAAATACTACAAATAAAAAATAATGAATATCTTAAATCAAAATAAAAGAACAATAATGGATATGTTAAATAGAAATAAAATGTTAAAATGAGTTAAATAAAATAAAATAAAAAATAATAAACGTGGGATAACTATTTAAAATAAAAAAGCTAATTTTGAAATTTGATTTTTTTCCCCGATTTTTAAGGAGGAACGAGGCGGCCAGCAAACCGCGTCGCGAGTTCGTGCCGAAGACGTTGGCCGATTTGAACATAATGACAAGCAACGAACTGATACCACAGCAGCAGCAGGGAAGGAGCACGCCCTCTGCTAATCTCTCGGATGGATTTAATGGTAATATTCATTAAAACAAAGTAATACAATACAATAAATTAACCGTACCCGTCGTTGTGTTTATCGATGCGTTGGAAATGCGAAGGCGTGAACCATGGAAACAAAACTCCGATGGTTTCCCCGGCAACAGCTCCAGCGTGGGATCCTTTCTCAGGACCAGCCCCTGCTCCTGGTAACAAATAAATTACATGAATGTGTTAATAAAGTTTTAATTATGTTTTGGAAACGTTCAGGTGCTCGTCCTGCTGTTCGTCAGACGCCCAGCTGCGTTGCTCTCTACGATTTCGACCCAGAAAATCCCGGGGAACTTGGATTCAAGGTGCTTTAATTTAATTTTTCTCTTTTTAATATTCAAGTAAAACTTTTAAACTCAATTTTTAGGAGGGAGACACTATTTCGCTGATCAGCCGTATCGACGAGAACTGGTTCGAGGGATCGATCAACGGCCAAACGGGATTCTTCCCGGTCAACTACGTTCAAGTCACAGTACCGCTACCCTAGACCACGTCCTGCAGAAACACGAAAGCATTTCCCTCACTAAGTACGGGGACTGGGTTAACTCAAACGAGCCTGAGGAATGTTGTCGAGGAAGATAGAAGTTTTCATTAAGTGCAGTTTTTCTCTCTTTGTCTCTTTTTCTTTTCAAACTAATAGTCGTTTCGTGTACTTGCTCGGTATCAAAACTAATGCGATTTGGCTTTAAAAACGTGTCCCGCTGCATCACTGATCGTTTAATTATCTGCCATTTATAAAATAGCTGTTGATTCAAAACTTACGGGCAGTTCGATTTTTCAGTCTGTGTTAAGTTAAAAAAGCTACGTTTACAATATTCCTCCATTTGATTTTTTGAGAGAAAAAAAAATTCTTCTACCTACCCCTAACATTTAACTACATAAATTGTCTGGGAAATAATATTAATATACTACCCTTTCCCCTTTTTAGATGTTCGATACGGTGTTGTACTTATTCAAGGATAGTATATGTTTGTTTATTTCTGATTTTTTTAAACGAGCAAAATAAAAAGGATGTTTTGAATGAAACTTAAGCATTTACTAGAATTAATTAGAATAGATTATCTCTGATGAAATTACAAAAGGGAATAGTTAATCCGATTAGGAGAACCGGATCAAGTGCTTCAATTTTGTAGGGAAGTTCCCTGATAAAGGGAAAAGGGGCCTCAAAAGGGACAAATAAGGGAAGAGAGAAAATGGGAAAGTTATGGAAGCAGGGAGGGGAAAGGGGAAAAGAGTTCATAGAGGGGGAGAAAGGGGAAAACGGACGAAATGGATACCAGGATTTGCCTGAGGCAAAGTAAACCATAACAAATATACGTGCTGCACGACTTTCCTCACTATTTGCTGACGTTGATTGCACTGCTAAGAGCACATTGCCCAACAAACTAATTAACAAAGTGAAGTATGTATAATAAACTTTAATAAGCGTATTATTAATCAGCTATTGTAGAATTTCGTAAGTTAGAATGCAAAAGGTTTAGTTGCGTTCTGTCATATAGGCAATGCAGTTGCTTACTTTCAGTTATTTAATTTTCCCAGTAAAGTTTAAACTTATCTGGTAAGTCTAATGAACTGCAATATAAGTAATGACAAGCGGATAAGTATATGACTTGTTTGTTGTTGATTATTTTTCTGCAGGTAAGGACACGGGAGA
The DNA here is from genome assembly GCA_002872375.1 of Eulimnadia texana. NCBI lineage: Eukaryota > Metazoa > Arthropoda > Branchiopoda > Diplostraca > Limnadiidae > Eulimnadia > Eulimnadia texana. Next base: position 18,448,097 of record NKDA01000001.1, read on the forward strand.
ATGGACCCTGGCCGTGCGATTTCACACTCGCCGGAATACACGAGTTTTCGCAGCAATATCGCTTTGCGGAGAATCGTCGTGGAGGGCGACTCGGACAAGGTGTTACAAATCGCAGCAAAATTATATATTTTACGCTAATTAGTTTGCTCATCTTTTCTAGTACTGGAACATTTACGATGGGGGACCTAAGACAGTCAAATGCCCGTTGATCTGTTTACCGCCCGCCAGCGGGACAGCTGACGTTTTCTTCAAGCAGATCCTTGGTCTGGGAGCTAAGGGCTATCGAGTGATTGCTGTGGGCTACCCTGTCTATTGGAGTCTAAACGAATGGTGTGAGGGGTTCAGGAAGCTGCTCGATTTCTTTCACCTCGATAAAGTTCACATACTCGGGGCCTCGCTAGGTAAATTAACTCGCAAAGCTCTCAGTTATGAAACTAAAATAACTTTCATTATAATAGGAGGATTTCTAGCCCAGAAGTTTGCCGAGTACACGCACAGGTGCCCTAGAGTAGCCTCCATTTTTCTCTGCAACTCATTTATCGATACTTCGATTTTCCAGTATAGTGACATGTCTCCATTGTAAGATATTCTACAGAAGCAAATAATTTTATATTTACTTTATGCTTCTTTTGCATAGTTTGTGGATGTTGCCTGCTACTGTGCTGAAGCGGATGCTGCTTGGCAATTTCTTTTTGGACAAAATGGAAGCCAAAGTGGCCGACTCGGTGGACTTCATGGTCGAGCGAGTAAGATTTCGTCATTTTTAGTATTCAGGATTGTTTCATGAATATTTTGTTTTCAAAGGTTGAAAGCTTGACTCAGGCAGAACTCGCTTCCCGCTTGACGTTAAACTGCAGTTGTTCGTCCGTCAATTTCACGATGCTGCAAAACATTCCAGTCACAATAATGGAGGTCTTTGACGAATGCGCCTTATCTGTTTCGGTCTTTGCTTCTTTTTTTTTTTTTGCAATTTTTCGTTTGAGCAAGAAGTAATTTTTTGTTTAAATCATCAGGTTCGGGAGGAACTGAAACGCTGCTACCCGCGAGCCAAGCTTGCGTATCTGAAATCAGGCGGGAACTTTCCGTACCTGAGCCGAGCCGACGAAGTGAACCTTCACCTGCAAGTTCATCTGCGGCAGTTTGATGAGACGCCCGAAAGAGCTTCCGAAATCAGCGATTCCCACTAAGAAACTCGATCGAAATTTCATTGCCTTTGAAACGAAGAAAAGACGCAGTATTCCCCCGTTACCCGCTGTGATTACATGACATGAGAATTTGCTTTGTTCGTTATTTATATTCACGTTTCGTTATAAATCTTCTTTTTTTTATTAAATCACTGTTTGATGCCACGGGAAATACAGGTGTTAGGCGAGAATTTGTTGATTCGACTTTAATCTGTTGCGGGGTCGGAGCCCGCTATTTCTATCCGATAAATACCATCCATACCGAGCAGATATCTAGAAATATAAAATTTTGCTAAAATATATAACAGTATAGTAAAAATGAAATACCTGAATTTTTCTCCAGCAGGTGGTTTGATATTGTGTTTTCTCATTACATGTCTCCTCAAGCTGTTTGCGAAGTTGTAAGTTTGTTGACACTCGTGACACTCGTAGACGGGTTTTGATTTTCCTTCGTGAGCATTTCTGATGTGCCGCTGTAGAGTGTGAACGCTGTGAGCCATGAAACTACAGCCAGGATTCTTATTTCGAGAAAAATTAAGTCTTAATATTTCGCACATAGTTAAGTATCTGCTTTCTTCAGTTACCTGACAATACCACACCGAACTTGCATGCGTCTCGATGTGCCGCGTCAAGTCGGCCTGCGTCTTGAAGCAATAAGTGCAGTCGTCGTGCGTGCAGGCGAAAGGCCTCACTTCGTTATGGCAATACGTTATGTGACTGGCAAGCGCGCTGGTGCTCTGGAAACTCCGCTTCTTCTTCCCCACAGGGCAGTACGGGCAGTCGTACACTGCCTGGTGGCAACGCATGTGATCTCGAAGAATCCGCTCCGTCGGCAGGTGCTTTTCGCAAGTCGGGCATTTGAATTCTTGCGCTAGGATACAATCAAGTTCAAATAAATGCAACTATTCAATTAGACAATATTATATTGTAATATAATACCCTCCTGAGGTAGCTGTCTTAGACAGTGGTCGTGCAGTTTGGTTCTGGATGCAAAGAGGGTCCCGCAGGTAGGACAGCTTATGGGTCGTTCTTGGCTGTGAAATCGCAGATGGTCCTTTAGCTTCGTTCTGGTGCCAAATTTGTGGTTGCAGTCTTCCCACAGACACTGAACCTGATCCAACGGGACTTCTGCCGAGTGAGTCTGGATGTGCCAGTAGAAATGCTGGACATTGAGGAACTCCACTGAACAGTCAACCCACCCGCACACGAATGGCTCGGGCAGCTCGGGAATGGTGTTGCGATTGTGAGTGCCCAACTGACAGCCTTGCAGTCCCAGACGTTCGATGAGAGTGGCCCCGAGAGACTTTACTTTGGTGTGGTATGCGTGATAGTAAATATGCCGCAGGATCTCTCTCTCGTTCACTGTCTGGTACTCACACTCTTCCCATAAACAAGTGAAGGAGCTCACCTCGTTCTCCTCGTCTTTGCTGACTACCTCAATTTTCACCTGGCCGGCGTGTTTGGCAACGTGCGCCACAAACAACTCCATGTCCTCGTGAAGCTCTCGGCAAGACTCCCATTCGCAAATCAGAATGAGTTTCTCCTTCCGCAGTAGTGTGGGGTCTATCTCTTTCATCTTCCGTTTGACTCCCTGCGACATCGCCTGAGTATTTGTACTGAGATAATAAAATCTCACTACACAGTTAAATCTACACTCTAAAATAAGAAACTTACCTACTTTTAGTTAAATAGCAACGTTCGGATGTTTGGAAAAACGGAAAATTTGACTCTAAATAAGACGCACGATAATGGTTGACGACTTCTAGCAGAAAGATGGCGCGAAAACAATGTAAACAAAACATCCTGTCTAGAGTTGCCATGTTTTTAAAATCAAAACCGAAAAATATTTCTAAATAATTTAATAATAATATAATCAATAACAAACAAATTCACCATTAAATGAAATAAATAAAATATTAAATAACTTAATTTTTTCTGAATTCAACTATTAAAATATATTTATTTAAATTATTTTATAGCAGTAATAAAACTTTCTCATCAAAATTTTTTTCTCTCCCGCGTGATTTATTCTCCATGTGTTGGTTGCGGGACAAACTTTGGGCTTGAAAAATTTCCATTCAAAAGCTTTTTTTTATTACTTCAAGGCTTCCCAGACACACAAATTTGTAATTCAAATATTTTTTACGGATAACAAAAACCGGCAACGAAGGCGTGTGTGCGTAGAAAACTACGAGAAAATTTCTGTGGTTGTCCGGAAAATCTTGGGGAAATTTTATCAATTTCCATTAATCAGTTTCGACAGTGAATACTAATTACGAAATAAATATACCATATTAGTTGATAAAAATAGTTTTTCCCCAATATTTCTTGCGAAATTACGTGATACAAGCTTCCTGTCTAATTAAAAAGACCGGTTTTTAGTGTTGCCTGTCAATATATGATACATTTAACAGAACAGAATGTCAGGTTAATTAAAGAGCGAAATTTCCTAGAATTGCGATCAATGCACACACGTGCAGGACACTCAACAGTGAAACAGGATCGTAAAACCAATACATTTTGAGGATAGTATCTCAAAGTGAAATTGTAGAAAAGGTTTAAATTTCGCAAAAATGATGGTTATCGGTCATTTCGCAAGGTCAGTGAACGTACTTTTCTGCGAAAATGAACGCATCATTTGACCTCTTTGGTGTATTCCCAAGAGTATTGACCAGACTCTATAAATAGGACGATGCTTGCACAGCAGATCTGTCTACAACTTCCTTGACAAACCATGCTGCTGCTGCGGTTTCTACTCGCCATTTGGCTACTTGGTAAAAAAAAAAAAAAATGCTGACTCATGCTGATTCACGTAGTAGTAGATTTTACCATTTTTGGATTGTTTGTAGTTTTGTGCGAATCGCGGCGATACGTCCGGCACCCTTGCGCCATCCCACGAATCTGGAGTCCCGTCTGCGGAACCGATGGCAAAACGTACTCCAACAAATGGGCTGTCAACTGCAGGAACTTCGAGAAACCTCATTTAAAACGTAGGAGAATAATTCGATTTATTAAAGTTTTGCAAATTTATGATTGAAGTTAAATTGCAGCCGTCAAAATTGCGTACGAAGGAGAGTGCGGAAGACCGTTTTATTTGTTCGACTACCCGAAAGCGATGCGCAGATATTTCGATTATTACGACTATTATTGTTGAAAAAAAAAATTGTGATTTCGTTACAAAAAATGTCGGAAGATTGATTATAGTACACGAATACGATAAAAATCTGTTGCAAATTTATATACTCCAGTAGAAAGCGAGTCCTTCAACCTGCGAGGGTTTGAAACATCTGGGCATCCAAGATGGCGGCTGAACCACCAGGGTAACGATGGATTTGAGCAGGAAATTGAAGAAATGGTTCATGCCAGGGATTTCTAAGAGACACGTGTTGAAGAATCTCAAGAGGTTGAAATGAATCCAGCTTCCGAGTGGAACGCGAGACGTGAATTTTGGTACGGAAACATCAACAGCCCAGAAAATGTACAGAAAGAGACTTTCGAACGAAAAACCGGGCAAGAAATAACCCAGTCCTTTGGCGATGGCTCGAGTCATGTGTTCGTACTCTTCGCTTAGATCTCTGAGGTGGAGCAGAAGACATTTGTGCAGAGTTAGAAATCCCAGTTCTCTGGTTAAGTCCAAGTTGTCCTCAGCGCAGAAGTTGAAGCGATCCTCTATACCCAGAAGGTAGCCGATACATCTCCAGAAGTGAATCAGTCCTTCAAGGTCCTGGCGAGACGCGCGCGACACGCCAAACTTGTCCGGGAAGAGTAGCGTCATGGCCAGGAAAGAGAATTGCGTAATTGCCATGTCATACTGATTCACGTAAAGTTTTGTCTGCTTATCGCCGTGTCCAAAGTGCGGACAACCAGACAGGCCCCTCGAGTCGTCGCTTATCACGTGGCGTAAGGGTTTACCGTCGTCTACCGGAGGGCCGCATTGTTTTATGCTGATGTCTTCCATCGCTGCTTGGTTCCGAATATCGTTAGACATTCGCGCAGCGCTACTGTGAAACATCTTGACTTTGTGCAAGCTTTTTCTGGCCGGGTTGCCTTCCTCCCAGACGTTACCGGCGTACCAGGAGTAGACGTGGACCACCGTGCCGACGTAACGACGGAAGGCCTTCCACGGCGTCTCGGACTTGCGCGTGAAAATGAGCACTTTGAGTATGTTCGACGAAAGCAGAAGTAGTAGGAGCGAACAAAGTTTCGCTAGGAAGATGCCGTAAAAGTTGTTGCGGAAAAACAACTGCCCCCTGCGGAATTTCTGAGGGTCGAACCAGGGTGGCGGTTGCGAGGGAAGCTCTCTGTCGATGTTGACGAGGACAAAACGACCTTCCAGGAGTTCAGCTAGTCGCTGATCCACTCTGGACGTGTTGTTATTGTCGACTGCTGCACAGCGTTGCCATGACTTATAAAATCAAAATTTTTAGCCAAAATTCTCTTGGGATAAAAACCGAGTGTCGTACCTTAGACATTGTTGACGAGCCTCAGGGGTGAACTTAGCCCGATGCGACTGGCTTGGCGTCTGTGAGAGAGTGAGACGCGGAAGGGTTACGAGTCGGCCCTTATATGCTTCAGGTCACATGACTGCTTATACAAACTGCCCATGTTGTTTCAGAACTTTTTCCGTCTCTTCAATCGCTTCTTTCGGGAGAAGATGTTTTTCAAGAAACACATTAAAGATGCGGCTATATATATATTTTTTTTTTTAAGGCGTAAAAAGTATCTGGCAACTCAGCGCGCCTTGTAACGAGTTCTTTCAACCGCAGTTCTAAGAAGCCAAACCTCGTTGGAAAAAAATCAGAATTTTTTTTTCCGATCCCTTCGTGTTTTTTTCTGTCTGCTTGGCTGTACGCTTAAACACCTCAAGCCGAATGATTTTTTTGTTTTCGTCTGCGTGAATAACAAATTGTTTCTGAGAAAAAAGCCGAGCGTCCGTAAACAGAACGACTTTGTTATGTTAATCTACTTTTCTAAGTCCACATGGGAATCGCACGAGAACTTTTCGCCCGCAAGTGCAAATTTGCAAGTTTGCCAAATCGTCCCCAAGGTTTCAAAGTACATTTAAATTTAACAGAGAATAAGCATGCGAACTTCGAAGGACACACGAACCAAGTGAACAGCAGAACGTCCATTACTGTTTCCATGACAAAAAGTCACCCAAAAATCGTAATTAAGTCTTTTCGCGTTATTTACGTTGTATATTACAAACAAACACTGATCAAGATAAACCGAATATCAAAGTCTGTTATTCGATGCAATACTTTACTCTCGGGATGAAAGTGTATCGGATCTGATTAAGAGTTTGTTCAAATTTTTCGACTAAAGTTTTAGTTCTGATGAATGATGAGAAATGCCCCGAAACCTTAACTGAACCACATTGGGAGAAAAACTTTCTTCCCCCTGAGTCCTTTACACGTGTCTCACGCAACACACGTGGAAAACATTAATATTTACAGTAAAAAAACCAGTTCCTTGGTTGGACTGTTCAGCTTAATCAGTTAATACAATTTTTATTAGATGATTTCTAGATTATTATAATGATTATATTGGTGTGTGTGTTTATAGTTAATACGTTAAAACGTGTGTCTGGATCAGGGTTAACCGTGGCCTCATTTTCCAAGATGTTTCCGTAACCCTTTGGTTCCATTCTTCCTCGCCCTCCTTGGAAACACGTGGAGATAATGGCTACTCTCCATTTCCAGATTTTAATTTAATTCAGTTTAATTTGCTCGAGCTTCCTCAATAATATACTTTCATGAATTGGAAACATAACTAAATATCACATTGTACCATTGATGGGGACGGGTTATCATGAGTCTTTCGTCTTTATCATCCATCTTTGTTCGCAAATGTGTTACCGCTTATTCACTCTTTGGACGCTGGACTGATAGATGTTATCGTGAAACGCATCATGATTACTAATATGACCAGCTATTTACACCACAATATTTATTGATTTTCTGACCGAATAATTGGGAACGTAGTTCCGAATACGACCGCTAGATGAGAGATAGGAAATTTGCTAAAGTTAGTTTCTTTTCTTACTCGTAGATGGCGCTGGTGGTTGACCTGATCAACAGGCGTTTATCACTAGATCAAGAATATTTATTTTATAATTATACCCCTGCCTTTTGCAGGATAACTAATGTTCACTTCTAAGTCTTATACCACAATTAAGTTTACTTACGAGGCAATATATGAGGCTAATCGCCAATTACAAAGTTTTACAAGGCGTATAATAAAAGCTTAAAAAAGCAGGAGGATTTTTTTTCTCTCTCCATTGGTGTGCAGACAAAAACCTACAGGGATTATTTCACATAGGGATTCTAATCAGTAAAATTTTATTTTCCAAGAGGCTGAGGACTGGTTATTTGAATGTGAAACTCCATTTGAATCACGAAGAATGACGCCAATATTTATAAATGTATATCGAAATCTCTGTTATTATGAGCCTTCAGTGCGGGTCGTGACTCTGTGGCCGGTTATCACAACAATCGCACAAGTGATACAGTTTTTCCGACATCCAGAGAGAACCGCTGAAACAAAAGCCACTTTCAGCCCTTTTGTTCTAGCGGGCCAGATTTCAACGGACACGTTTTCTATTGTCGACTCCATTTTTAACGTGCGGGGAGGGAGGGAGGACGTCATTCAAGGGGCAAAGCCACGCTTCCCGAGGGTCTTCGTTTGGCTGAGGCAATAAGTGACAACCCCTGGAGAAACGCTGAATCTGTTAGGCGTCCTTCGCACAAAGGGCAAAAGAAACGGTGAAGGGGGGCGACCAGCACGAGGCAACAAGAACTCCCAGGTAGTGGCAGTTTCAGAAGTCTCCAGTCATATACCTTTGATTAGTATTCATAAAAGGTATACTCATCCTCTGGGAGATTTTTGCTTGTTTATGACTTTTTCTGACCTGCAAAAGATTATATCTTTTTTTTTTCCTTTCTTTCTTTCTTCCTTTCCCACACCGACATTTTCGAGAGGGCCATTTTGAGGGATCTAACCCCCCCAGTCCTCAATTGGGAGCGCGTGGATTTTTCCACAGGTGAATGACAGCCACAATTATGGGTTGTAAACGTTTCGTATATCCCCCCGCATCACTCGGTCAAATACAATCCTACACAAGTCCAATAAAACACTTTTTACTCTGCCGAGATCGTCTTATGGAAACTCTGGAGTATCTTTTCATGGAATCTTATGAGAGTTAGAAAAAACTGAGGGTTTAATTAGAAAAATTTCAACTTTTTTACGAGTTGGAGAGTCTCCTTTGTTCGCACAATTAAGAGAGGTGTAAAGTAGCTGTCGAATTTGTTACGGAGCAATAAGACACCATTACCCAGTGCTGTGCCATCCGGAAATAATATACGAAAACAATCTAAATCAAGTTTACACCTTTTTAATTTGCTTTTATGTTTCCCGTTCCAGAGTTTTCCACACCTCCACCTTTCGTCAAACTTTAGAAGACTGTAAAATGTACGTAAGTAAAATTCCAGGGTTTTTCCAGGGCACAGTGGCCGTACGGTTTTTACTCTTGTATACACGCGTGCATACTATGTATACATGCTTCTTGTTTTAAAAGATTTGTAGATTGTTTGAAGGTGAAGGTGCATACCAGAATGTCAGAGTATATTACAGATGTCCCTGCATGAGAATGTCGGCTTGGGGTAGGAAAAAAGAGAATTTTTGAACCTTTCACAGTTTGTATAGCCTTCTGATGTTTTTCTGAATGAATGGGGATACGCCAAGTCTGATATAATTTGCATACACCATTTCGGATGCACAATAGCCACTTCTTATCCCGACCGTTTGATGTACGTATCAGTATATCAGAATCAGATTCATTTTTTATGTGGCGTATGTTTGAACGAGAGGCTCGCTGCTTTGAGAATCGTCCGTAAAAGATTCCATGGGTCGAATCAGATTAGCGAAAAGCTATTGTCTGCTCTTGCGTATGAATCGGGCTGGACGTAACAAATGATAGGGAGATATTAGATGAATTATAATCGATATTTGATCGATTGAGGTATTTCCGAGGATCTACTGCTGTGACGACTACCTGCGGATTAATAACGACGCCTATTAGGATCGTGTGGAATAACTCTCCCACAGAGAATCATGGGGCCGCTTGGCTATCAGTATACCAAGTCCAGCCGAAAATTCTACCTTAACTTAATTTAACTTATGTAGAAATATCTTTAATCTTTGTTATAGCTCAAGATAGGGAAGATGTAATAATCCGATAGAAATGTTGGTATAACAGTAAGTAGCAAACCCTTTTGAGTGTTGCATTTTGACAGGTTGCAAGGTGTGGGGGTGGAGCGATTTGGGTATTGCGGGTAGAGACCCTGAGGCTTGAGGGGCGGGGGGCCGAGGTGAAGCGGAGAGGCCAGGGTCCGAGAGCGCGGGGACCTTGCGATGGTGAGACGGGCACCAGAAGCCGCTACTGCCACTGTTGAAGGCGCAGTTGTCTACCGGCTGCTTCAAAGAGCGGTAGCCTTTCTAGACCAGTGCTGCGTCATCCCCGCGGTGACTCCAACGCCAGACTCGCACACCAACCAAAGCAAAGCACACACGCACAATTTCTTTTACTTATCGCTTCCATTTGGAAATCGAGTTATGGAGAGCTGCATGAGAATGGCTCACAATGTGCACGTGAACGGTTTGCTCATGAGTGCAAGTGCTACTAGCCCCGTTGATCCACAGTACATGGCAACGTTACAGAGGTATCTCCCCACCCTGGTGGATCATCACAAGCACCACCACAATGTTGCGGCAGAAAGTAAACATCATCAGGTATAAAAGTTGATCAAGTTGTATATGAGTTAGTAGGCAAATGAAAAGAGAGAGGCAGAGTAATTAAAATCTTAAAATATGAGAGTGTTTTGTATCTGTGTGGAGAAAAAGATACGCTTCTTGAATTATGCAGTAGTCAGTGTCTGTATCGGCGTTTCAAATCGCGCGCGCTGGAAATTTCAATTTCCAAATTAGGCTCCTCCACTGATTTGCATGTGTTGCTTCAAAAGTAATGGCGACAGTTATCTCTTCATTAGAATTCTCTCGAGTACCACTGTTGATTTAGTCACTAAAATACATTCGCGCTCTTGTCTCTATTCAACACAACATCCCACGCACAAAAAACCTTATTTGAAAAATGCTCTCTTCTGTTCTATCGAATTTTTCTTCTCAGATTCCAGTGACTTCAAGACCTCCAGTCAGTGGAACCATCGAAACGTGGGTTTTGATCCCGCCGGAACTATCACTGGTTGTCTCTACGGTCAACGAATCCGATCCCGGACGTCCATCCAAGGGTTCGAATCCTTCAACCCGCGTCTGGACTCGCGTTCCCGTGACCCAGGGACGTAGGTGGTCCCCGTTCCAAGGGACAGTTCGGCTTGGTGTTGTACCTTCCGACGACCCCATCTCCGAAGAAGACGTAAGTAGTCGGTTAGAGATTCTTGTTGAAAGTTTAAGTCAATTAAGTTGCAAACTGGAGGCGGTTGATGAAAGTCGACGCGAACTTAATTATGTAGAGAAAGGATGTCAGGAATTGTTTCAAATAGAAAAACTGCATGTCAGCCTCGATTTGGTCTATAGCATGATACCTTATGCACACACTTGCTGAAAGAAAATGGGAGATTTGGGGCCTTTTCAAGTCGACGAAAAAAAAAAATGGGAAGTTGTTAGTTAGCTGCACGCGATTCACTTGTTTTCCCAGCGTCAAAAGTTGTCTTAATATTTCTATTATTTCACGATTCCTGCAACAATGTCGTGAGAGTTGCGCATTTCAGCCCTTAAAGAGTTTGCGGCCAAGTGCAACTGCGTCAAACAATACGATTCCTCAGACAATCTAAAAGTCAAGTTTCCTTGCGTGATGCTCAATTTGATTCAGCAAAACTGATCGACAGTTGACGTCAATTGAGAAGTTCAATGACATTGTTCCCCACTATTCTGAAGAAGAAAAAGAAACAAAACTGGTTATTTATGGGATGGTTTTGAAAGACACCTTCAAGATTCCGTTCTAAATTCCGGTTTCTATACAAAAACACCGTATCACCCCCAGATGCTGAAATCATTGTTCATTATGGGCTTCCAGGAGAGAAAATCAGATTGAGGAAATTTCTGGGTTAGAAGCTGGGTTAATCATAACCAGAATAGCAAGACTTGATGTCCTGGCCGGATTTTCACGGCAACTCAACCAGTTTTGCTTTGTTATCTTCATCTCAGGTTCTGCGGGCTCAATGTTTCACCCGTCATACGCCTTTTAAAAAAACAAAATCTTCCCGTAAAAAAAAATTAAAATAAAACCAGAAACTTGTTTTGTATACTCCAGTTCTCGACGTCGAAATCTTCACCTCAACGTCAGGTTTGAACAGCAGATCTGACAGGAACAACTCAAGCGGTGATGTTGACAATTGACATTCATTGGCGTTTGTCATGAAATCAGTTTAAGTGGTTACATAAATCACCCCGGGAGAAGATATCGTGCGTGCGTCCAGTTTGATTTTCTCTCAAAGCAGACGACCCGCTGACAGCCGGTCTTCGGCATCCTGCGTAGTGATCTGGGTCAAATGAACGATAACGAGCTCAAGATAAAATCAGCTGAGTTATTAGTTCAAGTAAAGAACGTGATTTCTGAACATAAGCTCGATTCTCTCGAACTATACAGACGACGCTATGGTTCGTAACGATGATGAAGTCTTGAGAAAAGCTATTAGTCTTGTCTTTTTGTTGTCTACAGCAAACTTAATCAGCCCACGGGTTGTTGGATGGGGAGTTTTTGGTAATGCACGCACGTAGCAGCAGGTCACCGCAAAATCTTTAATGAAGTTCTCCGACCTTCTCGCCATAATTTACCCGCTTCTTTCACTTTTTCACTATTGTTCTAGATTATATCATTAATTGCAGCCTCGGTAGATCTCACTAATTTCCGATTAAGGTGACTTAGTTTGAAATTCAATTTTAGAGCTTTTTTGTGTGCCAGGTTCTCTGCGGTGTTGTTTCGACAAGCAATTTTTTCTGTATAGATTTTTTGTTGTTTTTAGTGGTTGGAATGCCTGGGCGCAGGTTGGAGAGACTCCTCTGTTATTTTTTCGCTGGTAATTTATGAGCTACTCTTTGCTTTACCGGCTGCTTCCTCCAGCTAATTTAATATACGACGCTGCAAACATGGCCGCAGCAATCTGGCAACCTTGCAAAGTTTTTTCTTCATTTTTTTTCTTACTCTTAGAAGATCATTCACCAGTCTTTCTCTGAGGATATGTTGTACCTCAGGACGCTGATTACTTGGTCTGATTATTCCATCCTTCCTCCAGTTAATCAGCAAAAGATCAGGATCGACTCGTTTTTTTTTTCTCGGTTGATGCTATGGAAAGATAATCTGGTTTTCGGGGAGCCTTTGTTTTTGCGAAGGGACTTCTTCCCATCGAAGCTGATTGGGAAACTGGAGAGACCTGACTGATACAAAATAGCAGGTAGCGACGAAATGTCACAGCAGTTTATCTTCTGGCCGTTATTAATATCTTTAAAAAACACAAGAAATTTTATGTATAACTTTGAAGACGAAAAGAAAACCTACCGGTTTTTATGGCAAATGAAAATACCGTAAAACGTCATGGATGTAGTCATGGGAGCAATATATTTCATTTACTGTAATACGATAAACATCCAAAAATTACACTTTTCTGTCACGGAATGGAAGAATAAAACTTGTAGCTCCGAGGCGAATCTCGTGAAAACGTCATAAGAGAAAATCATAGGACATTTACGAGAAATCATAGTGCCGATAGTAATTTACGACATTGCGTTTGGAACTGGAAAACATAGTGCCGCGAAATGGTCTGAAATAAACATTGTGCGGTGCATTTGGTGCGGTTACATTAGACGCCATAAAAATTCTAAAAATGTCTCGGCCTGTCATCGAGTGAGCGAATAAAAATAGAAAACTACAGTGCGAAAAAAGATAACAGAAGAAAATTGCGGTTTGATCGCTTACACGTGCGTAAAGAGTTGTCTGTCTGTGTCTGTATGGAGAAGGTCAGGCGGTTTGTGCGAGTTGTTAGCCCCTTTTTATGGAGGCAAATTGGCCATCAGAAATGTGAACGGCTCTTTGGTGCCCAAAGACAGACATCTGTCCAATTGGACTACGAGCAACCGGGGAAATTGGCCAACTTGTTTGGTATGTTATTTTAAACGACCGCAAAATGCGTTTTCTTTCATCGTTCGTTGCGCATCCCATCAAGGAATAAACAATACACCCGAACACCGCAACCAGATCTCTTATCTTCGGCCTCTCTTTATACCAGCAAGTATTTACCCACGCGGAGAAACCTACTACCGCAAGACCGCGCCGTCCACTTGTCGGTCGTTTTGCAAATAAAACCTTGCATACCTCTAAACTACTCGAGATATAACTCAGGTTAAGTGTATTCAGAGTGAGATTAATGGGATTTTCATGTGCGAATTGCAGGTTCGTTACAGTTACGGTTGTTACGACGAGATAACTGAAGTTCACGGTTTGCGAGTCCGCCATTGCAATTGGGTGCGATTTCTCCGGTCTTCCGCCATTTTCACCGCTGAAGTTAACGTCGTCTGCTCCAAAGTTAAAGGTATGCTCTGCCCTCTTCCCTTTTCTTTGCCAAATGCGATTGCTGTAAGCCGGAGAAAATAGAAAATAAAAGTTGCACAGTTGGCCAGATGGCTGTTATGGAAGCTGTTCACGTAGTCGTTTCTAGTTAGTGTTTAAAATCAGTCAAGTCTAAGTAATGACTGTGATTATATTGCTGCTGATGACCAGGTGAACCGGTGTATGAGGCAATTAGACCTATAGCAGCCCAGACAGAGCTGGTCGTCTTCTACCTCCCAGGTTTCAACGACGAGGAGCTTTTTCTACCTGCCGTACGATCCTTGCGTTCCTCTTTATTCCGCCGTACCATGGGTCTTATTCTTGAAGGTAAACCGTATCTCTTGAGTCATTAAATATTCATACAAGATTTCACTCTTCTTTTATGTATTCATTTTCGGATTTTTTTTTCTTTTTTTTTTAACTGTGGAAGCAGATAGTCCGTTGGATCTTTCAATCTCGCTGCTGTCGCGTGTTCTTGTCCCTCAACCGGGAGGAACTTCTGGTTCGGACGGGAGGCAGTCCGTGTCCAGCGAGTCCACCGCCTCTTCTGCCGGTGAACCCGAACCCGAAGCGTCGGCGATGACAGCAGGTGCCGGCCGGCCGACCCGCCAGCGACCCTTACTACCTTGCCAAGTGTGTGGCAAAGCTTTCGACCGACCTTCGCTGCTAAATAGACACATGAGAACCCATACAGGTAACTTGAACGCTGACACCAGTCTCTAACTCCATAGGGTAGAATCGATTCGATTAGCCACCAGGTCATGCTTTATAAGCTCAAGACATGTTGTTAGATTAACGACATGCAAATTGAATTACACGTTTGCCTTTTTTGTGCAGGGGAGAAACCACACGTGTGTGACGTTTGTGGCAAAGGATTTTCCACGTCAAGTTCGCTGAACACTCACCGTCGCATTCATAGCGGCGAGAAACCACACCAGTGCCCAGTCTGCGGTAAACGTTTTACCGCCTCTTCAAACTTGTATTACCACCGAATGACGCATATCAAGGTAAGCAGAACCCATTTTACAGACCTATGTGCACTGATTACTGTGAAAAAAACTAGTTACATCCCCTATCTATCTTGCTCGGGCGAGTTATACAGTCGAGTTCCAGAAGAGATGGAGCGCTCGAAAACACGAGAGGAGAAAGTAGAAACGAGAAATGAACTGGTGTAAGAAATGTAATGTGTTCCTCGAGGCTGAGTGGTTGAAGATGGCTGTGTATTTATTTGTAAACATTAGGTATGGAACCCAACTGCAGGCGAGATACCACGTACAAGCGTGTCATTAACCAGTGTATCATTAATTAGACGCCCAGTAATTACTCATGACTTCTGTGAATAAAATTCTACTTTACCAGTTCGTATAAGGCACCGTTGTTGACCTCGGGAAGGATCACATCATGGCCGCCAGTCAGGGCATCTCATTTTTTCGCGAAACCTCCTTAGCCAAAAAGCATCATTTGGCAATGTGTCGGAACTGAACAATATGACAAGTCAGAAACTTTTACGTGGCACGGTTGCATACATAATTGGCACATTCCCATGTTTGCACTTGACTTGAATAACTTTTTGAGACACGGTTTGTACGGATTCCCGGGCGCGTGCCGTTAACATTCAAATTTCTCTCGGTGAAAATCTTCGTTACCCGAGCGGCAAAAATTGATTTATTGGCGCATTTGTTTTGGAGATTAGCTCGTGATTTCACTATAAAAATCATCGCACTAATTATATATGCAAACTCAATAAACACAAGCCGCTGGAAAACATAAAACAAACACGAAAACAGCCGCGTGCTCAACGTGTTTACCGACGTGATGCGCAGCAAAAACCCCCCGAAAAAAAAAGAAAGAAAAAGAAATGGCCGACAAAATTTTCGCTAAAATCGTTTCAAGCCACGCCACTGTCGGAAAATGAAATCATCCATTAAATTTTCACTGTATAATATACGCATAATTAATTATCTTGACACTTCGCTGTCAATTGCCCACTCGAGAAGAAAACACGAACGAACCGGATCAGCTGTTTCAACATGGCCGCCTCTCGTCTTCTGTTTTTTTTTTTTCGTTACCTCAAAAATCGATCATAATCACGCGGCCATTTGTTTAATCCACCTTAGGCGAAATTCCTCATGCACAGCATAAAACTTAATCATAATTGATTCAAGTTCGTTTAAAAAATTATCAGAGTTTATTGCAGTACCGTTTTCACGAGTTACCAGCAGCGCCTCTAGTGACAGATCTCCGAACTACGTCCTGATTTTTTTTTTCTCTCGAAATTTCAGATTATTTATCTTAAATCTGAAAAGTTTGTTAAAGAAGACCAGTTTTTCCCCTTTGATGAAAGAAATGTCGGTTAAGTTATTTTTTTTTTTTTTTTTTTTTTTTGTTCTAAACATATATTTAAGGTTAGTTTTTGTGTTAATAAGAGAGAGAACAAAAAAAAGAATGGCGCTTTCTAATCTTGTGTTTTGACTGGGGGATTGGCTCGTGTTCTTTTTCGAATCGAACGCGTTGGCAGTTGTTCTTTCCTCGCGAAGAACGTGCAGCTTTCGCGAGTGGAGGTGGGGAGGACGCCTGGTTCGACTTCAGACTTGTTTTGTTGTTTTTTTTTTTCATTCGTATTGATTTAATGGAGGGCTTTTATCAGCTGAAGAAGTGCAGCACAAATGGAATGTAAACATTCTCTCGCCACGATAGGACAGATTCCAAAGCCGCGTGTTCAGTTCGAAATAGCATTGCTCGTTATTAGAGGGCTCCATTTAACATGAAGACTTTGAAAGCAAAACCGGTTTCTCTTCGACTCGGCCCATCTCAAGTCTGTTTGGGTAAAAGTATACCGTTATCAGGGATTTACTCCGTAATGATTGCAAATGGTTCTTCTTCGACTGTGTTCTTTTACTTTGTTATCATGGTGGTTTTAACAGTTGGTGGATGTTTATTTTTGCAGGAAAAACCGCACAAATGCGCACTCTGTTCCAAGTCGTTTCCGACGCCCGGTGACCTCAAGTCGCACATGTACGTGCACAGCGGTTCGTGGCCTTTCAAATGCCACGTTTGCAGTCGAGGATTCAGCAAACACACCAATCTGAAGAACCACCTCTTCTTGCATACAGGTCAGTACTTGTTCTTTCTTCTTCGAGAAATCTAAATATTTAATTCATTCATTCCGTGTTTGTTCAAGTGAGAAGAGACTGTAGTTATCAGCGTGTTATCCGTTGGTTATCTGCCGTGTGTGATTATGGATACACCACACGCTGGCAGCTTATTAACGCAGAGTTTATAATCAACCCTTGCCATGTGAATGGACGTGTGGAAAAATTTAATATTTAATTAAATTGCTCAAACAATTTTCGACTCCCATTATATGCGGAACCTGCATTACAGGTCATCTCTCATCACGGCTGGCGGTCTTCGTACACCGACATAGCTCTTATCCACTGTTATCAACCTGTTATCATATGTTACTAAGTCCTTACAGACGAACCTATCACTCTTATCAACAGTTATCGCCCATTCTTACGTATTATCGACTATTTCCAGCTCACCCAGCTGACCTTTTCTACTGTTATCCACTGTTGACAACCTGTTATCATAGGTTACCAAGTCCTCACAGATCATCCTAGCACTCTTATGAACCGTTTATCGGCTACTATCACTGTTATTGATCGTTTTTGATGGACTTCGATGACTTTTCTACTATTATCTATGTTAACAACCTGTTATCATAGGTTATCAAGTCCTCACAGATCATCCTATCACCGTTATCAACTGATTTCACCTATTCCTACGTATTATCGACTGTTTCCAGCTCACCCAGCTGACCTTTTCTACTGTTATCCCCTGTTAACAACCTGTTATCATAGGTTATCGAGTCCTCACAGACGGACCTATCACTGTTATCAACTGATTTCACCTATTCCTACTTGTTATCCACTATTTCCAGCTCACTCGTATATCCTTTTCTACCGTTATCCATTGTTAACAACCTGTTATCACGTGTTACCCAGTTATTCTTTCCAAGTTTCGAGAGTCTCTGACCTTCTGAGGCCCATTCAAGTTAATTATTACCTTGGAAAACCAACAAAAAAGATTATAACATGTTTAAGCAACATCGTGCAAAATATGGTTCTGCGGTCTTGCGAGCAGTTATCTGGAGTTATCAACTGTTATCAAGGGTTATCAACCACTTGTAAGCGTGTATTCAACAGCCAGTAGTGCGATGCTGTTTACTGTAATCAGTTGTTATCAGGTGTTAACTCAGAAGTTGTAACCGTACTGAACTTGTTATCCCGATAGAAAAGTCATACGGTTGAGTACCGAATGACTAGGTAGCTGAACGCTAGCTTCCCTCTGAATCACTAGCTGAATAGTAGCTGAACTCACTTTAATCACTAAAACTGAACCCTCTGAATAGGGTGTTGAATACTGCATGACTCAGTTCTTTCCAAATTCGAGCGTACGATCCGTGTGAAAGCGGGCCAGTTTCACACTATCATCTAGCTGAAACCATAATGGTCATGCATCGTTCGGGGGTTATTCAAATGTGTGGCTAGCGCATCATTTTTCTATCGAGTATCACATGTTAACAAAGCGTTATCGCCTGTTATCACTTGTTATCAGCTGTTATCGTCGTATTATTAAAACTAGTGGCCTCTCTATCACCTATCGTCACAGTATTAACACGCGTTATCATGTATTATCAGTGGTTACCATGGTTTCGATATGGTGCTGGGGCCCTGCTGGTGGGTGGTATAGTTGGTTGTTGAGCAATTTAATTTGCTTGGCGTTGTGTCGTTTTTCACATGCTGCGCTTCTCAATGCATTTATTCATAGACTCTCCCAAAGCAGCGATACACTTTCATGCAAATACGTACCAAAAAGGGTCCGATACTCAACCTAACTATTTGCACTACTTCAGTAACTAACGTTGTTCCAAGGGGTCTGAAACTCCGAGGAAAGGTGTACGAAGATTATCTGATAACGTATGATAACACGGAGATAACATAGAGATAACAGGTTGATAACAGTGATAACATGACCGAGGTGTACGGAGATTATTGGGAGTTCCGGACCCCTTGCGTTGTTCGATATATCGAGACACCTTGCTTTTGGTACATCGATAATCGATATTTAAGTACAGAAATCATAATGTATCGATAATTTCATGGTATTGACGTTCATTTATGCATATCGATACCCAATATCGAAAGTATCGATATAACGAGATAGCTTGATTTTGATTATTGATATCGATATCTAAGTACAAAAATCGCAATATATGGATAATTTAGTGATATCGACATTTGTCTATGTATATCGATACTAGTCGTATCGAAAATGGCGATATAACTTTCGTCCGATACAGGACAACCCTTTAAATAACGAAAAAACTGCGTTTTTCCCAATTTTAACCTGAGATGGGCGGTTTGACAAAAGGTTTAAGCCGGTTCAGAATCCGTTCGAGGTGTTCAGACTTGTTAACGGTTCTGTTCGGTTTACTTCGGTGAGTACATGTTCATTTTCGGTTCAGTTTCAGAATTTAGAATCAGTCCTTTGGATGCTTACATTTCTTTTTATACTGAACCGTGTCTGAACCTTTTAAAATGGTTTGAATTCGGTTCGGCGGTTCGGCGCACATATATTTCTCATAACTTTTCGTATTGTAAGTTCGATGTTTGGCGTGGGAAGTAATTTTCCCACGATTGGGAAACTGGGGCAGGGCTGGAGATGTGCGGGAGCAAAGTGACGCAGGGGAGGCGATGTAATTTTCACGCGCAGCGGGCAGCGCCGCGGTCGCAGGGGCAGATGAGTTGCTCCTTCCCCTGGGTCAGTGAAAACAATAGCCACATTCAGCCGCCATCGCCAACCTCTCCTTGAAGAACTTGTGTTCTGCGCTCATTTGAGAATCGTGGGGTATTCCAGGGGATTTTAAGGGAACTCGTGGGGTTACCCTGGGGATTTGTAAGGATTCTCTAGGAGTTTAAGGGATTTTGGCGGGATTTTCGAGGGATTTTCGAGGGATTTTCGAGGTTTTTCAAGTTTCTCAAGGGTTTTCTTGGGCCTTTGTGTAAGCTTGGGGATTTTTTTGGCAGGATTTTCGAGGGTTTCAAGGTTTCCTACAGCTTTTCCTGGGCATTTTTAGATGGTTTTCTGGTGGTGTGATGTTTTTGTGGAATTTTTGAAGATTTTTGCAGGATTTCTGAGGTTTTCGAGACTTCTCAAGGGTTTTCGTGGGCCTTTCTGCGAGTTTGAGAGATTTTTCAGGGTTCCGGGGCTTTCCGCGGGATTCCGGTTGGGATTTCTTTGTTTCTCGATGTTGTAGGTCCTTGGGGAAGTGGGACTGGAAGAGATTTGGCGGTATGGATCATTGGAAGCCCCACGGTGGGAGAGTGATGAGAGCCTCGAGGTGAGTTGGGAATCGTGAACCCCACCCAAAACAAGACGCTGGGAAACTCCGTGGGAAGCTTCTTTTGATACTGTTCTTATAAGAACATATCCACAAGGGGCTGGCAACTCCCAAGAATCTTAAAAGAATCTCTCCGCAAGATTCTTGTTCAAGATTCATGGAAGAATCTCTGGTTGACAAGCGTTTAATAAAAAATGAAATCCCAAAGTTATTTTATTCCCTCAGATTACGAGTGTCGTAAAACTTAAGTCTCCCAGCAGAGAAGGTCATCCCAACTGTAAAATACTTAAACAGGTTATTTATCATTATCTATTTTAATACAGTGCTATTATGATTCATTTTAATAGTTTAATGTTATTAAAATAACAATTCGTAATCATATGTAGTACAGGTAGGGTCATTAGTGTTTTCCCGTGGGGGGGTTTAGTTGTATGGGAAATTGCAGTTTTCCCGTTCGGGAAAACAACTTTTGGGAATGGGAAATTATTAGTCCGTATATGGAGGGATATTATATTGCTGTATTATATATTTGTATTATGGATAATCTCCCTTTAAAGTCGTAAAAACCTTTTCCAGTTAGGATGTCATCATCAGCCGGGTGATAACCGATGATAACAGTCGATAACAGGTGGGATAACAACCGAAAATGTTAATCGCGTGCGAGAAAATGTGTGTCAGTGGCAGGTTCCATTGGCTACGCACGTGGAAGGGAACCAGTCCCCACACCAACCGGGTTCGTAACCACCTTCGATGATAACAGGGTGATAACAGGGTGATAACCTGTTATCACACAATCAACCCCGGTGTTAAGAATCTCACAGAACGCATTACGACGAGAAAAATCACAATGGCGTGCAATTATACTATCATGACGAATCTGGTTCTCTTTTATTGCAGTTTTTTTTTTTGAGAAACCAAAATTTCACGTTTTTTTTTTTCTCTCCCTGTAAAATTTTCAACTTTTTCTTTGTTTGGAGTCTTTTGTTTTTATTCTGGAATAAGTTTTCTCGTGAAAAAGAACGGCCGAATTCTTGTTATGGAACAACTGGCAACGTTGCGTGCGAGGCTTCATAGCTAATGGGCGTCCACCTGCGAAATTTTCTTCACAGTTTTTCTCCTTCTAACTTTTTTTTATTCTATTCCGGAATAAAAGAAAAACAAAAAAAAGAGGTTCAACCAAAACTTTCATCAGAGATTGTGTTATCAAGTGTTATCAGTGCGATTGTGAGGATGATTAGAGCTGAAACGTGAAACGGCATACTGCAATTAACCCTTATGGTGAAGAGCAATTAGTCTAATAGGAATCCTCCGAGTAAGTGTGTGGAGAACAGGGTCAAAGGTCACCGAGACGGTGTTGACCTCCAATCAAAAAGGTCACGCCTGTAATATCAGTCGGCTAAACGGCCAACTTAATTAAGCCGCAAGGTCAGAGGTGGCGCTGATAACAACTGATAACACGATTTTGTGTAACGACTCGGGGTTTAACGATTGTGTACGGGGTTGAACGTCGGCTTCCGTTTCGACTTAGCGCCATGACTTAAGAATCTTGCAAGAATCTTGAAAGAATCTCTGAAGAATCTTGCTGCAACAGTTATGTTTAATTCGTCCGGTTCAGGCCGACGATTTATTGGGTGTTTGGAAATAAGGGGACACGAAATCAATAGAAATTTTCATTTGAATAGTTAGATGAATAGTTTGAATAGTTGGTTTTGTTTCAGTAGTGAATAGTTACCATTGTTCATTGGAAATCGACTATCGATGATGCAGCGGAAAATTGCCTTCCGGTTAATTCGCCGACAACAATACGAAAACCCCCCGGACAAAAAACCCTAAAACGAGGGGGGGGAGGGTCCGAAGATTATTTGATAACACCTGATAACACCTGATAACACTCTGATAACAGAGTGATAACACTGGACGTTACGGACTCTGAAACAAAAATGAACTTTTTCAGATTAAAAGAACCAAAAAAAATGGGGGAAATTCCTTCAGAACGGAATTAATCGACTAGAAACTATTGTCTCGCGTCCAGGAATCAGTTCGGACCGGCTTTGAGTCAAGTGGACTCATTATGAGTCAAGACGACTCACCTTTGTAAACTGAAGTAGCATAGATTCTAAACCAAGTTATAGCTCATTCTCAGGTGAGTCAAGTGGACCACAGTGTCACTATGAGTCAAGACGACTCACTCTTAAAATACTGAAAAAAGTAGTTTTGAATAATCTGTACTATAATTAACTATTAATAAAACAGAACTGGTCTAGTAAACTATTTTAATCTTCATAACTATATTATACTGTACCGTTAGATATAATGAATGCACTATAATTAGATTATATATTATTATAAGATGCGATATTATCAAAGCATATGATTAATTACCACGAGATTAGGTTCTTCTTCTTCTTCTGCTTCTGCTTCTTGGTCTTCGTCTCCGCTGAATTACCGGAAAGTAAAAAGCCGGCAGCCATTGTTGTATAAAAACGACAAGCTGCAATTTATTCTTACTCTGGATTTCATTTCTCGAAACACAAATGAGAAATTAAAAGAGACGCCAGAAAAAAAATTAAAAAAAAAACACTGGATAAAAACAGGGTTATTACTGACATTCAGCCAGCGGCCATTAGGGTTTATAAGCCTTTATCTGCGACCTGCTAAATGATATCTAATACTTTATTGCTCTTTTCCGCTGCCATTTGCGGCTCCCATTGTAAACACCTTGGGAAAATAAGACATTTATCCCCATTCTCAACCTGGTGACGCCGACAGCCTGTTATCAATAAGTTATCAAGTGTTTTCAGCATAAGTTGTTCTGAGAAGTTTCAAAGGGGTATTGATGTTGGATGATTGTTAGGTACACACGCACCGGAAGTGCTCGTTTATCGGTGGCAAGGTCAACCGAGATCGTTTAGTAAGTACTGGGTATAATCGTAAGAATCTTGTCGTGAATCTTAAAAATCTGGAATTTTGAGTGGTGACTTTAACGAGCGACCTGGAAGAAGCTGCGGTTCAAACCAGAAGCTCGTAACTCTTTCATTGCAGAGAGCTTCTGGTTTTCACCTCTGACCCCCTCAACTTCTGACCTTTGACCCCCTCTGTCAACTTCTCTGACGCAATCCCCAAAGCCTTAATCATTAGAAACAATTAGAGTCTTGACTCTTAGAGAATCTTAGTTATACGAATCTTGAACTGATAGCAGACGATAACAGTGGAATGGTCTGGTTGGTTTCAAATGATCCAAGGGGTAGGAAAGTTGTTAACAGAGGCAGAAAACTTTGTGTCCGAACTGCGGGTGTCCGCTTGTCCGTCTCTGCAGGACGCGGACAGTTTCGTGACTCAGCATCTTCCAGGACTTTCGATCAGAAACCAACCGGACTGGAGACAAAGAAGAGCAAAAAAGTACAAGAAACGCGGACAAATGGAAGTTTCACAAGTTTCTTTTGTGGATAATCGGAACACCCTCTACTCTTTGTTATCAACCCTGTTATCAGGTGTTATCGTCTGGTATCATCCCAAGATTCGGAGAAGTGCTCGAATCGGTGACTTGGAAAGCGTTTGATATGTGGCCTGGGGAAAAGTTCCCACATGTCTGTGCGCGCATCTAGCAGGTTTTTATCTTTTCTATAATTTTTCTTTTACGATACGTTTTCTGGGCATGTGCAGGAATAAAAAAGGTGCAATAAATGTGGAAAAATAAAGCAGAAAAGCAGGAAAATTCTCACAGGGCAATTAAGCGCGTCCATAAGCCATAAAGCTAGCAACCAGTAGACGGGCCCCTGCTTTTAAGCGCCGCTTTGTGCAGCCGCACACAACCCGATCAAACGAAAAACCCCTTGGTCGTTTTCCACTCAAAACAACACAAACAAAGCCCAACATTTGTCTTCCACCGGCCAAAAACAAGCAGCACCTACTTTTTGTCAATTGACGTCAATTGATAATGGTTTCCTTCTCGCTACACTAGTCCTGGCCAGAAGCTTAAGCCCTACCTAATGGCCTCAGTGAAGCGAAGACGATTGAAAGCCAAGTTACTGAAGCTTCCCAAAGTCTTCCCAAAACTTCCCATGCCGTCACTAAGGGGTCTAGAACTTATGGGAATGTTGGGAAGACTCATGAGATTGTTATGGGGACTTATGGGAACATTGGGAAGACTTATGGGATTGCTGGGAAGATTTATACCAATGTCGTGGTATTGCGGGAAGGCTGTGGACACATATGGGAGTGTTGGGAAGACTAATGGGAGTCTCGTAAAGTTCACAGGACTATTTTAGGACTCCACTGAAAAATTTGGGAAGTCTGGGAAGCTCGAGTCAAGTCCACATGTAAATCCAGTTACATTCAATGCAAAATAAAGTGATTTAGGTATCTGACATAGTCTTTCTGAGGTTTACATAGTGTATCTTCCCAAGTCTAAATATAAACATGGTGGAAGTTGGTAGAAAAGGGTGAATAGCTAATGAGATGACCATGCGAGCATAGCAGCCGAGCCTAGCAAGGGAGTATTGCGGGGTGTGTCCCGTCCACATAAGGGAGGAATATGGATGAGACAAGTGATATTCTTAATGGGTGCCAACATGTCTTAACTCAACGATAAGCTTTCTATTAAGTCCCTTGCCTACAGGCTTCAAAAACCCAAAGCCTCAATTAAGAGAGGATTTCTTCATAGGAAAAAAATCGTAGAAAACTCCTGGAACATCCTGGAATTTTCCCCGAATTTTCCCTGATTTTCCTTGGAGATTTGCTTCATATTTTTCGGTATTTTTTTTTTTTGAAACGGATGATTAAAATGCGATGATTTGTCGGTATAAAGGAACCGATAGCCTCATGAAGGGCCCTCATTACTCAAAGGGGTCCCAGCTACATTCAATTAGCATAACGGTCAGATAGCGTGTAACTCCCCTGTAACAAGATACACCTTGGCCCGTACAAATCAATTAATCGGAAAATCCACTACAATATATACATTAAGGTATAAACAATAACTAGATTTCTATCAAAATTATACACTAATCATCAAGTAACCAGTGCTTAAAACTTAACTTCTGTACGCGGTGTATATAGAGTTGGACGGATAAAGGGTTACGAGGAGGGGCTATAGAGATAAGTGGGCGTGTCAAGGGTCAGGATAAGCCACGCCCTTTTGGTGGGATGGGAGGGTCTTGGTGGGGATGACGTCATCGATGACAGGGATCCATTAATCGTTCGGGGAAATAATTGGCAGCTCAAACTATGGCCGATCCTATCAGCTGCTCTTGGCCCTTCTCTACACACACAAAAAAACTTAAAATAAAATAACTGATGATTTAAGAAATATTTATTGAATGTAAATATAAGATCGTCACCTGTTATCACCTGTTATCAGTGTGTTATCAGCTGTTATCAAGGTTTTTTTTGCGGGGCATAGTTCTGGTGAACCCCCATTTTTGGGATCAGAGCAAAGTCGTTTGCATTTGTAATGAGACAAGTGCAGAACAATAAGTCACGGGGTCCGCAACTCTAGCGATAATCTCCGCACAGCCCTGTGTGCAGTTATCAGTGTTATCACCCTGTTATCAGATAATCTTCCCTGTCCGAAAACAGTTGCAACCCGGATGCTTTCCCTTCTACGGACACCTTAAACGACACTCTCCCATAAGCTTTTATCCGTTCCTTACGCCTCTAAACCACTGATAATACGTAATAACGTATGACAACACTATGATAACACTAGATAATAGTCCTGTGCTATTAGGAACGGAGAAAAAATGTTAAACACAAGTTGAAAATGATATCTGCAATCTGGCAACGTCGCAGCGCCCTGCGTTTTTATTGCGGGGCGGCAGATTCAAATTTCCAGATCGCAATCACTGGCCGCTTCAACTGATAATTTACCTGTCCACAGTCTTTCCCATTACCCAAGATACAGCACAGCTTCTTATTACCACCACAACAACAAAAAATCTATGGACAAAAACTATGCAAAAGATTGGGATTATTATTAATAGTAATATAATATTTAATATGAATACATTGTTTTGTAAAAATGAATGGAAGGTGTCCCTCCAATCCCGTCCAAATATGGACGCGCGAAAAGCTTTCGAATCTGATCGGAGATTCTTATTGTGATTCTTTTATGATTCCTAAAATGGCTGCCAAAACACCGCCCTTGTGGATTACTGCACAAGCCCTTTATACGTTATTTGTTAATATATAATAATAATTCTCGTAGTACGAGTCACATTACCAGTGTCTTTCCTTTGCGGTACTGAAGTTTTTCTTTCTCCCAGAAGTGGCACCATATGGGAAAACTCGTTGGGAAATGGTTTTTGTGGTGGTGTGGGATAATAGATGAGCGACTAGATTGTTTAGCAAAGGCTTAACTGTCATTAATTTGAATATTTTTTCTAATTTGACAGGTGATAAGCCCCATGCGTGCGAGCTGTGCAACAAGCGCTTCGCCTTGGCATGCAACCTACGTGCTCACATGAAAACACACGAAGGTAACATTCATTCAACTTCTTTTGTAATTTGTGCCAAAGAATTCGCGAACACTTGGTATGGTGGCAACGCAGCTTCCTCAGGAGCAAAAGGTCTCGGGATCGAATCCTAAAGTTCCAAGAAAAAAAAAGTGATAGTCTCATAAGATTCTAACGTATTCTATGTCATTTATATGGACAACCGTTGCGTTACCATAGCAACTGGGTGCCAAAATTTTAACCCCCATCACATTGCTACCTGCTTATTACGAGCAGGTTCTTTCTGACCCATGGGGTTTGCAACAGCAACTAAAAACTCCTATCCCCGTTTCAAATCCCATGACTCTTGACTCTTAAATTTTAAATTCCAACGTTATTTCAATGAATCTTAACTTCGTAGGGATTCAGGGGCCAAAATTCTTGACTCTAGGACCCTTATAGTTGACGAATGTTGCAAGTTTACAGACCCCTGATGTTTCTGCCCCCCATTTAAGGGGATTTTTATTAGCCGCACGGTAGATGTTTGAAGAAATACGAAGGGCCCTGCCCTGTTATTTGACGCCATTGGGGCCCTTTGGCATAATTTCGCGTCCACTTGGTAAGGGTCCAGTCCCCTGAATGGACCCACACCATCCACGTTATCTCTGTTATCCTCTGTTATCATCCGTGCTGTTCCAGAAGACTCGTTCAACCACCGAAACACCTGAGAAAGGTCCTGAATCTTTTGGTCATTTTTCAGTGCGGTTTTAATGTTTGCAGTTGGCAAAACGACACACGTGGTAGATAGTAGTTTCTTTTAACTATTCTCTGTTGCAAGACAGTTGAATATTTAGAGTTTTTCTCTGGGGAAGAAAAAAAACGAGAAACTCTTTGCCTTCAGCTTTCGAGTCTCCCTACCTTCTTATTAGAGACGGACACTAGCGGCCACTTTTTGCACTGCACCAGCGTGGTCCAGTCCAACGCAAGCTGATAACAAGAACAAGAATCCTCAAGATTCTTAAACTAAGATTCCTTTGTTAGGAGATATGGTTAGATGTTAACCGCAAAGAACGCAAAGTTGCGGTTACCATGGCAACTCGATACTTGATTTTGCGGTTTTCGTTTATTTTCTATTTATTCGCTGGTTTATTTCCTAATTAAAATTTTGTAATTTCCAACTTAATTATTGATATTATTAATAATATTAATAATTTTTTTCTGGAACAGGTGAACCGCAAGAGGAATGTAGTCGTTGCGGAAAGTCGTACCTCTTACCCAACAACAACAACAACAACAGCAACAACAACAACACAACAAGTGACACCGGTGGGATCTGCAATGACTGTGCTACAACCTCGTGCAACAACAGCAACAACAGCGACAACACTGCCGAAGACATCGACGTCGAAAACGAAGACTCCACCGCAGAAGAAAACTGAAAAAAAAACAAGAAAATTTAACTTTTAAGCGAAAAACTTAAATTTATTATAATTCTTTATTCAAATTAAATTTTGGTTTGGTTCGTTCTTTTTTCTTACCTCTGTACTCACCTTGTTATCAAAATGTTAATTTTTACTGTGTGTTTCAGTACTTTACGTAAAATACCAATTAATTAATTCACTGATTAATTAATTATAAATTATATTCATTTTCCTGATTTTTCGCATTCTTCTGATTCTTCTGATTTTTTTCTAGTCATTTTTTGAATTTTGTGTAATTTTCCCCCCACATTTCCCCCCGTTTTCCCACATTATTTTGCAAGCAGAATAAACTTTAATTGAGATCTAATCAAACTTAATTGACTAGAGTTCTTAATTATTATTAATAATATTAAAATATGGAATTATCCGAGAAAGTTTTCGACATAGATTGTAGAATAGAATAAAATTTAATTAGAATAAAATAGTGCGGAGTCACTGGATCCAATTATGAAGTTGAACGCGTCCACCCATTGTGACGGCCCATCAAGCGGGGCCAAAGGATCAGCCCAGATCCCAAGGATTCCCAATAAGCACTCAATCACAGAGTCATTCTCAAGATTCTTCAGTCATGATTCTTGATTCCTGAATCTTTGTAGTGCGTGACAAGACTGATAGCAGCGAAACTTCCAGAGCTTCCTTAAAGCTTTTTCAGCTTCCCGTAACTTACCACAAGTTCCCAAATATTGCCACAACTCAGCTCCCAAGCCTTCCCAAGGTTTCTCGGACCTCTCCCAATCTTTTAATTAAGTTAAATACGATTTACCAAACCTTTCTTTACACGCCACAGTCTTCCCACAGTCTTCCCAAGCCTTCCCAAGCCTTCCCAAGGCCTCCCAAGGTCTCCCGGACCTCTCCCAATCTTTTAATTAAGTTATATACGATTTCCCAAGCCTTTCTTTGGATCCCACAGACTTCCCAAGCCTTTCTTTGGATCCCACAGACTTCCCAAGCCTCCCCAAGCCTTCCCAGACCTCCTCCAATTTTTTTAAGTAAGTTAAGTACGATTTGTCAAACCTTTCTTTACATCCCACGGTCTTCCCAAACCTTCCCAAGCCTTCCTAAGTACTCCCAAGTCTTCCCAAAACCTCTCTCAATCTTTAAGATGTCGTACTTTAGTTTCCCAAGCCTTCCTTTACATCCCACAGTCTTCCCAAGTCTTCCCAAAACCTCTATCAATCTTTAAGATGTCGTACTTCAGTTTCCCAAGCCTTCCTTTACATCCCACAGTATTCCCAAGTCTTCCCAAAACCTCTCTCAATCTTTAAGATGTCGTACTTTAGTTTCCCAAGCCTTCCTTTACATCCCACAGTCTTCCCAAGTCTTCCCAAGCCTTCCCAAACCTCTCGCAATCTTCAAGTTGTCATACTTCAATTTCTCAAGCCTTCCTTTCCATCCCACAGTTTACCCAAGCCTTCCCAGACCTCCCCAATCTTTTAATTAAGTTATATACGATTTCCCAAGCTCTTTCTTTATATCTCACAGTCTTCCCGCGGTCTTTCCAAACCTATCCCAATCTTTAAGATGTGATACTTCGATTTCCCAAGCCTTCCTTTACATCCCACAGTTTACCCAAGCCTTCCCAGACCTCCCCCAATCTTTTAATTAAGTTATATACCATTTCCCAAGCTCTTTCTTTACATCTCACAGTCTTCCCGCGGTCTTTCCAAACCTATCCCAATCTTTAAGAAGTGATACTTCAATTTCCCAAGCCCTCCTTTAAATCCCACAGTCTCCCCACGGTCTTCCTTTACATCCTTATATCCTCCCAGGTCTTCCCAGGTCTTCCCAGGTCTTCCCAGAGTCTTCTCAGGTCTTCCCAGAGTCTTCCCAGGTCTTCCCAGGTCTTCCCAGGTCCTCCCAGGTCTTCCCAGGTCTTCCCAGGTCTTCCCAGGTCTTCCCAGGTCTTCCCAGAGTCTTCCCAGGTCTTCCCAGGTCTTCCCAGGTCTTCCAAGGTCTTCCCAGGTCTTCCCAGGTCTTCCCAGAGTCTTCCCCAGAGTCTTCCCACCGATTCCCCGGCACCAAATGATCGGTTGATTTGCTGAACAAGTGCGCGGAAGTCATAAGATACTCAAGGTACACGGAACAGCAGGTGCACAGGGCGTTTTCTTCTATAAAACCCAACAAATGGCAACACACCCAATTTCCTCTTTCCACTACAACCCCCCACTTTTTCCCCAAACTTTTTACGTTTCCCAACAGTTTTACTGTCCCCCCGCAATTAGTAATATTCCTTAACCGTTACCTTGTAAAAAAAAAAGGAAAAATTACCTGGGTATAACCTTAATTACTTGCAAAAGGGTCAGGAAATCGTAACAGTTTTCCCCGCATTTCCCCATTAACTTTCCCCGCTTCCCTGACCCCCCCCCCCTCTAGGTACCCCACGAGGGTTAAAAAAAACTCATCATCCGGTAAGTTTTATGATTTAATTTTTTTCTGGCCTGAAAAATTAGCTAATAATGACGCGGAAGCACCAAATCTTCCTGCAAGATACGTATTTCCACTCCAGTTCTGCCACGCAAACCAGGAAAAAAAAACAAAATATTTGATTTATTAATCAGAAATAATACTAAAATGTATTTAAAGTTGATTTTTTTTTTTTCAAGTAAACAGTGGTTCGAAAAATCATAAAAATCGGGTTGGAAATGATGGAGCGGTCAATGCAGAAGCCATTTTGGCTAAAGGTTATATCCCACAGTAATAAAGATATTCAGTGGCTATTACTCTTTGTAGTTCCCGCTTCACAGGTAGGAGTCGGCCATTTTGTCGTCTGTCGACCCCCGCCAAGCCCCCGGAGAACCTTCCCAAAAGTTCCCAGACCGTCGTGGGAACTTCTTGGGAAAGCACAAAGAAGAAGAAGAAAAAAAAGAGATTATCTGAGAACAAGTCAGCGAAAAAAAAAAAAAAAACTTCGTTAACCGAATGGCCGAGTGCAAAACTATGTTCCCTTCGTTTAATGACTCGTTTCAAAGGTTCCCAGAATCTGAAAATATCCCAAGTCTCAAAAAATTTTTGCACAAGTTATGGGAAGGAAAAACGTATTGGGAGGTACACACTTGCGCAGAGAGACAGTCCACAACTTATTGCAAACCCCGTTTATAGAAGAAACAACAACAATTATCACAGCGAGAGAAGTTGTCAGTTTAATTACTCTAGGTATTTCACAATAGACCATTGTAAACGGCTATTTACCACCCGTGAGTTTTTTTACGGCTAATGGTCTTCTAAACTGTTCCATCATCATCATCACGGTCGTCATCCTCATCCCTCCACCGCCAACACAGAACAGCGCAAACCCTGTACGAGTTTTAATCACACACATTCTTAGTTAATTTCATTTATGGCTGATTACTAAAAATGGCCCCCAAATGCAAATATAGACAAAAGCTCCAGCCCGGGTCAACAGTCACGAAGACATAAACAACGCACCGAGCACGAAAGCCATTCTTTCGCACAGGCGCATATAGAAGTCCAATGTTTTTTATTCTTTAACTCCCCATAACTTGGTTTTGTTCTTCCATCAACATTCCAAAGCTTTTAACGCACTGCAACTAAGTTACGGTCTCATTTCATCAAGTTACAGCTTATTCTCGTGAGCTGGTTCGCGTTTTCAGGCGCCATGCCGCTTTGTTATTGCGCGCAATACCATCTATGGGCAAATCCATAACTACGTTATGAAGCACAACAACAAACTGCTACACTTTCACGTTAATTTGCCTGATTTTCTCGAGAGGAGTGCTAGGGGACCACCTGCAGCGCTGGCCCAGATAATCAATAATTCATTAACTCTTTTGCTTTAATTAGCAATGCCAAGCTAAAAGCATGGGCGGTCTGAAGGGGGTTTTGAAGCCTTGCCAAACGCGATTATTCGCACTCGTGAAAAAATCCACCCAGTTCTCAGCTTTATCTCTCATCTGCTGCCAAAACGTGTTGTTCTTCAGGTTCTCCCTAGAGTAAAGTGCTTGTATATTTGAATCCAACAACCCATTTTTCATAAATTTTCACTTCAGCAGTTCACAACGGTAACAAAACAATAAAGTCGAGCTCAGTCGTCTTGATGGTCTTGCGAAGCACCGCTCTTCTTCTTGTAAGTAACAGCCAGCTCCTTGATTTTGGGAAGCAGCTCGTTCAGCTGGGCTCTGATCCTGGCGGCGTCTTCAGCATCACCTTTAGCCGAGAGGTCCTGAATCACCAAACCTACAGAAAATCTTGATTTTTCAGGGCCTTTTGGCAGTAGGGATAAAACACGTTACTTTGGAAAGTAGTTAGCAGCTGAGCGACTTCAGGAGTCAGATGGGGCTGCAGGAACGAGACGATCTGAGGCACGAAGCGTCCCGAAGCGTGAAGTGCGGTTTGCGTTACCGAGTGAAAAATAACGAGGACTGCAAGATGTAGGGCCAGCGCTGGGTCTTCCGCTGCACCGAGCTGTTCAAGCAACAACTGACGATGTGCTAACAATGCCGATCTGTTCACAAATTCAAACAGAGATCAATACAAAAATCATTCAAAATATGAAAGCAGTAGTTGACTTACTTGTCTTTTTTCTTGTCTGTTTTTCGTAAAGTTATCTCGCACGAACTCAGTGCCGACTCGAGAGCTCCGACAAAGTCCTCAACCGAGGTTCCCGACAATGATTTCTGCACTGCGAGTAAAGCCGGTCGAACACTTGCAGGCAATTCCTCAATCAACTTTTGCCGAGCGTTCTGCAAAACATTAAGGTTATTTCCCGCACGCTTTCTAACGATTACGAAACAAACTTACATCATTGGCGAGATCTTTGACATCGACCTCGTTGCCTGTGTTTTCCTGCGTCACGTAAACAAGCACCTCGCTGAGAAGCTCCACGCCGACAGAACGCAAAAGGTACTTGAGCAGTTGCTGCTGTACGTCTGTAGAACTGAACTGGTGAACAGCTTTCTCTCCCTATGGCCGAGTAAAAATCAGCTTTTAGTCACAATATTACGTGTTATTAACAATGTAAATAATTTTTAAGTGCTCATTGTAACATTTCCACTTTTAATTTTTCCCCCTTATCCCCCTTCCCTTATTTTCCTCCTTTTCCCCTCCATACCAGAACAAAAGGCTGTACTTCCAGATTTCCCCTCTTCCCTTATTTTTCCCTTTGTCAGACCCCATCTTCCTCTTTTTCAGGGAATTTCCCTGCAAAGTGGAAACACTGCTAATCTTTAGTTAGTTCTGCTCCAGATCCCTTCTGGTAAACTACCTTCCAAGCTGCTTAATAAATAGCATAATCGGAAACCACACTTCATTCATTCATTCACTACTACATACAATTTTGTAAACTTTGATCTTACGTGTCGCATCGTTTGAAGAAGCGTCTGAATCCTGTCCTGAAATTCTCCGTGAGTTCTACGCCTCTGTCCCGAAGTCGAGGCCACGTGAGCTTCGAAAACACTTCTTGCAACCTCCTGGAAACTCGTCGTCAGGGGCCTACAATTTTTAAACGCCATATTTTTTAAAAATTCTTAAATTTAACCAAACAAAAACTTAAAAATCCTGATTACCTCATAAGTTTTGCTGCAATCTCCTCGATCACTTCACTGGGCGCGTCTCGCAGACTCTCCTGCTCGCTCAGAATTTTCACGATGTCTTTCAACTTCATGAATTCCAGTTCCTGCGGCTGAAGAGTGGACACACCGCTGCTGGTAGTCGTCGGTTCGTCTTCCCCTGATTCGTCCGAGTCATTGCCTTTACCCTTCATGTATTTCTTCTTCACCGACTTGGTCTTGGTTTCGCGGCCCTGAGCGCCTCCGCCTGCTTTACCCTCAGCAGCTCGGCGTCTACGATCCTCCTTTTTGTCTCGTTTCTCGCCAGCCGCTGACGGCTCCGAACGACTAGGGGCTGCAGCGCTTTTCTTAGCGGCTAAAGCACGCGCCCCGCTCTGTGCTTGGACGTAAGCGCCTGATTTCACCACCTTACAACAACAAAGATTTACACTCGTTAGTTAATTGTTCTAGTATGTAAGAAAGCATTTACTTCTTCAGCTTTCTGCTGAACAATAGGTTCAAAGATTCGTTTGAGCCCCTGAACGAAAAGATCGCTAGCAACAACAGTATTTCCGACAACCACGGGCTGCACATTCCACGACCGACGAGAACGCAGGACCTCCTGAATCAACAGGTGAGCGTCTTCCTCGCTGAAAACGCTTGGTAGAAGTTGAGTTATGTCCGTCCAAGACGCTGTCGCCAGAGCTTCGTCTATTGCAGCTTCAACCTGCTGACGAACCGAGTCTCCCGCACAGCACGAAGTCAAGAAAACAACGTCGGGAAACTTTTTCTTGACGAGCGATTTTGGATCGCTAACACCAATTCGGTGTAAAGCGTCATATTCTGTGATGTCCATCAAGTATTATTATTATCTTAAATGATTTTTAAGTTAAAAGTGTCTAACCTAGATAGCCATTCTGCTTGAAAAAGCTTTCAATCCACTCATTCTGAGCTCGCGAGTAGCACGAAGGTATGTAAGTGGCTTTAGCAGCTTGACGCCCACCGCTCAGGATACCGTCCAGCTGACCCTCGCGGATCAGGTCCTCGACGACAGCTTGAAAGGCAAAACTGACAATTACTAAAAATATTTCTAGGATTAAACGTAATTATACCGAAGAAAATTCGCTCGGGAAACTTGAAATGCGATAGAATGGCCGAGACGGGCACAGGTTTAGTAATAGCCGATAACGCTCCACGAATGCGAGCTTTGTTGCGGGCCAGAAATCCTTCGGTGAAGAAAACGCGACTGTCTGTGGAGTCCTGCTGCCCTTGAATGATCGTCCCCAGTCTTGCGACAATTTGCTGAAAGCCAGAAATATTATTAATTTTTAAAAATAACTTCTTTAAAGGACTGGAAAAACTAATACTTACGTCGAGCAAAAATTCTGCGGGCAAGTCGTACTGCTTCGTCAAATCATTGACGGAAATTTGCCCCACTTGCTGTAAAGTTTCGTTGAATTCTTCGGCTATTCTGTCGAGATAGGATTTTTCCATCAACTGTCCCAAAACGAGGTTGACGTCCGAGCTCGAGTGGGCCAGTTCCTGCGCCCTGGCCTCAACCGAATTGTAACCGACATTCAAAATTTTGACCAGCTCCGTCAGGTTGATTCTCCCTCCGTGAACGTAGAGCTCGTCCTGGATTTCGCGAGATATCTGCTGTGGCGTTATGTACTCTTTACCGTCGTTCGTGTAGAAGATCTCAAGGAGCTTTAACTCGGTCAGTTTTGACACTATTTCAACGCAGTTTCTTTCTGACAACCTAAAAAATGATTAGCACGATTATTAAAGGATTGCTTCATGATATTTTGAACAAATTTTAAACAGCTGTTGATTTGTTACAAGAAAACATTCACTTTTGAACTGCAGTGCTGAGTTGGGCTCGCTGGAAATCAGCAGCTAGACGTTTGACTTCTTCCCAGTCCGAAGATGACATTTTGACGTAAATTTGACAATTGTTTAGAAAACGTCAAACAATTTAGATATTAATTGCAAGAAAGAGAAGGAGCACCTGTGACTGTTTCCACTTTCAGTTTTCCCTTTTTTCCCTTTGTTTTGCATCAGTTCTCCTTTTCCCCTCCTTGCTACATTTATAAGAGTGTTTCTAGATTTCCCTTATTTTTCCTTTTTGAGGCCCAATCTCCCCTTTTTCAGGGAATTTCCCTGCACTGACCTGATACGATCAGCTGCTGCTTTGCTGTCAACTTACTCACCGCATTGCCAGATTGCGGAGAAATATTATAAAATATTTAATTTCAATTTGACAGTGAAAATAAATAAAATTTATATCATTAAAATTTAATTGCTTCATTTTGATTTGTCAAGGGCATGGGTGCTATTTGTGCATGATTTATCATAGCTGGTATAGTTACGAAGGTCTCGATGAGAAACGCAGAGAAAGTTTCCAAGTACCTTATCGTAGAACAAGCTTTTCTTAATATTTAAAAGTAACGTTTTTGTATAGGCTGATACAAATAGACATTTATTGTAAATACCAGGGAAAAGAGAAAGATGCACGAGATCGACAATGACTAGAAAATGAGATGAGACTACAATTTTGTAAGCAAGATTTTTAATAAACGCAGGGGGCGAGATGAAATTTTTATTCTTGTTTGGTTCGAGGGTTTGACGTCTGGGTGGCAGTCGTTGCTTGTGCTGCTTTTTTCGCCTGTCGTCTGAGCTGCCACTCGACAACCAGACGGCAACACAGCATGAAGAAGAAAACAAGAGCAGGTGCTGTTCGTTCGAGCTTATCTTCCACCATCCAGTGCGAGTAAATGGCTCCAATGATCAGAATCAGTAGGGTGACGTTAGCAGCAATCTTCGATTTACCTGAAAACTAACAAATTAGTTTTGAAATCGTTACAAATAATGAATTCGTTACCATGCGGAATGAACGAGAGAATAATTCCGCATAAGATTTCTGAAGCGCCAACTGTTCGTCTGTACCATTTTGCAGAAATTTTGATGCCGAAGAGTAAGGTCAGCGGGAAAACCTTGGCGTACTTGACATACTCCTTTCTCTGTGTTAGAAAAGTGACATTAAATAAATCCACTGAAGTCTAGAATGCCAAATATTTCAGACATATTTTCATCGAAAACAAAGAAACTTTTCTACAGAAACTGAATGAAAAAACTTACGAGATCTTTGTGCAGTTCACGACTGAAGTAAGGAGTGAGTTTCAATATGCCCACAAAGATGAAAAAGAGGCCGAGAAAAAGCGACAGACTTTTCAGTACAATGGACGCCATTGCTGCGTTAAAGCAAAGTGACTAAGTGACAGATGTCTTTTTTCGAATAAAAGAAAGTGACAGCCACCAGTAGAGGTTGCCGCTAAACTGTAGGAACGTAAACAGAATCATAAATTAATTTATTTTTATTTTTCAATGGAAGCGTGTATTGTTGGCTTCAATCCTCATCGAGATTATAGCCCTCAAACCTTTATATACGTAAAACAGTTTTCTTAGTAGAGAAGTTATGTTAATAGTCTTATCTAGGTGAATAACTATGTTGTAAGTGATAAAAAAGAAAAAGGAGAAAACGTTTTTTCAATTAATTTGAAATACTATAAATACTTGATAAATTTCTCATTATATTTATTTAATTTTGCCTGTTTTGTACATTCAATATTTCGTATAGTGATCTGACGAAATTCACACAAATAGTACTTATTATTGCCGCTAGGTGGCGTAACTATCACACGAT
Organism: Eulimnadia texana; assembly: GCA_002872375.1. Classification (NCBI taxonomy): domain Eukaryota; kingdom Metazoa; phylum Arthropoda; class Branchiopoda; order Diplostraca; family Limnadiidae; genus Eulimnadia; species Eulimnadia texana. The sequence goes on from NKDA01000001.1 coordinate 18,485,425, forward strand.
GTTTTCCTTTCGAACCTGATGTTTTTTTCTTATTTCTTTGTGTCCTCTCTAGAACTGTAGAATAAATATTTACACAATCAGAAGCTTCTGCAGCGTCCTTAGCTCAGTTTGTGCTAAAAATTTTCTGTGCAAAAAAACTGGCAAGTTTGCAAATTATAGCGTAGCTTGAACCGTCTTAAACCTCCAAAAAATCACGTACGCTTATGTGTTGACTCATCCAAAGATAAAACTTTTTAAATTGATCCCATCAGTCTACATATAAGGCAATATCACCAGAAAAGGGAATCTGTAGGCCATAATTTGTTTCAATGAGTGCTTAAACTGATAAGGTGTAAACATTTATAATAGCTACCGAAACCAAGAATGTTACTGGTACTCCATGTGTTTCTTTACTCGAGTCTCGAGTAAACAAAGGCAATTCATATTTAAGTAAGTTATGAAATAGTTCTGGTTGTCTTTTGTCCTTTTATTTCTGAAATGTCATGGAATGTAGCCTTGGTAGTAGCAGCTGTAAGCTGAATACTAATTTTCTTTTAACCTTTTGTTACCATATAAGGAATAGGGGATATGCCTGTTGGTTACAACTGACTTCCAAGGCTTTTCAGTCTCAAACACCAAATTCAAAGAGGATCTTATGCAACAGGAGCTTTTATTTTGTATTTTACTTTTTTTCCTAATAGGTGTGAATATGTTTTGATCATCTCGAGAAAATGACGGTCACGCAGCAGTCGACCCCCGAAGAAATTTTTGACAGATTCTGCAATGCTGTAACTTTTAAATCTATTCTCAGCCTCCACTGCCAGTTATGCGAAATCGCGAAACTAAAACCCACGTTTCTGCCCAACTTCTATCCAAAACTCAAAGTAATTGAACTTTTATTACTTTATTTAGTTCATAATTTATTTATGTTATTTTTACAGGAAAAACTAAATTCGTGGAAACCTCAAGCCTTGTGGGCCAAGTTCGATAAACGAGCCTCGCATAGGTGCTATCTGCAAGGCAAAGCCTGCGTTAACTCACGAGTAAAATAATAAATGATATTTTGTAATCATTGATCGAATTTTACTTATAAATTTTACTTGTTTAAGGTTCTGGTAATAGGATGTGGTCCCTGCGGTCTGCGTTCCGCTATCGAGGCTCAGCTCTTGGGCGCAAAAGTTGTCGTTATTGAAAAACGAGACAGGTTCTCGCGCCACAACGTTTTGCATTTGTGGCCATTCGTTATCGAGGATCTCCGCTCCCTTGGGGCCAAGAAGTTTTTTGGAAAGTTCTGCGCGGGATCCATCGATCATATCAGTATAATACAGATTACTAATAATTGATTGAACTAGTGATTTTATGTAATAATTAATTAAAATAACACCACAGAGATATACTTATAATTATTTATTGTAGATAATGTTATATTAGTTTCGAATTATTAATTTAGCAAAAATTTTGATTGTAAAATTAATTGGAAACTTTATTAAATATTTAATTCTAGGTATCAGGCAGCTGCAATGCATTTTGCTGAAAGTCGCACTTCTTCTGGGAGTCGAGGTTCACGAGAACGTGGGGTTCGAGGAACTTATCGAGCCGCCTGAGGATCAGTCCGTCCGTAAGTTTAGCTTTAGTATCGAGATTTATAAATGACATATATAATGACATGCATATTGATAAGCGCACATGAAGAAGTAATAGTAATGATAAAGATACATTTAAGATAATTTAATAATGATAGTGGACTATGTTAATCATAAATAATTAAGAAAAACATAAAGATAACATACGACTCAGAACAATTTGTACAGTAATAATGGATATCTGTACATATATAATAATGGATACATATAACAGTAAGATATATGGGCACTGTTGGCGCGATGGTTAAGACCTCCGGTCAAAACCATCGCCTATCGCCCTTCACCCTTCACCTCTGGGTCTGTGGGTTCGATCCCACTCGAGTCCAAGTGAGGCCTTTCCCAGACCAGCGACCCTTAGCAGTTGAATCTGTAATCCCTCTCCTCGGGGTCATGGGCTAACGCCTGCATACCCGTCAATGAGATTTAAAAAAATAATAATAATAAGATATATCTGAATCATAGTTTTACACCAATTTCAGACTTGTAGAATTTATTGATTATGTTTCTGTATGACTAGTTAATGTATTTAGTCGGTATCATTGTTGCAAAAATTTCCTTATTGAATCGTTTTGTTATTTCAATTTAATATTGTCGTGTTTTGTATTAACATATTTTTTTTGTTCCTCAGGAACAGGATGGAGAGCTCGATTCTCTCCCGAGGACCACCCCGTGTCGCAGTACGAATTCGACGTCCTCATCAGTGCGGACGGCAAACGAAACACGCTACAAGGTGCATAAAATTCATCATCATTTTTCGATTTTATTATAATTATATTTTATTATTATTATAATGATTTATCGATTATTATAGATTATCGATATTAGGAAAACTTCCAATAATTCCAATAATCATTAATTAATATTTAACAATTAACTTTAAGATTTAATGATTAGATTATCGATATTAAGAAAATTTCCCATAGTTTCAAAACAATTAATTATTTTTAACATTTCTAATAATCAGGTTTGTCCCTTGTCGATCCATAAACACAAACATTGAATTAAAATCGATATTTTAGACAGCCCTGATGAATAATAAATATTTTTTTTTTGCTATAGGATTTCCCCGTAAAGAGCTTCGAGGACGACTGGCCATCGCCATAACGGCCAATTTCGTGAACCGACACACGGAAGCCGAGAATCGCGTGGAAGAAATTTCGGGGGTCGCGTTTATTTTCAACCAGAAATTCTTCCGCGAACTGAACCAGGCAACGGGAATCGATCTGGAGAATATCGTCTATTACAAGGACGAGACTCACTACTTCGTGATGACTGCTAAGAAACACAGTCTCTTAAGCAAAGGCGTTATCATTCACGTAACTCACTTTTTTTTGTGTTTAGTTATTATTTCGTATTAATTATGAAATGTTTATATTTCATTCATTTTTTTCAATTGATTATATTTATTTTTTTAATTTAATTTAATGTTATTCTATTTTATTTCATTTGTTATTTCCAAATTTATATATTTTATATAGGATTACAGCGATACGGTCCGTCTTCTTTCACCCGAGAACGTGGATCGGGAAGCCTTGATGGAGTACGCACGGGAAGCTGCGGATTTCTCGACTAATCAAAAACTGCCGCGCCTCGAGTTTGCCGTTAACCACTATGGGAACCCCGACGTGGCCATGTTCGACTTTACGTCCATGTTTGCCGCAGAAAACGCGTCCCGAGTCATCGAACGCAGGGGACATAAACTGCTGTTGCAAATTATAGGAGACAGTCTGCTAGAAGTATTAAATTTTTTCCTTTTTTGTAACAAATATAATTAAAATAATTTGATTTGTTATTAAGCCTTTCTGGCCAACTGGATCGGGCTGTGCTCGTGGTTTTTTGGGAGCGTTTGATGCTTGCTGGGCCTTGAGATCTTGGGCCAGCGGCAGGATGACTCCGCTTGAAGTTATCGCAGAACGAGAATCAATCTACCGCCTTCTGGCTCAGACCACGCCCGAAAATCTGCACAAGGATCACGGATCATATGCCCTGGACCCTCATACCCGCTACCCTAACCTGAATACCAAAGCTGTGAAGCCGCACCAGGTCAGGAATTTGTACGATACCGACTGCCCGGCTAACCTGGAACTGCCTGCTGCCCAAGTTCATCAGTCGGTGGAAATTACGGGAACCAGGAAGAGAATCAAACGATGTAATTAAGATATTATAATTTTTATTTTGAAATGTTAAGAGTACCGGATAATTGAATTGATTCAAGTTATTTTTTCTCTGCATACTATCAATTTTATACATTATTATATTTGTATTATTTATTACTGAAATATTTTAATGGGTATTATAGTTAGATTATGAAAATATAAATTTATTACTGAAAACCGAAAAACGTACAAAAAAAGACTCAGATTATCCTTATGGCATATTAAGAATAGGATAATCAAATCAGTTTATATATTTTATTTGTATATTGTATAAATAACTATTGTAATATTATTATTTATGATTTTTTATTTTGTATTTAATTGACTGAAATCACTAACTTTATTATTATTATTATTTATAAAGTAACCTTAAATGTATTTAATTAACTGTGTTTGTTAATTTGCTTAGCCGAAAGCATGGTATCTCCTGAAGCTCTGATGTCGTGGCTAAGGAAACAAGTATCGCAGTACCCGCACATAGAAATCACCGACTCTACAAGTTCTTTCAAAGATGGCCGTGCCCTTTGCGCTATCGTCAATCGATATCGTCCCGATTTAATCGATTTAGCCAATATCAGTCCAGAAAACGGGGCCAGCAACTGCCAGTTAGCGTTTGACGTCCTAGAGGAACTGGGCATTACTCCTGTTACTATAAAATTGATATTAAGATTGAAATTAAATTAATTTTTGAATTTTTTGGGCAGATTATGAGTGGAGCTGAAATGGCCCAGTGTGAACATCTCGACCGACTGGCCATGCTGTCGTATTTAACGCAAGTTTACGATCTTTTCCGAAGCGAAATTCCGCATGTCAAACAGCCAAAACTAGTAAAAAAAAGATCCATAATTAACTAATTAATTAATATATATTTAATTTTCTGTATGAATTAATAATTTCCAGGACTTGGAAGAGGACCAGGAACAGGAAATTCCGCCCGTTAAGAAAGCTGGGCGCTCATTGGACGTTTTGAAATCTGGCGCGAACACGGGAACCAATAGCAGGCGTCGGACGGCTGAAAAGGGCGAATCGCGGGAAGGGGCGCTCCGGATTGGTGCGGAGCGTAAAGGTGACACCTGGAGGAGGAACAAAATGCGCAGGAGTGCGGAGAAAACACTTGTAAATTAATTTCTATTTAATTTAACTAAAAATAATTGATTCTTTTAATAAATTTATAAACTTCTGTTTAGGATCGACGATATAGGCGAGGGGCCAGCGATACTTTCAATAGAAAAGTCTTGCATTTGGAAGCAAAATTTGGCACGAAATCCAATCCTTCCTCTTCAGAGGTTCAACCACAGCAGCAGCAGGAAGCACCTGAGCGGTTTCCCAACCTCAAAGGCAGCAGAATATCTGTCATGGCGGAGAAGTTGTTTTCTCAACTGGCCACTAAAGACGATATACCCAAACCTGCGTTCAGAATCAGTAACCGAGTAGCGGGAAATTTGAATTCGAGTTCCGAAAACTGCCATTTCTGTCGTAAGAGGGTCTACCTGATGGAGAGGATGACTGCAGAAGGGAAAACTTTCCACAGAGGGTGTTTCAAATGCGAATACTGCAGCACGATGCTCAGACTGGGAGGATACGGCTTTGTCCGGGATGAAGATTCATGTAACTTTATTAGTTAATTAATCAGTTAAAGTTATAATCAGTTTAATTAGTGATTTAAGCAACTAGATAATAATCTGTCATTTAAAATCTATTGATTTTTTTTAATTTACCTTAATTTTAATTTTAATTTTAATTGATATTTTTCAACTAGATGAATATATTTAATCACCTTATAATAATCATATCCTTCAGTGCAAACTTTAGTATTAATTAACTTATTCTCCATCTTCTTTATTAATCGAGAAGATTATTAAGTTTAACTATTAATTTATTCTTATTATAGAAACTACATGTGTCAATATTATTGATAGATTTAATATTTAATTGGAATTTTTTTTTATTGTAGCTGGAATGTTTTTCTGCACTGCCCACCTTTCGATGGCCTATTACATGCGAGCCCAGCTTAACAAGAAGAAGGAAGACTCGACCAATACTCAAGTTATCAATGAAGAAATCAGTGAGAAGAAAATTGCAACTGAGACCAAAACACAGCACAAGGTATTATTATTACTATTATTAGTATTGTCTAAAAACAGACACTTATTATTATAATTTTGTTTAAAATATTTTCCCGTATTCATTCTTTAATTAAAAGTTTTTTTCATATCTGTTATCATTTTGTATTATGTTTTCTAATTTATTTAATTCATTTTGGTTATTTATTATTTATTTTTTCTATTTCTATTTATTCGAATATTTCTATTTATTTGTTTTATTTCTTATAAAAGAACTAATTAATCTAAATACTTTTTTCTAGAGAGTTATGGACGAAGAGAAATACCTGCGTGCTGGAACACCAGAAAGGGTCGAGTTTGACAATTCCTTTGAGATTCTGGACGAATCCGGGGACGCCAGCGTCATTGACGAAGACCAGTGGACCGACCACAACTTCGGAAGTTCTATCGTCATCGATACCGAAGAATCCAGTTCCGAAGACGAAGAAGAAGACGCCGACCAAGACGCTAGAGACGACGTTTTCCACGACGTCGAAGTTCTGGAGGCTCTAGATTTGCCGAATACTGGAGAAGAGAGTCAGAGTTCTGGAGAACTTAGTTTCGATGAAGATGAAGAAGGAGAAAGTATTCCAGAAAGCTGGGAAGACGAAGAACTGGATGAAGATCTGTTTAACGAAGAGAACGAAGACGAAGATTTTGGAGAAAACCTGGAAGTCCTGGAACAACTGGAACCTGGAACTTTACAAAGCGTTAGCGAGGCAAGTTCAGGAGAAAATTCTAATGATGAAATTCTCCAGGAATCTGAAGAAAAGCCACTGGAAAGTGAACTTACCATCGAGTCTGGATCAACTCTTGGAACAAATTCTGGAACAGAAGGCCGACTTGAAGTTCCAGTTAACCTGGAACCTGAAGAAGACACCTTAAACCTTCTTGGAGCAGCCAATCATGGAGAAGTTTCTGGAAATGAAGATCCTGGAACTTGTCAGCCAAATTCTGGAACACTTTCTGCTGGAACGGAAGAAACGAATTTTGAAGAAATAGACGAAAATGACCCAGAAGTTAGTGAACCAGTAGAAACCGAAAATGTTTTCGTCAAAATTCCAGACGCTGATTTGCCCCACGAAGAGTCGGAAGAAGAAAAACTCGACGGATTCCGGGGAAAAGGCACTGGGAAAGAAATCGGAAAAGACATTGGAGAACTGGAACCGGTCCGTGGAGAAGTTAAAGGAAGATCAGGACGACAGTTTGAACCTTCGCCTGGTTTTGTGCGCAAAAAAGAAGTCATTTACAAGGTTAGTTTCTATATTAATCAATTATTTCTACTTAAAATAATAATAATAATATTTTTTTTTCTTTTTTTACTAGGATCGAGAAAGGCAGAGTGATCTAGTCCGCCAAATGGTTCTTAGCAAGGTGCCTTACCAGCGTACCCCTGATAAAACAGGCTCGACTCCTAGTCTGCGAGATCATGAGACGGTGAAACGCGAAGCTCGGGCCAAAGCTCAGGCCATGGCGGATTCGGATCTGGGGCTTAGCCCTCCGGACTACATCGAGAACCTTCGTGAAAAGTTGCGTAAAAAAGATCCCGAAACTCCCTCAGTTTCCGAAGAAACTCCTAAGTCTTCACGAGTTAATAGCGAATCAGAACAGCAGAACGAGAGGTCCTCTATTTACCTGTGGGCCGGACTCTCGCCCACGGACTGCGAGAAAAAGTTCGAGATGCCTGCCACGTTGAGGAAAGATGCGGATAAGAAAGCAAAGAACGGGGAACGAAGACGTAGTATCATTCAGACGATTGCCGGGTTCTTCGGAGTCGGCTCTTCGAACGAAGACGTCAGTCCCGACAAAACGAAAAACGTCAAACAGAAAACGCCAGCTTCGAAAGAGAGGCTGTCGATTTTCAAGCTGGGATCGAGCGGCAAAACCAAAGTAATTTATTCGTTTTATAAAATTAATTCCTACGTTTTAATCTTAAACTTCTGTTTTTAGGATAAACCGAAAGCTGACCTCACCGATTCAGTTTCTCGAGACCGTTCGATAAGTTCTCCGGTATCTGCTACAGCTGAAGTGCTTGATGAGGATGCAAATAGGACTCGTTCCAGCTCTCTGCAGTGTACCCCTTTGTCTGCCAATGTTAGCAGCGTAGTAACACCTGGTACGAAGGATAGTGAGGCTTCTTGCTCCACGCCTCGCAAGAAGCAGCTAAAGCAGATAAAACAGGCTGCGCGGCAAGCTGAACTCAAGCGGTAAGCAAAAGAAAAAAAACTGTTCACATTCTTAAATTTGTGCTTTATTATTGTCATTATTTTTTAACTTTTTGTTATCATTAATAGTTTGTTTAGTTATTATTGTATATATATGTATTATTATTGTTATAGAATTACTTTTTAGATAGTGTTATTATTTTTTTATTATTGATATAATTCAACTTTTACTATTTTTAATTTTATTACTATTATTATTATTGTATATTTTTTTTATTATTTCAATGTGTTTTTAGACTACGTATGGCGCAGTCGATCCAGAGGCAGCTCGAGGAAGTCGAGGTGAAGCAGAAGATGCTCGAGGAGCAAGGAGTCAAACTGGAGAAAACTCTGCGAGGAGAAAACGGAGGTACTGATTGGCCTCATAACTGGAAGAATAGATCTAATTAGTAGAAGTAGTAGTAGCACTAGTAATTTTAGTAGAAGTAGTAATAGTAATAGGAAGAAGAGGAGGAGGAATACCAGTAGTAGTAGTATTAGTAAAAGGAGTACCAGTAGTAGGAGTAGTAGTAGTAGGAAGAAGAGGAGGAGGAATACCAGTGGTAGTAGTAGAATAAGAAGTTGTAGTAGTAGAAGCAGTAGCAGTAATAGTGGTAAAAGAAGAAGAAATAGCAGTAGTCGAAGTAGTAGTAGCAGCACCTGGAGCAGCAATAGCAGTAGTAGTTGAATAAGAAGTAGGAGCAGTAGTACTGTTAATATTAGTTGTTGTTACTATCATTACTATTTTTTATTTTAATTATTCATTTTTCATTATTTTTCAGGTTTAGGCGGAAAGGACGAGGCTTCCCTACTACAAGACTGGTTCCAGATGGTCCACGAGAAAAACGCCCTGGCCCGCTACGAACAGGAGCTTATGGTTAAGGCCAGGCAACTTGAGCTCGAAGACCGGTACGCACGTCTCCAGCAAGAGCTTGGGGAAGTTAAGGATTCCCCTTCCCGAAACGAGGAGGCCATCCGCACCGAGATGAAGGATATCGACGACCAGTTGAATCACTTGCGCTCCCAGCAGCTGCAGGAACGTCAGAGGTGCTTAACTTCCCCAGAAATTACGCAAGTTCCCCTTCAAAAGAGTCAGGAAATCAGAATTCACTCAACGGGTCAAACGTCAGGGTTTTATTTCGCTGTAATGGCTAGTGCTGTTGCCGCTTCTTTTCTGGCTATCTGCTATCAGTACTGGTCACTTTCGTAACGGGAAACCTGTCCATTAAGGCCAATGCTTGACATTTTTAGTCGATTTTTTGTCTTTTTTCCACTTTTCTATGGCAAAATAACTAATTGGCTCTTAATTTCAGGTACCGGGACGAAGATAAAAAGGACTTGGAGGCTCGTATGCTTGCTAAAGGCTTCAAACTCAACTCGCTACGCCCGCCCAAAGATACAAAATAATTTTTTTCCTTCATTAATTACATCTTTTAACACGTGTAGTGATGGATAAGGGCCAAGCCTAGTCGATAATTGGAATACTGGGAATTTTTTTTAAAAGGTTTTTTGATATTTTTTGGGACTGATTATGGTGATAACACACTACTTAACAAACGCATTAACTGGTGACCTAATCAGATGTGCCTTTTTTAACAGCTTTTCTTAACAATTTTGAAAAATTTTACGAACAGAATGATTGTGTGATAAAAATTACAGTTGATTTTGAAAATAAATGACTTTCTTTACTTTTCAGATAGCCGTAAATATTTTTTTCATCAGTTAGCATTAAGGCAGCATTCTAATTTAATCTAATTAAACTAATTAATAAATTTTTTTATTTAGTTAAATCTGGCAACTCTGGGGAACACATTTTTTAATTATTATTATTATCAGTAGTTATTTTTTTCATTATTAAGGCATTTTCTTCTTCTAATTTAAACAAGTAAAACTATTTAATTAACAATTTTTCACATTTAGTTTAGTGAAATCTGGCAACGCTGGAATGGCTAAAGCGGCCATGTTCGCTGTGCGGCGTTACAGGGAAATGTCAGTTGCTTATCTGTGTGGGTGATTCACTTTCGGTCATTTCGCCTAAGTTTTTCCTGGACTTGGGTCTCAAGGTTAAGCAGGGCGCAAATAAAATCTTTACGTTGACTTAACTCATCATCTTGAGCGGAAATTGGCGGACGAGAAACCTTGTGGAATATCAAATTGTCAAGGTTTTGTCAAAGAAGAAAAGAAGACAACGGAGAGAACCAAGCGCTGGGGCGTATTGATTTTTGTCAGCAATTGCCTCTATCCTCTACAACTAGGCCCCCCTGTTTGAAAAAAGGGACCCGTTCACTTGTTTGATTGTCAGTTTAGTCGAATACTGTTTTCCCGAACCCGAATCCTTACTTAATTGACGAACAAAAATGACGAAAGACAGATTAGCCGCACTCAAAGCAGTAAGTTGATTTATCCTATGATTTTTCCAACATTTTCCATATTTTTGTGGATTTTTCGTCGCAGGCGCAGAGCGAGGATGAGGAAGCTGGGACTGACGATGTCGCGGTTAATGTTGAGGGACGTGACGGCTACATGGAAGAATTTTTTAACGAAGTAAAAATCAATTTTTCCTCGTTTCTTATCGACATACCTAAAAAACGTGTTTAAACGATAACAGGTTGTGGACATTCGCGAAAATATTGACAAAATTCAGGCCAATGTGGAGGAAGTCAAGAAGAAACACAGTGCGATACTTTCCGCTCCTCAGACGGACGAAAGTAAGTTTTATTTTCAGTTTATAAAATTTCGTTTCACTGATTTTTTACAAACGATTTACAGAAGTCAAACAAGAGCTGGAGGATTTGATGGCCGACATCAAGAAGACTGCCAACCGGGTGCGTTCCAAGCTCAAGGCCATCGAGCAGAACATTGAACACGAGGAACAGACCAACAAGTCGTCGGCTGACCTGCGGATACGTAAAACGCAGCACTCGACCCTGTCCCGCAAGTTCGTTGAGGTGATGACCGAGTACAACAGGACCCAGACAGACTACCGCGAGCGGTGCAAAAACCGCATTCAGCGTCAGCTGGAAATCAGTAAGTCAGAAGAAAAGAAAAACTCAAATAAAAGTCAACAAGTTTTAATGTGTATATTGTGTTTAATCGTGTTCGGATATGTAAATTAAATTGTTTTTTCACAGCTGGAAGAACAAAAACCGATGCCGAGCTAGAAGAAATGCTGGAACAGGGCAACCCTGCAGTATTCACACAAGGGGTAAACTAAATAACTCATTTATCATAAATGACTTAATTAAAATCCGGGGCTTTTTTATAGAAAGTTATGTTCAGATGTGATTCGGCTATTTTTGAGTAATTTTTTCGTTTGTTTAAAAGATAATCATGGAGACGCAGCAGGCAAGGCAGACGCTGGCTGATATTGAGGCCCGTCACGCCGATATCATCAAACTGGAAAATTCCATTCGAGAGCTGCACGACATGTTCATGGACATGGCCATGCTGGTCGAGAGTCAGGTACTGTAGCTAATGACGTCACTCCAAGACGTCACGTGACCACCAGTTCCCTCCAATCCTCTCCCACCCGCCCAAAAATCGATATTGATTTTCCCTTCTGTCTCTCCCACACACGCCGTGCTTTCCCCTGTGCCTTTGCTTTTTTGAAATATACCTTATAATATTGTGTTGTTTTCTGTTTGGATATTGATAGGGAGAGATGATCGACAGAATCGAATACAACGTGGAGCATGCGGTCGATTACGTGCAGACTGCCACCCAGGACACTAAGAAAGCTCTGAAGTATCAGAGTAAAGCTCGTCGGGTATGTTTTTACTTTTAATTCTGTAATATCATTACGTAGATTTCATATTTTTGAGTTGAGTAGCGCATGCCGCGATTTTGTTGATTTTTTATTTGAATTTTTTCTTTTCGTTTGTTTTATAGAAAAAGATTTTTATTATCGTCTGCCTCGCCGTGGTTATTGCAATCGTCATTCTTGCCGTTTCTCTGAGCCTCGGCCTGAAATAGCACGAAAAAGAAAAAAAACGCCAAACGTTTTCCTACAATCAAAGAAACAAAAACATTCCAGTGAATCAATAAAATATGAAAACAAACACGAAAGAAATCACACACACACAGAGACACGTCTTGATTTGTTTTACGTCGTTGTATTTATTACATATTTTTTTACAAAGAAAAACGGTATTAGCGCTTGCGAGAAATTCTGTTGTAGCGATTTGTGTTGCTGTACATACTTCGTTTTGTTTCGCAGTATGTTTGTTTGTTTTTTCTTTGTCACGTGTTCTGTTCTGGTCATTTTGATTTTGTTCACTTAGCAAGAGATTTAATTCGGAAGATATTACATAAATATATATATATTAAATATGATTGTATAACGTGGTGTTTATAATAATACTTGCAGAAGAAGATCATGATCATGATCTGCTTGGCCATTCTGGGTGTTGTCCTGGCCTCGACCATCGGCGGATATTTCGGCATGTAAACAGAATCAACGACACACAACTAATAAGAAAAATAACCAAAACTAATATTCCTTTTCCCTGAAATATCTGAAAAGGAAGAAAACAAACATATGTTATTGTCCTTCGACTGTGTATTAAGATAGACCAGCGCTACAATGCTAAATCAGCTGTTTTAGAGATCCATGCATCCGATTGGTTGGTCAAGTTTAAATTGATTGGCTGATGCGCGCGATTGGTGGAAAGCTATAACGGTCGCAACGCTGATTGGCTGAGCGCTTGCGGTCTATCTTTTTGCATGGTCTTAAGTCAAAAATATGAAAATAAAAATCGCATTTCTCAACATCGAAAAGATGCCCGCCCGGATAAAAAGACGATTTGTTTTTTTTTTCTTACTTTATTCAAACAAAAATATTCTTTTTATTTCATTTCGGTCTTCAATTTTTGTTTTTAGTGGAAAAGAAATAATTAACGCGTGTTAAGAAGTTGTATTCCTAGTGAAGAATAGTCTGTTTCTTTTAGTTTGCAACTAATAACTATGCATTCTGCCAATGGAGGAAAAATAACGGCTACTTTTCTAGTTAATTTCCCCTTTTGATTTATAGATCATTTTACTTGTGGAAAGTTGGCAGGTTTTCTTTATTGTTACATATTCATACACTGTGGCCATTTTGTAGAGGGATTTCATGGGTAAACGCGCAGTAGATGGCCTTTTAATTTGAAACGTATTTGGTCGGTATTTTGACAACATTTTTCAAATATTTCTTCCGTTTTTCATCGCACGCGAAAATAAAATTTCGGATTTCTTACTCCAAAGAGTAATTTAAAAAGGCTTGTAGACTCGCTCTGTTTCTTTCAAATCTGTGGATCTTTTTCTGTCAACTTTTTGCTGTTTCGTCCAGTTCCAGAAGAAAAATAATTAATCTCTCTAGCCCCCATCCCCAGTTTGACTTCTATTTAGATCTAATATGCTAAATGGTTTTCATAGTGCAGTGCAGAATACTTGCGATACATTTGACAGTTCTTTCTTCTTCCTCTTGTTTTTATTACATCATTGTATACTGACAATTAGATTACTTTCATCGTGTTCTGTGTGATCAATAAATGATTAGAATCAAAGTCTGCATTACATTTGTTCTCATTATTCACCAATAATTAAATTCATGAAGCAAATAGTGAAATTACAAGTTCGCACACTCCAGCGAAAAGAAAATGAAACAGAATGAGAATAAATGAATATTGATAAACGCTTATTGTATTAAATAAATTAATACCTAAAATATGTAGAATTATTAAATATATTTAAGTCTAATAATTCACATTAAATAAGAATGTTAGTTTCATGATAAATGGAAAATGTGATTTCGCGCGCAATTTTTGAAAATCTGGCAACGCCGCAGCGCTGAATTTCAGTTGGAAGATTCAAGAAGCGAAACCGTCCTAGTAGAGAACGCAATTGTGAGCCTTATCAACTGCGCGGGTAAGTTTAGGATATCTCCAAATATCCGTTCAATCCTTCAGTAATTTACTTCATATTGTTAGTATTTCGAGACTAGCTTTAAAAATAATTCATTCCATGGAATTTTGAATATTCCAAGTGATATAGTAGATTTTAAATTAAAATACGCCGCTAATGGTCATTGTGTCAAAATCCTTTTTGCTACAAGCCATTGGCGGCAACTTAGTCTTCGCTCATCTTTTTGACATTTCCTAACTTTCCTTGTTCATAAGTATCAACTGATTTGTTTCATTTATCATCTGTAATATTATAATTTGGAAAAAAACCACCTGTCATTCAGTTAAACACCTTTTTCAAGTAAGAATAAGCATTGAAACTACATCTAGTCTTATGTAAGTTGAAGACATTTCATAACTTCTTGGCTTTATTTCAGAAAATCCAGAACAAAATAACAATGGCAGCAGATGCGTCTCAGGATATGCCAACTTTCAAGCTGGTCCTCGTCGGCGATGGCGGTACTGGTAAAACAACTTTCGTGAAACGCCACTTGACTGGTGAATTCGAGAAGAAATATGTCGCCACTCTGGGAGTTGAGGTCCATCCCCTGGTTTTCCACACAAATCGTGGGCCGATCAGATTCAACGTCTGGGACACTGCTGGTCAGGAAAAATTCGGAGGCCTGCGAGATGGCTACTACATTCAGGTACAACTCATTACACGTTTTATAAAGCTCAGATTTAAGATTCAAGTGTGTTTCTAGGGTCAATGCGCTATTATCATGTTTGACGTCACTTCCCGAGTGACCTACAAAAATGTACCCAACTGGCACAGGGACTTGGTCCGAGTCTGTGAGAACATTCCAATCGTCCTTACTGGAAACAAGGTCGACATCAAGGACCGTAAAGTCAAGGCCAAGTCTATCGTCTTCCACCGCAAGAAGAACCTGCAGTACTACGACATCAGCGCAAAGTCCAACTACAACTTTGAAAAGCCCTTCCTCTGGCTGGCCCGCAAGCTCATCGGAGATCCTAACCTCGAGTTTGTGGCCATGCCTGCCCTTCAGCCGCCTGAGGTTCAGATGGACCCCACGTGGCAGAAGCAGATCGAGGGCGAGCTGGTTGAGGCCCAGCAGACGGCACTTCCTGACGATGACGAAGATCTTTGAACTAGCGTTAATTAATCTGATATGTGTTTTTTGCTGAAACCAACAATTTGTATTGAACGGGGTTACACGAAAATAAGATAAACTGATGAAAATACAAAATTACGACATACCCAGTTATACTGGGTACACATCAATACACTCGTCTCCTTCCAGATCAAGAGTAAGTGGCGTTTCCTCTGGGTCGAGGAGCTCTCCATCAAAAATGAACTTGAACTCAGATGCTGAGGCATTTTTCAAACTTGCGTATTTGTCAATGAGTACTTGCATGGTGTCTTCACGCCGAATAGAAATGCTAACGACGTCTTTTCGGTCTTTTGTCTGTACTTTCAGTCGAACAAGATTTTCGTCACCTGCTCGAGTAGATTCTTGATTTTCCGATTCAAAAATATAGGCCTCTACAAGTGGAAAATTACATTTATAATAATTTTACAATAAAAGAAAGCTTATTACCAAGTATATCGCTAATTTTGAGAGGTATAGTCAACAGAGTGTCAAACTGATCAACAGGTTTCTCTTTGTGGTAAATGGAGATGTTGTTAAAGCTGACGTCGCCAATCTTGGCTATGCTTTCAAACAGAGTCTTGAAATAGTCACTCTACAGAAGAGAAATAATTGTTAATTTAGAAGTAAAACATGAATAATGATGACTAATTACCTTTGTAATAGAAATTCTGTGAATCTGTCCTTTGAATCGCACTTTGATAGTGTGCTCCTCTGCAGTTCACGTGCGTTTTCTTCGTCTTCAAATTTCTCCTACAAACAGGATAACATTTCAGTATTTAGATATCTGCAAAAGCAAACTAAGATACCTCGTCAAGTACAACTTCAGCATCATCTGGGATAATACTCGTAACAGAATCGTCCAAAGTAATGCAGTCGGCGGATAACGTTTTTAATTTATTGTTTTCCTTTGACGTTTTCTGGGGCGAGTTCCAGAATTCGTTAACGTCTATGCTGTCGTTCAGCCTGAGCGAATTACCCGCCATTTCTGTCGAGCTATTTTTCTTGAGCTGGGCCTTTGTTTTTTGTTTGGTTGGCTTAATTTCATCATCTGAATCAGATAAAGAAGCAATAGAAGAATCTAGCGATGAGTTATCGTTTTCTTCGAGGTCGATAAGAGGAATTATTCCCGGCGGAAAGTCTCGGGACTTTTCTGCCAGACGTTTTCGAACTCGGGCCGAGTAGCTTTCGTCCTCATCGTCGTCCAGCATAAGGATGTCATCTTCCTCTTCATTTTTATCATCTTTTTTCTGTCTCTTTGCTTTATTACTTGCCATTTCTCTGTGAAATATGTAAATTACTATTTCTTTTAAACTATTTTGATGCTTATTGCGCAAAGGTGATGTTTCCAAACAAACTAAATCGTTTCTCACTAGAGGTCTTGGTTCTTCCCTTTTTCCCCCTCCGTGCAAAATGCTAAACTACCATTTCCCTTAATTTCTCCTACACAGGTGTCACACGCCTTTTCCCATTTAAGACTTTATTTCCCTTTTTCAGGGAATTTTCCTGTAAAGTTGGAGCAGTGAGAAAAGATGGTATCAGAAAACGAAGCGAATTTCCCGCCAGATGACGGGGGTTCGCAACTTTCATAAAAACTGCGCACAATACTGAAATATTATTTATTATTACTATTTAGCAATTTACAGATCGATTTTGTTAGGCTTGATTCTTTTTGATTTAATGTTTAGTATTTGATTTGAACAGAAAAACTGAACATCTCGCGGGAGTAAAAGTTTATTTAACTGAATTATTATAAAAAGCTGGCAGCGCATTCAACTGACACTGTTAAAAAAAATCATCGGTATTTACAGGGCACGGTAAAAAAGCCACTAAATACGCAAAAATTTCACGGATTGTTAGTAACGTTCTCTGACGAGGGTCCATTGCGGTGCTTTAGTAGAAAATTGGCCAGAAATTCGAGAGGGTCCTGCGGCCTGGAAAAAAATCAGATGAAAAATTGAAAATTTGGCAAAATTTTAGCCAGAATAAAATAATACCTTTCTTTTGCAATAATAGTTAAGCCTTGAAGAACAATGGGCACAACAGCTTGGTCCAGATACTGGCGTGTCGGCAATGATTCAACTCTGGATTTCTTGGGATCTGAAACGTCTGATCCATTATTATCGCGATCGGGGCCGGCATTATAAAATCTAATAACAAACAAAGTTAATTGTGAACTTAAAGGTTGCTGATTTAGTATATTTAATACAGTTGAAGAAGCAAAGAAAGAGACGCCTTTCACCCCCGTCTATTTGTTGTTGACAAGCCTGTTACTCCCCCGTTGACCACGAATCCGGTTACTGGTAGCCATTTCCTATGAATAAAATATTAAACGGATTACTGACTTTATAAAATAAAATATTCTAAAATCATTCAAAATTTATTATAGATATTTAAAACAAAAATATAAGCAAATGTAAGGTTTAGTTCAATAAAATATATCGTATGCCATCTAGCGGTAAGTTTATAAACTACTTGGGATCAACTCTCTTGAGAACTTGAGCGGACCTGTTAATCACTGTGTGTCGTCGTCAGTTTAGACGTTTACTAAGAAATCCCTCGACATCTTTTTAAAATAAGATTTAGGGAAAATGGTGAAATTATATTCTCTCTCAGTGTTATTCCGCAATCAGCAAGCCACGGCACAGTCCCTGAAAGCGGCTCACGACTTGTCAAGTTTCAGTTTCTTTCAACGAAGCAGCGTCCAAGAGTTTATGATTTTCACCTCTAAAATTATCGTCGAAAGGACCCAACCTGCTTCCAGACAATCCGTCAAACAAGGAGGTTACTTATTCACAAATATTAATCAGTATTTTTTGAATAATTTTGTCAAAATTTTAGATTATATGTGCCACGTTTACGTTCGAGCCGACGGGCTGGCTGGTGTCCTAGTTTCCGACCATGAGTATCCTCATCGAGTGGCCCACACTTTACTAATGAAAGTAAAAATGTTATACACATCATTCTTCATCATATTCTGCTAACCAAGTATAAATTTACAGATTTTAGATGATTTTGCGGTCAAAGTCCCGCAGTCGCAGTGGTCTGAATCAAGCCCAGCCGTCGTTTCGTTTACTGGACTGGATGCAACACTCGCTAAATATCAAAACCCTCGAGAAGCGGACGCTCTGACCAAAGTCCAGGCTGAACTTGACGAAACTAAAATCATCTTGGTAATGTAGCAGATAGCGTTTCCACTTTCAGTTTTTCCTTTCTCCCCATTTGCTTGGAAGAATCAGTTTCCCCTTTTCCCCTCCATGCTACCATATAACGCTATATACTTCTAAATTTTGCTTTTCCCCTTATTTTCCCCTTTTTCCCTCCTCCCTGGAATATGAAGCTGTTTATTTCTAAATTTTCCTATTCCCTAAATTTCCCTTCCGCGCTATAATATGCAGCTGTTTGTTTCTATATTTCCCTTTTTTCCTTCTGCACTAGGATGTCAAGGTATACTCCTAAATTTCGCTTTTCTCGCTACCCATATTTTCCCCTTTTTTCCTTCTGCGTTAGAGTATATAGCTTTACTTCTAAATTTCCAACTTTCCCTTATTTTTCCCTTTGGAGAGCTAGTTTCCCTTTCTTAAGACAATTCCCCTGCAAAGTGGCAACATTTTAAACGAAAAACGCTAGAAACCGGTGTTTCCACCTCTTCCCTTATTTTTCCCTTTTTCCCCTCTGTGCTAGAATATAAGGCTGTACTCAGGTTTTGCCTTTTGTCTCTTCTCTTACTTTTCCCTTTTTCAGACCCCATTTCCCCTTTTTCAGGGAATTTTCCTACAAAGTGGAAACGCTGCTAGAAACGCAACTTACCCTTTTAAATGCATGTACCTAACAGTTTAAATTCTTTTTCTAGCATAATACGATAGAAGCCGTGCTGCAGAGGGGCGAGAAGCTGGACGATCTCGTCGCGAAATCGCAGGGACTCAGCGACGCGTCAAAAATGTTTTACAAAACCGCTCGCAAAACAAATTCCTGCTGTAATTTTGGTTAACGTTATCATCTAAAAAACGCAATTATCAGCTTTACGTGTCTTTTTTCCCATTTATTTTGTTTAAAAAAATTATGGCACACGAAAGAGAATCTAAAAATCTTCACCCGGAGGCTTAATTTCGAACCCCACTACGGCCCAGTGGAAGGCTTCTCACTGGGCCGTAGTGGGGTTCGATAATTGGCTACCATAATCGTTTGTCAGTGTTTCTGCTTGATAAATTACGATTATTTCTACATCATTCCTTCGCTGTGTAAGTTTTCTATTTAATTTTTTTTTATTTTGGGTGTGCCTTGTTGTAGTACGAAAAAAAAAACAAAAAAATAAAAATTTGTTGTAATATCAAAACTTTCAGGAGCCAAACAAAAACAAAATTCTCCACATAATCAAACAACAAATTCAACAGGAAACATATCTACATTAGCGAAAGTTACACTTGACTCGATTTGGCTTCGCACAGAATTTGCATTATTTTTAGTTTCACGTCTTCTCTGACTCGTGTGTCCCGAATGCCCCGAACAGCGTGTTTGACATACTCGCCAAACGCGTCGTCCTCGTCCGCTTCTTTCGAGACGAGCTTCACGTTTTGTAGCGAGAGAAGGGCCTTAGCATTCAGCCGAGACAGTTTACTAAGAATGGGGACATCGTTCTTTTTCTTCTTGCCTGTAAAAGTGCAAATTTATGATTTAAATTAGTCCTCCGATTGAAATTGCGTAGATTATTACCATTTTTTGCTAAATGTAAGCTTTTCCTCTTCGAACTTAAGCTGCACGTTGATCCCGTAGGTGTCGAATAGCTCATACTTTCGTTAGATTCTTCGGCAGTGGAAAAGCTGCCTTCAACTAAAAAAAATGTAGCTAATCGATTAAAAAATGTAAATGTTAGTCTTCAGTTTCAATGGACCTGACGGGGGCCTATAACAATCGACGAGTGAGGCAGAAACGTTAATTCCTTCAGCGACTTGCGCTTCCATAACATCTGGTGGCAAAATTGCTTCATACGAGTTAATTTCGTCAAAATGATTTCCTGCTTCTTCGTTTGCAACTCGGGATGTGTGGCTACTGTCTGAGCTGCAATAAAATTTCATAATAAATTAAAAATGTTACAGAATAAACTGCAAAATATTACGAAAAGCCTAGAGACTCGTCCAGGTACTGCATGTTGTCGTAGAAATGCCACTTTTTCTTTTTTGAAGAGGCTCGTCCGTCCCGTTCTTCACGTTTGCAGCGTCGGTAGGAAGCCCGGAGTTTCTCCCATTCATTTTTGCAAACGTGGACTGAAACAGAAACAAATTAAGGTAAAATTTAAAGGGAAATAGGCCAAGTTCAGAATGTAAACAAACCCGGTTTCTGTAGTTCTTCAGCCACCCTTTCCCAGCAGCTTTTTTTTGTGTTATTGTCTTTATATCCCTCGTGTTTGATATCGTATAATGGCGGGTAATGTCGTATTAATTCAATTAAATATGCTTTTTCTGTTTCCGAGAACATGATTGTTTGTTTTTGTTGAGGTGCAGGTCAAACCGCGGGAAATACAAACCTACGAAGACAGCTGAAAGCAGGGTTTCCACTTTCAGTTTCCCCTTTCCCCTCTTCCCTTATTTTTCCCTTTTTCCCCTCCGTGCTAGAATGTGAGGCCGTACTTAGATTTTCCCTTTTCTCTCTTCTCTTATTTTCCCCTTTTTCAGACCCCATTGCCCCTTTTTTCAGGGAAATTTCCTGCAAAATAGAAACAGTGGCTGAAAGATCAACGGCAATTTTTTCAAAAAATTAATAATTTATTCAGAACTTAAAATTAAAGCGTACAATATATGGTTAATCTATAAAAGTTCCATAAAAAATCTAGTATTTCAAATTCTAGTGTAATGCAACAATAATAGAATGAAATATAAAATACGCCTTTACTATTTTTGGACTTTATTTGTCAAATGCAATACAAAAATAATAAATTAAAATTTAAAAAATATTGAAATAAATTTTAAAACTAATTTGTCACTCGCATAATTTTTTTTATTTATAAAACTAATTAATTCTTACAAGTGTGTTTAGGGATTTTGCATAGCACCTTAAGTGTTGGTTCCAAGCTACTGGTTAACTTGTTCTCTACGTGATCTTGGCTCATCGGCTTTCTGCTTTATCCCAGAAAACAAAATGTCGGCCGCACGAAACATTATTCAGGTCCGTAATTTTATGACCTCGGTTGCCCGCCGAAGTGGAGATGTTGGTGGAGTCCCTGGAGCCGTAAGTTTGAATAGTTTTTTCAGTATTTTAATATTAAGAAAATGTGAAAATTATACACATAGGTCCACTAGTTTACCCAACTATTGATTCACAGGTCGGTTAAAGCTACTTTTATGAGACTTTGTTTTAGTTTATGAATGAATTAACGTTGTTCAGTAATATTTTGTCATCATGTTATGTATGTTTTACTGCAGAACCTTCCCTTTGACATCAACAACCGCTACAAGCTGGCAGTCTACTTCACGCTTTTCTTTGGCAGTGGACTGGCCGCTCCATTCCTCCTTGTCCGCCACCAGCTCCTAAAGAAGTGAATACTTATGTAAGCCTCATATTATTTTGTGAAAGTTTCGTGTTAATTTAACACTTATTATTTGTTATAGGGGTGCTGCAGTGACGAGACTGGTTCTAACTATTACTGGATAGAGTGTAGACGTGTTGTACAGAGAAAAAAATACACAACAATTAAAATATTAGTAATTTTTCATAATTAACTAGTATTGGGGTCTTACTCGAGGCAAGGCAGGGTCTTGGTCGATGAACGTCGAAATCTTATGATCTGATTCAGAAGTCTTTACTGAGCAAGTTGAATGGACTGCGGAAATTATTGTTGAACGATATAGTGACGAGCAAGTTGTGTTTTATCGTTTTGCGTCTCGAATGTGAATTTGTTATCCTGACTCGAGGCCCGCAAGTAAAGCTGTTGAAGCAGGCCTTATAATTCGGTTTAATTTAACAATAATGATATAAACAGTATTCAAGTTATATACATAAAAGAAATGGCCCCATGTTCATCGCTCAGCCAAAGAAGTTTCATGTTTTGCATGGTTCTGAGATGAACAATTCTATGAGCACGGACGTTAGTAAGTATTCATAATACGTTCAATTATCTGAATTCAAGTAGCTACGCAATCTTTCCCATAATTATTTCGCGGTGGAGCGGCTGCGGGTTGGAAAACTATTTCATGCGTTCGTTATAAAATTTCTGTAGAGTCAATTTCATAACGGGGGTATAGCTCAGTGGTAGAGCATTCGACTGCAGATCGAGAGGTCCCCGGTTCAAACCCGGGTGCCCCCTTCTTTTTTTCCCTCCGCGTAGAAAACCTCTCACACTTTTCCATTCATTTTATTACCTTGCCTGTTCGTCTCGTTTCACGTTAGACTAGAATCTCCAGTGAAAAGCTAAGTGAAGATACCTTCGTCACTCTTGATATGTATGTATGCAAGCTGTATGTAAGAAATGTTTTTATATAGCCAAGAGGACAGAATGATGAATAGAATGGTAAAAAAGAAACATCTAATTGACCAAGGGAAAGTCGGGAAAGTGCCTACTACCGTAATGTACGGGTGAAATCGTATCTGTTTCGAAACCTTTTACAAACCACGTTCAATAGTTTTTCTCAAGTCTCAAAATGGTTTTCTGGTTAAGACTATATGCAATAACGTGTGATAGCGTAATGGTGACAATAAGTGATAATAAAGCAGTACTAATAGTAATAATTGACAAGTAGTAGTGTTGGTAGTTGCAGTAGCAACTAGTGGTACTACCTATGTCAACTCATAGCCTTCTAAACATAGAAGGCTATGGTCAACTATAGTTCTACCCTACTACCATTACTACTGCTAATGGTATTACAACAACAACAACAACTACTACTACAACTACTGCTATTAGTGCTACTGCTGCTGCTACTGCTGCTGCTACTACTACTACTACTACTACCATACCACTACTACCATCGCCCCTACTACAACTTCAACGAGTAAAACTATCAGAACTAATACTATTATAGAGCTAGAGGCGCAGGAGGAACCTGTGTTCAGTCCTTCGTACCGTCTAAAGTAAAAGTAGCAGCCAGCAGCCTACCAAGCAAGTATCAAATAGCCTGATCCTACCAACAAAGAACTTGGCACGTACTCATGAATATGAGTGAATGGTTTATCTGGGTAGCAACAAAAACTACCCTACCACCAAATAATAACCTAGCTTTAGTGAATACGATCGCTGGGTTTACCGGTTAGCAACAACAAAACTACCCTACCAGCAGTTCATATGCCCTACCATCAAAGAACGTAGCTCCTCTTCGTGAATATGAGTGTGGGTCTGCCGGTAGGCGTCGTGAAAGTCGCACCGCATACAGCGGATACTTTCTGCCTGCCATGGCAGACACTGCAGCAGTGCAACACGGACTGGTGAACGGGTAAAGTGTCTCCTACAACCAAATATTAGAGAAAGCACGATATTCTTACAACAATTTCAGAATGGTAACTATTATTAAACCTAGGCAATAGTAAACAATGGCTGGTTCATCAACTAGTTGCTATGCTAACTCCTACAGTTCACGTAATTATGTCACTAGATTCAAATGTCATGCGCGTGATCTTCGAGTCACGTGTTTTTGTTGTATTTAATTCAGTATTAATGTGATTGCAACGTATTATCGAAGTGTGTAAGGGACACGCGAGGGGTAACCCGATAGAAAAATGATGCGCTGGCCATACGTCTGAATGACCCTCTGAATGGTGCGTGACTATCATGGATTCAGCTAGATGATAGTTTGAAATTGGCCTACTTTTCATACCGTTCGTACGCTTGAATTTGTCCAAAACTTAGTCATGCAGTATTCAACCCCTTATTCAGAGGGTTCACTTTTAGCAACTAAAGTGAGTTCAGCTACTATTCAGCTAGTGATTCAGAGGGAGCTAATGTTCAGCTACCTTGTCATTCGGTACTCAACCGTATGACTTTTCTATAGGGATGTGTGGAAACGGAAGGGGTAAACAAGACCTTAACCCAATTTTCACTTTCTAACGGGTATTATTATTCGGAAAAAGGGTTTCGTGTTTGTTTACATAGAAAGTAAGTTATCTCTGTTATCATTGATGACTACCACCCGTAAACACTAGTCCCAACAATGGTGTTTTGTACCGTAGAAAACACTGTAAAAAGGCACCATTACAGTGCCTTTTTAACAGTTACCTGCATCACCTTAAACCGTCCATGTTTTAAACTATACTTCCGAGCTACTAAGTTCAAAGTAACCCCAAAAAGGCACCACAAAAGGCACCGTCATTTTTACGCGGGATATTCATCTACATTCAAATGGACTTTTCTTTTTCAGATGCAGGTTTCCAGTGACTGTTTCGAGAAGATGAATCTTCATGAAACCCACCAAGCGAGAAAAGTGAAGAAGTCCAAGGTCAAAAGTAAATTACACCCGATTCAGGAAAAAAGTCTTATCATCAAGGACATTGAGAACAAAAACAGCAAAATCACTATCTTACGATGCATGATAAACGGTATATTTACTCAAACTTAATAGATTTCAATAACAAATTTCAGTTTTGTTAATAAATAACCGAATTTGCAGAGGATTCCAAGTTGAATTGCCCGACGGACGAGCTCTTCCTCCTCGTTTTTCTTCGCACGAAGGACTATAATGTTGAACGAGCTTTCAAATTGGTTGGTAAATAATATTTTATCATTACTTAACAACGGCTGATGGTTTCCGTTGCAGTTGAGGAACTACTGGAACATGAGGTTGACCAATACCGACATCTACTCCAATCTCAAGCTTGGCGAGCTGCGGCACGTCTTCGCTCAGCAGTACCAGAACGTCTCACAAGACAGGGACCAGCACGGCAATCGGATATTTTACTTTCCAGCAGGTCTGAAAACCAAACCTTTGAGACGTTACATATTCTGATAAGAAATTTTTGCGTGAATATCACAGGCAGATGGGATCCCGAAGTTTGCTCGCTGCAGGATGTCTTTCGAGCCAACTTGTGTTTCCTGCAGCGCCTGGCCTCAGAGCCAGAGACTCAGAAAAACGGAATTGTGGCTGTCGTCGATATGAAGGGACTCAGTTTGAACCAAGTTCGTCACCTAACTCCCAGTTACGCCAAGAAAATTTGCAGTATTGTCCAGGTAATTAAAAACCACGGGGGGTAGCACCGCCACCTGTTGAGAAGCTCCTGAACTAAATTGCTTGAATTTTTAGGATTCTTTCCCGCTCAGATTCAAAGGAATCCACATCCTTAACGAGCCATGGGTTTTTAACATAGTTCTCTCGCTGGTTTGGCCTTTTCTCAAAGAGAAAATACGAAATCGGGTACAGATGATTTTACACTAACAGTTGAAAAATTTACGAACTTTTTAAATCTTCAGATTCATTGCCATGGCTCTTCCTTATCATCGCTTCACAAATTTATCCACAAATCCACGCTGGTCGAATCTTATGGAGGAGCTCTGAAGGATGTCGATAACTCTGCGTGGATTGCCAAATTAACCAAAGAGAAACACCATTTCGATTTCTTCGAGAACTGAATTGAAACGGAACAAAGTGCTGGGATTTCACTTTGCCGGGATATTAAACATTTATCAAAGGGGGAATCGTACTATAAAATACTGCATAGAAAAATGTATAATTATATAATAAACGCATGTATCGTCGCTACATGGCCTTCACATTGAAATAACGTAACACAATGAAGCGTCTCCGATTCAAGGTTATTCGTTTAAAAATTCTGGATTTTTCCGCCTTTCTGTTCCTTGAACTCTAAACATGGCTGTGCTATCGTCTGTTTAAAAAATTTGGTTTCTAAGAGTCTGTGTAATCCCTCGGGTTCTTCAGTTGGGAATAGGGAATTTCTTTGGTAAAGACGCGAGTTAAGTCTTCTGGGAGTTAAAAGGTTTAAAATTCATGGCCTTAGGGTATTAACTATGGTATAAACTGCTAAAATCTTAAGTCTGTTTCGATTAATAAGCGAAATTTTTTCAGTTTTGCGATTCAGTGTTTAGCCAAACCTAGTCGGAGCAACACGTGCTTGAATTGCACTGTCACAACGAACTACAGTTTAAACTTAACTTTCACATTCGGTAGTCGGGTTAGATTTGCGTGGAACTAGTTTTATTGCGATTATGGAGATCAGCGAAATGGCAACCCAGATCTACTCGTTACATCAAGGACACTTAAAAATTGCAGACAAGTTAAAATCGTTTCGTCTGCTCATTCAAGGTAATTAATACAATTTACTTAATCCGCGTAAGTTTCATACGTTGTATTCAGAGGTGGACATCCAGGACTGCCCAGCAGACGATGGTTTCATTCTGCTGTTCCTCCGTTTCAAGAACTATGACGTCCACCTTGCATTCAAAGTGGTAATTTCACTCTAGCTTTACTAATTATCAAGTGTTAATGCAATATTGTTACCTAGTTCCGAAAGTTCTGGACCAACAGACTGAACTATCCTGACTTGTACACTGATTTGCGCATCTCCGACCTGGAACACGTCTACAATCAGCAAATTCAGGACGTCCCCAAACTCCGAGACCGCCAAGGCAACTGCTTCTTCATCTTCAAACCTGGTAACTAACTGAATTCTACGTATTTTAGGACTCAACTAAAGTATTGTACTTTATCAGGCAACTGGAATCCTAAGCTGTGTTCCTGGAACGATGTATTCCGGGCCAATCTGGTCTGTTTCCATCGTATCGCTTCCATGGTGGATCCGCAGAAGTCTGGAGTGGTAGCAATTATGGATCTCAGCAATATTACCATGGACCACGCTCGCACTTTTACTCCCAAATACGCTAAAAACGTCTGCGATATGCTTCAAGTAACCTCATCCTAAAACCGAGTTAAAATTTAACTTAATTACCTGTTTTATATAGGGAGCCTTTCCTCTGCGCTTTACGGAGATCCACATCGTCAATGAGACCTGGATTTTCAACGTGATTTTCTCGATGGTTCGCTCGTTTCTTCGAGAGAAAACGCGGCAGAAGGTAGTCTGCACTAATTCCAAACACAATCTAACCGAATGTCATAATTTATTGATTTATTAGATTCATTTTCACGGCAGTCGGTGGAAGTCTCTGCACGCCTACGTGGACCCCTGTCTCTTGCCAGCGACTTATGGCGGAAGCCTGCCGGAAGCAGACAACTCTTCCATGGTTGCCAGATTGAAAGACGAATCTTATGTATTTGATCTATTTCGGCCGTAAATATTTTATTTCTAATTTGCATTGGTGTTTTCTAATTTTGACGATTTTTTTCTTTTCTTTTTCTAAACAAACTGGCTTTTGTTTCGGAAAACTCGGATTACTTTATAAAATACATTTTTTAAAATCTTTTTTTTTCTTTACTTGTTTGATTTTGTACAAGCGGCTTAAAAATTCCTTAGAATCCCTATTTAATTGGGTTTTATACAAACGATTAGAAATTGTTTCCCCCCAAAAAATTCGAAGGAAATCCTTTTGCAAAGAAGGTTTAATTTATTAAGTTTTAAGCCGCTTAAATTAATTTCTTGTATTGAAATCCTAAAAAAATATTTACTAAAATTTATGCTTATTTTAAATATTCAGTTGTATATATTACTGAATAAATTAAAAAATATTTAATAAAGTCCGTCGTTTTATTATTTTGTAGCAATATCAAACGTGCGGTTTTTAGCCACAGAATAGAGAACATTCAGTAACACGGCAAGTCTCATCTCCCCATGTTAATGCCGCGAGCAGGTTAAGCGAGCGAGTTCAGCGCCAAATTACTTCAGATGGCTGCTGTTGGTACTAAGGCTGCGAGGCGGAGGCTATGAGCGCTCGTAGTACCGACAATACTCATCAGCAGTAATCTAGCGCTAGTTTTGCGCTCGCAGCATTAACATGGGGAGATAGGGCTTGACATGTTACTGGATGTTCTCTATACTGTGGATTTAGCGCAACCCTTTTCTTCCGACAATAACAAACTAAGATCCTTTGACAGTTGTTGTAGGAGGAACAAAATTTATTTTTCTTTAGTAAACACTGGGAACTTAAAATTACTTTTTTTAAAGATTAGATTTAGCCCTAGGCGATTCTAAAATATCTGGACTTAAACTTGAAAGCTTAAGCTAGCATCATTAATGAAAATATGACAGCACGTAGGTCAAACGACAAGTCTCGGGAAACAGCAGCCTCTGACTGTAATGAAGGTAAATAACACAAAAGAAACTCTCGCCAGCTTACGAACTTTCAGTGTTTATATTGTAGATACAGGGCTGAGACCCAAAATAGCCTCTCTCACATTTACGCTCATCCTCGTTGGAATCGGAGTACCCGTCTGGTGGCGTACGACCACAGTTCACCGAGCAAACCTTCCGTTCAGCCAAATCGAGAACCTTAAACCTTTTCCCAAGCACCAAATGCTTCGGGTACTGTGCAAATCACTAAACACAGATGAGGGCAGCGTTGCCAGTACTGAATCTGAAATACTGAGCAGAAACACAGGTATTCTAACATGATAATATATTAAAAACAAAACATTCTAAGTTAAATTTGAATAGGAGGCTTTCTTTTCAAATTTGCTCATGAAGCTTTCACTGCTGATGAATTGCAACTAGTACGAAGTACGGAATCGCTGGAAGACTTGGACTCAAATCTCGGAAAATCGTACGCTAACTCGATATATGATGCGGTTACGTTCAAACTACCTGAACGCTACTTTCCCGCAGGAAAAGACGTGATTTTAGGAAGACACAAAACTATTTACCAAAGAGAGGGTATTTTAATATTTGAAATTTCTATCACTAGCTTTAATACTGTGCTTTGTAGGTTTTAATGGTAACTTGGAAATCCTCGAAAAACTTCTTCCCCCGACGGATCTGACGAAGAAGCAAAAAAGATGCCGCCTTCGACCGAGTACGACGTTCTTATCACACTTGCCACGTCCGACTTCAGTTACAACCTCGATATGAAATCACTAATCTCAAGTTTGAACTAATTTAAACTTTATTTTGATTTGAATTAAATTATTTCTGTATTGTCAGACTACATTCAGCCGTTCCTTGCAAACGTCAAAGATGTCGTAGCGGTCAAGGTTAAAACTCAAATTATCGACAGTGACAGCCACTTTGTAGGGGGAACGTGGGACAGCAAAGAAAAGCATTACCGGATAACTGAAGATGAAACTGTAACGCTAATCAACACGCTTGAACCTAAATTAGGTTTGTATATTCAATTTACTAAGATTATCAAATTTGATAAGAAATATTACAGGAAGCCAGCTTTCTGTCGTCCCCACTTTTCACTGGGTCTTCTACGTTCCCGAGGAACGTCAGTCGCCGATGCAGATTTACATCAAATGGCAGAAGGAAGAGTCGAACACTCTTCTTAGCCCACGGTGGGGCAATGGAGGGATACAAATCTTGAATCCCAGCGATTTGGTCAGCATTCAGTCTCTCGGAAAAGTTATCGTCACACAGCTGAGAACTGCGTTAGGATTCCCGACAAAAGTATTAAAAACTATTCATAACACAAAATTTGGGTTAATTATTTTTTCTTTTGTTTTCCAATGGTAGGACGAGTTAGAGTTGAAAAATGTTGGGATTTTAAGTTATGGGACAGTGGCAAGTCACCAGTGGGAAGTCGAGTTTGTCAAACGGCTTCGGACGATGGAGTTTCAGCAGAGTACCGTCAAAACCCTGCAGTCGCTCTGCAATCTGCTGTCGCAGATCAGCAATATCGTTATCAGCGATAACGTCGCAGATGACATATTCCACGCAATGGAGGACTCGGTCTCTGCCAACGAAGCCCTGAGAGCGGGAAATCTGAATGAGGCCCTCGTTCTGTCTCAAAAAGCCTTCTCTGCAGCAGACCGAGCTTTTTTCCATCCGTCGCTACTCGCGTTGCTTTACTTCCCCGATGATCAAAAGTACGTTCGATGTCTCAGGTTCTAAGTGTAGTCTTTTTCAGTGAAATATTGATTTGCTTTTTCAGGTACGCGATCTATATCCCACTGTTTCTGCCGGTGGGCATTCCCATTGTCCTTTCTCTGCGTCCGGCTTTGCTGTGGATCCTACAAGTCTTTAGGAAGAAAGAGAAACTTGAATAAACCAAGAAGCTTTTACAATTTTCTCTTTTCCTCTGTAAAGAAAAAGCTGCGAGTGTGTACTGTTTTGTGAGAAGAATAATGAGATCTCCCCTTCCTTTTCGCTGTTTGTGGGGAAAAAATTCACAAAAATACAACGCAGTCAATTAGTGTAGCCAATAATTAGCGAATAACATAGTTTCCGAGGGACTTGATTGTTTTTTGGCGCTGTTCCTACGTGTCTAATCAGTAGCGAAGGTCCTTAAGATCCTGCTGATGGACTCGATTGCTTTAGATTCGATCAACAATCAGCCAAAAATCTGTCCACGTTTTCTAATTTTTTTTCTCTGTGTTTACCTATAGCTGATCTTTTGGATTCTACCCGCAGAAAATTTGTTATGTATTGTAGTATTTACATAAAAGAAGTGATAGTTAAGCAGCTCTTGTATTTACTTCAAAACACTTTTAGAACAGTCCATACAAAAATTTGAAGGTCTGGTGTTAATTTTGATAGTTCACGTACCTGTAGAAATGATTAATTAGTGTTAATTATTGTGTTTTTGATTGATTAATAATGGTTTAATTACTTTGTTCGTAGAGGAATGCTGACAGCGGTTCGCGGTTCACTTCTGGTAGCTTTCCGGGTGAATTTGCGGAAGCAGCAGAAAACGACACGGAAATAATTGCGGAACCTAGGTTTAAAATAAAATCAGTTGTTGATTAAAGGTTGATTACATGTCCAATATACAGTGCACAGTGGGAAGTGAGTAAATTGGATAGGTGAAACTACCCCATTGTTTCAAGTTTTAGAGTCTGGATTGACAATAGCAGAGTTTATGACTTGGAACTTGGGAGGATTCGTTTCAATTATCGTTCCAGAAGCTTCCTACTATGTTCCGGGATAGACTTTTTTTCTTTAAGGATATCGTGTCAAAGTAGAAGGGATTATTAAAATAAGCTGCTGCATTGTATTTTTGTGTTACGGGACAAATACGTCTTTGTATAGTTGGGATATATTACAGGATTTTTTTGGTGCTATTTAGGTGTATTTAGGCAGGACTGTATTACCGAGCATTGAGGAAGTAGTAGATAAGAGGATTAATCATGGAGTTGGACATGGCAAGCCAGTAAAAACCGAGATAGATGTGCTGGATGTAGCGGTACGTAGCGATACGGTAGTCATGGTACACCCAGATGAAATACAAATGGTATGGCAACCAGCAGAACGCGAATAGGGACACTACCACGATGAACATCCGAACCACCTTTCCAAAAAAAGTAATCAGTCGTCTGAACTTAGTGTTAGTTAGCATTTTATTGTAGGGGTTTCTTCTGTGGACATTGGCGATTCCTTTGAAGTTCAATACTTATGCAAATATTCCGCAAGGCAAGCAGAAAAATGAAGAAGAGACTTGCTCATCAGAATGCATTGTTTGCATTGGCGGCTTTAGGTTTGGGCTGCTGTTTGTTTTAAGGTTTTATATCTCACGGAAAGTTAGAATCGTACTACGTCAACAAAAGGCTTTGACCAGAATCTAATAGAAGCTCTTCATGTCAGGAATATATGAATAGAACGCGTTACCGTAGTGTAAGAAGCCTATTCTTACTAGTAGAGCGATCGCTAACAGTTCTAGTAGATCGTTCATAGTTTTGCTTCGTGTTGGTGTATTAGATAGTATTGAATGATTTACTTTTCTCTTAGATTTGAGTGTTTCGATGTGGCGGTCTGTAAGCTCGCCGATGCTGACGCTTCCCCAGAGCACGCGACCGATGATGGTGTAGCAGACGCCCATGCCGACCATCGGAATGACGTACGTCATGGCCAGGAAGACTATGTTATACCTACAAAATAATACAAGAGAAAAGTATGTGCTGAGATCATACGACTGTGCTAACAGGGTCCGACAAAAGTGTCCAAGTCTCTTCGTTATAGTTTAAGTGGACTGAATGGGATATACAGTCAAGGGTAAGGGTGAATTAGTTCAACTTACACATAATCGGATAGGGACTCGTGAGAGATGCCGTCAGGCCACGACATTATGCAAGCAGCTCGAACGTCACCCTTCTCCAAACTGTCATCGCCACAAAAATTCGTGTTAGAATTCATAAAACCACATTAAACACTGGAAAAATCAATAGTACCTATTAAATCAGACATCATACAATTTAAATATGTATTATTTTAGATGAAATAAACGTTTTGATAGAAAATTTTGTGGAGAAAAAAAAGCACGTGGTCAGAACAGGCTTTGTTTCTGCGAGTTGCCCGTAGTAGCAGCTACGTTGTTACAGTTAAGCCGTGCGTATAATTAATAGATATTGTATGCAGAAATCGATGGTAATACTTACAAGGAGAGTGAATTGCAAACCTGTATGGGTATGTGGCGGAATAGAGAAGACAGGGAAGCGCCAGGCAACAGCTCAGCGTCCAAATCAGTCCAATTACGGCGACAGCAGTGCAGCGAGACATTCGCGGCCGTAGCGGGTGAACAATAGCGCAATATCTTCAAATAAATCCACTTTCATTTATTCTCATAAGACTGCCATATCTGAAACTTTATTTAAGTTTATAGTGAATGAAACTTTCGTTGCCAGGCTATAAACAAGGCTTTCTGAACGATCGAACCAGAGAGATGTCTGGTTTGGTTTGACAAGAATTTCAAGCCGGTTCAGGTTCGGTTCGAGGTGTTTGAGCTTTATAACGGTTCAGTTTAGTTACTAGATTCAAGGTCCGAACCGAGATTGAACCTTAAAATCAGTTTGAATTCGGTTCAATCGACTGATTATCCAGTTGGTTCTATGTTTATGGTTTTAAAACAAGTTGAACCGGTTCAGCGGTTCGGCTTAAAGAAACG
This sequence comes from Eulimnadia texana, assembly GCA_002872375.1. Classification (NCBI taxonomy): domain Eukaryota; kingdom Metazoa; phylum Arthropoda; class Branchiopoda; order Diplostraca; family Limnadiidae; genus Eulimnadia; species Eulimnadia texana. The sequence goes on from NKDA01000001.1 coordinate 18,518,477, forward strand.
GTTCAACCCCGTCCATCTCTATAGCGAACAAAGGCATTGTGAAGCAAAACGAACTTTTTAGGCTTCTTACTCGGTAACTCGTTTGGCAAATTGCTATGTTAGTTAGCGAAGTACTGAAACCCTAACCAAAACATCCTCATTTGAACGAAAGTATTCAATTTGTGCGTGTTTCTGCATTACTGGAGAAGTGGTGAATGCGATCGATTTTACTTTCTGCCTCTGCTCTTCAATGGTTCTCTTAATGAGCGGCCTTTAGAGCAGCAACAAACGACTGACAATTAAAGGCTTTCATAGAGACGCATCCCAAGAAATCAGAGACGTTTCTCTTTGTTAGTTCATATAACAAAATGATTCATATGGATGTGTGTTGACTACGGAGTTTGGCCGGGGAGACGACCCATTCTGCTTCAGCCAAGTTTTTAGGCAACCGTCATAAAGGTTGCTATGGTTTTCTCTAATATGTTTTGGGAATAGAGGGCTGTTTATCATTTAATCTTTACATTTTCCTCTTGTTGTATTACAGTTTGGTAATAAATTCTGCATATGATACGCCCCACCAATGCACAATCCCTTGAGCAATGAACTGGCCATGAATCTTGAATGTCTTAGTACGGCTTCTCTCGTATCCCATTCACTGAAACTTGTTTACTACTCGGTTTTTGGTATTAGCTTCAAGTTTTTAACTATTCTTTAGTAGTAGCTAGTACCAAGTTAAGTGCAGTGGTTGGCAGTTCATAAGAGGAAATGAACGGTTCCGGTTCAGTACGGTTCATCTTATAGTGGTGGCTTTGGTTCAAGTTCGGTCTACAGCTTCGGTTCAACTAAAGGTGAATCGTTCCCGTCACTGGCTAAGTAAGTGGGGGAGATTATGAATAGTTTTCTTGAGCGGCTCACCTCCAAGCTGTGGTCCAACCGTTAAGCCTGAACCTGAATCGAATCGTGGGGACTACGAGTTGAACCGCACTGAACCGGAACTTCAGAACCGTTCATTGTCTATTTAACCGTCCATCAGTGGTGATACCCGACTACAAACTCTCAAGGTTCATTAAGTTCTGCTGACCTGTCGTAAGACGTAGCGGTCAGGGTGAATACACTAGCAGCCACGCTGACATTGGCCACAAAATTGCTGATTCCGCAGTAGAATTCACCGAAGGGCCAGTCGTTCTGCAGCATGTACGTGAAGTTGAACGCACAGTTGAGGACGGCCATTAGCAAGTCAGCAACACTCAAGTTCACCAGGAAGTAGTTGGTCACTGTCCACATCCTCTTGTGTGCTAAATTGAACCAAAATAAAATTATAAGAAGCTCTTAGAACATAAGACAGCCCAGCAGCCATGTTGGACTGTAAAATCTTTCAGTCTTCTGTATCACCTGCTTAAGTGTGTTGCATGACGGCCATGTTGTGTTGCAAAGGTTTCTAAATGCCATTTCGCATAATCAAAGTCTTTAAAAAGCTCATATAACAGACAGCCCAGCGGCCATGTTGGATTGTAAAAGCTTTCAGTCCTCTGTATCAGCTGTTTGAGCGTGTTGTACGGCAGCAATGTTTAAATGCAGAGGTTTCTAAATGCCATTTCGCATCATCAAAGTCTTTAACAAGCTCATAGAACAGACAGACCAGCGGCCAATGTTGGACTGTAAAGTCTGAAGAGCTACTATACGCCATCTAAATCCATTATGGGGCAGCCATATTGGAATGCAGAGACGCTTTTAGATGCTTTTTACATAATAAACATCTCTTGAATGGCAGCCATGTTGGACTGTAAAAGCTTTCAGTCGCCTATATCAGCTGTTTCAGTGTGTTGCATGACGGCCATGCTGAAATGCAGAACCTACATGCCATTCCGCATCATTGAAATCTTTTGCGCATCATTTGGGATTGTTACATGACAACATGGCGTCCAAGCAAGTCTCAAGTGCCAGTAAATCCGCTGTACTCAGAACCGAAAGGTTAATACTGCATTCACATCTCGTTTCGTTGGTTATTGGGGTAACACGGGATGCAAAATGGAGGAAATATGTTTTCCCTAAAGGCAACATGTACCAACTGATGCCTTAGATCGTCACGTCCGAGTCGATTATATTATGCTACATCTCCTTCCAGTAGGAGACTTTACCAGATCTGGACAATAGAGAAAAAGGAATCGCCTAAGGCGAGCTAATCTAGCAGACGAAACGGAATAGGCTCACTTCGTTGATTTCCGCTAAATCCTAGCAGCTTTCTGGGTTGTGAGATATACACAATGGGTTGTATTTAGAGCTAACTTACCGGAAACTATCCACATGACGATGAGATTGCCAACAACAGCGACGACGATCAAGACGCCGAAGACGAAACTCCACAGAGCGATTTGCCACCAGGACAAAACTCGCACCAGCGTCGACGAACCGCCATTACTCGCAAAATCCGTACAGTTCAAAAATGCTGACTCATTGTCCCCAGAATCGCACAACGAACTGTTCCACAACTCCTCAGACATTCTGGATTTACTGATTGAAGAACGCACTCGCTTGAACTAAATAGAGTCTTAATCGTAGTATGTAATGAAGTTAAGTTGATTAGCCAATTCCAGCAAAGATTTTCAAGATTCGGGGTGTTAGACGGGTTACTGGAAACTGTCCTGGAACGAGAGAGAAGATGGGTGTCTTATGTGGGAACCAACAACTTCTTCGGTCTTGCGCGCTGCTCCCTATAACGTGTTGGTTAACACGATGATAAGACTGATAACATTTGATAACGCCTTGATAACATGATGATAACACTAGCCCTTGTGAGAGGCACTGGATTCGTGGATTGTTCAGTCTACATTCAGTAAAGAAACTTTCCGAGTAACTTCCCTTTGTCCCGAGAGGCTCTTCTTTCTCAGGCCATTTTCCCCGTCTTTAGATTACTTAAAAGGTTAATCTATTATTTAACTTGCACATCAAATGCCATTACCCTGACTTAATTTAATTAAGAAAACCTCTCATCAAGAAACTTTTAATTCTCGAACAGAATACGCTCGTTAGTTCTAGAAGAATATCAAATGAGAGACGATAGAAGTATCCAATTAGCGTAATTATAATCAGCAAAATCTATGTTTACGTCATCATATGTTACCAGCGTTTCTGCTGGTTGATATTAGGCGGTTAAGGAATTTCCCGGGGTCGTGTTTTTTTCGCTTTTACGAGCTGCTGGTGATAACATCTCGCCTCGTTCCACGATTGTCACACGCGCCATTGTCCCAGACAGCCGTCTGCAACTAAAGTTAATCTTTTCTTTTTAATGGTCTAGTTGTTGTGGACCCGTTGTACAGAGTAAGGAGTCTACTAAACCGAGAGAGCAATACTAACATGATGACAATACTGATACAAGTTCTAGGAGAACTGTCCTTTGGGTGGACAGAGTTCAACTGCTTGTAAATCTTAAAATAAATGATAGAATACACCCAAATGTTAGCTCAATAGATTCCTCAATGTCTCATCTTTTATTTCATGTACAGTTGATTGCAAAAAATGTTAATATTTTACTAAAATTAGCTTGGAAACAAACTACTCTTTTTCGCGACTGAACTTGCTGCCAAAATCAACAAAGTTTAACTGCACATAAATCCGAAAATAATGATTGAATACACCTAAAATGTACATTAAATTATTATAGAATCTTAAGTGTCTCTTCTTTCGTTTCATACGCAGTTTATACTAAAAGATCCTGAATTTTTTTTTTACTGAAATTCGCTCTGAAACAGAAGACCCCTCAGAGATCCATGAAGCGCGTAGTGTAAGCTCTAGTCTCGTGTTGACCGTCACGTTTCTTTTCATCTCACGTCTATTCGCGAACAAAAGCAAAGTTGCAAGAAGACAGTCCGGAAATTTATCGCCACACAATAAATCAGTTTGAATAAATCAACAAGTACTTTATAAACGTCAGAAGTTTCAGTAATCGATGTGTGTTGGCACATTGACTTGTTTCTCGAGAAACACGTTTTAAGGGGTAACATACCGAAGTGACTGCTAACGACGTGTGTGCAACGCCAGGAAAAGATACAATTTGGTTCAAAGTGGCGGATAACTGAAGTCTCTTTCAGTTGCGTTATTTGCTCTTTCAGAAACTATTAGCGGACGGTAGATCGGAAACCCCATTCGACCATTGCTTGTCTCTTTATAGATCAATAAGATGATAATAGTTCAGCAAAGGGAAATGCTGAGATTTCGTGTGAAATTAGTAATTCAAAACCACTTCTACTTGTCAACCAGTCGAGCAGTTCTGCAGCTTATGGATTGTCACTTGCATAAGTGCGGAATAATTGAACCGTGTTCCGAACCCTTTATAACCAATTAATCTACTGAAAAATCACCTCACAATGTTTAATATACATGCTGTTTTGTATAATCACAATTATATTAATGGTTAAACGCTTTGTTGCAACGTAAAATATTTTATTTTTATTTTTTATTAAACTAAGTTTTAATACATGGCAACGCTGGAGCTTTGTTTTTCGCGCGGTTTTCCAACGGTTTTGAACTTTTGCGAAGGCAGTGCGTTGTAGTGTTTCCACTTTCAATTTTCCCTTTTTCTCCTCTTCCCTTATTTTTCCCCTCGTCACCTCCGTACTAGAACACAAGGCTGCACTCCCACATTTTCTTTTTTCCCTCTTCCCGTATCTTTCCCTTTTCAGACCCCATTTTCCCCTTTTTCAGGGAACTTCCCGGCAAAGTGGAAACACTTGTGCGTTGTTTAGCGAAAACTCGTGCAGTTTTTTCCTTTTTTTCCATTTTAATATGATTTGGGACTTGATTTCTGCGTTGGCAGACGATGTAAGAGTAGTCGATAATCTAATTTCCTGACTGAGGAGAAAATTCTGAGAAGAGTTATGTGTGTTCGGCCTCAAACGAGGACTGATTTTACCAAGTAACAAGGAAAAAAAACTTTTTCAATCACATTTAAGTCTAATAAATAGTACATCCTGTAGTTCGGTTTGAATTCTCTCGCTTCAGCTCTTCCGCAATTCAACGAAACGTAAAATATTTAATTTCAGCCACTCGCTTCGCTTTTCTATTCCGTAGGCATCGCGTGAAGCGTTACCACCGCAGAACGGCTTCGGTAAGACAGGTTAAATAAATCATTAGACTTTAATTAAAGTTACGAAAGTGAAACAGAATAAACTACATTAAATCCTTCTTAACTAGTTTAAATCATTAATAAATCTACTCATTCAGATGTTGAATACTTTGTTAGACAACGCCATCTAGCGGCAGTTTTTGAAACTATTATGTTGTGATGGGCAATGCTTCTACGGCTAGATGTCAAGCGTTTTGGCATAGCTGAGCTCAGCTTTTGGTCCGGTCCCGGTCTAGCTATCGCAGTGGTCTAGCAGTGCCAAGTGGGCTATCGAATTCTTTTGTGTGACCCCGAGTTTAAGGCAGTATAATCCTCTCAAGATAATTTCACTGGCCGCGTGCATATGGAGTCTGTTGAATTCCCCATCTTCAATCACAGAACAAATTGTTGAAATATTGTCTGTTCAGATCAAACGTTGTGTAAACAGTAAGTATTGCTTTAAAATGCATTTCCTCAGATATTGTGAATTCAAGCACCTGTGACTGCTAGCTAGATATATTTAGTTTTTATTCCTCTGGCAGGATAGTTTTGCTCGAGAAACGATGGAGTACTCGTTATCAAACAGTTTCTCATCCCCGAACGGGTCAAAAGTCGAGCCGTTGAGCACTAAAGGGATTCTTGCGGCTGCTGAGATGAGGGGCTCGCCACTGAATACCAGTGCCGAACGCAGTCCCGCCAGAGGAAACCTGCATGTCGCCTTTGAAGAGAAGGGGGAAGTCAAGGAAAAACGGGAACGATTCCTGACGGCAAAGTACGGGTCGCATCAGATGAGTCTCATCAGAAAACGACTGGCTGTCGAAATGTGGATGTACGAGCAGCTTCAGACATTATACGGATGCACCGTAAATCTTTGTTTTTGTCATTTTATTGTTAGATTCTATGTACAGTTTCTTGTTTTCAGGATGACTCACAGTCTCACGACGTCGACTTAGATTTGGACGAGGTCCTCGACATGGAGGACGACAACGAGCGCCGCAGTTTTCTCCAGAAACTCTTAGCAGATGCCAAAAGCGACAAATCCGCAGTTAATGTGAGTCTGCTTTTATAAAAATGAATTAAACGTGTTGATGAGTAATGGCAGCGAGTTTTGCCATCAAGTTCACTGTATTGGAAACTTTTTTGCCGGCTTAGCCAACCGGAAATATTTCTGCGTGGGAAAAAGCGGAAAACGGAAGGGGAAAAAAGGGAAAGAGAAATGGGAAATTCTCATTTATCCGCATAATAAAAGAACTGAACAAAAGTAGGAAAAAGAACAAATAGAGTGAAATGTCAATACAATGAGCAGCAAAAGGGCCTGACTTCTCCTTTGTGTATCTTTTTATGACCTCATTGCTGGACAACAATGATTCAGCACTTTTAAATTCACTTTAACTATGAAATGTTAATTGCTTTCACTTCTTTTTTGCAGAAATTTATAGACGAGCTGATGCAGAGGACCAAAGTGCTGTGAAACTTCTCGTGTGGGACAGCGATTTCTATGTTTTTTAACCTTAATTTAATCATTTTTTGTAACCCGTAGAAGAGAGTTGACTCGGAAATTCGATAGCAGATCTCCGAAAAATTTCAAAAATTCTGAAAAAATGAAAAAAATGGCTTCCATTATTGAGTGTATGTTCCACATCGAAAAAAAAGTCTATGCATCAAAAAATTTTTCTCATTATCTGTGGCATTTTTCCGTTTTTATTTTATCTTTTAATCGCTTTCTGATACGTTTCTCCCAATTTTTCAAAACTTTCGACCGTTGTTTACCGTAGACTCAAACTAATTGGTCAAGCCGTTGGAGGTCTTCACTGATTGGACAGGCCTCTGGAGGTCTCCAGTGATTGGTCAGTTTGGAAAGTCTATCTTATTTCAGTCAGTGTCTTATAATTTGAAGAGCAAAAAACGTTCCAGCGCAGTTTATACACAAAGCAAAGACCCAACAAGATAACACAACACAATATACAATTGACGTAAATGTTTTCCTCGTTTCTTTGTGCTTTTTCCTTCATAGAAAATTATCAAAAATTGATAAAATTTTCCAGGTTTCTGTTACGCACGTCTAGATTTCACATGAGGAAAATTTCAACATATGGTCTCATTACATCTAATCCAGTAAAATTAGTAACTGAAATTATATTTTAATAGTTCTATTGCACTGGAAAGTCTTTATGGGATTTTTTTTCTACGTTATTTGCGGTTTTTTGGGCTAAACGATTGTTTCCAGTTGGATTGGTTTTAATCGTTGAGCACAGTTTCGGCCCAGGGTCCCATCTTGAATGGTTTTTTACGACGCCAGATCCGAAGAACTTTCTCACTGGCCCCATCTTTGTGGTCAGCATACAGCGGACGCCATTTATCGTGAACAGCCGTTGCTATGGCAACCGCATCTCCTATTAACAACGAATCACACGTCAGAAATAAATTGAATTAAATTAAATATTATCAAATGAACCAATAGGAACGTCGCTATAGTTGTTGGCGCTCTTAGTGAACGGCTCCTCGACTTGACTGAAGACTTGGTTGTTGAACTGGTCTCGATCAAAGTCGATGTTTTGTTGAAGGCAGTTGCTCAGAACCAGAAGGAACGCTTCCCAGCGTGGCTTGTAGTAATCGCCGACCATACCAGCCCATTGCTTGGCTGCGTAGTCGAGGATTTCACCACGAGGACCCCATAGCGTTATCTGATTGCGCGCGTTGTATTCGTATTGGTCCATTTCCTAGAACATTAACGTTAATAATAAATATTAAATAATAATATTACGGGAAAATGTTACACTCTGGTTGTCGGCCCAGGCTTTAGCGTCGCTCAGCCATCGTCCTAGCAGGAAATTACTGGAACTCTGCAGCAAATTGTCCATGTCGCTGAGTGCCTCGACCATTAGTGCGGAAACAGTACTATTCCCCTCCGCAAAAAATCTCCAATTATGATAAAAAAAATTATTTTTTTAATTTAATTACGTGAAAGTCTGAAGGTTTCTGTCCTGATAAGCTGCAACAGCTTCCGCGTAGAGCAAACTGAAGATTTCTAAAAGAGATTGGCGAGTCACGTCCACTAGATCGTGTCGGTAGGTTCCACTCTGCTGGTAGGTTGACGAAATTGCGATAAATTGGTCCCAGGCTAACATGACATCGTCCGGGTTATACCACAACTAGAAATATTAATGAAATTATAAGTTGTTTTTATTAAAATTGCTTAATTTGTTTATTTTGATGATTTTTTTTATAAGTTTTTGTTTACTCCAGGCGAGCGTTCGAGTGACGGGCGCATGACGAAAACGTACTGAGCGTGAAATGAGTAGCCAGTGGTATCGTTGTATACACTTTCCTATGAAACAAGTTGAATAATAATAATGCTGTATGTTTTTGTCATTGTCATGAAACCTTGAGGATGTTCCATGCTTGGCTTAAGGATGCGCTGCTGGAACCGTAACGCCTGGTCGCATAACTGCTGAGCCTTCTCGATACGCAAACAAATTTTAATGTAATAATAATAATGATAGTAGCAGTAGTAGCGGTAGTAGTAGTAACAGTAGCAATAGCATTTGCAGTACTACTACTACTAGTAGTAGTAGTAGTAGTAGCAATAGTAGTAGAACTAATAGTATTTGCAGCAGTGGTAGTAGTAATAGAAGTTGGAAAGTACCAGTACTAGTAGTTCTACTAGTAACAGTAGTAGTAGCAGTAGTAGTAGTAGTAGTAATTCAATTAGAATACTAGTACTAGTAGAAGCAGTTCTACTAGTAACGGCAGTAGTAGTAGTTGTAGTAGTAGTAATAGTAGGAGCCGTAATAGTAATAGCAGTGTTTATGCTATGAGTAGTAGGAATAGCATTAATAGCAGTAGCAGTAATAGTAATAGCAGCAGTTATACTAGCAACAGTAGTAGTAGTATTAGTAGTAGCAGTAGTAGTACTAGTACGATATACCATTCATTAAGGTCCGGAACTTGTTTCCTCCAGCCCATTTCCAGCATGAGGTCATAGACGACGTAGTTCTGGCTAATTCCTTCCATCGTTAGACCCGTGCCGATCATCGTCGAATTGGGGTACGACCTTCCATCAACCACACCCTGAATGAAAAACACTTCAAACTTATGAAAAAATCCAAAACTACTGTAAACAAAATATATAAAATTTTCCCTTTTTCCCCTCTTCCCTTCTTTTTCCTTTTTACCCCTCTTCCCTTAGTTCCTCCTTTTCCTCCTCTTCCCTTATTTCTCCCTTTTCCCCTCTTGCTTTATTTTTCCTTTACCCTCTATTCATTTGTTTTCCCCTTTTTCCCCTCTACCCTTATTTTCCCCGTTTCCCTCATGGTACTAGAATATAAGGCTGTACGTCTGAATTTTCCCTTTTCCCTCTTCTTTCATTTTTCCCTTTTCAAACCCCATTTTCCCCTACTCTAGGGAATTTCCCTGCAAAGTAGAAACACTGAATTGATAAATATAATTAAATATGAATTATTTCAGATTTTTGAGAACCTGTGCGATTTTGGGAAGTGCTCCGTACATTCCCAAGCAGCCACCGAAGTTGTGGAGGAGGCAGAAGATAAACGGCTGTCCAAAATACGAATCCAGGCGATTGTATTGCGGCTGAATCTCAGCCTGAAGGTCTAGGACAATCATTTTACCCTGTGGACAATCAAATTAAACGCTGTTGTTATTAGCTTAATTAATATTTTAAATTAATTTAAGGAATTACCAAAGGAACTGAGGTAAGAAGAGCTTCGGTACGTTCCCGAGTCCAGAAAAAAGCTTCGTTGTAGAACAGCCAGCCCTGCATTAGCCTACAGTTACATTAACATTAGTTTCTACTACTAGTAACAACTAGTAATGCTACAACTAACTACTGCTACTACTACGTACCAGATTGCTTCAGGATCAGCTCGTGTCATGGCTCGGAAAACCGCCTGTCCCACGGTTGCGATGTACGGTGGATCCGTCTGCAGTGGCTGCATTTCGTTGAAGATGTCGCAGTTGTAGATGTGGTCCGTACCGAATTCAGCAATCAGCTGTTTCGTCAAGTTCCAACAAATCAGTGAAGTTCTAACAAACCGACAGTAGTTATAGTAAATGTGTTCATGCCTCGGTAATGAAAGCTGCTCCTATGGAGTCGAACAGCGGATCCGTCGGCTGCAGAAATGCGGGACTTGATCAAAATAGCAAAATGAATAGTTATAAGTGAAATAAATATTCATAAAAATAGTAAGTAATATAATTTTATTGTGAGAAAATCAGATTACCAGCAGTACTTGTCTTCGAACCCGAGCCACGGAGTGAGCTGGGTGAACTGAGCATCGGGGAAAAGTCTAGGGGAAAAACGTTAGCAAATTAAATAATAATTGTCAAATTAATTTAAATTATAGTTTTGATATTATTTATTAATCTAAAAGTAGAACGTCAACAACTGAAGTAGAGTTACTCGATCAGGCCTCGGGGAGAGTGTCCAGCAAAAGCGGGAAGCACTGGAATCATCCCGAAGCTCCTCATGCGATCGAGGATCTGGTGCTGAAGAGCCAGGGTCTTCTGATGCCAGGCACGGGACAAAGGACCTCCCCAGCCTCTTAAGTTTCCCATTCGTTGCCTAAAAAATCTTATTTTGATTACTTGATTTAAAAAAAGAGTTGACTTTACCAAGCGAAGAAACCAGGCCCGCTGAAGTGTTCATCAACCTGCTGCTGTGTCAGTCCAAGAGAAAGATAGACTCTCTCCCAGATAGCTTCTTGTCCCGTGAACGCTAACGGCATGTTGATACCGTTAAGGGCCATCCAGTCGATTTCTCGCTCCCACCTTGGCCAGGCCCACCACGCTGACGAGTAGCTGACTGTGCAGACATTCTGGTAGTAGCGAAACCTAGGCAAAATTACGTCAATAATGTAATAAAAGTGATTTCTAATGTAGTTTTGAACTGAAAACAAACCTGTCTTGCGATTCCATGGTAACATCAACTTCAGGCAGAACGGCAGGGAGCTCTAGCTGATCTCCGTCCCAGGAAACGTGGCAGTTGCAGTACTGTGTCAAGTAGTAATGGAAACCCCAGGAAGCTGCAACACCCGTAGAACCAGAAACGTGAACGACAGCACTTCCCGAAGACTTCGTTACCTTTTCATGTATCAAAAACGGAAAATATTCAGTAACTGTATCTACATTTACATATTCAGTATAGGAAAATACCGTAAAAACATCCAGGCCGTCGTTTGATAAATCGGGGTTAACTTCAACGTCAAATTCCGACGCTCGATTTGGAATCAGCCGCTCGATGAGGTCTCGTACTGCTTGGGCCTGGACTTCTGGAGCGGCTTTCGGCTTGACACGTCGGATGGCATCGTACTCTTTAGTAATAAGTCAATCATTATAGTTCAAAAAGTAATTAGAAATTAGAATAATCGAGAAGAAAACTAAACCAGATCTATCAGGCAGTCCCAAGCATTCGTAAAAAACAATGAAAATAAAACAATATTCCACGAAGAGAATCTAAGTATCATTGTACTGTTTACGAACACGTACAACAACAAAGCTCTGTCTCACAAAAGTCTTGATATAAATTAATAATACACTATTTTTCAAACCTCTAAAATCAAGATAAATCGATTTTCAAGATTAGATATGTAATTTGATGTACTTTTTGACAGTAAAAGTACATGTAAACAAACAAGCATTTCAAATTTCTCTGGCGCACCGGGCGTTACAGCGTTGCCAACTGTTTTGAATAATTCACAAACTAAACACTCCAAAGTAAATTTTTATATAAACTAGTTAAGAAATATGTCATGTTTAACCGCTTTTGTTAAACTGTATTAATTATTTTGAATTTTTTGCCTGTCAACCGTTATGGTACTAACAGCTGCTTCCGTAAAATAACTTCCAGTTTTGTATAAATTAATTTGGACACATTCCGAAGTTTAGTTTACCTGCCATTATGAAGTCTTCAGTGGCAAAAATACAAGAGCAACAAGTTTTTAATCAAACAGGGAACTTGAAACTCATCTTTAAAAAAATGTGTGCTTTGCCTCGTTGATAAGTACGGCACACAACTGCTTGTTTGTATAGGAATTACACGACTGACCTTCAAATGTGGTTATCAACGCTTTAAGTTAGAACAAAATATTAAATAATTTCAACATACTCCGCTCAGTACATCTGTAAATTTACTGATATTATTTACAATACCAAAATCACCTGAGTTGTCCGATATCAGAAACTTTTAGCCAATTTTAGTGGTGATTTCGAAATTTTTTATACGTTTCTATTGATGGAAAAACATAAGTTATATCGAAAATGAGAAGAAATATTTTCTACTTCAACTGAGAATCCAGTGCAGATATGAAATATTCTGGCCAAGAATTGGGGCTGATTTGAAACACGTAGTCATGTTCACAAAAAAGGGTACATACAGTATGGGCAGCGGCGCAGGAAGTCTCAGTAGTCAGGGATGGCAAAATGCAGCCTCACTTGGTAGGAGTGGCAAAAAGGCGCTATTTTACATGTGCTCTTATGCAAAGATATCAAAAATTTCCGATTTTAGAGGTGGCGGTCGCCCATCCTGGTAACCCCGCTTCCTGCGCCACTGAGCATGGGTGAAGTTCAGAGTCATTTTGCGCTATTTGTAAAGTTATTATAGAATTAAATTATGTAATTATTGATGAGATGAACTGTATTTGAACTAAATATACGTATACGATCAAATTATCTTCAAATATCATGGTGAGAACAAAGAAAAAGTGGTGTTTAGCCTTGTCGAGCTGTACCCTTTTTTTAATGAACATGACTGTACAAGAAGAAAAAGCTTTGGATTCTGCTAATTCGTGATAGTGCCAAGTTGCAACCAACAGCTCATGGTTCAGTTTCATGAACTGAATATGCAGAAAGGAAATATTCAACGAAATTTTTCGCAAGATGTTTTAAGATGATACCAGTCCCATCAATTTTTTATTTCAGATTGTTGTTTACAGCTTTGATTATCAAACTGTTCTGGGAATGATCATTCCAGTTCGTGAAGACATGTGTCTAATTCCCAGTTTTACTGTCGATAAGTCTGATGCCCAGGTATTTCACGATTCACGGTTCGTACGAGTACCCTTACTGATGGTCGGTTTGTTGCAGCTACATTGTTGTACTCATTATATTTGAAATAAATTGATGTTAGAAATCAGTTAAGGAATGATGAAGGAATTCAAGATATATCCTTAAAATCCTCTGCAGTATGGCAGTTTCTCAAAGCCATAGCTTTTGATATTAGCTAAAAGATAGTTCGAAAAAGTAATCAGGGATGTATTTTGCTACCAAAAGAGAGAAGAACTTCCATCCAGTTCGCTATAGCAAGTTCATCATAGCCGTTTCCAATATACTTTTCAACTTTATTAACCAAGTCCATCCGATGAACGTGATTCCACGGGTTGGTTAGGAATCAACTAAAATACAATGTATGGCCAAAAACATCTAAGAATATGAACCACATTGTCGTGTATGCATTCAATGACATTCAAGACAATGTAGAAATTGGTGTGTTCTTCGTCTTCTTGTTCTCCATAACCAACAGAACACCTCTTCTACATTCGAGAGAACATTTCTTCTACAGTCAACAGAAAACACTTCCTTTATAAAGGACAGAACAAACCTCTTCTACAGCTGATAGAGCACGCTTCTTCTTACAAATGACAGAACTCTCTTCTTTTCCCTACCAACAGAAAATATCTCTTCTACGAACGACAGAACACCTTCTCTACAATCAACAAAATCCACTTCTTCCGTAAAGGGCAGAACAAACCTCTTCTACAGCCGATAGAGCACGCTTCTTCTAGAGCCAACAGAACCAAGGGGTCCGAAACTCCGAGGTCAAGTGTACGAAGATTATTTGATAACATGTGATAACATGCGATAACACGTAGATAACAGGGAGATAATAGGCTGGTAACAGTGATAACACGACCTAGGTGTACGAGGATTATTGGAAGTTTCGGACTCCTTGAACAGAACCTAACTCTTCTACAAATGACAGAACTCTCTTCTTCCGCAACCGACAAAAACCTGCTACTTCTGTAATCGATAGAACGCTCTTCTTTTCCAACCAACCAGTGTTGCCACTTTTCAATCTTCCATTTTTCCCCTCTTCCCTTATCTTTCCCCTTTTTCTCCCTCCGTGCAAGAATGTACAAGGTCTAGATTCCCTCTGTACTCTCTTCTCTTCGTCTTCCCTTTTCAGACTCCATTTCCCCCTTTTTCAGGGAACTTCCCTGCAAAAGTGGAAACACTGCAACCAACAGAACACACTTCTTCTATAGCTAACAGAACACACTATTTCTATAGCTGAGAGTATAGAGTTCTTCTAAAATCGACAAAACACATCTCTTCTCCAACCAACAGAACACGCATCTTCAATAGCCGACAGAACAACGAACAGAATTTTGCTTATGATCGCAATATTATTCATATTAACGTATATTTTACAGATTATTTATTTAAATAAGAAACAGAAACAGGCGCAGCAACTGAGCTTCAATGCAGTGTCTGTTTAGCCTTCACCCGCTGATAAAAGCAAGAGGAAAACAATTGTTTCATCATGAAGCCAATCAAACTATAATTTTTTCAAAGTAAAATTCAAGCTTACAAGATAAGAGCGGGCGATAACTCGACACTTTATATTTTTTTGTACATAACTTAAGTTCACTTTTCTCTGTTGCGAATGTTTCGGTACGTGCTTAACAACCCTTACGAACTAAACACAAAAAATTTGACATCTTACACAATAGGTAAAATTTTATGTTTACTTTCATCGTAATACGTTCAGAAATAATTTTTTAAATGAAGTTTTAAAATCGAAATTAAATTTTTTACAGAAAGTCCATCGGTTATTGAATATTTGAACCTGTCTCACAAGTTGCCGTTACACAACGGCTGCATCAACACGATCGAATGGGACAGCAGCGGGCAGTTCCTGCTGACGGGGTCTGACGATCGGAGAATAATAATAAGCAACCCTTTCAGTAAAAAAGTAAATTTACCCCTTTACTCTTTACTGTTCGAGGTTTAACGTTTTTTCATTATCGTTTGTATAGGTGACGTGCAACAAACTAACATCACATCGAAGTAATATATTCAGCGCTCGCTTTCTTCCGCATCATGGAGGGTACAAAGTTGTGTCCTGTGCTGGAGATGGAAGCATTATCGTTACTCGTAGCTAATATTATTCTATTTAACACATAAACTAACTTCTCTATATGAATGTTTTTACTTCTTTTATGTGAAAAGACTTGGATGCAGACAGTTCAGACTCAGAAAATGTATTCACCTGCCATTCTGGTGCCGTTTATGATGTGGTCTCCATCGAAAGTGAACCGCACACGTTTTTCAGCGTCGGAGAGGACGGCTCGGTCCGCTGGTTCGATCTCCGGGCCAAATCCAAATGCACCGATCGTCACTGCAGAGAGGTAAAAGCACACAAACGCATTAAAACACATAAAATAACGCGAATTACAACAGGATATTCTCTTCCGATATCATACAAGCTGCACTTCTCTAGCCATCAACCCCTTATTGCCTTACCAAATGGCTGTCGGGACGGGAGATAGCCACATTTACGTTATGGATCGTCGGAAAATGAGCAGTTGTGGTTCTGGTATTAAAAAATTAATTTCTAAATTCAATAATTAGATTGAAACGTATGTGGAATATGAAACAGGCTCCAGCGCTTCGGGATCTGTCGTTTCGCAACTGTTCGTCCCCGAGCTCGGAACGAGGTGTTGCCAAGTAACGTCTGTGAAATTCAGTCCCGACGGTTACAGTCTTCTGGCGAGCTATTCTGGGGAAGCAGTTTATCTGTTCAGTCTAAGCGTAACAAAATTTCTAATATTTCGTATTATTAATTATTTAAATTGATGATTCAAAATTCAGGAGAGCGGTGAGTACGTATCATTTAATGACATAGCCGATTCTTTCGTTCGGGAGAGCGAAGAAAATGCGTGGAACAGTCAACAGAGGAGTCGGCAGTTGCCCAACTTTCGGAGGATCAGGCTGCGGGGAGACTGGTCCGACACGGGGCCCTCGGCCGGGGTGGACCGGACCCCGGTTCACTCAGAAATCGGCCAGGCCCGACCCACGGTTCAAGCCAACCTGATGCAGAGAATGGCGGACGTCTTATCGACGATGCTGCAGAGAAATTTTCAGCGTGTAATTAATTCTGTAATTCTACTCTAGTACAAAGAAACTTTTAAGATAAAAATTTAATTAAAATGTTTAGAAAGAAATATATCTTTAATATACTAATATAATAATATATGTTTCATATACTTTAATATACTTTAATTCACTTTAAGATACTGTAATACAGTGGAAAATACTATACTATACCTCAGTACACCTGAATATACTTCAAAATAACTTTAATAAACCGTAATCTCTATTCTGTACCAGGGTCCGCCTTCCTCAGCTTCGCCTTCAGCAGCAATGGAGGTCGAGGCTCAGAGCCCGAGCTTACCCCCGAACCCAGACGGGCCTACAGCTTCGTCGGAAGTCATCGACTGCGTCACTTACGAGTCCCTGGGATCTGCAGAACCGGCAGTGGACAATGCTGCTGAAGATATTCCTTCCCCGAGCAATAACAACGAAGATCCGCACGTCGCGTTCCCGTTCGAAAGTCCTCGAACTTCAGTAAGGTACATCCAAGTATAAACTCAAAATAATACGTTAAAGTCAAAATAAAGTTGGTTTTTTATGATTTTCTGTAGTTCTGGAATACATTTAAACGAACTGGAGGAGTCGATCATGGCCGACTGTTTAGAAAGTTCTTCATCTCCGCTGCTAGGCTCTGATTCAGTTTTCAGAATTTCACCAAAAGCCAAATACACAGGCCACCGCAATGCAAGGTCTTCATCCTTTACCCCATATCCGTAACTCTTATCAGTTCGTATGGTATTCAATTATATTTATTGTTACTATTATTTATTTATTATTATTTTATCATTAAAACTATTTACTTATATTACATTCAATTATATTTACAAATTTTGCAGGACAATAATCAACGAAGCTTCGTTCTGGGGTTCTTCGTACATCATGTCAGGCTCGGACTGCGGGCACGTTTTCATCTGGGACCGACACAGAGGCAATGTGGTCAAGATCCTCGAGGCCGACAGTCGGGTGGTCAACAGAGTCCGTCCGCATCCGCATTTCCCCATCCTGGCGACGTCGGGAATCGACTACGACGTCAAGATCTGGATGCCCAGTGCGCAGCCTCATGTAGCTCCCATTGATGTCAATGAGGTAATTGGTATTCCCATAGAAATACATCTTCATTATCAATAGTGCTTCCACTTTCAACTTCCGTTTTCCTTTGAACATACTCTTTTTCCTCTTTTTCCCTTTTGGTTGAAAAACAATTTCCCCTCTTTTCCCCTCCGTGTTAACTTATAAAGCTCTCCTTCCAACGCTCAATTTTCCCTTTATTTTCACTCTTCCCTCGTTTTTCCCTCTTCAGACCCGATTTCCCCTTTTTCCCCCTCCGTCTTAAATTATTAAGCTCGACTTCCAAATCTCACTTTTTTCCATTTTCGCTCTTTCCCTCATTTTTCCCTTTTGAGACCCAATTTCCCCTCCACCTCCCCGTGTTAAATTATAAAGCTCTATTTCGAACTCTCATTTTTCCCTCTTTCTTCCCTCTTTTCCTCATTTTCCCCTTTTTCAGGGAATTCCCCTTCAAAGCGGGAGCACTGCAACCATATCATGTTAAATTCAGTTCTGATTTCTTATGAACTGTAGTTGATGGAACGGAACGCCCGGATGCTGGAAGCTACCCGCGATACCGTCGTTGTACCTGCTACCTTTATGATACGTATGCTCGCTACCCTCAGTCATTTGAGGCGTTCAGGTACCCTTATTTACAACATAAAATATGTAAATTTATACTTAATACTCTATTTTTAGGAAGCCGTTTGAATTCAGAGAGCGAACCCAGCGCCGAAACGTGAATCTCATAATTTTTTCCCCTAATTTTTGTGGCATTGAATTTTTGGAAAAAGGAAAAAAAAATTGCTTGAATTTTCCTGAAATAAAATAAAAAACTTTCTAGTCTTCGTATGGAATGTGTAGACTGTTTTTCTGTTTCTTTGTGCAATGGGGCGAATTAAATACATGAAAACCTGTACTTGGAAGTGGTAAATGACTTAACTTCACGCTTCTGAAAAAAGTGATTCACTTACCAATGGCCAGATCCTGTTTGGGAAAATCTTTGAACATGTCCTTTACCTAGATCTCGACAGTCGCAACAGTTGCAACCTTGACCGTTATATTTCGTCTTAAAATTCAACTTTCACTTTCGACATCAGGCAAAAAACAAGACGCCACTAATAACTTGACATGGGAAAAACCCGAAGTTTGGCGGAAACTCATTTTTTTAACCAATAAGATAGATTGGAAACTTGTATATACAAGCTAATACCTGCTGTTCCATTCTGGTTTTCCCAATTCTCACTTTCATCTGCAGCTTTTTTCAAATTTCAAAATTTTTACGCGCCGTATGAAGTCATACAGAAGAGAGGGGTGTGTATAAAAACCAGGGTTCTGCGTTTGGTTAGCAGCAGTACATCTTCTGCAGTCGTACAAGCCAAAAGCGTTGAAAATGAAGATCTTTTCAGTAATAGTTGTAGCTGTGCTGGTTTCGAGTAGCTCAGGCCAGGATATCGTTTTCGGAGACAGCAGCACGGAGGCGGCTATCGTCAACCGTGCGGCAAAGATCGGGGAAGACAGCATTGTCGTAGAGGCTGCGGGACTTCCATCGAGTCCCGAGGACCGAGAAGTGAATCCCAGGTTCTTCCCGGGACTGTTCACTGGAGTCAACGGACTTTTTGGCGGGATTTTCGGATCTCTGAAACATAAAGACGCTTGTCTCAACTACTGTGGAGTGGGAAACCCTCACCTGTCGAGCCAGTGCTGCAGTCTGGGCTTTTCTCAGTGCTGCGTTGTCGGAGGAGGCGTTGGAATCGGCGGAGGATTTGGAGGAATCGGAGGAGGGTTTGCCGGACCTGGTAAGAAAGTTATTTTTAAAATTTCAGAACAAAATAATTAGTTTTCCATTACTTGAATAGGTGGAGTGAAGCCTGGCGTTTGTCCTGGACTCTTCGGTTTCCGTTCCAACAATGTGAACGAGGATGGCAGGGTTCGCAGCGAGGGAGGTTTCTTCCGTAATGCTGAAGCCAACGAGGCAACCAGTCGCGTGCGACGTGACGACTCGATCAGATTCGCCGGCGAAGAATCTGAGGCTGCGCCTGCAGCCAGTCCCGAGGTGAACCCCCGTTTCTTTGGTTTGTTTGACGGCCTCTTCGGGAAGAAATGCATTGCAGACTTCGAGTGTCCCGGCCAACTGAAATGCTGTAACGACGGCTTCAAACGCACTTGCAAGCAGCCTTCCTTCTTCGGTTAACTTGATCCATCATAATTAATATATTCAAATAAATGTGTATTTGCTTGTGCTTCAACTGTATTTTCATGATTATAAGGCCTGAAAAAAGTTCTAATACATTTTTATATTAATTAGAAAAGAAAATACTTTTTTCTTGTAAAGTAAAGCCATTGCCCGAAAATTAGAAAAGGAAACAGGAACTTGCACGTTTTTCAATAAGATTTTTCCCGCTCACTCTTCCTCGCTGCTGGAGCTCGAGGAACTGCTACTGCTGCTACTACTCTTCCCGTGATACCCTCCATGATGTTTCGAGTGTTTCGTAGCTTTCTTATGGGCTTTGCGCTGTTTCTTCATTTGTTTCTTCTGCAAATAATCTTTATTTTACAAGAAATTTTTAGTTTTAGCTATAGGGACTTTACCATAGATTTTGGAGACAAATGACCAAGGTGGGAAGCTCCAAGTCCGGTGGCGACTCCCGCAGCAAAGCCCATTGCGGGATAAGCCAGATTGTGGTGGCTGCCAGCCGTGTGATGGACTCCGTGGCTCGCATGGTGAGGATATGGATGACCTAGCCAAACATATAATAACATTTTTTTTATAGAAAAATTAAATTAATTTACCATGAGGTGCACCAGGCATAGGCATCTGGGGCATTTGTGGCATTCCCTGGACTGTAGCGACTCCTCCATCGAAGTAGACAGCAGTCAGCATTACGTCTCCATCCACAGAGAGGAATGTTACGAGTTCGGGCTGCATTCGGTGGTGGAAATCAGCAAAGTGCTGCCCGTTAATGGCAATCTAGAACAAAACGAAACGATTTTCAAACTGCGTGTAAGCTATCGATTGATAAAATATACTTTATAGTGATTTGTTTCGCAGAGAATCATGATTTCGAATGGGTGTCCCGGCATTAGCGGGAACCCTCCGAAATTTTCCTCTTGGCTCCACTGGCCGTGAACGAGCGAATTCCTGCTGATAACACGTTCCATAAACCTCGGGTTTAAATGCAACGCTAAGTCATCTCGCGGGTTGCAGTTGCCTCCACACTGAAGATTAATTGCAAAACTAAACAGAGCAACCATTAATTCATAACTTGAGTGTACAATATACGTTTATTTCTACCGCTGAGTAACTGAGCTGGTCGACCCCTGAAGTCGCAAAACCCTTCCTCGCATGAAGCCTCCATGGATGGGTGTCAGCAAAGGTACAGACTATATAGAAATTTCATAATTAATTCACCTTTTTATTTACAAATGTTTGCAATAACTCACTGGATTGATCAATGAAGCAGCCATAACTGCATGCAAATCTGAAAAAATTTTTAGTATTTTATATCTTACAACGTTTTCTAAGCAGGCGACTACACGTTTACGCCCTGAAATAATGACGAAAAATCGGCACGTCCTTACCTTCTTTTTGTTATCAAGGGAAAAATGTCAAATTCACACTGCGTGAGTCAATTGAATGATGTAGGTGTTTATTTACACATCCGTACTTGGAAATAGTTCATATTTCTAACGCTAGATGGCGTTTAAACATTCAAGAGTACAACCGAATTTAAATCGCAAAGGCTTTTCATTTTAAATATTGAAACAACACAGTAGAATACCTATAATATTATTGTTTATTTATTGTATAATTATCTCATAGCTCTGAATCTGTGATAGACAAATTATAGGGAAAATATATATATATGAAGCAAATCTTTTGCCGCCGATAAGCAAACACGGAACAAGAGAAATAAACGAAAAAAGATAGAAAAAAACTGTTATTTACCAGAGTATCCAAGCATGAAAATTCTATTTATTTTCGGTTTATGTACAAGGTTCCTGTCATGTGTGAAACGAACCCACCGGTGCAGAGAGGGTCCTGTTGGACATCCCGAACCCTTGTTACGATTATACGATACCAATATACCAATTGATTTGCGGTATTATGTCTCCTTTCTCTATTATACGTAACAAATAGATAAGTTTGATAGCAATTCTAGTTTATTCTTAGTTCTTACTAACTTAATTCGCTGTCTTTGGTAAAACTAAGTTATATATACAGTAGACACACGAGACGAAAATCTGGGCTGAGGAATACGTTTTCGCTTTAGATTTGTGAATGCATGGCAAAGGTTTAAACGAGCATAGTCCGATTTGAATAGAGGGAGAGCTGCACAAGAAGCGACGAGGATATTCCAGTGGCTTGGCGCACGTGTTGCGTTTCTCAAAGCTCGGGTTGTATACTTTTTTCTATTTTCCCTTTCAATGTTGCTATGGCACACGTTAATCGTTTTAAATATATATATATATATATACATACACGTCTGAATGCCCTTTAACAATCAGCAGCTCAGCTTCTCTTTGCCTAACTGTCCACAACTTTGATTTGCTGTTCGGTACAACGCCTTTCGGTTCGAAAGCTTATCTGCATTCCACAGTTTAAATCTCAGAAAATTTGGTTTAAAAACTGAGTGTAACGGTTAACAGGAGTGATTATTTGAGAATTCCATTTGGGTATGTCTATAGGGAAAGCATACTTTAATTGAATGAAAATCCCCTGCTAATTGGCCGGAAGGAATGGCTCTTGTTGTAACATGAACTGCCTGTACGAAGCCCGGTGGCACTGGCAACAACACCCAGAACCAGAGAGTACGTTAAAAGCCGATTTTCGGTGTCCCCTTACTTTTTGGTCGGATGACAGCATGCCAGAAAGACAGTTTACCGGGGCCATTTCTACGTTATCTGCAATACGGAAGGATGCTGTTCAGGGTCAACCGCGTCCGCCCCCACAACATACAAAGCGTGCAGTCCGTAAACAAACTGAAATTTTCATGAGAACTGAATGATTAAAGGTAGTAAATGATGAACTAAGGTTTTGATCTAGTTCCTTTTATTTGAATGCTGGAGCAGGGAAATGACTTTTTCGAGTGGAGTAGTGCAGTGAGTGCATTGTTGACTAAGCTCCTAAGCGGATTATTGTTTTCCCATAGACCAACTGTGTAGCAAAGGCCAGTGTTGTTTGTGCTCCGCACCGATGGCGACTTTTGTTTCACCCCTAGGGTTTTTTTGCTGCAATCATCAAATCTTAAAAATGCGAACACGCGTTTTCGTGCTGAAGATACACCAAGTTGTAGAACAGCTAACCTGAAGCTTGAAAGTAGTCGACTGAAGTACTGGAACTTAGCAATCACACTCTACTGTGGTGGTCTAAATATCAGCGTATGCTTTATTTACTTGGGATTATAACCCTTCGATTTTCTAACAAAAAGGATTGCAAATAAATCTTAACCTAAATACTGGCCGCCATCTTGGGCGTTGATTTCAGAACAACTAGTCTGTAAACTACATGTTAACGTACTTGTATTTACTTAATAATCACACAATTAGAAAATAGATCAGCTTCTAACACGAAAACAACTCGTGAGAAATCTTACAAAAAAAACTGAAAAATACAAACAAAATGGGGAAAAAAGTTGTCACTAGAATCCTGCGTTGAACAGTCACTGCGTGTATGAAACAACCTGGGTTGAACGCAAAACATGGCGAAAAATGGTTTGATTGTTTCTAGAGTATCTGAAAGTTTGTATATTTGGCCCAAGCGTTTTCTTCGTCGCTGAAGATCTCGTTTGTATCGATACCGATTGCAGGCACGTCGTGTTGATCGTCTTGGATAATGGTAGGACTAGGAGTATCGGCCTTTTCTGGAGAAGCTATGTTAATGCTGGACTCCTCCAACAGTGGAGAGTTCCGACATAGTGACTGTAATTCAAGATTTCACGAATTTACTTAAGTTTTCTAGAAGCAAAACAAGGGGCTACTGAAACTTACGATGTCACAGTGGATGGAGCTGGAGCTGTAGGCGGGGAACTCGTTGAACGAGGGGCCGCTTTGGTGATGATTGGCCTGGAAATCGATAACTGCGGAAGGTGAGGCCCAAAAGGGACTGACCGAACTGCTGTCCGTTGTTGTGCTGTTTGTTCCCGTAACCAGATTGGTTACAGGCGATCCCAGCATTACGTCAGAGCTATTCAAAAATTCAAAAAATGATCAGCTGGACCGTTACTAGTTCAGGGAGAGTTTGTAGAAAAGTCAGGAGAGGTTTTGGATCCTGATCATCATCCTGAAAATATCCTGAACGAAGAAGATGTCAGTATGTGTTCAGTGATCTGTTCAAGACCCTTGCTGGACTTCAAGAACGCTATTCGACTACGAATTAAAATCATATCTTGTCAAATATCATGTGGGGGGACATGTTCAGGATACTTTTCAGGATATACAGAGGCAGGATATCATTCAGATTTTGCAAAATGTCCTGAATTTTCTACCGAGTATCACCTGCTTGCCGTAAAAGCCGTCGGACTTGCATAGTGGTTGAGGAAACTGGGAGGATTGTCCAGACTGTAGAGATGGTTATTGGTTCCGAAAGCTGCAGGCGTTGGCGGTTGATACAAAGACGCGTAGGGATTGACGTACGAAGCGTAGCTTTGGTTGGGCATTGTACTGTGGCAGAAACTGCTACCTGGCGGGTTCAGACTTAACGTTATGTTAGCGTAAGGCTGTTCGTGAAGGTTCTGCTGCTGTTGCTGCTGTTGTTGATGATGGTGGTGATGAGACGCAGCAGTCGGAGGATGTACTGTCATCACAGGGTCAGTCGCGATAAGATGTTTTGGAGTTTTACCGTTGTTTCCTAGCACAGGAGCCGCTGCTGAACTCCGCTTCCTAGGTTTCTTGCTACTTTCGCTAGGATTTTGCTGCTGCTGCTGCTGCTGTTTGACCTGCTGGCGACACTTGGCCCTGCGGTTCTTGAACCAGACCTGAACTCGGGACTCGGGAAGACTGATCTTGACAGCCACTTCTTCCCGTAGAAAAATGTCCGGGTACCGGGTCTTGGAGAAAAGAGACTCGAGAACATCCAGCTGACCCGGGTGAAGGTCGTTCGCTCACGGCGCTGTTTCCGACCCGAAGCCGGACCGTAAGGCATTAAACTCATGTGGTGATGATGACTTAAGGCATCCGAACATCCAGTAGAATTTGCGCCGCTTCCCATCATTGCCATAGTCGGAATAAAAAACGCTTTATTCGGCTTCCTTTTTTGTTCTGCCGCACTTTCAGGATTGCAGTCTTCTCATTGCCTGAATCTAGTTCTTTAAACATATATCATTAATAGTAAAACTAGTTCCTTTGAAAATCTGTAGATTAAAGTTGGATTCGAGACTTTTATAGTAGTTCATATGTTCAAAATTCGGTCGTGAGTTTCAGCTTAATGAAGTTAAGGAAGAGGGACGAAACAGTTCGTCTGCTAGGCGTAACATTTTAGGCACAAACTAACTCAACTCCGAAACTTTACGCAGCAAAACACCTGAACTAGTTCAGTTGAACCGAAATCTGACTTATGAATTCTCTAAACTGCACTTCAAGCTTCACATTAAAGTTAATTTTAATGTAATTTTGCAATGCGGAACATATTTACGTGACATCAAAAGGCGCTTCTTCTGCTACCTTTCCGTTTATGCCCCTTGCAGTAGAGCAAAGTTGAATTTCTCAGTTTTGTCTGCTATTTTTTCCTCTAGAAAAGATTCCGTTTGGTGCTAATCCCTATCGTCGGCTACTTTATCACGTAGCAGCAATTTGTGTGGTCATCTTTATAGCTTTTGTACCTGTATACAGGCATTCAGAAATTCTACTTTTTTCTTCGCACAAATAACTCAACCACGTGGTTCTGCCTTTGACACTTTGGTCACTTCACGCGGACAACAAAAAACCTCTAGAATCACGGATCCACTTTTTAAATTCAAACTAAATTACTTCACTTGTGTCCGCATGATGGAGAATTACTTCTAGAGAGTGAATCAGGGGGAACCAACATAATCCAGTAAACAAAGGTACTGCAACTCCATATATCCTAAGCAACAAAAGGTGTAATCCTCTGCATGCTGAACGTTTTATCAGCAGATGCTTCATTAACTTGCAACACTCTTTCAATTAGCTAGATTAATCCTCTCCCCTGTCTGCTGTGATCGGTAATCCGCACATGTGCTGCAACACAGACGCCTTGCTATTCTACACCTTAACACCAAGAACTGATTTTGTAAAGACGTTTTTCGTCTGCACTATTAAAGTACATGACGGAATACATGCGGAGATGGAAAAAGTGACCTGAATGAACAGCAGACGTCAAGTTGCAACTTGTGTCAATAGGAAATCGGTTGTTGAAGATCCGAGTCAATATTTACTGATACACTCATTGCGGCTTTTACTTTTTTTCTCTTTACAGAACCTTTTTTCATACTTTTTTGCTTTCCTCTTTTGTATAGACCGCGACTTAGGACTCTCTCTATAGTTCAAAAGAAACTCCCCCTATACTCTGTAACCGTAATAGAACAAAATGTACAGAGGGCGGCTGCTTTATTTAGTCCCCGATATCAGAAAGATCGTTTGTGGAACATCTCTGGGTCGAGTGTAGGAATAAGCTGCAGTAGATTCAGTAGTTTGTAAAGTTCTATGTTAATTTTGAAACTGTTTTGATCTTAAATGGAGGCAATTTACGGACTGTTACAAAATGGCTGGTGGGAGACGTCAAGTACTGGGTCAAACAGAGTCTTTTGATCAAAGAGGACTTTGCGACGAATGGGAGGAAATTTTATAGTTACATGGTGAGCACATGGAAACCGGTTTGGATTTGTTCTATATTCCGGAACTTATTTGCAGCACCAGTTTTGGAGCTTTTTTTGCGTCTAGGTTACGCATGGCTATAACAGGTGATGAAAATTTTTTAGCATCACAAAATTATTCTTCAAAAGCTAAGGATTAACATTTCATACTTGAGAAAGAACACCACTATCCACAATTTATGGCTAGTAAGATATTGAGGAGGGTTCCTTACAAATATGTTTATCTGTAGACATTGTGATAAGCGTCAAATAAATTATCCTTTTTATTTGAGCATGCAGTAAACGTTACGAGGATCGGCAGGAACCAAATTTTAGAGCACAAGTTCCTCGGTGTATAACGAAGGAGCAATCCGAAAATGCTCGCTTCCAATGTGTTACTTCTATCACACACGAATTTGGGTCCACTAAGTCACACATTGTGCAATCTCATTCCGCAGTGCAAAAGTCTCTCTGGTTGATCAAAATGATCACGGGGCTATCACTGGAGAGTAATGTAGAGGACGCCGTACCTTGAGAGGACATCTAAAGTGCGACCAGTAACGCCCAGCCAAGTCGACAATCTAAGGCTAATTGGTCAAATCCCGGTAAACTATATTGAGAGCGACCCAGTGTGTGCAATTCAAAAAAAAATTCGACAAGATATTCACAATATTGTAATAGTGCGTATGAGATCCCTATATTTACAACAACTTTGAGGTCCCTGAATCTACGACCCTGCTAAGCGTTTATTTCCTTGACCACCTCGACCCAGAGATTCTCCACAAATTTCACGGAGGACTCCCTAGCTCTGTTCTGGCTTGAAAGCCAGGGGTTCCGCAGACGTGTTCGGCAGGGCAAAGAGAAGTGAACTACATACAGCCAGGCCTCCTCAAAGGAGCCGCACGTCATACAGAAGTAATCGACGGGAAAAGTTGGGTTCTAATACTTGGAAACGAGTTGTGGTTACAGAGGAAAATCACACTATAGGGGCAGGTTTCGCTAGCTTATTGAGAGAGGAATATGCGGAGATATAGGAGAGAGCTCCTGTATTAGTCTACAGCCGTGTCTGGATACCAAGGGAAAAGTGTAGTCCATGCGTTGAGAATGTTCGCGAAAAAGTAAGGACAAAAAGAAAGAGATTACTTTGTAAAGAACACAACAGTATAGATATACAAGGGGCACAGCACAGTGTAAGTTTCGAGTACTTGGCAGCTAAATATGTGACTCGGAAATAACACTCAAAGTATGTACAAGACTACAGAACTATGTGCCAGATATTGACAACAGAGTTAGACGCAAGCTATGAACTGATTGTTACTGCAGATTCAAAATTCGAAGGTTTAACTTTGTCCAAATTCTTCTGGAAAGTAAGTCGCGTTTCATTGTGGTACTAGACCCATGAATAAAGGAGCATGTCAGGAGCGCAAAAAAACGTCTTAGCATATCGTTCTTGTGTTAAGGCTGTCTTGTGACGAGATGCAATGGGCCGAAGTTCATGTAGATTAGCAAGATGACAGACCACATGTGCGGATTACCGAACAGAGAGCTAGACATGGGCAGTTATACCGGATTATTTTCTTATGCTTCTCCTGAATGTGGACACAGAGTGTTTGCACTCTAGTACGGTTAACTCGGGTATATAATATTCTGCAATGAAATTACCAATTAGGCGACTATCTTAGTACATGTTTTACTTCAATTCATGGCTCTGATTTAGTGGATTAAACACCCTTTTGCATAGTTGAGCATTATAGGGACTATATGGTTGCATGTGACTGAAGATCCTTTTTGTTTAACTCTGCGAGTAATTGTGGGGTTTCCCTTCGCCTGAGATCAAATGATCACAGTCTCCTAGAAGTAAATTAATCCATCAATGCGGTATACAAGGGTGTAAGTTCATATTTAGTTTTCTGCAATGAAAAAAAAATAGGGAGAATTATATCGTGATTATAAGCCGATCAGAATAGGGTTTCGCATTTGATTTTGTTGATTGTTCGGGGAGAAAGCGAAACATGAGCGAAAAGGTAATGATGTTCAATCTAATAGCTAGTCTGAAAATAGGATATACCCTCAACGTGGTGAGTTGTTACGTTCTCGTGACAGCGAAAGAAAGCAATTATAGTAGTGAGGCTGTTGATTACAATATAATTAGCATGTATTAATGTGGCAGGATTTAACAAAGCTAGTGAACAAAAATTGGCATGTGTTAATTTAGTTGACCGCAGCTGAGGGGTATATAATTATCAAGGAATACGCTTTTTTACAAGGTAGAATATAGCAGACAAAACAACTTGAGTAAATAAATTATAATAATTGTTATATACGTACAAAGACTAGTTGAAAATGGGAGGGGGAAACAACAGAAAAGTAATGGTGCCCGTGAGAGAGGGACTGCGAACAGCCGCCCACTGTTATCGCTTTGTAACGGTCTTATTGTATTAGCACGACGCTCTACCAATTCCGGACCGCTATGGGACAAGGCCTTGTTATTAATGTTAAGAAGGATTTCTTACACTGTGTTAAATGATGGTAGAATTAGAAGGATGAGTCCAGTATTAGATGCAATTCACATAACAAGCACTAAAGTATATCGGACTATAATTTCCAAGCCTCGAAACCTAGTTCAGAAGGTTTGTTACTTGTCTAAATGTGTGAAAGTACATTTCGGATTGAACTCTTTTTCAAAGATTATTCACGCTTTGGCTACATAAAGTGATAATCGCCTTTGCATAAAAGCCCTATGACAGTTACTATACCTTGTATTTCGGTCCTCTTCTTGCCCTTCAAATTTTTCAATTAGATGCGTGAACGTCTGCGCGAGGACGGTATGATTTTGAATGCAATATGGTAGGTGTTTATATAACTCAATAAATTCTCAAGTACACCTCTGAGAAGTCCGAATAATTGGTACTTATCTCACAGATAGTTTCAGAAGGGATAAGTTTAGGAGTTTTGTACTTATATAGTAAGCAAGGATTATCGACTCTGGATTGTGAGGATAAGTGCAACTAAGATATTCGAAAGACGATAGGAATTGTTATCACTTTCAGCTATTAATTACATTCCTTAGAGTTATAGCATAATAGAGAAAGTTGTGTTAATGCTTAGTCAGATCCATTTGTATTGTCAATGTTGTTGAGTACGGGTCATGAATGACTAATAATAAATATAAGATAAAAGTCGAATTGTAATTAAAGCGTTTTTTTAAATTAGTTTTTAATGACTACCGATATGGCAAATGATGGGAAGTATTACAAACCTGGTACGCAAAAAGAACTATCTAGAAATGAGGATTGTTGTCGAGTTTGTGCATAACTCACACCCGACATTATAAATGTATCATAAGCATTCATACCATACCACTACATGCAGTTATTAGTTCGCCACTTACACAGGTGTCCGGTCCTTCGGGTCAGTGATACACTCAGCAAGATCTCGAGTGAGGCGGAGAGATTTCCTTCACCACGATTCCATGGAATAAGTCTCTTGTCCAAATAAGTTTGGGGAGCACGCTTTGGCCTGAGTCCAATAGAGAGCAATTAGGAACAGAAGAGAGAGTGGCCTGCGGTAGGCAATAATTTATCTTTACGCGGAAGAAGCATGGCTGTGGAAGGTACGATTAATTAGTTCAGTTTCCTTTGGCCCGATGGGTTCGCCTGATCTTTCAGAGATCTGGTTCAAGAAACTCGCACGGGCCCAGTGTCCGCCAGCAGGTGCTCATTACTCAGCAGCTAGGCTAGTCATGCAAGGCAATACTAATCTCTAGCGAACAGTAAGCAAAAACTAAGGATAAGGACGGAGTCAATCAATTCAACGTGCATGCATATTAAGCTGAGGCTCCAAATGCGCCTGATAGAAAGGACTCAATCGGTAAAGAAAGCAATAAATCATTCTTAACAGCGGATTATGACCCTTAACTGTGTGATGATTACCGTACAGAACTGCCATGTCTCGAGACAAGGAAGTGTTCCTTCGCACTAACGACCAATAGTATCTCTTTTCGAAAACCAGTTTCTGAATCTAACTGTCGGGAAAGATATAACAAACCAACAGAAGTCAAGATCGCAGAGTGATGTGGAGTCAAAGAACTCTTCCACGCAAATTGGAGAGACGTTCTTACGTTTTCAGCGAGGTATCTTAACCTATAACGTTTTAAGCAGGGAACCGCCGATACTTACTTGAACATGTCGGCTCTTGTCACCAGGTTTTCACCGGAGAGTATACAGAAAGATCTGGTAAAATCATAGCGCCGAGACGAAAAGTATACACAATTTAAAATTGCTGGTCAGCATGCTGGAAAAACACATAGATAAACTTTTATATGCTTCACTATTATAATTTGTTCCGATCGAGACCTGACAGATCCTATAGCGTCAATGGCATTACTTGTCTCAAGGAAATAAACGATCGTTGCAATGACGCCGGCTTTTGGAAGCTATCAATCCTCCAGGAGCTAGAGCAACGCTTCCTTGTCCAGGCACGTTCGCAGAGAGCGAATTATAGCGAACCAAAGATCCGTTCTAAGTCCAACGTCCTATCGGACAGACGGTCTCAGCAAAACCAGGTTTGCGCGCGTACAAGACCTGGATCATACTTATATGCTATTTAGCGAGAGGTCCGTATTGTAGAATCAGATCAGAGGTCGTCTTCTCATTTACGGCACACGCAGGAATGACTACTTGTGAACGAACGGGAAAGGATTCACCATCGTGTGGAAGCACGAACAGCCCTGGTCCATCATGGGCCGGCCGTGGGATTCCTCTGGGACCGATTGAGTCTGTCCAGATATCCCAGAAGAAGCGAAAAACATCAGCGCCTCTCATTAGACTAACGGTGACGAATAACGTAAGCTTTAACAATCCAAGAAGGAGAACATCTTTGGTCATTATATATCTGCAGCCCAATATCCTGAAAGTGTGGTATCTTAGCCCTTGACCTTTCTTGTATTATTGAATCATTGATACTTAAAGCTTACCATTCTGCATCTGAACACCTGATAGTCCTCCTGCCGAATAGCCCAGAGTCCTACCCAGAGGTTATATCAGGTGTATTGGAATCTAATGGATTTCCGGCCCGACGGTGTATATTTCTGATGTCAAGATACTGATATTTGAATTCGTAGATTCGATGAGTCTTATCGCCCTGCTTGACGATCTTCTGTTACAGTCACAAGACTAATGGGGTTCTTTTGCACAAGG
The DNA here is from genome assembly GCA_002872375.1 of Eulimnadia texana. Lineage (NCBI taxonomy): Eukaryota > Metazoa > Arthropoda > Branchiopoda > Diplostraca > Limnadiidae > Eulimnadia > Eulimnadia texana. The sequence goes on from NKDA01000001.1 coordinate 18,549,784, forward strand.
GATCTCAATGGATTTTCCTAGCAGGTCATCCGAAGAAATGCAATCCCAGTCACAACTGAGACATCTTCAGTTCGCTCTGAGTGTCACGCGATAATGTATTTCAGGGATCAAGGAATGCGACTAATCTTAAAGTATTCCCACAAAGAGGTCACCTATCTACCTCCAAAACTGATTCATTTTATTCGATAATTTACAACAACTCTCCCAGCATGATACTAGATTAAGCGGAGCAGTTCTTGACGATAAGGTCGGTTTTTGGAATTCCTGGTCGCATAGCTCTAGTATCGGTACATAGACGAAGATGGAGACATAACTGGACGCTGTGTAAAGCCAAAAGTCTCTGGTAGTAACAGCCAGGTACTATCAAATATCTTATTGGCTATCTATATCATACTGGACAGATCAAAGTTACGGAGTGTGTTAAGTTACCAGCTTATTTGCGGCCGCTCGCGTCACGAAGTGCGACGCGTAGCCGCAGAAGTGTCATAAATCAGTATGTTACAGCGACACGAGATCGACACCATCCAAACAAGCCGGTCTCTGACTTCTCTGTTATTCTTGTGTTGTATATGTTTCAATGCGCCGCTCGAGTTCCCGTCTCTCTCGAGCTGGTACCAGGCCTCCATACCTACTGTGTGTGAGGGCTCGTAAGCACTTCTCGCAGTGAAGACTTCTCTGATGTTCGGCTGTCGTAGAGAGGACTTGAGATAAATAAAAATGTGCAAATAATCTTTCTGCCCAGAGTAGCACCAGTAAACTAGGCGGCCTGGAAATATTTTCCATCAATCCGTAAGTTAGTAACGTAGAAGCTTTTTCATCTGTTTTCAACTAGTCAAGTGTGCGCAGTTAGTCGCAAGGATCGTAAAATCTAAGCTGAGGAACCAAAATAGTCACAAACCCACTAGTCGATTAAGGTGCCGTTGCATTGAAGTATAAACACGTAAGGTGCTTAGAGACTAACTACGTAGCAAGTCTCTGTGTTGTGTACTTTATTTTAAACATATTATTATGTGCAAGAGAGATCGGCACACAAACACGAGGCGTGCCTAGACAATCGCAGGTCAACAACAGGAATTAAAAGATAACTCGAGAGAAAATATAACTATTTTAATTACTGAGTCAAGAGAGGCACATGATATATCGCTAGTTATCACAGAACACGAGGGAACAGTAATTCAGTCGGAGAATATTCATCGAGCACGCTGGGCACATTTTAATAATCATGATTCCGTCTAAAGACACTACACAATGCACAATGACTCCCACTCTCTCGTTCAAGCGAGTCGATCTGATTTAATGACAAGTATAATACAAAAAATCCACAGAGAAGTTATCCAATAATATACAATAAACACTCGAGGACAACGGCGCTCAGATGGAGAGATAACTCCGATGTCAATCAAAGACGCAAGAGTATATGCGAAGAATGAAGCAAAGTATCACTGATTGGGTTTCTCCATTTTGCTAAATTGATTGATAAATTCTTTCAAGTTCTTTGTTTGAGCTAAGATTGTTCCATACAACAGAGAAGTTGTTCGCTAATAAATTGGGACCAAGGTGGGTTAGATACATGAAAAAAGGCCTTGCCAGTCTATTTTTTCTAATGGTGTTGATCAGCACTATTCTATTAAAGTAGTAAAAAATACAAGGAATAAGAGCGGTTTTTCAAAGTCGGAACAATTAGTAGTTTTTAAGAACAAGTATTAGTGTGTGTTTCTCTTGATGAGGTCAACTCGCAGGATACTCGCCCAAGTGAATGGCGGCAGTAGCTATTAGCCTGTTTCAGTGGATATTGCAGAGATTTATCATTTGCAATGCCTTTTTGTTACGATTATCAAGAGACTCTCGAAGGGTATTTTCCTCGGTGATTACGAAGGCAGCCTCGCAGATGGTAAGAAATAACGCAGGAAAGACCTGGCCAGGAAGCGCTGACTATTAGTTTAGATCCGCAGAGCTGCCACAGCTCTATGAGGTCGCTCGATTGGTTAGCGAATTCTTCGCGAAGTAACTCGTGTATTACGGAAGTACGAAGCTACTTGTACATATAAGCGCCTTGTTAACCCAGGACATATAGAAAACAGAAGATCGTGCTTAAGTTTTTTTACTCAAACCGTTTGAGGAGTAATAATCTGCTTCAAAGCACTGAGAAATCTAGGAAATCGTCTGTAGTATCGGGCACCACTTTGTTTCCGTAAGCCCATGTCGGAGGGCAATTTTGCTGGAATCATCGCATTGCAGGCACAAACCTAGGGGAGAAACCAAAATGTCGCATCGGTTGGGGGAGTCACAAACAACACTGCGCCTTTTGCTACACGCAGTTGGTCCTATGGGAACATAATTGGTGCCGCTTAGGTGAGGCTTAGTCAACCAATGCACTCAACTGCGACAGTACTCCACTCGAGAAAGTCATTGTTCCCTGCTCCACATTCAAGATAAAAGGAATAGACTCCAAAACCTTCAGTTCATCCATTTAACTCACCCGTTGTTATAATGCTTTCCCACTAGTTCTCATCGTACAACACAATGTCCGATTTGTTTTACGGGACTTGGGAAGGGCAGCGCTTTGAGTAATGAGTTGTGGAGGGAGCGGTAGCCGCGGTGGAAGAGCGTCAATTCCTGCAGAGAAGGTCAAATCCTTTCCGAGTCGATTGGGCGGTGATAAAGACGTTATGAAGTGAGGATGCTACCTTTGTAGACACCTGTCATATATGTCTGCCGCATGCGCCATGATCGATCCGCGGACTAACATAGAAGCGACTAAGGGGACACCGAAGGACCATCGGCCCATTTGACATAGACACGAGTGTACGTCGCGACTCCATTCGGTTGGTTCTGAGGGGTGGTAAGATAGGTGTGGCCAGTCGCCCAGCTGGGTATTCCAGCTGAAGTGTCGGCAAGGCGCGCGCATTCAGCGCGAGCTATGTGGCCAAGCGCCGTAAGCAATGCCAGTGGTTCTGAGCACACTCAACTAGAAGCGACCGAGAAGGAAGCTGATTACTTTCTGCAGCGGCGACAAATTGAAGGCAAGAGGGAGTCAGGTAGTAGCCTTCCAGACCTGCCACATCCTGTAACGCAGGTAGATGAAACTGATGGCCAGCTATAGATCGAGGAGGATAGTGCGGCACAGAGATTGCGAAGACTAGCAAAGAAAGAATCACCTCGTGAAGTCTGGTGGCGAACTTTATGCAACCTGTCCCAATGTTTTTTTATAAAGCACACGAAGAAGAACACTTTTCTGAAGAGAATTAGACGATGTCATGTAGCCGAAACCTGGAGCACGTGGCTCGGGAGCTGAAAGCTTCCCATTATCTTCGGAGGGACGCGCACTGAATAATGCCCTGGGACGTGGGGGGAATCTAGGGACGGGGGCTACGCGTGCACTCCGCTTCGACCGTGAGCGGCACAGTTATTGACAAGAGGATTGACGTGAGAAAACGAAGGGCTTGATACAGCTTGGTGTGTTCCTCGGGACCTGAAGGATTCTGAACTCGTCTGAGCGGCAAGTCTGCTTTACTGCTTAAGGCATTCGAGAAAGGTTCTCTCGGCAAGTCCGCTAAATCGGTAATTACATGAGAAACAACATATGTTTAAATCATGCTGATTTCTCTGCGGTAATAGATCTCTCTTACAATGATAATATACTCAAAATCTGAGATTAAGCTGCAACACGTGACAGGTTCGTGGCCATACGCCGATTGAACATTCGCTAGAACGAGCGGCATAAGTCGTTCTGCTCGAGAATAATAAGTATAGAAGATCAACTCCCGAAGGGCGTTAGTCGAGGAGTACTTGATCGCGAAACAACAGGTGCGCTGTCCAAGCGTCCACTGGAGATAAGTTCGAGCTGGGCGCGGGCGCTTTAACACTGGTGTGTGAGGCTTCTCACGCTCTACTCTTCTGCAGCAAGATCGAACTGCGCTCGCTACACTGAGCTGGCTCGCGTGTTGTAGTCGTTAGAAGCATCTCTGAGAAGCAGTCTCACGTTGAAATGTCTAAAACGCGAACAACACTCGAGAATTACCTACTAAGTAACACCATCCACGCCCCATAACTTCGTCAGAAAGTCAGTGTCGTACGTGTGAAAGATTTGAATTAAATCTTTAATTATACGTAACTCTAGAGAGATACCACAGCGAATTAAGATCACGCGATAAGTGCAAATCGCAAGCACATTGAGAAATCGCTGAGAATTCGAGAGTATTGCAACAGGCAAGATTCTAAGTTCCTCGCCAACGGTATGAAATAGTCAGCACACCGGATGCAATGCACATAACCCTACTCGTCATGTGTGTAGGATTACCTTTGGAAACATTTTTGCAAGACCTAATAGTGAGAGACAAATACAATATTGTCTGTAACTATCGATGGTATCCTCACTAGAGTGAATACATTCGCACTATTATACAGAAGGCGTAGATTGAATCTCCGAAACCAGGACTCATCTTGCGATGCAACAGGTGGGTGTTCACGGAATATTCAAAACATGATGACATATAGACATTAGATAACCCAGGACATAAAGTTAAATACAAATAGCTTAATAATTCTCTCAAACCAGAGTAAGAAATTAAGTACTAGACTGTAAATCTTTGAGTTGCTTCTGGAGATCTACATACTGAAGCCTGACATCTAAGAAAACGTTCGAAGAATATAACTATGTTACATAAAATGCCTGCGAATGTTTTCTGTTACTTCAAAACAAAATGGCTTGTACTTCCTCACAGGGTCAAATACTCTTTGACGATGTCGCGACGACCAAAACTGAGTCACATTTGAAAGCGCAGGTAACTGGTGTTTATTGTTTTACTTCGAGTCGACATAGTCCCTCTGACACTAATTAGGTGCCGCAGACACCATAGAACAGAGCGAACCCTCTTCAAGTGCCCTTGTATATTGAGTTCCAAATAGATCCATGTAACCTCAGTTTGACTCTATCTTAGTTAAAAACGTCCTATGGTTATCAATCTTGCGTCAGTCAACAGTCCAATCCTTCAGCATGCTCACTATTTCGCAAGGAGGAGACAAGGGATTATGGAGAAAACATTTTCCCCCATTCAATTATAATAAGATTTTTACACCTTGTAGACACAAATGTGTGGGAAAATATTGTGATTAAATATGCACTATAAACTTGATATCATGAGAAGTTTTGGTATGTAGTATGTGTTTGAACGATTCAAGGGAGCTAATGTGCATAATGTTGCTAAGGAGTAGAGACTTAAATTGAGGTAGCGTGTGTACTTTTTCGTAGAGCGGTGTCTTACAACACATCAGGTCCTGGAGGCTAGTTCTCTTAGCATCTTGAAAACAATGTATAAGTAAACATCGGGGCCATTACTAGTCAGACACTGTTGCTTAGGAAAATGTAATGAAGATTCTATCTGTTTCCAAGAAGGCCTCTTATCTTGTGATTGTTGAAAGCAAATCGAATGTACAAAAACATTCCGCAGCATCAAATAGGCGCTACTTTCCATGCTGGAAAGCAAACCATCTCGCACGATGTACGAAAATTTCTATTGTCTTCGAGCCATGTACGCTTCCTTTCGGAGAAGACGACACACAGATCAAGGCGTAACTCACGAACGCTAGCGGGCGCTCGCACGCTTGTTTATTGTCTCGGATCTGCATTATAACTAACAGCATAAGCATCCTTTCTAACATACTATCTATAAGTGTATCTTAACTGTGAAGTTCAATAGCTGATTTGAAGAACGTAATAATACTTACACCCTTCATTTCTTATGGGGAGTTTTCAAACCTAATTTAGCAGTTCATGATGAAACTTTAAAATTTCAAGAATTGTAACCAAGGTCAATCAAGGTCACAGGATTATAAATTCTTCAATTTTTTTTTTAATCGGAACCGTTCAGTTTTTTCCTCATTCCGATATACTAATCCCAAAATCGATGCGGTTCTCAAGAAATTGAAATCCGTACAAAATCGACATTTCTAAATTATAATTCTATTAACTTAAAATTAATTTCAATATATTATGTGAACTGATATATTATTTTCCAAAATGTATTTTATTCTGCGAATTTTGACTTAGGAAAGTAGGAGAAAAACGGCTTAAGCCGCACGTACTGTACACTTCCGAAGCGAACAAACAAACGAAGATTCCTGAAGATTCTAGAGAATCCTAGTCTTGGAAGCATTGAGATTCATGAAGAATCATCGTAAGGAATCTTGAATAACCGCATAATGTAATTAATTAATCTAATTAAGATTATACTTCAGGAATCTTCATACATAAATGCTCTTAAAACATTCCTAACCCACGGATTATTGAAATTCTTGAAGTTAAGTCTGTAATTAATAATATTTTAATTAGCTTTTAACTTTTAAATGCGATTATTTTTAATATTGCGTAAACCTTATTCAAGAATCTTTGTATGAATCTCAAGAATCTTTCATAACATCTGAACTATGAAAAATTCTTAAACTCAGATTCTTGCGTTAGTATTGCATTATTTTACCTCCTTACTTTCCTTGTTTGCAAATCTTCTATATACTGGCCATTTATAGTTCCTGATTCGTGTTAGTTAACATTTATAAGTATCGCAAATTTAGTAACATTCGTTAGTTATTCGTTTAATCATATTCTATTAGTTGAAACTTACCTCTTGATACTGTAGTATTCAAGAAACAATCATTAAAGTTTCGTGACAAACTCAAGTTCACATAATCTTAAACTATCACTGGAAAAATTCACATTAACGGTCACCAGGTTCCTAAAAAAAGAAAATAATCATAGAAAAACAGATCTTTCAAAATTTTATCCCGAATAAACTAACTCATAACACACAGATGATGCACTAATAAGATCAGCGATCGTTAGGCAATGCGGGCTTTCCCGTCTTCCGAGCTGTTATCCAAACAACTAACCCGTGATAGTCTTCTCCGGCAGCAGCATCAGTCAGCACCACGCGGTATAGCCACGCCCGGTATCCCCGGGATAACCAGAGGGAGGCGTGTGCTGCTGGCTCAGCATCCGAGTCTTGTACAATCAACGCGCTTCTTGCCGCGCGCGCGTCCCCGCCTCGGGCCGGGCCGCTTCCTTCCCAACCGCGGGAGGGCGACGGGGAAGCTCAAGCCCGAGCCTGGCTCTGCGCGCGGACTCTGTTTCCTTCTGCAAGATCTTCCGCATCTCCTTGTTAACAGTTTTTGCGCTTTAGTGACCATCAGGGGAAAGAACCTCGGCATCCTTAGTGTTATCATTATGAGAAGGAATTTTCCTAGGAGATCAGAACTTTCTAGGGTCAATGTTAATCATCATGGAATCTAATCGTAATCTCAGTGATACGATTGGATAATGGAACTTATTTTTGTTATCGGATATTTTATCAACAGTTACTTGTTCTTCCGGTACAGTTTAAGTACTAAGTCCCCGTATCTGAGGCTTTCAAGTTGAAGGATTTAACTAAAGCAACGTGATTTAAGTCGGCGAGTATATTTGCACCCATTAAAGCTCTTCTTTTCATATTAAATACACTTAAACGAGGGCGAGTTCACTACTTCAGCGAATTTTGCACAATCCGCCCTAAAGTTTGATATTAGTGTGTCGTTATTACTATTATTATTGTTATTATTGCTGGGCAGGGTGCTTGAATAGCATGAAACGCCATGCATTGAGCACTGTAACACAAACACAGAGCTCCATTGTAGCACTGACAAGGGACTTCAATGCGCTTTTAATTGATTTGTCACGCGTTGTCTTCTTTCTTTTCCGAGGCCGTTTATCGTTTCGTTGAAAATGAATAAATAGAATTCCGGAATGCTATTCAGTGAGGAGCAGCTGCTAGTTTTCAAGACGCAATCTAATGTAAGGGGCTTAGTTGAAGAACTACGTAAACGCCATCTAGCGGTAAAACTTGGAACTAAAATTAAATTAAAGCAACTACAGTACAAACTACTAGAACGTTTAGGTTGGCTGAATAGTTTTTATTACAAAAACAACCTAAAAATTTCAAGGATTACTTCTGTATAGCTTGATTAGATGTTTGGTGTTTCATGCGTTACTCTTTCACCGATGTCGTTCGAGAACGATTTGTCGAGTAAGCTTCCCAAGCCTTGTTTAGTTCTACTCGTTAGGATAAATTGTTCCAGTGAATTCTATACAAGTTTCTTGTGTATTTCAACAGAGTGCTTCTAGACAGATTTGATGGCTTCGTAAATTTATAGTCTTAAAGCAAATCCAGTACCTCTAAACCAAAGTCTTTTGTTGCCGTGAAAAACACCTTAACTCGTTCGTGAGTCCTAAGTTCGAGTTGTAGGAAATAGCAAATCATCTTATATCCGCACTTCTTTAACGGAGTTATTATCACACTTAATTATAGAAGCACCAATCCGCAAATATTAGATGGTGCAGAGTTTCAGAAGTTAATTTCTGCGTCCAAAGCTTGGAAGTATACCAGATAATTCCGGAGTTCCCCTTAAACAGAAATTTTGTCCATAAACCTTTGATTTTAAAAACTAATTAACGCAGAGTTGCAAAATCCTCTTTAGTTATTTCCCCACACACTTGAGAAACATAATCCGATAAATGAATTCGACAAGTGTTGTTTGTTTTACGTAAAATGTTTAACTATGTGGGTATATAAACAGCAGACCCGTGCTTTCATTTCTCATTGCTACGTCTCCAAGTCCCATCAACTTCAGGTATAACTCATATCACTTTCTCCGTTCAGTTATCATACATGATAAGTTGCGTTGCGTAATGACTTTTTCGTTTACATAAGAGTTGTAGTCCTTTTACGTAACTATAGGCATAGTTCTTATGTAATGGTATCATTCGTTAAGATAGAAATAGGCCTATATGGAAGCACCTAGACGTCAAGTGTTCATTCCGAGATAAAACGCATCCTTTATCAAGGTTTTCCCCGTTGGGGTATCCCGACACGCGCAAGTCATTCCTGGGGCAACTCTTGCGTCAGCCTCCAGTCTATACTTTAAAGACCGGGTTCTCTCTAAACATACGTCTCACTTGTGTCTCAATGTAGGGACAGCGAGGATTCACGTAACCTAACCGCAGAACTTAGATATGGACGTTGTCAAAAGAATGAAAGACCAGCACAACTCGAGTAACGGAGATTCCGCCCACAAAGCTGCTTCCGCAGAAACCACCGGCCGGCGAACTTCACTAACACCAGGTCTGTTTCATCAACTTAAATTTCATATTAATGCGAGTTCTGTAGTTAGCTAATGTTGTCACGTGTTTCATCCACGTGCTTAATACGATGCATCACAGACAAACAAAGCTCAGAAGGTCAACTGATAAAAATGTTTAGTTTGAATCTAAGTTTCTGTTCAACTAAGATATCACCTAAATTTTTCATTCTAAGTCAGCTAGCAACAGTATCAGTACTAACCTAAGAGCTGTTTAATTACTTTAAACGTGTAAAGGATCATTGCTGAGTCAATAGCTTGTGTTATAAATAGGCTTTTGTTATCTGATCTCTCCTCTCTCTGTTGAATCTCTAATGTACGTACTGCGGCTTGGGAGCGTATTGATGTTTGTGAAGTGCATAAAAGGGTGAGAGAACAGACTACTTCAGTTAGCATTGAGTATAACGATTGCTAAGTACTTTGATACGCTCTGCACGTGTCGCTTTGAACCACACGACATCGGAAACCACTCCAGTGTCACAAGCTGAAGCTTTCGAGTTTGAAGTCGCCTGAAACTTGTAACTTATCTGTAACCTAGGCCACGAGCACTGCACTTTTCACCATGATCTGGAACTGGACCACAAGCCTCCGACTCGAGAGCAACTCCTTCCCGAAATCTCAAACTCTTACCGGACACTTTTGACTCACATCGGAGAGGATCCTTGCCGCGAGGGACTTCTCAAAACACCGGAACGTGCAGCTAAAGCAATGCTGTTCTTCACTAAAGGATACGATCAAACTCTTGAAGGTATAATATACTCAGTATCAGTCCTATATCGTTGTTGCCAAGGCGATTGATAGAAGCCTTTTAACAAGTAATTAAAATGAGCTGCAACTATCCCGGGACATCATAATTGTTTTCTTTTCCCCTCAGGCCTCCTCGGGAGGCTATGGTGCTTGTTTAAGACATGAGATTTTTCATGAGCAGTAATTACACGAGCCAAAGCATTGTTTCCCAGATAGCTATATTGTTATGTGAGGGGAAAGCGATAGCGTTGGATACCACGAATGAGGGCATTTAGTTCCTTCTGCCCTATTGTCACATACTCCCAATCTCAGGCTTAATTGGTCTCTGCAGAGGTTCAAGCAACGCTAGAGCTGACTCCAATAGCAATTCCCCGCATGCTTTTACCCACAGTATCGATTTTTCAAGTTTTTTTTTCCTCTGTCGTACGATAACATCTTACTAAGTGATTTACTTCGATCGCTCCACGCTACTTAACTTTTCCTCTTTGTCTCTAGATGTTCTCAACGAAGCGGTCTTTGATGAAAACCACGACGAGATGGTTGTTGTCAAAGATATCGAAATGTTCTCCATGTGCGAGCATCATTTGGTCCCGTTCATCGGCAAAGTTTCCATCGGCTACCTCCCGAATAGCAAAGTCCTCGGCCTCTCCAAACTGGCTAGGTATACGTTCCGGTGAAAGAAGTTAATCAACGTAATGGTCTAAACGGTCATACAATCAAACAGGATCGTAGAGATTTACAGCAGAAGACTCCAAGTCCAGGAAAGGCTTACGAAGCAAATTGCCATGGCTGTCTGGTCCGCTGTTCAACCGCAAGGAGTGGGCGTCATTGTCGAGGCTACGTAATGCAGCTTACAAATTAATTATAAATCATACGTCTAATGTATTAAATGGTACAGGCACATGTGCATGGTGATGCGAGGAGTGCAGAAAATCAACAGCAAAACTATTACGTCGGCCATGCTGGGTGAATTCCGTGACGATCCGAAAACTCGCGAAGAATTTCTCACCCTGGTACGCACCCCTTGAACCCCTGTTCCCAGCTGACGAAGGAGGGGCCAACTAGTTAGTTTTCATTGCTGTTTGAATCAAAAGGCCATGCTTTACATTCCTTGTTTATGTGTGCTGCATCATTCCAAATATACACAGGCAAATCCAAAACAAACAGTAGCGCCATCTAGCGTCAGTTTTTAGAACTAGCTTCCTTTTTGAAACATTGAAAACAAAAACCCACATGGTCTGCTTACCCTAAGGCTACCTTCCCAGAACTTCTTAACTTTCTTACTGTTTTTAAAACCAATAGTCCATAATGGAAAGTTCAAAATTGAATATTTACAGCTATTCCACTGACAGGCTGTGGGCGAATAAACAAATGGCGTCCAACGCAAACCGGTACACATGCGGACGCCCACGTGCCCCCCCCCCCCCCCCCACGCCTTGGCTTCGTTTAAATTTTCAGCACAAAAAAGATAAGAGGAAAATCTGTCTTGGCCATCGCTGTTGAACAAAACAAAAAGGGGCAAGTGAAGATCAACAGAACAATTCAAGTGTTTTCCGTAAAAGCGCAAGACAGCAAGTTTAAGAAATCAGTCTTTTGAACACGTACCTTGTCCAGCTGTTCGCAGGTATATGAATCACTATGCTTGACATGGAAACCCCAACTGACGAACATATTTATATTCATGTATTCGTAACCTATAGGCTGAAGGATCTGACAAGTAATGCATTTTGACACGACGCGTTATTTCAGCCCACAGAAATTGTTTCAGACGCGTGCCAGAATACACCCTTGCGAAAAATGAACTTTCAAACAGCAGATTGGGAAATCCTATAACTGGTTATACCTGTTACTTTTCACTTGAGATTAATTTAGATTTCTTCCGTGATTGTATTAGAGTCAGGATTATTAATATGGCGCCTTTCCGAAGAGAACAATGTGCAGCTTTATTTAATACGGTCCCGTCAATTTCGCATTCTTGTTTCTCGAATAACCGCAGATTCCAATGGGTTCAAATGAGTCAGGATGAGACTTATATGTCTGCTGGATCCAGTGACAATCAAGAAGCTAAAACTGATGTATGACACCATCATTTCCGTTTAGCGATATTTACTTAAAAATACAACTTGGCTGAAGATATATGTACGCGCATCCGTTTGGTTTTAATGAACCCGGATATTTCTTTAAGTAACATCCACAGTTTGACTTTTATAGTTGAATCATCAATATTTACACAAATATCAAATGCCTCACAATCTAATTATAATGAATGAACTCTTGGGCACATTGCATCACGCTTTCAATTTGACCGGGAAAAATCGAAACCTCAAGACTGTTTCTCGCCAAAAGGATCATCAAAGCCCCGCTTTTTCTGTTTTCAAATCTCCAAGGACTAATACTAAAGCGAAACCATATGAATGCTTTAGAGCAGTGTGTTCCCACTTTGCAGGGAATTTCCTGAAATGGGGAAAACGGGGCCTGAAAAGGGAAACATAAGAAAATAGGGGAAAGGGAAAATCTGGAAGTATGCTTTGTATTCTAGTTCGGATCGGGAAAAGGGGAAAATAAGGGAAGAGAAGGGAAAAGGGGAACTGAAAAGCGGAAACACTACTTTAGAGCTACTTACGAATAGTTCACAGCTATTCAAACCTATAGTTGCAGAATACGTTTCTCAACTTTTCCATTTAATATTCAAGTGTATGGTTTAACTAAAAGATAATTCAAATTTAAATCTAAGGTACCCCAGTGATGTATATAGACGTAAATGAATGGAAATTGCGACTGTTCTGGGAAAAGCTTCTTTTAGTTTTGCTCGTTAACAGAGTTACTAGTCTCTCTGTGCTTGACAGACAGTGTACATCTCTTGCATGAAAAGCTCTTATATAAAAGCAATAACAGCCCAGTTCTGAACACACAAAAGGTCCTCGATCATCTTGTTAAGCTCTTCTGTTCCCAGCAATTTAGTTATTTTGCCGGTTTGCAAGAAAATGAAGTTATTGTATTGCTCTTTGTTACTTGCTGTTTTGTACTTCAGTAGAAACGAAGGTAAATATTAAAACTCTCCTCAGAAACATTCAAAATCACTCGTACTTATAAGGTTCAATCAATTCATGTAAGTTGAACGTGTCAATTAGCATGGAATTAATTATGATGATAGTAAAACTTGTCTTGAAACAAGCTTTATAATTAGCACGGTCTTCTGCCATAAGCTTTTTAAAACTGGAATTTGGCGCACCTGGCTTATGCGTCATGCAAATCTTGTTTGCAGCTTTTTTCAGCCATTCTCTTTTTTTGTACTTTCATAAAGCATTCAAAAAACACGTTTCCTAGTTTTGCACCATTATTACTAATGGAGCCAGGAAGTGACGGTGTAATTTATTAAAATTACAGATCGGCAAAAAACCCAGGAAACAGGACAGGGAAATTTATAAGATAGTTGAAAGTTTCAGGTAAAAGAAAAATGCAGTACTAGAGGTATTCCACTATGTCCTATGCAAATCAGTGAACCTTGGCCTATCCTATGAACCACTCCTTGAAGTTGGAATTCTTCCCCTAATGACTATGCGACCTCCCACGCACCCTTTTAACCTTTCGGGCTGCGCAGCGGCCTGGGAACTTGGCATTTTCCACGCTTTGCGCAACAAGACGTTTGATTAGTTGTGTCTTAATTGGGAAGCCCCATTGAAAGCTTTGTAGAGAGACGGGCCCGAAAAGAGCTAGACTTATTTATATACCTTGGCCAAAACACCTCGCCATTGAAGGGGACAAGCAAGTTTCCGAAAGCCTTTGTGGTGCAACGAAAACAAGCATTTTTTGTTTGAAGTGAGCGGGTATTTTTTTGTGTCATTTGGGAGATAAGGAATTTATAACCACTGTCCCTTCCGGGAGCTTCGCATTGCAGATGGGAACGTCCGTTATGAGGCGAATTTCAGTTGTTTCCGGCCGCTGTAGAGAAAGAATAACAGCAAAAAAATTTATTCAACATCACGAATTCAGTGTTTATAATTCGACACCAATCTGTGTTCGTGTGTAGTGTTCGGGCTTCCCGTGGACGAGGACAACATTGACGACGGCGATGATGAAGAGCTGAAGTTTGATGAAGACGAAGAAGCGGAAGAAGAAGAAGAAGAAGAACCGGGTCCCATTCCTGAGTTCACAGTCTCAGGGAAAACTTTCACTGTTCGGGTGGGAGATGGTGTTCGGCTACCGTGCGAAGTGGACGATCTAGGTAATACAGAAATCATAGAAGAAATCTCGAATAAGAAATTACGATTTTGGATTTGTAATCCAGGTAAATATACGACACTCTGGAAACGAGAAGAAGGCGAAATTCTAACTGCAGGAGGCATTCTGGTAACACGCGATCCACGAATATCGCTGGACAACGGATCAATTGTGATCTCGCCTATCAACTATAACGATAGCGGGAACTACATATGCCAGCTCGCTTCGAATCCACCAAAGCAGATTCTGCATGTTCTCGATATCTTACGTAATACCAGACGTGGCTGGAACCAAATTTCCAAAATGTAAAACAAGTTCTTTTCGTTCAGGTCCGCCTTCTGTGCAGCCTGTTCCAGCGAACGGTCAGATCGAAGTCCCCTGGGGAAGTCCCGTGTCTCTAGAATGCCAAACCAGGGGTAATCCTGTCCCCAACGTTACGTGGACCCGCCTGGTATATGTTTCTTCAGTGTATTCAGAAGCAGACGATTATAGACTTGCATAACTTTCAAGGATAAGAAAAAATTTCCTGACGGTCGGCTCGCCGAAGTGGGTCCGGCAATAACACTGTCGTCCGTAGATCGGCATCACACAGGGGTTTACCGGTGTACTGCGAGTAACGGATACGGAGATCCAGTGTCAGCTGACATTAGCCTTGTTGTTACTTGTAATTTGTCATTATAAGATTTATTAGTTATATTTAACACTCTTGAATCCTGTACTGTATACAGACAAGCCTATGGTCAGAGTAGAGAAGCTGTTTATCCGGAAAGTCGAATACTCTTACGACGTAGAAATCAGCTGTGATGCTCATGGAGAGCCTAAACCAAAGGTATAATCAGGGACAACATTCTGTGTTTCGTACGTGTAATCAACATGGAGTGGTTAAATAGGTTTCGTGGAAGAAAAACGGTCTACACTTGCGTTCTGCAGACGATTACCATGTTGGATCAAAACACGTCCTGTCTATGAAATCTATGCAGCTAGCAGACTTCGCAAACTATTCGTGTGTAGCGGGGAACAAGCTGGGCCAGCACGAGGAAACCATCGAAATTACAGGTTTTCATCAAACCTAATCTTTTATTCGCAGATTATAATACTAAAGTTTTTTTTTAAATTAAGGTTTGCCTGAGCCAATCGTCCTTCTTCGAAACAGATCCATTTCTCACGGTGTCGAGCTCGAATGGAGGACTGAAAGTCTGACACCCATCAGCGAATACCGACTGCATTATTCAGCTGCTGTAAGTATCACGTATGCTACATATCATAAGTTGCTCTTGAAATTATCTTCAATATCAGTTGACAGCATGCAATTTCATGTTCATGTAACATGGAGCTTCTATTTAGTTTCCTAATTCTATCGCTAGATGGTGTTGTGTAATGTTTTTCTTTTTTTCCAAACAAAGGGTCACCCACACCAAGAAGAGACGATTCAGTCCAGTTCGAACAAGAGTCTCTTAAATATTTATTCTCACGTTCATCGGCTGGAGAATTTATATCCAGGGAAAACATACGAGATTAGCATTGAAGCCAGAAATACCTTCGGGTGGTCGCGGCCCAGTAAGTTTTTAATAACGTCTTCCCCTGAAGGTAAGTCCATCATTTCATACTTTCATGGTACAATTAATTTAACGAATATGACTTCACGTCGTAGGTCTGGAAAGCGCTGACTCTCACAACAGTGAACTTAAAGGTATCAAAACTAAATAATAAATTTGAAAGACTGATTCGTAACGAGGAAACTTTCTCCCACAGGATCTTCTTTGCACGACTCCAAGGCGATGGATAGCGGATCCGGGTCTCCTCGGGAAAGCTGCTGGTGGATTTTTATCGCTACTCTAGTCTTTTTTTTGAAACATAGTTTGTAATTGGAAGTTCGGTGAGAAAAAGCTAGATTTGTAAACCTATACTCTTATACGAAGGTATTCATCTGAATGATGCATACTGATTAATTCAGATTTTATGACTATTAATAAAGTATGATCTTCATTTCATTTTAAATAAAAATTTCAAAAGAAAAACGACTGCCTGCCGTTGATAGTGAAAAAATTTGAGTACAGTTTTTCAGACTATAAAATACGAGATTTTTTGTGAAACTTTTGTTTTTGAAGAAATACACTTAATTGATTGATTCGTTTAACTGTTTATTATTAACAAGTATCAATGCAACCAGATTTATTGATCGGAATTAACTGTTCAAGTCATGCTTGATACAGAGTCAAATACAAAAAAGAATTAACGTCCGTACTGAGCTCCAACCTGGTGGCGAACTCCCCACTTGAAGTTGGCTTTAGGATCGGTTTTCACGAAGGTGTAGACGGGTCCTACTTTTCCTTTTGGGGAAGAAGACGTGCCGTAAGCAGTGCTGGGAGCTGCTTCGTAGCCAGTGTCACGGGCAACACGGTGAACTGCAAGTGGAACTAAATCAACACTCATTTGTAACTCTGATATTGGGAAGATTACTGTAGGTGTAATCGGTATACGAATCTAGTTCAACATCCTGGTCATCGAGAATGTAGATCTGAGGAAAGGCACTAGTGAAGACCACCAAAGCAGCGAGGATTGCAACAACCATCTGCAAAAATCAAATTTGTTTCAGTATTAATGTTAAGTAATACCACGAGTGTTTAGTTACGAATACCACGTGAATAGAAGCCATGGTCTCGCCTTGTGGTCTGCTGTTAATAGAATGTGATTCCTGGATGCTCACCGAGTGGTTTATATACTGGTGTAATGTCCCACATTCATAAAGTCTGGCACAATAATCTCTTGTTCATTGCCCCTTACAAGCGCGTGGCGTTTGTTAGGAAACATGCCTTGGAAAACATTACTGTTACTAATGTATAAAGAAATGAATTGGAACGGCGTGACCGAGTTTGTTTCGGTGTGGTCCTGTAGATCAGGCCTGCCGATCTCCTGGCAACTTTTTTCCTACAGGTAGCAGCATTTCTTTCTGTCACAAGGCCAGCCTGTTAGTGGAATAATCTCCTCTGTTTGAGGACGATAGTGCATACTCTCGTGGGTGACAAATAATCTGGTCACTGAGAGAGTAGACTCGTAGTCCGCGGGTTTGTAGGAATCGTTGGTAGACTACAGCGTTTCGCGAACGAGTAACATAGGAACTTACATCATTGAAACCTCAGCCAATAAGAAAACATTGGATTTAAAGATCAACTTCAGACACCTCTAGAGCAGGCGTCTAACGAACTATTGCGTTGCTAATTGCAGTACTACCGAGAAAACTTTCCCAACAATTACCAAACCTTTACTTCTACAGTTTTCTGGAAAAGAAGATACTTGTCTTTCTTTCAGAGAAGATCACAGGCAAAACTTTATTCGTCGTCAAAATTCCAAGTATAGTTTTTAAAGCAGATTTCGTTTTGTTCACGTATTTCTGATATGTAAACTATTTTCTCGTAGCAGTTAGGTTAGATTTGTCAATTGGTTCTCTGTCTGATTTTCACGTTTTTGGTCGCAGCAGTTTGTTTGCGACAAAGCAAGTGGATAACCCTCCTTCTTTTGTTACTAAGAGTCATCTAAGGATTTTATGAAATTTTACAGAGAAATTGCGAAGAAGATCTGGACTGCCTTGCACTGATGTAAGAGACATCAAAAGCAACGAAACAAACAAGTCACGCAGATTTCTCAGTGGATTTTACTGGCTCATCAAGAGATCCTGGAGCCATGGATCGTCAAGAAGATGGGTGGTTACGGGATTGCTGTGGAGAGAGAATGAGGAAAATATGTGCGAGTACTAAAATAATGCTTGCGCAACAATTATACTCTCTTGCTGTGTTCTTGTCTTGCAAAAATCTGTTATGTCTCCTATAACTATATAGTTGCGATTCAGAGAGGAACCTTTAGTATATACTCTGTGATCTGTACCGTCATTCGAGATCAGCTGCAATCCGAACAACCGAAGCGTCACGTTCAGTTTGAGCGATTGGAGCAGGACGAGACACCCTAGATAATACTTTATGTCTGAAATCATCCCAGTTGATTAGTTTTTTTCATGTGAGAGCATGAAAAGTTTAAAGTTTGTAAACCTTTTTCATTGCTTGCGCACAGTTACAATCTACAAGTATTGACTTAAATCTTAATTAATAAAAAAATTGAGAAATTTTAGAGATACACTTGATAGCTGATTCGCTTCATCGTGTATTAAACTTTCATCAAATTAAACAAAATCTCTTTCAAATCCCGAGTTTACTGTTCAAGTCCTGCTCGATCCAGAATCATAAATACAAAAAAGGATTAACGTCCGTAATGAGCTCCAACCTGGTGGCGAACTCCCAACTTGAAGTTGGCTTTAGGATCGGTTTTCACGAAGGTGTAGACGGGTCCTACTTTTCCTTTTGGGGAAGAAGACGTGCCGTAAGCAGTGCTGGGAGCTGCTTCGTAGCCAGTGTCATGGGCAACACGGTGAACTGGAGCTGGAACTAAAACAATTCTCATTAGTAACACTGATGGTAGGATGATTACAGTAGCATGAAATCTGTATACGAACCCAGTTCAACATCCTGGTCATCAAGAATGTAGATCTGAGGAAAGGCACTAGCGAAGACCACCAAAGCAGCGAGGATTGCAAAAACCATCTGCAAAAATCAAATTTGTTTCAGTATAATGCTTAGCAATATCACGAGTGTTCAGTAACGAAATACCACGTGAATCGAAGCCATGTTCTCGCCTTGTGGTGTGCTGTTAACAGAATGTGATTTCTGGATGCTCATACACTGGTTTATATACTGGTGTTATGCCCCACTTTCATAGGGTCTGGACTGAGCATCTCTTGTTCATTGCCCCTTGCAACACGTGGCTTTGTTTGCCAACATGTCGTTACCCCCAAAAAATACATTAGTGCTATCGATGTCTGAAGGAACGAATCAGAACGGTGCGACCGAGTTTATTTCGGAACAGTTTAGTTTATCAGACCTTCAAGGCTCAGGTAACCTCGATGTTTTCTCAGTTTGAAGTTATTTTTTTGTCAGTTTATTACTTCTCGATTTTTATTGATTGTTTCTTGGCTCGGGACTATTAGTAACAGCACAAATCTTGAATGTTTAATATTTTAGTTCAGTGTTTTGTCCAATACTGGGTAATATAATACTAGTATGTTAAGTTCAGCCCAAGTGACACTTTTTTGCACTTTTAGTCACTTGTAAGTGACAGGATATTCTTAAATAAAGACTTATTACAGATAAGATGTATGATATGGAGGGTTTATGACCAGAAGGATAATATTGTACAGCCCTTGAGAATGTCATTTTGTAAAGTTGTAAAATATAATGTAATACTGTAAAGGTTTCACATTAAACGATACGAAAAGGGAAAAAATACTTTTAATTTATCATTTTTGGAAGTTAGTATATTGGGAAATCAATAGTTTTAGCAAATTTGAGAAGTCAGGTGACAGAGCCGCTGGTTGAAAGTAGCGTGTCCGGAGTGCAGCTCCCTTAGCAACTATATATTCACGCACCGGAGATTTGATAGTTAGAAATTGTAATAATAATAATAGGCAAAGATAAATATTAATTTTTGGAAAAAAATTAACAACGAAATTCATGATATATTTGTTGTTTTCATTATAAGAAAATATTGTTTTTTTAATCGCTGAATAATCGGAATCGATTACGGGTTCCACAAGATTTTGAATGCCCCTTGTTTTTAGTTCGCCATTACTGACGCCAAGTCGGGGAAAGTCGAGCAATCTACAAGACGGAACGGACGACCTTAACCTCTACTCGACTCAACTTCGAATACATGAAAGTAAAAGTAACTTTCAAAAGATTTTCTTAAGTAGCGCAAGTAGAAGATAAACGTTCAGCAGATACTCATGAAAACGTATGCAGAGGGTTCCCTTTTGTAATAACCGAAACGGTAGCAGAAGAAGTTACCAAGAAAACTGAAACAAATTGATGGGGTATTCAGTTTCATAACGTAATTAGAATAGATAATTACAACGTTGAACAACAAATATTGTTAAATAATTAGAGGAATAATACGAAGGAATCTTTCCAACGAGGGTGGAAGAGGCTCAAATTTTAGGCGCTAGATGGCACTGAACACAGCAAGTGCCAAACGCGCGCCCCTCTACATAGCGGACACCATTTCTAAATCGACATAGCAAAATTTGAAAACTTGTTCTACATTAAAGTGTTACAGTATTTGTTTTATGCAATTTTTGAAATAATTTAAGAAGCTTTTCGCATAAACCTATTTATTTCGTCTGTCCGTAGTTTAGAAGTTGGTCTTCAGCGACTTCTACGGTTCCGACATGCAATATACAGAATTTGGCTAAGACACACGTTACAAAATTGAAAGTGTATTTCATCATGAGAGAAGCTCTTATTCTGTGCATATCACATTGCAGGTGAGTAGAAAGTGTTCTACCGGTTGTTCAAATGGTGGCCTAATGTATAATTTGCTAAGACGAGGAGCAAGATGGTCATGCCTGAAAGCTACAGATGGTTGCTTTCTTTGACTGGTTTCCGAGCAGGCTGTTTGCGTGGTTAGCTTTCCTACAAATACGAGTGAAGATTCGTGGGAGTCCTGGGAGCTCAGTAAGTCTCGGGAGCTTTCGGAGGCTTGGGAGCCTTGGGAGGAGCCCCGTAAGGACTTCTAGGCAGGCGAGCCAGGGGAACGGTTGGTTCCTCGTCCAAGTCATAGGGCACGACGTGGTTGTAACTGTCGGGAGAGTAACGGTCAGCGTAAACTACTAAAACAGCCAAGATTGCAAAAACCACCTGCAAAATCAAATTTCGTTTAGTAGTGAATCATTGAAACTAGTCTTGAGGTATTAGTAACGAACACGAGGTGACTGGAAGCTATGGTTTCCAGCCGTGATCTGCTGTGTACACACGCACTGTTTGATTTCTGAGTTGCTATCGGAGTGGTTTATGTACGGATTCAGCATCCACATTCATGATGTTTGGCACGCACACCCGTGTACGCTTGTCTAGACACTCACGTTTCAGCACCGTGGCTTTAGTTATCAAACATATTTTCTCCGAAAACAACAGGGTATTGTCATTGATTCCTAAAGAAGTGTGGATTATTGGACTGGTACTACCTCGTTTCTTTGGATATAGTTTAGTGGATCATAACCGCAAGATTCGTCTAACTTCGACTGTTTGCCAGGCAAATGTCATGAATCAGTTCAAGCTTGGAGCTGTATACTATTCAAGAATAAGACTGCATACGTGAACAAGCATTTATTTGTTTTTCGGTCGTTTCGCATGGTATTGAATAAAGACTGAGACCTTCAATCACGAGCAATATACGTGAAAATATCCTTCGTGTCGCGGAGAACGTCCAGAACGGACAACTTCCAAGGTCGATAGGTGCACATTAAGTTGATTAAGCACACTCTCGAAATCTCACATGGAAATCAACGTTTCAGTGTGAAGCTTCCGTACAATGTTTGGATAGTACTCGATAATAAATCGATTTATATAGCGAAGAATTGTATGTTTTGGTTCACACTAGTTTTCTTTTATTGACCTATAGAGGAAAAAAGAGGCGTTCTCTTAGAGCGCAATGACCGATTCTGTTTTCCATCGGGTAGATGCCATATGTGCAGTTATTCGAAACTAGGATTAATAACACAGGAAAAACTTACTTTTGTTTCTTTGAGGGGGAAAACACAACTGTATTCGTCAACGAACACGTACATTACAATCATTTGAAATGTGCATTAAATAGGGCGTGAATGGCATGGAAGCACTTATAATTTGAGTTCAGAATTCACTGAGGAAAGGCTTTTAATATTCATCCTCTTCTTCTTCGTCGTATTCCTCAGCCTGTTGCTGCTGATATTGCGGGCGAATTCTTTCCTGGAACTGTGGGCGGCTTTCAGATCCCTGGCCAGACTAATGACAATAAATCAAAGAAAAGCAAACGAGGCTTTACTATTTACCTGTCGTTCGTTATCGTAGAAGTTGTTTGGTCTGACCGGTGCGTACTGAGGGGGGCGAGGGGCATCTCTGGAAGGCTGGCGATAGTTGCTCTCTTTGACTGGTTCGCGAACGGGTTGTTTGCGAGGGTAGGTTTCCTGGAAAGGACGGTAAGAAGGAGTCTTGGGAGCCTCAACTTTGTCCAAGTCGTAGGGGACGCCGTGTTCGTAACCTTCGGGATAGTAACGGTCAGCGTAAATGGCTGAACCGTCCTTGGAATCGTCGACTGTCTTGTACAGATAATCATTAACAAAGTGGAACTTGGAGGACTTCTGGCAAATGTTGTCGTCGGAGACTGGCATGCAGATCAAATGGACCTAGAATTAATTTTAGAAAAAGGCGGGAAAGTTAGAAATGCCACATAAAAGAAAATATAAGCGCATACCTGGTGAAAGATGGCTCCTTCTGGGCACAGCCACGAATGCTTAACGCGATCCTGGCAGTAGTGGAAAACTTCGCAGTTTAGGCTATCATCAGCGTAGTAACCGTCCTTTTTATCAGAGCACGTAAACTGGGTCTTCTGGAGAAGCAGAGCTAGTTTGTCTGGCTTAGCCTCTTCTTCCTCCTCCTCCAGGGCTTCCTCCTCTTCAAATTCCTCTTCCTCTTGGGGTGGAGGGGGAGTTGGTCGTTTGCGGGGTTCATCATTTGCCTGCAATTAGAGTTTTGTAAGTCAGTTAAGCCAGTTCGTAGAAAGCTAACTGCTAGTTTAGCGGTGAGAGGGGCTAACCAGTGGCCTCTTGTTGAGATATTCTTGGGGGTAGTTCGGGAGCTTTCGCTTGGTTGGTGCCTCTTGCGGGCGTTCGGCCTTGACTCTCTGTGGCCTGGGCAGAGCTTCCTCTTCTTCATACACGTCCGATTTTTCTTGTGCTTGGGTAACAGGACTTGGAGCGGGACGACGTGGAGCTGCAGCAGGGCGGGTAACTGGAGCGAAACCTTCATTGGCATCTTTGCTTGCTACGCTAGCCGTCTGAATCTGTGTCTGAGAACCAGCAACTTCCTAAAAGTCATATTTCAATAGATTTGGTTCCCATTAATATAAAATGGAATGAATACTTCTTTGGCAGGTTGTTGTTCTTTACGGATACGAACAGGCCTATTACCGGCTGCTGGGAAAACCAAACCAGCTGACGAAAACAGTTGCTTTGCGTTTCGTTCTACAGAATGCAAGCGATAATTATAACCCAAACTAAGTTTGCGAGTTAAATTAAAGGTTGTATACCTGATTCCTGCGCCTGGGCAGCGGCAACGACTGCCGTTAATAAGACGGCTAAGAAGAATCTCATGTTGTGTACTTCAAGCGAGGACGACAACTGACGCTGCTCCCAAGTCCAGCGCCCTCTTTTATATCCAAACTGACGGAGAACCTTTGGGCCCTGAAAAAGTGTGCGACCTACATAGGCAACACTACAACGGGCTCGCGTGGTTGATACCGTATCGCCAGGTTATTTTTCACCAAATTTGCAATTCTGCTGCGAGAAATAAACTTTCCCTGCGTTCTGGGGAGAAAGTTTTGTCCCTGCCAGATTTAATAATTTGCACGGTGCAATATCTTCAACAACAAGACTCGGGGTAAGAGAATGCCGTAATCGGGAGGAATGTCAGGACGCAGAAAATTTGGGTTAGTCAAGTCACCCGAAAGATCTTGGAGGACGCAGTTAACAGGTGCAGTCATCTTGAAAAGTTTTATGGCCCTCTTAGAGTTAACACGAAGTTGTCCGTGTGCTTGCGGATACATCACGCCCTAGTTTTTCAAAAGTTGAGTGTAATTTCCTCCCTTCCACTGCTGTGCACTTTTGACCCAGTCTTCTTTCAAACACTGAGGCGTAAAAAAAGACCAATACATCAGTGCCGAGAAGGAAGAACGGACCATGAAAACCCCAAATTGACGGGTCTTTTCACACCGCAAAGGAAAAAAGAAGATGGACGGTTTCTGGAAGGATATCGTGTTACCCTCAGATTATCCGTCTCTTTTAAACAGTTACTTTTATGAACTATTTGCGAAACCGCAGCAACTTTTGCATTTTTCTGTCTGTTTGAAGCCTACGCTTACCGCAAGGTTTCCTTTTCCTCTTCAGTTTCATGTCTTTGTATCATTGAAGTTATCATTTTTCTTCCTCGAGTATAATAATCAGATCATATTATTCCTTTTTTGTTTTAGGAAGCTTGTTGAAATTAACAAGAATAATGTAAAATAATATTTGGATTATGTTTATTTTGATCAAATATGTAATAAACATGGTTGTCCAGCAACACAGTAATTATGAACAGGTAAAATTAGGGGAAAAAACATTCTTTTGAAATCACTCTTTGCTGCTCTTTGGACTGAGGGAAAACAGTCCATCTGAAATCAGATCAGCTGAGATATAAGGCTGGTTTGCAATGAACCAACTTTGTCGGTGGGTTTCATCTTCAGTGGACTTTGCTACAGGCCGGCGTCTAGAGGCTGTCGATTTCTTTGCCGAGAAAAAACCATCCGAATATTCGAGCTTCTGGTCATCTGCGTTTTCATGAGGAATCTTGCCTTCTGTGGCAAGACTTGATTCGGTTACTGCATTTTCGGTGGAAGACTCGCTTACTAGAGTCTGAGTTACTTCCTTCTCCCTCTCAGTCGTCGTAGGATTTGCCGAAGTTGACTCAAGCGATTCCTCGCGGTCTTCCGTATTATCGGATCGTCTGCTAATAATTGAACTGGAAGCAACTTTGCGGGATTGAGCGGGTTCAGTGGTAGAGGTAGTTGTTGAACTTGTCCTTTGCTGGAATCTTGCGGGATATTTTGGTCTGGAAGACGTAGTTCTCTGAGTTGTGGTTGTAATAGTAGTAGTAGTGGTGGGCAAAGGAGTTTGGCTTAGTTCGGTTACGTCGTCATCTTGTCTAGATTGAATCTGGGACTGCGATTTCTGCTTTGCTTTCTCCCTCATAGCTTCCAGCCTTTGTTTATAGGCCCCAATCCTAGGATTCTGTACTCGTTTTCTCTCATTTGCTTCTTGTTTGAGCGGCTTTGCGGGAGGAACGTCAGAAACTGACACAACTGTAACAGCCTCTGTTTCCGAAACGACCGGAGTCCACGTAGCAGTGTCCGTTAAAGTAGCGCCATCTTTGGAGGAAATTCTATCCAACCCACGGTGTTCCATTGGTTCATGATTATTCGTCTGCTGTCTGTTTGACAGTCCCGGAAAATTTGGCAAGTTCTTGAAGTTACCGTTGATCGGTCCATCAAAAAAGTTCCCGTTACCGGCCGGCGTTTCTTTCTGATCTCCTTGATTGCTCAAAGGAGACTCAAAATCGCCGAAACCATCTGAAGCCCCTGAAGTAACAGGCTGTACTCGATTTGGCCTGGGTGGGCGGTTGGGTCGAAGTGGCTGGGGTCTGCTATTGATTCCCATGAGGTTCTAGAGTTAATCAAATATTAATAAATGGAAAAACAAACAAAATACTCTTTAACTTACCCTGATAGTGTCTAGGCCAGGAATTGGGGGACGTCCAGGCTGGGCTATATTCGGACGTGGTCTCTGACCATTGTTTTCTGGAAGACGGGGTCTAAAAACCTGTCGTTCATTCTGCTCTGGCTGCTGAGGCTGTTGGTTGGGTGGTGATTGAGCAAGAGGGCGCTTACCGGGTGGAATTCTCTTCTCTTGGTTATTCGGCCGTCTTTGATTAATTGGTCGGTTGGGTGTCAAAGATTGGAAAGCCGCGGCCTCGGAGTTGACGTTGAACTCGTCGGTTTCGCGAAAGTTTGGGCCAGGACGGTTGGTGACAATGTGACCGAACTGCGGTCGTTCGTTTTTATCCGATCGGATCTCTTCGCCGTTATAGTCAAAGCCGAAATTGTTGGGTTTCAAATTCGGTTTGAAGCCCGAAAATTCTTCAGGCTGGCGATCGAACTGCGCAGGTTCCTTAGTTCGAAACCTTTGCGGTTCATTGCTGAATTTCTGAGGTTCCTTTGAGCTAGGTAACTCGTCAGGACGAAAACGAAAGTTGGGACTGGATGGAAAATCATTGAAGCTATTAAATTTTTGCGGAGTGAACGAGCCTTGATCTTCTTCATAGGGTCGATTCGGTCTCTCGAAACTTCTCTGAGGCTCTTGTCTGTTACGGAATATAGGTAGTTCAAAGCTCTCGTCATCGGATTCTCTGAATGCAACTAGGTTTGCTTGAGGAGCTCTAAGATTTGGAGGGGATGACTCTGCTTTTTTTGGTCGCGGTGTTTTGTGGAACTCGCCATCTGGAGTATTCTTGAAGGTTTGGAAATTAGGATTCTTTGGGCTGCTAGTCGAGTCGAATTGTTCCTTAGTAAAAACGTGGTTTGGTTCCCCCGGGTATGGTGCTTCGTGCTGACTTTTGTAAGAGTTTGTCTTTTCTTCCTTATTGAGCTGTTTCGGAGTGGCAGGGCGGTATTCTTGCTCGGTTGGTGTCCAGTTATTTCCTGGGTATGGCGCTTCGTAATGATTTTTGTAAGAATTAGTTTTTTCTTCCTTTTGGAGCTGTTTCTGAGCAACCTGGCGGTAGTCTTGCTCAGGTGGTGCCCAGTTACTTCCAGAATCAAAACCTTCCCAGTTTTGTTGAGACGAGAACGCCGGTTCAAAACGCTGTTTCTGCTCGTTCATGGGCTGTTGTCTAACTTTCGGAGGATTGGGATTCACATTTCCTTGTGGGATATCCCAGTCCGAGCTCCACTCGTTGTTTCTGCGATCACCGAGTGGTGGACGAACTTGAATCCTCCTCTGAGCATGATCTGCCTGCTCCCGTTCACGTGGGTTGTTCCTGTTCCTGAAACGAAGAAGCTGACGTCCCTCTCTTATCGGAATATCACCAGAGATTTCTAAAGCAGTGCATAGGCCAACTACACCTAAAGAAACAAAGATGAACAAATGATAACGGGATACTAATTATTAAAGATTACATACCCGCTATTAGTAAAATCGCCAACCGCATCTTTTTCTTACGAAGTCTGAAGATGCCTTACAGATCTAGTCAGAATGGTTAGAGGGAGGAATGCTTCGTGTAAGAATACTGTTTAATGAATGCGGGACCTACGAGGAAACTCAGTTTTTTAATACTGTGCAGACCAGCACACTTGTGCTCTAATATGCGCGTGTGTTTTCGGGGTAGCCGCGTTTACACGAACACCATGTGTGACGACTGGTTACACTTGAATTGTAGCCGATAACCGCGATATCACAGACGACCTAGGTGGCATACAAGTCCAACGTCCTTAAGTTTTGCATTGTGTCTGAAGAGCTTAGCAAAATAAGCAATTCTCTAACTTATTGTTTGCTTCCCTTGCTTCGCGAATCAATAAGCCTTATTTATGATACATATCTACTAGTTAACTAGCTGTCAGCTTAAGAATAGCAATTCCAGCACTCAAAGAGGACGGAGCTCAACCATATGTTCTAATATGGATCAAGAGGTCGATAAACGAAAAAGCCAATCTGTGTTAACAGAAATTCTAATTCCAGCTTTTCTCCATGTTTATACAAGCCTAACCGTTTTCAAAACATGTGTAAGGAAAACCGTACAACTAAAAGTTTCCAATCTAGCTTTCTAATCGATTTCTACGGCATGCAAATGTGAAACTATTTCCCAGGGACATAAAATCTATTTATACGTGAAACTAGAAACGTGAAACTAGAAACGTGAAACTAGCCCATAAAGACAAAACAACAAATTAGTTTAATGGGAGAATTTAGTTAGAAATACAAGTGTTCATTCTACAAATAAGCTTCAGGGGAACTTGCAATGATTAGCGTGCGAGATAATGCAATACCGTTCCTTTTCAAATCCCGGCAATCGTGGGAATCGTCTTTTATAACAATTGTCGCGTATGGAGTCATGAAATCTTGTTACTAAGACCAAATAACTGGACATATTTCTAAATTTTAGTATCTTGAGCTATTTTGAAATTCGATAAAAGAAGGCAGGTTGACCCATATTTCCACTCCATTATTCTGCCTTAATGGACGTAAACCCGTTATACGGACGTGTTTTTTATCTCTACTCGTGTACAGCTGAACTTGACCTTTTCTTCACGAGTCACCCAGCAGCATGAGGAAATCTCACATTACCAACAGCGGCTTCATTAATCATACAGTCCCAGATTCAGTGTCGGTTCTAATTCTGTCTTTTCATTAAGTTCGTCAAGTGATTAAGAACAAAGGAATCCGATGCCGAGGTAAGTGCCAAAAATGAAATCTTGTAATAGCTCATACTATATTGTTTCTTGGATTAAAAAAGATGTTTCATTAACTGTTTCTTTATAAAGTGTACTATTCTGATAGTATATATATGCTTCAAAACTCATCAAGTTAAATAAAAGTTTAGGAATTTTTAATGAGAGTGATGTGCACTTTTACAAACAACGATTTCGGAGGTCGGATATTTTCCTACGCTGCCGGGTACAACAAAAAGCTATGACTTGCACGAAGTGAAAAAAACAACCAGAAAGCCAGTATAAGCAGAATAGGATAATACTTTTCCGTAAAGCTGCCGTAATTATGGCCCCAGTAGTTGAGGGCATCTCTCCCGGTCGAAATTCCGCAGGGGATTTTGATAACTATACCCTGCGTTTCTTGACGGGTTACAGGGTTACGCGAACATTCTGCAGACAAGTTTGCGAACTCGAGGATTCTTAAATCCTGAAGAAGCCAGTGAAGAGGTGAAATCCAGCGTGTCCATCGGGTCCAGATTCCCATGTTCAGGATGTGTACGACAAAGTTTGACGCCATTGCGACTGACGTTATGACGAGTCCCGACGCTGCTGCCGCCAGATGACGCGATGAGAACATGAAACTGCAGGCCATTGCCATTGAACGAATTGCACAGAGGTAGAGCATCATATAGCCTGAAAATAGTTACAAAGTATATGGTGACCTGTAATGGAAGTGAGAGCTCAAGATGTACCTATCTTGCGGCCAAATAACTCAAGGCCTATATCATTATTCATGAATCCTGCCAAAGCATAAGCTGGGACCACATAGCCTAGAAGTATCACCCCGTCTGCGATGAAACTATACCCCATCTAGCGAGAAAAATGGACAATAATCTTGTGTAATGGCATGGTATCAAAAGATAGGGCCAGTTGCGTTACTGCTTGGAGGCCTAACGTTACCTTTGAGAGGAAGAATGCGGTTTTGGTGTAGAATCTGTTCGTGATGTCCCTTGCGACGATATCTTTTTCATGCCAGATGTCTGAGATGATGATTAAAAGGGTTGGCCAAACCGAGACGGTTCCTAGGACATAATGGAGTGCAATGCGATCGTTCACGTCCTCCTGCTCGGGCTGTTGAGTTTCAACGTTCCAGAAAATGGCCCCCATCGCAAGAGACATTACGACGGCAGTTAGAAATGCTCTGAATATTCGTCTAGCGTTAGCTGGAAAGCAGCAGACGATGGCTCTTCTGTATAACAAGACGTGAACTGTGACAAGAATGTGAATGTTTTGCAGTTAAATGCTTGAACTTACAACCATAGCGCCATAATCTGGAATACGATGTTGGCTCTGCTAATCTTTGGTGGTAAGATTCCCGGAGGACCAGGGTCTGAGAGGGGTTCCTGGCGACGACGGAAAGTTTCTGCTAGGTGTTGCACTCGCTGGCTTGATTCCAGTAAAGCTTCAGCGGTTAGAACATCCTGAGTCACTAGATCCACTAAGGGAGAAAAGTTTATAAATAATCTTGGGATACTCAACGGCTTAGTTATTTTCCTTACAGTAATAGTCAGAAGGATTCTTGTAAGCAGGGCATGGAAATTCGATAAATGCGAAGTACGGGAGCATTTCCCTCCTCCTCCCAAAGTACATTAATCTTCCGGAAGAAATGACAGCCACTCGAGACAGCATCGTAAAGATTTCGTACGTGGGAGGGTGAATTGTCAGGACGATGATCCGCCCCCTGGTGGCCCACTGGCGAAGATACTCCATGAGGAAAAAAGTATCAAATATGTCCATCCCTTTTGTTGGCTGATCCAGAATCACGATGTCCGTGTCCAGAAGCAACTGACAGGCTACATTCAGACGAAGACGCTCTGATAAAGTAATGCTTCCCACCAAAGTGTGTTTCACCGGTTCTAGACCAAGATCTTTGATCAGGGCATCAATCTGTTCAGAAAAAAGTAAGTTTTTGATTCATCATTTTTTCCCTGCATTTCTTACTCGTCCTCGGGTATCAAAATTCCGGTCCTTTTGTCCCGGCGCTTGTAGTAGAGTGATGTACTGTAGTGTTTGCCGCACGGACATATCGGGTGACCAGTTCAAGTTTCTCTGGACGTATGCTACGCGGTCGTCTAATCCATTCGGAGGGATTGTTACACCGTTAACCACAACATCACCTCGTAGTTTGTGTCCTGCACGATTGTGCTGATTCGCTAGGATGTCGAGCAAAGTCGTGCCCTCCGAATCTATAAGAGGTGAAGTTCATTTTTGATATTTAATTAACTTGTTCGTCGAAACAAAGTTTTATTACCTGATGTTGCAAGGATTCCAAGGATTTCTCCAGCCCGTACTTCCAGGGAAATGTTATCCAAAACTCGTTTTTTGACTTTACCGTTTGACCCAACTTGTTCGTATGAAAGTCCCCTGATCTGAAAGTGTGGATGTTTCTGGAATACGTCGTCGTTTTCGTCTGAACTGGCAAAGAACTTGTCTCGAGGAAAGTACTTTTCATTTAACATGCTATCGTCCCTTGCCGGATAAACGCTGGGCCCGTGAGGACCAAGCTTACGACCCCAGTGTTGCCTGGACTGCATCGATATGTGCGAACCCACTTTGGAGTACTTGGACAACTGGCTCACTGGACGAGGGCTGGAAATATCTGGCGTTTGACGGAAACCACTTATGCCACCTACTTTGAACGAAACAGATTTGTATAGATAATGGATATTTTTGTGGCGAAAAACGAAGGCAGGATATATTTACCAGACAATAGGTTAGCTTCACTGCTACTTTTCAAACGCCTCTCCTGGCCCCATTTATTTTCAAGCGTCCTGTTGGGCATTAGTTTCAGAAAATCAGGATCGCTTTTTGAGAGGCTTTTCTGGCTAGCCAGCACTGGAGACCCGTCGTTGCTTGAATCGTAGCCACTGGAAGCATCGACACCTGGTTTGATAGACTGAGGAAGAATCCGAGGGAGTCCGAATTTGAGGTATGCATTCGTATTAGCTAGAACAAAACACTGTAAGCATTCTTACATTCTTCAGGGATTTTAGTAATAGTTACCCGCAAGTTCAGTCTTTGAGCCATATCTTGTTTGGCTAAGTATCGAATTAACTGTGGATGAGTTTAGCTGGAAATTTCCATAAGGGAGTGGCGTTTTTTCACTAGCGCCCAAGGCGGAATCGGCGAAGTCAGAGTTGAGATTCTGACGGTAAATTGACCAGGCGTGCAGGTCCTCGGAGGCAGTCATTTTCCCTTCGTGGTTTTGATTATGGGAACCGGAAATTCCTGAAATGGTACTCGCAGGGGCTGGCATGGAATAGCGTCGGTCCCTCGAGGACATCTCCCACGACTCCGCCATTTATCTACAACCAATCATCTGAAAAACAAAGACACAGTTATAGGGGAAAAATTCATTTTCCACAAAGTTATGGAACAATGAATTCTTCGATGCACGATTTCTACGTTTGACTCATGTTGTACAACAAAGAAACAGAAGAATGTGTACAATAAAAGCTTTTTTATTATTTTTCAATAAAAAGGAAATGGGGCATAAATCCGGTTTTACTGGGTTTCTATTGCGTAAAGTAGCTTTACGAAACCCAAACCAGAACTTCGTTCTCCGGTTGCAAAAATATGAATTTTTGTATCCGATCACGCAAGTTTATGTTTCGGTACACAACTCTCTGTCAAGTCACGGAAACAATTTCAGACTGTAATATTGTTATCCTGATAGTGCAAATACTAAGTAAGAAACTTACTAAAAACAGTAAAAATATATGCCAGTATACGAGAACGAGGAAAAGCGCAAAAAGCATGAAGTAATAACTTTACTAGAGCGTACCAAATCGGTCTAAAGCTCATAGGGTATGATGGAATCAGATGACAAGCGATTATCAACTGAGAAAATATTGCTGTATTTCACATATTTGTAAATTAGTTTGTGTATAAAAGAATAACTTACAACTCCCTTGTCCCAACACGCAACAAATTTCAGTTTCTCATGGTTCTGTAAGGTT
This sequence comes from Eulimnadia texana, assembly GCA_002872375.1. Taxonomy (NCBI): domain Eukaryota; kingdom Metazoa; phylum Arthropoda; class Branchiopoda; order Diplostraca; family Limnadiidae; genus Eulimnadia; species Eulimnadia texana. The sequence goes on from NKDA01000001.1 coordinate 18,582,033, forward strand.
TTGGTGTAACGACAAGACAAATAACAACACGAGGCTTACCAGTGACGCCAAGAGGTACGGTTTGCTTTACAATGAGTAGAACAATTACCAGGATAGAGTTTTACACAGTCGTTAACTATTAATAAGTGCAGCAACCGTTCTGGCTTCAGATGTTATTTCTAAGAAGTAAGACAAGAAACTGGCTGCGGGAGCATTTCCACCTCACGTCAAGCAGAACGACGACTGGCCACTTGCACCTCCAACGCCTCTCTTACCTGCAAAAGACCCCAAGGCGATGACACTACAGTCGGCTTCGTCTTCAAACAAAAACGGTTTCATCACATAAACGTTTGACGCTGGGGATGAAAGAGATTTGAGTTCATCTTTCCCAGTCCTTTCAGTTTCGTGAGGGGGAAAGTTGCTTGAGCTAACGGACATCTGTTGAGGATGCGTCAACAGATGTTTTACTGAGATTATGTTTGACTACCTTCCTTCTGAATGTCGCTGACTATACTTGAGGAGTCATTGCTCTTTGGGGAGCTATTCTATACCTGCCCTCACCTTGAAAAAACCCAATTTTTAATCACTATTCTTCCTCGTTTCCACTGTTTCCGCGGTTCCACAACCAAGGCAGGTGCACGAGAACAATTTGACAATAGCTAGTAGGCATACAAAAATTTGTTTTGTGAGTTTTTTTTCTTTCTTCGGCAGTTCAACACAGGACAACTTTTGAAAGAAAATTTTAGTTTATTCGTATTAATGAAGGTGAATTTGCAGTGCGTAAATCCTGTTTGTTCTTCCTTTTTCAGAAATTTTCGTTTAAAGGAGCGTCACGTATTGGAAAGTTTTCTGTCTTCAATCTTGGCGCGAGACTTTCGCAATTCTCTGTTTTCACACGGAATCGAATGCAAGTTTTTTTTCTCTTTTACTCTCAGGAATTCCTCCTCTTCTTTTTTGTCCCTCCCGCACCTACCGGATGTGGGACGAGCGAATAAAGTAATAAAGGTGAGGGTATGAAAGGAGGTGGAAAAGCCAAAACAACTTGCGGGCAGAACGGCGCCCTGTGCACAGAAGAGAATCAGTTACCTTGAGTCCGCACCAACAACTGCACTCAACATTTCGGGGCTCGCCTCGGTACGATGATTTAGAACAAACAAAACGGCAGAAACAATGTCTAGAATGCACGTGACTAACGAGTATTTATTGGAATTAACCAACGTCTACCATGCTGGCCAGGTAAGTTATTACATTTTTAAGATGTCGTTAACTGGAATCAAGTCTTATTTGGCACAATCAAGATGGAGGGCACTACGTGGTTGCAAAAACTGGTAGGAAATAGTTCAGTGGGTGTCGTTCTCAAGGAGGTTTCTCTCGAGGTTCACGGTGGAGAATTGATGGCGGTCCTTGGATCCAAGGGTAAATCATTCATGATCCAACTGCTGCTCAGTTTAAACTTTATGGTTTCCCTATTCAGGTAGCGGTAAGAAAACTTTATTAGACGTGATTTCAAGGAGAGCACAAGGACCTACCAGAGGCCAGATTCTACTTAATGGAGTGCCCATGTCTATGAGACTCTTTCAGGTTTCCCGTTTTAACTAAAAATACAAAAGACAACCATTAATCTCTCTTGTATTACAGAATTCCTGCGCCTATGTCACTTCTAAATGCCATCTCCTGGAGGGTTTGACTGTGGAACAAACCCTCAACTATGCCGCACACCTAACTATTGGTTCTCGGGTATCAGGTTTTGTGAAGAGCACCCGCGTGAAGCAAGTCATGGCCGACTTGGCACTCCTACAAGTTGCTAAACGTCATGTGGAGAATCTCCAGCCTGACGAGTACCGGAGGCTGACCATCGGGGTCCAGTTATTGAGAGATCCCGTTGTTATTCTGCTTGACGAACCCACATGGGACCTGGATCCGTTGCATACATACTTGATCGTATCCATTCTTTCTAACTACGCCAAAAAGTATAATCGCATTATTTTAATGAGTTGCGAAAAGCCCCGCTCGGACATTTTCCCGTTCCTTGACCGGGTAACGTATCTCTGCATGGGAGATATCGTTTACACCGGAGCTACGCGAATGCTTCTCGACTACTTTCGACATCTTGGATTCCCTTGCCCAGAACTGGAAAACCCTTTGATGTACTATCTGTGCTTGGCAACGGTAGACCGCCGTTCTAAAGAGAAGTATCTAGAAAGTAGCAATCAAATCGCGGCTCTGGTTGACAAATTTCGAATGGAAGGGAGGCAGTACCGTGGTTACCCTGACACCTACGCACCGGACCCGTTCCAAACGGAGCACCGCTTGCCTCTCACTGCGTACGGACAGCCATCTAGCGGCCGAGTTTTCTTCACTTTGCTAAGCAGGCAGCTGCGGACTGTGTCACCGTTTTCACCTTCCGGTCGGAAACACGCCTTCATGCGACTGCTACTTTTGCCCCTCTTCTACTTCCTCCTCTGGATTTTTTACTACGGCATGGAACCTAACCAACAGTCGCTTGTTTCGAGGGCTGGGCTCTTGTTTAACTGCCTGGCGGGCGCTATGTTTATGTCCATAGCAACAACATGTGCAACTTATCCTGCATTCAGGATGAGATACTACCAGGAATCCCGCGATGGGCTGTACTCGGGCCCCTTATTCATTTTGAGCCATTCATTACATTCGATGACGATTTCTGCGGCGACTGTTTTGTTAGCTACGGCATTGATTTATTTCGGCTTATTAATGACGCCCAGTGCCTGGCAATGGTTCCTATTTGCTTCCACGCTCTGGGCCGTTTATGTATTTATGGAACAACAAAGCATGGCATTGATGATGCTCGTCAGGAGTTCCTATACGGCAGCTACCGTTTCCATCTTCTTCGGCATCATATACTTGGTTCTGGGTAGCGCCTTCATGCGTTCCATTGTTGCCTTACCCGACTGGTTGTATTACTTAACGTTTATTACGCAACCGCGCTACGCGGCCGCTTTCCTCAATGAGCAATATTTCAAGGATCAGTTCGTTACTCTCAAATCTATTTTTAATGGCACCTCCACCGAATGCCCCATAGGATCGACGGCATCGGCGTACGGATGTCGTTTTATAAATGGAACACATTTTCTTACGGAGCGTTATCATTTACGGCATCAGCCCTACGAGGACGACTTGAAATGGTGGACTAATTTCGGATTTAATTTTGTCTTTGCCGGAGTCATGTTCTTTGCTAATCTTCTGCTGCACGTTGTACCTCTGCCTTCTTTCATCAAAAGCAAATTCCGTGACTAATATGCACCTTGGTGGAAAATTTTGTTTTAAAGAATTGAAATACACAAGCATTTGTTTTTACTGTGAATCGAATCTGTTCGTTCTTAAATTTTACTTTTACACTGAGAGAAATCAAAACAGCCCTATGATGGATAAGCGCAATATGTCGACACTTGTGAGAAAGATTGCAAAGAAGGTTTTTACTAGCAGGATCTCTATTTAGTCAACTGGGTATCCTGTTTTTGCTTTGCGGGACGGGACTCCTCCTGAGATAATTCTATTTCCGTAAGCGACCTGCTTTAGCATCAGTGATCGCTCCCCACAACTCAAAGATGAAGTCGTCCGTGAATCCAAATGCTTCCAGGTCCGAGTTGTCAATCGCCTCTGCAAAATCCATCGTATTGGTTTTGACTTGTCCAATCTCCCAGATCTGAGTCGCTGTTTGAGAAAAATCCAGCAGGTTTGAAAAGATTCCAAGGTTCTGAGAACTTTAAAAATATTTACCTAGTTCAGAATCGTTGATTCCCATGAAATTCTCCAAGAGACTGTTGATCTTTTCAACGGCGGCTTCCACGACACTGTCAGGCTGTCACAAAACGGAAACGTGAAATGTTTGAATAATGCAAATACTCGAGATGTTTCGTCTGAAATTCTTACCGCTTCCTCTACGCGTGCAGGTCCATTAGCCCGCAGACGTAACGTTTCTTTTCCCGATCCGTAAGCTTTCTTACCGGTGCCGGGATTCGTCCTGGGTCCGATGTTGGCTGCAAGAATAAAAATAACCTAATCAATTCGGACGAACTTTTTCTTCTAATCAAACCGAAAACTTACAGAATCCAGCTTGAAGTGGTTCTACTAGTCTCATGGTGAACGTGGTTCCTTTAGGAATGTCCTTCAGCATTTTAGCCACTTCGTAGTGACGGCATCCGACTAGACTGACGTCGTCAATTTTCTCAATGTGGTCTCCTACCTGTTTTTAATGAATCTGTCATCTTTTTGTTTTAATTCAAGAACTAACGTTAGTGCTTACATTAATGTATTTAATGGTGTCGATGATGCTGCCTTCCTTAATGCGCTTAATGAAGGCGTAACCAGCACCGTTATCCGTTATGGTTAAACCCAGGGCATCCTCTGTTTTGTGGATCTCGATTTCCTTGGCACGGCCTTTACCGTTGTTTAGTATTCAGAATTAAAACAGAGTTTAAAAAACCGCATGATTTTCCATAGTTTTTATTTACCTCTTCTGTGGGCAAAAATAAAGTCGTCCAGGCCGATCTGACCGCCAAGTAGCTTGTTCATGTCGACTTTGTGTGTGTTTAACGTACAAAAGAGAATCTGAAATGGTGGAGAAATCACATTAAAAATTTTGGTACAAATCAAACTTATGGTAATCATACTTGAGCACGATCTTGGATAGTTAGGTTAAATTTAATAGGTTTTATGTAGGTTTCGCTCTCATTTGAAGTGGTTGAGAAATATTATGTGGCCTCACGCTTGACACCCGGCCCCTTTCTCATGAAATCAATGGCGGCCAGTGAACCTTTGTTTGTTCTCTCCTTCAAACTTCTCACGGAGAAACAGTTAACTCAAAAAAAATCCTTCTTAAATTCAGAAATCAATAAAGAAACCTTATACAAAACCGAACCAAGTGAAAGGGAAGCCCCAAAATATGTTAACATACAAAGTAAAGGATTTAAATTTTACCTCTGATGCTGTCATATCGTAGCAATCGGCAATTTTCTCGTAAAGTTCCTTGACGTTGGCGAATCCTGAAATAAGTCCAGTGGGAGATCCGTGAGCAAGCTGGCAGTGGAAGACCAGTTTCGGTGGTTTCGATGTAGGACTTTCCCCGGGTTCTGGCATTCTGGAATGGCCGTTATTCACCTGGTTCGAGATTCGATCTTCTGCGCTGTTGTAATCAACTTCACCGTCTCTTTTTCCCTTTTTATGAAACAACGGCATCGTTTTCGCTGGCCCGACTGCGACTTGAAAAATTATGCGACTCGCCACAATGGCGCACTTGCACTACACTGTTGCCACGTTTCCGTTTTGTAATTCCCCCTAATTTTCCAGCTGCGCTCTTATCAATGCTCTATCTTTCACAAGATAGAACGGGACCTGTAATATTGCAGTAAAAACCATAAAAGAACATTTATTAAAGTTATATTCTTTTATAAATTGTATGCTAGACTAATTTACTCAGTTACTCCGCTGCTTGGAAAGATCTAGTTTAATATTTCCTGCAGGGAAGGTGGGTGTTTTTCACTAGAGGAGTGCTGGGGAATAACTGAGCAGCGATCACGAGCAAGAGGTGGCAAGGCTTTGGTGTTTTCGCTGTGTTACTCTGCCGTTGGTCATCAGCAAACCGTGACAGGTGGGCAATACAATAATCAAGTAGTCGCTTCAACCAGGGGAGGCACCCCAACCAACCCGGATCCTGGACCACCTTTTTTAGTCAACGTAGTTTGTACTAGGGCTTTCGAAAGACTTGCAGAATACTTAGCAAATCCGATAACGGGATAACGATAATATGATAATAACAGGGTGATAGAGAATCTGGACCAACTTGTCTAAGTGAAAGTAAGTAGCCCTGTGTTAAATTTTTAAATTTTACTTCATTAATTAGACACTAATTTTGATTGAGTTGAATGAAATTACGTTACGGTCTTATATTCTACATTCGTTGTTGAAAAAAATCGGAATTTCAAAGTTGGGTACGAAACTTTTCAAGCAAAAAATTTAACCCAAGGGTCGTGCCCGTATGCAGAATAAAACAGCCACCTTTCAGAGGTATTTCGTGTGTTCGTAATTCCATTATACACGATAAGAATATCAATTGCGAATGACCTAGTGATGATTCTATTACCCAGTACATAAGAATCCTTCTAGAACGAAAAGTAAAGTTTACGGAATGTGGAACAGGAACGGTGAGTTTGAGCATGTTCTGTTACTCGACAAAAACCTATACGTACCGTTATTATTTTCTCAAGTCTTTCGTGAAAATAACATCTGTTGCATTCTGTAACAAAAAACGCGTAACTGTTATTCTTTAAATGGAATTTCTGGTACAGTTTTCAGAATCCTCTAAGTATATTGAAATTTTACGATTGTTTTTATTGAAAACAATAGCTGCTGAGCGAAGTTATTCATGAAAAGCAATAAAACGTATGAAAAGAACAACTGCGTGTTGTTTTTTTTTATCTCGTCGAGTTCTCACAATAATCAAACGCCCGTAAAAGCAAGTAAACACCATAGAGGCAATCTGGGCTGACTTAAAAATAGCATCAAAGGGTATCACAGCTTGGTTGAAGGGAAGGAGAGAGAGGGAAAGAGCGATAAAGCCCGCCTAGACCCAAGTACATCTTGCACGTAGATATAGCGCAGAACCCGGAAAGGTTTTTCTTGGGCTGACGTCAAAAGTGTGTACGGTGTGTCAAGTGTGTGTGTCTCGTTTAAAAACAACCAGGCGTGTGTAGATGTGTGTAAGAGAGGATATGGCTTATGGACTAGATGCAGAAGAGTGAGTCTCAGTCCTGCCGGTGACAGTGACGACCTCTGCAGCGGATTGTATCTCGCGTGCCCGGAGGGTCCAGCTCCCAGCTCTGTCTCCGATCTCCTCGGATCAACTCCTCTCTATAGTCTGTTTGTTTCTAAACCGATTCTCCACTTCTTTATCCGTGATTGCTCCTCCATGAAAGTCTGGGTTCACTAAGAAATCCGTGGGGAAGCAGACGAAAAACAAAAGTGTCCTTGGCTTTTTTGAACAGTATAACCCGGCGCAATGAAGAAATTACTGCTGCTTTTTCTACTTGCTACGGCACTTTGGACTAATTGTTTAGGTATCAAGAACAACAAGGTCAACAACAACAGTAACAACGAGAAGGAACAGGTTGAAGCTGTGATCGAAGATGTCAACGCTAAACAACTTGAACGATTACTCGAAGAAAAGGACTACGTTGCCGTCTTCTGGTGTAAGACATAGCCTTTTTCAAACTATTTAACAGAATGTTTTCTGATATAATTATATAAAGTAAGGAATATTTCGCTGAGGGAATAGTGATTGTTGCTTTTATTTTTGGACCAACACCAACACAATAGGAATGGGGCTCCTAGTTATAAGAAAGGCGTTTTTCTTCGAGTTAAGTCTGTGGAGCAGCTAACATTTCAAGTGGACCTTTTATTTTTAGCGCCCGCTTTGCCAACCCGCAGTTGGTGGCACTGTTTGCGCGCTCTATTCCTGTTCAACCCCCAAAATGGTGCGAGCCGGTCGTTACCCAAAAGCCAGCGTCACTTTTACCGTCCAGAAAACCCAAACTTGTACCTCATTGCATAAGCAATTCTAACGTACATCTTTCCATCAAATTTCATTCTGCACCCTTGCAACCATTATGAACTGATTGACCTCAAAACGAGGGAAGTTTGCCCCTGATTGCACATTTCCTCAGATCCCTTTAACCCTTTAGTGAACGCTCAGTACCTCCCCCTACGAACACATGGCTAAATTTGATCACTATTGTCAACATGCTATCATGTATCACCCACCCGCGAGCTTTATTCTGGGACTTATGGAAACCTCTTGGTGGGGATCTGGGACTAGACGGGAGACTATAAAGTAAAAGCGGGTATATACAATAAATGCTGAGAGGGCCTTTGGCAAAGGTGCAAGAGGGACTTTGTTTTTCATGGTTTCTGGTTATAAGTTACATTGGGGGTTGTCACTAAGGAGGAGGTTCACGTCATCAGCCGTCTTTCAGGCTTTTTGTAACGTCGTCCTTGGCTTTTCTTAGCATTGTACGATGATTCATCATGGACTTGATTCATTAGTAAAATGTGCAGAGAAGTTAACGAGTCTAATCTCGATCGTTAGAAACGCGTTAAATATGAAACTTTTGCATGCCAGAAATTTGTCTCTCTGCAAAAACTAGACCACATAAAAAAGATGATGATTTGACGGTTAATTTTGCTCCTTTGGTTCGGGTAGACTTGCTATCAGGCTTGAGAGATACCAGACTGACATGCACCTACTCAAGTCTGTTTTCTCTGGATGGTATTTACAAAAGATTTCGCCGGTAATCGAGGAGCTGTTAACATATGTGTCGCCGTCTGAAGCAGGGGTGCCTCTGCGAAAAATTCCTTTTCAACTTGCCGTCTCAGGCCCTAAGCAGAATTCCAGCTGCCTTATCTATATTCTATAAATAAAATGTGAACTTTTCCATGGAATTTGTTTTCAGGGCCCCAAAAGTCGGTGTTGCTTTTATTTAAAGTATTTTTTTAGCTTGAAACTGCCATATTTTGAGTTGGATGATTGAAATGGCATTTTTGATACAGATGGAAGAAACTGCCGCCAATGTGACAAAGTCCTTGCCAAACTTGAGACAATCGATGATGACACGGATCATTTCGGTGTCGACTTTGTGAAAATCAACGACAAGAAACTCTCCAAACAATACGGTATCAAAAACCTGCCTGCCCTCACCTATTTCCGGAACAAAGAGCCCATCATTTACGAAGGTTTGTATCAGTGTATAATTCATTCAAATGAACGAAAACTAATGATTGTTGCTGTTTGTAGGGGACCTGATGAATGAAGACCAAGTCCTTGAATTTCTCACCAGTCTGGAGGCCATGGAACTTCCTGACCAAATCGAAGAAGTCAACGCCAAAATCCTGGATAAAATCGTCCATGAAGCCGACTTTGTAGCCGTTTTATTCTGTAAAGCAAAAATGCATTATTTAATTTGCAGGTTTTATCTTCAATGCAAATTATTACAGATCGTCCACAGTGCAAAAAAAGTGAAAAAGCTTTGAGAGAGCTGGAGAATATCGACGACGATGCGGATCAACTGGGAATCGCTTTTGTGAAGATTGCGGATGAACAACTGGCTGAGGAATACAGTTTAGCAACACTCCCCACCCTTGTTTACTATCGTCACGGAATTCCTGTTGTTTATGAAGGTAAACAAGCGGCAACACTGCCTCAATAACATTGCCTCTCCTTCGCAGGGGAATTCCTTGAAAAAGAGAAACTGGATCTTGAAAGGGGAAAATAAGGAAAAGGGGAAATGGAGGGAAAGGAAAGTTCATGAAGAGAGGGGAAAAGGGGAAGTTGATAATTCTCTAGGAATGGGGAAAAAAGGGAAAACAGCTCTCTTTAAGGGAAAACGGAAACTTAGAATGTAAACATTGTTCGACAAGCTCGAAATTTGAATTAATATTTCGTTTCCGGAATTTCAGGGGATTTATTGCGCGAGGAAGAAGTACTCGAATGGCTGGTTCAGAACAAGAATACGGGAGACGAAGATGATATCATCGAAGATGTGACGGGCAAAACTCTGGAAACTCTGATCAACACTGCAGAACACTTGGCTGTCCTTTTTTGTAAATATTGCAGATTTTTTGTTATATTCTTAGTTACGATTTTTTATTAAATGATATTAGACGATCACAGTGACGACAAGTCCCAGAAAGTACTGGCCGAGCTGGAAAACATCGATGACGAGTGCGACCAGAAACAGATCAGTTTTGTCAAGATTGACGACCCGCACGTTGCCACTGAGTACGGAGTTGACTCCATCCCGACTTTGGTGTATTTTGAAAACAAGATACCCACTCTCTATCACGGGGACTTGATGAACGAGGAACAGGTCCTCGCCTGGCTGATCGAGCAGCTCCAGTCGGACATGATCGAAGACGTCACTGATGAAATGCTCGATAAACTGATCAAGAAAAGCTCGCATCTGGCTGTACTCTTCTGTAAAACTATCTGCTGTCTATTTAAAAAAAGAAAATTTTTTATTATATTTTTACACTAACAGATGACAAGGACGAATCCGATTCCAACAAAGTCTTGGACGAGCTGGAGAAGATTGACGACGAGTGTGATCAGCACGGTATCGTTTTTGTCAAAATTGACAACACCGAAGAAGCTAAGGAATATGGCATTGATGATATACCGTCCCTTGTTTATTTTGAAAATGGAATTCCATCTCTTTACGATGGTATCAAAATATCTTGGTAATGATAAAAGTGAAATAATGTAAATTCTTTTGGTGCTAGGTGATTTGCTCGACGAGGAACAGGTTCTCGAATGGCTCGTCCACCAAGTGGAAAGCGATGAAATCGAGGACGTCACGGACGAGATGTTGGACATGCTCATTGAGAGATCAAAGCATCTCGCTGTACTATTCTGTAATTATTATAAATCCATATGATCTTCCTACAGAATAAATAACAAATTTGTGTGTTAATAGACGATAAAGACGACAAGAAGAGTGAAGAAGTCCTTGGAGAGCTGGAGAACATTGATGACGAATGCGATCACAAGAGAATAGTCTTCGTTAAAATCGACAACCCTGAAGAAGCGAAGGAGTACGGAATCGACAACATCCCGAGCCTCGTCTACTTTGAGAATAGGGTTCCGAGCCTCTACGACGGTATACTGAAATGAAGTCAATGAAATCTATGGTTTGTAAATGTTTTTTTTCACTATTTTTAGGCGATTTAACTAAGGAGGAACAGGTACTGGAGTGGCTGTACCATCAGGTTGAAAGCGATGAAATCGAAGACGTCACTGACGAAATGCTCGATATGCTCATCACCAAGATGCCTGCACTGGCCGTACTGTTTTGTAAACAAATTTTATCAAATCTATTCATGAAAACTATAATGAAAATTTGTTTCTGATTTTCAGATGATAAAACTAAACCTGCTCACCTGGCCGTAGTTAAGGAGCTGGAAAATATTGACGACGAGTGCGACAGCCACGATATCGCCTTCGTCAAGATCGACAACCTGGACGAAGCCAAAGAGTACGGCCTTGACCATCTCCCCGCTATGGTTTATTTTGAAAACAGGATTCCTAGCGTCTACGAAGGTGACTTGAAGGATGAGGAGACTGTGCTCAAGTGGCTTATCGAGCAGAAGTCTTCCGATACCATTGAGGAAGTGACGGACGAACTGCTGGACAACATTATTCAGCAAAACGAATACGTCGTCGTCTATTTCAGTAATCCAACTTTTATTTTATGTTCAAGTGCGATTTTTATGATTTTATGTGTGTTACAGGTGGCCCGTGCAAGAAAGGTGAACGTTGCCAGTCGATCCTGGACCGTTTTGAGGAGATCGACGACGAGGCTGACGAGCACGGCATTCAGTTCGTCACCACCGAAGAAACGGACCTGGCCAAAAGATACGGAATCTCCTCGTTCCCGTCCCTTGTTTTCTTCCGCAACCAAGAGCCGTTGCTGTACAAAGGTAATTTAGTAATAAACTCAATATTTTGACGTTGGTTTGAAGTTATTTAAACGATATTTGAAATTTAATATTTTTTCTGTGCGTTTTTATAGGCGATATTAATGACGAAAAGAAGGTCCTTGCCTGGTTTACCGACGAGGGAAATCTCGAGCTTCCCGACCAGATCGAGGAGGTCAACGAGAAGATGCTGAAGAAGATGATCTCCTCTTCTCCACACGTCGTGGCTTTCTTTTGTAATTTATTTTTAAGTAACCAAGTCAAGTTATATGTAAATCAGCTTATAGTTAATGTAAGTGGTCCAGAAAGGGCAAAGAGGGGTTTATAATTTGCAAATAATAGATTAATTAATAGCTTTATAGTACGTGCGACGTGCAAGTTACTTAAAATACTCTAGTAAATGGTATTTTGGTGAATTATTTTAATTGATCATACTGCCTACTATATTTACTTTATCTAATTATATACTGATGACTTAAATAATATTTATTTAGACGAAGAGAAGAACAAGCAGGCAGCGGCTATTCTCAAAGAGCTGGAGAACATCGACGACGAGTGCGACGCCATGAACGTGGACTTTGTGAAAATCTCCGACCCGGGAGTTGGCGCGTCTTTCAAACTGAACTCGATTCCGGCAATCGTCTACTTCCGAAAATCCTTTGCCGTTCACTACAAGGGCGATCTTATGGACGAAGACGCTGTCCTGCGATGGGTTATGGCCACCAAAGAGGAAGACTCTGACGTTATCGAAGAGGTTGACGAAAAAACGCTAGAAGGATTGCTTGATCGCCATATTAGCGTTGTCGTCTACTTCTGTAACTATTATTACATATTAACATTCGATAAAAAGTAATAAAATGAATTTATTTGTTGATTTTTTTTAGATGAGAAAAGCTGCGGCAAGCCTTGCGAGGTGGAGCTCAACCAGCTGGAGAACATCGACGACGACGCCGAGCGTCACGGCGTCAAGTTCGTCAAGTCGACGGCCAAGAAACTGGCGTCGCGTCTGGGCGTCGACCCGCTGCCGGCTCTCGTCTATTTCGAGAACGGACAACCTGTCCGCTACAACGGTAAATCAATCTCAGAAAATAAAATAGATCCTCCCAAGGTCATAAAAATCCGTCCAAAGTCCCATTCTCTCTTAGCCAATCAATAGAAATCGAGTTGGTAACTTAAATTTACTTAAAATAATTTCACAAAGTTATAAAATAAAATTTAAGTTACCAGCTTGTAGTAAAAGACTGAAATTGAAGTTCTGAGGAGAGTTTATTTCTGGAACAGCCCATTTGAAAAAAAGCGTAAGTATATTTTTTTAGTTCTTTTTCGCCGTTCGTTGTATAGAAGAATTCCAATGCACAAAGTAGGGATTGGAGATTTGTTATTTTACGAATTTTGATTGAACTTTTCATTGAAATAAATGAAAAAAATTGTTTTTGACTGGCGGTTTGCGTGCAGGTGACCCCAGCGGAGCTGACGATGTCCTGGACTGGCTTGTGGCGCGACAGAGTAAGTCTTTGCGCGCCTCGGCATTCAAATATTTAAATAAAATAACTCCATTTAATGGCTGATCACTTAATTGCAATTAATAATTTGATTTTTCGCTTCTAATTAGGATTGAACCAAGTTTCTGATTTTTTTCTATTAATATCTATAATATTTAATTGCAATTAATAGTTTGATTTTTTCTTTAGCTTTTAATGGGCATTCTATCAATTTTCTGATTTTTTTCTATTAATTTGTATAATATTTATTGATGATTTGAGTTGGTTTTTGCCGGTTACTAATCAGTTGCTGCATGCTAACGAAGGCTTTTTTTTGTTAATTAATACTAATTCTTTCAAATTTTCTTGTTTTGTTTGGAACTAATTATAGAAAGTTTGTCGAGGAATGTTTAAAAAAACTATTAAGTGAAAAAAAAAATCTCCAAGAAAGATTCGAGCTTTGTGCATTGGTTTTCCTATAGGCCGCAAGTCCGTAAGTTCGAGTTCAGGACGCTGCCAAGTCGTGGCGCTGGAAGACAGTCACCATCAGGGGAAACTGCGAAAGTTCCAGTGCTGTCCCATGTCGTCCAGCAGCAGCAACAACAAAGACGAGGACAAGAGCAAAAAATCCAGAAAAATGAACAAGGGAATCGCCACATTTGACGAAGACGACGAAGACGACTACGTTAAGGACGATGATCTGATTGACGATGATGATAGCGACGATAACGATGATAACAATGATGATAACAACGACGATAACCACAAGGGAAACGGCTATTCTCCTGCTTGGGAACAAGGTGCGTCCAAAATCCTTGCAGTCGATTACGTCAGCGATGACGAGTTCATCGACGAATCAGGTATTTTCTTTTTAATTTTGCCTTATTTTCCCACGACCCTGATTGGTTGTTGATTAATCTGACCTTCTGTAGTATTTTTTTATGGATTCTTGTTTTGATTGGTGGTTTTTCTAGATGAAGTCTTTGAAGAGGATCGAGTCCTGGATTGGATTCTGGAACAGCATCATGGAAATACGATGAGAAATGTCTCCAGACAGGCTTTGCTCAGCATGGTGGATAACTACGATTATCTGGCTGTTGTTTTTTGTAAGTTGTCAATCGGTTATTAAAAAAATAACGATATCTAATCGATTTGTTTTGAATGTAGATACTGTTGGAGAGGAAGAAAGTGAACGAGTATTGCGTAGACTGGAACTGATAGACGAAGAAGTCCTGGAATACGGCGTTTTGCTAGTCAAATGCGATGACTACTTAATGGCCAAAAAATACGGACATCGACAAACCCAGCACTGGTCTTTTTCCGCCGTGGCAAACTTCTCAATTTTGATGGTAAGAAATCACTGATTGATTGGTTTAGGTGAAATTTAATCGCTGATTGGCCCAACCAGGTGACCTGATGGACGAAGAAGAAGTGTTTGATTGGCTGACAGACCCCGACAACATGGAATCGAGTGACCACATCGAAAGAGTTAACAGCAAAATGTTCGAGAGAATTCTACAGCGCTCGGATTACCTGGCCGTCTTCTTTTGTAAGTGAATTATAAATTATTTCTCAATTATTATTATTTATATTTACTTCTTATTGGTATTTTATATTAATTTATTTATTTTACTGTTTTATTTATGTTAATTTTATTTTTATTGCTTCGTTAATTTATTTATGGAATACAATATATTTATTTTATTTATATTTATGTAATTTAATAATAATATTGAATTAAGATTTTATTAATTTAATTTATATTTATATTTACTTTTGAATTATATTTTATATTAGTTGATTTATTTTCGCTTTATTTTACATTAAATTTATTTTTATTGGTTTATTAATTTATTTATTATGTGTAATACATTTAATTTTAATTATATGTATATTAATTACGTATCTTACAGATAGCGACGTGGATTGCAAGCAGTGCGACAAGGTCCTGGAGGAACTGGAACATATCGACGATGAAGCGGATGCTGCTGGAATCAACTTCGTTAAAGTGGACGATCGCCAGTTGGCCAGACAGTTTGGAGTCTTCGCTCTTCCGGCTGTGGTTTTCTTCCGACATGGAAACAGGGACCCCGTTATCTACGCCGGTATCTCTATCAGTGTTCCCGCTTTCAGATTTCCCTTTTCCCCAAAAGAGGGCAGTCTTTTCCCTTTTCCCCCTTCGCTTATGGTGTCTACGCTTCACTTTGCCCTTACTTTCCCTTTTCAGACCAAATATTCCCTTTTTCAGGGAACTTCCCTGTAAAGTGGAAGCAGTGTCTATATTATCATTATTAAATTACTATTAATAAATTTATGAATTTATTGTATTTAAGGTGATTTGAAGAACGAGGAGAGGATCCTGGAATGGCTGTTGCTGCAGAAGGATCCTTCCACAGAGATGATTGAGGAGTACGAAGGAGAGGAACTGGTCAACTACATTCGCAAAACGGAATTCGTCGCCGTCTATTTCTGTAATCATTAAATTTTCAAATTTAATTTAAGTTCATGAGTAAATAAACATTAACTTCAGATTTATTATCTATTTTACTGTATTTATTTCAGGGTTTCCACTTTCAGTTTCCCCCTTTTCCCTCTTCCCATATTTTTCCCTTTTTCACCTCGGTACTCGAATACAGAGCTATTCTTCCAGATTTTCCCATTTCTCTCTTCCCTTATTTTTCCCTTTTTCAGACCCCATTTTCCCTTTTTTCAGGGAATTTCCCTGTAAAGTGGAAACACGGATTTATTTGTATTTATTAAATATATAACGTATTAATTTAATTAATAAATTGAAATTGTAGATAGCAAGAAGGACTGTGAGGCCTGCCTGAGCATCCTCGACGATCTGGAGAACATTGACGATGATACTGACCGCCATGGAATCAGCTTCGTTAAAACTCAGGTTGATTTAAAAACCTTTATTATTATAATTATTATTGTTTTGGTACTACTTTGTAGCATTTAACTAATAGTTCTAAAATATAATCAAATTAAATTAAATATTCATTCTTTGATTACCAAATAGGATTTGAAAATCGCTACCAACTTCGGCGTCAACGACTTTCCCGCTCTGATTTACTTCGAGAACCAAGTGCCCAGCATTTACGAAGGTTGAAAATATTAATATTACTTATTCACTTGTTTTATTGTAATACTTAGATTATTTTTTATTAATAATTTTGTTGTTCTTTTTCTGACGTAGTAATGGTTACTTTGCCATAGTTGTTTCATAAATATTAGTATTAGTCTTAGTAAATGTAAATAATTGTTTTCCAGGTGATTTGAGTGCGGAAGAAGTTCTCCAGTGGCTGATTCTCCAGAAAACCGAGGACCGCATCGAGACCGTCACCCGAAGCATGCTCGAAAGCTTGCTCCAGGACGTCCAATACTTGGCCGTCTACTTCTGTAATTATCATTATTACTATTACTATTACTAGTAGTAGTATTACCAATAGCAGTAGTACTAGCAGTAGTAGTAGTAGCAGTAATAGTAGTAGTAGTAGCAGCAGTAGCAGCAGCAGTAGAAGCAGGGGGAGGAGGAGGAGGAGGAGTAGTAGTGGTACTGGAAGTAGTGGTAGAAGTAGTGGTGGTTGTGGTAGTGGTAGTAGGAGTAGTAATAGTGGTGGTGGTGGTGGTGGTAGTAGTAGTAGGAGTAGTAAAAGTAGCAGTAGTACTAGTAGTAGTAGAAGGAGGAGGAGGAATAGTAATAGTAGTAGTAGTAGTAGTAGCAGCAGCAGCAGCAGTAGAAGTAGTAGTAGGAGGAAGAGTAGTAGTAGTGGTACTAGTAGTAGTAGTAGCCGTAGTAACAACAGTAGTAGCAGTAGCTTTGCCTGTACCGTAGTAATTCCTATTATTTGAACTACTAATACTGCTACTTTACTACTATCTGTTTTACTTTTATAATTGTAAATAATTATTATCATTTTTATCATCAGATAAGCCAAACTGCAAAGCCTGTGATCAAGTGCTGGCCGAATTGGAGAACATAGACGATGAGTGCGACCTCTTCGGCATCCAAATGGTCAAAATCCAAGACCCGCAATTGGCTAAACGCTACGGAATCAAAACTTTTCCCGCTCTCGTCTATTTCCGCAATGGAAATCCTCTCCTTTATGACGGTAAATAATTTTTAAAAATGTTTTAAATAAATAATTTATTTAAATTCTTATGAAATTTTGAACAATATAAATTAATAACTAAATTACCTCAGCTGCATTGAAACCAAGTCCGGAATTTTAAATTTTCAATAAAAATCCCTGATTTTTAGATTTGTAGTGCATTGCTTTGCATGTCCAAAGCTCTCAAATAGAAAATTTAATTAGAAAATATCAAATTTAGTTTAATCGCCATATTTTTGTAGTAATTCAAATTCTAGCCAATCAACAGAGACTTTAAAATCATCTGAACCAATCAGATTCTTCAATAAATTTTGAGATTAGCAAAGAAAATATGGCGATTAAAGTAGAGAAGGTGGGTAAAAAAGAGACTGAGATGTTTAGGCGACTTGCGGCGTGGCAAAATACTCTTCGAATGGCTCACTGACGAGGACAATCGCGAGTTAGCCGACGCCATTGAACGAGTCAATTCGCACATGCTGGACCAGCTCATCGAAGCGTCCGATTCCATGGCCGTCCTCTTCTGTAAGTCCAAGGCTCACCCGACTTGACCCCTGACCTCACTTGACTTCGCCCTCCCAGTATCCCCCCAGTCCATCCTCTTACTCTTTCACTCTACCCACTTTTCTGAAAAATCAGTACCAGATTTGCAAATCCCACTACGGCCCAGTGCATAGCCTTTACTTCGCCTTGCTCGTTCCGGGGTGCACTGGGCAGTAGTGGGGTCTGGAAACTGAACTGGAGAGAAACCCCACTACAGCCCAGTGCATAGCCTTTTTTCCGTCACTGAATGCACTAGAAAGTAGAGAAGTTTCAACCTGCACCCCACTACGGCCTAGTGCCTTCCCAGGTCGGCCGCACTGGGCCGTAGTGTGGTTTGTAAATTTTGCAAAAATGGAACACTGCATCTTATTGGTCAGAAGGTAAGCGTGCATGGACGAATGAGATTTTTAACCTGCATTTTTGATTTTTTCATTTCCGCTTGATTTTTGCTACATTTTCAATTTAATTTTTGGTTTAAATTTCGATTAATGTTTCTCCTACTTTTTAAGTTTTCAATTCTTCTTCTTGTTTCTTCGGTTGTTGGTTTTTCGTTGGTAACATTTTCTGCTATGCCGTTTTTTTTTTTCTATCTCGGTTGTCCAGGAGATCTAAAGAACGAAGACTCGGTCCTCGAGTGGCTCGTCGACGACGAGAACCGGGAACTGGCCGACGAAATCGAGGCCGTCAACAGCCGAATGCTGGAACGGCTCCTCGACGAGTCGCCATTTCTGGCAGTTTTCTTCTGTAAGTCTTCTTCTTCTTCTTCTTCTTCAACCAAACATTTAAAATCTTCTATTTCCCCACAAATTTCCCCGAAAAAATTCCCGAACTCCCCAACTCTTCCCCTTAAGAAGTAATTTAGATAATTAAAATTATGGTTAATGAATTTTCAGACGATAACGAATGCCAGGAATGCACTCAGGTACTGGCCGAGCTCGAGAACATTGACGATGAAGCCGATATGTATGGTAATTAACTTAAATAATAATTACTATTATATATTTAATGTTATTTATCATTTTTGTAGTAAGTATTTAATTGTATTATTTTTTCTCGATTTTCAGGAATTGATTTCGTGAAGATCAACGACGAGGAGTCGGCCAAAAAGTACGGCGTCATTCAGACGCCCGCACTGATTTATTTCCGCAAGCGAACGCCGCTTTTCTATGAAGGTAAATCAATGTACAAGTCCAAATGAATTTGATTTACTGAGTACTTTTTGCGCTACAGGTGACTTGCTGGACGAGCAGCGAGTTCTTTCGTGGCTTACCTCTCAGGACGTGTTCGAGATCAAGGACGAGATCGAAGAAGTCAACCGCAAAATGCTGGATAAACTGCTCGATGAAAACGACTTTGTTGCCGTCTATTTCTGTAATTTCACCTTATAGAAATTAAATTAAGCAACTTAGAAATGACATACATTTTTATGGCCGGCAGACGAGAACAACTGTCCCAAGTGCGTGGAGGTGATCGGCGAGCTGGAGAACATTGACGACGAGACGGATAACCTGGACATCACGTTCGTCAAGATCCGCGACTCACGCTACGCCCGCAAGTATGGCGTCACCAAGTTCCCGGCCCTGGTCTACTTTCGCCGTCGTTTCCCGTCCATCTACCGCGGGGACCTGATGGCTGAGGACGAGGTCCTGGAGTGGCTGCAGAAGAATCGCTTCAAGCATCCCGAGCTCAACCTGTTCATGTACGCCCTGGGGGGCATCACTTCTGCCTTCATCTTCTACACAGTCTTCTTGATGGTCTGCTTTAAAGGTCCCCACCAAAAAGTTGCCTAAAAGAACTTCTTTTTCTTCCTGCGGAAATCTTTTAATTTTTCACTTGTGAACAATGGGAATTAAAATTTGGGGAAAAATTTGTCTTCAACTCTCAACGCCATCTTTTGGGAAATTTGGGAAAATTTTATTTATTTTTGACGTTTGGCTCTCTATTTTAATTCTACTCTCTTCGTTCTTCTTTCCTTTTATTCTGTTACACCTTTCTTCCCTCCTTTCGTGATTGGCTCTCTCTCTCTCTTTTCTCTCTTCCTTCCTCACGGTGTGAAAGATACAACAAAATAATCCAATAATACAGTTGAGTTTCATTTACAAGAAAAAAGCAACACACCACAGTTCGAGTTATATTGAATGAACTGCTTGTATTTGATGATTTCCTTTAAATCTCAATTAGGGGGTTACAATAGCAATTCCAGATAAATTAAACAAAAAAATTATTTTTTCTTCTATATGATTCTGCCATTCTAAACATGGTCCAAAATGAAAAATTTTAGATTTATGAATCGAGTAACAAGTAAGTGTGTCTTCTACAGCGTTACTTCTGGGGAGCTTGGGGTCTCTGCATCCCGTACATAGGCCCGGGAGCTTGAGCAGCACGGGAATAGGGATTAGGAATAGCAGAATTAGCAGGGCCGTGGGGATAAGCAGCAGGATAGGCAGCAGAACTTGTAGGATCAAAGCTCGGGTACATCGGACGTGGCTGCTGCTGCTGCTGCTGAAGCTGCTGGGGTTGATGCTGCTGAGGTTGCTGTTGCTGTTGCTGCTGAGCAGGGTTGTATCCTCCCATATAGCCGTAAGGATAGTTTGCTGGCTGGCTTGTCGGCGGAGTAGCAGCAGGAGGAGCTCCGGGCTGTCCACCGTGAACTGGGCTACCGTGGCCAGCGGGAAATGGGTGACGTATGTGCGGAGAAGGCTGATGGGGGTACCCAGGATACGGAGCAGCAACTCCAGGGCCAGGCTGTGGCTGCTGTGGGATCTCAGCCTGTGCAGCGGGAGCCTGGAATATTGGTGCCTGCGAGTAAGGGTGCGAAGCTGGGGCTGTGGGCTGTTGCTGCACAAACGAAGGACCTTGAATAGGCCCTTGCTGCTGCTGAGGCTGTTGATGTGGGGCAAACGGACTGCTCAGGGGCTGGGCAGCGGGAGTGGGTGGTTTTGGGAAACTCGAAGCTATGTCAGGGGTTGCAGCAGGTTTCTTGTCGACAGTAGGAGCTGCTTCAGCGGGTGCGGGAGCCTTGACTTCTTCCTTAACAGCGGATGAGGACGTCTGTTCGTGCTGCTGCAGCGGATCAAATTCTTTGGGATTTATCGTCACTTTTGGCTGTTTGGCAGCAGCTTCGTGAGGTGCGGGAGTTGACGAGCGAGAAAGTGCTGGAGCCGAACCTCCCAGCTGATCCAAAATGTGATTTACACGATCCCGAATTGCTGCTAACTCATTGCGAAGTTCCTTTTTAAGAATTTAAATTAAGTTGTAATTTGCTTTCTAAAATTTCTGTAATAATTCTGTACCGGATACTGAACTGCCTTTGCCAGGGTCGTATCATCCTTTCCGTGGACTAGTAGCGTCAGTTTCAAAATACGGCTACACTGAATAGCAAACGCCAAATCCGAACTATCGAAAATAGTTACCAGATCGCCATCTAATTTTTAAAAATTAATTTTAATAGCCAGGATACAGAAAATCTTTTATATTACCTTCGTCTTTGTACTTGAGGGTTATATCGTCGCTGGCCGATAGTTTGCCACGGAAAACGCGCTGCATCATCAGAACGAGTTCGTCGTATGTGATATCGTCATTGTGAATGGGGATCCTCCGGATATCGTCATCCAACTTAGCCTAGAACGAAATCCAATAATATTTAATCCAATTATTAATGTTAACTTATAAATTAATAACTAACCTTGATGATAAGCTTCCCGCTCAGGTCCCACTGCGGAAAATTTTGTTCTTCGGTATTGCCACCGTTCATTTTTTAGGCTGAATTTAAACTGTATTTTAGTGGGATGAAGTTTGTAGATATTCAAATGAGGATGAATCCTAATCAGCTTGGAAAAAATGAAGTCCTGGAAGAAATGACGTTTGCAGAGTTTACAACAGCTGATTCATAGAAACCTGCCATCTGGCGGCTATTTAATAAACTAAAATAAAAATTAAATCACAATTATTAATTAGATAAAAATTTATCTTGCTATTTAAATAATATAATATGATAAAATCAACCTAATATATATTATATGAAAATAAGACATTGAGTTATAAAGTTAATGCTTGTAAAACTCGTAGCGGAAAGTGGGAACTTCTCGCGAAAATTCGATGAAAAATTGCCGCATTTTTTTGGCGCAAAGTGCAAAAACCCAAACGCAAAAAAAAACGCAGAATAAATTCCAAGGGAAATTACACAAGGTTCATTTATTTGTGGGTACTCGTAGCGGATCCACCGCATAATAATTTAATTTTAACTGCGGTGGCAACGTTGCGGTACCATTAATTCCCTTGGATTCATTGGCCGGTTTCCTCAATAATCCACACAAGTATTTCATTCCACAAGTTTATTTGATTGAAAAAAAAACATAAAGTGCAATACAAACACTGAGAAGCAAAAGGCACTGCTGTAAAAAGCAACACATGATGAATGATTATAATTAATTATACCTTTTTTCTCATTTTTTGGTCAACTTCATGGTCCCGTTATTCGTTATTAAGTACTGCATAAGGGAGATCACCGGTAGATTCAGACACTGAACAACTTACGAATTAAATGGGAATATAATTCTTTGGTTTTCAGACTCTTAAATTTAAGACACTGACTTCTGGGACATTGCTTTTTGATATATCGAAATGGATAAGAGAAATAAGTAGTAAGAAAACAATAATCTTTGGTCCAGCTTGATAAGTTTTTGAAAATTTTTAGTTCCCTTGAGAAAAAGTCGTCTTTGAAAGACACGTCAAGGCCGGTATCGGCCATTGATCTTCAACTTTGTCTATGTGGGAATCGCCTCTAATTCAAACAGACTTTCACAACATATCAGTTGTCTTACTTTTTCGATTTCGTTTTGTTTTAAAGTGAATTCTTCAGGTTCGAAATTGTCTTTTTCCTTTTTTTTCTTCATAATTTAATAAGGCCGCCAAACCGCAGAGTCTGCGGGTACAGTCGCCCGGCCCAGACTGTCGCTGGCGGCATCGACACTGTCTTCAGGCGGGGACAAGGGTTCCGCCACGCAGCCTGTTGGCGTGCTCTGCGGAGAGTCGGTCATGCCGTGTAAAGATCCCATATCGTTGCTGTTTCCGTCCTCATGGTGACTGGACAAACGGTAAGGAAGCGCCCCTGCATGTCCGTAGGCTGAAGCCGGCGGCCGGGCTTCGTTAACCCCGTGCAGAGTGTGGGGATACTGAGGGTACATGATCGTCTGATACATCGGGTGGGTAGTCTGATGACCCCCGCTACTGTTAGCGCTGGTTGCAGACGAACTGTAGTAGGAAGAAGAGTGACCCAGCAGTGCGTAGGTAGCAGGCGAAGCTCCAGTGCTGTTGCAAAAGTACCGAGTAATGAACACAGGTATCGAGAATGGTGAAGAATGGTTTATTACCCAGAAATGTAGGAAGTTTGAGGCGCAAAATGTCCGATGGATGGATGTCCGTGATAGAGCTGTGAAGAGCCGTTAGACGAGATGTACAGCGAGTGATCAGGGGCGAGTAATTCGTTTGAATGGATAGGCGAAGAACCCGAGGCGACTGCTGGATACCGTACGCCGGACAGCACGTAATCAGCAGAGAAATCCGCACTTCCCGTTGTGTATTCACCGAGGCCTGCAGACGATAATGCTCTTGTAAACAAAACGTGGAAACAACAACCCTAATGATCAGCCCTTTATCCTGCATATATGGTAATTTAAAATTGTTTTTAAAAATGCCTTGACCGGAAACGTGCAACGCTTGCCGTATTCAACAGTTTACCCCTGAAGCGTTAATTTCCTATCGTCTGCTTGTGATTACGGAAAACAAAGATGGGCTGAATATTCTTCTACACACCTCGTAGACCGTATTCAACATGCATGATTACACCTGGTTTCCCTCGTAAATGCCCTCTTCAGGCAGCCCTGATTACGATGGATTACTTCCGGTGCAGGGCCCTTAATAAGCCCCCAGCCAAAAGGGACAACATAATTTAAAGTATCTCTCAATTTACTCACTAGATGGCGCGGAATGTCCCATGTAAACAAACTCCATGCAACGCTGACTTGTACAAGGTTTGTAATCTAATATACTACGAACTGTTGACTAATTGTTTTGAATATATAGTTTATAGTTTCTTTAATCCAAAAGTTGAGTTCAAATACAGTTTAGAATAATCTGACATTGACATCTTGAGAACTGTTGTCGGTAGACTCGTCTGCTGGCTGTGAATCTTACGTGCTATTATAAAATCATTTAGGGAGGTTGGTTTACCAGTGGGATGAAGAACAGATCCATTGACCAGGTCACTGTAAGGCAGAGCAGGAGGATTGTAACTGGCAGTCGGGCTGGGCATTGCATTACTGACAGCGGGATACGAGGAATAGGCTGCGGCACTGCTACTGGTACTGCTTCCGCTGCTTGCCGTGCTACCGTAGGTTGACCACGTGCATTCGGCACCGTTCATCAGCAGAGGATTCGCAGCACTGGGATCGACTGTTGTAAAAACGAGAGAATGAGTACTGCTGATTTTATACTTGGTCCGTATTCTTAACTTACTTAAAACATTGTTGACAGGCTGGTTGGGAAGGCTCAGACTCGGTGGGATGCTTAGACTGATGTCTGCTTTGCGTCGGAGTGACTCAAGCTCTCGGAAGTTTTCACTCAGGTATGGTCGCTGTCCGAATCCCATGGCTCGCAGCTGCTGCTGCTGTTGACCTGCTAATAACCAACCCACCAATTAATACTACCGCAAATATTGACCCCACACTTTGATCTGCTTATGGGTTTGGCTGAGTAAATCAACCTGTCACTAGTGGGTACACACTTTCAATGAACCCCTAATTAAACGGAGTACGCCATTTATTCCAACCGCACTAGATTCCTTTACCTCAAGACTGGGAGAAATATCCCAGGGACATATGGGACACGCATGGGGCGTGTCCACTTGGCTACTTATCATCGACTTAAGTGGACTGCCAGGAAACCGATGACCTTCCTATAATAGAAGCACTAACCACCAAACACGTATTTTCACAAGTTCTAACTGTTATAGCTCCGCTCGATTAAATTCATCAACCTGTGAAAATGGCGGAAGCCTAGGTTTTTTAGTTTTTCACACGATTTCAGCGTGGAGTTTTCCAATATGGCGTCTTGGGAGGAAAAAAATTAAAAAAGGCGGAGTTGTTCATGTCATATTTAAACGCCTCTACTTACTCATGTAACTCATTCAGCAAATAACAGGGCTACTAGCAGACTCTGGAACGACTCTGTGTGTTCCAGAAAAGTTCTCACAAGGCCAATCTGGGATTCATGTTCTGTTGCAATCAAAAAGGATTCTGTGAGAGAATGCGATTCCCCATAAGAACCACCTGTTTTCGGGAGCAGACGACGCTGTACCTCTTTTTGATGAGGGGACCATTTGTTTTACAGCCCGGACCAAAATACAACGAAAGAAATTGAAGAAAAAATATAGAAAAGTGAGAGAAATGTCTCGTTGCATAACAATTTCGAGTAGTGCACCTTCAAGTTTGTTAGATATTTTCTAGAAAAAAAGTTTTTTTTGTCTTTACACTGCCGAACAGCATATGCGTTGTACGCTTCACTTGCCAAGCAGAAAGTCTTGAAATTTTTTTCCTTCACAAGTTTTCTTAGAATCTACGAATTTCTTAGGCAGCTCATACAAGTTTGATGTAAAAATTTATTGTTTCAGAAAATTAAGAAGAGAGAATACTAAGAAAACTCGCTAATCTCCACTTAGATAATCTTGTTTCCTATAACGCGTCGGCAGCAATCGACCGCAGAACCGGACGTTGCCAAATCTTGTTTTTCTCTTACAGCCAAGAAAACATTTCTCTCGCCTAACACTTGGCACTTTTCTTGATTATATTATAATTTAAATTTTAGGTGATAAACGGTTTCCTTTCTTTTGAAGAAAAACTAGAATTTTTTTGTTCAACAGCAGACAACTTAAAAGTCGACACGAACTTCATTTTTTTTTTACCTAAAAGTTCTTGTCGTGTCGTCTTGGCTATTTACACCTATTATTCCAACCACTGTGAAGAGGCTACCACATGCAATAGGCTCATTCATTATGATTCTTCTTTTAGGAAAAAAGCGACAATGTACCTAACACATTTACGACTTAATTGTTTTATTAAGGGCTGATTACACAATCTAATAATCACGCCATACTGCGATTACGTTCATAATTTCAGGCTGAAAAAAGAAGTTGAAAAATGAGAGAGCGAGCCCCTTGAACAAAAAAAGGGTTACATTTGAGAATTTTTCGTTCAAAATGCCCGCCAGCGTTGCCTAATTACCTTATTACAGTTTTTAACGCAGTCAGCTGTTGCCTCGTCGAATTTACCTACCAGAATACACTTTCCACGAAAAAAAAAAAGAAAATAATCATAGTTACCGGTAATCATACGGTATGGGAAGCATTAAAAAAAAGGAAAACTGGACTGAAAACTAGTGATTTTTCCACATTTTCCGTCATTTCGAGCCTCTTCGTGTTTGTTTACCCAAATCAAGTGTGGTGGACCGCTAAACTAACAGAAAAAACTGCTCGCTTCAATTTTTTCTCACAGAAAACAAATTTTGTAGAAAGTTTTTTTTTTGTTTTAGTGTAATTGAGTGGAAAATAATGAATATTTTTTCATATTCGGTTCAAATAGAGGCGAAAGCAGGGGCTACAGTGTTTGCCCCTGATAGGCAACCCCATCTCTCGTTGTCAGTTCTATCAAAGAGTTCGTGGTGTCTTTTGGTTAAGTACTTAAAAGATTTTGAGGCATAGTGGTTAACTATTTTGGTTTTGGCGTGTGCTCCAATCTATTGGTCGTGGCTTCCATTGACATTTTGGGGTTTTGTCGGTTAAGGGGCTTTTTTGCCCGGTTGGGGTTTTCCTTTCAGGAGGCGTCCCGCGCGCTCTTTTGCGGAGAGGCCCCTTGCTGAGTCGCTTCACTACGAGCGACGTCGTCTGCTCATTGCTTTCTGTAACATCTTCATTTTGCAATTAGAGGAAACTCCCTCGAACTGTTTCCGAAGCACAGAACATGGCTACCTCGAATACTAGACATGAAAACTGAACTGAGCTGCGGGCATGACGTAGGTTTAGCGGTTTGTGAATGCCGGATTTCTTTTATGCTAAATTCCTCGTTTTAAAATTCACAATAGACCCCTGATTAAGAATAATAGGTCCACAAAGTTGGCTGTGCGTAATACCACTACGTAGGGTGTCGGAAAAAAGTACAGGAATACCCTGCTGTGTTTTTTGCATTGACGATTTCAAGCACAACGTTAGAAGTTTTAGGAATATGAAAATACTCTGTTTGGTACTTACGGGCCTTGCTGCGAGGTTCTCGCGGTCCATCCACGGTTACTTTGATGGCTTTGGTGTAAGTGGCGATCTGTGGTGGACATGTCCTGACTGTGATGGTCAGCGTGAAGCTCTTGCCTGTTGCCAAGTTCAAAGAAGAAGGCGTTACTTTGTGAAGCTTGTTTTGATAATCAAATTTATCGACACGATTGTATATTCGAGAAGATTCTCTTGCGGAAGAGAAAATTGCACGCGACCTTTGAACCCCAATTGAAAGTTTTTAGGCGTCCCGGAGGCTTGAAACCGCCGCCGGCAGTGTCGATTGACAGGAAGTTGAGCTGAACAAATAACGTTACATGCATCGTTTATTCGGTGTAAATCACATTAAACGAGACCCACTACTGACTTTGACAGCAAGAGACAAGTGCAGAACTCGATAAGACGACTTAACAATGTTTTGCAAACTACTTTGCTTAGAGGATTGCGACTACTAGCTGGGCAACAGGTAGGATTTTTGCGCTCGCAAATCCAGAAAACTGACCGCTAAACAACCTTGGAACTTATCTAAAGCGACACTGAAACATCGTTAAAAGTCAGACATTGTCCTGCAACTTGCAATGACAACTTCCTTGGAGACAGCAGTTTACATTCTAAGAGTATCTGTCGACGGTACAGACGCGAGTCCGTAACTCTAACCGAAACAAAATTGCTTAAACTATGCGATAGCCTTCAAGGGTATCTAGAAAGGGGTTGGCTAACTACTAGTAAATGTTAACTAACCAATCGTGACTAGGAACAACTAGCTAAGAGTCAAAGCCGACTTAGTAAGTGCTGAACTAGATTTAACTAACTAGTGTGCTAGATTAGCTAAGTTACCTCTTCCGGATCTTCCGATGAATCGGAGGTCGGTGAACTTGGCAACATGGTTCTTGACGAATGCAGAGGCGTTCCGCAATTCCGCACTGTAGTTTTCGTCGTTACCAGCCCGGACTGTCACTTCGGTTCCATCTTCAACTCCCCAAGGCACACAACCCTAAACGGGGTCGGAAGGGTCTTGTTGGACCGCCAGTGAGCCGGTAGAGACGTGCAGATGACGCAGGGACTACCCGTTCGGATAAGTTCGCCTCCGAGTAACTGGGACGGTGCGTTTTGATCACCTGAAAACAATTCGGTTCTAGCTTCGCTTGAAATTATTTAGAAAATGGAGTAAGGATTCTTACCGATGATTTCGGTCAAGGCTCGATCAGCCCACAGGAGGTCCATGGTTGATCCAGGGGATTCTGTAGGCGACCCTAAGTCACTGGGAGAAGACGTGGACCCTGACGACCCGTGCATTTCACTGGGTAACAACATCGAACTCAGTATTTATTTCGTGGACCCTAAGAACCTTTGTCAGAATGATTTTACGATTCACTTGGAGGGTACGGAGGATTCCAGAAGCGGGAGGAGAACCGAATGACGGAACCGAATGCAAATCACACTAAAACGAATCGGTTTCACGGCGCAACCGTGACTAACCAAGAAGCAAAAACTGTAGCGCATCAAAACTTGCAGGAGGGCCGTGACGTCACGTAGAGACCAGCCAATCCAGAAGAAGAATATCAAAACGTCATTCCGAATTAACCAATCAGAAACAGCCTACCTTTAGAAGAACACGCCCCCTTGCAGGCGTCCTCTCCTCTCTAAACGGGATTTGAAGGTCCGGTACCGGCCAAGAAAAGACGAACGGAAGTCAGTGATAAATTGATAACACTTGTTAGATTTGGCCAAGTTATACGACATTTTCTTTAGCTTTGCAGTACTCAAGAGTTAACTGAGCACTCATATGTAAGTTTGCTAATGCTAAGTTGCTAAATTAGCAATTGTTTCAAGCTAACTAACCGTTAGTCGATAGACATGATGGACTCGTGTAGGGCTGAATGAAAGCTCGTTTGAAAAATACTTGGAGAAAGGCAGAAACAAAAGAAAGGCAAGAGGAAAGGAATAATAAACAAGTCAATAATTAGAGGGCGCATGTATTTGTTGTGCAAGTCAAGTGTATGGACCGGAAGCTGGAACCCATGTAATGAGACAACAATTACAACCGGCGTTGCCATATCGCCATATAGCACCAAAACACGCAGACTATTGTCTTATATCATCGCAACACCCAATCATTACACCTTTTTACATTTTCCCTATATCAACTGGGGGGGTTTGCAACTATCACGTCGAATCATGCGCATCTGATCTGATAACGGCATAGGGTGATAACCACGTGATAACATATGTATGAGCTGTTTTTATTTATTTTAGTTTCTTGGCGGGTGAAAACGAAGCGCATAAATTCTGGACTTAAGTACATCAATTTAGGCAGCCGCTCAAGCGCAGGAAGTCGAACATTTTCTATTTTTATTTCAATTTCTATAAATACATATATTTCCAGCCAATTTGGGCCAAAATTACACACTCAGCAGCATGTGCGTCATTATATATCCACTTTTGGATGGCTTTTTTCTGGAACATTTCAATATAACAGCTAACACAGCATAAAACTTTATTGCTTTTAGATTAGGTCTTTTGTCAACAAGCTCTTAGCAGAGAGATTCCCGTTACATGAAAACATTTTCAAAGTCAAAACTAGCAAGCGCGATACTGAATAATTAATACTTCATAAAAACATAAAAACTGTAGAACAATGTGGCCTTAGTTTTTTTCCCTTTTAGACGTTTAATACGGCAAGCGGACTTTCTTTCTTGACTATGTAGAATTGATGCTTAGGCGTCAGAAGGCCCCACAGAACTGCAACGTTCTCCACCACAACCCGAAAGGGAACGATGAGGATGCTCATCAGCAAATAGGCCGCCATTCGGATCCAGCCCGTTCGTTTCACTGTGAACGATACCCATACCCCGTACAGACTCAGGTAAAGCGTCACGCCACCCACGAACGAGACTATGACATCGATGATCTGCAGAGAAAAAAAAGATTCAGTCAGCGCCATCTAGTGGGTAAACTTGACGACTGAATAGATTCGCGATACTAACCGGAGGTATGGGTAGTGGACAGGCTACTGACCAGATGAGGTTTAACGTGGACAAAGGAAGTGTTACCCACGAATACACAGACATGCCGAACAGGATTTTGTACCTTGGATTACACTTTGTTATTATTTGGTTCATTATTTGATGATATAGTTTTACTTCAAAGGAATGAGTTTGGCATGAGAGACTAGAAGAAGACCCTGAATCCATCGTTTTCTCTGCTGGAGGAAATCCATTAGAGTGAATGGGGACTTTTCCCACATCTCGCCTTCCACGAACCCGCAGTGATAGCCTTTGCTCGATGCTATAATCCCGAAGAAAGTGTCCTCGGCCACCGACGAGTCGGGGCCATTGTCGAACGACACTTTCTCTTCCGCACCAAACTGTGGGACGTTTCAATAAAATTAAGTTTTTAATAGCTAAAAATGTGTTCGTCTAACCTGTGAAACTACGTAAGATCCTTTCCAGCCCAGGAGAACCTTGTGGAAAGCGTTCAACTGAAACCGGATTTTTCCCATGTCTTCCCCGACTCTGAATGAGTCTGTCAACGTGAAAAACAGACTAACTATCTGCACGTTTCAAACAAAAAATAAAAAAAGAATACTCCAATGAAATTTCTAAATATCAACACACTTCTTGGATGCATAGGTGATGAGGCCCTGGCCGAACTGGTTCCTGCCGTCTCGAATGAAGTTGATGATCCCGATGAGCGAGTTTCTGGTCAGTAGCGTTTCCTCATCCAAGTGAACGATCCAGTCCGAGTCTTTTAACGAAATCACCTGTTTAATTCATGAAACAAATTAATTTGTTCGTTAAATGATTTTGCAGTGAAATACATTAGCTTCCAGGGCGTACTGTAAGGCACGAGCTTTGAACAGAGCTCCCGATTGCGTTTGGTACTTTTCAGGCACGACTGTTTCTACGAGTCGGTTTGTCGGCTTGAGGTCTACGCTTTTGTCCGTGACCACTTCGAAAACAAAGTTTGAAAGGCCGAGATCTAGGCACGTGTTGATGTTCCGCTCCACGTTAGTGCGGATCAGGTTTGGGTAGTTCCCGCGGGTTACCATTCGAAAGCAGACAAGTGGCATCCACGAGTTTATGTCTTCCTTTAAACAATACAAAGTTTCATGAGGAAGAAAACGTTAAACTGAAAACGAGGAAGAAGGAAAAAGGGAAAGCGTTCAACTACCTTTAGTTGGGGTCTTCGAGGAAAAGCGTTGAACAGAACGAGGCCAAGGAAATTGAAGAGAGCTTGAGGCAGGGCAAGCAGAACCAAATAGCGGCTAATGTACAGAAACACAGCAAAAATGGTTCCATATTTTTGCCATGGATCGATGTTGACGTTCTCCCGGCTGGAAATTAGTTGAGAGCCGATCCCCCCACCGAATAACTGGAAAACGGCAAGAGTGACACAGAGAGCAAGACAGTGGAGAGCATGCTGAACCATGGTGGAAACTGAACCTGCAAGAAAAAATTACTAACGACTGTTAAGATTTCCGACACAATAGTAGCAAATAAAAGTCACTCTGATCAACCCGACTGCAACTCGTATTTAAATCTACAAAAATTGTCTTGTAATTTGCGCAGTTGTTACGGCAACCAAAACCTACAAACGTGTAAACACTTTAGAAACATGCAGATTTTCCTTGAGCACGTTAAGCAAAAAAGGACTTTAGCGCAACCTTAGCATTCATCACCCATTAAAAACCAAATATACAATCGCGTGAGTTGGAATTTGACAATCCAGCCACGCGTAAAACGTTTTCCAGAATAAGATGTCTTACGAAAAGGGTTAAAGTTCGCGGAGGGGTTTTTGCTTGTACCACTTGTCTGAATTATACCTGTTAGGGTCGGCGGTCTAGTGCAGAGTCCCAGACTGTCGGAGACTCGCGTACAGCGGGCAAGCGATGTCAAACATTGCAACATGTCACTTCCGACTTTTGCGGGTGTTTACCGACATAAAAATTTCAAACAGCTACCATAGATTCCTCGCATTCACTGTTTCCTTCTGCAAAGGAATTTCCCACTAGCACGCCATCTAGTGGTGACAATGTAAACTACTTTCGCTCTATGTAAATTTTAAAGAAATGTTCACTTATTCAGATATTGGTTCTTAGACGTCATGGAAGCATAATATTGACTGATTATTTTTTGAATTTAATCTATTTCATTTAAAAAGTTTCAAGGTAGTTGAAACCTACACGTACACTGTCATGCCTGCAATGCGAAAACATGGGGGCGGACTTTTGACAAGAATCTGGTCTTGTGTCATACGAATCTTTCGAGGAATTTACTGGAGGAAAAATTCAGGAAAGTTCACATAATTTGGTTTCATTTAAATCACACGAGTTCATTCAACAGTTTTCCTGGTTTTCTTTCCGCCGTAATTTCCCTATTACTTTGAATGTAAAGTAGAACTTAATTTGATATTGAAGACTTTAGTTTAATACAAGCAAAAAATATTAATGTATTAAAACAATATTATCCTAGTTGAATATGCTTAACTAATGTCATAACTGAATTACACTCAATTCAGTTTTAAAAATCGGCATATTAGTTGAATGTTTTCCCGCTAGATGACAGTAGTGTCAGTCGAAACTATCTTGCGGAAACTTGTGTGATAAAAACACCAACTGCGCTAGTAATTTCCTGATGATATAAGCGCCCAATCTGTAAAAGTCTCTACGGGTGTTTCATAGGTGAAAAACAGAGCAATTTTCCACGGGAAGGACCCGAGATGTATTTTTTATTGGTTTTGTGTGCTGCTGTTTTGCCAACCGAACGCCCAAGTCTCCCCTGGTCCCGGAACCACGCGGAGCAGAAGAAGCCCCCGCGATGAAAAATTGGAGTAAAAAGTTGTTTACTGAGAAAACGTAGCACAGGCCATGGCACTGGGCCACCATTTGATCCAAAGTTAACACAAAAAAACATTTCTTGTCGATGCTGGATTCTTCGTGTAAAACACACACGTCCACTAAGGGCTTCGTGAGTATTCTTCACTTCAGAAACCTGCTTCTTTCACTTAATAGTCAATTAAACTAACGACTGTTTGAATTGTTCACACGTTTGGAACAAATGGGACAAGTGTAGAAGTGACCCTGGAATAAGCTGGCTAATGGTCGGGGAGTCGAACTTCTCGTTGAGCACCGTGCATTTATTACTGTCACCTACACAAGTAGCAAAAGTTCAACTTGAGGTACTAAAGATATTAATAGTTGTTAATAGTCAGTAAGTAGTTGGGCACTGCAGCTGGGAACGGCGGGAAAGCGTGAGATTTCCGAAAGGGTCAGTCATCGAGGAGGGGTTGTATGTGTCATGTGAGCTTTACACGTAAGAGGATTCGATCATGCGAGGGGTAAACTATCGAACATACGTACAGGGGATGCTGCAGGGGTTACGGGGGTTTGAGAGCGGTGGAGGACCACGCGGCGGGCCCAGAGCCAAGTGCAAGAAACTTGGGGCAGACACAGATTGGGGAACACTTTGCTGATGGGGTGCAAATAAGTTGAGGCGACAAGCGACACACAGAGGGCGCCCTGTCACCACGCGGCAACAGCTGCAAATGACGCGGCCAAAGCACAAACCCGATATTGTCGTCTTGCTGTTCAATCCCCGCAGCCGAGCAATTCTCCCATTTTCGGGTCTAAACTCGGCCAAAACTTTGCCAGAAAGGCGACCATAACTGCGTGTGCTACTCCCATATGCAACCCCTATCGTTTATACGTCTCAAAATGGACAACTGTTTATGACTCGAACAAGTTTTTCGCTCCACCAAATGGCCAAACTGAAGAGAATTCCTTGTTAGCATATTATTGTGCTGCCATCCCGCATGTTGAATGTCTTGTAATGGACTAAGAGACACGACCAAAAAAACCGGTTGTTCAGGTTAGTTTTGGTTAAGTTCTTATCTGACGCTGACGAATAAGCTTAGTGTTCTAGTAGTGGCTCAAAGTTATTCTGACATGGCAGACCGAGCGAAAGAAACTCGAGAAGAGATCCCCAAGCCCTTTTTTTCCCCTGACTCTCGTGAAAATATGGACGATTGGGAGGGAAAAGACGTAAATAAATCGATGGATTCGGAAGCAATCGACTGGCGGAGCCTCGAAGGTTTCGTGTGTTGGAGAACTTGGCGACATCAACCGCTAAACGAGTCTGGTTTTCGCCTTTTCTGCCGATCATGGCAAACCAGCTCATTTATTTCCTGCCACTCTACTTGTTCTCTTCTCTCTTTCTCTGTCTTTTCTTTCCTCCTCATGTCCGTACATCTCAGAAATCGCCTGTACATAGACGACAAACTGCAGGGATTCGGTAAACAAGACACCGAACTCGTGAAACAAACGCGCATCAAATACGACTCATTACCAACTTGATTGCCAATTGATTCGCCAATTTTAAGTTCAAGAGCTTGTCCGCTTTATTTTACTTGTTGCGGAAGTCGGTTGTCCGTTGACTTGTCTCTGAAGTGACTGCGGACAAAAGCGGACAAAACGGACGCGTATTACAAGAACCCCGCCATTGTGGATGTAGCAACACTACACGAACAGGCCACAAAGCGATAATTACATAATTTATTAGTCACTATGACGGACTGAGAGACTATCAGCTGATCTGCTAAGAAACGGGGGAACTGGTTCTGTTATAACCTTGATGTAAGTTTCTATGGGGGACATGCTTAAAATGCAAACGTAGTTTGAATACTAATCAATCGCTGTCTCAACTTCACATCTCGAACAGAATCTACGCAAAACAACCATTAGTTACCACCAAATACACACCAATCTACTACCGATTTGCTATCAACTACTAGACCCAGACACAACTACTAACACCATTTTTGAACTAACTCTCAAATGCTAACAAGCTGACTGAGGTTAGCTCAAAACTACCAAGTGAAGCTAGCTCAGAACTGAGCGAACTAGCTAGAAACTAAATGAAGTTTTCTTCAGCTACTGTTTCAACTACTACCGCACTTGCAGTCTCTAGTTTCCAGCGAACAAGTTTCGAGTTCGGATCTCGAATGCACTTAACGACACAAAACTCCATTAGTCAAAATACATTTGCCAAAGTCGTTTGTGACTCTTCCGAAAAGATTCAGCCGAAAAACTCTGCTTTGCTAATTGTCTCAAAAGCCGCCGATTCTTTTCGCGGAAACGTCGGGCTGAAGCTAATTGTTGACAAAATGGCGGTTTGAGAATCCGTCGTCTGCTTCCGACAAAACCAATTTTATCAAGAGCTGTGTCAATCTAATATCGTCTGCTTTAGTTTTTTCCCTCAAGCCCCGAGGGTCGCCCGTTTTTAATTCAGGAAAACTAGGGGTAAGTTTTATGTTTTTCAGGGGCAAACTTTACGTTATTGAACCCTCGGAGGAAAATTCTTGCCCCCGATGGACAAACGTTTTACAGAACGAAAAGTTTCCGTCTTTCAGGAGTAAAACTGAGCGTTACTGAATCATCAGGGTCTATTGCAGCCCCTGTTTAACCTAGAATTTTCAGGTTTTTTGCTTGAAGTTTGTGCGTTTGCGTTTGTACTACGCGGATAGCCTTGATCTACAAGCTTTCGAAAACTCCAGAAACTACGGAAAAGTAGTTCAAACTATGAAACGTCGTTTATTTCGATGGACATTTTAGAAGTGCTATGGAAAACTGTTCGGTGTCGAGAGACGCCGACTTAATGGACTCACAAATGACTTTTGGGACGTTGCGAAGATTTTTTTGATAACATGCGATAACAAGTGATAACATCATTTGGGTCTGACAGAATTTTTCAGCAAGTTTCAGACCTCCGTGGTCTTTTTACAGTCTAGAAAAGTGGCTCCGACTTTGAACGAAGAAGAAAAATTGTTTCTTGTATTGGGAAAGCGCACAGACTCCCACAACTAAATTTCCCACTGGGAAACTTGCGTGGGAAATCTTGGAATGTTCATAGAGATTTCAAAGAGGCTCTCTAAGATTCGCAGTTGGTATATAAGCCTTTGTTTGTGTTTTGTATCATTATCACGGCTGTTATCTCATGTTATCGTTCATTATCACTTGGGGTTGGGGGTTTAGTATACGACAACAACAACAACAGTAACAACAGAAGCATGTCTAATATCATTCCAAGCTTTTTGGCTGAGTCATAACTGAGAGAGCTTTCTATACATATAACAATAAGGGGATGGAAAACAGGGGGCAGTTTGGGGTGTAGCTGGAGGTAGTTGGGGGTGGTTTTGGGGATGGAGACCAAGCATTAAGAGGGTGGGGGAGTTTTTCACCCCCGCTGGAGGGGTTCGCAACTTTCATACAATTTAACGAAGTCTGAAAATCGATTCACTTTTCAGTCCAAGGTCTTAGTTTGACAGGAATCTTATAATCTCATACCAACGATTCTTAGTCACATGTAAAAGAATCTGGTGATTCTAGTGAGTTGTCAACCCCCTCACCCCCTAGCAAAAAATCATTCCCCCCTCAGTAGATTTCTCTTTATTCCTATTGAAAAAGGTTACGATCGAAGCGGCTGGCCTCAAAAACCAATGCGGAATCCCCTCACTCTCGCATCCCATCCTCCCCCCAATATTTCCCATTGCCATTCAAACATCCTCCCAACATCCCCACCCTCTTTGGTAGGGTGCACGGGTGTTTTAACGGGGCGGGGGTTTAAATATACAACAAAAAAGAAGCTTAACCCCCCTGTACTGTAATAGTACGAGGGTCAGCAAATCAAATAACTGGGGGTGAAATTGGGGGCAAATGGGGTTGGGCAATGGGTAAGTGGGATTCGTAACCCACCCACAAGGGCACTGAAGTGATAACCTTGATAACAAAGCGAAAACATTGTGATAACACAGGTTCTCGCGCCGTAAACGTGGAGTCCCGAGCTCTTATGCAAATGAAGCGTTGGATGGTCAGGGGCGAGTCAGGGGCTAGTCAGGGATGGTTTGGGGGTGAGTCGGGGGACGAATCAGAGGGGGAGAGTTAAAAACCTCCAAGACGAATCCAATACAGAGAATGTAATAGCAACATAATAACTGGCCAGAACCTTCCCCCCAACTCCAATCGTTTTATCAACGTGTTATCAAGATGTTATCAGTGTTATCACACAGCGGAGGGAGACTATTAGACGTGATTGTAACATATGACCGAGCACAGCAAATCTGTGCGACCTTTTTTCCCGTGTTTTTTCAAGTTTTTATGGGATGAACGTGACCTGACTCGCCTACAGATTTTCCTGTCCCTTCTTTTACCCCGGGGTTGACAACTGTTCAATAATAGATTGTCGGAGATTTGGATCAGTGTCGGGTGTTTGTTATTTTTAAGATTTTCTGGGGTAAATTTGGGGATTTTAAGATTCCACGTAAAAAAAAAATAATAAAAAGAAATAGACACATTTCTGCTTCGTTTTTGACTTGCTACGAAAACTGAAATCTTGACAATTCTCCGTCCGTTACGAATTTTGAGTATTTTTGAATTATTTGTCTGACTCGTTTGTGACTCAGACTCGACGCAGCCGCAGACTACCGTTTACCCGAAACACTGGAAAAAGAATCTTTTGTGATTGTGCGGAAGCATCCTGTTGTAAATCAATCTGTCGACGGATAATAAAGTGCCACAGTCCCCCTCTTATATAATCAATAAAGTAACATATTAATAATAAGTTGATACAAAAATATTTAAATCATAAGAAATATTTTTCAGCCGCCATCCCCGTATGACGAAAGCCGACAGTAAGTGCAATTTTATATATTTGTTTTTTTGCTCTCTAAAAAGATTGGTAACTGTTATCACCAAAGTGTTATCATATGTTATCATCCTGTTATCATGGGTTGTCACTGGTTATCAGGGGTTTGAGGTAGGTTTGCGAACCTCTTGGAGGTTTTCTGATACAGTTTGGACTTGGATGGTTTGTTTTAGTGGTCGTTGGGGAGCCGTTCAATTCCACAATCGACGAGAGCTCTAACCTGAATTACAACCTCAGCTCTTTATACAACTTTCCCCCCAAAACTCCCAACAAAAGTCTGCCAAGCTCCCAACTAAAGTTTTCCGGAGTCTCCCAAACCTCTTTACAAGACACAGTTCACTTTTTCTCTATCCCGGTTCTTTGTTTCATAAAACCAGGTACTAGAATCTTAGTCATTAGCAAGTATACTAGCATGTGGAAAATAGTGCGATGTTTAGGAGATAGTGGAACGGACATTGTGGAAGAGAAACTGGCGGTTCTATCTAAATCGAATGGCTTATCGGATGTGCGTTTTAGGTTTCGCTTTTAAAAGAAAAAGAAAAAGAAGCAAAAAAGACACATTCAAACTAGCCAATCAAGATGTACTTTGCCGAGGGATCTGGCACTTTATAGAGAAGTTTGTGATAATCCAATAACAACTAATAACAGAAGATAACAGGTTGATAACACGTTAGGAAATATTTGATTTTTTTTTATAGATTCTTTGGCGTGAATCTTGAGATTTCTGGTCAAGTACATAAAATTAGAAAGGACTGACTTCAAGTAAAATTTGTGTACTTCGCGGGTTGCAGATTTTTACAAAACATGAGAAAATTCCACAAAAACACAAGAAAAATCGAAGAAAAAAACGAAAGACCCAATAGAAATCCTTGAAAAATGAGAAAAACATGGTCACGTGATCTTTGGCACATCAGACGCATTTAAATTCATTTCTGTTAGTGTCACTAAATATCCGTGTATTTTACAATGTGGCGATTAAAGCGGTTCTCTCAGTCAACTGACGTCAATTGACGTTTTGTTAATGTCACAGCAAAACTTTTTAAACTAAAGACGAAACTCGGATAATCATTTTGTTCATTCACTATTTACACTGCACAATGCGCGGCACTTAGAAGAAGAGCCCCTCTACCGTGGCTCTATCAAACTGTCGTGGCTTTAAGATCCACCTTCCGTGTGAATAGGGTCTTCCGCCGTGTCAATAAGGCCGCCACACACTTTTCGCCGGGTTTTTCTCTTTCGTTTCTCTCTTGGTAGTCTCCTGCGGTGGGGACTCTGCCACCACGGGTGTTGTGTTGAGACTCTTCCCCACGCTGTCGTCCGACGCTGAGGTATCGTGCTCGTCATCCTCTACTCTCAGTGGAGGAGAATCAGGAGCTGTACCCTTCACCAAGGTTCCGGGTGCCGGGTTCATCAGTGAGGTCAGCGAGTGAGACGACACCAGTGGTGGACGCAGCAAACCCAGGCCCAGGCCCGTCAAGCCAGGCGGAGGACCCGCTAGGTGAGGGCCCATCAGACCGGGCGGGGCCCCCGGAAGCGGGTAAGGGAGTCCCTGGGCCGTGTAAGGGGACGGTAGCACGTGGGGGTTACATAAAGGGGTGCCGCCGACCTGGTGGTGGTTGGGACCCCCGGTGTCGGCCACGTTGCCAAGTCGCTTCTGGTTTCTGTGAGCAGCGAACTGTTACCGCCTGTTTTTGGAAGATCACAACAAATACACAATATCCGTCGATAAAAATATCAAGTTCATAAAAACGTTGCCATGCCGTTCCCTTTTCAAGTTTAAACCCTTTTTTAAAGGTAAAATCAGGAGCAATCTTCAGATTTAGTGCTTTGGTTATTTAAGAGTCAAGCTTTCAAATTTAAGGGTTTTCTTCATCCATGAAAGTGAAGTGCTTCTAAGGGAAGTGCGGTTAGTCTTCTTTAGGCCGGGAAAGTTAAACCAGGGGTCAAAGTAAGGATAAAAAGGTCAGGGGCTAGTTCTTGGTCTTAACCAGCAAACCATGGGATCGGATACAGATAGGGGAGCCAGTTAGGGGCTTTGAAATCAGGAGCCAAGTTAAGTTAGGGGCTGTGTCGCAGTAAGGGATATAGACAATGATATTGATAGAAACAGGGGAGTTAGGCAGTGCAGGTTGCATCAGGAGTTAACACTAAGGGTTAAGCTAAGGGACAGAAGTCCAACTAGAGGTTAGTTACACTTATGAGAGTCGTGTCAGGGGTTGAATACGGTTAGGTTGGCTCATAGGAGTTAAATTAGGGGTTAAAATGGGTTAAGCATGTCCAATGGAGCCAGTCGGGGATATTTAGCACAGGGTTTAGGTTTGTTCAGGGGTCAGTTGACATCCAGGATGCGTTTATACCTTTGATGAGGGCGAGAGGATCGCTCCTTCTGAGGGTGTGATCCCAGTTAGGCGGAGGCGGACAAGGCAGCGAGGGTAGATTGCTCAAATTAGCGCCCAATTGTCGGAAATTGGCTAGGCTGCTCAGGTTCAAGTAAGTCGGGTCCAACCAGGGCGACTGTAGCAGACAAAACGGGCCGAACGGCGATGAGTGACCTGCAAACACAACGTTGCCATTTCTTTTATTTTACGTAAAAATAGTTCCAGTAAGTATACATCATACATTAAAATATATCAGTTAATTTTCGGTGTTTCGTCATCGAAACGGACATTCTCTTTAGAGAAATCGGACCTTTAAATAGAAAGCGGACAATTAACGTTTTGTAAGCGGACATTATCTCAGAAGAAACTCTCATTTGAAGGGAAAGCAACGGACAAGTACCAAGTTGGTGTTGGTGTATTCTGGGATGTTTTTGGGAAGCTCTGGGAAAAACTGGGAATTTTTTAGGGAAAAAAAAGCGGAAGCACATGGTTATAACGCATAAACTTGGTCGATGGTTTGACTGTTCGTCGGCGCCCTTTGAGGCTTGTCGCCCGCACAAATAAACCGACGTGGCCGACGCTCTGCCACCGCCGCGCAGGGCTCGGAAACCCAAGGAATCGTGAGCCCAGAGTGACTCTTGAATCTCTGCGTAAGAATCATGGGGGTATTGTGTCCCAGAATCTGAAGAATCGCCGAGAATCTTGGCTTGAGAAATGTTGGGTACCCTCACTGCGTCTCCCACGGAAGACCCCACACCCCGAAAGAAAAATATACAAATCCCACAGTGAGTTGTTTTATACAGTCTTACTATATAGACTTCCGTTTCGTATAAACCGAAAATCCTGAAAGAATCTTGAGATTCTTCACGTGTTCCTCTTCGTAATAGACATAAGAGGTCACGAGAATCTGCAAAACAAGATTCTTGGCATTCCTCGTTTTGTTAGTGAAATGAGATTTCGATCAAAGATTCACAAACATTCAATCAAGATTCTTGCGGCTCCAGAAATAGCATTCCTGGATTTTTAATTAAGATTCTCGATAAAAAGGTCAAACTGCAGAATTCTTCAGATTCTTAGACTCCTCTATGGAAAAGGGCCCGCGAGATTCTCAAGATTCTTGTGCCAAAATCGAGATTTTTGAGATTATCCTCCCTTTAACATAAATAACTATAATTACAATAAATAGTATATGTAATGTATTATATACTGTAAATGGAAGAATTTGAGAGGAATTACGTGATTTGGTTCGCGGTTCTCGGGGTCCGTCGACGGTGACTTTAATGGCTTTGTTGTAGGTGGCCACTTGGACGGGCGAAGTGCTAACAATGATCGACAGCGTGAAACTTTTTCCTAAAAGTCGTAAACCACACCTTAGTACAGTGCACAACACCATACAACAACGCACAACACTATACTACAATTCAGTAGGGTGTAGTAGTATACAACAGTTCATTAAGAGTAGCCATATAGGCACGAGAAATGAACAAATTGCGCTTATGAGACTAAAGCTTAGGTAGTTACTACATATTACGACCCTAACAACATTATGCTACAGTACAGTGTTGTAGTATGTAACCGTTCATTAAGCATTGTCAGTTGTGTAAAATGAACGAGTGGTGCTTGTGACTAAGCTTAGGGCGTCAACAACCACATACCACTACACTACTACACTTATTACACTGTTGTAGGGGGACTATAACGCATTACACATTGTGACAATAATATTCACGAAGGAGTAGTCAGCAACTAGCAATAGTAGTAATAGTAATGAAATACGTACTACACTATTTGCTGCTACTACTTCTGCGTTATCTTTTACTAATACTCTGCTGCTGCGACTACTGAATATTGAGTAAAATAGTAGTGCTACTTTTATACTGATGATGCTACAACTACTGCGGTACTGGATACTATCTCAGTTACTGTGTGACAACATTACTACAAACTATGTTTCGCTATGTACTAACTACAACTACTCCGA
The DNA here is from genome assembly GCA_002872375.1 of Eulimnadia texana. Taxonomy (NCBI): domain Eukaryota; kingdom Metazoa; phylum Arthropoda; class Branchiopoda; order Diplostraca; family Limnadiidae; genus Eulimnadia; species Eulimnadia texana. The sequence continues at coordinate 18,624,028 of NKDA01000001.1, forward strand.
TTGTCTACACACTAGCAAAAATTTCATTACTCGTTCTGCTACTCAAGCTACAACCATTCTGCTACTACTACAGTTCATTACTGATCGTATACACTCTTGCTGCTACTTCAGTATAGACGCTACTACTGCTAATATTATGATACTACCACTACTACCACTACTACCACTACTACTACTACTACTACCACCACCACTACGACCTGAAGAGCAAAACAGCAATATAACAACTGTACATTGCTACTGTTCTAATATGTAGACTAACAGAGCTAGTACAAGTGCTACGTACTACTGCCACAACTGCTACAATCGACAACTACCAAGACATTGCCACCAAATTACTATACCATACAACTATTTTTGCTACAATACTAGCAATATTACTACTGTTAACTACTACATCAGCGCTTGTACTATATTGCTATTCCCATACAACAGCTACTACACTAGAACAGTAAATAAAAGGGGGGAACCTCTTCCGCTGCGTCCGACGAATCTGAGATCGGAGAACTTGGCCACCTGGTTCTTCATGACGGCGGTGTGGTTGCGCAGCTCGCAGCAATAGTTCTCGTCGTTGCCGGCGCGGATGGCCACCACCGTGCCGTCGGCGATGTCGCCCAGCGCCACCACGCGAAACGCCAGTGGGAGCGACTTGTTCGAGCGCCAGTGCGTCGGTAGCGACGAGCACAAAAAGTACGGACTCCCCGTGGGGATCAACTCGCCCTGAAACATCAATCAACACCCTTAATACAAGCATCCAGAAAACTAGGCGCTTTTGACACTGTGCCTAAAAGCTAGTCGCTTTGTCTATGAACTAGATGCTTTATCCGCATTGACCAAAACCTCCCTCTGTTCAAAAATCAGCACTCTTAACACAAGGATCCAGAAAACTAGGCGCTTTAGGCACCGTGTGTCTAAAATTTGGACGCTTTTTTGAAAATGACTAAAACCTTCCACTGTTTGTCTATCTACACCTTTAGCAAGTGTCTAGAAAACTAGGCGCCTTAGTGCTGTGCCTAAAAACTAGGCGTTTACCCCCCACCAACTGCCCAAAAAACTAGGCGCTATAGAAGGCGTTGATAGTTCGACTAGAAGAATCAAAGGAAGGTGGGTAGTTTTATTAAAAGTTAGACATTTGTTTTAATTAGCGCCCTCATTAAAACTGATTAGCCACGACTGATACAGAAATGGTCAAACGTTTAGGAATGGTAATTAAAATGATTCATTCAAGACGCGTAAAAAAGAGCGAAACTTGACGCTTTTGATGATTCCGATAAGAGTTAATGCGAATTAATTATTCCCCCCCCCAAAACCAGTTGTTTTAACTCAGAATGAAAAACTTCGAAAAAATTAATTCCGGAAACCGGTTTCTTACCTGGTGATCAACCAGAGAATCGAAATGAGAATTGGGAATCCTTTCTTGCATCATGCCTTTAGCTGTCATTTGCATAAACACCACAATTGTCGATCGATCGATTCTCGATACAGACTCAATTGGAATCGATCAGCGTATCAATCAAGGAAACGCGGCCAAGTCCATTCACATACGTGGAAACCAGACTATTTTATTTCAAATTAAAAAAAAACTATATTCAGTAACCGATCATAGTAAAAATCGATTAAGAGAATCAAATTCACTTGGTAAATCGATATGAAGAAGTTGTTTGAGACGAATCTGTGTTTTGGGGCGGTGAGGGTAGGAATCACACACGTCCGCTCACGACGGCTTCGCGAAGCCAACTGTCCGTTGAGTGCAGTGAGCAGAGTTAACCGCGCCAACCACTGCGGCCGACCCCAAAATTTCAAACGCCCCGAGATTAAGGGGTTACCCTCAGCGGCCCCTTTTGGCTCTACCCTGCGCCACTGAAAAAGCCGCGCTTATTGGACAGCCCCCAGACCAATAACTGCTCCTCTTTTATAACCAGCCCAGGCACCTTCAGCCAACCAGACTTGTTCTTACATAACAACACGTATGACGTCATCCGACCAATGGGAGGAGCTCTTTACTCGTAACGATGACGTAACAACAGAAAAACGTATGACGCAGAGAAAAAATTATAACATTTTGTTGTTATAACATGCAAAGTTGTAAATATTCGCTTGGATTGAATTAGTTTAAGCAGAGTGATGATAAGTATAAGGAGAGAAAAAGGAAATAAAGGAAAATCTGACCGTTTGGGATATAAGGCCCAAATGGCGCCGTATAGCACGTGCCATAAACTGGCAGCATAATTCGATTGCCAATGTCCGGTCTTTTCGCTCTCTTTTCCCCTTTTTTCCGTACTTTCCTTTTGCTTTTTCTATCTTTTTATCCACATCCTCTTGGCTGCATGTTCATTTCCGATTTATTTCTCCTGCTTGTGGAGAGGAAAGGAGGGGGCCAGTCTAGAACTGGACTGCGAAGGTTTTAAATCAAATCAAGAATTTCTGTCGACAGGACTTGGGGACTGCTGGCACACAACAAAAAATGGCGGCCACGGAGCAAAAACTTATCAAGCAGAATAAATAGAGAAAAATGCCAGAAATGTTTCCCGTTTTCTCAAGAGCTTTTTTCAAAGCAAATAGTTGAAGCCAGCGATCCAAAAACGCATTTCTTTCAGGGATTCTCTTGCTTTTTTCAACAAATAATCAATAGGTAGCCACTGCAAGGGATTTTTCCCGATTTTTTCATGGTCCATTGACAAAAGCTGGGGATTTTTCAATAGCATTTTTCAGCGACTTGTGTATGCTGCGAGGTTTGCCAGTGTACAAGCCGCATGTGACAATAGGCTCCCCAAAGATGGGTGGTTACACTGGGGGCTTTTTTGGTGGGGGGCGTTTGGGATGACTATGGGAAATGGAGGGGGCCTTTTATCATGTGAAAAGCTTCTGGGCATACCAACTGTTCCATCAGCAGCAAAAAGAAGAAGAGAAAAGCTTCATGCACTCATGCGCTAAGGGGCTACTTCCATTCAAAAGTACTCTCAGCTGTCACCAAACCTATAGCTCTATTACAGCCTATCCTCTTTCACCTTTCAACCCGCCCTATACCACTCACTTTACAGAATGCATATCCTCCCCAGCCCCATTCAGATTTCCCAAGGATACCCAAGCCCCGATTCGGTTCCCATACGGTTCCTAAGACCCAGATTCAGCTCCAGAACATTCCCATTCGGTTCCTGCAGAATTGTCTTTAGGTTCGATAGCCAACATTCTGTTCCTAAAAGCTTAGAGTACAGTTCGTCATAGTTGTATGGAACTTTATCATAAGTTAGCAATAATCTTCGAATATCTTGTTGACAGAGGAACGATAGTTACGAGAGAACCGAGCATATCGATTGATTGGCAATTAATCGATTTTTGCAGCAGCAACGTGTCCTTATAGGCGGCTTAATAAGTGAGAAAAGAGGCCGAAAGCAGCTGCCAAATAATCAACTTTACTTCCGGGAAATAATTAATACTTGGGTTCCAAGTCATAAGTTCCTACTTTGCATGTATAGTGCGGCCCAGCAAAGCAGCAAGCAAACGCCGAACCAAAAAACAGGCCCTTTAAAATCAAATGAACCAGGGGTTCGTAACATAAGATAACACATGATAATTCATGTAAAGAAAAAAATTTCTGATTAAAAGAGTATACCTAGAAGACGGAACTATATATTCAAATTAGAATGGAATGAAAAGACTAATAAAGAAAATATTTTTTGGTTGGTGTGGAGCTTAACTGCTGCTGCGAGCAGACAATCGCAATAAAGCAATCAACCTGTACGGTGGAGTTTTTGAGAAATCCTTAAAAGACTACGGTAAAGCGGAGCTTGTGCCATCGAGACACGTGGGGGTGTAAAATCAAAAGCCCCCCGTGGGATTTTACGACCCGCAACAATTTTTGGGGCCCCCATCGTTTAGAGAAGATAGACCCAGGTTGTAAACAGCGGAAAACCTCGTCTGAATGAGACCCCGTTATGACAAGCACCGAGATCGGATCCAAGATTTTTCTTTATGTTGCAACAAAAACCCATAAAGCCTCAGCCTATTTTCTTTGACCATCCCCCATCACCAAAAACTTCCCAACAAATCCCCCAACTATTCCCAAACCCCAAATAAAACGTTCCCCGCAAAGATCTATCTTCTCAAAACCTCCGTGTTATATTGCACTGGAGTTTTATTGTTGCGTTTGATTTCAGTACCGAATTATTTCTGTTTTGTTATTAGTATTACTGGTTTATCATAGTTCTGCACTGATTTTAGTACTGTGTTATTGTATTAGTTTATTTTTTTAGGGGGCGAAGGGTGTTCTTTAAATGGGCCCGTATCATTCGTTCTGATCGCAATGGTTGACCAGACGTGGCAACGTCGGATTCCCGCTGTGTGCGCCTTCCATTTCTATCAATAACAACAACAATGGCCGCCGTCCAAAGATCTTTCTCCCTATCGTTTTCTTTTTCTTTTTCTTTCCTTTCCTCTATACTCTCCTTCATTTTTTTGTGTGGCAATCCACTAACGTTGAAGGGATAACAACTTTTTATTTCGTCACTCATGTGGAAGGAAAGAACCATCAGCCGGTAAACCTTCTCCAAAGTGATCCCTCCTCAGAGACGAAGTGATGCGTGTGTTGGGCAATTGGACCACCCTATCTAAGGGTCATTGGAAATTGTGTCCAAATGCAAAGTTTTGATCTGAAAAAAGTTTCTAGGGTCCAAATCAGCCCATGGGGTGGTCCAATAGCCCCATCATGGAGTATGAGTAAATAAATGGGTGTATGAGTTATGCATGTGTGGAAATTAGGTTGCAGAACTTGAATTCACCAGTAAGTTTACCTGGTCACGTGTACGGAGGACGGAGCAATTGAACCACTCCATGAAGGGAGGCTTGATCCGTATGTGGCAATATGACCTAAACCCGTTTTAAAGGGGCGCTCCAATTTCCCCTATCATCCTTCAACTATGAAAAATGTCATATCATATTGTAGCCCATTGGCCTGAAGCACTACTCTTCATTAGACAGATGGCCAAGTGCCCAGTAACCATTTTAAGCGAAATGGGGCAATTGGACCGCTCCAGGAAAATGTCTCTTAGACCATAAGTAAAATTACGTACTTTGATCCAAAAATCGTTTTTGAGGGTGTAGTCCATTTGACCCTTCATGGTTGGTCCAATTACCCCATCATGCGTTAACTGAGGAACCATGATTCGTTAGCAAGGGACGCGTTTGGTCAAGACTTTTACATGATGGAAGATAGCCGAACATCCCATATTTTTCTAAATTAAGTGCGGGGTGATTGGACCACTTCAGGAAAGACTCGTTTGTGCCGTGTGTAAAAATAGTATAGTTTGATCTGTAAAAAAAAACCCTTTTTCTAGGGGTGGTCCAAATGTCCCTTCTAGGATGGTCCATTAACCCCATAACCCTTAAAGTATGGAAACAGTTTTCGGTAAAACAGTTAATTGTTTCAGTTGAGCAGTGCATCCTACTATGAAGATGTTTATAGGAGTCTAACATCTCACCAAATCGACATAGGGCAATTGGACCACTTCAGAAAAGGGTCATTTGGACCGTATGTAAAAACGTGCATTTTGGTCCAGAAAACGTTTGTGAGGGGTAGTCCAATTACCCCATCACTTTCAAGTGGTGAAAAAAGACGCATTATGGCATTATGTCACAGTCTGGTGACCTCAAGCAGTGCTTCTCTATTAGACAGCAGCGCGTGAATGTAGGTGATAAAAACTCTTACTAGAAGTTTCTTGAGTTTATTTGAAAGCAGATGGGAATGGCTCCTTTTTGTTTCAAGTGAACAAACAAGGTAGTGATTAACCAGTAGCAAGGCAATAGCAGCAAAGCAAAGGCCAAAAGAAGTCGAGGTCTGCTATAACATTTCATCCATAATTGGTTCGGCGGGTGTTTAACATTCAATCTGCGTACCATAACAAACCTTCTTGTCGATCCTTTTCCAGACTGATTTGTTTCTCCCATACTTTACGACAAGACAGAAATTTTTTGTCACAAACCCGAGCTTTTTCCTTATCAATTCACTCAGCACCACAGACCGGTTTTTCTTCTGCTAAACCGTTCTATCTGACCATCAGCTGGTCGCCATGTTAACTAAGTGTTAATATCTTTTAATAGTATCTCTTATAGAACACTATAATCCATCAACTTGTCAATCTGAAACAAGTTGCCAAGTTGTAGATGTAGAAATTTGTGCGTAAGTTTCTCTTTGTGTGTCCCAGTATTCCAGAAAGTTTTTACACAAGCCGATGCTTGAGAAGATGAAGAGGAGCTAGAACTAGAAAAACCTATGGAAAACAATTAGGGTGAAATTGATGTGTAAAGAAGGAATCGTGAGCCTGTTGCTCGTCGACTATTGTCATTTGAAAACGGTGTATACAGCTACAACTGGCGGCAAAAAGGCGTAGATGTCTTTGTGTTGGCGTCAGAAGAAGCTGCTAATTGAATCTTTTGTGGTGGCGACACGGCGCCTCTCCTTTTCCAGACCTTCCGGTGATTCTCACGCAAGGGGTCCGCACCTTTCGTCCCCACTCCAGTCCCTAGTCATCACCTCAGTTATCGGCTGGTTATCGTTGTTGCGAAAGAGTTGCCTACCGCGTCGTTCTCACGAGTCAAACAGTCAACTTCTACGGTGGCATAGACTGCTAACTGCCGCGTTTTTCGTCTTCAAGAAAAACAGTTGGTTTTCTTTTTACCTCCTTTTTCTTTTGGTTTTTGTTTCGTTTGGTGTGTATTTAGTTTTATTTAGTTTGGCAGGGGCATTTGAGAAAGGAGACCTAATGCAAGGGTTGAGCCCCTGGCCGCCGCGTAATGAGTACCTTGAAAACACACACACAAGGGCCAGCGTCTTATTGCGGTCTATACTTAGATGCCACTGTTACACGTCTTATGGCCACCTCACATGAAACTCCTCTTTGGCCTCTTGCAGTCGCTCAAACATTCACTCTTTTGACTAACGTACTACTGACTAATCACTACGTACGGCGCCAGTTGACCGCAAAGCGACCGCTTTTTTGTACCGCCTTTCTTCGGCTCTTTGTATAACGACGGACCTCGTTTCCGTCCTATGCAAATCACAGTCTAGACCTTTGGACTCCCGCCCAACTACCCAGAGCTTCCAGTATAGGGCCATCATTTCATTCCCCCCTAACTATTTAACTCAAAAGACACTAGGCCTACCAGCCTATTTGCCAATCAGCCCCTCTTCTTTCCTTAACCCGCAGAAATTACGGCCAATTAGCCACTAAAAAGTTAATTAAGAGCGTCTGCTGTCCACAGTTCGACCCCACCGAAACGGATATTTCAGCAATTAAGAGGAATTCTCTCCTATTTTAACTATAAACATTCCTATAGCAAACTACGATAGTTTCATCGAACTTTTTCGTTCTGTTTTCATTTCTTTCGCTCTGGAACAAGTTGTGCAGGCGGTTAGAAGCAAACAGTGATATCTTGCGGATTTTTTGTGCGAGTTTTCTGCAATTATGTCTGACGCTTTTGGAGGTTTTAAAGAAAGTTTAGTGGGAAACTGTTGATGAAACTTGATCTACGGGTTTATGTTGGGGTCGGCGATGCCATAACCAAAAGCGGCCATTGTTTTATTGCTGGTGGATATTTGAGTCGAGGCCAGACCCTTTTATGGTTTTTGGCAAACAAATTCGTTGGGAGTTTCGTTTTCTGCGGTCTGTTCAAATAACACGGTGCATCTTAAGCTTTAAGGTTTTTTTCCAGACGTTTCCAGGGCATTTTTGGTGAGGCCCTGGAAAACCAAAAGACCAGCACGAAACAGCTTGATTGCCCTTGTATTTGCATGCTGCGGCTCCAGCGGATACTCATTACCAACAATTTGAATAACTGTAGTGTTATCATCGTGTTATCTCTTGTTATCGTGTATTTTCGTTCTATTTTGAGCTTGCTGGACTTATTAGGTATCATTTGGTTGAAAGGCTAGTACAAGATTTGTGTTATCCTCTATTATTAACACAAATAGATGTTGTAGGTTAGGTTCGTGAGGTGAAGATTTTGACTAACTGGGGGTTAAATAGAGTTCAAACGATACAGGAAAATTCTAGTTAAATTTAGGAATGGTTCTAAGAATCTCAAGAATCTTAAGAATCTCACAAGGACTAATAGAGTGAAGCCAATTGCTTTTTGATGGTCAGAAAACCGAGCAATAAAACGCTGTTTTCTTCAAACGGTCAATAGTGTCCGCTTTATTGTCCGCCCAGAAATCAATCACCACTTGACCAACACTTATAAACCCGCACTTTTTCATCCTTGATGAAAGTTAAGTCCTCAAGTTTAAAGTAATTACTTACGGATTATCTTTCACATGTGGCTAAAACTTTCTTGTACTTCTTGTACTAATCCATCGAAGTTTCGTGTGGTAGACGAATGTCCGAAACATTTGCCAAAGCTTAGAGATTAAGACTTTTTCACTATTTCCCACTATGTTTTCTACTGATTTACCGTGTTTCCCATCGACTTGATTGAAAGGTAAGGGTGTGTAATTGAGACTGACAAATGGTTACGGTAGCTTTACTGCGTAATGTACTTGTCATTTACCGTGAAATCGCGGGGGAGGTCCCATTGTTCGCGGATTCGAGTGTTATCATCGTGTTATGATCATGCTATCAGTGTTATCACCAAGTTATCAGAGTTATCGGGCCTTTTGTGCTTCTTTGTCATTGATTTATTCCTTCTTATCAGCTGTTATCTAGTGTTATCAGCGAAGTTTTTGTAGAAGGTTGCAGTCCTCTCTCTGTACAACCCCATGAAGGGACCGTTGAGCAAACACCTGGCCGTTAGGAAGCTTGATAATGTTATTATCATATTACTAACATTCTATTATTATGTTGCACAGTACAATATTATAAAAAATTTATTTTTTCGATGGTGAATTTCGATCACTAACTGTCCCGTAAGGAAATAATGGGGAAAAGTTTTGCTTCACTTTAGTATCATTTTAAAAGTACTTATGCTAATTTTAAAATTCTGAAATTTTGAGCAAAGTCCACAAATTTGTTCTTGATGTTCTGTCATCAATTTGAAATTTCTCTGTCGTTTGGTAATGAATCTAGAACCCTTTACTAAAGCATTCCCGAACGATTGGAAAAACTATTTGCCTTGACTTTGACGGCATTTAAAAAATGCTTTGCGCACTCAGAAAATTCCAAAAAAATCACTAAAAGTAGTCAAAGATTTTACTATTTTTTAAATAAGATTCAAGTCTCGAAGTAGTCTAGGAGATGAACTGGAACCGTTTTACTGATTCACTATAAATAAGTTGGAGCAAAACTTTGCCGACTTTGATGGCATTTTAAAAATACTTCTACTGCTTTGTAATTTTTACAAATTACATTTCAAACAGCTAGATCTCTTAAGTTTGTACTGCCACAAATGTCATGTTTTTATATTAACCACGAAAGGAATAGCAGCAGTTCTACCAAAGCACCTCAAACTAGACGTTTTCTTTATAGGATTGAGTCCACTTTCAAAGTTTTAAAAAAATACTTCTCTTGATTGGAAAATTTTTTAAATTTTACATAAAACATGCCAATGTCTTTACAATATTTTACTAAAGTTTCAAGTTTCTATTACATACAGTAACAGAAAATGGATCGTTCTACTAAAGCACGGTATTAAAACTAAGCGCTACAGTTTCTAATGTAATTAGTCTTTATGGCGTGAGTTTCTGATCAATGTAAACACGATTGTGATAACACGATGCTAACACGTGATAACATTCAGATAGCACAGTTGGACGCGTGATGTGTCGATGTTTGTTTGTCCATTCCGAGTGGCAGTTAACAGTGATAACTGAATTACGATTGTCCTCTTTCAGAGCGCGGCTAATCGACAAAGAGAAACGCGGACAATGCGGAGGGGACGCTCCCTCCTTTCAATTACCCGATAACAGGTGATAACAAATGATAATGAATAATAAATATGATTGAATCTAGTCTAAATGCAGTAACAATAGCAAACAGCTTGATGATCACATAACATTTCCTCACAAACCTTGATAACATGTTCATAACGCTAATAAAGTGTTATCGCGTGTTATCGTTTGTTATCAAGGTTATCAATGCATTCGGGGTGTTGCCATGGCAACTGCATACGGAAGCAAATGAGGCGAACCAACGAATGAGAGATGCCCCGGCTAATCTAAACGACTGATAAAGCGAAAGGGGGAGCAGACGACAAAAAATCATTACTTATTCTGATAAAAGGGGGACGCTAGATTCATATTTGATTTTATAATACTTTATTGTCAGTCCATAAATTGTGTTACGTTAGTTTGTAAATTAATTTTCTGAAAAAAAATGGAAATTCAACCCGCAATTGGAATTGGAAAAATTGGAATGAACCCGCAATGACGCAGCAATATTGAGACTTGACTTGCAGACGATGCTAAAAATCTAACATTAGCATTACTTCCCTTTTTTCTGGTTTAAATACATAAATTAAGTTTAGTTTACGTTAAACAAGCCAATAATCAGTCAGGGAAACTGAATGTTTAACTTATTTTGTAGCAAATGCGTGTGGGAAGGTATTTCCGTTGAATAATTGATGAGCGCTCACATAGATGGCGTTGCTGTCCACCTACAACAACACGTTGCCAGATTTCGTAAAAATTGTCCAGTTTGAATTTTTGTATCAAAATTTGTTGTTTCACATAATTTATACACAATATTTTAGTGTGAAAATTGAATGCGTCTTATTAAATTAGTTTTATTCTTTTAACTAAGGTTCCAACAATAACTCTGTTTACGAGGTTCGCGCAACGCGTATGTTTTTCACAATGTTTTAGTTTTTTTAGTACTGGGGATCGTCTTTTTTTTTTTTTTTAAAGAAAAAAAGAGGTTCTAATTGTCGGTTGGCACGCACTGGTCCGTTTTGCGAGTCGAAAAAACCAAGTCCTAATCGTTCATGCACGCCCTTAATGTCTCGTCGGCCATATTGACATTGCGGTTACACCGAACAGTCACAGTTTATTTTGATCCTGTGTAATAAAAGCTTGATCTTTTAGAAATAAGATACACTCAGTTTGCAGGAGATTCAACAGAGAGTCTTAGGGAAATTTTCCTACACAGAGAGTGGAATTAACAAATCGATATTCCGCTTTAGCTTCTTAAGGAAAAGTTACTTTTTTCTCTTCTTCCTCGTTCAAAGAGAAGACTCTATGGATTATGCAACTGAAAAGTGATTAAAAAAGCAACCGGAGGGGGTTTTAATTCCACGTTTTTTCCTTCCTCATCCGGCGTGTGTAGCAAGCTTTCTTTTGTGTGCCTCTGTATCATTTTTTCATTCGGCTCTCCTATTCTCTTATGTAGATTTTTCTCGCTTCTCTCCCTATGCTTAGACAAGCTGCTAATTAAGTTGCCTTACACGTGGGACGCCACTCTTAAATCGACCAGTCCTTGGGAAAACCTTGGGGGACCCTGGGACATCGTGGGGGACTCGTACGAACTTCCTAACGAGTTCTTATACAAATAAGACTTCATGAATGAAGTTATCAACCTGCAATTCAGCCGATGAGGATGTCACGTGACCATTATACGGTGGATGGCAGGCGGTAAGGGCCAAGGGGTTAAAGGGGTCGGTCACGCGAAAAAATGGGGTCCTGAGGTTAGCCGTGCGTGGTCAGCACTTTTGCATGCCAAAAGAGAATTATCTCAAATGTGCAATGAACACATTGAAAAAGGCATTTTCTCCCGCATTTCTAAAATAGGGCCTCACGGCAAAAGTTCAAGGGGGTCGGAAAACCTCAAAGATAATCAGGGGATAACTGTCCATAACCGATGATAACACTCGTCACATTAGCAAAGAGCATAGAAACATGGCTTTTTACTTGTATTGAAAATTCCAGGAATTATAACAGTAATGGGGGTTCGGTTTAAGCGTATCAAAATGTAATTGAAAAATCGTTATGTGTTATTGTTATTTCGCATGCTGCCAATAGAGCGGACAAACACAGCACAGACAATCTTTATCCATTATAATGCTAAAGAATTCAATCATCAAGAATCTTGGGAAACTTGTGGAAAGAATCCCGAAACTTCCAACATGGGTGAGAAGAAAAAATGTCTTCAGAAGAAAGACAGGTCTTATGAGAGTTAATTAAAGGGAAGCGTTAGTAGTATTTCAACAGTCGTTTCTGCGTCACTTGCATATAATGAATCCTGAAATTCTGCTTTCTTGAAATCTGATGTTTGGTAATGAGAATATACTGACACTGGATACGACATTTAAACTGATCACACTTCAATATGGTCAACTTGATAACACTGCAATAAGATTCAGCAGCCTCCTGGTGGCACAAGTTAGCTAGGAAAAAGGGAAAAAAGAAGAAGCGGCTTGAGTAGAGATAGTTTCTTAGTGTTGCAGAGCACGGTGACCTTAATCTTGTTTGGTACGGCAGCAACACTTTTGCTTGGCAATAAGCAGCAGCACAGCACCAACTAATCAGATTACCACTCTTCTGCCAACAGAGATACAATGTAAGTTTTTTTTTTCATCATCCCTTCTTTTTCCCTCTTCTTCCATGTTTTTTTTGTCGTCCCTCTTCTTTTATTATCCCCCAAAGTTCCAATACCCCCGTCTTGTTAGCCGTCGCCTTTCACCAAGTTTTTAAACCCAATCAAGGAATTATCCCCGAAAGGGATCTTTTGTTGAAAACTCGTACTGCCGCCTTTATATTATGAACTCTTGTCATCTGTCCACCATGTTCTTGGACATTGAAGGTTAGCTTTATGGCTTGTTATTTATTCATGTTTTATAGCGTGGCCATTTTAAGTCTTAAATTATTCGTCCACTTCATGGTCGGATGCCAATCATTTTTTTGGGGTCCACTAGAGGGTGCTGGCCTTTTTCAACAACTTATGAAAGCTTTCGTATGGTTTTTTAATCGTGCATTTCTTTTTTCCACACCCTTGAGAGAGTCGTGTTGAAAAGTGAATCACTTTTCAATGTAACCCTCAATGAAAACGTCATAGGAAACCCGGGTTGGAAACTTTGATTGCGTTTGCATTGTGTTACAATGACGCTTCACTAGGGTCTGAATGACCCTATACCTAGTAATAGGTGACATTATCATGACGTCTAGATAAATTCGTTGAAAAAGGTTGGCCCCTGTGTTCCGTCCGCTTGCAGTTCCTTTGAAACTTGAAAGTGTAAGAAAATTCAGTTGGAGCGTTTGTCGAGTACAAATTTGAAAAATTGGGTGAGAAGAGAGTCTTTAGTCGTGCACGGACCAAAGAAAGAGGTCCGAGAGAGTCCAAAGGGACATGTATCCTTGTATGCACTGGGGGAAAGTATTAGATTATGTGAAATTCCACGTGGGAGTTGGGGCACGCGGGGCCGCGCCGATGACTGTTCTGCTCGCAGCTGGGCAACGGACCGCCGTCTCTACTTGATAATTGGGTTTCCCCCGTCGGTCTAACCTCGTTACCCAAAGTTTTAAGCTATGAACGTAGAAATATAACGAACTAGCTCATAACATGGCATCTCTACTTCCACTTCTTCCTTTCTACTTCCCCCCTATTGAGTTTTTTCCCCTCCTATTTTGGGTCCGCCATTTTGGGTGTGAGGGTAGCGCGTGGTATGAGGATGCGACGTTGCCGGAGAAACCTATTTCAGAGGGAACTCGGCCTTTGCTGACCAACCGAAAACGAGGGCTATCATCGCACCACTTCAATTAACTTCGTTTATCTCCGTTCTTCTCCCATCGAACTTGCCTCCTACGAACAAATCTATCTTGCAAGCAATATAACGAGCACATAACGAAGAATTTCTGTTAGACGTGATATTAATCCTCGTCTCCAAGATCTTTTGAATCTAACTTGTTTTATTATCTATTTTATTACAATATTAATATTTACAAACTATATAAAGATATTAAAGTTTTGTAAACCACTGTTGATTCGTTTATGGACTTGTTCTGATAGAATAAGTAAGTAGCAATTATAAATTTACAATTGGTTGAATTATTAATTGGGCTTGTCAGCGGCGGTGCGGAGTTTTTCAGCACCCCGCGCAATAAATTTCGTCTGTAGCGAATGGGTTTTCCGCGGTAACGGTTCCCTTCATTCAGGCCAAACGGCTTTCTGGACAGTGTAACGCGTTACGGAAACACGCCTTAACGTGGAAGCCACAAAGCGTAAGCAAAATATGACCCGTCTTAATGGCTCTACTAAAGGAAGAAGTGCAGAAAACTTGAAACAAAAAAAGAAAGGCTAAAAGATTGCGGCTCCTTGTTTTTTTTCTGTGTGGGAAACACCAGGACACGCTTTAATATCAAAATCCCCAACCCCAGCAGAAAAGATTCAATTCAACTGCATGTGAAACAGAACGGCAATTTATTTTCCTCATATATATTAAGTGCGAGTTTTGATAAATTCACCCACATTTATAACATTTCAACTAAACCATTTTAGGAAACAAATTTAATAAGGTCTCCACACCGAGCTCTTCTTCGGGGTTGTCGAGGAACCTTCGTCGTCGCTGAGGTTCGCCGAGGAGGAATCGTGGGTCTTCTCGGGCTGGTCTTCCCCGGGAGATGTCGGAGTTGCTGCTGCTGTTAACGCTGTTGTTACCGCTGTTGTTGCTGCAGTACCCATTGCTGCAGCGGCAGCAGCCGCTGCTGCTGTATGCAGATTAGCAGACTGGCTGTAGAGGTGAGAGTAGAGTAACGTTGTCTGAAGCCAGGGGTTGGCTAATAGTAAACTAGCACTGGATGGTAAACTACTGGTCGTTGCTGGTGGAATGGAGGGCAGTTGCTGTTGATTGTCCTTAATTCGGCTTAATTTGTTGTAGAGCAGAGCTGCTCGGGTGTATTCCGTATTCCGGATGGTTTCCCCTCGCACTAGCAACGACGCACTGGGATCTGATCCTAATTTTACAGTGAAAAACACACTGTTAGACTATCTGCGATTACAGCCGACACTCGAGGTGAATAACATGATTGGATGGGTTTTTTTGGCAAAGTGTGTATGTGAGAACCTTTCCACTCTATTTGAGAATTTTCTGCGACAATTAAGATTTGGGGGAAAACATGGCGATATTTCGTTCACGCTTGGAGGGTTCTTCAAATGTCTTCCTCGAGTTTACTACCATTGTTGATACCACAAGACTGTAACAAACTTACAAAAAACCGTAATACCGTGCACAAATAAAACTCAGATTTCTCAGAAGCTCCAAGATTTTCACAATTTGCTACATTTGAAGCCTCTTGGGATATCTTTAACCCTCTATTTGGAAAGTCAAATGACAAGTTTCATTGTTCCGAGAGGGGGAGAGAGCATTGTAGTATGGTAGTAAAGCGAGCCGGGGACTTGATAAGGAGGGGGTGTAACTGAAAGTGAGTTGATGAATGTAATGAGTGTGAAGCGAGATTATACCCGAAGTGGTAGTCGGTAGGGGACGCGATGTAGTAGCCGCCGCATTAGTAGCAATTTGGGAATCCCAGCAAAGTGTCGGATACAGAAGTGAGTTGGCATGTACATTGTCGTTTAACGAGCAACTCCAGTTGCTTAGGTTAGACGAACATAGCCCTCGGTACGGTGACCACGACGCATTGCTTAACTCTCCCAAGTTACCCCCAGAACCACCGAATCCTATCACGTCCGTTCAAACATATCTCGTGTTATTGCTGCTCTAAGATCTTGAGTACACAAACATGTAACGTACCTCTGTACTTGAGATGCATCGCTTCAAAGGTACTGCTGTCCAGAAAACGGTTGGTTAGGCCCAATGGAAGAAACGACGACTGACCTTTAAGGAACGGAGGGAGAAAATAAAAAGAATGAGAAACCAAAAGTGAAAACTTTGAAGATTTGAGATTCTAAGTTTTCACTTCACACACACAACGTATCGACAGAAGCCATAGTCTTGCTTCTGAGCTCTACTTGTGTGGTAAAATAAGCTTTATTTGGTAACCCAAACCGATAATAAAGCCTCATGTTTATGAAGCCCCATATGAGCATAGGTGGTCGTTAAGGATAAGACTTGGATTACAAACAACCTGCTTACATGTACGACTTCCAGACAAACAACTCAAACTCCTTCAAAAATGATTAGATTCGTTATTTCAAATTTTGACGTAGAAACTGGAAGCTTACGGATTTTGCTCCGCGGCTCTCGGGACCGTCCACGGTTACTTTGATGGCCTTCGTATAAGTTGCCACTTGCGGTGGACTCGAGTTCACTGTTATCGTCAACGTGAAGCTCTTACCTGCCGTTCAACGTAAATGAGATGATTAGCAATGAAAACACCTAAAATCGACGTCATCGTGGTGTGATTTATAAGAGACCCTTAGAATGCAAAAGCAACATTTCAGCAAAGCTTTACAAGTGCATTGCTTTGAGACACTACACTGATTTACACCTCAGACACAAAGGTTATTTCGAAATCTGTCTTTGAACAGGTCAGCATGAAGCATGAAGGGTAAAAGATGTACCTCTCCCAGATCTTCCAATGAACCGGAGGTCGTTAAATTTGGCCACGTGGTTCTTAACTACGGCGGTAGCGTTGCGCAGCTCGGCACTCCAGTTTTCGTCGTTTCCCGCACGAACGGTGACCACTGTACCGTCTTCCACAGACCCCAGGAAAACAACACGGAAAGCCGCTGGAAGAGTTTTGTTTGAGCGCCAATGATTGGGTAACGAGGAGCACATCACACACGGACTACCCGTTCGCACTAGTTCTGATGCACCTGGGAAAAGTGATGCCGATTCGCCGCAGTTTTCCAGGCTGTCCGGTCTGCCTAGAACACTCATCGTTCTTCTACTTTGAAAGTAGTCACAGGGTGTTTTTTGGACTGGTTGGCTCGGACTCTCCCTGTGTGACTAGTTCGACGTTTGACGGCTGACTGTGTGTGTTGTATGCGGGCGCCACACTTCTGAGGCCGCGGCTGAGGTCTGTTTTGCGGACAGCGGCCACGATGGGAACCCGGCGCCGCCCCGAACGACGCCCGCGACGCCGCCCTTATTCTCTGTCTCTCTCCGGATCAGTGTCTTTCTCCCTGCAGTCAAGATGCGTCTCGGCCGCCCGCGATCTTCACAGTGCCTTACCGCTAATGAATTTCCATAATGACCATTATATGACATTCTCTCACTTCTTACCAGATATCACTTATTTATCTTATCAGCAAATGGTTCTTTGACGTTTTGAGTGGTAGATTCATGGTTTAAAAAGCACCACCTTTTAAGTGGAAGTCTTGAACGTATTAATAATTTAATGTCTAATCAAAGATAAACAACGATTTTTCTAAGTTGAGCAGACGGATACGCTGGTGGGAGAAGGGGGAAAGGGAGCTTTAATCCACTTGCGTTTCTCGTCTCATAATTTCAAAGTTTTCGTACTATAGGGCCTGGTAGAGGAAGAGAAAAAAAGGGACTAGAAAGGAAAACTTGAGGATGTTGGCAGAGTGAGAGGAATGTATCAACTTTTAATTGGGTTATAATTGCGCCTCCCGCGCGCTCTGCTCTCCACGAGAAGCCAAAAATGACAGATATTTTGTTTTTGAGCGACTGGGTTCGGCAGAGAGAAGACCTCGGGTCCGGAAGAGGTTTCAAGGGACCGTGGTGATGAGAGAATTTTCCTTTCTAGTGGCACGTCTTGTCTGTAATTAATCCCGCATATAAAGGAAGCCTTGTGTGTGTATATGCAAGAGAAGAAGAGTGGAGAGAGTGAGAGAAGAGAAGACAGAGAGAGCGGACCAGAAAGCGGACAAGGAAATTGAGAGTCCAAAATATGAAGGAGCCAAGGCCAACAAGGAAGGCAACAGAGCATAGTGCACCACTGATCCCTGTCTGGGCCGATAACGTGCCTTAATGAAGCTGCAAGATGAGAAGGTAAATTTCATTGCCACCAAGGCACTGAGCCGCGCTATGCACAAGCCTACCCGCACATAAGCACTTTGGTCCTACCCGCTTTTAATTACAACACCCGGGCCTCCCACGGCGGCACTTTCTTCAGCCCACACCACTTGAAAACCGCCCCATTGCCAAGCCTGCCTCCATTATGTATGCCCACTGTCTGCTTATCGCTTGACGACGACGTCGACTACTTTGATCGCCTACTGGAGACACTAACAAAGGAAGCATCCGTCCTTTTGCAAATATGATTGTACGGAAGCCTCCAGCAGCTCAAATAGACACTCTGCTTCATTTCCAACTCTAAAGCTATCCCCCTCACCCAACCCTTCTCTGTTTCTCTCTCTCTCTTTATTCACTGTTCTAATGAAAACCCTTTAAATCCCCACACCTCCGGCACTTCATTCAACGAACCTCCGCAAAAGTCTTGAAACTTGAAAGTTCCCGAAAGCGATCGTAATGCTTCTGTTTTTGAACGATTAACTCCTCAAAACAGCGTAAATGGCTTCTGTTTCCATCATGATCCGCTATGATAAAACACATGACTCAGCATAAATGACCGCAAAATGCTCGTAAAGTAAACCTCAACCACATTTACGCGGAAACATGATTACAGTTCGAGTTATACTAGTTTTCAGCAAGTGTTATCACTGAGTTATCTTTTGTTTTATCGGTGGAGAAACTTTCGGACAGACGATGTGCGACAGAACGGGGTCAATACAAGGAGGGAAGGTTCAGTTACAAAGCCAAAGGGATAACGAGTGAAAGATACAACAATAAGTTCTGGCGTGGATGTATGTGCAAACGCGTCACTGGAGAAGATATCTTTGACTTGCAAGTCGCTTTGAAGTTTTCTTCTGCCCGCAGACGACAAAGCTGCAGCCACACTTTGCATTCGCTGAATCAAACAAAAAACCTCACAACAAAACACCACACATGAATCAAACGCCCGGTTTCTTTTTCTGTACATTGTCGTTTTGTCGTTGACTACACTTTTGTGATGACCTGAGACAAAGTGCAGGTCCTCAGCTGCCAGACTCAGCACACCATCAAACGTGGTCTCGGGCTGACGAACGCAATTAGTAATCAACAAACACGTCATTTAAGAAGCTCCACTCAAACATTACGCACTACTAATCAACCACTCTTGTCACATGAGACATGTTGTCCGTCTTTATCACTTAGCTATCATCTGTTATCTGCTGTGTTATCGGGTGTTGTTTTCGACACCCGTGGATTACTAACGAACCCTTCAAAGTTGTTAATAGTAGCAGAAGGTAGCAACTTGAAAAGCAGAGAGGAAAAAAGTGCAGAGTGCCAAGTGATAGGGTTTCCAAAAGACTTTAGTCCCAAAGTAAAACGCAGCTCGACTTGTCACTTTGTTATCGCATGTTATCAGCATGTTATTAACTGTTATCTTCTTATCAAGCAATGATAACAAGTTGATAACACACTTGGGAGTTGTGGACCCCCTATGAATGCATAAGTGGTGGGAGAAAACAGTGTGTGCAAAAGGTTTCGAGAGATACGATTGAAGAAATGCCAGCAAAAAGGGGTAAAACCCCTCAGGGGGTTCACTTACCTCACCCGGAAATCACCCAATAACATGTTATCACTATATTATCAACGTATTATCACAAGTTATCAACGCCGTAAATTCAATGATGAATCGAGTATACGGTGTGTTTAGGGACGTTTTAGGGAGTGCGTGTGTTTAGGGAGGGTGTTGAGGGATGGTGCAGAGTGTATGGCAAAAGCCAAGGGGGGTGAAAAATGGCACTGATGGAAGCTCTCATTGAACGCCATGGTACGATGTGGCCTGGGAGCCTTCATCACGTGGGCCCTCTATCAATAATAAAGTAGCTGCGCTGCACACAGCTGCCCCCACTTTCCACGGCCGTATAACCCAGGGATTCGCAACCCCTCAAACGCAGCAAAACTTGCCCTGAATCCTCCAAGAATCCCTGCCAAACTCTTTAAAACCCTTAGGGAAAATTTGTCAAATTTTGGATGTTTGAAATGTTTTGTATATCGTTTAAAATGTGTTTGAAATTTTAGAAAGTTCGGACGAGCGCATTAATTAGGTTGACCTTGCATAAGAAGGCCATGTTTCCCAAATAAAAGTAACTGATCCTAATGGAAACTTGTCGTTTAACGAGTTCTCAGTATCGAATTACACGCACTGCGAACTCCAGAGCTTCTTCTAACATACACACAACATACGTTTATATAAATCTATAGACTAAAATATGTAAATCACGAGACTATAAATAATTCAAATATGAATTCTGCTGTCTACAAAGGGAAAACAGCAAAAGGGAAATATGTCTCAAGCTTCTTTGAATGGATCTTTTTCAAGAAAACCGTCGAGGATTATGGATTCTTCCGAATGGTCGATTTTTGGCTAGAAAAGCCCCCGCTCCTTTGCTTTCCATACGGAAGGGTCCGAAACTTCCAAACAAAGATTCTTGTTCAACTGTTTACTATTCATTTAACATTATTCGTAATATTTAATATCAATCTAGCACTATAAAGTACTAGCATATATTCAGTTCAATTTAATTTCTCAACGTGCACTTCAAGTTTTGCTACCATACTTCAGAAATATAGAATTACCCAGCAGAAAATTAAGGATAGTTTCAGGACCCTAATAATATCCTGAAAAGGACATTTTCAGGATGCCAATCAGGACTCTGAGTGCAGTAAAATTCGCCCATTTCCACGCTGTTCAGGACCCTGACATTGGAATGCCTGAATAATACATGTTCAGGGTACTTAACAGCGTCCTGAAAAAACGCTTTTCATGATACTTAATGGTCCCCTCAATAACCAAGTTTCACAATTCTCAAAGCACAAGAGCACAATTTTATTTACTCATCCAAGATCGGACGTGGTTCAGGATATTCTGGATATGTTACGGATATCGTTCAGGATGTAGCCGACATCCTTAATTTTCCACTGGGTATTATAGAAGATAAGTTTTTGCATGATTTTATTACGAAGTTGCGTACCCTTTGGGCTTAGATTGGTGGGCGGGTGGGTGGAGGATCGAGAGGAAGAAGTGAATTTAGAAGAGTAGCTTTTGGGTTCTTGGGGCTGAGCGAGAATCAGTGGAGCGTTGGAGCGTGGCCTGAATGGAGGCAAGCCGCGCCGGCCGCTTATGGCTGCCGCCCCAGCCAGCCCCGTCACCGGAATGGCATCATAAAGCTTGGGCCCTTTTGCTGCTTGCTCCTGCTGCTACTGCTACCAACCCAGCCGAGTCTTTTGCTTTTTCTCCAGTGGCGCACAAAAACACGCTCGCTCGCCAAACAAAAGATATTTACAAGCAAAATAAACCATCCCCATCGCACAAGCAAAATTCTCCCCACTTCTTCTTTTCCCGCCATTATTTGCATATATCAACCTACTATATACAACATACTGCATTAATAAACTTTGATTTTTTGTATTTGTTTCCTCTGTTTGGTGATGATGGATGAAAAAGTGACTGAAACGATGAAAAGGCACTTTAAAGAAATGGATGAAAAAAAAAGATTTTTTTTTCATTTACAACGTTTCTTCTTGTTCAGCACTCTTCGGCTTTTGTGCCAATAACTACTTCAAAGGTCCACTGATTTTCTTCCAAATTATCTCCGGCTTTGTCCTTGGTCTCCGGACGGATTTGGCCCGCTTCCGTCGCACTGGACCTTTTCAAAAAGAAGAAAAATGCACAATTTCATTTCAAATCAAACGCTTTTCAAGTGCTCCCCTATATCAAATATACCCATTGTCCACCAACTCTAACAAGGAGGGTGACAACAGCACCACTCCTCGCTCCGTTTCTGTGTCATTCTCTTCGGTGCCCACAAGAACAAAGTGTCCCGTCTCAGGATCCTCGACCTGGTTGTGGAACTCTTCCAGGTCCTGATGCGTTAGCATGTGCGAAGACATGCGTTCCGCGCTGTAGAAACGCTTCTTGCATATGGGACAACGCAGAGTCTGGTTGGAATGCGTGTACCGGTGAGCGATGTACTGACGTCTGCCCGCAAACGCTCGACTGCAAGTGTCGCAGCTGAAGAGCTTTTCTCCGCTGTGCGTTCGCATGTGTTCCTAGATTACAGTTTAGTTTACGATTTACAGTTTGTGAAATGTAAAAGCAAGAATCTACTTTCAAGGAAGATTTCTGGCGGAAGGCTGTGTGGCAGAAGGTGCACTGGAACGGCTTAAGCCCCGTGTGAATTCGTTCATGTGCCTCGAGAAGCGAGACGTGCCGAAAGCTTTTGGAGCAGTAGCCACATTGGTACGGGGCTTTGTCTGCGCTGTGACTCGCTTCGTGGACCTTCAGCGTTTTCTTCAGCGCAAACTTTTTCTGGCAAATCTTCACAAAATTTAAAATTATTTAAAATAAAATGTGTAAAATACTGGTTACTTCATTTTTTTTTCAGTCAGACGATTTTTTTTCTGATTAAAATTATGGATAGTTGCTAATTAGTACCGGACACTGGAAACTTTTCTCCGCGTCGTGGGTCAACATGTGAGACTTGAGCAAGTACTTGGTCCCGAAACTTCGAGCACAGATATCACACAAGTACGGCTTCTCCTATATACCGAGCAAATTTCTTATTTTTTTTTTTTCTCGAAAACTTTAGAAATAAACATACTTCTTTATTTGTTTCCTTCTTCTCTTCGTGATGTATGCGATGTAGAGCCAGAGCTTTTCTGTTGACGAAGCTCCTCCCGCAGATCTCGCACTGGAAAGCCTCGTGCTCGTCGCTAGAGCAGCGGTGGACCCTCAGTCCCTTCCGCTGCTTGAAAGACTTTCCGCAGCTGTCGCACTTGTAGGGCTTGGAGTCAGAATGCAAGTTTTCATGCTCGTGCAGCGTGCTGCGGTGGGCAAAGGCTCGCTTGCACGTCCCACAGACGAATGGCTTCTCGCCCGTGTGCTTGCGACGGTGGCTATTGAGTTCTCCGGGGTATCTGAACGACTTGTGACAGACGGGGCAAATGTAAGGCCTGCCAGATTCGTGGGTGCTCATGTGAACCTTCCACAAATCTTCGTTCGCAAACTTTTCTGGGCAGAATTCACATTTCTTCCATTCTGGAGTAGAACTGTCCGAGTCTTTTTTGTCTGCGGAACTTTGTGGTTCATCTTCTGAAGGCTCAGTTTTAATAACAACGTCAGTTGTTCCAGCCATCGATACTGCAATGGTGGCTAAATAAATATAATAAAAGTAAAATGTTAATTAAAGAAACCCATACAAGATACCACGCTTTTCAAACTTGTTTGTTAAAATATAGTTGAAATTTGGTAGCACAAATTTCTAGAGTGCCAAACTAGTTGAATAAAAACATAATCTAATATGGTCTCGGAGGTAAGTTTAGCATGTTACTTGATTGTTTATTAATCAAAATTATAATTAAATAAATACAGAGAAACTGTTTTACTTTCTCGTAATAAGACTGGTAGGCATTATTCGCAATAAATTTAGTATATATTTACTTGTACGCAATAATAAAACGAAGGTGGAGAAACCCTTAGCTAAAAGATAACAGAATTACATGTAGGTTGTTGTTATCACAGTATAGAGAACAACCAGTAACACGGCAAGTCCTATCTCCATGTTACTGCTGCGAGCGCGAAACTAGCGCTAAATTTTTGCGGATGAGTGTTGTCGGCACTACGAGCGCTCAAAGCCTTAGCCGCCCAGCCTTAAATTTTCTCAATGCAGCCTTAGTACCAACAGCAGCCATCCGCAAAAATCTGGCGCTAGTTTCGCGCTCGCAGCATTAACATGGGGAGATAGGACTTGCCGTGTTACTGAATGTTCTATATACTGGGGTTGTTAATATGGTCAGCCTAAGGCTACTCAAGCAGACGGACTTTTTCAACAAGGTGGTTCACCACTACCTTTTCACTTAACGTAAATCAGTTAATTAAATTTTTCATTTTCGAAATTTTGTGATAGGTAAATTTTTTTATTATTTTAAATAAATTAGAACTTATATTACTGTTTTTATTATGTTATTATACGATTAGATTTACGAATCTTATGAATTTTTAAACTAGAATATGGTTGGTTTGTATATATGCACGAAATCTAGTTCTACCAGCGAAATGACTCACAAAAATATCATAATGAAATCTATTTTTTTAATAACATAATCTACTCCTGCTGTGTATTATTAACGTTTTTAAAATAGTAAAGATGAAGTTAACTAGTCTAAAACCGTCGTCTAGCAGAGGATCTTTGTACTAAGTTTGCCTGCCCTGAATTTTTAAATATATTTAATTTTCAAAAAATACTACATTTAAACTGAAAGGCTTTGTAGCAATTTTAAACGACTTGAAATATTTTAATCAGATTTAAGATATAATTTAAGTTACAGCGCTATGTAGCGGTAGAATTCCGAACTAAGTGGAGCCGCTCTATTTTCATATCGGGACCTCTCCGCTTTGGTTTCAGCTGCTGCTGGTTAGGTTCGCCGGAGGTGTTTGAGGGTCCCGCAACAAATTTGTTTGCTTCTCCTGAGGACTAAATAAGGTATTAATATATTCTCCATGCAAAATTACCACTAAATTATCTTTATGGTTGAAATTCTGTACTAGGCGGGAATTCAAAAACAGCCAAAATGTTTGACCCCGAAGCATTTCTGGACTTGGCCAACCAGGTGACCAAATTGAAGATGTGGCCTTATTTTGATATCGCCCATTGTGCCATGTGCTGTTTAGCCGTAAGAGAAGACCTGGGACCAGGTGAATTTTATATTAGTTCTATAATAGTAAAGCAAATAGCCAAAGTAGTAAAAATACAGGAGGTACTATCCCTGGTCTATTTATAACTCACAGCTTCTTTCAGGGTTGTTGCTAATGTGAAGAAATATTTTGTTGTTTGTTTGTGAAGGGGCTCTGCCGTTTTCTCGCAAACATCCCGTGGCATGCTGGCTGTCGTCCATGACGGTGATTTTTGCAGGCGGTTTCCTGGCGTCCCTTTTCCTCGGCGAACCTCTCTTGACTCCCTTCCGCAACACGCAGGCCGTACTGCTGGCCACTGCCGTCTGGTATGTTATGTTCTACATGCCCTTCGACATCGGCTATAAGCTGGCCAAGTTCCTGCCTGTAAAAATTGTTATCGCCGCCATGAAAGAAGTTTACAGGTAATTAAAATGTCAAATAATCTCGTAATAATAAAACGAAATGTGAAATTTTGTGTTACAGATGCAAGAAAGTCTATGACGGAGTTAACCACGCTGCCAAATTGTTTCCTAACGCTTGGATCATCTTATTCATCACCGGCCTTGTTAAAGGTTTGTTAACTGTTAATATAATTACTGTTTATCATAGTAAAATCTTTATTTCATTTTGAAAATCAGGTAACGGAGGCGGTTTCGTCAAAATCGTCGAGCGTCTTATTCGAGGAGTCTGGACTCCGACCGCCTTTGAACTTCTTCAGCCAACCTTGTAAAGAATTGTTAATTACTAATCAACTATTAATTAAAACTTTTCATTTGCACAAACAGCCCTACCAAAGCTTGCATCGTCGCTTCCATCATTTTCGTGCTGGACAAGAAGACGGACCTGATTTCGGCCCCGCACGCGCTGGTCTACTTCGGAATCGTCATTTTCTTCATTTACTTCAAGGTTCATTTCGCTTTCACGACAAACAAAATTTATTGAAACTAATTTTTGTGACTATCGTAGCTCTCGTCACTGCTGCTGGGCATCCACGACCCGTTCCTGCCATTCGAGAACCTGTTCTGTGCCGTCTTCTTCGGCGGGGTGTGGGACTCAATGCAGCGGGCTGTCACAGGGGGGCCCAAGAATGCGGAAACCAACCAGAAAAACGATGCCAACAAAACTGGTAGCGACAAAAAGCTCGACTGAGTTTGCCTGCTGCCATGTAGCCTTTGATACTCCTTATAAGAAAACAGAAAAAATGCATGGAGTGAATATGAAAAAATACTAAAATTTGATATTGTCGTAGTTTTCAGTTTAACGAGAAACGAGGAACTAGTCGTTCGTCACCATGTCAATTAACACTATTCTTATGTTCCTGTTTGATTTTTTTTTCGGTTTATTAACATCAGACATGTTTTACTTTTCATTTTCTGTTTCTTCTGTCGCAGTGGTGTCGCACTGAAGCCTCTGTTTCGCGAGACGGACTGCTGCTCGTTGTCATACCCCGACTCTTTTAATTACAGTTTCAGGATTGATTCTACCTTAGTTATTGCCTCTCAAATCATTCAGTTTTTATTTTTCCCCACTTTATGATTTTTCTTTTTGTATGTGTGGACCAACCTGACCCTCGAACTCCCACTGCCTTGTGTAGTTTCACCGACTTACCCGAATTTCCTGCTGGAAGTAAACTGAAATGAAGTGCAATACACTGGGAACTTTATAGAACCGAAATTTACCCGAAATAAACGTTTTTTCCAATCCTGAACTATTGTTCAAGTCGTTTTTAGTTCATGGAAATGTAAAAACACGGTAAAAAGGCACCACTGGCACTATACAGTGCCTTTCTGTAGTTCGTCAGTCTCCTTTTACAGTGCCTTTTAAGTGCTACCTGCATCGCCCTGGTTTTAAACTATGTTCAAAGTAACTAGTTGAGGTCACTAAAAAGGCACCGCAAAAGGCACTGTCGTTTATACGGCGGAATTGTAGCTGACATTTCCTTTTCCATTTGGCATAACAAGGAATTAACGTTATGTTCAGCTGTTGTCAAAGATTAAGGTCTTTGAGCTGTTGTAATATTAGACGAGACGTTTACTTTTTATTGTATTATTTAGTTTTTTTTTCCGAAGCTTCCTCTGAAAGAAGAAATATTATCACACGATTTCAGTAACCCAACGTAAATAATGGCCAGAATGTGGGGGAAAAAAACTTTTTGGAGCCCGACACGATTTCCGCGACAAATTAATATATTATATACATTATACATTTATAAAAATATTTTGTTAAAATTCAAAAGTTTGTAATGACCCCATCAAGATTCTTTGGTCATTACTTTTAATGCAGTTCAAACCTTTAAAAAATATATATTTAGAAAAATATAATAATTTATTTAATAATTAACTAATCCATAAAGTAAAATATATTACATATTATATTAAACTTGAACATTGGCACTGACGTATAAAATCTGTGAAAAGTTGCGCGGAATGTAGCTTTTTTCTATTACTAATTTGACTTTAAACATTTATTATAATACTTTTTAATATGTTGTTACATTTATAATTTTTAAAAAAATAAATTTGCATTTAATTTGTTTTATATTAATTTGATTTTAGTTGTAGTAACTGAAATAATAGAATAAATTGCGCGGAACACGTGATACCACAGTGTTTCCACTTTCAATTTTCCCATCTCCCCCTCTTCCCTTGTTTTCCCCTTTTCCCCCTACATACTAGGATACAAAGCATCTTCAAGATTTCCCCCTTTCCCTATTTCCTTACGTTTCCCTATTCAGGCCCCATTTTCCCTTTTTTCAGGAAATTTCCCTGCAGAGTGGAAACACTGTGATACCATACAATCCACTCAGGTTTTCACTTTGCTGGGAATCAGTCGACTTGTTTCGGAACTCTGGCTAAATTTTACTTGATAAAATCATTTCCCTACTTCACGAAATAAACAAACGCGACGGGCAAATCTTTCTTGAACTCAGACGTAAAGCTAGAAAACCCCGAAAACTCATATTTCTGTCAAGATTACTCACAATAATGCAACTGGTAATTGCCCTTTTGTCGTTATCTGAAAAGGGAAGAGCAAATCTTATCTGTGGTTTTTTAATGATTTCTAGGTGAAAATTTGCGTCATTTTGCAGCTTTAACGCCTTAGAGGACGCTCAAATAAACATGTTTTGGCCAGAGTTTTGATTTTTCGGGACACAGGTTGTTAGAAAAACGAATGGCGCAGGTGACGAGAAAGTGGCAAGTCTATCCTGGACGCAACCGTTTCTACTGTGACGGACGAGTAATGATGGCCAAGCAGATCGGAGTCTTCTACATCACGCTGGGGCTCATCGTGGCGACCAGCACGCTATTTTTCATTTTTGAGTAATATTTTTACTTCATACTAGTTCACTAATCATTAATGATCTGCATTTTTCAGCTGCCCCTACCTGGCTGTTCACATCACGCCCGCCATTCCCGTCGTTGGGGGTCTGCTTTTCGTTTTTGTGTTGGCCGCACTTTTTAGAACCAGTTTTTCCGACCCTGGTATCGTACCCAGGGCCACGCCTGACGAGGCGGCAGACATAGAGAAACAAATAGGTTTGTAAATAACGTTAATTTAAGTTAACATAACTTTTAATGATAATTTTTGATGGCAGAAGTCCCGAACAGCCCTCACGTGCCGGCTTACCGCCCCCCGCCGCGGACCAAAGAAGTGATCGTTTGCGGGCAGCCCGTCAAACTCAAGTACTGCTTCACGTGCAAGATTTTCCGACCGCCGAGAGCCTCTCACTGCAGCATTTGTGATAACTGCGTTGGTACGTTGCTTCACTTTCGCAAACTAACCAGAAATTTCGATGTAATCATGTAAATTTTGAATTGCAGAAAGGTTCGATCACCACTGCCCGTGGGTGGGGAACTGCGTGGGGCGGAGAAACTATCGTTACTTTTACACATTCATTGTTTCGCTGGCTTTCCTGTGTGTATTCATCTTCGCCTGTGCCATCACGCATCTCGTTCTTCGTGAGTCTTGCTATTTGCATTGATCACCGTCACTCTTACTATTATTATTGTTGTGATTGTATTTAGTGACGAGAGGCGACAAACCTTTCCTGGAGGCAATCAAGGAATCGCCTGCAAGTGTTTTAGTGGCCGTCATTTGTTTCTTCAGCGTCTGGAGCGTCCTGGGATTGGCTGGTTTCCACACCTATTTGACCACCTCCAATCAAACGACCAATGAAGACGTGATATTCATAAATATTTTAGTTTCTATTATCTTAAACAAATGACAGATTATTATATTGATCTTATTCTGTTTTCTCGTTTTCAGATTAAAGGGTCGTTTACGGGCAAGGGCAACCAGCGCAAAATGAACCCTTACAGCAAAGGCGGCGTTTGCTTCAACTGTTTCTTCGTGTTGTGTGGACCATTACCTCCCTCTCTGATTGGTTCGTGCACTCCCATTAACGTATATAACTTAATCTGATTGGCTAATACAAATTTCTTTGACCAATGGCAGACCGGAGAGGACTCGTCACTCCCGACTACATGACCTCGACGCATACCAATCAGAACAGTCATCACAGAATCAGCACGGAGCCGCCGACCAATGGCACAGCCTCTCTCAAAAGAGAAGTTCACTTGTCGGCCAATAGCAGCGGGACTCTAGTGACGGCCGAAGTGAAGGGCAGTTCTTCCAAAAAATGCAACCCTCAGGGTAAAAAATTATTTATCCAATATAAATTATTACAATATATTTATCACAAAAAGTTAAATAATTTTAAAATTATGCTCTTATTGTTATAGATTATTTTAATTTTTATAATAATGTTATTTTGGGCGTTATTTTGTTTGCACATATTTAAATGTGTACGTGTTTTTTTTATTTAAGCTTCCGTGGCTCATGTCTAAAAAAAAAAAAACAGGTAAAAAAAATGAAACACGCATAAACTATTTTACGCACTTTTTCTTCAACTAATTTTAATTTTCTATTTTGCAACACAAAATAAATATTAATTATTAAAAATTATTTTATTTTTAAAGAAGTTCCGGCAGTTGTGACTCAGGAAGCTGCAGTCTCGGTCCAGCCGCTGTCGAACCTCAGTGCGAGGCAGTTGCAGTTCCTGCAGGAACGCACCATGATCAACACTGAATTAGACTTAGACTCTTTAGACGATTCAGGATCGGCTCATCACTTGCAGTTCCAGCAGTTCCAGGCGGAAGTGACCAGTTTGGCCGGCAGTCAGACCGGACTACTCAATGCTCTACCCTCCCGCATCAAGAACTGAGCTCCTCCCGTTAACCCCCGCCTAATCAATATCTGTTTAAATAAAAATACTATTTTTTTCCCCTGTAGAGTATTTTTTTTTGCGACTTGAAATTTCAAATACTTGTCGTGTTTTGCGTATTTTTTTTTTTTTTGTTAAGACTCTGGAAAAACAATCATGGAAAAATTATTTTGCGATTGTTCATATTAATTAATAGTAATGTTGTGATGAAAATATGTGTGAAATATTTCCTCTCATTCGTAGACGTTGTCGTTTTTTTCCAGAAAGAGAAATTTCACATTTTCCTGCTGTATTATTCTACGATTTACTTTACTTTTCTAAATTTTTTGTGCAAAAATGAATGTGCTGATTTACTTTGAATGTAACAAAGTACATCAATATTGAATATAAAATAATTCTGTTAACTGAATAACTACAATAATAATGTAATGATAATTAGTAATAAGAAAATAATCATTTTATGGAGGCAAATGCAGCGTTTTCACTTTTACAGGGAAATTCCCCCGAGAAAGGGGAAAATAAGGAAAGTAGGAAGGATTCCGGTCATGCCGTGGAACGAAGGGGGAAAAGGGAAAAATAAGAGAAGAATTAATTTACAATAAATAGCTCGTTGAATGTAACAAAGTACATCAAAATTGAATATAAAATAATTCTGTTAACTGAATAATAATTAGTAGTGATAAGGTAATTATTTAATGGAGCCAGAAGCAGTGTCCACTTTTGCGGGGAAATTCCCTGAAAAAGGGGAATTATAATCTCGGAAGGGGAAAAATAAGGGAAAAGGGGAATTTGGAAGTAATGCTTTAATATTCTGGCACGGAGGGGGGAAAGGGAAAAGTAAGGGAGAGGAAAATTTAGGAATAATATCTTGTATTTTTCAAATACAAAGGAAGGGAAAAAAGGGGAAAGTAGGGCCCTCATTAAGGGGAAAAATTGGAAGTAGAAATAGCATTGTAGGTTAGTAACAACCTTTGTTGTTACATTCGCTCAGCATGTCCGTATGATCTTGTCTTTTGGCTGCCCATCGATTTCTTGACAATTAGATTATATATTTAAATCAGATTAGAATTAACAAGATTTGCTGAAAGTTTCGCACGTTCGGCAAACACCTTTTCCTTGCTGTTTGTTCACATTTGAAGGCTGGAAGTAGAGTTTGAAAATTAACAAAGTCCTATCCAAAACATGGCGGACGAGAAAAGCGTCTCTCAGTTGTCTGGTTCACATTCCACAGTTTCGCCGTCTCAGGCCAAAACTTCGAGTTCCCTAGTAATTTGCAATATAGGTATTCTTTTACAATCAATTATAAAAATTTGACTATTTGCAGAAACCAAATTACTCGCTCAAGTTCACGCTTGCGGGACACACGAAAGCCGTTTCGGCGGTCAAGTTCAGTCCAAACGGAGAATGGCTCGCCAGTTCGTGTAAGCATTCCACATTTAACGTTTTTACTTACTGTGAAATCTTTTAACGTCTATTCATCAGTTAATGTCTAGTGTAAATTTACTCTAGTTAAACTATAGTAAATCTTTACTTGGTTCAAGTTTAACATTTTTTAACCAGCTGCTGATAAACTGGTAAAAATCTGGGGAGCCTATGATGGCAAGTTCGAGAAAACAATTTCTGGACATAAACTGGGGATCTCAGACGTTGCCTGGTCGTCTGACAGCAGACTGCTTGTTTCTGCCAGCGACGACAAGACCCTAAAGATTTGGGAACTTAGTTCAGTAATAGTTTTTGACTTCATGTTTTTTTTTATTATTTCACAATTTTAACTTTTGGTTTCGTTTTCTAGGGAAAGTGCATGAAAACCCTGAAGGGCCACAGCAACTACGTTTTTTGCTGCAACTTCAATCCGCAGTCGAACCTGATCGTCTCGGGATCAGTAAACAAACAAATTTGCGTTTTTCTTTTAATTTTAAATATTATTTAATTTCTCGTTTTTTTGTAGTTTGATGAAAGTGTCCGAATTTGGGACGTCAAGACTGGAAAGTGCCTTAGAACTCTGCCAGCACATTCTGATCCCGTTTCCGCCGTCCACTTCAATCGGGACGGTTCGCTGATCGTCTCGTCCAGCTACGATGGTCTTTGGTAAAATTTCCATCTAGTCTCTAACCAGAAAAACAGAAAAAATTTAATTTTGTTGCGAATATTTTAGCCGAATATGGGACACTGCTTCGGGTCAGTGCTTGAAGACGCTTATCGACGACGACAACCCGCCCGTCTCGTTCGTCAAGTTCTCGCCCAACGGCAAGTACATTCTCGCCGCAACGCTGGACAACACGCTGAAGCTATGGGACTATTCAAAGGTATAAACTATCGTCAACCTCAATTGCAGAGGTTTCACGAACTAATTCTTTATAATTTTAGGGGAAATGTCTGAAAACATACACGGGCCACAAGAACGAGAAGTACTGCATTTTTGCAAACTTCTCCGTTACCGGAGGAAAGGTATTAAATTAGTTTAAAACTAAAGTGTATCGTTTTTAACTTTTCATTAACGCAGTGGATCATCTCGGGTTCGGAAGATAACATGGTCTACATTTGGAATCTGCAAACGAAAGAAATCGTCCAGAAACTACAAGGCCATACTGGTACTTTCCATTAATCCTTGTAATTTAGTTAATTCTTATGAATTTATGGTTTCTCTATGTTTGTAGACGTCGTGTTGTGCACTGCGTGCCATCCTACTGAGAACATTATCGCTTCTGCCGCTCTGGAAAACGACAAAACCATTAAACTGTGGCGTTCAGACACGTAAAACCAAGTAACTTTTCTGCAGATCACGAGTCTTATTTTTTTGCTTTTTTTCCGTTGTACCATTCATGATTAATAAATACATGCCCCGGAAAATTTCTTACTGGAATAGTAGTCTTCGTTAATAGATTTAATCATTTACTTATTTATATCTTTATCGTACAGCGAGTTGAAGAAGTAGAAGAATTTGTTTGATATTTTACAGTGAAATGCTTGCAAATCTCGTTTTTTGTTTTCAGTCTTGCCTTAAGTCACAGATAAAATCTCTCGAAGAGATCAGTTTTAGATCACGGTTGTAGAACAAGAAGCGTCTTCTCACTTGTAGGACATGTACGTTCTTTCGTCGAGGGATTTACATTGGTTATCGGGTTTTAACAGTTTCACATCGGGTTGCACGTTGTTGTCAACTATTTACATTTTCATTTATCATGAGAGTTAGTTATGTTCTATTAGCAAGAATGAATACAAGGAGACGTAATACTACTGAAGTACGAACGCATTTTCTTCGAGCTACTTCTTGCTATGATTAAAATGTACAACGAAACACTAGGATTATACACTGAAGTTTATTTAAGACAATTTACAAAAACCAAAATAAAATCCAAACTTCAAGGGCGGCAACCCTGGCGAGTCTTGTGCAAGACGGCTCGTCCGGCTGCGGAGAAGCTGGGTGTCCTCGGGATGGTGGGGGGACGAGGAGCCGAGCGTTGTATGGTCTGCGGCGCGTTCAAATCCCCCAGGAACCGGCCTGGCCTTGAAGATGTTACTAGAACACATAAAAATAATAGAATTAAAATTTAAATGGATAACGCAAAACTTTGAATACCCGGGCGCCCAGCAATCCTCGTCCCGGATTCGTCTCCGCAGCACAGGTCCGGCGGATGGGATCCTTGAGGATCTCGAACCTGCATAGACAAGAAAACAAATTTATCTTAAATAGGATAACCTAATACGTGAAATCCTAGTTTACCTGTCGTCTGCCGTGAGGACTCACCAGCAGCCTAGAAATGCAACACGGAAATGTTCAATGTTATTCAAAGGTCTGTAGTCTATTTAATGTTTTCATTATTTATGCTCTATTATATATATCTAACCTTCAATTGTTATTTAATTTGAAGTCATCCTTACACCGGCGATCCTTCGAAATCTCCAACAGAACGAGATCTTCGCCGGGCTGCAGATCCTGAAAGGCCTGAGAGGCCTGAAAATGAAAAATAATAATTCAATTCAGTAAAACTAGACATGAATTGACTACGCAGGATTATTGAATTAAACTAAAGACGCTAAGATTGGTATTATATTAAGGTACAAAAGAGTAATTAAAATTGGATTTACTTGCTAGGCTGTCCTCGGTAGCATCAAAACTGGTTACTTCGATCCTTGGCAAGTTCATGGTAGATTTAAAAATTCGGCGGAGCAAAAAAAAAAAAAAAAAACAATCCTAAAAACTGTATTAAAAACTGAGAATTTTCGTGGACGACTGCATCATTCAGTACAGTGACCAGTCTTATTTACACCTGTATAGGCGGTGGTATTTGGGAGCAAAGGAATTTGCATTCAAATTTTACATTTAACCCATGTAAAAAAATTTGCAAAATTTGTAAGCTTCTACTTGTAACTTAGATAATGAGCTTATCTAATGGCTTAGGAAATTAAGGAATTCAGCCAGCCAAGTGATAATTCAGATTCAATTAGATTTAATAGTATTAATTTCGAAGACTCTTTTATGGGGATTCAGTTTTAAGAATAATAATAAATTAAAAGACTGTTAAATTTATAGTGTTATGTTAGTATGATAGACTATTTCGTCGACGTAATTTTGATGCTATTTGCTTAGTTCATTGAACAGAAATTCTCAAGAATCATGAATTTTCATCTTTTTGCTATTTAAATGTTACTAATCCTTGGAATAATGGATAAAGTAATGGTAATAATAATACGAATGCGGCTCACTATTGCCATGGATTCTTTTATTAACTGTTATAGCAAGATTCTTGTTCAAGAATCTTCATTAAAATTCCATAGGCAATTTTCAGTAGTGATTTTTTCCCAGCAGGCAAGACAGTATGAACCCGAAACTTTGGGTTTACAGAGCCCTGAAAGAGGGAAAATTGGGTCTCCAAAGGGATACATAAGGGAAAAGGGAAATAAGTAAATTTTATATCTGAGCAAGGAGGACAACAGGGAAACTTTGGGTTTACAGAGCCCTGAAAGAGGGAAAATTGGGTCTCCAAAGGGATACATAAGGGAAAAGGGAAATAAGTAAATTTTATATCTGAGCAAGGAGGACAACAGGGGGAAAAGGTGCCTTCAAGTGAAGGGGGGAAAAGGGGAAAGAAAAGTCTCTTAAGGGGAAAAGGAAAAACTAGAAGTGGAGACACTTGACTAGCTCCTGGTCACTGCAAAGAGACACACTGTTACTTACCAACATAAATTAGAGAAATATCACGTCACAAAATAAAATATTATCCTAAGACTAAAGTATAACTGCTAAGCAGCACTGACTAGGACATGTTGTCGTAACGGTAAAGACCACAGGTTCTCACGAGTGATGCAAAAATCGCAAAGAAACATGTGTTTCATTAAGACAGGAAACATTTGGGCGATTGTTTCTTGGATTTCGGTCCTCGTCTTGTCGAATGACAGTACGAACGAACTTTGAAAATCTGACCTCCAGCTTTGACCTTTACGTTGAAACCTTCAAAGATGATCTTTTACCTCTGATGACCTTTGACTTTGAACCTGATATAGTACGATCCTTGACGAAAGTGCTTAGTTACTAGTTACTATTG
This sequence comes from Eulimnadia texana, assembly GCA_002872375.1. Classification (NCBI taxonomy): domain Eukaryota; kingdom Metazoa; phylum Arthropoda; class Branchiopoda; order Diplostraca; family Limnadiidae; genus Eulimnadia; species Eulimnadia texana. The sequence goes on from NKDA01000001.1 coordinate 18,659,363, forward strand.
AGATTCCGGGGTGTAAATACAACGCTTTTACCAAATGCAAATTTTGTTTCGTCAGCTTGTTTCGGTTTGTGGAACCCGAACCGCTTTAAGTTTTCATGGTTAGTTAGTAAATGTGGCTTTGACAAGGATTCTTGGTATGATTTAAAAATTCTAATTACAGTTCCAAATCTGATACGTAGATAATAAGCTCCACTGAATCAGAATAGCTGAAGAATTAACACGATTAGTTTAATAAGGGATCTAGTAAGTAATAAATATTTGAAGTCGTTACAATTGTTCCATCCTGATCGAACTTTCGAACTTGAGAATTCAGACTCGTTTCGAATAATGGAGTGTCACTGAATCTGCTCAACCGACGTAAGATTCTATTAACTACATTTGAACCCAAATATTCGACTAATACTCTCATCTATTTTCGTAATTTCAGTACTCAGCAGAACTTTCCTTAACGTTTCTGCCTCGTCGTTTAGTTCTTGTAAAATCAGTTAGCTTGTTTCAGCTACAGTTATATTCAGGGATGGCAATGAACTACCGGTTCGATGAGGATGTCGAAGACGAACTCGCAGAACTGAGGCAATCGAGACGTCTCTTTCGACTTGTTCGCGGGAATCGTGACAGGTCCTATGTGCTTGCTGACTCGATCCAAGGTATACTTACCGATATAGCAATTACGAACTATGAAAATCTCTTGCTTTATTATGTGCTTATAGGATATACCTACCGTGTTGACTATCGTGACTTGCATGGTGTACACCTCAGATGCACGGAGTCTGATACCCTGGGCTGCCAGTCAAGTTTGGTTATTTTCGGTGATCAACATGAGGTGAGCCCGGAGCATAATCACAACGCTGATCCTCTTGAAATATTTAGTCGCATCTTGGAGGAATGCAGACTGATCGCTAGGGTCACACGAAGGCCTTCGAGACAGGTTTATGAAGATGAAAGAATACAGCAAGTCTTTTGTAATTTTTGCACTCTAAGAGGTTTGATACTACAACTTATTTGTTGTTGTTTAGGCACATTCGAGAAAACTTGATTCGCCGAGGCCTGCGACCCAGAATGCGACAACCAAGACACGCTACACAGCCCAGATCTTTACAAGGAATTGATCGTCATGGGTATCTTATAGCGTATTTGGTTCTTCAAAAAATTTGTTCAGTGTGAAACATTTTTGTAGATTTGACTCTCTCTACATTACAACAGGCAGAGACTAGCGCAAGTTCAGGGTAATCCGAGGCTCAACAACTAGGTCAGTCTCAACCAGAGATTGTAGGAAGAGGAGTCCAGTCCAGCCAAGAAGCACTGGTAGCCGAGTTTCAGCAACTAGCCAAGTCTGAGCCCGAGGTTGTAGGAACAGACTCCAGCCAAGGAGTCGAGCGAGGCGAGACTCAGCAAGTAGCGGAGTCCGAATCTGGGGTTGCGGGAAGAGTAGTCCTAGTCCAGCTAAGAAATCCAGCGAGCCGAGGCAGCAGCTAGCTCAGTATGAACCCGAGATGTCGGAAGAGGATTCCAGAGCAATCCAGAAGTCCAGCGTGAAGTATCGGGGGCTTGCGTTCTACACCGAACAACAGAAGGCAGCTCAACAAACCCATCACTCATCGAACTCCGAAAGTTAAGAACATCGTTCTTTGAAGGTCCGCACGCAAAACATCAGAGTCCGAAGCAATGTTATTTCTCATCTAATTCAACAGGTCTCTTCAGAACTCAGAATCAGCAAGAAACTTCCAGCAACCTGGCATCAGAATCACCTCCAGCAGCGACTGCTTCGATGCCAGCTGTGCTTAAGCGCAAACGGCTAACACGGACCCAGCGAAGAAGACTTAAAAAAACAGCGAGCAGCTATGGAAGGTAGTCATAATCAAGGTAATAAGTAGCATAGCAACTAGTCTATTTAAACTTGCATGCCCGTTCATCCTAATTATTCTTCTGAAACTCAGGATCCCAATGAAGAAATGTCGACACGGAAATTGCAGGGAGGTTTCTCCCTTGTAAATCCTGCGAGGACCGGGAAAATTCTGGCCCACGGAAACAGAAGATGTTTGCAAGAAAGCAGACGACGAGCTTATCCTTTGCCTCATCCGACGAGACGAGATACTCTTCGCATTGTACCATTAATCAGATTGGTTTGATATGTTCAAGGACTTCTACTTACTACGTAACTTAAAACTTTGATCTTAGTACGCACAATATTACTCTGTAACCACATGCAAATAAACTCGTACTTTTATTTCTTTGAATAATTTCATTTTTTCATTCCAGCAGTCACAGAATGATCCAAATTTAGTAATAAAAGGAACTAACTGCGAACGAAATAAGCGCCGAGTTGTAATGGAGGGTTTTTCAAGTAAATTTATAGGCTACAGTTATCACTGACTACAATCATTTTTAAGAAGAAGTAACAACGACAAGTATTAACAGGGCCGCCCAGAGGTTTCGTGAGGCCAGGGGGCAATAGTCAAACAGGGGCCCCTCATTAGCACATAGCAAGAGAAACCGTAGCACTAGGACAGGGGCCCCTAGAATGTTGGGGCCCCGGGGCAATAGTCAAACAGGGGCCCCCCATTAGCACATAGCAAGATAAACCCTAGCACTAGGACAGGGCCCCTAGAATGCTGGGGCCCGGGGCAGATTGCCCCTTTTGTCCCCCCCTCTGGGCGGCACTGAGTATTAATCCTTGCATTCTTCTGCGTTTCCAGATTGACAAAATAGCTCTGGAAAGTCTGTTGCAACTACTGAATATTGCAATTCATGGCTGCTTACCCCCCCCCCCATTTCCAAGTAATTATTCCAGGAATTTCTTCGTATTTTAGACAGTCTAAGGCAATCCGGAAACTTGTAAACTAAAAAAGTTGCTTTTAGCTGATTCTACTACCGCTAGATGGCGTTGAAGGACAAACCGTCGCCACAATCCCATGTGACGTAAAGAGATCAAAATTTGCAACGATTCTGATTTAAGCGGCAGGGAGAGTCGGCAAAGCAGCAGTAATATCAACTGTATTCTCTCCTTTATTTGAGATATTTTTAAATTAACTGTTCAACAAGTGGCCATAGTTTTATGCCCGCGGAACTTTAAAGTTCTTTGAACCCCAAGAAAAGTATGAAATCAATTAATCTTCCTCTATTGATAATAGGAGTACTTACTGCTGCTATTGAATTTCAGATATCTACAAGTACAGAGTTGATTTCATTAAAGAAATACCAAAATGCCCGATATTACCATAACGGTGAAAACGCTCGACTCGCAGAACCACAGTTTTATCGTTTCGTCCGAGGTAAATCAAACTTTTATCTACCTGTCATCTTAGACGAAAATAACGTTTTTGTTTCAGGCAACAGTCAAAGAATTCAAAGAGACCATTGCGGGGGACGTTGGAGTTACAGCAGACACTCAGCGATTGATTTACTGTGGCCGAGTTCTGCAGGACGACAAACCACTTTCCGAATACGGTAAAACGCAGCACTTCGTTCAAGTCTCCTAAAACATGGTTAAGTATTTATTTTTATTGCAGACTTAAATGGAAAAGCTGTACATTTAGTTCAGCGCGCCCCTCCGTCCATTCAGCCGCAGCAGACTCCTCGCCCACAGTCCTCGGCCCCTCGAGAAGCTCCGCGAGCCCCCCACGTTCACGTTCATCAGTTCAGGCATCGTTTTCAGGGAGCTCCTCATTTCCCTGGTCTGAAATATTCACAAATCAGTATTTCCGCTTTCAGTTTTCCCCTTTTCCCCTAAAAGAGGGCACGGATTTCCTTTTTACTCCCCTTCCACTGTAGGTATCAAGTATCCTTTTCCCTGATATCAAGCTATACTTCTTTGTTTTCCCCTCTTTTTTCCCTTTCAAGATCCAGTTTTCCCCTTTTGTAAGGGAACTTCCCTGCATAGTGGAAGCACTGTCGTAAATTTTAACATTTTTCGTTTTAATTAACCCGAAAACCTTGGAAATTTTTCAGACAACTTCCCCGTCGGTCCGAGTTCCATATTGCGTTTAAATACCGCTCGCCGAATGCTGGAAAGTTCCTCGGAAACCCTGAACCGCATCGGAGGAAATATTGCGGGACCCGAAACCGAAAACCTGGGACCTCGCGAGCCGGAAGTCAACCAGGGGCAACCGTCACGATGGACATGACAGTCGAGGGCTCGTTTCCTATTAATGTTGATTTACCAGTTGCTCAAGCCGCTACTGCAGCTGCAATTGCAGCTGCGTTTTCAGCCGCCCAGGCTATGGGGTAAGAGTCATTTGCAAAAAACTCAGTATAAAGCTAAAGTAGAAAGGTAAAATAAATTTTTCTGCCATTTTAAGTGTTACTCCGCCAACTACAGCTCCTTCAGCCGCTCAACAAAATGAAAGTCAGCAGCCTGCGACTCCTTCGGCTCCTGCAGCTCCTGCAGCTTCGGTCCCTGGACCGCAAGAGCCGTCTGAAGGTACGAATCGGAACCAAGGGCGGACCGAGACCCGCAATCCTCGGGTTTCGGTCTTTGCTGATGTTATCGAAGACGTCGAGCGGATCCAAAATGACTTGAGACCTCACCTTACCTCTGTACGTCAGCTGCTTAGGGACGATCCCAACTTTAATGACAACAGAGAAGCCGCTCTACGAGCCCAGCACACTTTCAATAGGGTTTACTTAAATTAATAATATTTAATTTTAATTGATATTATAAACTTAGTTAATTAGGTCTCAGAGTCGTTGCATTATTTGGGTCATGCGTTTCATGCACTTAGCGACTTGTTTGTTGACTGGAGCCAAAACCCTCCTCGCGAAGTCCGAGCCAGGCCTTTGGTGTTGCAGCAGACTGCAGTATTGTCGGCAAATATTCCTGTTGCCGCTGCGCTTGGAGATCTACGACATCAACATCATCAACAGCAGCAGCAGCAGCAGCAGCAACAACAACAACAACAACAGCAACAGCAAACGGAGGGGCAGACCCAGCAACAGCAGCAACAACAGACTCAACAACAGCAACAACAACAGCGTCAGTCGCAGGAAAATAATAACGTTCCTCTCGTTGGTGGAGAACCCGTCGGGCCTCAGGTAGTTTTCACTGTTGTGTTGTATTGTATTACAGCAGCTGTACTGGCTATAACTACTAGTAGTTGGTGTTTATGATACAAGTAGTAGCAGTAGTAATAGTAGTGGTACTGGAAGCAGTGGTGGTGGAGGCTGTAGTGGTAGGAATAATAGCAAGTAGCACTAGTAATAGTGGTGGTGGTAGTAGTAGTAATAGTAGTAGTAGTAGTAGTAGTAGTAGCCGTGGAAGTAATAGTAGTAGTAGTCGTGGAAATAGAAGTGGCGGAGTAGTGGTAATAGTAGTAAAAATTCTAGCAGCAGCAGTAGTGTACGTAGTGGTGGTAGTACCAGTAGTGGTAGTACTAGTAGAGGGAGTAGTAGTAGTACAAGTAGTAGTAGGGTATTGTCAGATGTTGTATTAGTACTGGTAGTAGCAGTGGTAGTTAAAGTAGTAGTAGTAGTGGCCGTAGTAGTGGCGGTTGAAATGGTAGTAGTAGTAGTAGTAATTGCAGCAACAACAGTAGTATTAGTAGTAGTGATAGTACTAGTAGAGGGAGTAGTAAGTAGTACTAGTTACTAGTAGCAGTAGTTGTATTGCCAGAAGTAGTAGCACTGGTAGTAGCAGTGGTAGTTACAGCAGTAGTAATTGTAGTAGCAGTAGTAGTAGTGAAACTTTCAGTAGCATTTGTGGCCATAGTAATTTGCCAATTTACTAACTGTTTATTTTCTTCGCTAGTTTCCTTCGGCGTTCGGTCGGCTGTTGATGGGGCCTCACGTCATTCGCGGCGGAGCCCCAGGCACTGGAGCCAGGCCTCGGGTAGCTTTCCACAGCGGAGGCAACATCGCTGCCGGAGCCTACGTTTCTCCAGTCATGTACATGGAAGTTCGCCCACAGGACGGCTCGGATACCGGAGGTAAAAACAAAAACTAAACTTCATATTTAGTAGTAGTAATATTAGTAATAGTGATAGTACTAGTAGTAGTAGTAATAGTAGTAGTAGTTATAGTAATAGTAGCAGTAGTAGTAGTAGTAGTAGTAGCAGCTGTACCAATACTATTAATAATATTAATAATAATACAGTATTTTTTATGAATTTACTATTAGTAAGTATTATCCGATGTATTATTTTAACTTCTTTCTAGCAATGCCGTTCCCTCCGCCCATGCCGCAGACCAGCCAGTTCGACCCTCTTTTGCCGTGCTCGTCGAGGCATTTGCAGAATCTGCAGCCGGCTTGGGCCCGCGACCAGCAGAGAGGTCCGCAAGGCCAGTCCGCCGGGATGGGAGCCCCGCAGCCTGCGTCCGCAAGCAACAGTCAACCTGCCGGGGTCCGTACCGATGCGGGAAGAGGTTTTGGAGACTTTTTGATGCACCTCATGAATCAGGTTCGTTGAGTTAAACTTAATTTACATTATATATTTATTTCTTTTTTATTGTATATTATTATTAACTATTAATTATTATTTATATGTTATATTGTTATTTATGTATGAAATTTGTTATTTAATATTGTACATTATTATTAATTATTCTATATTATTTTGTATTATGTTTTCTTCTCTTTGTTTTATAAATCATAAACTTATTATTAATTATTTTCGTAATATTTAGCAGCAGCAGCAGGAGGGCTCGACACCCAGTGTTGCAGAAAGAGGGGACACTCTACAGGAGCTTTTCCGCAGCGTCTCGTCCGAAGTTGTGAACGCAGTCAGCGGGCAACCAACCGGTCGGACCGTCGGGGAGTTCTTCCGAACTCTCTCCGATGCCACCCACCAGCCTGGAGAATCCATCATAGTCGATTTGCTGATCAATATTGTAATTAAAGAAATGGAGTAACTTAATTAACGTATTAATTTATACACTAGTTAAGTAATTAATTGTTACTGTACTTTATATATTATTTAATATAGTAATTCATTTTTATATGGTAATTTAAACAGACGAAACAGCTTAATTAACATATTAGTTCATACATAAAGTAATTATTTATTGTTATTCTACTGTATTTGCTATAATTCTATTATATTACTGATACCGTATAATTATTTATTAAGTAGTTTTTAAACACAATAAAAACGAAAATAATATAAATTACAGGTCTGAATATATATGATTATAAATATTTACACAGTTTAAATAGCGTGATATTAACTTTACCGTATAATGCTTTATTGAACAGTTGTTAAGTTCTATTGGATGTATAGAAACGTAAATTACAGATTTAATGTGTGGCTGTGTGTTTAGATGGACCACATATCGTTTACGGATTTGATGGCCATCTTTTTCGGCCAGACATCAGGTCTGAACAACCTGCAGCCGATAATGGCCAATTTCATCCGCACCAGTCTGTTGAACGGGGGAGACTTTTCTGAGGACTCGATTCGCCGGGGAGTGTCCCGACTCGTGGACGAAGTCGTACCCCATCTGGGAAATCTCGCTGTATTGCAATATCCCATTGAAATCAACTGAATAAATTTACAAACAATATTTTGGTTTCATAGAACGAATCAAATCTCGTCCCCGACGTCCACTTTGTCGCTACCGTTGCCCGTTTGCTCGAGCAGCAGCTGCGGGAAATCGTTCAGCTAATCGTGGTACCTGGTAAATACATTTTTTCAGTTTTTCAACTCGTAACTGAAATCCTGGGAGATGTTGAAATTATATATGTATATTTTAAAGGAGAAAATCCAAACTTTGGGTCTCTGCTAATGGCGCGTCTGAATCAGCTGTTCCAAGAAGTGATTGCGCTGATTCTGATGTGCCTGAGTGATGGAGTGGCAGGTCTTGAACGAATCTTCACGTCTCAGATGGTAAACTTTCCATTCCTCTACTAGTTTTCCAAAAAATGAAATAAATTTTTTCCTCGTTATTCTAGCGATCCTTTACGGGAGGAGCCACTAATCCTCTTCTTCAGCAGCTGACGCTGCAGCTATCGTTGGACAGGTTCCGTCAGTTGGTCTCTCGGGTGGACGTGAATCACTTCCGACCGATCCTGTCTCGTCACGTCTTGAACCAGGCCAGCGGAGAAGCCTGGCTGGCCGAGAGGAACCGCCTCAGAGAGGAGGCCCAGCAACCCGGTACCAGCTCCTCCGCCCCACAGGATCAGCTGCAACCTATGGAAGTGGATAACACGGAAACCTGCACATCAGCAGCTCACACAAGTCGCTTGGAAAGACTGAGAAACCGTCCTGCTGGACAACAAGTTGCCGCAGAAGAAGATGGACCTGTTCCGGTGGTAGTTGGATCCCAGCAGTGGCATAATGCAGTCCCTCAGGTTTGTAATTTTATTTTGCTTTTAAATGATTGGTTCTTATGTTCAAAACTTGTTTTGATTCGCTAGGACTGGATACCGACTATGACTCAGGACATCCAGCGTCAGACTCGTCCTGGAACGAAGCCGAGCCCTTTGAGCGACGCCTATTTGTCGAACATCCCATCCAAGCGACGCAGATTGGTCGTCGAGGGTAGGCCGTCATCCAATCCCAGGCAACTGATACAAGGTAATTCCACCAATCATGTTATACGGCGCGAAAATTTTAGTGGTGTGTTTGATATGTGCGAAGATAATTTGGACCGAGCGCTTCGTGTCGCCAATATCACGCCAGCAGCAGCTCCGGAGGAAATCGCAAGAGCTGCTGGCGAAAACGTCGAAATCCTGGACGCGGTCCGCACTGCTTCCCGACCCCTGGGACGCAGGCGACTGGAAAATAACCCCGATAACGACACGGAGCTTTTCCCCAATGCCAACAGATTCTTCGGACCAGACGAGTGAAAACCAGAAAGGGAAAATCCCCCCCAGTCTCTTGGAAAAGTTTTTTTTTTTTCTCCATGAGTTTACGTTGGAAGTTCGAAACAAAGAAGTTAAAGAAACATATGTTTTTTGGAATATGCAAAGAAAGAAAATTCATGGATTTACTGTAATACAATAACTGAAGTAACAAGGACAATTTTGTCGTATGGAAAAAATCCTGGAACGGAAATTGTGGAAAGCTGCGGTTGGGACTAGGAGCAGCTTCGTATAAGGGAATAGGAATTCCCCAAGGATGGTTGTATGGAAAGTGTTACGATAAACTCACTGACTGAGGGGTTATTCAAGGTTTGCAGGCATGGTGGCAACCCAAATTTCCAATGAGAAGCTCCGCACTGGGCTGTTTACAACGACCAATTGTTCTGGAAATAACCCTCAGGTTATTTATGCGCCAACATGCCTCGCCTCGTGCAGCACACACAAAAAAAATCGCCCACAGAAAATAGGATTTTCACCCAAAACAAGTGCTGTTTGCACGAAAATGTCGAGCAGTGAGTTGCACATGGAATGTAATTACCGGAAATATTATTTTCCAACAACTTTAATTAATTCAGCGAAATTAGCGCAACTACGCTAGTGCGATTTGTTGAGAGATAATCGCAACATCTCGAAAAATAAATCACCTGTTAGTCTTAAGGTGAAATAATCAATTGGAGTGTATTCTTGAGAGACTCTTCTACTGTGCAGTTATAAAATTAATGAATCTTAATAGAAACTGTAATTTTGGTGGATTGCGCAACTTCTGTTAGTGTGATCTGTTGAGAGAGGGTCGCAAAATCTTGAAAAACAAATCACCGATCAGCCTTAAGACAAATTAATGAATTAGAGTCTATTTTTAAGACATTCCTCTATTGTCTGGTGCTAAGATAAGGAATGTATAGCAAGAATTGTAGTTTTGGTGGATTACGCAAGTTCAGCTATGTTGCGCAACGGACTTCGAATTTAATCGCCTATTGGCCTTGAAGTAAAATAACGAGTCAGAGTATGTTCCTAACAGTTTCTCCTATAACCTGCATGTATATTTGTTGAATTTTGATGAAAACTGTAATTTTGGTGGATTACGCAAAATCCGGCTGTTTGGGGTCCGCACGTGTTGCGCGCCATGTAAAGCCCGCGCGCTGCAAATGAAGGTTTTTCGTATGAGCCACCTCTCACCGGTATCCAACTCTATACACGAGCACCGAAGAGAAAGTGGGTTAGAAGGACAAAGACCTGCTCTTGACGACATTCAAACAGTTCTTTTTTTCTCTCTCTCTCTCTCTTTTACTTCTGCGTAATTTTTTTGGGAAATTTTTCCTCCCCTTCGAGGATTTTACCTTGAAGTTCGTTTGTTACTCTTTCCTGTTAAAACCTAACAAACACAAAAAAAACACGTTAAAAAATTCAAAAACCTAACCCTTTTAAATCAAAGTTACCTGTAAATTACAAATAGATTTGTAATATTACGTTTAAATGGGGTTACGGAATAGTGCGCGTCTGGTTCACGGTCCTGCCACTAGATGGCGATAGCATAGAAGGTTCACTGACCAATTTCTAGGGTATAGAGTGAAACTTTCTAACGTGACTGATGTTAGATTAGAAATCCTATCTCGCAACGAAGGTGACGACCCTTACGAAATTTTAAGTACTTCGTTATGGAAATCAACTATTTAAACAATGAATTTCAATCTTGGTTTAAGGCTTTATAGTCATGATATCTGATAAGAGAAGAAAAATCTGTAAATAATTTGAAGGTAATGGAAATATTGGTTAGGGGAATAATGTTGTAACAGTGATCGTGATCGTGAGTGTTGCCATTGTATCCTCTAGTGGCGACCTATTTCACGGTCGCTGACTTATTTTGGCTTGTCAAACGAACGCACTTGACTCCGGGAATCAGGTTTTTTCTCCCTGGACTTTTTGCTGTTTCTCTCTGAACCCCTTTCCTTCATTCTGAGCAAAAGTAAAAGTTTTTTTTAGAGATTTTTAGTTTGAATAAAAAAAGATTTTCGCTCTTTTGTAGCGGGAAGAATATAACTTGTTTCTTTTTTTCGGTGGATACTATTTTTATGGGGGAAACGGAAAAAGAAAATATTTTGTTAACGAACAGGTTCACCGACCTTCGTTGGTGAAATGAGGACAGTCTTTGACCGAGACCGTCACTTTCTCTTTCTGCACCTTTTTTTAAAAAAATATATAACTATTACGTTTGTTTCACATATTATAAAGAATCTGAGTTAAACTTATCTAAATAATATCACGTAAATTTGTAAGTGAAATATTAGCGAACCTGGAAAGTCTGCCATGTTTGGATGCTCTATTTTTTTATGTTTCAAATGGCACTGAAAACAAATGAGCAACGCATTTTTCAGGATTTTTTTCGGAACGAAATTTTGCTCTGGTTTTACGAGATATTAGACTCAGAACCTACTTGACCTTTTGGCAAATGTTGCAAAATATAGAAAGTTTCCACTTGCAGTCAAATAACCGAAATCGCAACATAGTTAAAGGTCAAGTACAGCCCTAAAGGGAACCTGGACTGGCTTTAACCAGTCACATCGAAAGAACACGCCCTACAAGGCGTGCTCTCGGTTGTAGCCCATTTGAGTTTTGCTTGGATATGTACTTTCACCGACCTCTTTTTGGACGCAAAAAAAAAACCTCCAGCAAGGGCTGCGAACTTCATGAATCCCTGAGGATCCTTGCTGGAGATCCTGGAACACTTGTAATGTGTGGGAGTATGCTCGTAAGACTTCCCGACCCTACTAAAGTAATTGTAAAATCCTGTACTCTAGTTTGTATAGTCCTAGAGTATTGGTAGGTCTTACCAGACCGTTGCATTGATCTATTTTTGGTAGAGATTTTGTTTTTTGAGTGATCATAAGCGGCGGGGTGCTGTTGAACAGTGTAGTTGTTGACGCAATGCATGGAAGAGGGGGAGAGAGGGGGTTGGCATCCCCGCACGTTGGGTTGTTGAGTGAATTGAGGCCATCAGTCCACTTTCATCGGTGCTTTGTATGTCTCATCCACGCCATAGTCCTGAAATGGGAACGTGCGGTCGTTGAACGGACAACTTCATTTTCGATAGAGGTCAAGAATAACTGACAATTTTCAGCAACACAAACGGGTTGGGCGATAAAACAAACCTCCCTTCCCCCACCCTCTCCCACGCCCTCTCTCTTCACTCCCGCAGGATCGATCCTTGGCGAAGAGCAACGAACCCATTTTTTCCCGAGTTTGGAGAAACTTAAAAGAGAACATCCAATGTAAAGACAAAGCAAAGATACCATGAATCATTCCCTGTTCTCGGAATCGCGTATCCTATGTTCTGCAGGATTTGTTGAGAACTGAGATTCGTGATCCTCACAGAAGAATCTTGATCGAGAATCCCGAGCTTGTGCTGATCACGTGATTTGTATTCTAGAAACTTCTCTGGGAAACTACCCGCAACTGATTTGTAAACAGCACCCACGCTTGCATACCCTAGATTCTACAACAGTCGTGTGGCATTAAAACTCAATCACAATTAAATTTTCATCAATTTTTTTTCTAATTTAGTTCAAATACCGAGTTCCCTAGAAACGTGTGGGATCCTTGCCGTGTTTATTTACGGGTGGAAAGATCCCTGTGGGCCTTTGTAAAATCTCCAGCGAGTCCGTGGAGCATTTGATATTGAAAGCTTCAAAAAAGAGCAGAGAGAGAAAAAGAATAGAAATATTGTGGAAGGATATTGAGGTTTTGCGTATATGTAAAAAGACCTTGACTGGGGACATTGTTCCCATTCGCTGGAGCGAGATCACTGGCCTTACCGCCTTGACACCGAACTGAAAACTCCATGCAACATGCATTCTAATCAGCAAAATTTATTGACTACTCTCACCCTGACCAATTAACTGTACTCACTATCATTACGAGTAATACGGTTCCACACGAAAAAAGTCATCAAATTTTGCCTCTCAATAACTTGACGAACCGCATGAAGAGTCTCTTTGTGTGTAGAACGTATAATTGAATTAGGTCTGTTGGAGTATCACGTTACTCTCTTTGTTACTCGGGCAGAATTACGTTCTGTGTGTAATTTGGAGTAAGAAAAAGGGGAAAGGGGGGGATTTAAATACGTGTCGTAAGAGGATTTGGCTCCTAGGGTTTCCGCTAGCAACTTCCTTCCCTATGCGCATAAGGAGGGCAGCGAAGAGTTAAGGGAGCCCCTGTCTAACCCGTACTCTTGTTACTGAAGATACTAAAGCGCAAAATGGTCAAAGCAGATAAGAAGATCAAGTAGGTCTGTAAGAAGGAATGCACCCTACCTACTGACCTACCTTTCCGGTGGTCTGTTGCAAGTGAAGTTGATCAGCTGATCTAGACCTTGCCCCGGGGTCTTAACAAGCTGTTCGGGATAACGGGTCTCTTTGGGTTAAACTGCCAAAGGCGGGCTACGCCTCAGTGGGCTCTCTTAGGTTTGGCTTGGCTCTTCCGCACGAATGCAGGTAGAGCAACGGTACTCTAGAACCCTATAACTGTTTCTCTGCAACACCCAGAGCCCTAGTCACCGACTTCCTAGAGTAACTCTCGTTTTCTTCGAGGAATTTCAAGTGTAAATCACCGTTAGATCTTACAGAAACAGCACCCTCATCCTAGTGTTCGCCAGCGCTTGTCTTGTTTGTAAAAGTTATCTATTCCCTGACTTGGCCGAGCGCCTTAGTCAATGAGCCTGTCCAATACGAACAAGACGAATGACGTAACACGACAGCAACCCAAACGTAACCAGATCAGCAGTGTTTCTAGTTTTGGCCTAGCACCAGAATATCCCTCCTATTTGTATCGCCTCTTAAGATATCGTAACAGAATATCAAGAGAGTAACTCGAACCAGGACTTGAGGATTCACTTTTAGAACCTAGTGGACAGGGAGTATAGATTACATGTGTCGATGTCTGCAGATCAGAAAGTCAGCACCTTGAAAAATAACGCTAAAAGGAAAGCGATGAAATTTCGTCCCTTTTAAGACAGACACATACATAAAAAAAAACCAAGTATCCAAGTTTATGAATTATTAAGATCGTTAACGTGTAAACGACCAAAGCATAGTAAATGCAGAGAAAAAGAGAGAGAGAGAGAGAGTGAAAGCGAGGTGTATCGTTGGCGAGGGGAGAGTATGGCAGTAGATATCCTCGTCTCACGGTCGTTTGGCGCAACGAACTTGTTACAATGGCTCGAGTCAATGTCCGATCAGAAAGGCTTCCCTTAGACCAAAAACAAGTGAAAGTTTCACGTTTCTTGCAACAAAACCGCGTTTTTTACGTCAAGGCACCGTTTACATCAAGCAAGAATGTTGGGACGATATGCAAGAAACTCTTCTCTTCACGAAGTTTAGCTTGTAATGTTTGTGTTCTCCTTAAGCAGCACGAGATGACAAAGCTATGGCCTCAAAGGGGGAAAAATAACTTTCCTTGCAACTTTTACCCTAAACCTGCCAATCCTTTGGTTATATATATATATATATGTATACGCTGATAGATTTTATGGGAGAGAATGATGGAAGTGAGAGTGAAGATCCTTCAGTTTCAGCTCTCCGGGTGCAACACATTTTGTAAGAAACATAAATGCTCCTCTGCACGCTCGCATTTCCTTTCCTAATAATACATCGAATGGTGTGTGCGTAAGTACGGGAACCCCGGCGCTGACCCACTTACGCCAGGCAAGTTCAAGGACCTCTGCCTGTAGTACACAGCGCCGCTGGTGGGCACCGCGCCAAGTGGGAATAGAAACTTGGCCAAACCCTTGCCTGAATCTTTTACCCCTCAACCCTCTGTCCAACCCCCTCAGTGACTAGTGCGAATATCGATTAACCCTCCCTGTGTAGCATAACCAGTATCGATTTATGAACAAAAAAAATCAATTCAAGTACTAGAGTTTTTTTTTTTTTTTTTTTTTTTAGGTTGAGAGATGAATGCACTTTATAGAAACTTTCAGTTCTTGGAGGGAAGTCAGTGGTTGGAGGAGGTGGGGATGGGACGGCGGGTGTAGGCACTTTTTAGAAACGGGTTATGAGCCTTTTCTGTTCATTGATTCTCCGGTGCGGAGGTAGAGGCCTGTTTAGTCGTTGTCCCACTTTGCAGCTGAACAGGCGATATATTTACAGTCGGGCTGCCTTAGATAAGGTTCTCCTTGTCCAGGTTTCCTTCAGTCGTTAGACGCAGTCCAAAACATGTGCTTCGGACGTACCTAGTGTCGCATCTAACAACACAATAACAAAAACAGAAATAACAAAAGTTGCTGGAAGAGTGTCAAACTGAAGCTTTGAGGAATATCGCGTATCCAAATATCAGGTATGCAGAAATTTTATTATTTTTTAGCCATTTTAATAAAGTAGTAACTGAATTAGTAAAGCTTAGTTCCCATTGAGACAGTTAGCAGTTGTGCAGTCCCGTGATTCTCACATTCAGTTCATGTGTAAAATAAACAGTTTGTATTAGTTCTGCAAGTTCCAGCCATTCTGAATCTTTACACCTAAGAAGTCCCTCGGTACACCTCTTGTGTACAAATAGTGACGGTGAAGCGAACAGAACGCCTGTTTACACTGTTCAAGGAGTATCAGGGTTTGCTATAGGAAAATCTGAAATTCAACATGTAATTAAATTAAAGCTTACAACCTTAATGTTTATTCAGCCGACAGTGCAATGCCTTTTGGAGCGTCAGATCAATGTAGAAAGTCTTTCGTCGGCTTCCTTTAACAAAAATTGTTCAACGAAAGTTAGAAAAAGGTATCTAGGTTCGTGCGCCGGCGCGCTCATAAGATTACTTGAGTTCCAGATTTTTTTTTCTCCCTCTCTCCTACTCCCTGTCAGGGTCGGGAGGTGGTGAAAGCCCCAATTTCTCCTACAGAGGTCTACGAACTTGAGCCCGGCCCGCGACCAGACGCGTAACCATATTTTTTTTATGTGTTCTCCCTAGCTTCCCCTAGCTTCCCTTCGCACACCTCCCAAAATATGCTCAAGTCGACCTCCTTTGTCAGGTCGATATATAGAGGTAGACACACACACTGCTGTTTGCAATTGCATATGTATGAATCATCGCTTTACCCTCTCACATGTGCCACCCTGTTCCGCGTCAGAAAGAGTCACGAGTAGGCAATCGATGCATTGTGTCAGAAAAACGTAATAGCGTGAGATCCCTTTTAGTTCTCTGGTGGGGTCCCCGGGATTGCGGTGCTGAGTAGAATTGGACTAACAATTTGTTGATCTTTTGCAGCCATTATGACGGTGACGGTGGCGCTGTCGGATGCTAAAATGAGCTTATTCCAAGATTTAAAGCTCAAGCGAAGGAAAGTGGACTCGCGGTCTAGCAGTGACGGTAAACAATCTTATTTTAAACATCAGAATGTATGAAGGGTTCATAAATTCTAATTGAACTGAACAGGGGAAGGAGTAGTGGAAACTATCAGCACCTCTCCCAGCTCATTAACTGCTGACATGAGTGATACTGCTCTAATGCAAGAAGGATCTTCGGGGGAAGAGCTCTCTGGAGAAAGGTATGTACTGCTCGAATGGATTTCTGTTGGAGCGTAATCAAATTTACGGTTACCGTACCCTAGGGGTTCCCCGATTGCTCTGACAGCGACCGTGATTCTCGATACAGCGGCGATACTTTGCTGATCGACGAAAAAGACAACGGACCATCGGATTCTGGGATCAGCACTGCAGAACACAACGAATCTCTTCAGCGTTCGCCTTCCATCAAGATGGAAAATGAACTGGATAATGGATCTTCTTCCACAAATACGATTGTTAGTAGTACGAGCAATAGCAGAACGTCGTCCCCTACATCGGGTTGGACCCTACCCAAACCTCGGGTATGTTGAACGGACCTGAAGGCTTGAACGGTCTCAGACCAAGTTTGATTTGCAGCACCAGAGACCTGATCTCCAGGTAAAACAAACTGCAAAATCTGGTTTGAGCTAAAATAATGAAAAGAAATCTGTTTACAGAATGAATGGGAAGGTTTCGCCGACCAGCAGTTCCTCGTCAGCGTCCAGAGGAAGTTCTCCGTATCCCAGCCCCAACCAGACGACCCGACGCGTCCCTACGGTGGTTCTGAGCGAGTCGGGAGGCGTTAAGACTATGATATGGACTGGGCACTGGGCCGATAATCCTGCAAATACTACCCCACCGAGACCTCGGTCTACTTCTATTCCTCAGAGTCCACAGTCCAGTGGAGATTCCTTTAGAAAGTTCCCCGGCCGCTTTGAAAACGACTCTTCCATCCGGTTATCGGTTGACGGCTTGCTCAGCTTGAGTCAGTCACCGGAGAAACTGAATCCGCTGACACTGACCCTGAACAGCAACGGGCCTTTGCGTTCGCAGACGAGTCCAGCGGCTTTGTGCGGACTTCTCACTACAGCAGATCGGTTGTTCCCGTCGGCTAGCCAGACGTCGGACAGCGTCATTCAGCCAAGTAGTACCGTAATGTCGAACGGACCTAAGAACATGCTGCCTCAACAAGGTACACTCGCATCCAGAAGGTCAGACTCAAACTTGATGGACTACAACAACCTGTCCGGCCGAACTGTCATTGTGAGTGCTGGTGAGGGAGTGACTGCACATCCCAACAACGGGGTCGGACGAGTGTATACCAATGGCAGTGCCATGGAGGAAGACGAAGATGACGCACCTATGATATGCATGATTTGTGAAGACAAAGCAACAGGACTCCATTACGGCATCATCACATGTGAAGGGTAAAAACCACAACTTTCCTCCTCCACATTAACACACTTTCCCTAACTCATTTTCGCGATCTGTCCTACAGGTGTAAAGGCTTTTTCAAGCGAACAGTGCAGAACAAAAGAGTCTACACTTGTGTTGCGGACGGCAACTGCGAAATCACAAAAGCGCAACGAAATCGTTGCCAGTATTGCCGCTTCCAGAAATGTCTCCGCCAAGGAATGGTCCTCGCCGCCGTGAGGGAAGATCGCATGCCCGGTGGTCGCAATTCAGGGGCTGTCTACAACCTCTACAAAGTAAAATTTAGATTTTTACGACTTTTTTTTTGCGAACTGTATGAATTTAAATTGCTGTGATCTTAGGTTAAGTACCGAAAACATAAGAAAAACAAGAACATGGCCGCGTCTCCCGGCACCGTTGCTCACAACATGAAAAACTTCATGGAAAAGTCCCAGTTGAAAACTAACCACGAAGTGCCGCATCTTGCTAGCGGACAGATCCTCAAAGCCGCACTGACTAACCCCAATGAAGTACTTCACCTCCGGCGTAGACTCGAGGCTCCCGTCACGTCCAGTAGAGAGATTATGTACGACACAGCCATGTCCATGATGTGCAACCTGATCTACTGCGACGAGTTTGAGGACATCGCTACTCTGAAGGTACACACGCATATTTTTAAACTGTAAAATTTGTCTGCTAAAACTGAGATTGACATTGATAGAATCTGGATGAGCTACTCGATACCAAGACCGATTTGTCCGAAAAGCTGTGTCAAATCGGTGATTCCATTGTATATAAACTTGTTCAGTGGACCAAACGTTTACCTTTCTACTCTGAACTACCTGTGGAGGTAAACACGATCCGTACACTGGGTCTTGTGAAGAGTATTGTTAACAAGTTGTTGACTCTAGGTTCATATGAGACTGTTGACTCACAAGTGGCACGAGCTGCTTGTTCTGACCACCTCGGCGTACCAGGCGATTCATGGACGCCGGAGAAGTTGGACCGGGTCCGAGCCCACTGAAACTGACTTCATCGAAGAGGTTAGATTCTTAAAAAAAAACTGAAAACTGAAACTTGGGCTTAACAACCTGATTTGTGAAATGATTTAGGTGTCGTCAAACCTAGTCAAATTGCAAACTTCTCTGGCCGCCATGATGGGTAGACCACTTCCACTGGACCAGCTCAGACAAGATGTCGGCCTGATGGTGGAACGCATCACGCACGTCACCATGATGTTCCAGTGTTGTCAGATCAAGATGGAGGAGTACGTGTGTCTCAAAGTGATAGCAATGCTCACACCACGTAAGTTTTTCTAACACGTTTTACTTTAAATTACACTTTTAACCAACTGGTGTTGTGATTTGGATAGCGAAAGGCAATCGGTGCATTGAACTAGAGGCTATTCAAGACCGTTACATGCACTGCTTGCGCTGCTTCGTCGAAAAACAGTTCCCCCAATCTCCCGGTAGATTCACAGATCTCTTAAATCGCTTACCAGAAGTAAGTAACAGCCATCCAACATTTCGAAACAACAGTAAATTTCACGATGTTATTCTTCTGTTTTAGATTCAGTCTGCCGCTTCACTGTTGCTCGAGAGCAAGATGTTTTATGTTCCTTTCCTTCTCAACTCGGACATCCAAAGATAAAAAAAAACTGCCGGTGAAATGAGTTCTGGGCGATTTCTTTATGTTATAATCTTTGTTATCTGCGTTTTCTCTTAGTTTTTTTTTCTGCAATACCGATACATGGCACCAAGTGCAATCCCCGTACTTATTTTTGTGTACCTCCGTGCTCACTTTTTGTCCTGAAAATCGTTTTCTGGTGTAGGGTTCACTTCGGTGAAGAAAAATCATTTAACCATTTTCCCAGTTATTCTAATTTAAAGGAATTCTATTTTATTGAAAGGCAGCCAAATAAAGTCATTTATTTTTTTATTTCTCGGTATTTTGTGAAAAGTCTATAAATATATATTGAGTTTTTTCAAAGTTTTGTGGTATTTCTTTCTTTTGTGTTGCAAAATGGGTCTTTAGTTCTTCCCAGTGAGACTACGTCTTCTTTTTGCACTGTGAACGCAAATCGGCGAAAAAGAATAAAAATGAGGATTTTTTGGCACTTGTAAGCTAATTTTTATTTCAGTTACACACTTTTTATCATCGCATTTGCTTGAAAAATTTGAACTTTTAATGAAAGACTTGAGTGTTTTGACGAACCATTTTGACTTGGTCCTTGAAAAACTTGAAAACATCAGAAAAATTCTAGAAAAACTATTCATGAAAAAAGAGATCACTTCACTTTATAAACTAAAAATACTAGCATTCACTTTCGTAAGTCACTTGAAATCATTGTAAAAAAGAAAAACTGAGAAATTTTTGAAAGCACTGGTGTTTGGGAAAATCCTAGAAGTTTATTGCAGCAGACGGCATTTTGAGACCATCTTACGGGAAAAAGCAGCAGCTCTCCATTTCGTCCATAGTGAAGATCCACTCTCCTGCAAGGTAATAATAGATCTTTCATAATTCTTCTTGTTCGTCTCCTTTCTGCCTCCCGCAGAGTTTATATTTAAGAATGTTGAACAACTTCTTACGCAGTAAACTAAGAGATCGAGACCCGTACCCCCTGCGTTGCAGAACTTTGCTGTTTTGACAGCGAACGACTGTACAAAAATGCTATTTTTAGACCCAATTTCCACACAGTACAACTTGTGAATGTTGCTAGAAGATTCGGGGTGATTGGAGGAATGCAAAAAATTGACCTAGCGACTCACCATTGTTTTCCTCGGCAAGGTAAGTTCGAGGCTCGGGAACGTTCCCCGACAAAGGCTCGGTCCAGGTTCCTGCTTTTGAGTTTTCTGACCAAATATTATTTCGTTCAATGGATTCTGTCATTTCTGTTCAAAGAAATTTGTTATTTGAACGTTACTTAATTGATTAAAAAGGTGTACCAATAAGTTCGAAGCTGTCTCGGGACGGAACGCTGAACATTTCGGTGTCGGGACTGATCTCACGGAAGTTTTCAAAAGTCGGCTGATTAGTTTCTGGGCTACCAGCCTCACTCTCTGATACCGAAGCGCTGCTCTTCTTTTTGTTCCCGTGGTTCTTCAGGTGTTTCCTCAGCGAGCTCGGGTCGGTGTAGCGTTTAACGCAGCCCGGGATCTGACAGGCGTAAGGTTTCTGCAAAGTGCGAACACAATTATTCAGTTTTATCCATCATTATGTGAAAACAGTTTTTACCGAATTGAAATGCGTCCGTTGATGTTTGGCTCGGTCAGAGCTGTTCGAAAAAGTTTTATTGCACGAAGCGTGCTGACAGAAATAGGGTTTCTCCCCGGTGTGAGATCGGAGATGGATCTTCAGGTTCTCCAAACGAGAAAACGACTTCGAGCAACCCACAAACTGTGAAACACAATATTTTGTTAAGTTTAAACATTTCCAATATGGCGTAAGTGTTTATTATGAATCTGTATGTTGTGTACCAAGAAAAATGTGAGAGATTTGAGTATGTTTACCGTGCAGTGGTTGGGCTTTTCTCCAGAATGGACCCTCATGTGAATGAGTAATTTGTAGCGAGCGTTAAATGGCCTCTGGTGTCTGGGGCACCCGGTCCAGAAGCAAGTGAACTCTTCAGCCTTTTTCTGATTCACGTGACACTTTTCGATGTGTTCCACAAGATTCTGGCGATTGTCGAAGAGATTTCCACAATCGATCCAGTTGCACTGGAACGTGGACTCCTCTTCGAGAAGTTTGGAAAAGTTTTGCTGCGGTGAATCGCTACATTCCGGCAGATAATCGAGGCTTTCTCTCAACGAACCAGACAGCGAGGATTCGTGAAAAGACTCCTGAATGGTGTTGAGCGATTCTTCAGATTCTTCCGCGAAGAACCGAGTCGAGAAGAACGAAGACTCGACCAGTCGATCAGTGGACGATTCGCCAAAGTTCTGGAAGTCGTGATCCGCTACCGGAATCGTGGGATTCGCAAAAATCGTGGGACTCGTGGGGGTTGTGGGAGTCGTTGGGATCGTGGGATTCAGTGAATAGTCAAAATGCGAATCATCCCAGAACTGGTGCAAGGATGGAAGTTTTGGAACTTGCACGCAAGGTATCCAGTGTTCCAGCATCTTTCTGCAACATCAATACAATCAGTTACTAAGTGTCAATTGACATCAATTGATTGTAGAGACTTACCCTCTTGTTTTTCGATGCTGAAGCCTCAGCGTTCGGCGGTGAAATGAACCGAGGAACTGTGAACCTTCGCCGTGAAAGAAGGTTCTGTAGACGTTACCATTGGTCGGAAAGCTTCAGGCACACGCCCAATAGGTTCAGCAGCTTGCCCTTAGACAAATATAGGATATTTTTAATGGTTTTGCATGACAAAGAAGAAGTGTCAGAAGTCGAGCGAGTCCGCGGGAGGTAAACTGCAAGACCTTACGTGATAACCGTTGCAACAGCGTATCACGTTTCAGTTCCTCTTCTGTTTCAAAAACATAGAATCTTCACTAAATAATCACTATTATCTCGATTCGGAATAGTTCAGTACTTTACTAGATCAGATTTAGTATCACAGGTAACATTTATTAAAGAAAGTTGTCGTTAGATGGCAGCACTTGACGATGAGTTTCGTTAATCGTAACGTGGTATATTTGACCGAGAACTGAATTAGAATTACAAAAAATTCTTCAAAATAAGTTAAATAACGCTCTAATGCGGTACCAAACACTTTTCTAGACTTGGAAAAGCTACGTATATTGCGTTAACTGCTTATTGCGACTTCAAATGTGACTAATGTGTAACAAATACAGAAAGGGCTTTGTTTGTTTGACTATTTTCCGACATAAAAAATGAATTAAATAAAGATTCGGAATTATTTTCACAAAATAATACGCAAAGTAGTGAGCCACAACAATCACAGTAAACAGAACAAAAAACGCTATTTGCTGAATTTTGCATCGTAGTGAATCAAAACTCAGTCGGAAGATGCATCATCTGAGTTGTTCATCTGTTCCATGACGAGAGGTCCTGGATTAGTTCCATTCAAAAGAGGTTCTACAATTCCATTGTAATCGATGTTGTCTTCTACTGTACCGCCATATTGGACTGCTGTAGGCCACCGACTGGTTGGGATCTCTGAGTTGTAAGCGGAATCTAGTGACGAGTTTCTTCCATGTAAAGACTCTGCCGTAGAAGCTGTGGAATCTAAGATAACATACATGATGGTTTATATAAGGTTTGTTAATAGAGTGACGGGTGTTTCTAACCTGAAGACCGTATGATGGTAAACGAGCGTTGCGGTAGAACTGAACCGGAATAGTTGAGAACCTTGCCAGAAGAGGGACGTGGTGGATGAATCTGAATCTAGTAAACAAGGCAAATATTCGCATTAATTAATTAAGCATAAGTTAGATCTACTAAGTGTGAAATTAGTTTTTTTACCAACTGCTGTTGCGAATGTTGTTGTTCTTGACAGACTAACGTCACGAAATCCGTAAAAGCGTCAGGTCCGTTCTCTGTTGGCGGATACTTGTTCTCTGTTAATCCGCAATGCGGATTATCAATGGTCACGTGACTGTAGTAGGAAGAACCAAATCCTCCGAGACCTTGAATTGTAACAGAATGAAACGTGAATATATAAATTTGGCAAGTTTCCTGGATGAGTTAGATTGGCTGCTGGTTACCGTGGTAACTGAAGTCTGCCGCATTCCACGCGTGTCCGTAGTACGGAACTTGGTCGCCAAGATGGCCGCTATGGACGGTCTTGTCGCCTGCGGCTACTGCATCGAACCCTGTCGCGGGAGAAGCTGTCTTACGCGCTCGCCGCCTGGTCTCCTCGTTGCTGACGTCGAAGTGGCCCTGACCTTGATGTAATAGTAAATGAATCAGTTATTGTAATTGTGGATGCAGACAGACGGATAGACGGGTAGATAGATAGACAAACAGACGAGCAGACAAATTGAGGGATAGGTAAAAAGTTACGGACTAGAGAGAAATAGTGAGACGAGAAATCGAAAAGAGACACACAGATGTTTAGACAGACAGACAGCTAGAACAGACAGACGAGTAGACGTTTTTATAAATAAGGAAAAAAGACAGTATAGAAAAATGGTAAGAGTTGAAAGACAGAGACAGGTATACAGACAGTCAGACACACAGTCAGACAACTAGAAGAGACAGACGAGCAGACGAATTTATAAATGAGGAAAAAAGACAGTAGAGAAATGGTAAGAGGAGAAAGACCGAGACAGGTATGCAGACAGTCAGAGAGACAGACGGTTAGAACAGACAGACAAGCACACAAACTTACAGAAAGGGAAGAAAGACGGTAGAGAAATGGCAAGAGGAGAAAGAAATGAGAGACAGACATACAGACACAGACAGACTGTCAGACACACATAGAAAGATACTTACTATAGTGATCTAAAGGAATGAGGACGGTTGAATCAGGCGGTAGTTGTGGTGGTGGCGTGTAACTGTCCGGGTAGTAGTAGTGCTCGCTCTTGATAGCAGCCGGATGGAAGCTCAACTCTTCTTCTTCAGCCGTACCTTTCTCTACAAATACAAAACATACGCCAAATCATTAATAATAAGATATACTATTACACAATAGAAGAATGGAGAGTAGAGACTGAAAGGTTTATGAATCGGTAGCGGATGAAGGGCTTATAAGAAGTCAATGGGCCCTGGAAAAGTGGATGACGCTGTTGCGGGCGAATATCAAAACGATCCCGACTCTCTGAACCCTCAAATATTTCATAAGAAAAAACACACGGAAGACTTTTATTCTTCACTTCCTCGTTTCTACGCGCTGTCTACCGTGACTCAATAAACAATGGATACCCCCATTAATAATAATAATAATAATGAAAGATTCAGAGATTTCATCAAAAGATTCTTGATATTCTTGGTGATTTACCTTTAGAGTTCCTGTCGTGGCACTCCGCCTTTGCGTTGTTTTGCGAGTTGGCAATCTCGTTGTAGGAATCTAGACCAAAAGGAAAAACATAGTAATAATTAAAATTTAAAAAAAATCTGATTGGGCCTAAAATAAGATTTCGACAAGTTTTTCCTCCAGTATAGCATTGGATAACAGTTGGTAACTACTGATAACAGGTAGGTAAGTGAGAGTTGCGATCTGAGGTAGAGGCAAACAGTGTGTAAAGAGATACCGAATCCGGCGATGAAGTTAGCCAAATAGAGATCAAGTTCCCTGACGGAGACGTTGATGTGATGCGGATTAACACACAGCGCCGGGTGCAAACAGTGCGACGACTTCTCCAGACGCTCGCCGTCGGTACTTTCCAGAGGAATCGCCTTGAATAGAATCACCATCACCAGATCCAAACGCCAGACCTTTATTAATAATGTTAATAATAGTTAATTATATAGAAATAGTAGTAATTACTTTATCGGCTTGTCGTAAACAGTCGATGCGTCGCATTTTTCCTTTCTGGTCGGGGTTAGACACGACGCAGGCGACACTGGGCCTCTTGGCGGCGATGGCGGCGACGAAGTCGTCGCGACATTCCTGCGCGATGTCCTTGCGCAATTTGCTCAGCAAGCGTGACGCCCATTTCTGCTTCACCTCGGCTTTCTCGTTCTGTCGTTTGAAATTTGCAATACATCATCCACTTCAAACGTCAAGATTCTTCGTGATTCTAGATAAGAATCTTCGAGATTTTTTACCTGGAGTTCTTCTTTGCACTTGCGTTCTTCTTGGATGGTCATTCGTCGCTCGTGTTTCTTCATGTACTTGCGTTTCGCCGCTTGAAGGTTGAACCAAGTGTAGGAGAACCACTTGACGTGCGGCAACAGCGACTCGACGAATGGATGCAAATCATCCTATAATTAACATAACTCGTATAATTAATACACACACATACATATGGTATATGTGTATTACTTGTACATATTATTATAATTATAACTCATTATTTTTAAATTCAAGTTATGTTATTATTATAACTTTGATTTATGAATGTTCTTTTATATTGTAATTATTTATTTATTTGCCTATTGTTATGATTTATATTATTTTTTATGTTAGTTATATTTGTCAACAGTGGAAGAATTTTAGAGGTTTCGGACCCCCCCCCCCCCAGGTTGTTGCGTATATATAAATTGATAAGTGGTAGCCGATTGGTGAATAAATTAATCACGTGACGTGGATTATATGGAGATAAGCTCCGCCCCTTTCTAGTTTCCGGTCAATCACCTATCAGTCAAGCAATTAGGTGACATCTGTGATGAATCTGCAACCCCTACAAGATTCTTTTGCCAAAGAGAATCTGTACCAAATCAAGATTCATGACGATTCTATTATAGCAGGATTCTTCGTACAGGGATTCTTAAATAGGATTCTTGAAGATTCCTGGTTAACTGAAAGAATCTTGCGAGGATTCATAAAGATGTATCGAGAATCTCAATCAAGAATCTTATGAAATTCTCCAAGGATCTCTCATATAAACGCATTACCTATAGAAACGTACGTAGGTTAGGTTAGGTTAACTGGGTTAGGTTAGGATAGGTTTACTGTTCGTGAGGATTCTCGACTAAGATTCCTACTCCAGATTCTTGGTAAGAATCTCTAAAGGTTGTGAACCCCCCTCTTCTGGGTTATCTATTCAAGTATCAACCCTTCAACAGATGAACACTTTGCATGGAGCCGGGGTTGGAGGGGGTTGAATTAACCCCCTCGCTTGCAAGGGACGCGATTGTCACTTGCACGTCTTTTGTTGGTCACCAAAACAAGACGAATCACCCATCGAAAAACAGGGTCCGAAACCTCACCAAATCACACCCTAAAGATTCTCCCAAGATTCTTCTATGAATCCCTAAGATTCCCCTTAGAAAATATCCCAAAACTTCTAGGGTCTAATCTGGTTCTAGAAAAATTTTGGGATAAGTTCTTAGGATTGTAGGATCAATGGTTAAGGGTTACTTACCCCGTTAAGTCACAGCATCCCTATCAATTATATCACAGGGGGGTAAAACATCCCCGGCAATGATTTCGCTACCCCCGACCCCCACCCCCGTATCGGATTTATGTAAATATACGACCGCAGATTTTGTAGGGGAAGTAAGTGAACGTTTGCAGCAAATTGGGGAACATTTGGGGTAAATCATCCCTCGCAAGAATCCCTAGAATCGTCCCCAGAATCATGAATCTGTTATAAAATCTATTAAAAGTTCATTTTATGATACTTTTCTTGGGTATGATGGAATATTTTAAAATTTTTTGTTGCGTATGCAAAAGTTAAAAGCGAACCCGGAACGTGTAACGGCTGTATTGCCATCTTCACAAGACGTTCCCGCGTGAGTAAATTTAGAACTTTCTTATCTGCTGCTCGTACATTCTGCTCTCGGATTCAAATCTCGTCAAAATTTACTCTAATTATCTATAACAACTTCTTAATATCGATATATTAACGCTAGGCTTACAACCAACTGAAAAAAAATTTGAGTTCTAAGAGAGTTCTATACTTTACCATAGTCATTTTAGACTCCAGTTCCAGAACTTTGCAGAGGTTGAATGTGAGTGAATGAAGTTGATTTAATTGTGTTTAAGTTGAATGGGAGAAGCTGATGGTAAAGGGACGTCCTTCGCTGAGGGCGCCGCAACACTGACTGCACGGATGAACGCAGAGGCACCGGAAGATCACGTTTATCCCTATTTACACAACATCGCTTTGGTCCGCTATCTATCATAAAACATCATAATATCCCATATAATATACTGTATGTAGTATAATTTAACTTAAAGTATTAACTTAGTTACATGATGATAGATATCTTCGGAGTCTAACAATTAACCAGTTTTATTTTATTAAGGATTATTATTTATGAATTTTAAACTTATTGAATTTTTACGTATTATTCGTATTCTAGTTATAATACTTAATCATAATATTATTTTACCAATTTAGTTTTAAAATAATCGGATTTAGTTCAAGATTCCGCCACTAGATGGCGTTGTTGGAAGGCGGAATTTTAATTGCCTTTGGGACACTTCTTTTTTTTGGCGCGGAACTTTCTATAATTCAAATCAAGTGATTGTAAAGAATCTATTTTAAGATCCGTTTGACCTTTTAAGGTAATTTTTTGTACAATTACATAATGTCCAGCGGATACTTGTTAGAAAAGCTTGGTTACACGTTGAAAACGTGGTGTGAATAAGAAGTTAGGACTTGCGTGAGCTTTATTATTAAATAATTATTTGAAGATTCTTGATTGGAAAGAGCAACGCTCGTCAATATTTAACGGAAATCACGTGTTTTATACTGAATACGGGTGACTCAAAGTGAAAACTGAAAAATAAACTTAAATTTCAGACCCTTTTAAGTTAAATGCTTCACTCTTAACTTAAATTTAAGTTGCGCGTTTTTGTATAACTTGTGAAAAATGCATTATGTATACTGGGATGGTACGCCAGATGAATTTTAGCTTGAATAACTTTCAAGGTAAAATCCTCAATGGAATAATTCATTTTAGATCTGAACCACCTGACTACCATGAGGTCAGGACCCTTACATTAAATATTAAATAACAAATACTAATAACAGGGTAATAGAAAAATAACGTCCAAGTACGGATAACTCCGTTTCGAGTGTACGAACCTTGAATTAACAGGATGGATCCAGATTCTGGCAGCGCATGTACAAGTACTCAGTTTTAATATTGTTTTGTTACACGGACATGTCAGTTTCCATCTTAGGCTTGCGTAACATTTTCGTTGTGTGTTCGTCCTCAAACACATTCAGCAGTCAACCAGATCGCACTGGTTACCTGGGTTTTCACACAGGCTAGAGGAAATGGAAGAGCAAGCTCTTGATTTCTAATGACGCTGGAGATAGTTCTGCCTGGTACAGAGCAAGGTTCTAGTCAAGTATTTAAGTTGAGGGACCAAATGTGAGAACCTCAGAGCTTTACTGCAAGCTGCAAAGGTAAGTATACAACTAAAAGATGGCCAGAATCTCATCTGCCGTTGCTGTTTTAGCAGTCCTGTCTGCTTTGGCTGTTGTGCT
Organism: Eulimnadia texana; assembly: GCA_002872375.1. Lineage (NCBI taxonomy): Eukaryota > Metazoa > Arthropoda > Branchiopoda > Diplostraca > Limnadiidae > Eulimnadia > Eulimnadia texana. The sequence goes on from NKDA01000001.1 coordinate 18,687,893, forward strand.
CGCCGTAAGTTTTGCGTACTAAATCATTAGAAAACTTTTAGGTCTTAAAGATTTTAGTTATTGGCGTATAGGTCCCAGTTCCTGACGATGTTGTAGTAGCGGTGGTATCTGACAACGGTTCACCTGTTGACTTGCAAGTAGCTGAATACACTGGAAGGTTCCTCGCGGACGCTGTCGCAGAGTCCAGCGATCTCGACGACAGCGAAGAGGAACAAGCGGAGGAACCTGTTGATGAGGAATTTACTTCTGAAAGGAGGAAGAGAGAAGCTACCACTGCTAAACCAGGTGCTACCACAGCTAAACCAGCTGCTACTACCCGCAAACCAGCCGCTACTACCCGCAAAGCAGTTGCTCCTACTGGTAAACCAGCTGCTACCACACCCAAGGCTGCTGCTGCTACCACCAAGAGAGCTAAGCGTGCTGCTACAGAGGCTGCTACCACTAGCAAACCTGCTGCTACCACACCTAAGGCTGCTGCTAACACGGCCAAGCCTGTTGCTACCACACCTAAGGCTACTGCTGCTACCAAGAAAACTAAGCGTGCTGCTGCTGATGCTGCTACTGCTGCCCCCTCTACTGCTAAGCCCACAACCAAGGCCCCAGCTGCTAGGGCTACCACCAAGCGTCCGCACCGTGTTCGCAGCACAGCCAAGCCTGCTGCTACCACTGTTAAGGCCGCTACTCCTAAGCCAACCAGCGCTGCTGCTACCACTGCTAAGTCGTCCTAAACGAAATCTTACGTTCTTTCTTCACTTTTATTCAGCCTTCAAAGAGTTTCTTACTCAAATTTTTGACCGATATCACACAACTAGCATTTGGCATAGCGAAAATATATGTTTGTAGTGTCCATTCTGACGTCAAAATTGCTAGATTTTCTTGATCCTGGCTTCGAAAACAAATACAAGATTGTCTAAAAAAATCATTTCTTAACTGACTAAACTTATTTTTAAGACTAAACAGGTTGAATTTTTCGACCTTGGGAAGAGACAGTGACCTCCCTGTTACACCTCGAACAGTGCAAACGAACTTCTCTGTAGTCCAGACAAGTTCTTCTGCTATTCACGCAAAAAAAAGCTGCTTAAACTACAAGTTTTTGTGTTCCAAAGAACGACAGTGAAATTCTGTATCGATCAAGAATACACGCGAACCGATTGAAGAAAAACTTAGTTGACTGGTTTCGGGAACCGGTGTAACGTTGTTCAAGGCTACTTTTTTGGTGCTGAATTCTAAAAACAGAGATTTCTGAATTCGAGAGATCAAGATCCGGTCGAAACGTTTGCAAAAAATGGCAACTATATATTATGAAAGATCTGAAGGTGAGGTACTTCAACAGCGAATCTGGAAGTCGTCAGGCTCGTCAAGTCGACTGGAATGTTACTAAAATACGTTGTGGGGATCCTGATTCTTGTAGTCACATCTCACGCAGTAAGTTTTGTAGCAAATTTTACAAGTAATACTTTAACTTTTAAACGTTTCTAACTAATCAGGTTCCGCTCATAGAATCTACTAGAGATGCTGCAGCAAAGTTTGAAGGTGAAGACCATCGCCTACCGGCTAAAAAAGTTGGTAGTTCAGTTAAGCAGACGAAAAAGACTACAGACAACAGGTCTCCGAAACAGTGGGTTCCAGAACCAGTAGGTTTCTTCTACTCTCCACTTTTCATAGTTGTTCCTGAGGGAGTTCAGTTGTTCCCAGAGTTACTTGTTCAGCAAGATCTTGGTAAACCGATCGTCGGACATTATGAACCGTCACAACGAACCGTTCAACGAACTGGTGAACCGTTCGAGCCGCTATCAGAACGGGACAAACCTTACGGACTAGAACAGAATACTGAAGAATACAGTCCGTTCCAGATACAGAACAGCCCAGATCTACACCATTGGGTTCCGATACCGAACAGTCAGCCATTTCACGTGGTATCAGGCGTACGTGATTCTGACACAGTTGCACGTACGCCGGACATGGCGGTACCCATTATACTGAAGCCGGTACCAATCGACCCATTCAGTTTGTATAAAACGTCTATCGCTTTTCCGAACTATCTTAACAGGGATAGTGGAATCGCCGAAGTTACCACACCTGCAACTACACCTACAACTACGAAGTCTATAACAACTGCTACTACTTTAGCTGCGAAATCTACAACTACGAAGTCTACAACAACCACACCAACAACCAGTCCTTCAAGTACCAAATCTATAACGCCGAAGTCTACAACAACCACTCGTACAACTACCAAATCTACAACAACCACACCTACAACCAGTCCTTCAACAACGAAATCTACAACTACCAAAACTACTACTTCGGCTACAACTACTAAACCCGTGTTTACGCTCCCTACAATCACCATGCCTGTATCAAGTAACAGTACTTCAGCTACGAAAATCACAGCTGTAACATCTAGAACAACCACACCTACAACTACGAAATCTACAACAAGTACTACTCGTTCAACTACAACTACTAAACCCGTGTTTACGCTACCTACAATCACCAAGCCTGTAATAACTATCAGTACTACAACTACCAAGAGCACAGCTGCAACCTCCACAACAACCACTCCTACAACTACAAAATCTACAACTACGAAGTCTACAACAACCACTGCTACAACTACGCCTACAACTACAAAATCTACAACTACTACTACTAGATCAACTACAACTACCAGACCTGTATTTACGCTACCTACAATCACCAAGCCTGTAATAACTATCAGTACTACAACTACCAAGAGCACAGCTGCAACCTCCACAACAACCACTCCTACAACTACAAAATCTACAACTACGAAGTCTACAACAACCATACCAACAATCAGTCCTTCAACTACCAAATCTATAACGCCGAAGTCTACAACAACCACTCCTACGACTATCAAATCTACAACAACCACACCAACAACCACTCCTTCAAGTACGAAATCTACAACGACGAAGTCCACAACAACCACTCCTACAACTACCAAATCTACAACAACCACACCAACAACCACTCCTACAACTACGAAGTCTACAACAACCACTCCTACAACTACAAAATCAACAACTACCAAAACTACTACTTCAGCTACAACTACTAAACCCGTGTTTACGCTACCTACAATCACCAAGCCTGTAACAGCTATCAGTACTACAACTACCAAGAGCACAGCTGTAACATCTTCAACAACCACACCTACGACTACGAAATCTACATCTATAACTACGAAATCTACAACTACTACAACTACTACTTCAGCTACAACTAGTAAACCCACAGTTACGCTACCTACAATCACCAAGCCTGGAGCAACTAATGCTACAACTATCAAAAGCACAGCTGCAACGTCTACAACACCCACGCCTACGACTACGAAATCTACAACTACGAAGTCTACAACAACCAAAACTACTACATCAGCCACAACTAGTAAACCCATAGTTACGCTTCCTACAATCACCAAGCCTGGAGCAACTAATGCTACAACTATCAAAAGCACAGCTGCAACATCTACAACAACCACACCTACAACTACGAAATCAACAACTACTTCTACTAGTTCAACTACAATTACCAGACCCGTGTTTACGTCACCTACAATCACCAAGCCTATAACAACTAATGCTACAACTATCAAAAGCACACCTGCAACATCCACCACCACTACGAAGTCTACAACCACACCTACAACTACACCTACAACTACGAAATCTACGACTACGAAGTCTACGACAACCACTCCTACAACTAGGAAATCCACAACCATCAAAGCTACCCCTACCACACCTACGACTACGAAACCTGTAACATCATCATCTAAACCTTCAACCATTAAACCTATCACCGATTTCACTATCCCAACTACCAAACCTATAACCGATTCAACTATCTCAACTATCAAACCTATCACCGTTAAAACTATCCCAACTATCAAACCTATCACCCTCAAGCCGCTTCCACTCAGCTTAAAAGTCGTCACAGATCTTCCAGACACTACAGCTACTCAAACTATCGACGACAGCCCTTCAACTACTCAACAAAATACAATCCAGGATTCAAACCGTACTCGCAGACCCATAAGAAAACGTCCACTACTCAGGAGACCCTGGAGACCCGTTCCACAGCGAACCAACTGATTCATAACTATTTTTAACTATTCACACTTTATCTACCAGTGTTTCCACTTTCAATTTCTCCTTTCCCCCTCTTCCCTTATTTTGCCCTTTTCAGATCCCATTTTCCTCTTTCTAGGGGATTTCCCTGTAAAGTCGAAACACTGACTTCTATATTAACTTGAACAGACTTTAGATAAAAGGTAAATTCAAGGCTGAAATTTTTATTTGAGACGCATATATCAAATGAACAGATTACCGTTTCCCTTTTGCCATTTAAATACACGATTTTAGTTCAGAAACGAAAAGAGAAATGCCACCACCATCTTGTACTGTAAATTCATCGATTTCTTAAAGCCATTCATTTCCGTCATTCCAAGATTTTCTGGCCGGGATTCTCGATTACCAATACACAAAAATATTACACAGGAAAATGAAAAAATACCATTAAAAAATTTACGAAATCGCGAAAACAGAAGTTAATTGTAAAATAAAAAACATACGTATATTTGAAATGGGAGAAAAAGAAAAACTTAATAATCCAAATACAAATTAAAAATATCGAGGTAGTCATAAAAGATTTAACCATTTTTTCCCATCCAACATTTCGGTTAAGAAAAAATTTAGCAGCAGCGGGGTATCATTACATTGTACGCGTTCTTCTCGAGCTGTCGCACCCGGGCTTAAAAACACATCGGGGGAGTAAATTGCACTGGGGGAAAGGGGGGGGGGGTAAATGTCATGATGAGATTTTCCGTTTTGTTTAATTTTTGTAAAATTTAACACTGCTGTTTGCTACGCTGAACGGCGCAGTTGACAGCTTCACCGATATCGTCGAAAACAGGGACTCCCTCGCGTTTGGCGATATCGACTAAGTAAGAACGGCCTCTGTTGTAGTCTTTGATAGCGGTCCGAGTCAGCTGTTAAATTAAAATTAATTATTTTTAAATGTTATGGTTGTGAAAGTTAAGCATTTGCAGTACTTTTTCTCCGAGGATTTCGCAGTTGTCGAGAAGCTGCTGCACACAGAGCACGGCGCTGAAGCCCAGGCCGACGTAGTGAGCGGCAAGGGCCATCGCAGACAAGGAACGGGTTTCAGAAGTGATGACGAAGAGCAGAACCCGGCTCGTCTGTAACGCTGCTGCTTCGGCAGGCAAAAGCCGCTGATCCCAGCTGCTCACTTTGGGGTTGAAATAACTCAGTCCGTACTTCCTATTTCCAGATAATAAGAACTGGTTAATAAGAAGACACAAGATGGCAGACAGACAGTCAGACAGACTTTTAAAAAATCCGTATTTCTTATTCCCAGACAAAGAAACCAATGAGTAATAAAATATTAACTGACCGACAAGACAGACAGACAAGCAGACAGACAGACGGTCTAAAAAGTCCATATTTCCTACCCCCAGATAAAGAAACTAGTGAGTAGTAGAACACGAATTGTCAGACAGACAGACAGGCAGACGGACAGATTAAAGTTCCGTATTCCCTATCCCCGTATAAAGGAACAGTGAGTGATAAAATGCCAACTGTCAGACAGACAACAGGCAGACAGACAGACAGACAGACGGACAGACAAGGAGGGAGACAGACTAAACAGTCCGTATTTTCCATTGTCAGATAAAGAAACCCGTGAGTAGTAAAACATGAACCGTCAGACAGACAGACAGATAAGCAGACATGCTGACAGATAGTCTATAAAGTCCGTGTTTCCTATCCCAGATAAAGAAACCAGTGAGTAACAAAATTTAATCTGATAGACAGACAAACAGACAGACAGTCAGACAGACAAATTACTTGAGTACGGGGATAGCTATCCGCTCTCTCCACGTGGACGACCCGCAGGACCCTCCCAAGTAAATGTCTTTCGCTTCGGCCATCAACAAGTCCGGCGAGAAACTATCGCAGCTCGAAGGGCTTAACGGGTACGGGGAGAACGATCGTGCTGTCAAATAATAACAATAATAAAGAACATAATAATAACGATAACAATAATAATAACAATGAATAATTATCTAAATGCTTTGAGATACCGGGTAAGTGAGGGAGTGACAGTAGAAACGACCACAGCAAGGCAGCAGTCCCTCTGTCGATCAGACTCTCGGATGGAGACTGCTCGCTGCTCGGACTCATCGGAGACTCGCCCACGCTGTTCGTTGGACTTTGTTCTACGAGAACAGTAAAACTTACAACTCATACTACATTTTAAAATTCAATACAAAACATTAATAAGTATATTTAACCGCACAATAATTAACTATTCTGATAGATAATCTTTGTCAGTGTATCTGAGAGTTACAATACAATTATTACAATAACATAAGAAGTTAATAATGATATAATAATAATAAATTACAACACAGAAATACGATAATCTCATCTAAATTATTATTAAATGTATTTAGAATCAAATAGATGCAACTAAGCGTTAAACTAATTATATTTCAATTGATTACCGTTGTAGAAACGTGCAATGCGGGACAACGCGTCTTCAGGGACGTCCCGGTCTTTGAGTATTCGAGAAGCTGTGCAGATCTTGATTGTAAAAAAAATCAGAAAATTTTTAATCAGTATTCCAATTAATTATTTTAACTCAGATTTACTTCAGCAGTTCGTTCGAGGGCTTGCGGGACGGAGCTGTAGACAGGGATGTTCACCCGCTCGATCAGGTCTCGAAGAACCTGCTGTCCCGCAGACAAATCCTCATATTCCCTAATCAACACAAAACTTAGAATTAAAAACTGTATTTTAAAATAACTAATAAAATTTACTGTTGGGAAATGGGATCTCCTGAAACAAGTTGGCCGGGACCTTCGAGTGGGACGATAACGAGGATCAGTTTGCCGTGCGAGGCGGCCAGGTAGGCAGCTTCAACGATAGACGCTACGCTGCGAGTTTGTCGGTCGATAACGAAGAAAAGTACTGAAGCCGTTTCTTTAGCTCTGTGTTCCTCTTCAACCAGTTCGGGGGCCCAGTGCGAGACTTGCTGTCCAGTCGGACGAGAAAGAAATTCAAGGAAAATGTTTTGATTGGTGGATTTGTGGAGGAACTTACAGGATTGTAGAAGGTGATCCCGTGCTTCTTCAGTGTCGGGATGGCGAGCTCTTGTCGCCAGGTTGTCGGGTTGCACGAACCACCCAGAAATACTTCGTATTTTGATCCTGTAGAGTTTTGAAAGGATTTAAATAGATAATCAGTTAAGTGAGTTAACTTAATTAGTGGATGAATAGTAAATGAATGGATGGGTGCATGAATAAATGCATGAATCTATGAATGAACTAGTGAACTGAATGCCTGAATGAGTGAACGACTGAACGAATGAGTGAACAAATGACTGAACGAGTGAACTGATGAACGACTGAATTACTGCATAAGTTAGTGAACGAATGACTGAATGAGTGAACGACTGAATTAGCGAATAAGCGAGTTAACGAATGACGGAATGAACGAGAGAACGAACGAATGACTGAATGAATGAATGAGTGCATGATTGAGTTCATCAATCAATTAACCGATCAACCAGTCTATCAACTAAGTAACTAATCAACCAATTAAAAACATACTCGAGGTCTTGCGCTCGTTACTTTTCTTCGTTTCCAGTCCCGCGTCTCTCTGCAGTACCTTCGCCAAGTCTCCAGGCCATGGAAAACTACGAAAGAAAATCAACAATTATATTATCTCTCAATGCGAACTATTAATAGTAATAACAGTCACATATAATTTACTACTTATCTCTGCACTTAACATAAAAAAGTGAAGAGCAGAAATAAAAACGTGTCTCACTACTCAAGGTCCATGATTTATCAAGCAAGGCCATTTTTCATTTTATCACGATTATATTTTTCTTTTTTCGCTAAATCAGACAATGAATAAAATACTCATTTTATCAGTAATCGTCACCGCAGGAGTAACCGTTACGGTACTCACTGAGTATCGCTTCATTTGATCACGAGTATCTTTTTCTTTTTCGCTAAGTAAGAAAACGAATAAAGTACTCATTTATCAGTAATCGTTACCGCAGGAGTGACCGTTACGGTACTCACTGAGTATCGCTTCATTCGATCACGAGTATCTTTTTCTTTCTCGCTAGATAAGATAACGAATAAAATACTCATTTTATCAATAGTAATCGTTACCACAGGAGTAACCGTTACGGTACTCACTGAGTATCGCAGCGTCGTTTGATTTCCTTGACGAGGTCCGTGAGAGTTTGTCGCGGCGTCGCGGGCGTCGTCGGCGTCGTGTCGCCAGCGTCGTAGCGCGCGCACTGGTGCGCGCAAGGGATCATCTGCTGGATCTGCATGGGCAGGACGCGTCGCAGCAGCGTCTCTAGACTGGCGTCGCGGGCGTCTTTCAGCGTCTCGTCGTCGTGCGGCTGCTGCGTCGGGGGCGTCGCGTCGGCGTAAGGCCAGCTTTCGTACAAATCACTGTATCAAAAAAATGACATCACGTGTGTAATTTGTAGTTTTTCTCTGGATTTTCCCCGCTTTGTTTTGTGTGTGATGGCATCACCTAATCACCGGCTGAAGTCATCGCCATTGTGTAAAAAAAAAAAAAGCTTGAACCGAACAAAAACGGTTCAAAGATTTCAAATTTATCGTAAAACAGGTGAACTTTCAGAAAGGCGTTTTGCTATTGTCACACTATCTCACGTGGTTGAATAAATCAATGTCACTCGTCCACTCTAAAACGCCCTTTTCAATCCAACCCATGAAAAAAAAACTCACAACACCTGATAACACAGTGATAACACGATGACAAGGGGGTTAGAAACGTGTGTAAAAGATAGGATTTCCTTAAGAAAGAGGCCTTGAAGTGTAGATTTACATCGTAGATCTTCAAAGTTCCAAAACCAAAGGAGGAAGAGATGCGGTGGGGATGGAGGATAAAAAGAAAGAAAAAAGAAAACCCGGTACCTTGACACGAATGCGAGTTGGGAAAAAGACCTTGGGAATGAATGGGAAGTGCGTGTGAACTCGCTGGATGCCAACCTGCAACTGACATCCACAACACTTGATCCACTTCCCTTTTAGCACGTACCCAAACAACAATGGCGGGGTTTGTAACTCTTTTCTGTGAAGGGCTAACATGAATCTTCAGATTCTTGTCGATATGGGAAACACTCCGGAAGCTTCTAGAGGGTCTTAAGGTTCATTCATCGATCATTTGTCTTGAGAAGATTCCCATAACGATCCATTGTCCCGTGATTTCTAAGATTCTACTTGATGGCTACTCGCGCCACTGTCCCGTGATTCCTAAGATTCTAGTAATCAGCCTGTTAGAACTCATTGTCCCGTCATTCCCAAGGTTCTATGTAATGTGTACTAGACCCTTTGTCCCGTCTTTTCTAAGATTCAGATCTACCTAACCTTAGCCAATTGTCCCGTGATTCCCAAGATTCAAATCTGTCTACCTCTCATTCCCATTGTCCTTTGATTCCCAAGACTTTAAACATCAGCCTACTGAAACCGTTGTCCCGTCATTCCCAAGTTTCCCCATAATGTGTACTAGACCCGTTGTCCCGTCATTCCTAGGATTCTCGTCTACTCACCCCTTAGTCCGTTGTCCCGTCATTTCTAAGATTCTACGCACGTAGCGGCTATTCGAGCCATTGTCCCGTGATTCCCAGGATTCTGCCTTTGGGGCTGTTGCAAAGAAAATTACAATACGCCTTCGGCTTGTTCTTGTGTAATGGCCGCCATAAGGCAAGATTTATGGCCTTTAGCTGCCTTATAAAACGTACTTCCATAAATTGCTTTTAATTACGCTTCAAAATTTTTCCTTCAGGCCAAATGGTCGAAAAGAAACCCGCAACTTTCAAACCTTCAGCGGATGTGTCCACTGCTTTTAATTATTGCAATCTTACATTTCCGTGCCAGGTTCCGTAAGGAGAAGAAAAAAAAATCAACCAACCGCCTTTTGTCTCAACCCTTAAACATTACTTCATATCCTTACAACATGGTAGGCTTTCACTCGTGTTGTAGCATTCAGTTCCTAGATTCACCGGTAGATGGTTCTGTACTAAAGTCTATATGGTACAATATTCTGCCGCTAGATGGGACGGTGGATCCCCCCCCCCCCCCTATTCTTAGCTTCGTTTGAAAATGTTCTTCGATGCGGAGAACACATTGCCTAAAGGGCGGCCAGTTTTTCTTTTCCGAAGAGCTAAGTATGTCGATGACGTAAGCGGCTCGGAAAAAACTTTTAGAAGAACAAGAAGAAAATAATAAAAAAAAGCGCAAGAGAAATTTGGTGTGCATACCGTGCAGTCACTCCTTCGTAGGGACGAGCCATGATTTTATTTTTATTTTTTCGTATGTTTAGGGACGCACTAAGTGGCTGATTAATTGGCGCATGCTGAACGTCATGCTTTGATTAGTGCAAACTGGCGGGGCGGGAGAGTAGGAAGCACCTGCTGACGCCTCGGCCGCCAGACGCCGACTGAAGATGCCCCACCTTCATGCAAGACATAAACACCCAAGAGATTCGCCCCTATCATTGTATACAATGACGGATGATCTTACCACATATGGTGTCTTGTAATTACGCACAGGTGATACGCCATGCATTACAATGGCCTCTGCAGGTTCGGAAATAGCAAACTGCGATAAGTGTGTGACTTAATATGACGGAACAATAAATTTTTACAGCCCCGAAATCAGATAAATCCATAAGCTAAACCTCGTAACGCTCGAGATAATCCTGCGGAGAATAGGGCGAAGACAATGCCGCAATAAAACAGCATTAAGTGACGCTACTAAGAGCCTTGACGTTAAAATCTGCGAGGAATGACTCGATAATAAAAATTTATGAACTTACAGCGAACAGCAAGGATATGAACCTTGAAATTCGGCGTCCAACATGGTTCCATATGCATCAATGTATCCCACAAGCAGAGAGCGCACGTAGACACGTTACAGCAATCGATAAACTTTCTTTTCAGACTGTACTTTCAAATCACCTGCGTCTTACTAATCGTCAGTGTCAGTATCAATTATCTAATACAAGACGTAGTTCGAATTACGTTACCCAAATGGGAAACGACGTGTGCCTTATCTTATACACGGAAAAAACTTATTGAACAATTCCCCACAGAGAGTTGCAATACAATACAACCAAACAATCACGACGCCACCTAGGGGCTAATTTTTAAACTAGTTTTACTTTCAATTAATACAACACATTTAAAATTAATCACAATATAATATTAAACACAGATTTTGTGATAAGAGTAAATTAAATTTAGATTATTTTTTTCTTTCTTTACGTACCAAATACTATTTTTGAAGCACACAAAAATAACTCAAAGCTTATTTATTATTTCAAAATCAGATTAAGAAAACACAGTTATGATATACGGTATTTTAGAAAAAATTTAAGAGCTTAATAAATTTAAATGATATAATATTCAGATTACACAAAGAAAAAGAGCAAATTTAATATTAAGTATTAGGTGTGTTTAGGGATCTAGCTCTAGCAACGAACCGTGGACCATGTGGCCATCTTGGTTCTTTCAGCCATTCTGTTCCTGGTTGTACAGTCGCTCGTAGTCCGGCTGGAATAGGTAAAAACCCACGTGTTTGAATTATTAATAAATTATAATGCTTCGATAGTTGCTAACACAAGTTATTTTAATATGTAGATCATCAAAATGTCTGCTGATTTACAGTGGCTTATTGTGCGCAACAACAGCGCTTTCCTTATGAAGAAGAGGAATGTCAAGCCCTTCAACACGGTAAATGTCTTTTGTACTCGGCACTTCAATGTTACTCTCAATTCGAAAACTAAAGTTCGGATTTTAGATTAAATGATGGTTTACACCAAGATCGCTGAATGCATCATGTTTAAAACTTGTTTTGCTGATAATCGCTAACTGAACGTTAAGTTTACTTGACAGTATTGCGAGGATGTGATTTAAGTTTTCGTTTTTCTGCTTTTTAGGAGCCCCTCCACTTGACCAACAAACACAGCTTGAAGTACAGCACCCTGGTCCACAAGAACACCATTGGTGTTTTGCCACACAAGGACAAGAAGGGATTCGTCGTTGTCCAGAAGAGCAGCCGCAAAGTCGTAAGCCCCATTTTCTACTCTGACTCGCACGTCTACTATCGTTATATGATGTTTCACCAAGATCGCTGAATGTCTGTTGAAAAACTCAAACCCTGACTGCCTTAAACTCTTTAAGATGTTTTGTAAGTTGAAAATGCAGCTGCAGTAACAAATTTTGTTTTTTGCAGCAAAAGCCCCGCCAGTCACTGGTCAAGACCCACCTCAAGTATGGACCCCGTCGTGCTCTTTCCAAACTGTACAAGGTCATCGTTGGTGGCGGATACCGCAAGGACTGCAAGACCGCAGCTCTGAAGCGAGCCTCTGCCCTCCTCAGGGCCGACAAGCCCCGCACAGCCAAGAGCACCAAACAAGCCAGGAAGGCCTAAGTTTTTGATGCGAAATGTGTAAAATGAAGGCCCCCTTGCGCCCACAAAATAAAATCTTTGTGGTTATTCAACGTCTCTTTATTGTTGATTTTCTCTTAAATGTACACATCACAGATGCTAAGGAAAAAACAGTGGAATGAACAGATAGTTAAAAGTTAGGGGATTGTACACACAAAGCCGCTTAGTTGAAAAAAGTCAAAAGAACGAAGCTGGAAAAGTCTTTAGATAAATAACAAATAGAGATTCTGTTTAAATATCTGCCTCGGGAAGTTGTAACTTAAGTTTGGTAAGGTCCTCATCGTCTTCTGAATGTTCACCATTGAAGAGCTGCATTTCTTGTGCTGCTGGGGCTTTGACTGCCTTAGGACTCTTTTGCTCTAAACGCTGGATCTGTTTTTGTATAAGGTAATTCATAGTTGTAAATGAATATTGTGGATGAGTTACCTCGGCAGTGAGTTCGGCCACACGATCCTGGAGTTCTCGAAGCTTTTCGTCGTCCCTCGTCAGACTGATTTCACCTTCCACAAGTATCTCCTGGTTCTGAGTAAGAAAAATTACCTCACAATCTTAAACATTTACCAGATGCAAAGTACCTGAACTTGAAGATGCGAAATTTTATTCATCAGTTCGGCAACCTGCTGCGAGTTTTCGGCGTCGCGAATCCGAGCCAACATCAGTTCTTCTCTCATCTAAAGAAATAATTTTTTCGAAAGAACATTAAGTATGGTTTAAGAGTTGTTCGCAAAAACCTTCACTTCCAGATCAATGTACTTCCGCTCGTGGTCCTTGATTTTGAGTTGGTACTCTTTCTCGGTCCTGTCGGCGAGATCGAGCTTTTCCCGCAGACTCTTGACCTCGTCGTCTCGTCTCTTTAGCTGGTTCATCATCACCTGGTTCTGCGGAACAATCTGTTGTTACCTATATTCACAATATACAAAATCGATAGTGAAACCTGGGTCTCGAGCTCCATGACTCGCAGTCGCAACTCCTTCACTTCGGTAACGGCTTCCATTTCGCGAAGTTTGCTCGTCATGAGTTCCTCGTCCGCGGCCTTGATGTTCTTGTTATTCTCCCAGAATAGTAATTTCTTCGAAGATAAACCCTGTTCATTGTTTTCTGTATTCTCTGAATGGTGATCCTTCAAGTCAAGAAACTATTGACGGAAAAGAAGAAAACAGATCTTTTACTAGAAATGTTTACCTGCAAATGCTTTAGCCACTGTGAGGTTAACTCAGATATTTTTGGTCGAAGCTCCTTGACAGCGAGAGTAGCTTCAGCTTCCCGCAGTTTGACAGCGATCAGTTCCTCTTGTAACTTGGCAACGTCTTCGTCCGGTGGCGCCTCACGTAGGCGTTTCTTTTCCTAAACATTTTCATGAAATGTTAAGGAAGACCAAGGGTTATGATTTGAGTAGACGCACTAACCTCTTCAGAATCCTGTAGCTGAGCTTTCAGATCTCGGATCAGGGACTCCATTTCAGCTTGTCGCAGCCTACCACCGATCAACTGTTCCTGTAGACACTGAACCAGTTCTTCCTTCTGCATTAAAAGCTCGGCCTGGAACGAACTCGCATTTTCCAGCGAGTTCTGTTTTGATGAATCCTGTTATCGCTGAAATTATTAGTTTAACTGGCACACGATATACAATGTGAGTTTATACTTTCTCTAAGCGTTTCAGCCGTTCTTGAAGTTCCTTCACAAGAGCCGTATTCTCAGCGTCGTGCTGTTTAACTGTTTCCAGTTCCCGCTGCAGTTGGAATGCTGTTTCTTCTTGATCGGCGCGGCTAACTTGACCTCTGATTAAGCGATCGGCTAACTGACTTGATTCCGTTTCTAGCATCGTGACTTTTTGCCGAAGGATCCGATTTTCGGCCCTCAATCTCTGCGTATTGCAATTAGAAACAAACCATGAGTTAGCGCCGTTATGTTTTTAGAGGAATAATTCTTACTTTAAACTCCTCTTGGCCCTCTTGTTCTTTGGTTTTTAGCGTGATGTACTCCTTTTCCAGTTTGCGCATCCGTTTAGGACTTAACTTGATACTGTAGGCTGAGCTGATCAGTAGGTCAGGACACGAATCGAATCTAATGGGCGCTTCTTTTTGAAAGTACTATCGAGAACGGATCTTAAGTGCATAAGGACTATGAGACTAAGCAATTCTGAGGACTAAAAACCTTAAGCATTCCTTCCATATCGAGGAAAAGCAAGTCCTCTTTACTGGCTGCCAGAATTGCTAGAGCCACGCGGAAAATGACTTCCATGCCATCAGCCAAGAAAGCATCCATTACTCTGTCATGAAATATATATTCTTAATAGAAATACCGACGGAAATTTATTTCTTGTTAATTGATTATGGTCACCTGCAAGCAACTGGTAACGTTAACGTGGTCGTGTAAAGTGTCAAAAACCAGCTGCTGGCGTACATGCTCGTGTCGAATCCTTGCGATAAAAAGTGCGCTTGGAGATCCGGCATGAATTCCTACGATTTCGTAAAATAATTAATTTTTACAATAAAAATCTAGGTTTGGTGATCATTTACCTCAACTAGATTCTTTAGCTGGTAAATGCAAAGTCCCAGTTGCGCCATGGATGGTTTAAACATTTCGCGTAGCCCGTATTCTTGCATTAGTTTTACGGAGACAGCGAACGCTTCTTCTTCAGGCATCTGCGAGTTGATCGTTTCGTGAGATCTGAACTTTTAACTGGAGATTCTATGATTTACCTGCATCAGAAGAAGGCCGACGATGAAAGCTGAGCCCTGACAATAGCCTACTTCTCGATCATGGAGCGAGTAAGCTTTCATGACGTTAAATAAACTCTCCTGGCCCAAACCATCCTTCTCTTTGAAGAAATCGTGTTCTGGATACGTTCTGGCTATATCTCTCCGTATGATCTGGATAGTTTAGATGTTAATAAAGTCTGTGATAACACTTAAGTTTAATGGTGCTACTTTCTCGCATGCTGATGTTGATTTGATGTATTGTGCGTACAGCTGTTTGGCTGGAGAGTCATTAGCACCACAAAGGAGTGGCCAAACGACGCCTCGGAAGTGATGAGGGACTCCTTTCCGCACAAGTTCTTTTATGAGTCCATTTTTCTTCTTGAAGACGTTCTCCCAGTCAGCCACCAAGTTCCCCCATAACGTCCACAGATCCTCATCTTCATCAGGGCGGCCTGAAAGTAAAAAGATTTTACTTAACTATATGGGCGAAACCTTGGTCAAACTCTAAGCCGGAATGCCGAGACAGCTTTGTTACTATAGAACTACGGAAACAGATAAACGTAATCTAGAGCTTAAAGGGTTACGTTACCCGAAGTCACCGAGAACTGAGAACTGGACTCTGAAGTTCTACGAGAATGTCCACTAGCAGCCGATGAAGATCCAGTTAAAGCATTTAGAGCTTTGCTGTCGGATTCGATTAGCCTGTCAAAATACACGACCTTATAATCACCGTTCTGTTACTGAACAGCTGACTGTCCAACATTTGTACGAATGCTAGTTTACTTTACAAGTCTATCATCTCGTAATGACTTTGTATTACCGGTTAGCTTCTTCAAGTTTGCGCAGGAGAGCGATATCTTCTTCAGACAGGTGCGGTTTGTTGCAGTTGCACGTTATTGTGTTGTTGTTATCACAGGGGCAGGCGTCGTCTGTCGAGGATCCTTCGGACGCCATACGTTCACGACAGATGGCTCTGCCGTCCGGGAGCTCCGCTTTCGTTGCGGAGACCTCGCTGCTCATGGTGATGCTCAGCTTGCTCGAAGTCACGTGCATCGATCCTGATTCTGTATGCTCAGCATAGCTGCAAAAAGAGCCATCCACCAGAGGATTAGTGCGATCCTTTCACAGTTACGACTTACGAACCCGACACGTCAGAATTCAAACCACTGAAGACATAACTTCAAAGAAAACTTATTGTTTATCTCGTAAAATGATTAATGAAAAAGAATGTTGACGTCTTTATGAGATTTCACAGATTTCTACCGCTCGTGTTTTTCTCATCAAGTCGAATGGTCGAATGAAGAACGGCTGCGAAATCAATAACTTCTCAAGAAAGACGTCAGCCGATATTCATGCAGGGTCGTTTTATGATGAATCGACAAGTTTCTCGCCTGTAGTTTAATTAAATTATCCGCCATTTCGTATAGTAAATTCTTCCATTGTTTCTCTATACGTTCACGGAGACTGTTCGAAGTGGAGTAAGGCCAAAGTAATTAAAAGCTTCCGGACTACTTTTAAACTTATTCTGCGGGGCAAAACCAACAATGCATGTGTTAAACGATTTGCCGTACAAATCTAACGACATAAAAAGGAACTTTCTTAATAATGTGACTAGTTTAATGTGAAAATGATTGTTCCTCGTTTCAAAAATCCGTAACTTTTTTTTTTCTTGTCTGGATGAAAATTAGTTCCAAACCCCCGATGTTTTTAGAAAGTTAGTGTGTAACTAAAGGCACAGGTGGGGTTACCTTCATTGTCTCTTATTGGAAGCGATGAAAAACAACCAAAACAATTTTACATCTCATTTTCTCCTTTCACTTACACTACAAAATCTACTGAAGCCTGTCTAAAACTAACTTAATAAAAGCTGAAAGTTAAGTATACACATTACCATTGATGTTCAGGATTCTCTTGGTTCTTGCTAATCCACAGACTCTGAAGAACCATTGTTTTAGAGAAAAATCCTTCTCCAGGATTTTTTTTTTAATTATTTAGGTGGTCACAAATACAGGATTTGACTGAAGTTAACGTTTGTTCTGTCCTAGAAACTTTCTCACCAAGTTGTGCGAGTGTTGTTTTAAACGGGACTAGCGGCTGCGTATAACTGTGAACCAAACCGAGGAAACTTTTGCCTTGGCTTTCCCATAACAAGCTGCCGAGAGGTCTTTGAACTTTTCCTTCTTTACCAAAGGGAGGAGATTTTCAAGAATGACGAGAATTTCTCGAGGAGAACTCCATTCTTTAGTACCAGGATCTATTTTTCCCGTACTAATAACAAGTTTTCAAGTCTTCGTACAGTATCAAGACCTTGGAGACATGCGGACATAGCTTTCTGGTTTGGGAAAATTTGAGAATAATATGGAGACTACTTGGGAAGCTTTGGGTACTTTTGTATAACAAGCGAATGTAAACTACATGAAAAAAACACACACACACACGGGAATCCCGAGATTCTCACACTTTCTAACGATTTGCGGGACCCGCCCAACGTCCAACCACGCCCGTTTTTCAATTACATCCAATAAGAGACAACTAAACAAGCTAGGTTTGTGTACTAGGGCTTCTGATTCGTTTCATGAAGTTCGTGACTAGATTCGTTTGTTGAGAATCTTTGGGTTAAAACAGAAGTTTGAATATCGGACATAAGGTGACGGATAACAACTGAGTAAACAGAGCGAATCGGAACGGAAGCCTTGATTGATGTAATAACGTTACAGTAGCGCCGCCATCTTTAACCTCAAGAGGTCAGGCGGCCAGGCTGGTATCTGTCATCCTTTTTCCCCCTGTAGCTGCCAAACAATAACCAGACACAATGCATTCCCGCAAAACTTTGCCAAGTCACTTCCATTATCATCAAATTACGGCCGAAAAAATATCCTCGTTGGAATTCAATAGCGCTAAACGGAAGTTTGACGTCACCTCCCTAAAGCCTGACGTATTGGCAAACTATTACCATTAATTTAAAATATTGTTTTGGATCATTACACTCAACGAGCAAACTTTTCTGCTGTGGGAGGGAACAAAGCATGTTATTATTTACCAATTCCGTGGGAATATTTTTAACTTTTCCTCGCATGCAAGAAGGGGGGGAACTGAAGCCTCTTGTTTATCTTTCTGAATTTTTTTCCGTTATAATGTTATTGAAATATTATTTCGCCCGGAAGCCAAGACACCGAATAAGCCACAGAGAAAAGTGTGTGCCTGTCAGGTACACGCACCGATTCGTCACGTCAAGGAAATAACACTATTTTAGTGATCTCAACATTCAACCTAAGGAACCTGTAATGATTTTACCTGGTTAAGGTTCGGCGTTAAGGAAGTTCAGGACTTTCCGACTTGGGGCTGCACAGCTGAGCAGCAGCACCGGAATCGACTGCTCATACACTCCCGCTTCAACCGTCCCACGCCAAAATACCAAGGCGTGACGTAATTATTGAATTGAAGATGAATGCTTGCAACATCGCCATCTATTGAGATTTATGACTTGCTCTTCAAGTACTGGATGTCCCTCTGGTGGCTGAAGAACGAAGCTTTCTCATTGCCTTCTACCGGCAGAACTGTGAACTATATGTGGTATGATCGGTCCTGTTTACTTATCGTTGTCAGGTTAGACATTTAAAGTTAGTAAAAGAGGGAAATTTTGGTGAATATGTATTTTGTAATTATAAGGACAGCAAAGTAAATGGAGATGTCATTATAAACGAAGAAGGCACTTCTCTAGCAGACGCCGCGTCCTTGTCTCTCCACTTTTTTAAACTCGATTCCACTCATCTCCGTAACGATAGAAATCCACAAAGGACAGGTTGTGTTTAAGAAATCTTTCAGTGCATCCCACGCAGTCTGAAGATTACATTTAAGTAAATTACAGGACGATCTAGCCTGAAGGAGACGAAAAAATCTTCGTGGTATTGCTAGTGTTGTTTCGTTTGATCTTCTCCGAGATTTGG
Organism: Eulimnadia texana; assembly: GCA_002872375.1. NCBI lineage: Eukaryota > Metazoa > Arthropoda > Branchiopoda > Diplostraca > Limnadiidae > Eulimnadia > Eulimnadia texana. The sequence continues at coordinate 18,707,091 of NKDA01000001.1, forward strand.
CTGAATTTACAACAAACTCTTTGATCTGGTTTTTGACATATTAGTGAGAGTTGAACTTTCAATTGGATTGGATTTTTGGTCCGTCTTGTTGCAGTCTGAGTTGTCCAGGCCTTTGAGCACAGTAATGGACTTACTTCACTGACCCTGCAATACAAGTGCACAAAGCAATCCAGCTTTAATATCTTTTTCTGTTACAGGTGATCACCTTCAAATGCAAACGTGCGGGAGGAAAAAAGTCTCCCTCGGTTACTACGGGGTCTGGATTACATGTCGGTCTACATGATATTTCTATCAAAAACAGTAGTAACCATACCAACACTGTGCACGAAGATTGGACGACAATCGCAGATCCCACAGAACGACAACACCAAATGAAACTAAGCCACAAACATGCACTGCGAGGTTTATTGGATTGGGATATACGTAAATCTAGTCTGCTACAAACAACACGGGATCAAGGACTTAATCGTTTCAGATACCCTCGCACACCGCGTCTAACGAACAAACTTCCCACTTAGTAACTGTAGTCGATTAACTGTAGATTGAACAAGTACTTTGTTTATCAGAAAAAGTTTTACATTTATTTTGTCTTCGGTGAACACTTTCAGTACGTGGAGTCTTTTATTCTCTGGTTTTTACGGACATCTCCCAAGTAGTGTATAACCCTCTGTGCGGAAATAAAGCCTGAACCGCGTGTTATTAATATAGGATATTGCCGTTCACGCGGGTTACAAAGCTTTATTGCCACCAAACATGAGATCCGTCCATGAATGTATACACTCTCGAGGCAATAACAAGCAATACAATGTATATACTCATGTGGTGCTGGTAAGACAACCGTATGACTGGGGGGGGGGGATTCAATGTTTTAGGGAAAGTGGAAGGGAGATATATTTCATTACACGAGTTTCAAGTTGAAGTATTGTGAGTCTGACCATTCTCTGAGAGAGATGGTCCTACGCTTTCAGCGTTAACGCCGCAGACGGTCTTTTTGTCCGGCTCGGCCGGGTCGGCGTCGTTTAAGTCAGGCCCGTCTCGGATGAGTACAAATGGTACTTTGGCAGTAACGTCTTGACCAACCCCGCTGAGAGTTAGACGAACTTTGACGTAATAGTTGACGTATATGGCGAAGAAATTGCGTTCCGTAGGTGCGGTTTTCAGCGTAGTTGAAGCGAGATGTGAGGTTAGCCTGTAGAGACAAGCAGCACAGTAAAAACAGGTTCTAGCTCTGACTAGAAGTGTTGTTGAATTTTCACAGTTATAATACCTGCCGTACTGATCTTCGAGAGCTACCCAGTGACCTACGTAGCTTTCAGCTAGCGAAAGGCTGTATCGTTTTTCGAAGCTACTTGTTGCAGAACCACTTGCTGGAGTCTCTTCGACACTGGAAATGACGTTCTTGAATCTGCCATTAGAGAACATAGATACGTCCACATGTTGGACAGCGTAGACCTGCAAAAACAAAAAGCTGTTTGCTAGATTCGATCATAAACGTATGCCAAAAAGTTATACCCGAACTTTCCGAATAGCTCTGGAAGATTTATTGGAAACGTTCACAGTTACATTGACCGGTAAACCCTGCGGAAACCACGGGCGGTCGAGGGTTACGGTTAGCGCAAGGCTCCCCTCTCGTAGCAGGAAATGTTTCTCGGTGCAAGTCTTTGGTGTCGGTGCTTGAAGAAGCTCAGGTGTGACGAACTGTATCAATCGCAGTGTCATCCGGAACATGCTCTTTCGGGGCACTTTAGGATCGTCCGACTCGGCTACAAAAAAAAATAGTTTGTAGCAGACGACGACTAATGAATGGCCACCGAACATCAACTCGAACTAAAAACTGCTTTTCTTCGCCCCCTGAAGCAGTGTTCGTCTGAAAGTTGAACGTATCTTCGTTATCCTAATTAGGTTCAACGAATCTTCGCTCAACTTTGCTCGTTAAGTGTAACTAATAAGAAGGTAACGGAGTACGCGTAAAGCTATCTAAGTTCTCAGCTGATGTTCAAGTATTTACGAGTAATACCAGAAATGTCTGTTATGCAACATGCACTAAGACTTACGATGGTAATTCTAATCCAAATCTACTGAATTCGTCAGGTGAACTGTTCTCAGAAGACGGGATTAAGTGCAAGCACACACCTCATCCCTCAATTTGCTCGGCAATCTGCTTAACTACCGTTCAATAGTCACGCAACAGTTACCTAATTACCAAGTTGGCGACTCAATTCAATTAAAACTTTACTTATGGAATATTGCTTTTGGTATCACGCGACTGTGTTACTGAACTAATTAATGAGTACCAGTATACTAAGCTACCTGTGAATATTAGCAGATGGTAGCTGATCCCGATAGCAGCACCCCTGTACTCTTTGGCCGGGTGGAGTCTCACTGAAGGCGGCACCTGCTGATTGATTTTCAATGTCAGTGGATACGCATTTGGTCCCAGGCGTTGTAAAAGCATCTCCTAATGTCACACACCAGTTTCAGAACGACATTACGATAATGAGTTTGAGCTAGAAACACTGAAACTAGTACTTGAGCTGGTTCTAGAGCAGCCGGTTGTGAAGATTCCTTCAGAGGGTATATCCTCTCCATGCACAGAACCGACTCGTTGCTTAGTTTCAGGCCCATGATCTCTTCGTCGTCTCGGCCGTACCTGAATATCATTACAATCTGAGCAAACACCTAGAACAAATACAAACCATTTGATCGATGAGAATTAATCACAAACATTGTGGTTGCCTTGGTCACTAAAAGTTCGGATAATCAAACAGAACCTACAAGTCAGCACATATGGCCACCTGAGACATCTTGTTAAACTTGTACGATAGACCCAAGGCAGCACCGAGGATCAAGAAAGAAACTTAGAGGGGGAAAAGTACGGAAAGCTTCCCACGCAGTTTTGTCTTCCAACTTTCTAAACATCGCGCGCTGTTTTGGAGCTTGTCGAGTACATCAGAACTGTACACACTTATCATATTACAAGACAACTTGCGTAGTGAGATCGATAAGCTGTAACGTAAATCACCTGTTTGTTACTGGTTTCTTTAGGATCCAGAGTGAAGACGCCCTGCAGAGGCGTTACGGAGCTACCGGACATCACCAGATCCCTGTTAGTAAGGTACACGGCGAATTTTCCATTCAGTAACGCCTTTTTGTGCACTCTGCCAAGCGGAGAAGTTAAATTGAATTATTTGAGTAATAATACCATTCGAACCCTAGAACTAGTTTACTTTACAAAATGTACAAAATGTACTCTACAAAAATGTACTTTAGATATAAAGTTTACTATACAAAAATGTATTTTATCGATTTTATTAAAAGATTAGAAGCCAATTATAAATGACAAGAGGCGTCGATTCGAGTTTTTTCCCCAACCTGCACGTCGAGACTGCTTTGTTGGTAACGATGTCATCCCAGATTTCGCATCTGCCACAATGGAATAAAAAGAAGAAGAACCTCCTATTAGTTCCTCGCATACTTTCAATTGACTTTGAATAGGATTTTGAATAGCCTTTTGTGCATTAAGAACCTTTCTCGGGTGCAACGTACCTCTTGGAGTTGCGCTCGTTTGACTGAGCATTGTCGTTTGATTGAGCTGCATCAAAAGCAGGATCGGAAATGGGTAGATTCACAGCCGACTGGATCTCATTTTTCGGCACATATGAAGCAGAATCTTCACTAATGAGACTTTCATGGCGTAAAACACATTCTTCTCTGGGGATTTTATTCGCAATCAACTTGTCTTCGTTCGGGCAAAAGCTTTCAGACATGTTGCACGTCAGTTTGCTCGTCTTTCCCACAGGATGTCTCTTGTTTTCGCTCGTATAATCGCCTGGGTTGTTGATAGCACCCAGTCCGCGAAAATTACTTCTCAGACGCATCACTGCACTCTGGAACGACTTCATCCCCGATCTTTTCTGCATTGTTTCCTTTCATGTAGCCACAGATACACGCAGTGGAAAAGGGCAGCATACGTCTGTCGTGTACCTTTCTCCGATGCAAACTGATTGTTGCATCTTCCCGTACAACTCGAACCGAGAGTAAAACCTCCAGTTGTAGATCGCATGCGCTTATTTGTGATATGACTCTTAATCTATGGTTCAACCAGGACATTTTCCACATTGGTTCTGCCATTGTGTATCTTAAAATACGTATTTTCTAACACTAGAAATCGTTTAAATGCGTTTTTTCCGCCTATTCAAGTCGCTCGGTCCATTCACTCAATTTCCTATCCCTTCTAACAGCTTGGGGGTTGTGTCTCGTTCTAGTTGCTAATGGATACATAATCTGATTACCCCAATACGAATGAAGATTGTTGAGTATGAAATGCCTTATTTTGTCGATCGCCAATCTTCTTCGTTGATCTTCTCCGTCACAATGTCTGGGCTTAGAGGAAACTGGAGTTGAAAGTCCATGGGACGAGATCTTCCGTGACAGTTTTACAGAAACTTGCTCGGCCGTTCCTAATCCAGTCTCGTTCTGGCAATTTACAGTTTGTCTTAGCAGACGGTAACAGCTTTAATAATGAAACACTCTTGCTCTGAAACGTTCCGAGTTACTTAAACCTCTAAGACCTTTAGCATTGTTTTCAGTCTTTTTTCTGTGCTTAGTCGTTATACTCGACGAGCTTTGTGTCATTATTGAACAGAGACGTGACTTGTTATCAAAACGCAAAATGCTCTATACTCCCGGCACAAGAAAAACAAATAATACACCTTTGCAATCAGTTTGTCTGAGAACAGTACGCTACGCACATCACAGTGTATCAGGTAGCCATATTCGGATTCGGTGATGGCTGTAATTACTCCCGAACACTAATTGGGAACTACTGTTATATACCGTTTAGGAAAAAGCGTAATAATGTTCCATTACAGTCCGTTGATATTGTATAATACACTCCGAAAGACTTTTCTCTTTATGAGAGCGTTACTAAACATACATGGTGTTATAAAACTTTCAATACTCGTGTGTATTGATTTCTGTATATTCATGGCTTTTTTCATGTCTCCTTTTCCTCTGTGCTTTTCAATTGGACGGGTTTTGAAGAGCACTTTTGTTTAGGAGTAATTTTGAAGCGAAACAAGACTCTGCTTCTTTGTCTGAACTCAAAAGTTTCAAGTGCCAACTCGCGTAGGTTTTTCAGCTTCTTTCTGTGCTACTTTTCGTTAAGGAAAAAATTACCTTTCATCTTCTGAGATAATTGTTTGCTTCAGAGAGCATCATGGAGTCAGAAGTGTGGGATTAGTTTGGTCTATACCTTTGTTTTTGCTCAACCAAAATACATATTTTATAAGCTTCATATTCAGGAAGGAATGGTTTCGTTCTTATCTGTATAAATCAATGAGAGCTCAGAGGGAAGTGGAGTGACGTTTCCATGGAAACTTCTAACCTGGAAATCTGGAAATATTCCTCATGATTGCAAGCATTGATCGGCTGTGTAAAATAAGTATTCTCCAGCAACAAAATGCAACTGTTTCAAAGTCTATAACGCAGAGTTTGTCGCAAATCTATTTTCGGATCCCGAGAGATTCAGCGAGACTTCTCTCGGCTTTCCCCGAGGAATCGTATGATGTACGATGTTCTCGCAAAAGAAAAATGTTTCGTACTTCAAAACATGGCGCCTAAAACATTAAACATAATGCCATCTTGCCAGACTGAATGATGAATGATAGCAATACGTGAAATTACATACGCAATACGCTACGGTCTGTATTGTCAAAACTGAACCGAGCAATAAGAAGTGATGCAGTAATACAGGGAGCAATTTATCATAAATAGATACATCAGAAATAGAGAGTCTGTTAAGGAACGACACTAGATCCGGACATCAAAGAAACTGGCTGAAAGAAGAGGGAAAGCGAAGAAAAAAATGGTGTCGCCCACCGTGGGGCTCGAATCTACGACCGGGATCAAGAGTCCCGTGCTCTACCGAATGAGCTAGGCGGGCTTGAAATTTGCCTACCAACTTACGGTATTTGTTCAGATCTTTCATTGTTCTAATATGTAAGTTTTTTTTTTTTTATCTCATTGACGGCTATGCAGGCGTTAGCCTATTACCCCAGGGGGAAGGATTGCAGATTCAACTGTTAAGGATCGCTGGTCTGGGAAAGGCCTCACTTGGAGTCGAGTGGGATCGAACCCACAGACCCAGAGGTGAAGGGCGATGGTCTTGACCTAAGGTCTTAACCAGTGCGCCACCAGCGCCCCTGTTCTAATATATTGCATCGTATTTCCATTACACGAATAAACTAAACAGCGTATCTCGCATGTGAAATACGTCTTCTTGGTCAAGTGATTTTATTTCAAATAAATTAAGTAACTGCGAGCACAAAGTAGCAGCAAAGTGACTTCCGAATTACGTCTTAAGTTAAAGCTATACAGTGAAAATTCGACGAAAGCAGCAAAATGACTAATTCGTCCAATGACTAGTTTGTTCACTGATATTCCCGCAAGAATTCCTCATGAAACGCGCGGAAACTTTCCAGCATCTTCTCAAGTTTGGGAAGTTGAGGTAGAATTGTGATCCTTTATTAAAAAATAATCCACTTTCAAAGAAATGCATAAACTTGAGCTGAAAAATCAATGTTACCTGAAATGATAAGTTCCAGGCCTTTGTCCAAAACCCGATCCTGGAACACAGCATATTCCAGTTTTCTCCAGCAACTGGAAAGCGTAGAAAACGTCGGGTTCCTGGCCTAGGGATTTTGCCTTCTCAATAGCTTTGGCAGGTAAGAAAACCTACACAATAACATCTCGTCACTGGTTGTGTCATTTTTTTTTTTTTTTTTTGTCAAAGCAGTGATGTAACCTGTGGAAAAGCGTACATGGCCCCTTGTACGTCATTGCATTTGATACCGGGAATGGTATTAAAAGCGTCAGCAATCATGTGGGCCCTTTGTGCTAGCGATTCCAAGACAGCCGTTTTCTCCTTCTGGAAGTTTTCGTATGAAGGCTCTCCAGGCTCTGGAGGATTTGCCACTACGTCCATTACAGCCTTTCATAAACAAAATTCAAGACCCAAACTTAGTAATTCGCTAAATTGCTTTTCTTTTTGTCTACTTGGCCCAGAACGCTCGGACAGAGCTTGGCAGAGATACTCTTGTTGAGCATAGCTTTTACTTGGTCGTCTAAATTGATTATTTCAGCATAACCTCCACGCAGTCCGCACTCTCCCATATAGCCTAGATTTAATAAAATTTATTAGATTACGTTATATGAGACGAAATATATGATTAGCGAGTTAAGATATGATTACCTTTGGAGCAAGACATAAACGAAGCTAATTCCATTTGGCTGAAAGGTTGGCCCATTTGGCTGAGCACTTTCTTGAAAGAGTGAAATTGGCTGCCCTTGGCGTAGACGTTGTCTTGATAAACCTTGACGAATATGAAAATTCAAACTTCATTTTAAAAAATATTATCTTGATACAAAATACCTCGTCGGCAAATATTATGAGTCGTTCTCGGTGAGCAAATTTGATGACTTCCTCGATGTTTTCACGAGTTAGCACTTGGCCTTGTGTAAAAAAGGAAAAAAATATTCGGAATTTACAAACACTGAGAAGAGAAGTATTACCAGTAGGATTTCCTGGGTTAATAATAACAATTCCTCGCGGGTTGCAGGTCTTGCGAGCTTCTGCGATGGATCTCTCGAGCTCTTTGATGTCAAGACCCCACTGGTTGTCTTCGTCCAAATAATAGCCAACCTTAAAAATGCAGACTTTAATATCCTCTAACATTTTAATCATTTTTCATGTTTATTTTATATAATTTAATACTTGCTGCATGTCGTACTCGACAATCGAGGCCGAGTAGAGCGGGTACTGAGGGATCGGAATCATGATTCCTGTTTTCTTCTCTCCGTTCGCGGCGAGCAGCTTCATGCAGGACTGAATTTTGTAAAAGAGTTAAGAGCTTCGTAATTTTGTGTTATTATTGGTGTTGTATTTACTCTAATGCCTTCGGAGGCTCCGGCACAAAGCATTATGTTTTCAGGATTAGCAGGGAATCCATCACGCTGTTCAATGTAGTGTGCAACGTGTTTGCGGATAACGTCCAAACCACTCGATCCACTATAGCAGCCTAGAGAAAATCTAACTTTTTCTTAATCCTTTAAAAGTTTTGCATGTTTGTCCTTACCAACGCTTCCTCTGCTCGAAGCGATTATGTCCCGCGCTCGAGTCTTGGCGTCTTCGGGAAAGTCGGGACTGTCCAAAAGAGCAGGATCGGCACAAATCGCGACTACTTGGCGGATGAACGTAATCGGAGTCTGACCCATAGCATGCGCGTCTCCGATATTTGCTTTGACAACTTCAGTGAAAGGTTTCTTAGCACCCTGCAATGAGTATAGTTATTATTTTACATCACAAAAGGTTAATTTGTGAGTAAAATGCACTTTATGAAGTTCTTTCTCGATTTCCAGAGCCCTGATGATCAGAGGTCCTCGAACAGCATACTCCATCGCTTTGATGCACGGGTTCAGCGTCTCCATCGTCAAAACTTGCGAGTGTTCGTTTCTCAACATCGCAGAAGTCATGGTAGAACGTAAAATCGATAGTTGATTCTTTGGTAGCGTCGCTTTAGCAGATGCCAATTGGAATAATAACGAATATCGCGCCATTTTTGTTGTTCCCGTTTACGAACTGTAAACAAAGATCACGTGACTTTAATATCGATAGTTACTTTCGGTTATTTACAATATTTACAATAATTTCTTTAATTACGTAAATTAATTAGTTTTATGATACTTTCAACGTTTTAGAGTGCAGAGTGTAAAAAACTGACGTCAAATGTTATTTGTGGAATGGAGGGGGCTCGTCTAAGTTTGGCAAGAGGCCGGATGGTTTCGAAAGCTTTTAAACGTTTTAATTATTTAAAAATCCCTCGAAAATACCAAGCAATATTAAATAATATAAATATGATACAGCTCTATATTATTTACCAGTTCAAGTTTGAGTTTCTCAAAGATTTATGCAGCACGAGGTGCTTAAACCAGAACTTCCGAGAAGCAAAACTGAATGCAGAGGCAGAGTCTTTCGGCTCGGTTCGTTTACTTTTCCATGACGTCACTAGTTGTGTTATTTTTAGGTTGAAAAAAAAATATAACTTGAAACAAGGAATATTCTGTACCTCTGCCCCGAATCCCAGAAAAGAAAAATAAAATATCATGAACGATACCAAAGGCTTAGGTTTAAGCCGTTAATGGTTACTGTTCGAAACGCTTTCAAAGCCCGTATATTTATTTAAACGGATTCACAGTGTTGCAGAACATGTTTTAGGATTTATATTGTTTGGAGTTTTATTTAGACAAGGTTCAGATCAGGTCCGCTGCGATATGTCCTCTTCAGTTTCTCTTTGAAGCTTAATTGAAACGCCCGTCCGACAACGGACACAATATCGTAAGCCTCGGCTTCGTCTGCACATTTCAGCACGTAACAAAGTCTTTTTTCAAAATCCTTGGCTACGAATGTGACAAACTGGGAGCTTGCCTACAACAAAAAATATATTGGGAATAAAATATACTTAAGAAATGAAAGAGGAACATACCGAATCGCCACTACAGACAAAGGATATGTTACTCAACTCATGACAGGCTACTGTCCTATTTCCCTCTGGGTCAAGTAATTTGATTAGAGACCTTCCCAAAGTCAAAATAACGTCACTTGGACCAGATTTGGTCTTGCAGGGACTGCTCAGTATATTACTGATCCTCCAACAAGCCTAGAAAGTGGAAATGTTGGAGAATCGTGTAAGAAGATTACTTCTTCCATTCAGTATTACTTTGAATTTCAAATCGACGCTTTTCATCCCGAGGGACTCGCAGACTCGTCGTATAGATTCCCTAAGAAGAAAAAGACTTGTAGGTTAAGTTCAGTTAACCACTGTGAAACGCGTACTTTGCAATCTGTGAACGTATTTCGGGGTCCAAACTTTTCACTGATGTCTTCACTTCCACCGAACCCATGTACTGCAAAACATAAGTGAGCATCATTATAAAACAACTTCAAATAAAATTCTTTTTACCAGCACTTTGTACGATGCACAGACCAGGCTGTTCAAGTAGATCGGATTTGCCGATGTTTTATTTGGGGTGCACGGAGAACTGGAGCTTCGCAACCCACCACCGAAGACCCGGTTCGAACGGTCACAGTCCTTCTCGGACGACTGTGACATATCAGGAAACCACGCAAGGATCAACTGGCCTCCGTAAGCTTCCTTTCGATCGAGCACTGGCGCTGCTCGATCACCGTAAATGACTGATTCAGTTAGAGTAGAATTGCATGGTTTGTTGCATAGACTTGAAGATGTAGGTACTGCTTTACTAGAGTCGGTTTTCCCGCGATCAAAGTAGAGCTCGTGAAGCACTGGGAATCTTTCTTTTTCTACCAGTGTTGAACTAGTGGATTCGTCTGTTCCGAAGACTTCAGAAAATGTGTTCCATGCAGATACATCCAGCATTGTTCCAGATCGAGCACGATCCTTAGTGGAAGGTGATTCAAGACAAACGATCGTATTAACCGAGCGGTCTAATGAATGGCTTCTGCGATAGTTGAATCTTGTAGCTTGTTTCTTGTCCTGTGGAATAGCGGACTGGGACATTTTATTACTCGGTTTGTCAGTTACGTGACAGCATGTGTTGTATACGATCTCTTCGTTCAACGTAATTGCGGAAACTAGATTAGAAGGCTTGTGTGTATTGCCAGTTGGAACGGATTCTGCCCATCCTTGCTTTCCTCTGAGAAAGAGGTTAACAGACGGCCGTTCCAAGTGCAGTCGATGAAGTTCTATATCCGATTTGGATTTGAGTTTGAGGGAATGTAGCGAAGTCTCGGACTTGGCACCAGCTCTCGTTTTCCTAAAGATATGGTTGAACAGTCGGGTCGTTAAATTTTTACTGCTTTTCGAGTTTGTGAATGACGGTGAAGAATGTGCTGGATCATTGCAGAGTCTTTGTTTGATGACGTATTCCGGACCTCTAGGGCTTGAATTGACAGTTTCCTTTATTTGATGATCGGGTCCCACGGTACTCCGACTATATCCTACACAAATACTGATCAAATTAATCTCAGGTCTTTATAGTGAATGAGTGTTCTGAAGTAAACGCATCCGCCACATTCATCTTTTTCTTTATTAAGGCATCTTCAAGAACGCCAGACCGTTCTGAAAGAAGATCTGATCGATTAGAGATTACATTCAACTCTATACGTCTTGAAGACTGATCGCCTGAAAGATTTCACTGAGCAACCAATTTGTGGCTTATACTTACGTTTGTCATTGCTGTTAGTTGTGTAGTGGTCGTCTATAAGATTGTGATACTGCTTTGATCTAAAATTCTTCAACATATCCGACAAGTGCTGTTGGATTAGATCAGAAAATACTGTTGCTTTTCACTTATGAACGAAGAGAAGACATCACTTGCGAAATAAAAGACGCGAGAGACGAGGTAGCTGAACGAATCTACAGCGAGACAGCTGCTGTTGTTAATGACTGGGTGCTCGTCGATGCAGTATCTATTCATCCCACGCAACTCAATCGATCGGCTACGTTTTTGAAACCTTCCTACTTGTCTGATTTTCTTTCGACAACTGCGCTTCTTCACGTCTACAAGGAAACGTGACTGGGGTCCACTTCCGGCGCCCCTCCACGATGTCAACACCCCCCTCCGCGCGGCCCCTTTTAATTCATCTCCTTCTCCTCATGCATCCGAGGCGCCCCTTGCACAACTCCGCAGCTCTCATGTCATTACTGCGTAATTGACTTTCAACTTGACTTCGTTACTTTGCTCTGTTTACTTCTACCCTCCTGTTTTCCATATTTATATTCAGTTTTCTGCACAAGACTTTCACTGAGAAAGCTACTGTAGCATAGAACTCATAGAGCCTCTGCAAATTTCTCTTATTGTCATCGTCTGTATTCGATCTAAACAAGCTGATGTAACCTATTTAAGCTTTAAATAGACTCGGAGATTGAGTCAGATAAGGAAATGAAGAACTTCCTATTTTGCTCGTGCCAGGGCCGAACGTGTCTGTTATTATGTTACACTATGTACTATCATTTTATGTTACGTTCTTAGAGTATTTAGTGAATTTCGAAGAAAGACGACTGGCAGATAAATCCTTTTATTTAAAAAATCACATCCCAAATCCCAGAAAAGATCAATGAGTTAACAATAGATAGCTCTATATTTTTTTTTACTCGACATCTGACAAAAGAGCGTGGAAGTCCCAATAAAAGTTTCTAAAATTCATTATTATATATGTTAAGTCCTCAAGTGATTCTTTCTGCTGTTTGGAATGGTTCTTTTTGGAAGTAAGATCATAAAATAGAGATTCCAGTGCTGAAGATTAAGAGGCCAGACAGAATCGGGTCTTCATATCCTTCCCCGAACTCCAGACTTAGTGTCGAAGAGCTTCTTGACGAAGTACACTTGCACGACAAAGCACGTGACGACAACCACGATCTGGATGAAGGACCAGAACTGGACGTAACTGTTGTTGTCGATGAGCAGGCTGTAGTCTCGAGCCTCTCGACTGCGACTCAGTTGCTGGTGCTGCAGCATTTCTTGGATCCTCATGTCGACTCCTTGCAAAATGCGCTACAAACGTTCAACAATACTATCAGACTGAACGTCAAGAATAAAAAGTGAATCATTTACCGTGCAGTTTTCCGCACTGACGTCTGCTTCCTGCAATTCTTGAGCAAATTTTTCCCACTGATCGTACCTGTAAGATTATTGCGTTTACGGCAAATTATATTGCATGGAATTTAGAAACGATACCTGAATGTGGTAATGTACAAGTTAACGAGCTTGGCAGCGAATCGCGAAAACTGGTTATCAACGCAGATGCCGTAGTAGCCGCCAGTGGCCGAAACTTCCTGGTACTCGGAAGAAGCCTTCCACTGGTATGGATGAATAAGTTGTCCGCTGGGATGTCTCACGGCAAAGCCCGCCATACCATCACCGCCTCTGAGAACCTGTTGAAAAACGTAATTTTATCGAATCTTCAAAAACGTTTGCTGCCGCGTAAAACGTACCTGAAAGCTGACGTATATCGTAGCTCCCTGTTGGACGTGCTGGTAATAACATTCTTCTTTTCCAGGGTCTACATGGACCTTGTACTCCATGGCGACTCCTGGTGAAGCCTGGACTTCTTCAGTGAAAGTCTCGCAGGAGACGTATGTCAAATAAGCTTGCAATAAAATTAAAACTAAAAGCTTCATCGTGCCCAGTACTGTATAGCAATTAATTAAAACATAAAATTAAAATTTTCCTTAGTAAAACTCTACTGGTGTGTTGACAGCTGTTGCGAACTTTAAAATCTTATGAACATATCTGCGGTAGAGTGATTCCACTTTTAGTTTTCCGTTTTCCCTTAAAGAGGGTACGGTTTTCCCTTTCTTCCCCTTCCCTTGTAATATCAAGTATCCTTTTCCCCTCCATCAAGGATATCAAAGCTATACTTCCATGTTATTTTTCCCTCATCATTTCCTTCTTGAGACCCAGTTTTCCCTTTTTAAGGGAATTTCCCTGCAAAGTGGAAGCACTGCTGCGGTATCTACAAGTGTCAGTTTTCTGCTGTAAAAAGTAATGACGTCAACAAGTTAACGTGACAGCGTTGCCATATATTTATATTAATACACAAAAATAATGTGAACTAAAAATTAGTATTTATGATTGCTGGAATTAGTTGCAAAAAGCTGCATTGCAAGTTTTTAATTGTAAAAAAATAGGAAGATTACTGGGTTCGAACTTGACCAACAGATGGCATTAGCCACACCAAATTCCCTGGCAAATAAGTAAGTTATTCAATCAATACGAACCAAAACAATAAATAAATGAATAATAATAATCGAATGTTTGGATTTCAAATAAAAAGATTTTATCACAATAAAATCTAATATTTCAATAATACACAATAACTAAAGGCAAACTGGAGGTCACGTAATGCCATTCACCATTTAATGCTGGTATCTTATTCATAAGGTTCGCTTGCATCGTCGATAAGGGGTTACAACCTCCCTTTGGAGACCTTCAGGGGTGGCGGGAGGGTATCATCAGCATTCGTAAGAGCATCTACTCCTTTTGTGCCTGGATTCCGGGATCATTGGAAAAGCCACATTTGGGACACACGATGGCCACTACAGGGGTTGATTGAATTCCCTAGTGGTATAGTCTCGTCTTTTAGCGTAACGCTTTCCTCTGCAGCTACAATTAGATACAGACTAATGATCTCCGAGACCTCCAGTTTGTTCTAATGAACAAAACCCCCTGCAGAAGTGGTATCTCATAGTGGACTTTTGTGTATACCACTCATTAGCAGAGTATCAGGTCTCGGTGATTGTCTGTGTTCTATCTAGTGAACAGGAAATAAATTGACGATTTTGCGTGGAACAGCTAAGATAGTTACTTTATTTTTCATATAATTTTTGTTTTCTTGTGTTCGTTAATCATATGTCTTTTAAAAGATAACAACAGACATGTCCCCCGCCGATGGGTAAACAGGAGCGTTTTTTTCTTTTAATCTTTTGGAAACAAACATAAGGAATGGACAGTAAAGGATATTCGTCTTACAAGGGGGATAGAAATCTTCTGAACAAACCTAGAATGATACTAATGATAACATTACACAGCCCACGTCTTTATGCTTGTTACATGGATAAAATCTGGAGGAAAAAAAAAAAGAAGAACAGCATATAAATCCGACATCCAAAGAGATTGAACAAAAATACCAATCAATGTTTGACGATGTTACATAAAAGCTATAGTTAGAAAAAGACAGGGATAATCAATACTATAGTGGGATATAAGATTTTTCAGAAGTAAACAGGGTCATGACGGATGACGTAAATACATTGTAGTAAGATAATCTTCTTTTCTCTCTGATTAGTAACTCCGCTTTACATAAGATCTTATGTAAGAAACAATGTGCAAACCCGGAGAAAGTGAACATTTACCGGAGGAAACAATAGTAAAAGTTTTTCTGTGGAATTCGAAAAGTTATACATTCCAATGAAAAATTGTGCGAGTTGCCCAAGATGGCGACTCTTTCGCTTTGTGTTAAAACGTATTTTTTTCTGTGGAAAAAATTTGTGTTGCGGAAATGTTTGGTTTTGTTTCTCTTAGACTTTCTTGCGTTCCTCGTGGGCTTTCTTCACAATGGCTAGTTTCGAGTGTTCGTCTGCTACCGGGAGACCCGTGTAAGGGGCATCTCGAGTCCCGTGCAACATCAAGGTCCACTCGCGAAGCCATCCACTGTGCTTTTTACCGTTGGCAGGGTTGAAACGTACCTACAGGACAACAAGAAATCATCAAGTAACAGTGCCGGATAGAAAAATGATGCGCTAGCCATACGTCTGAATGACCCTCTGAATGGTGCATGACTATCGTGGATTCAGCTAGATGATAGTGTGATATTGGCCTACTTGAACACGGTTTGTAGGGTTGAATTTTGAAGGAGCTAAGTCATGCAGTATTCAACCCCTTATTCAGAGGGTTCAGTTTTAGTAACTAAAGTGAGTTCAGTCACTATTCAGCTAGTGATTCAGAGGGAAGCTAGTGTTCAGCTACCTAGTCATTCGGTATTCAACCGTATAACTTTTCTATCGGGTGAGGTTAACTTTGGCTTTAAACAATACCTCCAGCGTCCATCTTCCTTTCGGATCTTCTCCCCAAGTGTGCGTGGTCATGAAGGGCCATTTGGTGAAACCGTCCCGGCTGTCGTCATCCTTGGGGCGTCGACTCAAGATCATGGACCTCAAGGAAAGGAAAAACGAAATGTTTTGGTGTAAGAGGGATCATCCGATCAACCGAGGAAAGGAAAAAAGTAAATTATTTACTTGGTTCCCATAGGAGACGTAAGGAACATTTCGATTTCCCCTCGGCGAGTAGCATTTAACGAGATAACAGCTTGAACGTGCTCCAAATAGTTGACTTGAGTGTCCGACCCCAGACAGGCATTGGTATCCAGCGTAAGGATTATCGAACCGTTCCCAGGAATGGCACTGCAACGTTATAATCAAAACAAATAAAAATGATTTCTTTTCAAACAAATGCACCGCATGCGCGCCACGTGTCATCAAAACAACACATTTTCTCGTTGCCACAGCAACCACTCGAAGAAAAATCATATTTTTTTGTTAAGGGGGTATTGGAAAACCTACCGTGGTTCAACTATAGATCCGGCTTGGCAATGGAACCTAGGGGGTACAGTCTTCCAGAGCTTGGCAAGAGAGACCATGCCGCCAGCATCGAGGACTCCGAACCCGAAGAGATGATTGAATTCAAGACCCACTCCATTCATGGTCCAGTGGAAACGCTGCTTGGCATCGAACAGGGAATTTCGTTTGGAGGTAAGCACCGTCAAGTGCTGCATGTCCCTCCAGGTGAGCTGAGGGCTATTGGAGAAAGGTCACAGTCAATAAACGATTCTATTGATTACAAACACAGGAATGAGGAGGGTCAACGAATGTGGTGGGGGGAGCTAAGGGGCACAAGCTATCGATTACTTTGCCTCCAGTGCCAAAGCAAAGACACCGGCCGCTTCCGGCGCAGCAGCTGAAGTCCCCGAATGAGTTCTTGTGCATTTACCATACAAATCTGTAGTAGCCTGTACATGAAACGCAAAGTCCGTTAATAATTCTGACTCAAACCAAGCTCACATGACTTACAACTCCAGTGTTCGGGTCTTTGGCACCGTTGCTGAAGGTCGAAGCCAGGGTGGAAGAGCAGCTTTCATCGTAGTGGGCATTCTGACCGTCGTTGATGGCTGAGTTAATGGAGATAGTCCACATGGAGGCGGCGTAACCGTCGCAGTTGCAGTCGTCGTCCGAGCCCCCATCCCCGCTTGCCCACACATAAATATTGCCCAGTCCCCGACGGCCTTCGTTGACACCACGGACTATGGCCCGCATAGTGGCGTTTCGAGGACCATCCACAGTTTTACCGTCATCGGTGGGACCCCAAGAAGCACTGTAAATGTCGATCAAATGAGGCTCGTGACCCATGGAGTTAGCCTCGATCAAATCGGTCATGTAGGGCTGGTCCAGCATCCGAATACCTGGGATATCATTAGACATTTTACGTGCTACCACGAGTTAGAGTTCGTCAGTAAGACGGAACCAGTAAAGGCCAAGCTCGTTAAGGAATACAGAAAAACGCCGGAGGTTCTGTTGAGTTACTGTGTGGTCCTCGCAGACCCACGGGAGTTGAAGCCAAAGGACTAAAGGGGTTTCTAATCAAGGCTCCGTACACGTTTTTTGCTTTTCTTCTTTTTCTTCAAGAATTTGAAGGTGGAAGAAAATGTTGAGAGCGCAACATATGAGGTTTTAGAGTAGGTAGTCTCTAAATGAAACTGGCGAGTGCCCACAAGTGCACGAAATGGTACTCTTACAACTGAATAAAGGATGAAGCGCAGTGGAATACCTGCTATTTTCGAGTCGTAAGCAACGCCGACGCCGCAAATGTTGTTATCTCTGGCTGCCGACACTTCTCCAGCGCATCGTGTGCCGTGACTAAGTGGCAAAGAGAACAGAAACAATGAGATTAGTATGAGTTAAGCGCACTAAACTTAGATGTTTACGGGTAAAAGCTATTACGAGTCTATGCTTAGGGAGTAGCTTGGTGTGTCCGAGTGGAAAATTCACTCTCTTTACGCCACTTCGCGGTCGCCTGCCGGTTGCTGGTTGATGGAAATCTCGTGTTGGTCACAGCTCAGAGGAAATCGATAATTTCTACCCCTTACGTAGTGCCACTATTGGCCTCAAGCTTACTGTAATCTCTTTTACTTTTACCCGGACAAAGAGCGAAAACAATACAGAACTGCGTGAGCCGTTAGGAACGGCACGAAAACATGCTCCGAAAGAGAACCGTGGGTGATGTCTTTAATCTTCCATCACGAAAAAAAAAGATAACAATGGTAACACGAAATGCGAACTTTTATGTTGGTTCGCACTCGATGACCTTTCCGTGGTACTCTTCGGTCTCGAAAAGTTTATGTCAACAGAAAAGAAAGGAAAAGAGATTACTCCCGCGAGATGCGAGAGGCCGTTTTTGGCGAAAACCGTCCTTTCTTCAGTCTATCTAGTCTATTGATCCTCTCAAACGCTGTATTCATCCACTTTAACTTGCAAATCAACGGTTCGGGGGGACAATGTTTATTTATGACCATCCCAGTAAACATATTTGTCGTCTGCTCTCAATTAAGGGACGTGGGACATCACCATGTGCGTCACTGAGCAAAAGTGAAGTCAGGAAAGTCATTTACCTGTTGAACCAGTCGTCCGTGTAACGGGGGTAGGGATAAGGATCGTTGCTACTGAAATCATAGCTGGCTTTGGCATTCTGTAAAGTACACATAATATGCAAGCATTAATGACGATCCTGGTTACAGAAGGTCAAGAGTGATTGCTTACGTAGTTGTTGCGTAGATCGGGATGCATGTAATCCACTCCTGAAACGAGGGAAACAAACATCAATTATTCTTTACGCGTTAATGAATGAAAAGGTTGCGAGATTCTTCAAAGGAAAGGGAACAGACTTGCGCTACAACACTTGATCGATACAACTCGGGCCCCAAAAGTCACTACTGCGTTACACCCCCGAAAGAAAAAAAGAAACATCTCAATCGCATTAACAGTTCCTTAATGAAGTCGCAACTTGAGATTAATTTAAGTCTAGAAATAGTTTATGGAAGGAAAAAAATCCCCTACCGTCATCCATGATTGCCGTGGTGACATTTTTGCCGGTGATACCTTGAGCCCAGGCAGCTTCGACGTTCAAATCTAAGCGCGGCTTCCCTCCATTCTGGCCAGTGTTTTTCTGCAGATAAGTTATGTGGATCATAAAAAAGAGCCGAGTTAATAACTACACTGTAATATTGTACGAAGAGATATTGTGGCAACAAGGCTTAGTCTCTGACATGTCCTGATAGAATTACAAAAGCTGTTACCAGGGAGTTGTCGCCGACTACGTCCAACAGTTGTCACAACACTACAACGATAAGAGAGCTGTTGGCATTTAATGTCAGGATTGTGTTTCGCACAAAGTTTATTACGTACATCTTTCTCGAACTAGACCCGAGTTAAAAGCTATTCCGAATATAAACAGCTCGGCAGCTAACTTGAAAGGAACTGATCGTGTCGAAAAACAAATCGTAGGCGATAATGGTTTCTGTTCCAGACCTCTTATCCCAGCAGCTTGGGCCACTGCGAGATATATGTCTTTAATAATACCCTTTTGGAAAGGGCGCTGATGAAAAAAAGTATATAAGCTTCATTCACCAAAAGCCTGCGACGTATATTACAAAGCGATAAAGGCCTTACTACCAAAAGCACAAGTCATTTGGGGGAAATGGGACCTTTGGGTGAATTGAAAACTGTTCAAAAGACTCCAGACAGAAGATTCTCTGGAGTATGCCTATAGTCTAAAAGAAACAAAAAAAGACTCACCAAATACCACTGGTAAGGAAAGTAGGGATCGGTAGGATCCTTCTGCTCCGTATTCACTTTGGGCTCTGCCACAGCTGGAAGCTGGCGATATCCTCGTTTGACGCGTCGGAATCCTACTTGTTGCACTGCTTTGTGTATCTAGAAAGAGCCAGCAAGACTTTTAGCGCAGTTCTTCTCGTCTACGAAATTGCGTGGGCTTCTTTCACGTGGGCTTCACTTCGAAAACTTAAGTATCAGTTACAGAGTACCTCAGTTTGTAATGGAAGCGATTCACCGCAACCAAAAATATCGGGGGTTTCTTTCTCAGTTTGACGAAAGAAGAACACAATGGCCGAACTTGGATACACCTATTCCGTCTCAAAGGAGAACCGAGTGACTTTTCTGTACTTGCCGAAAGCTAACTTTTGCGGAAAACTTGCCAATAATGGCCTATTCATCATCAGTATACCTTTTCATTAGAGCCGAATGCTCTGACCTAAAGAACCCAGTAATTCTCCTGCATCAGAGAGTTTGAAACTTAATTTTCTATTTAATAAGACAAGTTGCTTTGAGTCTGTAGTTTTCACGGAAATTTCTAAACTAAATAACTATTTTTACGTGATTTTCTTCCACGACCTGCTCATAGCTGAAAACAAAGGGACTAAATTTTTTTCTGCTTAGCTGAGCAGCTTAATCCTTTCGTCAATACTTCTTATTGAAGTTTAGCTGCACATCGACGCTGGAACGCGAGTGACAAATTTTTATCTCTTTTTGTCACAGCTTCGCTAGTTCTAACCTCGAACTAACTTTTTCTCGTCTGCCCCAATGGTAATCTTTTTAGGCTGCAATTACGCCTTCCTATGCAATTGAGCCCCCTGGAGATCACTCACTGCAACACAGCCAATACTAAGATACGCTTCTCCTATATTGCTTTCCGCTACAGCCAATGGTGTGTCTGAAGATACTTGGGACAGGGCGGTACAATCCACGTTCAATATCACTCGGAGATTGAGTACAAGGACTTGTAGAAATACCCTACCCACATACAGGCGTTGGAAACATGAGACAAAGTCATATATTATAAATACTCCCTAGAGATACCTGTATCTACGATGAACGGTGCCCTTATCAGGTTTGTTTTGTTTGGGCTTTTATCTGTTCATAGGGTAAGTAATTCAACACCTGTCGCTACTATAAAACTAAATAAGGCGTAGGCGGGCACGCATCATAAAATGTCGATAACCTAATACTGTGTTCGGAAAACACATTTTTTCAAAACATTTTGCAGGGTTTTGTGTTAAGTTCGGCTTTTAACTAATATATAGTTTGTATGACAATCGATGGGCTGCTCAGCGGGACCCTTTCGGGTTGAAGAAAGCGGGCCATGAATTTGCGTAACTCACCAGTGGGTCCGCCTTGAGTTGTCGGGTGTGCAGAACACTGCGTTTGGAGCGGGCGTGCGGTAGAGCCAAATTGACGAAGTGGTATTCATCCTTGGAACCCAGCACCTGCACGAGACATAATCACTTTACTTAGCGCTCAAGCACAATGTTGTCCAAAACCTCTTTCTCTCACGTTCAGAACACTTTTCCCTTGCACATAAACATGGGTGCCACTGACATGAAGAAAGCCACACATAATATATCCCAGCGTACTCTTTCTACATTTCTCGGTACAGGAATATATTTATCCCTATTTTACCTTTGAGACAAGCCCAGTAATGCTAAACTAGGAATACGGTTTCCCAGCAACCCCTGATTACACTCGTAAAGAAGCATTTACCAGCTCCCATTGGCCAAGTTGGTGCATCTGGTTATATCTGAAATGTAGATATCATGGTCTTCCTCCGACATGTTAGGTTGTTTCTGCTGCAAATTCTGAAACTTACTCTTGTAAGTGGGACGTGGGAAGCTGTATCAAATGCGTGGGAACTGTTAACTGCCGAGCGTTGTGAACCGAGATATTGAAATTCACACCAACTGACTCGGACGAAATTTTAGCAGCTGCGTCAGCGGGTCGCTCAACGCAGGATAACAAGACGAAAAGCTCGAGGGAAGTCTTGCAAGGAAAAATCGATTGCAAAGGTTTCTCGTTAGTCGCCGGGAAGACATAAATAAGCAAACAAGCAAACACTTTTTTGCTACACCAAGTATCTGTATAGTACTTAAGGGATAGATGGTAACATAATAAATGTCTTACGGGTCCCCAGTTGTGAAAACCATTCCTTCTAGCGATCTGTTCGACTTTCTCGATGTCGTGGGAGCCCTTGAGACGCACCAGAAACGAGTTGGTGAAGACTTGGTGTGGTTGGGGCGAAGCTGCCGAAACCGAACCGACAAGATTCAGTTGACTAACGCCGAGCACAACCAACCAAAAGGACATACGAACAGGCCAGGTCCCTGTTTTGCATGACTGCGGGGCCACCATGACCAGAGCTGATGGGCAGCTAACGACTGTTGATGATTCCTTCTTCGGAACTTGGTGAATTAAACTGATCCTCTTAGATCACCATGCAAGTTTTCGTGTTACGTGACAGTGATCCAGCTGACGGACAAAACAATACGATCCCTTTGAAGTTCTCCGGCAGCTTTTTCGAAGATGGACAGCCCTCTATTCAGATTTGCCGCCAACTGTTCACTCCGATTCAACGCACCGCAGTGAAGACCCTCCGACTGCTACCCGGACCAACCGCGTTTGCACTTGCGCTCTTCCTTGGCTCCAGCTGACTAAATCGTCCACCAATCGGCTTCATCCACTGTCTCTTTCTCATATATAGCGTGATAATGCAGAATTATAACGCTGGATATTTTTCTCTCTCGGTGCAAAAATTATCACAGATTGTCCAATTTCTCATGCAGTGATGTAGTCATTTACCAACGTCATATCCAGTTTTGCTTCCAGTCTTCTGTGTCCGTCTGAAATTACATACACTTGATGGGTCCACGGCCGGAAGATCTGGTTATTTCTCTTCTTAATTAACAAGACGGGAAAGAACTCCAAGTTCCGAATGTAGTTGAAGCCAAACAAAAGGAATTAATCGATTAGAGCTGAGTTTTAGCTTCACGCGTTGAATGCGCAGGCGTCGTTTCTGCTATCACATTAATTGTCGAATGGTGTAAAACTTCTTTGATATCGTCTTAATTTTTCACGAAGGAAGTAAGTAAGAAGAAACAGAATCGAACGATCAGATTTTTTTACACCGAGGAGTAACCGTCTGATCGAAAAACGGTACGAAGATTGGACAAAGGAGAAGGAGAGCGTGATGACCCCCGTGCTAAAACGGAAGTACAACAAAGGGAACAATGTCTCTGCTGACGTCAGTCATCGATTTTTGGGTTCGTTGAACATAAAACCCCACAGCACATCGGGTCCCAAAGTGACCAGGGTCCTTTACAGAAGCTTCGTTCCTAGAAGAGACGACACTTGCAGTACAAAAATATCGATTCCCATATAGAGAGTTGTGAGAAAAGTTATTATCGATGTCGTGCACTGGGGGAAAAAACTGAGGTTGTATCTGCATCTGCTTTCAATTGCATTATGCAGATTGTGTCACACAATTTGCAGGGTCTGACGCATTGCATCGAAATTTCACATCCAG
Source organism: Eulimnadia texana (assembly GCA_002872375.1). NCBI lineage: Eukaryota > Metazoa > Arthropoda > Branchiopoda > Diplostraca > Limnadiidae > Eulimnadia > Eulimnadia texana. The sequence goes on from NKDA01000001.1 coordinate 18,730,110, forward strand.
ACTTCAGACCACGAAATCCACCAAAAACAAAAACACAATAAAAAAAGACGCATTTGCAAAATGGAAAACAGCAAGTGCTAGATGAGCACTTTCTTCTGTTTTCAATTGCCAAATTTAGTGCTCCATCAAGATACTTGACGGCTTCGCACGTTTTTCAGCACAAGACGCTTGTCGATATTTTTCCACTCCAGTTTCTCTTTCGCCTATTAAAAGACGTCCACAGTAGACGTCATATTGGAGAGGGCATCAAGGGCATCGCACACGCTGCTCGGGAGGATCAATACCTTGTTTATGGAGTGTTTGCTTTTGCACCTTATTCTGACTATTGATCCACACTAAACGCAATGACAAGTCTCTGGCTCCCCATAAGTCGGAATATACGGAATAAAATGTTGCGAGTTCCAATTAGAAACCGATTCATTCCCGGTGAGGAGGCGTTTATCTGAAGGGCAAACGGGTCCATCTTAATGAGATGTCAAGGCTAATTTCTTAAGTTTGGTATTTGCTCTCCAGACGAAGACGAAGGTAAAGTTTTGTCAAGAGCGAAAACTCAAGTTTCAGCGTTGGTACATCCAACAAATCTCAAGACATCTCTCGCTAAGGATCTTTTTGCATAAGCAGATTTGCACGGAATTAGAACCGCGAGCTTTGTTACTCGGATTTCGCATGGAAATGAGATCCTCTTAAAACTCAAATCCAGGCACCCGATTCGCTTACAACCGAGAGGATCTAGAATCCTTGATAACTAGTTGATAACGCGTTTCATAAGGATGATAACAAAATCACGTCCGGGGATATATTGGACACCGGAGACTCTTAGAGCATATCTGGTTGGCGACTGCTGCTTCTACATGGAAATGTACTGCTCGAGATTATTCATTGAAGCACATATGTGCATTACAACTTCAAAATTATAATCAAATTTTGACGTATTTTTACGTAATGGACGGCAGTGACGGGCGGATCTCATTTAAGTGTACACCAGACACGGATCACGGTTCAGGTTCAGCTCGGTTCGATTCACTTCCAACTAGTGCAGTTCCAAATCCCGAACCAGGTTCATAGGTTCAAATTTCGGTTCATTTTAGTTAATGGCATAGTACATTTTGGTCCTGGTAACCATTATTCCGTGAACCGTTTTGTGAACTGTTTTCGATTCAACTGTTCTTGGGACCGATCCGGTTCACGGCCCAGGTTTACAAACCAACGAGTCGCTCAGACGGCTCATCGATTTGTGCTTTTCAAGTTGCTCTCGGTCTTAATCCAAAAAAAAAGGTACGTAACTCTATTTGGTGGACACTGGAGGAAAAATAAAATAAAATAAAACGTAATTATTGGCGGAATGCTATTATCCACAAGCAAAAAAATCGTTGTTTTCTTGGAGGCGCAGAATAGACAATAATTCGACAAAGCGTATTACCGTTGTTCCTTCGCAGGATTTCGGATTTCAGGATCGCGTCACGCTGAAAATCTTTTACGACTGAAGTAGTAAGATAAAGTATTCATGAAACAGAAGTTACAAACAACTCCCACGCGTGATTTTATTAACTTATTTTTTCTCTGCTTTTCTACTACATCAAGACAGAGTGCTGGTTGGCTGCCGTCAACGCAAAACTGAAGCAAAAAACATAAACAAAAATTATTAGTATTCATTACATCGATTTGTTAGTAAATTTCTCTCTTTAAATCTTTCGGAGATTTGGTCGCTGGAAGAACATATTCAACGTCGTTTTGCTTATCTCGAAACCTTCAGATATTTTTTTTGTTTTCTTTAACGCGAATCTTATATTTAATATGTCGTTTTGCTGTGTTCCTTCTTTTTGAATAGTTGTTTTGATGCTTAGTGATCATGCTGCCCGGGTCGGGGTGTGGAGAAACAGAGTTTCATAGTGTACGGCCGTGTAAGATCTGGAATAAACATATTACCAAATAGAAGTATAAAAAATATTTAAAATAAATTACTTTCTCCGGGAACAGGAATGTGATTGCAGATGACGAGCGTTTCCACAGCTTCTTCTACCGAGCCGAACTCCATATGGCCCGAGGAACTTCGCTCACCTATTTTCGTGATATTAATTTTTACAGTCACAACTAATACCTTGTTTCATTACTTTTGTTCTGCAGCAGACGAACTTCAACAGGTTTATGCGCGCCGTTTTCCTGAAGGGCTTTGACCAGGTCTTCTTCCGTCATGGACGGCGGTGTATTGAAGAAGTGCAGGACGCGACAAGGCGGTTGGAGACGATTCTTGGCCGCTGACTCCGGCGTCACGAAGCGATTGTTCTTGCAGTTAACGAAGCTCTTGAAGGAAGGACTACCGTCCGGCAGCTCGTACGGGACGGCCACGTCCGCCAAATAGGCCTGTTTCGAGAAGCTGATTCCCCAGAATCAATTCAAGTTAACTCTACTAGTGTTGAAATGTGTTGGAATACCTAACGTTCATTTTGTTGCCGAAGAAAGTCAGCCCATTCAAGTAGAACATGGCCCTTTCCACAGCAGCAGAGTCGCCCATCTGGACCATCGCCGAGCCTTGCTTACTCTTCAGGAACTTCACCTAAACTCGTCCAACAGAAACATTATTTCCTTAGTAATTTACTGTAGTTTTATAGATTTTTAGTACTTTTAAAACATTTCCATAGAGGCAGAGTAGATTGAAAATCCTATCCGCGTTCATCTTCTCCACATCAAGTCCGTAGATCATGGCCACGGCCCCTTCTTCGGGAACTCCGCGGGGTCCGACCTTCGTCTCCATGCCGCCCATGGGTCCACCGCGCTGAGGCCCGCGCCCCGCCGGTGGTGGGTTGCCGCTCCCCTCGCCGTAGCGATTCTCTGGCGACGGAGGGTAGCGATCGTCGCGATACGTAGCACCAGGGCCTTGACTGCGGTTGTAACCGTTGTCCCGCCAAGTATCGTGGAATTCAGGTCCCCCTGCATAGTATTTATTAGTATTAATGATATATTTTATTTGTATATAGTCTTACTGTAGGATGCTGTAGCAGCTCCTGGTGGTTCTGGCAACAGGGGAGCAGGTCTTTGTCGTTGCATATCTAAAAATAGAGAAAGTTTTTTTTTACTGCAGTTTAACAAAAATGCGGAACCAGTTTGCGAAAGCTAGAGCACCTCATTAAGTTTTTCTTATTGCCACGAAGAACGTTTAAAAATACTCAGCAAAAACATATTTATCTTAAGTACGAAACACTCATGAATAAACGAAAACTACATCGCAGTATGTATTACTCCAATACTGCCACTACTACTAGGACTACTTACCAGAACTACAGCTGCTAGTGCTAGTGCTACTGCTACTACTTCTACTACTGCTGCTGCTACTGATAGTGCTACTACTTCTACTACTGCTGCTGCTACTGATAGTGCTACCACTACAACTATAACCACTGCTGATGCTACTGCTAGTGATACCACTTCTACTGCTACTGATAGTGCTATTACAACTGCTTCTACTATTATTACTAATACTATACTTCTACTACGAGTGCTATGACCACTACTGCTAGTAATAAATCTGTCACTATTACTACTACTGCTGCTACTACTAATACTTGTACTACTACTACTATAACTACTGCTGCTGTTTTCAATAAAAATTAAATTTGAAACTAATAATATTAAGTAATGCAACTCGTACCAGATCCAGGAGTTGGAGTCGTGTAGTCCCAAGTTTCCGAGTCGTTTCTCTTGACGTTCAACCTTGTCGGCTGCAATCAATTTCAAACAATAAATTACTGGAAAGTTGAAATAAGATCAGTAAAATATATTTACCTTTGCATAATCTATTTTCAGTGTGCAGCATCCCGAATAGATATCGGCACCGTCCAGGTTTTCTTTAGCAGCACGAGCTGATTCCGTTTTGTCGAACGTGGATACCCACAACCAAACATTTCAGAAGTTAAGGTAAATTCAATTAATAAAACAGAAAATTATAATTTGCGTAAATGTTGCGTTTAAAAGGATATTCGACCATGGCTTGGACTCCATGCTTCTTAAAAATCACAATCCGCAAGACGTTGCCGTAGGTCTGCGTGATGGTGTGCAGAACATCCTATTAAAAATAATAAAGTTTAATTAACTGACAAGTTTGAAATTAGCACACTTCACACAAATAGGGGTTAATCAAGAAAAAACAAATAATGAATGTTTTCTGTATCTGTCGTTATTGTGGGCGATGTGTTTTTTCGAGTGCAGTGAGGGGATGTTTTTACTTTTCTGTTTTTTTTCGGTTCATTTTTCGGTTGATAACGACTTACCACAGTGATCGGGTAGACCGGGTTGAGGATGGTGAACAGCAAGATGTGGTTCTCGGGTAAATCCCTGGTGATAAATCAACAAAGACAAAAAAATTCATGGGGAGAAAGAAAAATTAAAGGAAAACTGTTTTTTAGATTTAAAAAAAAGACAAATAGTGTGTGTAGTAAGTATATGTAGATTTAAACTCGGAAAAATGTTAATGCTTAGGATTTTATTTGCTCTCGTGATGGCCAGCAAAAGCCTAAAAATAGATGTAGGGCCTAGAGTACAGCGTGTGACAGTAAATTCAGTCGTCTGCAACGTTAACATCGTTTTCTGCATGTGTATTTTTTATTTTCTCTCTTTTCGGGAAATATGGCGTGTACTTATTAGTCTCGGGAAAGGGGATGTTAAGATTTACCTTTTCTTCATCATGCCTGAATCGTTAGTGCTGTCACCGTACCAAGCCTGAAACGAAAAAGAAATTGAAACAAAGAATTGACGAAAAACGATAACACGAAAAGTGTGACGAGCAGAGAAAACTAATAGCAAAACACAAGTTTTCTGGCACCATTTCCAACACAGCTTAATCACGTCCCTTGTTAGCAATGCAACTGAACAGCTAACACCCCTGTAACGTACTTTTTTCTTTCAAAAGGCGCCAAAAATCAGAAATAAAACAGACAAGTCCCTAAAGGGGTGCGAAAATAAATATTAACCAGCAGCAGTTTTTTCAAATCTAAACATTAGACGTATAACTTAACATAACCCTTAAATTTCTTTAATAGAAGTAATAGTGCAAAGATTAGGGGACAGTAGTTCATAATTACCCGAGAGTGACTCATTTCTTGTTCGGTTCTTGGACGTTTCGGAGCACGCCCGCCAAATCCGTAGGACGCCATGATGTGAGTGTATATCCATGGAGACTGTAATGCTTGCCTTACCTCAAGCGGTCGGATGTTTGCCATACGCGCCAAACGCCATCTAGTGGCAGATTTGATAACTATTATCGGAAATTAAACATGTCATTTTCTTTACCATGGATGAAACAGTGAGATGTTCACCATGACACTAGATAGAAATACGTAAATAAAGTTACAGTTATGTTAATAATTTGCTTCATAGTGTAAGTTTTCAACTGTACTGTAAATACAAGTAGGGATGTCAGCGTAAGATGAAAAAGTGGAGCTATCCACTTGAAAATTTTATTTTAAGCAGTGGTTATCCACCTGATGTCTCTTGGATTTTTTTCAGAATTTTCAACGAAATAGTTTTAAAGCAAGAATTTTTTCCGATTTTTTTGGCCGACTTTATTCTGATGGCTTCGGCCAGAACGTTCCATGAGGAAGGCGAATTTTTGCGTTGCAACTTTTTCAACCATTGAAAAGTCTCATTATGTCCTGAAATCCTTTCACAAGCATGGGGCAGGCTCAATGAAAATTTTTGCTGTTACATTCTTGTACTTTTATGAAATTTAAATATATATATTTATATATGTGTGCATCAGCACAAGTTGGTAATTCTTATAAAATTTAAGGCCCACCGCGGAAGACGCCATGACACTTTCAGCTCAACTTCCATGCCATTTTAGCGTTAAAACTTTGAAAAAATGTTCGGACTTAATTAGGCAACGAAAACAAACTTACTATGCACTAAAAGAAAGCTAATTTTTTTCTCTACAAATGGTCGTATGACGTTTTTTGCTTTCGACAGAAAATCATACAGAAAAAAGAGTTCGAAATCTTCAATTTAATTTTTTCGTATCAAAACTGAAGTAAAGCAAAAAAAACGCCATAACACCAATTGTAAAGAACAAAATTAGGTTTCTTTTGGTGTATAGTAAATTTGTTTTCGTTGCATAATTAAGTCCGGACATTTTTTTTCAAAGTTTCCCGTAACATTAACGTGGGAAAAATTTGGGATTTTTTATAAAAATTTGTACAACTTTCTTACTACATTTGACCAACTTTATTCACAAACATGTCCTCTGGCTACAGTTTCATATAGTTAAAAAATGTTTAGGAGTGAATTTCAAATTTTAATGAATTTTTTTCCGAGGCCCATTTCTTGCAACACCATCTGGCGAGTTTGCCATGGGCTTTTTCGAGTGTAAGCGATCAGAGCGCTCGCGACGGCCACTGACATCCCCAATATAAGGTATGTTCTTCCCTGTGCGGGAGTAGAATAACCTGTAAACGCACGGGGGTCACGCAACCTCTTCCAGCGCCAAGCTTTGTAAATTTGTTAATCCAGAAAAGTTTGTTTTCTCTTTTTCAATGAAATTTTGTGATTGTTTGAAAAGTCACCCGGAATTTGTAATGGCCATGTAGTGGTTTTCTCGTCACCAACGATTTATTGCAAGGGGTCCGAAACTCCGAGAATAAGTGTACGAAGATCATTCGATAACAAGCGGTAACACGTAGCTGACAGGGAGATAACAGGCTGATAACAGTGATAACACGACCTAGGTGTACGAGGATTATTGGAAGTTTTGGACCCCTTGATTTATTACCAAATATGTTTTCAGTAATGGATGATGTTCTAAACACAGAAGCATGAAGTATCCACTTGTTCTGTTTCTTTTTACAATTCGCCATCACGTATATTAGCTCTTACACGAGAGACACTCGCTTCGTTCAGCACACGGAACCAGTGGCGCAGGAAGCGGGGTGGCAGGGTGGGCGACCGCCACCCTTAAAATCGGAAATTTTCTATACCTTTGCATAAGAGCACATGTAAATAGTGCCTTTCCGCTACCCCTACCAAGTGAGGCTGCATTTCGTCATCCCTGACTACTTGGACTTCCTGCGCCGCTGCATGGAAACGACGAACTCCCGAACCACCCCTAGCTACGTGCTGGAGAATGCTGATCCCTTGTAGTCCTCTTGGTTTTCGCGATCGACTCTTTGCGTCAAAAAAAAAAATGTTGACATCAAGCGAAACGCCCAGATTCGACGTTCTTCCTGACCCGTTGGCATTTCCAATTCGCCCAAACTTGCCGCACAAACCTGAGATTAACTCGTGTTCTTAGGCACATGTAGTTCATGTGGTTGCGCACTTGGAACACAAAAATGTTTGCTCCGGATCGATGATACCTTCGCAGCTGCAGGTTGTTTTATCGAACTGTGAAGTAGCTGCGCCATTCGGGAAGTCCTGTGACGGGTGACTTGGAATAAGTTTGTGGTTAACATATAAGTAATTCTAATATAGTTTTTACCGGAGATCCAGGCGCAGAATTGGAAACGTTATCATTGGTAAATCTTGGCGAGGAATTGTGGAAATGTTTTGAACTACTTTTCGTCATGGGGTACTAGAGTACCGGGCACAGCTTTCTGGAGGCGACTCTGGAAGGACTTGCAATTCATTTTCAAATTCTGAACTCTGCCAAAGGCCAAGTTCTGAAATAGCCACAAATCCGCTGAGGCAATGTGAGGCTTTATCAAGATGGTTGCTTTCTTCATAGCTCAACTGCACGTGGTAAGGTTGGTTACCTACAATACTGAAATCCTGTCGCAACGTAGCATTAAAATTGGTTCCAAAACAGATACAAGCAACTAGTATCAAACGCCTGCGTTCATGTTGTGTGCATCTTTCTGGTGTCCCATATTCTGGTGCAACAGCTGAACGAATCCTGTCCGGATCCACACGGTTGTTGCCAACTCTTTGTGGACTCGAAGAACCCGCTGTTTCTGCGGGTTATAAGTCAGCTGCAGCTTGAGTAGACACTAGTTCCGATAAAGACAGAAGAGTCTAGGCAGCAGACAAGTCTTTTTGCACGATATGATGGAGTGCACAATTGTCCATTTGTTTCCTTGCATAGTGTTTTCTTTGTGTCCAGTGCTTCCGTTTCCTGTTTAAAAGAATAAATATTCTTGATAATAATGACTTGACAAAGGGGAGATAGAAAAGTCTTACATGCCAAGATTTAAATGTGTTCTGCTCCCACGCTTCTTGCGCTTCTTCTTCGGGAACCGCACGTTGCCAACGTCGCTGAAAGAACAGATTTAATGCACGAGAAATGAAATGTTTGTTAGACAACAAAACAAACCTATCTCTAGCCATCTAGAAACTAAGCTGGGGCTTAAAACTTCATTTGGAGTTTCCCGCGACATTGGATTGTAATATTATGTGGCGACAAACTGATCATTACAGAGCAATTAATACTTGAGTGTTCCCGATGACTGTTACATCATACAAAAGAGAAATTATTAAGCCTTTTAACGTGACGGGGCAAGTAGGGTCACGAAAATATGGAAATATGTTAAAATAACGAAAACTGAGAACACTTACCTCGAAGTGGCTTCCATCTCTGTTGGAAACACAATGTCTGTGGCTAAACTTCATCCTGCACACCAGTACAGCAACAATACCGCATCGAGTCCTATCTCTCCATGTTAAAGCCGTGAGTGTGAAACTAGCGCCAGATCTCTATGGATGAGTGCTGTCGGTACAACGAGTTCTCAAACCCTTAGCCACTCAGTCTTGGTTTTGTCAATGCAGCCTTAGTACCGATAGCACTCATCCGCAGAAATCTGCCGCTAGTTTCGTGCACGCGGCTTTAACACGGGGAGATAGGACTCGATGCGGTACTGTTCCTATACTGTGATCCTGCAGCTAAGTCTAACGATAATAATCTGGGCGTATTTTGGGCTTAAAGTAACCCGATTCATACACGAAATGGGTAATTTTACTATTTTACATATTTTAAATTTTTTTCCTTCGCTAAACAAACAATTTGCAGTTTTTATTAAAACGAAGAACGGAGTCGTAAAGACTCAACGCTACCCAGGTAATTTCGCCCAATCAGAAGCAAAGCTAAAACTTGGAGTACGTAGGAGCTATAAAATTCCGTAAATTCAGTACAGAAATAACGGTGAATAATGAAAACATTGATTCTGTGTTTTCCCGTCTTTCTTCCCGTCTACTCCCGCCACAATCTTCGATCTGCTCTGTCTTACAAACTAGTTTCAAAAATACTCACTAGTTGGCGAAACCCAGGAAAAGCAAGCAGTAAAATAATTCAAAACGTTCTTTAAAATTCTTCATACTCCCGACAGGCGCACAGGCTTCTTACTGCGCCTGCCGGAGCCAGTGATATACTCTCGTTTTTACAGGAGCCAAGGGCGCTGGAAGAGGTTGACACCCTGTGATAAACCGCGAATTGCAACAACAGTAAAATCGGAAATTGACGTTTACCATTTGGTCTATCATTTTACGTTTACCTAGAGAATAACCGTAAAATTTACGATAAAATATACATTTTGGGAAGAAAATTTGTGTTCGACCCTTCCCGTTATCCGGAGGAAGATCGTTTGCGAAAACGTCCTGACCCATTTACTGACCTTCTGATACATTTCCAAGGAAAATTCAACAAAAAAGTAGAACTTTTCGGAAAGCCTAAATGATTCCTATAGCTTTTCATCAATATACAACAACGATAAAGATTTTGGGAGCTAATGCTTTCATGTTTCCTGCTGTTTTGTCATGGTTTGTTTTACTTATTTGCTCTTTCGCAATTAGAAACTAGACGAAGAGGGTAGACAATACACTGAAGTATACAAATGGAGCTTTAAATCGCTGTCTGAAGATTAAAATCGCTACCAGTTTGTGTTGGAACTGACCATTAAGCATTTTACCTACTATACAGGTAGAAACTATCCGTACACAGCCATTTTGTATTTTACAGTTTTTCTAGTTTGTTTATATGAACTATGAAACGTGCGAGTAAACCATGTGTTGAAAACATACGTAGTTGTTTCGCGCGTTTCAGCTCCGATTTCGAAACTGGAGAAAACGGAAGAGAACGGGTGAACAGTAGTAGGCAAAGCAGATTGATGAACTGGCAATCAAGAGAAGACAAGTTTCAACATAGAAAACTGGCCCTGGGCTAACTAAACCTAGAACTGATTCGAAACACGCACAAGTCCTCCCAGTCAGGTCACATTTGGATCAGAGCACTGAGTAGTACAGGACGCACAACATAAACAATGCCACGTGGTGAGTTGTATTTTGAACATTATAGTAATACTCTGCTGCCAATTCACAATTCGGAACATCAAGAAAACTTATTTTTAAGCTTTGAATTCCATATTGATTTGGAGCTCTCTGTTGAAAAATTAATGGGGAAACCTTGGGTCAAACAGGTTCCAGTGACTTGATTTTCAACATCGGAAACTTCTATAATAGACTATACTCTAAAATATTTTTTAAGTTTAAGAAGCTAACCCTAAACTAAGCAGTTAATTTTATTCAAAGTTAATTTTAATAATTTTGTTATAGTTTTTGACTTACAAAAGATGTAGCAAGTCCTCGTGGTTTGATTTTAAGTGTCGGAAAACTTCTATAAGGAGATAACCATCAACCGAAATTTTTCTTTGTGTAGAAAGACGCGGTATGCATTCATTATATTTGTCATTCTTAAGAATTTCTTCATTCTTTCGAAAATCTGTAAAAGTTTTTAGGATATCTCAAAGACCCCCCGTGTTTTGATTATTAATGTTTGGAATCTGTAAAAGGGTTTACGTGTCTTCCAACTGGTTCCAAAAGTTCTTAATTACAGTAAAATTAACTTGATTTTTTGAAAATCTTAGGTATAATAACGTATTCAGGAACTTGGGAAGTACAGCCCGTCCCAGAGGTTTCGTACGCTGAATACGTGCTGGATGCAGCGAGCCAACATGGGGATTCAGTTGCTATGGTAAACTGTTGATTAGCTTAATTAATATTTAGTACTATAATGAATTGTTGATAGCAGATTTGCTCAGAAACAAAGCAAGAAATAACTTACACAGAATTTGTTACGAAAACACGCAATTTGGCTGCAGCGCTTCAGCAGAAACTTGGACTGTCCAAAGGCCAACACGTCGCCATTGCCCTACCGAACTGTATCGAATTTCCAGTCTCGAATTTTGCCGTGACACTATGTGGAGCCACAGCAGCATTCGTGAACCCTATCTACAAACCAAGTACGTTAAGCAGAAATTCGAATTCGCCAATCAGACGTTCGCTAATTCAAATGCACCAATGAAAACAGGGGAACTGGATCACGTGATCGATATCATCAAACCCGATTTTTGGATCTGCATACCCGAATTCCTGCCAAGCCTTCGCAAATCTCAGAAACACAACGAGGAGACCAAGATAATTGTTGTAGGATCTTCTCCGGACTGTTTTTCTCTGGAAGACCTTGTTTCGGAAGGTGACTGGAACAAGTTCTCTCCAGTCGAGATCAATCCTAAAGAAGATGTGGCAACGATGCCGTTCTCCAGCGGGACTACAGGCTTCCCGAAAGGTGTCATGCTGACCCACCACAGTCTTGTTACCGCGCACCAACAGCTGAAGTAAAAGTCTCTCGAACCTCTGGAACAGTGCTTCCACTTTGGGTTTTTGGGTTTTACCCTACTGAGGGCTCTGTTTTCCCTTTTTTCCCCCCTTATAAAAATATCTTTTTTCCTTCTCCTTTTCCACTCTGCATAAGAGCTCAAAAATGTAGTTCAGCCGTATACAGCTTAAAGGTACATGCTGTTACTCGGAGATTTCCGTTTTCCCTTCATTTCCCCCGGTTAAGACCACATTTTCCCTTTTTAAGGGAATTTCCCTGCAAAGTGGAAGCACTGCTCTCGAATCCAGTAAAACTTAGTTGAATGTATTTTATAGGACCTGGACGCCTTTTGACAAAGCTTCGCGAGTCATCGGACTTTTGCCGATGTTCCACCAGTACGGGAACTGCTTGGTGACAGCCACTCTCCAAATTGGCGGAACAATAATCTTTATGCGAAAATTCGGGTTATCGGAATTTTTGAAGACTTTACAAGATTATCAGGTTCGTTTAAATGGGAATTTATCAAGAACATAACTTTCTAATGAAATCGGGAACTGTTTCAGGTGACCCACTTGCCCCTGGTTCCACCTATCGCTCTACTGCTATGCAAAAACCCCATAGTCGATAACTACAAATTGTCTCTGAAGTACATTCTGTCGTCGGCTGCTTCTCTGAGTCCTGACCTGATCGATGAAATGGTTCGCAAGTTCGGCTGTGCAGTGGAGCAAGGCTACGGTATGACTGAATGCACTCTAGCGACACACTACACCCCGCACGGGATCTGCAAACACGGGGCTGTCGGACGAGTGATGCCCTACTGGGAAGTCAAGGTACAACACATTCAAACATCTGATACTCATTTACAAATCGAGTCATTTTGCTTCACAAAAGGTAACAGACCCTGATACCGGCGCTATTTTAGGGCCCAACGAGGTCGGAGAAATCTGTGTCAAGGGTCAGATGTTACTCAAGGGTTACCGAGGAGACCCTGGGTCTACCGCGGCTCTGATCGACTCAGAGGGCTGGCTGCACACCGGTGATTTTGGGTGGTACGACGAAGAGGAGTGGTTCTTCTACAAGGACCGCATGAAGGAGCTCATCAAGTACAAAGGCAACCAGGTGTCGCCTTCAGAACTGGAACACTTGCTCCTGACGCACCCTGACATTCTTGATGCCGCTGTTATCGGACTTCCCGACGAAGAAGCGGGAGAACTGCCACGAGCTTTCATCGTCAAGCGGCAAGACGCCAGCATCACAGTAAAAGAAGTTGAAGACTTTGTTGCAGGTAAATTACTGCGATACATTCATTTACACGTTCTGTCACATGATTTTTGCATTTTCTAGAAAATGTCTCACCTTTCAAGAAGCTACGAGGTGGAGTTGTGTTCATTGACGCCATTCCCAAATCGGCAAGTGGCAAGATTCTACGACGGGAACTCAGAACTTTCCAGCAGTCGTAACGATCAGAATGTCATGTTTTCTGTGGTTTAACCCTGATAAAAATCTGTGGGTTGTTGAAATAGATGTAACTTACTCTACAACTCGGTTTGCGAATAACAGCACATGTATTTCAGAAATTGCCCCGCAACCAGAATTTCCAGAAAAGTAAAACATCCCAAACCAAAAAGACGTCGGACTAGTTTTTCACACGTGTTAAGCTGTAGGAAGTGGAGGAGGAGGTGGCAGGGATGCTCCTTGAGGCGGAGGAGGCAGCAGCAGTCCGGTGAGGTTCAGGGGTTGTGGAGGAAGCAGTGGAAGACCCGAGAAGTTGAATCCTTGCGGAGGAGGAGGTGGTGGTGGAAGAGGGTTGAAGAAACTTGTCGGTACAGGCGGAGGCGGGGGTGGTGGCTGCCACATGTAGCCGCCTGGCGGAGGAGGCATGAAGTAACCTCCTGGTGGAGGAGGAGGTGGCATGGGCCAAAATTGCTGGAATTCAGATTAAATTATTAATACTGTAAAACTAAGTTATAGTTTCAACATACCCCATAGGCAGCTGTAGCTAGTATAGCAAAGATTGCACAGAACTTCATCTCGGGATTAGTTCAAGCTTCGGTTCTGTTCGTTGGGACTTCTGCAATCCTTATTTATAGGACGAGTTTCTCACTAAATTAGATTATGAAATATTTCACAGTTTATACAGGTGGGCATAATAACCGCAAACTATGAGTGTTTCAGCATGTATTGAGACTAGACCACAGCTTCGTAAACGCTTTGCATATGAATAAGTCGAGTTTTTCGAGACACGTTTTGTTGTCTGTATTAATCATGGCAGATGTTGACTATTAAAAAATTACAGTTTCAATCAGAGTCAAATTTTAACTTGAATTTGCCTCCCCTAACATTTATCGTGTACCAACTGTTGAACTGTAAAGTCTTCGAGTCCATGATATCGACATAGAGTTTGCCGTCCAGATGATCCATCTCGTGCTGAACGATTCTTGCGGGCCAGCCCACAGCTTCCCATTCAAATTTTTTCCCCAAGAGGTCGTAAGCCGCTACTTTGATTTCCCGATACCGAGCTACAGAAGCATTCAGTCCTTTAACACTTTCGCAGGCTTCGGGAAAGATAACTTTGTGGTAGTTCTTCACAGAAACTTCTGGATTTATAAAGACCTAGATTGAAAAAAAATATAATTATATGATGAATAGATTAACATTTTTATGTTTTGTTTGCCTGGAAAGGCAGGGCGACCATTTCTCGAGCCTTGATAATCTCGGGTGGGAAGTGTTTCAGTGAGCTCTCGGGAAACTCAACAGTGAATATTCTAGCGGGGAGTCCTATTTGTGGAGCAGAGAGACCCGCAGCATTATATTTCTTCATCAGACGTCTCATTAATGAAACAATATCTGCGATTCCTTTAGATGTTATGTCCTCTTCAGCGACGGGAAGGGCCTTTTGACGAAGAACGGGGTCTCCGAGCTGACAGACATGGTGGTAAGGAGGTTTCGGAGCGCTTGGATTCCAGATATTTTGATATAAATTCGATAATTTAGTCCATGATGAAGCGTGGCGCTTGAGATTTAAATTAATTAGTTTCATGTTGAACGATTGTTTACATCCAGTAACCGTTACAACTACCGAATTCCAGTCCGGTTACTATATGATTACAAAATAAATAATTGATTTAAAAATTACAAAAATTAATTTAAGAAATTGGTTAAAAATTAAAATAATTTCATTTTGACAAATTAGAGGATTTTTGTATTATTTTTTATTTTCAAATTTTCTACGCCATCTACCGACAGAAACTGAAACTATTTGGCACGATTTTTAGTTGAATCTTTATTGGTCACACTGAAATCCATTCAAAATACTACTTGATAGTTATTTAGGTTTTTTTGTTGAATAGAAATATATCGCAATATTTTTTTTAAAAATTAAATAAACTCGTACAACGTGCAAGCGAACTTCATACGCTCCACACATGGCGATTAATCATATCACATGTCATCTTCAAACGCGATACGAAACTTAGAGTTTATTTACACATTATTTTTATATAACAGGAATCAATAATTTTTAAAAAAAGCGCTACAGTTTGGGAATAAGAAAAGTACAAAAAAAAAAAGATGACGCCAAGCATGTCGGCCATTTGAAAAAGTTTTCTCTCCGATTTCTTCATCTGGTTGTGCTTTTCTTGAGGCAAGAAAATTGAGAAAACGGAAATTCTATGGTGAAGTAGCCAAGGGTCGAACATTTGGTTTGTATTTTCTTATTTCCATTCCTTCTTCAAGTATTTCCAGTCCCTTAGGGCACCAACCGCCATGTTTTCAAATTTTCTCTTCCAAGTTCAACAAGTCAAAAGAAAAAAAAAATCTATATTTCAATCTAATTATTTCAGGCTTATTGCTTCACATCAAGTAAAAAAATATTTGCGTCTACGACTCGTAGCGTAACCAGAAAAACGTACAAAAATCAAGCGAGTGAATAAGCGTCACAGATTTGAATCTTGAAAAACCGTTACCGAAAAAGTAAGCGCCACAGTCGTATAGAAATCTCTTTGTGTTGCTACAAGTAAGCCGCCGTCTCTTGCTGGTTGGTCGAGTCGCTGTGAGCGCCAGGTCCGAGCGGTGGTGGAGCGGGGATGTGCTCTCAGGCCCACTCGCCGGTTGCTCCTCAGTCAGTCGCCGCCAGACCGCGCGGACGGGCGGGTGGGAAAAAATCTAGGCGCCAGCCGGCAAGCCTTTCACGGCGCGGGACCTCCTCCTCTTCACTCACAGGCTTCAGGACCGTCGAGCGAGCCACTTGTTGCTGGGTGACTGTGTTTCTGGTCCATGTTAAGTCACTTCTTCATGACTAGATCCACACTCATCCAGTGATATTTAGTGGGCAAAACTGCTATTCATTTAAAAGTTTTTACTTTACAAATTTTTTTAACTTACTTGTAATGGAAGTTTTTTTAAGTACTAGAGAGAGAGAGAGAGAGAGAAAAAAAAAGAAAGCTAGTCTTTCAAGTTTCTGGGCTTGCTCGAAGGCCACGGCGTCATCCCGCTGGGCAAAGCACAACTCGGCCTTGGGCTCTTTCATTTTTCTTCTAAACTAAAACTTAACATTACAAATTTGAGTTAATACACATTAATTGAATCGCATTAATCTGAACTATATCAGAAATACACGAAACAATTTTTTTTTTGAAAAATTTAAAAATTTACCGCCAAAAAAAAAAAATAAAAAATTGCTTAGAGAAACGGCTCTATTGTTCTCGTTTGGCTTGGAATCTCTGCCTGAGGCCAAGGTGAAAGGTGGACCAACAGGCATTCAAAATGGCCGCAGGCTTTCAAAAGGCACGTTTTGGAAAAAAATTTCTGTAATCCTAACCGTTTTCAAAATGGTTTCTGGCGTCTTCAGCCATTTGAAAGAAGCCCTTGACGGTTTGTGCTTTTCCCTTCTGGCTATAACGAACATTTCCCCCGTCGCTTGCCTTTTGTCGTAAGAAATCCAACAGCTGCACACCACCTGTAGTAGTAAAAAAGAAAATTTTTTCTTAAAGAATTTCCTTTATATTATGGCTATGCTATGCTGTGCAACGAAAGAGATTGATTCAATACGTTACCGTCACGCACTTTTGGGAAAGATTTAAAAATTAAATCCGAAAGTAGTTCCGAAATCTGCCGCTAGATGGCGTTGCTTTCAATTCAATTTTATTTGTACATAATGACACATTCTTTTCCCTTTAAAACAAATAATTCAGTTTCCGTATAAAACCTTGTTTTTAAAGATAATGGAGGAACCAACAGGAATATCTCTATTTTGTTTTATGTAAAAAGAGAAAAAATTCGCGAAAATGAATATAAACCTAAAAGAAGAATCTAATGTATCCCTAACGCAAAATAAAGGAGAAATAGAAAACTGAACATTGAAAAAAGAGAGTCGTCTACAAAACTGAAAAAATAAACTGAAAGGCCAAGGTAATCTGTTTTCTTATACAAATCGGGGGGTTGTTTTTCGGGCAAAAAGCGCATCCTCATTATTTAAAAAAATCGCAGCGGGCAAATCGTGCATCGGGCCGAATCATCTCGAGAGCGAGTGACTCCTCTCCCGGTCGATTCTGTCGGCACCGAGCCTCTGGTGCGGCGGTATTTTATCGAAGAAGGGGTGCTTCAGCGCATCAGCAAGTAGGATTCTCTGCGAGGGCTCGTACTCGAGCATGCGGTGGATCAGATCGAACAGGAGGACGTGCTCCTCTTCCTCGCACATCAGGTAGCGTCTCAGCGGCTTGCAGTTCTCTCGCACGTAGCGGCCGGCTGAGCTCTTCTCATCCCAGTCGAGGCGGCCATGGTAAAAGTACTTCGTTTTTGTTTTCCGAGCCATCCTGAAGTTGAAAAAAAGAAAACATTAAACTACGCAAACCCAAGTAAACATTTACTGTAGCTGTGAACAATAGTGTGGCACTGGAGTATTTTACAAGATAGTTCACTATAGTTCTACTACAGTTTTACTATAGGACACTATAGTTTTCAATTATAGTGTGTGACTAAAGTGTAGTGCTCAAGTATTTTGCAACATGGTACATAGTTTAACTACAGTGCACCATGGTAAATTTTTACTTGGGAATTTAATAGCTACTTTTAATAACTTATACAGTCTGAGATGAAACAGTACCGATAAGGAACAGGTCCAAGGATACGTTCCATCATGGCGAGGTGTTCTCGGTTATCGTGAGTCTGAAACAGGGTCACGCCCAGGTACAGCTCGAATAAAATACAACCAATCGACCAGACATCGCACGGTTGCGCCCAGCCCAGTTCTTGTTAATTAAAAAATAGTTTATTAATTTAACCATTTTTAATATACTAGTGTTGGGAGTACCTAAGATAACTTCTGGAGCTCGGTAGTGTCTGGTGGAAACAATCGTGCTGTGGTGTTCGTGGTCGAAAGTAGCGCTACCGAAATCAATCAGACGCACGTCTGTACTCTTCACTTTGCGATACTCCCGCTTCTGCAAAGGCAATTCAAATTAATTTCATAAAATTTTAGTGGATTAGTTAATTACTTTTTTAGCGTTGTAAGTGACGTCTGCCTGCGAGCTGACGAAGAGGATATTTTCAGGTTTCAAGTCAGTGTGCGTCAGTTTGTTGTCATGGAGGAAACGTACGGCGTAGCACAGCTGATATCCAATATGGCGGACCTGTTCCAGAGGGTACGGCTGGTAGCTGTTGTCCTTCAGGAAATCGAAAACCGAGAGTCCCAGCATTTCAAAGGCGATACACATGTGCCCGTGGTAATCAAACCAATCCTGCATCTTGACGCACAGACTAATACAACACAAAATTAAGTTTTATAGCAACTAAATATAATAATTAAGGTACAATCTGCCGTCAGGATCCTTGCGGTCGATCTTCTCCAGGACGTTGATTTCCAGTTTGGCGGCTTCCCTGTATTTTTCCACGTTTTTGATGATTTTCAGTGCGAAGCTTTCGTCCCTGCTTCTCGTCAGGTCCTTGACTTGCACTACTTTGCCAAAGGTTCCCTCGCCCAGAGTGGCCAGGATCTTATCTGCAAGTCAAAGTATTGAAGTTTAATAATTAATTTAATCAGAATTAAAGATAATTAAAGTTAAAAGTTAAGTTTTCAAAGTGAAAAATTAAACGAACATCGGTTCTGGAGAACGTCTCCGGTGCGGTAAATCAGATGGCCGTCCTCGTCGTCCTCCACGGAAGGGGTCGCGAGCTCTGCCCGGGTCAAATAAACCAGGTCAAGGTGGGTCAAAAGGTCATCACCATCATCAAACCAAGGTCAAACGAGGTCATCAAATCCACCCAACACAACGGCAATACACCAGATACCCGAAACGAAGAGACCAAAGAGGCACACAAATGGAGATTTCGTTTTTCTCTCATCGTTTTTGTTATATTTAATTTGAATGATATAAATAATAATAAAGTATAATATAATAACAAAGGATAAATTAACTTATGAGAAAATGGCGTCCTTTTTATATACAATGCTTTGGAATAAGGTTAAAAAATACGGAGAAGATGAAAAAAAGGTCAAAGGCATCGGTCATCCAGGATCACGACCCTCCAATGTATACAGTGTAGTGTTTTGACTTTCAATTTCCCTTTTTTCCCCCTTTTCCCCTCCCTACTAGAATACAAGGCTGTATTTCCAGATTTCCCCCTTTTCCGCTTCCCCTAATTTTCCCTCTTCAGACCCCATTTCTCCCCCTTTTCAGGGAACTTCCCTCCAAAGTGGAAACACTGATACAGTGTATCCAAGTCGAATGTTTTGAAAAATAAATTAAATCAAGGAAAAAAAAGGTGAGAGGTCAATCAAGGTCAACCGAGGTCACAATGCTGATTTTTTAAAAATATATATTTATAGAAAATATAAATTAAGTCTACCATGGGAACTTTAGATTTGGACAGCTTCTGCGCCGAGCGTTCCTTGGCATCCTCGCTACCTTTGCTGTGGTACTGCTTGAGGGTATCGTCCACTTCACTGGTGTGGGTAGCAGGTATCGAGACGTAGGGATACGCTTTCTCGGCCATGCGGGTAGCAGGCGCAGCTTTAGTTGCCTTGGCGACAGAAGCGGGATGCGTGTAATCATCCAGCCAACTGCTCTGCATGATGGAGAAGTCTTCGTTCTCTTCCTGCGGCGCGTAAGGAGCCGAGGCGGCGGCGACAAAGTCGCTCGGGTGCAGAGGGTAAGGCACGTCGCTGTCGTCGTCGTCAACTGCGCAGACTTCAGGCGCTGCGATATCGTCCGACGGCAGATACGGTAGTGACGCAGCTGGCGGCGGCGGAGGTAGCGGCGGGAGGAGGTCGTATGCCAGGTACCAGTCGCGAAAATCCAGCGAGGCCAGATCGAGGCCTGGCGACACGTCCTTGGCGTCGACGACAGGAGCGTCTATGTCGTCGTCGTCGGCAGCGACTGCGAGAAGAGTCACTTGGTCAGGTTCCAGAGCTTTAGTTAAATTTAGATCCTCATCGTAGGCTTGGTCGCCAGCCAGCGTTGTTTCGCCACCGACAACACCTTCTCCCGATTCGGGCCGATCCTCCACCGCAGCGACGCTAGATGCCTCTACTGCCGCGCGTCGTTCTCTACGGCGGCGCCTCGTCAACGTCGTCGTCGCCGACGCCGTAAGCGGACTAGAGCTGCGCGGCGTAACGTCGCTCGGCGTTGGCGTAGCGCTATCCTCATCGCGCGAAGCGTTTGGCAGCCTGAAACTCATACTTTTCGACAAGGGTGATACAGCGGGAGGCTGGGAAGTCGACAACGTCGTCGTGTGGCGACGCGGCCGCTTGGGACTACGGTTGCGGAGGCGTCGCTCTGAGGGCCCACACGAGTCGAGCGATGCGGGCCGCACTTCCGAGGGTCCCGGTGTCGCGTCCGAGGGCGGCGTCGAAGTGACCAGGTCGCGGACTTTGATCGAGAGGCGCCGCAAGAGGTTGGTGCACGTCCCCGTCAAGTTGTCGAGCAGGATGTGCGCCGAGCTGCGGGCGCGTCGCAGGGGCAGCGGCGAGGCTGCCGGCGACACCCGCGCTGGCGGAGGCGAATTCAGACGCCAGGGCATCGCGCAACGCGTTCAACAGAAAACCCTTTGTTCTCCTCTCAGCCAATCAAAAAACACGAAAAATTCACCAAAAACTAACCAATCCTTTTACAGTTCTTCAAGGCGAGGGATCACAGCGCAAGGAACGACATAACGACGTCCAAGGATCGCTGGAAACTGTTTCGTTATTTGCGTTACCTGGAGGAGAGCTGCCTCTGCCCTAAAGGAGGGCGTCTCGAGCGTCGCAGTTGATTCAGCGCCCGCAATCTAATTTTAGACGCCTTGCATAGGGCCCAGAACAGGACCCACGTGACCCAAGACCGAGAACCGCATCTTTTTCAACAGCCCAGAACCGAATGCGCCATTACCAGACGACCCTAAAAATCAGTGTTCCCACTTTCAATTTCTTTTTCACTCTCTTCCCTTATTTTCCCCTTTTTCCTCTCCGTACTAGAATACAAGACTGTACTCCCAGATTTTCCCTTTTCCCTTACTTTTCCCTTTTCAGACCCCATTTTCCCCTTTTTCAGGGAATCTCCCTGCAAAGTAGAAACGTCTGCTAAAAATCCTCACCAAACCGCAGGAAGAAAAACAAAGACTCCTGTCGTTTACCCTGTTTGTGTTACATCCAAAGCTAAGACTAGCTAACAACAGCTTGATAACAAGTTGATAACGCTACTTGTAGCTTCATTAGCTTTTCCAACAGCTTGGAATCAGCTTCAGTCGTGTTGATCCTCACGTCCTCTTGCTTTTTTCTTGTGTAATTTCTCACTGGGCCGCGTTTCACGTTGAACGTGTGAATGTTTGGCACAGAGAGAGGCGAACTTATAAACTTGGAATAAAAATAGAAACTCTTCAAAAATAAAGAAAATGTCCACAGAAAAAACAACAAAGTGCGCAGATTCGCTTCTTTTTAAAGTCAGTAAGTAGTCAATAGTAAAATGCACTGAAAACAGGGTCGCCATTTTCCCATACATTAGATTTCTCCATTTAAAAGTCTATAGAAAGCTAGCTTCATTAAAGAAATTTCTTATTCTTGAAATATTATAAAAATCCAGTAAATATTTATATATATAACAGTATAATTACTCTAAATTTATTATTAGTTATTTAAAAGTTAATTAAAACGAAGGATAAAAGTTAAGATCTCACCTGAGGCGCAGGTGAGTGTCGGTCTCGCTGGTGACGCCTGGCGTCGCGGTGCTGGTGACGGTAGCGGCGCTCGCGGCGGCGCTCCGAACTCGACGCCTCGGCCGACGACGACCGCGACGAGCGCTTGCGACGCACCGAGCTCGTCAGACTGGCGTCGCGGTTGTCATGACGACGCGCGTGACGCTCACCACTGCCGAAAAATAAATAAATAAATAAATAATAATAATAATAATAATAATAATAATAATAATAATAATAATAATAATAATATAAATAATTAATAAAATTAATAAATTTACATATTGAGGACGCCCATGGTGACAGTCAGAACTGTCATAGAAGACGTCACCATTTTTACGCGGGAAATTGGAAATCTTCAGAGTTGCTACTCGTTTCACTAACATCGATTACTTCAGTATCGATACTTGCTTTGTTGATCGTTCACAAAGGAATCGACGATGACAGATCCGAATAACAGTAACGGTTACTCTAGAAGTTCCGCAAGAACTGGGACTCGGATCCAAGCCAGTAATCGTTTATTTAAAATCCTGAAGCGTTATCTAGTAACACACGAATCCTGTTGATGGAACGAGATCGGATCCGGATTCGTGTAACGGTTACTATCTGTTCCACCAGACTCGGTACTCGTATTTCAGAAGATTGATCAATTACTTAAATCCTGAAGCGTTATTTAGTAACAATACGGTTCCCTGTTGATGGAACGAGATCGGATCCGGATTCGTGTAACGGTTACTATCCGTTCCACAAGAATGATCCGATACTCTAAGTTTAAACTAAAACTCTATAACATAATCCAATTAATCTCAGATTCCTATCCAAACGCAGTTCAATCGGATCCGGATTCGTGTAACGGTTACTAATCGGATCCAGATTCGTGTAACGGTTACTAATCGAATCCGCTCTGTGTTCGAGGGTGAGAACCGAATGGTCTGGCGTTCGGGCAAAGACTGAAGACAGGGACGGCACTTGCAGAGTCTTTTGGGTTGTTTGTAAAAGCGTGGAAAAGCCTTGGCTTCTCGTGAAAACGCCCCAACCGTCCCCGTATTCAGCAGTTTAGACCTGTCTTGCTGCCCTACTGAGGAGAAAGTGGCGAATCCCTAAGAATCCTACGTGAATCTTGAGATTTTTGAGAATCACGATTCCCGAGAATCTTCAAGATTTTCATTCACTGAGTCATGGGGAATCACTTTCTGGTTTTCCTACCCACACGATTACAACACAGGAATCTCAAGATTCTTTCAAGAATCACGATACGATTCCCAAGATTCTTACTCCCTTTGTCTCAAGATTCTTGAGATTCTTGCGATTCGTATACAAACAAGAATCCCGCCAAATGCAGCAGATTAAAACGCTCAAGGTGAACTAAGCAAAAACTAAGTTATCTTTGCTATCACCACTCCGACTGATAACACGTGATAACACATTGATAACACCTGATAACAGTCATTAATCACCGCGAGCGCTTTGTTCTCCAATCACAATGGCCAGTGTGACCTTTAACAAATCACAGTTCAAGTTTTAAATTATTATCGAATCACAGCTTCCCATTGTAAACATTCATCAAAACCCCGCTACGGCCCAGTGCATAGTAACGCACTGGGCCGTATCGGAGTTGGAAACTTTTGCTAAATCGGTTGCAGTGAAGTTTTACAGGGTTTCCGAATACTATTGCACTGGGCCGTAGTGGGGTTTAGGGTTGTCCCTATTCTGGGCCGTAGTGGGGTTTGACCATAACAATTCCTGACCGTGAATCTCGACTAGGGGACCAAGTCTTTGACCCTTTGTTGAGCTAAAAATAAAAAAAAGGCAGAGAAGAGAAATAAAGTGAAAATGGGAGCTTGACCAAAGAAGGTAACGTCAAGGTGAACGGCGGGAGCGACCTTTCTTGTAAAACAATGGCCGCTCACAAACAGCCCTCCAGCCTCAATTCGCTTCTAACATTCGCACATAAAAATGACAAATTCGTTAATTAAACTTGAAATTACTGACAAACTCTCGAGAATCTTATCAGAATGCGGATACATGTCTTACCAGTTCCTCGTCACGTGACTGCCATCAAGGTTGACTTTTCTTGTCTGAGGCGAAAAACCATAAAATTACGAAAAATCGTGGCTTGAATGTCTAGTCAAGAACTCTAGGGTATCTTCCAACAAGCAGCAGACAGAAACAGCGAAAAACGAAAAAAAAATTAAGTCTGGAATGCCTACTCAAGAACTACAGAGATCTTCCTACAGACGGCAGACAAACAGCAAACGGACAAAAACAGCGAAGACTTATAAAATCATGTCTAGAATGCCTAACCAAGAACTATAGGGATCTTCCTACAGACGGCAGACAAACAGACGAAAACAGCGAAGAACTATAAAATCATGTCTCGAATATATAATCAAGAACTGAGGGATCTTCCTACAGACGGCAGACAAAACAAACAACAGACAAAAATAGCGAAGAACTATAAAATCATGTCTGGAGTACCTAATCAAGAAACTGTAGGGATCTTCCTACAGACGGCAGACAAAACAGACAGCAGACAACAATAAAATCATGTCTGGAGTACCTCCTAATCAAGAAACTGTAGGAATCTTCCTACAACCACCAGACAAAACAGACAGCAGACAACAGGCAACCGGAAACAGACAGACGGTGGTGGTTAACATAATGTAGACCAACCACAATGTTGTATTTTCTCCACACTCTGCCCCAGTAAACCCAGAATAATTGTCCACACATGAGAAAGTGGGTCGATTTGATCGAACTATCTCAACCAAAAATAAGCTAATAATTCAAACAACGGGGCAGTGGTTTAAGTGACCCTGTTCTGATGCATCAAACAGGGAAAAACTCTTGAGTCCAAATCCAAGGTAAAAGAGTTAAAAGATAATGTGTTGCGTCACTGGTGAACAGTATCATAAATCTTCCACTGTTTAGGAAGAATGGTGAAATCCTGAAGAGAAAAAAAAATGTGGCCTTGTATCTGTCACGAAGTCAGCGTTTGTCTGTTCGGTCCCCTTTATGAAGACATTAGGTGTGTATTCATCAATTTTCTTGCAACTTTTTTAATTGCTCGACGACCTTTTGACTATTCATAGCGTCTTACGTGTGAAGTGGGTCAATGCCAACTAAATTTTTAAATCCCGAAAATGGCAATGTTATAACCTGCCCCTGACTTTGCGTTCTGTGATTAGTTGAAGAATCAATTTTTGGAAAAATATTATATATATATATTTTTTGGGGGATCTCATTGACGGGTATGCAAGCGTTTGCCCATGACCCCAAGAGGAGGGATTGCAGATTCAACTGCTAAGGGTCGCTGGTCTGGGAAAGGCCTCACTTGGAGTCGAGCGGGATCGAACCCACAGACCCAGACGTCAAGGGCGATCGTCTTGACCTGAGGTCTTAACCACTGCGCCACCAGCGACCCTGGAAAATTGGGGTTCCCACTGAAAAATCTTAATCAAATCCACTGACTTTTCCCTGATTTCCCTTTAAATTTCTCAAATTTTTCCCTGATTTTTCTTAAACGCGTTATACTTTCTAGAAGTTAGAGGCTTGAGCAAAGATAAGTTGAAACTGAGTGAAAACTGAGTGAGGTGGCAACTCAAATTCCCTGACCTTTCCCCCATTTATTACCATTTCCCTGAAATTTCCCTGTATTCCCTGACTTTTCCCTGATATCCCGGTTTTCCAGGTCGGTGGGAACCCTGATAATATTAATTGACTTTCTGATTAAATTAACGGTAAAATTTAATGCAAGTTATTTTACATGAGCTGTTTGACTTTATTACTTTTTATTGTTCATCTTATTACAAATTTGCCTCAATTCCAAATATAATTATAATGACGATAATTAGCATAACTAGCATTATACGAATAATTTGGTTAAATTAATAAAATTTGCTAAATTTTACTGACGCATTATAAAGTTAACGTACGTTTAAATGTGTCAATTTTAAAATACGCAAAAATATAGACGTTACTTAATACAGTGATAAAATTTAAGTAAATCTATTCATATCAGATATTATTTTATTTAATTATTATGATATTATAACCAGAAGTAATTACGTTACATATTAATGTAAATTGAAATTTAAATATTCGTATAAATTACTGTTATAATCTTAAATTACTAAAATGTTGTAACTGGAATGAATTATATTCTAATAAAATTTTACAAAGCTTGACTCTTGGTATCGTGAATCACTCTTAAACGAATTCTTGTATGTGATATTTTATTCCGCATAAATTACATTACTTGTTATTATAATTATTAATTAAATATAATTATTACTTTTAGTTTTTTTAAACTTAATTATTATAATACTATAGCCACCTATCGATACCCACGTAAAACGGGCTGAACGATGATGTTACACAACGTATAATACACTGCAAAAAGACACCACTACAGTGTCTTTTCGTAGTCTCTCAGTTCCTTTTTACGATGCCTTTTCATGATAGCCCGCACCTACCCACCACGGCCCAATTCTGAGCAACATTTGGGTTGCCAGTTCAAGGTCACCAAAAAAGGCACCTCAAAAGGCACTACCAGTCTTACATGGGTAGTAGCTTTAACTCTAAATGCAATTTTACCCTTTGTGATGGGGGCTGCGACTGCGATTTTTCTGACCCTTCCCACGGTCCCACGAGCGGGAGCGACTCCTCGACTTGAGTCTGGAACGGGATCTCGATCTGTGGTTCCTCGAACGAGGCATCTGGGGAAAATAAGAGAAAAACGTTAACTTAACAAAACGAACGTCCAAGTCTAACAGTTTCAAAACAATGGAAATAATGAAGAAAAACACGACATCATAAATAGTATAACTAAACCTTAATTTTAGAAAAGTAGAATCTGACATGTAAATTTTCATGAATAAATTTTGTTAAAACCTAAAACAGCTGACAGATATGTACTGTGAAGAAATATGGCGACTGTGCAAAGGTACGCTTGTAAAATCTTAGTTAGTAAACACCTGAATAGGTCTTTAAGCTTGAAAATGTAATGAAACTAACATTCAGTGACCGTATCAGATTTAAAGTGTTCCACAGAAAGTCCACAGTGATTTCTGTGGAAAAAGTCGCGTGGAGAAAGTAGTTTCCAGATGCTGGGCCGCTTGCTTTAAGCGTCTTACAGCGTTCCGTTGAAAGATGTCAACGTTCGACGGTGCGGCGTTGCCAGATTTGCTTTTTTAAATTTCGCAAAAAATCATTTTAATTTACATTCTGATTTTAAATTCGTTACTTGATATTTTAAAAAATATAATATAAATTTAAATTAATTTTAGAATTAATATTTCTTTTATTTCAGGAAATTTAATGAATTAGAATTAGTCTGAGCATAAAGATAAATGTTAATAGTGTTCATCAATTCCTACAATTTATCTCTCATTCATTCAAAGATCCTCCATGGAAAAAAAAAACCTTAAATGTATTATTTGGTGAATCCTAATACATGTAATGAAATTACACAGAGATTTTACACTAGAAATGCCCACGTGCTCCTTTGGACGGCAAGCGGGTTAACTTTGATGGGAGTACAGTCTTGGACAATAAACACGATACACCAACTTGGATACGAGAGACATGAAAACTCTTGCAAGTAGTTAACTGCCCAATCATATAGCGTAGATTTTATTGCCCCAGGGCTAATTAGACCAATCATTCGCCTTTTTCCTTCCAATCTCTAGTTGGTGTATCGTTTTTATTGTCCAAGACTGTACAAGAACGAGATTGGCAAAAAGACCAGCCCAAAAGAGTGGAAAAAAACAAAAACAAATACAAAGAAATCCCCGTGAAGCATATTTGACATGCTCTTTTTGTCTAAACAACAAAAACACAATTTACATGAATAAGTTAAGTTGAGAAAAACAACGTTTCTAGCGGCGGAAAGGATGCTGCCGATGCTGGTAGGTGTTCAGCGAGACCTGTGAGAAATCCATGGACGGAAGATCGGCTTCGTAATAGATATTGCTCGACGCCTGTAAAGATTTAAATGTGTTAAAGGTGAGGTATAAGATTTGACCTTGCGGAAATTACTGTTGTAGATGCTCTGCTCCGCGGTCTCGGCACGTGGAACGGTCGAGAAGTCCGGAAGGTGGCTTCGCTTTCTGCAGCGCTCTCTTCACTCGTTTCCATCGGAAAAGATGGCGGTGGATGAGAAGGTGGTGGGGGAGCTCTTCTCTGTTTCCCAAAGCTGTGTAAAACAATTTACGTTATAGGAAATAGCGAGCGTGTTTAAGAGCTAAGATTTGTACCTTCGCACTGATCCTGCTACCGACTGAGGTCTGTGGAAGTTGGCCATTGGAGTAGCAAGTGTCCTACCCATACTGGCTAGCGTTCCCATAGGATACGATGGTCCTATGAGGGCTAGATTGTGGTTGACGTTGATAGGATCCGGCTGCTTATGAAAAGAAAACTAATTACGTACTGTCCACAAAGTCCCTGAAACTTTCGAGTGCATTGCGTGCTAGTAAAAAGTTGTGCTACAGAGTCAAGTCACTAGATGTCGTACGCATGTCATATGAAGCAGTCAAAGTTACGAGTGCAAACTACACTAACGTTTTGTGGTTCGTGAGTTCTACTAAAGCGTTGTACGAGCTGTTGAATCACGTCCAACATTGGGTTAGTCAGTGGGGTGGTTAGAAGCATAACCGGTAGTGATCCCGTCGGCCGTAGCGGTTTCTTTAACCGGGGAGGTACTGGTGGGGGTACTGCCGAAACAGGTCGTGCTACTGCTGAAGTAGGTCGACTCTGATACTGTGGATTTGTCCCAGTCGGAGGCTGTGCTACCGTCTTCAAAAGTCAGTTCGAGTCATAAGTCAGTCATTAGTCAGTAGTTAGTTACAAGCTCAAGTCTACTTCATAGCTGTTAACTAATTCATTTAGTCTGTCTGTTATCTAACAAACTACAATTAATATTATTTTATAAGACGCACTGCATATAGGTTATGGGCAGCCATAGCTTCAGCAAGCTGAGCCCATCGCATCCGATCCTGCATGAGAGTGGGGAAGAGCATCGTTTTCTGAGCCATTTGGTTGACCAGCCCGCGTTCGACCTTCTCTTGGTTTTTGCGCCACCGTCTGCTCCACAGACAAAGGAACACCAGGGTGAGAATGATAATCACCACTGCAGCTACCGAGGCGCCAATAGCAACCCCTAGGACCTCTCCATCTACTTCACATTGCGAACCCTGGTAACTGCCCCTACATCTGCAAAAGACGAAAAAATTACAGTCTCAACGTGCCTCAGGGTTTACAGATGATCATTGACTCGTACTTGCAAACTTTCTTCCTGTTTTCCACGCTGCACTCGCCTCGGTTGTTGCAGTAGTCGGGACTGCAAGACTCGCAACGACGACCGGCTTTGTGAGGATCGTTGACAAAAGGATCTAAATAACCAGGACGGCAACGGCACTGAAAAGACCCCGGAGTGTTGAAGCACTCGGCGTTTTCGTGACAGTCGTTGAGATCAGCAGAAAAGCACTCGTTCAGATCTTGCACTAGAGGTATAGGATTGACATCAGCCCAGAGTCTGCTGACTCCAACGTTGTTGTTTCTCTGTTGGACAGCAGCCACCAGTTGCTTTTGCAGTTGAGACCGAATTGCCACACTCATCGTCTCAGGAGTCTGGTCCATGTAAACTGTAGCGTTGATAACTACTTTGTTACCAACCGGGTAGAACTTGTTCACAGAAGAGCTCACGTACAACGATGATAATGGGACCAAACCGAAAACTGAAGTCATCTGAAATCAAGACAAAAAAATTTTACAATCTCTTGTAGAAAGTTCCCTGTGTTTAGTGCTTATGAAAACACACAGTTTCTACGTAAATAATAAAGATATCTTACTGCCTGGCGTGATTCCCACAGCAGTTGTTTATATTCATGGCTCTCTGGGTCGGTGAAAGCACTGGACCATTCTAACGCCTGGTTATTCAACCTATCCAATTTCAGGGACATCACGATTCCAACTAGTGCTGCAACAGGCAAACAAAAAACAGTTACGTACTTTT
Source organism: Eulimnadia texana (assembly GCA_002872375.1). Classification (NCBI taxonomy): domain Eukaryota; kingdom Metazoa; phylum Arthropoda; class Branchiopoda; order Diplostraca; family Limnadiidae; genus Eulimnadia; species Eulimnadia texana. The sequence goes on from NKDA01000001.1 coordinate 18,759,857, forward strand.
CGTGATCAAATACTCTTTAGCTTTTTCTTACCTTTGCAAGGGTCGCTGGATCTGCGTCGTCCATAACCACCTTTACAACTGCAAGCAGAAACGTTATCTTCTGTTTTGCAGGTTTCGTTGGGATCTGAGCAGGTCGAAGGATCTCCGACAATGCAGGCATCTATTCGGCTTAGTGAAGGAGTGACCGGTTTCCGAACTAGGGCTGGTGTCGGCTTCGCCACTGCAGCTACGGAACCGGGACGACTCGGAGGCGATGGTGGTCGGACTGGGTTACTACTGGTCACAGCTGGGGAGCATTCCTTGTTCCACTGTTCTGAGGCTGAAACAAAAACGAATTAATAAACCTGTAACTTATTTTGGATGGTAAAACTAAGAGTCAAGTACCAGAGGAATGCGCTGAACAGAAGCAGTAGTTTGTACCATAGGAGGTTGCGTTGTAGGCCGGGCTGCTGTTTGAGTGGGAGTTGGATGTACGTTGAAATAGGTTCTTCTTCCATCGATAGAGACGAACTGTTCCGAACTCGAAGCAACGCTCGCCACCAGGGTCTCTTGTCCTCCTCGAAGTTCTTCAATATCGACTGTTGAAAATGAAAAGAAAAGTTGAGATGTACCGTATCAGCTTCTGTTTCGCTTTTTTGCTAGTTTCATTATTAGAACTGCATTTTTTTTACGTCAAAGTCTTATTCTCTGGAGCGTTAATCGAGTACCGTTAATTAGTTCCTTCCCTTGCGGATGAGTGATTTAAATTGGTATATCAATTTCTTAAACCATTCTTCTAACATGTCCTCAAGGTAAACGAACTGTATCGTTCAATCACTCAACGTTTTCTGATTCCAGTGTCCTAGCAATCTAAAAATAGCACTCGGATAATCTAGTCGCTGTTAGTTCTTAATGCGAACTACGCATCTTCATGACAGTTGTTCTTATACATCTTGAATGTTATTCCATTCTTACGGGCACTTCACGTCCAATTAGACCACAGTGGTTCGTTAGACAGTGTTCTACCATGCAGAAAGATGATTTATGGCTTAAAAATAGAGACTAAAGCAAGAGTGCTCTCCAGAAAACAATTACCTGGAATAACATGTGGTTTTCCTGGCGCCACTGGTGGTGGTGGATTGGCTCGGTCGCCTCCAAAATTTTGTGAGGCGCTAAGAACGAGTTCGAAAGTGTCTCCAATCGAGCTTTGCGGGATGAAATAATTCAAAGTGCCAGCAGGCTGGTTATTCTGCGGTGCCCTGTAATTTTCATGGAAGACGTGTCCAGGGCGAGACAGCGGAGGCGTGTACGACTCGGACGGAACGGACTGGTAATACGGATGCACGCCATCAATTTGAGGAACCACGCTAGCACGAGGTGGAACGTAACTCTGCGTTTGAACTGGTTGCGATGTTCCAGCAAAAGTTTCGATAAAAGGGCTGCGAGACGTGACGATGGGAGAAACTGCCTGCTCTAGAGGTGTAGGTGAAATTACATCTGCGGGAGTAGTGGTCACGTCCTCGATAGAAGGTCGCAATATGGCGTCCAGAGATGAAGTCTCAGTTAAGCGAACGAGAGTCGATGAAGTGGGAGTTGTTGCTTCACTGGTTTGAGTGGTAGAAGAAGTAGAAGTTTGAGGGTTGCTAGTTACAGAAACCGTGCTGTCGGCAGTACTACTTGGTTCAAGACTCCAGTGAACTGAAGAAACGCCATCTTCAAGCTCAAATGATGATGTACTGCTGCCAGGATGTTCCTGAATGTTCTCTTCAAAGGTAGGCTGCTCTTCTTCACTCTTGTCTTCTGTTGTTGGGATGGAGAAAACTTCTTCAGCTTGAGTTGTAGTTGGCTCAGTTGCATTGGTTTGAGGAATGAGCTGAGGCGGGACTGGAATTGCTACTGATTCAACGGGAGGACGTAGAGGAAGCCTGGGTGGTTGGGGTGGAATTAGCTGAACAGGTAGCGGTACACCGCTACCGAAGGGAAGGTTCTGGAGATTCTGCCCAGGATTGTTAACACCTGGAGGCCAAACGGGCCTCCTTAACGGAATTCCGTACGGCGGCTGTTGTCCCGGAGCTCGTGGAGGACCCAAATTACTCAGCTGAAGAGGAATAGCTTCGAAAGGAACTTCTGTGGCTAATGGTGGTCCTCGATTATTCACCCTTGTTGAGTGTATAGCTGAAGACTTTTGATTTGCACTCTGATCGACTCCACTGGCAGCTTGGATGTTGACTTTACCCCCAAGAAGGTGCACTATTCCGGAAATAATGTCCTGGACGTCCGGTTCGGCTTTTCTGTCACTTTTTCTTTGCCCTGTTGATGAGGAAGACGATCGCTGAGAATCTTCAAACACATTTTTCGCCCTGCGGTGATCGTCGACGTGGACAGCATTCTGATTTGCGCCATCTTGGAACTTCCAATTAGCGAAACTCTTGGCTAGTTCATTCTGGACCGAAGCAGGTGATCTACCGATTCTGTGTGAGAAGTCGTTCAACTCGTGAGGTGAAGACCCTGTTCGAAAAACAAAAATACGAACAATTGCTCTGTTATTTCCGAATCAAATAATAACTTTTTCTGGACAGCAGAAGCGGAAGAAACTTGACACATGTTTGATTGATGGAGTTCTTCTGCACGGAAAGCTAACAAAAGCAAACCCCCTCAAGAAACAAGTGAAGTTACAAGTGTAGGAATGTTACTATGGACTTTCGGTAGAAGTTTGAAAGGACGTGGAAAGTACAGAGAGATGATGTAATGGTCAGTGTCAAGGTTGAGCCTTTCCGTGGCTTCGAGGAATCTATTGTCTTCAGAAATTAAACCGACAGTATTTCTCGTGAGAAACTGAGTGACTTGCCTTACAAGTCGTGAAGAGGAAGTACAGAAAATTTCAGGGCATCACAACCCACCACATAACTTCCATTAGTGTCTTGTATTTATGCAAGAAAAAGCCGCTGGGTATTTTACTTTAGGCCTTTCCGGAAACCAAACAATAACACTGCGAGCTAGTCCAAAACTAATAAAAATCAGAGGTCATTACTGTACCGCAAACATTGCCCCGATAGATAACAAATATGTGAAAAAAATTAGAAGTCAATGCCTTATAGTCCGACATTTTGATACAATGGATTCCTACTGACCTCACCGTTCTGAACAGCTTGCTCAAGAATAGCAATTTCTCTTCACAGACTACTGCTCGTCTTCATAACGATTGTTTAAATCTGTTTTTCAAAGATGGTGGGAACATTTTTGGAAGTTTCTTTGTTGGACGCACACGCGTTCTAGTCTCGACGCGGGAAAATCGCACCAAAGTAACGGGTGACACAAATCTTTGGGGAACAAAACGTTACGTGTATCCGCATTCGAGAAACCAGAAATGCGGAAAAACTTTGCAAACTTCCCACCGTTTGCACGAAAAGTCCAAATATCTTAAAGATACCGATATCTTTATGTAATACTCAAATGCTCCTGTAAAAAGCTTGTTCATAGAATCAGATGGGAACCGCGTGCGTTTTCTCACAGCCAACACTCTCGTGCGTTCACATCGTTACGTTAAAAGTTGTGAACCGAAAGGTTGTACGCCATTTGCCTAGAAGTAGAAGATTCCCAAGACTGAATTGAATATACAGTTAATTCTGAAAAACAACCAATTGTCTGGTGAAGTGAAACGCGGTTGTTTTGTTCGGGGATGGAGCCCACAAGCAACGGAAAGGATGAAAGCACCGTTACCCCCGGAATGCCAGAGCAAGATTCTCTCGACATTTTTAAAGGTCGCATGCCTCTCGGCTGTTGGCCAAAGTAGTTTATTCAATAGTTTCTGCTGTGTAATCTTCATCTTGGTACATTTACGTTCAACAATACCTACTCTACTTACCAGCATTATCTTGTAATGTTACACCCATCAGGGCGGGTAAATACAGGAAACAGAGCACCCAGTATGTCCTCATTTCCATCCAGCACTTCCTCTGAAGGATTCAGAGTTATATCAGTTCAAAGATTTCGGTTCAAAATACTACTGAGTATCAGCTGATACTGTCAAAGTATCAGAAAGAAACACTGCAGAGGTATCAAATCACTGTTACACAATGCTACCAGCGTCTTCTTCTCATCTCTTGTTCAACTTGTTTCTTCAATCGAGACTTCCCACAGTTCTTTTCATTATATCAGTAATACTGTACTTGTTTTTTTTTTTGTAGTAAATATTATACACAGTGAGCAAAGAAGCGCGGTACGAAAACTTGTACCGGCAGACGAGCTTCCTTGTTCAACACTGACTGACGGAAACCCTCGCCTCTGCCGAGTGAAGCCAAGGAGGACACGGAAACACCTGGCGGCCAAGAACTTGAAAAATACGCCGCTGCAACAATGCTGGCGCTGCTCTAACTACAGGCTACAACCTATACAACCCATAGGGCTTATTCCAAAAAGCCCACCGAAGACCAACCCCTCCACTGCGGACGGCCGTTTAAGATATTCGCGTGAAAAAATCTGAATGTTGAAATACTCCAAAAATCACAGAAAAAAAGGAGAAATATTTTCATTCCAACGAAGTTACAAAGTTTTTACAAACTGATTTTATAAAGGTGTCCGCTATAGAGAGGCAAGCGTTCGGTACATGCCCTATACAACCCAGAACTTTTCCGGGGTCCTGGGGTGAATTGCAAAGGGTGAGGCCCTCGGAATTTGTGCGTTAATAACGTAGCAAAGGTCTCAGGAACCGATTAGAGAGAACCCCTAACGTAAATGCCAGTCTCCAGCGAAGATGGATGACTCTTCGGGGCAACAAAGGCGTATGTCTTGAACTCTGACCTAGGGTCGCAGACGTCAAGAGGCCATCGATCGAACGTATACAGATAGATCAGAATGACTCAACGGGTTTGTGATACAACTTACAAGTCTTAGTTTTGTCTTTATAACTTTTTCGTGTTGTTTGTTTGGATGTGTGATACAAGCAGAATTTAGGTCGAAGAAGTTTAGCACTACTTTTCGAGTCTGTTATAACGGTTGATACAGTTTTTTTTTCTGACAACCTCAGCATCTGCTCTTCACAGACGTTAATGGTTTTTCAAGGATCTTCGACACATAAAGATGTCGTGTCTTCTTTTCGGCCAACATATGGGGGTCACTCAAAAAGTAACTTACTATTATATTTTCCCAGTAGGAGTAGATTGACAACCCAAGAAAATAGGTCTGTTGGGTTGAGTAATGAAGAGAAGGTAAATTTTGAAACAATTTAAGTCTGTCTTGTATTTTCCCCCCACTGATGAAAAGAAAGCAAATAAACATAGAAAGCAGAACTTTCCAGTAAAGGCAAACTTGCAAAATGGGGATGTTTCTTTAATAAAAAAAAGAAGAAAAAAATGATTCAACAGGCACGCCATTTTGTTTCAGTTAGCAGTCCTTGTTGGAAGTCCACGAAACGATATTACACCACTCTATCCGAGTTAACCTAACTGTTTTCGCTGAGCGCGTCGAATTTGTTTCCTAAGTTCAGCCGAGGACCTTCCTCTCCCGGAGCGGCACCGCGACTCGAATGTGAACGGCTGTGCTTGGCTTCGGTAAAACCAATAGTGCTCTGCTCGAGTCTACAAAACAAGAAAAAACGTTACGAAGACTTACACCAACGTTTGAATAGAAATTTACTGTTTCTTCGTCTTGGGTGCGGCCTGGTCGATAGCTATTGCAGCACTCAGCGTCGGGAAGTTCTCTTCCTTGTTCATATCCGGAACAACATTCTTACGAGCTATTGAAAGACATAAGGTTAAACACGGATTTTATCCTGCGTTTTCATGGGATACCTCCTCTAACACGCGATGTGCTCGTCTCAGTCGGCTGCTGACCACCACGTTTTGAAGGAGGCACGTACACCCCGCCTGCAGTGTTCGGGAGGGACGGGACAACTTCAGCTTCTCGGGCAGCTACCAAAAACTAGGTTATAGTTTTGCCGTAGTGTGTTTAAATCTAAGTTTTACCTGGGGCAGGAGTGCTGCCTGCTTGGACCTTGTTCCAGGGACCGGAGGGTTCTCGCTTGATGGCCTCTCCTTCCTCGTTGAACTCTGGCTCGGAAGATGCCTGACTGGCGTTATCGTCAGCCTCTTGAATCTGCAGTTTCTGGATTTTCAAGCCAGAGTAGTCTTTCTCTCTTTCTTCTTGAAAGTCGGCCCATTCGTCCTCTTCGATTTTCTTACTCGCCTCAGCATCGGTCTCTTTCTTTTTCTCGGTCTTCTTGGGAGCCGGCGTAGCCACAGCAGCCGAGGTTTCCGCTTGTTCCGACGACCCACCGACTGAAGGCGTTACGCTCGTGACAGCTTTTTTCGCTTTCGACTTCTTCTTGTCTTTCTTGGCGAAGAAATCGTCTAGGTCTGCCATTTTGCGGTTATCGTAAAAGCTCTAGGCCTCCTGAAACGTGTAGGCAAATTTACAGCGAATTAACTAGAACCTTAGCAGCAGCTGTGTGACACAATCACACATGCCTTTCGGAAAAAGTCGGCCCCCCCGCACTGCCATCTATTGAATAGAAAGTGCGGCGTTGCCAGATTTTTTAATGCTTTGTATGCTAAATAAATAATGAGTTAACAAATAACTAATAGAATTACGTTATTACATACATTATATATTATTAATATTTTAGTATTGATAAGCTTAATTTACAATAAATGTGCTATTTTAAACATATTTATCTTAGAAATTTGACCGCTAGATGGCGTGCTTTAGACACAGCCAAAAAGGAACTTGCAATTTTTCTGAAATTTAATTATATTTATTGTTGAAACTGAAATTCCGTTATTGTGTTTGTATAGAGTGTAACTATTTATTTTTAATAACCAAACTTTCACACAGTTTATTCTCTGGCCATACTGGCCATACAACACGAAATCACGCTTTACCACAGAGATTCACTAAACAAACAAACGGTTTCATATAAAAAAATTCCCTTATACTATTTGAATAAAACACTGAAAACATATTTAGGATTTAAAACTAAACACGTAAAACACAGCAGAAACTATATGTTGCGAATAAACAGTTTAAAATCAGAGAAGTGTTCAGATTTTGGAATCGTAAGAACTGCTTGTAGACTTGAAAGTTTCCCGATGGTTTCCGCTATAGTCTACGTGGTTAATTTCTATTGACTTAATCGCAGTGGCTTGTACAGAACTGTTATTCAGATAATCGAAAGACTGAAAAATGTAAGTCTTAGATTTCGGGTAAAAAATGTTCATGTCCTGTTGGCTGGTGATGAATTCTTTCTGTCCGGTGGTTCGCTTCATCCGGAGCAGTTTTCGAATCGAGAAATGGTTCTTGCTTTTGTTGGTATCGGACAGGTACAACCGTCCTTGACTTTGGTTCTTGGTTTCGGTGTCTGACTTGATCGCCATCTGGTGGGTTTCGTCGTGAATCAATCTGAGACAAGGCGGTTCTGACCTCGACTCGCTCTTTTTACGCGTTTCCCACTTGTTTTCCTCGCTGAGGTGAGAAAGCAGAACTTGACTGTCGTGACGAGTCTCTTCTAAAGATTTCCCAATGGCCTGCAGTTTTTCTTCGAGTCCCTGAACACCAGATGTTTGGTTTCTTGTGGACGATCTCTTGTCCGAACGATTTGATGTGTCTGCAATGTCGTTAGGACAACTCAGTTCTTTGAAAGCATCCAGATTCGAATAAAAGGACTTGACTGTATGCTTGCCAAAAGCTTCAATGCCTTTCTTTTCTCTCGGGCTGGCAGAAACAACGGCATTCACTGTCGGTACTTGGTAAAAACTGTCTGTTGTCGAGCGTTCGTTACTCTTGTTGTCACCTCGACGCACAGTGTCACCGGTTGTCGCTTCAGTAGTTACAGTAGTTGACTGGTTCCGTTCATTAATTTTGGCTTCTTCGTCCGTCGGAACTGATGAAGAAGTTTCTGAATTGGGCAGTGTCGTAAGTTCCGATTCATTAGCTGAGTTTCTCGAAGGGTTATTGTTATTATCGCTTTCGGATGTGGTTGGTAGGCTCCCAGTCACTTGACGCAGAGTTAATACTTCGGATACAGCTTCAGTAATTTCATCGAAAGTTGCATCTTCACTCGGAGAGAGTTCACTTCTGAGCAAGTTCCGACTGATCGAGTTGAAAGTAGTGTTCTGCTCTGTTATAATCTTGATTTGTAGTTCTTCTTCAGTACAGTTCTCATCATCATCCTCAGAGTCGGAAGCAGACGCTGCGTCAGAAACCGCTGTGTCATCCTCGTCTTCGGAGTAGACTTCCTGTCCGCCATTGTATTTTATGACCTGAACCACTTGATCAGGAAACTTGACTTCGCGTTTCTTCTTTCGCGATCCATTCTTCTTCAGGATTGAACCGGTTCTAGATTTAATGGCTTGGACCTGAACACTGGAACTAGTGGTTCTGTCTACTAGAAACGAATGTTCCTCTCTAGATTTGAAGCAGTAACTGCAGAAATCTTTCTTCCAAGCGTTGGCTTGAAACGATTCGCAACTAGCAGACATGTTTCGTCACTTGCAAACAGAATCGAGAACACCAGGAAACACGGAATGTGTTCAATATGTTTTTTTTAATGTTTCGCCAGCACTGCAGTTGACCGAGTGTTGCGTTCAAACACCTGTTCCCTATTACAGTAACGCTACAAACGCTCACCATGAAGTTTTGTTTGGGACTGAAGCTACATCCAGGTGTGACGTTAAGCAAAAGTTAGTACACTGGACACAGAAATGCCTTACGGGGGAACCTAGCTCGTTTAAATCAGACAAACTTTTCGATACACTTTTTCTTCTAGCACCACTGAAACTGTTCACCTAAACAAGAGTTTTCTAAGCTTTTAACTGCCGGTTGAGTACGTGTATCTTTCATTGCTGTGGGTTAACCACTACATGAAAGGTATATAAGTATGAAATATGCACATATGAATTTAATGCGGAAAAACCAGTGAAACGGAACTTTAATAATGTCCGGCCCAACCATTTTGAATTACGGGCGTGCCGTTTTGATTCCGACGCCGAGTGCTTCCCACGTCCCTGGGCGGTAATATTTTTTCTGCGTGGTGTTGTGAACTGTTTTTGCTATCGAATATCGCTGAATTACATTCTGCAGACATGAGCCGTGTATTCTTTGCGAGATTTTACATTTTCTGTGTAGAACAAAGTAACACGAGAGCCGAGAACTTACGGCCGACTTTTCTACTTGCTTGCAGAAGATTACTTCACCGTGAAATGTTTATGTTCCAGAAAGTATTACTTTGATTTCAGATTTCTGAACATCTGCCGTGCGTTTCTCTCTGCTAGTAAACGCAATAACGCCTCGTTAGGCAAATGACAATCTCAATTTCTACATATACCACTACTTAGAAGACTAGTTTTTTAGAAAATTTTAGTTGACTCGTTAGTAGAAGGTTACAAGTTATGTCCACCACATGATACTGTTGTGTTGTATTCTCTTCTAATTGGCTTCCTACATGGTTTAGTGAAAGCTACACGAGGTGTACTGAAAAATTACGTTGTCTTTCTCACGTTCATGCATATGAGCCCCTGATTCTATGGAAGATGCGGCATTACTGTATCATTACGTGACCATTAACCTGGTTTTTTTTCTTGTAACAGCACACGGATTTCGAGAAATCTTGGCGAGCATTTTACGATGAATGAGAGTGGTCGGCTCTTGTTTGTGGTGTACGTAGTAAGCTCATCGATCACGCCTGAAAAGAAAGCTGGAAAAATCTGAGAAGAAAATGTCACACTGAAGCCGCTGGTCTTTGTCAGAGCACTGTTAGACCCTGAAAACTTGAGAAAGCTCCACTTCTGAAAGTTTTAGATCCGCCAAAAAATCGAAAGTTTTTGTAAAATGAGATTACTTTTAACGAGTTGTAAAATTAGAGTCACATTGCTCGTCACATAAATCATCATGACGCAGAAGGTTTATTTTGAGATTGTTCATAAGACGCCATAGAGAGAGAGAGAGAGAGAGAGAGAGAGAGAATCCCCCCGTTTTGTTGATGGAGCTACAATTTTTGTTGCTCAGCTTTTTTGGGCCGAATCCAAAACGCTTCGTAAATAGGACTGAAAAGGGTCCCTTGGTGTGTGTGTGTGTGTGTCAAGTGTGTCGTGTGTGTCGAGTGTGTACGGGAGTGTGTGTCAAGTTATTTTTAAAGGGTCACACTAGACGCAAGGCACGCTACGTCTCAACAAGCAAGCGGTTTCACCTCTCCGTCCAATAAGTTCTCAACTTTATTACTGTGTTGTGGGATATGTGAAAGTTTGCAGAGGACTTGAAAACTCAGTGGAGTTCGTAGTGTAAAACTCGGTTACAATGGCTCTGGATCGCAAGAGATCTGTCCGGGAACGGGGATCGGTTCGGAGTCGTGGCTCGTCGAGCAATTCAAGTTCGGATCCCCGCGAGAAAGTGAAGGACTGCTGCCGTAAATTTGTGGCTTTCATGTTTACGCAAGTCGGAGTGGGTGCTCTGGTCGTCAGTTACGCTATCATGGGCGCGTTTGCTTTCATGGCCATCGAGATCAAAGGAGAAGAGCAGATCGCTATGAACAAACGTGTCACCTACCTCCGTTCCGACTGCATCTCCAAGCTGTGGAACGTCACAGACCATTTAAATGTCCTGCACAAAGAGAAGTGGTACGGCGACGTTAGAAATACACTTCTCGAGTACCAGGAAGCCCTCACCGCTGAGATCAAATCCGGCTACGACGGAAGAACGTCAGACGAGAGATGGACATTTCCCTCAGCTCTCATGTTTTCCCTTTCTGTTTTCACGATGATCGGATTCGGACATCTAGTGCCCAGAACGGAATGGGGCAAAATCGCCACAATGTTGTATGCAGTGCTGGGAATCCCCGTGTATGTTCTGTACTTCATGAATATGGGTAAAGTCCTGGCGTCATGCTTCAAGTGGTTCTACTGCAAAATTGTCCGATGCGCAGCTGACGCGCCGCGCGACAAACAAGCGCGAACCGACGTCGAATTTTCCGCCAATCTGGCCGAGGATGACGGCAGTAATCTGAGCATCACTCACGAGCCGATTATCGTTCCCTCGACAGCTTGTCTCTGGGTCATACTGATCTATCTAATTACCGGAACCATCATGTTTGCCGAGTGGGAACACTGGGACTATCTGGACGCCTGCTATTTCTGTGTCACCAGTCTATGTAAAATCGGAATCGGAGATTTCGTGCCAGGCTCAAATGCCTTGGCTGCCGGCAATCAGACCAAGTTGATCATCAATTTCGTTTATCTGCTCGTTGGTATGGGCGTCGTGGCTATGTGCTACAATCTGATGAAAGAAGAAGTCCTCCTCAGACTGCGAGAACTCAAGGCGGACATCCTCGAGAGACTGCAGGACGTCAGCGACCGATTCCGCAAATGATCGATACTTGTCTCGGGTTTAATTTTTATCTGAAATACACGAAACTGCAGGCTTAGTAACAAGAGGCCTTTCTAGATTCTAGGAAAATCTGTATATATTTGGTTCTAGTTCCTGATGGATCACACCTGCCAGCTTTCCTCGAAGAAACTGCTGATTCGGATGTCGCCTAGATTTTTCAAATTGCACCCGCTATGGAATTTTTAGGCCTGAAACTATTCTTGGGAGCAAACTATTCTTGTACTGAAAACTATTGAATTAACAAGATATGTTCTGCTACATCACAGTCATTATAACAACTATTCAAAACATTCACGAAACACGTTTTCGACGTACAACTTTTGGCTCGTCATCATAGCTTTTCACTTCTAATTTAACTATATGGAAAACGAGAGTAAAACTTTCTAGCTGGACCGCTAAAGTTTGAAATAAACAGCTTTCAGATAATAACAAAGTTTTATTTTATTTCTTTATTAAACGATCAATAAATCAGCCCTTGCACAATTTTAAATGCTTGAGATAACTCTGCACTTGCTCCTTAGGGTAAGGCTTCAGAACGAGGCACGTCGGGATGTTTTCCGGCTGCTCGATCCACAGTTTGTGGTCGACGCTGTTTCCCGCTAGCGTTTCGGATAGTTTTCTTATCGCCTCCTCGTTGGGAATCTGTGAACGGTTCATAGAAATAATGAGGTTAGAATATAAAAACAATATTATTTTATTGTTCACCTCCAGCACTACTTTGTGCATTCGATCCAGATCTGCGAGATATTCTTGCGTGTGTACATCACTGTAGTACAAATGAACGACAGCTGTACACGCGTGACAGGCTTGGGCGATCAATGCACCTAAAGGCCATTTCAAGACTGTACGCAAATCGCTGCGAATAATAACGTATTGAACTATGTTGGAGGATGACATTTTCAGGTTTATTTACTACACATCAGTTGAAATAGCCGTGTTTCTACTTTCTGTTTTCCCTTTTCCCTTCTTATAGAGATGGCTATGTCTCCCCTCTTTTCCCCTTTCCCTTTTTTCCCCCCTCTATGCTAAACTCATAAAAATTTCCCAGTCTTTCCGTCATTTTCCATTTTTTCCCCTCCGTGCAGTTTCAAGCCATAATACTATTTCCCTTTTTCAGGGAAGTTCCCTAGAAGAAGTAGTCTGCTAGATCACCTATAGTCAAAGATAAGAACTAAGGATGTAAATAAAATTTATAAATATATAAAATGGAAAAGCAAATAACAGAAAATGTAGTGATACCAGCCCTGGAGAAGTGTGTTTACACTAGCTGCTACTGGTAATAAACAGAAAAATTAGTAATTTAATTAATCTAACGTTTCATTGTTAAACGTTATTTGCCTTTAGCGAAGAAAACGTGTGGCATCTCTGCGATTTCGTCCGTCGAAACAATCCCGCTGACCTCTCGAACTGCTGGGTGGTATTTATTTCGAACAAAAATCAAACGATACCACTCTGGGAACAGAAAGCGAGCAGAGATGAAACTGGGCTCGTAATATGGGTAATAATTACTATTAAAAACTCACACTATTTAACCAATCCTCTCACTATAATTTAGGATTACCACGTGATTTTTGTTGTGCAAAAAAACGCGGGCAAGAGCCTAGTGTACGATCTCGATTCTCGATTAAATTTTCCCTGCGATTTTGACGAGTACGTGGCAAAAACGATACAAAGTGACGACAACATCTTCCCACAGTTTCACAGGTAAACAATTTGAAGTCACAAAAGTGACAAAATTATTCAAGGAATTGTTTTCAGATTTTTCAGAGTTGTACCCGCGGACGTTTTCCTGCGTCATTTCGCTTCGGACAGACGCCACATGCGAAACCCTGACGGGACGTGGATGAAAATGCCACCCGTTTACCCGCCCATCTCTGCCAATAACGTACAGCATAATTTAAATGAGTTTCTCGATATGAACGAAGGTGCCTCATCGTTTGGGGAAGTTCTGGCAACAATAGGATTTGTACAGAAATTTTCGTAATTATAATATGAGCATCTATGGACGAAATTATGAACTATCCAGTAAGCAGACGAATATTTAAAATTTTGTTGAAAATAAACAACTAGTATTTCCAATTTACGAGGAAATTCCCTGAAAAAGGGAATGCTGGATTGGACAGGGAAAATAAGTGAAGAGAGAAAAGGGAAATTTGCAAACGTTAGCTTATAAGCACGGAGGGGGAGAAAGGGAGATATAAGGGAAAAAGGAAGCCTAGAAGTACAGCTGAATATCCTAGCGCGGAGGGGAAAAAGGGGAAACTCTATCTTTAGGCGAAGGGGAAAAAAGGGAAAACGGAAAGTGGAAACACCGTAAACAACACACGTGTTAGAATGGCCGATTCGTTTATTAGGTGCAAAAAATGCAGATTGACAATAATTCCTGAAAATAATAAGAAAATTATTGTAAACTGTCACGGAGAAGAAATCGCAAACGAAGAAGTGAACTCAAATAGTTGCACAGGCTCGGAAAATTTAACGTTATTCATAAAAGAAGAAAATATGCCTGACTGGATGGAACCTTACGTTCAAGAGGTAAATTTATCTCTTGCAAAGCCAAGTATAATTAAGTCAGATTGTATTTGAATTATATTTGCAGGCAAATTGGACTAAAGGACGAATACTTTGTCCCTCACCCAACTGTCAGGCTCGAATTGGCTCGTTCGATTTTGTTTCCGGGCAAAAGTGTTCGTGTCAGGAATTTGTTTTGCCCGCCGTTCGAATCGTCTCGAGCAAAGTGGATGTGCTGAGGAAAACGTTACCTGCATTACACTGAAAATTTATTTAAACGAACAGTCTTCATTCATTTGAATAATATTAGATTATGCCAAGTATATATAGTAATAGTTAAAAAGATAGCTATAAATTCAATAGGGCTTATCCCGAAAAGGCCACTGAAGACTAAGCTCTCCACTACGGACAGACGTATTGAACGTGTGGATTGAGAAACCTCACTAAAAATGTTTCTAAAAATCACGAAAAAATTCAGAAAATATTTTGACGTAAAGAAAGTTTCAGTTTTTTAAAATGTTGATTTAATAACGCTGTCCGCTATAGAGAGGTGCACGTTTAGATGAACCAGTTGCACAGCGACATCTAGCGGTAAATTCGAGAACTATGTATCTTTTTTCGTAATAATTAAATGGTTCATATATAAAATATACATTTTAAATTACAAAAGTTGATTTAAGTTAGTTTGTTTAACATTATTGGCTGTATCGGAAATAATTAATAAATCAAGTTTACATTTTGGGGTTTTGACATTTGTCCAAGTTCACAGTCGCCCTGTACCATGCTTCTCAGTCAGGTGGCAGACGATGTGGAATATTTGAAGATCAAGAAATATCTTTACAATTGCTACAAATAATTTAAAGGTAAGTCAACAATATTCATAAATTATCAACGCTTTAACAAAAAATAACTTATTTATGGAGAAAAAGGAAATATTTGTGTTAAAGGAAATAACTTTGCCAGAAGCGGGATTCGAACCCTTGAACCCTGGCTTCTGGCACGGTTCACGGTTCAAGAAAAAGCGCCTAATTCGAATAAAATGGTTATATTTTCTGTTTTTTCTTTCACAGGAAAAAGAAATGAATAATAATCTTGTCGGGGATTTCAAAATCCCGAAGAAAAAAAGTGCGGAAAGCTCTGATGGGCCTGCGGCTACGAGTACGCCAAACAGAATTCGAGTAAATTATACGAAAAACGAAAATAATGAAACCGAAGTTCAAGCAGAACGAACTACCAGAAGGAAGCGAACCACTGAAAAACGTGAAGACAACTCTCCAGCTGTTAAGCAATCTGCCGCTAAAAAACTGAGACTTGGGAAAGAATCGAACACAGACATCACCAAAAACGAGCATCACCAAAGTAACGGGAAGCAGTCGTCTCCCAACCTGACGGGTCAGACAAACAGACGGGGCAGACAGTCGAAAGATTCGTCTGAAAGCCAGCCCGTTCGACCAGCATCCGACAGCAGTGGGAACAAGAATCGAGGCCGGAGATCAAAACGATACTCAGAAGATGCGGAGGGACCACACGGAACCAGGAATGAAGGTTCCCGCGTAGAGAGTCCTGAACTCACAAAAAATGCAGATGCAACAACTGATAACGGGAAGAAGAAACGAGCGCGGAAGTCAAACAATCTCGAAACCCCCGAAATAGAAAACGACAAGTCTCGAGAGAATGGAGAAACGAAAAAACGAGGAAGAGGAGGAAAACAAACTGTTTCAAAAGTAAATCTTAGAGTAAAGCTCTCTGTTTGAAGTTATTGATTTAATTATTTGTTTTCCTGTTAAGGAAAAGGAAAACCTTGCATGTGGGGCCTGCGATCAAAATTTCGAGACGAGTACGGCTTTCCGAAACCATCGGCTGTCGGCACATTCAGGTTTGGCTCGTCCGAGAGGAGAGTCGCAGGTATATTTAATAATATTTATATTCATACATTAATTAATTAACTTCTGACTTTTTTCTAGGAATTTACGGACTCGGAAAAAATGAAAGCTTTCAAAGAAGCCATTGCCGTGCTGAAGAAACTGTCGTGCTCCAAGTGCGAGAAGAAGTTTGCCAGTGCTGGGGGATTTGCCTATCACGTCAAATGGTGTGGCAAGTCTGAGGAAGAGCAGAGCAACAGGTTTCGTTATTTAAGTTATCATTTATTAATATTTTAATTAAATGAATAAATAAAGTCAAAATAATTTTTAACGACTGTGTTTTAGACTCCAGGAATGCCCCGTTTGCCAGGCGAAGGTTGTCGTTCTGAAGAGCCATATGAAAACGCACACCAAGTCGGAAGACGACGGCAAAGAAACGACAAATGAAGAAATGCGAAACAAGGAAGGCCTCGGCTCGAAAAAACGAGCGTCAGCCATTAAGTAAAATATTTTTCAAAATTGGTAAACATTTGAATAAAATAATAATTAATGTGATCGAATTATTAAAAGGGCTGGAGGGTTGATCAGCAAGGTAGCTGCGAGTATCGAGGATGAAGACGGGAAGAAACACCTTGCTCGAGTGGTAAATTTTTTAAATTAAGATGATTAACTTTATTAATTTGAATAAATGTATGTATTGGATAATCATAATAATATTACATAAATAATAATAATAATAATACTCAGATTTCTCATAGTTTTTTATTGCACTTAATTATATAAAAATATATTTTATTTTTTTTATTTTATTTTGCTCAAAGAAGGGCATCCAGGCTTTCGCCCATGGCCCCCGATTTTCTGTTTGCATCGCTTTTTAAAATCTTCATTGGGTGCATCTTACAATTGTCGTGTTAGGAAGTCAAAACTGAGTAAAAGCACTGTTGTACAACAAGCTTGCTTTAAAAAGATTCGCTACGGATAAAAAAGCACTTCTTTAGTAAAACACATTTCTTGTCAAAAATATATTTTATACTACTTATTTATTGTTATAATTTATTACATTAATTTATTTTCATTAATGTATCATTAATTATTGCTGTATTGTATTTCATATATTTAAAGTAATTTTAGCGTATTATTATTTATTGCTTTATTTTATTATTTGGAATTTTATAATATTGTAATATTGTTTATTCCCTATTATTTACCGTTAATTATTGTTTATTATTAATTTTTACTTTAATTTTATTATTATTTTTTTTTAAATCTTTCTGGTATTATTATTTGATGGTTTTTTTCTGATTGGTTCAGCGCTGGCATTTCGTGCCACCGGGAACCACGAAAGTGACCAATAGCATCATCGGAGCCTGGAAGCGTCAGTTATCCACCAATCAGAGCGCTCGGTGTCGCTACCCGGGCTGTTCGTTTGCTTCCGGAGACCTGGAACAACTCAAGGAACATCACGTTCAATGCGAAATCGGCTGCGCCAGCAAAGTATGTCATTAAAAAAATAATAAAATTAAATAAAATCAGAAAAAAAATTGAATTCATAAATGAAAAATATTTTACAATTTATTATTCATATTAATTTCAAGTTGATATAAATAATAATTAAGTTAAATAAACAAAATTAAAAAAATATTTGAATTTATTTACAACTAACTGATATTATAATGTGTAATTAAATTATTTTTAGTTATTAATAATATATTTGTGTATTAAAAATTGAATATTATTAATATTTGACGGTGTAATTTAGAATTAAGTATTCTTGCTTATAAAATATGTTCTCGTAAATTAAAATAAAT
This sequence comes from Eulimnadia texana, assembly GCA_002872375.1. Classification (NCBI taxonomy): domain Eukaryota; kingdom Metazoa; phylum Arthropoda; class Branchiopoda; order Diplostraca; family Limnadiidae; genus Eulimnadia; species Eulimnadia texana. The sequence goes on from NKDA01000001.1 coordinate 18,777,390, forward strand.
TATTACTGGGTATTTGTAATAAAATAATTTTATTTTCTCTTTTTTTAAGTATTTTTCGTGCCTGAAGTGCAGCTTCCAGAGCCAATCCAAAGCTCCGATGATAGACCACGTGACTCAGAGCCACATAAACGACAGGGACTTCAGAGGCGAAGACGACGACGAAGAGGAAGAGGACGACGAAAGCGAAGGAGAAGAAGAAGAATTTGATAAAAGTTTGAGAAAAGCAGAGAGAAAAGGAACTTTGAATCGCAGTCTGCTGGACTTGTCCACTCCCTCGCTAATTTTCCGCAAACCGGAAGTTCTAAATAAATTCCCTCAGCTATTGGCTGCTTTCCACAGGGAAAACTACACGTGGGACCGCCCCCTTTTCGCTGATTGGCTGCCGGTTGAAAACAAACGAACCCCATTGGCTGACAAAGACAAATACCTCCCCTTTGTGAAGAAAACTGGGAAATTTGCGGTTATTTGCGATGCCCAAATGAAGGACTGGAGAAATTTGCACAAGGGACCAACGGAATGGAAACAAATGGAAATTTTCCAGAGCCAAAATTACGAGGGTAACTATATGAATATACGTATTAGAGCTGATTCAGTGTTTCTACCTTCAGTTTCCCCTTTTCCCCGTCTTCCCACATTTTTCCCTTTTTTCCCCTCCGTGCTAGAATACAAGGTTGTACAGCGGTGTTCGTAAAAAAGTACCCCCCTTCAATGGAAAAATTCCTTTAGGGGGGGGGTACTTTTTTATGAACACCGCTGTACTTTTAGACTTTCCCTTTTCCCTCCTCTGCTATATTCCCCTTTTTCAGTCCTCATTTCCCCCTTTTTCCAGGGATTTCCGTGCAAAGTGGAAACACTGGGTTGATTATTAATTATTTGTGTGTGTGGAATTTTTCAGATTGGGCCATGTTCTTTTGCGGGGACTCTGTCATGGCAGCTGCTTGGTGTCCTATCCCAAACATTGTGGGAAACCTCATCACAACTGAAAAGGACCAATTCCTGGCTATTTCAACTTTCAGCAAAATCCAGAAAAATTTCAGCGCATTGGAAAACTGTCCGGATAGGTTTTCCTCCATCCAGATCTGGAACTGCGGCAAATTAGAGTCTTCCACGGACCGTGAAGACCCTCCAGAAGTTTCTATGATCACTGGACTTGCCTTTGGAAGGGTCTGGGACCTCGAGTGGTGTCCCTCTGGAGCTTATAATGAAGATTTGGACAGACTGGGACTTTTGGCTGCTGCTTGCGGGGACGGCACTGTTAGGATCCTGACTATACCCTTCCCCAGAAGAGATAGGGGAAATGAGTAAAATTTTCAAATATTGTGTTGCTGAAATTTTAATAATTAATTAGTCAATTAGTGAAATTAGAATTGTTGGAATGAAAACCCAGAAAATTAATTTTTAATAATTAACGAAATAGTTAATTCTGTATGATTATTATTTAGTTTATTTTTATTATTATATTCTTTATTTAATGATTTAATCATTGGTTAGTAATGTTTTGATTTAAGTTAATAAATGGGAAACTCGCTCTTAATTTTATTAATTATATTATTAACTATTGGAGCATTTATTTATATGAGTAAATCATTGATTCAAAATTTTTTAAATTAGTTCTTATTTGTTTTTACAATTCATTATGGTTGATTATCATTATTGATATATTTTGCTACTAGTAATAACTCGTATTTTTTGTCTATAGGTTAGAGATCACAGAAGCCAAAGTCTCAGCCACTTTACGACTTCAGAACAGCCAGGCGAGCGAATGCACATCCTTAAACTGGGACACGACCGAAAATCACAGGTTTGTCGTCGCTGGATTTGCGGATGGAAGCGTTGCTGTATGGGACATTGGCACTACGTCGAAACTTTTACGGAAGAATCACCAAAATTCGAATTTTTTCTGGCCTGTGTGGTCGTTCAAAGGACACCAGAGCGTCGTTACAGGTTTTATTTAGTTTTGTATAATGAAAATAATGATAGTAATATTGATGGTTGTAGTAGTAGTAGTAATAGTGGGAGGAGGAGGAGGAGTTGTAAGATGAGTCGTAGAAGTAACAGGAGCAGCAGCAGTAGTAGTAGTGGTACTAGTAATCGTAGTAGTAATAATAGTAGTAGTAGTGGTAGTAGTAATGGTAGCAGAAGTAGTAGTAATAGCAGTAGTGGTAGTATTAATAGTAATAGTAGTAGTAGTAGTAGAAATAGTAGTGGTAGTAGTAGTAGTAGTAATAGTAGTAGTAGCGTGATAGTAGTAGTAGTAACAATCATAATAATAATTAAGAATTCTCTATTAACTTTTCAAGGGGTAAGCTTTTCGCCTCAGCATAGGGACGCGAGGTTTGTGGCGACGGTCTCTGGGGACCGAACCCTGAAACTGTGGGACCGACACGACCCAGTGCTGCCCGTTACGGTCCTGGAGAGAAGTAAAATGACCCGCATCAAATGGAAGAAACACTGGCCCTGTGTCGCAGTCACTCAGGACGACTGCTATGCGTAATTTTTTTTATTTGTTTTGAATTGTTACTACTACTACTACTACTACTACTACTACTACTACTACTACTACTACTATTACTACTATTACTACTACTACTACTACTACTACTACTACTACAACTACTACTATTACTATTACTACTACTACTATTACTATTACTATTACTATTACTACTACTATTACTACTACTACTACTATTACTACTACTACTACTATTACTACTACTACTACTACTACTACTACTACTACTACTACTACTATTAATACTACATCTGCTACCATTACTACTACCACTACTACTACTTCTACTATCACTACTACTTCCATTACTAGTACCACTACTACTACTTCTACTTCTACTACTACTATCACTACTACTACCATTACTACTACTTCTACTATTATTACTACTTCCATTACTAGTACCACTACTACTACTTCCACTACTACTACCACTACTACTACTACTATTACTATTTCTATTACTATTTTTATTATTACTATGATTATTATAAATACTTTTATTGCTATTATAAAAATTATGTGTAGTAAAGTTTAACTGTTGTTATTATTATTACTACCACCACTACTAATGCTGTTAACATTATCATGATGATTTTTACTAATGTAAAATTTATTATAGATTTTTGTGAGTATTAAGTTGTATTTAAATATTTGATATAATTTTAAAGGTTGCTGCGAACCACGACGTTCCTCTACGACTTCGGCTGCTCTGGACAGAAACAAGGAATCCTCACTCAAAACTCATTCGTTTCGGTAAATTAAACATGTTTCGAAAAAAATAGTCACACGAATCATCGGGATTGGCTGATTAAATCGATTCGTTCACCTGATTCGTTGATAAACTAAACTGATTGAATTGAACTGATTGGTTGATCGACTTACTGGTTGTATCGATTAATTGCTGAATAAATTGATAATCAGTATTACTAAATCAAATCGAAATTGATTGATTTATTCATTCGTTCGTCGATTAATTTGTAAATCGATTTAATCGATTATTGATTATTGCAGGACTTGACAGAAAACGAGTACACCGACGTCCTGGTCCATTGCACAGCAGCAGGGGAAATCCAGAGCGCCAGAAGTTTCGTCCCTTTCATCGATTCCGACGATTTGCCCAAAATCCGACAGGTGAAAATCGATACTTAACCAAATAATCGATATATTAACTTGTAATCGATACACAATCCATGAACAGCTCCTCAGATATCGATAATTAACTCTTACATAATCAGTAAACTGATCGAGCAATCGATAAACTATCAATAAATAATCGATACGAAGTCTGTTTGTTAATGAATCGATTAATAAATTGAGAAATTTAAATAATATAATGTAAATTAATTAAAATAAAATGGTAAATATTACATGAATAAAAAATAAAAAAATAAATTAAATTAATGTGAAATCGACCTAATTAGTTGATAAATGAATTATTGATAAAATTGATAATTTATGAATTACTGAATAGATGATGATGCGGACGGACCTGGTGAACCTGGACGACGAATCTGGACCAATCGTGAGTCGAATGAAACAGGAATATCTGACCAATCGGGTGGCAGAGACGTCGGCCAGCGTCAACGCCAACCGGACGCTCTTCACCGACGCCCAACAGAAACCTGTGATCGACAACTACGGAATCATCATCCATCTTTTCAGTGTAAAACTTTTATTCCAGAATAAATTACAATACAGGATATAATAACAGGGCTAAGTAATCACAAATCAGTATATTGAAGTTATTTATTCATACATTTGATTTACCTTATTTATTTGATTGTAATACTGCATTTTATGAAAAATAATGAATTAAATATTTATTAATCTAATCACTGGAAATATTATTCTATAATTAGTTGTAATATTTAATTAGTTTAAAAATTAATAATAATGAATCAGCATATTTGTTTCAGTTATTTGTGTTCACATTATATGTTTTATCAAAATAATTAATATTATATTTATTGATCTTTTCAGTGTAAATATTATGCTACAATTAATTATAATATAATATAGTAGCAATAAGTAATAACGAATCAGCATATTTAAGTTATTTAGTTGTCTTATTAATTTGATTGCAGTATAATATACTTTATTGAAAATTAAATAATTAATTGTTTTTTAAAATTTCCAGGACCATAAGAAAACCGGAAGTGTGATCCGGAAGAAGAAAACGGAAACTGTCACTTCCGAAAAGATGGACGTTGTCCGTCCCTGTGATAAACCTGTGGCTTCCATCAATCGGGTACATTTATTACAATTAATTATAAATTATCTTTCATAAAAAGAAAAATAATTGAAACTAAATACCCGACCAATCAGAAGGTCGAAAATTTTTCAGTTTCATGTATATTCACCAATCAGATTAAAAACTGCATTAAATTAATTTCATAATAATAAGTATACATTCGTGTCTGACCAATGGCAAAGTCCGAATTTTTAAATATTATGTTTACTAACCAATCAGAATAAAATAAAATAAAATTAAATTTAATTAACTATGATTATCTAAAATATCTGACGAATGAGGAGGTCCTGATTTTCAAATTTTCGCATTTATTAGCCAATAGGAATTACGCCAGAAATGACTTAACCAATAGGGAATCGTGGAATTTTTATAATTAGCTGGAATTATCTGTTTTGGTTAATTAGGTGGCGTTCAATCCGAACTTGCAGAGTCACTCGTGGATCTGCGTTTGCGGCGAAAACGGCCTCGTCCAACTGCTGAACATTTCAAACGTGTCACGTGATGATATTAAGCAAAACTATTGGCGGGAATATTCAAAAAACTAAATATGTCCTATTGGGTGGAGGCGAATTAATAAAAATTAATTAATTACAAATTATACACATGAAAGAAAATTTAATAAAATTTTATGTTTTTTTTTCCTTTTACCGTTGAAAATGTATTTTCCATTTAAGAATCCATTGAATCCACTTAAAATCCATTAGAAAAATAATCGATTTATTTACAGCAAAAGTAATCGATTTCAATCGACTGAAAAAGAACTATTGTCACGCACTATTTCCTTTTTTTTCATTTGGACGAAAACAAACGCTGGGGAAGCCGACAAAAGGAAAAGGTACAATAGTTTGAAAAACATAATAATAATAGTTAATGGTCCAATTTTGTATTTTTCAGTGTAGTTAATCCCACTGTCGGTAGATGGCGTTCCTCGACGGAGTTACCGCAACGTAACTGCGCGGGAGAGGCACCGCAAGGCGACCGTAGACGCCACAGTCAGTCAGGTCCGTTTCTGAATTTTTAATTTCAGTTAAAATTTTCATTCAGTTGAAAAGTTTAAAAAGTCCAACAGTCAAAGACAGAACCAAAAAAAAAAAGAAAATGTATTTAAAACAAATATTTTTACTAAGTCCTATGTAAAAATTATAAGCGAAGAAAAATGTACATGGAAAAAAAATTAAATTTTTTTTAATACATAGAAAACAATGTAAGAAAGTTGTTTGAATGATTGTAGGTGAAACTGTTGGGTCGTTTTAGTTTTATTTTTCAAGCGTAAGGATGGCTCATGGTGCGCAGTCCTTTGGTCTTGTGTCCAGTCATCATGGAAGAGTCTAGTTTTCAGTCAAAAAAAGGTAAAAAAAAATAAAAATAATCAGATTTTTTCATTTATAAAAGTTGTACAAGTTGAATTAAAGTGGTAAATTAGAATTTTTTTTTTTTTTTTTTTTTTTTTTAGTAGAGAGGTGCCAGGGTCCGGGGATCGAAGGTGGAGAACGGCTGCCGTAACTCACCTGGAGCCGCGTACAGTGCGTAATTGGCTGCTGCGTGCTGCTGGTGATGGACCATTTGTGCGTAAGAGTAAGCGTATAACCGCTGCAGGTCGGGAGTGCTGGCCGCAGAGAGGCTTTAAAATATACAAAGCAAGGTATTTTTTTTTTTTTTTTTTTTACAAGGTAAGATTTTATAGAAGATGTACAGCCATAAGGAAAGAAAAGTATCCACCCAGATTAGAGAAAATTGCTCAAAAATAAATTTATCTATTTATCTATTGTTATAGACCTTATTCCAAAAAGGCCCTTGTAGACCCATCCCCTCTACTACGGACGCTCGTGTAAAATAACCTTGTCAATTAATCGATTTGCAAATAGGTCTAAAAATCATCAAAAAATCTGAGAAATACTTTAATACCCGAAAAACTTAAAAATTTGAATAAACTGATTTAATATAAGTGTCCGCTATAGTGAGGTGCGCGTTTGGAATAGGCCCTATAGCGATCAGATCTAGGACAAGAGTGGAAAGTGAATTGATTTTAGTCCTTGTGATCTCTATTTACTGACATCGTAGTGTTCAAGTTTACTTAAAATTGATATTCTTTTATCCAGGGTGGATACTTTTCACACACTGGCTTATTATACTGGTACAACTTTGGGTTATACTTGTTCGGATTGGTTTGGTTTTTTTTTATACTGGAATGAGTGGTGCAGCATGAACGTGGTGTGAGTTGGTCGATTTACAGTTTGAAAGTGAAGTTAGAGTGTGTTGAGAATGGATTTTGAATGTGAATGTGAGGGAAGGTGGAGGGGAAAAGTAGGGAAAGAATAGGGAAAAAAGAAGGGAGAAGTAGGGAAGAAATGAATGAATGAAAAAGTACATGAATCGATGGTTGGATGAGTGAACAAGTGGATGAAAGAGTGAGTGAATCAGTTAATGAAACAGTTAATGAAACAGTGAATGAGTAAGTGGTTGAATCGTATAATGGAAAGTGATTTCTAAAGAGTGAGTGATTTAGTGTATGAAAAAATGAATGAACGAATAAATGAAAGAGTGAACGAGTCGTCGAATGAATGGTCTAATGAGAAACTGAATGATTTAGTGTATGAAAAAGTGATTGAACGAATAAACGAAAGATTCAATGTGTCCAAGAACGAACGGACGAATGAAAAAGTGCATGAAAGAGTGAACTAGTGTATGAATGGACGTTTTCGTTCGAAACAAGACTATAGAGAAGAACACAAGAAATCCTAATTTATGTACAGAATCTAATTTAATCACAAAATAACTAAAAAAATTTACCCATTCCGCTGTCGTAGCTTCTAGAGTGCCACATGGGATGCATGGGAAGTGGAGTCTGGTAGCCGCTGCTCATTTGTTTCTTAAGGACCTCCTGTTGCTGTTGCTGTTGCTGCTGCTGCTGCTGTTCCTTGTGATCCTTCTTGTCCTTGCTGCTGTTTTTAGCGTAGTTGGGGATCCTGGCTCTCAGCCCGCAGTAGTAAGGGTCGTCTGTTAAATATATAATAATCAACAGTAAATAAATGTAGATAGTAAATAACGTATCAAAATTTTAAAAAATAATTGATGTAATAATAATTAGATTGGTTCGTTCATTAAGTATATTATAATTAATAATATAATAAATAATAATTTACACTAACATTTTCAGAAATTTTGTTAAAATTTTTGCATTTTATTTTATAAATATATTTTGTTTGCATTTACCGTATTTTTTGTCAGAGGATTTGTCCTTGCTGCTGGTTCGGGTGCTGGCGAAAACCGGTTTAAACCCCGGCTCTTCCGGTTCATCGTAATCCGGCTATAGCAAACAAAGAAAAACGTGAGTTAGTTACGCTCGAAATTAATTCAATTAATTAAAACTAAAATCAGAAATACTAAATATATTAATAATAAATTAAATAAATTCAATTAAATTCATAAAATAAATCAAGAATTTTCAATAACAAATATTTAAAAAAATTAAAAAATAACAATTAAAATTTAGTTAATCCAAATTAATTCACAAATTTTTCACCTTGGGAATGTTTGACTCGTAGATGGAGCTGTCCCTGGGCGGAAGCTTTGGCGGTTTGTCACTGGACTTCCGGTCTTTTCCGCTGTTTTGCGAACTTCCGCTGGAACCGCTTCCGGCCACGCTGTACGGATCCTCGTCCGGAATGGGGATGCGCGGCCGGCTGCGGATGTCGTTGCGTTTGACGGGCGGCAGCTTGGACTTGAGCATGTCCATGGCCACCATGTTGATGATCATGACCCAGCAGGGGCAGTCGAGCACCTCCGTCTCGTTGCGCGCGAAGGCGATGGACGTGACGCACTGCGTCTCCAGCTTGCGGCGGTCCGGGTAGGCGCGCTTGAGCTCGCGCGACACGTTCTGCTGGAACTTCTTCATGTCGAACAACTGGAACAACGACAAAAAGACAGGGACAAAGTTAAGTATCGATTATCAAGAATCGATTATTGATCAAATATCGATTAATAGATTCTCGATAACAGTTAAGTTATCGATTAAAGAGTAAGAATAGCTTACGATGAACGCTTTATCGTAGTCGAGGGCTCCCTGGGGCAGCTTCAAGATGTCGGAGCCGATGCTGTTGTCGTCGGTGGTGTTTTTGATGTAGACGTTGGACTTGCTGACGCGCTTGATGAGGATGTTGCCGCTGTCGTCCATCCGCACCTTGATGCCGTTGCCGATCTGACGCTTGACCTCCTCGGTGCGCGCGTCGCGTAGCGGGTTGTCGAACCCGTTCAGACCGATCCTACGAAGAGCAAGGTTTTAAGGTGAGAGCTTATTAGTAACTACTACTACTGTTGTTGCTACTGTTGATAGTGCTAGTGGTTGAGGTAGTGCTAGCGTTACTACTACTATCTACTTGTAGTTGCTCGGGCTACTGCTAATGCTACTGTTGGCTGTGGTAGTGCTATTCCTACTATTGAGATTTATTAGTGTTGTTGCTGTTGGTTGTGGTAGTGCTAATGCTACTTACTGGACTGCTAGTACAACTAGTAACTACTACTACCGCGGTTGGACATTCCCACTGCTAATGAAGGAGAGCGCTGGTGCTACTACTACTACCACTACTACTACCCCTACTACTACTCTTGCTACGACTCCTATTATACCCTTACTGCTAGCACATCTACCACTACATCCACCAACCACCACTCCTACTCCCTACTACTACTCACTACTACAACAACAACTACTATTATTATTCCGCTTCTACAACTACAACAACTACTGTCGCTTTTGGTAAACCACCATCATCACTACCCCTACTACTACTACTACCACCTGCACTACTACTCCCATTCCTTACTACCGCCACTCCTACTACTCAGTAACTACTACTACTACTACTACTACTACTTCAGTACCTGTATCCATCGAACCCATCATCGCTTCCGTTGATCTGCAGGGCCGGAGCTCTGGCGTAAGCCTTAGCCACTCGACGGTTGCGCTCCATAACAATCAGCTTGGCCCAAATCTCATCATCGATCTGATGCCATTTGTCCAGAACCTCCTGAATGTGATCCTGAAATATTCCAAAGATTTCTCATTATTCAAAAATGTCAACTTTTTACAAAAGCAGAGGCGTCTGCTTTGGCCTCTTGACATCTCTTCCACTCTCTCTGAACCCAGTGAAAGTCGTGATTTATGATCTCACGCGAGTAACTTTCCTATTTCACATTTTTCCCCCATTTTCCCCTCTTCCCCCTTTTTTCCCTGCGTCCGTCTAATAAGACAAGGTCAGCTACCAACAAAAGAGTTCCAGGAAGCGGTAACGAACGATCACGTGATCAAGTTCTGGACCAATAGACCATTTTTTGGATTTTGTTGAATTTAAAGGGACCACACCCAAGGAACTGGAACATCTCAAGGTTCCACGTTACATCAAGTGCGGACCACTGAAACGCCCACCAAAATTTTATTATTTGGAATTTTAACGATTTCTTCTTTTCAGTTGGAAGAACATTAACTACTGCGTGGAATGCAAATGAGATTTGCGATAGTCAATGATAAATGGCGAAATGGTGGACGGCGAAACAAGATGGCGGACATTTGCGCTACCTTGAAACGCCCACCAAAATGCTGCTTTTTAATATTTTGCAGATTTTTGCGAGTAGATGAGTAGAAGAATAAGTGTTTTATAGAACGTAATTGAGATTTTGAGATTTTAACGTTTCTGTTTAAGTTGTAAGTGCAAATTTAAATACCAAGGTTATGGGGCTTTCTGTAAACTTGCGATTTTTAAATAATTTAAGCGAAAGTTATGAAGAATAACTAAAGTTTAAATGGAAAGTTGGACAATTATGGACAAATATTCCCTTTTTGTTGTGAATGTAATTGTTGTGCAACTTTCTGCAAGTTTCTCCAGTCCACCAAATTTCGAATTATGAAAATTTTCACTTTATTCTGAGAAAATGAGAAACTTTGTACGTTAGTTTATAGAATGGAATTGCTAATTGACCCTAATTTTCATAACTTTTAATTACTTTAAGCATAGAGAGTTACTAGACTGAAGACTAGTGACTTTCAACTCCCACCATTTTGCTAAATATTGACAAAAATCAAATATTTTAATTTCATTCTATTCCTGAATGACTCAAAAATCCAATTGAATTAATTAATTTGTTGAAACTTAAAATTGTCGAAGATTTAGCGAACCGAAATCGAGCGGTTCGGCGCATCGAGTCTAATGACTTGTAACCTCCACCATTTTGTTAAACGTTAACAAAAAATAAATATTTCAATTACTTTCTATGCTTGAATGTTTTAGCAATAGAATACAATTAACTAAATCCAGTTAATTTGAAAAATTTCAAAGATTTAGCGAATCCAAGTCGAGCGGTTCGGCGCATCCAGTCTAGTGACTTGTAACCTCCACCATTTTGTTAAATATTAACAAAAAGCAAACATTTTAGTTGCATTCTATTCCTTAATGACTCAGCAGTCGAATGTAATTAACTAAATTCATTAAAGTTCAAAAGTGTGTAAGATTTAGCGAACCGAAGTAGAGCGGTCCGGCGCATCATATAAGGCGTGCGGGGAGAGAGAGGGGGGCGTCGACTGTGTGTGAACGGTTCACGGTTCACTCTGGGCGCAACTTTCACTTGGAGTCGAATCTGTGTCAAGATTTCAAAACTCGTATTTTCTTGTTAATTCAATTTCCCTAAAACCAATCGATTCTCTTCCGAAAAGCCTTCCGACAAGTACGCGTGTCCTCAAACATTGACATTTCCTACCTTCTCCCAGTGTATTTACCTTGAGTACACATGCACCTAAACTTCTAAGTACACATGTACCGAAATCTCTTAAGTACACACGTACCCAAAACCTAATGACTTCCATAGCTAACATGTAAATTGGAGACGATGATTTTTCAAGTACACCATGTACTTAACCTCGGCTGTGATCCAAGTACAGGTGTACTTAACCCCGGCTGTGATTTAAGTGCACGTGTACCGATGCCTACAAATCTTGGGCTCAGTGTTTCCACTTTTCAATTTTCCCTTTTTTCCCCTCTTCCTTTATCTTTCCCCTTTTTCCCCTCTTCGTGCAAGAATATACAGGGTCTAGATTTCCTCTCTACTCTCTTCCCTTCTTCTTCCCTTTTCTGAACCCATTTCCCCCCTTTTTCAGGGAACTTCCCTGCAAAAGTCGAAACACTGCTTGGGCTTGCCACTCGAAGGTTTTCGCTTTTCACAAAAGTGATTGTTTCATCAGAGAGTTTTAACATTCGAGTTGGGAAAGAGCACGCAAGTGAAAGGTGTTTCTCAGCGACCTACATAAAGCAAAATGGCTATAGGGCTTTTTTTTTCTTGTGTTAAAGCTTCCAGCGTTGCCAGATCGTCGAAAAATACACACTTTCTCTTACGATAACATAAACCCGAACGGAAAAAATCTTGCGGAAATCTTGCCAAAAAAAAAAAAAATAGCAGCAAAAGCTTGCTGTCCACGTAAAAGTAAGTTTAGAAAACGCTGAGAAAAGTTTAAAAAAAATCTGAAAAAGTTTCCGCTTGTGTGCAGAAAACCAATACAAACGTATAGAAAGCGTAGCAAAGAGAAGTTTCCTCTTCCTCGTAACTTTTTGTTTTTCGAGAACTTACCAACAACTTGAGATAACTTCAGAGTTAACTTACAGTTTAACTTTATGGAACTTTTGATTGCTGGATTCCAATGGCTAAAGGCAAAGTGATGACCTCGATCGCTTTTGGTGTTGTATTATCCACAAACTGCAACAAAAGAAACCGCGGCTGCATTTTTTTTCTTTTCGTTCGGCCCCGAGCATTCGTTCGCCGAACAATGTTCGCTGTTCGCCCACCCACCCCCCCTATAGCGGACACCTATAGCGGACAAATTTACAACTGGACAGGACTGTGACTTGCACCACTGAAATCAGCAGAAAATTGCGAATTTAATGAAGTAAAGTTTGATAGGTCTTATCATAGAAGCGTTTTCCCTATAGCGGACACCGATAGCGGGCAAACTTACCACCGTAGAGACCCGAGATTTCCACCATTGAAATCAGCAGAAAATTACGAATTTAATGAAGTAAAGTTTGATAGGTCTTATCATGGAAGCGCTTTGCATTAGCATAGAGCGGACAGGTGTGCCCGTAGACAGAGGTATTTAAAAAATAAAAAGCGGTCGTCCTTGTAGAAACAAAAGTGGGAAACGGTGAATATAACTAGAGCTTATGTCCGCTTTTGGGAAAGGTTCCCTTCACTTCCGTCTCAAGGACATGTTCCCTGGGCTTTGCTATCATTCATCCAGGTACTTAAGCAAATTTAAAGATTAAGTACTGTTGTTTGAATAGATTGTTTTTGGATACCTTGTATAGCTTCTCTTTGATGTGCCAGACATCCTCTTCTTCCTCGGGGAAGTTATCCAAGTTGAGATCGTCGCGCGAGCGCGAAAGGATTCGACGACGCGACACCATGTCTCCTCCTTTACTGCTACTGTAAAAAAAAAAAAAAAAAAATAGTAAATATTAGTTTTAGTCGATAGTTTTCGGTACCGATGCGTAGATCGATGATTAGACTATCGATTGTAATTGAATTTTTGTGTGAAAATTTTGTGCTGCGCAGTGTTCCAGAATGAGGTCGTTTGGCCGAAGAGACTGGAACGCAGCGAGAAACTTTCTCTTTTCGGGCCATTAAAACTTCCCACGTGGATTTTTTTTTCTCTTTTCTTTTCTTTTATTACTCGTATTACAGTTAACACGTATGGTTATCAGGACAGTTAACAAGAATTATGACCCAGATTTATATCATTCAAATATGAAAAATACAGTATAATAATATACTAAAATAAAATACCTGTATTTCAGTTAATAAATCACCGGCTAAATCGTAAAACCAGTCAGTGGCGATAGAACACAAGTTTTTTGACAAATTAAAAAAATCACAAATTGCCGCACTTTTTTTTTTAAAGGAAATAGAAAAATTGGCAGTTTTTTTAAAAAATGCAGGAGCGCGAATCTGTGCGTCTGCACGCGTCGGCGTCTGAGCCGCAACTGAAGAAGCGGTCGGGAAAGTAGTTCTTTAACAGAAAGAACGCCGGGGTGGGAGGCACTGGGTGGGACACGGGTGGGAGGGCGGTGGGTGGTATTTGAAAAGTGTATAGGAGATTTGTTATCACCTGTTATCACTTGTTATCAGTATTATCGTACGGCTATTTTGGGAACGTGCGAACTTTTTCCACGCTCTCTTCACACCTGTTTTTATCATCTTTTCCCTCTGCATTTTCTTTTCGCCTTCTCTCTGCACTGGGCCGTAGTGGGGTCAGACCGTCAAACCCCACTACGGCCCAGTGCACCAGTAGAGAGATGTTTTTAGCATAATTTCTCTCTGCACTGGGCCGTAGTGGGGTCAGACCGTCAAATTCCACTACGGCCCAGTGCACCACTAAAGAGATGTTTTTAGCATAATTTCTCTCTGCACTTCTTTTCGCCTTCTCTCTGCACTGGGCCGTAGTGGGGTCAAACCGTCAAATCCCACTACGGCCCAGTGCACCACAAAAGAGATGTTTTTAGCGTATTTCTCTCTGCACTTCTTTTCGCCTTCTCTCTGCACTGGGCCGTAGTGGGGTCAGACCGTCAAACCCCACTACGGCCCAGTGCATGTCTCAAGAGAAAGATAAAGAGAAAAGCGAGAAATGAATGAAAAGATGGAAAAAAAATCAAAGAATCTTAAGAGAATCTTGGCCTTGCGTATCGCGAATCAAGGTCGCGCGTTAAAATTCCTATCGAATCCTCACCACGAAAAATGACAAAATTCGCACAATAATTAACCAAAATTAACAATAAAATTTAATTTACGTACAGCCACATTTAAAATATAATAATTATAATATATAACTAATTAATAACAAACTTACGCGTAAACGTCTTGCTGTTTGAACCTGCTTTGTAGAGTGAGGCTCTTCTCGTTTAGATTGAGTTTGTTCAAGATATTCTTCTGCAAGGTCCACATTTTTTTTAAAAAAAAAATTAAATACAATTAATTAGTTTCTTCAAGTTTTTTTTTTAATAAGATGCTAATGCATTCGATTCTGGAAAAACACTGAAACACAAACAGCAATTTGCCTTGCAGTTGTAACTACGTTCGAGATACGCTCTACTGACCAACGCAGAGAAGCATAACTAATCACCATTATCTACAAATGACCAAACTATTATCAAGTAATTATCATCAGCTATCAGACTAATCAAGTCACACTAGAAAGATGATACTTTTCATTTGCACTAAACAGTTATAGCTAACGTAATAGAGTTAAATGGTATAGTTTAAAGTTCTAGATTAGTTAAAGGGACGCTTGACCACGCCCTTGAGTTTTATTAGAAAATAAGTCAATTTTTTTTCGGTGAAATATTTTTCTGCTTCAAGGACTTGTGGAAAAGGCGCAGTCATCGATGAAAACAGAAAAAAAACTTCGATTAATTTCAAATTTTCTAGTCACTTTTCTCCCGTTCACGAATTTCACATACAACCAATTAAGGGTCCAACTTTCGATAGCGACCAAACTAGGTTGGGAACTTAGCTAATAGCGTGAAAAAATAGGTTTCCATAGAGAAGACCCTAGTCCATTCACTAAGTGAATTTGAAAGGTGTACGGTTATTTGGTGATTTTATAAAAATTCGCAAACTTTGCAAATCGAGATGGTCCCCGTAAATTTTTTTGCTTAAGTTTGACCTTGCATAACTCGGTAACCAATCAACCTAGAAACTTGCAAAAAATATTTTCTGATAGAACAGACCCTAATGCGTTTACGTCGTAAATTTCAACATTCTGGGATCATTCCGTGATTTTATAAAAATTTGCAAAGTTTACATACTGAGCTGGTGCGCTATAAGATTTCTTAGTTGAAGTTTGAACTGGCAAAACTTGGTAAATTGTCAACCTAAAAACTTGCAAAAAATATGAATTGAAAGAGCAGGCCTCAGTGCATTTATGTCGCAAATTTCAAAATTCTGGAATTATTTGGTGATTTTACAAAAATTCGCAAACTTTGCAAACCTTGCAAACTGAGCAGTTAAACTATGATTTCGCTACGATTTCTAAGACAAAGTTTGAACTCGAATAACTCTGTAACTAGTTAACCTAAAAAATTGCAAAAAATACTTGAAAATAGACCAGACTTTATTTCATCTGCTGCGCAAATGTGAAAGTTCTAAGGTTATCCAGCGATTTTACATAAATTCGCAAACTTGCCATGTTGATCTCCTCACACCGCCCAACTTTGAAGCTCAATAACTCATCTCTGTATTAACTTAAAAATCTCAAAATTTTCCCAAAAATCACTCACTTTCAACTTAATTCAATCCCCAAGTTTTAGCTTTTTCCAGTAATTACACGATTTTTAAAAAATTCCCAAAGTTTGCTCGCTTTTGCCATTTTCTTGTTCGGCCGCTTACCAACGCAGCAAGTAAAAAAACTCTTGAGAAAAACTTTAAAACAATACAAAAATTCGCTCATTAGTCAAATGCAACTTTAATTAGTCTAATTTACTGTTATTATTTCAATTCAAACGAAATTTGAAACCTTTTTTAAAAATGCGCCGGGACCATAAGAAACTGACCCGCACCCCAAGAGAAGGTCGTGGGAAAACTTTCATTACATTCTCATATGAGCAATTACAGGGGAAATTCCCCGAAAAAGGGAAAAAACAAAGGAAGAGGGGAAAAAGGGGGAAACTAAAAATGGAAACACTGATAAAAATATCATTCGAGTCGTAGCGTCTTCAAGGTCAACGGTCAGAGGTCAAGGTCATCGTAAAGCTTTAAAGGGTCGTCGACCTCTAGGGGGTTCGCAACTCATGGGAATCCTCCACTTCTTTTGAAAAGGGGAAAAAACTCATAAAAGATAATTTAATTATCCATACAACCCCTTTACTTTCCCACGGAATAACTTTTTTTTAAAACTAACAATAGATTTATTATATTTTATAATTATTATAATATATTATAAATTGGGCCAAAAAATAAAAACTGAAAGTTGTATGAATATGGATGCCATGGCCAAATATAATTAGAGCGTTTGCGGTTTTCGGGTTAAGATTCTCCAGGAATCTTGATCAAACTTTCGCTTTTTCTTGACGTCAAAACGCAGAAAAAAATTAACTGCAACAATAAATTGCGGTTGTGGCTTAAAAAAAAAACTGTGGCACGTGCTGCAATTTAATATTTAAAAGTTACTTCGTGCTTTTCGTAACGAGAAGGTTTCGTCAAAAGGTCCGCCATTACCGGTCTGGTAAGCCTCGCCTTGTTTACCACATTTTCCGCTTTTACTGTTTTTTTTTCCACAGAAGTACAGGAAAAATAATAAAATTCCAGGTCAAAATGAATGACCTGGCTCGACCTTTTTATCACCATCGATCGAGGTCAGGGCTGATGAAAAAACAGGAAAATAAATCCGGTTCATTTTCCGAGGTGCTGGTACAACGCCATCTAGCGGCAGAACTACGAACTACTTGCACAACTCCTCATTTTGCAGGGAAATTCCCCGAAAAAGGGAATCTTAAGGGAATAGGGGAAAGGGAGCGTAAAGGAAAGTTTATGGAAAGAAGGGAAAATTTGTATCTTGTAACAGAGGGGAAAAAAAGGGAAAAACAGAGCTCTCTCCTAAGAAAAAGGGAAAACTGAAAGTGGAAGCACTGACTGACTCGTAAGTCCGTAAAATTTCAAAACAATTACAACAGCTGAATAGTAAATTAAGACGTAAATTAGCATTTTACTTACTTTGCTACAGGTTCCTCTTCTTGCACAGCGTTTCCCGTCGTTTCTTCGTTTTCCGAGGAAGGAACGGGAACGGGTCCTCGCTGAGGCTCGGGACTTTTGAGGAAACGCAACATTTGTTCGTTACTGTAAATTTTATCTTCTTTACTGCGAAAAATTCGTTTGTAGAGACTGATTCGTCGTCCCGCGATTTTGTCGAGGGCCGTCTCGGACTGGTGCGGCCGAACCAGACCGAACGAAGTCTCTCGTCCCGAAGTCCTACTCGAGAAAGCCATTCCGACTCGAAACGAATCACTTCAGTTTGTATTCAACTTATTATTTCAGCCCAGTGGACTACTGGCTCTGTCCACTGCTTCAGCAGAACTGCATTAAGATTCCCAATGAAGGTCCTAATGCAAGAAATGGACAAGGTCAAGTACAAACATTGACTTTTCCTGGGAAAGCCTATAATTGACCTTGGATGACCTTGGACAGTAATAATCTGACATAAACCAGATTTCCGAATTAATCATCAATTTCTTGGAAACCAAAAATATTGAAGAAATTTCAGTCCAAATTATTACTTAAAAATATTCGCTTATTAAAAAAATAAATTTTTAATATTATTAGGGATGTCAGTACCATTTAGCAGAATTTTGACAGACAAAATTATCTCTTTCCATTGTAAACCGACATATGTCGTGTCCGCAAGGGTTTTCTCGTCAAGTAAAGAAGATAAAAATATGCAAATTTTTGCATTTTGCAGTAAAGAGATCTGAGTATGGCTGGTTAAATTCTCAGTGCTTTTGAAGAAGGACAAGTATTTTAAAATAGCTCCCAAACTTTTACCGAAATTTTCCCATTACATTCTTATGGCGAAACTTTGAAAGCAATGCACAGGATGGTGGCAAAACGTATGGATTTGAGACACATACCAGAAAAAAGCTAATTTTTCGCTCTATCCGAAAACGTGCGGGGCAATAAGAGTTTTTTGACTCCTTCACGGTGAAAATTGCGATTGAATAGACGAGAATTTAGAAAAATGAAAATTCTTTCGAATTATTGCAATTTTCATCCTGAAGGAGTCAAAAAACCCTTATTGCCCGCACGTTTTCGGATAGAGCAACAAATTAGCTTTTTTGTGGTATGTGTCTCAAATCCACACGTTTTGCCACCATCCTGTGCATTTTGAAAAACTAAATTCGGCAGCCATTATTGAATTCCGCAAAGCATTACACTAAGTTATGAAAACGGTTTTGAATGAGTTTTGTACCGCCGCGGACGCCAAATTTTCCGTTTACAATGGGAAAAAATTGAATTTCCTGTCAAAAAAAAATTCCGAAAAAAATTCACGAAACAAATTCCTGTACCCAAACTACCGACAGGAAAATTCCGAAAAAATTCACAGGACATACTGAAAACATGCTTAACTTGGAAAAAAAAATTTCGTTCAGAAATTCGCATTTTGAAGAAATTCACTGACAACCCTAATATTATATTAAAATAAGATAACAGAGGATATTATGTTAACCAATCAACCCGGAAACGGAAATATTAATCCGGTTAATCCGATTATTAATTATGCACCTAGAAATAATTTTTACTCGATTAAAAATTAACTCTGCTTTGATTCAGCTAGTTGAAATTTTGATAAAACAGTGTTAAATATTTAATTATGAATAATATTTTTGCCTCGGTTCAACAAAATCAATTAAATGCAAAAAAAAAATCAATAAAAATCTGCAGATTATTTAAATACATTTATCAGTTTTTCCACTTTCAGTTTTCCCTCGGACTCTCTTTTCCCCTATTTCCCCCTTCTGGGACTCAATTTCCCCTTTTCCCCTCCATGGTGAGATATCAAGCCAAACTTCTGAATTCCCCCTTTCCCCTTATTTTTCCCTCTTGACTCAATTTCCCCTTTTTTCCTTCCATTCTAAGATATTAACCTATACTGCTAAATTCCCCCTTTTCCCCCTCCATGCTGTTATATCAAGCTATACTGCTAAATTCCCCTTTCTCCCTTATTTTCCCTTTTGGTTCAATTTCCCCTTTTTTCCCCTCCATGCTGTTATATCAAGCCAAACTTCTGAATTGCCCCTTTTCCCTCTTCCCTCATTTTCCCTTAATGAAACTCAATTTTTCCTTTTTTCAGGGAATTTCTCTGCAAAGTGGAGGAACTAACGTCTTTTTCATTTTCCGACTCGCTTGTTTCTTCGCAAAACTTCTGGCCGACACTTTCGACCAGCCGCTGGAGGGCCTCAACTTTTTTCCGCAGCCTGGCGTTTCGCTTGCGGGACATCGAGTACTGTCGCTTCAGCTCGATATACGTCGGATACAAAAGTTGCAGCTTTTTCCGCAATCGTACAGGCGAGTCGTCATCTTCTGCAAAACAGTTGGCCGGATACAATCGTTTCGACTCTTTTGTTTTACCCGCAGCTGAGGTCGTAGCGACTGCTTCCCGCTGATCTGCTATCATAGCGACTACTTCCTGCTGATTTGATATTTCAGCGACTACATCCCGCTGATCTGCTATCGTAGCGTTTACTTCGCTGGTTGTTTGCAAAGAGCTAGTTTTGGGACTTGCTATTGTTGGAATGTCTGGACGAAGTAATATGACGTACGGTATAGTTGCCTGAACTAGAACGATACACACTCTTATAATTTTTTCCTACAATAAATACATCTATTACCTGGAGCTGGATTAAATGCTGGAATAACAATTCCGTTATTTGCTTCATTTTCCGTCTGAATCGCAATTTCTCGAGTCGTTTCTGGCGGCTGCATTTTTGCTTCCGGTTTGCGTATCAGTACTACAACTTCTCTCGCTGCTGCGAATTGTTGAATTACTTGATTTTCTGCATTGATTTTCAAAGGATCACCGGCTGATTCAACATTATTGATGCATAACGGATTAGTTTCGATGTCTTCATTATTAGTCATTCCGACTATTACTGGATCTGTCATCTCGTCGTTTGCTAAGTATTTATCATTTTCATCATTAATTCACACGGTTTTAATAAAAATTTGGAATTTTACTTTGTCTTTCGAGAGTCGGTACGGCCCACTTGCTCAGGACGCAGCGTTTGCCGCCTCGGAAAATCTGCGACTCCTTGAAGTGCAACGAACAGATCATCAGATTGTAGACCGATCTCTGCAGACTGTTTTCATCGATTTTCAGAATCTCAACCCACTGTTTTAATCTGTCAGGATCTGGCGGGAAACTAAAAGAAAAAAAATAAGGACTTCCCTCTCTATCCGACTCATTTGCTCGTTCTCTCAAAATCGAAATGCTAACTTTCCTGCTAGATCGAACTGAGATAAATCTGAGATTAAAATACAAAATAATAAACTTACCGGAATAGTCTGATATCTTCTGTTGCCTGCTCCCCGCAGAGAAAACATGTATTTTTCCCCATGTTAATTGTGATGTTATTTTAGCAAAAATTTTCAAATGCTTTGTTTACACTCACAAGTCCGCTAAAGCGCCATCTAGCGGTGAAATTTCGAACTATTTTGCTTCAAATTTGACAGAAATTTCCATTTTTCGTATGAAATAGGTAAAACGTGAAATAACAGAATAGTCTATGACAATTAATCTTTTGAAAAAAACTCAGAATGAAGGCTTATGATAAAATTATATTGTCAATATGTAAGGTCACAGACACGATTTGCAAATTTAGCAATGGACTTCATACATGTGTTATTCGAAATAAATTTAAAAAACTACTACGATCAACACAGAAATGCAAGAAAGTATCACAGAAGAAATTAAACCCACAGCTGCAGAAGGCGTAGTAGTTTCGTGGCTTACAGTAGTAGTTTTAGTCGTAGTAGCACTAGTCGTAGTAGTACTGGTCGTCGTAGTACTTGTAGTAGTAGCAGAAGTAGTAGCAGTAGTAGTAGCAGTCCCTGCATTTGAAATATCATCAATCCTAGCTGTTTAAATACGGTTTTTCAATTACCTGGACAGTGTGAGAATCCCGCAGGATCAAGACTGTCAATTCTGGTCCCATTCGAGCACTTAGCATCGACTAAATCGTCCAGAAAGTGTCGATTATCTCTGACAATCCAGGCAATGTCACAGTCACATCTCAGACGGACACCTTTCAGAGATCAAAACAACACTTTATAGAGTCCAGACTGCAACCTACTAACAAGAATTTACCTTCAAAATCTACTGTTCCAGGTTCCTGGTACATCTGTTCTAACAGTGGACGAAACGTAGTTTCAGAAATAGACTTCAGAAAAGTGTAGGACAACACTATTCTAGTTTGCGAAAAATCTCCAAGAAAAGCTTCAGGTTCTATCTCAGTTATAGGGTTTCCACTAAGTTCCAGCAGAGCAGGCGATTTATCAAAAGTCAAAGCTCCTTTCTCAAGAATCTGAATTTCGTTCCAGTTTAAGTAGAGTTCAGTTAACTGCGACTGACGCTTACTGAAAGTAGGCACTTGTTTCAGGCTGTTGTAGCCCAGAAAGAGGGTTACTAGTTTGTATTTGGAAACTGAATCAAACAGGGTTAAAGCTTTGTCTCGAGACAGGCCTGTGATTCCCACGTTCGATAGCCTCGGGGTGTTGTGCCAGGGTTGCCAGATCGCCATACTCGATGAATCTATCCACAAGTTCTCGAGTGTTGGGATTTTGGGAATCAGGGGATGTTCTGGATAAGTTTCAGACAGCACTTTTCGCATTTCTATAGTTCGGACTGTACGAAACGAACCCAGAAAATCGTAAGTCGAGTCTGCTAACCTGCAAGAACCTAAACTAAATTTTAAAACTGAGACATCTTTGAACGCTGCGGGGTCTATGAGAACCGAAACAGGGTCACTGTTGACTGAGCAGTCTAATGAGAGCAGTTCAGCTGTCTTGCTACCCAGCACTTTAGCCGGTAGTCTGAAATCTATAGACTTTAAATAGATGGAACTAATACGAATTTTCGAGAAATCCTGCGAAAAAATGGTTTGTAAATGAGTCCCGTTTTCCAGGCTGTTTCCGTAGCAGTGAATGTTGTACGAGACCAGGTCCTCGTCCAGTGAACAGTCACATGGGGTGACATCAGGACACTGAGACAACGCTAGACCTCCACTAAATAGCTTTTAAAAAATCTTAATTAATACTGCTTGCCATAAATTAAGTTAAACTTAAGTACCGGTATAGTAAACAGTGCCAGCAGAATAATCCTATCCATTGTTCCGAGATAAAGTAACACAGGTATCATGCGACAAGTGAATGATATACAACAGATATCGCAATGCTTGACCTTTGACCTTCCAGATAAGCAGTGTTCCCACTTCTCAATTTCCCCTTTTCCCCTCTATTCCCTTTTCATTCTTTCGTGCGGTAATATAACGGGTCTAGGTTTCCCCCTTTTCCCTCTTCTCTTGTTTTTCCCTTATCAGACCCCGTTTTCCCCTTTTTCAGGGAAATTCCCTGCCAAGTGGAAACACTGCAGATAAGATAGACTGACGCGATTTCAGCTGAGTTCTTAGTTTCTTTATTGTAAAATCAGTAAAACAGTCAAAAAAAAATTTCACACACTGACACACAGTTTTTCATCGCCTCTTCGTTGTCGTTCATCCGCGATTCCGGATTTTTTAACACATTTTTGCTAAATGTTTAAGGATTGGGGCTTTTTTTTTTAAAAAAAGGGACAAACAGTAGAAAATAAAAAGTAAAATATTTCAAAAGGAATGACACACTGTGAAAAGAAGACTTGACACAGAAAAAAAAACACTTTTTGGGGGAAATTGAATCGAAGAAAAGCGACAAAATGACACTGAAACTTATCCATTGCGTTGTTCATTTGCAAATTTTTCGCACACGAGAATAAGAGAGGCAACAGGCACGGTTCCTTTTCGGCAAAAATTTTCTGCAAATCTATGTGTCATGGAATTGGCGAAATTCTTTTCCCTTTGGAATGGTTACATATCCATTACGCGAAAAAATCCCCAAAAAATCAGTTTTGAAACGAAATAAGACAAAATGATAATATCAAGCCTGGAGATTCTATTTTACTTTTTCAAGTGAATTCAGTTCAACAATTTGGCACCCGTTGCATCGTATCGGTTGTAGCGAAATTGTCGTGAGGCAGACTAGCAGCTCGCCCGAAACTTAAGCTAAAAACTAATCGAAATCATCGAAAAAGGTAAGGAAATAAGGAACCGGATGAAAGCTGGGGAAATGGAAAAAAGTCGGAAATGGGGAAAAAGTACTGAAAGACAAAAGAACCTTGAGTATTTTCTGTTTGCTGGGAATGTACACGAAGAAGATCTCCCTCCAGAAACGGAACGCCTCGATTGTGCAATCCACCAGTTAAAATTTTATGAAAATTTTTGAAGATTTCTAATTGGATAACAATCCTCTGTCATTGCACTACAGAATCCAATCACAACTTTGCATCTAGCCCTTTAAATTTTTTTAAAAACCCATAAGAAACGAACAGAGCTACCAACTCTATCTACAAAAAAACGCTTAAAAAACTAATTTTTTTTTTCCAAATAATCAAACAAATTGAACTGCAGTGGATAGCTTACTATCCACTGAATCTAAAAAACTGAAAACTGAACCAAAATATGAATAACTTGAATTTTGGTGGCTTGCGCAAAGTCGTCCGTTTTGGAGGGGAGAAGAAAACTGTAGGGGGAAAACAGGGAAAATTTCGGGGAAAAAGTGGGAAAAATGAGTTTTAAAAAATCAAGACATTGCACGGTTCACCCTGACTAGCCCCTGGCGACACCGATTATCCACACTTACAAAAACAGAGACATCTACTGTGTAAAATTCAAAACAAAACTGTTTAAAAACTCGTTTCTTTAACAGGAAGACATTATGTATAGGAGTTTCTTTTCTTCGTCGACGTGAATTCAACATGGCACGTTTTGCAGTTTAAAAAAACACACGACCCCCCCAACTGAAGAAAACGAGTATTGCTTGGTACCGTCACTCTGTATACTCTTTCAAAAGTAGAAACTATACTCACTGCTTCGTTATTTCGTTGCAATTTAGAAATCCTGCACGTTATTATTTTTTAAAAGTTTCAAACTATTTTGGCGGGAAAAAGAACTTAAAAATTTGTAGTGTGATTTTACGAAGATGCAGGACAAGGTCTGCAGTAGGAGAATCGGTGGTTCATATGCTGGCTGTAGGATCCGGAATGCGAGAATCGCTTGAGACATTTCTGGCACTGGAAGGGCTTCTCGCCGCTGTGCAGCCGCTTGTGCTCCGTCAAGTGGTGCTTGTGCTTGAAGGCTTTGGGACACATGTCGCACTGGTAGGGTCTTTGTCCTGTCCAACAACAATAAATATATAATAATTATAATAGTTAAAATACTTATAATAATATTAGCAGTATTAGCAGTATAGAAACTTACCGGAATGCTCGTATTTGTGTCGCGTCAGTGAGCTGGGCTTCGAGAAGGTCTTGTCGCACTGGTCGCACGCGTACTGGCCGTCGGCGTTGGGCGCGACACCGTCAATGACCTTAGCGACGACAAGTTTCTGTGATGCCTTTTTCATTTTCGCCGAGGACTGGTCGTCGCCGCTGCGTGATTCGCTTCCCTCGTCTCCAGAGCCCGGGTGGCGTGCGGCGCGCATGGCGGGCGACAGCGACACCTTGCGCGTCTCGCTCTCCTCGCCGCCGGCCGAATGATCCGAGAACGGCGGCGACAGTTTGCCCGAGAGCGACTTCTTCCACTCCTCGAGTTCGTGAGGGAAAGAGTCGTCCGCTTCGTCGACTTTTGTCGTCGCGCGTTCCATTCGGTTCCAGAACTTCTTCTTGGGTATTGCGACGACGCCGCTGACGACATCAACAGACTGCGCGTTGGCGTAAAGATCCTGATTGTTGTTGTTATTATTTCCTGGGCTGGGACATTTCTTGACAGTCAGGTCGAGCGGCTGGTCGTCGCTGCACGTCTCGGCTTCGCTCTCCGACTGTGACGTCATCATCTGCGCTTCCCTGCGCTCGCGGGCGCGCGCGTTCTGGAACCACACCTGGACGACGCGCGGCGGGAAGCCCAGCTGCGCGCCCAGGCGGTGGATCTCGTCGCGTTTGGGACGCGGCTGCAGCGCGAAAAACTTTTTCAGCACCGACGACTTCTCCTCCGATATGAGCGAACGCGTCCGCTCCGGCGCTTTGACCAGCGACCCGCCCGACGACGTCGATTGCTTCTCGTCCTTCGTGTCGCCGCTATCGTGGTCCAGAACCATCACCAGCCCCGAATCGTCGGTGCCCGTCTCGCTCGACGCGTCGTCCAGATTGTGTGCGTCGTTCCCTGCTTCTTCTTCAGGGACCTCTTCCATCAGGTCTTCAAGCGCTGGGGACGACGCGGCGTTGTTTCGCGTCGACAGGTCCTTAATCTCTTCTTTCGGCGAAGCGACAAGTTCCTCAGATTCCAAGTGCTGCGCCTGCGTTTCGCTGGCCCTCTGAACGCTGTCCTGGAAGCACTGGCGCGTCACGCTGACCGACACCGTCTCGAGCATCTTCTTGACGTTGGGCGACTCTTCAGCGCGCGGCAGCGAGATTTTGGCGCTCTCGAACTTGTCGTCGATGCCGGAGTCGGATCTCTTACGCTTCCTCTCCGTCAGGGCGGCTTCCAGGACTCCTATTGGCTGGTGGCTTCCCACGGATCGCAGCTGATTGGTCAGTCCGGACGAGTGGAGGTGGGCGGCGATCAGGTATTGGTGGATGTGCGCCAGGCTGGGCGGGATGCTGCTGTAGCCCATGGGCGACATGTAGTACGAGGGGGGGCTTTGGGCGGGTACATGTAGTTGAGGCCCGCCCCCGGGTAGTGGGGGTGCGAGAGGCGGGGCTGGAATGAGGAGGCGGCGTTGCTATTGGTGGAGTGGGCGGGGCTGTGGCTGTTACTGCTGCTGCCATTGGCCGGAGCCACCAGGGAAGTCGTGGCCATCGGCGGAGCGGGTTTCTCCGATTGGATGCGTGGACGAGCGTTCTGTTTCGATTGGGCGAAAAAATTGAATTTAAATTTAAAAATATTGATTTGATGGAAGTATAAGATTGTAATTTAATATTATAGTATTTATTATTTATTTCTGTATACTTATTACTAAAATTTCTTATTGTATACTAGTTAGCACATTATTATAATTACTATTACTACTGTATAATTATTATTTAAATACTATTTATTATTATGTATGTATTATATTAATTTTGGATTATTTATTAGAATTAATCGTTTACCCGGGAGCTGAGGACGAGGCACTTCTTGGATGTCATGTGCGAGGAATAGGAACCAGAGTGTGAGAATCTTTTGCCGCAGTTGCTGCACTCAAACGGTTTCTCACCGCTATGGATCCGGACGTGTTCCTATTTTAATTCAAATTTAAATAATTAACTTAATTATATTTTAATTAATCAATTTTTATAAGAGTTATACCAGGTATAACAAATTCCCCAAAAATCATGCAAGCATGCACCAAAAATCTAAAAAAAAAAATCCTCAAAAAGTCAACTTACGAATCCAGCAAAGGCCATCACCACGGGTTAAAATTCAAATTTATTTCATTCGTATTAATTTGTAATACTAAGTGAAATAAATTCTAGATTTTTAATAAATTAGTAAACGGTTCATTGTATTCAACTTAGTTATCATTTTAGTTTTGTTATTATAATAAATATGTATTAAATTAAAATTATTTCTACTTACCTCGGTTGTTCAGGGTTGGACGACGCGCGGTGGGGCGGAACCGGAAGCTTTTGACGCAACACAATAATGCGGAACCGGAAGGAAATAACGGGGAAGAAGAAAGTGAACGGATAAAAAGACGGACAAACAAGCAAACAATGAATAAAACAACGGAAGAAGAAGAGAAGAAGAAAGATGCAAAGGTAACATGCCATGCAATCTTGCAAATAACACTTCAAAAATTCGCAAATCGGGGTCTAGATTCACAACAAGAGGTCCTAAAATCTACAATACGGTCCTAAAATCTCTCAATAGTATCAAATCATGCTAACCCCAATACAGACGACCGAGTTGTATTGTAATGCAAATCCTGTGGCCTTTTTTTTTTTACCTTTAAGTGATGCTTAAACTTGAAGGCCTTGTCGCAAAAAGTGCATTTGAATTTGCGCAAACCGGCACTCTCGTCGTGACTGATCATGTGTCGCTGGAGGCGGTAAACATTGGCAAAGTGTTTGTGGCAGACCCCGCATGACTGTACCGTCAAAAAGAAACAAGACACAAAAAATGAGGAAAAAATCAGGAAAAATATTCAACAATAACATTTGATAATGTACACGAAAAGGCTTTTATGCTATACTTCTTTTGTAAAGGCGTAACTTTGAATATAAAATAATAATAGTTTATTGTAGTAGAGAAATAATCTTACGACTTGTCCAGTGGGCGAGTGAGTCAGTTCGTGTCTTTCCAGTTCATCGCGCTCCACGAAGGCCGCATTACAATGTAGGCACGTGTGCTTGGCTGGAGAGACGGACGACGCCGACGACGAGGTGGACGCCTGCTGCTGCTGCTGCAGGGACTGCGGCGTGGGCGACGTTAACATCCCCGGCGAGGGTAGCGTCTCGTTGTGAACCGACTGCAGGTGGTCCCGCAGTACCGACGCCGAGGGGAAGCCCTTGCTGCACAACCAACACTTGGCGAAGTATTCAGCCACAACCTCCTGTCGCACCGATTGAGGCCCTATATTCAGGAAACACAAAAAAAATCAATGAAATTAAGTTCTATTGCATTAAGCTGCTTAAAAATCTGTTTGAATTCGATATAGTTCGAGCTGTAAATCATCCGAGCAATAATCGAGTCGAGTTTAATAATTAAGAGAAGGTCCGCCCTTTTGAAATGACATGAAACGCTGATTGAGTTTCGCCATTTGGCATATGCCAAAGAAGGCCAAAATCCGTTTAAGCAGACGCACCTAACTTCATCCTTCTCACTCCATTAAGTAACTTCAGAAACGAAAAAACCAAAGAAAAATCTCAATAGACATTCTCAGCGAAGCCAGACCAAAAGATCAGAGATTAAAAATGAGGAAAAATTCGAACAATTGTCGTTTGTGAAGACGTTCGCCAAAGTCCAGAGTCTGTAAGAGTAGGTTCTGGCAGTGTTAGCAGCAGCAGCAGCAGCAGCAGCAGTAGCCACGTGGTTTAAATTGCTGCCACAGTACGAAGGTGAACCAGCACCGGCATGCTGTAGCAGGTGGCGGTAATCCATTGAAGTGTGGGAGAGCTCGCAATGTTCAAGATTAGTTGTACGAGTTTCTTTACGAGAGAGAGAGAGAGAGAGGCTAAGAGCCACTGGGTTTAGAAGAGTGCGAGAGTCAGTGGTCGACTGACCGCGTGGCGCTGGTAATTTGCCCTAAAGAAGAGACAGAGACGCTCCCCCTCTTCTCGGTTTGCCCCTGGTGGCCCACCGTTTTCAGCCACGGAGCATGCCTCCTGCGTGCGCTGCACTCGGGGGACCTGACGGAAGTCAACTCGGGGAGATTTTTTTT
Source organism: Eulimnadia texana (assembly GCA_002872375.1). Classification (NCBI taxonomy): domain Eukaryota; kingdom Metazoa; phylum Arthropoda; class Branchiopoda; order Diplostraca; family Limnadiidae; genus Eulimnadia; species Eulimnadia texana. The sequence continues at coordinate 18,806,351 of NKDA01000001.1, forward strand.
TCGTCGCTGCTCGTTTTCACTGCCTGTAAATGCTTTGACGAAAACTTGCCACTTCAAGTTGGGTGCGACCGCAAGGTGCGGCTCATTTTTTCTAATACGTTTTTCACGCTGGCTGTTTTCTAAATGGAGGGAAAGATATTTGCTTTCTCGAATACAAAAGAGGAAAAACAGCAACGTCGGAAAAGATAATAAACCCTCCAAAACGAAATGCGGGAGATAAAGCTTCCTGTCTCAGTTAAAGACGAAAAAGACTCGCTTGTCTTTTAAGACAGTAAAGGATACTGAAACCTCTCACTAAAAGACCCGCAATAACTTGAAGATTCAAGAATCAGGACCAGTTTCGATAAGCGCAATGTACAACCTTTCTCATTGTAAGAGAAGCGTTATGTGTCACTTCCCTTCTGAAAACGCCTCCTCGAACAAGTTTCGGCGTTCTGGTTGTGGTTATCAGTTGCGCATTTGCATTGAGCAACTCATTCTTGTCATAAATGGTCCCGAACTTAAACGAATGTTTATAAACGTGATTCAAAGTACTTCGCAATTAATTGCACAACCGTATTTCCTTCCATCCTGATACACGCACACGTTAAATGTGTATCGATTGAAAAACTGCGACTCTACAAACCTTTCATATTGGCACCACAATGGGGGGTTCTATGATTCCTGTGCGGATCCTGCCAAGTTGGCTTCCAAGTTTTTCGTACTTTTTAACCTCTCGCCTCTTGTGCCGTAGAGTACACACAAGGCGAGTCATTTTGTCCACGTGGTAACGACACAATAGACAGACGTCCAATGGCAGCTGCTGGCGACAGCCGATAACGGACAACAAAAACGAATCACTGCGTCTATAAACTGTTTCTCAAAAAATGAAACCAATTCCCACCTGCAGTGCACCTTTAAACAATACCAGTACCATTCACATCTACGCTGTCAGCTTAAAGAGTTCCTGAGCCACATAATGAAACAAGCAGACGAAGAAAAAAGTTACAATAAAATAAATAAAAAGAAAAGTAGTTTCTTTTCACAGACATATCTATTCCGGAAGCGGCGTCAAGAGAGGAGGGAATGCCTGCTAAGTTCGCGATGACCTCAAGGTCAGCTCTTGGTTTCTCCCCAGGCTTGCATCTGCCCGTGACAGTTGTTTGTTACAGCAATACACCATCCCCGACCCAAGAAAAGGACAAGGAAAGAGGAAAAAACGCGACTTAACGGAAAGTAGAAAAAAGAGAAAGAAATACCGCAACATATATATCTTTGACGTAGCCGAGGTTACTCCCTAACACAATTACTCGCATACTACTTGGAAACATCATATTTGCTGGACGATGCACTTAGAACCGTCATGAAGCCGCAAGCCCTGACTTTCCTGGGACTCTCGGTCTGTCTCCTCTGCTACGTTTGAACCAAGGTGTATACTTCTGAATTCTGATACTGTACAAAAAGACTACTACGCAAGCTTAAATAGCGGTTGAAAACGCACTTGAAAGCGCAAGTAACTACTTCCAAGTGGGTTCTTTTGCACGTGCTTCGAGTGTTCGAAAGAGATCTGAGGAGAACAGAATCAGGGGGAGAAGCAAAAGTGAAGAGTTCTCCCGACAGCCCCTATAGATACGTAACACACGCAATTGCTGCAACGGAAGATGTACCTTCAGGGTGAGGCCATTTCCACTTGGCAATTGGCTGGGGCCTAGCTATCTTGACCAACGTTCTGGCTTTGATTGGCAACACAAGCTGTCCGAAAGTGGACTCTGCTCTCCAGAGACTACCTGATACAATCAGCTCACTTTCTGTCTTCTCATTCTCCCTCCCAAACGAATATCCTTTCTAGTGTTTACGTCGCTTTGGAGGAAGTAAAAAAGAACGACAAAAAGGCTAAACAGCGAGGCAAGTACGAGGAAAACCCCTTTTCACTTGCTTGTTTGTCCTTTAAATTAGCCTCCCGCTCGTTTTGGCGCACTATTCTTCGCGGGAGACAAACGATCCAGGTGTCAGTTGCAGACAAAATAGCCAGTTAACAAGAACGAAAAGAAAATACCTCGTCGAGTACATTCAAAGGAGCTGTTTGGAAAGAAAAATACAACCAGAGATGTATGCACTGTTCCCTGGGAGGGAGTGATACTATCTATTAGTTTGGTAGCAAAGAGGCAACACAAAAGTCTATTCCCTTATATTTCCCACTGATCCCTATCTGGGAAGGGTAGCCGTTCGTTCTTGCACAATAGCTGAGCAACGCCAGCGTCATAGTAAAATTCAAATCTTTACTTAACGGCTGCCAACTTGTTCTCCCTCGACAAAATCAAGTTTCCAGATAAGAACCGGTCGTTAGGAAGCCAACAGTTTTTTTTCTTTTGGTTTTGTTATTTGCGTCAAGGAGGCAGCAGGAATCTCGGGACGCAGTGTCTATGTGATTTCATTAGGACCGATAGTTTGTCACTGGAATAGCTTGTGCCTTTGTCGGGCGCACAGGATCGGGTAATGGAGGGACACATCTCGGCATCGTACTTATCCGATTATTAATGACTCGGGGTCCGGGAGCCTGATGAACAAAACCCCCCACAGGTTAGCGCGGAAGGATGTACTTATAACGATAGTTAAGTGACGGCTCTTCTAGTGATTCATTTCATTAAGTCGCCGCGTCCCTTCCGCAGCTCGTGCGATTCGTCTCAATAAATGCGACTACGAACCTCACTGATGACATTGCATCTAGAACTGAGCTAAAAACTTCGTCGTTCCTATCGGAACCCAATCAATTTCTACAGGACTTCCTTGTTGTTGAAGGGGCAGAAGGGGGAATACAAGGGACTCAAGGGTTTGTAGCGCATTACTTCTGCTTCATTAGGAGAGGATCTAGTACATGTCAGGTGCAGTTCGTTATGCAGACAAACAGGGCTCAACAAGGGACAGCTCGGAGTTTTAGACGTACAGCAAGACATGGGGAAAGGGTAGGGAGATCCCTGTACCGCGATCGTACCTACAGATATCGATTAGAGACTTCGAGATGGAATGAATAGCGCTTTTTTCCCTCTCTAGCTGTCCTTTTCTTTTAGGACAGAGTCTCCTTGTGCTTCTCCTTGGCATTGCACGGCACATCGCGTCCTAAAAAGTCCAATTAAACGTGGCTGAAAAGACTTCAGTGGACGTAGAAAGGCAGCAGAAATTGCCTATACTTTGGTAGAGTAAAGGCGGCAAAGGCACAACAATTACCCGGAATAGCCACCGATATACCTTGAGCACGGAGGGGAGACAAATTAGAGCACAGAAGCCTCGTACTCACTTTACCAGCTTTCAATTCATTGCCCAGGTCCACTTGAAACTGATCCACTCGAGTAGTTCTATCGCGACCGTTCAACGGTTAAATTCTTCAAAAGTTTCCTCACAGATATCCTTGTCTCTCTTGAGAAGATGTCAAATACAGTCAGACGTTCCAGTTGGAAAAAGGTCGTGCAAAACGGAGCGTATGAAAACCCTGACGTCTGCCAGTAAGAAGGCGAAGCGAGATGTGCAGGGGAAAAAGCATGGGGAGGATTGAAGCTAAGAGAAAATGGAAAAAGAAAGATTGAAAGTGCAAGGTGCACTTAGGAAACATTGGCTACGTTTCCCACGGTCCGGTTGTTGCATAATGCAGCACGGGGACGAACAGCTTTTCGATTTGAATGTGTTTGTCGTGCCGCCCTCAAAACGGACGGATATATTCGCACTTCGTACCTTTTCCCAGCGCTTAATTCACTTTCCGTGTTCCCCACTCACCGCGTTCAACCGAGGCTTCAGAACATTTTTCCCTCGCTCCCACTTTTCTTCTTCTTCCCTTTTTGTACTGCACAATCAAAAAATCCTTTCCCTGTCGTTTGTACACACACAATGCATATAGATAAGTCGTTACCTCTCACATCCACGTGCGACACTTAATCGACTTTGGCCATTACCGTCAAACAGGGTATTAAACTAACTTGGCAAAAAACTCGGATGCCTTTAATACAAAAGAAGTCAGCCTATACTTGCAACATGTCTTGGGCGGTAATCAACCGGAAAGTAGAGAGAAAAAAGCGCAACTCGTTCATTTTAACAAGGATTTTTGCGCTGGCTCTTTTAACGACCGCAAAAAAATTCCTGACGGAGTTGCTTCATTTGTATTCGCTTGAGGCGTTCCCCTGTGTTTTTTAAGTCACAAGAGGACTACAAAAATCCTGGCTATCAACGCCTATTTGTAACCCAATCAAAAACAAAACCTTTTTTGTTTGGAATTATTATTCGAGTCATTAAAAACGCATAACCAGGAAACCACGATTCCACATTTCACGACTTACGGCTTCAGTTCTTAAAATTTTTAAAGTTAGGGCCATCTTTGCACTTTCCAAACCCGGGCCTATCTTGAAACTGTTTCCCGCCAGCGGGAGTTCACAAAGTATCCGGCAATAGTAGCTTTCCAGTACATTTGACGGTAAAGCTCGTACGAGTGGAGTGTGTAACACACCATTACACCTTGCCTGGTTTTACTGCTACCAAACGGTCAAGACAAAGCGAGAGAAAAAATCTTAATGCTGTAATACAAGCTAAATAGACTGCGGCTGGACTACGTTTATCCTGTAACTTAAAGTGTGTGGACAAGTACTTTAGAGATGTTGAAAAAAATCTGCGAAAGTAACAGATCATTGTAACTAGGTCATATTACCACTTGGAATGTTACTTGGCCAGTTACTTGTAAAATAGTTTCAAATGTGAAGTATAGTCCAAGTATAGCAGGCGAATTAATGACACCAGTTGAAATATATACTGTACGAGGCCAGGGTGATATGTGCACCCAAAGAATGTGGATTCCTTTCCTACTCGAAGACTAATGGGTGGATAGTATTGTAAGTATTAAAAAGGAAAAGCAAGGGACAAAAGCTAGTGGGAGCGAGAGGGAGTAAAGAGTGAGATGGCCTAAAGTACGGTGCAATAGCGATGAGCAGTCAACAAGTCCATAAAGTGTGCACCAAAGCATGGCTGCTGTCTGTCCGCTACAAGAGCCTACTCTTCCGCATCACTTCCGCACTATTGTTTCGCTCAAGGCTCAAGAACCTTCTTCCTTTTCCGACTCCTGTCCTTAATGCTTCTCCGCAGACCCTTTTCCTCCAACGATACACCAAAAGAGCAGTGCTTTATCGCTTGTATGTTTTTTTCTTCTTCTAGGCGTTCTTTGTTTGCCCATTCCCGGCTGCAATTAACCATCAAGTGGTCGTAGATCTACGTAAAAACCCCAGGCTCTTTTCACCAGAGTTAACTCCGCTGTGCTGTAAATGCACTCGACTGTTTGATCTTCATTGTGTCCCTCAACTTCAAAGAAAGTCATCACTTGTTTTCCGGTAAAAGCGAAAAAAATGACAAGTAATGCACCAAATGATTGTGTTGCTGACATTTCAGGATCATTTAGCAGAAGGCTGAGAAGTTCGAGCCGAGCACGATTCTAATGATTCGCCGGTAGTGGGGACCAAAGGACGAGTTCCGGGATGCGGGGTTCTGGGATTCGTTTCCATTTCTGAGCCGGCTGATTGTCAAAACGATATCAGGGAAATTAGTGCAGCTTTATGACCGGCTGGCTTCACCAGTGCGGCTTTTTGTATAGTGCATCAAGCGACCGTTGCTTTTGTCGCGTCTTCCCATCCACTTTACGACCATCCAGCCAGGGCTGCCATTATCATAACCATTGCAACGATACGTATACACACACACTCTCTCTCCTGCAGACACAATGCACTCGCTAATGCATGGAACAGTGAAGCGACTAACTCATTAACAGGATAATTTATTCCAGCCCCCACTTGTATTGTTCATCTAACCATTTGTTTCAGCCATAGAGGAAAAAAAAGTATAAAGCCCACGGCTTCGTAAATTCTCCCAGGACAAATTGAATGGTGAGTCACAGCCATCCACAATCAAACAAACCAACTAGCACTCCGTTCTATTCACGAGCAAACGCACTTGTCGTTCGAACATGTGGCTATGTTACATTACCTCGCACAATTTTACTTCTTATATCTGGTATTTTTCTTTCATCTTGTCGTAAGCACCACAGGACTATAAATACTAGTCCCCTTCATCGTTCTTAATCAGATGAATTCTTTTTTAGCATAAGTGCAAGGGTTGGAGCGGGGGGTAGGGAGCCGAGTCACTTTATGCAGCTCATCTATAAATCTCCTTGTTCTTTTGTGCACGAGGAGGGGTAAAAATATACGAGGTATGTGCTGTCAGATGCTGATTAGCGGAATGGTGCGGAAGCGCAGTTACGGCTGCTAATGTTGCGGTAATCAGGAGTGCAGCAGAGTGCGGCATTAGCGCACCGACGCGGAAGCGAAAAGGTACCCCACAACATCCCCCGACCGTTCTACTCTCCCCTGCTTCTGCTCTTCTCTTCAAAACAAAAGGCTCTATAGGCTCCTCCTACGCGTAGGTAATCAAGTAAAGCGATCCTTCAGCAACGCTCTGAAACGTTGGGACCCCGGGGTGGAGACCGCGGAGCCCCCTGACTGCACTGCTGGATACCGCAGTGTGGAAGCCAGTCAAGAGAGAGGACTTTGCCGCCCGACTGCGCTCCTAATGCCAATCACCAAATGGAACAAAGATATGTTGCCTAAAAGTGCACGACTACAATAAACGACCCGTATGCATAAACATGAGTGAAAGGACGCGGCTTTCTGCTGTCATGCTCCATGAAGACAGCCGCATCTAAAGCAAGTCCCTATTCTCTCTCTCTCTCTGCCCTCCAGAAACACTCACTCCATTCTAATTCCCCTCCCTCCCTTTGCCCAAATCCTGTTCCCACTGCAACCCGCACAACCGTCGAGGGATTTGTCATTCCACTTGCTAAACTTGCTCCACAAGTAAGCCCCTTCACTTGAAACAAAAGGTGCCAATCTCGATAGGTGCGCACAACAACACAGTCTTGAACTTAGTCCTTTCAAGCTATGGATTAGAAATCATAGAAACGATCAATAACTGATGAAGTTTGGCACACATGACCTCTTCAATGCTACTTTTTCTTGACTCAATTCAGTTGTATCAACGTCCCTGAAATTTTTCAGACTTCTCACTGACGCTGAACCAAATTTTATATTATGTAACTACTACTAGATACCCCTGTAGATGCAAGGGGCAGGAGAAGCAGGGTGTCTGGATAAAGCACGCTGATCATTAACGAGGCTCTATAATCTTTTTTTGTGTGTGTGTTTACATTTAGCTTCCAGGGGAATATAGGAGGTCATCAGGGTGTGGAAAGCCGGGAACTACGAAAGTTTCAAAAAAAGGGTCATTTTCGTTCACAAAAGATGAACTGTTTACAAAGGTCTAGGCTATAAAAGTTTGGATGGAAAAAGAAGCAAGGGTCAGCGATTAGACTGACTTTGATGGATCCGAGGGTATTCAGTGTTGCTTTTCCTTCCCACTTGGCTGCTGCCGCTGTTTGGGCGCGAATTTTTGCGCCACTTTCTGGCGTCGCCAGTCTCACCCCAGCCAACAGAGCAGGGGATAATTAAAGCTCCATTAGGGCATGAGAGCGACAGCCACCCAACTAGCCCAGAGGACACCACACAAAAAATATAGAAATAAAAATACATACAAAGCCACCAGCAGCTTTATTCGCTGACCATGATGACAAACGAGCTGCACGCTGCTATCCACCGTGGCTTCAGCTTCTTTCCCACATCAGAGCTTTGTCCAGGCCACAAAAACTAACGCTCATAATAGCACGAAAAAACGGCTGAAAATGCTGAAAGAATTTAACGACGAACAAACAAGAGGTTGGCAGATCTTATTCTTAACATCCTCGAGAGCCTACTTTTATTCTATTAACTCTTTTGGTGATTATTTCAGCGAGCCTCCTGGAATTTTGAAGAAGTGACCTGGTGGTTAGAATCGTTAACAGAATGGACATATAACAAACCAGTAGTCAAAACCAAGACCACAGAGTTTTACTACTTTTTTTATTCATGTGAACTGTATGCTTCTGGGATAGTTGTCTAGAAACAGCATAAACCTTTTGTTGGGTGATTTGCTCAAAGTTGTTCGCAAATGGGGCCGGGCGGACCGGAGACGCCAGAAGTAATTGAATCACGGCCCTTAGCCAGCTGTCAGACTGTCGACCACCATCAGAAATCCGATCTCAACTATGTGTGCACTGGCACGAGTTATACACAACAAACGAATCAGCCTCCTGCATACTTCCCACACTACATCTCCCGCATTAATTCAAACGGTTCCCCTTCCTCGGTCATTATGGACCGTACAGAGGATGAAAAATGAGAGAAATCAAATTTATCTTACCTGATCTGTGAACAAATGACTCTCCGTTGGCATAGTCTACATCGGTCACGATCCTGCGTTTGTCTTCATCACTCTCAGATGTCCGCGACCCCTCTGGCGACCTGCGATACCAGATTCAATTGGTTACGTCAATTCATTGCCTTTTCTCACTTCGGACGCGCAACGAAAAATCTCGCAGAGAGCAAAGCAAACAGAACACTGGGAAAATAAATTACCTGTAGAACTTGACAGTGACGTCAGCATAGGGAATGCCCTTGGTATTGTAGCCAATCTGGTCGGAAGCCAAACTGACGTCACGACGTGTCTCCGAGACATTCTCCCGTACCGATGGTGTTGGGCTGCAAGGCAAATCCCCCGCACTGCCGGTCGTCGATCCCGATCCTTCGTTTTCACTCGCATCCTGATCCTTTGACACCTTAACGTTGTGATTGGCGTCAGAAAGACTGCCGGTGCTGTAGTCTACACCCTCCATGATTTGGCCACCGTCTGAAGCAAGTTCTTCTATAAAAACACACGAAAGAACAAAACTATGAAATACACAGTTGAAACTTGCCACATATGTAAGTAATATATATTCTGGTCGGTTAGCTACGTCACAGTGTATACTAAAGTTCCAGTAACTGCGACATTTTCTCCATACATCAACAGGATACGACAACCGATTAAGCCGATCCTTACGACATAGGGACCGTCAATAGGCTTACTCTTAACTATTGCTTATGGCAACAGGGAAATGGGGCCACGGGACCAGAACGGAAAGAAATAGAAATTCTGTTCTGCAATGCTATGGATATACTCGATAAAGACGCAGAAACACGGACCGGTGTAAGCACTTTCGGAAATGAGTACGAGTTTCCTTTTAGTTATAAATCACGTCCGTACAAGGGACGAACATATAAAAAAAACTATTCGCTTGTTATTTTCTTGCTCATTCGTTCCTTGGCTACCTTTACACGTCTACGTGATTCACCCAAAGGCCTAGATATTCCTCACAGTCGTACGTATCAAGTTCTCTGCGATCCTTTCGTCGATTCAATACAGCAGTCTTAACTTCAGATATTCCAAAAAAACCTTCGCTGACATAACGAGCTCCTACAGTTTCTTTAATACAGAAACAGTGAACCGTATGGCTCGAATACTTTGTTCTGAGAAGTTTACAGCAAAAAGCATCAGCAACAGAGATGGGGGGAAAAAATACCGAACTGGGACGGAGTGATGGAGAGGCTGACTCGAATCTAATGAAAAGATTTGCCTCTGCTTTCCTGATGTGGATTGTGATGTATATGCAAGATTCGCTGACCAATGAGATCCCAAAAAACTCACCCTACACCCAAAAAAGGCCCCTCGATTCCCTTCAAAACGCCCGGAGGGTTCGAGTTTCTCTCTGCGTGAAAGAAAGAGGGAGTCGTCGGTGCGGAGCAAAGTTTTACGCTCAGCGACTCGCATGTGGCTCATCCATTTGCTCGAGTTGAAGAGACAACTACCCTGTATGTTGTACCCCGGTAACGATGCCATCCGTTTAGTCTAGTCGACATTTCTTCCCTCACCGATCCCTCGACTCTCGTTCCCCCAACCCCCTGGAAACAAAGTAGCATAACGCTTGTTTATATATTTTCGACAATTTTTTTTTTATTCTCTTCGCTGCTTGCTCTACTGTCGAGGCTTCTGTGCTCAGCCATGTTTTGTAAGGATTCTCCTTAGCACTCCTCAGGATTGAAAGATAAACTGATTACCAGCGATATGTATGTACATGGGAGCTATAGCACAAACTTCTTGCCCTTAAGCTACGTTGCCACTTTTTGTCTACTTCAGCCTCTTTCTCTTAATGCATTCTGCTCGCTTCATTGTCATATTTCATAACACATATTTCCGTCAGTTCTTTGATTTCTTAATTCGATTTGTACATTAACTTAGTTGTATTTGTCGTACCTGACAACTATGTATACGTTGTTTCTCTATTTTCAGTATTACTGGTCTTTTTGTTCTGGTATGCTTTTCGGGAAAGGAAATATAATGAAATCTCGGTGGTCTTACTCTTAATGACCGAAGAAATACGAGCTCCAGTTTTTTCCTTCCCTTTCAAGGCTGACATGGGGTTAAGTAAGAAAAAAAAGAACTCCCAAAACCTTAAGCCGATTAACACTAACACAAAAGTAAGCAAACTTGGTTTATTTTTTCATCAGACCTGGTTGCGTTGCTAATTAACCTTAAATCACATTAAGATCAAAGCTTAATAAAAAATACACTAAAAACAACTTTTCTGAAAGTAGCCCTAACATTGACAACAACAACTGAGCAGTGAATACACATTTATACAAAAGGAGCTAACGTCATTGATGGGAGCTTCTGTTATCGAACTAACACCATGCAGAAATTACATAAAAATAAGCGGCGCAGCGTTGATTCATCACCGACCCATGAACTTCTTCTGGATCACTGATCCTCAATAGAGCAACAGCCACCTCTCTTTTTTCTCCCCTTTCCTTTCCTCTTATCACTGATGATGTATTCACGTTTGTTCTCCCCCTACCTCGCCATTAAGGAGCACTGGGCTATCAGACCCAAAAAGTCACCTCCCCAATATAAATTACTTGGGATTCTATGCGCGTGTATCACCTAGACCCCCGCAGCTTCGGTAACTTTCGCCCTACAGGATCCTGATTCCAGCCACCCCAACTAAAGCTTTCCCACACGAGTCCCCCCCCCCCCGGGCTGCGGGAGTCTATGTGTAGCGTGCTGTCACCAACCGGACGCGGGCACTCCATCACTGACACATGGGCCGGTGGCTTGCAAAGCCTCGCTTATTACAAGTATATGACAAAGCTCCCGTCTCTGATGCTCTTTCCCGGTTCAAAGGAACGGCCTTGATAGCTTCCCAAAACTTTCGAGTTCTAGACTCCACCAATCATCATGCCCGAGATCCCGCGATACTGTCTCCTCGCGACGTGTCGTTGTGACTTTCGGTAAAATCTCCTCGTGCGTAATACGATTTTCAAATATTACATCCACATATGATCTTTTCGGGTCAACAGTGCAAAGTACTATTTCTCGTTACACACAGATTTTTAAATTTCACTTAACTAATCTCATAGGCAAAACCATGCAACTCCAGAGCTGATTTGAGAACCCGACAGTTCTCACTTCGTCCCACGGTTTATCATTCCCTTGACAAACTTCTTGTGCGGTATTCATCATAACAGATGGATGCTCATCCCTTTCAAGTCCAATCCGGCATTCCTCCCAGACTTTCCCATAACACTTGTTTTCCTTCTCAGAGTCACTCCAACAACAAACATGCTAATAAGAAACAAACAATGAATTCATCTCTTCAAGAACGCCCAATATCTCCCTAAACCATCAAACACCCGTAACTCTGATCCATACCGCCTCCACTAGAATAAGAAAACATCTTGTTTGTCTGAAGTATTTGCCTTCAATATAAGTTAATCTAGCAGAATACCACACACTGTGGCGATGTACCCCCCACGGCTGGCATGGGGATGGTAACGCGGGGTGGAGGGATGGTTTCGATGGGCGAGGAGGGTAAAGAATGAGCGCATAAAAAAGAAGCGGCCCTTGTTTAAGCACGAAAACGACGACAACGGCGTCATTGTTGCGAGGTGGGCCAGCGACATCAACGATCCTCGCGGGACCTCTCGAGGTTTGCCGCTCAATGGCGCCTCAGAAAAAAAAAGACATCGTACTATCATCTACGACCCACTTTACCACAATCGCTCGTCAAGTTCCAGTCTCACAACCCTACAGATTAAGTAAGTTTCAAGAATCTGGTTTATAAATACAAAAATTGCTTCGTCAACACAAGACAACACGAAGCTTTACGACGCAGAAGATGGACAAAGGTTTGATGGGGACGCTCCATCGCCGCTCGCCGTTACCTGCGCGCCTCGATTGGCCAGGTGGTCGAGTCCTTCCCCGATTGGCCACTGCACACAAACGGCCAATGGGAACACGAAGCGGACTTTAATCAATAAATATTACCTGACCCTGCATGTGGGAAGGGCTTCGAAAGATAAGCGATCCCTCCTATACGTCGGAAGTTCATCTCATGAAATCGTAAAAAATCACTTTAAAGACTCGTAGATTCTTCAGGATTCTTACTCTTTAGAAAATACCACAGGATGCTTTTTTTCATTGCAGCGGGTGAGCGTAAGGGTAGGAAACTGAGATTAATGAAGTAGACGATACGACACATATGATTTTTTCTCGCCGGGGCTTCAAAGTGGATGGGTGCGGGGGAAAGTGGCCCTAAAAAGCCGGGGAACAAAAGCTAAGAATGTGGAAAAATTGCCAAGTATTATGCAAATTGCACTGCATCAAATCTGGTTGTTTGATTCGAGTGCCGGCGCCGTGGGTGATAGTAACTCGTCGTGATAAGTCGCCGTTGCGACATGAATTATGCTTGATAAGCGCAAAGTCGACCCCCATAAACAATAGCACAGCTCTCTCTTGCTCTTACTACAGGGAGCTCGAGACTTTTAAAATCATCTAAAAATGTTTTTCTAAGCAAGAAGAATCTACAGTTCTGTAGGATTTCGCACAGTCAGTTCGGAATCCGATGCCCTCATGGTGAATCATAGACAGTAATGCAGAATCACACCCAGAATCATGATTCCGGGACTGATTTCTCTGAACCAGACTGAAAAAAAAATACAATTTTCTGTTCCGTCTAGAGCTTTTTTTTCCCTCGTCTTGCGGGAACTCCTCTCCGTACATAAAGCTGCCATCAAATAACCGGTGCTCCGTGTTATGTATGGCCATGCGGCATTAGCATACAAACACCAGATCGTTAGGTTATACGCGCAAGCAGAATGATCCTTCTTTGTTTGCTCCGATCCTTATTCCTCGACGTTTCTTTCCCGACTCTTTTTTCCCCATTCCCTCTTATCATATTCTTTCTGCTGTGAATGACTTTATCCCCGCTTGCTACAGCTTGGAGTCAATTGGTTCCTCGCATGGGGGGGACTGTGCCATGCAAAAACTGTATACAAATCTACAGTGATACTTTTTCCCCATAGAATCACCCACTGTTTACAAGGATTTTTTCGGTTTTCACTGAATATCTTGAAGGGAGAACTATAATTTGGTGCGCCGACTATTTTGGCGGGAAATGGCAAGATCACGTGACTACACCGAGCAGCCAATCTAAACTCTTCTTTATTACTATATTTTCAAAATCGTCAATGGAAAATATCTTATGTGTTTCCTTAATCAAAGTTTTGTTCATATTTCTGGACATGATTTACTAAGTCTTCCTACATCTAGTTCGTCATTTACTCAACAGATGGCGTCGCGACTCTATTCTAGTGGCAGACAATCAGGGGCTCAGCTTCTCCTCTGCTGAGTCCCCATCTCCCGTATCCAATGCCACCCTATCATCTCGACAGCTTGACCCCGTAAAAAGTCCGTGAGAGTGGGAGAGGCCAACGGAGACAGGGACTGACATCACGTAAACACGACAAGCAAAAGGGCATAAACAGTTTACAACAAGAGACAAGTGAGCAACAGCCAGAAGAGGCGCTCGGAGCCAACCGTGAGAAAGTGTCAGCCAAGCCAAGAGTTCACGTTACCCGATGTGTGGTAAAATAACGCACAGCGACATCATTACGACCAGCAAGCGTCATTAAAAAACCCTCGTCCCACAGTTACGAAACCAAACCAGTGTTCCTTCATCCCCTTAAAAGAATCACATCTTAAATAATCTTGAATTCTAAAGCAACCAGGATTACAGGGTTGTACTGCTGGTTATAAATGTTCAAAACCAATTTCCAAAATTTTTGCCCTAAGGCCCCAAATTGGAAACTGTGAGGTCGAATGGGGTGGAAAGGTCGGATATTGAGGGGAAAGGGGTTGTAACTATCAGAGGGTAAGGTGGGTAATAAAACTGTTTCAAAGATGCCAGAAGACGCAATATAAATTTTTACAGCGGCCATTGAAAGCTATTGCCTTGCCATGGCGAAACAAAAATCCCAACCAACCGGAGCTCCCAGGGTGGGAGAAGAGGGGCAACGTGCAACTTTTATTCCCAAGGCCCTTCCCACACAGCACTCTCTACCCCTAGTCGACAGTGACCTCATCACATGAATTCCCGACAAACTTTTCTACTTTTCCGAGAAAAAACTGATTCATTAACTTTGCGAAACATCGAAGAACCCAACAAGGTCACTACATTATTTTATTAGTAGATTTTATTCACTTAAAAACATTATAAAGGCCCTTCGTTGTGAAAGACATTTCTTGTGAAGGGCGCGCCGCCAACCAGGCGTCTGTCTGGCGCCGCTAGGGCCCTTCTCCCCGCGTCCCCTGCCGTTTGACGCCATTCAAACAGCCGGCCAACCAATCAGGTAAGAACGATCCAGGTGAGCAGCCAATCAGGTGAGAGCGGTACAGGTAAGCAATCACAGGTAAGCCGCCTCTCCTCACTGGCTGCGACTAAACCCCAAGACACGCCTTCACTGTGACAAAGTTCAGCCTATGGGGAGATTCTCGGTCCGCTGAGTTTAAGCAGTTCCAGATGATAATCGATTATTAAACAAAAGATAATCGATTCCTCTTGCTGGTTCAATTATCGATTTCTCATCAAGCGCTTTTTGCGAGGACTTGAGGGAAAAAAGCCGCAAACGTCGGCACCACTTCTGTACCTTATCGACTTACAGATAAATAAAATCAAAATCGATAAATACCTTTACGCGGCTTGAGACATCAATCAAAGAGTTTCATATCGATTTTCAGAAACTCGAATCGATCAGTAGCAACGACTATCGATATTCAATCGATCAAAATAAATGATTCATCAATATTTATCTCAAGATAAACGAGTACGCGGCCGCAACTTCCGGACGAAAACGCACGTAGAAACACGGACACGATTTCCCACAAACTTGAAACAACGCAAAATTCCCGGTAAAAATCATAGGAAGTGAACAATTCCGCTTAGCTGGGGTTTGCAAACGCAAATTCTCAGTCGGGGTCCCAAGATTTTTGCTCCTGTTTCCCCACGAGCAAAGATTCTCGAGGTCTTTGAGACGAGGTGATACGATTCCCAAGGGTTGTGAGCCCTCTCTTGGGAAACAGCGTGGGAGATGGGGTTAGACGGGGGAGCGGGGTGAAGAAAGTAATTAAACGTGTGTGTGGGAAAGGCATATATCTTGACTGAAGAAGCAGGTGGGACCTGGACATGTGATCCT
This sequence comes from Eulimnadia texana, assembly GCA_002872375.1. Lineage (NCBI taxonomy): Eukaryota > Metazoa > Arthropoda > Branchiopoda > Diplostraca > Limnadiidae > Eulimnadia > Eulimnadia texana. The sequence goes on from NKDA01000001.1 coordinate 18,821,851, forward strand.
CCCCAAGCGATGCCATTAGCTGAACCGAGCCAAACGAGATGACGAATACTCGGACGAAAGCACGGCACAAAGGGAAGAGCCCCGATAAAAAGGAGGGAAGAAGAGAAAAGCAGAAGAAAAAGAAGGTAAGAGAACCAAGTCAAGGAATTGCTAAGGCATCCGTGTCAAAGGCCACTTGAAGGGAAGCAGCCCGGCAACAGCTGTACGCCTCCCGCATAGAACACAACCGGTTCAAGGTACTTCGCACCGGGCTCACCACAACGGACACTCAGTAACCGATCACTGATCAATCGATTCGATATATTTACCATCGCATCGATTCAGGAATCCATAACGTTTTCTTTCATGCAATTCAAGTCGCTTTGCGGTGAATAACCGATTTAATATTGCCACTTGAAGGATGTCTCTTCCACGTTGAACAGTTTGTAACTGATCACCGTTCAATCAATTTACTCTCTGTGCTGCACGATGATCACATGATCTGATATCGATACTTGACGACTCCTCTAATGTACTGATATTACGAAACTTGAAGAAGTTTTCCGAGAATCACGATTATTAATCTATGAATTAATTTGACAAAAATCGATCATAAAACGATTTATGTCTAAAAATAAACTAAAAATTCAGCACCTCGAAATCCTGGATGCAATAATGGATTTATCTATAGTGTCCGTTATACAGAACCATCCACCATGCTTCTCGATCTCGATTATACCCTTACAACGGACATCTGAAAATCCATTTAAACGTCGTTCAATATAGATTTACTTCACATCTTCCTCATAGCTGACTACAACAGATCGAGTGTTCGTTATCTCGACACCGTGAAAGCAGTAGCAGATTTTCACAAAGTGTCCTCTGTGGCGGGGTATACGACCGGGGGTTCTCACGCTCTTGTCTATCTTGACAACTGGAAGCAGCGGGTCCCTGGTAAGATGATCCTTGTCCCCATTCCCATCCGTCCTCTTCTCACCTTCTTTTTCCCACTTGCCACCCGCTGGTCGGCAAGACGTGCGTGGATCTGTGAGGTCAGGGGTCATAGAGGTCAACACGTCGCCCTATTTTTTTGCATAATCCAAATATTTACATTTTTCGTCGTCTTTCTCTCCAAAGATATCCCAGCAGTCTCCGAAACGTCACACCATCGACAAGGTTATCTCTTCCAACCAAACCCCAAACGGGAAAAACAGTTCACAAATAATATACAAATCAAATTTTAAGAACTATTAACTGAAAAATGGATGAGAGAACAAGGCTGTTATGAGAATGTGCGAGAAAAATTTAATAAAAAGCAATTTGTCGTTATCTAGGGAATTCCTCTTTGTCCTAAAGGATGAGGCGGGCAGCATAACGACGTTATAGAGGGAGCAAGGAGCCACTGATTGCAGCTTCTTCGTAAACACGGTAATTAGGATCTCAATAACACCGGCGTAATGGCTCTCAACATGACTCCCATTGCTGCACCACCTCTTTTATGACGTCCCGCATGTTTCCCCCATATCTCCAAACCCGTGGAGAAACGCACGGGAAAACTGTGGGGGAAAAAACGAGAGAGACAGAACGGAAAGAATTAAATTTCGATCGGCTGCGTATTACAGTCAATAGGAGGTCGTATATTTGTGTTGGGCCGTGCATTGCCATTAAGGATTTGGGATCCTTGCGAGCTTTAATGCCGGGATTTATTTAAATTGAGTGTCTCTCGGGCCAAGGTGGGCTCTTCATCAAACAGGATTTAGGCCTTTTATGTGCCCTACAGGATCTCCCAACTCCCCATTCATTCCGTTCTCCAACTTTCCAACCAAGTCGAACTTCAGAACGAGACAACAGTTATACCGTTAAACTCTACATTCTTCTACCCTTGATCGTTCTTAAAGGGGTAAACCACGAGAGGTACGTAAGTCTTGAAAATGGGTTTAAATGGCCGAGGTAAAACGTCGGTAATGCTTTGAGTGCGCTTGTCATCCACTTACCTCATCACATGCCATTGCATCACGAAGCAGGGAATGCAACAAAGAACCAGAAAGAAGACAAAAGAACAAAAGACGTGAACGACACTTAAGTTTTTGTTAGAATTTCTTTCCATTTCAAAGAAAACTGCAGAAAAAAAATCTCAAAAAGAACAAGCAATTCTGAGATTCATTCACGACTCTCGCAGTGATTCTTGCATAAAGCGTCTATTTATATTGGCGCTGGTTCTGAAGCTCTCGTCAGCAGAGCTAAGCTGCCACTTGACGGTCACCGAGAAGGAGCCCTTTGACAAGCAGCCAATCGACGTCAATTGACGTCAGTTTTTCTGTCAATACAAAGCTAAGAAACGCCATTAGTACCTCCGGATCCTCTTTCAGCAAACAACAATGCCAATCTATCGATCACCTGCCAAAGCTTCCAATCGAAAATCCGGGAATGTTTTACACATATGAGAATCATGGGAGAGGGAATCTGGGAGTTTGTGAGGCGTGTTCCCCTGGCCCAAGTTAATGGGCAAGAGTGTAACAAGGGCTCGTAAATTACGCCAAAGTCGCCGCGGTACACGACAGTAATGCCCAGTGCGAGCAATGGACCGCGATACAGCGCCGACTCTTATACTATTACGCACGGCGCATATTGAAATAACAAGCTACACTAAATGAAAAACTCCAACATCTTTTTCTTCGTCTCTTCTCTTTTTACTTCTGTCTTTTCCTCTCGTTTTCATTCACACCATGAACCGTGAACCGGCTTAAACCCTAGAGTAAAAGAAATCGAACCGTGAACCTGTTCTAGTTCACACTTGGGTGAGATCCGCCCATCTCCGATTGTCACAATTAACTTTTAACGGGAAGTGAAAGGTTTGTCAGCGATAAAAGGTGCTGGTTTGAAGGGAGGTAGAGCGTTTGAAACACCCACTCATTTTCCAATATCAAATCTAACTAAGTCCTGAACCACTTCCTGCTCTCCAACTACTGTTTCTATACGATTACTCAAGTATCCGATACCCCACTTCCTCCCACAGCCACCCAAAGCTTCCCACAACCACGTGATTAATAGGTTATACCTTCCCAGTTTTTTTCCCCAAAATATTTCCAACGCGAGACGGGATACTCTCCCATAGCTTAGGGAGGTGTAGGAGTGGGAAAAGGTGCTTGGGGAAGCTTATAAGCTCCCCACGTGATCAGTCAACGACCACTTGAGGCCATCTGGTACATTTTATACTTGCACAAGAACGGACAATACCCACTCCCATAGCTCCCCCACATGTCTTCCCAAACATTTCCCAAACCAGCTCCCAACTACAAAGGTTTGGGAAAAATTCAGTGGAACGTAAAATTAAATATTTTTCGCAAGCGATTTTTCCCAATTACCTTCTTTATGAAATTTCATTAGAACTTTGGGAAAAGCTTGGGGGAAAAGTTTCTTCTGTCGTGCGGAGGCTGTGGGGGAAGTTTGGGAACGCGGTGGGCTGTTTGTATCGATTTTCCTTACCTTGCATCACGAGTCGAGGGGCCGGCAACGTCAGCTCATTATGCTTCATGCGTGTTATCGACATGTTATCACGTGTTATCATCCGAGCGCCTCTTAACATAGTTGGACACCCCCCATTGCGCTTTTCCTTTACGTGAATAAACTCCGTCACTCCCAATCTTCACGCACTGATCCACCTATTCCACGTTAACAACACCTTTTGTTCCCACGGGGAATTCTCAAATCCCAAGAAGTAGCGCAAAACAGACGACTAGTTATCGAGTGTTATTAACTGACGTCAACTAACACTTAAGGAACGCGTTAATATCTGGCGCCAAAGCTCGTTGGGATGAATTTTTTATCAACGACCTGTCGCAACGCGTCCCCAGGGCCCGACGCGACGACACAAACCCCCGCGTCCCACCGCCTGGGAATCAGACTCCCCCACCGTTGTTGTCACCTTATTAACAAAAATGATAACAAGTTATCCGAAGTTTTTTTGGGAGGGAAAAAAACCTTATGGGGGACCTGTGAGAGGTTGTGGGGGTGTTGTGGATGAGGGGGTGGCAGGGGAAGGTGGGTAAATGGCCGATCCTTTCCCAACTTGGGGCCTTGGGGGCTTCAAAACAAGAAACTGGAGACGTTTTTCCGAAAGGGAGAGAAGTAAGAGATGGTCACATCCCCATAAACGAGAACCAGATGAGCCTTTCTTCTATAAAGCAATAAAACTTGAAAACATTTTCCCAAACCATTGGCTTGGGAAACGAGTTGGGGGAAGGTTTTGGGTAGGGGGGTGGAGGGAGGGTCCCACCTGCGTCTCATTTATCACCGGGGGGGGGGGGGGGCCTTAAGGTTTTTATGGCGCGGCTCTGGGAAGAGGGAATCTTCCCAAGCGCTGGCCATTGGTGGGGAGCTTCAACCGTGGAACCGAGCCAAACGGGAAGAAAGGATGGGCCTATGTCTTGGCCGATTGCAGCCAACCTACAAACTTGTTTCCCTTTTATCGAAATTTGTCAACCCACACCTCCAGAGGAGCCTCCTCCCCACTGCCAACTTCCGGTAGAACTGGCCGCCATCTTGGTTTTTTCGGAAGACTGCTCACCTATATCTAGCTAATGTACGCGATACTTTTAACGTGTTTTTGTGAATATTTTCTATACTTCTACCTGGAATTTTGTAAGTGGATATCCCAGAGAGGTGTGTTATAATAAAATTATGGAAAAAGAAAAAAGTTTGAGGGACTTGTAATCCAATTCTGACGTTCATTGCCGCCCGCGTGCAAAATGGCGCACGAGATACGCTTTCCGAAGAAATTGTGTTACACACTGTCGCCGCTTTGAACTTCTTTCAGGGTTGGCATATCTTAGGAATCGCGGGACAATGGCTCGGCAATGTGACTTAGTTCCTATTCGATCCCATTGTCCCGTCATTTCTAAGAATTAGCAATCCGCCTTAACGGCCGTTGTCCCGTGATTCCTAAGACTCGCCAAACCCTTCCGCAATTGTCCCGTCATTCCTAAGAACGATTTTTTCGACCTACTCGGTAACAGATTACATGAAAATAAACTGAATAAAAGATTCATACGGTAAGAAAAACAAAACCTGGCCGGATTCCCTGCATTCCATTTGCAACAGAACGCCCTCGACACCTAGTCGCCATGTTTCAAATTCATTTTTCACACAGCGTTAACATTTATCCAGGTTTAAGGTAAAAGTAGAAAAAGAGGTACGCCATGTTGCCTAGCAACGCTCGGGCAAAGCGTTTTCCTTGATGATATTTCAAGATTTCGGACGGCGATAACTTTCTCATTAGCATAGACGATAAGTAGAAAACAAACGAAAGGAGATAGGGGAATTGACGCGGCACATTGCGAAAAGGTGTCGGACTGGCAGCGTTGCCAGATCGCAGCTTTGGATCGTCCAATGCTTCAAATAACATTGAAATGAACTCTTGCTTGTAAAAGCGCGCAGAGCCTCATTTGCATGGGCTAAGCCTCGACAAACAATGCTAATTGATACTGCAGGGATTACCATAAAGGATGCCCCGGATAAAACCCGATAGAAAGATGCTATTCATCGTCAGGCCTAGACTTCATTAATAAACGCAGTCAAACAAGACGTTCCATCCTCCATAGAACGCCACTTTACTATCAATTACTTCAAAGACGTTCGATTGTAAACAGAACGTTCCTTAACTATCGATTCCTAACTAATTATCGATTACCTAAAAAACGTTCGATTCTAAATAGAACACTTCTTTTCAAACACGTGTGCGATAAAGAGTCGCCTGAAACAGTTTATTGACTAAAGTCAATTACTTTTGATGGAAATGATAATAGTAAGTATTTAAAGAGAGTGAAATGCTACCTTGACTGAGAAGTAGACGTCTAGATCTTCCCTTCTTTCTCATTATGTCAGAAAGCGTCAGCAGATGGCAACGTCCGAAGGCGTCGGCTGCAGCATCAAACAAAAATGGCCGCTCTTCTTGGGTTCTTCTCTTCTCGTGCCGTTGCGAAACTCCGTTGCCGAGTAAAAATTCGATCAAAATTTTTCTTAGCTTCCTCCTTTTTTTCACCAGACAAGTTTCACTTGCAACAAGGACACACCACTCATCACTTTAATCAATCGGTTCAAGTTCATCAGTGGTCCGCCGGCGATTTCTGGATCCTCCGAAACTGAAACCAAAAGAAACGTAAGCATTTACTAATTAACTTTTATCCCAATAAAGTTTGAAATTGAAATTAAATTGCATAACATGAATACGCAGATGTGGAAGACTACGTCTGCGCCCAAAGACTGAAAATGCATTTGCCCGTAAACCGTTGCAGTGGCGCCAAACTTCTAAATATAAACTTCCCAAACCCCGCGCGCCATTTCTTGCATTCTTTATTTTTTCACCACCCAAAACATTTTTCACTTCTTCCAAAACAAAAAAAAAATTCACCCAGAGCGGGCCACCAGGAGCCACACACACAAGGTACAGGTGGAAAAAGAAGGCTAAATTTAGCTAAATCTGTCCCGAGATAGTTTGTCCCACCACTCACCGATTGACAATCCTGTCGCGAACTAGTTTAGCTCGGGACTATTGTGAACCAAATATAAACAAAACGGGGAAGGTCGAGTGCGTGTAAGAGGGAGAGACGCGAGATGACCTGCGTTACCTTCGACGGTCGAACGGTGAATACCATACGAGCCACCGGAGACCTGGGAACCCTGCCCTGCCGCCAGAGGGCGTTAGCTCCGCCCCGCAAGGTGCAAAGCTCCAATTAACGGCCGCCGAGGGAGGAGCTTAAGCGCCACCCCACCACCTTTCATTGGGGGAGACGCCAACCCACCACCCACGAGGGAGGGGAGGATGAAACCTTCATCATTGCGGGAGGTAAGAACATGAAGATTCTTGTTTACGCGTAAGATTCTCAAGCCAAGATTCTTTCGTGAATCTCTGAAATTTTCTTAAGTGATAGCCCCGCAGCGGACGTCAACCCGTGTTCCCGCGGGAGTTGGCTAACCTTGTGAACTCCTGCATATCGAAAACTTGAACATTTCGGGGAAAAATGTTCCCCGCGTTTTTCCCACCTCCCACAAAACACTACTAACTTCAATTTTAGGATACGTTGTGATAACGTATGATAACAAGGTGATAAGATAGAATGGCTAGTTTCTTTCTGTGTCTTTTTTCCCACGATTTTCCCACAAAACCCCAAGTCAACGTCTTTATCTCTTTCACAAATAGGTGCGAGGGTTCGCTACTCTGACAAAATACGACCCAGAGTTTAAATATATTAACAAATATAATAAAACAAATTGCAATATACCAAAAAATAAATAAGTATTAAACGGTTCAAATTATTTTGTACCACAGGTATTATACGTTAATTAGAAATTTTATCGAAATAATTTGAAATCGATTTGACATGATAACATATGACAACACGTGATAACATAAGTGATGCTTATGTGAATATGTGAACGCACATGTGATTATCAAGTTAACTCTTATTCTCTACATTTTCATCATTTTTCAACGTTTATCCCAAGTTTCGGTGATTTTTTTTTGCGAAATTTTTCCAGTTAAAGAGGCCTTCAGGTAAAAGCAAATAAATCAAACAAGATAAGCAAGTTTGCTTTGAACATTTCTGATTTCTGCACAGCCCATTGAAAGGAATGCCTTGTTGCTAAGACCTTTCGAAGCAATTATTTATATTATTATTAATATTATAAAAAGTATTGAGAGATAAAAGAGAAAGCTGAAGGTGTTGTTTGGTGTGTAAGTAAACAATATCTGTCTTGTCAAGAAAGATACAGCTCCCAAGATATCGATAGCCGGACCCCTGTATCGTCCTACAGTGCGCCATTCAGACCCAAGTCCACGATAACACTGATTTACAAAACGATGACTTAGTGAAAACAGCTCCAGTAGACCTTCAGTTCTTCTAGAACTTCTCTCTGAAGCTTTTCTCTGTTTCCCACACGATGGTGAAGAACGGTAAAACATGCCAGAAGCACGGTAATCCCCACTGGCAGTTCAGGAAGCGGTCACGTGTCCCAATGAATAGGCTGTGATGAGACTATACGCTTCTGGATTATATCTTTCCTTCGTTCCCTTCGTATCCTATCCCTCCCTTTTGCATAATAATGACAATAATAATAATGATAATATCAGTCGTAATAATAATACAGTAGATATAAGTGATGATACAATACTCTATTTTTGAAGGTTTAATTAATGATTTAAAAAAGTTTGACCCCGGATGCTCCTTCGTACGCGTTTTAACACACAGCGAATCCTTTGATACGAGGGATTTTATCAATGAGATTCTTTCTGACATAACGCAAGGCGGAAGTGACTTTTTTTCTTGTGGTTAACTAAGATTCAAGATTCTATAACCTTTGTTATCATTGGTTATCGTTCGTTGGATATGTGGAAGTTGTAGGGATGTTATAGGGTTGTAGGAGTGTTGTAGGGGAGGTGAGGGGCTAGACCCCCAACCACGTGAATCGACTGAGCAAACGTTTGTCAAAGCTTAAACAAGCCGGTCCGATCGGTTCATTGTTGATGTGCACCGGTCCAGGTTGCATCGTCCCCAAAAGCGTCATTATGTGCGCGCGCCTATCTCCATCTCTGGCTTCCATACAGTCCGCATCGACAGCTGTATGCTGATTTAGCTTGATAACACATGATAACACCTGATAACGTGCTGATAACACGCCTAACATTCTCGATTCTTCAAATGATTCTTGGAAAGATACTTGATTCTGGAATGATTCCTCAAGGTGACTCATGACTGCCTGGACTCAGTTTTGATTCAGCAGAGTGACTCATGATTCTTAAGAGAGATTCTGGGAGTTTCTCGGATTCTCGATAGTCAAAGACATGGTGATTCACCCACCACCCCGTTGTGGGATATTTTCAATAGGGAAAAGTATATAAAGCCCGGTGGTTGTATACACTTCTACACACACACATCCACACACACACACACACACGTAGATCCGAAGAGTAAATGCATTGAGCTGCATATCAATCAGTGGGATCTTGAATATCCCAATCAACGATGCTCCCGCTTTTTACCCAACGACAAACTTCTACCACCTAAAACCTGATAATGACAATAACAGTTAATATTTACCGTGATTCGGATATCCTGCTTTAAATATACAACTGCGCTAGTCTAACAGCACTTGTTAACCCTTGATAGAACTTGATAACATGATGATAGCACGGAGGGGCTCCTTAGTAAGGTGAGTAATGGCGCGACTCGCCCTGTCCAGACGCGATAGCTGCAAGCCACTCTCCTGCGTGTAGCGTGGTCCCCATTTACACGGGAAACAGTTTTTGAAAATGGGTTTTTGTCCACTTCACCGGTCACCCCGTGTTATCAGAGTTATCACAGTGTTATTGGAACATTGCACGACGCTTGAAAATGCTTTTTACAAGGGTCCAGCACCGTCCTTAAGTATCAGTTTACGCGATTTTCACTGTGTTATCAACTTGTTATCGTTGTGTTATCACAGGGGTCACGAGGGTGAGCTGGCTGACTTGGATTGCCACCAGGGGGACGCATCTGGACCGGAGTTATTCAACTCAATTGAACCATCGATGTCCAATTTCTATGGGACAAAAAAAGATTTCAGGGAAAAAGTCGGTCCTTACGATCAGGATCGCATGAGGACATACAAATATTTCCATATAAACTAGTTTTTCGCGTTTTATCTTATTGTATTAGGACGATTGGTGTAAGCTCGAGGAAAAATCCTGATTCAGGATCGATCCTTTGAAAGATTTCTTCATGATGTTTTCAGATCCTACCTATCAAAGGTACAAGGTTTCTTCTGCTCGGTTGAGCGCACGGAACAGACCCATATACGCCCCAGAAAAACAAAGTACACCAAAAAAATGATATAGGAATATATGTTATATAGAAATATATAACCATTGGCGAAGGGAAGTAAAAGATGAGCGATTGTGGAACGGTTCCAAAACAATGTTGTGTCGGTGAGTCTATACCCAGTAGAGCGGGGGATTTGATCTTTTCTGTTGAGCAGATGCAACCTGAGCTTCTGTGAAACGTGTAACAGGAAGCGAGATGCGCTTTCAGCAGCCACTACCACATAAACCTTCGCCAACCACCTACTATTAGAACACCCCAATACTGTCTTCCCGCACTCTGAAACCACCGTGCGTAAAGAATTTTACATCCACTTTGCAAATGTTGCAAAAATGCCACTTGCATATTATGGGTATCCGTAGAAGGCCATTAAAGCAATCGCTTAATCCTGCAATCCCGCTAATCCCTTCACAAAACACGTTGCCTCTGAGCACAGACCCTTCGAGTCCGATCCTTTCAATCAGGACTCTCATTACCCAACTTCATAAGCCTTAATTTCACTTCAAGTTACTCGAATCTACACATCCCTGCAGGATCTTTCAGGATCTTCTCATTGTGTATTTGAAGTCAAAGGATCTATTTTTCGTTTTGGAAAAATCTTCCATGAGTCCCTTAGCGTGACAGCTATGAATTTTCTGGGATTGCAGGACATTTGACCGCGTTGGTCATTTTAAAATCCTTCTGAAGAAAAAGAAATCCTACTTCAAATCCCGCAATCGATGCGCCGTTTCGCTTTTTGAAGGCACAGCATCCACTTATAGTCGCTGGCTCTCTCCAAACAAAAACCCCACTACTGTCCAGTACATGGCCGGCTGAACAGGCAACCACGCGGGTATTCTGGGGCGTAGTGGGATTTTAAATCTGCACTGAGTGCTCGGGCTCCTGTCCAAGGTAAACACTGTGCAGACCCCATTCAACTCATCTCCCACGTCCTCCCCACAAGCGTCCCAAGGCCTCCCACGACTCCCAGCGACCCCTCTGTGATGGCCAAGGCCATTTTCCCATAGTTTCTGTGTCTGTGTGGCAGAGTCTGATAGCTGGGAGTCTGCAAAACAGATCAGACTAGATAGAAGGAGCACATGTTACTTCCCTCCTCCGTGCTCTCCCCTCTGCCATGATGTAATTGTTTCACTTGCTGATAGGCGACCAAATGGGTTCTGCAACCCAATAGCCATGTTATCATCATGTTACCAAGCTGTAACCAAAGTGTTTTCAACTACTTACCACCTATAAGAAAACACTAGAACAGTTAGATGCCCTTGTTCTAACCTATAGTTATCAGCGTATTACTACAATACCGTGAGTTCTGGATATCTTCGCAAGTATTTTCAGTGGCTATCTGCCGTGTTATCAGTGGTTATCACTCAACTGCTGCGAACCACTTGGATGCTTGCGACTCTACGTGTCTGTGTGTGTGGAAACGATTAAATCTGTCAGCTATTAATCAATGATTGAAAGCTTTGTCGAGCAAAACCTTTTCACTTAGTGGTAATAGTCAGAGAAGTAAAAATAGTAAAATTAATAAACAGCAGTACATTAGTTAATACTACTAGCAATACAACTAACAAGTCCATAGTTATTAACATGCTGCTACTAATACTAACATAGATTCCCAAAACTGAAAAGTAGCAGACCCTCTCCATTCTCTCCATGTGTAGCTGACACCGTGGGTATCGATAAAAGGTAGCGCATTAAGCAACCGTGGGGAGCAGTGGGAGAGATGGTGGGGAGGTTGTAGGGAGGAGGTTGTAGAGGGTTGGGGAGGTGGTGGTAGGGAGGCTGGGTTAGCTTTTGGGATGAATCTGAATAAAAGGCAGTGAGGGGGAAATTGGCGCGTGCGAGAAAGGGGAGAAATGGCTTTTCGCTTCAATAGGCCGTCATAAGCTGTCGGTAAGGTAGCACCGCACGCGCTTCATTTTTATTTCTATGCCGCCAATTGGACATGCGACCGGTGCAATCCCCCACTCGCCATAGCACACAGACCCACACATCTCCCCAATCTCTTCCCATAACCCGTATAGACTTAATACGTCATTGATTCCAGTGACACTAATTTCTATCACTCGGCTCCCATGTCCTTACCGGGAGAGTGTGGGGGGGGGGGTAGAGTTGGACTTGGGAAGGAGGTAGATAATCTTTTTTGCTTTATCGAGGTTCTTCTCGTCAATCTGTGAATAGCTAACCTCCCGTTCAGGTGTGAGGATCTATTATAAAAAGAATCCCGTGGGAAATTAAAAAATCTCAATCAGTCCCCAATGGTGTTGTAAAGCAACAACAATAATTCCCAAATTTTCCCCACATATGATAGGAACATTCGACTGTGCGGGACGGAAACTTGGGAAAAGTTAAAAAGAGACTTGCCAGGTTCTTTGTAAAGAAAGTTGACAGCCATTCACTTTCAATATAAATCTCGCTCTTAAAAAAGTTCACTTTTCCCGCGGGAGAAAGACTAGGTGGAAGAGGGAGGGGAATTTTCCCTCCCCTTTTCCCCATTCCCAACTCCCCCACAGTCCTTAACTGGATGAATGTTATGGGAAGTAGCATCAAGATTTATGTGGCGAATCATCGATTTTTCTTGCTTTTATCGCACTTGAACTACATACATCATTCATTATCGGACTTGAATTTGCTCATCTCCAACTTCAAATGAGTTCAGAACAACAGAATACAAGTGATAACAAGTGATAACAGAGAGATGACACTGACAAAAGGTGAAGGCATTCAGTACAAGTCTCATAAATGTTGAACTTTTGAAGATTCATCCTCCAGGAATGTCCAGTTTCGCGCTTATAGTTTTCCCAGTCGATTTCCCCACACATACCCCACAGCTCCCCCACAGTCTCCCCCCGCGTGTGTTTGAGTTTCTCCCCCAAAGGTAAAGAGTATGGGGGCCAGCGAAAGAAAACTGCTTGATTGCTCTGCTTTCATCGCTCGACTTGACTCTCTTATTTCCGTTTGGGGGAACCGCTGAGGGTGCACAACATCCACTTCCTTCCCCAAGATTCTCTCAAGATTCAAGATGCCCAGATGCCGGAATCGTGAGTCCCCATCCGGATTCCAGTTCCGGGCAACGTTTCAGTCATATACTCACGTTGGAAACGACCATGGGATAACCTTTTGATTTGTAGGGATAAAGGCCAGTTGTGGTGGTTGTCGACCCTACATCCTCCAGGTTTGGAGTTGCGCCAGGTTCACATTGATCGCTTGTCCGGGCGCGGGTGCCTTATTTCCCCTTATGACGTGAAAGAATTTCTTACCTTTCCTCATCCTCGTGGGATCTGCTACCCTATTGCATTATCTTCTTCAGTCCCAGTTCTCTTTGTTATCTGTTATCATCACCTTATCGTAGATATCACTTCACCATCCCATCATTGAGTACTTTAATGTATCAGAAAGAAGTCTTAATGGATTGTCGACCCCTATACTCTCCCCGCATGATTTTAAACGCTGTGGGCGGGAAGCTGTGGAATATAAGATCGCTCGGGAGTGTGTTTTCCGTTCTTGATAGCTCCCTTCTTTGTTCCTCCTTCTTTAGCCTCATCTCGGAAGTTACACATAACGTCCCAAGTCGTAGTCGTGGTCAAAGTAGGAAAATAAATACCGTGCTCACGCGCCTCCTCCTTTCACCAATATATTTCTTGTAAGCTGTTACTGAAACCTACACAGCCGGGGGAGCAGGATCTAGATCTCCTGATGAAACCTTGATTCTCTGAATGTTAGATTTGCAAAAGCAAGTGCGCAGGAAAGGTACATAAGGTGATGTTATGTAGAAATGCTCGAGATGGTGATGGGTGCGGGAAAGGTGTTGGGAACTTGTGGGAAAAGACTTGGGAGAGGTAGCGAAGGAGCCGTAAGAAAAAAAATCTCGTGACGCGTGAAATTTGTTGTGCTAATGACACAAGTAAACAAATCTGCAGCGGATGAGGCAAAAAGGTTTCCATTGTTAGAAGCGAGTTTGCAACACAAGTACACCGCGTGTGCGCCGGCTGTTGCGGCCCCCTTACTACCCTCCATCCCCTACCACCCGCATTCAACCCCCACCCATAATGCTTCCCTACAGACAACCCCCGAGCTATGCCATCGCTGGTCCACGGATTTGTAGTCTACCTTGTCTCTCTCTTCTTTTGTTCCCCTTTTTCCAACCCCGGCTCCCCCCCCCCGATCCGGCAATGCTCATCAGCATCTCAATCAGGGGTAGCCTAGAGTGGGGGGTGGCAGAGGTGCTGTAGGTGCTTCATGTAAGGGTAAACACATCAGCATCCAGATCTGAAATAGCTGATCAAGGTAAAGAGGGAAAAGGGTAGGGCCGCGCGTGGATAAGTGCGGGTGTTGGGGGGGGGGGAGATAGTTAAGGGGTTAACCAGGGGTTTGGGAATGAGGGTTGAAGTAATGCGGAGGCAAAAAGAATCGGATGTGCTCGGTTCGTGGGAGAGAGCAGATCAGATCTCTCACCCCTGTCCCAGGACACGTTTAAACAGGGGCAATAACTCTGCAATACTCGATCGTCAAGTCATTCTGTTAGTTCCTGTTTCCGCCACGGCAAGCGTCTGGCGCTGCAATCGCCGCCCGCCTGATCAGACGACCGTTTGAATAAATTGGTAGTAAAAATATGGGGATTTGGCTCCAATCTGATGCATTAGGGGGTAGCGAGGGTGGGGGGTAACTCTGAAGGTATAACAAAAGGGTAAATACGGAGGGGTACGGGGGTTGCGTGTGGAGAGGGTGAATTGCGGTTAAAAAGCGAGGGTGATTCAAATCAAAATCTCATTGACTAGGAACGATAAAGGTAGCAAAGGGTTAAGAATGGCAAAGAATGGCGCCGGGCAAAGAGGGTGGTTGTTGTTCTTCCAGCTAGCAGATAGCGACACAGTTTCTGAAACTTCCAGAAATGTGCTGAAAACACTTATGAAAGGTGCGGCAATATAGATGAAAAACGCATTGAATGTTGATAAGATGTTAAGAACTCGTTGATGATCATTCAGTAATTGGTTCATTGAGGAATCGAACCCTCCTGGGGCCGTTTAACGGTAAAGCCACACATGTTCACATATGGACACCTTTCAAAGTCAGCTGCCACACTCTGAAAACAAGCGCGTCGAATCCGATTACTCAGCATCCGACTACAGCGTTGTAGATGCAAGTACCCAAAAGTAATCGGTTACTTTTGCAACGGTTTACCCGCGCAACAAAAACTCGGATGTCAGTTTCTGACATGGGCCGTAATCGATAGGGGTATTTTTATTCACGCTCTTACGGGCACATTAGCATCAGGATTCTTGAAAAAGCAAACCGTTCGTTCGGGATCTGTTTTTAAGCAGCAAATCTTTTGCTAATTAAAACTGAAAACAAAAAAAGTCCTGAGGATTTCCCACGGTCCGAGAGAGAGTGGCTCACAAAGCCATAAAAATCCTGCAGGTTCGGTTACGGATCCTTAAGTCAACAACAGACCCCTGGTGCCTTACAGGATCTTTAAGGATTCCTCTTTCTGTCAATATTTTCGCAACGATTCCCGAATCTTCAACAAAACTTTGCCATTTTTGTTTCCATAACCGAGATTTATGGGGAGATCTATCAACCATTAACCAAAACTTTCTACACCTAGTAGTACCGCATGATTCCTGCGTGGTTCCCTCATGATTTGTCCAATTTTCCTTGGCCTTATAAATGTGATAACACGATGATAACTTATACAAAGAACAGAGTAGAACAGTTTCAGATGAAACTGATTAGCAAACTCTTTCCAAACTTTTTGTTGCTGTCGAAGCCTTTTTTGTAAAGTCAAACGTCAAACGTTGAACTTTCACTTAACTTGAAAACATGAACCAAGTGACAATTGAAACAGTCTTTGAATTCATTAAAGACCGCGCAAAAAGCAAAATGATCCCTTTTGGCTTGTTTTCCCAAGCCCCCGGCAGGTACCAAATCGGGGAAAACTGCCACAAAACTTCTGCACAACGTCTGCAAACTTCAAACTGGGACCATTTTCTCCGAGAAAAGGATCAGGTTGCAAGTGAATCAGACCAAGAAAGCAATAAACCCTCGTAGTGTTTTTAACCCCATAGTTTACCCCTAAGTTGCTGGGGGTAAGTCTGAGGACTTGTCCGCAGTACTGAGGTCTAGTAGAGCGTCTTGTTGTGGGACTAATAAGAGCCAAGACTCTGGCAATCATAAACAAGGCGAGTTACTGGGCAAAAACAAATGGCTGCCAGCCATAAAAGCACATAACATTGCACATAACACGTATATGTTATTGTTTGGCCGCCATCTTTATTACTTGATCCGATTAGGGACGTTTCAGTGTCTCACCTGAGCTCTAATTGGACAACGCTGGCCCGCAACTGCCGCCATTTTTCTCTAATTTATCTTTCAAAGTAGCTGTAAATCAACCACCAAGTTAATTTCATCAAAGATTAATCTGGGATGTAAGCCACAATCGTATTTTATTCCGTAACAGCCCGCATCATTGCTAACGTTTTACATGGTAGCCAAACGTATGAAGAATGATTAACTCGGATTCTTTAAGAACAAACAAGTCAAACTACCTACTAACTTTTACTTCGTTACAATAAATCTGTATTGAAATCGTTTGGACTTGATTGACTGAATTGGACTGAACGTCGATCAGCGCCATTGTTTACATAGCGGCCAAATCTGGAACTAAGTACTTCTTTTCGTGATTTTTCGTTTTCTCTCTTAAATCTAGACTAGTAAGGAACTACGAACGAATCGTTAAGGTAAAAATGTAAATATTTAAGTTTAATTAATCAAGTTCGCTCACCGACTTGAAGTTTAGTGAGTAGTAGTGGATGACTTCAGTTTCACACGTTAATATAGAGAAATTTGGTGTAAAAATTGGGAGATAAACGAGTCGCATTAAGTCAATTAAGCGGAACAGTGTGGCCGCGTGTTGCTTTTGTGTACCAGGGGCGCATATGCGGGTGTATAGTTATTAATTTAAAGCTTGATTCTCTCCCAGAGAAATAATCAAACAATACACTTAATTAACAGAGCGGATATATTCCATTAATCAAAGGGGGGTTGAGTTCTCTGGGGAAAGTCAGCGGAGAAGGGTCAGTTGAAAGTTTGTGTGGCTCGACGAGACGAGTTGAATCTATTGCAATCAATTGTGGCAATAGGGGGATAGTAATTCGTCTTAGTTTAATTGAATAAAAAGGTAAGACCTCCCCCGGTGCAGTTGTTATTACCTGCGAGTCCATTTGTCTTCATCAAGCTCTATGAGTCTATAATGAGGAAACAGCACTCAGGACATTCGCACTATATCTACGACCACTTAACAAGCTAATCCGGTCTGTATCTTCACTTCCTAGAGGGCTGGCAACCGCCCGAATAAAATCTTAGATATCCTTATAATCAGTCTAAGAAATGTTAAGGATCTCAAGCGATCCTGTCAGGATTTTTTGTTTTGGTAAGATTTATAATTGAAAAATATTTACGTTTTGTTATAAAATTCGCACCTATATAGAGTGAGTCTTTGGTGTGCAAGTTGCACAGTGCTGCTTCATATGTGTTGGCAACAGATTGCGATGGCAGATGTTATTTATACGTTTCATAGGTGGACTTACCAAAACCAGGGGGTGCATAACTTTCCATAACTCCATTCCCAAACACAACCCTCCTCAACCCCTACCAAGGAATTATTTCAACTCTCAATGAACTCAAGTTTTCCCCGGACGTTCCAAAAATAGGGGAATTTCTCCACCATCCGGATTTATCCGTTTGGAATAAACAAAACATCGTGGAAAAAAAAATGTCCCCATTTGGGAAGATTGTCCCGACTGTTTTAAATACTGAAAGTTACAGACCCCCTGGAGTTCTTTTTTGAGGGATTTGGGGTTGTGGGGTTATATAGGACATCAGCGACAAAGCGTCGACACCTGGTCGCTTCAATAGACGGCGATTTCATCTCGCAATTGCTTTTCCTCCATACAGAAACTTCCCCTTGATCCACCCGTTGCCCACCTTTACCTTCCTCACTCAACCCACCATAGGGGGCTCCGTTGGAAAGTTGGATAGGGGGTGGGGGGTGGAGGGTAGTTTGAAACGAGATTTACCTTTGAAGCTGGCCATAATGTATCCCAGTCCGATAACTAGGTTTGACCCAAGCTTTTGGAGGACCGTTTGGGGACTAGTGAAGGGATCGATTTGGGGGGGGGGGGGGGGAATAGGTGGACTTAAGAGATCAGTATTGAGGATTCTGGCCTCTATTGGGAACGATGAAGGGTGACAAAATCCCGTACACTGTTTAGATTTGGCTCACACCTGGTCACCCACACCCCCGTTAACCGCTATCCCCTAAATTATCCCAACCCTCTACTACACCCCCGTTTTCTCCTAACCCCAAACAATTTCGTACTTACACATTATGCAACCATTCAGATACTTTTTCAATAGGTAAAAAATCGCATAAAAATAGCTTTTCGTCTCCTGCTTGCTACTTTGCTAGTTGCTACTTACTTTACTGACTTACTTGCTGCTTTCTGTTTGGGTCATTACGCATTTCAGTTGACTGAAAAGACTTCAACAAGAACTAGAAGAAAAAACATCGAAATCATAAAGCCAGTAGAATGGGCGATATGCTCCCGGCTGGATTTGCTATCTGCACCATTGGCTGGAGATGGATGTATGGCCCAGGTCAGAGGTCAGCGTCGGAGAAGACGGCACCGGATGTGACGTCAGGATGGCGGATAACCTTTGACCCCGTTCTAACCCGGCTCTGCGGCCAGCCAAAAGTCCCATAAACAATAGATGCGCCTCATCAACTTGATCTTATCACCCAAAACGCCCTTATTATTTTTACTAGTCCCTCTACTCACCATCAAACTTTATTCTACTTTCATCAAGTCTCAAATTTTACCCTCCAGCTGAATCTTGGATTTTCCCGCGTGATTCTTGAGTGCTCAGAAATCTTGAGCAGCAGCTCTCAAACCTCCACTTCGGCCTAGTGCAGCTCTTTCGTTGAATTGTTCAGACGATTGCACATAGTGGAGTTAACATCGTCAAATTTAAGCGTGATTTTTGTCATGTTCAATACCCCACTACGACTTAGGATATCTCACCCATTGTGGGTGCACTGGCCGTAGTGGGGTCTTGAAACAACGCCTCAGGGAGCTAGGTAAACAGATAGGTGTAAAGGTACACATTTTAGCGGAATTTCAGGCTCACCGTAGAAAAACGACTAGAGAAAGCTTTTATGCTGCTCAGTAAGTTTTCTTTTAACCTGTCCATTGGGATGAGATTGAACAATAACCCCGTAAGGAGTAGTTGGAACTAAAGAGGGATCGAGGGGTTAGCAGCTCTCAAGAATCCTACCACTACTAACTGAGAATCGTGACCAAAACCCAAGATTTGTGAACTGGAGAATCTTACGGATCCTCGTCGCTTCTCCTGTACTTAATGGGGGGTTTGGGGAGTGTTTGGGGGATTTGGGAATCTTATCAAACGCGGACAATAGTCCCGTATGCGTTAGTTCAGCGGGATCCCCATTCTGAACTGAGGGTCCTGGAACGTACCTTTAATAGAGAGAGAGAGGGCCCAGGTAACTGGAGATGCTTTTCAACGGGAGCTTTGCATCAATTGATCGTCAATTGATACACACCTTTAGAGTTGTTGTTGGCTGGGGTTGTAGTGGGGGAAGAATTCTCCCAGCGGATCGAATGTACCTTTCTCTTTCATGTCAAGTCTGAACGCGCACAAAAGATCTTCTACGACACAACATGGCCGCACAATTCACAGCCCTTATCAACCTTTCCGCTATTTTACAGAATAGCCCACTCTCAACTACATCTCCAAGGAGTTTGTTTACACTGGCAAGCTACTACTACTACTAAACTACTAAGCATTGCGATTACTCACCCTGCTACTATACTTTTTAGTTGCAGTAAAGTGGTATTCTATTCTCAGCTCTCTCCTTCTGTAACTACTAAAAAACTTAGTACTGCTAATACTTTATCACTATGGTGTAGTACTATTGTTACGGCTAGCATTGCTACTGTTTTACCAATAATGTGCTACGATCAACACGAGTAGCACTGTTAACTATCCATTACTTCTTGCTACAACATCGTCTGCTGTTACTACTTGATACAATAACTGCATGCTGCTATTAATTCTTAGTAAGAATAATGTTGCTACTAACTCTGCTACCTATAGTGTACTTACTACTTCCACTACTTTTACTACTGCTGCAACTATAAAGAGCAGGTTTTACCCGTTCGACTGCGTAAGGAACTACTTATCAAAACTACTACTACTACTACTACGACTACTACTACGACTACTACTGCTGCTACTACGTCCACCACTACTACTACTGCTGCTGCTACTACTACTATTACTATTACTTTTACTACCTACTATTACCACTAGTTCTACTACTACTACTACGACCACCACTACTACTACTGCTGCTGCTACTACCACTACTGTGACCACCACTACTACTACTACTGCTACTACTATTGCTACTACTACTGCTACTACTATTGCTACTACTACTGCTACTTCTACTACTACTACTGCTTTTACTACTACTACTGCTATTGCCACTACCACTACTATTACTAGTACTACTACCGCTACTACTACTACCACCGCCACTACTGCTTTTAACACTACTACTACTTCCGCCACCACCAGCACTACCACTATTACTATTACTCTTGCAATCTTACTACTACTATACAACTAAATCTGTCCCATAACTACTTTGTGCTAGTAGGATATGATATTTCACTGTCGCCCTACTACTACTACTATTGCTGCTACCATCATAAGTAGAGAATTTGTCCTAACGATTGCGGAGGGGGTACGAAGTGCGGGTTGGCAGGGGGTCCTCTGTAAGAGCGCGGGCTTTGATATGTTTCGCGGCCGCATATGTGTGTCTACGTATGTGTGTGAACTTTTTGGAGTAGCTCTTTGAGGCAAAGAAAAGAAGCCGTTTTACTCGTCTACTGGTGCGGAAAAGTGGGAAAACTTGATGGGCGCCATCATGAGAAGACTCTTTAGCCATTCTCATTTTTTCCAACTATTTTACTTTTTCCCCAACGATTTTTTTTTTACCTTTTAAATTCGTATATGCCCCTCCAACGTGAAGGGTAGGTACACAATGCTGCCAAGTCTCAACAGGAAAACATTCAAAGGAAGGTAACTTAAGCTTACCAAAACTGATGCATATCGAACTTGTAATACACACAGTTTCAGAAATCTTTGAAATAGTACGATCTTAACATAGTTGCATATCGTACATATAACTGAAAATGATTGTTAAAGTCAGTTATGATTTAATTGTAATTTTTCGACTGCGGTTTACCGTTGAGAAGTTTCCCGTTTGCTCCCAGCGGTTGCGGGAGTTTTCTCACTTGATGTGTCCTCGGTTTGATTCGCTTCAACGGTTTCGCATAAAGGTTTTTACATAAGAAAGAAAAAAACGGTAGAAAAAAACTGACAGTTTGCGTCACTATTTCACGCACTGTTGACTGGTATAACTCGCGGCTGCATGGCGCCGATTCTGCTACGTTGCCATTTCCATATCGTGCTCTTGCAAAAACCGCAAAAAAATTTTTGCAAATCAGTAAAAAATCAAACTTTAACCAATTTTCTCTATCAAATAGTCTTGTACCTTTAGAATTAATCAAATAAAGCTAAATACGAACAATATACGTGAACTTGGCCACCGCCATCTAGTGGGCAATTTGGTAACTAACCGAACGTCAAAACGAAATAAT
This sequence comes from Eulimnadia texana, assembly GCA_002872375.1. Taxonomy (NCBI): domain Eukaryota; kingdom Metazoa; phylum Arthropoda; class Branchiopoda; order Diplostraca; family Limnadiidae; genus Eulimnadia; species Eulimnadia texana. The sequence continues at coordinate 18,843,428 of NKDA01000001.1, forward strand.
TTTTTCGAGATTCTAATCAAGTGCATTGCAACAAGCTAACCAGTGGGATCGAAACGACGAAAAAAACAGAGACTTTGAAGTTTTTCGCTATTGCGTAAAGTTTCGTGCGAGTAATTATAGCGTTGTGGGTGCATTACGAGAAGTACGAAACCAAAAGTGAGTCGTAGGACAAGGTCGGGAAAGGTTATCATTGTGGCCGTGGCACAAAGCGCTGGCTGCTTGTGTCTTGTTCCCTCCATGGCCAATAAAGGGAGAATTTATCGCTTATGTATACTCTATTACGCGCCATGTGTACCCAATTTGATCCCGCTGCGCCCAAGATTATCGGATGAAAGCTTAGACAGAGGTTACAACCTCAAAACTTCTTGACGCTTCTCCCTTCCTCGACAATCTAAACAACACCGGACAAGTGAAAAATGAGCGGGTCCTCCAGTCCCAAAGCTAGTGTCGATAACATGCGTTAGGTTAGGTTAGACTGAAACGTCTAATGGTTAACCATTGTTGAACATGATTCCTGAAAGCAAAATTTCTGTTTGTTAGAAACCTGACAGATTTATTGTGTGGAGTTAGCTTTGCTGTAGGGGTTACGTGTTTTCCAGCACAGATTCCGTTAACTAAACGTAATCTGACCTAAGGTTTGACCTACAGCCCAACCCTTTATGGCTATGCCTAAAGAAAAAGGTCATCTAAGGCCATTAAACGAGCTTGGTGTTTTATGGGCCAGCTCTTGTATACTAGACTCCACGTGGTCTCCAGTTTCAAGTGGGCCTCTCTCTCTTTCTCCGTGTTTCTCTTGAACTCGCTATTTTACGACCTCGAAAAACCAAGACTGGAATTCTTGCTGAAAATGTTTCTCAAGAACCTTTTCACCATTTTGCGCCTAACAAACAAGTCCGTACGATTTTCTTTTAATAAAATGAGAAAAAGAAAGGTTCCCTATATCGTATACACACACATCCACGTCTTATTGCATTCCTATAGACTCTGGCTGCAGGGAAATGGGGGGGGGGGAGGTTTCTTATCAAAGCGACGGACAAGGTGTTTTATTGATCGCACTGAATAAATACCTCAAGGATTTTCCCTTCTTTTTTTCTCCTATATTACAGCACACCGGAAGGATTCTGGAAGCTCCACCTGGAAATTAAACGATCCCTGTCTCATATCACGTTGAACTGAAGTCTTAAAAGTCTTGTCTTAAAGTCGGTTGATATGCAGACACGTCCAAGTGTTCAGCTTAGGAGGTAATACATTGTTATAAAGCTCTAAACACCTTGACGACAAGCGTGTTTCATTGATATTAGAGTCGTGAATAAGAATAAGGAGAGATAAAGTGTAATGAAAAGTGGTATTTAAGAAAAAACGAACTATGGGATAAGTGCGGAAAAGTGGAACAGAATGAAAGGAGAAAAAGGGAATAATGGGCAGCCTGTTTTCGTTTAGGAATGCGTGTCGGGCCCTGATAAGACCAGGCAATGGCAAGACAACCTTAGAAATGAGCAGAGGAGACCCGGCTTTGGCTTTTCCTCTTGTTCGGTGCTGTGTGTGTGAGAGCTGCACAGGCCCCACTTACTTTTGTACCAAAGGCTTTGTCTTCCATTACTCAAGAACCTTCTTTTCTCGCCCGGCTCTCCGTGTTCGTCTGTTCCATGCCTACTCATTATCTGCCACCTTGGGCCACACCAATCATCAACGTTCTAATCCCCATTTGGATCAGGCAAATCCTTCACTTTTTTCTTGGTCCTACTATGCGAGACGAAAAATGTACGATATCCAATCTAGAAAAGAAGATCCTCATTTCCTGCAGAGTGATGTTAAAAGAGACGGGAGCCCTCAATTCCTATGTTGTATGGCCGCTCTATACTAGTCCCGGAGTCATTATGCAGTAATTAAAAGAAAAGAAGCAATTAATCGTATCTGATTAGGAAGTAAGCCTTAAGTCCCTTAAGTCCCGGAGCACGCAGTTAAGGATGCAACTATAGGTTTATACGCCACTGAATCTTAGCCTGCAGGATTCTTCGAGAATCTCCTATCCGAACGATTCGGTACTGATCGTCTCTGGCCAAAGGATAGACACAAGGTACGGAACTATTGAAAAGCCAGAGGGGAGAGAAAAGATAGAGAGAGAGTTTGTAGGGGCCATGGTTGAGCAGGGGTATTACTATTTACTGACTAAGCGCACGTAATCATTGCGATTCTCTTTGAAGCTGCTACAGTGGACATTCCCCTAAAGACTTGGATCTGCTGATGAGTAAGCCAGCCCCAGGGAAGTTCAATTATGTACTGCCAAACACCTGGGATCTTCTTTGGCAATTACGGCCACGTGCCAAGGCATCGATGGGATGTTTGCCTTGCAGCAGCAGCAGCCCATGTTGCCAGTTTTACAATCGATGCGCTTTCATCTCCGACCGAGTTCCACAATCCTAGCAATGGAGGAGAGAAAGAGAGAGAGAGAAACGTGCGATGAAAACCTGCGACAGAAAACCAGTTCATTATGCTAATAAACAGTCGGTAATTGAGTAGAGGCGCTGGGTTTTGTAATTCACTTTACCTTAGAGCACGCAGCTTTGAGCATTTCGGTTAGTAATCGTTAAGTGCTCACGCTGACGGCTCATTAATCCACTTTGGAAGATGCTGAAAAGTGCAGCCATCTTCTTCCACTCCATTTTGGTCCAAGGTATCTCAGCTACCGCCCTCTACAGGTAAAAACAAAAACTACTTTCAGTATCGAAATTAGACGTACAGATGGTGCTAGTGATGGTTGCTGATTTATCTTTTCTTAAAACTGTTAGAAAATTTCAACTTAATTAAAAATTTCAGCAGTGATCGTTGCTGTGGTTATATATAATTTATTATAACTTGATACATTTATTGCGTATGAATATTGAATTTACTAGATTCTAAATTCATGTGTATAAAATTTCTGACTTTAATCCACTTGAGTTAACTTGAAAAATTGTCAAGAGTATAACTATATGCTTTAAATATTCGTATTTCACCTACAGCTTTATCGAAAAGTGCTGGTCTCGTGTCGGGGAGTCGAGCAACGGGAACGAGTTATCTGGAGTTTAGCATGTCCTCTTATAAAAAGAGCTAGCAAAGAACATAAAAATTTGATTTGAAACAGGCATACAGAATGAATAATAAAATCGATGAGGTTTTATTAACGTGGTAGCAAAGATGAAAATTAGTAAAATTACCCAAAATAGTTCGTTTTTTTCTCGCTAGATGACGTATGTAAACTTTTCAAATATTCTGTTCTTCCACGCAAGTTTTTTTTGTTTTAAATTGCGTAATTAATGTTGTAATCAGCTAAACTCAACTATGGTTATGTTTATCGTTACTGTGGTAGTTCCTTTCTGTTAAAGGGCAAATGCAGCCAACTTGTGGAAAAAAGTATGCTTTAGAACTTTCTACGCTGTTTCCGAATATGTACAGTGTCCCTATTTCAATTTTCTACCGTTTAGTCGCTAAAATCCAGTACCGGACTTCCCTATGGGCCAGTATGGCGACGAGCCACAGGCCCGGAGATGGAATAGGCCCGCTAAACTGCTAGACTTGACATGTTGATGAATTTTTTAAAGTATCTGGTAAACCCACTTTAGCTTTAAGCCATAGGCCCAGAAAGGGTCAGATCCGACCCTGCTAAAATCAATCAAAGTTTGGAAAAGGACGCGGCAACACCGCCTGGGTGGCGTACACTCTGATTGGTTCGCACCGCTCACGTGATCAGAACAGCCAACGAAAATTTGTCACGTCGTAGTAGCAGACGAATTCGTAATATTGTTTACTCCATACAACATGCTACATTTCTGCTAGTGTGAGGCGATACAATTTTTCATTGGCTGTTTTGATCACGTGACCGGTACGAACCTATCAGAGTGTGCGCCACCCAATCGGCGTTGCCACGTCCTTTTCCAAACTTTGATTGATTTTAGCGACTAAACGGTGGAAAATTGAAATAGGGACGCTATGTATGATCGGAATCGGCGTAAAAAGTTTTATAACATATATTTTCTCCAAGTTGGCTGTACTTGCCTTGAGACTATAGAATTCACCACTTATGGTTTACTTTTTGTGAAGTGCTGGGCGAATGCTAATTATCGGATATCCGCATTAACGTACGCGTCAATATTATGTGAATAAAAAAATGTGTTGTTTCAGTTTTCTAGTGCAGTTAGTTGTTGATTTCCATGGTAGATGCCGTTTAGATGCACCTGCGCTAACTTCTGTAGCAGACGCAAAAATGATAAATAGTTTTACTTCGTGCCGTTAGATGGCTCTGTATGGTTTCACAGTATTTATCGATTGCATTTATCGTAAATTGCTCTAACAGAGGCTGAAATTTCACTTAGGTGTGGTGCACTGTACACACATTACACTAATGGCCTCTAATAATTTTCCTAGTCATTTGATTTAGCGGCTCACCAGGTAATGACAGCAATTGGTTCGAACGGTAAGCTGCAAAACACTTACCACCATACTGTGAGAACGCTACAAGCAACAAGCGTTTCGGCCCCAGTGATACCTTCAGGTAGCCAATAATCTGGGGTAACAATCAATAGATTTTTCTCTTTTTCCAAGTTTTCGGGGTTCCAAAAGAGGGACAATTGAAGTTAATGACTGGGTGGAGAAGACTATCGAGTAGCACATAGCAATAAGAGAAACGCTTCATTTGCGGTTGTCGGCACATTTTCCGCGTACACAGAACCATCCAGACCTCCCCTGTTGAAGGTCCAAAAAAACCCAGGGGTTTAGGGGACCTTTTTTTCAGCTTGTCTCATATTGCACAAGTTAGTTTCCAACGTTCCCTATAAACTTTAAAGTTAGTTACAATAAAACCTTCAAAATTAACTTTACAATGAACAGCACCACGGAGCTATATTCGGACCACAATACGTTTCGTTAACGTCTTAATTAATCAGAATTCAACATGAATGGAAGTTGTTTAAAAGGAATCTGGTTTGGAATTGTATTTTTTAGTTGTATTTCAGCTTTTAATTGGCTCTGGTGTTAGGCGGTAAAGAGTAGGCGGTGTAGCCGTTGAGAGTAGAGTTGCACCAGGGGTATCGTTTTTCAGTGCCTGGTAGCCTGTTTTTTTAATTTCTTTCACACCCCTAGACTCGCATTTACCAAACGACCCCGTCTGACCTCACATGAAGGCATTTATGTTTTCTTTTATCTGGAAATTCAACTCCGTTTCACGGTCGGCTAACACTTCTGCAAATATTTTATCACACCAACCCGTTTTTCTGTTAACCGAAACAAAATACAACCAGCTCGTTAGGAACAAACTCAACTGAATTTTCTGTATCTTTATCGGAAATTTATTTTCTGTTCAGAAACGTAGAATCCAAGGGTTGAAGTTTCATTAAAACTGAACTGACAACGCTGTAAGATAAAAGCTGAATACTAGCAGACAATAGCGGGCGACTTTTTCCCAGCCGAAAAGGAGACTAGGTTGACATCATCTCTGCATTTTCTGGAAAAAGAGTCTTCTTACATCACAAAAAAACAAGTTTTAGAACAAATTTTCGTTTTGTTTAAGTGAAAAAGTGAAGTGTAACGTGAAGCTTTTTCTTCTCCAGTGCGAGAATCCTGGTCCGAGAAACTTCACAGAATTGTAACACGAATCTTGTCGGGATCTTTTCCAGATTCATGGCAGGAATCATTCTGTAGAATCGCAAGTTTTTAATTAGGTTTAATGAGAGGGTGTGGGTGATAATTACTAGGTGTAGAATCATGGCGGCGCCGTCGGTGCATTACTATGGCAACAGAAAAAAAATAGAAATCTCCGCCCACGAATTAGCGGTAGGTTTCGTTTTGTTTTATTCTTTTACTTTTTTTGAAAAGGCAAAAAGCTTCTGATGGTCCAAGTTAAGAAAATTTTCCAAGTATACTTTACGGACCCCTTGCGTGAGAAGTTAATAAGCAGAGCAATGGTGGAAAAGGCACGGTGATACTTTGAAATGTCTGACATTCCAGCACAGTGTTTTCCAGAGAATCTGAACGCACAGATAAACCCGATAGAAAAATCATGCGGTTGAGAAGCGAGCGAATAGGTAGCTGAAAACTAGCTTCCCTCTGAATAACTAGCTGAAGAGTAGCTGAACTGACTTTAGTTGTTAAACGTCAGCCATCTTATTAAGGTGTTGAATATTGCTTGACTAAGTTCTTGAGAGACCCAAACGTACGGAACCGTGTGAAAGTGGGCCAATTTCAAACTAACATCTAGCTGAATCTGTGGTGATCATGCACCATTCAGAGGGTCATTCTGCCATTTAACTAGCGCATCCTTTTTCTATTGGGAACATTCTATGGTACCTCCTGTACTCTTCGTTCAAGGCAAATATCATTAATTAATCAAACTTCATTGATTATTATTATTCTTTATGATCATTGTGGGACTGGTAGAATGCGTACGGCGGTACGGGGTTAGGCCTTTTTATTGTGCGTTTAACCTGTTGGCATTAAAGGTCAAGTTGAGGCGCGTGGGAAAGCAATGCATCCCATTAGGACTCGGCTAAAGAAACCGAAACCTAGAGAGAAAAGCAACACACAGACCACACAAATTTACAAATGAATCCAAACCCTCTCAATCCACCCCGTTACAAGTACGAGACATAGACATGGTAACGGATTGTCTTAAACCCTATAAGTGATGATAGGCAATCGCGTTTAAAGCTTAAAAAGGGCAGCAAATTAACTCGATTGCCAGTCAAACGTTATAATATGTCTAATAGCGGAGTGCGTGGCTCCTCGAAAAAAGGTCTTCTAATTGGCAGCTATGGAAAGCTTTCACAAGCGCAGACAGCCGTCCTTACCAACCCGATCATTGACAGGGTTCACAGTCAAGAGCGGTTTTTGGCCAAATAATCAAAAGAGCTTCTTCAAATACAGTCATTTCAGCCTTTAACCACGACTTTGGACTGGCCACGCCATCTTAACCTGAACAAATTCTTAATTATTTCCATCGCTTCAACAACACAATGGCATACAAAAGCCCAATAATCTTCAGATATTATTCCAGCCCATGTTGTCAGTATCTTATCGGCTATTATCGTACGTTATCAACCCATCGAAATTGAGTTAAGTTTGATAGGGTGCGGTAGCAGAGAACAGAACTGATCAATATTAAAAGATAAATTAAACATAGCTATGGATAATGAACTACTGTCAGTAAGGATCGTTATCCCTCTCTGCGGGGTTGTGCTCTCGGTAGCCGACAAAAGGGCAATTTCTACCCCCACTAGGCTTTTTTCTTCTTTTTTTTTTGGCCCTTCCCTTTTTCCAAAGAATCGGGAAAAACCGATATAGGAAAACGGCCCAGGATTCTGCAGGTAGCATGGGCGGACTTTTTTTTCAGCAACCTGTAATTTTGGAAAACGATGAAGCAAAAAAGTCACATAAAAGATAACAAATTCAACTGCCCGACAGGAAATAACTTGAAAATTCATGTTCCAATAATTTAATAATTCGACCTAGCGAATAACTAAATTTCCTGGTTTTTGTGTGGGAGTATCTCCTTTGCAGGTTATGTATCTGAATTTCAGTGAGCTATTTCAGTCATTTTTGGCCAAATATTCCAACTTTGGATGCCATTGTTTCATGCTACCGGGAAAACAATTTTCTCCCGGATATTTGAATTGCTAAAACACACTAAGCACGCGACAGTAGTTAACTTATTAGCATAAATTGAAAAGGGGTTGGCAAGAATTTTCTCAAAAATGTGGCAAATATGCCGATTCATCAAATCCCGAACCACAATGTCTCTGATACTTTTTGTATTAGTCACACACAACACTTGAAGTCTGAACTCTTAGGTGTGAAAGTCTTTTAAGATGTCTACGAGAAGAGAGGGGAGGGGGTCAACTTCGAAGAATGTTCATAGAAGTGCTTAGGTGAGCAAGTTAATCATAAATCCCTCAGACTAATGACACTGCCGGGTGAATTTTGGGTTTTAACTTTGCCAAACAGCGGGAGGTGCGCGGCTTTTGTTTTCTCATTCCCGCCGCTTGAACGGCTGGAGTCTAACAGACAACTGCAGGTTCCTTCCCCCCAACTCCCCCGGACTTCTCAAATCCCAGCACCTTACCCCACCTGCGCCCAGAGTCAGGACTCCTTAAAAGAATTCCACTCATAGGTTTTAAATACGTTTAGCAGTTCACAAATCCCGTTCGAATAGCTGTACAGACGGCGCTTTTCAGTACCTTGCATGTCAGGGGAACATAAATACTTGAGATGCATGAGCGAGGAGGGTCGATGGTGATGATAGTAGTTGATAACAATGATAAAACGTGGACAAAAAGACTTTAGATGGAAGGAATATTGTGGAGCTGAGACCGTCTTGGACCACGTGGAGCGTTAAGTCGCTGGTTACGGCAATTTCATTTCTAGTTATTTTTGTGTCGCCCGTTTTTTCAGTTTTTTTTTCCTCGGTTTAAGGGTCACGACTGACCACTTGACCGCAACTGGCCTCTTCTCAGTAAGCGGTCTAAACGAAACTGTCCGCGGCAGCAGGGTGCAAGCGGACACTTTATTTCCAGTAGTCCTCACCTTCTAGTCCTATACAAAATGGCTGACAACCTTTCGAAACAAAAGTCTCTGCATTTCTAGAAGATACCAGAAAAGACAAGGGGCTCACAACCTTCGAATTTAGCTTTAGCGATACCAGCGGACAGTACTCAGTACTGGAAACGAGTTCTTGGTTTTTTTTGTGCAAACAACCAAGGTGACCTAAATTTGCTTATTACAGGCATGTCAAACAAGTGACGGTAACACGAGACATGAATTCTAAATTACCGTATAGGAGTTGGCTTTAGTTAATAGTAGTTTCTTCGGCCCTTGAAAGCACATTAACCGATTCCCTACGAAAATGGCCAATTTTCTGGCTGGAGAATACGGCAAAAGTCTAAATTACTAGCTCCCCTGTGGTTTTTCATCAACTTTGCTTCCTCTCTTCTACTTGTAATCCATACACAAGCCTTCCCAAATTGAATATTGGCGCCCATTGTTTCGTTCTTGTAGTATCTTCAGGTCTAACTATCTTTTTGGGTAGCACGCGCAATTTAAGCTGACGGTATCAGAACACGTTGAACATTTCGGTATACTCGTATCAGTCGTATCATTTGAAAATTCAAATCGCATGAAGAGTTTTCCACAATCACATCCTATGGTTAATAAGAACATCAAAGTGCCTCACAGTTACATATTGTTGGTCATGGTATTCTGATCTCTTTGATACGGACTATGAAAACGATCTGCTACCATACCATGATATCTCTTGTGCTCCCATAGATAAATGCGCGCATCCTTTTCATATTTCACACCTGCATGGGTTACTGGTTAAGGACATTTCTATGAAGTATTTCTAAGTTATGCAAATTATAAACGGCGAGAAAAAAATTCTGAAAGATTCCAAGGGATTGCTTGATATTCAAAATATTTTCTCAGGAGTGTAAATGCCATTCTCTGCGGGAGCAATTATGCAAATGGCCGAGTATACAGCCCTTCTGTGAAAAACTGAGGAGATGCACTCTTCCCCTACTGCGGCGCGGAAGACCAAGAAGAAGAATTAACGACGGTGACAAAGTGACCTAAGGTCATTGGCTAGTCTCCACCAGGGGGTGAACCTTGTCTCCAAAACGGTGTCGGTCACAATATTAGAAGAAGGGCTCTTGTTCATGGATCCCAGATGAAAAGCTCACGCAGCGGGCAATCCTTCAAAACCAGTGGGAGATACTCGTATTTGCCCTTTCGCTTAGTTCATTTCTTGTTCTTAGATAGCAGGAAATCGGCGTTATGTACCTTGTTTTAGCAAGATAAGTAAGATTAAGTACGGGTGCTACATAATATACCGAAAATGCTGCTGAAGTTGTTACGCCTTGGATGTTTAGCAAATGATAACGTGCAGTGTACAGCCTGTCTTCGGTGGTATAGACAGGAGAACCTCTAACCGCTGTTATCCTTGTGACAAGTTGAAAAATGATATTGAGTAGCACAGTCAGGGGCAAATGGATTTCAACTGGTGGATGTTTCCAAGGGGTTTTGTAAAGCATGTTTTCGAAAGTGTTACAGCTACGCAGAAGAGTAGGGCAGAAACTGTTGATGGTTCGGAGATAAGAAATTAATGCCATTGCAGTACGATTGTAGAACAAACCTGATCTGCAGGATTAGGTGTCCGATGAAGGCGGAAGTTGCTGACCCCTTCTGTCGTAGTCGAGCGCGATTGCTGAAGGCGTGGTCGAGAACCCTTTGGTACTTGAAGGTATGTGAGAGACAAGAAGGCCCATGTTTTTAATGATAGAGAGGGAAAAAGCTATGTTTTTGTGAAGTTTTTGCTTGGATCTATTCAGAAAATTACAGGGCTCCTTTTTTAGGTTTCTTAAAAAGGGCTACAACCAAAGTCCCAGTGATTACGCTAATACCTTAATGTAGGTCTTCAAAAAACAAATTTCCATAAGAATAGACTTTGGCCACGTAAAAAACTGTCCTTTTAGAAGCGAAATTGCTGCAACGCCTCACACATTGGCTAAAAGTTTTGGGGAATCATTCCAAAATTATCATCTTTTAACCCGTCTGTTTCCGAGGAAACGACTGTTATTTCTGAACTCTACATTGTTATCATAGTAAAAGACCTGGCCCATCCTACTCGGACAACTTTTTTCGACCATAATAGGCCAGGATATTCAAAAATTAATTTGTCAGGTAAGGTCTTAAAACTGAATGCAAGTTAGTACATTGTTTTCACTTATATGTACCCCAAGTCTCGTATTATGTGATTCCGTCGTCCCGTCAGAAGTTTAACAATGAGATGACTATAGGTTATAAAAAACGATTCTTCCCTGATCATCCTGTTGTATTCTTTGAAAGTAATTTGTAGGACATTACGGTCTAAAAAATATCTAGAACACTTGTAGTAATATGACTTTGTGATAGTGAGCAACTGATCACTGAGATATGAAAGGAAGGATGGTATGTTAACATGTGGTCAAATGCGACTTTGGTGGATGCATACATCCAGGGCACGTTGTATCAAGAAACTCCAACATGATTCTGAGGGCCGATTCGTCATCAAATACCTGAACTACTCATGTCAAAGGTGGTATTCTTATTTATCAGCAGTACGCTCCATGTGTCGCGAAATTACCACTTCTATGGCTTGCAGAGAATGGCAGTAAACAACTAGATCAGTGCGTTTTTAACAGGTGCGAGCACCTGCATGAATAAATCAAAATCCTTATGAGTAAAGCACATTAGAGGCGTTCCTAGGATCAAAGTCGAGGACTATGCGATACAGCTGAAGAGAAGAGGCGAAGCTGTGCGAGCGTGAAACTCGGCGTGACAGAGAATGCGATACATACCGGTGTGAAAGATGATCTGCTGCGTTGAGAAACGCCTCCTTGCGGCGCGTGGCACATTTCAACCATCGTTAACTTCATTACTCCGACAAGATTCTTCACTTCTTCCAAAAAAACAACCAGCCAGAAAATTCTCGAAAGAATTCATAATCTTAGGAACAGTACACGCGAGATGGGCAAAACCACGGAACGAGCCCTAATAGAACAGAAGTCAACGGTAAAGTACAATAGCATTGTGAAAAAGGAACGAATGGTTGTCAACGTTCTTGAACTTGATATAAGAAGTACAGAAACCCACTATATTATTACTGGAGAAGCAGCTTAAATGCCTGAAAGAGGAAACAAACTATCTTGGGTGAGCATTCTGACGTATTCCGGGACAGATCTCCGATAGATAAAGGAGTGGCGATCCCTAAAAAAGGTATGGTCTCATACGCCTGGATAATTGCATATCCTGGTGGAAAAACACAAAAGCCCAACCCAGTCGCATGGAAAATTTTCTGAAAAAGGAATGCTCTCTAGAAATAACAGATTTGAGGTAATAATCAAGTAACACACCAATTATAAATTGGATGTATTTTTAAGCATATTTAAAGTAAAGTAACCTTTATTCTAATTCATATGGAACTTGGGTTCATAGGAAACGTTTCGCATTGTTTTTATTCTAGGAAGTGCGGTATCCGTTTATTGATGGAGGCTGGGACAAAATTTACCCCGTTTTTCTACCAAACTGTTTGACAAGCAGTTATTACAAGCCGGCTAATTGTATGCTGTCTTATTGAATATCCGCAGAGATGTTCCGTTTTCTCTTTTGTTCAACTTCTTCATGAAAAAACAATAGACACATTATAAGGTTAAGCTGGTCAAACTGGCAACCCCATATTATCAGTATTTCGCTATGAGTTATCAGTTCGTACAAACCTGATAGAATCGTCTCTGCATACTGACCCTAGTTGTTTTTTTTTGTCATTTGATGCGATTTGCTCCTTCAGCAAAGTCCCGAAACTTCTATTATCTCAGAGAGTCGAATTCACGTTTGCAGATAACTTATCTTGGAAAGTATAAAAAAAAAAAATTCTGGGGCGGCCGTGTGTTTTCAGACTGACAGTCAATTTCAATTGGAAAGGACACAAGGAGATGTACAAAACATTTTGTAAAAACGCAAGAGAATGGACTGTTGTATTAATAAAAAAAGAAACGTGGTATGCGCATCAGTGCATTCCAAGCGGCACATTCCATAATGGCTGCGTGCCGTATTATATGGGAGGTATGACACTAAACACCGCGCGGGATTGAATGAAAACAAAATTACAGAATTTCTCTTAGGATTAAAACTTTTTTTTTCACTGGGGTCAATTGGTTAGTCAATGTCCACTCCCCCGCTTCTTTAGAAATACCTCATAAACACTGACTTGCAGTTTATGGTTCGGAACATTAAGACTGCATACTTAGTTAACGCTGAAAACTTGTACTAAGGAGGTACTAGAAATTTAATTCTAAAGACCCGAAATTTATCATCGTGTTAACAATTTTAACTTCAGTATACATCATATATGTTTTCCGACTTAAGAACTTGGCACATCTTATATTTTCTTGCCTTATTGGAATTTCAGTTTCCTTCAGGTTTTTATTTGTATTTGGAACTGTACAGTCTGTCGAATTCAAGCGTTTTTCAATGCATTTTTTAAGAAATGACATAGGAATGTTTATGAGTCGTGTGCGCTTGGTCTAAACTCGTATCTCCGAGGTCACTGATGGGGCGAATGGAATGTGAGGAATTCGTGGCCACTGGCCACAGATGGCTCAAGGTTCCAATCAAAATGGTACCTGATGTGTCATATCTCTTCATCCCTTAATTAGTTTTCCTCAAGCTCGTCGTTCAAAAATCAAGCTCCAAATTGGATGATCACAGGCAAAAGTGTCTTGCTTTGTTAAATCATCACAATGCTTCAATGTTTAGAAAAAAAGTAATCAGCAAATTTGCGGTATTGAGAGCAGTGAGATGTCCCCATGACTTGAGATGATCTACTCCGAATGTTTTCATAGCTTCTTAACGTTAGCAAAGTCTACCACAGAACAGTGCTTAGTTAGACCTACTGAGGAAACAGATGTGGAGCAAGTAGATCGTAACACACGTTAACGTATGAAAAATGTTAAAATATGATGCAAACTGAAACTTATGGTAAAAGTGGTTGCGGAGGATTGACAACTTGTGCTTTGACTATAGCACTGGAACCTCGTCACGGCTTATGGTTACGGCAGTTGCAAACTTGTTGGGAGGGGGTAGATTGGCTGAGAGTTTTTGATCATCAAGTGTGTAGAACCCCACGATGTTCTTGATTAATTTCAGAGTGGCGTGCTTTCCAGAAGCAAAACTCCCACTGAGGATTCACAACATCATGGAGCCTAGCCCAGCACGATATTGACCTTACTCAACCAATCAACTCCACTTAGCTCCAGACTGCAGCTTACATCACGAAGAAGTTCTTCATGTCAACTGTACCATATATTCTCATGTGCCACTTGCGGATATCAACTTCTTATATGCTAGCCCACTCGTGCAAGGGCGCCCATAAAGTATACGATATGTTATGATCAACTCTTAACAAAGCTATGTTGCGCTGGGAACCATTTACAAGTTTCTGGAAGTCAAGAGGGAATGATTCTCGATAGCCACAAACCCCCTGGATATGACCTATCAAAAGCTCGATGATTTGTGGGTGCTTTTGGCCATAATAATTAACTACAGCTTCGGTATGTATGGAAAATGCGCGTGGGAAAGTCTTGTGAGGCGCACGTGGAAAATTCCGGGGGTCCGCAGCATTCAAATATTGCGATACACCTGCGCATGTATCACTTTGCCATTTGCAGCGATCAAAATAAAAGAACATGCTATATTTCTTATCGCATCGTGCGCATTGGACGTCGTGTATTTTAGATTTCGTGATGCGGTAAGGTTATTTTGAAAGTTGCGCACCCTTGCACGAAGAATTCATCATCAAGTGGTAGATACGGCAAGGAATATAGGGGGAACAGGCTGGCCCATTGCAATTTTGGAGGATGAGAGATTGAGCTCAATGAAAGTGTGGTCCAAATGAGAGGAACGACCACATGCTGCGCCTGAAAAATGTTTGACCATTCGTGCCTTACCGGCATCTCGTCTCTCTCTCTCTCTCTCTCTTTCTCTTTAAATGTTTTGTACTTCTGAATCTACAACCTTTCTTTTCTATCGTATAGGTAGACATTTACTAATACGTAGACACTATTACGTATTACGATTACGTATCACGATTACGTAGACACTCTGGTTAGATATGCAGTAATGGGAGTAGCTATCCTGTACTTCATATCACAGAGATACTTAAGCAAAGAAAATTAAAAGGGGTACTAAACGATGCTTATTTTGACGTAACAAAGCTATGCAATGGAGCAACGAAGTAAATATTTGGATACAAAGTTTTTTAGATTCACAAGCTTCAGTTAAACTGTTGTAAAGACATAAGTGTATCTAAACTTTATCTACATTTTCGAAGGACAAATATAATTCAAACGCATACATTTTTGGAGCAGTTCAGTAAAAACAAGAAGAAAAACAATGAAATATTCTCCATGCGAAGCACCCTGCTGTGCGTCATTTTCGAGGCAGACAAAAACCTCATTATGATGTTCAGTCTGGCTGACGCTATGATTTCTATTATGGTCCAATTAAGAAAGTATTCTCTGCGGTCAGGAGGCTCTTTTAATAATTCACATCAGTTGGTTTCATCAACTATAAAATACCAAAGTAATATAAATTAAAAATTGTTTCACAACGAAATCCCCGTCTTTCGTAGAGCGGGAACTGAAGAAACTTGTGAAGAGTAGTGGTTAATAAAGATCGTAAAAAAGGAATCTATCAGAACACGAGCATCATGAGTGAAGAGATTGAATGTACAGGCTGTCTCAAGTTTATGGTATGTAATTGTCTTGATTCGCGACTAGTACTAAAATCATATATGATAAAATGGTAGAATAACGCGGATCTAGCTACCTTTAGGTATACTAGCACCAGCGAACATTTGAGGTAAACTTCCAGCCTGCCAATGATCTCACCTTTTGAATCTAATGGACAATATTCGACACTTTTTTTTAATGAATCTGAAGGCTTTTAACCAAGTAGGTTATCTTGCGCACTTGTATTGGTATCCGGGTAAAAATTTAAATTCAGTGTTCGCAAATTTCCTCATGTCGATCACACATAGTAATAGTTTGATAAAACTCGGAGCATCCAGCCATCCTTTAAGAGTTTAATTGTGTATACTGTAATACCTATAGGGTTGGTGGCATGTATTAAACGATTCAGTTCTTTACAAAATGAGGTAACTACAAAAGTAAATGCCAGGTATTAATTTGTATGTCAGTACACGTTTTGCAAAGACCAAACAGAAGTAAAGAATTAGTCTGGGTACTAATACAGCAGTGTAAGACATCTCAACTCGGGGGCGTGAAGTAAGAAACGCTGAATGGCATAATTTCATCACTCCACGCTCGTACTCCATTTTATGTATGTTGAAGCTGAAAAACGTAATTCTTCAGTGGACATGTGAAGCAATTTTGGCGCTCTTACAGTCTGTGTATAGCTAAACAGAAAGATACGCAAAACATGAAACGCTGGATTTTTATAAACGACAAATTGGATGAAGTGACTCCGTGAGCAAGCGAAATTCATCAAGAATAAAAAAAATCCTTGGTCAAGAAATGCCAATTAAAAAAGATCGAGAAGCAACGGACCAAGACAGTCTCAATTTATAAACTTGAAGCCCGATTAAAGCAAATATAGATACAATTTGAAACTTTAATGGTGCTTGAAGTTGCTACATAAACAAGAAAAAGATACGCGTTAGATGCAAAGGTCTTTTTGAAGGCGTTTAACATAAAGCTTTGGTCATTTTCATTTGATTCTGGGATATTTTGCCCATGTACTTGCATTCCAAACGTCATTTTTTCGGTCATTATTTAAAGAAAAGCAGAAAGAAAGAGAGAGAAAGAGAGGGAATAGGGAGAGGAAGGAAGAATTGGATAGCTCCCTGAGGGCCTCCTGAAACTTTCAAAGTCAAAAGCCTCGCGGTGTAGCGGAGGAAAGGAGGTGAATAAGAGAAGACAAAGGAAGAATAACTGACCACCACTTCTGAATAGTAGGTAGCCATGTGGGTCGGCCGTTGGCGTAACCTGGACCTCCTTGCCAGCGCAGGGTGGAGAGGATTAGCAGAAGACGGTAAGGGTTGGGACCGAAAAGGGAAAAGGGAGGTGGGCTGAAGAAAGCAAAATAAAACCTTGGGCATGTCGCCCGCAGGGATAGTATGTGTACAGCATGTGCAACAAGTGGCAATCGAGATAGCGTGTCCGTTATATGGTTCCCCACTAGAGGGTAGGGAGGGTTGGGTGGAATTTGCTGGGTTCCGTCCATGTTTGAGGAAGGTGGTGTGCTGTTGCACAGGAGGCAACAGGTAGCTCGATAGGACAGTCTGTTGCATTGCGTCGAGACGAATTCACGCTATCGGATGCATGTAGCATACACGAAGATAATCTTTTAGTAAAGATACTACTCTGTGCTACGACCTTAGTAGGAAAACATTTCGCAAGAAAGTAAACTAATAACTTTTATTAGGTTGGAAAATTATTTTAGCCTTAATGCGATACAGGGTGTTCGAAACATGTGTGGTTTCTGTTTTTAGAGCTAATAAAAAGTTATTATTTTTAAGATAGCCATCATTAGTTATGGAAACAGAATATCAGGAACTGGTTTATCCGCAGCGTTTCGTTGTACTTTACGGTTGGAGCCGAAATATACTAACTTTTGGTTTTGTTACACAGGGTGCCCTAAAACTAACTTATGGCCACAGTTTGCTTCTCTTTTTATTTTTGCAGAGCTCTCTCAGTCTGGTAATCAACGCTCGTAAATCATCGAAATGTCAGAAAAATTTGAAGATATGCAGAGGACGGTTGTAGGGAACTTGGGTTCACATTCTTCGGGTAACCCGCTCTTGTTACAATCTGCGGGAAATTTTGTAAATCACTCGCGCCATCCACCAGCCCAAGTCAACATGAGTTACCCAGTAGGCCTGTTACCAAGCGGCAATGGATTACGTGAGGCATCGGCTTTTCACCCTGTCTTGCCTCTCCATAACGTGGGCCTGCTCCCCTTCATATCTCGTTCTAGCGCTGGTAACAACGAAGAGGCTTCGCGGTCAACCAGGGAAGAATTAAAAAGTTCTTTTAACTATCCTCGTCTGCCATCGAAGACTCCTGGTTCTCGAGGTTCCGATAAAGAAGAGAAGAAGCAGTCGAGTGACCCATCCCTGTCCACACAAACCAGGCAGTCACTAGAATTCTCATCATTACCATTTTCAAAGGCTGCTTCACCTTACTTGGCCAAGCCAGCATTCCCTGTATTCCCTCATTCAGCATTTAACTACGACAGCTTCCCTCCTGTTTTTGCAGGGCGCTTTGATCGACGGCTTTTGGAGGAATCTTCCTCTACTGCGACAGGAGTTGCACCTGGCCGGGCACCCCGTCCAAAGAAACAGTTCATTTGCAAGTTTTGCAGCAGACAGTTTACAAAGTCCTACAACCTGCTGATACATGAAAGGACACATACCGACGAAAGACCATACTCATGTGATATCTGCGGTAAAGCCTTCCGCCGACAAGACCACCTTAGAGACCACAGGTAGGCGGAATTTTAACTTTCCGTTATTCCAGGCGTCTAAAAAACCCTTTGTGCACTGAGTAACATATGCTGTTGGAAAATTCTTGCTCCTTTTCTGCAAAGCAGTTTCGTAGGAAAACCACGTTACATGCTAGAGTAATAAAACTGAAAAGTTACTACAAAGGGCTCGAAAGTGCGTCACTGGCGTCAGCAGCTAATAGAACTTCCAACGAAAGGAATCCGAAATGAAGATTATCGTTTCTTGTTCTGAGCGTAGTACCATTCAGTGCCACGAGTGTCCCAAGCACATGAATCAGAAATACCCTGGAGCGCCTTTTCGGGAGTACATGCAGGAGTGAAGCTACTATGGTGACAAAGGAAAGGGACAAGCACAACCATTTTGTATTTTATAACAGAATATTTTACTTCCAAGTGCTCGGTTCCCGTATCCGTTACTTAATTATTGAGATTTAGGGTTTACAAATTTTGAATTATACTGTTTTCCAACTCATAAGAATGAAGATGTAACTGCAACATTCGTTTGGTGACTGACAGTAAACTCAAGAGTCTCCTTCTACGATCCAATATATTAGGAGGAAAAAAAATTAGGCACCGAGTTCTTCCCACGTCATCAACGCCCACGGCTAGTTTTAAGCTGGGCGTCACCTTCTTTCCTTTTTCTTTCCTTTTTCTTCCCTTTTTCAATCCCCTCTTCTTTGACTGTACCTTTTAACGTTTTTCCTTGTGTGCAGTTTTGTTCTCTTCAAATAAGCTTCTCGCAAACAACACACGATCTTTTCTAAACAGAAACTGAACCTCCGGGACTCGAGTAAATGCGTTTGTTTTGAATTTGACTTTCAACAGGTACATTCACTCCAAAGAAAAGCCGTTCAAGTGCACAGACTGCGGAAAAGGATTCTGCCAATCGAGAACTCTTGCAGTACATCGAATCCTTCATCTGGAGGAATCTCCTCACAAATGTCCTGTGTGTGCAAGAAGTTTCAACCAGAGATCGAACCTTAAAACTCATCTCTTGACGCATACTGACTTGAAGCCGTACGAATGTAATACGTGCGGAAAGGTGTTCCGAAGAAACTGCGACCTAAGACGCCATACGTTGACTCATGCTGTAGGAGACAGTGAAGTTGATAGTGGAGATATTCTATCGCAACCTTTAGCGGCTGACACACGGCCAGGTATGCTATCAATTTACAACCATTTTGTAACCATGTTTAGTACACACTTAAAATTTTCAGGGCGTTCGGGTCATGCAGAACCTTCACGACACTCTGACCAAGAGAAACAGGTCATTCAAGGGCCTTTTGTGGAAGATCATCCTGACCTGGGTAGCGAAGACTCCGACTCTTGCGACTCTATCATAACCGTAACGTCATCACCAGTTCCAGCTCTATCGGTAGCTACTCTACTTAAACAAGCGGAGACCTCCCTAAGTCCTGGAATGCCACTTCAGTCTCTTCCTCCGAAGTCTCCATACGAAGAAGCAAGAATTCAACCTCAACATGTTCAACCGATACCGAGGTCGTCTGGATTCAGCATCGAGGAGATTATGAGGCGCTAAAAAGCCGCCCAGGAATTTTCGTCAACTCCGGAAAAGATTTTATCACCGATCTCAGCCGGAACTATTTGCAGATTTTCTTCGCAATTTCTGTGATACAAGCGCTCAGAAGTAAACAGACAAATTTTTCAATGAATTCCAAGTGCGCGGGTTTAAATCATCAACATATGGAATCCATAGAATTCTTGAATATTTGTATATATCTCTGAATACAGTCTTGATCTTATCCCCTGAACATGTTTACTCCACTGTTGCGAAAAATAATTGGCCGTTTGCGTAGTTTAATGACCTTAGTGTGAAGAGCGACAAGAAATTGAAAAGCTGAAACTTATTCTGAAATGTTTAAAAGTAATTCTAGATCGTCTAAGGAAAAACGATTTGCCCTGGGAAGCTGAAGTGAAAAGACTCAGACGAGTTTGTAACCAAGTAAAGGGCGGTTCTTTTTTCTTTTGGGGCTGAGTATATTGGAAGGGGGACATAAAAGCGGCGTATTGTACCATGACGACTAGTTTTTGGAGAAGAATAGTTGAGTTGGATATCGGACGCCCACTTTTCTGTCGGAGTCCTTTAGTAAAGTGCGGCCACACTTCATCAAAACCGCGTCAACCGTTGTTCCCTTTCTCTGCTCCTTTATGGCTTCTGAATACCTGCATCTTTCCACACTTTAACGAGCACAATCACCGCACCAAACCACTGACAACCACACCCTATCATCGAGCCCAACCAATGGCATGGAAAAAATGTTATGGGAATCAGGCAAGGGGTCTCGAACCAAAGGAAATATTCATTTGATCTGGTTAAGCATGCTAAGTTCTCTTACCGACTACCAGATTCCATCGGATTCTTGTTATCGTATAACTAAGAACTTGATTTTTCCATCACATGTTGTTAAGAGAGAGAAATCTGAAGTCTATGAATCTTGAAGTGTCCGTGTTCATTAAACCACGACCAATAGGTGCACACAAAAGACCCTATGGACTCGATCCCAGTGTTGCCAAGTTCTTTTACAGAGAATACCCCCGCAGAGTGACCGCGAAGTTCAAGCATAGACCAGAAATCAACACGACTATTTCGGTCAAGATTCTCACAAAAGAAACTCCCCATAATGGCTATTTGCTTGGAGCTGATGGCGCTGAAAAAGCCGTGCTTTTGTACACGATAGGTCAACAATAAGTACTCTTCAGCTTTTATAAACTTTCGACTCGACACAACAAGTCTATAAAAGAAAAAAAGGTTTTTGTAATGGAATGAACCTTGATCGACTTCAAAAGACTCCCTTTTACACTGAAAATTTAGTTTCTGGGATCATTTTCTCTGTCTCCCCTCTCCCCACCAGGTTTTGTAATTTATCGTCAGCTTTGAGATTTATCTCAAGCATTGACAGTTTTGGGCATACTTTATGTACTTTTAATTCCCCGTAATTGGATGGCGAAAAATAATGAATCCGAAATGTCGATGCACGTGCGCTGAGGTTTCTGTAGAAATGGGCGTTACAGAACACCTAGGAGATTGGCAGTTCCATTTCGGTTTCTTTTAGTCTTCTGTAGCTTTTCACGGTACGTATATAAACACCGAAGGATTCTGCTGTCTTGTCACTTTAATGCACCTTCTCCTTAAGATATTCTCGAAACCACAGCTAAATATTGCCCCTTCAAAGAACTGCTCCTGATTTGACTTTAACTTGCCATTTTCTTCATCTCTCATGCCGATCTTGTTTGTCCTATAAACCCGTTGGAGCTGTTAAGAGAGTAAGTGGGTATACAAACCTTAAACAGGATTACAGTTTCAAGATCATAATATTCAACTCGTTAAGAATACACAGCGGTATATACTTTTTATGCTGTCACTAAAACCATCGTGTTTGCGACAAGGAAGAGTTAAGGGGATGAAATGAGAACACATCAATGTTTACAAGTAGCCGAATGGTTCAAATATACTTAGGACGCAAAGCCGTAACTGCTTAACCATGATATTGGGTTCTCGTTTGAGTAAAGTGACTAGCAAGGTCGCAAATCAATCGAGTAAACAGTTTTCTTACGACGCTAACAAAAGCTTCACGGAAGCTTTCCAATTCATATAAAAAAATAATAATGTTATAGTTTACGAGTGTACGTGGTTCGCTGTCCTTCATTTTCCAATAGCCGAAGTGGTTGTGATCCCAATCCTAGAAAGGTTTCACGAACTTTTAACTGATATCTACAATGCAGTAAGGTATGAAACAGAAATTCGATATGATTGGTCATGAGGGAAGTTTTCATATAGAGGGAACAAATCTTGATAACATGAGTTAGCACAATACTTGCGTCAGAAATATCCATAGATTAGTTTGTCCCAATTGCAGTTTATTAGCTTCCTTATTTCAATTTTCAATTAGCCCAATTCATTTTTAGTTTTAATGAGTGTTGGAATGAAAGTGAATCCTCAGATGTCACTTCCAAATTCTTGGGAAATACACTTGCATTGACGTGTCAACTAGGTGCCGATTTATTACGCACTACAGAAATCTTAAAAATGCCATTTCCTGTCATTTTTTGCGCCAAGAATGGAAAAGGAACCTAGAATATGTGTGAGAAAGCTATCAGGTGAAACTTTCGTTTTTTAAATGTTTAAACTATTTGGGAGACACTAAAGGCGGTGATGTAAATAAGACCCTGTTTCCTGCTATGACACATGGTACTGAAGGTCCCGCAAAAGCAAGGTTATCTCTGGTTCTGTAAAGCCTTGCACAAATATGGCTATAATCACCAGATAACGGGGTCTATTTCGCATGCCCTTTGAAGTCACCTGCCGCGCTAGCTAAACAAGAATTGGATGTTAAACGTATTGTCATAAACGAAGTTTCGATATGATAGCTGAGCGCGTCTCTTTGAAGAAGAGTTATTTTGCGTGCATCAAAAGATAGAAGATCCTTAGCTTTCAACTAGAATATATTCTGTTCGGGATTCACTATTAGGACTAGAGACAAAAATACATAAAGCTCAATTATGAAGGTAACTAATTCGGAAACGCGTTTTGTTCTGTTATGACCATAAACAAGTAAATCTTTTAATTCTAAAGTTATCTAATTAGATTTTGTCCGACTCAGAACAGGCATAAGAATAACTTAGGAAGAAAAAAATAGTTTATTGAAATGGTTGACAGAGAAATCGCATGAATTTGGAACTATGCCGAATCCAGCTCAGCAGGAGCTTAGAAGATGGCGCCATCGTAAGGAAAGCGGCAGTGGCTTAACCACTTTGTAAGTGTGCGCGGGTCTGTGGCTGCAATAACAGTGGCAGCAGCATACAGAAAGCTGCTGCTCTCTGATACTCCAGTGGCTAAAATGCTTCCATGAGCCTGCCCTCGGTTAGGCAGACGACCAATGAGCGGAGCAGGAAACCGTGCACCTCCGCTGGTCAGCATGCCGCTTTTTCTATGACTACCTCAGCTCCTGAAGGTACGAGTTCAGTTTGGTAGCTCAAGTGGCAGCAACCACACACCAGAAAAGTTTCTTACCTGCGCTGAAATTTCCAGTGCATTTGGTTTGCATTTCAAGCAACTTCAATTTTTTTTCTACGCTATCTAACTGTGCAGAGTTCACAAGAGCTCTGCAAAATTTGCTGCAAATCACCGGCTAATGGACAGAGGAGTTATTCAACATCGTCCTAACGTGGACTCGAAGGCTGCTGCTTCTTTTGGAAAGGGATCTGGTGAGTTCGCATTCTTAAATCTTTGGGAAGCATTCACTTCCCATTCAATTTTGTTCCAACTCACTTCCAATATCATCAGCTTTTTAGACATCAACTGATTTTGTGCATTTCTTACAGGTTTTGCTTCTTTGTGTGATGTTGGTACCCCTTTATTGACTCCTCCACTAACTCCAACAACTGCCGATCTGAGCAAACACCACAAGTTCACATTTGAAACAAGCACAGCTCGTATTTCACAAAGTGTAATGGAAACGCCCCCCAAATCCTTCGGTAGTGTACCTGGCATGATTCCCCCTTTCTTCATGGGAACGATGCATATGGGATTTACTATACCCGCAATGCAACTACCGATCCAGGCTGTTACTTCTCGCGAGCCTTCTGCCTTTCGACCGGTTGCATTTGGTTCCCGCACTCCAGATCCTCCAGCAACTTCTACAGCGTCGTCGCCTTTTCCCACAGCACCAGCTCTAAACGGTGGACATAAGGTAAACAGTTCGTGCCAGAAAACGGACCCTTGTGAGCTGGCTCAAGATTATTCAACCAAGAAGTCTGATAACAAGGAAGAATTTCGGCAGCACATCACGAATTCTAGCCCTACTGTCATTCACCAGAATCCACAGGCCATGCTAGAAGCGGCTGCCATGCTTCAGGGACTGCAGAACCGCATTGATCTTGCGCAACTGGCCTCGCAAGCGACAAAATCTGCCAAACCAGAAGATGCGGCGCAGACAGCTATCAGACTCCAAGCCCTTCAGTCACCCTACGGACTACCCTTGTTTATGGGACCATGGCTTCGTGGCGGGGTGCCACCCTTCTACGCAACGCAGTACGACCCTCGGCTATTTCGTGGACCAGGTCGAGCTTCCCGACCAAAGAAGCAGTTCATCTGCAAATTTTGCAACCGCCAGTTCACCAAGTCCTATAACCTCTTGATCCACGAGCGGACACATACAGATGAACGCCCCTACTCGTGTGACATTTGCGGGAAAGCCTTCCGTCGTCAAGATCACCTTCGGGACCATCGGTAAGAATTGATTCTTCAAATTCATAAAAATTTCATTTTGCTTTTTCTGCGAAAACGAGTTTATAATTTTCCTTTGTTTTCTGAACAGTTATATCCACTCCAAAGAGAAACCATTCAAGTGCACGGATTGCGGAAAGGGATTCTGCCAGTCGCGCACTTTGGCCGTGCATCGCATCTTGCATCTGGAAGAGTCTCCACATAAATGCCCCATTTGTTCGCGTAGCTTCAACCAGCGGTCCAACCTGAAGACGCATCTCTTAACGCACACCGACATGAAGCCGTACGAATGCACGTCATGTAAAAAAGTGTTCCGCAGAAACTGTGACTTGCGACGACACATTCTTACTCACTCCGTGGGAAGCGAGGGTAACATTCGGCTTACCTGTGTTCAGGGAGTTGATGATGACGAAGACTTGGATGATGTTGACGTCGAGGGTGAAGATGTATCTTCGCCTGCTAACTCAGATGTCGATATGTCAAGCACGGAGGAGAAAAATGACTCCTCGGCGAGTCAGCCAAAGAAAAGCGGTTTTTCCATTGACGATATCATGAGGCGTTAATTGAATTCTGTACACTAGCTTTAAAGGAAAATTTTGTTCTTGTTTGTATATAAGGCATGTAATACGGGTGTCCAGTGATCTCCGTAATTTTCTGAATGTATTTTGTCTGCAAACCGAATTCGTTGTGCCATATTAACAACACGTCAACACTAACATTCTTGTTCTTTTACCCAAGAGTAATTAAGAAATAACAACTCTGTCACTTCTATTTACTGTAATCCGAACATGTTGAGGAGCACGAAATAAAAACTTCTATCAAACGAATCAAGCCGCAAGTTTTATGCGTTTATAACGCCTATATTTTTAAATATATGAGCAAGAAACGACTTCAGGGATCGTAAAGCGCAGCAGCCCCCAACAAAAATTATCCACGGGTCAACCAGTCGAAGCCAAAATATCTTCACGCTGTAAATTTCAAAACCCACCAAGAGCCCAACTTTTACTTCATACGTTCGTTACGTTTGAAGTAATTCATAGTATTACTTTGGTTAGGGTATCGCAGGAGTTCGCCGGTACCAACATTTGGTGCCATTCATATGGATTACAAATATTCTCGCTGTTTACAGGGAGAAAAAAAGTTCCGTAGGTTTTCGTATAAATGGAAACAAACTAAAAGATTGACATAATCTTGTTTGGTACTGCTATTCATATAGACCCAACGAGCAAAAGAAAATTCAATACAGTTTAAAGGAAGGGGAATTTTAAGACCTCATATTGTGTTTTTCGCTTGTTACACCGAAAATAGTGAAAATAAGTATTCAAAGGCTTCGAACCCCAAGAAACATTCACACAATGGGAACATGAGAAAATCTCCCCCATCCAAGCAACACTACGCGGGGGAAAACGGGGGAGAATCCTTGTAATCCTCGGTTACAAAAAACCAACAAGTATCAACAAATTTTCTCCTGCCTTTGTAAGACGTAGAAAATTCCATTCACTTGACAATAGAGAATGTTAGCAAGAGAAAACAAGTTGGAATACACCAAAATTGCCCAGACGTGTTGTACATTGATGCAAGCAAAGTTTTGAGAAACTTCGCTAAACTGTATTCTATTAAGCAGACGTACTATTGTTCAGCGAGAAGACCACCTACGCGAAGGTGAGTCTCAATTGTTGTATTCTGAAGTGCCGTCATTTTGTTGTCCGAATCCATGGTACCAGGGTGATGGATAATTCTCTAAATAAGGTATAGTTTTGGCTCAGCGTGCACAGCCACCCGAGCCGACTTGGATTAGGTAAAATCAAAAGACGTGTGTAACTTGTAAAAGCGGAGCTTCATCAATAATAATAGTGGTAATCATCATCAATAATCGAGCGCGGTATGGCACACGACACTGGAACCACAAAACCTGCGAGAATCTCCAATTTCCAGCCGCGTATATACATGTCAGAACCAATGGGATCGTGAGTCACGACTCCTCAGCCACATTGAGAAATTATAACTTTCCTGACAAGGTGTTTAAATATTGACGAATTGCAAGAGTCTTGCCAAGATCGCACTGTCTCGCGCCCCCATATGCGCCACAGCAGGTCGATACGTTCCCACGATCATCACCTATGCACCCCTAACCTCCCGACGGGTAATTCTCGTACCCGTCCTGCTTTCATTCACAAAAATCCCCAAGAATATTGCTCTGTCTTACAGGAATTCCCATCAGTAAAGCGAATTAGATATATTAAATATTCTCGGTGTAAGGTTGCCACTCATATAATTGAGGTTTAGATGTTTAGTTGCAACTGGAACAAATATGTCCGCTTTCAGGGTATGTTTTCCTTTTGAAATTACTGACCGTGTTGAGATCATTTGCGCGTGGGTCTATCATCATTAACGCAGAACCCTTCATCCTTGTCTGATAGAGCACACGAGAAATTCTTGTGAAATTCTTTACGGAGTTGCCAGACAGTTCCTAACACAGAAGAAAAATAAGTATGTTAATCAATCTGACCAAGAATTTGTACAAATGCTTAAATGGACTTTTCCAGGTATTCGACTACGGTATAATTGAAGTGTTTGCAGTATACAGATCAGTAATTTGGTATCATGGTACTATATCTGTATGAAAGAAAGAACGTAAGCAATAAGTTCTAGCAGAAGTTTGCTTGTTCGAACATCCTCTGGCTAGGGATTTCTTTATAACTGGGAAAGTTACTTATGATTGCCACTATGTGTATGAAAAGCTTATCAATACTTGCTAAGGAATAGTTTTGGATAAAATCGTGCATTACAGCAAACTTTCCGTTTCAAATACGAACTGACTAGTTTTGGGTCCTGGAAAAAGTCTGATAAAAATAAAATTAAAAGGGATAGGTCGATGAGTTATTGAGTAAGATATACGCGTGAGGAGTCGTGTTGAGGCGTATCCATTGTCGCTGTCGTTTTGTCAAAAGGCGTGTGCTTTAACGTCCTTTCGTTTTAACATTTTCTTTTTCACCGTCTAACAGGGGGCTTCGAACTCCGTTAGTTTCCCACAAGTCCCAAGCTCGCGTAAACCCAGTTTGAAAACCCCTGTGCTTTTATTGTTCGGTGGTTTCGTGAAAAGTTGCACGGCAAGTGACGACGTCAACTTGCAGGGGTCCCCACTTGAATAAAACTCTTGTGGCGCCAACAGTTAACATGGGACTTGTCCATTGCACAAAATACCATCCCATCATAGTTTTCTTTCGTCCCCAGACTTCACATTTTCTTCCTTCTTCGTACTCATACAGTTAGTGATACCACAAGGCTGATTAGTTTGGTATAAGTGACAAGAGCATTTTCTAATCGTTCAATTATTTCTCAGACGCAGTCAAGTCCTTAGAAGAAAATCCTTTAAGTCGCACTCGAAAGTAGAAAATCTAAGCTTCCGGGAGGTCCGCAAGAGTCTCTTCAGCTATTGTCTGGTCTTGTAAACGCCACAAGTATTTACAGCCCGTGCCAGCATAACACAATCTCTTATAGCCCTCATTTTGTCTCCTTTTACCTTACCTTCTGCTTTCAGGAGGGAAAACTTTTCTTGAAAAGAAGGGGACTTTATTTTCACTAGTGTTTTTGCCTTCTCGACCGATTTATGAGCTCTTTACCTTCTCAGTCTTGATGGCCGCTTATCAACGTGGTTTAGACCAACTTCTGGTTCTTCAAAGAGTTTTTCAGGTAAAGTAGCTCTACAGTCCCTAAAATAGTTCCAAGCCACCCAATAGTCGAGAGTAGAAAATCGGAAAGAGAAAAGTTTTCTTACAAGATGGCTTTAGTCAAAATTTCCCAAATCAGTAACAACCGATCCATATAGTTAACACAGTTCAGAATCTTACGGCTAGTTACGAGCTCATAATGAAAGGTTTTGTGTGCACGTATTTGGAGTTAATAGACTGTGGCGGCAGAAACTGAAACGTTTCTACATCAGTTGAGGCTAGAGAATAACGACTACGGGGTGCAAGAAAGGTTAAAAGAGGTCAAATATTGAAAGAGGCTCTGAAGAGCTGAATATGGCGTCGAATCACGAAAACCAATTAACAAACGTACAGAAATTACGACGACGGCGGCTTTTCTTGGTTGTTTAAAAGGGTCTGCTTGAATCTCTTTATGCGTTTGGTTTTTCATTTGACTTAAACGTACACCAGCGTTGCAGTATTTACCGTACCGGACAATGCTAAATAAGCGCCACGCTTCGTCACAAGTGAAAGCCTTGTATGAGGTCTATAAAAGTACCTCAATAATGGCCGTCTTGATATCGGGGTCTCAAGATAACGACTCTCATTTGTACAAGCCCTGTACATTTTGAGGAATAAACTGTTTTGTCTTGAACGTAAACACCGTTTTCATTGTGTTGCTTATAGATGCAGAAGAATGAACTGTAAAAAGTCTTCGAGAAAGTTATTAAGTTTGACCCGCCTTTGGAGGTTCTAATGATTCAAGCGTCTATGATGATGAAACTGAAAAGTGGGCAAAATGCATCGTCGATTGATGATGAATGAACAGTTAAGAGCAGGGTATGTAGAGGCTGTACAAAAGGTGCTAGGTACAACTAACAAGAGGTTACAGCGGCTCATCCGTCTTCTTACGCCCAGGACAAAAGATGGCCCCACATTTGACCTGCTGCCAGCACGTGCATTGATCTCACATGCGCCAATTAATCAAATACCACACAGGCTAATTGCATAATCTATGAAAAGCTAGAGAAATATTCAACCCAACAATGTACTTCTAATCATCGGGTCATTACATTATTACTTATAAATTACTTAACGATGATAACATATGCAAAATATCAAACATGGGAACCAGAGTGACTGATCTGTGAAAAGTGAAATTGACTAAAAAAAGAACAGAATTTTATCTGATAATACATCAGGAAATTGTTTCTCTTTCGGGCTCCTTTGTATTTCGATTCTCGTTCAAATCTATCACGAAAGAAGAAGAAGAAGAAGAAAAAGAGAAAAGGTAAATAAATAGGGAGGAATTCCGATCTCTCGTCGCGTTTTGTGTCAATCGCTTGTGTCACTTCGCATTTACTTCTGTCTGGTGCCTCCCGTAAGTATACACACGATTAAACACGAAAAATCGTTGAATGCAATACATCCGTAAGAACGGGGTCAAGAGCACCGCAAAATAATACAATCACTTGTTGATAAAACTGTTAACTTGTAAATGAAAGTTGTGAGAGAAGGAAACCAGGTTATAAATCATTTTTAATTCCGCTGTACAAGTGGTGCAACAAGCCTATTAGAATGTTTTTACAAGGTTTTTTCACCAGTTCAAACAGAAAGAAAAACATTTGTAAACGTTTCGTGGTCTGGTCTTTGTAATTTATTTCCTGGTTATCTTTAATGAAGCCCTTAATCAAAGCGATCGTCAAACAATGATTATAGGTTAGTCGTAGCCAACTACTTAGTAAGGGACGGTCTCAAATGACAGAAATATAAGCAACTGGCCCTTATAGTTTATGACCCAAAGGCTTGAGTCGAAAAAGTTCCATGGGGTCTGCGACTTTTGTGTTATCTTGCCGCAGTTTAGTTATGATAACAGCACTGTTACTGTTACTTAATAACCCTGAATTCATTATTGAGTGTGAGCACAAGTACGAGAACTTCCCGAATTTAATCTTAACACTAAAGAGGTAAGAGTGGAATAAAAATTATTTTATTATCTTAGGATTTCTGACTTCAAATATGATTCGTGGTTATAAGATAGAATATATGAAATCTTTTAAAAAGTAGATTTTATTTGCCATAAAGTTTTCAGTGAATTACTGTGATGTTTCATTGTGGAAAGGTCGCCAAAAGGTTCCTTTTTGTAAGGCGAGTTCATGTGGAGATTAAACTCTGCAGGAGGGCCCCTTTCACTCTGCCATAGATCAAAGGCAGTCGGCCAATTAGGCGCAAGTTCATATTAACCTTATTAGCATATACACTGGTCAGGCTCATCATATGAACCTCGTGCATGTCCCACGGTACATGCTAATAACTGATAACAAGCGTTAACCCCTGAAAACATGATGATAACATACGTGTAAACTGATACCATACATCAACATTGGTATATTTAGTGATTCAAGGCAGTTCTAGAGTTCTTGTCAGGTGGATGAATACCCGGTAGAAAAATGATGCGCTAGCCATACGTCTGAATAACCCTCTGAATGGTGCATGACTATCATGAATCCAGCTAGATGTCAGCGTGAAATTGGCCCACTTTCACACGGTTTGTACGCTTGAGTTTTTAAAAAAACTAAGTCATGCAGTATTCAACCCCTTATTCAGAGGGTTCAGTTTTGGTAACTAAAGTGAGTTAAGCTACTCTTCAGCTAGTGATTCAGAGGGAAGCTAATGTTCAGCTACCTAGTCATTCGGTACTGAACCGTATGACTTTTCTATCGGGTAATAATTAGTGGTAACGCACTAAGTAAAACCAATTGTAGCATACTACTGACCAAACACAGTAAAATAATCCGGAATCACATTTATCTTATTAATTATTGGGACTGGCACAATTATACGGCTATCGGGGGCATGAGAAAAGGAATCTTGGGAATTTTTGAAGGATTTTTCTTTGATGGTAATAAGCGTTGGAATGGTGGGCGTTTGTTGGGTGTAGGGTTTTGGTCAATTGATGTAAACGATCGTGGGAAACAGTGAGGAATAAATTTGTGAACGAGTGTTATGCCATAATGACAGCGCAGCTTAACCCACCGTCATTTATTGCCAGGTATATAGCATTCTCCCAAACTGCTATGCGCACAACTTATAACAACCGTGATTCTTTAAATTTTTTCGACTTCGTTTTACATTTTCCTTATGATATTTCTTTTAACATTTCTAACATCGCGCCAGATAAAGAATCACAAATATTTTTGGGAAAATCGCTTAGGGAAAAACCTGTTTTAGGGAATTTGAGGAATTAAGTCATTTTAAGTGTTTTTTTCATCTTTTGGTGTTTCTGTCTCGTGTGATATTTTTCATCTAATCTGGCAGGAAAGCTGCCGGGAAGAATGTAAGGAATTCCTGTTTAAAAGTCATCGATGACTTCTTCTGCGTAGACGTCGTGGCATCACAGCCATTCTTGCGGTTGACAGAGATCAGTGACTTTGCCGTAGAAATGCGTGTATTCGTCGACAATGGCCATCAGTTTTGTCCCATTGAAAACTTGCACCACACTTGTCATCTCCTGCTTTTATCATCCACATGGGAGGGTTGGCGACCCCTCAAAATTCGTATCAGATGTAGATAGCAGAAAAGCGGATTCCGTGTGATTCTGTGCTAATGCCGATTCAAAGAATGCAACCGGAGGCCATTGGAATTGTAGTTTAGAATCTAATGAACGCCTTGGTATTGCTATCACTTGTTAAGTAGTTATCAGGGTTGCAGACCCCCTGGATTTACCAGAGATGGACTAGTCCATTTCGTCGCTTATCTTACGGAAAAACATACGAAGGAATTTGGTCGATCGCTCGATTGGAAAGGAATTTGGATTTTCTTACAACATTCATACATCGTAAACTCGAGAAAAATGGCCTATTTTCCTCGGAAAATTCCAACGTTTAACGTATTAATTGCAAGCACGTGGTGGGGGCCCCAAAAACGTATCATATTATCAAAGCTATCAAATGCTACAATACTATTTTGGCAGAATTATAAGTAAAGTCAGGAATCATGCTATTTTAGTTTATAAAATGTTCTATAATTTTAACGCTATTACGTAAATTTATACATAAATGCTGCAACAATGTTCTCATATTTGAGTAATGCTTAATTTACGTTAAGAAATTTTAAATTATTATCTCATTATTTGATTACATACAAATATTTCCTCTGTAGCCGCAAGTTTAACATAATCCAACAATTTCGTATTTAAGTATCTGAAAATGGAGTCTTGTGGGAGTGTATTGCATAATACGGATGTTTTTGTCGTCATTATTTATTCGACAATAAAAAAAAGAGATTTCAACGAGAAAAAACCGTCGAAAAAAATACGTAGTTTGAAGTGATGGTAAAATGAAGAAGCCCCATGGTAGAAGAAATGCGGGAACTCTGTTGGGTTCCCGGTAAGCGACTTTCTGCTTGGCGGGGAGTCCGGGCCGATACTCGACTTCGATGACGGCAGCCACAAAGACATGTCACCATTCGACCAGCCTTTGAGTCTGACCTTCTTCGCCCATTGTCCACCCACTATTTCACATTCAGGCCACATTATCATCGCTTTGCACTCCGCTGCATTCAAGTCGCCCCCACACCGCAAGTCCTGCACAACCTTTGCATTTTTCCCACAACATGTTCATTTTTCCATTGAAGACCCTTTATTATTTGACAAAGTCAGTGCCCCACTTGTGGATTAATTTCTTTAGTTTGGGACTTATCATGATGTAATCAAAAATTAAGTACAGGATAAAGTACGAATTATTTTCCCAAGCTTCCTTCATCCATGTTTGGGAAAACGTTATTTTCCGCGCGGGTTATTTTTTTACTACGTTTAGTTTATTTCAAATTGCAGACACCAGGGTGTAGGTTCTGGCATAATCCTTTCTGTCATATGATTATTAATATTCCTCAGACCTAAATTTGAGAAATTTGATTTTCTACGTCGGTTATTTTCTGGCTAGAAGGTTTTTTCTTATTCAATAGAAATCATAATTGGTTGCATGCATGAAGTTTCAATTTTCTAGTTCTCCAGAATGGCTTTTGCTATCCTTCTTGATCATCGGTAACATTCTTAACTTTCTAGGGGGATAAAATTAAACCCACCCGCATATGGGAAAATTCATTTCCCACTCGACTAGTTACTTGGACAAAGATCTTTAAGCTCTGGCACTATTTCCCTCAGACGATAAAAAAAGCTGCCATATCCCCTCGGCGAAATGCTGACAAAAGAGGCACAAACTGGCTGACACTGCGGTATTCTCTTATAGCGCACAACGGGGGGAATATTCCCGTGAATTATGCATAATCGTATAAGGGCGTTGGTTTTGATTTTGCATTACAATAAACAGTCGTCTTGTAAGCACAAATACTTCACCCACAACTTCCATAGACCAATCAGGGGCCTCTTTTACCTGCAGACGATATGCATTGGCTGCGACATTAAGGATCTCACCCAAACAGAAAACTTCGAAAGAATCACAAATACTCATAAATCATACGTTAGAATTCATGAAGAGTCATGCTTTTATGCATCTTCCATAGCTAGATTATTTCAACTGTAGAATCTTTTTACCAGATACTCAAAATTTCCAAAGGCTGAAAGAATTTTACACTCCCGATTCTCTTTAAAAATGAGACTCATGTGGATCATAGAAGGAACACTTTGTGGGAATGGTATGGTATGCTGGAGCTGAAGAGGGGTTACTAAACCCCCGTTGATATTGTCCGGTGGGTCTCAGTTGATAAATCACTTCTTTATTTGAATATGAAAGAATGTCGATGAAAAATGGCCGCAGACCCTGATGCGCGTCGCGCCCCCACCTGGTGACTTCACCGCACGACATACCTCTTAACCAGACGCAGCGCCATCTTCACATTCTCCTCCACTTTCCCATGTCCTTTACCGTTCGATGTCGTCCATTTGATTTCTTGTACGTTTTATTTTATGATCTTCTTTCCACCTTCCTGAATATCTTAAGTGCTTTGCTGCTCTATTAAACTAACTTGCTGACAGACAATGTTGGGTGAAATAGACGATATTGTACTTTATTTTTCTCATTGAACTCAATCACCAGTTCGAAAAACGATGTTCAAACATGTTTAAATATATGTTGATGTCACTAGTCCTTTAGTTGTAAGGTTCTAAGTGATTCTCTGGTTCTCCAGAGTTGCGAAATCTGAATCGCATTTTCACCAGGTTCCTCTAAAAGGATTAGCTATACCAGTGATATGTTTGGGGCGGTTTAATGGGTAAAATAACGTTTAAATTTTGGGAACACCTGACACGATTGTCATTACAGTAATTATATTTTTCAGCTTGTTAGGCCCTAAACTTTATGATTCTAAAACTTGTTACGTACAGGGAGAGAGAATAAAAAGGAAAATGGCAAGGAAGAGGAGAAAAAGTGAAGCTAAGAACCGTGTTCTGGTCGGCGTAAAGCTATCAGGCCATAAGCTGGTTGGAGGTGCTTTCAGCTGAAGCGATAAGCCATCTCCACTGGGACAGCTATATGTTTGCTGCGCGCGGCTTTGTCGTCCCCGGTCGCCGGTCCAAAGTGTGGCGGCATTTGCGATAAAAACGCCCAGTGACGCGTGCCAATAGCGCCTTGTGTGTGGTCTCTTGTCCCAGAGCCTCCCGATCATCTACGTACGCCCAGATTGGTGATTCAAGTTTAGCTCTATAATCGCCAGAGGATTTGCTCTCACCCAACTCAAATGGGTTGCCTCGAAAATACGTACAACTAAAGCAATCTCAGTAAAAGCTTAGAGACTAATAACTATTGTAACTTTTCTGTTAACCAGTGACATACACCTGATAACCTGTCACCGATATAAATATATTATCAACCTTCCACTAGTATGTAGGTTTCATTGACACATGTACTATTAGTATTACGTGAGCGACTATGCGAACACTCGAGGAGTTTTCATGTCCCCTTGGTTTCATTGCTTGCTGAGCCTGGTAAACTACTAAGGGGAACCTGTGGATGTTTCCCATATGAGAGGCCCTTTAACTCAAGATTTCTCATGTAGTACTGACGGTCCGTGGTAACATTATGTTACACCGGTTCTAAACTTCATTTACTAACCCGCAGGATCAGCTTTAACTGAGCAAAACGCTGAAAGGTTTAATGGGATATACCTTATATCGACGTGGACACTTACACCTGTATTTAAGATTATCAGCTATAGTTACATGTTTAGTAAAAATAGAGCCCAATTTGCATATGTGGCAACAATTGGCCATAAAAGCCAGAAATCACCGAGTGGGTATAGGAAATAACAATCCCTTTTGGTTGGCTCGATGACCATGATGAGATATTTATTCGGCGTATAACCCCTCTCAATGATAGATTGGGACCCCGATGTTAATGGGCCCCTTTGAAACAGAAGGGGCAGGGAATTGCAATAAATATATTACAAATGCTGCCCAGAGGGCAGCAGCGTATCGAGCTGAAGCGTGGGAAACCCTGAAAACCTTCTGCCTGGAATTCCACAAACTCCTAGCATTTCTCCACCAGGGGAAAACTTTATCCCCGTAGCTTTTATTAGTTCTCACCCTGCGCTGGAGCTACCTTGGAAACCCCTGCATCAATTACTAACCAGCCTGGTAATTTTTCAGAACAAATCTAATGAACTCGAAACGTTCTTTTGTACATACTTCTCGTTTTATAAATGATAACCCACTAACTTTTCATTAAATGTTAGTCACAGAGCACATACGTGCAAAGATAAGTCAAAGCACTGGGCATTTCAATGCGAAGTACGTGTTGGAAAACAGCCATTCAGAGTATCGTGAAGTAACTTCATCAGCTAGATGAAGGTTTGAACCACTCCTTGATGTTTTGTTTGTAATAAATTCAATAAGGCTGGGCTCAATGACTCTTGCCTTGCGTTTTCTAATGGGAAATTTGCATATTGTCAGGTTTGAGGAACGTGGGAAAATGTGTTGCCGACCTGCTTCCCGTTAATAAGCTTTGACATGAAGTCATGATCGATTTGCTGTGTTCCTTTACTCCTCAGCATCGGACATGTTTATGCAACTCACCAACATCCACTGACGACTTCTCGGGATCCTCTCTTTAGACCAAAGTCTCACGCTGGCATTACTCGTTACGGGATTCAATCAGATCCGTGTCCTTTCTAACGAGCCACACGAGGAGGTCTCAAGCTCTACATAATTTCCCTATATAACCCCAGTCTGTTTTCAAGAAAATATTATTATTATCTGACTTGGACCATCCACCTTAGTATACGCTTTTCGTACGCTTGTTTCACTTAAGTTATTAAGTCCGCCACATTTCGTATGATATGCCATGGATCCATAACGTTTAACTTCTCAGCAGCTTTTTGTCTTGCTTTTTCTGTTCTTTCGTGTGAAGATTTTTGCTTTAGTTAGATACACGTGACTTTTTTTCTCGACTAACTCTAATTGCGAGTTCTGCTATTACCTGCCATGAGCTCACATAGCAGAACAGCAAAAAAAAAAAAATGTGAAATATGACACGAAAAAGGAACCGGAAAAACAACGATTAAAGAATTGCCGATTACAGAGCCGGAACTGAATCGATTGTGAACACTCCCACGAAAAGATGCCTTCTAATCTTTAGTTTTTCTTATCCCCCTGCAGCCGACATGTAGCGTGCCTAATTAGTGGAACTTGTCACGCAAGAAAAGTGTTTAAAAACTTATGATATTGCCATTACGAACAGATCGACCTGGTCTCATCACCTTATTTAATAGTTCACTCGCTCCCCGCACAGCAATAATTTAAGAACACAGATAAGAGAAGTTTGGGGTATTGGATTAGTTCACTGAAGAGCGTTTCAAACGCCGAATAAAAATTCTAAGCTCTGCTTGGCGGAACTGGGAATCTCGTTAAGGTTTGTGATTCAAGATGACAAGCTATTCAAACAACGCCTTTTCCCTTGAGCCTTTCCGGAGTTTCTAAAAACAGTCATATAACTTTCACAGTTTCATGTACACTGTACCACGAGGACTCCAATCTAAATTGCCTTATGATAATCCTTCACACGTAGCGTGTGTATTATACGTTGCGATCTGTTGTAGCGTACCATCACTTCTTATAATGCAAGCCAAGACTCTATAGCCTACATTGGCAGGTAAGCTATTAAACGAGATTAGAGGACCCTTTTGGGGATTTTATTAAGTACCCAGTGAAAAGCCTGTAGGGATTGAGTATCTTGATGCTGGATTGTATTGGAAATGGGAGGCTGGGTGACTGCTGTGGGATGACTACCATAAAGTGGGTAACCGATCATAGGGAAGGTGATTTCCAGTTGACCACTCGAGTTCATTAGCAATGCAGCTTTAAACTGAGTTGACGGGGGGTCCGCTGCACCTCTGCAGCCCCTTGTCATAAATAACCAACGGGGTTGGCTCATCCTAGAAACATTTTCAAGATTCTCGTGATTCTAGTCATCAGAATCTCGAAAAACGTATCGACAGTTCCACAAATTTAGTATAAGGATACGTCAATATGACGCATGGTCTTAAGATTCACTCCTCTTCAGCAGCATTATTACAGAAAGTTGAACATTTTGATGCCCCTTGTAAATAACTTTTGGTTCGGTTCATCTCAGTGTATGACAACAAGCGAAACCATAAGACGAGTGAAGATTTCTACTCGAGAAATCAAAGCTTCGCTTATGGGTTTTCAGCAAGAAAACCTTCAATGACTTTGGTTTATAAAAAGTTGCATAAATTTCCTTAATGATGTAGTAGCACAAAAAAATCAACTATACGCCGCAGTGACATACAAGCTTTGGAGCAAAAAATAAAATAATTATTAATTGGAAAGAAAAACTACAGTACGTCCACGTTTCCCGGGATGATTTGCAGTGGGCGATTTTTTGGACCATTATTTGTTTTTCACGTGCAGCTCGGAGTATTTAAGATGATGCAAACGAGTCTTTGATGGATAGTCTCCATAGAGGTTGTCTAGAGATCATCGCTCACTCCCTCCAATTTTTTCTCACAATTTTTTCACAACGACGCGGATCCAGAACCGTTTTGTAACCGTTTTGTAAATGTTCTCACAAATCACACCCGTCTGCGTTAGGCATCATCGATCCATTCATTATTTCACTTTGAGAGGAGAAAAAACATCCCAGTTATGATTATCTGTAAGAATATTCACAAGTGATAGATGAAAGTTTGTGTATATAAAAAGCACGACTCGCAAGAACCACTTTGAAGATTTTCCCGGGATTTAGCGTTTGAATTTATGAGGTGCAGGGTTTCCCACTGACACGTAAAGAGAGTGTCTTAATCTGCGTATTATAGTAGAGACTTCCCGGTGTTTGAATTGGTTTGCGTCCTGCTGGTTTTATCCAGATGGTCTATCCCGATTAACCAATTAAAACACGAAACTTCACCCCGGGAAGTAGAGGCTACCCTTTTTCGTAAGAGTATTTGGTCACAAGTCGTTGGATTTACGGCTCCGTTTCCACTTGTAGTCTGTGAGTTATTGTCCAGATGGCACTGCGATATGCCGGGCCGGCCATTTGGAAAAAGAGACGCCATTTTGCCTTGTCTCATCTTATAATATGACGCCCACGAAAAACCATTTTAGTTTTTTTCAATAACGGTTCGTCCGAAATCTGCGCATACATTGAATCTTGCGACGTTACATTAAAGGGCGCGAAATTGCGTATTGCTTTTTACGCAACGCTGGTCGACTGTGGTAATCGAGTTTCCCATCATGGTTTCTTTTTAAGTTTTTATTTTCACCGAGTCGGTTGATGTTATCTGCTAAATACAAGGGCCGAGGCTGCGAAAACACATAAAATAAATGGTAAAAGAAAATAAAAGAAAGAAGTTACTTGGAAGGGCCACCCATCAAGACGAGCAGCTAAAATACACACAAACACTTTCATTCCTAATGGAGCTGTAAATCCTCACACCTTTTCACGTATGACCCGATAAATCTCTCTGTCCAACTCAAGTTCGGTACTCTCTCAGTCATTCATCGATTTGGCATCAGCTGACTCACTGTGGGTCCGCGCAATCAACTATAAGTGAACATACGCTAGTGTACAGTACTTCGGCGTATTCAAGTTTGTAAATCACAAAAGTTGCTATTACAAGAAATGCATTTCTTGTTTCAAAATTCAAAAATGCTTTGTGAAAGCATATTTGATTTGTCAGTACCGCTTAGATTTTTAGTTTGAGAGTGAAGCTCGAAATAAGAAAGGCAGGTTGCTAATCCTAATTCATAGTAACTTATTTCAAAGCTAAGCTTGTGCGAACTATTTCGGTTCTTGGGTCGATATTCGCGCTTTCTCGTAAAGTTTAGATTGGAGTTTTAAGTCCACTCTAGTCTGAAGTTCTAGTTTCTAGTGACCGATAGACCTGTTTTGTGTCGACTCTTATGGAATACTTTGCAATTCTACAAACTTGCTTTTATTCGCTTATTTGAATTTGGTAGGATAAGATGTTTATTCAGATCATCTGAAACTTTGATTGAGTACTTGTTCATTTTATTAAAACCCATATACCGACCACTACATCACAAACTATTTCGGTTACAAGATTCTTATATTCACGCGAATCTCGTTAACATTACCATTACCCGGTTCATATATACCGAGCACACTGGCAATTGTACTCTGTTGTGTATGCGTCAAGATAAGGACAATTTGTTGGAATATTCGGCTGGTTTCTGTCGGGCCGCTTTATCTCGGATAATTTACGAGGACACAGTCCTACCTGTCAGGTGACAAATCTCTACAACACCTCCACCAGACGCCATTTATTGGAAATAACCTCTGGAAAACCGTAACTATTCAGTGTTAAATTAACTTTAAATGGACTACTACACGAATGACGCCATTTTTGTATTATTCCATGACGCACGTTTTTCGAAAAATACAATTGGAAAAAATAGTTAAAAATTTGAACAGATTAGTCAAGTCAATTGAAATCAAAAGAGTGCAGCTAATGTCATTGTATCACACACGAAACATAATTTTTGTTACTCATAATGGATTCAAAAAAAAAAAAAGATTGCAGATGTTGCACTTACAGTAAAGCCAAGTTTTTCAAGTTGGTCGGGGAATATTAGGTTATTAATTCACCGGTAATAGTTAAAGAAATTTAGAAACTATTTTAAAAGAGGAAAAATAATGTATAATACAAGTATGTGCTCAGTTTTTCCCATTAAAAGCCCAACATTGGGTTCACATGGCTGGTATGTAGATTCCTGTATTACGGTACGCAGGTCCATGAATCGATCTGCCAAGTAAATCAATCAATTAATTCCTTTAACTTTCTAAGCTTTCTTTTCAAAAATTCAGTCAACACATTCTCTTGTGCATTGATTTGACTGTTGGTATAAAATACAGCTTATTGTACCTGTGTTGCTTAAGATTATCCTGGCGCTTAAAGGTTTTGCCACAGACTTCGCAAGCATAAGTGACGTCGTCGCGATGACTGCGCTCGTGAATCATCAGGTTGTAGGCCTTGGTGAACCGACGCTGGCAGTATTTGCAGACGAAGTCCGCGCGCGGTGTCACGCGCCGGCGGTACGCCGCACTCCGGTCCTCCGCGTCGTAAGGCATGACAGCAAACATCTTGATGGCTTTTCTCGGGTTTTCTCACTTGAGCTAAATTTGTAATATAAATGTACTGGATTTATTCAAATATTTTGTCACAAACATTCCTAGCTTTATTAATAGAATAGTTTTATGGAGTTGCAGTAGATTATTACATCGTGTGCAATCAGTGACCGAACATAAAAATGTCTAAGAAAATCCGCCGGCATTGTTTCACAGAAACCATATTTTTTACCCACGGGATTTACCCCTCCGAAAGAATTTAAGGTTCCGTTCAAAAATTTTTCTTCTTTTTTTCCTAAATAAAATATTTCGAAAAGAGGCAGAAATTATGGCGTGGGAACAAACGCACTCGTTCGGAGGAGGCGTGTCTTGAGGATCTTCTATTTTCTTTGCCGTTGCCTTTGTAACACTATATTACTTTTATTGGTGTAATTAAAAGTCCAAAGCGGCCGTTTATCAGTCGGTACTGTGGTTTCATAAAGAATATAAATCCTATACATGGTTTCGACACTTTTTGGGAGAATCCAAAAAATCTGACAGGGTCGAACGGTTTCAGTTTCAAGTTAATAATTTCGATATAGACAAGGGTACAGAGCCTAGTGTAAAATTAGACGAGAAATTAGATTTCATCGAGCGAATCAAATGGGTTTGCGTTTCCTTATTACGGTTAACGCATGTTTGGATATGGAGCAGTCCGAATAACGAACTGCAGGGAAAGACATGATATAAAAGGCACGCCCCGGTAGAACTTGATTGGTGCGGGTTATTTCATGCTCAGAAGAGCTACTGTTAAGGCTACTGACGATGCCACGTCCCTTAGCGCAGTTGGCGCTACCTGTCTTGAGTTTCTCACACGTTACGGTAGCCAGTCATCTCGCCCCTAAGAGTCTCCCAATCACAACGGGAGGAGCCTATCACGAAACCAGATGATATCCTAAAAGAACTACTCAAAACTGGCAGGATTCCAGGCTAGAAACCTTTTAGAACCGAGTTGTCCCTTTGATAAAATTTGATTTGATAAAAATCTGTGAGTTCATCAAATTCATCAACCTCGCTCATTAATCATACAAAGAATGATGCAGAAAGCCATGTTCTGAATTATACAGCCATACAGCGTAAAATTTGTCGGAAATGTTAATCACATAGTCTAAAACTGATGGCAAGAGGCCTGTTTCAGCCATTAGAAAATCAAAAAAGATTAGTATGTTCTTGGAGCTTGATCCTACGTTTTTGTATAACATCACGATGCATTATATGTTAGGTCTAACATCAGAAAGTTAGTTGTATATTAATTCCGCAATTAAGTTAGATTAATAAAACAATATCACTGAGCCATAGCTTACTACGTAACTTTAACTGTCTAGTTCTAGAATAATTCCATCAAGTTTTAGCAAGCTGGACATTTTGTAAAGTTCGTACGTAACCTCAAGTTTTCATGTGTAAAGTTCGTACCTGATATAAAGTCTGCTGCTCGTAGATGCTGTGGTGCGTAAACAGCTAGTAGGAAAGAGTTACAGAAGAGGTTGACAATAGCGATGTGGTGCCGTAGACAACAGCAAGTACAGGAGCAATGCCAAAGTGCGTCTGAAGACTAGCACCATCACCTGGTAGAGTGGCCGGCCTTCCCCGTTTTTCCGCTGTCCAACTTGCCTTGGCCAAACTGCGGACACCCAGGGTTGGCAACTTGCATCACAACCCACCTACCCAATCACCTTCCCCCTAAAAAAATCACTCTC
Organism: Eulimnadia texana; assembly: GCA_002872375.1. Classification (NCBI taxonomy): domain Eukaryota; kingdom Metazoa; phylum Arthropoda; class Branchiopoda; order Diplostraca; family Limnadiidae; genus Eulimnadia; species Eulimnadia texana. Next base: position 18,885,744 of record NKDA01000001.1, read on the forward strand.
TGAAAAAGAAAACGCATAGAGATACTGAAATTCCCACAGTCTAGCAAAATACGTTTTTAGAATTTCATAGAAACCGTTACATATCTTCTACTTGAATCCAAGAACATTAAATTAGTTAAAACGACCTGAGACACTTAAATATTTACCATTACCATTGTTATCGCCGTGCTATCAAGTCTTGGTAATCTACGTCTTACCGAGTATAATGCGAAACTGAATGAAATCTAATCATACTACATAGATATGGTATCCTATGAAGGCGAATAATCTGAAGATATGAAAGGAGCTAACAAGTTCTTATCCCTGAATAGTAATCAAGTCCTATCTTATATCGTGAGATTAAAAATCTGCACGGTCCTGGAACCTTTGGAAATGAGAGAGAAGAGAAAGAACTGACAATGGATTTATTGATAGGAGAGAGAAATATAGGAATGGAAAGATGGTCATGTTTACGGCTTGTGGCCATCAAGTCACCAGTCAGTTGATGAATATACCCACGCACCTTGGCCGAGGGAATGGTCAGCAACTCTTCTTCAGTTTTCATAAAGAATTTCAAGATTTCTCATACATCTAAACGATGTCAAAAGGATTTCAAGAGGTATTCTAAATTAATGAAAAGCATAGCTTAATTCTGTTTTTCGGCTCGAATTTAAGCGTTCAGACTCTTTACGAAGAGTTTCTGACCCCTGATGAAGTATACGTCTTGGTTCTTCTGTCACGGATGTGGCGTTCATAATCACGTGACCGACCCTAGCGGCAGGATATAGGTTGAAGGCACACAAACGTTTTCGGGCAACTCACGCTCAGCTTGCCGTGGGAACCACACAGGAGTTGGTGCCCCTGCTGTGCAGCTTCACCGGCGCCGCCCCGGTCCGCCTCTCTGGTGCCTAGCTATTGGATCCCTCGGGGGAACCGTCGCAATCATCTTCAAGGATTTCTCACTATAAAACTGCGCCATCAAAGCATCCAACCCCTTTTATTCCCCAATCCAAGGGTTCGCTACTCTCTCATAATTAAGCAAAGAGAAGTTAAAATAGATACCAAAACGATAACACGTTACACTGGTAGCTGAATCAAGAACATAATATTCATTTTGCAGATAAGGTCCGATCTATTGCCTGGAGGGCTCAGTCATGTTTTCTTGCTCTTGTCTAACTGTTTATAAAACATTTTAGTTGGACATTACACTGTAATGAACGGACCTTTAAAGATGCATTTGAACATGATGCACTATTCTGTACATATAGTTCAGGACTTGTAACCACGAAAACGAGGTCCTTATAGGCTTTACAAGATTGCTGGATAATTCCGTTATTATTACGGATGTTATTTCTACTAACACCAAACTCTCTCGATCCAAAAGACCTGACTATCCATTCAGCAACCGTTCAAGTGAAGTGGCGCAGTATATTAAATTGTAATACAGGCATCTTCAGATATCTTGTATTTACCCAGCAGAAAATTAAGGATTGATTCAGGACCCTGAAAATATCCTCAAAAGGACATTTTCAGGATGCCAATCAGGACTCTGAGTGCATTGATATTGGCCCACTTTCAGGGTGTTCAGGACCCTGACATTTAGAATGCCTGAATAATACATGTTCAGGGTGCTTAACGGCATCCTGAAAAAAACGCTTCTCAGGATACTTAATGGTGCCTTCAATAATCAAGATTCACAATTCTCAACACAGTTTTTTTTTACTGATCCACGGTCGGACGTGGTTCAGGATATTCAGGATATGTTACGGATATCGTTCAGGATGTAGCTGACATCCTTAATTTTCCGCTGGGTAAGATGTCGTAAACTCAAGAACTTGTTATATAGTGAACTTCGGATACCACTAATAAAAGCGAGAGTATGTATAACTGTTAAGAATATTTGGAGGAATTTCTTATTCCATTATAGGTTACCACAACTAGGTACCATTTCATCCATAAATTCCGTTAAGTTCTTGTATACTATGCTAAGAAATCTTCGTAAGTGTTACTTATAGTTGAAGCTGGAGCTTAGAAAGTATTAGCAACACTACTAGCACTGCAAAAATGTTTCTCTGTGAATACTATAGCTGTCAGAAGTATGCTTCCTCAACCGAGTAATAGATCCAACTAGGAGCCTTCAAGCGTTCTACCTTCTAGCTTTAGGTACGTTATTCTGCATCATCAGCTTCACTGAAATTCACCTGCCTCTGAAGTAAAAAAGTCCTTTCCTCTGTAATTGCCATTAGCCACGTACTTTACTACAAACTACCGCGATATCCACCAAAACTAGGATATGAACATTAAGGGGTGTCTATGTTGATAAAGCGTTTGTACTGCACATGAAAAAAGAAATTAATTTTAAAAACCAGGTCCCACAAGTCTCAAGCAAATCATTAATGTAATATAACACGAGTTAGCTAGGCATTAGTAAGGCGATTGCTTTAAAACGAGATTAAATTTAGATTCTACAGTACAAATTGGAGAATACAGAAATCAATTAGAAACTTCTAAACAGAAAGTTCCCGTCTAAAGCAAATTGTCAATAGTAACTTCGTAATTCCTAAAATTGCAATGATTGCAATTTACGATGACTACATTAAAACAGCTAACAGCATATAAAAACCTTAATATGACATTCAACATATCTGTAGATTACAATGAAGCTTCAGCCTATATACTTCAGGAAAACAGGGATAGAAATCATTATTTGATTCTCGACTTTCTTTTCGTGACTCTCATTATTACAGTCCATAAGGATACATGAACCTGTTCACGGTTCTCAACTAATGTATACATTAGATCAATCAGACCCTGAGAAGTATTGAAAAAGCATTTGAGCTCTTAAAGTTGTATCGTTATTCACTCAGTCGAAATGTTCTTGACGTTAAGTGAAATACTAATATGCAAATTTGATTCTTTATAATGAACCGTGCCATTGCTTTTAGAGGTATTTATCTGCGCTGCCTTTAAAGTGAGAAATTTTACATGGGTTTCGGTGGAAGTAATGTTTGCTCAAGAAACTTCCGGCGGACTTGGAGGTGTACGAGTCAACAAACGGCTTTTCCCGTTGCTGAGGCATGGGTAAACTCTGGCGGTGGTAAAGTTTCGGGGGAAACGAAACATCCGACGCACTTAGTTTAAACTTCCGCACACCTTCAGGTATTTCGTGGGCGCAATCACAAAGTCAATAATAACAAAATTACTAAGCCCCAAGATAGTGGGATTCTTTGTATTTCGACGGAAACGAGAATCAACAAATCAAACAAATACAAGTAATACAGGACGATCGCCTAGTATCTTCGGCGCTTTTCTCTTAAACGTCTTTCTGGATGATGGTTAACTCTTTTCCGATCAATGTCGTTGAATTCTTCCACTTCTGGACTGTCCGAGGTATTTAACCGGTCACCTAAATTCATTTACAGTTAACTGAATATATCAAAAGTAACCTCTCTCATTTGTACCTTCATGTGCTGACGACCCCGACGAGGTACTTCTGCCGGTACAAAATTTAAATCTATTAAAAGTCTTCCCAGTAAATTTTAAACTTCTAACTTACTCGTGGCGCCCCGACCTCGTTCCGTTGTAGTTGCAGCCTTTTACACGACTCCGTCCGTTCCTTGTTCTCGGGTATAACGTTTCAGGAACCTCGAGTCCTCCAAAGTCTGTACAATCTGACGCGTGAGTCTAACGTAAAATTTAAAATTAGTTTTCAAGCACTGCCCTCGAGACTGTTTCAACTAGTAACCTCGATTTCGGATGAAGGGTACTGTTTACCGCAGATCGGGCAACTACTTCTGTCGGGATAGCTATTATCTTCAGATATTATTGTCACCTTGAAGGAAACAGAATTAATAAAAAGTAAAATCTAAAGTTGAGCCGATACCTCTGGTTGGCTTTCCTCCCGACTTCCCGAGTCGCTAACTATGGCTTCTACTGACGATTCCAACCCCGCGGGTGAACTTGATTGCTGCGGTACGGCTGAAATGTTTTCGTTTTTATACTCGGAAATTGGTGCAGCAGATTTCGAGAACTGTGCGAAAGACTCTGTATCGATGTTGGGAATATTGCGCAAGTGAAGATCATTCAAACGTTTAAGCTCTTCAAGCTTCCTTCCGAAGTCTTCTGCGTTGAAAGGTTTCGGAACTAGAGGACCAGGTACCACAGAGTTCAATTTTTCTCTTAGTGCGCTGACAAGGATTGCTCGTTCCTGCAATTCCGCGAAAGTTTTCTTCGTCATTTTACAGGTAAATTCTTCATTTGGTTGCGTTTTTTGCTGTACAGTGTCGTGCTTCAGTTGAGCCATGACGTCAGACCGGGTTTGAAATTCATTTTCTGAATCATCACTCATTTCGATAACTTCAACCTCGTTTTTCCCCACTTTCTTGATTGTATTATTCTCTCTTCTGGATGGTTTAATGAGAGTTCCAGGTCCAGGTTTGAGAATGTGTACCCCATGAGACTTTTCCTTGCTCGCTTGAAGAAGTTTCATTGCATACGAATCGGGAAGCTTTTTCACCAGCTTCTCACTATCTCTGTCACTTGGCTGCTTCTCGGACGAATGCTGCTCTTCAAGTATGTTAGTTACAGGGCAGCTGTGGTTAGATTTTTTTGATCGTGCAGTTAATGAAGGGCTTGAAGGAATATCTTCTAGCTGGCTTTCCAGGATAGAATTTTCAATCGCTGCAATTAGTTGCCTCTTATGTTCCACGGGCATCCCAGGTTCGTACATCTCGAACTCTGTTACAGCAAAGAGAATCATTGAAACACTAGGGTGGAGCAGTAAATATTAAACTAGGAAGATACCCTTCAGCTTTCTGTCGAGAGTTTCCTCTTCTGTTCCATTTTTCAGATTAGTTGGACTGAAATTCGGAATTATTTCTTCGTCCATCATTTTTACTTCGAATACTTCATAATGTTTACATGCAAGCGAGTCATCTGTGAGCGCAATGTTTACTACATTCAGTACCTAGTTCATTGAACCACTACTAGGTGGCGTGGATGTAGAACTTAACAGACGGCAAGTTTTGATAACGTGGAACCCGAAATGTACGTGATCTGCTGTTTGTTTGCGAAGTCCTTATGCTACGCTAAAAACTGTAGTTCCAGTGCAAGTATTGTATTTCCTTTCAGTTTCCGAGAAGTTACAAAAGAACCATAACCACTAAAAATATTAATAACTGTAGGGTCTGCGGCTGTTATACAGTTCTGCTGCTAAAATTCACTTGGTAAAATAGCGTGATGTGTGGTAAGTTCGTCTTTATGCTATGTAACCCTATTTACTAAAAGTTAAAAAAGGAGACCGCTGGGATTTAGACATTTTTTGCAGCTTATTTAACCCAAATTAAAACTTTATTATTGTGACCATTAGTCCCAGCGACTGAGTATTAACATTTGTTCGAGCAGCTAAATCTAATGAACCAAGTGGGATGACAAAACCTACACGATGTTGACTTCCTGTAAGTTGAGATGAAGGGATCGGCACAAGTTTCAACTGGAAAGCAACACTTTTGATGTCGCAAGTGAAAAAACCTGATCTAAAAGTTGCACAGACAGTAATCAACGTTATGTTACATTTTATGGTTATTCACACGATGTAGGTATGACTGTTGAGAGTAAAACCCAGCAAAAACAAGACCCGAAAATTTAGCAAATGTGCACTAAGAACATGCTAGGAATGTTCTCATCATAGCGGCTTATGTTATACTAAGTCTAGAAGTTGTTTGGACTTTACCAAGCATATTTTTCCCTCAAACTCGGTGTTCTGGTTTTAGTATAAGAACCTATGAATAGAACAGATTATTGCGAATCTTGACTTAAGAGTTGATAATTGGTGTACGATCGATGAAGTACAAAAATCAAGGCGCACTTAAGATTATTAAAAATAAACGATTGCTGGTTTACTTAGGCATGAATTAGGAACAAATTAAATAGTGAAGTTCTTTGCCATCACTGAGTTGAAGGAATTATTCAAACAAATAACTAGAAATGCCACACACCGATATAAGTTTTATTTTACTTCTTGAACAGAATTGGTAAATAACAGTTATAATCCATAAATATATGCGTGAACTGTCTCTGCTTTTATTTTCTGAAACCATGTCCGCAACGAATTCAGATGGATCTGCTCAGCCAATATTCTTTTCCCTCGTCACTTCCAATCGGACTGTTGTCATTATAACCTGCGTTTTTCTCGTAAATGTTCCTAGGAACCAAGATTTTATCAACTTGGAAATATAGTTTCAAGAATGTAAGTACATTTCAGGATTTGCACGCTTGGAGGAGAAAAGGGTGAAGCTGCATCTGCATCCGCCGATCATTCCATGGAAACCGGTCAAGCGGCAGAAGCTGCGACAGTCGAAGCGTTTGCCTTGTGCAGAAACTGTGCTGTTCAGGATCACCAAAAATCCGAAGCAAATTAGGATTACTGCCGTTAGTTTCATTGCTATTTCGTGTTGGTTTTCTTCCTTAAATGAGATTTAAAAATTAGGCCTTAATGATCAATACGGGTTTTCACTGTTTCTTAATACAGAGTTATAGAACAAATAAGCTAAGCGATATTTAGTTAAGAACATGTGATGATGCTGTAAATTCTAATCCAAAATTACATTCCCGTACCGGGAATCGAACCCGGGCCTCCTGGGTGAGAGCTAGGTATCCTAGCCACTAGACCATACGGGAATTTATTGTGATAAAAAAATTGTTTCAAATTGCTGTAAGCGGTCAAATGGCGCAGCATGCAGTCCAGTACATTGCATGGTTAGTTTTTTATCTGCAGTTGACATACCAGGCGACCTCTTTTAACTTCCCCTGTAGCACGAAACGGATAATAAGCAACATTATATCAACTTCAGCGAACTGTAACTTGTCACCCATTATAATCTATCCCTACTCTTTTCCAAGCCCAAACTTTCTTCAATTAATTGACTTGCATATGTCCCTCCTGTAACACAAGTATAATTGAGCAGGTACAAGGCAACTCACAAGTTGGGTAAATAAGAAGCTTAGTGTATGCAAAACGTCATCTACTGACTGGGATTTGAAGTCTTATCCCTCATTTATATACTGAGCAGATGCTGAGATCCTTTGTTTTGTGATACCAATTAGAAATGCAGATTTAGGAAACTCGTCTTTTCCGTCTCCTTTGACCACCGTGGGGGAGCAAAAGATTACTCTGAACGAGCCCATCAAGCTGGAAAACAACGCAGGTGTTTTTGTGTGCTCCACTCAATGGCTATTCTTTTGCTCTCGTCCATTAGCTTTCAGTGAAAACGATGCTAATGGAAGCTAATTGTATCACCAGCATGCTATACATCATAAAGAATCGATACATTTTATATCTGTATAGATATAAATACGAAAATACTTCCGTTTCAAGTCAAAACTATAAAGCTTGAATACAGCATTTAGTAGCTCTCCCATTACAATCTTTTGTGTAGGTAAACTCAAGGTGTGTAACATGCGAATGTAACATTAAGCCCGTTAATTTTTTTTATAAAAGTACGTTAGGAAACATGATAAAAGATTTACCGGTTATTAATGAACCTCGTCCCGGGTTGTAAGGACAACTGAGTAAGCGCTTACTCGAGCTGAAAGATGCAGAAGCTGTGGTGCTTCTCCAGAATAAGAATGACCGCCGGAGTACAAGGGTGCGTCTTATATGTAGCGACAGGGGTTTGGGGATCTTGTTATCTCTGTGGGAGCTCCAGCAGGACACCTTTGGATTTGTGTGGGAGAGTTCCACGCAGACAAACGCTCCCCGGAACATTCAATAAGAGCCATCTATAGTAACCTTAAGACTGACGGCTATTTGATTTCATCGATTTGGATCAAAGAGAAGCTTGGTTACCTTTTAGCGTAACTGATGTGCAATTTACGTCGCAGGAAAAAGTGTATTTCAAGACTTATCTCATTCTATATGATTTACTTCTCCACCAGATGACGTTCAAGTTGTGGGACACAAGCGTAGGATTGGTGTCTATTACGTTTTCCACCACACTTGAAGTTTTGCTGTCTGAAGAGGATAGATAATTAGAATATTTCGGAAGCAAAGTTGCTCTGAACTTGTAGTCGACTATACTTATTAGCATGAATCAACACTTCTGCACTGTGCTTATTAACGTCCGGGAATGAGCTGTGTTTTATCGACCGAATAAAATGTGGGCTCTGCACATACAAAAATCAAATGGCGGCATTCATTTTGCAACTATCATTACCCTGTCATTTAGTAACAAAGGAAAAGTTTCCTCACTTTTATATTTTGCTCTAAAGGTGTACAAAAAAAAAAACTAGAACCTCTTGTAGACGTGACAACATAATTGAACAACAACGCGACCCGCTCATACAGGTAAAAACCGATAAAAATTCAGAATAGTTCAAGATTTATACGTATCAAGAACGTAGTACGGTTCAAACGAATCAAAAAAGCAATAGTTAAACTATCAACTTGCACTTCAAAAACTGATCTTTTGAAATGGGTTCGACATGGACTCAGATAACGCGGTTTCCTTCGCATTCACGCTTTTCCTTAACCGCAAGACGGCAAACCGACAAGAACGAGGTACCACACCCTAAACGGTAACGAAAATGCCAGAGATGTGCAAACTTTCGGGTAGTTCAGTTTGTTACATCAGCCGATTCTAAGTTTATGCATACAATTTTGTCATTTGAAAAACCCGTTTGTGGTAAGCAATTTAGTGACAATTAATTTTAAATGTACGCTTCGTTCCGGTAATCTTTCAAACACAGTAGAACTAACCTAAAAAAAAATGGCCGGCACAGAAACTGTCGTAATCATATTCAGCAAAAAATCCGTAGCCTCAAACTACTGGCTGCTGAGTATCAGTCAGTATCTTCGCAATGCTTTCCTTTCAGACAGCAATCATTCAATCATGTAAGTTCAGTTGAATCAAGTTCCTCAATAAACTCCAATTTGAGCGAGGTGTTCCTCTTTTACAGAGTAACAGCGCGTGACGTTGAAAGTCTTTTGAATCCGGATTGCCCTAATAGCTTGAAGCGGGTTGTTGCTTCTTCATTGGTTCAGATAGTCATAATATCGCAAGAATTCCTGGAATGTGCAACTGCCAATGCCTGCAACCCCATTGGCGACTTTCTTCATAACCAGCGGGTCGTTGCCTTGCTGGTCAACGTTAATGAAGAAAATGACCTGAAAGAGCCGCAAATTTTCGGTGAGTGACGGTACAGTAACACAGTTTGCTCGAATTTGATTACTCCCTTAATGCTTACCCCGTGACAGTCTTGAAGAATTACTTCCGATGGACCAGAGTACGGGACTGCTGTAGGAGTAGGGCTGAAACGAATCAACAGATTGTGGACACTGTCATGAATATGCTGGATTGCAATATGAAAGAACGTTACAGAGCCTGTGAATTTGAGCTCCATCCAGAAGAAATTTATAACGTAATTTAAACTATTTCAAACGTTTTCGTGCCAATTAACTCAAATCCGAAGCACTACTACCGGATAGGGCCGAAATGAGGTTGCTGCAATACTGAAAAATCCACGAGGGACTACGACAGATGTGCATATCAAAATCGTAGGGGAAAACTCCACTTACGAAGCTGAAAGCATTCATTATATCAACCCCTACACTGTTTGTTTTGTCGTACCAGGTAAAGAATACGAGTTTTTATGGTTAGATGGCGTCGGTACCGTTTTCTTTTCCATTAGAACATTGTTTTGCAGAGCAGAGTCTTCAAGTAGACCTGAGAATCGATGGCAAGTGCTATGGTGCGCGGACAATCAAATGCCTCTCCGTCCTAGATCGGATTAAGGCTTTCTTGAATACCTCTACGAATCCCATTCCACATCTCTGCAAGGTAAGACTGCACTATTCAACCTCAGCAAGGTTTACTATTATGCGCTAAAACACGTCATCGCCCTCGCATGGTTTATCATACTTCTGCAGTAATATCTTATATATCATGTAAAGACTGCATATGTGCAGAAAAGATTTCCGGTTCCATTAATCCAATTTTTAAGTTGGACACTACTTTCGAACTGAAGGTACTAGGGTTTTACAGGCTTTTCTACCGCCGCATGCTGTACTTGTACTATCTGCTACTCCCCTTTAGGATTAGTGTGATACTCTCGGAGCCTTAACTAGTTACTATTAAATCCCTGCGAATAGCTTCGGTTCACCCCAGTATGGGCATGTGTTAAAGGAACTGGGGTGTCGTCCCATGGGAGTAATGTTTGAGTGGAGTATTTAGTCCTTGTGGAGTATAAGAGCTATTGTAATATCTACGAGACCACTGTAAACACACTACCCGCCAGCTTGCTTACGTTCACAGTTTCCTAAACTATTTTTTTCCTTAATATAAAGCATGTTGTGTGTGGAAACGAGGGGTAGCTTTTAAGATGTGAGACCAGGTCTCCTGCCTTGCTTAGTTGTATTTTTGTATGTTTACAAAACAAATAGCTTACTTGAAATATAAGCAAGAGACTACAAGTAGCTTTGGCGAATGCTCCTGATGATAAGCATGAAAGATAAAGATTAAATTTACAAGTGGAAACATTTGCGGGTCATTAATTATTGCTTCTCTATAGATGCTCTATTTGGATCCTAGTAACGATGACGGGTTCGACAGAAACTTGTCCTTCAAGATCCATCGTTGTCTGCCAAACGAAGGATTCGCTTGGTACGAGTTTGAACAAGTTCAGCAAGGTATTTAGATTGATGTAGTAAATGCAGTGTACTAGATTACAGTGGAATCTTAAAGACGATTCGGAACTCCCAACTATGATTCACTTCGCTTGTCGCTTTGGCCTTCAACGAGTGTTGTGGTCTCTACTTGGCTGTCCTGGTGCTCTCCAGGCTGTGTCTACGAAGAATTGCAATAATATGGATTGCATAGAATTAGCCGAATACTACGGGAATGTAGATCTTTCGAAAGGTCTCCGCGAATATATGGTATCTAGTACGCTAAGTAAAATAAAAGCCTCTTAAAAACTTTTTGATACAGGTTCTCGTAGAAATGCATAAAGAACTGTGTAAAACCGATCTAGAATCAGCGGCACAGGGTACATCGGAAGATAACGGTGAATCCCGCTCATGTAGCATGGAAGCCGTGCGTGGTAAGTTGTGCATTATTCATATTACAATTGGGTTTATTACGTGATTTGTTCGAAAGATTCTAATTCAGACCAAAGTTTGAGAGTAAGTGATACCGAAGAAGAAAGAACAGCATCGGACGGTAATCACCTTCGCGAGTTGTGTGACCTTCTGCATGGTTACAAAGAACGACAGTTCACACTGGCACAGGTTGAGCAACTCGTTCAGTGGTGGAAAGAACGTCCCGACGTCATGAGACAAAACATAACTTATCAAGTAAAATTAGAGTTTAGATTTGACCACGATCATTCTTAGTTGTTTTGTTTGGAACAATCCAGGAGGAGCTAGAAGCAATGCGGAAAGAATATCAACGTAGAATGGCGACGTGGAGAAGCAAGGAATCATGCCTTACACATCTGAAGAATCTCTTTCGAAAGAAAGGTATACTTACGATAAGTGCAAAACTGACAAGAAAGTTATTTTATTAATACTTGATAGTATCCAAAACCGACCCTTCAGTAACAGGAGACTTCGTACACTCTCCAGTGAGATGGCATCAGCCTTCAAATTCATCCGCAGACATGCATACAGGCAGTGGTTTACCCATCTCACTAAGGCACGAAGAGGATCACAATCATGTAAGTACCCCTACAAAACATAATAGAAAAATGGCCTGCATTCACATAGAACACTCTGCATATAGTACAACTACATAGACGAAGGATTGCCAGAAAGTTGTATGGCTAGCACAGCATCCCTTGTTGAGAACGAATCCATATATATGACCATGGAGCCTCGCAAAATTTCTCAGAGTTCTCTGTCCAAGTGCAAATGGTATGACATTTACTTCTATCACCATGTTGGGATTACTTAATCTATATTGGTTTCGTAACTCAGGTTATTTGAAGATGAAACCTCAGGAGATGGTATATATGTGACTATGAGACCAGCTTCCTATGCAAGTCTAAGCGAAATCCAAGCAACAGGAACAGTTGCTGAAGAGCTTTGTGCCCCTGGGCACAACTTTGAATATAATCAGGCTCCTCAGACAGATTAGTGAGCTTCTCAACATTAAAAAGTGTTTATAAGTATCTCAAAATACCACTTAAAGTTTAATTAATTTGTAAATTCAGTATTAGTATTTTGTATTTGACTACTGCTGCGTTCATGGTTAATCGTTGAATCATACACTTACATGTGAGCTTTGCTTTTGAAAGAATAATGGTTGTGTACTGTTTATGCTTTTTCCTATGAACAGTATAATAGTAGAAAATGACAGCAATAATTACTGCTAATATAAATACTGATGACGAATAATACAGGTGTGGAAATAGTGACTACAGATTGCTCATGTATGTACGCAAAGGATGGAGGAAAGTGTCACGAGTAACTTCATTTTGTTACGTTATTTTGACATTAAAATATCAATAGTCTGGCTGTGCACAAGAGACCAGATATACACCATGAAGGTAGTTTTGTTCTGGATCAGTGGCTTCCCGTTGCATACAAGATGCGCCGTCGCTGTGCACATGAAGAACCGTTAGTTTCACCGGCTTTCTCCCACATGAATAACATTCTGTAAAAAAAGGTCGTGAGAAAAAACGAAGGAATAAACAGAAAAAAATATTGGACTATGGGTTCAAATGTATGAGATCTAATGAGTGCAGAATTGTGTATTGAAAATTTTATGGTTCATCCTGATATCTTATACTTAATAGGACAAAATTTTTCAATAATTTTTGTTTTCGACAATAATGAAAGTTTTATGGAGCCTTGCAATACCTCTCTTATTCGAGTTATCATGTCATCATTTATATAAAAATAAATTTTCACTCGTTTCCACATGGAGTTCGGATCCTTTGGTTTTGTTGCATGAGATTAAAGGACCTGTTCTATTTTTCGTATTATACCCAAAGTTGTTTCACAAAATATAGTCCACTTGTAGTAACAGCTGTTACGAATTTCACAAATTAGGTAATACGCTCAATGGCAATAAGCAGGAAAATCTCGTTCCTGGTATACGTGCCATATGCGTATGCTAACAAACCCATTTCAACATGCGCCTGGGGCAAACGTCAGATTTTCTTAGTGTGTGAGTCTGCCATGTGCTACGGACCAGGTTGAGTTAGAAATTTGCTATACTGGTACCCCAGTTCTGTTGCAGAAGCTGAGTACGTAGGAGCCCTAAATACAAGCCGGATAGTCAAAGATTAATTTTGTAGTAGCTCCTAACTAAAGAAAATCTTTTGTGGTGCTTTCAGGGTACCACGAACAATAGCTTCTGACAATTACAGTTACATGACAAACTTAAATAACACGGGAAGAATTCAACAATTATTAAGTTGCTCCTCGGTACGTGAATGTCAAGCTTCATTACAGCTGAGCTTTTTGAGGTTTTGAATTGTACATACGATAACTCAGTACGCAGTTCTGCTTCTTGCATTCAATATTGTTCGGTTGTTACATACAGGTTTACACGAAGCGCGGGCAGTACTTGACAGCTGTCAATTAAACCATCATACCACATGCTCATTAAACCTGTTGAGTTTCTAGGAATTCAGACATGTTGGTGCGTATTTTCAAATGTATAATTAATTAACTGTAATGTTTAATTATACCTTAGGGCTTTGTAAATCTGCTGCTTGTATCGCGTTTTCTTCAAGGAGACTGCCTTTCTATAATTCCGGAATTTCGAGACCTAGCCAAATCTTTCGAAAAGGATAACTATGAACTTCTTGTGGACACGTCCGATGTGCGTCATGATCATGCAGTTTTCGATCAACAAATTACAAGAATTTCAACTGCCGAGGTTGCTGTAAATGAGGAACTAAAAATTCGCGAGAACATGTCGCACCCGCTGAGTTTGCCGGAAACAAGAGACGATATTGAAGAGCTCGTTGACTTCTTTGAGATCCCAGAAAATGGAGTGTTGTTGGAACCGATAGGTTGGGGAAGCAACAGGACAGAAACTGAAGGGTTAGAACATTTGGATAATATAACAGCGGAAGCCTTGAGCGAATCAGAATTCCTCAACTATGTTGTATACGTTCCAGTATCACTCGATGATTACGAGAGCGAAAGGAAAAATCCAGTCGACTTGGAGGACGAACGTTCTTCAAGTGGTTATGGCAGAGATTACTCCGCTCGAGAATTCAACTATAACCCTGACGATGATCCAGCATACCAACCTGCTTACTCTAAAACAAATTATTACCACAGACAAGCCACTGGCGATTCTAATGGAGTCAGGAATGTTGCCATTCCGCAATTTGAAAGCTTTGACGGTGGGTTTCCTTTCTATAAGAACTTCCGCGTCAGTTTATCTGAAGGTCAGAACTTTGTAAATCGTATGCATGAATTTGATCGACATCCTCCTGAAATTAAGCATCGGACGTCAGAAAACATGTTTCTCCCTAGTGCCCCAGTTTACAAATATTACAGAGGGCAGATCGCGCGCAACCCGGCACGTTTATACCGTGGCTGGACTGCTTATCGTCCACACGGGCCAGCTTTGATAAAAACCAGATCCCACGACGTCTATCCTCGACCTTCTCATCAACGCTTTTATCCTAGACGTGGAATCCACCGATCCCAGCCAAGTTCACTAAACAGGCCTCCTCAGTCGGGAAGAAGAGACGCACCATACCGTCGACCCCTTCAAACACGCGGGAACATAATATCGCGCCCATCCTTTGAAGAGGTTAGAAAACAACCAAGACCTACGTACAGCTATCCTCGCAACGCAATGAGTATTCAAGACATAATAAGATACATGGATCGACAAAACGAACGAGGTTTCGTTCCTCAGGGGTATTCCTCCGGAGAAAGTTCTAGGGATACTCCGAAGACTACTTTTCCTCTACAACCTAATGCCAATCTAGGTGACAGTGATAGGTCTGTCGCAGTTATATTGAACTTCAAATTAGGCAAGAACTCTAGAAAGAACAGCCAAAGTAATAAAGAAAAAAAAACCCTGGATTCTAACTTCGCATGGAGTCAGGAATGGTCCAGAAAAGCTCAAGACCGAATGTCGTGGCAGCCAGGGAGTGCATCGAATACTCCACATGAAGTCTTGGATAGAGAAGAAGACGAATATCCTTATATTCGAGCAATAATGCATCCAGGGAGGCGGAATATTGACACAAACTTCATGTATGTCTACTTATCTGAAAATACTTGAATGTTGGGCAATTTAACGCAATAATCTTTCCTTTTCAGGAATAATGACAACATGTTTTCTTCAAGTGACATATGGAGAAAAGTTTTCACGACCAGTGATAGCCTTACTAGTGAGGGTAATATCTGTTTTCTCTTATCGTGCAGATATACTGTAAAATTTTGCTTTATGGATATATGTTTAGATTTGTCTGAATCTGGAGAAACCACAACGCAGAAAGGGATAAACGACCAGCAAATTATTGAAAATGCGGATCTGCTAAGGAATCACAGGATTTAAAGGGCAAGTTATTGATGCGGAAATTTGTTTTAATTCCAGTAAGAAGTCGCTTATTTTTGTTGACAGTGAATTAACATGATTTGCTTTTCGATTTACGATAAGTTGGTATTCAAGATTTATCACAATGATAAATGAAAGGTGTAAAATTGAACGTTGGTTTACTAAAGTTATCTTGAGTCTAATGATAGAAAATTGTTCAATATACTCAATTGAAACCATAAAAGCCGGTAGTATTAAATAATATGTTACTAAAATACTGTACAAACAGCAATATAGTGTCAGTAGTAGAAGTACCACCAAAGGTTCACCCATCACTTGCTACATAGCATTGCACTAATAGGCCATGTATCGTATGTCGATAAGTATATTGCTTGCTATGTTGAATAATGTTTCATATCAACAAAACTGGCCACTCGTTGGAATACAGTTTGTCGTCGGGGAATCAAAGTCCGAAGCTTAAAAGACTGTTTTAGGGTCGAGTCCTCAGCATGCATGTATACTAATGGCTGTAGTGATGGGCAAGATATTAGTTTCGTGGTGATACGCAGATCGAGGGTCAGGGTAGGGCACCAGATTGGGAAAGGCTGGTTCGGCCGTTCCCTTCGAAATGTACTTTGCTACTAACACTACAGCACTACAGCAGCTAAACGCTCGAGATATACTATCATGGGACGAATATCAGTACTCTAATCGCTATAGTTCATTACTGGAATGAAATATTCTACGGCTGTCCATTTACCTGCATGACGGCAGTGCAGGACCGCACAGAGGGGGGGGGGGCAACTAGTAAATTTCTACCCGGTCCACAGGACTCAAAGGGGCTTCACATGGCACCCAAAGTCGGAAAAATTTGCCGGATCGAAACAAGGGTAAGGTGAAAAAGAGAGAGAGAGAGAGTAGAAAGGAATAGGATGCAAGAACAACCACCATAACTTTAATTCATACCATATACTTTCGAGTTCACAAGAGAGCTGGGGGGTGTGAAGGTAAACTTCAGAGAAAAATGGATTCCAGGAAGAAAGAAGTTTTTCGAAGAACCAGTTAACATGGACTTCTTTAACGAAAAGGCAGACGAAAACGTTTATAATAACCGTGTTCTACAAGGTTCTAAAGAATATCTTAATCGAATTTAAAGAATGGTCTGTGTCAGCCCATCGTACTATCGAACTGTTCCGCTT
Source organism: Eulimnadia texana (assembly GCA_002872375.1). Taxonomy (NCBI): domain Eukaryota; kingdom Metazoa; phylum Arthropoda; class Branchiopoda; order Diplostraca; family Limnadiidae; genus Eulimnadia; species Eulimnadia texana. The sequence goes on from NKDA01000001.1 coordinate 18,902,428, forward strand.
CGTTTGGAATGACTCTACTTTGACTTTTTCGAAAGTTGAACCCAGAGTTTTATCGATAGTCAATACTCTAGGTATTTTACAAAAACTAAACTGAAAGAAGAGTGGTGACTATTTAAAGAAGAAAGAGCTACGTTACAGTACATCTCACCATTAATCGCCGCTCACCATTAATAAATATATTTGAAAATGGAGTAGAAGCCTTATTTTCTCAGTTTTGTATTTGCTTGAGAATTTTTCTCAACACCGCGGTATCCGTTACATTTACCGAAAGATCCTTCAGCGAGCGAACACTCGTACAAAATAATATCCGTACACCTGTGGCGCAAAAAGGTTTCACCAATTTAATGGTCCTTGCCATCGAGAAAGACTAGACGAAGGATACTTCATACGGTGATATCGTTCACAGCTTTGTAACGGTACACTACAGGAAGAATTATGGTCTTGCCAGCTGTATGATTTCTATTTTAATTATGCTAGGACTTGACTCGCTGATTATGTAGCTTTCCTTATTTGCATTAATTCAATATTTTCACGGTGGCGACGTAAGAGGAGATGGGGGGGGGGGGGGGGCCTCAGTTATGATCAACGTCCCGGGCCTCACCGAAGCTCTGTGCGGCCCTGCGGTAGTGCAGGAATAGGAATGCTATGTGTCTGAAAAAAGCGACAATGGGGCAGATTGCCGCGGGAGTTCTGAGCTTTTTATAACAGGATACTAAACCACAGCAGAATTTTAGCTGGAGTCGTGTACAACACAAAAAGTGGCAGTTTCTCTTATACCCGCCTGCCCCATATCTAGTTGGAATCCTTCAAAGTTTACTCTACCAAAGTCACTCTGAGTAATCCTTAATGATAACTGGTTAAATATGAAATAAAGACACCTAAAAATTTGTGAAGTAGAGCGGCTCCTTAAAGAAAAGAGCTGTCACGTATATCAGCTTATGCACTCCCAGAATAGAGACCCGTTTACTTCCAACCAATTCCTTATGGACCAACCTTCTTGCAACACTCCCCCTGATATGATAATGAGATCCTATTGCGGGTTCTCAAAACAGAGGAAAATGTCATTAATTAGATTTTCCATTTAAAATGTGAAACAAGTATGTTATGTAAACAGTCCCATGCATGCATAAACAGTATGCGTGTGCCATTCTTACTCTTAGAGTTCCACAGAAACCCATCCATACATTCTCTCTTTTGAACACTAACTCAAAATACCAATTGCATAAAAAGTAAAATTAATTCATTTGGTGTTCTAAAACACTGCATTAGTAAAATCTTCAGTGTTCTGTCATTTCTTTGGGTAAGGCTGTAAGCCACTAAAATACGAATCTATCTTGAATCTGGATCTGTCCAAAAACTGCGTTTCTATTTCCCCAGTAGTTTACAGCGAAAAAAGGAGTAATTTAGGACTAGATCCTCAAAAGGACTTGTTTCAGACTCTGCATACTTTCTGATTTAGTCATCAAAGTAAATTACGAGCTGAACTTTGATCAGCTTTCGTGAACTACTACGTTAATACCAAAGTACTGATGAACACCAGATAAGCTTTCAAACTTTTATTGTTTATTCTATAAGCAATATAAAGAAATATATTTCATTTATACCGGATTCAAGAGAATATCATATGTAACCGGAATCATTCGGTCGGTGGACGATGAAAAGTTAAGGGCTTTTTTTTTCGTAAATTTTATAGTCGTTTAATAATGCGGCCTGGGATAGGTTACAAAGTGCTCAGCGCTCGACGCTGTTTTACAGTCCGTAGCCAGAGGATACTGAGGTGTACGACTGGGTTGGTGCAGAGTATGAGGGCACCGGAATTGGGGCTCCATAATAAGGAGCAGCAGCGCTGTAGGAAGAAACTGCAGCCCCATAAGAAGGAGCAGGGATGGTAATGGGAGCACCGTAACTGGTCTTGGGTGCGCGATATGTAGGTTTAGGGGCTTCATAAGATGGCTTGGGTGCAGCATATGAAGGTTTAGGGGCTCCGTACGAAGGCTTGGGGGCTCCATAGGTAGCCTTAGGGGCTTTTGGTGCCCCATAACCCTTAGAGGGGACGCCATACGATTGGGCCGGAGCTCCGTAAGACAGGACCGGCGCAGCATAAGACTGGACTGGGGCAGAGTAAGCTAGGGCAGCAGGAGCCAAGTAAGCTGGGGCAGCGGATGCAGAATAGGCTGGAGCAGCAGGGGCTGAGTAAGCTGAGGCTGTAGGAGTGGAGTAGGCTGGAGCAGAAGGAGCAGAGTAGGATGGGGCAGCAGGAGCGGAGTAAGCTGGGGCAGCAAATTCAGAATAGGCCGAGGTTGTGGGAGCAGAATAGGCTAGAGCAGCAGGAGCCGAATAAGCTGGGGCTGCAGGAGCGGAGTAGGCTGGGGCAGCGGGCGCAGAATAGGCCGGGGCTGCGGGAGCAGAATAGGCTGGGGCTGCTGGAGCAGACGGGGCGGAGTAAGACGAGGCAGCAGGGGCAGAGTAAGATTGTGCAGCAGCACCTGGAGCGGAGTAAGATGGAGTAGCAACGGCAGGAGTGGAGTATGATGGAGCAGCAGCAGCAGGAGTGGAGTATAAAGGGGCAGCAGCAGCAGCATGGGTGGGGTGAGACGGAGCTGCAGCAGCAGGGGCGGAGTAAGACGGGGCAGCCGCAGGGACAGCATTATAGGCAGGAGCAGCTACTACTGGAGCAGAGTAGGATGCAGGAGCAGGAGCAGCAGGTGCCGCATTGTACGTAGGTACAATAGGGGCGGATACAACACCGTAAGACGGCGCTGGTGCTGGAGCGGGAACGGCAGCATAAGAAACTGAGGTGGTCGGAGCAACAGGAGCACTATAGCTACATCCTTGAGCCGGAACCGAATGGGTGTCAGTGCTAGCTGATACAGAGTAACCAGCTGAGATGGAAGAAGCCAGAGAGGAGTAACCACCAGATGATGCGTCGAAGTACGTTGAAGCAGCTACAGCAGATCCGCCGGAGGAATAGCTAGAAATTTCTCCTCCATATCCCCCGGACGGGGCAACAGCAGCACTGCTGTGGTCTTCACCGCCAACCCCTCGGTATCTAGATTCAGTTGATGTACTAGCCCCGCCAGTGTAAATGGGGGCTCCGTGTCCGTGATCATGATGGTGTCCATGAACGTGTCCGTCCGCTAAAGGTATTGAAAGGGATTAAACATTCAAATAATGTTAAATCATTTTCCTATAAAGGAATCATACTTTGAATCTTATTGCTGCACTATTTATTTTCCATTTGAAGTCATACATTTTTGTAACGCTTTCTACTATTGGCGCGTAAACTGATAAATCATTCTCATCAGCTTTCAGCACTTACTACTTAGAAACTAGGAGAATTTTCAACTTACGCGAGCGCTTTGTGCGCGAGGAGAGTGCACAAGCACTACTGACCAATAAGCATAGGACCAAAGCAGCCTAAAGAATAGACTTATAATGTTTTGCTCAAAAAATATGCACCGTGATTAATTCTGTACCTTCACACGGGATGCTATTCTATGATACCACAAAGATTCTGCTAATATTCAACTGCTGAACTCCTCCTAGGCTCCAGCAACGGACTGAAGATTAAAAATGCTGAACGAGCCTTTTATACGAGGACTTCAGTGGTAAAGCTTCTTCCAAGCGAAAGGCCCGTATGAAGAACTAATGCCTCCCGAGTTTCCTCGAGAGGTGGCGTAGTTGTTTTGCCATGGAAACGAAAGTGAAGTTGTGGCCCTCAAGCGGGGAAAGGTGATATTGTTTCTCTAGCACCATGTTATCCCGCAAATAAACCAGGTTTACCTCGAATTAGGAACAGTGAGAACCAAGTTTTACCGAACTACATTTATGCAGCAGTATGCTTTAATACTGCATACCTTCTGTTTTTCACTTTAACTTGGCGGTACCTCTTCAGCTTTGGTTAATCCTGACGAACTTTGAGCTGCTTTTTTAATGCACCAACAATTTTGATAGCCGTAACTGAAAAAATATGAGAAACAACCTTCAAATAAATCAATTAAGTATGCCAATAACTGCGTGAAAAAGTTTCAATCCAGCACATCTTGAAAAAGAGCTTCTCGATACTTCTGATCTCTTAAAACAGGAGCTCCACTCAGCACAGAGCCCTTTGTGCGTCGGTTTGATATGTTGCCTAAAATGATTTACCCCATTCATACGATTCCGGTTTGTAGTTCTAACTATAAACGTACAGTAAACTCTTGATGCTCTGTAAGGCTTTTGAGCATTCCTCATGTGCTATAAGACATCTTGCGTTATAGACTGAGCCCATTACATTATTTGTTGTGTATAGGTATTTCCCCAAATTTCTTTTAGTCCGCAGTTTTGCGTACCGAGTATGGAACTAAGCGGTCAAATTTGCGTTCTCTTGTTCGTCCTTTTCTTTGGATGTATGAAAAATTCAGACTACTGTAATAATGTTCTTTCCTTTCGCCATTACTTGTTCTAGCTGAATAACTCTACTAACTCGTCCCATTTATGTTCTAGGCAACTACTGTCCTCATTTTCTCGGCGGCAATCTTCGTTTGTTTCAAACAGAAGGCAACAACCCCGACGTTTTCAAACAACAGCACAAACGGTATTGGAATATTTTGCCTCATCCCAGGTTTAGTGCCACTTACCATTTCGTATTATATTTATAATTGCACTTATACGTATACTATACACATGTAAGAAATAAGGAAAGTAGGGAGAGAACAACGAACATTGCATCATAGTGGGAATCTGATGATTGTAGTCCATTCAATAAACCTAACCAAAAATATAGAAAGAGGGACCGTTACTACTGTGACTATAACTGATAAGTGCTTTCACACTAATGGCAAACAATGAGTCAATGGCAGTCCCAAGAATTTCTCCTCACTTTCTAGACATACTGGCGCTTAGCAGTCTATCAATTTTGCTGCTTTTCTCGTTTACTGTTTCATTTAACTTTTTATAATATTCTAAAAACAGAAAACTGCAAATAAACCTTGCAATTATCTTACAATTCAATTTATTTGTTTGCAGTTCGACTGAAAGTTTACTTCCTGTTCAGCTCTTAATATCATGTCTGGATGCTTCAAATATGGGGCATAAATTTTTCCCCTGACGGTCCGAGAACTTTCTTGTGTTTTCTTCCAAGCTAGACTACGAAAGAGTGTATCCTTCTTATAAGAGAAATTATATTGCTCACCATACGAAACTTCTTCTATCGGAAATCTACATTACACGTAACATAAATGGTAATAATCCCAGCTGACATCGATTAAATATGCTACCACACAGGCTATTTTAATATGTTTTTAAGTTACGACGTACATAGAATTTGTATCATCTTGACTATGTCCCCAATCAAAGCGCCATGGGCGAATGCCTGAATGCCCCTTTTGATTTAAAAAGAACAAATGTTACAGTAATTCATTTTTCGGTGTTGATTTTTAAGTTCTTAATCAATTTTCCACGTCGTCCCAGGCGTCACAGACGCCTTCGCTGTTTTAACTTCTATCAAAAAGCAAATAAGACACAACCAAAATTTTACAATTTTTAAAGACTAATTTTACAAAAAAAACGGCATTCTTCTGACAGTAAGCGCGCAAAATACCTGAATATTTATTCTTCCAACAGCTTCAAGCCTACCAATAAACGAACTATCAGGCTCCGAATCCATACCCCATTTTAACACCGCGATCCCATCCTCAAAAATTTTTCCGAGTACTAGAAAATATGTTTTTGATTAACGTACCCTACCCAATCAAATTATTACTAAATGCTTAGAAGAGTCTAATCTTAGGCATCAAACCATATCACTTCCTGAACGTACTTCGCTTTCGTATCAATTTTGAATAGTTTCCAAAGTTTCCAAGTAACTCAATTAAGACATCGGCTAAGTTTGAATACTTTTATATTAAACTGATCAGAAGTACATGACAAATTTCTCATATATTCTGGGTTTAAGAATACACCACATATAAGTCGCAGTCACTCAGGGAAAAAGTGGAAATGTTAAGGATTGATTCTTGAAAATTTAGTAAATGCATAATGTAAAACATTGTGATTCTTCGAGCAAAATAAACTCTTTACAGCGCTCAGCGCTGTTTAGCGTCCATAACCAGAGGACGCTGGGGCGTACGATTGGGCTGGCGCGGAGTAAGAGGGCACCGCAACTGGGGCTCCGTAAGTAGCAGCAGGGGTTCTGTAGGAAGGAACTGGGGCTCCGTAAGAGGGGGCAGGGACCACAATGGGAGCACCGTAACTGGGCTTGGGTGCGCCATAGGTAGGTTTAGGGGCTCCATACGAAGGCTTGGGGGCCCCGAAGGTAGCCTTAGGGGCTTTTGGTGCTCCGTATCCTTTAGAGGAAGCGCCATACGGCTGAGCCAGGGCTCCGTAAGACTGAACCGGTGCACCATAAGACTGGATTGTGGCGGAGTAAGCTGGGGCAGCAGGAGCGGGGTAGGCTGGAGCAGCATGAGCTAAGTAAGCTGGGGCTGCAGGGGCAGAGTAAGCTAGAGCAGCGGGTGCAGGGTAGACCGGGGCAGCAAGAGCCGAGTATGCTTGGGTAGCAGGGCGGAGTAGGCTGGAGCTGCTGGAGCAGAGTAGGCTGGAGCGGCAGTGGCCGAGTATGCTGGGGAAGCAGGGGCCGTGTATGCTGGGGCAGCGGCAGCAGAGTAGGCTGGGGCAGCAGGGGCTGAGTAGGTTGGAGCAGACGGGGCAGAGTAAGACGAGGCAGCAGCAGCAGGGGCAGAGTAAGAGACAGAAGCAAGCCCAGCATTAAAAGCAGGAGCAGCTGCTACTGGAGCGGAGTAGGATGGAGCAGCAGCGACAGGAGCGGAATATGATGGGGCAGCAGCGGCAAGAGCGGAATACGATGGGGCTGCAGCAGCTTGAGCGGAGTAAGATGGAGCTGCAGCAGTAGGGGCGGAGTAAGACGGAGCAGCAGCAGCCAGGGCTGAGGCTGCTGGAGCAGAGTAAGATGAAGCAGCAGGGGCCGAATATGCTGGGGCTGCAGGGGTGGAGTACGATGGAGTAGCAGCAGCAGGAGCACTGTAACCAGCTACGGGGGCTGTGGCACCACTGTACGTGGGAGCAGCAGCCTGGGCGGAGTAAGAGGAGGCAGTAGGAGCAGCGCCGTAGGTAGAAACCGCGGCATGAGCAGAGTAAGATGGAGGAGCAGCAGCAGGGGCGGAGTACGACGTGGCCGCAGGAGCAGCAGGGGCGGACACAGCACCATAGGATGGAGCTGCTGCGGGAGTAGGAGCGGCAGCGTAAGAAACTGCAGCGGCCGGAGCAGCAGGGGTGCTATAGCCGGATCCCTGCGCAGAAGCCGAGTACGCGTCACCGCTAGCTGATACAGAGTAGCCAGCTGAAACAGAAGCAGCCTGAGAGGGTAACCACCAGATGATGCATCAGAGTAAGATGAAGCAGCTACACCAGATCCACCAGAGAAATAGCTAGAAGTTTCTCCTCCGTATCCGCCGGACGGGGCAGCAGCAACACTGCTGTAGCCTCCCCCACTAACCCCTCCGTAGCTTGATGCGGTTGACACACTAGGTCCACCAGTATAAACAGGGTCTCCGTGTCCGTGATCATGATGATGCCCGTGACCGTGTCCGTCCGCTAAAGATATTTAAAAGGATTACAAAAGTTAAGTACCACTCCATAATTTGATGATAGGAGTATAGTGATAATAGTGGTATCAAATAATGCTCTAACCGTAGAGCTACATTATTTATTCTCTATAAGATGTAATAATTTACAGTTCTCCAGAATCGCTGCATAAGCAGTCGTTATTTCTTGTCAGCTTCTAAGAGTGAATTTACTTAGGAATGAAAAAACATTTGAACTTACGCGAGCGCTTGGTGCGAATAGAGATTGCACAGGCACTACTGATTAGTAGGCATAGTATCAGAGGAGCCTTAAAAAAAAAGAATCATAATGTTTTGCTTCAAAAAAATATGCACTGTGGATAATCAATACTAATAATCAATCATCAATTATAAAATCATCAATAATAAAATCAATAATAATAATCAATAATCAATAATCAATAATGTACCTTTACACGAAATGCCATTCTGCAATGTCAGAAAAATTCTGCTAGTACTCAGCTGGTGAACTCCGCTTAAGCTTCAGCGAAGGACTGAAGACCGAGAACACTGGACGAGCCTTTTATACGAGGCCATTGGTGGCGAAGCTTTTTCCAAGAGAAAGGCATGAATGAACAGCTAATCCCCAGGGGTTTTTCAAGTGGTGACTGAGTTTTCAGCTGTTATACCATGGAAACGAAAGGGAAGTTGCAGCCCCTGGGCAGGGAAAGGTAATATTGTTTCTCTAGCGCTGTCTTATCAACCAACTAAGTCAGGTTTACTTCGAATTAGAAGTAGCGAGGAGTGATTTTGGTTGATCTACATATTTGGAGTTTGTCGTAATGAGTACTTTATAGGTTCTAATTACCACATAGTTCGATTTGCTCGTACCTCTTTAGGTTTTGTAAGCTTGGTGAATTTTGAGCTGAACTTCCTTTCATTGTACAGTACTTACCACTTTATACCTTTAATTGAACTAAATGCGAAAAGGAAACTTTGAATAAAGTGATTAACCAATTAGTCAATGGCTTGCAAAAGTAAGATTATATTCAACGTATTTTAAAAGTGATATATTTATGCTTTAAAAAGACACTATTTACCTGACCGATACTTCTAATATTAGCAAAAAATAGGAGTTGCAGTTTTCGCAAACCCCTTTGTGCGACAGTTTGCCACTTTGCCCAGTATTATCTACCCCCTCAGGCTTTCATGTTTCAGTTATAGGTACAAAACGTACAGTACATTCGTGGCCCTATGTGAAGGTTTTGAGTATCGCTTATTTGCCACTCGGTACGTCCTACATTACATTTTCAAACCTATACCTTATCTTTTATCGTGTTACTACTTACTACGTGTTTCTGTACTTCTTTTTTAACTCGCAGTTTTCCGTATTAAGCGTGTAACTGAGCTAATCATACACGATTGTTATTGTTTTTTTCCTTTTATAGTTTAATCTAAATTCAGACCATATTAAAGTATAGCTTCCGTCACCACTAGTTAAATATAACTCAAGGGTCCGAAACTTCTTCTTCTTCGTACACCTAGGCCATGTTATCACTGTTATTAGCCTGCTACTTCCATGTTATCTCCGTGTTTTATCACGTAATCAAATAATCTTAGTACACTTTTCCTCAGAGTCTCAGGCCCCTCGATATAACTGCATAGTCTGATTCTGATATACTCTCAAACAACATGTTTGGAATATTGTGCCTTTTTCCAAGTTCTATATAGCCACTTTGTATTTAATACATATGGTGTGCGCAAAAAATGTACCGGAATGAAATTGAACAATAAATTATAGTTGGAATCTGTATATGAAAGTGCATTCAATAAACATAACCAAAGTATAGAGGGACTCTTATCACTGTAGCTATTACTGGAGATCAGAAATTTTTAGAGTAATTGTAAGCAATGGAGTTGTTGGACATCCCAAGAATTTTCCAAACTTTCTAGACGAATTGGTGCTTGAAACAAGGTATGAATTTTGCCACTTCCATCTTTCTTTTTTTTCTGTTTTTCTGCTCAACAAAAAAACGGAAAAGTTATTTAGTACTAGTACTTTTTGCCGTGAATGTAAAAGAGCATTAAACTGTTTGTGTTTTTTACGCGCTTAACTACGAAACATTAACTCATTTATATGCATGTAGTTATATCATCAGAATTTCCCCCTCCCGCACGAAACGCCTTAAATGAGAATATCCGTTATACAGAATATAACCTTAGTGCTCCCTAGCTTATATACGTCTTTGACATCTCAAATCACAAGTTGTGCTTAAACCAACGATCATGTTTTTATCTACAGAGAATTTTTGAAATCTGAACTTTATCTCAGAGCGATTGACCCAAACCTGAATGTTTTCTTTGAGTTAACAAGTTTTAAGTTGATTTTGTTATTTCAGGCCCTTAATTCAGTTTTCAGCGTAATCCCAAATGTCACTAATCCCTTGGGGTTGTCATTACAAACGAAATCTAATATGATATACATTAATTCAAGAAAAAGTTTAAGACTAATTTCCAGAAATGACATTATTCAAATATTGAGCACGGCAAGTGTCAGTACACTTTTTGCCTCCGACGGGTGAGGCCAGGGATTGAATGTATCAGGCTCCTAGTTCATCTTGACACTTTGTTCGAATGCGTACTCTAAATGCACCCGAGAGTGTTGGGGAAAAAGTTTTTAGATAAACATCACCAATCCAATTATTGCAACATTTTCTACCAAGTCTTGTTTATTCATTGAAATATAACACTTCCTGGATTTGCTTTGCTTGCTTTATCGGTTTTAACTATTTTCAAAATGGTTCCAAAATAATTTGTGGGCTTCGGCTTAGTTTGAATACTTTTATTTTGAGTAATCAGAGTACACGGAAAGTTCTCATACACTCTACGTTCGAGAAAATACTTCATATAATCGCAATCACTCAGAGAAAATGCGAGGAAAATGGTTGGGATTGATTTTTAAAATTTATTATGGACATTACATTATATTAAGCCCTGTAAATTCTTCGTCAATTAAAAATCTGTTCTTCAGCGCTCAACGCTGTTTAGCGTCCGTAACCAGAGGATACGGGGGCGTACGACTGGGCTGGTGCGGAGTATGAGGGCACCGCAACTGGGGCTCCGTAAGAAGGAGCAGGTACGGCAATAGGAAAGCCGTAACTGGGCTTGGGTGCGCCATAGCTAGGTTTAGGGGCTCCGTACGAAGGCTTTGGAGCTCCGTAGGTAGCCTTAGGGCCTTTTGGTGCCCCATAACCCTTAGAGGGGACGCCATACGATTGGGCCGGAGCTCCGTAAGATTGAACCGGCGTAGCATAAGACTGGACTGGGGTATAGTAAGCTGGGCCAGCGGGTGCAGAATAGGCCGAGTGTGTGGGAGCAGAATAGGCTGGAGCAGCGGGAGAAGAGTAGGCTGGGGCAGCAGGAGCGGAGTAAGCTGGGATAGCAGGTGCAGAATAGGCCGAGGCTGCGGGAGCAGAATAGGCTGGAGCAGCGGAAGCAAAGTAGGCTGAGGCAGCAGCAGCGGAGTAAGCTGGGGCAGCGGGTGCAGAATAGGCTGGAGCAGCAGGGGCCGAGTAAGCTGGGGTAGCAGGAGCAGAGTAGGATGGACCAGCGGGTGCAGAATACGCCGGGGCTGCGGGAGCAGAATAGGCTGAAGCAGCAGGGGCCGAGTAAGCTGGGGCAGCAGGAGCAGAGTAGGATGGGGCTGCAGGAGTGGAGTGCGATGGAGCAGCTGCAGCACTACCATAGGAAGAAGCAGCTGCTGGGGCACTATACGAAGCAGCAGCAGGAGCACTGTAGGTAGCTACAGCAGCTGGGGCAGCAGGATAAGAGGGGGCAGCAGCCGTGGCGGAGTAAGAAGACGCAACAGGAGGAGTTGCTACGGGAACAGAGTAGGATGCAGCAGCAGGAGCAGCAAATACCGAGTAAGAGGCTGCAGGTGTCGCACTGTAATTCGGTACAGCAGGAGCGGGTGCAGCACCGGAGTAAGATGGAGCTGCAGTAGCATGAGCAGAGTAAGATGGAGGAGCAGCAGCAGGGGCGGAGTACGACGTGGCCGCAGGAGCAGCAGGGGCGGACACAGCACCATAGGATGGAGCTGCTGCGGGAGTAGGAGCGGCAGCGTAAGAAACTGCAGCGGCCGGAGCAGCAGGGGTGCTATAGCCGGATCCCTGCGCAGAAGCCGAGTACGCGTCACCGCTAGCTGATACAGAGTAGCCAGCTGAAACAGAAGCAGCCTGAGAGGAGTAACCACCAGATGATGCATCAGAGTAAGATGAAGCAGCTACACCAGATCCACCAGAGAAATAGCTAGAAGTTTCTCCTCCATAACCGCCGGACGGGGCAGCCGCAGCACTACTGTAGTCTCCACCACTAACCCCTCCGTAGCTTGATGCAGTTAACGCGCTAGCTCCATCAGTGTAAACAGGGGCTCCGTGTTTGTGGTCATGATGATGGCCGTGGCCGTGTCCATCCGCTAAAGGTATAGGTACGGTTCAAAAAGTTTAAATACTGTTTATTCGGTACCCTTTAACCCACCTATACTTTAGCGTTACAGGTACAATACATTAGTTATTTTCTATCCGGTACAACGTTTCACTTTTATCCCGTGTAAATTCGTAAATGGATTCATCATATCTTATCAGCCTCTACTAGTCTATTCACTTATCAAATAAAAACATTTCAACTCACGCGAGCGCTTGGTGCGATTAGAGATTGCACAAGCACTGCTGACGAGTAGGCATAGTATCAGAGCAGCCTAAAAAGAAAGATTCATAATGTTTTACTTGAAAAAAATATGCGCTGTGGATAATCATGTACCTTTACACGAAATGCCATTTTGCAATGTCAGAAAGATCCTGCTAAAACTCAACTGCTGAACTCCGCCTAAGCTTCAGCGAAGGACTGAAGACTGAGAACACTGGACGAGCCTTTTATACGAGGCCACTGGTGATGAAGCTTCTTCCAAGAGAAAGGTACGTATGAAGAGAGAATGCCCTCCGGATTTCCTCGTGGTGTGACGGAGTTGCCAGTTCTGCCATGGAAATGAAAGTGAAGTTGCGGCTCTCAAGCGGGGAAAGGTTACTTTGTTTCTCTACCGTCATCTTATCAAGTTACTTAACCAGTTTTACCTCGAATTAGGAACAGCGAGAACCTGGTTTTATCGAACTACATTTTTGCAACATGCCTCAATAATACTTCATAGCTTCTATTATTCACACAATTCGATTTGCTTGGGCCTCTTCAGGTTTGGTCAAGTCTGACGAAATTTGAATTAAACTACTTTTTCAGTACACTGTCAATTTTGTTAGCCTGAGTTGAAGGAAAAATGACAAATTAGCTTCGAACAACTAAATTAACAAAGTGGATAATTGCTTGGAAAACTATTTTCATTCAACATACTTAGAAAAATAATACACACATTTCAAGAAGAAACGTTACACTGACCAGCACTTCCAATCTCAAAAAACAGAATGTTGCGGTTTTCACAAAGCCGTCCGTGGGTCAATTTCATATGTTGCCTTACATGAATTACACTATAGTGTTTGTTCTGTTTGAATTTCTAAGTACTAACATGGAGTGAGCTCTTGGCCCCATGTAAGGTTTTCCAGCAATCGTCATGTGCACTTTCCGCGTTATACGTTGACTCTATTACCTTATTTTGTTGCGCATGGGTACTTTTACCCTTTACTTATCTTTTAGTTCGTAGTTTTCCGTACTGAGCGTGAAAAAGCTAGTTACGAATATCGCTACTTGTTTGTACTTTTATATTTTATTCTCAGTTCAGACTACTGTTGCAGTTTAGCGACCGCCAACTTTACTTAACCTACTAGTTGAATTGCTTCCGCGAATGCTTTAGGCAATTATTGCCCGTGTCTTCGCGAGGGCCATTTTCGTTTGTTTCACATAGAAGGCGACAACCAAACGTTTTCTAACGACATAACCGATTAATGAAAATATTACTCTTTCTTTCCTCTTTTTAAGTTCCTTAGTACTGCTTTACACAAACCATATGCAAGACGTGTAGCGAAAGAAATTGAATATAGTACCAGTTTTAAAGTCTGTTAATAAAAGTTCATTCAATAAACCCAGCCAACTGTATCAAAATAGGGACAGCTATTAATGTCACCATAACCGATGATCAGAACTTTCACACTAATGGTTAACAATCTAGTTAATGGAAATCGCAAGGATTCTCCTAACTTTCTACACATACTGGAGCTTGACACACGATATCAGTACCACTTTTGTCTACCGTTTCTTTTTCCGTGTTTTGAGAACAGAAAACTACAAAATCCTATGGCGCTATCACTTATTCGCCATGAAGGTCAAAGAAGGTTATACTCCCTGTTTACTCTCCTAGCTAGACTCCGAAAAGTTCAATCCTTTACTTAAATAGAATCGTGTCAATACATGTTTCAACTGCACGAAACGTCTCAAATGAAAATCTGCGTTACACAAAATATAAATGGTCCTACTCCCCACCTAATAATGTCTTTAAAATACGCTAATAGAAACAATAATTCTACCAATGCTCAAGCTTACGATGTACATGGAAAATCAACAATCTTACTGACTCTCTCTTAGTTAAAGGGCCATGGGAAAGCATGAATCACCTATTTGATAAAAAAATGTTATCGTACGTAAAAAGCAGATTTTGTTATCTGTAGGCCTTTAATTCATTTCCCACGTAGTCCCAAGCGTCACAGACACCTCATTTTCAGCCTCAATTGAAACTTACAATACAACGATACAACAAAGATTTGAAAAAATGCTTTTAAAAACTGATTTTAAAAAAAGTTGTTTTTAAAAAGAAACTCAGACCGCCAGTAGTCTCCATTTTTTTCGTCTAACGGCTCCAAGCCCGCCAAAAATGAGAGATAAGGCTCGGAGTCCGGGTTTGCTTTGGTACTCAAATGTTTCTCCGAGTATTAAAAATACGTTTTGCAATCTTAGTTCACCGATCACATTATTACAAGATGCTCTGCGAAGTATTATTTTATTCACCTTAGTATACCACTTCAGGTGTTTGTGTTGCTATCGTATCAAATTTGAATAGTTTTCAAAGATTCGAAGAAATTAGCGACATCAGATATGTTTGAATATTTTTATTTTGAGTTTACCTGAAGTACACGAAAATTCTCTCATACATTCTGGGATCAAGATAATACCACACACAATCGCAGTCACTCAGAGAAAAAGCAGAAAATGGTTTGGATTGATTTCTGAAAGTTTAGTAAATGCATTGTGTAAAGCACTACGATTCTTCGAGCAAAATAAACTCTGTTCAGCGCTCAACGCTGTTTAGCGTCCGTAACCAGAGGACACTGGGGCGTACGACTGGGCTGGCGCGGAGTAAGAGGGCACCGCAACTGGGGCTCCGTAAGAAGGAGCTGGGGCGCTGTAAGAAGGAACTGGGGCTCCATAAGAAGGAGCAGGGACGGCAATGGGGGCACCGTAACTGGGCTTGGGTGCGCCGTAGGTAGGTTTAGGGGCTCCGTACGAAGGCTTGGGGGCTCCGTAGGTAGGCTTAGGGGCTTTTGGTGCTCCGTATCCCTTAGAGGGGGCGCCATACGATTGAGCCGGAGCTCCGTAAGACTGGACCGGTGCAGCATAAGACTGGACTGGGGCGGAGTAGGATGGAGCAGCAGGAGCAGAGTATGCTGGAGCAGCAGGGGCTGAGTAGGCTTGGGCAGCGGGAGCAGAGTAAGCTGGGGCTGGGGCAGAGTAGGCTGGGGCAGCGGGAGCAGAGTAGGCTGGGGCAGCGGGAGCAGAGTAGGCTGGGGCAGCGGGAGCAGAGTAGGCTGGGGCAGCAGGAGCAGAGTAGGCTGGGGCAGCGGGAGCAGAGTAAGCTGGGGCAGCGGGAGCAGAGTAGGCTGGGGCAGCGGGAGCAGAGTAGGCTGGGGCAGCGGGAGCAGAGTAGGCTGGGGCAGCAGGTGCCGAGTAAGCTGGAGCTGCTGGGGCAGAGTAGGCTGGGGCAGCGGGTGCAGAGTAGGCTGGGGCAGCAGGTGCCGAGTAGGATGGGGCTGCAGGGGCGGAGTAGGCTGGGGCTGCGGGAGCAGAATAGGATGGGGCAGCAGAAGCGGAATAAGCTGGGGCTGCGGGAGCGGAGTACGATGGAGCAGCTGCAGCACCACCATAGGAAGCAGCAGCTGGGGCACTATGCGAGGCAGCAGCAGGAGCACTGTAAGCAGCTACAGGGGCTGGGGCAGCAGCGTACGAGGGAGCAGCAGCCTGGGCGGAGTAAGAGGAGGTAGTGGGAGCAGCACCGTAGGTAGGAACAGCGGCAGGGGCCGAGTAAGATGGAGCAGCAGCAGCAGGGGCAGAGTAAGACGGGGCAGCAGCAACAGGGGCGGAGTAAGACCCAGCCGCAGGAGCAGCAGGGGCGGCGTAAGATGCAGCCGCAGGAGCAGCAAGGGCGGTGTAAGATGCAACAGCAGGAGCAGCATTATAGGCAGGAGCACCTGCTGCAGGAGCGGAGTAGGATGCAGCAGCAGGAGCAGTGGATACCGAGTAAGAAGCAGAAGGTGCCCCACTGTAAGTCGGTACAGCAGGAGCAGGTGCAGCACCGTAAGATGGAGCTGCCGCTGGAGCAGGAGCGGCAGCATAGGAAACTGAAGCGGCCGGAGCAGCAGGGGCGCTATAGCTGGATCCCTGGGCAGAAGCCGAGTAGGCGTCAGCGCTAGATGATACAGAGTAGCCAGCTGAGACGGAAGCAGCCTGAGAGGAGTAACCACCAGACGAAGCATCGGAGTACGATGAAGCAGCTACTACAGATCCACCAGAGGTATAGCTGGAAGTTTCTCCTCCATATCCACCCGACGGGGCAGCAGCAGCACTGCTGTAGTCTCCACCACCAACGCCTCCGTAGCTAGAACCGCTTGATGTACTAGCCCCGCCAGTGTAAATGGGGGCTCCGTGTCCGTGATCGTGATGATGGCCGTGACCATGTCCATCCGCTATAAGAAATACCAAAAGGGGAAAATTTAGTCCGATTAAGTCGAATTTCCTCTAAGCTAATTTATACGTATGAAATAAATGTTCAACGCCCATTCATGATACATATTTATAGGAAATAGTAGTTTTTCACAACGATTTCGTTTCAACTTGAATTTGAATGATTTTTTCTCTTGAAAATTTTTTGTCAGAATAATAAGCAATGTGTTCAACTTACGGGAGCGCTTGGTACGACTTGGAAGGGTAAAAGCGCTGCTAACGAATAAGCAGAGCACCAGAGCAGCCTAAGGAGAGAAAGCAATTGTGTTTCACTAGAAATAGATATGTACTTATATGACTTGGTACCTTCACACGAAATGCCATTTTAAAGTGGTAAAAAAGTTTTTCGTCAGGATTTCAAGTGCTGAATTCCACTCTGGCTTCAGCGAAGGAGTGACGAACCGAAGAAACGAGCGAGCCTTTTATACCAGGATTTTTGAACGGGGGAGCTTCTTCCAGGAGAAAGGTAGAATTGTGTGACCGCCATTGGAGCCCACCTGCCTCGAGTGGTGGAGCAGAGCGTTGTAATGTCATAGAAACGCAAGAGAAGTGGCTAACGCCTAAAGCGGAGAAAGGTGAGACCGGTTCCTTCAACGTACGAATTCATCTGTCAACAAAGCCTTGTTTCAGTGAAACTGGTAACGAAGACACCTAAATTCAACTAAAACTGTACTGGCCAAATTTTTGGCTCAACCGGGACAGAAAACTGTACTTCGAAATCCCGGATTTTACAGCGCATATACAAGCATACTTGCACATCAAATAGCATGTGCTGCATTTTCTTTCACACGTAGGTAGTTAAAGTATGCAAATACCTACTGTAAATTACGGAAATGAAGTTTCTTGACGGCACTTGTTTGTTTTGACAGGATGCGAAGTATTGAAGTTTCCTCGAAGTGTAAATCCTCGAAGAATTGTGTTCAGACTTATAACGGTGTTTCTAGTATCAATGGACAAAGAAATTTCTTATGCACACACAGCCTGCATCGTTCCCTATATATTATCATTTTCCAGCCATCCTTTTTATGTCTATGGGAAGTTGTCTCGAGCACGTACATAAATCATGCCAAATTTTTCTCTGATTTTTCGTACCATGTAATGTCTGTAATTAATTGTTTTGCTCTCTAATCTATGAAACAAGAAATGTTATCGAGGTGCAGCATGGCCAACCACTAATTAAATTTCTTAATTCCCACAACATAAGTCTATTTTCAACAAAACCAAGGGAAATATGTTTTTCTATCATTGTTCCACGTAGCATAACATGTAGGTCATTTCTATGATAAGGCTATGATCGAGAAAGAATTAATCGGATTCATCTTCTTGGATTAGGTACAACTACTCAAAAAGAAACACCCTCCAATCCCTACGGCGTAGTATTCCATGTTGGTTGGAAGGAGGGGGGGCATGATTTTTTCGAACATGATTATACTTAAAGTAAATGCAGCTATGCAACTACGCTAAGATGTGGAATAATAGTACTCATAAAAGAAGCTATCTGAATCGTAAGGACTTTCTCTGGGTGAAAGTATATGTCATTTTCCTAATTATAGCCAATCAAATTTCTTTACTAAGGTTACAGGGTCTTCAACTGGCATACAAACAAAAATTCTCAGAATTGTTATATATGGGTGAATGTGGGACAGCCGCTCAGCCGCAACTGTATCAGCTCCTGGAAAAGCCCAGTCCGTTGCCTCCATGTAGACTGCATGTAAAAAGTGTTTCAAAGCTGTCAGATAGGCCAGCCACATGATTGATTGTAGGACCTGAACAAAAATAAATAAGTAATCGAAAGAATTTTCGAAAAAATGGAAGCATCATCATCAGGACACGAGTGAAGGCTCTCTAGGATGTCTCTGTTTTGCAGTCAAGTGAACCTCATACAAACATCATCTATTGTTCTGGAAGCGTCTAAGCATCATACAAGCGTCAATTAGGACTTCGCTTTTTCCAGGGAATTCCCCTTCCCTGCTGTGTTCCCATCTGCTTTGTGTGGTCGCCCATCACTGTAAAGTTTAACAAGCAACACAAGGTTACGCAATTCTAGTGTGCGGAAACTTTCAACTTTCTTCTACGCATAATTTTGCAGTCTGGCGATTGTACGCAATTTGGCTTTAAACTCGAAACTGACAATTTTTCTGAACAATAGCGGTCGTCATGTTGGTTTTTGTTTGCTCTAGCAATTCATGCAGGAAACTATTTTTTCTGGTAACTTCATTCTGTTTTACTAATTGTTGGTTTAGTTTTTGTGGGAGACTTCAATAAAAGTAGAGTTTAGTCGTCTGAAGCGTAGGTGACTCGGAGAAAAAACTTGAATAGAAAAATACGCTTTATTTAAAGCTAACAAAAATTTGAAAAACTCGCTTTCACGTTTGACCCCACATTGCGTAGTGAGTCAAGTCATGTAAAAATGTTGACAAGGAACATTTTTACAAACAAATTTCAAATAAAACTTGTTTGCTTGTTCGTTGGGAGTATACACGACGAAACTTTCCAGCAGTGAAAGCTTAACCTGAGGTTTTACTTCGTGGCATTTGGCCACACTCCTTGGGCAAGTCGAGGGTTGGTTATCGAACGAGAGGAAACGTAAAGTATTTACAGACAAACTACGTGGTGCGCTTATGATTTCCACAATTTATATTTCATGCCTTCAAGGGGCAGGTGAAAAAAGGAAGGATGTTTGATATAAGCAAAACAAGATATTGCAAAATGCGGTCAACTTTCCAGGTTTACTTCCAAAAGTACCTTCCCTGATAGGACGTCTAGGTGTTTAATCCTCTTATAGTGTCCATAAACACTCACCCTGGCCTCCATACCCATACATAGTTTATAAAAGGAAGTCAAAAACCCATCTCAAACCTAAATGTTCTTCGGCCTTTATCCATAAATGATCATAAATGGGAACATGCTGTCATGATCTCTGAAAACTTTGGAGTAGAAAGATTCTAAAACGAATATTTCAGAGTAAAAACTTAACGGAAGTGTTCGTCGGGTGAAACAAAGTCATCTCAATTATGGAGAAAGTTACAATCCGAGGACATCTTGCATTATACTACCAGTCGCATTAATCTCATATTATCCCCTTCATTCAAAATTTTCCTGTTTCAAGTCAGTTCGTTAGTCCCTCATCTATGATAATAGCTTCTACGAAAGTGTACTAGTAGAGCTCCCATAGAGTCCTGTGATTAACCATAGTAAGCTTTACTTGTCCAGTTTAACAAGTCTCTGTTATTCTCATTAATTTTGGCGTAGTGTTTTATTATACCGCGCTACTAAGAAAGGGAAAATTAAAGGTGGTGGTTTGAACTATTCCCACACCTGGTCGTTGTGGATCACGAATTTTACAACAGTGCAGAAAAGGGACAAAAGCTCGCTTTCTCTTTTCTTGCATCTACAAAAGAAAGGCGAATTACATAGAAAATCATAAAAAAAAGACCATCCACGACCGAGTGCTATTTATCCTCGTAAGGAATCCAGAAAAATCCAGAATAGATGGTCTTTTTTCGCCTCTTTATTGCGGGAAAGTAAAAGTAGGGATGCACTAGACTATACCCTCCATTATTTCTTTTAATGCCTTTTTAACGTGACACAGTTTTGAAAACCTTGCGGGAGAGGAAAAAACCCAGCTATTCTCAAAAAAGTCAACAAAAGAGGAATGAACTTGCGCATTCCTCCAGACCCGTTAGCGATATGTAGTTTCACAAGTTTGCGTACAAATGGCGGTGATAACATTTAACAGCAAATCAAAAAATGCGATGTAATTTATGGACGGTATATAGCTGTTAAAAGGAACTGCTCAAGCTATGCACTTGCGTATGTTGCTATATGTTACATCGTTTCATTGTTAACGAACGGTGCGGTACATGAAGTTTTGTTTTTTGATAGTACCAAACAACTAACGGCTCTTTCATTTGATCCGGTTTAACTACTCGTCAGTGTAGATGCCTGGAAGCTCTTCATCGATCACAAAAAAGTGTTACAATGTTCTGACCATGAAGAGAACCTTGAGTTTCTACAAAGCCCTCCCAATTCACGATACAGCCAAGAGATTCGCAAGTCATGGCTATTTTTTGAAGTCTCTAAGCTCATCTTGTAGTATGCTACTAAACTACCGTACACTTCACCTTGACGTTATATCGCTATAGTTTCATTATCATGAATTGTATCCTGATTCAAGTAGTAGCTGTGGGATTAGGCTATGTAGACTTCCTTCCCCCTTGCACACTTTCGGCAATATGTTTACTTACATACTGCAATCCAAGGAAAATGAAAGCGCGCCTGAGCTGTTTCGCCAAGTTTGCGATGTCACTGTTACGGTTCACGACGTTAAATTTCTGAAAGTTCTCTTGTAAATTTCCGTTGTTTAACTCAGCCAGGTAAGATATCCAGACAAACCTTGTAGGTGCCGGTGTGGTAAACGATGGGAGACAATTCAAACGAATAGCACAAGCAAGTTTCAGAATTATTTTATATTTTACTGTTATTCGTGAGACAAATCTAGGGAGTAAGTTTTCTATGTCTGAAGAATGACTTTACAGACGGACCCAATATCGCCTGTTTCAGTGCGGTCATTCAGGCGTTTATGAACATTACGAGCATGATGGACATAGTGGACTTAAAAACTTTCCCTTTTTTAATGGCGTTAGCTAAGGCAATAAGTTGAAGATGTGATTAACTATCAGTAAAGCTTGGCTGCGCATGGCGGTTGTTATCCACGGGCTATAGTAATATGTTTTCCACGCAAGAGAGACAACTGGCGTGGTCTTTAATCCTTCTGCACGATCCACCAGAACACATAACTTTGAATGAGGACAAATTAAGCCATATAAGGTTCATAATTTCATCTCTACAGTAACCTTGTAAAGAGATAGAAATCCGTAAAATTGGCCTTCAACCATATACATCATTCTTATTCTTATCAAAAGCTGTGTTGCAACTTTCCTAACACTTTCTCGTGGATTTTGTTTGAAGCTTCTGGAACGTATAGAAGGGACGGTCAGTGACTAAACTAATGGTGACAAGACTGAACGTCCATTGATTAAAAATTATCTCCCTTCGTCACCCATCTGTTGAACATCGAAAGCCAAAGCCAGTTTTCTTTGTACTGACTTTCACGAAGATCTAACCGCCCTAATGATTACGGTACCATGGAGAATTGGCGTATGTCCTGAAGCATTCATATGAGTCAGCAATTGCCTGCTAGAATATTAGAAAGACACCTCTGAAAGGAGTCTTTGTTGTTTACCTAGGTCTTTGAAAACACTGGAAAGTTCTAAAATCTTTTAAAAACCGAATCTTCGGTTCAGGTTTTATGCTTTGTAACTAACAACTGATTTTTACAATCAACTGGGCAAAACTGTTGGTAAATTTTTTCGTCTCTGGATATTGCAAATTAACTCTGTACTTATGCATTCTCAGGTCTTGTGCAGGTGGGGAACAAGCATTAGTCAACTCCTATTTGAAAGTGATTTAAAGACGCTTGGCTTTCTGGAACTTTCCCTTGTTGATGGTTCAAGTACCTTCCAAAGTATTGGATATTACTTAAATTGAATAATAAAAGACAACTAGCTTATTTTTAAACAATACTACTCAATTTTACACTTAAGTTGCCGTCTCAAGTTTTTTATACACATTACACACGAAGTTGAAGTACAAACATCACCAGCTTTTAGCAAAGTTGATTATAAACTACGTAAATAGAAGTAATGTAACGAGTAACTTTCTCCAAAATGAAGTGGGTTTCGGCGCTTCTTCCGGTAATTTTGTTTCATAGCAACTAAAATAATTACAATATGTTATAGCCCCGAAGGTTCAAGATGCGCTGGTAACCGAGGTAGGCTTATTCCAACATTATGTGGATCAAGGCCAAAAAAGAAAGAGGACCTAATGGCAAAAGGTTTCTAGGGCTGCCTTTCATGAACTTTGTATGGGTATGGAGGCCAGGATAAGTGTTTGAACTCTAAATAAGCGATTATAGTCAACAGCGCATTCACGTGGAAATCTTTTTAAAACAAATTTGGAAAGTTGACCCTATTTTATTTGAGGAATTCTCAAACATGCTTCCATCTTTGTAAATCTAAAGCTATTTGGTAAATCTAGACTTCTTAAACTTTTCCCGCGTTTTCCCACGCACTACTATGGGCAAACGTCTACATCTGAGCGTGTTCTGTAAGCCCCTTTTCAGTTCATACAGATGTTTTCACTATTCTCAGAGGTAAAATTTTTTGTTCTTAAGGTTTGACAAAGCAAACGTTACATCACAGTTCCTTGCATAAGTTTTGTCAGGTTTATCATGTCCCGTTTTGGAAAAGGTGGCTTCAACCTAGACAAACACTACAATTCACTCGAAGTTTTAACTCACAATCCACATGATAAACTGTGACAGACAGAAAAATTAATTCAGCAGAGACACAGTAAAGGCTTTGTACTACCTGGAACGTCTTGGTAAAGATGCTCACGCCGTGAGGGTTTCGTCACCCAATTATAAATTATAAGTCCTGCAATGTTTCCTCGGGATTTGATGACATTATTTGGAGTCTTACTAATCTACTTTAGCTGAAAAAAAATTGTCTGAATTAATTGAAGTAGCTCGTTGAGGGCCTTACCATGATTGTCGGGGTTTGTCGTATGCTTTATCGTTTGGCTTACCTCGACAAGCGTCCCTAACAAGTTACCGAACAGTTTACAAGTCTATTTCATACCAATACACTCTCTTGATTTCAGTAACTCTATTTAAACTTAAGCCATGTGGCGCTAACCCAACGCCAACAAAATTTTCGTAAGTTGGGGGCAAGAGCAAGAGGGTCTGGATAAAATGCAGAATGCAAAACTGATAAATTGCAAAATGGCCAATCCTTCAAACATATTGTGTTAAAACTCATTGACTTAAAAAAAATTGTACGAATTGAGACTAATTAAGTCGTCCATCTCGTATGTTGTGAGGTATTCTGCGTCTTAGTGAAACAGCGAAAACTTCCTCTGAATTCCGCAACGAACCACTCGCAGAAATGATTCGTATGGATGTCACATTTCAGTATTGATATTAATTAGCAAAAGCGGTAGCAGGATGTAACATCGTAAAGTGGCAGACATTTTATCCGAAAGAAAAAGTAGAGGCTTGCTTTAACATCGCTAGTTACGTTACATTAATTTGACTTAACTTGAATTTAAACATAAACATAAAATAAAAATACATATTGTGTAAAAATGAAAATACCACATTATTGTTCACTCAACAGGGAGCACATTCAAAATTCAACCAAGTCCAAACAGCAAAACGTAAAATGCAAAATGCGTATCGTGTGCAAAATGGCAAAATGTTAAAAGTTTTAATTAGTTAATGTTAAAAAGTTTACCAACACCCGATGGGAGACGGTGCTCGCTGGACCAACATCAAACTTACGATTCGCCATCTAGCCATAATCTGGTCAACTATATTTTGACTTCTGTTTATTTTGACTGAATTTCAAACTGAGAAGGATAGGAATTCTGAATACTGTATTGATGTACTGGCTCAAAACGTGCTCAGTGGTACACTAGATGAAAAATGAAAGCTTCACAATAGTTTTGTAGTTTGGTGCATAGAGAGAGAGGCCTCCGATTTGTCGATCGGGACAAAAAACTTGGACAAGATTTGATACTCGTGCTCGACTTTCAGACAAGACGACTGCTGGTCTTGCGTTTGAAATAGATCTTTCTGGTCAAGAGTGAAGTGACGCAAGGAATCTGCTTCATCTGGTGCATGCCGGGATTGTTCGGCACGTTCGACTCGAAGCCGATGGCCACAACACGAGAGACTGTGGTCAAAATGGACAAGAAATCGTCTTCCCGGCCTTGCTGCTGCAGAACGGCACACAAGGCTTGAACAAACCACGAGCCGTTTGTCGTGTTACGCCACGAGTAAAACCCTAAACAACAATCACCTTCCAATATTACAAGTTAATAAGTAAACTGAGTAAAATCCCACCTGGAATGGTTGAGTATGCTATTAGGAAATCGGCATGAGTGGGAATCTTGTACGAAGCTGCCGAGTCAGTTCTCGTGTGCGGAACGAGAGTGGTTCCAGAATCCAGCCGGTCTCCCTGGCATGCCTACAGAAATAAATTTTTAAGTTAATAAATGTAACGTCTGAACGTAAACGTCTACTTTGAAGTTTACCTGAATAAGGAAAACTTTCGGTTTGCCGGCAAGACTCGGGCATCGGTCGGAAGTAAACTCGGACCAAAGTCGTTCTGGTTTGTAAGACTTGTCCCTGGCGTACAAAAGTCCATCGTCACCGTGACTCATTATAGCAACCAGGAGACAATCGTTATTGGAATGATCTTCAGCAGCGACTAAAAAATTCGTAAGATCAGTAAAATTTGTACTGGATTTAATACTGCAAGACTTACGGTCAACGATGGTATTGAAGATTTCGTTGCAACTGGCGTCGTTCATGACCTTGACTTCAAAATCCAGCTCGCGGAGACACATGTAAAGGTTATCTCTGTCTTTGTTGGTGCCATTGCGAGCGTTCAGCTCCAGACATTTGTCAAACGTCGAGTGGTTGAGGATGAGAGCTTTTCCCCGTCTCGGGTGCTGCATGTTGTAGGCCTCCGAGTCTCGGGACACGGCCATGAAAGCGAATGAGGGTATAATATCGTCTGCATTTCCTGGATTCCTGTTTCAAAAAATTGCATAGTTTTATGAACCTCTTTCAAGCCTTAACTCAAATACTTATAAAACGCAAAAGTGTCAGCTGAATCTTCAACTTCATTTCGAACTGGACCGGCAACTGCATCGACTTCATGAGTCGGGATAGTGATCGTTTGCGTTACTTTGTCGCCCATTGCTCTGGAAGAAATTTGGATGATAATTTGTCGTTTAATACCTTCTTACAAAGCACAGTGGATATGGAACTAGCCAAATGCAACAACAAAGATGACTCGCTCCTACCAAACAAATTTTGACTTTAGTGACGCATTTGCAACGTTGCCAGATTGCCTACATTCCCGGTTTCTTTGTTCTCATTGCTGAAATCCAAATTTAATTACTATTTTCATTTTACAGTTACTGACCACTTTTTTATTTATTAACAATTTAATTAAGTAATTATTATATCAAAATCCAGTTTTCTTAATAAATTTTACCTTTATAATATTTTACAATTAGTAACTTTTTCAAGTCTTCCATCAATAGGGTTAGCTTTTTTCTCTTGTTCCGAATATTTCTGTTCAGATTGCTTACTGTTTGATTTTTTAAAAAAAACGTGTAGATTGAATTACAAATTTAACCGAAACAACAGAACTGAACTTTCCATTCATCCACCACGAATGAATTGAAATGAATCGTGACAGAAGAGTAAATGGCGGACAGTTGTTCCAGTGTTTAGCATTTAAAAAAAAAGACAGGGAAAAAACAAGCTACTGGTTGTAAATACTTGTAACAATGTTTGCTTGTTTTTGTCAGGTGTTTCCACTATTTCGTGCCTGCTGTGCTGGGTGAGATATCATCAATCACTTCATCATGTTCGACATAAACTATTAGATATCATGTAAAGCGCTGATTCCGAAATATAATATAATAGATTGTATAAGTTCAGTATAGAAAAGTTTCATTGGGTTATTTTTATCATTATTTTAGATTCGACCAGGATATTTAATGAATGCTGAGGTCGGATCCCAGCAATATATTGGGGGAAATCCCTTTTGCGCCGTGCACGACAGCTCCAGAAGTTTTCCGAACTTCAAACAACACAGAAAAACCAAATTATATCTGCTGCTTTCGCTAAAACAGAAATCCCCGAGTGTTTTTTTTTTAATTTATGTGCGTAGTTATTTGGGGCGGTCGTGCATCAATAAGCTTTCACGCGAATTCATTACGTTCATCACCTGAGCTAAATTCCTTTAGATGTATGATGACCGTTCTTAAGATTCAGCGATACACTAACGACTACTGTCACGCACTTCGCAAGGGGCATAGTTAATTACGAAGACTACTCGTATTGCAATCGTCTTGCTTTTTAGGCTTGAAAACTCAATTACATTACGAAAGGACTAGTGTAACAAAAAAACTTGATTAAAGGGCCGTAGAAAAAGATCTTAGAAGGTTTCGTGATCCTCCAATTTCCAAGAGACCTGCCGCGCGGCGATCCCATAAATCTTGCATTTTTTTCACGATTCCAACCACATAAATCTTGCACACGTCTCTACATTCCCCTTATGACCTAACGCTACGGTGCCAAATATACAATACAAACAGGTTCCGTATCGAAATCAGGCAGATTGAAACTTATGAGCAAAAAGAGATTACAGATATTTCCATTTATTAGCAATGCAGGATGTTTCGAAGCAGGATTTGTCTAAACGAGATACTTGGAGTACAAGTAGCTGTTCATGGCCAATGGAAGAAGACGGAACTAAAAGATCCTTGTGTGTGGAGGAACGTTGGAAAGGGAATCAAATGGAAGGGTCTCGTGTTGTATCCGGTCTAATGAAGGAAAAGTCGGTGTAATATCCATGGAATGGCGATTGTTTGTGACGTGCTTCAGATAGTATCGTATGAACGGGACGGAGAGTTTTAAAAAACGGGACAACAGCCTGTTCATTGTATTCGAATAGCATGCCTCGGTAATGGGGGAAGTACCTAGACACACAACAAATTCCTTCTTCTTTTCAATCCGTTTCACTGTAATCCAAATATTTTCGGGCAACTAAGGAATGCCACACAACATCGCCGTTCCGCATTCCCGTCAATAATAGATGATTTTTTTCTTTTGACCCCGAGATCCTATACGTCGAAGAAAAATATCAACACAGTGTAATATGCCCGCCGCAAAAAGTGTTGTATAACTTGGCGGCTGAGGTCAATCAATATGGTTTTCTTATCCTGTGAAAAGTAAGCGAGAAGGAGTACTAACCAAATTTTGAGCGCATAGTACTTGATTCAACACACAGAATGCACTCGTTCAGTCCAAGTTTTTTATACCCCCATCTTTGGTCTAAAAAGATAAAGATGCAACCTTAACACCTACACCTCATGCAAGCATTATTCTTAGCAAACGGACGTAACTAC
This sequence comes from Eulimnadia texana, assembly GCA_002872375.1. NCBI lineage: Eukaryota > Metazoa > Arthropoda > Branchiopoda > Diplostraca > Limnadiidae > Eulimnadia > Eulimnadia texana. Next base: position 18,930,036 of record NKDA01000001.1, read on the forward strand.
GTGCTCATAGTTTTGATGTATATAGAATCCAAGAGGATGTAATGCTCGGGTCTTATAGAGACTCTGACTGAAGCAGATCCGGGTTTCGAGTTAAAATCATCGTTTAAAAATTGTGAAGGATGTGCCGAGCTTCTGGAATGTGGTCCTAAATCTCATATAACACAGGATCCAGGTTAAATTCTCTGGATGCTTCTGGGAGCACGGTGGGTTTATATAAGAATCGGATTCACTTCTACCAACACTTAAGGTAATGTTCCAGAAAAGCCATAGGACGCAAGTGAGAAGTAGTAGCTGGTATTCGGGAAGGAGTCCCAAGTGAAGAGTTGCTGATTTCTGTGATTAGATTTACGAGACATTGTCCGATGAACTGGGGATATCTTTGGCTGAAGGTAGCGAACCCAGGCTCCCCCGCCTTGACGATGATGTGGGAGATTTCTTGGGGCTACGGAGTGAACGGGTTGGGCTTAGCTATAAAAGCCATGTCCCTATGGACCACATAGTCAAGTTGCTAACTACTACAAGCTGCCAGGTTAAAGCTCAGTTTCACTCGGCACTTGCCACTCGCACGGTACATCATACCACCTCCTCTCGCTGCAACACAACCAACCGTCAAGGAACTAAATACCAGCCCAATTTTAACAAGGTAAACTAGTTTTCACGAAAGTTCTTTAATTGTGTTCTTCCCGGTCAAGATTTAAGCATGCAAAAAAGACTGAATCTGTGCAAAATCGGGACGAATTAAATTTAAAGCAGAAGCAGACTTTGTTGCTAATTGCTGCACAGTGTATCCATGCCCTTCAGAAGTGGATTTTTTCATTGCTCTTTCTTTTTGCTCACGGTGGTTCAATTGTAACACGCAACAAGGGTACTTGAAAAAGGGCCATTACAGTGTAACAGTGAGTCCGCAACTCTTCCAGGCTTCATAGATTTTAATTTCAGAATCGTGGTATTAATTAGTGATACCAGAGTTGTCCCGAGCCCTGGATGCTAAATGAGGATTTTGCGTTGCTCTAACATTCCTGTGACTCATCTGTGGAGGGGCGGCAAGCGTAGCAACACAAGGAAAACGGGGTTTGGCAACCCCTGGTTTTTGAATAAGAAATGACGATTTTTGGCCAAAGAAGCCCTTTGTGGAATTCCCGACCTCCCTGGAATCCGATGCTTTTCACACGCCTCCCTTGAAGCAGTTTCTCGGTTCAAAGAGATGCCTGGAATGTTTGGCGCATTCCTCGCCTTAATTGAGCACGAGCGAAGGGCTCGCTACCTGATGACTTCAATCATTACACCTATTGTCCCAAGGGGGTTTACAGCTCCCATAATCTCGCCAACCCAGCCCGCATTATTTATCACCCACCTTATTGTCCATTTTCGTAGTCATCATGTGGAAAATGCATCGTCCTCCAGTGTTCATCAATCTGCCCGTGAACTAACACTGGTACACGAATCTTTCTGGAGAAAAATATTAGGATTGCAGAAACAGTGGAGGATACTAGTATAAGGTTCTACCTTTCGAAAGCACTGACTGGAGGTTTGCTGTCCCTACTGGAATTTTTTAATTGGTTTATTTTGGGCTACTAGTGTTTAGCATTGAGCGTTTCCCTTTGATGGAAATCTTATTAACTTTTTTCGTTGGGGTTATTGTTTTGGTACGTGGAGTACCTGCGGTTCGCTTGTGGACAAAATTGTCTTAACACCCAAAGTAGTAGTCTACAAACAGGCTTAGGGTCTGCAACTGAGAAGAAACCAACGTTCTGCATTCTTTGTAAATTTTTTTGTGCTAATTTACAGGGTGATTGATGCCTTTTACTTTGCTTTGCAGATGAATGTCGGTGCCGCCCTTGTTGCTTTCTTTCTTAATGGAATCTGCCACTTCTCGCTGAATCTCGAAGCAGCACGGATACCCATCAATAGCCTGTCGTCTGTCGATCCCATCAGAGATTCGAAATACCAACATGCCGCCAAACTAATAGATCAGCAAGAACCGGGAAAGCTTACTACAGGAAACCAAGAACAATTCTTCGACTTGGTGGTAAAGATCTTGTCGGCTAACAACCAGCAGCTCTTCAAACGAGATGACGACACTGTGTCAACTACAATCCAGCCTGCTACTGTTGACATCAAGACTCTGCCAGGTATGCAGAACTTGAGTTATAGTTCTAGCTGAATTCTTCTCAATCCCATGTCCGATCTAACTTTAGGGTACTGGCTGAAGGACCCCTCCGTTCTTGAACCTGCTGCTTCTCACGAAGTGGACTACCGCACAGAAAGATATCGACTCGACGATCTACTCAAAACTTCTGATACCCCAGCTGCAGAATAGAACTGCCACCTGTCGATGATCTTGGTGATCATGTAGCTTGTTGAGACTATAAAATAATAACAGACATATGTAAATATTTCAATTTTTAAAAAATTTTAGCGTGGTGGTTAACTCTTAGAATCTTTGTATACGATTGTAGACCGTTTTCTTGTGAAATTTCTGTTGTTTTCTTTTAATTTGACATGCAGCTTACACTATGGAGTACAACAAATTTTTCTTTGACAAACACTTCAATACAATTTTTATAGCAAAACCAAAATCTCCTCTCCATGCTTCTCTGAGACGGAACATCAAGGTTAACTTTTCATGTTTAAAAAAATCAAACGGAAAGAAACATGTTACTTAAACCAAAACTGTGGTTTGAGGAGTAGTCTCACGTTATGTTCACACTGGTACTCGGTACTGGTCCAACTTCGGCGATAACGTATCTTTTCACCGCGTGATTTATCCCTTATTAACCGTCTATCCCAGAACAAATCCTGCAGTGCAGACAAAGGGTTAAAGATATCAGGAAACCAGATAATAATAATATCGAAATCTAGTTGACTAACTTCAGTAAATCAGTAACACACATTAATCATGGGTCACTATCTGAAGAATTCACTTCAAAACTTTAAGACGAGAGTCTTCGATCAAGCATTCTGAAGTATCGAGCATAATAAAGTATAATATTCTTCTTTACGAATAACAATAAAACTGGGCGGGGCTATATTTCAAATACGTAGTTCACTTGTAGATGATGTTTTATTTAAATTTTAAATTTACGTTTGGTGGGTGGATTATCGCTTACAGTTTTCTGATTCTTTTAAACAGATTGCGATTAGATTGAGATGTTTCAGTACTGTGATACAAGTGACCAGTGTTGGGTTAAATCAGTAGGCTCAGATTTGGAATCAAAATCAAATCCCGACCAACTTTTGCGTTTTGATTTCCAATCAAAATCAAATCAAATCTGTTTCCGAAGGCCTGATTTAATGATTTACAAATCACAAATCAAATCAGTTCTTAAAATTACGTGTACAAGTTTCATTGGACACATAATCGGCTCAAAAGCGATTCTTGTTGTCACCATGCACCATCACACATGAGAGCATTGCTTCAGCCATCGTTCGAATGATGCAACTTATTGAAATTTCTAGAACAACAGTTTCGGAGACGCTCCATTGCTCTGTCTGTTACGCCGAGCCGTTATAGGATTAGAAAGTCTTGACCTTTCAGTTTAACTAGAGACGGTAACAGATTGTTCAAGAGATTCTACTTGAAATCTTGAGAATTTAATGATAAGCCCATACGCATTTGCAAATCTTGAAGACTGCATTTTACACGGAAGATATTTCATTATTCATATTAGAAGCTTGTCTTTAGCGTCTTTGGATATAGCAAACACACGGATGCAAAGCCTGGTGGTACTCTCACAAAAGTTGACCAAGTTTTTGAACCACCGACACATGCAGAGATGATGATTTGATTTTGGTTTTTTTCAGCTATTTTTCGAAATCAAATCAAATCAGATACAGCACTATGAACAAGGATTTCAAATCAAATCGGGAAATCATGCCTTTTTTTATATAAATCGTGATTTAAATCAAAAGTAATTTAAATCACAAATGATTTAACCCAACACTGCGTGAAGTGACGCGTTCCCTCGTGGATCATGGAAGTACCAAAGGTAAAGCGCACAATCAAATTTGTGGGCGAAATTCGAACTACATACCTGTCAGTACCATATGGCAGTATAATAAAAAACTAATAGGTGGCGTAGCCAGTTAGTACGGCAATTACTCGCCAGATGGCGAGTGGTTGAAGAAAGAAACTCGGATAACGGTCCGGGACCCCTAGTTGTGAGCCCGATTCTTTTTGAAATGCGTTCTGGTCGGACGGTTGTTAATAGCGATTCACTTTACCAGTTTAAACAAAACGGTTGACACATTATTGAGTTCTCACACCCACGACTCTGGCTGAAAGAAGAAGAAGAAAGGACAGAAAAGACAATCCGTTCATTTTAGCTTTCTTGTTTTTTCTCCAGTGAAGTTTAATTGAGACCCGCGCCGCTTTTACAAAGTTGCGATTCGCTCGTTTCAGTAATACAAAGCTACACCAAGCGTAAATAAGAAAAACTGAGATAGCTCGAAACGAATGAGAAAAGAGAAATAAATACAAAATAAGCAATCGTATTTTGTTCTAGAACTGCAATGAAGAACACCAAGTAGGCCAGCGCAGCTGGCAACCGTTTCGAGAACACAAAAAATGAATTAGAAAAAATAAGAGACCGAGCTTGAATGCAGCAGAAGCGTAGACAATTTCTCTATTGATCACAAAAGTGGGTTACTCAGAACAGACTTGTATTTATTTACTTGGTTTGCCATTGAACGTGCCACAAACACGCGGCTGTGTGTCTGCTGGTTTCAAGTTGGCGAATTAATATCGCAATTATAGCTGATACCTTTTTCGTTGGCTTCCTATTCTGGATCATCTTTTGTTTGGGTTTACCTGGTGTAGACCAGAAAACCTGCATGTGCCAAATTTTTGCAGATCCAGGTATTTGCATAAAACTGGTCTGGAAAATGTGGGATTTGGAGGCAGTTGCGGCGGCAGTGGGTATAGGTGTCCCCATTTTGGAACTGGGCGTAACGGGAATCTCGCTGCATGGGCCAGTCGTTTCCTGATTTGAACGGCTCTACTATCCTCTTCACAACTGTAAACTGGGTGGAGGTGCTGGCCCTTGCCCTGACCTTCTATATGTTCCAATGGGGCCAACAACTCCAGGGAATACTTTACCAATAGCATGATTCTTGATTCTGAGATAGGAATCCCAATGGGCGGAAGAAAGATTCTTGATTCTGAAGTAAGATTCCGGGGTTGGATCGTGACTGAAATCGGATTTCCACTGCGGAACCTGATTTCTTGGTAACTAAACGGAGTTCTCTATTGTAAAACGAGATTCTTGGTTATAAACCAAGATTCTTGAGAAATTCATTTTCGGTTTCAACCTTCCAGCCACAAGATTCACTTAAGAATCTCTGAGATTCTTGATGTTTTAAAAATCCTTTCTTTTCCATGAGATTCTATAAGATTCTTTGACTCTGCTAGGAAACGACAGGAAGTTTTGAGGGGGTAAGGGGTGGACTGAAATGGCTGTGGAGCCTTGGGGGAAAGCCTGGCCTAGATTGGGATGTCGGTGGGGGATGACGAGACGCTTTGGTACCGTTATGGGACACGTTAACACCAATCCCAAACGGATGCCCTCATATAACGGAAGTTAGCCTCAAAAATTATACACAAAATCTACCATTTCCCATAGCTTTTTTCCTTCCCCAAACGGTAGATTTTCCCAAAGTTTCCCAAATTTTTGAAATTCCGTTTTCAGTACTCGGAAACTTTCGCAATCCCGTTGTGTTTGGTTTTTCATATACTTTTCAAGTTCCCAATGTTTCCCAAGATTCTTTTCCCTTTTCCCAAGTTTCCCAGCTCCTTCCGAAATAATTTCCCCAAGTTTTGTCTGCTTCACAATCCCACTGAACACGAAAACCAAGGTTTTCTCCTTAAAATAAACACAAAAGTTTTCGCTACTTTCGCCAAAGTTTCTATTTGGAGGGAGTTTTCAAATTTAGCGCCAAAAAAACTAGTGATCTCTTTGCGTGACATTGACAAGAAGCACAAGGCGAACGACCGCCATTGTCCTAAATTTTCTCTGTTTTCTCTAATTAACTTCATCAATTTTGCCACAGTTTGAATTAGGTTGGATTATATATATAGCCCTGTTCAGGCGATGCTATTATTACTAGATATAGTGTTGTAATTGTTTTTGTTATGAATGGATTGTAAGTGCGAACGAACAAACGGTAATTTCCATTAGTTTGGGGTTTTCGGTGAGAAAAGGTAAGGTTTACCCCCAGTCGGCAAGAGTTCCCTGTGGGCTTCTCGAGGTAACGTTAGCGAGGGGCGTCCTGCCCGTTGTGCCCGTTATGTGCGAAAAGAAACAATATCTGAACTAGAAGGTACGCTGAAGAGTGACGGGAATCTTGGACAAGAATCTTGGTCAAGAATCCTGGTCAAGAATCCTGGAACAGTTGTGAATGAAATCCTGAAGGTCATAAAGTTTGATTACCGTTTGGTCGTCTGCTACCGAGCACGTATGTTTTGCCAAGATGGCGACCTTGGTATAAAAGGTTCAAAACACTTGAAAAGGTTCAACAAGGTTAACGGTTCCTTAACGTTATTGGATCCGTTAAAGAAGGGTCTTATGGGCCGGTATAGGATTCATAGACTTTAGAATGGCCGAACCTAGTTCAGTGGTTCGAAAAGTAACGGTCCGTTCAAGATTCTGTATACTGTTAGCAGAGAATCATGAGGTCGTTCGATCACAGAATCAAGAATCACATTTGAGAATCAAATAAATAATTCCCAAAGTCTGGTAATGACCCCGGGCCTAGGAATTCGTGCAGGTAGCGATTTTCAAACCGTTAACGACATTTTCCTTCAAGAATATTCCTGCTAAACTTCTATTAGAATAGTCCAACCACCATCTTTAACTCTTATAGTGGAAGTAGTAGTAGTAGCAATAGAATAGAATAGAATAATAATGTATTTTTAGTGATGAGTGCGTGTGGGTGACGGTTGGAATAATTTTTACGGTACAGGTGCATAAGTATGCAGGGCGAGCAGGAGCCGGCTTCTCCACTAACGGCACCTCTGACCTACACCAGAATCACTCAAGGCGTTCAACAACGGTTCACCATTCCAACCGAGGTCCACACGCACACACACACAAAAAAAATCTGTCTATTCAGTACTATTAGCAGTAATATCTATAACAGTAATACTGGTAGTAGATATAAGCAATCTTGCGGTCATCGTCCAAGTTTATAGTGAAAAATGTTGCGTTTCAAATTGTTTCGAGACAAGTTTTGCGATACAATTTGCAAGGACACAAAATGTAAAAAGTAAAACGTTCAAGTTTCTAATGCGTTTTGGTCAAAATATTGGTAAATAAACGGATTATTTAGTGTGTCAAATCTCCATTGCGGAAGAAACAGGTTTTCACTTTCACTCCGCACCATTGCGATATTTGGTAATACAGCTCATCGATTATTCCGGTCTCGTTTCTGTGTTACACTATATAAATTTTCGCGTTCTTTTTATCAACTAAAAGTTTCACTGACTTAACACTACTCGGGTAATATCAAATTGTTTAATAAATGAGACGAGACTGTACTTTGAATCGATATAAAGATTTATTGTTTTCGGGTTCCTTAACGTAATGTATAAACAAGAAAAAGCACCAAAAATCCCAAAAGTGCCACAAAACTCCCACAAAAAAACGACAAAAATGCGCGGTATACCCCATAAACATGAAAAAATAAATAAATTTAAATTAATTGTTATTAGCTTGAAATCCAAGTGATCAAGATTTAAAAGAGGCAATGAACAAAACGGACCAATCACAGCAGACAGAAAAAGATAAACGAAAAAATGTTATTGGTAGATTTGGAAAAGCAAGGGACCAGCCACAATCATTTGCCTTCACCGGGCGATGCGGAATTGCGCACCGACGAGAAAAATCGGATTTCGATATCGCGATGTCCATAAGGCGACGTGATGATTTCACTGGAAACTTCAAGAGATCCCTCCAGGAGGTCTGCTTTTGAAGATCCCGCTCCGAAGCATCCTAAATCCGCAATATTTTTATCCGCACGAGATTCTGGCCACCAGGGATCCGTAGTAGACCGAGTGGGAACCAGCGGATCCGACCACGTGGGAAGCGAAGCAGAGTTGCCCCAGACCGAGTTCCATCCCCCGCTCGGGAAACTGGGAACTCCCCACTGCTGCCTCCGCATCTCTTCCGCGCGATACGACTCTCCAAACCCAATCAGATGCGGAGGAGGAGAAGTCTCAGTATCCGGAGACGAATCGAGATTTAGCTGGAGGAATCGAGCAATAGCTTCGTTGGCCAGCAAGTCGCTGTCGCTCTCTGGACTGGGGGAAGTCTCATCCGCACTCTTCTCCGTTTGATGGTTGAAGGCGATCTTGCGCTCTTTCTTGCGCCGCTTGCGCGGTTTGATCAGGCGCGGCAGGCTCGAGTCCGACCCACCTGAAACGACGCCCTCGTCACTAGTTACGCTGGAACAGTCACTGGAAACGCTCCCTGAGGATCCGTCAATGCTTTCGAAACGAGGAGGTAGAGTCTGCATCTCGACTCGCGGGTTGGATTTCAAACCGGAAGTTTTTCCCATGCGGGGCAGGCGAATCAGGGGTGCCCCTTGAAGCGAGTGCGGGTTTCGCGTGTTGTAACTCGGAGAATCCGCGTTGCGAAAGTAAACTGCCGGAGGCTGCGGAACCATAAGGGTTGCGGGTCTCCATACCGTAGGATCCTTGTTGCGATTCGGATTGTTGTTTTTGGGTTTCGATCCACCGCGACGGATTGAAGCTGCCATGGAAACCAGTGGAGCTCCAGCCAGATTGCGCGGGTCGTTGATGCGACCCTGCGGATTGCCTGCCTCCTCATTCATTCGGACGATCCGTGTCACATTGTCGTAGATATCGCTGCATCCTTTCGGTTTGGGTTTACCTCGAACGGCCGTAGAAATCAAACAGGAACCAGTGTATCGTTCCACATCCACAGTTCCCATTATATGTCAGCCCAAAAAACGGAAGAGTCACCGCTAAGAACCAATAAGAGAAAAAAGAGAAATACAAATATTACGGATCCCACTTTTATGTGTTCCTCGAAATCGGGTCAACCCATGGCGGATTTTCACCAGGAATTAGTCAAAAATTACACTCCGTTCTCGTAAATCCATTATGTGTAGTCTTTAAAACGAGAGCCTAACAGTAGACTCGCATTGTCAGTAAGCAGTGGTCGAACTAGGGGCAGTTAAACAGACGTAAAAGAGTGTGTAGGGGCAGTGTGGACGAGCGCAGGGGCTGACGATGCGCACCCGACGAGTGCTGATGGTGAACTGACTGGCAACGGTCTGGTTATCGGCGTTTGCACCTGGGGATTTGGCCTCGATTCGCCGATCGTTTGCTTTGGGTTACGGGATACGCGGCTTCTCCCCATCTTTTTTTTCTTTTTAACGGTCTCTATACCCAAAACCTGAAAATTTCGACCCTTTAGCCCACTTTTTGGTTTCCTGTGAATCGCGACTGCCCACACTCAGTGACACCAAACGATACAACTCGATAACAACGTGATAATAACTTGGATAACAAATTACTAAGGATTGTTTAATCAATGCGTAACACGAAATCCAATTTCATTAACGCTGCATCAGTATGGAATCTGATGACGAAACAGTTTCAGCAGCCGTTTAAAGTGCAAGTAGCCTGATTTTATTCATTTTTCGATTTTTTTTCATCTTTTTTCATTCGTGTGCCCTCAAAGCGGCTTTTTATCTAGGAAGTTGCAACAGGATAACCTACATAGGGAAGGGTGCGTGACTTACCTATGGGGTCCACAACACCACCAACACGTGTATCAGAGATTATTCAATAACACACTGATAACACTATATAATTTAAATTTGCGATCACTACAATAATGAGTAAATGCGGAATTTTGTTTCTGTACTTCTGCAGTTAAGTGTGGCAAATGCTCTTTTCTGCGATGAGACGTGATAACATATTCATAACGACAAAACGCCATCTAGTGGCTAAAAAAGGTACTATGTGCAAATAAAAATGGCGGTAAATGTTGCTGCAATAACTGGAATGTATTTCAAGTAAACATAAAACCACAACCAAAATTATATGACATTAACGTAATTTGATATTTTCACTCTTAAGAATTTTTTTTCTGATTTTTAGCCTTTGAGGCCTACGCCAGGTCTTCCCGCTGATGGGTTGCGGCCGATGTTAATTCCCGGCAGCAGTGCTTCATTGCTCTAATCATTAAAGATAAAGAATTAAAATTGAATTTTATGCCGAGTATAAGTTTTTCTAGAGTTACGGCCAGATCCAGATTTTCGGTATCATTAATCCCGTCTTCATGGGACTGTGAGTTTGACTCGCTGGAAGAACTGGCATCCTCGGTCAAGTTGGCGTCTCTAATATTCTCAAGAGTTGCTACAATAAATTTGGGCATTAAATTGTTATTAATAAATAACTTAATTTAAAAATTACATCGAGTGCCACGCTTCTTTTCTTTGCTTTTCTCAGTCACTGTCTCAGCTGACGATTCATCTTCTACATTCGGTTTTTCTTCGCCATCGTTTTCTTCGTTTCCTTTCGGGTTCTTACTACGGTGTCCGTTCTGGTTGCAAGAACCATTGCGCTCTCCGTTGCCTTTACCCTCTTCGTGATGACCGCCTTCTCTCTGGCCTTTTCCTGAGCCGCTGGACTTACCGTGATGTCCCGATTCCCCGTGTTTCTCTCCGCGCTTCGGTTCTCCGCTTTCGTGGCTCCTGCCTCCATTCTTCTGCCCATCTACATAAAAAAATTTATTTAACAAAACGAACTTATTAATCTTTTTGGTCTTTACTTTTGTTGCTACTCTTCTGTTGATGCCTTCCACTTCCCAGCTCTTCTTCTTCGGATGAGGTATGACGGGAAGATTTTTGCTTCATTGCAGCACTGTGCTCTTCTTCATATTCTTCGTCTGACAATGAAGCTTCATCATCCTGTATGTACTAAACACATTTAGTTACTACTTACAGTAGCTTAACTAAACGAGAAACCTCTGATTCATTCAGATCCGCGAACGAGGAGGCTAATGTCATAGCAGCAGCCTTGTTTCCAGCAGCAAGTCCTGCGCAGCCCTGTTTTATATCAAACTAATTTCCAGAAGATATTTAGATGGATTTTTTAAACCGAATTACGTTTTCGAGAAGAGCACGTCCCATGCACATCAAGGCTTTCCCGCTCTTCATGCAAGCGGGGTTGGGTTTCGGGAAGGGTCTAGTCCGATTGCCGAGGAAAGGCCGAGTTCCGTTGGCACCGAAAAATGGAAGGGAGCCATTAGCATGGAGTCCTGGAAAAGGAGGAAGAGGAGGAAGACCTGCAAGAAACAGATTTAAGTTAATTCATTATTATTGTTTTATAGTTGAGATTTCCATATACCATCTGTGTTTACTAACTAATAACAACACCCCACCTAGCGGTTAAAATAACAACTAAATTGCCATTTACGATAAATATATTTAAATATATATTAAATTTTTTCCTATTAAACATACTGTTTATATTTATTTTGATACTATAAAATTCTTTTAAATTTTGATATTAAACTATAGAACTAAAATTATGATTTGTAAAACATATACTGAGCAGAAATAAACTCTAGCGGAGCTTGTATGAACTATACTTGGGACTCCACCTTCCTAGTTATGTTACTATACGTTATTCTTGACTACTTATATGCAGTGCTACCTATAAAAACAATTTTTAGAGTGTTGAGAATTGCTTTTTGTTTTTACCTTGGAATTGCGTACCGTTCGGCAGCGTGAAGTTAGAATTCAGGCAAGTTTCCAGCGAAGTTTTGGCTACTGTTTTCTGGCTGGCGCTTATATTGGCTTTATCAATCCAGTTTTGCAAACCAGAAATAACAACGTTTCCTTGCGAATCAAGCTTTTGGAAAAGATATTAATAAATCAATCTAAATATATGGAAAATAATATAATCTTACGGCATCCATCTTTTGCAGAATACAGTTGAGGAAGCACTGGAAAAGAAAGCAAACACTAATGATCAATTACTTAATTATTAATTCACTAAATTTAACTACTAATTAAGTAATTGTTAGTTAGTTAAACTATCAAAATTTTGTATTGAAATTTACCGTTGGAGGATTCTTGGTAGATGGTGAACGTCTCCGGCGAGTAGCCTGGTTGATTTGTCAAGTTCCGGAAAAACTTATTTTAATAAAATTATATTATAATTAACTATAGTTTAATTACGTTAACTGATGATGACGGGACAGCAGGAGCTTCCGTGCTGGAAACTGTGGAATTTCCACAATCGCGATGGCCACCTATATTTCAATTCGATTAAAAGTTTTAACCAAATGAACATGAATAAACCAATCTACCATTTATATAAAATAATATTAATCTATAATTAATCAAACTTACTAATTAATCAATGAATTAAACAATAAAAGTAAACTATCCTTAAGCTAACGTTTGTAAACCCAGTGATAAATTCATACGGTCGGGACATCCTCTGAACCACCACCTGAACACACCCGTCCGCCTGAAATAAAGTCGGAATGGTGTATGAAATTGTTTTCGTGATCCAAAAAGACCATCTGAATTACAAGCTGACTGTAGTAATGTGCTCTGAACTTTTCGAACTAAAATAAGTCAGACGCATGAGACCGTCCGAAAATGGGCCAATTTCACACGTTTCAGGCGTCCGAACAAGTCCATGATAAAGAGTGTTTCAGTGGGTGATTCAGGCGTCAGGCAACCGTCTGGTTTTATTGCTGGGAAATCTAATACCTCGATGACCACGTCGCTGTCCTCTCATTTTTGCTGGACGACATGATTTGAAAATTTCTAACTGTTCTGCGTTGAAACATTTCATCTGTATTAAAACCAAAAGTGCCATATAAATAAGTCAAATTAATTAAAATTAAGTCTAAAAGTATAAGTTGGATTTCACTTACGATGTTATTATGATCAGCGGCCATCTTGGCATGGAAAACTGGAAAAATCGGTACAAATGAATATTTACGTCAAGGGATGTATGCAAATAGATTATATATGAATTAATTAAATATATACTTGAATAAAAATAATCAGTTACAGCAAAATTATACATTACTCATATTAAATTGAGTGCGTACCATCAAGCGTTGCATTGCGGATGCTGTTTAGCAGGTTCCCGGGGAGCGTTGCATTGCTCAAGTTGAACGGGAAAGCCTACTCGAGAAAAATGGTAAAAAATCAATAAAATTACAGCTACAAAATACATAAAAATAATAAACAAACAATAAACAATAATTTATACTAAATTAATAATATCTAACATTAGAAAAGTGAAATTACCTTTGCAACAACCAAAATTGTGGCTACGAGGATCAGATTCTTCATCGCTTTGCTGGAAGTAGATTTAGCACTTGCAATAGTTGGATTACTAATGATGGTTCTAGTGAACCGAACACGGGCTTTTAAATACGAAAACAAACAATGAGATTGTTTAGTTCATAAAAATGGGTGTGTTGTTTTCGTTTAATTGAATGGCGCCGACGAACACAACGAGGCGGACGAGGCGCGAACATCCCGCGTTGGCAAAAACGTTCATTCATTAGGTTTTTTTACTGTAAATTTTTATTAATGGCATTCATACAGGTGGAAACCTTGAAAAATAATAATTCAAAATAATATTCATAATATATAATAATAGTTTATAATAGTAAAAAGTAACGCCACCCTGCAGAAAATTGAGGATAGTTTCAGGACCCTGGAAATATCCTCGAAAGGACATTTTCAGGATGCCAATCAGGACTCTGAGTGCAGTGAAATTGGCCCACTTCCAGGTTGTTCAGGACCCTGACATTGAAATGCCTGAATAATACATGTTCAGGGTACTTAACAGCGTCCTGAAAAAACACTTTTCAGGATACTTAATGGTGCCCTCAATAATCAAGATTCACAATTCTCAACACAATTTTTTTTATACTCATCCACGATCGGACGCGGTTCAGGATATTCAGGATATGTTACGGATATCGTTCAGGATGTAGGCGACATACTTAATTTTCCGCTGGGCACTGCAGGAAGTTATAAACTATTTTTTTTCAAAAATGAAAAAGTAACTCGGTGTTTCATGAATAATAAAATTATATTTTGGTTCCAAGTGCACTGTAATCAATATTGAATAACTTTTTGGGGACAACACACGTTAAGAATGCACATTCACTATGAGGGAAAATGATTGATTTAAGAACTGGTATTTTTTGGGATGGTACGAACAGGTTCAGAAGACATTTTTGACATAGGGAACAAAAGAGAAGATGATCAGAGAAAGCACTGGGTTCCACTGAAGATTCTCGAACAACCTGCACAGTTTTATTTAATAGCAAAAATTTCTTGTTTAGCAACTTGAATTTTTTAAAAAAAAGCGGTTTATCGAGATTCTTCCCGATCACCAATGGTTCTAGTTTACGTATACGTTTTCAGAATTTCTCTACTTTTGCCCTCCAGATTTTGAATCGACCAATTAGCAATTTCCTAAAACATTCAAATCGACCAATAAGCAGTTTCTAGGTTAAGAACCAATGCGTAAATTTTCACTAAAAATTATTTTAATTGGTCCATTAAAAAGCCTCCTTACGATTGGAAGGACCAATGGGAACCTTTGGGAAATATTTGAATGAACCAATGGGAAACGAATAAGACAAAAAGAGGTAGAGCTCATCAAGGCCGTTGGAAAATTTCTCATTAGAAAACACTTGAAAGCAAAAAAAAAGTTCACAACAAATTTAGCCTTTGGTGAAAAATGTTTCAAAAATTACACAACGTCCTGGCGAGTGATTTGAAAGGTATTTCAATACCTTATAATTTTTTTTTTTTCAAAACAAAAATCTAATTTAATTAAAGGGAATGAATAAAACAACTTTAAAGCATCAAACATAATGAATAAACCTTTGGGAATTCAATTGCACGCCCGAACAAAAGTGTTTCTAAACTTCAGTTAAGTCTAAAACTTTAAAGCTCTACGTTTGTCTTTTTCTCTTTCTCTTCTAAATGTGCGCGCTTCTTTGGAAGTTTTTCAAAAAAAAAAAAAAAATAGTAGAAAACCAAACAAATTCAAAAGCTTGGCTTATTGTTTTGTTCGGTTCTCTCGGGTAGGCACGTCTAGGATTGCGCTGGAGCTTCTCCAGCTTGCTGGACAAGATTAATGAGAGTCTCCGTGGCTGATTCAGTTGGTGCTGCGGCTCCTGAAGACGACTGTCCGCGTCCTCGGTGTCCCTTGGACCGGGCCGTGGCGGCCTTCCTGAGCATCTGAAGCTCTTGGAGGGTCTGAGGGTTCAGGAGGTGAGGCATGGTGGGAGAAGGCAGTTCACTGGTGGAGACGACACCCAGCCCGCGCTGGGACAACGAGAGCAACGACAAGTAGCCGATTTCGCTAAAGGCCAGAGGTAGACCGGGTGAAGAAGGTGGCGGAAGACTGGCCATCGGAGACCGCGGAGGACCGGGACGAGCTGCTGGAGCACCTGGGAAGGCAAACTGACCCATTCCAACTCCCAGCTCACTTGGCGTGGGAGTGGGAGTCGAAGCTGCTGCGGGAGAGCTAGAAGGAGGACTGCTCTCATCGGTCTGGGGCTGAGCGTTAGGCTGAGCTGGGCGAGTATCTTTGCGGGGTCGGCCGATGACCATCTTACCTCCGCTGTCTCTCAGGCGGTGACGGTCCATGTGCAGTTTTAGCTTGTCCTGGCGGGAGAAGGTCTTCTGGCAGCGGTGGCATTCGAAGGGTTTCTCACCCGTGTGAACGCGACGGTGGCGCTTCAGGTGGGCGGAACGGGCGAAAGGAGCGTTGCAGATGTCGCAGCGGAAGGGTTTCTCTCCGGTGTGGCCACGGATGTGAGCGCGTAGCTCGGCCGTCCGCTTGCAATCCTTGAAACAGAACGGACACACCGCCTGAACCACCAGCGAACCGCTCGTCTGCTCGTCCAGAACCGTGTACGGATACGTCTCGGAACCGACCTCTTCCTTCTTGATGTCCTTGACCACGTCTCCGACCATCAGGACCGACATGGGTGTCGTCGAGGAAGGTTCGCTGCTGTCCGGCGAACGCGAAACTTTGTCGCTCACCTCGCTGCTCAAATCTAAAGGCGAATCTGCCGCCATCTGTGGAAAGATTGAGGAACTATTTGAAGTTTGTTGTGTTTACAAAACTGAAATTTAGATTGAAAGCAGTTGGTGAGCTAAGTTAAGAACTGAATTTTGAAATATTTTACCTTTTCCAGAGTTTCGGCTTTTTCCTCGTCACCGCTCGATAAGGCACTTTTACATCTTGGGGTGGATTCGGTCGAAAAATTCCGTTTTCTTTTATTGTTTAATACTTTCTTCTGCTCGTTATTTTTGGCATGGTCCTTCAGAACCTGGTCCGAGAACCCGCTGACCTGCAGGAGTCGAGCCGTGCTGAGAAGTGAGTCGAGCTGCGTCTCGGCCACTTCGATCTCTCCCCGATACATGAAGCGGAGTATGGCTTCCATCTCGCTCCGCTGAACATCTTTCATGATGACCGTGGGATGCTTGCACGAGCTCTCATGGAGCACTCGGCGGAAGTAGTCGCTGCACGCCGAAAGGACAACCCGGTGGGCTCGCAGGATCCCTCCCTGGCACGCCAGAGTAACATCCACGAAGAGCTCTTCCTCGAGCAGACTGTTGAATAAATGCTGCAAGTTTTCCAGGTGACTGTTCCAGCGGAGCTGTAGCATGCCTTCCTCGCGAGACTGATCCTCCGCCATGGTAAATTTTTGGTTGATTTTATTTTCCACTTTATTCTCCAGAATCAAACAGGGGGAAGACTTGTTATGAAGGTTTCATCATAACTGCAAAACAGAAAGCAAATATTAATCACAGATAATAAACAATGAATGATTAATTTTCAGATATTTGAATCGATTGATTGATATGTTTAATTTGAAAGTTAATTACAATTTAATAGACTGTTTTTTTTTACCATGATTGCGAATGATATGTGAGATGTTTCCCTCACCAGGGTAAACGATCAACTGCGGGGGTTTCTGACACAGTCGAGCTGTCTAGCCCATTTCCTCCCCCGCTGCCTCCCCCATTCAACCAACCCCTTTGGGCAACAATGGGGAGGGCTGTGGGAGATTGGGGATGAAGTGGGGGAGAAGAAAGACTTGAGATTCTTACCATTCTTTAACAAGTTCCTCCACCCCAGGATAAGAGGTTGCGTGAACAACAAATGGCCCTCTAAAAAGTCCCACACAATTTTTCCAAGCTCCCCCACTGTTTTCCCAGACACCTCGAACTCTCCCCTCCCCCACCCGAATCAATACTACGTAATCTCTATTGAATTACTAAGTGAATATCGCGCTTTCACTACCCCCACCTACCCCAATGATACTCAGAAATCCACCTGTTCCCACAGTCTCCCCCCGCCCAGAAATCCTCACAAAAGTAGACTTGACTTTGCTCAATAGCATTTTCCCAAACGCCCCCAACAGAATACTTCGAAAAATCTCGAATTTCACGCAATGTTTGACAACTTGGGGCAACTCCACCAAGTTCACAAACAAGCCAAGGGGTCCCCAAGTTTGTGTAGAATGGTGGGGGACGTCTTGGGGGAAGTGCGGGGAGCGGGTTGTGGGTAGTATGTGTGGGAAAAAAAGTTCCCCCACGTTGCGCATCGGATTGCACGCAAGTCTTTTGCAATGCAGCTTTGACCCCCGTAGTCAAGTCGCAAAAGTCACAAACTCTAAATAACAACCAGGGGGTAATACCCCCAGCCAAGATGGGGGGGGGGGAGGGGTGCACAACTCCCCTAACCCCTGGTGCACCCCCAAACGAAGTTATCAAGCGTTATCGCCTGTTATTGTATGGCGGTTTTCCTGGATCTGCAGTCCCCACCAAACCATACATGGCGCAGTGGGGGTGGTGTGGGACCCGTGGGTGGGCGCGGTTCACGTGAGTAAGGGTGGAGGGGGGTTAACAAGATGCAAGAGACCAGGCCAACGAACTTGTACTTCAAGGGAGGATTTTCAACCCCGGACAAGAAGCGGACGGAGGGTTAAAAAAAAAAAAAAAAAAAACTTTGCACCCATATGGCAATAACGCAACTGTGGAGAGGCGAAACGGGAACTAACAACAAGGACAGAAATAAACGAAGAAAATGGAGGAAACTGCGAAAGGACGGAAGAAGAAGTAAGAATAAGTATGGAAGAAAGTTTTTAAAAATGTGTAAAACATGAAAGAACCAGATACGACGAGAGAGAACGAAAGAAATCTCGGGAAAAGATAGCGAGTGAATCTTAAAAAGACTTAAAACGGCAAACTACAAGATAAAAGAAGCGGGTTCAGAAAACCGAAAGCAGGGAAGAGGGAAGAATAGCGAATAAAAGAGTGGTAAACTAAAAATGTGAAAGAAGGAAAAGAAGCTAAAAAAGAAGGCGCAAGAGAACGTTCAAGATTTGCACTGTGTGCCACCTATCGTCTTTTTCTCGCTCGAGGCGCAGTCCCCAGCCCCCGCAGTTGATCACACGCATGGGAACGCAACACACGGGGGGGAACGGGAGGATGGAGACGGGGTGCTGCGGGTGGCAGAAATAGGACGCCGGGAGGCAGAGGAGATGGGGTGAGAAGGAGGTGGCATGGGGTGAACGTGAAAGGTAAGGTTGCGCATTTCAACAAGGGGGTGCCAAATTTGGTCCTCCCCTAGCACACATCTTCCCCCATTATGCTTCTTCTCCCGCACAGCCGCGAGAAATAGCCCCGACTCGATGTGAAACAAAAGCAAATATTTGATTTCTGCAAAGAAAAATGACGACTTTCTTGACCGCCAACGTTTCCTTCATTCATGTTGTACTCGAAATCTCCCTTCCACTAAACAGGAAAGGAAGAAGAAACAGAAGGGGAAGGAAAAAAAAAAAGAATGGCGGTAAACGTGGGAGAATGCCTTTAACTGTCCTGAAGGGGAGAAGGCACAGGTGAATGAGCTGGTCCGGTATATACAAATGGTCCCCTCAGCCAGTACTCCCCGAAATCACCCTCTTTCTCTCCCTCCCTTTCCCGCTATCCCCTCAGGCTATTCTCCTCCCGAACGCTCCCTCCCAGCGCCCTGTACTGTGCTCCCCTCCCGCAGATCCCCTGTGGCAGTCCCCCCTCCTTGAGGGGAGCCTCCCATACGGTCCCTTCCCCCGCCCTTGCGTTAAGCCCTCAGGCGGATAGAGAAGGAGGAGGGGGGGAGGGGGGAGGATGGGCGAAATAAACATAAAATACAACTGGTCGTTCCTTAGCGCGTATCCTTGAATAACCTTCTGTGCAAGTGTATTCATTTTTTCCCCAAGAGTCTCCCAAACGAGGGTTGAAACAGGTGCATTGAAAGAAGGCATACATGGAGGGAGGGAAAATGAAAATGGGAACACCCCGCATTGTGCTATGCGCCATTCTTCCCCTTTTTCAACCTCCTATTCTCGAAAGAATGTTACAGCACGGGGGTGGGGGAAGGGGGGAAGGAACGTATGTGATTCTATTAGCGAACGAAAGCATTTCGTGAACAAAATATTCCACTACAAGTAGAATACCCGTCACTTCGTTCTGTTAAAACACCAGAAAAGAAACGTTCCACGTACTGTGGAACCCTGGACAAGACGTTCTATTTCGGAAAGAACACCCAGATAACACGTTCCATGCAAAAAAGAACGCCCGTCTATAAGCCGTAATGCTACTTGTATTTGACGATGAACGAAACCACCATTATGTTTACATTTAAAACCCTTCACTATAAGAGAGAAAATAAATAAATCATCTATGTAAATACTGGATTGAAGAAATCAAAAAACACACAACGTGTAATTGCAGATGAAACTGAAACTTCTACTTATCACTTGTTGCGTCTGACACAGTTTCCGTCCGCTTCTTTGCTATCTTCCCTCTTTTCATCACTTACTCGTTTCTCCCTAGTTTCCGATATAACTCCCATATTTGTCAACACAAAAGAAGAAGAAGGAATACTTAAATACTTACACAGTGGAAAAAAAATGCCGGAATTCCTCCACAATCTTTGACGTTAGCTTATTAGGAAAGCCGTGCACGGCTGTCTCGACGAACCCGCGTCAAAAACTCACCTGTTAAGGCACCGAGCGCCGCAACAACCGCTGGACCCCCGCCACCACCAACAAGTGCGCGCGGCCGCCATCTTGGATCGCCCTTGGCTCCTCCCCTTTAGCACCATGACGTCATAGTGGCCCTCCAATCCAAAGCGCTCGCTTTTTTGGCGCCACTTACGTCAAATTTCAAATTTGAAATCGCGCGCTTCTTTATCATTTCAGTGATTTAATTCTTTTTCGCTCTAGTTTTTATTTTTATTTTTATTATTTTTTTTGGGGGAATAGGAAATTTTCTTATTTAAATCAAATAGAACCGAATGTTTTCCCTCGTAACCGGAAGATACGTATGGGCGGGCGTTTACCCCAGAGCCATCAAAAGAGCCTGCAGCATTTGTTTTGTTCCCGCCCTTCGGGCTTTTCAAAAAAATCTTTTTATTTTGTATGTGTTCCTTTTTTTCATGGTGGAAACAAGCGAAATAATAGTTGGGAACGAGTGAAATGATAGTGCAGCGACATTTTTGGTAGAATACATGTGAACTACACATACTGAGAGCACACACTAACACGACGGAAATGCATATACAGCGCGTGTGTGGGCCAATGACTATTTTTCCAAAGCCGTATACAAAAATAAAAACTTTATCAGATGTTATTAAACAATTTTAATGTTGTTATTAACTTCAGACTGATTTGCTGAGTACACCTCATGTTTGTTAGAATATTCATTGTAGAAAAGAGACGTCGATTTTTGCATATGTTTTTGTTGTGGGGAGTCCATAGCGTTTCCTATTGATAATGGTCAGGAAATGGGGAAATATATTTTCCCCGCGAGGGGTTCAATATCCTGGAACAAGGGAAGATTCCTGCACAAGATTCCTGATTCTTGAATAAGATTCTTCGTATTGTTTGACTATACTTGAAAGCTCTGGCGTGGATCCTCGACTAAAGTTAATGTTATTAGTGATTTTTGTAAGATTTTTTTTTTTAATCAACCCCCACAACCCCATGGAACATATGTTTTCATATTCAAGCTATAAATTGCCGATGTGTCAAGTGCCTGCCGAGTGGGTTGGCATACACTCGCATGGAAAAAAATATCCACCAGGCCAAGGCTATATACGCAACCCTTTCAAATTCCTTCACGTTTTTTTCCCTCGGTTTTTTGGGTTGAACACCCCTTTAGGCCTCTATAGGCAAGTTTTTTTTTTGTTTTATTTCCCAGAAACGCAAAAGGGTTGAAGGCCTAGCTCTTTATGTGTTATCACGTCTCCGATGGCCCCATTTAACTTGAAACGCGTTCCGAAACTTGTTTCTACCCGATCCAAAAAAGTTCAATTTTCCCCATACATCAAAATGTAGAGTCATTTATTTGATGACTTGAATTGTAAAATAGAATATTTCAGTATCATTTTTTGTTTTCAACAGGGGAAAAAAAAATGCTTCGGGTCAACACTAAAAAAGGGAAACGAGGAGGCTCAAAAACTTATATGGGAAAAACGCTGGACCCTACCAAATAGGCATAGGTTTTTTTTAAAGCCTCTGAGTTTTTTTCTTACCCTTGCTAACCGAGAGGGCTTATAACTTGCAATAAAAAGTTTACAATTTTCAAGTTTGTTTGAGAAATACACATAGTTCCCAGAAGCACATAGGCCTTGTCACTCGTAAGAAAAAGCCTAGTATCGTTATGGCTGCACATCTGAGTATTACTTTGAAAAACTGAATGTTTTCAAGTAGTTCCAGACCCATAGATTTTTAATAACGAACGAGGGGTACGTTTGGTTAAAAAAAGGGTTAGAAGCCATTAGTTTTTTTTCTCGTTTCCTTCATGGGAATAAAAGCTCTACCCTTTTTGCCTGGAAGCCATCATTTGAGAAAAAATTTCGAATTTAAATTTGTATTTAATGGAGTCTTAAAACGCATTAAAAATTTACATTTATTTAACAAAAACGAGCGTAACAATCAATCGATTCTCATAATGGGATATGCCTGTCCCTTTTAACGTCAAACCCATTACAGAGTCTGTCGTTTGTAATTAATTCACGCCTCAGCACACTAAAGCTCCTTGTTGAAGTAATACAAAAATCACCAAAGAAATATTTATATTTATTTAGCCATTAAATAGAGTTACTCTAATTTCTAAGGAATTTTTATGTATTAAAACGTTTCGCGCAGCGGAATGAGTGAATTTCGAAATCTGGCAACGTCGCATTTGAAATTTTTGTAAAAAAATCGAAACGATTGAAAATGTAAACAAAGAAAACCTTGGTTATTTACGATTGTTAACACATTCTACAACATGTTACTCGTTATTTATTCTATTTATTTTCAATGAGATAAGAGTTAATGATTTTTGCACCTCTAGTGAGAGTAACAGGAACTTTGAAAAACAAAAGACTGGGAAAGAAGAGCGTACACCGTCAGTGAATCTTGGAGCAACGCGTACGTTAAACCGGTATAAATTACAGTACATTTCAGTCCAAGTTTCTGTGTGAACAAAAGAAATAATTTTTCAAATTGTAGAGATGAAGAACAACCCGCCCTTTCTGCGGAAATTGACGAATTTGTACGATTCGTTCTGCCGCTATGCCTGGCAACCAATGGACCCAGCTAACTTGGGAATTACTCGCATTTTATTTGGTAATACTGTAGATTATAAGCAATAAAAGCATAATAATTTGATATGGTTGTACAGGTTTTTTAATGGTACTTGATATCCCATTGGAACGAGGATTCTCGGAGGCTGATGCCAAATGGGGCAACCCAAACCTTTGCCATTTCCCGCTCTTCGATTTTCTAAGACCTTTACTTCCTCAGTACATGTATTTAACGTACGCCATCATGTGGGCAGGTAAAAAAATAATATTTTTGAAGTATTCCAACTGTTCTATCATTCATTATTTCTATCTGATACATGTAGGTGCACTAGGGATCATGTTGGGTCTCTGCTTCCAACTGAGTTGTGTATTGTTTCTCGTTCCGTACTGGTATCTGTTCTTCCTCGACAAGACGACGTGGAATAACCATTCCTACCTTTACGGACTCTTAGGGATTCTCCTTTCCGTTTCCCGGGCTAATCATTATTTGTAAATCATATTGTTACAAGAAAAACTAAGACAAAATGTGTATATATCTCTGTGTTCTGATTGGCTGCGTAGATCAATCGATGGGCTTCTGAATCCGAAGATTCGCGACACACCTGTTCCTCGCTGGAACTACTTCCTGCTCAGATTCCAGATTTTTCTGCTTTACTTTTACGCGGGAGTGAAAAAGTTCGACGCTGACTGGCTTGGAGGATTTTCTGTCCAGAAACTGGCAAACCATTGGGTCTTCGAACCTTTCAAGTAGCTTTTTGCACACAAAAATTTTACAGATAAATCAGAATTTTACGCTATTTCAGGTTTGTGCTCTCGGAAGATGCGATCGACTATTACATTGTCCATTTGGGAGGGTTTTTTCTCGACTTGACTCTCGGCTTTTGGCTACTCTGGGAAAAAACGAGGCCGTTTGCTTTGTTTTTCGGAGCATCGTTTCATTTCATGAACTCTTGTATCTTTTCTATCGGTAAGATATTAGCTAATACGATTCCTAAATTGCTAACTTATTTTTGCTTAAATTAGGTATGTTCCCGTACGCTTGTTTAGCAACTATGCCATTGTTTTGTTCGTACGACTGGCCAAGAAAGGTTTTCTCGTCGGTAAGTCTCGGGAAAGTTCCCTGCAAGCCTGTCTCCTCTTCGCAAAAGGTCAAGATTCCCGAGCGAAAGCTTCCCCAAGTCTGTCTCATGATGCTGTACGTCTCTGTTCAGCTCTACTTACCTTGGTCTCACAACATCACCCAGGTAATATCATTATTATGTGAGAAATAGCATTTTTGCAACTATCTTTGATACCTAGGGCTATAATAACTGGACAAACGGTCTTTACGGCTATTCGTGGGACATGATGGTTCACGGCTGGCAAACAATGCATCTCGTAGTTACAGTCAAAGACCACAGAACGGGGACAGTCCGATATCTCGATACTGAGGTTTGTCTACTTCTCCGTTTTCAAGTTTCAGAAAATTACTAAGTTGAATGTATGTAGGCATTCACAAGGTCTGACAAGTGGGCCGGCCACGCTGATATGGTGCATCAGTACGCACACTGCGTAGCACAGAAACTCAAAGCCGTGAACGTTACCGATGCTTCGATCTATGTCGATGTGTGGCGCTCGCTGAATGGCCGCTTTCAGCAGCGGATGTTCGATCCCCGAGTGGACATCTTAACCGCCCCCTGGTCTCCGTTCCAGCCTACCCCGTGGCTCCTTCCACTACTTACAGAACTCTCATCGCGGAGAGAAGAAATCTTTCAGATTGAGGAGTCTCTGCACAACCAGTCGGAAAATGTTAGCGTAGCATTTGTGGCAGATTTTCCAGGTAACCTACTAAACAAACTGATTTGCAAGGCTTTAAGCCATCGTTTTTGTAAATAGGACTGAGTCTTGAAAATTACATTCCCAAAAACGTACTGAACGCAAGTCTAACCGTCCTCGAGGGCTCTGTCGCAATCGCCTTTGAAAACGGGACGAAGCTAGTTCTCGGACCGAAGGACGTCGGCTACCTTCCCGCTCTGGAAACAATGTTGATAACTACTACTTCGGAGAGTCCGGCCTGCTACATGTTTACTTACTACGGCAAACTGAGCGAGCCGCAGAAGAACGAAACCAGAACTTCACCAGGATTTTGGAAAGATTTCTATGATTCTTCTCGATACTCCTGGGATCTCACCCGTCAAGCCCTGCTGAATGTTGTCTTTGGTGTTTCTCTAAAGAAACGAATCTAGTCTCTCGCATTGTCTATCCGGGCTAGTCAATCGCTGTTGATCTCGCTTTTTGTGAAAGGTCTTAACAAATTTCTTTTGCATTATCTGTAATTCAAGCTTGGTGTCGAGAGTATATTTATAAAGCAAAAATACAAGGAAAAAGCTACAAGAAATAACAATGAGCAAGCTAATGTCTTGACTTATTTTGCATTTTTGGTTAAAATTTGTTATTTTTCATCATGAGCAAACAAGCGACGAGCGCAGACCGCACGGAATGTTAGATATATAGCGTAAGTTATATACAATATTATGTTATCAAGGATAGATTATTGATAATATTTACGAATGAAAACTCATTTCAAATAAAAAAAACTGACGAGCACTTCGTTTCAAGTCACAAAAATATTCGTCAGATGGCGTAGTATTTCGGTTGCTTTCAAGTGCAGAGTGCTGTGTGTTAAGGTTTTGTTTCCTCCTCGAGAACAACATCCGAGTAAAGGTACTGATTATTCCATAATAGGATTAAAATCCATTTTTAAAAGCTGTTCGCTAAACTGAGAGGAAAGTTTGCTACGAAGGATTAAAAGTATGCCAACTTGTTTCATTCGAATGGGTGAGACATGATTTTCGTACCATTCTTCAGATCTTGACAGTAATCCCAAGAAATGGAGACACTCAAGCAAACGTAAGCAGCTCATTATAAACCCTTTTAACGAATTTTTCAACATTTCTTGAGTGTAATTCTTAGTACGTGCTTGATACGTTGCGTTTTGTTACTCGCATCTCTCATTTCTCGACATTCACAGTTAAGTATCGCTTATTCACGACTGAACTGATGTTTCAATTTAATATCTCCGTTAAAGGAAAGTTGAATTGACACCAAAAGCCCAGAAAATAGCATTTGCAAATCTTCTTTCGCCGAATACGAAATTGCTGTTCAGTTATGTAATGCCATGAATGTGTTTTTGGTTTTCTGGAAAGATTTGCCAAGATGAATAATTCATGGGACATAGTTGGAGAGTTTCAGTATTCGGGTAAGTTTAGACATTTTCACTTATTTCTTTTAATTTTCAGTTTTTGTATATTAGACTGCACTTGTAGGCTGGAGAGAAAAAAGCGACAGTCTGAATGAGCTGCTCGGAAATAAGAGTCTTGTCAATAGTACGACGTCATCTTCAGCCGCTGCCGCCACAGTCATCCAGAAAACCACTACAGGAAATGCTGGAAAAAAGCTATAGTAAATAACATTGTCTAATTCTAATGCTTATTAAATGGAATTCTTCAAGCAAGGAGACTTCATGGAGAACCCCGAAGAATTTATTTGAACCGGAGGTTTTGTTTCGGACTGATCCGGAGATAAGTACCGAGCCGGAATTCGTGGTTTAGAATATGAAGAACCTGTAGCGTCCTTATGGAGGGAAAAGTACCGATGAATCCATCTAAATACCCACCTGGCTATACCACTCGACCCAGGTTATTAATATGACCTAGCAACAAGAGGTGTCCGTCACTGTGTAATACGCCTAGGAAACGAGATTGGTTTCAATCGATCGAGCTGAAGCACCTCCACAGCTGTTTTGCAAGCATTATAAATCAAATGGTGCGGTCAGCTGATCTCCGCACAACCTCGGGGAGACGCTGTCTCAATTAGTCCTCATCATTTTCCATCGACAACCTAATCCCACCAGAAGCCTTTAATATTGTTGAACCCTAGTTAACAAGCAGTTGCAGATATGTCCGGGATCTGTGGCTCAGTTCTATGCCTTGAAGCAATTCAATACCACGCACCGTATCGGAAAACGATAACACGATATCGCAACAACTGAATGGATAGGAAAGTCTCAGAGGATTTCAACTTGCCATGATCCTTGACTAAAGTGGTTGTGATTCTAAGCTCCATAGGAGATTCTGTTTACATTTCCTAGTGCCAACAGTGCAAACAGGATATGTTAACCCAAGTGCACTTCTTCTTGCAATCAGCAGCTGTCCGTTTGCAATGTTTAAGTCAATGATCGACCTAAGCTCAGTGCAATGAGATTTTCGATTAAAGGCAGACCTAAACTGCCGCCTCCCTCTAGAACAGTGGCGGGATCTAAATGCATTCAATCGTGCGGATGAGTTTTTCCTTCCGTTCAGTTCGTCCATTTTTATTTCCTCGTATTTTTCCCTCTTGTTGCTCTTGCGAGTAATGAAAAAGAAAAACACTCGCTCATTTGTAAGAATCAATATGGCGAAAGAAAAGATCAATACCAATCAAACGAGTCATAGACTGTGGGCGTTTCTCTTCAAGTCCCGAAATAAAAGCAAACAATAAATGTAGAAAAAAACTTGTAACTCAGTAAAAATGAAACAAGGCCTATGTGAGACACTACGATAACCATGACAACCTCTGAGGCACAAAGTAATTAATTGACAACCGGCCAAGAGACGTTCTGAAACAAACCAAGACTGTCAGGGACACTGACCACCGTAGTTAAATGAATCAAATCCACTTGTTTGCTCTTTAAACGTCTGTCAGTTACGACGTTGAAACATTTGAAATTCATCTACAAGGTAGTGTATTATTTGTACGAGGAAATACATTCACGGAAAACGTAGCAAATATACCAACTCTATAGACACATAAAAAGCCACATCTATGAAATGTGTAGGCGTTAACGATATACCCTGTCTGTTATTTTACAAAACAGATGTGGAGATCTAAAGTAACCAACATTTTGTGCTCCTTGTAGGTTTACAGGTTTGTGAGCAGTGATTCAGGACGAGCAGCAACTCGTTCAAAACCCGGTTCATACCTGAATCGGTTCTGCCTAAGTTGAATCTCAGCTGTAGACGACTTATTCCCGTTTCGCCAGTCTTTTCTAATCTGAAGCGACGGGAACGATTCGTATCTACTGGGGTAAATGACGGAAGCATCGCAACGTCTGCTGTTATCTACAATTCCATCGCTGTAATACTCCTTGTTGCACGAACTTCCGCAAGGAATAGCGATTTGGCATTCTGATGTTTCTTCTTCGCGAAAAGTACGCAACCGTCTCCTTTGGTGACGACTGACGGTGAGACTGCAGTTCCTGTAACGGTTGATGTTTGTCGAACATGACGACGTGGTGACTCGGTAGTTTTTACGACTAGCCAACCGGGAGTTGTTCCAAACAGTTGACGTGGCAGCAATGCTTCCCGACAGACGCCTCGTCTGCTTCGACCACCTATTGAAGATGACTTTCCTCAGCAGATATCGTAACTGTGGGTGTGAGAAACCATAGATAATGGGGTCTACTATGGTTGCTCCTTTGGCTATGTAAGCAGGAATGGCTGTAATCTCGGGGGAGAGGTGTTCTAACGACCCAAATTGTCCAATGAAGCTGACGATAGCATATGGAGTCCATGCAGCGAGGAATACCAGAATGAGCATGATTATAATCTTGGCGATTCTGATGTCCGTTTGACGACGCACGTGATAAAACGAAGATTTCTGTGACGTGGTGGTCAGAAAGAACATCTCTCGGTTGTGCGATATCACTCGGCAGTATATGACGGAATAGCAGACGACAATCAACATGAAAGGTACAAGGAATCCGAAAATTAACAAGAAGATATAGTAGGATCGGTTGGCGGCTGATCGCGTTGTATAATCCCATGAACACGAAGTGAAAAATCCCTCCGGAACGTACGACGACCAGCCCAGTAATGGGGGGATTACCAGGATGGCGCACTCGATCCAAATGGCTACACAGATCTAATAAACAAGGTTTGTTCCCTTAATAAAGGATCGAGACAGCTAATACAATACAGAACGGTCGCACTACGAGGGTAACTGAGTTATTGTGTGTGATCCAAGTTGGCTATTCTTCGCGCTCTTTAGCCTTATTCTTTATGCGCTAATTCATGGATTGTTCCTCGTGCATTAAACATAGCGTCAAGGGTCTTGGCCAAAGTTCCGAAGCGCGGAGTTAAGAGGAGGAAACAGCGCAATCGACTAGAACGCGAGAGATCCATGAAAACGGAACGAATATTAGCAAAATCAGAGCCCAAGAAAGCGGATGATAATGAGAGGGATTAAAATCGCGCAGAAAAATTCTGTGTAGGGACTAAAGGATTGTGGAGGATAGTTCTTTTCTTTAGTTTCCCTCTTCGGGAAATTGAGAAAAAAATCAATAGTGGCGAACCATTATTTCCAACGATCATATCAGTTTCTCTTGAAACTTGCAAGAATATCCAAATTGTGAATCATGGTAACAAGTCAAAATCTCCCACTTTTGAAAGAGCTATGATCAAGGTTTTATCAAAATTTCTTCTCTGGAAAGTGAACTTCGCAAACTTTCTGCCATTCAGTCGGTAGTTCACAAAACTTTGAAGCAAAGTGTGCCCTTCTGTTCTCCAAAATCATGACGAATGTACAAGTGACAGATTCTATTGGTGGTCATTGCTCGAGAAAGTGATGTAGGGGATTAGCGAAACTGAGCTGAACTGTACCAACTAGATTGCGCAGTGAAAAGTTCACGCTAGACTAAGATATGTAACAAATGGACGATTTTGTGAGAGGTTTCTTTGCTTTCTGCATCGGTGAACGGGAAAAAAACCGAGTAGGAATGTGTAAGTAAGTGTTTGGAATATGTAATAACATACCTGGAATGCTCTGTTCCTCGTAATTTTGCGGTCGGCACCGAAAGGTCTGGAAGCTATTACGATGCACCTCTCACAAGCGATCGCGCTTAGAGTGATGATGGAGTTAATCCCAAAAAATCCAACTGCCAAAGCATACACTTGGCAACCTTTAGCCAACAGAAAATGAAGAATAAGCAGACTACAGAAAAAAAACGACGGATATCACTTGAACCAAAGGAACGTCAGACGCTTAAAGCGAAAAAGTAAGTGGTGCAAGTAATTTGAAAATGTGCCAAGGCATCTGTAGTCATTATGTTGCATATACAGAAGTTGGTGAAAATAAACACTTTTTACCGGATCTTCCAAACGACCACTCGCCTTGGAAGGACGAGAGCGCTGCCATGGGATGAAAGCAGTCGCTGCAAAAATCACTCAAAGCTAAATTCATAACGAAGATATTGGCGGGTGTACGTAATCTCTTGTACCTTGGGAACACAAAACGATATTTCATGGAACATCTATAATAATGTTTTATGTTGGTTAAGTCAATACCGTATGAAGAACAGTAGGATTGTTCCGTTGGCAAGAAAGCCGAAGATCCCAACGAAACTGACGTATAGTCCCACAACGAAATGGACAATCCATGGTGTTGATACGCGAACTATGGCTTCGTGTTCGATCCAAAGGGTAACACTCGAGTTTGGTGTGTCCCATTGATCAGAAGCATTGCGGGATATCACCATTTCAGCCGATCGCCCCGAGACTTCTTAAGATTTCATTTCTGGAGATAATGCAATAAATTTGCATTCAAACATATAAGCGTTTTTATCGTTCTCTTCTTAAGGTTGTTTTGAACCAAAAATGGAATGAATAAAAATGAGACGATATACGAAGACATGTTTTCATCACACACTCTTCTGAATAGCAAATTGTTCAACAGAATGTTCGTCACATTCAACACTTTTTGGTCGTGTAATCGCTTTAAGGAGTTTTACAAGGAGTTGATGCAAATTTCCCTTTCCCGAAAAAAAATTACGTGGGAGGTTTATCGTAATTCACCCGAATGTCCCTCAAAAGTCACGTCGTCGTTGTCTCGTCAGGCAAATTGGAACTACACCAAGCTTCTAGTTTGCTTTAGCAGACGGAAACAGTGGGGGAAATGTTTAAGCTAAAACTATTCCATTCAACAGTTTTAAAAGCTGAAAGATGTTCAGGTCAAAGCGTCTGTGATTTAATAACGATCACTTAGACACAATTGAAAATTAAAGCTTCTCTTTACCTGTTTTGTTAACTTAGGTCAGGAGCACTATTTCATATCAACTGGTTGTGAGATCGAAGAAAGGCTTCGTCGTCTCGAGACAAGTCGGCGTCGCACTGATCTCGAAACCGAAAGGATAGTGCTCCCTACTATATACAGATTTACTACATCACGCAAGCGCTCTGTACAGTTTAGTTGGATTAGAAACGTGATGGTCTTTCCTCGTACTTCTGCCCACCTGTTCCGGAATTATTACTAAATTAGATGTCGGATATAATCAGTTAGTCTATTTTTGACTGAAACTGTTAGGACTATGACGATTTCAGATCTATATTAAATCTAGCTTTGCACCAAACTTGTCTTGGAATCTGTCTAATAGGGGTGTCTGGAGTATATACAATAATTAGCGAGATAGGGCTGCGCGGAATACGAGATACCTTAATTAATCCTAATGAGGATAGATTCCAGATCTCGTGCGTTTATGGATGATGTCTCTCAGCCATATATCGTTCGTTGTCGTCATGGGACCTCCTAGAGTCACCTAGAACCCAATTGCGGGTAGCCAGGAATATTACTGTGAATAGCTGCCTCTATTAGCTCCTAATGCTTCAGTAATGATTGTATGGGGCTCCAGAACATGTAATAAATACGGAGATGATTACATCGTTCCTTCTGATTCAAAAGGATTCAGTGTCAATCGAACGAAGATCATCCATTATTTTACCTCCACATATGAAGTAACTTCTTCAAGTTGAACAATATCATATAACACTTACTATCAACTGTAACCCAAGTTTCAGCATCTCTGACATCTTCCCTTCACTAATGGTCTAAGTTTATCGTTGGTGTACATGGAGTAGAAATACTGAATCCGGTGGAATAAGTAGTCATTGATCCCATGTTCCAACTTTCAGCTTTGAAGAAATGTGTTTTGAATAGGGGTGCTCATTTGCTTGGTGTGGCCTCGACCTGAAAACTTTCTCTCTCCCAAGTCTGGCAGACGTACAGTCTCTGTGTTAATTAAAAGTTAAACTTGCCTCGCTAGGAGTATTTTTTGAGGTAATTTTGCTTAACAAGGCTTTATAAATGTCAGTCATATCATCAAGTGAGAAGACGCTGCATATGTTGCCCGATTCACGGGGCAGCGAACACATCCGATCGATTCGAACTTATTTTCTGAAAGCTTTCATGATTGAACTTATGAGGATCACTCGTGGCATCCCCATCTCGCATGATTCTCTTTAGGAACTAAGTCTTACTGTAATTAGTTATTTTTTCCGTTGTGGGGCTTCAGTAATGGTGGGTGGATTATTTCTTCAGATTTCCGGAACAGACTTAAAAAGGTGGCACATAACTTCACATTTTCACCAGTTATTAATCCAGATACTTTTTCTTGCATTTTTCTCTCGTGATCAAGTAATGCCTCACGTGAATGCCGTGACATGTGAAGCATCCGCCCACGTGCCAGAGATTTTATCCAGCCGGTCGCACTTGAGCTATTCCTCTCTTATTCATGCATACAAAAAGGGACCAGTTGTCAGAAAGCTCTTACATATTCAGTGCACAAAGGCCCAGCATAATTTATTTATCGGTTAATCTTCACTTTGCTCGGGACATAGTGTGAAAATGACGTCAGCTTTCGTCGCATATACGTTAACTCTTCTAAAATTTGTTAAGTTAGTGATAGTTTCAAAGACTGGTAGCATTCGCTACGAGTATGTGTGTTATAAAACACGGTATTTGATACATGTATGTGCAGGTTGACGCACGTAGAGCAAAGTCTGTCGAGGGTTTTCAGACAGTATTGCTAGGCACCGCATAAGCAAACTAATGAAATTCTTCGCGTACTGACGCAAGTCTGTTCTATAGTTTTAGAACCCGATTAAAGTAAACAAAGATGTTGAAGGGTCTGACTCCAGTCCCCCATATGCATAGAACGGAATAGACCTTCTCTTCTTGAGGAAATGAGCGAACCACTCATCTGAATGGAACCTAGATTGACTTCAAGACATCTACTAGGGAAGCGCAAATATTTTTTAAAGAAAAATGAAATCAAGTGGGCTGATGAATAAGAAAGAGACTGCAGAACAGACACTGAGAAACATGAAGTTCTTGATTTTTCGCTTCGGCAGCTTACTCGTTCGGCGGTTTCTGGTTATGCTTGTTAGTTTTCAAGTTGAACGCCAATTTTTTAAGTGCCCCTCAGAAGTTAACGTGTAATGACGAAACGGCTAAAATTTTGCAAATACACTGAAGATTAAAAGGAAATTTCTGACTTGTATATCAAACCGAGATCCGGTACTAAGCTTGTAGTGATTTTTTTTTTTTTTTTTGGTTTATTACTTTCATGCTATCATCTAATATGATCATTGTTTTAAGAGGAGTATCAGAGATTGGTTGAGGTGCTGTCATATCCACTGGTTCCTGGGAACAATGTTGATTTTCGCATCAGTACTTTATTGTATCGAGGAACTATTTTTACGGTTGCCTGAGCGCTCAAGATCAGTTTCCAGGAAAGTCTGCCAGTGTGAAGCTGGCGTTTCTTGCCGCGGTAAAAATGGTTGGGGAAAGCGCAATAACATCACGCGTTGAACATCGTGCTGTTATTCAACCATTAAAAAATGTCTTAACTCAATTATTAGATAACTTGATCAACAGATCGGCAGTAACCCACGCGGTACAATCTTGAAAAATATTGACAAGTAGTACTGGTGATCATTAGTGGTTACCATCGTACCCGTTGAACCTAGTCATGTGCCCGACGATAGGACAATTTTTCCTTATTGATCCGGTAGT
Organism: Eulimnadia texana; assembly: GCA_002872375.1. Taxonomy (NCBI): domain Eukaryota; kingdom Metazoa; phylum Arthropoda; class Branchiopoda; order Diplostraca; family Limnadiidae; genus Eulimnadia; species Eulimnadia texana. The sequence goes on from NKDA01000001.1 coordinate 18,963,556, forward strand.
ACTAGAGTCACGCTTTCGTGGACTCATCGAAGGAAAATTAAATCATCTACGACGAGGCGAAACTTCAAAGCTGTGCTCAGACGAGCCAAAAACCTGCTTACTGTGCTTTACCCCGTTCAAGTCACCATAATAAATTAAAAGTACCAAAAATCCATTTCAATGGATATGGTTGATTGAAGCTCATGAGACGGTAACACCTCTTTGTTGATTTCCAGGCAGAGGATGGCCGCAGAAGGTGGTCCTTTTGGTTTAAAGCAGATAAAGTCGTTAAGGAAAGAAGAAATTCATAAAAGGCGACATGGTCTTGATCAGGGGCGTTTGGATAGTCGTCAGTGCACGTGACACTCGCTCAATAGCCTTTCATATAATGCATAAAAGAACTAGAACAAAAGCTGCCACATATTGACTTGCTGCCGGAGTATATGCTTTGCCTACTGGAAGACGACCATGTGTTATATCTCAAGAAACTAGGCTACAGTATTACGAAGAGACCTAGATTCCTGGTTGTTACTAGTACAGTACTTACAAGCTGAAGTGCATAGGGGATACGCTGCGGCGATAACTATTCATAAAATACCATTAACAACAAAGTACTTGGCATAGTGCTCATCGCAATACGAGTACATAGATTCTCGAGACTCTTCACGTACCGACTTTCGTTACCTGGGAAGGGTTCGAGTATTCAGAGAACTATACGGTATGTAGACTAATTGAATTATATGAGTTATATACGTTGTTGTCAAAAAGTTATCACTTGTTATGACATGGTTTCGGGGCGGTCATGTTTTTATGAAGCCCGGCTACATTTCGACATATTCTTGAATCAAAGGTTGCAGTATTCTTACCTAAGCACAAAACATGGGGTTGTCAACCGCTGAATATTCTAGATTCAAGATATCAGGTACTAAATGACTGTTATCGATTGTTTTTGACCGTCACTTTTAGATAGTTGCAATCCTTTTGTTTTTTGAATATTATCTCTGTTTAAACAAACGAAGTGTACCAAAATAGTCCTGCTTAGTCATTTCAACAGTGCTATCAGAATTTAAATATTTAATCTTTTCATGGCCTTCGTTACCAAATTGTTTAAGCAGGACTCCATAAAAAATTTCCATAAAATACGATATTCGAAATAGGATAACAATAGTAACAACGTATACTATGTTAACTGGTTAGCAACATGTTATCCTACGTCATTTTTCATGCAGAACTTGAACCTGTGAAATATTTTTTCCTTTAAGATTCAGTGCCACGGTAATCCAGTGCATTAATCGTGTACTTTTCGCTGCAGGGGGTAAAATTCAGACGACTTATCTGATAAGAGAACATCGTAAACAAGGCGGGGGGCTCGATTATAAATGCACCTCGGCAAGCCCACTGGGAACCGATATCCGATTGATCCACGTCCACGCTGAGACCTCAAACCAAAATGGCCTCCTTTCTCGTTTGTTTCATGCTTCTGCTCCAGTCGGCTTTCGGAGCCATTAAACTTGGTAAGTCAACACTTCATAATGTATCAATTTATCTACGGTTACAACGTATTTACTATTTTAAGAGCAATACAGTGTTGAGCCTGACTCCCTTACCGTTTCCGGCATTTCTGCTGGAGGCGCCATGGCGACCCAGTACCACGTGATCGAGTCGGCTGCAGTGAAGGGTGTCGGAATTGTTGCTGGACGTTCGTATTAAAAAATCATCTCTATAAACTCAAAACTAAAACTAAGGATGATTGTTACAGTTCCGTATGACTGCGCCTTGGGACTGCTGGCTGAGGCGACCACCTGCATGTCCATCCCAGTGTTGACCAACGTTAACAATTTGATCACCAGAACCGAGAACAAAGCCTCTGCCGGTTCGATCGACCCTACATCTAACATGGCTAACGATCGGGTCTACATCTTCCACGGTACCGAGGACAGCGTTGTCAAACCAGGTAAGAGAAAAATCTCTGAGCGAGGAACGAATAGTGATCTCTAATACTCACAAAATCTAGGGAACGGAGAAAACGTAGAAAAATACTACGCCCATTACACTTCGAACATTAAAACCGTCTTCGAATTGAACGCTGAACATTGTTTCGTAAGTTGTGTCTCTTTGTTAATTATGCGTTGATTTCTGTATTATATCATGTGTCTGGTTTTGTAGCCGACTCATAACTACGGAACAGCCTGCAATCGCCTCAACTCTATCAGCTATATCAACAACTGTGACTACAAAGGAGCATTCGACATGCTTAATTACCTCTACGCTGGAAACCTCGTCGAACCAACAGGTAAAAGGCATGAATGAAAGACTCAAGTCTTCCGTAAACGATTGCATAGACGGAATACGAATGAATGGTGGAGATGTTACTTAAATTTTACTTTGCTTGTGACATGGCAGGTACCGAGAACCTCGCCGCACTGCAAGAGTTCGACCAGTCCGAATTCCTGCCTGCCGGTGCGGTGATGGACGACGTTGGTTTCGTCTATGTTCCAACTGGATGCGCTGACAAAACCATTCCTTGTAAATTGCACGTATCTTTTCACGGCTGCAAACAAGCAAGGTATAGAGTTGGAAAAATTCGCAACTATATTTTGCAAAATATTCAAGCGTCGTCTGTTCTTTAAGGCAAGAGATCGACGACGTCTTTGCCAAACACGCTGGTTACTTGGAAGTTGCTGAAGCAAACAACATCATCGTTCTGTTCCCACAAGCTGTTAAGAACTTCATCTCTAATCCCAATGGGTGTTTCGACTGGTGGGGATATACCAACAACGCTTACTGTAATTCTGCTAATTTCAGTACAGTGTAACAATAATAACTGAAATATTGTTGTAGCTTCTCGTGATGGCATCCAGATTACCGCAGTTCGCGACATGGTCAACCGAATCAGCTACGGACAATAACTGGCTCCATTCTGTCCGCTCAACCAAACTATTTATAATCGCTTTTGACTTCTCCAGCATTTAACTATACAACTTTGTAAATAAACGTTTTAAATTAGTAAGAACTCTTCCATTATAACGAAATATGAGCTACTCTTTCACAATGCGAAATAAAATATGTTACGGAAAAACTGATTTATGAAAATTATACAACAAAAACGCCAAACGCTGAATTTTTTTAATCTCTCCTGAATGTGATTACGAAAGATATCAAACTTTGTTTATGAACGACTCTGCGCTTTGTTTACACAACGCAAATTTCAACAGACCTTCAAGTCCATGGAATTAGATTCGATAAAACACGATGGGATAAAAATAGGATCAATTCAGATTCCGCCACTCCTTTATTAAATATTTGCTATAATAATTCTACTGATAAAATGGAACAAACATAAGTACCCTGCGCAGTTACAGAAACTCGAAAAACATGACGGAACTTTGGACCAGTTTTTATGAAGTGCACGGGTACTGCAGGGTCTGTAAACTCATTTGGCAGTCCCTTATCTAATCTCCCTGTTATCAAGAGTTATCCACATGCTATCACATTGTTATACCATGTTATCGCTGTATTATCAGACAGTTATCAGGTAATCATCGAACTGCCGCCGTCTAGTTATCAACGGAATTTGCCAACCCGTACAAAACTGTCAACCTAATCTAGGAACAATCAGTTCAGCAGACGTAAAACGAGAGATAAGTGCACCAGATATAAAGGGGCACACCCAAGGTGTGTCTACTCAGACTCCTGCAAAGAACCTATCCGTATCGCTGTATAGGCGCCGTAAAGCAAAACCTCCTGAACTAAAAAATCCAGTATAATGAAGTCCCTGCTCCTGATTCCTCTGCTGGCACATGCAGCTTTTGCTGTGATATCGCTCGGTAAAGATTTACCAATATTACCTTAATGCATATAGAAATCTAAATTCTGCTAATATTTTCCGGCAGAGCAATACAATATCCAGTCAAACTCTCTGACTGTTTCTGGCATATCGTCCGGAGCTGCCATGGCGTCCCAGTTCCACGTGGTCCACTCGAGCCAAGTCAAAGGTGCTGGAATCTTCGCTGGAGGTAAATGCTGCAAACAAATTCTATGTAAAATCGGTAGATGAATAGTATGATGTGTTTTGTAGTACCGTTTGGCTGCGCTCTGGGCCTTGTTGCAGGAGCTACAGACTGTATGCAGTTTCCCTCGCTGGTAAGTGTCAGCGGGTTGATTGCTCGGGCTAACACCATGTCTGGTTTGGGAGAAATCGACGATACTGGCAACTTGGTGAGAAGTCGAGTTCACATTTTCCACGGTACTGAAGATTCTGTCGTCAGACCAGGTAGGTTTTACTATCCTCAGCGCTATAATCAAATTATATAAATACATTCGGAATTTCAGAATCGGGAAGAAACGTTGAAGAGTTCTATAGCCATTACACTTCGGGTGTGAAAACTGTCTTCAATATCGGCGCCGAGCATTGCTATGTGAGTTCGGATATTAAATAGGCCGACGTTTTTGAGTTATCACTATTTTAATGAATATTATTTTCACTAGCCCACTGAGAACTATGGCGAGGCATGCAATCGTCTCAACACGGTGCATTACATGAATGACTGCGATTACAATGGCGCCTACGACATGCTGAATCATTTGTACGAAGGCACGTTGGTCCAGCCTGTTGGTAATCACGCTTTCCTCAGTCAATTACCATCAAAATACTTATAAAATTCGAATACTAACTTTCTATTCTTGAATCCAGGTGCTAACACCGGTTTACTGGAGGAGTTTGACCAGTCCGAATACTTCTACATCTCTTCACCGAGTCTGTCGAGCATGGACAACATCGGATACGCCTACATCCCCTCAGGCTGCCGTGACAAGAGCACGCCTTGCAAACTCCACGTGGCTTTCCATGGATGTCTCCAGGGGCGGTAAGAGAACCAGTCACTTTAATTCAAGTATACTACGGCCTATGTAATTTCACTTTAAGAGTCAACTAATCACTCATACATAGAGAATGTACAACTAGACGAAATAAGCTTTGTTCAGCAGCTTAATAGAATCTGAAAGCTACTTAGTGGTTTAATAATCAGAGAACTGCTTACAGAGCAGCTCAACCTGCATTTTCTCCTCATTGTGTCTCAGTTCAGTCATTCTTTTTTTCTTTACCGAACAAGCTTATAGTTCGTGTGCCTGGAAGTCAATGAAGATATTAAAGAGATTAACTGTGATCCGTAAAATGTAATCAGATTTGGGTTAATTAAACTTTTATGCGGGGAATTAGGGAACTGATCGGTAACGCATTTGCTGTGCATGGCGGATACCTGGAAGTAGCCGAGGCCAACAACATTATTGTCCTTTTCCCGCAAGTTATTAAGACCTTGGTCAACCCTCAAGGATGCTGGGACTGGTGGGGATACACCAATAACTTATACGGTAATTACATTACACATATCCAGTCATACTTGCATTCAGCCACGTTTATAAGTGAATCGGAAAGAGTGGTTCTCATCTCCATTGATTTTCTATGCAGATACCCGCAGCGGAAACCAAATTTTGGCTGTCAAGAGGATGGTGGATCGCATTACGACTGGAGAATTCCAGAAAATGTCCTCTCTGAACGAGTTATACGTGTAAATTTATCTTATATACTTGTAAAATATCCGCATTTCAACTCCTCTTCTGTACAAATAACCTGTAAATGACGAAACTATATAATGACATTTTATTTTAATACAAATTTGGGAACCTCGTTGCTAAAGTTAACTGTTGATAATAAGTGGTAACAGCTGATAACAGGGGTCTGGGCGATTTACGTGAAAGTTGCCGGGGTCCCCTGCGGGATGAGCTTCTCGTGTTATTAGAAGCTAACAATTTTGCCCGAGTAATTGAGTTTGCTTATGAGACGATTCCAGTGTTTACCAGTTCGAGTTAATTCAACTTTAATGATAAATTTCCAAAAATAGTTGTTTATCAAATACTTAGATAAAAATACACCAAAAATCATCCAACTGATTATTAATGTTCTACTACATAACATGTTGTACGGCAGAAAGGCGTGCGTGCGTTTCCCAGACCCCGAGAAACCTTCAAAAGTGTTTCTCTAGGAAACTTGAGTAGCAATTACTTCCACTTACAACTGATACGTTGGCAAAATAAAATTCCCCACGTTTTCCTGCACGAAACTTTGGGGGGGGGGGGGAATTTTCATTATGAAAGTCTTCTATGGAAAAGTCCATTAAAGCTTGATCGGCGGCCATCTTGTTTCTAGGATGCTGCGTTGCCTTATTACTTTTTGATTCATGTGACGAAAAACCTTGCAAATAAAAGTAAGTTTCTCTATGAAAATACATTATATTGAAGAATTAATTAATGAATAATTATAGTAGCCATAGTAATATAATTGGACACAACTAATTATTCCAGTCGAGTTCGTCGTATAACTTTGTTTCTTAACAAGTTTCCAGAACTTCGGAACTATGATCTTGTTACTTCCATCAAGTTGACATTGTGTTATGATCTGTTATCGACTGAACTCACCCTGAAGTACTCCTGTCCTCTGAGACAACGTATAACAAAAGTCAGTTCCAGAGGAAATAATAGTTAACAATCGATGGCTTGTTGATAACACACTCTACTGTCTATAGATTCAACTTTGTATTAAATTTTATTAGAGATGATTATTTTTGGAACAATTTCGAAATTATCTGCGCCTGCTCCAAAGAGCCCTACATATAAACCAGGCGGCCTGCACTTCATTCACATACTTGATTCCAAGGTCCAGCGGCCAACAGGTACTGTAGTATTAGTAGGTGTTGTAGCAGTAACAGCAATAAGAGTAACGCAAAATATTTATTTCAGGACTTCTGTTCAGGCACAAATGGAGCCGGAAGATTCTTCCGAAGGTAAAAAATTACAAATGCTAAAACAAATTTAATTTTATTATACTAAATATTTATTTTATTTTAAAATTTTAGATCTCCGGCCATTGGTAGAATTTACCAATGGCTCCATGTACTCTAACCAATCGGCAAGCGTACTGGGGGACCATTTTTCGACGGGGGACCTTTTATCGCACTCAGAGCTGCTCCTGAACGTCAGTGACGCTTTCTGGACTCCTTACCAGAAGTTCCTCATCAAATCCGTTCCCTGGAGGCTGCACGTGGCATTGGGGATTGTCGTTGCGCTTATAGGACTCCTAGGAATCATCGCTAACAGCACCGTTCTTCTCATCTTCGCCAAGTATTTCAGTCTCATCCCTATAGATAATCACTGGTAACTAGTAAGATAACACTTGTAACTATCGTAAGATTCAAGAAACTGAGGACTCCGGCCAATATCTTTGTTATCAACCTGGCAATCAGCGACTTGGGAGCTTCGCTGCTTCATCCGCTTGCCGCGTACTCGTCGTTCTGCGGTCGCTGGGCTTTCGGAAAAGCCGGTACAATTTCGTACTAACCACTATTTGATGTTAGACTATCACGTTAATTAAACTATGGAGCTAGCTTGTGAAATCTACGCTTTGGGTGTGGGATTTTTTGGACTTAACTCGATTGTGACGCTAACAGCAGTAGCCACTGAGCGATGTCTCGTCATTACGTCGCAGAGCCTCAAATGGCGCATCAGTCGAGCCCAAGCCAAAAAAGTAAGTTTAGTCCGTAAAACCTCTTCTCCAAGATTCGTCTTAGGAATCTCAAGAATTTGAGTAAATTTTTTCCTCTGGAAGATACTGACTTATTCGTACAGCTTAAGATTTTCCGAAAACTTCGCGGCAAGTCAATCCCAACGACTTTCCGCAAACTTTCAGAAAACTTTCTGGTAATCTTTGGAGAATTACTTTAAGGGCAACTTGTACTTTCAGTAATAGACTGTGTTGACTGAATTGATTTCTGGAGGTTCCGGAACTTCCTGGGATTTTCCGGAAACACTTCTTTGAACTTGCCACGAAATCCATGGGATTTCCTACGTTTTAATTCTTCAGAGATGTCGAGTTGTTTTACAGATTTAAAGTAGATGCCAATTACAGCTTGAAAAACTGGTAAATCTGTGGCAGTAATCCCGGCTTTAGCTTTTTTTTGAAGTCGAATCTCTCTTCAAAGAAAGGAAAATGTGGCAGAGATTTCCCAGAAGAGATTTGTTACCATAAATCTGGAAGGCTTGAAATATCAGAAACCGATTTTCATTGATCTCCAAAAAGACAAAAAAGCAGCCAGCATGGCGTTATCATCTGTTATCACGTTGTTATCAAGTGTCTAATCCTATGTTCAGATCTGCTTACTGATCTGGATCCACTGCCTGGTCCTTGTGATGCCACCGATGCTGGGCTGGTCATCGTACGTTCCGGAAGGTCTGCTGACAACATGTTCGTGGGATTACACAACCAGGACCCTCTCCAACCGCCTCTATTATCTTTACTTACTATTCTTCGGATTCCTCCTTCCTGTTATCGTTATCGTCGGCTGCTACTTGACTATCCTCTTCGTGGTGACGCACCAGGGGCGCGAGATCACGCAGATGGCCACCCCTTCGCAGAAGACCTACTTCCACAACCGCCGCCTGGAGACAGACATGCGGACTGCCCATGTGATTATCACCATTGTCATCCTCTACTTGATCACGTGGACCCCTTACGCGGTGGTTAGCTTCATCGGTCAGTTCGGGCAGCCCCATTTGCTGACTCCCTTCAGCACAGCTCTCCCAGCGTTTTTCGCTAAAGGAGCTGTAGTCTTCGACCCCTTAGTTTACGGGTTCTCGCATCCGCACTTCCGCCTGACCTTCCACCAGTACTTGCGCAGCTTCAGCGGTGGCAGCTCCAACGTTCTTCCACAGCAGCGCCAAGATGACGCCGTGCGAGGTCCGACATCTTCGGGGAACAGTCCGGTGGGGACCTCTCAAGTCAGGGGCAGCTCACCACAGCCCCTGATACGCTACGGTAGGAAGACACGGTATCCGAGTTCGAGGAGCCAGGCGTACAAGGGACAACAGGGGTTGACAGAAAACGGTATCAAGCGATCGAAATCCTTGTGGAAGTGTTCGGAGAAGTCTAGGATCCAGCGCAGCAGGGGTTTCTTCCTCTCAGAGCCTGATCTGACCATCACCAAGAGAACCGGAAAAAGGATCATGGTTGCCGTTCAGGTCGACCAAAATGGCCGCGAGAGGAGCTTCATTTATACCGAGAACTGAGTCAACAAAAACTAGAAAATCGTTCCAAGTCATACATGACGTGAAATGTTGTCCCAAGACTTGAAATAACTTAATCTAAAGTTACTATATGTTGATTTTCAAAATATTATTTCGTTATTGACGTTCTGTTTGATACGTAAATATACCGGCCCACCTAATTGGTTTAAGACGCATATATCCTGTTTGCAATAATCAAATCAGCGTCCCTACAACTAATAATGAAATGTTATGGACGTATCTATGTTGTGAGACGTTAGATGTCTTAAGATAATTATATTAATCATATCATTTCGTCCACAAACTCGAACAAACTGATTGAAGCTCCAAGAAACGTACCGGGAATCGGAGAATCTTTTAAGAAGTATTCACCCTCGAATCGTGTTAAACCGAATAATAATTCAATAATCAATATCATCGTTATTATCATCATGTTACCAACCAATGTCGTTTTCCTAATGTTGCGGTTATGTAAATCAATGTCAGTTTTAAAGCGATGTAAGTGTTGAATCAATACACATATTTTTGTCGATAAAGTGATTTCTTGAAGTCACAAAATATTTTTGCTTCAAATAATATAAAAAAAATATTTAAATAGGTCCATTGGATACGCAGCTTGTCTCTTCTATCGATTCGTGACTGTTTCCAGATTACTTACAGCTACCGAACCTTCTCTTGGAGAAGTAAAAAGTTTCCACAACTTTTTCGCGAAGGCAGTTGATGTTATCGATGTGTTATCACTCTGTTATCATGAGTTATCAAACGACGTATACATCGTATATTCAAGTGCCGGTACAATAGGAAAATCCACGTAAAAACCACTTCAGCACGAAACTTGGTGTGAACAAAAGGATTCACGAAAAAAACCGTTTATTTTACATATCCTTATGGAATTACATTGAACGTTCCCAGCAGAAAGTTAAAGATAGTTTCAGGACCCTGACATTGAAATGCCAGAATAATACATGTTCAGGGTACTTAGCAGCGTCCTGAAAAAACGCTTTTCAGGACATTTTATGGTGCCCTCATTAATAAAGATTCACAATTCTAAACACAATTTTTTTAAACTCATCCACGATTGGACGTGGTTCAGGATATACAGGATATGTTACGGATATCGTTCAGGATGTAGCCGACATCCTTAATTTTCCGCTGAGTTTAACTTAAGATTATATTGTTAATTAACTGATTTAAATGGGTATCAGGGTTTTGCTGTGAGGCTTTTCTTTTCAATGGAGTCTTTCCTGCTGACATCTTCATATTCTACAATCAATATTTGAGATTACCACATAATAGATTCCGTTGCGACAAACATGAGTCCACTTGCATAAGAATATACAAACGTAGTAAAACGTTCTAATACTTTTCCATTGCCTTAAGTTCAAGTCTTGCCGTTTTCAATACATCAATGGGCTTTGTCCGGCAAAGCTGATTGTCGTGGCTCGGAAAGGCTTAAGCAGTGCGATGAATAACAAAACATCATATCAAACCAGTACAGAAGAAAACGAAAACTCAAAAACTCTTATTTATTACTGAAAAAAATTGATAAGGTTATATATTAACAAATAACAAGATTGCTTAAACGGCAGCTATGTTAGAACGGCGGACAGCAGCACTCAGTGCGGGGTTAGGATCTGGTTCTTCCGTCCAAATGTCCACTCGGGTCCAATCTCTGCTTTTACTGGAACGTAGAACTGCTTCCATGACGGCCATAACGTACTGGGCATCCTCGAACGTGGCAGCCATGCTCACCGCCTCTTTGACCCAGCCGCTTCGGTCCTCGACTCGGCAAAAAGCGTCCCTCAGTGCTGAAATCTATGAACAAAGATCAGAACTTCCTGAATTGCTAAAAATGTATTCATACCATTCGAAATAGGCCGTTAATGTAAGGTCTCTGATGCGGCTGGATGGGAGCACTGTTGACTATCGACGAAGGCAGGAAAGCTAGTTCGTCTGTGTCAGTGTGAAAGAGATCGGGAGCTGAACTATTACGAGTTCTACCCGTTACCTGACTTCCTTGCGACCCGCTGGTGTAGTTTAAATAACCGTTGCTCCCGGAGACGATGCAGCTTATATCAAAGTTGTCGTGGTCCACCTGACTGTTCAGTGTCACGACCACCAATGCTCCTTTGGACATTTCCATCTGAAAAGTGCAGAAATCATCGCTCGTTATGCTGCGGATACCTCGGATTTCCCGCGTCTCTGAAACGCAGGTCCTCGTCAAGCCATGGACATGAATGGCTCGCTGTCCAATTATTGCACTCGTGACATCGATGATGTGACTGCCTACTGTGTACAAAACTCCACCGCCCATCCCTTCTTCAGCTGTCCAGTCATATCTGTGTAAAAATAGAAATAAATTGTTGTTTAAATGTGAAATATAAAGTTAAATACACATTTCCGATTAGCGAGCCCATCTTCATGTGAATGTCACACAGCCTGACTTCTCCAACGTAGTTATCCCGGACAGCGTTTTTGAGAAACTGGAACGATGGTAAGTACCGCAGACTGTAAGCGATGACAGAAATGAGACTGGGATAGTATTGAGAAGCGTGAACCATTTTGAGCGTTTCGCCCTGACTTAGTCCGCCAGGTTTATCGCAGAGGACATGCTTGCCAATGCCTAGCGCTTTAACTGCGATTTGAGCGTGCAGGATCGGGGGACACATTATTATTACAAGATCAACTTCTTTTCTAAGTAAAACATCATCAACTCGGTTTGTATAAAACGGAATGTCCAGTTCTCTGGCGACACTTTGAGCCGTTTCTAATGTCTGGGCCCATAATGAATCGACTTTAAAGCCTTTAGCTTTCAAATAAGGCACTAAAACTTTGACTACTGTGCCTTTGCCTATAAAAACGCCAATACCAGGTAACATTATTCAACAATTAGCTTTGAATTTACTATTTCTGTATTTAAAGTTATCTTTGTTTGCCTGTTAATTCAGTTGTCAACACAATTCAAGGAAAAGTGTCAAAACATTGTAGAGCACAGTAGAGAAACAGTATCCCATCAAGTCCTATCTTCCCATGTTAATGCCCGAGCGCGTAACCAGCGCCAAATATTTGTAGACGGCTGCCGTTGGAACTAAGACAGCATGAGGAAACCACAGGCTGGGCAACTGATCCCATGAGTAGTCGTAGTACCGAAGACGGCCACCCTAAAAAAACCAGCGCTAGTTCTGCGCTCGCTGCTTTAACATTGGGAGATATGGCTTGGTTCGATACTGTTTCTATACTGTGTTATAGAGGGTGCTGCTGAACTCCTTACTCATATTTCTTTTTAAAACGGTTGTATCGATTCCGTCAAAGTATAAGTTTTTATCACGTAAAAAGTAGAACTGTTGGAACTATAATTAAGCTTAAATGTAACCAAACTGTTTTTTACATTTGATTTACAAAATTAGACTAAAACCCTATAGCACCAAACTATCTATACAACTTAGTAATTCCAATTATACTGGAATGAACCAGGTGTCAGTCATTTTTACAGTATTTACTGGCCCTAGACCATTTTCTAAATAGGATGGTCTGACCAGCTCACTGCTGAAGTATCTGTATCTTAAATTCACTGGTAGTATAAACAAAACGTGGGGACGTAGATGATCTTCTATATTCTACGGTAATGGTTACTGTAGCTGTCTATCGTGCATTGCGTCTTGATATTTAGGCTTCAGTCGATGTTTGACACAAATACAACGTGAACCTTGTAACCCGTTCCCAAATTAATAAGAGTAACGATGTCTCTCATGTTTCATCGGATAGGGACATTTTCATGCACTGAAACATATAATAAATCATAGCCTCCGAGAAGATATGCGATGGTGGTATAGTGGTTAGCATGGTTGCCTTCCAAGCAATCGACCCGGGTTCGATTCCCGGCCATCGCAACACACAATCCTTTTGCACATTCGCTGTTAGGTAAGCTTCCTATACTCGAATTATCGTTCTCGAGTACTAGTGTGAATTCATACGCTCGCTAAGTGGGTGGCTGTGCCCTCGGCTATGGTGCACAAAATTTTTGCCGGTTTACCAGTCCGTTTGTGCTCCATTATCTCGGGAAGTTAACGCACAATATCATCAAGAAAAATATATTCAAATAGCTCTGTCTTCCTGCTCCTTTAAACATTAAAAATTAGTACTGTAAACTGAAGTTTTCATATTTTAAAAAACTAAAAACTGGAGGCCACTTTTTCCATCGAATTTGAGAGGTTTTTTGTTCATAACTTTGTCAAGTGATCGGTGACCCCCACTTTTTATAACAGAAACAGGTTCTACTCTTGAAGACAATTCGACTGGTATAAAAACAGAAAATTTTTCCTCAAAAATGAACGGTATAAGCGTTTTATTCACTCGCGCATCCCCGCCAAAACCCGCATCCAGACGAACTTATTTAATTTGTTCGAAAGACAGAAAGATAATAAAGCAAAATGTCTTGCGGGTTCTCATTGTAAATGGAACAGAGGAAATGTTTTCCAAAATTAAAAATTTTTACGTGCAGTGATAAGCGAACAAAAGAATTAAAACTAGACTCGCGTCGATCATTGATACTTTGAAGCAATCTGGCAACGCTAGTTCTGCGTGTCAGCTAACAGCCAAAAGGATCAAAGGACGAATCGTCAGGTCACCGGTCACCAAATATCTTCAACTTTAATCCAAAAAGTACTATCAAAACAACCTTTACGAATAAATATTATTATTAAAGAATTAGCAAAAAGGTTACATTGTCTTCTGTCGGGCATAGTGGAGAATTTGGGAAAGAACCAAAAGTATAGGTAGTTTTCGCTGTCCATCTGATCAATAGAAAACACTGTACTTGAATGAAAAACTGCTGGTAAGGTTTTCACCCTTCTAATAGTTTACTCTTATTTACACCCATTAACTTTTACAATTGTATTATCATTTTTAGATGATCCGACACAGCACTGACGGGAAACAATAGTTTGCTCGCGTCCTTTCGTCAGCGAGGTCCTGAAGAATTTCCCAGCAATGGATTCAAATCCTTCTGGGACGAAACACCATTTAACAAAAATAATTTAAACCTGTGCAGGCCCCATTGATTGGTGAAATTAAAAAAAAAAAAACAAAAACAAAAATTCAAAACGTGAACCATGCATATCTTGAACTTGCACTGGGCTATGTTAAGAATATTTAGATAGCGATTGTTTGACAGTGCGATTGGTGAATTTTTGTTCCTGCTTTTTTAGTTTCATTTTGCATTGTTTTGCGCTTGTATATTGTTTGATTCTCTGATCACATTTCTGTTTTCGTTACTTGTATTGTTTTCTGTATTGTGTGGACAAGTATTCATTTAAATAAATTGTCGAAACCAAAGTTCTCAACTCTTTTTTATTTTATAACAGGTGTTGTAATCAGATAAGATTCATACGTTCACCGAAGACATGAAAAACTAATTAGTTTTTATTGGGTTTGGTTTTTCGGTTTGAATTTGGTGCACTATTTGTCTTCCGCAATGTTGCCACATGCTGATATATGAGAAGAAATGGTACGCTCAGGTTCAAGTGGATGGAACTCGAGATTTTTTCTCTAAAAAATAAAAGAAATATATGATTTCAAAGGGAATTGAATGCTTAATAAGCTTCTGGGATTTATTTTCCCTATTTCCGATTCCTTTTTTGTGAAAAAATTGAAAATGTCCGTCCAGTGGCGGATTTCAGCGAGACCCCGCGGGTTTCTAATAAATATTTACCGTTTGTTTTCGGCGAAACATCTTCTATTTTTATACCATTCGATTCGTCTTGAAGAGTAGAACATGTTTCTTTTATAAAAAAGTTGGGGTCACAGATCACTTAGCAGAGCTATGAACGACAAACTCTCAAAATTGAATGCAAAAAGTGGCCTCTAGTTTTTTAATTTTTTAAAATACGAAAACTTTAGTTTACAATATCAAATTTTAGTGTGAAAAAGAGCAGGAAGATAGAGCTATTTGAATATATTTTTTTGTTGGCATTGTACTTTAAGTTCCCGAGATAATCGAGCACAAACTGACGCGTAAATCGGCGAAAATTTTGTGCACCATAAAGTGGACGGAACTGGGATCGGAAAATTGCCCACTTCGCGAGTGTATACATACCACATTGCACATATACACTTCAAATATTGTACACATAACGCTGATGCTTATTTTTGACCGATTACTGTAAGTTTGTTTAGTTTTCTGTGTGGAATCCATGTTTTAGCACAGACACAGTATAGGAGACGGGAAGTTACTTGCTTAATTGTAAACAATTTTGTAGTTTACCTATTTTCGCCCGAGTGTTTTGCTGTGGGATCTAAAATAAATCTCTTAAAACAGAACTGTGCTCTGATCCAAGCTGGTGACTCAAAAACTTTGCAACTCTATCGATATTTCATTTACACCATGTTCACATTGCAGGACTTATTTGTGATTTTTCGAGTAGGTTAAATCCACAATCTGGAATAAGTTAAACTTTGCCCCGCTGTGTGAACGCGAGTATACACGAGAATAAATAACCTTATTCATAATAGTTATTCCTCAAGATATGATTTCAGGACAAAGTTCTCTTTGAGCATCCAGTGTGAAGATATTACTACGATTTCCTCGTACCCGGCGGTTCAACACTCCAGGAATATTGAAATACACGCCTGCTGCAAGATGTTCCAGAATTCATTTCAGTAGGTCATGAACCCCGCAACAACTTGTATTTGTGTGAAAGAAAGTAGAATCAGTACTGTCAAGGATGTCGGTGACAAAACTGAAACAGATGCCTAAAGCAATAATGATTCTTTCAATATTGAACTGGACTGCTGTATTCCGTGCTGCGTACTTACCCACTTGCAGTGGCGTGGCTATAAGGCCTCTTGGGTCCTGGGCAAAACTGTTACCGTGCCCCCACCCCGGCAACCCTTTTTCTACATATCATGATTTTGGATTATTTTCCTAGTGTTACCGTTTCTCACTTCTAATTCTGGGTGCCTCTCAAAAGAGCCGTCGAAAAGCTGTCAATGCCGGTCTTTCCACATCCGAACCTGCGACTCCTTGTATCTTTAAGCTCAATGAATCCAAATTACTTGGTTCACTTCCCAAAATATGTGTCGGAACCAGTAGAGTCTGCCTCAGAAGTACTGGATCCGGATGCTCCCAGCAGAAAATTAAGGATAAATTCAGGACCCTGAACACATCCTGAAAAAGACATTTTCAGGATGCCAATCAGGACTCTGAGTGCAGTGAAATTGGCCCACTTCCAAGGTGTCCAGGACCCTGACATTGGAATGCCTAAATAATACATGTTCAGGGTACTTAACAGCGTCTTGAAAAAAAAAACGCTTTTCAGGATACTTAATGTGCCCTCTATAATCAAGATTCACAATTCTCAACACATTATTTTTTTTACTCATCCACGACCGGTCGTGGTTCAGGATATTCAGGGTATGTTACGGATATCGTTCAGGATGTAGCCGACGTCCTTAATTTTCCGCTGGGCTGTATATCAGTGAAACAATACTCACTTTTTCCGAATCAAATGGAGGATGTTTGTCGAACCTATTCATGGGTACCAGAACATCTGTTAGCTTCTTGCTCCCTCTTAAGCTCCTTCAACTCCCTCCTCTGACATCCATTTACTTGCTTGCCAGGCATGACGTAAAAATTTTGCATGTAATATGCACGAGTCAAATGCTTGACTTGAAATGATAAATAGTCACTGACTTTGTCGTCTATTACGATTTAGTTTGGTAATTCTACAACAGTATTTAGAACTCCCATTGTACTGCTGTGACTAAAAACTGAAATCACATTCGTCAAATCGAGCCAATCAACCAAAAAAAAAGTTTAAAATGCACAAATTCTAATGGTATTCCACAAATAGTCCATTATAAAGCAAAGAAATACGAAAATAAGTAGAAAGCAATGGAATTCGGGGAAAACAAAACATGACTTTTTTTTTAAAACGCTTATCGAACTGAAAAGTCAGGTATCAAATGTCGAATCCCTAATGATTTTTATAAAATTGCTGGGTTGAAAATGGAACTGAACAGAATTTTACAAACAAAAACCTCCCATTAGTAGGGCCCAGGAGAGGCCACCTTTCTGGGACCTCAACAAGTATGCCCAGCCTAGCACGGATCCGAGTCCGTGGACCCATCTAAGACCACGGGTCCTGGCTGGGGCCCACCTCAATACCGTGGGCCCTGGTCACGATGCCCACTGGGCGCCTCCCACACCACGCCACTGACCAGTTGTATCCAAACAATATTACAATTACGTGCTGAACATAACATTTGTCGGATATGAATGGTGATTGCAGTCTATTGGAGTAAGCGATGGTGGTATAGTGGTTAGCATGGTTGCCTTCCAAGCAATCGACCCGGGTTCGATTCCCGGCCATCGCAACTCAGTATACTCTATATTTTATCAGTTACAAATTAATACGCTCAATAATAATTTGAGACGACTCGGAGTGCCTCAGATTCATTTTCAATTGATGAAGTTTATTTTTAGTACAAGGATGTAAAAAATTCACTTATTATTATCTAGGTATTTAATGTTTGTAATGGGACATAGATATAAATATACAAATAAGCGTTTTATGTTTTGTTACGTTCGGTTATAAATGATAAAATGAACTACAAACTCGAACCAAAAACAAAAAAATGAAACGTAACAATAGATTTGTTTTTCCTCAATAAACAACATTAAAAAAATTATTGTAAAATTTTAATAACATGAAAATACTTTATGTGAAATTTTATAATTTTTATTTAGAAAATATTTGTTTTGTTCTTTTTTACACTATCGATTATGTTATGGTTCGGCGATTCGATATCGATTCTTAGTCATAACCTACATATTTTGGTCCTGTTTGTTGCCTTGAGAATCGTGCATGGTGACGTCTCTGTTCAAGGAATTACGTCCAGTTTTCATGATCATTTGCTATAATAGAACATAACAAACAGTATTAGTCAAAGAATTTGCAGACTACGCCATTAACAGCCCTTAAATTTGGTTGCGCTTGATAAAAACCAAGCGAAAGATGGACGAGTCTCAACAAGTTGGTAAGATTTGTTTACAGTTTGGCTGGGCCCCTTTCTAGGAAACTTTTAAAGCCCTTTGTAAAACAAACTGGAGTTGCATTTGATTTGAATAGAAATGCTATTTCGTTTTTCAGATATTTGCCGAGTCTGTCGATGCGAGGGAACTCCCGAGCGGCCTCTTTTTCACCCGTGCATCTGCACGGGAAGCATCAAATTCATTCACCAGGAATGTCTGGTTCAGTGGCTGCGTTATTCGCGCAAAGAGTATTGCGAACTGTGCAATTACAGATTCTCCTTCACGCCAAGTATAATCACATTTAATAAAATTTGTATCTGGCTTACAAAACTCATTGTTTTTTCCCAGTCTATTCACCCGATATGCCCAAACGTCTGCCGCTCAGAGACATCTTGTCGGGACTGGTTTCGAGCTTAGTGCGAGCAGTTCGTTTCTGGCTTCACTACACTTTAGTCGCAATGGCCTGGCTGGGAATCGTCCCCTTGACCGCCTGCAGGATCTACCGCTGTCTCTTTACTGGATCCGTCAGCTCTGTTCTAACCTTACCTCTCGACATGCTGTCTTCGTAATTTATTCCTTCACTTCACTTGAAAAAAAAAAAGATTTACACGTCACAATATTAACCATTTTTTTTTTATTTTTGTAAAAGGGAAAACGTGGCTGCTGACATACTGCACGGCTGTGTAGTCGTCATGTGCACTCTGTGCGCGTTCATCGGTCTAGTCTGGCTGCGGGAGCAGATCCTCCACGGCGGGGGCCCAGACTGGCTAGAGCAGGACCCCGCCAATGAGGACCCTAACGAGGCTGAACCCCCTCCGCAGGCAGAAGTTCCCGAACCACCCGTCCAGATCGTTGATGAGGAAATTGGGCAAGAGAGAGAGCCTCCCGCAGTTCGTCCCGTTCTGCAGGCTCCGCAAGCCGCTGCCCAGTTGAACGGAGCACAAGTTCGAAAATTATTTGATGTTCATTAAAATATGTTAATTAAAATAATTAATGAAATAATGAGTTGAAATAATGAATGAAAACACGCTAAGTTAAATTGTTAATTAATATTTAACGTTAGGCCCAGGACGAAGGAAACTGGAACCCGATGGAGTGGGACCGAGCGGCTGAAGAATTGACATGGGAACGTCTTTTAGGTCTCGATGGTTCGCTAGTATTTCTCGAGCACGTCTTCTGGGTGGCTTCGTTGAACACGCTGTTCATTCTAGTGTTTGGTAACTTAATGTTTTCTGTTGAAGTTTAGAGTGACTTGGAAAGTGTTTGAATTGAATAGCGTTCTGCCCGTACCATATTGGACATTTCACTGTAGTCGGCTTCAAACTGAAGGACCTGGTTTCGTCTTGCCATTTCGAGGGTCTGCTGACCACTCTGTGCGGGTATGTGGTCATCGGGCTGTCCCTGGTCATCTTGCACGCGTTCACTTCCCTCCTACGTCTCAAGAAGTAAACTAGACTTTCGTTTTTTCATGTACTGCCATGAGCAAAACACAGTATCCACCTAGACCAAAGAAAGTTGCTTTAAAATGAATTTTTCTATTACTTTAGCTGTTACATTGGTAACAAGAGTAATAATTAAATTGATCCTAAGGCATTTGACCTCAATGTGATCCTCATGGAGTTTTAAAGTCTGTTGTAAAGCGATATTCTTTAATCCAGGTGGATAATTTATTTTGTTCATGGTTGTAAATTGATCAATAATATTATTTTGTAACACTTTTATAGGCCGAAACGTGTTTTGGGCCTGTGTTACGTGGTCGTGAAAGTGGCCCTTCTCACTGTGGCAGAAATCGGAGTCTTCCCCATCGTTTGCGGCTGGTGGCTCGATATCTGCGGTCTGCCGCTAGTCAACGCTACACTGAAGGTACAACACATATCGCAAAATATTCTACTGTTAATTGATATTTACTGTTATATTGAAATACGCAGAAATATTATTAGACATAATATTACGATTATTTTATATGTGTGTATTTTTGTGGTTTAAATAAATTTCAAATGAATAATTAATTTAATTAAAAGATTTTTTACTTATGATTTTATTAAAATAGGATCGACTGCAGAGCTTTGCGTTGGCCCCGGGGACTTCGATGTTTCTGCACTGGCTCATCGGAATCCTGTGCGTTTTCTACTTTGCCTCGTTTGTGTTGATCTTGCGGGAAGTACTGCGTCCGGGGGTCCTGTGGTTCCTCCGCAACCTCAACGACCCCGACTTCAACCCCGTTCAAGAAGTTAGAATGCATACATTACTGAATTATTATTATTATTATTACTATTATTATTTTATTATCATTGTTATTAATAGTGGTAGTAATGGAAGTAGTGGTGGTAGTAATAAAGTAGTAGTAGTAGTAGCAGCAGTAGTAGTAGTAGTAGTGGTATTGTTGTTAATGTTCATCTTATCAAAATTACTACTATCACTAGTCCTACTACTACTACTACTACTATTACTACTACTACTACTACTACTACTACTACTACTACCACTACTACTACTATCACTACTACTTCCACTACTACCACTAACACTACTACTGCTACTGCTACTACTATTACTAGTAACTTTATGTATAAAATGGATATCAATATGTATTGAATTGTGTTTTTAGATGATTCATTTGCCCATTTTACGCCATTTGCGGCAGTTCGTGGCCTCGTTGGTGATTTTCGGAACGATAGTCTTCATCATGCTCTGGGTACCAATCAGAGTCGTCCAGTGGGCCTGGCCGAACTTTCTGCCCTACTACATCGCAAGCTCCACGTAACATTTTGTTTTCGTATTTTTCTCTCAATTATTGTTAATATCTATTGTTTTATTTTATTAGCATACACTTAGGTAGTAGTAGTTCTTATGGTTGGATTAATAGTAGTAGTAGTAGTAGTAGTGGAAGTAGTAGTATTAGTGGTAGTAGTAGTGGTGGTAGTAATAGTAGTAATGATATCAGTATTAATGATAATAGTAGTAAGTAAGTAGTGATAGTAGTAATAATGATAGCAGTAATAATAGTAGATGCAATATCAGTAGTACTAGTAGTAGTATCAATTATATTGATAATGCTAGTAGCAGTGACAAGAGAACGATTACTATTCTGTGGGATTTCTCCAGGGAAACGCACGTGTCTGCCTATTCGCTGGAACTTTTGCTGCTGCAAGTGATAATGCCCTGCTTGCTGGAACAGGGACACGCCAGACAATGGCTGCTGACTGCCCTCCGCACTTGGTGTGTCGCTGTTTCCTATCTCCTAGGCATCCGATCCTATTTGCTGGGAGACGTAGCCAGTTCCAGCGAAGTAACATTTTCTGAATATATTATTTTACAAATTTCTGATTGGTGCTTTTCCTGTAGACTGGTAGGGGCCACCCCCATGGCGGTAATCACAACCCGCCCCCTGCTCAACCACGGGAGGAACCGCCCCCTGTCGAGGGATTGGACATCAACATGGGATTGGCTGCCGGACTACGCAACGGAGGACTTGGTATTTTTGTTTGATCCAATCATTTTTTAAATAATTATTTATCTCTTGTGATTTGTTAAGGGGCTGCCCATCAAGCGCTGCTGCAGAGGGAGGGACCTGCTGGATTCCAGCCTTACATCAGGCCACAGTTTTTCCCCATGAGAATCGTCGCCCTGCTTTGCCTCACTTGTGTCAGTCTGTCGGTCTCCAGCACTGTGTTCCTTACTCTTCCGGGTAAACTATAATAATAGTCGTATTTGTCAACAGTTTCTCCACTTTCAGTTTTCCCTATTATGTTGAAGAGGGCTTTGTTTTCCCATTTTTTCCCCACGGTGCTAAAACTTGAAGATGTATTTCACTTTTCCCTCCAGTTTCCCTCTTCCCTGATTGCCCTCCTTTTTCCCCTCCCTGTTAGAAGATGAAGGTGTGCCTCTAAATTTTCCTTTTCCCTTGTTTTTCCCTCTTCCCTGACCTTTCCCCATTTCCCCCTCCGTTTTAGAAAATGAAACTGTACTTCTAAATTTCCCTTTTCCCTTATTTTTGCCCTTCGAGACCCCATTTTCCCTTTTCCTGGGAATTTCCTTGCAAAATGTTTTCCTCGTTTGTTGAACTAATTGACGATTTGTTGTCTTATAGTCTGGGTTGGTCGTTTCCTGATGCGCACGTTCTACGGCGAGGGCCCGCACCACGAGTTGTACACAGCCTTCACGGGGCTCTACTTCTGCTGGCTAGTTCTGCGAGCTGCGTCCCTGGCCGCCTCGTGGGCCCCACAAGGATGGAGGGCCCTCTCCGCCAAGCTTAAAGTTTGGGCAGTCCTTGTAAGTATTATTATTAATAATACTAGTTTTGCAACTACTACTGCTGCTACTTTTACTACCAACACTACTTGTGTTACTACGTTTACCACCAATAGTACTTTTGCTACTACTACTACTACTACTGTAATAATTATTAACACCAGTACCACTACCACCACCACTGGTATTACTACTACTATACTATCACTACTACTGCTGCTGCTGCTACCACCGATACTACTAGTATCACTACTACCACTACTACTGCTACTACTATTACTACTACTACTGATACTATTACAGCTACTACTGTTATTACTACTACTACTACTATTTTTACTACTTTTAATAGTATTACTACTACTGTTATTATTATTATTACTATCGTGTTTATTCCACAGGGTAGTAAGTCAGCTCTGGCCTTCTTTCTGCTGCTGGGCGTGATCCCGCTACTCTTTGGACTCCTCCTCGACTTGGTTGTGGTCGTCCCACTGCGAGTCGGTGTGGGACAGTCGCCCCTCTTCTTCCTCGAACAGGTTGCAATTCTAAAATCCTATCAGTAAATCATTATATTATATTATATTTTATTTATTTCAACATGGGCATTCAGGCTATCGCCCATGGCCCTACTTTTGTGCAATATGTTCTTAATATGAAGCGGATGCTGAGATACTACATCCCGCAGATTTAAGAATTTTCAATACTCAAGTTCATGCTCAGTTAAAAACAAAATAAGTAAACTATTATATGAAATATTAAAAAGTTAATACAAGTGGAGGAAAATAATAAAAAAATTAAAATAGACTATTAAATATAAATACGATTAAATAGTTCACAGAAAAGTATACCACAATGAATAATAAACGCAGATAAATAATATAGAGACATAAATATTGAAATGTGAACATGATAAAATAATTAAAATAGGTAATTTATTTTAAGTAGTATGAAAAGATGAATTTAAGTGTATGAATAAAATAAAGTAATCAATCAAATGAATATATGAAAACGAATAGATAATAAATATAATTAAATAACATAAAAATATCTTAAAACAAATAGCAGTTCAAGTTTATCTGCTATTCATATTTCTAAGAGATACTGAATAAAGATTGAAAATTGGAAAAAAATTTTAGAATTGGTGCCTGGGAGTGCTGTACACGAAGATCGTCTGCGCCGTGACGATGATGTCCCCTGACTGGTGGCTCAAACAGGCTCTGGAACAAGTAATTTACTATTTTTATACTATAGTAACTTTCCGTGACTTTTTAAAATACTGCAAATGTTAATTTAGTTATTATTAATTCACGTTATTATTCATTATGTTTAGATATGACCCAGAACAGGTCATTTACTGTTACAGTTTTCTTTTAAAGTAAACTAACCTTCTGTTACGTGAAAAATTACTCTGAACTATAAGTTAACAATTTTTAATTAACGGAATTGTTTATTCATTTATTCACTGTGACATTTAAAAAATCTGTAAAAATTCTATTCGTGTGAAATTAATATTCTTTGATTATTTTTCAGTGAAATTTTTCATTAATTTTAATCGAAATTTTTACTCATTAGTTGTACCAGGACGGTATACGACGTATGGACCTTTCGTTCGTGGTCTGGCAACTGGCTCTTCCCGCTCTCATGTGCGTTGGACTGGGACTTGCCGTACCCTACATCATCGCTCGTTCAATCGTCCGGCTCTTTGGTAACTTTTCAACTAATTATCAGTAAAAGATATTATGAATTTCTAATTAAGAATCATATGTAATTCTAGAATTATTTATCATCACGTTACTCAACTTAATTTTCAAATAATTAAATTATCTTATTATTAACGTACATTTTAAATATTTGAAAATGAGATAATTCTATGAATCATAATATTGATTTTAGATTACTTACTATTTTGTTTTCATAAATATATTTACATATTTGAAAACGTGCATTGAATTATATTGCAGGTTAACTGAATTTTAAATTAGCAAGTTTGTATGCATTGGTAAATAACAATAGAAGTTCTTTTATTGTTATTAACATTTTTAACTGTTTTATTTTATTTAATTTTTTTCCCCAAAAAGTTGTGAACCCAATAACACAAGCCGTTATCGTTCGTCGAGTCTACCCGTGCTGCGTCATCGCCATCCTGGCCACGCTCGTCATCGTTTGGCAAATGAGGCAATTCCGCAGACTTTATGAGCACATTAAAAACGACAAGTAATTTACACAAATAAAATTTTTAAAATAAATCTTAATTTTTAATTCATTCGTTTTCAGATATCTCGTCGGCAAGCGTTTGGTCAACTACAATCACCGCAGCAGCAGCAACACGTCTAACGAAATTAACTCTTAATTTTTAAGTTTAGTTTTTTTCCGGAAAAAAATATATTATATAATAAAATTTTAGTTTTTTTTTGCGCATTTATTTTGATTCTTCAAGTTTCGTGTATGGCAGATGTTAAAAAAAATGGAAGAGAAAGTCTTTAAATCATTTTTCTCCGTAATAGAGTCTGCGAGTCAATATACAGATTCAAAATTAATGTCCAACAAAAATGTGTGTATTTTCATTTTTTCTTTATATCATTAGTTATTTTTTTCAACAATATTTCCAGGTTTTTTTTAGTCGTGTGCACTGCGGAATGGCCTCACTGTTGCTGCTGCTGCTGTGAAACGTACAGTCGATACAGAAGAGAAGCTCCTAGCCCCAACACAACAGGAATCACCCATTTGAAAGACCTTGGAAAAGATAAACATTAACTTTTGTTCGTTTTTCGTAACTTGGTGAAAGCGTATTACCCTTTTCCGTCTTCTTCTTTCGAGTCGCTGCCCCAGTTCTTGGGATTCTTTTCCTTCAGCTTCTTAACTTCTTCCTAGAAGAAAAAAATTTTTATGTTTAAGTGAAGTATTACGTTTGGTCTAAATGTTACAGCAGGAAGTTCCCCGATTTTGTAGTCCTTCATGAGTTCGCGAGCATCGGTCGAGTGGCCCACATCTTCGAAAGCCTCTGTAGCGTTTTTCCCCGCCTGCTCGAAGAGGACTTCTTCTCCGCCAGGGTGCTGAGTAAACAAAAAATTAGTAAACCTTGAAACAGATGAACAAAAGGTACAATTTTTAAACTACCTCTTCAAGAAATTTGGTTACGTCATAAACGGATTCGTGTATAATGAGCCAGACGCCGTTTTTGACGTCCTTGTGCTTGGCCACCTCTTCAGACGAGATGATTTTAGTTTCGACCATTTTGTTTTAATAATTTAGTATTAAGAAGAAATCACGGGAAAATGACTGAGTCGAAGCAAGGGATGATGATGCTGCTTACTGTCACGTTTCACCTTGCAGATAGCAGCCTTCGAGTCCTGAAGATTAGGTGTGCCGTTACATCTGACAGGCCAAAGTACAAACGTTCTGGTAAACAAGAACGCCACCTAGCGGTAGAATTTCGAACTAAATGCAGGCTTTGGATAGGCTAAGCCACACGTTTGTCTCTTACAGCGGACAGCTGTCTTAAGTCACTCAATCCAAATTAGGTAGTTTTTTGCACTTGAAAATGCTAAGACTATTTTAGAAAAATTTTAAGATATTTTTTGAATTTTAAAATAATTTGTTGATCTTATTCTAGCGTCCGCTGTGGTAAGGTTATCACACTCTAGCGGACGTACAGTGAACTAATTGTGGGAGTTGCAGGACCGTGTACTCTGAGTTTTCATGTCTTCTACGTCGTATTTATGATCATTCAGAATAGTTTGCTAATATAACATTAGTTTTGCAAAAAATAGTTATTATTTTAGTAGAATTTTAAGTAGAACAGCTAAATTTCCAGCAAATACTCCTTGAAAATTCGTAAAGTAAAACAAAGTCCCTTAAAGCATCGTGAAATACTGTGAAGTATTCAGAACTATGAATATAATACTACTGTATCGACTATTCAGTGAAATTACTATTTATTTATTAATACTATCTCTTTAACACTTGGTGAAAAAATGGGCGTGTGTGTCGGCATGGAGACAACAAACAAGAATCTTATCACCCAAAGAGATAATCTCAAACAATCAGCCAATAAGACTGTTTCCTAATGACAAAAAGGCGTGGTTAACTGTGGTAAATGACCTGTCATTTACTTCACATAATTAGTCGTCAATTAGCGAAGATCGGACGTTTCAGTGTTCACAAGACAAAATGTCGGGATTCAGCGAACTGAGTGCCAAAGCCCGAGCTTTTTCTGTTGAACATCTGCTGAGCGAAGTACCGAAAAAGCGGAAAAATTGCGAATATCAATCCGCACTTCCAGCTAAAGTTATGAAAACTGAATCAAGTCTGAAAGATTCGATACAAGTTGAGTTGGTCGGAAGAGAACTGTGGACCGAGTTCCATAAACTGGGCACTGAAATGATCATCACCAAAGCTGGACGGTACATTTTTGATTTAATTCACTAAATTATCAACTTTCCAACTTTTATTTAGTGTAGTTAAGGTAAAGATGTTACTAGAAACCGTGAAAATAGGACCCTGACTTAGTAAATAGGACCTCGAGGTTAGTTTTAGACCCTTTTCGTTTGGAAGATCTGTCTAGAAAACAGGACTCGATATTAAATTTAGGACCTTGTTTATAAAAGCAATTCATACAGTATTCTAGGCTCCAGCACAGCAAACAGGACCTCGACTTAACAAAATAGAACCTCGACTTTAGTTAAGACCCGTTGGTGTCAGTAACCCTGTCTTCGAAACAGAACTGCTTAAATTCTAGACCCTTGTTTCAAACTTGAGACCCCCACTTAACAAATAGGACCGTTTACTTTACCAAAAACAATCTCGTTCTGGAATCAGCACCTTTCTGTGTTTTTCATGGCCCTGTTATAAATCCAGGCCGTCTATTTAAGACCTCTCTTAATGACATTAAAATTCACAATCGAATTTGCTTTAATGTCTTAGACGAATGTTTCCTTCATTGAAGATCAAAGTGAACGGTTTGCAAGAGAATCTGAACTACTTGATTTACGTCGACATCGATCCTGTGGGAGACAGACGCTACCGCTACGTCTACCAAAGGTAAAACTTACCAAATTCAAATGCAAATTCTAATTTTAACAAGACAGCTTCTTCACTTAATGTTTTATTATTGACTATACTATCGTTTAATATAATAATAATTTTGTGATTAGTTGTTTATTTAAACTAAAATTTAATCTGTTTCCAAGTACAGTTCTAAATGGACTGTTGCCGGACCGGGGGATCTGCCGCTACCCAACAGGCGTTACATTCACAGCGACGGTCCGCAGACAGGCCGGTACTGGAACTCGCAGACCTGCATCGCTTTCGACAAGCTCAAACTTACTAACAGCAGAAAACCTCAATCCAGTGGCCTAGTATTGCCTTTAATGGACATTTGAATACGAATTAGTGTTAAGTAAATGCTTTTGGTGTTCAGATTTCATTACACTCAATGCATAAGTATCAACCGAAGATTTACGTTCAGTGCGTTCCGGAACCTTTCGTTGCAGACGAAAAATGGCGAGAAGTTCTGGACTGCAGAAACGCACGTTGTTCCGTGTTTGAAGAAACACAGTTCGTCACTGTGACGGCCTACCAGAACCAACAAGTAGGACTTTTTTAAATCATATTACGATTAATTGATTAATTCGATGGAGTATCTCAGATTACGAGACTGAAAATCGCCAGCAATCCGTTCGCCAAAGGATTCCGAGACTCGTGTCGCGAAAACAGGTACAAAAGTATAGTTATAATTAGTAAAGTATCAAGTAGTTGCAGGGTGAGGTATCAGAGAATAGTTTGTATTGAAGATTTGTGAGGGGTCTGATGAGACAATGCGTTTCATTGTCACCAGTTGATTAGAGTTATCGGTGCCAAACGAAGCCGCTGTTGACTGGCGTTCGACGCCGTCTCTTCTTTCGCGGCTACCGCACACTACCAACTTGCTTTGTCTCTTGCCGACAAACGTCTAACTCTCTCACTCGCCCTTATCGCCTTCTCCTTTGCGAACGGCTACCTGTTGTTCGGTTTGATAGGGTTATCAGTTGTGTCAACAGATCCGCACACTGAAACAAAAAAAAAAAAAAAAAAAAACAAAAAAACTACGCAGTTCATCAAGTGTCTGTGTCGAAAATCAGTGAAAAATTTTGATAAGCAGTTCTATAGCGATTGGTTACACGGCAAATGTTTTCGGTCGTTTCCAGGACATGTGATGTTACTATGCAGACGAACGTTGCAGCACCTGCAATGTCTCGGCGGCTGATTCTTCCAGCACGGGCTGCTGGAATCCCAGTCAGTGTCCCGGCAGCTTTCTGGAACAATCCTTGTGATTTGAATGTACCATTGAATTACTGGATGCCGGCCTATCCTGCGTTTCTGCCGACGTCTGCTACTTTCCATTTTGCTGATTTCGACGCTAACGCCAACAACGAAGACTCCAGTGAATGAAATTCGTGTTATTAAACTCATTTTCCATGTAATCTGATTATACATACCGAACGTTTACTGAATTAAATATACATTTACAGTTTCCTAACGTTCTCCGTAACGTTTCGTAACGTTAACGTTCTGTAAGGATCGAATGCCCCGTATTCAAAGCAAAAGGAATTAATGAACTTATTTTATTATTTTAATTGCATTCATTATGTGAGTAATCTATGAAATCTAAAAACCTATTGGAAATATACAATTGCTTCGTTCTCATTTGATTTAGTCGCAATTTTCACCGCTAGATGGCGTCGTTGTTGTTGATGCCGGAAACAAGATGGAGGAAGTACTCGCCTGTTAACAAGCGTTTCAGCCTAGTGCTGAAGCCTTGCGATTGTTAGGTTCTATGATTATTATGATATTTTTAACTTTAATAGTCACAATGATGTAAAGTACTAAATAAAATTGCTTTTCACTAGTTTCTTAGTTTGGACACAAGCGCTGAATAGAGATAAAACTAAGCTAGTATTCCTTTTTTAAACTATAGAATGCTTATCGCACGAACCAATATGGTTCAAGACTTTGAAAATTCCCACTGTAAATCCTCGCATTTATCAAAGTCCACGTATAGGTTATCGACACGAGATCTATAGGTAAATAAGCAACCGAGTATAAATAGTAAGACATTGTAGGGGATTCGGCATAGGTTCACCATGAACAACGCACTGAAGATCGTCCTGGTCCTGGCTTTGGCCACTGGCTCGTACGCTGCCTCGAGCCCATCCAATAACTGCTACAACCTGATCAAGCGGTTCGAAGGATGCGTGCTGACTGCATACCAAGACTCTGTTGGTGTCTGGACCATCGGTTGGGGCACTACCTACTACCCGAACGGAACCAGGGTCGAACAGGGAGATCGCATTACCCAGGCTCAGGCTGACTACCTCCTCGAGTGGCAGGTACCTTATTTGTCTAGAAATAGTTAATAGCCCATGAAAGTGTAACACGAGACAAGCTGTTAAGTCAAGACCGTCTTCTAATAGTTGAATTTCATCTTTGAAACTTTTTGTTCAGGTCGATCTGAAAGGTGACGCTGTGTACGACTTGGTTTCGCCAACTGTTGTCAACCAGAACCAGTTCGATGCTCTGACCTCTTTCACTTACAACGTCGGAGAAGGCAACTTCGGTAGCTCCACTCTGCTGCGCAAAGTTAAGGCTAACCCCAACGATCCCAGCATCCGCGACGAGTTCATGCGCTGGGTCTACGCTGGCGGCGTTGTTCTCCCCGGACTGGTTACTCGCCGTGAAGCTGAAGCCGATCTTTATTTCTCTTAAATTACTATCACAAACCAATACAAACCGCAGAGATTGTAGTTTGATGAAAAAAATACAAGCATAAATCCAGTTCTCGGTGTCACAAGTCGTCATCTTGAAACCCGTAGAAGTTTCAGGGACCTAAAAATTATGCTGTTCATTTTTCAAGTTACGAATGATACTTCCCAAAAGATTCCCAGGTTTATGCTTAGAAAAAATAAATTCATCGATGATCTTCAGTTTTGAACGGTAAAGTATAAAGTGAGATAAATATGGGTTGTTATGACTTGGTACGTTTAGAAGCTTACTATAACAAAATGAACGACAGCAACTGTGCCAAGAATAAAACATGAAATAACTTAAACTTATCGTTTTTCTTAGAAAGTATATACTGACATTGATATGATATTTATAGGACATTATTATCATTAGTCATTTGGGATACATGAAGCATGCCTTTGTCTTAGTTTGGCCACACGCGCTAAACTGTGATAAAACTAAGCTACTATCCTATTTTTTGACACAGAATGCTTATCACACGAACTTAAACTTGGATCGAGACTTTAAAATTCCTACTCTTAATGGTTGCGTTCACCTAAGTCCATGCAAAAGTTATCAAAAACATGATCAAAAGGTAAACAAATAACCGAGTATATATAGTAGGACGCTGTGCTGAATTTGACATAAGTTCACCATGAACAACGCACTGAAGATCGTCCTGGTCCTGGCTTTGGCCACCGGCTCGTACGCTGCCTCGAGCCCATCCAACAACTGCTACAATCTGATCAAGGAGTTTGAAGGATGCGTCCTGACCGCGTACCAGGATTCCGCAGGCGTCTGGACCATCGGCTGGGGCACTACCTACTACCCGGACGGATCCCCCGTGCGGCCAGGAGACAGCATTACTCAGGCTGAAGCTGACGCTCTTCTCGAGTGGCAGGTATCCTGACTTTAATTAAGAAATTTTTAACAATCCATGGTCACTGTACTTATGAGACTGTCTTCTACTATTTGGCTTTCACCCTTGAAACTTTTGCTCAGGTCGATCTGAAAGGTAACGCTGTGTACGACTTGGTTTCGCCGACTGTTGTCAACCAGAACCAGTTTGATGCTCTGACCTCTTTCACTTACAACGTCGGAGAGGGAAACTTCGGTAGCTCCACTCTGCTGCGCAAAGTCAAGGCTAACCCCAACGACCCCAGCATCCGCGACGAGTTCATGCGTTGGGTCTACGCTGGCGGTGTGGTTCTCCCCGGACTCGTTAGGCGTCGTGAAGCCGAAGCCGATCTTTATTTCTCTTAAGATACCTATCGCAAATCGATTGTAAAGACGCATAGATTGTAGTTTGATAACAGAATAAAAGCATAAATCAAAAATTCAGTCGTCACAGCTCGCCATCTTGAAACGTTCAGAAGTTCAGGGACCTGAAGCTTGCAAACTTACAATGATACTTAAACCTAATTAATGGACTAGAATTTTGGACGTTTAAAGGATACATGAAAGGAATTTAAAATCCTCAAATAGGTTTTTATGACTTGGTATGTTTGGAAGCTTACTAACAAGATAAACGACAGCAACTGTGCCAGGAATAAACTTGAAATAACTTGGACTTAACATTTTTTTTACAAAGTATGCATAAAAGTTAAGAACTATTTATGGACTATTATTAAAGTCATTTGGTACGCGTGCAGCATGAATATTTGTCTTAGAATATGACATCAGTGTTTGTTTAAATATATCTAACCAAACACGTGAGATAACAGCCAGATAAATGATTTTTTTTCAAAACAAAAAAAAGCATTATATCTAGTAGTTCTGGTAGTGTTGATAATAATTAGTTCTAATATCTGTATACAACCGAGCATTCTCAATGCATCTAGAAAAGTTGAAGAAAATTTGACTTAAAAGTCAGGCAGTGAAGTCACCTTTCAGTCATGATGACTCAGTGGGCTAGCCTTAAGTTCAATAGCATTAAATTAGACCAATTTTTAGTAAACAGTAGCTCAAAACTTACTATAAACCCTGGATTTATGAAATACTTATCATCTACGTGGATTAAGTAATCAAATAACACCCTCACGTTTACTGTTTACGTTAAGCTTCTGGGGCTACAGATAATCTAGCTAATAAAGATATTGTCGTGCTAGGATGTTTGGTATAAATAGCATGCTGTATCTCAAGTCATACAATGTTATTCATCATGAACAATGCACTGAAGCTTCTGGTCGTCCTGGCGCTGGCCAGCGGTTCGTACGCTGCGTCCAGCCCGTCCAACAACTGCTATGATCTAATCAAGGAGTTCGAAGGATGTCAGTTGACTGCTTATTTGGATCCTGTCGGCATCTGGACCATTGGATGGGGCACTATTCAATACCCAACGGAACCAGAGTGCAGCAAGGAGATCGCATTACTCAGGGACAAGCTGACTATCTTCTCGAATGGGAGGTATACCTGTCACTTTTAATCGCTCAGATCTACGATACACATAGAAATGACCAGTCCTATAAGGTATGATCGTTGAACGTTTGGTTTAGGTTGACGAGAAATCTGTAGCCGTGTATCAGCTGGTTTCTCCTACCGTTGTCAATCAGAACCAGTTCGACGCTTTGACGTCTTTCACCTACAATGTCGGACAAGGCGCTTTTGCAGACTCGACTTTGTTGCGCAAAGTTAAGGCTGATCCCAACGATCCCAGCATTCGTGATGAGTTCATGCGCTGGGTCTATGGAGGTGGCGTTGTTCTTCCCGGACTTGTTCGGCGTCGCGAAGCTGAAGCCAATCTTTATTTCTCTTAAAACCAGCTATGCCAGATGTACAATAGCCTCTTATGATAGAAATTTTTGAAGTATTGCAATACAATTCATATACACCACATGTTCTATCCATTTATTCAGTTAACCTAAGCCAGAACGCGTCAGGATGAGACTTCAGTAGCCCGTAGTACAAGATGACAATGCCAGAGTGACGCCAAACAGCTGATTCTAAGCCCGTAAAAACAGAAACAAGACTCGCTTCTCATGCTGTGTAAATAGTACGTAAAAATGAGAGATGTGTGTCCTTCAAGACGCATAACACGAGAGGCGAGAAGTCACGGAGTCTCACAAGGAAAAATTAGTCTCGCATGTGTTTCGAGATTACTCGTTCACTAACAAGCATCAGACGTCCTGCAGCAGACACGGGGTATTAATTTAATTACATTTTTTAGTTGTTAAGTGAACATAATGACGGGTTTTCACTTTTCATCTAGATGTTATGAGCAGATAGGTTCACTTTTTGTGTCAGCATATGGCGTAACTGTTTCGAGTAAGACGCCTGCGGGTGGGGAGCTGTCGATCATCTTGGCATTTGCAGCTGCTGAGTGACGAGACACTTCGCCAGTAAAAGCAAGAAAGCTGCAATTAACAATCATGACGTTTAGGCAAATCTTGAAAAATTCAGCTCGAGTTTAAATAACAGTGTTTTGACAACAAAAATCGCTTATCTCGTAATTACACGGCAGTTAATCATCCTGTCACAGTAAAAAGTAGAATGATACAAACAGTTTATTCTAGTTCATGTTATGCTGTTTGTTTGTATTGTATTACTCATCTATAGATATAGATATTGGGTCATGATTGACTCATCCAGAATCACATTATAGAATAGATCAGTTCGATAAATGCCATCAAGATAAGCGTCTATGATTCATTTCTCTTCC
Organism: Eulimnadia texana; assembly: GCA_002872375.1. Classification (NCBI taxonomy): domain Eukaryota; kingdom Metazoa; phylum Arthropoda; class Branchiopoda; order Diplostraca; family Limnadiidae; genus Eulimnadia; species Eulimnadia texana. Next base: position 18,997,350 of record NKDA01000001.1, read on the forward strand.
TTTTCAGTGCATATATAAGGTACACGGTTTCCAGTATTGAATTCAGTAGGTCCACTCGAAACTTAAAAGTCCACAATGAAGAGTCTCGTATATGTGGCCGCTTTGTTGGCAGTTAGTTACTCCAGCGTTATTCCGAAGCAGTACATCATTACTGTAAGGAATGGAGGACCCTGGGGAACTTGGGGTCCAATTGCGATGTGCCCTGAAAACACTTACGCTGTAGGATTTGCAGCTAAAGTTGAACCGGACCTCGTTCTAGGTGACGACACAGCTCTCAATGGAATCCGCCTGTATTGCGGTAACAGCAGCATCTCCAACCAGTTAACCGAGATCGAGTCGACTACGCAAAGGTATTATAATTGTCTCGTGGATTTATTCTAAGTACTGAAAGGTTTTGTTTGTAGTTTCGGGACCTGGGGTGACCGTATCATTTGCTATGGGGACGGTTACTTGACTTCGTTCAGTTTGAGAGCTGAGGCAGCCTATGCGAAACACGGTCAGAAAACTGAAGGCAAAGCTGTCGACGATACCGCAGCAAACGACGTTATGTTCAGATGCGACACTGGGGAAGAGCTGAAATCTGCAAACGGAATGTACTGGGGCTACTGGGGAGACTGGAGCAGCGAGTGTCCCTCGGGAATCTGCGGTATCCAGACTAAAGTCGAAGCTTATCAAGGGGCATCCGACGACACTGCCTTGAACGACGTACAGTTTTATTGCTGTTAAGTTCAATGGAATTATAAAATTCATGTGTATTTATACAAAACTGAGCTCACACATTAAGCACGCAATACAACTGAAAAAAAAATTCGACAAAACATTTTGTACAAAAATGGAAATAAAATGAGAAAAAGGCGAGACCAGCTATATGCAAAATCATTCACGCGCTATCAGCTGGGGAAGACAACATAAATGATCGATGAGGACTAATTCATATTCACTTCATTCAAGTTATCTTTCAATTAGAAAGCACCAGAAAAAACACACACTCTTAAAATACTGGGGCTCCTTTTTTGTTAAGAATTATACTGAGAACTTGGCAACTTATAATGTGAAGAAAAAAGGCTTCTCAGATCCTTGTAAAGCGAAAAGAACAAATCACACGTTGATCCTCGACTGGCACCTTTCTGAGTTGGTGTCGAAACTCGTATCGATGGTTGAGTTGAAAGGATTGCTCTGATTTGAAGACCACGAGGATTTGACTTTCATTGAACCGTTGTTGCTGGTTTTGGGAAGCTGCAGATCCGCGTAGAGCAGGCTGCCGCAACTTGTTACGTTCTTCTACATGGTTTCACAGGTTTGAGTTGAGTTTATAAAATCTTAGGAATATAAGGTTTGACTTACGTTCACTTTACTGTTTTTGGACGAGTTGAGACCACTGGTACTACTGTTACTGCACTGGCTACTCTGTACACTTTCAACGTCGCTCTTCATGCTGTGAATAAAACGAAGAAAGAAATAGTTTAATTTAACTGAAAATTTGCTTCAACCTCTAGCGTCATAGAGGTGCAACTAATAGATACCTTTCCAGATCGGTCGACTTGGAGCCGCCGTCTCCTGAACCGGAAAAAAGCAAAACAAAAAATAAGCAACTAATTGATATAAATCAAGCAAAAAATAACGAACAAAGATAGTGATGGGTTGAAAAGATAGTTAAAAAACAGAAAAATAAATGACAATGACGCTAGAGTTGAATCGACTTTGTAAAAAAAGAGAAAGTCAGACGAAAAAGGGCGGAAACTTACGGTGGAAACAGCATCTCTCTGAACGGTAGGCGTAAAGCAGGCACAAGGTGACTACGATGATCAAAAAGAGACAAGCGATCACTACCGCGATAATGGTTGCCATGGAAACGGGTTCTAGTAATGTATAAAATTCGTTGAAGTTAATCCATAGTCGTTTATCTTACATAATATAAAAGGTACCTTTAACGGTAAGGGTAACGTAGAAAGAGTCTGAGCCTTTTTCGTTCTCCACTGTAACGTAGTAGTGCCTGGCATCATTCAGTTCAGCTCGACTGATGCGCAGCTTAGTTTCGTAGCATTCATCTTTCTTACCCTGAATTCAATTGTCATATTAATGTATACGTTATAATTTAGTCTGAGATGCGAGAGTACCGTAAAAGGATAGGCTGGAGCAGCTTCTTCTTGGAAGGACGGCCTCGTGACGCTGTTGTTGAGCGAAAGAGTCTCCTCGGGAATAACTACAGTAGAGGGTGCGACTTTATGCAGAGCCTCTGAAGTAAAGCGGCCATTACCAGTTCCCGCTTCCAGTTGGAAACTGGCCCATCGCCACGAAACTCGAATGGGCCGCGGGTCAGCACAGAAAACGGCTCTCAAGATCACGTCGTCTCCCCGGTCTGAAGAGATAAACCGAGAAGAGGCTTCTCGCAGAATCTGGGAGGTCCTACAACTCGCACATTAACGGGTTCGCTAGTGAGAGTTCTTTCTTTGTTGTTGATCGTATTGGTCGCTGTACAAATATATTCTCCCTAAAAACGTACAAATTTCCATAAATTTGTATTACAAGATTCTGAGTAAGTTATGCTATACTTGATGTTCATAAGTGATGTTGTTGATTACGAGCACTCGATCTTCAGAACTTATGGTGACTGTTTCCTCATTGTTGACTACTCTGCGGTGGAGCCACTTGTAACGGGGCGCAGGATTGCCTTCGGCCCGGCACTCGAGTTTGGCAGATTCGTACAGAGAAGCTGTCAGCTGATTGGCGGTGAACGGCCCGATGCTTACGATTTTAGGAGCATCTGAGAAAGAATGCAAAGGTTAGGGATGTTAAGTTTCATGGTAAGCGATAGAAAATTTACATTTGACGTCAAGGTTGACTGTTAGAAAATTGGAAACTCCGACCACATTTCTGGCCTCGCAAGAATAAGTTCCCGAGTCTTTTCTCGTCACAGGGTGGAATTCGAGGGTTTCTTGGAAACTTTGGATATTGTTGGAGGAAACTGACGAGCTCGGGCCTATTTTTCTCCATACTATCGCGGCTGGTGGATTCGCATCTGCGAGACACTGAAAAGAAACCGAGTCGATATTCTCTTCCACTTCGGTAGTCTGGTTCTTCACTAGTGTTATTGTTGGTGAGTCTAAAACAACGGTCTTTAGAAGACGTTCAACAACTTATTGAACTTTATAATTACAGTGGACGTTGAGTCTGACGAGGGTCTCTGCAGTTTTAGTCGGAAAAGCTTCGTGAAAAGTAACACACCGAACAGTTTGCCTGTTGTCTGCTTTGCCGAAAGCGTACGTCAAAAACGAAGTTGAAGTCCACGTCTGGATCTTTCCTTTCTTATCCGTCGTGTTGACTTGTGTTTCAGCGACAAGCTCTTCATTGCCTAATATGATTACATTCCAGATTATTAACATGAGAAAGTATACTTTAAGTAAAGGAAGCTATACCAAGAAACCATTTGAGTACGGGAGCCGGATTCCCGCCCTGGCTGACGCAGCTAAGCGTCGACAAAGTCCCCGCAGAAGTTGTTAATGTTGAATTGAGTTCGAGCTTAGTTTGATTTGCTTCAATCTGAGGCACAGAAGGAGGAACTGCATGAAAAAAAAATCATTTAGAAACTTGACTTTCTCTAAAGACTGATTGTAATCAGTTAATTGGACGTATTGAATAGGTTTCGCGACTTGTTTTCCGGATCGTATTACCTCTAACAACGAGCCATGCTGGGTCGGATGTCAGAGCATCTTGAGCATCAAAAGACGAAGCTGTTACCTTTATTATATTAGGAAATGTTTTAGAAAAAAAAAGTTCTGTATAAATGCAATAAAGTTGGTTTTACTTGGCATTCCCATTCGCCTGTATCGAATTCGGCTTTAGCCGCGTAGATTTTCAGGCTGCAGTCGCCCTGTTCAGGGGACGAAACCCATTCATATTTGCCGTTGTAGACACCGACAGGCTACAAGAAAATCGTGGGAGAGAAAACGGTTAGCCATCTTTTTTTACTAACTGAATCTAAAGTTGAATAAAAGAAAAAGGAGATATAAATCTGGCTTACCTTGCCGTCTTTCTGCCAGACGCATTGGCCTTTTTTATTGAATACGCGGCACTCCATGATAACCGTATCGCCCGGATTGGCCTCCGTATAATGTGGCTGTCTGTCAAACTGCTGGATTCCTGCATGAATACAACACAAAAAAAAGAGTTGGAATAAAACTTTTTATCTTGAGAGGTTATCTTTAGAACTTTTGGCTACGCTTTGAGAAAGTAATACGAAGCGGAGATGCGAGTCAAGTTTTTAAGTGAGACATTAAGGGCGTTTTACATACAAAGGCCATGTCATTAAAGACTATTGCGTGATAAATTAATAGAGACACTAAACGTCAGATGAGATAAAATACGTTGGATGGCATGAGAAAAGCTTCAAGCCCCTTTCGTGCACGCAACTGTTGTTTTCTTCCATATTGGAGGTGCGCAGGCATCGCTTTCACCTTTGTGTTGTGCGAGGCCCTCTTCAAACTGCGGCGGCCCCTTTTCTTTTCCCAAGAAAAACCTTATTTCCGCCCGGTAATTTGTAAGTGACAGCTACGAACAACTCTATTATCTTTCCTCGCAAGTCAGCAGGAAACATTTCAAGCCTAGCAGAAAGCAGAGTTAAAGTTCAAGTTATAAACTCTGATGAAGTTATCAGATACGAAATAATTAGAAAATCGCAGTGTGGGAGCCGCTTGTGGATTTGCCTCTTCATTAAGATTCACATCTCTGTTCCAAGCGGCTCTTTTAGGCATCGTGGGTGGTTACACAGGCACGCGTCTCTTTCTGTTCTTTCTCAAAATTGTTATCTCGCTTTTTTTCCTCCCCCAATGAAGATTTTTCTTTCCTCCCAAAAGGTCTGCTGCGCTATAATTTTCCTTCTGTACCATTGGGCAATGTGGCAACATGGCTGCAGCGCCTGCAGAATGCAGCGTTACCAGGTACACGCGGGGGACCAAGGGGATGATGAGGACCACCCAGGCAGATCACGCGACCTTGTGTGTCGGATGGTCACTCCCCGCGCGTCGTTTGGTAAGATGGAACACACACATGCGTATAATCTACACACATTGGCTGAGTCTTTTGTATCGAGGCGCTCTGCAGCTTGCTCCTGCTGCACTCGCTCACTTGTTTAACAATTTTCCCCTTACAGATGAATGGAATGTAATAATTGGCCGGTCCCGTTTTGTAATTGTTTGTAATGACCAACAGTTTCGCCCTCTTGCAGTGCCTTCAACCCAGAAAGGGGTTCGCAAACTTCCGAAGAATCATCCCTAGAATCATGAAGCAATCTCAGGAGCGTTGTAAGAAATCACATAGAAAATCATGCGGGCGAATTAAGTATCTGTGTTCAGTTTAATTTGCAGTTAACCACCCACTGTGTTTAGGACTTTCTCCCTTTTTTCCCCGCATTTTTTCCCTTGTTTTCCTTTGTGCTCCGTTGAAAAAGAGTTTCGAGACGTCCCGCTGTGCTCGTGGAAGTTTCATTTGGGTGTTTGCTGCTTGTAATGCGGCGCTTTTCAATGTGACAACTGCCAGTTTTTAAGTAACAACTTGTCAATACTTTGTCTGTAATGAAGAAGTTTGGAGGGGAGATCTACCCTTTGTCCGAAACCTCCATGGGGTGCCTTCTGAATTGGAAAATTGTCGATACGTGTGTGGGAACGGATTGGGAAAGCTTTGGGGACTTTAGAAACAGTTATAGGAAAGTTCTGAAATCTTGAGACTGTCTGAGAAGCTGTGGGGACTTTTACGCTTTACCGCGAAAGTTTGGGAAATGCTGGGGACTTGTGGAGATTATACGGAAATTTTCACAAGACAGCAACGAACGGGAAAGCTTGATTAATCAGGGGAGCAAAATCTGATTCTGTATGAGAAGAAAATGTTGAATGTGTGTAAAAGATTTACCACTGTGAAACATGATAAGCTGTTCGTATATGGGTAAGGTATTTGTCGCATTTTAGCAGGAAGTCTCTAAGAGCCTTAAGCACTTTAGCAGAGAGTGCCTTTTCCCACTTTTGCAGCAGCTGTAAAAATCAAACGCCACTGCCATACACACCGACTGCGAAAACGACACTTGGTATTGAAAGATTCGTCGATTCCTGACAACTTTTTCCCTCATCAACAAGTTGCAGACCCTCTGGAAATTTTGAGTGGAGGCCCCAGTCTAGAGACAATAGGCTTAAAAGCTTCTTGTGTTTGTGGGGACAAAAACTTTGACGTTATCTGACTTTTCAAACCTTGTAATTTGAGCCTGGTGCTGTTTGGGAATTATTTTATAATCCTTTTTGACTCTCTCAAAACACAAGAGCCTGTACCATTATAATATTATGTTTCTTTATCTATTAAATCAATCAAAGTTTAACTTTGAAGTTAGTTGTATTATAGAAATTGTAGGAGTTTTGTGTGGAAAAAGACACGAAGTGAGAAATCCACGTTATGTTTTATGGGAATAATCCTGGGAGAGATTTGATAGCAGCTTTCTAAGTAATTGCCTTGGCGAGATGTAAAAACAACGGATTAACTTAACAACGTTAATTAACCTCTTTACGACTAAGTGCACTTCACGTCTTACGAACAGAAACTTTCTATCTAAACCAAAGGATTCTTGGTGACTCTATACAAGAATCTAAGGAATCGTTGAATTTCGCTTAAAATCTTCACACAATGGCTTGCAACGCGCTTGTTTTCGTGAACCTAAGTGATTCTTTGAGGTTGTTGAGGTCAAGATTCATGGTAAGATTCTGGTATGACCGCCCGTCGCTTGGCGCTCCATCAGGGGAGGAACGTGTCAGTTCTCTATCCTCTGGAAATGCTTTGATATCTGTATTCTTCATAGTAAATAGTTATTATACGAGCAGTTTTTGTGTTTGACTGCGGAGGAATCGTCGATTGCCTCAAGGAGAAACCGGGTGCCCGGCGCCGAATAGAGCTGTTCCCCCTAAACGTCAACACTTTTGATTGATGCGTCAATTGACGGGGGTTTTTAGTTTTCATCAAAACCACCCCTCACCCCGGGAATCGAACCAACGATGGACTTGAGCAAGTCATCAAAAGTTAAGATACCCGGTAGCCGCACCGAACACCGCAACAGACGGTCAAATTTCGTTCTTCCGCCTTAGGGCGCGCCATGATTAAGACCTCGCGGGTCAAAGTAGAAATCGCCGTGCAAAAAAGTGGCCGCCGGCCATCGTTTAACAAGTAATCAATGCCATATTGCTGATTGCCTCAGCAGGATATTAAGAAATTCTGTTCCCTTCATGACCCTATAGCCCCTAAGCATTCCCAAAACATCATTTTTTGACTCCCTAAACGCTTCCCAATACTATCCCAAATCTCTAAACCTTATTACAGAGCCAAAGTACCATCCCAAGGCTTACCCCACAATATTTCAATACTGTGATACGGCTGGAATACTATAAAAGTCCCGTATTAGTCCCAATATTTCGTTCCCCCACAGAACTCTAGGGGCTTCCTGCACAAAAGTTGCTGGGAGACAACAAGACGATTAGTTTTGGGACCCCGTGGCGGTAATTTGTATATCGATTGCGCCCTTAAGTAATTTACAGACTAATCGATTGGTTCACATCATTAAGAAGATGGAGGATTATCACCCAGGGCCTGGATAAGTATCCGCCTAATGTTACCTTGACTCCAACTAAGAGATATCAACGAAGCTATTAGCAGCAAATGCAACTCCATTATGAGATGTTCCTCCTCCTTTTAACGTCTCGATATATGTGCAATAAAGAAATATCGGTATGAAATGTCACTCTTTGAGCTGAACTGGACCACTTGTGCACTTCGGTTGTGGTTTGTTTCAAGTTTCCAAGAGGATATGTTTGTAACGTCCGATGTGGAAGCAGTCCCGTACGCGACTGATCCGCTTGCCGCACTCGTCGTCACGGGCCCCTCCACGTCTCTGCGGCCAGGACCCCGCAGGCTCTCGGTAACTCCGACAAAAAAAAACGTTTCTATTTTTAAGGGTTTTTCTCAAGTACTGTGCATTTCAGTGTGTATGCTCTCAAGATTCTTGATTCTTGGGATTCTTTTTAAGGATCGAATAAAAGTCATTAAGAACAGGATCGTACCAGTAAGTATCTCCGTATGGATTGAAAACATCATAATTAAGCCTATTTCATTTTCGTTAGTGAGTTACAAAACACGAGAGAGAAACTGGGGAGGGAGTTATAAGTGATGATATACGAGCGGTGTATATTGCTATAGTTAGAAGAGGTAAAGACGTGGGAAGTCGTGGGAAGTGGGCGTGGGGGATTCACAGGGGGACGATGATAGACACCAAGACACACCCCTGCAGCCTTATGTCTTCGACCATAAGCATATGTAGCCCCGGTGCTACTTCAAACGCCAACAAATAACACCATACCAATCCGTGCGCACCTCTTTCATGACTAGAGTAAACAAAAACATGACATACCGACTTGCCATAAGTTTCAGACAAGCTCTAAAAGTCTCTATTTCAAACCGACTTCACAGTATTTTGTATTATTTTAATTAAGTGAAGTATTCTCTATGTATTATGTTAATAGACGCCCTGCGGGAATCGTGACGGGTGTGGGTTAAACTGTAGACAGGGAATTGCACCATGCGGTTCGCTCATATCCATCACTATAGATTCTATTACTTCTCTGCAACAATTTAGTTATATTGTATATATAAAAATTGTCCCTGGTGTCCCGGGCCTTATACGGGTTCATACATTCGCGTCTATGTAAATGAAGTCGGAAATAAAATAATCATTTGAAAAGGTTCTGCCATTTTCTTTTTCACGCCTCTGTCAGATTTATTACTACTCCCAGCAGTTTATTTTTTTATACTTTTAAAAGCATCAACAAAGTCGGCCATTGTCCGTACGAACTCTGACTCTGTTCCCACGGACCTAAAACAATTAGATAACAGAATTTTCCTACGCAGCATATCAAACAAGTACATTGAAGAAACTTATAACTTATTAGTGGAGTTGTGTGGATCTTGTTATAATTCATAGAGAGCTGGAATTATAATTTGGTCGACGGAGAGTAGAAAAATAAATGTTTGTGGAAATATGCTGTCAAAATGGACATTTATGGGAGTGAGCGCCATCAGATATGGTGGAAAAGCCAAAGAGGGGACTTAAGCATGTCTTCCACTATCGAAGATACAATCTCCCATTTGCCTTTTCAACGCAGAACAAACCGTCCTCTATAAGAATCCTCAAACAAGATTCTCATCTCAAAGAATCATTCTCCAACTTGGGAATCAAGAAAAAACTATACAACTGTTAAACTACGCGGATCTGAATTAAGGTTCCTAAACAAAATTCTCATCGTAAGAGTCATTCCTGGAAGCAAGAATCTTATCAAGATGTTTTTAAAGATTCCTCGAGTTCGCTGGAGCTTTAAAAAAAAAATGTGCCGAGAGGGCATGATTGCTGGGTCCCAGGGTACAGACCTGCTGCTGTGTGGTCACTTGTTCACAGTGCGTCCCAGTCAGCATAATGAAGATGTTCTGTCGCTCATTTAAAGAATAGACTCACTTCTTCCCCACTACCCACCATTTCAAACCCCCACCAGGTTCCCCACGGGGGTTAAAAAACCCCCCCAAATACTCGAAATTTACTCCCATGCCAAGGATAGCAGCCAACACAACCCCCTTTTGGAGTTTTCCACATCTTTCCCAGCCCCCATGACCTCCCGCTGGGTTTGGGGATCTTTTGGGAAAAAGCCAGTCTATTATTAAAGGTATCGATTATGGCTCTTTTGTGGGTACATGGGAGTCAATCGCGGTCTCTTCTACAAACATCGTCACCCACTGAGTCACGGAATGAGACTAAACAGTATCGATTATCAATCACTAATTATCGATTCTTAACTTTTTGACGATATCGGTGATGAATCTTAAAAGCCCGAAAACGCTTTTTTCCCACACTGAGGGTCGGAGATCATTTTGGTGGGAAGCGAGTGGGAAGGTCGTGCAACTCCCCCAAGAGGGACCTTGAATGCTTATCGTGTAGGTTTGAGAGAGTTATTAAAGGTCCCTTTGGATGAATACATTAAGTGATTGACATCTATACTTTAGCGGCGGTTCTATATGCATGGCAAGACGAACGGCATGGGAAATCAAAACGATAACTATCGCTTGTTACTGCCACTGACATTACTTCAGATGTCTTGGGTTCAAAGTTTCTTACTCGATGGCTTATGACTTCTACTGCGACACGAACTGGGTCCTTACCGGGCTATGGAACATAAATTCCTTAGACCAGTTACGTCTTTAGCACCAAGAATTATTTTAGGAGACGTCAAGAATGCCTGGCGTCTTCGTAAATGAGTGCGTAGAAAAGTTCGAGTCCCTAATTGGGACATAATGGACGCCCCAAAAACATCCAAACTAACATTAGAACCTTTCAGTTCCATTCAGACTGGGGTTTAAATTAATTCAGCTGTTCCGCATAACGTGCTTTAAAGGGACATAAACGTATCTTTTGTGCAGAAGGACAAGAGGATCGAAACAGGGGGTCAGCAGTCAAAACGTGGCTCGTGTGGCCCCTTGTATGATTTAATCAAATCTACTCGACACAAAAGTTTCCATACAGTTTCAAGGGGGGTTAAATAAGACCCGGGGGAGTTTTTTCTGTGTGTAACCCTTTACCGCTTTTCAAGTGCAACAGGGGTAAACGAGAGAAGAGAGGGGAGAAAACTTTGGGAAATCCATCCATTACAAAAGGGTCTGAAGCTGTTTACATGGGGTCCACAACCCAAACCCTATCTTTTTAGTATGTAAATGAAGGGATCATTCGTCTATGTTCACATCAAATAAATGTCAAATTTCAAGTCTTAATTGTCTTAAGACGTTTTTAACCTTGCTCTCGCTTTTGTCGATGGATCGTTTGTCGTTTCCCCCCAGAAAACTTTCTCGCTAAATATACCTGCCCTTAATAATGACACACTTGCTGAAATTTATCGATTTTTTTTCTGTAGTCCCTATGCCTCAAGAGGTTTTTCTTTCTTTATTTTATGAATATTTTCTGGTAATTTTTCTTCATAGAGGCGCAGTGTGTAATGCTAATCAAGAAACCGCACGACACCGCGCTCGGACATTCTCCAAGACGACAGTCACTTTCAATAATTTATTTTTCACAAGACAAGGAGAGATTTCTCTCGAATAAAGTTTTATCGAAAAACATCGGCCTGACAATAGCCAAGAAAAAAATAAGGAAGATATTTTTTGGTACATCTGGCAAACGTAATGGCTTTCGCACGAGGGGGTCGGCCTGCCACAAGGGCATGAAACATGTTTCCACTAGGCCTATACCCTTTTACACAGACCTTTCGTAACCGCAATACAAGTAACACCACTTCTCTTAAACTCAATTAGCCCAAAAATCTTACTTGAATCTTACTAAGCCTCTGAACTTCACAAAACTTACGTTCTAACACTTTTATACTTTCATTACGAAGCCTGAAAAACTTGTAAACTTGGAAGAATAACTTAAGATTTTTAGTAGGTTTGAATGTGGAAAAAATTTTTTTTAGTTACATCCGAAAGATTAAGAAATAAAACTTAAATAAGATTTCGTGACTGCCGCGTGTTGAATTTTGGTATTGCCGAGTGTAGCAACCGTAGCTTTCAGCAAACGCCGCGCTCAGCGCTGAACGTCTCAATTTTCCGAGGGCAGGTAGATACAAAACGGCCTGGGAAATACGACAAAAACAAAAAGAGAGGAGAAAATAATAATAAAAATAGAAAGATATGAAGAAGAGGGAACGTGTAACAGTGGAAAGGTGTGTAACGGCCGAAATGGGCGTCGTCTGCTTCTGACAGCCGACCAACAATCAAAACGTGACTCTTTCCGCAGGGACGTCTTTTGTGTTTCTTTAGTTCCCCAAAGAAGAACCGATGAGACAAAACCATTTCTCCAATTCATTTGTTATCACTAGGTTCAAATCAAGTGTTATCACTACGAAACTATCAAAGCTCCCCCCTGATTCAACCATGACTTAGCAAAAAGTTACTGAAGCCAACTTAAGACTCTAGTGGGTGTGGTGCAGGGGCGAAGTTTCCCCGATTCTAATTCCAAGTGTAAGCGTTTATTGAAGATTTACCGGTTCCAGATGCTCGCGCTCTGGGACTTGGAAGATTCCGAGATAAGATTCTTATGGTTTAGTAATATTTTTAACAGTTTTTAAGATCCGGAAAAAGATTCGGCGTCACGCGGAGCCGCCACTTGAAACTGGAACACCCTGAAACAAGGCGTGTAACTATCAAAGAATCTTTGACAGAATATTTTGAGAAATCCTAAGAAATTTTCTCTTTTTTCTTTCGATTGTTGCATTTCCAGTGACTTTTCCGACAATGAGTAAGCATTAATGTCATCAAAGGAGAAGTGAACACAAAACGGCTCTATTACACATCAAATAAGATTCACCTGCCCACAGCAAACAGAGCCTTGTAATTATTTCAACGTGACTACAGGCTTTTACCAGTAATGCGTTATCACTTTGTTATCCCTGTTATCGCTCCAACCCGGGCTATGTTGATGTGATACTTGTATACTAAAATCCTTTGTAAAAATAACGTGTTGTAATTCATATCAGCTTGTGCCAGCAAGTAAAGCTAAAGCCGCTCTTGTTATAAGCGAACCACGCTCTTTGCATAGTCAATCAACTTCCCTGTGTTTTCCTTATGGATTATAATATGATTCTCACAAATACGGGACCGCACGCAAGATTTATAACCCTCAAGAATCTTGATTCTGAGTTATCATCATGTTTAAGTGTTACGAGTCTCTAACTGACCTATTAAGCAAACTGTTACCACCTACTATTACCTATATATATCCCCCGCCAGTAAGCACTTACCAACATACGCGGGAAACGCATAGCCGAGAGGAAAACTAATAATGGCGACCCATTTGTAAATTCAATTTAGCGGTCAAGAGGGAGAGGCAATAACAATAGATTCAAACACGGGGGAGGTTCCTCTCTTTGCGACCCAATACAAACCAATGGGGTGAAAAGCAATCGATGCTTTCATGTTGAACACATGTACAAATTGCTACCCTCCTACATATCAAGCTAATCCTGCATTATTTCGTTTTCATATTAACTTGTATAGATATTGTATTTCACTACCTTTTGAGCGGACAATAATTCAGCAACACAACTTGAGATTCTTAGTTCTTATCGTGATTCTTGAATCTTGGAAAAGTTACAAACGGCTCGGTTGTACGTCGCCAGCGTAAATCCGGGAGCGTATCTCATTCATTATGCAACAAACTATTTGATTGAAGATCCCCCACAGCGTCGAGTGTGTATGTTGGGGGGGGGGGGATCGGCAAAAGCTTGGGAGGTCATAGGGACCTTTTCGGGCATTTACATATTTGCTGTTGTTTCATATGGGCAATCCTTTATTTGCACTTGGGATTTACGAAAAGCCTCAAGCCCAGTGTTACTGAATGTCATAATGTTATCACATAAAAGCAGAAGAGTTCTAGACCCTCTAGCTTTTTGGATGTGGCCATATGGCGTTATTGGTTCGCAACAGCTTCAGGCTAGAATATTCCTTTTAAAAAAAATACAAATGGGAAGTTTGTCCCCCCACAAAAGAGAGTATAATCCATTAGGTAGAAGGCAAGTCGATGGTCTGGAAAGTACTGGGATTGCAAGATTCATGTGAATCTTATATGACCGCGCCAGTCTTTCAGAGTTGTTTGGAAGAGGCTTCTACATGCAATGCGATGAATAATTCATGCGCAGGATTCTTGTATGATTCTACAAGATTCTTGGAAGATTCTCTAGTCCCTTTAATAATCCTGAATTATTGTTTACTGCCTTAACAGCTTATCCTAGCTTTAGAGGACCTAGAGATTCTCAACCAAGATCCTTTCTAAGATTTCTAATCCGTTCCCAAGTCTTTGTTATGTGTTGGACCTCCCCAATCTAATCCTTTCAAACGTTCCGTAACGGTGTAATAAAATCCTACAATTTCCCACGCAAAACATCCACAAATCTTCCCAATAACCTTTCACAGCATCTTGGGTAACTACTATCAGTATTAGCATTATCACAGGTTTTCATCTAATCCACCGTATCAATTCATATATTGCAATAAACAGAACCTTTTGCCTTTTAATCTCAATCGTTCTTCTCTCTCATACGATCTCATCAGTACTATCTCTTACGCTATCACAGCTGTTATCACGTGTTATCACTTAATCCACCGTATCAATTGGGGGGGGGGGAGAGGTGCAGTGAACCTCAATGGATATGGATGCCCCGTTGCAGGATTGGGATTTTGAGAGCGTCGTCCATGCTAAAAGCCGCAGAGCGTGCCTAATTTCAACTCAAGAGGATTGGGAGCTGGGTGGGGAGCACAGATTTTCCCCAAAACCCCACCTGACCTCCCACACACCCATAGACCCCCTCCCAAGGGATCTCTAGTCTTTTTGGTCCCTTACCTATATACTCCGTAGAACCTACTAGGTTTGATAACACTTGATAACAGAAAACTTGCGGGAAGTGGTGGAGGTGAGGGGGTGGGGGTGTTTCATGGGTTCCCAGCACATCACCCCCACCCCCATTCCCAATGCCCCCTCCCCTCCAGTTCTCTCCGAAATTTTGGGATTTGGTGGGGGAAGGGATCAGCGCGGCCAAATGCTCAGTCGCACGGAACCGTCACGAATCGGCCATTTTTGCCCCAAACAATTTTTTCTTCCTTTTCCTTTATATGTTTTATATTTCAATTCTCTATTCTTAATCGTATTGTTCAGTGAAAAAGTAAACCGTTAAGTCAATGCCTTTGAAAAAAGAAAAAAAGATCTAAATTTTCCCTATAACTATACGCCCCTTGCCCCCCCCCCCCTCAAACGCGAGCCAAAGATACATCTAGGACCCCAGTTTACATACAGGACTTCAGCTACACAAACTACACCCCGTATTTCGTTACTTCAGGATTCCTTGGGTTAATATAGAGCTTCAAGTGTGATTTGATACCCTTTCTACCATTTTTTTTAGACCACAGTTTAGTTCTTTAGAACAGGAGATGGCTTTTTAGAACCCTTAGTTCTGCTTCAGGACTCCAGTTATACAAACTAGTCTCCAGATTTCGTTATTGAAGGACCCTTGTGTTTATATAGGGCCCTAGTGTGTTTTGGGACCCTTTTTACTATCTTCTCGGACCAAAGATAGCTTTTAGGACCCTTGCTTCAGGTTTAGGACCCCAGCTGTATCCCTCAGAACCCTACAGTTTCAGATAGGCACTATGCTGTCCGCCTACAGGGCCAACATTCTGTTTTAGGGCCCGAATTTTTCTTTTTCAGGCTCATAGAAGTTTAAAGGCCGTGCATGTGGGGTCTTTGTTCGTTTGTTTGAATAGAAATTCGGTAACTGATTTTGTAGAAAATTGATTTTGTGTATCGTTTTTTTTGGAGGGTACGTTCTGTTCTTTTCTGTTCTGTAGAGAAGGGTGTGCACACGATACCTTAGCCAGGCACACGTCAAAAAACCTGTCTGGCAACACTGGAGAATTCCATGAATTTCACATAAGACTCCCTGTTGCTGAAAGACATTGACATTTCACTGACATTGGAAACCTCGGAATTGAAATATCTTTCCCTAAAATTAACTTTCCTTCCTTTCGCTTTTTTCTATATTTCTAATTATGAAATATGAGCTTAAAATTAACATTTTGTTAAAATAATTCTGATCGGTTAATGCCTAAACATTTCATTTGGGAAAAAAAACATAAAATTGCTAACTCAAAGTGTAAATTTAGTTCGCCCTTTCGTCAATAGATGGCGTTGTCCTGAAACCAAATCCCCGCGTGTTCGAATTGCAATGGAACATTTCCGGTCTGTTTTGCTCCTTGTTAGCTAATAGCCTCTAAGAAACCCTGTGAAAGTTTTCTCCCTAGATGAAAGTGATGAGTGTGATTTTTAATCGAATTATGTGTGCAGTTTGCGCTGGTTCCAAGGTAAAGAATAGGCAGAGAAGTCTTTTTGCTCCATTTTGCAACATTTTGCGATTTTCCAGGACTAATTTATCATTTCAGGAAATTTTTTTCTGAGGCCCACTTTTCCAAACACCATCTAGCGAATTTCTAATGAACTTTCAAACTGGCTACTATACATCTGGCGGGAAACATTGTAACTCAAACACCGAAGTCAGTTTAATTATGCATAAATAATAATTATAATAATATAATAATATTATATATAATATAATAATATAATTATAATATTATTATATAATATAAATAATAATTATGCATAATAATAAAGTCAGTTTTAAACTATGCATATAACACAAGAGCGTAGATGTTCCATATTCATGTTACTAATAACATTTGTGTCAATATTAACATGAATGGCAGTTTTTTACTTCGATCATTTGAACTAAACGGGAGATGGCATCAAATTCAACGGCACCAATTGAGAGCTTCTCGTACTGCGTGATCAATTCTCGTGTTTACTACCAACTGAAACTGTGTAACTAAGCAAGTTTGTGATTTCTTGACACAACAACACGCTTTATTATTTCTGCGTCCGTTTGTCCTTATACTTTGTAAACCAGCGATTACCCGTGTAATACTTATGTTTCTTGGTAAAAATGGTACCGTCAATGGCACTGAAACTTCGGTCACCATTCAGCAAAAAAAGTGGCTGTAGCCAATCATATTCGAGCAAAGCTCTTCTTTTATTTTTCCCATTATTCTGGATTCAGCGAAAAGGTTTTAAGGTACGCTGTATAGCTGGTTCAATGATACTTAATGCATTATAAGATAATTTATTACTACGGTTGAATAGTACTTTTATTAGAATCGTATAGTGCTGAATCGAGAACCTTCTACTGGGAACTATACCTTGTTGAAGTTTTCCGGACTTATCTTAATTGCTAGATAAGGTTGATATAGTAATCAGTTTATAAAGCGTTTAGTATAAATCAAGTAATAATTTTTTTATACCTTTCGGGACTTTCTTTATACTCGTTTCATCCCAACTGTTTAGAGTAACTCTTCCGGGCTAGTAGCAGCTAGTTCAATGCCACTGTCTCGAATATACACAGAAGCACATGTTTGTTAGGAATATATGTGTTATAAATAAAGGGGAGCCTTTAAGAACTAACCCTACATTCAGACTATCATGCTATCCTGGCAAAACTTCGGGGATAGCCTTACTTATTATTATGCGAGTTATCCCGATGGGCGATTTGTACTAGAAAAAGTACTGCAATACGAATATAGTCTAAGGTATACTTCAAATTTATTAGAATACTGAACAACTAGTTGTAATATGTTCACACAGGCATACGGACGGGCATACGGGCATACTATACTGGTATAACTTTAGGAATAGCCTATCACATATAGTTTATATCTGTTTACTGTTTGAGTTATCCCTGATTGGCGATTTATACAGGAATAAGGCCTGCAATATTAAAATTTAGTGCTATAGACAAACAAGGAAATGCTCTACTCTTTATGGAGATGCATAATCTACTCTTGACACAGATTTCATATATAAACAAAGATGTGACACCGTTTACTTTCGTTTCATATTAACCGTGTTGCAAATTGACCAATTCAAGACGTTTACTTGAACCGCAAAACATCCGTGTCCTTCGTGGTCAAATCATGAGACAATCTCAAACAAGAACACGTTTTCGGGACAAGTCTTCCAAACAACTAGGTAAATCGAGCATTTAAATAAATAGTTTTGGCGCGTATATAAAGCTACAAATTCGTTCGACTTGGTGTCAATACTGGTTCCAGCACTTGAAGATCCAGTCAACTCGATCTACAATGAAGATCGCTCTGGTTTTCCTGGCGCTCAGCTCTGCAGTCTGCGCAGTCTCTCTTACTCAAGAAACACAGGACCAGCCTCAGACTATTGCAAGTATTCTTGGTAAGTCTCGAGTTATACTTCATTACGACTACGGCATCCATTAATTTTTACGTATCAACAATGCAGGGACTGCGAATGTCTTGAAGCAACTGTTGAATAATCCTGAAGCCGTTGCTCATTTACAGAATGATCAG
The DNA here is from genome assembly GCA_002872375.1 of Eulimnadia texana. NCBI lineage: Eukaryota > Metazoa > Arthropoda > Branchiopoda > Diplostraca > Limnadiidae > Eulimnadia > Eulimnadia texana. The sequence goes on from NKDA01000001.1 coordinate 19,015,383, forward strand.
AGGCTGCAACAGCAGTTTCAGAAAAGTAGCACAGGTATACGATAACTTGCTTTAAACCTATGCTTAGTTTCTTCAACGTTCATCTTTTACTAGGAGACCGTACTTTGCTGCTGTGGTTGTCACTGCTTTCAAGACTCAGTTCAACCAGTGGTTAATGATCTTTTGTTACTCGTAAAGCTTTCAGAGAATTGTGGATATATTTAGACACGTTCAGCCCAAAATACATGAAATCATACAACTATTCTTCACTTTACTTCCTCCATCTATCATTTATGAACGGACAAAAATTGTCGCTGAATCAGTATCAAGGTCAGATTTCCAATGTTTCCACTAATGCTAAAGGAAGAGTGAACTGGAATGGCGAAGTATGCCAACATGCTCGAATTTGCCACTAATAAATTCAGTAAATTTACGTTTCTTCCTTTCGTTTTCTCCTATTTGTAACTACCAACTATTAAATTTAATATAAGGATTGTATTTCAATAATTTTTTTCAATGAGAACTGAATTTTTTACTTGGACAAAATAAAGGAAAATAATTATTGATTCACTTCATGCTTTCCTCGATAGATGGCGGATTGGCGAACAGTTCTAATCTCAGTGAAAACATTTCTGGTTTAGTTGCCCCTTGCAAGCTAACGCCTCTACCATCCGTAACCGCATTAGAGTTTTCAGTCTAGTTGAAAGGGGTAATTTTACGATTTTTGTGAACTACTTGCGCAGTTCACATTACTTTCGACACGGGTAGCTGATAGTCATGTCTTTCTGCTATATTTCGCAATATTCGCAAGTTTCTAAGACTATTTGTGCGATTTCAAGAAATTTTTTCTGAAGCCCAGTTTTCAAAACACCATCTAGCGTGAACGTTCCAAAGTGGCCGGCAGTATCACCAACATCTCTTACCCCTAGCGGGAGAAATTGTAACTAAGACTCAAATCTATCACAAACAACAAAAATTATTCGGTACTCCAGTGCAGCTTTATAATGCCGTATATCAATAGCGTTAATATTGAAATTAATATAAATAATACTTTTTGCTTCGAACGATCTTACTAGCTAGATGAAAGGTTGGAGTTGCCGCTGAGTCAAGAACCGTTGAAGCCAAAATGACGGGTAAAGGGTGGAGCTTTGATCATGTATGGTTTCACATACACCTCTCTATCCATTTGCTAGCGTTCTCTAGGCCAACGATGGCTCATGTTGCACTATGGTATTTCCAGTTAACGATACCTGGACTCAAAGGAAGGGTCCTAGCTTTGGTGTAGCTAGTTCAATGATCGAAGAATTAACATCTATATAGAATATTGATGTAAGTCAAACATATAATGAAATATACAATATGTATATATTATTTTGTTAGTTATATTTTAAGATTATTTAGTTTTAAGGTTCAGTCTGACTTTTATTATGATCGTAGTGTTAAATCGAGAACCTACTACTGGGAACCTCAGCATCTCGAAGTTTCTTGGACTTATCTTAGTATCCAGATATAACAACAAAACAAATAATCATTAAAAATAGCTGATTGGTGTGCTTATCATTTTAACGTCTCTGTGTGATATACAGTGATAATATTTCGGTGGACAGCACGATGTCGGTGTTGAAATCATGTGTAAAGAACATCCAAACCCATACTCTGTAACCTATGCATACATCTTTCATACGGTGAGATCTTTCCGATTGTATGAACTAGTACTTACGAAACGATAAGTACAACCTTAGGCATGATCTTGAAGTAACTCTACCGGGCTAGTGGAAGCTAGTTCGATCCTACTATTAGGAATATACATGCAGTACGTATCAACAGGTAAAATGTGTTGTAAATACAGGGGGAAATTTAAAAACTAACACTACGCTTTCACACCCGCACACTTAAGTGGCATAACTATGGGGATCACTAATCTTATCACTTTTTGAGTTATTCTCGATGGATGGATTGTACTGGAATAAGCCCTACAATGTTAACATGGGTATCCGACAAACGAAGAATACTCTATACATTGTAATGGGATATACGTAAGTTTTCCTTGACACAGATAGGGTTGTCATAGGTAAATAAAGATGTGACACAGTCTTCTGCCGGGTTCCAGATTTGATAAATTCAAGGTGTTTCATTAAACCGCAATAAATGTGTTCTGTGTCCTTGGCGGTCAATCAAGAGACAAATTTTTTCGGAACAACTCTTCAAACAACTGGGTAAACTGAACATTTAAGCAAATAACTTGGCGTATGTATAAAGCTACGACTCCGTTCGATTTCATATCAGCTCTAGTTTAGCACTTGAAGATCCAGTCAACCTAAAATAAAATGAAGACTATTCTGGCTTTTCTGACACTCATCTCTGCAGTCTGCGCAGTCTCTCTTACTCAAGAAACACAGGATCAGCTTCTGACTACTGCAATTACTCTTGGTAAGTCTAGAGTTATACCACATTACGATTAGGGCATCCATTAATTGTTACGTATCAACAATGCAGGGACTGCGAATGTCTTGGAGCAACTGTTGAATAATCCTGAAGCCGTTGCTCACCTACAGAATGATCAGAGCTTGCAACGACAGTTTCAGCAAAGTAGTACAGGTACGATACCTTGCTGTAAACCTATGCTTGGTTTCTTCAACGTTCATCTTTTACTAGGAGATCGCACTCTGTTGCTGTGGTTGTCTCTGCTTTCAAGACTCAGTTCAACCAGTGGTTAATGATCTTTTGTTACTCGTAAAGCTATCAGAGAATTGTTGATATATTTAGACATGTTCAGCACAAAATACATGAAAATCATACACTTACAAATTAACTTTATACACCATCTATGATTTATGAGCGTACAAACTGTCATTGAATTAATATCAAAGAAATATATCAAGCGGATGCTCCCTCTAATGCTAAAGGAACAGTAAATTGAAATGGCGAGGCATGGCGATTTAGTCAACTACTAATAAACTCAGTAAATCTCTTCATCACAGCAGACGGCATCGAAAAAGAAAAATCCATTCATTTCAGCATTTTTAAGTATCAACTTTAAATACAGTAGTGGTATATGTTCCCAGTTATTCCCATAAATATTTCAGAAGTTATTCATATCATGAACTATCTCACGCAGCACAGTCTCTTCCACCAAGATTGCTGTCTCCCCTTTGATTCCATGTCGTCTTTGGTAGTGCAGGGTTGCCGGATGCTACTGCTGCTACTACTGCTACTACTTCCACCCTCTTTGCTGCATTTGCTCCGTTTCGAAGTTCTGAGAGGCCCGTTCCGGTCGGAAGAGAAAGAGCCTCTCAACTGCTGGAAGGAAGCTAAAATGCGATTGCCTTTCGATCGGCCCGCTGTCAGCCGCCATAACTCCGCATTACTTTTCAGCGCCGCAAAAATTGCTTCGTCGAAAACCTAGAATATCAGCATTGCAGCCAGACGCTACATTTTACGTTCAAACCACTGAATTTACCTCTTTGAGACTTTGTTGAGTAAGGGCGGAGCATTCGATGTACTTGAGTACCCCGAGCGATTCTGCCAGGCGCTGGGCTTCGGCTTCTGTGACGGTGTTCCGACGGTAGTAACAGGGATTTGGTTCAACATCCTCCCTCAAATCAGCTTGAGTTCCGACGAGAATCACAGGCGCCTGTGGGGCCTGCAAACGAATTTCTCGTAACCATCTAGCGGCGACGTTTGCAAACGATGTTGGGGAGACCACGCTGAAGCACACAATGTAAACATCCGTCCCGGGATAACACAAAGGTCTTAAGTGATCAAATTCATCCTAAAGAATCCACAAGTGCCCATTATAATTCATATTTAACAGGTGACTTGAAACTTTCTTGAAATTTGTTGACATTTCATTCAAAATCATGGCGTCAACTTAAGAATAGTTGTAGCGGTGTGCCTTTTTGAAAGCCTGGATTGTTCTAGATCCTTTTAGAGGAAGCTAATACCTTCTCACACAGAGACAATAAGAGATTATGGTCAAAGGGAATCAATAGGCGATTTTCTTAGAAAGTGTAGTCTGTGCCCAAAGCATTGATCGCGGGTCGAGATCCCTATAATGACGAGCAGCAAGTCCGTTGTGGCGATGAAAGACGTGGGCTTAATTGGTATCTCGCTTTAAGTGACGTTTAATTAACGCAATTTTCTGCCAGAGCAAAGACCACCCACCCCTTTCATTGATTGAATGAACCCCTTTGGCCCTATTAACATAATGGAAAAGTCTCCCCAGTTTTGCTTCATCTTAATGTAATCAAGCGTCCCCGATGAATTGTTCACTCACATTAAGCTCACATGAAAACTTCCAATAGAGGATTCACGATTCTTAAGAACCAGAACTATACTAAAGTGGTCTGCTGCTGGTTTTACTTCAAGGGCAGTACGCCGTTTCAAGGGCAAACATTCGATCACGTGACTCTGATAATTTTATCGCAAGTTTTGGCAGCTCAAAAGCCTGCGGCTTGATCACGCTCAGCGTCCAAAGTGTGAAAAAGTATATATACAATAATCATATTAACATATAAACGAGTTGTTTACCTGACCCGCCGTATCACAAAGCTGCAACAGGATCGGCTGATTATCCACATTAACGATAACTGGAACAAACACAAGATAACTGGTCAATTAAGTTGTTCACTAAAGCAAAAAACTTGAAACTGAAATTTTTTCGTATGTAAGACAACAAGAAAATCGAGTGGACAAGACAGAGGGCAAGCAACCAACTTCATGGGAGGTCTGCGACGATAAAAATCAGTTATCATTTTTTATGAATCTCTTTATCTTTTTGCCCTGTCCCCGTGTACGAAAACGGAAGCCGGTTACGTGAGCTGAAACTCAAGAATCCCGTTTTGGGAAAAGGTTAGAACTGGGCGTGGGAAAGAAACGGCGAAAGCTACGTGGGTTATACGAAGGATCTCACATTCTCTTTCTGAAGGAAAAGTAACAGATCAAAATGTCGGTTTCTCCCATTTATTCTTTTTTTGACAGTGAATGAATTGAAATCGATTAAACTCAACTCAGTTCATAGGAAAACCTGCTAGGAATCCATTGTGTCACTCTGGGTGGTCTAAGAATAGTTTGGGATCTCTGAATAAAGTGTATTAGCTCCGAATACATATTCCCACAATGTTGGTTGTGTTGCCTTGGTTATGTCCTTCATCAAAAACCGAAGGCAATTTTTTTCTTTCTTTCCACCAAGATATCCCAAGAAAACAAAACCGCCCTTGAAGATCTTTAATCAAAAAGTAAATCGTCCAAACTTGTGGGGTTTTTCACTTCGTCAGTCCTTGAGAAGTTGACTTCCATCTTTGTTTACTATCAGATCAAAATTTTTTCTCTATAAGAAAATAAACTTAAAAGACAAGAACCTTGCTGGACCGCTGGTATCTTAAAGCAAAAATCGCACATTGGTACCCTTGCAAAAAAAAAAAAAAAAAAAAACTTTCAACAAACGACATGATCTGACAAAGTTTTCTAGCAGTTTATAATTTGGATGTCCTGTTTGATAACAAACTGACTGACACTAAATAAAACGAAAAACCAGAAAATGTCGTCACAGCGAAATTTTGCTAACCACAAAGTCTTATGGTGTCGAAACACTTTTGCTTAAGCTAAAGATGAGGTAACGGGATATCAATAGTAAAACTACGATGAACTCAATTAGAAAATTTACCATTATAGTTATCGAAAGCTGTAGGTGTGTATTCAGTCGAGTATCCATTGGTTGTATAACTGGCGATCAGCGAAGTTTTTCCTACAGCCCCGTCGCCAACCAGGACGCACTTGATTCTACCCTTGCAATCAGGGTACGAATTAGCTTTTTCTTCAAAGCTATCCCTTAACAACGGTGGCATTTCTGTCGTATGATATGACAGCAACCATTCAGTCAGAGGTTCAACCAACAACTGACCGACAACATCTCCTGCGGAACCTGTTTTTCTCCCGTCCGAGAAATGTGCGTGGGACGTCCCCCCGACTGATAACAAGGGTGCCAAAAAGGGTAACACGTCATCAAACACATTTCTATTTTACAATTTCTAACTAATTTGCCTAATAGAAGAAAGATGCGCTAGTTAAACGTCAGAATGACTTTCTGAATAGTGCACGATTACCATAGATTCAGCTAGATGATAGTGTGAAATTGGCCAACTTTCACACGATTCACACGCTTGAATTTTTCCAGAACTAAGTCGTGCGGTATTCAACCCCTTATTCAGAGGGTTCGCTTTTAGCAACTAAAGTAAGTTTAGCTACTGTTCAGCTAGTAATTCAGCGGGGAAATTAGTGTTCAGCGACCTAGTCATTCGGTACTCAACCGTATGACTTTTCTTCCAATGCTTTTTATTGCCCATTCAAATAAAACATATTTATATACAAAAAATACGAGTGTGTTTCAAGCTTCTAGTCCAATCTCTTCAAGGAGTTTATCGATTAGAGCGTGTTTCTTGAGCGCTTCGAGCGAGTCTTGAAACAGGGCACTGATATGGTATCGCACATCATCTACCGCCGGAATCGTATCAGTTTCTTGACGTCCCTTCACTTCTGCGGCGTCCTCCATAATCAAGCGGCGAAGTCCCTCGCTTTCGTATAACTACAGAGTAAACCATATAAAATATAGTCTAGAAAATGTGTCAAATATTCAAAGGTTGTACTTCTTCTAGATGGATAGCGATGTACTCCATGCAGTGGTTTTCTAAACGAGGAAGTTCGAACGTCCTGGCTAAATACACGACATCGATGACGTTTTCCGAGTTGACGATACCGATCATGAAGTTGCCGCAGATCCTCTTCAGTCCGGGTAAAAGATACCTGTCTGCCGCTAGCAGGACTTCGTACACGACCTCTTCGGTCAGCTTGCTCGTGTTGGTGTAGACGTAATGCAGGACGTGGACGAAGACATCCGCGGCAATGTCGCGCACGTAGACGACGTCCACCTCGTCCGTGTCGTCCGGCTTCCAGGTCTCGCCGAAGTGGTCCCTGAGCAAAGCGCGGAAGTATTCACTTCGGCCGCCGAAGAACACTTTGTGGCACAGGAAACGGTGACCCTCCACTTCGAAGCAGATATCCACCAGGGTCGTCGGGACCCGCGGCATTAGCGGCAGCTCAGTGCCCAGAACCCAGCGGTCCAACTCTGGGGGACAGGCCTGTTCCGCCATGATACCGAGGTCCTGCTGAAGGTCCTGGGTCAAGTCTGCAGACTCCACGAGAAGCATTGTGACGTGTGTCCCAGGTTTTGTACATTCTGCAATTTTTATACTTTCTAGAGTTAGTTTAACGTCAGGTTTGACTAATTAACTAAATTAAGCTGTATAGTTAGTTAATTATGTGAATAAATGAGTATTACGAGACGGAGACAAAAATAAACAAACAAGGGTCACGTGATTAAATCTTTGCTACGGCTTCACAGGCTTGTCCTGCAGCGCGTAAATCCGATTAACAAGGAATAAATATTGTCACTCTAGTCTCACTTTCGAGTCTCAACAAAGCTAGCACTGCATTTGGTCGTGACTTCCAAAGTCCCGAAACGACAATGAACAACGAACGGGATACGCTTGTTAAAGTCACAGGTTTGGTTTATCAATTATCAATTAAACCTAATATTAAATTTAATACTTGAAGAATGAAGTTGTGCTATTTTACCGAAGGATGTTGCTTTTTTGATAACATCTTCCAAGTGGGTTTTTAAATATGGCAATTTGCACTGAACTGCTAAGCGAATGCAGTCATCCACTTGGTCGATCGGACAGTCCAGTCTGGCTGTGTATAGAAACTGGAGAATAGCTTTGAACGCAGAAGGTGGAACCTAAGAAACCAAAAACCCTCAAGTTCCACATAAAACCATTGAAAAGTTTTATTAATTACTAGCTTGTTGTTGATCGTAACAACTTGACGATTCTTCCACTTCGACTGAAAGGCGTCGCAGAAATATTCTGAACGAGCGGCCAGGATGCATTTGTGTGCGGAAAAAACTTGGCCATGGACGATAAAAGTCACATCACTATAGTCGCCAGTTTCAAATAACCTAAACAAGAATTCAACAATTTATTACTTACTTGAATGTGGGGATTTATAGTAAACATACTTGCGCAAGAATTCTTCAAAGTTGTCTCTCCTGATCGTTCGACTTGTGATAATTTTGTAATTAAGTAATAATTTCCTGATTTCGTTATTTAAGGCACCGTACAGGCAACGTTCGCCATCGAACGTGTTAGCTTCACAACGAGCTCCGTTTTCTAACAGATACTTGACGAGTTCGACATGACCACAGAGACACGCATAATACCTCAGAAGAAATAATAGCTGATTAAATTTTTTGTAAAATGATTGAACACAATAATTAGGGATTATTTTTCCGTTAAATCTCAAATAGTTACAGAGGAGTGCTGTCCCATTTGTCGCGAAGGTTCAAGTCGACTTCCTTTTGCTCGACTAAGTACCTAGTTAACAAAATATTCAATTTAATTTTAAAACAAAGTTTATCTTAGTTATTTTTACTTGATTTTTTTGGTGTCCCCTCTACGGCAACCTAAAAATAACTCGCGGACTTCCATTGATGTTACATAAAAATATCAAACTTCGTGTCAAAATTTCTTGTTTTGGTTGCTTAATTACATCCAGCGTTGCCAGATTCTGAAATTAAATATTTAATTTTACTAAATATTCATAATATTATTTGTAAATTAGTTAGTATAAAATTTTAGAAATTTAATCATATAGTTGATTTGTATTTATTTCACATAATCATTTTATAAACATTTTAAACATTAATTTATCAATTATTCACAAAAATGTCAGTTCTTGGTCTGCAAACGGTATCCAGCATTGCCAGATTTCATCATTATATATTTAATCTTGTAAAAACTATTTCTAATATTCTTTATGAGTCAAATACAATACAAAATTAAATTTTGAAATCAGAATTTAGTTTTTAATTATTTATGTATTTTTCTAGATTTGCGAGCCGCTCGTGAACAGTTGTTTAAAGTGATTATCATCGGAGATCCAACAGTTGGCAAGACATCATACATCCGCCGTTATGTCCAGAATTTATATCAGCCAAATTATAAAGGAACAGTTGGCGTTGATTTTGCCCTCAAGATCATCAGATGGTCCCAGAATCAAACTGTGAAGCTCCAGCTATGGGACATTGCCGGTAAAACCGTTTACACTTGTGCCGAACACAACCCCTCTATAGCGGACACTTGTATTAAAACAGCCATGGAATTTTTCCCAAATTTCTTTTTACGCAATTGTTTCTCTCATTTTTCTGAGATTTTTAAAGATATTTTGAGTGTGAATTTTGAGAAACCAGATTTTATCCGACTGTCCGCAGTAGAGGGGTCCGTCTAAAATGCAATTTTTTACCTAAGCCCTGTGAATCAGTACTTGATTAATATATTTTATACGTTTTGTAGGTCAAGAGAGATTCACATGGATGACTAGAGTGTATTACAAAGAATCTCAAGGTTGTATTATAATGTTTGATTTAAGCAACCGAACTTCATTTGATAATGTAATCAAATGGAAACAAGATTTGGACTCGAAATGTAACCTGGAAGACGGGAATTTAGTACCTTGTATTCTACTGGCTAACAAGGCATTATTTTTAAAAATTATTAATCTAAAATAACATTTAAATATAATAAAAATTTTTAGTGCGATTTGATCAAACAGCGCAAAGTGGACCAATCCGAAATCGAGAAAATTTGCAGAGACTACAATTTTATTGGCTGGACAGAAACTTCCGCGAAATCTGATTTGATGATTGAAGACAGCATGAAGTATAGGATTAATTTATTTAATTGTAATATCTGATTTAATTGCATTTTCTAGGTTTTTGGTGGAAGTGATGATGAAGCGCAACACCTACGAAACGCCCGATCCTCGCGAGGAATCGCTAAAACTCGACCAACAAGAAGCAGAAATCAAGAAAAGCAAATGCAGATGCTAGTTTCGAGTTTCACAAGTTTATAATATTAAATACTATTATTTAAAAAGGCGTCCAATGTTGGGTTGTCTATGTCAAGATGGCCGCCACGCAAGATTTCATAAAAAGTAGATTCTGTAGTTAGATTTTTTGTTTGTTTCAACAACGCCACAACTGTAGTAAATAATTATTTAACAACATAATGTAATATATGTCTTTATTACATCAGTTTTGATTATAGTTTAAAAATCTGGTGCGGGAGATTTAAGTGTAGGATACATCACATCAACCCCTGTACTACGGACAGATGAATTAAATATATTTATTGTAAAATCTCACTTAAAAATATTCCGAAAAATTACAAAAAAATAGAAAAACTCTTCTAACTATGAATATATTTTTTAAAATGTGAAAATGATGTAATAAACGTGTCCGCTATAGAGAGGTGCGCGTTTGGCATATTCCCCTTAAGCAAAGCAGCACGGCGCAGAAATTAATAATTAAATAAAAAATTATTGAATAAATAAATATTAACATTAAACTAAACTAAATTTATATTTTTAACGTACTATTATATTTCATTATTATTTTGATTAATTGAATTAGTTTTAAATAAGTGGCAGCGCTGGTGAATGACTAGTCGAGTGACGTCTGGCGTGAGACGAAGACCCACTCGGTTTCTTGCACTGCAGCGACGTGTTGAGAGGTCTTTGTGCCGGTTGCGAAACAAATAAATTCCCACTTTAACAAAAACAACCGTCTGAACTTTGTCATCCATCGAAGACACTCTTACTGTTTCACGCACACTTCTCCGTAAGTAAAAAAAAGTTAATATAAATTTCGTAGAAGTTCTGGGGGACTGTAGTTAGTGACAAAAGGTTTAGAGGTTATTGTTGTATAATTGATGGTATAGATCACTGGTGTGACGTATCAGGGAAGCCCTTCTTGAAGCCGTTTGGTCTTTTAGATGTCCACAACTGAGGTGGACCCGCACGTGACGTCTCCAGGACCCGCCGCTAAGAGGACGAAGCTAGACCAAGACGCCCTGTCGCACGCCAACGGTAAAACGGACATAGACTCGACCATGGCCGAGAATGGAAACGGGCGACACATTGACGAGAGTCTATACTCACGTCAGTTGTACGTCTTGGGCCATGAGGCCATGCAGCGCATGGCCACTTCCGACATCCTGATTTCAGGTCTTGGCGGATTGGGTGTGGAAATCGCTAAAAACGTTATTCTAGGTGGTGTGAAGTCTGTCACTCTGCATGACAGTGCGAAATGCCAGTCGAGTGACTTGTCCTCTCAGTTCTACGTTTCCGAAGAAGATCTAGGCAAAAACAGGGCAGAAGTTTCGCTTTTAAAACTTTCTGAACTCAATACATATGTCCCAGTCCAGGCTTACACTGGCGAACTCACAGAGGAATTTTTGAAAAATTTTCGGGTTGTCGTTCTGACCAACTCGTCTCTGGAGGAACAGACTAGGGTCTCGGAAATCGTTCGGGCCCAGGGTAGCGCCCTGATTGTCGCAGACACCCGCGGTCTCTTCGCTCAGGTCTTCTGTGATTTTGGAGAAAATTTCACAGTCATTGACACGACTGGCGAAAATCCCGTCTCGGCAATGATCGCAGGAATCACTAAGGATGCTGAAGGTGTTGTCACTTGCCTGGATGAGTCGCGTCACGGGCTGGAAGATGGAGACTACGTAACTTTCTCAGAAGTCCATGGAATGACTGAAGTCAACAATACTGAGCCTTTGAAGATCAAAGTTCTGGGGCCGTACACGTTCAGCATTGGCGACACCTTGGGCTACAGCGAATACCTCAGGGGAGGTGTCGTCACTCAGGTGAAGATGCCCAAGAAGATCAGCTTCAAGCCGCTGGCCGATGCTCTCAAAGACCCCGAGTTCCTCATGACGGACTTCTCCAAGTTCGACCGACCGGCACAGCTGCATCTGGCCTACAGGACCCTGCACGCTTACGTGGCCAAAACTGGCGAACTCCCGCGTTCGTGGAGCAGGGACGATAGCAAAGCCTTTGTCGAGATGGCTAAGACTGTCAACAGCGAGACGGAGGGACAGGCAAAAGTGGACGAAGTTGACGAAAAGCTTCTGGCGACTTTTGCGCACGTCTCTCGCGGTCGGCTGAACCCCATTGACGCGTTCATCGGCGGAGTGGTGGCCCAGGAAGTGATGAAAGCCTGCAGTGAGAAGTTCCATCCCATCGTCCAGTGGCTCTACTTTGACGGGCTCGAAGCTCTGCCGGAAAACACTGACGATCTGAATGAGGAGAGCTGTGCGATGACTGGGTCCAGGTACGACGGGCAGGTTGCAGTCTTCGGCCGCAAGTTCCAGGACAAGCTCGAGTCGTTGAAGTATTTCATCGTCGGTGCCGGAGCCATTGGTTGCGAGCTGCTCAAGAACTTCGCCATGATGGGCGTGGGTGCTGGAGAGGGCGGCCAGATCTTTGTGACCGACATGGACCTGATCGAGAAGTCGAACCTGAACCGCCAGTTTTTGTTCCGGCCATGGGACGTGCAGAAACCCAAGTCGCGAACTGCTGCCGAAGCCGTCAAAAGCATGAACCCACGTCTCAACATTACAGCTTTTGAAAACCGAGTGGGACACGAAACGGAAAAGTTGTTCAACGACGCGTTTTTCGAGAAGCTGGACGGTGTCGCCAACGCCCTGGACAACGTTGACGCCCGCATCTACATGGACCGCCGCTGCGTCTACTATCGCAAGTCTTTGCTCGAGTCTGGAACCCTGGGCACTAAAGGCAACGTTCAGGTGGTGATTCCCCACGAGACTGAGTCGTACAGCTCCTCGCAGGACCCGCCCGAGAAGTCGATCCCCATCTGCACTCTCAAGAACTTCCCCAATGCCATCGAGCACACGCTGCAGTGGGCCCGCGACATGTTCGAGGGACTGTTCCGCCAGGACGCCGAGAATGCGGCGCAGTACCTCGCTGACCCGAAGTTCCTGGAGCGCACCACCAAACTTGCCGGATCTCAACCCATTGAAGTGCTCGAGTCAGTCAAGAAGGCGCTGGTCGACGAGCGACTGCAGAGTTTCAGCGACTGCGTCGCCTGGGCTCGACTCCACTGGCAGGAGCAGTACTACAACCAGATTAAGCAGCTGCTGTTCAATTTCCCACCTGATCAAGTGACTTCTTCAGGTAAATTATATACACACATACTTTCTAATAATCATAATTAACTGAACAAATGAATTTTCAGTTTAATTTATTGTTTAAATTAATTATTCCTTATTATTATAATTATTAATTATTTATTATACGTTTATTAATTCCTTATAGGCCAGCCTTTCTGGTCGGGACCTAAACGATGCCCGCACCCTCTGAGTTTTGACTCGGAGAATGTCCTGCACATGGACTACATTGTTGCTGCTGCTAACCTGAAGGCCGAAGTCTACGGCATCGCCCAGTGCAGAGATCGCGCCGTGATCCGCAAGATGCTGGACGAGGTCCAGGTACCCGAATTCGTCCCGCGCGCTGGAGTCAAGATCGCCGTCAACGACGCGGAAGCGGCCGCGGCTGCGAACAACATGCCCGACGCCGAGCGCATCGTCCAGCTGCAGACGGAGCTGCCTTCGGTGGAGAGCCTCAACGGGCTGAAGATGAAGCCGCTGGACTTTGAAAAGGATGATGACACGAATTTCCACATGGATTTCATCGTGGCGGCGTCTAACTTACGGGCTGAGAACTATGACATCCCGCCCGCGGATCGCCACAAGAGCAAACTGATTGCCGGAAAAATCATTCCGGCCATCGCTACGACGACCTCTGTCGTCTCTGGTCTCGTCTGTCTCGAGCTGTACAAGCTTGCACAAGGCCTGACGAATAGGGAACTCTTCAAGAACGGTTTCATCAATCTGGCTTTGCCGTTCTTCGCCTTCTCCGAGCCGCTACCCGCTCCCAAGCAGAAGGTATTTTTCGTATTAGTGGTAGTAAATAAAAGCTAATTTTTTTTTTTTAAAGTATTACGAGAAGGAGTGGACGTTGTGGGACCGCTTCGAGGTTCAGGGCGAGATGACCCTGCGGCAGTTCCTCGACTACTTCAAGAACGAGCACAAGCTGGAGATCACGATGCTGTCGCAGGGCATCTGCATGCTCTACTCGTTCTTCATGCCGCTGGCCAAGCGGAACGAGCGCATGGACCTGCCTATGTCCGAGGTGGTCAAGCAAGTGTCGAAGAAGAAGATCGAGTCGCACGTCAAGGCCCTCGTCTTTGAGCTGTGCTGCAACGACGAGGAAGGCGAAGACGTTGAAGTGCCCTACGTACGCTACCTGCTACCCTAAACCATAACCCAGGTAGTATCAACATATTAACATGGAGCATCGCACTTGATCAAGTATCCTGAAAAACCCAGCTTAGTTTTGATTCTTACAGTTGTTTCCCACAATACAATAGTTCAGCCACAGTTTTTCCCCCAACAAGTTTAACATGATAATCAATGGTCTGGTGATCTGCAGAAGGAAAAGTAAAAAATACACAACATTTTTGTCCACCGCAAATAACAAACAAAACAAACGTCATTTTGTTGAACTGAAGATTATTGTTTATTTGGTTTATCTCGTACACCAAAAAAGAAAATGTGAAAGATTTGAAATTGCACAACACAGAAGAAGTCTTTTCCATTCACTTTTTGAAAAAGGAAACATCGATTTTCTAAAATGCTATAACGTGTAACACACTGGGAATCTTCTACGAAGAAATGCGAAATTTAAATTTTTTTTAACGCAAAAAGACAGTTTTTAACACACTGGGGAACTTCAATTCAATGGCAAAACATTTAATCCCTGATTTAATTCGAGGTGTTTTTTTTCCGAGTCCAAAGTAACGGATCTTATCCGGTTCTCATCCGGTTTTTATCCAGTTTTTATCCGGTTCTTTTTTCTCTCTCTTTCCGTGACAAAAGGGAGGTATAACATTTGAACAATTAATTACGTATTTCATGTGAAAAGCATTCAGTTTTTTTCCTGAGAAATAAAGTATCAACTAAGCAGCGCGCGCGAAAATTCAAAATTTCAAAATCAAAATGGAGGATTCCCGTAACGTATGAGGTAGTCGGGTTTTTCACACACATGAAAACAGGACAAAAATAAATGCACGAAACATGTTTGAATGCAGTTTTAACCAAGAAACGAGGGTTTCCTAAAACCGGGTTCACTTTCAGTTTAATCCTCCATCTCAAACAACCTTCAAAAGGAACAAACGAAAATCTTAAACTAAGTGAAACATTGATTGCCCTATCCGAGGAACCACTATGTAGCCATTCATCAGTTCAACTGATGAAACCAAAAAGTTTTTTTTCCCAGATTTTATCCACTTTTTCTCCGCTACTCAAACTGAAAAACTCTGAAAAAATGTTTCAGTTATTACTGGTTTGGATCGATTTGAATATAATACGCGAAACAAAAGGCCACCTTGCCATTTTAGAAACTTAATACAAATCCCTGAGCCATTTGTAAACGAAACTTTTTAATCTGAAGACGAAGTTTCAATCTGTTTCTTTGAAATCCCTGAGTAATAGAAGAAACAGATTTTTATCTTCGTCTGCTCTCGCGTTTGTACTTGAATCAATTTTTTACGTATAATTTTTTTTAGTTTAGAATATTTGTACCCGATTATTCCCGAAATCGACTATGATAATATGACCCTCCGGTGAGATGCACACACCACTGGGTCGGTCCATTTGCCCGGACCCGGTTCCGTGGGTCCCGAACTTGCACAGAAAGTTGCCGTTGGGCTGAAAGATTTGGACGCGGTTGTTTCTCGAGTCGGCCACGATGATGTGGCCCTCGGAGTCGACCGCCACTCCCTGGGGTCGAAGGAACTGGCCGTTGCCTGATCCTTCGGTCCCGAGGAACCGGGCCGACTGGAAGTCAGGGTTGATGACCAGCAGTCGGTGGTTGTTGAAGTCGGTGACTACGATATGACCCTCCTGGTTGAAGCAGACGCCGCGCGGCGAATCGAAATGCTTCCACAGGGTCCCTTCGAACCCATACTTGTTCAAAAAGGTCCCGTCCGGACCGAAAAGCTGGATGCGGTGATTGCGGGTGTCCGAAACGAGAATCTGACCCTCAGCGTTGACAGCCACGTCCCAGGGGTAGTTAAACTGGCCGTTCTTGCTGCCCTTCTCGCCGAATTTGAAGAGGAAGGTCCCTTCGAAAGTGAAGACCTGAATGCGGTGGTTGTCTTTATCCGCCACGATGATACGTCCTAGTTGGTCAGTGGCCACTCCGGCGGGTCGGTCGAACTGTCCGGGCCGCGAGCCGGGCGAACCGAACTTGTGTCTGAAGCTACCATCTGGATTGAAGACTTGGATGCGGTTGTTACTGCGATCGGCGACAATGATGTAACCGTCCTTGTCGCAGGCTACGCCCCACGGACGACACAGGTCTCCGTCGCGCTCTCCCTCCTGTCCGAAGCTCGAGACGACCTGCCCGATTGTTGCGTAGTTTCGTCCGTTGCGCACGTTAACGTTGAACGGACTCCCCTGAATGTGTCTGCCGCGAATGACGGCCGTGATGACGTGGTTCCCTTCCATCAGCGGGCGATACGTCACAGCGTACGTCCCGTTCTGTCGGTCCTCGATATCTGCACGATAGGATACACCAGTCGGTCCCTCGACAGTCACCAGGACAGGATCTCCTCCAACGAGTTTAGGGTCGCCCTGATGATCCTTGGCCTGGATGACGAAACTCGCCGCCTGGTTACAAAGCGCGCGCTTGACACCGTCACCGATAGCCACCGACGCTGGAGCGAACGCCGAGCTGGAGAGGAATCCCAAGCTGCTGACTGCTTGAAGTAGATTGCTGTCCGGCGGGTTGAAGAGGATCGAGTCATCTTCCTGCGGCTGGAGAAAATGGCGGATCTGCCTGAGGAACTGGAACTCGGCCATGGCTTTCTCTTTGGCCTGGAGGATCTCGATATCCGAGCCGGTCTCCAGGACCTTCTTGAGGAGGTCACCGGTCTGCGAGAGGCGCAGCAAGGCCACGCGCAGCTCTTCAACCTGCAGCTGAAGCGACTTGCCCTTGATCAGGCGGATCTTCTCGACGCGCTGCAGCAGCTCACGCTCGCGCTCCTCCAGCGCAGTCATATGGCGACGCGTCACGGCGCGGATCTCTGTCGCCACGGTCTGCGCGCGAATCTCGATGCGTTCCGCCATGTTGGACGTCATTTCGATGCTCTCTTCGACCGCTTTGATACCCGCCTTGGCGTCGGTCAGCAACTTCCAGCTGACCGTCTTCGAGTTTTCGACCGCGTCTTTGAGGTAGATGAACGAATGACCCCGATGGGTGCGAAGGGTACATTCGCGACAAATGGCAACGTTGCAGATGTCGCAGAAGAGACGAAGAACTTCAGCCGAGTGAACGTCACAGTACGAGTAAGTCGGACTGGAGAACAGCGGGATAGTCGTCGACGAAGAGGACGACGACGCTGGGCCAAGCGTTGAAATGCTTATCGGTTTTAGCGGCAGGTCTTCGGCGAAACGCACGATGTAGTGGTCTTTGGTCAAGCGCACCCTCTGATGCGCGCGAACGCAGCTGTCGCAGAGGACTTCATTGCAGTCGCGACAGCGAGAAGTAGCGACAGCCCCTCGTCGCAGCTCGAGCAAATGTACGCGCGGCTCTTGGCGACATCGAAAGGGTCCAGCGACGTCGACGCGTTGGTGGGCGAGTCGTAGTCTTCGCTGCTGACGACTTTGAGGATGTCGCCGATGAAATTGTTGCACGGCAGTGAGTCGATGGTTCCTCCCTCGCCCAGGAAGACCTCCTCACGGCAGGTAGGGCACGTGAAGCGCAGCCTGCCCGAGACGTGGCTGTCCAGGCAGCGACGACAGAACGTGTGCAGGCAAGGCAGCACTCGAGGATCGTCCTGGCGACGCAAACACAAGCCGCAGGTGAACGACTCCATCGGCTGTTCCAAATTTGTAAATGCAGTCGCCATTCTATAATTCAGAAAACGTATTATTTAGTTAATAAATTAGTTTTCTAATTAGTTGTGTGTTGTGTGGATTGTTATAATTACCCGAACGCAAATAAGGACGTCGAGAGACCGGCGCTGAAATCGGTAATCCTCGACGATGCAGAACTCAGGTTAAGCGACGAAAGACGAGAGTAGGCCTAGAGACAATCGCAAAATTTTATAACCGAATCTTTGAAGAGAAAGCGACTTTCTTTTTTTCTAAAGAAAAGGTTTTAAACTACTATTTTCAGGGCTGTGAGAAAATTTCTAGAAAAAAATAGGCAAAAATACTAGAGTCACGAACCCCTTGGCCTAGATAAAGTAGGCCTAGGGTTGTAGTCCCCTCCTGTTCCACCCAACTTTCAGACCCCATATCCTCATTTCTGGCTCAGTAAGCAATACTCAGTCCCTAGTAAGTTATGTAATAATAATGAAATTGTGAATGATGGGTACCTCAGACTGTTGCATTGCAAAATCGGTTCAAGTCTTCAAGATTTGACTGAAAAGTTCTGCAGCGGCGGGGTCCCCATACAACGAGAATAACTGCGAGTTTGTGGAAACTTTTGTGTTTTGCACTTTTTTTTTTGTTGAATGGAAACTCAGATTGTGTAGTATTCAGAAAATAAACAGACAAATGAATAGAAGTTGGGATACCCCGCGAACAGCTTCGTGTATCTTAGGCCTCCATCTGAGACCCGACTGAATCGGGAGGCGGCTTGTTTTCTCGCTAGTATCGTCGTTTTTTCCCCCCGGCCTCTGTAGTAAAACCGTGAGGATGGATTTAGGCCTATGGCGGCCTATGACCACAACGCCGCCCTCTCTACTGCGGACAAGCAAACTAAACAAATTTCCCGCCAAATTTCCCTCAACATATATTGAAAAACCTGGGAAAAATTTTAGAAATTCTTTTCTGCAAACAAAATTTGAGAATCTTTATTAGTTGATTTGATAGAGGTGTCCGCTGTAGAGGGGGCCCGGCCATTTTAGTTGAGGCCTACGACACATGCGCCCTTCAAGGCCTCCCCACTTCGATTGTTGTTGTGGTGCGCACGGGTCGACTACGGGCTTCTAGGCGCGTGGAAGCCTCTGCTCACCAGGCTCAATTATTCATGCATTTCTGTTGTTTTATTATCTTATTTATTATTACGATTCGTGAAAAGTATTATAATTTATTGTTATTATTTAATATTAATATTTGTTTGAAGTCGTTATACTTTATAGTTATTATTCTTTACTATTTTTTTTCTATTACTAATTACTTAAACTTTTTTCGTAAAAAAAGGATCTTAGACTTTAGATGGCTCCCTTTTAAGTTAACAAAATACGCGTTTAAATTTTGTATTATATGAAATATGTAGTTAAAGATAGGGAAAATAGTAATTTGTGTTTTGGGGGTTGGCCTAGGGTTGTCTTATTGATTTTCTTCCAGGAGTGGCGAACCCTAAGAGCTTAGTAACAAGGTACACGATATCCTAGATTACTATCCCATAGTTCTAGTGTAACTACATACTAGTTATAATAGTATTAACATTTAATCATAATAATTAATGAACTAGCGATACATCTGAGACATTCCGCACAAAAATCTAGAATAATTCTAGTATTTTATAATTCAAGATTCATAGCGAAGAATCAGGTTTTGTGAATCTTTAGATAAAATTTTGTGATTGAAGTTCTGGAGAACGAAGTCAAGATTCCTAGAGAAATCCCCACCAAGCGACATAGGCCTATAGGATTTCATTGACCGAGCTCAAGGCCGCACTAGGCCTAGGGTGTGTGGGTGCGCGAGGACTTTGTCGGGGGGGTGCGCAACTGTATCCAAAAATCAGCTGATAACAAATGATAACGCGTGACAACACGTTGATAACCTATCCAGCGAAGATCATAGCTTGTCGTTCTATATAAGTAACATACAAGGAAGCTAAATATAATAATATTTCGATAGATTTTTTGTGAAAACTGCGGACCCCCTTGTAGGGCTTTTCCGTAGGCCTATCCGGCCGCAAAAGGCACACACGTGGAGAATTTTTTTTCCCGACACGTGGAGTGAGAATCGGCCCACTAACTGTGTAATAATTCTTAAGATTCTTGATGAGAATCTCTATTATACACAATATATATTATTATTGTATATTTATAAAATATAGAAAAGAAGACGTTGAATACGTTATTAGTTCAATTTGAAGGATTAATTGTAAAACTTAAGTTCGTTAACTGTAATACGAAAGGCTCGTTTGAATTCATTCGTTCGTTCAGTCACTAATTCATTCACTCATGTCGAATACATTCCGAAAGTCAAATATTTTAAGTTCATTTTTCCGTTTATCTTTTGTGTGAAGTCCCATTACAGTTTCTGTATTATATCGTTTATTTACCAGTTCGTTCATTCATTTATTCATTCGCTAATTCACTCACTCTTTCACGCATTTCTAATGCACTCCAAAATTCAAATATCTGAAGTTCATTTTTCTGTTTATTAATCTTTGTTCGTAGTCCTAATGTAAACTTGTGTGTATTAAATCATTCATTCACTAATTCATTCATTCATTCATTCACTCACTGACTCATTTCTGATTCATTCAGAAAAACCTCCAATCCCTAAAGTAGTTTTTTTAAAAATTTATTTTATTATATTCTTATTACAACTTGTGTGTATTATATCACTCATTCACTAATTCATTCACTAATTCATCCCCCATCATCAAATATTCAAAGTTCATTTATCTGTTTATTTCTTTTATTTGCCTAGTCCTATTACAATTTGTGTGTGTGTGTGTGTGTCAGTTATACGCGGTAGCTTCTTTCTATTGGGTCATCAATAGATCAATAGACTCACCCCATGTTATGTGGCGGGGTAGGGGGAGTGTCCGTTCAAGTGGATGGCGAGGGAAAGGGGAAGAGGGTGCGGGGGGGGGGTAATCCCAGGCACGTGTACACAATTACGGCATCGGTTTTTCAGCAGCGGTATTGAGGACAATGCTGCTTCACAATAGCGCGTGCAGCATCGAGGCGACCTGCCAATCACAAAAAAGTAATAATAATAATAATAATTACAAAATAAAACGTTACCGAATAAATCACAGTTTTAATTCTTTAATTATTTTTATTTGTAATACTAGTAAATTTGAATAAAATTGCAAAAAAAACTTGAGAAATGGACAGTGTTGTAATTAACGAGTAGGTAATTATGAGGTAAATCGTATCAAATATTGCGATTAAATTTATTTGCTTAGATTTGTTACTATTTATTATTGTGGAAATGATTATTCACATTAGTGTAATGTAGTAGTTAATGGATAAGTTATATTATGAACTTAAATATATATCTCACTATAAGTATTATTTATGATTGTTAATATTATTAACACTGGTCATCATAGTTAACTGACGCGTTATATTTTAACGAATTTAAAACTATTTGATTTTAACTAAGATTTCTGATTCTTAATATTATTATTAATACTACTGTACAGTCACATTCATTAAAAAAAACGTCACTTTTTCTCCATTTTTCCAAGGATATTATAATACTACTTGATAATATGCATTAATTTAGTTAAAATATAGTTATCTTAATCTGTCTTAACCAAATTTAATGCATAAATAGTTTCTTGAACTGCAAAGAACGATTTTTAAACCCTTTTTTATGAACACGACTGTAC
This sequence comes from Eulimnadia texana, assembly GCA_002872375.1. Classification (NCBI taxonomy): domain Eukaryota; kingdom Metazoa; phylum Arthropoda; class Branchiopoda; order Diplostraca; family Limnadiidae; genus Eulimnadia; species Eulimnadia texana. The sequence goes on from NKDA01000001.1 coordinate 19,036,935, forward strand.
AGAATACTTAATTGATGATCTCTATAAAATAAATTATTAATTATAGTTGTGGGGTAAAAGATGGAATTTTACCGAGACGAAGTTCGATATAAAGCGCTAAGGTCACGACCTGTACTGGAATGTCACAACTCGGGCTGGTCGTCCATAACTGCGAATCAAAAGAAAATATATTCAATATATTATTTTGTTGTGTAATATTATGTAGTTACATTTTCATTTAGATTTTTTAGAATTCTATTGATTTCTTACAATTTTATTTGATAAATTTTTAAAATATTATATTAAAAATGGGATACAACATTCATAACTTGTTCAGTTTATTCATAACTGATTTTTTTTAGATGACTAGTCGATACATACTTCAGTATATTATTACAAATTAAATTATTGATGAATGTTCAACTAATTAATTTACTAAGATAATTAAGTAATTTTAGTAATAGCGCATTAATCATAATATTCAATATATTTTACTAATAATGTAAATTTTTTGGTCAAGTTTACTTGTCTCAGAAGTTCGCTGGATTTCTCGTATTCCCCGCGAACTGCGAACGCTGCGCTGAGATTGTACTGGAGCACCGCTTTACCTGTTCGCAGGGATGTGGGAAACCATCCTAGAGAAAAAAAATGTACAACTAAATTAATAATAATAAAAAAATACAATAAATTATACAAAACAAATATTGACCAAATTTTAATTATAGTATTTATAAAAATAATATTTATTATTCATACCGGGTGAAGGTCCAACACGATTGATTTCCCGCTGCGTGGATTCGCCTTCCGAGACGAGACTCCACTGCGAAACGTTTTCCGGCTGCAAGTGTCGAACTGCTTCCGAAACTCGGTTCAGCAGCACCAACGACTCGGCAGCATACAAATGTCCGACCAATCTGCAGTTTGTTAATAAAACTAATTAATCTAAGAATTGATACAAGTAACAAAATTTACGTCAATAGAATAAAATTATCATTGACGTAATATTAATATAGTTAGATAATTTACTAATTAATTTAATATAAATAATACACAAAGTGATAAATTAGTTTTTATTTCATTGCGTTTAACTTCATGAAGTAGTAAATTAAACAACACTACACAAACTATTAGTAGTAATAGTGCCAATAGTATTAATCCAGTAGTTAATAGTAGTAATTAAGCAATAATTGATAAATAAGCAATAGTTTACTAATTAGTTTGTTGGTAAAATTAATTATTTTAACTAGTTTGGATTACTTGTGGGCTCCCGACAGGTCGGGAAGGGTCACGAGCTGCTCAGCAAACTGAAGGGCCGAAACGCAGTCTCCGAGACAAAGCGAAACGTAGGCCGAAGCCGCGAGGATTGAAGCTTTCAGTCCGTTTCTGTTTGACGCGAATATTTTCATCAAACGCTGACTTTTTGGAAGAGTCACGTTCAGGTCGGGTTTGCCCTTCACTTCAGTGGGGTCTCGTCTTTCTGTATTAAAATCGTTTTACATCAGAAATTTAATAACATCTTTTAGTATAATCATAATTAATTATTGAAATATAATTTTCAATCCTGCGATCCTTTGTGTGTAAAGTCAATATCAAATCAGAAATTTAGTAAAAACTGTGAGTAAAATCAAAATTACTTATTTAATTTTTATTTTCAAACCTGTGATTTCGCTCATCATTTCCGCTAGCAGAAATTCCGCATTACGCAAACAGAGAGCTGCGAAATCGAGAGTCGGTACAGGAATCGCAGCGTTGTCCGAGCATTCAGCATCTTGATTCGAGATCCTTGAAGGAAGTACGAGTTTGCGGTGAACCCCCGTTCCCGTAACCTCTTTCACTAGTCCCTCAGAAACTTTGGTCACTCCGAAATCTTTGCTGTTGTCCTTAGAAATAATAAAATAACAATAATATTGTTACACACAGATTCCACTTTCATTTTCCCCTTTTTCCCTTATTCTTCCATTTTTACCCTCCGTACTAGAATGCAGGCCGTACGTTTAGATTTCCCTCTCCCCTCTTCACTTATTTTTCCTTTTCCAGACCCCATTTTCCACTTTTTCGGGGAGTTTCCCTGCAAGTAGAGCCTTATAATCTAGCAGGGAGGGGAAAAGGTGAAAAATAAGGGAAGAGGGGAAAGGGGACCTGAAAGTGGTCAGTTGTTAGTTCTGATTCAGATCCCTTCTAGTAAACTGCCTTCAAAGCTTCTAAATAAATAATAGCATCTTCAAACCATACTTAACTCATTTATTCCTTCATAACAAATAATAATAGAAATTCAATTAATCTTCATCGATGTTAATAATTAATTATTACCGGTTTGTGAACCTGAATGCAGCACTCAGCCAGTCTCAGCCACAGCAGCGGGTCAGAGTGATATAGCTGCATCGTTTCAATGAGACAGTCGAAAGCATCGGCCGATTTTCCTGCGTAGAGTAGCGACACACCCAAATTATACAAAATTTCGTATTTGTAATTGGTTCCTATGGTAAATAATGGACGGCCACTCATTGGATCGCCTGAAAAACATACAATAATCGGTAAATTTATTAATTTACTAAATTAAATTTAACAAAAAATGAATCGAGTACCAGAAACTTGTCTCGGAAAAGCGAGAAGAGTTTCGTCGTTAGCGGCTAACGCTTTCTGGAAATTCAGACAGGCCAGCGTTTGTTTCCCCGCTGAATGAAAAACACAGCCGAGATTGTTGTAGTACACGGCAAGGCTATTTTCTCCACTTTCACTGTAAAAGAATTACAAAAATCAGATAATTCATAACAAAACGAGACAATATTCTTACGCAAAATTTGAATTTGTCTGCGATATTTTGTTTAAGGTCTTCCTCGCTTCGTTCAAATTTCCCGCCAGATATTCCAAGTGACTTTCTAGCGAAACAATGGCCGGGTCCTCCCGCTCGAGATTTTCAAAATCTTTTTCACGTCCCGCAGTTTTTCGCAAGCAGATTGCAGCCCGCAGTTTCATTTTTTGCAATTTGTTTTGAACCGACAGAGAAACAGATGACTCCTTTTCTGTCTCTTTTTCTTTGTCGTTTTCTTTTTCTTTTTCTAACGACGATTTCAGCTTCGAGCCACGGCTCAAAAGACTCGTCTCCATGTAACGCAGGAGACTCAGACAGTGCTGCGGGAACTCGAGACGAAGCAAAACCTCCGCCAGCAAGAAACAAACCCTTTTCGCTAAGTTTTCATCTAAGGAGATAAATATATTATTAGGTTCATATAATGCAATACGTTTGTATTTTTTACCCAGCTGTTCGACTAACGTGAAGATTTGCAACAGGATCTTAAATGAAGAGTTGTATTGTCGCAGATGGAAGAGCGAGACTGCCTCGTTGAAGAAAACGTAGCAGTGATCGACATCGTGTAAAGTTTGGGTCTCTTCGATATTGCACTGCAGTGAGTGGGCCACGTTCGCTAACGTTTTCCGCAGGTCCTGAATTCCGACGAGACTTTTTTGATAAAATTCGACTACTCGTTTGTTGTGGACCACTTTGGGGTCCTGCGGGCGGGACTGCTGCAGTTTGCCCAGGATCTGAAAGGCCTCTGAATAGTTTCCTTCCTTGAACTGCTTTTGTGCGGATAATGCCAGAAGTTTTTCTTGTTCGGTGACTTGGTTGACTTGATTGCTGGGGTCGTTCATGTCGAGCGATGCTTCAGATTCGGCCATCATTGATAAAATAATGATCCTAGTACTGAAACTGTATTAACTTAACGAGCTAAATTTTCTATCAGTTATATTAAGTACTGTTTTGCACCGAAAAAAAAACTTGAAATAATAATAATATTCACCTTTTGTGAAAATTGTAGCTGTCAAATGTTTTCTTTTAAACAAACGACACCTGTCGGTGAGTTTGCGAAGTATTTTACTATATAATTAAAGGATATTTTATACAATTTATGTAGCATGTTTTATATAGTATACTTAATACTAATATCGCCATGAAGTTTTATTCACATTTAAAATACTTAAAATAGTATCTGAAATTTGCTTATTTAATATTTGTTTATTTAATTTTTCTGATGTTGTATTATTTTTTGTTTGGGTCTTTGTGATAATTTAAAACTAATGTAAAATATACAATGAATAATAATGATTTTACATCGTATTCCTAATGTACTTAAACTCAGTAGAAAGTTGCATGTCACATATTAGATTCCTGTATTTAGTTCAATATTCTACTGCTAGATGGCGTAGTGTTCGTGGTTGTTCCTTCCGGTAAAGAACGCCTATGGTGACCAGAGTTCACCCCTGATCATCTTCCTGACTGTATCTCATCCAGTTCTGCTCGAATAATAACAGAAATGGCGATTTTCCGTGATAGAATCATTCAAGTTGCCACAAGTAAGTAAATACTTTGTCTGATAATATCAATTTTCCTAGTGTTGAACCTCATAAACGATTTTTCACTTTTTCTCATAGAGATCACTTACTCGAGTTGAATTCGATGATCTTCTTAGCGAGATTATTCTTGCATTTACGTCTAAATTATAAGTAATAGTGTAAGAAAGGTAAATTGATTAAAGTAACGTGATTACATGTTGTATTAGGGATATCAGCGTGAAGTGATAAAATGGAGACCAACCACTTGAAAATTTTATTTTAAGTAGAGATTGTCCACCAGATGTCTCTTGAAATTTTCAGAATTTTCAACGAAATAGTTTTCAAGCAGGATTTGTTGTCAACTTTTTTTTTGCCGACTTTTTTCTAAGTGGTTTGGCCAGACACTTTCCGCTCAAATCGCATGCCATTTTAGCATTAAAACTTTGAAAAAAATACGGACTTAATTACACAACGAAAACAAACTTACTATACAACAAAAGAAAGCTAATTTTTTTCTCTACAGGTTGGTGATATGGCGTTTTTTTTAAGTTAGTTCAGTTGTGATACGAAAAAGTTAAATTGAAGATTTCAAACTCTTTTTTTCTGTGTGATTTTCTGACGAAAGCAAAAAACGACATACCACCACTTGTAGAGAAAAAAATTAGCTTTCTTTTGTTGTATAGTAAGTTTGTACTAATTTTCAAAGTTTCCCGTAAGATTAACGTGGGAAAAAGTTAGGATTTTTTTGTTAAAGTTTATACAACTTTCGTATTACATTTGACCAAGTTTGTTCATAGACAAGTCTTCTGGCTACAGTTTCGTATAATTAAAAATTTTTCAGGACTAATTTTCAAATTTTAAGGATTTTTTTTCCTCGAGGCGCATTTGCAACACCATCCGGCGACTTTCCCATGGACTTTTTAGAACGAAGCTATCAGAGCGCTTCCGAGGACGACTGGACATCCCTAGTTGTATATGAAGGTTTTACCCGACGAGGCAATTGCTGTTAAAGGGACAGTCCGGACATTTTGGAAAAAAAACATAAGTTGTAGAACTTTTTACGCTGATTCCGAATATATATAGTGTCCCTATCTCAATTTTCTACCGTTTGGCCGCAAAAATTGATCAAAGTTTGAAAATGCACATGGCAACGTCGGCTACGTGGGAAGCGCTCTGATTGGTGGCCATTGCCCATGTGATCAAAACAGCCAGTGGAAAGATACTTGTGACGTGATGAAAATGCTAATCAAGTGACGGATCGAGTTGGCAATATTACAAATTCGTCTGCTCGTATGCCGCAAGTATCTTTCCATTGGCTGTTTTGATCACATGGGCAATGGCCACCAATCAGAGCGCTTCCCACGTAGCCGACGTTGCCACGTGCATTTTCAAACTTTAATCAATTTTTGCCGCCAAACGGTAGAAAATTGAGATAGGGACACTATATATATTCAAAATCAGCGTAAAAAGTTCTATAAGATATGTTTTTTTTTCCAAAAAGTCCGGACTGTCCCTTTAAGGTGCGCTCGGAAGACCGTCACGTCCCAGAATATGACGTCTTGGCGGGAAAACTCCTCACTCATCATCTGAGGCAATTTAATCTTTTTTGAAATATTGCGTACATATTAAATTTAAATATTCATTTTTTAGTTCACTTTTGTGGCGTATATTTAAGTTTTTATCGTTGACATTAATCAATGTAGAAATCTATATTTTATTAAATATTTTTTATATACAGTTTTGATGTAATTTTGAGTGTCCACATCATATCCTAATATGTAAATAAATAGTTAGTAGTTTATATACCTCAGATATGATATTACTAGGGGTATCAGGGGCTGCCCTAACAACTTCTGACTTTGAAGTCTAGAAGATGCTGTCTAGATAGCGTATAGGAAACTGCACCTCAAAGACAAGAAATCGCAAAATTTTAAAAATTATCCTAGACAACTGTGAATCGATGTAAATTGCTAGACACGGCCAGTTGTAACATATATGAAATTATTGCAAAGCTAATAGATATTTAATTATATTTTCAAAGTTTTCCTATATCAGCTTATAATCGGATGGGAACCTAAAGTGTTCCACCCACATTAACACCTATTACACATACACAATTTATTATAATTTACCATTCTTACTACACTATTTCTATATTCTAGATCTTTTCTAGATAATTCGTTACGCTTGGGAGACTTTTCCGTGTGATGGGCATTTCTGCGTTTATATAGTCGTGACCTGACCTGAGTCTGTTCCAGTACCGAGTACTGAGTACTAGGAAAATGTTTGACGAAAATTATGAGATCTAACTGGAGTGAAAAATCAAGACAAGGTTTTATGAAGAACTGGTTAAAATTCGAAACGGAGTGGAGCCCAGAACACCCAAAAGGTTAAGATGGGCCTAGCGTTAATCTGGATATTGATTTCGTTATGAAGTTCAGTATCTGCTTGTTTGACAGTATATTTACTGCGAGTCCTCGTCTAGTGGAGAAGTGGTGCACGCGTTTAGTTAATGAAATGCATCTGTTGTGCTTATACTACAGTACAGTGATGCTCTTATTAGAAACAGCAGATTTTATGTAGCTGTCATTTAAACCAAAGGTAGTTCGAAGTTGTAGGTAGTAGCTACTAGGTTCAGTCTTTTTTTCCGTCTTCGTTAAAATGACTAATGAGAAATAAATACTCAACCCTATCTTCTTTGATGCAACTGTGTATGCATGTGTCCTATTCGTTAAGCAAGTCTTATTTGTCTTTTGTTAATGGCAGCAATTTAATCTCATTAATGGCAGCATACAGATTCCCTATTACTCTTGAGCCGTCTTTACAAATTGATTGGGAACAATCAAACATACAATAGCAGAATCTGAGAAAGGTTCCTTATTTCTTGGAACACACGTCACATAAGGAAGTTTTGGAATGAATTGTAGAAGAACATTGTTCTCTCGGTTTTAGAAGAAGTTAGTTCTGTTGTTCCTAAAGGTAAAGTGTTCCATCGGTTGTAGAAAAATTGAGTGATCTCGGTTGTATAAAACTAAATTCTCTCGGTTGTAGAAGAAGTTAGTTCTGTTGTTCCTAAAGGTAAAGTGTTCCATCGGTTGTAGAAGAATTGAGTGATCTCGGGTTGTATAAAACTAATTTCTCTCGGTTGTAGAAGAAGAGTGTTCTCTAGGTTGTAGGGGAGACTTGTTCTCTTTGTTGTGGAAGAAGTGAGTGCTTTGTGGTGTAAAAGTGACTTGTTCTCTCTGGTGTAGAAGAGACTTGTTCTCTCTGTTGTAGAAGAAGCTTGTTTTGTCTGCTGTAGAAGAGCATTGTCTTCTTCCTTGTTCTCTCTTGTTGTCTTGTTCTCTCTGTTGTAGAAGAAGCGTGTTCTCTATGGGGTAGAAGAGACTCGTTCGCTCTGGTGTAGAAAAGACGGTCTCTCTGTTGTAAAAGAGACTTGTTCTCCCTGTTGTAGAAGAAACTAGTTCTCTCTGTTGTAGAAGAAGCGCGTTTTCTCTGGTGTAGAAGAGACTTGTTCTCTCTGTTCTAGAAGGGACTTGTTCTCTCTGGTGTAGAACAGACTTGTTCTCTCTGTTGTAGGAGAAGCGTGTTCTCTCTGTTGTAGAAGAGAGTCGTTCTCTCTGGTGTAGAAAAGACGGTCTCTCTGTTGTAAAAGAGACTTGTCCTCCCTGTTGTAGAAGAAACTAGTTCTCTCTGGTGTAGAAGAGACTTGTTCTCTCTGTTGTAGAAGAGAGTCGTTCTCTCTGGTGTAGAAAAGACTGTCTCTCTGTTGTAAAAGAGACTTGTCCTCCCTGTTGTAGAAGAAACTAGTTCTCTCTGGTGTAGAAGAGACTTGTTCTCTCTGTTGTAGAAGAGAGTCGTTCTCTCTGGTGTAGAAAAGACTGTCTCTCTGTTGTAAAAGAGACTTGTCCTCCCTGTTGTAGAAGAAACTAGTTCTCTCTGGTGTAGAAGAGACTTGTTCTCTCTGTTGTAGAAGAGAGTCGTTCTCTCTGGTGTAGAAAAGACTGTCTCTCTGTTGTAAAAGAGACTTGTCCTCCCTGTTGTAGAAGAAACTTGTTGTCTCTGTTCTAGAAGAGACTTGTTCTCTCTGTTGTAGAAGAAGCGTGTTCCTTGGTGTTGACGTGATTTGTTCTTTCAGTTCTAGAAGAGACCTGTTCTCTCTGTTGTAGGAGAAGCGTGTTCTCTCTACATTGTCGGTAACTAGGAAAAAATCTATGTGCTAACTTACCAACTATTCTTGATTAGCTTCTCCAAGTCACCCACAACGGTTTCTGCCCCGTCTTCATACCGTTTTGCTCCACCTTGAAGGGGAGAGGCTTTTCGCTTATTCTTTACGTCCAAACTCGGTTTTTAAAAATGTATTTCGTGTTTACTCTGAAATTCATTTTTCGACTTTTCCCAGTAATCTTTTGCTCGGCTTTGATCATATTTGTTTGAATTTACTTTATAATTTTTTAATTAACATAAAATCCTTGGATGAAGTTTTTTAAAATAAAATTTTCATGATTTTTCTAGATAATATAAACTGTATTGAAATACCAGTTTCATCACTGAAGTTAGCATTAGTCATTTCATAAAACACTGATAACACACAGATAACACACTGATAACACAAATTAAAATCATTTTGACACTCTCTTGGGTTCATTTTCAGTGTTACTGAAAGTAGTAGGATCGCTTACGTGGGAAAAACGATGGGAAAGTGGGAAAAGCGCTGGATTTATGGGGGTTAACATTCTGTTTGTGGGATAAGAAGGTGGGATAACAGCTGGATTAAGCGGGAAAATGTGATTAAATAACGCGGGATACCCCGAAGTCCATGTAGAAGGTATAGGATCGCGTTTATCTGAAGTAGTAGAAGGATCGTATAGGATCTTTTCAATGGCTTTTAAAGCATCGTTTCCACATTCTTCAAGTACATTTTGCAGTGAGGATCTTTTCATATGTGGAAATACACGACAAAGTGTGTCCATGGCTGGGAAATGTCCTTCTGCAGGATCTGTCAATTGCCTGGAAGCTGCTACAGGATCTACAACAGTAAATAACTTAAAACAGCTATAATTTACTTAATTAAATTAATTAGATTTTACCTGTTTTTTCATCAGGGTCTTCTTCTTTATTAGGGACTCTCTTTCTCTCATTGGGTTCAGTACTTTCATTAGTTTGGGGTAGACTAGTTGAAGACCTCACATCTGTTTCTTCCTACATATAAAAATAATCGATATACTTAATTTTCAATTAATAAGATATATCGATATACCTGAGCCTGTTGTCTTCTTAAAGCGACCTGTGCTGCCATCACTCGTTGTCTTTCTGCAATTAGAATACATTTCGGACATCCGCAGTCTCTCCATTGACAGAATCGCTTGTGACCTTTGAGTATCGACACGATTCCGTGATTGCGGCAGCGAGCGCACTTAGGCGTCCGCTGGAATCGCTCCATTCCGCCGAGCGGGAAAACCGAACTGCTCGCTGAACCGTCGCGAACCGTTTGCGGGTTCAATCCGCCCAGGAGAAAATGCGGACTGAACAAACGCGGACCATCCGAAGACGTTGAGAATCGACTGAAATCCATTCTGTGTATCAATTGATGTCAATTGATGAGGTGCTACTGATGAAGGTCAACAACCAACTAATGCGAAATTCTTAAATTTCAGTCTTATTTATACAGAAAATAAGCTCCGCCCCTAACGCTTTCCTATTGGTCGACCTTATGAATATGTGGGCGGACCTACGAAGCTGATTGGCTAGACGCAATACCACGTGATCATCTTCTTAACCAGTTGAAAGCATACTTTATCTATTTTCAATGACTATCATCCGTTAAATGAGTTTTGATTATTTAAATATGAAATTAAATATCCAGTTATTGAACTATCGTTATATAAATAAAGCCTTTGTGAACTAAAACTCAGCGGGGAATCTTTTTTCCCCTTAGAATCATATGAAAACACAAGGGCGGGCTTTTCAAATACAGGATTTTGCTTTCAACTCATTAGAACACGTGTGCTTTTACTATTGTATATTTCATAATTCATTTAATACGAGAAAAACTACCCCAAAAATTAACTATTAAGTTACTACACTGCATCAGAAACTTTTTGTTCAGTTGCGGTTTACGGTTCGGTTCAACGGTACGGTTCACCAAACGGTTCAGAGGCCTCTCATCACTATTTAACAGATATATAATGTCCATTGAGCTCTCGGGAGAGGTCCTCATGCAACGTATCGTTGGTTTTTCCACTTAGTTTGCCGTTTACACACAAGTTGATATCGAATGACACGATTTTTCTCGAGTTTCTTTCTCCCATGTATAATACTCTACATATGACAGGAAAACCTATTCAACAATGGCCGTCTCCCCTCTCTCTCTTCTAGTGCGTCCCCTTGTATTGCTGTGGGAAATACAACAATTAGACTTATAATAATACAAATAAAAGCAACCATTAGTCGTTTACCTCAATGAGCCGTGTATCAAGTGTAGATGCTACCCCCGTGGAAAACTCATATCATATAATCCAATAACCGTTCCCTTGGTTACCTTCTCACATTTACATTTAATTACAATAACTTTAGTACATAAAATATGTTCTAGGGTGTAGTAAAGCTACATATGGTGTAACACTATATAAACCGGCTTAAGCCGTAATACTTTGTAACAGTAGACGGTTCATCAGATCTGCTCTTCATGTTATTATTACAAGTTTCGTTTTACGCATTGATGTGATGAAATACTTACTACAAGCTACTGTTTCAGGTCTCAAAAAATGTTAATAATTATATATTAATATAATAATATTTTGTAATCATTGTTTACCACTGTTTATTTGATTTTATCACTAGTTGTTATTTTGCGCCAATTGATTCTGTCCTTGGAATTTAAACGGCTGTCATTGGTTCTTCGAGCCAAAAATTCTGGAATTTCTCTTAAATCTGATTGGGTCTTTTAAGTGTCGCGTTGAAAAGTAGTTCATCATCGGCTGGAGCGATGAGTACGTCCAAAATCGTAAACTGTGTGACGTTCTGCGTCAACTGGAATCCATTTTCGTCCGGATTCCACACCAGTGTGATGGTTCCCACTCCGTTCACTTGCTCGTAGCGCATTTCGGCCAATGGCAATTTCTAGAAAATATTTAATCAACCAATAAGTGGAGAGATAACAAAGCTGAACCAATCAGAACGTACATCAAGGTAGATCCTCTTGGCAAGCCCCAAGTGGATGATTATCACATCCACTGAGCGATCGAGGACTGTCTGTACAACAGCTTTAGCGTCCACAGGTCCACAGCGTTTCAGCAAAGCGCCAAAATGCAGGGTAGTGTGCAGTTCCTGCACTCCTTTAGCGGCTAATTTGCGGTCATTGCAGTTATCTACCAGCCTACAAATTATATTAATAAACAGAAAATTTGCGGATATTAGTTGTTAATCTACTTCTTAATATCGCCAGGTTTCCAGTGGGAAACGCTATTGTGTCCTAAAGCTGCAGAAAGTAGGCGATGGACCAGGACGTCAGCGTATCGTCGGATGGGTGAGGTAAAGTGGGTATAGAGTGGTACGCTCAAAGCGTAGTGTCGGAAATGATCCTCGTTCTTGATTACTCCACTGCAGATATACTGTGCACACTAAAAAACAAAAAAAAAACAATAGAAACAAGAAAGATCATCAGAAATCATTGAAAAAAATTAAGTTTAAATAATAATATTATTAATAATAAACTATTAATAATTATAAGTAATTAAAATACTGTTAAATACATAAAATCAAGAATCGAATAATCATTTGATATAATACTCGTAAAATAATAATAATAACTATAATAATTAGAATAAAAAATACAATAAAATGAACCTTCATAGGTTTGGCCAGCATGTTAGATACGACTAAGTATCTCGCATAAGTGGGCAGGTCATTATTCTGGCTGCTCTGTATCAGTTTCCACATAGAAGCCTGCAGTGCGGCTGAACTGCTCGTATCTAGGTGTATCCCCACAGCCGCCAGGTTGTTGGAGAGCTGCTGGAGCATCCTCAGCTGCGGAGGAGGGTGCGAACGAAGCACAGCCACCTCGGGGAAAGACGAATAAAGTTTCATGGCGACCCGGGTGTTGGCCAACAACATCAGCTCCTCGATGAGTCGGTTGCTGTCTTTGAGTTCGTAAATGCGGCAACCCAGCGGTTGGCGGGTCTCCCAATCCATGACGAAATGCAGACGGGGCAGGTCGATCCTTAGGGCCCCCTGCTTGAACCGCTCGGCTCGCAGGCAAGTGGCAATGTCCTGGAGGAGTAGCACCGACCGCCTGATATCGTCCAGCGTGTGAGGGGCGGTTATCGCAGGCCAACTCACGTTATCCCGATTCTCGATAATGGCCTATTAAATAACAAAATACTTAATACAATAAAAGCTGACAAACGAATTGAGTGAATGATGGTGTTTCCACTTTTAATTTCCCCTTTTCCCCTAGTTCCCCTTTTTCTCTTCCGTGCTAGAGTACAGGCTGTTCTTCTAAATTTTCCCTTTTAATTCTCTTCTTAGTTCTTCTTGTTTTTCCCTTTTCAGACCCCAATTTTCCCTTTTTCAGGGAATTTCCCTGCAAAGTGAAAACACTGGTGAATACCTGTGCGTGATCGTAGCTAAGTTTGGCACAGGACCTGATAACAGACCTCCCAAACCATTCATCAAGGATTTCTCCTCTATCGTTCATTGTCCATTCAACAGAAAAAGCCAATCGATCCTCGCCGGGATTCAGTGAACACAGATGTTCGCAAAGCACTGAAGGTAACATAGGGATAACCTGAAAATCAAATCAAATAAAAGATTCAGTATTTAATAATAACACTAATAATAAAACTCTAAATTCCAAGAATAATAATACTTTAATCATAAAGCTAATGATAGTAATAATAAAATCGTGGTAAATGGTAATAGAAATAATTACAATTACAGCGATAAACTTTAATTGGAATAATCACAATATTAAATAACAATACAATTTATTATAACAATATTATGAGGGCGCTGGTGGAGCAATGGTCAAGACCTTAGGTCAAGACCATCACCCTTCACTTCTGGGTCTGTGGGTTCGATCCCAGTCGACTCCAAGTGAGGCCTTCCCCAGACCAGCGACCCATAGCAGTTGAATCTGCAATCCCTCCCCTGGGGTCGTGGGCTAACGCCTGCATAGCCGTCAATGAGATCGAAAAAAAAACAATAATAATAACACGAATTATCGTAATACCCGGTCGACCAAGTAAGTACTCGTGGCTCTGCTGGCTGCTATTTCATCCAGGGGACTGCCTTCAGTGAGGAAATAGCTCACATCCGCAATATGCACGGAAACTCTATAAAGTTTAGTCACTCCATCATCTGCCAGGCCGAGATATTCGCCAAACACTGCGTCGTCCAGATCACGAGCATCGGGAGGATCGATAGTGAAAATACAGGCATCCCTATTAATCGATTTACAATTTGTCATCGATTACCCGATAGAAATTTTTGCTTTTAGACCTATAGTCTCTGCGGGAAGCCATTTCTTCAGCCGGGATAGACCAAGGCAGCTGGGGTAGACTCTTCAGCGCAGAATTTTCATGTGGTTTGTAGTCAACGTCATGTTCCGTAAGAATCCTTATAGTCTCCACTTCAAGGTCTCCACTCTGTCCCAGTTCGCAACCCAGTTCCCTTAAATTCCAATATTAGTTCAAAAAATAATTCAAAAGTTTAGAAAAAACTTGTTATGTGTGATTTTCTCACCCGAGTGGGTATTTGACGTCTTCCCACTTGACGATACGCGCCACGTACAAGTAATCGGGTTTCTGGAGGAACTCCCGCTGTTGACCTTTGAGCATGACCTTCAGTCGGGGTACGCGATGATCCTTCGGGGAAAACAGGGCCCAGGTAAAATCACCTTTCACAGGATTACTCGACAAATCCCAAGGTTTCAAGGATCCTACAGTAATCCTCGAGTGCTTGTACTCTTTGATGAACACCACCTTTCGATATTAAATAAAAATTTTACTTAGTTTTCGTTATAATTGGTAAATTCGTATAATCTAATGATTATATATAATTTTGAGTGCAATAATATAACTTCATAATGAAATATTATCAATTCTATTTGTTTTGTTACTTTAATACAATTTAAAACGTAGTTCCAAACAACTTTACAATTCAATATGAATTTAACGTATTTATAAATGCACTAATACACTTTTATAACAAAAAAAATATTTTATTTAATGAACCTAGATATTTTATAATATCCTAGTTCGTCCAAATATAATACAATAATAATAAAATTCACAATAATGATAATAATTGTACTAATACTTGTTAATACCTTTCCCGTCTTCCTGTTCTCTGCGGTATCGCTGACACTCGCTGAACTATTATCGTTCTGCTTTAGGTTTCCCGATACTGCTCGCTTTTTCCCGCTTTTCGGCGTATTTTCAGTTTTCTCCTATATTTGACACAGAATTTTAAATACAGAATTTTAATACAATTACATTTGAACTTTAAAAACCTTCACGGGCTTGGCTTTTGGGGTAGCGCGAACGGAAACGGCAGCCAGTTTCTCACACAATAGTTCCTCGGCTTTCTCGGCCTCGTTTTCTCTTTGCGAAACGTTCGGGGTATTGCGGAATTTGTTCAGGATTTTCTGCAAATTGTAAATACAAAAAATTTTACTTAGTTTGAAAAGTAAAAACGCTTAATGAGATTTTACTTGTTTTTTAGGGGTTGAAGCTTTCTCCAATGCTACCGAGTTAACTGCGTTGTTTGGTTTTGCCGATTCAGTCGTTTGCTTCTGTGCTGCTGCTACTTTCTTGTCTTTTGCTACTTTCTTTGCTACTACCTTTTGCTCTGCTACTTTCTTTACTGCAAGTTGCTTATCTACCACTTTCTTGACAGCTACTTCCTCCTCTGCTACTTTTCCCTCCGCTGATTCGTCAACAGAAAGATTTCCGTTGAAGCCATTAGGCGACTTCTTCTTGGGTCTCCGCCTCCTTCGTTTCTTCTCAACAATCACATCTTCAGTTGCCAGGGCCTCCGCATTTCCATTCGCCACATCTTCTTCCTCCACCAATGAGGTTTTCCCCTTCACTTCCTCCACTTCTTGCTTCACCACATTTTTCTGGTCTTCCCCCTTCTATAATTCATAAATTTCATTTTTTCAAATTACTTTAAAACTAGTTTAGGAGCAAATACACCTTAGCGTTTACTGCAGTTTCCTTATCGTTCACCGCAGTACCAGCAACAAAATCTTCCGCCGTAGATTCGGACTTCTTTTTCTCTTTTTTCTCAGAAATTCTCTGTTTTGGCATTTGCTTTCCTTTTCTAGTTGTTTCTGCCTTCTCCTTCGCTGTGTTTCTTACTTTTGTTTCATTTTGTTCTTTCACGGGACGAAGTTTCGACGGAGTGTCCACTTTGCTGGGCTTCTTCTGTTGATCGTCTTCAACCTAAAAACATTCAAAATTTCTTGATAATTAATGGTTTGTATAAATTTTACGATATTTAAAGTACCCACCTCGTTTCCAATGATCTTCACAACGACAATGTCTCCGTTCAGGGCTCGATTTCTGTGCTTCAGGTCATTGATGAGGATATCTGCAGTGCCATCCTGTTACAAAATATATATTTAATATAATAAGTATTTAATCCAAAAACTTGTTCATAATTTACTGGTGATGTTATGTAAGCTTCTTTGTAGTTTTTCGGGTTGATCCTTAGAACACCCTGAAAATAAAAATGAAAAATTAATCAAAAATACATTAATTTATTAAGAATTTAATACTTCTGTGAGTGTCCCGTTCTCGAGTCCTTCTTTGACGTCTTTTTCTGACAAATAATTTTCAAACTGGTGAGCGTTCTTTGTTGTCCGCTGCCTACCGTTCGCAGTTCTGGGACTTGCAATAATTTCAACGCTAGTCTCTTCTATCATTATTTTCTCCATTAAACAAGCAGTCATGGCAGATTAACACAAAATATTTCAACTGAAATGTGAAACAAAAATTTTGAATTCTTGCACAATTAACACATAAACTTCAAAATAAAGTGAACAACAAAATACTTACTTCTTTTTAACTGAAGAAAATATTAATTAGATTTCTAGATATTTTAGAAAATGATTAATAATTATATTTCCTGCTGCAGCAATGTACAGCAGCAGTCGTACGTCTCTTTCAAAATGTTGTTATTGCAACAGTGTGCAAGCAGCCTGTTTATATTTGATTACTCATTGTCAGTAACCGGTAACCGATTTGAAATCAGTTACTATTTTGATTACTAATTCATTGTAGTTAAAATTTTAACCATAACATGATGATAAAACACTAAACCATAGTCTAAGTTATCGTGTAATAGGAAACTATAAGTTTCATTGAAACTTGTTCATAATATATTAGTAATTATTCAAGTAATCGGATTCTTAAAAGAGCACCGTTACTAAAAGTAACCGGATCCGCAAACACTCGGGTCGACTCTGGTTGTACAAGACCATGATTATACCACTAAGTTGTAACCTTCCTATAATAAATCAACAAATGTAAAATATAGCAATAATAAATTATGTTTTAAAAAATTTTGGACTTTTTTCTCCATTTGAAAATTTTAAGCATGCTGTAAAACTATTTACGATGTGTTCATAAGTCTGGCAACTGTGTTTCAAGCAGACAGAACATTTCATTCAGTTGACGTTTTGCGAACAAAACAAATAAAAAGTCGTTTACGACACAAAGCATTTAGAATAGTAGTAAAATTGTCCGACAAAATTCCCGTCCTTTTTAGACCGTTAATTTAATTTTATTCCAAAGTTGCGTGTATATTTATTTGGTATGTACAAAAACAACAAAATATACTGTACGGTTCAGTTAGCCTTTGATATCAAATCTGAAAAAGTGTATAATTTCATAATTAAATTAACCAAGTGTTTAGTGGTTAATATATTTTTCATGTTTTTGCTCATTATTTATTCACTCATTCATTCACTCACTCTCTCCTTCATTCATTCACTCATTCATTCCAACTAACTGACAATTGATTAAACCTAATAAACCCCTGAATAAAATGTACTTTCAGATGGCCATCGCAGTAGATAACGATGACGTTCCAGTTCAAGTTGCCAGCCGGCTTTCAGTCTCGTGCACCAGCCTCCTCACCAAAACGCAGCGTCTCATGCTAGGACTCCTCGTTCTTCTGATGGTTGACGTTATCTGGGTTCTCTCGTCCGAACTTACTGAAGTATCTTGAAACCCCAAATTTTTCTTCACAAAATAAGACTGATTTATTACAGTACATCTACCACGATGCCGAGTACGATAAACCGTTCTTCACGACCTACGCCAAAACCTCCATGTTCATGATTTACCTTTCCGGTTTCGTTTTCTGGAAACCATGGCGGGAACGCTGCAAATCTCCGCAATATCAAGTACACATTATTTGTGCTTGTATAATAAAAATGCTTAATTATTTCTCTCTCAGCTTTTCAAGGATGATACTGATAACATTCAAGACAACACTGCTGTTTTGGTAATCTTATATTATCGATAAATTCATGTAGTTGATGAATTTTTAATAGAGCGGCCCCGTGTATGTTCCCGTGAAAACTACCGAAGAGTCTGACCGAGCTTCGGGCAACGAGTCTGATGAATTTCACTCGCGCACAGTCCGTTTTAGTCGCGTAGCAGAAGTATGTCAACCCTTAGTCGATTGAACTTAAGCTTCATATTTACGTTAAAATCACCAGGTTCGGGAAATGTCTTCCTCGGAAGCTGCAGAAGCTCTGCTCGCTCGACTGGGTTACGCGGCGTCACTACGAGCCGAGCAAGCGACCAGGTGCAAAGCCGAGAAACTGTCGGTAGCCGAAACCATGAAACTGGCAGCTTTGTTTTCTGTTCTGGTAGATATCTCACTACCTTTCAAATAAAGTGTGAACAATAAACTAAAGTAAATGTTGGTATAGTGGTTCGTAGGCAACTACAGTTACCAGGCTGCTCTCTCGCATACCGAGGCAGGAGTCGTCAACGTTCTATCATCCAGCAGCAGTCTCTTCACTTTACTTCTAGCTTCTTGCTTACCTTCCACTGCTGCTGACAAGTTTACGTTCAGCAAACTGCTAGCTGTTATGATGAGTTTTACAGGAGTTGTAAGTTCTTAAGCTAAAACCGAGACTTCTCCCCTTGTTTTCTGATTAAACGCTATTGTACAGATCTTGGTTAGCCTCTCTGATCTCAAAATGGAAAACGAGGTACCAGTTGGTGCTGGCTGGGCTCTTGCTGGAGCTATTTGCTATGCCACGTACTTGGTTCTGCTTCGCCGTAAGGTGGACCACGAAGAAAAACTTGACATTTCCATGTTTTTCGGTGAAAAATTTATTGGGTCGCTACGCATATTCTTCTGTAACTGTTCGTAAAATCTAGGTTTTGTTGGTTTCTTCAACACGATTCTGCTTTGGCCCGGTTTCCTTCTCCTCCATTACTCCAACATGGAGATCTTCGAATGGCCCAATCAGAAACAGTGGATTTTTATCGCTATCAACGGACTGGTTGGAACAGTCCTGTCGGAATTTATGTGGCTGTGGTAAGTTCTTTACCTCCCACGTTCAAATTTTATGATTTAAATTTGTTTTATTGATCAACAGGGGATGTTTCCTGACTTCTTCGCTGATCGCAACCCTAGCAATCAGCCTGACTATCCCACTCTCGATGTTTGCTGATGTAGTCGTGAAGCATGTCTCGTATCCCGCCGTGTTCTACATCGGTGCTGTTCCAATGTTTTTATCGTTTTTTGCTGTTACTTTGCTGGCCCATTACGAAGACTGGGACCCGGTTGCTGCGCTGTGGAGTAAAGTTTTCCCGGCCTTTCGAAGAGACCGGTAAGTTTAGATGCAAGTGCGAAAAGGCTGAGGATGTGGGTTTCAAAGTTTATTTGTTCTTCGTTTCAGGAAAAGGTTCAGCGTTCCTGATCAGGACGAGCAGCGAGAGGCTCTGATAGATCAGACTTCAGCGTAGAAGTCTTTTAGATGTTCGGAAAAACAAAAAAATGCTAACTGGTATTACTGACAAATGGATCCTAGTCATTTAGTGAAGGACGCATTTTGGGTGCGCGACACGCAACTTGTTACTGCATTCGCGGAAAAGGGGAGGAACAAGACCGTCATTCCTGACAATTTTAATGCACACACTGCTATACGGACGTTTCATTGAACAAAAAACGTAAAGTTAAAAATAAAAGAAAAGAAAGAGACATGATTTTGTGTTTTCAAAAAGCTCACGTATATGTTTCCGTTTCACGAATTATATGTACATCAATCTATGCGAATCTAGTAACCCATATCAGGCATGTAGTCAGACTGGTAGCCAGGGGCAGCAGGCATCATGGGAGCCTGGGGGGCGGCGGCAGCAGCTCCGTAAGCAGGGGCGTCGTAGCCTCCCATGGAAGGAATGTTCATGCTGGGCATGGAAGGGGCACCGTAAGCAGAGGGCGCGGGAGCACCGTAAGGTGCAGCAGGGGTAGCTGGGGCACCGTAGGATGCGCTAGGGCAGCAGGGGCACCGTAAGACGGGCTAGGGGCAGCAGGGGCACCGTAAGACTGGGCAGGTGCGGCGTAAGCCTGCGAAGGAGCAGCTGCAGCGCTGTAGGATGGTGCAGCAGGGGCGCTGTAAGAAGCCGCAGGGGCAGCTGGGGTACCGTAGGATGGGCTAGGAGCAGCAGGGGCACCGTAAGACTGGGATGGAGCAGCAGGGGCACTGTAGGATGGGGCCTGGGCGCCGTAGGATGGGCCAGGGACAACTGGTGGGGGAGGCAGAAGAGCCGGGTTGTAGCGGACGACCTTGTACTTGTTATAGCCGAAGAAGGGGTTTACGCTGAAGGAAGGTTTGAAGCTACGCTCCTCAGCCTCTGGCGCTACAGGAACAGCAAGCGATGCTGCGGCACAACCCAGAAGGACAACTAGAACCTGCCAGTTGAAATAGAACATTAGTCTAACTATTCAGAAAATTTACTTAAAACTAAAAACGAACAACTTTAGCACATGATAAATGTAAAGGAAGAGCAGATGACTCTAAAACCAGAGAAAAGTAAAATACTACTTACGGCTTTGTGAGACATCTTGCAAATGGTTATCTCGTTTGGCAGTTTTGTGTGGTTGGACTGTACTTGCTGGGATGAGCTTCCAGAGACTGTGATTTGGGGAAGGCAGTCGAAGTCTTTTATACTCGGGACCGAGGTCCGTGTTGACCTGAAACAACGGGCTTTCACCCTTTCCCGTGGCTGACCCTGTCTCCCCGACAGGCTAAGGTTAACGTCTTCCCCACCTACTTTCACTTTTCATTCTCCACATGTTGTTTGCTGTCCTCAAACCTAACAAAGCAGCCTGGTGGTAAGAGGGCACAAAATAGGAGAGAACTAGGTCACGCTGACCTTGTTTTTCATGGTGTCCTCGCTGCAAAAGTAAACGAGGGTAAGGTCACGTTACTCGTTCGAGGGAAACAACAAGTACTATACAGTCTTAACATGTGTATTATAGCTTCGTTCAATTTACATTCAATATATACAGCTTAAATTTTGCTTGAATAAGAAGAGAGACCTTCAAGTAACTTCATTTTCACGCTGGAAATCTTCGTTCGATCATCCGATTCTCGGCTATTTTTTAAATATCTCTGTCTTGCAGAGATGTAGCGTTTCAATAACAAGTCGTCCATGCTTAAATCACTAGATACGGTGGAATCCATATGTTGGATGTCAATAGAATCCTCCAAGCAGCAAACCGAGACTATCAGCACCAATACAGTCAGAATTTTGTATACCTAAAATAGCCGTTAAGTTAACTCATCTATTTTCAGAAGTTAAATACTGATGTTAAACCTACACTTACAATTGGTTTCATGACGAACGCAAACTAGAAGCTGTCAAGTCAATCACGGCTACAAGAAGAACTGTTCGGTAAGACGGAAGAATCAATTCTGCCATAGAGAAACACTTAGGACCTTTCATTAAAATTTCGAATAAACCAAGCGTGAAACTGACGTTAAAACCTGAAACTATTACCGCGAAGTTCGTGAACCTTATTCTGTGCTCAACAACCCTGAAGCTAGCAAAACTAAGTACTATACAAAAAAAATCTGCAATCATTTTACTCCTTACATCAGAATCCTCCATTATACTATATTAACCATCAAACAGAAATTTGTATCCCAGTATAGTCTTCAGCAAATTTTGAACAATAATCTTCAGAGGTTTAAAGCAAAGGATAATTCCAGGTACACGAAATGTTTCACTGAAAGAAGTGAGACAATACGACTAATGCAATAACGGCTAGCAGTAAACGATATGTTTGCTTGAGCTGATTGATAATCTCTTCCTGGCGGTTGTGGATTGCTTCAAGTTTTGCAATTAAATCCGTTCCACTCGGCTTCGCTGAGGCACCGAAATCGTCGATAGCATCACTAGCAGCCACTGAGCAGCGAAGCCTGTGCTGGTAAAGTTCCGTTTCGCCCGACGAATTCTGTGATGGGCAAATAACTTCAGAAAATTGAGTAAAGGCGCTAGTAAATGTTACTTTTTACCTTCCATAGCTCGTTCAATTGCTGCTGACTAAGAGAATCGCTAGGTGCCTTGCAAGAAATGACTAGGAACCGGTCGCGAACCAACTGAGCAGTCGGATAACCGGACTGAATCAGGACGTTGATGCTCAGCTCGGCCTCAGACGCTAGAACTCCAGTACTAGGACGAACTCTGTACTTGTCTGGAGACGTTGTTTTAATCTAAGAAAATTTGTTCATTAGTTTAAGTGCCGTAAACAAATTGAGACTGAAACTACCTTGTAAGCTACTGGACTGTTCGAAGTGTTCTTCATGACAAGAGTCCCTGTCGTTTCTGAATTTTCTCGTCGGAAGACGAGTTCGTCACTCGCACTGAACTGGAGGAGCCCATCTAATTCGAGAAAGATTTTAATGAACACTTTGAATGTTATAAGCTAGTAATACCTGAATTGAGACCGTTTTTCAAGGAACCGTTTTGTGCTCCGTGGGAACCATTCGTTTCTTCGGCGAAGTGGACCTATTGGGGACAACGCTCATTATACTTAACACGAAAATGAAATATTTTCAAACTTAAATTTGTACCTTTTTCTTAAAATCGTCGTTTGAGTTAGCTTGCGGTTGTTCAGGTTCAAAAACAAAGCGATAATTGTCCGTTCCACCCCACTCGACGAGCTGCTGGTTCACAGGGACCAAGTCCTTCAGTCCAGAACGCGAGACGAATTTGACCAGCTCCACGGATTTCGCAGGCATCCAAGTCTTGATAATTTTCCAAGCCGCTTAAGCGTGAAACATAACTTCATTGAACAGCACAAAAATTAACTGTTTAATAGTTAAATACCGTTCAGAATCCAGGGCATCTCGAAGATGATGATTTGGTTAAGGAATTCTGGATAGTAATCCCTGAACAGCTGGATCAGGTACTGAACGAAATCCATATCCAAGTTGCTTAAACCAGCTCCGGTCATTTCAAAGAAAACTGAAACTTTGTTACCTTTTTCTTCTCTGCAAGAACAATAGATCCCAGTTTACGGTACATGTTCCAGTTAAATAAAATAAGAATCACCGTTCTATTCTTTCAAACCAGTAGACTAGGCAACGTCGCAAGTCTTCCTGCTTGAAAGTCCCTTTTGTAGTTGAAGCAGCTTTGATGATAAAGAGCTTCTTTCCAGACTTGTCTCTACTGTGAGGAAACATTCCGCCGTGACACAGAATCTGCATATTGACTGTCGAATGCGTTATGTCTGCTCCCAGAAAATCGTTAGTAGAACTCCAGGACACAGTTAAATAAAATAATATTTCGTTACCTTGCACTCCAAAGCTTTGTCTCCATTTCAGAGCTGTTAATACCATCTCGTAAGCTTTGTCTTTGTCCAGTTCATGATGAAGAAGAAACCTCCGAACGTACTGGTTGTCATTCTTCAGTCTCTCGATGTCTTTCGGACAATACTGGCCTGAATTAATAGCGATTATTTTAACATGTAAATCTAAAATAATAATCAAATGCTGTTCTGAATACTTATTTCCGTCTGGATCTGTGCCAGAGCCCGTTGACGAAGTTCAGCAATGTCCTTTTCGCTCGGCTCCATCTCAACCTCGACTGAATGCAAAACAGAAGTAAACAGACCTTGACCACTGAATACAGCGACCTTGTGACTGTGACCATGATTTCATGACCTTGTTGATTCCTCAGAATTAATGAAATAACCAGTACACTTCACAGTTACTTGACTGTCATTAGTTACAGTGCCGTAACTACTAAAACTAGTCTGGTGGTAGAACACTGGCCAGCAACCCTTACCCCCTTTACCCAGAAAACTTTCTCTGTTCTAGTCAACTAATTATAATGGGAACTATCGAGCAAATCATTAACAAATCTTTTTTTAAAAACAGCTATCGCGTACTCGGAAACAAAAGTGTTAGCAAATGAATGATTCATTAAAACAAACTCTTTTTTTATGTAAGATTTATATTGCAACAAGCCGCTTAAACTACATACATAAAGACCAGTAGGTTTTCTTTAACTATGTTTATTTTCTACGGGATATTCTGCTTGACGCGATAGCTCTCGTAAAGAAAGAATGAAGCATGATCCGGACACCCACAATTTTACTGTTTAAGTCACATTTTACCTACTTAGCTCTTCAAGATTACATCTATAGGTATATCTCCACCAGTGTTTCCACTTTTCAGTTTCCCCTTTTCCCTCTTCTCTCATTGCTCTCTTTTTAGACCCCATTTTCCCCTTTTCCTGGGAATTTTCCTCTAAAGTGGAAACACTGATTTCATAGCTTTGTCCCTTGCTGTGCGTTGTTGGACCTGGGTTTGTCTAGTTGGCCTACGTTTAAAGCAGCAAGCGTCCGTCCTAAGCACTTTCTACTACTAATTTTACAGAATGTTGGATAGAGCCTATTGAGTTGTAGGAACTCTAATCTTTTAGAGCGGATCAATAACAATATCAATTTATTTAAGCTTATCTTACTTGGACGTCCAAACTCGACCCGCTTTAAGAGTGAGTTTAAACAGTCGTCTACATGAATTAAGTTTAAAACATCAAGTAAGTTTACCTTTTAGAGTTTCACTAAGTTAAAAATAATCGTAGTGAATTGAACAGAAATAAACTGAAAATGTACGTGTTGTTTACTGAACGCCAAGCAGATAGCCGCCTTCAAGAGACAGATAAAAAGTCGACTGGAGCGTAGATAACAGAGCCACCTAACTGCGTCATACTTGTGCTATATTACACCAAGCGTAACAAGTATAATTAAGGTTTTCAGGAAGAGAAAATTCGTATTACTTGGAAACAGGTACATGGGGGAGTGTATTCCTTTAAAAACAAGGCGCCAAAATATATCACACGACATCTAGTAACAGGAAAAGTAAAAATTTCCAAAGCCATCTAGCGTACACCCGTGAAACTAGTTGGGCGCTGTGGGATTGTACTTGTATCGGTATGTGCAAGTGCCTCCCCATTCGATCAGTTGCTGGTCTCGGTCGACATACTCATCCAGTTGCGGGAGTTTCACGAGTTTCAGCACATGAGCAGCTTTGGAAGGGATCCACATCTTGATGAGCTTCATAGCAGCTGCGGAAAAGCAAAAATGAAACGTTATTGATTTGCTTCGTAATTAACTAAAGGTTTTAATTACCGTTCAGTACCCAGGGCAGCTCGAAGACGATGATTTCATAGACGAAAGTTGGGTAATAGTCTTTCAGCACTTGAATAACGTACTTGACGAACTCCAAGTCCATCTGCCCAGCACTCGCACCCATGACGTCGAAGAAAACCGTCACTTTTCCGTGCTCCCTACAGCACAAACGGAGAATGTAGAAGTAAATATGACAGCTATAGGTCAAAGCAAACCTTTCAAGCTTCTCGAACCAGTAGACGAGGCACTTCCTGGCGTCTTCTTGGGTGTAAGTCGACTTATCCACCATCGCAGCCCGGATCAAGAAGAGACGGCGCCCCTGACGATCCTTCGTGTACGGGAACATGGTCTCCTGGCGCAGTAGGTGCTCGATACTTTTCTCGGTTATATCTATCACACACATTATATCACATATTGGATTACATTCACTTAATACACGAGTTTACCATAGACTTTGAAGTCTCTCCTCCAGGCAAGACTCTTCAGGATCATCTGCACTGCCTTTTCGAAATCCATTCCGACGCAGCTGTGGGTGAGAAACCGGCGGAGCCAGTCGTTGTCTGTGTTCAGTCGCTGCAGGTCTTTTGGGTGAAATCCGGCGTCTGCAAGATCAAAAATAAAGTTTAAAAAAAGTCGGACAAAAAAAAAACGAAAAAACCAGGGGTACCATTGTTCCCGATTTCATCCAGAAGTCGCTGGCGCAGCTTGGTGATGTCTTGCACAGTTGGCTCCATTTCGAGAAGTGCGACCTTAACGGAGACATCAGCGAACATTTAAAGGGCTCTGGACCTAATTACAGATTATTATCGCTTATGTGAACTTATGATTGTTTTTTCTTCATAGAAATTACTTGCCCTTGACATTTTAGAGCAAAATCAAACTTTCTCCCTCATTATCGCACAGTCCACAGCGGCATTTTCTCTTAATGGCTATTTATTACTAATTAGCACTTTCGTTCCGGTTCAGTGAATCTCCAAAAAGAGAAATACGGTTTAATTGGAAATTAACCTTTTGTATTACCAACACATTAAACCATTTAACAAGATAAATATTATAACAAAGATTGAACAATTCATAAAATCCTATTCAAATTGTTATTTTACGTTAATGGCTTGTTTGATCCAGTCATAATTCTGATAGGTCGCTTCGTAGGAATGCATAGATTGCGAAACGGACATGTCACAAGAATATTTGCTATTAGCCACGCCAACAATTGACCAAGAAGAGCCTTCCGTTTCCTGACACATCAGAGGACTTCCTGGAAACTCTTCGACCTTGATAAGAAATAAATCTAATTAATGAAATGTTATGCAAAGGACAAGATACTGTACATTCAAAAGGGATTTGGGACTAACTTAATTAATGTAAAACTAATTTTTTTCAAATTGACTTAACTATAACTTACTTTGCATGGAAGATTAGCAGAAGGTGAACGAGTGCATATGCGACCTGTCCCGTTGCATCTTTCGCTCACAAAATCTCCCGATGTCATTTCGTACAAGTTGCCTTCTGTAGAGTCAACACAAATCAGTAAATTTTCGAGTGTATTGGTTTCTAAACAAACCGTCTTTGGTCCATGCGAGCGTAATGCATCTGGAAGACGGTGACAATCCGAACTGTCGCAGTCTGGCAATGCAGCTTGGTCTCACAAAATCAGAGTAAATTACAGCAGTTTCTAACTTGACAAGGACCATGCTACTCCGGGGTGCAGGTGACCGTATCATACCTACCAGAACAAGCTCCTGTTCCCATGGAGCGTCTGCGGACAGACGAACTGCCGCGAAACGAGCAGTCCAGAGAGCACGTTCCTTTCTACGTATAAAGAGAAACTTGTTAAACATAGGACTGAAGCTACTGAAACAACGTACCCTTCAAAACAACTGGCTGAGGTTAACAACCATTGATCCGAAATAAGAGTTGCATCACAAACGTGAATACCATCCCTGAATAGTGCAGCGAACCACGGCCAATCTCCGTGCGAGGAAGGGAGGTTAACCGCATTCCGAGCTGGACGGTCTGGGTGCATGTGTACCGGCCTGATGCCGCATTCTACGGACAATGTATACCAAAGGTGCCTATATTCGTAACTTTAGACTGTAGATGGATTACCAAGGTTGGTACAAGACAAGTACAGAACTTGTCGATGAGAACAGGCGTTTTTATGAAACGCAGGCGAAGACGGTTGCTCTCGATTAAGTAAGCATATTCAGATCCTTTCTCGTTGTCTGTTCGTATTTCTATAGTATTCATTGCCCTGAGCAAACCGAAGTTACTGGTGATTTGTCCTATCAAGTTTAGGGTTTCTGTTTACCTGTACGACATCGTCTTGCAGGCAGCATCGCCAAACTTTTCTAACAAATTATTTCTTCTGGAGACAGGAATGTTCGGAGCAACCAGCGAGTCGACACAGATTTTCCCTGTTTTGTTTCCTTCGGTGACAAATACGAAGCCCTCGTGGAAATACTGATGGACGAAATTTGCCGCCTCTTTATTTGCTGCTACAGTCACTGTAGATATAATACCGTTACAGTTATTTGAGATGTGGCACGTAGTGTAAAGCAGAAGCTTACAGCATCCCCGCTCATCACTTCCATTGGGACAATCCAGCTTTCCATCACAGCGTTTTTCACTGTTTATGCAAGCAGCTCCGACTCCGCAGTGTACGTAGCCAAGTGGGCAGTAATCACAAGCCATCTCGTCGCTGAAATCATGACAATCCATTAACCCATCACAGATGCGATTCTTCTGTCCCTTTGATATCATATCAGCCACACACTTCATGTCTTGGTTCCTGTTCACTGCTGTGAGAATAGTTTCACTAGCATGAAGGTAAATAGCGAAAGGAAAATTTAAGGTACCAGGTTCTGAGTCGCACTTGCCAAGCCCGTCATCTAGAGGGAACTTTTCACATTGCAGCAGGATCTGAAGTGCACTGAAAAGACTTTTCGATTCCTCAGATACAGGATTGTGACTTAGAAAGCCAAGTTTTTTTTTGCATGATGCTAGTGCAGCTAAACAAACATTCCGGCACGGCTGTAACGGAATGAACGAAGACGTTTCTGTAGTTC
The DNA here is from genome assembly GCA_002872375.1 of Eulimnadia texana. NCBI lineage: Eukaryota > Metazoa > Arthropoda > Branchiopoda > Diplostraca > Limnadiidae > Eulimnadia > Eulimnadia texana. The sequence goes on from NKDA01000001.1 coordinate 19,064,987, forward strand.
TGTTTCTGCAGGGAGGTTGAAGCAAACGGCAAAGGACGTGTTGAATGTACGGGGAGCATTCTGAAACCACAAGAGCCCTGTAACATTAATATACATAAAGTTTAAAGAACGGAGACTGTGAGTGCTTGTTACCTTGCTGAATTTAATAGATAGTCCGAACTATTTCCTTGATGGGAGTGCAATAGGTTTGGAGCAGAAGTTGAGTTGTAATCCAAGTTTTTGCAGAAGTCTAGTGTTATCGGACTACAAGTTTCCAGTGTTGGCTGACGCGTCTTCGGAATGTCATTGAAGAGACCAAGTCTTGTCGAAGTCACGTTTCTTGATCTGGAAGGTTCAGGAGTCTTCAGTTCAGTTTTGTTGGTTTTAGGTTGTATCGTCAATGCATTTGCTTGATCCTCTCTGCGCTCGAAGTTATTGTCTGCTTTCGCCGGTATTCTTAAGTCTTCTACGTTTGAAGAGTCACTGGACCGAACTGTAATAAAAACTGAGATGTCGCGTCACAGCAGTTGAGTTTGTTCTTAGTGTAAGTTCACAGATTTTACTTTGTCGAGGTTATTTTAACCGACTGTATTGAGCTAAAAGGATAAAAGTATTGTAAACGAACATACGTTTGATTTCTACGCTAGCTGGATCAAATAGCATCACAGCTGCGGTGTCTTCTCCGCTCAGCGAATCTCGGAGTAGTTTTTCAAGTTCCTTTACTTCGGCGAAGGATTTCCTTGTGATCAAGTAAACGTTGAAGGTGACAAGGAGCTGATCGTTGTCACACCTTCGTTGAAGCAGTACATAACAACTTGAGGATTGAAGTTATAGCAAAATAATTACTTGTCAAAAGCGAGGACTTCCGAGTAGAGGAAGATATCTTTGACCAAACTGTTCTTGAGAAGGAGGTCTAGTTTCACTTCGTACTTTTTGGCTGTTTCCGCAAATTGCTGACTTTTGTTATCCATCAGTTCAGAGCTGAAGGGATCTAGGTGATCCATTCTGATTCGTCCCCGATAGACTTGCTCAACGTGTCGATCCACTTTCGCTGTTGACTGAACTGTTTCAAAGAAATCAAGATTGTTCTAGTACAATATTTAAATGCTGTTCATTTGTTCACTTACATCCAAAATACATGCCGAATGCTGTCCCGATACCCACACAGAAGAAGGTGGCCACCAGTGAAACGCATAGATGTTTGCGACAGTTTCTTCTGGATTTCTTGGTCTCTTTGTGAATGATTTCCGCATACGAGTTGAGGCTGTAAGATCCCGAAAGAGTTCCCTCGGAACGTTCGTTCTGCTCAGATGCACAACAGAGTCATTCATTTAAATCGCAGATTTTTATAATCGAAGTAGGGCACGTCGCAGACGATTAAGTTTCCAGTTGGCGAAAACCAAGTTAAAAATAATTTGAAATCTGTCCCTGTTCCCAGATTAATTTAGCGTGAAGCAGATAAGGAATCTGAAGAAAAAAAATCTAACGAAGAAATTTGCTACAACGAAAACTAAGTTTCCCAATTAACCATGCAATTTTAGTTCCAGGCTTTTCAAGCGAGGTTATTTCTGTTTGCCATAAGGTCATACATACACTGGTACTGGGGTACGAATGTAGAGGACACGGAGATGGAGAACTGTTGATTCCGGAAGCGCTGGTTGCTCGGAAGAGGCCTTTCGGACCGAAAGCGGCTCGAAGTTGAAAGGTTTGTTGGGGTCCCAGAACCACCATGCGACCAACTCTGACCGACCCATCATGCATTTCCATGCCGGGCTACGCAATTCCCATGCAATAATCAATTTTAGTCTTAATAGTACACTGTCCAAAATTATAACATCTTATTTTCCAGCGTTAGGCTTTAAATTGTACTGTTATCAGTAATTTAGGGTTAGCTCAGCTGAAACAATGACGTAGCTACAACAAGTCATCCTCGAGGGAAGGCTGACACTTTCAAGGTGTAACGGGCAACGGAAATCGAAAAATCTATACAAGGTAGCGCTGTACATCTGACAACAATTCTCACGTTTCGAACACATGCCGCATATCGTGTTAATCTTGTAAACGTATTCCGGAAATTTCTGGAAATACGAGTTGAAGGTGAAAAGAACTTACACTAGTTGGTTTAAACACTAATCCTATAGCTCTTGAAAATTGCTTAAGCAATTAAATATTCTAATTGCTTGCATTAGTTATACCTGAATGTTACTATCTGCGTCATGGTCATCCTCTGTCACAATTCTCGAATCCATTATTCTTCTCACGTTTTATGGGAAACTAAGCTTTAACAAGATGTTGGTTTGGCGGCACGGTGGAGCGATCTCCTTCACGTCTTCACGTAGCGTTTGATCGTCACTGACTGACTAGGAAAAACTTGTCTTGTTTCTGCTTTAAGGTTTCACCACCACCGTTTATCACGTTGATTACGAAGGAGTGGACTTGTGAATGGAGACGAATCGTCACTCCACTCCCTTAATCAATTGCTGAAGAACTAAATCACGTGGAGCAACACACTGCGGAAGTTGCCCAAGCCAAAGTTTAATCTAACCTGGGAAAATGAGTATTCCCGACGCCATCTTGTGTCCATAGTCTCGAAGTAATCCGCGAAACCTTTACGATTTGTTGAGGGTTTTGAGAAAAAACCGTTAAGCACTGCAGTTTTTTGCCTTGAAGGTTCATTCTCGAGGAAATTTATGGCTACTAAGTCTTTTCAGTGTCTCTGATGGGTAACTACAAGCTTCTGCGTGATATGTTACAGTCCATTTACTTTCTAAGTTAGAGGAAAAAGAAGTTATCTTAGTTTCCTGATTATTTCTATTATACCTGTCAAGAATAGAGATTTTCTCTCAAAAGAGAAAGTCGTATTTCATGCTCGCAGCCTGGAAAACACACTTAGACCTGGGATTAACGTTTTTTGTAACAAACTTATAGAAGAACGATCTATGCTAGTTCATGAAATAGTTAACTGTTCTAATTAAGAGTGTAGAGTGGTGTTGATAACGGATTATTATTTGAGACGGTCACCCATCAAAGCTCGTGCTAAACACACATGTAAAACTTGTTAATGACTTCAAAGTTTGAAATATTATATTTGGGCTAGCCCTAAACTTTACAAAATACAGAAGTTGGTACAGAAGTATCAGAAGACCAACTTCAAGATTCCGTACAACTAGAATGCAGACCAGGAACATACAAAAGCAATTTATTGACAAAAGGATTGTACTATAAAATATCATGCCAGTATATCAAACTCTTCCGTATCTGCCATAAGAGGATTATTTTCAGGGTCCAGTGCGGTTTTCTTTTTGGGTTCGACCAGTTTCGAGGTTACCAAGACTTCGCTTTCCACTACAGAGGTCACCTAGGGTATCAATAAACTTACTGTAATCATGTGTTTAACGTTTTACGTACCACTTTCAATGTACCTTAATGATATCAGATGGTAAGTGAATTTCAACACGAGGTGTCGGTACGGTGGTTTCAATCCGGGGTGGAAGTGGGGCAGGTCTTTTCTTCCGACGTAGAGTAACCATGTGGGACACATCTCGATGACCTTTCGTTTGCCGCAGAATTTAAAAGGTTTAGCTACAAAGACCAGTTTAGCATTTACCGGTGACAACTTACTGTCAACATGACTTTCTCGCGACGCCATCTGTTGGTCAGAATTCAAAGCTGGAAGCGAAACGCGCCTTGATACTCCCTGTTTACTACGGAAAGCAAAATATTAGAAAAAAAGTATGAAAATGGGTGATAGATAAAACGGTCCGCTAAGCAGTATCATTATCGTAGCAAACTGGTACCGTACGTTGGAAAAGTGAGACGCCATGTTTTGTTTTTCTCCAGTGCATTACTCCAACTAAACTTTCGTTTCACGTTCCTGTGTTTGTCCACCACTACAGAGCAATCATTTTCAAAATCATCAAACTTTTCCCCGGAAAGTTTTTCCTCAGTAAATGGATTCAAGTGTTCCGGGTAAGGAGACAGTTCAGACATTGTTGTCGTGCCGGCGGTTAAAGTATAACTAAATGCGTTCCAGAAAACTAAAGTTTTCACAATACAGGAAGTACTTTTATCTGGTCTTTAGTTAAGGCTCCTGATTTATTCTAGAATATAACTGTACCGCAGTTGGATTATAAAGTAAAAATAAAACATGACGAAAGTATCAACCGCAGGGGTCTGTGATTCAGGCAGTCGGTTAAAATTCAAAATCGTCGCAGGGAAAATCTCTTTTAATTTTCAACTCAGTAAAATTTAATGTTATAGATATTCAAGACTTGAATCCAATTTCGCACAAGGAGTAAAACTAACTGTCTAAATTTAAGATACGCAATATTTAAAAAAATAGAGACAAAGTGGGACGCCAAATAAATCTACGAAAAGTAAACAGTGGTCACGTTATGATTCCAGACTAGATTCTCACAGTAGCATCCATATAGAAACATATTCAAGTTTTCAAACGCAGATTGAGCAAGTAGAGGTAAACTCGGAAAGCATTTCAGCTGCAATTTGGGGGTTGTCCGCCAAAAGTTTCTCGAACTCCGGGGACTTAACAAATTCTTTACCTTTCACCCTGAAGAAATCAAGAACAGCTTTTTTTTTTAATCCGTCGTGTCTTACCTCACACTGGCAACCATATAGAGTTTGATGATCTCTTTGAAAGTTTTCTCCATGCAGACGGAATAAGGAAGGCACATGCGGATAAGCTCCGGCAAATTATGCTTATCCGCAACAAGCAGTAGATCGACAGAAAAAGCAGACGAGACCACGCCCAAGTATATAAAACGAAGCATTTCGGCGAAAATGTCAGAGTTGATATCTTCGGCAACAACGCAGTTGGTCTTGGACTCTTCCATCTTGAAAATATGTGAATAGAAAAGTTTAAAAACACTAACGTCAATTAAAATCAAATCGATTACCGAATGGGTGAAAAGAGCAGCAAACACGTCACTTTCGGCTGCCAGGATGACCTTGGGCGCCGGGAACTTTTGGTCACCAACATGGAAGATAACATCGGCGTAGTCTTCACGAAGTGCGTATGAAGAGAACGCTTTTTCTGATTGGCCAGTTACTGCTAGTTTGGGAGCAAAAGGCACTTGGTAGCCCCATACATCTTCAGAAACGAGTTTTTCCACCAAGTTGGGGGACATCTGCTATTCTCATACTCGTAGACTTAAAACGGTAAATGTGAGTACTCGATTGGAATTCCGATGGATTATAATAATTGACGATGGTGCAGGTTCTAAACTCTTCCTCATACCCGGCGGGTTTCTTCACGTATACAGTAAAATTATTACTAAAGGCAAAGACTCGCCATCAGGGGATTTTCTACATAATTCTTCCATGACAGGCCTTAGACGAATTTCAAGGTACTGCTTAATGGTATTGATGGTTCGTAGCAAGCCAAGACTAACGAACCAGACATACCTTCTCGTACACTGGAGCATGAAATCTTTGGAAGCAGTGACATCGTCTAAATTGCTGTACTCCCAAGATTGTGAGCCTTTGCCTTGTACATACGTAACTCCGCCACCGATTTCCATCTTCAGCTGATTCGGATCTGAAAAACAATACAACAGTAAGGTGCTGTAAGCGCGTAAGGCAGAAACAGTAAGGCTGAAACACTGGAAATCCTTAATGATTTCATGTTATTATCTTCTACCTAGAATGTTCTGCATCAAGGATACAGTTGCATTAACGACCTGAAGGTCAAAAATGAGTTCCCTGGTGGACTCACTATTGTTTTTTTCTACTTCTTAATGCTGGTTCTGTTGAAGGAAAAATCTAAAATACTTCGTTTGCTTCACTAACCAATAAAACTTTTGCGCGAAAATCCTTCCTGAACTTCAGGACGCGATTTAAAAAGTTAACTGGCTTTATTAAATGACAACTACCCATAGGAGTCAAACGGAATACTTTGGTTTAGACTCGACTCTCTGACATGCAAATTTTGCAGTTCCCGAACACTTAGTTCAGTGTGAGCCTATACATATCCGATGTACGAATACTTTTTCATTTCGTCATATAGATATATAGGAGATCTACTAAAACATAAAATTACTTACCGAAGGGTTAAGGTTGGGTACGGCTAATCTTGTCAGGTTTTCGTCGCATCGCAGCTCCAATAACGTTTGCGGAGTTATTACGGGGGCCTGTGCTTACACTTTCAGTTTGCTATTTTACCTCAAAGAGGGCCCCATCTTCTTTCTTTTTCCCTCATTTTGAAAATTTCAGTTTCCCCTTTTTTCCCCTTTACACTGTCTGCTCTTTCGCATCGGTGAATACTTATTTTCAGCGTTTCTAATGATCATTAAAAAACTTAATGGTAAAATAAACATTTAGCTTAAACATTTCATTTTTCCCTCTTCCCTCATGTTTCGTTTGGAGACCCCTTTTACCTTATAAGGAATGTCCCTCAAAAGTGGAAGCAGTGACGGGGGCACATAGAAATCGACTGTAAAACTAATTTTCTCACTTATCGCTAGATGCCTGAGAGTACTATAACTAGATGATGTTTCAGGTCAATCACACGAAGCGCGAATTCTAAATTAGCTAAGTTTGAGATTTGAATTTGCCCAAGTCAGCGAATGAGACCCCATGTGTAATTTATTATATAATTATGTTAGGCAGCTATTTCTAATACTGTGTATTTGAAAGTAAACAGTTACAAAGATCAAGAAGTTCAGATTCGATTCGTTCAACGGAATCTGCATCCGAAACAGATTCCACAGTTTTCAGTGGAAGCTTCATCACTCAGCGACAATCTCGGCAAGTATTTCAGTAGCCACCGTACAGTTCTCTGCTGAAAAATTCTTGAACTCCTAGGACTTAACAAATTTCTGACTTCTCCCTCTGAAACACTCAACCACCTTTCGTTTAAAGCCTGATGCGTTTTTCATCAAACTGGCCACCATGTAAAGTTTGATGATCTCTTGGAAAGACGTTCTGTTATCTACTGCGTAAGGAAGGCAGAGACGAACAAGATCCAGCAAATTATATTTGTCCGCAGCCACTAGAAGCTCCGACCGACGATCTTTGGGGAAACCAGACGAAACCTCGCCCGAATACATAAAACGGAGCATTTGAGCAAAAACTTCAAGGGTGATATCTTCGATGACGACGCAGTTGGGTCTTCGACTCCTCCATCTTGAAATGAACAAAAAAATACGAAAATTAAGAAACTACAATTACACGAGAATACTGATAGCATTTACCGGCTGTTTGAAAAGAGCAGCGAACACGTCGCTTTTGGCTGCCAGGATGACCTTGTGAGCCGGGAACTTCTGGTCACCAACATGGAAGGTAACGTCAGCATAGTCTTCACGAAGATCGTATGAGGAGAGTGCGTTTTCTGTTTGTGGAGGTAACGACTGTTCGCTAAGATGAGGTGCCAGATAGCCCCAAATGACCTCAAAACTGAGCTTCCCAGAAAACAGTGGAACAGGTATTTTGCTGATTTCCATGGCTGTTGGACAGTAAACTTGCTCATCTTGAATCTTCCGTGGAGTAAAATAATTTACGATCGTGTGATCCTTAAACTCGTTGTTTTTCACACATACGGTAAAGATCACTACTAAAGTCGTGGCATCGCTATCGAGAATATTATCTGCGTTCCTTTCTAGCAGTTCAGATGAATACGTCGCAGTTGCATTCACGAATCGCTCATTACCAGTTACAGTTCGCAAGAAGACAAGTCGAACTCGCCAGGGATCCTTTTCCGTACAGTGAATTGAAATGGGACTCGCGAGATAATTAATGTCGTCAAAATTGCCGTGTCCCAAGACTCGGAGCCTTTGCTTTGTATAGTCATGATTCTACCATCAGCCGCCATCTCTGACTAGGTCGAATCTGAAAAAAAAGACAAGAAAGTGATACCCTGCATTTTACGTGTAATGATTGGTACCTAGCGATATAACTGCTTTTGGGACCAGCAGGTCAAAAACAACCTACCCCAGCTCTCTCAAGGTCGCAGGTAAGAAACGTCTTTTAAACCTTTCGATGGATTCCTCTTGGGGAACAAAATCTAAAAACCATTTACTTTGCTTACAACTTATTCTATAAATGCTTTTAAACTTCAGGATGCGATGATGAAAAACTTCAGTCGCTCTTTCAAACATAAATCGTTGCAGGAGTCAACAGGAATAATTCAATAATCAGCCAGCAGACTGATTTCTAGAAATGCAAATTTAACATATTTCTCAAATATTCATTCAATGCAAACGAATCGTTAAGTTGTTGTTGGAAAAACAGAAAAAATGTGAGTTTACTTACCGAAAGATTAGAACCTGAGATAGCTTATGTTGCGCAGTATTCGGCGAAGCTTCAACGACGCTTAGCAGTTCCAGTGTGCTCCTTAGAATCAGCTGTTTAATTAATTCTAATAATTGCCGCTAGGTGTGTAAGACAAGTTTACGATTGCTAAAACTAGATGACGGTCAGGTCAATCCCTTGAAGCGAGTATACATATTCTTTGAAATTGGCATTATGTTTAAAATGACCAAGTCAGCAGGGCCCACGTATACATGGCTATTTGTAATACTACACCGAAATATATACATAAGTTTTTCTTGAAATATTATTCCTACTTCCACTTAACCCAAAGGGATGTTCATAAAAATCAACATCAACTTAAGTTCAGAAGATCTCCTGTGCACAGCATTTTGTTAGAGCCATTAATTAGCTTAAAAGAAGAAAGAAGTGAAACACGAGAGATCGTTGAAATAAAAATGGCAGTTATTATTAGCATCATTTCAAATCTGTTGGTAGATCAGGAGAATTACACTTTAAAAACCAAATCAAAGGGTAAGAGCTCCGAGTTGGATGGATTCAACCAATGGTCAGCTGTCGGCATGGAAGTTGACCCAAGGGCAGCTTTTCAGAGGCGATTGAGGAATATCTTCGGAAACTCGTGAATGTTAAGAGGATCTCTCTGATTCTGGTACCTTAAATTAGTCCCCATGTTTCGACAGGATTGGGTCAAGCTGGTCATCCGATGTTGTGTGAAAAGGTATAAATCTCCGTTCGCTACCAGACACTATAGACGTCTTTTATAAGGGTGGGTTGAAAAAGATACATACGCGCACAGAAAATGGAAAATATAGCAAAGTTTCAAGTGCCATCGCAACTAAATTGCGGTTGTCTGCAAGAAATAAAGAACAAAATAGATGGGACACTATCCAGTGGCGGGATACTCCGTGTGTTGATTACTAGGGAAAATTCTTAGACAAAAGAGAAATAAAACTTGCAGAAAAATCTGTATGAAGCAGAAAACTGCGAAAACGGTCAATCCAGATAAAATGTCTTTCCACGCTTCTTTCCATTTGTTGTTTATCTTCTATTTTTCTTCAAAGAGTGCGAGTTTCCGATCAGCAGAGTTAGACAAACAGACAACGTCACCACAATCCCATCAGGTACAATATCACGTTTGACGCCTCCTTGCGTCATACAGGCGAAGTGACGAAACCTCTAGTCTGCATCAACCTTGGAACTCTTTCATGAGGTAGATTAAAACATAAAATAATATTATGAGGAAAACGGGCATGGCACGGCTCGTTCTACCGACAAAACGACCAGGAGAAGAAAAATGAAAAATTGGCTCCACTAGAGGAAAATGGTACTAAAACTTCATGAACTAAAGATCCTAAATTATCAAAAGGGAAAGGTAGCGAGTAAAGGTACTGCTAACATAAAAAGAAAGGAGAAATTCAACAAGGGTATAAGAACATGTGAGCATACACGAAGCTAAGCCAATTATGTTATTTTACGAGTGCACGATGAAATGCTTTTCTCTTCTGCCTCTGCTTTTCAAGGAGTAAACACTGAACCTCTCCACCGGCTAACGTTTACTGCAGACAATTTTTCGACTCAGTTGAGCGGTCTCAAGGGTGTGGCGAAATGAAAAGTAAAACAAAGAGTTAACAGCAGTCGTGGCAGAGTGTAGCATGAATCAAAAGGAAAACAAATATTAGAATAGAATGAAGCCAAACGCTAGGAAAGTACTGCAACCAGTTTCTCGTGTTGGTCGACTTCAAGCATTGTTCCGAAGTTGATGGAGTTGTAGTAAAGACGAAATGGAGTTCCAAATGTTCAATTTCCTTTCAAATGTGTCCCGAAAAAGTTATGTCAACGTTGGTTCTAATGCTTCCTAATCTGGCTAGCAAATAAGTAAAATTCCTTCACATGGAAACAAAATAGATGTTTTACATATTGTTTGTCACTGATTTTGTTCACTTCACCAAGGAGTCAAAAAGTTAACAAGTGACAACTGTTGAGCGTGAGTGAGCCAGTCTTTTAGAGAACTGTCCACAGCACTGGTTTGCGATGTACGAGAACTGGTTAATATCCTTTGTTTTGCGTTTGATCAGTACTTCGAAAAAACACTGCGCTGGCTGTTCCTTGCCCCAACTGAAGTTTCTTGAGGTAGTTGATGCGAGGCAAAAACAAAGAGGAGTCCACGTCTCCGGTGCCAGGATCAAGAAGAGTTGTTTTCACCTGGAAATCGAAGAGACGGCACGATGCATTAGATAGTATAATGGAGGAAATCGGCGTCCGAGCTCTCAAGAAACGTAACAGACAACTCTGAAGATTTTGTATGTTTAGTCCGGTGTTTGCAGGTCCTTTTATTAGGTGTCAATGGAAAAGCTAATCCAAAGTTCGGTCCAAATTGAGTTGGTGCGAAAGAAATTCAGACGAGCTGAAGGTTGTTTTTCCCCAATGAAATCTATTCAATTGGAGAGGTCCAGTGAGTAAACATGGTTAACCGACACTTTTAACACCAAAATTGTCTGTTTGGGCACATATCCAAACTTTAGCACAAGAATGGGCTTCTTTAGCGACACACAGCTTTTAAAAAAATAACCTCTTTGAAGCATGGCAGTTGTCAAGTCCAGAAATAAATGACCGTTTGCAAGACTTGGATGCAGGTTGTACTTGTAGGAAATCCTCAAGTGAAGGTAATGTTGACCCCAAGAAGTCCCACGATTAACTGTAGTTTTCTCTCGTATGAAACAAGTCCTGCACTGGCAAACCCTGAGCGCTTCGATGCAAAGCAAGTTTCCCTGAAGACGCTGGGCAAAAAGCTTCCAGCACTTGAATTCACAACTTGGCAACGGCACATCAATATTCGTACACGCAGGAAAAAAATAAATTAAAAAAATCCACCAAAACAAAACAGTAAGTTAACCCTTTCGTCGATCCAGCAGTTCTCCTCTGCGAGTTTTACGTATCGGTCAAGCCACTGAAGGTACTCGTGCAATCCTGCATGTCTGCATCCGCACGTTGTGCTTTCCACTCTGGATTCGTGCAAGGCAAACGTGACTAGCGCTTGGCAGGGCGGGGTATTAACGTAAACAACTGTACAGTGGAGCGAAACGATGCGCATACTAATCCACAAAATCAAGACGTCTGAAGTTTTTTTCGTTCTTTTGACACAAATCACACAGTTCTGTTGATAGCCAGCTGCAGCCACTCTCCTATTCACCGTACCCGCCCTGCCGGTATTCAGTGAGCACATGGCATAGGAACAGATTCCCTAACACAACTAATCTGTAACCAGCCTAAACCACATAAAAAAAATTAATTGCGTTTGTTTTGCTGGGTGTTGACACTAGTACTGGCACTGAGGCTGCAGGGAAGGCACGGTGGGGGCCGAGTCAAGGCACTTGGGGAGCACCGGGGTCACGACTACTGATCCCGGCCGCGCCCCTGGGTCTGGCTTCCGCCGGGTGTTCGTGCCCTCCCACTTGCAACAGGAACTCCTTGCTGGCTCAGCATGGCACGAATACGGCGTTGGGCAGATTGCACGGCAAAGAAATTGCCTATGATGTGAACTGTTGTCTCTTCTCCAGTGCTAGCACCTTGCTCGGGAAGTTTAATTACTGAGGAAGTTGTGCGTTGCAACTCGCGAACGTTCTGTCCGCCCTTGCCGATGATGCGACCCACTTGACCGGAAGGTACCAGGAGTTCGACGGTTAGTCGGACATCTTCACCGGGAGGCATGAAACCTTCTTCGCGCATTTTTTCAAAAATGAGGTACTGCGCCTAAGTTGTTCAAAATAGCGTTACAGGCTAGCGTGATAAATACTTATCTACTTAAATTACTTATTACTTATCTTACTTAAATATAAGATCTCATGTGAAAAACTATTTACCTTCCACTGGGCTTCCGGCGTCCCAATAATTGTTACTTTGCGCTCAGTTTGAGGTTCTAGAGGTGTTCCTTCCGGCAGGGAGGCAATTTTAACGGACGCACCTGAGAACCGAATTATGTTTCGTATGTGGGATCCTTTCGTGCCGATGATGGCTCCGACAGCGTTATTAGGGATGTAAAGGTAGCACGTTTCCTGAGACAGGTTGTTCCATTATACAATTTGGGAAATTTTTTCGGGTATTTACTCCATTACCTGTTGCGAACCACTAGGAGGTACAACGCTGGGTGGATATGTACCGGCAGCAGGATAAGTAGCAGAAGCTCCAGCAGCAGGGAACACTGCAGGATTAACATTTCGAGGGAAACCCATTCCGATTGTGGACATCATAGCCATGGGGTGTAAGCCAGGGAACATCATACTCTGAGGCTAAAGAACGAAATCAATTGTTAGTAAACGCCACGAAGCATGGATGCTTAAACAAACTTACTGCCATTGCTTGAAGGTCGCTTTCGTAACTTTGCCTCAACTTGGAACTGATCATCGCTTCTGCCTTTGACATGTTCTCAATTGATCCTTTGATTGTTATAACCCTTTCCATGTTGAAGCTGCTGACATCGCTAAGACTAGAACAATTCAAAATTAATCAGTACTCGTGAAGAGACACGTATAGCCTTACGTACCTTGAGACAGTGATTTTGGTATCGGTGTCCTGCATTATCCGTTTGATAGTATTGCCACCTTTTCCGATGATTCGCCCGATGAGGTTATTATGTGCAAGAAGCTTTAGAGAAATTTCGCTACAAGAAACAAGAAGTTATCACTTGGATGATCAGAAGTAAGAAACCAGGAATTTGCGTACCCTTTGTTAGTATTTTCCGCCTCTTGCTGCATAACTTCGAGAATTCGCTTGCAGGCATTAGTGCAATTTTCCGGGTTTCCATAAATGGTAATTGCTTTCTCCAGCGACCCCACGTTTTCCTTCCGATGGACATCCACTCTGCCAAGGTAAATTCAAAATAAAACACCCCTTTCGTGGAAAAGTGAATTTAAGTTGATTTTTACCGTGCTCTAGTCTGTTGGGTAATCTGTCTGATCGTACCACCTTGCCGTCCAATAATCGCTCCAACCATTTCGCTAGCAACGAGTAACCTGCAAGTAACAAAAAATGATTTCATATTAGGAGAAACAGAGTTCTCTGGGAGTGGAACAAAGTCCTTACCGCAGAGGGAAATCTGGCTGACGCTGGCCGGGTTGTGGACCCCCAGGCAAAGTCATGGCCTGGGCAGAAGTTCCCGTGCGCGGACCTCCGCGTGGACGGGCACCGCCACGCCTGCTGTCCATGGCAAGTTCAACACTCAGGGTCTCTCCTTCCAAGTGGTAGCCGTTCAGCTGCGCAACTGCCCTGTTTGTGATGAAATGGAAAATAAATTTAAGACACACATGAATAATGAATGATGTTTGATGATGGGGATGGAAGATTGCTGATTGTTAATAGGAATATGAGGATCGTGGGAAAAGATGCGCTCTCCACAGTCGCAACTACGCTTGCGTGAATCGCACTATGTTTTTTTCTTTTTAATTTTGACATTATTATTTTTGACACTCGTTTCTGTTACGACAGATACTTGTTTGTCAGTAGGGTCGCTTGAAATGGCTGCCTAACGAGCAAGGAATTTCAACTTCATTTCTTTAATGAATGCTACTTTTTTTTAGAGTCCCAGATTTTCTTTCTGCTTTTTAGTTATCACTTTTCTGATGCGTTAGTTGCTTATCACTGGTTCCGGAGTTACATTTCACTTATAAACATGAAAACAACAAAATCTTTTCTTATCAGACAAAAATATGCAATGAACTTATCACTTAAATACAGCTTGAAACTAGTTTCATACCGTTCTGCTTCTTCAGCGTTCTCGTAGACAACTTCCACCGTCTGCAACCCCGAGGATTCGTCACGAGCTGCTCCGGGGACTTTGTCGTACTTGATGACGGATCCGAGTGGCGTCAGTGTGCGTTCCAGATCTTCAAGTCGCACATGAGGTGGTACATTACTTATATACACCGTGCGTGACAGCAATCTACAAGGGGGAAAAAACGTGACAACAATGAAGGACAACTGTTTTCAAATTTCACTTGCAAATTTTTATTGAACGTCCTACGTACGCATAAGTCAATTACATAACGGCAACCCACATTTGACATAGATCGTCTTAAGGAATCATGATTAATCTATGTTACTACGCAAACAGTGCTGAAAAACTAATTGCAGCGGTCGCAGGGTACACGCTGTGGCTACGCTGATAGGCCGAGGCAAGTCTCAAATCAGCGTCGGCTTTTTCTTCGTCTCGTTCGGTACTTTTCACAACATGTAATATTATTTAACCACGATAACGTTTATAAATCAAATAAGCAATTATAACCCTGGCTCTCAAGGATTTTCTTTGTAGTTTTGGTGTGTACGAACTCAGGAAAATCTGGAGAAGTGTCTGAACAACCAGTCTATAATAAATAAGTTACGCATTATGCAGTGTTTCAGGCAATATTACTGGTGGCTCTAAAACCGAATGAAGGGTTCCAGACAAATAAAACGCCATATTCGCTCCGCAGTCTAGTCGACTCAGCAAGTGGCGTATTTACTGCTGAACAGCAAATGCGCCAATAATAAACATATTTAGATTTTAATTTAAGATAAAACTCCTGTACGACAATATTCCACTCACCTGAAACCTGTGTGACACTGTATTGGTGCGCATATAAGACGTGAACGGAAAATATCTGAAGATTACAAAAACAAATCACTCTAAGCAAGAGAGTTTACGTCTGACGTGTACTGAAACTCATGGCGTATTGGCAACTGCGAAAAAGCGCCCAGCGGACTCTACTCGTTTCGAAACCTATGACGCCATCGACTATGATGCAACCGAAAATCCCCAAGTCCTGTTGGCTGCAGCACTCGAGCCTCTTACGCCATCACTCCGTAATGACTCTTTGAGAGAAGCTAATTGGTCATTTCGGCAAGAGGCGGGACTCGATAATGGTCCAGGGACCCACCCCTTTTGGCGCCAAATTTGCTATTTTTGAAGTCTCCTTTTTGCACACAACTGGAAACTGAATCTGTATGAATCCTGACACCCATTACAGTTCGTCCCGAGGAAACTTCATTTGTGCTTACTGAAGAGAGTTCGGGGACAATTTAACTGTGGCCAAAATTAGGTGTTGTCTTCACTGTGCCCTCGTTTGTAGCCTTATGCTTGGAATCGTGCACCCCTTGAAAATGTAAAAATATACCCATAGGTTTTTTGTAGATTGCTTAAAACATTCGTCAGGAATCCATGGCGTCTGCTGTGCACACACTTAATGGGATTTTCAGGAATTCTACGCAGAAAAATAACTGCATCTAATAACCAAAATAAACACAGACGTAACGCAAATGAGATTACCTACTCCCGCAAAATATTACCCCCTTAACTTGGACGAATATTCATATGGTTTCACAGCGAATACATAGTAATAGAACAGAGTAATTCTGCCAGTTAGGACTGTTTTGACGGAGCTTCATTAATATCTTAATGAATTTGAACATCCGCAGTTTTCTCTAACATATCTGGATAGTTTTATCAGCAAAAACCAATCGTATAGGAAGCTGACCAGACTTTCCCACGGTCTCAGAACGAAGATTCTCGGAAATGCAAAGAAATCTAACTTAATAACTTAATATTTTACTAGAACTACGACCTAGCTTTTCCCAAATCTGTAGTAAAAACATTTTAGATTCAGACGGTCCCCACAAATGAGCCGCTGAATCAATAAATAAGCAATCGATTGTAAGCCGTTTGAAAACTGGCTTACGACGTATCGATTCCGGTTAAATCAACTGACGTCAGAGAAAACGTGAAATTATGGCCTTATTAATTCTGAAATTTCACAGAAAAGGGTTTGGTTTCTTGTTTGACGCAAAGGTAAACTTCATTCAAGTGAAAACCAATTCTCAGAATCGTCCCAACTAATAGCGAAGGGGACGATCATCTCAACTTCGGCGTTCATTTCAAGTTCAACTCATGACATTGTTTGAAATCGAGTTTGCGTCGTAACTTAAGTTGAATTATTTGAAAAAATGTGGGGTCTTTTTGAGGGCCACACACAAAAGAAAAGAGGCCCAACGGCGCGTAAAACCGCCGGGTACCACCGAAACATGTTTGAGCAATTTGCCTCAAGGGCTTCAAGCTTTGCACGATAGACTTTGACTAAATCCCTACAACTGTTCTGGACCAATTGAACATTTCAGTACTCAGGGTACTATTCAATTGTTTGCAGTAAGTTCCGACTCCAAACGTGCGCGCTTTCAAATACGGTTCACCAAGTGCTGCAACCAGCCGAAAAGCTACGGGAGTCCGCTAATAGGTGGCGCTGTTTGGTATCATAAAATGGCCGACGCTTCAAGCAAAATGGCGTCTGTTGACCCCGATTAGAGAATTTTTGAATAACTCCCCGGGGTTTGCTTTAATCACCTCTATAAGATCACATTTTCTGTAGCTAAATTCTCTAATTACGCAAGGTGTTAGTTTAGTTTATGATAATTTATTGGAAATACAGAGTTAATGACAAAACTGAATGGGAATACGCGATCTTTCTCTCCTTTTCTTTCATAGTTTTCACTGGCCAAGTGAACGGGAGAAAAATGAAACCGAGATGAAAACGAATTCCGAAAAGGCTAAGATGTTTACTACGCAGTTTGTGGAGCGTTGCCATGCCGATAAGGCCTAAGGGTGTGTTAACGATAATAGCCTGAAACAACTACATAAAGGGTCCACAAAGTTCACAAACAAGTCACCAGGACCCAAAATTTGTTTCTGCTTGTCTTGAAGAGAGCGCCGGGATAATACTTAATATTTTGCTCGGAATCTAGGGTTTGAATGAAACTGTAATACACCCGCAGTGGCTCTTAGCGCGTTACATTATTTTCACAAGTAAAAGTGGAAACAAACGACAAACGGAAATTGAGAGTTTAAAAGAAATGGCGGGAAAAGGAAAAGCACAAGACGAGGGGTGGTAAATGCGACCCTTGCTCGAAATCAGCTGCCGACTAGGGCATAGGCATAGAAAAGTCATGGAAACGGGGGAGAAGCCTTGATAAATACTAGTAGAAGACCGACAGACGGGGGATAAGGCTGCTCTCCTCTAGGCCTTTATAGATCTAGATACCATAATCGCACATCGTGGCAGTTTCATAGTGACGAAATTAATGTATAACTAGTGCATAGCAGCATATCTTTTGTAACTGGCGTTTTGCTTGTTCTATTACCAGTTTGCTCCGGTTAACTAGTTCTGTGTCCCTACAAGAAAAATGCTAGACCTGGCTCCGTGTTGCTATGCAATGAGAGCCTAGATGGGACGCGGGGTGTCATGGGAGGGTGGCCGCGCGTTCAAGCCTAGAGGGTGGGGCAGTATACAGTGCACAACAGCTTACATCGATATAAAACCTCATGAAACTATCTAAGTACGATATACAGAATTAGATAAAGTATGCTGCAGTTTACAGTGCTGCAGACTATACAAGTGGGGAGGGGGGATAACTAGTCGATACCCAGAAACAATACGTAAATACCCATTTGGCCATAGTTAGACTATTGGCATTTTGTGCAACTTATGGGAATTTATGATTACGCAACCCGAAAATGAAACACCAATGCGAGCTGTTACTATAATTTCCGTTCCTAGAATTTAAACGGACGCCTTTCTGTTATGCAAAAAAAAACAAACAAACAGGAAGTTGTCTCAATTTGAAAATGAGGGAAAAAATTAAACGTTGTAGAGTTATTATTGCATTCCTCCACTTCCATGCTTTATGAAAGTCGATAAAGGCTTACAAGAAATTTTAATCAGAAACTTACCCTCTCTTTCCACCGCCTGCAACCGAAGGTTCCACGACCAGCGTCGA
Organism: Eulimnadia texana; assembly: GCA_002872375.1. Classification (NCBI taxonomy): domain Eukaryota; kingdom Metazoa; phylum Arthropoda; class Branchiopoda; order Diplostraca; family Limnadiidae; genus Eulimnadia; species Eulimnadia texana. The sequence continues at coordinate 19,083,044 of NKDA01000001.1, forward strand.
TCCCATGAAACTGTAACCTGTCATTAAAAAGTCAACCACTTTACTTTGTTGCTCTATGGCTACATTGAAAGACAACTGGAAAAAGCACCATCAGTGATGGACAAATGGGCTGGATGACCGTTTCAACTTAAGTATTAATCGTCTAGTCTGTACAAGCACACGCTACACGTTGCCGGGTACCCGAACCACGTGGATTTCCTGGTCACGTGGCTGTCTCATGATCACTTCATACCTCGGTCTTTTACAATTCTTCGACGTAGTGACTTGGTAAACAATTCTATTGCGTTACTATGTAATATGAAAACATCCGCGATTCATGTGGTCGGGACCGATGTAATTAGCATAACTTCTCCAATGAGCAAACCGCATTGGCATTTCCGATCTCTGCTCAAGCAAAAAATGGTGTAATGTTAATCTCGCACAGAAACTTGCGGACCCACGACCTCCTTCATTTAAAAATGTACCCTCACTTCACCCTTTCAGTTTTTAAAATACAACTAACGAACTGTTAGAACAAATTCAACTCTGTGAAGCCTACGCAATCCGGCACCACGATCAACTACGTTTGGTGAAGATTTACATCAAGAACGTGACGGAAGCAAAGGTAACGTTTTCTATGGGGTATTCAGAACCAACGTGTTGTGCAATGGGTGAGTCAGAAACACGTGCGCAAAAAGCAAGTTGCACTTCTCTGCGATCTCAAGTACGAAGGCTAGTTACACGGGGATTCGATTGAGCAAGTGCATTTTTCATCGAATTCCGTACACCCACGTTTAAACGCTTTTACAACCCTTTGCGAAACTGAACTGTTCTAAATTTTGGTTGCTTTTAAATTATGACGTTGAAATATGTTACCAAAGAGGGAACTTTTGCTTTAAATAAATAATGACCCTTGTCATCTTTTTACGAGTGTGTGAAGTTAGAGAATCGATGGAAGGTTGACAACTTACCATTGAGTTTTTCGATGGCCTGTTCAATGGTGGTCTGTTCGGGGCAATCAATAAAGGCGTATCCTCCTCGTTTGACCAGCACGGATGTGACACTAAGCCCTTGCTCCTGAAGCAACTGCCGAAGCCCAGCTTCGTTTGCTTCTGCCGGTAGGTTACCCACGTACAACTTGCTCATTTCTTTGAATTTTTCTGTTCCTTTGGAAATTCAATATACTGCACCACCTAAGTTTCCCGAATCTGAGCCTGTAAAAGCGAACAAAAAAATTACATGTATAAAGCGAACTCCTTTTGACCTTAACGTCATAGTGTAATATGTCTAAGAATGATGGAGACCAATCAATAATCATACAAAGTTGAAACATGTACCAAACAAACACGCCGGTCCTACAACTCGTGCAACACTTAGTTTACTACATTAGCCGGGCACAGCTTTGCCTCCTTTGATTCACCCAATCGCACGATAGGTGGCACTGCTATCGCATAAGAAACCTGCACACCCCGCCCATTTCCCTGGTCTAGGACGCCATTCTGGGCTCTTCTGCAACCAGATCCCACTGCTCATTGGCTTTGAACTACCAACGTGACCGGAAATCGGACTCCACCTCTTCCTGATGATTGGATGGAAGCTAGCTTATTCCGCCGGAGGGTTTTACCGTGCAACCAAGCCAATGAGGTGCAATACCTGCATACCTTCTTCCCCAATTCTTCTGAAATTTCCTTTTTGGCGGGAAATAAATTTTTGAATAGGAGAGCTACTCAATTTCGAGAAAAAAAAATTAAAAAAAGGTAGCCAACTTAGTGACACGCCTCTTCGCATAGCGATCTTCAAAATAATACGCAGAAGCTTTTTCTGAATTTTAGAATAAAACTGCATGCATTGAATATTTCAATGTAAATGCATAAGCATAACTATGTATTCCAAATTAGCGTTATTGTTACATGCACAGAAATATTTAATTTTATTCCATCTGTTATATTCTCTCTTTGGACCGGCGGTTACGCGGACTTGGAAATCTCAGACTAACCTCAACGCTATAACATTAATTAATACTTCAGTCATTGGTACTAACAAATAATTAACATTTTTACGTAACTCAACTAGTATGATACCACAAACACCGAAAATAATCGTTAGATGGATCATTAATTAGACGATGTAATAAGGAACTGGAAGATGTTAAAAGTGCTCGAATGCAAATTGTCTCTGGTAATCGTACGGTAATCCCTACTGTAACCAGAACTAGTATTAATAACTCGAATAAACATCACACTTATAAACAACTCACGAACACGCCCGTAAATTATTGCAAAAATGATTTCCATGTTACTTATGGAACAAGTATTTCAGGCAGTATTTAACTAACTTAAGTACTCTGAGGGCAATACAAGGATCTTAATCCCGCCTACTTTCCACCACTCGTTGAAGATCCGCCGAGAGAATCAAAGTTCCCTGGATGGATGAAGAGAATCGCCTTGTTGGATTCTGTGTCTTGATATGCAAATGACAAGTTTTGGGGGTTAATATTCTTGGAAGAATCCTGCAAGGTGCAGCTATAGGCAAGTATACGAGTTATCCAGCAAGAAAAAAAAACAACCGGTCATCTTGATATATAGAGAAAGTTTGACTTGTTGGTGTGCCTGGGTATATAAGGCGGGTGGACAGGTAGAAAAATGCCTAGGTCCACTAACAAAAGAAAGCCGCGTTATTTTTTAATGATCCTCGTCACCCAGAAAATCCCCAGCCTTCCTTCTTGTTTCTCTCTCAACCATTACGAAACTTGCTTACTGATTGACCTCGTGATCATCGAAGATATGATGTGTACTATATCTATGTATAAATGTCACGCCATAGGCGAATAAAATCAAATGAAGAGAAGCTATCTGCGAACAGAACGTACTGCAGATCAGAACGATTTGGCGCATAACGTTCTAGCCTTTCAGTGGAGAACTTCAGGGATGTATGTACAACGTACTTTGAGTCTTGGAAATATCGCTAGAACCTTTCAGTTCCTATGTCCAACAAGGCTGAGTACCATCATGTGAACACATTTATACATGAAACATCCATGACGAATCATTCAAAGGATCGAGTAGAACCCCTAGCTTCAGAAATTTCCTTCCAGCCTTTGGTATCCTTCATGATTTGATCCAAAGTGTCAATTTGCCAACTAAACTATCGAAGTACTTTATTAATATCACGGTACTACAAGTAAACGGAGCGCGAAAATGATTTGAATACCGAAGCATGAGCTAAATAAACATTTTACAACGCATCTTGAAAGGCGATTACAGTTCTTAACAATCCACTAGATTTGGGTTCTGTCTTCTGGATTAAGCAGGATGTCTTGGTTAATGGAGAACGTCTTCAGCATTCAAGAATATCAGCTACTAATTTCTTTCGCATATGATGGATCCTCAAGATGGAGATCATAAAGAACTTACTTAGATGCAATATAAGATAATTACGAAAAGCGGTATCGGGATCCCACAAGACTCGGATACGAGTGACTTGACGATCCTAAAGAATCCTGAAACAAAAAGACAAGCTCATGGCCTACACTAACTGGAAAAGACCCTAAAAGAGAATTATGGGTTTAGGAATATGGATATATTGCCAGGAAGTACAGTTTTTCCTAGGATAAGATATGTCTTCATTCTTAAGCGCGTTTGGGTCTTGTGACAAGCTTAGGAGACATCCTGACACAGGATTTGACTGGGTCCATATCCATTTGTTCCATAGAGAACGACCTACACAGACTCGTATCGATCTTTCTAACTGGAATTCTTCCAGAACAATCGAGGATCAAACACGGAAAGAAAACTGGAGATCCTCAGTTGGGATGGTGATTCTGGGCAATAACAGCTTTGCAAAATTGTACAAGTAGTTGAGGGGTCATCCAAATCATGATTATCGCAACGAATGACCCAGAACTTTTAAGACCTAAACGTTCTGCATGATCCTGTAGCAGTTTTGGAACATACTCGAATGCTCAAAGCTCCACAAGGATCCCTAAATGTACACTCAAGACTTACTACAGAATTCAAAGATTCTTCCTTATAGGCCCTAGATTCAAAGGGGTCTTCTCCACAAGAGGTTTATCTGATGTGACAGACTTTTACAAATTCAAAACTGCAGGAGGTTCTGTTAGTAAGAAATGTTACCAAAAACCTACAGCGAAGGATCTAGAGGTTATCACTCCATTCCGTTTTACCATATGAATGGGTGACCTTACTTGAACTTTCAATATCTTGACAGCTTTTACAAATCAATGGCATTTTGGATGAACCTTCCAGACTCCCGAAACCAACTAAAAAAAAAACTCCTATGACTCTCTGTTCCATCATTCCAGCCTACAGTAGAGATTCGCGTTAAGGGAGAATACAGTTTTTGGATTCAGTTCATTCATTAGTGCCGAATTTGGGTTAGAATTTGTGAATGACGGCCGCCATGTCAAGACGCCAACTTCGCGTGTGACAAACAAAATGGCGGTTCGTGGACGCCTCGTGTCCCTCACTTCATACTCCGTAATCAGGCAATTTCACCTGAATATCGATAAATTTTCCAATTTATTCAGCAGAAGTCATAGACTCCACAAGCAGAATGCTGATTTACAACTTTAGTGTACCATTTTAGTCAACTCAGTCGATTGCAAACGCCATCAGCGAAACTTCATGATTCTTTACGACCGTTTACTTAACTCAATTCTTTAAATAACAAAAATCTCAATACTTAAAGAAGATATATCTGTCTATTGAGTAACTTTTAACAGAAGAAGCGTGCGCAAAATCTTCAGGCGGCCATTTTGAAACCAAAATGGCGGACGTTGGCGTCGCTCTTTGAAATCGCGCATGCTCCTTTGGCTAGCACTTTACAACAAAGTTACTACTTGATCTTTAAATACTGTACTAAAATATTATAACTTATCATCAACATTTACAACAGAACTTTTATATCCACTAGGCATAGCCATCTCAAATTTCTGAGCTTTTTGGCAGAAAAATCCCTTGAAACAGTACTTTACTTCTAAGATTTCTGCTTATACGAAGATTTCTTAAGAATCCTGAATTCTTTACACAAATCTTAAAAGACGCGGACGGGTAAATTACCAGCGAAACAATTTTTCAGGAGGCGCATAAAACGCCCGGGGCTTTAACGGAAAACAAAATGGCGGGCCTCCGCTTTGCTTTTGCTTGAACCCTTTCATTTTTTACGCTCAATTTTTTTCCATCCTGCTTTAAAGAAACTTCAATTCAGATGTTACCTACGCCTCATAGCTGGCCCCCCAAAAAAAGATCAACAATAGCCTCCGCATCTATCGTCCAAGATGTGAGGGAAAAAAGACTTTCCCAGAGAAAATTTAATGAATGAATTTGGTCAGAACATCCAAAAGCTATTGGACAAACACTTACTTACAGTTACACAGTTAAAATTAAGATTTCTTATTTCGTCATGAAAGCGATCAGTTCAAAAGCCTACCAGAACGTAGATTTAGATTAGTTATTCCTCGGATCTTAAAACTGAATTATTAAAACAGCACTGGTGGAACTGCGGAAAACTTCAGTACAACATCACCGTACCAAAATAAGTACTGACTAGGCCTACAAGCGCAAAGGCCTATCTGAATACGAAGGTCCCTCTCAATTTTGGACCTCCAGGCAAAAGCTCCCCTCCGTTTCTTAGGCCTATAGGCCTACGTGAGGGACCAGCTGACCCCTATTTTACCCTCTTTTCTCCCTCTTCCTCTGTTTTATCAAGCCTCTATCTGTTCCACAGTATCCTTGGAAAAAAATGCTTGGCCTATTTAGAATGCCGTGAGACCAAAACAGAAGCTGGTCAGGAATGCGATTCAAACTAGGATTCCTAAAAATAAGGATATTCCCTCGTCATGGGAAAATCCCGCGTGTTCCCTGAATGTTTAAAACACAGCCATAGAATTTTGGATGAGATTTCACCAATTTGTCGCGAAAAAATGGACTTTCACGGGGAAAAATCGTTCTCACGGATCCGTGAACGTGAAAACCTGAAGCGGGGGCGTTAGAATTAGTCTTTCTTTTCACGGGTTTCCTTTTTTCACGTTTCCCTTGAAAGTTTCCATCATATGTGATATGCTACACTGAGAATAATGATTATCAGAGCACAGCACGGGATAGAAACTACGAGTCAGGTCATATAGGTCTGCAGTCAGTATTCGGGTCCTATTCCAGGTATGCTGGAACTAGGAACGGGCCCTGTATCAATGTGGGGCCCTAAAAGTTAACGTGGCATCCGAAATGCTTAAAGGGTGGAGTAAAAGGGAGCACTTTTTAAATATAATTGACATATAACTTAATATACACAGTCTGAAAGACGTAAACAGTCATTAACAACTAAATTAAATGCATGTACGAGCATAATTGTCCATCGATTAAAAATTGTAAAGTGGCTGAAACTATTTATCATTTTTCAGTTGTTAACGTTTAATGAAATCAAACAGAACAGCACTCTTATATAATAATATTCTATAATTCAACAATATAAAAATAATAATGAATGATAAAATTATTTATATTTGAACATCAACGTGAGCAAATTATTAAATGTTTGGTGGAGTGCTGTTTACCCCCAACCTTGCTTGAGAAGATTCGCGCGTGCGCCACTATCACGTACGACCACGAGGCCATCAGAGATTTTCCGCGCACTTTTGTTATGTTTACTGCACGGAATCGGCGTTTTGAACAGACCAAAGTTGGTTGGAAACTCTAGAATATTGTTGAGAAATGTAACCTTTGATCGTGGTTGAAGAAGGAATTGGTAAGTTATTCATATGTTCACTGGTAAGCCTAGTATGGTGATTGTTTATGTACATTATACATATTGTAACTCGGATACCGTCTATCTGAATTTTACAGTACCGCGTTAAGCTACAAGGAAACCAGTGCTTTCATAAAAACTGCTGCTAAACTGATAATGCTGGTATGTTATACTGATGGCTTTAATTCGGGGATAGTGCTTCTCGCACTTTAACAGGACAGCACTCAGTGTTGGTATTGCAAGTTAGTTGCAGGAGTGGAGTTCGAAAACATTGAAGCAGTAACTTGATAACAATCTCACAGCATTCCTACCCACACTACGCACTTATGCCTTTATTTCATAATCCCGGATCCGCAATGCATACAAATGTACACGATATCACCGGGGATGTACAGCTGAAGACGTGCAGTCCATGGATCACCAGAACTAATTTTTTCCTTCCAAAGGTGTGCACATGATAAATTCCTGACATTTCTTTAGTCTACTCATATTGTCATTTTAGAATGTTTGAACCTGTAATCATAGGACGCAGCAGTGTAAAGATAACCGAAAGCTTCGGCTTTGTCGTGAACTGTTAAGAGGTACAAAGCTTTGCGAAATAATATCAGCACACTATATGACGGCATTTTGTGTCTTTGAAGGTTTTCTGATGCTTGCTACGTAGGAACACGAATTCGTCGAACATTTTTCGAATTGGTTAGTTCATTTGCCTTATTGAATCCTGTTTCACTAACTACTTTCAATTCTCTTTAGCAGGGACGTCCGGTCTAAGCAGTGGACTACTGGATAATATCTCAGAAGAAGCTAGTCCTTTCGCCGTTCTCTATGAAACGGACAGCGACCTACCTGACTCTTGCCGATCATAGGTTTCAAAAGTCTCGTCTAAACGATTAAAATTCTTAGACCTTCCCCAAGCCTTCTTGCACGTTCTTCTCTGTATTTAGCATTTTAAATCGGGTTTCCGATGGCTTACAGGATTTTGCTACTGACTGATGAATTGTGCGTTACAAAAAGAGCAAAGGAGATTCAAGATACAAGACTAACGAAGCCCGGAGAACAACTAAGTTACCGCTCAATTCGACAATTTCTCGAGTGCCAAGTTGTCTTACCATTGAGCTTTCCAGTCTGTCAACAATACACCAACATTTTTGGCGATTATCATTTCTATCTTCATAGTATTTTTAGGTCCCAGTTCGATTTTAGAGTTGGGTGTAGGTGTAGGAGGGAATAGGGCGCGATCATACCCACATAACTTTCACAGATTACGACATTCAAGGATCGTTACTTTCACGGGTGCGGAATTTCATAGATTATTATTTTAACAGATTTTTAACGGTTTCCGAGAAAATATTTTAAATCCGTGAAAAAAAACTTTCACGGTTTGATACCAGTTTTCCGAGAAAGTGTCTTTATTTCGCGACAGTGTAGGTTGGTATGAGAATCGGACAACTCGGGTTGATTAGGTTTCTCGAGGACTTGTTTGATAACATTCCATTCCTTGTTGGGTGCTACCCCATGTGTGAGAAAATGTGCTGCCCGTCTTAGAGTATGACATAACTTTTCTGCGCCTTATATCCTGAACTGATAAAACTTCTCAATCTTGTTTACGAAAGTGACCTTCTATTTTCATATCTCTTATTAGTAAATTACAAATATTTCGAAATGTCGTCCAACTGCGTCGTCTTGCACGTTGTGCAGTAAACATCACTGGGCAACGCCCTATGCTGTCCTCTAGCGACAACCTCCAAGAACCAAAGACAAAACGAGTTTTAGCTTTTCTCACTAGGTGGCAATGCTGAACATGGTCAAACTACACAGCCAAATCTCGCAAGTCCCTGAATGTTTGTGCATACACATCATAGCAAACCTTGGGAAAATGTTATCACCAACATGGGACCAACTTCGTACAATGAACGAAGATTAATGAACCACTTAAACTCCGAGGCTTTTTATCTTGTGGTTCCAGAGAGCATAAAACTTATTTTCAAAACTGATGTTTGGGGTTTTCCTTAATAAGCGTGTGAAAGACAAAAAGTCTCTGAAACCATAAAACCCTGAAAGATGAATAAACACAGGCTTATTCACCCGTATGTCCATTTACGTATCATCAAAAAACGCATTAAACCAGAAGCTGCTTCCATTGATCCCGCCTTGTGTATCCTATCCATATGATTACATGCAATTAATGTCCGTAAACCCACGGTGCAATTCTGCCGAGATATTTAATTGTCCACAGTAGCAATTTCAGCAAATTGAACCCAGGGATTTTAGGAAACCGCATGCTTATAAGTTGGGATACAGGCCACTAGAAATAGGAAAGTTAGTTATTAGTTCAAAAGAGAATATAACAGATGTTCGCAACACCAAAGTTGCAGACTACCATGATTATTAGAAAAGAAAATTATTGTCATTAGAGTGTTAAGCCGTTTCTTTATCAGAAACTCGTCAAAAGATTCCGCTACGGAGTTTTCCTCTAATTAAAATGCACATTTTTACAGCTTTGCAAATCCCCTGAACACGCAAAAGATATTTTCCGTCAACTTGAAGTTTTTCTTTTGAATTTGAGGAAAAACCATCGGTAATGCTTGGCTTCCCCGAATAAATGCAAACGTCAGTACTCGTCAAAAATTTAATTCCCCACAAAAAATTCAATTTTGCAGTTTTGCTAGTTCATCGTTGGCAATGGGACTGGAAAACAGTCATCCCAAAAACTGTCTTAACATACTTCAACCACGCAAATCAGTCCACACACACTACTGAACCGAAATTTAGTACAAATCTTCAAAATATTTGAACTTTGGTTTATTGGCTTTACCTTCCTCAAAACGTTTCGGTAAAGAGGACAGGATTTGTCGATGAAGGACAAGGGAATTCAAACATGGAGGATAAAATTGTTTGGCGGTCTTATGAGGAAGCCATCTGTCCGTGTGCTTCAGTCGCGTTGTGGTGGTTTTCTAGCTCGGCTGTGCTGTTTCGACGCTAAGAATCCAGCCAACTTTAAGTTCATTTAACACATACTACCTAATTTCCAGGAACTGAAAGGTCAATTAAGTGCTCAACGGCTAATCAAGGTAGGTACGTCACTTAGGAACAGCTAGTTAGTTCTTCAGAACTTAGGCTGACAGTCTTCCTAGGTCAAACAGGCATTTTATATACGTTTATGCTTTCTCGAAAGTACTTTTCCAGCTTCATAGGCTTAGAAATTTGTATGGATCTTAGAATTTGTTTACGGTCACAAGTTAGGCGTCTGTTCTGTTACACCTAATTAAGGCCATTGACATCAACGATGCATAAGATTTTGTTTGGGAACATGAGAAAGAGATACTTACTCTGGCGTGAAAACGAACCATGCAGGAAAATGTTAGTCTTAATTACTCGGGTTATGTCTTAAGCCCCGAAAAGCTCTACAAAGTCTCCATTTTAACATTGTTCAGTTCCATAGAGACACACGTACCGAGAAGACGTATAACTTGAGACATTCGCATTTGAAGTTGAGTTAATATCGATAGGTAAGACATTCCAACGCTTGGTTAACTTCCCACTAGTTATTAAAACCGAGGAAGACTTTTTAACCACAAAGCCATTCTTTGTTTGAAATCTTATGGGAGAAGTTGAAAAACGGCTTAAGTGGCCATTGACCAAAATTTCTGAACTCGGCTCGCTCAGTAAGCGTGCAGTATGTTCTCTACCAGAAAGTCATTCAACCTTATACATTTCCCCACACACTTTTCTAATAAGATTTTTTCTCATTTGGTATTCAGGAAGCAAACAGGAAGCATCCAGAATGTCTCGATGTGGATGGCTATTGTCCATCGTACTTTGTGCTGCCGCTTCTATCTCAGCTACTCAGTGCCCTTGGTCCCAGAGTGTTCCCAAACTGCGAGGATCCTGTTTTTGCACGAGGAACCCAGTTCAGGAACTGACTATTCAGTGTTCACAAGTGGATTTTGCTACACTGCTGCAAGCGTTTCAAGATTTTACACTCACCGAGACGATTGACCTACTGTACGTCCACAATACTACCATCCCCACGCTGGGAGACGATTCTTTTACTGGCTTAAAAATCAACAATATTCAGATTTCGCAGTGCGACATTGAGACCATTGCTCCAGGAGCATTCATCGGGCTAGAAGATACTCTAAAAAGTCTTAACCTTCAAGAGAACCGACTGAAAGAAGTCCCCGTTCAGGCTTTGAAACCCCTTTCATCTCTAGGACTTCTCGACTTCTCTACGAATCGAATCAACTACATCCCCAACAATGCTTTCAGTAGTTTGAAACTGACTACTCTGAAGCTAGCAAACAATAACGTAACTCTGGCTGACAACGCACTTCGCGGCTTGGAAAACTCGCTTAAGAATCTTAACTTGAAGAACGCAGGCTTTGAGGGAGTGCCGTTCGCTATAAGGAAGCTGTCAGCGCTAACCTTCCTCGACTTGGCTCAAAACAACATTCGAGAGATCGATGAGGGTATCTTCAAGAATCTAGACTCCCTAGCAGCCCTCAATCTAGAAAGAAATGCTATCGAGAAACTAGAAGAAAACGTGTTCCGCGACGTCAGTGATACGCTTAGTTCCATTAGCTTGCTGAGTAACTATCTCAAGGAATTCCCCACGGAAGCCCTATCAGTTCTGGGAAAACTCCGAGTAAGTTAACTTTTGCTCTGTAGTACAGTCAGGTGGCTTAGAAACATTCCAGCTTAAAGGCATCTATTGTGTCAGTGTGTTATAAAAAGAAATACCGTTTAGTTCGTAATAAAGTTTTCTAGGGCTAACTGTTACCCATTCAGAGCGAAAACTGCTACATTATTACTCTATAACTCTTCTTTAAGCGTCTCTTCTGCAGTTTTTTTTGGCTCAAGGGTTAAACGGTACAAAAAGTACGAATGGGTTCTTTACAGAACGTTTAACATTACCCATTGATACATGTTAGTGGATCACGAGAGTCACGCTCTCGAGAAGCTTGTTTATTACGGTAAAGAAAATAGAAAAAGAGGAAAGAGGACAACTGGTAAAATTGTAATATTCAAAAGTGTCGCAGCAATTCGCATGCACCGTATTTCAAACCGTGGATATCTAAATGAGTACTGAATGAATAGGTCCATTAACTGATTCTTTGTCAGTGTTTGGGTAACATGTACTGACTTAACGGTTTGGCAAGAAGTTAAGGCAGATGGTCACAGCGTTCAATTCGGTCCTTGTAATCACGGCGCCATTAATACTTCGAATCAAGTGACGCGAATTGATGTATCGTCAAGTCATATTTCAAACTAAAGCCGACAAGACGCAAGCAAAAATGAATTTAATGAGATGTCCTTGTTGATTCCTAGGTCCTCGATATAGGTTTTAATTTCATCGAGGAGATCCCCAGTGCCGCCTTCGAGAAACTGGAAAGCCTTTCTTTGCTAGCAGTGGATGGAAATCCTTTGAAAATTCTCCCGGAAGAAACCTTGAAACATCTTAAAAATTCACTTCGGGGTCTAAGTTTTGGTGGAAAGAATTTTCGCTGCGACTGCCAGATTCGTTGGATTGTTGACTGGATAAGAGAAAACGACCTACAAGTAACAAGCAGAGAGAGCAGTCCTCAGTTCTGCGGCTATCCGAATTCAATGCAAAGTGTTGATCTGAACGATGTTTTTCCCGAAGACCTGGTCTGCGAAGACGACTCGCTGTACGCCAATTCCACTACCGAGATGGACAGAAGTTCAACAACAGTCCTGACATCTACAGTAGACGCAAGTTCTACTCCAAGTATCACTACTCGTATGGATCAGATTGATAGTAATGAAGATGAACTTGACGTGGCCGACATCATGTCTGTTTTGACTACAGCGGCTCAAGAGACCTTAACGAGCAAACCTACTACGAAGGAGACAACAACAACCCCTACTACCGAATCTTCATCAACAGTGGAACTGCACGAGTCGGAGGAAACCTATAAGCAACAGCCGAGTTTTACTGAGCCTACAAGACCTTCGTCGAAGAATCCTCTGTATCCTACTGACCAAAGAAACAGACCAGATAACTATGTACCACCATTCAATCCGTTGCAGTCGACCATGGGGAACAATTACGACTCTGCCACTTACAACTTGGATACAAACTACAGGAGCCCTGAGTTTGATTCGAGAGAACTGACTATGCTCAATTTTCGAAATGTTTTCATCAAGGATGCTTACAGACAGGATTCCTCTGTTGTCATTCACTGGGATTCGGAAAACCCTAACATACTTGGCTTTCGAGTGGTGTACAGGCTTTTTGGCGAGAGCTTTTTCCAGCCTGGACCGCCACTAGAACCAACTGAAAGGGAATTCAAAATAAAAAATGTTCCCTATGATGTAAGTGTTTGTTCGTATACAATTTTTTAAGGTTTCTCGAAATAGGGAACCCTATTGTATTAATAAAGGTGTGGAGTACCGTTCAACGGTGAAAATTTCCTCCTTTTCTAGTCTGATTCCTTTCGCAAGCTTCGTTCAAAAACTAACTGTTGCACGATTGTGAAACAGTCCGTGATTTTTTTTTGCGTTAGATTGACAGTGCATCTCTCGTGTCATAATGTCTGAACTATATTCACGCTCCAGAGACTTCAGACCCGCTATACTTTACACTTGCTCAGTTGCCTTTTCAACTTTATGTGCAATTTCTGTTATAATTGAATGGGAATTTGGATCCTTCACAAACAATCGGTCGTGTTCCCATTCGAACCTTTGTAGTCTTTCAGTAATAGCACCGTAACTTTTTATACGTGCCAATTTTTTACATGCTTTTTTCTTCCAGTAGTTCAGAAATGCTAATTATTTCACATGAACATTACAGGAAAACGTTATTGTGTGTGTCGTTTCTCTGGAAGACGGTCCTATAACTCCAGAAAACGTGCCATATCACCAATGCAGAGAAATCCGTACGGAAGGATCCACATCTTTGCACATGGACAAGATCATCATGTTTGCCAGCGCTGCCATCTGCGGCACGGTTCTTTTTGCAGTAGTCATTTTCCTTTGCTGCAACAGGAAGAAGTCAAAGGGAAGCGAGAAAGAAAGGCTTCGCGAAGTCTTGGTGCCCAATTCGGTAACAAGTGGAACAGCATCACAGTCCGCCACCTTGAACACCTTCGGGTCCCTAGGAATGACAGCTCCCCAGGCTGTTAAGGACTGGGATCAGCTATCGATGTACAGTTCGAGGAGTATACCAAGAGCCCGTAAGTTTCTGAGAAAAGTTCCGATGTTCACTTAACAAGATGGGGCTTTGCATGTTTTTTCTTGGTTTAGGATCGGTAATGGGGACCGCGAACAGTGGATACTTTACAGGGATGATGCAAGGTCTCACGTGGCAGGCTACGTTTTGAAGCAAGGAGGACAAATGAGCCGTTCGCGATCCATGGTCGATGGACACTCGCCGCATCGGAGCGCATCTGTGATGTCAGGCAGGTTGATCCCCCAAGGCTACGGTGGTCAACCCGGAATTCCGGTCGGCGTGGGAATGAATTTAGGTATGGTTCAGCCGACTCTTACTACTGGTCAGCGACCAGGAAGTGGAAAAACTTTCACTGCTCCGACAGCAGGGACGACCGAAACCTGCGCTCAGACGACATCTGCAGACAAAAGTGACACAATGACGAACCAAACTACCGCAACAACCACAACCAGTGCATGAATATTTAAACACGATTCCCCTTTCCATTTCAAAGGACACATAAACTGAAAACAACTATTTATTTTTACACTGCTTTTATGTACGAGCATAATTTTCTTTCAGAAGCGCGGCAGATGGCTCGTAAAGTGTTAATTTATTTCATGACTTGTAGGTGACAATAAATTATTTCAAAATGCCAATTTAGGGACACGACAATAGCGACTTTTTTAGTGTTAGGGTTAAAACTAACTTCAAAAACGATTTTTGACCATTTTTGTAGCAGATATGCAGGATCCCCAGCTACAGATGAGCTTTCAGCGTTCACAATTTGCAACTAAATCGTTTAGAAGCCCGCTAGAAAGAAACGCCAGCGCTGAAATGTCAAATCTGAAGACTCCGGATGATGATGAGACTTTATGGAAACCCTATCGCGGAGGAAGTGGATTTGAGACCGGCTTATTGCGCCATCCCTCCATGTCTTTGGAGAGCATTGGGAACAGCGGAAACTTCAGAAAGTCAATGCGTCGCGAAAAAATCGACGCCGAACGTAGCAGTTCATCGGAGCAGTCCACCAACGGCAGCAGAAGTGACTGGTCAAAGAGAAAATCTGAACGCAAATCATCAGCAGTAACCGATTTGGTCAACTTGTAGTGCGTTCATCTTTTTTTCAAGTTTTACCTTGAGGGCATTTAAACACGTTAGTACCACAAATAAACTGTTTGTATTAATCATTAGCTTTTTTAAAACTAAATTTTCTTTTAAAAAAAAGTCGCACGGTTGTAGGTGAACATGTTTCGTTCCCCTTTTTTCCTTCCGAGTTGACGAACCTTGCAAATGTCGGAACGGTTGTTCGAGTAGCAAGTACCAAATTCCACCGCTAGATGGCTGAATGTTTACAATTACGTCGAACGCTTCAACCAAGCATGCAGAGTGCACAGGAGAACTTTTCTTTTCTTCAGTAAACTTACGATGCCATAGTTGTGTTGATCGCATTGAACCGCGTTATTTCCTAATTACAATTCACTACGACTTGCGAATTGAAATGTCGTATACGAATATCATGCAAATTTGAGACTTAATCTAGTTGCTAAGGTGATGTACACGCCCCGCACTCTCCCTCCGAAAGCGTGATCGGACTACTACTGAAGAACCTGGATGGAAAAGCTGAAATCCATTGCGTCAACAAACTTTAGTTGCGGTAGTTGGCATCACGGATTATATAAAGTAATCGTTTTCGCGATCGTGTCCCATAAAAACTTATCCTATGATAGAAACATTCTTTAAATTTTCTAACTTTCCTTTACACAATACGTGAGAGTCCCGGCGAAATCCTATGCACCGTAAGATAAAAGTTCAAGTGTAGTTAAAAGCTGCCAATGATCTCATGAATTAATAATCAGATAAAAGAAAAGCTCTCCCGTGTATTAAAACCTATTTTTCATTTAATGCCTGGGTCTGAGTTACAGAAAAAAGAAACGGAAGAAAGAGGACAATTTGTCTAAATGGCTTCTGCTGAATTCTCTATTCAGTAGTTCCTGCGCAAAACTGAACAGGGATTGGTTATGCATCATACCTATTTGAATACTTGCATAATGAAAAATGGATCCTTCATATCCAAAGGCGTTTCTAGGAATTCACATGACAAATGAAAAAGGAGAGCGGAATTCTAAAAGCGGTCGTTTGTCTACGGTTGCATTCAATAGATCTCCGCTGAGTTCCCGGCATTCCGAGTAATAGGAATGTCTCGAAAAATGTTGGCAGATTTTTCTTGCTTCCTTCGTACTGCTTCATTAGACGTTGCGAGCAAGAAATGTCACCACGCAAAGGATCTCTTCTACCAACCTGAGAGTTAGAATGCATGAATTGGATTCCTATCCTGTTGACAGAGATTTTTGTGTGTATTCTCGCTTCGAATGGAGAACAAACAAGGATATACTGAGAATGTACTTGGTTAAACACTTGGAATACTTTTCGTCCCATCTCAAGCATTCCCGACCGTTTATTGTCACTTAAGCTATGGGATTAGCTATTCCTGTTTCAAGATAGATAAAATGATCAGATATTCATACATTTATAGCTGTAACTGACTTACTACTACTCACGCCCGGAAAGAAGTTACAAGTCTCGGAATGGAAACCATGCATATCTTGGAAGCAGCCCAAGAAAGGAGCGACCATTCTAACTATTTTAGACTAAAAAGCCGTGAAGTTATAGATATATGGTGGAATGGCTGACGACAAAACTTTTGCATCGTTAGCAGGATGATGTTATTGCCTTGTAACACATGTCGCATGAATCACAATGGATTTGATACCTAAATGCACGCAGAGATCCACTAAATACTTATGGCTGAACAGCGTCTAATCGCCAGTATCGAACATCTCTTGATGTAATGCTGCTTTTACTGTTAAACGAGTTGCAGGCGTTAGGTCGCATGTTTACTCTGCCATTCCATTACATGATTATTTCCTCCAAGGGCTGCTTCGAGAGATCGCTACTGCAACGATATACAAGTATTTTAGGCGTAAGTAGTCAAGAAGAACCGTAACCTACTTTGGGTTCGAGTGGTGTAGTAAAAACTTCAGTGAACTTTGGCAAAAGTTCTAAGTAGAGTACTCTTCAAGCTATATCACGCTGCGAGCAACGCCTCAGATAGATAAAACCAGTACTTATCAAAATTCATGTGTTTTTTCGCCACGTTTCGAATGCATGTTGTATGCAAGAAGAGTTACTTTTATGCAGCATTCAATTCAGAGTGTCCGGAAAATACCCGTGTAATAGATTTTCAGTTACTCAGCTGAAGAATCGATATCTCCTCAACTGAATAAATAGTTCAACTTGCCGGTAAAGGACACACAAAAAATTCGGAGGTTTCGTGTATGTCTCTAGTCCAAGGACATTTCAGTCAGACTATCTTTCAATTTTCATTCAGTACTGTGTGTTTGTACATACTGAATTTCCTGTCGAGCATGTTCTTAACCCGCAGACATGTAACGAGACATCGCATGAAATCAATTCGTTATGTTCTTGTAAACCAGTGGTAGCAACCAAATCACAGTTCACTTCTTGAACCCGGTAGCGGCAGTAAAGTCGATTTCTACGTGGGAGTTTCTGATGAGAAAGAACCACGCAGGGCTTGAAACTTGATGAGTCTCGCAAGTGGAAAGATCGAACTCTGTTCTATACTTTCAAGACAAATTTTCAATTAGCTCTAGAATCCCTGTACTAATTAGTATGTATATGTATATGAAGTAGAACACGTCAGCTCCCGATGGAGCTGCATACTGAAACTCAATCCACGTATCACGAGACTTATTCGACAGCTCAGGCATGATGCAGACATCTTAATTAGGGTCTGTATTTAACAAGCGAACGAGAGCCGAAGTCAAGTTTTCCTCGTCGAACTTGAAAGAAGTTTTTCTGTTTTTGGTTCTTTTTATTTTACCTGTTCTGTCTTGCGCACTTTTCCATCGCTCGGCACAAATTCCGGCTGTGCATTCTTCTGGTTTCTGGAAAAAGCTGTTGACCCGGCGAACCTGGTTTCGCTGTACCCAGGGTGCGGGTCAACTTTTCTCAATTTCTCGTGATAGGCATCATGGTTTAAATGTCCCTTGCCTCTACTGCTAAGTCAGTTGTCGCTCACTGCATAAGGGGATCTTCTTCAAATCATACTAAGGACTATTATGGTATTCGAAAGCTCAGCCCTGTGGGTAGTAGAGTAAGAGCCATTTTGTATATGCTGACCATTATCCAGCTTTATGGTATAAGCTGCAGGGCACTGTTGGGGTCCAAGACAAGGGAATCGTGTAGTCCAGGCACTAGTGTGTTTCCCGAGCGCTCGAGCACTCGAGCCAAAACTTGCAGCTCGAGCCGCTCGAACTGCAAAATTTATTCAGTTCAAAGAATAAGATTTATGCGAAAAAAAACTTAAAGTTCCATATCTCTGCATTTTTCCATAGAAGATTTAGTAATTGGCTCACTTGAAGACATACTTTAACGTCAAATTCATTTGACTAATTCTAACCTGATGTACCAGATTTTTTACTGGCTTGTAACGTGTAATTTGAAATTCCCAAACAGAAATTTTGATCGGCTAGGTAAGTGTCGAGTGCTCAGTATAACTGAGCGGAAATTTATGTGGTATTGGATTGTAATCACCATAAATTTAAGTCAGTTGAACAAAATTTCAGTTTAAGTAATTAGATTATTTGCCCTGTTCATAAAGTATGTGTTATGATGCTGTCATATTAGTTAGACGACGTAGTCGATAATTAAAATTAGAAAAGTTATATAAAAACTGAAAATGTTTTCTCCTGCACAGAATGTTTCTTTGAACCAAGAGTTCATTTACGATGGTGGATTTCCCATAAACACAGGATATTCATCTAGCCTAAAAGTTATTTTTCCTTTAAATTCCTTCATGAAAATTGCTTTTATAATGTTCTTCAATGTGACGATCGCTACCTTATTATCCTGAACCATTTCTCTATACATGTTCACATTATTAATCAATATTAGTCAGAGGGGTCCGAAACTCTGAGGAAAAGTGTACGAAGATTATTTGATAACATGTGATAACACGGAGATAAAATGGAGATAACGGGTTGGTAACAGCGATAACGTGACCAAGGCGTACGAAGATTATTGCAAGTTTCGGACCCCTTGATATTAGTATCATATTAAGAAACTAGATGGCACTGTTCCGAGCGTTCGAGCGCTCGGCTTTCCGGGCTTCGAACTGCTCGAGCCACAAAACTCGGCTCGGGAAACTCACTACCAGGCACCTGAATATCCGAGGTGTAAGACCTCCATCCTCATGATGTGCTCCCCCCCCCCCCTTCCCAGATACTCCGCAGTATTCGAAGAGCAGGTTACATCTACGTAGCTGCATGTTACAGAGCCAGTTAAAATTACGGCGAGGCCTGCAGTCTTACCATAGAGCTGACGTTGGCTCTAATTCCTCAAGGAAGCTTATCCACTAAAGAAAAACGTCCATAGACGATATGAAACATTCAATTGAAGTAATCTTTTTAAATCGTCTAGAGAGATCCTACTATATTCAGACTGAGTGATGCTCCCCGTAGAAGAAATAGAGCAGCGAAGGTATTATGGTGATTGCTTTTGGGGGCTTAATGGCGATTCAGTTACAGGCTCTCCACTAAAGGTTGATGGATCACCTTTGCTACCAGCTTTTGTGTGTGCTATCACGCTCCATTTACACAATCAAATGCTTCAGCATTAGATGATCTGCTTCACGAAAAAATCCAGTTGAATAAAAGCACAACACTTAGTGCAACAGTTCTTATAATTGACGACTCGGTTGTAGCTTTTCATCGAATCACTTATTTTTTATTTCCTTGCATAAACAACTCTGGAGTCGGCCTCCCGTTGAGCCTATTGTAAGTCTGCCTAGTTCAAAATCTCAAAAAACACGCTGATTTAAGCCACATGGATGCTTAGATACACAAGAGTTGTAGGTGCTTATTAAAGCTTAACATTCAGGAATGTTGTTTCAACTTTTTTTCAGGCGGCATTCAGGTGTATTTCTGGTTCTCCATTGTGTATACGAGTTGTCAAGACTCGGCAGCTTTGCATAATCTAAGGCTATTTCTAGCGCTATGCCGAAAGCAAAGAACAATGCCCGATTACTTTTTGCGTTCGAACTAAATTAGAAATGTGTTTGCAAATTCCATTGATTTGGTTTTCTTTTTTCCATTGTCAGTGATTCCAAATATGAACACTTTCAGGAGGTGGAGCGCAGAAAGGGGCCCATTGTGTGCATGTATGTTTGGTTATGGCGGAAAGCTTTCAGGAGTGACGGGCAGAGGTGGCCGCTCGACACTGAGAAAACTAGCAAAATAAACACTTGCTTGAAAGCTGCTGCTTGTTTTCACCCAACATCAACGTCTTACTTTGGAAACACCACCGAGCAGGTCGTCTAAATACCTATGGAACAATTATTCATAGTTCAAATGCCTATCAGCTGGCACCTGAATAGCTTTCTAATGAGGAAATATGGTTAACCGCAGCTCAGTGCAATAAAATGACGTACGGGATAAAGTACATACATATGGAGATTCCACAAAGATCCCGACCGTATCTTTGCTCGTGGACAATTTCCGACGATGACGTTCGGTTTCCAGCAGAGAGACTTTCCTGTTCTTTGACTCGCAATTTTAGAGAACATAAACCGAGTAAATAGTCCGACAGAAAGTATGAATTGGTTTTATACCCCACGCCTTTTTTTTAATGATAGGAGAGAGTAGAATACCTAGGTAACGCACACAAATGCACGTAATCAACGGTATTATATTGTATTATTATCGAAGAGGTTTTTACAATAGTACACGTTATCATAAATGCCGCAACGTCCTTTGAGATCCTTGTTCTCTCCCACGTCGAACTATCGCCGATCGCTCAATAAGTGCTAACATTAAAAAACAATAGCGCGAAAATGTAACACACAAGATGTACGGTCACTGGTAAATGATATAATGTTTCACGAAAAAGCTAGTTGCTCGTATAGAGTACAATTTGTGGGGGAAAATTCTTGTAAGGTTTGGGAAAATTTGGGTCCATGGGAGTATTCACTCGAGTCTATGCTCTTTAGCTCCAGTAAGGGTACGATACGACAAGGATGGCTAGATAAATCGTAGTTGTCATGTGTGATACTAAATATATAAATGATCCGTTCGTCACGGATCAAGGAAAGGATCATTCATGAATTAAGACTCAACGCAATTCCTCACGCCATTACTTAAGTCTCTCGAGTAACAGACAAAAGACAAAATATTTGACAGTCTTCCATAGGAACAAGGTATGTGTTTGAGCTGGCCAGTCAATTCCACCTATCGATTTCCTCGGGGTATTTCCAGTACGACTTGCGGAGGAGTCGTTCGGTTGGGAGTCCGTTTATGGCGAGTGGATACGCCACCCTGTAGTGCGCGGCGGTCCGGAGCGTCATCTCCGATGCTATCATTATCACTACCGCGGCGTAGTCTTAGACCCAAACAGACCTATCAAGAGACAAAATGAAATCCAACTCAGTTTATCAGAACCCCTTCAGATCATCCTTACTGCCCCCCCCCCCCCTCCAGTAACGTCAACTGTTTGTTGTTATGTTAGAAATTATTCCGTTGAGAGATGCCCCATTGATTCTTGTCTAGTTAGTTCTAGTATGAGAAATAGAACAAACCCCAAGTTGCCAGCGCGTGGGAGTTTAAATATAGGTCCTCGCTCTAGTCTTTTGAGTACATAGGTTCAACCACCATTCCATCATTCCCTTAAGCTCTTCACACCGAATTTAGTACACTGAAAGTGGGAAACAAAAACTTGTTCGAACCAGATTTACCGAAGTTCCATATCCTGATAAGTGGTAATCTGAACAACATTCTGCATAGTACGACTGACCTGCTACACTTATCAGTTTCTTGAGCTTATCTCGGTATATGAGCGATCATCGTAGCTAAAGATAACTCAAATAAAACGCGCCTCGGGGTGGGCGGTGGGAAAGCTAATAATGCGTTGCTCCATGAAGGTTTTAGCACCGAAAGATTTAATATATTTTGTCGGTAATTACGACTTCTGTTGTACGCGGTGGCTCCCTCGGTTTCCGTTAAGATAATCAATAACGACTTAATGTTGCAATCTTAACGAGCGTCACCAGGAACCATTAGTAACTTTCCCGGGGAAAAATATTTATATCGCTTGGCAACCCATTCGCTTTTCCATAATGAAACAGAAATCTGCGTGGAATGTAATTCAAAATTTTCACTTGAATATGTGAAATGTGGTTTAGAAAGAAAAACACTTACCCGCATTTGGTTGAGTAAACTGCCACTGAATGCCAAATAAACCCACGGGTTGGTGCACGAATTGAGCGAGGCCAGTAAAACCATTATAACGATCGCGGGACTCAGCGTCTCCACTGAAAAACAGATCAACAAAGCAACGTCAGCATTCAATGTAAAGTACTATAATCACTTTTGTATAGCAACATGTTAGCACCAATGTACCCAAAATGACCCGAAGTTTCCTCGTAACTTTGCACAGGTGATTTTTATTGACGAAGCGGCTGTTTGCTTTAACTACCGGCGCTATTACCTTAGCCATCTTCACGGCAAATGTCCAGGCGGGTAATATAATACGTTTAACCGCAAACAGGATCGACAAACATTGCGTGACTCCATATGGGCTCCTTATAACCGTTCAATAATCTTGAAAGTGCGTATTGCGAGTTCTATAACCTTTGGCGAAAAGGGGCGAAGTTCGTTCTGGTGAATAGTTTCCTTGAAAATCTTGTCAAGGGGAAATTTTCTTGCAAAGTTTGTTGTTTGTGTATGGTTGGTCTGTTCTTTTGATCGAAGAGTTTTCGAGTATTCACCTTGATCATTTGTAACCCTGCTGTCGGTTTGCTGTATAAACTTAACCAGACCCATTGTTCGTCATTAGACAACGAACGATTTGAGGACTCGATGTTTTGGTGTAGAAAAATTTCTCCGCAAGTTCGGCGACAGTACTGTTGAGTTCTCCATTGTTTTGGTTGATTGATGCGTTACACGAATGAAAGTTGCGTGACGCCTCCCTTTAAACGCAGCTACGGACTTCAAACTTTCTTATTTACGACGGCCCGCCAAGGCGTCAAAATCTCAGGTAATTCCTCCTAAGCTTTTACGTATCCCCCTGACAGGCTTTATTGATCTCTGGTATTTTTAAGGGCTTGCCTAATCACCCACAATTCAAATTTTCTCTGTATTTGTCTTGGGCGTGCCCCCTGATCACTGCCAAATAACATCAGGAATACCTAGCTCCAGGAATTGGTTATAGACCCTACACGGCCGCGTATTTTGGTTGCAGACGATTGTTCGTTTTGGTAACGAACTATCAGCTGTTGTGTGTGCATTAGACTTCTTCCTCGCTCCTTGCTTGGTGCAATCATTCCATTAATCTTAGATGAAATCAGCCGAATGCGTTAATATGCTGCCAGTCAGTCGTGTATGATGAAGCATGCAACTAAGTTTTTCTACGTTCTTTATGTACAAATTTCATTAATACCCGTCATTTTCTCCATTTTTTTTTAAGCAAGTGTCACTAGATTTATGATTTAAAAGCCATTGCCTGCACCGGTCGAAACACTGTCGAGGAATAAAACTTGAAAGCTTAGTTTACTGCTGAAGTTTTTGCGTGAAGTACTCGACATTGAAGATACTCTTCACAAAGACCTTGATTCAAATAGATAAAAGAGCATTTCAGTCTGTACACGGCCATCTCTCAAGCCGAAAAGTAAGTTTTCATGTAATTCTTCCCACTTTTTCTTTGTGACACCTGCTGCGTCATTCTCGTTGACGACTTGAACAACATTTTCAAACCGTTCTGCTTGTACAGGTTCACAGAATAGGGAATTCTGAGTTATTACGAATAGCATAAATAAGCTCTCCCTATCCTCTGCGGTCGAAAATAAATTGAGGCGAGTTGATTGATCGGCGCGAGCATTTGGCATTTCCCATTCTCTCAACATCTTCATTAGTGTATGCAAACAAACACTCCGGAAGGAGAACTTTTTCCCCAGTATTTCATCGGAGGAACGCTGGAGTCGAAAAGATGGAGGCTATTTCAAAGTTTTTATTCCAGAAGGAATCAACGAGAAAGCTTATGGAAATAAGCCAAGGTTCGTACGTCAGCATGAACAAGTATGGTCTTATTATGCCTAAGATGCATGTGCTTTTTCATAGATACCCACGTTCTGCATAGGATTAAACGGAGGTCACCGTCACTTCCCGGACGGTCGTGCACCATCAATACGGGTTAACTAAACACGGGAGTAAACCCACATTTGCATCTGAGCCCTCCGTCCAGTCGAGTGAGAGATTACAAGCTTGGAATGCATTCGAATGATTCCTGATCCTTCTCTTTCACACACTGTGGTTGCAGCATACAAGAAGCTTTCGGATAAAAAAAAAAACCGCTATACTTACTGCTATCCGGTGGATTGTAGACGAGTATGAGCTGCGTGATGCAGAATGGAGCCCAGCAAACGGTGAAACAGATGACGACTGTCAGAGTCAGTTTGATGGTCTTCATCTTGGCCTTGGTGATCCTGTTGCTGTTGGAGCGTCGCAAGGCGATCGGTCGGCTGACGGTGCAGCATAACGGCCGAGACCGTAGAGGAGCCGATTCACTTGGCAGGCTCTCGTCTAAATATATACCAACGTAAACAAACAATAATTCAAAACATATCCATAAAGATCCTAGATAAACAAACAATGAATCGCAAACCCAGCAGAAAAAGATGCGCCAGTCAACGTCAGAATGACCCTCTGAATGGTGCATGATTAACATGGATTCAGCTAGATGATAGTGTGACATTGGCCCACTTTAAAATGTTTCGTACGCTTGAATTCTCAAAGAACTCAAGCATGCAGTATTCAATCCCTTTTTCAGGGGGTTTGGTTTTGGCAACTAGAATAAGTTCAGCTACTGTTCAGCTAGTGATTCAGAGGGGAGCTAGTGTTCAGCTACCTAGCCATTCGGTCCTCAACCGTATGATATTTGTACAGGGAACTTGCCACGTAGAAATCGAAATCTACAAGTCCTGCTACTATAATATTATCCATGATGTTTTATATCGATTAGAAGATCAAAGTCAAACCTCCATTATGAATGCAGTTCTTTTGTATTGCGTTTGCGTTTGACGTTTCGTTTGAATACAAAGAAGCGCTGAATGAATTTGCATTAGACTTCCCTTGCCTTTTACTACGGGACTACCAAAAGCGGACGCTGCACTGCGGTGTGCAAATGTCAGGTGAAGTCAAAACAAAGCCATCTCATTTATCATGTGATGTGATCAAAATGATACGGCGAAAAACACCTTCCGAGGTCTTACGGTCAAACCTCTTTATCTCTCTGCTCTTTGCTTGTTTCATCCTTTGAACCATATACGGATGAAGTAATGAGCCAAATTCTGCTTGTATAAGTGTGGGAAAGTGTGCACACGTGTCTCGTTTATTACAGGAATACAGATAAAGTTGTATTCAGTTCTCATTTCGCCCGGTAGCAGTAATAAAAAGTAAGCAATGGAACAATGATCCTCATACTTCACGCCTTTTATCTGCTTCAGTATTACGACACTTGTTAAGATAAAGAGATTTCACAGCTGATGTTATTGGGTACGGAATGCACGCTTCAACAAACTTAGCCCCCTCTCGCTCTAACCGACTTTATGTGCACTATATGCCTTATGCAGTCTTCGTATGTACTGTATAAAGTGAGAATATGTGCAATAACTCGCGCGGTAAAAGGAACTGCTGCCTTCAAAGTGCTTTTATAGATTCACTACTGGGATAAAGTGACTACATCAAACGTAGGCGGTCAATCGGCGGCTTCTTGGGTAAATGTCGTCACGAAGAATAGAAAAGCAAACCCATGTGCGAGACAGAGAATGATGGGAATGCGCTGACCGTCCCGATCGACCTCTGCCGTAGTTTGTGTGCACGGAGGAGTTTGTCCCACACGAGGGAGTTGTAAAAGCAAACATAAATAAGAAGTATGTTTGAAACTGTAACACCTAAATAGGTTCGCTTACAAACAAGCGTACACTTTCAGTTGCGGACGAGACGAAACTTTTGACAGAGAAACTAACGCACCTTATCAGTTATGCCAACAAACAATCTCAGGAGGATGTTATCGTAGATGAGACAGCGGAATATCGCACGACCTGCTTATCGACATTTTTTCTTAAGAAATCTTGTGTGTGAACGTTTCCTACCTGAACATCTGTTACCGAGCAAGACTGTTCCGACCTTATCTGAAATGCCAACATCCCGAAATCAATTTTTGTGCTTTGAAATTAGATTGTTTCTTACCCACTAAATTAAAGTCAGGATTGATCTTTCTCTGAGGACTACTTAGGTTAGCCTCTGTTCCCATTGAAGCTAGCGTACTAGCTCAATAAACACTCATCTTTGAAACAATAGAAGTACATAGAAAGCTCTTGAATGTGGCTACCTGTAGTGGTTTGAATTGACTTGGGTTGTGTAATTGTGGCATTCCTCTTCCATCTAAGGCTGAGTCTTAGGATCCATCTTCTCAGTTTGACCCACCGACTGGCGGAATCTGATTGTGATGCCGGTAAGTAAATGCTCTCAGGAAGTGCACTCCGGCTGTAGATCCAGATTTGGTGAGTAATCACGCCGTAGCAGACTGCGATGACTAGCAAAGGTCCACCGAAGATAGATACGACGAACCAAGTAACGTAAGCTTTGGCCCCCCAAGGTTCAATGAATCGAACCCAGCAATCGGTCACACCGGGGCTGATCTCTTCCTGTCCGAAGATAATGGCTTGAGGTAGGGCCAGTAGAATAGCCACCACCCACGAAACCGTAATCATGCATTTGGCCACCTTCAATGAGTTCCAGTGCAAGTTGCTGCTCGAACAAACGGCTCGGTACCGGTCCACCGCCATGAACATGAGGATGTACGTAGACAAGTACAGCGGCATGATCTGAACGTACTTGACAAAGCGACACAGGACATCTCCTCCCTGGAAACGAAAAGTGATATCCCACGCCAGTTGTGGTAGTATATTAAAAATGGCCACCAAGAGATCGGCGAAACTTAAATGAAGCATGAAATAGTACATCCGGGACAGTGGACGATACCGTCGCTGTCGCCATATTGCTACTAGCATTAGCACGTTACTAACCACCGCCAGAATGAAGATGACGGCTAGCACTGAGATCTCCACTCTAGCAAGGTTCTCGTCTCGACCTGGGTTCGCAGTCACGTTTTCAACAGTGTCCGAAGTAAAGTTTTCTTTTGAAGACATCTCGAAACAGAACTGAACTTCTAGTCAAGTAGTAGAAACTTTTTCATTCATATCTCGCACCCATTGCTCGAGTGTCTGCGGTCTGTGGTCCCTCGCACCAGCAGCAGAAATACATGAAACGAAGATAAGCTTTTCCCGGCCGCTACTGACGGAGTCCCCAGTCAAGTAGAACCTTTTTTCCCCGAGCAGGTTTCACCGGTCGGCCGCTAGAGGAATCTCAGCTGCATAGGTGGCATAGCGCTGGGCCCCGTTGTCCTTGATTCAACGTGTTTAAATCGGTTTCTTATACACCGCTTACCGAAAGTCCGACGTGTAGACTAGATAGATCCCCTACACATCCTTCATGTTACACTCCATTACAGTTTGGCAAGAACACTCCACTTGGAGATTATACAGTGGTTTCATTGTATCCCACAAACGGCTCCTTTCCGCTTTGCTGACAAATGAACTACTCCACTCTTCACCCTCAAATCGTAAATGCTGAGTGCAGATTAAAGCTTTAATTATCGTTAATGGGCCTTACCAAATCGGATTCGATCCGAAAGGATCTGGAGAAATGACATTTTCCTGTCGCTAGTTTCTTGAATAGGAAGATGGGTGGTTTACCACAACATCTGTTGATTCAAGCCCTTGACAGAGACACAACTTTTCCTGTGGTTCGTCCATTCAATTCGGTAACTTATTGTTTTATTCATTCACACTTCCAGTTACGCCTCGCTTAGTTTCTTCGCAACACTACATTCCTGCCAGGTGTTTGATTGAAACTTCTTTTTTTTTCAGTTACATTCTTCATTTATAGACGAAAACAAAAAATCCTGCGGGGATAGATTCAAAACTATAGGAATACTAAGTAATTAGCCGTTGGAAGGCTACAATTTCCTCGAGAGAAGAAAACGCTGTAAATCGTGCGCTAATTAAACGCTGCGTTTCAGCAGGGACACACAATCGTACTAATCCTCATTGATTATGTAAAGACTTACGTCACAGGAAAACCGCATATTAGTAGTGTGAAAAGCATTTATCCTTTTTTTATCATCGGATTTTGTTTAGTATGCTAAACTTGCCGCTTGCTAAACTGAGGCCGAAAAACTCCTCTCTCCATTTTTCAGTCCGGACCGTTTGATTAAAACATGAAGAAAAAAATAGTTTTACTACTGAGCTGTCTACAACAGCACTTTGTTATCCAAAAACAACAGGAGACACGAAAGGTTTTTGTAAATATTTGAAAATCAAACAGGCGCCATGTTTTCCAAGCTGTTTGAGCGATTACAACGCCATCTAGTGTAAAATTAACAAACTAACTATTCAATAAAAAATAAAGGTTTAAAATCTAAATATATAAATCTATAATCGCTTAAAAACTTAATTATTATTTCAAAAATAATACAAAAATAATGATATTGTTATTAATAAAAAATTTGTACCAGCGCCATCTACCGACAGTTTTTGAAACTATTTTTCACCTTGAATTATTGTATACAGAACATTGACATAGATTTTTTAAATCGCTGATTAGTCGATTGCTTTTCAATAGAGTTATCTAAATAGTATCCATCATTTATTAAATTAATAATGAAAATAATAATAACTAGGTTTTCAGACTAGCGGTTTTTTTTTATTTCCTTGAGCTTCTGAAAATGGGATTTCTGTTGTCGTTGACGCAGCGGGGGGGTCGTCAACAGCTGCTGCACTCGCTTCCCTATTGAAAAATACAAAGAAAAATTTTTACAGAAATTTTAATAATGAAAGGTAATAGTATCATTATATAATTGTAATATTATAAATTTTGACGTATCATTATATTACCAGTTGCTCAAGATTCTTGGTAAGAATCCTGAAAGCAAAGTTTTGAGCTAGGGTCTATTTTCCCTTTTTCCCCTCCGTGCTGGGATATAAAGCCATAGTCCCTTATTTCCCTTTTTCCCCTCTTCCCTTATTTCCCTTTTTTCCCTCGATGTTAGAAAATTAAGCCAAACTTCTCAATTTCCCTTTTTTCCCCTTTTTCCCCTTTTTCCCTTTTTCAGGGAATTTCCCGGAAAAGTGTGCTCACTGCTTTTGAGCTCCATAATCCGAGACTCTTATTGATCCCTTCCATGGAGGGGGAGGGGAAGGGGGTTCGCAACTCCAGTCCATAGTTGATAACATTTGATAACATTTGATAATACATGATAACAAGTTGATAACACTCTTGATTAAGAATCCCAGAAGGGGGTTCGCAACTTGAAATGTAATAATTTTTCTCATAGGTGTTATCAGTGTGTTATCAACTGTTATCACCTGTTATCATTTCGGACCCCCCCCGCAAGTTTCGAATGCGTGACTCGGCGTGGGAAAATTCAGCCCAGCTTTCCCAAGCACTGGGGGGAGGGGGTCCGCAACTTCAGACTTTTCCGGACGAGGTGATAATTTGATAACACTTGATAACAACTGATAACAGGTGATAACAAATGATAATAAACAGGCAATGATCACTGATAACACTAAAACCAGTAACGAGCGATAACAAGTGATAACAGATGATAACATTTAATAACAGGTGATAACAGGTGATAACAAATGATAATAAACATTCAGCGATCATCGATAACACTAAAACCGGTAACGGGTGATAACATGTGATAACAGATGATAACATGTGATAACAGGTGATAACAAATGATAATAAACAGGTAATGATCATTGATAACACTAAAACCAGTAACGAGCGATAACAGATGATAACAAGTGATAACAGGTGATAACAAAAAGTGACTCCCGCTGTTAACCCCCCTCGGGCGATTTGTAAACGGGTTTCCTTCCAAAAGCTGAAAACCCGTTTACGCCTTTTGCCAAACGGGAGGGGGGGGGTCCGCAACTACTCGAGATTCTTGACAAGAATCTTACAGAGAGTCTTCAGTGTTATCATGTGTTATCACCTTGTTATCATGTATCATTCACATGTCTGTAGTTGAGCGAGTGAGTTGATAACACAGTGATAACAGGTGATAATATCTGATAACAAGTGATAACAATGCACTAAAAACAACCTGTGATGTAAATATACTCGATACAAGGGGTCCGAAATTCCGAGGACAAGTGTACGGAGATTAATTTGATAACATGTGATAACATGCGATAACACGTAGATGACAAGGAGATAACAGGCTGATAACAGTGATAACACGACTTAAGTGTACTAAAATTAGTGGAAGTTTCGGACCCCTTGACTCGATAATATCTCAACCATAGCGATGATAACAAGTGATAACAGGGAATGGTTTTGGCCGGGTTGCGAACCCCATGGCGGGGCGGCTATCCAGCGACTGACAAATGAAGCATTACCCTCCCTTTTATTCCCTCCTTCATTCTCTCACTTTTTATCAGTCCTCTCTCTTCACCTCTCCTTTCACTTCATTCATTTCTTGTTGTCTGCTCTTTCTTCTTCTCCTTCCTTTCATTCTCCCACTTTTTATCAGCCCTCTCTCTTCACCTCTCCTTTCGCTTCATTCCTTTTTCTTTTCTTCCTTTCTCATTCTTTATTTTCACATTTATTCTTTCATTCCTTCCCTCATTCTCCCACTTTTTATCAGCCCTCTCTCTTCACCTCTCCTTTCGCTTCATTCCTTTTTCTTTTCTTCCTTTCTCATTCTTTATTTTCACATTTATTCTTTCATTCCTTCCCTCATTCTCCCACTTTTTATCAGCCCTCTCTCTTCACCTCTCCTTTCACTCCATCCCTTTCTAGTTGTCTGCTCTTTCTCCTTCTCCTTCCTTTTATTCCTTCCTTCATTCTCCCACTTTTTATCAGCCCTCTCTCTTCACCTCTCCTTTCACTCCATCCCTTTCTAGTTGTCTGCTCTTTCTCCTTCTCCTTCCTTTTATTCCTTCCTTCATTCTCTCACTTTTTATCCGCCCTCTCGCTTCACCTCACCTTTCTCTTTTCTTCCTTTCTCATTCTTTATTCTCACATTTATTCTTTCATTCCCTCCTTCATTCTCCCACTTTTTATCAGCCCTCTCTCTTCACCTCTCCTTTCACTCCATCCCTTTCTAGTTGTCTGCTCTTTCTCCTTCTCCTTCCTTTTATTCCTTCCTTCATTCTCTCACTTTTTATCCGCCCTCTCGCTTCACCTCACCTTTCTCTTTTCTTCCTTTCTCATTCTTTATTCTCACATTTATTCTTTCATTCCCTCCTTCATTCTCTCACTTTTTATCAGCTCTCTCTCTTCACCTCTCCTTTCACTCCATCCCTTTCTAGTTGTCGGCTCTTTCTTCTTCTCCTTCCTTTCATTCTCCCACTTTTTATCAACTTCTCTCTCTTCACCTCTCCTTTCGCTCCATTCCTTTCTAGTAGTCTCATCTTTCTTCTTCTCCTTCCTTTTATTCGCTCCTTCATTCTCTCACTTTTTATCAGTCCTCTCTCTTCACCTCTCCTTTCGCTTCATTCCTTTCTTGTTGTCTGCTCTGTCTTCTTCTCCTTACTTTCATTCTCTCACTTTTTATCATCTCCTCTCTCTTCACCTCTCCTTTCGCTTCATTCCTTTCTCATTCTGTATTCTCACATTTATTCTTTCAGTCTTTCCCTCATTCTCTCACTTTTTATCAGCCCTCTCGCTTCACCTCTCTTTTCGCTTCATTCCTTTCTAGTAGTCTCATCTTTCTTCTTCTCCTTCCTTTTATTCGCTCCTTCATTCTCTCACTTTTTATCAGTCCTCTCTCTTCACCTTTCCTTTCGCTTCATTCCTTTCTTGTTGTCTGCTCTGTCTTCTTCTCCTTACTTTCATTCTCTCACTTTTTATCATCTCCTCTCTCTTCACCTCTCCTTTCTCTTTTCTTCCTTTCTCTTTTCTTCCTTTCTCATTCTTTATTCTCACATGTATTCTTTCAGTCTTTCCCTCATTCTCTCACTTTTTATCAGCCCTCTCTCTTCACCTCTCCTTTCGCTTCATTCCTTTCTAGTTGTCTGCTGTTTCTTCTTCTCCTTCCTTTCATTCCTTCCCTCATTCTCCCACCTTTTATCAATCCCCCTCTCTCTTCTTCCTTTCTCATTCTTTATTCTCACATTTATTCTTTCATTCCCTCCCTCATTCTCCCATCTTTTATCAACTTCTCTCTCTTCACCTCTCCTTTCGCTTCATTCCTTTGTCTTTCATTCCTTCCCTCATTCTCCCACCTTTTATCAACTTCTCTCTCTTCATCTCTCCTTTCACTTCGTTTGTGTTGTTCCTCATTCTTTCTTCTTCCTTTCTTTCTCATTCTTTACTCTCACATTGATTCTTTCATTCCTTCCCTCATTCTCCCTCCTTTTATCATCTTCCCACTCCTCTTCCTTCCTTTCTGATTTTTTATTCTCGCCTTTTTACATATCTTTCTTTTGTTTTCAGTTTCCTTCATTCACTTCTTCTTCTTCCTCCCTTTCGTTCCCTCCCTCATTCTCCCTCCTTTTATCATCTTCTCTCTCTTCTTCCTTTCCTTTCACTTCCTTCCTTTCTGATTTTTATTCTCACCTCTTATCTGTTTTCCTTCATTTCCAGCTTTTTTCCTTTCTTCCTCTCCTTCCTTTCCTTCCCTCCCTCATTCTCCCTCCTTTTATCATTTCTTTCTCTTCTTCCTTCCTTTCTAATTTTTCCTGCATTTTCATCATCTTCCTCCCTCATTCTCCCTTCTTTTATCACTTCTCTCTTCTTCTCCCACCCTTTCATCATCTATCTCTTTCTCCTCTCCTTTCACTTCCGTTTTCACTCTTTTCTATTCTCTCTTCTTCTTTTCTTTCCTTTTCTTTATTCTCACTTTTTCTCCATTTTTCTTTCAATTTTAATCTTCCTTCATCTTTCCCTCATTTTCCCTCCTTTTATCACCTTTCTCTCTTCTTACTTTCCTTTCTTGTTCTTTCCTCTTTCTTCTTCCTTCTTTTCATCATCCCCTCTCTTCTTCCTTACCTTCCACTTCCATTTTCTCTTTTCTCTATCCTTCATTCTGTCTTTTCATCATTTCCTCCATTTTCCCTCTTTCATCATCTCTCTTCCTTCTTACTTCTCTTCTATCATTCATTCATCTTCCTACTTCTCTTTCCATTCCTTTTTCTATATTCCCTTTCATTCTTACTTTCACCACTCTATCCTCTTTGTTCTCTATTTTCTTCTTCCCTTATTTTCCCCCACTTTTCCCCCCACAAGTTTTCCCACTCAGAACTTCTTCATTAACAGAAGGGAAAACTTTCCTCTTCCCCCCCCAAAACTTGAAGTTTCTATCAAAACTAACTTTCTACCCCTCTGTTATCAACCTGTTATCAACCTATTTATTCTAATTAATTATATTATATTATTAAGTAAATAAAATAAAATAGCGGGTAAAAACGTGGAGTTCAAGCGAATCGATATTGATATCGATTATGCGGTCTATTGTTAAGTCCGATAACAGTTGATAACAGCTGATAACAGGTTGATAACAAGTGATAACAGCATAGTTGCGAACCCCCTCCTTTGACTTAATCAAAGCGCCTCTTGGCTATCGTTCCCATATGTACTTCAAAAGAAAAAGAAAATTTAATTATCTTTCATAATTTATTTTGTAATCGATTACTCGGTTAACGAATCCGAGTAATCGGATATAGCAACCGTTACAAGAGTATTCGAGTACTTCAGTAGTCAGTACTCGTTATCGCTAAGGGGACCCGAATACAGACAGAAGTAATCGAATAGAGTAACCGTTACCAAAGTATTCGACTACATCAGTAATCAATACTCGTTATCGCTAAGGGGACCCGAATACAGACTTGAATAACCGTAAAGAGTAATCGTTACTGAGTAATCGAGCACATCAATAATCAGTACTCGTTATCGCTAAGGGGACCGAGTACTGACAGAAGTAATCGAATAGGGTAACCGTTAGCAGAGTAATCGAATACTTAAATCATCAGTACTCATTATCGCTAGGTGGATCCGAGTACCGACTGAAGTAATCGGACAAAGTAACCTTAACGGAGTAATCGAGTACTTAAGTGATGAGTACATGTTTTCGCTAACGGGATCCAAGTTCCGACCTGAGTAATCGGATAGAGTAACCGTTACCAGAGTAATTGAATACTTTAATCATCAGTACTCATTATCGCTAAGGGGACTGAGTACCAACTAAAGTAATCGGATAGAGTAGCCGTTACAAGAGTAATCGAACTCTTTCGCTTAAGGGATCCGAGTACAGACTTGAGTAATCGGATAGAGTAACCGTTACTGAGTAATCGAGCCCTTCAGTAACCAGTACTCGTTATCGGTAAGGAGGTCCGAGTACGGACTAAAGTAATCGAATATAGTAGCCGTTACAAAAGAAATCGAACTCTTTTGCTCAGGGGATCCGTTACTAACCGTTACTGAGTAATCGAGCCCTTCAGTAATCAGTGTTCGTTATCGGTAAGGCGATCCGAGTACGGACTAAAGTAATCGAATAGACTAGCCGTTACAAGAGAAATCGAACTCTTTCGCTTAGGGAATCCGAGTACCGATTGAAGTAACCGGATAGAGTAACCGTTACCAGGGGGTTAATAGAGTGTTGTGTGTTTTTGGGTAATCAATACTCATATTTGAAGCTGAAAAGAGGGTTGGCAAAAGAAAAGTATGCCAAATATCCAGTCAAAGGGAGAAGAGGAGGGGTTCTTAACAGCCCCCCTATCAAGGCTTTTGTGGCCTTTGTCAAGGGGAGGGAGGAATCTTGTGGTTTCGATTCTCGCTTACTTTGGAGTCGACTCTCAAGTACACGAGAATCGACACCGCAGGAAGCCTATCCGCGCTTGGTTCTTCTTGTCAGTGGTGGAGCAGCCGTCGAAGGAAGAGGTCACGCCGCTTCTCGCTCCTCCCGAAATTGAACTAAAAAAATTATAATTCTTTCCGAGTTTTGGAATTTTTCTGTGTTCCCCTGTGTTCAGTATTGAAATATTGAGTTATTAAGCGATTCTGTGGTTTTTGGACAATTCTAAGGAGTTTTGTAAAGAAGAGGGTGGATTACGAATCAAGTTTGTCTATGGTAAGATTGCGTTTTATGTTCTGTTTGAATAGTTTTTTTTGCGGTGAAGATTATTCTAGTGGCACCTTGTTTGGTGGGAGTCAGTAAATTAGAGTCTTATCTATTTCTTCACTGGGGCCATTATCATTTTCTGGACCCGATTATCCGATTACAAGCACTCGTTAACTGTACAACTCTCTCCCAAACTTTTTCCCTCCCTGCCAATGTGGCGAGCCTTAGAAATGACGTGACAAGGGCGAAATACTGGGCCACTATCCCGTGATTCCTAAGATTGTCCCTTGCCTTGTAATGTGGCGAGTCCTAGAAATGACGTGACAACGGCAATACGTTGGGCCATTGTCCCGCGATTCTTAAGATTTTTCCCTGCGTGGCGATAGGGCACGGCTTAGGAATGACGTGACAAGGGCGGTATGTGGGGCCATTGTCCCGTGATTCTTAAGATTTTTCCCTGCGTGGCGATAGGGCACGGCTTAGAAATGACGTGACAAGGGCGGTATATGGGGGCCATTGTCCCGTGATTCCTAAGATTGGTGAGTGTGGGAAGAATTGGCAGCAGTTCAAATGAGATTTTCCAAAATGGCAACTCATTAGGAAATGGAGTGTTTAGTTGAATTCTCATGGCGGAAACTTGTCAAAATGTCACCATTGCGAGGTAAGCATTAGCATTCTTAACCGTGCTAACGGCTACAAGAGCCCCCCAGTCGCCTGAGGCGCTACAGTCGCGGTAACCTTCACTTCAAACGACCGCCATTTTCTTCACTATAGGCCGCACTCTCTATAGCGGACACCGTTATCAAATCAACTTGCCAAAATTTCGCAAATTTCTTGGTACCAAAATGTTTGGCGAATTTTTCTAAGATTTTTCGATGCATTTTCGTGCGGATTTTTTTTTTTTTTATCTATAAATATTTAAAAGCGGCGTCCGTAGTAGAGAGGCTGGGTCTTTAAACCGTTTCGGCTATACGTTATCGCAAATTTTCCGATTTAGCAAAAGTTTCAGGAATCGACCTTTGACCCCACTTTAACTCAACACGTACAAACAACGGGATTAGTAACCGGATTAGCCGCGGATTCGCAGAACGTTTTATTCGGGTATTTAAACCGTAATCCGAAGGGGATTCGCCAAGAAGTAATCGTTTTGGTGTGCCACTTTGATCGCAGTACTCATGAAGTAATCATTTCCTATAATCGGACGACCCTAAACCAGTAACCGTTTTCCATCCGGTTCGGTTCGGTTCCGAGTAACTGTTTCTCGAAATCGAGTACTGCGTAGTAATCGTTTTGGTGCGCCACTTTGATCGCAGTACTCATGAAATAATCGTTTCCTGTAATCGGACGACCCGAACCAGTAACCGTTTTCTATTCGGTTCGGTTCCGGGTAACCGTTTCTCGAAATCGAGTACTGAGCAGTAATCGTTTTGGTGCGCCACTCTTATCGCAGTACTCAGGAAGTAAACATTTCCTGTAATCGGGTGACCCGAAACCAGTAACCGTTTTCCATCCGGTTCGGTTCGGTTCGAAAGCTAACATAAGAGTAACCGAATTTGGTTCCGAGTAACCGTTTCCAGTTGTAGGGTTTCCGGTGCGGTTTGTTTGAATCCTTACAATGCCTTACAATGACTTCCCGACTACTGAAGAACTAGATTTTAGTCAGTTAGCAACTAAGAAAAGTTAGTTAGTAGTGGCGTTAGTTCTGCAGATTAGCAACTAACTACTAACGGAGGTGCTAAGTTAGCACATTGGCTCATTTACTAGCGAGTAGCCCACTAAGCAGAGTAGTTAGTTAGTAAGTAAGTTAGTAATGATGTTAGCCCAGCAGATTAGGAACTAGCAATTCTAGTTATGGAAAGGCTAACTTACTTAGTATCTCATTTACTAGCGAGTAGCTCAGTAAGCAGAGTAGTCAGTTAGCAACTAAGTAAAGAACTAATTGAGCTACAAAGCAATAAGCGGACTTTTACTTAGCAATTAACCGAGCAACTATAACTACGCCAGCTAACAAGTAGCTCGTAAGCAAGTGAACTATCAACTCACGGGTAGCAAAGCAAGTTTTAGAAGAGACTCGGAACTAGTTCCCTGCTTCCCTTTAGTAGTTCGCCGTTTGGCCGCTAGGAGATCGACTACTTGGCCGTAAGTAGCAAGCAAATGAGCAGTTAAGCAAGCAGCTAAGTAACTAGTCAGTTAGCAACTGAGTAGTCAACTAAGCACTAAGAAAGAGAGACTCAGAACTAGCTGTGTATCTAGTTTTTCCCCGTTAGTAGTTAGTGATTTAGCCGCTAGGAGAATCGACTACTTAGTACTTAGCACTTAGCAAACAACTAGGTTGTCAGCACAAGTAGCAAAGCAAGTCTTCAAGGAACTGAAAAATAGTTCTATTAATTCTTCCCATTAGCAGTTCTTCATTTCACCACCAGGGAAGTCGACTACTTAGCACTAAGCAGTCAACTAACTATAACTAGCTACTAGCCATCTAAACCCCATAGAGTCTCACAACTGCTTTCACCTGCCAGCTCTTCCCGTTAGTAGTTCAGGGTTCGGCCGCTAGGGCGTCTAGTCGAGTAGTTAGCCTAACATTAAGCTGCTAACCGATGCAGCTAGCCAACTAAGCCAGTAAGCTTTGCCAGTAACTAGAAGTAAACTAGTTGACCTACTACTACTAGTTTCTTCCCGTTAGTAGTTCAGGGTTCGTCCGCTAGGGTATCTAAGTTGACTAATTGACAATGAGTATAAGCTTTACCAGCAGTTAAGTAAACTAGTTGACCTACTACTACTACTAGTTTCTTCCCGTTAGTAGTTCAGGGTTTGGCCGCTAGGGTATCCAATTGATAAGTGAACCGTTAGCGGAGGTAGCGTACGGGGGGTATCGATTCCGCGCGCCGGTGGCGAGGGAGTAGTCGGTTATTTTTGTAAGCCGACATCTGCAAGTTGTCCGAAACGGGGCGCATCTGTTGGGGCCCCAACCGACGCTACCGACGCCGCAGTAGCTCAGTAGCACCCGCACTTCCGCACTCCCCGTCGCAGCGTTTCCACTTTGCCGGGGTGGCGGGGGGGGGGAGTTCCCTGGAAAAGAAGGGAAAAGGGAAAATCCTAGAAGCACAGCCTTCCGTTCAAGCAGGAAGGAAACGAATGGGGAAAATGAGGGGAAAAGGGAATATTTAGAAGGATAGTCTTTTTACAGTCAAGCACGAAGGGAAAAAGGGGAGAATGAAGGAATAGGGAAAAAGGGAAATGTAAGCGTAGAGCCTTGTATACAAGCATGCAGGGGGAAAGGGGAGAATAAGGGAAGAGGGAAACGGGAAATTTAGAAGTACAGCTTAATATTTAACTATGAAGGGAAAAAGGGAAAATGAGGGCAGAGGGAAAAGGGAATCTAGAAGTACAGCTTTAACATCGAAGCATCGAGGGAACAAGCGGAAGAATGAGGGAAAAAGGGAAAACTAGACTCACATTCTTGTATACAAGCAAGGAGAGGAAAAGGGAAAAATGAGGGAAGAGGGAAAATCTAAACGCAGTCTTGTATACAAGAAAGGAGGGGAAAAGGGGGAAAATGAGGGAAGAGGGAAAAGGGAAATCTAGAAGTACAAACTTAACACTGAAGTATTTAAGGAAAAAAGGGGAGAATGAGGGAAAAGGGGAAATCTAGAAGTGCAGTCTAATACTCAAGCACGGAGGGGGGAAAGGGGAGAATGAGGGAAAAGGGGAAATCTAGAAGTGCAGTCTAATACTCAAGCACGGAGGGGGGAAAGGGGAGAATGAGGGAAAAGGGGAAATCTAGAAGTGGAGTCTAATACTCAAGCACGGAGGGGGAAAAGGGGAAATCTAGAAGTACAGCCTAATACTCAAGCACGGAGGGGGAAAAGGGAAAATTGAGGGAAGAGGGAAAATCCAAATGCAGTCTTATATACAATCACGGAGGGGAAAAAGGGGAAAATGAGGGAAGAGGGAAAACACCTGTAACATGATTGATAACGTGATGGCATCTCGACGAGTTTATGAGATTCCCCGTGATTCTCTCATATGTTTCAAGAGATTCTTATGAGATTCTCAGCTATACCCTCTCCAGATTCATGGCAAGATTCTTGCTAAGATTCTTGGTTGAGATTCTTAGCATTGCTCCTTCCAGATTCATGGCAAGATTCTTTAGCAAGATTCTCTAAGATTCTTACGAGATTCTTATCAAGATTCTCTAAGATTCTTATCAAGATTCTCTAAGATTCTTATCAAGATTCATGCTAAGATTCTCAAACATCTTACGAGATTCATGGCAAGATTCGTTTGAGATTCTCTAAGATTCTTACGAGATTCTTACCAAGATTCACGTTAAGATTCTCAAACATCTTACGAGATTCATGGCAAGATTCTTTTGAGATTCTCTAAGATTCTTACAAGATTCTTATCAAGATTCACGCTAAGATTCTCAAACATCTTACGAGATTCATGGCAAGATTCTTTTGAGATTCTGAGTAAGATTCTCATCAAGATTCTCCATGATTCTCTCATATGTTTTTTAAGATTCTTGGTGAGATTCTTAGCAAAACTCCCTCCAGATTCATGGCAAGATTCTTTAGGAAGATTCTCTAAGATTCTTACAAGATTCTTATCAAGATTCACGCTAAGATTCTCAAACATCTTACGAGATTCTTAGTAAGATTCTCATCAAGATTGTCCATGATTCTCTCATATGTTTTCTAAGATTCTTGGTGAGATTCTTAGCCGAAATCTCTTCAGATTCATGGTAAGATTCTTTAGCAAGATTCTTTTGAGATTCTTCGCCATACTCTCATAAAGATTCTTATAAGATTCTCTACGATTCCCTCAATTATCTTATGAGATTCTTTGTAAAAGTTTTTCAAGATTCTCGATAAGATTCTCCACGATTCCCTCAATTATCTTATGAGATTCTTGCTAAGATTCTTGTTGAGATTCCTGCTAAGATTCTTGGTGAGATTCCTGCTAAGATTTTTGGTGAGATTCCTGCTAAGATTCTTGGTGAGATTCCTGCTAAGATTTTTGGTGAGATTCCTGCTAAGATTCTTGCCAAGATTCTTGGTGAGATTCCTGCTAAGATTCTTGGTGAGATTCCTGCTAAGATTCCTGCCAAGATTCCTGCCAAGATTCTTGGTGAGATTCCTGCTAAGATTCTTGATAAGATTCCTGCTAAGATTCCTGCCAAGACTCTTGATGAGATTCCTGCCAAGATTCCTGCTAAGATTCCTTCTAAGATTCTTGGTGAGATTCTTGGTAAGATTCTTGTATGGGGGAAATGGTGGAAAGAGCCTCG
The DNA here is from genome assembly GCA_002872375.1 of Eulimnadia texana. Lineage (NCBI taxonomy): Eukaryota > Metazoa > Arthropoda > Branchiopoda > Diplostraca > Limnadiidae > Eulimnadia > Eulimnadia texana. Next base: position 19,123,513 of record NKDA01000001.1, read on the forward strand.
GGGGTGTCATGTTTCACACCAATTTGTTGCTTCAATGGCCTTTTAGTAAAGAACATATGTGTGCCGTAACGTGTGAGTAATCAAGCTTCGCATACAATTCTACATTCCCGTTCAAGAATCTTAAGAATCTCTCAAGAATCTTGGTTTTGGTTTTTTTTACCGAGTTATGGACCCCTCCTGAGATTCTTCAAGATTCTTACTCACGATTCTTTGGGATAAACGGCGGGAGTCGTGGGAAATCTCAAGAATCTTAAGAATCTTTCAAGAATCTTAGTATTTTTTACCGAGTTATTGACCCCTCCTGAGATTCTTCAAGATTCTTACTTAAGATTCTTTCGGGGTAAACAATGGGAGTCGTGGGAAATCTCAAGAATCTTAAGAATCTTTCAAGAATCTTAGTATTTTTTACCGAGTTATTGACCCCTCTGGAGATTCTCCAAGATTCTTACTTAAGATTCTTTCGGGATAAACAATGGGAGTCGTTGGAAATCTCAAGAATCTTAGGAATCTTTCAAGAATCTTGGTTTGGTTTTTTTACCGAGTTATGGACCCCTCGTCAGATTCTTCAAGATTCTTACTCAAGATTCTTTGGGATAAACGGCGGGAGTCGTGGGAAATTAATTTTTTTCCAAGAATCTTAAGAATCTTTCAAGAATCTCAGGAGGGGTTCGGCAACTCTGAGAAAACCAAACGAAGATTCTTGAAAGATTCTTGCGGGTAAACTGTGGGAGTCGTCAGGTTCTATTTGTCAAGAATCTTAAGAATCTTTCAAGAATCTTAAAAGAATCTTAGTCCCAAGTCGTTTATCTTTTTCGGAGTTGCAAACCCCCTCGTGAGATTCTTGAAAGATTCTTAAGATTCTTAAAAAAAATAAATTTCTCACAACTCCCGCCGTTTATCCCAAAGAATCTTGAATAAGAATCTTTAAGAATCTTAGGAGGGGTCAATAACTCAATAAAAACCAAACCAAGATTCTTGAAAGATTCTTAAGATTCTTGACATATAGAATCTGACGACTCCCATTGTTTACCCCGAAAGAATCTTGAGAATCTTGAGGAATCTCTTCAGAATCTTATTTTGTGCAGGTAGGAGTTGACTATAGCGACAAGATAACGACGCCGACGACGCTGTGTTAAATGACGTCAACGTCTAGCGACGCCAACCGGCCGCGCACGCGCGGCGGCGCCAAGTTGACGCCGGAGAAGCAGGGGAGCGGGGCGGCGAGCGTCGGGGGGACGCCACGCAAGACGCGGGCGAGGCGCGCGGCGCGCAACGGACGTGGCGGCGACGGCAGCGACGACAACAGCGACAGTAGCGACGAGAGCGTCGTCTGCGAGGACGTGTCGCTGGCCGTCAACGGCAAGAAGAACGCGGTGCGCGGCAAAGCCTGGCGTACGAAAGCCGGCGACTACCTGAGGTACCACTGCGTCGACGACGGATGTCTCTACCAACCCGGAGGTAAGAATCTTGGGAATCTTTCAAGAATCTTGTAAGAATCTTGAATAAGAATCGTAGAAGAATCCTAGAATCTTGCCCAAGGATCAAGAATCTTAGGAATCTTTCAAGAATCTTGTAAGAATCTTAGATCCATAAGAATCGTGAATAAGAATCGTAGAAGAATCCTAGAATCTTGCTCAAGAATCTTGGGAATCTTTCAAGAATTTTGTAAGAATCTTAGATTCATAAGAATCTTGAATAAGAATCGTAGAAGAATCCTAGAATTTTGCTCAATGATCAAGAATCTTAGGAATCTTGTAAGAATCTTAGTTTTATAAGAATCTAGAATAAGAATCATAGAGGAATCCTAGAATCATGAAGGATCGTACAAGAATCACAAATCTTAGGAATCTTGATCAAGAATCTTGTAAGAATCTTAGAATCTCATCCAGGAATCTAAGAAGCTAACAAGAATCTTGATCATGAATCTTGAAAAAGAAACGTAGAAAAACTCCAGATTCACGAAGAATCTTAGAATCTGAAGCAAGAATCTTACAGGAATCTCTGAATCTCACGCAAGAATCTTAGAATCTCACAATAATCAAGAATCTTGGAATCATGAAGAATCTTAAGATCCGAAGCAAGAATCTTGTAAAATTCTAAGAATCTTTACAAGAATCTTGGAATCTCAAACAGAAATCTAAGAATCTTAACAAGAGTCTCATTCAAGAATCTTGTACAAGAATCTTGGGATTTCGAACAGAATCTAAGAATCTTAAACAAGAATCTCAGAATCTTGATCAAGAATCATGGAATTTGGAACAGAATCTAAGAATCTTGACAGATTTTCCTTCAAAAATCTCTACAAGAATCTTAGGATCCGAAGCAAGAATCTTGTAAAATTCTAAGAATCTAGGAATCTCGAACAGAATCTAAGAACTTTAACGTGATTCTCATTCAAGAATCTTACAAGAATCTTTTAAAATTCTAAAATCTTAAGCAAGAATCTCAGAATCTTGATCAGGAATCTTAGAATCTCAAACAGAAATCTAAGAATCTTAACAAGATTCTCATTCAAGAATCTTACAAGAATCTTAGAATCCGAAGCAAGAATCTTGTAAAAATCTTAGAATCTTCAACAAGAATCTTACAAGAATCTCAGGATCATGAAGAATCTTAGGATCCGAAGCAAGAATCCTAAACAAGAATCTTGGAATTTCAAACAGAATCTAAGAATCTGAACAAGATTCTCGTTCAAGAATCTTTGAATCAGAAGCAAGAATCTTGTAAAAAATCTCAGAATCTTCAACAAGAATCTCAGAATCTCTTCAAGAATCTTAGAATCCGAAGCAAGAATCTTGTAAAATTCTTAGAATCTTCAACAAGAATCTCAGAATCTCTTCAAGAATCTTAGAATCTTCAACAAGAATCTCAGAATCTCTTCAAGAATCCTAGAATCCGAAGCAAGAATCTTGTCAAATTCTTAGAATCTTCAACAAGAATCTCAGAATCTCTTCAAGAATCTTAAAATCCGAAGCAAGAATCTCAGAATCTCTTCAAGAATCTTAGAATCTCTTCAAGAATCTCAGAATCTTCATCAAGAATCTCAGAATCCGAAGCAAGAATCTTGTAAAATTCTTAGAATCTTCAACAAGAATCTAAGAATCTTACAAGAATCTTAGAATCCGAAGCAAGAATCTTGTCAAATTCTTAGAATCTTCAACAAGAATCTCAGAATCTCTTCAAGAATCTTAGACTCCGAAGCAAGAATCTTGGAATTTGGAACAGAAATCTAAGAATCTTAACAAGAATCTCGCTCAAGAATCTTAGAATCTTCAACAAGAATCTTAGACTCCGAAGCAAGAATCTTGGAATTTGGAACAGAATCTAAGAATCTTACAAGAATCTTGATCAAGAATCTTGCAAGAATCTTGGGAATGGAAAGTTGCCGCCCTTTGGGTGTACTTTGCCTTTGGGTGGTGAGTGACGGAGGGTGGGCGACTTGTCAAGCGAAAAGACATTGTTGGAGGGTTGACCTTGGTTTGACCTTGAAGTCACGTTGGGGTCAGGTCAAAGGTCAGCCACTGTTGTAACGGTACACTTGTTTATTAAGACACCCCGCCCTTGGCCCACCCACCCCCGTTTCCTGTTCCACCCACCCACCCCCCCTACTCTGACATCATTACCGTAGGTGATAACACTTGATAACACTCTGATAACAGGTGATAACACTGTGGTTCAGAATTCGCCTTATTGAATAAAATAAATTTTTTTGTTAAAAATTTTGCGTAAGAAATGAAATGAAAAGGGGAAACGAAAGAAGAGAGAATGAGAGAACTGGTGAAAGGTGTGAGAAAGAGAGAAGGAAAATGAATTAACGTAGAATTAGGAGAATGGATAGAGAATGAGAGAATTGATGAAAGCAGAGAGAAATTAGAGAACTGATGAAAGAAAGAAGAGAGAATGAGAGAATTGATGAAAAGAGAGAGCAAAAGAGAAATACTAGAAAAGGAAGAAAAAGCGAGTGAATGAGTAAACTGATGAAAAGATGGAAGAAATAAGAGAGAATGAGAGAATTGATGAAAGGGAGAGAAAGAAGAAAAGGAAAGATGAGAAAAACTTGTAAGAAAAACGGGAGAATGAGAGAACGGATGAAAATGGAGAGGGAGAAAGGAAAATAGAAAGTAGAGAGAATGAAAGAATTGATGAAAAGAAGGGAGAAAGAACGAAGAAAGAAGAGAGAATGAGAGAACGGAAGAAAGTGGAGAAGGAGAAAAGAAAACAGAAAGAAGAGAGAATGAGAGAATGGATGAAAGGGAAGATAGAGAAAGGGAAATAGAAAATAAAGAGAATGAGAGAACTGATGAAAGTGGAGATGGAGAAAGGAAAATGGGCAGACAGAGGAAAGAAGAGAGAATGAGAGAACGGATGAAAAGAGGGGAAAAAGAAGAAAACGAGAGAACGGAAGAAAGTGGAGAGGGAGGAAGGAAAACAGAAAGAAGAGAGAATGAGAGAATGGATGAAAGCGGTGAGGGAGAAAGGAAAATAGGCAGACAGCGGAAAGAAGAGAGAATGAGAGAATCGATGAAAGGAGGGGAGAAAGAAAGAAGAGAGAATGAGAGAACGGATGAAAGTGGAGAGGGAGAAAAGAAAATAGAAAGAAAAGAGAATGAGAGAATGGATGAAAGCGGTGAGTGAGAAAGGAAACACAGAGAGACAGATGAAAGAATAGAGAATGAGAGAATTGATAAAAGTAGGGACAAAGAGAGAGAAGAGAAAAGAGACAAGTTTTTGCTTGGCTGAAAAGTGTCTGGTTGCATTTTGTTTGCCGGATAACATCTTCCACCAGCCAGTGGACCACGTGCTGCGCTCTCACCAAGGGGTTCCACAAACCTTCATAACATACGATAACACCTTAGTAACCACTGATAACCTATTCAAAACATTGATAAGACTTTTCGCATTATTAATAATATTATTATTATTATTATTATTATTTCAGATGCGGCCTATATCGAAAGCCAAGGAGCGGACCAGCCTTTCTTCATTTGTATCATCCAGGAGTTCCGCAGGGTAAAATCATTTTGTTATATTGAACGTAATAAGAGGTACGGGCGAATTAGTTCCGAAACCTACCGCTAGATGGCGTGGTGAGGTAAATAAAAAAGAAACCGCACCTACGTCGAAGGGACGGAGAAGAGCGCAGTCACGGGAAGCCCAGCCAAAATGGCAGCTCTGTTTACCGTCTACGTGCGACATTTTTGCGAGTTTGCTTCGAAATTTCAATAAAATAGACTCTGTTTAGGCTGTTTTTAGGTATTTCAAAGTGGGAAGAGTTCAAGTTTGTGAGTTTTGCGTAAGGAAAGTCTTGGAGTGAAGTTGCAGAGTGAGAAGTGAGTACTGGAAGGTAACCGTTTCCCAGAATTCCGGTTACTTTAGAAATGATTACAAAATTAGATTTTTTGTCTTCACTTTCGGCGCTTCAAAACAGTAACAAGTCACCAAATATTGATTTTTTAAAAAATTAACTCAAGTACATATTCTTGATTATAAACAAACATAACGATTACTACTTGGTTACTATATGATTACTCGGTGATAACGGTTACTCTTGCAGAACCGGTTGCTTGATGAATACAGGGCCGGTAATGATTAATTCCCCAGGAATCGATTACTATATGATTACTCGTAGAGAACGGTTACTCTAGCAGAACCGGTTGCTTGATGAATACAGGGCCGGTGATGATTAATTCCCTAGGAATCGGTTACTCTGTGATTACTCGGTGATAACGGTTACTCTAGAAGAACCAGTTGCTTGATGAATACAGGGCCGGTGATGATTAATTCCCTAGGAATCGGTTACCTTGCGATTACTCGTAGATAACGGTTATTGATTCGACTACTGATGTATTTTTTCGTATTTATTTATCTACTAATGCCGCATGGGAAGCGTAGCGTGCAGTGAAGCCATTAGTTGGCGCTAATAGAAGAAAAATCCACTCCGCAAGTTGATTTGTTTCTTGTTAAGCAGTCACGAAGTGGCCATTTATTTCAGTTTTTGTTTTTTGGCGCTCTTCTTCACAAGTCTTCATTAAACTTCAAATTACGCCCCATTTTCTAATGCAAATTTTTAATCTGGCCCCGTTGGAAAATAATTGCAGAGCAAGCGGGACACGTTAATGGTCAACATCAAGTGGTTCTACCGACCCTGCGAAGTACCCGAAACCGTATACCAGCTCCTCGTCCAGGATCGAAACACTGAACACAGTAAGGAAATCGTTTGTCTCAATAGTAATATTGTAAATTATTATTGTTGCGTTCTCCGCAGGTGCCAAAGTCGCTATAATCAACGATCCGCTGGTCAAGGCTCGAGAACTGTTCATATCAGACGCTACGGACACATATCCCGTTTCACTTTTAAGGTAATCGAAGAATAAAAAACGAGAATAATGTAGATTATATGATAGAACATGTGATACAATAAGAAACATAATGAATTATTATGAATAAAATAAAAAGAATCTAAGGAAAAATAAATATTTATTCGCAACGTGCGAAATTCTTTATATCAATCTTAACAAATTTAGGGGAGTTTGTCGAGTCCAGCATTTCTCAGACATCCACGCGGCCCACGATTTCCACCCGGTCAAAGACAACTTCTTCTACATCCTCGGCTACAACCCAGAGACCAGGAGACTGGCTTCCACGCAAGGGGAGATCCGGGTAGGCCCCTCGCACCAGGCCCGCCTCCCGGAGCTCAGGTCTAGCCTCCCGGCAGACAAGCGTCCTGAGCGCTGCGAGAACTGGGAAGAGCCGCGATGGGTCCCCCGCCCAATGCTCCGGGGGCTCGAGACGGGGACCTCCTCATGTACCTTCGTGCTGCACGATCCATGGCCGCCTTCGCCGGCCTCTGTGACGGAGGATCCCCTGACGATGGCTGTGTGGCGGCGTCCAGAGACGATACGACGATCAACGCCATGGATGTGGTAAGCGTTATTCTTGTTTAAAGCCACAGTATATGCGTTAATGATATTATTGCGTTATAGTATTAATGGTGTTTTATTGTTTTCTTTAGCTTCATAATTCGGGATACGACCCTGGCAAAGCGCTTCAAGCCCTCGTGAAGTGTCCCGTTCCAAAGGGTATTGAGAAGAAGTGGTCGGAGGATGAAACGGTACGTATTTTGCATTACTTATCTACGCTTTTGCTTTCTCTGTTCCTGTTTCCGCTAGTCGGATTGAAAAGTCTTAGTCGTAATTAGTTTTAAATGAGAAGAAAATTGGCAAGATGTAATTAATAAGACACGCAGGCTTTTCCTTTCTTGTCGAGGGCAAACGAGTAATTTTTCCTGTCGTTTTCTTCCAAGACTGGCCGCTCCAACTACTGTGCGATTATGTTGCGATTTATTTTTGTCATTTTGCACACTTTTACTTGTACAAAAGAGGCAAGGAGACATAAATTACGAGGGTTGCGTGTGGAAGTCCCGGAGAACTGACAGTTTGCCATTTGATTTACTGGTAATGGCGCACTTTGCAGCCGGTTGCTATGGCAACCCCAAACTTTGATCTCTCCCCGTCATCTACCTTTTCAGGATGTAACATCACAAATCGGATTATAAGCCATACTTGATGAAAAACTGGAATGAAAAGACGAGCAGAATAGAAAGCAAAACAAAAACAGACCACCCGCAAGTTTTCCCTTAGCTTGTTAACTGAACGGGAGGATCCAAGACGCCATCTAGCGGTGGTCGCAGGAAATACTGTGGAATTAAAAAAAAAAAAAAGAAATGGTGAAAAGCCGCTACTTAATTACAAGAGCGCCGTGTATCCTCGTAATGGGAAAGGCTGATGTAATTTACACAGGCGTAATGACTCGAACGCGGCTCGTAAACACAGAGCACATCTACTCACTCTGGCGGAAATTATGTTGATTTCTCGTGGCTTCAACAACTCGTCTTCTTCTCCCCGACCAGCTCTCCCTTCGCCTGGTTCCGTAATAGAAGAACGTGTTCTCCCAGCCGGCAGTCGGGCGGAGTCTTCTGTCCATAACATTATTTACGGTTGCACGAACGACGTGTATCATTTACGCGCTGTAAAACACGAGTCAGTTGCTTTTAATATCGCTTTTTTATATGCGTTCCTCGTATAAAACAAGCGACCCCCCCATTTACGGTCTCTGATCCGCGTGGGGCGGGCTAAAATCCGCAGCTTTCGCGAAATCTCGCGCGGTTTCCAGATCGCAGCACTTTCAGTTTCCCCCTTTTCCCCACCTCCGTGCTAGGACGTATATGGCTGTACTTCCAGATTTTCCCTTGTTCCCATTTTTCAGGGAGTTTCCCTACAAAGTGGGAACACTGGCGGTGAGTGCCTTAACCGCATGCGGGTTGAGACGCCGAACCGCAGCATTAGTCCCCCTATTTGCGGGTTGAGACGCCGCACCGTAGCGTTGGTCCCTCTACTTGCGGGTTAAGACGCCGAACCGCAGCGTTGGTCCCCTCCCCCCTGCGTGCGGGTTAAGACGCCGAACCGCAGCTTTGGCCCCCTGCTTGCGGGTTGAGACGGCGAACCGCAGCTTTGGCCCCCCCCTACTTGCGGGTTGTGGCGGCCACCCGCAACTCGGTTTCCCGCGCTTGGGGGATGTCAGTTGCCGTTCGGCATTCATCGTGCGAGGAGGTGCCGTCATTTGCTCTCGCGGCGTGCAAAAATAAACATTAGTTTTTGCCCGTGTTTCTGTGTAGGCGCGTGTGTGTGTTTAGTAACAGCTGCGAGCACACTATTTCCCAGTCTTCTCAGGATACGTTTACACAACAAAAGCCAAGGTGTGTGTGTCAAGCAAACACATTTCTAGTTTTCCATGAGGTTTGGTTTGGTTGAGTGTGTAGGGTGTGTCAAGTGTGTTGTCTGTTGCATATAGAGCGGGTCAAGTATTTACAGACGTGGTGGGGTGTATAGGGTGTGTGTGTGAGTGTGTGCGAAAGAAGCTCTGGACATGTGAGATCACGCGTTGCTCACCTTGGTTGGTGGCTCTACAAGAACGGGGGTCCATTATGCGCCGTGTCCGTAAGGCGTGAACCGTGATTTAAGCGTGCGCTCTAGAGCTTACCACTCGTGTTTGCAGTCACGCTGCATTTGTGGATTCACCATGTTATCTTTTCTCTTCCCTTTTCTTAAACCAATGATTAATTTTCTGTCCTTTTTTTTTTTTAATTTGCAGAAACGATTCGTCAAGGGACTACGGCAGTACGGCAAGAACTTCTTCCGCATCCGCAAGGACCTGCTCTCGCACAAGGAAACGGTAAACGCAATGTCTCTTGTCTTTTTGGCCCCTCCGGTGCAGGAAAGCGGAAGAATCGCTGAATAAAAAGCCGGAGATTCGCCAGAAGAAGCCGAGAAATGCTCATTGATATCCTTGAATAGCGTCTGGTTGGGGGGGAAAGAAAAAGCGAAGAAATAGAATAATAATAGGCGGGCGGAGGAAGAAGCAACCGTATAATGTTCTTCAACATGTCGGCCGATTACCCTCAACAAAAGAGATCAATACGTCGCTATGGTTACGGCTTCTATTAAAAACTACCAAACCGCCCTCTCTATAACCAGCACTGCGTCCACGTTCTAGTGACTGTTACAATAAATTGCAATACATTAAGATTTTGTAGACCCCCCCCCCTCACCCGCTGGGCCAAGGTCTCTAGTATCTGATCTGGAAACTGTCACTACGCCACAAGAAAAATCTCTTTGAAACTTGTCGCCTTTTAATCAAGTGGCATTTTTCTTCTCTTTTTTTTTTGGCTCAGGCGGACTTGGTGGAGTTCTACTACTTGTGGAAAAAGACGCCGGCGGCGTCGAACCAGCGTCCCACCGCCGACGACACCGGCAGAGCGTCCTGCGCCGCATCAAGACGACGCGGACGACGCGCGCGGCCAAAGAAGATCCCGGTAAATTTGAATTTTGAAGAATCTTATCGATGGCTATCGCTCAGAGGTTCATTCATTATTCAGCAAGGGCGGAGTGAACTCCTCTGTCGCGTGTTGAAGGGCGATCACTCGTATCGATACTTAAGAATCGATTTAATCGATTTTTTAATATTTTTTTCAGGTGATTTGAGTTCAGCGAGTGAAGACGATAACTCAGATGAGGATTCGGACACGAAGGATCTCAGTGGATATCATTGCCGCCATTGCCTGTCTACAAGTAAGATTTTAATATTCGTAATTTGTTTTATAAATTATTATTGTATTTTTTTCCCCAGGTTCCAAGGATTGGCATCATGCTGGAAAAGACAAGACCCTGCTCTGTACAGACTGTCGTCTGCATTTCAAAAAATACGCAGAGTTGCCGCCATTGAGACCAGCAGCCAATCAGGTAAGCGTCTCTGCCTATTAACCAATCAGATTATTTTGTAAGAATTAACCAATTTCTGATTGATTGTTTTAGACCAACGAAGAGGAGGCCCCTTACATGTTTCGTCCCGTCCAGAACACGGACGACGAGGACGCGGACGGACGCATACGGACGCGGACACGAACCAAAGAAATCGTATGTCCGTTAACTATACCTACTGAACAGTGTTTCCACTTCGCAAGGAAGTTCCCTGAAAAAGGGCAAAGTGGGAGTCTGAAAACGGAAAAATAAGAGAAGAAGGAAAAGGGAAAATCTCGAACTACATTCTGTTTTCTAGCACGGAGGGGAAAAAGGGGAAATGGGGGTCTGAAAGTGGAAAAATGAGAGAAGAGAGAAAAGAGAATATCTAGAACTACAGTCTGTTTTCTAGTAGGGAGGGAAAAAAAGGGAAAATGGGGGTCCGAAAAGGGAAAAACGAGAGAAGAGGGAAAAGGGAAAATCCAGAACTACAGTTTGTTTTCTAGCACGGAGAGGAAATAAGGGAAGAGGGAAAAAAGGGGAAATTGAAAGTGGAAACACTGTTACTAAAATACCAGATTAAAATTTTGGGTTTTGAATAGAACGCTCGCAACCGATCGAAGCAGGACAGTGCTGGCAACAGTCCGGACCCGGAGTCTGAGACAAAGAACCGAAAATCCCCTGTATCGTCGTCGTCGTCTTCGTCGTCAACGACATCTTCGAACAGTGGCGACATTGACAAGGACAAGGCCAAATCCAAGTCAATGGTGGAGAGCCCGGGAAAAGGATTAAAACGTCGCCACGCTGGAGAACAGCAGCAAGATAATGAAGACGAACGACAGTCGGCAGACAAGAAACCTAAAAACGACATTCAAGTATATTTTCCGCTTGATTTTTGTCTTTAATAATAATGTAGATTAGTAAATATCAGCTTCAAGTCAGGGTAGTAAAGTAATAAGTAACAATCAGGGACAAATTAGAAGTTTGTGGAAATGTCGTAAATTTGTCTGTTTTTCGGGGTCTTGCTGAAATAATAAGCCCGGCTTGTGTAGAGCTGCTTTCCACAACTTTTTATTGCTGCCCGTAAAACTATAAATAGATATATCACCAGCTATTTCTGGTTTGCTTAACTTGAGCTTTTATATTTTATTTACTAAGATTTTTACCCTCATTTTGTATCCTTGTGTTTATGTTTTAATTATACTAGCTTTTTAATATTATAAACTTAGCACATATTAATTGTCGTTGTAATAATCCTAAATTTTCATAATTAAGTGTTAATTTTATAATTTTTTTTTTAGCAGAGTCCTGTTGACAGCATCTCGAGCCAGACCAGTGCTTTCGAGGAGAACGGCATTGATGCCGAGCCAGAGAACGATGTCGAGAAACCGAATGCTTTACCCGTCTCGTCAACTGAAACGAGCAAAGCAGAAGCCGCAGTCGCTGAGACGAGTCAGCCGACAACTGCTCCACAGCTGATGAGTGTAGTCAAACCTACACCTGAAGTGGAATTTAAAATCAAAGCCGATTTACTGCCCATGGTCAAGCTGGAGCCGGATTTCATCCCTGCTCCACCCCCACCCGATGATGCTCAACGCTCATTGGCTCCTGTCGATGATAAACTCCGCCCATTGGTTGTTCCGGAAGAGAGAGCTTTCCCATTGGTCCCCCAGGAGGAGAAGTATCGCCCTTTGGTTGTTGCGGAAGAAAAGCTCTGTCCAATCCCGCCTCCGGAAGAAGCCAAGCTCCTCCCCAAAGAGGAAAAATTCAATCACCGCCCACTGACTCCTCCCTCCGTGGCTTTGGACATGTCGCTACCCCCGACCGAACCGCCCGCTGTCCCTCCTACGTCGCTAGGCAACGCCCTCCCCTTCTCTCGCCACACTCGGCGTTCCTCCCGCCAGCCGCGCACTCGGCTTTCGCCCGTCCCTTCGCCATTCATCCGCCACCCGCCGCGGAAATTTTTCCACCGCGCGAGGCGCTGGCCGAGCAGAGCGAACCGCACGACCTGAAGATCAAGCAGGAGGTCCAAGAGATCGAAATCAAGAAAGAGCCCGTCACTCAGGCGCCGTCGCCTCGCCTGGTAGAGAAATCGGTGATTGTGGCTTCACCCTCGTCTGCCATACGCAAGACCGGACCCAGTCCCACCCCGTCAAACAGACCATCAGCCACGCCGCCTTTGTTGCCTTATCAATCGCCATTGGCCCAGCCGCAGCATCCTTTCGGGTTAGCCCCACCCAATATGCCGCTGTCGTACCCGCAGTCCGGTCCGATGAACCCCTACTCCCCTTACGGTTACCCGTACCCGTTTCCCTATTATCCGCCGCATTTGAGAATGATGACCCCTTCCACGACTGCTCTCTCACCCTCAGGTCCCTCTAACATTTTCACGGACACTGCAGCAGGGAACAGAGCCACGCCGTCTCGCAATATGGACCCTCCTCTGTCAACGGTACCTAAATCTTCACCCTCGCCCAGAGGCGGCAGCACAACCCACCCGCTGTTTTCCCCTCACCAGATGTCGGGACCGCAGTTCGCTGTCCCCATTTCCCCCGCTCTGGGATCTGTACCTACACCTGAAGTGAAGAAGGAATCGGTTCCCGAGAAACCTACACTGATTAACCTTGCCGAACCGAATGAAGAGAACGGAGATGATGATGAAGATGTCCCGAGCCCTGCGGGACCTGCTCTTCCTCGAGGTCCCAGTCCTGAACCGAGAATCGAGGATTCTGAATGTCACAGAAGCCAGAGCGCCATGTAAAAATATTTGTCCAATCAATGAATTCATTATTTAGCTTGTTTATTTATTATTAATTTAATAACAAATTTTTTTATTAATTAATTTATTATTATTTATTTAATGAAATACTTTTTTTTCACAGTTTCCTCCGCCATTGGAACAGAGGAGAAGGTAATTCGTGTACTAGAACTGACTTGACATTCAAACCCGTGCCGGACTCTAAACTGGCCCGCAAACGGGAAGAGAGACTCCGCAGACAGGCCGAACGGGAACGGGATGAACGAGAGAAAGAGAAAGAACGGGAACGAGCCGCAGCTCAAGCCGTAACTAATTTACTATTTTTGTTTACGATTTGATTATTCATTGTAGTAAACAATTTTTATCATTTTTTTTTGTAATTTCTATTTACTGTTTGTAACTCTGTTACATTTTAAATATTCTAAATTAGTATTAATCTTAGTGGATTTTAATTCAATAATTGAAATTATTACTTGTTTAATTATTTACTTTATTTTTCTCGTTATTTTTCAAACTTTCAGTCTTTTTCGTTTTAACTGCAATTTATTCATATTAATATATTGCTGGATAATTGTAATTATTTTTAGGTCTATTTTGAATTAATTTTAATCTATTAATTAAATGCTTATAGAGAAAAGCATCCACTCCCGACCGAAGAGAGACGCCTAAACCTTCCACTGCGAGTTCAGGTCCCATAGAAAGCATCACCTCTCCAGGATTTGATCGATTCGTTCCTCGGTCTTATCCCGATACTCCTGCCTTACGCCAATTAAGGTAATTCAACCTAATAACAGTGTTTCCACTTTGCAGGGAAATTCCCTGAAAAGGGGAAAATATGGTCTGACAAGGGAAAACTAAAAGAAGAGGAAAAAGGGAAAAACCTAGAAGCACAGCCTGTATACTACTACGGAGGGGAGAAAAGGGGAAATTGGAAATGGAAACACTGCCTAAATTCATAATTATCAAAACTATTAAGCCCAAAAATTAGAAACAAATACATAAGGAAAAATAAAAAAATTAAGCAAAAAAATTAAATCAACATTAAAAAAACAATTGTTTGATTCCAATAGTGAATACGCTCGTCCACACACTGGATTTTCTCCAGGCGGTCCTCCCCGTTCCACAGTGGCTAGCGTTCTGGGTCTGACGTCTCCAGCCATGGACCCAATGCTTCACTACCAGCTGGCCAGCATGTACGGTCCGGGGGCGCGGGAACGTCTGGAACTGGAACTGGAGCGCGAGAAACGCGAGCGGGAGTACCGCGAACTACGGGAACGCGAAATAACGGACCGTCTCAAGGAAGAAATGATCAAAAATGGGACCATGAACCCGATGGGTCTGCCAGGAGGACCCAGGCTACCGTCAGGCCCTATCGACCCGCACTGGCTTGAAATCCAGCGGAGATTAGCCGGGATCCCCGGAGGATTCCCTGGCGGTCCAGGCGGCTCGGGATTCGGTCCTGCGGGTGCTCCTCCTCCAGGTTTCGGTCTCTACTCGATGCCAGGAGCCCCTAATCCTGCAGCTTTAACGCAGCTGGAAAGGGAACGCATGGAACGGATGGGACTGCAGGTTCCCGGATCGCTGGGAGGCCCGCCGTCTAGCGGAGGAGGCCCCAGCAACGAGCAGCTGACGATGGAGCGTTTCGCGCTGGCCGCTGATCCGATGCTGCGTCTGCAGATGGCTGAATCCCACACCCACGCGCACACCCACGCTCACGCTCACACCCACACGCATCTCCACTTACATCCCGGACAAGAGAACGCGTCCCAGGGACCTCCAGGTTTCTCGCTGGGCGGACCTCCTCCTCCTGGAGCTTTTCACAGACCCCCCGGCTTCCTGGGGCCGGAAAATCCGCTGGGACTGCACCCGGCTCTGATGGGACGACCCTACGACGAGCAGCTCGCGCGTCAGCTGACTGCTCACGTCGCGGCGGAACAGTTCCAGCGACAGATGCTCGAGAGGTTCCCACATCCTGCGGGACCTGGGGGACCCCCTCAAGGGCCCTCGTCGCTTCATCCGCTAGCGCATGCTTCGCTGGTTGCTCAGCATGAAGAAATTATCAGGCAATTATTATAATTATATTAAATTCGACATTATTAATAAGATTTTTTTCGTCCAGGCATCAACAGCGGGAACGAGAAATGAAAGTCCGAGCCCTGGAAGAAGCAGCTCGAGGAGGGCGTCCCTAAGCGAAAGCTCGAGGAATGTGTTCATCCGTAGATTTTAAAATACATAATGTAAATAGGCGATTTCTTTTGTGGTTTAAGTTTGACAATTTGGGAGACGTAGCATGTTGTGTTTGTTGCACATAAATGATTTTTTTTCTAGGACGTAACTTTTGCACCTTGACACACGAATAAGGCAAATAAACATTTTATGGTTTTCCAGTTTTCGGTTTATTATCACAGCAACCAAACTAAAGCAACTGGATTGAACTACTGAGTGACTGAACAAAATTAGAGTTTCAGCAACATCTGCGGAACGAGCAGGTCGGACTTTTCTTTTCCCGCCAGCTGCTCGACGAGCGAGAGGGCAAACTCAAAAGCAGTTCCGGGTCCACGGCTGGTCGTCACATTTCCTGTAACACTCAACGATAACGCACAAAAGAATTGTAGCGACTAAAAACGATCGTACCGTCAACTACAACACGTTCCTCAAGATAGTCGTACCCTCCTTCAACGAGCACATCTTTCATGCTCGGATAAGACGTCACCTTTTTGCCTGCCGCTATGCCGTGCGACTTGAACGCAATGGGAGCTGAAAATTTAACGAACTCGGTGAACGTTTACCAAATATCACAAGTTTTTAAGTACCTGCGCAAATAGCAGCTACGATTTGACCCCCGTTTTCGTGGTTTCTGAGTATTTCTCCGACATGTTTGTTTGCTGCTAACGTTTCTGCACCTTTCAGACCTCCAGGGAGGATTACAACATCGTAAGGCGAACGTTTGGCAGCTTCATCTAAGCTCGTGTCGGGTTGGATCACTACCGATCTGCTGCAAACGACTGGACCGACTCCTGCGATTCCCGCGACTGTGACGTCAATCTATTGAAAAAAGTTAAATCGTTGATTTATTTCTAACTAAAATTTTGTTTTGTGGCCTGAAACATACTCCTCCACGACGCAGGACATCAACAGTGATGACAGCTTCCATTTCTTCGGCACCTTCAGCCAAAATCAGCAGTGCTCGCTTCGCCATGTTCGACAACAAGGAAGATGACAACCTAATATATCAAAATTGCCGTATTAATTCATTTGATATTATTATATTGTATCTAGAATAACGAAAAGAAATTTTGCGAAGGTTAACCTCATAAATAGCTTTCACAATATTTTTGTTTTGTTGCCTTCATTTGATGCAGCGTTGCCACGTATTTATTTAACTACAGTACAGGGAACACTCAGTAACACGGCAAGTCCTATCTCCCCATGCTAACGCTGCGAGCGAGAAACTAGCGCCAAATTTTAGCTAGTGGCGCTTGTCGGTACTAAGATCATACTGAGAAAACTGAGGCTGGCGGCTAAGGCTTTGGGCACTCATATAGTACCGACAGTACTCACCACGCAGATTTTTAGCACTAGTGTCGCACTTGCGGCCTTACCGTGTTACTGAATGTTCTCTTTACTATAGGTATTTACAAAACACTTTGAAATAAGAAACAGGAACGTATAATAAATCAAGAATAATTTTCAGACCCACTTGTGTATTTATAATTAAGACATTTTATTCCTGTACGCAGTACAGAAACCATCAATGTTATTCAGATTACAGTTTCCAGCATTTCAGTAATAACCAAGGAGTCCGAAACTTCCAGTAATCTTCATACACCTAGGTCATGTTATCATTGTTATCAACCTGTTATCTATATGTTATCTCCGTGTTGTCGTATGTTATCAAATAATCTTCGTACACTTTTTCTGGGAGTTTCGTACCCCTTGAAAACTTGATTGAAAATTAAGGATGTCTTCTACATCCTGAACGGTATCCGTAACACATCCTGAATATCTCGAACCACGTCCGATCGTGGATGAGTAAAAAGAAATTGTGTTGAGAATTGTGAATCTTGATTATTGAGGGCACCATTAACTATCCTGAAAAGCGTATTTTCAGGACGCTGTTAAGTACCCTGAACATGTTTCATCCAGGCATTCCAGTGTCAGGGTCCTGAACACCCTCGTAAGTGGGCCAATTTCACTGCACTCAGAGTCCTGATCTTCATCCTGATAAATGTCCTTTTCAGGATATTTTCAGGGTCCTGAAACCATCCTTAATTTTCTGCTGGGCTTCAATAGATGTGGGCGAGTCGGCCATCTTTAAGTTACTGCTATAGATGAAAAAGACTTTACTGATTTTGTATTATTGTCGTCTGCAGATGGTGACCAAGCTCAGTTTTCCCTTTTCCCTTAAAGAGGACAGAGTTTTCCCTTTTTTCCCCCTTCCCTTATAGATATCAAGTATCCATTTTTCCCTCCATCTATGGTATCAAGCAATACTTCTATGTTATTTTTTCCTTATTTTTCCTTTTCGAGACCCAGTTTTCCCTTTTTAAGGGAATTTCCCTGCACAGTGGAAGCACTGACCAAGCTACTCCAAGTCCTCCCGAACCATAAGACTGTGGTCAACACTAGCAGACGACACTTATAGTTTTCGACTATCGCCGCTAGGGGCTTCATTAGCTTTCGAGACTGGGATTCTCAGTAGACGGTTCAGCTTTCTCCTGATTATTTTTAAATTTGCAGGGAAATGAGACCCCCTGATTATCTTTTTAAATAAAGTGAAGCCAAACTGAGCTCTTCATCCTACAATTGAAATCAACATACACAAATCAACAACACAATACACAACACAATACACAATACACAACAACACATACACAATCAACAACACAAAACTTTTGATTAACTGTGTGTAATTATTACCTGAGAGTCTTCGCTAGTCAGAGAGTAGTCCAACTAGTCGGATAGTATTTCTGTTAAATTGTATTTTTTTTCCAGTTAATTTCGAGCTGCTTTTCACGTCCAAGTTTCGACTGTCGAGTCAAGTGTGGGCACATGAACTGTTTGGCCATCTTTTGTATTGAAAATAGTTGTCTGAAAGCCTGAAATTATACACGGTTCTCGTGAAATAGGTTATCTTAATCAAACTCAATTAATTAATCATTAATTAATTCAGGATTTTATTGCCTGCAATTGCATTTACAGTGCAGGGCTGCAGTACAGGAATTGCAAATGACGAGATGCTCCGTTGGTTTGATAGACAATAAAGAGAGAGTGCATTTTCTATTTTTTTTTCTCGCCATCATTACAGAAATAGAAATGATAAGATTCATTCAAAATGTGCATTTCAGCACAGTCACGTGACTATGGTAACCAATGATTGAATTTTTAAGAGGGTTAATGCATTAAATCTTCTCACTGTTTCATATTTATTTTATTAGCAAAATTCAGTTATTTATTATTTATCCATTATAATGTGGAAATTTAATTTATTTTCTAATATTATTCTTATCTGGAGTTATAGTTTTCAATATCTGGCAACGCTGGAAAGCGTCCAACGCCATCTATCGGCGCCAAAAGTCAACGCGATTTGAATATAAATAAACAACAATGGCGTCTGAAATGCAGGCCATCTGCTTTACCGACCCGAAACCCGCCAAAATTTTAAAATGGAAAATCCAGGAGAATTACACGATAACAGCTGGAATTGTCATTTGCACGTATCAGTACCAGGATGAAATCGCTTCAGACGGCAACACCGAAACTTCTGTTGAAGAAAACTCCGGCAAAAACTCGCAAAATCTTCAACATGTTTTTCGGGCAACTACCGGCGGAGTTGTCGATAAACTGTTACTTAAAGAGGGAGACCCCGTGACAAAAGGGTAAACATAATATATTAAAACACTTATTAGCCCTACTGAGTCTTTTTGTTACGAAAAAAGAACCAAAATTTTGACGTTAAAGGAATGCACGCACCCAACGGTGATGAAGGACCTGTGCGCGGAGTGCGGAGCCGATCTGCGGGAAGTCAAGCAGAGAAATCGCACAGCAGCGGTAGCCATAGTGCATAATATACCTGAGCTAATGGTCAGCATGGAGGTATAATCACCATATAATCCAAATTATGTAAAAAATTATTAACAAGTAAATTTTTAGGAAGCTCAATCTCTCGGCAGGGCTGACGAGCAGCGCTTGCTTCGTGATCGCAAACTCGTTTTGCTCGTTGATTTGGACCAGACGCTCATCCACACCACCAACGACAACATACCGTCTAATATCAAAGTACGTAAACTTGTTAAATCTCTTGCTTCGTAAAAAATAATTTTTTTACAGGACGTCTACCATTTCCGACTTCACGGGTCAAACTCACCCTGGTACCACACTCGTTTCCGGCCCTACACACTCGATTTTTTGGAGAAAATCAGCAAGATGTACGAACTGCACATCTGCACGTTTGGCTCGAGGACGTACGCCCACACCATCGCGGGTCTGCTCGACAAGGAGGGGCGTTACTTCTCGCACAGGATCCTCTCGCGGGACGAGTGCTTCAGCGCGCACTCCAAAATCGCCAACATGAAGTAAAATCCCAGTTAAAATATTTTCTTATGTTCGGTTCAGTGTTTCCACTTTTCAGTTTCCCCTTTTTCCCCTCTTCCCTTATCTTTACCTTTCACCCCCTCCGTGCTAGAATATACATGGTCTAGATTTTCCCCTTTTCCCCTCTTCTCGTATTTTTCCTTTTTCAGACTCCATTTTTCTACTTTTCAGGGAATTTCTCTGCAAAATGGAAACACTGATTTGATTTTTATATAGCGATTCCAGTTCAGTGTTTCCACTTTCCAGTTTCCCCTTTTCCCCCTCTTCCCTTATCTTTCCCTTGTTCTCCACCTCTGTGCTAGAATATACAGTGCCTAGATTTTCCCCTTTTCCCTCTTCTATTTTTTCTCTCTTTTTCAGACTCAATTTTCCCTCTTTTCAGTTCCCCCTTTTTTCCCTTTTCTCTTATCTTTCCCTTGTTCTCCCTTCGTGCTATAGCATACAGGGTCTAGATTTTCCCCTTTTCCCTCTTCTATTATTTCTCCCTTTTTCAAACTCTATGCCCCCTTTGTAGTTCCCCTTTTTTCCCTTTTCCCTTGTTCCCCACCTCTGTGCTAGAATATACAGTGTCTAGATTTTCTCCTTTTCCCTCTTCTCTTATTTTTCCCGTTTCAGACTCCATATTCCCCGTTTCCAAGGAATTTCCCTGCAAAGTGGAAACACTGGTTCAGTTTTTAAATAGCGATTCGTGTTAGGGCTATCTTTCCTTGCGGGGACCATATGGTTTGCATTATCGACGATCGGGAGGACGTCTGGAGTTACGCCCCGAACCTGATTCACGTTCGACCCTATCACTTCTTCCAGCACACGGGAGACATCAACGCTCCACCCGGTCTGGCCAAGCAAGAGTTTGACGACAAAGAAGGTTTCGACTTTAACACCCTCGAGATGAAGAAAACGAAGGAAGGAAAAGACGAGGAAGGGGACGATGACGAGGAGAAATCCAAGGACTCAGAGACAGCGGAGGAAAAGAAGGAAGAAAATGAAGAGGAAAAGAAGGCAAGCGAAACAGAAGATGGAGAAGTCGCAGAAAAGGAAAACGGCAAAACGAAGACTGAAGTGAAAGAAGAGAAAAAACGTTCGGACGATCTCATCGACCCTATTGATGAAGACGATTATTTATTGCACTTGGAGGTAACTTACTTTTTCAATATTTCGTTTAATTATAATTAAAAAACATATTTAAAGGCGTGAAAATAACATTTCTTATTTTGTTACAGAATATATTGACCACGATCCACCAGGCCTACTACGCCATGTACGACCAGACGCTGGAGAACAAAAGCTCGTCAGAAGCTCCCGATATGAAGCGAATTATTCCTTACGTCCGTCGCAAGACTCTTCAAGGGGTGACCCTGGTCTTCAGCGGAGTCATCCCCACGCACGCTCCCTTGGAGAAGAGCCGTCCTTACCTGGTTGCCCGCAGCCTGGGAGCCTCGGTCTCGGAGAAAGTTACTGAGAAAATGACGCACCTCGTAGCGGCAAGACTGGGGACCACGAAGGTAAACGACGCTAAAAAGGTCAAAGGTATTCACGTTGTCACTCCCGACTGGCTGTGGTGCTGTGCGGAGCGGTGGGAACACGTTGACGAGAGGCTTTACCCACTGAATAATGATACCTGCGCTGTGACGAGAAAACCTCCGCCTCACTGCAGTAGTCCTGACGTTACGCTGCAGTTGGCAGTGGCTGCGAATGCCCCCGAGAAGCAGGAAGAAGCTCCGATCTACGACAGAGTGACGGGCAAGAGAATATTCCCGAACAAAAACGCAGAAAAAGGTAAAGCGTGGGCCGAGGGAAAACGACCACAGCCTCCACCTCGAAGGTTCAGCGAGACGATCAACCCGCTGCTGATGTTTTCTTCCGACGAGCTGGCGAACATGGACCAGGAAGTCGAAGACATTCTGCACGAAGGAGAAGACGAGGACGAAGAGGAAGAGGACGAAGAAGCGGAAGAGGCAACTATGGACCCAGACGTCGAGGAGGAAGAAGAACGAGAGAAGAGGAACAAACGCAAAAGAAAGTTTGATGAAGTCGAAGAAGGGACCGAAACGCTGAAGCTCGGACAACTTACGGAGCCTGACGACAAGGAGAACCTGAGTCTGCTCGAGAAGTTCCGGCACGGTGAAGACATTCCGCGCAACTTTGGAGAAGAAGGCGACGAAGACACCGACCAGGATGATGGCGACGAAGACTTTGGACGGGAAGACGGTGGCGAGCAGAACGAAGACTGGGACGCTGCTGGTGAGGCTCTGGAACGCGAATTTCTCAGCGAATCTGAAGAGCCCTAAGTTTAATTTGCTAATGTTTTTTTCGTTTTTGACTACTTGAATGAACTGAGTGAATCTACTGATACGGTGTGGACAGTGGTGCAAGGGAAATTTTTTTTTTTCGGAAGTTTACTGAAATTTGTTTAGCTCGTATGGAAGTACATTTCTCTTTTTTGAAACCCTAATTTATAATACGGTTGTAAAGTAAAACGAGTGATAAAATCATTAGAGGCAATTTACGAATTCGCATATTTTGATGAGTAATACGTCTGAAAAACAAAGTGAAACCATGAGAAAGCTGAACTGAAGTTGAGACTCGTTAAGACATTTTAGGGAAAAATGAAAAATTATATTCCGAGCCTGCCAGGAGTCGAACCTGGAATCTCTTGATCCGTAGTCAAGCGCGTTATCCATTGCGCCACAGGCCCTGTTACTGGTTCGGCTTGCAGAATCTAGATGAAGTGGTACATAGCGTGATGTTACCTAGAGATATACCACACTACTTGTAGCTTAAAACACCGTATTCCTCAGCGGATCTGGCAAATCTTAGGGTTGCTTGCGAAACTGCGAGGGACGCTGCAATTATCCAGAAGCGAAGCACCTGGCCCTGTAGAACTGTATGTAACAGATCCCTCTTAGTTACCTAGATAGAAACAGAGAAATAACAGAATGCTAATTGTTTTAACTATTTAACGATACGAACATTACATTACATGAAAAATTAAATTAAGAATTGACTCGACACAAATTTCAGTTCGGTATGCCTCGAATTCAACATCATTTCACTGATTTTTCGTTGCAACTCTCCACACCAGCAAAGTGCCATAATCGCATTTACTTGCGTTACGATAGAAATGAGGTGAAATTTTCAATTTCCGTTTCATCAACCTTAAATCCATGGGTTAAATTCTCCATCCACCTTGGCCATATTGTTGGTGATTAAAAGCAAACGGCACGGGAATGATTCAAAACATCAGGCAAACAGCAATACCGTCCTATCTCTCTGTAAATCTGTACCAGAACCATTCTGCAACGTAGTAAAAGTAAAATTAATGCATAAAGCTAATCGTTATTTATAAAGTTAATTAATTACCTTTGATGGCGCATGACTTGGGACTTACTCGAGATCTCTGATTAATTATCAACGTCGATACTTCGACATTGCAGGGAAATTTCCTGAAAAAGGGGAAAAAGGATTTCAAAAGGGGAAAATAAGGGGAAAAGGGAAATCCATATTTTGATACGAAAGTGGAAAATAGAAACATAAAAGGGGATTTACCGCGAAGGGGAAAAGTGGGAAAGCGGATCCCTCTTTTAAGGGAAAAGGGAAAATTAAAAATGGGAATATTACCTGATTAACGTTGGCATTGTGCTCTGCCTGAAGGTAATATCGCCATCTACTAAGATTTCTATCACTTACTGTTTGTTTATTCTCTAACTATTTATTCCACGATAATGGAATATGTAACCAAGGTCGCTCTGGTGGCAAAACAGGAGAACTAAACGAGGGAGTTCCCGAATCTCGATCTGATTCAGCTCTCTAGGTAAACTTATCATCTTGAACATCTGTAACGGAAGTTATTTCATCGTCTTATCTAATAAACACGTAACATAGCGATCCAAGCACAGAATAAACTGCTCTTCATGTTGGGTAACTTGAGATCCATTTTAAGGGAATAGAGGTAACAGATACGAGGCCGGTGGTGTTGGTTACGGTAACTCGAACATTCACCTTGAGCGGCGGAGACAGGCCTATACATCAACACGGGTAAAATCAATGCAAAATTCGAAAATAGCTTCCAGGAAACCATCAGTGTGTTCAGCAGGTCTCCTTGAATGCTTTGCTGGAAAACCGACATTGTGATTTTGTCTTGATGGATTGGGTTCGCCCTGCCATTCATAATTGCCATAATTTTTGCAGGTATCCACTTTAAGATTTCGGGAAAAAAATCACGTGGTCATCCTAGTACACGAGCCAGTGAATCAGAATTCAAGGCGGTCTGTTTGCGCTGTTAAGAGTTCCCGACTTGATGGGGCTTGACATAGCCCGTAGTGTAAAAGGAAAGGAAGGAGGGACGCCCCAGTAATCAGATAGGCTCGTATACGTAAAAGACGTTGTTTAAGGGCGATTGTATTGCGATGTGATGATCCTTCAGGCTGCCAGTAATAGCTACTGACAGACGTAACCCGTCGTTCCTGATGGATCACTTAGTAAAGCCTCTCATTTCCAGGTAGCCTCTTTTATAGCATTTAATGGAACCCCAAATCGGGCTACTCAGCCATTAACATGGACACAAGTCCGACATAAAAAAAAAGCAGGGGACCACCACCGACATTAAGTTGGTGATCTGATTGCGAACCTACTACTATTTCGTCAACCACAAGCTGAAGTTATACCGATAGAAACGCCATCTAGCGAGAGAAGTTGGCGTAATCTTAGATTTGCTAAAATAAATCAAGAATTCTCGGTGGATTTATTAGTTTTAAGCTTAAGCCTTAAGGGATGGCCCAATAGTAGCAGATAATGAGCTTCCTGATAAGCATTTCATGGATCAGAACTTTTTCTAAAGCCTGGATTTGGCTCTGATTCTTGATAATAGGTTTTACGAACATGAGAATGATTCTTGAGCTTCTAAATTATTCTCGATCTTTTTCGGTAGCGATAAATACAAACAAAATGCGACTGCTTTTTGCTGAGCATCGTTTGTGAATGGGCCAAGCACTTCTCCAGCAAGCCCCTAAGACATCTAACATAATGGCTTCCTTCCTTTTTATACTGTACGATACATTTGTATAAACTTTTATTGTGTGTTTTCGTAGTAGGTCCATCATGAATAATATTCCTTGAAAGTGGCAAAAGGTGCACTTATTTCTGTTATGCAGTCAGTGAAGAAAACAATAGCGGTCTCGAAGAAGAGGCTTCCGTTCTGACGTTTGGAGTGGAAGAATGGCCCGTAGTTTGAAATGGTTGATTGCTCGCCATTAAATCTCAGGTAGTCGCCAGCTAATGAGAAACTTGTTTAATAACTTTAAGAACGAAGAAAAAAGCGAGTAAAATAATTTTGCTAGCTTTTGTGTACTAGATAGTTTAGTGCGTGATTTATGTTGGAGTCAAACAAAGGAACCCAACACTTCGCTAATTAGAGACCTTCCATTCAATTTACTATTTCTTCAGCGTTACGGAAAAATCATAATTGATAAAAAAATTCCTCAAAAAAGACAAAAATGAATCAAGTTACAATTCAGTTCACCATTTTTAGCCTTTTTAACATAATTATCGAAACCAAAATCTGGAACTGAAAAATCAATCCTGAAAATTCAGACTTAGCAACTGAATTTTAAAAATCAGTCGTTATCAAGTAAGTAAGTAATCGATTTCAGGAACTGTTAGTTATGAGCTGTTCTCTGAACCTGCAAGTTCCAGCAATTGTACTTATTAAAAAGTTATTCGATTGCCATTAGAAGATCGTGTGGAGAGTCTGGAAGCTTAAAAGAAGAAGTCCTTCTCGAGCGCAGCTTCAGTTGAACCCCGTCAGCGGAGACGAGTAGACGTGCCTGTCGTATCGCGAGAGCTATTCCAGTTTCAGTGGAGCTATTGAATAATGAGAATAATTTTCAGTAATTGATTCAACTGATATATCAAAGGTAAGCTTTTCTTGCTCTGTATAGCCCGTTTCTAGAGAGTCGTACTCAGAACCAACGTTCTCTTTCAAGATACAAGAATTCAAGAAGCGAATGATATTAAGTGATAACCCTATGGAGATTCTTGCTGAAAAATGGGACAGAAAAAAAGTAGAGGATCCCCCTTGTGGGTGTCGCATACATTAGTAGCAAGAAGTTGTTGTTCCATTGAGAATAATTCATGGAGAAATATGGAAGAGATCAGTTATATTTCTCCATTAACAACTTTTGGATAAAAGCCACAGAGCAAAAAAACTTTTGGACAATTTTTTTTCGCTATGCAAATAACGTGTCTCTCATGCAGAAAAAGCTTCCAGCATACAATTTTCGGTCATATAAACAGGAATGATGAAAGAATCTTAAAAAAAGAATGTCTAAGGTTCTAGTGTCCAGTTTCTCCGGTTGCTGTATTCCCAAAGCTGCAAACCCCTCCATGGGAAATTGCTATCAAGAATGCTTCTATAAAAAATGGGGTACAACGGATTGAATTCTCCCTTGTCGAATAGTTTTACTTAAAAAAAAAAAAAACTTCCCCAGGTGGTCTTCTGATTCCATTGAAGAGACGAGGGGTTTTGAGTCGAGTTAGTTTCTACGCTATTACCCACACAGAGAAACCTATAGAAGCTCTATGTATTATCCTATTCCGGATATTAATGGTTCTACTGACATGTGAACGCTTTTGCCAAGCACAGCTTTGAAAAAAAAGAGAACGATCCCATAATTCTGGGATTCTTTGGAAGGATTCCGTGTTCTGCTTTTAGGAAGATTCGGCCAGGCGCGCGGTGATTGGTGATTTATGTCCTCTGTAGAACCTGCGTATTGTTGTCCATAATGATGGTCACTTTTTGGACCAAAAACAAGAAATAGACGGTCAGTGAGTGTTCCCTGCTGATAACTCTAGATAACAAGACTGATAACAGCTTTGGGTGCATGCAGTTGTAAAAGACCCGGATTATGTCATTTCGAGGATATCAAAAGTATATGGGTGGCACTGATTTGCATAATTGGTTATGATCAACTGAATGATGCATTTGGGGGAGAATACTAAATTTAATATTCATATCCTAGTTATTGTTACAGATTTGCATCGTAAGATTCTTGTTCAGAATCTCGAGAAGTTTCAGCCTGTGGTTAGTAGCGAGCCTTCAGCGCTTAGATCGCTTGATATAAATCAAGTTGACGCGCTTAATTAGATTGCGGATAATGAGCCACAGGCCAAATTTATATTCGAAGAGATAACCTGGGCCCACAGAGACGAGAGATAAGAGAAAAGGTTTTTTTTTGTAGCTTCCAACACATAATGGCCGTTATGAAAGAAACAAATTAACTTTTTGCTTTTGTTCGAGAAAATGTTCTAGTCCCTTTTAAAGAGCTACCAAACAATCGAGAGATTTTTAAGTCCTCGTTTCAATAGATGGTTGTTAATACCTCATTATATGTTGATGTAATTCGCCAACCTTTCAAGAAATCTGAGCTGGAACTCGCAAATGGTCCTTGACGTATTGCCTGCTATGAAGTCATACGAGACTTGCATCTTATATTCAGCCGCCTGTAAAGGAAACTTTATAGTTAGGCTATAACAGTTTTATGTAGAACTCGTGACACGCACTTTCTTCATTACACATGAAAACTTGAGACTCTGAAAAAAGTGCGAGTTTGATTGAAAGGATCTCCAGCAGCGTTTGAACAAACGAGAGAAGTACAGTTTGTAAGTAACTTGCGAAACTTTAAAGGGGATTTGTTTTATTAATTAACTTACAGTTTCGGTAAGTGTAATAGATTGTACTGATAATCCCTAGGGCAAGAATGTGAATACAATCTTCGCTGAGCTCCAAAAACTTTCTGATAACTCGCCAGTGTCGGTAACATGCAAGAGTTTTCCGCGGGTAAAGCAAAAGTTTGATTTCGCACGTTGCCCCTAGGGATTTAGTGGTTGTGAGCGGTGTATCATGTAACTGATAGAGATAATGATAAAGAGGAAGATATCCACGATAATAAGCGAAGATAATATGTGAAGATAGTGAAGGTTTCGAACCTTTTTGGTGGTAGTGACACGAGCTTGAAGAATAGCTACTGAAAAGCGCCACCTGGTGACCCTCTTTGAAAGACGTGCTTCTCCTATTCCCTCAGCACTGTTTTCACAAGTCTATTTTTCATCATTTTTTTTTCGTATGAATTTCCGCCATTTCTCCCATGTGTTTTTTCTTGGTTTCGTGCGGTGCAGTGTTGATGCTCTTGAAATATCGGCCCCATGTATTTGTGTAACAGGGCATTCCATATGTTACTTTTGACAAGGAGGGATTGTGCGGATTTGGCCAAATGGATTTACAACACCCTCTTCGGTTGTATAAATTGTTCCCCAGCCGGGATCGTTTTCCATTGGCACAACGGGAAAATGCATTGACGATAGGAAAAAGGAGCTTGTCATCTTTGTTTGTCATCTTCATTACCGTTGCAAAGAGCCAAAGAGAGTCGTCATTCGCTGCTATTACTGCAGCCCAGAATCTTGAATAAGAATCAAAGCTGTTTCAGTTTGACGGCACGCCTTTATTCTAACAAAAAGGACGGGATCAGATTGTGTTAGGACTCAGAAATAGGGCTGGACTTGAAAGACAGGACTCGTCTGGAAAAGATGTATTTATGCATGATCGGCTAGTCACTTTGGAAACTGCAATCCAAAGGGATTTGAAAGGAAGTTCTAGACGGGCAAAAGTAAAAAGACCTAGCGAGCTATGTGCGTTCGCGAAATACTGTAATCGCAAAATGGATCTGCAGGATTTATACATGCCCTGTAGCACAGAAAGAAGGTTAAAGCTTACAAAGACCAACAAAAAACAGTAGCCTTTGATTTGCGGTCGGAGGAAGAGCGTGAAAGTTGTTGGTGCGAGACATAATGAATGAAGACATTGCGGCACGGATAAGTCAAACGTCGGCAGTCGAGGAATTATTTCACATCCAATAAGGCGACCCTTATTGGTATCCTTACAACAACACCGCTCCAAGCCAAATATCCCTCCATTCAGGTCCCCCTTCCCGTTCAGTGTGATATGTGGGATGACACACTTAATTCAGTATTATTCTCATCGGATTTTCATCAGCGCCGTAAACATCCAAGCTTTATGTACAAGCTCACACCCAGCAACTAGGTCGTATGTATCGCGGAAAGTAGTGCGGGATATTTTCTTATCTAGTTTAGATAACACTCGAGCTATTCGTATCGCGCTTTCCCATGAAAGTATCGGAGTTGAGATGTACTCTGCAGTGGCACTGTTGAGTGCAATAATGGTCCCATGCAAATTCCGTGTGGAAAATGTGCGCTCAGTCGCCAGCTGCAATGAACAAACGTAGGGTAATGGAGTTAGCAGCAGAAGCGAATTGCCTCTGTTAGTCTGTTAACTGTTATAGGAAGCAAGTCGCGTGCATTTATATATGCGTGCATTTAATGGATGACGTTGGTTCCTAAGCTCATAATCACCAATTCATAATTCACCTCCAGATTCCGTTCACGTATTACTCTGGTGAACACATAGTAAAGCAAAACATGGAAAATGGAGCTAGAAAACTGATCTGCTTACCTGGTATGAATAAATTAGCGATGTGTTACACGGTGAAAGTCCTATTTCATAACTTACGGTGCTACTCCGTGACTTTCAAGTATTCAACAAGTTTCGGAAGGTCTAGGGGAAAACTCGGAGAGCTCCTGAATGATGAAGTAGTGTAGCTACTCCTGAAACCCGTCAAGGTCAGCTGAGGTCAGCTACACCCCAAGACTAGGAAATGCTTAACTGCTATTTGAAAGTCTCTTTTCTTTAAGTTTTACGATCGTCGTCAAGGATCTAATAGCCTGTTTGTATAAGGGAAAGAGGGACTGATCTCAAACGTATATCAAGGGGAGAGAGGGAGCTGGGTAGCAAAAAAAGGAATCAGAGCGGAACTAGTTGAAAAGAGGGATACTGTGTTAGGAAATAAGCTTGACGAAACTTGTTTGGTAAGGCTCGGGATGAGCAACTTTTTATAACAGTCGTATACTTTTCTTCGTATTCTCTCAGGTCGTAACTCCTTTCGTATGTGTGAGACAGTTTTTTTTTTCTATTAGCACGTGGACGCGCCAAGATTCGTTTATTGCAATTACAAAACAGAGTGTCTGTTGACAACATAGCCGTGTAATTTGATCGCCTCACTTCTCATTTTATTACGGTGGTCATAAAACACAGTGGGAAGAAAACTTGGCAGAAACCGAAGTGCGTCACTCATGTCCTCGCTGCCCATTACACGAGAGAGCTTTTGTCACCCGGTATATCATGTAGTAAGACTCGATTAGTTTACATAAGAATGGGTTAGGCGGGGTCCGACGATGAGCACTGATGCCCATGAACTCGGAATCCAGCGACATGATTTAATTTACTGATTAAGCTACACAGTCTTCAATCAGAATGGGATGGCGAGGCAGTGGTTTGTCCGGCGGTAATCGATTATTGATTTCTCTCGTGCGCCTTTTCCTAATAAGATATTTTTTTTTTTATCGGATACCTTGAACGTACAGCAAACAACACCAGATAGCTTCGGTCATTTGAAGTATCCAGTGTAATGAAAAATAAAATACACTTTCCGTATACAACATTAAGAATTTGTCGTACACGCATCTTCCAGCTTGATTTTCGCGTCCATTGTTAAGTAGATTAAATATGACAGCTGGCGTGTCGATTTACTGCTACGATTGGTGAACATGACACTCCGTAGTCATCAAGCGAAGCTTCCTATCGCTGCAGTTATGCGCTACGCTTGGCCAGCTTTCGATCGAGATCCGCGCGCAGTAGTTCAAATGCCCAGTAAAACTTTTCCGTAAGATAGTTCGGCCAACTCTGTCATTTTGTAACCACACGAAAACGCACAGAAAAGAAATTTTCAACATGAACATTGACTTTTCTATTTTACTTGGTCAGGAATATGTTTTCTGAAGGTAGTCAGGGGGAAGGCGTATGCTTAGGGTAATAGACCTTCTGCTCACTTCGTCATCTTCCTGGGGTAAAATTGGTTTAGCTTTAGATTCGTGCGGGAATTGGGAATATAATTGAGTAAGCCGCCTCTTTTTCTTCCTCTCGCCAAACTGAACATTTCTCGGAGAAAATCAATTTTCAAGTTTGCAGAGCTTTTGCGTGGAGTGGGATACCTGTTCATAATTCCTCCTTTGTGAGATGGTAGAACCCTGTTGAAATCTCTCCACAGTCCCTAAAATTATCATCGTAACTTCATTGTACATCATATACATAACATGTTTATTACTTCCTTGCTGGCATCGCACGTGAATGAAGACGTGACATAAAACTTGTGCAGGCAAAGCTGCTCTTGGGTATTTGTTATTCTTTATAAAACTTATTTAGCGATTTTTTTTTCATTTATGAAAGTGTCAGATTCTTGTCTGCAGCTTCTCCTGTTATTAATTTTGCAGCTGCATTTTCCCATACCTCGGAAAGCAAGTGAGAACTGGCGCATTCTGCGGAACTTAGATCCGGCTAACCGAAGAGTTTATTTATGAGGGCACATTGCGCACCAGTGTGTGCCTGTCTGCCACGATTACTTTAGCGCCTTTCTCCTACTTGGAGCTTATACGCCCACATTGCGATATGTAGACAGAGGAAATCACGTTCATTATTTCGTGTCGCGGCTGAATAGCAAAATCCATCCCTCCAGTCTCTTTGGCTCTGAAACTTTGGTATTTATTTTCTTTAATCCTGGAAGTCCTATGGAGTTTCAAGGGTCCACATTAACTACCTGAAATGCGAGGTGGTCTTAGGTGATCTTAGATAATATTAACTGGATGGAGAGGAACCAAGCTCGCTTACATTTACTGCACTTTGATTTCGAGTCTTGGTTCCTCGGGCATTTTACTTCTTGAGGCAAAGGTTGAATATAAAATGTACTGAAATCGAATAAAGCCTTTTATTGAACAAGCGGAGCGCAAACATATGCTACTTTATGAGTTTCATTCATGTTGCTCGCTGTATGACGTCTTTCCGGAAAAGTTCCTGCTTTAAACTTGTTTGTGTGTTGTGTATCTTAGAAGCAGTAGAAACTAGATTTGATGAAGGTACTCACTTCAGTTGTTTGAAAGAGCATCTTTGAACAAGCTTTGAAGCCGATGTCTCCACGTAGAAGCGCCTCTTCGGAACCATCTAGATAAGACCGCAAATAGGACATGAGCGAAAAGCGTATTTAAATGCCCTTCTGAGTCAGCTTCTGTGATTGAAGCTGGATTAATTAGATCATGGCTACAAAAATTATCTGGATTAAACAGCATCATCATCCAGATTCTTGAAGTACGTCATTAAAAAACGTCAAGCATACATCATTCCAAGTTAAAATTTTTGAGTAACAGCTTCTACTCGTAGAATCTCGGACTGGAGTGATTATGAGAACAGCAACGAATAAATTACATATGAAGTGGACAAACCAAACAGTATCGAAGGTGCAGAAAAATAGACCGGTGTTTGTTGTATTCAGTTTATTGATCTTAACTAAGTCAGTAAGGATTAATTACAGTTATAACGCAACAGGATCTCCATATTTTACGGGTAGATATCCTCAAATTCTAGAGATGTGGTCAAATAAAGCATTATTCTAATTTGGGTATTATACTAAAAAAGGATACTTTCACGCTAAATACGGTAATGCAAACAAGTGCGCCACCATATTTAGTGTGGAAGTTTAGTGGCACCATGTTGCGTTATGGTGGACTTATTACGGTTAGACGTGATTGAGGTACATTTAATCCAGCCCCAATGGTCGCAACTTTGCACATAAAGGGCACGCTTAAAAGAGCTTTTCAGCTAAAGTGCCAGTAATTCGGCCGCTCTTGCGAAAGGGATTGGGAGAACTTTGAGTGAGGTGTGGTTTCTATGACGGTTGTAATGCTTTCCCCACACCCAGGTTTCTTAAACAGTGTACTGGTCTTAAAAGCAGCAGGGATCAAGGGCTCCAATTAAAATGGATTCATGACTTAAAAACACATAAAAATGAAAATGTTATATTGCTCCACTTTATTGCTGCTCATCTTGTTTTGTTGTTAATCATTCCGGAGGACTTACGTCCCATCAACCCTTAGAAGTTAATGTGGTAGCCTTGGTAAGGAGCCAATTAATAGTCATTGTGGCAGTTGGACCTTTTACTTAATTACCGCACCCCAGCTTGGCCAATAACTATACCAGCATCAGTTGGTTGCTACAATAGCACCCATTACTGTCTCACTTGGGGAAGTTTAGATCAAAATCTAGAAAATTCCAGCGAGGCTTTGTTCTCCGGATGAAGCCGAGTAAGTATTTTGTACCTGAACGAGGCCTGGAAGCGTCGATATGTGCAACAGCTGCTCGAGTTTTGCACGGGAAGGGGCCAGGAGGGTATGGGCGGACGAGTTGCAACTCTGGAGCTCGTTTGTCAACAAGGGCCTTGAACCGACTGAGAGGCGTGGTTATAAGCGTCATAGAAAAATGAAAAATGACTGTAGGTTCCTATCCTTACCGTGATTTCTGCCTATGTTCTCTGAAACCTGACTACATGCGACAGGAGGGACACAATCCAATTTTCTCCTCCCACAGTGAGACAGAAAAATGGCTCCAAATATGTGAAGACTTGCTCTTCTCAAATCGTGTCGACAAGAGTAGGGAGTCTCCGTTGAAATTCTATTGCTAGGATTATGGGGCCAATTTGGCATGAGGCCTTCCACGAACAATCTACAGGAGTAGTCAATTCACAGCTTAGCGCTTGCTTTAGCATGGCAAACCATCAACGCGAAATGAGGTCGAAGCTGAGAAAGTGCAGCATTCTAAAGAAAATATTTTCTGCAAGGAAACATTGTCAGTTTGATGCAGCGATGAGTTTCAATTTTGCAAAAAGATGAGCTGATTTTCCAGACGTATCAAAGCGTATACATATTTGAATGCTTCTTTCTCACCCAAGGGAGCGTTTTTGCCTTTTCTGCATGCGCTCCACTACACAGATAGTAATATATTTGGGGGAGAAAGTTTCTTTCTCTGGTTTGTCATGCCTGAAACCCTGGTTAGCCAGAACAAAATTGACGGTAGCTCTTGCAGAGATGGCTGGGGGCTTTCAAGTAGCAGAAAAGCGAACTTTATTGCAATAAAAATGCTCTTTTAAGATTATCCCCTCCAGTATTGAAAAAGAAGACATCCTTGGCTGCAGATGTTTCAGAGAATAAGGGGGCCCAGGTATAGGTCAAATGCGAGATCCTCTTCCCCTCAAAAGATTTCTATAGAAATTGGTTGAGTAATAGTCGCGACTAAGCGTTTTGCGCTCTATTGTGCGTAGAAGACCAAGTCGCCATTTGTATAAAGGGGCTGCAGACAAACAAGCGAACTGCACCATATTTCCTAAAGCATCTTAGGTACCCACATCGTGCTAATATCTTTTTCTTACGTTTTCCTCTCCTACCCTCAGTACCTCATGCACATCAAGCTTCGTTACTCTTTCGCCACCAAATTTTATCATAGCTTTTCTATACTCGTACTAAACTTCTCGAACATTCGTTTTTTTTTGTTTGAAGCTTGTATTGGGGAAATAAGTACTTTAATAATGGAAGAAGTGGTTTGAAACACCGGTGTACTTTATCCCCTTTACTGGAGTGCATGGAGGAAGCTCTCCTTTTGTTTTTTCGGCAAGGACCTTGCACAACACGGTACTTTGAAGCGGTTTTGATCAGGGAGGAGCATTCAATTGTTTTGAGCACGCTTGTACATTCAGGAGACGAGTGAAACGAAGAGAGAGGAAAAACCTTAAGTGCCATTATAGGAGAGCGTTCCATTGTTTATGTGCAGATGCAAGTGAACGGAGTGGCTGCCAGTCCTCATTTGTTCTGTGTCGAGAGTTACGATGAGTCATCAGGATTAATCGACAAATTGTCAAGCATTCGTCAAGGATTTGCTGAACGGAGTCCTCGTCAGTGACGAAATTCTTATCCTTGCAAATTTAATTATCCGTTGGGACTCTCTGAATTGCTGGTTAAGCTATTACCATGGTGATGTCGGCCACACACTAAGAAACCAGAGGAAAGCAAGTGATAATCGACCTTTTCACTTGCTGACTCGGCACTCCTCTCGTGTCCAAACTGAGAAGCTTCAGCTGAAACCATCAGAAAAACAAATAACGGCGTTTAATGGGAGCTCTTGGCTCGCATCCCTTTGCCAGTTGAATAGTAACTAAGGAAGTCGGCAAAGTTGCGGAGTCTTGGTTTCTCATTTTCATTTTTTTCCGTCAAACCGTTTATGCATTTTTGTAATGGCTGACTGTTTTTATCGCAGAATTTAATGAACATCTTAATGCGCAGTAAAAGTTCATGCAAGGCAAAAAAAAAACTCTTTATATAAAAGTCTGTGGACAACAGTACGGAATTTATGACTGTTTTCCGTTGAACCCCAACTTAAAAAGATTTAACGCTAGATCTCTGGCTGAAAAGAGAGATTACTAATATCAATTCGGAAATTTTACTTGTCCTGCTATGTTTTACTGGGTCCTGAAAGGAGTGATTCTGCATGTGACGTTCCCGTGAACACAAAAGATCATATTGATCTTGTCCACTGAGATCCGATAAAGCAATCCTGATATGACGTATTGTTCACGAATATGAGTACGTTTCGTTGTTTCTGTCAGTGTGGTGGTCAGCGAGGGTAGTTATTTCTGCCCGGTAGAAAAGAACCAGTTGGGGAAAAAAGTCTTGATCAAATTATAGTACTGACCTTTCGGTCGACTCGAATTGGTGAAACTCGATGATTGATCTTCAAGCAAGAGCAGCATTCATCAGAATCACATGTGCGAGGATCTTGAAGTCAAAGGCACACGCTCTTCATTTTTTGCTCCCGATTTCTATTTTTTTTTTCAAGACCTAGTTATGATTAATGGCCCGTTACAGTCGTCAGTGGAACAATAGCCACCAACGGGGTTACTGAAGTGGACTTTAAATCAAGCGGGCCCTAGCCTATGGCATATAAACTGCCGCTCATATCCCGAAGCTTTAACTTTAAGGTCCGTTTGAAATACGACCCTCCTTTTTCAGTAAGTTCGGTTTGCGGGAAACAAGATCCTGTTATATTGGAAAATTGGACCCTTACTTCTGTTCCCCCTCTTCCGATTTTTTTAAAACACAATAAAAGATCTTAACGATTCCGAGGGACTGGAAGTGTTAACTATAAAAGCCAAATGCCTATATGTAAAGTTATAATCTTGAGTCATTGTTTTGTGAGCTATATTAAGGAATATTTGCTCAGAAATCCTTTGAAATACGAGTCTTTGCGGAATCCTCTGCGGAATATGAAACCCCGTATAGATATTTTACCTTAGATGCATTCTTGTATCCAACCTTCTTACAAACAATTGTTCTGGGTTTGCCGGAGAAGTGTTTCTGAAACTGATGGGAATCGAAGGGGTCCATGAATGCGACGTCAGCTGTCCCTCATGATTAGACGCAATCGACATGAGGACACACCACTGAAGAGCCCCGCTGTATCCTTCTTCAATGACATTATAGGGGAATATCTTGGGTTTATAGGATCAATAAACATGGAGAGAACCATTTTAAATGAAGAATAATAATCCTTTAAGGCCCCTGGTACACTGTCATTGGTATCGCGTTCTTTTGTCTAAAAATGCATATAATAATGGGATCATATCAATTTTTAATAATTATTTTGTACTTCTTTGACGTAGTTTTTGTTGAATTTCCAACATACTCCTTATGATACAGTTGTTCATTAGGAAACTTCCCTCTTCTCGGGAGCGCTAATGGGCCCTGTCGTTGTACTATTCTCTCTTTAAATTATACTTATAACGAGTTCCAATCCTTTTACAGTTGCCAGGGATTTGAAGCTGAGTCTTATGACGCAGATAATGTGATATGAGCGTTTCCAATTCAATCCATCCATGTTATCTCTTCTTCGCCAGCACCTATTCTACTTAGTTGCATGTAAGTGTAACAGCGAACTTGGAAATTTAAGAGAATTAGCATAGAAAAGAAGCAACTAATGTATTATTCATGTCAGAAAGAGGGGATCCCGATTTTCCTTGTGTTTTTTTATACGTATTTTCCCTTTTTTTTAAAACGAATTTTTATCC
The DNA here is from genome assembly GCA_002872375.1 of Eulimnadia texana. NCBI lineage: Eukaryota > Metazoa > Arthropoda > Branchiopoda > Diplostraca > Limnadiidae > Eulimnadia > Eulimnadia texana. Next base: position 19,160,226 of record NKDA01000001.1, read on the forward strand.
ATTTTGATGGTCATTGATCGCAGTTTGCTTCCTTGCCAATTCTTTTTTGTCCTAACCCAAGTTGAAAAGCAGTCTTCATTCATAATCCTTCTTTTAACGTGTTAAAAAAATTGCATCTGGTAATGTTAACCGGACATTTTCGTCTCGCTTTTCAGAGTTTGAATAACGAGAGCATAGGCTTAAAAAACGCGTTTTAAAGCGATTCGTGCAGACGAAAATATTGATAATTTCCAGTTTGATGTTGGTTATATCAATTTCACTGCAGATCGTAAAGTGGTTGAAAGATTGAGAAAGTGCCGTGTCAAGATCCAAGGTCGCAAATCTAATCTACCATCTCCAATTTTTCGCTTTTTTGCTCTCTCCGATTATTTTTCTGGCAAAGTGCCCATTTCATTCACAATCGATAAAAAAGCTAATCGATTTTTGAACCCGAACCTCTAGTTAGAAGTCGCTTCTTCTTCAGTAATCGATACCCAAAGAAAAACAAACTGCCGCCTTGAAAATAAAACACGTGTTGGTAACTTGAAACCTCCGTTTCCGTTTTTTTTCGATCTTCACTTTCCTCCTTAAAATTTAAAGATTTTGGCAACAGTGGGGAGTCCTTGTGACTAGAAAACGTAAAAGCAATAATCTCAAAGAATAAAATAGCCAGCGCTTGGTATCCCTCGATCAAAGACTCTGTAAAACAAGAGGCAGAACGTAGGATGTCGATTCCAAGATTAAAGTTTTTCCGGATGATGAGAGATTTGTGGTGATTCCTCTACTTTCTTGTCGCTGAACCTCTGTGTGCGATGTTATCGAAACATATGGGTGCACGTGAAAGAAAAACATGTGTGTCTTATCAAATCAAAACTTTCCAACATCCGGTCTTGAAGCTCATTAGCCAAATTATCGATTCTTTTCATCTTTCTTTACTCAAATTTTTCAGAAATTTTCGGATTTTAAATGTCAGTTTCCTGTATTTTTCAGATTAAAAATGGCGGGTGAAAGATGCAGATCTCTCCTGGTTTTATTTGTCTTCTTGAACTTCAGCAGCGCAATGCAGAATGGACCTGATTCAACTCCATCGTCAACGGATGTGGTGCAGTGTCCGGAAAATTGTCGCTGCGGCTTGGATCAACGGGGGCGCGTTACAGTCATATGCGATCAGGGTGAGATGGTGGATCCCATTCCTGTAGGGGCCATGGATCGTTCGACTGAAGTCTTGATTATCTCTGCGCCTAGGGACCGAGCCAATACCTTGACCATCGGTCCAATTTTTCAAGAATTCTCTCGTTTGGAAGAATTGAGTATCACGAACTCGTTCATTCCGGCCATCGGGAAAAATACTTTCTGGGGGCTCCGCTTCCTCCGCAGTCTAAGTTTAGCGTCGAACAACATTTCAGCCCTGGTAGAGTCGAACTTTCGCGCTTTGATCAGCTTGCAGCAGCTTTCTCTCAAAGATAACGTCATCGACTCGATTCCTTCTGCTGTTTTCCGACATCTTTCCTCGCTCAGAAACTTGGACCTATCTAATAACAGGATCTCCGGCTTTGTCCCCAGACTTTTTTACGGACTCCACAAGCTAGAACATCTAGACCTTAGCTTCAATCCAATCGTTGACCTAGAAACAGAAGTCTTCCGCGATATTCGGCTACTGAAAACTTTTAAGTGTCGATCTTGCGGTCTAACGTACATCAATCGGCTTCTGCTTCATTTGTTGGCTGATCTTCAGTACCTAGATCTTGGCGACAATGCCTTACATTACGTGGAAAAGGACGCATTCAGTGATGTCCGCCAACTGCGTCATCTATTCCTGGATGGCAATTTTCTCAGCGTACTTACGGCTGGCGTCTTGACCGGTAAGAAAAGAAACTCAAAGTGTGTCAATTGTGGCCAATTTACGAGTGTTAGGGGACACTAGATGCAATCTTCGCACGTAGACCCTTGAAGGTCTATATCGATTCTACCAATTCTTCAATAAATCTGTCGGTCTGGGTTAGCGTACAGACCTAAGAAGCTCCCAAGATACGACACTTGAGTTCCAGCTCTCAAATTAAGAGTCAGATAAGGTCGGAAACAAACCAAATGAATCTTTCACACGTGGTAATCTTACAATACTGATAACTTAAAAATCTTGAAATAATACCACAAACCTAATCGATACAAGTCCAGTTCTTATGATTTTCCCCCTTTTTCCTGCCATAGCGCAGGAAATAAGGTGACGTGTATATGTGACAGGAAAGAAAAGAGAGGAAAAATATGTGGAAAAGATCGTAAACAATAGATTGCAAACACAAACGTGATTCGTTACCGAGGAGACTATATACGGACGAAATGAACATGTGATAGAATATCTCTTGATAGATATTCCCCAAAACTTACTCATGAAAGCAGTGTTTAATTCGCCTGTGAAAAGAGTGCGTCCATATCATAGATTATAATGAAAAGTAGAGAATATGGAATAATTATTTTTTTTGTATTTTTTCATGTCGTCCATGACCCTCCACACCAGGCAAGAACTTGACATCGCTTTCGCTGGCGCGGAATAGAATTATAACATTAGATCCCAATGCATTTGTCAACGTCACCATAGCCGACCTGGATCTATCTTCCAATAGGATCCAAGGTTTTGATCCTTGGCTTTTGACGCCTCTTTCCGGTTCGTTGCGCCGTCTTAAACTAGCCGGAAATCCTTTGCAAATATCTCACGTTTGGTCTAACGCCATCGGGCCGCGGGTGGGTCTTCACTTGACCGAGCTGGACCTTTCGGACATCGCACTCGGAGACGATCCTTTATTTACGCCGGATCTCTTTACGTTTCAACAACAGCTACGATTACTCAACTTGTCAGGATGCTCTTTGAGCTTCCTGCATGCTGATTCGGTCCAGTCGCTTCCGCATCTTCGGCAGTTGGACCTTTCACGTAATAATCTGGCAGCTCTCCCAGAATCCACACTAGCTGCTCTATCCGGACTAGCTTTTCTAAAGAATATCTTTTTGCATGAGAATCCGTGGCATTGCGAAGCCTGTGTTATAGGACCTCTTCTTAAGTGGCTTGATGTTACACCAGCTACTCGCCATATCAAAGACAACTGTCGCGGGTTGCGAACCAATGCTAACGTTACCGAAGATCCCAATGAGTCGGGACCATCGGCTCCGTGTCCAGTCTGCAAAGAACCCTTACCAGTAGCAGGAGTGGAGCTTCCTCGCCTAGATCATGTAAATTTACCCATGTGTAACAATCCTCCTTCTCTAATTAACTCAGGAGGATTACCTATGAGTAAAGTAAGAGCTGGAGGATCTCTTGTGCAGGATTCGGGTATCTCGGTCGCAAGGTTTATCCTGGAGGATCCTTTGTATCTTGGGTTAGTAGCGGGGGTTGCAACCCTCCTCCTTATCGGCATCTGCGCTGCCCTAGTCGTAGCTCTTCGACACGTGACCTCGTGCCGGACGTATTCGGACGGAAGGAAGCGTTCGGACAGCCGGAAACGGGATTCAGGTCGTCAGAAAAAAGAATCTGAGGAGGAACTGTGCCAAATGCAGAACAGTTTTCACATAACAACTAGTGAAGAGTGCCGTGTGACTTTGCTAGAAAGTACTAACTTGAATCGACTGTTACAATGCGCAAACCATCGTAATGGCTCGCTTCAGCAAAACGTCAAGATGAGTGAGAGTGATATCGTTTCCCGGGAAGACGCGGCCCTCCATTAAAGGCTGAACTTTGACATTCGAAAAACCCGGTAATGAAGAAAGTGCGAACGAAGAGATTTTGGAAGTGCCTTTGATGTTTCTTCCTCCCGAAATTTCTCTCTCGTACAGCAGTGAGAATAGTGGCATGCTTTACTTCTGCAATTAAGGGTCGAGTGGTTTGATTGATTTATAAAGAAGGCACTTGGGTTCAATGCAAACCTCCTGGCTATTCAGTGGAATAATTTAGATATCAATTAATAGAACCATTAATGACTTGAAAAAATCTCACAGTGCCTTTCTAATTAGATTAAAAAAGTCAACCCAAATATTGTTGCTGCATGGAAAGTGTTTCAAGGAGGACTAGTGAACGAACTACTGGATAATTTCCGAAAAAATGTCCTGTTGTTTTTTATCATGTATATACCGACAAACTAATATAACCCTATAAATATTTTATTTATTTTTATCCACTCCTAAACTGTATTCTCGTGCTAACTATGTTGTATTTGACAAATATATACAAAATCCTTTCTCAAAATCACTTATTGTAGACTTCGTACGTCAGGGTAAGTAGTTTCTTCCAAGTCAAATATTTTTTATGATTCTTCGGCGTGATTTGCAGTATCATGAATGAAAGGTATCCACGAAAATTCTTGACGTCATGATTCGTAGCTAAATTTGGTGTTAAAATTTGATTTCACGTAACAAACTTCTTAAATGGCCTCCTAAAAGCGTAAATAAAAAATTATCACGAACGACAGTCACTGAAGCGTGTCTCATGGGATTAAATTCCATGGAAAAATGCCTATTTTTCTTGGGGGAATGGGATCTTTTAAGTTGAGAACTGTTTATTTGAGAAGACATCCTGACGGGGGTGTAAAACATGACCACACTAATGAGAGGAACGTGTAGAGCTGTTCACAAACAGCCCACAAGAGGGTTAGAGGCATGCAACTGCAACCCAGATTCAGAAGTCTTTCATAAATGATTCTTGGATCCTGCAATGTGATCCCTAATGCCAGAAAATCGGCAACGCTCAGAGATTTCACGAATTACAAACCGTTGAGCTGATTCCTTTTGGGAATCTAGAGTATTAGTTCCTGCACTTTCAGAACAATTTCTTAACATTCATTGTCAATAGAACCCTCTGGTCTAAAGGGAGTAGTTTCAAGCCCCCAGACGGCCAGATTGCAAATAAGACGCTAAGTTTACATCTGTTTAAACCCAACAATTCCTCCTACGGGTTGGTGCTAAACTTGGAAAAAGCTCGAGCAGTGTGAATAACACATGCTCGTGCTCCCTTCTTCGCATATCAATTATTTGCTGAAGTCAACAGCTCGTCCCTTTGCCGAATTAATACTTTCTAAGCTTGCAAGATTCAAAACTGAGTCCCTAAAGACTTTCTCGCTGGAAGCGATAAAACGAAATTATCTTTGGAAATGACGAAAGTGTTCTAAGACAAAATAATAAACTACTAGTCCCGCAAATAGTTCACAAAACAGCCACTCGCTCAGCTGGTGGTAGCTCCGCTAGATAAATATGGCTTGGGTAATTTTGAGTAAACTGAATGCAGAAATCTAAGTAATTCAGTGTCAACAAAAACTAAAATAATCGATACGAAACTTCTCGGAATTTTTGCCTGTGATGTTATTGTAACCAACAGGGCTTATTACAAAAAATAAATTGTATTTCGCTGCGCTTCATGGGAGAAACGTTTCTTCGAAAATCATATAAAATAATTATTCAACGAAAAGTTACGAAGAAAAACTGAATGTGCAGCTAAAAATCCCACCGGGGCGTCGACGTTGTATTCAGATCAGGATTCTTCTGCTCCTTTTTCCAACGGCGATAGAAAGTCCCGACTCCCGTGGATTTATTTACGCTCGGCTGAAGGTGTCAAACAACGAATTCTCCAAATGTTTCTTCGGAAAGGATCGGCCGTTCTGAACCAGAATGGCACCGTTGTTTATTTATCCAGGCGTCAATTGATGTCAACTGACGCATGCCTTTCTAAGCACAACCGAAGAAACAAACGTAGCCAACAGCCATAAATCTGATTTGAACCACCAACGCAATGCACTATAGTTTTCAGTATATGACATCTTCAAGTAACGAGACCTTAAAGACATTTTAAGGTTTTCTACACCTCAGATTCATCTTTTCTTAAAGAAAATACCCGAGTTCCATCAGCCTCCATTCAATCACAAAGTTTTCCCACAAACGACCGATCGACCCATTGCAAGTTCTGTCGATTCCCAAATATCTTTTTCTCCGTTTCATAATCTCGTACGTTCCTACAAACCACACATTTTCACACGCAAACCTAGTACGAGCGTTGAAAACGGTAAAGGGAGAAATCGATAGAATCGACTACTGTTTAGCTGGTTTATTTTGACGTAAACCAGTCACATAAATACAAGGCTTTCTGAAAAATTCTGTGAACGTTCACGTATAACGAGCGGTTGGACCTCCCTCTTCGAGTCACTAATATCCCGGTCAGAACACCTACGTTACCCCCGGTAATTTAACACTGGAGATATCCGGCCCAGCTGCCTGACCATGCAGAAAAATTTCGGCTCCCAGATTCTCAGCAAGATTTTCATTACGTACTCCTGATTATATTTCTCTTTTGGGATTTAGTTGGGAGGGTTAACAGGGTTAGTGCTTGATGTAACGACATTACAAGCGATTCTGTGGGGAATGCAGAGACTTGTCAAAAGTCTTGAAGAATCTATAGAGCTTTTCAATAAGTGCTAACATGTGCAAGAATTAGAGATCGTCTGTATTGGATATAGTTTTGAAAAGCGGTGTTTGTAAGATTCAGAGGAATTTATGAGATTCTCCAGACATAAAAGACGCAGTCTCTCGCACGTGTGTTTAACACCAAATGTTGCTGTCGCCTAATTGGTATGTCCTTGATGACGTACGTAATATCAACAGTATGGGTTTGTGCAAGATAGTACATCTTTCTGCGAACTTTTAAATTATCTTGCCTTATTACGCATCATATGTATGTAATACATACTGTATGTTACTTTCTAGGCAAAGCTTATTCAGTAAACGAGGTTTGTTTGAATTCTGCTGCAAGTCAGACAATAATTGTGAGCTTTTACAAACGAGGCTTGTCCCACAGGCTTTCTATCATTTCAGAAACATTTCGACTTAAAACAGCAACTGCGACTTACAGCATTCTACAACAGTTTCTAGTGATTCTTACATACAAGTAAACTTTGAACGATATACTATAGAACTATATAGACTGGCATTTGCGTAAAGGCTGGTAACTCTCCTTCGACTTTTCGGATTGAGAAACATGAGCCATCTTGTGGAGATGTTCAAAACAACTTCTGTCAGTGTAGGTTTTTTTTATTCAGTTAGTAAGTTTTAATATTTTTAAAGAAAACTGTGCACGAATTATTATTCAGAGTGAGAAGATTATACAAAAAGACATTTAGGTATATAAAAAGTGCGATTGTCGAGATTACGTCTGAGCAAACACGCAGAGAAATTGAAACAGTTCTTATTCATTACGAAAAATATCCGACTTTGATTCATATCAGAAAAAAGGCCTATCCTAAGTAAGGTGCAACAGCAAGAGACTCGTTGATGGAATCTACGGAATCCTCAATGTCGACCGTGCAGGTTGAACTGTCGTTGCTGCCGTCTGTTCCCGCGGAAGAATTACTGTCCTGCACTTTAAGTCGATTCGGTAGCTGACTTAAGGGCTGAGCTGCTCCACTGCGACGCTTAGCAAATTCTTGTCGTAGTCGTCTTTGCCTTAAGCTGGATTAAGCAATACGATTTAACGCAAAATTAAGTTATTCGAAAGTGGAAATTACTTTGAGATGCGCACTCGTGACAACGCTTTTAGAACTCTGTTGGGTTCATCTTTTACCAGTTTCGGTTCTTTTGTGACCTACAAGAAGAACTGTATGAGTATTGATTTAGTTAAAAAATATAGAAAATAACAATAACTGAGTGGATTTATACTTCATCAGCAGAATCGTCGGCAGTCGTGGGTTCCTGTATAGTGAGCACAATGTCACAAGATGGCGACGGTGCAAAGTCCTCTAGCGGTGGTTTCATCTTCGTTTTCCTGCACCTGTTAAGTCTTGTTCGGTTGGATGCTGAAAGACTGTCGTTTGACGAGGACGTGGTCACAGTGTCTGCGGGATGTCCAGGGTGACGATTTTTTCGCTTGCTAGGGGTACAACGTGTCCTCTCGGGTTCCAGCAGCTTTTTACTACCACCAGCTTTTCTGTCGCGCCTTTTTGTGACCCGCCTTAAGTAATTATTGGACTCCGGGGGTTTAGCCTCTGAACTCGGATAGTCGTAAAGACCATCAGAGTCGGTGTAAGGAAGATCAGCCCTTGACATACCGTAAAACTGTTGGGAAAACTTACATTTGGTATCACTTAGGGGAGATTCGCTCCTAGACGAAACAGGGCTTTTCTTCTTCCTGTTCCCCTCATTGTCTTTGAATGGGTTTTCTGTGATATCTTCTATCTTTAAGATTTCCACCAGCTCGTGATCCGCTTGAATCCCTCCATCAGAATCCATGCAACGGACGTCGTCTTTCAAGATTCTAGATATCGGGATCCGGGAGGAAAAAGCTAGGTCATCGTTCTCTAGAAGGTTTTTTGAGGATCCTGATAACGACGGACCGGGGCTCGTCAGAGAACTGTAGCCCGACGAACTTAGATTGGACTCCGAGGATGTAATATCGTTGGTTCTTGCTCCTAGTCCAGCATAAGGACTCAAATAAGACATTTGGTTCTTATTATTCAAATCCTTATTTTTTAGGATGTCTGCGTCCGATTCAGCTTCCGAGTAGTTTGCTGTAACTGTAATGATGGGAGGTACGCAAGAAAGGTCGAGAGAGTTTGATTTATCAGCTTTGATTTTGGCTAAACTTCTTCCAATTTCTTTTGATTTCAAAAATTCAGAAGCTTTTTTTACGGGTGGAGATCCGATACTGATCACATCCCACGTTAATGGGAGTTAGAATCCGCAAGGGCTGGAGGTGAAGCCTCAGAAACACAGACAACCGGAATGGTGATGTTCCGTTTCGGAGCTTCAATCTTGTCGAATCGTTTGAAGGTCGAGTCAACAATGTTCAGAAGAGGAGGACGAAGTTTCTGAGGTTTGGCGGAATCTTCTAGTGAAACTTTCTCGCATGGAGACTCCTTGGTCAGTCGCCTGATGCAAGGGCTTGGTAAAGGTGACGGAACTTCACGAATCGGTGAAAGAAAATGTCCATAAGAAGCAGAAGGAATTTCTAGTGTTATAAAGGGTGCTCCTGGAGTTAGGTTCGAACTCCTATTACCCAGCACAGCTACCTGAACAAGATTTTCCGCACCGGCTACTTCTCCAGAAATCACCGGGCTACCTGGGGTGGATTGCGGCGCTGAAGAAATGTCCGCGTCGGAGCCTTGAGGGCTAGGCGTCCTGTTTTGGAAGAGGGACTCGGCGCTGGAATTGACCCGTTTATCACGACGAGACCTTACCGGTAGGTTTAGAAGGATCGAATTTTTATTATCTATTGAAGATAATTCAGCGTCGTTATCGCTAGGACTTGATTGACTGTGGGTGTTATGGAAAGCCCTGCGGGTATTCCAGCGACGTTTAGACTGGAGCCGTGCTTCTGATGGAGTCTGAAGTTTCTTAATGTCACAGCTGCTTAAATCAGACCCAGAGCTTGTGATTTCTGCTGAAACCATCTTCAGCATCCGAGCGAATGTAACTCGCTTTTCGAGTTTATGATCAGTAGTGAATTCTGTATCTGTGCTCTCCTCTGTATTCATCTGCCCGGACTGCAAATGTAGGGGCTCTCTAACTTGGACTTGTGGTGAAACCAGACGCTGAAGAATTTGATGTTTCTCGCGTTCGCGTTGATTTAGGGCAACATCCATATCTGAATAACGGGTTTTGCAGGGCGATGACGATCCTACAACAAATCAAAGTTTTATTACATTATTATCAGCAGTTAGTTTAAAACTGACTGTTTGTTATCCGGAAGAGATCGTCCAGACTAAAAGTTCTGGTTCTGTCGTTTCTTCCACGGCTAGAAGCGTTCGACTGCACTCCTGGACTCAGCAAAGAAGTTATGCTTAGGATAGATGGCTTCCGCAAAGTTAGGCGTGTCAGTATACTTTGCATCTTACTTGAATTCTCCTGAACAAGAATCTCCTACATTAATGCTTTAGTTTGACACAGGAAGTTTGCATGTCTTAGTGGAGCTGAACACCTGTTGAGATTGCCTTGATCCTTCAAGATCCTTCAGATTGCTACTAGGATCCAGGCTGGATCGATGTGAAAGAGGTGGTAGCCTCCAATCGGTTCCACAGTCTAATTTCGCTCTTTCCAGCGACGGTGAAGTGAAAAAGCCTTCGATTTTGTCCGGAAGATGACGTTTGACACAACAGACTAAACCAATGAGAACCAGCATCCCAGCTATGGTGATGAGACCCAACCAGAATGGCTCTTCCAGCATACGCTGAGAAAGAGGCTTGTAAGGTATATGCAATTTACGATTTTCACAGCTCAATCCTGTATATTGTAAAACGTTAAATCTTAATTCATACAGTCCATTTATTAGTGCGTTTAAATATGACCTTGCCATCCTGGATGACACCTGCACTCGTACGAGTTCCCGACCATTAAGCAATCTCCGTGTCTATGGCACGAATCTAGATCACATGGAGTAATTAGTTTCTCGCAACGAAGTCCGGTATATCCTGGATCACATAAACAAATCCAGCTATTGGACTGCATAACGCACCTCCCGTGAACGCATGATGAGGAATCGCAGAGAGGCAAAGTACAGAACAATCCTGCAGAATAATTATCAAGATTAAGATGTCCCTTTGGTGGGAAAAGAATACCTTTCCAGCCAGACGTGCAAACACATGCAAAGGATCCGTTCTGAAACACACACGATCCACCGTTCTCACAAGGATTGAAGTGGCAGGACTCCAAAGACGCTGAATTTCCAATAACTTTCAGTTTTTCAGCAAATTTCACATCTTAAAGGTACGAAAAAAGAACTTTACTACAAAGAACATAATTATGTGCTGCTCTTCTCTTCCATTACCTTTAACTGAATCGACAAGGATTACATTTGAAACACCAGTCGGAAATTCAGGATTGAAAAAGAGTCGGAGAACATTTAAGTAGGATCGGGTATACCAATCCTTGCTCCCACTTTTATCGCTTTTGCAGACGTGCAGCATCCGACGATCCCTGGAAATGTCTGAATAGGGATCCTGAATCTCAATGCCGGACTTGTGAAAGCAAATATGCTTTCCTTCGGCTGAGGAGAGGTTTCGGATTTGCAAGATAAATCCTGGCTTGGTTTCCATGTAAACCTGGTAACTGATGTTTGCTGTAGAACGCGATGGGTAATTTACTGGTTTCAGGTGGTATTCAGCATTCGGTTTGACATAAATCGGGATTTCCGTCTTCTCAACGTCTTTTCCTGCTAAGGATGCATAATATTTGAAATGATTAGTTCTATTGATCGGCTAAATGCTGTTTTAAGTGGTTGAAAAGGATCAATATACAAGAAATTAGATACCCAATCTGTACTTGGCGTGGAATTCTCGTGTTGCTGTAGTACTGGTCCCCGTTCTTAGTTGAAGATTCATTTTGTTGCTTGCCGAGACAAAGTGCAAAGGTTCACTTCGCAAGTCGTAAGAACCGCAAAGTACATGAGAATCAAGTCCACTGAAGAGACGGACGAAATCCTCTTTACACGGTCGACTGCCCCCTACCTGGAAACTCTCAAACCAGAGTAGAATCCGCATTCCCTCTAAAAAGTAAATTTTACGAGGAGAATTGAAAAACTTTCATAAACATTGACAGAAAAATGAGAACAACAAAATTACCTGGGGCTGAAATGGTGTAGTGACAGTCCAAATTGACAGAGTAGTGTAGGGGAAGTTTGGGACTGTGGATTTCTCCCTCAGGGAGAGTCAGGTTCTGGACGGCGCACTCACTGATATTGAGCGTACTCCAGGAAGCATGGAATCCCTTGCCCGAATTCGAGTTGTCAGAATGGAAAGTTAGCCAGGCTTCATTATTCTCTGATAGAAAATCCAACCTAAACCAGATATGCTAATACTAATTGTTAGGGTTAAGTACCAGAAATCTAAAACCGCTCCATATTGGTCGTATGAGTTCCACATAGTTTTTTCATGGGCCCCACTTCAGTACTCTGCAAGCCGATGTAATCGTACAGACAGTCCTCTTGATATTCCAAATCGATATGGTGAAAGTGCACGACCAGACGACCAGTCAAGTTGGCAGTCATGTGTACGCGGAAATGAATTCGATCTGGGTAGGTGTCAGGATAGTTGGGGGATTTAACTTCACCCCGACTACTACGGGCAGTCCAATTTCGACTTAATCCACCTGCTTTAATCATCAAATTAGGCGTGTATATTAACATGCGCATTTACTAGTCACCAAATTACCCTCTGAGCTTTTCTTGCATAGAAAACCGCCGCTGGAATGGCAGTTTTCTGTTGAAGTTCCCTGCAGGGAGCTTTCAGCTGGACTGGGGCTGAGTCTCAATACAGGACATTGATGCGTTTCCGCGGATGCCGTTTCTAATGACAACGATCAAGGACATCTGAATTCCATTTGGTAGTTAAGTAATGAAGGAAGTGCAATCATACCCGAGACTGAAAAAGATAATTGTAGTTTGTTTTTCTCCCCTATCCAGTAAAATGAAGTTGCGTTGTAGTGAACGTTGGACTGCAGTTTAAGAGAGAGAAAATTCAGTTCGTCCTCGTTCTCCGACACTAGCAGCTCTCCCTGGAATGAAATTTTCAGCCTTGATTACACTGGTGACGAATTAACATGCACCAGACCTACGTCCTAACCTAAGTCACCGTTACATTTCAACTGGTCGTTTCCAAGTTCCTTAACTTAGTTACAGAGTCTCGTTACGAATTTTAAATTATCTGCACCATTTACATTTCATTACTCCTACAAGCGTTTCTAACGAAGTTTGATAAGTAACAGTTGGGATATAGCTTCGTCTACAAATATGGGATACAAGTTGAGTCTTACGTGATAACTGCGGCAAAGTTGATTAGCCATTTCCCATGTGACCTCTGGGAATGGGACAATCTGATAGCAGTTACCCCCGTGGTGATCCAAGCAATTTACAATTCCTAGAGCAACGAGATCAATTAATAGTGGGTTTTGAAAAAATTAGAATTTCTCCAAACTTTTCTCGATAGTGGCAGCTATTCTGAAACCGGTGGCCGCGTACGAATGATCCGAAACGAAATGGATGCGAACCGTACTGGAATTGCTTCGATACTTAAGTAGTTTCAGACGTGATTTCCAGTTACCGCAGTGTTTCCAAACGTAGGAATGGTTGTCAGATTCTTCAGTGACTTCCAAATAGTCGTAGCTGCACCTGGAGAATAATTGCTTGGAATTTAAAAAACGGATCAGAACAATAGTTAAGCTAGACAAAGATTTTTACGGAAAAAACTCGTTTACTCAGTTGAAACTTGAAACGTAGTTTTTTTATTTTTTTTTTACATGAAAATGAAGATTTTGTTGCTGAACAATGGTTGCCATGACAACGGTGACTGAGTTAGTACCGGTAAGGCTACGGTTTAATGAGCCATAGGAGGGATACAATGCTCGCGACCTTTTCGTCAATAATTAAACGCGACCAGACATGTTTCTTGGAGTATTCTTGTACATTTTTCACTCTGTCCTTCAGGCACTGGGTCATAAAACAATCCTGCAGGATAAGGTTACTTTAGGGCAACATCAAACGGAGGTTAAAATGGCTAAGAGGATCGATACCTGCACTAAAGTGCTACAGTCCTATATAGACATATAAACCTGTACTTTGACCAAGGAACGAATTACGACTGTATCAAATTTACCGGGATATGAGATCTCTCAAGTAAATAGATTCTAAAAGATCAATAATTTTACTTCATAGAGTCAGCAGGAAGAACGGCAGATACGAAGTCTGAACTAAAAATTGTTATGCACAAAACCTTGGGAAAAATAGATATTCTGTAAATGATCTTATGGGGAATTGCGTTCATTACTTATGAACATCGTGCGCCAGAACAAAAAGGTAAATGGCAAAAAAAGCTGGGATCGGAAATGAATGTCATGGTTCACTTTATCAGTTAATTAAACCTGCTTTTTCATTCCCTGTTCACGGAGGGACTCTTTTCCGTAGAAACATCAGAATTAGGGGTTCATGACCAAACACTACTTCCTGTGAAACAGAAGACAACAAAGCTGTAATGTAACAAGATTACTACATAAGCTTGGATTTCAAAATCGGATTCCCAAGGATTGCATGTGTGAAGTGTGTTCCAAAGCTGGGATCAGTCGCAACTGAGTGCATTTCACAAAGCCCCTATTAAATAGTGATTATACAATAAAACGCTGGGAAAATCCGATAAAAGCGTTAGAGTTTCGGACCACCTATTTAAGGGGAAGAGAACAAATAGCGGGTCGCGGGGAAAATGTTTCAGTGAAAGCCTCCCCCTTTTTCCGTATTCGGATGCACAAGTCGCGCTGTCACGCAACAAGATTGTACTGTCGCGTGACAAGGATCTTTAAGGACCGACGGAGAAAGAATTACAACCAGCGTAAAGGGTAATGTGTTTTCCTTCCAAACATTGAATCGTGTGGAGACCATTACCATAATGCAAATCGATAGTAATTACGATACATGCGGCACAATACGCATACCTTCTGGAACAAATATCATTCTTATATTCACTATTACTAGTTGCAAAAGTTATACTTCTGTTAATAAAATTAATAATTTTGCATGAATTTTTTACTCTTCGTCGTCTTCCAGGTCGAAGTGGAAAAAATCCAGAACGATGGAAAAATTCTCCGGTACTGAAATCGATATACTGCAGTCGATTCCGTCCGGATAAAGACCTGGATAATTGGGACTGTCAATCAACTCCGAGTTTCGGTATCGATTCAAACTGATGCTCCTCGAACAGTTTTCTGCCGATCCCACACTCAGTGACGAACCTTGAACCCAAAGAAATCTTGCTAGTTAAAAAAAAACCTCCAAGTACTAGTAACTATTGATTAATTTTGTATTTAATGATATTGAATCTATTGATTGTTTATTTGCTCAGTCAGTTAGTCACCGGTATTACGCGGTTTTTCACAAATGAAGGAATTGGCAACACCGCAATGCCGGTCGTTCCAGAAAAAACCAGCAGCCGAAGCGAAGCCTCTCCCCATGGGTTGCGCAAAGGTCTGCCGGATCTCCACGCAATCCTCGTCCGCCGATCCATCGTCACTAGGTTGCATTTTGTATCCGTCAAATTCCGGCCATCCTGGAAACCACTCTACGGCAAAGGTTTAAGTTTTTTTAAGTTAACTACTAGGGTAAGTTAAAGTAAGCTTTTGCAGAATATGTTACTTGCGAATTTAAAGTTTTTGCCGCTATCCCAGTGATAGATCGTTTCTTGGATGCGATCCGAAGCTCCGATCCAGTAGCTCTTGCTTGGTTCAAAACGTGGGCTTTTTTATGGAATAAATAAAAATCTTAATTAATTTAAGAACGAAGAATGTAATAATTGTTGTAATGAGTGACGTGACTCTTGATAGGGATTCATGAGTTCTTTCATTGGTTGCATTGTTCCTTATCTCGGAAGTAATTATGTGTTTCGCAAATAATCTTGCGGTCCTATCAGGATTCTAGATTCTTTTCATAAACCCCAGTTTTGGTCCAAGAAACTTCAAATAATCCCACACAAATATTCTTGTAATTTTCAAGAATTTGAACATCCAAACTTGTTCTTCCAGGAATCTTTACAAAGTATTTCGTGATACTAGTCTAGATTATCAATGATTCTCTTTACGAATCTTAATGATTCCTCCAAAGTGCTTCCAGTGTAATACAAGGAAGCCACTGGTCAATCGATCAGTTTCGGAAGCCGACCAACTGTTCACCTAACGCCACGTGTTGCTTCCTCGCCAGATGATAATAGGGATCGTAGTCATCCCCAGTGTACTTACCCAAACTCATACAAACTATTATGGTAATTAAAAATTTTGTATAATGTTGCCATATTTCGATCACTTCGTCATTCTGTGTTATCGTACTTTGTCACTATATCATACTGGACGTACACCCGGTCCGAGGGTAAAGGTCTGAAGCCTTTCTGTAGCCAGTCCTTGTTTCCAAATAATTGATACCGTCTATTGATTTCCAAGTAGCCCCCCACCTTTTCAGTAATTTATAAGGATCCTGTACCCGAGTCATTTAAAGGAATTTTTGAATAAATCAAGCGAACTCCGAAAGTTCTCGAATAATGGATCGTAAGATTCCTGGAAGAATCTGATATTTTTAACAGATTTTAGTTATCAAAAATTATCCGAGTTCTTCAATGAGGAAGCAGACATGAATCGATTGTGTTCAGTTCCCTAGAACAAGATTCTCGAAAAGCGATTCTGTGTGATTCTTTCGAAGGATCGTTATTCTAATGGCTATACGATTCTCCCTAAGGAGATGATTGTATTACCATGGGAACGAGAACCTTTAATCTTTAATGCATGGAGATTACATTCTGTATAAGGTTTGCATTTGTACAAAGATTAATCCATAGTTCCCCTCCGTATGTATGTTCTTCGTCTATCTTATAGTAACGAAGCCTGTAATTAAAGTAACACGTGACTACTACGTTCAATTACACCACGTCTCCCGGTCTGCAGGGGTATCACGTGTTAGCATTCCGATATCAGTGTGTTATCCATCGTTATCAAGTATTATCAGATATCATGAACAATATGTTAGACGTAACAGCTGGTAGTTCTTGCGCTTAATAAAGATCATCAGTCTCGAAAAAGAAGTTTGGTAACACTGATTTACCTGCTGGAAATTAGTTCCTCGATTACATCTTGCTTGTATTCGCTGTCGATAGTGACCAACCGACCGTTTTCTTGGCGACATTTCGATCGGCTCTGCTGCCAGTCTATTTGCTCATCGAAGATTCCGATGCAGACGGCGTCACCGGCGGCGATCCACGGAAAACCGCCGCAACCGTTGGTGAATCTAGTATCGTCAATCGGTTCTATATCGATGCGAAGAACCAGAGCATCGTTGGGCTCAGGATCGGTCCATAGTAGCTGAACCGTCAGCTGATTACTTAGAGAATCGATTCTCGCGGAGGATCTTCCGGATCGATTCATTAAACAAGTTGCTGCCAGTCGATCCTGGTCTTTCGTTTGGGCCATAAGAAGGCATTCCTCAGTATCGATACTTAAATCCATCTTATTAGTTCCTCTATCGATATCTATCAGGATCCTATAACCGAAAGGAAAATGGATTTTGAAAGTGCACTCGGATCCTTGGATAAAATCCTGGCGCCGAATTTCGATATCTGAGATCTTTTGCGTTAACAGCACATCAGAACAAGGTCCCTTGACGTCGAATTTGATAACGAAAGAATCTCGATCCTGATTACTCCACGAGTAACGGATGATTACTCGAGTTCCCGAACCGATCCATCGTCGGTACGTTATCGGGTAATCGCGTAACTGTCCGCAGAAACTTCTGATTGCTCGGTAACGGTCATTCTCGTTGCTTTCCCAGTGAATCCCCTGACCACACGAGGGACGCGAACCGGTTGTTTTGAGTTTTTTCAGTTCTAGGTGTAACGTTTTTGAGGCTGGAACGTTTACCAGAACAGAACATTGATTCAATTCGCGGCTGTCGGTTGAAGTGAAATCCACTGGGAAATCGGGGCGTGAAAGAAATCCAGAACTTGCTTTCATATTCAAAATACAATCTATGAATAAAAAAATACGTAAAAACCTTCGGAAAGTTTTTTTAAACATATGAATCAATACTGGAACTCGTCACATCGATTACAAATTTACATCTCTCGATATCCCAACACAAAAAAAAAATCCGCCAGTACGTCGACATATAGACGATTATGTTTCGCTTTACTCCAAAGAAAAATCGATACTTAACCTTTAGGTATCGATACGTAAATTAAGCTATATTCAATGGTTGAAGTGTTTGAAAAATACAGCAGAAAGTAAAATTCGATAGTAGAAGATCTGTATTATGAATAATCAATAATGCATATTGCTGCTTAGTATCAAAATATGCCCCATGTTTTCTCTATGTATTGCGCGTATGAGATACCTCTATTGTTACTAAAAGCAATTTAAGTACAATAGAGACATTTCCGCGGAAAAGTCGATATTTTGTTTGATACAAACAGTGCCCAACAAGAACGATATGTTCATTTTCTACGGGACGTTTGAATGAAGAATAAATTTGACGAATATTAATAATGATTTAATCATAAATAACAACAAAACACTCTGATGTATAAGTTAACTAGGTTGAAACCATTATAGTTGAAAACTGAAAATTACCTTTGAGTGCTTTATAGTTTGCTGTAATTATCCCCACGGCCTCGGTTGAAACTTTGTCGAAGAGGATCACCCTACAAATTGGCGGTTTTGTAGGAAACTTTGAAATATTACAAAAATGCGAAAATTAGAAAAACCTGAAAATTATTTGTTGGTTTTCTGGAACTTCTTTGAAAATATAGGTAAAGTTGATTGAAGAATTTGTAAGGATCCTTTGTGGATTGCGTGAAGTAGAGCAAAGGTGGAACGAAGGATCAGATCTCACAACCCCATGGGAAATTTCCACCAAGTAGAAGTGAGCAGCAGAAGGTGAGCGAAGAGAAACTGCAGGAAAGACAATTGTAGAAACAATGAAAAGCTTTCGTACAAAAACGTTATCTGGGATATAAGCAGCGCAAGACTCTTCTTGAAAAAGTACCTTTCTAAAACTTTACAACAAACCAGAATAGGAGTCCCTAGTTATTTTTCCAACATAAATTGGCAGATAATCAGAGTATGTTAACAAATTACCTTTCCTTCACGAATTCTGTTCTAAGACTCGTATTACTCGTCGCTTTTTCAGAATCCTTTATGGCTGTAATATGTTTTCCTTCCCAAAAGAAAAGTTGGGTACGCGTACCGCTGATTGAATTTAGGCACGAGTTATTCCCCACCTTGTTGCTTACTTTGATGTCCCCATGGATCAACACAAAACTTCGATACACTTAGCTCTGCTCAACAAAAGGGCTTTCTTATCCCCTTCCTTTGCTCTTTTCATTCTAAAAAGCAATCAGACATTTTTCTGAATCCGAGAGAAAAGTGTAGGAAACTCAATAACACAGCGGAGAGTAACTTCCTTATGTGTAATGTCCAATCAATAGGTTAGAACTTGAGCGAGAATATATGAGAGATAATGATACCTGTGTACGGTAGACTGCGAATGAGTCCACTTGTTGTATCGAACAAACGATGGTGGATACCCAAGCTCACTGAAGCCGAAACGCTCTGATTTCTACTAATTGCGCCACTAAAGTTGCAGTGGTCAGCCCAGTTCTTCAAAACCGCTAGAGAATCATTCTGAGGAGAATCTAGGCTTTTGATATTGACTTCTGCCCTACACAGATTCGTACAACACAACAAACTTAGGATATGCACCAGCAAAACCAAATTATTCCTATAGGACCTCATGGTGCAGAAATGGATTGACTACATTGTTACCATAAAGACATGTGTTGACTCAACGGAGTCCCAACTACTACTGAGGCAAATGCTCCCAGCGTGTAATGGAGTTACTTGGGTACAGTACATGCCGCAGAATCACTTAACAAAGCAAATAGCTTTAGTTTTACCTTGAAGTATTAAGATTCCAGTATTAAGCATTTACTTTGAGTGTCTGATAAGTGATTCATGTAAAAAGATTCGGATTCTTACGGTTTATAACTTTTACATTTGACGCCATCTAATCACAAAACGGAGCACTATTTGCTGTTGAAGTAAACTAGGAACTATACGTAATAATTTCTGAGTAATGTTGTTAACAAGCATTAATTTGCATTAATTCCTGGTTGAAAAAAATTAAGCGTTTTGTCAATGTACGGTGCTGTGTACTTTTCTGAATAAATATGTGACAACGCTGCAACTATGCTGGTAGATGCTTGATTCGAAGAAGCGGAAAGAAACGTAAGAAGGACGCCGAGTAATTCAACGCAACTCAAAAGTCCGGTGTAGAAGCAGTCAAGCAAACGTTCTTGCATGAACCGGTAGGTCAACAGCGTTGTGGAGAAATTCTGAATTCTTCAGTGTTCTGCATTTATTGCTGAACGAGTCAACACCCTTCGTGCTGCGGCTATGCTTCCATATCACACCCTGGCGAATCCAACACTTGTATTATAACCAATCGATGCAGAATTTTATCCTCTATCTCGGAAAAATATTCATTTCTTGTGCAAATGAATATTTACTTAGTTTTCAGTATTTTAATAACGCGCTACTTTTTCCTACGCGCGGTTGCACAGTGGCTGCGGGTTACTACTGAAATGCGTCCCGTGTTCTCTTTTCCCTAACCTAAACTGCATCCTCAGTCCCGTTGTCCCGTCTTCTCTTTTCCCTAACCTAAACTGCATCCTCAGACCCGTTCTTCTTAGAGTAATTTAGCCTTCCCCGCAGGGCCTTCACCACAAATCTATCAACCTTAACATTACGTTTCTTCTTCCATAGAAAATTGACCCAATTGTTCCACAACAATTAAATAATACCATAAAACTAGAGTTAACAAAATAAAAACAAACAACTAAATTCATAATATACTATTAAAACATATCTGCATATATACAGAAAACAAAACAAATCAAGAACATATACACAAACAATAGATGATCAGCCTTTCCCGTAGGGCCAACAAAACTGAGACATATCTAATAAAATAACAACATATACAAGTATGTTAACTTTTACATTTCTTATGTTTGAAAAGAAGCCTTTAGTCGATGTTTACCAATAGCATTAATACAATCTAGAAAATATCTACGATTCCTTGGTGTATTGCAATTATTTACTTCCCCCACAGCGAATACCAACAAAACTGCCCACGGCCTTCTAGAACATCCAAGATATTCCAGATTGCGACACAAAGCTATCAGTATACTAACAGCATCCACCAGATTCACTGCACAATCCTTCGCTGGAGTTAAAAAAAATGTACAAAAAGTAGTGTTTTTGTGAACAATTCCCGCGTGATTCACGCGGGAATTGGTGATTTTCTCTTAAAAAGACAATTTCGTGCTTCGGCGGTTACCGCCTAGTGCCCGTTTTCCCCCACCCGAGAAACCCCGGATTTCCCAACGGGTCCCCTAGTGAGCTGAAGGCATTCGGGTTGCAGGTTGCAGTTTAGGAACAGGTAAGTTGCTGTTTAGGAACAGGTCGAAGACCTGTTGCTTGCCTTCTCCGCGGGGCGCGCTGCGCGCGCCCCGCGGAGAAGGCAAGCAGAAGGCAAGAAACGGGTGGGATATGGA
This sequence comes from Eulimnadia texana, assembly GCA_002872375.1. Taxonomy (NCBI): domain Eukaryota; kingdom Metazoa; phylum Arthropoda; class Branchiopoda; order Diplostraca; family Limnadiidae; genus Eulimnadia; species Eulimnadia texana. Next base: position 19,181,297 of record NKDA01000001.1, read on the forward strand.
AGCAGCTCCCGTGCTGCTGCACTAGAAGCTGTGTACCTGATCCCTTTCAAGCAGAACGAAAACTTCCCTGAAAAGAAGTCTGTTCAAGGTAAGATGTTTACAAACGAATTTTAAATTTAATTGTTAAGTTTTTGCTTGCTTAAGTAGAATAAAAGTTGAATTATTGTACTTTTCAATAAAATTTTGTTTAATTGCAACAGATAATTAGTTGGTAAGATCTCTAATCAAGTTTCGTATGGTTTTCTTATGACTCATAGCAACGTTGAGCTGTCTTAACAAAACCCTCTAGCTTTCTGTTTTAGTTTTTCAGTTGCATTTATTTATTAGAAACATAAATAAAATGATTCCCGATGGCAGTTTAAGTTCTCGTACGCCATCTCTGAAATAAAACTTCTTGTGACTGTGCTAGGCTGTTTTTAGTTGAACTAACATAAGTGTTTTCATGATTACCGCTTATCAGTCGAGCGCATACTCGAGTATTTATTCAAGCTGTGACTATTTGGTTACGACATATTTCAAACCAGCATGAACAATCCTTCTATTTAAACCATGATAGTTCAAACAGATAAACGGGAAATGGTTTCAGTGCTTAGATAAGTTTTCCCGCTTATTTTTAACCGGTAAACCTGGGTTGCAGTCTTATTTCCATAAGACAGTTTTGGATGTTCACTCATCTTAGTATCAGTTATCATTGTGTTATCAGTCGTTCACTTTGTAAAAATTTGAATTAAAAGATACGAACTGAAAGCATCCAATATTTGCTTAGTTTAGTCAGAAGTGTGACCTTCGAGATGTACCGAAACGATTTCAAAGTAAAGATACAGGCTGTTTGTGATTTGTTTATCGGAACATTCCACATCAATAAAATGATACTTGGGTCGTACTTTCAACCCAGTTGTTCGTTGGTTTCCAAAGAGTTGAGAAGGAGTAACACAACTTTAAAGCAAAACTTTCGCTTTCTACCAGCGATTTCGCAGTAAGTAAATCTTTACAACGCTCGTCCGTGCCGTTTGGTTTGCTGGGTGAGCATAGAAGCTTATATGTTCATAATGCAGCAGTACGTTTTCCAAGTATCGCTCACGCACGATGACTTAAATCTCTAACCAGCAATAACTTAATCTATCATGTTACATTTTTAAAATCAAAAATTGATTTTTCCCCCAAGCAATTTATTAGAAGGAAACTATCTAAAGGTAATCGAAAGATTGGATGGCTGGGTTTAGCTTAAGCTTAACTCTTTAAATTGAGTTCAGTTTTCAATTTGATCTTTTCGTTGAGCTAATTTGCGTACTTACTTTGTTTTCGAAACTTGAAATCATGTAGATTTGAATTAAACTTTCCAAAAATTTTTTTTGAATCATTACCAACAAGACATGTGATGTTGTTGAAAACTGTTTGGAGTTACTACGAGTTCGAAAAATCATAAAAAAGGGACCAAAGTCATAGACAATAGGATTGTGATGTCTTAATATATGGTGTATGGCCTAGTTGCACTTAAACAGGTGGTCGGGAAACCCAAGCAATCCTTATACATTTGAGTGAATGATAAGTACAATCAGAACGTTCAATCGTTCGATCAATGTTTCCTATGCTGGCGCACACGTAGTCACCTTATCAGTATAACTCTGGAATGGATTGCTTGTGCAAACCGAGAATCAGCGGGCTATTAACAACAGCAGATTTGTTTCGTTGTTTGGTGTAGCTGTTATTTTCTAGGCTAGGCGTTAATATTTTAGCTTAAAGTTCTTACTGCTGGCTTAGTGAAGAAGTATATCTAGAGAACATTCATAGTATGAATACTTGTTAAAGTCGTATATTCATTGGTAGGTTTGAAAATGGAAACACCGCTGGATCTTCGTGATGTATCCAAGGAAGAACTCTTCTCAATGGTCGATCATTTGTTCGTCCCGCGGAAGGTGTCGCTAGAACATAGGACGAGAGCAGAAATGCGACTTGCTGAGTGTCTCGTACGTTTTACAGAAGACATTGGGCTCACAAAACTATCTGGGATGCTGGGGAGCTTGCACAAGTTCCATTCGAGTTCGCCAGATAGTGGGACACTCTTGGAGCATCTCTCTGAACCCGATTTTGTTTTGGCCGTTCCTCTGCTGGACCACAACGCTGTACTGCTATTCGAAAGCTGTCCTGAGCCCGACGAGGTCCTAGTAAGTGCCCTGGACGTCCTGCCTCATCCTTCTGCCATTGCAAATGCTATAGAAGAAACAGCCGTGCTAGCCGTCCCGCGATGTGTTGTCGCTGGAAGCCTGAGACAAGTAAGGTCACTTGCATTTCTGGAGCAACTCTCCCAGCTTGGAAAAGAGTGGCCCTTTCCAGGTAAGGATCCCGAAGCTCGAAAGGCAGGTCACAGTGTCATCGAAACTAGGCTCCCGGCAAAACCAATCTATGTCTTCGACTGGTTGATGGCTACTTTGGAACATGTTCCCTCTCGAGCAAAGCATCAGGTGATTTTCAAAACTATCAGGATGGACATGATAAGAGCAAATCTCAAAATGGGTCCTTGGAATCGATCTGATTTGTGGGTTGCCATGAAGAGCTCACTTCATGTGAGCCTTGTTTCTACTATGGGGATACAAAATGGCACGAGGAAGTACAAAGAGACCATAGCTCTCTTCGCCGCTGCCATGGTTGGATCAATCAGGGAACGAAATGTTCAGACGCAAGCTTTTGATTACGGCCAGATGCGTGAGATGTGCGCAAAGATCGCACGTAAAGCGAAGAAATTTGAACAACGATTTCCCGAAGACTCCGTGAACGTCACCGCGGCCATAAGAGGAACGTGCGAGGCTGTAGACAAAGATATGAGAGCTTCCTGGGCTAGTTTTGTGGAGGATTATAAAACGAAAAACTTCGTGGATGTAAAGTCTTTGTGCCAGATGAAGTTCAGTGAAGATGATGTGAACCCACTGACTGGGGCGAAACAGGCCATTCAGTCGGCACTCTCCACAAATGAGTTGTTGGAGAAGATGCGTCTTGACAAGCGGGGAACATTTTCTCCTTCTCCATCCACCGCTCTTGTGAGAAACGAGGAGATCTTCTCGGCAGAATACACTGTCCAGCAAATGATGGAAACTTTGAAGAACCAGTTGAAGGCAAGTGGATCCAGCATGTTCGAACGAGAGCGGGCGTTGCATGCGGTAGAGCTGTTTGTGCGTACGTATCTTTGGCCGAATAAGAGCACACAGCAATTGCTTAATGAATCCTCTGCCCGCTCTTGTTACGAGTTGATGTGCGCTTATCATGAATGTGCCAAGCAAGCGTGGAATGATCCCGTAGAAAAAAGCAGGCTCGTTCTCTACATGTTCACCTTCGGGGCTGTTTTGGATGCTATCAGCGTCGCGTGGGATCCTCTTCAGCAGCTGAAGATGCACAAACTCCCGTTCATTGAAGTAGAGAAGCTGGGCTCTTTATTGCTACGCCATTTTGAAGAAACCGCACTTCTGGAGGAGCTCTTGCGATATGTGGAGAATCGCACTGAGGGAACACTTCTCCCCGGAATCTTGTCTGTGGGACAGTCTTCATTCTCTGACGTGTACTCAATTAAAGATGCGAACATGATGTCGCACGAAAAACATTATCAGGAGGAAGTTGAAAAATATGAAACGTCTAAGCGCCAAGAACTGAAGAGTGCAAGAGAGACCTATTACATCCATTGGGCCAGGAGAGACAAACTTTCTTGCGAGTGTAAGACTCACTACGATAAACACTCTTATCTGCCGTGGGAGCGAACTTGTGAGAAGTGTTCATTAGATAAAATTATGAACCATACCGAGCACAGCGTTTCTGTTTATGAGAGGAGATTACCAGATTCTTCAGACCTTAGGAACGCAATCATTTTTCACTCGATGATTCCGACAGTCTTTCTCTGTTATCGAGAAGCTCTGGCTTTCCTTATCGAGTCATTTGTTCCTCAGAAAAACTCCAAAGATAAAAAGAAAAAAAGAAAGAAAACTCATGTACCGAGTACAGCTCATAAGTGGGATGTGCCTTATTCTGGAAAGATTTCTTTTGGTAGCAGTACGAAAAGTTTCTTGAACACACATTATGCCCATAGAAACCCCAGTATTCTTTGCTCGGATAACAACTTCATGGTTCCTCAAGGCAAAAATGTGCAAGTCGTCTTGACTTCCGCCAAATCGTTCTTGCCGTCTCACATAGAGTGGGACATTACTCAGCATTGCACATTTACAGTATCCAAGCCATTCACCTCGCTGCAATTTGCAGTCGAAGGAGTTCAGCATACTGAAAACACTGTCTTGACGAAGCAGTCGAGTTGTCCCGCAAATCTACAGCTTACTGCATTCAAAGACTTTGGAACCCTGCGGGCTGGAGGATACTTGCAATGGAGAAACATTGCCATGGGTCTGGAAAACTCCTTTCTGGACCTGAATGACCCTTCTGTATTACAACTTTTTATGCAGGCTATGTATCAAGTAGGCCCAACCCCTGTGAAGGAGAACTGGAACGCCGATCTTCAGAACGAAGAATTTGTTGCAACCATATGCCAATATCTTCATTTGGCCCTGACCAGAATTGAACCGAGTTGGAATGCTGTTGTTACTATGCAAGCCTGCATATGCGTTGCTTGCTACGTGGCTGAACATACAAACATAGACTTCGCAGATGCACCATTGCAAGTTCTTTTACGGTGCCGCAGAATTGCAAAAGCCTGGTCTCAGTCCATTGAAAACCAGATATCTGATTCTGCTGCGGATTACGACAGAGCAGCAAATTACCTCGTTACCATCAACGGACTCATTGTCCTAACGTATGGGGTGTTCGTGAGCACGACTGCGGTTGATGTACTACTTTCTGAATCTAGCTTGTATGATTTGATTCGTGCCAGAGCTAAAATATGCGAATTCCGGTCTGCTATTCCAGGAGATACTATGGCCACTCTTCTCAGAGCCGGCATAAGGATGTCTTCTTGTTATGAAGGCGCTATTCAGAATCTGTTACAGGGGTCTCAGAAGTCCTTGGATGGAGTTATCTTTGATATGTGGAACTCAGAAAATGTTGGCGAATGGGCGCAGTGTGCCGGAACATTGTACTGGAAAACCACCTGCACTGCGAAAGATGGAACCACAGCAAATGTCCATTTTAATGTTTTTGACGGAACTTTTTTGGTTGATGGAGAACCTGCTAGAGGACTTCCAGATCGCATTTTGAAACACCCTCTGTTCCTGCGGACATTCAATGGATTTCGTGTTAGCGTTTTTCACCGAGGTGGGGGAGTCTTTGAAACAAAGAAACTGCTGAATGGCGCCAGTTTTACTTTCGCAGTAAAAGATGACAATTTAGTCGTTCGAGAAATCTTAAATGGTAAATCTTTCAGGCTGTTGGAAGCCAAGAGCTTTGATCAGGATCTTCCGGAAAAGTTAGTTATAGAACACGGTCTGTGGATGAACCTGGATCCTAGAAACTTGGAGATCGAGTTAAGATCTGTGGAAATAACTCATCCACAGTTTCACCATGTAGCCTTCCTAATCAAGTTAGACCATTCGTTAAAAGGACAAGTGTTCGATACGAAAACTGGTCGCAAAATGCTAAACTGGACAGGTTACTTTTTTGACGTGGTTCACGACAACCTCCTGCGACGCTTAGAAGACAAAAGACATTCACTTCCCTTTCTGCCCAGCCATTGTAAAGCGATTCCCGACAAGGACTGGAATCTCTGCGTAACATTGCCTAGACTTCGACTCCACGTAGAGATACTCGCCTCGTCAATTAGAATAAGAGAGTTTGAAGGAATGCACATCAGTGAAACTCAGACCATTGGAACTTATCTAGGGCTTGAAAAAATGCTAGTTCTAGAGGGCCCTGGCGGTGTTCATACCGTGCTAGTCCCGAATATTGATTTCTGCTCCACGTCTGGCAACTTGCATCACCGTTTAGTTAAAAGGACTTGGGATCTAAGGAACGATCGGGTTCCTGTATTTGCCTTTTCACAGGACATGGCTATACGCCAGCTTCGTTCCTATGGAACGGAGAATTTCAGTTCATGGTTAATGTGCGCATACCTTCATGCAGCGACCACGAGTGCAATGCCAGATCCTTTCACAGGACTTACGGGTCTTGAGATGGCCATGACTCAGCTTCGTAGGTGTTATACTAACAGGCCTTTCGATGATCTTTCCTTGGATATACTGGATAGGATCAGCAACCTTTCCGTGAAACGATCTAAAGCTCAGGAGACTTGTGTTGTTGTCTGGGATCAAAGCAGGTTAGTGTACTTTACCTTCTTCTTTAAAATTTAATTAGAGTTAATTGTAGGTAATTGATTTTCACACAGGTCAGCTTACGCAAATTCTGATGCATTAGCACTGCTGGTGGACTTGCTGCTGAAGAAAAATTCACTCGAAGGAAGGGGGCCAGAAGACCTCCATTCCAGTATCAGGTCTTATGTCCTTTATTCATGGACCTATTCACCTGCGGCGCTTTTGAATGAATCTGAGAGCTCCGTTTTGGATCTTGCGCCTAAGAAGCCTATCTATCCTCCACTTAACGGAACGGTTGCACAGGACGATTTTATGCGTTCTTTAGCTCACGCACCCAGATGCCAGAACGCCATGTCGACTTTGAAGAGAACCTGGAGCGGTTTTTCTTGGATCGAATTTCTTGAGAGCTTTTCTATACTTAATCCTGTGGAAAAAGTCGAAAACCACGTGGGTTATTGGAGTTCCTATCAGTTTTCAGGCGGAGAAATGTGGTTAAGTCTCTACGCGAGGGCAGTAGAGATCGCCAGCGAAGGAAACAAAGTTATGCTGGAAAATTTTGGACTACTTCTGTCTTTTGCGGCATGGAAATTAAATGGAAGTTCGCTGGGGTATAAAGCTGCATTGAGTCAGCTAATGTTTGTATCCATGTCCAAGCAGGAATATAATCTGTTACCGAAGACTGATTCTATTTTCACGGAAGTTATAAGAAATCCCACGGAAAGACTGCTGTGTGAGAGTTCGATCGATTTTTATAACTGTATCAGTTACACAACTATATACGAACTTGATAAGCTTGGATATGAATATACAAGGATGAAACAAGTCCTGAACCGTTTCGTTTGGGATCGTGTCAAGGAGTGCCGGGTATGGAAGTTAGATAGAGCAGGCCTAGTTCCAGCAGTGGACTACAACAGCAACCTTTTTCAAGGTATTGTCGAAGGTTTCGTGGTCGAACTGACTCGGCTAGAAAAAAGCGATGTTGTAAGAAAAATGCAAACTCATTACCAAAGTCTTCGTACTCGACAAGTACTACACGAATTCAGCCTCGCACTTGATATTTTTTTGCAGCATACAGCTACTGAATCATCCTGTTGGACTTGCAGTTGGGGTTGCTCCACCCAAGTTCACTTGGATATCAACCATCAAGCCCCTATTGCCCAAACTATAACTGAACAGCAAATCTTCTGCAATGAATTCTGCGTCGATTATGACATGTACGATCAATTCATACAGGAAATCTTCGCAGAGGAAACCGAACTGGTGAAAAACCTGTTCAAAAGCTGTGTCGAGGAGACATCAAATGCCCGTGGGACACAAGCTGTCCTCACTATGACGCGAAGTCAAGAGTTGGAAGCCGACCCCATTGGACGCGAATTCCTTTCAGAGTTGGATCAAAGCTGCTGGGAGTTTCAAAATTCTATGGATCCGCACAAAAGCTTCAGTCTGAGCAAGGAAGCCCTGGAGAATGTGACGATGGCTAAGATGATCTGCGAACATGAAATACGTCGATCATGGAATTTAATTGAAATTTGCCTGAACCCAGTAAAAAGCGATAACGTCCGCAATTCCCTAAAGGTTGCTGGGGCACTTTTTCCGGTAACTCCACGAACAGTTTTCCCACTTTTCGGTGAACCACATAGAATATCGAAAGAATTGTTCAAACTACTGGAAATCCATCTGGTCTTCACCGTGTACCTTCAGAAAGCTACTGGTTGTCTCCAGTTGTTGGAACATTTAAGCGCTGTGGACCCCCAACATGCCCATGACTACTCACAGCAGATCATCCGGGACTTGCTAGACGAACACTGCACTGGATGGACGCCAGAAGAACATCCAAAATGGCTTCTATTTGAAGTGGAAAATGGTATCACTTTAAGAACAAAGCAGGTACGAGTTGCGCTTGCCATTATAAATGGAGAGCATCAGGTTTTGCAACTTAACATGGGCGAAGGCAAAACAAGCGTTATATCTCCTCTAGTGTGTGCCACACTAGCCGATGGTAACCAAGCGGTTAGGCTAACTTTATTAACATCGTTACTTGACACTCACGGAATCGAACTTGCCATGAGACTCGGAGGGCTCTTAAATCAGCCCGTGTATTTCTTCCCTTGCAATAGGGACATGAATTTTGATGCAGAAAGTGTCACCAAGATGAGAACTCAGTTTCTGGAATGCATTGCACAGAAAGGCTGTATCGTTACTTCGCCGGAGCATCGACTTTCTGTGCTTCTTAAATTTGAAGAAATTTGTGTCCGGTGCAAGGATGCCGAAGTGTCCAACATACCTCAAGCTGTTGCGTCGCTATACGAACTATTCCAACTTCACAAGAATCACTTAATTGATGTTCTTGACGAGTCGGACGAAGTATTGCGGTATAAGTATCAGTTGTTGTATGCTATTGGTGCGCAGCAGGCTGTGGATGGCAATGACCGCCGCTGGAAAGTTCTTCAAACAGTACTCCGAGCCTTATTTGAAAATGCTGACAACATCTTTAGCCAGTCAGCTCACCTACTAAATAACCAGGAGAGAATAATTTTTCGCCCCAAAGTGAATGATTGCGGCAAGGGGTCGTGGCCGCATATTCGACTTCTCGATTCCTCCGTCTATGGTGGTGTTCGGAGAAAACTAGTGGAACTCTTGTTGGCTGGGAAGGGGGCCGAAATGAGTTACATGTCTTCTTTGGGTCTGGAGCTCTTGAACGACATCCGTTCATATCTTTGCGAAAATGACTCTCCAGAGCAAAGTAAGGGTACGGAAATCTCAGAGCGTTTGAAGAAGAACCTTTCAAAAACGCAGTGGAACGATGTCCTAATCTTGCGCGGTTTGCTAACGTACGAAGTACTGCAGTTCAGTCTAACTAAACGTTGGTCAGTCGACTATGGAGTCGACGTAGTAACTAACCGTAGATTGATGGCAGTGCCTTTCAAAGGTAAGGATGTGCCCTCAGAACGAACGGACTTCGGGCACCCCGACGTCGCCTTGGTGCTTACCCATCTGGCGTATTACTACATGGGATTGAGTGAGCTTCGGGTAAAGGAGGCGGTGGAACGTTTGCTCGTCTCCACGGAGCGCGATGTGGAGTACCAATCCTGGTTGGACCTTTCACTCCCTGAAAGCAAGAATTTTCCAACTGACGTCGGCGCAATTAATTTAGCAGACACCAAGCAGATTCGGAATTTAGCGGAATTTTTCCGCTTTAATATTGCTACAATTCACTTTTGGCTGAATACGATCGTGCTACCGCAAGAAACTAAGGAGTTTCCACTTAAGTTGGTAGCCTCTGCCTGGGACTTGGCCAAGGAGCAGCGACAACCCGGTCGAGGCTTTAGCGGAACTAAAGATGCTCATCGGCTTTTTCCTTTACAGGTTTTGATTTTATATATATATGTATATATATAGATATATATAAAGTATATATATATTAGTGGTAGACAGTTCTACGTCCGGGCTGCCGTGTTTCAAGCATTTTTAAGGCAGTTCATTACCACTAATTGTCTTTTGTTCCTAGGTATCTTTGGGAACAATGCCGGAGTTGAGCCAGACAGATGGAGAAGTCGTACATCGAATAGCGAAACCGGAGAACCGTCGGGTCCACAGACTTAGTCTCGAAGTCGATGGCCAAGAAGTGGTTAGCAAAATACTTAACTGCGGCGAACAGGGCAGCGTTCTTATCGATGCTGGAGCCTTAATGGTCGGGATGAGCAATCTTCAAGTCGCCCAGTATTGGCTTGAAAAGGCACCTGTCAGTTACCTTGGTGCTGTGTACTTTGAAGGAAACACCGTTATGATCGTACTGAGAGATGGGCATCGAACAAAGCTTGACAACTCGCCACTTAAGCAGGCCTTGTCAAAGGTACTTGTGTATATGGACGACATACACACACGCGGAACAGATTTCAAGTTCCCCATACCCACGAGGGCCTTTGTTACTCTTGGCCGAAACCTTCCTAAAGACAAATTCGTCCAAGCCTGTATGAGGATGAGGCGTCTAGGAGAGGGTCATTCAGCATGTTTCCTGGCACCGGGGAAGTTTACCGCGAGCTTGTTGATATTGCGTCTGGAGAACCAAGTAGCGAACACATCTTGCAGTGGTGTATTCGAAACACCGTTTCCCAATTACGTGAGGGAATGATTCAGTGGGCTCAGCAAGGTTTCACCTTCGCGCGAAGAGAGGCTGCTACTAGATTTCTTGAAAGAGATGGGAACTTGACTATGGAGAAGATAAAAGTGTTTGCAGGACTGGTTAAAATACCAGAAATCACAAAGCTTGAAGAGCTTTACGAACCTCGGCAGGGACAAGTCTCAGGATTGGAAGTCGTTAGAAGCGTTGCTAAAAGAAGCGTTCACGCCATGGAAGAAATATGCTCACGCTCCTCTCTTAGAACGAAAGCAGAAGGGATATGCCTTGAAACAGTGGAACGTCTTCAAGCCGGCATCGAATCTAGGTGCCAGAAGTATGTCCCGTCCATGCAAGTCAGTACACGTTGGCTCGACGAAGAACAAGAGAGAGAGCTCGAACAGGAGCTCCTGCAAGAACGGCAAGTAAGCAGGCCTCTGGAAGAAGAACTATTTGAGCCCGTGTTACCAGAAGGGCTTACTGAAATCATTCAAGGAAAGGAGGTTCCACAGAGCTTTAAGAAATTGCTTACACCGTTGTGGGATTCACTACAGAAGACAACTGTTTACCCCTTAATGGACTCGTGTGGCCTTGACGAGCGCTTCGTATGTACCGAAAATTTCAGGCAGACCATAAAGTTTCCCATGAAAATGCAAGATGAATTTGTGCGACCGCCTCGCTGGATCCTGGTTCTCTGGAAGGATGGTAGAGTAAATCAAGTGATCTTGCTCTCACCGTTCGAAGCAAATATCGCTATACGCGCTTTACGAGGCGCAACATCTTATGGAGCAAGCCTACACAGATTCGCTCCAAGAACCCGCCGTGACCAGGAAGAACCAATCGAAGACTTCGGGCTGACCTCTTGGGCTCATCGAGGGATACCTTCAGATCCTGCCGCTCTACTGAAGGAACTGCGGCCCATTTCAATGGTTCTGTCAATGTTCGGCTCGAGTACATGCCTTGTTAACAATCCAGGACTGCGCACACGTAGTCTGATTGAAACGTGCAGATTTCTTAGTGTCGCCCCTCCGCCTTCTGTTGCCGAAGTTGGGCTTAGCCCCCGCATATGGCAGCGTCTTAGAGCTTTGAAATTGATCTCCGCAGATGGCTTCATACCCTTCAGTAAAGAAGAATTCTTGAAAAGACTCGCGGAAGACGAAGCAGAACTTGCTGAACCTCTGCGTGAGGTACTAGGAGGAACTAAATGGAAGCGTTCTCCAGTTCCGGCTGCCAAAGCCCTTGTGGCAATAAGAAATCTGGAACCGTGGTTCTCACGCTCAGATTTAAGTTCAGTTCTGCTTAGCGCTGGTGCTCCTGCAAAGTCATGAGAGAACCGTCATTTAAACTTCTGCTTTTATTCGACAAATGGATTGTTTTTTCTAATCTAAGACCTTAGTGTTTCTGTTGCATTGCTTTTAGTTTCTGGAACAAGTATTTCTTAAAGGGAGTTGTTAGAGTAGTTTCTTTTTAACCTTTCCAGAAGAAATTTAAAAAATAATTTAGCATTTATCAATGAAGTATAAGTGCTGTGCCTTTCTTAAATGTGTTATGCTGATTCGTGAAACATTTCAGATAAACAAGTACTTTTTTCCAATACATTATTTTTCTTCCATTACCAAAGTGTTTGAGAGAATTTGCATTGTATGGCAACAGATAATTAAGAATAACGTAGATCGTTAGCGTTTGCAGTTTCTGTATTGGAAGTCAAGTTTAGTCATTTAAAGCTTACTGAAAACGTGCAAAATAAACAGTGAAGCCCCGACCTTATGGGAACTTGGTGGGTTCTAAAAGCATATTAGTTTCACTTATACTAATTCGACCGACAGCTTTTTCTTGTTGACGAGAATGGCAGTTTTATTTTCATCTCCTTCAAGTAATATTGGGAATTTTATACGACATGAAAAGTTTGTCAAACACTCACTTGCAACCGAAACGAAATCCATAAGAATTCAGTTATTTAAGTTCAGATTATATGTATATTCCGAGAATTCCTTCTATCTTTGTTTGCTCATGGGTTACTGATACGATTTACAAATTTCTTCTCTTCCCGTGGCAGCATACAAAGCGCACATCATTGAGCCCTGTGTTGTCGTATACGTTTCTCGGTTGTTCCACCTTGGTCATTATCCCGCAGATTCCTTTCGAGCAGATCTCACTCCATCTCCCCCATTTTCCGCGGTTCAGTCCATTGCCGTCGAGAATTTCCCCTGAACTGCACTTGAAAGCGATATTAGTAGCCGCGGTATCGTCTCGGATCCCTGAAGGTGGTTGCACCCGGAGGGCGAATGAAGTCAGGTAACCGCCTCTCCAACAAAAAATCTGATCACCCCATATCCCCGATCTGTAAAGTAAAAAAGAAAACACTATAGAATATACTTTTTCCCCCAAAGAAGAACTTACTGTCCTTGTGAAGAAGTAATATACGCTACGGCATCTCCTGAAGATGAATTGCAGTGAAGCATGACACTATTTAGTGCGGTATCGTCACCCAAGTTTTGAGGAGGATGAACTTTCAGCGAAAATCCTGTTGCTTTGGAGTCTCCAGGACATGTTTCTGTAGGTCCCCACGAGCCCCATGGACCTCCGTTAGTAACACTTATCACTGACGTTTCCGCTTGGAACAAAGCTGGTTTTTATGAAGAAACTGTCATAAGAAATGTCTACACAAAATTATCAATTGATTTACTTACCAATAAATAAAGTTGTTATTTTAAGGAAAACCCCAGTCTTCATTTCACCGCGCGTATTATGGTAGTTCAGAGTTTAGACTGTAAGCAACGCAATCTGAAAACTTGGATTTTTATAGCACCGCAGTAGCAAGCGAAACAATAGCTTCTGTACAACTGTTTGCCTCGAGTGAGTTGGGTTTCAACGGATGCGGAGAAAGCACTTAGTAGATTGTTTGAAAACTGAAGGATGTGGGCTACCTCCATTAAAAAAAAATAATAATGTTGGGTTTTTACCACTAGATTTCCTTAGTTGATGTAATATACTAAACTGTTTTAAATGAGTATTCATATAATTTTGGCTTATCATGGATTTTTTAAGAACTAGAAAGCTCAGCATATAGAAGAGATGATGAACCGGTTAAAGATCTTGAACTCTGAAGCAGAATCAGCATTTTCGCGGACGGATATGATATCGTGTGCATTAAGTTACCAATTGCTGAATCAGACATTGACTACGTGAACTTTGATCTGCGGATCGAATTACTCTGGAGATGGTCCGTCTATAAAAGACCGTTGGTCCTGAGAAAATCTTAAGCATTTTGAGTTCCACTAGAATCTTTCAAGGTCCTGCAAAATGAAAGCGATTGCTGCTTTGCTTTTGCTAGCTCACTTTAGAGGTAAGAAACTTTCCCTAAAACTTCAGTCGTATTTAAGGTGGTAAATCTTTTTTAAGGGTATTTTGCGTACGATATCGTGGGAGTTCAGAATGGTGCTCCATGGGGAGACTGGGGAATGATGGAAACATGTCCCCACGGATCAAAAGTGGTCGGCATCTCTCTGAAAGTTGAGGAACCGCAAGGTTCTGGAGACGATACTGCCCTGAACGCCATTGGTCTGCATTGTTACGACAAGTCCACTGGAGAACAGGAAGTTATCACTTCAAGTGAAGGACCGTAAGTTGGAAATTATTCCAACTAATAATACTTTGAATTTATGACTTAGTTAAATTCAGTCTTCTTTCCGAGTCAAATTTTGATCCAACTTTCATTAAACTTAATCCAATGTAGGTGGGGTTCTTGGGGTGGTAGACTAACCTGCATCGGAGGAGGCATTCCGATAGCTTTCGCACTTCGCGTTGAGCCGGGACAAGGTTCTGGAGACGATACGGCTGTCAACAACCTTAAACTTAAATGCAGCGATGGGGAAACTATCGAAGGCTATGGCACAGGCTGGGGTTCCTGGGGTTCGTTTAGTGCGCAATGCCCCCAAGGATTCTGCGGTATCCAAACCAAAGTCGAGTCACCTCAAGGTGCAGGAGACGATACTTCCCTTAACGATGTCCGCATGTTATGCTGCTAGACTGTTTCTCCAGCTTTAACAAAGTTATGTCACTTTTTTCGGGATTTGGCTCTGCATGCATAATTGGTTTTTTTTATTTCGATCAGTACAAATACACATTCGGTTAATGATTCTTGGGTGATAACTGAACATAATATTGAGAAATCCGTCACGATTAAGTTTTATTTGTGTTCTGAATTTTCAGCACACATCTGTGCAAAGTTCTGTTTAAGCAACCTTGATAAGAATGCCCGTTTTTCTGTTGGATTTCGTTACGTTAGTTTTTACATGGTGATACCTTTGTTACCAGAGAAGAGACCACCACTTTCGGGCGAAGAAAGCAATGAGACCAGTTGAACACCTTCATGACGTAAGCACAACCGGTGAAGCAACTGCTGGCAAAACAATTTCCAAAGTTGTCTGAAAACTGTTGGACACTTACAAAATTTATTTTTAAAAAAATGGATAATCGACCAATACGACGGTTGTTAGAATGTGCGAGGTTTTCAGCGAGGCGCTTGCTACTGAAAAATGTTCAGAGCCTTATTTCGCGCACAGATTTTCGTCGTTTGTTAAGAAAGTCGTTTTTCATTCTCGAAACTAAGAATTTTTCTGTTGTAGCACAAAAAGATTTTCGTTTATTTTAGTGAAACCAAACGACCAAAAATTTCAGCGAAAGCTGAAGGACGAAACAGAAAAACTTGGTTCGAAGTACGCAAGATAGACGTTTCTGAGAAAAGGATATTCTGGAAAAAGTTCGCCGACGAAGCGACAAGCTTCTTCGACGAGCCCATTAGTGACGTGTATAACATTTTTGAGTCAAAGTTTTCTTCACTTCAATCGACAGTTTCCTTGTAGAAATCGAGCATCGCGTTACGGAGTCCAGTTACACAGGTCTTTCGAGAAATCAAACATTTCACGGCAGAAGGACCCATAAACCAAGAGCCGCTTCTCTTCACGGATGTTTATAACATAATGCAATTTTTATGGACTACATTCCACTGGAGTTTTCAGTAGAAGGATAGTTTTCGTGTAAAAAATATACCTTCTTCACAAAGTTATACATGTTTCAGATTTCGTATCGAAGATCACAAAGAAAGGTAAAAAATTGGAAGATTAGTGAGCCAAAATTCTACTGATGAAGGTTGTCTAGGCAAAGACGCCATATACTCCGTGGATGCCGACGATGGAACGAGTCTTGTGACGATTTGAAGAAAACTGGCTACGTTAGCTAATTATCAGAATTTGCAGTTTTTGTTATACATGTTGGTTAACTATTGCCATGCGTTGTAGAGACTTCTTCGGACAAGCCGGCGAAAGTAATCGGCTTGCTCAATTTTGCTAGATTCTCTTTGTTTTGGTTGTATCTTGAGGATATCCGTTTCAGTACGACTTTGGCAGGCAGAGGAAATCTGTGGTGAACTTACTTTGTAATTGGGCAATAGCTTGTGGCATCTTCCAAGGCTATTAAAATCCCATACACCAGTGTAGCATCTTCGGTTGTTTCTCCGAGACAGCATACGAAGATGAAGTCGTTTGCAGTAGTCGCGTTTGTGTTCCTGTACATCGCAGGTAAGTTCACAAATCTGTTCAAGTTATACACTAGATAAATCTCGATGATCCATTAGAGTCTTATGGCGAGAACCTCATCACCGTCCCAAATGGCGGTCCGTGGGGATCGTGGGGTGTCGAAGAACATTGCCCTGCTGGAACCAAAGCTGTCAGCTTCTCTGTCAAAGTGGAAGGTCCCCAGAAAGCAGGAGACGATACAGCTCTGAACGGCATCAAGCTCATCTGCAGCGATCCTACCTTTAGTGTGAGGAAGGAGATTACTTCCAAAGTTGGAGCGTAAGCAGAATTCACATCTCTAGTCTAGAACTGTCGTAAGTATGACATTCTGTCTCTGCAGATGGGGCGAATGGAGCAAAAGTCCTCTGGAGTGTGGTTCCCTTCTCACGGCGTTCCAGCTTCGCGTGCAGAAACCGTCCGGAATCGAGGATGATACCGGTGCTACCAACATTAGGTTCCGTTGTGGTAACGGCTTGGTTATCGGCGAGAAGGGACTCGACTGGGCGAGTGGGGTCCATGGAGTAACTCGTGTAAATACGGAATCTGTGGTCTGGTCACCAAAGTTGAGGGTAAAAAAGGACCTGGCGATGATACTGCACTCAATGACGTTTCCTTCATCTGTTGCAAGCAAAAGTTCTAAATTACTGTCACGAAAAAGTTTTCATTATGTCTCATGTCCTCTTTCTATCGTAATTTACTGTCTTGGAATTTTTGGTCCATTATTTGGTTTTCTAGTTCTGTTGTATTCAGTGCAATCTTCGGTTGATGCAATTATGAAACTTTTTGAGGCTTGATTTGAAATAAAGTTCCGTTCCTTGACTTGTCAAATATTTACATTTGGGTGGCAAAAATTCAGTGGTGGAAGTTGCGGCTGATGTCAAGTTAAATCGAATGATATTATTTCGTATATATCCAGGAAACTGTGGGTTCCGCTGAGCAGAGAGGATGTTTTAATATCATAAGATGGTTCTTTGTGAAATGTAGTGGAAAACAAACATAAATGATTACGGGAATCGCCACTTAGACGAGCACAGGAAACAAGCAAACTAGAGAGCACTAAGCTCTGACACCTAGCGGCAGATTAATAAACAAACTAAGCATTTCTGAGGAATATTCAGTGCGCAGTACTAGGACTTGCCTCTTGTGGCGCCACTTGCAAAACAAAACTTCATGTTTCGTTATCTAACCACGCAATGTATTTTGTCAACATAGTATTAAATTTCGTTGCCTTCTTGAGTTTTATAAATATACTACAGTTATATTGTTCATGATCCGCTAAGCTGTGTGTAATCTCGAACAACTTCTGTCGAGTCTCGAGCTCGTTCTCGACTTCGTCACCAGCCCCTGGCTTGTTACGTTAAATGCTGAATACTTTATCAGTTTTAGTTTTGTAGTCAACCAAAGCATAATATTACAGCATCAAATGATACTAGTTCAGTTAGGCAATAATGAATCTAATAATATTACTCATTCTAATCCTTTACTAATCCCGAATCTAATAATAAATAGGAAAAAATAGTTGTACTTAGTGTTAGAATTTACTACTAGATGACGTTGCTGTTTGTCTTACAGTTTCATGTCATCGCCAGGGTGTGGAATTTGGGTCATGCTTTGAGCCGGCTTTCTAATTCCATCTCTAGTGGCCGCCGCACTGTAGTTTCTGGCTTCTTGTTTGTTGTGCTTTCATTTTGCATATGCTGTAAGTAGATTTTCACGTTTTTCCGTACATTTCTTGCATAATCCTTGCTGAAAAAGTTTGTAAAGTTACGAAAATCTTTAATGGTTTGGACTGGAACGCTAAGCGTCTGGTCACGCAGCTCGGTAGTCGCAGTTTTTTTTTACTGCTTTTGCTCAGCTTATCTTTATTGCCGACACATTAGAAGGCAATTTTACAAAATAGTGATAAGAAATAGAGTTTAGGGATTAGAAAGCTTTAGATTATTGTGTGAATATCAGGTATTTTCGGAACTTATGGGCAATTTGGTGCGTGGCTGCAAATTCTATTGATCCCTTCAGAAGTTGCTTAGATTGCTGCTGGCCAAAAAGAACCGTAACTTTTTGACTTCCATGTAAATAAATAGTTTTAGCACTACTTCGTGTAACTAAATAGTCGAAGAAATGTTAGAGGATATTATTTATGGAGTTGTTGAACCTTTGGGGGAATTTTAAACGGCACCACAATGGCGCCATCCTGACGTTCCTAACCTTGACACCTTTGTCGTTTGAAACCTATTGTCTTGATGACTTTCACGGTAAATCATCAAAAATCACCGTGAAAGTCAGCTTTTCACGGTAGGTCATCGAGACTCGCGGTATAGGTCAGCTGCGTGTTATGTGTACCTGAATAGGTTGTGATCAAGGTATTATCAACTGTTATCAGGTGTTGTTGCTGAGTTGTTGTAGCAGGGAGATGTTGTCGTCCCCCCTCTTCCTTGGTGTAGTGCATTGATCTGTTGTTGCGCAGTGGTTGCACGGCGCAGAAATGGTCGGAAACTTTGTCAAGAAAGAAGCAGACGAACCGTCAGATGAGGTCCCCGCTTCAGTCGAGGACCCTGTGGAACCGAAAAAAGGTGGAACCGAAAAACGGTCCCTTGATAAACATTCGGTTCTGTATTAGTTACATTACGTTCTATTCGTTTGCTCGGTTCCGTTTGTCGTCCTGAAGAATGTGGTACAGTGGACGTGGCCAAGTGGTGATTGATGGATGAGTGTTGTTGCTGTAGTTGTTGTTGTTGTTGTTGCTGTTGTTGCGTGGAAAGAGGTTGTAAAAGATGATGGGCAGTTTACGGAAAGCCTTCAGCGATTGTTTCCTCCAGTGTTTCAGGTCCAGCGAACAGCCCAAACCCAACGCAGCCACCCAAACTTCGTCCCACTGCGTAAATTGATTAATTTTATCATATATTTAAGATATTTTATTCAAATTTGTGTAGCAGGGGGTTTGTGGGTGTCTCGTAAGAGGTAATAACACATGTTAACATAGAGATAACAGTGATAACTTCGATAGTTTGCAGTTCTCCCAACTTCAGTCCCAAAAATTGCTGAATTTTGTATTATATTTTAATTACTTGAGAAATATTCGTGTACCAGGGGTTGGTAGGTATCTGATAATGGATGATAACAGTTGGTAACACGGTGATAACACTGATAACATGGTGATAACACGGTTTTCTGTCTCCCGCCTTATTGCGTGTTACGAGACAATGAAGCTTAGATAAGAATCTTAAGACGATTCCCAGAATAACCGCTGGCTAATCGTTCTCGTAAAATTCCTGATAATTAATTCATCTAATAAATTAGTTATTTTAATTATTATTATATTCTTTAAGCATTCTTATTATGAAATAAGTGATTAAGAAGTCTGGTTGAAAAATCATGTGTTATCATTGTGTTATCAAACTTTTTTCTGGAGAGTCGCGAACCCCTCGAAAGAATCTCAAGATTCCTGAACCGTGATTGGTTGTTGGGTGTCGATGATTGGAATGCGGAGTCACGTGACTGGCGTCACTTTCTCCGATTGGCCATCATTGTCGCTTGCAGGTTGATAACAGCTGATAACATTAGGCCCTGGTTTTTGTGGGGAAGGTTGCCAACCCCCTCGTGGGAAATAGTGGGGAACTTTAAATGTGACGCAACTTCAGTTGTGTTCCAGACGTTGCTGGAACAGCACCTCGTTAAAAGAAGCTCTCGGGGAAAAGTGGGGAAATCTAGGGAAAATACGGTAATTTATCATTTTCTGTTATGTCAATAGTTAAGCTAAGTATCGAAAGGTGGATAACATGTTGATAACAGCTGATAACACGTTGGTAACAGGTGATACCATTAGGCAGTAGCTATAAACGAACCTCTCGGGGAAACTAGGGAAAAACGCGGGGAAATCTAGGGAAAATACGGTAATTTATCGATTTTTTGTTTATATCGATAGTTAAGCCAAGCATCGGGGACCTTGATAACACGTTGATAACAGGTGATAACAGGTTATAACACTTTGATAACATCAGGAAGTAGCTATAAACAAAGCTCTCGGGGAAACTAGGGGAAAATCTAGGGAAAATGCGGTAATTTATCGATTTTTTTTTGGTTATATCGATAGTTCAGCCATGTATCGGGGACCTTGATAACACGTTGATAACAGATGATAACACGTTGATAACATCTCTGATTTCTTACTCGGCGGCTGCTGTGTGTTTTATGGCATGTCTTTGTGTCGGATCAGCGTTGCGGCTTGATTGGAATTTATGAAAAAACTATAAATAACTCTAAAATTATGTAAATTCACATTCGAAATATTATAATATGATAAATAATAAACAATGGCTATAATATTATACTGATAGAACATAGCAAAATTTGAACTATATTGTCAAGGGATCCGAAACTTCGGGGATAAGCGTACGAAGACTATTTGATAACATATGATAACAGTGATAACACGGCCTGGGTGTACGAAAATTATTAGAAGTTTCGGACCCCTTCTAATTTGTAAGTGTAGCAAAATTGAAAAAAAAACAAAATATGAAAATTAATCATATATAATTTAGTTTATTGAAAATAAATTTTTCGGGAAAGTTGCGGACCCCGTGCTGACCTTCCACCAATGAATAATCAAAGCTGAAGAATTTCCCATTTGGTTTTTATAGCCGCTAGCCAATTTTCTCATAATTTTAGTAATTCCCCCTCATTTATTAATATTAATATTTTATTTATATTTCAGTTAAATATATTTTATTTGTGTGCACAGAGTTCCGTACCAGAGAAGACCGTCCGCAATGGAATCTTGATTCAAACTCGTGGTAAATATTAAAAATAAATCAATATTTTAAAATACAGTTAAGTTATCTATTTACCCAGCGGAAAATTAAGGATATCGGCTACATCCTGAACGATATCCGTAACATATCCCGAATATCCTGAACCGCGTCCGACCGTGGAGGAGTAAAAAAACTGTGTTGTGAATTGTGAATCTTGATTATTGAGGGCACCGTTAATTATCCTGAAAAGCGGTTTTTCAGGGCGCTGTTAAGTACCCTGAACATATATTATTCAGGCATTCCAATGTCAGGGTCCTGAACACCCTGGAAGTAGGCCAATTTCACTGCGCTCAGAGTCTTGATTGGCATCCTAAGAATGTCCTTTTCAGGGTATTTTCAGGGTCCTGAATATATCTTTAATTTTCTGCTGGGTAATTTAATTAACTACTAATTAATTTGCTGTATTGATGTAAACTATTAAAATAATTAAGCAGATTTGATCAAAGTTAAAAGTTTTAAAATGCAATTAAGTAACTAATTTAAAATAATTTTAAAAAATCAATAAACAATAAATAAAGAATAAGTTTAAACATTGTAATCAAATTGTAAATTAATTGTTTTTGAAGTAGTGCCTGGAGTAAGCGAAGCAGAAATGAGCGAAGAGGAGCTGATGAGCAGTCGGTCCGACTGGAAGTTGCTGGAGAACCTGGAACGCGGCCGTTTCAGTCGCTGGAACACGGGTAAATTTCTGACGCTCCACAAGCGAAGGAAGAAACGACCCGCAACCAAATCACTCAATTTCATCGACGATCTCTACCATGGACCCACCAGGGTAGGTTATCATCGTGTTAGCAAAGTGTTATTATAGGTTATCAGCACGTTATCCTGCTTTAGTACACAGTTACCTTGAGTTATCTCCCATTGTCAAAATGTTTTCACATGTTATTATGTGTTAGTAAAATGTTATCTAGTGTTATTATAGGTTGTCAGTGCGTTCCTGCATTATTATACGGTTATCTTGTGTTAACATAGTGTTGTCACTGTTGTACTGAGAATAATCCGTGTTTATATTTTAGCATTTGCTGCGAAATATTGGAGACTGGCCTTTCAATGCGTTCGCTTTGGATCGAGCCACTGGAGGTATTAATATTATTATTATTATTATTATTAGCAGTAATAGTAGTAGTATTAGTAATAGTGGTCGTAGTTTATAGTCATAGTATTATTAGTACTAGTAGTAGTAGTCGTAGTAATAGTAGTGTTAGTACTAGTAGTGGTAGTGATATTAGTAGTAGTAATAGTACTAGTAGTAGTAGTAGTAGTAGTAGTAGTAGTAGTAGTCGTAGTAGTAATAGTCGTATTAGTACTAGTAGTGGTAGTGATATTAGTAGTAGTAATAGTACTAGTAGTAGTAGTAGTAGTAGTAGTCGTAGTAGTAATAGTCGTATTAGTACTAGTAGTGGTAGTGATATTAGTAGTAGTAATAGTACTAGTAGTAGTAGTAGTAGTAGTAGTCGTAGTAGTAATAGTCGTATTAGTACTAGTAGTGGTAGTGATATTAGTAGTAGTAATAGTACTAGTAGTAGTAGTAGTAGTAGTAGTCGTAGTAGTAATAGTCGTATTAGTACTAGTAGTGGTAGTGATATTAGTAGTAGTAATAGTACTAGTAGTAGTAGTAGTAGTAGTAGTAATAGTCGTATTAGTAATAGTAGTAGTTGTAGATGCTGTTGAAGCAACAGTTGCAGCACCAGTAGCAGCATAGCAGGAGTAGCAATAGTAGAAGGTGCTGTTGCAGCAACAGTTTCAGGACTAGCAGTAGCAGCAGTAGTAGTAGTAGTGGTAGTAGTAGTAGGGTTGAAGGGGCAGTTGACAGGAGTAATAGTAGTAGTTGTTCTTGTAGGAGATGTAGCGGAGTGGTAGGAGTAGTAGCAGGTATAGTGATAGCAGCAAGTGTAGTAGTAGTAATAGAAGTATCTGTTGCAGGAGTAGTAGTTGGTGTAGTAGTAGCAGTAATAAGAAGAGGAGCATTGGTAGTAACGAGTTGGTAATAAACTATCAATAATGTTAAGTAGCAGAATAGTCGTAGTTCACAATAATATGCTTAGCAGTTGTATCAGTAGCAGCAGTGCTACAACTAGGACTAATAGTGGTAGTAATAATATTATTAATAGTCTATTAGTAGAAGGAGGAGCAGCGATACTAATAACAATACTACTATCACCACTACTACTACTACTCGTAACTGTAATTATAGCAGGATTCATACGAAGCTTACTGCTACTACTACTACTATACTTTTAGTAAGTGTAGCAGTAGTAGAAGAATTTATACGATATTCAGTACTACTACTACTACTACTGCTAATACTGTCACTACTAGTACTACTATTAATAGCACTACTACTATTCCTAGTACTACCACTGTTACTAAAACTACTACCGCAACTGCGACTAGTGCTCCTCCTACTGCAACTACTACTTTTACTACCACATCTACAACTATTACTACCACTTCTACCACTTTTACTACTATTGCAACTAGTTTGACTACTACTACTACTACTACCACTGCTACAGTTCAAGAATACGCTTTCCCTATAGTTAAATCTCTAATGCTGTACTGTTGTATTGTTGTAGGGCGGCCATTAGCGGTGCTGAGTTTTCACTTGTTTCACCGTTACGGTCTGATGACGCACTTCGCCATGGATCCCGTCCGCGTCTGGAAGTTTTTTAGTAAATCCACTCTCTCTTCTTTTTTCCCCCTTTTCTCAGTTTTTATTACCCCAGTTCCCTTCTTTCATCGGCATTTCCTCTTTACTTCCTCTATTCGTCTCTTTTCCCTGTGTCTTTGTATCCGTCTTCTTCTCTAGTTTCTAGTTGTCTTCAAACTGTATGAGAATCGATGCTTTTATAGTGTTATCAACGTGTTATCATCATATTATTACTTGATATCGCAATGTTATCACTCTCTCATTTCCCTCTAAGAGACTCTGGTCTTGTGTTATCATCGTGTTATAACTAGTTATCAGCTGTTATCTTTTAGTTGGTTTTGATTGCATTTGGTTGGGTTCTCGGAACGTGTGTTTGCCGAGGGTTACTATAGATGTGATTGTGTTTTGCAGCACTGGTGGAGGAAGGTTACCATGGCAACAACCCCTACCACAACGCCATCCACGCTGCTGACGTCACTCAGGCCATGCACTGCTTCCTCCAAGAACAAAAAGTAAATTCACCCTCCTTCCCTCCCCCAGTGCTTCTGCTTTGCAGGGAAATTCCCTTGAAAAGGGAAAACTTGGAGGTTGATATCCTAGGTGGGAGGGGAAAAGGGATACTTGATATCTACAAGGGAAGGGGAAAAAAGGGAAAACCAAAAGTGGAAGCACTGTTCTCCCCTAACTCTCATTCGCATTTGTATTGTATTACGGTTACTAATTTCATTCTATGAGTTAACTACCCATTCATATTTGTATTTATTATATTTGTAATTTTCTATTATTTACGATTACTCTTCTGTTAAATAATTATTTCGTTTAATTAAATATATTGTATTTATTCATAATTTATTCGGTTTATAAGAATGATTTTATTATTTAATTATTAAGTTATATTTCTTATAGTAATTACTCATGTCTTACTGGAATTGTTATATTTATTCTTTTAAGCAGTTATTCAGTTATATTTATAATGTATTATTTGTTCAGATTTTATTACAATTTTTGTATTAATTAAATTATGTATTACAACTTTTCGTGACTATTATATTCTTTTCTTTCATTACTATTATTTAGAAATTATCGATAATAGTATTCTATATTAAAATTAATTATACCTGCCATTCACTTTTAAAACAGATCCTGCGGTATCTGGAACCTCTGGAGATCCTAGCTTCCTTGATAGCAGCCATGACCCATGACCTGGATCATCCTGGAGTCAATCAGCCCTTCCTCGTAGCCACGTCCAATCACTTAGCTTCCTTATACAAAGTATATTATTATTATTATTATTAGTAGTAGTAGTAGTAGTAGTGTAGAAATAATGTAATATTTAACCTATCCCGTGATTGTTCTAGAACGCTTCCGTCCTGGAGAATCATCACTGGAGAGCTGCAATGGGTTGTCTTGAGGAGAGTGGAGTTCTAGAGCTTTTCGACGATAGCCAGCGAAAAAATCTGCAGACCCAGATTCAGTCGCTGATCCTGGCCACGGATATCGCACGACAGCAGGAATTTTTAACAGCTTTCAGAGTAATTAAGTTAAATATCAAATAATTATAATTGTTTACTGAAATTTTGTTCCAGGAACATCTGGACAACTCCTCGCTGGACCTGTCGTCTGCAGAGGATCGTCACTTCACGCTGCAGATCGCCTTGAAGTGCGCGGATATCGGGAACCCCTGCCGTCCTTGGGAAGTGAGTCAGGCGTGGAGTCTCCAGGTTTGTGAGGAATTTTACCGCCAGGGAGACCTGGAACGCAAACTGGGACTTCCCGTGACACTGCTCTGCGACAGGTACTCGTCCACAGTGTCCAAGATCCAGTCAGGATTCTTCCGCTTCATCGTGGCGCCTCTCTTCGAGCAGTGGCACCGATTCCAGGATACTCAACTATCCCGAACCATGCTCCAGCATCTCAGGATCAACCAAGTCAAGTGGGAATCGATCCTAGCGAGAGAAGAACACAAAGATCCTCAGTTTTTCGCAGCTCAAACCAACACTCCCAGCCATCCAGCGGACAACTGGGCCGAACTGGGGACTCTGCAGTTCCCCAGCAGGATCCCCTTCACCCGCAGGAGACACTCGATCCCCCACGGGAGGCCCAGGGCTCTTCCCGAGCGCCGGGAAAGTCTCCCCGCCGGACTGTGGGAAAACCTGGATCTCCTCAGCGTCGATGATGTTGTCCGGGACACTTCCATCACCAGTATCTCTCCGTGGGAGACTCAGTTCCCAAAGAGGAAGGAAAGTCCGGCGACCCAGTGCAGTGAGGACAAGGAAAACTCTTGCCAAAGTAAAGTAATGCAATCGAGGATCTTCAACAGACGAGGATCAGCTCCTGTAGCTCTTCTGCCCATCAACAGCAACTCTGTAGTTCCCAATACCAAATTTGTTCGCCAAGGTAAATCCATTTAACTCTAATTGAAGTCAAATTTGATTAATTTTTGAGTGTCTAGGATCTTTACGACTTCCAGCAGCTTCCGGAAACCTCCAGTCGCCGCCACTGAAGAGAAGAGGATCCTTGCCTTACGAATTCGGAAGGAAGATATGGTCCACTATTAACGATTCAGGTTTTTATTTTAATATCAACAATTAATAATAATAATATGTTATTCATTTTTAATAAATAGTGAATTGCTGGTCGTCCAAGGATCGTAGGAAGAACTCAATCCGCAGAAGGAGATCCGGCGGACCTGAACTGTTTGCCAGTGCAGTTCGTAGAGGATCCATCATTACTCAAGTATTTTGTATACATAATAATAATTATTAATAATTATAATGGTTTTTAACATTAAGGCTTCCGCTCAACTTCCGCCATTGCCTCAGGGTACTTCCTGTTTCAACACCAAAGCCAAGGTAGTTTATATAATATTATTATTAATATTAACAATATAATTAAAATATGTTTTTACTAAATTTGAAGAGGGCGCCATCTCCGCAGTGTTCTCAGAGCTCGACGCTGATTGGTTCCTGCAGCGGGTCACGTGACCTGCATGCTCCCTACTGGTCCGGCCGCCGGGGCTCAGGACCAATGGAGTTGCTCGCAGGGATCTGGAACGAAAATCTCTCATTGGCTGAAGACGTCCGCCTGGAAGAAGTCTACAGCCACACTCCGCGTACTATTTACATTAATATTTATATCAAACATTATATTATTATAATTAATTAATTTATTATAAAGGATTTGAAATGAAGCGTCCTTCTATTGGTTCATCCTCTTCGGGATCGGACGGGACGACATGTTCCAGCATGTTCCAGGAAGACTGGGTAATGCCTCCAGTCCCTTCGACACGCAGGACGCGGAGGAGAGGATCTTTCCCAGTTGAAAGTGGCGCCACTTTTGTTGGTGAGCAGCTAACGCCATTTAGCGGTAGCAATGGAAACTAATGTCAAATTTTGATTTCTTTTCCCGCCACAGGTGAACTGGGCTCTCATTGGATGTTGAACCCGAGATAGCACTGCCCCTTGGAAATGAAGATTTTTTTTTGTTGCTCAAGAGAAAGAAGAAGACAAACTGAGCAGCTTTATGGAAGAGAATTTATAAAAATTAACCCCAAAAAAATATTTTTTTGCAAAAAGTTTTGTTAAGTGTCGTGTGTTGGTCTCTCTTGATTCATTTGGACTTTGATTAACACTTTCTACCCGTGAATGTCTTCTACTGTTCTTCCCTTGCTCTCCCATTCAAAGATTAAGTTGATTAAAACCGAGTTTAAGGTTCCTAAAATCCGTTTGAAAAAAAGCCCACCCTCACCTGTCCGTATATACTCTTTTTATTGACATGTCAAACATTCCATTAACAAATGGACCCTCATCAAGAAACGCTTAACTGTTGATTGTGACAAAGTTTGTGGACCTCCCCGTCACTTCTGTGCTCATTGTTTTGGCCATTTTTGACTCAAATACTTAATTTCATGAATGCAAAGTCTCTTTATGAAAAGCTGGAAAACTCAGATTTGTGTCCCTTGTGTCCCTCTCTGCAAAACTCGTTCACAAAAAAAGACAGGAATGTCTTCCTTCTTCGTTGTTTTCCGTCTCTGGAATCTGTTCTCTTTTTAAGTTGTTTGAAATAACAAAATGTATTCGACTTTGTTGGCGTAAATAAAAGATTATGTTTCAAAGCAATACGTCTAAAACTCAGTTTACCTTCTACATTAGCAAAACACAATGCGGATTTGCATTATAATTCTGATTAGTTTTGACTACAGTATAGGAACAGTTTCGCATCGAGTCCTATCTCTCCTATTTAAAAACTGCGAGCGCAATCTAGCGGTAGATTTCTGCGGATAGCTGTTTTTTTTTTTCAGTGTCAGGCATTCAGGATGTGTGCCCATTGCCCCAATGCTCAGTGTAAGGGAAGGTATTGGCAGACTCCTTCATCTGTCTACCTAGAATGGCTGGCCCGGGAATATGCCTCACTTGGGAGTGGGACCGAACCCACAGACCCAGAGATGATGAGCAGCGGTCGTAACCGCTGAGCTAAGCTACCAGCCCTACATGGCTGCTGTTGGTTCACTAAGGCTGTATTGAGAAATTCAAGGCTAGGGGGGTGAACCTCACCAGGAATCCATGTTTCGGTATATTTTCGATCGATCTTAAATATATTAAATGGAACAAAACTCCTCGAGAAAATGACTGAATAAAACAAGGAAGTATGTATACAGTCTTCCGCATGTTGGCACCTTAACACAGGGAGAACACGGGAACGTCTGAGCAAATTCGATGATTCGCTGGTAACTGCATCGTTCATCAGACTTAAAAACGAGGCTGATTTGAGATCCTATGTTGTACAATCAGACAATTTTGTAAACTGGAGTATTGGAGAGCTACTGAAATACCCGGCGACGAGATAAACTTTTTCTGGATACCGACAGGCTCTCCTTTAGATGCGTATGGCGCAGAATTTCCACTGATGAGGATGGCCGGACTACAGGTGACGGACTTCTTTCTAGCGAATTGTTAGAGTTGCCCTCATGCGTCGAATGTGACTGCAAGAGTTCATCCGATAGACTGGTATCTAATTACTATACGTAAAGTAATTTTGGCACTACTTACTCGATCTAGTAGTCCTGCGGCAATTGACTCAACTGACTCAGGACTGCTTGCCAAACGAAAGCAAAAAGGTCCCTCAAAGCCTGCAACTTCCAAACCCGTATCACCAGTGTTAGAATCCTCACAGTTACCATAATGCTGGAAGATGGACAACAGTCAGATATAACTCTGAAAGCATGTTAAATCATGTTATACCACTGAAGGTTACGATGGTGTATGAACATCTCTGATCGAAGAAACACCAACAGAGGAAGCTGGTCTTGCCTGATCACAGTGCATCATGGACACTAGAATTTCAGCTGCTTCACGTTCCGATGCACCAGCTATCGGCATGTTCATGGATATGCTCGACTTTGAAAGTTTCTTTTGCTGGCAAATCTTAATTGCAGTGGTCTTCTTCTTACAGAGTAATACGTTAAGTAGGAATCGTAATAGACTATATCAAAAACTTACTGTCCAATATTGAGGTTGGTCCTACGCTTCCTCTTTCTACTTTCGTACTGTTCATCCCGCAATGAAAAGATTAATTATTTCCATCTAAACATGAGACAATGTAGTAAAACTACCTGTGTACTGTCTGGCGATGGCCCTTCATGTTGCATTTTGTCGGTAATAATTTTCCGCAGCTTGAACAAGGAAAATCGGACCTCGATTCAGTGATAAGCAGTTCATCATCGTAAGGTGGACGGGGCATAGCTTGGCTTCAGATACAAAACGACCGTTAAACGAAAACTAATTAAAATTTTAAATGATTTATACAAATTTGGGAAGCCCATTGAATGTAGATTCTTGCTAAAAATGGTGACAGCCAAAACTCGAATGATTTATGTTGAAATTTAATGAAATTTACTTACTTGTCGGACGTCTCCATTGTGGTAAACATACGCAGTCTATTTCAACGTTGCCAGTACGTCTCAAAATTTTCAAATTGATGATAAAAATATCCATCGAGCTCAAAACTTTTATTGAACATACGCGGAAGATTAGATACAGAATTTGTTGTTTTATTCAGTTATTTTCTCGAGGAGCTTTTTTCAGTTTGATAAATTTAAGAATCGATCGAAAATGGCTAAACACGAAGAACTTGTATGCAGCTCGCTTCGCATGGAGAGGTAGGGAGTTTCAAAACACGGATCCCCCTGTGTGGTTCACCATCGTTCAACCACCAAGCCTTAGATAATTAACACTACAATACAGCCTTGGTGTACAAATAGCAGCTATCCGCAGAAATCTAGCGCTAGTTGGCGCTCGAGGCTTTAGCACAGCGAGATAGGACTTGACGCGCTACTGTTCCTTTACTTTGGTTTTGACCAAGTAGAGACTAAACTGAAATGGCAACTAAGAAAAACCTGTACATGCAATTAAAAAAAAAACGAAAAGTTTGTCAGGAGTGGGATTTGAACCCACGCCCGGAAGACCGGACTGCGACCTGAACGCAGCGCCTTGGACCGCTCGGCCATCCTGACATACGTAATTTCCATATGTTATAAAAAATGAATATACTTGTTAATTAACTGAATGCAACTATCTCCAAATGTGATTTACTTTTATTATTGAATTTAAGATACTGGGCAAACACAAGTTGTAATACTCGTTAGGTTCAACAAAACAATATGGGGTTTGGACATACTTTTTTCAGTGTAATCCTAACTCTAACTGATCTGTTTCAATATGTAAAGTTATGGAAATAAAATTCTATGGTTAATAAATTATATTTTTAAGCTTGATTAATTTACTATATACTTAAAGTTAATGCACTCGGTGTATAAGTCAATTTTTTCCTAAACTTCTTGTAAAAATAATATTAGTTCAAAAGTCTATTCGCAGATGGCGCTTTAAAAAAGTGCAGAAATTCTTGGTTTGATTTAAAATAAACAAATAATTTGAGTTACAGAGAAAATGGTAATATAAAAGCGTCTAAATTATTACTCGACGTTATGTAATTCTGCTAATTTATAAAACTTTTCTTTAGTTTGATTTAACAGTAATTTGATTGCTTTTGATGAAAATTTTACAGCATTTGAAGATAGCCCAAATCTCACTGGTTGTCAAAGACTATGACGAAGCCATCGCCTTCTACACTCGCAAGCTAAACTTCACCGTTGTTGAAGACACTTTCCTCACGGAGAGTAAGCGGTGGGTGCTGATCGCTCCGCCGGGCAGCCCCAAAGACAGTTGTCGCATACTTCTCGCTAAAGCAGCTAATGAACAGCAACTCGCTATTGTCGGGAAACAAACTGGCGGCCGAGTCTTCCTCTTCCTGCACACGGACAATATCGAGCGGGACTATCAAAATCTGCTCGACCAGGGAATCGCAATCGTGCAGCCCCTCTCTCAGCAAGAACACGGAAAGGTAGCAGTTTTTGCTGATCTATACGGTAATCTATGGGACCTTATTCAACCAGCAACGTGAAGGGATAAGCTGCCGTATCAACAACATGCATTGGTGATATTCTCATTTGTTTATTAAACCACTGATAATAAAGCAATGTGATGGAAGAAATGGTGTATTTAACTAGTAATAATATCGAACCAGCAATTCATGAATGTTTTCCGCTCGCACAGAAACGATTCAGCGGGGGAAACACGTTCGAGCGAGAGCGGGGGAGAAGAGCGGGAATGCTTTCACATGAATAACAAAAATTCTTCACAACGACATACAAAAAAAAATTAATGCGCATATTACTTACTTCTCATTTTTCAATCGATAATATGGCAACATCGCCCAAAAATTTGTCAACAAAAACACCATTCCACATGTCAAATACATATCTAATAAAGTAAAAGAAAAATGACAGAGATGATAAAATCGCTTCAAAAAGCCACAGGATTACATAAAATATCTCTAGCTGGAAATGAAAAAACCAATAAATTTCCCACACGAAAGTAGAGTGATATGAAAAGAACAGGAAAGCGACAAATTTTCACCATTTACATTGTACATCGACAAAGTTTTCGAATCGGGAAAAGAAGAACGAAAAATGTCATGGCGTTTTGCGGGTAAAGGTATTTCAACACTTTTAGCAGCTGGTGTCCATCGGAAATTTCACGTTTGAGCACCTCGGAGACATTCAACGACGAATTCGGAATACTGTGGCCCACAGCGGGATTGCGAATTGCGGGATCGAGAACTGGGACGTGCTTCAGAATCGTTCGGAAAAAGTGGAAACGGTCAAAGAATTTCGGGTAAATTTTCTGCACCAAACAAGTAAAAACTTTTGAGGTAGTTTTTTGCCTCGTTAAAAATGATTTTCAGATCCTTTCGTTAAAACAGAGTATCGTTTTCTCGAGCGAATTCGTCGAGGGTCAACTTGAACTTCGTACTGGCAAAAATGGTAAGAGAAAATTGAAGGAAATACGTTTCAGTTTAGAGGTGAAGGTCCATTAAAGTAAAAAGTTAACTAATAACACTCGAATATTTATGGACATACACACAAAAAATATTCAGAAAAATAAAACGTCACGGAATGTGATGAATTCGGCACACCAGCGTAATTTCCCACTTCCTTCCAGCAGTTTTTTTTTCTCCCAAGTTTTCCCACAATATGAAGCCATGGGAAAGTATGTGGGAAAGTGTGTGGGAAGGTTTTGAGCATCAGAATCTTCTTCACTGGCCGCTGCTAGTTCTCCTTGTTTTGTCGGTTTTTTACTTCTTGTCCATGTCTTTGGATTTGACGTCCATTGAAGACGGGTACATCTTGTCCATGTACTTCAGGGATTCGTTCAGAAAGTTCTGTAGGGGAAAAAATCGATTAATTGATTGACTGATCGACTGATTAGTCAGTGATGAAATTATACCTGGATGGCTGTAAGAGCTGCTACGATCGCAGGACTCCCGAATCCGTGAGTGATGAGCGAAAAGTGCGTTAAGTGGCGCTGGATCGTCGGTTCCAGAATGATCTGTGGCCGCGTGTTACACAATGGGGATCGGTCCTGATTCAGTAGATCCATTAGCTCTTTGGTGATTTGCCTATTTAAAGAGGAAACAGTCTTAGATATGCTAGGCTGTGGATATTTAAGGATCGAGTGTTACTTTGTTGCTAGGAGGAGATCCTTCCGCCGGTAGGAGTCCGAAGGATCGGTGTTTTGGCGGCACAGGTATTCTGCAATCTGTCGTGATGGAAACTCTGTTTCGCAAACGTAGCCGAAATCCCGAGCCAAATGGATCGCTTCGCCTGAAATTTACCAACATATTTATTATATTATATATAACAATAATGAAAAAATAATTTATTTATAAAGCTGATGGCCTGGAAATTGCATTGGACATAGTAAAAGTCAAACCGCAGGATTGTACTGGTCAGAACGTGGCGCAACCGCAGAGAAATAACCGTCTGGTTTTCGTGAAAACGATTTTCTCGGAAGGAAATTATCAAATTTTCCTTGGTCATTTGCGTTTGTGTTGCAAGTGGGAAACCGCAAGAGTTTCTGTTCATTGACCCGTGGTGGTGGAAAACCAGAAAACTTTTTCCAGCGGAAAAACGAAATTCTCACACGCCGAAGCAGTTGGAGACAACAGACACTAAAACCCACACACGCCACACCAGATAAATATTATTCACAAAAACCAGAATGAAAAAGAAACAACCAAACAGCAGGGAAAACAATGGAGAAGGCTCGCAGGAAAATATTTCAATGAATAGAAGATTACCACACCCAGCTTATCGATTGCTGTCTCTCCTCGATAGAAAAATACAGAAAAATTACACAGTAATACCGCCGTGTTATTATGATAAAGCTTTCTATTCAAAATGTTATTTCTTGAACGGTAGTTTCTTAATGCATTTATTATACAGCGAGGAAGAAAAACGCGGACAGAATTCAGGGGCTACGTCACTAGCGCCATCTACGGGTTCTCGAATAACTATAGTTTACAACGTCATCTAGTGGTAAATCTTAGAACTTCTTTAAAATCAAGTACGTGGCCTTTATTTTTTCCACAGCAATTATTTAGTTTTGGCTTTTATTTGTAGGAAAACTTGCTTTTTGTCCCTATTTGTTTCTGTTTTATATTTTCCGTGTGTTCTTGTTATTTTTTCCCCTACGAATTTGAAAAAGAGAATGGCCGGAAACGCGTAGGTCGCGTCGGGTCAGGCGCAACAGGGAGGCTCTTCCCGACACCTTACCGAATGGCCGGACAACACCTGTTGTTTAATCAATTCACTTTCTTTTTCTTTCGCTTTTTGCTTTCGACGTTTTTTTGCCACATTCCGCTATATTCGTTGTAAGTTTTTAACTGAAATCTTGAATGCAGAAAGGGACAAAAATGGCGTCGAGACTCGTAAAATCGATAAGGAAGTCCAGGCAATCGGCATTAAGACAATTTTTTTTTCTTTCCAAGTTTTCTTGGGCTGGACAAAACTTCACGGTTGCACGCACATTCTTAGTTTATGACCAGCAGTTATCATTTTATAGGCCACGGGGAAAAAATCCAAATTTTTCTTCCCCTTCTTCGACTAAATTGCCTCGCGTAATTACGAGAATCTCGTCAGGGAAACAAAAAAGAAGCTGATTGGCCTAAACCCGAGTCACGTGATTCTTTTAAACCCCACCATTTCTGAGTCTTATTTTATTATTCGAGTGAAAAAATGGAGGAAAATGATGAAAGAGAAGCGTTCACACGCTTATTGATGCGTATCGCTAATCAATTCTAACATCTGTCAATCAGTAGAGTATCGATCCATTGATTTCCCAAGTACTTCCCAAGCTTTCCCCGACCTCTGTGGGGACACACAACACAACAAAAAAAAAACTCGTCAGCGTTTATGTTAAACGACGTCTTCTTTTCATATGGATGAGCTATCACGCTGACTCCTGAGCCTCCATTATTGGCAATGTCACCAGAAATTGGGCGTGTTGATAGCCTGGTGCGGTATTGAGACAGTCGACCCCATCCACGCCTTTCCAAACAAACCCCCACAAAGACCCCACCGATGATTCCCCCCATTCCCCAACTTCCCAATGTTCTTAGGCCCCCCGCCATTCTTTTGATACAAGTGACAGCCTATCTCTTGACTCCTCAAAAAAAAAAGATAACTCCACAAAAAGCCCTCCTCCGATATCAAATCCCACAAGCCTATTCAAAGAACTCCCAAACGTTTCCCAAACCTTCCCATAGTCTTCCCAAAGCCCTCCCGAGCCTTATTAAAGTTTCCCAGAGCTTTCCCAAGCTATTCTAAAGATTTCCCAGGCCTTTCCAAGGCCTTCCCAAAGCTTCCCAAGCCTTCCTAGAACTTCTTAGAGCCTTTGCAAACCTTCCTAAGGTTTCCCAAGCTTTCTTGAAGCATTCTAAGCAGTCTCAGACTCTTCCCAAGCCTTCTCAGGGTATCCTAGACCCTTCACTAGTCTTCCAAAAGTTTCTAAAGCTTCTCAAAGTGTTCCACAGTATCGAGGCTCTTCAAACATGAACTTGCTCAGCCTCTCTTCTCTCTGGGGTTTAGGAATATGGTATTCCCTAAGTGTGGGAAACATGTGGGGAGTTGGGAAAAAAGTGTTGGGAGGGTGTTAAGTACATACCTTCGACTAATGAACTGAGCAAAGTGATGTTGGCAGCTTTTCGTCGACCTGCTGGCAGACTTAATCCTATCCGCTCCAGACTCTCGCGCAGTTCGCGGCCTCCGTTCTTCGACTTGGCCCTGTGAAGAAGAAATCCAAATAAAATTTAAGTTGAGTATG
This sequence comes from Eulimnadia texana, assembly GCA_002872375.1. NCBI lineage: Eukaryota > Metazoa > Arthropoda > Branchiopoda > Diplostraca > Limnadiidae > Eulimnadia > Eulimnadia texana. The sequence continues at coordinate 19,216,404 of NKDA01000001.1, forward strand.
TTGAAAGTAATCATTCAAATTCAAATATTGAACGAGAAAATAACGGTTCCCGCGCGCATTAACGGTTCTCCCGTGGCTCTCTTGCGTAAATTGACCAACCATGACGGTTCAAAATTCTTCTTATTTAACAAACAAAAGAGGTAAAAACAAGACGGAAAAATTTGTCGAAAAATCTCTGAAATAATAACGAAAAAATCACTCAAAAGAACGAATACAAAGCAATTGTATGCTGGCTAATTAGCTAAAACTTTATAACGAGCTTCCACATTCTAATGGGAGAATCGATACCCCGCTGCGAAACAACGCGGTCCTTTTCAGCCATTATCATTATTTTAATTACAATTAAATATTAAATTATTGGATAACATTCAACACAAAATAACCTGAATGAAGATTTTGGGGAAAATGTTGTAGTAGAACAACACTATCCAAGGTTGGAAAATTAAAAAGGAAACAAATGAGTTAAGAGTGGGAATAATTTTTTCCCACTTCGCGTGACTGGGTCCCATACACGCTAACAAAATATCACAAAAATTACAATTTGGCGCCGTTTTTTTTCTTCTCCCAGTCAAATTACGTTTTAAAAATGTACTCTTGTTATCGTCTGTTATCAGTCGATCTCTGTTGGTCAGCAAACAGCTAAGATTCCTGTAAGAATCTCTTGAATCTTGCAGAATCTGAGGTCCCTTTTTGGCGAGGGTTATGTGATTTCGTTTATGGGCTATTTCATGTTTTTTTCCTCGTCTTTCTCTGTCACCAAATGTCGTTTGGGCATCATAGAAACTCAATCTGTGCGTTGCCATGACAGATAACAAGTTACAAGAGATTCCTACAAAAAGAATCTTGGGGAAATGATTCTCCGCTAGTGAATCGAACGGTGCGGGGAATAGCGAACCTTCCCATTGCCAATTCCCGGGCATAAGTGAATCAAATTGACTTGTGAATCAGTAGTGAGAAAAGTTCTTCCCCTCTCTCCCCCCTGCAAAACCCCTGAATTTCCCCTCGAAAGTCCCCCCTCCCCCCGCGCAAACAACATGGTCACAGCATAAACATTACAATTTCCGACTGCTCTCTATTCAAATTGACCTGCCAAATGCGATTTGTCTGACAAAAAAAATAGAGGGATATGAAAAGGGGGAGAACTAAGAAGTAACCGTTACCAGTAATCGTTATCGAGTAAATCCGAACGGGTATACAAAAAAACTACAGGAGCGGAGAAAAAAGTTTTGTTAATGGATCTAAATTGCTTTTAATCTTAATTGAGTTTGGCTGATAAAAGCCACAGGTAACCGTTTTTTTCTAATTTAACAAGTGGATCTGAACCACGGGTTTTAAAAAATTTGAAAAAGGTATTAAAAGAATAAATAGTGGCGATAAACGGAGACTATTTTCACATGCAGCCAAGCACGAAGTGTATCACCGCGGGGAAGCTTTACAATCAAAGTAATAAACCAAGGAAAATAAAAGCGTTTCACATTCGCAATAAATATTATATATATTATACGTCCCACAGGATGAAGCTGAGTTACACACACACCTGAAAAAATTCTACCTCGATAATAACTTCCAAAGTCATAAAACCGAGATACATTTCTCCCCAAAGTTTTCCCAACAAGTTTTCCCATCGTAAAAGAAAAAAAAAATCCCAAAGTTTTCTGCTCCTCAAAGTGATCATTAGGCATAGAAGTACATAAGCCCCCCATTTTCTCAAAATGGCAGACTCCAAACGTGGCAATTTGGGTTTTTTGGGGGGGGGGGTGTTGTGGGGGTTACACCTGAAATTTTCCCACCTTTTCCCACGTTTTTCTCCCAGCACTTAACTGTATACCTATATATACTGAACACAAATAGATAGAAGTTCTATACGGTGGGGACTGTGTGTTACCTGCGTAGGACTCCTCCGAGAAGCGAGGCGTTGAGGCACTCGGGCGGCGACAGGCGCCGCTGAACTTCGCCGACCGTCACTTTGTACTTGGACGTGGAAGACAGTAGCGACAGACGACCAGGCACGCTGCAAAACACATCCGTCGGCGACACCATCCCTTCAGTCACAACATCTCATTAGAAATCCGTTTTTCAGAATACCAAGTCAAATTAACTATATGGCAACACTGTAACCCTGTAAGGCCGTTTTGGTGATACGAAGTCTTTCCTGAACTTTCACCCTGTCGCTCAGTTCGAAATTTAAAGTGTTCTAGTTGATACTTTAATTACTGGTTGAGCTGAAAAATAATAGACAACGAGTGGCAACGGTGTAGGGTCATTTTGTTGTTTGGAAAGTGCAAGTTGAATCATTACCCCGACCGGACTTCCTGTAAACAAAATGGCTGCTTTTCTTAACGTCTGAAGTTTTCCCATAAAGTGTGATTATAGCCCTAGTATATATGATATTACAGTTGCACTTCTCCCACTATTAAAACTTTTTCTTTCCTTGTGCCTTCATTTTAGAAATGGCGTCTGCTGCCAAACAACGGCTGTACAATGTCGCCCGCAGTTTCGCCACTTGCTTCGTTTCTGCTTTTTTCGCATACACTACAATTTCATGTAATTACTAATAACTATCGGTAGTTCTGCTTTCTGACTATGCGATTGTCTCAACGAAGCTTCGATTCTTGTAAAGCGCCATATTGGTTTAGGTCAATTTTTTCGCTTGTGCGGTGCATTCACTGATTGCGCCGAAAGATTTTTTTTTGGGGGGGGGGGATGCTCAGTATGGTGTCGTACCTAATATATTCTTGTAGATGGTTAAAAGATGGCAATTAGTGTTCACTTCTTTGGATCTGACGCGCACATCATTAATCGAAACCGAAGAGAATCGACTCTCTCATGATAACGATACGCCAAAGCTCAGCTTGTGATCAACACTCGACGCAAACCGAGACGAACACACATTAAAAAAACGAAAATGTTCAAACTAAATGATGATATATGTTTTTCTAATGCTGTTTAAACGAACTAACGCCATAAATCTTCAGACGATTTAAAGAAATCATGTAAAGTTTCAATAAACTCACCAAACTCTTTTTTCACGATTGACATCTGGTCGGAAGAAATGAAGTTTTCGTTGTCGCCGCCGGTTGTCTAAACACAGAAAAATAATATTTTTTTAGAAAATTAGTATCTAAATGTTATTCTATGGATATAATTGTACAGGGTAATTAATTTTTTTCCCGCGCCTAATTGAAGACGATAAAACCGTGGACACATGAAAAAGTTGATGCGCTACACTTTAAGTCGTTTTTTCTCGGGCTCCATAACGAATCTCCTCTTAATTGGTTAAAGTCAAGACCAGCCGCAGCAAATCTCATTAATCGATGTCACCTTTAATTAATCACCCAACACCTTCAAGGCGCAATCCCCTGTAATTTCTCTTCACCAAAGACTTTCGCATCTTCAAAAGATTCCTTCGACTCCCACCTCCCACACGACACGGCTGAGAATTTTAATCAGTGAATCTGAAAGAATTTTGGGAGATTCTCGGCTAGTTAGTAAACGGGTTCAAGATCTCCGCCTCTTCGTCCTACTTTCCTCGTCCTGGATCTCATTCTGGGGGGATTGACACGCTGATTTCACATGTGTTTCCCTCAGAATCTTGGAATCTCTGCCCGGTTCCATCAAGTGAGCACGCATTCAAGCCTAGCTGATAGAGATACCACGACTCTGTACGTAACGTAACCACCCAGCCATGACCAGTAGAATTCCTATAACACTCTTTTCCCTCCAGTTCTTAAACAGTGATAGCCATTTGAGCTGCTTTTGAAAAAAAAGAAGCCGACACCACAAATGGTCAAAACGACACATGTATCAATTATTAACTCCCCAAAGATTCACGCTTGTCTGATTCTCACTTTTTTATCTGATGAAAAAGTTAGGGAATTTCTATAGCGTAGCCCTCTTTTCAAAAGCAAACCAGAGTTTATGAGTAAGGAGAGAGATTTAATTATCTCGAAATATTTGGCCCCATCGCTCATTTGATCATAAAAGTGAACCACTGGGGGGTGATTGTGTAGGGGGAAAGATTTCCCATTGTTTCTGAGTGGCATGAGAAAGTCAGAAAGTGGGTGGATATGTTGAAGGAATCACTGACCTGTCCATCGTCCATGTGATGCGGTGTAAGTGTCGTCGCATTCAGTGAGGAGGATGTCAAAGTCCCGGGAATAACAATCGTCTCGCCGGACTCGAGGACGTGATGGTTGGCCTGGACCAGGACGTCGGGCCGGCGGACGGCCACTGCGTACTGCTCACCTCGTCTTCCTGACGAGTCGTAAGAGAATGTGGCGTGGACATTGCCCGTCTGCACATGGAGGAAAAAAAGGACATGTTAAGTGAAGTATACTATGATTATGTATGAAAGGTAGCAAATGGAGAAGCTGTCCCACGGAAGCAGCATACGAGCCACGCGTGCAAAAAATTATTGCAGCATGCGAGGTGGGTGTTTTTTGGTACAAAAAAAAAAAGATGCGTGTCTTACATTGAAAGCACTTACATCGAGGGCTTCTTGCTCGGCTCTACGAAGTACCTCGTGAGTGCGTTGTAACTGATGTGAAGGATAGTGGCTCTGGTGGATCGAGTTGAGAGTGTAGGGATCCGAACCGGGATTGATCTGAACAGTGCCGGCAGAAGGATGGAATTCCACGCCTACTTGCTGCTGCGGGAACGGCGGCGGAAAATATGGCGGCTATAACAATTCTTCACGTTATCAAACATTTCACAACATGACCTTTTCTTTCGTCTTCCCCAAACAGATCTCCAAACACCAGAGAAGTCGCCAGTAGTACTGGCATGCATAAAAGAACATGAACTACGTGAACGAGAGTTTCTCACACCGGGCCCGTTAAAACTAATGACGACTAGGAGCGCTAGTGAAGACTTTTAGTAGACTATAACCTTTACTTAATGGCCCTTCGTAAAAAACACGGAATATAACAACCCTGTAGAGATAATTAAGAAAAGAGTTCATGTCCTAGTAAATGGCTAGTGAACAATAAAAACGAAACAAGAAGGAAGCCCAATAGCCGAGGTAGAATCAGGAGAAGACACCTTACCATATGCATGACATCATGGCCCCGACTCATGTGATTATGTCTGGACCAATCTGATCGGTCATGAATCGGTCTTCTTTCGCACTGGAACAACATGTTGCCGAAGAATTAGTGTAATCGGTTTATGCAGATAAGTAGGGGAGAAGAACCCGACACCAAGTTTGGCTAGTTTTTTTTTTTTCGTTTCTAATTATTAAAAGAAAAAGTTCTTTGAAAAAAGCTTGATTCACTTGGAGTTTACCTCCATAACTGCAGACATGACGTCCGCCGGCATATACGTCAAGCTAAACGTATCAATATCCGGCATATAAAAATTAAATCACACACTTTGAGGATTACTACGGTTGCACGTCTTGGTTCGGGAGAAAAATTCACTAGGAAATTCGCAAACCAACAGTTTCAAGAGTTCCTTTGCGGTGCAAGCGTAGTCTCAAGTTGCTCACGCAGAACTAAACTTTGCAAGACATCAACTGTTCGAGTTAAAGTGAAATGTTTGTTCAAGTTGTTGAGGACTACTTGATGCTGCTTCTAGCCTGGCCGTGCGCAAAGAATCAACTACTACTCGAGTGGCTGTATCTGCTGAAGGTAGTTCCTCAACTGAGCAAACCCGGAGGGCTGAGCTTCTTTGCTTAACCCCGGTTGGATGCCCGTGAGCACACGCTGTAGCAAGTGCAGCTCCACCGGGTGAAAAACTGCGCGGACGCCGAAAGGGGCGTCGAGAGCGTCGCTCCGCCTCCTGCGAGTTTCAAACTGACCAATCGGAGCGAACCATTACTGATCACTCGATCCTCATCCGCTCCAACTTCAGCTAGTCTTCTTTTTATATGAGGTTATTATAGTCAAGTTGACTTTCCTTCTGCTACATCACAGAACATACAATACAGTGGCGGGCAAAGCATCCGTTAGATGTCTCTGAGGCTTTAGTCAGATCTGTACTGTGCCTGTCGGCTTTGCTGCACAATAGAACATGTAATAATAGAGGTACATTTGCACAGGAATGCAATTCTCCATCATCAACTGCGTCAACGAGCCAAAGAAACGGCCTCTCCCTCCCCCCGGCTGCGGTTCCATAGAGGAGGAGCCCTCGTCCCTTAACTAAGATCACTCTCGTCTGATATGAGAACGCATTTAGATGCTGCTCGATAAGAGAGGCCAGATAAAAGACAAGTGCTAGTACATAAATCCCTTGATCTTTTCTACGTAGGATTTTAATGTTGCAACGTTAACGTCACGTAGAGAATGTAACGTACGTTAAGACGTGGCCGTAAATGTAACGCATGAGAGTACAGGACCTGGAATCTATCGCTACCATAAATCGCTCTACTGTTGCAAGGTAATATTGTGGGCAATCATGACGCAATTCACTCGAGAGTACACAAGTCGTCTTGCCAAACAATCAAGCAACAGTCATCCAAAGACGGAACAAACAAAGTCTTCAAAGGGATAGACTGCTGTTTGTATATGAGGACCCTGCAGTTGCTTTGTTGCCAATTCTTACATCTGCTACAAGCCGGGCTTTCGTGTACAAACAATAAACAATAAACTTCATAACGTACTTCACATACATCAAAAGAAAAGTTTAAAAAAGCAGGAGGTAGCAGGGGCTTGGCGAAGCAAGTCAGGGGCACAGACTCGCAGACTCTTGCTTCCCAAACGCCCTCGAGGAGTAATAATTAATTTTTAAAAGAATTACTGTCATTTAAATTTTTTACTGGGCCACCAGTATCCCTCGTAGTTTTTTAAAAAACTTTTTCCAAGTAGCTAATTCTTTTCCTAACCTTGCCCCTCCATGTTATTTTTTTCACGCTTTGTTGATTATGGACAACCTGCTGCGTCATAAACTTTGTAAGTTAACAATTAGAAGAATAACAGCACTTGTTCCCCCTGGTCTTCAAGAAAAAAAAGGGTAGAATGGGGAAAGCGCTAGTTCATGCCCCCCACCGTCTACCTCCCTCCCTACCATTCAAAATCCGCGGAAGTGGACACTTGAATCTAGCCCGCTTTTTCGAGCACCAAATAGGGTAACGAAGCAAGTTGGACATGCCAGTTGCGTCTAGCAAAACTAGCATTCTCGTAACCTACTACGCGGAGAAAAAAGATGTTCTGCTAAAAACATGTTAGCTGTTGAGTGTATGAAGAAATGTCGCATAGATCGTCTGAATATTATGGAGGACTTTGTTTCAAGTCACTGAAGAGTCCTTGCTGTGTTTTGCTGGTGGTGTCTTGGCATAATGTTATGCACGCCTCGCATACACCGTTAAGAAGTCCCTGGGATGCATGTCTTTTTTTGTGACGGGTAAAGTTAACCTTGAGGTGCGTCTTGCCAAGGCAAAACTGCTCAGCGAGTCAAGTCAACCAGCCGGCCACATTGGTTAATGCTTATAACCAAGGACTCAAAATTTCCTGCACGCTAACCTTTTGCAGTATCCTGCAGAGTTTTTCCATAGAAAAAGCAGACGGGGCTACGTTGATAGCAGAAATAAAACTAAACGTTTAGCTACTCGAAACAAAGAATTATTCAAATGCAATAAGATACAAAGTTTGGTTATGTATAGGTTTTGAATAGGTTTTGTTGCAGACGACGAAGGCCCTGACTGCCACATACGAGACTGCATAAAACCTGTGTTGGCATAACCCTTGAAGAGCGTTGAAGTCTCCGGAATGAAAATAACTAGAAGGCAATCACGTGTTCGGCATGGTCGCATAGTTTGTAAAGAAAACGGTAAAGAAAAGGGTAAGAGTCAGTGTCACTGGATGTTGCTAAAGGCGAGGCTTTTCCTAAAGCCTTTAAGCAAAAGTACGACGTGAATGGACGCTGCCGGGCCGGCGAGAATTTCATCAGCCGTGGATGCCGCAAGCCAACAAGGCAATCCTCTTGCCCTGCCGACGTATTTCTCACCCAACAATACTTACAACAATAACAGAGATTTCTTCTTTTTCCTTTAGTCACGAAACGTGCTTCTTCTTTGGATTTAGGTTTACTACTACACAGCACCCATGCTTTTCACACCATGGGATTACTTGGATAGAAAAAAAAGATAGCTTAGCATTCAGAGGAAAAGCAGGAAAAGCCAATAAAAGGTATTACAAGATGCAAGTAGCTGAAGCCAGACACCAGAAAGCTGTCCTCCAAACAATACCTCATCAACATCAACTGCCGAGTCTTCTGGATCCTCAGAACCCACTTCGGAAGCATCAATAAGAAACACAGTTGCCACATCGTTGTTGTTATTGTTGAGCTGACGTTTCTGCGGCGACAAAGCGTCCCCATCTGTGTCTTCTATTATTTCGCGCTTGTGGATCAAAACTGGACTGCCGTCCGTAGCCATTGGACTTACGTCGGCCATACTTAACTCGCAACTGAGATTCAGCGTTCCAAGAAAGAGGATGAAGTTGAAAGAGGAGACTCCGAAACTGGCCGTCTTGGCAAAGACCAAGAAGGGCTTCTGCAGAGGCAGGTGAGTCAAGATGGCGACCGAAACGCGCCAAAATCTTAGAGTCGAACCTTGACAGCTGAGGGCTGCACGAACCACAGATTCAGATTACAACGCAAGTTCAATCAAAGATCAGCTGTTTGGCCACAAGGAAACGTGATTGAAAACAAGTCAAAGTGTTGGAATCTAAGTTAACCACTTTGCTGTACACAGCGTGGTCTGTTGCCGCAGGGAAAGCTTCACGGACTACATTCGACTCGAGGCGACGAGGACCTTCCACCAGCAACAAGCGTCATTTTCAAACAGCAAAACCGGTTTCAAACCGAGTTTTTGCTTGATGGAATGCCAATCCGCTGCCTTGTTCCTCGACTGGCCCCACCCATCCGACCATTGAAGAGGAGGAAAAGAGAAAGCGGCACAAAGAGAGTCCTTGATAAAGCCCAGAGAACCCCAAAGAGAGAAGGGGCTCGAATCATTTGGTGGCGGGCGCAAGGGGAGACTCGTCTTTCTTGTACTGGGAAAAATCTTCATAGCCTTATTTCCTCACCCGACCTCCAAGTCTTGTGTCCTCCTCCGCCTCACATACCCCGGCCAGCCCCTTTTGCTGGGGTCGCCCTGTTCTCCCGAGTCTCTCCTTTTAGCGAGTCACCCGTTTTTCTTGGTGCTTCGGTCGTTTGCATGTCGTATTTCACATGCAGATATGCGCAGAAATACAAATGCCGCCTTCATGCCTCGTCTGTTGAAAATTGGCTTTCTCATTTTCAAAGGCAGTTATTTGAAATCTAACGGAATTCGTTTTTCGGACTTGTTTAAGGGTTCATGTGTGTTTGTTAGTCTCTGTACTCACTCCCCCCTTCCTTTGTGTTACCTGGGCAATTTCTCCCTTTCTTTTTACTTTCGTTTCTGTTTTTGTGAGGCCCCAGCTGCGGCTTCCTCTTTACTGCACGCCAAACAACCTGTAACGGCCCTACCCAGGCTGGCGGCCCAAGGTCTGAAATTAGAGCCGCAGCCCCAGCAGAAGAAGACTATGTGCTTTTTTGATAGCTTTTCATCGTAAATGACCTGCCACATAAGAAAATAGGGAATTTCACAGGTTTGCTATAATCGGACTTTTGTTTCGTTCTTCCCAAGTATTTGGCAACGCCGCAGACCGAACGAAGGGAAGTCGTTGGCGCCTCGGGTTACTTGAAAACTTTTAAATGTTAAAACTTCGGTTACTTTAGACTAATTTTTTCACCAGTTGAAAAGGAAAGTTTTATCTGCGCGAGATAATGAAAGAGTTCAAAAGAGCAAAAGTCTCTTAATGAAAGAGGCTTTTCCACAATTCCGGCGGCAAGGCAACACAAGAGCCGTGAGGCAGAAACCAAAATTTTTTCTCGGCAGCAAACTTTTTGTAGCCTCGAGTTTTGCTTCAGTTTGAAAAAAAGCGAGCTTCCAAGCGTGCAAGAAATATTAATAAGTAGGTAAGATGTCTGCACCCGCTACTGAAACTGGATACTTGCATGCGTCTACTACAACTTTTAAGTTTCAGCTCGGTCGGGCACAAGTTCGCAAAGGGCTGGTTCTAGTGGGAGATAATTACGAATTCAGAAAAGCGGTGACGATTCTTCATGTGCGTGGATGAATATTTGTGGAAGAGAAGAAATGAGAAGTTGTGCCGACTTGATGAAATGATATCGGCTGCTCCATCATCCCAACAACCAGCAACAGATGGTTGGCCTGTCAAGGTGCGTATCTTAACGTGCCCTACTAAATATGCAGACACTTAGAAAATTCGGAACACGTGATAGATAAGCCTCAACCATTAACTTACAGACAATCACATCAACTGGAACTTTTGGTTCAAAGTTCAGTCCTGCTTGATTGAACTTGTTACTGTCCAACTTGCAAGTAATTCAAAGTCTGCACAACTGTGAAAATTAAGTGAAGAAAAAAACCTCACCTCTGGGGGTTTGTTTAAAGACTTTAATTGCGAATCTGACCTGGAGTACAATTTTCTCTGACTTTCTAATGCGAAAATTTTTTGAGTTAATCCAAAACTGTTTTTTCTGCGTCGTCTGCTGTGTGAGGGGCGATTCGGCAAAACGAATCACGGAAAAAGAAGTTTCGTAATGAATGAACGGAACTGGTTTTCGTGGCCTCCACCGTGATAACAAAATAAACATAAACAAAACTACACGCGCCCCATTACTGGAAAATAAATAAATATTATGAAGCTTTTTTATGGTCCTAGTTAAACTCTGATTAATTTAAAGTTAATTTGCCAACAAATTTCCAGCAGAGTTGATGAAAGCGCAGAACAAGTGACGGCTCTCTCAAGCCAGGGTTGTCCGGGGCCCAAATCCATTAGCCAAAATGGAGAAGGGGGTTATAATATATCCAGGGGGCTTACAACAACCCCCACTATCTTCAACACACCCCATTTAGCCCTCTGTTATCATGTGTTATCATCGTGTTGTCATTCAGTTGGTAACCCGCCGCTGGCAGTTTGTAGGGATGGTGTTTGTTTGAATGTGAAAAAATAAGGAGAGAAAGAGGATTTCTCGCAGATAAGGGATCTCGGGGGAATCTCCACCCAAGATGGCGGCATAACACGTGCCCTGAATGCCGTCTGTTTTGTTGGCTTGTGTTTTATGCTGATGCTTTTCGCTCCAATCCTTTTTGACGTCTTCATCATTGGCAGTTTTGCACGTGAAATGTTCACTCCCCGCTGTGTTTCGGACAAACACCTTTGGCACTTGCATCTCACCCGACCACTCTGCATACCTCTGCATTAAATGCTCCAGATCCGCCTTCTTGGTCAGCAGATATTATACCTCTAGCAAACTAATCGTTGCCAAACTATTGACGATAATGAATGAATGGATGTAGTAAGGGCTGATGATAGTCCAGAAATAGTTTTTGGACTAGTTAGATATGTCGTGGACCCCTTTGGTGGTGATCTACCTGAGTATGTTGTACGTGCTGTGTTGAAAATTCATGAATGATTTATGACTTGAATAAGTGATGCATCAAAATATTTGCATTTTGCACAAGATTTGCCAGCGGCTTTTGTTTTTCTAACTACAACGGGTTGTACAAAAGATCCCGCACCTTCCCACGCATTCCCACAATCACTCCCACGCATTCCCGAACACTTCCACATGCATTCCATATTCCAGAGGACTTCCCCAAACCTTCTCCAATTTTCTCCTTGAACATCCCATGTATTCCCCTGCAGTTCTACGCTTCCCACAGCTTCCCATAACTTTCCCAAGGATTCAACAAGGCCCCCAAGACCTTTCACAGACTCTACATGAGCTCTTCATACCTTCCCAAGGACTTTCCGTACTTCCCAAACCTTCCAAAGGTTCACTGGAACATCCCATGCATTCCTCAGCATTCCAACCGATTCCTACGTTTCCCATCGCTCTCCATAACTTTCCCAAGGATTCATTCAGGTCCCATGAATTCCCACTGTGTTCAATATACCTTTCACATCTTTCCAAGAACTTCCCATACTTCCCAAACCTTCCCATGGATTCCGGACAGTTCCCACCCTGTCCCAAGATCCTCATCAAAAGTCTCAAACCTTCCCAAGGACCTTTAGCAGTCCCCACCCAGTCTCAAGCGACTCCCTAATCATCCAAATCCTTTCCAACAATCTCCTCACACTTTCCAAAACTTCCCAAGAACATTTATCAGTTCCCACTCTGTCCCAAACGTCTCCTCGAACATCCCAAGCCTTCCCAACAGCCTTCCCCGACTTCCCAAGTAACTTCCACTCCTCTAGTGAAAATTCCCAACTGAAATTATTGCTTGTACGACATCGTTCACGCAGAGATACAGGATCTTCTCAGGGTTTTCAAAGCATTTGACAACTCCATTCGGGTCAACTAAGGCCTATAACACGTTGATAATAATAACACGTGGATAACACTAAAAGGCCTTTTCACGAATTTTTCCATATTTTAAACGTCTATAATTAGATACGAGATAATGAGAGTACGTGCCAAGACAGTCGTTTTCTTGATACCCCAACGAAAATCTGTTGAAAAGGAGTGAAAAATCTTGCCTTGTTCAAAATAGAATCTTATTAAAATGTAAAAAAATCATAAATAATAAAAAAAACATGCGTGGGGACAATGGACGTCGTTGAACTGCTGCCGCAAGGCACAAGTTTGGGGAACTGACCATTCAAATCTAATGTTATCAGTGTTATCATAGTGTTATCAAGTATTATGAATCGTTATCGTCAGTGTGCCGGTCCCCGGGTTTAATTGCGTTGTGCTGGACAAAGCCTTCGGCCACTTCTAACGGGGCTGAATCGAGCGACCGCAGCATGCTCAATTAGCTACTATTCTTAACCGTAGTTACCCTCGTTAAAATTATTCCGTCCACTCTATGCATATTCGGAAACTTTTTATGTGAGCTGGTGTTATCACTTGTTATCTACCGTTATCACCTAAGATTCGCGGAGGGTTGTCAACCCCTCGGAGAGGAAATGATATTCAATTTTCCCATGATTCTGAGAATCTTGGGTGATCCCGATCAAACCGCAGACTTGTGAACCGCAAATCTACTTTAATGCTACAGTACGCAGAACTAACAAAATAATTTATTATATTATTGTATTATTAAATATTTATATGTATAATTATTATATTTATTGTATAGTTATTAATTATAATAATTAATAACTATCAAGGCTTTGTGTTGAAAGGGGTTTCAGTTTGTCAGTTGACGTCAGTTGACGTGTAATCAGAACGTCAATCAAAAGGTGACAGCAGCGTGTCAACTTATCACAAAAAATTCCCACCCACAAGCAACAGATTTTTACTGATTTTTTTTTCTCCAAGGTTGTGTTATTAGGTGTTAATAAGCCATTATCAAGTATTATTAGCTTTTTCTTCTGGTATAGGGGGAATGGCATCATCTCGGTGGGGGTTATCTGCACGCCGATAATCAATCAATCGATCGATCAACTACCGATTGATCAATCAATTCTCTTCGCACAGCCATCTTTCTAATGAAAAATTTTACACACTCTCTGCTTCTTTCCCTTATTTTTCCATTATTTTTCATTATCTTCCCACCAAGAACCCACGCCGTTTCCCAAGAACCCCCACCACATTTTCCCATTGCACCAGTGGGGGTATATGCCACTTCAATGAGAAGCCTACATAACTACAAAATACAAGTATTATAAATAGATTTCTAATAAGTTTGAAATATATTTTCACATCGAAATATTGTCGTGTTGTGATAAAAAATCACAGTTAGTTGGCAATCGGCCTTTTTGGGAGGTTTTTATGACTCCAATATGGCGACAGAGCGGCAAATATTTTTCTGATGCCACGGCTATTTCAACGCAGTAAATTATTTAAATGAACTCGCAAGGTAAAAAGATTCTTACGCTAAGATTCACGGTGAGAATCTTGAGCATAAAGTCACTGAACCGTGCGCAATAAACCTTCCATATGTGGAGGTCACATGTGTGATGGTATAAACGTGTGTGGAACTAATATGTCTACCGGGGGGACGTCTGATAACACCTGATAACACTTGATAACACACTGATAACAGGTGATAACAAGTGTGGGGTAAACGGCGGGAGTTGCGTCACAAAGAGAGCAGAGCAGGTGGCGGGAGAGATAACAAGAAGTGATAACAGTCGAATGAGAAATCTAGGGAATAGTTTGTAAGTTTGGAAGATGCGGTAGTTTGATAGTTGATGGTATCCGGTGCTGTGGTCGACCTGGACAACTCATCCATCAAACAGCCGCACTCAAGAATCTTCCACCGAAAAAAGGGAGAAAAACGAACGAAAGTTACGAAAGCTGATGGAAACAGAGAGACACAGAGATGATGATAAAGTGGAAGAGAGAGAAAGAAGGCGATAGATAGACAGATAGAAAGGAAAGAGAGATAAGAGTGGATAGAATAATGAATGAATGGATAGATGGATGAGTAGAATGGAAGAATCGTTGATTTGATCTTAGGTAAGATTCGCACAAGAATCTTGATACGAATCTCTGTATGAATCTTGCAGCCAGGTACCAAGAGATTGATGTAAGAATCTTCCTACGAATCTTTAAGAATCTGACGTCCATCCGACAGCTTAACCGAATTCTTAAAAGTCCAAGATTCGTGCAAGAATCTTGGTACGAGGCATTATGGATCTGAGACTTTGCAAGAATATTGATAAGAATCCCTTAGAGTCTGAGATTCATAGAAGACTTTACTATAGGAATCTGAACTTGATCAGAGGTTCAACCAAGAATCTTGCTGATAATCTCATAAGATTCTAAGATTCATGCAATAATCTTCAGGAATCAGAGAATCACGCAAGACTCTTGATAAGAATCCTCGTGAATCTTGTAGGTTGGAGCAGGTAGCAGCGTTTGGGGTCTTCTAATTGCTTTGTTTATGGGCCTGAAAATGTTGAAGCCGCTTGTTGCTTTTGTTTGGGCCGATTTAAGTGTCATAATATTACAGGAAAAATGCCGACTTTTCAACCGAAAGGTTCATCGACACTCTAATCGCTATCAGATTCATTCATCGAACGATCAAGATTCACGCAGGAATCTCAAGAATCGTGCCTTTATATCTAATCAACTTATATAGATCTACTCACGAGAAGTCCAATAGAAAAGTTTTTAGGCCTACAAGGGGTGATAACAGGCGATAACAGTTGATAACCACCGATAATAGACGTTAAAATATCCAACTTTCTTCAAGAAATCTAAAACAGCTCATCTAAGATTCGCCTCATTTTTCCTAAAAATTTCATAATAAACTCTTAAAATACCAAAAATGTTATTACCTGCTGGTAATCTGCTAGTAACAGCTGACAACAACTATTGACCACCGATAACAGGCGTTAGATTCATCAACCCTCTTGGAAAAATCCAAAAAACTTCATCCGAAGATGGCCTTGTAAAACGTTAATATTTCATAATAAACTCTTATAATACCACAAAATCTTCCTACCTGCTGATAGCACTGTTAACAAGGATAACAATGATCGTACTGACAACTTGCTAACGCAGAAAAAACAATTTCATTCGTGTAATTGAAGTGTGACTGGACGCTGCATTGAGCGCCTAACGAGGCGAATCGCCATGAAACCAAAACATAGCGTCCGTCTGCGCTTGCAGCGTTGCCAGATTTCAATACTAAAACCAAAAGCGTAAAACCGCATAATTACATATTTGCATAGACCATCACTATATTTATTTTACTCGTGCCAATTTAATATTATTATTATTATAGATTTTTTAGTTATTGTTTAATATTTATTATACTTAAAACAACTAGTTAATGTATTTCTGGACTTGAATTATATATCAAGATTTTTTTGAGATTTTTCAAGATTCTTGCGGGGGTTTTACCGTTTTTGTGAGGGAAAAAAAGTTTGGGAAACATATATCTGAGTGTCAGAAAGTAAATTTGGGGGTCTTATGGGATTTCTGACTTTTTGGTGGGATAATTAATTGCCCCACTTGGGGAAGCTCCAATAAGATTCCTCAAGATTCTTCCCGAAGAATCCTAAGATTTCTGAGTTTTACTTTGACAGGTAGAGGGACTTTTCATTTTTCTGAATAAATGAAAAACTCCCAAATGAATAAATAAACCAATTTCCCAGTGGGAAAATTGGGAAAAACACCCGCGGGGGGTTCGCAACTCATCTGGTGAAGATTCTCAAGATTCCTCCACCAAGTTTCTCTATGATTCTTAACAGACAGTTAGTTCCCTGATCCCTGAACCACATCCAAGGAAGAAACTTGCTTAGATTCAAGATTCTTGCCTAGATTGTCAAGAATCTTGATCGTGATACTTGAGAGTTGCCAACCCCCTTTTGGTCATTCCCTAGCGAAAACTAACCGCCTTAATGACCTATTCTTTGGGGGTTTGCAAATTAATGAAAAAATCCAATCTAAAGTTATCAGTGTCATCAACAGATCTCTGTCTACAGCCCAGAGATTTAAACATTCCATTTAAAGTGTATTGAGATACTATAATGTACAAAATGTTGCTGGAATGGGGCTCGTCTGAAGCGTTTGAACCGCGTTGAACCGCTGAAGAGTTCGGGGCAGTGACACAGGTGTTGTCAGGGGTTGGCCAAGATAAATCGGCTGGGGGTTACCTGGTTTCACCTCTATTAAAACTTGTTCACAAACAAATGAGTCTGGCCATTTGCATCAAGGCTTTTGCACGCGATCGCATCTATCAACTCGCCACTTGACTGCTGCTGCTCCTAAACTAGTTAGTTAGTTAGTCAGTTAGTTAGTTATTACTTACCAGGTGTTTTTCACTGATTCCTCTACTTTTCCGCTACCTTTTCCCCTATCTTCGACTTCTAGCTTGAGTCGTTGGGCTTGTCAGAGTGTTTTCGGATGTTAGTATCAATCTGGACCTCTTATGACCTCAGATGACTTTAATTATCACACAAATCAAAATTTTCAACTTATTTTTTTCATGGTGACCTCGGTTGACCTCATGCAAAACTCTTTCACTTTCGATTTGAGTCTAAAAATTACTATGGATGACCTTTATTTTTGCGCATGACCTTTTGTGGATGGGTTTCAACTTGACCCAGCTTGACCTGGGCTTCCCACCTGACCTCAGACAAATACGTTATCACATCTTATCAAGTGTTAACAGTTGTTATCACTGGTTTTTTGAAGGCGTTCGTGTTTACGACTGAGATGGAAATGTTAATCTGTTATTTGATGAATACGAGGCATTTGCGCTGGAGGAATAATTTCATTAATTAAAGAACTTGTTTCATTTTCAGGTTTAATTAAACAAGAAGATTGTCGGAGTGCAGGTCTTCATTAATCTGCAACCGCGGCCCTGAAGAGATAGAAGCTCTGGGGGCGACAAGCAAAAGGGCGAAAAGGCCAAAAGAGCTTCTGTTTCGCCCTTGATTATTTCGCCCTGTGGATTGAAAGACTCTCCAATTAACCTGCACAAACATTTATCATCAACATTTTGATCTGAAGAAATCAAACATTTCGACGTTTTTCTCATTGTAAAAGTTGTCAAGGCAAACATCTCGTGTAATGGACACCCGAAAAGTCTCTTGAAAAATGATCCAAGATTATGGTTATTTCCCAATGTTATTTCACGTTTGCGGCAAAAGACTTTGAACCAAAAAGTTTCATAATAGGAAAGAAAATAACTGAAAAAAGAACTGGAAATAGAAAAATGGAAATGTTACAGGTGCAAGAAACCCCCGTTGAGTCAAAACAGGTTTTCTTCCTCGTTGTTGCCGAGATAATAACCCTATTATAAAAGCCACTTTGAAAAGAGCTTCTTCTGCGTCATACACACACTCCAGTTCAAAATAAAATCATCGGAAAGTACACTTTCGAATTTCTTCATTTCATATATTTTTTCAGAATTAAAATAAATTTTTTTAAACAATCTGGCAACAGCGCGCGCCTGACGCTCCACGTGAAAACGACCAAGATAGCGTCGTTTCCGCTTAATGGTGCGAGAAACTGTGCTCCACTTCTCACGCAGTTTTTCGGTAACAGTTACCAATTTTCAATCGGATTTTTTTTAAATTACGCAAGATTATTCATCGAAATAAAAGTTTGTTAATTAATAAATAATTGATCAAGGTTTTTGTTTGTTAAAAATGAAAAGATTGTGGGCCTGGCCGGTGTGTTTTCTCGGCAGGGCGTCCGCTTTGGGCGACACTAATGTTTTGGTAACGAGCCTTTCATTCTGGTCGATTTTTGCTCGAATTGTGGTCAATTTTCTACAAGTTTCTTCTTTTCCTGGTGCCATTAAAACAAATTCCTGTGATTTGGCTCCATTCTTCTGCGAGTTTTGCCGAGTTTTTACCGAGTTTTCCGCTCCATTCTAATGGCCGTTTCAAATTCACGTGACACGCGTGTATCTTTGCCCAACCAAGTTTTTATGGAACTTAATTACATACTACCCAAAAATCCATGAAGATTCCAAGAGAAATCTTTGGACCGTTGCTTTAAGATTCTATTTGAATGAAGATATTGATGGTTTTGTAGTCGAAAATTCTGGAAATAGAGTTGTACAAATAAGTCATGGTAATGGAGGTGTCCCCTATCGGGACATATGGGAAATTGGGCTTTAAATCCTACGCATTTTCCCATAAGGTTACAAGATTCACGCCGACTTCCTAAACCGAATCTTCCCGATTCATCAAAATCAGAATTTTCGACCGTCATCAGTCACGGGCCAACATTCGTTCCACCGCCGCCATCTTGAACGCAGGCTTCTCCTGCAGTAGCAGACGACGCTTGAAACCAAGTTTTTCGATTGTAGACTTATCTACGCTGATTATTGTTGTATAAATTGAATTAGATATTCACTGGTGGACATAACAAGGCTTGTTGATGAAGCTGTGGAGAGCTCTTGATATTTTTGGGGACGGCTTTTGTTGTTGGGGCAGACGCGAAACATGAACTCGGGCTCTTCAGCACGGGCGATATACGAAGAGTGAACCTTTTTCAAACAGAACAGAATGAAAAAAGAGGAAAAAAGCCAAAGAATAAAGACGAGGGGAAAAAAGAGGGAAATAAATATGAAAAAACTTGTTGAAAAGGAGTCAGTTCAGCAGCAGAGTTGTTAATTAGACGCCATTAGAAGCTTGTGAAGCTCTGCAACAAGCACCTCATCATTTTGGTTTACCTCTCCATCTTCCCTTCTTGCTTATTATTTCACCAAACATGTACACGATTTTTCTGAGATTCTTCCTTAGATTCTTGTGAGATTCTTGCAAAAGATTCTTAGTATACAGGGGGAAAAAGAAGAGGCTCTTTGAGACATTAGCATGATTGGGGAAGAGATAATAGCTGTGCAAAAGAAACAAGTCTCTACTCCCTCGTCATTATTCAAATCGTTCACCCGAGCAAAAGTCTTGTAAAAATCTTCCAGTTTGGAAAAACAACCTAAGACATTATCTTAATACCGGTATAACTAATACAGATTCTGATATTATGGTTAAACGGGAATAAGTCGAGGAAAAAACTACGGGGTGAAAGTTGTTTTGTTGCAAAAAAAAAAAAAAAAAATCGGGGGGGGGGTATCTAAACAGTGAAGGGGGTTAATCTCGAGGTATAAGAGGGGCACATTGTTGACCGACGGTATAATTACGGATGTTGATGCTCTCCAATGGCCACAGTTCATTAAGAATGGCAGAGCAACGCATCAATCGGAGGACGGCTTAACGAGTGCCCCTCTTCAACCCCTTTAGCCTCTTCAACCCCAGGTTGGATATATACCGCAACCAGAGTCACGTGACCTAGGGTTAAGATAGTCACGTGACCCTGGAGACAATTTGCAATACTCTCCGCCCCTTACGCCTGGCATCTCGTTACACCGTACTCTCACCGTTTACCCCCATAGTTGATATGGAGATAACACCACGGTAACTGCTTATGGGCTTTCCTGGTTTGATTATTCAGGAGCCGCGCTCATTTCAATTGCAAATTATTTTGCCGGTGATCTTAAGAGGGAAAGTTCTGCATTTAAAAGGCAAATAATTCAATAATCGTTCTTTTATAACTGCTGACAATCGATACACTTGCCACACACGTATCGATACCAAACAAGATATGGGAACAAATAGGGAATTATTTTGAGGTAAACAAGCACCCAAAAAAATACTATATCCTAAGTAATAGGATCCTTGATCTGGGAGTCTAGTGTATCTGTTATAGGACAAAAAACTAGTTGTTGACGTTACAAGATCCCATATGATCCTGCCGCAAGGGCTATTTGCTGAATTATTGCTACATAATAATCCTTAAAGACCCAAAGGGCTTAATCAAACAAATCGATATGCTTTTCAATCGATTATAATCCCCAGCAACTTTTGCTCAGCATATGCCAGAAATCCCATACAAAAGTTATCACCCTCTTTTGACGCGTTATCATGCGTTATAGTGCGTTATTTACTGATAATAAGAATAAATACGGCAACAGAAAAATCATGACAGCGTGAACTGTTGGGCAAACTGTTGCTTTCATCGACTACACAAAGCGAAAAAAGAGGGGTGTGCTACTCGTTCATAGTCACAGGAACAACTCCTGATTCCCAGAATGATTCGAGATTCATAACCAGAATCACATTGCTGAAACATGATTTTTAAGACTATTTCCCTGTTTTCTATAGCGGTGATCTTGAAAGATTCTTGTTTCTCGGAGAGAATCTTAATAAGATTCTTAGTGAAATTCTCGGGGTGGTTGTGAACCCTTATGGAAACGTTCCTCGGGGCTTAGCAGTGTTCATCCATTACAGTGCATTAGCCTCGGAAGCGCAGTTGCCTGTTTTCAAACTTTTTTTCTTCCTCTTTTTCTACTCTCTTTTATTATTATTATTTTCTCTTACTTTTTTACGTTTTTACTGCCGCTTCCCCTTATTTCCATCGGATAGATCAGAATATTTCCCAGACTAAGGCAAGATTAGGCGGTTAACTAATGTTATTAAGTCCAAGATTCTATAAAGGTAAACCCCATTAAGCAAAAGCATATCTTGAATACTCGAGATTTTCAGTAGTTTCAAAGTATAACTAGAGGCAATACCAGAATTTTTACACACAGTTTGTTAGGAGAATTCAAACTTTTACCAGGGTTTTTCTAGGGTAAATCAGGGGCGTTCTAGTGTTTTTCTAGTATCAGGTTTCTACTAATTTTTCGTGGTTAAATCAGGTGACTTCCGATACTCCATTCAACTTTTGCTTTACTCTGACGAATTCGGAGTCGTTAAGGGCCATTCCAGGGGGTCTTTAATGTTTAAGATAGAATTTTTAACTGTTTGTTTCCTGAAATTATCAGGTTCCTTCATTGTTGTTTCATCTTTCTTTAAACCAGTGTTTTGCTGATATGCTCAAGAGTAAAAACAGGAGGAATAGCGAAGAGTTTCCCTATGTTTTCTCTAAGACTCTCAGTTAATCTATCGAGGTGAAATCAGGGGCATTTCAAGAGTAGATCCACTATCTTGAGCATGGTTTTTTCCTTATGTGCTTCCAGCTAAATTCAGGGGCACTGCCAGGATTTCTTATCGTTTTAACTGGAAGCCTTCCCACACATTTCCAGCGTTAAACCAGGGGCAGCGAAACGTATCGTCCATTGTTTCAAACAGGGAATTACATGAGTATTTTCAGGGTAAATCAGGAACAGTTCCAGGGACTTTCCACTGATTTCGAACCAACATTTAAGAGATGTCATTCCAATGTAAATCAGGGGCACAAGTACTGATTTTTCTTTTTGTAACCAAAGTTTTTCCATTGTATCTTCGTGGGAGATCGAGCGTCCATGACAAGGCAAACGGATTTGTTTGAATACTGCTTGGATCCCGCAGGATCGTTGTGATGAAGAGGAGTGTGCGGCTAAGTTGTTTACCGTTAAGACGAGCGGAGATTTCGGTGGTTTGGAAAGTTAATCGAGCGTTGTTTTGGTCGATTTGAAGTTTCCAATGCAAGTTGGTGCCCGTAATTTCCCTTTCAAATAAACTGCGGCAGTGCAGAGTCTAATTACACCTCTCCCAGCAATTAGCAAACTTTACCCACAACATAATGACTCCCAACCGGCTCATCCAACTCTTCAACCCGGAGAACGCTAATCCAGCACTGTTATCTCTTGTTTTCAACATCAACGAGAACCTTTTTGTTTTTCATATGCGTTTTAGAAATAAGAATGAGAGTTACATTAGACTGGAATGTAATGTAATAAAATAATAGTGTTTTGGAGGGCCTTCCCTTTTGATGTTGGCCAAGCCACAGTGGTAGAGGAGGAAATTGCGCTAAAGCCACAAGAAACTCATTATCTGCCAACGCTGCTCCATTCTTCTGCGCTACAAAACCCAATGAGCCACAAAAACCATCACCAAGGGGCTCGCAACTCTCATATCACCTGTTATCAAGTGTTGGTGGCTGTTATCAGCGTAATGCTGAGGAATATTCAGTACGGATCTCAATTTGGTGCGGCTAACTACTTGAAATGAGAAGATCGGTAGTTGTAAATATAGTGTGGGAATAGCAGTGGGAAGGTGTTTCATTAACTAAATATGGCCTCATCAGCCGTAATGAGTCCCATAACTCTCACAAGAGGGGAGACGACTTAAGATTTTTTTTCTCACTTAAACTTTGAAACAAGAAATAACCGAATGGTGATTATTTTTCACGCTGAATGAAACTCGTGCTCACTTGCAATTAAGTTTTTACGACGCCTTCTGCAGATTTGATTTCATTTTTTTCATACCCAAAGAGTTTTCTTCTACGCTGATTAAAAAACCTGAAAATCTTATCGATAAATTCAATCTGAGCTTTCAGTTCCCAACACAGAAAGTTTCCCACGCATTTTATGTACGGGATTTTTAAGTTCCCAAACCTTCCCCAAGCTTTCCTCAAGCCTCCCCGATCCTGTCCGAACCTTCCCCACGCATTCCGAAGCCTTTTAAAACCTTCCCAAACCGTCCCAGCCTTCCCAAACCTTCACACACTCTCAAACCTTTCCCCTGCAATCCCAACCCTTCCCAAAACTTCTCCACTCAATCCCAATTCTTCCCAAGCCTTTTCAAACTTTCCCAAACCTTCGCCACGCATTCATAAACCTCCCCAAACCTTCCTCAAACCTTCCTCAAACCTTCCTTATGCATTCTACAGCCTTCTCAAGCCTTCCCAGGCCTTCCCAAGACTTCCTAGGACTTCCCAAGCTTTCCCATCCTTCCCAAACCTTCCCACACATTCCCAAACCTTGCTTACGCATTCTCAAGTCTTCTCAAGCCTTCGCAAACCTTCCCTAAGCATTCCACGTTTTCCCAAACCTACTCCATCTCGATTCCTGAATTCTAGCTCTGCCCAGACTCATCTGAATACATCCACTGTCTAAAAATATTGTTCAACACTTTCCCAATAGTTTCGCACGGTTCCCCATATAGTTTTCCCAGAGAGCGGGATCAACTTTCCCACGATCTCGTCGGTTTACATGTGCCGGAGTAAAAGCATCAAGTCAATATAACGGGATTATTCATCGAGTATGGGACTCCCTTGATAATCTCTTGGGTAAACACCAGGGAGCGCAAAACGGCGAGGGATTCTAAACCTCACGAAAAGAGAATCTGAAAATCAGACAAAGAATCTTAGTTGGGGAATCATCTAAGAAGAATCATAATGGTTCTTAGTCTCAGTCACCAGGTTCTAAGACTCATATAAGGGATCTTGTTCTCGTGTGTAAGGTTCTTAGTCTCAGGGACAAGATTTCTAATCTCAGGTTTATGGTAGACTTATGATATGTGAAACATTCTTAGTCTCAGTTGCAAGATTCTTACTCTCAGTTACTAAATTCTTAGACTCAGTTACTGGATTCTTAGACTACATGTCCATATGATTCTTAGTCTCCGTTATCTTACCTGCCCAAGTATCAAAGATTCTCGTAACAAGAAAATCCTCACAGGTCCATGATTCTTACAGGTGAGACCAAGAATCTCCATGTTTTCGGAAGACAGTACCACCCTAATTGAGGAATCGCATGTCTTCAGCTTCTCACCTTTCACTTATCTTCTAGTGTAAAAATTTAACTCACTTTAAATACAAGTTCTTATAAGAATTTATATACTAATTATAATATGTAGAATTGATAGTTCGGTAGTTAGTTGTTCGATAGTTTGTGTTCTGTGTTACACAACATAGTCTAGAAGAGGAGAGGAAGCAAAGCAGTGCACCTTATAATTACCTCAGCCATGATTATCACAACGAGTGGCTAAGAGAGAAGCCCACACATGCCACCGAGGGTCTACAACTTCCCTAGAAACGTTATCAAGAATCTTCAGCCAAGAATCTTAGTCAAAGAATCAAGAATCTTGGACAATCAGAATAGTATGAGTATCTAGCTAGGGCTATATGAGAGAATGATTCTCAGGAATCTTGAGCAAAGTTGTGGGACTGCGTGTATGAGGGAATGATTCTTAAGAATCTTAGGATTCTTGTTTGGGTCCCGGGAGCCGTTTTCCCAAAGAACTCGGCCATTGTAATTACATACGACCCAAATGTAAGCTGCCGACAACAGTCTTGCCTCATATGATGTATGACTCTCTTACACACACTTACACACCTGACACACCCGACACACTCACACACCTGGTCACACACTGTAAGACAACACACACACTTGTAATGTGAAGAGCAGTTACTATAAATGAAGTTACACACGTACACCCTTACATACTCGAGGACGTCTGTTACACACCGACAACTCACACACCCGTTTACACACTGCAAGTCAACTCACACACCCATGGAGGGTTGAGTGGTTACTATAAAGTAACTTGCACACGCACACTTTACACATATTTGTTTGGGAGTGCAGTGGGAACCTATGGGAGTGAATAGGAAAGCTTGGGAGTGATTAAACTTATCAGAACTTCAAGAATCCCAAGAATCTTTCCAATGATTTAAGATTCTTCATAAAATGAAGCGTGTGCCAAACCCCAAGCTACGAAAAATCAGGTAATGAATTTCACTCCCAAAAGAATCTCTTCTTGCTCAAAAGCACGGAAAATTCCAACACGCAATCCCCCAAGTTTTTTCCCACAAATTTTTCCAACTTTTCCCCAAAAGTAAAAGACGTACTTTCGTACACGGGGAAAATTCCCCAAAAAATGAAAAATAATTCAGGAATAATATTCAATGGTATGAGCTTTGTGGGAATATTTTGGAAAGACCATGGGAAGCGACGAAAAGCAGTGGAATCTTTTCCCTTATTTACTGGACTCATATTTTGCAATGAGCAATCTATAGTTACATAAACAAACGTGTGGGAATGCGTGGGAAGGCCTTTGGGAAGCAATGGGAGGCAGCGAGATTTTTTCCCAGTATACTGGACACATACTTTGCCATAAGTAATGTATATTTCAATGTAGGAAGGACGTGGGAAGGTCTTGGGAAGGAGTTAGAGGCAGTGGGATCTTTTTCCAATCTATTTTACGCGTATTTTGCAATGAGCAACGTATATTTCCATGTGGGAATGAGTACGAAGGACGTGAGAAGGTCTTGGGAAGCAATGGGAGGCAGTGGGATTTTTTCCCAAGTTGTGGGGAGACATGAGGCGACTTTCGCGTGCAACCTGCTACGGAAATTGCTCCCGTGTGGCTCTATAATTTTCTTTCTCATTTTTTGTTTTCTTTTACAGTTTTTCTTTTATTTTTTCTTCTTTGTTTTCATCTTTCGATACGCGTTTTATTCCAGTTTCATCATATTTAAAAATCGTTTCAATTTACATACCGTTTGAATTAATATAATTCATCCTCTGTGCGCCGTTTCCCGAGGATGGTGACACAAAAACTGGCTGGTAACACTTAGTAGCACTCGATAAAACTTGGTATCACTCATCAAAACCTTGATAATACCTTTCTAATACTTGATAACACTTGGTAAAACCTTGATAAAACCTTGGTAACTCTTGATAACTGGAGCAAGGCTTTGCGTGCCAGCGTAAAAAAATCGGAGGCGCATAGCAGGTGTAATGATTGGGCGTGACCCAGAGTGAGTCAAAGACCCGCCCACCGGGGCCCTTGATTTTCCACGCCCACTTGGGGGTTGCAGTGGTCACGCGAAATGCCATTCAACATTGTCAGCCATAAAGTTCTAGCACAGTAGCACTATAATTAAACCTCACACTAAAATTCACCCTAACTTCTTCAAGCTTTCTCACTTTTCCTTCATCTTTTCTTAGAGTGATTAAATTAATTATGATTGCAATAGTAATAATATGTAATTATTTAGGTTTTATTATATTCATACTAATAATTATTACAATCAAAATGATTTTTTGGGGATGTTAGGGGTCTTTCATGGAGCCATTTGGAGCAAAAGAGAAATTTTCCATTTAATACTTGACGTGTATCATCTTTGAAGTAATTAACTTTTCAACAGTAATTATCTTCATCAAGTAAAAAATTACAGCCTAGAGGTTTAACTTTACTTTATTATGTGTACGGGCTACCTGTGTTATCTACGTTTGTTATCACTGTTATAATTCTTATAACCGGAGACAGTTGCTACTGTGGTCAATTTGTTAGAAAAGATTTGCATAAATCTCGGATCCTTCCATGGATTTCTGATTCTTCTGCATGAATCTAAGATTCTTAGAGTTAAGCACTATTACTGGACTACCTATGTTGTTGTCAATGTTACGATTATTATCTCCGAAGACAGTTTCTGGTATGGTCAATTTGTTGGATAAGATTAGCATGAATCTTAGAACCTTGCATGGATTTCTGATTCCTCTGCGTTAATCTAAGATTCTTAGAGTTAAGTACTATTACTGGACTACCTACGTTGTTGTCAGTGTTACCATTATTATCTCCGAAGACAGTTTCTAGTATGGTCAATTTGTTGGAAAAGATTAGCATGAATCTTAGAACCTTGCATGAATTTCTGATTCCTCTGAAAGAATCTCAGATTCTCTGAGGTAATCTCTTCACTGGGTGAACAAGTGAACGGTTTTTGGCTTACGGTATAAAGCAAAGTTTTGCGGGTTTAGGGGAAAAAACAACATCGAACGCGTGCCGCCATTTTCACGGACGCTTGAACTTTCAATGAGTTTTCGCATCGAGTGTTTCCTCACCAAACTCGACCAATTTGTCACACCACGCAATCACTGGACCCTCAGTCTTCCCACCAACACCCCACAGACCCCCCAAAGCTTCCTACATGTCCCCAAACACCCCCCCCCCCCAAAAAAAGTCCCCCAGTTCCCAAATAATCCCGTTCGTTCGGATTCAAAGTTCTAGTTTAGTTGACTGTTTTACTTTTGAGAAGATTATGAACGTTCTATATTGTTAATTACATTATAGTATGATTATACTCTATTTATAGTAGTTATATTTCAGAATTTAATTACAGTTTTACCTGATGCCAGTAGTTTCCATCAATTAAGTAAGACATTTTGAGAAATCAATGCTTTTACACCAGTTTTGTACTAGTTGTGTACTAGTTTTCACTACTTTTATATTACTTCGTACCACTTTTGCACCAGTTTGCACTAGTTTTGTGCTAGTTTTGCAATTCTTTTATACTAATTGTTGGACTAGTTTTGGTCCACTTTTGCGCTAGTTTTGCACTGCTTCTAGAGTATGTTTACACTACAGTTTTGCACAACTTTGTACCAAATTTTCACCTTAGAGTAGATACACTCAGAGCTCTATTAGCTATAGTTTGCTGTCTAACTATCAGGAAAGAACTCTAAAGTAGTGCATTATTGTTGGAAACAGAAGAAAAGTGGCTTGCATACGTGGAAAGTTTTTCTCTGAAAGTAAATCGATAACTTAACTTTTTCTTCACAGGGGCACAAACTGCGCATCTCTGGGAAAAACCGAAACCTTCCACATGTCCCTTCCATTGGCCCAAACCCACATCCAATAGAGAGACGAGTTTCATAATAAAATAATAATATAATAACAATCATCATCATCATCATCATCATCATCATCAGATGATCTGTGGATTGCGTGGACAGTCAGTAAAGTGTGTATGGACAGATTGAAGGCTGTCCACTGAATCGACAGGTTCACAATAACTGTTAGAATTAAAATAATAATAATGAATCATTATTTATTTTAATTAATTAACGATCACGTGATTTTATTTTTTATTTTTCGATACAAAAAAAAGATTTAAAATAAAACTGTGGAAAATCCAGAAACGATCCATCATCATTTTACTTTAATCACCTTGGAGAATAGAATAGTTTCAGAGCTGAGAGAGGGTTCGCTACTCTCGAACTATCACCAAAGATTATCATCACGTTATCAATTTGTTCTGAAGTTATCACCGTAACCTCTTTTCGGAGGTTTGGGGACCCTCTTTGGTAGAGGAAAACCACAGGTTTTTTTTGGGGGGGGGGGGGGGAGGGGAGAAAATTGTTCGTTCGAATCTAACCTTTAACGATTATTATATCTTAGTATATATATTATAAAAATACAATTTTTTCTGTATTTTACAATGGAGGTTCCCCTATAGAATAATTTTGAATAATAATGAAGCCTTGCGGGCGTAATGGCCATTGATGGGCGAGTGTCTATTCAATCAATGGGGCTACCAAGATGATTTTTTATTCCGATAATTATTCAGAAAAATGTTAACAGTCCTCGAATGTATTATTTATTATTTATATTATTATCGAAATCCTGCAGCACGTCCCTTGGATGATAGCAATATCACGGTCGGTTAAGCAGGTAACCTTGTAACCCGCCTCAACTGCAATTGACTTTGCCAAGCTGTGGTTTAAAATGCAAATTTCAACCCCTCCGTAATTATATTAACTTCCACAGCAATATCAACCAACCCCCCAGAGGGTTCAGCGGTTGATAACTTGAGAACACGTTGATAACATGTGGAACTGTTCTGAGGATGATTATGCTGCATTAGGCGTCATGTTTTGCGTCAAATTTTCTCGATTTACGACCCAGAAAATCGACAAATTTTCCGGAGACCCTGTTGTGGTTGTAGGTTTTTCACAGATGGCGGGAATCGTAAATATCCCTCAAGAATCATTCTCGAGATTCTTGTTAGATTCTTCCAAGATTCTTACGGTGAAGCTATCTGTGTTCAAGGCTGCTGGGTAATGATGATAGGTTTTGTGAGGCTCATTTTCGCTTCGGGTAAAGTGTATAGCGTTTCTAGATTTCCTCGGGGATATAGGTATTACTTATCGATCCATTAGCCAGTGTATCGATAGAGTTCATCGATTGCACAAGATTTTTATCGCAATTCCCAGAACCTTGATACCTGGAGAAGCTGGAAGAATCTTAAAAGTCGCAAGATTCCCGTTCACACCTTAACGAACAGTGTTATCGCTGTGTTCGCATGTTATCAGTTGTTTTGGGAATAAGTTGGTGTTGCAAGTCGAAGGGATCATTGATAAGAGTGAGTCCCGAGAGGCAAGATGGCGGCGGCCTCCCACATGAGAGCATTTTTCTGAGAGGAATAGTAATGCTCATGTCGACCAAGCCGGTAATTATCGTTGCAACAACCACAACTGTTCATTCCCTCAAGGCCCCTTACATACAACACACACATTTACCACTCCACTTTGGACTTTTCTATGATCTTTCCGGCCACTTAGATCGTTCCAACAACAACAACAGCAGTCATCTTAAGTCTTGAAACAAACTTGAACTCACTTTGGTTACTAAAACTGAACCCTGCGAATACGAGGTTCAAGACTACCAGACTTAGTTTTTTCAAAATTCAAGCTTAAGAACCGTGTGAAAGTGGGCCAATCTCACACAATCATCTAGCTGAATCCATGATACTCATGTACCATTCAGAGGGTCATTCAGACGCACGGCTAGTGCACCATTTTCTATCGGGATGAAAGACAGAAAAAAAAACGCTCGATTGTGTTTTTCTGCTGAACTCTTCACAGATAAGTCGATTACAGTTCTTTTGTGAGACACATACAGCATGATGATGCATAAACTCGATAATAAAACAACAGAAGAAGAGGCAGCAGCAAAAAATGACCACAGATTCGAGTACACTTCACACCAAAAGACCACAAGAACCAGAGAGCTATACTAAAAAACTTTGATGATTGTTATTTTATTGTGAAAGTTGTGTGAGGAGACCACCATGACAAAAAATGAATCAAAGTAAAGTATCGACTTGGTGCAAAACGGGGCCCTTTGCTGTCAAAACCAATGAAACAATCTCCACAGCGAGGGTAATTTATTCCACCCAGGGCCCTAGCAATTTTCAAGGATCCTTTTATAAGCAATTCTTCCCACGGGATTTGCCCATCATAAGCCAATTACGATGGATTACACAACACCCGCACCGTAAAGTTGAGATTCGCGGTGAGATTCTGGGTTAATACAGAAAGACCTGATAGAAAAATTCTGCGCTGGCGATGAATGACCCTCTGAATGGTGCGTGACTATCATGGATTTAGCTAGATAATAGTGTGAAATTGGCCCACTCCCAAACAGTTCGTACGCTTGAATTATGAAGGAACTAAGTCATGCAGTATTCAACCCTTGTTCAGAGGGTCAAGTTTTAGTAACTAGAGTGAGTTCAGCTACTATTCAGCTAGTGATTCAGAGAGTAACTAGTGTTCAGCTACCTAGTCATTCGGTACTCAACCGTATGACTTTTCTATCGGGAATAGAATCGTGACGAGGAAGTGGTAAGTTGATTCTGCACAGGTTAATAATTTGAGTACGCACACTCATGGAAAAGCAATCGATATGTGTCTTGTTTGCTCATGCTCCTTTAATATCCGCTACCGGTTCCTTAGCTGCGGGATATGTGACTATCTCACAGAGAAAATATTATTTCTCATTTCAGACTGTCTGCCGTAGAAGAAAGATTGTTCTAATCGAAATATTTCATCTTGTGTAAAGCAAATGAAGCAGCAGCGTATCTTTCGTAACCCTTATATTATCCCAGAACAATGGAGAAAAACGTTCAGGAGTTAGAAAAAATCGCTTGATTTGACCGCACCCTTTAGCGGGAGTGCGCACTATTTGCCCCTTGTGTTTCTTGTAGCTGGAAATAATTTTGATTTTACGAGCGCAAAAATGAGATCGTTTCAGGAGGAGAGAACCTGAAAAACAATTTGTAAATAGAGGCAGAATATTTGTTAGACCGTCAAGGTTGCAATTGAAAGCAAAGCTACAGCAATAAAAACGCTCCTCTAATTGTCCCAGGCGGCAGTTTCAAGAAGAAATAAAGACAATAAAGTCGCCTATCTCGTCCCCAGCTTAAGACTCGTACCGTGTAGCCCCCAGCTTTTTTTTTGTCGAGTCCACCAAATTGCAGAAAAACACAATCAAACCTTAGTTTTTAAATTAAAGTCTACTCAACAGTTCGAAAATCGAATACGAGTCTCTTAAATCCGTTTTTAGCAAAACTGAATTGTAATAGAAAGCTTTTGAATAGTAGTACCACAACGCTATCTAGTGAGTAAAGTTTGAAGCCAATTGTGTTGTAAGTAATTAAAATTCCTAAAATAAAATAATAACATTCTATAGAGTAGAAATTGTATAACGTATTAACATAAAGTTCAGTTGTTTATTTCAATATGTTAAGTTTTCGTGGACAACGGAACTTGAGAGTAATTCAGAAGCGCTTCCAAAGAGTCTATGGAAAAGGGCGCAAAAATGTCCTTCGCAAAAATGTGTTAATTGCATGCAATAAAGTAATCCCGCACAAATGCATTACGCGAAGAAAAAAGTGAAAAATCGGAAAAGTGTATTTCTGGTGGGACGCAAAAACTCGAGAAGTAGTCAAACTTTCAGATGTGGCCTCTTGGAAAAAGGATTGGCCTTGATGGCGGGAGCTTTCAAAGTATTTCAAAAGTTTTTAAATTGGAGAAGCTGCCCACTTTAGGAGAGCTGAAAACAGCCATCAATTGCTTTTGGTCAGCACAATTGCAGTTATTGTTTTTATTTTTAACCATTCTCTTCCAACGTTTTAATGTCCGACTGCTGGCTATTTGCTGCTTCCCAAACGATGGTAGATTGCTACCTTCCCACTAACCAACACTCGGTAATACACCGCCGTAGTTTTAAACAGTCTTCCATTCTCAAGAATCTTTTCCCAAGAATCATATCACAGATTCAGTTAGAATCTTGAAGTTTTCCTGCCATGGTTCAAATGATTGGTTTCTCAGGGGCTTTTGGGGGAAAGATTTGGGAACGAGTGAAATTACAGTGGAATGCAATCCGACTAGATAATGATGATGTGTTGTGTAAGGCGTGGAATGTTCTTGTTTTATCAAGAAAGGTCCGCAGACATAAGAATCACGTGAATTTTCACTCACGATTCCCTGGAATCACAAATACCAATGACAACTCCAGAGGAACAGAGTCTTAATTCTTGAGTTTCAGTTAGAGAATTTTGGCTATGAATCTTATGAATCTCAGGAATCTTGAGCCTGTGTTAGAAGCAGCGAACCTTTTGGTGTTTTATTTATAAGTCGTCAGAGTTTTTGTATGGCATTTCCTGTACAATTTGCTCTCGTGGCGATCAACTCGAGTCCGAGGCCAACTTGATGGATGAGTTCGTAATTGCTCGAGATTGGAGCACGCCAAATATTTCTATGTTCTACCACTGCTGTTGTTCTTTCGGTAGATTCCAGTGACAAGTTCCAATGTTGAGGGACCTTTACAGAACCCAAAAAATTGACGAAAGAAACTTTCGACTGGTTTTTCCAGCTTCGCTCGCTCTCGAGGTTGTCATTAAAGTTCAAAACGTAATTTGCCTTCTTCTTAATATCCCGACTTTCTTCCCATCTACTTCTCTCCATCTCCTCTCCTCCAGTGGAATCGTATAATCACACGCCTCAATCAAATGATAATCAAGTAGAAAATTCATACCTTGGCACTCGACCGCCAAAAATTAGTTTTAAAAACTTCAAAACAAAATTAATAAACGGATTACAACACTTACGCATAAAACAAGTTAATAATAATGATTGTATTATGTTAGAAAAATTTACTTCCTTACGCCATCTAGCGGCAGCTTTCCAAGCTACGTACAAGCTGGGTGTCAAAATTTTTGGCGGGCTTTTCGAATTTTGGTTTGCTTTTACGTGCTAATTTCTGTAAACTTGTTTTTAAGTGTTTAGAGGCAAAATTAATTATTTTAACGATGAATTAATTTTTTAAGTGCTAGGTAAGATTTCTTGAAAAATTCCAAATATTGATGGATGTCTAATTAGTGTAGCTCTCTTCAACCGTAAGCACTTCGTCCTATTAAGTTTCATGCAGTTCGTTCATTATTGTTAAACTTTTGTCATTTACATTGAAACTACCTCCATGTAGTACGTGCGGTTTTTGACTTTTATTATTCAGTTGATTTGACTAGATCTAGATGAATTAATCGCAATCTGATCAACCTGAATGAATGTGCTTACGTGACGGTAATCATATAGCAGAACTACGAATGCAGCTGTTGTTGATCCGCAACTTTTTCGACAGGTAAATAAATATGCGAGTTGTGATTAAAAATGACTTTTCCTCATTTTTCTCCACGCTTTGAGAAAACTTATTGGTTAAAGTTTCGAGTACGTGTTTTTCTTTGTCACGCAAATCTATTTATTAATTCAGCGTTCCAGCTGCTGGAAGCCTGCAAAACACCAAGGTCTAGGTATAAAGATTCTGAGTTTTACCAACAGTATTTTACCAACAGTATAAAGTCAGATACCATAAGATTTAAATATTTTATTAACATTCGGTACACGTATCATAGAGAACTGAACTTCGATTTCAAGTGAATGTTTGCGAAAAATAAACACCGAGCGATCAATAAACATCCGATTTAGAGTAGACGCTCCATTGGGGTTACAAAGATTGAACATCTTGGATTGTTGTCAATAGTTAAATTTAGCATCCACTCTGTTTGTCGTGGCAAAAATCTTCGTCAGATTCCTCGCAGACATAGTTTACACACTGGAAAAGTCCAAATCCCTTTACGTTGACATGTAACAGATATATATATCGGCTTTAACGAGCATCCGACAACAAACCACTCGCTTCGTTAATCACAACAATTGGATACTAATCAAGATTATGAACCATAAAACGATTATAGATGTAGCTTTGGGATGTATACGTACATTGAAGTTATGAGCTTTAGTAATGACAAGTTTGTAGAAACTTTTATTTAATAGAGGGGGGGGGATTAGGGGTGGAGTACATTCTCAAGAACGAGCGGAGGTCTGCCTCGATCTGAAGAACGAGGTGATGGTCCTCGAGCGCCTCACGCCATCGTCCGTTGAATTCTGTGCGAAATTTCCCGAAGCCTGACGGACGTTTTCGTAAGTGGCCTGCAGGGCATCGGGTCCCAGAGTTGCCCCCAGGGCAGCCCCTGCGGTCCCCTGAATAACGGCAGCGAGTCGCGGTCTGCCCCTGCGGAGCTGCGCGTCCGGAGTCGAAGGGCGAGACGCGAAGCAGCGAAGACCTCGACGAAATTCCTTACGAAATTTTCCTGTAAACCAACAAGAGTCACAGTAGTACAGATTCTGATGTCATTTTTATGATGGGGAGGCCCAAGCAATTCACTAAAGCGCTTTTAAAAAGTTTAGTAGCTGCAATCCATTAGATGATATGAGCCAAGATTCGCTTCTCTTTTGACTTTTGCTGAGAAACAACCTGCTTTTACTACCGGTGCAACAAAATTGCGAACTATAACAGTTAGATTTATTTCGCAGCTTGAACGGAATCCCCCCCCCCAAAAAAAAAAATCCTTAAGATTCAAGAATAATAAGTCGCTCACCACTCATAAAGTTGTAAATGACCGGATTAATGGCGCTGTTGAAATAGCACAACCAGTGAGAGATCAGAGCCACCGCGACTGTAAAATCGTTCTGGGGTATCTTGATGATGTATCTGTGTAAGCAACAGTTACTTTCAAGTTATGAATTCATCTAGGAATCAGTTTATCACCTTAGCAAGTTGATCAAGTGAACAGGGAAATAGCAGACGGTGAAGACGACGACAACGACGACCAGCATCTTGGCAGCCTTGCGCCGGGAGCGTAACTGCATCTCCACCGCAGAGTTGTAATTGATACACACGCCACTTTTGTTGAGTGGAATCAGCGATACTACAGCAAAACTAACACACTTCAGCAGTCTGTCTAACTTAACCTAACCTAACATCAATCTAACCTGAGGTTTGTCTGTCGTCCAGGGGGTCCGTTGTCCGCCGTCTAGTGAAAACAACTTGTCCCGACCTCCACAAGACCCGGATGATGTGATAGTACGTCAGAGACATAAAAAGGAGCGGTAGCGCGTAGAGGAGCGTGAACTTGACTCCTTGATACGCCGCGTCTGCGGTATCGCCCCATGTTGCTACGCACTCGGTTAAGTAAATTGTTCGCACCCGGAGATGAGGGTTCGGTCGCGTGTCCAGGACGACCAGTTCGGGAATATCTAGAAACGAGGTTTAAGTCAGGGATTACTTGGTCAGCATTGATGACGTAATTCGATTGTAAGGATCAAGTCCAGAAATGCTCAGTCTGCGAGTTTTTTTTTCTTTTTCTAAGTTCTTCGACAATTGGGGCCATTATTTCCTAGATCGCTTTTGGAGTCTGCTTTGTTACTAATAAATTAATTGCAGAATTAAGAAAAGTAGACGAGAAATCAAGGATCAATTTTGGAAACATCGTCCACGTTTGCAGGATCTAATTATCTCCGGATCAGATGTCGCGGCTTGTGTGCTTGTTTGTGTAGTCCGTAGTTTAAATAATCGGCTTTGCTTATACGGACAAGAAAATTAAAAGCAAAGCGAGACATGTTACTAGACTAGAATCGATTAATGCTGTTGCTATGGTGACCGAAGTTTTAAGTGATAGATTAATAAATAAATTTAGGCATTACGGAAGCGCGATCGAAGGGAAGCGGCAAAAATGAAGTGTCGTCGAAAGCTTACCAATGAGGAGGGAAATAATCCAGATGACTGCTATGGCACTTTTGGCACGTCCTATAGTAGATTTGAATTTAAGCGGGAAGCATATGGCATACCAACGATCCAGCGAGATGAATGTCAGCGTCAACACGGACACCGAAACAGAAACCGTCTGTACAATAAAGTAAACAGATTTCAACTTATTTTGGTACTTCAGTAAAGACTTCCAAAAACATTGATTTTCAAAACTGGAAAAGAAAGCTAACTGAAAGGGACCTAGACCTTGTAGCATTATCACTAAATCAATTCAGTTTTTCTCTCGTTTCTCCAGCGTTTTCAAAAACAAGCTCAGTGTATCGGAAAGACAACCATCATTCATCTTCTGAAGAAAAAAAGTGTACAAATACTACAGGATATCCTGATGTTTTTCCAAACGGGTTTTCTGGGGCTAAGTTGAGGTTAATTTTTAGTAAAGGGGGTGAGAGGAAGCGACTTGTTTTGTGGGCAAAAGTCTGTTGTTTTTCATCTCAATGGTTTACAGATGATGGCACTGGCATAAAAGGTTGTTCTTGCAGCAGTAGATAATGCCCACTTTGGACTTTTATACCCGCACCCGAAACACACAAGCTCTGTAGCATCAACCTAATACAACTCATATACTAGAAACAACTTTTAGAAGATTCTGCAAAGTTCTGCGTTCCGGGTTGATTTGCAAATGGTCTACCCAGTGGATGGTAATTTGTCTCTGGACGCAGGGACGCAATTGGAAAAACACGAGTTGTTTACTCAGTCAGCTTGCAGATATTGTACTGAGCTAAATGCAAATCAACCTGTCCTTGTATGTTCGGCTCATTGCGATTCCCAAACTCCGCGCAAAACCTTTGTAACAATCGCCAAACCCGGAACTTTCCAAACTGTTCCCTCGGTCCTTTGCTGACCATTAGTTGAACCATTGTATGCGTTTCAATCCCGGACATGATTGAGAATAACATTCAGATTTATATCTATTCCAGGATTACACTTGACTATGTTAAAACAGTAATTCCAGAATAAGTCCGATCTGGCAACACTGTCCAAACGGACTTGAAGTGAACTGTAAACAATCAATGGCTGTTTTCTATGGTATTCTTTCCTCTATTTTGACTAAAGGAGAAATGTTGGTTGAGTGAAAAAAAGCAAATGTTTTGGAAGTTCACGAACATTGAAATAATACATCGATATCCGCCATTTGATTATTTATTCAGTTTTACGGAGAAAACTGCCAGCGCAAATGTTGGAAGCCAATCAAGTGAAACTTATTGAAGGATAAACCATTCCTTATAAGAATTCTCACTATTTTCTGTTTCTTTGAATAACCCACCTTGTGTTATCAGTATTACTAGTCTGTTATCAGTATGTTACAATAGTGCTCTAAAATACCTACTCGAGTCCGTAAGTTCTTCAAAGAGGCGAGAAGAGGTAACCTTCTTCTACCTTTCCAGATATTTAAAGTGTTGTCAGCGGTTATCAAAGATTATCCTAACGTAATCCCGTGGTATGTATCAGATCTGGTGCTTTTTGGTTCTTGTGTACAATGGTTTGTGACCCTAATAAAAAGCCATGCTCTCAGATCATAAAAGACCAACGTTATAAGATTCTTAGGCTAACCCAAATGACGTAGTAATTGTGTGTATTTCTTTTCTCTTACTCGCTCTTTTTTGCTAAAGATTG
The DNA here is from genome assembly GCA_002872375.1 of Eulimnadia texana. Taxonomy (NCBI): domain Eukaryota; kingdom Metazoa; phylum Arthropoda; class Branchiopoda; order Diplostraca; family Limnadiidae; genus Eulimnadia; species Eulimnadia texana. Next base: position 19,253,978 of record NKDA01000001.1, read on the forward strand.
ATTCGCTATAGAGGCACTCAAGACAAGCCATACGGTGGTATATCGTCAAATTCTCAACACTCCTTACATTACATTACTTTAGGATCAGACTCTTTCTTCAGATCTTTGATACACACCACTGACCCCTACTTCACTTCGAACCAGTTGTTACAACCCTTGTACTATATGAAGTAAGAAAGCCAATAAATCAATAGATTTATTGGAAGTAATGGTAATTAAACCTGAATGGCTATGACTTCTTGTGTCGTTTATTTTTATCCCGGGCCAATTTTTCATAGCACGGGACATTTATTGCTTTGCACTGCTTTGACGAATTTTTTACTCCTTGTCCGGAACCTTTTCCGAAATGGCTATTGTGAGCAAAAATATCCATAAAAAGCAAAACTCCAATAACACTTTCGCAACAATACCAAACACTGTCACTGACGAATCGACGACATCAAGTCAGCCACCAGTATAAATACATCTGAAATAAATGAATTTGAAGTATAATCATGTACGTTTTCGGCTGCGTGTAAGGTGATCCTGCCTTTGTTTACTTTCTATCAAGGATCTCTTGTTAGCCTGATAGGAATCTTGATTAAAGGATCTACTTTGTTGACAGAGGATCAACCTGCATCAGTCCAAGTTTTCAGAGATCCCTTGTAAGATTCTCAGTTCCAAGAATTCTTTCTTTGCTTGATGCTCTCCATATGACTCTATTTAGTCGGATATCCATAGTCCTTGACAGCTACAACCGCAGTTTGCACTCGAACATGTTCAAAGGTAACTTGATCCTTCAGGACCCACTACGGTAATTAATCTTATGCTTTAAGCCAATAACATTTAACTTAATTAAAAGTCATCTCTAAGAGGACTGAGCAGAAAGGATAGGTAAGTAGAATCCTGCAGGATCTCCTTATCAGGAATCTTAGAAACGGTATCACGTCACGGTTTCCAAGGTAACAGTAGCTCCTGGTAGCTATTATAACCTTTCAATAGGTTCCGATCGCAAGGTTGCGAGCGCTAAAAACCACAACAGGGATTCAGTTACAACTTCTTTCTTCCTACATTTAACCACAACTAGATCCGTAGGATTGCTGAACGAAGAAATTCTAGGGCTCACTAGGATTTGCTTAGGTCTCTAAGTGCGTCTTATAGGATCAAGCATACTAGGAATTCTAAACAACGGTAACTTTTGATAGTTTGAGAAAAACTGTGATAACACAAGCTGAATGGAAAGAAATTAGGGAAGTTACCAGTGGGAAGTGAGATAGGGCAAAGAATGGGGTAACTTTCCAGCTAAGAGAACACAATGGGGTCTAACTGAAAGTCCAGGGAAAAGGAGATATCCCCGCAAAATATAGGCTTGGTAAAAATATTTCATTTCACGATTTATTGATTAATATTTGGAGATTCGTATAGTATTAGAAAACTAGTTTAAACAAGTAATTTTTTTTCTGAGCGAATCGATACGCCATAAGCAATACCAAATCGATACTGTTGAAGTGGCGGTTACTTGTTAAGTAGTCCGGGTTTCATATAGATTTCTTTTACTGTAAACGTGCGACTCGTTCACTCATTATTGACTCATCTAAGATTCAAGCTTGATATACTTCTGAATGGTACTGATCCATTTGCCATCCATTAGTGGGTCATAATGATTCATTAATGATTTCCAAGATTTATTTTCCGTTTGGCGCGCGAATTAGTTGACTCGTTAACGATACCCGCAGTGCTGCTAAAAGAACCATGCAACTGACTCTGAAGAATTACAGAATCAGCTCATACTGATTCACTTCTGACTCTGTTCCGACTCACTTAGTAAGGTTAGCAAAATGAAACTAACCTGAAAGTAGAGTACGACTTTACAGAGGGTCGATCCCATGAACCAGGTTTCAGTGACGTCCCAGAGGACAGTTGAAGGTAAACAGAGGAGGATGACGAGGAAATCAGCGATGGCCAAGTTGACGATAAACAAATTGGTCACCGTTCGCATGGAATGGTTGCGATAAACGGCGGCACAGACCAACGTGTTCCCAGCCAGTCCCACGCAGAAAACGACAAAATGTAGAGCGATCAGAACCCATTCATAGGGAGCAGGGAAGATGTACTTCTCGATGTCCACCAAATAGTCTTCGTCCGGCAAACAGTCGTCGTCGCTGCAATTCATACTCAAGCCATAGTCACTCCAATTAGTCGAGTCCCAATCCGACTCGACCTGACTCATCCTTCCAGATCAACCTTCTGTAAAATGCCAACAAACAAAAACTTCAGCAACAGATTCACGCTTAAACGAAGTTTGGGGGGCTCGACTGCCGTGTCAGAACAAGCCTTCACTAACACAGACAGCCCGCTTTAAACTTTAAATATTCTGATTACATTATTGAAATATTGATAAACTGAAAAGTTAATACGTGAAGGGTGTTGTTGTGTTGTTGAACGAAATTGCCTTCCACGCGATGTTGTAGCTGTTGTTGTAGATACGAGCCAGAGCTTGCGAAGAAGTTGTTGTCTGTTGCAGAGCTGCCAAGCAACTGTTCGCCCAGGTTTTCACGGAGACTCTTGTGGTTTGTCACGAGGGTCCACAGCTTCCGATAATCCTCCTCATTCTCTACTTACTGTCACCATAGTTATCACTCTGTTATCATCATGCTATCAATGTGTCTTCTGCTATTCCTGGGAGCGTATCTCTTCAAACAAAATTATGTTGTTGCCTTCATAAACTTGAAAAGCTACTTGAGACATTCTACAAAACGGATAAAATGTCTTCCACCGTCTTGACCCGAAGGCGAACCCAATCCCCTGTATCATAAACTTAGTGCATGTTATCAAGTGTTATGATAATATCATCACAACTTAAACATAGGACTTGTTATCAACAATCTGTTTCAGAAAAGGACTCCTAGAAAACTTGAGGAGTCCTAGAGAATCTAGGAGAATTTTCTGGATTGTTTGGCTTTCCGCGAAGAGTAAGTTAGGATCGAGTGGTTCCTATTAGAACCTCGGTCCTGTGCAATAAGGAAAGCCATAGATCAGGTGAAATTGGAACAAGTGTGCCTCGTGCAGTAAACAAATTCCAGTGCAGGGGAATATGGAAAACTTCAACACACGCATTAGTTGTGCCGTATTAGATTTGGCGGCTCATTCCGTGGCGGGTCTGGTGAACAGATTTTTTTTTTTCCGGAAGACTTTGGGAAATTTTGATAAGTGTGAAGCGTGCAGGAAGTCATTTGCGTTCGGATCAATTCATGCGTATCGCTTTCCGGGAATTGTGGAAGAATTTCTACAGTTCCCCAGGCGACTTCCTAGGATTTCTCAGGCGCTTCTCTGAGGATTCCTGAATCTTGGCTCAAGTCCACGAGGGGTTCAGGAGAAACTGTTGGACAAATTTTGGGATTTTTCAGGGGCTTATTTGTTACTTGAGATTTTTTTGTAAGAGTTCTGGGGTAGTCAAGGGCTCATTTGGCACTTGGGAACCCTTCAAAGGTTCTTCTAGGGGCCCCGAAGCCAAGTTTGGGATGCGATAGGGGTATATTTGTTTTTCTTGTGGGGGCTGTGTCAATCTTTCATTGTCTTCGTGAAGACCTTCGTTATCTGTCTGCGTAATTTAAGCTCGAGTGACGTTGTATGAACAAATTGTTACGCACGTAGTAAGCCAGCTTCCCCGGGAGTTCTAGAAAAAAAAAGTATCCTTCATGAAAGTAATGAGCCTTTTGAGTCTCGTTTCACCTTGGCTTCAGCTGTCGTGGTGAGTTGATCTCCTCCAAACGTCAAGTCTTCTTCATAAGATTTCCTGGCGGAACAGTTGACTGCTGCGCAGTAACCGACCAATTTACTCCATAACTTACCTTGAATCCTATTCCATTTTCCCACATCGAATGTCTCTCAACTGAATAATCTGGACGGTATTACTTAAAGCCATATAATAGCATGAACAGGGAAGCAATATTCATTTCACTATGGTTGCCACTGGTGATGAAAGAGTACATCTAACATGATTTCTGCTGTTCGATTTCGTAAATCTTTGAAGAACAACAAAATCATAATGAACCAAAACTTGGTGCTGTACAAAACAGGAATGAATTCGCAAGTCATTTTGCGTGCAATTCGAATTCATCCCTAAAAATAGAGAGATTGAAAAAGAGTAACTTTGGCATGAAGCCTCTGTCATAATGCTTCGCATGAGTTAGAACTTTTCAACCATACGTCTTTGTTAAAAATAAATAAAAATCGCGATAGAAATAACAGTAAAAATAATGGCAAGTAAATTACGAGAAGCTCGCTTTGCCAGAAAGATTTTTCACGGGCAAGATTCGACTGAAGCGAGGTTGGCAAGTCTCTGAATAATCTTACGATAATGAGTGATAACACAGCGACAACCACTGATAACAAAGGCCTGGTTGGAGAGAAAGAAGAAGCTAATGCCAACCCCATGATTTAATCGCATGACAATAGAAGCTTCCAAACAAGTTTCTTTCAATTTGACCGCGTATAAAAAGGGAAAAAAAATCCTCAGTCGTCAGCAAAAGAACTGGAATCAAATCTTCAATTGTAAGTTTTTATCAAATGTAGAAATGGCCCTGTTCAGTGCTATAAACTCGTCATTCTTGTTGGCCAACCTTCTATATTAAATATTGTACTCCATATATATGGCAAACCCACAAAGAATGCCTGCCAAGAATAGGGGGGTGTCATCAGTCAGCAATTTTGGGATTGCATACTAAACACTGAGTACATTGCGGGCAATAATCGATAATACATTCTATTACCCCACTAGGAATGAATCGCGACAAGTACTAATTGTTTCACAAATCACATTATTACACGAAATACTCCGTTAAATTTTCCATTTTTAATATATTACCGAAATTGTAGTTCACGGATTAAGTGTTTAAAATTTCCCGGTTCTGTGTAAGCTTCTCAATCTTGTCACTAGATGGCATTAGTAATGACCCACGTGGCATAGCTTGTTTTGCTTTAAATTCTGTTTTTCTCTTAAGGAACGTACAAGAGAGCCACATTATGATAATCAGACCAATTTTGAGCTAGAAGGAATATTTGCTTATGGCTAGATATCATTTCAATGCCGACAAATGATGAGACATTACCATGAAAATGGTCAAAAGTTTTCCCAACATCAGTTCTTTATCGTACATGTAAAAGTTAAAGAAGAGAAAGTAATTATTCAAGCCAAAGAACTACAGCAGAACTGCTTCTGTTCGTAGTCGTTCAATATCAGTTTTGGCCATAATTTATTGCAGTGTTATGGTTGTTGTTCTCCACATAGAGGTATTGTAGCGAACACAAGAGGTGACATATACAACGACGCCCAACTGCAATGTTTACTTTAGTACACAAAGCGTCATGGTATTGAACAAACTGAAATTCCACCGCTTATATATTGCACAAATTATTTTGTAAAATAATGACTTATTATAGTTGGAAGTTTACAATGATTGGTTGAGTATTGGAATCGGTCGATGTGCTGGAATGTATTCGTTGAATACAGCAGGAATGTTAGTGTCTTCACAGTTCTTCAATAATCTGTTTCATAAAGCAAGATTACTTAAGTGAATCAGTGTAAAACTGGAAGTATATACTTGGATGAGGTTATCGATTCCAGTGAGATAGCCTTCTTCGTGGTTTCCCAATATCCAGGGGCTGCGGTGAGTTATACTGATACCTTGCGGTAGCGCTACCGTTTTGGCAAAGTCAATAATCCAAGCCCCTACTTGGTTGTGGTCGTAAACGATAAGTATGCTACTTCCCACGACCTGCAATATTGAATCAATACATACCATCTCCTCAATAACCGAATATAAATTCCACGTATACCTCGTGATTTTGAAAGAATGGTGAAATCTCCAAGATTTTTCTAATGTAGTGAAGTCTTTGAAGCAACTGGTCTTTTGCCCAAGCATTTCGACTTAGGAAGAGTTCGAGTGTCGACTTGACGTCGTCCCGATCTCGAATCATTTTGACGTCTGTCGTCGGTGGGGATCCCTGAAACTGTGTTCAAAAGCGTTTAAGTACAAACTTTCATGATTTCTGAAATCGAGTTTTACCTTAACGGCTTCTATCCGGAAACCTAAGCTGCACGACGAACTCTGATGTTCCCGGAAAGTCATGTATCGAAGCTTAGTGACCGCCTTGATTTCGTGTTCTTCTCGTGTTGGGGCACTGGGATCGATCTTCACCATCTAGCGAGGATTTGAAAACTTTAAGTTAATATATGTTGAAAGGATCAGTTTAAGGGCTAGGGCTTGGTCAGCTTGAACAGGGAAATTGGTATACACACCTTGTCGTATAAATCTAGCCTGGCCGCGGTGTTGCAAACTTCAGACTCGAGAAAAGTTCTGGTTCCCATTTTGATGTCCATTACATTAGGGTCGGTAAACTCGTGAAGGAGGTCCTGCATCTCGATGAACTTCTCGCAGCCGTGGCTGACTTCCCGACAAAATTTGGGGACAATTGCTGCTGCCACGTCTTTCATGAGCTCTTCGTAGACCTGTTTCTCGTCATTATTATTGTTGTTGTTGCCCGGCTGATATTTTTTCCATATGGTTCCTGGCCCTGCTGGCGTGAACGATCCAGGGTGTCCAGACAGTTGAACCCACGAGGAACGGCGATTTCGTAAAAGGACATCACTGGCGGGAACCGTCAAGTCAAGCGCATTCTAGCGGAAAAAGTGGAAACACATTAACTCTCACCTCTTCATACTAATTTCTAGTTATAATAAAATAACAACACTTACAAATGCAAGAACTTGAAGCATCGTCATTTTGTCTTTGCTCTTTTCCTGGCAATCTTTTTCGCTTGGTTGCGAATTTTTTTCAGTTTTCTCCTTTGCTGAATGGTTAGCCGCAGAGGTGATGATTTCCTTTGGTTTTGTGGACCATTTGTGAAACAAGTTGATACTATTGTTGTTTGGACGGCTGTGGGTGCATTCTCTGGTCATCTGAAACGAGAATTGAAAAGAATCTGAATCCATTTTGCAAATCATTTGATCCGGGAGTTGAGCAAAAGAGTCAGTGATCGCGTTACAATCACCCATTATGGTGGTTCAGATACCACCATTAATTTATCAAATGTTTGTCTCGTTTTCCCCCCAGTGACGTCAATGTGACGTCTTTGTTCCAAACCCAAGTATTCGAAAACGGATATATAGGTTATCGGTTCACCGATATCTCGAATCGCCATGCTCTTCTGTCCGTGAAGCCATCTCGTGGATAAACATGGGGAAAAGTTTGAGAAAAGTTTACAGGTTAATGATCATAAATTACCTGTTTTGATTTGAGTTTCCTGAACTGCTCTGCTGCTTTGATAAACAACTGAATCCGCCAAAAGCGGCGGTCGATTTCCATTAAAAACGTCCGATGAAATTTTTCCCACGAGGGCTCTTACTTTCCCACGCTTTACCCTACCAGAATCCTCAATGAAGAAGTTCAAACCCGTTCGCTAGATTCACTCTTCGCAGTTACTAAGCCTCCTAAGTTACTGATTTGTTTCTACGACTCCGTACTGAAGTCACTGAGGTAAGCTGAATAGTAAATTTCTCGTATTTTTTCAAACGGAAACGGATCTTACGCAAAAAAGCGTTTCAAATGACGCACGGCGTTACAAAATTCGCTGTTACGTCGAGTGCAGCGCAGAATGTTATTTTTCTCGCCCTTTTCGCAAAGGAAGGACGATCGATAATGCGTACACGACACGCATCGACTCTGCGCAGTTGTCGGACCAGAACTAAAACTACAAGTGTCTCGACTGGCAGCGGCGGACATGGTTGCATCCAGGTCCACCTGAAAGTCCTCGGGACAAACCTTACCTCCCCCCCCCCCCCCCCCGCCCATTTTCACCGTAAAGTTCACAGAACGCCGTTACCGTAGATTACAGATTACGAAATTCCTGATTCGCTATGAGTTAGTGAAACGAAAATTCCTATTTCTTAGCTTGAATTTTAATTGGTTTCTGAGAAAGGTGCGTCATTAGGGAAAAACAGAGACACGTACAGAGATAAAATGCAGGATTAAAAAAACAGGTTGCTATAGAAACGGTTTGGGATCACGTGACTGTTGACGTCAATAGTGACCTCCAAACAGCTGGATGGCTCTCTTACTTATACAATATTATACAAAAGAAAGAAAAGAGAAAGAGAGGGACTAGAGAGAGATCGTGTGGTAGAGATTTCTATTATAAGATTCTATGATTCCGCAATTCGAGTACCTCGAGACTGAAACTGAGAGAAGAACGATAACGTCTCTGCTGCTCCATTCATACGTCCGTTAGCGATTCAGCAAACGTAAAGAACTAGACTTTAATCCTGTGACTATGGACCTAGCATGTAGGATCTGCGTTATAGTACGCGTGACAGAATTTATTACAGTGCAGAGCAGTGACTTTCTGTTGAATCAGCTGGAGCACCAATGCCTATACGGGGCTATTGTCGAAGTATTGGAACATAAAAAAACGTTGGATAATCTTGTCTGGTATTATCGTATCCCTACTCGTGGCGTTAACGTCTTTTGTTAGAAAAATCTGAAATTTTTTCCTGTTTTGTGGATCAGTGGTGGAGATTTCGAATCAATTAATATTAGCTCAGACGATATGAATAAGGTTTCTAAGCCTGGGATTTGAAGCAGAGTGTATGTTGGGCTTTTATCTTACAATAGATAATTCTCTTATGCATACAAAAGTACACACTAACGTCAGCCACAGCGAATACAGATTATCTATCTTTTTCCAGTTATTAATAGTTCATTCAACACAACATGAAAGCTAATTGCTATAAATAAATGCAAAAACTTTTCCTTGATAAAGCAGTTACAACACTTAGTTCAAATTTTGTCCGATAGATGGTGTATTGTCAATGGAAACATACCTGGACCGGTCCCCTGACCTTGTCCTAGCTTATCCTAAAAGCCCCTGACGACGGCATCATATGGAAGAAATATGGTTTCAATTATGGTAAGTTCAGAGTACTGGAATATCGTAAAGATGATTGCTTTGTGGTAGCAACGCATCAGCGTAAAGCTCAGATCAAGATAAATCGAGTATTCCAATATGGACCGCGTGTGCGGGTCTACGTGTAGTGATAATACAGTGAAATTTCCAGAGGTTATATACTGGATACCTTAAAGCGGTAAACCTCATATTAAACTGTCGCCATGAGAATTCTGTTTGAGAGTAGAGAACTTCAAGGGGACAGCTTACAGATGATCCATCAAACAGGTGAAATTAGGTAATTAAAAACATTCACCAGATGTGTTGGTGACCCACATGCTGTGTGTTGTTGGGGTGTAATGAACGCGGTATAACCCGTATGTGTTGACTGCAGGTGAGATTGCCATCGCCAAGGCGTGATTACTGACCTGCGAAAAGTCAATGAAGCGTGGATATGGCTTTGATCAGACTTTAAAAGCATACAACAATTCTTTCTAACATTCTTGTTAAAGAAAAAGTTGACGAAATTTTCTATCTGAGTAAGTTCTGAAGCGATACTAGGCGACCTGGCAAACTTTTCTTCGAAATAAACGAGAGGTAATTATCAAAGTTTGGACCGAAAGAGAAGTGATTAGAGTATGGAGTTCGCCACGATGGCTTAAAAAAGGCAGTTTTCATCTCACCACTATCTCCCAGGAAGGAGTGGTGTGTAAACTTGTGATTGCTTCCCACTGGGAAGTTTTCGGTTCTAAAATAGACTTGAAAAAAAGTGATGGGCCAAATTTTTTTTTTAAGTTCCCGTAAGCTGCACTGACGTTGGATGTGCAATTTTCTGATCGACATCTGAGACTTTTGAGGATTTATAGTTTGGGGTTAAGTCAGCGACGCGGTTCTGTTCTTTAATACCTAAGAGGATACTGCGGTTTATTGACAACATTTTTCAGTGGGTCCAAAACAAAACTCGCTGGTTCCAAACGAGGGTAATCAGAAAATTTACAACAGATATCCGAAAACCATCAATCCATACTACCATATTCTTAAGGAATGACAAAGTTTACACGAATCCATCCGGACCAAATTTATGGGATCGTCGATATTTGCAGAAGCATTCAAACATGGCGAAGAAAAATGTCCGGATATTACCAACCATGGCCAGAACAAATATATCTCATAATCATAAGCTTCTTGGAACGCCTAGATCAGCTGAGACAAACCAGACGTAAATTCCTACAAATAGTCTAAGTGCTGAATTGAGGTTAGCATTTGGGCAATGTCAACCGGCACTAACTAGTTAGTTAGTCAGCATGGTTACTGAGCAGCAACCAGGTGTCCGCATCTGGATGATGCGTCTCCATTTGCTTTCCAAAAGCAATTATGGCATCACAGCATGAGCCCAAGTGCTTCGTGACGTGCGTCGAGGTTGCACGGTTACACGGGACGTAAGCTGGATGTGAAGGGTTAAAATTATTCTAGGATATCCTAGAGTTAATGATCAGCTGCTCGTCTTTCTCTTAACGGGGGTTCCGATGAACTCTTAGGAAGTTGGGAGCGGAGAGGAAACTTACCGTCACGAGCTTTTAAGCACACATTTGAAGGTATCATACATTCCCATAATCATGAATGTATATTCAGTAACCTTGATTACATATTACAACACAACATTCTTCCTTACCTGCTACATTAGATTACGTTTTCACTTACCTGGAAATTGATGTACGCAATGAAACCACATAATAGAGACAAAAAAGAAAAGGTCAAAAATTAAACTACAGAAAAAACTTTAATAGTATTGCACAGAGACCATGTCTCTATTACCGCTAATGGGAAAAGTTGAATCGAGTTATGTTTTGCGAGCGCTGCAAGAAAAGAGACGTTTGAGTGGAAAGAAGTTTGGTCTCGGGAAAGAGAGAGAGAGAGAAAAAAAAAGTTAAATTGTCCCCAGCTACTCATAACTCGACCCGAAGAATCCTCAGCAATGGCAGGATCGATCTTGGGTATACAGCAAGCGACAACCTAGTGGGAGGTTGGCGGGGGAAGTCTCAGGGAGCAGTGCGTGGGAAGTTGAGATTTACACGTCCGCCCCTGATTCAACTAAAACGGTAACAGCACCAATTTGGATTAGACTAACATCGGAAATTTGTGCCAGACATGTAATTCACCACTCAATATACATAACGCAAATTGTGTTCAGCTCTTAGGAAGCAGTCATTTGTTCTTGGCGTGATCCTTCGACGCAGAGCACACATTTTATGTGACCTAACGATAATGGTGTCATTTTTCCCTTTTATGAATGAAAGATAAAAGGTCAAAGGAAATGGAAAGAAATGCAAACGAGAGATGCCTCGCATTTCGATTTCTGAAGCATGGACGGATACAATCCTTTTGCCTTCTTTCTGAAAAATTTGTTATTGTATTTTTGTAGTACGTTCCCCGTGAAGAAGGTTTGAAAAAGAGTGAAATATCAGACGTGCACGAGGGTTTTCTTTTTCATAATGTGGTTGATGCGTTGGCCCAACTCATCACGGATAAAAGCAGCCACGCTTTAAGAGTGCCAACTTCATGCTCTTCTCGTCTGGCTCACCTTCTTTTCTTACTAATGAAAGACTCTTCATAACTAGATTTCTCTTTCATTCACGCTTCACCCTCGACTAAACCTCGCATTCACCTCCACCAAACCTTACTTACGATATTGCACTCGAATCATTATCCTGTAAAATTCTATATAATTTCCAGTCACATTTATGTTCGTCTTATGAATTCTGGAGAATATAAAGTGTATTTAAAAGACATTCCGTTCATTAGGTATTCCGCCTTGAATAAATAACTTTATTCTTTCAACGAAAAGAGTATTTGGTATTCAGCCACCGGGAGCTGGGCTGGTTGAAATGCACCAAGAAAATTAAATCAGCGTGAATTGGGGAGGCGGAATGCTTGATCCCTTCAGTTGAACATAATAGTAGAGTCTATACATAGAAGCAACTGGAACTACACGCCGTTTAATTCACTAATCCCTTGCAATGCTTCCGTCGTGCGAAATCTCTACTGCAGGAACAAAACCAAGTTTGGTCGTAAGCTTGCCGAGCTTCTCTTGGTGTGCGTCTACATCCTTACTCAAGGTATACGCGGCTTCGCTTCATTAAATGTCATCGTTGACAAGTCCAGTTGCATGCAAGTTACGTCTGGGAACCTGGCAGTATGACACTCCGCTTGAATCTACAACCCAATTTAACATATTTACGGGGGGTCCGTTCTATTACTCTCTATGGGAAGCTCCTCCACACTTGGTCCACTACCACTGCGAAAGTAATAAATACACCTCGCCGAGTGGGGCCAAAAATAAAACGGTAAAAAGAGTGTGGTAAAACGGCCATTTGCCTAACATAAACATGAACAACGTACTAATAGAAAAGGGTGGTACCTCGAGGGACAGACCCTTTTTCCCAAAGCCCTACCTGATTTTACAGTGTCGACAGGGTTCCCGTTTTTTCTCGTGCCCTAGAGCATATGTTCAGTGAAAAAAAGATGGCCGTTACCTGGAAATAAAGCTTTCAACCACAAAATAAACTCAATCTCGTGATCGTGAAAAGATCAAGATAACCTTCGTATGGTGTGAAATGAATACGTGCGACAGACCTTCAGAATAGGTGTGAAACGTTCATTACTTTTTCACCTGGCCAATCTTCGGATCGTAACACGGGAAGCTTTACCCTGAAATGACAATTAGGTAATCAACGGACGTGTAATCTTGCCTAGTCTTTGCCTATCTTTGATCTTGGCTACCGTACATGCAACAGCAAATCCAGTCAGCTTTCTATGTAATGGAGTCTCAGTCTCTAGGATCATATCACAAGCTTACGTATCCTTCTAGTATCATGACGGAAAAAGACCAGGAGATCGCATACCAGCCTGGATGATGCGTTACATGTTTGATGTTTATGTGGTCTTTGTTCCTTTTTTCTTCTCCTGAGCAATATTCAAAGCGGATAATGCATTCACAAAAGAAGTTAATACCTGAAAAGATTTTCTGCCTTGGCTTTAGGTCTGAGTCGTGAGGTTCTGATCCTAAGGTAAAATGATTGGAAAAGGTGACACTGGCCAGGCTTAGTGCCGACAAGAGAAAAGCATAAGACGCCCGACGATTTAATATCAAAGGGCTCGCAACTCCTGTTCGTCTTCCAGAGGATCAGATCTATCACAAGTCATTTATTTGTGGGCAGCGAAGTAATGCGGCGCCGTATTACTTAGTTGCCAAAGACATTTAATCCATTCATTATGTTTGATAATATAATGCGATTCCAGGAAGCCAGTAAGCTTTTGGAAGCTTTCCAGAACCTAGAATATGACAGAAAATTGGTTTCAGCTGACTCTACGGTTCATCAGTTTCCTAAGATGTCGATCCACAAGCGAGGTGTACGATTTCCTGCATCAGTCATCACAAAAAAGCTCTATCCAGCGTATGTATGAAACACTACAGCAATCAGACGGCTCTGTTTCTATAATTCACTTAGAATCGCCCAGTACGAATGGCAAAATAGCACTGACCCCTTTCTCTACTGGCACTTTTCCACAACCCGCAAACAAATGCAAAGGGGGTATAAGTGGACGCAAGCAGAAGTCGTGATCCCTGGATTTATTACATATTCTACGAGACTGGTGCACAATGGAGTAAGATCTTGAGAACTTTTTTAAACGACGACTGGCATTTCTCTTCCGAGTTGTTATACTACGCATACTTAGAAGCCCTACATTTCAGAGAGATATAAACCTGATACTTTTTCATTTTCAGTAAAGGTGGGAGGATTGGCAGCACAAGCTTTCGTCATAAGTTCTCTTACTTAACTCAGAAATTCGTTACCTGGAAACGTGGTACCTACTCCACATAGCTAAGCCCAAAAGTTAGAAATTCTCACGAGTTACCTAAGGAATTTGCTCATGTGTGCAAGCGATGATTTTCGGTCTGGCGAAGCATATCGATACGGTCTAACACAGCCAGTTTCAGCGCTTCGACTAAATGCAGTTTTACCAGTAATGGTGAAGATACAAGTTGACCGGGTACAGATACGACGCATGGATTACACATGCAAAAAGTTTGTTGTGCCATCATCTGCACATGTAGAGTGTTGCAAGCGAGTATGTGGACTTACACTTAGTCGTATAAATGTTATGGTAATGTAAAAAAAAGGCTCCCTCGGGGAGAAGAGCCGGGAAAGAAGGACCTTTCATGGTGGTTGATTGATTCTGCCCAGATTGCGGGAGCCATGCTGTAACCGTAAAAGAGAACGAAAATATGATATTCTATTCATGTTAGAGACGATTCATGCAAACCCAATTTAACTTGTAACAATCTCGGAGTCATCTTGCAAGAGCACATTTATGGTCTTAACAAACTCGTGAGTCGAGCAGACGAAAAAACAACATCTATATTTCAAGTAAACAGCGCTTTGAAAACTAAAGAATGAAACTTGTAATAAAAAAACAACGCTGAAGAAAACAAGCTCACGCTAGTTTAAGATATATAGCCGGTACAAGTGAACGCAAACAAACGACAGTGGATGACAAACACGGCGAGAACACGTAGATTTCGAATTCCTTGATCTCTGGCAGACTAAAGCACGTAAAATACATATCTCAAATGTGTTGCACGGATTCTGGAGGTTTAAATCGCGCCATTGCTTCAAGATGAAGTACCGCAGTACACAGGATGCTCTCCGGTTAATTGGTACATCGTTTGCCTAACTAGCTGCTTGTACTGCGTCCAAGCCTGAAGGGAAACAATGACTAAAAATGACTGAGCCGTGTTGATTGGGATCTGCGCTTGGAAGCAGCAAGTACGTCTTAAAGACTCGAATAAAACAACATGAAAAAGGATTTAGCTTCTGTTTGCTTCTGGCGACATCCATTTGGCCAGGAAGACCATCAAAGAAAGTCGAGACGGTGTACATTTGCATTCGCAAACGCTGGGTATACATGCAAGTGTCTGGTCAACAAGACCTTTTGTTTATGTAGCGTCGCACTTCTCCGGATCCTCTATGTAAAGACAACACAATTAATTCAGCAAACTCATCAACCATTGCTTTCGACGGTTTTCTAGGAGAGACAATCAATAAGTTGAAATTAACTTCTTGGGCTTTTATACTCTTTTTCTACCCACTTTTGCGCTGTAATGCAGTAGCATGCAAATCTACCATTTTTCTTTGTTATTGCCGGTTCTTACGACTCAGGCGGGGGACTCATCAGGTGACGGCAATACCTCGCAAGCATGCCAATGAGTGTCAACATCCGAGAGAGAGAAAGAGAGAGAGAGAGCAACTTGTGCTGCGTCTCAAAGAAATGAAACTTCTTTGTTATTCAGCGCCTGTTGTACGACAACTTTGTACATTTCTGCAAAAGACACAAAACGACTCAAAGGGCCCGGAAAAAAATTAACGTGCCACAGAGCAGAATAAAGAAATCTATTCCTTGTATTCTCTCCCTGTAGGTGTTCGTTATGGACGTTGGTGCAGAAAATATACGTGTTCATGGTATCCGGCTGTTGCCATGCTACTACATACACCTTAGCTCGCCATTTGGTACATTCAACAACACCATTGTGCGCTTTACTTTCGTCCCAGCCCCTGATATGTATTTCTCTAAAGCTCCTGCTTGCGTGAATACAGAAGGATCAACATATGTTTTGAATCCCCCCTTCCAGCCTGAAAGTTCACTGGCAATGAAGGGTGCGTTACACGGGAGTCCGACTGGCCGAGCGACGGCGAAAGTCAAATCGGTTTGAATTGGAAAGACCTGACGCTTGACTGCCGCGTCGTGCCTCAGGCTATGAATTTGGCTTTTGACGGGTGACTTTGCGGCTTTGACTGGTCCGTGTATCGCACCCGTGAATGAGAATGTAAGTGCATATTTGTCGAGGGGAATGGGGGATATTGTCTACGGAAGCAACGGACCAGTTGTGCTGCACAGCGTTTCATAATGGACAAACACGTAAAAGTTGAAGTCATTAACACTGACGACGATAAGCGACTATTGGCAAAACATTGATCTTGGAAAGTAGCCCACGTCTAAAGTATGCATTAGCACTAAAGTGGAATGAACTCGGTGGCGCATGCTTCCTATACTTGTAACAAAATCACGGTACTGTTATACTTAATTTGTCTTCATTGTCACAAAAATCTGAATTTAGAACCTTCCGAGTAGCGCAGAAACATTCTTAACTAATCAAAGTATTCTTGATTACATGCACGTTATTGTGTTACGTTGACTTAGCAGAGTGTGGATTGTCACCTGAATAGAACCCAATAAGAACAAGAACACGTTATCTTCAGATTCGTGGTATGTGTTGCGCATGCTTGAGGTAGAGTCAGACAAATCTCCCTCTTTGCTACTGGCGACGTCCATGAGGGGTTTCATAGAAAGATCAGCGGAAAGGCAGTAGGACATCTCAGTATGAATTAGAAAGCGGCAAGCTCAGTACTACACTTGTCTCTCTGTATACGGGCCTGACACTCGCAAGTCAAAATGAGCCTGCTGACCAATTTAACATCCGAGTTACTGACTAACAACATGACGCTATCAGAAATATACAACTTCACTCGGATGGCATCGGGTGGAGACGGTGGAGGAAGAGGATCCGCCTCGGGAGGTATTGCTACCGAACTGAGCTACTGTGGAGAAGGTATGGCATCGTTCCGGCAGTCTTACCGACAGGTGCATGGCTATTTGAGTATAATAGTGTGCGTGTTCGGTGTGATAGCCAACAGTTTGAATATAGCTGTTCTGACGCGTCGGGACATGATCTCACCCACCAACGCCATCCTCACGGGACTGGCGTTCGCCGACATCTTAGTCATGATCGAATACATCCCCTTTACGGTGCACATGTATCTCCTTCAGAAGCGATCCTTACGCGATATGTACACATATGGATGGGCCGTCTTCGTCTTGATCCACTCTCATGTGACCCAAGTATTTCATACAATATCAATATGGCTGACAGTTACTTTGGCTGTATGGCGCTACTTGGCTGTGGCTTATCCATCAAACAATCGCAACTGGTGTAGCCTGGAACGAGCCATCGCCGCCATCTTGAGTGGCTATGTTTGTTCTCCAGTCCTCTGCATCCCATCCTACTTGATGTTCTCCATTAAGGAGCGACTCCAGCTCAACAAAGTCACTGGGGCTGAAGAAGTCATCTATCTAGTGGTGACCAGCGACCTGGCTAAAGCCAACAACCGCCTTCTGGTGAACATCAGCTTCTGGACTTACGGTGTCGTCATCAAGATCATTCCCTGTGTCATACTCACCATCCTCAGCATTCAGCTGATCAAGGCTCTTATGGAGGCGAAGAAACGCAAGAAGAAGCTGAAAAATCGCAATCAAAAGAAAACTGCCTCGGCCAACGGCAACGGCGACGAGGGACGCCAAACGGACCGGACAACGCGAATGCTTTTGGCCGTACTCTTTCTTTTCCTTATCACCGAGTTTCCGCAAGGGATTCTCGGTCTCCTCAGCTGTATCCTCGGCAACGATTTCTTTGTCAACTGCTATTCCAACCTGGGTGAAATTATGGATATCTTGGCTCTGATTAACAGTGCCATTAATTTCATCTTGTACTGTTCAATGAGTCGGCAGTTCCGGCTCACCTTCAGCAGGTTGTTCAAACCGAGGATGCTGGATTCACGGAACGCGGAAAACGATTCCAGTAATGCACACCAGCTTCGTCATCATCTTTGACAGGCACATACCAAAATCACTGCACTTAACGACGTTAAATGCACTTCGATGATTCCCAACGATGCCGATCATTAAGCAAAAAACACTCAACGGTCCTGGATAGGGGAAAATGACTATGTATGTAAAGGCTACTGTAAAAACTAACGAAAATAATATTGTGATGAAATGACTGGAAACTGAGCGCATCCAAATTTTGGTCAGAATGTTTGAAAAACAGTTAAAGGTCATAGTTTAAGCGGACATCTCAATTCTTTAATCCCCAATGTCTTCTTATTTTCTCTCCAGGATTTTGAGGATCTAATTGATTTTTCCAGAAATCATTGTATCGATCCATGTATCCCTTACTGTAAGTATAGTTCATTAAAGTACTTTTCTTGAGTGTTTCTTTTCGTTCTACATGTCAATGTCTAAACTGCCACTGAATAAACTTACTATAGACATTACGAGGGGTCATTAATTGACCGTTGCTTGTTAACAGAACGTAAGGCATTGGTTTTCTTCAGAAAGTAATCTAGTATTAATGATCCATTTCGAGTGTGCGATTATTCACCTGAAGGCTTTCTAGCGAGAACATACAGTGCAGCTCTCACGAAACAGAACATGTTTGCCACAAGGGACCATTTTCTCGGTTTCTTGTCCGCGAAATCGAGGGGATTCACATCTCCGTCCTCACTAGCGAACCCGTGACTCATCACCAGGCCACGTGATGTTCGGGAGATCTAATCAGGGGGACCAGGATTAAAAAAAACAATAGTTTAGGTGACCGTGGCGCTCTCCAAAATGAGTTGGTGAAGGTTCCCTGAATTGATTCGAGCATTAATTGGTACGGTACACATGGTGGCGAGGTAGCAAATTCTTTGCCAAGTCCTTTGTGGTAAATTTCCTTCCGTTTGATGTGCTCCTTTGGCATTGTGTAAAAAAAGTTTGGGAAAAAAGAGAGTCGAGACACGGAAAGAGAGGAGACAAACAGGGGTTTAAATCTAAACGTTCTGTCTTTCCTTTTTTCTTCTCCATTTGCTCTACGTAGCTCTCAAAGCGGATTAAATCCTGCGAACCACTTGAGAAATGCGAAAAAGTGGGGTCTAAAAGATAACCCCTGATAACAGTTGACTAAGACGTCTGAGAACGCAAAACCTTTTGGTGCTGAGAGATTGCAGTTTACATGCGTAGTTTGAAAGTTTGTGACGAGGCCCCCTGGTGAGACTTGGTCTTATGAACAAGGGAGCTGCTAATTGGGCTCTTTAACAAGCATCAACAACAAAGTTTGACATACTTCCGACGACTTGAACGGCTTAAGAAAGTTGATCAAGTTTACATAGCAAATCACACGACTCGACAAAATCCCCCTCCAAACGCTTCACGGCTCGCTCCAAGTCGTAAAGTCTTATTAACTGGCTCACTTACGAAGACTTGAGTTAGTAGCCGCAATCTGAAATCAATTCTGGGTTATTGGACAATTCTGCAACTACCAAAGGCTCGGCTATGAAGCTGGCAGAAGTGTTTGTTTCCCGAGGCAGGGATAGACGCAGAGAAAAGCAATTTAGTTGTACACTGCCTTCCAAAGACAGAATAAATAAAGAAAAATCGCTCAGTTTTCTGCACATGACGTCTCTTATCATCACCAACAGTCGGATGCCATCATTTCACGTCCCATTCATTTGTTTCCCTTTGCATCGTTCTTCCCGACATAACCTTTCCCTATATTACACAATACGTCAAGTGACCCCCTATCCCGCTCATTTATTTCGTCTAATTATTCATTCAGTTCATCACTTACCCCTTTGTCTAATGAAACGAAGGCCGTGTGACTTGCAAGTTCTCTCCAAGTCACACAGAAAACTTCAACTGAGCTTCATAAACTTGAATAGAAATGAAAAACAGACGAAAGGGACTTCTGAAATGTTCAAATAAGCCGATTACAGAGCCGATAGAAGCTCGAAAGTTTCTTTCCACTTCTACTTGGGAAAAATAGCTGGGGGAAAAAATGAGTTCTCGTACATCTGAAGTCAAAACTTGGGAAAATGTATCTACCCAACTTCAAAAACTTGAAAAACTGTTCTGTGGGGAAAAGCTGAAAAAAAACTAAACGTATGAAACCAGCCACCAGAAAAGCGGCGTGTCTTCTTCAATCTGCCTTTCGTCGCGAGTCCATTTGTCAACTTTCCGGCAAACTGAACAAAACAGCCACAAAGAAAATGAAAAACTCTAATGGCCACGTAAAGCAGTGAAACATTTTACCTTTGTCCATAAAAAAAAAAAATCGAAAAACGTCCTTTTACGACTGTAATTCTTCGCACTAAGGATTTTACTACTGCTGCCAATTGCATAGGTTCTGCGGCAATAAAAACAGGGCCCTTAAAACGTGAAAATACTCCAAATAACAGTCTGCGTTTCTTTTATATTGCTTCACACACTCATGAATATTATTTTCTGTCCTCTTCGAACCGAAACACACGAGCAGTTTTGCTAGGAAAATCAGTAAAAAGTTGGTCGTTTTCTATCGCTCAAATAATTTAAGGGGACTCAGAACATTGGGCCCTGTGCATTACACAAATTGAGAAAAAATGTAAAAAAAGACCAAGTCAATAGCTCTTTGAAATATTGAAGAAAAAGATTAAAAAAATTTGTTCTGGGAAAAACATTGGCTAGAGTACTAAACGAAAGTTAAGTGAAAAATACAATTTTTTT
Source organism: Eulimnadia texana (assembly GCA_002872375.1). NCBI lineage: Eukaryota > Metazoa > Arthropoda > Branchiopoda > Diplostraca > Limnadiidae > Eulimnadia > Eulimnadia texana. The sequence goes on from NKDA01000001.1 coordinate 19,274,315, forward strand.
ACATTTGACATCGTAAAGATCTATGTAATTAAATTATATATCATTTTATTATAAGAATAAGTTATTAAAATTAGTTGATGAAGAACTGGCAACGTAGAGTACAGCAACAGGAAAACGTGACGGAAATGGGCGCCATTTTGAAAACGTTAAAACAGGGAACTTCCATACGTGTTTTCTCCATTAACTGATTTAATACAAAAGAATATTCTGAAATTTTTGGTAAATTTTATAATTGAAATCTTTAGAAGTAGTATGTGTCGTCGTTCAACGAAGTCTTCCCGACAAGTCGCGGGGTCGTTCCTCGGGATGAGCTTTGGTGGGACACCTCATTACTTCCAGTATTCTTAGCGCGTAGAATGAAGATTGAATTTCAGTCATTAATCAAAAGTCTAGCCTCATTACCTGATTCTATGCAAAATAATAATTTAAAATCTTTTATTCGATGCTCCAACGCTCTATTACGTTTCTTCGTTCCCGAAACGAGGCACAGAACACTCCTCGAGATCTGGGTTCTCGAGACTCGTTAACATTTTCAAACAGCCATTCATGAAAATAAATTGTTCGAGACTCAGGTTTCAAACTAAATTTGCATATTGAATGATCAATGTACACATAACTAAATCTGCTCAGCGACAAAGTTAGACTCGTCGAAGAAACGGGAACGAGCGAGCGAACGATATCAGCCGAGTACTGAAGTAGTCTTATTTATTCTCAGGTCTCATGGAGAAATGATTAATGAATCTGGTAGATCACGAACCATTCTTAATCGCTTGCTTTCATCCCGAGGATTCATGAATCCTGGCTCGGGAACGAATCCTCAGCTCAGCGGGAACGGGGAAAACATTTTTTTCCTCGACAAATTAGATTAACCGGGGAATTCATTCAGCTGCACTTCAAACCAATGCACTAATGGGGCCCCGTTTCTTTTGCTGGGCAAACGTGAATTCCTCGTTCGGGATCAATACACATCACAGTATCCCGATAACTCGATCTCAGCTTTCTCCAGAACGTCAAAACGACGGTGCCTTTCGGGGTGCCTTTTCGCTACTTTGAACGGCTACTGTGAAGAAAAAGGAACCGGTGAAACATTCGCAAATGGCACGTTTATTACAATATTTCAAATTGATCTATCAAGTGAGACAACACTGAAATGCGAAATAAGAAAGCTTTTCGTGATAAAACAGAAAAAGATACGCAGTTTTTCGTAAGTGAGAGAAATATCAGTGAAAAACGGGTACAATTTCCAGGGAATAGCACACAATATACTTCACTTAATACCACGGGAAACAACAGAAAAGCGGGGAAAAACCATTAAAAATTAAATTTTCTTTCACAGATTTAATAACTTTCACTCTGAACTCTGAAAAGTGTTGAAAACTTCACCTCTCGTTTCCTTTTTTTTTCAACTCCATTCAACTTTAATACTTGGGTGAATCTGTTTAAAACTGCTGATATGTCAACTTGGCCTCCCAGATATGCTTTCATTGATTTTATTTTATATAAAAAAGGCACTCAACAGAATAAAATCTGAAAAGAGAAAACGGAAGAGCTGCTGAGTTCATTCATTCATTCATTCACTCACTGATTCATTCGCTCATTCATTGGGGCTGCTGGTTTCCCTATAAATTCAAATAACACTTAATACAGAACTGAATTAGTGAACTGAGACTTCTTTACGTGTGGAGGCAACGCGGTGTAGGGTACCATGGGTGGAGGGGGTCCTAAATGATGTGTGGGTCCCATTTTGGAGAGGGAATCGTCGCCCTTGTCTTCCTCACGTCGTTTCAAACAGGCCGCCTTGGGATTCAGGTTCCTCTCTGCTCAGCCAATCGGATCATTGTCTTTCAACATTCATCTAATAAAACGTAAAATATATCAGTTCACCTCTGACTTGCTGTTCTAGCTGCATAATGACTTCGACAGCCATGTTGAGGATGCCTAGTTTGGTTTGTGGCTTGTCCGATTTCAGGTGCTGCATACACATGCGGCCCAGCTCTTTGAGCGCCTCGTTGATATCACGAATGCGGATCCTTCGCAATTGATGAAAATTTTACATTAGTTAATTATAATTAATTGTCATTAAATCGTGAAGTTTACCTTTCCCGCGCGTTGTTGGCTTGTCTGCGTTCCTTCTCTCGCACTACCTTCACTTCGGGATTGTCGTCTTCGTCCACGCTGAACGGGGAAAAAATTGGGAAAAAAATAAATGAATTAATTCGCATATTCGCATTTGCATATGATGATGACAGAAGACAAGGAATTATATGTAAAACGAATTACGATGATATAATTTTTTCTATAAATTTCACGAAATCAGAAAATGGGATGGATTTACTAAAATAATGTAGGAGACAAAGAAAATTTATTTCAGTATAAAATGAACAATAATAATCAACTTAGTAAATCCTCAAATTAGTTTGAATAACACTAAGACTGCGACAAAATTTTTTTCTGACAGTATGAAATCTTAATTATTTACTAATTAATTCTAGAACTCAAATTGCAATTAAACTGAATATGACCATGACAGCAAGAACTCAAACAAAGAGCAGGCGGATGTAAGATACTCACTACCTCCGCCGTTTGGACCCTTTGGTGGAGGAGGTGGGCGTGTTGGACCCTCCGCTGGCCCCGCCCATGCCCAGCGAAGAGCCACGCCCGTCCAGTCTCGAGTCGCTGCTGTCGGGGGCTTCCTTCCGTTTTTCTATTCAACAAAAATCACAAATTAGTTGAATTAATTCAAATAACAATTCTAAAATAAGATGAGCGCGTACAGATATAGTTATTAGGTATTAATATAAAGAAATTGAATATTCGAAAACTGAATTACGATATTATTGGTCAATTACTTTACTGTAGTTAAATTCACGTGTTTGAATAAGATGCTCGAAACCGACGAAGAAAAATTTTAATTTCAATTGTATAATTATTGATAAAGATGAAATATTTAGATATAATGAATCGATTTAAATTAAATTAAATGAATTACTGGGATTCAAGGCAACGTCCGGGCTGTGGAGTGATCCCAGCCCGCTGTAAGCTGATTGGTGGGAAGTGCTGCTGCTCACCGCGTTCTGTAAAATATATTAAAATTCATTGAAACAAAGAAAATATATATAATAAATAAGACTGTGATACTGAATATATTTTAATTTAAACCTGTGAATTTCTTTTCAGTACAAGATTGATGGAAATAACTTTAATAAAGTAACTATTCAGTTAAACTATATTTTAACACTAAATAATTTTATTTAAATTTTAACTTTTTCCTCCTTGATTTGCTTTAATAATTAAAAAAAGGACAAAATCTTAAATGTTACTATTACGTATTATCAGGTTACACAATTAAATTATTTTAATTGATTTATACAAGGCTGCCTTATAAATTGCGCCACCCAGCGCCCTCGAGTCGATGTACTAAAAATATTTCTACTACGTAAATAATACAAGCAATTATATTTACTATATAAATATAGATACATGGCGTTCAGTTATACACTGTAATCATTATGATATAATTTTATATTATGTGGAAGATAAATCTACTATTCTTTACCATATGCGAGTCGGAAGAATGACACGGGGGCAAAACGGCGGCGGAATGTTGAAGTGGAGGAGCGGGAGTGGGATTTAGTTCCGCATGATTCCGCAGGATGTTGATGGCGTCGTCCAATCGCTCTTCGATCCTGTTACCCTGCATCAATCACATCCAATCAAAATTTCGCTTCAACATTCAAACCGACCAATCAGAGTAAATCTGATTTTTTTTTAATTACCATCTGCAGACTGCGGTCCGCGTAGTGGGACGTGGCCGAATTAGAGGGAAGGAGCGGGTGGGCGGTCCACTCGTTCTGATTGGCTGACGACGTCAGAGGGGGCGGAGACGAGATGGGCGTTCCCGATTGGTCGGCCGAGTAGATCTGTGAAACCAATCACACAAATAGTTAATAAATAATTGCAAACATAGCAAAATTGATTAAATAATTGACTTATACTATAATTAATGTAATACATTATACATTTATCAACTCCGAACTTAACATATTTTAAATATTTACAGAAGCTAAAGCTTTTCCCAGGGTATCTCCGGTTGGTCCGTTCAGGGGCGGGGCTGAAGTTAAGTTAGGGGCGTGGCTGTAGAGCGAGGCTGCTGCCATTGGTCCGAGAGTGTTGGGGCTGGCGCTTCCGGTCGTGGCTACCCCCACACTACTTCCGGTTCCGGACCGGAAGGAAGACATGGGCGGAAGAACGGTTCCCAGCAGCGGATTCGGTTCCGGTCCCGTGACGTAACTGGATAAATCGTGAACCGCACCGCCAGTGGCCATTCCGCCTGGACCTTTAAAAAAAAATTATTTTTATTATTAATTTCATAATTTCTCTATTGAAATAAATAATATACCCTGGGGGTAAGGGACGCTGGTTCCACACTGCGACCAAGGGTCCGCACTCGGAGCTGCTCCTCCACCTGCTCAAATATTAATATATTAACAAAATAGTGATATCAATGAAAATTAAATAATCGAGAACCGTAAAAAATAACTGCACTTATCTGTAAATACAATTTTCAATATTCTTAATTATTTGCCAATTTCAGTATCAGGTTAAAAAAAAAAAAGGGAAGCCAAGAAATTTGACAGTCTTCTGGCATTTAGTTCAAAGATTTACCGCGAGATGGCGTGGTTACAGAAAAAAAATCAAATTAAGTCTGAATACTTCAGGGATAACTTACGCTTTGTTAATTTAACTCTATTTATTCAAACATGATTTTATATGTTTTCCCGTTGAAAATAAATTGTCAAGAAATACAAACAAATATAAAAAAAAATGAAAAAAAACAGTAAAAATAAACGGCGGGAGCCGAAGGGACCACCCGGGACGAACACAATCACAGGCTCGTTATGGCAAAAACGTCATTCAATTTTCGGAATTTATTTTCAATAATAAAAATATAACATAAAATAATTACAATACGTGTAATGTTAATATTCGATTTTACATGTATATATATTTAAATATAGTTACCCATATAGTAAGATTCGCTGTTGTGGGACGAGAATCTTGGAGAAGAATCTTGCGGGAATTCGTCACATCCAAACTTTAAAAAAACAAAGAAGAAACATAAAAATTTATTACTGAAATATGAAAATTAATATGAACTAGTTTTTTTTTAAACAATTAGACTAGCGCCATCTGTTGGCGGTTGATGAAAGCTGCGCTTAATGGGCCGTTGCACAAAACAAGCAAACTCATTTCAGTCCCTCGTCTAAAAATAATCAAATTTCATTTAGAACCCCCGAAAGAGTTAGACAGAAAAAAAAACAGAACCCTTTCTTAAGAAACAGGACCCTAGTTTAAAAAGCAAAAATCAGACCCCTAAGTTTTTTTTCCCCAAACGCAGACTTACTGTCATGGGAAGGCTGCTTGGGAAATTCGGGACTGGGGACGGAGTGGCGGGACTTGGTGTCGGGGCTGGGGTCAGGACGGGACTGGGACTGAGCCCCAGCGTCGGGGACGTGGGATTCCTTCCCCAGTGCGGGTTTCTGCGTCGTGCGATAACTTCTCGATTTCCCGCGTAATGAGAAAAATCTCCCCACGATTCCGCCATGGCTACTGGTTGATGAAACGAATTTCTCTGGACGCTGATTGGGTCGCTAGTGTACTGTGTGCAGTTTTCAGAAAGTCCTGGCATTTGTGTATCGATATTCCAAATCGATTCAAGTGATCGATTATTTACATGGATTGTTAATCGATTATTTCACGAATCACTTTTTCGATTAATAGCAGGCGAACAAGAGACGATCTACTCACGACGGAAGCTGAGCAACAAATGACCAGACCAAAACGGAGGGGGGCGAATCAGGGGGACGAGGCCCATCCCCCTCTTCTCTCATTGGTCACCCACCGCCTCCTCTCTACTCTCATTGGGCAGAATTCTGCAAGCTCCACCCACATTCTTCGTAAAGAGGCGGAGACTCGCGAAATCTTCTCCAATCGCGAAAAATCTTTTAATTAAAATGAAAATTTTTAAATCTATCTGGCGGGAAAATTGTAAAAAATTTTTCTTCTCATTTAATTTGAGACTCGAGAAAAATTTTAGGACCTCCAGGGGTTTTGGGAAATAGGACCCCACCCAGTTTGGCACCAGGCTGTCTGCCAGTTTTACCTGCAGGAAAACCCTAAAGAATTTTGGGATTTTTTTTCCCCTTCTTTTTCCCACACAGCTTCAGTTTGGGAAATTTCCCCCGCAGCTAAAACACTGGGGTCACAGAAACCTTTTAAAACTTTCATCACGAGAAAACAACAGAAATAAAGAAAAGAATAGCTCTTTGAATAATAATAAGATAACATTAATTAGCAATAATAATAATAATAATAATAATACTTGACGATAAGAGTAACCATCCAGGTTTAAAAGGACTGCGTACCGCTCTATAGCGGACACCTACATTAAATCAATTTTTCAGTATTTGAAAATTTTCTTGACACCAAGAGATTTCTTAAATTTTTTCTGATTTTTTCAAGTATTCAACGAGTAGGATTTCTGTACAGGTGTATTTGATCCGCGCGTCCGTAGTAGAGAGTGGCGTTTGCAAACGGGGCAAGCGCTTGGTGAAGGTGGGCAAGTGGGCCGCACACGCAAAGGGGTCGGATCGCAAGGTTTGGCTCAGGCGCCCGCAGGCTGAGCAATGTTTCCACTTTGCAGGGAAATTCCCTGGCCAAAGGGGGGAAATGCTGTCTGAAAAGGGAAAAGTAAAAGAACAGGGAAAAGGGGGAAGCCCAGTAATCCAGCCTATATTCTGGCATGGAGGGGAAACTGAAAGGGGAAACATAGTATTCGACTAAAAAGGAAAAATAAGGGAAGAGGGGAAAAAGGGGAAACACTGTATCCGACTCTGACTGTGGCTATTTCGGATGCTGACCTCAGGCTCTCTCTCTCTCTCTCTCTCTCTCTCTCTGTCCCTCACATTTTTCATCCTACTTCTATCTTTCTTTCATCCTACTTCTCTCTCTTCTCTACTTTCTTTCATCTCTCTTTGTCTTCTCTACTTTCATCCTATTTCTACTACTTTCATTCTACTTTCTTCCTGTTTCCCTTTCTACTTTCTTTCATCCTACTTCTCTCTCTTCTCTTCTTTCTTTCATCTCTCATTCTACTTCTCTCTTCCTTCTTTCATCCAACTTCTCTCTTTTCTCTACTTTCTTTCATCTCTCTTTGTCTTCTCTACTTTCATCCTATTTCTACTACTTTCATTCTACTTTCTTCCTGTTTCCCTTTGTACTTTCTTTCAGCCTGTTTCTCTCTCCACTTTCTTTCATCCTACTTCTCTTCTCTCTCTTTTCTTCCATCTCTCTTCTCTCTTTCATCCTGTTTCTCGCTCTTCTCTACTTTCTTTCATCTCTCTTTCTCTTCTTTTTACTTTTTTCATTCTACCTCTCTCTTAATTCTTTCATCCTCTTCTCTCTCTTCTCTTCTCTCTTCTCTACTTTCTTTCATCTCTCTTTCTCTTCTCTCTCCTTTCTTTCATCCTATTTCTCTCTCTTCTCTACCTTCATCCTATTTCTACTACTTTCATTCTACTTTCTTCCTGTTTCTCTGTCTACTTTCTTTCATCCTATTTCTCTCTCTTCTCTACTTTCATCCTACTTCTCTCTCTTCCCTACTTTCTTTCATCTCTCTTCCTCTTTTCTCTACTTTCGTTCATCTCTCTCCTTCTCTTCTCTACTTTCATCCTACTTCTCTCTCTTCTCTACTTTCGTTCATCTCTCTCTTCCTCTTTTCTCTACTTTCTTTCATCCTATTTCTCTCTCTTCTCTACTTTCATCATACTTCTCTCTCTTCTTTTCTTCGCTAATTTCATAACTGCCAAAAGCCCCTTTGAATCAAAAGGCAATTCAAAACCGCGCCACAGATCCGATTGCACAAGCCACGGACCAATAGAAAAATTCAGAAAAAAAAAATTCCCATCAATAGGAAAATTTCCCCTACAAAAACCTCCAATTCCGGAAGTTCCCTCCCACCCACTTTCTTCCAATTTCTTCCCCAAAAATTTCCCAAAGCATCAAGTTTCCCATTCACAATTTTTCCCCACAAAGAAACGTTTCCCCAACGTTTTTTCCCACTTGGGAAAAAGTCATTTTTTTCCCAAGAAAGCAGGAAAAGCTTTTCGCTCATTTTCATTAATCTCATCTAATCCCATTTCCCGTTACAAGTACTTTTCCCCAATTTTCCCCTTTTTCCCTTGTTAAGGGGGAAGGAAAAAGGGGGAAGGAAAAAGGTGGAAGGGCTTGAAGACAGGAAAGCATTTTCATCCCTCTCATCTAATCCCATTTCCCACTTAAAGTACTTTTCCCCTTTTCCCCAGTTTTCCCCAATTTCCCCCCTTTTTCCCATGTTAAAGGGGGAGAAGAAAAAGGTGGAAGGGCTTGAAGATAGGAAAGCATTTTCATTCATCTCATCTCATCTCATCCCATTTCCCAGTCAAAGTACTTTTCCCCAATTTTCCCTAATTTTCCCCCTTTTTCCCTTGTTAAAGGGGGAAAGGGAAAAGGTGGAAGGGCTTCAAGATAGGAAAAAGGTTTCCCAGACAGCACGGCGCCCCGTAAAGGGCCCCTGGAAACCCCCACGGAAAATCGTCCCCAACACAAAAGGTGAACACTTCGCCTCTGGCCACGTGGGCAAGGGTCAAACGGAATACGAATTACGAGGAAAAACAAGAAGAACGAGAAGTAAAAGAATAGACTCCACAAGAAAACTACGAGGGGAGGGAAAAAAAAACCTGAAAAATTTCCCAAGGACAAATAGCTTTCTGATTTAAAACAATGGCAAGCCGTTTCTGTTTTACATTGTTTTTAATTATTTAAAAAAAAATCTGGAGAAGTTAATGTTGATTATAAGTGGTTTTATTAAATATCAACTTAAACTATCATTAGTTTCAATCTGTAAATAGTGCGAGTCTCGGGCGTAGTTTACAACGCCATCTAGCGGTAAAGTTGCAGACTGCATGAAGCTGGACGCCATCTAGCGGCAGAAAACGTAACTATTTACAAGGAAACGTATTATTACGTAACTTCCAGTTAACAGCAGATATAGAAATGAATACTGGGTGTACTTTATCGCATACTAATACACCATAATAAAAATATTATTTTAAATAATAATTGATATAAAATATATAGAGCATGTAGATTATACTGCGTACGTAAGAATATAGTGACAATATGATAACGAAGATAACACGACGACTGATAACCTTACTGATAACATTGATAACACTGATAACACGGCGAACGAAAAACTATCAGTCGGAGGGGAAACAGTGGGGAAACAGAAAACAGCACACCGTAATTAGCTACGGGGGAAACGGTGTTCCCACTTTTGCAGGGAAACTCCCTGGAAAAATGGGAGAAATGGGGTCTGAAAAGGGAAGAAGAAGAGGAAGAATGTAAAGAGGAAATCTTGACATTGTATATTCTGGCACGGAGGGGGAAAAGGGGAAAAATAAGGGAAGAGGGAAACAAGGGAAAATTGAAAAGTGGAAACACTGGGGAAAAAAGCATTGTGTTATCACGTGTTATCAGCAGCGCATAAGATAAAAGTTAATTAAAATATTTTTTCCCCAAAAAAAAAAGGAAAAAGTTTTCAGAACGGGCCCATTAGAAGCAATTACAAAGTTCCAACAGACGCCATTTAAGAACCTCCAACACTTTTCCAGAAACTTTTCACAAACCTGTTATCATATGTTATCATTAGTTATCACCTGTTATCAGCGGTAAGGGTAAGGGTAAGCAGCAGGTGAGCAAAACCGGCAGGGGGTAGGGAGAAGGGGGGGGGTCCGGAACTCCAGGATTTAGAGTGAATTGATAACAAGTGATAACATCACTCAGGGTGTACAGGGGGGGGGTCCGGAACTCCAGGATTTAGAGTCAGTTGATAACACGTGATAACATCACTCAGGGTGTACAGGGGGGTCCGGAACTCCAGGATTTAGAGTCAATTGATAACACGTGATAACATCATTCAGGGTGTACAGGGGGGGTCCGGAACTCCAGGATTTAGAGTCACTTGATAACAAGTGATAACATCATTCAGGGTGTACAAGGGGTTTCGGACCCCCACCTTTTCTGGCGTGTGTTGAACCCGAGGGCGCATACCCGGAGTGCAGCAGCAGCAGCAGCTGCTGCTGCTGTTCCAACATTTTACGGCTTTTTAAATAAAAATTTTGAAATTCGAAAAAATTTTAAAAATATACATTAAATAAAATAGTCCTTAAGTAATACAATACGCTAATTATTAATTATATAATTCAATTAATAGATTTTACCTCGAATTTTAAATCTTGACTATTCATATCTTATACTTGGGGTCCGAAACTTCTGCTTATCTCCGTACATCTAGGCCGTGTTATCAACCTGTTATCTCCATGTTATCAAATGATCTTCGTACACTTCTCCTGGGAGTTTCGGACCCCCTTGATCTTATACTGTCTATGAATTGTAATAATTATATTGTTAATATTACTAAGACAGGACATGCTGAATGGAACACTGAATGTTACGGACAGATGGGCGTGTTTTAATTAATAGCCGCACAAATAGACTCGTTTTTTCCCCCCCGGGAATAAGCAAGGGGTCCGAAACTCCGAGGAAAAGTGTACGAGGATAATTTGATAACATGTGATAACAGGTTGATAACATGACCTATGGTGTACGAAGATTCTAGAAAGTTTCCGACCCTTTGGGAATAAGTTATTAAGCCGAGAGAAAAGAAGAAAAGGACGCGTAACTGTTTCCATCGATCGCTACAGAAACAGTAAACACACGCTCTCCTTACAAACCGCATTGGAGATGAGGGTGGTGGGGCAATTGGACCACTCGGTCGGGGTGTCCCATAAAGGTCATCTAGATCGATTGGAAATGACCCAAAACGTGTTTTGGCATAGTGGTCCAAGTTCACCCCAGAGGGTGGTCCAATTGCCCCTTCACCTGATAAACGGCAACATTCCTATTAAAAGCCGATTTCATTCCGTTGGATAACAATGACCGACACGGAAAGAGTCAACGGGAACATTAGAGCACTACGGACCACAATGTGGGGCAATTGGACCACTCGATGGGAGTGTCCCAAGGCGACCCTCTAGATTGATAGCAAATGGTCCAAAACGAGTTTTAATATAGTGGTCCAAGTTGACCCTGACGGTGGTCCAATTGCCCCAACATGACGAAAACAGTCATAAAACCTTCTCGCGTTACTCCCAACTTCCGTAAATGACATCAACCACTAAAGATGGTTCACTCGAACACCACAGGGCAGACGGACCACAACGTGGGGCAATTGGACCACTCGGTGGGAGTGTCCCAAGACGACCCTCTAGATTGATAGCAAATGGTCTAAAACGTCTTTTAACATGGTGGTTCAAGTTGACCCTGAGGGTGGTCCAATTGCCCCAACATGACGAAAACAGTCATAAAACCTTCTCGCGTTACTCCCAACTTCCGTAAATGACATCAACCACTAAAAATAGTTCACTCAAACACCACAGGGCAATCGGGCCACCGCATGGGGCAATCGGACCACCCTACAACACTAGACCAAACCGCGCGAAACGGCTACAGCCAAATCCAATATTCGTTTCAATGACGAAGTCCGACCTTCCCGAAATGGGACTTAAATGATAACTGCTGATAACAGCTGATAACACAGTGATAACACTGAAGATTTATTATTCAAGAAACGAGGGTTTCCAGTGTACAAAGAAGTGCCGGCTCCGATTGCACTTTTCTTACGGTATCTCTTTCCAGAAAGCGATAGCGGCTCTTTTCAGAACAGCTTCCACGTTTAACGATCAACTTAACTTCGGTTAAACAAGATTCTCGATTCCTGGGTCATGATTCTCCAAGGTTACGGACCCCACCGTGGGAAAAAATGCTTTAAAAATAAAATAAATGACATTAGTGAACGTAAAAAGTTAATTTTTCATAACGTCTCCAGAAGTTGAGCGATGTGACGAAGAAGAAAAGAAAGAAACGACAGATGGATCGTTTTCCCTTCTTTTTATCACATTTACTTCATTTCCCTTTCGTTTATCAACCTCCTCCTCTTCTTCTTTTCTTTCGTTATCTTTCTAGTTTTTTTTTCCCTTTCCCGTGGGTTCCAGACTAGTGCTAGTTCAAACACTGGCGCTAATCAAACTAGCAGATCGCAAGACTATCGACATGGGAAAAAATTTTCCCCATTTTTCCCCCCGGCAGATCCAATTGGAGGGATGAAGAGGAGCCATTTAAACAGTCAGCTGTGGTCCATTCAACAGGTTCCACTTTTCCTGACAAAGAATGGACAACAATGGCGACGGAAAAAAGTAAAAAGCTTTTTACGGTTCATACAAGAAAATGGGCCTCATTGTTTCCAGACGTTTATCGCCATTACAGACCTGAGAAGAAAAACTTTAGACTTGAGTTTTAAGAGCAATAAGACAGTTAAGTCTGACCGCAGCCCTTACTGTGATAACAGACGATAACATCTTAAAGGATTCTTATGGAATTCTGTGTGGATTATAAGACGTAAAAATTCATGGGAGTTAAAAGGCTTCTTACGTTTTTTTTTTCCCCGAAAACTTTTGAAAGTGCAACGAACCCGTAACTTTACCCGCCATTTCTTAGTTGGGAGTACGGTTCCTATATTTAAATAGTGAGGTGGGGCAATTGGACCACCCACTTGAGGGTCAATTGTCCACCATGTAAAAAGCTTCTACTGGTCGAGAAAAGTAAATTTCACTATAGGTCCAACTGACTCCAGACGGGGGTGGTCCAATTGCCCCATCTCGTTCTACTTGGGGTCTACTTAGAACACGAGTTACATTTACGTTTCCCGGCATTCTGAACCATTCTAGATGGTGGTCCAGGTGACCCCAAACGGGGTGGTCCAATTGCCCCACCTCACTCTACTTGGGTCTACTTGGAACATAAGTTAAATTTACGTTTCCCTGCATTTTGAATCATTCTAGACGATGGTGCAAGTGACCCTAAACGAAGTGGTCCAATTGCCCCACCTCACTCTACTTGGGGTCTACTTAGAACATGAGTTACATTTACGTTTCTCGGCATTCTGAACCATTCTAGGTGGTGGTCCAGGTGACCCTAAACGGAGTGGTCCAATTGCCCCATTTCATTCTATTTTGGGTCCAATTTGAACCACGGTTAAAATTGCGTTTCTCGGCATTTTGAATCACCCTACGGGTTGTTTTCAAATGACTCCAAAAGAGGGGTGGTCCAATTGCCCCATCAATACATCATCACTGAGTGGGGGAACAAAAAGTAAAGGGGGTAACTCGAAACGCGTGGGCAGTTGAAAAGACGTAACGGTCTCTCTCTCTCTCTCTCTGGTCTTCAAGAAAGGGCCGGAAGTCTTGTGCGCTTTTGTTAACGCTACCAGACGTAACAGAAACGGACCTGGGGTACGTAAAGAGGGGGTAGGGGGTAAATTGAAGACGCAGAAGGGGTTACGCCTTCTTGTCCAAGTTCTCAGTTTTCGCAACCGGAGTAGGGTAATACGTCTTCCATGGTCACTTTCGATGCGCAGATTAAAAGACAGCACGTGCTACTTCCGCTTCCTCTCCACTTAACTTTAATTTACATTAACTTTAAATACATTTTTTTTTAAAAAATTTACCCAGTTCTGCGGGGCTAAGTCCGGTCCTTCCGCATTGACATCCATCCCCTAAATCCACACGAATGAATTAAAATTGATCAATAAAATGTGATTGGAGTAAATTTATACGTTTTTTCTCCGTTTGGGTCCGTGATTGGCCAGATTTTGTCGGGAGGCGTGTCCGAAGGCGAAATAAGGCGTGTCCACAGCAAAGGGGTCTACAGGTCCGCCCACCGAGCTTCCAAAACCACTGGTCTGTCCATATACCTGGAAAAAAGTAGATAATAATAAAAACCCTACACACAATAATAATCATAATAACTGAGAAGTCAAACCTTTCCTGGAAATGGCAACAGGAAAACTTGAAATCTTAATTATAGATTTGTATCTTACCATTCGTTCGTCCATCGAGCCGTACGACGAGGAGTATGTCGACTTTTCTGGAATAAAAAGAAAACGTTAGCGAGAAGAGCTTGTCGAGGGCCTCGACTGATCTCGGCCGAGTGTTTCGCGGCTCGGGAACGATGAATTGGACTTACCCTGTTTGCTGGCGATTTTATTGAAGCAGTTTTGGAAGACCTCGTAGAGATGCAGAGGTTCATCATCGCTGGCCGCCATCTTGGCTGCTAAGTGTCGCTTTTCAAAACAATTAACGTATGAATGACAAGTCAACAACAGTTCCGAATAAATATCAATATTTGCACTTTATCCAGTTCTTGTTGGGTTGCTACTGAAAAGTGCACAGATTTTACGAAATTCTTGGTTAATTTTAGCGTGCAGGGACTGACGTTGTACTCCGTGCGCTTCCGACAGTGCTTCCACTTTCAAGTTTTGGCTTTCCCTGGTAGGAGCCTCTATTTTCCCCTTTTTTCCCCTCAGTCAAAAAATTTTTGATTTTCCCCTTTTTTCCCCTCTCATTTTTACCTTTTCCCTTGTTTTTCCCTTCCATTTATAATTAGTGAAAAACACAGCTATTGATTTGTAAGATTTATTTCATGATTAATTTGCAGTTCCAAAGGGAAATGTTATTATTGTTGACAAAAAATGCGTCAAACAACATGTCGCTATAGAAAAAAGTCAAATTTAACAACGATTTTAAGATTTCTTCACTTTCCTGGTTTTTCCCCTCTTCCCCTCTTTTTCCCTTCCTAGGGTCATTTTTCCCTGAAAACAGGGATTTCCCCTAAAAGTGGAAGCACTGGCTTCCGAAGCAACACTACTCGTTTGTGGGTGAACGCCAGTGATATGTGTTTCCTAGTTAACCGTAAGAGGGCTCTGCTCTTCCCCTATCTTCCCCTATCTCCGTAAGCTACACTTGCCCTTCACTTCCCCCTTCTGGTTTGTTTTTCCCTTTTCAGAGGTCCCCCCCCCCATTTTTAAGGAAATTTCCCTCGCTTTGTTTGGCTATTGCCACTACGGGCAACAGCACCGTGAAGCCTCTTTCCTCACGGCACCTACCGACTAAATACAAAACTAATTTTAATCACAATAAATTGAATAAATTTGTTTGAAATATTAAAAGACCTAATTAATAAATAAATTTTCATTAATTAATAATACTTTTTAAGAAAGTTTCATTAAAAAATTCACGTTTTCTAAAATTATCTTTTCTGGATAAGTTAATTACTATTTTTAAAAGATATTTAATTTCTTTTATGAAAATTTTTTTTAAAGTAGATAATTAATATAATTATTAGTTTTTTTACAATATATCTAATGATATTAAAGTTGAGGTTTCCTTTAATTTGATTTTTCACAGTATCAAATACAAAGTGCTCATAACGGCTGCTGGCGAATAGAATTCCAAATTTATTCTCCAATATAATTAATTTACTGCTTTCATATGCCATTCATTTAACATTCTGCACGAATACAACAGATGTTGAACGAAACTGTTTCATATTAAACGTGCAAATTAAAACATTCACCCCGTCCTGATGGACTCCATTTAATCGCACGCCATCCGACTCACTTCCATGATCCCATTAAATAAATTACCTAAAGGTGTTCAATTATTATAAAATTATAAAAGCAAAATATTAAAATTTTCCCTTTAGCTATTACGTCTATCGAATATTAACTTTTTTACTGAGTAAGTGTGGTTTAATTTCCAAATAGTTCAAAAATTCACCGCTAGATGGCGTGACTGAAATATTCAAAAATATTCCCGCGCTTCGCATTGTTTTTTCCATTTTCACTTTACAAACTTAGCTTAGGGTTTTGTCTCATCTATTTAATTAAAATATGTTATTTCAAAGCCATTTTTCGCAAATTTACGTATAAATACATGAATTAATGAAAAATACTACTGCTTATTGATATACATTAATTGTTATGTAACAGGTAGTTTGAGATTCATAGAAATTTGATGCTTGGGAATTGAATCTAGGGTCATTAGGCATCATTGTGAATGTACATAACATGAGTTCGAGTAGTAGTGTAGGCCCTTTTGAATAATAGATAAAGCTAAAGGCCGCAATAGACAATTTTTCCCCGATGACATATGCCTTGCTTAACAATGTGTGCGTCCAGCAAACACATAGTCAACAACCTTTAACTCGTCACAACAATCGCAGCAAGTCCATAGTCACACAGTAGTTCACTTCTGGTAAACTACTGCTATTCCAGAAAAAATGAGGGACGCAAATACAAGGTTATTCATATTCAATTA
Organism: Eulimnadia texana; assembly: GCA_002872375.1. Classification (NCBI taxonomy): domain Eukaryota; kingdom Metazoa; phylum Arthropoda; class Branchiopoda; order Diplostraca; family Limnadiidae; genus Eulimnadia; species Eulimnadia texana. The sequence continues at coordinate 19,290,631 of NKDA01000001.1, forward strand.
TATTATATAAAATGTTAATTAAATTTAATCAAAATAGGACTAATGACGAGCCGCGTATAGCCTGGATAGACACTAAAGGTTTTACATACATAATATATTTGAATACAATTATTTAAATTCTATGAATTCAGATTCCAAGGAGCGGATCTCGAAGCAGAGGAACTACGACACCCAAAAACGTTTAAATTTTTCAGAAATCGCCATAGTCGGTCTAAAAATCGCGCTCGATTCAAACATCCACCAAATCAGGTTTCCTTTCAATCGATTATACAAAAAAAGTATCGATTATCGATGACTGTGATTCTACAGGCGATTGGTTTGGTGGCTGGTACTTCTGACTTGCTTCTCACTGATGTTGGTTCAGACTCACGATCGATTGCAGCACTACCTGGCGACTCCAGTCTCAACTAACGTCCGCTACGTCCGTAACGACACGCTGGTCTTTCCTGCAGTCACTTTATGCCCCTACCGAGCGAAAATGTAATTTTCTAAGTCCATAACTACTAACTATTCACAGGAACTTAAAATTTTGTCTCCAGAGATAACGACACAACGCATTTCGACCCTGAAAAACTTCAGTCTTTGTACACACAGCATTTCCCAGGATCTTCGTTCAGCGATCCAGCGGAGGCCATGTATCAGTTAGCAGACATCTACAACATCAAGACCATCTGGGACAAAGCAACGTGGGACCTGAACGAGTCCATTGCCCAGTGTTTCATCGGGCGAGGGACCAAATGCTCGGCAGTCAGCGAGTTCCAGGAAATCTACACAGTCTTAGGAAAATGTGTCCGGATCCTGCCGCCCCCCGTAGCAGTCAGCGGACAATTCCACGGACTCTACATGAAACTATGTACTAAAACTAAAAACTAGTAATGCTAGGTCGTACTTAATAGGTTTCGTACAGGTCCGGATCCAGCTAAGCAGTTATTAAGTTCGTTCTACCTCCTGGTGGACGATATCAACGACGCCTCTGAGATGAGAGTCCTGACTCACGGCTACTACGTCGAGTACTTGTGGAACAAGGAGGTTTCGGTGTCTCTAAAAGAGTTCGACTCGCAGAACAGGCCGCAGAAGCCTTGCTCCCAGAACCGAGCCGAAACTGCTACTCGCTGCGTTGCTACCTGCTTTCAGCAAGAGTTTGTCGACAAAGCAGGCTGCAGGTTACTAAAAATAGCTTCCCAGCAAACCCTGCTTCAGCCCCTGAGTATCTTTTTCTCTTTGAAAACTAGACTGCCGTACATGGACTACGTGAAAAAAGCTCCTTACTGCCGCGGCTCGAAACAAGTGATCGCAGCTGAAGAGATCCACCGAGACATGCTCTGGGAAGGTCTCACTTGGCACCCGGACAAGTGCTCCTGTGTCGTCAACCCTTGCAAGCAGAGACTCTACGCAACTTTCGCCGATTCAAGCGAACGAGGCGATAAGTGCGCTAGATACAAGGTTCTGTTCAATCTGCTGCTAGTTTCACACACTTCAATACTACAAGGGTACAGCATGGGAGGGCTAAACGTCACTTTTTTCTTAGTTTTTGCAACAATATTATAATAGTACTTGATAATATGCATGGTTCTAGTTGAAGTACAGTTAATTTAATCGATTTTGACTACATTTAGAGCATAAATGACTTTGTAAACTGCAAAAACAACTTTCAAATCTTTCGATGCTCTACCCTTTTTTTGTGAACATGACTGTACTTACTTGAGATTTCTTGAAGGTTTTCTTCTCGGAGATGACTTACGAAAGCACTAGTGAAGAATTTTCTTACGAAATCATCTCGCTGCTTTGCGATGTCGGAGGAACACTGGGTCTCTTGCTCGGAGCTTCGGGTCTTTTTTACTATTTTCCCGCACTTTTCAAGCGTTTATTGGCCTTTTGACTTTTTCCCAATAGTTTTGACAATGTTTCAGATAGCGGAAATCAGTTTCTGGCAAATCCTCAGTTGCTGCGGCTGCCTAACACAGAACCGCCCGGCAGCCAACAACACCAAAACCGGCAGGAAAATTCGCAAATAATTTAAGTACTTGCAAATAACTTACCAGTTTAAACATAATTTGATAATTATTTTTAGTAGTAAGTAGATAAATCTTGAAACTACTTAGGTTTTAGAGCTTTGTTAATTGATTGGCCAGCCGACTGGATAGTTATTTTTGCGATTTTCGATTTTCAGCCAATCATAGAGGGGCTTGTAATACTCCATCAGAGGTTTCGCACTGAGACGATCCGTTCTACCGCCAGTCATCACTCGCAACGCCGTTTGCCAGGGTTCGCTCGATCCCAGCGACATCATAGACCTTCCCAAAAAAATCAATCGACGTCAATTGACAACTGGAAGAAACAAAATTTCAAACCGCAGCCTTTTTCCCGCCTCTTGGGATCCGTAGATATCGCACAAATGCAAATATTGATTGAAGCTTGGCCCCTGATTGGCCGCTTCGCACATGGCGTCCAAAAGCTGCACTTGAAGAATCCCACCAATGAAATACCTATCGAAATAATACACTCAAACATCTAAAGAATCGATTCTAGTCTATGTTTATCGATTACCTGATGTAAGGTGTGTTTTCCGGGATATGGTACTTGGCTGCGGGATCGAAATCAGCTTCAGTGCGCTTAATGGGAGCCATGACCCCTTGATAGAGATTACGTAGTTTCCACCAAGCGCTGTTGTATCGACTCTCTGGGATTTTGCCACTAAAAACGTTCCAGCGCCATTTCTCGAGGACTAGACTGAAGGGCAGCAGTGGAATCTTCAGTAGGGCTTGGTGCAGCAGAAACGAGACTAGATTCAATAACTTTTGCTTTACTTGCTTGAATGGATGGGAAAAAGTAAACATGGAGTACTTTGGTCGGTTGACGAAGTTTGACCGAATCTGCGATGTAGAGTTCCCATGACGGCGTAGACAATGGTATCGCCCACCGCTTCGTGGAACGCTGAATTGGCTCCTTCCTATCACAAGTTACAAAACCGATTCCACCAAAATCGATACTCGTATCAACTTGACTACAATAGAACCTTCCGCAAACTATCAAATCACTTCGATTGATACCATTTGATAGACTCTCAAGTACCTTGAATAGATGAGACTGATACTTGTACCATAGATTATAGTACATACTGGCTCCTTCCTATCACAAGTTACAAAATCGATCCCACCAAAATCGATACTCGACTCAACTCGAGTACAATAGAACCTTCCGCAAACTATCAAATCAATTTAGTACCTTGAATAGATGAGGTTGATGCCGGTAGGATAGGTAATAGTACAAATGTCCCATTTCGTGGAAAATTGTTATAAAATCTTCTTCAGTAACATTGCCACACATCATAAACCTTCATTATAATACAAAATACAATTAATAAATGATATTAGAATTTTAATTTGATTAAAATAATACCGGACATCGTCGTCCTGGAACATGTTGACTGCAGATCCATGGCACGAGGTTTCTCGAGCATCGGCTGGTTTGACGAACTGCGATTTTTGCCAAAACTTTTCGGGCAGCGGCTTGAAACCCAGCGAGAGGAAATATTCCTCGGCTGTTTTCACCATCTCCGTGACCGTCATGTTGTTCGACTTGAGCAACTCGGTCACAGGAAAGTTCGGGGCGTCTCGCGGCCTGACGATATCGAAGATACCCAACCAGTTCTGCGCCCACATGTTACCTTTTCAAGAATTCAAAGTTCTCTAGGGTCTTAAACAATCATAGCGTTTATTTAGAAACATGTATCTATTATTTTACATTTAGTATATTTCAATAAATTTGATACTATGTCGACAAGTTGGATAATCTATGAGGAGTATATACCAGATGAGCCCGTTAGCTGTCCACGTATTCGACAGATTACAGTTATCCTAATAATTGTAATAATAATACTTTATAGACATTAGAATCTATAGTTAATATAATACAGCTTAATAATATTTAATGTAATTAATAAACATAAAATAAATAGTTAATAACTAATAAATAAAAATTTTTTGGAATTAATCAAAATTATTATTTCAGTTATGAATATTACTTATTTTCTGTTTATATTGTAAATACGTTATTTATACCAAATAAGTGTGTCTAATATTCATAATAATTACTGTACTTCCTAATTATACATTTTAAATGTATAATAATTTATTAATAATCTTAAATTCTATTAAATTAAAGCACGTTGTGAACCCCCTTGCTGGAGCATATGGCGTAAAATGATTAAGTCGTTTAACCTACGTAATAAGCAGCATACGGTATATCATCGAGTCTTATCAGCGCTATCATTAACATCAAATTATCTCCCCACATCTTATGACATCTATTACAATAGTGATAGTAAAAATAGTAATAATTAGACTGCTACTTCAGCTACTTCAACTACTTCTTACTACTACTCCTTCTACTACTGCCACTACTAGTACTACCAGTACTACTTACTACTACTACTACTGCTACTACTATTACTCCTACTACTGCTACTACTACTGCTAGTACTACTGTCACTGCTACTACTGCTGTTATTACTACTACTTCTACTACTACTTCTACCATTACTACTACTACTTCTACTACTACTACTACTTCTACCACTACTATTACTACTACTTCTTCTACTACTGTCAATACTTCCACTACTACTACTTCTATTATTTCCACTTACTACTACTGCTACCACTGCTATTGCTACTATGAATAAAACTTTACCTAGTACATGTGCAGGAATAGGTTTATCGAGATTCACAAGTTTTTCCCCGTAAAATTCGCTAAGTTTGCCACGGACATAGGCGTGCAGCTCCCGGTACAGAGGTTCCACCTCGGAATAGAGCTGATCCACAACTTGCCCCAGATTCGGTATGTCCAGTTCCGCACGCCACTCTTCTCCAGCATCCCCATAGCCTACCAAATTATAAGAATTACATTCACACATAATTTATATTACAAATAAAATACCTGAATTTCTAGCAGCCGTGTTAAGCAGGTGGACGTTTTCAGTGTACAGTTCTTTAGCAGGCGGTCCAATTGCCCTCCTCCATTCGGTCCACGCCCACAGCAGTTTGAAATAGTCACGTGACTCGATCATGATCTCTGATAGGTCCGGTTCTCCTCTATACGACTCGTCCATCAGAGTGACCCTGGTCGAAGCGTAGAGGTCCCGCAGCTTATCCGCAACATCGCTAAACTTCCTATAAATTAGAAAATTGACTTTTACAAAAAATGTAGATATTTGTCATTTTATAATAATATTTCATGTATAAAAGAAATTACTTTGAGTCTTCACTGGATAGTGAGGCTCCTCCACAGAACCCGTGCAGCATTCGCTGGTATTTCTCGTCCAGAAATTCTTTTTTAATCTTATTGGCTATTCTGCAACGACTGGAGAGCCAATTAGCGCGAAGTGAGTGAAACCTACGGACTTTTGCCTCAATCTGGTCGCTGATGTTAGTGCTGCGTTGCCACTGGAGCTCCTGGGCCTGGTGTTCGACAATATCCAGATCCGCATTGAGCTTGTCTAGCCACGTTGACACTTGTTCTCTATATAAATCTAATTAAAAATAATTATTTTATATACAAATTATTTATAGAGTAAATTTAAATGTTAATCTGCGGTAACGGTTACTGCGGTTAAGTTCCAACTTCCTTTTTCAATCAGAATTTCCACTTTGAAGACATTTATAATAAAGTTTAATTACATTTTAATGAAAAATTAATAATAATAATAATTGTAATTCAATTAAATATTACCAAGTTTAATCAGTTTGCTCTCAAAGTCCGGATCGACGAACTCTTCCATCGGAAACTTGGCTCCAGAGCAGCAAATTTTCATTAAAATCAAACAAATTACTTTAAATAGGATTCCCATTCCTATTGGTCAGTAAATTTCTGTAAAATATTATTAACATTCGATGACTGGACCAAAGAAAATGACGTCCGATTGGTCGGCGCTCTGAAGACCCACTGATTCGACAGTCCGCCCTGTTTGTTGGTTCTCTACGTTTTCAAACGGGGGTTAGAAACTCTGAAGAACCATCAACGATAACACTTAATAACACTGGAAGCACTAAAAATAGAAAAACACAAATAATTGCATTAAATAACTTTATTATCGAGCGAGAAACCGGAGTAGCGGAACTGGTAAACTTCCTTTTAATAAGAGACTAGAACGGAACTTAAAAAAAAAAAAAAAAAAAAAAAAACACGAGAAAGATGGAGGCAAAAATCATCACAGATACTTTTTTCCAGGTGCGGAACAATCGATTACTGATCAAAGTATCGATTTTTTTACAACGAAGTGCCGATCTGTTTGAGGGCCACGCGGGAGACAAGTGCGATAAGCAGAGCCAGAGCCACGGTACTCATCGACGTGTATGTGAGAGGAACCCCGAAGACCGTCAACTGAAGCGGTGAATGCAGCAGGACCAGTAGCGTCTTCAAACGCTCCTCCATTGGACAGATACACTATCATCCAAACCAATTGAATATTAGTTTGGTAGAATAAAATCGGCGTATAAAATAGTTTTAATCATATCTTTATTAAATAATTATTATCAGGAATAGACTATTATTCATTAAACCAAAAAAATTAGTTTTCAATTAAATGCTCAATCTATACTAATAATTCTGACAAAAATACGTAATACTAACAAATTTTACTATTTTAATTAAATTATTTTATTATTATAGTACACTATTAACCCACCATGTAAAAAAAACATAATAAAAATACACCAATAATATACGTTGAATAATTTTAACTAAATTTAATAGTTTAATCAAATATATTTCATTAAAATAGTTTATTAGTAATATTAGGCTATACCTTCAGAATGCGGAATCCTTCAATGTTGACTTCGGCATAGGCAGCGCAGATGAGCGGTAAAATCAACAGCGGAATGATCACCTGATTAAAATATCCCCAAATAATTAAAATAGTTAGTTTTAATATGTTTAATTACTTGAGTCACGGCTAAAGATGTGGGCGAATGAGGCACCCACTGAACCAGGTTAATGGCGATCCACGTCAGGCAAATGGCGGTGACACTGGCCGTCCAGCGCTGGAAAGTTATCGAAGACATCCGCATGGAACACTGTATTCCACCAAAACCCAATCAAAATATTCATTAATATATCTATATTAATGATAAAATTTGCAAAATCCAATCACCGATTGCTTCCAGTAGCGCTGCAGGATAACGGCGTTAGACATTGGCTGCTGCGGACTGGTTGGTGGAGCTTCGCGCGGTCCATTAGCGCTATTGGTCATGTTCTGCAGTTCTACAGTTAGTTCAGAATTTCTCCGCTTCATGGCGCTGTAACAAAACCAAAATAAGTTATTTGTGCTATTATTTAGCGCTGAAATAAAGACTTGGAGAAATTCTGGATCGGACTGAAGAGCAGCTGTTCCAGTCGTACTGGAGTCAGAGCCAGAGTTGTAATGGTGGAATAGCGTTTGCGTTGAGTGGAATTGGCACTAGACTCGTCGTCGCATTCGGAAGATACGTCAGCATCGTTGCCGTTCAACCAGAGCAAATCTAAGAGCAGAATTTCAATTTAATATTAATATTAAAATTAATACTAACGATATGGAAACCTTCTGTGGGTGCTGTTCTGCCAAACCGCATGCTTTCGTAAAGCTGTGCTTCCTTTTCCAAGTCCTGAATAAAACGGCGAATACCTTGGAATAGTTCAGAAACTAGTTAGATACAAACTACTAGTATTAGTAAGTAGTAGTAAGCAATAGTAGTACAAATAGTGGCTTACTAAATCTAATCAAATGCTGTACACTCTGGCCAAAACAGTGAGATAAAGAGTTTATACAGCTGGTGTGTGTGAATCCGTAGGTGTCTAAGGGTGTGTTTCCTAGTTAACAACATGCTGGTAGTAATAGTACGTAAGCAAGCAATGGTAGTACAAATAGTGGCTTACTAAATCTAATCAAATGTTACACGCTGGCCACAACAATGAGATAAGAGTTTACAGCTGGTGTGTGTGAATCCGTAGGTGTGTAAGGGTGTGTAGCTTAGTTAGCAACATGCTGATAGTAATACTAAGTAGTAGTAAGCAATAGCAGTACAAATAGCGCCTTACTAAATCTAATCAAGTGCTATACACTCTGGCCAAAACAATGAGATAAGAGTTTACAGCTGGTGTGTGTGAGTGTGTGGGTGTGTAAGGGTGTGTGTCTTACCCATAGTGTGTGTACGACACACCGATAAGAGAACCAGACCGACCAGCGAGTTCCATAAGACAGTGAAAAACGAGAAAACGCATTGGGACACGAAGCGAATGCGGCACAGCAAAACTGAGCTTTCGACTAAAATTTTACAAAATTTATCATTAATTTCGAGTTGAAAACTACAGTTACATTTCGTAACATCTTGTGGATCTAATGATATCATAAATAATAAAATTAATCGATGAATTCTAGTGAATTCGTCCATACTTTTGGAGCAGGGTCTCCCGTTCGAGAACCACGTAAAATAGGCATCCACGTTATTGACAATCACGAACGAGGCGAGCAGCAGAAAGAAGATCAGTGCTGCGTTTATCTTAAAAATCGTCTAAACCAAAAAATTCACCATAATCAATTATAATAATTCAAATAATAATAGCGATACTTTAGAGTGGAGTCGTATCATGTCGACCATCCTGTTGGAGCTGTACAGGCGGACAGCCAGACTGTTGGCATACAGGCCCAACAGACACCAGAAGACAGTCATGACAACCGTGATTGCTGCATCGAAGACGTCACCTTCAGAATCGCTTCTTATTGTTGAATTCAAACTATCGGCGATTACCGATTTCTGGCGCTGGTTGAAGAGCGCGGTTAAAACGGCGTGGGCCAGCGTTGAAAATACAAATACTATAAAAATTTCAGTATATTTGATATTATCAATGTTTTGTCCATAGTTTGGAAAGTTACCCAAGGCTGATAAGACTGTAATGTAGTAAAATATATTCGCCAAAATTGGTTTATCGTTTGCTGATTGCGGGATGCCCAGGATTTTTGCAATAGTCAACCACAGCCATTCAGGCAGTTTTTTGGAATTTCTCACTTTATAACGTTTAGGGGGCGCATCAGTTCTTCCCGGAGTGATAATCTAAATCCAAAAATAATCGGATATTATAATTAGTTAATGAAATCAATGCTATCGAAAATCACCTTCGGTTCGTTGAGTCTGGCGTAAGGCATGGCCGCTGTTTACGAGTGGAAAACGAACCGCTTTTAATGGCAGTAAACGTGTCTTTTTCAACGGTATTTTCAAATCTGGTTGCAGTTAACACATGGCGAGATTAGAAATTAACGTAACTGGAAAGGGGAAAAATTACTTGAGGCTAAATACTGAAGTTAAAAAAAAATCCCAAAGCCAGCGGTATATTTTGGTTTTCAGCAAACGGGTTTCTGCTCTTTTTCGCAAGGAGAGTTCTTCACGCGGCTACGGTTCGGCTGCGACTGGCGAAACGTGGCTAAAGGTGAAGGGGCGGGGCTTGCTGACATGACCAATCACGCAGCGCGTTGTTACGTCATATCGAATCTTATTGGCTTACAAGTAGCTACGCAACCAATCAAGCGAGGCGCTAGCTAACTTCGGTGCGGCTATTCTTCTCTAGTAATCTGCGTCAAGCGAAAATAAAAGCGGCTTGATATTTTTATCTCGTTTCCGTCTCAATTAATTCTCGACCAAGTAGGCCATGAAAATAATACAGGAATAATTCAATAATAAGGAATTCATTTAATTTAATGAACAAGAAAATAATCGAAATTTTAAAAGATGTTTAATCTATTCCATTGATATTAATTTTACTAACGGAATTAATGTAATGCGTAATTTATCCACAGTCCAGCGAAAAGAAAAGCGGCCTAATCATAGTGAGTATTTTTCACTTCTTTTTCTTTAGATATTTTCTATTCTAATTGACCGTATTAATTGAATTCTACAGTGACGAGTTTTAATAGTATTATTTCAAGTTCCCTTATTTTATTTCCTATTTTTTCTAATTAAAGCAAAGTGCTGTGTTGTGTTACAATCGCATAACCTGTTGCGCAATACTCGTTATATCGACCCAAGATAAGAGCGGCTCGAAGGCGAGCGGTCGGTAGCTGAACGAGGCGTCAAGGCAAAGTAGTAGCGGCTGTTCCCGACGTCCAAAAAGCCGAAGGCAGCAAGGATGGGGCGGGCGCACCATTCCATGACGTCAGGGAAATTTCTATAAAGGCGCTTGGCCAGAGGAAACAGGTGACGAGAGTGAAAATAGAATTCCTCACGGAAAGGTGCGTTCGGTGAATCCGTTAAAAACCTCCACACAATTCAAAATTCTGATTAATTCAAGTTAAAAAAAGTGAATCTGCATTCATTGAAAATCTAATTCCTCTTGGAAATTTCAACAGGATTTTCATACCACCAGTGAATTCTTCAAATCAAATGGTGCGCTAGATCGCGCGCTTGGAGCCAGTGGATTTGAAATTTTCGCGGATTAGTCAAAGATTCAGTCGTAAGTTGAATTGACATTATTTAAAGGTAAGATGTGTGGGACGTGTTGCAAGCTTTTGTGTAAAAGAAGACCTTCAGGTGTCCATAAAAGGAAGGCATATACCTGGGAATGGCTGGCGCTTGCGTGTGTCCCTTTCTCTTCTCTTCGCTTTCAAACTTCCATCTGAGAAACAGATTTGGTGGCGACGCCCAGAAAAAGTTGAGCTGAAAAGTGAAGGTTTCTGCTCAAGCAGACATTACTAAATTCACAATAAAGCTCTCATTGGTCGAAATACAGGACACGTGATCTCGAAAAAACATCAATAAGATTGCAGAAACCATTCAAAAGCAAAACCGGCTCCCCGACACTAAATATCTGACCAGTTCATAACTTTTATGGCATTATGGACACAAAGAGACACGTTATCAGTGTCATCATTGTATTACCATCACGCTATGTCGAGTTAACAGTTGCGTTTTGTGTAGATTTTAGCGGTTTTTGAAACTTTTCTGCAGACCAGGTGTGCGCTTATGACTAACCCCAAGTTTTTTAATGAACAAAACCCTCAAGGTCGGCATCCTTACTTGGTAGATCCTTAAACACACCAAACAAAACTAGCAAAGTCAATAGACTCTTTTTCATAAAACATCTCGGAACAAAAAGTCCATCAGTTTCTTATGAGTTCCATTTCTTCATACGCGAACTAGTTGTTATCACTATTACTATAGTTTAGCAAGTGAAGATGGCACTTTGAAAGACATGTTTGCGGTCATTTACCATCTTCTTTTCAAGGTTTACTGTTCGTCCTTCAGTTTAGTTCTGTTTTACGTTTTGTTTCGTAGTTTTCCTAGGGAAAAAAGGCTCCGGAAATCCCACAGTCATTTCCAGTTTTCCAAAAAATTTGAGATTCGTGACGCGCTTTCGTAATGAACTGATAGGGAAATATGCTTTCATTAATTATAGCAGCTAAATAACACAAACTGTGATGATAAATCAAACCTTTCACTTGGTTCTTTGTTTCTGTTCCGCAGGTTAAGAAAATGCCACCCATATCACGAGGATTACTCTCACTGTTGGTAAGTCCCATTTTTTCACGTATATAAAATGCTTAAAAATATTCGTAAGACTGTAAAAATCTCACTCCAAGATTCTATCATTTTAATTTTCTGTTCTTTTCCCTGAATTTTCAGTGAATTTGTAGAGCATTCAGATTTGGTGACTTGAACGAGCGAATGCGTTTCTATTAAGTTGCCAAGTCACTCTGGTATCAACTTCAGATTATCTCAGATTGCTCTATAAGGGCAAAATGACACTCCAACGTGTGAACCAACTTTCTATTTAGTCCTAGTAAGCTTTAAGAACGCTTTAGAATGGTTAAGCACGCGTGAATCTGTTCTAGAACGAACCTGCAAATCTCAAACTCAAAATTCGTGTATGATTACTTTGAACTCTGTTTATAAAAATTTCAGTCCGACATTATAACGTAGTCCGTTATAACACATTTTTCAGATTTTTTCTGTAGTTTTCGGTTTTTGCCATCTGCCAGAACAGTTCAGTCATCCACCCAGATGCACTTAGGTTCTTCTGCAGCTAAACTAGTAATTTGCTGAGAATAATTGCTTACATGTTGGGACATTAAAGTCGATTCCTTCACGGAAAATGTGGAACAGACCGATTTAGAACAAAAAACTCGAATTACAGGCATTTCCAGTCGCAAAATACAGCCCACCTTCTCATATAGGGCGTTCCATAAACTTCCTATAACACTGCATAACACCATGATAAAACTCTGATAACGTATGATATGAATAGCAGTGCGAAGGATACGAAGCAAAGAAACCAGAGACGACAGAAGAAACCAAAAACCTCAACTGTTGAGCAACAAGGGGAGAGAGAGAGAGATAGATGGAGAGAAACCTGTTTCGTATCAGCCACACGAAAATAAATTCAATAAAGCAGAAAAAAATTAACCACCAAAAATAATACCAACGCCCAGAAGTATGAATTTCAAACCTCAAAGTTTCTTTCGACATCATCTCGCTTTCATCATATCTGACTACAAACTCCAAATGAAAAGTGAAAACTCGAGAACAAGCGATAAGTCAATTGCCATCAAGGAACTACTGTTAGATGGAAACTCACTCATAAAAAAACTATAAAAACTTATGGATGAATATGTGTAACACTCTTGTATGAAATATTAAAAACCAAAACATTCCGGGTCGGTGACCGGTGAGGACGTTGGGGGCCACACAGCGTGGCTGCGCCTCGGCGCCCTTGTAGCCCGAGGCCTCGCACCTCTTGGGTACCGCAGTCACGAGATGCGACCCGCGTCCCCTGATAGCGTTCCTGCACACACACAAAAAAGCCCGTGAGAAGTGGCAGGTCGCGGCCTCTGAATGTTTGCGTTTCTTCTTATGAACTCTGCTGAGCGCCTGGAGCCCTCTTGCGGATTCCTCGATCACCTGTGGCAAGGTTAGACATGTCAAGGGCAATCATCAGCAATCAGAAGTAGAAGTTCTTTCAACTTTCGACGTATGACGACGCTCTCCATGCACATGCCATAAAGTTCTTTGTTCAGAAATTATTTCATGTCAAAGTCCTCCAATAAACCAGCAGTAGATTTGCTGGCTCAAACCTACGCAAACCAAGTTTCCCATGTTGTATGCACTGCACTTGAAATGCCACGTTGCCAGACTGTCTCTAAACTTTAATCCAAAATTTCGGCTTAAGTGTTTGTAATACCTATAGCATATTATACATATTCAGAATCAACATGACGTACTGCGTGGTCTGGTGATTTTACTTGTCCTTTAGAGCAACATTTTAGGAATTTCCACACGTATTGGGGGATAGAAAACGGAACCAAGGTCATGTTTTGTAAAACTTAACCCTGACATGTTCCAATTAGAAATTAGACCACGTTTTTTTTCTTTGCTTTCTACGTTTGATAGCCTTTCGATATCAGTGTTGAAATACATGAAATATTTTTAAGATTTCGTATAATGGCACTGCAATGTTGGAGACCCGTTATGTCTTGGGAAGTTTTTTTTCTCTCTCTCGGTATTTTCGTTGCTGCTGGGCTCTGAGATGACCGTTCCAGGTTATCCAACGGATCTTCATTTCTTCACTTTTTGTTGGAGTTTATTCTCCTTTTATGTTAATGGTCCCCGTGGAAAAACGAGTCCAGCCCACGGCGGTCAGTAACTCGTCTTCGTTTTGCTTCTTCTTCTGTTGTGCCATTTGGAAATTCACGGAACTGAAGCTTTTTTGTTTTATGTAGACAATTAAAATGACTGGCACAATCTCGAAAGAATTTAACTGCCTAATTCACACTGAGATAACCATATAACTGAATTAACAGCAATTTAAACTCAACTAGCCAGCATCAGAAGCCTAACAATCATCTGCTACTGCGAAGACTGGTCGAAGTTTTGGAGACCTTGGCTCTTGTTATGAAATGCTATCAGTAGTTATCGTATGTCTGATAGTGCAGAACGTCTTGGGGTTCCTAAGAGGGGGTATTATTTTTCGCCGAAACGAAAATAAAAGCCGCAGGAAGTTTGCCCGCGTACTTTTCGAGCGGAAACGTTCAACTTCTACAAACTACAACGCACTTTACTTTTCCTTTCAACTTTTCTTAACCTTCTTTTGCTTCTTCTTCCTCCGTTTATCCTCCTTTCGTTCATCCATCCGTCCATTTATCCATTTACTCTTGCGAACCGAAAACAGCACCGAAAATCCGGTCACGCTACGATTGAGCAGAACGGACATCCAACGGACGAGTTCACAAGTCGCAAGAATCATTAGATCATCACAGAGGAATCTAACAGTCTTAAGCATCCACCCTTGAAAAGAGTTACAAGCCGATTAGGCCTAAACGAACTGAAAACCATAACGCGGGCATTGCTCCCTCCAGTCCTATTAAACTTCGATTGAACTTTCAGTTATTTTCCTTTAAGTTTAGTTTATAGCAAAGCCTTGTCTGTTTTCTCATTTGACTATCTACATCTCCGTTGCATAGTTATATTCAATCATCAAATAAAACCATTATTACTGACTTTTTCTATGAATATTTTTCAGATCTGCACAGCGCTGATTGCTTACGGAACTTCGGTTTCTGCTGATGAAGAAGTCGCTTCAAGTACAGTTACACCCGACACCGACAGCAAAGGTAACAACTGCACTTACCTCTTCAAAAACAATTTACCCTAGGCTCATGATTACGAATGCTGCACGCCTATTATGAAACCATAGTGCAGGGAGAAAGCGATCCGCAAAACCCTGTACACTCAATAAAATCGTAGTAAATAATAAATTAAACTTGAGAAGGCGTTCATCAGATATTTAGTGTCACATTTAAGTAACGTAGGCTTTAGTTTTCGAGAGGTTGTGCGAAGAATAATGAAGAGTGTCCTCGAATACCTTTATTATTGAGGTTATAGCTAGAAAGTAGTAGCTACGGGTCTTTTCTCAATTTTTTTTTTTTTTTTTTTTGCTTCTTTTAAAACGTGTGCTTCACTTTCTAAAATACAGTTTCCGCTCTAACCCGACATTCCGACCGCGTGAAGCTATTTCAAATATAATGGGATCATTATTTTGTCTATTGTCTGGAGTAGATAGTTTAGTGGAAAGCATGAACGTTGACTGCAACCACCAAGAAATGGTCGTCACCTTCCGCACCTTCCACAGCTTCCACGGGATGGTCTACCCGCGCGGTCTCTCCAAAGACAGTCCCTGTCTCCGGGAATACGAGACCTTCTACGGCGACTCCATCGTTTACAAAGTGCCTCTCCGGTCCTGTAACACCATGTTCACCGAAACGGTACATTCAAATAATTCCCACATTTAGTTCCCGGTTTGATACTAGGTGGCGTCTTGGTCATCTATTAGCAGCTTCTTGTAACTAAGTAATAGAAGAGTGAGGGTTCTTGTAACTAAGTAGTAGAAGAGTAAGTTGAGTATAATTTTAATGTTATGTTTGAAGGATGATGGAGGTGTCGAGTACTTCAACACGATCATCGTCCAGCCGCACCGGAAACTGGTAACGGACCAAGGACGAGGCTATCACGTGCGATGCACTTATCAGAACCGTGACAGGACCATCATTGCCGGCTTCAATATTAGGTAAGTTCATCAACTCCATCCTCGGTATCCAATTCATGCGCGTGCGTGTAGGGAAAGTGATCTCAATACTGTCGTTCAAAACTTTTCCCAGTTTCCTCCCAAAACTGAAGAGAACTGGAGATTTGTCCATTAATATTCATGTGAAGGACACGGTGAAAGATTTTCTCTTTTCAAATCCAACCGTGGAAGAAGCTGCAACTTTCACATCCACTCCCAAACATGGCATCCCTTACATTATCAACTTTCCATTTCCATGCGCTTATGCAAATGAATGGCGAATACTTCAGAATCACAAAACTATCGAAAAATCTTGAGAATCTCAGACGATTTACTCACAGACCAGACAGACCTCGAGTAGAAAATCAAACAAATTCGTTCACTAGTCAATTCAGTTAGCCAGCAGCCCCAGAGTAAGCGATTGTCCCTATGCTATTCTCCGGGCTTTCCCATGAATCAACCGTATTGAAGGAACTGAAAAAAGAGACAAAGTTTATTAGCACAAGGAAACTTTGCAAGTGAAGCGGAAATTTCTTTTCTGCTGGTGCGGGGAGTCAAAGAACAGCGCTTTCCAAGGTTGTCCGGTGACGAACAAAAGCAGAAATACTCTTTGCCCACCAGCAATTTCACATGCTTTATTTCACCTGAAAAAAAAAAATGCAGAAAAACTACAAGGGAAATCATTAAAATGCATCCTTGAACAACATGCAATACCCTTCAAGTTCACGACCAAAAACACATAATTGCGGGGTTGCCATATTTCATTAAAGAAATTCCCAAACGAACTCGTGCGGAAAATAATTCACTTCTATTCATTAAATTCAACATTTTGTATAATTATCATCAGTTCATCATTTGTTCACGTGTAGTTAAATATTGCCAATTTTTACAGAAGTTTACAAGATTCTGAAGATTCTTGAATTCTCGGGTTATGCGTCTGGTTTCTGCATAACAAGAATCTTGAGACTTTTAATGTCACGAGTTTGAACGGTGAGATCATCCCGGCGCCATTTTGCATGCTCTTCTTCACAAAGGAATTGCGTAGGAAGGGCCCAACCATGAACCCCCAACATTTTCGTAAGATTCGTCGAGATTCTTAAAGGATTCGAATATATTTATGTTCAATATGAATTATTTTTTATATGCGTGAATACTAAAATGTCCTTGGAGATGAGTGTTGACGCTTGTCTTGTTGTGGTTATAAAACTAACATAAATATATCAAGAATAATTTGAAGAACCTTGAAGATGAACTCATCGACTCCTCCGCAGTCGTTTATGGGAAACGGTTGACGAATCGGCCTTCCCGGACCTGGAAGAATCTTGTGTATTGTACCCATGAATCTGAGAATCCTGTCTGAATCCTTTTTCATACACTTAGATTATCTGTTTAATGTTAATCTAAATTAAATTCCCATTGCCATCATTACAGTTATATCGGAGACGCACACACGCAGACGAACGCGCCTCTCCCGGTGACTACGCTGCACATCTATTCCGGAAATCCGGAAGTCCACGTTGCTGCAGAAAGCGTGAAAATTGGCGATTCTCTGACGTTGGTCGTCTCGTTAGAAGAGCAGGAGACCTTCGGTATGAAAATCACCGACTGCACTGTACGCGATGGAATCGGATGGAACGAGCAACAACTATACAACAACGAAGGGTAACAATCCAGTAGTAGCAGAAGTACTAGTAGTAGTAGTAGTAGTAGTAGTAGTAGTAGTAGTAGTAGTAGTAGTTATTCTAGATCGAGTAGCTTTCACTAATTCGCGAACTTTCTGTGCGGAAATGAAGGTGTCCTGTGGATTTTGAACTGATGGGACCTCTTCAGTACAACTCCAACTTCACCAAGGCCAGTGTCAATTTCCAGGCTCACAAGTTTCCCTATACACCTTCAGTGTACTACCAATGCAATGTGCGACTGTGCATTCGTAATGGAGGCTGCTCAGATATGGTATCACCTACTATTCCTATTTCTGATCTCTCTCTTACCCAAATACTGATCTATGACTCGCTAAACAGCCTCCAATCTGCGACGAGAACGGCAACAACCTGCGTCGTAAGCGACGCGACGTGTCCGGACCTTTCGCCGAGTACCGCATCAGCGACCCAGAATTCGCTGAAAACGCCACCATTGAAGTCTTCGGAGGATTCTACGTTACCGACACCATCGACTCCAAAGATACGAGACTCTTCACTGGAGAACCCGTCGAAGAGGTAACTTAGTTCAATAAACATCGGAAGATGGCGATACATTCGCTTTGTTTTGCAAACAGCCTGATGACAGCCAGCTGTGCATCTCTCCCCGGGATTTCGCTATCGGGATCGCAGTAGCTGGTTTGATTCTGATGATCGCAATCATTCTGGCAGTTCTGTTCCTATGTGCAAGACGCCGAAGGAAGCACGTGTCCTCCACGACTGGAAGCTCCGTCTACAGCGGTCCGTACACCAACACCGCGTACAGCCACTCCAGTTAAACAAACAGCCTAACTTCGAAACTTATCCTTCAGCACACAAGGATCAGTATTTCTTTATAGGAATGTTGTATTTTTTCGATTTTTAGCAATTTACGGAAACAATTTTCATATTGCCGTTTGATCAGCGATGGCTCAACTTTTTCTTTCAAATATTTTTCTAATGAACTCTGAAGAGACAACCACTCGCTCGCCCGGGTTGTGTATGACAATTTCAACATTTTTTTTTTCTGAATGGTCGAGTAAGCCCTGAATATTGTTTGCGTGGTGCCATAAGGTTTGCCTAGGACACTGAAGGAGATTATCCAGCTGTGGGAAAAGTTATCGATGAATCGAAACCAATCAATTGATGAACTTGTTTAACCGATTCTACTTTTCCCACGGCGTACTTTAAAAGCACTTGCCGAATAGCCCATTAGACTGAGGCTTTTCAAGGCGACTGCCATTAGAACGACAACTTTTTAGACATCGATTTTTTTGCGATAAGTTGAGAATAACTTTTCATAACTTCTATAACTTTGTTACTCGTTTGTTTACGTGCAATTAAATCATCAAAAAATCTCTATGCGACTTAGAAACTTTATCTGAAGAATTTCCGCTATTTTTAATCTCTCCCGTAGACGGGAAAACAAACGAATAAAATCTGTATGCTTTCCAGCTGTAAATATTAACTGTTCTGTGCTTCCAGCATTGCCTTTCCATAAGGCAGCTACAATGGGTGCTATTCGAGAAACTAAATGTTACGACTTTTTCCTGCTTTAATAATTAAATCACGAAAGGATTTTCTTCCATGTTACTTTGTGTCCCTCATTGTGGGTTGAACGAAGCTACTGTAATACATTAACTTTTTTTTTTGATCTGTGGCGTATCCATTTAAATTTTTCATTTCTCTTCTTCAAGGTTACCATGGAAACTCCACCACAACAAAATTTGCATTCGTTGAGTTTATGAAATTTGGGCAAAAGATGTCTCATTGCCCTGAAACTCGTACAAAAGACTGGAGAGACTGTTGAACCACAAGATTGCGACGTAACTGCTTTCAGTTTTTATACTGATATAAATTAATGTACCGTTACTGACACTTTTAATTTCTTCAAATGAGTTTTCATGACCTGAATCTCACGTGTATACTGAACGAGGTAAAAAAAATTCTATCTTGGTCTGGTCAATAATTCTCAAAAAGTACTCTAACGGCTCTTGCTCAGTAACACGTAGCTTCCAATTAGACCCATCAAATGAACAAAAAGCTGAGATGAATAAGATTAAAATTAAGATGACTCGAGAGCACTGGTTGTGAAGCATGTTAATTTACAACTATTACGGTTAATTCGAAACGATGCTTGGAGATATGCTGGAAGAGAAAAACAGATTCAAACTCGCAGTTTACAAGATGACGGATTTGTGTCGCCCAGTTCAGAATTCAGATAGGAACAACTAGAAGGACCTTATCAATTTGTTATGGGAATACAAAATTAAAAAACTTCCAAACAGGAATAAGATCAAAGTGAATCCTTGCTGAAGATAGTTGTAGACATTTCGTTTTCGGTTGACGACGCCAGCAGCGAGACGGTCGGCATTATGTGACAGTTATTTTTCTTGATGCTGTATATTTCGTAAATTAAATTTCTTCAAAAGTGTTAGAGCACAGAAACGTCAACTTATAAACCAGAAAAAAGTGGTGATTGAATAGCTAAATTATCTAAATTAGTATGCATTACGTAAGGACACGCGTGAAGTGTTACTTGCGGATATTCACACAAGTCCCATTCTTTGGATGCAATTTGTGTTCTGGTTGCTAGGTGGCTGTAGGAGCAACTCAAAATATTGAAAAGCATCAGTTCCTGAATAGTCATTCGACTCTACAGTGTTCCTCTTCATTTCAATGTATTAAGAGAATACGTCAACGTCCTTGCTGCACCAGCATTGTCACATGATGAAAAATCGTTCAGTCTACCCACAGAAAATGTATAATTAAATCCATTAGTACTAAGCTGTAGAATCTTGATAATCACTAAGTAAACTTATACAAAGTTAGAACTAAACCAAAAATCAAAGACAAGACAATGCGATTTCGAACAATTGATCTGTGTATTCCACGAACGCATTTTCACTTAATCGTCTCAAAAAATTAGGGAACACATATTTGAAGTACCGGTAAGAGTGTACACAAAATGCTTGAATATTGACAACTTGACGGGAACGAAGACACGTCTTTCTAAAGGGGTGTAAGGCTCAGTAGCTTTCAAGCTACCAGTTAATTCCTGACTGATCAGAAAGACATACCTTTCAATCGCCCAACATCCGGGGTACTTCTTTGTTAGGGGGGGGGGGTCATTCTACTTACGAATGAAGAATGCAGTCGTGAACAATTTGTTGTCAAGGTATTAAAAAAATCTTTTAACATTTTATAACAATTTAAACGATTCTTCAGTGTCGCAGGAGGCGGGGTGGTAGGGTGGGCGACCGCCACCCCTAAAATCAGACATTTGCTATTATTTTGTATATGCGCACATGTAAATAGTGTCCTTTCGCCACCCCTACCAGCTGAGGCTTCATTTCGCCACCCCTGGCTACTGTGACCTCCTGCGCCACTGGATTTCTTCCAACCATGTCTTGTAAGCGTTCAAGATCCAGTAGCATAATCCGCCATCTAGGGTCACATATTGAGGTATCAGTTGGCGATAGTTATCGCTTCCCGTGATTGCAAGAGTGCACTTTGAGGTCAAGTTGCTCGTCTGAAAGAAGCGTGGCGTGGGGCTTACTCCATGATCGGTACACCAAGTTTGACCAGTTCAAGGTCACTGAGGAACTACCCCCTCCCTCTTCCCGCCCTCCTCCCAGAAACGTAATTTTTACTCGGGGCTTTTCTGTTATCAGATATGTGCTGGGTAGTAACTATACGCTACCATTACATAACATTTATGCAAGTGCGAAGCCTTTAGTACTCCACGACCACTTTCATTTTCGTCGCTCAATCGCAGTTTTTCTGGAATCTAGCTGTGCTCCTGTGCTTTTTGGACGACTTGCTTACGTTTCAGGGCTTCAGTCGTTTGGGTTTCGAACTCACCTCCCAATAGTTGCTCGCCCGTTTTTTTGTTTTTTTTTTAAACTTCACTCTTCAACAGGCTTTCGTCGATGAACCTACGGGGAAAACCTGCGCAACAGACCTGGAAATGGATGACCACGATGTCATCCAAGTGCCGGCCTTGGGTCGACCGTTCAGGCTTGGAATTCTGTATGATGCTCGCAGAGATGTGTTGATATCAGGTTGGTAGTATTGTTTGATAACAAGCTTCCTACGAGGAATATTAGTTTAAAGATAATTCAGGAATAAAATATTAGGGCACTTCATGCTAGTACCCGAATTGGCGGGCGATTTTAATCAAAATCGATTACAAGAAATGTCAGTTTTGACTCAAACCATGAGTGAATTCAGATGGAGGAAGTTGTAAGTGATTACCCGAACACTGTAATTGGGACACTCTGCTTCCAGTACGACATATAATACCATAGTTTGTAGTTCGATGAACTATTTCAGTGTCTGCAATCGTTGTGCGGCAGTAGAGTTTTCTTTAAAAAAAGTCAGTTCATCAGGTTCATCCCACTAAAACGTTAAACTTTACAACGATGTTAGCTCATTTGCAATAGTAAACGAGTTTGATTGCAATTATCTTAAATCCAGAATAATAATAATTGTGTTTGCTCTTTGTTGTAGGTTTGAATCTTTGGAATTCACCAAAGCTTGCAACTGATATATCGATGGTATCGAAACCGGGCAGCAGATTCAAAATCTTCACAACCAGCACGATGTTTGACAAACTCGATAACCTGAAACTAAGCGGAGATCTCAAGTTTAGCATTTTGGGAGGCTTGATCGACGTGGGAGGTTCTGCAGCATTTTTGAAGGAATCAAACTGTTCTGCCGAGTCCGTTAGAGTTACTCTCCAGTACTCCAGAACCAGTCAGACTGAGCACATGACGAGGCAGTTGACAAACGACCAGATCGATTACCCTGACTATGACTTCCAAATAGCAACCCACGTGGTCAGTGCCATCACCTACGGGGGTGCAATAAACCTGGAATTTGAAAAGAAAGTTGCATCAGATAAGCAAGAGAAGGAAGCTGAAAGCTTTCTCAAGACGCAGCTTGAGAAATTCCAAGTAGCGTTGGGCGCACATGCTGGCCCGAAGTGGAGTACCGAAGAAAGGACGAATTTAGGAGGACTCAAATGTCAGTTTTACGGCGATATACAGGTGGAAGAAGTTCCAACAACCTATTTTGAGTGTATCGAGTTCTTCAAGCATCAACTGCTTCGAATGAAAGAGGACAAAGGTATTCCCGTTGAAGTTACGCTGCATTCTCTCAGAGCCCTCACTCCGAACCATGGGAGATTTGTCCGGCAGATAAGTGACGGATACTACAAGGATGTGGAATATCTACTCCAACAGTACGCTTCTCTTGAAGATAAATGCGTAGAGCTGATAAGATTCGCAGGAAATGTACTGGATACCCCAAACGCTGACGATCCCGTATGTTTCAAAGATATCCTCGAACGACTGGCCCGATTTAAAGACTCGTTGACAGAGCATATCTCGAGTATGTTGAAAATGTTTCTCGGCTTGATTCCCCAAGTCAGAGGAGGCACTAAAACTGTGTATGACTTGGAAAATGTGATCGAGACAATGAGCGAGTCAGATTGGGAACCAAAGAGACTCGACATCTGGCTGGGAGAAAAGAGAAAGGAGTTGAATTCCCTGAAAATGTACATGGCAATTATGAATCAAATCCGCTTTGTAAGTCCTGATAACTTCGACGCGGCTCTTAAAGACTCTGAAAAAGATTTTAGCTTCGTGTTTGTCTTCACCTCTTTGGGTAGAGAAGAGAGCTTCCTGCTTAAGCTCAAGAAGAGTTTGATTTCAGCCAGGAGAGTTCAAATGGAAAGCGCGAGAATATAGGAAGAACCAGCGTGGTGTGATGATTCAGATACCAGTAATCGTGTAGAACGCCTGGTCAGATTTTATGCGGACTTCGTGGAGAATAACAAAGCGAACGAACACGTATCGTTTTTCGTTTCTCTTAAGGAAGGTGCCGAGTACGAAGGTGCTACTGTTGAACTTTACAGAAAAGGAGAACTAGTGAGAAGATCTCTGTATCCGTTATCAGTGGACTCTCCTGAAGTATATCGTGACGAAGAAGGAAATTTTTTTGCACGATGGAAGCCTTGCACGATGTTCTCCAACTACGTCAAAGGGTATAACATCTATTCACATTTCAACAGATTTATCGGAGGAAAGAAAGGTTTTCTTCGGGGATCGGTTTCCGCGGCCGACATTCCAATTGTTCAACTAAGGTCACATCGCGTCTGTCAAATCCGCCCTGTTTTCCAGTTTGGTGAAGGACCTGCAACTACCTTTAACGAACCGTCTGAAGGTGTAAGTCCTGCTGTCGTTAAAAATCCACCGTTTGAAAGATGTCAGATACTAGATGATGGCGACTTGCCTGACTCCTCCGCTTTGCAGAACAGGCTGCTTGACAATTAAGAAGCCTTCCTTCTCGAAACTTTCTGTAATGATCCCTGAGCATTTATATTTCTCTAAAGTTTGATGATCTACAAACCTCTTTTACATACCCATGTTAGTTCCTTGAGATATATATATATATATATTTTTTTAATTTAAACAAGATTTGTTAAGGGTTTACTATTTGTTTGCTGTTGCTTTGTTAGGATGTTTTTTTTTCTGTGTACTCTCGTTCCGCCAAATCGTCACGGAATGAAATACAGAAAAACTTCTTACATAAGAATCTAACTTGTAATGTATTTCTTTTAGAATGAGAAAATTGTGATGCATGTTACCGTCTAACCTCAGGGGGTTGTTTGACGTGAGTGGTCAGCACAAACCATAAGACAATTTTTCTGATCTCTCAGGATATCATGAACTATATCTTCACAAGCTGTGGAAGCAAACTTCAGAAAAGACAACTCGTAAAGCAATTAAGTTTGATAAAGAGTCAAAATTGTTTTACAAGTGTTCAAGTAAAATTCTTCAGCTTTAGTTAAAGGAAGCCACTTTTGAATGTACAGTCATGTTCATTAAAAAAGGGTACAGCATTGGAAGGTTTAAACTCTTCTTTGCAGTTTATAAAACCATTTATGCATTAAATTTAGTTAGGATAGATCAAGTTAACCGTATTTGAACTAAATTAATGGATATTGTCAAGTGATTTTATAATATTCTTCCAAAAACTAAGCAAAAGTGACGTTTAGACTTCCCTTGCCGTACCCTTTTTTAATGAACATGACTGTACTTGATTAACACTTAGCGGTCAAACCGAAGTCAAGGAGCGATAAAGCAGGCTCGAAAAAGCTGTAGCCCGGAGCGAGACGTTAAGTTATTCCCTTGTTAGTGTGTCCAAAGAGTGAAAGTTTATCCGAAAGCTCCTCCTTTGAGCTCAGTTCAATCGTTATAGTAGGAGTTAAGTTCGTTCCTCACGCAAAATTTTCTTTATCTTGGTGGATGTTTTGTTTTCTCAGCACGACTCTCTATGTCTATAAAAGAACATGTTTTTCACGAGCGCCATTTGGTTGTAAGACCTCTGCCAACAAAGTTGATTTAACTCTGTAGTTCATCCGGTATAGAATGTGTAATGATAGGATAGTTACTGTGGCTAGAAAGAAAGAAGCGAGAACTGGATTCGCTGAAAAAGTACATGACTATTATGAAAATATAAACCAGATCCGCTTTATGATTCAGGACCACTTTGACACAGCTATCAAAGATTCAAAGAAAAATTTCAGCTTCATTTTCGTCTCTTCTTCATTAGTAAGAGAAGATGAATTCCTGAAAAGGTTGGACGAGGTCAGGAGAGCGCAATGAAAGTTGTCAAATACACAGGAAGCAGAAATATTTGACAACAATCTCGCATGGTTCGACGATGCAAGCACCTTGACACATGATGAAGACCCAGTTAGTTTTTACACCAGATTCGTGAAGAAAAACAGAAAAGTTGAGCTTGTTTTGCTTTTCATTACCGCTGAGGAAGTCGCTGAGTATGTCGGCGCTGTTCCTGAACTTCACAAAAAAGAAGGGCTGGTGGAAAGAAAGATCGCAGTTTCCCGTGATCATGGAACATCCAGAATTGACCCGTGATAACAAAGGAAGTCATGTACGGCGGAAATCCTGCAGGATCTTTATTGAATACATCAAAGGGTACAAGACTTATTACAAGAGATCTATGAGGGAGAAAGAAGGTTTGCCATTACCAACTGTCTCACCGACAGATTTTTCAATCATCGTTCCTAATTCATTTATCGGAAACATCATAGGAAATCAAGTTTACCAAGTCAGTCCCGTTTTCCAGTTTGGTGAGGGTCCTCGAAGTAATTTCAACGTTCCAGCAATCTCTGATATTGGGAGCAGACGTCCACCTGGAATGACTGATGATGACTCGTCCCTTTGCTCGGATGCAAGAGCTCGCTTCTTGACATTTAAGAAGAAGTCGTTCCCAAGATTCGCTTTCGTGATCTTTGAGCATTATCTCCTTGAAGTTAGCCAATCGAAAAATCTTATTTTCAAATAACTTTAGTTAGTTCGTTGAGATACAAACTTGGAAAAGTTTTATGAATGTTATATTTACGCGTTTATTAGAAGTATAAACTTTCTGTTTGTGGATCGCAATAAACTTGCATTTAAGATGTCTGTTATCCTATTCACTTCCGTCCTGCTTCAGCATTACTGAATGATCCAAAAGCAAATATTTTTCAAAAATCTAAATTGTAGCGTCTTTCATTGCACGACATTTATATTGATAAGACAGACTTGAATTCTAAAAGATACGGTCCTTGATATCGAAATCGTTGTCGAACCAGCTGGAAAGGTTACCTTCAAAATTTATCACGATCGGAAGGAAGACGTCGAAAACCATTTCATTCCGTTCTTCCCTTCCCGATGACCCCGCTAAAGGCACCAACGATACACGAACTGACTGACCGACACTTAACAGACTGACTCGAATTGATTTGACTTCTGACTTTTACTAAATAATTATTTTGTCTATTTGTTTGAATCTTAGCTAAGGACGAAGCCTATTGCCACATTATTTTGTTTTATTGTACATTTACATTTATCCAACTTTAATTGTATACTATTATTTCCATATCCTATTTAGATTAATTTTTTCATCGTTCATTAATTAATTCTATTGATATTGTCCTATTTTAAATTTTAATCCTAGACCCCTGCTACCCGCACTTGCCGTGGGTTCGACCTTCGCTAATCCGTCCGTTTAACTCCTCTTTTTCGTTTGCTACTCTGTACCTTTTACCCGGCTCTCCATCTGAGGTAGTCAGAGTGGGCCCATTCGTACGGCTATCTTTGGTAGATAGTCTCATGGATTTTTTCTCACGGACGTAGTTATCTTTTACTTTGTTTTTTCCTTTGATTTTTCTGTTGTACTGAATTCTTTAATAAGTGACTTATTCTCTTTTTCGGCAAGAAAGGTTAGAGTTCACCTAAAGCTTTTCTCCTTGACTTCAGTTTGATTGTGATAGTAGCAGTCAAGTTCGTTCCGCGGCAGATTTTTTAAAAATCTCCACGGATACTTCGCTTTTCGAACATTGCTCTCCACGTTTTTAATGAACTGTTTTTCGTGAGTGTCATTTTACTGTTTGATTTCTTCCAGTGTTCCAAGCATACCTCGATCCATAAGTTATCCGGTATCAAAAAGAAGCAGCCCCAATAAACGAACTTCATAGATACCCGCTCCGCAATTTGAAGAGCACAAGGACCACGATTTTTACCGCAGGGGATTTTTTAAGGTCGGCTGGCGACGATAAGGTCTTGCAAGAAAACGTCTAGCTTAGGCTGTAGCTCAACTGCAAATTTCTTGTTCAAAACCCCGCCCAAGCAAATAGCTTGATTTTGTTATGACCATCCAGTCCTCAAGAAAGTTTATGATAAACATTTGTGCTGGATGCTAGAAGGAAGCGATAGTAGCATAAGACTTGCGCATGTGCTTAACGTTTAATTGTCGAGACAACCCTTTTAGCTCGAAGCGTAGATTTCTTGGAACAGGGTCTAATCGGGTCTATTCGACGATTCATTTGCGTTTTCCTCGGGGCTGCGATCCTCGGTCGCTATGGGTTCGAACTGGAACATTTATCTACGAACAGTTGTCCGACTTTCTACCACTCTCACTCCTCACTCTCACTCTTAAATGGGCGTTCATCGATGATACCTCAGATAAATTTTGGTCAACAGACTTGAAATGACTGAAAACGCTTGCATAGACATGCCTGCCCTAGGTCGACCATTCAGCCTTGGAACTCTGTATGATGCTCGCAGTGATTCCTTGATATCAGGTGGGTACTGTTTTATATACAAGTTTTCCTTCTTAGAGAAGTAACACTACAAATCTAGTTTTGGTTAAAAACCGTGCTATTGTTTTCCTTAATATATTGGCCCCTCTTTGCATACTTTAAGAACAATATTTCTGTTGGGAGTAACGGATGCAAGAGATCTGTTTTTTTTTGTTGTTTTTTTTAACTTTCAGAGAGAACAACTGTGGATTTAGGCCTACAATAATGGGGCGCTTCTTGGTAGTAGCCCAGGAAGGGTTGGGCGGGGGGCCTTCTCAGAGCGACAACCCCCAAATCCCCCTGCATCACCATTTTTTTTGCCCGTAGGACTCGTACCTCTCCCAGTGCTAGGAGAAAAAAGGGTCTGGGGCTACTGGGGTTAATTCTTGAGAAAGCATAGGGGCGCATCAGTCGGTTTTGGTATGGGGATAGTCAGTGTTAACATTATTGCAGTTTGCGATCTCAGTCTACCTAGTAAAATATGATTTAGTGTTGAACTTTTTGTATCCTCAACTCGCTTACCCGTACTTTGTGAAACGTAGGGAAAGCTGTGGCGAATGTAAAAGTCTTTCTACCTTTTTTTTAAATCTGAAGCACCTAGCTGCGTCTTTGTAACACATCCTTGTGTCGCTCAACTTGCAGCTTTATGTACTTGTCGCCTAACCCCTATTCTACTGTCTACAACTGTGTCTGTGGTAGCGGAGTTCTGTAAGAAATAGCAAATTTTAGGTTCATTTTACTGATAGTTCAAGAACATAGAAAGATGCTATCGCACATGTCCAGTACCAACAGTTTCGAATCGTGATTGTTTTGAAATTGAAATAATCACAGTTCCGTTTGCTGTTTGTTGTAGGTTTGACTCTTTGGAGGCCAGCAACGCTTACAACTGATCTACTGATCGTGCCAAAACCGAATACCAGCTTTCAAATCTTCACCTCCAACACGGTATTTGAAAAACTCCATAGCTTGAAACTTAACGGGGACCTGAATTGCAGCATATTGGGAGGTTTGATCGACTTGGGAGGCTCTGCAAAATTCTTGAGGGAAACAAAATGTTCTGCGGAATCCGCCAAGGTAACTCTTCGATACTCCCGAACCAGTCAGATTGAGCACATGACGATGAGCCAATTGGGGAAAATCGATTATCCTGATCTGGACTTTAGAATGGCGACTCATGTGGTCAGTGCGGTCACTTATGGAAACGAAATTAACCTGGAATTTGAAAAGGAAGTAGGATCGAACCAGCAAAAGAAGGACGTTGAAAGCTTTCTTCAGACGCAGCTTAAGAAAGTTCAAGTTGCATTAGGCGCACATGCTGGCCTGGAGTGGAGTACCGAAGAAAGGATGAGTTTAGAAGGACTCAAATGTCAGTTTTATGGCGATATTCAGCTGGAAGAAATACCAACGACCTACTTTGAGGCCATCGAGTTCTTCAAACACCTACCTGGTAGACTGAAGGAGAGCAAAGGGGTTGCTGTAGAAATTACGCTGTATCCTCTCAAGCTGCTCATCCCGAATCACGCAGTACTTGTCCGACAATTGAGCGACGTATACTTTATCGACGTGGAAAAGTTACTCCGTAAGTATATTGATCTTGAAAGTCAGTCCGTAGAGATGATACGATTCGCAGGAAATATACTGGAGGCCCCGAGAGCCGATAATCGGATCTGTTTCAAGGGTATCCAAGAGAAACTTGGAGAATTTAGAGACTTACTGAGGGAGCATTTCTCGATCTTGAAAGGAAAGTTTCGTAAATTAGTCCCTCAAATCAGAGGCGGGTACAAAAACGAGGAGGACTTGGACAAAGCCATTAAAAAGACGACCACATCCTATTTCAAACCGGAGGGGCTCGAAAAATGGTTAGAGGGGAAGAAACGAGAACTGAATTCACTGAAAAAGTACATGACAATTATGAATGACATCCGCTTTGTGATTCGGGGGGATTTCGACGCGGCTCTCAAAGATTCTAAAAAAAATTTCAGTTTCGTGTTTGTCTTCTCTTCGCTGGGTAGAGAAGAGATCTTCCTGAAAAGGCTGAGGGAGGCTAGGGATTTGCAAATGAAGTTATCGAATGTACAAGAACCAGAAATACGCGAAAACGGTCACTTTTGGTTTGATGATCCAAGTACTTTGAGTCGTGTGGAAGCCCTGGCTAACTTTTACACAGGATTCGTAAAGAAAAACAAAAACAATGAGCGCGTGACGTTTTTCATTACCCCCAGGGACGTCGCTGAGTATGAAGGTGCTGTCGTTGAACTTTACAAAAAAGAAGAGCTCGTAGAAAGATTGGAGTTTCCCGTGACCATGGAACCGCCAGAAGTGACCCGGGATCCCAAAGGAAACATTGTACAATGGGAACCCTGCAGGTTCTTTACTGACTTCATCGAAAGTTACAGAATTCATTACAAGCGATCTGGGAGAGAAGAAGAACGTTTACCTTTGCCGCCTGTCCCAGCGACCAGTTTTTCGATCACCGTTCCCAATTCATTTATCGGTAATTGGATTGGAATTCCTGTCTACCAAGTCAGCCCCGTTTTCCAGTTTGGTGATGGACCCCCGAGCAACTTCAACGTCTCGTACAGGCAGCAAAACACTGATGTTGGAACCAGACCTGGAGACTGTCGCACAACGAATAAAGAAAACTCGTCTCATTCCTCGGCTTTCAAGAACCCGCTTCTTGAGTTTTAAGAAGAAGTAGTCCCCGAGACTCGCTTTCGTGATCTTTGAGCTTTGTTATTTACTTTTTGACATTAATTTTATCGTATTATTGATATTAAATTTGACAATCTACAAAGATTTACTTCAAATAACCTTTAGTTCTTTCGTTGAGACAAGTATCTGCAAAATGTTTATGAATGTTACATTTACATGCTCGTTAGAAATATATATCTCATATAAAATTACCATTATATGTAAAACGGACTATTTGCAGTTGTAATAAACATTTGCTACAATGTTTGTTTTCTCGTTCACTACCGTCCTGCTTCAGTGTTATTCAATTGTACCATAGCAAATATTTCATAAAAATATTACTTGTAATGCATTCCAATACTTTTAGCAAGTCCACGTAATCTGTTTCTTCGCAGTAAAGTTTCCAGTGTTTTGAATTGCACTCACAGCCACTTACCAGCAAGAAAACATGTCAGGATTATTCCCGCAAAACACCATTTTTCAGACGCGCAACCAGCCATCGAGGCACTCTCTTCGATCGCTTCATGAGCTCCTATATTTGACCTTAAAATATGAAAAAAAAAATAGTTGCAAATAGCCCTATGAGTGCTCTACCCAGTTCGTAACTTTGATTTTAAGATTATTTAAACGGTAGGGCAGCAATATGAGTTGGAAAAAGAAAGAAAAACAAACATTTTCATGCCTGTTTCAAGTTTACTCTGAAACTATAAATATATTTTACAGTTTATTGAAACCAAATTACTAGTCTTTTTGAGAGAAATACACATTTTTGTACTTGTTTTCCGAGGAAAAAAGAGTTAAAGGCGATATTCTCTCTCTCTCTCTCTCTCTCTCTCTCTCTCTCTCTCTCTCTCTCTCTCTCTCTCTCTCTCTCTCTCTCTCTCTCTCTCTCTCTTTTTCTCTCTCTTTTGGCAGCCTACAAAAAATGAAGCTTTTCGCAATTTTACGAAACATGGACGCGAATTAGAGCTGAAGTCTCCAAAAACGAAAACTTTAGGTCAAACATGTCTCTTCACGTTCGGAACTATGTTCTTGGTCCTAACGAAGCGGAGCTGCATCTTGGTACCCCTTCCCCCTGGAGCACCCTTGCTGAAAATCTTCCTGATCTACCCGAGCAGCATCGAGTCTAGGCTCCAAACAGGATGTGCTTACACAGAGCAGCATTTGATCCAGTTCGTTTAGTCCTTTAATAGGTCCTCGTGCAGTGTGTTATCTATTCACACATTTTTTATTTCTATAGCTGCACACCGTTCCGAGTGATGATGCAGGCGAGTAATCCCTAATGATGTACCAAATACAAGTTGACAAGTTTGCGGAAAACGTAGTATGAAGTATTAATTTGGAAACTTGGTCGTTGCGTCGTATCGAGTTCTTGTGGGAGTAAGAGGTCGACCTGTAGCTCACAAGTCTTCAGGACACGTGCTGCCATCTCAAGTCTTCTAAAGGATCCATGGGCTAAGCAGAGCGACTATTGTGCTTCCAGAAACAAATGCCATGATTCATTACAGGGCTTCAACGGTAAGCCGAAAGTGATTTATCAATTTGTTATTTACTTCTCGTAGTCCAGTGCTGACAAAAAAAAATCGTACGACGTAACGGATTCGCAAGAATACGGATCCAGATCAAGATTACGGGTAGAGTGTTACTTGATCCAAAACCACTAACGACGGGGGCTTCACCAACCATTTGCCGAAGTTAAACAACAAGGCAACTAACAGGTTTGCGCCTGAAGCAAACGATCCCGTTAAAGCTTTATTTAGTTGTTCCCCGTTTCCCATGTTAACAGAAGAACAGTGCGACACTTTACATGGACTTGCACCCCATTCTTGTCAGTCGTGTACACACTCGCCATTGCTCTCCGTAACCAAACACCGGAACAAATTCCGAATATCACACTTTCAGGTCAGGAGCTGAATCTTATATTAGTTGCATTGGTCACATTTTTCTTCGTATAGTGAAATAGTTATGTTAATGTCTGAAGTGACGTTGATTTTGAAGACCTTGATGATGAAGAAGAAGAATGGCCAAATGTCGATTCAGTCTATATTTAGTCAAAATATTCGAGATGAATTCCAGTTAAGTCTCATACTAGATTTTCTTTACAAATTTGCTGTGCTTGTTATCAACTCATATTCAAATCTCGTATGACCATTATAATAATTCTACATACGTTCAAACTGCATAACATACTGGAATAACTTTGGGAATAGCTATTTCTTCGCCGTGTGATTTAACATCGATTTACAATATATACTAGAATAAGTCCTGTAGTGTGAACATAGTGTTATACTACTGTAAGCCGGTTTAGGGACTTTCAAAGGATTGCATGAACCTTTTGAGCCATCGAAGCTCCGGAAGAGGATGTTAGATATCAGCTTCAGACGGCATGTAACAAATCTCCAGAGGAATGAGCTTAATGGAACTTAGCTACGAAGCGAAGTTCTGGAAAGTGCACGTTCTGTATGTAACCATCTGAACATTCCAGCTGTATCCCTTTTCCCGTGGCCTCTTTCGTTATCCCCTGTATTTGGCTTATGTAAAGCTGTTCCTTAGAACACTAAACTCTACGTACTTAAAAAGCCGCTTCAAGTTGTTCGGTCTCCAAGCGAGAAAGTGCAAGTTTTACCCAAGGTTTTTTTTTTCTTTCAAGTGCCTAGCCAACGCACAAAACTTCGAAATGTTGCATTTTGAAGTGTTCAGTTTCGATAACTCCTTCAGTATTTCCCCTCGTGGTAGTTATCTGGAAGGAAGCCTAATCGGATCTAATCGACGATCTCCTGACGTTTCTTGTCACTGCGGTCTTCCGTCGTACCAACTTCGGACGTTTGGCCTTAAGTAGCTGTCTTTGTCCCTGCGATTCTCACTCTTTAAGAAGCCGTATCCGATCTATTTTCTCGCAAGTTTCAGTCTGGAAAACTTGGAATGGCTGTTTCAGACTGCATAGACATGCCGGCCCTAGGTCGACCGTTCAGCCTTGGAACACTATACGACGCCCGCAGTGATTCCATGATATCAGGTTCGTGTTGATTTCATTTTGATTATAGAACCTGCACAATTAGAGACAAATTTGAAATCAACTGAATCGAATTTAATCTGTAATTAATAACAAATATAAGGGCCCTACAAGGATGCACGAAATTTCGTGTTAACAGCTGCAAAGTTTCCTGTAAAATTCTTGTATAACCAGGGGTGCCCACGAGGGGGGTTTCACGAGGCAAATGCCTCGTTGGAGCTCAGGGTGGGTACTGCACTAAGTCGGTCAGTAACTTAATTTTTATCAGTTTTTCCTACTTCACAGTAAAAAAGATATTTTCAAGTGTACGCACACATAATACGTGCATATTATAACATCTGTACACGGTATATATCATTTTGTAAATAGTTAGGTGGGTACATTCAAGGCACCAAGGTGGGTCTGCCTCGTAGACCAGGGTGGGGGTAGGCACCCCTGTGTGTAACTAGTAGCCCTAGAGGATACAAAGAGGGAAATTCAGGCTAGGATGTTAAGGGACCTTTCTAGTAGTTTAGTACATCGGGGACAGTAGAAAGAAGCAACAGTTGCGGTCTATGGAAGCAAAGTTTTTTTAAACGCATATTCGTCCCTTAGTGTAACTTTGTAAACGAAATAGCAAGGCTGAAAGTATGGTAACATCAGTTTACTTTTTCCACTGCAGCACAGGACTGCAACTTCTTATACTCTACTTTTTATCTGTACTCGCTTTTTGCAAGTCTGTTGTTTTGCCAGTCATTTATACCTGTATTTGATTGATATGTTTTAGGTTTGACTCTTTGGAAGCCAGAAAAGCTGCAGACGAATGTACTGGTCGTGCCGAAACCAAGCACCACCTTCAAAATCTTCGCTTCCAACACTGTGTTTGACAAACTCTCCAGCCTGACACTCTCAGGTGATCTCAAATGTAGCATTTTGGGAGGCTTGATCGACTTGGGAGGCTCTGCGAAATTTCTGAAGGAATCAAAATGTACTGCTGAATCGACTAAAGTAACTCTTCGTTACTCCAAAACTAGTCAGATTGAGCACATGACGATGAGCCAGTTGGCAAAGGATCAAATCGACTATCCCGATCTAGACTTCAGAATGGCGACTCACGTGGTCAGTGCAGTAACCTACGGAAGCGAAGTTTACCTGGAGTTTGAGAAAGAAATAGGATCGAAGAACCAGAAGAAAGAAGCTGAAAGCTTTCTCGAGGCACAGCTGAAAAAAGTTCAAGGATTGGCGCTAAGCACAAATATTGGTCCACAGTGGAGCACCGAGGAGAAAATCAATTTAGAAGGTCTCAAATGTCAGTTTTATGGCGATATTGAACTGGAAGATATCCCGTCAACTTACTTCGAGTCTATCGAGTTCTTCAAGCGCCTACCGGCTAAGCTGAAGGACGAAAAAGGTGTTCCCGTCGAAGTTTCGCTGTATCCTCTCCAAGCGCTTATCCCGGCCCTCGCGATATCTGTCCGGCAGTTGAACGACGCGTACTACTTAGACGTGGAAAATTTACTCCGACGGTATGCTTCTCTTCAAAGTCAATGCGTGGACCTGATTCGATTTGCAGGGAATATTCTGCAGACCAAAAATGCCGATACTGAGATCTGTTTCAAGGATATCCAAGAAAAGCTCGGCCGCTTTAAGAACTCGTTGACTCTACACGTCTCCTACCTGAAGAGAAAGTTTTGCAAGTTGATCCCACAAATCAGAGGCTGCAACAAAACTGAGGACGACCTGGAAACTGCCATTGAAAAGGCGAACAATTCGTATTTCAAACCGAAGAGGCTGGAGACTTGGCTGGAGGAAAAGAAACGAGAACTGAATTCACTGAAGAAGTACATGACAATTATGAACGGAATCCGCTTTGTGGTTCAAAGCGACTTCGACGCAGCTCTAAAGGATTCGGAAAAAGATTTCAGCTTTGTGTTTGTCTTCTCTTCGCTAGGCAGAGACGAGACGTTCCTGAAAAGGCTGGACGAGGCCAGCAAACTGCAGAGGAAGACATCGAACGTCCAGAAGGCAGAACCAGGCGAGAAGAGTCACCGCTGGTTCACTGATACGACCACTTTGAGACGTGTCGAAGATTTGGCCAATTTTTTCGCCAACTTTGTCAAGAAAAATAAAACAAACGAGCGCGTGTCGTTTTTCATAACCCCCAATAAAGTTCCAGAATATGAAGGCGCTGTTATCGAACTCTACAAAAAAGAAGAGCTGATGGAAAGATCACAATTTCCCGCCGTCACGGAATCTCCTGATGTTTACCGTGATAAAGGAGGAAACCTCGTTGTACAGTGGAAACCTTGCACGATCTTCTCTAACTACATCAAGGGATACAACATTTACTACAGGAGATTCGGAACGGGTGAGGAAGGTCTACTTTTGCGAACAGTTTCAGCGGCCGATGTTTGTACCACGTTTCCCAACAACGTTTTGCGGAGCTGGAGTGGAAACTACGTCTACAAAGTGAGTCCCATTTTCCAGTTTGGAGAAGGACCTGCGAGCAACTTCAACGTTCCCTCAACACAGCAAGGCTTCGAGGTCACTAAATCTTTCCCATCAGAAGAAAAAAACTGACATCTCGTCACGTTCTTCGGCCTTCAGTTCTTGAAGATCACGTTGCCCGATTACACTTTGATTTCTTTAAGTTTGGTTACTTACAGATTTTCAGATACTTTCGCTTTGTCGTAGTTTTTAGGTAAGGAAATATATCTTACAAGTTTTCTCTGAACGTTATATTAACACGGTGACTGAAAATAATACACGGATTTTTAGTTTGCCATTGCTTCAAGTTTATTTATAGTGTCACCTTGATTCTACAGTTTGTAATTGACTGTTTGAACTAAACACAGATCGTGATAGAACTTAGAACGGGCTGTCATCATTCGACAATCTCGAAGTGGACGGAGCTTCGAAGAATGTCTTTTCAATGTGCTGGCAAGCATCGACAAGGTTGGGGTACGAACGAACTATTGAAGCCAAATGGTTTTCAGGCATCGGGGTGGTCAGCAGAGTGAAGACGTGGCCGAAAACAACTGCGTCCAGTTCAGTTGGCCTACAAAAGTGGCAACAATAATGTAAGGAAATATACTTTAATGCTTTTCTTGATCAAATATCTGGAACTTACCTGTCGTTGAAGAAATACAAGTGATTCCCGAGCCTCTCTGAAAGGGCGTTGCAGCAATGATCAACGTCAGAATAAACCTTCAAGAACAAATAAGCATTTATATACAGACACTGTGTCGTATTTAATGTTCTATCACCTCTTCCCGAGTCTTGTTTGTCCATCCTAACGCGTTGAGCTTCCTCATAACTTGCTTCCGTTTCTTCCAGGTTAGAATGGTGTTCAGCGGCCAAGAGTATGCGGATCCATAGCGGGGAGTTGTTACTTCACTCAGGACTGCCGGATCGCACCAGTTGACGAACAACTAAATGATTCCTATTAATTTAGTTTATTTTTTATTTATGAAAAATATTGTAAAAATCACCTCTGCATTCCCAAGTATGTTGTTTCCCAAGGACATGTAAGCTCTCATGTCAGCTTTCTGGGCTGCGTCCATATGATCCGTTAACGCGATACCCTGAACCATCAAATTAATTAAACATGATCAATTACTAGAATAATGTGAATACCTTATTCGCAACGAAGGATATGATGGGATCCAGATCTGCGATGACAAATGCTCCGACTTTTATGAAAGGAAGCTTTCCCGAGGGCGACATGTGCTCAGCATTACTCCTCATTTCAATCTTTGATAGGGAGTAAACTATTTGATAATGTTATGCGCAGCGATATTGGGATTTAAGATACTTGGAAGTCCAGACCACACATCCTGAGGAAAGCTTGGACGGCCAATGAGTTGGCTTGATCTTGAAGGAGAATTTGCTCCACTTCATAGGGTTGGTACAGCTTTACATCTCCAGGCCACGGTTCAGAGGCTTTTTTAATAAAATTTTTAAAAATGTAGCACTTTGCAGTAATAATTCATCTAACTATAGTCAGGGCTTGCAAGGTCGAGCGCGAGGCATTTAAACTAAAATTCTTACCTCCCAACTCAAAAGCAACGGAATCTGTTAATAAAACAGAGGGCATTTTCGCACCGAGAAACTAAATCTAATTAATTTCTTTCAAAATAGTTTTATCGCAAATAATAGCAGAGAGACTTCTGCACGGTATAAAAACAGTATCGCATCAAGTCCTAACTCCCCATGTTAATTCCAGGGGTGCGAAACTAGCGCCAAATTTTTACGGGCGGCTATTGTTGGAACTAAGTCATTGAGGAAAATAAAGGTTGGGCAGCTGATCCTATGAGCAGTCGTAGTACAAAAAGTGGCCATCCGCAAAATCATGGCGCTAGTTTCACACTCACGGCATTTTAATTGTGAGATAGGACTTGATGCGGTACTGTGTCTGTACTGTGGACTTCTGCTAGGTCGCAGTAGGTCAATGTTTTGAATCCAGCGCCTCCTATGGAGCAAAATATGAACTACGTTAATTTATTTAAACTGGAAAATAAAATTTGATTGTTATCCTAGAACTTGCAAACTTCATTTTAGCACTGTAATGCCTTTATTAAGATAAATAATAATGAATAAACTTTTTTGTACAAATTACTTCTATTGTTTCTTGATAGGTTGAATGCATGGGGTCCGAAACTCCGAGGAAGAGTTTACGAAGATTATTTGATAACACATGATAACACGGAGGTAACATGGAGATAACAGGATGGTAACAGTGATAACATGACCTAGGTGTACGAAGATTATTGTAAGTTTCGAGCCCCTTGGTTGAATGGTATCATATTTTCTTCAAGCAGCAATTGGAAACGTGATGTCTTTATTTCCCAGATTATTACACGCTTCTTTTAATATGTAATATTTAATTTAATTTCATTATAATTAAATTAATTGTAAATATTTATGTTGTAGGAACGTATTTTCTCGTTACTGCTAGTTAACAAGTTTAAAAATAGTAGCTAAATTACGTTAAACTTGTAAGTACAGTTATGGAAGTAGCGATGTCAGTTTCAAAAAGTATGAAATACATTTTATGGTTGATTATTACATTATCCTAATAGTAGGGGGTAATCACCTTTCCGTTTTGTGGTAATTGTTAATTAAAACAAAGGTGTGGTCTCCATAACGGCTCTGTAGTTTCAGCAATTAACGTCTGTTTTACCGAACTCCAATTAGTATACGTATTAAACTTCTTCATATTAACGAAAATTTGAAACTTCCCGAAGAAATTTATACTCTTCTGCTAAAAAGACAAAGACGAAAACAACTGTGCGCACGTTTCTTTGTAATGCATCCAATAAAATAAAATTACGAACTCCGCCGTTCACATACTGAGAAACTGAAAATGCAAATCCACATAGAGTATTTAATTATTTAATTATAGTAAAATATTATATTAAATAAATTCAGGGCAGACAAATCAGTTGTTTTCCTTCTAGAATCATATCTTCGATCTTGTCCGTCGAAGTAGAGGCTTCCGCATGAGTGGACAGTACTGCTGCTACGCATGTCAACAACGTGGCGCCTACTCCAACGTAGAAAGCCCAGCCTGATTACACATAGGATATTAGTTCCATCGATTAAGCAGTGACTGTTTTGAGTAATTTCAGTACGAACAAATTGCCGAATAAAATCTCATACCGAAATTGCAGTCCCCGAGAAGGAAAGCATCGGACTGCTCCCCGCACATTTTCCTAACCCGAGCAGAACTCCAGCCGGCAGGGTACAGAATCAAACCCAGGACGAACAACA
This sequence comes from Eulimnadia texana, assembly GCA_002872375.1. Classification (NCBI taxonomy): domain Eukaryota; kingdom Metazoa; phylum Arthropoda; class Branchiopoda; order Diplostraca; family Limnadiidae; genus Eulimnadia; species Eulimnadia texana. The sequence goes on from NKDA01000001.1 coordinate 19,329,497, forward strand.
ATACTAAAATGAATTTAAATTTAAGTAATCACTACGTTTTCTTAGAACAATAAAGTCAGTGAACCTGAAAATGCTTGGATAGATCCTGCGATATTGAAGAGACTCTTCCTCCGAATGGTTCGCTTGCACCAGCCGATGATGGACAGAAGAAGAGTGACGACTAGTAAAATCAGCCCCATGGAGAAAAGTACCAGGCTGGCTTGCCAAGCTGTCGGGAAATAATCTTCCCGGTTCTCGGAGTGAATCCGATGAGCGAAGGAAGCGCAGTGGTTTGTCGAGACACCTTCGATTCGGGTGCAGCGGTTGTAGATGCCCAGCGATGGTTGGTAGACATCATCACCTAGTGAATTTAAGGCTGTTACGCGCAAGTCATCTAATCTAGCTAGAACTGAGTTACTGTGAAGATGAGTTATAGCTAAATAACTATACTACTTAGGCTGGTAGTGTGAATCAGACGAGAAGTTGGTTAGCAAGAAAGTTACGTCTTACTTGTTCCAGGGTAGGGTAGTTTACATGTTTCCTTTAGTTTCTTAAAGGTATAGTCAAGCTTGGCGATTACCTAGTAGGGTTTAGTTGCTAACTGAGTTAGTTTGCTCAGCAGGCGGAAAAAGCTCAAGCCATGGTCCGGTAATTTACTACCTTAATCAGCAGTAAGTAGTAACCCAGTAACTTACCTAGCTAGCAATGTAGCTAAGTAGGTAGTTTAAAACTCCGTCGGTTCGTTAGTTGCTCATGCAGCTACCTCTCATCAAGTCAGCTAACTAGTCAGTTAGTATAGCTACCTTCAGCAGCCATTTTCAAGCATTACTAGGTCTGCTATCGCGTTACCGTCCATTGATACTACTAACTATAAGACTACTAGCATAATAGATAGCATAGACTAGTCGTTTCACATAGAGTTTGAATTACGTATGAGGTCTTGGATTAGACTATCCGAAGTTAAGTTGACTTTTTTGGTTGATTTGAGCCCGAGGCGGAAGGGTGGCCCGATCAGCCACTGTGGTGTGGTCACAGCCGCGAAGATGGCGGTGGCGGCCAACAAGGTGAACACCGTCCAAACCAGCGAACGAATCGTCACGATCACTAAACACATCTGCAAAACAATCAAGTTATACAATTATCGAACACTTTCCGAGCGACTCAGAATCGTGTTATCAGTTGCTACGATCACTTCAGTCTGAGTTTGGGGTATTGTTTCAAGGTCGTTCAGTGGCAGTCGGTGGTTTGGCGACCGTTAAAAATTGGAAAAAAGAAGCAAAAATGTGGGTAACTGTCGCATACCATCTGTCGCCATTCCCGCCCAGAATTATGAGTCTGACATCAGCATTCGCCCCCTCGCCCTTCACTGAAATATTTTTTCAGAAAAAATAAATATAAACTAAATTTCCATCACACTAAAATCCACTGAAACAGTTCTGTGACAAGTTTGATTCTCTCTATCTTCCAAGTTATCGGAATTATTCCTGTGTTATTGGAGTGTTAGCTAGCTTAACGTTCCTTTTCTCAGTTTTTGAGCTACTGGAGTTGGCTGAGCATTTGTTACGGAAACCGAACAACAAAGTTGAGGACCCCCTCTTTAGGGGGGGGGACAAATCTTCAAACCCACTTGACTCCGGACGATATAAAAACAAACAGAAGAAAACACTTAGTCGTCAGATAGCCTCAGGTTTGCTACTGCATACAAGACAAGGTTCCTTTTTATCAGTGTTATCGCCTTATTCCGACATACGGTCACATGTGTTGCAAACGTGGTGATAGTCTGTTTGTTTCAGACGTAAGACGATTTGCTATTGTTTAATCGCCTTTGAAATGGTTATCAAAACATGCATTAAGTAAAAGCGAGTTGTTGAGAGGAGACCGTGACACCAAATGGAGTTGTCACACTGAAAGATGGCCGTAATTAATTACAATTAAAGCCAACACTGATGTGTATCCTGTTGAATCCCAGTGCGTTCGAGGGCCACAACATCAACATTCATTAATTTTAATGAGATGACTCAGTCTGGCCTCTCTCTACACTCTTGCATAACCTGTGATAACTCTGATAACAATGATAAAAAAAGTCTTGTGCAGCTTTTCGCTGCTGAATATATTAAGAATTCAGCATTGAAATTTATGAAAATATTCAAATGCTAGGGTTGAGATTTTGACCACCAACAGAGTCCTCATCTCGAGAGCGGCTTTCCCCCATCAGTTTCCCCATGGAGTGACTCTCCCTCCCACTCTCTCAGGACTTCACCTTGAATTTCAATATTAATAAATGTATTGCAGTATTTAAAACAAAGAGTAGGAAGTAGTCGGTCCCGTTGCATTGAAGCAAGTATCGATTGAAGCACGCAGGCACCCCCTGCAGGAATCCCATCCATCACGTTTGAGACTATCATCAAGCAATCTGGTAAATAGATTTGAATTATACGACCAAAAGGGACCTGTTATGCCTCCTATGTCTACATAATAGCTGATAACACAGTGAAAACACAAATCCAGAACATATGGGAATCCTTGACACGAGAAAAATATCCTCTATTGATCTTTCTGTCCATTGTGTAAATACTGGAGGGAGAGATCACGTGTTGTGCTACCCACGTGCCCCCGGTTGAACCTCGTAGCTGCAACTCCCACAGAATTTCCCCATTTGCAACAGTCTGTGATGCAAGAAGACTGAGATACTGACGAAAGAGATCCTGTTTTTGTGAAAAAAAAATCTTTAGGTTGAGAAACGAGAGACTACCGAGCGAACTGCGCCTCTGCTTGACTGCACAAAAACGTGCGTGGGGACATTGTAAATGATCCGTGCTGACGCTGCTTCCATAGAGAGGGGGCCTCCGAAACTTTTTTGAAAACTTCTATACAACACATGTCTCTATAATACACCATTCAATCCAGAGATAACACCCGATTACACATAGATACCACTGATCAAAAGTTATAGATTCCTGCTGGATCGCCTACTACTACTTCTGCTACGAATTTATCAATCAAATTAAAGTTAATGATTATACTCACTATTAATTAATACAGTACGGTTTCCTCTTATGAAATAGACACAGACTGGAAGATTAGTACGGAATTTTGGTATTTGTATGTGGAGGGCGCCAGCAGATGCGGCCTGTACGGCTGCTGCCTGCATACTGGAGATGGGGGTTGCCATGCCGGGCTCTTAAATCTGCCTATTGAATACATTTCCCCACGGAAAATAAAAACCAACAGAGGCTTCTTTTCTAATATTAAATCTTCTTTTTTATGCATAATTCAATGCCATGGATACGACAATGTCAGTCTTTGTTAACAACTTCTGGTTTCTCCATCTATAACTCATCAAAACCATGTCGACCGGATCATCGTTTGAAAACATAACCCTCTCCTCTATTTTCTATATTTAATCTATAAGTTTAAGAAATATTATTTTTAATGAAAAATAATTCAATTAAATAAGTTTTATAATTATTTTGTGTAATGGTGTTTCGTGACGCACGAATTTCTAATTATTTCCATCAACGGATGTGGAAGAGACACCGTGATGTGATAATGATGACGGAAAAAATTAAAAACTTATTTAATTTCATTATTCACAAGCAACTTTAATTCAAATACGAATATGCCTTTGATTAATGTCATGTATTTTCACCGTTTTATTTGCTCTGGATACAATTTCAATACTCTTTGGGGGAAATGTAATATAGAGGAAGATTAGGTGACTTTGCTAAAGTTTCACCATCTACGGAATTTCTTTCAATTGAACAAACGTTATTTGGAAAAAGAGACAAACATTTTGGAAAAGCGTAGAACACAATAGAAATTTTATTAAATGTCCTGATATAATTTCTTTAAACTTAGGTTTTAGCAGGCGCAGTTCTCTTTGGAATTGGCTGTTGGATTCGACTGAGGGGCTCGGCCGGGCTGAACTGGTTTGTGCTGGACCCCCGATTCAGCAGCATTTAAATCTAAACTGCCATCCTGAATGTTCTGGTAGATCTTTTTAGCCGTTTCCAGAAAGGCGTCCTCCACGTTATCACCTGTTTTGGCACTGGTTTCGATGAAGAGAAGCTCGTTTTCCTCAGCAAATTGTTTCGCCTCTTCATACGTCACGTCCCGCTGAGCGTCAAGGTCCGATTTATTGCCAATAAGAAATATTACCTGGAAACAAACCAGTTAGCTACGTTTTTCATTGTTTTTTTACTGTTTGCTAACAGTGTTTGGACTGGTAAGGTTTCGAGCGTCAGAAAGCCAGCTACTTAAATGGTTGTACGTCGATCGTCTGGTGATATCGTAAACCAGCAAAGCTCCTGCAGCCCCTCTGTAATACGAACGAGTGACGGCGCGAAATCTTTCCTGACCCGCAGTGTCCCAAATCTGCAGCTTGATCTTCTGCCCCGCCACTTCGATGATTCGAGTGCCAAACTCGACCCCAATCGTGTGCGGACAGTCGGCCATAACTGAAAATTAACCGATAAAGAAAATAAAATTTAACCGTTCTGCATAAGTTGTTTACTGATTTACATTTTTTCTCCGTGAATTGGTGAAGTAAACAAGACTTCCCAACTCCCATATCTCCGATGATTATGTACTTGAAAATGTATGAATAATTGTACTGGCCGGTGGACATGCTGACGAATCTGCAGAGCACAAAGAAAATTAAGTAATTCTCGCAATTAATTAAGTATTAATTTACTTTTTTATATCACAATGAACGAGGAGTCGACCCACATAAGGGTAACAAATGTCATCACAAGGCTGGCGCTGGTAGCAGTGCTTCCACTTTGCAGGGAAATTCCCTTAAAAGGGAAAACTGGGCCTCTGAAAGGGAAGATAAGCGAAAAAAACAAAAGTATAGCTTGTACCTTAGATGGAGGGGAAAAGTATACTTAAAAGCTGCAAGAAAAGGGGAAAGCGCGCCCTCTTTAAGAGAAAACAGAAAACTGAAAGTGGAAGCTGTGCCTGGTGGTTAGTTATCAAGGTTTCTCTACACCAGGGTGGTCCATAGAAGAAGAAGGCTCCGCTCCTAAAGTTGGTGACGTCCTCCAGTTCCCCTGAAGCCCTGTGTAGGTAAGAACAAAGGCGCAAAATAATTCATTTTAACAGTTCATTTCAGGTTTATAATAAGAAATCGAACAATCCACATCATTGTCACTTAATATCTTTTTTTTAAATTTTACCAGAGTTTGAAACGATTTCCAATACTGAGCCTGTTTTTATAGCATCTTGGTCTTAGGTGGACATATAAAGTCCGTACACGCACGAAGCATCTAACAACACCGAATGGTACAGTCACGAGCAAAAACAAGTATCCACCTGTATTTAAAGAACATCGCTTTTAAATTAGCTTGAGCACTACCATAGAGGTCAAATGGAGGTCAAAAGACTTTCAAAGCTAAAAATCAATTCAATTTTCACCCTTGTTATCAATTTGACCGCTATAGTAAAAGACAAATTGATTCTAAAGCAACTTTTCTTTACTTTAAGTAGATACTTTTTTGCTCATGACTGTACATAGGTTAACTGACGTGACAGTACATCAAGAAGATTAAGTACAGTGTTTTATCCTTGCTGACTCTTTTTATCGGTTCTACGAAACGTTTCTTCAATTTTTGACGCACGTTCTTTAGAAGGCTGTATGAGGCCACCATATGACAATTGTTTGATACAAGAAGGCATAGCATAAGCATAATCTGATTCGTCCAAGCGGGCCGACAGCTCAGGTCTAGATACTTCCTGCGTAATTATATTCAACCCATCCAGCTACTGTGCGTCTTCTTCGGTTCCTATGGCGGTGAGTACCAATCGTCGCATAAAGAAACGGCAGGTTTCTTATCCTCCTGGACAACCTAAACAGGATCCTACAAAGGTATGAACCTATTCTACCAAAGCACTGCTTTACAAAACATCCGAATAAGTTCTACACAAAAACCTATTTCTTAGTCCTCTTCTATCGTTACCTTCTCCTCAACATCCGTACCGGACACCTGGAAGGCGCGTTACATCACATATTTTCCAAAAGTTTTTCCTGTTTGAGTAAAGCGATTTTTAGACACTGGAACTGTGCAACGAGCACATGGCATGGCGAAACTAATTTAATAAGACAAGAAGTTTAAATTTCAGAGACCACGGTTTACGACAGAACGGAATTGACAAAATCAGTGAAATGTAACTTTACCAGACTGAGTAAATATTTCGAACCGGCAGATATATTTACTAAAATCACTGAAATTCTTCCGGCAGAAAGTTTTTGCCTCGGCCTTCACTTGTTAACGTCGTGCGAAGTATAAAGGGACTCGAGTTTCGCGCGCTTTCTTTGGGAACTCGTTGACGTCACAGTACCTTGAGCCGAGTATTCCCTTGAGTATACATGCTCCCATGGACCAACCTGGTGTAGAGGAACCTTGGTTAGTTACTATCAATTCAGAAATAGCAGACGACTAGATGCTTGTACAATTCTCCAGCATTACCATATTTTCAAAATTAAATAACATTTTAAATTCTTAATCACTGATAAATACAAATTTAATTTTAATCATTTAATTAATTAAAAATTGATGGTTTAGTCAAGATTAAATGTTATTAATCAACAACAAACGTTTCATATTTTTACTACCAGATGGCGTGCTGTTATTTTTCATTTGAAATCCCGCGCAACCAAACGAACCGTTGTTCGGATCAGCAGATTTTTCTTATTCTCAGGTCCTCTTAATCGGCGCGCAGAGATACTTATCAACAAAATAGCTAGCATAACTTTACTAAACAGGTGAATCAAAAAATTAATCAATTCATCATCCAGTTGTATGATTAAATGGCCAGGATTCGGTTTGAGTCTTAGTTGCTCGAGGCTATTTGCTTACCTCCTTGGTTTCATATGGTCCTAAATGAAAGTAAAATTTGAAGTTGACAATTCACAAATTCTGTATGTCATAGGTTTTACTGAAGGACATGGCAAAGAAGTTACAGATCTTGGCCTCCTGTGCCGAGGACTGTCGTTTTTGGGACGAAAATTTGACGTCCATGGGCACCTTGTCCAGCACTGTTGGTACGTTTTCAACAGAAAATATATTACTAAAGATAATGTGGTCATCTTTTAATGCATTAGATAGTAGTGACATTGTCTGGAGTAGCAGCGGGGAGAATTTTGCTGCGTCTCGAGGAACGGCCGGTGTCGAAATAGCCTTTTTCCAAGGGAAGGAATTCAAGAAAACGACTACAAACGTTGTTGGGGTAATATATTTACTCGCAAGTATCATTCAGCTACGATCTTTTTTTATAAGTTTAACCCATATTTTTATAACAACGTTGAATTTTTAGGTTGAAGTTACTGCAATTTGTTTCATTAGTCTCAACGGGAAAGAAAACCTGCTTCTTGGGACAACCAGCGGGGAAGTTTTGCTCTGGGACCAAGTTTGGCAGAAAACGATTCAAAAATACTCCACGGTAATATATTACAACTGAAATATCCAATAAACCATCTCACAAAATATTATTACAAAATCAAAAAAAAAAAATAATAAGGTTTTCTCACCTCTGTGAAGTATTATTGTTGGTTAAGTATATTTTATATATTCATTCTGGTCCTGGTTATGTAAGTGTTGATTTTGTTATTTTAAATACAGTATAGTTGCAAGTCTCCCGTTGTTCGGGTTCATACGAACGGTTCGGCTATCGCAGCGGGACACGAAAACGGACTCATCTCAGTCTACGGTTGCAGCACTAGCCAACTCATGCAACAATTCTCTCTTCCAGAGTCAATGGTACGTGATTTGCTCATAAAATCAAGTACAATACATTCAATTATCTTTTTTTTTTTTTTTTTTGCAGGCTCTAATGGATCTTAAGTTCAGCCCGTTGAAGAAGTCCTACCTTGCAGCCAGTTTCGAAAGCGGAGCGGTAGCGTTGTGGGACGTTCACGTGTCTAAAAACCAGAATCCATTACTTTTCCATAAAAACTCGCATCAGGCCCCCGCCACGGGAATTGCCCTCTCGCCAATCAACGAGCTGCTGATGGTCTCCTCGGGACTTGACCGCAAGATCGTCCTCTACGACTGTCCCAAGAAAAAGTAATTGTTTTCAGAATTAAAATATGGAATTTATAATTAATTTTAATCTGATAGGATCATCAAAGAAATCATGGCGGACGCTCCAGTCACAGCAGTTGAGTTCTTGAGCGAGACAAAATGTTTTGCTGCGGGAACGACTAAAGGCAAGATTCATATCTACGATTTGAGAAGTCCCGCTGCTCCAGTTCGCACGTTCCAGACCCACACTTCTGCTATTAAAAAACTTGCTGCCTCTCCACCATTAGAACAGCAGGCCATAACTAAAGCAGCTAATAAGTTACAGGGAAACATGCATACAGCTTCTGCGGTAAAATCTGCTGCCGAAAAAGAGAAACAGAGACGGAGATCCTTGAGCCAGGGTTCTGTCCCGCAGGATCAGCTTCTTATGACTCCCTTAAATTCAAATGGAAACAACCTGCAGGACGAACAAAGTGAGATTTCAAAACGAAGAAGTTCGCTTTTTTCCCCGCTGAAGACCAGCCTCAACGTGTCGCTTTCCAAGACTCCAAACCTGACGCTGTCGCCACTGCTGCAAAATATACGGAAAAATAGTTTCGGTAAATAATTATAATTTAATTTAAACCTTTTTCTGTAAAAAGTAATTCTGTTTTTGTTATGTAGAAAATACAGATGTAGTGGAACCAGCAGACAGTGTTGAGAATGGAGCTAGAACTGCGGGAAATCTAAATTTTTCTGAGGTCTCTGCTACACCTTCTGGTGAAGTCCCTGGAAAGGTGGAGGGGACAAAAGAGCGGGAAACTTCCCGACCGTTTGACGTGGAGGTTATCCGCTGTATTGTCGAGGAAAGTGTCCACGGACTGCAGTTGGAACTGAGTCAGGGAGTGTTTAATATTATGTGGGAACTGGTGAACAAATACCATTTGCTTGATGTGCGTTGGCTAAAACTAATTTCAAATACTAAATGGATTTAATGAGTGGTTTTTCCTTATATAGGAAAAGCTGGAAAAGATGAATCGGCAGTTGCAGGACAGAGTTGCTCTGGAAGACGAGATCATAAAATTACGCGAGGAAAACAAGAAGTTGAAATCACTGTACTAAAAATGTATACTGTTCATATGTTGTAATGTTTGGTGCTTTTTTCTTTTATGAAGTAAAATTTATTTGAATGAGGTGTTGAATGGGAAATGTATGTTTCAGCAATTTTGCAGTTCTGAAGAGTTCTTATGTCTTAATGCTAAGATCGACTTCTCCTTCATCCATCTGATAATTAACTATTAAGAATTAATAAATGTATAATTACCTTCATATGTTGGTTACGTTACACTAACACGAATGCTGTAACCATGAAACCAATTTGTATTTCGCGCTCTTTGAGCCCTCTAACTTAAATGTCAAAAATCGATTATTCAAATCTTTTGATAAAACATAGTCTAATATTTTTCCTTTAGAGTAATCCAATTATTCATGGTTGAAACTTAACTAAAAATAACTTCGTTAAATCGATTAATTTAATATTATCTACATCATGCATCGCTAGGAATAAGCTGACCTAAAAAGTTTATTTTAAAATTAAGTAATTAACTGGAACAGTTATTCTAATAATTTTCACGATTGTTACATTGATAAAGATCGATAATTTATAACGAAATAACCTCTGTAATCGATTACTATATCGAGGCGTTATGTTTGTCATGTGACAGCTCGAAATCAGCTGATCTAGTTGAGCGTCGAAGGAAGCTCACGGGATTCGCTGTCAGCCTTCAAGTTTCTTCTCTGCTCGACGGTGTTTTTCTTCCCCTTACGAATTTCTGCAAATTAAAATGGCCAGCCAAACTCAAGGAATCCAACAACTTTTAGCCGCGGAAAAGAGGGCTGCTGAAAAAGTCGCTGAAGCCAGGAAACGTAAGATCCGACCAGATTTAGCTGCCAACATTTCCTTAATTTTTGCCTTTCTGGTTAATAAATAGTAATACCAACAACATGGACTTTATTTCACAAACTAAAATTTAAATATTTTTAAAGTTTACATTATTAAAGAAGTGTTGTTTTTATCGCTGGATAGACGTTCAGTAGACCAAGTCTGCGTTTTTATGTAACTTGCATTTTTTGTCATTGTTAATGTTTTGGCTTATCTGACTCGATAACGTTGAGTTGAAATCTTTGTAGGCAAGGCTCGCCGTCTGAAGCAGGCCAAAGAAGAAGCTCAAGCTGAAATCGAGGCTTACCGCCAGGAGCGGGAAAAGCAGTTCAAGGAGTTTGAGGCCAAGGTAAAGACTATTTAACAAGAAACGAGACAGTAGCAATGTACCTTTTGTTTCGCAGCACTTGGGATCTCGTGACGATGTTGCGGCAAAGATCGACGTCGACACTCGCATGAAGCTGGAGGCCATCAATCGCTCGTACGCAGCCAACAAGGAAAAAGTCATCCAACAGCTTCTCGCTATGGTCTACCAGATCAAACCCGAAGTCCACAAGAATTACCGTATCTAAGATGGCTTTCACCAAGCAAAGGACATTCCCGTCACACCCCACGAAAGTAAATGTTTCCCCGTAGCTCTCCAGTCTGAGAATTCGTTTGAGTGTTCGTTTGCGTTTTACCTTCTCTTTTTTTTGTGTGTTGGGTTAAAAAAAATGTATTGATTACAGAGTAAAGTGCATGAAACAGCTTCCTGTTGACTTTATTGTAATGTCCTGCAGAAAAGTCAATAGACAATATAGACGTCGTCACTTTCTTCAAAGAAACATTTCACAATTTCCTTCCAATACTTTCACTCATTACTCATTAACAATATCAATAAACGCCATAACTCCACACATTACACTTTATGAATAGAGGTTTTCTAAGACTGTTTCGTGAATGATGGCTTTTTATGGCAAATTAAATGAGGCATGGTGCGGAATATTTATGAATTCCCCAAAGCTAGGCCAGCAGGTCACAGAAAATAACGAGTTTCCGTTCAGATTCCGTACGTTCTGCTTTAGGCGTCTCTCTGTTGACCCTAGATTTCCGTAAGCCGCCTGCATTATTTACTCGGATGTCGCTTAAAAGAGACCTCTTTGCCAGCTGAAGCTTCAGTCATTCCTCTAACTACTTCCTACCAAGATGCACTACAGGTTTAGCTCCATAGTCTTCTTCACCTGCTTCGTTACTCGTTATGGTAAGTCGTTAGATTTGATGGGGAAGAACTTACAAGCTGAATTTTGAAATGATTTTGAATCGAAACAGGACTGGCCATAAGTGGCAACAGCAGTATATGGAGCATAACGGACCCAGATCAGGAAACCAGTTTCTCCACAAATTCCAATGCCATCGCCCAGCGTTTATTGCATTTCAAAGCAGAAAAAACTTATCCACTGCCTCAGTCACCTAAAGCACCAAAGTATTCCGGACATTTTAGCAAAGCTTACGGACCTCCACCAATCTCCGGACCTAAAACCATAGGTTACGGACCCCCTCTGATTACCGGACCGAAATCTAAAGGCTACGGTCCTCCATCAATCTCCGGACCTAAAGCTAAAGGTTACGGTCCTCCGCCAATTACCGGCCCGAAATCTAAAGGCTACGGTCCTCCACCAGCTTTAGGTCCGGCCTGCAATTTCGTAGCCGAAGGTCCCTATTTTTATCTAGAATCTCCGGGTTACCCGGGTTATTATCCAGCGTATGCAAATTGTTATTATACGGTTAAACGTGCCGCTGCGAATATTTGCAATTTGGAGTTGGAACTGGGGGATTTCTACCTGGAAGTTTCGCCTCAGTGCAGTAATGATTGGTTCCAAATTGGCGCCAAGAGGTACTGCGGACTTCAGACCAACCAGAGAAGTAATTAATTACTGAAATTTTTGCAATAATAACTTATAAGTAATTAATTATTATATTCTATTTAGTACTGGTGCCTTTCGGACATCACAGAGAACTCGTGTTCCACTTCTATTCTAACGGATTCCAGCAATTTAAAGGTTTCCACATTATTGGGCGACAGATTCCCTGCGGCAATCAGCCCGTGAATCCTCCACCACCCATCTACCCCCCTCCAATCATCCCCCACCACCTGTTTACCCTCCACCCATCAGCCCTCCACCAGTCAACCCGCCTCCTCCGGTTTATCCTCCAGTAATTCCTCCTCCCCCCGTTTACCCACCTCCCATTATTCCTCCAGTAACTCCCCCGCCTATCTACCCTCCTCCCACTTACACACCACGCCCTCCCACATTCACCCCACCAACGATTGCCCCACCCACTTCGACGGAAGCTCCACCTAACCTGCCCTGCGATTTTGATTTTCGTCTACCTCAGGGACAGTTCCAGAGTCCCAACTACCCTAGAAACTATGGCAACAATCTCAATTGCCAGTACCGGTAAAGATGTATTCATTAATTTGAAGTTAATTGTGTTATTACTTAAAACTTAACTGAAGATTTTAGTATTGATTTGTAAATAGTTTTCAGCCTCAGGAAGGTTTCTGCACGCTGGAACTGACTTTCGAAGATTTCCAAGTGGAAGACAGTCTGGGCTGCACCAAAGACGCTTTTCTCATCGGATCCAGTAAATACTGTAACGTACTTCTCGCCGGACAAACACGTATTAACATTATAATATAAATTTTAAGTAGACAAAGTTTAATCATTATATTTCCAGTTCGTATTGCCTTTCCTTCGGGCGCTTCGTGAAAACTCAATTCGTGTCTGATTACGAAGGCAGTGGTCGTGGCTTCAAGGCTCGCTACCGCTTACTACCATGTAGTCTGACTCCCACTACGCCGCCTCCGTTCACCACACCTGTAGGAGTGACTTGCGACCGAAGCTTCAATGAACCAGAAGCTTTTATCACAAGTGTCAACTATCCGTCAGTTTATCTCAAGAACCTCGAATGCATTTACAGTATCGAGAAGTATAACCCGGTAATATCTTTACTTTATAAGTCACATTTAAGTACTGAGAATTTATAAACCGTTGTTGTAGCTGGTAAATGAGCTGGAAGTGTACTTCGTGTCCTTTGAGATCCAGGACTCGTTCCAGTGCCAAGCAGATTTTCTGGAGATCGACGGGAAGAGGTACTGCGGAGTCCAGACTGGTACAACAGTGCGAGTTCCATTCATCAACTCGGTCATGGAACTGAGATTCCGTTCCGATTTTTCGATCGAGCTGGGCGGCTTTAACATCCGATTGCGACAACTTATCGAGGATTCCACAATAGATCGTAGAACAATGAACTAAGTTCTCTAAAGTTTAGATTAATGATGACGTACTTGAATACTAGAACCGACTACTCCACCTAATATCGGGTGCGGGACACAGATCTTCAATGAGACGAGCTTCCTGATCACTTCCCCGCAGTTCCCTGCACCCTACAGACCGGGACAACAGTGCCGGTACACTGTTCTCAGGAAATCTGAAGTATCATTTTAGTTCTTGATCTATTACGTACAGCCTTTTGAATCAAAAAGCAACATCAACTTTAGATAGGCGGGAAAAAGGACAAATGATTGGTTCGATTAGCCCTCAGGCAATAAAATTTCTGTATTATGTTTGGACAGTTAAATGCTACTAGGGGCCGCTTTTGTCTATCCTATCCAAGTTAGTGTTGCGTTTTATTGTCCAAGACTGTGCACTGACTCAGTATTATTCAAAGTAATATCTGATTCATTGAAGTTTTTATCCTACTATTCCTTGAATAATGTTTGATTTTTCTGTTTTCGGAAGGATGTTTGCGAGTTGCAGCTGAACTTTATTCTATTCTCGCTGCCTCAAACAGGGAACTGTCTCGGAGACTATCTAGAAGTCGACGGGGTCCGTTACTGTGGAGAACTCAGCAACCAAATCAGTAAATCCACTTTGATTAACTTCTCAAAAACTCATTCATTAGCTCTAATTTGTTTTAGAAAAAATATTCTTCCTGGATCCTCAGTTAACTCTGACTTTCAACGCCGATTTCACTGATGAGCAAACGGCAGGTTTTTCGATACAAGCCGTTCAATTAACGGAATGCTATCCTTACCCCAGTAAGAACACTTCAAGTCAATCAAGTAAAGATTATTTGTGTTAATTAATTTGATTTTTCTAGCTGATATTCCACCTGGTTTCCGTTTGGAAGAAGCGCCTCCTTGCGATATTCGTCTCACAGAAGCAGCGGGAATTATCAGTTCTCCGGACATCAAGTTTTCTAATAAAGAAAAGGATAACGAACAATGCGGCTACAGTTTTACACGTCAACCAGGTTCAAAAGTTTAATTTAAATTAATCTAAAATGTAGTTTTAACATATTTTCAAAAGGTTCGTGCGGCGTTGAGCTGCGGTTCAACGAGTTCTACGTGACACCGACTACAAACTGCACGGCAAATTATATTGAAATCGAAAATAGGAGATTTTGCGGACAGCAGTTGAATAACATGAAAGGTAAACTTTCCATAGTTTTAAATTTCTGATTTGTTTTAGTTTTATTGTTGATTTAGTCGATGTCGGGTTCTCGATTCACTCCAGTGAAGTGGCATTACCTTTCAGAATATCGCCTGAAACTAAATTTTTGTGGAATTTCACGTATTCCCCAATTTATTGCGAGACCCTCCGGCAGCAGTGTTCCTCTTCAATCTGGACCCAAAGCGGCAGTTTCAAATACACCAATCAGAAGCGAGCATTCAGCGAAGCAACTAATTGCGATTTCGTCATCAGGAGGTAAGCCAGTAGGAATCAATTCAAACCTAGTTTAATTAGCTTAAAATTTATTTGAAGGTGGAGTCGCCGTATGTGCCGTGTGGAGATTCAACTGACCAACTTCCTGTTGGCGGGAAATTCAAACTGCTCCGATAATTACCTCGAAATTGGCGGGCAAAAACTATGCGGAAACCTCAGTGGACGCTCTCGTAATCAATTTAAATTATATTAACTCTAATTTACTAAGATTTAACGTTTATTTCAGTTTCCTTGGAATTTCCTGAAAGCGAAGAATTTTTGAGGCTCCCGCTTCAACACACTGCCGATTCGCCGTTCGTTGATTTGGAAATTAATATTAATCAAATTAACTGTCGCTAATTAACATATTGAAAATCTTTTATATTCAGACTAAAGCCAAAGTGCCATATATATATTATTCATAAATTTTCTATGAGAAGATATAATATTGAAATAAAATCTAGGTCTTATTGTTAAAGGATGTTCATCAAGATGCACGAAGTTGATTAATTTTCACGCTCCATAAAGTTGAAACGTACTACTTTTTTATTCATTTTCTCTTCTGTCAAATGGAGAAAATGCATCAACAGAAGCATGAGAGTGTTAACCATATGACAGAACAACCCATTTCGGTAAAAAAAAAAAACTCGCCAAAAACAGTCAAATGAAAACTTGGATGTGGTTTACCATGGTTTGGCGATACCATAGAAAAGCGATTTTACGCAATAGAATTTTTAAAAGAAGAAAGTTTACAAACTGTTTTAAAGAAGGAGTGAAAAGGAATAATTGTATTTTGAAATGACCCAAATCTTGGTCCGCTTTCACCAGGCGCAGTGCAACAAATCCGAAGGGATGCAGAAAATATGTACGTTTTTTTACCAACATCGAAATCCCTAAACTTTAAGAGTAAAAGTTTTCCTAACTAGTTTCAAAACTATTGGGAAACTATTAGCTCCGGAACACTTTCTAATATTACCAAATACTCCAACGTAGCAAGAACTCTGAGATGCTCTTCGCAATTTGGGTTGTAGATAAATGAGTTATGGATTTATTCTGCTTTAATTGCAAGCTGGACGTGCAGAATTGGAATGAGAGAGAAAATGTTGTTGCTAGTTGATAGTTTGTGGACTGGTACAGAGGGAAAAACACAAGCCAATCTGCGAGGAATACAAAAGATCCTGGAGAAAGTGGTGCCTGCTGCTTTTGCTAGTGAAAGCTCAATTCCCCTGTAGCCAAAATATCAGAAGCTTTTGAGCAGTTACCTCGTCAACACTGCTCAGTATTTTCTCTACAAATTTCATTACCACTCAGAACCAACCAACAAATCTAATTGAGACTCGTTCTAAATACAAATCGGTTTAATTCCTCTCACCTGGCTCCTCAACTGCGAAACGGTAAATACCTAATTGCTGAACGACTGTTACTTGAAGCTCTATTCGAGGCATTGTATGTAAATGTAGTAATGTTGAATTTAACTCAAATTTGTGAGATGATAAATGATTAAGTGAATTAGTTGCCGGTAGATTGCGCTGTAAGGAAAAGCGGTCGCACGCTCTATGGCCGCGCCGCTCGTTCCAAATCCCAGTTTCGCGTGAAATCCCCTGACCTAGATCTTGTAGAAAACCTTCAGGCCACTTCCCTGATGGACATAAACGACTTTGTTTCTCTCAAAAAATGAATTTTCTGTCACATCTGCTTCGTTTTGCTACAACTTGTCTGCAATAGAATTCTGGGGGACTCTGAATAATCGTGTTGTATGATCTAATTCTACCCGCTGACGGGTTAAAGACGCTGGCGTGAGCAGCTGTAGAAACTTTTGACGCTTTCTCGCTTTTCCGTCAGGGTTGAAGAAGAAAAAGTTGTGTTTGCCGCCCTGAGGGTCAAAACGGGGCGGGTCTGTTGGTTTTCTAAGGGTTGGAGAAACGAGACCACGCCTTGGTGTTGGATTTCCAGCTGAGTAGGTTGCTTTCTCCTACTACCTGGATCAGTAACATACGGTGGTTGCTGCCAAAAGGACACCAGTGTCGGTTGCCCACCTCAAAATATTCTCAAGAAAAATCTGTTTCTCTTGAATTGTTACATCAATATGGCGGAATTGTGAATACTGAACGAATTGTTCGTTTGTTTTCTGAGAGATTTTGGTCTCTCGCTTCTTGAAGTGTTGCCAGATTCCTTGATATCGGAGTTTGATCTGAATTGGCTTCGCGTGCCTCAGAATGGGATTTAACTTCAGTTAAACTGTGTTCTGATTGTGAATAACTTTGATTTACGAGCTGTGCCCGTTTTCTTCCGGGTTTATATCTGAAAGTTTTCTCAAACTCGTGCGGTAGGTTTTTTTCTTTCTTTCTATGGCTCTTCCTTCTATTGTTTTGTATGCCAACATCTGCACAAAAGAGAAATTCGTTCTCGGTTAACAATAGCAATTTTAACCGAAATAATGACATCTTATCCGTTGTTAATTCACAGTGAATGAAATCAGACGTTGATATAGAAAGGGCGTATTCGGGTTAAAAGGTTTTTACCTAACCTAATGAGATTGAATATCTAATTAATAAGTGATATCTTTTATTTTAATGGGAACGCCAGGTGCTACTGTATGTTATTTTCGAGTGAATGGAGATAATAACTATAATTAAAATATGGTTTAGTCTTAAATGGAAATCTACGGTGAGAGGGATATTCCACGCACGTAGATGTCCATTATGTGCCAGAGGCTATACTCTCTTTTTGACCCCTTTCACCTGGTTCTGACCTACATATTTTCTTGCTAAAACATTCAAAAGAGGTCTTGGAAAATCCATTCGTTTCTACTGTCAGATCTGTTTACAGATCTCGAGCGATTTGCAGAACTCTGAAACTGTGCAGACCCCGCGATCGATAATAGATAAGTCGCAAACTGCTGATTTTGATAGCGAATGGTCCATGACGATTGGAAAGTATAGGAAACTGGGTTTGGGAATGATTACAGTGAAGAGGCATACTTCCTTTTGTTTGCCTTATGTGAAATGGACCGGTTAAAAGCTGTTGATTATTACTGTAACGGTCTTCGTTTTATTGGCTGCACATGAGGTTTTGCTTCGGTATCTAGAGTTAATGTTAACTCTGGAACAAACAGTCCAAATAGCATTTGCGGTTTCGTTAATGTTTCTGTATTTTGCAGATTAGTCGAGAGCCATGATGCAGCAGATGCGGCAAGGCCTTATGATGGTCCTGATTGCTTCGTCCATGTTTGTTACCTTTGTGACTGTACAGGAGTACGACCGGCTAGGAAACAGTAAGTTTGAATTGTCTACGTTTTCAGTTTGCGTTTGTTTGTAACGAAGACGTGTGTTTGGTTATTAGGATACAAGATAAGCCACAAACCTTGTCGTCACAAAGGACAGGAAGGGATCTGCATGTTTGTATGGGAATGCAAGAAGACGCAGGGTATCGCCTTAGGCATGTGCGTCGAGGGTTTCATGTTTGGTAGTTGCTGTGCCCACGATGTGGACAACAACATTGTGCCCGATGATAGTTTCCCACCTGCTATTGGCCATATAGATAGTATCGTACCCGTCCGAACAACACCAGCACCTGCAACAACTGCCATAGAAGGGTTTACAACAGGGTCAAAGGTCGCGGCCAATTCCACGGGTCCTACAACACCTGCAGGTGGTCTCCAGATTACAGATACGACAGTGATACCAACTGGACAAGAAGGAACGGTAGCAACAACTACTGTTGCAGTGGAAAGTACAACAACCGCTGGACAAACTATGACCTCTAAGGCGACCTCAGCTGGTACTTCAACTGCAGCCCCTACTACTACGTATACAACTTCTAGCCCTACAACATTAAGTACTGCAGAGCCTGTTTCATCTGTCCCTAGTGTCACTTCTACAACCTCAACAACCACCCCATCTACAACATCTACTAGTTCCACGGCAACAGTTACACCTTCCACTACGTTATCTACGACGCCATTTACTACTTCAACAACTACTACACCTGCTACTATTTCAAGTGAGCCGACAACTACTTCCTCTACTACATCTTTTACTTCACCTACAACATCCCCTGCGACCACGTCCACAACATCTGAAACTACGTCTGCAAGCACCACTACAACTTCACCTACAACTACCACCACCACAACAACCCCATCTACAACATCTACAGTCTCGACTACCACGCCAACAACATCAGTCTCGACTACTTCTACAACTGTTACCACTACTGTAGCAACTACTAAACCTACGATACCTTTCACCGCAGCGCCTACAACAGCTGCTACTTCTACTATTACAGTCTCTACTACAGCTTCTACAACAGCCCCTGTTATTAGGCCTATACCACCCGAGTTCATGACTTCGCTACCATCAAACGATACCAATAGAAGTAAACTTCAATTTTCTAAATATTTGTAAGCCTCGCATCTAACGCAGTATACTTTTCTGTAGGATGTGGAGTAACTAAACAACTACCAGGTTCTCGCATCGTCGGTGGTATCCCAGCCCAGTTCGGAGCTTGGCCTTGGCAGGTTTGACATTTTCTAGTATCTCTCATGAATCCAGCGTGATTCTTTTTCGTAAATAATTGCAGGCATCTGTGCGGCGAACTTCATTCTTCGGTTTTTCCAGTACACATCGCTGTGGTGGAGCACTGCTAAGCGAAAACTGGGTCGCGACGGCGGGTCACTGCGTCGAAGAGTAAGTCTTCTTTCCAAAACTTTTTTCTTCCGAATCAAATTGGTGGTAAAAGGAAAGCACAGTTAAGGTAATGGCCCAGAGCCCAGCTGAGGTTCTACCTTCCAGCAATATGGCTACTGGCCTTTCCGCTAATTTGTCGAGGTTTGAACTTGCCCGTCACACGCCCGAATGGGAACAAGACAAAACGATCATTATCAGCAATCGTTTGACTTGATAGCTAAAATGGTTTTTGATTTTCGATAGTTTGCTGCTGACTCAGATTCGAATCCGTCTTGGAGAGTACGACTTCACAAGTACCAACGAGAAGTTTCCTCACGTCGAGCGAGGGGTTACCAAAAAAGTGGTTCATCCCAAGTACAACTTCTTCACGTACGAATACGATTTGGCGCTTGTCAGACTCGAAGAACCTGTCTCTTTCACTCCCAACATCGGACCCATATGTTTACCCTCCTTCGAAGATCTTCTGGTGGGCGAAACGGGCACCGTTACCGGTTGGGGACGACTCTCGGAAGGCGGTACTTTACCCCCGGTTTTACACCAGGTACTTAAAAAACCATTCATCATCCTTTTTCAGTCGACAAGAACGGGTTGTCTCTATGGGAACTGAACTTAGTTTAGCTTACCGGACTCGGGGGAACGGTTACTTCTCAGGGGCAAAAGGCTAAGAAATGCTCAAGTTCCCGTTAGATTAGCCTATTGCTCTAGTGCACGAAGGGACGTGCGGCTATCGGAGTTGATATATCTGACCCTATTTGTTGTAATGACAGGTTAATGTCCCCATTGTGAGCAACGATAAGTGTAAGGACATGTTCGCCAGAGCTGGACGCCAGGAATACATTCCGGATATTTTCATGTGCGCGGGATACGAAACTGGAGGTCGTGATTCTTGTCAAGTAAGAACTGACATATAATCCATAATCTCACTTTTTCTTAATGATGGTAACGTTTTCCAGGGTGACTCCGGAGGACCTTTACAAATTCGCGCCAAAGATGGCAGATACTTTCTGGCTGGCATCATCAGCTGGGGAATTGGTTGCGGAGAAGCAAACCTACCGGGAGTCTGCACCAGGATATCCAAATTCACCAGCTGGATTTTTGAGAATACTACGTAAAGAAGATGTGTTTCCAGTATGCTCATCTGTTGAAGCGAAACTTTTGAGCTGAATGCTGTGATAGGAAAAAGGATTCATGGATGTTTTTTCAGTGACCATCACGCTGGCCGCGAAGGTTATCGAAACATTTCAAGTGCCATGATCCGAACAGTACCGAAACGAGAACTAATTTCCCTAACTTTTTTCTTTTTCGAAACAAAAATTAAAACAGAGCTCTGGGCTGCATTGAGCAAAACAATTCACTTGACGCGTTAAATGTCGATTCTCCAGTTTTCACATAATCGGTCCAAAAACGTTCAAACCTTAAAGAAATTGTTATATATATCTATTAAGGATAAAATTTGAAGATGTACAGTATTATTTTATTTGGAACTTGTACTGCATTTGTGTATAGTGTACATATAATTTGCTATTTTTGTAACCTAGCAATATTTTTGTAATACATTGACATCTAGCGGCAAGAGCTCGTACTATATATGAGAAAATCGCTGATCCAATGTTTATAGTCGCTGTTGCTGCCGTACACCTTTCTCATCAAATATTGATATCCAGCTAAAACAAGAAGGCTGTTTGTACGAAGTTCACCACATTTCCGGACGAGATTTCCTATTTTTAACCAGGTGAGTTTAATATTTATAAATTAACATGGTGCTTATGTGTTACAACATCGCTGAGAAAAGAGAAAACTTAAGCCAAGAGGATCCTGAAGAATATAACATATTCTGTTATTATTGATTAAAACAAAGTTTCTGCATAGTTTATTGACAAAGATCTGCAGTCTTTGAATTGTACAGATAATTGTTATACTTTTTGAAGTTGTCAACGTGTTTGTTGCGTTACTCGCGGAAAACGGAGCGTTCCAAACGTCCTGCCGCTTCGACACTGGCCGTTTCCAAAAAGTTAGTCACAGATTAATTCTGCAAGTTTATCATTTCTTTGCTGTGCCAAGGATTAAAACTTTCCCGAAACTTCTTGAGTAGGCGTTAGTTCTTGGCGAAGGTTGCCGGCCCACGCTGGTTTTCTCCGATGACGGAAAAGAATCCGAGGCGTTAACGTGGGAAGGCAATTTGTTTTTGTCGCCATGTGACTAAACCTTGGAACACTTAAGTATTGATTAGTGTAGGTGGGTCCTTGCTTCAAGCCCTTGCTTTAAGTCGTCAGCTCAATATTGGTGCTGTCAAGTTATCATACATTTAGGCCGAGTCTTATGGAAGGTTGATCAGAAAACTTGGTAACTCAACATCTTGTAACACTGGCATTTAGCCATCCAGTTATAATGTAAACGGGGTATTTGTCGGTTTCTAGGGGCATGCTACATGATGAATAATTGTAATAATTTTTTCTTTTTCGGCGTGCAGAGCGTTATCCATTTGTTACAGTTGTTGAGCGGGGTACAAGCAGCAGGAGAAGCAGCCAAAAGGGGCGATCAATAAATGACAATTCGCCATACATCGCTGACACAAAGACACTCGATCTCGTTGCCGTGATGTAACATTCAGAGTTTTTCATCCCGAGTGGAATTTTTCTTGTGGACTCGCTAACGAGCCATTCATCGTCGTTCGGAGATCATAAGGCTCTTCCTGCTCGAGTCTAACGAGTATACATCCATTATGATAAACACGAGTCCATTAATTTGGTGGGCCAAGTGAATTGCTCTCGGTTCTGGTGATGTGGATGCTAATCGACCACTTTTCGGCCGAAACTAGTTGATATTTCGCGCTCCAGAAGGCATCTTGATCATTGTTTCTCCTCCAGCAGCTTTCTAAATTGACGTTCCGTCGCTCTGTAACACACCTCAAGTGAAACGTCAATACTCGATCATAGAGACACGAATTCAGTTGTCTTAGATATGTGTTTAGATAGTTTGGAAAGTAGTTACTGTGTGTTTCCGTGGGTTGTACATCCCATTCGTTAAACAAGGCAGAAAGGGCGGACCTGAAGACTAATGGAGAAATCTATACACTTTCAAGCTGGATCAGCCGAAAAAGAAACTTGTTGGGAAGAACTTACATGTTAGCCGTCTCCTTGGAGATATTTGTTGACGAAAAATTCTTTAAAAAAGTCATTTTTCCCTTAGTGAAAGAAAAGGTAACTCCCACGTGTTTGTTTGCTTGGTGCCTTTGGACTGGGAACAACAGAGAAAGCGAAACACTTTTCAGAGTTTCAATTTGAATCCCTCCACAAAGTGTTTCCTATTGATTCTGAAGGATATTGCGACTTGTTATGATTTCTTTTCTCGAAAGTCAAGTGCTGGGAGAATATTCGAGACCCACCTGGACCCGAAGGTTTTCATTGATTGCCTTGCTGCCCACGCATGTTGCCACGGAGAAAACCGCCTGGGAGAGGGCGCGGCTCCTTCCAATATCTACCCACCAGACCCCCTCATGTTTTCTGTGTGCTATCATTCCCTGATTCAAATTTAATATGATAAAAGAATACAGAAACAAATAGCGAGAAGTTGGCGTTTACGTGAATCTGGGTGTGATTATGTGTTTGTAATTGAGTGATAATTGAATGTACACTTGTCACGCCATGTGGGGGGAAAAGTCATCCTCAGAGTATATTAGATCCGAGAATAGACCTATGATAACACTACGATAACAGTGATACCTCGTGTTGGTTTTGTACCAAGATTATGGGACGTTGGGTAGTTAAGGTAGCGGTTGGCAGGTTTGCGTGACCTCTCCTAATGTTTGCCTTGGATTGGTCTATTTTTTATTCTCTTTTCCCTGGAAATCCATCGTTGATGTGCTGTTAAAGTTTGCTGACATGAAGGTCAGGTCAGCGAGCAGTGTTGTGCTTCGCCCAAGGTCCTTTCAAGGCCGTTACCATGGTCACTTGGATATGGCAAATTTTTTACCGCTAAACGAGCATTGTAAAGCGCTACTTCATCTTGTTTGATCGATACAAATGCGCTCCAGTCGTTCCAGATTGGCCGAAAAAAAGATTACGAAGTAAAAGGCGGATTTTTCTGCTTAATTTCTGCGCATGCAAGGGGCTTTATTCTTGTTTTAAGGGCGGCCGGGCTCTACTGTTGGCTTCACAATCATCTAAGGCTTGGTTTTATCTGAGTTATCGTCGTGTTATCGTATCAGCTATTGTCAAAATCACTTTTGGTTCGGGCGGATTGGTGAGAGTGTCGTCAGTTGTTTTCCGCACGGAGGATGAGATTGTGACGTGACGTCTTTTCTAGATCCCATTGACTGGAAGCAGAAAGAAATGAAGAATTTTTGCTTGGGCCTCGTATCTTTTTACACGCTCAAGAGATCGAAGACGCGGGAAAAGAAGAAACCAGAGAGGAGATGAATGAAGTTGTAAGGGGTGCTGCTCAAGAGACGCCGTGACGTCTCTTCTTACTCTTTATTATTGAATTTATCGATTATCTTGGTCTTACTCTTCGGGGACAATAAGGGACATGAGGAACCGGAGATGCGAGTAGCAAGTGTAAATATTGCTCGGTTGACTGTTGGTAATGATGGCAGACATTTTGGACTTTGGTTTATATGTATATGGACTTGGGCGCAAAAAAAGAGGAGAGAGAGAATGTCGGGCAGATTATTTTGCTCCGGGAGACGTGATTACTCAAAGAAAATAAATTGAGGATGGCTTTGGTGGTTTTTACCTCAAAGCCTGGCCCGAGTCCAGAACACGGGCCCAGCACACGGCCCGAGTCTAAATCTGTCCGAAGGTATTTTGCCTGTAGAGTTCAGCTTGAATCTCGTTAAGCAAGACGAGCAACTTTCGCAACAGCCCTAGCGACAACCTGAAAATTCGCAAGAATCTGACCGAATATCTGCAACTTTGTGCGAAACCGTGTCAGTACTCTCATTATCACTGGATTATCGAGAGCTTGTGATTAGAGGGGGGCACGAAGGAAACAGTGAAAACTTTTCGCCAGAGCTGAGAGTTGTTGAGAACTCATGAACTTTTCAGGGACTTGTATTGTTGATTGCTTGTTATGTTTGAATCGGAATGTTGCGAAGTCGGGGTAGGATCTTGTGTGTCCATTATTGAGAAGAGTTGCAAAGGCGCCACCAGTACGCATGTGTAGCACGCGACCCACTGGCAGCCAAGTGCGGGGGCCAAGTGTGCCAAAAAAGACGACCCTGCATAGCTTGGCGTCGCATCGTTTCAGTAGCTGCAACGCCGTCTCTTCTTATCTTTCTACTCTGGTTTTTAACCCCGTATGTTCTCCAGCTGGAATTTCTCCTTGTGCTATAGTGTTCTGCGCAAACCTGCCTCCCTTCGATTCGGCCCGTACAAAGAACTCTCAGTACGCTCGTTCGTCTGCAGTAAGATATCCCCGAAACAAAGCCTGTAAAATCCATATCGAGCCCCAAGGTTTAGGAATTATTTATCATTTTGGTAATGTAGCCTTTAATGCTTGCCACTGCTACAGAGACCGAATCTTGATTACCCTCTAATAGTCGTTTTTTTTCTTGTTTCCCGCGGAGAAAATCTAGTCAGTTGTGTGATGTGATTTTGGTCCTGTGGCCTCTTTCCTCCCTCTAGTCTCTCGTTCATCCGCATGGCTAAACTGGAAAGTGAGTGGCTCTACATATTAGCAAATCTTTCACCCCTTTTTTGTTGAAACGTCTTTGCTTGGGATTTCTGTTTGGTTTCGTCGCTTTAATATTTCTTTAGGAAGGCTAATGCAGTAGTGGATAGAAAAAGGCTGTGGCGACGAGTCGGACGTAGAGACTCTTCAGTGGCGATATATATCTCGTCGTACGTCGCTGCGCCGCTAGCTTTGAACTATTTTTGTTTTCGTCTTTGATTTTTCCACCTACTTTTCTGTATTCTTACACAACTTTTCCTGGGCTTTTATTGCTAAAAATACGCTCTGTTCTTTCCTTCGGTACTTATCGTGATGAGTTTTGCCTGTTATGTGATGTCGTGAATCCATACGTGTCCATTCGTCCGCGCGACGGAGATTTTGTCAATTTTAATTTAAATTACCAGAGGAAAATATGTGATTTGATTTTCTTTCTCTTTGGTATTTATGTCCTTCCTTACAGTTCCGAGCATTGTTGTGCAACACAATGGCCCCGGTTGCGGAGGCGAAGAGCCGATGAATCCGCTCATCTCTCGGTTCCGCAGAAAGCGGTCATCTCACACCAGCCTTGATAATCTTGTAATACTTTTCTTCCTTTTCACATACTTCGCAAGGTAGACTTTTTCTGTTATGCCCGGAGGTCTGTAACTTCCCTCCACGGGCGATTCTTTATCGACTCCTTGTGCGATTCCTTAGCCGAATCGGACAAGTTGGAAAGCCCTGGGTTGCCGAACAAAAGAACTCATCCTAATTGCTTTTCAGTTTTTTTTGTCTTTATCAAGCGCGTTTTTGTTAAGGTAGAAAAAGCGGCAAGTGACGCACGGCGTTGGGAGAATATTATAGCAATACGCTTTATGTTTAGATTTAACTGGTGTTAAGAGTTAATAGTAATTAAGGATGTCGCACATAACAAAGGATTAAGTGGACGAAGGGTCATGGTGGGACAAAGAGGAGAGGCAGCCGCGATGTACAGATAAAGAAAGTGGTTTTAATGAACATTTTCTCTGTTTGTGTGACAAGAGAAAGGCAGAAAAGAACGTGGCAAAGTGTGTTCTAGCTGTTATTAAATCTTTGTTGCTCTCTACAGTTTATTTTTGGGATGACGTGTGCAATGGGGTACATGTATTTTTAAACTGCACTCCGCAAATACGACTTTTTTTTGCACATTTTCTCTTTTGATTTATCACTCCGTGTTAAAATAAACTCTGGTCTTGTTGGATACCAAGGAGAACAGCGAACTGGAAACAGTGGAGGAGTTCATCTGTGGTTGTCCGTCGAACAAAGATCAGTCTTGCACCTGTGTCATGGAGAAGGACGACGCTTTGCCTGACGTCGGAAGCGGTCACGGCGACAGTGAACCTAACCAGAGCTGTGCTGATAGCTCGTCCGGTCACGATGATGGAACAGGATCAGCAGCCGCACAGCTGCGAACCAAAAACTCGTCAAAAGCCAAGCTGCTGGTTCGGAGTCACGCCATCAGGGAGGCCACGTCCCCTCCGCCTGATCCGGCGTTTCGAGTTTCCCCCTCCGTCGAGCCCAGAAGTGAGGCTGATGTTCCGGGGACTCTGCAAAACGCTGGCCGTCGCTCGCGCGTCAAGCAAGCCAGCAGTGGGCAATCTAGCATGGAGAGCTCGGTGTCGTTTTCTTTGTCCCGCGACGCGTGCGGTGAGGTCGTTTATACCGACAATACGGGTGTCGATCTGCTGCACTTTATTATTGAGACCCTCCACCGCAACAACAAGGATCGATTGACGCTTTTGCGTATCGAACAAGAGATGGTCGACTTGGTCGAAGACCCTCAGCGAACGTTTCACAAGTTTCCCTCCATGTCTTCGTATCACCGAATGCTGGTTCATCGGGTGGCTGCCTACTTCGGCATGGAGCACAATGTCGATCAGACGGGCACGTCGGTGGTGGTGAGCAAATCGCGCCACACGCGACTTCCTGATCGGCGGTTTGTTGAGTACGTTCGCGAGGACTTGGTTCTCCCCGAAGAGCCCATTAGAAAATCAATATTGAAGCGAGATGCGCTATCCTTTGAAGACTTTGCCGGATCCCGACGATATCGTTCCCCAGAACGACGCAGTAAAAGCTTTGAAGAACGTGAGGAAGACTACATTAGGGTCCGGCACCGAGTTTTCCAGCCTCAAATGTCGTGGAATTCGTCGCAAGAAGGGGCAGTTTCAGAATCGGCGTACGCCAGTGCAGCGTCGCACAGGAGTAGCCAGGAAGAGCTCGGCTGGCCCGCTGCCTCCACTACCGGTAAACGTCACGGTCAAGGGGCTCCGCGCTCTGGCAGGGTTCCCAAAGTCGAGTCCTTCGATAGCCGTGAACTTCTCAGCGGTTACGGCAATGTTTTGCGGCCTACCGTTGCCAAGTCATACAGCTTCGGTGGGTACACGGCCCCCCCTGCCGCCGCGGATTCGGTTCTCCGTCCAAGCGAGACGGTCTCTGCAATGACGAGACCCCACGCCCCGGCTCAAAGGGCCCTAGCGAAACAAGATTCCGCTTCGAGCTGCGTAAGCGTGTCGCGTCTCAGTCCCACCAGCTCTGGCTACAAGTCCCAACAATCGCAGTCGGTTTCAGCGGCAACTTCGCCAACGCCCGTCGCAGTGTCGCAAACGCGTCCGAGGCTGACTAGTGCAGCCCAAGCAACCCCTGAAGCGCAGAGCGCCCCACAAGCTCCTGACTGGACGCACAATGCACCAGAAACCGTGGCGGACGAAGCAAATGCGGTCACAACTGCTCCACCTGCTAACGCTACAGCAAATTCTTGCATGTGGGTAGTAACCAGTCTAGATGCTGTACCTCCGGGTAGCATTCTCATCAACCCGCAAACCGGGCAGCCCTTTTACAACGCTGATGGCACTGTTTATCGGTACGATCCAAGTCAACCGCTACCCTTTTCGGGTCCCGCGGTTTCGGCCCCGCGGGACGAACTGGCTAGCCTTGAACTGCAGGAGACTTATACTGGCGACGCCGTGGAGGACGCCACAAAACAAGCCGTGGACAGCGCCGCTTACGGCTGTGAGAACAGCAGCATTCCAGCGCCCTGTCCGCCTTGGCCTAGTTACGCTCTCTACGAGAGCACTGGCGCTACGCCTACTCCTGTTGCCACACCTACCCCCTACGCGGGGCCAGTGATTGGTGCAGGCCAGCCTTACTACGCTGATTACGGCTGCTACGTCTTTCCGCAGCCCGGTGACGCAAGCGAACTCTCAACCAGCGGTCAGCAGCCGTTCAAGGCCCTGGCAGTTCCTGTGGCTTACGGACAGGGTTACGTTTTGTACCGCTTGGCGCCTTCCTTAGGGGACCCATCGTTCTCTACAGACCCAGCACTCGGTGCGGATGCCGAACTCCACCCGCTTCTAAAGAATCTGTGCCTCCGACCCGCGATTCCGGTGCACAGCAACCCTCCTGCTGCAGTGATACCCGCGGAGCTGAGCGCACAGCCGGATCTGACGCAGGCTCCGCTGTACGTAGCCAGTCCCAGACCGAACGGAACTCCCCTAAAAGTGGTTGCTTCCGTTCCGCAGTTTGTCCCGGCGAACTCGTATCGTCCCCCATACAATGGGAACGGATTACAAACTGTAGCCATGACTTCCGCGACACCCCAGCCCAATCTGCAGGTATGAAATTTTCACTTTACTTTTTTAATTGTTATATAACTGGAACCTCTGCCACTGGTACGACTACTACTTAGGTTTGCTTCTATCTTGAGAACATTAATTCTGGTTTATGTATCTTTCCAGGCCAGTTGCGGACTAGTCACTCAAGTCAGTGGTGGGATGTACCCTTCCGCTTACCCTTGTACGCCCAGTACTCCGCAGTATCCGTACACGTATTCGGTAGCCACGCAGCAAGGTGCTCCACCCGCTGTCGTCCCGGCGCATCCCTTAACAACGACGCCTCATCACTTCACACCCGGTGTAGTTCATCATTACAACAATACTCAGGTAATAACTAACTTCACTTGCTTTTTGTCGAGTTATTTAAGGGTGGGACGTTTTTTTCAGCAGGTCCCCTCTAGACCCATGATGATGCGATCTCCCGCACCGAGTCGTGGCAGAACCCCCGACCGCGATGTCTACGCTGAGCACAATCTACCCAGACCTATGCACGTGGGTATCCAGCATAATAGGTTCCCTGTTATTTATGGATCTCCAGTGGCCACTCCCATGATACCAGGTAAATCCTTCCAGTCATAAATAAAACTGTGTCGCACTTCTGATAGTTTTTTTTTATACCAGGAGACGGACGTCAGTATCGCCACTCGGCATTTTTCCACCGGTCGCATCCCTTTTCGGTCCACCCGTCGCCCGCAGCGCTGCTCAACGCAAGACCGCGCGTAACGCACCAACCCGGCGCAAGCGGATCGTGGGCACTGCACCAGTTGAATCAAGCGGCGCGCAACGCAACTCCGCCGGCTAACGCTGCCGGGAGGCCACCTCCTTCGCGGAGACACAGCTCCAAAACGATGGCGTTAAACGACGCTTCGTCGTCCTCGGCGTCTCCGGTTCAGAATCGCTTACTGAATGAGAAATCGTCCAGTCGTAGTTCTAGCTGAGTTTCTCCACCCTAGTCCATTGAAAAAAGAAAAAGAAAACTTAAAAACAACAAATAAGATTCAACACTTCTTCCCAGGCCTTCTTTTCCCCACGAGTCCCGCCCTGTTCTTCTTGTGTTTGTTTTCTTTCAGTTTTTCTTCCCAGCGTTGCTTTGTTGTGGGTCAACGAAGAAAAAATTTCAAGAAAATCTAAGAGCAGAAGAAGAGAACCTCTCTCTTTTCGCCTTATAGATTGATATCGCTTTTGAATTTATCTCCTAAACGAGTTGGGACTTGGACATCTCCATTTTGGTTTGTGAAACCGACGATAAGTGAATCTGTTACAAGTAAGAAGCTGATTTTCTTCTCTTCATCAGCATGTTATCCATGATGTTCTTGAACCGTCCTTCGACTTTCTGCGCACAGACTTTCAGCTACTAATCCTCTAAGTATTTTATTTATTATTTGTTCCACTTTCAGCAAGATCAGTTTACTTGTTTGTCAGTTCTAACTTCTTAGTTTGTTGATTTTTTTTAAGCTACTTTATTTTCAGAAAACGAACAAGTGAAAACTAATGTGACATAATCCCTAGTCACGTCGCACAGGCTGATAGTTGGGTAGTTAGAAGTCGTGTAGGAATGTGTGTACGGACATCCGTAATGAATATTCAAGTCACTTAACTGTGAGCAATCATTCTAAACCGGAAAATACATTTTTTCTCTCATGCCAGTGCCGTGTGTCTAATAAAATATTGTTTGATTAAGAAATTTTATTCATTTGATCAGTGGAATAAACGTAGTTCTCAACAGTTACATGAATGATTCTACTTCACAACTTGATATTCAATTTACACTTCATGGAACCAGATGCTAAAAAAGATTTGAAGTTTCAAGTTTACTTTTGCATATTAGTCTATTATACGAAACGTAGGGTTCCAAGTGTACCATTTCAACAGAACATAATGAAACTTGTTCAACTTAAAATTTATTTAATTAATATCTTTCAGCTACTTTACGGTCTACCATATTTTTCACTAAGACTAAACCAAACCTAGCATTGTGTTAAACCAATTATCAATCACATCTTTAAACACATCTAGATAAATTTAATTATTTTTCTGTTTCATATCGAGCCACAGGAAGTTCCACAAATTGGTGTTATAGAAATATTATTAAGTGTTATTTTTAGCCTGTAACTTTTTCTTTGTCTGCTTCAGTATCCAGTACGTCATTCTGCCACTAGATGGCGCTGCGTTGGACGCATGCAATTCGACTTGCCTTGTGGTGCAGCGTGCAACACACAGCAACGGACAGCCGCATTGGCTGGCCATGGCGGAGACGGACGACTCCCGTTTCTAAGACGTCTCTGTCTGGTGTCTGAATATTCCTCCACGATCCGTTTGTCACGCAGCCAAATTGCGTGTAGCCGTCGTCGTAGCCCTTGAACAACAATTCCGGTAATCAGAAATTCTAGCCAGATATCGTAGTAGTAGAAGGTGTCAAGCATTCGCCTAGTGAAAACTATTGGTAAAATCCCTCAACAATGGGTATTAATGGGTTGAGCCCGTCTCTCTCTCTTTATGTATGTGACCCATAATAATACATATTACAAGAGCCGTCGGCGTACCATTAGCCTATTTACAATCGTTATTATCATCTAGAGTAATTGTTTACAAGTCTGTGAATGAGCGTTTCAGGGTAAGTCAGTGTTTTCGCAAGGCCTCTGGAAGCTTGCGTGATATTAGTGAATAATATTGAAGTTTGATCTTGCTTTTCAGTCTCATGACCCGCAGCGTGATCCGATCGGCAACCCTCCATCGCAGTTCCCGGGAAGACATTTCGCACCCGCAATAGTCGCAAGCACAGCTCATTGCTCGCAATGAATAGCCTCTCCGTTATCGCACTGAGCTGCGGTAAGTTTAATAGTAACTTTGATGTTATTTTCATATCTCTCCAAACTCAGCGTGGGAAAAGAGTAAGAGGGGGTTAAAAACCAAAGGGGAAAAATTCGGGGAGGTCAAAGGTCAGAGATCTGGCACTTCTGGTTGAACATCTGTTGGGGCGTTTAAAAACCATGCCAGTGTCATTTGTATTTATTTTCGAGTGTCTCAACTTAAGTGGAACAGGAATTTAATTATTCAAATTTTCACACAACATTCCCACAATAATGTTAAATATTGCTCTAAACCAAGTACTGCTGGACTCAAATTTGACTAAACAAACTTATGATTGAATAACACTCGCACTAGTTATGGTTATTTTTAAAGACATGGCGACAAGTTCACAGACGAGAGGACGGAAAAAAAATAGCAAGAAATTCTTGTAACGACGCAGACGGGCCAAAAGAAAAAAATCTCGTCTGACTGCGGTGAATGGGCCGCAACGTGAAATCAATACAGGCGCCTGCTATTTTTATAATTCGCCTTAACTGAAATCGATGTTGTTGGTTTAGCAGACCTCTTATAGCGATTTTTAATGTATTAATTATGGTATTAATTGAACAATATGTTAATTAGTGTGCTTTTTTTAAATTCCAGTGGTAAGCCTTGTGTGGAGCAATGAGTCAATTGGAGCGGCACCTTCTTGCGTCTACTATCAAGGAAACGCCGGCAGACTGTCCACGTCCTTCTCCGTGGTCGACAGAGAGCCTCACACCCATCTCTCCACAGTCACCGTAAGTTCTTGATTCTTCAGTGTTTCCACTTTGGAGGGAAATTCCCCTAAAAAGGGGAAAACGGAGCCTGAAAAGGGAAAACGAAGAGAAGAGGGAAACTAGAATTTACAGGCTCTATTGTATCACGGAGTGGAAAAAGGGAGAAATAAGGGAAGAGGGGAAAAGGGGGAAATTGGAAGTGGAAACACTGTGATTATTACATAAATATTCAGTTCTATATTTTCTTTTCCGATCTTGGTAGGACGCTCGTGGACAGTCGGTTAACGTAACGCAGTGCAAGAGGTCCTCGAACTACTGTTACGCCTTCTGGCAGGAAGTCGAAGCCGAAAACAACGAAACAGTTCCTGTCATCCTTTCACAGGGTAAAGAAGAAATAGTGTTATGAAAATGTTAGTTATTTTAGAACTGTTTTTCGTAGGCTGCTGGGAAAGCTCAGGTCAGTTCGACTGTCGAGAGAGTGTCTGCGTAGCCTCGAAGAAACCCTGGAAAGCCCAGCATCAAACACAGTCTCGATTCTGCTGCTGTTCAGGGAACCTCTGCAACCTGAACGTCTCTGTGGACGAAGCCCCGGCCGAGGAGTCTCCCGTACCGAGTCTCACGCAATCGTCGGCTGTCTCGGCCGATAACATCAAAACCGCGGCGTTTTGCATGGTCATTGTTTTCCTGTGCATTCTGGCCGCAGCCGCTGTGGTGTGGGGCTACGTTTCGCTGAAGAGACGCTCGCGAAAGAGTGATAGCCCCACAGGGAAACGACTGCCCGAGGATCCACTTCATCGAGAAGAGGCGTCCGTTAGATTGGACAACCTGAAACTAATCGAAGTTATCGGTACAGAGACTAACAATCGATAAAAATGTTGCAATTTTGTTGGCTAATTTTGAATTATGCGTATAGGGCATGGTCGGTATGGGACTGTGTGGAAGTCGTCGCTGGACGAGAAGACGGTAGCGGTCAAAGTGTTCACTGCGCAGTGCCGCACTTATTTCCTCAACGAGCGCTACATCTACACGTTGCCTTTGATGGAGCACCCCAATCTAATTGGTTATCTGGGTTCGCAGGAAGCGCTGTCATTGGACGGCTACCCGGAGCTCCGCCTAGTCCTCGAATACGCACCAATGGGCTCCCTCCAAGAGTATTTGCGGACCAATAGCCTCGATTGGCAGACTTTGTGCAAAATGGGTCGGTCTGTTGCGTGCGGATTGGCTCATTTGCACACCGATATCCTCAAAGGAGGTATGATAACTTATAATAAGCTTTCAGAATAATAGGATAGATTTGGATTTTGATTATTTGCAGATAAGAAGAAGCCGTGTGTTGCTCACCGCGATATCAATAGTCGGAACATTCTCGTCAAACCCGATCTGAGCTGCTGTCTGGCCGATATGGGATTCGCCATGCACATCGCGGGCGGCCATTACTATAACAACGGAGAGGAACAACACGCTGAAACGACTTCGTTAACTGATGTAAGGATTAATAATATTGTTTGAGTTATGACCGGTGTTGTATATCGGTAGATTGCCGATACTTTACAAATACTTCTTCGGTGAAACTAAATTTGAATGTAATCTGGAAAAACTGTAAACAGAGGGAAAAGAAACTTTTTTTCAATGTAGTATTAATTAGAATAAATGCTTCTATTCATTGCTAATGATATTCTCGAAAATTACAAAGAAATAGTTTGAAGTTAGCGGTGAGTCAAATTTACGGACATCATCAAAAAAGTATTTGGCGTTACACCGATGCACAACACTGGTTGTCACATATTGAATTGTTTGAATATGGACAGGTTGGGACGCTGCGGTATATGGCGCCCGAGGTGTTGGAGGGAGCGGTGAATCTGCGCGAGTGCGAAGCTTCGCTGAAGCAGATCGACGTTTACGCCTTAGGACTGGTCTTGTGGGAAATTGCCTTCCGTTGTGCCGATTTGTACCCGAGCAAAGAAGCGCCTCCTTATCAGCTGCCTTTTGAAGCAGAAATTGGTACCTCACCTTATTTTACCCAGCTATATACCAAACGTGTAACAGTTATCTTGTAGGTGTTCATCCAAGTATAGAGCAAATTAAGACGCTCGTGTGCCGTCACAAGGCTCGTCCGCTGTTTCCGGAGACATGGCGTGATACGAATCCAGGGGTTCGGCTGCTTAAAGCCACGCTGGAAGACGCCTGGGACCAGGACGCCGAAGCGCGTCTTACGGCGCTCTGTGTCGAGGAGCGCTGGAGCGAGCTCCCCGCCCTGTGGGAACGCGGCAAAACCAAGAGCGTCTCCTCCGGGGTCCACCCTAACCCCACGCATGCCCACGGCGACACTGAGGGCGATTCTTTTCAGCTGAAGAACGGTAACAGTTCGACGCATCTGGGAGCTTGGCCCCCTTCGCCGCGGCCTCTGCAACCGCATCAGGGTCGTAACCCTTGCCTGGAGCGAAACACCATGTTCCAGGGGGGCGACGAACAGTCGGCCAACGGCCAGGCGCTGGTGGATCGTTCGTCGAAACACGTCTGTCCGCGGGATAACTCGGCCGTTCAGTATGAGCCCAGCTCTTCGGAGACGCGGTCCTCGGGCTCGGTTGGCGGCTACGCCCCCTTAGCGAGGATCGCCAATCCGATTCCTTACTTGCAGAATGCCGTGCACGAAACGGGACCACAGCCGTCGAGGGACCCTTCCCGAGAAGCTGGAGGACTGGGTTCGTTTTTCAGCGGGCTGCTTCGTTTCAAGGGCCACAGGAAGGACCTGAAGAGTCTACCGACGGACCCGCGATGGGAGGAGAAGCAATCTCTTTGTCCTGTGCTTTCCTCGCCTTCGGACGCCGCTGATTTCTCTGTCCCGCCGATGGTGGTCGTAGTCAAGTCAAACAACAACGAGCGCACCAGCGCCGCGCCCAGGGGCACTGAGGTTCGCTGGAACGGCAAGGGTCTGACCAATGTGGCCCTGGTCAAAGTCAAGTCGAACCTCGTCTCGCCCGAACAGAACGCGGTGACCATCAACAACCCATCGTTCACCGACATCTCGTCGCTGTCTTCGTCGTCCCCGATGGACGTGTCGGCACAGGTGGAGGTGGGGGTGGCCAAGCAGGAAGCCGGGCTGGGGCCTGGACACTCCCCGCTGGTGAAGAAACGTTCTAGTTGGAAGGAGACCAAGCCTACCACCGCCAATCACGGCTGTGATACAGCTCTCGCTTGCAGTGGCCTGGCCAGTTACAGAGCGGCGCCTGTAGACGCTCTTTTTGCTGGCAACATCCAAGATTCGTAAGACAAGAATAAGAAAAGTAAAGTGAAAATCTGAAAATAGAAGTCGTGTTTTTGCTTGGTTATTTTCCTTGGTTATCCTCTTCATACAGTTTTCTCTCTCTTTTGTGCTTTTCTTTGGGAGAGAGCGTGTTTTTTTTGTTTTTCTCTCGTTTTTGGACATTTTTCGGCAAAGGGCTTTCAAAAACAAATATTCGTTAGCGAGAAAAATCGTGTTGTTTCTGTTGGTTAGCAAAAATCTGTGGTGTGAAGTTAGGGTGAGCAAAGAAAAAAAGCTAAGATGTGATGTTTTTATTAGAGAGATTCCTTTCATTCGGCTGCTTTTGACTTCGTTCTTTTGTACAATCTTTTGCTTGATAGCTTATTGACGTACAGATTTTTTTTTTAGTTTTCGGTGCGGCAATGAAGCGCTTTAATATACTTGTGTTCACATCTTTACTCCATTGCAGTCTCAAGTGCAAGTTATTGTTTCTTTTTGAGAACATGTCTGTGTCAACTGATTTCTTCAGTTCTGCTCTGTTACAAATATAAAAAGAATGGCTAAAACCAAGCCAGTTTGCGTGTTGCTATCTCAAATAAAATCAGTGACAACGTGGAAAAACACTATAGATCCAACAAGATAACGAAACATAGTATCACAGAGTAGAGGGTGCATACTGAAGCTAAAACAATCCGTAAAGAAAAACAATTGAACTACGTGAGGATCTCGAAATCGGGAAGGATGCAGTCTTCGTTGCTGAAGTGTTCCATCACATGATCTTCGAAACTCTCCAACGACACTGTCGACGGGAAATTGATCTCGCAGAGCGGGCATATGCGGCCCTGGTCTCCGTTCCAGCTCGTCTGAGTGACCACGCTCGTCCCGCATCCTGAGACCTGCGATTTGCCTATCATTTTGAACAGAAATTGTAATAAATTGTAATCTGAATGTATTTTTCCAACCTTTGTTGTTTAAGAAGTCATGCAACTTCTTCAGTATCGTTTGCTGGGCTTGTAACTTGCGAACGGCAGACTGTGTTGACTTCATGCAGCGAGTTAAGTGAGAATCTTCGGTACTGTCACTAGCAGTCAAATCGTCATTAACCATTTCCAGTGAATTTTTCTGAATATCTACAATCTTTGAAACAAAAAATGAACTAAATAAAACAGCTTTTTAGAGTCGAGTATTTAGAAAACCAAAAATACCCGAGTAAACTGTTCTTCAAGCTCGTTTTGCTCTTTCTTTATATTTGTTAACAAAGTGGTAGAAAGCTTTTCTACACTGTCCTCTTGCAGATCGTCTTTGGTCCACAAGCCTTTACGCACCTGGTCGAGTTCCCGCTGGATAACAGAGAGGTTCGGCTCGGATAGTGTTCGTTTACTTTTGCTGAGGATCTGCGGCTCCCTTCTTGAAGCCGTGGAACGGCCCGAGGTTTCGTTAAAGTTTTCCAGACTGTCTACGGATCCTTCTCCGTCCTCACTGAGTTCTGTCAGGGCGTTTTTTCGCGGAATCCTCTTGCGAGTGTCCACCCGACCCCTGGCGAACATTGTGAGTTTTTCTGCAAGCAACGAGCATTCCTGCTGCTTTGCATGAAACTCTTGAGTCAGTCGCAAGTTTCGTTCCCTGAGACGAATCTGCTGCTCTTGGAGTCGTTCCACTTCCGCCAAGAGTTCC
The DNA here is from genome assembly GCA_002872375.1 of Eulimnadia texana. NCBI lineage: Eukaryota > Metazoa > Arthropoda > Branchiopoda > Diplostraca > Limnadiidae > Eulimnadia > Eulimnadia texana. The sequence goes on from NKDA01000001.1 coordinate 19,366,637, forward strand.
GCCCTTCCCGCTAAAAGACGCTCGTTTTCTGCTTGCAAGGTATCGGTGCGACGCTGGAGCTTCTGACAGCGATCCTCTAGGTTTTTTAAAGCATTTTGCAATTGTCCTACAGTGTTCATGTTGCCAGTATAGTTCGTCATCTTCAGAAAAGGAAAAAGTGTAAACAGCAGGAAGACAGCTCAAACGTCAACAACCTGAAATGAGTAATCTAACGGTATCCGAGTAACTGAGTAACCGGTTACAAAATTCGGATAAAGTGAATGTTATTACATAAAGTAAAATTTAAATAACTCTTACTCAACATAAAAAATTATCTGAAATATTTCCTTTTTAGATTACTTTTCTTTTAGAGTTATAAAGTTTATATACAAATTTACTAAATTGCTACCGTACGTTAATTGCTATTAGCAAGTACCATTTAAATGTATAATAATTTTACGTTTCTGTTTTAAGCTACCATATTTATTTGAAGTGAAAATTAATAAAGAAAATTGAAAACAAACGAGAAATTTTTGATTTTGTACACGCAGGTATAACCATTTATTTCGTCCACGTCTTTACATACATCCCATTACTTTACACGAAAATAGCATTTGGAAAGATGTAAAAACGTCAAGTTTGTTTCCTAGAGTTTCAGAGCGCGTATTTATTTTTTTTAATAGAGTATTCATTTTGTTGCTTCTCTTCTTTTAGTTGAGCAAAAACAGAACTCGGAATGATGCTGTTTCTCTCTCGTATCTAGTTTTTATCACATAACATTTATATTTAAAAACAGTAGTCAATAAATTGGGGGGAAAATGAGAGTAGCTATTTGTTTTGCTGTTCCTTCGTGGACTGAAGATCTCAGTTTAGTTGGATGAGAACCCATCACCAGTGGGGTCGAGGATCCACGGGTAGTTGTGCGGGCACTCCATGCACGTGTGAAGACGCAGAGTTTCTCCAGGAAGCTCCCTGTTTGAACAAGATTTTAGATTTAGGAAACTATCAGTCATTTTAGTGCTAAAGATAAATTGTACCTTGTGGTCAAGGGGCAAGCGTTGGGAAGCGAGCAGAAAGGCTGTCCCTTAACGTCGCATTTTTCCTTCCACTCCTGGAAGTCACGAAGAGCGGTCAATTCGGTGGGGTTCTGCATCCATTGGATAACCTGCGAACAAAAGTTTCATTAAAAATCTATTTTAAAAAAATAATAACTAGCAGTTGGGGTTCTTACCTGAAGCATGGTGACGAAGTAGACATCGTTACGTTCGATCATTTCGTTGATAAACTTGATGAGCTCGTTCTTGAATTCCTTCTTGCTCTTGAGCCAGGAAGCGTGGAAGTGGAGACCCAGAGGAGCGCGGTTGGTATTGTAGTGGCGATTGAAGTTATGACGCAGGAGACGACCAAACTGCTCACCGGTCTGGATGTTGGTACAGGTGTCGACCATGTGACAACCGGGCAGAGACTCGTCGAAAGTAGGGTCATCACGGCGATCCAGTTCGTTCATTACCATCTCCCAGATCGGGTGGCTGCGGCTAGGGCAGTTCTGGGCGTTTCCGTGGCACTTGTGGGGCATGCGGAAGTAGAGGGTGTAGGGCCAGATGGGGACGCGACCCAGAGGAGCCGTGATGGAAGCATCGTAAACGAAGAACTGGTCGGCCATCATTTCGAACTGCTTGTTGCCACCGACGCGCAAGTAAGGCGAGCGCATACCGATAATGGAACCGTCGCTGATGTTGGCGAAGCGCTCGATGATCAGACGTTCTCCGGCCATCTCGGCGAGCCAGTCGTCGTAGCTACCCTCGGTCCAGTACTTGGCGCTGTCCTTGTTGGTGATGGAGAAAGCGGAGATCTCATGACCGCGGCGGTGGAAGTCCTGCACAGCCGAATAGTTGGTGTATTTGTGGGATACGAAGAAGGTACCTGAGAAAGTAAAATCTCCTTAATAAATTGCTCAGTAATTTCTGAACTGTTTTATCTTTTTTACCCTTGATTTGACATCCGTTGGGGTTCTGGCGACTGCCGGAGAAGATTTCTTCGTACAGGTCAATGTTGTCGACGTTCATGGCACCGCTGAAGGTCAGAGTGATCATCTGGGGGATCTGGGTGGCTTCCAATTCACCGGGAATCCTTGTACCGTCAGAGGAGCAGAAACAGTCGGGAAGAGAGCATTGAGAGGGATCGCATTCAGGGGCACGGTTGGGGTCGCTTTCGACAGCTAAATCCAAAAATAAGTGCGCAGTTAGTTTTAGTTTACTAATACTTTCTAGCAAAGGCAACTTACAGCAAGCATTTTCGTCGGAACCGTCTTTGCAGTCAGGTTTGTCATCACAGAAGAGGGCTTTATCGATACATTCGCCGTTACCGCAGGCCAGTTTACCGTCAGGGCAGATGGGCTCATCGGTCTTGAGCTTGGGCAGTGCCTTGCGAGGTCCTAGATGCAAAAATTTCAAAGATCAGTTAGTCCCCCTTCTTAAAATGAAATAGTTTTCAGTCTTACGTTCTAGTTTATCGCAGTTGGGGACCTTAGCCTTCCAGTCGCAAGTCTGACGGTCGATGTCGAAGGCTAAACCTGCAGGGCAGCGCACAGCAGCCAAGCGGATGGCTCCTGCGATTCCGGCCCTGTCGCAGCGGACGACGTCACGGCAGTCTCCTTCAGTGGTCAATCGGAAATACTCTTCAGGCGGCCGTCCTTCGCACAACTGTTCCGGCGTCTGGGCTGACTGATCCTGGCGCCTCACCCGTTCATTTTCAGCAAAAGCTATTGCACAACAATAATGTTAAGCTGGTACTGTCTTAGATACTAATGATAATAAGAAAATCTACCTGAGCTTGTGCAGAGCACCACAGCGAGCAAAAACCAATGCATGATACTGCAAGGTGCCACAACTACCTGGCCCGGCGTCTTCTTTGAAGCAAACGAAACGATGAAAGAAACAAAGACGGCGCTGTTGTTTCAAATAAAAAAGGGGCCTTGCGATGAAACAATTGCAACTGCTCGAACTCAGTGAAACAACTGCCTCCCCAGATCCCTCCCTTTGGATTTTATACCTCCGTGACCTGTCTCGGGGAACACAAAAATGCACCGCCCAGAACTCCAAACTCCCACCAATGGTTACAGAGAGACCCGTTGCTAATACTTGTTCCAGCGTAGAGCACTTTCACCACGAAACCGACAAGAGAAATCCACTAACGACTTAAAAAAGAACTTCTTACTTTCAGACGTTTCGATTGTATCCGAATTCCGGTTTGAAATATAAGTTCCAGATACAATTTTCTTTACTGCTATAATTTTAAATGACATTACATATTAATATATGCTGCTGGAAGCTAATGAGTTTCCTAAAATGAAATTATGATTTTCTCTTGGGAAAAAAGCAAGTTCGTTCGATTGATACTAGGAATTGCTGGCTGCGTTAATGGAGCGTAGCATTCAAGGACATATTTTTGGAGACAGATAGGGGAAAAACACTTAAAAGTAACTCGACATGCTTAGTAAGTGGACAATTGGGTCTCGCTATTCTGAATTTTCCATCCACTTTCTTTTTTTATGCAACGATGAAAACCAAAATCACCGGCAATCAGAAATCTTCCAGGCCACAATACACGCCGAATAAATCGAATTCCTTGCCGAGCTTTCCAAAGTTTCTCTCAGCTAATACAATAGGAGTTTCCTAGTGGGTCAATTGAGGCACGAGAGAAAAGAAAAAGGGGCTAAGTTCATCTTTAAAAAGTAAAATTTCTGAAACTAGTTGTTGACCCCCAGTTGAATGTGAGCGCGCGGGGCTCGAGTTCTCCAGGGTGACCTATTTTCAAGGAAACAAAGGTGGACCAAAACGAAGAGAAAGAAAGAGCGATAAAAAAGAAAGAGGCAAGAAAGCCAGAATACCGCTGAGGTTTAACATAATAACCATTTCCGTGTTATGCGACCTTATACTTTTGTCTCTAAGGTATTAAAAAAAAACAATTTTGTTTTAATGGGAATCGAATAAATATTCAAATTCTTATTTTTACCCGAGTTGCTCAAATGGAAATTAGAAACGGGGCGTTTCTTCCTCTTTTTCGAGGAGCCCAAAGTAAATCAAGTTCAAATGTGAAGGGGAATTTTTGTACCCACACACATGTTGCAACCAGAGGGTGGAGGGAACGTTTTTGGAAAACAATGGCTAGACATATTGGCTGACTTGCTTGGGTGGCTAGGTGAATGTAAATAGCAAAATAATCAGTAGGCCATAAAAGTAAGGAAATTAAGTGGCTTCTACTTTCAAGAGGGGCACTGTTCACAAACTTAGCGGTTAAAAATAAAAATAACGGGAAACGCAGGCTGGTCAGACATGATAATCTTAGGCCGATAAGACCAACAGCACCAGTGGCCGACTAGAAACCTGGCTAGTTGTGGACCCCCTTTGTCCGGTTTTGGAGCCTGACAGGTTTTTCTGTTTGATTCCTCAAGTGGGACGGTGAATGGAGAAAGTACGAGGCCCTAATAGAACGGCGCACATCTCCTCGATTCCCGTGCCCCTCATTGTTATCTACTCTAGGGTCAGCAGATTTCTTTTTTTTGCCCTCAAAAATTAGGGATTCCAAGATTCTGTACGATTCCTAAAGCTTCTACAGTTGCAGTACTTCCGAGAAGCAATTTTGGAGTTCAGTGGACGATGACCGGTGAGAGTTGTCGACCGTTGTGCATTATCCCCTGTTGAATCACATTCACCAGTGTCCTCCACGACAATACTAATATACATGTATACACTAGGTTGAATAAGAACTTTTTTTTTATGAGTAATCCGTTTCTTTTTCAATGTTATAACTTTTACTCAGCGTTTGTACGTGAAGGATTATGGGTGTGGCTTTTACTGAAGCAAAAGTTGAATCAAAAAGCCGGTTCTACTGTACTTGCAACTTTTACGTCTCCTTAATTAATGGCTTCAAGAATTATGAAGTGAGTGCCTTAAGTGAATGTAATTAACTTTTTTATTCTTCATCAGTCTTTACACAGCATACGTTTTACATACAACAATGACACGGCGGAGCGAGATGGGGAGAACTCCGAGCATCACAGGTTTAGGGAAAAATTTAACTACTTTAGTTTGTCTCAAACTTAAGATGCCAGAAAGGAAGAAATAATAGGGAACAAAAAGGAAGGGAAACATAAAGACAAAGGAGTTTGGAAGGCAATAAACCTTACTTTTGTTCAGTCTTAAAAATAAAAACAAAAAGAATCAATTTGGACGAAACTTCTGTAGCGCCATAACAATAGAAAGTAAGACGCTTTGAAAAGGGAGGGGGTGAAAGAGTTGGGAACTGGCTGAGAGAGCAACCGGTTTTGAGAAATGAGGCTACAAGAAATCGGATCTTTCGCTGTTTTCCTTCTCCATTAGTTTAGAAAAATCCATCGCCCGAAGGGTCGTTGAGCCAGGGGTAGTTGGGTGGGCAGCGAGAGCAAGTCTGCAACCTCAGGGTTTCGCCGGGGAGTTCTTTGGTGGTCAAGGCGCACGAGTTGGGCACCCAGCAGGCTGGCGGTCCCGACGGGCTGCACTTCTCCTTCCAGGCGTCGAAGTTGCGAACTTCAGAAACGGTCCTTGGGTTCTGGATCCACTGGATGACCTGAGTCATGGTGACAAAGTAGACATCGTCGTGTTTGCCCAGGATCTCGTCAACCCAGAAGGTGAAGGCATCCATGAATTCGGGATTGTTCTTGAGCCAAGCAGCATGGAAGAAAAGACCAAGAGGAGCGCGGTTCTGAGTGTAGTGGCGATCGAAGTTGTGGTTCAGGAAAGCGTAGAACTGCTCACCGCTAAGAATGTTGGAGCAGGAGTCAATCATGGCGCAGCCGGGCAGCTCTTCATCGAACTGCGGATCCTCACGACGATCCAATTCGTTCATGACAATCTCCCATACAGCGTGGCTGCGGGTGGGGCAGTTCTGAAGATTACCGTGGCAAGGATGGGGCATACGGAAGTACAGGGTGTAGGGCCAGAGAGGGGGATTCTGCAGGGGGACGGTGACGGTGGAATCGTACAAAAAAGCCTGTTCCTCCATCATGGTGAACTGGTTGTTACCACCGACCCTCAAATAGGGAGCACGCATACCAACGACCGAGTTGTCCGTGATGTTGGCAAACTTGTCGATGATGAGACGAACTCCAGCCATTTCCTTAGCCCAATCATCGACGGAAGCGTTGGACCAGAAGTTCTCGTCATTGTTGTGACTATAGATAAACAAACGAAAGTGACATTACACCGTTCAAAGAAACATTTACTGGTTGAACTTACGTAATAGAGTGGGCAGCGATCTCGTGACCCTTGCGGTGAAGTTCCTGGACGGCAGAGTAGTTGCTGTACTTGTGAGAGACGAAGAAAGTGGCCTTGATGTCACAACCGTTGGGGTTCTTACGTTCACCGTTGAACAATTCCTTGTACAACTCGATGTTGTTGTTGTTGATAGCATCATCAAAGCTGATCATGACCATCTGGGGAACGGATTTGGCTTCCAGCTTGCCGGGAATGGCGGTACCATCTTCAGAGCAGAAGCAGTCAGGAAGCAAGCAGACGCTGGGATCGCAAGGGGAGCGCGGTTGGGATCGGTGTTGGCATCTGTTGGGTACAACAGTAAAAATTAGCAAAAGAAATACACACAAAATAACTCAACGAAAAATTACCGCAGGAGTTTTCGTCAGAGCCATCAGCACAGTTGGTTTCTCCGTTGCAGAAGAGGCTTCGTTCAATGCAGGTACCGTCGTGACAAGCCAACATACCATCCTATAACAAACCAAGGAAGTTAGAAGACTATCGAGAGATAGAAGAAAGCTGAAGTAGGTTACCTGGCAAAGAGGTTCGTCGGTGAACAGGAGAGGCTTCACCTTCTTTTCCTTTTCTTTCTTCAGGCAGTTCTTAACCTGTTCCTTCCAGTCGCACGTCTGCTTATCGATATCGAAAGCCAAACCAGCAGGGCAACGAATGGCTTGCAATCCCTTTTGTAGAAAAAGAAAGGAAAAAGTTAGATAAGACTTTCTCCAAGAGCCTGAGAGGAATAAATAATTACCGAGGAGGTGCACTGAATTACGTCGCGGCAGTTGTCGCCGTCGCCTGCTTGCAATCGGAACCATTCACCGGCATCTTTCCCCTTGCACAATTCCTTTTCGAAGCTATCATCGTCGATAATTTGTGGGTCAGGTTGAACGTTCTGGTTGTTACCTATCGTATCATAAATGGAACCATGTTACCTAACTGGTGCTTTCTTTTAGGGGAAAATTTTAAAGGAGGGAAGTCCCTATCGCTACCGCCAAATTACTACTTTCTACATTAATTGATCCATTTAGAATTTTAGTAATTCCACCACCCTATTAAGACCAAAAAAGAGCCATGTGTTTTAAACCGACGTTTACTATTACGTAGTTTTGCTAAGTTTGACTTAGTTAAGAAAAGGAAAAAGAAAAGGCCTTACCATCAGGTCTCCGCTGCTGCTGATTCCTTGTGGCATCACGTTGGGCGCTCACCAAGAGAGCTACATTCGTTAAATAAAAGTCAGTTAAGTAAAAACTAAGTTTAAATTCTTCGGTTTAAGTTTACCTGTAGCCAGAATGGTGGCAGAAATAACGGACCAATGGGGTCTCATGTTGAAAGACGTATCGCAAGCGAAAGACAAGAAGCTACTTGTTTCGTATCGGAGGCAACTGCACTTGTTGAAGGACAGCAGCCAACTGAAGCCGATTCACTAGTCGACTTAACTTTACTACCTGAGGTAACTTCTATGGCTGCACTAAGTCGCCCACTTTCCTTTTATACCCGGGCCAATGGTTGGCCCCCCCACTTTCTGCTTTTATGCTCGAAGCTGTCACAGCCCACGAAAACCAAGGGTCCGCAACCTGTTCGTAGCCACAACCCACAATTCAATATTTTCTTCCATTTGTTTTGATCCCAATAAAGTTTCATATCATAGGGCTTTCATTGAACTACGAATTTTAGTTGATTAATGAAGTTGGAAAGGCTTCAATATAGTTTGATGAAAATCGTAGTTTAGGAATTCGTTCATCTGCCCTTCAATTACTCAGTTCAAGTATTTTCTAATCGGGCAAAGAACATAAACTTTTTTTTTCTCAGTTCTTATAGTAGTAAATTAGAGATTAATCCATTGTTTTTTATAGAATACCGTAAGGCATAAATGAAAACCGCAATAATTTTATTGTTTCTTCTACTCGTTAACCGCATGAACTACTCCATTTAACGCTATGAACAAATAACACTTTGTATGGACCTTACATAACGAAGTGCAATCCGAACAAAGTAGTTTACTCTTAATCTCAGCATTTCATATCGTTTTATGGTAACGGAAACCCACTTTGGTAGCAAACAACGGAAAAATCGAGTAATCTGCTATATTTTGTGCGTGAATGTTACGAGCTCATTTCCGTGTTCAGTATGTCATAAGGATTATTGCTTGTTTAGGTTAGCCGGTGATTATTCATTGCATGGTTTGCAAGGGCCTTGAACTTCTTAGAATCCTCAATAAGGCTGTTTTTTGGGGAAAATATCTGTAATTGATTTCAGCGAAGTATTAGCAACAGGAAAAGGGCATCATGCCCAAGGGATCGTTCATGGTCGGACCTCTTGAACTGGGCAAAAGCGGAAATTTTTCCATTACTTTCTCCGGCAAATTCTTTTGTTTTGCAACTACTTCGTCCCAAATTGGCCATCAGACAACAAAAATCAACTTTCTCTGCAGTGCAATTTATCGTGAACCGCCAGAAATAACGATTTTAAACCTTAGCAACATTAACTTCAGTTATAAACTATAGAGTGAATTATATCGACTATAATCTTAAAAGGCAAATATTTGTCTTCTTTCTGATTTTTTGCAGGATGCAAATCGTGAATTCAGCTCCAGCCCCTCCATGCGAAATTACAACAGCTCTCATGAATTTTTCTTTTGGTTGAATCGTAAGTGTTTTTTTTTTTTTAATCAGCTTTGGTTGTAATGTTACGCAGAAAGCGAAAGTCTGTGCGAATCTAACCCCCGAGCATAGACTTTCCACATAGATTCTCTATTCTGTTTCAAATCAACCACCAGATCCCTTCACCTTTCACTCTTGTCCCAACATAACCCTCTTTTTTGGTTACGGTATAGAGGGCGAAACCAAAAGAGTTTTTGTTAACCTTGTTCCTCCTTGTTAACTTAACGGTCTAGAAATATGCCCTTGACCCGCCCTTGAAGCATATTGCGCTCAACTTGGAAACTACAGTTGTTTGAAATCGATTATCTTTCATCCAAGGGATTTTAATGAACTGAGAATTAGGTCTTCCGAAGCTATTGATTATAATTTAAGTGCTGATTCTAAGAAAACTTCGTTCGGTGTGCAAATTAAGCTTTATTAAATTAGCTTCCAGAGGGGGTGGTTGCAAGCTTTGGGTAGTCTCTGACGGGCACACAGGGTACATAAGACGGAGGGCAACATGTTCAGGATTTTCTTTGTGGGGGTAGTTAGTGTATTTCGAGACCTTTCTCCCATTGGTGGCCTATTTGCCTTGTTATGCTCCTGGCGCAGATCCATCATCCAGCCAAAGAGCCCATTCGGACCCTTCTCCTTCTCTCTCTTTCCCTTCAGGGGTTTCGGGTCTCCGATACTGGCAAATAACCCAGAGGATGCCCGGGGAAAATCAGAGAGCGCGTCCCTTTCTCCACGATTCAGACAATTGAACCTTCTGGTGCTTGTCCTTTGCCCGTTTGGGAGTCTTGTTCACTTTCTATTTTCTCCACGAGAGGAGACCCGCTTGCTACCTCTAACTATTCTTTCTCTTTCTCCCAAAAGACCTGGTAGTCATTGTTGGGGTTCTGGGTCACTGGGTCACTCGCCCTTTTTTCACTTCAACCGAAGCTTTTCACCAAACCTTATTCTGTAAAATTGGGATGTTTATTGATGTTTATCAGTGTGCGCTTTTTTCTAACTCGATTGCTGTGGTGCTCAATTTGTGTGCTTGGTCATGTAGAGAAATCTCTATAAATACACGAATTTTCCCATTTTGTTCTCGCCTTTTGCGTTGCATATTGTGGGTGCTGCCAGTGCTCTAATAAGAGAAAGAGAGAAGAATCACTTTTCTACATCACTTGATTTGGTGGTAAGGTTTTGTGGAAGAGAGATTTTCTACAGCACGACTACGCCCCAGCCCGAAGCGTTTTCGTCTTGATTGTTCTCTTTCTCTTTTTAAATTCTATTCTTTCTCCAGTGGTCTTTATTTTTGTAAATAAGTGGAGAAACAACCTTGCGGCTAACGAGGAGATCCCTGCTGATAACATTCGGGGGCAGCAAACCCCAAACACACGTATGTGGGTCACTAACACCATTAAACCCTTTAACCCTTAAGTTCATTTTAGACTGGTCATATTTTTTTGGCCACTTGATTTGTTTCTTCACGAGTTCTTAGTTCTATACACACGTCATCTAGGCGTAACGGCAGTGATTGGAGTTTATGATTGTAAATTGGAACGGTCATGTTTATTATGGAAGAAAAAAGTTTGAAAACAGGGTCAAAGGAAAGTGCCAACACGAAAAGACTTTTTCAGACAGGGGCAACGGGGGGAGCTATATCAAAAAATAAGGAGAAATTTCTCGTCATGGAAAAATTACTCGAAAAAAGCTATTTTTTTCTTTGCTTATGGCACTAAAATATATACAACACGCTCTTCTCTCTGTTATCTTCTCTTACAACCAATTCAAAATGGAGGAGAGACATTAAAAAATCGAATGATATCTTTCGTACGAAGTAATGTGTACGTAGCACATGAGAGGCAAAATCGTCTGTAATCTATATGCGAATAATACATGCAAGATAAAGACGAAAAAATTAACGGACAACAACAATAGTTCTGTTCACCGATGCGTAGTTCCGGAAAAAGCGCTCGTACAAAACACACACGGGAAAAAATTTGACTAGAATTCTTGACTTAATTATGAATCATGTACCTCAAATAGTTTTTCTCAGATACAAGGAATAAAAACTGGAGATCATGAAATTTTTTACGTGAGGATTCCAAAATAAACAAAGTGTAATGTTTTGAAACGAGTTATAAAACATTACCGCATTAAGTCTATGATTAATCTTTCTGTGGAATATAAAACGTCTTTCAGCAAGGACTTATGCTTCAAAGAAGTAAACTGCCTTACAGACAAGGCGAATGTATAGTAAGATGGAAAAAGGAAACGCTGTAAAATATCACAGACATAACTGGTTGGGTCGCCTTTCATGTCTGGTTTCTGAAGTTGATTTCTTTTTTCATGAACAGGTTTTTTTTTACAGAAATTTCTTTCCTGTCTTCGTGTAACAAGCGATCTAAGTTACTGAAGGTAGGATGGAGAAAGATCGAGTCAACCGATACTTTGTTTCTTTATGACTTGAAAAACTTTCCTTAGAATGAAACTTTTACTGCGGAAATGTGAAATCTGCAAGCCAGAATGGTAAAAGTTTAGGCAAAAATCTCGACAAGTACTGACGTATTTTAAATGGGCAATGGAGAGAAAAACAACTTGTAAATGGTCCATTTGAGAGAAAGGAAAAATACACTTCAAACCTACCAGTTACAAGTGAACTGCTAGTTAAAAGCTCACAAAAACCGATGAAAATAGTCAGGTGAAATGGACAAGGAGACAGAAAATAGAACTTTGACGAAATGCCATACGAATTAGAATGACCCAATGAGCACGCTAGGTCACAAACGATATGCTAGCACCAGTCATCTTCGTCCGAGTCACTGTGCCCCACTCTCGTCGAAGCGACGCACTGGTTTCCAGATCGTCTACTTGAATTCGATCCCGTCGGAACACGATCCCGCATCTCTCGCCGCTCCCGCAAGTCCGCCACATTGACCGATTGTCCTGGTTTGTAACCGTTGGGCATCGGTGAAGGTAACTGGCGACCGCTTCCTCGACCGATTGCCAATGCCTGCTCGAAACTTAGCGGCTCGGGGAGGTAGTACTCTTCAGGAGGCCCCCGTTCGTGTTCCCGGTCCCGATCGGGATGCCTCACGTTCGGCTGGACCCGATCCCTTTGTCTCTGCATGCTCGATATGGCCACTCGTGGTGGATCCGTCGGTGAGGGACTCAGCTTCGGCAAATTAACGCTTCCACTATGGCCTATAATGAAAGGAAAATACTGTTAGTAGCTCAACTCTTCCCCAGTCATCTCCCATGTTTTCACATATTGAAACATAGGCTTTAACTGCATATCTTTTTTTTTCTAATTTCTTGCGATTGCTTTACCCGTTGTTGAGCCAAGGTAAGGTGCAGTTGGTGACCTTGGTATTCTCTGTGTAGCAACTGCTGCAGTACCAACAACTCTTAAATTGAGAGTGGATGGCTTTCTCGGCGTAGGGGCAGTCTTCTACCTCCCGTACGTCTTTGGGGCAGCGTGGGGTAGCTGTGTTGACTAAGGCTTCCCTCGCGCACCAGTCCGCGCACGTGCGGTTCTGCTGTGTGGATGGGAGAGGGACTTCGTGAGCCCCGTTCTTCCAGGCTGCTCGTCCCGAATCGATTCCCGCGCCTCACTGGAATTGCCGGTAAACGGGCTGAAGAGACACCCGGTCCGTGCGCGTGGTCTCCGTATCGATCCGGACTGTTGGATGTGGATCGGAAACCCTGATGATCGTACAAGTCCCCCTCATGGGGAGGTACCATTCTGTTTCTCCAACTTCGTTCATGGCGCTCAAAGGCTCCCGGCCGCAACGGACTTCGACATCTCACTGGAGACAAATTATACTCATCCCCACGCAATTTGGCTTAGTAGGAAATAATAAAAAAATGTCAGAGGAAATACGGCACTGCTACGAGCTAATGCATAATTGTCAGAAAAAAAGGAGAATTTTGTCAACCTGGGTTAAAATGCTGAAAAATGCGCATAGATTAGCGCGTTATCAATTTCAGTTGCGACACAAAGAAAAGTAAAAGTCGTTGAAAAGTTTTGCTTTGCTCACTATTTAGCCTTTCTAGTCACGGTTAAAGAAAGATTTAATTTCCTCAGTATTCGGGTTATGAACCGTGTCTTTTCGTAAAGGTACGATTTAACAAACGCCATCTAACGGAGGATAATGCTATCACGTTTACCTCTCGCTCTGCCACGCCGGCTCGTCTCGTGCTTCACGATTTCCACAACATCGGATACGGCATCACTGAAACCGATATCATGGGGCCCACGACGTCCAGGAGTTAGAGAAAGATCCCTCCTAAAGTTCCAAAGGGTTTTCGAACAAATTCTTCTGTTATTAAACATTAGGTTCAGACTTATGGTAAGGCAATGGTGACGGCTGCCGACGACGCGGCGACGGTGACCAGCTCCGAGAGACCCGCTCATCGTCCATGTCGGGTTTTAGTCGCTGCATCCTGTCACTTTTATCTAGGGATTCATTGGAATGTAAGGAAGAATCCGGTCCCACGTCATGGAGTTCGATAGCCTATAAGGAAGCTGTGTTAGAAGGAGTCGGCAAGAGAGATAGAGCTATGCGTACTACTGCTAAACATAACTGCTGCACGAAAAGCTAAAAACGACTGGCAGACAAGCATGCATGCTATAAAGTTCATACCTTCGTCAATTTCTCTAACAACTCAACTAACCGTCTCTCCGGAAGAAACATGCATGAAAAAACACTTACCCCGGATCAAGGTTTCTTTACCACTACTCAAAACAGATCTCGGAGAGGTGACTTTTTACACATTAGTGACGGCGAAATTTTCTTGGCATGTAGAACAAAATGTATGGCGAAGGTAGTATGAGGTTAAGTGAAGCTTTTAGTCGACATTGTAAGTTGATGAGGAATGAAAGCAACACGTGGACACCATAAGCTTAAAGCAGACACTTGTTCGAAAATTACACGCCACGTTGCCCTACATGTTGACTTATCTTTGATGTGTGTTCTTAAACAATTTGACTTAAGAGATATTCCCGACGAAGAGAGGATCCCCTTACCTGAACCATTTCAGCAGAGGCCGTTTGAATGTCCATAGCAAGAGCTAACGGGGAGAGGGAGCCCCATGCGGGAGGAGACCCGGCGGGAGGAGAAGGGGGAGGCGGGGACAGGACGGGTACGGATCCTTGGAAAGTGGATTTGACGAAGCCATGTCTATGACAGCGATTTACTTCTTTCAAACTACCACGTCCCTCTTCTATGGACCACCTAGATCTACTCTGGTCCTTTACGCTCTCAATAATCTCAGTCACCTTGGTTCCGCTGCAATATAAATCGAGGTTTCTTAAATCAATCAATAGAAAAAAAATGAATTTTCAAGTATTTTACGAACCTTGATGTCCGTGGGTGAGTGGTCACAACTCGAGGGATTGAGTTGACTCTACTCCGAGTATTTTCAGCAGGGGTTTGCTCTTGACCAGGTACGGCCACTTTGAGGGCGTCGAGGGGTCGAGCAGCAGCATTAAGGTTAGCAGCGTTAGTGGCAGCAGCAGTGGTGATGTTGTTATTAGAGCTTAAGTGAGAAAGGTGGGGATGAGCGGGTGCCAGGGAGCCTTTGCTGCTGCCCGTGCGGGCCATGCTGCCCATGAGGCGCTCAAAAAGCGACTGTTTCTAATCAACGGCGCGTAAGGGATAACAAGAGAAAAAACTTCATGTCATACCATTTCCACAAAAGCCAGTAATTACTTGAACTTGTAAAAAAAAAAAGATCAAAATGGGAAATATTTCAAAAGACATTTACATCAAGCATTAAATAAAGGGTTTCGAGGTGGCAAAAAGCGCAGTAATATTGAGCTGAAAGCAAAGGCTGACTTTAAAATTAAAGAAAAATTCGGCTCAGTGAATAATTAATTAGACTGAATGCTAAAGCAGGAAACAATGCTTTGCATACAATATTTTTCAACAATTTCACAAATACTGCGTTTTTTGCGTTATTCGTGTGACTCATTCACAAGGTAGAATTTTAAAATTAATGAATACAAATAATCGATGTTAGATGATCAGGTTGTACCCTACCAGATACAACAGGGGTCTCGCATTTTCTGTTCTTTTCTTTTGCTGAATTTTGGATCCTAAGTTTAGATGTATTGCGAGACTCCTGTCATAGTCGATTTGCTTTAAAACTCCATCATTTACATTACCTAGGGTGTTATATTATGAATATTTCAAAAACTGTTGGTTTATTTCGGAGTAAGAGGAGGATATGCTAATTACTTTCCAAGTTCATGCATCTAAATGAATAACACGATGCAGGAAAAAAACATGCGGAAGGAAGTACTGAAAACCACTGGTCATCTGTTACCTCTTTCTAGAGTGTTATAGACGTCATGTCCACGTTTTGTGCAGAGAAACAATAAAGTTGAAAAGCCAACTTCTACGATAACTAAGCACAGCCAAAAATCACTACTAAAACTCTACACACTGACCGTGATACGGATGAAAGAATACGAAGCGAAAAAGAGTTAAAATGAAAGGAGTTTGTTTTACTACCGCTTCCGGAGGAGGAGAAGACCGAGGGCTCGGCTTCTCCTGTGAAATTGAAACATTTTCCATGAGCCACGGATTCACCACAATGCATAGAGATAGACAGAGGATGGAAAAAGATAAAACAAAAGATTCAAGTTAGAAACTCAACGGCTATAACGTAATCAACAGCAGGTCACATTTGGCACACATAACAATCTTCACACACTAAAATCCACTAAAAATATATCGCCTTCACACTGAAGTACAAGAGAAAAGTGTTACGTTTGCGTTGCTAATTGATTTAATATTTTCAGTGGATTGAGTTTCTCTGTTCTCTCTATCTGTAACTCTAATTAGATATTAACCGGGTCTAAATCGGCTTTTTTTTTAAAGCCAACTAGTTCAAGGAAACTAAAAATTGGTTCTAGAGGAAACTAGTCTCTCCACTCTTGAGTCTAAGTAGTTCTGTGAACAACTATTTCAATCTAAACATCAACACTTGACAGCGGCGAATACTTTGTCTACAACACTATATGGAAATAGCAAAAGGAGAATGAGCTGTGAAACTAGTTTTCTAATGAAAGTATACCAGATTCAGGAAATTTCTTTTTTTTCAACTTACTCAGCAAACGGTGCTCAAAATATACGTTAGATTAATGTGGAGTAGTTATATTAACAGTACTAAATCTTTAAATCGAAATAAATGAGCTTACCACGGGCGTTGCAGATTGGATCTGTCCGAAACGCGTGGCTCTCCAGTTTTCCAGGACTAGTAATCCAGCGTAAACTTTACCCACAGTTAATCTCCCGGTATTCAGCTCTAAACATTCAATTAATCAACTTTACTAAACCAAACCAATATTTTGATATTGAGTCAGGAACCATTATCGGCCGGGATCAACGAATCCAGCATTTTCTTGGCTTGTAGTGGCCAAATTTTCTTGATAGTCACGCGGAGTTCTTGGTTAGCCTCATCCATCTCGTCGGCTGCCGTAATACGTGTCATAAGTAAATTTCAAGCTAAGACTTAAATTAGCATAGGATCATTACCTGGTCGCATTTTGATGCTCAGATTTTCCCTAATCAGAGCAAAGAGCGTCGTGGTGAACTGCACTTTGCCATCCTCATCAATAGGCATATTCATTCGTATCAGTTTCTTGTAGGCCAGCCTGTAGGGACATTTATTGCCGAACCCCAAAGGTGGATCCATGTTCTTCAACATGTCATACATCTCTGTATAATGAATCTTCCCCCTAAAAGATAGAAATGAGGTTGACCGAGGAAAACAGATTTTAATCAAGAAACAAGATTACGTAGCATTAGGGTCATATTCAGCCCAGATCCGTATAAACTCATCCAAGTGGTGAGCGCCCAATATGGACGAATCTCTCGTCAAATAATCGAAATTGTCCATAATGACAGCGACGAAGAGATTCAGCATCTGATTTACACAAAGCCGAGTTAGAATATAAGGCTAGTCTTGTGAGTACGCCGTCCATATAGTTACCAGAAAAGAGCAGAAAAAAATGAACGAAACGAAGTAGGCATAAGCTAGATTGGATCCACATTCTTTGCCCTCTTCGAGCTTGGCACGCGAGTCACAAGCTCTGCCCCTGACGCATGACAACATAATGTTCGGCCACGCTTCTCCCGTTGCACATCTTCAAGGGAGAAAATTCACCGTAAAAGAAAACAAAAATTAGAAATGCTCGCTAAACCTCCGTTTTCAACGAGATGCCACGACTAAAAAGTACTAAAGAAATTCTAGGAGAAAAACTAGAACGTGCACTAATATGCTAAGACTACTTGCCTAAATAGTAGCATCAGTCCTTGGATAAAGCTTTGAAAGTTGTTGTGGCGATGGATTGCGGTAGACGGATCCAAGGCAATGTTACCAAACACCTAGTACAAGGGCCAAGGGCTTTCACATTGAATGTTTTCAAACATGAATCATACACCAGCAATAGCATTCAGAACCAAAAATGTTACCACTTGCAAACTGCTTCATCCTAAACTTTACATTTAGCTAATCGTTGGGGTAATTGGACCACCCGAAGGATCGCATTTCTGTTTTACTTCAGAGATAAACTAGGTTCTCAGTGGTCCAACTGCCCCGTTTCTGATTATCATTCAACCACACTCGGTATTACACTTCACGATCAGTCTAGAATATATCAGTTGCATTTCTAAATACGAACACAGAACAATCTCTACATTTCGTCTGTCTTGGTACGAGGTTCTAAGAAAAGAACTGCCGCATGCGAGTTTCTTCTTCATTCAGTTTTCTTAAGAAAAACCTCACCGAAATAATAACAAGAGAGCTGCGAAGAAGGATTGAAAATTGTTATGGCGGTTGATCGACGAGTCCGGATCGAACTTCAGATTTCCGAAAACCTTCATTATACACTTTCTTCATTAAAACGAATTCACAACTCTTCCCCTAAGTTATTACCATGGGTGTGCCTAGATATTAGAACTTACGATTGAACTATAGACTTTACCTGCATCCCGATAATGGCGTAAATAAAAAACAGCATGGCTATAAGCAAGCAGACGTAAGGCAAAGCCTGTAAGTTTAAACCATGTTATTTCATTTCAGTTGGCATTAGTTGAGTTCTACTGATGTACTTTAAACGATTGAACGAACGTCCAAAGTAGAATCCTGATGGTGTAACCTTGGCGTAGAAGCTTGATCAAACGTGCAGCTCGGAAGAGCCTCAAGAATCCGACATTGATGAAGTTTTCCTGTAAGAAAGAAGTCCATTAGATGATCAAGGTTTCAAGGTAACACGAATGAGGAAAACGTTACCCCAAATTCTACAACAAGGGCGTCTATGATACTCCCCACCACTGTTACGAAATCAAAGGTGTTCCACGGATCCTTGAAGAAATTCTAATTCGGTCGAATAGAAGAACAACATTTAGTAATTCTGTTGAGTGATTTTTCCTGGAGATTACAAGGAGTTGAACGGGAAGAGTAGGAAAAGGATTTTGATGAATGAAACGTGAGAGAAACAGTAGAGAGTAAGGAATACAACGATGGATTTGCGGGTGTTGTGTGTTATACCTTGCCTCCAAAAGCCGCGATTTTTAATAGACACTCGAATAAGAAGAGCATGGTGAACACGGAATTCATAATCAAGAGGACGTCGGCAAAGGCGACGGGGGCTTCGTAGTACTGTTTATTTGCCCAATATCCGATGTCATGGGGAAGAGACATTGCAACCAAACCCACCACCACCACGTGGCGTCAAACCAAAAAAGGAAAAAATGGGAAAAATGCAATGTAGAAATCATCAAAATGTCGATTGTTCGTTTTTTTCGCTTCTCCTTCCTACTTTTCTTCAAACGAAATTATCAGTCAAAGTGCAAAACTGATGCAAAATCAAATCAAACTGTTGAGAAAACCCAGGAATCAATTTTGAAAAATCAAATAAAACTCTGTGATTTTTGGACACCAGCAAGATATAGTGAGATGTGCACAAACCAAGATATATTCTCTTTGATTCTTTTGCCATATACTTCATTTCGATCGTGCATATATAGATATATAGTCTCGGACAACAGTTTCCAGAAAAAGCCTTCATGCATGCAGATCACTTTAAGACGTCTCAACTCTTGGCGAACTCTATTTTTAATTCAGCATTACATGAAATATCTGTCACGGTGGAAAACTAGGGGCGAACGGGAAAAATCAGTTCTTTCGAAATAAATGTAACAGCCCCACTAAGGAAAGTAAAAAAGCAGCCCATGCGGACCATGTGCAACCTATTTCTCCATTTCTCCTGCTTACAAGATTTCCCTTACAAGTATGTTTGTTCATTTTGAGTAAATTGAAAGGCCATGGACAAACGGAGGTGATACTGAGAAGACGAAAACATGTGAGGACATCTGAACGCCACAAAATATTTAAAAAAATAAACTGGGGAAAAAATTTGAACAACAGAAGAATTAACGACGACATAGTGGAGGTGGTGAGACGACTTATAGAGGATGAAGATATAACACATCCAAACAGACGCACCACGTTGAGTTCCGACTAAAACTTATTTACTCGCTTGTATCGTTTTCTTTTTGAAATCCGTCAAAATTACTTCTCGAATCAAAAATCTATCCCGTTAGTAAATAAATCGATGGGAAATCGGAAAGACAACACAAAATTTGACGAACAAACACAACGTTGTCGGGTTATGGTGAGGTAGGCTAAGAAAGATTAAAACAGAAGAATATTGGAACGAAAAGCAAAAGAAGGAAGGCCTTCGACAAGTTTCAAATTGCTTAAGCCTCTGGTTTGGAAAGTGTGCACTTTGGGGTGAAAACCGGCCTTACCCTAACTCCAAAGGAGATGATTTTCAGCATACATTCAATGCTGAAGAGTGCAGTGAAGGCAGTATTCATGTAATGTAGAGTTTCCTTGTACAGCGTAGTCTGCTTGTAGTACTGCAAAATCCCCAACATAAAGTATAACACAAAAGAAAATAGAAAAAGATCGGGAGGAATGTCAGGTCAAATAAAATCAGTCAAATCTTCTAAGGAGAGCTTACTTTGAGGAAAAAGATAAAGGCTAGGTCATTGCCGACAAAACACAAGACGACATTAGGTTTCAAGGAAATTTTGGTTTGAGTTCTAGATAACGATCCACATATTAACATTTCTGTTACCAGTAACAACACAAAGAAAAAATCTAAAATAATCCTATTTGCTCGTTTTTGTCATCTTTTAGGGCTCCCAACTTTCTGGAAGTATCACGTAACTTGAAACTTTGAAGTTGGTGAAAAATATAACTACACAAAAATACTTCAAAATTGTATACATTCGGGTCCATAATGAAACAGACGGATCTCGAATAGAAAAAAAAGTAAAGAAATGAAAAATTCACTCTTCGAATGTTTATGGACCCAACTGTACATGCAAATCGGCGCCATGGTCCATAAGGGTCATATTGTGATATGCAACCAAAAAGAAATTTCTTGCAATTCCTATCAAAATACGGGAAAAACGCAAGCGTACTTTTTTTCAGGGACTTGTTCTACAGCTACTTCACCTGGTAAAAAAAAAACATCAACCGAAGGTGCAAGACTAATTAAGACAATACTGACGAGCAGTTCAAATCTAGCAGACATTAAAGGCAACATTGTCATAAGACAGCAGCAACAAAGAGCATCCTCGCATGCTCGTGCATTGTTAACTCCAATCCAAAGTTTAGTCAATGTTTCTTATTTATTTTTAAATTGGATCTTACCTTCATCATAAGCAGCAGTGTGTTGAGAACGATTAAAATCATTATAAAATACTCAAAGGGTGTAGACACCACCACCCTCCAGATTTTGTATTTGAAACTGTCGCGGTCTTTGGGCATGTAGCGTTCCAACGGCTTGGCTTGTATAGCGAAATCGATGCACGATTTCTACAGAAAAAATTCATTACATAAGCCTTCTCAATTTGTTAATAATTTATTATATCAATTTCATCCGCATTGGTGAATTCAGTACAAATATTTTGAAAAAAATGATTCAAGGAAATGACTTACTTGGTTTTTGTCTATTTCACCATCTTGAAGCTCCGCTTCTCCTTGTTCTTGGAAGGTGATAATAATCAAGGCAACGAAGATGTTGACGAAGAAGAAAGGAAACACGATGAAGTAGACAATGTAGAAAATGGACATTTCGATCCTGTAATGGGGGACTGGCCCGTAATCTTCTTGGGTAGCCGCCATTGAGTTTTGCAGCACCCTGTAAGTTTACTTATGTTGATGAATCCATCAGCATTAGATTGCTTCTTAATCAAAACAATTTCTTTCGGTCAAACTACGCGAGATATTTGGTACTTACTGAGGCCAGCCCTCTCCTGTTTGGACTGCAAATAAGGTCAACATGGCAGCCATGACGTTGTCGTAATGAAACAGCTGAGCTTTCCATTCTCTTCGAGTTACTTCAGGGGGCCTTTTGTCGCCACTAAAAACGAAGTATTCTCCCCTGCAAGCGAAATCACAATGATCACCTCCACCAAATATAACGAATCACAAAATCATAGGAATACGGCAACTAAAACGTTAATAGTAGTAGTTTTGAATAAGTACTGGCAATCCGCGAAAGTCTGTTTGCTTTCATCAGTACAGTAGAAGAATTTCCCGTTGAAGAGCTGGACTGCCACGACAGCGAAGATGAAATGGAACAGCATATACACAATGAGAATGTTGAAGACGTTCTTTAACGAATTGACGACGCAGTCGAAGACGGCTTTCAACTTGGGTACTCTTTTAATAGTCTTCAAGGGTCGGAGCACACGTAGAACGCGAAGTGATTTGATGGTACTCAAGTTCTGTCCCGTCGAACTGCCCCTGTTTTTACCCGCACCAACGAAAAATTGAAGATTCAGTCTCAGATAAAGAATAATAAGAGTTGAGGGGAAGAATAAGGAGTCAGTATGTAACACAGGTTACAGAACCTCCCGTCCACCTTCGACGGTGGTGAGAAAATCAAACCCAACCAGAAATTCTCGCATGGGGCCCCTTGAACTTTTTGACTTGAGACAGAACTGGCCACACACCGGAGGCTGTATGATTTATACAGAATGCCTGGGCGAGAATTTTTGGTGGAAGACTGGGAAATACTCACGAGAAAGCAAAGGCGACGAGGGCACATAAAACAACGGTAGCGTCTAATATGTTCCATAAATCTCTACAGTAGGAGCCCGGGTGAAATACTACTCCTAAGTCTATGACCTAGATAAGTATCCAGAGAAGAAGAAAAGAAGCTTAGAGCAAAGTACTTACAGGATGTTGTTTCTTACTTGTCTTGTACTTCAGTCAAGTTAACTAAATTTTACCATAATCTCCAATTACAAAATCGGAAAAAGACCAGCCCAGTCTCAAAAAAAGCTGGTTCTCATTTCCGAATACTTCAGCATACTTTTCGGG
Organism: Eulimnadia texana; assembly: GCA_002872375.1. Classification (NCBI taxonomy): domain Eukaryota; kingdom Metazoa; phylum Arthropoda; class Branchiopoda; order Diplostraca; family Limnadiidae; genus Eulimnadia; species Eulimnadia texana. The sequence goes on from NKDA01000001.1 coordinate 19,388,952, forward strand.
TGGTAGCAGGGGTACATTTTCATATCGGATACCATCTATAGTAAAGGAGCAGCCATGTTCGTACTTGATACTGGGGTATTGAAAGGGTTCTACCAGAATCAGACCCAATTTACAGCTCAGCAAGTGTACGAATCCTACCAAGCAAGTACTTGTCTGCCTTGAAGTTTTTCTGCTTTCAAGACTTTTACTCACATCATGTCAAACGTAAAAGAAACGGCTGCGCACACGACTACCACCGCGTCCATGACGTTCCAAAATTCACGTAAATACGCACCGCTGTGCAGAATAATGCCCAAATCTATAACCTACACATAAAAATGGTGCCCGGTAACCCCCAGCCCAATTGTCAGCGTTACTTCAAGTTTATGTAGGTTTTTCATTTTTTGCTCTGTACCAAAGAATTACTGAAAATTTTGACTGCATCAACCAGTTTGGACTTGATTGAGAAAATTTTCTATACCTTGAGGACCATTTCAACAGTAAATACTCCTGTGAATGCATAATCGAAGCAGTTGAGAATGTCGTTCCTGGAGCTGGTTTCGTCTACGGGGTCTTCGGCGGCTAGTGCAATACTGCTCAGGCAGATGACAACCATGATGAAAAAATCGAAATAAGGCAGATTTACCACCCAATGTGCTGCTCGCCTTATTCTGTAAGAATGGTACAGAAAAGGAAACCATGCAATCAGTAATTAATTTCTTTAACTTAGAAGAATGCTATGTCAATTAACGAAACATCCAAGGATAATACTATGAATAATTGTAACATACGGGTTAGTTGGTGATAAAATGAACATGGAGGAGTAAGGCAACATAGGTTTCGGTCCCATGATGTCATCCTCGTCTGGGTTGTCACCAGCTTTTCGGTCACTGTTGTTTCCTTTCCGACCCCGTTTATCTCCGGAACTTTGTTTTGATTAGATTTACAGTATTAATCAGGACTGCAGTCACACAAAGTTGAAGGCAATACGTGCTTACCTGTTCGGGTTTCGCGCGGACGACGACACATCTATTTTGGGAGAGCAGTCTGAACTGCCCATCTGTAGTGCTTCCATTTCTTTCTCTAGTTCCTGTTGCTGTTTCTAAATTGGTAAAATCAAATCAGACCACCTTAGCTAAAGAAGGATTTCCAGGTGTCTCTTATTTGTAATTTATAATGTCTTTTTATTATCTGTTCAAAATTTTGTGCAAACAGAATTTTGCCAAGCGATTTGAGAATCTCACCTCTTTGTCTTCTTCCTCTTGTTCTTCTTCGGCAGCTGTCAGTTCCTGGGCGTTGGCCAAGTTATCAACGGCGATAGCCAAGAAGACGTTCAGCAGGGTGTAATTACCAAAGAGCACTAGAATGATGAAATATAGAGAGTAGATCATCCCTTTGCGCGATCCGCCTTGCGATTCAATTCCTTGGTACATCACTTCATTCCAGTCCTCTCCAGTGAGTATCTGTCACAATATAAAAGGAACATTTCAAATTTCTAGATACTGAAAAGTTCACAGTTCCGTAGCGTGATTCACAGTAGGACAAAAGTGTTTCTTACTTGAAAGACGGTAAGCAAGGCTATAGGGAACGAGTTGAAGTTTGCTAGAGGAGTGCCTTCTGCGAAGTTGAATTGTCCGCCAAATAACTGCATGCCAAGTAAGGCAAATATCAGGATGAACAAGAAGAGCAGGAACAAGAGGGACAAGATGGAGCGCATCGAACTCAGCAACGAAATCACTAGATTTCTTAGTGAAGACCAGTATCTGCGCACAGAAAAAAGAAATTAGCCACTGTTTTCGTACGAACAAGGACTGGTGCTTTCGTACTTGGTCACTTTGAAAACTCGAAGAAGTCGCAGGGCTCGAAGCACTGAGAGACCAAAGGACCCAGACTTGAAGGCCGACCAAATGACCTCGAAGATGGACCCGCTGATGACCACGCAGTCAAAACGGTTGAATGAAGACTCAAAATATATCCGCGGTCCAAGTGCATACATTTTGATCATCATTTCAGTCAAAAACAGACCGAGAAATGCAAATTCTGCATAATCTATATATAAACAGAATTCGACATTAAAATGGGCTATGTGGCTTGAACTTGAACATGCATAGAGATTGAAAATCTTACACAGAAAATCTGTTAGCCAATCAGGCTGGTTGTAATGTTCCACGGCGACGCAAACTGTATTCAGGAACACAAGAACGATGACGAACCAATAAAACCACTGTTGTTTTACTGTGTGCCGGATTTTGAACCTGGGGGAAAATAATACGATTCAGTGAAATCATAAAGTGTTTAATAATTCATCTAAGAGTTGTACCTTAATCGTTTCTCCGCTCTCCAGAACCTTTTGCAGGCGCCTTTGTTTTTCACCTTGGCTTTCAAGTAAGAAGCTCGAGAGAAGCCTATAAGATCATAAAATCAAAGTCGTAGTATTTTTATATAGACAATTTTATGATAGAACGTGCCACTCACCGGGAAGTCAAATTACCTAGAATACTGCATTCAATTCTACTCTATATGAACCATAAGTGCATCGATACGATCACAGCCGAACTTGGGATGAACCAATTGGCTTCGTTCTGGATGAGTTCGAATGTGTCGTATCGAGCAAACTTACGGGCGAGCATTCAAGTTGAAACTACGGTACCTCGACTACATAACTCTACGCGAGAAACTACTATAAGATCTTTTCCAGCATTTTGGCCAAGTCTTCTACACTGCCTCGCAAGTTTCTTTACCTTTTAATACTTTTTTCTTAGGCACTGAGCCACGCAACGTCACAGGACAATAAAAATGAATAAAAACAATATGAAATCCTCCGTGTTCAAGGGTAATTATTCTGAGTATTCAGTAGGAATGGTTACCTTCATCAGGCTCATCTTCGTTATCGTCATCCTCTGTATCTGTGCTTTTGCTTTTACCCAGATGTTTTAATTTCTTTCTTTTAGCTGCAGCTCTTCTTCTTGCTGCAAGAAAAAGAAAAGTTTTGAACTTGTACGAAAGTCGCTTTAATTTGCATACAGTACCTTCCATGATGTGAAGCTTTTCCTCCTCTGTTGTTCGCTCTTCAGCAAGAATAACTTCCTCTGTAACGGTTTTACAACGCATTATTTCATACGAATACAACGTTAGTCCAAATTTTCAACCAGTCTGAATGGAAAAAGCATAGGGAAGTATGGTCTACCTGCTTTACATATCCACTCAACGTAGCCGTTAAGCTCTCTTTCAAGCTGCTGCTGGCGTCTAAGTTTCAAAAAAGCTTGCCGGTTTTCTACTCGTTCTCTCTCCTTGGCAAATTCCCTACAAATTGTTACAATACAAGGGTATAGCCAAAACTACACGGATCAAATGAAATACAGCGCAAACTAAATTACGTCATTTATACGATACGATATTCGATACGATAGACGATAGTTTTCTGAGGATGGTGTTGGCGATTAGGCTATGATACTGGATTAAGATCGATATGCTCGTATCGTGAACCTGCTTTACATATCCACTCAAAGTAGGATTCAAAAGCGTTGGTGAATTTTTGCCGAGTTCGGATTTTTCTGTGCTCTTCACGACGCTCCACTCTCTTTCGCTCGTTCGAAAATTCTCTGAGTTAAATTTAAGTGGAACTCTAATTCATAACTGTTAAACTAACATCTTAAGAAAAGATAAATAAGGAAGTGTTTGAAATAACTGCTATTATACGTGGAGTTACGTTTGCATTCATAATGAAAAATATATTCAGTCTAGAATTTTTAAATGATTTATGAAAAAACTGTACATACCCGCTGAGGACACCAAGTACTAGGTTGAGCATAAAAAACGAGCCAATGACGATAAGCGGAACGAAATAAACCCAGTTGAATATACTGCCAGAGGCATCGTTGGTCTGTCAAAATTCAATTATACCAGTTAAACTTACACGTATAATTTCTAACTAATTATGTTTGCATTCCCAAGTTAGTGATTAACAATTGCAGTACGCCTATAAAAACAATGGAAAATAAGTGCGAATTGTGGAACTATACTGAATGACGTACACCCACTCTCCGTAATGAAAATAAATCTATGACAATTTCTTCTCCAATTCAACTTTATAAATGGGAAATGAGATCATAATGTGAAATGTTGTGTTACCCAATAAAGTATGGAAGTCCACCCTTCCATAGTAATACACTGGAACACGGTTAACATAGCAAAACCAATATTGTCAAAAGACGTAATGCCGTAATTGGGTCCTTCCCATTTCTCTAAACAAATGGAAACTGTATGGTCGCAGACATAACTTCCAAGGGGCGCCACGGAGCTGTTATCCGAATTGCACGGAGTCGCTTGTTCTCCCTCTTTGTAGATTTCGTCTGCAACAGTAACAAAGCCGCAGCATTAATTTGATTCGAAACATGAGTCAGGGGCTACTGAGGAAATAAATTTACTTAGGTCGTCGATACTGTAGCAAGTCTTATGCAAGACTCCTGAGTAGAACTCGAGGCCGATGATGGCGAATATGACGATGGCGAACAGCACCAGCAATCCAATTTGGAGTAAAGGAGCCATTGCTTTTATGATGGACTTGAGCACCACTTGCAGACCTTGGCAGTTGTTAATTAATTTTGTGTTAATATATTACGGTCCAAACAGAATTTGTCTTTCTCCAACTTTATCATGCCACAGCAGGGAAAGCGTTCGTATGCAAAAAGCCTCAAGAATAAATGGGTTCGCTTCTTCACTCCAATCCGGGACGGAGAGGTATAGGCTAAGGGTCTGGGAAGCTACAAAGAAGTTCGTATGTACCACAATAAACCCGGAGTTGAGGTTTAACTTCTTTTATTTCATTTCTGTTTACCATCAAGTAGCACATTTCCCCAAGGTTTTCTGTCGTGATACTTACGAACACTACGCTGGGAGTACAGGAACTACGTGAGGCTTTGCAATTTTTTTTTTTTTCATCCAAATGGACTGTGGTGGGCCCGTAATGCGAACGGCTGAAATATAATTTTTGTCATCCATTGTCTGCTGCTCGTTCGTAAAGTAGTAAGGAATCGGTTCGGCCGCGAGCCGGTTGGAAGCGTTCTAGCGGAAACTGAGCATTTATGCATGGGATGGCAACGGGGGCCGGCAGCATTGCAACAAAGAATCCTTTCTTCCATCCCCTAAACTTTTGCCTTGTCCCAAATAATATTTCTTGGCCTACTGATGTAATCTATATATCTTACCCACCCTGTCTCTGGCTACATTTTATGAAGATGCGGCCTTGTACGTAGAAAGCATTCTTTAAAAAGCTCATTGATAATTTAAGATTCTAATACGGAGTCGGAGGTGGCCCTAGAGCGAGACAACATTCAGCAGTGCGCCAAAGCCATTCCCTTCACTACTTCGCAGTCATCTCTTTTCTCACTTCACTCTTCGTTTCTTTGCTTCTTCCCCTCCTCGAAAGGTTGTCGTGGAGTCACGTTTTCACCCTTAAACCTTACATCCCAGCATTACTTTCCCCTTCTGTAATAGAAATTATTCAAAATTTCATCATTCTATAATGAATTCGCTGGCCGGGATGTTCGGGAGTACCTTCGCAACTTAACGATTTTAATTTTTCCATTGATAAAGGTTATCTTTGGTATCAGGGGCATTGATTATTTCAGTTGAAGCTTTCTACTTACTAGGAATGCCGGATACAAGCTTGAGAGGCCGGAGGACGCGGATGGCACGCAAAGTGCGCAAATCCACGTCCAGCTTGTCTTGTGCGAACAGCGTCACGAATCTGCAAAGCCACATAAACTAGACTAAAAGCAGTCCACTAAAAGTACTAAATGTATGTAGAAACAGATAAACTAAAACTAGTCAGCAGCTAGTTGTATTCTATATTCTATAGCTCTTCTAAGTAAGGAAATTTTGTTTGCACAACTAGATGGAATTAACTGGACTAAAACTGGTCCGCGTTTTTTTCTTCTATAACTATGAACTATCTTTAACGCACTGTTTAGCATCAAGCTGTACATACGAATAAGCTGCATGCCAAGACGTACAGATGACTTTTGACAAAATTGATTTCCAAACAATAGCAGTTTGCAACTAATGCCAATTCTACTCCGCTAAAGCACATCAGGTCAGGTTAAGTAAACATGTATCTGTTTACTTTGAGTATTTTTTCTTGACCTTCATGTTACCTAAAAGTCATTTGTATGGCAGTATGCAGCCTAAACAGTGCAGCTGATTTATAAGGAGTTGTTGGGTTTGCTGAGCTAAAGCTAAGTGATTTTTGTGGTTCTTGGAAAAAGTCTTTGTAGCTGACGGGTTCAATGAAGCTGTAAAGACCACGTGGGCAACACGGGGGTGCGCTAGACTAGAGTTTTGTTCAGACGAAACTCTTCTATGCTTGGAGTTTGCTTTTTCTCTGGGAGCTACAGGCACCTATCGTCACTGCAATGTGGGCGGGTAAAGAACTTACTGGGTATGCGTGAAACCAATTTCAGTGGTCTTAATACGCGAAATGAACGTAACATTCTCAAATCCACATCCACATTGGCTTCGGCGAAAATTGTCATGGACCTATAATGGGTTCTCTTTTCATTCACACCATTCAAATATTCCATTGTCAATATAGTGTAAAAGACTAATTATAGGCAATAAATGTAATATTCAGACTTCGACTACTGTGACTAAAGGTTACCCTGTGACGACGACTACGAAATCCATCATGTTCCAGATATTTCTTAAGTAGGATCCTCGGTGTAGAACAAATCCTAGGGCTAGGATCTTCAAAGCAGCCTCCACACAAAATATACCCAAGAAATACGGTTCCGTTGTTTCCTTAGATGAAAAGACAACATTAACCACACTTTTGGTACGTTATACGTTAACCCTATAATCTGTCAGCTTGATGGATACATGAATTTTTGTAAGAACACTTAGTATACACTAAGGTACCAGTTTTTGAGCAAGCGGTGTTTTGTCCCCATACGGCAAGTGTTCCTCCAGGGCAAGCACAACGCAGTTGGCAATGATAGTTAGCAACACGGCATATTCGAACGGAGTAAACATACCGTTAAGGAAAACAATTTTAAATTAGAACTCACTAGTACTATTACTAAAACATAAGTCAAAGTTATTCAAGTTATTCTTATGCGTTGCAGTAAAAGGATATGGCCACTCTATGATGAATCGGGTATATCGACGAATGATGTTTTTCTCTGTGAGAATAAAAAGTGAAGTGGGCCCCGACCCCGAAGCCGCTGAAGCCGACGCCGGTCTTTTACCAGTAAGGCCTGCCATTGTTGAAGACCCCGAACCGTAGCCGAACTTGCTGTTTCCTTGACATTACAGTAAAACACAATTCTAGTAAAACTATGGTCAAGTATAAAAGGGTACTTATAAAAACGTTACTTTGGAAGGGTACCGTTAAAAATAAGGGGAAAATAATAACGACATAGGCCAACTTCAGAAACTTCGGTAAAAGACTGAGATGATTTATTAGAAACAGTTAGGAGGATATTACCTAAATGGACCAAGTGACCCAGGCCTAGAACTCCCCCACTGCGTTGACGGCGTTCCTCTTCTTCTGCATGTTGTGCTGCCGCTTCCTGTGCTGCTGCTAGCCTGCAATCATAAAACACTGTTAATGGAACCATGGAGAAAAAAATAAAATAAAGCAGCAGCCTTGAAGATATCACGTCAGTAAAGGGGGGTGAGTAAAAGCTAATGCGATATTGTTGCGCATTTGAAGTTTACGGAAATTTCAGTTTGACGAACAGTAACTCATTCTTAATAAGGTTTCAGAAAAGTTTCTTCAACTGCGGTGGGAAGGGAAGGCACAGAACTTGCAGGTAATCAATAATGTTGCGCATCATGTACTGTATACGGCTGTTCACATGAGCATTCATATACCTTCCAGGATGCGGAACATTAAGAAACACAAGAAACCTATTTACAGTTCAACTCCTCAGTGGCTGTAACCTAAAACGCTGGACGGCTTTTGCATTTAGGAAAGTGCACTGAATATAATAGACCCCTACTATCACTAGGCTTTCAGGCGCTCAATAAATTCGTTAGAACAGCATCTAAAACAAAGTTCTTCATCTCGGTATGAAGGAGCTCAAGAACAACCAAAGTGGAGAGTTCCTCACTATTTAAGATTGCATGCAGCACTGGGAAAATAAAACTTGATGTATTTATATAAAGCTGTTGGTCAATAGATTACAGTACGGGTGAATGCCAGAAACACCCATTTCCGCGCAAATACTATTTGGCAGCGATATTTACTTTTCAACGAACTGTATGATTTAAAAACGGACAATTGTTGAAATTATTAAAATACCAAACCTAATTCTTGAACGGAATTTCTTTCAGAATCCAGATATGTATATTGTTTCATGTCGAACTTAAATCTGAAGCTTAAACGAGATTTTCACTTTTCGTGGAGTTCTTTGAAGAGGAAAGCGTACTGATATGTTGCTAACCAACTTCTATCCTTGGTAAGCACTGGATTTCTAAGAGAAAATGTGGCAACATTGCTAACACTGAAAAATTATGACTTTGCATATAGCAATGGATTGTCGAGCTTTACAGAAAATCGTTACGCTCAAGTTTTGTAAGTACTCCACAAAGTGCACAGCGATGAACTCGAACCAACTTCTTTCATACAAGTTGGAGCTCATCACAAAATTTGTATTTAATTGACTGAAGTACTGTGTCCAGGTGCATTTACAGTGCAGGGCGTCTTTCTTCATTAGAGCACCCTAGTTTTCCCCTTGGTATTCCTCAGGGTATAGCGCGTACCCTAATGGCGAATATCACTATAGACCTCGAAATTACCTCAAGTATTGATTAACCCCGCTTGTGTTTACAAACTAAGAATAACACCGGATGAACAAAGATTCGAGAACGATTATCAAAAAGCTTTTTTTTCTAGTATAGGAGAAGGAAGAGCTTTTAAACTCAAGTTCCATTGCAGGGGATCTTTTTTGTGCGCGGATGAAAATGAAGGTTTTACTCCTAGTCCGCTGGCGGGCAAGGCGAGCTGTTCTTATTGATCCAAAGGAGCTCGATGAGAATTCCCTATATACTCGGCACTGAAGCCCCGAGACCTCCTCCCCGGCACCCTGCAGTACCCGAGTCAAGTCTGAATCTCTCCTCCCCCTCCCTGAACAACAACTCGCTCGACCTACACCGCTACTGTCCTACTTCTATCCAAGCAGCTTTGGAGCTCTCGCAAACTCCCAAAACAAGCAGGTCGGGGAGCCCATGAATCCGCTCCGACGCTTTTGTAATATAACCGACGCATCTCTCTTGGACGTCTGTCCTTGTTACTGCTGCACTGCAGACGTTTTCAACTTGATGGCTTCCTGCATAGAAATCTGCGTTCCCACTAGGCTCATCTCTGCAGCGCCTCGTTCCCACATGCTTTTCTAGGCAAACCAGCGTAGAAAATATGTTCTTTCTTTCGCATCTGCATAGAAACAGCCTTAATCTACGGGGCAACTAAAAGTTGCAGCGGTAGAGCCTTACGTGCTGAATTAATGAAGGATGTCGCGTTTCCGTGTACCAACCCGGATTACTTCAGTGCCAAAGCTATCCTCTTATACGCAAAGTTTATGACACAAGTCTCGGTTTTTTGAAGCAGTCTATGCGTCACGACGTTTGTTTCTACCATATGGAAATGTCCCAGTAACGTCACAGCTCCAAGAGAAGCTGATAGATAAGCTGGAACTTAGCGAGCGCAGAATGCTCAGCAATTGTGAATATAGTTCAATCTTGTTAGTTGGATAGCAGAGGCTTTTGCCTCCTGTCAATATTGGCCCTACATTTGAAGAGATCGTATCAGCGAGAAACTATTGATTTTGTGCTTCGTTTTGCTGTTTAGCTGCTAATGTGAACGGTTACACGCCAGCCAAAGCTGGTCGTTACGAAAGCAAGCAGCTTGACCATTTCTACACAACGCGGCATAAAACGTAGAGTTAGAATAATTAAAAACGAGTTTTCTCGAAAGAGCAAGCCTTATAAAGGGTTTTTTCTTTCATATAGAATATTACCTTAGATTAAATAGTTATAATGTGCCAAATAAAGTACACCCATTAGAAATAAACACTCCATGGTGTACACCAAGAAGAAAAACAATAATCACTCCTGTCAAGTATTGACCGGTTGGATAGCATCACACTGAATCTTTTCGGGAGCTTTAATTAAAAATAAAACTTACCTGACCCGATATGCTGAGAAACAAATCCTTCTTTTATAGGTGAATCAAATGCTCCTAGCAACGCATATGCTATATTTGAGACTAAGAAAGGCACGTAAAATGAACCAAGTAACTCCCATCCAGTCGAGGTAGGGTGTGTGTCAAGAGGCTACTAGCTAGCAAGTGGTAACCCGGGGACTCTGCAGCTTGCTCTAACAGCATGCAACACAGAATACACCAAAAGTAAGTTCACTTCACAGCCCCATTAGGACAAATCTCTCTTACTTCCTATAGCAAATGCTTGTGAATAGTTGAAAAACCCCCTGAAAAGAACACGAGACTGGCTCCGCGTTAAACCAAGTTGTGGACACAAGTATCACTATGGAACGACGACTTGCACCGAGCACGTCAATGAAACCCGGTTCCATCGCTCCGACACGCATGCTACACTACACTGCCATCTAGCAGCGGAATCATTACCTATTTCATCGGATACCTTTAAATGCCGTTAGTTTTGATATTGATGACGAATTTTAAGATGGCTGAAACTTAATACTATACTTTTATTTAGCTGTAACGAAACTTTAAAGAGCTGCAGTTGTGAAGCTAAATGCAGTTACTCTGAATGGGCTAAGCAAAATTGCAAGGAGGGAGTAGTATTGATTTCAAACAAGCTGGTTCAGGTGTACCCACGTGTAAAATATTTGAAGCTTCACAACGAAAGTATCCGCGATATCCTCGTCTTTCGGTTGTCAGGAAACACACCAAACTGAGTTGAGAGACCACTAACTTACAGGGAACGCAAAATGCAATTTTAAGCCACACAGTTTATGCGTCACTCGATCTCTTTTTCCACTGCCATAATTAGGCTACTATGCGCTGACTCTAGGGCAGGATATCTCCGATCAATAACACTATTGGAATATTTTTCCGCTTCCCCTTGCTTCGATCGATCGATTACAATACGACTACCCAACACTGGAAGCAATGGATGCGGACAAATTCAGAGAGCCACCTGGCGGAGATACAGGGTAGACAGCAGTAGGCTATATTTGGGCACCGCTAGGTGGCTGAGCATCGTTGTTTATCTTTTGCCGAACAACGTCCGTGTAATCGGAACTTGCGAGATTTGACGTGGGATTTGTGTTAATCAGCAAATCAAGTAAATGGAAGTTTTTAATAATGAAATGAATTTTCTACGACTACATGGTAACTTGTCAGTATGTAAAATTCGTTAAGTATTGATTCTTGCCTGATTTCTTTTTACCCATACTTATTGTTTCACGCTAAGAGGTTTTTCTTTCTGGGTATTATGAGAGGCTCTCCAGTAGATCTCTTCATTCTCATTACTTTTTGCTTATTGGATTAACCTTTCAAATAACCCAGCAGTTGAAATATTCTAACTTGCATGACGGGAACTTCGACCGGGTACTTACATGATGTCTCCTAGTTTTAATTTGTTCTGTACGATGGCACATGATTTGTAATCAGCCGTGGAAACCGCTCTTCTTCTCCTGTATCTTGAGGCGTGGATGCCATATCCTACGTATCCTCCATGCGCATTGGTCATGAGGCCAGGAGATGTGATGGAACTCATCATCGACAATCGCGGTCCACCCGCAACTGGAGAAACTGTTATGTCCGGAAGAGTTAATCGCACGTGCTTATCCGAACGTCCAGGGCTGACTGAAGGCCTCCGGATACTGCTTCGTTCCACTGAAGCAAAAAGATTCGACTTTCGATCACCCATTACTCCTAGATTAGCATCTACAGGCAACAAGCTATGTCGTTTGTTGTAATCCTCACATGGAAATTCTTCGTCACTGTGATCGAAGTTCTCCATGCCGCGTTCCAGTCTGGTAATATCCGAGACTATGTTCTGCGAATAGAGCGTCATTTTTCACAGGAGCTTCTGTTGGAAAGCAAAATATTTGAATTACTTTTATTATTTAGTTGTTCAGTATTTAATATGGAACTGACGTACTTTCTGCAACGTATTAATGAATAGCTTAATATCCGAATATGACTGTTACTGATACAGGTTTGCAGTTTAATATGTTTCCTTTGCAAAAGGCAAACTATATGGATGCATGCACGCACTGCTATCACTTCTCTTCAATAGTAGATTGTTCATAGACTGATCTAAGCTTCTCGTTATTGAGATTAGATAGGTTCGGCTTTTCGCCGTACACAAATAGTGCTCGTTATGCCAGTTTGTGGCCCTATTACTAAATGCACAGCCCTGGTTTATAGTTGAACCCTTATGTAAACCATTTTTTATTCTGTAAATGTTTTGACGAAGTTTTGACTTTGGCAACTTAAACTGAAATCGACTCGATTGTAAAGAGAACTATAGCGTTTCGAAAGATCGTAAATGCGTTGGTGCATTATTTGATCATTATGTTTGACACTCCAAAGCAATCAACCCCATGCAGAGTGGCTGATTCGATGATGAAAGGAAATCGTGCCAAGCTTTTTTCTCCCCCTCTATCAATTTTTAAAGCTTCTACGTCGTACGTTGCTGTCATCACCGGGAGTAACAATTTATGATTCTTTTCCTTCCACTTGCTCCGCAAAATAAAAAGAATCTGTTACATTTTCTTGCTAAATGAGATTTAGTAATGCAACTAAAAATATGTTTTATGAGCATGCATGTTTATTAAGTTATAAGGTACGCTGTGACTACTAGTCTATGCAGACCAGAACGTTTGTGACCATTTTTGGTAAATATACTACTGAATTAATGGCTGCAATAATATGAAATCATGAAATTTCGACATACCACATCCTATGTTTGTACTAAACATAGGATGGTTTATTTGATTGCTAGATCTAAAGGGATCCAAGCAGAAGGAATCCTAGAGCAAATGAAATCCTAGTAAAGGGATAGAGGAGCCTGGTGGGAACCAATTATGCTTTTAATTAGCCGTCGAAGCTGCTCGATAAGCTTGAGGATGTCCCCAGTTGGCGGAGTCGCCCACCATCCGTCTCCAAGGAGAGCCTAAGCTTTTGATCGCATCATTTTCTTTATTCTTTGCGGTTTTCTTATTCTAAACTCAACGGTCCTCCCTCCCCTTGTTCCTCTTTACTCTTTAAGCCGAAAGCAGAGAAAACGTGAGAGGGATTGGAGGGTCGCGTAGATCCCTCCCTTCTGACTGTCATGACTACGCCTCATACTCATTTTTGTCCAAGTATCCTTTTTCAAAACCAGACATATCCACCGGTCCTTCCCTGGATGGTATCCAAAAGACCCAGTCACAACAGTTACTGTAAACAGTGGGGTATTTCCATAGCTCTGGTCCTAATGTTCAAGCAACTCTTCCTAGTCTTATTGATGAATAGATTAAATGATTTATTCTACTGAACTGATCACTATTTATCCCGTATCGACTACTTCAAAGATTTTCTGCTTTGCTTAATACATTTGTTAGCTTGTAACCGCCGTGTTGAAGATAGCTCGGTCAGAGGAAACAAGTTGTACTACCAAGGATCAATTTGCTGTTCACACAAAACGGTTGACTTCATGCCACTAATAGCAAGCTTTTTACTCATTCGATGTCGATCTTTTTCGAAATGCTACCAATAATGGTTCGAACACGCTAGAACCCCATCCACTGCCAGGTGCGTGCCAAACCGTGGAAAATCACACGAGGATTGCATGATACAAGTAGTTTTCATACAATTTGACTTACGGAAGATATATCGCTAGCCTAAGTGCTAAAGTCTTAAGTGTAGTTTGTTTTATATGGAGCATTTTCGCATGAAAGAATCCTCGAAATTCAGAACCGCTATCCAAGGAATATCTTTTTTTCTCATTATTAGCATTAAGATTTCTCGTCTGCTTCCACTCTCATCGTTTAAACAAAGTATTGTGTGATTCTTCTTTGTTTCAGGAGAAAGAAACTCGAGAGACACTGGAATGATTACGGTGAAGGATATTTGTTTTGGCAAGAGATCAAACACCTTGGCTTCTTGTTCTCTCAGCAGTGGAACAGCCGACTGCCAGAAAAGAAAGATGTTTTGGCACCACCGCCGGTAACACAAAACATCATCCATCCCCCTGTTAGTTGTTAGTTACTTCTTCATGAGAATTCTTTCTAGCTCGCACTTATGAGAATACCAAAACCCTCCGACGCGATTTGCTAAAGAAACGTTGGTGCTGTATTTGCCAGTTTGCCTATTGTGGGTAACGAAAAAATTTGATCTGCTTTATCTTGTAGCCATTCCAACACGTTTCCTCAGTCACATTCAAGTGAAACTCTGAGTGACTTTGTGCTGAAGAGACAAGAAGGGTGTGCGTAAGCAACACTTCAAAGATAGTGGTCTGGTCGATGTAATCTAGTAGACAAAAGGGATTTGCCCGAATCTCTTTTGTTGACAGCCACTCAATTTTCGGTCGATGACTGTCAACCACTTCTGGGGCAGCAGCATTTAAAATCACCAGTTTATCAAAAGATCGCTAATCAATACAGGGGAAGGGCCGTGGCTTTTTTGTTTTCCGAGCTCTCCAGAAAAAGAACCCTAGCAACCAACCAAACGACGCACTACCTAGCAGAACCTCACCTACCGTGTCCTTCGCGCTTTCTATAAAACTCTTGCTGTTTTCCCATGAACCTTAAACTACAACTGCCTTCCTTGACATTATTGTATCGAACCAGTGTTTCAAATCCGCAGCTAACTACGAATCAAGTAAGTATGGTGATGTTAAATGCTCGATGAACAGTGTTGCGCCTTCACTAAAGCCATTGGTTTATGTTTAACCAATCGTTCCTCAAATACTGTGTCCATCAGTTTGATCATTTTGCAAAATATTTTGCAAAAGATATGATAATGTCATAAATATGTTAGGGTATAAAGTAGTCACGAATAATGACCAAGTTGATAACACTTGTCACCTCGCCACGACGCTCAGTTGATGCAGATGTGAGGGACTGCAGATTATTACGAAGAAAACGTACCCCACCGTAGAGAACCCAATTTGTCTTTAGCTGGGGAGTAACCCTGGGAACCAATCACCCAATTTGTCGTAAATATGACTAAGATTGATCCATCCCAGCTGCACTTTATGGTGCTTATATCGTTGCTTAGCATCATAAATATTAGAAATAAAACAGAGTTTCTTATCAGAATGTCCATCCCGTTTTACATTTCATGTTTTCGTCGAACCGAAACGAGAACTGTGTGAGGATCCATGACCCGTACATCGAACGAAGTGTAGGCCATAGAAACAACTTTCGTTTAGTTTTCCTGTAAATATATTTTCAACATGTTTTCTCCCTCATGGGAAATATACTGGTTTCTATAACGACAGCCACCTTATCCCTGGCGCCTGTTTGCAAAGATAAACCGTACCAGACTTTACAAGCTACGCATGCTGTTTTGTATGACGAGCATGTACTAGAAACACGCATGTCACATTACGCCCCTCAAAACAAATTCAGTTTAAGTATAAATTTGACGCTTAATTCAACTAGGACAAATTTACATTCTCCCCAATACGGTTTTCTCGTCCTGGATCAAGAATGAGCTATTAGCGAACGAAAAAAACTCGAACTATTTGTTCCTCGAAAATAAGATTAGAAATATTAAGTGTAAAAAGAAAACTCAGGATGATGTCACCATGGAAACCGCTTCGATACCACTTGTTGCGCCAGAACAACCATGAAGTCCCACCCTTCTCCTTAAGACGCTACCATTATCATTTAATAACAATAAAGGTACGCCTTTTGAAATGGAGGATAAAAACAACGATAATTTAAATGCTAGATTTACCAGTTCGTAAGATGTTTGCTGCAGAAGCTTTCGTTATAGTAGTCCACAGACTTAATAATGGTTCCCGATTCGTTGCACAAGTTGGAAAACAACCGAACAAAAGCAGAATTTATGCTCCAGAAGGAAACGGAAAATAACAGAATAATCGAAGAAACACAATAACGAACAGGGAGTAATAATGTAAAACCATGTGCACTTAGGAACAGAAGGTAACTGGCAACTGGTTCCAAACTGCTCCAGGCTGTAGTTCTCGATCATAGTCTACGACAGTCCCAATCAAAAGCTTGCGACGCAGAACAGCGAGCTTCAGGAGCCAAAGAGATTGTACATTCGCTTGACGGTTCATTCTGTGACCCCTGTGAGAGTTGCGTTAATCCAGACTAGCTTTTAGCTGTACGCATCGTTCTGTCAGATTTATATTTCTCTCTTAATTGTACTAAAACCTCGTACTAATAATAGATTACTTGGTTTGTAGGTCTTTTCTTATTTTTCATTGTTCATTAAATGGGTCGATTCTGTTCAACTACTAATGACCTAAAAGCTGCTCTCACGTGGACTTTTATCATACTCCGAACCCAGTTCGTCTCCGAAGATCACTTTTTTACTAGGAATTGTGTACTGTTAGAAGCAATCACCCCGCGCTTTTTTCAGAACACCGAGGCACGAATGCGGAAGAACAAGTGAGTCAGAAGCTAAAGGTAATTAAGTGATGCAAAGTGGGAAGTTACAGTGACAACTTTGGAGTATCCAACCTGTGTAGTATCCTTCCCTTAGCTGTCTTTAAACGACCTGAAACAGACGTTTTGCCTTGCACTGAATCTGTTCAGGATTGTTCTTTATTATATGGTTGTCTTTCCGCATGAAACTAAATTCCAGAATCATCTGTCAGTATGAATCATTCCCAACAGCAAATTCCAAATATAATTTGAGATTCAACAGCCTGCTCATAATAATATGAATTAATCGATCTAGATCGAAGTAAGTAATTACAAGAATACCAGCAAGCTTACAGTATTGAAGCATGTGTTTGCAGCATGGCCACCAGCTCCCGAATTATAAACCCGCTCAGAGCTTTAAACGTTTTTATTAAAGCTCTTAAAGCAATGCCGCTAATGTTAATTCACGGTAACCAGTGAAGATCCTTAAGAAGACTTGAGTCGTCTAATTCAATCTTAGTATCCGAAACCCCACAGAAGTGCTGCTGCAGTACTTGCGTTTGAAGCAATGATGAATTCGACTGGTGAAGTGAAAAATGAACTATATTAGTGTAAATAAGTTACCACGCGAAAACGGTCACCAGATAGTGTCCCGTCATACTATAAGTACGTGTCAAACTGTCTATTACCGTTGCATGCTTGTCTCCGCAAGAGAAAGTAACATTGTGCCTAGGTGTAACATAAATCTTCATAGCCGTGCGTGTGCCAAACCCTTAAGCTATATTTTTCCATAAATCTTTATACTGAGACCACGATGCGAAGTCCAGACGGGGCTGAAGTTGCTTTCAAGTAATTTCGTGGTAGAGGTACCAGATAATCCATAATAGCGATATGGGGATTCTGTATGGGAATCGTCGGGTATTTGCGTACAAAAGCCATGAATCCAAGCAGGTGTAGAATATAGTTCAAAACAAGACGTTTTCTCAGTTCAATTAGGGAACATTTTTAGTATGCCGCGTGCGCGCACACCGAGAACATAGAACTGGGTTGCAAACAAAGTACGCCTATACGTGAAGACAGAGTCAGGTTTAGGTTAAAGTACCATCACCATCTGAAGAAGACGAATCAGCTAAGCGAAACCTTGCTAATTTGTCCCGACTTGCCACTTACCAAACAGAGTAATAACTACACTTATTCTATAAATCATGCTGGAAAAAAATACAAGACTTCGTTGATGCTGAACAGAGTAAAATCCTATTTCGTAGTTATTTAAAGTAATCTTATGACAGAGGAAGCTTAAGCTTAGTTCGATAAGATTTAAAAAATTGGCAATAATACCATCTTCTCTGATTTACTAGAAACAATCGTATTATTTTGTTATTATCTTGCTTTATCGGCAAGCTGGAGCTAAAAGCTCTTGCAGTTCCTAAGGGCAGTAGCTTTCAATGCAAGCAATTCGATAAATTTCCACGCACTTGCAGTTAGGACCTTCGCTTTGAACCCTGCTGGAGACATCTCGAACAGAGAAAAAGATATATTCGTTTCCAAGAAAATGATATTGCCCAATGATGCTGCCCCAGCTACAGAACTATTAAAATGAATTGAGCAACAAAAAAGTTTGCAATTTCTAAAATAATTTTATTTCATCTGGAATAGTTTTCCTGGGTTCACAAATAACATGACATCTTGGTTTTTAGAACTGCGAGGTAATCCAATCAATGAAGTAAGAAGTCTCAGTGTAAACTCCAGGGTATCCAGGTCGAGCACAACCATAGCCCCACGATACAATTCCAACCAGCTCACCAGCGCCGTTAACCAGAGGACCACCAGAATCACCCTGGTAAAAATCAAGGATTTTTACATTAAATTACTCGTTTGTGTGTATGGTTTCGATTACCTGGCAAGAGTCCTTGCCTCCCTGGTCAAGTCCAGCGCAGATCATTGAGTCAGCAACGTCGCTTTGACCATAGGAAGCACGGCAGTCATCGTCAGAAACAACGGGGATGTCGACTTTCATCAAAGTGTTGGACAAGCTACCTCCTTCCTGTTATCATTTGTAAATAAAAATCACGGCTGATGAATGTAACAATGCAGAAGTTACATACAGAAGTGGTTCCCCATCCGGTAACGGTAACAGTGGTTCCAGGGGCAGTCTGCTGACCAGCAGCTGGGAGCGCAACGGGTTGGACGAAAGAGTTGAAGGTCAGAGGGGTCTCTAACTATATTAGAGGTAATGAAAATCATACATGTTAGTCTCCTATAAAGCTGGACATTTTTATCTCATATCTAAGCCATACTAACTCACCTTGATGATGGCAACATCGTTGTAGAAAGTTCTGGAGTTGTATTCAGGGTGAGTAGTCAGACTGGCAGCAACAGAGATCTGCTCGTTGGCACTGGGGTTGAGCAGCTGGTGAGCACCAGCAGCAACATAGACGGAGCGGGCAGAAGTTCTACAGAAACAAAAAACATATTTGAAACTTCATTTTCTGAAGTACAGGGGAACAAAACACGAAGAACAAGTACGAAATCCTGAGGAGATGGGTGAAGTCATTTTTCGTAAATATTTCATTTCAGTAAGAAATAGCTTAAGGAGTGTTTATTACCCAGAAACGCAGTGAGAAGCAGTGATGATAGTATCTTCGTCTCCCACGGAACCTCCACAGAAGTGGGCGCTTCCAAGGTCGCCCCTGCTGCGCAGGGATACCTATAACAGCATTTACTGCATAAACTGAATGAAAGAAAAAGTTTATTACGAAGGCTTACCTGCCAAGGGAACTCTCCTTCTCTAGCCTGGGTACCACCGACGATCTTGGGATCAACTAGCATCACATCACCACGCAACAGGACGTTGAGTGGAAGACGGGGAAGAACCAGACCAGCTGTAAATAGCAAAATCATTTGAAGCAGTCAAATACATTGCTTAACGTTCATGTGGAAATAATAGTGAATATCAAACAGTTACCTGAAGCGCTGGCCACGGCCAAAGCCAAGACCATAAAACGGAACATCACTATCAAATTGCTCGGAACCAATTCGTGCCGACTACAGAAAACCATCGGCTTTTTATACTGACAAACTATCCACTATCGAATAGTGCATTCGGTCCGTATGCTATTTTTGGTTTTGTTATCTTATTATTGATAAACCAAGGAGCACACTCAAAAATGAGAAAACATCAGCAACTCATATTTACTACAACGTATTGATTTTAGAAAATAAACTAGCTGTGTACGTTGTGTCAATCATTTTTTTTAACAACCATATTTACCTATTCAGCTAACGTTATAATAAATTGTGTCGTGGAACTATGTAAAAAAATTCCCCATATGGAATTTTCCCTAGTTCTGTGGGTAATTCTACAATGTACATCGCAGAACGATAAGGTAAAGTTTGTTCTCATGGAAAACCCTGGCCTTCTGCCCTTTTCTCGCTGCTCTTGCTCTTGGATTTTATTTTTCTCAGCGTTATAAGCCAGTGATTGTTTGTGTAGCCCTTATCATCGTTTAAACAAACTGAGTGAAAGATTTTTGTTTAAATGGTGGAGCAGGTGATAACTATGGCGACACAGCTGTCAGTGTCCACTTGACGTCCGTAAATGCGGCCGTCCCGAAGCGTTTTGAATGCCAACGGCCTCTGGCAACTAAACGGGAAAAAAAAACCATTTCGCACACGTCGCAGACAAGTAGATTTCCTTTTATTGAAAGACGAGTCACGTGATGTTGTCTTGGTCCCGATAAGTTTTTACGCATGCTGAAAACTTGCCAAAAGTATGGCGCATTAGTTGGGACGGAAAAGCCACGTTTCTCTTGTCGAACAAAAGATGGAATGATTCATACGTGATCAATCCAATATGCGGTCCTAAAACTTGAATCACTGATCCTGTTAAATGTTATAGCACTGGAGTTACGCTTTTTGTAAGCGATATAGTTGTAGCACAATAGGATACCAGTTAGTATACGAGGAGGTACAGGGTCCATACAGACAGATGGGAACATTTTTGGCCATAGGTTATTTTCCCCTTACTTGTCAGTGTATTTAGAGAGACATTTTTGGTGGGTTTTGTGGGGCCCTTGAATATTGATTTTACCTTGTTTTTTTTCTGTGGGTTTCGCACAATAGATTATGTCTTCTTAAACAAGACAACAAGCCACGTATGGCTTAATTGAAATTCAATCGATAGATAGTACAATAGAAGGGTGGCCACCAGCTAACGATTTCTTCGCTTCGCCTTCAAACTTTTTTCTTTTCCATTCCAGCGATTTTTGTTTACACAGGTTCGGTCACAGTTGTCCGAAATGATGTCTCATCAACAAATTAGCATACAAAAGATACCATTTTTTTAAATTAAGACGTCTCAGCCCCGTATCAGGTGTCTGAGGCAGGACTTTCTACGAATTAACCTACCCAGCCGAAAATTAAGGATAGTTTCAGGATCCTGAAAATATCTTGAAAAGGACATTATCAGGCTGCCAATCAGGACTCTGAGTGCGGTGAAATTGGCCAACTTTCAAGGTATTCAGGACTGTGACATTGGAATGCCTCAATAATACATGTTCAGGGTACTTAACAGTTTCCTGAAAAAACGCTTTTCAGGATACTTAATGGTGCCCTCAATAATCAAGATTCATAATTCTCAACGCAACTTTTTGTTGCTCATCCACAATCGGACGTGGCTCAGGATATTCAGGATATGTTACGGATATCGTTCAGGATGTAGCCGACATCGTTAATTTTTTGCTGGGTACAAAGTATCTTCTGCTTCTACTATGGTACGGCTAACGCTGATTTTCTTGAAATCGTGTTCGTCGCTTACGTGTGTACTATGTAAAAGAACCATTGAAACTTCTGTTCCACAAGATTCAGTTTTTGCTTTGCTGAGGAAAAAAACTAGAAGATATGAGAGGAAACGAGAATTTCTTGGGGACATGTTTGTGAATGCATTCATCCATGACATGGGGAGAAAGTGGACAGCATTGTAGTCTTAATCTATTGAGATTCTGTAGCTATCCTGAGGTTGACAAATCGGTCAGAGGATCTACGACGTTACTCAACCCAGTCCTAATGTCTATTCGCTCAATCCCGATCACTTCCGGTGACTCCCGGTCATTTTATGAGGATGTTGTAGTGCTTACCAAAGCAGTAATGTCGCTTCCAAGGACTCGTGCCCGTTCATAAGTGATCTGTTGTTTTTCGTTACTAAATTGGGAGATTGGTATTTCAAAACTGTTCATCGATTTCAGTGCGAGCTCAGCAAATCTTGCAGGGTTCTTACGTGTTGAAACCGACAGTGTCGTCACAGGATCGCCCGCCGTTCCCAAATGGATCCAAATGACTCTCCAATGACCGTATTAAGGTGAGTAATCATACGTGTAGATTGCCAAAACCCTTTCCGCAGGAAGATCGAGGACTGCGGCCATTTTACACAACAAACCAGAGGGAGACAAGGACCCCCACTCAGAAACTGGCGTCAGATTCATGATACCTTACATTAATATTACATTATTCCATTGTTTTCAGGCGTCAGGAGTAGATTGATGCAATATCAATGCTACCGTAATGCCCACTGAAACTGTCGCATTCAGCTAGTAACTTAACATGTCAGTCTTGCTCTGCATATGCTGGTTAGTTATTATAGTGAATTAATATATTACTTATGCAAAATGCTTTAGCTTTTACCTATGGTACATCTTCTACGATGACGTATTGACTGGTAACCAGCCGGTATAGTTAGTTCAGTACCTTCTTGTAATTTAGTTCTAAAATACGCCACTAGATGTCGTGTTTTCCAGGGCGCGCAAATCGAAAGTTAGTTCTTACAAACCAGTCTGTTGACTCGATTAGTTGAATATGATTACCGGAATCTTTTGAAATACCAATTATAAGTCACCCAAGAGGAAGCAAGCCATATTTAGTATTCCACTGTCCCCAAGTTCTTTTTGATACACATAGGATACAGGAAAACTGAAACCAGTACATATGCTTACGTCATACAACATTTAGCACGATTAGTAGTTCTATCATAACCGAGTAATACTGTAATATACGAAGCATGCTGCTCGGATCTGCCCAAGTGGAAGACACGGAGGTTATTGGCAGTAAATGAATGAAATTCTATGTTTTCCAACGAATGAATTTTTTGTTTTAATTGACAGCCCATGGAGAAGGAAACCAAATTGAGTTTAAATAAAACTTCACATAGTAAATTGTTTTCACTGAAATTTTTTGAAGGAGAATTTTTAAAGTTGGGCCCGTTTTTCCGCGCCGACAACCATCATAGCTTTCTGAAGAAACCGGGTCGTCACGACTACAAAACCAAAAGAAAAAATTACGTTAATATTAGACTTTCCGTTAGGAAACTAACAACAAAAGCTCAAACTGCTTTCTGATATCTCCAGCTTACCTCTTTTTGGGGTCTGACGACAACCATAATCTTCTGGAGGGTCACTGTTGCTTTAGCTAGTGTTCAACATCAATTTAAAATTAATACAACGAAAAACATGCGACATGCTATTCAGAGCTACATCTATACAACCAAGTAAAACGCTTAACAAGGTATCACAGCTGTCTGACACTAGTACAGGTATCTAAATCTTGTAGTCCTAAATTCATAGCATAGTTATTATTTTGTGAGAAACTGAATACCTAATGCACTGTTGAAACATCTTGGTTTGTTCTTCCAGGCGATGAAGATTAGATAAACGGGGATTCCGGTCAGAATGATCAATAAACCATATCCTGGAAAGAGAGTGTAAGATCATTAACTCGATTTTGTACGTTTATCATTAAAATTTCGTGCAGATATTAAGGGTAACGGGGATTTTTTTATTTACATTACCTGTATCGACAGGATTGGCAATCATAGGAACTACAGTGATGAAAATGCTGGCCACGATATAAACAAACGGAAAGACGAGATTGACTTTTATTGGTCTGTTCAGATCGGGTCTCTTCCAGCGGAGGTACGGGACGCAGACAACAGCCAGTCCGATGCTCAACTGGTCGGGAAAACAAGGTTTAAGTTGTCAGTCTCAGCTTTAGAACGTAGAGCTCATAGAGAGGACTTTACCCAAGTGGCGAATCCAACGTAGTTGATCAGACTGAAAATGTTATCGGAAGCCAGATAGAAGATGGAGAGCAAAGCCATGGCCAGAACAGCCGGTGTCGGGGTCAAACGCGAAACCTGAATCATCGTCAGGATCTCTGGCATCTGTCCCTCGCACGCTCCGGCATAGAACAAACTGCAAAATTCCAAAAATATTCATGTAACTGAACCAAAGTAAGAGAAATGACGGAACTGGTACCGTGAAGAAGTGAGCAAAACTCCGTTGACAGCGCCAAACGTCGACATGGCGACAAAGACTGGAATGATCCAGGCAAAAGGTCCGTACAAGCGTTCAGCAAAAGTCTGCATAAATTTAAAAACTTTAGTGCCATAGCATTAACTGGGCAATCTGGGATAATAGCATCCAATTAAAAGTTAGGTTCTCTGCACTTATTGACCAATCAAAGACAAGTTTACAGGTTGTGGAGCAACGAATAAAAACCTCGTTGTTGAGGTCTGGTGACGACTTGCCCTATTATTTCCCTGAAGAAACAATGGAATAGTTACCACAGCAACTGCTGATGAATCGAGAACTTCTTTGGGTGAAAGTGTCGTGTAGAAAGCCACGTTGGTGAAAACGTAGGTAACAGTCACCGTCACCAAAGAAATGGCGATGGCTTTCGGAAGATTCCTAATGGATTGAAAACCAGAATGAAGTTTGATTTTGGTCAATACGAAGAAATGAATTACTTGACGGGGTCCTTGAGTTCCTCGATAACGAAGTTCAGGTAGTTCCATCCGTTGTAGGCAAACAAACCCGAGTAGAATGACAGGGCAATCTTCTTGATGTCCGTCTCGGAATTATCAAAAGTAAAATGCTCCACATGTCCTGCAACAATAAGCATAATACCCATAAGTAGATCCACACTCATTATAAAAGACCATTACAGCTGCCCCAGTAGGATCTTATGTCCCACGTAAGTACATTTGATTACACAGAAAATAGTGCTATTATCGGCAATAATTGCTTGTGCCTGCTGGTGGCGGCGCCTAATTCGACTACACTTTCTTATAAACAAGCGGCCAGTTTTGGATCGTCCCTGTTATCTCAAGCGACCAGGAACCGAGTCCTTCTATAAGACAAAGAGCCTCCATTCATCTCAGTTTTCTTAGTACTGAGTATAAAACATGTAGTTTTTTCCACTTCTTTTCATGCTTCCTGCAAATTCTGATAAAGCGAAAGCCGAATCGGTGGCTTTCAGACAGAATAAAACAGGAGTTGAATCACCGACTGAGTGGAAAAGATTATTTCTAACATAAGAGGAAGAACTGTTTGAAGATGCTCATTATTATGATTATTTTGCTTTATGTTGTACGAATCTAGATTCGACGTTCACAATACAAGAATATGGAGGATTAGCTTGTCGGAGGGGGTTGTATAGCCGCCTTCATATTCAATACGAATCGATGTTACCCCCTAACCAAACCCCCACCCAGACCCAAGCGGATCGATGACCGTACGTGACGCAAAACGCGTGGGAAGTGGATGTTTTCCCATGCAAGCCACTTCTTTCATTTGGGGACCAAACGCAAGCGAAATGGCTTACTATCAATCTCGAAGAAGTCCTTCAGTCTTTCATTTGCCGTTTCTAGAATACAATGCTTGGGTTCGAGAAATGCACGTTTACTGTTCTATCTGGCGCTCAGCAGGCAATCTGTAGGTTAAGGGTTTCTCCCTTGAGCAGTTCCCAGCAGATTGGGTGTTCCGTTGCCCCAGTTGATTACTTGCCCTGTATTGTGTTTACAAGTCTTCAGTGCGTTCACTCAATCGCCCATTTCCACGGAGACAAAAAGATACGCGATTGGCAAAGTCCTGCGCGAAAGCTGGAGCCAAAGATTCTCTAAACAACCGGTTAGTTCTGGCTGGAAGAGGACGGCGCTTTAACCTTGTAAAATATAGTCGCGTTATTGATTTTCACAATATCCTTTTCTGCTTTTTCCCCTTCTGTAATAGTATCCGGGTACTTTGATTGAACTTTCATCTTTCCTTTATTAAAGGGATATATAGGATTATGAGAGGACTTGATTATACCAGTCGAAAGTTGGTAGATCCCGGTGCCCATGATAATGAAGAGGGCCAGCAGTTTGGCGTAAGTGAAGATATCTTGCACTCGCGTTGACCATTTCACGTCCCAGCAGTTAACAAACGTCAGTAGACCTATAATGAAATTCCAGACAAAGAATGTCAGGTTTTTGTTTCATGTTCGGGTGCTTCAAGTTATTACAAATGCAAACTGCGGCCAAGAGGCGAGTTGCTTCGGTCGGAGGCTCGCAGTCCGGAAAAACGGGTTTCAGGATGTACAGCGAAAAAGTCAGCGCCACAATCGCCTATTATAAGACGAAAGAAAATAAAGATTTCAGTAAAAATAAAAAAAAGAGAAACCGTTACGTGCTTCACTGTTAACCTATTGACCTGACTCAAAACTTGAAAAATTTATTTCATTTCCACTTTTATCTTCATTGCAATCAATCAAATCGCTCTCTTGAATACATATACGACGTACTGAGTCGTTTTTTCTCTTTAAAAGTTCGCAAAAACACATTCAGCTTGACAATAACTTAGTAAATTTGGCAACTGCTGCGAGCTGTGCGTGTGAGGAATACACATTGCAGAGTTAATGTCTTGTAGTAATTTGTTTTACCTGCGAACATGGTCTGACGATCATGCACTCGACCCACAGACGAATGAAAGCCATGAAAGGTCCGAAAGTTTCCATAATATATGCGTAATCGGCACCAGATTTGGAAATCATGCAACCCAGCTCGGCGTAGCAATACGCGCCAATCATGGAAAATATTCCTGTTTAAAGTAAAGCATTTTACTCCTGCAGCTTTGAAGGTATTGAGACTCATACCAGAGACCGTCCACACGATGAGAGCCAAATTGACCGATCCCGTTCCCACGAGGACTCCCGTGGGGGATATGAAAATTCCCGAGCCGATGATGCTTCCCACGATGACGGTGACTCCGTTGACCAGACTCATTTTAGCTTGAAGGCGCACTCCATCGCCCTCTCCATCTTTGGGTGTTATTACTTGAGCCTCGGCTTCATTTTGCGCTACTTCCGAATATTTGGCGTCGCGTTTCGCTGCACCAGACATTTCTACTGTACCAAGCGACATCAAATAACACTTGAATTATGTGTTTCAGGTTGCATGCACAACATAAAGATGGACTACATCCGTGGCGCCATGTGTATACAGATGTGTAAGAGGAAACCAGTTTCTAGTAATCAATAATTGTGTGTATAGCGAGTGTTATGGGGGCAGATGGGCTATTATTGCCAAAGCCGCGGAGACCGTGAAAATCTACGGTACCAGATTACTAAACAACAATTCAAACGCCGTCAAATACATAAACTATTTTAGAAATTATTTTTCAGATTTTCAGTTAACGTTTCCCTTTCATTTGTTCGAATTCATAGCGGAATGTATTATTCATCACGTCTAAAGAAAATTGTGTTTGGAGATAGCTTTATTACAATTCGCGCGTTTGAATCAAGAATAATAACTAAACTTAATCTCCTAAAAAATACATGAGATTTCTCTGGAATTTTATCCGATTTTTAGGGAAACGGTACGCGGAGTATTTAAAACCTGTCACGGACGCCAGTTTATGGTGCGGCGTTTACAGCACAATACAAGCGGCCTAACCTTTGCAATGCGCCATAAGGCAAGCCAAACAAAGCTCGAAACGAAGAATTACTCTTAAAACAGTCAATAATTCGCTTTGATGTTCTTATTAGAATTTATATTTTGACTGTACCTCTTCAGTGGACTAAAAAGCGTGGCGCTTTTCACGTGACGACAGGAAACACGTGCACGCTCCTCCCAGCGGAGTCGCTTTTCAACTGTTCACCACCGAACTGGATGAGGCAACCATTGCCGGCTTTTACGTCGAGTCTTGCGCGACTCCTGCGCACTCTTACGTCCGTCCTTGACGCAACCGCAATTCAGCTCGAACCCCTGCCTCAGTGTTTACACTTTGCAGGGAAATTCCCTGAGAAAGGGGGAAAAGGGGTCTGAAAAGGGAAAATTAAGGGAAGAGGCAAAAGGGAAAATCCGGAAGTACACCCTTTTACTCTAGCATGAAGGGGAAAAAGGGGAAAATGAGGGAAGAGGGAAAAAAGGGGAAATTTGAAAGTGGAAACGCTGCCCTGCCTCCAACTTGAACCCCAAGTTTCCTTATGCGCTCTTTCCCCGCCAGAGGCGCTGAATTACCTAACTATCAGTGCTTCCACTTTGTAGGGGAAATTTTCTGAAAAAAGGGAAAATAGAGTTTCGAAAGGGTAAAGTAAGGGAGAAGAGGAAATTGAGTGAAAGGGAAGTTTATGAAGAGAGGGGAAAAAGGGAAGACAGAGCTCTCTTAGTGGGAAAACGCGTAGCAGAGACAGGCAATGACAGATTGCGAATTAAATGTATGATGCAATGACTTTACTTAATAATTCAGCCATGTATAGTGATAATTAATGAGCTTTGCGAAATGTGATCGTCAAGTCTAATTGTGCAATTTGATAATCAAAAATCAGTACTTCAACATTAGCTTCCTTATCGCGTAGAATTTCCAAGACACACGAGAAGAATATATAGTTACGAAGCTGCGTTATTATTTCTTTTCCTGTTATTCATTCGGCTCGGTTTATCTCAATACTTCCTTGAACCAAACAGGATTTGGGATTCGGAGAAACAAAAAGGAGAGAGATAGCTTGTGAGGAAGTTTTCTTTTGTCTAACTGGTTCCACGTGTGCAAAACAAAGCCATTACAGTTGGAGAAAAAAATTAGCAATACAAGTTGATTAGGTCAATTTTAAAAGGTTTTCCTATGAATAGCTCGGGCTCCTTCTTCGTCCCACTCCCGTTTGGAGACCCACATCTGTCGGAACGTGTCCAGGGAAGCCAAGATCGAGCCTCCGATCCAAGTGGAATACAAACGTTCCTGAGGTGCTGCCATCTAATCAACAGAAATCGATTAATGCAGTGACAAACCAATTTAACCGTTACTCGGTCCACTTACTCGAACTTTGACATCACGGGGAGCGAGCCGCTTCACTTCGCTGAGCAGACGGTCTCCGAAACCCTGTCGAGCGTTCACATTAGGTAAAACTAAGAATCACAATATAAACACACATACTTTGAACAGAGTGGAGCCTCCAGACAGAACGATATTATTATACAAAGTTTTACGCAGATCCAGGTCAGAACGTTGAATCGAGAAGACCAATACCTCGTGGAGGCCTTCGTATTCTTCTCCGATCAGGTCGGGACGGAAGAGGATTTCAGGTGCCCTGAATCGCGCTGATCCAACCTATACTCCCAAATAAATCTGAATGCACAAGAGAATAAGTGATGTTTTGCTCACTTCAATTGTTGATCCGTCGGGTAGGACAAACGGAGCCTTGTCAGCATCAACAACGCTCTCTTCTTTGAGAGGGTTTGTCGACAAGTAGCACGCCCGCTCCTTGAGTGTCCGCACTACTTCCATTTCTGCACTCGTACGGAAGAGGATGCCTTCTTTGCGAAGAAGCAGCCTGTTAAGTCACGATTAGATCATTAATGCATCTTAGAAGGTTGTTATGAAGTAAGTACCTGAGATATCTTGTGATGTCTCGTCCAGCTATGTCAGTACGCATGATCGAATGGGGTAGAGCAAAACCTTCATAAATGGGCACTGCGTGAGTCACCCCATCACCACAGTCGAGGACCACACCAGTTGTGCGGCCTGTCGCATAAAGACTTAGAACTGCCTGCATCGAGATGTACAATGCAGGAACATTGAATGTATCAAAGAAGATCTCTGCCGCTTTCTCTCTGTTGTACCGAGGGTTTAGTGGTGCCTCCGTTAACAGAACAGGGTGCTGCGAACAAAGCAAAACGTAAAAATTCTCTCTTACATTAAGCCACACTTAGGTGAGTCTCACGTCTTCAGAGAAGGTATTCAGCTGCTCCTTACTGTAAACGTACTGCCAAACTCGCTCCATATCGGCCCAGTCTGTTACGTATCCATGTTCCATGGGGTACTTCAGGCTGAGAAGCCCACGATGGTCTTCGGCATTGGGTCCGATAAACAAGTCCCCTCCAAAGCTCCCGCCATGACACGAACGTGTTTGGGTCGTCCGACATAGTTCGGGAAGTGGGATTTTGGGACTTGGTCGCCCGCAAAACCTGCCTTGATCAATCCTGAGCCCTGTGCGACACAAAAGTCAAAATAAAAAAGTTACTGCTTAGTTTGAGGTCTACAAGTTTTACAGTGGTTTTAAGACTTACGTTATCAATAACAACGGGCTGGTTGACGCCATCGTAAGCATCCATGATCAGTGTACGAATCTGTGTCTTTACGTACTGTCTAAGTAAATAATTAATAAGTAATTTAGTTTGCACAAGAAAGTTTGGTTATTCAGAAATTGACGTGTGTTCCCACCCTTGATCGGTGAATTCACCGTGAAATAATTATTCAACGCCATCTAGCGGGAGAACGTCGAACTACTTTCAAATAAAATTGTTCAAATCGTGTTACAGTTAAATTATCAAAGTATTCAACAAGATTTAATTATTTTATAGGTTTTATATAAGCGGTTGTTGCTTAAGTAGTATAAACTGACGTCAGGTTCATCACAGGAGTATCGAGTTGTGTATATTTGAACCCTCCACTAAAATGTGATTTTAAAAAAACACGCGGAACAAAATACACTGGCGAAAGAAAAAAAGAAAAAGGTGACAAAGGGAGAAAGAGACGAGAGGCAAAAAGGACAAAACTTAAATTAAGATTAGCGAGACCAATAGCTTCAACAAACGATACGCAAAGAGCCAGGCTGAATTGATTGAATATTCTTGGACCGTAAAACCATGGAATACGCTTTTTAATTACACGCATATTAACTTTTCGTCTCTTTGTTTTCTAAGCTTTGCTCTAGTCCCTTCGCACTTTCAGAGTTAGAATCAGAATAATACACCAAATACATCACACGACAAACAATGCTCTCTTCTTCTGCGGACAATTTTCTGGCCATTTCGCACAACCGTGTAAATCGGAAATCTCCTAAATGATGCGGGAGGTGGGGTGCCCATGAATACGTCCAATTCGAGGATTAATAGAAAAATCATTTTAAAAAAAGAACAGAGTTGCCAAAAATATTTTTCAATTAAATCAAGAAAACGGTGAAGCCCTAGTGCAGTCTTGTTCTCATTTTACCTAGATTTTGTTTTCTTCCAGTAGTTTTTTTTACTCTTGTTTAATTAATTACATGGCAACGTAAGTGTATGTACGCTGCGGAGACGCAGAGGAGGACGTTGACGAGTTGGTGGGTTGTTCAGAGTTGAGAAAGTCCCAGACGAGGATGGTGTCGTCGTGCGAGGAACTGACGATCTGGAACTCGTCGAACTGCAGACGGAAAACCCGGCCGCTGTGTTCCTGCATTGATGAATTATTTCATTATTTCTTAATTAATTTTCTAGATTTAATTTCAACTTGCCACAAGGGTTCGGAGGCATAGCGTTCCTGCTGGGGCTCGGGGGTCAAGCGCAGCTTGAAGGTCCCACACTTTGATCTTGCCATCGTAAGCCCCGCTCACGATACGCTTTGAGTCAAATCTACGAATCGTATACAAACATACTGACTTGGAAACAAAACTTGAATTTTGTATTTTTAAGTTACCTGATGCAGCGAACCAGTTCCTCGTGTCCCTCTAGCACTCGGATACAGGCTCCGCACTCAATGTCCCACAGCCTTTTGAAAAAAAAATCAATTAATTTAAGTTTTAAAGTTTTTTAAAATTAAATTTTTTTTATAAAGCTCAACCAATAACGTTAAACTTAAGATTCATTCTTAATGGGCAACTTTAAAACTAAAAATCTTTACGAGAAAAGAATAATAAGCAAATAGATTAAAATGCCAAACCGAATCGAGTTATCTGAGGATCCAGAGACGACGAGTCTGTCCCGATACTGGAGGCAGGCGATACCTCGCTTGTGGCCGTTTAACGTTCGCACAAACTCGCAGGTTGCTGTGGACCACACCTAAAACGAAGCCAATCATTTTGGATGATTCATAACAAGAACAAAAGTTGAAGGTTGGATATGACCCGAGTAAAAATTTACTATAGCTGTAAACCATAGTGTGGCACACTAGTATACTTCCAACATAGTGCACTATAGTTTTACTTTAGTGCAATACTACAGTTCTCAACTATAGCGTGGCACTATAGTGTGGTACTCTGGTGTTGTGCAACATAGTACAGTCGTCAGCAAAAAAATTTCCCACATGTAGAATAGAGAAAGGCGCTTTATCTCGGACTTGCCTACTACTTTGTAATAGCGGTCGAATGGTTAACAAGGGTGAAAATTAGTGACCTGACCCTTTTCAGGCTTCCTTGACCTCGATTGCTAGCCATAGTAGTAGACAAATTCAGGCAAAAGTGCCTTTCTCTATTCTAGGTCCAGGAGGTTTTTTTTTGCTCATGGTACATTGTTTTACTATAGTGCACTACAGTAATTTTTTACTTGGGAATAGAAAAATTGACTACTTTAATGGTTCGGTCTCCTGACGCAGAAACGATGTACTTGTCGTCAAAATCGACTACGTTGACCGCAGCTCGATGGCCGACCAGAACACGGCGAAGGTTGATCTCTGTGGGGCTCACCATGTCCCAGACCGCAATGCTGCGATCCTGTAACGTGAAAACTTTTAATTTTGCTTGAATTAAATCAGAAAGGAGACTGAGGATACCTTGGAACAGGTGACCATGATGCCGTTGGCAAACCTCAAGTGTAACACAGCTTCAACGTGGTGGATCAACGTGTTGACCATTTCACCGGTAATGAGGTCCCACACTCGGACTGTTGAGTCAGAAGAGCCGCTGATGATGACTCTGTCGTCGTACTGCAGGCACAGCACCGAGCCCGTGTGACCAGTTAGAACCTTCATCAGGGGATGAAACAAAAAAACAGACAAAATTACCATTATTAAAAACAGGCTAAACGCTAACGATCTGTTATTGTTGTGGATCCAATACCTTCGAACACTGCAGGGACTGGCGGTCCCAGATTTTAATCGTGTTGTCCCGCAGACCCGAAACGATCCGAGCATCATCGTACTGCAAACAGTAGACGCCTTTCGAGTTCTCCGAGCGGCAGTTGATTCGCTGAAGTGTGTGATTCCCGCAACGCCAGTTGTTTTCTATTTGCTGTGGTCGTGCGATTTAGATTAAATAATTTTTGTTACGGCGTTTCAAAGTAAAATTGTTATACTTCAATGTCTTTTAGGATTCTGGGGTACAGTTTGCGGTAGAACGAGTGATCGGGCTGCTGCTCTCCGGGACGGGGCTTGAACAGGTAGATTCCCCAACCTCTGCGTTCACTCAGACCTCTCCACAGCGAGTCAGTGCGAACCTTCACGTTAGAGTATAATAAAAAATTATAGGTGGAGTTGTATTACAAATGAAAAGTTTGTACTTTGCGTTCGATTAGTTTCTTCCATAGCATTCCGTCAGCAATGACTCGTCTCCATTCCTTGCAGACTTGTTCGGCGCGTCGCAGACTGACGTCGTCAAGGTAGGAAAGGATGTTTTCCGCTACGTGGTCAAGTCCCTTTTCTGTTTTCAAAATTCAATGAGTTACAAACATGTATGATAACAGAAGCTGAAAACGTACTGGGAAGAAAAGAAATGAAATCCCGCTGTAGCATCGGCTGAAGAAAAGAGTTGATGTACCCGTGCTGGTAGTGGCACATCCGCTGGAGCAATTGTTCAACAAAATCGATCTGTTTTCCCAAAAATGCAGAGTGTTAATAAAAACGTTAACAAACGAGTGTGCACAATAATACCTGGTCTGTTTCTTGCCAGTTATCAAAGCAGCGTAGGCAGTTTTCTCGCTCTTCTGGGTAGTTCGTGGAAGATTCTTTGCTTCTCCCTAAGCCGAGCATTGTGCTGCCCTGAAAACATTCATTTCAACATTAACAGAAAGCAAATATTGACTTCTAGTTAAACCTAAGAACCAAAAATCGAACAAACCTACTAGGAAGCGCAAGATTTCTTTGCCTCCATTAGTGTACACAGAAAATCATATTGCAGAGGGACAGAACCGAAAATCTAACCTTGTTGGACATGTTTTAAGAAAAATCGATATTTTCAGAAAAAAAAATCACAGTGATGACACAGAAATTAGGCCTCAAACATGGCTGCCCTTGGGCAGTGCAAGAACCCAGAAAACTTGTCAAAGTTTAGAGATTTGCTATTACCTGTAAAGACGCTCTGTCGCTGATTATTTTCTCTGGGTCCATTTATGAACGATATCTGAATATAAAACTTGTGGTTTTTTGGTCCAAACTTCTCGAAGTTCTGAGGTTTCCGTCAGATTGGTTCACTGATCAGTCAAGGAAGTTTCTAATGGCTGTACCGTTAACCGCGCCAACGCCATCTAGCGGTAGTTTTTTTTACGTTGTTTTACATGCGCCCTCAATTGAAAAGAAGACAATAAAAAAGATTTCAATTTTTAATAAGCTATTCTTAACCAATTTCAATTGCATAAATTAATTGTTTCTTATACTATGCTAAGCTTGAAGCATCTTTGTCCGCTGGATAAAAGATTATTGTGAGAAAAATGTCAAGTTTTTGGTAGTTACTTCGTCCATAGATGACGCGCAATGTCGAATATCAATGATACATGACACGTATGGCACTGTTGACAATGAAAAATAGTACACTCAGTGAAAATGATCATCCTAAAATAGACCGTAAAGGTGTGCCAAATTTTCCGGCAGCTTTCTTTTACAAGTATATTTCAGCTAGCGACGTCATGGAGACGAAATGAAACTTTGAAACTTTCACC
Source organism: Eulimnadia texana (assembly GCA_002872375.1). NCBI lineage: Eukaryota > Metazoa > Arthropoda > Branchiopoda > Diplostraca > Limnadiidae > Eulimnadia > Eulimnadia texana. The sequence continues at coordinate 19,423,447 of NKDA01000001.1, forward strand.
CAAAAATGCTAATATCCAATTTCTGTGACCAAAATTTCTATGCGCGCCTTGTTCATCTACATCGACAGTGATCCACCTTCCTTACGGTAAGATCTGCATTAACCTTAATGAATGCAATAAAGCAAGAGTCGAGAATATATGTTCAAAACAGTTATTTACATTTCAAAATCAAATGATACAGCAAATTCATGCTATGGTGCAACGAGTGACGAGTCGACCGAGGAAGTAAAACACTGCTGCAAACATGGCTTCTATAATCTCGAAGAAAGTCAAAAGAGAAGCTCCGAGCAGTAACCCCAGAGATCCTCCAATGTCACAGAGCAACGGGATTACTCCGTAGCCAAAGTCTTCCTCAATATCATCGTATGTCAAGTCCTTGTATGCAAGAAACGAATGGTGTTGCAGCAAACCTTGGGTCAAATCTTTTGATTATTTTATACTCACCTGGTAAAATACTCGTAGTTTCCCGATTTTGTTATCGAGTAGAGTACTTTCTACACTTTGGATGTAAATATCTTCCTGGCACTGTCGCATGCACGTGCAGTTGTTACTAGACCAGTGACCGTAGAACAGCAAGCTGTCCGCCACTTTGGAAGTGATCTTGTAAGACTCCGTACTGTTGCAGATTCTTTTCGGATAGCCTTTACCTTAAGAACAGATTATTAAGTTTCTTGTATAGAAGGCGAAGTAACTTACGTTTGTAGGCCATGAAGGGTAAACTACAGTTTGTTCGGTCACTGACTGCATCTATGAAACACTGAGCGACGCAGTCCGAGTAGTTGTAGTCTGGGTCGCTGTTGCAAGGTCTGGTCGGCGTCGGAAGAGTTTTAAACTGAAAAGGTGTCTTTCTTGCATTTATGTCGTAATTGCAGTTAGTTTTCTTACCTCTCGGATGTAGATACGTACGTCCTTACCCCAGCCCCTGTAGAGAGTACTGCCGTGCGTCCTCACGTCAATGATAGGCGCATCTTCAGCGTCGTGTATCAGCATCTTCCAACCTTCGTCGTTAGCATAGAACTGACTCTCAGTTTCGTTCACCTTCAAGTACAGGTTATTGAACATTCCCGTAAGAGAGATCTGAGTATTGTCTGTCAAAACGTGAACATATAATGTGTCACTGTGTGGTAAAGAATTAACGATAGGATTTTTACGGGTTATGAAAGAGTAGCAGGTACCCATATAGGTGTGAATGGGTTCCCACCTGCCGATTTGACTGCACTTAACGTTCCTGCCAAAGAAACACTGAAACAACAACTTAGCTACAATACTGCGTTTACTGTGACATGTACTAATTACCTCCGAAGTCATAATTTCCACTCTGTGAGCCAAAAATTCCCACAGCTCTAACGCGTTCATCCCCCGAACTCCGATCAAGTCAGGAACGGACCACGAATTTTTGACTTCATTACTGACGGTAGTATTTTGCTCTAGAAATAATAGCCTAGCCTTTTCTTCTCGCAAGATGTTGATGGCAGACATGTTGAACGCGTTCTTGTTGCACAAGGTTAGTACAGGAAACCTCAACGAGTCGTTCCGAGACACGCGAACGTTCACAGCTATGGGCACAGATAAATAAAACTGAACTCGTTCATAAACCTACAAGTTTGACGATTCGTATTAAAACTTTCTTTGTGTCCTGAACTGTAAGTGAACCTGGATCCCAGCAATGGCTGAGCTTGCCAGAAGAATCAGCATCCAAATAAGTTTCCGAACAAAATGCCCCTTGCTTCCAAACACTGCTCGCATTCCGGGAATGGAGATCTCAGCCATGGTCTTCTGAGCGTCAACTGTTACCAACAGATCTGGTTCATTGTCTTGGCCAGGAGTCTTTCCTAGGTGTGACTTGTTTGGTTTGCGTATGTCTCCAGCGTGATCTCCAAACCCGTTGTCTGTTGATCTTGAGTAGGCGAAGATATCCATTGCGGCTGTCTGCTTACGAAGGAATACGTCAGTGATTTGAAGTCTTAGGTTCTACGAATGGTGTGTACCTCTGTTGTCATGTCGTTTCTACTTCCATAACTACTGTATGATGGTCCTAAGGAGTAGCCATATTGCATAGTGGATCGCTGGTCAGAACTGTAAAGACACAAAAAAAAAATGGAAAGGTATGCAAACGAGATATCGATGGATAATTTGATCCGTCTGGATAAACACTTCCATCGTAATGCCCTGGATATTTATATGTATTGAAGATATCGTAACGAAAACTTATGATATATATCTACTACTACAAACTGCAAATCTACTAAAATAAACTTAAGTAAGCTAAGTTAAATATACTAGATTAACTGACCCATTTACTTTTCACTTCTATACATGTGAAGGTTTGTAAGCTGGTTTCCTGGGTGATAATAGTAGCTGCAGTACAACAGCTTCGATCCTGCTTCATCTTAATGTATATAGCAATCTTTACCATTTGTCACCAGCGTTTGCACACAACTCGAGTCTAACAGACAGTACGAAGGTTTGTTGACTCTTACATTAATCCCCTGCGTGCTGCTGTTGATGTTGGTCTACTACATTCTGATGCATCCTTCTTAAGGTCGAGGTCCGCGGTACATGTCGAACTTGGAGTAATGTCACGAACGTAAATCTCAACTCCTGACAACGGATTCTCATTTACAATCCCGATGTCTGGAACTGTCACTTAGACTTGGTACTCAGTATTCAACTTGCACATACTACAAAAGATGAATCTAATCGTTATTAATCGATTTTTGAGTCGAGTGGTAGCTCCGTATAATAGCGTTTTAGTGTTCATAGGATACACACGGACGATACATCTTAATATAAAGTACTCGACCCATAACTTTCTGTTTCCATATAGTTTAAGAAAGATAATATTTTCGTTCCCCTAGATTAACAAAACTAGGGTGCGGCAAGCTTTACTGTTTTTAATTGCCCTGTACAAGGGTGGAGTGCCCTATTGGTACGTTCACTAGTCTTGGCAAGGCAGATGACTAATCCACGATCTAAACTTCTCCTGAGCAAACCCTCAGAATAATTCAAAATAATCTGACTTACTTGTTGTTATTCTGCATTTCATTTGGCGATTGATCGTACAGAACAACTAATTTGACGAATATTACGTCCACAAACTGTAAGTTTGAGAAAAGCTCTGCGCATTATGAACACAAGCGATGCTGCTTTAGTCAATCCACTGCGGTCAGATTGGTTTCCGCTGAAACAGTATTCTTAGAAACATTGGACAAAAAAAAGTAGGCTCTATGAATTCAGATATAAACTTTTTATGCAGGTTGAACTCTGTCATATAACTTTAACTCTGTTTCATTCAGAGCAAATTCTACTTTGCATTATTCTCTTATCTCCAGGACAGCGGATGTCAGAATCTGTTATTGTGGCGCAAGCAATTAAAACGATGCATTTTTCCACTATCATCAAAGACTTTATCAGGCATGGCAACTGAACATCTTTCATGTTCACACAGTTAGAGCAATAGGTTTAAAGCTCTTCAGCGGGCGGCTGACACAGGTTCCGGGACATCAGTGACAACCGGACACCCATTTCGTATCGTAAATCAGTTTTTTCAAGAACATGAGAGCCTAGCATTAAATGGTACGATAGAAGTTCGCGTGAGCAGCAGCTTCCGGGATGTCGGCATACGTAAGTTACATAAGTTATACTATTCTAGAAAATTTTGTAAGTTTGCTTACAAATTGAATACGCAGGTATTTCAGCCACTGTTTTCACTTTTACACGATTATTTAGTTTAGTTTATTTAATTTTGCTCACTGACACACTTTGTTTCGTGTACTACCGAGGTTGCAGGTAAACCAAACGAACATATACGGTACTATAACGAATAACTAATCTTGATATAATTCCTCAGAATCATCTCAGTGGGTGCACCAATGAATCCGTCGACAAAAGAAAGTTGACTAGAAAATTCTTTAGATAGTCATAGTCTGATAACCTAGCATAAAATCTCTTCAGAATGTAATCAAGTGACTGAACAATACTGTCATGTGATTTCTACTTAGCACAACGAGTGATTACCCTAGTGAAGAAGTGCAACACTGCAGCGCACATAGCCTCTATAATCTCAAAAAATGTCAATACAGAAGCTCCCAGCAAGAGGCCAAGAGACCCTCCGATGTCACAAAGTAATGGAATTGCTCCGTAGCCAATCTCTTCTTCTATGTCATCGAATGTTAGATCCTGGAGTCAAGAATCCTACTTAGGAAGTCGGTCATTTGAGTGATTTATGTTTTACTTACCTGGTAAAATACACGCAGCTTGCCTATCTTACTATCGAGACGAGTTGTCTCTACATAAGGAACGTAGATGTCCTGCTGACATTGTCTCATGCAAGTGCAGTTGTTGCTCGACCAAAGCCCGTAGAACAGCAAGTTTTCAACCGTCACCGATGCTTCCTTGTACGACTGGGAGTTGTTGCAGATTCCTTTAGGAAAGCTGTTGCCTATGGAACAAAATTAGTTGGAGACAGTTTAACGAAACTAAATCTGGGTGTACGGTTGTATCCCATGAACGGTAAACTGCATGCGGTATAGTTGTTCACAGCTTCGATGAAGCATTGCGCGATACATTTGGAATAACTGTAGTCCGGATCACTTTTGCAAGGTCGTTTCGGAGTCGATAAAGTTCTGAACTGTATCGAAACATATAGCTTTCAAGTTATCATATTAAGAGATTGTTTTTCGCTAACCTCTCGTATGTAGACACGTACGTCTTTGCCCCATTCTCTGTAGAGTGTACTACCGTGGGTCCTTACGTCAATGATCGGACTATCCCGCGAGTCATGAAGCAGCATTTTCCAGCCATCGTCATTAGCGTAAAGTTTCGTCTGGGTCTCATTCAGCTTCAGGTAAAGATTATTGAACATCCCCGTTAGAGAAACGTGCGTTTGTGCTGGAAATATCAAGTTGTTAATTTCGGCAAACTGAAATGTAGCAGTTGGCATTTACAGGGTACGTAAGAATAGCAAGTGCCCATGTACGTGTGAATGCGCTCCCACCTACCGCGTTGATTACAGGTATTATTCCTGCCAAAGAAACACTGAACAAGAAAAAAATGTTAATTTTATGTCTGGGAACGATAATTGCACATTGAATTACTTCGACAGTCATTCCTTCCATGCTGTGAGCCAGAAACTCCCAGAGTTCCAGTGCATTCATACCGCGTACCCCGATGAGATCTGGAACATCCCATTGGTCTTTTTCCCGGTCACTTACTGTAATATTTTGCTCGATAAAGAGATTTCTGGCTTTCTCTTCGCGCAGAATGTCCATTGCAGTTTCGTTGTAGGTGTTTTTATTGCAAAGGGTCAAAACTGGAAATCTGAGTGACTCGTTGCGAGATACCCGGACGTTTACAGCAATGGGTATCGACAAGTAGTACCGAATACGATCATTAACCTACGATTCAGCATGGTGAGACTTAAATACCATAGCCATAATAGTACGGAACATTTACAAACCTGTATCCCGGCGATACCAGTGCAGACTAGAAGAATAAGAGCCCAGACAATTTTTCTAATGAGGTGCGCTTTATGGCCAAAAATTGCTCTCATGCCAGGGATAGAAATTTCGGCCATAGTTTTCTTAGCATTTACTTTAACCAACAAGGTAGGCCTGTTGGCGGTGTCCTGAGAGATGGTTTTATCCAAGTTAGCATTTCTTAGCCCGTACTTGTCTACAGTGCCGTCGTTCAGTCTGTCGTCCGACTTACCCGAGTAAGTAAAGATCTGATCCATTATTCCTGACTATAAAAACCACATTTCACATTCAACGATTTGTAAGCTGCTCTTTTCTAGTGAAAAAGATGATTTTACCTGCTTTGACAAATCCTTCTTGACGTCTGACGGCGAGTAGCTATTATACGACGGTTGCAAGGGACCACCATACTGCAGCGAAGTCGGTTGGTTTGACCTGACAAAGAACATTGAGAAACAACGAATAAAGTAGAAATATTAAACGTGTGTAACCTATGACGATGTTGCGGCATCGTACGGGCTTGTGAACTGTTGTAGTATAATGTGAAAAGTCCTCTGGATAGTGAACACTTTCAGAAGAACCCATCCTTGCTGAAGGTACGTTTCTCTACTACATTTGCTTAACCACTGGGACTCGAGAACAGCTTAAATATCCTCACTCGAGTACGTGGAACTGCTGAAAGTTAACACTGACTATATCCAAAAACTGATCTGGCACACATGCGTATTGACTTCTAGAAACAAGAACACATGTCCTGGGCTGTTAACACTCAAAGTTCGATGTAAGTATGTGAAAGGACAGATGTTAACGTTGCACGTCTGCCTAAGTGACAAACTCAGCTAGGGTTATATTGGTTCTTTAATAATGCATGTCCCGCCCCCACAGTAGTACACGTATGCCGATGTACTTAATGCAACGAAATGTCAGACTTGCGAGTTCGGTTCACCGCAGCTCTGATGATATTATTATGTTTTCATTGCAACACCAAGACAAATACAACTCCGTGATATTGGCCCTATGACTACCGTGCTAGAGGCGAGGCGAGTATATGAAATACCAGTACACATTCGGTGGGATGTTATCTTTTCGTCGATTGCGTTACTTGTAGTTACTTCGGTTTGGCTTCCACAATATTCTCTGTGGAATGGCTATAGATCCTTTCACTTGCATGTCAGTCAGGTAAACTGAAGGTTTATGCAAGTCTGTACAACGGGTAGGTTGACATCCTGCTGGTGTTCACCCTCTTGAAGTCAAACTGCGAGATGTCGAACTTGCAACAGTGACATGTAGCTTGTCTCAGCACTCAAAACTGAACTATTCAGAGCCTGTTTGTTTGTCTTCAGGGGGAGTGCTAACTGTCTCGTCAAGTTTGCTCAAAGCTGCGGCTGCAGGCGTCTCAAACGGCGTTTACAAGACCCAGATTTATTAAAGAAAAAAAGTTCAGGATGTAAAGGGTTAGGTCCCAATTATCTCAAAAATTTGTTTAGCCCCTGTCATTGAAAGTGTGAAAAAGCAGCCCGTGACTTGCTACAAGCCCCTTATGTTTTTACAGGGGGCAAATACACAAACAGTATCTGGTGACTCAATGTCAAAAACCTGGTTGAAACCCCCACTTTCATTAATGATTATTTAGACTGTACTAGAATTCTGCGTGCGAAAAAAATATTACTAGCCAAAGGGTGTCCGCACGCTCTCGTTTGCTATCCTTTGCTAGAGAAATTGTTTACGCTGAGTTGTTTTGGTGTCTTGGTACAAAAATAAGTTTTAGTAGAGTTTTCTGACAACGACAGCCGACCGCACACACTTCATGTGAGCCGGGTTTACCGTGTTATAAAAGCCGGGGTTTAATCGATAACCCGTTATCATTACAAACATTCATTCACGGCTAAATTCACACATAATGCGTTTTTAATCTCTGTTCGCAACTCGCTAAAAATGATACTCCGTGATAGTGGTACCTGTTGCTCCAGGGACTCAGATGGATTTTTGCAAAACAGTGCAAAAACTCTTCGCGTTATTAGCAGAAAAGTAATTCAACTTTGAACTCTGGCGGTTCAGGATTATCACTAAATAGCATTGAAAAAGTTTCAAATTCGCGCTCGGTAACTATGAATATATATATATACTATGCGTGGACAAAGCTAGGGTGCGGCCCACTTTTTTTTTAAATTTTTTCTGGTTGTCTTGCAGGGGTGGAGTGTCCATATATACACAATAAGTTTACACTGGGCCAAAGTGGACGCGCTTACCAATTAGTGTAATCCGCCATGTGGCTCAAAAAGCTTTGATTGAGTGTATTCAGGCTGGATTTCTCAATGACTTGCCCCCGAAAGCATAAAGGGTGTAACCTAACAATCACAAGGTAAGAAAGGGATATCCAGCTATAAAATTGTAAAATGGTTCGGACTTTGTCGCCTGTACTTACCAAATGAGTGATTACTTGACCGGAACAGAAACGAGTATTTCTACTGCATTAGATGTGCTGAGTCTGACTTCTTCGATGATTCAGACATCATCCTGTTGAAGCAGTGTCACCGTCAGATTGCTCGTTGTCTCGACTGATAAAAGGTGGAAAGTATTTCGAATTGTAGTTAGTACTGAAGATAAGCAGTACTGAGAAGCTAGTTGGCTGAGCTGTCAGTATGCTGGCTGGCCTCGTCCGAGTGTTGTGTGAACTTTTCAAGAACTGGCATCTAAAAAGGATATTTTCACGCTCCAGACCTGTGTGGAAAACCATTTCATCGCCTGCGCGTAGCTAGTTGTACGAGTCTCCGTAACACGCTGAATACACCTTTTTCACCAGACCACTTACCACAGAGACCATGTTTGGTAACATGTAAACTGGAACAAAAATCTTCCAGAGTGACTGAGGTTTAACCTTATCGGTCCAATCCTATTGATCCCTGTAACATTACTCTAACTCGTATTGAACATGCCTTCTTGAACGATGAATACTCTAATAGTCTGTGTATAGCACCATGAAGGGTTTTTAACGATCAACGACCAGCACATGTTGATCGGTTACTTCCTGAAACTCTCCCAAGAACTCAGCCTATGGATTCATCCAAAGAGCTCGTTTTTCCTATCACGAATTATATCTCTCGTCTCTTTATCAACATTCAAGCAATAAAGCCTCTGTCTCCGGCTGAGAATCTCATATGCTCCCACATATCTAGTCTCAGTATGTGAGGCTCCTGTTTCGGTGTATCGTGCTGTTTTGATATTGTTGAAACAGTCTACTTATGATTTGATCTTTGAAGCGTGAACCTCTTGGATTGAATGAAATCAGCTTGTGTTGGAAACCCGGATTTGACTGAACACAGCAATGCACAGCGCACCCCCGTTCTATGTTTCAAGGTCATACAGAAATGTCGAACTTTTAGCAAAAGCGAATTTTATGTCAGTAGAAACTTGCACTTTCTATTGCAGATCCGGTATCACCACATCTTGTCTGGCCCAATCTCAGCACACATTTACAGACTTTCGTTGAACAGGTTTGATAAACCCAAACTGACGCGTGGTGCACGCACGTCATTCTCTGTGGTGACTCCACGTACCAAAGTTTTTACTGAACTTGCTCAACGCAGAAATTATCATTCAAGACTGTGTTGCTTTTATCACCCAGAACGGAACAGTGAGTGCAGTTAATTGTTATACAGACTTGAAAAGTTGGAAATTCAACATAAAATACGTCGAAACCTTGAAAGGGTTTCAGAAAACAAGTTCCGTCGTCTGCAAGTCAGCTGCAGTGTTGTCAGTTTCATTTTCTGTTTCGCAATAGGATACTTGAGCAATAATTTTTAAAAGTTCAATTACGTGTAAATATATAATATATACTTGTGCATCCTTTTCTGACTTTCTTTATTCCTTTTACAATAAATTTTACATGAAGTAATTGTGTCCTTTGTTGCCAAATGGGGGGAAAAGAAGCAAGGCTAAACGAATTAAACGCGATGACGCCATGATTTGCGACTCATTATGCTTTAAATACACAATATGTTCAAACAAAACCATCTACTTTGTAACTACATAACTGGAATTCATGCTTGATCTGTTGTGGTTTCCAAGAATCAATGCACTTGAAAACTCGGTCATGTGTTTGAAAGCAAACGGACAATCGAATTTGCTGGAAGAGACGCAGAAACAAAGCAGAATTCGTTTGTTTTGCGTCGTGTTTTCACCGTCCATTGAAGCAATTCACCTTGATGAAACACATGCTGTGACCTTGGACGCTGACAAACCTTATGGCCATCCTCGTCGTCTCTTTACTAATGAACCATTCAATGTTTTCCCCTGCACTGGACTGACTCAAACCGGGGGAATACCCCGCCTCAACAACAAACACTTCATAAACAAACATTCTACTCTTTAAACATATTACTTTTGAAAACAAAAAAAAAAAAAAACACTTTCTCTTGCAAGTTACAAAACGTATGAGTTGTTAATTATTCGGAAGAAGATGTCAAGGATTCCGTGACGAGAATCTTGATGAAGTCCAGAATTTCGATCCATAACTTTCCCTTGTTTGACTTTTTTCCGATCCACTGGTTTGCTGACCCCTCCTGTAAGCAATAGCCAGAGGACTGGTTTTTTCCTTTTTTCAAGTGGAATAACAAGAAGGGCCTCGACTATATATGCCAGTCGACAGAACCTGTGTCCCTTCATTAGCCAACTTTCAGAAGTCCAGGTAACAACTCTGCTTCTCTTCGGCATTTCCTAAGCAAACTTAGAACTTTTGGCAGTTCTTAAACAGCGCGTTTAAGTACAAGTACATCTTTTAATTTTTCGTTTTTATGCAAATTTCAGGACAGTATAAAAAGGAAGAAGACTGAAAATGGGCCCGGCTTTTTTCACCTCGATTCTGTTGGTTGCCTTAGCAGCAGTGGAAGCTGGAAAGTTTGGTAAGCACATTTTATTCTACTTTTTTAAATGACGATAAACAAAAACTTGCAAGTTTTAACCCTTTCACTTGTTTCTTTCGAAGTTTGAGGGGGTGGTGGGTTATTGTGTGGGAGAAAGGGTTGAAAAGGAAAGTCATCGTCCTACTTTTACCTCGTTCGCTATTCCCCAGTGGATGTTGCAAAAATTTTCCACTGAATAACAAATAATTAGGCAGTTCAAGGTCGTTCTGCTTGGACTCTTCACGTGTTTTCCTACTAGGGCTATTACACCAGGGGCTAGATGGGTTTTCAACTGGCAGATCAATAACCTTGACTTTTTTGTTCTTTCTTTTTCAAACACAGGTGACTCCTTGAAGAAATGCAACGTTGACGATTCAGCCAGTTTAAACAGATGCCTCTTCCAGGTTGTCGAGGACCTGCGTCCATTTATGCCTACAGGTATCTTCAGTTATAAAATCCTCCGTTTAGGTGTTTGCTTAACTTGTGTGAAAATTTTTTAAAATGCTTTTCCAGGTATTCCCGAGGTGAACGTGCCCGTCCTGGACCCGATGCTAATCGACCGCATCCAACTGAACCAAGGAGGTGGTCCCGTCAGTATCCGCTCCACATTCTCGCAGATTAATGTTCGAGGACTTTCTCGTTTCTCGACCAAGAGTGTTACGTAAATGACCTTTTTACTCACTTACTTAGAGAGTACGGATTTGACTGTGTGATCTTCTGTAGGGCTGATGCTGACTCAATGCAGCTGAAGATGAAGCTCTTCATCCCCGAGTTGAGGATCACTGGTTTGTACAAGACCGAAGGCAACGTCTTTGTTCTGCCTGTCTCTGGAGAAGGAACCTTCTGGAACATCCTCAGTACGCAAATTAAAAACTTCCGTTTCACATTAAGATTTAAAAACTTACTTTTACTTTTCTTATGAAATAGACAACGTGACGGTGGACGGAACCAGTTCTCTGGCTCTTCAGGGCAAGGAACCAAACCAGTTTCTCAAAGTAGTTCGAAACAACTTGGATTTCACGGCTCAGAAGATCCGTATGCGACTCAACAATCTCTTCAATGGAGACGCTATTCTCGGTAAGGACATCTCTGCTACTATAACATTCATATCCGTACAATTCATCTATTTCATCACTAGGTGAGACTGTCAACACGTTCCTCAATGAAAACGCCCAGGAGGTGGTAGCAGAAGTGAAGCCCGAGATGTCCAAGCAGATCAGCGAGTTGGTCGTCAAGGTGATGAACGACGCACTTTCGGCACTGCCTGCTGACAAATTCCTCCAGAGCAATCGTCGCCGTTCTTAGATCTTTCTCCCAATTCATTCCCCACGTTATTTTTATACATAATCCCTCGCAAAAGTTTCATCTATCGCTTTGCACAACAAGAGAACCTCGTGTATCAAGCCACGATGCTATGATTGTGTAATAGCCTTCCACAAAGTTTCAAATACAAACATTTTTCTCTTTTTTTTGCGTTCATTTTTTCTTAGATTGAATACCAAATGTAGACCACTTGACGACAAAGCGCAGTTGAACAACAATGCTAATCAAAGCAACCGATTACAATACACAAGAAACGAATTATTGCTTTCTCCTGTAATTTTTTCGTCGCTATGTAACATTGATATGATAATGAGAAAAGGGAAGGAAAAACAGCAAAAAAAGAAGTTCAAAGTTTCATTCGGTTTTTGCCAACATGGAGGAAGAGGGAAAGAAAACGGGAAAAAACGCTTATCACACAAACAGCAATGCACATCGAAAACTACAAGTCCAAAATAGTTGTAAAAATAACTGTTTTGCCAAAAAAAATGAAAAGTAGAAACCTCATGAAGAGTTGAGGCTTTGGGGGGAGGACCAACAGGCAGTGTGAGAGACAGGGAAAAGGGAATATCCCATAGGAGAGAAATGAAATAATAATAATTAGATAATAACACCAATACGGGATGAGAGTTAAAGGGGGAGCCAATAACCATCGCCTCTTTTTGCCACTCTAAAAATGCGTCTGAAAATTTGCAAAAAAAAGTCAAAATCAGTTACTTCCATTAACACTTGAATACAGAAAAAAGTCCAGAGTCAAAAATTCAAACACACAAAACGAAGCCAAACGTTAAACTGAGGAATTCGGAACGAAATAGAGGGTACACAAGACATCGTTACGCGGGATGGTGATAAGATTCCGTATAAATATGTAAGAAAAACATGCAATTATATTGCGAAAATAAATGGGAAGGGGAGTGCAGCACCAAACAGGGGTTTCCCAGATTTACCGAAACGAAGGAAAACCGTTGATTTGATTCTGTCTACGGGTTGGTTCTTACCATTTCGCTTTCGCTGATGGAGACAGCGTCCCTTGTGGAGCGAGGCGAGTTCGGGGCTCCCGGGTAAGCTGCAATTCAAAAACAATAGTTTAGCAAACCTGCAACTTGAGGTAAGTAAAAGTGCAGTTAGGTTTTGAGGTGCGCTCAGTTGCTGAGAGGGTCGAAAGGGGATACCTAGGTCACCTGACGACGAGGAATCGGTGAACGATGGCGTCCCTTCGGTCCAGGTGGGCGTTGGGGCCGAAGATGGGGCTCCTCCGGTCCGAACACCCGACTCGCAGCTCAGCGACGAAGACTTGCTTTCCGTACGCCGCTCCAGACGCACTCCAGAAATACTTGCCGCACAAAAAATCAACAATTATTTACGAACTATTACTATTAGACTTAACTAAAGGAAAATCGATAAAGAAATGAAGCAGAATAACATAAAAAGAACTGGTCCCTCTGTTTTGAATTGGCCATTACCTGAGAGTGCGCGTTTGTTTTTCCACATAGGTCACGGTCTGATAGCGCCTTTCGACGTGCTTCTCAAAGCCACTCCTTCCGATTGGCCCGTAAACAAACAAACAACCAAGCGGCCAACGCAATAACCGAAAAACATAAAAACAAAAGAGAAAAAAAGAAAAAAAAAAGAAAATTAGGAACTTGAACACAAAAACCAAATCTGAACAAAACAGCTGGAAACAAGTCCGGGTACCTGAGACTCTCGACATGCGAGTTCCACTGCGGAGACCCTCCGGGAATCGCGTTCCTCGACACTTCGGAAAACGCCGGTGGAGGAGTCGACGAAGACGACTGGACGCTGTACGCATCCGAACGGTCGCCTACAGCACCCCGCGATGCCACTTAAAATTTTCAATTCATATTTTATCAAATCTACATATCAGAGTAACACGACGAACTATCAGATACAACAAACAGGCGTTAAAACTGGAAAATTATAAAATAACGGTGGATAGTACGTGCAAATTTCTAAGTATGTCGACCAAACAGGCAGCACCAAACAAAATCTATTGTCGAAATCTAATATTATGGTTGAATCAGGGGGCTTAGTTGAATTATAAAATAAAATCAGCATGCTCCGGGTCAGGGGTAGGAGGCAGCACAGCACGGCAGCTCTCTCACCTTTGGGCCCAATCTTACTGGTAGAAGCCGAAGCTAGAGCAGAAGTGCCAGAAGAAGAAGACGCGGCCACGGTGACTCTTTTAGGGGAACGTGGGGGCACGGGAGGCGGCGGTCCGCGGGACCCTTGACCGGCCTTGGCGTGAAGGCTCGGCACGCGATCCTTGAGGACCGCCGGCAGGTTGATGGGCGTGGCATGAGAGGGGGCGTGCTCAAGACCCTGGGGGGAGGGCGATGAGGCGGGAGAGGGAGGAGTCACCGCTCGAGTCGCACCTCCCGAAGCTGCGGATTTGGCGGCTTGAAACAATTCAACACATGTTTTTTCGCGCTCTATTTCACTTTTCTTATCTTATATTTGATTGGTTCTACAGGTAGTGTGTAAATGAAAATGATTGGTCTATTTTACCAGAGTCTTGACTGTTGGTGAAGTTCTCCAGGATGCCTTGCTGATTGGTGGAAGTGCTGTCGGCGACTGAAGTGGCGCGCGCTCGGACTGGAAGCTTCTTCTTCGACGGCGAATGTTTCAAAGCTGCCAAAATAATCAGAAATTACGATATCACAACAGTTCATCTTTTACTGCAGAAACTAATGAAATCTACACAACGAAGGCAGAAAAAAGGGGCCATTGATTTCATGTAGCAAACCGTGCCTTTCTAGTACTACAGGATTCGTGCATGCCTCTACTCTTGTGAATAGTACTAAAACATACTTTATATTTAGAACCCTTCGATTAGTCTTAATTAAACGGGTTACAGTTCTCCATAAGGATTTTAACGGTAAGGATTTTAAACGGGAGTTTATGAAATGGCGACAAGAGACGCTGGACACTTAAAACAGAGAAAAAAACTTGACTGTAATATTCTAATGAACCGTTATACCTGTAATTAACTAGAATCCCTGAAATGCTTCAAACTACTTCCTTATCTCTTCTCTGCGTTAACAAATTTACTCTACAAACGACACTGATAATCGCAGATAAGGAGATTCTGATATGACGTCAGTTGTCATTAGTGCCCTACAAATATTTACGTTTTTTTTTTACAGATAAAACAAAGATTTTCAGGTTTGCTTTTTAATCTTCTACACTATAGAATCCACAAATCGCCAGCTGAACTGAGTAAACATTGCAACGAACTAAAAATAATGAAATGAATGAAGACAAACGCACTACAAAATAATAATAATGAAATGAAGAATAGGACGAGACGGAAAACTTGAACAAGCTGGTGTGAATCATACGAGACGAAAAGAGAACCAACCAACCGTATTACCTATGTAGCTGGATACCAAGGTGCGGAATTTACGATGCTTGCCTTTAAACTCAGGTAAGTCCACTGCAAGCCATTTGCGGGGGAAAAAGAGAGAGAGGACATAATGAGGGAGTAGTGTGTTTCGTTTTTAATAGGGCCAAAGGCACATAGAAAGGAGAAAAAAGGCAAACGTCAAGGAAGACAAAATAATTATTCTTTCCTTTTGTTTTTTTTTTTTAATTTACAAGCTATAAGATTCGGAAAGTCCTGTAGGGGAAAATACGAGTACAAAACTTACGTGATGGAACTTTCTTGAAGACGCGTTTGGCCATGAACTCCTGGAACCTCTGCGAGTAGAAACCAGGTCTGTGAACAGATACCGTATCCTAGACACGAAACGAAAATATATAAGTAGTACGTTTAATTGTATTGTTAAAAGTGAAACGTACTCCATCGTGGATCATGGCTTTAAAGGTGTGTTCCAGTTTCTTTTTGAGGCGATAGCTCTGCAGAATATCGATGATACCCAAGAAGAGGAGTAATCGCTCACCTTTCGAGTTCCGAGCTGGGATACCACCAGGTCTACATAAACAATAAATAAATTATTTTTGAGATTCTGATTAGCAACAGTAAGTAACAAAAAGAAAACTTACGGGACGTCTTCTTCTTCGTCAATGGGGTCGCTCTCGGCCTGGATGCTTTCCAAAGCAGTCGAATGAGCCACGAGCTTCTGTCTGTTGACCGAGCGACTCCGGACAAGGGGTGGGGGTCCCTCGGCTGCGGTAGAGGGACCAGCCGCCGCCTCGTCCCCACTGGTCTCGTCTTCAGCTGCTGGAGCCGCGTTGCGGTTCTCGGCCGATTCGCGAGCCGCTATATCCAGGTTATGCACACCCACCAGCAGACTGTAGTCCATGATCTTGAAACTCTCCAAAACCTAATCGCAACAAACAATCGTCAACTGGTGAAGTAGTTTTATTTTAGTGTAATTAAGTTACTCGACAGTCTCGCTGAATGGTTTTGATGAGTGCCGTATAGGTTTCTGCCTCCAAGAGTATTCCGTCGGGATGAATTTCCATAAAGTCTAGATCTTTATACGTCGGCAGGGCTTTAGATCTCTCTATCTTCGATGCCTGCAAAAACATTCATCATTTTGAAATATAAATTTCTTGATTAAGTTCACATTTTTGACTTGCCTTTCTCTTGTAGGTGGATCCTTTCAGATCGTACTTTTCGTGCAGTTTGATATTCGAAGGTAGAATGTTGTTCATGACGACGAGACGAACGTTTTTCGAGTTGCACTGGTAGCAATAAAGGCCGAAGAACTTGGGCAGCAGAGTGCGAGGATTCTGATTGAGGTTCTGTTCAATCAACACATACGACTTTAACTTCTTCATTAAATTATGAAGTTATTCTAGTTACCATGTAATACCCAGGCAGAAGTTTCTGAAGAAACTCGCCTTCCTTATGTTGAACAGTCTTAATAATAAACTCGTCATCGGCCGACAGATAGAAGATCGAGCCACTTGCACCGGGATTGCTCAGCTCTCGCAGGGGATCATTGCACAGCGACAGCTTCAAAAAACAAAAAAAACACATTTTTATAAATAAAACAATTCAAATTTACGGGACCGCTTACTAAGAAGTCGTCGGGCTGAATGCCGAAGAGGTCCCGGAAGTAGCGGAAGGCGATGGGGGCGTACGTCTTGAACTTGAAGTCGGAATAGTGATGAGCGGGCGTTATCTGAGAACCCTGCGACGGGAAGTACGTCGTCTCGACCGTCATGAAATCCTGCATGAGTAAGTCTCGTTCAGGTTTGGAGGCCAGCCCGCCCACCGCGTGCCCTATACCCAGCTGAATCGAGCCCATGATTTGTGAAGATTGGATCTGAAAAATACATCAACTCGTCTAAAAATGAAAACTTTGTGATGTTTGAAGTTCATTACTTTCTTGTATGTAACTTCTCCGCCCTCGCCGACTCGCCTGTGTCCGATTTTGCGTTCGCGATCTCCCCGAGCGGTCGCGTATTTACTTCTCGGAGAAACTGGCGTTTTCGGGCCATTGCCGCTCTGAATCATTTGTTCAGAGTTCATCTGTATAGAAACCAGCAAAAATTAGTTTAAATTATGCGAAATATTCAACAAAGAAGACTTGCATCAAGTGGAGGCGGTTTCCTGCCGCCAGGCTGGACACAATCTTCGTTTCTGAGATCGCTCTCCTGGGAAGTTTCGCTCATGGTGCGATTTGGGATGTCCGAGTCGTTAGAAACATTGCGGTGTCTAACTGAAGCTACTTTAATGCTATTTTCCTCTATAGGAGGTGGTGATGATGAATCAAGCTCCATTATGGAATGTGGGCCGGACGCTGAAACGGTACCCTCGATTACGGGCTTTCCTACCTCATTCATTACTTTCCTTAGTCACTAATTCAATTCCTCTTTGACCTTTTCGAGTTATGGTTCTGATAATATTGCAAATTTATTCGGAATCTGTCGGTCAGTTGCTTCCCGTTTTCAAGCAAGTCCTCCCCAGGTTTTCCTTTTTTCCACGACAAATGTCAGCTGATTGTTGTTGTCATGGCAACCAAGCGTATTTACCTAAGCACCTCCCCCCCTAGTTCAACCTAGTTAATACCCACTATTATCAACTTAATATGAATTCTTCTCAATTAAATAAAGATACGGATTATAATGCAGTTATTAGGCATTTCGAAGAAATTAACCAGGGTATCGAACGCGTGGCAAACGAGTCGCTCATGTCGGCTACAAATGTCAAGGTAATTGTCAAACCCCCTCTTTCCCACTTTCACTTTTTCTGGAATTTCTATTTTTATAGGACACGACAAATTTCTATTCAATTCAATTGTACAATAAATTTTAATAAAACAGTTTGATTTATTTGCAGTTGGAAAAAGCTGAAATTTCAAGAAATGCAAAAAAGCAAGGGAAAATGAAAGTTAATAAAGAGGATTCCCCGGCGATGCGGATGATGCAGGCAGTTTTAATCAGCGAAAAAATGATTTAATCGTCGCCTTGAACCGCCAGATTAAATCCCTCAGTGCTGAATACGAAGCAGCCCACAAAAAATGCATTTCTCTGGTATTAAATTCATTCATGATTACTTTGACTTGTTAGAGATTTTTTGTCTTGGTAGGAAGCAGAAAAAGTCAAAACCAGCGACGAAAACGTTAAACTGAACGACCAGCTGAAGAAACTCAAGAAGCAAATGGCCGAAAAGCAGGAAGCCTTGAACGAGGAAAAGCAGAAAAACAAAGAGATTATGGAAAAATTCGCCAGTACACAGCAAACGAAGAATCGGTTAGAAAACGTAAGAAAGTGAAGAAATGTTCTTTTCGTGGCAAATCTCCAAGCAGCAGCCCTTCTTATTTGACGACATCAATCATCCATTAAGTCACTTGCAAAAGGAAATCGATATATTATCTGGGCCAAACGGGGTTACTCAGTAACTGGGAAAATAAGATTATCGATTCTCTTAAGCCACTTAGTGCATTGATTTTATTTAATACTGATATTAGTTTTAATTTTTCTGTGTATAGGATTACGAAAGTCTGCGCAGAGAAAACCAGACGTTGAAAGAAGAGAAATCGCGCTGTGAACAGAAAGTTAATCGCCTGATAACTCAAATGGCTAAATCTCGCCAGAATGCCCAAGGATGTCCCCCTGAAAAAGCTGCACTCATGCTACGCTGCATCTCTAAACAGAAAGAGTTGATAGCCCTCCTGACTCAACAAAACGCGGGAAACCAAAGTGTAGATAGTCATCCTGAATAAATCTAATCGAAAAATAATATTATGATGGACTGATACAATTCATGACACAAAGACTTTTTATTAACTAATTACTGATGTTAGAGAGGGTATATATCATGACACGTAAGACATCACATTTGAATAATGCGAGCTAGTCTACGAACTTGTGAACGAGCAACTTGGAATAAATGTTGGCTGGATTATTTCTTCACCAGAACGTGTAACCACCGGACGATCCTCCGCTGAGCCAGCTTCCTTTCTTTTGACTCACGACAACTGTCTTCCCGGATGCGGCGGCAATTTGTGCAGCATTGGGTGCTATACCTGGCGGTGGTGGCGGGATCCTAACGTGCGAACCTGCATTGAATCGAGCTCCAGCGTCAAATGCACCCTACAAGAAAAAAAATACTCGAGATAACGAATACAGGAAATATGCTAACAGGAGTGTAGTTATTATGGGAGCTACAGTCACTTGGTGGACTGGATACACAGGAACCTGCGCCGTTTTCCCGCCAGGATTCGTAGGGACATGTGAAGGTTGAGGCGCGTACATTTGAGGCGTATAGCCGTAAGGAACGTTTGGAGCATAACCTACAGCTCCAGCCTGTGAAACGGTAAAAATAGTAGTAGTTTTAGTTGAAACTATATCATCAGGGCAAATACAACGTACTGGGGCGGGTTGTTGGTTGTAGTAGTATGCCCCCTGGTTAACGACAGGATGCGAGAGAGCTTCGTTATACGAAGGCGGGGGCATTCCTGGCGCGTACTGTGGCGGGTAACCAGGAGCGGCTGACATTTGCATAGACTGGTCAACTACAGCCGGGGCAGTTGGAGTATTGTAGAATTCTGTAAATAAACCAAGACAGTAATAACGCAATTTATTTTTAGATAGAAGTTTGACTACCAGGCTGTTTTTTGCCGTCCATTGAAATGTTTCGTGTTGTTGCCTGAAAAATTACTTTTTAAAAAATGGTTCAAATTTGGCAGATTACAAATGTTGGCTTTTCTCTATCGACTAGACTTGATGTTGCGCAATGTTTAAGAACTTTGTCATTTGTTTACGTCATAATTAACTGCGACTCAAATAAAAATAATACCGCACAGCGTTGCATTTTTCTTTTACTTTACTTTAGAAAAATTTCTTGGTTTTTAAAACATTACTCAGTGATGTAATTGTTGTTTATTTTAATAGATTATTATTTTTTATTTTTAATCATTATTCAAGATACCCATTTTCATTCAGTACATAAACAAATATCTACAGCGAGAATAAATCAATATCAAAGGATCATTTGATAATTAATTCGTATTTCTGAAAAGAGTTCAAATGACAATTTAAACAATTATTCTATTTTCCAAGTTCGAGACGAGCTTTCTTGCTTTTGAAGAAAATACTTATGTAATGAAATAACACTGGGGGGTTTTCAGGGAAAAAAAAGATAAACACATATGTACAAAGCGAATATTTTGTGTGGAGGAATAGGGTAATTTATTTAATAATAAATATTTTACAATAATTTAAAATTATATCGTAATATTAATAATAGTAGCAGCACGATGGTACAGTGCTTCCACTTTGGCAGGGAAAATTCCCTCAGAAAGGGAAAACTGGGTCTCGAAAGGGAAAAAAGGGGAAAACATGGAAGGATAACTAACTGTATTCTATATTGAGGGGAAAACGATCTTCAAGCAAAGGGATAAAGGGAAAACCATGCCCTCTCTCAGGGAAAACGGATAACTGAAAGTGGAAGCAATACGACGGTGGTAAATTAAACTTGAGCAACTGACAACACTGTAGAACCTTACAGAGAAAGTTGAGAAGAGTACTGCTAGCTGCTAGGAAAATCTTTTCGTCGTTTTTCGTAGCCCATGAGAAATTTTTCACCATTTTGAAACACTGTGAGATTTTTTTTCGTTTATCCGATTCTGAACTCGAATTCCTAGAAATTTAGTTAATTTTATATGCTGCTATTTTTAGACCAAGACTGGAAGTATTTCCTTCAACTCTATTTCTATTGTCTGTTGTTGATGCTTACGGTTCATTTACACTTGACCAGCTCTGACTCACATCATTTGCAATCACTAAAAAAGCAGAATACAAAAAAAATAAATTATTTGGTTAATATTGAGAAAGTTTATGTTATATTATTTTTTTGCTGTGTTTCAGAATCTGAGGCCAGAGACGAAAAATGTCGAATCAGAGGAGTCAAGGAAGCCACGGACCCAAAGTCCCCATAGATCTCGATCAAATATGGTGGGATCTGCTGCAGGGAATCGAACAGGTTTATAACCAGCAGAACATGTCCCGTCCCAGATACATGCAACTCTACACGTAAGACCCTTACTTGACATAAAAGTTATCAAGAACTTGAAACCATTTTGTGGTATAGTCACGTTTACAACTACTGCACCAATGTCAACAATCAGGGAGGCAAAACCAGCACGACCAGCGTCACGGGGGCCACGGGGAAAACAAAGAAACCGCAAGCGCCCAGTGGAGCTCAGTTTGTCGGCCTTGAACTTTACAAAAGACTGAAAGATTTTCTGCGGAAACATTTGGACGAAGTCTTGAAGGTGTGTTTTTGACTGTGTGATAATAAAATAGTTTAAAAGTTGTGCTGTTTTTAGGATGGAGTCGACTGTATGGACGAGGCTGTCCTGAAATTTTACACCAAGCAGTGGGAAGACTATCGGTTCAGTTCCAAAGTACTCAATGGCGTTTGTTCATATCTAAACAGGTATCAATCGTTGCGTATTAAGTTAGTAATTTATGTTGCAATTTTTGAATTTTTCAGACACTGGGTGAAACGAGAGTGCGAGGAGGGACAGAAGGGCATTTACGAGATCTACCAACTGGCTCTCGTTACGTGGCGGGACAACCTCTTCCGACACCTCCACAAACAGGTATTCTAATACTAGGCTTCATTTATGCAACCAGAAATGTAACTTACATTTAAAAGGTCACAAATGCTGTTCTGAAACTCATCGAACGTGAACGCAACGGAGAAACAATCAATACGCGACTCGTTAGCGGTGTGATGAACTGCTACGTCGAATTAGGTACTTAAAATACTACCAAACTTAGCCATTCTCACAAAGAGAATGTGGTTTTTAAGGTCTAAACGAAGAAGATCCAAGTGCGAAGGGTCCAAACCTCTCCGTATACAAAGAGTACTTCGAAAACTACTTTCTGGAAGACACTGAGAGGTTCTACACGAGAGAGAGCAGTGAATTCTTGCGTCACAATCCGGTGACCGAGTACATGAAGCGGGCCGAGCAGCGTTTGGCCGAGGAGAAGAAGCGGGTTCAGACTTACCTGCACGAGACCACCCTGGAACGTCTCAGCAAAACCTGCGAAAAAGTCTTAATAGAGAAACACCTGGAAATCTTCCAGGTATTACTTGATGAAGATTCCAGTTTGTTCCGGTTAAGTTAAAGATTTGATTGTTTACAGGCCGAGTTCCAGAATTTACTTGTAGACGACAAGCACGAAGATCTCGGGAGAATGTACCAGTTGGTTTCCCGCATCCAAGACGGCCTTGTCGAACTGAGGACCCTGTTAGAGGACCATATCACGCACCAGGGTTTAACGGCTATCGAGAAAGGTGGCGAACCTGCCCATTCAGATCCAAAGGTATTCACTGAATTCAGTAGTACTTCCACTTTGCAGGGAATTTCCCCTTAAAACGGAAAATGGAGTCTTCAAAGGGGAAAATTAGGGGGAAGGGAAGTTTATGAAGAAAGGGGGGAAAGGAAAATTGATATTTTCAAGCTAAGGGAAAAGGGAATTTTCCTGCAAAATAGAAGCATAGGACTTCAGTTAGGTTATTGCTATTGACACGGAATTTCCGCGGTGCTTACTGCGCCCTAAAGCTATTGCCACGGAACTTCCTTGGCGCGTTTTTGCACTATAAGCTATTGCCACGGTATTTAACTTAATTGAACTTAATTAAACTAAACTAACCTAACCTAACCTAACTTAACCTTAAAATCAACATCAGCCCTACCTAATTGTTCTTTTCCCTACAATCAAACAATTTTAATTAAACTAACCAAACCTGACCTAACTTAACTTTAAAACTCATATTAGCCCTACCCAAATGATCCTATCCCTACAAGAGCTAAATTAATCAATGAAATAAAATCATGAACTGCAAAGTAATCATAAAATAAAAGTAAAATTACAAAAATTAAACAACCCAACACAGAAATTCCGTGGCACATGTTGCACGCATCAGCTATTACCACGGCATCCCGTGGCAGTAGCTATTTGCTGCAGTAGGTACCACGGAATTTCCGTGGCAATAGAAATTTTCCTCCAGTTAGATAAACAACGCGCTATAAGTTCGTTTTGTTTGTTGGATAGGTTTATGTAACTACAATTCTGGAAGTCCACCGAAAGTACAATGCTCTGGTGATGACGGCCTTCCTCAATGATGCTGGTTTCGTGGCGGCCCTGGACAAGGCGTGCGGCAAGTTCATCAACAGCAACGCCGTCACTAAACTGGCCAACCTTTCGTCCAAATCGCCAGAGCTGCTTGCCAAATACTGCGACCTCCTATTGAAGAAGAGCGCCAAGAACCCTGAAGAAGCAGAACTGGAAGACACGCTGAATCAAGTGGTAAATCTTCAAGGTTTAATGAACTGATATTTCAAATTATTGATATTTTTTGTGATTTTTAGATGGTGGTGTTCAAGTATATCGAAGACAAGGACGTGTTCCAGAAGTTCTACAGCAAAATGCTGGCCAAGCGACTGGTGCAGCACATGTCGGCTTCGGACGATGCGGAAGCCTCGATGATCTCCAAGCTGAAGCAGGCCTGCGGATTCGAGTACACGTCCAAACTGCAGCGTATGTTCCAGGATATCGGGCTCAGCAAGGATCTCAACGAGCAGTTCAAGCAGCACCTACAGAAATCAGAGCCTCTCGACATTGATTTCAGTATTCAGGTATATTCACCAGTATTCTTTTGTAGGATTTTGTAGTATTGTTCTGTTTGTTCCAGGTTTTGTCGTCGGGTTCGTGGCCTTTCCAGCAGTCGTCCAACTTCTCGCTGCCGTCGGAGCTGGAGAGGTCGGTGCAGCGCTTCACGGCCTTCTACAGCGGACAACACAGCGGCCGCAAGCTTCACTGGCTGTACCAAATGTCCAAGGGCGAGCTAGTGACCAACTGTTTCAAGAACCGCTACACCCTTCAAGCCTCGACCCTTCAGATGGCCGTCCTGCTGCAGTACAACATTTCCACCTCGTGGAGCGCCACCCAGCTCAGCGATGCCACTGGAATCAAAATGGAGGTCCTGCTCCAGGTGGCCCAGATCCTCCTCAAGTCCAAACTGCTGACTTCGGAAGATGACGAAAACGATTTGCAGCCTTCTTCCACGCTAACTCTCTTCACCGGATACAAAAAGTTTGTTCGTAAAACTTTTTTTTTATATTCCTGCTTAACCTATTTCTTTTGTAGCAAAAAGCTGCGTGTAAATATCAACATTCCCATCAAAGCGGAATTGAAACAAGAACAGGAATCGACCCAGCGTCATATCGAGGAAGACCGCAAGCTGCTCATTCAGGCGGCCATCGTTCGCATCATGAAGATGCGTAAAGTCCTCAAGCACCAGCAGCTTCTGGCTGAAGTCCTGAACCAGCTGTCCTCTCGGTTCAAGCCCCGAGTCAACATTATTAAAGTATTCACTCTTTATCATTATAATTATAACGCAATCTATTTTTATCATATTTTTATAGAAATGCATCGACATCCTCATAGAAAAGGAGTACCTCGAGCGGACTGAAGGACAGAAAGACACGTACAGCTATCTGGCGTGACGTGATTTACTTTATATTTTGGATTGTTTCTGTCTTTTTTTTTCTCAAGTTTTATTTTGTAATCTGCACTACGCTATATTATTATCGCATCGTTTCCGGATGTCGTGTTGATTTACTCGCTTTGTTTCCGGATTTCTTTCATTTCTCCCCCTCCATTGAATAAAGGGAAAAAAAGTGTGGCTCCCTCCCCATGAAGTTGAACGATCAACTGGCTAATAGACGCTACAAAGTGGTAAAATCACATTAAAAGAAGAAAGGGTTTTTTGAAATCTAGATTCCCTTGTGTGTATATACGAAGATATGCTTTTTGCTGGGGTCCTTTTTTTTCCTGCTTCTTGATGACCGTCTATGATACGAGATGACTGAACTAAGGGAAAAGATCAGAGGGACCTCAAAGGATACAGATTTTTTCTCTTGGAAAAATTTTTGTGAATGTCGGATTTTTGTCCTGTTTTTCTTATTGTGGGCAAAGGTGTGTGTGTTTTCGCCTTCCCTCCCCTTTACTCCTTTCCCTCCCACCTCCCTCCCCCCAGTGTAATGGTTCATATAAGTAATACAACTCAATTGATACGATTATAATGTGGATTCATAAGTACATTAAAGCTGAGTTCGAATCAATTTACATAACTGGTAAAAGGATAAAGGTTTTTATAGTAGTTTAGGACTGGAGGAACATAGTGTAAGAAGTGTTGATATGGGCACGTGGAAGAGTTGAAAAATTTTAAGCTTCCGTTTCTTGATCTTCCAGTTCAGCGGCCATTTCTTCCGGAGAGCGTAAATCAATAGCCACTCGTTTGGGTTTGAATTTCTTGTCTTTGACGGTCTTGCCGAACTCTTGGAAGGCTGAAGCTAAAGCTATGGTCAAGCGTCTGGCGCTCTGACGGCTGTCGCACACGTAAGCGTAACACTCGAACGGACTGTTAGCGGCTGAAGATGCGGAAACTGTCGCCTCGCGCACTATGATCATGGCGAAAACTCGGGTGTAAATCAAATCCTAAATACAGTATAATCAGTAACTGTTTGGTTATTGCAGGACAATTTTATACCTGGACTCCATAAGAAATTATGTCAACAGGATAAAATCCAGTCTCGAAGTTTTTGTTCATGTTCTGGGGCAACGCCGAAACGGTCACTCCTTCCGCACCGACCGTGAACTGTCAAATTCAATATTTAATACTCCATTAACGATCTATTAGAAGTTTGGAATAAGAATGGCGTAGAGGTATATACCTGAAGAAAAGGTAAGGAAACTCCAGGTTTAAGGTTCTTTGCCGCGGCTACCATTTCATCAACGGGTTTCCTTGTGTGTTTAATACCCCACAGGCCTTTGGCTTCACGTTTGCCCAAGTACTTAACGGAAAAGGTTTGCGGTAACTGAACTGCTTCTTGTTGCGTACTCGACGCCATCGGGCCGCTGGAAGAACTCTGCTGGCTAGCGTCCTGTTCTTCAGAAAACTGGAACATTCAAAAGTTGAAGGCTACAGTTAATATGAATGTCTCTACCTTTCCATGTAGAATTTAACAGTTCTAATGGAGTTAATATAAGAATGTGTTATGCATAGGAATGTGGGGGTAAGTGTCCCTAATGTAAACTTTAACGGTAAGGATGAGCTGGCAATAACCTTACCAGCAATTTTGAACAAGAAATACGACAATACAACACAACGACATCTGGCATTTTGCCTACGGTTATTATACCCACAAAGAAAAAAAAATTGCTGGTTAAAAATTTTATTCTGGAATAATAGAAGATACTGGTTGAAATGGATATTCTGGAATAAGAAGATTGTATTAAATAGAGATTACCTTTAATTTATTGTCGTCACTGGGGAAGTTGCTACTGTTGTTTCCAGTACTGCCGAGGCTGTTGTGTGGCTGGGCGGCAATATCCGCATTGGAATCGTCACTTGACTTCCGGTCATTGTCATTTGCACGTTCTCCATCATGAATGTGACCTTGCATTTTCAATTTTTCACTCTCCAGTCTAGAAACCTGCAAATAATCCAGAAACATCCACCCGCTCTTTACTTGTAATCCAAGTCTCTTCACGTCTTCACAAGTTAACAGCTTACCCACAACTGACCAATTGACGCTGGAAATTCTCCTTTTCTGCCTCGATATGTGAACCTTTTTTTTTAAAATAAAAAACGTGTACTCTGTTTTATTTTTCTTTTCAACGTTACCTGGAAACCATAGTTCCGCGCTACTGGTTCCCAACTCACCGTTAGACAACAGCTGGACTGTCGTCTATTTGGGACAGACCCTTTTTGCTTGGACCTTTCCTACTGGCCTTTTTTTTATCATTCCGCGTTTTGTAATCCAGTTATGGCCAAAGATATCGACGCATAACTACTGATAAGAAATTTCAATAAAAAAAAAGCCCAAGGTCTTGTCCTAATTTAAAATTAAAATCCAGAAAAATAAAAATAAGAAAAAAATATCTAATTTAATAAGATTAAGCACCTCTACCTTGAATTTTATTGCGAGGAAAAGGAAGTACGTAACCTATAAGGATTCATCAAATTTGAATTTGGCGCCAGGTGGCGGTAGCGCTGTTGCTAGGCAACGGTTGATGTAAACACCAAAACAAAGCCGGACTATCCGAGTTCAGTATATTTGAATGTGTAATAAAGATTTATATTGTCTAGCATACAATGTTTGTCTACTTAAGTAAAAAAATCGCCATACCTAATAACACCAATTTGAGATGCATTGCCTGGGACAAAGAAAACGGCAGTTTGGCCTGTGGCGGAGATGACGGGCTGCTGAAAGTGTTGAAATTGGATTCAAAAGGAGGGAGCAGTCAGTCTAGCTTGACCACAAACCAAACTCTGGAAGGTCACAACGGCCCAGTGACTGCCGCCGTGTGGAACGAGTCGAACCAGCGTCTAACGACCAGCGATCAGAATGGGCTCATCATCGTCTGGATGCTTCACAAGGGCCAGTGGTACGAAGAGATGATCAACAACCGAAACAAATCGGTCGTGAAAGGAATGGCGTGGAACTCGGACGGCCAGAAAATTTGCATCGCGTATGAAGATGGTATACTTAAATTCCTATGTGAATTATCAATCATTAATATAAATTATGAAATCAAATAGGTGCGGTTATTGTGGGATCTGTGGATGGAAATCGCTTGTGGGGCAAAGATCTGAAAAATCTTCAACTGGCAGGCGTTATCTGGTCGCCAGATAGTAAGCATTTACTTTTTGCAACAAGCAGTGGTGAGATCCATGTCCATGACAGCAGTGGAATTTTTGTGGTAAATTATTTACCTGACAGTATTCTCACAGTTGATTAATTTTTATTCAATTTTCAGTCTAAATTGGCCATAAAAACGGGACTGGAAAATGTCCCCATTGTCGGGATGCAGTGGGTTCATACTGCAACTAGCGGAAAAGATGCACGAAACCTGGCTGTCGGATACTCTAGCGGCATAGTAGCACTCTACAAAGACGAATCTGATGAAGGTATATCATACTATACATACCTACTTATAATTATTTAACAATCAATTGACTATTTAGAGCCCGTTGCCTTGGAGACTAATCTGGTTCTGCAGTGTCTTCAGTGGAATCACAACGGATCTATTTTAGCAGCAGCGGGAAAGTATCAGCAACCCGAAGGCTCAGGAGGCAACTGCGTCAAGTTCTACGACTCGTTGGGACGACTGCTGTACGAACTAAGGCTGCCGGGCCAGAATTTGACGGGAATCTCGTGGGAAGGCTTTTCTCAGCGACTGGCCATGTCTGTAGACTGCTACATTTATTTAGCCCAAGTCAAGCATGATCATCGCTGGAATTACTTCTGTAACACTTTAGCATATCACTTTACGAAGAAAGGGAAATCGGAGAGCCACGTTATGTTCTGGGACACAAAAAATAACGAAGTATTTATACTTTCCTTTGTTATTAACGCATTAATATTTATTATTTGATTTTTAAAGCGCTATGTGAAACAAGTTAAGGAACTGTTGGCTATTGCTTCTCGAGGGGAACATTGCATACTGGCTACGAGATTGGACGATATAGAAACCGAAGACGCAACACAGTCAAAGTACGGGCTAATCCTGTGTAATGCCCTAGGAACTCCGGTTGACAGTATGTTTGTGTATTGTCATTATTAATTATTTTTCATTAGTGTAAATTTTAATTTATCAGGTAAATACATTAGCATAGAACCAGCGTTTGTTGCTATGACGACGAGTCACGTGATCGCTGCTTCTTCAAGTGAATTCCTTGTTTGGCATTACCGGACTCCCAAGTCCCGGACCACAGTCGAGTTCACGGGTAAACTATTATAGTAGTAGTAGCAGCAATGGTTGCAATAGTTGAGTAATAGTAGTAGTAGCAGTGTTAGTAATAGCAGAAGTAGTAGTAGTAGCAACATTCGTAGTAGCAGCAGAATTAGTAGTAATGGTAGCAACAGTAGTAGTTATAGGAGTGATAGAAGTAGTTGTGCCAGTAGTGGAGTAGTAGCACTGTTAGTAGTTGTAATAGTAGTAGTAGGAGGAGCAGCAGCAGTAGTAGTAGTAGTACTAATAGCAGTAGTAGTAGTTGCAGTTTTAGCAGGAGTTGTAGTACTAGTAGAAGTAGCAGCAGTAGCAGTAGTAGTGGTTGCAGTTTCAACAAGAGCTGTAGTATTAGTAGTAGCAGTGATAGCAGTAGTTGTACCATAAGGAGTAGTAGTAGAAGTGTTCCCAGCAGTAATAGTAGTAGCACAGTAGTAGAACCAATAGTAGCAGTAGCAATACTAGCAGTCTTAATAGTAGAAGCAGCAGTAGTACCACCAGTACCGGTATTACTAATAGTATTAGTAGCAACAAAATAAAAAATGCCCAAAATTAAGTTCTGTATTATTTCAGTAATGAAGAAAGAAGTACGGGACCAGATCACAAAGCTCGAGGACGTGATGCTGGGCCTCGACGGGGTCTGCTGCATCGCTGCGGGTTCAAGTGTCGCAGTTTTCGGCACGGCCTCGGGAAACATCATCGGGTTCACTTTACCTTCGTTGAAATTTATCGGAAACATCAGTTTGGCAGCCCGGCCAACCAAGCTTCGACTGAACTGTGATAGCACGTAAAATAATTATTGTATCTTTTATATTACCAAATGTTTTTTTTTTTTTATTAACATAGTTTACTGTATACGTACTATAAACAACTTTTATATTTATGTTGAATATTTAATTTTAACTGATATTTAGGAAACTGGCTGTTCTGGATCATTTGGGAGTGCTGCGAATGATCCAGATGGATTCTAGTAGTGGAATTGTCTGCTTTGGTTCGTTTCTGCGGTAACTTGAACCAATAAACTTTTATTATATTATTTTTAACATGTATCTTTATATTCAGTTTTGAGAGGAAAGATGTCTGGGACATGCAGTGGTCCGTGGATAATGCGGAACTGTTTGCGGTAATGGAGAAAACTCGGATGTACGTCTTCCGGAACCTAGATCCGGAAGAACCTATTGTTACAGCAGCACACCTCTGCAGTTTTAAGGTATGTATCCTGCGTTTCCACTAGTCAATTTCCCCTTTTTTCCCTTTTGCCTTATCTTTCCCTAGGCTGTACTTCTATATATTCCTTTTTCCCTCTTCTCATATTCTCCCCTTTTCGGATCCCCTTTTCCCCTTTCCCAGGCAACTTCCGTATAAAATGGAAGCACTGTATGTATCAGCTCCGATTGAACTGAACCATTGAACCGGAACCATGCTCCAAACTGTGAACCGGTTCAAAAACGGTTCACAGTTGCCGATCAAGTTCCCACAAATGTTTAAAAATTCCACAATAATTTCGAATATCAGTTAATTTATAAGATGAATGTTTGAACCGAACCGTTGAACCAGAATTGAACCGCTCATCATTTCGTATGAACCAGTATCAAATACAAGCAGTGTTTCCACTTTGCAGGGAAATTTCCTGAAAAAGGGGAAAATGAGATCTGGAAAGGGAACAATAAGAAAAGAGGGAAAAGGGAAAGTCTAAACGTACGGCCTGTGTTCTGGTACGGAAAGGAGAAAGGGAAATATAAGGGAAGAGGGAAATTTCCTGAAAAAGGGGAAAATGGGATATGGAAAGGGAAAAATATAAAAAGAGGGAAAATCTAAACGTAATGCTTGTATTCTAGTACGGAGGGGAAAAAAGAAAAAATAAGGGAAGAGAGGAAAAAAGGGTAAAGGAAAGTAGAGACACTGAATCCAGGTATTTATATTTACTGTTTTAGGATCTGGAAATAATAGCCGTCTGCCTGGAGGACATCCTGAAGGATCCTGAAAACCCTACGAAGGATTTCTTGGTTTCCATGGAAACCAAATCGCTTCGGGATACCCGCAATCTGCTGGAGAAAGTAGGAACCAAAGAAGCACAGATTTTTGTCGAAGATAACAACCATCCTAGACTGTGGAAACTACTAGCTGAATTCGCACTACAAAATTTAGGTTTTTAATATTCTCTATTATTTTAAAAAGTATTATTATTATTCAATGTTAATATTTTGATTTTTCAATAAAAGATCTAAAAGCTGCTGAGTCGAGTTTCGTCCGCTGTGGGGATTTCGCGTCCCTGCAGATCCTGCAGCGACTGAAGAAGTTGCCGCTGAATTCGGGCCTGTTGAAAGCAGAAGTTGCTGCTTATTTCGGAGACTACGATGAAGCAGAGAAACTATTTTTAGCCTCAGATAGAAGGTAATACTACTAATGATAATAGTTTTAATAGTAAATAATAATAAATAACAATAATGCTAATGATAAGTAATAGGTAATATTTATAAAATATAACACATAATAAATGATTGTAATAAATCATAATGATTAATAGGGACTTGGCTTTGGCTTTACGCCGTAAGCTAGGAGACTGGACTCGTATATCTGAGCTTCAGAAAGGGTCTGCTTCGCTTACCACTGATCTGGAGGCTAAGGTAATTAATTTACTAACTAATTTCCTTAATATTTATTACTTAAATATATTTTAACTATTTTCTAGGCGAACTACAGTAAAATGGGCAGTTACTTTGCCGACCGCTACGAATGGAAGGAAGCGGCCAAATATTTTGCCTTAAGCGAAGATTGCGCGAAACTGGCGGAGTGTTACCTTCATTTGGAAGATTACGAGAACCTCGAACAACTGGCCATGATTCTGAACGAGAATGATCCTCTTTTGCCCAAAATTGCCGCTGATTTTGCTGCTGTCGGCCTGTGCGATCAAGCAGTTCGCTGCTTCTTGAAAGTAACCAGTTTTAACGGCTAATTACTTAAGATTTTGTCGAATTTTTTTATTAGTGTCACCAAACGAAAGCTGCTTTAGAGACCTGCTGCACACTGAATCAATGGAACAGTGCTGTGACCCTGTCAAAAGGAGTGCAGCTTCCCGATATCTCCTCCCGACTAGTGGCTCATACCCGTCGAGTCCTGGACCAGGACAAACTAACTGACGCCGTCCAGTTGCTGCGAAAAGCTAATTGCTTTACAGAAGCTGCTGTTCTTCTCTTTCAAGTAATTTTTCTAATTTTTTGGTATTGAGACAAGTGATTTAAAATTATGGGATTTGTATAGGCAGCTGAGGGGAACCTAGGAAAAAGCTGGGAACCTCTAAAAATGAAGAAACTCTTCGTTCTGGCTGCTCGTTTGGTGGAGGAGCAGAAAACCAACAAGCAGGAATCGTTCGCTTTGGGTCAGGACAAAACCAGTCGCTTTCTCGAGACTCCGTGGCGGGGAGCCGAAGCATTTCATTTGCTGATTCTGTCGCAGCGACACCTGCAGGCTGGTTCTCCTGAAGCTGCAATGGCTGCTGCTTACAAACTGCAGGACTATGTCGATATCCTGGAACCCGAGGCTGTGTTCTCGCTTTTGGCTCTAGCCAGCGCTGCGAACAAATGCTTTGGAGTCTGCTCGAAAGCTTTTATTCGACTGGAGTCTCTGTCAAAAGTATATTATTTTATTTTTCTAGATTTTTTTCTTCATTTTTGTGATTTTTTCCAGTTGTCAAATGCTGAGCGAGAAGCTTACGGGCTGCTGGCCATCGAGATCTTTACCCGCAACCCACCGAAGGACGGACGGTCGAACAAGAGCGAGTGCCCCCAGTGCCATTCAGGGATTTTTACTTGGTTTGTTCAGTAACACGAATCTTATAATCAATAACTTAGTAAATAGTAATTATAATAAAGGATGCCTCGGTGCGGAGAGTGCGGGACTCGTTTCTCGACCTGCATGGCCACGGGAATGCCGCTGCACCACGTTGAAAGTTATGGAGGCTCGTCGACGTGGAACTGCCGCTTTTGCAAACGAAGTGCCGCTGAGAACGAGATGCTGACAAGGGTCTCTTGTCCCCTGTGCCACTCACCAGTGCAAAGCCTATAAAATGGCTGCTACTTATTGATGATATTATGACTTGATGGATATTACTTAGTGTTTCCACTTTCAAGTTCCCCTTTCTTCCCTCTTCCCTTCTTTTTCCTCTTTGCCTCTTCTCTTATTTTTCCCTTTTTACACTCCATTTCCCCCTTTTTCAGGGAATTTCCCTGCAAAGTGGAAACACTGATATCATTTAACTTTAAATGAAATTTTCTCAAACACTTTTACGGTGATGTTTGATTCCGTCCATGATTTGTTTTGTTTTTTACTTGTTTTATTTTATTGTAATGTTTGATTGTTTCTTACTGAGTACAGATTTGAAGTGAATGTTGTGATTTATGGGTTTAACACTAAATAGTATCACGAACACAATGAAAAAAGTATATACTAAATTGTTCAATGATGATTTAGTATTCAGTTCATGTGCCACCGAATTTTGTTATACAACCTACAGAGCAACACTTCCAGTTTTCTGTGCGGTTTTCCCTTTTTCCCTTCCCTATAGATATCAAGTATCCATTCCCCTCATCTAGAATATCAAACTGTACTTCTATGCTTTCTTTCCCTTATTTTTCCCTTTTGAGACTCAGTTTTCCCTTTTTAGGGAATTTCCCCTGTAAAGTGGAAGCACTGCTATTGAGCGCGTATGTTAAACAAGTCAACAACGGGACAACCTTTCTTTTCAGAGTACTATTTATCTCCCGTTGCCAATCTATACTGGAATAGGTCCTGCAATACGAACATAGTGCAACTGTAATTTAACAAACATTTAGTTTGAATTAAATTCATTCAGTCATTAAGGTGGGTATATAAGTATTTTAGGAAGTAAATTAACGCCATCTATGTGTAACTTGTTGAACTATTTCATACTAGTAATCTATTGCATGACAGCTGCTGAGTAAGAAGAGCCCACTGTCTACTAAGCCAATTATTTAGTGAGAAGGAAAGATAAATTAAAACCCTTCGATACCTCTACACAGGTTTTCATCTGGTTTTAAGCGAAACAGAAAAGCTTCTGAACAAAATGGGGCTGTTTTCCGGTAGCTCGCTGTTTGACCCGGATGTCGGTAAGCTTTGTTTTTCTCCTGCTTGTTTTTGTGAGAATACTCAGTTGTTGATTTTGGGGTTTCACTTTTACAGAAAAGGCCACAGATGAGAAAAACATGACAGAAAACTGGGATGCCATACTTGATGTCTGCGACAAAGTCAAGGCTACAACGACAGGACCCAAAGAGTGTTTGCGAGCAATCCTCAAACGACTGAACCACACCAACCCAAACGTTACCAAACAGGCTGTTATTGTAAGCTGATTAAAGTCGTCTTTTGACAGCGTTTAGCGAAAATTTTGCTTTTTTAGTTGTTAGACGCCTGTGTAAACAACTGCAACCGACCATTCCACTTAGAAGTTGCCTCGAGGGAGTGCGAGCAGGAACTGCGGAAACTTTTGGGAAAGCTGCACGTTCAGGTTGCATCCCAGTTAAGGGCTTGCATCAAAAAATGGGCCGAAACTGAATTCAAGACAGATCCTCAACTCAGTCTCATTCCAGCTCTGTACAGCAAACTGAAGCAGGAGGGAATAGAATTCTCCTCGCCCAACGAAACTGTAAGTTTCACTATCGAAAGTTATTCTGCGTTTTTATGTTATTTTTGTGTATCTAGGTAAAGAAAAGTTTCCCCAAAGATCCGAATGTTGTTACGAGCCAGCAGGAAGAAGAAGACCTCGCTAAAGGTAACTAGCTCCAAATAGTAACACAAAGTACTTGGCGAACTTGTTTTTGTGTCTAGCGATCGAGCTATCGTTGAAAGAATCAAAGTCGAGCAGCTCATTGGCCTCTTCCGGACCGAAAATGACTTCTTCACTATATCCAGTCTCGTTCGCTGCTGCAACTACAGCACCCGCAGCTCCCGCAGCGGCTGGGGGTCGCAAAGTTCGTGCCCTGTACGATTTCGAAGCTGTGGAAGACAACGAACTCACTTTCAAAGCAGGCGAAATACGTAAAGACTTGTTTCAGCCAACTTAACAATATCGTTTTAATGTTTGCTCAATTCTAGTGCACGTCATTGACGACTCGGATCAGAACTGGTGGAAAGGGTACAACTCGCGCGGTGAGGGGTTGTTCCCGGCGAACTTCGTAACCTCAGACACGGAATCGGAGCCCGACAAAGGCCATGAGACGCCCAAAAGAGTTCAGTTTAG
This sequence comes from Eulimnadia texana, assembly GCA_002872375.1. Classification (NCBI taxonomy): domain Eukaryota; kingdom Metazoa; phylum Arthropoda; class Branchiopoda; order Diplostraca; family Limnadiidae; genus Eulimnadia; species Eulimnadia texana. Next base: position 19,458,645 of record NKDA01000001.1, read on the forward strand.
CGAGGAGGTTTCTGTAGTGGCAGACGACGAGGCTTCGGAAGCCGAGGTGGAGATTGATGAGACCAAGATCGACCGGCTCTGGAAACTCATCAACGAAGCAGACCCTACTGGGGAGAGACCGGACCCCGAGGAAATGAAAATGCTGGAAGGTATGATGTCACGTTCTCTAGGGTAATCCAGAACGTACTAACTTTTGTGTTTTAGAGCACTGTGCTGCTATGGGACCCTTAATCGACACGAGTCTGGAGAAGCTGGACCGCAACTTGGCACAGCTGACCAAACTAAGTGCCGACTTGGTTCAGGGACTTGAACTGTACCACAGCCTGATGCGAGAAAGACCAGGACCCCCCATGCAAAACCCTGTCCTTCCCATGCCGATGGGAGGAGCGGGACCTATGCCTCATTACGGTTATCACCCAATGGCCGCACCTCCTATGGGACCTGGTCAGCCTAAATATCCCTTCGATACAGCTCCCCATGCTCCTCCACAGAGCCCGGCTCTTCCAGCTGGAGGTCCACCCTACGCTCCCCATTCGGTAAACTATGCTGCCCCTGTGCAGCCTTCTGGTGCGGGACCTCAGCCTTTTCATCCGCAGATGGGAGCTCACGCTCAGCAACCTCAGATGATGCCTGCTTTCAGCGGAGGCTTACCGGCTCAGCCCCTGCTTACTGAACATAAATCACCGATTTTGTGTTTGTATTGCTTTCGTAGATGAAAAGTTTTTAAAAGTTTATAAAAGATTTTGGAAATGAACTACCTACGTAACCTAGAGCAAGAAGACAAGTATCGCTTCAAGAAATATTTTTTTTCGTTTTTTTGTCTTGTCTAATTCTGGTTATTTTCGATGACCATGTCGTCCCGTCTGTTTTCTTAAGCGTCCACTTTCCCCTTAATCTTTCTTTTCTGGTTGAAAAATGTACAACAGTAGGAAATACAAGAAACTAAAACCGTTATCTTATAACTTCAGCTACTGTTTAACTAATATCTTGTTAACTTCTGAAGGATTTGAGTTCATAGAGGCTGAAAATAACAATCAACACAAAATATCAGACTTTTAAATCGTTTATTTGCTTGTAATACATGGCTGGGTGTTTTCAGCACTGAACAGCTAGCCTTGTTTGTATTATGGACCTTAAATTTAGTTGACAGCAATGCCAGTAACGGAGGAGACCCATTCAAGGAAGGAGCTGAGGCGGGTGAATCCAGCAGGGTAGCCGACTTCACAACCAGCAGACGAACCGAAGGAGACGATACCAACCTGGTTGAAGCGGCCGGTCTCGTCAACAATGCTCAGGGGGCCACCGCTGTCACCCTGCATCAAGCAAATAGGATTTACGATTAACTTTTATCGAATAGGGATGTGTAATCAGGGGCGTTACGTTGCAGGAACCGTGTCCGTCCTCAGTAGAGATGCAAATGTTGGAGGCGGAGATGATGAGACCGTAAGTGTCTCTGCATTCAGAGTTGGTGATGACGGTAGCGTTGGTCTTGCGGAGAACAGGGCTGATGGACTGGTCGGCTATACATGTCAAAAGTAAGTACATGAATTACCCAAAGGTACTGAAATGAATAGTGACAAAACTTACCGTCAGAGGGACGTCCCCATCCGGAGATGATGGCAAGGTCTCCAGCGTGGTCAGGCTCGCTGAGGGTGGGCAAGCAGATGGGGCGGATAGCATCTGGAGATGAAAAACGCGTTAAGAATTTTAAACTATTAGTCGATGGTTAGTTTTCCTACTAGTGAAAGCAACGGGCTCGGGAAGGTGGATCAGAGCAATGTCGTTGGAAAGGATCAGCGAGTTCCAGTTGGGGTGGATGTAGTACTCAGTACTGTGGACCTCAATACGGGTCTCCTCGGTAGCCAGGCGGACGTTGTGGGCGCCCAACATGATATCGAAGAAGCGAGCGCTACATTTCAGATACAGTCATCATTTATCCTTAGTATTTTGGTGATAGGATTCTACGTACTTGTCAGCGCAGTGAGCAGCAGTAAGGACCCACTGGTCGTCCAAGAGAGAACCACCACAGAAGTAGGCATCATCGATGAAGATAGCCACCTGCCAGGGGTACTCGTTGACGCCAGCTTCCCATCCGCCGACGATGCGCTCGACGGAGGTGTTGGGGATACCGCATTCAGCTAGATACCAAAAAGAAAGCAAGGTTCTAAGTCACTGGTTGTGGTAATGCAAGGTACAGAGTATCACATACCGCGCATGTTCTTGGTACCACGACGAAGAGGAGTCATCGGGGTGCTCTGCTTGGGGGTCTGCTTTCCGGACGGGAATTCCGGGTAGCGGGGCTTGTACTTGGACAAGTCGCGGACCTTGGGTGCCCTGGCGGCATCCAGGACCTGTTTCGAAAGTAGCAGTTAGCTTCAGTTACTATACTTACTAGTTTTCTGTCAGATATTTACCTGCACAGCCACGCAGGCAGACAAAACAAGAACAGCCAGAAGTTTCATTTTGAACAGAATGCAGAAACTGCAATGTCTTGTCCATTTTAAGCGCTGTATTTATATCTTAGTTCACTGTGTACTTTACCACTGACGGAAAATCCATTTTTTTTTTTTTCACGCAGCGATTCATGGCAGCTGATAAAAACTGAGTCTTGTCTTTGCCAGTACAGTGGATTTTTGGACCTCAGATGATTATTTCGGGACGTAATCTAATTTAAACAAAACAGGATCAGAAAGCCAGTTTCTGTGTTTACTTAGATAGTTTCGTTTATGATATGTTTGCGTAACGTGAAGTTTATGTTTACTTACCCGACTGAAAATTCTCATGGAGTATGTAGAATTTGGAACAAGAGACTCAGTGAGATCTCAGTGAGAAACTCTAAAAAGTTGTGAGATCTCACAAAGTCTCTGTTCCAAATTCTACATACTCTATGAGAATTTCCAGTCGGGAATTCATTCGCAAACTTTTAGTTTGAAGTTTGTTACACAGTTGATTAAATATACACTTTAAAATTCGCAAATAATTGCGACATGAAATCTAGATTTTTTTGCAAAAATAACTGAATTCCCTCGTAAAGGGCATCTTTTGTAAAATTTTAATGTCTTCCCAGCGGGAAATTAAGGATGTCGGCTACATCCTGAACGATATCCATAACATATCCTGAACCACGTCCCATCGTGGATGAGTAAAAAAAAAATTGTGTTGAGAATTGTGAATCTTGATTATATTGAGGGCACCATTAAGTATCCTGAAAAGCGTTTTTTTCAGGACGCTGTTAAGTACCCTAAACATGTATTATTCAGGCATTCTAATGTCAGGGTCCTGAACACCCTGGAAGTGGGCCAATTTCACTGCACTCAGAGTCCTGATTGGCATCTTGAAAATATCCTTTTCAGGATACTTTCAGGGTCCTGAAACTATCCTTAATTTTCTGCTGGGTTAATTGAAGTTAATATTAAAATAAGACCAAATTTTGAGATCGAAGTCCAAAGATTGAGAACCTCGAAACAAAGCTCTAAGGCTAAAACTAAAGCCTAGATTTGATGTATCAAGTACATCTATAATCTGAGTTCAGGATGTTCTTCTCTTTTATGTTTGGAAAAGCCTGAATTTCAAAATATTTTTGTTCCAAAATTAGGTTTACCATGTTCACACCGTAATACGTACCCCGCAACACTTCAAGAGTTGAATTCAGAATTTGTTAAAATTGCTGATAATAATAATAATAATAATAAAAATAGATAACATTTATGTTACGATGTATATTTGAATATGGTTAGTTAGTTGTACGGTAATTTACTTATTCAAGTATTAAAGTTTTGGTATCTGGAAGAAATGGAACTTTTGCTACAGCAGACAGGGAAGGGTCCATTTTGGCGAGGGTCCATCCCGCCCAGAATTCAAATTTTTTAAGCAGTTCGGAAAATTAGTTAGGTCGCTATAGGTACTCGAATAATGGTTAAGCGGTTTGCTAATTATGCATCAGTTAGATGTTTTTCTTGTTTGGTTTTTTTGTTCGATTAACTATTTATTAAGTTGTTTCTTTTAGTCACTCAGCTGTGCACAGCGCCATCTAGCGGTGAGAAATCGAACTAAGTTCGATTATGGATTTCCGCCATATTGACTGAAATCGGCAGGGAAATGATGTAGCTTTATAATAACCTTTACAGTGGCGTCGTAGGGATCTTCCATATTATTGAAAGATCCTCTTTATTCACCTTGTTCTTTTTTTCTTCTCACCACTGGTCAGTAAAAAAAGGACGTTGACGTGAATTTGTCGTGCCTTTTTGTTGGCTGAACCAGTAAAACAGAAGAAAAGAATTTCCCGTCAGAGTTAAAAGTTAAGGAGTTATGGGAAAATTCTCATTGCAAATCTAGTCACATTTTTCGAGGTGGTCTGAAAACATAGATTTTCGCAATATTGGGATTTTTTTATTGTACGCCTGCACAGGTGGATGGGGATTCCCAGATCCTTTCAAATTCCGAGTTTTAAATAATTCGCCATGAGCGGGCGGCCCAGAACGTCATCCTTTATGGAAGGATCGAAAGGTAACAAAACGATATATTAATAAGTTCTTGCAGAATCATTACCTTTTAAACATATTGCAGGTAAAGATGGTGGCAAGATTATAACAGTCGTAGCAACTCCAGGGCCAGGGCCCGACCGCCCGCAGGAAGTGTCGTACACGGACGCCAAGGTGATCGGCAATGGCAGCTTTGGTGTTGTTTACCAGGCAAAGTTGTGCGAGACGGGAGAACTCGTGGCCATAAAGAAAGTCCTGCAGGACAAGAGGTTCAAGGTAAATCTCCATTTTTTTGCGACGGTTGAATTTCAATGATGCAACTTGAGCGAATTTTGCAGAATCGAGAACTGCAGATCATGCGCAGGCTGGAGCACTGCAATATTGTCAAGCTGAAGTATTTCTTCTACTCAAACGGAGACAAGGTTCGTAATTTCACATTCAGCTCGTTTGGATTCGTATTTAAGTGTTTTTTTTTTTCTGGTTATTGTAGAAGGATGAAGTCTACCTGAACCTAGTGCTAGAATATATTCCGGAAACAGTTTACAAAGTGGCGAGACATTACAGCAAATCAAAGCAGACCATTCCAATCAGCTTCATTCGACTGTACACGTACCAGTTATTCCGCAGTCTGGCCTACATCCACTCCATGGGCATCTGTCACCGAGACATCAAGCCGCAAAACCTGCTTTTGGACCCCGAGTCGGGTGTTCTCAAACTCTGCGATTTTGGCAGCGCCAAGCATCTCGTCCAGGGAGAGCCCAACGTCTCGTACATCTGTTCCCGCTACTACAGGGCCCCTGAACTCATTTTTGGGGCCACCGACTACACAACCAGTATTGGTAAAACCACTTCTTTGAAATTTAGACCCCCTTCAGATAGTTTAATATGTTTTGTGGTTTTCAGACGTGTGGAGCGCAGGTTGCGTAGTTGCAGAACTACTTCTGGGCCAGCCGATATTTCCTGGTGATTCTGGAGTGGACCAGCTGGTCGAGATCATCAAGGTCCTCGGCACACCGACTCGAGAGCAGATTCGGGAGATGAACCCGAACTACACCGAATTCAAGTTTCCGCAGATCAAGGCCCATCCCTGGCAGAAAGTAATAAAAAAAATAATTAAAAGTTGCTAGCACAGAAGCTTTTTCGTTGCAAAATGCTGATTTTTATTTTGCTTCTATTTCCCGATGTTTGTTTCATGGGGCAGACTTTGCTCGAGAAAATGTGCCTAGGTCAAGGCCAGGGTAACGGCAAAGGCAGTGTTAAAAAGCTGCGAGTAAGTAAAGCGGAATGCCACACACGAGTTGAACTGTTGTCGCATTGCCTCTCGAGCCTTGCTGTGTTCACGTTCTAAACTGAACGACAGACAGATCTGTTAGAATCGGCGTGTGTAAAGACCAGTGCCGGCCTTGACTTACCACTCAAATATCTTGCGTGTAAATAGCTATCGAATCTTTTTCTGCGACAGTGGACGTGCCAGAAGCCTTGGTCTCGTGTAAAAACGTGCATGCGAAATAATTTTGTGCAAACTTTATTAGCACAGTTCTCAAGCAGCTTGGAACTCGTATTCTTTAAAATCCAAACCTGAAACTTAAGTTATTGTTTTCGGATTTGCTTATAGGTGTTCCGAGCCCGCACTCCGGTGGAAGCCATTGATCTGGTGTCCCGTTTACTGGAGTACACGCCTTCAGCCCGCATAACTCCGCTGGAAGCTTGCGCTCATCACTTTTTCGACGAACTGCGCGATCCGCACACCCGGCTGCCAAATGGACGAGAGCTACCGCCACTCTTTAACTTCACTGAACAAGGTAATGTCAGTTAAATACTGAACTGTTCCTGACTCCAACACTTTTATGTGCGTTTCTAGAATTGAGGATTCAACCGGCACTGAATGCAATCCTAATTCCGCCGCACCTTGGCGGGGGAGGCGCTGCGGCGTCTCATTCGCATGATATGAGCAGCTGCTCGTTTTCAGGGGCTGCGACTGGTAGGGAAACTGTCAACGACTTGAGCCAGTCGGCCGGCGCGTCAGGCGCAGAGAATATCGGAGCCACGAATCCGGCGTAAAACAAGAAGGATTTTACGGAAAAAAGCAGAGAAAACAGTTTTTGTACTCGTACCATGAAGGTTACTAATCATTAGACAAAAGTAAAGAAGCGCGGTCTACTTTCTTTTTTTCTCTCGTTTTCGTTTTTCTTTTCGTCCCCTCTGCTTTAGGAAACGTCTAGAAGATGAGTTGTTCGATTCGAAAAGTCTCCGTAGAGAGGGAAACCCTGTAGTCTTTTTCATGGAACTAATTTTTTAATTCGTGTACAGAGTGTTTGCGTTATTTTGGTTTTGCCTCTTCCCTGAAGTAAAAAAAAAAAATCGTGTCCAGCAGAGAAAAGCAAACACAGTTTCAGTTTCTTGATTCGCTTCTCGAGATCCGCACTCTTTTAGGTCAAGCAGATACAACTCAGTTTGTAGGAAAATTTTTGCCATTACGTGTCACACATTTTGGTCTTTCTGTTGAGGGAAGAGGAACAAAGTTTTTTGTCTTGTGCTTTTGTTTTGTAATTTGGCGTGAACCGCAAACAAAAAATGTCATGTTGTGAACGATCTTGCTTTCCAGAATTCAAAAGTGTTGTAGTGTTTAGTCAGCTTCAAAAGAAATGCGCTTCTCTTTTTTTTCAGTTGTGGTTTTTCACTCGTCTTGGCCCTTGAAACCGTTCACTTTAACCTGATGTACACTTAGATAGGACAAACCTTACTTTTTCAACTTCTCTGACCGGAGGGAAAATATTCAGAGCCAGGAAGAAAAGCTCTTTTGGTGTTTATGTCGCATGGCTGTGAAAAACAAGAAAAAGAACAGAAATTTTAAAGCTTATGAAATACACTTGTAAAACTGGACTTGACTGAATTGCTGTAACTTTGTATTCCCCACAATTTGGATAAGTTTAGTCGCAAACGGTTAAGGTGCCGGAGTTGTGGGGTCGTCTCCTCCCGAAGTGGGGCCGAGATCGGGAGTATCAGTAAACTCGATGCTCTGGACCGAGTTGAACAAGTCAAACACCAAAATCTAAAGCAGAACAAGCTGGGTTATCTTCTGTTTGAATGGTGTTGTTAAGGTAGTTTGTATTACAGAATTGTCCCCTTGTTGGAGCAGAGGTGCTGGGACGTACAGGGTTCGTGTAGGACCCACAGACGAGAATCGACCCACGTTGAATCCATTGACGAAAACTACTCCGCGACCCCAAGTCTGGAACCGAATGAAAGTGTCTTCAGGTTCTTCGTTGATCACCAGCGTGGCTTTGTACAGCGAAGGCAAAGTACTCGTCTCAGCGTCCCTCCATCCGCTTAAACTGGGTGTATTGTGTATTTGTTAACTTATTCTTTTGGTTTGCTTTAGTTAAAGTATACCTGTTGACCCAAGAACTTTTGAATTCCAGAGGGTAAATTTGCCAGTTTGGAATTTCTTGGTCGTTTAGAAGAACTGGGCCTTCGGGTAGACCTTTCTTCTGCATGAAATACGAAGGCGGACCGAAATTGTTGCGACCCATGTTCTCGACCAGTATATCAAGGGGCTGGACTCCGTCGCTCGAAACTTCGAAATCGAGTGTTCGGTTCCTGTGATCAGTACAATAAGCAATAGCTCTTACACAAAGGTAGAAGAAAATGTGTTAAATACGCAAATGGCCAGTATCCGAAGTCGTTGAGCTGGGCAATGCCATCCAAAGCTGCGGAAATCCTCTCCTGGTTGACGAGTGCGACTGCTAAATCACGGACGTGTCCTACTGTTGTCAGTGAGTGATTGCCAGAAGGCAGTTCTGACACGTGGCGGTAGACAATGTAACCATAGCTCTGACCGTTATTGTTGTTGATGGGTAAATCCTCCATAGAAAGAAGATCTGCAGACTCCACTACGTTATCTAGGGGCTGTTTAGGAAACGTTAGGGAGAAACAGGGTGCAGAAAGTACTTTAAATCTTCGTACCACTTGAAGGAGAAGATCATCCAGGGTGAGGAAATGTGTAACGCTGATGGTGCCGTAAGTTTTTTTGCTACTCAGGGGCGGCAGTTCCGGTAGAGCGACTTCAGCGGGACTGTACTTCAGTGCCAAATCTCGGGCAGCGAAGTACTTGTCGGTGTAGTCACCGGCCTCCGATAGAGGAGCATCATAATCTTTTCAATTGGTATTATTAGTCTTTGATGAAATGAAATGTAAGACACTATTCTACCGTAGCTGCTGACATCAGCCACGTAGCTCGGGAAAACTGGCAAGATGTTAGCTCCGTTGAGAAAGCCGAAACTAGTGCCTCCGTGAAACATGTAGAAATTAACAGAACCGTTTCTCAGGAAGATTCTCTCCAAGACATCAGCGAACTCTGGATGAGGAATGGAATTTTAGATTGCAAATGCATGGAACATGTAGTATGAATATTTATGCGTACCTTCAGCAGTGCTTTTGTGGTGGACAGGTTCTAGCCAGTGGTCAAACCATCCGGTCCAGTATTCAGCGACCATTTTAGGCATTCCAGGTTGGAGCTGTTCAAGAGCATCGAATTCTGCTTCAGGGTTTCTCTTGAAGTTGGCTGTCTGCAGAACTGTTCGTTATAGATGCAAATATAAGTTAGTAACTGAATGAAACGTAGTGTACGTTGTATACCTCCTGGGATAGAACCTAGATCAGCAGTTTGGGTGGGTGTATCGGACGTGAAGTAAAATTCGTTTGCTCCCAGACTTTCCATTTTCTCTTTCAAGTGAATTAGGTACTGGGTATCAGCAATTCCAAAATGGCCGTATTCGTTTTCGACCTACAATTAACCTCGAAATGAATCTATTATATTAAGACACTAGAAACAAAGTATAACCTGGAAAGCGATGATCGGTCCCTGTCCATCAGTGAAGGTCAGATCACTCAGTTTCGGAATTAACTGCTCAAAGTATTCATCGACAATCTGCAGAAACTTCGGGTCGGAAGTTCGGACTTGCATTTCGGGATCACGCAAGACCCAACTGAGTTAGTTTTTACTCGATTATTTTATTATAACCGGGTTAAAATACGGAGATTGTTGTACCTGGGTAAACCTCCGAACTCCCATTCGGCACAGATGTATGGCCCTGGTCGGACAATAACGAAGAGATCTTCCTCTTGAGCCATTTTGATGAAATTTGCGATGTCCAGAAACGGCGACATGTCATTGGAAGTTCCTCCAAAGTCGAAGACTCCTCTTTGTGGTTCGTGCAAGTTCCAGGGAACATACCTATAACACAATTAGAGTTGAGTTTACGTACTTAAGTATTAATATAGAATGGTTATACGTTTCCACAGTGTTCAAACCAGCAGCCCTGACTTTTTTGAGACGATCCCTCCAGTAGGCTGGATGCACTCGGAAGTAATGAACTGCTCCGCTCAGAATGCGGAAGGGTTTGCCGTTGAGAAGGAAACCCTCCGGTCCGTTGACTTCTAATCCGGATTGAATACCTCCATCGGTGTAGTATTGGTACCAAGTCGGTAGTTGTCCCGAACAGTACTGCATCAAGTAGTATTTAATATGATTTATGCAGTAAAATTTTGAATTGTTACCGAAACTGTTGCTACGAGAAGCAAACCGATTGCCGCCTTCATTTTACAGCAGAATGTCGCTGAATGATGTTCAAGACCATTTTTATCTTATGGTTTCTTTATCTGTGATGGCCTTTTTCTGATACTGATCAATATAACATGAACCAGGAAAACAACACAAGTTACGTAAATCTGTTATTTGTAACCTTAGTACCGAAAAGAGATTAAATTTCAGTCCATAAGTAATTAACTTGTGTTCTTACATTATACAACGCTTACGTTTTGCGAAAAATATTTTAGGGATACAATTTACAAGAGGCACGCATTTTGAACTTCAGTCTACGGATTCTATTTAGTGATAACTCAATCGAAGAACTATGATATCTGTAAAATTTGTTAGATTAGGTTGAATGAGAAATGGTTCGTGGTATAATATATTTGAGCAAAAAGCAAATCTGGCAACGCCGTTTTTTTCCTGAAGTTTTGTGTCGTGTCCAGGGCCGGATTACCATTCCGGGTAAGCTGGTCTTAAGATTATGCTTCACCATCATCTTCAAGCTACAACGCTTATTTGCAATTGCGGGTTCAACTCAAAATCTATTGGAATATCCTAGACCCCAGCAATTTTAGAGCAGACTGAACTTGTTATGGCCTATAAAGCAATAACGCTTTTCTCTACAATACAGTAATTACAAGACTTGCAGTGATAGAGAAAGAGCACAATCTTCTCTACAACAGTAACTTCAAACTTGCACTGATAAAGAAAGGGCGCAATCTTCTCTACAACAGTTACAACGCATCTTGCACCGTTATAGAAAAGTACGCTCTTCTCTACAACAATACTACAAGACTTGCACTGATAAGAAAAGTACACTCTACTCTACAACAGTAATTAGAAGGCTTGCACTATTAGAAAAAGACCACACTCTTCTCTACAACAGTTACTGCGAGAATTGCAGTGGTAAAGAAAGACACACTATACTCTACAACAGTTACTACATGACTTGCACTGTTATAGAAAAGTACGCTCTTCTCTACAACAGTAACTACAAGACTTGCACTGATAAAGAAAAGTACACTCTACTCTACAACAGTAATTACAAGGCTTGCACTATTAGAGAAAGACCACACTCTTCTCTACAACAGTTACTGCGAGACTTGCAGTGGTAAAGAAAGACACACTATATTCTACAACAGTTACTACAAGACTTGCACTGATAAAGAAAAGTACACTCTACTCTACAACAGTAATTAGAAGGCTTGCACTATTAGAGAAAGACCACTCTCTTCTCTACAACAGTTACTGCGAGACTTGCAGTGGTAAAGAAAGACACACTTTACTCTACAACAGTTACTACATGATTTGCACTGTTATAGAAAAGTACGCTCTTCTCTACAACGGTAACTACAAGGTTTCCACTGATAAAGGAAGAGTACACTCTACTCTACAACAGTTCCATCGAATCTTGCACTGATAGAGAAAGACTTCTTCTCTTCTCTACAACAGTTACTGCGAGACTTGCAGTGGTAAAGAAAGAGCCCTACTGGTAGACCCAAATATCTTGGTTTGACTTCCGATTCACTGCTGTTCATAATTTAAGTACTACCCCTAGCCACTGAAACAATCAGTGATCAGTAAATTCGAACGCAATCTCAACACAGGATAGATACTTTGCTGATCTCCTTCAAAAGAGAAGAGCAGAAACTTCGCAAGGGAAGCCAGAACACAAGATGAAGTCGCTCCGACCTTTTTACTGCAGTTTTGTACGGCCCAGTACAAATAACGCCAAGTAATTTATCCTCCGTGTGACATAGCCTAGTTTGTGTATTTGGAGGAAGTCAGAATCAATTCTGAAACCTTTGGGAAAAAATAAAACTCGCGAGGCACGGATATGTGTAGCTTGGGTCATGGGGCCCTCTCTGTTGGCCATGGTCCTAAATACAGATGGCCAATCCTTCGTTTCATATTTAGAAATCTGATTTAAGATTTGTACATTCTGTTACCTCGTTATCACAAAACTTGTTTCTGTACTATTATTTCGATTTGTTAGGTGTCATTAATTTTTACACGGCGAAAAGAAATATAAAAAAGTAAGTCGACTGGAAGCCAGGGGGGGGTCCCCTGAAAGTCGGGGGCCCTGGGCTGCAGCCCTGAAATTTGGGGGCCCTGGGCTGCAGCCCTGAAAGTCGAGGGCCCTGGGCTGCAGCCCTGAAAGTCGGGGACCCTGGGCTGCAGCCCTGAAGGTCGGGGGCCTTGGGCTGCAGCCCTGAAGGTCGGGGGCCCTGGGCTGCAGGCCTGAGAGTCGGGGGCCCTGGGCTGCAGCCCTGAAAGTCGGGGGCCCTGGGCTGCAGCCCTGAAAGACTATGCGTTAACTCTGTACTGGTTGTGTTCACGCTGTGTGACAGAGAAATTTGCCATGAGTTAGTCGCGTTTTGAATCATTAGACAGGGTTCGTACGATAAGAAGCTGTATTAGAGATATACTGGGTACAGACAGCGAGGTTTATGAAGTCCAATGCTCAGTTGTTACCTATTACTATTCAGAGATAAAAAGATGAAAACTTTTTCAAAGGATAACAGGCAAGCCATGAGACTTGGCCACGTAATTAGATACATGCTATTCAGGAGATAAATTGTGGAAATTGTGATTAAGACGTAAAGCTAAAAGTTTACGCACCAGAAGACTTGATACACTCCTGCCTTGGTTAAGGAAAGCACTGCTTAAAGCAACTGGACTGTGATAAGAAATAAATCTAAGGCGAATAAGAAGATGGTTGCGCTAAGTGGAGGCCGTAAAAAAATAATAGCTGGGGATAAGGAGGAGGGAAAGGGGCAATACTAAAAATTGATTGTCCATCATCAGTTCTTGTGTAGTAAGGGATAATTTCTGGGAACAGCGGGCGTCCGAGCAGGAGGGCGAAAGGACAGCGACAAGTTGTTCAGCGCGCAGCGGTTAAGGCGGTTAAGGCGGTTAAGGCGGTTAAGACGGGTCTAGCTGCAGTTCTGGTTTCTGTTCCAGTCCATGTTCCAGCCAGTGTTTCCATTTTCCAGGAAAATTCCCTGAGAAAGAGGAAAATGGGGTCTGAAAAGGGAAAAGTAAGAGAAGAGGGAGAAGGGAAAATCTAGAAGTTGAGCATGTGTATTATGGCACTGAGGGGAAAATAAGGGAAGAGGAAAAGAGGAAACTGAAAGTAGTGTTTCCACTTTGCAGGGAAATTCCCTGGAAAAGGGAACAATGGGGTATGAAAAGGGTGAAATAAGAGAAGAGGGGAAAAGGGAAATCTGGAAGTACAGCCTTATATTCTAGCATGGAGGAGGCAAAAGGGAAAAATAAGGGAAGAGGGGGAAAAGGGGAAGATAAAAGTGGAAACTGGTTCCAGCTCTGGTGCGCATCATAAATACATGGAATCGGATAATCGGAAAGGTGTTTCGGTAAAAAGGAAATAGAGTGAAGATATGGTGTAAATCCTATCTGAACAATTTAGAAGTACACTAGGATACAGAGGGGAAAAAATTTATCGGCTGGTTGAGCGAATGACCCAGAAAGTGCTAGGGACTGTATAAGCCACTTGGAGAAATATCAAAGGCTTTATGTAGTTCCAAACACACGTAAACCTAATGCTGAGGTGCTGTTAATTAGAGATTCCTAAATAATAACGTAAGCCAAGAATAATAAGCATGCCATTAGGCTTCAGCACGAATCCTAGATTCAAAAAGCAAATCTGGCAACGTCGCATTTTTGGAAAGTTTTGGTTGTCAAATTTAAAGAAGTTGCAGTATTTCTGAAGGCTGTTAAACCAAAAAACATAAACAAAATGCGTCTGATAAAATCTCGTAGTCGATTTAAAACGAGTTTTGCCGTTTTAAGCGCATTATACGTTTTCGTCCAGTTGATTTTCTACTTAAAAAGTTCGCTGGCAACCCCTGTGGTGGACAATCGTCAGTTCCCAAACCAAAACATACGTCAATTCCAGGAAACCGTAAGCAACAAAAAATAATATTCCCATAATAAATAATAATAAGATGAATAAAAACTTTTTTTTTTAAAGCAGGGAATTGTTCCTCGAAGGCCTTACGAGCTTCCGTCTCTGTATGAGTACTACACGAACGGTGGAATCATTTCTGGACTATTTCCTGGCAGCACTGGACTCGAACTGAACAATAAACCGTTTAAAATCATTAGTGGTGCTATTCATTATTTCCGAGTCCATCCCGCTTACTGGCGCGATCGTCTGCGCAAGGCCAGGGCAGCCGGATTGACAGCTATAGAAACGTAAACATTTGAAACGTAAAAAGTCTTCATTTGATTGGTAATTTTAATAGTTATGTACCCTGGAATCTTCATGAACCTCGTCGCAATAAGTTTGACTTCGGTCAAGGAGGAACAGACTGGTCACCGTTTCTCGATTTGGTTTCGTTTCTAAGGATCGCTCAGTCGGAAGATTTGTTCGTTATCATCAGACCTGGGCCGTACATTTGCTCAGAATGGGATTTCGGAGGCTTTCCAAGGTTCAATTTCACTTCCTCTTAAAGTCTTGTATCAATTTCTAGCTAATATTTACAACAGCTGGCTTCTGAGAGACCCTACGATGCACGTGAGGACCTCTTACGCGCCTTACCTCGAGAGAGTCGATAAATATTTTGAACGTCTTGTACCTTTACTCGCAAAGCTCCAGTTCTCAGATGGAAATGGGCCTATTATCGCAGTTCAGGTCTAAATAAGCCAGTCTTCCCCGAATTTCTTGGAATAAAAATGTATGTTGTATCAGGTGGAAAACGAGTACGGAGCGTTCGGATATGGCGATCAGCCTCGGGACCGTCGATACCTGGAACATCTTCGTGATAAAATGAAATCTCTCGGCTTGAAAGAAATGTTTCTCACTTCTGATTCGCCTCTAGCTACTCTAGATTGGGGTGCCGTTTCAGGAGGTTCTCTATCCTTCAATAACTATTTTAAAACTATTCTTCATACTTATTATTTGTCAGCATTACAGACGGCTAATCTGCAGTCCAACGTTGCTGCTGAATTTAAGGCACTACTTGAACTGCAACCAGATAAACCACTAATGGTGACTGAATTCTGGGCTGGATGGTTCGATCACTGGACTGAGCAGCATCATACCCTCCCTATAAATAGTACGTAATCATAGCACTTACTGATCTCAGTTTGAACTCACGTAAAAATGGGTCCGAGCGATGGTGTTCTATACCGTGCAAAACACTGTAAAAAGCACCACTACAATGCCTTTTCGTAGTTTCTCAGTTCCTTTTTACAGTGCCTTTTCACGGTAGCCTGAACCGCCCCAACTCGGCCAAGTTTCAAACAACGTTTAGAACGCTAGTCCAAGGTCGCGCCAAAAAGGCACCGCAAAAGGCACCGTGATTTTTATGTGGGTAGTTAGTAGTAAGAGTTCTGGTCTATTGGGCGGTACAAATTATTTTTATTTGATTTTCTTCTGTAGAGTTTAACAATACTTTGAAAGCGATACTAAACTACGGAGCTTCCGTCAACTTCTACATGTTCCACGGGGGAACCAATTTCGGATTCATGAATGGGGCAAACGCAGTCGACGAGTTTCCGTTCTACGTGCCAGACGTCACTAGCTACGGTATTAAGATTTAAATAAATAATTTTTAAAATTTTCTACATGATCATTGGCAGATTACGATGCTCCTCTGAGCGAATCAGGAGACTACACCCCAAAATACGAAGCTGTCAAGCATCTGATTGGTTCGTATCTCCCCGTCAAGACTCGTTTACCATTGCCTCCTCCAGAAAGCGTTAAAACTGCGTATCCTACTATCGCAATCGAAGCTTACCTCACCTTTGATGATCTTATTAACCAGCTGGTAACCAATGATACACAAAATTAAATTCTGCATTAATTTTGCTACAATTTTCATTCAGCCGGAAGATAAGAAAGTGACGAATAAGCATTTGATGTCTATGGAGGAGCTCCCGATAAACGATATGAACGGCCAGAGCTATGGGTTCGTAATCTACAGGAAGATTCTAGATCTATCACCAGGAAGTAGATTGAAGATTCGTGGACATATCCGTGATTTTGCGTATGTTCTAGTTGACGGCCAGCGTCACAGTAAACCTGTAACTAGTCTAGGCCAGTTGCAGAGAGCCTTCGGATCTTGGCTCAACAGGTCATTCATTGGCTACAAAATTCTGGTTTAATATTTTGCAAACATTTCGTTGGTTATATTAGGGACCAGGTCTTTGCCTTTGATTTGACGGAAGCAGTTCGGGGGGCCGTTCTCGATATCATGGTAGAGAACACAGGACGAGTCAATTACGGGAAGCCCCATAACTTCGTGCAGAAGAAAGGACTCTGGGAAGGGCCCTTGCTGTTGGATGGGGTAGTCCTGGAGAACTGGAACGTGATGGCCCTCGAGTTCGAGGGACCTTGGGTCAGAAATTTGAAACGATGGAGGACTGTGATGAAAGATGCAGCTTTGAGTGGACCTATAGCTGTGCGGGGAACCTTGCACGTTGAGGGAAATCCGCAGGACACATTCGTCGACATGTCAAGCTGGGGTAAAGGGGTCGTCTTTATCAATGGGTTTAATATAGGACGTTATTGGTGTACTGGTCCGCAGCAAACTTTATACGTCCCTGCCCCACTGTTGCGGACTGGACAAAATTCGGTATCAAAATTTATTGTTAGTTTGAAATTTATTTTGATGCATGAAAAGTTGTTTCTTTTTATTACAGGTGATTATATTTGAATTATATCAGACGAATCCTGTGATTTCTTTTATGGATAAGGCAATTCTTGGTACTCCATTGTAAGGTTGGCGTTAAGTGAATTTTAACGTATCATACCTATACTCTTCGTCCAGATCTACCAGTATTTTATTTTCATGTTTTCTTGTATTGCATTTTTATAACTATTAATAAACGTTTCAGAGTTTGGGCAGTGTTTTATATTTATATTTTGTAACAGTTCTGGCATCAAAACAAGTCACAGGTTTCGTGAAAATGAATATATAATTTTTATATTTGTGAATTCAGTTTATAATATTTCAAGAAAAACTTTTTTTTAATAATAATTTCATGAATGAAGTATAACACTAACTTCATAATATATAAGACAGTGCTTCCACTTTGCAGGGAAATTCCCTTAAAGAAGGAAAAACATGAGGAGAAGGGGAATTGAGGGAAAAGGGAAATCTATATATTGTGTGGGGTAGAGAGGGGAAATCAGGGAAAAGGGAAAAAGCTGCAAGTCTTACCAGTAGGGGGGGGGGTGGGAAAGGGAAATTTCATCTTTTGAAATGAGGGGAAAAAAGGGAAGATTGAAAACGAAACCGGTAGATGGCGTTGGGTGCGCGCGGCATTTTATCGATCAGCAGCCATTTTCATCGCGTTTGGACGCTGGTATCGCCAACCAATATTAGCAATTAGATACAATTCGATCACAACTATCGCGCCGATATTTCAGAGTCCCTCAACCTATCGCCCACCTTCAAACTATTTTCTTCTAATATTCTCCTCCCTTCAAGGTGGTGTTTCTTTTATCGAAAAACGTTAAGCTATTGAAGGATTTTTAGCAATTTAATGTAATGGCTTATTATAAGAAGGCCTTTTTTAGCAGAAAAGCCCCTTTTGAGCTCTCAGTTTAACGATCGATACATAATACCCGCCATATTTTGAATTTCCGATAACTGTTTATCTAGCTAGTGCTTTATGTTTAATCAATTTTTCCTAATTTTACAGACTTTTTGAGAGGAGATTATTTGTTAAATTATGGATCAAGGGGACGGGCACGAGTCGGGCTCCGAGGAAGCTCCGTACACTGTTGTTGTTCAAATTCCGAATCCTTACGGAGAAACTTCGGGTAAAATTTGATAACTCCATATCCAACTAATGCAAAATTTTATCAACTTGATTATTTTAGATCCCATTTATGTGTTCGGAAGTAACCAGGGAGGTGGTGTGGACCAAGCAGCCCGCATGACCGAACTTTATCGAGCTGTAAATTCTGTACAGGTATTTCATATTCGAGAATTTATACTTTTACAGTTTGTACACTGAACGAATAGTCAAACTATAAATTTAAAAAAGTCGAACAATATTGTGTACGTCCAGGGCGGAGGAGATGACGAACAGCTGACGGAAGAATCGGCTGATGCAGTGGCACAAGGTACGTTTGCGTTTTTTCGATTATTGCGCAATTTTACTAATTGATCCTTAATTGAAGAACTTGCTGGAGAGGGTGACGGAACTGTTGGCGAGGATGATCACACCATGGCACTTATCGCCACTCCGATACGAATCATTGCTCACCCGCACGCCAAGAGTTTCGTGTGGCAGCATTTCGGTTTCGTACCTTTAGGAGATACCGACACCCCTGACAGACGCAGAGTTCTGTGCCGCATCTGTTTGCGTGAACTTCCCTACTGTGGAAATACGACAAATCTGGGGTATCACTTGCAACGTTACCACAGAGACGTCGTCCCGCCGGGAGTCCGCGAACTGAAACCATCAGCCAGGTCCGGCAGAAGGGCTTCGAGACTTCCCGAGCCTGTGGGAGACCCTGGTTTGAATTTTATCTTAATTATTTCTGAGTTAATTTAAAGTTAATTATTTTCATTGATTGAACAGGTCAGTTGATTGTCGTAGAAGCTACTCCCGAGGCTCGGAGACGAGGGAACTACTCGAGACGAGTAGCGAACGCATCGATATTGACGCCTGCAGTCAGTCTCGGAGAAAATGAGGTAATTTTTAATACTAATATTCAATTTTGTATTTATTCGTGATTATTCATATTGGATTAGGCCCTTTCCACCGGAAGCACTCCATCAACCAATCAGTGGAATTGGCAGAATTCCAAAAAACAGCAATTGGCCAGTTTAATCACAAGGACCTTAGTAACAGACTGCTTACCAACGAGCACAGTAGAAGGACCCGGTAATGATAAAATTATGAATAATTTTAATACAAAAATAATAATAATCTGATTTGATACTAAAGGTTTCCAGAATTTGATACGTCAGCTGGACAGTAGTTTCGAGTTCCAGACAGCCCAGCAGTTCCGTACCCAGACGCTACCCTCGCTACACCAGGAGGAGAAGAAACGTATCGCTACCTCCCTCAGCTCAGTCGAGTACTGCTCCTTGACCCTTGACCTCTGGCGGAACAGGGAGGTGGAGCTCTGCTACGTGGGGGTGGCCTGTCATTTCGTCAATCAGGATTGGGTGGTCGATAGCAAGTAAACACAGAAAACTAACCAATCATCTTGTGTTTGCTTTAATTACTTTTATTTTTATGTTTTTTTCGTAGATATTTAGCCACAATGGAACTGAGCGACGGCCAGGACTCTGAAGAATTAGCCCGGCGTTTGCAGCGGCTTATGAGCGAGTGGAAGCTGCAGCAGCGGTGGGCCACGACGGGATGTACAGCTGCTGAGCACTCAGAGCTGAGCAACGGGACGACTCGGACGGCCCTTTCCTCCCTGCACCTACCGCACGTACCCTGTCTGGCTGCTGCCATGCAACTTGCTGCCAACAAGGCTATGCAGGTTCTAAATATTGATTAATTTATTAATTAGATTAACTAATGATAATTAATTCATGAATAAATAATAACTAAATAATAATGATTAATAATGAGTACATCACTAAAATTGTGAGAAGCAATTATAATTATTGATACTTATTAAAGATGAAAGTAATTGGAAGAATAACATATATAAGTATGCCTGATAATAAATAGATAGAAAATTCAAGAATAGAATAATGGTTTAGAATAATTAATTGACGAGTTAATGACAAAACACTAGTAATATTTCATGATAGAAATCGGGCATAAATTTGATTTATTGTTATTTGATAATATTTTATTTCTAGATATCTAAAGATTTTTTATGAATTATTTTTGTATCGATTGTCTTCATCAGATTTATTATTGTTTATTAATTTTATATTTGAATATATTTGCATGCATTTTTAATACTTCACTAATTTATATATATCAGTATAAAACTATTAGGTGGACCAAGAATAATTGTAAGAGTAATTATTATTATTATTTCTTATATTTACATGGGTAATTTACTTTCATACTAGTATTTTGAAATATATATTAATTAGCTGGGCTAACAATAAATATAAAATTGTAATATTTTTCATATATTTACAGATATTCTGTCCTGTTTTTTAAGATATTTTACTATATACTTTATAACTATTAGGTGGGCTCTGTAGACGCAGCCATGAGGAAAGTGCGTCAGCTCGTTAGTCACGTCCAGCGCAGTCCTGAACTGCGGGTCAGACTCCAGGAACGTTTATCAGGGAGCAACCTGTTATCCCTGCCCCTGACTTTACCCCGCTCTGCCACCTGGTTCCAGGTTTACACGGTTCTCCAGAGGCTCCAGGCCAGCCGGGAAATCCTGCAGGCTGTTCTGCTGGAGAATAAAGACGACCCCGTATCGTTGATGACCACGGCCAAAGAGAACGCAGCTCTAGATGCTTTACAAGTGAGGGGGAAAAAAACATTTATTTTATGATTTTTGTTATTATTTATATTTATTCTACATTTTTCTGAGTTTCAACATTTTTTATTCGAGTAAGAATAAGTAAATTTTACAATTAATTATGAACTATTGTAATTATTTATTAACAAATTATTTGAATATTATTTTGTTTATTCCATAATTTCATATACTTTAGTATTTTCAAAATTTTGTAATTAACCGTGTCATTTTTATAACTCATTATTATTTAATTATTTGGATTTTTATTTTTAATCCTGAAATTTTAATACCTTAGGCTGTTCTGCGTCCCTTGAACGAAGCTGCTGATACGTTGAACGCCGATTCGTACCCTTCAGTGAGTCTGGTGCTACCGCTGCTGTTTAAGCTAACACAGGTATCGTTAACTATCCAACGGATTATAGTGTATTTCATGTAATATTTCGTTGTGTTTTTTATTCAACTATTTCTTAAATTTTCCAGGTGAACTTGGCGGAATCGCCTGACGACAACACGCTGCTGTGCGACCTGAAGAGCGTGGCCCGCACCGCGTTGCGCAGTACCTACGACCGCGACGAGACGCAGCAGCTGTTGCGGATGGCCATGTTCCTCGACCCGCGTCTCAAGCGGCTGCCATTCTTCTCCAAACAAGAAAAAGCCTCGGTCCAACTCCTCATCCGCAAAGAGCTGGTGAAACTAATAAAAAAAGAAGGCGGTAGCGGTACTGCTACCCACAACTCGTATCGAGGAGCCAACGCACCGGCCGGGAAGAAACCAAAACTGGCTGTACTTCTCGAGGACATCTTTTCTGTACCTACACCTAACGGCGGAGAGGAAGAGTCTGACCAGAAGGACTCGATGAACCAGACTTTGTCCCTACCTCTTCCGGAGAACGTAGCACAGTCGGAACTGCAGTTCTACGATAACGAGGAAGCCGTCAGTCTGGAAGAACCGCAGCCCCTCCGCTGGTGGAAAGCTCGAGAAGGACAGTACAAATTTCTATCCAAACTGGCGTGCAGGTTACTGTGTATCGCTGCTACCGCCGTACCCATGCGCCGGTACTTGACTATTCACTTATACTAGTTTTCCGTAGATTAATTGTTTTGCGTTGTAGGTTACTAACAGCTGAAGGACAAGCGTGGAGCGAACGGAGAGCTGTTCTACCGCCGGAAGACGTGGCTGATGTCTTGTTTTTAAGTTACAACTACGCGGGAAGTGCTGCTTTAGGACTCACAGCAGTTTAGTTAAAACACACACGTAAAATCACATTGTAATTGGACATTTATATTGTTACTTTTGACTGAAAACATGAGAATGTTTGTTGTATTGGACCCTTTATTTGAATAAACATGTAACTTGTCTATTGTAATGCTAATTAAGTTAACGCCAGTTGAAGTCGAAAGGGCTAAAACGTAGTTTAGCATACGTGAAAAACAGGATTTATTTTGTTAGAGAGGAGAGAAGGAAGTAGGCCAATGGAGGCAACAGTTCTGGGAAAGAGGCCTATTGCAAAATTCCCCTCTCCCTTTCCCTCCCCTCTCACCAGCATTTCAACACCCCGCCCCGCCCCCTCCCCGGTGAACTTAACGGGCGCCCGAAGTCTGGCCATTGATGAAATACTAGGCCTAGGGATTTTCTGCAACAGGACCCTTGTTTGGACTTTGTACGTGCGCTGCAATGATTACAACATCACCGTGCGAAGATGTGAAGGACGACGAAGCCAAGCGGCCTATGGTTGACGTGCCGTTCCGCATAAGCCTCGCAACGCGCGTTTTTCCTGCTGACGACTTGCAACACACTTTGCCCTTGCTTCATTCAACTACTCTGCTTGCAACTCGCAACTGGCTACACCAACAGTTTTCATGCTTTGAAAAATACCTGCTTTCGGCCCTGTAGGTTGCAGTTTACATTGACAAGTCTACGTGTGTTGTATAAGCGAAGCCAAACTGTGATTTAAATTAAAGAACCGGTTCCCGCCATTCAAGTTTCAAAGGAAAACTTTCAGACGCAATTTTAAAAAAAAGAAAAAAACAATATAAAAGGTATATTTCGTATTTCTTTGAGTAATTTATATAAATTATTATTTATAGTATTATTTCTATAATAAATCTTGTTATAATCAAATAATAATTGATGAAATAAAAAGTGAAACCTTTATTGCTATCGTCATGTAGCCATACTTATGTAACGCTAAGTTACTTACGTGACTGAAGGAAGGTTTATCTTTGTGCTTATTATTTATATAAGTTGTTTAGATTTATCTTTTATATATTTTATATAAGTTAAGGCGTGAGAACCCGAAAAGCAGCTTTTTTTTCTGTGTTTAAGTTTCATCATTGTGTGATTTTTTCGTGGGTCTTTTTCTGGAATGAATGAAAATGGCCGTTTAAGTATGTCAAGGAATTATTGCGCATCCAAAAAGTGACGAAAAATAAATTCCAATAAATTTAATTTAATTAAATTTAATTTAATTTTAAACTGTAATGGTTTCTAACAATTGCAACAGTGACCTTGCAAAAAAAATTTTTCGGACTTTAGCCATTTTGACCTTACTTTGTATAAAGGGACTTAAGACATTTTTACTGTTATACTGTATTGTTATTTAAATTTATATATTATATTTATATTATATTATATACTTATAAGTTAATTTATATAAATATTGTACGTGTTTATCTTAAAGGTATTTATTTCCATAACGGAAATGGGAGGATACAAGGGCTTATGCCAAAAAATTGCGGGACAGCCCGTTAAAAAAATACTTTCACGCAAAATATATCAGTTAAAAAAAATTCAAATAATTTTCAAGAAAAATAAAATAATCAGTAGTATTTGATCCAAAGGACGGTTTTGAATTGCTGGAAACTAATTTAGTAGTGGTGTCCGTTATAGAGAGGTGCGCGTTTGGCGGATGCCCTTGTAGGGCCAATGCGCCAAAAAAAAATGACGAACCCCTCTATTGCGGACAGCCGTATAAAATATTTTAATCGTCAAAGTCCACTTTAAAATATTTCTAAAATTTTCAGAAAAATTTTTGAAACATTTATGTGCAAAGAGAATCGAGAACCGTTTTGAAATTTATTCAGTAACGGTGTCCGTTATCAAGGGGTTGCTTTTGTATTTGAATTTTGCCAACGTTGGTCTGTTGTGTACGTGACGTTTGGCAAGTGAAGCAGTGTTTCCACTTCCAGTTTCCCTTTTTTTCCTGTAGAGGGCGCAGTTTTCCCTTTTCCCCCCTTCGCTCTAAAGATTATCAATACCCCCTTTCCCCCCTCCGTGCTTAAATCCTACGGTACGCTTGTAAATTTCCCTTTTCCCTCTTCATTACGTTTCTCCCTTTCAGACCCCAATTTTTTTTTCCCTCTTCCAGGGAATTTCCCTGGAAAGTGGAAACACTGGAGTGAAGTGAAGAGGGGAGCGCGAGGCGGGCGATTGTTCAGTTCTCTCCGGAGCGTTCACCATGGCAACCGTAGTTTAGTTGTCGCGCGAGGAAAACAATCCAAAAACAACTTGTGATTTTTCCACCTGGGACGGAATTTAACTTCTTGGTTGTCAACTCTAAGCGTTACGAAAAGCATTTAAATTCCGTACCCTTCAGGAAAACTCCCAAAAAGTTGTTAAATCCGTCTCTCTTCTTTGCTTATAGAACATTTCCCTCCCGGAAAAAAGTGTGAAGTAAGCCACTGTCGACACAATTTTCGTCTTACGTAAGTTTTTTTCGTCATTAAGACTGTATTTGACATTTAGTTTCTGAGTTAAGTGTTTCGTCATGGCAAGTCTGACGTAATCTGATGATTGTATTAATTCTTCCGTTCGTCTTTTAGATTTTGGTTGAATAGTACGACAACAGTCTGGAGAGAATGTCAGTTACAGCATTGCCTCGTCTGAATATTGCTGCAGCTTCAAACAAACTAAGAGATAGCGAATCAGTAAGAGACAATCCTCCGAGTCCTATCCTATCGCCCACGTGCACGTTTCAAGAGTGTCCCGCCCAAGTATCTACAGGAACCAACGAACCCTTACTGTTAGCCGAACGTTACTTACTACTGGAGTATGTGGATAGTGGATCTTACGGTTCAACCTCACTACACAGACGATGTGTGGACACTGTCACTGGAGAAGAGCTCGTCTGCAGACAACTGCCCGCTGGTCCCAGCAGCAGTTCAGTTGTCCTGGAAGCCCACAGTCGACTGGCCGATTCCGAGTACATCATGCCCATCAGGCAGTGCATGCAGATGACTGATTCGCAAGGACGGCAGACGTCTTTTCTTCTGTGGCCAAGGTCTTATGGAGATCTGCACAGTTACCTGCGGACCAAAAAACGTCTCAGAGAAAGCGAGGCGAGGAACCTGTTCCGTCAGGTGGCGGAAACTGTTCAACAGTGTCACTCGCGAGGCATCCTCCTGGGAGACCTTCGACTGAGAAAATTTGTCTTCACAGACGAACAAAGGTATCTTTCCTCTATTTCTTCAGTATTGTAACTTTTTTCGCTAAATTTTGAATTGCAATTTCAGAACTAGAATACAGTTGGAGTCATTAGAGGAAGCCGTGATTCTCGACTCGTCGTCCAACGATTTCATCTGCCGCAAACAGGGGTACCCTGCGTACGTCACTCCCGAAGTCATCGTGGGACGTGGCGGGAAGTGCTCGGGAAGAGCCACCGACATCTGGGCTCTGGGAGTCATATTGTACACTCTCGTCGTGGGAAGATATCCGTTCCAAGACTACAGCCCCTTGGCTCTGTTCACCAAAATTATCCGTGGGAGTTTCAGCATTCCCGATTTCGTCTCATCTCGAGCCAAGTGTCTGATCCGCAGTCTGCTCAGACGAGACCCATCCAAGCGACTGACTGCAGACGACATCCTGAAACATCCCTGGTTCTCGGCCACTCTCCGCTGCGACCGGGTGGACAGAATGGACTCGAAAGAAAACGCTGTCCGAAGTTCCCCCGTTGTGAAAAAAACATTGAGGAATCGACACGACGACCAGGTTGTCCCGCAAGATCTGCACGGAACGACTAATTTTTAGTTAATATATCAAATGAATAGTCCCTCCTTGTATGTTTGTTGTGAGAAAAAAAACTTTCCAAAAATCAATGAAATGTTTCAGTATCGATTGAATTGAGATTGGTGCTTTATGAAAGCCGTTTGTGTTTGCCTTGTGATGTGCTTGCTGTATTTTATTATTACTATTATCATGAATGAAGACTTGCAATTGAGATTTGTGTCCAAAATACAAGATGCTCAGGTCTATTTCTCTATACACTGCCCCGAATATTCTATATAAATGTATTAAATTATGTTTTAATACAAATTAAAGTTGAGTGAAGTCGAAATTGTTTGTCCGGGCCGTGTTGCGACATCAGCGGAAACCAAGGGCGATGTCGAAATCATTGGTATTGCAGTTCCCCGAATCAGTGAACCGAGAACCGTAAGGGGTGATAACAGACTGATAACATGCTGATAACATGATTACAAGCGATAGTTACAGTGTTTCCACATTCAGTTTCCCCTTTTCCCCCTCTTCCCTTATTGTTCCCTTTTTCCCCTCCGTGCTAGAATGTATAAGGCTGTAGTTATATTTTCCCTTTTGTCTCTTCACGTAGTGTTCCCTTTTTCCCCTCCGTGCTAGAATGTAAGGCTGTATTTATATTTTCCCTTTTCCCCCTCTTCCCTTATTGTTCTCTTTTTCCCCTCCGTGCTAGAATGTATAAGGCTGTAGTTATATTTTCCCTTTTGTCTCTTCACTTAGCGTTCCCTTTTTCCCCTCCGTGCTAGAATGTAAGGCAGTACTTAATATTTTCCCTTTCCCCCCTCTTCCCTTATTGTTCCCTTTTTCCCCTCCGTGCTAGAATGTAAGGCTGTACTTAATATTTCCCCTTTTCGCCCTCTTCCCTTATTGTTCCCTTTTTCCCCTCCGTGCTAGAATGTAAGCCTGTACTTAGATTTTCCCTTTTGTCTCTTCACTTATTGTTCCCTTTTTCCCCTCCGTGCTAGAATGTAAGCCTGTACTTAGATTTTCCCTTTTGTCTCTTCACTTATTGTTCCCTTTTTCCCCTCCGTGCTAGAATGTAAGCCTGTACCTAGATTTTCCCTTTTGTCTCTTCACTTATTTTTCCCTTTTCCAGGAAATTTTCCTTCAAAGTGGAAACACCGGACAGTTATAATTAGGCGTCAATATGGCCTTGTCCTGGACAGATTTCTCAAGCTTGAATGTGGTTTAATTACGTTGTTATTAATTATATATTGTTTTTATGAGTAATTTATTGGGTTATTTATGTTGAAATAAACTGGGAAATGATCTAATATGGCTGAAACACAAGTCGCCATTATTTTAAATTAAATTTTTTTTTTGTTGCGCTTTTGTGTTGGAACACTTGAGCCAACAGAAGTTTTGAAATGGACACAATACCTGACGTCAGTGTTTCCACTTCCAGTTTCCCTTTTTTCCCTGTAGAGGGCGCAGTTTTCCCTTTTTCCCCCCTTCGCTCTAAAGAATATCAATTCCCCCTTTCCCCCCCTCCTCCGTGCTTAAGTCTTACGGTACGCTTGTAAATTTCCCTTTTCCCTCTTCATTACGTTTCTCCCTTTCAGACCTCCAATTTTTCCCCTCTTCCAGGGAATTTCCCTGGAAAGTGGAAACACTGGTGTAACTTGACAAAAGCTTCTAGTCACCATTCAGTTCTGTGTTAGTCAAACCAGCAAACAAAATGATAGAAAAATTTTTATTCATTTGTATTCAATTTGCTATGGCGCTGGGTGAATCGGTGAAACTATTGCCCGGCCAAAAGGTACTGAAATTAAATCGTATTATAATTTATTTTTCATCTTATTATAATTATTTTTAAGTTCTACTTGAGTTCTCCGTCTTTTCCTGAAAATTACGAATCTGGCAGTCATTTTACCAAGATTTTCAGTACTCTGGATGAAGGTATTTTGAATCTGAAATGCGTTTTCAAGATCCCGCCAACAGACAGACTGAAAATCAACTTAAATGGGGCCAGTTTTGATAACAATACAATGGCCATTTACGGAGGGTATCTTTCAATTCAATATTATGATTTAATATATAATAATAATTTATTATTTTATAGACCCGCCAAACTTGAATGGAACTCG
Organism: Eulimnadia texana; assembly: GCA_002872375.1. NCBI lineage: Eukaryota > Metazoa > Arthropoda > Branchiopoda > Diplostraca > Limnadiidae > Eulimnadia > Eulimnadia texana. The sequence continues at coordinate 19,486,266 of NKDA01000001.1, forward strand.
ACTTCTTCCGTTCTATCAATTGGTGTTGAATCTTCCAGGATTTCTCCAGGCGGTTTAGTGAATTGTCTAATAACGGTCCCGCAAAATCACTCAGTTCCGGAATCCTGGAACGGTTCCTGCGGAACAAGAGCGCCTTCTTCCGACCGGATTATTTCCGGGTCTGTTGTTCCGGAATTTGAAATACCCTGGCAAGTCAGACTTAGCATTGTAGGAAATGATGGACAAATACTACTCTGCGGAGGTTCCATCGTCTCTGAACAGTGGATTCTGACTGCTGCTCATTGTACCTTCAATGCTGCGAAAGTCTATGTGACTGCAGGACAATATCATAGATTCTTGCCAGGCCTGGAAGAGCAGGTACTGTTTACTTTTGTATAATTATGAGTAAATTTTTTTATGGATGATTTATTAAAGACTAGACAAGCGTCTGTAATCGTCCATCATGAGAACTACGATAGCAATCGACTGGACAATGATATTGCATTGATTAAACTGGATTCACCTTTGCTGTTTTCCGATGCTGTTCGTCCTGTCTGTTTGCCATTCAATTTTACGGATAAGATATTTAACGGAGAAATCTGTACAGTTTCAGGTGAAATAACCTATTTTGTGATTCATGAATAGTGTCAGTTATTGCTTTATAGGCTGGGGTAAAACTTCAAACGACGGGAGACTGTCTACAGTGCTGCTGAAAGCGGATTTACCAGTTTACGGTGCGGATCAGTGTCGGAATTTTCCATGGCCCTACAGCGAAATCATTACTGATAACATGATCTGCACTTACCAGCTAGGGAAAGATTCATGCAGGGTAAAAATTCATATAGAAAAACAATTAATAATCGTATTTAAACTTAATTCGGGTAAGAAAAAAAAGAAACAAAAGAAAAAAAAGAGAAAAAAAAACTGACTCCGCCGGGCCGCGAACCCAGAGCCCGCGATTCGGGTATTGGTCGGTGAGCCGGCTCTATAACCGACTGAGCCACCGTAGGTAATCTCGAGCCCTTGAATTTCGGCAGGGTGATTCAGGAGGCCCTTTAACGTGGACCGACCCCTCATCGAAGAGAGTCGTTCAGTTCGGGCTAGTGAGCTTCGGTCCCCGGTTTTGCGCTACTGCCAACGCGCCTGGAGTCCACGCCAAAGTTAGCAATTATCTGTCGTGGATTGAGACTACGACCAAGCATTTCTAAAAATTTGTAAAGGATGGACTATCTAATTATATTCTATGGAGTTAAATATAATGTATTGGGGTTGTGTGTTATAATAATTGTGTTGAAATACACGGTCTGTGTTGCATGCGATTCACATCTGCGCTTACCTGTAATTGCTTGCAAGTGCATAGGTTCAATAAAAACGTTAATAATTTCTAATGTTAACATAACTGTATAACATAATACAATATTCATAATATTTTGAAAATTTTAGTATGAAATAATTCAGTAGAAATACGGTGACAATGAATTTGCAAGGTGCATATTACATGTATTCCCATATTCCAAAAGCGATATATTAATATTTCATTATTAGAATAAAATAAGAAAAACCAGTTCCAAGGTATTTCATGGTCGGCAAAATTCAAAACTTAATTTCGAAATGCCGATTTTCCATTCCCAAGGTTCGTAAATGCCCTGTAGACAAAAATATCAAAAATTTACTTAGAATTAAAGTTAACAGTCAAAATCATTTGATTATCTATAATCAAATGAGTTAGGAAAACGTAATTATACCTGATTTTTTATCCGGATTTTAACCCAGTGGATGGGGTCTATCCGGAAGCTTTGCTGGAACATTGATGATTTGCCTGTCCAGACCTTGAGGACGAGGCCTCGGTGGAAGTTTGGCGGGGACAATGATATCCCTGTCCATTTGGGCTTGTGGAAACTATAAGACAAACAATTGAATAACTTATTTATACTGTAGTTAAGTTAATTGCAATTAAAACTTACGCCAGAAACGGCAGCGATGGTCAGAAGTACGGCGAAGAGAATAGCGAGCAGCTTCATTTTCCTCGAATGGATAACTTTGCTTGGAGACCACGTTAGTATTTATTCATTTTATTCTCAATAGGAAATTAGTGTGGAAAAACCCTACAGGTGAACTGCAGGCGAAATAAATTATTCAAACACCTGGATTATTCTGACAATTTAATGAAGGGTTAATTACTGAGGAAAACTTCCAGTTAAGTAATTAATTTAAAATATAGTCAAACGGAAGATGGCTGGATTAGAATAAACTGAATTCCAATGGTGCTAGAAATCTTAGTCGTCAATCTAAGCAGCATTAGAATTCAGTCGTCCTAGTCCTTAGATAATAATCCTAATTGTGAATTGAAATTAATAATTAATACTTGGGAAAGAGTGTTGCTCTTGTGAGATGTCAGTGATAGTAACAACTGGTTCTTATGGCAGGTCTTATATACTGTGACCTGCGTTGAAACGGTCCGATACTCGTTCCGCACACTTTTTTTCAAGTGAAGAAATTCAAGTTTCCTGCAGTAGAATGGGTCAGATCCACGGATATTGTATATCATCCGGCATATCATGGTGGCTGTTTAGAGGGACGCATGTTCGAGTGGCTGGAACATGTCGCTTCACTGACGATAGAGCACGTCTTCTTTCGTGTCTCGAGTGTCGGGCGACACTTCAACATTGTCTCCTAAAAAAAACCCTAGCGTTTTTAAAATTAAATAATTATCACAGAACTATACCTAGGCATCGTAGATTACATTCATAATATTTTAGATTTGTAAAACGTTATAGTTGAATTATAATCGAGCTGACAACGAAGCGAGGTCTTATACAAAAAGTATGTCGCTGCACTTTAAAATTTTATATTAAAGAATCCTAGTATTTTTTGAATTAAATAATTATCACAGAACTATACCTAGACATCGTAGATTACATTAATAATATTTTAGATTTGTAAAACGTTATAGTTGAATTATGATCGAGCTGACAACGAAGCGAGGTCTTATACAAAGAATATGTCGCCGCACTTTAGAATTTCATATTAAAAAATCCTAGTATTTTTTGAATTAAATAATTGTCACAGAACTATACCTAGGCATCGTAGATTACATTCATAATATTTTAGATTTGTAAAACCTTATAGCTGAATTATAATTAACTTTACAATGAAGCGAGGTACTATCTTACAAATGTTTCGCGGCACTTTAAAATTTTATATAAAAAATCCTAGAATTTTTTGAATTAAATAATTATCACAGAACTATATCTAGGCATCGTAGATTACATTAATAATATTTCAGGTTTGTAAAACGTTATAGCTGAATTATAATTAACTTTACAATGAAGCGAGGTACTATCTTACAAATGTTTCGCGACACTTTAAAATTTTATATTAAAAAATCCTAGCATTTTTTGAATTAAATAATTATCGCAGAACTATACCTAGACATCGTAGATTACATTAATAATATTTCAGGTTTGTAAAAAGTTATAGCTGAATTATAATTAACTTTACAATGAAGCGAGGTACTACCTTACAAATGTTTCGCGGCACTTTAAAATTTTATATTAAAAAATCCTAGTATTTTTCAAATTAAATAATTATCACAGAACTATACCTAGACATCGTAGATTACATTAATAATATTTTAGATTTACAAAAAGTTATAGTTGAATTATAATCGAGCTGACAACGAAGCGAGGTCTTATACAAAAAGTATGTCGCGGCACTTTAAAATTTTATATTAAAAAATCCTAGTATTTTTCAAATTAAATAATTATCACAGAACTATACCTAGACATCGTAGATTACATTAATAATATTTTAGATTTACAAAAAGTTATAGTTGAATTATAATCGAGCTGACAACGAAGCGAGGTCTTATACAAAAAGTATGTCGCGGCACTTTAAAATTTTATACTAAAAAATCCTAGTATTTTTTGAATTAAATAATTATCACAGAACTATACCTAGGCATCGTAGATTACACTAATAACATTTTAGATTTGTAAAATACTAGAGCTGAGTTATAATCGACGTTACAATGAAGCGAGGTCTTTTATACAATAGATATTCAAACTATAGCTGAATTTTGCTGTCATTTTTGGGTGTTCCAGGGAAAATCCAGACTCTATTGTAGTTACATAGAATAAAAAGCAATTAAAATAAAGCAGAAGGATAACGAAAAAAGCGCGAAAAAAAACCGAGTGACGAGAAACAAAAGCAACGGTTCCATTTACTCAGTTGTACGGTTTCTCATTATATCTACTCGCCTTCTTTTTTACTTCACCACTTTCTTTTTAGACAAAATTTTTAAGCGCTTGCTCTTTTCAGCCACCAAAAATCGTGATCTTCCTCATAGAATTGTTTGCGGATTAACTTAAATATCCCCCCATTCTATAGTAAGAATATTAAATAAATCTAATGTTACCCGATACTGGGACCCCAAAAGTTTTCCGGACGCTGTGGGGAAATTCAATGAGGGGCCCCAGTCAAACAGAACCGGATGAAATTTCCACGTTCTGTGCTTGGCAAGCGTGCAGGTTTCTTCTAGTGTTTCCTACTACATCTCTTTGTGTTAAATCTTTCTGTTTTACCTTCATTGTAAGCTAGTGGACGTCCCTCTCAAAGTCTGATCAAGCTGATTTTAATTGAAGATTTTTCGAGTCTGTGGAGGAGAAGAGAGATGTTGAAGGTAATCGAGTGACAAGCAGCGTACAACTGAAGCTTCAAGCAGCTTTCTACCGAATCCTTAATAGTGCATAATCCACTATAAAAGAAACCCTCCCTTTCCCCTCTAAGATCCCCCCTTTTTTCCCCACCTTATGAAACAACCCGCTTTTTACCCCAGTTTTCCTACGCTTTTCCTACCCCAAAAAAGAAAAAAAAATTCTTCCAAAGTTCTGGAAAATCTGCTGTGTCACTGCTCCATTTCTTTCTGTCTGCTCCATTTTTTTAGACATTTTTATTCGAGAAAGAAAAGGAAAATCTTATTAGTGGAGGGTGTTGGGACTCGTACAACATACAACTACATCAGAAAATACAAGTGTGTGTGGCTGATAACGTAATCCTCTAATAAGCAGAACACATGTTTGACTGTTATTTGCTTGAAATGGTATTCAAATATTTTGGTATAAACTGTTTATTGAATTTAAAAGCTCGGGGCAAAAAAAAAATGCAGACATAGCACACTGAAGTGGGTGACAAAGTTAAAGACTCAATTAGTAGGAATAAAATTTTAATACAGTAGAGAGAAAAAAAAGGGACCGGATATGTTTGCTGAGACGTAAAAATATGGCAGGCAGTTATAACTTCACACAGTGTTGCATAATTATTTTTCATTTCATTTATTTTTAGATTTTTTACTGCGTTTCTTTCGCCGGTTGATAGCTACGGACGTGGATCCAGTACCTGAGGACCTGTCCAGATCTTCGTCGTTACTGTCCAACGAGGCCCTGGAGCTCAACGTCCCAGAGAGGAACAGGTCAAGGGACCCCTGACTGGACGTTGTTGATACCTGACTCATTCGCTTGATGATCATCTCCGCCTGTATGGCGTCCTGTTCCAGTGATTTGAGACGAGCTTGTCTCCAGGCTGCCCGCTTCTTGGCCATCAGTTCGCGCTGCTCTGCGGGGGAGAGCTTCTTCTCCTCGTCGTTCAGCTCCGGACCGTCTTTCTGCAGTTTCTCCCGGAGTCTTCGCTCGGCTTTGGCGGTTCGGACCACTTGCCCCGAAGGTACTGTCTTGTTGGGAACCTCTGACGCCTCGTCTTCGTCTTCTTCGTGAACGTCTTCCAGTAAAACGGTCGACCTTTTCTGCTCCTCTGGGGTTTTGGGTTTGATTTCGCTAAGTTTAGGGACAGCCGTAACTTTATCTACCTTTTGGGAACCTGTATTCAATGGCTGAGTCGATTCTTTTTCGAAAAATTTCTTCTTGGCGTCGAAAGGCAGTTTGTCGGGACTTGGCTGCGGCTGCTCGGTGGGAACTTGTCCCGGTTCTGCGTTCGGGGCTAAGGTGTGTTTGGACATGACGATAGTCGTAGTTCTATTAGGTCCAGGGGATTTCGGGGGTAGGGGGTTGTTGACGAGCATTTCAGCAGCACGGACCACCTCCATCACCTTGTCTGAAGTCGCTTTCTCGCCTAAGTTCGGACTAGTCGGATTGCTAACAGAAGTAGCAGGTTTGCTTTCCAGTAAAGGACTTTGCTTAGAAGGTTCTCTGCTTTTTTCCAGGCTTTGCGTGCTCTCTGATTTGTTTCTGTTTAGCTTTCCCTCTGCTACTAGTTTGGCGACTTCGACTGGATCGTATCCTGAACCAAAATTTAACGTTCAACTGAACGAGGTCAGAAAATTTTACAAAACAAAAAGAGTTTACCGTTGCAAACGAGTAAATTCAGCGCTGAACCGCAGCTTCGAAGCAACTCTACAGCGTCTTGATGAGAAGCTCCGATTAACGTTGCGCCATTAGCTTCCAGTAGTCTCATTCCGACCTTAGATATAAAATACCACGATTATAATTATTGTAATTATTATTGTATTGGCTTTTATTGTTATTATTTTCCATAGTATTATTGATTTCTTTACTGTTATCATTATTAACTACTATTACTGTTACTATCACTAATGCCATTACTAATATCATTCCAACTATATTTATTGTTATTTGCTATCATTTTCACTGATATTATTATGATTTACTTTACGATTATTACAATTAAATATAATGTAATTTATTTTACTTTTACTATTTCTTATTACAATTATTATTATTAACACTATACTATACTATACTATTTCTTGATATCTAAAAAGTAATTTCGTGAAATTTTGGGTTTTACTTTGATTCTTCCATCGCGTTGAATGGCGCCATCTTTGCTGATCTTGGATACGAAGATTCCCTGGTCGCTGGGGTCCAGGGGATTTCCCTGCAGTCCGCGTCCTCCCTTGATGTTCAGGCCCAGCTTCTCGCCTTCGTTCAGGCGGACAGTCACTTCCTACATGGTAATTTAAATAATGAATATTATTATAGAAATAACATTAACTATACAATCGTGATTTTCATCAAACGAATGGTAAACTTCCTATTCTAAAAATAAAAATCAATACTTTATTGCAGTAAAATATACTACATAATTGTGGTTTTATTAAAAGTAAATAATTGGGATTTTTAGTCACTTCTTATGTGAAAATAAAAAATTAACATTTTGTTATAATAATATTAATAACATAATTTTGATTTACATACTACTTCCTGATGAACTTAAGTCCCAACACTAGTTAAACATCATCACTATTATTTTTTTTTGAACTTATTATCATTTACTATTTACTTAACTTTATTCAGTTCAATCAACTATTTACAATACTTTCTTTTTATCTCATTGACGGGTATGCAGGCGTTAGGTCGTGACCCCAGGAGGACGGATTGCAGATTCAACTGCTAAGGGTCGCTGGTCTGGGAAAGGCATCACTTGGAATCGAGTGGGATCGAACCCACAAACCCAGAGGTGAAGGGCGATGGTCTTGACCCAAGGTTTTAACCACTGCGCCACCAGCGCCCACAATAATTTATTATTATAGTATTAGACCACAATTATTATTTTTTATTAATGCTGTAATGTTATAATTACTTATTTAATTTAGTTTTCGTTCAATTATCTGTTCAAAAATTATCTTATTATTATTATTCAAACTTTTACTTGAAATCCTTTGGGCGGGGGGTCGTGCTGTACGGTCAACATCAGCTCGGGTCCCGAGGTGACGAGTGCGTTAACAACTTCTTGATGTGTCGCTTTGGTGACATCTTGACCGTTGACTTTAACAATGCGATCGCCCATCCGCAAACGGTTCGAACGTGCGGCTATACCGTCCGGAATTACCTAATTTAAAATTAATTCTATTATGATAATTCACTACTTAAGCCATTTAATGGACTCTTTTCGTTTAAACTTAACTTTCTAAATTCAAAAGGACGCTCTTTAATCCTAGTACCTCATTATTTAGGACATCTAATGATATTTCGTTGTCAAATTTTGGTTTCTAATAAACTTGAATTACTTTAGAAATGAAGATTCCAGGTTCAGTTTCTCCAAAGGGCTGGCAGGAGGCGTCAGTGCCGCCTACAATGCTGATTCCAAGCGGGCCTTCCCCTTTATTAAGCGGCACATCCTCGATAATGATCGGTAGGGTCCCTAGTCGGTTGTTGGTGATCCTGGTGACGATGGTTTCGGTGAGGGTGCTTTTAGTGATCGTCTCGGTGACTTTTCCCAGCTGAGTCGGTGGTGGCGGGAACTCGAACTGACTCAACGCGCTCACGGGGTCCGGCTGTTTGACGTTGATGACGATGCTCGATGTCCCCGGCGCCGGTTCGGCCTGGGGCTTTGTGAAATGTGCTGGGATGAGAGCGTCAAACTGTTCACTAGAAACTGCTCGAACGAGAGCTAGAGATGGTTTTGGACTGGGCTCACTATCCTGGGTAGCAGAAGTAGGATTGAGTCCCCGGTTCGATAATGGAGAGCTGTATTAAGCAAAAATTATTAACTTTTATATAAATTTGGTATGATCTACACATACAAACTAAAATATACTTGGACTAATTACGCATTTTTTTTTACATATTCTATACTTCTAACACTACTTATAATAAATATACCATCAGCACTAAAGACATATACTCTTAAAAACACTATTTTTTTCTATTTTTACGTTTTACGTTTCATAATACTGGTTATTGCAAAGATGAAACCATTTAAATGCATATATATAGGCTTACACTACTCCAAGTACTATTGTATTGTACATATTAAATATTCATACAACTAATTATAAAAAGTATCTTATATTAGACAAACCTTGTACTCAATGGTGAGTTCTTTGCTCCAATGAATGGTGAAATGGGGAGCGGGCTACCTCGGTTCGTTAGGTGACTGCTCGAGCTGTAAGGTGAAGTGTACGGCTTCGGGACTGCAAAATTTTTCGGTTGCCCAACGGGAACTGTCGATTCCCGCTCGACAACAAGCCGCACGAAACGCTCCACTCCAGTCAGTAAGGACACGGCTTGATCCAGACGTGCACCTTCTACTTCGATTCCATTTATCTGAATAATAATAATAATAATAATGATAATAATAATAATATTACACAGAGAAACATTAATAATAGTAGTAATAATGATCCTTCTACTACTGCTACTGCTACTACTACTGCCACTATTACTACTACTACAACTACTACTGTGAATAATAATATTAATAACGATGATATCAACCAAGACTTCTCAAAGCTTACAGAAACGATCCTGTCTCCGACTCGAAGCTTGCCGTCCCGTTCCGCGGGTCCATTAGCGACAATACTTGAAACGTAGATACCCTTTCAAAAATAACAATGACTTATAAGAAAGTGTACAGGAAATAAAGAAAATAAATCTGAAAAATACTTCAGAATTCTCAACAAATGGGATTCCACCGCAGCCACCGGCAACGTTGAATCCCAGTCCTGAGGGGTCCCGCATCAGAGTAATGAAAATGCGATCCTTGCGAATTTCCATGCCAGGACTACTGGTCTGGGTTGCTGTTGTATAGGGTGCAACAGGACGCTGGTAAAGTAATAAAATAAATTAATAATAATAATAATAGTAATATTAATACTATTAATAGTAATAATAAAACTGCTACCGCTACTGCTACTTCTATTACTACAACTACTAATACTACTACTGCTACTACCACTACTGCTACTATTACTACTACTACTACTACTACTACTACTACTACTGCTGCTACTACTATTACTATTGTTATTGCTTCTAGTACTATTGGTACTACTACTTTACTACCAATTGCTTCTAGAAGGACTACTACTACTACCACTTCTACTACTAATTACAATTATAACAGCAAAATTGGTACCTGAGGGTGAACGTGCGAATTTATCGCACCATGGACCGGATTTGGGACGCTGTTGCTGATCGATGGACCAGGGTGCTGCACATTAAGGGGTTGCTGCTGCTGATAACGGGACTCGACTGGCGATGCAACTTTCAACGGAACTTCTGGCAAAGTCTCTACGTAATACTCTTTAACCACTTGCTGCTGCTGCTGCATAGGTTGATGTACAAGCTGTTGCTGTATAGGCTGTTGAGGCTGCTGCTGCTGAAGCTGTTGAACTGGTTGATATGCTAATTGCTGCTGATGAACTGGCTCATGTACTAATAGCTGCTGAATAGGCTGGTGCTGCTGAACTGGTGAATATGCTAATATCTGCTGATTAAGTTGCTGCTGTTGCTGTATAGGTTGCTGTGGCTGCTGATGAACTGGTTGATATGCTGTTTGTTGTTGAATAAGCTGCTGCTGACTGAGCTGCTGTATAGGAGGCTGAGGCTGCTGCTGGGTATCAAGACGACTGTTGCTTACTCTCGGAGCCAGAGCAGGACGCACTCCTTCGCTCTCAGACGACGACAGAGTCAGCGAGAGGCGTGGGGCCGGTTTAGGCGGCAGCAGAGGAGGTGGTGGCGGTGGAGGAAGAACGTAATTCCTCAGTAACGGCTTCCTGGCTGGCATCAAACGCGTCACTTCCCTGAAACAAAACAACCGACCAATGAAACTGTCTCCTTATTACTGAATAACCAATAGAAACAGACCTTGTAACTCTCATAATAAGGACAGGTCCCACGCCTTTGAGGACCTCCACAGCCTCGTAATGGTCCACATCAACACAGGAATGCCCGTTGACCGAAATGACTTTATCACCCGTCCTGAGTCCGGCTCGCTGAGCGGGTCCGCCGTCAGTGACCCTGGAAATGAAGATTCCATCGTCGTCGCCTCTGAAAGGCGTCGAGCCCCTACCTCCCGCGATACTCAGGCCGAGTCCCTGATTCGTCCTTTCGATTCTGATTTCGTACTCCTCCTCGAAGATTTCTGCCGTCGGTTCACCGTCGTCAGAATCCGAGGAATCATCTAGTGGTGGTGGAGGAGGTGGGGGTAGAGGTGAAGGCTCACGGTTTTCGGGAAGGGGCGTAGAAGGCTTAGAAGAAGTTATTGCAACTGTAGCTGGTGCCGAGATATGATATTCTCTCACTTTAACCACTTCAACTGCTTCCTTTTCATTTTTTAGGGTTTTTTCTTCAGCTTTCTGAGCAGTTTTAGATACTTGAGCTTCTTTTTCCTGTGAATCTGCATTAATGTCAGCAATAGGTTCTTCAGGAGAGGTTTCGTTGACTCTCCCTGGTCTGAAGACGCTTTCCTTTTCGTGCTCGTTCTCGTTGGGAATGGGTTTCCCGTCAATGTTTTTGCCTTTAGTGAGAAGTTTGTTAGCTTTCGCTTTCAGGTCCTTGGGATGCGGTGTATTCTGCCGCACAAACGATCCTTCTCTTTCCGAGTCCTCGTCACTGTCTGAATCTTTGTCGAACTTGACCATGGAGGTCTTGGTGGTTTCAGGCTCGGGAATGTTCTCCTCGACAATCTTCGAATCTAGAACAAAAACTATACTTTCTCTGTATTTCATTTTGTCTAAAATATCGTTAACCAGTAAGGTCTAGCTGGAAATCAAACTGGGGCAGTAGAAAGCAAATGAGGACTTCTTCGTTAGTTTCTTCGTCGATATCTGTTTGAAAGGTCAGCATCGGCTGTGACTGCTTCTCCGACAACCAGATCGCTTTCAAGTTCAGCTGCGTCAGGGACACCGGTAGGTTGCGCAACCTATTTAATTCAAATACTTACATTTTTAACAATTATTAAGAGTTTAAATTGCATTTAGACCTGTTGCCGGAGACATTCAGAACCCGCAATTCCGTACAGTTCCCGACTTCTTTCGGCAGGCGAGTAATCTGGTTATCTCTTAGCGAGAGAACACTGAGACTAGTGAGTTTTCCTATCTGGACCGGTATCTTCCCCAGCTGGTTTCGATCAGCATTCAAATTAGTTAGCTTGCTCAAGTACCCAACTGAAGCTGGGAGATCCGTAAGAAAATTCTCTGTCAAGACTAGTTCCTGCATAGAGCCACACCTAACAAAAAATTTCAATTTTTTTTTTTTTTTTTAGAAAATTACTTTGTAATGAATGTGACTTCGTACTTTCCAATCGCAGCAGTTAGCACGGATAACCGGTTCTGATCCAGTTTTAGGATAGCCAGTTTGCTCAAGGCCCCGATACTTTCCGGTAGGGACTCTAGATAGTTCTGCGATAAGTGCAGATCGACCAGAGCCTCCATCCGTCCCAAATTTTCAGGCAGTTTCGTCAGTTTGCATTCAGAGGCGTCCAGAAACGTCAAATTCCTCAGACCGCAGATTTCCTCGGGAAGTTTGGTCAACTGGTTGCGGTCGAGCCACAATTCGGTCAGCGAGGGTAAAAAACCGAGATGGGCAGGCTGTTTAAAGTACAGAAGAATCAAGACAATGTAAATAAATGCGAGTTTTGGTAAAAATTACAAGGCTATCAAATAAGTTATCGCCCAAATCCAGTCTTTCCAGTTTTTTCAAGCGGCAAAAAGACTCGGGAAGTGTTCGCAACATGTTCTCCCTCAGTTCCAGCGATTCCAGATTAATTAAACTGCGTAAAAATCGTAACTTTTTAATCGAAATTGTTGTTTCGAGGGTTTCATTTTGTGATACCTTCCAAAATCGTGCGGCAAGTTGTTCAAAGATGTATCGTTCATTCCCAAAACGGTCAAATTCCGCAACTGCACAAAACCAGCAGGTAACCTGTCGATTTTCCAAGGTTAAAAAATAACATTGAAATTTATCCTTGAATTTTTTAAAGCAGTTATTTACCTCCCAATAGGGTTATTGCTGAAATCGGCAACTTGCAGAGATCGGAGATTTTTTACGCCGTCCGGAATCTCCATTATATCTGAAAAAACAAATAACCAAATAAATTACTAAATAAAATTTGCAAAAATCATTTACTGAGGCCATTGACCCAAATAAATCTTGAAACGTGTTTGTTTTGCTTATCTCCGTTTTCCGTTCAACCGTTACACGCCTTATCATTCGAAAAATTTAAAGAGTTTAAGATAAGGAAAAGTATTTCGGTTTAAATGTTACCGTTTCTCGAAACATCTAGTTCAACCAAGTTATGGAGGTTTTCCAACTCGGGCGGGAGTTTCTCGATCCTGTTGTCATTGAGGCTCAGTTTCCGCAGCTTTTCCAACCGAAACAAGCCCTGCGGGGAAATGAATAAACGTTATACGAAAGCGTGTGACTTAACTGAAATTTAAATTACCTTTGGTAACTCGCTAATGTGATTCGCATCAAGAAGGAGTTCCTCGAGACTTTGCGCGTACCGCAAGAGTTCCTCGGGAATGTTAACCAGAGAAGAATGCCTCCGATCGACATAATCGATCTGCGGGTTACAGCCTTTCAACCAACGAAACATTTTCTTCCAACTGATTAATCAACTTATATGGCACAGAAAAAGAGCAGCCTCCTTTTCCAAACACATAGAAATTGGGACCTTTAAAATTTACAAGCAGAAAGGATAAAAGAAATAGGTCTGGCCCCGAGAGGATCACAGGTAAACTGTGAACGACGTCAATGGTAAACACATTGGCTAACAATACCGTGGGTTGGTGGTTACTAATGTAAACTAAGCGCTTGCGACAGCTTATGCAAGGGCGCGCTCGTGATCCGCTTCATATATGATGCAGCCCTAGCCTATTTTGAACCGTACTTGGTCATGTTGTTTACCTGTTGCTATAGCAACAGCTTCAATATTCTACCGCTAGATGGCGCTGTTCCTCGCGTGTGACTCGACAGCAAATGGGCACCCCTCCATAGCGGACTCCGTTGATAAATCAATTACAAAGAATTAAAAAACTTTCTTTGCACAGAAATCTTTTAAAATTTTTTGCAGGATTTTTAAAAATATTTTGAAATCAAAATTTTGCACAGCCGTATTTAAATTAGCTGTCCGTAGTAGTGGGGCTGGCCTGTAATGGCACTTTTTGCATAAGCCCTCTAGGCACAGTACCATATGCGAACAATAGGATTTCCTGCAATACTAGATTAATTATCCTGCTTTTTTTTCTGAACTTAATTCTTTTAATCGTATCGCAGTTACCAAATGAGATAAGAACAGGAAACCAAACTTTCGAATTTCATAAATAAAGAGGCGTTGTCTGCGTTTTGCTGTTCATCCCATAGTGATGATGCTTTTCCCACACGCCCATCGCCTATGCACCATAGAGGTAAAAAAAATAATTTAATAGTTTTACAAACTATTGATGAAGCTACGACAAAATGCCTAAAACTTCGTGACAGAATCTTTTGCGTAAAGCTTCGAAAACAAATTGCTCAGCACAATTGGTAAATATGTCGAAATCAGTGTGCTAAACGTTATCTTCAGAGATTACCGTTTTCGCAATTCTAAACTACGATAATTTCGCAATATCTGACGCATATAAGTGACGTTATATTCAGTAAATCAGCTTGTTTATCGAACCTTTACTATCTCTGTTGACTCTCTACTTCAGTTTGAATACAGTTCAAACAAATGAACGAAACGGCATCGTACAAAACTGTCTTGAGTTGGACACATCATAGCACCCAGCAGAAAATTAAGAATAGTTTCAAGACCCTGAAAATATCCTGAAAAGAACATTTTCAGGATGCCAATCGGGACCCTGAGTGCAGCGAAATTGGCCCATATCTTCCAGGGTGTTCAGGACCCTGACACGGGAATGCCTGAATAATACATGTTCAGGGTACTTAATAGCGTCCTGAAAAAACGCTTTTCAGGTTATTTAATGTTGCCCTCAATAACCAAGATTCACAATTCTCAACGTATTTTTTTTTTTACTCATCCACGATGGGACGTGGTACAGGATATTCAGGATATGTTACGGATATCATTCAGAATGTAGCCGACATCCTTAATTTTCCGCTGGGCGCACCTGCCAGATTTTCCAGTCTGTCCACAGATTCGACATATTGCACTTTTAGCCTCACAAATACTTTATAGCTTTAGTATTCAAGAAATTAAACCAAGAAATTATGTTCCTATTCTTTAGTTAATTCCACTTAACTGAACTATATTCAGTATTCAGGAGATATAACTGAAAATAATTTATTTGTCACAATTCACCAATCTGCTAGAACGAGTATATTGAATTTTCATATAAAAGTAAATATAGTTTTATTCCAAAATATAGAGCGAAATAAAGAAAGTGTAGTTTACAAAGACTGCCATTTCCCGCGCAAGAGAGCGTCCCTTTGAAACGGGACGAAGTATAGGAACCAAGTCGATTTACAAAGGATTTCCACTAGCGTCTTTGTACAAGTCGGCATTGATGTTGTACAAGTTGGAAGCTTCAGCGCATTTAACGTTGTACCACCAGTCGCAGACGCGATAGTTCTGGTTGAACATGGTTCCGTTGGGACAGAGGAAGCTGTATCGCTGACCGCCAGGCAGACACCAATGCCAGACCTATTTAAAATTCAATTAGTTTTAGTTAATTATGCATAAATTTGAGTTAAGTTTGTTACCTGGCACTGAGCTTCGGGGTCGGCATAGTATCCAGCGATTTTATCCTTGCAGTTGAACGCAAGGTTGGCTGGGACTTCGCTGTACGTCGGGTAGTCGACGCCGGCGACGCCTTGCGGAGGCCACGATACCTTGGCTGCCTGACGCTTCACCTATCGTAAAAGATAATTCAATTAAAAATTTGGAAATTAAGATGAGGATTCGTGAAAGGAAGACGTACGGTGGCTGCTGACAGAGTCGCGGCAGCAACTGCCATGGCGAAGTACAGAACAAACTTGGCGTTCATCTTCAAAGGTTTCTTTGGGATGGATTCAAAGTTATCAACTTGAAACAGGAGTTTGAAGACACAGCTAAAGTTGTGTGTTTGGCTGTTGGTCGGATGAGACACTGCACGATGAACTGTTGTTGACGAGCCAGGTATTTATACAGGGGCGTCGTGTTGTAGCACTGTTGCAGCCGCAAATAATTGAGACAGAATTCTTTTCTGGAAAGTGAAGAGAAGTGAAGTGGCGTGAGTTACACTTTTCACCTCGGCAAAGGGTCGCACGATTTTTAATGAACGGCTCCCAACGAGGAGCAGAGACTGTTGAAAAGAGAGAGTCGTGTACCCCTGCTTGCTCACCGATTTTTTTTCTGCCGTGGGAAGATTCACAGGCTCATCCATGATTGCAGCTTCATTGCTCGTCATCAACTCTCCATAGGCATTACACAAAATTATTCCAAAACTGAAGTCCTGGGGCCTCTGCAAGCAAATCTTCCCATTCTCTGCGTCGTCTGCTCCATGCCTCCTAGCAGACGTACCCCCCTCCGCCATCTTGGAATGCTTGTTCATCTAGGATCCACGAGTAACAGTCTTAACCTTGGATGATACTTAATATATGATAATAACACATGATAACAGCTTGGTATCCCTATAAGTAATCATGAGAGATAGGCGGTTTCGTGAATTCATCCGAAGCCTTGAAATTTTCCACGCAGCCATCTTCGTGACCAATTTTCCCGGCCCAATAATGTACAGAAGTCTTTACAGAAAAAAGAAAATCCGCTGATTTACATTCACTCTTATCTGTGGAGCAACATAATACAGCAATTTAAAAAATTTAATGAAAAAGCCACCAGTGAAAATTGTATCAAACATCCGTGACCCTCTGCTTCTTCTTTCCAGGGTGTGGGCCATAAAAACCACCTGAAAATGACCTTAACTTTTTCACAGAATAAGCGAAACCTAATGATTAAAAGTTTATATATTTTTTGTGTGGCTTGATACTCCTTGATCTTCACAAAGTAAAATGATCCTTCATTGTGGTTGCTTTGCGCTCAAGGGGAAAACTTAATTGAGTTATGGAGTTTAAAGGTTCGCCATTTTGTGCCCTTAACAGAAATAATTATGAAATTACTGCTAAACAGGATTTAAAAAATATGACTTTCACTAGGACAAGTGACACTCTTTAAACAATTCTGGAAAAAAACTAATAAATCAGATTAAACAATCAGATTTAGAAAGAATTTGACTTTTATTAGTTGAATTGTTCTGTTGAAAAAGACGAGCCTTTCACTTTCTGTTTATAATTAAGCGTACGTCCTCTTCATGTAACTCGCATTCTGAATAAAGCCACCGCAGTTTTTTCCGTAAACCAAGATTTTGTGGGCAAATTAATGGCCATTAAATAAATTTTCATTAACGAATGCGGCCTTAGATTACGTTGGAAAGAAGAGGGAAAGGGAAAGTCGACATGTTAAATGGCCTTAGGAAGGAGAGGAACCTTTATTTCACAAATCCTCATTGTTTTTTTTCCGCTAAAGAACCAAAATGCGGTAATAAAAGTGAGGAAAAAAGTACAAAATCAAATTGGAGAATGGTTCAGGCAGCCTTGGGTGAGAAGATGGGCGACCCATTTCAATGAGAAACCTGTTTGTACCATCAAAACTTAGAAAGGTCCATCAGTCTCTCTTACCAAAAAGACGAATGCATAAGTAATTAGGAAACAACAATCTCCCTCATTGAAAAAAAGCACAATCCCATAATGATACAGCATTTACTTGTTTCGTATAAAAGTCCACGGTCGTCTGTTGTGGGATCGTCAGTTGCCTCACCAGCAGTAATTTGAAATCTTCTCCAAGATGTCTCGCTTGATTGTTGCCGTTGTGCTTGCGTCTTGCGCTCTGCTCTACGTCACCGAGTGCCGGATGGCGTACGTGCTACCCGACGGAACCGACGCCCTGGTCGGCAACTTGAAGACCACCTTCAAGTGCGACGGACGCAGGTACGGCTACTACGCCGACACCGACAACGACTGTAAGGTCTTCCACGTCTGTCAGCCCATCACCGACGCCAACGGACAGGTATACCACATCATACGCCAAATCTTAATTAAATTAACTTAAATTTTCAATATTTCCGGCATCTTCTCACGAGTCTTCAGAGTATTGTTCAGACCCTTAAATGGTGGAACCAAGAATCATGCACAAGATTACACTGATAAACAATTGTGTAAGCGAGTGCATGTGAAGATCTATGAGAATCTTCAAACGTGACAGACACATCTGAATTCCTAAGTTCTTTTTTGAACAGATTCTCTGAAAGAAAGTTTTGCTTTTGTTGCCTCACAACTTTTTCAACAACATTAAATAGTATACATATATTTTCATTCTAAAATATTTTTGGTCTTTACAAAATCTTCAGCTTGTCGAAATGGCCCAGTTCAGTTTTGTGTGCGGCAACCAGACCATCTTCAACCAGGAGTCGCTGACTTGCGCTTTCCCCGAGGATTCTATCGCTTGCCAGGACGCTCCCGCTCTCTACGACCAGAGTAACGCCAACTTTGGAATCGTTCCCACCAAACTGTAAACCATTTTCACAAAGAAAAAAGTCTATTCTCAAAAACCAACGATTAAAAAAGCGTCAATTTTTGCACTAAAATCATTCAAATACAACACATTTCAATCAAAAACACAAAACTTCAGTATAAAATGTTAATTTTTTGCGTATAAAAGAAAATTGCTTGGCAGGGTTTGTTCATTTCATCAATGAAATTCTGGGAAAATCTGTAGAACTGCAATTTTAGACGGAAGTTTGGGCCTCTTGAAGCTTGAGCTTCTCGGCACTTCTCGAAGGGGCGAACCGGGGAGAGTTGTTGTAGTCCCGGGATCCCGTCGTGTGGTGGTTTTCGATCAGTTCGTCGCTGAGGTAGTTCTCGGCCAACAGTTTATCGTTGGCCCTAGAACATTCAAAATAACTGTAAAATTTTTAGGAATTTATTATTTTGAATTTGGCCTACTTTTTGGCTCCCCGCCACAAACAGCAGCAGAGGATAGAGAGAATGGCCAGAATAACGCAGGCGCCCGAGACGGACCAGAACGCTATGGAGATCGGGGTTGTCGGCTCCCACCAATACTATTGATATACGGTTAAATAACGTATTACATTAATCTGATAACACTGGAATTCCTGAAAAATGTTACTTCAGTGAAAGGTCGGTAAGTGGGTAAAAGAAATCCGACCACACTTGGCATGTATTCGGACCAAAAGGCACATTCCTGTTGCCGGTAATTGAATTCGATAGTCGAGTTATCCGTTCGGTTTAGATTCAAATATTCCAGGATCCCGTGCCGCATTTCGGGCCAGTTGATGTTGTAAATGGCTACAGGAGTCGGTCGTCTATTTAATATTTAAATTATTTTTTTTTTGTAAGATTCAGGAAAATGTATTTGAATTTTACCCGAAACGAGCGAAATTGGCAAAGGTTCTCAAGAGGAACTCTGACATTTGACGGTCTTCCTCAGTCCACTTGTTCCGCTCGATTCGGAAATCCTCAGGGAAAAACTCTGAAATAATCGTTAAATACATTTTAAACCTAAAAAAGGAATAAAAGAACTGAATTCAATAATAATATATACCAGGATCCATGAATGGTGCACCGGTGAGGAAGAAATATTCGATATTGTGAGGCACTCGGGACCACAGCGGGTAGTTCAAGGCATTGATGGTCGAATTGAGAACGTACATGAAAGTAGGCACTCCTTCTTCAGTCAGCATTTTCACCATTTTGTCATTGGGGCTTCGGTACAAGGCATCCGACATGAACTGAAAACGTAAATATTATTAAATCATAAATTCAAACATTATAAATCTTTATTACATTGATATATTGTTCCCGAATGTGGGTCGTATTTCTAGGGTCGGGCCAGTAGGTGTACATGTACTTGATAGCGTTGAAGATTCCCTCAGGGTTCAGCGTGTAGTTGTACTTGTGTATATACTCCCTGATTTTGAGGTCGAAAAACGCCTGGGTGATCTCAAAGTTGGGTAAAAGGGTCTTGTTGTTAACTAAATTTAAAAAAACAAAGAGAGAACTTAAACTTCTTTAAATGTACACGTGTCAGGATTCGCAGGAGACTTACAAACAAGATACGCAGCTTCGTCCTTGGTGACCCCTGATAAGTAACGGAACTGCGAACTGTACTGCCGAGTGCGAACCAGCTCCTCAGGAACCTCGGGGAGGAAGGTCCAGTCTTTTTCCTCCCAGCCCTCGTACCAGTTGCTCGACGGCTTCCGAATCTCCCGGTCGACTGCAGGGACCCATGGCCAAAACCCCACGTCAGGCTATCAACAAAGAAAATTTAGATTTCACACTCAAAACTATGAAACAAGATGTAGTACGCTAAATTTGACGTTTCCCAGTTCTTCAAAACTTCGCGATCGCAGACAGTCGATTAACTTGTACGGCTTGTCTACCAAGCAGCCCAGGCGTTCACCGTACACACGACTCGTGTTCTGCAGCCGATAAAGATCCTGAACAGACGCCCAGTCCGCTAGCGCCGAACCACTCTGTTTAAACCATGTTTAAAATAATATATTATTGCTTTTAAGATTACTAATAATACTGGACAACACAAACCTGGGCAATAACTTGTCGAACCATGTGTTGGGTTTTAGGCGCTACAGCCAGGAGACCAGCAGCAGCAGCTCCAGAACCAGGACCGTAGACGGTAATGGAATCCTTGTTGCCGTTGAAGGCATAAATGTTATCGTAGACCCAAGTCAGCGCCATGGTCAAGTCCAGCATACCGTAATTGCCTGGTGAGTATTCGTCTCCCGTGCTCAGAAAACCTTTGATACGCAGATCCCATTATACACACGGCGACAAAGGAAAGAGTAGAGCAACATACCCAGAGCTCCGAGACGGTAATTAACGGTAACTACAACAACTTCCCCGACTGTGGCCAGCATGTGTCCTGGGAATGTGTTCGAGGCTCCCCGTTCGAAATCTCCCCCGTGGATGTAGAAAATTACCGGGTACTTTTCCGCTACAGCTCCGGTCTATCAATCAAACACAGGAGAACAGATTTAACATTAATTTTCCAAACAAAATAAAAACAACAGAGTTACTTATGCAACATACAGTCGTAAAATTACTTAGGAAACATGACATTTTATGAAAATTAAGTGTTTTAGCGAACTTACGGTGGGTGTGAAGACGTTGAGGTAGAGACAGTCTTCGTTCATGTACCGTATCCCTTTCGAGGCTCCCACGTACTGAACGGGCTGCGGACAAGCCGGCCCGAAATCGGTAGCGTCCCACAAGCTCCACGCTCTCTTAGGTCTCGGAGGCTATTTATTATGAACGATGAATGAAAATTTGTAATGAAATGTAAAAAATTAACATAAAGTTTATCTAGAGACACACAATAATACGATTCATAGTAGTATTATAGTTTGATACGACATTAATAGGTATTATCATGGCTGTTATACTTTGAATCTCCCTTCGGCAACAGGTGGCGTAGCGTACGGTATTCCTAAGAAAGTGCTGACGGTCCTCCATAATTTGCCAGCGTGATACACGCCGGGTCGATCGCCATAAGGAACTCCGGGACCGTCGAAGAGCTGCGTCAGAAAGCCGCGGATCCTTCCGTAAGGCGTCGTGACGAAAACGTCGCGATCATTGACGTTGGCCGCGTAGTCCGGTCGGCACTGACCCATCAGATCCGGCCGCCATTCATCGAAAGCTCCACAACCTAATTTTCATTAATATAAACTGTTACAGTAAACTAATAATTGATCAAATGAGTTCAGTTAACGATTAATCGACAGAATAAGAGGGAAATTTTTGTTCTCTCTAACCGGGTAATTTCGTTCTTGGTTGATTCTGTCCATAATTGGTGTTGGTCCCAGTGTTTGTATTAAGAGGAATCCTCCTGCTATTGAGATAGTAATTGCGTTCTCGCTCGTATTCTCTCTCTCTTTCTCGTTCGCGCTCCTTCTCGCGATCCCAGGATCCCGCGGCGCCGCGATCCCGGTCATAAGTTGAAGAGGAAGGACTCGAAGCTCCGTAATTGAGGTTAAGTCGGTCGAAACCGGGGTTGTTTTTCTCGTACAGCGGGTTGTAGCGCTCGTAGGTGGAGCTGTACCTCTCGTTGTTGTTGTTGCTGTTCCAATTGGAACTGTAAAAGCGGTCGCGATCCGGATCCGTCTGGTCGCGCAGTGGCGCTTTTTGTTCCCAGTAAATGGTATCGGGTGGTCGTTTGTCTCTCACGCTACCGCTACCACTACTGCTACCTACGAGAGTAGCGTTATATGCATAGAGTCCGTAGCGGTTGCGATCGTCGTACGGCGTGTTGCGATTCACGTTGTAGGTACCGAAGAGACGCGTTGGTTCTGTACTTTGCGACGCGTAGAGTTGGGCGTTGGCCCTTACGACGATAATGGCACACGAAACGTAAATAATACACAGCGATCGCATTTTACTCACATGGCTTTTTCCATCGAAATTTGACAAAAACCAAACAAAAACAACTTAACTGCGGAAGCGAAACGCGAGAAGACGAACGACGCTTGCGTTCTGGTCGCTAACTAAAAGAAGAAACACGCAGTCAACCGCTCGCGGCTATCTACCGTTGCCCAACGTCAGGTAACCCAAACCCGATTTCCTTTTTCCACCATGTCCCCTTTTCCCCTATCTTTATCATAGCGATTTTATCGTTTCCACGCTTTTCCTTCCTTTACCTGTACTTGCTTCCCTACCTGACCGCCAGATGTCCCCGAGGTTTAACGACATTGTCCTCACGCAATCGATACAATGTCTTGAATAAATTTCAACTGTAATGCTCCAACTGTCCACGTTTCTGATTCTTGATTCATGGAATGACTCTGAATGACGACTATTCACAATGGCTGGCCATTTTTTGGTTCCTTTCTTTACGCCCTTTGTTCCCTCCTTGAACAATATCTCATTACGCTAGCTCAGTAGAATGAAAGGGGGTGTAAGACAACAGAGTCAAGTGCAAAAGGGGTTTCCGCTGATCAGAAAGTTACAGTCAGCGTCTTTGTTGGAGCATAAGACAGGTCAGGAACTTGGAAAAGGCCAAACTTTATGTACAAACAACGACAAGCCTTATATATGTCGAGTACAACTGCACAAGACATTAGAACTCCTGTTTCTATGCTGGAAAAGTTTTACGTGCATCATTCAAGCTTAACAACAGAGTTACGAGCATAAGCTTTCATCTTTGGGTTTTGCTTGATTCTTACGTCCAGTCTTCAGGGACAACGTGTGATAGAATCCGACACGCCGCAGCGATTTGTGGTTGCTCCTTAGTTGCATTCACGCAACCTATACCTCCTTGGTTATGTTTTCGTTTCAGTCGGTGTGCAGTCCGTAGTCTTCAAAGAGACGTGCACGTTATAAGCGAGGTCTCAACCTTGCACAAAATTGATTGCTCAAGATCAGACTCCGTTACTGTAGTTTTGACACTTGCTAAACTAGATCCGAGAAGAAGTCTACTAGAAACTGTGAAAAAAAAATCTGGTTTCCTTTGTCGAAGCCATAATAGGTTATTGATTGCCAGGAGCCTGGTCCGTTCGACTGCCATTCCGACAACACACGTGACGTCACTGGTAAACCGTCTTCTAGAGAAAGTTACACAACACACAATGTCAGGAAGAGATAATCGTCACCATAGTTTCTGACGTGAGTAACCCTATTTTTCTCGTGAATCGAATCTTTATCGCCACAGCGTAATGACTGGCATTTATTACACAATCTCTACTTTTTTTTGTCTAGCTCGGGATGTGACGGTTACACATAAGGATTCTCCACTGAGTACATCTGGAGCTATACGGGTGGCGTCTGGTGTTTGGTCTTTCTTCTCTGTCGTTAATAAATCACCATCCCGGTGTTATTGAAAGGGTAACAAATTACAACGACCATATCACGTCATGGAGGCCACAGCTCAAGACAAAAAACACAGGTTCGTTATATATTTCGTGATTTATAGGGTTGAATGTTCATTTGATACAAACACTTTGTTGGACCACGTAGGGAGGAACTTCCGTCGCCAGCTTTTTCCCGTTCCGATGTGAGTTTATGGTCGGTATTGAAGCAGAGTATGGGCCAGGATTTGGCCAAAATGGCCATGCCCATAGTTTTCAACGAGCCACTATCCTTCCTGCAGAGATTGGCAGAGTACATGGAGTACGGGTACTTACTCAATACCGCGGCTCAGGCTGTCGATCCTCTCGATCGAATCAAAGTGAGTATAGATGGTATCAATCAATAAAGGAGACAAAAGTCACCTCTGCTGCATTTGCATGACAGTACGTGGCTGCCTTTGCCGTGAGCGGATTGTCATCGAACTGGGAGCGTCTGGGCAAGCCATTTAATCCCCTTCTTTACGAGACCTACGAACTGCAAAGACCCGATTTTAGGTATTGATTTTTCTTCTTTAATAAGATTTTTCCGCACTTTTAGGTGCAATGCAGTTTTGCTGGCCTTTTCTTTTCATCTTGTAATGTAAATGCTTCGTGATACATAACGTGTATGTGTTGGAACAGGATCCTGTGCGAGCAGGTGAGCCACCATCCACCGGGCTCAGCCTTCCACGCCGAATCGGACCATTTCAAGTTTCATGGCTCCATTTACCCGCGCATAAAACTCTGGGGCAAAAGTGTGGAGATCATACCGAAGGGAACGCTTACAGTTGAATTTCCCAAGTAATATATCCTTACGAATAATACAATCCAGCTAAAGCTAACATTTTGCTAATTACTGTCTCAACTCAGGTGGAATGAAGTGTATACGTGGACTAATGTCAACTGCTGCGTGCATAATATTATTGTGGGCAAACTGTGGATGGAACAGTACGGTACCATGGAAATTACCAACCACACCACAGGTTGTTCCGCTACCTTTAATTATCAAACTTTAAAGTTAATTACAAACAGGAACCAGCTATATGCTTTGGTTATGGTTTTAAATCAATATTGATTAATTTAAATTCGATATTGCTATAATTAAACTTAAATAAGTTAAATTAAAAAGTAATTAGCTGATTAAAAACATTGTAATTTTACATTTATGACATGCAGGACACAAATGCGTCTTGACGTTCAAGCCAGCGGGTTGGTTTTCCCGCGACTTGCACCGCATCGAGGGTTACGTCGCAGACAAGAAGTAACCGTGTTCACTCACACAATACCATAGTTAGTTTCTAATATTGTTTCCAAATCATTCAGCAAACAGAAGCATCTTTTCCTCTACGGTAAATGGACCGATGTCATCAAGTGCACCGATTATGCTTCCTACGAGAAGAGTAATGGCTTGATTTCTCGACAAGCGGGGTACGTATCACTTTACCACAAACTAAAATTTTTTAATACGATGTTATTAAACAGGAAAGAGGAATCATCTTCTCACACACCTCGTAAAATGTTGGCTAAGTTAAACAGCCTGACAATCGGCTCTTTCAGGCAGAGTGTCGATAACGTAAGAAGCAACGCTACTGTATGGAATGAAATTATATAATCAAGTTAGACGCATACCTCAGGTATCGAACGATAGTGATGATCAGCCACCACCAGATGTCCCAGAAGGTGACATTCCCAAATCGAGCTCAACGATATCCCTCGAACTTCCAAACTCCATCACGTTGTGGCAAGTGAGCCCGAGACCTCCCCGATCTGCTGAAGTAATACTAAGTCGTTAAAAACTTTTACACAGACTTAATAGTATTCTCTTTTTACAGTTTTACCATTTTACCTCATTCGCAATAAGTCTGAACGAGATCGATCCAGACCTCAGAAGTGTTCTCTGTCCGACCGACAGTCGTCTTCGTCCGGACATCCGACTTCTCGAGGAGGGTCAAGTTAACGAAGCATCCGACGAGAAGACTAGGCTTGAAGTAAAACAACGTGAAATAAGGAAGAACCGTAAAGCTAGCAAGGAAAAGGATCCAAAACCAAGGTAGCTTCATGTACCATACAAACTAGAATGTTTACCACGACTTCTTGTCGTTCCAAGCAGATGGTTTGAGCACATGATCAACCCGTACACCAAACAAGAAGACTGGGTCTACAAAGGTGGCTACTGGGATCGCAATTTTAAAAATATCCCGGACATTTATTAAGTTCTGCAAATAGATGAAAATATTAACGTGTTTAATTTTTTTTGTTTGTCAACAAAAATTCAAATAGTATAAAAGATTGTCACTAGATGGTAGTGCTTGAAACTTTCATGGCAATAAAGACGGTGTATCTCAAACACGGCTTCTTACGCTCTGGAGTTCATGAAATAAATGGAAATAAACATAACTGTTCAGTGTCTTGTATGTTTTTTTTTTATTGAATATCCCTTAATGAGGCTATATAGTAAACTTGAACAGATAAAAGTTTCTGGGAATAAACTATGAGTTATGACGTGAGATCAATACTTTCCATGGCTATCGTGAAAACTTCTGTACCAACTGTTGTTTGTATAAGAGATACACAAATATTGTTTTCCTTTTTTAAAAGTTTCAAAGATTATTGAATGTTATTCTGTTTGGTATTTTCGTTCAAGTTTCCAAAGGTTTCTTTAAAATCTTCACTAAATTTTTAGCTGTAATGACAAGCTTTCCAGTACTTGGTTTCTCGTTGCTGGAAACCTTGAAATTAATGAGAACCTTGAGTCGCAGTTTCATAATATTTTACAGCTGGAAATGAATTTCACATTGGCCTCTGGGGAACCAGACAAAATGCTTCATACAGCGCATACGAAGTGCCGCATTTACCATAAGCAGCACAAGTCTGTACTCTGTAACAAAATTGCTCGGAGAATATGTTTTGTGTGTGTGTGTAGGAAAAATAAAACACGACCTAACATATACGAACTTCGTAGTTTAGCTTGGCTATACGTCGTGACAATATTTATTGTGGGGGACGGAAAAAGTGCAACGTGTCTTTTCGAGTATACGTGTGACGTTCCTGTGACGTCGTAGACCAGTTGGAGCCAAAAAAAAAAGTCGAGATTCTTTGGCCCCAACACGTGCTGTGTGCAACTCTTAAAATAACGGCCGTGTTGATTTCCCCATGCAGAGCACAGCGTTGACTAAACTCGACTAGAGAGGGGCTCAGTGACTGGCTTCAGTCAGTTGTGTGCGACCGCTACTTTCAGAAGCTCCGGCTGATTTGCTTCCTCCCACAAAAGGGATTGTCCACTCGATTGTGATCAGTTGATTAGTGCAAAAAGAGGATGTCACTGGGGCGGCAGATTGTCAGACTGGGTCTTCGCGAAGTGCGTGTCTGCAACGACACGTTTGGTCTACAAAGGGCCACGTGGCGCAATTGCGCGCAGGCTTTGAATGGACACCAGCCAGTGTTGCGTGATACGAGAAGCTTCCATAATACCACGGTAACTCTTTCTTCATTATCGATATCCCACTTTAATATCTCGTCTTCTATTGCATCCAAGTATGGACTAGTGTCGCATTACCGAGGGCGACTGGTCGTTGAATCGTTTTACGAGCCGAGGCGACCCAGTGGTCGTAAATGCCTCTGGCGACTGAAAAGAAACTTTTCAAAAGATCGATGAATTCCATCGATGGCCGTGAAAGGCCGAAATGACTCAACATTTTTTTCTACCGACCCAACCTTCTGAATTTGAAATACTTTCCCGTATGTTTCTTAGTTATTGGTGGTTTTCACATATTCAGTTTCCACCGGAACCCAGAAATGAATATCTGGTTTATTCAGGTCGCCGCTTATCTTTCAGAGTTTAAAGATTTACTTCTGCAAGAGAAATCACAGATTAGTCCTTATCTGACAGCAAGAGATACGAGTGATTTATACTAAAGCATTTCTATTATAGCTGATCACCCAAATATACAGACGCAGCTGCTTAGTTTAAGGTCTTCAAAAATGTCTTGGGATAGTGCGATTTTATCAAAACTGCGGTTGTCGGATTCTAGAAAGGAGATCAGCATCAGAATACCGAGTATATACATCAAGAGGAGGTCCAAGGTTGCACTGACCTTTGGCCGGTCTCCAAGTTAGCCGGCTTAAGTTGGCTGCAATAATAATATTTATAATGAGTTTGGAAGACAAGAGGACACGGCGTTACAAATGTAAACGTAGCGTGGATGGAGCCAAAATTGTAATATGTGTTTATCTATTTTAGACCTGGAGGCAATCGCAAGCGACCAATGTTTTCAGCCCGCGGGAAGAGTTCTACGAGAACAAGTAAACTGACAAAACCTCAATCCTTTTAAATCTTAATTTAAAAACCATCACGTCCGCCTTGTAACTCTGTTTCAGAGAAAAGGAAACGACCAGAGGCAGCGTGGAAGACGTCATCTTTGACCTTTTCAAGCAGCCGGATAACCAAGTGATCCTCGTGGGAGATTTCCTCTCGGTAAATGTTCACAACATCATAAATCTAGAAGTAATTTCATTATTCAATTTTCTCAACTCTCAAGGCGCTGTGGTCGACCGGTCTGAGGCCGACCGATCCTCGGCTTAGCGAACTAATGAATAATTTACGCAAACTGCACTGCGAGCTCCAAAACGATGGCCACGGAGTTTTAGAGAGCATGAAACTTACCCGTGATCAGTTTAAAAAGTATTACATTCTCATTATAAAGAAATAGATTGGACGAAGACATTTGTTTGCAGGGCTGTCAACGAAAATATAGTCTTAGTATCGCGTGCCTTTCGCCATCAGTTCGTGATCCCCGAGTTTTCCGAGTTCACACAACTGATAGAGAAATTCTACTGGAACTGCAAGTCCATCAATACCGGCAAAGTAAATAATTCACTCCCGGCACTGACAAAACATCTCACGTAAGAAAGTAACATAATTCCCTTACCGCCAAGGTTGCCTCGTACATCCCGCAACTGGAACGCATGAATCCCAATTACTGGGGTGTTAGTCTCTGCACAATTGATGGTCAACGCTTTTCCGTCGGAGACGTCAAAGTCCCATTTACCGTGCAGTCATGCAGGTAATGTCACATTTTAGAGAGGGACTACGCAGACTGTTGACTCTTATTACAGTAAGCCTTTGACGTACGCAATTGCCTTGAACGAACTGGGCGCGGATGTGGTGCATCGCTACGTCGGTCAGGAGCCGAGTGGACGAATGTTCAACGAACTGATTCTCGACCATAACAGTAAGTCTGTTTCTGTGTAAACCACTTTTCCTAAGACTATAATCAGTACAAAGCTTTAACGGTAGTTGCAATTCAAAGTGTGTAAGGGTAAGTGTCCAAACCCCAGAGAAGGTGAACGTCTCTGTTTTGTCTTTTCATTGTTACGAAAAAAAAGAAAAGCCTCACAATCCGATGGTAAACGCGGGATCCTTAGCCAATCTGAGTCTGCTGCTCAATGTGTATGAACAGCAACTGAGTCTAGCTGAGAAATATGACTGGATTACCCACTACTTTAAGGTTTGGCCTTAGATCTTTATATCTGTGTCCTTAAGTAGTCTAAGTATGAAACGTTTCCAACCGACTAAACACAATCGAGTCAGTTTTGATAATTGTTGACAGAGAAGCCCCACAACCCACTGATCAATGCGGGTGCCATAGCGACGACGAGTCTGGTGCTCACCTTAGCCCATCGCCACATGCCGCTCTCTGAAAAATTTGAATATTTCAAAGATATGTTCAAGGTAACGGAACTTGGGAATCATTTTTCTATTAAACAAACAACATCAGCTACCTTCATTCGTGAATCGTATGGGTGAAGATGTCGGTCGCTTTGGCATCTTCCTTAATCGAGACCCCACTAACCGAAACCATTGATGAAATAATTCGATATCAGCCACCATTCCCTTCAGATTTCTTAATGCGGTTTCGTTGGATTTACAGCGACTGAGTGGAGGTGAATATGTCGGATTCAACAACGCCGTCTTTCTGTCGGAGAGAGAGAACGCGGACCGGAATTTTGCCCTGGCCTTCTACATGAGAGAAAACAAATGTTTTCCGGAGAAAATCAACTTAAGAGAATGCCTCGATTTCTACTTCCAGGTATCCACTGAATTCAGTTCTCAAGACTTGGTGAATATTCGGAGTATGTAGATCCTACTGCTACGAAATTTTAAGTTACACTGTTGACGAGATCCTTGAAAGTGCAGCAGAGCGTGTTTTACTTACAAGTCTACTGAACATTAATAATCTCTCTTGGTACAGTGCTGTTCTATGGAAGTAGACTGCGATAGCTTAGCCGTTATCGCGGCAACTTTGGCAAACGGTGGGATCTGTCCAACGACGGGCGAGCAAGTTCTGAAGCCCGACTCGGTTCGGGATGTCTTATCATTAATGCACTCTTGCGGAATGTACGATTATTCCGGTCAGTTCGCTTTTACGGTAATGATAACTCAACCTTAAATACAATGATTCCATCAACTATCAGTAAATCTGCTGTGCAGGTTGGATTACCCGCCAAATCAGGGGTTTGTGGTGGTTTACTTGTAGTAGTTCCCAATGTACTGGGTATCGCCCTCTGGTCGCCGCCTCTGGATCAATCAGGGAACTCTGTGCGGGGCATCGAGTTCTGTAAAGTAAGATCTCTCTGCTTGTTTTTGTCTGGTTACAAAATATAAGTAACATTGTTCTCTGCAGCAACTAGTATCAGTCTTCAACTTCCATCGCTATGATAATTTGAAGCATGCCTCTAACAAGAAAGATCCTCGTCGACACAAATACGAGACGAAAGGTCTAAGCATCGTCAGTCTTTTGTTTTCGGCAGCTGCGGGAGACGTTACAGCAATGCGTAGGTTCGTACACGCGAGTTTGATTTTTCTTCTACCTCCGTTGTGCGGAGAAAGCAATTAAGGTGCAATTATCCTTTCAACAGGTTCAAACTGTCTGGAGTGAATATGGCAGAGACCGACTATGACGACCGAACTGCGCTGCACTTGGCAGCAGCCGAAGGCCATTACGAATGTGTCGAGTTTCTTCTGAAGCACTGCAAGGTTCCGCCGAATCCTATTGATAGGTATCTTATTCAGTGAATCCCTCATCTACGCCTCTTTTGTGCGCTTACTGAATACAACTATAACTTGCAGATGGGGGCAAAGCCCGAAGGATGACGCTCTCCGTTTTGGGCACACACAAGTTGCCGAGCTGATTCAGTCGTACATGGACCAGACTGCAGGCGAACCTACAGCTTAACTATTTATCCCCTTTATGCCTTGTATTAAGCCATTCTAGATAATAGAATTTCAAACTCTGTGAAGTTGATCATACGATTTTTTTTTATATTTTTGTAACGGCGTTTAGAATAGTGTATGATGATGACGTACTTTGAATAAATGACCGGAAAGATCTGTGTTGTATGCCTTGTATTATTTAACTTATTTTCTGCCAGAAATGTGACGTTTTCGGTTGACCGGCTCATGCAGTTACCGAAGAAAAGAACCAATGACACGTTGAATATATACACATGCTTAGCGGGGCAAGTTACATTGAAGAGATCAAGTCCTGTAATACCTATAAGAGAAATGTAAACATCGAAAGCTGACACAAGTATATAGGATTTCCTTCAGAAAAGCAAATAAATGTGGAAGGAACATCCATCCTTATTCGCGCTTCATGCTGAACGCCCGTCCGGTTAGGCGTTTCTCGTTAGCTGTATGCTGCACGTATTCCCGAACCAGATCCATAGCTACGGGACCAATACACACCAGTGGATCCCGGAAATAACTGCAAGCCTGCGAAGTTGTACAAGTAAGAAACACTGACGACTCGTCCTCCCAAAAAAAAATAAACGAAACGAATATTGGGTATCGACCAAACCGATACAAGTTTGTTGATACGTGACAACTTCTATTTCGTGACTACACGCCACTCTCCTAATAACTCGTAGCTAATTAATCCCTTAGTTCTCATCGAGTGTGTCTTCCAAAGTTTGTTTTACTCAGACATTTAAGACCGACCCGGGGGTACCGCAATGTACATAATAATGGAAAAAACCAAACGAACTTTTCATACTTTGAACCATGTGCATTATGCTGTTCTACTGAAGTGATATTTAACCTTAGATGGCCCACGTTCAAGCACCCGACACAGTCAATAACAGAGCAAGCATTAACTTTCAAGCCCCCGCACAAGGTTTCTAAACCCAGCAACAGTGCATTTCACGTTTTTTCGCTTGACCATTGTTAATAAGAAATGCAGCTTTCCGTCCAACTTGGAATCATGGCATCCCCTGTGCAATATAAACCGAAATAGCCATGATTTTCTACAAGTTGAAAGTACTTTGGTGGACGAGTTTCATTTATAATTCACAATAGCAACTCATCCTGACATTTTATAATGGCATTCTCATTCATTCTGCGTACGAAAGTGGATTTCGACTTTTTCCGCTTTGTTTCTGCGGTCAATTTGCATTTAGATGCGATGAATTAAAGATTCAAAACCCCAAGAGAGAGGTTCTAGCTGTTCTTTTTCGATTCAGATCTCTGAAATTTAAGTAGAAAGACAGCTGAATAATTGCCGAATATACGATCCTTGCATAATGGATTGGTTCAATCTTGTAGCTTCATTTCGTTTGAAAAGGGGTTTACCTTGCGAGGAGCTTGACGATGTCTCCGTAGGAGTTGGCAGCACAGTCCTTTACTAATGTCACACTCGCTACTGATACCGCACTCTTCATCTGTTAAGCACAAAAAGTTTACGGTTATAGAAGTAGAAAAGTAATATTATCCCGCTTACTGTATTGCTTCTTCTTCTCCCCTGGGTTTTGGCAAGTTTTCATTCCTTCTGACACAGCGCAGATGAGACCCGAGTCGCAGTCCGAGTTGCGGCGGCAGACCGATCCTTCCTTGTGTCCGTGCGACTGCAAGCAGGTTCCAACAGTTGCTAAACGAAAAACGTATCTTTATATTCTAAGTCGTTTGTCCGAGTCAGTTCTTGGGAAAAAGTTTTCAGCGAACAGTAAGAGTAAATAGAATGGACGCAATAGTAATCAGAAGCTTACGCCCATCCAGATCGACGCAGACGGTTCCCGAACAACAGTGCTCGTTAGCGGAGCAACTCCGACCGACGCACGAGTAACTCAGGTCAGGCAATTCCTCACTCTCTTCGCTCTCCAACAGAGAATTGTCTAAATTACCCGACGACGGCAGCAAATAGCCCTACAACCCCAACGAAATAGACCAGGAAATATTACACTAAATCTTGATTTCTTTACCATGCTACGTTTTACTGCTCTATTATGATAATGAAACGAAACTAAATGATTATTAATAAAAGGACGTATGGTACCTGAAACCCTTGGTGCCGGTAGTTGCCAAAAGATCCATAACCCAAATTAGACAGGAGTTCAGGACTGAAGCGGTTAAAGCGTCCCACCCAACCTTGGGCTGTTTGAATCAGGAGAGCCGTTGAGAACACAAGGATCAGGACAGTCTTCATTGTTGGTTGGCGGTAGTTCAACTGGTTTAGTGTTGCTGGAGTAGACGTACGACTAGAAATGGCGCACCTTGAAGGTGGTAGGCTACTCTTAGAAGACCCAGGTTGCGACCTGCCCACTGGCACCCGCTACAACCAATGGAAAGCAAATTCACCATTTCACGCCCACGTTTATATAAAACACAATTTACAAAATTACCGTGGGGCACCGTATTTGCCAACGTCGTTCTCCTAGTCAAATATTCAATAGTGTATATATTACGCTTAACATCATAGTGGCTTCTTCCCGGGGAATGTTGTAAAAAGTTACTTCTGTTTTCCTTATGGCTTCCTATTAAAGGCAAGCGAGTTCGGCATTTTTGGTGCTCCATTAGAGCTTGTGCTTGAAAGCTTATTGACTTTTGGAAAAAAGCACACAACTTCGTTTACATATCTGATTTTCCCATAGGCTCTCAGGGCAAAAGATTCTCAACAAACTTCAATCACGCTACTTCCCCCCGTCTGCTCTGTTAACTCGCAAATCCCCCCGGTTAATTAGAAGCTTGTCAAACTAATATCTTAATTAAGGCGTAAGAAAAAAGCATAGTAAAAAACTGTGTACATTGTGTGCTTTCAACGAAGAGATTATATTTCAAATCCATAAAGAAAGATCGGGTGTCCTTTATGTGTATTAAACATGATGTAACGCCCAGGACCAACAAAGTTAATGTTATAGTGTTGCAGCACGACATACAGGCACAACTTTTCCCCCCTCTTGATGCAATTTTCATTTCACTGTATACGCAGCTACACTATATGAAACACAACATGTTTATGTGTATGCATATATCCGGCTTAATGCATTTGCGTATTATGTCAACCGAGTTACCTAAGCGACTAATGGACATTTGGGACTGGGAATAACCAAACATTGGCATTTGTAGACGGGTTACCCAGTATCCTTAACTCCCATTGTGTACTTTGTTTCTAGCACAAGACATCTATCTTCCGAGTTGTGGCTTGAAAACTGTCGAAACCAACTTTGCTTTTAACCTTTCACTGACCAGTTCTGGAACCAGATGGAGAGGGAAATCTTCAAATGAAAACAGATGATAATTCGGTTATAAGATTCAGGCGGAAAGAGTGACGTCAAGGGAAGCGAAAAGTCTATCACATCTCGTTCTAAGCTAAACAGATATATCCTTCTCTCTTCCGACTGTCAGAAACACGTGAAAGTCATCACAGACGTTTAACGATCAATCCAAATCAACAGTATGGAAACAAAAGAGGGCTTTTCAGAAGACATTATTATTCCGCTCTATGATCTCAGACATTGAACACGCAATTATTTTATGCAGAAATGAGGCAGACCAAGATGCGGACGTCTCGTGACCTCGTAAAAATGACGGTGCCTTTTGGGGTGCCTTTTTGGTGATCTTGAATTTAGGTAATCTGGAGGTAACCTTAAAATTAGGGCACTTCACCGCGATACAGAAAACTGTGAAAGGGCACTGCAAAAAGGAACTGCGAAGCAAAGGAAAGATACTGTAATGGTGTCTTTTTACAGTGTTTTTTTACGGTATAAAACACTGTCGCTCGGACTCATTTTTAACGTGAGTTGTAACCGCGGAAGATGGATCTGAAAATCGGAATGAAAAGGAAATCGGCAACGAGCTGAAGAAAAACTTGTCGACTAGCACAACTTTTAATGAGCTGAGAGCTCGGAAGTTTCCTGTCAGCAAAAGAACAAAAAAGTTTCAAAGCAGAAAAACTTTTTCGCACTAAATGTAAACGTCGAGATAATGAACGGTGGAACTTTCTTTTCTTCCAGTTTCTCGGGAAGTATCTCAACTTGTAAGGATTCCCAGAGAAAGTCTTAAATTTTCAATGAAGGAATTTTAAGGCCAAGATAAGAAATGAAATCAAATTGTATTAGTCGGTAAACGAAGTTGTTAAATTTTGATCAAGCTAGACTGTCCAATGAAAGATTGGGAGAAGATCGTTCAGCGCCATCTAGTGGAAAATAATTGAACTACGTAATGATCTATCGATTTTTACAATATTAGATTATTATTAAAAAATTTACTAATTATGGTGCACGGTACAAGGTAATTAATTAAAAAAATGTTGCTTGACTGTGTACTTTTGAAATACTTACAAATATTTCATTTAAGTTTCGTTCTCTATTCAGTACAATAAAAAGCGCGGGAATCTTTGAAATCGATTACCGATAAAGCAGAGAAAATCTGTAACACAATTAAAGTGCCTGTATAAATCAAATGAAAAAAATATATTACATGTTTTAGTATCGACATCAAGTTTTTTAACTAAAACAAATTAATTCTGCAAATTTACAGTTGCAATGTCGGCGCGCGAAAACATTTAAATTAAATCCATAAGAACTATTAAATTTTTATTGTAAATGATTTTTGAACTTTAATGAATGAAAGATATAATAGAAAAAAAATAATAATTAAAACTTAATAGTAGAAGAGATTTTGATTTGACTAGCACTAAGGTCTTCCACGTGGCGCTGGGGTTATGATTTGACTGCGGTAGTGTGGAAGGAGGGCGGTGCTTGCGGGGACCTTGTGAACAGGTCGGCTTATTCCGCCATCTTGTCTTGTGCTCTTGAAGTGACGCAGTGTTGGACACAAAATCGACAAATTATCGCTTACAGCCACGTGCTGTGTCTCTTTGCTCATCATGGCTTCGTGTTAAACAAGATGGAGTGTTGATTGGAACTATTGGGAGACGACGAAGTCGACGGGGCCGCTGACAATTGCTCGGCATTTGTTTGCAAGTGATTGAAGTGCGCAGTTGGGAAGAAAGGGAAGAGGGCAGCCATGAGCAAGCTCTCGTTCCGAGCGCGGGCCTTGGACGCCGCCAAGCCCATGGCCGTCTACATGGCCCGCGAATTGCCCGATCTGCCCGAGATGACCGTCATTAATCGGGCCGTCCCGCAAATGCCTACCGGAATGGAAAAAGAAGAAGAAACGGTAAGATTCGCTCAATCAAAGATGGCGGAAGCCTTTGACTCTTCACACCGCCATCTTGAATGCCAACCACCCCCTTTGGCGCCAAAATTTGAATTCGGTGACACCTCCCGCCCCAAGCCAACGTCAAATGTCCCCACTCGCAATCAATATGAATGTCACTTCACAGACTTGTCATCCTTCTGTTTTCAACCATGGAACTATCACTCATTCACTTAGTTCACTTGCTTTTTCCCAGATATTTATTTATATACATTATAAGTTTAATCTATTGTGACATTATGTGGCACTTGGGTAATGTCCAACAATGCGTTGACGGGAGTAAACAAATCACTGAACTTGATTTTTGAATGGATAGGAACACCACCTTCAGCGGGCAATCGTTGCAGGATTGATAATCCCAACGCCTGAAGTCTTTGAGCTTGAGAGTGTGGAGTTTCTAAATCGATGCTATCCTGCCGACACTAAAATGCCCAGGCAGCTGATCCATATGCAACGTACTGTCTCCCACAACTTCACATTCGAAGCTCAGATATTTCATGGATTTCTTTCTCCTTTCTTTTTCCAGCGTTCGCCATGGAGCAGGACGTCCCAGAGTACGATATTGACTCCGAGGACGAGAACTGGCTCAACTTGCAGGGTCAGAAGCTCGACTTGACACCAGTCCAGGTTGGAAGCAGCCTTTTCCTAACTTTTTTCACACTCTTAACCCTTTTCTTGGCAAATCAATCAAGTTTGAGGAAATGATGGAGCGGCTGGAGAAGAGCAGTGGGCAGACGGTCATCACTCTCAATGAAGCCAAGGCCCTCCTCAAGCAGGACGATGATCTCATTATTGCAGTCTACGATTACTGGTTAAACAAACGATTAAGACTGGTATTACTTTCTTATTAATGTTCATTTCATTCAAGCTTCAATTCATTTTTTATAATAGCAACATCCACTGATTCCCCAGCTGAAAACGGACAAGTTCGGGGGCCCAGCCTCGAGTACCAACCCGTATATCGCATTCAGACGGCGGACAGAAAAGATGCAGACTCGCAAACATCGCAAGAACGATGAAGCGTCCTACGAGAAAATGCTCAAACTGAAACGAGACCTGAGTCGTGCACTAACACTCCTCGAAATGGTCAAAAAGAGGTAAATATTTATATGTGTTTAATTACAAACTATTTTAGATAGTAATCGCATTATGAAGTAATTCGTTTGAGATTAATTGGTTCCTTTCCGTTCAGTAATTATATTCTCGGTTACATTATCAATTATGTACATATAATTTATATTGAGCAATAAGTTCAAAAATAAACTCCATTTTTCCCTTTCTGTTCAACAGGGAGAAGTTAAAACGCGAGCTGTTGAGTTTCGGCATCAACGTGTTTGAGAGGCGGTACCAGTTGTCTGACTTCAGTGGGCAGATCATGTCTGAAGTCTCTGCCTCAGTCCGCCAGCAGCCCAGACCGCCCTTCTCGCCGTTGACGCTGAGTCAGGCCGCCAACGTCTGGCCAGGGACCTCGGCCGCCATTTCCGGGAACCAGATCGGCTCCCTTCCCGATCGCCAGACGGCGGCGAAGGAGGAAATCCGCAAGGATCGCAGACCCTATCGAAAGCGGCGGCACAAAGTGTCCGTCTCAAGCGGAGCGGCTCCAGCGCCCGTACGAAGCATTCCGCAGGTCTCGGCTGCAGCCGCCCTGGCCTCTCGCAGTATGACCGGCTACAGTGATGCCGCTTCGGGGACTTCCGACGAAGAGACTCCCGCGGGACCCACGGTTTCGGTCAGCGATGTTGAGGAGGACTCAGACTCGGAGAAACAACCCTACGTTTTCCGGAGATTGGCAAACTGTTCATACTACGCCGTAATGATTTTCTTTACACTATGAAGTTAATGCAGAAGAGTGAAATTTTTGTTTTGATTCAGCCGAAGGAAATTGCAGACCCCTGGCCCTGGGTCTCGGCAGAGGCCGGCGGCAAAGGGGACCCGAGGTTTCGTTACAGCCTCGCTTCTGTCCGCCATCCGAAGCAGCACTGTCTGGGATTTGTCCGGAGAAGAGTAGGCCGTGGCGGAAGGTGTGAAAATTATCTCTAAACGGCATAATCTAGACATTGAATATCTTATCTATATCGTTTAAGTATCGTTAGCTGTATGGTCTATTCCTAAATTTCTACTACTAGATTCCTACTACTGCTACTACATTTTAATACTTAGTTCTAGATACTCTGTTACTACTACTAGATTCCTACTATATTCTGTTTGGTTAAATCGATATGGCTTGTTCGGTTCCTACATTTTTTGGAAGTTTTCGTATCATTTACATAGTTCAGTGTAACTGTTATGAATTATTAGTTCAGAAATGACGAATTTTTTTGTGTGTGCAGGGTTATACTAGACCGCGCCGCGACTTCAGTGGACGGAGCCTGGAGCTGTCTGGACCCGGACCCGCACCGCAGACACCTTAGGCGGTTACATCCCGACTTCGAGGCCGAAGTGCGACAACACTGGCCGCACTTTTGTCCCAAGGCCGAGGACGAGGCGACGAGCGACGGAGAGCAGACGGAAAACGAGGCGGCGGAAGAGAACCACATCCTGCCGTCGTCTGTCAGCATCGGCGTCGAAGGCGACGAGTCGAGTTACGTCGATTTCCAGGTCCCTCCGCTCGACGACACGGAAGACTACTACAGCGACATTCTGGGCAGCTCCGCGTTCCGGTTACCCCTGTCTTCGTGGTCTACCAACACGGACGATGACTGGCTTACGCCTGCTGCTGACGATAGCGTCGACAACCAGAAAGAAACGACGCCAATGAACGGTGTTGCTTCCAACTCGCTGGAACAGGCCGCCGCCAGCTCCCCCGTCTGGGTGGCACCAAAAAGCGGAGCCCTTCCCAGCAGTCACAGGTATAATTGTCACTTGTAATGATCAGCTAATTAATCAAATGCTAATTATCCGATGGTTTTGATAGTATCGTGAGTCCATGCCCGGCCGAGAAGGTCAACGAAGATGACTCTGGGGACGTGAAGCAGCAGCAGACGGTTGTCGATTTCCTCCTCCTCGACGGAACCTTTGCCATGGAAGTTTCGTGAGAAACGAAATCTTTTTACAAGAAAAAGGAAAAAACAATTGGCGAGTCAGGAGCGCGCCTCTTTTGCTCAGGGAAGAGTTTCTTTGATTCAACAAACAAACCAGCAACAGGAGATGGCGAAAACTATCGGTCGAACAAACGAGAGGAAGGCTCGGCAGTTCGAGTAGGCATAAAAACAGCAGACAAAGTATTCTCTATGAGAGTTTCTTAATAATTGCGAATTGGTGTACATGCTTCGTCCTGTGTCATTTCTTCTTTATATTAAGTATTGTTTTCCCTATTTTTGGGGGGTTGATGGAAATAACGACCACAGTTGCTCCTTCCCGATATTTTGTGGAGGGTCTTGACTTGTTTGATTTATCCGCCAACACTGTCCGCTGATCGTTTGGTTCAAAGCTACTGCTCTCCCGTAGTGCATTGTACTTGGGTGTGATAATTCCGTTCAAAGAAAACCGACAAAAAAACGAGATGAGGGTGAAATATCTTAAATGAATTTGTCCTCATTTGGTCAGGGGACTTGCTGCTGACTTTATTCTTGATGTGAATTTAAGTTGATTTGTAAATACCTGTAAATGTATAGTCGCGCTAAACATTTTTTTCCTCTCTTGACGTTTGTCCGCAGTGTGTTTATTTCTTTTTAAATCGGAAATGTCCGTTTTTTTTTGCCCGTCTTTTTTTCTGTCGTGTGGTCACCCACTAGCGCGAAATGGTGGAGTAACAATTAACTGTAATGATTAAAATATAAAGCAAAATCGCCGTTTTCTACGAACCGTTTCCATTTTCTTCTCGTCTACAACTTACTTCCGTATAAGTTAAACGTATTGACTATTTGTTATGTTTTTCACTTCGAATATTTGCCGCCAGATAGCTGCCAGCTTTCCTAAATGGGAGGCTCGTAGTGGCAAAACAACTTGAAACTTGATAATATTTGAGTTGGAAATTATGACGTGGCCTTCGGAGCATGGAGTCAAAACCAGAAATGGTGACAGTTTGTGCTGCTGTGAATATATTGACAAAGACGGGGAGCGAAATCACGTAGTGCAGTGTCTGTGTAACTGCAAAGCTGTCGATGAAGTTGTGGAAAGGTGTTACATTACGTATGTAAGCAAAATTGTGACCCTAAAATACATTTTTACATTACTTACAGATTAATAACATGCAAACAAGTTCCGAGCAGTCTGCGCAGAGAACTTGCTGAAGTCGTTGAAGACAGGATGCGCTTTCCCTGGCCGGGAGGAGCCTGCAAAATTCCCATGCGAATTTTTGGATCCTTCGTTTTGCTTCCCGCCTCGCTGACTGTAATAGCGACGTGCCATTTGTCATTTTCTATTGTCGTTTTCTCTTTATACGCCCTCCTTGTGTGGAAACTGCTGAAAACGACAGAGGATTTTGCCGTACTTCCAAGTTTACTTCTGTCATCTCTATTGTTTGTAGTTATCGTTTTCCAAATAGTCGTTGTCCCCTACTTAGAAATTCTCGCCTTAGAAAATTTTATCGAAAATTTGCTGATTTTCTTAGGAGTTGTTCTTCTCCTTTTTGCCAGAATGAAACCCTCGAGTGGGGATGATTCATTTCACTATTCGAAATGGTAAATTCAGTACTTAACCCCTTAAATTATTCACTTTTATTACAAAATTTGCTACAGGATTTGTTACAGAGTTACAAATTATAATTACTGGACTGCCACTTCTGGATTCTTGTCACTGGGAGCAGCTTTTTCCTACACGGCTCATTTAACGCTAACGACGATTTGCCATCCCGGTATCTACACTGGAGTTCCGTTTCTCGTTCCCGACGACTGCTCGGATGTTTACGAAGACTTCTAGTAAAAGCTTATTTTGAATTTGATCAAAAATTTGTTCTTATTGATGAGACATTTGTTGTAGTGCTGCCCTGGCTTTTGTCTGTGCGATACACAGCATTCTTTGCGGGACCTTCATGTTTTACGAAAGTGTTCGAGTGGCAACTTCTTCGAGGAAACGTTCATCGAGTCAAAATTGTATCTTGGAAATGTGATTCAATTTTGTTCTTTAAATTTGTTGTTTATTTATTAATAAATTTTTCCTGAATGTGAGCTATTTTATTTGAAAAAAATGAAACGATTTAGTCCGTCTCGTAAGTAATCGATCTTACCGTGCAATCATATATCGATTATTACGGTATTGTTGTTCAATGGCCCCGGTTTTCAGGGAAATTCCCTTAAAAAGGGAAAATGGGTCTGAAGAGGGAAAAAAGGGAAAAGAGAAAAGGGAAGTTAGAAATGAAGGTTTATGTTTAGGCACGGAGGGGAAGCGAGGGGAAAATAAAGGAAAAGCAAATCTAGAAGTATTTCTCTATATTTGACGCAAGGGCAAAAGGGGAAACAGAACCCCCTCTGGAAAAAGGAAAAGGAAAACTTAAACACTGTTGTTATTCCCCAACCCGCGTGTTTATTTCGCATAGCCGCTTAAAATTTCGTGTAACTTTAAAGGAAAAATTAGAAATGGCTGGCATGGAGTTGTTATCCGACCAGGGACTGAGGGTTGACGGTCGCAGGCCGAACGAGCTCAGACGTATCAAGTGCTCGCTCAGCGTTTTCAGTCAAGCCAGCGGCTCAGCCTATCTCGAACAAGGCAATACTAAAGTCCTGGCTGCGGTTTATGGTCCCCATGAAGTAACTGTTCATAATTCTCAATGAATATTACAGAATGAATAATGTTTGAACAAATTCTAGATCCGAGGAAGCAAGT
The DNA here is from genome assembly GCA_002872375.1 of Eulimnadia texana. Lineage (NCBI taxonomy): Eukaryota > Metazoa > Arthropoda > Branchiopoda > Diplostraca > Limnadiidae > Eulimnadia > Eulimnadia texana. The sequence continues at coordinate 19,528,151 of NKDA01000001.1, forward strand.
CGAAAACCCTCCACGATCAGGTGCTGATCAACTGCCAGTACAGCATGGCGACTTTCAGCACAGCTGAACGCAAGCAACGGCCCAGGGGAGATCGGAAAAGTCAGGAAATGTCGAATCATTTGGCTCAGACATTTCAGGCCGTCATTCGAACCGAGCTGTACCCGCGATCCCAGATAGACATTTTTGTAGAAGTCCTGCAGTCGGACGGCGGCAACTATTCTGCTTGTGTCAATGCAGCAACACTCGCGTTAATAGATGCCGGAATTCCGTTAAAAGATGCCGTCGCCTCCTGCACTGCTTCCCTAGTTAACAGTGTCCCCTTTGTCGATGTCAGCCATTTTGAACAGACCAGCGGCAGCCCAGAACTCGTAGTTTCCGTTCTTCCGCATTCGGGAGAGGTAGAAAGAACATAACGTTTTTTTTTTGACACATCAAAACACTTGAAAACTATTTGCAGATTGTCTACATGTCTCTGACACAGCGTTTTCATGTGGACCACTTAAGCAAAGTGATGGACACAGCCATCAAAGGTTGCAAAGACGTTGCCGCAGTTTTGGATCAGACTGTCCGAGCGCATGTCATCAAACTGGGGGCCACAATAAACAGTTCCTCATAACGGGAACAGATTCCACCCATTTCTTTTACTCGATTAATTAAATTTTTGCCACTATGAACTTAAAAGAAACAACACTCGTATACAAAAAAACTACACGTCAGTTTATTCAAACGAAACCCTCATTCATAATGAATAAGAAAAAATTACTTCGAACGATTTGTCACGAAGGCAAGGTAAGTGTTCCAGAAGATTGCGACTACTTGCACCAGCAGAACTCTGTACTGGAGAGGCACAAAATAGAAATTGAACACTTGGATCGCGGGCCACACTTTCCAGTTGGTTGTGATGATTTCCCAGTAGTCTCGGTTCATTCGCTCCTTAATCTGGTCCATTCCTTCTCCGTTGAGCACACCCATCGTGCTGATAAAAACGACCAGAAAACTCGGAGCGAAAATCAGTTGATCGGCTGCAACTTTCTGCAATGCGGCTGCGGCTCCAGTTGCCTTAACATATCGGTCTAGCACTCCGTACCAGACTCGCAGAACAGGGCCCTGGTTCAAAAGAAACAGCCCAAGAAGAATTGCGAATGACAATACATGAAGTGTAAATGACAAAATACCGCCATGAAGAGCCCGAAGCTGGCGAACTTCATTGTTCGGATGATGTCGTACGTTTTTAGTTCCCGTTTCTCAACGACTAACTGCGATATGCCATCTCCGGCAGCCATAAGTAGAGCTACGTGAAAACAAATGCAAAAATCGTCAGGTTAAATAATGACAAACTAAGCTAGGATTAATATTAATACCGGTTTGAATGGCCTGTGTTTTGATTGGGTGACGATCTAAAAATGTCTGGTACGCTTTAAAAAGCCTTGAGCTGGACATTTTCGGTTTTGTTTAAGGTTTACTAAATCAAGTGCGAAGAAGAATTTGAACCCTTTTACATAAAAACACGTGTGTGCGAAAGATGCCACAAACATTTGAAATACGTTTCTTTTGTTGGCCATCTTGCGGTAGAACCAGAACCACACACATGGATCAATACTGGAAACAGATTAATTCAATTACGTTCGAATACAATTTTTAAAAAATTTCACACTTGTGTGCTCTTCCTGGTAAAGCAAAGAGTTGAGCGTTTTACTTGTTTGATTATTGAGAAGTTGTACGGAAATACAGGTGCTCGTCGAAAGGGTTTAATTTTGTGGATAGCCATCGATTGGCCGAACCGAGATGATCATAATGGAGCCCAATTTTGTTGTAACAGCTAGAGTGGTTCCCAGAAAAAAAGTGTAAAATATGTATGGTATATGCGAGGTTGCCTTCGTAAACTGAATTGCAGTTTCCTCTGGAATTGAAACAGTTAATCATACTAGGTTTTTATAGTATAACAGTTCCGTGGAGAATAACGCGTAGAGCCGTTCATTTACATCTAAAAATGCAGCATTTAATGCAAGCCGCACATAACCAGAGATTAAAGTTTCCTTTATAATATTCAGTAACGCTTGGATAGTTCCTTAGAAAAGACCTCTTTTCTCTCAAGAGCGTGAGTGTCATTAGCAGTTTTTTTTTTCAATCTCTGCCAATGTCTCTTTTTCCCAACTTGTGCCGGCAGCAAAATATATCGTCAAGATCCAAAAGTAACCGTTTATTTTTCTTATCTCGTTTTCTCTCTTCGTTGGAATTATCATTGAATAACAAACTGATTGGTGCTTTTTTCTTCTCGAGTTGCTTACACAAATGAGCGGCTCGTAGAGAGGATAATTCAAGCGTGACACAGATAAGTCAATTATCCATGGTGTATGTATTTACAAAGAGAACTGCCGGGAAGGGGGAAAAAATTATTCACTTGGGATATCTTAACGTACTGGCCTGAGAGAAAGGGGCGAGACTTGCTTAAATAATAAAAACTCGAACTGATAGGCGCCTCTGGGTGTAATAGAGCAACAATTTATGAAGACGTGCTGTATTTATAAAGATTTATGGCCAGATTATGCTGATCTTAAAGAAAATTAAATAGATACAAAATAACTTGATCATTTGAGTAGTGCGAGGAAACTTCCCAGGACCCCCCGGTAGAGGCAAGGCGCATGTGCTGAACACTTGCTTTATATGACCTTAACTTGAACAGAACCTTGCTAGTAAATTTTCTGCAGCGTAACAGAATTGATATAAAAACAGCCTAGCCTGATATAACAAAACCCGGTTACCAGTAAACTAGGATCAAGCAAGCACTGCCACGTATTTCTGGGACTGGTTTTTGCTCTGCAGATGATAAGAGTACAAACGATATGATGATGGTGTCTTGGATTCTGCTCTATCTGCACGTGATCTTAGCTTTGCCCGAGGTGCTCGCCAGCTACGAGGAAGACTCGGATCGTCCCGGTAAGATTTAATCCAGACTGGCCACACTCCGTTTACGCGACATTGATTGCGCTTTATTCGTAATTAGACGCATAATCCGTCTTTATAGTGCAAAGGTCATGATAGAGTCCCCCTTTCGTCTTAAGACTTAGAGAATTAGGAGATACTCGACTACAAGAAACGACTACTGATAAGAATCGTATGAAAGTTTACGAGCATTAGTTTCTATTTTCTGTACTTTCGGATACTAGCGAGCTATGTAGACTGTCAAATGGACCATAATGAATTACTCTGGCTAAACTTGATAGTTTTAAACGAATTGCGAAATCGTTTGTTTTGCCAACTGGAGGAGTCACGCCAGTTCCACATTGGAGGCATCCTCCCCGCTCCAAAAAAAAAAAAATGAAAATACTTACAGGAAAACAGTTTTCACTTCGCAATCTCACATTATGAGTGCAACATAGCACTTCAGTTCGATTTCGTGAAAGATTCAGTTGAAGTGATTGCAGACATGCCTAATTTTCATAGTGTAATACTGTCAATGCGTTGTATTGATGACACAGGTACTGGTAACTCTGCGCATCGTGTGCGTTTGTTCTCTTTTGTTCGCAAAGAACTGAGCATTGTGCATTTGTTTTTCAAAATAAACTACAAGTTTATGAAATCGTAAGTATTCCGTGCATTCTGGGCTTGTTTTCACCGGTCGGAAAATAGTAGAGCTTGCCTTTGCGTGTAGTGTAAATTTCAGCATTCATTGTTGCTACTGAATGAAACACGGGGGTAATCCACAAGGGCAATTTTCGTTCGCTGTTCCATTGATACGGAACAGAAACTGAGATACAACAAAAAATGAAAAAGCAAAGAAGTAAAAGGTTCCTCTTCTATTTGCTTGGGGTCCAAAAGTGTCCAATCCCCAAGGAAATGTCACCCAAAAGTGGAACAAATTAGACACAATATCACGCACGACAATAGCGCTGCTCTGCAGCAGAAATTTCATTTTTCCTCCAGCTTCCCGTGGCTCCTGTCTACATTCTTGATTCAATTAAGTTCACTTGTTATCCTTCTCCAACAAAACACGGCGATTCCGGCTAAATCGCTTTGCTGATATAACTTATGGCTAGTTTGGGTGAAATAGCTGCTTTGCTCCGACTCAAGGGGACCAGCCACCTAAATATCCATTACCCAGCTCTCTGCGGCACAAACGGCGCCTCCCGTTACAAACATCTCCTATATTAAACGCTCTCATTTTCTTTAACAGCATCTCAAATGTCAAAAACAACTTAAAATGTGAGAAACAAAGACGCTCCTGCTCTGTATGTAACGTTTCGTTGAGCACTTGAGGTTCGAGCTCCATAGTACGACCGTTGCGGAGTCGACAAGCATCCGTCTGGTTTTAATTAAGACGCTTAATTAAAATGATAAGTTGTCCGAGATATGCTTCAAGGTTAGCTCTTTGCAGTCCACTGCTCATTTTCATTGAAACTTCAGACGACTGTCGAGAAAGTAGAGATATCTCAGCGGGTTTGACAGAATTTTCATCATTCATTTACCTAGATAAAACCTTGTCCTCTCTACAATTTATTCATTTGCTTCAAGATGCATCGCGTTTCAACAAGGAGAACTTATTGTGTTCTCAAGTGGGGGTTCTATATTTCCGCATATTTTCTTGCTTCTAGTAAGGGAAATAGAATTTCTGAGATTTCCTTAAGGATTTTTCGCGGAATAGGGAATCTAGCGGCAAAAAGAGAATGAAACGGAACGTATCGGGTCTAGACAAGGTAATATAAAACACTCGAGTGTAGCGAACCGGGTTGACGTAGAAGGCAAGGAAATCAAAGACCGAATAATGTATACTGGGGAGGTATCGGATTTCGGTCGAAGGATATATTTAGTCGGCCATTAATTTCTAACCTCATTCTTTCGGTTTGGGTGCATCGCTTGCAGGCGTTTTATCTGTCTGCACTTTGCGTGTCCGTGCCAGTTATGAGTTAGCCAAGTTCAACTGGAAGCTCGAAATGTTACCAGGTTCTTAAGCGACTTTATTTATGAACCGATAAATTTCGGTGGTAGTATTATTGTGCTCTTTCACATGGTGTTAGCTACTGGAGGCGTGTAAACTCAAAAACTCCTAGCTTGCAAATGAGATGTTGTAGCAGTCGAAGACCCCTTTTAGTGAATCTGTTGGGTGAATGCCAAAACCGACGCTAATTTTGTGCGGCAGAAAGTTTATTGTTGATTGATATGCGTTCACGGTTTGTTGCTAATATCATCATCACGAAACGTTTCAAAGAAAGAGATAGAAGCAGAAAGGCATCGCTTGTTTTGTGCTCACGTTCAGCTCCGACGATCCGCTTGTGCCTTGCACAAGATTTCTCCGCCCGTCTGAATGCTGATGAACCGACCCTGTATATCTATCACTCTCTTCTTGGCAAATATAATCAAGCCAGAGTTTCCCTTTTCCAAGCGCAGCACAGCTGGGATTCCTAATTCCTAGGGTTTGTCAATTCATAAAAACTTCCTTGTTTGGCGTATACGCAGCGATTATGTCTTAAATAAAGATGTTTGTAACCCTTAATGACTTGTCAAGGCTATTTCCTTGACCCCTGAGCAATGTAATCCGATACTGGTGATCGTGCTTTAGTGTTTACCGAAACTTTGTTTGATCAATGTAATACGGATTTCCACTGGTTCCGTCAGTTGGTATACACGCTAGTCCTATCCTGTGTATCAAACAAAAATTACTTTTTTTGTATGCTTTCCAGTTGCCGTTCAAGACATCCACGTCTTTATCGGGGATTCCGTCGACCTTCCTTGCGACGTGACGTCTATTGAAGACAAAGTGCACGGTAAACACACTGTGCCGGAGAATTCAGCACAGCGTAGCAACGGACCAACTTCTTACGACCAGAAATTCGATGAAGACAACGCGAAAGAAGCGAAATTGGGATCCTACTTGGTTCTTTGGTTCATTGATCCGGACAGGAAACCCATTTACAGGTACTGTGAAAGCCACTTTAAAGAGCTGCATACTGCAAGAAGCTGGTGAAATAGTTAGATAACACTGCTAATGGAGTCTATTAAATTTACAATGCCTCAGTTTCTGAAAATGGGATCGAGTTACGCGGCTCACTGCTCAGTGCCTAGATATATGATTCAAAAGAAGCTCTGGAGATCGAGAAACTCGGTTTTTAATGTTGTAAATAATGCAATACCAAGAGGGCAGTAAATATTTCACGAAAGTAATTCTAATCAATGAAAATATTGTTTTGCCTTATGAATATTACAGCTTTGACGTCCGCGGTCGACCATCCACATTGGCCAGACACTCGTGGGACAAGAGGAGATTTGAAAACCGTGCTCATTTTTTCCTCTCGACAAACAGCAAAAACTCGCGACTTCGAATATCCAACGTAACTTTGGCTGATGCGGGAGTTTATCGATGTCGAGTCGACCACCAGAATGCACCGACCAGGAATTTCAAATATCGACTTGTCGTTGTTGGTATAACGTTGTTTGCATGTCAATGTTTCCGACTATATCCAATAACGTATCAGATGTATTTTTTTCTCGCTTTCGAATTTAAGTCAAGAGAAAAATTTGAACAAAGCAGCACTTTCAGCGCAAATTATACTTATAAATAATGTAGGGGTTTTTCGTAGAATGTGGAGTTCGGAAGAGAAAAAGTCACAGGTCATCCCCGGTAAAAGCTTCAATCTTTTTCGTCCGGACTTGCGTACACGGACTGAATGAATATCGAAAAGGTCGAAGACCATGACGCCTTGACGTCATCGCGAAAGTGCGGTACAATCCTGCGAAACACAATTGGAAAAGAAGAGAGCAAAATTTATGGATTGTGTGTATTGGGTGTCGTCTCCTACGTGGTTCTGAAATGCTTCCTCTAATGGACACCATAAGTCTCGACAAATTCTTTGCCAAGCTCCTTCTCGCACACTGTAACGCACGATATATTGGTCTTCTCTTGTCCGTAGAGCTGCTGCCAAACGCGGTATCTACGCTAGCAAAGCTTCGAGTGAACTTTACCCTGTTTATTGTAACCTTGTAATCTTCTGCTCAAACTTTCAAATCCCCTTCTACTTCGAATAACAAAGAGGTTTTAAGGGCTATCATCCAGCAAGTTCCAGACTAGAAGACTGGGTTAAATGATTACACGTGTTTATAGACTATTCATAGTTGCGCATTCAAAACCAAAATTTCCAGAATTTTGATATTCTGGTTAGAAAAGTAGGCGCTCCCGAAAACTTGAGCACTAGCATCAATAAATGCATATGCCCAAAAGCTTTCTCATTCAAACTTGTTTGATTTGCTGTAGAACTTTGTTGTAGATAAACTTTTCCAGGTACGTGAGAAACAGTTCGATAAGTCATTCCGTTCACGATTGCATGTGTAGAAAGTTATTAATAAAGTTTCTATAAGAGTAACGAAGAAAACACGATGGGTAATTTTCGTAGTGCGAGCGCTGTTTCACTTAATTTCTCTATAACTTTTTCAAACGCATTAATCGTATGAAGGGAGGATAATTATTTACTGTGCTTTGAGGGAATGGTGTTAGGAGGTAATAACTTTGGAGGAGGAAAAAAAAGCCAGGAATCGGGTGGTCGATACAATGGGAATGGTGAGAACGGTACACGTGCTTCATGCGGCATGGTCGGACTAACGAACCCCATTTACCTTGCAATTTGACCACCTCACTATCCTTTTGTCATCAAATCAATAGTTGGTACCCAGCTTCTTGGGAACATTTATAATTAGAATGTTTTCTTTCCTTCCTGTCAAGGTTGGTTTATTGTTTTTTCTCTCCAACTTATTCACTGAAGATTTTAAAAGTGCGTTGGTTCCTTTGCAACAAAAAGAAGCAATTTTTTCTAGCCTGACAGGTTTCGTTAGTGTTCTCTCAAATTCACGAACATGCACAGCGTAGACGACTGCAATAGTAGAACAATTTTTTCTTACTACTTTCAGAAAGATTTGCTGCATTCTTTTCGGCGAAGTTGAAATGTAATAAACACAGTCGTGGAGGGATCCTATGTTTTGTGATTGTTCCTGTTTGTATTTTTTGTTTTGTTTTTGTGTAGAGCCGCCCGGTGAAGTGCAGATATTAAATAGCACGCTTCAACAGCTGGACTCTACAACAGGACCAATTGAAGAAGGCACCGATCTGATATTGACATGCCGTGTAATACGAGGTACGGCTGTATCAACCGAAGCATAAATAGGAATCAAGGGGGAGCCGTAGACTCTCTTGGTGATCAAGCAGAGCAGTCGCATGACGACACGTTTTTCTTTTATTTAGGCAACCCGAGTCCTTGGGTAACTTGGTGGCAGAATGGCAGGTTAATAGACAACAGCACGGACTTCAGGGCGGCCAACATCGTTAGCAACCAGCTCGTCTTACAACAAGTTTCACGGCGCCACGTGCTTGACTCTCTCACTTGCCAAGTCAGCTCCAGCCCCGTTCTCAAGCCAATTACTAAAACCATCACACTTAATTTACTTCGTAAACATTTTCTTTCAAGTCTTTAACAATATTGGCCCTTAGGGAACGCTAACATGTATCCTCCGTCGAACTTGAATTCTGAGTTCAAGATACCTTCAGTCACACAAACAACACCTTGTCCTATTACCTATCCTTGTAGAGCGGAATTAAGAATGGGATATCAGTGCTGGTGTACGTTTACTGACGAGTTGATGTTTGATTTACTTACAGTTAAGCCGCTGAATGCTGAAATTATAGGACCCAAAAAGCCCCTGTCGGCAAACCAAAGTACCGAATTCCGCTGCAGGACATCAGGGTCAAAACCAGCTGCTGTCATAACATGGTGGATTGGAGGCACTCAAATCTACGACAAAATTATTACTCTGGTAACCGTGCAATGGCAGTCTGACACAGTAAAAGTCCCTAATGATCCGTTTTACAGCACTCTGCAGATGGAAACGAGACTTTAAGCATCTTAACACTTACACTGAGCCATTCTGATGACGGTAAACTGCTCTATTGCCGTGCAGCCAATCCCTCTGTATCAGCCTCTGCTCAGGAGGATTTCATTCGACTCGATGTACAATGTAAGCACTTAACCAAAGGGCTAGAAACCCATAGAACAACAAACGTAAAACCTCTTGGGTACACGACATTGTATTTTCTTATATCTTTGTCCAACGGTGTAAATGGAAAAGAAAACAAAGCTTTTGTCTAAGAAAACCGGGGAAAATACAAGAAAAGCTCTTATCTCCTAGCGTTGCTGGCAATCTCGTCATCTGCTTGCTTTTTGTTACCCGCTTCTTCACAAACTAATTTTTTCTTTCCTGTTTGATTACGCAGACACTCCTATTATTCGTCTGGCTCTGGGCAGTAACATTAACAGCCACAGCATCAGGGAAGCAGACGATCTCTACCTTGAATGCCACATTGTATCCAACCCCAGATACTCGCGGCTCTCATGGGCACATAATGTAAATTATAACTCATTCTCTACTATCCTTCTTTATCTATAATGACAAGCTGAAGACCCTGCAGGAGCTACTTTTCTAATAACATCCATTTTTAAAGGATCTTCTTTTTCCCCCAAATTTTTTCGTCTTGGTAGTAACGTAGGGAGCAATCCTCCTTCTTTAAACACAAGAGACGAGCCCTATATCAATGGTGCGAATGTTATAAATTCAAGTGACAGTTGAAAATTACAGGGTATCCCTCTGATGCACAACACCAGCGCGGGGATCGTATTTAGCAATGTCAGTCTGGTTTTACAATCAGTTGCTCGTCAAAGGGCAGGAAATTACACGTGCTCGGCAGCCAATAGTAAAGGAGAAACCACGAGTGCACCTATCTTCTTAAAAATTCATTGTAAGTAAAATAAAACTTCACCCGTTTATACTATACGTTTTGGTCTTCATATAGTAAAGCTTTTGTAAATGTTGCTAAGCGGAAGAATAAGTAGACCCTGACGACAGAACGGTTGAATCGGAATATTGCTAAATGTTTTTCAGATGCACCGCGGTGTAGGTCTCCGTCAGAAGATGTCGTCGGTGTGTCTAGATTGGAAGCAGCCCGTCTGCAGTGTCAAGTCGATGCTGAACCCCCGGACGTTCAATTCTGGTGGAGTTTCCTCGGAGTGCCACTCAAACGTGAGTTATTGATTCTTCACCATCAGGCCAAGATTTTTCTTCAAGTTAGGAAAAAATCAAACGTCGTTTTGGGACTACATTTGTTCTGGATAGCCTATGTTAATTTTCACTGGTTCCACTAAGTAATCGCCGCTCATTACCATGTGAAATGGAACAACAAACACGGTGACAGTCGCCAGTAATCCAATCAGGCAACACACAAATATTTCGATTCAGTTTAATAATTCATATTGCTCGGCCTCGTGTGTTTACGGAAGAGAGTTTTACTTTTTTTGTTCAGACAAACAAGAATTGGACAAAATTGGAATTTTGCTAGTAACGAAGGGTACGTGTAAAGACGTGCATGTACTAGTCTACCATTTAGTTAATGTAGAGGACTGGGGACATTTTGTTCCTTGCGAAGTCTTCATCGCTCTGTCTGTTGGGCAACTTCTCACTTGAACTCCCAAAGAGCTGTAATTCACGAAAAGAATGACAACCGTCTGTTGATACTAGTACACTGTAATTTATCGCCTGGGGATAGAACTTGTGATCACACTTTATTCCAGAATGAGGATTCGGTATATATCTTGTTCAGGCAGTTCGGTGAGTCTCGAGCACGAAACTACCCTAGCCCACGAAGCTTGAGGCTTTACTTGCACCGCGGCAATCTTGAAGCACTTCTCCCGGAAACTCATTCAACTTCTTTTTCCCTTTCGAAGATCCTGGAAGTAATCCAGAGAATGAATATAAAGTTCAAAGCTTTGCAATTAGAGTACATTCCCTTATCTGACTCGTTACACTGGGCTCTGTAAAAAGAAAAAGTTATATTTAAAAGACTCAGAATGGAAAAAAAACAAGTTCAGTTCTTAGCATAGATTCTCTTTCCAGTTTTTGGAGTTCACTAACGTGAGCAGTACGATGCACGTATAGACCATTGGGTGACAATTTTATCCTCTAATGCTCAACAACACTCAGGAAATCTACGGGATATATAGGAATACGCCTAGCATATGGAAAGGGGGAGTGTTCGCATCCTGTGGTAGTGCAAACCGCGGTGGTAGAAACTAAATTAAAAATATTTCTGGATAAATATTTTTTAAACATTTGCTAGATCATACGAATGATTTGACAGAGTCTCTGAGCTTGAAATATCCCGACAACAGGCACTGTTGTAGATCTCGAAACCATGCGTAAAGTATTCAGTTCCACTGAAGGGAGATACACACAAGCACTGGGTTCTCGGAAGGAAAGTCAATTACGTAGTTGAAGTTTCCATGTTCTGGTGAATCATACGTTTTTTTTTTGCACAACCAAAACTATAACGCTTCTAGAATTCTAGATATACGGAGCAGAAACAGTCCTTTCGGGGTCAAGTAATTTACCATGAAATTTTCGTAAACAGTAAAATTTTCAACAGTAAATTTTAAATGTAATGTTGCATAAATGTTTTAAATGTAAAATTTTAAAACAGTAAAATTTTCGTAAATAAGTGTAAAATGGTTTACTTACTTTCTCCTATTTTAGTTAGTCATCTGAAAAGCTCAATTAAGTTATATTATGTATCGTATGAATGTGTTTCTCTCAGTAACGGGTTTTCAATTACGCGTTTTCTAGTTCGTGATGTGTCGATGCTGGTATCAAATCCTGATACCCCTTCACTGCCAAAAGACCAGTACAGCGTCTATGGGACTTCCAGCAGCCTGAGCTACACGCCGAAGACAGAATCTGATTACGGAACGATTGCTTGCTGGGCTGCTAACCAGATAGGAAGACAGCGATATCCTTGTATATTTCGAGTTATACCGGCAGGTATATTTAAGAATGTACTGAAAAGTCAAACCTTAGTTCATGAAGTAATTTGATTTAAAGGGAAACCTAAGGCTCCTTTGAATTGCGCCATCCGTAATCGAACCGAAGATTTTGTGCACGTCGAATGTCAAGAAGCTTTCAACGGTGGACTGCAACAAACGTTTGGGCTGGATGTTGTCGACCTGGAAACGCGGGACGTTAAGTTTTCTATCAGCAATTCCAAACCTTCGTTTGAAGTCCACGGGTTAGAACCAGAATCAGCATTCCTCCTGTCTATTTATGCTGTCAACGCTAAGGGTAGAAGTGAAGAAGTTGATCTGGAGACTGGACCATTCAAAGTGACTGAAAAGCAGAGAGGTTAATTGTCTGCTATACTTAAATTTCACGTGGTGAAACAACATCTGCTTTCTTTTCTAATGTAGGGTTGACAGGTTTCATACCGGCTTTCCAAATGTCACCTTTGCTTGGAGTGGTTACCGGAACGGCCGTTACTCTTGTGGCCATTGTCGTAGCGCTGGCTATCGTATTCCATAGAAGGCAGAAACGAGCCGGTCAAGTCACAAATCTAGGGAAGAATTCCTGCGAAGCTGAGACAAATGGTGCAAGTTCTGTACAGGGAAGGGCGTCCTACCCTGGAGATGTGCCGCCCTTGAACTGCTCCGCAAGCTTCTCTTCAACAGGTGAACCCAATCTGTTAAGTGGCCCAGATCTGGTCACAAAAGATACAAGTAAGAATGTTAAGGCACGTATGCTTCTGAGAACTTCATGAGGTTATTGCAATACAGGTCATATAGAGAGGTACTACTCAACAGAATTGTCAGCGACAAGCAACGTGTACGGCTTAAGGACGCTTGGTAAACAGCAACATGGAGTGATCGTGAGCAACAGGCTTCCAGAAAGTTTTCTGTAATCTATTTCGTTTATCTACCATTTAGAGACATTCCGTTATCGCAGTTTGAACTTTATCCACCGATCTCTTGTGCATAAACTTTGCGCCGTTTAATACAAAGGAAAATTCTCCCGTATCTAAAGTTGCCAAAAGTTATAGAATCCGCCAATTTCCCCGTTAAAGATATGATACGTATCTTTCCGGCTTCCCAGACTTTAAAAGGTAAGTTTAGTGGCAAACTTCGAAGAAACGTTATAAAAACAAACGAAGCACAGCGATCCCTGTGGTCTGAGAAGCAACGAAATAAATTTTGGTTTTTAATATTCGTGAAATGGCTTAATGCTCAACGCACAGTTTTGTCAGTGATCTCCTCGTTTTATGAAGGACCTGGTCTAACGACAAAATCATCAAGCAAGACATCTAATCGTGGAACATTGTGCTACGCTACTTATTCTCTGTGTTTCAGTCAACAAGTGGACTGTTCGGCGGAACAGTTTGTTGGTGCCATTTTTATGAAGGTTTAATAGGTCACATAGAGGTTTGAACTAGTCGGACCGCTACATCAACCTACACCCGAGACAATTCTTGAAGCCTCTGGTAAATCACAGGGTAGTGTCTTTTTGTGATGGCTCCGTACGCTCGTTCTCGCTTACGGTGACTGAAGAGAGCTAAGCCGACCTTGGTGCTTGCCATATCTTTGCTGGATCCGTCGCGACCAGGGCTGTTCGATATATCAATATCAATATCAACCTTTTTGGGGCTTGATATATCATATCATATCATATCAAGGTTATTTTCAAAAAGAGCTTGATATATCAGTATCAAATTAAATTAACCGCAAAGTAGATATCATATCAGAATATCGATATCCCTTTTAAAAAAATATCAATATTTCATATATCAAGTTTCCATATTTATAGTTCATAGTAAACTTGTCAACGTTGACTGAAGATACAAAAGTTTGAGCGCGAAATCCCAATTCTCGCTTTCACTTCTACAGAATTCTTCATGAACGTTGAAAGAAGAGAGAATACTCTATCTCTAGTAGAGGTTTAAGCGCTACGTCCCCTTCTATTACTTTTCGCCTTCCGTTTCTCCGATACCAGAATGTCTTTGAAATATTTTCCGAACCATGGATGACGAAGAAATCGTTTTATCTTTAGAGGATGATGAAGGTCAGAATTCTGTCTCTCAGAAAACCGGAGAAAGAAAGTAATAAATTCGTTCTAAACTTGGGATTGTTTGGTCATTATTGACTACAAACCTGTTAAGTGCAAGTTATGCAAGACGTCTATTAAAGGCACGAATATATCAAATGCCTCAGCACATCTGAAGGTAATACATTATTGTTAATTTCTCTCAAAGAAAAAGCCATGTTTAAAAAACCTTATGGCAGTTTTGAAATGCAGATCTGTTCTTACGAGGTAGGTGAGATTGACCGTAATGGACTGATTCAGTTCAGTTGTCGTGGTGTTATGAGAAGACTGTTCGTTATCCAAGGCACAGATTGAAAACTTAATATAAATTTAATATACTTTACCCACACATCCGCAAAGACAAATATATAGTTATATCGATATCAATATCAATAAAAATATCGATAGTGATATCGATATTTGTTAACTGAGCTGATATACCATATCAATATCATATAAAAATAAAATGGGTAAGCTTGATATTATCAGTATCAAAAAAGCTCAAGACAGGTACTGATATCATATCAATAATATCGATACTGGAAAAAGTCGTTATCGAACAGTCCGGGTCGCGACAAGTCCGCACAAAAATCTCACCCTAAGTGGTTCGACAACTGCCTTAAAACTTGAGATGCTCTCCGCACAACTTCTTCAAAGGCCGTCGTAAAAGGTGCTTGCACATGTTGGGGTGACGGTTCGGTTTTTCAAAGAGCTTCTGATTAAAAAATTAAGTCTGACCTGAGAAAGTAACAAAAGAGTCTCATTCCTGAACCGGTTTTCTATCTCCGCTTGCAGAAGGTCAAGGGCAGTAGAAAAGAGTTTCCCATAAAGATCAAACGAACTTTCATCTACGCCATCTCAAGGAAGAGACATTTTCTATTCGTGCTTTTTGTCTCCTTTGTAATACGAGGATCACGAACAACATCCTTCGAGAGTACTTTTTAAACAGTTTTAGTCCAAAGAGACGAATTTTCTTTTGTGCTTCAAATTAGTCACGATCGCTTACTGTAATCTAAGGGTGAGAAGCGCAAAACAATATTTATTCCCAAAGACAAGGATTTACTAGCTGAACAACAAAATTAACATTAATTAACAAAATAACAGAACCAAATACCTACCTCGGAACTCGGTGGCTTCTCTCAATAACAACCAAAGGAAACTTATGTATGGACTATGGCCACCTACCCAACATTTTCGCTACCAACTTGGGGGTAAGTGAAGGAAACGAGAGACTTTAATAGGCCGACAGTATCTAGAGCACCATTCAGACGACGTGCCATCCGTGAACTTCGTAGTACCAACTTGCGGCTCAGTTGCAGAAACCAGAAGACACCAAGGGCGCATTGCCGAATGCCGACCCCGCAGCCGGAAGTTCTTTTAGTTCTTCACCAGGACTACCTTCCGCCTGGAGACCCTCTAGGCTTAAACCATCAGCACTTGAGTTATTTTCAGCAAAGGTGGACATCTCAGCAAGCGCAATAACCCAGAAAGACGTATGCTCGGAATCAGGGTCAGCAGAAACTGTCTGAGGTCCCCCTAAGGAAGACTGTGACTTGGCAGCAGCTGCCTGTGTCGCAGCAGGAGCAGCTTAGGTGCCGACGGAGCAGACAGTACTCTCAAGGATCTCTGTGCGCCTGCGAAGTAGAGAGGCGCTCAGCTTGATGGCCAGCTTGTTCGGATTAAACCATGCTCACTCTTCGATGTCCGAAATAAGTAAAATAGCGAAGGGTTTGGTAATAATAACAGAAATCAAAAGCAAGAGTAACTTCGGTCAGTTTGTATGAAAGCATTTAGCTTGGTTCTCGCAGACGTCTGCAGCCAAGAAAAGAAAAAAAACACAGAGAAGGAAAGAAGGAAGTTTAAGGGAGAACTGAGATTTGCAGATAGGTAAACCATCACCAGATTGTAAATTTAGTTACAAAATTAATTTTCGACAATCTCCCCCATGGCAGCTACATCTTCATCTTCGTTAATCCATGGGTACCCACTGTCGACGCGCTGCAGCGGAGGAAGAAGGTTTGGTCTACACTGCAGTGAATCTAAAGGTCCTGCTGTAGAAAATTCAGACCCTTGAATAGTCTCCTTTGACATGGTATCGGGAGGTACGACAGAGAAGTCTCAGTATCAACGGAGGGACATTTCAAGTTGATGTAAAGCGGGAACAGGGCTAATACCGTCGACGAACGGGTCTTAATGGTGCGATACGCAATGTTTTGTGAAGCAAACTTTTCGTGGTGCTAATCACTCTCTACCAGACAACGCCAAATCAATAGATACTTTTTGGGGGTTAAGATGCCGCGGTATTTTGTTTAAAACAAGAAAACTTGTAGAAGACAAAAATTCCCTCAGTTGCTTCATTGGCCCAACGAAATCAATCATTACAAGAGAGGATCCTGTCCGGACAGCCTTGATGTCTGACAAACTTACCTAAGCGAAGAAAAGAGTCTGCATCAAGGCCTGTCAGTACTTTCAGATGAATAGCACCAGTTATCGTGTGATTTAAATACGTTTTTACATATTATGTAGACCGATGACTGAGAGTCTTTCACAGTAAGTGACTCGGTTAAGTCAACACAAAACTGACGTCCTTTACGAATCCAAAATTGAGGTTCTGGAGGTTTCTGATAGGGCAAACCATGAATTTGACGGTATCGTTTCAGTTCTTCTTTAATAACTTGGCGTGCTCGCAGAACTCGCTAGCGTTGACGAAGATTGTTGAGAACAGCTCCTACCCCTCTATGTTTTTGTTGTTCGTGGATGAAACAGATTGAGCACTCAAGAGCTGCAACTTGGTTGCCAAGGCCTTTGGGCTCCGAGGTCGAAGAATGCTTCAACTTGCTTTTTCTTCGCGCACACGTGCGCGTTGATAATTGCAGTAGGTAAGGTTACCACTGTTCTAGAACAAGCTGTTGAAACCGTCATAGCTTCGGTAGAGAACTCGGAAGGAGCGAGTACCACCGGCGTAGTGGAAAGATTTGTATTTTGATTACGGTTCGACTTCGGCCTCGTGCAAAGAGGAGTGTGACGTTTTGCCTCAGAAGTGTTTACAACATCCAGGCATTTGGAAAGATTCTACTGTATTCGGCGATCTTCCCACCTGAAACACTGAGACAGACGAGATCTTGCTGAACTGCTCAGTGCTTCATCTCTTCCACGTTCCTCTAAATATTGTCGTCTTGGGTATGATGAAACTGCAGAGCATAAAAAACTATAACATGCTGCTTGGGACAGCAGCATAAAAAGACCCTGCTGTGCCACTACAAACGATATACGAAGCCGACGGATTGGACTTCGACGGGCGAGCGCCAGTCAGACCTAGGGTGGCGCAAGGTCCTTCTCGTACACAGACAATCTCTTCACAAACGGCCTTGCGTGAGCCACCTAGGAACCTACTTTTGTTTCCGGAAATTCTGCTGAGGTTATCGTGAGCTTCAACAGGGAGCTTGCTAAACAATAATTCGACGAAAACTCCGGACACCCTTCTGTATCAAATCTAGAAGCGTTTAAGTTAACTAAAGATATTGTATTTTCTGAAAACCAATTGAGCAACAAATCAAAGGAGAAAAAAGGGGAACCTCGAACCAAGCTGACTCTTCGTAACGGACCTTTTGTAGACGATCTTCTCTCCTTGGCGATTCTAACTTGACTACTAAAAAACCCAGAAAAAAGGGAAAACGCAAAGCCAAAAAGGGGAAAACGAGCGAAAAAACAAATCGCATAGATTAAAACTCGGCACTAGGGGTACAATGGAAATGAAATCCAATGACTTAGCTAACTCAAATAAGTAATAAACTTAAAATAATTCCGGATAATCCGGAACACCTTCAGAAAGGGAAAGTAGTCGACCTGGGGGGTTACTTAGCTCTTACCTCTGTCGGACATTATAAGCACGGCTTTTTTCGATGAAGGAAACTGGAAAACCGGAGCCGCCAGTAAATAGGAAAGTTGCTAAGCCCGATTACTTCTGCAAGTTTCCTTCAGTCAGCTTTGTTCGAATCATCCCGAGCCCGTCAAGCGAATGCCCTAGGGAGCTGAATTGACAATCCGATGGCTGAACTGTTTCGTCTGGGAGACTGGTTAGTGGAACCTCTGTCAGTGGAAGACCTTTTGTGAAGCTTCACAAGTAGCTACGGAAACCCTAACTTGACTTACTCGGACGATTACAAGAACTTCATCGGGAAATGAGCTAAGCCGGGAGTACTCTCCTTATGAGGTAGTAGTGACCACGACTGTGTCTGTAGGCTTTTTTAAGCAGAGAGATTTGGGATAGAAGCTCTCACTCCCAAACACTCCCAAGTTTGGCTGGTTGCTCGAAAAAGCCCTGTACAGTCAACGAAGGAGGTGTTCTTTAGGGTTTAGATTCGAGGCAAATCATCAGGCTGTGCTCCTCCGATTCCCAGCTCATATCTGGAGGGGATGGGTATTAAGGCGTTTTTGTGGAGTTATATTTTACATTTTTTGATTTTGGGAGTCAAGAGATAAAACGTCATCGGTCAAAGTAATATACCTGTTAGTTCAGTTATCTGGGAGAAGTCACCGAGTTTTATCCGTTGAGTAAACTAAGCTAAGCACTTCTTCAAACTCCATGATACGATCCAGTCTCTGTGCGTTGGCAGTAAAGCGAACGTCAAGAATGTACGGTTTAATGAGATAATTAGTTTGCTCTTGAGAAGTTGACCTCACGCTAAGCGATTCCAGTATAATTCACCCGGGCGACTTAAAAGCTCCAGCATGTCAAGGTAGAAGTGCATGTTAGATAGAAAATTGTTTCCTGGCTTTAGCATACGTAGATATGCTCCATATTCAGGTTCCGTCCAGGCATCTTTTTGTCACTACACCGCCACAACGGAAGTTTCCTCGTTTTGTCAGATAGGCCAAAAAGCTTGCTGACCGTTTTAATGAAGAGGATTTTACAGTACAATTACCGTGAGTAGATAAATTTTATGCGTTTTTTGCACGTCATCTACCCGAATGTTATGCAAATTCATTAGTTATGCAGGCTCGAAGAATGCGTAATTGGAAACAGTTATCAAGTACTAGTAGTTCCAGCTAATTTGTCCACGCATGAACATTCCACAGTTCGTGCGAAGAATCTTGCCATGTAGGGTAAAACTGTAATTTCATGTTTGAAAGTTCTGATAGTTAACACCACCTGAAGTAGGAGGTGTACCATAGCGAGCGGATAAATTTTACCTTATTAGCATTACGTAGGCGCTTTGGAATGAAATTGTTTATGAGATAAATAGAATGAAAGTGATTTTATGCTGTATAAGCTTCATTGGCCTCATATTCATATCGCCATGTGGCTGTTCAGCTTTTTCCACACGTGTTATGAATAATGTTGAAAATTCAGAGATTTTTGGTCAGAGGCACAATAACTAACATTCTAGATGACTTAAAACTGAACAGTTATGGAGGCAGCAACAAAGCAAAGCAATTTTAGCCGGTTCATCTGAGGTTAACAAACTGAGTACTGTCAACTCATTGGTTAATTTTCTAATTCAGTTTCCCCATTCAACTATGGGTGTGCGCAAGCCAACTCCTCAAGAGCACATGTGGGTCTCGAACATGGCAGCTAAAACGGCCGATAACTTGGATTTATTATAGGACCTCAAAGAGAACCTCTCCAACGTCCCCCCCCCCTTCCGTTACCAATAAAAAGTGTACAAGAGATATATAAAATTCTAGCAATAACACTTGAAAACAGACAACACGTTCATATGGGGTTTTATCAGAAATACATCATATATGATCGACCATACCATTATCTCAGGAACGACAAGGGCTATGATTAGGAAAAGTAAAATTTTACAGAAATCACCTTATCTCGAACCACATCCAGAGTTTTTTCCCCCGGCAGAGCGTATCTCGGCACTTTGGTTCTAACATCCGATTTCGTTGTGAGGCACACAATTCTTCATCATCGTCATCATAATCAGTATTCAAAATTTAAACTAAAAGATGCTTCCATAGAACCTTTCAGTTATCACCGTTTTGTGTTTCGTTGGCAAAACTTTCCAAATGAATGCGTTGCTCCTGGGTGCTGCAAATATTTACAAATACCAATTTGCAAGTGCAAAACGTTCTTCTTGGATAGGTTTTCCCTGGAAAGTCTATTAGTCGACAGCTTAAGATCATACCCGATTGATCGAGTTTGACAAACATTAAAACAAATCCCATTAGCTGTTTATTGAATTTTAGATGTGAACGATATACATACGTTAATAGTTCATTTTTGTAAAATCTACGGCTCTACACTGGAAGCCAACTACTCAAGCTTTGTGATTCTGTTTAAGATTTATTCATTTGATGGTATACCGAAAGCACCGTAAACAAACTGAACTCTTCTGACAAACTAAGCCGTGGGAAGCAAAAATCTACTATTTTCAGCGTACCCATCCAGCACACTTATCCCTGATGAATACCATATAATTTTAAGTGGTCCTGCTATAACATCTCACGTTTTTTGTTTCACAAGTAATTAGTTCTTCTTTAAGCAGCTGTTAATGCAATACTGAGGGCAGCTTGCGTTAAACCTCATTTCAATAACGTTTTTGTTGAATATAAGCGGTTTTTTATGTTGAAAGGTAGAGTACAACCCACGCCTTTTGATGAAATGCATCTGTTTCCGGCACGTGAGACTGAATGAGAGGTAATCCGTCAGCTGGGAACTTCGATAAGCTAAATAAGTGATACTCGACTTACAGTATCAATGCCATACTTCAGCATGGTTGGTGATCTTTCCCCGTTCATAGGTTAATTCGTGGTATATTATGCAACAGTTTTGTGTGCCCCTGTTCGTGGCCGCGTACATATAAAACACATCAGGCGTATACACCTACTCAAGAGACGATATAACTAATCGGAATACTCGGGCTTTGACAAAAGTTAAAAATTATAGATGTTTTACATTACTAAATGATATTCAAGTAATGCCTAACCCTTCACTTTGCAGGTTAATATCTTATGGAAGTTGGAATTATGCTAACAGTCATCATGCTAAACATCATTCAAAGTGGTGTGGAGACATCCCCCGAGCGTCCCCCGGACACCGCTGTTCATTTTCTAGTTAAATTGCGACTCCCCCTCCGCGTACACAAATGACAAACGTGTAAATAACTATCGGGGTCATCCGGTTCACGATAACATTGTAATCCAAGTACAATTTTACGTTGAACCAGAAGATATTGATTTCCAAGCTACGACAAATACTCCAGTTTCTATCAATACCCCTTGTCAACACGTTGATTACACGCCCCGCTGGGGGCTATTCGTGTCCGTGTGATGGTGACACAAGTCGATACGTATTCCTCTATCGTAGCTTTGGTATGACATACTAAGTAACCTGTCTCAGAAAAAAAGTTGCCTTTGTACGTATTTTCTGCACACACAATAAAGAAAATCGTGAGTAACATTTACAGTAGAACCTCCTCCACTGAACTGTCAAAAAGACTAAGAGAGAGGGCTTTAAAATACTAAACTATCGGGCGTTGTAACGCATCTTCAGGTACTTGAAAGGAGCACATAAGAAAAGGACGAATGATATTTATCTCGACATGAGTTGGGACTAAACATGCAAACTACCTAACAAAACGTCACATTATCTGTCTTTCCCTTGTTCAAAGAAACATTGTCTCCCTTATTTCATCTTATAACAATTTTCTTATGTCAACTACAAAGTTTTCCTAAGGCACTGCTCCATAAAGAGCAGCGAAGTTTAGGGGATCAGTCAGAGCACCATATCATGTTTAATGACTACTTGAACCGACTACTTATAGAACTGGTCTTGCTGAAAAGGTAGAAACAAAACTCACATCGGAGTACCGAGGACAGGGCTAAGTGGGGCGTCTTGTCCAGGGCACTATGTCTCGCGGGGCCAGACAGGGCCCATAGTTTCTGGAGCCCCAGCCTGCCTCGGAGGTCTGGAGGTCTACAGCCTCGGATGGACCATATTTCGGGTGCATTTTTAGTTTTAAAACCTTTCTTCGTTCTATGTTGCATATCAGCAGTGCATAAAAAATCCCTCGATATTTTTGACACCTGAACTTCGGATGGACAAGCGCTAAGCGAATGCTAGTTATGTTCTTCGGAGCACAGCTGTATTATACGCTCGAAATATTAACATGATTCTTCTGCTCGCAGTCGAGCGTGTGAACATCCGTACAAACGTCTTTATTAACCTGATATCTTAGAGGCTATCCGATAGAAAAATGATGCGCTAGCCATACGTCTGAATGACCCTCTGAATGGTGCATGACTATCATGGATTCAGCTAGATGATAGTGTGAAACTGATCCCCTTTCAGACGTTTCGTAGGCTTGAATTTTTCAAGAAATAAGCCATTCAGTATTCAACCCCATATTCAGGGGGTTCAGTTTTATTAGCTAAAGTGATTTTAGCTACTATTCAGCAAGTGATTCAGAAGGGAGCTAGTGTTCAGCTACCTAGTCATTCAGTACTCAACCGTATGACTTTTCTTTTGTCGGGTACTGCAATGAGGGAGTTTCCTTCCACGTTCTGTTAATGTTCAAACACCTTTTCAACGATTACAGGGTTAGTGAACAGAGTCGAGTTGCAATAAAACTCTCTGGTATGTTCCGTTTCTAGACAAACATCCGATTTGCCCACATACAAAGCTATACACTAGTACAATTTGGTTGGTAAGCACTTAACGCGTTTGAAGAGGAAGAGAATCTAAAACGGTGTCCTGCTACCATGAAAAATTTTGTTCAACGTCCATGAATGCACTCGGAAAGTAGCAGAGTTGTCTAGTAGAAAACTACGACAATAGAAGAATTCGAAGGTCCACTAAATGGTTCTCGATTCTGAACAATATCACGAGGGAGTTGTCCTGTTGGGGTAGCAGACCTTGTCGCTGACTTGGATCAGGATTTTTCAGCGGGAAGGCCAGGACAAACCGAAAGTTTCAGGTTTTGGTTTTTCTAATTAAAGAAACTGGAAGAAAAGAGAAGCAACGAGGAATGACGAAATATTGTTTGAAGTCCGCTGAAGACTCGCTTGGCAATTAGACTAATTTTCTCATTTGAGACAGGTGAGGCTAAAGGCATGGAAAGAGATGTTTGGACGACTCGGTGGTAACTGAAATTTTAATGCAGTACATTATTACTCAGCATGGAGTTGCAGTGATACCAGGATCTCTTGCAGACATACTTTTTCCAGTGGCACTAAGGATAAAAGATAGGAATCGCTTGCGAGCAGGAGAAATATTAAATTATAACTAAGTTGAAATTAAAGACAATGTATAAATAAATTCATAATGATATACATGTCATAGGTGTACGTATTTTTTTAGATCAACGCATGAATACATGGACAGGCGCCCACACGGCAAAGTTTTACCCTGAACCCAAAAGTGCCTCGCTATAAACTCGCCTGTGCATTTGGCATCTCTGGATTAGTCTACTTAAATTTGAGTTTTCGGTAATGAGAACACATGTTGAATAGTCAGAAGAAAACAGCAGTAAGGATAATACATAGTGGAAAATGAAACATCTCAGACGAAGAATGACAAGAATGCCTATAACCTCTCCTATTTATCGATAACCGTAATAATGAGAGATATGTCTTGCTGACCACATCACTACACTGATTGTCTCAGTTCCACAGATACTAGATTCGGGAAAGTATATTAGGAATAGCTGACCTTTAGGAAGATTGACCTTTCAACCAGAACTAAGTTATTACTAATCTATATCCATTCATTATTGCTCCAGTCCCGTTAATGAATCTAGGATAGAACTTACAAACTAACAAACGTTTAGTGAGATTCTTTCTGCGTCATTTTAATTTATTTTCCCACACAATCTTCGCATTACGTGGGCGAACTCTACCGAGTTTTGTGCATCAGATTCGTGAAGAATTTACTTCAAGGCTATGAGGAAATCCCTTTAAAAATAAAGTTGCTTAATAAGAAAATTAAGAAGCGAAGCATGGGCACATGTTCATGACTTGTGCTCTGGCGAAATATACCGAGAAGAATTTTAAGAAAGAGATATTGAAACATGAAGTTTGTGCAAGGTAATTGCGCGTAAAATTTTACGACGTTACAGTTCCGTTTTATATTACTTTCCCACTTGTTTACCCCGGGAAAGCCGTCATGCCGATGATGCAGTAACGCATTGGCGCAGGCGAAGCAGAGTGGCAGGGCGGGCGACCGCCACCCTAAAATCGGACATTTTCTATACTTTTGTATTGCGTACATGTAAATAGTGACCTTTTCGCCAGCCTTCCAACCGAGGCTTCATTTCGCCACCCTTGCCTACTGAGACTTCCTGGGCCACTGTAGTAACAGAAAGTTCTCAGACACAAATTAAGTTGGAAGTTACAGATTTACCTAAGAATCCTTACTTTCATTATTAAGTGAGTTTAATACTTTCTATAATTTAATGGAGTAGAGTTTACAGTGATTGAAGAACTATTCTGGCACTCATTACAATAACAGGCAGCACATTACCAGTGCTGGGCCCCTAACTTTTCAAAGAGCACGTGGATCCATAGTACATGTATAATTGGATCAAAAATTTCCTCGCAAGTACACGAGAGTTGTCCGGAAAAAAAATGTTCTGAATTAGAAAATAATGAATTCCAGCTTACCACCTTGGCAACCGTTAATTTGCAATTAGAAAAAGAAACTTGACTCATTAATTTTTCTTTTTAACCTGAGTCAAAGTTGATGAGTCGATGAAAGTTGCAAATGATCTTGTGAGATATACTTTTGGTTCAGTTTTACAGGAAACTTTCTTAAACTTTCATTATTCTGCAGCATCCAAAAGCGAAGCTTTAGCGAAGCTCTCTTTTGTAGAAGAAATTTGCAGTTCTTATCAAGTGGTACCACGAAGAGTCGAAAAGATCTTGGACTGAATTTGTGTTATAAAGCACTGAACGGGTATCCCATGAACATAAAGGAACTTGCTCCATTTGTTCTGCCCTTCTTTTTGGTTGTGGAGGAGACCCCGCTTTGCATTCTATACTCATGACGCCAGCAATGAATTGGGGTCAATATATCTCTTATCGCCACAAAAACAAGTCCTTACGATTACAAATAGAACAACAACCACTTTACAGAACCTCATGGCTTCCACATCCATGTTGTCCAGGTAACGTTCGCCTCTCAGAAGACGGGTTAGTCCTTGTTGAGAATGTATAATAACACACGTTGTAGAAATCTACTACCATATCGAGTTATTTTTTTCGAAATTCTTGGGGAATTCTGTTCGTCCTTAATTTGGTGGTGTCTCAGTTCTTTAGTGTTAGCAAATAAAATTCTAAATTTCAATGTACAGTACATTGATTGGCCACCATGGAAAAGTGTTCCTTAACACAACGCAGGAACTAACTCAAACTTCGTAACGTTCTTTCGACGACATGATGCCTTAGGATTATCATTCGATTACAAGAAAATTTTATGCTGGGTTCTATCCCTGTCTACTTGAACTGCTGGAGTGCTTTTTATTGCATAACTCAACGGCAACTAGTTTTTTTTCTTACGCTTATGTTTAGTTTCAGAATTTTTTGAATCACTAGCTGTTGTTTCAGCTGGAGCACAAACAGCTCATTCGTCGGAGCCCACTTGCGAATCTAAATGTAGCTCCCACTGTCTGATTTCATCAGTTACATGTGTACCTATACCCCTGGATCACCCATCTGCGAAGTTGTGGCAAAACGTGTAGTAGTGGAGATCGAGAGGTCTTGCGGTCAGAGCTCCTCAGAGAGGTATGGTTGTATTCACTTATGCGCATTTTGTGGACCACCACGGGGAAGTTTTAAGAAAGCATATCCCGGGAGTGGGCTCCTTTGCTGTGGCGACCAGATTTAGTTAGAGCTTCACGAAGCGGCGAAATCTCACTAAAGTTTGGGAAAGCCAGTGTGGCATGTCAACAAGTTTGACTTCCGTCGTCAGTTAAATATGAACATCTAGCTGCTGCTGGTAGTGCTCTGCTTCACGGACTCTTGATTTAGTACAGGATATGTGGAGTAATGAATGAGACTATATCGACATAATTAGAGATGACAAAAATGATATACTTGTTATTTACACTAGAAAGGCGTACGCTTTGAAGACGGTGATTCAAGGGAGTAAAATAGGTTCAGCTTTGTTACAACCTCCATACTTTCTCTATCGTTAATTTGACAGCTAAGAGACTATATAGTTAACAGCGGAATAATTATTTTCAGGATCATCGATTACTTGCCTGTATTAGTGCCTGGCATGCAACTTTGAGTATGAATAAGACTAGAGAGGCCTTTAGTACGGCAAACCCGGCCTCAGCAGGCGCACATTCCTCCCTCAACCACCCACTTCGTGGGAGGGGCTTAAAACAGAAGAAATGAATGACGAACGCAGTCCGCAACAAATATTTGATTTGCACATAGGCGCGCTTTCACTTTGTCTCTGACTTCGTCTGCTTTTTTGTTTACATTAAGCGACAGTATTTTGTTTCTTGTGCAGTAGCCAATCAGAGCGAAGCACCTCAAGGCTTCTTTCAAAAGTTGGTGAGACCGGGTGGTTTGTTAAGGAGAGATAGCCAAGGGCCTCACCAGTCTTATTGATACTCAAAGAGCATGCAAGATTTTCTCGGTGTTCACACAATACAAGCGTTAACTGTAATCAACCGAGGGTAGTATTGCATACAAATATGCGTTCACCATAGTAACTGCCATGTTTTTGGTCTTCAATGTACTACTCTCGTCCACGTGTGAGTGCCGTATGCGGACGCTTACGTATGTATGGCTTATGTCTCTTCAGTTCATTGCAGGTTTCCGTCAGAGGGAACAGAAATTATTAGGGAAGGATCCACGCAGAACTAGGATGCGACACGTGGGGCTAGACAACAACAAATTTTACGCAGGGCTTCTTATTTTGACGAGTCCTTTACATATGTTCACGTTGCATAAATAGGCCAGAACGGGATGAGTACCTAATAGACAGTTTTTATTGCCATCAGATGAACATCAGAATTTAGAACTACGTGGTTTTATCTGTTTAACAGCTCGTTTGAATTAATAAATTTTGACTGGCTGTTCTCTCCACGTTCTCAATTTGTATTCGTCAGAGAGCAATTATTATTCTAGATGTTCTCCGGCTTTACTTTATCAAATACCTATTATAACGGGGTCTCCTAAAAGTACCACGTGCTTCCGTATAACGGGTGTGTGGAGAGGTCATTTCATCACGTGATGTATAATATGAATATAACTAAAATTTAAGTACTTAAACATGCGTTGACGAATAACCTTCCACCGGATTTCGACAAAAATAAAAGAAACTGAAATGAGAATAGAAAAGATGTAGGTTAGTTGTAGAGTGACTGTCCATGTAGCAAACTAGTGTACTCGTGCTACTTCTGAAGTGGTAGATTAGAACAGCGGGTAACGAGGGAACAACGCAAGAGAATTTTTGTTTGTTTATTGAAATGTTTTATTTGAAAAACGCAAGAGATTTTCGCTGATGAATTGGTCTGGAAGTCACCCGTTTTTGGTGTACCTGCATTATGAATGGTTAGGTTTTTGGACAGATAGATTACTACCGGAGAGAATGTAGAGCATTTACGGTATAATGTCATTCAGTTTCTTTGAATTAACCTCTGAAAGTATGAACCATATTGTAGCATATTACAGAATACGAGACTGTTAATGTGGAAACGAATCAGACTTTCAAAACAATTAGCTCACAAGAGGTTCCAGAACTGTTGCAAATGGAATGATGGCATGGTTGACAAGAAACGCAATCAACTTAATCCTGAAAAGTTTTCTTCAACGCGATCGACCGTTGATATGAAACGTTATGAATTTGTCTTTTATAAATGCGATATGCAGTGTCCGTCAGTCTAGCGTCTTGGTTCCACAGCCAGCCAGCCTCTCTTGTCCAGCTCTTAAGCTATTATTTCGTTTACAGTACCACCACAACAACATTTGACACAGAAAGCTAACAGTGATGTGGAGGTAAATGGAGGAGTTTAGATAAGGAAAATAAGGGACACATCTTCACTATGATGGGAAAAGAGGGGAAAATGGACGCAACGATGAAGTGATATGAGAAAGCTTCACTGGAAAAACTGAGAATTGCACACACATCGAGTAAATCTGAAATTACGCGCCTGCCATCTGATTCGCCAGTGAATTAGGAATGGAATTTTTATACGGACCACTTGCTCAGTAGGAGTGTGAAATCCTCGAGAGGAAATGTCAAAAATATGATTCAAATTAGCTCTCACTTCGTCAAATGGATTAAAAAGAGGTCTTATCATTCGACGCAAACGTATCGTTCAGCTGAAGCGTACTGTACCTCCCTTTAATGCGTGAAGTTGGCACCGCGGGATCTTTAATGTAAGATGTCCTGTGATGTAGATAACTGGTTTTTTCGACTGAAACTTGACACCTGAGCTTATAATAAACGTACTTTAATTGAACCTTAGGGCTTATAAAAGTATCAATTACTATTCAATGGTGCCCACATAAGGTCACGCCTGAAGTTGGCACCCGATAGTTCTACATTAAAAAATAATTCATCTTTGAGGCTCCAACTAAAACTATCACTTGCATCATTGATAGGGTGATACTATAGGAATGTTTACCATTCATTTTACGAGAGTATCATGGTACGCTGTTGCCAACTTTCACACATATTATCTCAGCTTTTCTGAATAAACACCAGATTAAATATGGCAGTTTTCAGGGTAAGAAAAAAGAGACTCTCCAGTTAAAGCCTAGGTAATATATTTTATGTTACGTAGACTTTGACTAGACAACAACCAGGTTCATAGTGTCTACAGGTCATCTTGATAAAACCAGTTGTTAGGGGCTAGTGTCTATCTTGTATCGAGTATTCACTAATTTACTTCTACATCAACCCTTTGACTAGTTCTCTGGAGTTCTGGAGACAAAAGGGAAACTTTTTTCGAGCTGCACAAAAAGAAATTTACATCGAGATGAACTCATTTGATCTAATTATCTGTAAAATGAATTACAGAACGAAGTCCTTAACTTAGAAGTAGAATGATTAGATTGAAGGAATTCATTATCAAGACGGATCATGAAATTTTCGGTCCAAAGGGTTTCGGTACCAAAGCTTGCCATGCGTCTGTCGTTCGGGTTTAAACTTGGGAATTATTTACAAATATTATTTATTTTTTTGTATTTTCTATTTCTGAAGTTATCTCACTCACCCAACTTTGAGCACTTCTCATTCGTCCACACTTTACAAAGTTCCTGATAGACTAACTTTTCTGCTGGCGTTAAACTTTACCAGTGCTGTATCGTTCAATAAACTTCACGCTTAGTCGCTAACTTGGGGGACCTAGTTCTTAACACAAAGTCAAATAAAGTGCCAATAAAGGACGAATGGAGTCTGCTATGAGCTCTTCCAATATGCCCTCACACTTTTGAAGTACAGTCGCCTTAAAAAATAATAATAATTATAATAATAACCCACGACCCTAGACTGTAGGGCGCCTAGTAATGAGCTCGACTATCCTTAGAGCGTTGGTCCCAGTGAAAACACTCTCGCGATTTTTCGACTTTTAACCTGATTGAAACCTTGTAGACAGGCTTTAATGTGGTAACATCAAGTTAAAATCAAGGATTTTTTTTTCGGGCGAAAATACCTAGTGAAAAATTTTCACGCGGTTGTACCCCGTTAAAACTCGCACTTTAACTCGGCCTGGGTTTTTAATGCAGTTTAAAGGATAACTCATTTGGTCATTTTAACTGTGATGGGTATACTTAAACCCGTTCTACATTTTAACTTGTGGCAATTTAAACATGCTTTACAATTTTAATCTGGGACAAATTTCAACTCGGCGGCATTTTAATTAATCCAATTAGTTAACTGGGTCTAAATCTCAACTTGGTCAACTTATAACTTCTTTTACACCTTTTAAATTGGTTTTTCTATTAATTCTATAAAACTTTGACTTGCCAAATCATTTTAATGAGATTCACATCTGAACTGGCTAAAATTGTTAACTTGGTTGCATCATTTTATTAATTCTAAATTTTAACTTGATAAAATTTCAACTCACTTTTAAAACTTAAACTCGATTATCCCTTCAACTCGACGACAATTTAACTCGGACAGACAATTAAATGTCGTCACCACTGAACTCGATGGATGCGTTTAACTTGTGAAAAATTTTAAGATCCTTCAACTTCTAAGGCGCTTCATGAAATAAAACCATAAGTTGATGAACTGAAAACAAGTGCGTATGGCACAATCGGTAGGAGAATCGAATCATGGTAGAAGTGTCACGGGACCGGTCCTGCTCAGAAACTGTTTTTTCCCCAGTTAAATTATAACACTAATTACGGAATAAATCAAACGAGAATGTGGAATTATCACATACTGAGTTGCGCATATGGCGGATTAATAATGCGGATAAAATATATCTAATATAACTCGCCTTGCTTTTTAACTTGCCCGCCGTTTTTAACTCGGTTGAATTTTTAACTAGCCCGGTGTCTTAATTCGCCTTGTGAAGAAGCCCCTTGAATTTTGTCTTTGATTCATTTTTTGTTCAATTAATTTGAATTGTACGCACGAGGGAGAAAAACAACCGAGTTTATTTAAGTGCCCGATAAGTTCTTCGTCAGTTCAGTTGGCAAGGGTTGGTGAAAGTGAAGTTATCCGTAGAGGTAAGCTGATTTTTTTTTTTTGTCTCTGTGATAGTCAATTCAATTATTATGTAATTTTTGTCAATTAATGTCTGTTTTCCGTTTAAGATATGTAAGTTGTTCAAATATACTCCCGGATCCAAAGAAACCAGTGTGCCTCCTTTACGCGCCTAGCTTCCCGTAAGAAAAAGTACCCCCAGTTCATACCGGAAAAACACCGGAAAGATCCCGGTAAAAATATTCCCGAAAAAATACCGGGAATAACACCGGAAAGATGCCGGAAACATTCCGGTAAATTAAGGGTAAAGTCTCTGTAACGGGGTAAAACATCGGAATAACCCCAAATATTCCGAAAAAAAAATCCGGGAAACGTCCCAGTACCTCTACCGCGGAAAAACATTGGAAAAATCCAGACGCAACCCCAAGATGACACCGGAAAATTCCGGGAGAAACCGGGATACAATTCCTCGGAAAATATTCTGGTAATTTCCCGGAAATATCCCGGAAGTTCTGTAATACAGTTTCATGTGTTCGCCCTCCTCAAAATTATCACTTAAGAGTCCTGCTGACCTTCAAGTTGTCTTTCGAATATTGGAATAATTGAACTTTCATATATCAATTGTTTTGTGGTCAATCGAACACACCACCATGTGAAAAAGGGATACCCCCCAGTTTACACCAAAAAAAAGGAAAACCAGTAATTTTCTTAGTGTATATTAAATATAAGTAATCTATTTATTATAAATGAAGAATTTATTACACATCCCTAATTACTTGTTAAGTTAACATTATAAGAATATTGTGCGATAATATTATTATACAATATATATTATGATAAATATATTAAATTTTATTTATTTTATATTATATAAACTATATATATATTGAAAAGTACAAGTTTGTTTAAGTTTAAGAGGTTATCTTAATTAAGAAATTTAATATGCATAAATACAAGCACAGTAGTACTTCTGTACTTGCTGGGAACGGGTGCATCGAAGAAAGTAAATATCAGACAAGTAAGTTAACTAAAGTTTATCATAAATGTCGGTAATAAACGAGTGTCACTAGACTGGATTGTTATTCAGACAGGGTGGATGAGAAAACATGAAATGTGAAAATATTCTGCTCGCAGAAGATTTAACAATACTCCACGAGAAGTATCCCTCAGCAGGACAGCAAACACGAAGACAGCATCGCTGTTGTACGATGATCTGATGTAACTTAAAGCTCGCTTCAGTGTAACCGTATGTATTCCATTTAATAAAAAAGACTGACAGAAAAGTAAAATTACTTAGTTGTCAAACTAGCTCTCGTTTAATATTTTGTTTTTGCATTTGCAGCCTGACAGTCGTACCAGCACTGTACGAGTTTACCAAAACATTGTCTATCATCTCAACCGTGTCCCAAAATTTCGGCGGTAAAAGTTGGGAGGTAATGTTGTCCAGATGGTAGTTGCATAGTATCTTATCACTTTATTTATACTGTTGGTTGGAGTCAAGCACGCTTCGTACAGTCAATGAAGCGACCTTCCTGCAAGTATGGTTGTTAACTAACAGTTTTTTATTTTTCTTCTGCCTAGGTGCCAACTAATACTGCGCCGGGGGGGCTAATAGCTGGACTCTTCTACTGAAGACCTGATCTCTTATGGTTGGGGCTCCTAGACCATCTTCAAATCCCGTTTATGAGGCCGAAGATCTCGCAGTATGGCGCTGGAGGATTCGAACTCTTTTATTTTCACTATAAAATTTTCCTTTGATTCATCAAAATTTTAGCTATTAATAAAATGTTAATTGTTTATCTTGTGTTGCATTGTTTGTATTATTGAAGAAAAATTACAACAATTTGTGTGATACCTATGGAGTTCTTATTTTGCATAGAAACTATCAATTAACTCATTAAAAAGACGCGAAACTACGTGAACAAGAATATATATCACCTATTTTCACCTGTAATATACCCGCTCTTTGCACTTAAAATATCCGGGGAAAAGCTCGGAGAGATCCCGGAAATGTTGGGAAATACTGCCGGAATATCTTCATTTTTCCGGGAAAAAACACGGGGGAATCGTTCCAAAAGTCACGATAAAAACATCGGCAAAACCCTCTGAAACCGGTACTTGACCGGCAAATTAGCCCCAGTTGACACGGATAAAACACCGGAATTTTAAAGGTACTTTTTCGTACGGGTTTTTCACGTGCTAGCACAATAACTTGTTTGAATTTTTAGCACACTCAGTTTTTAACTCTCCTAGATATTAAGCTCGGTTGACTTTCAAAAATGTTCGAGTTTTCACGTCCCTATTCGACCCAGCTTATACCTGGTTAAAGTGTTTTCACTTTGCATCATGTAGACTAGTTAAAAGGCCCTAGAATCACGAGAGTGCATGACATTAAGGAAGCTTGCAAACAGTGTTGTGTATCGGTGATTTAAAATGTATTTGTTACCGCTACAGTTACTTTGCGATGTCACCTTTACCGCTACAGATACAACTATACTTTTTGCACAAGCAGCGCGCTACCGTTACAAATACTTTCTCACAGATACAGATACATCTGCAAATACTTGGAAATAAAACGTGAATTATGCAGTAAGATTTAGAACTATTTATTTTGTTTAAGTAACAGCAAAGATTCCAACAATTTTGGCTTAAACCGGTTGCACATCATCGATAAAATGTCTTGAGCATAACTAAAAACTCTCTCGGTATTACCCGAAGAGGCAAGGATACAAAATATCTAGCGAACGTAAGCGGCTACAGCCGGGAACTTTATGCGGTTGATTCTCCAATACTCGAACGAGTTGGCTCAATAAAAAACCCTAATAGTTGCTCCTCGATTCTGGTCGACAAGGGTTTCAAAGAGGAAGACTCTGGGGTAGAAAAATCTCTTTTGTGACTAAGCGGTAAGTAACCGAAAGCTCTCTTCTTGGCTTTCGCAGTAGATATAGGGAAAGAAGACCCCTTCGGGTAGAGGTTGTTTGCAGCTGGTAAGGAAGAACGTGCTGTGGAGTGGAAACGGGTGATTTCTTCTACAGGTTGTTTTCTGAGAGCTGCAGACGTGTGCGACTCAGAGACTTCAACCCACTCCATCTTAACCGGGCGTTCGCAGACCGGCCGCCATGTCCTGCATACCGCAACTTACTGGTGCCACTTACGAAAGCTTCGGTTTTTCTTTCACGAAGGAGTTTAGTAAATTCCTTGCTTATAACACTTGGCACTGTCTCGCAATCTCAGTACGTTCCATTAATTTCAGGCACTTGCGCAGGGCTTTCAGAATTTCCAAAATCTAAAAGTATCTTGTATTTGTTAGCGGTATTTGTGCCGATTTTACGGTATCGGTGCGATACCGATACAACATTTTCAAAATGTAGCGCGCTACCGATACAGATACTTAAAAATGTATTTGCAAATACACAATTGCCGATGCACCGATAACAAATACACAAAACTGTTTGCAAAGCGCTAGATGAGGCCAGGTCACTGGCTCAAAACCTTTTTCGGTAACAAGAGTTACAATACAAGTTTGAAAAATAGGAATATAAACAAAGAAGTTGTATAAAACCGTAGAACAATTACGCTTAATTGCTCAGTAAGCTCTGTTTAAAACTGCTCTCACCTAAAGAATCAAAGCTTCCCTTGACCTCTTGACTTAGACTACATTGTAATGCTGAAAAAGTCAATTTATAAGCCTCTTTCTATAAACTAGAGATAAGGGGTATTTTGGAGACATACAATTTTTTTGGTGTTTTTTTATTTTCTTTTTCAAAGAAACTGTATTTGTACACAATGCAGAATTGAAAAATCGTTGTAATTCAAATACATCGCCTCTTTAAGAGTTACATAATGTGCTTTCATAACCCCAACAATTTCACGCACAGAAAATTAAACCTAGACGTCACAACATTGAAAAGCTTGATCGTACAGGTTGAACGACACCAAGACCTGCGCTTTAGCACGTGCCGGCACTAGGCAGGAGCGACTGGGAAGAAGGCTTATAACATAAGGTCGAATACCCTCTGTATAGACATAGCTGCTTCTGTGTGATTTGGAGTAACATTTACTTTTGCCCGAGATATAATCTCTCTGGCTTGCTGCAATGGAGCATTCGTTTCCTTACTTTGGTGACAGTCGAAATCATTCTGTAAACATAAGTGATAGTCAATCAATGTCCAGTTTCGGTTACCGATCATCGGCGATTTATTTGCTTTTCATTACTATCGCTGGAATTACGTTAAATGGCCTGGTCTTGATCATAGTCGGAAAAGATAAAAAGGTAACTTGTGTTACGATTCAGTTCAATTTTAAAAAGGGCGTATACTTACGCCTTAAAGTTGTAGGGCTTTTTTCGGTCTTCTGCTGGCTATAGTTATAAGTGAACTCTCTTAAAAAAGGAAGTACTTTTTTTCGTACTCGCAGTTGCAGACGCCCCTTAACTTAATTCTGGTGAACTTGTCAACATCGGATTTATGCATCGCAGCGTTTGGCGGATCGCTGTCCATAGACGCCTCTCTACATCAAGGATGGAATATGAATTTTGAAATATGCGTTGCCTATGCCTTCGGCATGTCTTTAGCAGGTAACATTTTTTAGATTAGGAAATCTAAGCTAAGCTGAGGGATGTGGCAAGCTTAGGCTACTTTGACAGGTTAATAGTCTATCATTTTAGTACTCAGTTCACCACTCTCGTGCACCGTTAAAGTAAGTTGAAGATTTTCTTCAAAGCAAATAGGAGGGAAAATATGAACGTCAACTATAAAATCTCAGATGAGGTCACCTCAGATATCCAATCAGCTGGTATCAAGAGCGCTGACTGGCATTAAGCTGCAAGACCATTCTAAATAATTATTGTTGGCTAGGGCTTTTCTCTTTGACTTTTGTGTTAAGAGGATTTCTGCGCAAAATTTCTTTTTGTCTTCTGGTGTGGGTCGTATTATCGAAATAATTATTTATGATGAACTTTCCATCTTATTTAAAGTCCTGTCCCAATTAACAAACCAGAACAGCCTGGGCATTGCAAATGTAATAAACGGAGAACAAATTTTGGATTGCTTCAGATTAGAGCAGCTCAGTGAAATTAAAAATGCACAGCAGAATGTTAAACTATGAGCTTAATTAATAAGGCATGCCTGGATTTTTTTTCTTTTTCACTGCGTATCTTTTAATTTATCTGTTTCCAGGTAGCTTTAATGTATAGTTACTACACCTAAGTCCCTTCATCAGTTACGCTAGATAACGTCATATGAATGCATGAAATCATCTGTGAGTAGCTGAAGGTATTGTTCAATGAAACAAGTATGAAGATGCTAATTTCTTTCTATGTGTGCTTCGTACTCTTGATAGAGGGTTTAAGCCAGTGGACAACGCACTTGTATCTTATCACCTTATTAGGGGTTTAGCGATTTGTTCTGCTGCTTTTACGGACAATTCTGTCGTATTATTAGTGATCACGAAGGAAGAGGATAACAATATATATTTTATTTCCCTGCTCTGCTGATAGAGAGCAACAAATGTGGGGTAGAAATGTTATCTGCATCGTAATTGCATAGTAGTGCCCGTAGCTCTCGACATAATTGCTTCTTGCAAGCGCTTGCCTACGCAATATGCAATATTCTCTCTTTTGACGTAAACGTGCAGGAGACAATTATTCGAAGAAACCGATACATCCGCATAGATGAATTATCATATTACATGTTGGTGATGCATCAAAAAGCAGGAACGTAAACCAATCTTGAACGTGTTGCTTATTTTTTCTAATCTTTTTCAGGTATCGTTTCCATAACTACACTTTCGGTTCTAGCTTTATGGCGTTCCCTCTGCGTGGTGCACTCCTTCGGTAAAAGGGAGTTGGGATTTCGAGAGTGCGTCTGTTTCGTTATCCTCATATGGGTATACTCGATAGCCATCACAAGTCCTCCTCTCTTTGGATGGGGACTATACGAAATTGAAGCTTCTCGTATAAGGTAAACAAATCACCAATGAAATAGATGAATTTTTAATAACGATTCCAAATCTGTTCCCCTCTCAGCTGTTCTATAAAATGGGAAGTACAAGACTGGAATAATAAATCGTATATCATTTACCTGTTTGTTGGGGGTCTTTTCTTACCGTTGATCATCATGGCCGCATCCTACATCTGCATTATAAGAACAGTAAGAAAAGTGAGTCTTCATTCTTACATAATCGTAAAAAATTTTCTGTCTCGCTCTTGTTCAGTTTTTATTAGCTAATGCCTACGTAACACTTCAATCTTTTTTTTTTTCAAGTCTCGTAGGTTGGTAATTGGAGAAGCTCGGCGCAAAGGGCAACGTCGCGTCACATTAATGGTGGCTATTATGATATTGGCTTTCTTAATTGCATGGATGCCATACGCTGTCTTTTCACTCATCCAAACGGTAACCAGTGACGAAAACCTCCGATTCACTCCTGCTCTTGCCACTATTCCTTCACTTTTTGCCAAATCTTCCATCGTTTTCAATCCCCTCATCTACTGCGGACTCAACACTCAGGTAATACAATACAAAAACTACGTCAGTAAAATCGTGTATAGCATTATTTAATCGTTCAAAAGTTATGTTCGTAGATACTGCATCTGCCAGTAATGAGTGGTTTATTTATTTTGTGCTTTTTCAAGTTCCATTCAAGCTTCAAGAGGCTGCTCGGTTTCCAAAAGCACCCTTTGCAAAAACAACAAGAGGACGTCGAACGGACGAAGAAATACGTCACCAGGGGGATGACACTAACGGGCTTTTCGTTAAGCTTAAATAAACGATCTAACAAAGGAACCTCGAAGGTGCATCAAATTTGTGAAAACCAGGAACCATCTCCCGGTGGAAGGTTTGAACCAGACTCCGAGATGCGTAAAGTCGCAGGACAAAGTCCTGGCACTGAAAGCAAAGAGATGGTTTTCTGCGAAAATGCCTAGCTAGAACGAAGTGCTATCACAAGCGTCTGCGAGTCAATCAGACCATACCATCGATCTCTACTGTGTTCAGATTCTTCTCTTCCGAACTGATTAAAGGAAAACGGATATTGCTTCCTCATAGATATATTACCCTACATTTAACGGTTCCCCGACCTGTTGTTCGATGTCTCTCGCTCATGCAGCGTCTTTTGTTTGATGGTAAAAGTCTCAGGTTTCCAAATTCATTCTTTACCCCGTAAATGACGCGTTTTTTGTGATGTTATCATATGTAAGTGTGACGGTACACCGGCTACATGAAATGTGATCAAGGGTTTTTATGGACGTTGTAATACGATCCTCCTATACGATGTCTCGTAATCTGTCCATGGAGCCATCAATATTCCAGGAAACCTTAAAACTGTAATTTCGGTTGAGGATGTTGTTGTTTCCCCGTTCTTTGTTCACCCTTTTGTGGGTAATAGAAATGATCATATCCCAAACGTTGACATTTTTCCGAAATAAACGAATGGATGAGAAAAAATCGCCTGTAAAATCTTACAGGTTAAAGAAAGCAAATTTCTCACTCTGCTCACGTGAATCAAACTATAACGTTGGTAAATGCAGCGAGTCAACTAGATTCAAGGTGATAATGTGGAGAAATTTTGGTTACCGTAGGGTGATATGGAAAACTTGTCACTTAGTCGTGTTTACGTTACATGTTTTTTTTATTCCTAAACATCATCAAAATAAATGTGTGAGAACACAAATCCTATGTCCGCACTTTTAGTGTACACAATAATCAGATTCTAAACAACTTTCATATTAATAAGCGATAGCATCCTCTACTGGAGACATGTACTAAGTAACAATGAACTAATGAAACGGGCTAGTGTGTCAATATTTTATAAGAGCTCTGTTGCGCTCAACAGATGAATCCAATGCTTTTATCAAGTCCTGAATAGGATATCGCACAACAAATATGCTATGCTACATCTCACGACTGAACGGAACAAAAAAGTAGAGAAGAGACTAAATTAACTAAACGAAGAGCGACTGACGACGGAGAAACTGGAGTTCTTTTTGCGACTCATCTGGTGAAGAATCAATATTCATTTATCATGATTTCCTACTTTATAAGAGATACTCTTGCAAAACTGAAGACGTAAACTTTTCAAATGAAACAAAAGTGTTGAAAATTAGGCTAGATTTTGGAAAGTACACACTTAGATTGCGAGATCGCAATATGATACGAGGAATCCTTGTATCTAAAGCAACAGAACATCAGCATGAATTCATCTCCGGAAGAGCTATTCGTCCGCGAACAGTGGGCTTTATAGTGTTTTTGATGGTCCAAATAAAAACGCCGCGTGCACTTCGCGGCAAAAAAATATCTGGAAGTTTGGCATGACAGCGTAAGAGTTGCAACTCGGGTTATAAGACCCAGTTGTCCAGCTCAAAGGACTGGCTTATGGTTTACATCAAAATTTCAAAGTTGCTAACCATTTATGCCAACAATTAAACTGTTTGGCTGAATGTTTCTGAAAGGTTTCACGCGTACGTTAGCACTTGCTAGGAAAAAGTAAAGAGGGGCATTCTTAGAAATATTGGACACTTCAAAGGGAAATGAACAGCTCCTAGCAACCAGAAATCTGGTAATATTTCTCCCTTGAAGAACCACAGGCAAAAAGTATGACAAGCATGGGTTCTGAATACCATGTTCACACCTGAGGACTTATCACACATTTTTCTTGGATAAGTCCAGAATTCGAGGTAAGTCTATTTTTACCCATGATGTGTGAACGCGAACTGAACCGAGGGTAAGTTGATTTACCCCCCGAAAATTTACCCGTTGAAACATACCAGGGTAACTTTTCGGAGATGAACTATCATACACCGGCTCCAATTGCGATTGACAGTGTGAACAAGGAACATTTGTGGGGTAAAGTGTGAGGTAAATTTCAGGGCAAATTCAGGGTAAAGTTGCCTCCAGAGGTAAACCAGTGTGAACAAGGTATCAATCGCTTTTGCAGAGGCTTACGTTAACTAGTTAGAACAAAACAAGGTTCCAATTGCCATGAAGGTATTTGGGAAATGAATAACATGGTTGCAAAATGTGGTTACCGGGATTTATTTTGCTAATCAAATAATAAAATCAGAGGAAAAAAAAGACTTGGAGCTTTTAAATTGATTTGAAAATCTTGATTCTGAATTATTGCGTGGGGTTAAAGAGTACAGAGTACCTGATGACCAGTGGAGAGTTCAGGGTCGTTACTTTATTCCTTTCTGCGGTTTCATCCAATGACATAGCATGTGAGGTAGGTCTCCAGTCTCTCTTATTTCCCCGAGGATAAAAACATTTTCTCATCAGAGACTCTTAGTGGGTAATATAGTCTCCTTTCAAAATATTCATAAGTACTCGCCCTACTAGGTGAGTCCTTTTTTAGTAAATTAGGGTCCCTACCATGGCGGCTCCATGTCTTTTTCACCAGACATCCAAGTGGAAAAATTTCGGAGCAATTACCTGGAAAAATGTTTGCCCGGTCTTAGTTACAACCCTTTATCTTCCATGGATACTTGCTGGTTACTTTCATACAGAAATCACGCGCGAGAATACGTGGAAAATGCTTTAGATCGTTTTATTGGCTCCTGGTGAGTGCGTTTAGCTCTATAACAGTTCATTCCTTTCGTAGGTCGCAGTACATTTGCCTTTATGAAAGAGTTCCGCACTCTTGGTGAAACTCCCTGTGGCTACTTCTTTCTACTCCACTAGTTTTACTTACTACTATATACTTACTATTTTTACATACGCTATACCTTTACACCCTAAAAGCAGAGTAATTGTAGTTACAAACCCTTGAAAATGATTATCGATGTTTCTCTAGCTGGATAATCGCACGGACGGTGCACACAGTTCTAAGTTGTAAACATGATATCTGCAGCAGATACAGATATTACGAACGCCACATCTTGAGAGAACTTCTCGGACAGTGGTTTTTCCTGCTTGTTTAAACAAATCAGCACACAAGTGGGTTCACATGGTTACATCACCGGAACTGAATAATGATGTACATATCAAATGGGAAAGTGTAGAGCATACATGGTACTGGACATTTTGTCAAGACTGTTTGCTCCACAACATATGGGACTGCAGCAGACATCGTGGCACTTGCCATGTTAAAGGTCCTGTCTGTAACAATGTGGCTCTGTATAAATCCTAGTTCCGTGTGCATGTTGCGAGCATATGCCGACTAGGCACGCGATACAAGGCTCGAAAAAAAAAAAACAATATGTACTCTGATTTTAGTGATCTGAGTTCGTGAATCTTACGTCTGAAGTGAATCTTAATGCGAGGATATCAAAATTTCTGACATGGGGAAACCATGAAGGGTTGTGGCATTACCGTCCGAAAGATCTTTCGGGAGTAATAAATCATTAAACGAAAAAGTAATTACTGTAGGGCACGACAAAATGGATATGTTGACAAGTATCAGTGTCGCGTTTTTTCCTCTTGTCTAAGCATTCTTCTGTTTTTCTCCTTCGACTGGTCATATATAGTAACTGTGTTCGGGTCAATTCGTTTCCTAGGAACTTTTTCCCAAGGCATCGCCAAAGATATTCTTCTCTTTGATTAGTTTCCCGGAGAAAATTCCGTTTTTTATTTCTTTTTTGACGCGTGTACTGGACACTTTTTTGCCGAAACGCTTTCATGTCGCTGAATTGGCAAAGCCCCACAAGCGTATATCACATATCGGAATGTTATCAGCCCTCTGCTTGGGGGATCTATGTACTGGAGAGCAGCGCTAGCTTTCGACAAGCTGACATGAAAGATGCATTATGTGACCCGAAAGCAAGGATCGGGCTGTCATACATCATGGTTTGATTTTCGCCTACTCGCTGAAATGCCACTTTTAATACTGATGTGGTGCAAGGGACAAGTAAGTAGCCGTTGAATTGGGCAACCTCTAATTGAATTAGACTTGACTCTAATTCAGTTTCTAACCTTTGTGCCACACATTCCAGCAATACATGCAAACTTGGAGTATAACCAGGCTTAACACGCGTCAATTACTGCCTCGCCATAACTCCCAGTATACAAGTCGCTCGGTTGACGGTTCCCTGGCAGCAATTGTGTCTTGAATGTAAAGCAGACAGAATTTTCAAGGGGCAACGAAAGACGCTAATGTAAAATGCTCTTAGCGAGAAAGTTAAGTTCTTAGTTTACTAGTGAATCCCTGGTGTCACTCAATGTTTTTAAACGCATTGTCCGTTACAGGCTTGTGTTGCAGGACCTTCAGAAGCAGAAGACGTCAACGCAGGAGCTTATTTGTTTCGAGGGTTCGTTATTGTTAGGAGCAGCCGGTGATAAAGAAAAACACTAGTTTATTTGAGAGTTCCTATATTTAGGGTTCCCAACTCATTATGGTCACTGCCGGATACTAATTGCAGCAACCAGAGAAGGGTTCTTTTCTCCACTCGTCAATAATGAATCGCATGCTTTATTTAGATCAAACTCTGTTATCACACGAAGCCTCTGGTTATGTAACTCTTCTACAGTTCTACTTTGAAATTCTCCATTTGTATTTTGCTCATTATAAGTATTTATTAGTTTTTAATAGATGTTGCACTTTATTGGTCTACTTTCGTTTATCAAATTAGTTATGGGAAGTGTCAAGATTCATTGAGTGCATCCTGGAATACTAAAAGAGATACCGGAAAGATAGGATTGCGTGCCTAGTACTATGCCGAAAGCTGATCACGGAAAGAGTCGATTTGTACTTTTGATTCCTTCTTTGCATAATTGACATTCAGAGGAACATGTGCAGAGAATAAAGCAAAAGCTTAAATTCTCTACTACTAAAAGTTTCAAGTAATTGTTAGAATAGAGTTACGAAACGAATGAATTCAGTGCCCTTTACGTAAACCCAAAAATCAGACGAGACACTAAGCCGTCTGCTCTTGCACAAACCCAGAAGGAAACAATCCTTTATAAAGTAATGGAAAGAAAACGGTATCGAGAGTAGTTCTAAAAAGGTACCAAAACCGTTCCCAGTTTGTGTTCTGAGCTATTCTGTAAAAGTTATGCAACCTTCACTAGCTTACATTCAATGAATCTTTTGCCGTTAGAAGTGAAATTGCTTTGTGGGGAAAATTTAAAGAATAAAGGTAGAAAACATCCTTGCTTCCATCGAACAAGACACGCAGCCTTATCCGTGGCTCTGCTCCCGGCTGTCTTTTTGTCCGTTTCTTCAGCTGCTGGGGTTCCTTTATTTTCTCGCTTTTTCAGTATTGGATGCAGCAGAGAAGCAGAAGGGAACTGAGGTACGCAAGCAAGAAAGCCACTTGGACACAACAACTGATTTCAAGGGGACTAATTAAGGTAATTGCAATGTGCGCCGCTTTCTTGATGGCAATCTCTGAAGGACACGTGTCTTGCACTTGGCCAACAGTGTAGACTTGTCAATACGTTACTTAGTTAAAACTTGAGCTCCCACAACAAGAGCTGCAACGGTTTGCCAACTCCAAATTGCAGGAGCAAGTACAGTCATGTTCAATAAAAAAAAAGGGTACAGCATGGGTGAAGTTCAAAGTTGTTTTGCGCTATTTATTAAGTTATAGTACAGTTAATGTATATAATTGTTGATAAAAAAAACTATATTTCAAGTAAACATACATGTATTATCAAAAAATATTAAAACATCCTCGTAAAAACAAAGAAAAAGTGGCGTTTAACCTTCCCGTGCTGTACCCGTTTTTAATGAGCATGACTGTACTCTTCTCTAAATCTGCGCACAAATCTGAGACAAGGGTAAGCAACTCTGGTTAAAAGTTTTGTACTTGCATTACAGTGGAATCGAATATGATTTTTAAGATATTTCGAATGACTTCGGTATAGGGACAAAGTTGGTTCATCAAGAAAATGGCTCAAAGTGGTCTAATCGATCGCTTTTCTGTGAAGGGTCAAACGAAGGCTATTTGAAGAGATGTTCTTTGAGGCCTTTCCCATCGATTATTGGATCAAATTTGTGGAAGAAGAAAGATTGAAAAATTCAGTGTTTTCAGTTTTTGAACTTGCAGCGTGCCTCTTAAGCTCAGGAAATAAGCAATGCATCAAGTACATGAAATATAAATCTGTAACTCTAGCTTGACAATGCAATATAGGAAATTAAGTAGCGCTATTCCTTTTGCCCAGTGTAATTACTGCAGTTCGAGGTCTAGAATTGTATTTGACAGGTCATCAGTAAAGAAAATTCAATATAAGCCAAACTGGCGGTCTTTTATGCACTTAATGAATTGTTTATAAAACAATTCCGGGAAACTCTATGACACCACTGGCACTCATTGTTTCAGTCTCCTTTCTAAATGCAAATCGCATTTCGAGCATCAAAAGATCGCAAAGTCTATTTGCAAAACTTTTAGGCTTTCTCTTGAGAAGTTTGGACCCAAATACTAAAGCCAAGAAGGATTTTAGTCAGAAATGTTAATTAATGCGAAAATTTTGCGAAACCCTGAACCCCAATTAATCAGCTCCACTTGGTACACGAGAAATTAATTTTAATTGACATCAGACGCTCCAAAACCTCCGTTTCTCATTATGTGGAGGTTCAGATGATCTTATGCACTTATTTGAGGACATTGTTATCGGAAATACTTACAGATAAGGTTCAGAAAAGGG
Source organism: Eulimnadia texana (assembly GCA_002872375.1). Taxonomy (NCBI): domain Eukaryota; kingdom Metazoa; phylum Arthropoda; class Branchiopoda; order Diplostraca; family Limnadiidae; genus Eulimnadia; species Eulimnadia texana. The sequence goes on from NKDA01000001.1 coordinate 19,572,284, forward strand.
AATCTCGTTGAAGGAGCACTGCTGTATCAGATACCCACAGAATATCAAGTTTGAAAAAGTATATCTCGAAACTCAAGATTGAATTTAATTTCACGTTTCCTTCTGAATCGTTAGCCATTTCCTCTTTGGCAACAATTGATTTAGATGTTAAGTTGAGTCTTTTTACATGTGAAGAGCATCCTGTCACGTAATACTCCAATCCGCCTATTGATCTTAATGCAGCAATAAACAAAAAGCCATCTAGCGGTCTTCCAGAGAAGCTTTTGTTGAGTTTCAATGATTCACTGAATTGCTTGCGTGAATAAGGGAGTCGTCCGCCGTGCAAGAAAGTTGTCACATAGTTTTCCGACAGCAGGGATCCGTAACAGACCTGCAAAAAATTCTGCGAATTTGTTTTTAAATTTCCTCTAATCAAAGGCGCCAAAAATGTTCAGCTGGCTTTCCAAAGACGAGAACCGGATCAAGCATCCTGATGTCTACGAAAGTGTCGCTGAGGGCCTGAAGAAAGTTTACAAGACCAAAATTCTTCCTTTAGAACAAACTTACATGTTCCATGACTTCCATTCGCCCCAACTCGACGACCCTGACTTTGATGCCAAACCGATGATCCTGCTCGTCGGCCAGTACTCGACAGGCAAGACGACTTTCATCCGCTACCTGCTTGAGAAGGACTTCCCGGGAATCCGCATCGGGCCCGAGCCGACTACAGATCGTTTCATTGCTGTCATGCATGGGGATTCTGACGGAGTCATTCCCGGAAATGCTCTTGTTGTCGATCCTAAGAAGCAGTTTAAGCCATTGTCGAAGTTTGGCAACGCTTTTCTGAACAGATTTCAATGCTCAGCAGTGAACTCGCCCGTTCTGAAAGGAATTTCCATCGTTGACACACCCGGTATCTTATCTGGGGAAAAGCAGCGTGTCGACCGCGGCTATGATTTCACGGGAGTTTTAGAGTGGTTTGCCGAGCGTGTCGACCGCATCATTCTTTTGTTCGATGCCCACAAACTGGACATCTCGGACGAGTTCCGCAGATCTATAGAAGCGTTGAGAGGTCACGACGATAAAATTCGCATCATTTTGAACAAGGTATACCCTGCAAGAGAAACTATTAACATTTAACTGTTTTCTTATCGTCTTTTCCACATTCCAGGCTGATATGATCGATCACCAGCAGCTCATGCGAGTATATGGAGCTTTGATGTGGTCGCTAGGAAAGGTTCTGAACACTCCCGAAGTTGCGCGAGTCTACATTGGATCGTTTTGGGACCAGCCCCTACGTTACGACAGCAATAGACGTTTGTTCGAAGCCGAAGAACAAGATCTCTTCCAGGATCTTCAGTCCTTGCCTCGTAATGCAGCTCTGCGGAAGCTCAACGACCTCATCAAGAGAGCTCGCCTTGCTAAAGTATCGAGACATATTACTTTGAGAAATCGTTGAAATGTTCACATAACTTTTCATTGTAGGTCCATGCTTATATCATCAGTGCATTGCGTAAAGACTTCCCAACTGTTTTTGGCAAGGATAGCAAGAAGAAGGAGCTAATCAAGAACTTGGGCAGCATCTACGAGCAAATTCAGCGGGAACACCAGATCTCGCCCGGAGACTTTCCGGACCTGAAGCGGATGCAGGTAAACAACAGTGTTTCAGTCTGAAATTACAGGTTCTTAACCGTCGATTGTCTTCACAGGAGCAACTAGTTCATCATGATTTCACCAAATTCCAACCGCTGAAAACCAAACTCTTAGAATCTGTAGACCGAATGCTGGCCGAGGACATTGCCCGCCTTATGGCCATGATCCCGCAGGAAACTATTCAGCAATCCAAAGAGACTACTATCAAGGGTAACTTTCGTCAGCTTTGATCGGTAGATATTTATATAAACGAAAATTGTTTGGGCAGGTGGAGCTTTTGAAGGTATTCAGGACAAGGTCAGCCCATTCGGCTACATGAAAGGCGAAGGTGTAGATGCCGGTGCTGGCGAACCCGAATGGATCGTTGGGAAAGATCGCTACAAATTCGACAATCTCTTTGATAGTCTCGGTCCTGTGGACGGCAAAATCACTGGCGCAGGTATATATAAATTGCTACTTTACTAAAGAAGCAACATTTGTGACGATTTTCAATGGTTCTAGCGGCCAAATCGGAAATGGTCAAGTCCAAATTGCCCAATTCAGTTTTGGGTAAGATCTGGAAGCTTTCGGACATCGACAAGGACGGTATGCTCGACTCTGACGAGTTTGCGCTGGCCATGCATTTGATCAACATTAAACTGGACGGCCACGATATCCCCGCTGAATTGCCGCCACATTTGATTCCGCCTTCCAAAAGAAACCTCTGAATATTGTTCAAGCAAAGAAGATTCCCTTTAGAACTCGTGCTGTCTCCCAATAATATTGTATCTTTCAAACACTGAAAGCCAAGAATCATACAAGACAAGTCAAAAGTTACAAGAGAAAAAAAAAGAAAACTATATTTTCACGAGTGCCTATTCCATGGGTTCTATATTAATTTTTTTCTATAGATTTATCTGTAATTTGTTGTATTTGATTAACTGCAAAACTAAGCTAATTCAATAAATCCTGGATTAAAGAGAACGTGTTATTTCCTTAGTCGGTTTCTTACTCCCTTGTCAAGGTCAAAGGTCGCCACGTAGGAGATAAGAAATGCACGCGGTTGTTTTAGATCCAGACGTTGTGAAATCGTCAGTCATTTAAACATGTCTGCACTCAAAACTGCTGTTTTAGTCTTACTTTTAAGCATGCTTTGCTATTTCTCAAGTGGACTCCTGGAATTGGGACAGTGTCAAAGACGTTGCAGAGAAGTTTACGGGTCGGACCAGCCTTCAGTTCGCGGTCGCCGCTCGACAGTGTTGGGAAATTACTGCAACTGTGCAGTTGATGATCGAGTTTTGGGCAGAGTCTGGCGCTGGAATGACTGGCGACCGCCCGCGGTTCCGGTTTCTGTTTGTGGCGTGGACGGAAAAACGTACGCGTCACTGAGTGAGGCCCAGAAAGCGGGTGCTGCTATTATGCACGCCGGCCACTGTGGGAAATGCTCTAACGCACGCGACATGCAGGCGTATCGAGACACACGACACAACTTGACGGAAATCGCCACCCGATGCGCTTTCCGAAACCTGGTGTTCGGAAGTAACGTCGCCAGTAAATGTCTCCAACAATACGCAGGTTCATTTAAACTCTTCCAAGTTTACTAGAAGTGTCTTAATTAGCACCATGTGTTTCGAAATAGGACTTTCAGATGAATGCACAACTTGCTGGGTTGAGAATATGAGCTGTACGGCCGTTCATTGCTTGTGGGAGTGCCTATGGGCTCGAACAATCGCTTCGGAACCGAACAAAGCTGACGGCTCTCTGAACGACTGTTTAAGCTGCGATGAAGCTTATTGCGGTACCATGTTTATTGAATGCGCCGGAGCGAATCGAAGACGCATTGGAGTGACCACAGATATCGCGAGAAGCGCAGAAGAGATCTGGGATGTAGCGCATTAGTTTTAAGTAAAAATGGTTACTCAATTACTAAAAAATACAAGTTACCACAACTACTGACTTCTGTAATTTGAAAATGTTAAAAACAAGCGAATTTAGGAAAAACTTGTATTAAGACGAAGTAAATGGTGACATTAAATAAAACAGACACAATTTCGCGAGTCGAAAAATTCAAGCTTTGCTTAAATCTCGTTTGTAAGAATACCATCATCAAAGTTCAAATCATCATCGACGGATCCATCGGGGTGAAGGGGGTCGCTGAATCGAAAAACTTTGTGCAAGATGAGATGCAAGATGGTGCCAACCGGTTCCGGAGGACGCATATCGGCGATGTCGTCGGTGTCGTCAAAAGCATCAGTTGTAGTAGTTGTAGGAGCTGTAGCAGTTGTAGTAGTGGTTGGAGTTGTAGCAGTTGTAGTAGAACTAGGGGCTTCTGCGGTTGTTGCAGAGGTGGTGGAAATCTCCTCAGCTGGGAGGTTTTCAAACAACTTGGCAAGCCTCGAGAAAAAGCCATCTTCAGCTTCAGGTTTCTGCAGAGGTTCTTCGTCTTCCTGCGAATCGGAAGTGGCGGCGTCCTCCTCCTCCGATGAAGTTTCAGGTTCCTCCTGGGACTCTTCCTTGACTTCTGCATCAGAAGGATCAGCCGAAGCATTGAAGAGCGAACCTAGAAGTCTCGGAGCCAGTTGGAAAGGCTGGAAAGGCTCTGGAGTCGGAGTAACTGATTCCTCGCGGCGAATAGCAGAGGTAGAGATAGGCCCCAGTGGATTCATCGGTGTGCGGAAGGGAAACCCGGTTGGAGGCATAGGGAAGGCCATCCTTGGGATGGATGGCTGTGGCATGGCGTCGAGACTCTGCGGGCTAGTAGGAACCTGGAGCGGCTGTCGCATGGAAGGAGTAAGAAGTGGCTGAATGAATGGGACATGGACTGGCTGGGTGGATGCGTGCTGAAATGGCTGACTGGAAGGAACCTGCAATGGCTGCATGAATGGGGCCTGGAGTAGCTGGTTCGACGGGACCTGGAGTGGCTGATTGGAAGGAACCTGGAACGGCTGATTGGAAGGAACCTGGAACGGCTGATTGGAAGGAACCTGGACTGGCTGCATAGTAGACTGCAACAGAGGCGGGCCGAAAATAATACGCTGCAGTTGAGGAACCTGGGCCGATTGCATCAATGGCGGGCTGAAGCTGTTGCGCTGCAACTGCTGCAAGGGAGACTGTTCCATGACTGGCTGGCGTGGAAGGATCAGGAAAGCGCGGGGCGATGCTTCATCGTTTCCAGGTGAAAGGCGGACCACCTGTGCTGGACCCCGGATGACGAGGAACCCTGCAGGTATAAGGCCCGGTACAGGTGGAGGAGGACCGTTGAAAATTTCCTGGCCGCTGCAGAGCCACATGCAGCCGAAAAAAAGGACGAACTTCGAGAACATCTGCAATAAATAAACCGTTAATTTTAAAAATAAAGTTAAGGATTCATGAAATTTTTAAAATTTACCTTTGGATATGTTGCTACAACAAACGCTGAAGTGAAACTGATGCTCTTCCTTTACTTTGGCAACACTTTTATAGGTCAACTCCAATATTCCCATGGGTCAAACAGCAGCAACTTTACCCAGTAATGTTAAGTCATGCGTACAATGAAGTCAAGTGGACACGGCTTATGCAGGAGGGGTATTTAACCTTTGAGAATTAATTCACAAGAAAATCACATAAAGTCTAGGTTACTAGGACTAATTCTTCGTAACAAGTATTTGACATTTTATCAGAATTTATGCATGATAGCTCTCGGACGCTAAGACCTATGGATTAGTTTAACATTCCTGGAAAAACTTTCTTTACGTACATCGAGAAATTACATAAACTTAAGGTTGCAAATATCGAAACTGAAAGATTCTGCATAAGTGATAATTTTCTGACCGGAAACATATTGGATAATTTCATATTATTTAGAAGTAATTTTAGTAGTTTTCATTACCCCATTGAATATAACAACAGCAGTTATATGAAAAATAATGATGATATTCTTGAATGCAGTTTTCGAAATTTTCACATAAAGTTGCACTGACTTTCAATTTCTGACTGGAAAAAAAAATTCTAGGAATCTGAATTCTGTTAAAGAAATTTAACTTTAGACCATTTATTTCTTTTAATGTTAATGTTAATTTTGTATTTAATTTCTCTAGGGTTGTCTGACATATCGATATCAATACCGAAAATTCGATTTCTCGACGCATTTATTTCCGATGTATCAATATCAGTATTGATGAATGAATAATTGTAATGTCGATAATTTAACGATACTGATGTTTGAGCTATGTCCGGCTTTGCCTTTCGATATATCAGGTATAAAAAAATATCGATATTACCAACCGGAATACCAAAATTGATATTTTAGGGCCGCGTTATAAAAAAAAAATTTTGTACAAGCTGACTCTGTCAAGACTGTGATGTTAAATCTTGTTCATATGGGGAAAATTCCTAAACGCATTGTCCTTTTATAGCGGACACCGTTATTACATGAACTTAAAACAATTAACAGACTTTTATTGCAAGCAGTATATTCATTATTCAATTATTCAGTAGTGATATAGTAAGTAAGTAGTGTTATGACAATAATCGAGTTAACAATTCTACTGGGCTAGTTACATAGTGATGGGGCTGATGTATATTATTGATTTTTAAGGATGTTTTTGCAAAACTTTTTGTTCAATGCAGAATTTTCGTAATTATTCAGTCCATGATACATCAATCATATTGGTTATACCTTGGCGTTAACACATAGCATAATGCAAAGTTCTTTCAATTGCATACTTCAGATTAACGTATAAACTCCTGGACAGTGTATATCGTGCCTGCTGGATTTCTGTTTAAAATTAACAATACTGATATAAGAAAAATCTGTTACATTGATACTATCGAAACCCCGTCTCACTTTCGATATATTAAATGTCATATCGTTATCAAAATACGTGAAGTTTGACCATATCGATATTATGGCGATATTGATATTTGTATTTATCTATCGATGTATCGCATAGAAGGTATCGATATAATTCTTCAATACAATAGACTTAATTAATTTGATTTCTTCAGTGCAGGTCTTCGGGACGCATGCAGTTTAGGCAATGCCCAACTTTGTTTATTTACGCATCGAGAATAACAACGAAGAATAACAACAAATAATGACCTTGATATCTCGTTCATTCCTAAATGTTACTTAGTTGAGTTTCCTTAGTCATTTTCACTCACAATTATCTTAATCCAGTCATGCTGGAAGTAATACTAGAGGATGATTTCTGGGAATATTCGTGTAAATCGGGTCGTCTTTCAAAACCTTGCCATTTAATTTTGACTCAAAGCTTCTTGGATGTTTACGATAGCACGAGTAACAGGAATGCCTTGGTGACGTTCAACATTTCTGATGTTGTCGGATCCACTATCGCAAGGATTCCTCAGTCGTCTAACGTGTGTCTCGAGCTTCATATTTGCCGAATCTCGAGCAGCCTTCGCGGAATCAAGCATCGCAAACTGGAGACTGTGATATTCTGCTGTAACAAGCATTCCACGTTTGAGGAAAACGAAACTGTGGTCAACAAGTAATGTGCATCACAATATATTTCTTTACTGTTTCACTAATTATTATTGTTGGGAACCTGCAGGTGGAGATTTTGTATTACGAGTCTGGTTCGCGGGGAAATGTCAGTGGTTGTAGCAGACAAGTGCCTGTTTTCGTCACTCGAAGCAAAGCTTCTCGTGTTAGTCAACCCTAAAAGCGGCGTTGGAACTGCTGTAAAAATGTTTGAGAGCAACATTGCGAAGATGTTTAATCAAGCCGCTTTATCGTTTGATGTTGTAGTCACAAAGCATCAGGGTCATGCTCAAAATTATTTAGTCAAACTACCTTCTCTAGACGCTTATCGAGGAATAGTCGTTATATCAGGAGATGGACTTTTGTTTGAAGTAACATTAGTTTTAATTATTCCATTATTACTTTGGCTGAAGTAGCTGAAAATGTTTCTATAGGTTTACAACGGACTGCTGCAGCGCAAGGACTCGGACGTGGCTCTGTCGAAGCCTGTAGGGATTATTCCTCAAGGATCGGGAAACGGCCTTGCTCGCTCGCTGGCTCATTTCACCAGGTACAGTTTTGAAAAATGAGAAACACTGGACTACTGAATTACAATACGAGGACTGACTGGAAGTTTTGTTCCACGTTTCAGAGAGCCGTATCTGCGAGATCCAGCTCTGAGCAGCACTTTGAACGTCATCCCTCTGAAGACCGTGCCTTGCGACTTGGCAATCATAACACTTGCAGATAATACCGTAAACCAGTATAATTTTTTACTCATAATTAATATTTATTCAACATCTTGGTAGAAACTCTGCAGCTTCTTATCAATCGGATGGGGCCTTATGGCTGATATCGATATTGAAAGCGAAAGGTTGAGATCAATCGGGGAAGCCCGCTTCACCATTTGGGCTCTAGCTCGTCTCTTACGTACCAGAAATGCATGGAGTTTGATCTATCATTGCATATTTGCATTATTTGTATATCTTTACAGGTTTACGAACGTATCAAGCAAGGCTGTCGTACCTCCCAGCAAAGTTAACTGAAGTAAAGATGAATGAACTCTCAAAAAAATGGTGAAGTTGGCAAGGTCTTGTTTGTTGGATCTAGGTTACGGAGATGTCACCCTTGCCACCACTTTCAGAGCCCCTGACTGATGACTGGGTCGTTGTGGAAGGCACTTTCGTATGCATTTATGCTGGATTGCAACCTTACTTGGGGACTGATTTGTTCTTCGCGCCCAATTCGCATATACACGACGGAATTATTTGGCTACTCGTGGTTCAGGGTAAAATATCTACTAAATCGCAAGAAAAGCAACGTTGTCTCATTTTCCCAAACTGGATTTGTTTCAGCACCAGTCTCCAAGCTGCAGTTGTCTCAGCTTCTTTTGTCGATGAGCGACGGGAGTCATACGAACATGCCTTGGCTGAAATTCGTCCCAGTTACGGCGTTTCGCTTGGAACCGAGAGAAACTGCCGGACCCAAGGCCCATCTCACCGTCGATGGAGAGAACATTACGGCACAGGCGCTTCAAGTTCAAGTGCTCAGCGGTGCCGGGAACGTTTTCATGCGCTAACAGCTACCCTTGAACTGAAATTTTTCCACCACAAAAGAAAAAGCGGAGGTCAAAGAAAGCAGTCGTTGAAGAAGATCTTATGCATTATTCAAGATATCTGCTTTGGGAATTTCAATAAGTTGCAATAGTATTTGTTCAAACAAGGGAGATATTTACTCGCGAGTGTATTTTGGAACTAAAGCTGTATACTGTATTCTGCGTATCATACACGACACTAAATCGTTTTCCTTGGCGTAACTGTATGGTTGGGGTATGTAAGAGCATTATGACTGAAGGGTCTGATGGGAACATGACCAAATGAGAAGCATACTGCATGTTTTTGCCATTACCGAGGAAACAGTGCCCCCCCCCCCCCTCTAGCTCAAAATCGTATACCACCATTGTTGCCGTGGATCAAAAACTATGCAAACTGCGTTAGTGTTTCAATCACGTGCCTAGTTAGGTGACATCAAAACGAATGTGTTACGAAAAAGCACGCTTGCATCTTTAGTCGTTGTGATGTAACGAGGCGCGCTATGTCACTAATGAAGACATAACGTCAATAGACTAAACCCGGGATAATAAGCACCAACGTTTGAACAGCTCTTTGTTATCAAAAGACAAATCCATAGAACAGGGGACATGAAGGCGAATCGAAGAAAGGAAAGCGTCTTCAGCACGGAATGGGCTTCAAGAGTTTGTAAAATGGAATAAACAAGTGGCCCCTTGTGTTTATTGATCTGGAAGAGAGAGAAAAGAAAAGTAAAAATTGCTAAGATCGTGCCCAAGTGCGGGTGAAGTATAGTCACTGTTTTTCGTTGGAGACTCTGTCGTAAACAGCTGAATATTTGAAAAATCTCTAATGAGAAAAGATCCGATGGATTGGAGGATTCTCTCGGTGTTTGGACTCTGTCAAAACTCCCTCTGCGCATGTCTCTAGGAGTTGGAACTCAATCATGAAACGGCGTTGCTTTCCTTGCAGATGCTACAGTTTCTTCAGGGCCGGGATCTCAAGTGGTTCCGTCGATTAAGTGTACGAAATGGACAACACGTTGAAACCCGACTCGATGGATCGAGACATGAGGCGTTCCCTGAGTCCTCTACTCGATTTCGGAACCAGAAGATACTTCTGCAACATTGACTGCGTTTTCTGCAAACCCATCGCCGAGAATAATCGCCTGTCGCCCATGAAGTCTCCCATGAAGTCACCTGCTTGCAGTTAATTGACATTTTTCTCTCTTTGTTTATCCTAGATATTCAATTCGCTTTTTAATACTTGGGTCCAGACTCGTGGTTTAGTCTCTCATTCCGTCTGCGGGATCGAGAATAGAAGTAGAAGCAATTTGCGCTTGACACCGGGGCTTAAGAGATACGGCCCATTTGTACCCGTCACTTGTGCATTAGTCTCATGAATAATCGTCACTTTGAAATATTGAGGTTCATCTATACGAGTTTATGTCACAACCTTACTTTATTATAGATAACGCTACGACAAAACTGTCTAGGTGTGAGCAAGAAAACTAAGTGGGTCCTTACGCTTTTAGTCAACCTTTTCGACCAATCTTGGAATAAGGCACGTACTAAACCCATGGGAAGTCTTGGCTTTTATTTACTCCAGTCATCTTCTAGTATTTTCTTCCCAGTGGCTCGAGTAAATACATCGAAAACACTCCAGATCGTATTGATTCATACCTTAAACCTGGAAATAAGCTATGGGCGTATTTCTTTATTTTTGACGTTTTGTGATTCTTGTATGAGTGTTTGTGGATCCCCTCCGTTGGTGGAGTGGGCTTTGTTTTCCAGGGCATCGGTGGCTGATGTCAAAACAGTAGCTTGAAAAATGATACCATCCACCATTGTGGGGCTCAGTATTTTCAGCAAAAAACTTTATCTTCTTTGACTTAAGCTTAAAGTAAGATGGCGAGCGGATTTTTTTTCTTTTGTTCCGTCAAAAGTAGACGACTACACACTGTTGTATATAAGGCAACTCTTAATTGGCCTTTATATTGTCAAGGCTGCGGGGAGATGGAAAAAAATGTAATAGCTGGCCAACGTGGTTTACTCTTTAGACTTTTACTTGGGGCAACTGTACGCGATATGACATTCTTACTGCGTTTTTCAAGTCAAAGCTTATTATATTTGTGTGTGATGATTACAGATACCAGCGATATGCTGAAAATGAAGTCAAAGCCTCGCGATTCTGAAGCAACTTTAAGTGGAGAAGAAGCCCTGGTTCAACTAATGTCCCGGCTGGGTAACGACGAATCAGCAGAAAGACCAGATTTTGATGCTCTCCGGTCAACAGTCAAGCGACTGAACAGGTTTTCAATGAAAAAGTATAACTGCACGAAAACTTGTGTGAGTGAGTTTTATCGTAAAACGTAGAAAAGGAGAGAACAGGAATAAGGAGAACGAAATGCTGGATAATATCCTGTCTCGGATGGAGCATTACGCCAACGATCTGGAATTGCTGGTCGAAGAAAGAACTGCCGATTATTTAGAAGAGAAACGGCGCTGCGAGGAACTGCTCTACCAATTGCTTCCCAAGTCTGTTTTGATTCAAGTTTTGTGTTGAAATAGACTAAACTGACAAAGCACTTGTGCAAAACCACCAGGTCCGTAGCGGGACAACTGATATCCGGGTCTCCAGTTATTGCGGAAACTTTTGACAGTGTCACAATTTACTTCAGCGATATTGTGGGTTTTACGGCGTTGTCCGCTCAGTCGACCCCGCTGCAGGTTCCTTCGTTTTCATTTCTCACACATAAATATTAAGAAACCATTTCAGGTTACCATAGCAACTGTGTCTGTTGACTTTTTCCATCACAGGTTGTCGAGCTGCTTAATGATCTCTACACGTGTTTCGATTCAATCATTGAAAATTTCGACGTTTACAAAGTAATTGAACTTAACCTGAATTTAGTGTTTCTTCTGAGGTTCGTAATTGGGATACAGGTGGAAACTATAGGAGACGCATATATGGTCGTTTCTGGTTTGCCTGTGCGTAACGGTAATCTACACGGCAGGGAGATCGGTCGCATGTCCCTCTGTTTGCTGCAGGCAGCGTCCAATTTCAAAATACGCCACCGGCCCAACGATCCTTTGAAGCTGAGAATCGGTTTGCATTCGGGTCCTTGCGTGGCTGGCGTGGTCGGACTGAAAATGCCCAGATATTGTCTCTTTGGAGACACAGTGAACACAGCGTCACGCGTCGAATCCAGTGGATCACGTAAATCTTGATATTCTTTCGTTTGAAACGGAGGATAAAAAGTTGAAATTTCTCAATAGCTTTGAAGATCCACGTCAGCTCGGCCACCAGAGAAATCTTGGAGCTTTTCGGATGCTTCCGTCTGGAACTGAGAGGAGAAGTGGAGATGAAGGTTTGAGTAACAAATTCAAATATGAATTAATGTACCTGAAATTGACACAAATAATTCAGGGAAAAGGGAAACTGACAACTTACTGGCTCCTCGGGGAAAAAGATGAACTACAATTCCCTGTTGAAGAATTCAAATTCTAAAGATGACTGATTCAGTCTCAGTACAATAAGACTTTCCCCATCAAAAATATTTTTTTTCTCTCATTTCTTGTTGCGGAAATAAAGTGTTTTAACAGATTATCTCAAAAGCACCTTAGAATAAACGAGTTGCATTATTCAGCCCACTGGATTTTTATTTTGGAATTTTTAAAAATTTATTTGTTAGTCAGATTTACTTCAACCTAAGAAAATACAGAGTTCCTCACTTTCTTCGAGCTTGAACTAAAACTGTTTGTCAATTATTTAAGTTGATAAATTTAAAATTAAAGTAATCAATTTTCTTACATTTCCCTTTAAACTTAAGTTGCAGTTTAATAATAACCTTTTTAAAATCGTCTTGTTATTGTTTTCCTATCTGACACATTTCAAAGGTCAACGTAAAACTATGTCTAAGAACTGACGTGTTCACTTTTGTTGGCCACTTATATTTGTTGTCCACTCCTATTTTATTTCAATCTAGAATGGAGCTGCCTTTTGAAGTTTATTGCAAAATATTCTCGTTTCTAAGCCCGGAAGATCAGTTGAATGTGGCTGCTCTAAACGAAACTTTCAGGGAAATTTTTGTGAATCAAAGGTAAAGCACGAGTATGTTATTTTATCTGCGTTTTCAAAAAAGTATTCAATATGTTGGTTAATTCAGTTCTATGTGCAAGAACAACTGTTAAGAGAACTGGATGAGAAAATCTTTCGTTGAGAGTGCGAGTACAAGTTCAAGTCGAGTAATAGAGTTTCTCTGTAGGAAGCTGAATTTTTCAGAATGTTACAACATTTCCAATGAAATCTTGACAGCAACGATAGGATCTTTGCGACTGGACCGTCTGGTGTCCCTTAATTTGAATCACTGCCACTGGATTCAGGGAGACGTTCTGAAATCCGCTGTGAAACAGCTGATCAGTTTGCAGGACCTTCACGTTCTGGACATCGTACTAGATTTTGAAGATATTAACGAAATGATTAACAACCTCCCCTCGCTGAGCAGTCTTTCCGTGAGCATCCTGCAGAATTCAACAAATTTCCTTTGCGAAGATGACTACCAATCGTTCCAGTTGGTTGAACGGAAAATGAGGCACCACTTCCCGACGCTCTATGGGAATTGCGGGGCCTGGGCCAAACTTAAACAGCTGAAACTGCATCTCTTTGACTTCAATTATCCTTATCTCCTGGCCGTGTTAAGGTACTCTAAAGCTAATATTGCTTAAAACGCAGTAGAGATCAATAGTAACTTAATAGTTTCTTTTGGTTTCTTTCAGCTGGTGTGAAAACTGCACGGATCTAAGTTTAGCACTGGAGCATTGCTCGGCCAGGACGACAGCCAGCTCTTACATGGAGTACTGCCGAGTGATTATGGATTCCATGACTGAACGTCTCCGATGGCTGGCCAAAATTACGAAATTCGTTTACGTCGCCTCTTTACGAGCCTTCGTGGAATTGACTATCTACAGAACATTAGATCGGCTGATCCGTGACTCGTCCAACAGTATCGAGCGGCTGTGGACAAGTAGTCCTTACCTCGGCCGTGGCTTCGATGATCCGGAAATTCTGCCTGTTTCCGTGAAATCCTACGTAGCCACAGATTCCAGATTACCAATCAACTACGAATTACTGGAAAATATGGAAATGCTAGCGGGAGTTGCTCGTATGAACTGTTCCATAGAAGAGATGAATAAACTGAAACTGTTCCACGGATCGTTCAGGAACCAAGAAGTACGTTCTACCGTCGTCATGCTAATTCTTTTCAATATGATTTGATGCTTTCATTAAATGAAGTTAGTGTTTTACAGCGTTCTGCAATTCCCATCCCAATCTGGAAGTTCTCTGCGTAGCCAATACTTCCAACAGCGGACCTTTGAACTTGGAACCATTGAAGAATCTACGAAAACTGATTGTTTTGGCTCTGTCTCCATCTCTGCTGTCGCGTAACTGAATTCTCATTAAGTACAGTTCAGTGTCACCCAATTTAAGAAACGTTGAAATCAGCTGACTGGGGATCTGAGAACCTTCTTCGCTGTGTCAAGGACTGTCCTTGGTTGGAAGAATTTCACTTGATCAGCTTCTCCATGGATCGATCGTAAGTTAATTAACCAGAGGGTTTCGCAATCGTACTTCAAGTCACTTGTTATCCTTACGTTATCCGTTGTTACCGTCCCTCGGTTGTAGAAAAGTTATAAGAGGCAGCTGCGATCCCTTCCCGTGATGAGCGAGTTAACCAGGAACCAATATCCGCCGCATAATTGAATTAATCCGCTACTCTTCCTTTGCTAGGGACCCGGGACGCGTCGATCCTTCCACCCTGAGCCGTATTGCCGATAATGCCAATAAACTCAAACGGATTACTCTTTCCGGATTAGCTCAGCTGAGCGACCAAGATACTCTACCGCAAGTACATTCATTCCAGTACTTAGCTGATGTAATAATGAAAAATATTGTATTGCAGGCATTAGCGCGCTGCTACAAGCTCGAGAGCCTTGAAATCGTCGAAGGAGATAACTCAGTACTAGGAAGTTTCTACAAGTGTTTACCGCAGTTATCCAGACTCACGGATTTGAGGTATTTTTATTGATCAGCAGATGTATTTTGACTGACAATTTTTTGTTGAAGATTGCGGGAAGTTCAGCTGACTGGCAAAGACCTGGTTCAGCTTTTGCAGACATTGCCGTTATGTACCAATCTGCGGAAATGCGCTTTGACAAGTTTCCGCAAGTTCCAGCCGCTTTCGGACTATTTGAAATCATTTCCTCAGCATTTGGAGGAGCTGCTGACTTCCTTGGGGAAACTGGTTTCACTTTACTTGGTCATAGCCGCTTTAGATTCCAAACTATGCGCGGAAAGTTCTGCAGTCTTAGAAAAATTTTCCAGAAAAAGGCCGCAGTTGTGGTATCTGATTGCCAACCGTCCCGTTCATGGTAACGATGGTAGCATACCTTTCGCTTCCTACAACTCCCTTGTGGTATCGCGAGATTACCAGTGGGTGCTACCTAGTCAGTTCGCTTAAAGCCTTGCAATTTGATACTCTTTTGCAGTCTATTATTAATACAACGTCATCATTACACTTATCACTGTTCATTATTGGTAAAGTTACTACACGGATGGGAGTCGTAGGATATGACAGTATATTGTCGTCCTAAAACTCAACTGATTTAAACGTTATTGATTAATCGTTTTCTTGAAATAGTTCATAAAGTCACCGCTAGATGGCGTGTAATGATAATTTCAATTACCGGCGGGATTATGGTATTCAGTAATTCAAATGTAATTCCTACAGTCCTTTATCCTGTAAGAGGCAGAAGAACAGTATTTTGTAATTCAGCAATAAAATATGATACTTACGTACTGCGGTATTTGTCATCAACGATCAATGTGTCTGTGTGGTGAAAATGAATGTTGTAAGTTTATTTTTTTTTCCGTATGAAATGGCAAGGTTGCACGGACATGGCGATATTGGATGGAGTCGATGCAATCAAGACTCACTTGTCGATAAATTCGTTCGATATTACTTACTGCATCATGGAAGTTGGCGCCAGATTGCCCTGCCCCCCTTCCACTGGCTGATTGCGTCCAACTTTGAATTTCCCAACCCAATCAACCTTCAATAGAAATCCCTTTAAAATAAAGAAGCCTCCATTTTACCAAAAAATAGCATGACAGAGTATTGCGAATGGTCTTGGCCAACATTTAATCAAGTCTGACGCCTACTGAGGTACAACAAATGATTGCTGTAGTATCTTAAGTTGCATTATTGCATAGAAACACTTTGACACACAGCAAAGTTTCATATCCGAGACGAGGGACTTTGGCTACTGTGCATGATTGATTCAAAAGTTCCGCCTGGTAACCTTTACACGTTGGGGGAGATTGTCTCGTATATCTCGATTAGTCAGCGACTGACACATTAAAAGATGCCGGAAATAGACTGATCATTAAGTGTGCTCTATGGGTTTGCTGTAGGGATCATCTCTGTGTATAAGCTGCTTACTCGTAATGAAGCACACACAATATGAGAGGCAAGCAAAACTACTAACCGAAAGAAACTTTCTGTATTTGCCAGCGCTATTATTAACGGCTCATGTTCAATATTTGCTCCTCATCTGACGTTTTGCGGCTTAGACTGTATCATCGTTTAAGCAAATGACAGCAGATTTCTTGAATTTAGTTCAGCTTTTGGTCGCTAGATGGCGAAAGACCAAGTAGTCCTCCCTTAAGCTTTTGGCGCGCGCTCATAACAATACGTTTGCCGATCTTCAAGCAGAAGCAGACTGCACTACACGTCTCGTCTGAAGCATTCAATATTTCTGATAAAGATTGTTGAAAATGAGCAAAACTGTTCTGAGATTCGTTAAATTGTCTGAGCACGCTTTTGCTCCCACGAAGGGAAGTAAAAAAGCGGCTGGTTACGATCTTTACAGGTAATTTTTCTTTACTTTTCTTTGTACAAAATTTGTCATAACAAAGGACCTGAAGTTTACACGTGTGTCATTTTCCACAGTGCCTATGATTATGAAATCACCCCACGTGGAAAGATGCTTGTCAAGACGGACATTCAGATCGAGCTACCCGAAGGATGTTACGGACGTGTCGCTCCTCGGTCGGGACTAGCGCTGAAGAACCACATTGATGTTGGCGGTAACTTGTATTTAACTGCCAAGAGTAACATGCGACCGAACTTACACTTTATTCTTTATAGCGGGAGTAATCGATGAAGACTACCGCGGCAATGTTGGTGTAGTTCTATTCAATCATGCTGACGAGACATTCCAGATCAAGAAAGGAGATCGAGTCGCTCAACTCATTTGTGAAAAAATCTTCTACCCTGAAATCGAAGAAGTTAAGGTACAAAAAGTTTTTCTTACATGTACTTCGTTGTGTGTATTATCTTGTTTCTGATTTTTCAGTCTCTTGAGGAGACTGAACGTGGAGTAAACGGGTTTGGATCAACGGGAACCAACTAGACGACTTGATCCTTAAACTGTCCCATATTGTATTGCTTGAAAGTCAACCCTGGTTTTGTCGTGGAAGCATCTCCGCACTCTTCGTTACTGTAAACAAAAAAGACTGAATTGAACCAGAGCCAGGGATTATTCTCACGTCTACTGATCTTCATTGTGCGGGCCCGGGATGAACGGGTAAAACCCGCAGTCTATTTCTGTCGTGCCGTGTCTAATTCTTAATGCCTCAGTTTGTGTTTAAAATAAACGCCACAAGATTCATACCCATGCGCGACATCTTTTTTCTTCTTTTCTTTTCTTTTCGTTTTTTTGTCAACTCTTGTCTATTTAGAGACTTAAGAGTTGGGAAATGGAGAGGACCCATCTGCTAGTCAGCCACTGTGAATAAGAGACAGCAGCGGGCGGTAGAAACTATCCGTCAGTGGAGACATACGAGGCAAAAAGTTGCGTCCCTTTTTGAAAATAGCACACACAAGAGAAGCGCCAAGGGCCTGAGGAGCGCAGTCGTGGCGTAAGCTTTTATGACTAGACGCCGCTCTTGCGAAGAGACCAGTTCAATGCGCGCTACACAGCTACTCTTTCACGTATCCCCGGTTCGTACTATACTGTCACACAGCAAAAGCTCCGTATAAACCTCACGTCACTTATCCTCTGCTCAATAGTTCTGTCTCAAGTGTCGTTCACTTTTTCTACGAAAAATCTCGAAACACCCTATATCCCAGTAAGTCAAAACTTTCCTACTTCTCTTAATTAGTGACTTGAAGTCGACATAATCTAGTGTGAGTTGTATAACCTGTTGGTAACTCTCAAACTTTGGGAAGTCGTGGACTCGTTTGTAGAAGAATGTGTCCTGTTGAACTTGTTTTCAGTTTGGACCAAGTCTTGGAGAATTTGTCAGATTATTTCTGGCTTTTAGCGGCAGGACACTAGAGAGATGGTGACGAAATGAGAATTTGGCAGCTGTAATACAAGCCAGGATTTCATAGCGAAGCTCTTTATGACGAATTAAGACCTTCATCCTGACAGTCGTGAACCCTTTCAAAAAATAAGGGGCGTATAAGGGATTCGGAGAAATTGTTTTTCTTACATATCCGCCTTGTGATAGGGACGAGGCTGTGCACTACATTGTGTGCACGATGCTTATGCGATAACACTGAGCTGAACCAACAGATTCCTCATTTGTTTAAGAAAATAACAAGCAGTACAACTCGCAGCTATGGTTACACACAAAGTGACAGCTACTAAGAGTCAGGGTTTATGATACTGCGTTGCAGGTGCTATACGTAATCGAGCAGTAGCAGACTGCCATGTTGCTAGGTTTACTTCAGTGAACCTGCCATCTTCTTCCATTGTAAATTGATACCTGCTTCACAAATCATGTAACGAAGTGGATGCAGCAGCCGTATTTATACGTCGTATGTTTCGAAACCAAGGGTACTAGTCTCGACAGTTTGCTTTCGATTGACAATGGATAATATGGGATTGAGTGCTGCAAAAAACTGCTGTGTCGAGCTGCAGGTTTATGATATTGTGTTGCAGCTGGTGCGTAAGCGCCTGAGCACAATTTGCAGGAGACGGGCCGCCATCTTGATGGTCGTTTTCCTGTATGAACCTTCAATTACAGTGCGAAGCGCCTATAGTTGACCATACTGCGCACACGGAGCAGTTTGAGTAGCCAGCTTTTAATTAGCTTTGTTAATAACCGGTAATCTCAGAGTTGAGTGTTTCTTCAAGTGGCAGCTCTACGTATGATTCTAATGAAGTTCCGGTGATGAGGAGAACCATTTCAGACTTGTCATTTCGCCTCTACGCTATTCGGCGTTTTGGCAACATCTGTTCAGGGGCCAAATCTCTTTTCGACCGCCAACCTCGACGATAATCTGACCAAAAAACTCCGCAAAATCCCTGTTGAAAAACAAAACGTTAATCAATATGGAGCCCCCACCCCAGTGTTGTTTTCCAAAAAAGATCCATACCTCCATGCCGAACAAAAAAGTACCGGGGTTCGTTTACAAAGTTTCCAAACTGCCTTCCAGCCATAGATTCTATTAGAAACTTGTTAATAAGCACTGAAATATTCTCTTTCGCCTAAAGTCAATTGTATTTGATTATTTATTTTTTTTTTTGTCGGGAGGGCACCATTAGTTATTCGTTCTATAAAACGGCGGAGGAACGCCCAGAAGATGTTGTGGGGATCTCGTCACTAAATCATCCCACAGTCCTGAATTGTTTGAAACACGTTTCTACTTGATGGAGTCTCTTCCTCTTCTTCTGAAAAGGAAAATTTTGCTTTGCTTTTTTATCTTTTACGGATCAGAAAGGATCCGGTGGATCGTGAAACGTCCCTAAGCTCCAAAATCCCGAATTCCGCAGCAACGTGTGTGTTCTAGCTAGTTTTGTATTCCTGCGAGTGTGCATCCACTGAAGCACAAATCGAGAAGGTCCCACCAGTGACCATTACCCACCACTGTTATCAGTTGGTTATCGCAAGTTATCACAGGATCAACCGTTTTAATTGAGATTCGTATTGCAATGATGTTGAATGGTACGAATAAGAGCGGCTGTTTGTTTTCCGTGCAAGTGGATAAACAATTTAGGACTGTGGAGTTTGTTTCTGTTGCCGAGCGAAAATTTGCTGATTGTTGATCTTGACATGAGCTACTCATTAGTCTTTTCAAGCGCCGTCCTTTTATATCAAAAACAAAAGAATATTTCGCAAGCCAACGACCGAGTCTTTTGCCAGCAAAAAGCCCTTTTGATCTTCTTCTTCTTCTATATATACTTGTGTGTATCAACGACCTTGTCTTGGCTTTCATTAGTGGTTATCAACATGTTATCAAGGTGCTTAACAATTGAAGATATTATCAAAGATGATGGTAAAAGCTCATTTGCTGGCTGCTTCCCTGAGGAGATTTCATTAATGGGGCTAAACGAAAAGAAAATTCCCAGCGAGACAATGAAAACTGTTCTCTCCGTGTTATTTTTAAACCCACGAGTTCCGCTTCAGAGACACCAAACTAAGTGACAAACATCCCTCCCGTCTTCTTTGCTTCTATCCTAGATTTCACGTCGAAACAATTATTTCTAGGATAACGGTAAATAAAGCGATGAAGCGTGGGCCTGAAGGTAAGGAAATAAAATGGTGGCGTATCGTTGGCTGCTGCTGTCACTTGCAAGGCTGTCTGATTTAGCGCAATTACCTTCCACGTGGACAATTGCTGCCAATTGCGTCCAAAAATTCTCCCCTCCCCGCTCCCCTCGTCTTTTATGCTGTAATGGATTCCCTCGTTATCTAGCGTTACTATTTACTATCAGTGCATCTCAAAGCACGTAGTCCTATATGAACTAGAAATTATTTAGTACTGAAATAAATAAAGAGAAGAAGTTGCGGGCGCGGTTCCAGGAATGGAATTGTTCCCTTACATTCCGCAGCCAGGGAAATCATGAAGAGAATGCGCCTGTTTCCACAGTTGTTACTCCACGAAGCCATTCGATTAAAGCTTCCAGTCATTCATTTACTCTCGTTATTCCGTCCCCTTGAGATTGTCTTTTCTATCTAATTGATCCTCCACCACAATAAATCGACTCTTCAGCTTCCGATCTACAAAGTGGTCTCCTGTTTTCAGTCATCGATCGAAATATTACAAACACAATTCACTCGAACAACACTCCGATATCAGCGAATCTTCTTCTTGTAGTTGTATCGATTTGAATTTCGATTTTTCCGAAACTTTAAAATTTATTTTACAAGAATTTACTGACTCGTCTTCTTCATGAAGACGCCATTAAAAGGCTGCCTTTGATCAATTTCCACCCAGAAAGGTTCGGTTAAATTTCATACCTAAGTTTCAAAAAAATCTTACATATTTTTTTTACTTGACTTGTCGAATTGTCTTTATTGTGGGATTTATATCAATGTCAATTAACTTGAGAGAACAACGATATATTAACATCACATTTCAGCGTTGCAGCTGGGGATGTTTGGAAATGTCCATTGAAAATACGTTGTTAACATGCAATGACAACAGGGCTTGCATACGGACTACTGAGATCCCATTCAAATCCCACTTGGGGGTTGCTGGGATATTCGACTTATACAGAGCAAATCTAATCTCAGTGAAAAATCGCTGAAATTGAACGTCAAGAACCGTTGCTGAGAGCAATATCCTCCCCTTCATTGACTACTTGCGCTATACTCACTACCATCAGTGGCCCCAACGCAAGACTTAACCACTGTTATCAAATATAATCTAGTGGTATCAACAAGTTATCAAGAGTAATCGCCGTATCTTGGTAAAGTTTCGCAGATAATTGCGTTTTAGTAATGCTGTTTCGTGAGGTATTAACTTGTTACCAGTTATCATGGTAATTTTTCCTTTGCTGTTATTGTTATTTTTAATATCACGCTCTGATATGTTTATTCTTCTAATTATTAATAGTTCTTTACCCTGCACTATTTATGTTTTAATAAAAAATGAAAGAAATTGTTTAATTAATTAATTAACGCCTGCGTTAAGTGAATAGAATGCAATAGAACGAAATTGGTGAAACGAAGCTCGTAATGGTGGGGCGCGTAGCCCACAATCTTCATTGCTATCAACATGCTATCACTGTGCTATCGATGTTATCAGGCCTTAGTAGATAGTGGTTTGAGGACGAGACGCGGTCCCCGGCTTGATGAATGAGCAGGGTAGCATATACGGGACTATTCCATTTTCTGGGAATGACTCCTACTCTAAACCAGTCGACATGAATCTTCAGACACAATCAAACTAAACTGCAACGAAACAAAATAATCCCAGAGGATTGGCAACGGAACGGAATCCTTCCACGAATCTTAGTTTTATAGTTAACCATGGATGAGCACCAATAAATAATGAGTTGTTAAAGGAGAATGGCTGAGGGTTAGGTGATAAGTGAAGTTCTGTGTTCTAGTGAATGTATTCATCAGTCATTCACTTTAGGCCGCCATTGTTTCATTCATTATTCCCATCATGAGAAAAACTCGGTTTTCATTTCAACTAGCGCCATTCAGATCACTCTTCGGGTTTGTTATACTGTTGATAACCCCTCTGATACCAGATGATAACAAGAATTGATTCCTGGTCGATTGTCGAAAATGTGGATAACCCTCCTTATTAGACAAAAAAAGTCCCATTACAAGCTACATAATTAATAATACCCAATAAAGAAGAATGTCGGAAGGTTATGCACAAGGAGATGTGGAAGGAGGTGGTGGGTGGGAGTTATGGGGAGGAAGGGGTTGTGGCGTATCATTAGGGGGCCGATGGATGAGTGGGTGGAATCAATCATGTAGAGTAGGACATGTGCTTAGCGCGAGATCTTGTTTCTTCTTAAACGACAGTCAGCTGCGTGTTACACACTTCCTTGAGCCTCCTCACTCCGGACTTGGACACACACGTCCTCTGTATCAACTACTCAATGTACAACTACAAATAATCCCAGAACATTCTCAGCCAGGGTGAACTTCTTACTCATATTTACTGTTACCATTACGTAGAGAAAGTATTACAGATCTTACGTTTGTTAACAAGTTGATGGGTAAAACTGCAAGAGCTGATTGAATTTATCTTTGGTGTATTATGAATCTTTTGGGATCAAAGTAGTTCTTTGGATAAACCATAGAAAAGTTTCTCCATTCTGTGAATGAATGTTTCCCTTGACAGTAGTTGCCATGAACAAGTTACGGCGATAACAGCCTTAAGAGTTAATAATAATACAAACAATAGTTAGTAAAACATTGACTAAGGTTGTGAGGCGAGGTTTGTGAGTCTAGGGATTGAAATACTCACGTCGCGCCTGAGGCTTTTTTTGTAGTTCGATAAACTTTTCATCTGCCAATTAGAAATCCCAATCGGGTGACAGGTGATGTGATTGATCGGTAGTTTTTATGCAGCGATAGTTTTTCCCCAAATAGAAACTCAAGTCGACTGTTTGACTAAGGCACTTACGGCCAACGGCTTCAGTGACACGTACAGCTGATCGATTTCGTTCACCTTCGGGCCTAAAAATGACACGAAACAATCTCTTCATTTGGTCTTGATGGTTTCATTTTATGTTTCGTAGTCATTTTAATTCTCCGTTTTCACTGTGTAAAAGAATAGGATTCCATAAATGGTAACGGTCATAACAACAAGTGATAAGAGGTAGTTTTCAATTGTGTCTAATTAAATAATACTGACTTGAAAGTACTAAGTATACTTAGGTCCTATTTCTGAATTGGAGGTCCTACTATAAAGAGAGGTCCTGATCCGAAAAGACCTGAATGCATGACGAGTCTTGAAAAGTTCTCAACAAATGTTACAAAAAGGGACAAGGGGTCCTAAAAATCAAGCAGCGGGTCCTATTTTTCTACGGGGGCCCTGTTTTTAGTGTTAGACAGGGTCCTAAAAACTGGAGGACTCATATTTATATACTAATTTAAGGTCTGTTTTTTTGGAAGTGTTTTGCTGACTTCAAGGACAGGTCAGGCAAAGGTTTCTACACTGTTATCACCGTGTTATCAGGGTTTACTTTGGTCCCGTGTTATGTTTTTCGAGAGATAATTTGACGCGGTCTATTTACTGAAACTCATTAAACGTTTCTGCCAACAAGTACATCATTACTGTAACAAGACTGATGGCAACGAAAGATAACATGCGATAACACAATGGGGGATAACCTAACCAGGTTTCTACGGAACCTCAAACCACCGTTTTGGAACGTTCAAATATCCATCTTGAATGTCAGGCTACATCGCAGTGTTATCACCGTGTTATCGTGTTATCAACCACTGACGCCGTTCTTTTTACTAAAAATATTTAAATACAGTATAACACAATTCTAAGGAGATATTTGAAAACTGAAATTTGATTAAATATTAATGCAGTTCATGTAAAATATATTTCGGCACAAATATTAATGAGAGCAAATTTCTAGAGTATTCGGATTTTTATCAATTTTTCTTCTTGTTGTCATTATTATTAATACAATTATGCTGTCCTTTGTGTTTTTAGAGATTGATTATTATAAACAGTGCGTAAACGCTATTGTAATATCCGCAAGAAATCTCGTTTCTCCACGTATGGCTTCCTCCATGGCCTCGAGCTGGACAAAATCACTATTCTTATTCGGTTTCCGTTCAGAGCCAATCAACCACAAACAAATTATCTCTCCAAAAATCTGATAATATCATTTGTTACCGTTGTGTATTGCATACAAATTAATACTGAATTTTATTGATTTCTTTGCGTCAGTAGGAGAATCTTCGTTAAGGACGGATCGAAGGTGCGGAAATGCGGACGTCATAAGCTAATCAAGTGTCCGCGTTCAATCTCTGCACGTAACTCCGTTTCCGACTAGCGGACCAAGCGGACACTAACGGACAACTAGCGCAGTTTGAGGTCCACCCTTCACACGAAGTGAACTGTCCGTGTTCATTTGCATCCGTCAACGGACAGTCTAATAGCATTTACACAGTATGGCGGACAATATAACGGACAACATGACGGAAGCTTTCTCGAGGAACATGACAATGGACCCTTCGTTCGTTCAGTTTCGCGACGATTCGCGCTTCTGGGTCCAGCGGGTTTTACTGCCCTTTATTGTTATAGTCGGAGTATTTGGCAACGCTGTAACTATCGTCGTCCTCACGCGCCGCGGAATGAGGAGTTCCACCAACACTTATCTTACCGCACTGGCCATCGCTGATCTTCTGTACCTCCTCTGTATCTTCTGGCTGTCCCTCATGCACTACACTCGCATCCACGACGCCAATTTCACCTTCTACTGGTACACCTGGCCTTACGGAGTCTGGCTTACCGACGCTTCTAGTACGTAACAGTCACTTCAAACCTTATACCTTATCCATTATAAACTAATAGCGAAAGATAGCCACCCTAGCAAGTGCTAATATGCTCGCTACAAGTCACGTTAATGGCAACATTCTTACGCAAGAAAGCGTAATCGAGTACCAGCTGCTTTAACTATATTGTAATGTTCCTCATTACGGATATCTTCTACTTGGTAGCTAAAGCAATTTACAGGAACTCGTATCTTGAGTATTACTAAACAATGTCGTCGTTAAAATCTAAATTATTAGAAATCTGTTGT
This sequence comes from Eulimnadia texana, assembly GCA_002872375.1. Lineage (NCBI taxonomy): Eukaryota > Metazoa > Arthropoda > Branchiopoda > Diplostraca > Limnadiidae > Eulimnadia > Eulimnadia texana. The sequence continues at coordinate 19,597,507 of NKDA01000001.1, forward strand.
TGAAAGATGCTCAACTGACGCTCATATTGAGTTCAAAGGACGCTTCCATCACACAAGATGCACGATTTACGACTCAAATGGCGAATTAGACCGCAAATAGTACGGTTCCCAGTCGGCTCCCCTGAAAATGCGATCAATATTCAGTGCAGAAAGAAGAACACAAATAGCTGAAAAGTCATAAATCGGTCCAAAGAGAAGATGTCTCATACTTCACGAACTTTGTCAACTTACCCAAGTCCACTGATTCGTTTTGTCGACTGCCTTACTTCACCATCAGGAATATCGAAGCACTTCTCGTATATTGTCATAATAAGTATTCTCACAGACATAGACAGTATGAAGAGGTCGTCAAAATCTCTCTGTAACAAAGTGCTGATCGTGATTGCAAATCTTTATCTGCAGTAGAATGTTTCAATCCGAAGTCGAAACTAGAAACATAATAGCTTGAGGATGCTTGTATATGAGACTCGTGCGAGCTAATGTTGACGTCTGACGAATTACCAGCCGTTGGATTGCAGCTCACTTCTATGAAAGTGGACATTCGTTTGTAAAAAAAAGAAAAAAGCTTTAAGATTTTAGAATTTATGGGATGTCTTTGGCCCTCTTGAGCAAAAACCTTCGACTGTGTAGCTCACGTTGCACCTTACGATTTATTATACTGAACGTATAGCGTGTTACTCCTCATGCATGCAATTTTCTCTCCGAAATGTCCTTTTTCAACCCAGTAAAAACGGTACCGCTACCTTTGGTACCTAAACATTATCCTGTAAGGTAGCCTTGATGGTTTCATTTAATTGATTAATGTAAAACTTCATTAGCCTCAAGTACATGGTGCTTTCATAGTTTTGAGCTGTTTTGGTTTTAGTGTGTATGGTGTGCGTTGTATTCTCGTAACGGAGCTAAAAGAAGTAAGGAGCTTGAAGCAGTGGACGAGAGTAGATAAGGACTGTCATGGATGTCGTGTCTCCAGCAAGTGGTGCAGTGAAACTTTTGTCACGGAAAACCTATCGATTTTCCTTGTATGGCCAGATATGAAGCGGACAAGGAAGAGCAGCCATATTCGTCGAATGCTCTTCCGCACACCCAAGCACAACGACAAGTGGCCTTCTTGTCGCAATCCCATTTGTTATACGCCTTCAGCCCCTCCACTACTTTAGCCGCTCCAACACTGGCCTGGATATAAGCATGCCAACTAGCCCTGCCCGAGTAATTCTGAAAACGTCTCTCCTACTATAGTTTGACTAATAAATAGTTAGCGTAAAAGTAGTTTAACAGTCGACTGGCCTGGATTTGGTAATGCAGAGAAGAAGAAGCCATCAGATGATAATTTAGTTCTCCTCGAGTGGACTTGTAACATGTCGACCATTGTAAGAGGCTCGTTCCGGGGTCTCACACAGAGCTCCTGCATCAGCTTATCCGCACACAAGACAAGTCGACCTTGCAACAACAAAACTGATGACCCATTTGCATACCCTTTCTAATACATCTCGGCGCTTCTCTTTTTCTTTCTCCTCCTCTTTTCTTGGCCTTTTATCGCAAGTGTGCACTTTTTTTCCAAGTTTCCTAAGCATGACTATCCCTTCTCAAGATATCAGTTTCAGTCAAACCAACCATATAGGTACATTATCAAACTGAGACAAAATGTGAACGAACAGAGTTTATGAATTATTCAGACAACTGTAGGGAATGTATGGAACGAATGGAGATTAAACTTGATGCAGTTTGATTTTCTAGTCCATTAGGTTTAAAGCATCGTCGTGGGAAAGACGACATGACCGTGAGATTAGAACAAAAAAGGCATCAGCAAACACGTCATTGTCATTTTTATCGCGTCTTGTGACACTTTTGCCCCGTTTGCAATGGCATGTAGCGTCAAAATCAGTTTATTCATATTGATCCTTTCCCTAGTGACTCTCTGCTTCGTACTCATATTGTGTCAAAACTGCAAGTCATATCAAGTTATGTCTTGGACAACTATCGAACTTGATGAGCCCACATTTCAAGCATGCACCAATGGCCGTATCTAATCTCAGGATGACGGTTTCAGTTGACTACATGGATTTAATACCTCTGGGGACTAACATGTGGACGTCACTGAGCGTCACACCTGTAATGGAGGACACTTAATGATACATGTGTATCAAGCACAATGTCTCGGCGCCCGCGGCCCGAACAGGACGAGGAAAGAAACAACCGAGCGCTTGGTTTTTGTTTCACTTGAATAGTTGAAAATGTCGCTAGAAACTTTTTGGCATCCGATTCAGTTGAACTATAAATAACTCCGATGAAGTGAAAGGGCTGGCTATTCCAAGAATTAGTGCATATTAGACAAGAACCGTAGGCAGAAACAAGGATCTCTCTCAGTAGTCCGATTGCAGAAACTGCCGGAGTTATTCCTTGGCGTGTTTTGCGCATTTTGTACCGAAGGCAGTACTTATTCACCTAAAAGGGAAGCTCGCTTTCCTCCTATATTAAACTGAACGGTCAATTTGAGAGACTAGACAAGCAAAACTCGGCTTGGGATCCGAGAAAAAAAATCTCCTCTCAGGACAAGGCTTGATTTATTTTCTTGTCGTCCCTGCACAAAACTGATGACTCTAGTGAAGATACCATCGGTGTTTAATCGATATTGCCGGACTCTCAATCTGTACTGGAAGCTTATCGCTGACACTTGCTAACACAGCTTTACATGGTTGTTTTTTTTTTCGATACATTAACCTAACATCTCAAATTATCGTCGAATCTTCTGTTTTCCTTACGTTTCTTTTCGCCTCTTTCTTTTGTCTTTTTTTTCGTGAGGGCAATTAACTTGTTATTGTCCAAGAGCTTTCACAAGTACCGAAAAGCGGATTATATGTCCGATAATCTTGGATCAAGCGACGCGTGATTACTTTTACTAGCGTCACTATTTATAAGGAATAAGGAATTAGATAAATATAATCTTTATAAGTTACTACGAGTGCAGTGAAATGATACTAAGTAAATATTTGTTGTCGTATTTCTAGCCAGTACGTCGGTGTGGTTGACGGTGACGTTCACTGTGGAGCGCTACATCGCCGTGTGTCATCCGATGCGCGGCAAGGTCCTGTGCACCGAATCCCGAGCACGTCGCGTCATAATCGCTGTCTTCATCATTTGCTTTACGGCAACACTAAGCACTTCGTTCGAGTGGACCATCGCCGATCGTTTTGACAATGCCACCAACAGCACGCGCCCGGCACTCGACCGCAGTTGGCTGGGCAAGGACGACACTTATCGGGTCGTTTATTACTGGTTCACCAGCATCGGCTTCGTTCTTCTTCCCTTAACACTGCTTATTATCTTCAACAGTTTCCTCATTCAGTCAGTTCGCCAGAGTCAGCGACTCCGACGCACCATGACGCACACCTCGGCAGACTGCGAAGACGGCGCTGCCAGCAACGAGATAAGGATCACCGTTACTCTAATTGCCGTCGTCATGTTATTTCTTGTGTGCCAGTTACCCACTGCCGTAACGCTCATCTACACTTCGTTTTACGAGCCTTACCCGGGTCGAACGAAGAAGCGCTACTCTTAGGGCTTGGTAATATTTTTAATTTGCTCGTATCTCTCAACGCGGCGTCCAACTTCATTCTGTACTGCGCGCTGAGCGACAAGTACCGTCGCACTTTCATGTGGACCTTCTGTCGCTGCTGGTACCGCATCCCGAGTCCGCAACACTCCATCGCTTTCTACACGCAGACATCGTCCCCGGAGGATTACTGCGGCAGCCGGGAGCCTTCCCTGCGGCTTAGCCGCGGATCTTCGATGCGCTCTCCCTACGCAACGAATATCCGCCGCTCGAGCTCGTCCAGCGCCCGTCAGAGCGCTTACCTTGCGTTACCGGTTACAGCGAACGGCGGATTGCAGAGGCACGCTCCAACGTCTCGCAGTCTGCGCGAAACGCGGCTCGCTCCCGGGGCGGTAAAGGAGGCCCCGTCCGCAGTGCCAGCGTGCGGACGCAGCACAATGTCAGCAAGAAGCTATCGCAACGCCCAAGTTTGTCGACCCCCTTTCTGGGACAACTGCTACGAAATGGTGGCAACGCAGCAAACCCGCATCTCCCAAGCAGACGAAAGCCAACATACTTATTCAGATTTCAAATGCAGATGACGCTGACAATATTGCACCGAGAAAAACTAGACCAGATCATGAATCCGCTGCTTCAGTTTAGCGTAACTTTATTTTGTCTTTTTACGAGATTTCTGTTCACAAGTCACAGGGTTTCCGGATGAATTCTGATTTATTGTAATTGATGAGTCTTACTGCACGTACTCACAGTCGGAACGAATCTTTTTAGCTACGCCGATTGTAAACGTAATGGATTTAGGCACTCAACTACAGCGTTCAAAGCGACCGCCATCTTGGTTTACAAACTCACAGTTACGTACGTAGGTCATAAATAGGAAACAGTCGTCCTCCTCTTGTTATTCATTAGCGACTGGGCTAAAACGGTTATCGATTATTGACAATAGCTATAAGTAAACCGGAAAATAATGAATATTTGGAAGATGTAGGGAAAACTGACATGATTTCAAAATATCCGTTAGAGGTCACGTAAATCTAGTTAAAACAAATGTCTCCACCTCGATGTAAATACCACTGCATCAAGTATAATCAATACACAGTATGTTTTTCACATTCTCTTCTAGTTGTTCTTATAGGCTCGTTACTCAACTTGATGAAAGATGATTGAAAACTAATGACACGCTAATAAAACATAACTCACCTAAGCGAATCTATTCTCTTGTTAAAACAAAAGGTTGTAAATGGAAAGTTTTGGAACATTTCTTTCAGATATATTTCACATGAATCAACATAAATTTACATAAAAGAAAAGCGTCCAACTAATACACCAAAAGAAAACGGCGCTTGCCCAGTTTCATTTCAACTGTCGGTAGTGGAGAACTAAATCAGCGGACGATTTCCATATGAAATGGCGGACTGTCCTCAGATCCGTTCCAGGATCCAGAACCTGAGTAATTCAAGCATTATAGTCAAACTTCCAGTTATTAAGTGAAATTTATAAACTTATAAAACCATTTGATGTAATAATAATTCACCTGCTCATTACAAAGCAGTTCAACTTTATCTTCAATCAGCGAGGAGCTGTCTCTTTCCACCGCGCTGCTCGTCGACCCGGGGAGACCCTTGTCGCTGCTGGGAGTGGCCAGGGCCGCCGCGGAGGACGCGCTCCCTCCGCTGGGGAGTTGCCCAGTGGGCGTGGGGCGGAGCCAGCCGGAGTCGAGGCCCGCCTCCCGAGGTGTAAGAAGCCGCGTCCGAGGCTCCCAACACTTTTTCGTAGACGTGCTCGATGACTTTGCGGATCTGGATGAAATCGTTGGCGATTAGCCGGTCCCTGATTCAACATTCAAATGAAATCAAATTAACGTATCATACATTTTGATTTACAAGTTTTACTTTTTGACACATTTTATTCCTGACGCCGGGTGCGGCAGCAGGTAGAAGGGGATTTTGATCAGTTTTGGAATGTTACGACTGACAACAATATCGGCCACCCAAGACGGCACGGTTTCGTTTAGAAGAGTTCCTTCGGTGTCCCCAGCAGCGTCTCGGCAGAGCAGTCTATACAACGTTCGACCACCGACCTCACTAAAAACAGTAAAAAGCTAGTGTTAAATATTGCACAAATTTCAAATATCGAATAGTGAGAAATAGAAGAATGGAAACCTGAAAATGACGGGAGTGTGAAGAGGAACGCTGAAAAATTCATTTCCCGGTTTGGAGATCACAGTTCCAGGGCTCTCGAGTCCACCCGCCCCCTCACCGTTCTCGTCGCCCAGCTGAAAGGGACGGGGCCAGTGCTCCAGGAGAGCTTGAAGCAAAATCGCCCCATAATTAACTGCAATTTGCAATACAAACTAAAGTTCGAGGTTCTTAATCGGAGTATAGAGTATTCTGAAACCTTTTTGATCATCTGCATCCTCCGGCATGAGTCCCACTTCTTTGGCCGAGACCCAAGCCGAGAAGCAATCGTTCTCGTCTTGAGCCAAGTGTACGGTTAGCATCTATATTTATAATTAAGGAACGATTACTTCATCATAATCACGATACAAATAACACGTAGACTTATAAAAGACAAAACTTGTGAAGAATCATAAACTTCATTGGATACAGTCCTATCAACTACTAAAAACTTAAAAACTATTAATATTCTACAATAAAAGAAACGAATAACAAAGGAATGGAGTGATATACGTACGCCTGTTTTGAGATCGACGTTAAACCAGCTGGGCACGAAGACAGTTTTGTTTCGGCGCTTGGCCTCTTCGTCCATGTCGATGTTGCCCAGGTCGGCCACTCTGATGGCTTTGAGCACGTCGTAAAGGGCCACGTTATTCTCCGTGTCCCTAGTTAGCACGTGGCGCTTGTCGTTGAGGATCTGGTAATGACGAATCGAGGGTCCTCCTCTGATCACAAAGTCCGGATGTGGCGAGTGCGACCGATGCGCCTCGGCCGACACGGAATCGGACATGGTGACGTTGCGCATCTGGATTGGCTGTCAACAATAATATCTCAATTATAGTGATCTATGTTAACAATGTGTGATTTTTTACGTATCGCTTGAGAGATGACTCTGTTGTGGCGATCCAAAGAGACTCCGAGTCGGGGGTCAGGTTCAGACGGAGAACGGGAGCAGATGCCTCACAGACAAGAGCCCGCTGCTCAGGGTTCCTCAGGTCGGTCAGCCAGACTCGCCGATCTCTTCCCGCTGACAGTACGTTGGTGAAATTGTCGTTGGCCTAACAAATAGAATGAGATCAAATATTCGTAAAATACAAGAAAATCAGTGTTTCCACTTTTCAATTCTCCTTTTTCCCCTATTCCCTTATTTTCCATTTTTCCCCTGCGTTCTATAATATAAGGGTGTATTTCTAGATTTCCTCTTTTCCCTCTTCACTTATTTTTCTCTTTGCAGACCCCATTTTCCCCTTTTCCGGGGCACTTCCCTGTAAAGTGGAAACACTGAAGAAAAACGCAACAGAAAACGACTAATTTGTCTGAAATTACCTGGAGGGTCCAAACTCCCTCTTCGTGGATGCGCATGGTTGAAATGCATCTCTGCTGACCGAGCGACCAGAGTCGAACTGTCCCATCCGAACTGGCCGAGAGGCACTGAGTGCCTTCTGAATTGACTATGATGCATTTGACGTTGTCTGTGTGACCTGTTTACAAAAATTTTTCATGAAAAAAGCAAGTAATTTCTTATACACTACGAGACCCTTAAGTTTCATCAGTTTGTTGCATGTTCGAGGGTCCCACACTCTCAGAACTCGTTCCGTCGAGCCGCTGACTATCACAGTTCCCGCAGGATTCATGGCCAAACTGTAAATCGAATTTTTGCTTCCCGATAACGAAGATGCTAGAGACAAGTAAAAAGTTAAGTTATCTGAATACTGTTCAAACCCTTCTCCAGAAATACTTGTAACTGTGTTGTTTGACGCTGTCAGTGCTGTGAGTGTATTCACGTCCCACAGGTAAATGGCTTTGTCGAAACCTGCTGATGCGACCTGCTCCTTGTCTTTAGCGTACGCCAGAACCTTGACGTAGTCTTTGTGCGTGCGTAATGTAGACATACAGAAGCCCTTGTGAGCGTTCCAGACTTTCACCGTCATATCCGAGCTTGCAGATATTACTATTAAAACAAAAAATATTAATGAAGCACTTCTAAGTTTAAGAGGAAAACAGAAAAGCTTGCAATATTTTCCGCCACAGCAGAGGACGATATCGTTGACCCAGTCGGTGTGATGCTCCATTGACTGGAGGTAAGATTCTTTGGTGTTCCTGCAGTTCCAGATGCGAATGATTCCATCTCTTCCGGCGGAATACAAGCGATTTAAATAGGGATCGAACTGTAGTGCATTCACTCCGGACCGGTGGCAACGTTCAACTTCGTCTCTTATGACGTACGAAACCTGGGAAAACAAACTAGTTAACATCCAAACAGAGGACTGTAAAAAGACAAAAGTCTCACCTGGATTTTCTTACGATTCGTCAAACTGGCATTTTGTTTATTAAATGCCATATTTATTGTAATCCACTATTCACTATTAACTGTTATTTGACAGTTAACAATAATAATGGACCGGCCTATTAATGCCAACTTTCAGAAGTTGCGCTAATCACGTGAAATGTAACGCTTGTGCAAGAATTTGTGGCAAAAGTAACTTATAATTAAGCGATTTTTACCGTGAAAATATTTTCAAATTTAAAAAGATGAATGACAATATTTTCTTATTTTAATACTAGAAGGCTTTGATAACGTAGTTAAACGAAGAAATAGAGAACAATGCCTGTATTTGATGACCAAAATTACATTTGAAATAGTCTCAGCGTCGATTTATAAAGGAATTAGGTTTCTATATTCATGATCATCAAATTAATGAAATCATTCTACATATCTACAGGAACTCTATGTTTTTAGTTCACACAGTTTCGAATAGCGAGGCCAAGCTTGGTGACCGCTTGCTTATTTGGTTCATATTTCTATCGGCAGATGGCGCTGGCTCAGTCGGTCGTGTCGGCTTCGCTCTGCTTTATTCAGCTGAATTCTCGTCAAACTTCCATTTACCTCCAAAAACAAGCTTTTCCGAAACGATCATAAACATTAATTCCTTTTCTTCATCTTTTGAAAATCGGTCATGTTCGTCATACATCCTGAAACCAAGATGCAACTTTGAAACATATTACAAATTTTGTACCGGCAAAGGTTCAGTACACGGTGTAAGATCGACTATAACAACTATTTACATCATAACGAGTTCACATGTTCGTGGAAGAATGAACAAGAAATGTGATGATTCAGTAACAAATTGTCTGGTTGTATATGTAAACCATAAAATCTGAGATAAATTTTTCTTCTTTGAATTACTATACCCGCCATCAAAATGGGTGCCCTTCCAGACAAAATTTTAAACAAACAGAAGATCCGAACAGCATCTTTTTTCTAGGAAATACTCTCCCTTGCTATACAGTTCCCTAGGTTTTCTGATGTAAAAACTAAATCTGAAAATCCCCAGCCAAGTCGCTGACCCGTTCCTGTTTCTCTCAGAAGTCATTTGTTTGTACACAAGGTCTAATGATAACTCTTTTGACCCACCACCGATTTGTACCCTAACCCTTAAACTTTATTGGAATACGATAGTGAATTCGCGGAACGTTACAAAACAAGCATGCAGCGTCTGGTCACGTGACAGCAACAGAAACAAAGAGTCAGCTGTGTATACTACAGGATCATATTAATCTGATTACAAACCGACTGGGTTTTCCTAACATGACCCTTTGCCACGGATCAGTTTCAATTTCGATTGCGTGATGCCATACGAGTGATAGAATGGGAAAAACCACTTGTCGCTTTGCAGCACGAAGTTGAGTAAGCTCTGTTGAACTACATAAACAAAACGGAAAATATAAAAGCATCTTCAAAAGGCTCTTTAGTCACAGTTGGAACAAGAGCGTTCGTCTATTGCTACCGCTTGAAGAAAGCTAATAGGTCGGTTCATTTTATAGTACAACTATTTTCTTTACATTTTCTAGTGCGCTAAGATTATAAGTTTTCAACTTGCTCTGCTCATAAACTTGTTCACAATATCTTTCAGTGAAGATGGTCAACTTCTTGTCAATAATCTTTGTTACGGCAGTGTGCGTGAGCGGGTCTCCAGTGAAAGAATCATGGGTAGTGCGACATCGTGTTGCTAGGGAAACAGAACCTGAAGATTTCAATAGCAACGAATCCTGGTTTCAGCCGCAGAAGGTACGCACTTCTTGTTTAGTTATCTGGTCGATGAGAATATTGCATTTGAAATTAGGAAAAAGTTGAAGAGCCGATCTTGGCTTCCATGAAAGTCGACTCTCAAATAAGACTGCGCTATGCCGCGACGAAAGTAACCTCGCGTGTTCTGAATCCGACCATGGTGTCGCAAGAAGTCAGGTTCCACGTTGTGCTTCCAGAAACTGCGTACATCTCAGGATTTCTCATGTATATCGTTATTTTTACCACATTTTGAATCCAGATGAAGATTGTAACTGATTGCAACAGGAGAATCAACGGAACTGAATATGTAGCAGAGGTAAAAGAGAAGGAACAAGCTCAGAAAGAATACGACGCAGCAGTCAGTGCTGGCCAAACAGCAGCCCAAGTTGCAAACAATAAGTATCATTCTCAGACACACAATCAATAAAGTTGGAGGTAAATTATCTTTGAACCCAGCGTCCGCGACGCTAACCAGTTTACAGTATCCGTGAACGTCGGCGCAGCTGAGAAAGTGGAGTTCGAACTCGTCTACGAAGAGCTACTAGTTCGTAGATTGGGAAGATACGAGCATGTCATCCACGTTAATCCCGGGAGAGTTGTCAAGGACCTTCAAGTACAAGTGAAAATTAACGAGAGCCTTCCGATCAAAGTCAACGTGGTTGATCTACGCAACGACATCCACCCAGACCCCGAAGAAAACGGTACAATATCAGCGATTTACTTTAAACCTAGTGTTTTAGTTCCAGCTCGGCTAATGCTAAGCTGTTTAATATAGCTCATAGAGCTGCGCAAAAAGCTTATTGCATTTGTGATATATTTTTAGTGAAGCAAGTCGGCGAAATCATCCAAATTTCCGAGAAAGAAGCAGAAGTCAACTTCAGGCCGTCTGTGAAAGAGCAAAAAGAATTCTCCAAATCCGGTATTCAGGGTCAGTTTGTCGTCCAGTACGAGGTCGACTACTCTTCGCAGGAGAAGAAAGGCGGAGAGATTCAAATAGTAGACGGCTACTTCGTGCATTTTTTCGCTCCATCGAATCTTCCAGTTCTACCCAAACATGTTGCATTTGTTCTGGACACGAGTGGTTCAATGTTCGGGGAAAAACTGAACCAGACAAAGCAAGCCATGAATGCTATTCTCGATCAACTGACACCACAGGATTACTTCAGCATCATTGAGTTCAACTTCAAGGCTAAAGTAAACGTCTATTTTAACGAATCCTAAATCCGTTTTTAACCCTTTTACTGATTTCGTTCAAGGAATGGGATTTGCGCAAGGCTTCTAGGCCTACTTTCAGAGATCCGTGGCGAGTGGGGCCTTCTACGGAATCCGAGAATTCTACAACCACAGAAGCGTCCCTCGAGCCGACTCTGGGTCCTTACGTCGATCTCAATGTGTATCCAACTAACGCGGAGGCTATTTCCAAGGCCAAGCGATTCGTCGACCTCATGGAAGCAGATGGCGGCACCAATATCAACGACGCTCTGCTGTTGGCCCTGAAGAACGTCCAGTCATTGTATGGAAAAATAAAATCCAATCCCGCACCAATAATAGTTTTCTTAACTGACGGTGAAGCAACTTCAGGGGAAACAAATCTGGAAAAAATTCTATCCAACACTGCAAAAGCCAACATCGATGGAGTTGTGTCGATTTTCAGTCTCGCTTTCGGTCGGGGCGCTGATTTCAAGTTCCTTAAAAAAGTTTCCTTAGAAAACAAGGGGTTCGCTCGCAAAATCTACGAAGCTTCAGACGCGGCAATTCAACTGAAAGGGTTCTTTTCAGAAATCGCTAGTCCTCTACTGTCAGACGTTAAGTTTACCTACGTCGGAGAAGTAGAGAATGTTACAGAAACTGTTATTCCGAAATTCTTTGCCGGGAGCGAATGCATTATTGCGGGGAAAGTCGAAGATTGGGTTACCATCCTTGTAAACGCAACGTCTGCTGATGGTGACTACTTCATCTTGACAAATCAAACTACTACAACTTTGGAGCCTTCAAGGTTCGTCGAGAGACTCTGGGCGTATTTGACAATTAAAGAACTGATCAAGAAGTCCGATGGGAACTGCAACAGCACAGCGAGCCTGAAAGAGCGCGCTCTCAAACTTTCCATGAAGGTACCAGCTTTCGTTTTCCAAAGATGGTCACTACATTTAATCCCTCTATGTTGCATCTAGTACAAGTTTGTTACACCACTAACATCGCTTCTAGTCGTCAAGCCTGATGGAAATTCCGTAGAAGAGCTTAAACCAGCAGGTTTCAAATTATATAGTTTTGCCGTAAAAATAACACTAATCTCTCTCCCCTCTCTCTCTCTCTGTGGACTAGATGACAATGACAGTCCATTTGAATCTCCCATCCCCCAGAGCGCTTCGATGTCACTAGGACTACCAGGAATGCCAAGCCTACTGGGACTAGATCCACTTCCAAGACCTACAATGAACTCAATGAGTCAACCAGAAATATTGATGGGTACCACACATTTCAAATCCTCCATTTGGTACTACGAACATTGAGACTAATATCTATTAGCTAGGGTTTCATTGTGCAATTTATACGAACTGTAAGAGCAGTTAGCAGTATCTGGCTCAGTTGATCCTGTATTATTCGTAGACTAATGATGAGTTTTTTTTTGTATTGTATGCTCTTTTACCAATTTCTGAGTTCTACGTTTTGTTTTGTGAATTTTGTGGCTACAGAATATGACATCGACTACGACAACATCCCTGCCACCATAGACTATTTCAAGATTCCTTTATGGTTGACTCACCTTTCGTACAACGAGACCCACATAACTGTCACGAAGAACAGCGAAGAAAGCACTCTTCTTTGGGGTTTTGAAGTAAGATCATCTTTTTCAGCGCAGTAGTAATTTGTATGACTAAATATTCTCTGCTAGGACACCAAGACATACGAGGTTTGCTCGCCTCCGACTGGAAATTCGACTGCTCTCACTTGCAAGTCCCCGTGGGAATGCAGCTCCACCTACTCGTTCAAAGAAGACGATATCTGCGTCATCAAGAATACTTACATCGGTATATGCTGCGAGTAAATATGAGGAAATAAGTGAGGAAGAAATTTCTCTCTCGCGTTGGAAACTTAGTTCGTTTACTTGCACCATTTCCGAGTTCAATACGTCAAAGGCTTGGTAAATATACTTGGATTCAAAAATTAACTAATTTTTGTTTGAAATTTTGATATAATTTGAAGTGAAATATCTGTCTCCTAATTCCTTTGACAATCAATTGACAAAATTAAAGCCGAACGACAGCTATTACGAAGAAGGTAGTATCTGGGAGTGACAAAGAAGTGATTTTACTTCAGTCACTCAAGTTCCTGTCCAGCACTGATAGCTTGGTGAAGGGTCAGTTTAAATGTTTCGAAAGATAAACGTTCTTAAGATCTTAGCACTTAATCTTGCTGATAAGTGCTCGTGTATGTTGGTTTTCAATGACTATATTGCACGTAGCTTATATATATCCTTTGGTGAACTTCAATTGAATTTTAAGCTGATCCTGCAATAATATTAACTTAATCGCACGAATCTTCAAACTTTTTGTTCTAATTGAATATCCGATCATTCCAGCCGGTACTGCGACAGCCCGCAAGAAAATTCTCAGCTGAGAGTTTCATTTCAGCGTACGTAATAGTGTTTGCTCCTTGCAACATGCTACATGTCTGCTAGTGTGAGGCGACTTAACTTTTTCAGTGGATGTTTTGATCATGTGACCGGTGCGAACCAATCAGATCGTGTGTTGCATTTCCAACGTTGTCACTTGCATTTTCAAAGTTTAATTAGTTTAAGCGACTAAGCAGTAGATAACTGAAGCAGGGACAATATATATATTCGCAATCATCGTAAAAACGTCTATAACTTACATATTTTCCAAGTTGTCCGGATTTGTCCTTTATTTTTGGCCGACGAGGGTTTTTTCACTTCTCACATAAGAAACCAAAAACATGAAAGTAATGGTAATGGGAAAAACAACTTAACATATTAAATGCAGGCTAATGTAACTTGCGAGCCATCCACTGAAAAAAAATAGTACTTTTTTTCTAGATAAATCACGTTGTAAAGCAGCTAAAGGCCTGAGGGAAAGTTCGGTGCAAGTGGGGAATCCTGCCCGACCCTTGTTTTTCCCCTTCTTTGAAACTGTTCTCAGCGTGATTTCATTACTTATCTATTTATATGCAAGCAGGATGTAAGTAATAATGCATCTAAGCATTGAATACAGGCGACATTAATAGAAATAAAGTATAGAAACTGATTTTAGCTATTTTAAATGAAAGGTTATGCCAAGTAATATAACCATATATTTTCGGAATTGCTATCTTGGGGTTATATTCCCGGAGTTCAAGATTCAAACAACAAATGTAATACGTGCAAAATTGATCACCAGAGAGACGAATGTTTTACAATTTGTATTGAAACTTCTGGTTTCACAAGTTTGTTATTTAAGCATGCTAGATAGGCACTTGAGCTAAAGGAAGGCTATGGGTAACTAAAACCCGCAACAAATACCAATATATTCCTTCTCAATGACGCAGATATCGTCGACGTTAAACACATAAGTAGGATCGCATTCCCATGGAGACTTGCATGTCGCAGCAGTCGAGTTTTCTTCCTTGATGAAACAAAATCCGTATGTCTTCGTTTCCTATTAGTTCAAATTATCAATTTATAAATTTTTGAAGGCTCAAGGAAACTTTTTACGTTATATCCCCAGAGAAGGGTGCTTTCTGAATTGCCGAAGGTTACGGTGACGTGAGTCTCGTTATGGGGAAGGCGAGAGAGCCAGTCTGGAATAACAGAGGAGCTCTCGGTAGGAATTACGGTTGTCTCTTCCTTATCGATGTCTCCAGATTCCAGGAGCAGAGCTGCAAATCACAAGGAGGGATTGAGATTTTACTGTGCTCTATTTGCTACAAACGAACTGCGGAGACTTACAAGTAGTACTAGTAGCATAAATGACTGGACGTCTACTAGTAAGGGGAGCAAGCAACGGTGGGCCCGGGTAAGCTAAAGCTTGAACACCTTTGCAAAGCAAACGTTAAAATGTTTCTAGTTCTGATAGTATTTCCAAAATTATGGTGAACAATCGTCTTACTTTGCGGTCTAACGAATCCAAGCCCGGACACGGGGTACGGTGCAAAAGCCAGACTGGACACAGCAAATTTTCCTGCATTGTTGGCATCTATAGATCCATGGAGGGAAACGTTAAGATACATTATGAATTAAAGTTGAAACAGAAATTTCTACCTGCTGGTTTGAGTTCTTCAACAGATGAGCCGTTGGGTTTGACAACCAGAAGCGAAGTCAGTTTGGTGACGAATTTATACTACAACAGCAAAAAAAAAAAAGGTTACAGATATGAGTTTAGATTTGTTCTTAATATACTAAAACAACATTAATGAGAAATTGCGATTAGTTGATTTACCCGTAAAGATAGATCCAAAGCACGGTCCTTCAAACTCTTGGTACTGTTGTTGTCTCCTTCAGACTTCTTGATCAGTTCTTTGATGGTCAGGTAAGCCCAGAATCTCTCCAAGAACCCAGAGGCGCCTGAATTCGCGATACCCTGAGTTCTGTTTGTTTCTATGACATACGTACCATTGGCAGAAGTGGCGTTCACAAGAATGGTCAGCGAATCCTTGACTTTTCCAGCAACGACTAGTTCTCCACCAGCGAAATACTTCGGGAAAACTGTGTCGACGACACTCTCCACGTTTCCGACGTACGTGAACTTCACGTCCGACAACAAAGGATGGGCGATTTCGGCAAAGAATCCTTTAAGCTGAATTGCCGCGTCTGATGCTTCGTAGATTTTGCGGGCGAACCCTTTGTTTTGCAGCGAAACTTTCTTCAGAAAGTTGAAATCAGCTCCCTGGCCGAAAGCGAGACTGAAAATGGAGACCACTCCGTCGCTGTTGGCTTTGGCACTATTAGATAAGATTTTCTCCAGACTGGTTTCCCCTGAGGTTGGTTCACCATCGGTTAAGAAAACTATAATCGGAGCAGGATTTGAACCAAGTTTGCCGTAAAGAGACTGGACGTTCTTGAGGGCTAGTAGCAATGCGTCGTTGATATTAGTTCCACCGTCTGCTTGCATAGAGTCTACGAACTGCTTGGCTTTTGAAATCGACTTTTCGTCAACTGGGTAGACCTTAATATCGTCGTAGGGACCATAAGTTTCGTCAACCGTTGCTTCAGCAGTTGTAGAGGTAGAGTTTTCAGAAGGGGTGGAAATTTCAACAAACCACGGTGAAGTGAAGGTAGGACGAGTTGCTTTACGTAAATCCCATTCCTGTCATGTGAGAAATTTAACATTTCGTAAATAAAACATTTTCAAATTTAATGTTAAAAGTTTGTGTTACCTTGGCATCATAACTGAACTCAACAATGCTGAAGTAGTCTTGCGACGTCAGCTGATCGAGAATAGCCGCCATTGCTTGCTTGGTCTGGCTCAGTTTGTCTCCAGCCATTGAACCGCTAGTGTCCAGAACGAAAACAACATGCTTAGGAAGAACTGGAAGATTCGACGGAGCGAAAAAATGAACGAAATAACCGTCTATAACTTGAATTTCTCCACCCTTCTTCTCCACGGAAGAGTAATCAACTTCGTACTGGACGACGAACTGGCCCTCAATGCCTGCCTTGGAGAAGTCTTCTTGCTCTATGACTGTTGGTCTGAAATTAATTTCTGCCTCCGTACCTGATATTTGCTTTACTTCACCAACTTGTTTTCCTGGGAATTGACAAGGTTAAAGCAGAATTAGTGTCGTCCTGATGAATATTTGAGCGGGATTTACCTTCTTCGTTTTCTGCAGTGATGTCATTCCGCAGGTCAACGACATTTACTTTAATGGGAAGGCTCTCGTTGATTTTGACTTGGACGTGCAAGTTCGGAACCACTCGTCCGGGATTCACATGGACAGCATGTTCGTATTTTCCTAATCTACGAACGAGGAGTTCTTCGTAGTTAAGTTCAAACTCGATTTTCTCAGCAGCGGCAACGTTGACAGACACGGTGAACTGATTTGCGTCACGAGCACTATTGAAAAATACTCAGTTAGATTGAAATTTTCACAATACGTGGCTTGTTTTCAATAAATCAAATTACAATAAAATCGAATCTTTCCATGATCTTACTTACAAAAGTTATTATGATTACTGTTATTATTATTAACATTTTATTATTCATGAATCACTGACTTGTTCGTTGAAACTTGGGCTGCAGTCTGACCTGCGTCCACAGCAGCGTTATATTCTTCTTGGGCTTGGGCTTTCTCCTTCACCTCAGCCACGTATTCCTGGCCTTTGATTCTCCTGTTTTAGAAAATAGAATATCAATTGGATCTGAACTTAATGCAATTTGATTAAGCAGGTGTACATGAGAAATCCTGAGATGTAAGCAGTGTCTGGCAGCACAACGTGGAAGGTAGCTTCTTGGGCCTCGTTTCCGGGGTTCAGCACTCGAGATGTTACTTTAGTCTTAGCATAGCGTAGCTGAATTTGAGACTCAATCTTCATTGAATTTATCAGAGGTCCTTCAGCCTGTGCATTCACAGTTATTTAGAGTAGGAACAGATGATTCTTATTCGCTAACATACTTTTTTATTTGTGGTGTCTTCTGACGCAGTCTTGGTAACTTCTGTTTGTCTGCTAACACGATGACTGACGATCCATGAATCTTTCAGCGGAGAACTGCTCACACAAATGGCCATCAGGCCAACCATGGCTAATCTAACTATCATTTTTGCTAAAGAAAAGATAAAGTTGTTTAAGTATATTGAGACCGTAAGCAAAAAATATCTTCCCGACTTACAGGTGTTGAAGAAGAGATGTCAGTTGCTTGTATGCTCTGAAATGTCCTTGAGGACGTATTTATATACAGTCTGGCCCCCGCCAGGGTTTTTCCCTCCTGCTCTTGCATAGATTGCGCGAACAGGTTTGGATTTTTCATTTTTTTTCCTCTTGTCTTTTGTCTATTAGGAATTCCCTGTGATTCGAGGACATGTAAGAAAAGTAGCAATAAGTTACCTGACTAAACGAAATCGGACACCAAAAAGCAAATTGTTAAAGACAATAGACGAAACACCATAAAGAAAAAGTGAAATACAAACATTAGAAAGCAGCATATCAAGAAACATGATTTTATGAAATATATTTTGTAATGTTTTTCCTGAAGATCATGTATGACTCAAGTGTTTTCCTGAAAGTGAAGAATACAAGACCTTGAGCCCGGCGGAGTTTGACCTGTTGATGAGTTTGTTGTTAGGACACGTAATAAATCGATTAATAAATGCGAGTAGGTGAACCCTCGTATGCAGATAATGACTGAAAACATTATAGTAATTCATCAAAGAATGGGGAAAAAATGGTGATATAATTTTATTTACATTTAGCAGACACATGATGAAATTTTTTAAAGCACAAATATCATGCAAAAAAAATTCTGCAAGATGCCAGTCAAAATTAACATACTTAAAATGGGTTTATTTACTGAATTAAGGCATTGTGAAACTTGAAACATCTTGGGCCTTTTTATTTTCTTATTTTTCTTCGCTTTTTTTACAACCAGTACAGTCAGGAAGGGAAAAGCGAACATCTTGATTTTGGTCGTACTTCGGCAGATTTTCTATATACACTCCAGCAGTCTTCGTACGAGTAGTGCAATCCCCAGCAGAACCTGTTTGAAGTGGGACAACAGTTGAATATCCGCCGAGATTACGTCAACGGATCAGATCTTACCGAAATACCTTTCTGACAACGTAGATCGAAAGGGGGACCCCCGCTTGACTGAAGGTAAAACCCAAGGAGGTTTCACAACGTTGTTCTTGCACTTGCACGGTCATGTTATCTACGGCAATGTCTGATCTGATCGAGGAAGAAGGCTTGGTTACAGAATTTCTCTGTTACAGTTTTGTAGAAAACTTGAAGAGATTCTCAGCTCTACTGAAACCGTTCCAAAAGGGCAAAATACAAAAAGTTTCCCTGACTTCCAAGGTTATATGATGTGTATTATAAACAGAACTCTTATTCAGTGAAACTGTTTCATATTAACCATGAAAGCTAACGAATGCTAGGGATCGGAAGATCAAGACTTACGGTGAACGATTAGAAGAGCGTCAAAGTCTCTTTTGACAGAAGCTGGCGTTCTGAAACCCTGTGAACATGAACATTTCGTTTCCCTTCTACATCTGAGTACGCAGCACTCACTGTTTCTGACCCAACGTCATATTTTTACTTAATAATTTTTCTTTCCCAGCTTGACGAATAAATCTTTCAATCTTGATCATTTGACTTTCGGGTTCCTTGTCCTGCTTGCCATTTGCGACACAATCTTTACGTCAGAACATTAGGGATATGTAACGGACAAACATCCATTTTCATAGCATTGAAATTGGAGATACTAAGTAACCTCTTTCATTTGGTGTGATCAAAACTCCAAAAGGAAGCAGTTTTCATCAAGGTATTCGTTCCAGAGGATGCTTGCTCCGGCCCAGCGTTTGAAGGCGCCAGTGCGATGCTACGTTGCAAGTCAAAACAAAGTTATATTGACAATCAGCTAATTCTTATGTCAAGGCGTCATCTGTCGAATACTAAATATGACGCATCTCATTAGAACTTACAAATTATTGGACTGTGGTATTTTAATTTTATTATGTAATCTAATTAAATACACTAGGTCAAATCCTAATGATTATATTCTATCTTACCTTACTTCACACAAGTATATGAATAATATGTTACCATGAAAAAGTTTGACAAAATAGAACTGTTTTTCCATAGCTGAGGCAAAAAATCCGACTCAAAACATAACAGGAAAAAATCATGAAGAACGGGAAAATGTTCTACCTAGAAAATCTGCCCAGTGCCAATAAATCTTGATCAAAGAGAACGAATAATTAAGAAGTTAAATTACTTATGATCATGACAGTTCTAAAAAGATAATCATCGAAATATCATGGGTTGTACAGGTCCTGGGCAACAAAAGCTAGGGGGTGACAAAGTCTTCGTAGAATGATACTGTAAGATGCTAATTCTATTTTTGGGAATTCTAATTTTAATTCCCAAGAATTCCATAATGAAGCAAACAGTCATTTAAGGCTTAGCAAAATTATTATCAAGGCTGATCACGTTTTCAAGCAATCGAGCGTGCACTTCGACGAAAGGCCCTGTTGGGAATGCGTTCTTCATGAAGTTTTGAGGTTAGCCTGGACTTTTAATTCCATGCCCAATGTAAGTCACAGGAAGTGTTACGTTCGTTTACCTTATGTAAAACTGGCCATTGAAACGTTTGAAGCTTTTTCATCTGCAGCCATGTTCCAACAATAAAGACTATTTTTTTCTTTAATTATTTTCTGATTAGCTGAGCATTTCGTCTCCCTCCATTTGTCTCACGACAAAAGGAACAAAAAGGAATAAAACGGCGTTTTGAAATGTTATTTTTGGTTTAGGCCATTATAGCACAAAAATAACACAAATAATATCCCATTTGAATACTGCAAAAACACGTAACAAGCGAACAATTCGGTCAGCTGCCCGCCAACATGGCGGAAACTCGCTTAACTCCACCCCCTAGCTTTTGTTGCACAGGACCTTATAATATGGTTGAAATACCTTTTCAAAGACCGAAATTTTGTATTTTAATTCGAATCGACAATCATTTTTACAGGACGATTGAATGTTGACTCAGGTGGTTTGTTTCATCTGCGGATCACGTACTCTACAATAGGTTCACCTGAGAGACAGTGACGCAAATCGCTCTTTATTTATTTTATGATCAAAAGTAAATTGACGGAGACAAAACAACACCTGTAACTTGCAGTGGGTGCACGTGTCAGCAAGAATGAAATATAAAGCAAGTACACTTCCCAACGCATTTACGAGGTCATTCGGTACTCTGCGTGGGGAACCGAAAATGATCAAATTGGTAGTATTACTTAGTCTCGCTTTTTCCGCGGTTCACTCGGTAACAAAATTTTGAAATTCCAAGTTACACGTCATAGTAATTAGATTTTTCTAACTTAGCTTAATTTAGCTTGTGTCACCACTAATGCCATCAACGCAGCGTTTCAGGATGCCCGCGTCAGGACCCAGCTGTCGTCAATAAGCTCTAGCCCCTCCGACTACGAACTAGATGTACTGGGAAGAACCCTAGAGATCGCTACCTTAAACCTCGCCAGAACGTAATTTTACTCAATCACATTAATACTTAAGGTACTTCCGATAGTTCTAGAACGATCCTTGCCGTTCTAACTTTGCTGTTAAGAAAGTTACGGACAGTAAGTTATAAAGTTTAGCCACTTAAATGACAGCCAAGTTTTCAAGCGATGTCTTTAGTAGATTTCATCCTTTTCCGTTCACAGGTGTGGGCTAAATCCACGTGACATCTTTGTTGACCTTCAAGCACTAGACACGCGTAACACAATCATCAATAGCTTCTGCCCATCGTATTTCAAACCTGCTCCTTGTAATATCACTCGCTACCGCAGTCAAGACGGTTATTGCAATAACTTAAACAATCCAGTCTGGGGTGCGGTAAGCGCTCCGTACAAACGTCTCATTCCACCCGCATATGCTGACGCCGTCTCTGCGCCTCGTCGATCAGTAACGGGCGCTGAACTGCCTCCTGTGCGCAGGATTTCCTTAGAAGTTCACAAAAACTTGGGCTTTAATGATCAGTCGCTAACCGTAAATTTTGTTTCCTGGGGTCAGCTTATTGATCATGACATGGTGGAAACTTCGGGAACAACAGATAGTTCTGGCGCAAGTCTTACGTGCTGCGGTACTTCCACTCCATCTCCCGCGTGTTATCCGATATTCGTTTCCCCTAATGATCCGTTTTACGCTCAGTATGGTGTGTCTTGTTTGGAGTTCATCCGAAACGCTGTCAGTCCCAAGCAGGGCTGCAGACTTGGAGTCCGCGATCAGTTCAACACGCTGAGCAGCTACTTGGATGCTAGTTTTGTATACGGAGCTGACAGCGATGTCACCAAGAGCCTCCGCGCTTTCAGTGGAGGTTTACTGAAAACTCAGTCAGTCTTCAAAAATCTAGGACTGAAAGACCTTTCTCCGTTGAGGACTGATAATCCTGATGACGACTGCTTCAGGACCAATACTTCCACCTACTGCTTTTTGACAGGTACGCTTTTCCTTCAAGTGTTGATACAAGATGGTATAGAATAAGTTTCCGCTAAAATGGTAAAAGGTTCGTTTTATAATGAAAATAGGCGATGTGCGTTCAAGTCAGCAGCCCATGCTTTCTGGCCCGCATACGATTTTCATGAGAGAACACAACCGCATCGCTATTGCTCTACAACAGATCAACCCCAGCTGGAACGACGAAAAGATTTTCCAGGTTTGAAATTCAAATTTTTCTTTAACCTCTAATACTAGCAACGATACAGACTTCTTTTGCCAGTTCTAGGGGGAACTTTTTTTTAATCAAACTTGTGTTCTTCAAGGTCTCTTGCGGTTCTTCTCAGTCGAAGATGTAAACAGTTTCATTTTACGTATATTTCCAATATTGTACCGTTCAAAAAATTATTTAGTTCTAAAAATTATTTATATTACCTTGAACTGTAATAGATGTCAGATAAGTTTGAAGGCAATATGTTAACTTATATTTACGTCAGTTGTGATACTGTAATTTTTGTGGAATTATTGTACTGTTTTATTTTTGTAGGAGACCCGTCACATAGTAGCTGCTGTGGTGCAGAAAATCACTTATGAAGAGTATTTGCCATTACTTCTTGGGCCTGGCGCCATGATCCGATACGGGCTTAATACTGTGCCCACGGTAAGGTTCTTTTTCCTTTTCACATCTAAAGTAGACCACTGGGTAAAGTTATACTCAATAGGGCTACTACACTGGGTACAACCAAAACGTTGAGGCTACCTTGCCTGATGCTTTCAGCGCAGCAGCTTTTCGGTTTGGTCATTCGATGGTTCCCTCTACCATACAACGGTGGAGCAATACACATCAGTACATCGGTAAACCACATGTATTATCTCTGTTGAAGTAATACTTCAATCGTGCATTATAGGAAGCCAGAAATTCCGCGATATCTTTTACCAGCCATGGGACCTTTACAAACCTGGCTACTTGGACCAGTACCTCTTGGGTATGATGAACCAGATCGCGCAGAAGAATGACGACGCTGTTACCGAAGAAGTGAAATTCTTAAAAATTTTCGTTTCATCTTAACGCATTACCTATGTTTGCAGTTAACGAACCACCTCGAACAAGAACCAACCGACCAGTTCGGGTCTGACCTGGCTGCTCGCAACATCCAGCGAGGTCGCGATCACGGAATCCCCTCGTACAACCAATTCCGCATTTACTGCGGCCTTCCACCAGCTCTTCAATGGAAAGATCTCGTGGGGACGTTGAAGAACGAAACAATTGCCGCCTATTCACAGATATACGCTTCACCAGAAGACATTGATCTATGGTCTGCTGGTGTGTCCGAGTTTCCTTTGCCGGGAAGTGCGGTCGGACCCACTTTTAACTGCATCATTGGCCAGACTTTTAGGAACCTACGCAACGGAGATCGATTCTGGTTCGAAAACGGTGGCAACCCTAGTTCGTTTACTCCAGGTATAGCTTCTCAGTTACGTAAGTCTAGTGTTAATTAGTTTTTGCTTTTCCCCAGAACAACTGGCAGAAATCCGTAAAGTCAAGTACGCCCGCGTCATCTGTGATAACAGCGATACCATCGACACTGTCCAGATGAACGTTATGTCACTACCTGACCCCATGAAGTATTTTTGGTCTCGATGGTTTTTCTTCTGGAAAAGATTAAAAAAATATTTCCTTATTGTAGGAATCCGCGCGTGTCGTGCAAAAATTCTGTGTTGCCGTCCATGGACCTTACGAAATGGAAAGCACTGTAGAAGTTTGGTGATCCATTTATCAAAATTGATTATGGCGTATAGTCGTTATCATTATAGTCTTTACGGTTTTTGGGTGATTAATGAGTTATTAGATATTGGATAAAATACATTTGTATCAGCAGGCCGTTTTTGGACAAATAATTACTAAAATTTTTACAAATGTTGTTCTTAGTCTGAGGATAGAACCTAGACTAAACAGTATCATTCTGTGTGTGTACGCAGTACTGTTCAAACATGCACGTACATCATGCAATATATTGCATGTGATTCACGGATCTGGCTGCAACTCCAAACACACGTCAGTACAATGGAAGTGAAACCTGTAGCTTCATTGTCAGTGGAGCCCAGATATTACGTTTTAACGTTTCTCTACGTTTGGCTGATCACGAAGATCAACTGCAGGAATGCTAGATGTCTTCTGAGCTTCTCCAGTGGAAAAGATCTAACCAGAGGGGGCAAAACAGATACTTCTTTGGTACGATACATATATGGCGACAACCTTAGTTTAGTAGTACCTATTAATAGCACAGCAGGTAATACAGGGGCAATATTCTCGACTCCGCAGGTGCGGTCTGCTGCGCCCTATAACCTGTGAAAATTTCTTTGCCCCTGTATGGTACACTGAGGGCACAGCGCTCAGTTTCGGATGCAGCATTATTCTTTGGCAGTATTCATTATTTCGTCTAATTCAGTGAATACATACTGCAGTGAATCCACTAATCTTTCGAAGCTATTAAAATATTCTTTCGGTATCAGTTAATCAATTGGACTTATTATGATTGATGTTTCTACTTCAGTTCAAGAAAATCAATCAACTCTACTGGATCCTTTCATTATTCATTTCATTCGATTTTATATTAAGTCAGTCTATGGCCACAGAAAAACGTATGAAAGTAAATTGAAGAAAAGACCCAGCAAAAAATTAAGGATTGTTTCAGGACCCTGTGTGCAGTGAAATTGGCCCGCTTTCAGGGTGTTCAGGACCCTGACATTGGAATGCCTGAATAATACATCTTCAGGGTAATTAACAGCGTTCTGAAAAAACGCTTTTCAGGATACTTGATGGTGCCCTCAACAATCAAGATTCACAATTCTCAACACAATTTTTTACTCATCCACGATTGGACGTGGTTCAGGATATTCAGGATATGTTACGGATATCGTTATATTACCCTTAATTTTCCGCTGGGGATCTACACATATTTATAAATATGCTGCCTGCATGGACAAGTTTATCTGAAGAAAGCGAGTAGCTGCCATTTCTCTCACCTTGCTATCATAGACTAGGATTCGTATTTGATTTTCAACGGGTTTTTAGAAAGTAATCTATGAATAGAATCTGGAAGAAGCATGCTGCCGCATCCTGTACGCTTCAAGAATCCTGACAAGAAATGATCTTTGAACAGACCTTTATTTCTTTATACACCTTTACGTTTTGTTTTACGTATTCTGTTCACTTGCACCAGACTGAACACCTGTGGAGTGTTTGGGAATAAATACCGATTTGTAAATAAAACAAACGTCGGTCCAATCCCAAATTTAATTTAAGTATTTCATAAGTTTACTTTTAATGTAAGCTATTTCGGCTCGATAGGTCTGTTTCATGCGAGTCACTGTACCACAAAGAATTCCACAGTAAAACTTTTATATCTATGGATTTACTTCGTTCAAATTCTATTTTATTTATCCTATTTACCGGTAGAACCCATAATTATTTTTAAGTTTCAGACTGATATTCTTGCATCCAAGAAGTCATTAAATTAGCATGCCATCAGCGACAAACTCTCGGGCCCTGCACTAAAGAGTTGAGTACGGTATCTAAAATCCGCAGCAGATGCCAACATATTCGTTCTCGATGATGCAGATATCGTCAGTGTTGAAAACATACGCCGAGTCGCATTCCCACGGAGACATGCAAGTGACAAGAGTGGAGTTTCCTTCCTTGGTCGGGCAGACCCCGTATTTTTTCGGTTCCTGTTGATAGAATAAGGCAATAGCATAATGTCATTGAAAGAGAAATGTTTTAATACATTAAATCCCCATAGGAGATAGCTTTCCGTGTTGTTCAAGGTTACAGCGATGTGAGTCTCATTATGAGGAAGATGAGAGAGCCAGTCTGGAACTAGTGAGATATCGCCGGTTGGATTGTTGGTTTCCTCTTCACAGTCGACGTCAGGTGAATCTGGTAACTCGGCTTCAGCTATGAAAAATTTTAATGAATTGAGATCCCGCTAAACCAAGATTTATTTTCATGGACTACACTGACATACCAGTGGCACTAGTGGCATAGATGACTGGAGTTCTACTAGTGGAGGCAGCTAGCAATGGCGGAGACGGGTAAGGCACTATTTGTAAAACAGCACAAAGTGAATATTAAATTACTTCAAGCTCAGAAATAATCTTACTCTGTGCTCCCGTAAATCCAGATATAGGATATGGTGCAAAAATGGGACTGGGAGAAGCAAAAGTTCCATCATTATTCGCATCTAGAGAGCCACGAAGCAAATTATAAGACATTTTTACTTAAAAAGTTGACAATGAAATAACTACCGGCCGGTTTGAGTTCTTCCAAAGATGAACCGTTAGGCTTGATAACGAGGAGCGTAGTCAGTTTAGTGACGAATTTGTACTGCAAAATTGAACAAAAACGTTAAATTATTTTGAAGGTCATTTGGATGTGGAGGTGAATTCAAAAAATTCATTCAGATAAGACAGAAAGGTCAACCTACCCGTAATGAAAGTTCAAGAGCACGGTCCTTCAAACTTTTTGTGCTGTTGTTGTCTCCTTCAGACTTCTTGATAAGATCTTTGATGGTCAGGTAGGCCCAGAATCTCTCCAAGAATACAGAGGCCCCTGGGTTTGTAGCATCCAGAGTTTTGTTCGTTTCTGTAACATACGTACCGGTGAGGGAAGTGGCGTTCACAAGAACGGTTAAAGAATCTTTGACTTTTCCAGCAACAACAAATTCGCCACCAGCAAAATATGTTGAAACCGCTGTGTCGGTGACATTTTCTACGTCTCCAACGTACGTGAACTTCACGTCCGACAACAGAGGACTGGCGATTTCAGCAAAGAATCCTTTAAGCTGAATCGCCGCGTCTGAAGCTTCATAGATTTTACGGGCGAACCCTTTGTTTTGCAGCGAAACTTTCTTCAGAAAGTTGAAATCAGCTCCCTGGCCGAAAGCGAGACTGAAGATGGAAACCACTCCATCGCTGTTTGCTTCGGCAACATTAGATAAGATTTTGTCAAGATTGGTTTCCCCGAGGTTGGCTCACCATCGGTTAAAAAAACAATCATGGGCGGGGGATTAAAACTCAGGTTTCCGTGTAGTGATTGACTGCTCTTGAGGGCCAAAAGCAATGCATCGTTGATATTAGTTCCACCGTCTGCTTGCATAGAGTCTACGAACTGCTTGGCTTTTGAAACGGACTTTTCGTTAACTGGGTAGACCTTGATGTCGTCGTAGGGACCATAAGTTTCGTCGACCAGCGATTCAGTAGTTGAAGAGTTTTCAGAAGAGGTAGAAATTTCAACAAACCACGGTGAAGTGAAGGAAGGACGAGTAGGTTTACGCAAATCCCACTCCTGTTCCCCAAGAAAAGTTGATCGTAAAGTTTGAAGGAAAAAAAAATGTTCTTTGTTACCTTAGCATCGTAGTTGAATTCAACAATGCTAAAATAGTCCTGAGATGTCAGCTGATCGAGAATAGCCGCCATTGCTTGCTTGGTCTGGTTTATTTTGTCACCGGCCATTGAACCACTCGTGTCCAGGACAAAAACAACGTGTTTTGGAAGAACTGGAAGATTCGATGGCGCAAAGAAATGAACGAAATAACCGTCTATAACCTGAATTTCTCCGCCATTCTTCTCCAGGGAGGAGTAGTCAACTTCGTACTGGACGACAAACTGACCCTGAATGCCTGACTTGGAGAATTCTTCTTGCGCTCCGACTGATGGTTCGAAGTTAATTTCTACTTCCTTTTCGGATTTTTGGTTGACTTCGCCTACTTGTTTTCCTGAAGTTTACAAGTTTTTATTTAAAATCCGATCCTTCCTGCTGTTTTTACGAATGAAATTTACCATTTTCATCATTTTCTGCAGCGACATCATTGCGTAGTTCAACAACGTTTACTTTGATGGGGAGGCTCTCGTTGATTTGGACTCGGACGTGCAAGTTCGGAACCACTCGTCCGGGATTCACATGGATGGCGTGTTCGTACTTCCCTAGTCTACGAACGAGCAGCTCTTCATAGTTCAGCTCAAACTCGATTTCCTCAGCAGCGGCAACATTGACAGATACGGTGAACTGATTTGCATCACGAGCACTATGAGTATTAAAAGTAGCTCGCTGTCAGACGACAAAAAAGTAGTCTCTTATCTTATATGTTTTTTGATAAGCGTTTCACGGTAAGCATTCGGAAAAGGTTTTCGAAATAGTGTAATAAATTTAATGCATTTCTTAAAGGCATAAATAATAAATGGTGGTATTTATTATTTGGAAAAATGTTACTTGTTTGTTGAAACTTGGGCTGCAGTCTGGCCTGCGTCCACAGCAGCGTTATATTCTTCTTGTGCTTGTGCTTTCTCTTTCACCACGGCCACGTATTCCTGGCCTTTGATTCTCCTGTTTTAGCAAATGGAATATCAGTCGGATCTGAACTTAATCAAATGAGATTAAGCAGGTATACATGAGAAACCCTGAGATGAAAGCAGTGTCCGGCAGCACAACATGGAAGGTAACTGCTTGGGCCTCATTTGCAGGGTTCAACACGCGAGACGTTACTTTAGTCTTAGCGTAGCGCAACTGAATCTGAGATTCAACGTTCATTGAATCTATCCGCGGTTCCTGTACCTATGTAAATCGTAAGATTTCCATTTCTCACCAAGAATGTCTTCCTACTTTCTTACAATCTTAGCTGTGGTGGTCCCTTCAGGTAATGTCGTGGTAGTTTCTACTTGCCTTGCAGCTCGATCAAAGACGACCCAAGAATTTTTCAGAGGAGAACCGCTAACGGAAATAGCCATCAGACCAAGTATGAGTAACCTTGTTATCATTTCTTCTACACAAAAGCAAAACTGAATAAGGTAAATGAAATGGAATGAAAATTGAAATATACCTTAGCTCCTGGTGCTGACAAGAGTGTGTCTGTTACACGTATCTATGAAATGCCCCTGATGACAGTATTTATATTCAACCTGTTGCGCGCCTGGGTTTTGGCCTCCTTGTTCTTGTGTGGTGATTACGCAAACAGGTTTCAACTTTCGACTTGTTGGGGTCCTGTTTTTGACTTCCGAAATCCATGCACAAACGTGTACGGAAAGTAGCAAAAAGTTACCAAATGCAAAGAAACTGTGAAACAGAAGTACATCTTTCAAAGTGAACAGACCAGAAATTCTAAAGAAAAACAAAAACAATGAATTATAAACGCGAAAGAAACAAAATAGCCGTTTAAGGTTTCAATCCTTCGAGTTTGCATGAAAAAGAAGTTTCGAAGGCTACAACGTCAAGTTGGTCGGGTCTCTGACCCAAGTTTGTTGTAGAATCAAGTATTAAATCGATTAGAAAAAAGCGTATTATAGCTTGAAATCTGGTCAACGGTAACTTAGACCGATATATTGATTCAATCAATTACAAAATAACAATTAATTTTTGTTTCGCGTATACCCTAAAACACGAAAATGAACAATGAAACTTTCCTATAAATATATCCATCAAGTAAACATATTCTGAACACATTCTGGATAAATGAAACTTCAAAATTCACACGTTGCGTTCGAGTATATGTGTTAAATAAAGTTATGAATTATCCGACTGGTAAATACATTTTAGGAGTTCTTCAGCCCAGCTTCTTGTTGTATCCACTCCAGTCAGGAAGAGAACTTGTTTCTGATCTAGTTTCAGCAACTTTAGAACATCTTTGTGCCCAGCGGAAAATTAAGGATGTCGGCTATATCATGAACAATATCCGTAACATATCCTGAATATCCTGAACCACGTCCGTTCGTGGATGAGTCAAAAATTTGTGTTGAGAATTGTGAATCTTGATTATTGAGGGCACCATTAAGTACCCTGAAAAGCTTTTTTTTCAGGACGCTGTTAAGTATCCTTAACATGTATTATTCAGGCATCCCAATGTCAGGGTCCTGAACACCCTGGAAGTGGGCCAATTTCACTGCACTCAGAGTCCTGATTGGCATCCTAAAAATGTCCTTTTCAGGATATTTTCAGGGTCCTGAAACTATCCTTAATTTTCTGCTGGGTGCGCTCTCGTGAAAAAGTCTCAGGGTTAACCTGTTTGAATTGGCACAACTGTATGATTTAATAACCCAGGAAGGCTTACGTCAACTGAATAGTTATTGTCGAAGTATATAATTTATTCAGAACTATTATAGATCACTGGGAAACCCCTTTGAACTTAAGGAAACACCAGAAGTTTTCATAATACAGATATTTTTATGAAGTCCCAAAGTTAGATCGAATAAACAAGGAACAACCAGCTTTTATTCAGTACTCACTTCGAAGAATAGTTACATATTTAACCAGGAGGAAAATTAGATTTAATTACCAGAGCTCAGTGTACAAACGTGTCATTTGTCTTAGTAAATACGGGAGTGGTGAATGAACTTCACTGAAAAGGCCGTATAAGCTCAATGGAAGAAAAAAAATTTTATTCAACATCAAACCATTACTCGGAAATAGTTTTACTCTCAGACTAGAGTGAGAATATTCATTTCGAACCCAATGAATGGTTCCGTATCCTCCATTGGTTTCGGAATTAATTTAAAACAGAAAAATATTCGTTCCATAAAGCCTCTGATGTTTAGGTTGGAATATTAGCTCCTGTTCACATAAAAAGATTGAAAAGGTTCCGTTTTTCTCATCGAGTCAGATATAGTTTTAATTTTTTTTTTTGCAATTGCTTTTATTTTACTCAAGGAAGAAAATAACAAGACAAGTGAATGAATGTGGAGATTTAGTTGGCACCGCTGACCACCAGATGACGGAAGTGACCAATCGTTTAAAAGAAAATTCGAAACTGTTCTCCCCCCATTAATTTCGCAACCCATAAGGAACTTGTTGATCTATTTTTATATTAATATATATATATATAATATTTAACTTAATCGTAAATCTGCAACCGTAAGTGGCAGGTTTTGTCTGAGGCCCTAGGAGTCGTGAGCGATTTTCTAATTTAGGATTAGTACAAAATTAGATCGCTAGGTGGCTCTTGTATTGTTTACAAGAGAACCGAACGGGAAATTTTGCGTAGCCTTGATGGTGCTGCGCAGAAAAAGTCAATACAATGAACGGAAATCATTACAAATTTAAACAAGAAACGCCTGGTCCAGATCACAGGAGGCAACATCAGTTCGTAGGAATGGTGAGTATTTATCTTGATCTGTGTAAACCGTTTGAAGTAATGATGGATGTCATATACCTAGCCTCTTGTAGCTGGAGCTGGGTTGTATCAAGACCCCATCCAATATCCGGAATTTTACCAGGATGGAAACTATGAGCAACAGTATTTCTACGGTTACCCATACTCGTACTATGGAGTCAGTTACGAAGGAAGCCCAGTTTATTTCTCCTATCCGCAGTTGTGGGAAGCTGCACAGCCTCCCGTGTACCCACAAGAGCCACCCCAAACCAGACCTACTACTCAGAGATATCAATCAAAGCAAAGGCGATCTCAGGCAAACTTGAACTTGAACACTGCACGTTTGGAAAATACAGCCCAACCTGAAATCCAACAACAAGGAACGCAGCCGCAAAATGAAGCTGAAAGTGCGGGAAAGAAAAAGAAGAAGAAACGCAACAGAAAAAAGGCATCGTTGAATGCTCCCGAGGATACAGTTCGTGAGTTCGAGAGCGAAGAAACTCCAAACCTCCCAAGTCTAGTCAAGCAGCCAGAAAAACAGAAAACGCAGAAGAAAGTTCAGTTTCTGGTTCCCGAGAAGATAGAAAAGGAACCTCCTGTTAGTGAAACACCAGAGCAACAGAAACCGTCCATCACCAGACCGTTGGATTATTCCAAACTATTTACAAAGAAAACTGGAAAGCAGCAACCAACTGAGCAGTGGCCTGCGCTACCCGGTCAGTTCGAACGGAAACCTGAGGAAAAGTCTCGAACGTTTGACGACAGGACAGAACGACCATTCCTCGACTGGAGAGATAAAAGAACCCGAGGCCCAGAGCCCAAGAAACAAGAGAGCACGCAAACTAAACCTAAATCGCCACCAGCTCGGGAAGCACGAGATCTCGAGACTAAAGAGCCCGCGGATGAAGGGTGGGTGAAAGTTGAAACGAAGAAGAAAACTATCATGAAACCTGAACCCAAACCCGAAACAGCTCGAGTGGTGGCTGATTCGGAAACAAAAGGTAAAGCCGAAGCATCAGAAGCTGCAAAGCTTAAGAAAGAAAAGAGAAAACAAAAAGAAAAAGACAAAAAACGCCGAATTCGGGAGCAGAAATTGTTGGAAGAGAAATTAGCACCGAAGGGTCGGAAAGTTACTGTTCTTACAGCCCAAATGCTGCAAAAGTTGCAGAGTTCCTCCAAAAGTGATAAGAATCCTACTCGACCAGTAACGCTAGCACCGGAGGAATATCCCCCACTGCTTGCTGGGCCCCGACGAACCAGCGAGTCCGATTCCGAGTGGGAAACAACAGAAGTTGAAGTCATCGTTGCCGCAAAACCTGAAACCGTTCCGAAGGTCTCCGAGGCCGAGTCCAAAGCTGCAGGAAAAAGCATCAAGAGGAAGGATCCCATTCAACTGGATTTGTTTTCTCTAATCGAAGTAAAATTTATGTTAACGTTTATTTTGAATCTGTCTCTAAGCTTTTCTACTTTCGCCTAGGTCAATAAACCGAAGAAAGAGAAACCCGTCCATGGAAGCAAAATTGTCCGGAAACATCTTCCCACCACCAACATCCTTGATTCCAGTGCGCCAAACCAGTATCGCGGGAAAATTCGAAACCGTAAGAAAAAGGCCACCCCGCTACGGAAAGCGATTGTCCAGGCTCGTCAAGAGAGAAAGACTAGAAATTCTGAACTTGCCGCCCCAAATGTACCGTCACAGTCCGATGCAGAGAAGAAACCTAGTCCGAAACTGCACACCAGAAAGTTTCGCGAATACTGTGATCAAATGCTGACTGATGAAATTGACGCCCTTGCTAAAGAGATGCTCTACAACTTGAGGAGGTTCCAGGACAGAGCTTATCAAAAAGATCCGATCAAAGGTGACTATACAGCCGTTAATTTCTATATGTTCATATATAACTGTGTTTATCCTTATGTAAACTAGCCATAACAATTTATACCATACTTTTCCTTTTCCAATCGTTAAGAAATTTGATTCGTTCAGTAGACTCATTCTGTAATATTGTTACTCCATGAGACATATAATTGAAAAGTGTTGCGTTTTTCTTGCAGCACGCATGCGCAAGCGTTTAGTGGCAGGCCTGCGAGAAGTCACCAAACAAGTGGACCGCAATCGCATCAAGCTGATTTTCCTGGCCCCGGATCTCGAGCGCTGTCCCACCACGGGCGGGCTGGACGAAGCCGTCAACAAATTGCTCGACGTAGCTAAAGCGCGTAACGTACCCTGCGTCTACGGGCTATCCAGGCGCAAGCTGGGCAGAATCCTTAACAAGCATGTACCGGTCAGTTGTTGCGCCACCTTCAATTACCAGGGCACAGAAGAGATCCACAAAAAGCTGATGGAAGTCGTGGGAAAGGCCAGAAGTGAGTACGCTGACAAAGTGAAACAGTTCTTTCCACCTACACACTCGACTGAAGGTCAAAAAGATGCTGATGTCCCGGAGACTGACCAGCGAGCTCGGCAAACTGATTTCAATAAGAGTCCCGTAGATGAAGCTCAAGATCATGTGATTGAAATCTTGAAATCTGGACTTAAGTTGGATAATTGAGTTTCATCGGTTTGCTTGTAAATATACTCGTAATACAAGTTGATTTGGGATTAAATGATATTGATTTTGCTGAAAGAGAGGATCGCTAGGGGAAAGAAAATCGAAGCAAAATTAATGATACAAAAGACGGATTACTTGGAAACCTCTGGAAAGATATTACGAGGGATTTAGTCGCTCGACGATTTGATGATAAGTCGCTTCGTCGATCTCATCATTTCGGGAATCACTTAGGATATTGTGTAAGTTTCTGGGTCGTATCATAAACATAAGCTCCCAAATAAATTCAGACTAGTTCCTTTTTTGGCTGCGAACGTTTTCTTTGGTAGTAGTTTACTTGAAAGCGGAATATTTCATTTCCTTCTCGTGTTTGCTGAGAGGGAAAATAAGGCACGGGGTGGAAGGAAAGGCCCTCAAAAAAAAAAGAGAAGAAACTGAAGATGGAGCGGACTGTTGAAATGCTTGGCTGACCATTAGATTTATATACAAAAGATCTCGAGGAAAATTGTCAGCTCTTTCAAGTTTTAATCTTAAAATAAGGAAATCCGTTTCTGCGATGGTTTTTTGGCGTAGAAGGGAAGCACTGAAAAAGCCTGGTGTCATACAACGTCCTGGGAAATGTTTTGTGGTGAGTGACCAGATTGGATTTGAAGTTGTCAGTGGCTCACTTTATTATGTACTCGATGATGGACCAAGTTGGACAACAATGGCAGCAAGCAAAGTTTGGTCGCTTTTGTCGTCGCGTCTCCGTCTCCAATGACTGTCTTATCCCCTGTCAAGATCTAAAAGTCTTCGGCTCCAAACTAAATCCATGGGAACCAGGAGTGTGCGAGTCCGTCGTTTGCAACTACAGACGTGCAGTTTCCCGTGCCGTTTTGCCGTCTTGTTTTTGGACCCTTTCGGTCGCTGATGAAGGAGATCCGAAACGGGGTTCGCTCGAGTTTCCGATCCGTAATGGTGTGCGACATCTGATGGGATTTCTTGTTGGGCAGGGCTGGTTTATGAGGGTCGGAAGTTGATTGTTGCCTGGATGAAAGATTGTTGATGCCGCATTGTTGCAGACCCCGGGACCAATATGGCCGAGCTACCACAATGAGTTGGACTAAAAATGTGTAGCGTCACAAACAAGCTACTTGACTGGGCTTGAGTGCCTCCATAAAGTGGCAGTACACTTTTCACTGTCGGCAGGCTTTCTCTTAATTTTCTTTTTTTTTTCCTTCTTCTTCGGGTTGTTTCCCTTCTTTTAAATGTTGACTGTCCTTTACTTATTCAGTCACCAATACGCTTTCCCCGTTAAAACAGCTCTACGAAGCAATTAGGCCTCCTATACGACTGTATGAAAACTGACATGAAGCTGAAGTCGAATACCACTCACGTTGCCCGTTTGTTCATGGTCCTCCCCACAAGTACTCGTCCTTCTCTACTTCCAACGTATTCTTTGACTTAGTTGTCGTCGTTGGAGTCAATGTCCGGCCTCGAGAAGCTAATCGAATCAACCAGTAGTTCTTAAACTACTTCGGAATATCTATACGTGCACGATTTGCCCATTTGGAATTCCCGTTTAAATGAATGCTAAACCAACCGACAATAATAACCAACTTAATTTTCCCTCGAAAATTAGCGTTGCAGATAACAAGATTCCTTGGATAAGTTGTTTCGCATTAGTATTAATAACTTTGAATATAAAATGTAGAGGAAAAGTAGGGAAAGAGTAGAGGGTTTGGCAGAAATTTATTTTAATACGAAAAGTGGATGTCAGTGGTCGGAGGAAACTGCATGGATAAATGTACGGCTTATGAGATTTGTCAAGGCCGTAAAGGGCCGTGTAAAGATTGCCATTTCCAGTCAGAACAGTAGGACGGATGTTGACTTTTTCTTCGCTAATGTGCATTGTCATATGCAATTCTGGCTGGCAGTGGGGTCACGTTAGCGAAACATTGAGAGCGTGACTTGAATTGCACCAGTGGGCTGCCACCAAACGTTGACGACATAACAAGAAAACGACAATACTTTGCCAGCCCACGGAAAAAAGGAATTCTCCGTTTCCCTCTCTGCATGCATAATGAGGCTGCGTGCAACGCGGCTATTTAAGAACAGAAGGAAAAATTCTCTTCCCCGATATCAATTGAATTAACCTACCATCTCAGTTCTTTGGAGCAAAAGTTCTTTTCTCAAACAAATTACTATTTCGTTATGTTTTATTTTGCAGCCGTTCTGATGTCAGTCATAGCTGTTTGAACGGATATTTACTACTAGTACTTCTAAAATGAGTCCTTGAGTTAATGGCGTTCCCTGCTGTAGGCTGTTGAGCTTTTTTCTATTTTACTCTCAAAAAGGGAAAAGGCTGTAGTGGGATAAGTGTTTAGTGAGGCGAACTCTTCAAGTGATTTTTTCCCCGGGAGAAGAGCTTCAAGAGGGTGGACAATAAACTGACCCCGGACAGCAGTCTTTTGTGGCCTTATCAGCGGCTGTTGAAATGCACTTTGCTCTGGTCGAGTCCCTGCTAATCTAAAGCTGTGATAAAAATCACTTGACTGCGCTAGACCCACAACTGGACATTATTCTCCCTCCGAATAGACTTGCCAAGACATCTTACTATTTTGTCCAGTGTTTTCTCCCACTTTATCAAGATGTTTTTTTGTTTTTGTTTCGGAGCCTTAATTTCCGTGGAAAACCAAGTTTGGGTATTGGTTTCTTAGAAGAATCCTACAGACTTGATTCCTTGAATCATGATATTAGATAGAAGAACCTTCTGCGTGAAGTTGTCCGTGAGAGATTAGCTTTTTTTTTTTCTGGGAGGTCGCCATAATCTGGTCGCAAATATCTTGTGCGGAGGTTTCGCTTTGATCTGCTCTTATATCTGGGGTTCCACCTTAAGAAAGAGAAAAAAGGATTAAGTCGTTTCTTTTTATTCTGTTGCTTCGAGTACATAGATAGGCCCGTTCAGCCGTAGTGGCCCTTTAGACCGCTGATCCGCTCAATCATGTCATATCGTCTCAACTTCATACACGGACCATGATAACTTCTCTTCTGGAAAACCGACAGGGGGAAAAAACATAATACTCTTCAAATATCGTCTGATACAAAAGACTATCAAGATGTAGGAGTTATCCGCAGGCAATCATAAGGTTTGACATTCTCATGCCGAACTCTGCTTATAGATTTACAAACGTGCCTGTATCAGCAACGTCACGTATATTATGTTAATGGCATAGGAATACTTTCTTGAAGACTTTAATAATAAAATAATTCAGTATATTATGTGTGTGGGCTTTTTTCAGGAATCTACGTGTTTTCAGGCTTGAAGTGGGGTACATGGATGCCTAAATTGTTTTTGGCCATGTGGATTAAAGATATATGTGGGAGGCGGTGATTCGGAATGGATTAGGATATATGGTAGGAAGTGCGCTTTTGCTTCAATGGGGAACTGAGCTGGGGGGGGGGTAGTAGTTATTCAGGGGAACCGCTGCTGCTATGCTTTTCTTGTTCAACGCCTCGCATGGAAACGTTTTTGTTGAATCGCTGCTCTATAAGATGATGAAAGGCAAATGACGATGCTCGCCCGCTGCTTCAAGACACAAGCGAGTCAAAGTGAAAAGAAAATGACAGGAAATGTTTCATTTAGGTTCCACTGTTGCCGCTCTCGACCGCCAGCCATCAGATCATCCATCTTACAACCAGCCATGTAGCCTTTCGCCCTGTATACATTACGTATGCGCTACCCCAAACAATTTGCCTCCATTATTTAAGCAGCACAAGTCTCTTTGCCCATTCACTACTACTCCTCCGAGATGGCTTCATTGTTTTTATTGTTGCGACGCAAAATTATGCTGATTACAATAATCCTATCCATCCCATGAAGCTTAGAAAGCGGCGAATTTCTCAAGATTCAAGTTAAACGTTTACACCGAGTTCTGAATCGGTTTCAGGTAGGAATTACGCAGCGTGCAACTGCACTTTTTCATCGCTTCATGATGTCTCAAATACTAGTTCCTGCTTTCTTTCTGCTTGCTGTTTTAATTTAGATGTTTCGGGTCGCCTGGACTATAAGTTGCCGGGCTTTAAAGGGCAAGCAATTTGTTAATGGCCCCTCAAAACGACCGGTTTTCATTTCGACAGAGAGGTTGTAAATGAATGATGCTCCAAAGGTATTTTAATACTTGAAAGGGGGCGCTGTACATTATGTCAGAGCTCCAGCAGTTGTAAAACACCGCTGTAAAACCTGTGCAAAGGAAAATAGTCTTCATGAAGTCTGTCACATTGCAGAACTTGAATACGACTATCCTGAAATCATTATGGAACTCTCAAGGACTTCATACTCCCAGAACAGGTTGTATTAATGGATAATGACACTGATACGGTAAGATGGAGACAGAGTGATAACAGACGGTGGTACTGCCGATTTCAAGTTTGGTGTACGAAAGCTATACAATACCCTCGGTAGCTGCGCAATGACTTTGCATCGCGCCATAGCGAACAGCGGCATTCTTAAAAGGGGCAAACTCCTTCCTACTAGGCAGCTGTGATTCCACGGACTGCCCGCAGCCTGGAACACTCTGTTCCAGCAAGTTCAACGGTCCTGGAACTGCTGTTTTCCATTGAACTAGTTCCTTTTCTAGAACAATGAATCTCTACTACTGACCCATCTGAGGTAACACGCTACGTTTAAACTTACTAATTCAAATTGCTGAATATAAAGGACAACAATTGTAATTTTTGGTACAGACTGATGAGTGAATATTTAGCCACAATATTAGTAGTAAGTACGAAAATAACTTATCCAATCTATATATGGTAGTTCTCAATAGTGATAAAATTTTATTCAGTTTTCTGCGGAAGAGTTATCGTGCTTGCCGTGGAACTGTGTGAGTTGGACTATAAGAAGTTTTTAAGTCAAATGGACCGAGGCTATAATTGAGATCCTAAAATGGTTTCTTGTGGAGATCCGAGTTTGAGGGTTGGTCTGACGAAAGAACACGGGGGTTGTAACGGCCTTATTAAAGAGGGCTTATTGGGTGCGGTAGCGTGATAATGAAAGGGCATGAATTTCAATAGAGATTCTGACAGCTTTTCATAATGGTCTCTCTGGTCCTGTTGAGGGATTCGAAAAACTCCCGCCCGTCTGCCACCTTTTTATATGGCGAATAGAGCACTGTGCAGAGGAAATTTTCACTCTAAAAACTCACTGTGCCTCTCGATCCCATTCTTATTGAATTTATTCAAATCCCCACGGAAAAAGAATCTTCCACATCAGTAAATATACATAAACTATCATGCGCTACTTGACAATTGAAAATAATATATTTTTTTCCCAAGTAACATTTCGTATCTCTCAACTAGGTGGCATCGGTATTGTTAAACTGTTTCAACCTCATTTCCATGTTATACTACCTGTGCCCTATGTCTATAGCGTATTTTTCTGTAGCAAGTTGTAAGTCTCTGGAGAAAAGTGACGTTTGTGTACATAATCGCAGCCAAGTGGAGCAGACGATGCATGTTTTATTTTCTCTTTGTTCAAACAATTGACTTATTCTCTCGTTGTTTCTTCTTTGGGGTTTTTTCTTTTGTCCACCGTATTGCATAAACTAAAAAGAAAATGCTGAGTCTTGTATGGGCTGTTCCTGAATGATTTAATCCGTTCGAAAGACCGACTCTGGGATTAGGTTTCGCCTTAATTTCTTATCCGCTGTAATCAGAATGCAATTAGAAGCTTGCACCAATATCCCGGCTCTTGGGCTTGCTTATCCTACAGTAAAGCTCCGGGAGTTGCTAATTGTTGCTTTAGATAGTACATAGAATTGCAGCTGGCGGTGGTGGAACCGTTGCAGGAGTATACGGGAATGGGGAATGGAGGGGACAACGTTGTCAGGGGTTTTGGGTTACCCTTTGCTTCTCCTGCGATGCTAGATGCCCGGAATACTTTTAATTGATATATTTTCTGGTCTGAAACGTGACACTTGTATACCATGTCCGTTGCTGCGTCACACGACTTTTGTTTTATGGAAAAATAAGTTGTTGAAGGCTGAAATAATAATAGTGATAGAAGGAAAGTGTTGAAAAAATCAGCCCAGGATACTTAAAGGGCTTACGATGGAACTAGACTTCTCAGTGTAATTAATCTCTTCTCGGCCGATGCTCTTTTGCCTTATGCATAATACAGGGGACTTGGCTTTTAATTGAAAGTGCAACGCACTTAATGCCCTATCTTCTTCTCTCTCCTCCCCCCTCTTCCATTTAACATCACCTTAATTCAATATCCAGCTTTGACTCGCATCTAGAAAGGAGAAACTAGGAGAAACTGTCACTTAATGGCATCATCATCCAAGTCTCTATATAGACAACATGCCTTGAAAATTTGATTGCAGAACTTTTCAACGAATGCGTCTTCCTTAAGGTCAGGGTTTGCAGGTTGCACATTCAACGTCCGTTGGTAGCGTACTGATACCGCTGATAACTTCTGCTTGTTGAGGATTACAGCGAACCCTTCGGTCTGTGTTATTTACAAAATGAAAGTGACACGCAGGAGAGGACATTCACTGAGACAATCAGCTAACATGGCAAGTTCAAGTTTGTGTCCATAACTTTGTAAGGGCCACTTTGGAAATGCTTCAAATATTCATGGGTCCGAGGGGTTTCCTATCCCCAAATCGTCCGCGATATC
The DNA here is from genome assembly GCA_002872375.1 of Eulimnadia texana. NCBI lineage: Eukaryota > Metazoa > Arthropoda > Branchiopoda > Diplostraca > Limnadiidae > Eulimnadia > Eulimnadia texana. The sequence continues at coordinate 19,637,786 of NKDA01000001.1, forward strand.
CAGTAACAAACACAGAGAGATTAGTCCAAGTATCACACGAAGCAGTGGGAGAATCCCAGAACAGCACGGCTGAGAATCATACTGTAGTTACTCTTTGGCTGACAGATTGTTTCGTGAGTGGTATACACCCCTCTAACGTATCCCGCATGGGCTGAGCAACACAAACACACTTACATACAGAGCAGAGCCACCTCTCACCCGTTCACCCGATAATATGCAAATCAAGTGGCGCAGGTTTATGAAGTTCATGTGGGCCCTAAATACCTCGCCAGTTTCACCACGTGGTCATATCCTGCGAGGGCCAAACTTCGCTGAGCACAAATGAATCATACTATTCACTACAAACTAATAATCATTCATTTCAGGAGTTCATTAAATAGCTAAATTGAAAGTGACGACTCAATTTTTCTTTTTGTTCTTTGCAGCGATGAAATAAAATAGAGCAAAATGACAACACTGCGAGTGATAGTGCTTCTTCTGATCCCGTTTCTTACTGGTAAGTTTTTCTTATCTGAATAATTGCACCTTCTCCAAGAAAGGATTCAATTTGGTAAAGAAATCAACATGAGCCATTCCAGCGTTCTTGAAAGTGCGAGTCCTGGAGAGAAACTTTTTTTCAAAAAAGAGAAAAGTTGCGCTTTAGCCTTTTCAGTTGAAGGGAAACGATGGGGACCCGTTTTTTTTTTGCAATGTTAGTGAAATGGTTATTTGGAATAATTTTCGGTACAGCATTCATTGTAGGACTGCACTCAGGCTGATTGCTGAGGTTCTCTTTGCTGCTCCCCTCCCCAAAACCCTATGGCCCAGGCCGGCAGTACACATTTCACTGAGCTCTCTATGGCTTCCATTTTCACTGCTACGCCACTGTGGCACGAGAAATTTTCATTCAATTAATGGACCCTACCCTTATTCGGTCTTCTTAGCCATCCTCATTTACTCTCTCGAGTCATTCTAAGCATACACTCACATATGTATTGCAGAAAGCGAACAGAAGATAGCTTCGTCTTCATGGATCCATTATGATAAAGGTAAGTACAGGTTATGGGGAGAGTGCAGTTTATTATTGTGCGTTCTGTATGAAGAGCCTGTGATTAATCGTCAAAAGAAACTGCGTACTGTTCTTGAGACTATGAAACTATGTTCTTGTGCTTACACTTACTGAACTGTAGAAACCGATTTATGTAGCACTTTTCGTTGTAAATTCTGACCATGAGTGATTGGTGTACTAAGCAGAGAGTCGAAATATCAACATGGAAAATGGTTACAGTTAAAAGCGTCGGCTGAAACACATAAATTTTAAGGGGGATTTTTGAGAGATGCCATAAATGGTGAGTGCTTTGCGCCATGCATTTCAGATGAATGAGCACTTTCCCAATAGCCCTTTTCCTTCTACACCCTGGAAAAAAGCGAAACTTTTCTTCTATGCAACAGGGAACATTAAACGTTAGGGCTCTTATCCTTAAACCAAACAGTGCAGGATGGCTCCTGACTCATACAATAATCCACTAACAGGAAGTGATTAGTTTTTCGATTTGAAATTACATTGGAATACCAGACTGTCGCTTCGTACCGGAATTCACCGATTTGATGTCCAACCTGACAGTAGCTGTGGGTGAAGATGCGGTCTTCTCGTGCCACGTGATGCATCTCGGGGGTTACAGAGTCGGCTGGATTAAAGCCGATTCCAAAGCAATACAGGCCATCCACACTCACGTTATTACTCATAATCCCCGGGTCTCTGTGCTGCATAATGGCGACTTCTTATGGCAGCTGAAGATCTCTAACGTTCAGCGAGAAGATGAAGGAGCCTACATGTGCCAAATTAACACCGACCCCATGAAACATCAAGTAATGTTACCTTTTATCGCAATCACACTTACTGTTTCTTTTGCTTTACCTTGAGGGAATCTATGTAATCGAGTCTGAGTGCAACTCCGATGTTAAAGTTTCGTTAATCCTATTCAGATTGCCGGTCTCCGAGTTGTCGTTCCACCCAACATCGAGATCTCGGAGAGCAGCACCGACATTATGGTTCCCGAAGGTGGGAGCATCAAATTAGGATGCAGGGCAAAAGGTAATTTCAAATTAGCCTATTCATTCGTTTTACAACCCTTGATTTCGGATTTTTCGAACTACGATATCCGCAAAGCCATCTAGCGTTTAATTTTCTTAATTTTTCAAGGTGTTCCACATCCGATAGTGTCGTGGCATCGGGAGGACGGGGAGAATATTGTTCTGCGAGGTTCTGGTGAACGACTGAAGTGTAAATTTACATTCAAGTACTGATATTATGATATTATTATGACTTTATGAACGTAACTCTTCCCAGATAAAGAATTCACTGGCGAGACGTTACGCATCAACAAGATTAGCCGCCTCGACATGGGAATTTACGTCTGCAGAGCAACTAATGGAGTCCCACCTGATGATTATCGCAGAATTATGGTCAATGTCAATTGTAATCCACTTTTAGTCCTACCTGACAAAACAAAAGATTACTGAGTGATCATTAATGCAGTTCATCCGGTTATTCACGTCCCTAATCAACTCATATGGGCCTCTGCGGACGATAACTGCACCATGGATTGTTTTGTGGAAGCCTCGCCGCGCTCCATCAATTACTGGATTAAAAATGAAGGTAAAACTATATAAAGTAAATTGCTAACATGAAATATAATTCAGTTTTGAAAGAATCAGGTGAACTGGTGATTTCGGGTGACCGCTACTTGGTTTCGGAAATGCGTGACTCGGTATTCGCTGTCAAAATGTCCTTAACCATTCGAAATTTTCGTAAATCGGATGTCGGCAAATACCGATGTGTGGCCAAAAACTCGTTAGGAGAAGTCGAAGGAAGCATTCACGTATACGGTAACATATAAAAACTATCACAAGTTGCATTTAAGTTAACTGAAGTGCCAATAAAAGCTAAAATAGTAGTGCTACCCTAGTTATGGCACAAATTTACTAGTATTCAGTAGCCAAGCTATGTATCACTGTGGCACGTAAGATTAAAGATAAATAAACTGACGAGGTTTTCTCTGAACCGGGGGACAGAGACTAAGCTGCTGGCTCCGCCATCTGACGGATCTTCTTTGGAATACGTTGATTATGAATACGAAGGAGAGACCGGGAGGAGTGCGGAGAAAGAAGCTTCTCCCGGCGCTAACACAACCGCGAATCCTTACCAAAACGAAAAAAATTTCCTCTTGGGATTTCCGCAGTTCTCTTCTGCTGGTAAAAACTTGTGTTCTAAACATGGGGCAGATTTGTGGTATAATTGGTATATTGTTGTTTACTGTTTTTTCTTTGGGAAGTGTTCATTTTGGCCGTTGCAATAATACACTTTCACATAATATTACTTGCGAAAGAAAAAATCTGAAAGAGAGAATTCCAGAACAGGCATAAGGATTCCATCAGCAGCTTTGGTTAGTTTCAAATAAACTGCAGAGACGAATCATTAATAAATGCCACAGTCAGACTTTTAACAAGTAAATCGTATTGGTCAATAGAATTCTCTTGCAAGTTCTCGAGTTAGTAGTGTTAGTGATACAAATTAAAATATAGCCTATAATCCTTGTACTGGATCTGAGGAAGCAAACTGATCTCCGCTATTGAAGAGGTGGAATGGAAGCTGTGAAATCCTATTTGGCTTTCTAAATGACTTAACCGTGGGACATTTCATGGTCACAATAGAATTTAAATCCATCCCTTGCTTCTACAGACCTACTTTTGCCACTGAAAATGAACAATATCAATGTTGAAATCGTTCTGAAGTCGAGATAGATACTCAAGTTCAAGTTTAGTTTCATACGTGAGAGGATTCCATAATTTCAGATTCAGTACGGGATAGAAATCTTAACTTTGTGTACGTTTCAGATGCAGTAAATTGTGTTCACTTGTTGATGATCCAAGGTTAAGTTAATTGAAACACGAAATGAAGCAACGGTCTTATGGCAAAATAAAACTCGGATCCGTAGTTATATATTTTCCACGTAAACAATAAAAATTGATTTTGGACACGGTCATGAACACGGCAATAAAACACGATAAACTGGATTTCTTAAACTATGTAGAAAGTATTAACATCTTGTCGATAAGCGATCTGGGCTTCCTGCAGGATCCTGATCCTGGGACCCATGGGAATACCCATCTTCTGCAGACGATCCTCCGTAACGTACGGCAACTCGATCATCCCGATCTTCTCTTGCTCGAACAGCGGCGCGTATTTCTACCCAAAATCCAAATTAGCTTAGTCAAGTAAACAATGAAAGGAGTGCGAATGATGGAATTTACCTCGTAGCCGAGTTTTTTCAGAAAAATGCGGAGAAGTGGCGGTTCGTCCCCGAAGAAACTGGTCAGTTTCTTAACACGCGAAGGATCGGTCAGTGCTGGGATTGTTCCTTGCCAGGCTTCGAAGTCGTCCCTTGGTCCTCTGATCGCCCTGTTTTGTGCAAAACCGCCCGGCTGCCGAAACGGCGTGTTCTTCAGCGCCGATATATCGTTCCGAATCGATTCCAGTTCCTTGATGATGTGAAATCGATTAGCAAATACATTCAAGTTGATAGGGATTTTACGAGAAAATTACTTGGATCATCATGTGCTGTGTCCGCATTTCAGAAGACAAGTGAGCTACGCTGCGAGCCAGTGTCACAACGTGGGATTCCAGGCGCTGGAACCTCTTATTGGAACTCTGGAAACAGAACATACTGGCTATATAACGTTTCATTTAGATTTTACAAGAAAAAAGCACTGATACCTTCTCGCGGGATCGTTTGACTCTGTCCTCGCTCCTCTTTCGGTCTCTATACACGGGCCTGCTGCTGATGGAACTCGGTAGTGAAGACATGCTCCCATACGGACGCCTTTTCTGGAGTTTGTAATCGCCGCTAGATGGCATCTTGCCTCCTTTCTTGTTCAGAGTCCTCAGTACTTCGAAATACATTGTCTCCAGACCTTCCAGTTGTTTGCGCAGGGCCCTCGAATCGCTGGTTTCTGCGGTGCTGTTAAAGTCTCCCTCGCTATGGCTACTGCTGCTGTCAGAATCACCTTCCAGGTCCAGGCCCGTGGAAGTCAATGAGGTGATTTCACCCAGGTCCAGGGCTTCCTGCAGTGCCGTTAGAGAATTCATTGCACCTAGAAGAAATATATATGATTTAATTAATGATTAACTGAAGAATGAAACCATCACATTTATCTTTTGAATTTCAAAGATGTACCGAGCGATTTCGTGGAATTAGATCTGCCTTTGGCGAAGGTTGTCAGCTTGAGATTTTTCAATTTGTCTTCTTGTTGCTTTCGATGAGTTCGCCCGCCTGCCGCTGGTGCGGCCATTTTTTGAAACAATTCGCTCTGGCCGACGCTGGACGAGCGCTGAATAGCCGCCCCCGTGAAAGGAGCCTTGGTGACAGGGCCATTTTTCATCAAGACGGGTCCAGCTGGACTGGCCGGCTCCAAAAGATCCGGTTTGCTGCTGAGAAAAAAATATTAATAATTATTTAAATAATTTAAGCCAATTTATAAATAGGAATGTTTTTTTGTACCTGGCACTGTACGTTCTTTGCAGCTGAGGGGAACACAATGGCGAGTTGTCTGGGGACAGCGGGGGAAGAGGCGGAGTATTGCACCGGCCATTGTCGTTGCTGGACTGATTCATCTGTGCCGGTAGCCAGTCAGGTTTATGCGGTATCTTGTCGGATTCAGTGCTAGTGTCCAAAGCTCTCTGATAGGCCAGCGCTCTGTTTCTCTGGGCCCCATCCTGAACTCCAAGTCCGGAATCCGAGGTGCTACCGGACTGACCGCTCCTTTTGTCCACGTCCGAGTTGCTGGCTGCTGATTGGTGTCCACTTGAAGATCCGTCAGCTGCGGCCCCAGGGTAGCCGTTACTTTTGCTGCTGGGCGGAACGTCGTAATCGCCGTAAGTGAAGCCCGGAGACTGAATACTCGACCACGAAGAATCCGCAGCAGCTTCCGGGTAACTGCGCTTGTTAGAGTCAGAGCCCAGGCTGGGGAAATGCATGGTGTCGTCGTACAGTACCACTTGACCCTGAGGCTGACCTTGAGTACGCGAATGACCTTGAGTGTAAGAATCGTACTGAGATTCGTATTCGTTCAAATCCATGCGGAAAGTGACGGACGGCTTTGGGTGTCTTACGGAGAACGGACTATTGGTCAAGGACGTTGCGTGAGCTTGACCTTGACCTTGACCTTGAGGCGGTTTCGGGGTTCGGGAGAAGCTCTCCTGTCGCTGGTTTAAAGAGAGTCTAGCCAGGGCGCTTGTATCTGGCTCGCTACTTAGAGTAGTTTCAAAACTCTGCGATCCTGGTGCTTTCATTTGAGAGGGATTCTCGGGATCCGCGGCCTGTTCTGTATATTGGGGATTCACCGGAGGCCTGCTGTAACTTCCCCACACGGTGCCGTTACTTTGCTGTGGCTGCTGCGGTTGCTGTTGTTGCTGCTTCTGCTGCTGCTGTTGTTGCAGTTGGCTGTGGATCCGCTGGTTGATTGCGTGGACGGAATCTGAAGCTCTGGTCCCGCTACTGCGAACGGGACCGGGAGATTTGGAAGTCTGCGCTTCAGTGGATTTGGAAGAACCCTTGGAAGTGCTGATCTTGAACATGTCTTTGATGCTATGATACGTTTTGCCTGCTAATTTTCGTCCCAGTGAGTTGCTCTTCGACTCGGCCTCTTCTTTAGGTTCTTCCAGGTTCTGCGGATCCGTATCCCGCGTGGGAATTCCAACACTCGCTTCATTAATAGCCGCAGATTCCACCTGCTGGTTTACACATAACAACAAATTAATGATTAATAAAAGTACCTTTTGATTACAAAAATGAACTAAGATGTCATTCAAATATTGCTACTGGAATAGTCATCCATTGCTAACGTTGTTAGTAGACTTGCAGCTTACCCTGGCTTGTTGTGGGGACATGGGCAGATGGGCTGAAGATCGTAGATTTCCGTCTCGGGTGAACATTTTGTTGCAGGCGTCTCTCAGGCGGTCGAACGTCGAAGTGTCGTTGGAGTCGGCAGCGCTTTGCCAGGCTTGAGCCACAGTCACCGGACTTGCATTCAAATCATAAAATATATTTCAAATTACTGATATCATTACAATCGTTTGTAATAACTGAAAATTAAACAACTACAGTTTGCATTGATAGCAATTTCAACACACAAATTATTAATGCACTATTTATTCATTATGAATGAACACTACAAACTCTTAACTGTTCTAGCTCTTGCTATTGATTACTAACAGATACTGACCTGGTGTGTTTATCCGTATTGTCGATGCGTATCTCGTAGTGACTGAGAGCTTGATCGTGATGCTGGTCCATCTTGTTATTGTTGTTGTTGTTAATGTTGTTGTTGCTGCTGTTGTTGGTTGCCATGTTGTGCTGATGCGGTGAACTCTCGACTGCTGCACCCGCGTAATGCATCGGCACGTAGTTGGCTTCTTGCGGGGGCCATCCGGAAAAGTGCACGTGCACCGGCTAACATTTCCATTATCAATAAAATAAGACAAAATATAAATAAACGAAACTTGATACCACGTAGGAAGCAGGTCGTCTGAGTTCGTCCATTGGCATTCGGTCCGGAATGTCAGGAAAGCTCTGGTTGGCTCCCAGAGGCTGAACCAAACCACCATTCATCTGAAAAGTCAAATTTTCTCGTTTAAGAAACTCTGAATACAATTCTTGTAAAATAAGTAAATTACGCTGTTTCTGGTAAACATGCGATGCTCGTGGTCCTGGTTATTCGCAGCAGCTTGGATCCGGCTCACTTCTGCAACTTTGTCGCCAGTCGCCACTACAACTTCTTTGTCAATCTAATTAAATACAACAAAATTGGCAAACTTTTTACTTTTATTTCTATTTTCTATATCTCTAGGAAAGATTCAAATCTAAAAATATTTATTATGAATTTGTTTAAATGGAAAATTTAAAACGTGAAAAACCTTATGTTCTCACGCTTTTCAACGATTTATTAGATCATCAGTGGGAAACCTTTTCCCCGGGCGTGGGAAAAATCCCCTGGGAAAATATTCTACTGTTTTCCCATAATAAACGGGGCGGCATTTTTCCTACAGCAATTATGCACGTTTTAGGGAAATGCTAGTCTGGGGAAAAAATTTCCCTGCGTCTCGCAACGAGTTCTACGCAACACGGGGGGAAATTTGGACGGCCTTGTGCAATTGGGGAATGTTTATTGTTTTTGCCAAAATCAAAAACCCCCGAAGTCAATCACGTGGCCTGTAATTTAGAAAACTGGCAAAAGTTACTAATCCGTGATAATCCATGATAGCACGTTAATAGTTGGAGATAACAATGGTAACGCGTGTTCTCAGGTAAGAAGTTTCACTGAAATTGCATGTTTACAAACTTTACGGGACGCTTTATGAAGGGTTTCAATGGGGCATGTGGCTTACTGGTCATTAATAAATTAAACGAAATTCAGCAAAATTGCTAGTGTCATTTACCGCAATGGGAAACGTAGCCTTCAGTAAACACACATTGCGGCCAAACAAATATCAAGTAAAAACTATCATTACTTTTAATGTGAATATTTACAATCGATATTCACATAAGCGCTAAGCGAACTTAAGGTTTGTATTATAAATATTCAGGGATTCTTTCGTGAATCTTAAAGGAGACTTCAACGTAGTGGGTAGATACTTGGGTGTGCGGAAACAGCAATCGATCACGTGAAAATGAACAAACCTGCCGCGCCTTTCATTCACAGAACCTATTTTGCCCATATCAGATCTGCGGGCCCTTGAAAGAAAAGAAAAAAAAACTCAAAGAGGATCCATTAATCACCGGGAAGAATCAATCGACGATTAGGGGCTTTCTCGGGACCCGTACTTCGTAATTGGCTAGTTAATAATAGTCAATAGATCCTTGTCTGCAAACGACCACACTGACATATCCCCCTCAGATTCGGGACTGATGTTGAAACGAAGCACCGAATGCGTATTAACATAAATCGCTTTCTGCGCATTTGTCTGGTACTTGGTAATTTATAGTAATTTTCTGAAACAAGCTTTCTTTCCCAAACAGTGAGAGATTGGGTTGCGAACGCGATCATTAATGACAACATCAATCAACAATCGATCGAAACCAACCGACGAATTAATCAGCGAGTCTTAATCAATCGATCGATCAATCAAATGTGAATCAAACGGTTATTTTACGTACCGGAAACTTGGAAGAATACGCCAAAAGCGCTTCGTTGGGAGAGGACTGGCTACTGGGCACCAGTGAGGGTTCGCTCTGATTCAGACGGCTGAAGAGTCCCACCGTAGATCCGGGCAGAGTCTCGGGACCCGCAGAGTTCCCCGCGGGCTGCGGCGGTTGGCGATACGGTGGCGGATTCACCAAAGGCTTCGGTAACGGCACAGGTTTGTACGGACCACTCGACTCGGCTTCTATCGATACAGAAAATTCAATTAAAAATCATTATAGGTTAATACTCTTATAACGAATCGATTCACACTCTTTACTATAGGCATCCCGGATAGAAAAATGATGCGCTAGCCATACGTCTGAATGACCCGCTGAATGCTGCATGAGTATCACGGATTCAGCTAGATGATTTGAATGTGAAATTGGCCCACTTTCACGCAGTTTATACGCTTGAATTCTAAAAGAACTAGGTCATGCAGTATTCAACCCCTTATTCAGAGGGTTCAGTTTGATTAACTAAAGTGCGTTCAGCTACTATTCAGCTAGTGATTCAGAGGGGAGCTAATGTTCAGCTACCTAGTCATTCGGTACTCAACCGTATGACTTTTCTAACAGGTCTGTTAGTGGGCAGGGGGTTGGGTTAAGATTAGCGAAAAATACAGGATTTTTTTGCATTACTAGCAGCACGAGGGGCCATGGATTTTGATCTCCTAACTTTCATCTCCTGTTTGATTTTCCTCACTGTGGTTGCTATGACGACGGGCATTTTCGAACCCTGCACTTTCTGTCACACAACAAGAAAAGGTAAGAAAAATTCCTCAGCGAGAAAGTCAGAAAACTTGAGCTCCAGTTTCAACTTGCGCAATCCACATGGTTCGAAAGCTGCCGCCAAACTGGACGCCGCGCCGCTGGGATTTTCTTCCCAAGGCAAATCATCCCAGAGGGTCACGGAGCGGGGTGGGAAATCTCGGGCTGGAGACTCGACGACTCCCTTAGGCAGACATGCGTAATGCACCCCGATTCGAAATCATCGGCAAACACGCGCCTTCCAAACCCATCCGCACTCAGGTTATCAGTGTTATCAATGAAATAACCAATGTTATCAACCTGTCGATTGTTCGTGATTGTGAAATCCTATGCATAGCGTGTCTCCTGGCTTGATATAACGGTGACTCGATGAAGCCAAGTCGATTTGCCCGGGGCAAAAGAGTTCATCTGATGAGTGGCGACTCTCATAATGGCTCCCGTTCCTCCAATTAGTCGTCGCTAATAGTCAATTAACCCTTTGGCTCTCTCCAATCTTATTTTCAGATTTTCCATCTTCCCCAATTGGTCGTGACTCTTCACTCTAGGACGAGAGTCCCCAATCCAGTAAACTCCCGCGTCGCTGATGAACCAATTACGAAGCCTCTTTTCCATAGATTTTAACACGCAATCCGGACCAAGGGACTTCAGATTGCGCGCAAATGAACTGGTGATAACGCGCGATAACGTGACGATAACAGGGTGACAATAAGAACCGAGCGTGTACAAGGATAACTGCCGCCATCTGGTGGCTCTCTATTCAAATGGGACCGTAATTATAGCATTATTTATGGCGTATCGTTCGAGGCTTGATTGTAATTGCACTAGAAAGCCTCTGAACTTGCATTATAAGTCACAATTTCCCTTCGGTAATTATTAATACTTTTTCTTGTGCAGCCGAAATTCTTTTAAAACAGGTCCTCAAAAACTTTTCTTAGATTCCTCAAGTGGATAACTCTCGCCTAAAATATTTAGACAGATATAACTGGGGGAAAAACAAAACCCGAAACGGAGAATCTCAATTGATAATTTGAAATTCATTTGCACCAACCATCCCAAACGCGGGATTTGCATAGAAATGTCGAATCCGCATTTTCCCACCACACAATGAACAGATTGTTTTCACAAATCTCACGAATAAATTTCTCCAGAATTCTGTCACCGTTGAGTTTTCTAATGACATCTCCGCGGGACGCACCAGCAAAATGGCCGACAGCCGCGACGGCCCATCTTGACACCGCCGTCTGATTGAAAATTTCCATGGAATAAAACATATTGTAATGAAAAACCCGTTCTGGTTTTCCCACTATCACAGGAATGGAAATACCTTTGACGGCTGAAAAACCGGTAGAGGCAAGCAAAACATACAAAGCTGGCCTGATAAAGGGCTAACAACACCCACAGAAAAAACTATAATAACAAGTGATAACACGTTCATGACAGAAATCGTATATGGGTATCACAAGAGGACTTGTAAGCGTTTCCAGGCCCTCTTCTATGGTTAGTGCAACATCCGGGATAGTGAACGCGGCCATAGCTATACTCCATTGGTTCAATCCAAAATCTGCTTTCATGCGCAAGTATCTTTTAAACCAGATATTCTACTTTCTATTGCCAGACCCAAATATGAATCTTATGAATTCAATTGTATATGGCGTGTACGGAATCAATCTACTAATACAATTGCTCTATTTTAACAAAAAAATAAGCAGTTTGAATGGGAAATATTTATAGCAATATTTATATATTTATTTATTTATAATAATTATATATATTATTATATTTATGTATAATATATTCATTCTTTATATTTATTTTTCCTTATTATTTATATTTAAAAAATATTTTCTTTATTCTTTATTTCAATTTACTTATTTACTTGATTTATTTTTCTTTATTCTTTATATTTATAATATAGCAATATTGATATATTTATATCTTTATATATTTTACATTTTATTATTTACTGTATTAATAATAACATTCTGCCAACCACTGGCTCTTATGAACAAGTAATGGATTTATGCTTTTAATGAACTCTTACTGATGTGAGGGGGGAAAATCATAAATGAGAAATAAGGACCTGAGTACAGCGCCCTCTGGCGGTCCTTTCCTGGACTACGTGCTCCAAGAAATACTTTCAACGGCAGAGGCGGTGGCTGATACACAGGATTCTGATCCCGGACCTGTTGAGATCAACATTTAAAAAGACAAATTAGTTTAAACTGACTTAAACAGACAATCCACACAGTTCACAAATGGTTTTATCTCTCCGTCTCTTCTTCAGACCCTTTGGGCTAAAACTAAGTGGGTATCATGGTTGCGATACGTCTAGCAGATACATTTTGAATTTCAAAATTATAAAATAAAAGTTAACTTGACTAAAACGAGGGCTGTTGTTTACCAGTAAAGCCGAAATTATTCAAGGTATTATTCCACACTGCAGTCAGAAAGCCGAAAACTCAGCACCTGGAACGCTGAAGGTCACGGAATCAACTGAGAAAGTACCTGGGCGATTTGTCTGGCAACCAACAAACCACCAAAACCCCCAAAGGGGTGGCAAAATCGGGGGTGGGAACTAGAGAGGGGGGTGGAAGGGCATGGGAAATGAAAAGAAAAAGTGGGTGTTTCCTCCTTGACCTCTGTAATGGCCTCCCACGGGGCCCATAGCGCGTTCACAGCCGTGCCATGTTATCAGTTGTTATCAATTTATTATCAGCAATGGGGTACTCGTTCTCTTGGTGAGTTGGGGGCCCCTCTAATGGCTCTTTTCCAACAAAGAAACCAGGTATTTCTATTGAGGCTTCCCTTTAAATCCTATTACCTCTGCAAATCAATCAATCGATAATCCCGCAATCGATAATCGAACATCAATCCATCAAGACCCTTTGTCTTCAGTTCCACCATACCGTATAAGCAATTTCAAATTATTGAGAAATCAGATTACAACAAACAACTGAGATATCCAGTCAGATCTAATAGCAAGTTCACGTTTACGATGGGAAAACTCGTGAAGTTTTTTGGGGAAACGGTGTGGGAGATTTTCCACGGGAAATTGTCGGAGTCTCACAAGTTTAATGAGGAGTTTTGGAAGAAAAAATTTCCATGAAAAATGGTGGTCGAAGCAAAGAGATTCCCACGACCCCCGCCATTTGCAGGAAATGCGCACTTTTATTATTAAACTCAATTTGTCCCGCACTTTCCCATCAACTTCCCATGCAAACTCGTCTACAAACGTTACTTCCTTTTCAAGATTTCGTTTGAAAAACCAAAAAAATTCGTCATACTTAATAAAAAAAATCTCTGAAAATAGCGAATTCCCACAAGAATCTTAAAGTGAATCTGTTACTTAAAAGCCTTACCAGGAATCTCCCTCTAGAGAACCCTATTCAGGGAAGAAGAGAAAGGTATAACATTTTTTTCTGAGGAATACAAAATTCCACAAGTTGCGAGCCTCTCGGACCGTATCCCACATGTTTTGTTTGACCCCCACCACAAGAGTCAAAAGGGGTCGACAACTTCCACCAAAAAAAATAATAAAAATAAAAAAAAACTCTTCTGAAACTCAAAGTAGGTTGCCATAACTCTAAAGAATCTTAGATATCACGCTAAGAATCATAAGAATCCCGAAGAATCTTGGCTCGTTTACCCTTACTGAGTAACTAGAACATCTAGCGACATGATAATTATGCTGTCACCCGGACACTGAAGAAGAGTAAGAGTCATTCCTAAAGAGTGTCCAAGTGACCGGCCCTTTCTACTTTCAGTTACCCCTTTTTCCCCTCCGTACTAGAATACAATGCTGTACTTTCATATTCTCCCTTTTCAGTCTCGTCCCTTATTTTCCCCTCTTTTCGCCTCCGCACTAGAACGCAATGCTGTTCTTCCAGATTCTCCCTTTTCGCCCTCTTCCCTTATTTCTTCCTTGTTTTCCCCTCCATACAAGAATACAATGATGTACTTTTAAATGTTCCCTTTTCCCTCTTCCTTTATTTTTCCCTTTTCAGTCCCCATTTTCCCCTTTTTCAGGGAATTTCCCTGCAGAATGGAAACACTGCCAGTGACTACAGTATTTCCGAGTGGCCAACCCCCTTTTGAGATAATTAACCGTGTCATATTGTAATAATAACGGAATTTGTAACACGACGCCATGGAAACCCGTTTCCCTCGCGTAACCAGTTCACCTTTCCCATTGTTTTTTTATTTTTTTCCAACCTTGGCTTGTACATTTGGTTCTTGCAATTTGCGTTTTCTGTTTCAGTTTATAGCTCCGCTGAAGAAAAACAATACCAGTTTCCATTCGTCACCACTGCAGATATCCTATGTCATTATAAACATACTACAACAGGTTACAGCTCTGCTACAAACCCTTACTACATTTACGACCTTGTAAACCAGATATACAATCCATTTACAAGCCAAATTTAACTGACACAACAGCAAAACAGAGCTCCACATCCGATGCACTGGATCACTATTTTAAGATTATTATAGCTCTTTTACAACCGTATTAGACAACTATACAACCTATTCATTATACTCTGCACGCCCCAACAAGTTTTACGAATCTCTAGGTTGAGGAGTCTCCGAGATCTTCCCCTAGCCTGTCCTAACCTTTTACGAGGGTGTCATAAAGATTTTACAATCCAGACTCTAGGTTAATCGGCTTTTACCTTCTCCGCAACTTTCTTGAAAGCTTCACAAAATGTCCCAAAAACTCGTCTCCAACTGCAATAAAATATTTTTTTTTCCCCTAAGTTGACAACCAAACACCCAAAGGACACTTCTCGTTCCGTGAAAGCATTTCAGGACTTTCAGAAACAAATACTTTACTTACTTAACTAGTATTTATCTACGAAGAAAGGGAGAGAAGGAAAAATTGATAAAACAGAGGGTATAAGGAAACGTACCTCATTGTGTTTATCAGCTGCTCGCGAAGCGTCGTTGTTCATGGCTGATGCTTGTCCTCTTTTGTCATGCCCTTCACAAGTTTCCACCGAGAAAAATCACCTCAAGTCCCTAAACAATAACAAAAGCTAATTTCAATTCATTTATCAGCACAAAAGGAAAAAACATTAAGTCTTCTTTCCAGAAAATTCCAGCACAAAACAATCGGGGCGAGGCGAATCAAGTCGGAGTCACTTCTAATAATCATATTCTGACATTTATTAAAATTCTTACATTCTATTAAAACTGGTAAGTTTTCCTCATTAATAGTTTCCACGGCTTTTCCGTGTGAAATTATTTTTCAATAGTTTCCTGCAAAGGGGGGTCCGCAAACTCCAAGTTTTCAGTTCACACAATCGCCTCGTTATCAGAGTAATCAATACAATCATCATGAATGACTCTTTGGAACAAGTTATAATAAGAAAGTTAATAGAAATTAAATCAACAATAATTATTTCAGTGTAGTTTTTAAATACCTCTGATTAGATATTCCGAAATGGCGATTCACAATTTACTTTTGGAGGCAAAAATCGTTGTGTTTGGATGCTTTCTCGCAGATTTCGAAATAGCGGACAATGGACAAAAACGGACACGCGTCTAGCGGACACTCGACAGCGGAACCAACTGCTGCTCTTGTCTTGGTCCTGGTCTCGTTCCTCCGAGGGACACCACGGCCATTTCCGCTGCAGGGGCGCGGTCTCAAGTCCAAAGAGGCGTGGAAAATATATTTTTTTTTTTTTACAAAATAAGGAAATTTTACAAAGTGATCCGAAATTATCATCACAAGCGAACTGGACACTACCATTAAACAGCTTACTTAATAGCCCAATAAATAGTTAATCAGTTTAAACAGTACGTGATTTCTGTATAACATAAAGAAACACACAAGTCGCGCACGGTTTGGTTTACTAGAAAAATTTTGAAAAAAGTACTCAGAATCTGCCCGAAACTTGCAAAAACTGTGGGGAACTGTGTTTTGTTTCAAGTTTTGCACTGACCAATTCTCAGGGACAACCTAACGAGAAATCTTGTAACACAAAACGCGGAATTGTAACAAACCTTTTATCACACTACTGGCTGTCCGTTTCTGGAGAATAGATTTTTTTTAAACAAAAAATTTCCATTCCAGTGATTTTTCCCACGCTTGATACGGTGGGGACAAAAAAAAAGTGTGTAAAGAAAATATTGAAAATAAGAAGGGGCTTCCTAATTGACCACCTTTGCAATCTGCCACTTCCGGCCAGGTACGTTTCCGCCACAGGTTGGCCAACTTGTACAAACAGAATAATGCACTTCTTTTCCCGATTCCAAGAATCACACCACTCAAATGAAGGAGAACTCAAAAGAGTCACGCGATAGGGTTGGCAGCCAATCATCTTTACCAGAATTATCGCCAAAATTACCTTTAGCTTGACGATCAAAGCATTATAAATTTGAATTGAAACTGAACAAACAAACTGAAAGATCAAGGTCAGGACTGATTTAGAATAAAAATGAGGATTCCTCTTTTTTCCCCCCTGTGGAAAATTGAGACAAGACTGGCCCAGTTTCGCATGGTTAATCACCTGTAGTTCTCAGTCATGCACACCGAGACGGAGGAAATTTGTACTCTGGGGAAAATCTTCATTAAGGGCGTCTCGAATTATAATTAGGTTACCATACCTTGTGATTTATTAATCCTGTACGCTATTCAGTGCTTCCACTTTGCAGGGAAATTCCCGTAAAAGGGGAAAACTGGGTCTCAAAAAGGAAAAATAAGGGACAAATGACATAGAACTATATCTTGATAATCCCAGATGGAGGGGAAAAGGATACTTGATATCTGTAAGTGAAGTGGAAAAAAGGGAAAACCGTGCCCTCTTTAAGGGAAAACGAAAACTGAAAGTGGAGGCACTGATGTTATCCCATCTCCCTTCGCTTTTTTTCAAAAACTTTAGATTCTGCGAAACTCGATAATTTTTCCTGTTTTAACTTTACTTCCGAAAAATGAAGACATTTCGAAACCATGACACTAATCACCGGGGCGATACAGATATTTACAATTTATTTTCTTAGCACTATATTATCGTGTTACCAGTGTCACTAGACTACTCGGTCAGTCGAACAGCGAATCCACCATGGATTATTCCCTGTTTGAGCTATCGCTTCTTGCTCGCTCAAAAATCGACAGCACAGAAACTGTATATACAACACTTTCTGAAAAAAAACCATGCATTCTAAAGCCAAACGTGTTTGAGGCGTACGCTTTGACTCAAGTTATGCTGCGGCAAACGGATCGCTGAGCGCAACCAGGGAATCCGATTCCCGCTCTTGGGGTTTCCGCCCCAGCTTCGGAAACATCAAGTCCTACATTTATGCACCAGCTGGGCTAACCCTAATGACAATCTTTATATTATTTAAATAGCATTTGCGTTTTATGTCTCTTCAACAAAAAGAGATTTTAACGCGCGGATTTAATCAGGTTCGCAAGACTTCGCGAGAACGGGCGAAAAGCTCTTGAAACGATAAATCTTGCATATTAGTGCGAGTCATGCTTACCGCGGCGATCGAGAAATGATTTCAGCAATAGGTATTACTTCAGTTACTTGCGTTTTTTCCCACAAGACTTGAGTTATTCCTTTTGAGTGGTGATAACAAAGCGCGCGGACGGATCGACGCTTCGCCCGTTACCATGACAACTGGTTTGAGGTTGTGAACAACGGATATCACAGTATAGGAACAGTATCTCATCGAGTCCTGTCTCGGCATGTTAAAGCCGCGAGCGCGAAACTAGTGCTAGATTTCTGCGGATGGCTGCTGTCGGTACTAGGGCTGCAGTGAGAAAACTGAGGCTGGGTGGGTGAGGCTTCGGGCACTCGTAGTACGAACAGCGTTGATCCGCAGAAATCTAGCGCTAGTTTCGCGCTCGCGGCTTAAACATACCGAGACAGGACTCGATGAGATACTGTTCTTATACTGTGTAAACAAACCACAGTATAGAGAACATTCAGTAACACGGCAAGTTCTATCTGCCCGTGTTAATGATGCGAGCGCGAAACTAGCGCTAGATTTGTGCGGATGAGGGTTGTCGGTACTACGAGCGCTCAAAGCCTCAGCCACCCGGCCTCAATTTTCTCAATGCAGCCTTAGTACCAACAGCAGCCATCCGCAGGAATCTGGCGCCTTTTTGTACTCGCGGCATTAACATGGGCAGATAGGACTTCCCGTGTTACTGAATGTTCTCTATATTGTGAAACAAACGAATGTCAAATCTGCCGTCCAAAACAGTTTTCGGTTCTAAACTACGAAATACTAAGACTGGGAAATATACAAAGTCATAAGATATTATTTTCGTTGTCCCAGATTCAAAGTTCTCCTAAATTTAAACAGTCCTATAAGGCTTCTCACACAAACACAGACAAAATTACTGTTATCATTTTCGTTTTTCTAACACATAACATAAGGTACTATCAATGACAGTTAACACAATATCTCGTTGAAATAAACATGAGAAAATAAAGAAGTGTATTCCATCTTCCAGAAGATCCCAAAGCCTTATTTTTTTATTTTTTTTTTTAAGAAGCCTAAGGACTAACACGCCTGCAGCGAAAACACATCAATAAACGAACATGTTGCTAGTACAGTACTAAACAACAGATAAAAAGGGGAGAAATAGTTCTCTAGTTCAGAGTTGCCACTCAGGAGGCAGTGCAACATAATTACTTCTCCTTCCGCTAGGTCAAAGACATTTCAAAGACAAAACGTTTTTGGGCAATAGGGTGGGAAATAGTCATTTTTCAGGCACACACAACTATCATACATCACAGTCCGTTTTATCTAAACAAAAGACCATTTGAAAACCAAAAACCAAATCCGTCCACCACTGATGAGAATCGAAAATGAAAACACATGGCCGTGTGAGTGGATACAGAACCCTCGTTGGTTCTCAATGAAACCCTGGGTATACCGCAATCGATTCAAATTTAACGTACACATTATAATGTTCGCGAACCTAATTGATTCCTACTAGAGAAAACGGCGCCGCAGATTCATAGTCCATAGACCGATCAGGTTGACGCGGTGGGGTTCATTTGTCTCACCTTTTCAGCGCAATTTGATTTTATGGAGCTTGAGTTTGAATCCGAGCATTTCAGACAGGACTCCGGACAGGGCGGACAGCACCACTACTTTCGTCAGGTTGTACAAATAGGGATTCGCCGAGAATCCTGAGATTTTGAAAGGACTTTCCAGCTCCTGATTTCAAATACAAATCATTAGCACGCGTCTTCGGAAATTCTCGATCAGTAAATACTCTTTATTTTGTACACGATCACAAATCTGATCTACTGAATTAGATTACGATTACAAGTAATTCTTTATTGCATTTCGACATGCCATTAAATGAGTCAAATATGACAAACCTTCAACAGATCAGCTGCTAACTTGAGTACGTTGTTGGCCAGCATCAGTTCTTCCTTTTTCGTCGGTTTTTGTTCCATTTGAAGGTAAAGATTTATCTAGAAAGATAATATGAAATATGAAATTTATACCTCACTCTTTCTCATCAAAAGGACACACGAGTAATTGAGACGCTAGCGTACTGTTTGCGTTATTCTAACAAAGGGATTTTGCAGACAAACCTGCTCGGTAATGAGAACGGAGAGATTCCGATATTTCTTATTGATCTTGGAGCCCAGCGTCATGAAGCGTAACAGGAAAACGCCCAGAACCAGACACCAGCACAGAACTTCCAGATTGTACAGCGATTGATGAAGATACTGTGACTCCTAATCAGACATACAAAACAATAGCATCAATGTAGATCGCACTGACAAAAGACTCAACTTGATATACCTTCAACAGCTCCATGCACAAGAAGGAAACCAGCAGCAGCGTTATGACGAAAGCTGTTGAAACGATGCAGTCAACGGATCGCTGTGGTCCTCGTTTCTAGAAACAAACCAAACTCACTTGACTGAGTTACGAAAAACGAAAGTAGTTACAAGACACTGAAGCCGGCTAAAAATTAGAGCTAAACGTAATACTAGGTAACAAACGGAGCGTTCTGAATTACCTTTAAGTAGGATCGAACCGAGAGCCACGTTTTAATGTTTCGAACTTTGTTGAGTCGGAAATGTGGCAGGTCCGAGTTTCGCGCCCGTCTCGACGAAGTTAAATAGGAGAACAGCTTGGAGTAGAGGAACCGCTGCTTGAATGTCCGTTCAGCCACTGACAGCAGAAAGAGAAAACCCGCTGCCAACACAAATCGTTCCAGGGCGGCCGTTCCAGCAACCACCTTCTCCCTGAATCCAAGGACGCAAACAAGTTAAACGGTTTCCTCAATAATATTACAACACAAACAAGTGGACTTGCAACATAGCCTGAGATTACCTTACGTTATACTGAACCAAGAATAATTCAATTTAATGGAGGTTCATACCAAAACGAAGCTCCAAGGAGAGTGTCCCACAGAACCGCAGAAGCCTGACTGAGCTTCTCTAGAGACGGTGCCCGTGCCAAGTCTACAACAGTGTTCCGCACAGTGCCGTTGGCCCGATACATAATAGGCAGCAGAGAAAACACGGCAGCCATGAACAATCCTGTTTCATTGGAGAATTATTAGGCTTTCAAGACTTTTAATAAACTTTGTAGTGTTTCCATTCAACAAGGTAATTGTGCTATGGTAAAATACGGTAAAAAAGTTAGGGTCTCTATTTACCTCCGCACAAGTAGTCAGTACTCTCAGGTACACTGTCCACTTTGGCTATGATAGCTGCCGAAATGTCCAGAACGGAGAGATCTGCTTTCTTCGGTTCACCTGCCTCCCACACCGTGCAACTCACTAGCAAAACCAAAAGAATATGAATAAACAAGACATCCCTTGCACGTAGCAACCGAACTAACCTTTGTCCGATGTCGGGAAACTTGAACTGAGGGCCGCACTCTACAATTCAATCAAAACAGTAATGAAGCCAGTAACAGCGACAGTGAATATTCGTATTCCTTACACTGTGAAGCTCCCAGGCATAGCCGATTTCGTCTCCCCATGGGTCCATGTTTGAGAAGTGGGGGCTCTCTGCCCGGTCTGATTCCGATCCCGTCTCCGAACTGTACGAGCACTCCTCTGAATTCGTGGTCACCCCGGTCCAGTCCATCGGGGTTCCCGGCTCCGACACCTGACAATTACAGCAAGTCTTTCAACAAATGACATTAGGCTAGAAGGAGCTGGTATGTTCACCTTGTAGCTCGGGGAAGCCACCGAAGACTGCCCGTCACCGTCGCTCTCGCATGAACTCTGGTAGCTGCTCTCTGCGGTCACTCCCACTGATGCTATTGATCCATTCCTCCTGCAATATGTGGAAACCGGCCATTAAATCGCGTAAAAGCACACGTTACGGGAAATGGAGAATTATTTCAACGTTACACATTTAAGGCCACACTTTGTTGCAGGTTACATTTCACTCTTCTATCACTGAAGTAGTGAAATAACTGGAAAACACATCCTGAACTTCATAGTTAACATTAACAACTGGTTTCGACAATCACCTTCAGGAGAGCAATGTAACTTTTTAATTTATTTTCTATTCCTTTTATTATTTTTGTAATTAAGTTTAGATTAAATTACTAAATCAACTAGAAAAGAAGAAAATAAAAGTTTAAAATGAATTTATCATTTTACTGGGAACCCTATTTATTCCAATTTACATTACTTAATATATTAATCATATACTTCAATTATTTATTCTAACCTATATTTCATACAATGTAAGCTCTTAAGGTTCATGAAGGAGTCGGCACAATACACTCCAAGATTAAACATTCGAGGGATCTACCATTTTACCCAATGTGATACATTACCTTTGGCATCCCAGTATAGTAACACTCTTCCGCGCCGTTCCTTCCGATCCTCCGTGGAGAAGATCTATTTCCGGTTGGGGGCTCAGTGGTGGCGGAGTGACTTTGAGCGTCAAAGCATGCCGCCTCCGACGAAGAAGACTTGGTCCCGACGGCTCGGCCGCATCTTCGTCTTTGGGCGTTGCTGCTTGCTCCGTGTTCTCCTCGGGTTCCACATCGCTGGAACTCGAGTTGTTGCCATGGAAACTATCGAACCCTTCGTCTTCGTTGGTACGGCTCGGAACTCCCAGTCGTGCCGGCCAGAAACCAAACCATGACGGTCTTCGCTGAATCCCGACACTTAACATGAAGAATACGATTAGTTAAAAGAAGAACGAATGTCCTAAACTAAAACAGAAATTGTATCACGTGCAGATTTTAAAACCAGCTATTTCGGTACAACTTAATGACTGGCCACGAACTGAACCACGGTCTAAAATAAATTCATTTGTTTACGTTTTCCGCTTCACCAGACTAGGTTCTAACTGAAGAGAAGATGAGCGCTGCTGAGTTTTGACCGGAGTGGGGCGCTCCTCCGAGCACGAGCGTTTCTTGACGGGGAAACTGGGGACCTGCTTGACTTGAGTTTCCTTGGCTGGCTGCTCCAGAGTTTCCAGCGATGACTTGGAGTCTGAAACTGCTATGCTTATTCTTCTGGCAGAAAAACGGGGAAATGAAAATTAACAACTTCCTCGATAGAGTGCATACCTGTTGCTTCTGCGCTTTGCCCGCCTCGTTCGTAATTTGCTGCGAGGTCTCTTCACTTGTCGGCCCAAAGACGTGTGAGCGGAGCCCATTTGCGACAATAGCACGCTCAATATGCCCATCATGAGAATCGGCAGAAGAACTTCTTCAGACGAAATTTCCCCAAGACTGCTTTCCGTAGCATCCCCTATCGTTGTGTTGGATCCCACTTCACTTTCATTCAGGACAGTGCTCGTATTCATGAAAAAAACTGTCATGTTGAATAGCTGTAAGGAGTAGAGGATGAAGAGGATATTATAAATCCTTGGCGACGTTTGCCGTGTCCACCAGTGCTTGTAAAATGGCAAGAGTGCAAAACGAGCCAGACCCAATCTGATAACTGTTCCGAGTCCATGCTTGGCTTTGACTTTGGGAAACGCGGATCCCCGAACCAGGTCCAGATCAATGTATTCCAACTTGAGCTTTCCCGACTTCTTGGGAACATGCGCCAGACCGCTGAGAATCCTCTGTTCAACGGTTTCTTCCCAGGACTGTTTATCGTACGCACTGATTTTCTTCTGATACCAACACAAGGCTTGGTTTAGAGCCATGCTGTTATTTTCAGTCCCTGCATCAGTCATGCCACCAGCAATTTCCTAGCGAGCTCTTTGTCGCAACGTTTCCCGTCCTTTTCTGTCCAGCAGCAGTCCAAAAAATTCACTACTGCAAGTTGAGACCCTTCAGAAAGTAGGAAACTAAAAATAACGGAGAACTTGTCCTGCAGCAGCTTATCAGATAAAAATAGTCAGGTCAGCTTCAAGTTATGAGAGACTTTTTGACTTTGCTTGGCAAACTTTTCCACGCAAGATTCTTCTAGAAAGAAAAATCAACCGCCACTCTCCAAACAGCGCCACTCAAACAAACTCGGAAAACTTCAGGGTCCGAGCACGAGGATAAGTAAATTTCGTGTAAAAGTAACTTGACCTGGCGACCTGACTTGGTTCCCCCACCATGCACGGAGGGTTCCTTGTTTTTAAGAAACACAGGCCAAGGTCACGTTAAAGGGATCAATTCGGCCCGTGACGTCAAAGAATTAGGCGGCGTTGCCAGCTACGACAAAAGCATTGTTCTAATTAATGAAAACTTCGAGACAAAAAATAAAATTGACGCTCTTTTAACAACATGGGCATCAAAATACAATATTTCAATCTATTCATGTAAATTTTAAAATTCTTTACTGAAGATCTTGAATTTTTAAACCAATTTTAAGGCATAACTCCCCTGGCGCATTTCTTGACGCAGAACATTCGCAATACATGTATTTTTTCGTATTATTATACCGAATTCATGCGTAACTTCATTGCTCTGAATAAATTATTCCAGAGGAAAAATATAAATTTACAAAGATTCCTCATTAGATGCTTGTTTCGGGCTGACCAGAGTAGCGTGTGTAACTGTTGTGGCGAGTCGAATTCTGCTTTGTTCACGTACTCTCAGTGTCGGATTGCTAAAACTGCAAACGCGTGCTGAGTTTTAACTTAATTCTAACCTTCATGGTAAGAACATGTTGTATCACCAAGCATGTTGTTTCTGATGCCTTAATTTTAGCGAGGGAAAAAGTTTGATTTAAATGAAGAATTGTATTTGCTGACGTTGACTGACTGACGACCCACAAAGCAAAGTACCCACCACCTATTTATTATATAATATCAAAGAAAAGGATGAATCAAGGGTCAATTGGTTTAGATGACCCATGACACTGGCTGTCCTTGAACGTTTCCCTGAAACTGAGCGAGTCGTTTTGATCTTCTCAAGAACCGGAGTTTTAACACGCTCTCCCTTCTGGAATTTAGTTCAGTGTCCTTAACAGCTTCCGGTATTATCTGCGGCATTTCTTCTACTTCTTATACCAAGCATTCTTCGGTGCTCTTTTCCGTCGTCCCTGGTCTCGTACCTCCAAGGGATATAGCAGGTGAATCGGACGTTGTAGCTCTCCACTGCTAGTCCTTAACCTCACTGACCTCACGTCACCATCACGACCCTTGAAGGTTTCTAGAACCAGTCCGATCTTCCACATGCGTCTGGGAATGTTGTCCTCGTGGATTAACACGATATCTCCTGCAACGGGAACCTTAGACTTGGACAGCTCCTTTAAAGGTCAACCGAGTTCTAGGAAACAATCCTTCTTCCAACTAATCTAAAAGGGGTTGATGAGCCTCTCCCTGTATCGAGCGTGCGCTTCGTTAGTTGAGTACGATCGGCATTTATATTGTCTTCTTTGCTCGGATGAATCGACGGTAAGGCAGTTAAGCATCTTCCTACTTAAAGACAACTCGGCGTCAGCGGCTCGACGTCGGGGCTGTTATTGTAGATATGGCTAGTCGGTCTCGAGTTGACAAAAGCTTCGATTTCTGAAAGAAGTGTATTAAGTTCTTCAAAGCATAAACTCGCTTTTCCCAAAATTTCCCCGAGATGTGACTTTACCTTTCGGACCATCCTCTCCCAAAATTCTCCCCACCACGAGGCTCTTTCAACGATGAATTTCCAAATAGTTCCCGTATTGGCGAAATATTCTGCGATCTTCGTTCTGCCGGCTCGGGTTCATAAACGATTCAAGTCGATGCTAGCCTGTTTGAAGGTTCTTGCATTGTCTGAATAGATAACCAGACATAGTCCTCGGCGAGAAGTGAAGCGTATCAATGCCATCAAGAAACTTTTGGCGATCAGGGTTCCAGTGTCTTCTAGATGGACCACTCGAGTTATAGCACACGTGAATAAACAAATACACACCTTCCGTGTTTCCTCTCCGTCTTTTGGTCAAACCCATAGCGGTCCCACAAAGTCCACTCCGGTTACTTTAAGGGGGTCAAATGTACTGCAACGATCTTGTGGTCAAGGTCCAACAGCAGTTTCAAATCTTCTTTTTTGATGTCGCTTGCAAATGACGTATCTAAACAAGACCCTTTTTATTGCTTGAAGTCGACTTAGTATTCATTATTTGGTTCGTAATTCTGCGAGGACTTCTCGAGCTCCTGCATGGAGTAGCCGTCTGTGGGTGTCTCTTAACAGTAAGTCTACGAAGTGACTGTTGTAAGGCAAGATGACGAGTTCTGGCTCCGTTTCGCCCAGATCTCTCGGCAGCGGGGTTCGGACTCGGTATCGTAAAATTCCTTCTTTGTCAAGTTTGGGGTTGAAGTTGGCTAAACGAGATGTAGATTCGACAGGTTGATTGTTCGTCAAGAATCTTAACTCCTTCTGGAAGGCATCTTGTTGATATCCAAATATAGCAAAGCACAGTTCAGTTCTGTTGCGTCGAAAGATCCTGACCTCGGTTCGATCTGTCTTCCGCCTACTTTCGCACCAAGGGGTCCGAAATTTCCAATGACCTTCGTACACTTAGGTCATGCTATCACTGTTATCAACCTGTTATCACCATGTTATCTACGTGTTATCATGTGTTATCAAATAATCTTCGTACACTTTTCTGGGAGTTTCGGACCCCTTGTTTCTCACTGAGCTTGCTCGCAAATCTAAGGATCCACGAAGTTACTCGAATCATGTTAGTTAAACTGTCGAAGCGCTCCGGATCAGCAATCTTCTTTACCGGTTCTGTTTGTGACACAAGTACTGTGATCGTCGTCCTCTTCACGTTGGGCATTTCCGGATTTTTTTTTTTTTTTGAAACTGTGCGATTTATACCCGATTCGCAAGTTGTACTACAATAATTCGTGTAGTGTGAACGTATTATAACTTTTACTGAGCTGACCGCAACCTTATGAAGAAGAAGTCGCCAGAGGTTACAAGTCAAGGTTACAAACTTTCGTAAAATGCCAAAGAAACTACTGGAAATACCGGCAAATCTAAAGATATCTCGAAGTGACAAGTTTTAATGTCGAACGGTGCAAATGAAGACTTAGGACTGCAGGTAGACTGCAATCCGGGACGCGATTTAATTAGGGATTTTGAATTTCTAAAGCTCCAAAATCAAAATCAAAATAAAAAATCGCAGAATTTTTGGGCGATTGAAATCAAGTCGCAAAGTTGCAGAGGAATTATTTAAATAGCCAAATGATTTACCGAAAACCAACATATTTTTTTCATATTTTTAAGTCAACAGGGAAGCTCCACGACGTGATCAAAGATAAGTCACTTTGACGCAGTGCTTCCACTTTGCAGGAAAATTGCCTTAAAAAGAGAAAATGAAGGGAAAAGGGAAAATTAAGGGAAAACGCAAGTTTCCGAGTATGAAACAGGTACATTTAAGCACTATACAGCTGAAGTAGGTTTTTGAGCTCCTATGCAGAAGAGAAAAAGGGAAGGAAAATAGACATTTTAGAAAGAGGGAAATGCAAAAAGGGAAATCAAGTTGCACCGGACGAGGGGGGGAAAAGGGAAAACCGAGGCCTCTCGAAGGGAAAACCCAAAACCCAAAGTGGAAGCACTGCTTTGAAGTCTGGTTGCGTGTCTGAAAAGAGTGTGGAGCGGGGATAGTCGCAGCACGTATCGAGCTTCCTACGAATGTTTTCTCACGCAAAGAACGATTAGGGTTGTCATGTCTGCCGCTAGATGGTTGTTTGTCGTTGTTATCAATGAAATTGGGACATGCATACATTCTCTCTGAAGTTTAAAGTTCAGTAAAGATATTTCATTCGGTTAAGATGGCGTCAGTTAAACTGACGTTCAGCTCATCCCTGTCACAAAGTGATCCGGTCCAGAATCCTTTACTTATTATTGGATTGCCGAAAAATTTGGCCAAAGTTGCTTACAGCGACTTGAGCATTAAGTTCGCCTCTCGGATTTCTCAGGAGGTATCATTTCGATAACTGTCTTGTATGGGGAACTTGTCTCGAGTTTCTTATTTGGTCCGTAGGCATTTGCAACTGGAGTGTCAGCAGTACAAACGGTCCAGAATGCTTTTCCTCTGTACTTGAACTTTGTGAGCCTCGCACCGTTGCCCGCTAAATGCAGCCGTCACAACACTCCTTCCCGAGCCCACGCTGTGAGCAAAGCAGTAGCCCAGTTTTTGTCCTTAAGCAAAGACGAACATATTGTGGTATGTTTTTCTTTCCATCATTTTCTAGGAATTTTAGGCTAGAAAATGTTACTTTTCTCGGTAGGTTGTTTGTGAGCGTGAAGATGTGTTTGCCTCGGCCTGCGCTATTGCCAGATCTTGCCCACTGTACTCGAGGAAAACTAATTTTGCCTTCGGCAGCAGGGCAGAGTCTCCATATGGTGTGAACCCTTCCAATAATAACAAGGTACTCTTCCATTTAGCTGTTCTTTCTAATATTAATACTTGGTACTTTTGAAGTTGGCAGATTGCACTGTTCGAGTCGAGTTTCTCATCGTGGGTTCCGATTATCAACTGACCGAAGAAGATTGCCTGCTGCTTGAAAGGGCCAGTCAGAGCGTCAGACTCTCGGCCAGGATTGTCGACATACCGTGCAACGAGATGTACACTGATGCCTTTATTGAGGTAACAAATTTTCAATAAGGTTCCGGTCATTTTGTTCACTAAACTTGTGTTTGCTTCTCTTATAGGAAATCCGTCAAGTGGCAGACGAGCTAGGCTTGGAGCCGGTCATCATTCGAGGCGAGGAGCTGAAGGAGCGAGGAATGGGAGGTATTTACGGAGTGGGTAAAGCAGCCGTGCATCCTCCAGCCTTAGTCACGCTGAGCTACCAGCCACAGGGAGCTTCGCAGACAGTCGCCTGGGTTGGCAAGGGCATTGTTTACGACACTGGTGGTCTCTCTATCAAAGGAAAAGTATGAGGCTTACTCTAGAATCCTGACTAAATATTCATGAATCTAATTTTGGTGATCCAGACCGCTATGCCCGGCATGAAGAGAGACTGCGGTGGTGCTGCAGGTATTTTGGGAGCCTTCCGCTTGGCTGTACTGCAAGGGTTCTCGCAAAACCTCCATGCTGTATTCTGCTTAGCCGAAAACTCTGTCGGTCCCAACGCCACCCGTCCTGACGACATCCATACGCTTTACTCGGGAAGAACCGTGGAGATCAACAATACCGATGCTGAGGGCAGGCTTGTCTTAGCTGATGGTAATTTATCCAAGTCGAGCAAAAAAGCGCGGGAATAAAATTCGTCCGATTAATTATAATTAAATTACTTAGGTGTGGCTTACGCCCAGAAAGACCTGAAGGCTGACATAATTCTGGACATGGCAACTCTCACCGGGGCTCAGGTACAAATTGTTTAACCTCGTTATCTAAGAATTAGTACATTAAGTCTGCGTGACATCACGTTCTTTATGTCTAACTGTTAAGCACAACTTTGATATTGTCTTATGCGGTCTATGTTTAATTTATAGGGAATTGCAACAGGCAAATATCACGCAGCTGTTTTGACTAATGACGAAGACTGGGAAGATCGGCTGGTGTCTGCGGGACTGTCTTCTGGAGACCTAACTTTCCCCATCCCTTTTAGCCCGGAGTTGCACTTCTCCGAATTTGCGTCTGCTGTTGCTGACATGAAAAATTCCGTCGCGGTAAGTTTCTTAGTTATATTCGGGCCGCTTTATAGTGCAACTGAGTCCAGTTTGTTATTTCTTCTTACGTTACTTTGCTGTTAGGATCGGAACAATGCTACGTCGTCCTGCGCTGGACTGTTCATCATGTCTCATCTTGGATTCGACTTTCCCGGAACCTGGATGCACGTTGATATGGCCTCCCCAGTTCATTCTGTAAGTATCTATACCGAGCTGTATACGTGAAATGGTACCTAAGATCCCGACTTTTTTGTACCTCAGTTCTTTTAGCAATTCGTTTGACTTCTCTTGACCAGTCACATGAATTATTGTTCAGCCATTATTGTTATTAGATTGTAATACTAATCAGTGGGTATTGGTTAATTAGTAAGTTTCAGTCAACTCCGCTAATATAACTAGTCCAAATTTAAGTATAATAATTTTCAATGACAGGACTCAATAAATTAGTTATCTTAACTTCAAAACTTGATGGACTTAGGATTACGTTGAAAGAAAGGACTTGAAGTGTAGACAGGTGCACTGTACAAGCCACAAAAAGTCTTTGTCGGACTTTGTCCATTCATAAATTTGGTATAATTCATTTGAACCAGTTGAAAGGCCATGGAAAAACAACAAAGTTTAGTTTTCTCTCTATCGGCGAGGAATTAGATAAGGAGAACTGGTCTAGCGTGCCATGTCAGCCATTGTATAGTTGAGCCCTTTCACCCACTGTTGTCTTAATTAACGCTCCCGAATTTAGGAAAGGCAAATTTCAGAAGACCTTATCTGTCAAATTGCAACCTTTAAAATGGAAGAAGACAGTATGACGCTTTTTTTATGCATATGTATACTTATGTTACAGGGTGAAAGAGCTACTGGATATGGAGTGGCGTTGCTGGCAGTCCTTTTTGGTAAGTTTATCAAGAACGGTTTGATCCAGACGATCTCGCCGCAGTTGGAGAGGAACGAAGTGGATGCAGACGAAAGCGCCAGGAAGAAGATTCGTCTGGAATAATCGCATTGCTGTTGCTTGTTTCGAGTTTCAAAGAAGAAAAGATGGATTTGTTTGTTATGTTTTAACCAAGTTGAGATTTCCTGGGGAATTAGATTTGTGTGTCGTTGTTCACCTGTTCTGTTACATGCACACTGAATACAACAAAGATTTTGGGGCATTTGTTTCATCTGAATTTCTTGCGGTACATCGCTGTTACCCAACACTGTTTTATAGTTACTACATGAGTTGTAAGTTACAGCGGAAGAAAACTTCGTACAATATTTGTACGGAGTCAATAAAAGTACAGGCATAACTACTTGTACGTGTAACTGACGTATTCCTTATTCACTTCAAGGATCATAGAATCCTGATCAAAGTAATGATCCAAGTTAACATGGAGGAGGATAAATAGTAGCGTATTGTGAAGTTGTAGTAGAGTGATGGCTGCATGCATCGATTCCGCGTACAAAGAAGCTGCAGTTGAAAAGGCAGATCAGCGGGAGACGCGGCAGCATCGCCGGAAGTCTAGCCGATAGAATACGACAGGAGAGGAATGGGATAGAAATGGGCTATACCAACGGCACGGGATAAGGATACATGGGAAGTAGACGCGTGTGGCAAGAGCCTTTTCGCCGCCGCCTCCCATTGACTGGCATCAGCTCCATCCAGCCGTGCTTGCTCGTTAACGGCCTACGCCGATTATTGTCCGATTTCCTGCTCTCCAGAAACACTTAAACTAAACCTATAGTGCGTTCGTCTCGTTTTGTGCACTGTCTGACGAATTTAGGCTTAGGATCCGATTATACTCTACTGAATTAGTAACAAACTAGGCAATAAGGACAACGTATTCCGTCGGTTTTAGGCTAGATTGTTTCCATGGTCACTCTTATGCAAGTAAGACTATAAAGTAACAACCTTTTAATAACAACTAAATAATTAGCTACTGTTGAACGTTCAAAAAAGTTTTTGGTAATATTCTGCTTCGACAGTCCAAGTATATACCCCCATACAACTTTTAATCTTAACTTTCTATGTATAATTCTTAAACGACTTGAACTTTGCAAGCACATAATTATTAGGTTTTAATGTACATTTAGACTAATCGAACAGTGTAGTAAGCTAACAGGATCAAAAATGAATAGTCTGTTACTGCTTGTGAGAACACATTAACTAGTTCTGATGTTAATTCAATCACAGTACAGGAGTTTTTCTTTGAATGGATGTGGTTAGGGGATACGCCATGCAAGAGATGTCTTATGATTTTTAATCTGGTGCAAAAGGGCAGAGGATTAGTTTTGACAGTCTTTTGTGACTCTTTGATGTGGTCTCGAGATTCTGGTGACGCGGAAAATTCCTTTCCTTCTCTGTGCTCGGTTCCTTATAGCACAAAATACATGTGTCGTCAAGAATTATTAATGACACCAGTGAATACAACTGCAGTACACTATTAGAAAAGCTTTCCCTTTAATAGTTGCTCCAAATAAATTTGTTCACGAGATGTATAATAGCTCTAGTTGCACACAACGGACCCATCACAAATGTAAGTTATATAGTTGAAAACTACTAGATACAGATATGTAATCAATGGAAATGTGAAGTGAAAGAAAAAGTTGTTGAAAGCAGTTCAGTAATGGTTAAAATAATAGAATCTTAAGCAGATTGCATTTTCATTTTCAAAGTTGCCTGCAACATAAAACAGAGTTTGCAAATTTGCCGATAATGGTTGACTTTTTTTAATGGTAGAAGTAGTTGCGAAGAGCGCTTGAAGTGTTGCATAGCAAATTGGGCATCGGTAATGAAGAGAGTAGGTACATAAAATACTGTCATGGGAACAGGCTATAGGAGGCACCGTGTCCAATGTGCATTACCCGCAGTGACTTGTGTCTCCTTTGTGCTGCGCTCTTTGTGACTTCATAGAAACCGTAGCGGCGCTTTGCACTTTGTTTCACGGGGACGCCCCCAACCTTATTTCCCACACCCTTCGTTCAACTCACTTGATTTCCCACAAGTCTGTTTTTGAACTGCACGGTCTTCTCGTTTTCTTCAGCAAAGACTGACAATGGGAGTATATCAAGAAACTTGCATCACATTGAACATAATCTTGTGGAACTGTTGGCAGCTCAGCAGTGAAAAACTAAAATCCAAAATCAGCCGACTGCATTAGCGTAAGAGTTACTCAAAAATCGATTACAAAGTTTTGGTTGTTGTAATAAATAAATTTGTGCGCGTTTACGAGGGAACAAAATGGTGAAGGTGGTGTGGTGTATGGCGACGCGGGGGAGTGGCGGCAAGCGGCGCGCGTGGGATCCATTAGAGCATCAGAGCATTAAGCTGGTGTGTGTGTGCGTGCCACTTAGTCATTACGATGGCAAACAACAATTTATAGTCACTGTCTCAATGCCTCCTTCACTTCCGTCCTTCCCTGGTTGCAGAAACGAAGCTTGCTTTTCCACACCAGTATATATATACATGTTTTCATATACGAGCAATAGTTACCAATGCAGCAGGAAACGATAATACACTCTAAAAATAGGATTACGTTTACATGATCATGATTGAGGACTCCATCTCATGATGTTCTTTCATTTGATTTTTAGCTTAGTTTTTCGGCTGCTTATATCAACTCTTGCTTTTGACCATGGACAAAAATATTTCTACGTGAGATTGCCATATAGCAGAACTTCCATGTCACTAGCAGCAGCAAACATATAAAGTAGACTTACTTACTATTATTGCACAGGTTAACTTATTATTTTTCATTTGTTTTACAGAGTTAGAAGCCCATGGCTTCATGTTTCTTGCAGGTTTCTATCTTGTTAACTGTACATTTCTGTGCTCGAAACTTGTCCAGGTTTCTACTCTAGTTTAACACAGCTAATTATCAGACTTAGTGTGCTATACTTTCATCGTTCCCTCCTTGCTCCATTAAAAACATGTTTTATTTCGGTAAAATATTCTCATTCACCTGTCAGTGGGTAGATTTCATGCGGCTGTTAGTGCGCTTCACAGTATATTCCGCGATTACGTTACCACGATTACTCGATTACAACTTTCTTTAAAGAATTAAATTAAAAATTAAACCGTATAAGTAAGCCTTAATCGATTTAGTTGTACATTTTTCTAGAAAATCAGTTTGTTTGGAACAGGGGATGTCGGAAGGATAATTTTTGCGTGGCTCTGATAAATTATCCCAATGTTCATTAATTCTACTGAAAATCAGGGCTGGGCTCCGTTTTCTGCGCCCACAGCTTTTTTGGTAGATCATGTAGGTCTAATTGAATAGCGCATGCTAATCGCTGGCATCGCCGGCCAACCAATCCCCAAGCTGCACAGGGAAGAGCCCCGTTTCCTTCGTCCCACTTCTTATCAACTTAATTAGCAAAAAAAATATTCGGTTTCCTCCGTTTCGTCATTAGGATTCTAAACAGAACTTAAAAATAGACTCGGTTCAGTTCTGTGCATTCATGAAGTTAAGAAGACAAGCTAAATAACTGTTAATAATCAAAGTTATTAGAGCAATCGATTGATGGTCAAGATTAAGAATAAGACTCATTCGAAACTGAAACTAAAACTGTCAAAGGCGAGACTGAGCCATCCAAAACAAAATTTTAAAGTGTCAAAGTATAATGGCTGCACAACGCTGTATATACAAACTTAAATGAATTTCAAACTCTAACCGAAGGAAGTGAAATACGAGAGAAGGTTAGTCACGCCCCGGCCTCCGGGTATTGGCCGGTGGGAGGAGCCGATGTCGAGGGGAGGGAGGAACTGGATGATGGCAGAGGCTTCCGCCGAAACTTCCGAAGCTTGTGACGTTGTTGGCGAGATTCAGGAAGAGAGTCCGGATAGCAAGAAGAAGTAGCTGGAAAGAGATTTTTCCCCAGTCGATTGGGTTTCAAAGTTTCCACTGGAAGCTTGCGTGATTCCTGAGCGGAATAGCCGGCTGACACTTTAATTATCCGCACAAGCGAAACTCAGGAAGCAACCCATCCCGCGAGGCCACCTTTCAGCATACAATCAACGCTATCTTCATCAAGGTAAAAACAACATTTGCATGTCAGACCCTCTTTGTAGAGGATTGTTTCTAATCGACTCCCTCGTCTCTTAGTTGTAAACTATCCTTATAGCTCACTAAATAGTTTCTGACTAAAGTCTCGGGGTTGGTTAACCAGAAAAAGATAGATTTAATGTAACTAATCTGGTATCCGTATGTGATGATGTATAGTTAAGTGTTGCCCTGTAAAGAATGTTTAACATCCTAAGAGCATCAGAACCACTTGCGTTCCTTCAGAATATTCAGTACAGGGAAACGCCTTTTGATATACGTATTATTTTACTGATTCTATTAGAACTATCACTTTGACTAACACATACCAGAACACAGTGTGATCTTTGCAACATACAATTTAAAGAATTTAGATCCTCTTTCTGCGTTCAGAACAAATCATTGCACAGACATCAATGAAACCATCCTCTTTGTCGTTCATCATTGAACTAATATCTACGGTAATGCAACTGAGTTAGTGCCTGTTAGGATCAGTGCATTCAATCTGTGTTATAGTAGAGTCTTGTATTTTCTGCTCGAATTTCGTAAACTGGTCTTTGTACGCCTTTTAATTTAGCGTTTTCACCAGTAAGATTTCTATCGATGTGCGTACCTGGGGGTAGTTTAGAGGGGAGGGAGTACAGCGTTTTGCCTCTTTGCAACCACGTTTGTCAATTTGGGTTGCTTCCGGCGCCAAATGACAACTTCCGGCAGCCGTCACCCTTGATCACACGTTTATAGTTTTCCCTGTTTTCTTATCGCTTCTCAACGTTGTCGACAAAAGTTTTAGAAAAAATAGTTGAGGCAAGAGGAAAATGATCGTATTGGCGACACAGAAATTACTAAAGCAATCATATGAAACGCTGTTCAACCAACAGAATAGCATGGATTCTTATTGTCCTTTTCGTTTTGAAGAATGTCGGGACTAGATTTCAGTTCAACGGGTCACAACAACAGTAGCAGCAGCGGGAGCAACAAGAACAGCAGTTCTTCTTTTCACAACAATCTGCAACAGCAACATCAGCAACATCAGCAAGGGATAATGAAAGGAGAAGAAGGCAGCGCTGGAGGAATGCCGCCTCCTCCGCCGCCCTTGACAGCGGCTGGATTCGGCGTCAGCGCCGCCGGAGTCAATCTTTCCGTTAACATTGGGGTCAACATTACCGGAGTGCCAGACTCGGCTGCCGCACCCTGGGCCACCGCCGCCTATAGTTCCAGGTGAGATAGTTATAGCGCTATCAGCTAGCGATTTAGACTTTAGAGGACAATGTGTACAGTTTGACGATATCTAAATTATCAGACGACGACTAACAGGTATAAGTTGATTGCGTGGAACTTTTTACTAGTAACGAAATGCTGGTTACTCGAAATATAGTCGAAAGTTCTGACACTTACCAAGTTTTGAAACGACCAACAACCCGTTTTTATTATCATGGTTTTAATCCAATCCAGTTTGAATTTGTTAGAAAACTATTCTAATTTCGCATTTAGCTGACCCCTAATCCCATGGACAGTGTAATTATTTAATGATTAAACACTGCCGACCATGGGTCAAAGAGATGACTGATTCCTAAATAACGATTTAGTAATGGTGTTGTCTACCAGGCCTGAATAGAACTTAATTGGTTTAGGTGAGAAATATGGTTTAAGTAAATACGCTAGTTTGCTTTGATTGTGTTATCAGAATACTAAGCACTATATAACGTGTTATTTTTGCTTAAGGTTTCCTACTTTTGCAAACCCTGCCTTCGAGCAACTGAAGCAAAGTTTGGAGCAGCAGCAGCACCGCAGTAAAACCATCTTAAGTGCAACCAGTCCCCATGGCTCTTCCCAGCAAGGGTACAGTGCAGCAGCCGCGGCAGCAGCAAGTCTTCCGGGCTCCCACTTTGCCGGTTTCGCGGCCGCAGCAGCAGTTGCCGCCGTTGGACTCCAAGAGAACGTCATTCAGACCCATGCCAAATTTCCCTCGGCATCGGGAAGTGGATCGGAGAAAAGGCTGTGCAATTCTAATCCCACAGGTTGGTCAGAATTTCACTTTTTTCGCTGTGAACTGCGTAGACACAAGGACTCAAAGCTAGATAAACTCAAATAACTAAATGAGAACAAATTGTGGTAATCATAAAATTTGATTGAGTTGCACAGTAATGACCAAGTCAACTGATTTTGTAAGGATATTACTGGTTTATAGGCATACTTTTTGTTAAAGAAAAGTTACATTAACTCTCTGGCTTGGTAGAAATAATTTGATTTCCTGAGACTGTTGGCCGTTGCTTAAATCAATATCCTAAATAATTTACATTTCATTCTGTTATTGTATTCAAATATACAATTTCTATCCAGTCGTAAAACCGAAGGCCTAGAAAACACTCTGAAAATGCGCTAAGTTTGTAGTCAGAGAAATGTAGCACTTTCAGGAATACTCGGAAACCAGTCCTGAATCAGCTTTTATTTTAAGAAAATGCATAGATGTAGCAAAATCTCGCTTAAGCTCAGGGAAGTTGAGAGTATTCAGTTAAGAAGAATTAGGACCTGAAGCAGTTTGAATGTATTAAAACTAGTGAGTTTCTCGGATAACAAACAGACTATTGGAATACCGAAACGCCAACGATCCGGATTATCCGGATATCCGACTTGTTTTTAAACATATTAACTAACATTACGTTAACACTAGCTACCCTCTTACGGTAGCTACATCCCGGATTCGCTTGCCCACTTCAACCCAGAACTTGATCGAACATTTTTGAGCAACCACACTGTGAAGGGAGCTCAAAGCGACTTCTTGACCCTGAGCAATTTAACTTCCAAAATCATCGAGGGTGCTATTCTCTAGTAAAATTAGATCTTATAGGTTCCCAGATAGGAAAAAATAAAACTATATCTCGGTTCTCTTAGCGTACGCACACCATATTTTACCATACTGGCCTTTATCCACAATACTGGATTCACCTCTCGGAATATGACGGGTAAAACTTGTGGAGTCAACGTATTTCAAGAGGAATGAGACATGCTTGCGTTGAACATGTCTGAAAATGTCGTTGTCACATTCTTTTGGATCGTAGTAAAAACGAAGTGACGTGGACCTTCTTGTCCATGGGGTTTTAGCGGAGCCTTCATTTGCGGTCTAGCACTTCTATCACGGTCAATCTTTCCGCTAATATGTAATCTAGGCGATCCCATTTGAACGTTCCTCTGTTCAGTAGTTTGTAATGGTGCGATTTCTTTCTGTTATTGTAACTTGCTTCGTCATTCGATGCTTAAATTATCGAGTAAAACCATGCACTATCTCTATTAAACAAACTATTTCATAGTTTGCCAAGTAGTACTGAGTTTAGGGACTTTTGAGCAAAGCCGAAATTCGACACAAGAACTTGATAACCTGTTTACATGCTTCTCGATTTCTTTGGAAAAGTGACGTTGCAAGGTGAACAGTGAAGACTAGTAGTAGTAGTAGTAGTAGTAGTAGTAGTAGTAGTAGTAGTAGTAGTAGTAGTAGTAGTAGCAATAGTAGTAGCAATAGTAGTCAGTAGTAGTAGTAGTAGTAGTAGTAGTAGTAATAGTAATAGTAGTAGTAGTAGTAGTAGTAGCAATAGTAGTAGCAATAGTAGTCAGTAGTAGTAGTAGTAGTAGTAGTAGTAGTAATAGTAATAGTAGTAGTAGTAGTAGTAGTAGTAGCAATAGTAGTAGCAATAGTAGTTAGTAGTAGTAGAAGTAGTGTCAACTAAGTAATTCCTTATTGGGAAAAACGCATCCATAAAAATAATTTTTACTATTCGGATAAAACTTCCCATCCGAATATCCGGGAAATTCACTAATTTAAACTGTTATTTCATTAGATAAGCAACTTGGAGGTAAAGTTAGTGTTAATCTTGCTCTAATAGATGAGATATAAACTTGACTAACTGTCTTATAAATTTGTAGAATTTTCAAATTAGTGAAACAAGAAAAAATTACATTAGATTGATAGATAATATCAATGTAGACTAACGAACTTAGTTGATTTGAGTAGTAAGCATCCATTAGCACAAATATCAGATGCGCAACATGATAAGTTTTATGATACACCACACAGGTCTTGCGGCTAAAGTCGGAAAAACCTCAGGAGAAGGGTCTCACAACCAGCATCACTCTTCAAGAACCACTCCCGATTACGGTAAGTCAAACCATCCATCGATAACATCCACGTTATTCCGTACGTATATCCACGAATTATATAGTACCAAAGTCCTTTTGCTGATTTGTGACAAAAGCTTTGACTCATCAGAAAGAGCACATATACGTGAAAAGATCGTATCTAATGACGGACATCAATAAGAGCGATGGAACTGAAATATGGGGTGTGCGAAGACAGCTGGACAGAAGTAGGCTTGTTTTGAATTTGTGGACTAGCTCCAAAGTTATCGTTAAGTCGGGGCTAGGAACTGTAAGTCGAATGAAGTGGACAATTTGGAGCCAAAATTTCACCGGCTTGGAGGTCTATGGAAATAGCGGGGCTACTGGCAACGGAAGTGAGCGCACTGTATCTCTCATTCCGGGCAGGAAGCTTTGGATTAGACTAAGGGGCTGCTTTACTGCTGGCTTCCATTTTGGCTAGCAGGGGAGCAGTGAGGGTGCTTCTAACCCTCGGTGATGTCCTCTACATCCACCTCGTGGTTATCTTCCATATTCCTGTTGTTTTATCACCATTTCAACAAAAACATCGTCTTTCTTTATCGAGTTAGCGAGTTTTAAGTTAACCATCACGTGACTTGAATCGAATGTTGGCCAGATGCGCTGGTTACCTCCTATTACCAGTTGTTATCGTGCATGGAGTTAGATTTGGGAAGTTCCGAGCCCCGGATTTAATGTGTGTATGTTGCATGTTATGAGCGACTAGGAAACAAGGAAATAACATTGGGAGCTGGAGCCAACCCTTTTGTGCAAGTGAGCGTCGGCAGCCACTTGGCAGAGATTCCCCTAGTCATTGACTGGTTCACGTGCAGGAAGTTGCCCACTATCAATCTTGATGGCCAGTCAGATCTTAGCGACGACAATGACAACCTGACAGCATCATCCACATAAATGATTTCCACAAATAACCTAAAAAAAACAGTCCATTAATGAAAAACTCCGGGTTGTGTATTCTGAAAACCCTGATGTTATATTATGTTGAACTGTATGAACACACAAAAGCTAAAACGCTAAACTAAATCAGAATGACTAGCCATATAAAAAAATCACTTTGAATTTCTTTGGTTTCTTTAAATCGCACAAAAGAGATGGATATCTGCACACATCAAGAAACATACATAATCATCAGTCATTACTATACAAAGATTAAAACCAACTTCTCTCATAACCCCGAATCGTTACATACAGAGTAAGATGTAAATGAAATTAGAAGTATTGTGAAGGTTCAAATATCTGACCTTAATACAATGAAGAATAAAGAAGGACGTACCAATATGTTACTTCGCACCAGATTATATTTACTTCACCGTGTTTGAATAGTAAACGAACTTTAGTCATCTGTCTCAACCTTCAATATTTCTGGACTGCGCAAATTTTTTATTTAAGCTCATGAAGAATTCGTGAGAAGTGAACTGAAATGGGACTCTCTCGAGAAACAAGGAATCTTATGTTCTGTATGTCTTGAAGGATAATTGTACAACATTTCCAGTCATGAACCGTTTATTGCGAATTATGAATTCCCAAACTAAACATGGTTGATTGTCACTAATTCATTCAAATGTTAATTGCTCCATGACTCACTGACTCCATGATTCCATGACTCCATGACTCACTGAAAACGATAGGAGACTATCATCACCGATTTAGGTAGAAACGTTTCAAAGAAATGACAAGTGATTCAGTCGTCGTTTTTATTCTGAATTTTTAAGTAAACCAGTCGGCTCTTTCCTAATATTTGTAATTTGCTATAGTCAAATTTTTCTGTATTCGACTGTTTTCAGTACAATTCACCCAGAAAACGACATTTATTGAATCTCTTATCTAAAACTATAGCAGCAACGTCTTAGTTATTTTTATAGGGAATAATATTCCATTTTGCCTTGTTTCGCAATGGTCATACAGTTTCTGTGTTGTATAAATTCACGAACCGAACCTGATTTTTTAATTCATCGTCCCCGTGACCGCAATGGGTACAGCTTACACTGGCTTAAGGGTACATACTCTGATGCTTTAACAGTAGTGGGGTCAGAGTAAAGCGAGGGTGGTACGAGTGATTGTCAAGAGAGGTTATGGGCCAGGAGAGGGCGTTTTGCTGTGAATGTGTGGGTGGGCGACGTCACGCGACCTCTGCGACGTAGCAGGTCGCACAGTCACGTGCGTTGTATCAAAGGGAAACGGGCTGCTCAGCCGGCCGCGACGAGCAACACTGGGCCCCTCCATTGTCATTTCAATGAACAAGAAATATTGCCACATATCCGACTCTATTCCATACAAGCAGACTCGTTGCCCTTTCGCTGCTCCCCGTTTTCTGCATTCACTGCTAGACAAGTTCAAAGTCTTCTTCTCAAATATATATATCGTAGTGGAATAAGTGCGTACTTTGTACTCTGTGATACACCATTAGGGGTGCAGCGTAGTGTGGGGACATCTTTGGATCTGCAATGCGCTGTATGAAATGGTAAAAACGAAGACTATGCAAGAAGCTGTTTTGATTATTGATTTATAATTGTCATTGCTTGTACACCTAGTGTTAATTAATTCTGTAATTTTAGCACTGACTTGCTTTACTTGCTTATTGCCTTCAGCACCGTTGGCAGAATGCAAGTCCACATGCTACTTTTGTGAAAATTTTAACGGTAAAGTAACAAGCTTATATCTATATAAATGAAATAATTTGTTGATTTTATTCATGATACATCGTATGCATTAATATAGACGCCTGTTGCGTGTGATGTACCTAAACTGGAGAACAAACAAGTGCGGCTTGTCGAACACGGCAAAATCTCTACTTTCCCATGGGAGTATATCAGTTAGGGCTTTAGCTTACATGACTGGGGGAGTTTGTGATTGCCCGTGATAAATATGTTGAAAAAAAAGGAGTCTGTGTGACTTCCCCTCACCGATGGCCATTTAACAACCCGTAACGTATTCAATAGGTTTCGCATTATATACGGATACAACTACATTTGCTGAGCTACTTACTCTTCCTTATTAGTCTTCATCTCAAGTGCCACTCAGGATTAATTATTATAAAGCACTAATGATGGTCAGTTAGGCAAACCTTCCTTAAGACTTTCTCAGCACGGCGCCCTTTAAAAAAATGGTTTATATCCGGAATCAGCACTGTTGCTAGCTTACAGTAGAAGTTCGCAAATTAACTTTTGAGCACGAAAAAGCTGAGAGAACTAACATCGAATGGTGCGCCATATACAGAGCACTGCAAAAAGCGCATAGTCTGTATGTTTTTAAAAAGGGACTGGTACCAACTCAGCGTCGTATATAAATCGTATGGCAAAAAAAGCCCCCAGGGGTTAATGATTTTGGCCGCGTGCATATTGCATAGGTCACTTGTCTCGAATTGATGTTGAACTGAGAGAGCGTCAGGGCTGACGAACATATTGTTCTGCCAACTTGCCGTGCACGAGCCACCCCTCTCACTCCTAGGGTCTTGTTTTGATATCGCAATTGAGGAGAGGAGGGGGCTGGTGCTGCTGGCGGCCGTGAGAATTTCTCGACCTTCTATTTGAACTGCGGCAAACTCCCTCCATGTACTCTGACACAATTCACTATGTTTGCCGCTCCATTGACTTTATTGATGGTCTTATACACCAGCTTCCACTTAATGGTCCGTTTATCCAAAGCCAGACACCTCAACAACTCCCACGCTATTATAGGTGCACAGTGCCTGGGAAACACAAGGATAATGTGTGATAACTCCATATCATACATTTCGTAAGACTGATACGCATGGTGTCGCAATAGTATCAACGCCGTGCATCCAAGTTTCGTAAAAAGGATATGAAGTTTTATAAACATAGGATGTATACAATGACGTTTGATGTTCGTAATAATAATATTGATATGTGAATACAGTTAGTATAATATTGGTGAGCAAGACTAAAGCGGGTTCAAGTTATACAGATTTGGGTATGGGAACATTTTCAACATTTTGCTTTGAGGTTTTTAGGCTAATGCCCGGATTTAGAGTCATGGGAAAGATTATCAGATGAATAAAGATAACTTTGTATGGTTGTTTGTACAAGTAAACAATGAGCGACATAGAAAACCCTGAGGCTAAGTACCGCCGACTTGTATGGCCAATAACAGTAGCATGTCAGGCAGAGGGAGCGCTGATTGGACGTGGCGTGCCAAAGCTCCTCCTCTGGAGGCGTGGCTTTTTGGTTGGGTTGAAGAGTGTCAAAGAATCGGAAACGGATGGTCGCAGGTCTGGTGATTTCAGAAGGCAGTGACAGGTCAACTTCCTAGGACAATTCCGGTCTGGCTTAGTGCATTTCCGTGACGTGTCCTTTGAGCAATTGTCCTATTCTCTCTATCGTCCGTTTGCTCGCGTCCGAGAACAAGAAAGAAAGATGCTCGATGTTAAAGTCAACAGCGGAGATCTCAGCATTGGTCGCCCTGCGCCTCTGTCCAGTTTTCCGATCTTACTCAATCCTGGTAACAAAAAATTGCTGGTCTAGTGTTGTGCTCAAAGACCATTAGGTCGCATATTCTTGTCTACATTCTATTTCTCAGTTTCGTTTAACACATTACGGCCCATATTGCGGCAGAATACTACTATTTTACTAAAGATTCCTTTGCGTTAAACACAGAAAGCGCTTACAAATCGGCCTGGACTTCCCCGACTGCTTCACAAGCCTCTGGTAAGTTTTATTGCTTTTAAAATATCTTTCAATTCATTACATATGATTCACATAGCCTTAAGTTACACTATATACTTGTACAAACTTCGGGGTTAAGCATTTAATCTCTGATATTCTAATTTTAT
Organism: Eulimnadia texana; assembly: GCA_002872375.1. Classification (NCBI taxonomy): domain Eukaryota; kingdom Metazoa; phylum Arthropoda; class Branchiopoda; order Diplostraca; family Limnadiidae; genus Eulimnadia; species Eulimnadia texana. The sequence continues at coordinate 19,680,751 of NKDA01000001.1, forward strand.
TTCTAATAATACGATTACTGCTACAGTTTGTATCGCTGAAACTTGACCAAGACTTAAATGAAATAGTTTATATGACCCTTCGAAATTTTGTACAGTGTTGCCTGTATGAGCACTGTTTGGAAGATTTAAAATCCCTATGAGGAATAATACGACTTATTTGCACTCTTATGCACGATGAATAGAGCAAATAGAAAGGGATGGGGAGACGCAGAAGGACCGAGGCAAAAGTGTAGGAAATAGAGGCGAGCGGGGCGAATCCGAAGAAATATGGCGTGGATGTTGTGCCAGCTCCAATGACCCCGGGTCAAAACAAATATTTGCGGACGTTGTCCGTTCGTAGCTCTGATTGCCCGCCGCACAAGTCAATTGAGTTTGCACCTCATCATCCGATCGCCTCTTCATTCTTCCCTTTTCTTCTCATTCACATTTTCTTCCCTGATTTACTTGTGCCATACTTTTCGCATATAGGTTTTTAGATTTCCAGAACTAAATTACAAAAATATATCATCTCTCGCCACACTGATACTGCAAGTCCTGTGCTATGGGACATTAAATACGTCTTTTTTCACACTTTGGAGCAAGTGTTCAATCTGAGAAGTGAAGTGATTTGATTTTCCGTGCTATATAACCGAGTTGCGTTACCGTAGCAATATGTCTAACGAAGTTGACACTAAACGGCACCATTTCTGAAGACAAGTTTGTTATGTTGTCCCTCCTCCCCCTTTTGATTACCCCTGTAATCTTTCTATTGGCCTGTACCCAACGGTTTCCTACAATATTCATATAATATTATACGGAACGAAAATATCTGTACGCAAATCTATTGGAAGATACATTTCGTAGGTTCTACAAACACAGAGGCCTGAAATTACGTATATAGATATATACCACGATTTCCCTGCAGTCGTGAACTTAATTCTGATGTTTTATTTATAGGTTATGGAAGCCACAGCAGCAACGCGCTTACAACGGTATCTAAGACGCTTGATTCGCACTCTCATCTCAGGCAATCAGGTACAAGTTTTACCGCACCCTTATTTTACCTTAAGTTCAAATAGGAAGCCCTAAAATCATAAGTCGCCATTTTGCTGAAAATAAAAGTAACCGTGGAAACCTGGAAAGCCGTTTCTGTTTCCCTGTTTCCCAGCATTTCCCCCAAAATCGCTCCCCTCCAACACAAAAATCTTGTCAATCGCCATGGAGAAAAAGCTATAAGAGGAAACCTGTATAACTAGAAACTGCACGCTCTCTCTTAAGCCAAGTTGTTGTAGACAGTAATGATTAAGGTTTAAAGTCCACAGACAAAATGGATGTCCTGAACTGTAGTCTTCTTTGACTGTAGACTCACGAACTTTGCCTGACATGTAGAAGTATAATGCACCAAGGATTCCCGGTTACTCACAGATCCTTGCATGAGGGACATACCCAGTGATTCTTGGAAGTAGCCAACCCTACGGGCAAAAGGGCAAGGGGGTGAAGAAATGCGAGATTGTGGCTAATCAAGAGGATTAGGCACTCGTCTGTCCACTTGCAGGTCAATACATCATTTGCAGACTTACGGCAATCGACCTACCAGCACAATGCGCACTAGAAATTCCCGCCATTTCAACTTGGGCTTTAAAACCTTAATAACACCATTGACAACAGGAGAACTTACGAGGCCTAACTGTTGTGAAATAACCAAGGGAAGATAGGAGAAACATGTTATTGTCCGGTTATGATGTTGTCACCTCGGTACAGTCTATCGGTTATACACCCTGCTCGTTGTATGATTAGGCAGATGTTATCTATTTGTTGTTTGATGAATGAAGTTGACGATCAGAACGGGCGAATAAGAAAACAAATTTGTGCAGAAAATGAAGTTTTGATTTGAAATGAACATTTGATTGATGACGTGCAAAAGACCCAGTCATACTCTGCGGGAGGTTATAAGCCAACCCCATGGTGGGCCCGCTGCTAGCCATCACACTTGCAATATTATTACGAGATTCTTTTATACGAATCCCTGAATCTCTTTCGTAACCTAGAGAGATTCCTAATGAATTCTTTCAGCAGTATGTGAGAGAACCTTACGTGTAATCATTGAGAAGTAGCCCACCCTCTTCTGGATGGAATGGGCTATGGTGGGAAACTTAGTCGGAGGGAGGTTAAGGGGTGTAGAGGGTTGGAAATGGGGTGAGCTTGGATATGGCAATTCGGGGTAAATCACCCCTGATGCGTAAATGGAGCGTCAGCAATGGGCTTTTGATTGCACAGGGCTACCCTAATGAAGGATAACACCATTGACTTCTCGTTAGATAGAACAAACTATGTGACAACACTCGTTTCACTCACAAAAGGCCCCCTAACAAAAAATAGACCCGTTAACCTTTTTTGTGTAAATAAAACTGCATTATTGATCCCGCAGTATATGGACTAGGGCGTGGGCACAATTAAGAGAAGCAAGTTTATAAACTGCAACATCATTAATTTCAATATTCATCTTTTTCATGAAAGCAGCCGATCCCTACCAGATGTTTGGAGCCACCAGCAGCCGACTGGCTAGTTCGGGTAAATACCTTTAATCACGAGTTTGCACGCATCTACTTGACTAATGCTTTGCTCTATAAGTTAGCTAACTCTATAGTATAGAACTTTCTAACTAGAGAATAAACAGTGAATTAGACTGAAACTGAATTAAGAAATCATGACTGATAAATGGGAAATAATTGAATAAAATTTCAGGTTCCGGACAGATTCAGTTGTGGCAGTTTTTGCTGGAGCTTCTCTCTGATTCCTCCAACGCCGCTTGCATAACTTGGGAAGGAACCAACGGAGAATTCAAACTGACGGATCCCGACGAAGTGGCCCGTCGCTGGGGCGAAAGAAAATCGAAACCCAACATGAACTACGACAAACTCAGCAGAGCCCTCAGGTTGGTCCATCAACTCTTCCACTTAAAAACAGCAATTCGATTCAAACTCCGCATTTAGGACTAATAATAAATTGAAGTGATAAATAACTGAACCTATTTTCCGCATGTAGATACTATTACGACAAAAACATCATGTCAAAAGTGCACGGCAAACGCTACGCCTACAAGTTCGACTTTCAGGGCTTGGCTGCAGCCACTCAGCCCACGCCAACGGATCCTGCTTACAAGTACCAGTCCGATTTGTTCATGACGTCCTATCACCCAGGGACGAAGTTCAACCTTGTGGGACACTCGGCTATGACTTCTTCCCCTGGTAATTTTTTTTAACATTATTGTCTGTTTGGGCTTTTTATTTCATTTAAGGGAATTGTTTTGCTCTAGGGTCCATTTTCCCGCCACCGTCACCCTACTGGTCCAATCCTGGGGCCAATTTGTACACCAACGTCCCCATGGGGATGCCACATCACGCGGGCCACATGCCCTCCCACCTCGGCTCGTACCCCCATTACACGTAAAGTGGATAAGCGGCCAGCAAATCCTCTTTGGTCCAGGCCAATCTTGTGTACAGTCCATTGACAAGCGGCAGCCGAATCTGGTCAAGGTTCCCGCGGATCCTTCAGTTGTTTTCTAGTCGTCGTCTTATCGTCTGTTACCCCTTCAAAGATGAAAAGGTGTCGGTGATAGGGACCAGGGCAATTTCGAACGTGTAATACTCAATTTTATCCGTATCTTTCCTACTTAAGTTGGAATATTGTAACGCCCTATGATATAGCTCGTGTTGAAGGAACTCTGTTACATTCCAAGTCAATTCCTTGTTCAAGTTCTTTGTCTAGTCATCCGAAATGTTATGCCAGTATTATTACAACTCGTTCTGGTGCATTCCAACTATGACGAAACTACGGTTCGTACGCTGGAAACTAGGCCAATAATGACTTAAACTATTCGTGCAATTCGTGTTGCTTTGTAAAACGGCATGATGATTTAACAATGTCGATTACAAATTGATGAAAGTCAAGAAAATGTAGCTGTTGAACGTTTTTCTATCTGTCTCATATGCATTTCCGATGTTGTATGTGCCATTGTAAACTAGGAACGACATGACGACCCAATAAATACAAAAGCTTAGAACGCTGGAAAATGAAAAGTTAAGTGCTCACACAGAAACATCGGTTTGAAGTTCTTTCCAAATGTGCCAGAAACGTTCTGTGTGCTCGTCTAAAATATAAAAAAAAAGAAGAAAGGGAAGAGAAGGAAGGAAAAGGGGGAAAGACGAACGCCGGCTCGGATGTAAATTTAATGTAGCATGGCGCCCTCTTTGGCTTTACCATACGGCTTCGAAGCAATGGGCTGGAAATTTACAGGCACAAGACACAGAAAGAACCGTCAAACCCAAAAAGACTGCCCCAAGTAAACCATCGGCTTAAATCGCAACGAGAATTTTCATACGCAAAGCTGCCAGTTTTGTCTACATTTTCCTTTTTTGCCGTCAGTCTTCTCAGTTATACGTCAGACCAGAAAAGTATGCTTGGAATGAACTATCTGACTTTAGTAGGTATTTGTGTAGTAGTCTAGGTTGAAGGTTTATCACATTTAGAAAAATAAGTAGGAGTCGTGTCACGAACTGGATATCCGATTGAAGAAGTACGTGTGATATAGATTTTCCGGGTAGATACACCTTCCGTATACAGACATCGAGTTCAGTACACTGAACACCTGTTCATTTTTTCAGGGTTGATAATTTTGAGGCTTTGAGTAATATTTAAGGTATAGGTTTGGTGTGTAGCGCTCTGGATGTATCTGAAAGCTGCATTAAATCACTTGTCTGGAACAAAGTATTCTGCAAAGTAAAATGAAAGTTCATCCAATCAGAACATTTCATGAAAAGATGAATGTTTGAAGGGTACGCCTACTACGTTAATGTCAGAGATACAATTTTGGATAGCAAACACCCCTTAAAAGACCTGTACTATACTATATACATTCCCTCTAGTTTGTACAAACTTTGGAATCCTTAGCTTAGACGGTTGATCCTTAAATCTGTTGGACTTTATGAACCCATTCGGATACAGTTTGTTTAGCCTTGGGAATTGTGTATAAAGTTCAGTGTAACTAGATACAATACAAAGCATGTTGATGTATTTTATCACTAGTTTTACAGAGAATCAAATAGTTGGTTTCGAATATGGGTTTTTGGCATAATCAATAAAAAATACCTCAACTGCTTCCAAATACTCCCGCTAGATGGCGTACAATGGTTGTCTCTCAACTTAAAAACATGGCATCTCCAAATCCAAAATCCCCGGGACACACCGAGAAAACCAAGAAATACGACCGGCAGTTACGGTATTTCGTTTTGTAATGCATGAAAGTAATTAAAAGGCTAATATTTTAGTTATGTTCAATTAGACTGTGGGGGGATCATGGCCAGTCAGCTCTGGAAGCAGCCCGAGTCTGTTTGATAAATGCAACCGCAACCGGCACCGAAACTCTAAAATCCTTAATTCTTCCTGGAATCGGTGCATTTACAATCGTCGACGGTTCCCTAGTTAGCGGAGTGGACGCCGGAAACAAGTTCGTAACTGTCGGGAAACGTCCCGCTGAACTTAAGAAGTTGTCGCGGGCTAAAAGCAGTTCTATTTGTTTTGCAGCTTCTTTGTCGACAGCTCCAAGATAGGAAAGTCGAGGGCTCAGGTTGCTACACAGCTACTCGGTGAACTGAATCCTGACGTGCGGGGAGATTTCGTGGAAGAGAATGTCGACAACATACTCGTGAATAACCCAAATTTCTTTGCGTCCTTCACAGTGGTTGTCGCGACAGGACTTACAGAGAAGTCGCTACACAGTCTATCACACCACTTGTGGAACTTGCAGGTATGACGTTACACTGAAAACAATAATGTTACATTTCTAATGCACATTTTCTAGGTTCCCTTAATCGTGTGCCGATCTTACGGTTTTGTGGGATACATCCGTCTGCAGGTGAAGGAACACTGCATTGTCGAGTCCCATCCTGACAACAAGTTTTACGATCTAAGGTAGACACAAGCACTCGTCAGCTTTCTTTTTGATAGATAATTTTGCCCATCCAGACTAGATCGGCCGTTCCGAGGACTCGTAGACCACATGAACCTTATCGACTTGAAGAGTATGGACCACAAGGAATTCGCCCATACTCCTTACCTAGTTCTACTCTACAAAGCTCTCGACATATGGAAAACTCAGCACGACAGTCTTCTTCCCACCAACTACAAGGCAAAGGAAGCTTTCAAAACAATCTTAAAACAGGGTAAAGTGCAATTCAACTTCTTCTTTTCTCTTTGTGTTGTTAAAACAATGTTTCTCGTTCAGAACTCTGGAGTCCTGTCAACTCTGACAACGAAGCCAACGACGGAGACGAGGAAAATGTCCAGGAAGCAGTGAAAGCAGTCAACACTGCACTGAAAGAAACGAAAATCCCGGCAGCTGTAGATAAAATTCTTCAGGATGATTCCTGTGCAAAATATTTTCTTTCTCATTCGTTCTGATTTTGACTGAATCTCTTGATTAGGTATAAATCTAAAAGACAAACAGCCGTTCTGGATCATCGCGAAAGCCGTCAAGGATTTCGTGTCCCGAGAAGGCGAGGGGCTGCTTCCGTTGCAAGGCTCCCTGCCTGACATGACCTCGGATTCGCAACGATACATTGCGCTCCAGAACATGTAAGAATTAAAATCTCTTATTCGTAATTGGTTTAAAAATTTACACATCTTCTTAATTCTTGAATTCATACAATCACTTAGCTATCGCGAACAAGCAGCAAAAGATGCAGACGTAGTGTATCGCAACGTGCAATCCATTCTGCAGGAGTATGGCTGGGCGCGGGACTCGGTGACGGAGAGCGATGTCCGTGTCTTCTGCCGGTAATGTACTTAGTCGAAACTGAACAATAAATATTAATACAGTTTTTACGTTCCGTAATAACAAACTCTAATTACTGGTTAATGTTATGCTTTGTGGGTTGAGTTAGGCATGCCGCTGAGTTACGGCTGATCCGAGGACGTTCCATTGCTGAAGAGCTCGAACTGAAACAGTGGCCCGGAATCCAAGATTTAGGTAAAGGTTTCAGTAGTCATTCTCTATACTTCTCTTAAAGTTTTTATGCTGGAGTTGAAACGACAAGTCAGAGTTTCAGCGAAATCAATAAAAGTTTCTGTTTAACTTCAGTTTGAGTCAGTATAATCAGAAACAGATAAAGGGTTAATGAAAAGTGAAATGGATTGCAGGCCAGCAGCTGGAAGAGTCGGACAGTCCGTGGGTGCAGTACCTGCTGTTGCGGGCAGTTGATCGATTCCACGCCGAGTACGGCTCCTACCCGGGCGTCTACGAGGATAGCCTCGAAACTGACATCCCCAAACTCAAGGTTTTTAATGACCACTTACAACATTCATCAATACAGATTCGTAATTGCTTTATTCGTATTTTTTCCTCACAGGGTTGCTTGTCTCGCCTGTTGGCTGAAATGGGTTGCCAGGGCATCTCCATCTCAAAAGACGACAGCGTGCACGAAATGTGTCGCTACGGAGCTGCCGAGATCCACTCAGTGGCTTCATTCATTGGTATACTTCAAACCACGCGTCTCCTAATTAGGCCTTCATTCATAAACTCGATTCACATTACAGTCTCGAGAAGACACTTTTATGGTTTAGTTCCAGCATAAAAGCGACTAATTCCTAATTCGAATTAGCAATGCATTATGGTGGCTTTATTCTGTTTTTGAGTTTGTCTCATCAGCAAAGGCTTCTCACACCAAGATTAATTGTGCTAGTTATTATTAGTCATTGATCGAGACATTGTTTTCCGTTGATTGTAGGGGGCTGTGCAGCACACGAGGTCATCAAACTGGTGACAAGGCAGTACGTCCCTCTAGACAACACGTACATCTACAACGCCATCACCTCGACCACGGCAACGCTGCGACTCTGATGACAACATTCTGTGGATGGTGTCACTGTTTCTGCTTTTGTTTTTTCTCCTTCATGTTAGCGTGGAATTTTGGGGGTCTACTGTTCGCAGATTGTTGGTTGGGGACCCTTGTTTTGTCCAGTGGTGGATGATTATTACACGTAATTCTTGATGCTTTGAGCTTTTCGTACCGAATCTGACCACTCGGGTTCGATGCTTGTTTCATATAGAATTCCAGTACAACTGAAAAGATCGTTAATGTTTCTACGCCCGATAATATCAAATATGTTACCCGTATGATACTTTTAATCCTTTTAATTTTCTATCCATACAGTAGTATTATGGTAGCTTTCAGAGTATTGAATCTTTTCTGTAAAACTACACGTTTCAGAGAAGATACAATTCAAAGCAAACAAAATATGAATAGTTTCAATTTGGAGTTTTACACGTCTGACCAGTAACAATATACTATTTTAGCATATATAAACTTTCTTTAAAAATTTTACATTAATGCCTGGATAAGGTCCACGCCTTCTTGTCTAGATTTATTGTACTCGGTCAAGAAAGATTATGACCTTGACATAATCGACATCGCCAGGTGTCGCCAGTATCTGTTGCCGTGTATGTCCAGTATTAAATCCTGTTTAATTAAACAAAATCTTTTGAGATTCTGTTCTACAACCTTACACCTTAGACGAACTTGAAAACTGGAGCGAAATTCAAGTATTAATGGGTGTGCACAGTAACGCCATCTAGCAGTCATGTCTTCGACCATTTCTAATGCAAGAGAACGTCAGTTACGTTTGTCTGAGAATCACAAAACAACTCACCAACATTAGTCACCCTTCATAAAAACAGAACCTGGACGACCACGATGGACGGTAACTCAGTTAGCAATATTCGTTCTACGTTTGCTTATAATTTTTCTTTTATGCAGATTCTGTGTTTCAACTGCGGTTTTGTGCGAAGCAGCTAGAGAGGCTGAGCAAAAAAGCTGAAAAGGATCAAGCCCAACAGCAGGCCAAAGTGAAGAAAGCCTTGCAGCAAGGAAACATTGAAGGCGCGAGAATCTATGCAGAAAATGCCATCAGAAAGAAGAATGAAGCTCTAAATTTTCTCCGCATGGCCTCGAAGGTTGACGCTGTTCGGTCAAAAGTGCAGACGGCAGCTACCATGAAGGGGGTAAGTGTTGAAACGGAAACGTAGCTCAACGTACATGCCATGTATTAACATGCAGATCTATTCACAATGCCGCAGAACTTTGCACTGAGAGTGTAGTTTGGATATTTTTATCGTAGGTTGCACGAAACATGGGACAGGTCGTAAAAGCCCTTGACAAAGCAGTGAATTCGATGGATCTACAGAAGATATCGGCTGTGATGGAGAAATTTGAGACACAGTTTGAAGACATGGATGTGCGGACATCTGTCATGGAAGACGCCATGGGAACTGCGACCACATTGACCACTCCAAAGGATCAAGTAGATACGCTGATACAGCAGGTTGCCGACGAAGCCGGGCTCGAAATTTCTGAGCAGCTGTCCATGGCCGGTACAGTGCCGTCTTCTATCGGAGTTGCTTCGGCTGGTGGGGACCGCACAAGGGATCAGGAAGACGCCCTGACGAAGCGACTTGCTGCCTTGCGCCAGTAGGAGGCCTTTTACTTTGTAAATTAAAACTGAACACTTAGCAGTTGCTACAGAAACATTTCTTGTTGACAGAGGCGTGAAGTTTCACCTTTCCCCTCATTATATTTAAAATTAGTTAGATTGGCGAAAAACTTGTATTACTTGATGCGTCGTCTAACCAATACATGATTTTATGTTTGAGTAATCTAAGAGTGGAATGATATTGCGCACTGGACCTGAGCTCGTCAAACGCAACTTGCCATGGACAGCAGCACCTGCGGGATGCAGCACACTTACAAATGAAATTTACGTTTTGCTAGTATCTGAATAATCCCTTTTGTACAGGTTCCCAAGTAATATTAGACTTAATTAATTCTTAATATCAGAAGAGAGCAACAATCGAACCCCGAAATCTTGCACAGAAAGACTGCTAGAAAGCATTCATTGGAGTACTCCAAGAATTAAACGTTACCTTCATAAAACTAACCGCTTGAGAGACCAAACTGGAGTATAAATGAAGAGAAGATCTCGCACGTCAGTTTGAAACATATTATTCACAATGACGGGAACGACGAATCAAATTGACGGTGCAATGTAAAGCACGCTAACGTTTTACTTATTGGATGCCTGCAGACTACACTACGTCAGAATAAGGTTGACTAGTTGTGATATGGCAACGTTGCGACCGCGGGTGACTCTTCCTCCAAGCAGACACTAAGATTTACAACGTCGGTAGACTGAGTGAAGTATTTCTCGGCGCATTCTCTGTGAAGTGGACAGCAGGACAATTGGATGGACGAGAAATTCGGCGTAAACTATCAGTGCACATAATGCAGCGGCTACTGGGTTCACGACAGCGCCCTAGGATTAAGAGAAGTTTAGAATTCAATCATGTTTAACTAGAGCCTACCTTAACTGATTAAGTTATATATCACCGAATGCGTTACAAGAAGATTCAACTAGTTACAGGAGTAGATTCCTACTATATGAACTAAGTTATTCCTTGGGAAAGATTGCAAGTCTGAACCTGAAGACCAAGCAGCAAAAGTGCCGGCAAGTAGAGCAGCAGATGACTGGCGGTGACAAGGAGAGAGGAGGCTGCCGACCGGGAACTGCTTTCTGCTCTGTTGTTTAGAACGGATACCGTGCTCGGAGAGTCTTCCGTCAGTTCTTGCTTTGTACTGTCATTGCTTGCCGGCTCGTCAGTTTTCTTCTCGGCCGCATTCCCCGGGGAATGGCGTTCCCTCCTGTGACAGTCGTAAATGGTTTACGAGTTCCGCAAATGCAAAGCGGCTCAAGTTACCATGAATAGAAAATGAGAACCACGTATCCGACGACCATGGCTGCAAAAGCAGAACAATAGAGGGAAACAATGGTGATCCCGAACTCCGTAGGTAGTTTGGGCACACACAGCAAAAGAGATGGCTCGAATCTCGCTCCAGTTGCGCTGGTTACCCCCGTCCCCAGAGCGAGGGCCAGTAGCCACGAAGCCGCTACGAGCCACTGATTGACTCTGGGTGGAAAGATAGGATAGCGACCGATGGGTAGAACCGTTGCTAGCACTCGATCAATCTATACCAATCATAACCAGATTATGTGTGCCATCCAGTGTCCTAACATTTCTCCCGGAAAGTGTCCCTTGAAGCTGACACTCTCGTTAGTCGTCCCCTGATTTCCCACAAAGGCGAATAATTTGGTTGAGGGGGAGGGGGGCATACAATCAACTTATATAGGAGCACAGCTAATGAACTTCCACAAAGAATTTTCTGCGCTAAAAATGATCCCGGTTTACCCTACACGATCTAGTTTCTACTTGCTGCATCGGTAACATGGTCAGTAAAAAAAAAAAAAAAATGCCACTTAAGAACAAAAAAATCTCGTGAACGTCATCGTCATCTTACCTTGAGCATGAAAAACATGAAGACGTGCTGCAACCACAGTGCCACGTTAGCGGCACTCGAAACGTTGCAAAACTTGCTCCCGCCCATCCATTTGCCAGCAAGGGATGTAGCCAGAGGTGTAGGTAGTACCAGTGAGGCCCCCATCAGGTCAACGAGGCACAAATGTTGTATCAGAAGGAAATGATTGGATCGGACTTTAAGCGTATTCCGGCGAATGTTGATAATGACGCTCGCATTAGCTGCTACTGACAGAATAAGCAAGCAACAAAGAACTGATGCTTGCAGGGGACCGTTCCAAACCGACACTGCTGCTTCGAATTCCCAGTATTCAACTTGTTCTGGCTCATCGTCAAAATTCCCGTTGCTCGTAGCCTGAATCACGTCCACGTTAAGTGGTAAGCTTTGTTGCCTTTCTTCCTCTTCCATTTTAACCAAAAGCGAGTTCCATTAAGGAGTTTATGGACTAGGAAGAGCACTAAATGCGTGTCCTATATTTTTGTTGCGCAGTGCGTCATTGGTCCGTCGTCACTTTGTTGTTTGTCGTAGCCAGAAGCCGAGTAAGAATTGATTAAAAAGAAAAAATTCTGGGTTTTTAAATCTTAATCAATTGTCAGCCCAAGTAGAGTATTGATCTGGTGACGGAGCAACCTGAGATGATGCCAACTACACGATGCTTTGCTTACTTGCCACTGCTACCGAGCAACCTTTCAGCTCGTCTTCCTGAAAAGGAAACCTTTTAATGAAAACATAATGACAATAAATGGCGTCAGGGTCAACCTTTGCTTTACGCCAGACCTTGAAGCTTCAAAGAAGCCGGGCATTATTCGATTTCACAGCTATCCAAAATGTTGGGGCGATAGTTTGTTTGGGCACGCTGCCTGTGTGCTGCTTCGACCGTCGACTACGTTATGGAAACAAACCAAGATGGCGATAAGGATGCGCGCAGCTCACGCTCAAGTCGATTCCCTTCACGGGACATGCGTTGTAAAACCACGTAACGATTTCTGGATTATCGGACAATCGTTAAAAGAAATGTCCGTATTGCACCAATCTATTTGACACGTGTAAATTTTCTTGCAGGTTGTTTTCAAATCATTACTTTCATAAGCGATCATAACAAGCCATAACAACCGCAGTCGCAGATCAATATCTATAGATTGCTCTGCAGCTCTCTATGTTTCATGCTCTTGTCACCAAGAATATTCCAAGTGTTCAAACCATGATACTTACTGGAAGGGAGAACATTAGTTTTAAAGCCTTTTCTTCTGACCTAATCAAATTTTTTTTTATTCTGGAACATAATTCAAAGTTTCATATCAAAATCTTCTTAAATACGAGTACCGAGCAAAGTTATTCGTTGAGGGAGAAAAACGTACACCAGCAACAACTAGTAACAACGTAATACAGAGACAGGGGATCAAATTCTACATCAGATACATTCGGAGACAGCTCGTTAGAGCCACACGGAAAGAGACTTATATAACATGGATATCTAATGATTATTTCGACATCTAATACAAGTAAGTCATACATTGGTCTACATGCACACAGATTCATAGGACACAACCACATCTATCACAACAGACTAATATAATATATGTGACGGGTTCCCCAGTCGAGCAATTAGAAATGATTGACGCAACATTGATAACCGAAGTAGCCTGCATTATGTGTACAACAAATAGAATTCGAAAAAATTGGAAACTCGTCGAACGCGTTGTATTAGAGCTGGCTACACTTGGTGGGGTTAGAAGTTGAACAGCGGCGCAGATTTGGCCGAGGGGAAGGAGTCTCAATGCTGTGACTGTGGCCGAGAAGATGTCGCTGAAAGCTGTTCATTAAGCGCCTGAAATGAGTCCTGAACTGGCGGCTCATCGAACAGTAAAGCACGAAGTTCGTAGACGCGTTGAGCAAAGCAAGCATGTCCAGCATCTCCCCGAGTCCCATATAGCAGGACACGAAGAACTCGGACTCGAGCAGGACACTAAGCAGAGCAAGAATCCCCTGCGGTACTTCGGTTATCAGGAACAGGATCAGCACAGCTACTAACATACGGGTTGTGCGATCCGTTTGCCGGTTGCGACGGGCTGAATGACTCGCGTTGAGCACTCTGGCGGCCTGGAGGGCCCTCGTCGTTTGTCCTGCATCACTCGACGTTCTGTCGAGACAATCCGTAGAGCCCGATTCATGCACGGTCGGGACTGAATTAACCACCCGGCCGGTCCTTACTGGTGTTGGCTCTGTGATGACAATTTCAACTGAGACGGACGTCTTTTGAATGATTTGCCTCATTTCTAGTCTCTGGGTAATGCTGACCTGTTTCATAAACGTGAACTTGATTACTAGTAACTCAGATTCAGTTCACTACGAAAGTTAGTGTGCGCGACAAGCTGAAGTTGCTAATGAAGTGATGGCGTGGAAGGAAAGGGAGTGGCTGCTACAGTTTACCTGATGATGAACTTGGTCTTCAGCGTCGCTGGAGTGAGGATCAAGTGGCGACGTTATTAGAGGAGGCAAACTCGTATTTTGGACTCTTTGATGATGTCGTTCTGCTTCCCAGAGACGCCGCACTAACCAGCAGGTGAGGTACGTCAGCACCAGGCAAGGGACTAACTTCATCACCACGCTGTACGCCCATAAATGCAGCTGTTCAAAACATTAATGACACCTATTATATCAGACGACGTCAGAACCTTAAGCTTCAAAATTAAATTTACTCTGTCCTACGTGAACCAGAACTGCTAAGCTTGAAGGAAAGTTTTCTATTCCACCCTGTTGAAGACACGTCAATGCGAAATCACTGGATTGTACGGAACATTCCAAATCTACTGCAGGAACCAGTAGGTCGGTCATAATCTCCATGGCATTTCTGCTATATTAGCATGAAACCTTTGGTAACTCCGACAGTACATGTACGTTCGCTATGGATTAGCGTGCTATTTAACATACATATAAATTTTAATTCAGGCATCCGCAATCCAAATTTCATTTTCGACCAATTTGTTTGAATTATTGTCATCTTGCTTCGGCTTCTTCGAAGCTGACGTTAATATGACACAAGGGTCAGTTTTTCACTGAATAAGTCTTCTGTTGGAGAGGTGATGAAACTTTTCTTGAAGTTCACCAAGAACAAGCAAGGTCACAAAGCTGCTTCTTATGTTTTTAAGCTGGGCCTTTCCAACAGTCATCAGCAACACCTGTAACCCGTATGAATACTAAGGCTTAATTGAGATGGGGCATATCCTGAGACCGGTACGAAGAGCTATAAAGCTGCTTCACCCGAACAATTTTCTTGTAGATAACTATCAATTTATTATTAATATACATGATTAGAGGTTAATCCTCAATAAGACGATAACATTTCTCTCATTTTTTCAATCACGCCAGCCTCATGCAAGATACGTAATGAATGTTGCAACTCCACGGAGCAAACGATGATAAATTTTGACGTACACGAAAAAAGGTTTAGAACAAAGGGTTCAGAGTCTGATACGGGGATTTTGCTATCTTCTACGCTTGCTGGCACGCCTACTAGCGTTACCTTACTGCTATTGTGTATTCAACCGTTAAAAATACGGTTATTTTAAAGTCTCCCCATGATCAAGCGGAGAGGATTGGCCATTAGTATTACTGACGCACCCATAGGACCCTTTGTGAGAGGAACGCTTTTTGTAGCTGGCTGGAAGCTAATGGAATTTCAAGCTGACAAAGACTTCATAAAACAAATGGAAGATCTCTTTGACACATTCAAGAAGATCTGCCGAGTTGTGCAGGAAAAAAGTAACGTTGCGCTGAAGCATTCAGGACGTAGTGGGAGCAGCGGAAAGCACTCACTTTTTTTTCTTGTTAATGACAATCCGTAGGAAATTAAGATCTGTTCATGTCTACAGTTGTTGTTAATAAAGGGTTTATTCCTTTATACAAAGAGCAAAAACCTTTTACGAAGAGAATGCCTAAATCAAGGAAAAATAACAAAGTTGGCCTTTAACACAATGGGTGAAGCCACACGGGTAGATGAGCGCGTAATAAACCAATAAATTTGATTCGGAGACGAATCTCTGGGAGGTCTCCAAGGAATTAGTCTGGTTATTCTATTAGAGAACTATTAATTATGTATGGGAGCGTACCAACTTGCGAGTCCATGATGAACTGATGTTTTGTTTGTCGTGTTTGTTGCGCAAAAGAAGTGAACTTAATTGCTAAATGTTTGAGTCGGATGTCAGTACGGTTAAAGTCTGCAGTCAGTGTTTCCACTTCGTACGGAAAATCCCCAAAAAAGGGGAAAATGGGGTCTGGAAAGGGAAAAATAAGAGAAGAGTCAAAAGGAAAAAATCTTATAGTACGGCCTCTGTATTCTAGTACAGAGGAGGAAAAGGGAAAAATAAGAGAAGGGAAATGGGGGAAAATGAAAGTGGAAACACTGTCTGCAGTTGAACGTCTTTCTCCACACTGAACGTCAACTCAATTTGCATCGATTTGATTTTACGGAAGCACTATACCGCAACATGGCAACCATGGTTACTAGACCCAGTGGTACAACAGAAATTCTAGAGAGCGAGACTCATTCGGTTACTCAACCAAATGTTTACATCGCAAACTATTTCCGTGTTTGGAAAACAAAGGAAATATAATGCACCATCTCGCTCTGCGGCTTTAGAAAAGCTAAGCTTTTGTCTTATCATTTTGTAGAAAAATAGTAATAAAAGAGTGTTATTGTTAACAGAACAGAACGCTGAAGTGGGTACAGGCTATATCAAAATGGCAATAACGCCGGTGAAAGAGCTAAATAAAGTAGCTTTAGCACAGTCACTTTCCCGGGAAACCGGTAGAGCAAAGTCTAATAGAAAGACCCCAAAGAGTTTGAAGACGGCGCTTCAGATCAGTTTTGACCTCGTCTTTCGATCAAATTTAGTTGCAAGACTTAGACTTCAGAGGTGTTTAATAATATATAGTTTAAAAGCAGCATCACAAAGTTAGTTATTTCTATCCAAAATGAGCTCAGTCAGGTTTGCTTGACGTAAGTTAAAGGGCAAGTGAGGACAACTTAGAAAAAACATGTTAAGAACTTTTTACGCTGATTCCGAAATTAAATTTAGCGGTTAAAAGGTAGAAAATTGAGATAAGGGCACTATATATTCGGAATTAGCGTAAAAAGTCCTACAACATATGTTTTTCCCAAGTTGTCCGCACTTGCCCTTTAATTACTTGACTTAACCCTTATTATGTTTGGAAGAAATGAAATGTTTTACCTTGTGGAGAAGAGCGTTGTTTTTGCGAGCAATACGATTGAGGTTCACCATGTGGACGACGATAGTGTGTCCCTGGGGGTCGTGGATCACTTCTTCCTGGATGCCAAAAGTTACGAATGACGGAACGCAAAGAATTAAGGAACCGACAAACGCTGTCAGAATGGCCCTGTGACATTTGCGCTTGTGTCTGCGGCGTCCGCCGCGCTGCCTTCCCTTGCGTAACGCATCAAATCGCCAGAAAGCCAACGTTAAAGTCAGCCAAATGGATATTGTATGAGCCACCTGTAGATTTGAGAGAGCATATCATTCATGAAGAAACTAGAGACATTTCAAAGGGTTCCTAAGTATCAAGACAGAAGTTATTAGATTCCAATATGGAACCCTGCATCGTGTGCAGTAATCTGAAGATGGGTGAGCCGAAAGCTAGAGTGTAAGCTGCGAGTCAAAGCCTGACGGAAAAAGCACGTGATCGAGTAAGAGCAGGAAACTGAAAGCTTCCGCCATCGAGATCAAAAGTGACATAGCAGACCGAGCGGGAGTAGCTTCTAATAAACGACTCACTGCCTTACGACTAATATAAAGACGATCAACCACAAAGGAAATATGAGATTTCCGCGACAGTGCACTAACCTGTGTGAAATGGGCGTGAAAGAGGACGAACGCAGCCCATGCATAAGAGAAAAACTCTTCCGACGGACTTCTCGGTGAAAGGTACATGTGGCACGCGAACGGAATATATTCCACCTACACACACCAAAAAAAATTGGTCTTAGATACAGATTCGTTTCACACTTCAAGTAACGCACTCAACACGGAAGACGGTCTCCAGAAAAACCGTTGAAACAAATCATGAAAGCACGGTTTACCAATTAGGCTTTCGACTGCATAGAGACAATTTCAGAACACTGAAAAGTTAAACTTCGCTTCTAAGATCAAAATAATTGACATGTCGTTTTGAAGTAAAAAAAAAAAAAAAAAATAAAATAAAATAAAATAAAATAAGGCATACTGACTTCCTAAAAGGCCCAATATAAATAAATTCTCTTGGTATACTGAAACTTTTCTACAGTGTACAATGTTTTGAGAATACGTGTTATACTTCTGTTGGCCAGGTTTTTTCTGTCGTAGGTAACCAGATAGACAAAAACAACGAATGTGATTATGCCAGAATACGTCTTTCTTCGTATGATCCATGTCCTCTTGCCATTGAATTCAGCATCACTTAAAGACAGATGCAAAAAAAAAAAAAAACATCTTCTAACCCAGAACTTGAAATGCCTCCGTTGGGATTTCTATGGAATCGGACTATTTTGTTCGAAGACTGGGAAATAAGAAGAAGAATGTCGATATAGATTGCGGATCAAGTAACCGCACACAACTCACTACTTGTCTTTCTGAAACTTTTCGGAAAAAGAAAGAAAAAAGCCAGGATTTCCCAAATAGTGGTTTATTTAAATCAAAATGGATTCACCATGAGGAGAAGATCGGTAACTGCAAGACTGCAGAGGATTTGATTGATGGGGGCGCGTTTGAGTTCTTTCTGGCCGAGTACTGCGATGTTGAAGACATTGGCAACACTGCCCAGGATGCAAACGATGACACTGAAGCAGCCATGGACAACCCGGATGGACTCCCGAATGTTCTTCAAGGTGGATCCACAGAACCGCGGAGCCGCTGAGTCGGTAGTAGCCTGGTCTGTATCGTCGCTCGGAGCAAAAAGGTTCAGGTAATAGTCAACGTCCTCTTCTGTGATATTGGCTTTGTTTAGCACTTCGGCCAGGATCAGAGTACTCGATATTCCACTCATCTTTCGAGAAACTCGAGAAGCTGAAGTATTGTTACAAAGCAGAGGCTTTGGTGAGATGTAAGTTCACCTCTTACTAAGCTTTCTTCGGCTCGGTCTTTTCAGCGAGGGTGTTGGACGGGAGTAAACTTCGCTGTCCGAGGGTCCAAACGGCAAACAGGTTTGTTTAGCAACAGATCACAGTTGTTTGAACAGTTCGTCATCTTGAAATGCTCCACCATTATTCCCGGCACGCTTCTCGGTACCCAGATTTTGATCATCCAGTTGTAGTAAGGTTTACATTTTCAATCTAATGTTCACCAGAGTTCGGCATAGAGCCGCTGGGTTCGGTGCACAGCGGTGGCGTCTGTTCGGTGTTCGTTGGGTCACTGAGTAACGATACTGACTCCATAGAAGTAACTATATCGCCCATCAGGAGCTGAACGGAAGCTGCGCAGACCTTCTCTTCTCAATTTCCAGCAGTAACTATTCAGGGAGCAAAATTTTTTATGACTTTCCTTTTAGAATATCACTAAAACACCTGAGAACTGTCTATCACATTTCTTTGTATCCACTTGAGAGGACCATAACGACATAGTAAAGTGCCGTGACAGACGGATAGCCCTGAAGCACCAAGTTTCCAGAAACGACAAGGCAGTTCAAGAAATTTTTACAGACTTTTTAAACTTTGAGTAAGAGGTAATTTGGGAAGATAAGGCGTTCAGAGCTTTCTAGGATAGGTTGAGAAACAAGCTGTGCGTAGTCATGCTGCAAAACATACAAGAAAACAGAATGCTCGATGTCAAGTTTTTACATAACCTTTACCAGAGACCATCCTAGTGGGTATTAAAAGTTCAGTTTTACTTTCCGTGTTGATTTAGGCTGAATAACGTACTCCTATATCCTTGGCCCTACAACTTTTAGAACCACCGGAAGGCTTGATACGAGCCGAGTCTTGCCTAAAACTCAAATGGGTAAGTTGAGGGCGACCCGACTGCAGGTGCAGGGGTTTTAATGATCATTTTACGATTTTTTTTCTTTCAAGTGGGAAAAAGTGGTAGAGACACGATACTGTTTCTGTTGATTTAAGTTGAACCAATACGAGAAAGAGGGGAAGATGGCGGTGTTTACAAAGCGTTTCTACAGATGCAGCAAATCGAATTAGACGAACAAAAGGAGCTTTTAAGCACAGAATAACTTGCCGAAGTGTTACTTTCCAAAGAAGCCTCGGATTTTTTTTTGTAATATCTTCCGTTCAAAGATACGCAACCCACGTATACTTGCACTGCACATAGGTTTTCTGTAATTTTACGTGAATCTTCAGGAATGAGGAAAAGTAGATCTAATATCTTCCAGTTGGAAACAGACCGCCGGGGTTATTATCATTGGTTCCGTATACTCGTACAGTTAAGACAGAAAGTTTTCAGTTTAGTAGTTTGCTGTTGGTACACCGTATTAAGCTGGGCTTAATTAGTCTCAAGTTTGGTACGGCAGAAATTTAACGTCATCCAGCTACACTCCCATGCAAGTTTCCCTTTTTCTGAACATAGGAGAAACGTAACTGTTTTTCGTTCCTTTTAATTTCAATGTATTTGATACTAGTTCGAGCCGGGGGAACTTTTCCTCTTTTTTATATTTTATTTGGTGGGACGGTAACGAAATCAAGCCGGCAACTTCTGAAATTGATCATAAATATGTAAGACGACATAAGAGAATCTGCTGAAACTTCCAATAACTTTTGTCTTTGACATGAGCTCCATTTCATGTATGGTATCAGAAAAATTGAATACAAATGCTGAAAGATCGACTGGCTCAAACAAAAAATGCCCTGCTTTCTGCTGCAGACGCTGCTGGTGAAATTCGCAAGGAAACTGACGTTACTGTAGCAACCACTTATTATAAATTAAAGCTTTCTTCTCCTCGCATGGCTGACTTTGAAAATAAATTACAAAGAGCGGATTTGCTCTCTTTTTTTCTCCTCCTTTCAGGAAAGGTAAAACTCTTTCCTTCATAATACTTGCTCATCAGAATACAAGTTGCGTGCTGCCTTTTGAACCGAAATCCATCCTCCATAATAAGCTAGATCCACATACAAAGGTCTGCTACTGATAAAAGATCTCATCAAAACCCTGCCACATTAATTACTCGCCCAGAGTACTAGGCTGAAGTCGCTAGATTCAATATAGTTGGCGAGGCCGTACATCGAGCGGTACCATTTAAAACCGAAATCTCGACTTATGAAAACACTAAATCAGCTAAGCCAGCCAGAAACCCCTTAGATATTATTTTCTGTTCTATGTAACAAAAACTACTTGCAGATCTATGGAACGAACGGGTTATTTTTTCCGTATATAACAAGTAGATTGTGACAAAAGCATTAGACTAAATCGATTACTATAGAGACAGGTACACAATCCACAAGTATGCAAAACTTCGAGCATGTATCAGGTTAGAGAAGGCACAGGCCTGCAGGCCCTGCAGAAGGATTGTTTCCATCCTGGCCAAATAGCTCCACCCAAAACCCTGCCCTGTCCGCCGACTTCCCGTGGCAACAGCAGTCAGCTGATTGTTCAGTTTGCCGCCCTAACAACAACGCGTCTCTCATGTAATTAATTAATTCAGATTTGATAATTTAATTTTAATTCTACTAGTTCACCAAAATAGACTGGCATCTTTCATTCTTAGTGAAAAAAATTGGTTTGCAGATCTTCTAGTTTCTGACAAATATTTCTGTAGAAATAGGGGTTAAAATTTCCATTGCCGGTGGCAACGTTTTGAAGGCCACGTGACCGGCTGCAGCCATTCGCATCCTGGGGGACGAAATCGCTGTGGTTTCCCAGAATCAGCTGACGTCCGTTGCCATGGGAAGTTGGCGGACAGGGTGGAGCTTGGGTGGAGCTTCCCTCGGTTAGCGTGGAAACAACCCGTCGTACACCAGACCGTCTCTAACCTGATACATGCTCGACGACGCAAAAGGTGCCTTGGAAACTGTTTTGCATAAGATGCGCACAACTGGGGATGTAATAAACTGATAATAATAAACGGTGTATTGATACGCGGTACACCAAATTACGTGAACAAAACTGAAATTAACCAGCACACTGGATTGTGAACAGATTACAATATATCTTGTTTAATATCATTTCTGCATTCATTTTCGTTCTCAGTGGACTGCCGACAGCTTAGCATAAGTGGAAAAACTCAACATTAGCACCCCAGCGCCTTTGAACCAGATTATGAGTTATGTGGGTTGGGGCTTGGGTTTCCAGACACAAACGCGGCCGTCCTCACCGGCTGTAATCACCACGTCTCCATTGGCCGAGACAGCAATGGCATTCAAAGAGCCCGTGTGGGCGTTGATCTTCTTGACCACGCCCACTCGCACCAAATCAAACAGCAGCAGTTCTCCGCTGGCTGATCCCAGCAGAACAGACAGACCATCCCAGGAGAGGCACCTGAACATAATATTAAATCCTCCAGCTTAATGAGTCAAATTAAGGCAAGATTAGTAATGCATACGTTAAATCTTCTCCAGTTTCGGCTCTTGCTATGCAGTGAACACTTGCCTGGCTGATTCGGATCACCTGCAAGACACCGTCCCTGCCGCAAGAGACAAACTTGTTGCTATCGGAACTGAAATTGATGCCAGTAACTTCTCCGGAATGACCTGGAACGAGTTTCTGTTTTTAGGAAATAATATCTTGCGTAGGACTTTGTCCCAGTCTTACTCTGCAGACGGTGGACAGCCTGACTCGAGGACACTTCCCACACCACAACTTCCCCGTCCCCAGTCCCCACTGCTAGAAATTTGCCGTCCTGACTGAAGTCAAGACAAGAGACCCGAGACGAATGCTCCAGCTCCGTCACCACGTCTGCGGGAAAGCGGAACTTGAAATCCGAGCCACTCACTCTGCGGCATCTCCACACTCGGACGCTGCAGTCCTCCGAACCCGAGGCCACGAGAAAATCACCCGCTTGTTCAACAGCACCTGTGAAGGGGATTCGGTGTTTGACAGTGAGAATGGAAGATGAGAGGGAAATAAGGAAAGTGGCTTACTTAAGGCAGTGACGCTGTCCTCGTGGATATAGGCCAAGTCTTCCAGGCGACAGCAGTCAACGTGGTAGAGAGCCACGGAATTCAACGCAGTTCCCAGCACGATCCACTTAGTGTTGGGCAGTACAAGCAAGGCAGTTAATGGGGATTCGTTGACTACATTAACGCTCAACGTCTGCTTGCCCTCGTCAAACCTGCGGGTTAAATGAAGGCAACATTACCAAGGCAAATGACTTTCGAGTCCGTGACAGTGACATACTTGTACGCTTTGAGAAATCCGTCCAGTCCGACTGAATAGGAAACGTTGGCTTGCGAGTTGAAGCCAAGTCCCTTGGCGCTTCGTTTGTGTCCTTGAAAGACGGCATCCAATTGAAGGTCCGCTAATCGGCTTTGCGACCAGGATCTCATCCTCGCTTCCCTGAAACCCAACTTTGTTAATCAGTCTCCTTATGACATGGCTCCTTTCGTTATCTACATAATTAGACGCAAGATTCGTCCTGGATTATTTCACACGCTACGAATATCATAGAATATTTCATGTCAGTTTTTGTAAGTTACATCACAGTAAATCAGCGTATCTCCTTACCCTGCATCCTCGTCGGGAGTCCACAGGGGTAAAGGGTTTTCCACCAATCCGGCAATGCGAGGTGGGTGTGGCCTGGTGAAAAGTTGCCGGGGGATCTGTCCAAATTCCAGGATCTGGATTTCGTACATGTGTCGCTGAGTAGGATCCCAAATAGTCGACAAGTCCACCGAACCTAATTTTAATTTCATTACGCTGTGTATTTTTTCACGAAACTTTCCTGAACTTACCCTCGTAGCAAAGCGGATGAAAAAGATTGTTAGCTTCCACGGCAGCCGGACCCCTCTGCAAATAGCCGAATATCAAATCGATCCACTTGTGAATGTTACGCGAGGCGTGCTCTGATTCCAAGGCGAGACTGTGTAGTAATATTTTATGATGACACGGCAACAGTAACCCTAGAAAGTGAAGTGTACCGAAGTTTGGATGTGAATTCTTGCGGTGTGGACGCCCACGGAGGCAGCCGTACATCAGAAACACTCGCCCCGTCAGATCTTTGTCCAAAATCAATCCCCATGTAATTCGTCAGAAACTCGCCTAGTTCCAGGGACGGCAAAAAAAAAATAAAAATAAAATGTAATTCCATTAATTTAAAAGAAAGAACTTGACATTTGACAGTAAATCATTAAATAATGTCAACTATTTGTTTTATTCACTTGAAACAGGTAACAGTTATAAACCTTGAGATCCATAGAACTCTGGGACCAGTTCCTTGTAGTCGGAAGCCCCCGAGTAGACGTTGTTCCAGGTCTGCGCGATGTTGTTGAACATTCGGTCCGGGTGGTCGAACTTGCCGCCATGGAGACAGAGAACCAGCTGGGGAAACTTACGAGCCAAGTAGAAGAGCACGAAGCCGGGAGCCATGTAGTGCGACCCATAGAGGAAACGAGGCTCCGACATCTCGCTGAAGCGTTCCAGCAGCTGCTGCAGACGGGAAGGGTTCAACGCTCCGACGGGTTTTGACAAGTCCCTGAACGTCTCGGGTTTGTCCAGGTCCAACACGGCACTGTGGTAGTCCTGCACGATCCACGGTAAAACAGGATACTGAATGAGGTCGTTGAAACTTCTATCGGCCAGACTGAATGCAGAAAATATGAAAATAAAAACTGAAAAATAACCCCGAAAGAAATAAATGGACTACCTGTTTAGGAAGAGAAGGTAGTCATAATTGGACATGACTCCGTGCTGCCACTGAAGGGTTGCAACGTCTAGGCTCAGGGAAGTTTCCTCTTTGACGGTTTCTTTGTGAAGCATCTGAAGTTTGTGAAGGAAGACTTCACATTGGGTTGGGTTTTCGAGAGCCAGAAACAAGTGCTGCGTTGGAGACGTGCTGCAACAGTAAAGCTCGACGGCAGAGTTCTGCAGCAGAAATCGTCTGCGTACAATCCTCTCAATCTCACTTATCCTTAACTTCAGAACTGACCACGGCTCCCCATTGTACGGTTGGAAGTACAGGCGGTATGTTGTCAGGACGACTCGACCGGGATTTGTTACTAGTGGCGATATCTATTTGACAAAATATCTAGATAAAGTTTTGTATAATTGCTGAAATACTGATATCTCTTACCTGCATAGCTCTAGCCTCCAAAAGCGTTGATTCGTGGAGGTCCTCAAACCAGCAGAGGTCAAACTTGACGCGGGAATGGCGCGAATAGACGATAGTGTTAATCATGCTCTGCTGATCTTGGCGAGGAAGACTTGCCGCGCGATGCAGCTGGCTGACGCGCTGGAAGCACTCGTCACAGTTGGCATAGTGAAAGGTGAAAGTGAATTTTATGGCTCCTTTCACGGATTTGTACGGAGCAATGGTATTATTCTGAAGCATGGTAGTGAGGCTAGTGCTTTCCATATGTAGGGTCTGGTTTCCTCCCAAACTTATTTTCGTGCAGTTTGTAAAGCTGACTCTAAGAAGAGCCAGTTTGTGCTCTGCAGGCTCAAATAAGAAGGACTTGGAGCAGACTCGAAACCTTCCTCGCTGAACGCCGGGGTGCTCGTCACCTTTGTAGTACCCTTGAATGTTGCAGGACACACTAAAGTCTTCAAAGTATATCTCGCCCGGCTCAAGTAGCTGCAACCTGAACCTAAGGATTTCCAAAACAAACTACATTATTGGAAGCATAAAACTGAAAAACGAGAGTTCAGTAATATTACCTAGAAGCTTGCATTTTCACTGTGGTATCGGAAGCTCCATTAAATGGAGTTGTCTGAACGTCAGTCTTGATAGTTTTGTTCGGTTGGCAATAGAGAGTTGCATTAGGAGGATCAAAGTCGCAATCCAAGCTAGTTCATCTAATCGTAGCAAGTGTAAACATGTTTTCAAACACGTGTGGCAATGATGCTTGGTTTGTTCATTCTCCTATAGCAGGTAGGTGGTAAACAGAAACTTCAGTTTCCGTGATTTTCCCCTTATAATTTTAATAAAAACTGTATTTACTGTTTGTGTCACTTCTATTGCAAAATAAAACAGCTCTACTGGTTTTTTTTTACCGATTATTTATCTTAATGAAATTTTTGCTCAAGGAATGAAATTTAACAGAAGTATAAAAATTATTGCAACAACTCTTGAGATTACAATTTTGGAAATTAAGCTCAAATAAATACGAGTGTTATTGCCATTACCTTTTGATATTCCGCGTCCATTTTATTTTTAAATTTTACAATATATTAATCAGTCCTAAAAAATCATCACCTTTTACGTAACTTAATTACTTTATTTCTCGTTAAACATAGCCATTATAAATTAGTATTTTCACATCAACAGGAAATGATTGAAAAATATTTATAGTATATAAAAATCACCTAGCTCTCACTAAGATATTTTTCGATTTCGTTTTTGTTAATTAACTGTTTTGTGTTTTAGGTTTTTCAAATGGTTCGCAGATGAGTTTTTGTGAATCTGGCAACTGTGGAGCTTTCTCAATCAAGTTGCGGCTGAACGGCCCCAGTTCTTGTGGAGGGAAAGCAACAAAGCAGAGCACGCGAGTCGCACTAAGAGCACCACCGCGACTGTCTCACTTCATTTTCTTTAATTCAAAGATTTCTAAACTTCAAACGTCGGAAAGAAGTTAACAATATCATCTTAAGCGTTTACTTTTAGAAAAAACAAAATGTCTGGCTTAGCTGCCGACAGAGAAGCTTTCTTTCGAAGGGTCAAACGTCTTTACGCAGCATGGAAGGTATGAAGAAATTCTTAGTCATTTGACCGGGTTAAACGAAAGTGACATCTTTTATATTATTATTCAACTGTAATGTCCAGTTTTTTGTAAGCGAAATGCCTAATTTAAAGTTTAACGAATTGCAGGATGAGGATTCATCTTCTGACGGGTCCCTGTCAAAAGCTGATGCTGTAGTTGCAATTCTTGGCTCGGACGATGAGGTGGTTTACAGCAAGACAACTGCCCTTCAGGTATCACATTTATGAATGAGTTCTTTGTTTTCCTGCAGTTATTATATGAATAATATAGCTTATGTCATTAATGAATTGAAAACAAGTATCAACTATGTTTTATATACATTACAATAGTTGTGTAATGGTTCGGTACATTTTCTAGTCGTGGCTGCTTGGTTACGAGTTGTCAGACACCATCATGGCCTTCTGCGATTCCCACATTTATTTCTTGTCCAGCAAGAAAAAGATCGATTTCCTTCGTCCACTGGAGAAAGAAGAAAAGGGTGCCCCCTCGGTTAAGCTACTTGTCAGAGACAAGGTATTTTTTATTACATGTTTCAGTATTTGAATTGCTATTTCACATTGTATTGCCATTTTGTGTGTTTACATTAAAACTTGCATCTAACTAGGGCGACAAAGACAAAGCAAATTTTGGGAAGATCACTGAAGCCCTACACAAGTCGAAGAAAGGAAAGACGCTCGGAGTCTTCGCCAAGGATTCATTTCACGGCGAGTTTGTCGACGCGTGGAAGGATGTCATGAAAAAAGAGAAATTCGAGTAAGGAACTACAACATTAGTTCTACTTTGTATAATTCTTAATAATTAAACTTGGCGTTTTGAATTTTGTTTTAAATGTTCGTTTTTACTCTGTAGGACTTTGGATGTGAGCAGCAGTATTGCCTACATCATGGCACCCAAAGAGGAGAGCGAGCTGAACATCATTCGCAAGGCTTCGTTCGTGTCGGTCGACCTCTTTTCCAAGTATCTGAAGGAACAGATTATGGAGATTGTCGACGCCGACAAGAAAGTAAAGCATTCCAAGTTAGCCGAAGGGGTAGAGAGTGCTGCCACAGACAAGAAATACGTTACTGGAGTCGACACTTCGCAGGTGGACATGTGTTACCCGGCCATCATTCAGAGTGGTGGCAATTACAGTTTGAAGTTCAGTGCTGTCAGGTAAAGACTAGAACCAAAAGTTAACAAATGTATTTCACAGACGCAATTTTGAAACTACTTTGTACTTTGTTGTTTAGTGACGACAAGCCACTGCATTTCGGAGCCATCGTTTGTCTGCTTGGAGTTCGCTACAAGTCATACTGCTCCAACATTGGCAGGACTCTGCTTGTGAACCCCAGTGAGAAAATGCAGGTAATTGTCATAACTCAGTATACAGATATCTTCCAGCTATACCAATATGAACGTTAATCTTGTGTTTGATGTATAGGAAACGTACAACTTCCTCTTGTCGCTGGAGGAAGAAGTCTTAAAGGCTGTAGTTGAGGGCGCCAAGCTGAGCGACGTTTACCACGCAGCGGAGAACTTTGTCAAGAAAGAGAGACCCGAACTCCTCGACAAGATGACCAAAGTCTTGGGGTAACCTGCAGTCCCTATCACCCTCTATTATTTCTATTGTTATAACTTAAGCTTCTAAAATATCTAGTAATTTGGTTTGAAAATGCGGTTTTAATATTTATGAATTTAACTAGGTTTGTTACTGGTCTGGAGTTCCGAGAAAGCTCCATGGTGATAGGACCCAAGTCGACTGCTGTCATAAAGAAGGGAATGGTACTGAACATCAATCTGGGATTTTCTGATCTAGAGAACCCAGAAGCCAGTGACGACAAATACAAGAAATACGCTTTACTCATCAGTGACACCGTACTCGTGAACGAAGTAATACTCGTCCATAGTTTAGGAGTCCTTTGCACTAGTTCTACTTGATACGATCTTTCATTTTGCCGTGGATAGGGCCAGCCAGCCACCATCCTGACCAACTCGAAGAAAAAGATCAAGAACATTGGAATCTTCTTGAAAGATGAAGGTGACGAAGAAGAGGAAGACGAGGAAGAAGAAACCCCGCAAGAAGTTACCAAGACCAAGGAAGCTCCCCTGGCCGGTCGAGGAAAGCGCAGCGCTATTCTCGACTCCAAGCTCCGGGTACAGAAATCTTAGCTTATTATTTCACGTACTATTATTGGTTTGTTTACTGATTGTTTTTTTCTTGCCGACATCAATTGGAGCAGAATGTAAGATTTACCGTTAATATTCAACAATTAAATTTTGTTGTAATGCTAATGTAACGTAACTTCTTACACTTTTTTTTTTTTTTTTTTTTTTTTTTTTTTTTTTTTTTTTGCGTTGATTAGAATGAAGCCTCGGCTGAAGAGAAGCGACGACAGCATCAGAAGGAACTGGCGGCTCAACTCAATGAAGAAGCTCGCCAACGATTGGCTCAGCAGAAGGTAGTTTCCAAAAATGCTATTGGCTCAGGAAGTTCAGATTAATTATAAAAATTTTACAGGATAAAACGGATACGGAGAAGGTGCGTAAATCGACGGTTTCCTACAAATCAGCCAAGGACCTTCCCAAAGAAGACGAAGTTAAACAACTCAAGATCTATGTTGGTAATAATTGTTAGAACTGTCTGAAATTTAGTATTTTGATGTTTATATGTGGTGTGTTTTGATTGTAGATCGAAAGTACGAGACTGTCATTTTGCCAATCTACGGAGTACCAGTCCCTTTTCACATTTCGACCATCAAGAACATCAGCCAGAGCGTCGAAGGCGACTACACGTACCTGCGAGTCAACTTCTTTCACCCGGGAGCCGCCATGGGACGAGCAGAGACTTCGTCCTTTCCCAACCCCGAAGCCACCTTCCTCAAAGAAATGTATTACGGCTTATCAGTTAACCGCTATTGAATACGAAAGATTGAATTTTATGTCCCAGAACTTACCGAAGCACAAACGTGAAAGAGCCTGGCGAACTGTCGGCTCCGTCGTCCAACCTGAACACAGCATTCCGTCTGATCAAGGAAGTGCAGAAGCGATTCAAGACCCGCGAGGCCGAGGAGAAAGAGAAAGAGGACCTCGTCAAACAGGATACGCTGGTCATCTCCCAGAACAAAGCCAATCCCAAACTGAAGGATCTGTACATCAGACCCAATGTAGCACAAAAGAGAATCCTCGGTAAGAATGCCTAATATACTTTAACCTCAAATCTTTGGTTAATTCATTAATTTGTGTTTATAGGCACGCTGGAAGCACATATGAACGGTTTCCGTTATACATCTGTGCGTGGCGACAAAGTGGACATTCTGTACAACAATATTCGACACGCCATATTCCAGCCATGCGATGGAGAAATGATTATCCTCCTCCATTTCCACCTGAAGGTATATTCCTTTTTGCCTTTTATAGAAGAAAAATTGCCTAATGGACCATTGGTTTTAGAACGCTATCATGTTTGGCAAGAAGAAGCACGTCGATGTGCAGTTCTACACAGAAGTCGGTGAAATCACAACAGACTTGGGGAAGCACCAGCACATGCACGACCGAGACGATCTCGCCGCTGAACAGGCTGAACGGGAGTTGCGACACCGACTGAAAACCGCCTTCAAAACCTTCTGCGAAAAGGTTCTCATTTGTTTTTTTGTTTTAACTTCCATTCTGTTGAGCAGAGTGTTTTGATTATTTTGTGTAATTGTTATGCAGAACCTAATGTGAAACGATGACTTTTTAGGTTGAGAGTATGACGAAGAACGAACTGGAATTCGATACCCCCTTCCGCGAGCTGGGCTTCCCTGGCGCACCTTACCGCAGTACAGTGCTTCTGCAGCCTACCTCCGGATGCCTCGTTAACCTCACTGAATGGGTATACCGACACCACTCCTTAATCTAATCACTACTAGTCTAGTACTTCTGTATTCATTTGTAAATCTAAAAGGTGTTCAGTTGATTAATGTTTATTGTTTGTTTGATTAGCCGCCGTTTGTGATTTCGCTGGAAGACCTGGAGCTGGTCCATTTCGAGCGCGTCCAGTTTCATTTGAAGAACTTCGACATGGTGTTCGTGTTCAAGAATTACCACCGCAAAGTGGCCATGGTCAACGCTGTGCCCATGAACATGCTGGACCACGTTAAGGAATGGCTCAAGTAAGTAGCCCCTTCAACTGTAATATGACTAAATCTGGATTAGAACTTTTTTGTAAACATGAATAGTTCGTGCGACATTCGTTACACGGAAGGAGTGCAGTCGCTCAACTGGACCAAGATCATGAAGACCATTACAGACGATCCCGACGAGTTTTTCGAGACGGGCGGCTGGACCTTCCTCGACCCAGAGTCGGGTAGTGAGGGAGAAGAAGTCGAAGAGGAGGAAGAAGAAGACGACTACAGAGTATGTCCTGTTGCTATTGCTTTCGATTTGGTTGTATTTTATTTTGGTTCTCTGTTTGCAGCCCTCCGATGAAGCCAGTGATGACGAAGAATCGGAAAGCGAGTATTCGGAAGAAGATTCCTCTGATATTTCTGAAGAAAGTGATGAATCAGGAAGCGAAGGTAAACCTGATATTCAGTATTTTTATTTATTTATATTAAATTCGAATCTTAGACGGGGGAAGCTCGGACGAGAGCGGCAAGGACTGGTCCGATCTGGAGCGGGAAGCTGCCGAAGCCGACAGACAGGCCGGTCACTTTGAGGACGAATACACGAAAGGAAAGAAGGGTTCGGGCCCCAGTTTTGGGTCTTCCAAAGACGTGAAGCACTCGAAAGATTCCCGCCATTCGAAGGATTCGAGACATTCGAAAGATTCAAGGCATTCAAAGGATTCAAGGCATTCAAAGGATTCGAGGCATTCGAAGGATTCTAAGCACTCGAAAGACTCGAAACATTCGAAAGGATCGCCCTCCAAAGGATCAAGCTCACGGTATGATCACTTTTAGTATAATTCCCTGACTTAAATTGCATTGTCAGTTATTGAATTTACTTTTACTATAAGCGTGAACTGAAACTAATTTTCTTTTTTCTGGTCCAGTCATAGTTCATCAGGCCACAAGCGTCATCGCGAGGAAAGCGGAGACCGCCACAAGAAATCTCCGAAGAAATCGAAGAAATAAAACTCCGTTCCCTCTCTTTGGAAATTTGCAGAGTTCAGAATAAAAACTCCGTCGCCGTTTACCAACTTTTTACTGCGTTTCACTTAATCTGTTTCATTCATAACCAAGGGATTATGTCTCCTGTGTCTAAGAAAACGCCCTCAATAAACAATTTGTTAATTCAAAACTTAATCTTATTTTCATCGTAAGCAACCCAGCTATAACTGAAACTAAACAAACGACAGAATCATGCATATCACTGATAGATCTCATCAAGCATTCGATCTGTTACCATGAAATTTGGAACACGTTGTTCAATAATAATATAAAAACAAAATAATGTGGTTAAAGTAATTTATTCCGGCTATATTGTAATGAGAGAAACGAATATATTAAAAGGCGTAGACGCAAGTATTTATACCAGAAAATTTCTTTAGCCAAGGACACTGACCATATCTAATAGGACAAACATAAAGAGTGAATTGAATTATCAATATCGGATTTAAGAGATCTCTTTAAGCTTATAAATTGTGCTAAAAGCAGTAAACGCTTTGATTAAAATGCGTATTAAACAAATGTGAATGTAACAAAATCTATGACCTAAATGATCAATAAGCTCAGCTCGCCCGTTCCCCCTTTGTAAACGGCCGTTGTGAACCAAACAAATGCCAAGCAAATCTTCTGACGACGCTCTGACCACCGCTCAACTTGTCCTGAATCGCCTCACCAAAGTCTCGTACCGAGGACCAACCGCGCTCAGATTTGTCTCGCAAGGGCGAAAAAGACGGCCCCGACTCACAGTAAACTTGCACCAAACTTGCTCCAAACTTGCATCTAACTTGCGTTTGAGATCCGGGCTGCCGATTCCCGCTTGAACTTTTAAGGAACGCTTTTTTTTATGTTCATACTTCACTAGTTAGCTGTTTGCATTTTATATAATTTTTTTAGGACATCAATATTTTGATGTATACCGGAATTTATTAAAATTTTTAAAATAACAGAAAATTCGTTTTGCTTCTCACCGCTAGGAGAAAACTGATTGTCAACAAAATTGCACGACGTACCTGTCAGACAAAAATCTTTTCGCTCGAGTTCTTCCTCTATCAACAAAATGAATTGGTACCGACATAAAGATAATAATTGAATATTAGTATGATAAAGTTCATTTGTTTTAATTGCATAGGCAGTTACTAAAGAGACCTAATCTAAATGCTCGACCCTGTCCCACCAATGGACTCTGCACAGTTACAGAGGAAACTGAGATAGACTATGCGTTTCTACGGTTACAAAAGTATCTAAATTATTACTCCACATAAATAATAAATATTAATAATAACGGGTGGTTTCCCGCGCAGGCTCGAGGAAACGTCCCGCTACCTTCGCAAGGAAGTCAGACAGCTTACTGAAAATGCTTTGGCTCTATCGAGAAGTGAGCTGAAGTTAACAACAGACCTTTCGTCATGCTCCTTAGTCACGGACGAGGAACAGCTGCGCGGACTCGTGGAAGACTACCACTCGGTGGCCAAGCAGATGATCGACTCGGCCAAAACCTTTTCCGAGACTTGTGATAAGACTGTCAACGATCCATTAAAGCTGTATGTCAGCGAGTTCAACAGCATACAGGTAACTCGAAGCACCTACGCAGTTTGTGAGTCAGTTTACTTATTCTATGTGTGTAGATTTCTTTGCAAAATCTGGAAATTTGAGGTTCAAAACAACTATGTTAAATAATAAAGAAATGTGTATACAAATTATATGCAACTAACTTTGTTCACGGGTCTAGGGTGCAGTGAAGAAGCGAGACCAGATAGTCAACGACATTCTCCCCATGAAGAATAAACTATCAAAATTCAAGGAACGGGAAAGGACGGGCGCTAATGTGGTCAGAATGGAGCAGCTGAGGAGATCACTGTCCTCAATGGAAGATGAGTTCAAGGCCTCGAACAAGCAGCTAATGAACGACATGAACACTGTTCTTGACCTGCGTACCGATTACATTGAACCTTCCCTCGCTGCCCTTACCCGAGCCCAGATTGACCACT
This sequence comes from Eulimnadia texana, assembly GCA_002872375.1. Taxonomy (NCBI): domain Eukaryota; kingdom Metazoa; phylum Arthropoda; class Branchiopoda; order Diplostraca; family Limnadiidae; genus Eulimnadia; species Eulimnadia texana. The sequence goes on from NKDA01000001.1 coordinate 19,714,112, forward strand.
ACGGGGAGTGCACCAGGCTCTTCACTTCGTTGGTGCAGACAGGCAACAGTCCCCGAGCCACCAGTTCTTCTTCCGGAGGGAAAGCAAGAGTCGAGCCCTCAGCCACGGAACTCGCAGCAGCGTTCCAGAGAGATATGAAGGCAATCAAAAGTCTGTCCATTGTTCATTGAATTTGTTGTATTGTATGAAGCATTTTAGGAAAAAAAAAGATAAATTATGCAAGTAAAAAAGCAAGGCAAGAGTTAGTGGCACTTGAAGTGTTAAGGGTTCTAAGGCAATTCAAATCCATGTTTGGTTGTGTGCTAAATAAATATAAAATAAATGTCCATCTAAATATGTGGCAAAGATTTGGCAGATAATTTTGGCCTGTAACGATGTCACTCACAAAATAATCAAAGCAAATAAGGGTCGCGTTAAGTAGATAAAAGTTGATATCTGTAGACAGTTTTTAAGTTTTTTCCTCTGAAGCTTAGATGACTTCGACTTTGAACGGGGAGCCCGGGATGTGTTCCTCACCCCACTTGACGACGATGGCATAGTCGCCCCTGTCACGGACCATGTAGTTGACTTGGTAGTTATTCTGGCCCGTGTGCTTGATGAACACTTCATCGCAAGGTCCTTTCGGGCCATACACTGCAGCGTACAGCATGTTGTTTCCTACAAATCAACAAAAATTATTGAAATCAATCGAAGGAATCATAATAAACGATTGGTTTACGCACCAGCCTCTCCAGCAGAGACTTGGAAAGTGTTTTGCTTGTTGAGGTATGCCTTTTTCAAGCCCATGCCTTTGCTGGTGACTCGGGAGGCGTCCGACTTGAACGACGGTAAAGCAGGGCCGTGAACGGTTTTGGCAGTCTTCTGCACCGTCTCAACCATCACGGACGATGACTCCTGAACCCCGCGGGAAGCCAAAGCCTCACCTTGATCGACGGAAAAGGTAAACTTGGCTTTATTGTCTCGATTAATGTAGAGGGGTTACCTGTGCACGGGACTTTGAACGGGGATCCTGCGATATGGAATCCGTTGTACTTGACGGCAACATAGTAGTCGCCGGGCACCAACGGTGTGTAGCGCACTTTGTAACCTTCTTCAACTTCCGAGCAATCCATGGAAACCTTGGAAGGACCGTCAATGGTCACGGCCAGTGTTCCAGTGCCTGCATTGCAAGTGTTGACGACAAAGTCAGTCTTCACGCCTATTTTAAAAGCAGTATTAATTATTTACTTACTATCATTAACTGATATATCGATCCATGTTACCTGTTTTGATCTCCTTGAGTCCGTTGCCGTGAGCGTGAACCGAGGCAGGATCTGCGTCGTCTTTACCGACCTTGAGCGGGAACGGGGATCCTGGAATGTGGACCCCGTTGAACTTGACGTGGATGTAGTGGACCCCCTTCTCACGTGGCAAGAAGCGGACCGAGTAAATGTCGCCGTCGATGGAAGAGATAAAACAGTCATCCTCAGCACCAGATGGCGATACCAACTAAACAATGATTAATAAATTATTAATTTACTGATACTTTAATAAAATTTTATATAAATAACGACTAAACCGTGAATATATTCAAAATTACCTTGGCATCAAGGTCTCCTTTGGCGTCGTTTTTGCGGACAATGAAAGCCTGCGGTTTGTTGATGGGGCATCCGGAGTCGGGGAATTGTCCCACCTCGATTTTGTGCGCGTCCCCTTGAGCCGGCGTGATGTAGACTCGGAAGGGCGAGTCCGGAATATGCTGGTCGTTGAATTTCACACCAACGCGATATTCGCCTGAAAGAGTTCATTTTTGACAATATCAGTACAATGTTTATGAATCAATACAAGAAAAAATGATTGTAGGAAAAAAACTTTTCACCAGGCTCGCTGACATTGTATACGACGTAGCAGGAGCCGTCCTTGCGGTCCTTGAAATCTATATGTGCCTTGCTGGGGCCTTCAACCGAGATGGAGAGGGACCCGGCTCCAGCCTCGCGGGTCCACACGTTGAACTCGCACGGCTGGCCCTGTTCGCCCCGCTCCAACCCAGGACCTCCGGCGTGAACTCGATGGGCTCCGGCGTCGCGCAGTGGACCCACGGTAAACTGGAACGGCGATCCTGTACAAGATTTCATATCATAGTATTATGAAGGAATGAATGAGTTAACTATAGTTTGGATGATGCTTTTATTTATTTAGTTGCTTGGAAGGTAGTTTACTAGAAGGGATCCGGATCAGAACCGAACTATGATGGAACAGAGAGCGCTTATAAATGTGAGAAGGTCTATGAGAGGTGTAGGTTACACAGGGACTTCAAGGGAAAAGGAATTAACAATAATTAAAGGCTATTATTTACATGGAATATAAAACACAGTTGTAAGACAGTTCGAGTCTTACAATATCGCGTAGAATAGTAACGACGGAATGGCTTAACTGAGGATGTTATATATGGAAATTTTTACCAGGGATGTGAACATCCTTGTACTTGACTGACACTGTATGAACCCCGAGTTCCTTGGGAACAAACGTCACTCCATAGGCTCCGTCTTCGGTTTCAGTGATCTCGGCATCCTCCACTACCCCGCTGGGCGATTTGACGAAGGCCGACAAGTCAAAGGCAGAAACGCCGGGGATCTTGAAAGCCAAGCGGCACTTGCTGCCCACCTCGGTGACAGGGACGGCGTCTCTCTGCCTCTTGATCCGTTCCGTCTGCGTGTTGGATCCTTCACCGGTGACCTTGATGGTGAACGGGGATCCCTCCACGTGGTGGTCGGCGAACTTCAGGTTCAAGATGTAATAGCCGGGCTCGGTGGGCCTATAGGAGATGTCCAGAGTTCCGTCCTCGTTGTCTTGGCATTTGATCTCAGCCTTGCTCGGACCCTCGATGGACAGAGACAAACCTCCGTACCCTATATTAAGTTTGAGATGTTAGTAAACAGTTTTACACATAATTTCATTTGCTAATACGACGAGAAACTACGAAATTTAAGAATGTGTATACCAGCTTTCTTGGTATCCACGTTGAAGGTGTTGTCAGTATGGGTTTTGCCTTCTCGCAAAGCTTTGCCGGTCACTTTGACTTTCTTCGAGTCACCCACTTCGCGGTCGGCTACTTTAATCTTAAACGGGGAGCCCGGGATGTGTTTCCCCATCCGCTTCACCGACACGTAATGGTCTCCCGATTCACGGGGAGTGAAGGAAATACCTGTAAGATCCAAACGTCAACTTACCCGGTAAATTAACGCTAACTTAACAATACCCAGGTTTCCATTGGGCATCTTCTTCAAGAAACAGGGTTCTTCCAGCCCACTGGGTGCCTGGATGGAAGCGTTGAGAGCGCGAATCTCCTCGTCGGAGACGCGACCAGGCAGCGGGACTTCGCTGTTGGATCCAACAGAAATCTGATTGCGCTTTCGTCCTTCGCCGGTGATTTTAGCCGTGTAAGGACTTCCCTTGATGTGTTTATCCGCGTACTTGACCGAGATTTTGTACTCGCCCGGAGCCAGCGGCAAGTACGACACAGAGACGGTTCCATCCTTGTTGTCGTGGCAACTGATTTCCGCTTTGCTAGGACCCTCCACAGCCACAGCCAAACCTCCTATTCATTTATCGATATACGATTTAGTTTTATGTAGATTGCTAGTGGTTCCAGCTTTGTTTACCCGATCCTGCGTTTTTGGTAGAAATGATGAAGTTGCAGGATTCTCCGCAGACTCCGTGAGTCAGACCGGGACCGTAGGCCGTCACGAAGCCACTGCTCACTGAATCAACGTAAAACTTGAAGGGAGAACCTAAGATATCAATACAGTTATTCCGTTTGTTCAACTTCTCCCAGAGTAAATCGATGATAACTTTATCCAGTTGGATTAAATGCAGTGTACCTTGGACGTGCTCCGTGTTGTACTTGACGTGAAGTTCGTGGAGACCTTCTTCACGAGGCTCGTACCGAATACTGACCGTTCCGTCACGGTTGTCCTGGATCATGGGTTTGTCGATCTTACCGCTCGGCATTTTCACTTCACCTAGTTCACATCAAATTAAATTTATTCATCAATATCATAAGCAATTAATAATTACAATAATAACAACCTCTTTCAAAATAATTGAGAAAAGATAATTATGGAATTTGGGAAAGTTTTACCGGTGACTTGTCCTCCAGTTGTGGGCAGTGGGATATTATGCAGTTCAACGGGCCGGTATTGCGAATCTACAGTGCGTTTCTTGGTCTCTTCACCTTGAGCCTGTAAAAGAAATCACACATTATCAATCACTATACCAAATCGATATGCTTAAACTAAACTAGGTTGTACAGAAACTTTATGCGAATTTTGGAGGTCCTTATTCAGTCGAGCTTCGACTAATACCTAAGTGAGGAGGTATACTAAACGTAATAGCAGAGGGTGCTGGATACAGCCGTCTAGATCAACTGACCGGAACACAGCGACTGACTCAAAGCAGAGTTCCTGAATCCTTTGTTCCAGAATAATTCTAGCACCTTTCCTGCTTTTTCGCAACGCAGAGCTAAACAACGCAAGCGCTACTGCTTCTCCGTTCACAAGGACACGGAAGTTTTCTCTTTCCTCGAATTCAGAAATGAATAAAAACACAAAAATTCCAATTTCACCTTTCACTACCGCACCATTCGTTCTCACTTTTTTTTTTGTCTGAGACAAAGTCCTACTGTTTTCTCAACTTGGAAGATTTTTTTTGCCAAGCTCTCTCTCTCTCTCTCTGTGGCTTATCGAGTCCTACAGGCGAGGGATGCGGCTTCCAGTAGAAGCAGCAAAGAGTATAATGGCCTCTTTAAACGTGAAAATACCAAAATAGTTGCTTTGCTCTTGTCACCAGGGTCATTTATATCGTCACTCCCCCTCCCCCCCCCCCCCAATGGAAATTTTTCTTTTCTTTTTCGTTGTTTTCGCTAAATTCGCTGTGTTTTACCCAAGCGAGTTCTAAATTTGCTCAGGCTCACCATTGCTCATTGCCATCCAGACATTCTTGACGCTTTCCTCTGAATTTGAATCCATAACACTCCAATCTCTAATCTGATTGCTACTGTATAGTCCATATCTTTTCAAGGCTTTGCCGATGGAAAGTTATCGTTAACTGGGTTTATAGATGTACCGTGAAAGTGTAGAAGCCATCAGGAACGGGCTGACCGCCGAATTTGATGCTCAACGTGTACTCCCCGGCATCTTTAACATTATAGAAAATGTTGAAGGTCCCGTCTCCGTTATCCTCGATATCGATATCCAAGTCACTGAAGTAAGAACACAGAATTCGTACATTCAATTCTGTTTCATTAAAAATTTATTTCAGTATACCTTCCGGAGGTGGATCTGATGCGGCAAGTGACAGCTCCGTAGCCGGCGTTTTTGGCATTGACTGTAATGCAGTATTCTTCTCCAGTAGTCAGCACTTGCTGGATTCCCTCCGTAATTTTGCATTTATCAGCCTAAACATCGAAATCCCGTTATTCAAACTGCTGAATCAACATAAATGAGTCGTAAGTGTATAGAACTGAGATTACTTTTCCAGTGGCATAGGCCTGGACGCTGAACGGGGCGTGGGGAACCTCTTTTCCGCCGTATTTGACGTTCACTTTGTAGAGTCCACAATCGTCGGGAACGTAAGAGGCTTTGAAGGTTCCATCGCCGTTGTCGGAGACCTTCACCTTACGGGGATATCCGTCAGGACCCTTAGTTTAAAAAAATAAAAAATAAAAAACGCAATTAAATATCCAAATTAAACGGGAACCAATGACAATAACGTGGAGGAAGTTCTTGGTTTGTGATAACCAGTAAACTTGCAGATAAAGTTTTTTAATATTATTAAGCGTTAAACGAATTTGAATACCAGAACTTGGACTTGGAGATCGCCATATCCAGCATCGGTGGTATCGATAACAAATTCCGCCGGGATGGAAGCCGGGATTCCCTTGCTGGAGACTCCGTTGCCGGTCACCTTGACGTTTTTGGGTTCCACGGTGGGGCGGACCTTCATTTCGAAGGGGCTCTTGGGGATATCCTTGCCTCCGTGGGTCACGCGCACTTTGCACGTCGAATTCTCCGGAGGCGGCATGTACGTGACGTCGTACGTCCCGTCTCCGTTATCGACAACTTCGGGCTTCTGAGGAACAGGGCCCTTCTCCGACCGAACCTCTACTGCAACCGGGGCCCTGTTTTTAAAAATATTCATTAATTTTTTCCCGTAAAATGTACTCAGATCGTTTTCTAGGGATCAAATAGGACTTGGGACTTACTTTCCGGATTTGGTAGCATCGATTTTGAATCGCTGGGGGACGTTGGCTCGACAGTTCTTCGGTTCCAAACCCGGGCCGTAAGCAGTTACGTTTCCGGAATCAACAGAACGATCCACTGCCACCTTTAGATAATAGGAAATATAAAAACTGAGTTATCTGTACAAAGCCCAAGCTAAGTGAGGATTCAATAGAAGGGTCGTATACTTTGAAAGGCGATCCGGGAATAGGTTGATCAGCAAATTTGATGCTGATGTCGTAGTCTCCGGCTTCGGAAGGAACGTATTCCACAGTGCAGGATCCGTCACGATTGTCCTTGCAGGTCATCTTGGCCTCGGAAGGTCCCTCAATGGCCAGTGAAAGGCCCCAGTTCCAGCACCTTTTGAAAAAATCCTCAATTAATCGTTTGATGAGCTATTAAAAGAGATTTCATGATTGATTAATTATCGATTAGTGTCGATTATATTGAGTAATTGATAGACTGATTTTGCAAACCTTTGGTTTCGATGGTGAAAAGATTGGGTTGATTAACGATGCCGTGTTCCAGACCAGGACCGAAAGCTCGTACTTTCTTAGGGTCGCATCCACGACGAACGTTTACAGAAAATGGTGATCCTGGAACCGGGATTCCATCGTAGAAAATGTCGATCGTGTGACGACCTACACAGGCAAAAGACAATTTTAATCATCAAGCCCATTTTTTAAACTTAAATTAATTTTAGGTTCACTTTACAGCTTTACTTGGGCAACCTGTAGTTTGAAACAATTGATAAAATTCTTACATACAAAAGTTAAACGCTGTACTGAATTTATAAATTAGTTCAATTCCGTGACACTTAAGTCTTATAACACATTAGTGGTTATATAATACAATTGATTGAACATGCCTTGGACGTCTTTTTGAACGGGTAAAGAAGGGAAATAGCTTTGTTGAAGGCAGTCAGCAGCTGCTGTGCTATTCTTAGCTTGCAATATAACAGAAGGTAGTCGAAGAGCTAAGGATGTCTAGGGAAAACAAGCAAAAGCCTTGATCCACATAGCCTTGATTAGATAAGGTTACCATTCGCTTCCCTGTAAATAACATTTCTACAAATCTGAAAATATTGAATACTCATCTACTAATTATTATAATAAATACTTTCATAAACTGGTTCTTGACGATCATTAGTAAACTCTACTTGCAACCGTTGACTGCAGAAACGCGGACGAGGTCAGATATTGTTATAATAGTATTTACCTTCTTCAAAGGGAGTATAGCTGATCCTGTACTGGCCGTCCAGGAGTGGGGTGATCAGAGAATCGGTCCTGTTTCCCGAAGGATTGGTAATGATGCAGGACACTTTTCCTTCGCCTTTCTTGGGTACGGCACGAGCGTCGACCGTGAACTCGGTCGGAGATTCCACGAAAACACCTTCGATTGTAAAAAAAAAGAAAAAAAAAGTTAAATTGAATGTATGCATAATGTGACAAGAGATCCGAACAGATACTTATCTAAGAGAAAACCATCAGAGGAATGGTAGCTAATAACTTAATAAACTTTAATAAGAGGTTATATGGTTAGTATGCCTTTTCAGCGCTAAAGTAATAAGGTAACAAAATAAATTTTTTTAAGAAGATAAACGCAGGAATCAGAAAGGTTTCATTGTTGAGGAATGTTGGAAACGTAAGATTAAAAAGGAATGATTTTGTGTTGGTTGAGGATTATGCAAATAAGGTAATGATGGAAAACGGGACAAAGTTTCTAGTTTCGCAAGTGTTGGGGTGGCGAGCAGCAAAAAGCGAGCGGGGTGTTACCATTGGGCTGAACCCCATTCCCGGAGACACGCACGGCCCGGAGATCAACCTCAGGATTGCGAATCAAAGCCGTGAATGGCGACCCGCTGATCGGTTGGTCATTGAAGGTTATGTTGATACTGTATTCTCCGCTCTGAACGGGTAAATAGGCAACAGAACAGGTCCCGTCTCCATTGTCTCTGCAATTGATAGCAGCTTCTGAGGGTCCCTCGACCGTCACGCCCAGCCCGCCTTGTCCAGCGCCTCGGGTATCGATCAAAAACTCTGCCGGATGACCGACGACTCCTCCAGACAGTCCGGGGCCGGAGGCGCGCACTTTCCCCGAGCTGCTCTGCGGAGTGCAGCGACAGCGATAAGGTTCTTGGCGGAGGGGCACTCCCCGAAGGCGATGTTGAGGAGGTACTCGCCGAGTTCGGTCGGTGTGAAATTGACCAAATATCCGCCGTTGATTGGAAGAATGTGAGCTTTGATTCTGTTGCCTGAGGGAGTGGTGATGGCCACGGCGATGTCTGCGGGGCCGGCGTCGTTGGTCATGATGCGGAATTGCTGCGGAGTGTTGAGTGGAGCCACTGCAGTTCGTTACAAATCGTACCCACGACCAAAGTGAAAAAGTTTTAGTTTTTAATAGAAGCCAGCACCAAGCCAGAATTTTGTTTTGATAAGCGACATGGATAGAGATTAACTTGTTAGTAACCGTTGAGGAAAATGAAAAATTAGGAATACGCACTTTGTTCCAGTCCCTCCACGCGGATCTTCGAGATATCGACATGCGGCTCCGCCTGGACGGTGATGGGCGACTGCGGGATTGGTTTCCCAGCATACTGCAGATTGATCTGGTATTTGCCCACCTGAGGCGGAGTGTAATCAGCCGAATAAGTTCCGTCCCCGTTATCGGTGACCATTACAGGGACCGGCTGGTTTTTGTCAGTGGTCATGGAAATCTTCAAATCACCTAATAAACACACAGTAATTAAAACTTGGATTTCTCGTTTTGCTGTATTGTTTGCATACCAGGCCCTGCTTCCGGGCGTCGATGTTGAAATGGGTCGGTGTTTGGGCTTTGACGCCCTTCTCGACTCCCGGACCAAAAACTTCTACTTTGCTGGAATCGGTCGGAGCGGCGACGTATACGCGGTACGGACTGCTTTTCGTAGCTACGCCGCCATAATTAACCTTAAATTGGTCACACAATGATTAATAAACAGTTTAATAATAAATAATTTAAGGATAGTTCAGTAATTTAAGACTTGCAAATCACCTGGACGGTGTGTTTAACCCCTTTCTGGGGAACATAGCTGCACTCGTAAACTCCTTTGGTCTTTTCCACGATCTTCACATCCACCAGATTGTATTTGGCATCCATGATTTTCACTTCTAAAGGAGCGTTTCCTCCTTTACGGGTGTCCACAGTGAAGTGAGTCGGCTGGTTCGACTGAACGCCGTGCTTCTCCAATCCCGGGCCGTAGCATTCCACCTAAATAAGTTCATGATTGTTCATTCAATTCAACATAAACGTGATTCAAGTCCCAATGTGTGATTTTTTTTCTTATGTTTTGTAACAGAGTGAAAGGTTACCTTATCGGGATAATAATCCGCTTTAGGAACGATCTGGGCCATGTAAGGTGATTTCGGAATATCCTCGTTATTGCAGAGGATATGCACAGCGTACTCTCCGGGAGCTGTTGGGTAGTAACGGACATCCGCAGAACCGTCACCGTTATCCTGGCATTCGATCCGAGCCTGAGACGGACCCTCAATACTAAATCCTGGGTGATAGACAACATACGATAACATCTGTCAATATGCCGAAAGCGTAGATTGCAGAAGTAGGAAATCTTACCCAGTGGACCAGTTTCTCCATTAGTCTCGACAGTGAAGAGTGCGGGGTAGCCCACGGTGCCTCCATCAAGTCCCGGGCCGTAAGCCACGATGTTCGATTCCTTGTAAGGTCCTACGTTGACTTCAAACGGAGACCGAGGAATCTCTTGTCCGCCATAAGAAATCATCACAACGTGGCGACCTTCTTTGCGCGGATTATAAACCGCTTCCGTCGTGGTGGCGTCGATCTTGCGCAGTTTCACCGGCTCACTGATTCCTCCTGGACCGATGATGCGGATATCGAGGGCGCCTTCTCCGGCTCCTTCAGTGAAGACGCGGAAATCCGCAGCATCCTTGACGCGGACGCCGGTGGGTTGCAATCCTCGGCCCGAAGCCCGCACTCGGCGAGCATCGCACACTAACAAATCAAATTTTTCTCAATCAGTCAACTTAATTACTTAATTAATAGATTATCACACGTAGATGTACAAAAGTAGCGAACCTGGAGCAACGCGAACACCAAAGGGACTGTTGGGGATGGGCTTCCCGGCAAAGAAAACGTTGACGGAATACAACCCAGTGGCCGGAGCCAAGTATTCGCATCTCCAGACATCAGGGCTCATCTGCCGCAATTTGGCCTGCACAGTGTTTCGGTTACCGGACGGATCCAGTATAATCACTTCGGGAACCCCACGTCCCGCATCTGCAAAAAAAACACAGATTGAATTATTGCGTAGGTTACCTCACATGCGTGTTAAGGTACCTTTGGTAAAGACATCGAAATACGTAGGCCGATTAACGATGACGCCGTCAGGCTGTAATCCGGGTCCAGAAGCCGTTACTTTAGAGGCATCTCCAGCAGTGCCTTCCACTTTGACGTTGAAGGGAGACTTGGGGATATCCCGTCCGTTGTATCGAACAGTCACTCGATGAGGTCCCTCGGTCTGCGGGGTGTACGAGCAGCTGTACGTCAGGTTGCGATCGTTGTTGAACTTGACTTCCACCTAAAAATGTTGATAAAAATATGAATGATAATCAAATGCAGAACAAACTAATACAACATTTACACTCAATTATAGTTTATAACATTTCACAGATAACTAAAATAGCTTACAGGAATGGATTCTCCGCGAGGATCTTCAACAACAACTTCTACGTTGCCTTTGCCAGCGGAGAAGGTTTCGACAGTGAAGTTGGCTGGCGCACCAACAACAGGTCCTGTGGGCTCGATACCTGGTCCGTAAGCTCTAACCCTGAAAATTGGATGGAAAAGTGTTAGTAAATTAGTTTCAGTACTAAACTGCTATATGGCCCCAAAGCATTAACACTGTTTTGCGATAGCAGCAGTAGTAGCTTATTGTCATGCTACAGCTTTTTTGTGTTTGTAAACTATTAGTGCGAACCACTCCCCGATCATGCGAACGATTCGGAGTCGCTTACCTTGGCGGGGCCTGGCTGTAAATTTAAAACAAAAAGAAAATACTTTTACTTGTGACCAGTATTCAACACGCTTAAACTGAATAAAACCACAAATTAATTCACAGTCCAGCAAATTCAAATAACAAAATATAAAAGCAATTGCATTTACCTATCGGAAGCAGCACCAGGACGGAGCGGGGCTCCCGGCTGCAGCTTAGCGTTGGGATACTGCGACAAATAAGTCATCATAGACAACTCATCCACGTTAGGATTGATCATTTCTTCCGGTTTCACCAACTAGAATCATCATACATTCCATTATTACTACTGCGTTATTATCATTTGTACTAATTATTGTGAAGAATGGCTAAATAGACAAACGTGTGCTAAGAATCGAGATTGTAATAGTTTACCTGCGGGATACGTAGCCAGTCATCGGCAAGCGTCATGGCCTCGGTGGCATTTTGCAGAGCGTCTTTGGGATCCCAGTGCACCCAGTCGGGACACAAACCTTTCGGCACAAGCAAAATCAATTAACTTATACATACACTTGAAATTACTTGAATTATTGACAGTTATCAGGCAAGTTTCTTTACCTGGTGCCACAGCGTCAACCAAAGCTCCGACGGCACGGCCATTGTTCCAGTCAGAAGTAAAGTTGGAAATGGGTAAGTGTGGGATCTTGCTCTGAATCCAGCCCATCAGCCTAAAAATCAAGTAATATCCACTGAGTAAATTCACAGTGCTTTGGTGGTTTTCACAGTTTGAAAATGGCGCCACACGACTAGTCACGTGACGATTGAAACCAACCAATAACATAATTTGCCCATCAGTACATGTGAACGCTATTCTGCAAGCTTCTCAGTGACGTTATAGATATGAAATCATAGTCTGGTGTTTCAATACCTTTGTTTGGGCGTGGGTACCTTGTCTCCTCGGTTGTGTTCATCATCGCCCTCCCACATGGGCATGGAGATGGAGTAATGGAGAATCAGAGTCCAAATGAGGCCGAGGATCAGTTTCAACTTGCAGTCGGTGATATCCGTAGAATCTAAAGTTTTAACGTTTGTGGATTAGAGCGCAAATGATTCTTGAGATCTTAAGGAAATACCAATGTTGACAATGCGGATTCCTTCGTCCTCCAGAAACTTGAGCGCCACGGAAACATTCTCCAGTTTCTGCGACCTATTTCAACACAACTCAAAATCTCCAGACAATATTCAGGATAAACTGAAATAGGTTTGCTACCTGAAAGTTGGTTTCTTGTTATGTTTGGGCAGTTTCTTGCCGGAGAGGACTTCAATGAGGGCGATAAGCAAAAGTCCATCGGAAAGGTCAGTTTCAAGGCTCTCGATGTATTTCTCGACGGTTTTCAGATGTTCGTTGGCCCAACGAGTGAAAGTGTTCTGCTGAATACGTTTCCACTGAGCGTCTTCGGCCAAATCGCGTTCAGCAGCAATCACTTCTTCCTCGTTAGCAGCAGCTTGACCATTCTCACCACCAGCAGCTGCTGCAGCTCCGGCAAACTTGTTACCCAATTCTTCGTTCACCTGATCCATGGTTCGTCTCTTGCTGTTTCAACATGTCCGAATAAATCAACTCACTTCGGCATAACACATTAAGATTAACAACATTAAAGTTAATTAACTAATTATGCTGGGCATAGAAAAATAACCCGTAAATTGAATAGAATGACAAAGGGGACCGAGTGTGAACTATTTCAGTGTATCCTGTCAGAGAGAAAACAGTTGGAGCCAAACGGGCGCACTGTTTATGTGAAGTGGCAGTTCAAAAGGCGACACAACGAGCCAAAAATATTCTTTTAGCACACTTCTGACTCGACCGACTTGTTCTACCCTTCCCCTGAAGACTCCTTCAGCCCGACCAGTCTACCCAGTATCACCGTTTGAATAGTCGTAACTTGCCAAAAGTTCAAATCGACTTACCTCCTTGATGAAGTTCCGATCCAAAGTTAAATATTCCGCTTGAAATAGTTAAGAGATATTCTTAAAGTACTGAAAGATGACAAAGAGTTCGTCAAGTAGCTGCAGAGGAAAACGAGCAGTACGAGGGGAGAGCTAGCTACGTAATGGTCTGTCATTGCTGCTGGAGGCTTCTCCTCTATATAGAACATAGTCAAGCAGCCCTCCCTCCTTCTAGCTGGTTCGCGGTTCACGCCTCGGCCCGCCCCGTCTTGCCTCCCTTGGCGCTGTGGCTTCTTCCTAAAATAGCCGGCGACGTCGTTTGGTGTTTTGGTCTGTGTGCAATCTGCCGAGAAATTCTTCACCGTCGTAATCTTTCCGTGGGGCGAACCCGGGCCTCATGCACGGCTCTTCGTCCTTGTCTCCCCGCAACACCAAATCCCAAGATCCCCTCAGTAGCTCCTACGGTGAGGACACGTGGGCGTATTTGTTTTCCCCATACTAATCAACACTATAATTCCATAACAAGCTTCTACGTCTTTAATGGTGTCTCCATAACGGTGTGGAACCGTGTTTTTTGAATGGATGAAAAGATGAATTGTGATAAACAAGGGAAGGGGGAAAGAGTTAGACAGTTTCCTATAGGCAGGTACAAGGTTTGCAATGAACAAGAGTAAGGAGAAGCCCTCCCACCCTTCGTGACTTTGGGTTGGAAAAGATGATTCAGCCAGCCTCTTCTTATGTTGGCTTATATGCTTTTGAAATTGAAACTTTTCACCATTCCTTTTAAGGTAATACACAACCGAGATTCCAAATACCTTTCCGCCAGGTTCAACACAGACCCCACGCTCATACCCAAACCGAGTTGTTATCACCACATTATCATCTATTACCGACGATTACTTGCATTATCCCTTAACTCGACTAACATTGGACCCTAATATTTTCTTTTTGATATCGTAGGAAGAAATGGCCATCAAATCAAGATACACATGACGTCACAGTGAATCTGACGACACGTGCCAAAAAGTGTTTGTTTATTTCCAAAACTCACAGTCGCCGTGGCCGCAAATATCACCCAAAGTCACCACTCTGGAATTTTCTTCAGCTTTTTACGTGCACCCGTAAAAACACAATTGCAAAAAAAAATTTAAAAAATTACTTGCTATTCAGTTCCCCTACAGAACAATGGTGAGATCTCGGTTAAAGATACACGCAGCCATCGAGAGAAAGTGTTACTTCATACGAATACATTTAAGCTCCGGCTAACCAATGCATTACCTTTTAAGGCCACGGACTCGACACGTATCTATTCGTCTGCAGGTATTATACAAACCACAAACTCTAGGCAGCATTTTATGTCTTGATCATTTTTACGACTGATCTATACGCAGAATAAAAGACACAGACCGCAAGGGGATATAACAACCTTGTACTTCTTGAAAGTTGTTTCTTATACTTTTATATGGTGACATTTGAATCTTAAGGGTTTTAAAGGGAGGGGAGTTAGTAAAAATACGAAAAAAAAATAACGAGCCAGTAGAGTTAACTCGGTAAATTTCCACCAGACTAGAAACTACTACTACCATTTGCAATTCCAATTTTTCACCTGTTTTTGTTCAAGACTCTGCGCCGACCACAACACATCAATTTTAGCAAAATCAAACAAACATAACCGAAAGAAGAAAAGTACGACAACTCACAGTCCCACCTTTGCACGGATTTATACACTCGTGGACGATATCATGGAGAAAGCAGCAAATTTCAGAGGGTTAAATCAAACAGAAAAGAAAAGCTCAAATTCTTCCAAGTAGTAGAAGTAGTAAAATAAGTAGACAGAAAATATCAAAATTTTTTTCCCTAGAAAATTGTGTGGTAACTGTGTTGAAGTAATGGGATTTTATCCTCATGGCTCGGCAGTAGCAGTGAGGCTGGAGAAGAATCGGTTGAAGGCGAGCACGAAAGAAATGGCCAGGACCATCAGAGGTAAAAAGCTTAGCGCCGTTACCTGCATCGTTTCAAACAGAACATCACTTTACCTTGACATCCATTAGACACCACGGATCACAATTTAAAAAAAAAATAAAGAAAAAAAGGTGAAAGTCTGCCGGAAAATGAAGCGAAAAACGTAAAGGCAGATAATCAACCCAAGAGGAATATTCGTGGCAAATGTGAAAAAAATGGCGTTTTTGTTTCAAATAATAAATAAGTGATTTCTTCGGTTATTCAGCCGGCCTGAAAGCGATGAGAACAGCCAAGACGATGACGGCGATCGGCAGCACGTAAGCCCAACGTCCAACCTGATAGGCCGACCGGCCAAAGAAGAGACAAACCCAAGGCACAAATCAACAGAAAGTTAAACGTAAATCATAAAATTATTTTAAAAAAAAACAACAAAAACAACAAAAGTTTCAACATAGATATCAGAAGCCTTGGAGCAAGAAGCTTCCAAAGGAAACAACGAAGAAATTAGAACAGAATCAGAACGAGGTGGTTTACCGTCTGTGCTTGTGAGGAGAGAAGACTGTAGCTCTCCTTGAGTTCGTCCAGCTGCTTCTGCAACTGCTGCTTGGCTTCATCGGCAGCGCTGCACTGCACTTTCAAATGCTCCACTTGTTGCCGCGCTTCCAGCAACTAATTCGACAATCACAACCAATGGGAGCAAACCACAATAATCGCATAACTTGTATTACCTCTGCAGTGCTTTCCGTAGAAAGATTTCCAGTCTCTTCACTGCTATAATTTGGTCTACTCAACAACGCTACGTCCTCCTCGTCTATGGACTCGCGTTTACTCGATTCTCCCCTATAATTCAAAATAAGTGAACTCTCAGTCAAATATAAGTTTCAGCGATTGCACTGAATATCAATGTATACCCTTCAGGTTGATGTGTAATCGTGTATAAGCGAGAATTCAACTCCTGGATGAGGGTTTCTTTCCGCAAGAGGGCCTCATGTGCCTCGAGGGCCCTGTCCTCCAATTGGTCTACTGTGCGTTGTGATTGGCTCAGCTCGCTTTCGGCTTCCTCGAGGCGTTGGCTGTAGACAGCAATTAATTGGTTCTTTTTTGTGCTATCCTCCTGAGCGTCAGTCAACTGCTGCTTCAACTCCTTGAAACAACGTCCAATCGAATTGACCGACTGCTCGGGATCGTCTTCTTCGTTCTGCGTGAAATAACTAAGTTTCAAAGCGGGTCCTTACGTCGACAATCGTAAGAAAAGCAAATACCGAGTCTTCTTGGTTCAAGTCTCCGAAGGAATCCCTTAAAACACGCAGCAGGTGCCGGAGTTGTGAAGCTGCGGCCCAGCCGTCGTGTGCTTCCAGCTGTGCCCTCTTCACTTCAGCCTCCAGATTGGCACACTTGAGTCGGCTCTCCTCCAGCAGCTCTAATCATTCAAACAACAACAACATTATTCTCATCTCATCTCCCAACTAATGTTTCAATGCAATTAAGCCAACGCAAAAGAGAAAGAGCAGCCAAGCAAGCGAAAGCTGATGTTAAAAAAAAAGAACCACTTTCCGCACACCTTGAAGAAGAACTACACAACATGCCATGTGCTGTTGATACAGGTAGCAATCCCAAAGACTTCGGGCTACAAAATGGTTCAAAGGGTTAACATACAAAAATTAGTAGTGGGGTTAATAAGACAGAATAAACCAAATCACCAAGGTGTAACAAAGGTTCAAAGAGCAAACTCCAAAACGTGCCCAAAAACTATTATTAGTTTAAAATTAGTTTAAAAAAAACTATCAACCAAGCGCGTGTGTTAATAATTTAAATGAACATAGTATCAGCATTTCAATAAATGGCACCTTGAAGCTGCTGAAGTTCCTCTTTAGCGCCCCCCTGGAATTCATGCGAATTTCGTTTCGTCTTCACCTGTGAACCCGCAAAAAATTCTACAGTCTCATTCAATACTTGTGCTTAGAATGCAAGTCAATTACCACTTGTGTCGATTTTTCCAGTTCCGTTTCTAATTGTACTATCTTTTCTTTCAGCAGTTCCACTTCTTCGTCCGTTTTGTCGGCCATCTTGTCCTCTTCCCCTTCTCTTTCATCGTTTTCTTCGGCTTCTCTCTCCTTCGTAGCTTCCATCCGGGCCCTTAGATTCGTCAGCTGCTGCTTGGTGAAATCTATTTCGGCCTGGTAGCTTTCGATCTGATCACATTTCAATACAAACATGTTAACTTACTATGATTACAGTTGAAAACAAGAAATTTACTTGTACTAAAAGCTGTGTTTCCCTAGTTCTGGCTGCTTCAATTTTTTCTTCGGCCTGTCGAATATCGTCAGCCATTTTCTGTTGAGCTTCCTCCGCTTCGGTCAATTTGCCACGGCAGCTGTTGATTTCCTCACTCTCTTTCTTCAATTGTTCTACCAATTCGTTGACTTGTTGACTTAATTTGTCATTCAGCTCTTTGACCGTGTCTCGCTCTTCTTCGGCACTGTTCAGGCACCTGCATTTGAATTACAGTTACTAACAATTAATCAAATAACTTACTAATATGAAAATAATATAACGAAATACCTTTCCACTTCATGAAGTTTCTTCAGGGCCTCCATTTTCTCGAAAAGCACTTTCCGCAGAGATTCTTTCGCAACGGCCTGATAGACGTTCTTCTCTTCGAGTAACTTCCTCACTTCTTCTCGAGATTTGTCTTCACTGAAATTCTACAACGCACAACACCATAACTGAAGACACAAAGTTTCTCAATAGAAAAAAGGCACAAACCTTTGAATAAGTCATCAGCTGACTTTCGAGCGTTTCGATTCTCGTCAATAGACGGTCCTCTTCAATCAGTGCATTCCAGCTGATCGAGGCTGCTTCTCGTGTCGACTGCACGATCCGCTGGAGCGTCCCGAGTTTAGTTTCGAGCACTTGTTCCCTTAAGAATGCCTCCTGCAAGGCAAAACTTTAGCTTTTATAGCTATAAGAAGTACAGCTTTGCTGATGTACCTGGATGCACTGGTTCAGCTGGTAGAGATCGTGTTGTCCGAGTGTTTCACAGTTTCCATTACCGATAACAGCAGTCGACATGCTACAAAGTTAACAGTTACCACGAATCTGGTTTGCTTACTGAAATGTAGAATACCTAGCTTTGGCCTCTTTCCCGTCAGGTAGGTATAGTTTTAATGTAGCGATAATACAACCGTGAGTGACTGGAACGAGAACAGAACGTGTTGGTTTAGAGTGAGCGTTGCTCGTAAACGGATATACCTTTACGTGTGTTCTCCATGACGTCCACTCCAAACTGTACAATGTCCCCCGAGCAGACTTCTCGCGGGGCCGACTCTTCCGAGCCTTTACTGAGTCTCTGATTATTGACAAACGTTCCATTGCTGCTTTTTGTATCTTGGAGGTAAAACTACACAGAAATTCAAGAATAAGGAAAACTTCCACATAAACGAATTTCATTTCAAACCTTTCCATCCTGGTACCAAATCAGTGCATGGTTGCGGGACAGTACTTTACAATCAAATATGGCATTTGTGGAGGTGGGGCGTGCTCTGGCCACAGACCTCCCGATCTTGACGGGATTATCGAGATACAATTCGCGCTCCTGGAAATTTAGTTTATTGCAACAGTTAGACATCTTTCATGCTGACGGACGAGTTACCTGAAAGGGGTGCGAGTTCGGCCTGCAGACGAGCACAGCCTTGGCGCAGGCTTTGCCCCCTGAGGTCGGCCCTTGATTTTCGAGGGCATTGGAGAGTGTCACGTCGTTGTCATCCAGTGCGGAGAGTGACATAGACCGGGATCGGTCAAACTCAATAACAACCATGAGTTTCCTTCACGTTTCTCCTCGAGTATCCTTCCTGTCGGGGAACACAAGCCTTTGGTATAATAATAAATCCATAAATCAGAGCTTAACGAAGTAATTTTATGCTGCAGCACAACTTTTAACCCAGCAGCAGGGCGGGTTTCCTATCCAAGAGGGACAGGAATTATGAGAAAAAAAATACTTGCCCGTGAGGAATAGTTTACACTTAAGGACTGCTTTTTGGCAGAAAGCTGAGAGAAAAGTAAATCTTTACCAGATTCGCAATAAAGTGATCCGAGTCGGGGCTCTTAAAGGTCGTTGGCGGTAAACAAAATATCTTCAGCAGCCATGTCCAAACACAGACAAGTGCAGAAAAATAAATCGTAATCGAACGCTTAGTAATCGATTTTAAACTTTACTCACAATTATTAAAAATAGTATCGAAATATCTTCTCCTTTAGGAAGAACTGTCAGATTCAGTTTTCTATGCGAGTTTTATTTTCACCGACATAATAAATGCAAACATTTTTAAATCGTAAACTTGGCGCCGGATTCAAATCAGTCTGGAAGGCATTACTTCAATATACTCTTGTGTCTAAGATAATTTCAATCTTCAATGTTTCTATTCATTAACTTCGTCCCAATATTTGATTTTCTATGAATGACGATCACTCCTGTTTCAATATTTGTAAAATAGATAAGAATTATCGTAAAGAATAATAGATTGAATCATATAAAAAACAGGGTAGCACCAAATATGGCCAATATGGAAAATCCATGGAAATTGTGTTGCGTTATGTTGTGCCTGTTTCAAAATTATTTTGCATAAAAACATCATTTATTTCTTCCACAGTGGTAACGTTTTATTACTCTGGAAAAACTTTAAAAAACGCAAACACGGAAGGTATGAAACGAGCGGGACTCGGGAACAGCAGGAATTACCAACACTTGAAGAACATACGCAGCAGTTTCAAAACACATTTTGGCTTTATTTACTGACGCTGCCATAACGCCTGTTCCAGTCTTCGTAAAGGGCCAAATCTTCATCGGAGACGCTGGCTTTCACTTGGTTCAGTGCTGCTACAAAGTCGTCGTAGCAGATTGGCCTCACCTGTAAATTCATCATACAGTTGTTCAGATTTTTTCATCCCTTCTAACGTTACAGTACCAATTGATCTACGTATATGACACTAAAATTAATCCCAGCTTTATAATTACCTGATCAGGCGAGATATGCTCTATTTGATCCATGGGTATGGCTCTGATCGGCCCAAGTGCGGCTTCCCTGCACAGGTTCGTCATATCAGCTCCAGAATAGCCGTCTGTTCTCGAGCAGATTTCGTTGATATCACTTTCGCTCAGACAATTGTGCTGGGACTCCATCAAGATCCTGATAATTTGCTTTCGAGCCTATTTGACAACAATTTCCAAATATTGAGTAATGATCAAGAAAACAATCGGCGAACCTCCATTTCGGGGAGTGGAATGTAAAGACGCTTGACCAGTCGCCGGCGTGCAGCTTCGTCCAATTCCTGTGGCCTGTTTGTCGCTCCGACCACTAATAAACGATCTTCCTGTGAAGTTGTAGCTCCATCCTAAAAATGTAGGTCAAACTCGTATAACAAAATGTTCCATATAGTTCTAAGGATAACTTGCCAGCTGAACGAGGAACTCAGTTTTGATTCTGCGGGAGCTTTCGTGTTCAGTGTCGGATCGCTGGGAGAGCAGCGAATCGATTTCATCAATAAATATCACGGACGGCTGATGGACCCTATTGCATTAGAAAAGTATTTTATAGAAAACCTAGTACACGATTACGATATGGACTGGTACCGAGCCACAGCAAAGAGAGCTCGAACCATCTTCTCTCCGTCTCCAACCCATTTCGACGTGAGGGATGAGGCACTAATACTGAAGAATGTTGAATGAGATTGCGAAGCAATACACTTTCCTAAGATTAAATATTGTCAGCAACACTTCATGACGTATACGATCATTGTGTAATACCAATTAAAGTTTTTCCCGTTCCCGGAGGCCCGAAGAGTAAAATTCCTCGTGGAGGTCCTCGAAGGCCCGTGAAGATATCCGGCCTGAGCATGGGCCAAACTACAATTTCCTGAAATCAATTTCAAACTTGAGTTGTAATACAGCAAATAATTTCAGTAAGGATACTTTAATAGTGGCTTTAGCGAATTCAAGACCAGCAATGTGATCCCACGTGGTGGGCGGCCCGTGATCCATGATTTCGTTCTCGATAAGTTCTACCATTTTGGGTTCAATATTTTTCAGTCTTGGATCTGCAAAACAAAGGTCGCAATGAGCTTTCCCTGTTTGCTCTATTACATTATAGAAAACAAACCCTGAAGTTCGTCTGCGGATTTCCCTGGTTGCTTTGGCCCATTTAGTTCGCAGGAATCTCCATTGCTTGTTTCTTTAATCGGAGGAACGAATGGGCTCTTGAGTCCTCTGCGAGTTCCTAGCGATTTGTTGCGGGACGGCATATTCCCAGCATACTGGGGACCCGATGAGGTGCAACTGTTGGGGTTATTATTCTTTTGCTGGTTTTCGATAATCTGCAATAGTACAGTTAAGTAATAAATGAGTATGATAAACTGACAAGAGGTCTAACCAGCTGATCTCTGGCTGTGCGGAAATGTCCCCCGTAAGTCGGGTTTTCTTTTGCTGACGATGCATCACCTCTTTGGTTCGTTACATGGTCTAGTGAAGTCGGAAAGGGTTTCCTTGCAGAATTTGTACCACCTGTAGTGGTCCGGCTGTTATTCACTTGATTTGCGAATTTTGGTACATCTCTATTTGACTGCGGCTTCACGCTATCGTAATCTCCCACACTCGCAGACTTCTTAAAGCCTGAAGCTAACCACTGATTAGGTTTTTAGGATTATTATTCATAATGTTAACTTTACTTGGTGCAACGGGTGCAGTTGACTTGTGCTGCAGAGTAACGTAAGCCTCATCCAGTTTTTTCCGCAACTTCTGCGTAGCCTCGTTTTTATTCTGAACGCAGCTCTGAAGTGACCGGAACCTGTCACTTGAAGCAAGACCAGAGATGGACCAACTTTTGCTTTCTATAAGACAAATTTTAAGTTTTAACAGAAACGTTAGACAGGATATCCGAGTATGACCATTTTTTGATGTTGACGTAAGAGCGAGAGCTCCAGCGGCATAGTTATTGAGCCCGCTGGTGGTATCCTTCTCGTCAACAATACTGGCATAAGAAACCAAGTGCTGATCCAGGACATAGAAGTTTGCACAGTCCCTACACAAAAGAAACCAAATATTACAACAAACCTCATGAAGTCTCTTCAAGCGTAACATAAACAACAGCATACCTATTAGTTTTCGATAAACACTCCACTTGAGCAGCAATTTTCCTTTTGCAATCGGCTTTTTCGGACGCAGACCGACTGTTTTCGTCGTCCGTAGCCAAGGTTTGGTAAAAGTGGAAAAATGTATCGTCTTCCATTTTGCATTTCCCGCGCAAACTTCATTTCCTTCGAGAGCAGACGAAAGTGGAAATACTTTTTAAATTTATTACAAGAGAATAATTATTTTTTTTAATTGCGGTATTTACGTCCGTTTGACTGCTTCATCAAATTAATAGTAAAATTAAAACCGATATTTAATTTCCATTATCAAGTTTGGCAACGCTGGCTGTGTCTTCTGCTTCAGTTTCCTTTGCCGTCTGCCATTTTCTTACGTGCGTTTCGTCCGGAGAAACTCTGCACCAACTTTTCAACTTTTTTCTCGTAAATCGCCAATAAATAATCCCGCACCTCAAAAATGACTTTCTGGCGCCAGGCTGGTCTTAAGTAAGTACCTAGTTCAATCCAAAATGTCATGAAAAACTGGCTCTGACGATATATGATTTACTTATTGTTTTACGTGTATTATGCCTAATTCGCCATTTTGTATTTTCTTCTTGTTAGCTACGTCCAATACTCTGCAATTGCCGCCAAGCTCGTCCGCCGAGCCCTGAAACCCAACCTTGTCGCCGAAGCTCTGAAGCGAGAAGATGCGCATGCCAGAGCGACACTGTGGAAGGCTGGCAAACCAGTTGCCCAGAGTAATATATTTATTTCACCAGAAAATTCTGTACAATAATTTAACAATTTCTTCTCTGTTTTTGCAGAGGCTTAGGAAGGGTCCGCGAGTGATCCTGGTGTAGTAAAACTGTGCATCAATTTATGAGAGGAATACACTTTGTTCATTATGTCCTAATCAGTCTTTGTTCACGTTAATGTTAAGTATTTGTACTAGCATTTTTCCCGTATTGTTAGAAGATCAGGAGAATCAAACAGACTGTACTGTCGTCTGCCTACATCCATGAAGGAGGATTGATTGTAGAGTGTTTTGTTAGCGAGGCTGAAGCGACTAAGAACTTCGTCGCACTGATTGGGGTTTAGACTAAGGAACTCGACAGAAATACGTAAGCGTAACACAGTTCTGTTTATTATGATAACACTTTGTGGCCGAGTTAGCACAACTACCGAATTCAAATAAACAGTTCGATGGAATGCCAGCCTAGCTGCTTGGAGTGGGAATGAGAAACGATGTACTACTAACATGGGACTGTTCTAATACCCCGCATACGAATGAAATGGCCGTAAAATGCTCAAGTAATTAAATGTTACTAGGCAAAGAAAATCGGTTAAGTAAACTAAGTTCCTTTTGAAAATTACGATCAAGTGTAAATGAGATTAAATGTTATTAATGATTGAATGATAATAAAACTAGTCCATGGCTATTGCAGTTTTGCAGACAGCTTTACTTGAATACCGCTGTTTCAGCAGGCAGAGGAATTATAACGACGAATGGTCGATCGTCCTTGATTAATAATATATTTAATAAAGATGATTACAGTATGCAAAATCGGTTAAGGTTCAAAGACGTTTACCGCAGACTGCGTTCACCTTCACCTTATCTTCTGCTATTGAAGCAACATGTGTGCGAACCAGGACGAATAAATATTGACTTATTTTCCCTCGATACCGTTATTCTATATTAACTGTATATTCACCTTCGTGAAAAATTAATCTTTAAATCCCAAAGACGTTTAGACAGCTCATCGTAAAAAAAACAAAAAACCGTCCATCAGTAACAAAGTTTGTAGTAAAAAAAAAAAAAGGTCGTAATCGTTGAACCGCAAACCCGCAAACCGCACGAGTTCCTCAGCTAGAAGCTAACCCGGAAATTAACTCATTTTGCGGGGAGATTATCTGTACTAGATCTCAGTTTAGATAATACGTAGAGACACTTGCTGTCGAGCGCTTATATAAACCTGGGTAAGTGGCCCATCCAGCGATAATTGAAGTTCAGCTGCTGTAGAGAAAACAAGATGAACAAAGTAGCAGTTTTTGTTCTTCTGAGTTGTCTCTTGGTCGTCCAGCAGATGAGCGACGCGGCTCCCGCCAAACCAACCAAAGCTCCGTCTCATGCAGGTCTGCATTTCTATTTGAACTCCAACCAGAAATGTTAATCTAGATTCTGTTTGGTCTGAATTTGCAGGAACAACTCTGCCGACGGTTGCAACAACCCAGCAAACTGTTTCAGCCATAGGATCAGCTCCACTGAACGGATGCCCATCGGGAACAAGATGGGACTCCGTAACCAAGACCTGCAAAACTGTTTTCGGCTGAACCGAATAAATCAATCCCCGAAAATGGAAGACTTTATTCCCAGTCCCTAAATTCATAAATAATCCTACGCTTACAAGTATTCACTCATGTATTTTTCCTTCTTCCCTTTCTTTTTTTCCCCTTTTTCTTCCCTCTATTTTAACACTGTCCTTTTAAATGGCATGTGGTGTACTCTCGTTTCAGTACGAAATAAAAAATCATCTGAATCTTCTGTTAAAATACAATGGCGCGTTTACTGTAATCTACACGCAGCAAAATGTATGTGAATGTTAAGGACTGTTCAGTGCATCTACTTTGGGTTTTGGATTTTCCCTTCGAGAGGACTTTGTTTTCCCTTTTCCCCCTTTCGTGCTGCACAACTTAGTTTCCCTTTTTTCCCTTTGTAAAATGTCTATTTTCCTCCCTATTTTCCGCTCTGCGTAAGAGCTCAAAAAAACTACTTCAGCCGTATACTGCTTAAATGTACATGTTCACACTTGAAATTTCCCTTTTCCCTTTATTTTCCCTTTTGAGACCCCATTTTCCCTTTTTCAAGGGAATTTCCCTGCAAAGTGGAAGCACTGGGATTGTGAAAGAGATATGTACGAGTTGTTTTCACATTTCCCGCTTGAGGGCATTGTAGTTTGTTTTCCGAACTGAGGTACGCAGTTGGAACGTCAACGTTGGTTGCAGATTGGCTTTACAACTTCGCGAACTGCTAGAAACAACGAATGAATTTCACGCCGCATCGTAACGAGCATGTAAATAAAGAAACGTGACGGCGTATTCAAACATTTTAGCCGCGTTGATACTGTTCCTTGGTAACGAAAATGATGACCATCGTGAAAAGAATTAAATACCTAACGCAGACCCAACAGAAGAAGTATATACTACTTTTCTAATTTAAAGGCCATTGAAGGCAAACATTACCTTTAATATCTCATGTTCAATTTGTGTTCCAGGCCTTCTGTGAGCATTACAGCCGCACGCCAACGGCAGAGAGTACAACCGCTCGTCATATGTCTCCTTGGTATTTGTGGATCTCTCTTAGTGCTGACGAGTCTGTTCCCCGTCTTCCTCAACTGTACTGGCAGTGATTTGCTTGAAATGCACAAATGTCCTGCATGCTATGGAATCACTATGTGCCCTGCCATTCTGGCCGGAGAAATCGTTCTCAAACCTTTCTATCAACTCCGAGTCGCCCAGGCTTTGAATGGAAGAAACGTTTATTTTGGGAATTACAACAAGAAAGAGGTTTGTTACCTAAGTTTACATTATCAGTATCATATTCAGTCTTATATGCTATGTGGAACAGATAGTGCTGAAAAAACTTGGCACGAATGCTGAACTGGAAGCTCTTGACGAACACATACTGGAAAGAGCAGGCCACAAAACCGAGAAGCTGCACGTGGCCATTCGTCTGGTAACGCAGAAGCATCTTCACATGGAGTTCACCGCAGACAGTGGGGGCGGGATCGGAGGTTCTACCGTCCACCATCTGCTGCATCCCAATGAAACCACGTCCTCCGAACTTGACGACGGAGAGGAGGTACGAGGCAGCAACCTGTTGACGTGCCCTTCGCAAC
Source organism: Eulimnadia texana (assembly GCA_002872375.1). Taxonomy (NCBI): domain Eukaryota; kingdom Metazoa; phylum Arthropoda; class Branchiopoda; order Diplostraca; family Limnadiidae; genus Eulimnadia; species Eulimnadia texana. Next base: position 19,740,286 of record NKDA01000001.1, read on the forward strand.
GCAAGCTGCTGTATGTTGAAGACAAAGTCTACGGGAATAACTGCGGGCAGAATCGACTGACAGTACTCCACAACATTATGACGATGCTTCTTATAAATACGGAACCACTCATTTTCCAGGTTTGAGACTCGTCAGTTCTCTAAGAAACTGGTCTAACGCTGTATTGGAATTACAGGCATTTCCCGCAGAAGAGGGCTGGCCGTTTCCCGCTTACGTTGGAGCATGCGGCCGTCTGGTCATCGAAGAGTATGCTGGGGACTCTCTGCGAGCTTTCACAGGCAGTGCGACGTTCGAACAACGAGCCAGGATGGGTTATCAGCTTTTAAAAACGGCAGATAAACTAACAGACGGGACAGCCGACTTCAGGATCTATGTTACAGATCTCAGTTTGGATAATGTAGCCGTAGCCAAGGATGGTTCGCCAAAGATTATTGATGGAGAGAACATAGTGGTTGCTGATCTTCAAAAAATCAGAAATGGTAAAATTAATGACCTTGAGAGATTCGCACTAACAAATGTTTCTATTATGCCCATGTCTTGATGATTTTTCTTTTTTTATGTAACGCTCAGACAAACCTCCCGGATACGAAGAATCTTACTCGAGCAAAAGTTTTGGTTGTCCCGAGTCAGACCCTGACTGCTTCAGTTACAGCGAGGAAAACCTTTGCAACCGCCTTGTTAACGACCACAACTATTTCGCATTTTGCCACGCTTTCTTCAACACCAAGGGTTACAACATTCTGGAAAATCCGCCGACAAAGTTCTCGAGTATCTACCCCGAGATGCCCGTTCTTCTGGACCAGTGCTTGAAGTCAGACAACCGAGTAGCTGCCGTTCGGAAGATCCAAGACATTCTAGCGGATTTCTTGAACTTGTGAAAACTTGCAAGATCTCTGAGATGTTGACCGTGTTTTCTCCACACTTCTCTGATTGTATCCTATTCACACTGGAAATGTGAAGTTCTTACTGTGATGCGAGCGAGAGGCTTATTACAAGATTTTGTACGTTCGTTGCAATTACTCTTTCAGTTTCCACCTTATAGACATTAAAAAAAGATATCTCAACATCTTAACTGCCTTGAACAAACTCGAAACTTATTTCAAATATTTAATTGCACGAGTACGAGTTGTCGAGAACCTAGTTTCATTTACATGTTACTGCTTCGGTCAGTCAGAGACCGTTCTTGCTTATCTTTAATAATTCGGTGTGTTATTTTGAAAACACGTTTGTGCGTAGGACGGAAGACATTCGTTTCAGGTACTGAATGTTATCAGTAGCGAAAGTCTGCACCAAAACGTAGGGGCGACCGGCGAAAGCCTGATGAGGAAGTTTTGTCCAAGCAGTGTTTGCACTTTGCAGGGAAATTCCATGAAAAAAGGGAAAAATTGGGGTCTGAAAAAGGAAAAGGAAGAGAAGGGGAAGAAGCGGAAATCTAGAAGTACATCCTGTATCATAGCACAGAGGGGGAAAAGGGCAAACAATGGAAAAGGGGAAAAAGGGGAAATTGAAAGTGGAAGAGCTGAGTGCAAGTTCGATGCAAGTTCAATGCAAGTTTGGTGCAAGTTGAGAGACGCCAGGGTCCTGTTTCTAACCCTTTGTGAAAGGAATGGATGTCCGGTCAGCCCCTGGTCTGAACGATTTATGAGACCGTTTGGAACAAGTCAGCCTGCAGTCAGCAGACAGTCAGCCTGCAGTCGGCACGTCGTCAAACAGGCGAAACGGCTATGTCTAGGCAACATGCACGAAAGGTAGTGTGGGTAAACTGTAAAATGCAAAACTAGGCTCAGTGCCGGACTTCCCTATGGGCCAGTATGGCGACGAGCCACAGGCCCGGACATGGAATAGGCCCGCTAAACAGCTAGACTTGACATGTTGATGAATTTGTTAAAGTATCTGGTAGACCCACTTCAGCTTTAAGCCACAGGCCCAGAAAGGCTCAGATCCGGCCCTGACTAGGCTTGCAAAATGAATGAACCAAATCGTCAACTTTACAGCTTCGTGAATACTTCAACCAATACTGCAACGTGAATCTTTCTTTCAGATGTCTCCTTGGATTACTGTGGGGTTTTTACAGTATTGGCAGTTTGACTACGACCCCCATTTGCATATAGTTCACAAAAGAAACATTCAGCAAGTTGCTTTCCAAATGCACCTTCTCATATTTTCAGTTTAGCAGTACAAATTAGAATCGTTTCCTAAAAAATGGAAGAACGAATAAGATAGCGAATCTTGTACCACCGTATGTATTTGTAAGTCCAAAGGCTGTATAAAATCTTGTTTTCCAATTGATTTCTTAAGACGCCATTTTAAATTTTAAAAAATCACTCAATTATTCTATAATTTTTATTTACATATCAGTATTAATACTAATTAGTAAATCGATAGCGAGGAAGTACATCTCGTGGTAACAAACGTTTTATCCACATGGAATAGTGAAACTAGAGGATAGCTGAAGGGACTAGAACTGAGGTACTTATCTCAAAATTTGACTGCAGCTTCCTTTGGAGTTACGAAAACTTTCTCAGCCTCTGGGACAAGCATGTACAGCAAGCAATGACAGTCAACCTGGGTAACGGGGTAGGAGTTTAAAGGGACACTCCGGACTTTTTCGAAAAAAAACATGTGTTATAGAACTTTTTACGCTGATTCCGAATATATATAGTGTCCCTATCTCAATTTTCTACCGTTTGGCCGCAAGAATTAATTAAAGTTTGAAAATGAACGTGGCAACGTCGGCTACGTGGGCACCGCTCTGATTGGTGGCCACTGCCCACGTGATCAAAACAGCCAATGGAAAGATGCTTGTGACGTAATCAAAATGCTAATCAAGTGACGGATCGAATTGGCAATATTACAAATTCGTGTGCTCGTATGCCGCAAGCATCTTTCCATTGGCTGTTTTGATCACGTGGGCAGTGGCCACCAATCAGAGCGGTGCCCACGTAGCCGACGTTGCCACGTTCATTTTCAAACTTTAATTAATTTTTGCGGCCAAACGGTAGAAAATTGAGATAGGGACACTATATATATTCGGAATCAGCGTAAAAAGTTCTATAACATATGTTTTTTTCCAAAAAGTCCGAAGTGTCCCTTTAACTTCCTTCCAGCTGGTCTCAAGGAACTCGCAAAGGCTGAAAAACAACTAACAGAAGCAAATAACAGTTACTCCAGTCACGTTTAAAGTGAAACGAGGTAGCAAAAATTAAGAACTGAAATTTCCGACGACTGCACATATAGAGAAGGCTTTGTTGTTGCTTGTCGTGCAGGAAGGGGTAAATCGCCGGAACAGCTTCTTTAGCTGGATCCTAGGAAGGAAGAATTAACACGTAGTGGATTGGTATCCTATTCTGAAGGGAATTATAAGTTTATGTTACGGTGTAATAGAGTTCTGCCTCTTAGAGAGCTGGAAGAGTTCTCTCTGTTGTATAACAAGAGATTCCTCTCCATTGCAGAACAAGACAGCTCTGTCTGTTGTGGAGCTCTGGAGCTCTTTTACTTTGTTTTACTCTTAAGAGTAGTTACAGTGATTGTGTATCTGAGTGTATGATGGGTTACAATGCGATAGGTTAGGGCGTGTCTGTTGGACGCGTCTGGAGGCGATCCTTCACGTAACGAACAGGACGAGGCGCCACCTTCGGCTGTGGCCCAGCCCATGTTTCTGTCTTGAAATCTCATGGAGTGCAGGCCCTGTTCTAATCCGCATTCATCGGTTCCAGTGGGATCTTCTAGTCTTCTTAACGACTCCTGGTTGATTACTAGGATCTTTCTCTTTTGATTTTGTTCTATACCATCTTCAGCGTCACCGTCAGTTGACTTGATACTCAATCTAGAAGGCAGAGTGAAAGGTGTGCTTGCTTCTGGGATTGATGTTTTATTCTCTCTCATAAAGTTTTCCATGTCTGAAGCTTTGAAATCGAGCACTCGGAGTAGCGAAGAACTGAACTGGATATCGACATTAGAGGCAAAAGACAAATCATTACTTTACAGTCTCTTTCTACTAATTCTTTAAGTGTGTCTGCTATTACCAGATTCATTACGTGAAGGACCGCCTCCGAAAGCGTCCAACAGACACGTTCTAACCTACCACATTGTAACCCATCACATACTCGGAACACTACTACTCTAACTACTACCAGAGTCTGCAACTTACCCGTACGTTTCTTGCTTCCACACGTCAGACAGTGACAAAAATACCGACAACTGAAAGTTTAAGTAATGTTAGCTTTCCCAGAGTTGTTTTTATTACTCGCTTATCTTCTTTCTTTTTCTCTAAAACGTGTACGATACAACAAAAGTATCGGGTCTTTTGTATTTTTGTTCAAACAAGGTATAGATATTAAAACCCCCACAAGACGGATGTTTGGGAAATGAGATTATCCGAACTCTGAGGTTTACACGCGTTCCGCAGTGCCATTTCCCAGCAGTGAAGAACCTGGCCGAGCGAGTAACGTGCCGGCAGGTACGAAATCCTGCAGCGGAGGCCCTCGATAACATCCCGCAGAAAGACGCTAGCCTCTATAAAAAAAAAAATTGTAGAACATAGGACTACGGTACTATTGTTCTGAGAGAATTTTACCAAAAAGTTTCTGTTCATGGGGGCAGATCGGAGCAGACTTTGGATAGTCGTGGGGGACGATCACCTGAAGAGCGGGAACTTTCGGCAGAAACTTGTCGTTCAGCTCGCAGACCAGCTGTAGCGACGAGACTCCCGACAACTGATGCGGGTTCAACGAGACCTTCAAAAATTATACGTTTTCTTAAAATTTGTCTTGTATTATTGGTAAACGCAATAGATACTCTGAACCGAGGGTCCAAGTTGGCGATTTCCCGTTCAAGCGTGTCCATCATTTCATCGTATTCCGTCATTTCGTCCTCAGAGTCGCAAACTGACGGAGGAGGTGAGATGTCGCAGCCCACCAATGTCTCCACCGCGGCGGAGAAGGTTCTTCGCAGAGTGTGGTTGATGAATGGTGACTTGGCCTACAAAGTTACAAACATAAATAACATACGAAGGATTTTGTACTTGGTTAGTGTTTTTGCACTACCTGATTGGCAATAGTTTCTAGTAACGGGTGCAACTGCGCTGTCGGTGGGGGAGGATCTTTCGAAGACGAACCGGGTACTGCCACTCCGAGACTCGGAACCGAGCTAACTGACGGCGGAGCCAAACTTCCCGTCTCGCTCTGAAAATTAATTTTGAAATTTACGTAAATACCACAATTACAGAGAATGAACTAAGTTTAAAAAATGATAAATCAAGTTTTCAGATAGTTAACAAATGTGAAATATTATAAAGGGTTTATTGATGTGTAAATGTAGAAATAGTAAATTCTTTTAGTTTGGCTTTTCTTCTAGTTTGCATCTTTCTACTGCGTCATATCCTTTTCCTAATTCAGAATTACAATTTAAGTGAACGTACTCGTTTGAAATCCATTTTCTCGAGGACAGCCTCGCACTTGAGGAGGGTGTCCATAGGCATTCTTCTGCTGGGATTGGACAGAATGTCCAACATGATCTTCATCTTGCTCTGCTTCTCCGAGTCCTCGTCCCCGTACCGGGCGATGAGCCGGGTGAGCGGCTCGATGAAACGGCTCAGCTGCCTCACTTTCTCCAGATACAGCTGATCCTCATTCATTACTAATACCATCAAAAAGTGAAAAAATAGTACATGCACAGCACAAAAAAAAAGATGAAATACCTTGCTGATTGGGCCCCATGGGTCCCATGGGACCTCCCACGCCTCCTTGGGGCTGCATGCCACCCATTCCAGCGCCCTGCGGAGTGTGCAGCATCCCACCACCACCGGGCGTAGCAACGTTGGTCATCGACGGGGACGGTGGGGGGAGAAGGTTACCCATCATCCCCTCTGCTGCTGCTGCGGGGGAACTGGAGTCCTACCTGCAGCTGAGGCCGGTGATGAAGCTATCTGCGGGTTACCTGGCGAAGGGACGAAAGCCGGAGACGGTGCACTAATTTGCCTTGTAGAATAAAATGAGTTTCTCAGTTAAATAATCATTTATTACTTATTTAAGTTTTTAAACGATCAAGGAATAAAAATGAGAATTACGACTGAACTGAAGATGCTACCATGGATGGCATGGACATCGGTGCTGGAGAAGGGGCGAACTGTTGTGGAGTTGAAGGGCCCTGAGCCTGCAGTCCTTCCATCTGCTAAAAAATAAAATCAACAACTTTTTATAAGTTTTGGTTATTTATTATATTAAGTACCGTATAAATCCTGTTTGAATAAAATGTACTAAACAAATTAAGTGTAGAATTCATCCAATTAAGATACGGCATTCTGAATACAGAGCTTTTTTGTGTTGCCAATTAATTTGTAAGTTAAAACTATTAATTATATCAATGAATCATTATGTAATTTCTAAGTATAGTAATAAATTGGATAAAATTTAAAATTCGTTCTTTTAAAATACAACGTTATGGATGTTTTATAGAGAACCTTTCTTTGTTGCTGCTGCTGCTGTTGTTGCTGCATCAAAAGCTGTTGATTCATCAACTGCTGTTGTTGCTGAGCTGACTGCTGAGGAGTAGGCTGCTGCTGCTGCTGTTGTTGTTGTTGTTGCTGAGCAGCCATTTTAGCAGCGGCTACAGCAGCAAAGCGTTGCCTTTGAGCTGCTAACAAACTCATGTTGGGCTGCTGACCTTGCTGCTGAGGCTGCTGCTGTTGCTGTGGCATGTTCTGGCCCATTCCAGGCATTCCTAAACACAAATTCAGAAATTATTATCTATTCAGCAGCTTTAACACCTTGTCTAAGAAATTTACCAGGTTGAGAAAGCTGATTAACGAGCACTGAATTCGGACCCGCTGGACCGGGGCCCTGTGCATTTCCCAGCTGCTGCATCAACGGGTTTCCCATGTTCATATTCTGCTGGTTAACTGCGAACTGATTCATCATCTGCTGCTGCGGCTGCTGCTGCATCCCCATGGGGTTCATCATCTGCTGTTGCGGCTGCTGGCCTTGCTGTTGGACCTGTTGTTGCTGCTGCTGGTCTCCTTGCATCATTGGTCGGACGTTCATCTGGTTCATCATCTGACCCTGTGGAGCTAAAAAGCAAACCATTTTTGCATATATAAAATTTTTTCCCAACCCACATAGAAATGACAGTGCCTTTTATAGTACTTTTTTGGTGACCTAGAACTGCTGGTCTAAGCCTTGTCTAAAACTTGGGACAGGTTAGGGAAATACAAACTACTGTCAAAAAGTACTGTAAAAGGAAACTGAGAAACTACAAAAAGGAACCGTAGTGGTGCCTTTTTACAGTGCTTTGTACGGTATAAAACACTATCGCTCGGACCCATTTTTATGCGGGAAAGCTCGACTTTGTGTGGTGAATTATTGGATGAAATGTGTTTATAGTATATGTATACCTCCTTGTTGTGGACCGCCAGGCTGGTTTCCAGCGGGAACTGCTCGTTTGTTCATTTCCCGAATATGAAGCAGCAACTTGGCCAAGTAGTGCAAGTAGTCATCCTAGCAGAAAACGTCAATGGTTAAAAGCGCTCGTTCCATTTTGTATACATGTTTCACAGTGTTTTTTAAAAAATATTAGGTTGAATTATATCTTACTTTGGTGTTGGCTCGCTGGAAAAAGTGTGCCTCCATTTCTGTGGCTGTTTTCGTTATTTGGCCTCCCGACTGGCGTATCGCTTCGTCTCTGTAATGAAATAGATACAATTAAGCTTCCAAAAACAAGAAGCATTATAAAATCAAAATTTTGTGTCGCTATTCCATTTATAGCAAGTTACAGAAATGGTATAATTACATTTTGGAGATGACAGTTTGACGAAAACTGGGAGTCCTCCACTCGTCCGCCATTTTTTGAGGATCAAACTATACTGTAATGGGCAACAAAATAAGGCAAGTTCAAATTTAGTTGAAAAGAATTTCCTAATTAACAAAGTTGTACGGAATTTGTAATTTTCAAACGAAAATTTTCGACTGGAAAATTTTTACGGCCTCTTGTTTACAGTTGCGTTTGTGTAGCGCCCTAGCGGACAAAGCAGGAACTGAAATCTCTCAAAGTAAATTATTTTCTTATTCTTGTTTCTTGTTTTTGTTCTACAGCTCTTCTTCCAAGGAATAGCAATAATAAAATGAGTAAAAAACCATGAAGAATGTTTAATACATCATCACACTTTCATTTAAACATAAAACATACAAAAGTAAGTCGAGTCGAGGTATCGTTCTGCTAATAGTCTGCAGCCGAGTTTGACAGATAATCTTTGCGTCCCACAGCAGAGGCCTGTTTGTTTTGCATGGCCTCCAGTCTGGGACACTGCGTGATTCTGTGACCGAGACCTCCGCAAAACCCGCAGCCTTTGTCCTCTCCCAGGTCCAGGTACATTTCAGTTTCCGACTGCAAAGTGGCCAAGAATGGGGGAACGTTCTGGCCCGATTCAATGAGGAGATGCTTCAGATCCAGAAGTACGGACTGGTCGTTTGACTTGTTGATGAAAGTCGTGGCCAGTCCCTTGTTGGTCGAGCGGCCCGTACGACCAATACGGTGGACGTAGTTCTCGATATCGTCAGGCATGTCGTAGTTGATGACGTGCTGGATAGCAGGAAAATCCAAACCTTTTGAGGCAACGTCAGTAGCGACAAGCACGTCTTTCACACCCTTACGAAAGGCGTCTACAGCCCGCGATCTTTCCTCCTGGTCTTTGCCGCCGTGAATGGCAACTGCTTCAACGCCTTTCAGAAGTAGATACTCGTGAATCGCATCGACGTCTTGTTTCTTCTCCGCGAAAATCAGAACAGGAGGTTGCGTCTTCTGAATACACTCCAGTAAATGAACAATCTTGGCTTCCTGCTTGACATACTCAACGTCCTGAATAACGTTCATGTTGGCAGACCCTGCTCTGCCGACATTGATTGTGATAGGTTTAACGAGAGCGGATCGAGCAAAATTCTGAATCTTCTTCGGCATGGTAGCGGAGAAGAGCAGAGTTTGCCTCTGACCTCTGAAATAAGAGAAAATCGTACGGATATCTTCTTCGAAACCCATGTCAATCATTCTGTCGGCTTCGTCCATGACCAGATAGCGGCAAATGTTCAGTCGGACCATCTTCTTGTCGAGCATGTCCATCAGACGTCCGGGAGTTGCAACTAAAATGTGAACTCCTCTCCGAATCGTTTCTAAAGACTGAGTAACGGGGACTCCTCCGATGGCCAGACACGAACGAATGGGAGGAAGCCCCGTCTTCACTAAGGCATCACTGAAAAATTCAACATTTTCGTGAATCTGTTTGGCCAGTTCTCGGGAAGGGCAGACGACAAGTCCGTAAGGTCCTTCGTTAGGGATAAACGGGAGCTTCAGCTCTTGCTCTAGACAAAAAACGATAAGAGGCAAGACAAAAACAAGTGTTTTACCACAGCCAGTGTAGGCGATTCCGATCATGTCTCTTCCCGAAAGGACCGCCGGAAGGCCCTGTATCTGAATGGGTGACGGTTTCTGAATGCCCCTCTGTTTCAAACCTTGCAAAATACCTTTAGGAAACTTCATAGCTTCAAACGAAGGGATCGGTGGCGGGACTTTGTCGCCCTCCACACTGATACAAAACTTTTCTCTCAATTTTTCCCACTTTTCCGCGGGCATTTCTAAAATTACTCGAGGCGGCTTCCAGCTGGTTTGAATGGGGTCTTCGTACTGAATACCTTTGGCTAACTCGGAGGCAGCCATCAAAGCTTTCTTTTCCGCGATCGTTTCTAAGATTTTTTCTTCTTCACGAAGCTGTTTCTCCAGAGCGCTTTCTTTCTTGGCCTGGGCGACTTTCTTCAGCTCGGTGTGCTGGCTCAGCAAACTGATGTGATGTTTCCGAGCCGCGGCCTGGAGGTCCTCTTCTTCGTTTTCGCCGTCCAGCTCGTTTTCGCTGGACGATTTCTGTTTCTGGTCTTCGATTTTGACCTGCGCAACTCTTCCGAGTTTTGCCAGTTTCTGCTTTTTTCTCTCCTTAACTGGGATATAAGGAACATAGTCATCTTCCGAATCGCTGGACTGCTGCTTTCCTTCAACGTACCGCTTTCGCGAAACAGAGGGAACTTGTGAAGTTTTCGTTTCCACCCCGGAACTGGTGGCAGCTTCGTCAGACTCCATTTACAGTTTACCTTCTAATTTAAAGATAATATTAGAAATATTTTTGGAGATATTTTTGAAGTAATGACAGGCGAAGTCTTTCTTTGACAAGGATTTCGTAAATAGAACGTATGAAGCCTAAGCAGAGTGTTTCCACATCAGTTTTTCTAGTTTCCGCCAGGGGGGACAGACTTCCCCTATTTTCCCCTATCAAACTTTTTCTGTTGGCTTTCCCCCATTTTGCCGCATTCTTCCTTCCTATTTCCCCAATTTTTTACTCATTTTTCCCGTTTTCCCCATTTCTCCTCTCCGAGGTCAATTTTCCCAAATGGGGGAATTTCCCCCATTTGTGGAAACACCGGCTAAACAGCAACCGTTGGAATTGTATAGATTGCGCAATTAAATATTATCAAATTATTGATTTTTTAATCAAACTATTTTTATAAGTTCCTTTTAAATGTAATTATTGCTTGTGAAATATAATTATCAAATGCAAAGCAGTGCTTAATTTCAAATTATTCAGTTTAAACTTGGAGTTGATTCGTGGACTTGACACTTAATAATTAGCACACAAATAATTAATACAAAACTATCAGTGCGTAAGCATGTAATATGATAAAGTGATTTGTTAATAAATATATTTACTAGTTTTACTAAAATATATTTATGGAATACAGGTAATATTGTTTTATGCATTATAATGATAGATGTAAGAAGCAGTGCTTCCACTTCCTAGGGAAATGTCCTGGAAAAAGGGAAAACTGGGTCTGAAAAGGGAAAAATAGGGGAAAAAGGAAAAGGTAAATAAGGAGCCGTTGCTTTATATTTCACCACCGAAGTGAGTTCAGTAGTAGAGGTTTATATCCAAAGTACGCAGGGGAAAAAAGGGGAAGTTGATGTCTTCAAGCTAAGGGGGAAATAGGAAAAGGAGAGTCCTCTATAAGGGAAAAGGGAAACTTTGAGTGGAAACGCTGATAAAAAGTAGTATTGTAGACGGTGAAAAAATAAGTGAAGCTCAAGTCTTTTCAAAGAGTAATTTATTTTTACAAGGAAACCTAGTCAAATAGAATCAAGTTAAATAAAATTGAAAAACAGTTGGTTTACACGTAGAAATGAAAGGGTAATACGTAAAAAATTGTTTTTTCGGGACTTGTCGGGGAATCTGGGGTTTTGCGTTTGTCCGAGGAAGAGCCGGACAAGCAACAAGCAAGTCTCAAAACATAAAAAGCCATAAAATTGAATTCATTAGACATAGCATTACAAATATCCAGTTTGAAACAATTAGTTGGCGGGGTTACAGAGAAAATTTTGACAGAACAAGTCGCAAACTCTGCGAAAAAAAGACTCGAGTCCCTGAACGTGGTCTCTGGCATTTCGTTCTTTAGAAAAAAAATTATTAAAATGTAATTCTCAGGGTTTTAAATTATTTCAAAACTTCTTCGGAATGAATTTCATGGCGGTCGTGGGGGAGGAAGAGTTGGCAAAAAAATTCAGCGAGACGTATATTTCCAAACCCCACTACGGCCCAGTGCATTGCCTTGACACTGGGCCAGAGTGGGGTCTGAAATAATGCCAGCGTCACACAGCAAATTTGTGGAAGAATTGAATGCTGTTTGGTTACTCCCGCCCGTTGTCGAACATATATCTTTTACAAGGAATACTTTTCCTAGGCTTCCGTTTCTCCTTTGAGTCTTAAGCGGGCAAAATCTTCAAAAATAATGTCGTCGTCCTGATCGGGGAGTGACGTACCGTCTCTGTTGTCCCGAACAAAATAAAAAATGTGAATTTTAGTTTAAATATTCAAAGTTGAAGACTTACGTATCCAGCTGAATCAAGTTAGTGTCCACGGGAACGTTGGCTTCCTCGAGTCGGGGACTCAGCACCGAGGGCGAGGGACGACTAGGCGGCGGGGTCTCTTCCCGGGGTTTTGGGTGCATTAGAATGAATGGCAGCTCGGCCACTAAATCTCTGAACGACCGAAAAAAATCATAATTTCGCTTTTTAACTCAAATTAAGTTAAGATGTATGAATTGTTGTACCCTCCAAGGGCTCCCAGACAGAGCTTGACTTTCAGTTTGTACTGGACGATGATACCTAGGTTTTCTTTCTGTACAGGCTCCATCAGTCTGTGAAGCAAAGATTAAATTATTTTATATCTGACAATAATTGAGTGTTGAATTACAGAAAATTTGAATAATACTTGTTAATTAGTTAAAATTTAAATCATGCTAATTAGCAGTGGTTGATGAAAGTCTTATAACAACTAGTTGATAATTAACAAATGAAAATAATTAGTTGGGTAACGATAGTGAAGAAGTAGCTCATAGGAATAATTCATTCATTAATTGTAATATTCATAAAAATTTAGCATTAATCAGATTTTGATTAATAATTTATAATAATTAGTTCAATGTTGGGTTGATTTAATAACTGTAGCAATTAAATGTGAAAATAAATAGTGTAATTGATTACTTAGTAAGTTGGTAAATGAGTTAGCGAATACTGCTACTACTACTTCTATTACTAGCACCACTAGTACTCCTATTACTACCACCACTACTACTTCTATTACTACTACTATTACTACTACTACTGCTGCTACTACTACTACTACTACTAATCATAATACTAATAAAAACACAAATTAGATACTAATTTAATAGTTAGTAAACGAGTTAGTGAAAAATAATAGTGAGAGTGTCACTAACATAGTGGATGAAGCGAGATTAGTGTCTTCGTGCTTGAGTTGTCCATCAAGGGCCAGTCCCCGTTTGTCCTTATTATTGGCCAATAAGGGCGTCATGTAATACACTTTGGAGAGCGTGAATCCCGGACCAATGGGGAAACCGTCCCTAGGAAAAACACCAATCGAAAATAAGTTCATTAGTTTGTCTCAATTAATGGGACTTGGTATCATTTATCAAGTAAGAATGGGCCAGTGGTGGGGTAGTTTGGGACACACTTACTCGCTCTCCATTTCTGCGACGGTGCACTTGTACTGAGCCGTGGAGAAAAGGCAAATATCGGCAAACTGGCGAACTGGAAAATTTCATTCATAAGACGATTAGTCAGCTTATGGTCCGCGTAATTCAGACGCAAGCTGTGCGAACTGTAATCGCGCCCCAACTCGGAATATTCAATAATAATTTTCGTATTAATAATAATAAACTTAGACTACAACTTATTCTCCGAGCCCATATATTATATTGTAATAACTTTTAATACGTTACTCACCTGACAGTTTAATCTTTTTGACGGTCTTGTTCGAGTTATTCTGAATGTGCACGTTGACGGCAATGGTTTCTCCGTGGTAGTAGAGCTCCTTGTCCAGGGTGGCCTCCAGGTGGAGCTTATTAGGGCTCATCATGAACTCCTTGCTGACTTCGACCGACGGCTGCTCGCCTTGCTTGCTGGGGGCGTACATGATCTTGCGGATGGCCAGCCGCACCGAGTTCCGCTTGTGCGGTTTGTCCTCAGGCGTCTCGCCCACGAAGCATTTGAGCTCGTAGTCCACCCCGCACGGCTTGCCCGTGTCCCCCGGTGCCGGCTGCAGGGTCACGGACGCCGGGCAATGAGGCGGGAGCTCGAAGAAGAACGGGTAAGAGTTGCTACCCAGCTTCTTGATCAGCCGCTCCTATCCAACACATCAGATAAAATTAACGAATTATCAATTGATTATTAATACGTTTTCGACGTTAATCGATATTTATAGACAATTTTCCACGCAATCGATTTAGTGGGATTTAAATAATTGATTTTTAAAAAAGACTTTTTAAGTTCTGTTTTAAATGAGGCATGACGAGAAGTGGTTCAAAACTGAAGGATCCCACGGCGAGAGCGGCAGTTAATCGATAGCCCAGGTCTGTCTACCTTGGAAACCAATCAGGAAAGGAGTTACAAGCCCACCCCACCCTCCAAACCCCCCCCTCTCCCACCAATCACAGACTTTAAAAGACGCAGGATAACCAAACACAACATTATTGCAGGTCATTAATGAACTAAGATACCCTGAAATGGCAAAAATCAATTTAATATTAATATTTTGCTTTCGATTACGTTGAGACGTATGGGGTTATTGTGACGGAAACATGTTTCAGGGTCTCCATGAGAACAGAGTGGATAATACCTGGGTTGTTACCAGGGTAACCGGGTATCACCGGGGATTTTCATCTGTCTACAAGAGGGAGAAAAAACTTTTTTCCTTCATAAAATATTATCTCAACTCTTAGCGCCTTTCTGAATATCAATAAAAATCCTGCAGGATTTTTTTTTAAAGGGATACAAGAAATCGGTTGAGGAACCTGCAAGCGGGTGAGGGGCCTCTGCGGCTTGGCAACGGCCGAGGCTTCAGGTGGGAAGATCTGCGAGGAAGCCAAGTAGAGATCCTTGCGGAATGTCAGTCCCAAAACGTCCAGGTCCTCCCTGCCGTAGCGGAAAGCGGCCAGCACGTGGCCGTACACCTTGCGATCCTTCAGGTAGTCAGGATCGATCAACACAACCCCGTCTAATTAGAAAAGATGTATCCAATATGCTATACTAATTAGATAATTCATTTTATTTTAGTTGCTTCTTACTGAATAACATATTTGCAAGTCTTTAGAAAGCTGAAAATAGTTATTTTTCTTGAAAACGGAGTTTACCTATAGGATCAACATGGGAGATGTGATCGACAAAGTCTCGCTTCCCGAGGTAAACTGTAATCTAAACAATAACAACAAAATAAACATTGAAAATTCTATTTATAACTTATTATTTATCATAATTTCTGACAAATTTACCTTCCCATTAGGCGAGCTCTTTTTAAAAACCCTAAAAAAGTAACAAAATTCATATTAAAGTTAATTAATTAAATAAGATAATGTAATACCTGGTGCCCTGGCGTTTACTGGTGTCGTCCATAGTTGCTTTTACCGGCTAGAGAAACGAATAAAAAAAACCTGGGAGGGAAAAAATTCGCAAAAGAAGTGAAATTAAAGTCTGTTGATGTGTTTCATTGGCTAATGAAAGTCGATAAAGAGCGGCACGGAAGCTAGAGCACGAAATTCACCCAAAGTGGATCGCCTCTTGACTGTGTGCTTTACGACCAATCTCGGCTTTCATATGCTCCGGGCCCAGAGCAAACGGCGGGAGGCGGGGGGTTGCTCGACAACAGCTGACAGAACCCCCTGATAACACGATGATAACAGGAAGCAAGCTTTTTAGGGAGAAGTCCCGGACCTCTGGTTGATGTAACTGGAGCTCTGCAAGCGACTGCGCAGTTCTGCCGAAAATAAATGACAAAAAATATTATCAAATAGATAAAGCAAAGCGAGGGAAAAAAAATGAAATAAAAAAACTGACATTTAACAGCGTAAGGGAAATGGGCTGAGATAAAAGGGAGGCCTTGTTCCCGATTCCTTCGTCTCGAGATAATTAATTCGGCCCGACCCGAAAAGTTCGTCACGGCTCGAGAAATATTTCATTAAATTCTATAAGTTCTGTCGGGGGAAGAGCAGACTGAAGTGGAGAGACTAAAAGGACCACCAATTCCCATTAGACTGCCAGCTACATGGGACCGGATCAATAAAATTACTAAACACAACCGGAACTGAACTGTCGAAATCCCAAAAATTTTTCCGTCGAGCGTTTTTTTAATCAGAATCCGTTGGGAACGATCAGACGAAGAGTCGCACTGTGACAAAACCTGACTCCGCATAAACAGAAACATTGCCTGCACGGAATGAAATTTTCTTATTCTGAATTACTTAAACCGAACTGCGACAAACGTCTGACAAAAAACGACAAATCTTGTGTTTTGTTTCAGATATCGCTCGTTTCAAACTAACGTTTTTCGAAGATCTCGAACGATACCTGCGAACACGGAAAAGAGCGAATATCTGGAGATAACAAAGGAATTGTCGGTTGTGAAGGAATTAGTTGCGATAAACGCAGGATTTAAACAAGAAGTTGGGAAACAATTACCGCCTGTTATTGACGCAATTCACGCGAAGTCCGTAGCTTGTTGTCGGGTCTGAAAAATCTTTGGGATTATTTTAAAGCTCTGCACGCACGGACCACATCAGAATGGCAGTCAAACCTGTCCGGAGTCTCTTGTTTCACTATGGAAGTATAAGTTTTTAGAAGAAAACAACACGCCCGATTCCTGTCAGCGCAGAGAGAGAGGGACCAACTCTACAGGATCGAAACCCTCAAAACCACTAATACAGCAGTGATGAATTGCCAGCGTTGCCGTCGAGTCTAATTGAAAGCACCGCCATCTAGCGGTAAAAGTAAGAACTATTTTCTACTTTTGAAATGTTCCATCCTCATAAAATTGAAAGAAACTCATTTCCATACAAGATAACTTGTATGATAGAATTTTAGCCGCACAAGAGTTGCGCTAAGTTAAATCTTAGTGAAATGAATTCAACGAAACTTTCGAGTGACTTTGAAAAGAAAAATTGAATAGACATGATGTCTCAGTATCAAAGTGCTTAATATTCTTGAAGCCTTTTCTCTGGAGGAAAAAGTATTTTGAAAGTAACGAAATTTCCTTGGCAAAAAAAACGGTTGAGAATGCCTCTTTGAAGCTTTCGAAACTTTTTTCCCCTCTTTTTTTTTTGGTCCCCCGATACGGGAGAAAACGTAAACATCTTATGGCCATCGATCCATGGTCATTATTCAGTGCACTCTTTTACCTTGACGGTAAGGACGCAATAAAAAGATTTTATGGCCTGCATGTATTTATGGATTTTATGCAGAATCAGGTCCTTCGATAACTTTCACGAATCCATAACATCACAGCAAAAACCAAAATTTATAATCTGCAGTCTGAATGAATCATATATTTAGAGTGCCTTCATATAATATGTTCATATCATCATGGCGTCGGAAACAATAAACGTTTTGTCGGGTGGTATGGCTACCGACGTATCAAACAACACGTTGCGAGCGGCCGATTGCCGGACTAGGTGTTGCTCACTTGATGAACCCAACTGTGAAGGTTTGCCATAGTTTCGTAATGTCTGGCTTCCAGTGGATGTATAGAAGATAGTCGGATCCGGCGGATGTCCGTTTGGCCTCATTTCGTAACTAGACCCTTGTTGATTTGCATTACGGAAGGAAGAGAGAAGAAAATTAGTTGGAAAAGTAACGCCACCTAGGAACACTAACTACAACTACTTTATACCAGAGATACTCGAATCGAGTAACTTACTAGCGCAGTCTCTGGTGCTAAAGTCCGGGACGCCGTCTTCAGCGAGGATAGCACGTTTGTGTCGCTGGTCTCTCCAGTAGTAAATCCCGGCGAATGCTAGAACGTTAACGATGAGTAGCGAACACCCTACCACGATGGTGACGCTGAGTGCTGTGGAGTAAGTCTCGTGCTCCCTGACACTGGCCGGGGTCGATGAGTTGGAAGATCTCGAGAGCGCGGTTGCGGGAGTAGCGCACGAAGTTTCCTCGAGGGGTTTGTTCCCGCGATCCTCAGCTAAACGGCCGTGCCCTTCAAGGATGTTCTGCTGGCCCGATCGGTGGAGTTCGGGTATCAGTTGAAGCCAGATCGATAGCCGATGCCATCGGAAGTTGTGTCCCAGCTTCGGCTGCAAACCTGTGGGGAATCGAACGACACTTAGTTGCAGCTGTTGAACCAAAGAGACTGTCTATTAGAACGACATATAGATACAAAGAAGAAGTTTTCGCTCTTCATTACTAGAAAAAGGGTCACAGAAAGCAACACAGTGGTGATAAATAATCTGGCGTACCCATCTGAAGAAAGTTTCTGCCGGACTTTTGGTAAGTTTGCCAAACAAGTCCTTTGAAGTAATTTCTCTCTCGAGAAATGAGAAAAGTTTCGCTCAGAGAACCTTCGTTGGGATTACTGTTGCCCCCAGAAAAAAGAGATTCATTTTCTCATCACTTAGTCGAACTTCAAACTGTGATTTGGACAAAATTATTACCCGCTTTTGGCGAAATTGGTAAAAAGATTCATCATAGCCTCGCAAAGAATAACATCTTGCTTGGAATACATGTATTCTCCATCGTGGTGCTTGGTATTCTGCAGAGGAGATCCCAGCAGCAGAGATAGTTCAAAGTCCCATTCTCCGGCCATTTGCTATACCGAAACAAAAAATATTCCGGAATATAAAGCTTGCATAATGGGAAAAAAATTCAATTTTCCTAAACAATTGGGGGGCATAAGCGATAAGTATCAGCCAAAATGGTTTCTTTCGTGGGGGCAATACACGTACTTGGACTAGACTAGGATCCATCACGTAGAAATAGCCTCTGTTCCCCGCAGCGTGTTTGTGGATCTGGGAATCGGCCATAGCGACAGCGGGTGCCACGAACAATCCATCGCTGAGAGCTTCTTGGACTGATAAACGACCTTCCTGCCAGTCGGTGTACTCGTTTAACAGCGTCAGAAGTATCTCCACTTGATGAAAGCGATACGTCTCGCCCACCAGGGTCTCCAGCAACTCCCTGCCGCTGTCGCTTGGGAACTCGCGGGCTTCGTAACCCGTCACCCCGGTGATGAAATCGTACGCCCTGAGATTCTCTTCCGCACTCGGACGATGGCTGATTACCACCCCATCCACACTGGGGCCGAACTCCGGTACGAAGACCCGCCGCGGTATCCCCAGAGCTGCTTGCTGGAGTACCTCTAGCGGCGTATTGCGTAAACAGGCTAAGGTAGGATCTATGGAAGCTGCTGAAGCTGAACTGCTGTTGCTACTGCTGCACCCGGCTGCTGCAGAAAACTGTTGAGCGATACTCTCAGCGTCCGGAGACAAGGCCCAAGGAGCCTGAGAGGAACCTGATAGGAGTATCGCGCGGTGGAAAAGACCTATACAAACATTCAAAGTAACGCATCAATTGGTGTCAATTGACGGGTTTAGTGTCTACCGGGTACAACTGCGGGAGATTTCATTAAGAAGTGAATAAACGAAGCTCCGTATCGATGACCCACTAAAGTGATTCTCTGAGGATCTCCGTTAAATTCCGCGATGTTCTGACGAATCCAGTGCAGAGCTGCTACTTGGTCCATCAATCCGTAATTGGATAATCGCCCTTTGCCTTTCGACCAATGACCGAGGTTTAGAAAGCCTGAGAAACCAATCAGTGAGCTGAGAAAATCAACGGTTTAAACCGGAAACAAACCAGTACCTAGGAAACCGAGCCGGAAGTCAAGGGTGACGAATATGATTCTCGAGTGACTGGCGATGGCTGAACCGTCGTACAGTTGCCCGGATCCGAATTCGTAAGATTCGCCATGGATTAAAACCATCACTGGAAACTTTTCCGTTAAACCTGGACGACCTGCAAACATGCAAATGTATCACAAACTAAAACATTTGATACAGATTTTAATTAATATCATCAATGAAGTGAAAAAATAACACTAAAAATGACGCGCATCGCTCGTCATTTGTTTCCACTCCGAAATTTCAACCTGACTGTTCATGACAAGCCAATGGGAACACAGAACTCGGTGACAGTCGTTTATCTTGAGGCGTATTTTCAAATCCCACTACGGTCCAGTGCTCGTAGGTATACTGGGCCGTAGTGGGGTTTGAATATACGCTACCTGTATAGGTTCTATCGACTGTCGGGTGGTATCTATTTTTTTTAAGCTCGTTTTTCTTTATGTGTGGGACCCTTTGAACGTTAAATTGAAAATTTTATTTTTTTTTAAGTTGATCTGACATGAATGAGCTTCGGTATATGTAGCAGACACACAGAAAAAAGTTCTCTATGGAACTCAGTTCAGTTCAGTTCAGAGAAGAGAAAGGGCATTCCTTAAAATGGAAATCGTCTGTCGACTCAATGTCAGATCCAGAGACGTGTGAACCGGATCAAAATTCCCGGTTTACACGAAAAACAGCGGTTCCAGTTTCAGCTCGGTTCAATTTTCGGTTCATTTAAGGCATTCTGTATGATACGATTCTGCTCTGGTTACCTTTGGTGGGTGCGTAGATGTTAAGGTAGAGACAATCTTCGCTCTGATTGTTGAGCAGGATCTCGATTCTTTTGTTTCTGAGGCTCTTGGAGTGAGACTGGAACCCTTGCGAGGTGTTTGGGTGGACCAGTGGGAAGCTTTGGGGACAGGCCGGTCCGAAATGATCTACAACTTTGACTCCCATCCAAGGTGTGGGGTTTCTCGTCGGTCCCCATCTGTTGACTCCCACGGGAGCGGTAGCGTAAGGGACTCCCAGGTAAAGTTCGACCGGAGTCAGGGGACTGGTCGTCGGTAAAATAATGCCCTGAAGACGACCGTACCTTGTTGACACAATGCGAGTGGGTTGGTACTGAGCAGTGCAATCAAGTCCAATAATAACCAAAGACGTAATGAATAGCCGAGTCAATTGACCAGCACAGTCTCGCATTACTACTGACGTCGTCATTATCGATTCGCAATCCAAAATTCTACTTTTTTTTTACTAGTAAACCTTCTTAAGAAATTCTCTAGTTCTGCGGCTTTGCAAACCCACAATAGCAGACACGTCGCATTATAACAAAATTTTTATGAAGTCAAATGGAAAAGGTCCCCAGAGAAATCTGGGGTAAAAGCTTAGAGCAGACTAAATACCTTTCAAGCAAAATTACGATTTGTAACAATAAAATCATAATAACAGCCAAATTTATCAGGAAAAGTTAGTTTTTACGAGTTCACTTTTTAAAACGTAAATTTGAAAATAAGAAAGAGACTGTGAGTAAGAAGATTTAGTGAGTAAACTGTTAGTATTTTGTGCGGTGGTCGAGCACGTGTTAAATTTGAGGCTAGCCGCTTGACTGAAGACGGTAACTGCAACTGTGGAGAGAGTAATACGCCATGAAAAACGTGCAGGAATCGATTTCAACTGCGCAGCCGCTAATCTTTATATTCCCTTTACTCTTTCTCCACTAATTTGACCATCTGCAAATGAAAGCAAAGTTTACATTCATCGGAAACACAAGAATTACTTTTACGTCTGTCTCCTTGTAGGGGTGTCCACTTACCTTGATTAACTGTATATAGGGCTTATTCTAGAGCCGTTTCCGTGACACTTGCTCTTTGACGACCTCGTAGTTTCTGCTTCAACTAGCAATATACCTCAGATTACATTATTCGACTGAAAGAAAAGACTGCTTCGTGTGATTTCGATGTTCTAAGTTGCAACTTTATAAGCTCCTTCGATGAGAGGTTCTGTTTGGAATCGAACTCTATTGTTTAGATTCGCAAAATTTTTATATGAAAAATAGAACACACTTTGTTTACATGCGTATATAGGCATTCTATTAGCAATCGAATGTACTTTTCGTCACACGTTCTACAACAAGTAGAACGCGCTTTGTTTACATGCGTATAGGCATTCTATTAGCAATCGAATGTACTTTTCATCAAATGTTCTACAACAAATAGAACGCGCTTTGTTTACATGCGTATAGGCATTCTATTAGCAATCGAATGTACTTTTCATAAAATGTTCTAGAACAAAAAGAACGCGCTTTGTTTACATGCGTATAGGCATTCTATTAGCAATCGAATGTACTTTTCATAAAATGTTCTAGAACAAAAAGAACGCGCTTTGTTTACATGCATATAGGCATTCTATTAGCAATCGAATGTACTTTTCATAAAATGTTCTAGAACAAAAAGAACGCGCTTTGTTTACATGCATATAGGCATTCTATTAGCAATCGAATGTACTTTTCGTCACACGTTCTACAACAAGTAGAACGCGCTTTGTTTACATGCGTATAGGCATTCTATTAGCAATCGAATGTACTTTTCGTCACACGTTCTACAACAAGTAGAACGCGCTTTGTTTATATGCGTATATAGGCATTCTATTAGCAATCGAATGTACTTTTCATAAAATGTTCTAGAACAAAAAGAATGCGCTTTGTTTACATGCGTTTATAGGCATTCTATTAGCAATCGAATGTACTTTTCATCAAACGTTCTACAACAAATAGAACGCGCTTTGTTTACATGCGTATATAGGCATTCTATTAGCAATCGAATGTACTTTTCATCAAACGTTCTACAACAAATAGAATGCGCTTTGTTTACATACGTTGGCGTCCTATTTGTAATGGAACTCTTTTTTAGCGTAATACGTTCTATACAAAATAGAACACGCTTTGTTTACTTGTGTTAAATGTTCTTTTTCAAATCGAACGCTTGTATTTACATATTGCAATGGCTGTCATACACGTGTAGAATTTTGTTTGGAGTGTTGGTACTAAGTACAACTTAGCATTCAAAGTTTTCTATAGCGACTTACAGAAAACTTTTCATTAAAGAATCAAATTTGTGCCCATTTGTGATTGATTTATGATAAAATGGCGATGGGTCGCGTTCCGCATCAGCAGGCAATCTCCTAAAGTGTCCGTCACCAAAAATGGCGCCGAAATTTTTCAGCAAAGCAGTAAACAGCGTTAAGTGTCCATACCGAAAGCAGTGCAGTCGAGTAAATATAGCTAATTAAATTTAATTCTCTGCATTAATTCTCCATGCTTGATTCCCTCAACAAAAGATTCTACCCAAGTTCTGCCAGGTTTCTCCGAAATTCCCCTGCGCAACGCTTTTGTAAATCCCACTGGCCATCCATGAATGAATTCTTGAATTATGGATTCAGATGATTGTGTTTACTAAACGAGTTGGAACAATAAAACGTGTTTTGGCCCTGTACAGAATCAATAAGAACCTTGTGCACGTTTTCTCTTATGGCAGATGCTCATAGAGGCGAGACAGCAAGCGCCACTGATGGCGGTTCTGCGAACTAAAATCGGGAACTCTTCATTATTACTCTTAATAACTTAGGACGAGAACTTGGTGAAAATTGAGAAGTTTATAATGATGAAAAATTAATTGGAATCCAAAAAGTTTTCAACACACGGAAAATCTGTGTCGGTTGTGAAGAACCTTTCTGGGCGTTGAAGGACGATGTTTTATTCAAAAAGGGAGAAGATGGAAGAGTTACAATCCTTCCTGAACGACTATCACACGGCCATTGGATTCACATTAGGAATCATAAACTGCAGGAACAAGTCGCTCAAATAGCAAAAAGCAGACTTACGACAAACGACTTCTTCTACGGGTTCGCTACTTGCAAGATTCCTACAACACCAAACCAAGATTCTTTCTTCAAGAATAATTACTTATACGGAAAAGGGGGAAACGTTCAAGTGAAATTAGACGTAGGCATTAGAATCATTATCATAAATATGCTTGCTTAATCCGTCCTTATTAAGACGTATGCTCTTTTTTTTTCCAGTTCTCTCTAGAGACGTGCGAGCTTATCCTGCAACGCTTCTCCTTAGTTACCCAAAAGAATCTTTGTCTCATATGAGAGATTATCACGAGTCTCATAAAAGTTTATAGAGCTAGCTGGTTATACCTGTATAGCGTAACTTTATAGAGCTAGCTGGTTATACCGGTATAAGTGTAACTTTATAGAGCTAGCTGGTTATACCGGTATAAGTGTAACTTTATAGAGCTAGCTGGTTATACCGGTATAAGTGTGACTTTATAGAGCTAGCTGCTTATACCGGTACAAGCGTAACTTTATAGAGCTAGCTGGTTATACCGGTATAAGTGTGACTTTATAGAGCTAGCTGGTTATACCGGTATAAGTGTGACTTTATAGAGCTAGCTGGTTATACCGGTATAAGTGTGACTTTATAGAGCTAGCTGGTTATACCGGTATAAGTGTGACTTTATAGAGCTAGCTGGTTATACCGGTATAAGTGTGACTTTATAGAGCTAGCTGGTTATACCGGTATAAGTGTGACTTTATAGAGCTAGCTGGTTATACCGGTATAAGTGTGACTTTATAGAGCTAGCTGGTTATACCGGTATAAGTGTGACTTTATAGAGCTAGCTGGTTATACCGGTATAAGTGTGACTTTATAGAGCTAGCTGGTTATACCGGTATAAGTGTGACTTTATAGAGCTAGCTGCTTATACCGGTATAAGCGTAACTTTATACAGCTAGCTGCTTATACCGGTATAGCGTACAAATGTAAGAATAAGAACAATCATTACGAAACCTTGTGGTAGTTATAGTGTAGTAGCACGTGTAGCAACTTTGTGGAGCACGCCAAGTTAGCATGTAAATGCTCTCGGCGTTAGAACAATCTGTCATTAAGAGCTGATCTGTACGTCGACCATTTGTTCGCCAGATGGCCGCCGTTGTGTCTATATGAGTTATATGAGACTCAAAGCACACGAATCTAACTAAGACTAGCAACGATACTAGGAAAGTAGTAATCCCCAGAGATAGACTGCGTATACGCCGGGTCTCTTGATCAAGGTTCCATCAACTCGACATTTGTAACTTGAAACTTTGAAGCTTTTCTGTTCTGGGAGCGCATCAAACGCTAATCGCCAAGAGTGTAGACCTGGCGTACCCTTCATCAAATATTACTGATACCACGTCCTCGCCGAGAACCAGAAAATTTGATTTTACCTGCGGAATGAATGAACTCAATCTGCATGCGTGTGTGTGTGTGGTATTGATTTCATCAGTGATCTTGCGAGTTTGAAGAGTTGTGTTTTTCCGACGCAGCTGCCTCCATGGAATCGTCAATGACCTTTTTAGGAGTCTCTAATTAAAAAAGGATTTGTTGACATGGAACAAATAGGCTTTTCCAGCAGCAGCAGCAGCACGACTCTTTCTTTCTCCGGCTTCCAGAAGCAGCTTTTATTGAAGTCTCAGCTTCTCTATATTTGTGCAAGCTATGACTTCTTCTCCGTCTGCCACAGACAATAAATCAAATTAACTTCCAAATTAATCCAATTCCTTCAACTTCCACATCATTAAGTATTCCAACTTTCGTCGTTTGCCAAGTTGGCTTGAAATTTTCAAAACAGAAAAAAAAGTAGCAGTACAGAGATCCGGATAACTTTCCTTTTCGTTTATTGATTGAACGAATAAAGCTTCCGTGATAGTTAAAACACCCTTTCTTCAGTCGCTTTTTTAAATCATTTGGGGTTTTGATATAACCAGATATTATAATATAGTAATATGCCAGAGAGAGATAGAGAGAACCATCAAGCACGCCAGAAGAAACATTAACACTGAAACAGATAGAGGAAGACGTCAAGAATCGGCAACATTTCAATGAATTATACCCGAAAATCAAAATAGCAAAAAAGCAGATTAAATTCCAAGTAACAAATCAACAGACGTGACTTTTTTTTTCTTTAGGTTGTAATTGCTTCATTAAAGAGGAAATTTCAGCAGAAAATGTTTTCTGAATAGTATCGAACTTCCAACTTAAAAAATATGATATTATATTATCTTAATAACGTAGAGACAAAACAAAAAAATACGCCCAACACCCATTTACAATATATAGAGGAAGAAAAAAAATATCTGCACGTTTGATTTGCTTGCATTTTAAAAAATAAACTGACGTGCTTCGTGTGTGCCCATCTAATTGTTTAGGGGGGGGGGGTACATTGAATCCGTAAGTGTTCAAACCAACCAAAAAAGCTGACAAAATCTGATATAAAAATATATATGGAAATCGCAAAACGAAAAAAAAAAATCGTACCTTCCCTTTTAATTATTCTTTCTTCGTTTGTAGATATTCTGGGTGTTGAACCCCAAGTACTTTTGTCTGTCAAGTCGACGAGGACGGGGGGCGAATTTCTAGTATTTCATTTAAAACGAAAAAAGTTTGTGTAAGGAACGAAGTATAGAAGACAAGGTAGGTGGAAAAAAAGCAGAAAAATTAACAAGGAATGTTTGGCAAGAATATTTTCGCTCTTTGTCTTCGCATCTTCTTCGTAAAGGATAGAGAAAAGTGGAGAAAATTCATTAAGAAAAGAATGTGTGAAAGAGGTATATATGTTTTTTAAACGATTTTTCACGGTGATCCGAGTCTGGCGAGTACGGCGGTGATCAGAACGGCAATGACGCAGAACGCTGTGACAGCAATCAAGGCCAACTGCCTATCAGAGAGAGGCTTGCGGGCTTTCTCGCTTCCCTATTGATGGGGAAAAAAAACATTAACATATTTACTAGCCAATGGGAGAGCTGTCCGTACCTGAGACGAGTTGCCTTTGACGTGCGACGTTCGGCGGACGTCCTGGACGCTGCTGGGCGTCGAGAAGAGCGTCGGCGACGAATAGACACCGGGCAGTTCAACGCCATCGCACAGACGAATCGGACAGACGCGGACGGAATACTCGGTCCGGGCCTTCAGCGAAGAAACAGACAACTCGGTGTTCGATACTCGTTTCGTCTACAAGAAAATTCAGTCACACACAGAATTAATAATAATTGTTACAAATAATACTTTCATTTTCATAATACAATCATTTTCCATTAATAGGTTGCACGAAAAAACTTCAGATAATTCTAAAATAATGTAATGAAATTTATAGACACAGGGATATGAGGGAAAGGTGAATTTACCAGAAGGGTTTCAGAGTCTTTGGTTCTGCTGAGTTTGACTTCGTAGACAATTTGGTCGGCAGCAGCGAATGGCAGTTTGCAGGCGATCCAGTTGACGCAGCAGCTCGTCTCTGTCAAGTTGCTTATCGTCGGGGCTGAAAACAAACAACCAACACAAAACAAATAAGCACTAGCATCAGTATTTTGACTAAACCTCCTTCCCAACACAAACAATAAATATTAATAATAATAACAATAATAACAATAATAACAATAATAATAATAATAATAAGACAGTAACAACAACAGCACCCAAATATCTTTACCTATGTTTCATACTTACTATTTCACTACACGTTACTATCCTATTAATCTATACACTACATTATATCTATGTAATCCTACACATGTATATACATATATTTCTATCTATGTATATTATTATACCTAGATTTGAGTATTACCTTTAATGGGCATGGGTGCCCTGGTGGTAGCAAAAGACACTGTGGGCGAGTAGGGCCCTTGGCCGGCATCACTGGCAGCGTTGATACGGAAATGGTACGAACTATTCTCGGCCAGTTTCATTACCTTGTAACTCTGGTTCGGTCCTCGGTAAACCGCACTAAACCTGTAATCAAACCACACACACACAAAAACGTCATTTTACAGCAGATATAACATTAATAAATAACATTTACATTAGTTCACAAGTAATCAATGAAGCAATAATTATTAATATAATTTAAGCAGGACAGTTATGGAAACCAATATATAAATGTTTCACACAATTCATATATTTCTGGTATTTTTTTAAAATTTAGTATCATTATCAAAATTAATATATTAATATATTATATGTATGTAAATTACGTTTCGTCGGCCTCGTCCAGCAGTTCAAGGGTGTACTGAATGAAGTCGGTGTTTCTGTTGTCGCCCCAGCGCAGTTTGAGCCAATTATGTCCGACCGAGACGCACTCGAGACGGGGAGGTGACGGGGGCAGGGACCGCGTCGAAGCTTTCAGTGACGGAGAGAATGGTCCGGTTCCCACCGAGTTCACCGCTTGAACCCTTACCCTATTGCGAAAACCAGACAATTTATTCATTTTTAATTTATTCTTATTTATTTTGCTCTATTAATTTATTATTATTTTTTTATTGACTTTATTAAATTCTTAATTTATCCTACTCTTATTTATTACATGCTATCATTTAATATTTTTTGCTTATTTAAATTGGGACTCATATTTAAAAAAACTAATGTGTTATCTATTTATTTATCTACTTTCTTAAATTTTCTGTTTATTCTTATTTTTATTTATTTTAGGTTATTTATCACATTCTTAATTTATTCCTAGTCTTCTTTATTAAATGTTATTATTTAAGATTTTGTTGCTTTCTTAAATGTGATTTAAATAGTAAAAAACGCTATTTATTATAATCAAACCTTGTTTTTATTTTTACGAATACTTTGGCATATTTAAAACAAATACCTATTTAACTATATTAGATTTCTCATTGCTTTAACTTATCGAACTAAAATGTGACTATCATATTACTATGTCACTAAATCATTAATAACAGTTACCTGTACAGAGTATCGGCTTGTAGGTTATCGATAGTTAACGATGTATCAGGTCCTTGGGTAGCGATGATTCGGTCGGCTATCTCCACATTGTAGTGAGTAATCGGGGAACCGTTACTGCAAGGCGGTACCCAAGTAACCGTTAAGCTGTCGACGCTCGATTCGTCGCAGCGTAGGGAGGTCACAGCAGCCGGAGACGACGCCAGAGTGGTTGCTATAGCAACAGGCGAAAAGGGACTCAATCCGACGCTATTGGACGCCTAAGATAAAAAAAAAAATACAATCAACCGTTTAGTTGTTAATCAATTCAACGGATACCTGAACTCTGAAAAAGCACTGAGAGGCAGGCTGGAGGTTCTTGACTTCAAACGATCGTCCAGGTCCGGTATGAACCGACGCAAACGTCAGCTGCTCAAAATCGACGTCGTCGACGACTTCATCCGCGCTGGAGGAGCAGATGCTTCCACTTCGAGACGACCTGGAACGGCTGCCCATCTCCAGCCGGTACTCGTAAACAGCAGCCCCGTTGCCGGGAGGTTCTTCCCACGAGACCAGCACCGAATGCGGGGACCGACTGGCAACTTGAGGCTTCTCCGGAGCTTCCGGAACTCCAGCACCACTGATAACTTCCAGTCTGGAGGACCACGGACCAGCCTATCAGAAAAAAGACATTAAAATATCTACCAATGGCTTTCCGTATCCCGTTTGCCCCAGCAACTGGTCTACTAATCCCCAACAGACTAAAATTCGGGAAAACTTACACCGACTCGGTTGAAGGCGCGCACTTGGAAGGCGTAGTTCCTCCCCGGTAACAGAGAGGGCACCAGGCATTCCAGATCCCGTCCTACATAAGCGATCCGCGAGGAACCGTCTGGATTAAATATGACCAGTTCGTACTGTGTTATCATAGCGCCTCCATCAAATTCCGGAGGTCCTGTTTGCAAACAATACAAAAATTTTAACTATTGATTTTTAACTGCTACTATTTTTATTCTTACCGTCATTACCCAACTATTACTTTCTTTTATACTATAACTATACTTAACTATTATACTTATATAACTACACTTACTTAACTCTTACTACCAACTATAACTACTTTTCACTATTAATCAGCTGTTACCCCATTTGAGGTTGAGGCAATTGGGGCGAGCCTTGCCCTGGAGGGCGGGAGGCGGACACTGGACGGGACAAACGGGTTCCGTCGTCACTGAGAGGCTATCAGAAAACTCGCTCCTCCCGCCGCTGCTGAGGCAGGCCACGCGGACTCGGTAACTGGCTCCGGGACTCAGCTTATCACAGGTACATTCCAGTTCAGGCCCGCTCCACACGTTGCGGAATCCTTGACCATCGTCCACTTCCACAAAGTACATCGTCACTTCAGAACCGCCGTTGTCTACTGGCCGGTCCCAGCGCAACCGAAACTGGTGGGCGTGGATTTTTCCCTTGACTTGGACGCGGCACGGTGCAGAGGGGCGGTCCGCTAGCGTGCTGTACACCACCTCCTCGGACCAACGCGATTGGCCGTCTTCGTTTTGTGCTTGCAGCTGTAAACCAATCAAAATTAGTTTTAGTAAGATCAAGAACCAATCACCACTTTTTCTTACTCTGAATTTATAGGGCGTGCTGCGTTCGAGACCCTCGCAAACGTGGAGGTTCTCGGGTCCGTGGTACTCGTTCCTGAATCCGTAGCCGGAGTGCGGATCAAGAATCTGGAGCGTGTGCAGTTGGTCGGCTGGTGTTTTGTTCCAGCCAATACCAAGAGTAGTCACTCCCACGTCACGTAGGATAGGTGGGGAGGGTGGTGGAGGGGCGGAGCCTAACGTAGTAGCCAATAAGACGTCACTCCACTCGCTCTGGCCCACCTGGTTGGCTGCCGCTAACCGGAAGGCGTAGCAAGTGGAAGTCTTAAGGTCCTTGACGGTAAACTGCTTTCCTTTGCCTCCGTAGACTTGGGTAAACTTGTTCTGGCCAGTCCCATCGTCGCACTCCAACAGGTACTGGGTTATGTGTGAACCGTTGTCGTTGGGGGCGGTCCACCTGCAAAGGAAAAGAAATCACCAATGAAACAAGATTCCAAAAACTGTAAATTTAAAAATGTTTCACTTGATTTGTAAACTGTTCCTCGTCTTGTGAGCGACTTTGGGCGGAAGGGGAGCGTCCGGAGGACAGGCCCCGGTCCGGAATTCGGCGCAAACTTCCTTGATGCGAACGCTGTTGACTAAGGCACTCAAGCGAACGTTGTAATCCGTCGCCGGATGCAAATCCCCAACCCTATCCAATCAATAATATTTATTAATTAATACTAATTGGTTTGAGTTGAATGGTGATTGGTGATACCTGTAACTGGATTCTTTGCCCTGGTATTGGAGTGAGCTCTTGTTCTCTTTGCCTTTCTCCTCGACGGTTACGGAATAAGAAACGGCCAGCAACACCTCGGGCTCCAATTTGTTCTCGTTGATGAGCGTCTCCACGGGTTTCCATGACACCAGTGCCGTCCTTGAAGTCACTTCGTTTATCTTCACAAACCAAACAAAAGAACTTAACTCAAAACGTCTTCATAAATCAGCCATTTAAAAATATAAATATCCAATCAAACAGCTAGAATTATGATTATATGCGTTAAAAATTAATGAACTAATATATTATTATACTCAGTGCGAATTAAAGTAATCTGCAATTAATCGAAATTAACTTTAATGTTAAACTTCACATATCTTAACAAATTAAATCAAAAATTAATCTCAAAATTTCTTAATAAATCAAACCGTAAATAGTATAAATATTAAATTAAGCAGCTCAAATAATACTTAAATACGTAACCAAATAATTAAACTATTAAACATTATACTCAGTATAATTCAAATTAATCTACAACAACTGAAATCAAATAAAATGTTAATTGCACCTCTCTATTTTCTAATGCTTTATTGGATCTATGCTTTTAAGAGACCAAAATAAATTTATCACTAACAAAGAAATAAAAATTCTATTAATTAAGCATATAATAAAACGAACTTCTGGTGGACTCCATTCGCTGAACTGGGCAGCCAATTGCGTCAGGTGTTGATCATTGGCGCTTTCTTTGTTGTCGGTGCTGCTGTCCTTGCAGACGTCGTCCTGGTTGCGGTCCTTTAATTTGCGCACGTTGTTATTATCTGCGAAAAAGGAAATTTCAAAAAAAAAATTGCATTATTTTCCTATTGGCCAGGCAAAAGGATGATTATTTCGTAACACCTTTTTTGGGTGAAACTGGTGCAACCTGAAGTGCCGCTCCACTTGTCGGGCCATTGTTATTTCGCACCAGTTTCTGCTCAAACTTTTTACGCAGCTTCATCGCCTGACGCTGCGCTCGCTCGTTGGGTAAATTCACAGGCGGCGGAGAACTCGGACCTGGAAATAATATTTTTTCTGTTTTAAATATTCATAAAGGCAATGAGCGGGAAATATCAATAAAGCACGGTTAATGGATATCGATCAGCGGGTTTTACCCTGATTATGATGGCGTGGGTGGCCGTGGGGATGGGGCCTGATGTTGGGTCCCATGGGGGTGGGCCCGTACTGTCCGGGGAAGGGGCCCTGGGGCCCGTAACTTGCACCAGGGCTGGGGTAGAAATGTGGGGGCGGTTGACCGACATTGTGGGTGGCAGCCTGCGGAAAAAAATCACAAAACAAATGTTTTAAAATCATTATAAAATATTATAATATATAAAATATGTTTTTCGAGATATGGAGAGTGAGAAAAAATATGGAAAATTCCAGACAGGACTATGTGTGTTTGAGTTGTATGGGCAGAAGGATTTCGAGATAAGACCAGCGTTATCAGCACACACCAAACGGGTTATCGACATCTGGTTCTCGAAGGTCAACTCGAAATATGTGAAATTAAATCCCCCCCCCCCCCGACCAAACTCTTGCAACTGGAAAATATTTATAAACCGAGCTGACAGAGCAGCTTATAATATTATATAAATTAAACTACAATTAAAATATTAATTATTTAAGAAAACTCGGCATATGTTTCAGTTCCCACGTATTCTCCCTCGCTCAGAAAAATCACATGGGGAAAGGAAAATTTCCCCGCGACTTTTCTCCACGGTTCATTCATATGCGGGGGAGAAAAGTCGATAAGGCAATGGTTATTTGATGCACAGGGCGTCACAATATTGACGTCAGCGTAGCTCGTGTGCGTCAATAGGCTTGTGTGTACAGGTGCAGCAGAAAAACGTCACCTTTGATATTACTGACCAATGAAAATTAAATCCGAAAAAAGAAAATCTACCAATTGGTGAAGCAGTCAACAGATCCGACCAACCGGAAAGAACCGGAAAATAAATCGATATTACTAGTTACGCTGAACTAATGAATGAAGCGGGAGTTCTTACGAAATGGGGTGGCGGAGGTGGCGGATGAGGCGGAAGAACGCCAATGGGGGCGGCAGGAGGCGGACCGGAAGTGGGCGGTGGTGGGGGTGGTCCTTGGGCTGGTGATAGGATGACGTGACGCAAGGTGCCGCTCTCGTCGACGATCTGCTGCAGCACGTGACCTGGGGGTACCTGGACCGGCAGCGGGATAGGCGGCGCTCCCATCGTCGACACCATCCGCACGGTGGCCGGACCTGCAACAAATCGATACAAAGTACATCAATCGATTAATCAATAAGTAATCGATATCCAAAAATATGTCTTATAACTAAGAATCGATAGTTAAGACTTGAAAAATGGCTAATTAGATAATCGATACTCTTTTTTTTGTCGTAAAGCGGTATATTCAAGATCTCATCCACGATAAACAGTCGATTCCAAAAATAACTCTTACGACTAAGAATCGATACTTAAGACTTGAGTGATCGATAGTCAGTAAATCGATTTAGTTCTCAATCAACAGGTGATAACACGTGCGATAACACTGATAACACAGGTTTTGATAAACAAATGCGGGGCTGGGGGGAGGGGGGGGGGGCACTTGACATGAGGTCTGGTCTTATTAGACGTGACCTTTATGGCGTAAATAGCGACCGGATCAATACGCCCAGTCTTTTCTCTTTTAACTGGTGCGCTTTTTTTATTTTTCGTTTTAGCCTCCCTTTCCAGGAATAAAACAAGAACCCGGGCCAACAGACCTGACCATTGGGACCTGTTGATAACCCATTGACATCAGGGGGCTGGGAACCTCAGCATAAACGCAAACCGATAACACCGAATACTTGCATATCCTTCAAGAAACTACTGTTAACTCAAGTTCAAGTTTGGTGGGTGGATGAAATAAATTAGTGGGCAAGTAAGTGTGTGAGTGGGGGGGGGGGGGTTGGGAGGTGTTGTTTGGGAACGAAATGGGCAAGTTTACCAGCGGCGGAAAAAGAGGCAAACAAGCATTAAGTGTGTCTGGTTTATCTGAGTTGACGGCAGCGCCAGAAGACGTGGAGAGGGAAAAAAGTGCGGTCTCCATCGTCGCGACCTTTCAAACCAAACTCCCCCCACCCGCACACACACTCCCGCGCAGACCTCCCCGCAACAGCACAACCCGAAAAACAAACGGAGCCCATGTCTGACCTCGATCTATTATTTACACTGTCAATAACCCTTTTCCCTACCACCATAGATTTTCCCCTCCGAAAAACCCTTTTGCCAAAAAGTGTCCTGTCGTCACACAGATGCCAGGAAAAACCCACGGGTGATGTCACGATTTTCCAAGTATGCCACAAAACCGGGAATTCCCCACCTCTAAGATTCTCTATGATTCCCAGATTCGTGAACTCTGTTGC
The DNA here is from genome assembly GCA_002872375.1 of Eulimnadia texana. NCBI lineage: Eukaryota > Metazoa > Arthropoda > Branchiopoda > Diplostraca > Limnadiidae > Eulimnadia > Eulimnadia texana. The sequence goes on from NKDA01000001.1 coordinate 19,774,097, forward strand.
CATAGTAACAGAAGCCCCTGAAGAAACAACGTCCTCTCCCAACTTTCCTCCCTCCTCGTCCACTTGAAACTGGGCGGTTCGCTACTTCATTACCAAGCTGAGAATCATTCCCAGATTCCTCAAGTCGGTTCGTAAGATTCTTGGCTCAGACTGCAAGATTCTTGAAGTAGTTCGCCCCTGGGCCTGCAACTTGTAACTATCCTCGCCCTTCGTTAATGAGAAACGCAGCCCTACCGCAACCCAACAACAGGCAACTCCTCTAATGAAATAACCCCACAAGCTCGACAAATTTTAAACAACTCCATAGAAAATCACGTTCGACTCCAGAAAAAACAACACCCGGCGTTCCATCCGCTAGATAACACCAGAATAAATCGACGTTCGATTGAGAAAAGAAACAAATAAACAAACGTGTTCCATTTGCGAAAGAACACTAGAAGCGCTGGTCGATCGAGAACAGAACAAATAAACAAAAGTGTTTTATTCGAAAAAGAACGCACGGGACGACGTTCGATTGAGAACAGAACAAATAAACAAAAGTGTTCGATTCGAAAAAGAACGCAAGGAACGACGTTCGATTAGGAAAAGAACACGTAAACAAAAGTGTTCGATTCGAAAAAGAACGCACGGGACGACGTTCGATTCAGAAAAGAACACGTAAACAAAAGTGTTCGATTCGAAAAAGAACGCAAGGAACGACGTTCGATTAGGAAAAGAACACGTAAACAAAAGTGTTCGATTCGAAAAAGAACGCAAGGAACGACGTTCGATTAGGAAAAGAACACGTAAACAAAAGTGTTCGATTCGAAAAAGAACGCAAAGAACGACGTTCGATTAGGAAAAGAACACGTAAACAAAAGTGTTCTATTTGTAAAAGAACGCTCGAAACGACGTTCCACAAGAAAAAGAACTCCGTAGAAAGGCGTTCCTTCCGCTTTGGAACCCAGCGATAGCCTAAAAACGTGCCAGACGTGACGCAACAAGTAGCAAGAAGCGCGTGGAACGCCATGACAATTCTAAGTAGTTTTTCATCAATTTTATCAACAACAATTCTTACGACAAAAAGGTAAAAATTCTAAATTCCATTAAGTTCATGTTAGTTTTTGCGAACAAAACTTTTTTTAAAACGAAACAAAAAAAGCGCTTTTCTCTTTCCGACGCCATGTTGATTTGGACGGCGCCGTGGAGAGTGTACCCCTCCTTCGCGTGGAGCACAGCGAGAGAAACCATCCGACGACAAACAATCGATAAACAAGATTCTCCCATCACTTCCCACGGCTTCCCAACCAAACATTTCTTATCAGCCACTTAATGGTAAGACAATGACTCCCAACGGGTCGTGTTTTCCCTCCATTTGGTCCAGCAGGGGAACCGAAACAGCTGTTGCGAAGTAACCCACATTTAGATTTTACTCATTCTTAGGAATCACGGGACAACGGCCGAGCAGTACTGATACTGGCGAACCTTAGGAATCACGGGACAACCGCCACGCATTAGAGATTCTGGCGAATCTGAGACATGACATGACAATGGCCAAGCATAGGAGATACTGGCGAATCTTACGAAGCACGGGACAATGGCAAGCATTGGAGATCACTATCAGAAAGACTGGTGAATCTTACGAAGCACGGGACAATGCTTTGGTATGGAACTACCAAATTGGGAGAAAAATTTCGTTCTTTTGATCGATAGGTGAACGGCGTTCCTCTCTGGAGGATCCGTTTACTGGCGACGAGAAAACCTGAAATTTCCCAACGGTTCCGGCTCCACTTGTTCCGTAATCTCCTTTCATGTAAACCGGTCACGTTTTTGTTGCCCTTTCTCTTTTTTGTGTCATTCTCTTCCTTCTCCAGTTTTTTTTTCTCATTTCTTTTCCCATTATGAATATCGTTTACCGGATATACATTAAGCAACAATACAAAACGGCTGACGTCATTAGCATTCCGATACAATTCATACATTCCCACTAATATATATTACGTGATTTATTTTTGTTACTAAATAACAGCTTTTGGTTGCTATTGGAGCCACTACTGTACCTTGAATGACTTGGACTTGTCCTCCCATTCGCAGACTTATCGTTTCCCCGAGATTGACATGCAGATGCACGACGTGCGGATTCGGGGCAGGTGGGGCTCCTGCGGCAGGACCGGCTGCTGTGGTCGGATGACCCAGCAGAGGAGGCTGTGTCGGAGCTGTCTGGCCGGGAGAAGATCCCCGAGAACCTGCCGAGGACGGAGACGGAGTGTAGCGACCTCCCGTTCCCGCTCCACCACGCTGTGTTGAAGCGTTGGCTGTAGAATTGCCATTACCTTGAGACGCAGAACGTCCTGTAGTTAGTTTGAATCACAATGAGATTAAGACTCCTAAGAAAGTGTCGTTCGAACTGTAATACCTGAATTACTGCTCGGCCGTTTGGGGCTGAGGCTTCCACCTCGAGAGTTCCTCTTGGCCGCAAACATCTGTGGGGCTGGCGGGCAGTGGACGTCGTACGGGACTCCCTCATAATGTGGGTGGAGAGTCTCGTAGTGTGGGACGAAAGCGTACCCTTCCGGTGGGGCCATGTCAAACGAACAGTAATGGGCAGGCGGTGGAGGGTGCAAGTGCGTCCCTGGTATAGAATACGTCGGTCCGGGAGCCCAGGCTGGTGGGGCGTGCTGGTACGCTGGAATCGAAGTCGGGTCAACCATTACTGTGGTGAACCCGTCTCGGGATTGATGGCTATGGGCTCCATGACAGTTTGCTGCTGCCAATAGCCTTCGGGAGGAGGTGGTTGCTCCATTGAAACTGGGTGAGCCACTACAAGTTCTTCGTGTCCCGTTCCGTTTCCCGAATCTGGACTAGACCCACTAGCAAGCAAAAGTGTGATGTAAACTATACGTACAAATTTAGCGATGGAATAGCATACCTGTAGTCGACTTCACTGGGTCCTTCTGCGTGTGGCGCTACAGCCGCAGAAGGTGGTGGGGCAACTTCCACCGTGTTTGAATCCTCGTCAACACTAGTCACTGGCACTGCACTTGATGAAGGCGAATTGGCATCCACTTGGGCCATCTTGTCATTAAACACGCCCCTTCCTGTTGTCTTGTCGTGACACTGGGACACACATCTGTATCAAAACATGGGACACACAAATTCAGTTACATAAGAGCAGTAAACCTCCTTGACTTATCGCGGTATCGATCAATATAACTTAGTGTTTCTCGAATGTAGGTTGCTAAATTGACTTAAGAAGAAAAACAGAATGATAACTGAATATTTTGATGTCTTGTTTCACGACCGTCGAAGGAGCCTGGTCATCGAGTCTTTTTTTAGGGCTTTCTGTCAAATGTCCTTGACGCTGGAATCTCAACGTTTTATAGCGGAGAAACAAGTTTGTGTTTTGCATATCAAGTCAACTGAGTGAATGGGAAATTCCAGTGAAGGACACTGACCCCCTTGGAAAAAATGCCACTCAGGGCTTTTATTTTTTTTTTCCTGGCGGCCGCAAAAAAGACAACAAAATCTTTGACGATAAAAAATAAGTCCTATTTGGTGTGGGAAAATGAATAACAGAAAAACGTCACCTACATAACAAAAGACGCCACAAGAGGCTGTTGGGGGAAAAAATACGAAAACTCGGCTCCTGCAAATGGAATCAGCAGCGCTGGGAAAAGTCCGCTTTCATGACAGAAGGAGAAAGCAAATCTAGGGCAACACCTACTTCTTCTCGACGGTACACGTTCGCACTAACCCACAATGACTGAAAAGCCTTGCTTCCCAGCATTCGTGCCCAATCCTCGGTCCGCTTGACAGCTCAGCAAAAAAAAAACCCATCTTAAGCCTGCAATAACAACGCCATCTACCGGTAAGTTTTTGAACTATTTACTGAATACGTTTTTTTCTTATTATACTGTTTTGTTTCATTAAATCAATTATTATATTATATTTTAGAACCTCGTTATTAATTTAAATAATTATTTAAAGTATTTAATTCGTATTTAAAATAGCACCTCTACCGGCAATCCTTGCAAACTACTTTGAAATTTTTGAATTTCCCGCCGAAGAGTAGCACGACAAATTTTTCGAAAGTTTCAGAGTTTTTCATTCAGAGCGGGAATGCTATTGACTTTGAAATATAATGTTCTTAATGAAACTTTTCCGGTCTGCGCGTATTTCTGGTTGATTGTTTTAATTTCCTGTGCAAAAGCCGTGCCCACGTGTTGTTTTCCTCCCACGCAAATTGGTCACGGCCTTTCTGCATTTATCCTGCATGAATTAATACAGAGATGAATCAAAGGCCCCGGACAACAAAAATATTTCCAAAAAAACATAAATCGTTGTCATGGATGGGGTACCACGATGTCAGCGATAAGCGAAACTAGTTGGCGCAATGTTCGAGTGAAATCTAGCTAAATCGTAAATTTAACGAGGAAACAGTAAACATATTTCACGAGAAATGAAGCGTTTACTTTTGGTTTATTACTTTTTCAGTCGACTCTATGTGGCACCCGAAATTTGTACAACGATAAAGAGGATACAGAGGTAAAACTATAGCGATTTGTAAATATCACCTTGAAATCTGACGATTCATTTAACCCTTTAGTTTTGTTGTCCCATTCTTACATTTTTAAAGGTGACGTTGAATATGTGGCGTAGCATGCAGATTAAAAACAGCAGGGGTTTTGTGCATGGGTAAACAGTATAAGATCGAGGAATAATATAATCACATTAATATGTATATATATATAAACAAAGATTATAGGTTTTATTGTATTGTGCTTATATCCATGGCTGGCTGCTGCTGAACCGAACGGTGAACGTGCTTTACGAGAGACTTGCAATCCCGACACACCAGCAGTTCCTCGTTCTCGGGTAAGGTTCCTCGATAAACAGTAGCTGCTCTTCCTAGCTTTGGTCTTCGTGGAAAATAAAACGACAATTATTAATACAATCTGAGAAAAGATTAGGAAGTCTGCAAGTTACTTTTTCGGAGAGTTATCTGCCGACAGAGATTGCTGCTTCCACGTCTCAAGCCGCAAAGACTTCGGCCGAACGGCCATCGCTTCGTTTCGTCGTCGGGCAGCGGGTGTCGAAGGCGCGGACCCGAAACCCAGAAAGTCGGGGAGCCGCAGGTACGCTTTGAGGGACGGGATGTTCTCGGCCAAGTTTTCCGAGGCCCGTTGAATCGATCCGAGGGGCGAACCAACGGACAGCGTGAAGACGGGGACTTCGGAGAGACTTTCCGAGGTGGGGATCTGAACCTGTTCGGCCAATAAAAACACAAGTTTCTTAAATAAAGATTGAAGAATCACAAAATAGCATACCCTGCAGCAGCATTTGGCACATACAACGCGTTGGCAGAATTTACATTTCTTGCCCCAGGCTTTAAAAATGGAGAAACGAGTTTTCCAGCACACAAAACATACCTGTTCCAACAAAAGAAGAAGAAAAAAAACATATAATACATCATAAAACATCAGAAAACAAGTAGTAGTACACGCCTTTCTAATAACAGCAGCCCTGCTGAAAACAATCCCACGTAAAATATGACTCTGAGCTATAGTGTTTTATACCGTACAAAACACTGTATAAAGGTACTATTCCAGTGCTTTTCACAGTTGCTTGCATCGCCCTCACGCGTCGAAATGCTAAACCACGTTCAAGTTACCCAGTTCGAGGTCACCCAAAATGGCACCACAAAAGGCACCGTCATTGTTTACGTGGGATTTAACTAAAAAAACTTCATAGTAAGTCTTAATATACTTTGCTGTTGACGAGATCCTCTTTCAGTGCGTGATCCACAGGTAAGGAATCGAGTTCGGCTTCAGTCAGTACCCTCCTAATGTGAATCAGTTCCTGGAGAGTCAGAGAGAGGCAATCCACGTTGTCCTGGAACGTCTCCGACTGGAGAAACTCTTCCTGGAAATGCAGAGGATTCAGCAGCGGCAGTGACGGAGATCCGGGCAGCGAAGCCGTTGACAGAGGAGAAGCAGATCCGGAAGAACAAGGAACCGAATCGAACCCACACGCGGGTAACCGGACCCTCTGACTGGTTGACGAAGTCACGCGACGCTCCTCCTCAGTGATCCTGGAACAGAAGTTCTCCAGCAGGGCCCCAGTGCTGTTGCGGCGGCCATTGGGTTCGTCCAGCAATCCCGGAAGGGTTCGCGGATCCCTGGAAGGCGGAACCGCGAAACTGTGACGCGTGCTGGAACGTTCCAGTCGAGGTTCCGGAAGATCACCGTCAATATCCGCTTCGTCGATGTCTTCTTCCTCTTCTTCGGCTTCCTATGCATCGAATAAAATAAGCAAATTATTTACATTCTTAAAATTCTTCAGGAATTTGTTACCAGAAGCTGTTTGATATCGAAATCGGCTTTCAGCATCCGCAGTTTGGGTTTTGCAGTTTGGCCTTTATCGTCTACAACAGAAGACAAGATTATATTAAATTCATTCAAAACAGTTCTAGAATAAATTACTAATTAATTCGAATTTCACAGTTTTCTAGTTTGTACATATTGATATGTAAATATGTGAATGTTAAAGTTTCAATATTAATGCCAATTAATGGATAAATTAAATAATGTATCAGTGTAAAAGTTAATTAATATTGATCAGAATAAACACCGTTTTTATTGATGTTGGTGGGACGAAGAGCTCGGTGATCGTGGAGTCGAATGGATTCCAGTAGGAGTTCCTTGGGATTGAGAACCTTCTCCTGTGGTGGTGGTAGCTGCCGCTCAGAAGCCTACAGATTCAATAAATATATTATCAATAATGCATACTTCATTTGAATAACAATATTGAATAATAAATTGTGCGTGAAGAAGTCCTTGAGCATTTGATAGATTATTAATACGTAATTAAATTTTTGCCGTACATTTTTGTAAATTATGTTGAATTACACACTATTCAAAACTGCATGAAATGTTTCATCATGTTCTAAGCAGTCATTTTAATACAGATAATATTAATACATTTTTATAATAAATATGATTTCATTGATATACAAGTAATCAACAGTCTATTCTATAGGAGAAATGTTTAAAGGCCAACTCTGGACAACTTGGGGAAAAAAACATTTGTTGTAGAATTTTTTACGCTGATTCTGAATATATATAGTGTCCCTATCCAATTCTCCACCGTTTGGCCGCAAAAATTAATGAAAGTTTGAATATGCAATGTGGCAACGCTGGAAACTGAGCGGGCGACCTGATTGGTTGGCACTGGTCACGTGATCAAAACAGCCAATGAGAAAGTTTGTCGCGTCCTAGCAACAGACATGCAGCATGTTGTAGGGAGTAAACAGTAGTACGAAATCGTCTGCTGCAAGGAGGCGAAAACAACGTTCTCATTGGCTTGTTTTGATCACGTGACCAGTGCCAACCAATCAGGTCGCCCGCTCAGTTTCCAGCGTTGCCACATTGCATATTCAAACTTTCATTCATTTTTGCGGCCAAACGGTAGAAAATTGAGATAGGGACACTATATATATTCAGAATCAGCGTAAAAAGTTCTATAACATACGTTTTTTCCAAGTTGCCCTTTAAGAATGTAATAAATAATTAATTACGTATTGTAAATCTTTGTCAATTATATTAAACAACATGTTACTAGAATTTTAAGAAGCATATTATAAAATCGATCCAGTTAACGTAATGAAAACAATAATAATTTCTCTGCAATAACGAGTATGCGTATAAAACTAACTCTAATTACAGGTAACATATACTTCAGTACGACAAAAATTTTTGTCAACTTTTGTCAAATTGTGTAAAGATGACAATAGCGGGGGAAACAGGTAGTCTTTCGTCAATATAACGTCAAAATTCAAGGCAAATATTTTCCCAAGGAGTTGCTTCAAGATTCCCGTTGTTCACCTGCACATTTTCCCCGTACAAACAAAACCAACAAGGGAAAAGGGGGTCCGCTACTCCTGCATGATAAACGGTTCACGGATCGGTTCACGGTTCGGTTCACGGTTCGGTTCAAAAACTGCTCTTATATATCGAAAGTACAGCAAAGAAAACGGTGGTAGACGTGTAAACGGTGGTAGGTTTTGTACAACTATAAGAACCGTGAACCGGTTCAAAAACAGTTCACAGCTCGGAGATACCGTTCACGGTTCGGTTCAAAAACTGCTCTTATATATCGTATACACAGCAAAGAAGCCTATACGGTGGTAGGTTTTGTACAACTATCGGAACCGTGAACCGGTTCAAAAACGGTTCACAGCTCAGAGGTACGGTTCACGGTTCGGTTCAAAAACTGCTCCTATATATCGTATACACAGCAAAGAAGCCTATACGGTGGTAGGTTTTGCACAACTATCGGAACCGCGTGAGCCGGTTCAGCAACGGTTCACAGCTCTGAGATACGGTTCGACAGCAACGTCTTTAAAGGTGTAAAGGTTTGCCTTTATTACCACAAATTGAGCCTTTCCAGAGTCGAACAAAAGACAGTTCACCACCCGTTCATCAACAGATGACAACTCGGATAAAAAAAGTTTGCGGTTTGAACCGGTTTAAACCGTACCTTTTTCAGTGGCGGTCGTGAGCGTATGAACTCGAGGATGACAGCGTGGGCGTCCTTTTTGATCTGTGCCGGGATTTTCTCCTCCAGGTGAACCTTGCGTAGGACGTAACGACGCGAGCGGATGTCCTCCATTAGCATTTCATACGGTGTCAGCTCGAATTCAATCGGTTTCCGTGTGAAATCCGTCTTCTTCAGTTTGACTCCGTTCCGCAGCTGCCGCATTACCTGCATCCATAATTTCGCCTGAAAAATAAAAAAATCCGGATACCAGAAACGGTTACTCCCAGATGGTTACTCAATAAAGGTTACTTTCAGATGGTTACTCAGAAACGGTTACTCGACAATTGCTACCCGATAACGGTTACCCAATAACGATACTCAGAAACGGTTACTCAATAAAGGTTAGTTACAGATGATTATTCAGAAACGGTTACTTGATAACGATTACTCAATCACGGTACTCAGAAACGGTTACTCAGAAATGGTTACTCAGTGACGATACTCAGAAACGGTTATTCGAAAAACGGCTACTCGATAACGGCTACGCACAGATGATTACTTAGAAACGGGTACTCAGAAACGATTATGTTGATTATAATAATTATAATTGCGGTAGTAGGCTTATATGGAACTACGTGACCTTTGACCTCGGTTACGGTTTGTACAGCAAAAGCTGTCACGTTAAATACTGTAACAAGTTGACCTATGACCTTTGCTTGTAACATCCAGAAACTACTCTCTTGTTGAACTTTTGGCATTTCAAGTTTTTAATGAGAGTCATAAAACAGAGATGGGCGGATTGACTAGAATTTTAAACCGGTTCAGGTTCGGTTCGGTTCGGTTCGGTTTAACCTTAGTAACTACAGGTTCAAGTTCGGCTCGGAGCTAATCCTTTCAGCTCATGTTTTTTTTCTGAACCGAAACTGAACCTAAAAGACGGTTCGAATTCGGTTCAGCGGTTCGGCTCAGACAAAACGGTTCAATTCGCCCTTGACTGGTAATAATTTCTTAATTACCCAGTCTGCCAGATGCAACTGGCCCAGATCCGCACTGCTGTATTCTGTCCCTTTGCGTAGTTCGCGCCATTCGTCAGGACCTGCATTATAATAACAGTAATTAGTACTACTACTTGCTACTATTACAATTATTATTATAACTAATTATTATTAATTATCACTACTACTATTACCTCTTCTACTACTACTACTATTCCTACTAGTATTAATACTACTATTGCTAATATGACTACTACTATCCGTTCCACTACTTCTACTATTATTGCTACTACTCCTACCACTACTGCCACTACTATTTTACTACTACTACTACTACTGCCACTACTATTTCTACTACTACTACTACTACTATTACTGCTATTACTACTACTACCACTACTGCCACTACTATTTCTACTACTACTACTACTTCTATTACTGCTACTACTCCTACTACTCCTACTACTACCACTACTGCCACTACTACCACACTACTTCTGCTACTATTTCTACCACTTCCAGTACTACTACTACTACTACTACACTACCACTACTCATATTATTACTACTATTACTAATACTACTACTGTAGTTGGATACTTTTGGTGACGCGGGCGAGGAACTGTGCGAACTCGAGGGTCTCAGCGACAAGGGCGCGACAAACTGCGCGGAAGTGGGCGTCGGCCTCGGCGGCAGAGGCCGTGCTGCTGATTTGTTGACGACAGCGCTGCAATAAAAGCACACGTTTCATTCCAAAACACGTTTCAATCACTCAACATTCCCCACTTTTAGTAACTCTACCCCCCACACTGCTACTTTGACTACAGCAGACTTACCCGACTGAAAATTCTCATGGAGTATGTAGAATTTGGAACAAAGACTCAGTGAGATCTCAGTGAGAAACTCTAAAAAGTTGAGATCTCACCGAGTCTCTGTTCCAAGTTCTACATACTCTATGAGAATTTTCAGTCGGGTATAGTTGGGAAAAGTAGCTTTCGTACAGACGTATGTTGCTATGCGATTCTTGAAAAAGATTCCTATGATTCTCACATTGACGGCTATAGCTGCTATTTTTATTTTTATTGTTTTTGCTAATATTGCTATGATTTTTGAAAAGATTCTTATGACTCCAACATGGACTGTTATCACACCGCTAATGATTTTTTTTTTCAAAGATTGCTATGATTCTTGAATAAAGTGGTTATGATTCATATAGATTCCAGTGTTTCCACTTTTGCAGGGAAATTCACTGAAAAAGGGGAGAAATGGCGTCTGAAAAGGGAAGAAGAAGAGAAAAGGGTAAAGGGGAAATCTAGACATTATATATTCTAGCACGGAGGGGGGAAAGAGGGAAAGACCAGGGAAGAGGGGAACAAAGGGAAGATTGAAAAGTGGAAACTGATAGATTCCTAACATTCTTGTATCGATGACTATGATTGTATATAACAATGCTATGATTCTTAAGGAACTCTTCATGATTCTTGGAAAAGGTTGTCATGATTCTCAGAGATTCCTATGATTCTTGTATCGATGACTATGGCTGCATGTGAAAATGCTATGGTTCATAAAGAACTTTCTACGATTCTTGGAAAAGACTACAGTGGAACATAGAAATTCCTATGATTCTTTCCAAGCAATGTCTATGACTGCCTGTGATTTTGCTATGATTCCTGTGATTCTTTCGAAGACGGCTATGATTCTTGAAGCAATGTCTATGACTGCCTGTGATTTTGCTATGATTCCTATGATTCTTTCCATACGACTTTCTCCTCTGTACTTATCATTATGATTACACACTATGATTTTTCACTACAGATTCACGATTCAAGATTCCTGGCCCGATTCCCAATATCTGAGGACCAGTGCTTCCACTTTTTTCCCCTTTTCCCCCCCACCTCCGCTAGAAAATACCAATTTCCCTTTTTCCCTCTCCGTGGTACAGAGTAAAGCTACATTTGTAAATTCACTTTATCCTCCATTTCCCCTTTTTTCTCTTCCCCATTTTCCCTTGTTTGAGGGAATTTCCCTGCACAGTGGAAGCACTGCTGAGGACCGAGAGGTCACGCGCGCAGAGATTCTTGATTCTGATCCAAGATTCACTGAAACCATACTTCAAATTCGCGAATTCAGTTGACACTTTCCTTCGTTCCAAAATTAGCAACATTTTTGCAGATTTTTTTTTCCACCGCTCGTTTCATTGAGAAACAAACGAGCGCAGCAGACGCTATAAATCAATCCTCGTCCCCAAAGAGTAAAAATATACAAAGCCACCAAGATTCTTGATTCTCTCCCCAAGATTCTCAAGATTCTTTCACAGTTGCCAGCCACTGGGAAACGATTATTCTTAACCCGGAAATGTTTCGTTCGTTCGTTCGTTCGTCTGGAGAAATCGTTAACCGATTCTTTTAAAATAGTTTCAACGAAGTTCCATTCAACGGTTCAAACGCTGAAAGTTAAGTTCATTGAGAGTGAAACTGCGTTCTCAAATGACCTTGAATGACCTTTGCCCTGTTAAAAATTACCCTGATGCGATAACAAGTTGGCAATAAGACAGCACTATGAAATTAGTAATGTAAACTTAACAAATGACCTTGAATGACCTCTGACCTGTTAAAAATAACCCTGATGCGATAAAATGACGATAAAAAGTGATAGCATTAAAATAACTAATTATGCAACTTGAATTATTTGACCTCTTGTGACCTTGAATGACCTTGACACAACCTTTGACTCTTCCAGAAGACCTCTTAACGCGACAAGACTGACAAAATTAGTAATAATCAACACCGCTGTAACACGCGGTACAAGATTCCCGTAAGAATCTCCAAGAATCTCTAAGAATCTTGCGTGAATCTCTAAATGAATGAATTTTACCTGCAAGACAAACTGGAAGGAGATTCTCTCGTGCCTCTCAGAAGAATCTTGGACGATTCCCTCATCATCGGTCTCCTGGTGGCGGTCTTCTTCATCACAACCTGAAAAGGTAAAACCAAGAATCTTAAGACTCACGTCTAGAATCATGGCAAGAATCTCAAAAAATCACGTGACTTCCTCCAAGGCGAGGTTCGAAGCTACTTACACAATACCAGAATCATAGCAAGAATCTTAACAGTCACGTGACTTCTTCCAGTGGGGGGGGGGTTCGAAACTACGAACTTAATACCAGAATCACAAGCAAGAATCTCACCAAGAATCATAGCAAGAATCTTCACAGTCACGTGATTTCCTCAGAAAGGGTTCGTAACTACGTACATAATACCAGAATCACAACAAGAATCTCAAAAATCACGTGACTTCCTCCAGGGAGGGGGGGTTCGAAACTACGTACATAATACCAGAATCACAACAAGAATCTCAACCAAGAATCATAGCAAGAATCTCAAAAATCACGTGACTTCTCCAAAGGGGTTCGTAACTACGTACTTAATACCAGAATCACAAACAAGAATCTCAACCAAGAATCATAGCAAGAATCTTAACAGTCACGTGACTTCCTCAGAAGGGGTTCGTAACTACGTACATAATATCAGAATCACAAGCATGAATCTCAACCAAGAATCACAACAAGAATCTTAACAGTCACGTGAATTCCTCAGAAGGGCAGGAGGGTTCGAAACTTGGCACGTAACAAAAGATTGATAACATGTGATAACACTCGATAACACGGTGATGTAATTCGAGAAAAATCAACATTGACCAAGTGCAAAACACAAAAGTTTGCCGCTTGTTTTCCACATTCAACTGTTCAAACCTGAAGATTCTCACCGTGAATCTCACCAAGAATCTCACCGTGAATCTCACCGTGAATCTCGCCAAGAATCTCACCGTGAATCTCATTCATAAACATATTCGACTGCGACGTTCAATAAAGGGGTCCGAAACTTCAAATAATCTTCGTACACATGCGTCGTGTTATCACCGTTATCAGCCAGTTACCTTCCTGTTATCTACGTGTTATCGCATGTTATCGTATGTTATCACATAATCTTCGTACACATACGTCGTGTTATCACTGTTATCAACGGGTTACCTTCCTGTTATCTACGTGTTATCGCATTTTATCATATAATCTCGTACACATACGTCGTGTTATCACCCGGTTATCTTCCTGTTATCGCATGTTATCGTATGTTATCACATAATCTTCGTACACATGCGTCGTGTTATCACTGTTATCCACGTGTTATCGCATGTTATCATATAATCTTCGTACACATACGTCGTGTTATCACTGTTATCAGCCGGTTACCGTCCTGTTATCTACGTGTTATCGTATGTTATCATATAATCTTCGTACACTTGTTCTCGGAGTTTTAGACCCCCCCTACCGTGGTTCAATAACTCAACCAATGGACCGTTACACAGAAAGTAATGATTCCCTGTCATCACCAGCCATCAATATCGATTACACATGTATCGATACACGTCTCTATGCACAAACTATCGATTACTGTGGCCGCCATCTTTATTTAGTATCGATTTCTTTTTTCAGGACAAAAGGCGATCCGTTAAAATTTACACAAGAAAAGTTTGGCTTTCTCTGTAATGTAATGGCGGCAGTCATGCGACGCTGTAGAAAACCTAATAGGCCTAGAATCTTCACCCAGAAAAATTCTCATTTTCACTCACAAATTTCCCAAAAAAGTGACCCAAACTTTCCCCATTATTCAGTGGAAACGAACAGAATCCATTGTCTGAAGTCCAGAAACTTCGGTGATTAGGTGATAACACTTGATAACAGGGTGATAACACTGATAACTAACGGAAGCGGAAATGTCCATACAAAGAGCCAATCAAAACATGGGCGTTTTTTTTTACAAAATATTATAAAATTTCCACGTCACTTACTATACAGAAACATGCAAAGAATAAATAATCGATCGAAAATGTGTAATAATCGATACTTTATCACAGAATGAACTAAAATCGATATAATAATTGATGTGAACCCAAGGGGTCTGAAACTCCGAGAAAAGCGTACGAAGATTATCTGATAACATATGATAACACGGTGATAACATGGAGATAACAGGTTGATAACAGTGATAATACGGCCTAGGTGTACCAAGATTACTGGAAGTTTCGGACCCTTTGTGCGAACCAAAATCCACACTCGTTTTACTAGACGAGCAATAATCGATCGAAAATGTATTAGTAATCGATACTTTATCGAGGAATAAACCGTAATCAATATTTTAATCGATATAATCCAGAATCGATACACGAGTTTACCAGACAAGCAAAAATCGACCGAAAATGAGTTAGTAATCGATACTTTATCGAGGAATAAACTAAAATCGATATTCCAGTTACACTCATCGTAATCGATTTAGCATCTCTCAAATCGGTACTTACGCGAATAGCCGTTATCGATATTTAAATCGATAGTTTTGTCGATACAAAGTCGATGAGTCTCAATAATCGATAGTTTAGCTCCTGGTTTCATTGGTCAGTTGCTTAATCGATACAAAATCGAGAAATCTCAATAATCGCTATTTTGCCTACTGATTTCATTCAATCGATATACAAAGCTGATCTACTCGATAATCGATAGTTAAGCTGCTGATTTCATCGAATCGGTCAGTTGCTTAATCGATACAAAGTCGATGAATCTCAATAATCGATACCATGCCTACTGATTCCATTGAATCGATATACAAAGCTGATCTACTCAATAATCGATAGTTTACCTGCCGATGTCATTAGATCGATCAGTTGCTTAATCGATAGTTTACCTGTTGATTCCATTGAATCGATATACAAAACTGATCTACTCAATAATCGATACTTTTCCTACTGATTCCATTCAATCGATATACAAAGCTGATCAACTCAATAATCGATAGTTTACCTGCTGATTTCACTGAATCGATATACAAAGCTGAATCTACTCAATAATCGATAGTTTACCTGCCGATATCATTAGATCGATCAGTTGCTTAATCGATAGTTTACCTGCTGATTCCATTCAATCGATATACAAAGCTGAACTACTCAATAATCGATAGTTTACCTGCCGATGTCATTAGATCGATCAGTTGCTCCAGATCCGGACTGAAGACGCGGCTCTCGTTTCTCTCGCAGCCGTAATCCAGGGCGGCGAAGATCACCCAGCCGATCCCGTTCAGCATCTAAATCGATTCAATCGATTCAAATTAACTATCGATTTATTAAAATATCGATCAATAGTCCCCAACAGACTCTGGCAATACCCGTAACTATAGTAACCCCAGCAGAAAATTAAGGATAGTTTCAGGACCCTGAAAATATATTGAAAAGGACATTTTCAGAACGCCAATCAGGACTCTTTGAGTGCAGTGAAATTGGTCCACTTCCAAGGTGTTTAGGACCCTGACTTTGGAATGCCTCAATAATACATGTTCAGGGTACTTAAGAGCGTCCTGAAAAAGACGCTTTTCAGGATACTTAATGGTGCCCTTAATAATCAAGATTCACAGTTCTCAACACAATTTTTTTTTTTTACTCATCCACGATCGGACGTGGTTCAGGACATTTAGGATATGTTACGGATATCGTTCAGGATGTAGCCGACATCCTTAATATTCCCCTGGGACTGCACATTAACTACAATATATATAATAATAATAATAATTACAATAAAACAATGGAGATGATACTGATCAAGGGGTCGGAAACTTGCGATAATCGTCGTACACTTAGGTCATGTTATCACTGTTATCAACCTGTTATCTACGTGTTATCTTGATAACGGGGTTGCAAAGACTGATAACATATTGCGTGGTATTTTCATTAATTTATTCATTAATTACGCCATTCTAATTATTTTACTGAATTTTATTAAAATAAAATTTAATGTAAATTAGAAATTATCTACATAATTTAAATGACCCGATTCCAAAACGCCCATGCAACTTTCGCTTTTCGCCATTTACACTGATTCCCATTAATAAGAATAGAGGCAGTGGTAGTAGTAAGTAGTAGTACTACTACTTGGCAACAATCTGTCAAATCCTTGGACGCTCTACTTAACGCTTATAGTTCAATTCTCTAGTGTCCACGGATTCGACAGATTTATTCCAATATTAATACAAGTACTAGTACTATTACTTGGCAACAATCTGTCAAATCCTTGGACGCTCTACTTAACGCCTATAGTTCAATTCTCTAGTGTCCACGGATTCGGCAGATTCATTCCAATATTAATATAAGTACTAGTACTATTACTTGGCAACAATCTGCCAAATCCTTGGACGCTCCACTTAACGCCTACAGTTAAATTCTCTAGCGTCCACAGATTCGACAGATTCACTCCAATAATAATATATTTACTACTGTTAATATAAGTGCTAGTACTACTACTTAGCAACAATCTGCCAAATCCTTGGACGCTCTAATTAACGCCTATAGTTCAATTCTCTAGTGTCCACGGATTCGACAGATTCGTTCCAATAATAATAATTGCTACTGTTAATACACTACGCACTACTAACCACACACCAACTATTACTATACTACCTACTATTACTATTGATGATAATAATAATAATAATAATAATAACAATAATAATAATAAAACGCCTGCACTTGACCATACAAAGTTCAAGGGGTCCGAAAGTCCGAGGAAAAGTGTACGGAGATTATTTGATAACATGCGATAACAAGGAGATAACATGGAGATAACGGATTGACAACAGCGATAACATGACCCAGGGTGTACGAAGATTATTGAAAGTTTCCGACCCCTTGACTGTACAGAGTTAAATATCCCAAGTTCAACTCTTTTCAGTGTTGAAATCACAGTATAAAGAGCGTGCAGTAACACGGCAAAGTCCTATCTGCCCCATGTTAATGCTGCGAGCGCGAAACTAGCGCCAGATTTCTGCGGGTGAGTGTTGTCGGTACTACGAGCGCTCAAAGCCTCAGCCGCCCAGCAATAGATTTTCTCAATGCAGCCTTAGTACCAACAGCAGCCACCCACAGAAATCTGGCGCTAGTTTCGCGCTCGCAGCATTAACATGGGGCAGATAGGACTTGCCGTGTTACTGAATGTTCTCTATACCGTGGTTGAAATTTGCATTCGCCTTTGACCGTCACGCCGAAAGTTAATTCAAAGGTCAAAGGTCAGTCGCGCAAAAAAAAAAAATTAACAAAAAGGTCACAGTTCAAGAGCTGTTGCTGTGTCACCGTAAATAACTCGAAATAATAACTCCCATTTGTCTCCGGACGGTAACACTTGATAATACCTGATAACAGCTGATAACACGTGATAACAAGGTGACGACAGTGTGATCAGTGTTTCCACTCTGCAGGGAAATTCCCTGAAAAAGGGGGAAATGGGTCCGAAAAGGAAAGAAGAGGGAAAAGGGAAAATTCTGAAGTGCAGCATTGTATATTCTAGTACGAGGGGGAAAAGGGGAAAACAACGGAAGAAGGGGAAAAGGGGAGACACTGACTTTTATAGGTAGTGATCCAGCGACACTACCTGATAACACAGATGATGATAACTTCGGATAACAGCTGATAACACGTGATAACAGGGTGACGACACAATGACACAGCTGATAAGCGTGATCAGCGTTTCCACTCTGCAGGGAAATTCCCTGAAAAAGGGGAAAATGGGTCCGAAAAGAAAAGAAGAGGGAAAAGGGAAAATTCTGAAAGTGCAGCATTGTATATTCTAGTACGAGGGGGGGGAGGGGAAACACTGAGCGTGATAGGTAGTGATCCATCGACACTACCCGATAACACAGATGATAACAGCTGATAATAGCTGATAACACATGATAACACTTGATAACACCAGCAGAGGGCGTGTAGATTTTCTTTCTGTATCATTCTGGTTTGAATGTTAGGCGACCAACCCTTCCGGTCATTCGTTTTTCTCCATAAACACACATTCAGATTTTAAAATGAATCTTGATAATCGTTAAGTTTCAGATAATCTATGTTAAGGTTATAACTTTCGCAAATAGAAAATTTTACCTTGGCTTCGTCAGAAGTTGTTTCTCGCTGTCCTGTTGGACGGTTTTCCAAAATCAAAGCAAAAAAAAAAAAACTGGTAATTAGTTGAATTATATAAACCTGTTCACTTGCGAGATACGCAAATAGAACCGGTTTTTGTGTTTTATTTCCGAAATATTAATAACTGATGAATATTTTTGCATTCGGTGCGAGTCGAGACACGACAACACAATGGCGTAGTCGGTTCCTTTATTGATCTGCACCAAGAAATCTCGGATCAATAACAACAAAACCAAGTAAGAAACCATGACTTCTTTCACTGAACCGGTTCAGTTTGTTTGAAATTTATAAGCAAGCTGTGTTACCATTAGTGTAGGGCGAGTAGAGAAACGAATTTGAATGGACGTTTCCGTCGTTATGGATCCAAACGTGGTCGGCTTCCGTCACCGCGGCAACGAGATTCGTGTTATTTGATTCTAGGACCGTTTCACAGGTCCTCAAACATTGGTAGAGTATTGCCCAGGCCCGTTCTTCTTTTACAGGACCGTCAAAAATCTCCAGGATCGATTGCAGGCTGATGCAGTTACTCGAATCCAAATGGCACTTGGTGAACGGCTTCGCCATTTTGTTTGTTTGGCTTTGTTTGGCCTCCAGTGTTTGAAATCCACTTTCCCCAGGTTTCCAATAAACGAAGCAATACTTTTTATCTAGACATTAATGAATAGTTTAAAAATAAATAGGTTTAAGCCGGAGCTCTTTACTCGACGACTGCCGAAACAAGACTGGTAGTGGTGGGCATTCCATTTCGAATAGAACGTTTTTGTTTCGAACCGGTTCCGCAAGAGCGCGCGCGCGCGCGCCGCTTCTCGCAATCTTTATTTCTAAATTATCATTTAAATGGTAATATAAAACCCCCGTGACTCTTCGTATCAAATAAACTTTCCCAAACTTTTATTTAACTCTAATCAAGACTTTCAAAACCTTTTTAAATAACATCAGGGATCGATCTCATGTAATGTCAAAGGCTGGTAGGAAGAAACAACGTGATAATCTCAACGTAGTCCGGTAATGCACCAAAACACTCGAAAATGAATGTGATAAGTATCTTATTAATAGTTCAACGGTTCGTGCCGAGTTCATTATCATTTAAATAAAGCGAAACTCTTATCTAATGTGCTGAAACACGCCGTCTCACGCCACTTCTTACTCCAGCGCCATCTAGTGTCAAAATTTTGAACTACGTTAACCTCTCCTCCCCGAATTTGTTTGATTCCCCGCTTATTTCAAAATTTGACGTGGTGAAGTAGTTGTAAAATAACTAATAATTTGCAAATTTCCAATAGAGGAAAGGATGAAGTTTTACAACCGCGTACGTGACAGTGAATTTGCCGCAAGGTTCAAACAAACGAAACTAGTCAAATACATATTCAAGGCTATGGGTCCGCAGGTTCTTATCTGGATTCCCTTAGGACTTCGGCTACATTTTTAGTTACTAAGCGCATCCGTTCGCTTCTCACAACACTTCTTTCCGAAACCTCGAATTTCGCAATCAGAAACTTCAAAAAGATCACTCAGAAAACATGGCACCACTCTCCGAAGAACAAGTCAAAAAGGTAAGACATTTCTATGCCACGTCAACTACTTGAACTGATTTAATATGTTGGAAAAAAAAAGTTTCACGAAGATGGCTACCTGATTATCGAAAATTTTCTCGACGACTCGGAAATCGAGGGTCTGGTCAATTCGTGCAGAAAGATTGTAGATAACATGAATCTCGAAGAACGCAAATGTATATTCACAACCACGGACGCTCGACAGGTCTGAAATATTCGATAAAAAAAACCTTTAAAACTAATCAATAACATTGGGATTAAAGGCTAGCGACATCTACTTCTTGGAGAGTGGCGACAAAATTCGCTACTTTTTTGAATCTGGCGCTCTGGATGACCAAGGAAACCTATTGGTTGATCGCTACAAGGCCCTGAATAAGATAGGACACGCCCTTCACTGGCTAGAACCTAATTTCCGCAAACTGACATTCAGTGACAAGGTCAAAGATGTCGTCCGCTCTGTGGGATTCAAAGACCCTGCAGTGGCTCAGAGCATGTACATCTTCAAGCAACCCAACATCGGAGGAGAAGGTTTACTTTTCAAATTAACTCTAAGATTGATCTGCTGATTTCATTGCGTGTTTTAGTTACTCCTCACCAAGATTCCAGCTTCTTGCATACCTCGCCGCTGAACATCATGGGCATGTGGTTTGCGCTGGAAGATGTCACGCTGGAGAACGGTTGTCTCTGGTTCATCCCGGGATCCCACAAAGAAGGGATCACACGCAGGTTCGTAAGGAATCCAGACAAAAACTCGAAGGAACTGCTCATGTACACGGATCCTCCAACAACTTATGACGAGAAACTGTTTGTGCCAGGAAACGTCCCGAAAGGTTTTTTTATTCCATTTCCCCCGTAGTTCTGATTTTACAACTACTGATTTCTCAATTAGGAACTTGTGTTTTGATTCACGGTGAGGTTGTCCACAAGAGCGAGAGGAACCTTTCAAACAAGTCTCGCCACATCTATACGTTCCACATCATGGAGAGGGAGAATACCAAGTATTCTGAGGACAACTGGCTTCAGCCCACCGAACAACTTCCATTCCCTGGCCTCTTTGATAACTAAAGGTCTTCCATGCTGTAACTCCAAGTAGTGAATGAACGTATAACATGCTCAAGATACTGAATACAAATCTTATATTAACACCACGCGCCTTATTCGAGATTTTTGCCATTAAGAAAATGATTTGTTTGGCCGCCCAGTACTTTGTATTGACTTCAGCAGCAAAAAAGCGATTAATTTGCTCGCAAAATGTTTAGCTCCAGTTGGTGGCAGCACCGCCCCAGTCTCCGGCGGTACCCTGAGTGGCGCTCCAGTCATCAGTAGGTGCGCTGGCCCAGTCCTCGGTGGCCTGGTAAGCCGGTGCGTCAACAGCGGGTTCAGAGGCCCAGTTTTCAGCAGAGGGCTGGACGTAGTCGGCTTCCACAACAGCCTTGGAGGCAGCAGCAGCGGCGGCGGCAGCTTCCTTGGCCTGGTCCTCCTTCTCAATCTCTTCAGGGTCGCGGTAGAAGAACATGTCGGGCATGACAGACCATTCCAGCTCGCGGGAGATGACTCCACGCAGACGGAGGACTTCACGGGCCAGCATGTAGTACATCAGACCAATGGACTGAGGAGCCTATTATTTAAGCAATGAAGCATTTAAAGTGGCTGTCAAGTTTAGCTTGAAATAGTCAAGTTCAGTTCAATGCTCAGAATCCGGTAAAGCGATTAGAAAAGGTTTCAGCACAGTGATCTCAGATTATGTTTATCCTCATTGCACAGTTATGGGCTTATGATGTTAAAACAAGAACATACCTTGTTGTTGCAAGGAATGCAGATGTCCACATAACGGAGAGGAGAGTCAGTGTTGCAGAAGGCAATGACGGGGATGTTGACGTACGAGGCTTCAACAATGGGCTGGTGATCGACACGGGGGTCGGTGATGATCAGCAGACGGGGCTCGCGGAAAGCGGCCTGGATCTGGTTAGTGAACGCACCAGGGGTGAAGCGTCCAGCAATGGGGGTGGCCTTGGTGTAGCTGGCATACTTCAGGACGGCACGCTGGCCCTGAGGACGAGACGAGATGACGAAAATGTCAGCAGGGTTCTCAATGGCCACGATGGCGCGGGCAGCGAGAAGGAGCTTCTCCCAGGTGCGTCTCAGGTTGAGAATGTGCACACCATCAGTACGGCGTTTGAAGACGTACTGCTCCATCTGGACTTCGCAGTTTTCCGACCCAAGGTGGGTATGGGCGGCCAACAACTTAGTTACATCATCTTCCTTCAAAGCGAGTTTATCAAATCCTCCCGACATCTTGGCGCTGAGATTTTAATGTAACGAAACCCAACCTGAAACAAGAATGAACTCAATGAATCTGACGTGCTAAACCGCAGACATGCTAGCGGAGGAAGCTTAGGATAACTTTTATTAATTATTCTAAAATCTTTTTTCGAAGTTTTTACACTGAACGATACTACTACATTTTTTTCCTGTTTTATTACTGCAGAAATTTAACGCTAAATAGTAAGATGAATAAGATACAACGAGATAAATGTTTCGGCAACTTACGAATTCGGATGCCACAGGGAGCCTTGGTATCCAAGAGAAGTGCAACGTTGCCAAGCGTTAAAAAAGATTCTGATATTTTATTAACTTGAAAATATAAAATGCTGGTAAAATTAAAATTGACTATATTTTTACAGTTACTTGCATTTTACACATTTCTTAAATTATGTTCAAATATATTTTACATTTTTCTGTACTAGATGAATGAAGGATAAAGGGTTTATTTATTTTTTTAAGTATAACTGAACACAAACTTTTGAGTTTACTTCGTAAAACTGAAACAGAAAATAGCAAATTTAATTTCGTGTTGATAAAATATTGAGAGACAAATATGAGATAAATCTTAATAATACAGAGAGGTGATCCTTTATTAATGGCCATCTAGCGAACATAAAAGCAACGAGAGGGAGGAATAAATCGTTCAGTGTGTCTAGTTCGTCGCGCGAAGCAACATGGCCTCCGTACGGCAACCGGAGACTTTTTACACTCACGGCACATCAGCCCAGTTCGAGTTTGTTCTTTCGCTCTACCCCGACGCCTTGAGACTAAAGGCGCAGGAGAAAAACAAAAAAGTCGAGGAATTGCAAAAATTAGACACATGGTAAGTGGGTTACATTGTTAAGTTGAGGCAAACGTGGACGCTCTGAGTAAGAGCCATATTTGTCGCGGGTCTGGCTCGCTTTCTAGCCCGGGACCGTTGACCTTAAAGCGGGGGGAACAGGCAAGCGAAATTGCCCGCGCTTTGTTTTCGCCTTTTCTTCTGTCCGCACGTGGAGCCGGCGCTACGTCCACTGCGGATTTGCTCAGCACTTCACTCGTCTTTTCATCTGCAGTCAACTAGTATTCTACACTCCCGCACTATGACAGTACTCGCAAACTCGGTTACAATGTCTCCCCCGGTAACCCCACAGCCCACTCCTTTCTTGGCTCCCGACCCATGCACCTACCTTCAGGCTCATTTACTCCCACCAAGCCACCCAACCCACAGTCCCTGACGTCATCAGCTTCAATCAATAAAGCATACAAAATCCATATATTTTCACAGGAAATTAATATTTACAAACGTAAGCATTATCCCTGCCAGCCTTTGTATCATTTTATAGTATTGTGGCAAACGATATGATCTCGAACAAACAATATGTTTCGATAAAGACTGTTGTGTCAATTTGCGAATGATTTCTATCTTTTTATTTTCAGGTACCAAGAAGAGTTGCCAAAGAAACTGAAAGCTCGGGGTAAAGAAGCTCACCTCACCCATGAAGAGCTGGTCCAGTGCATGAAATGGAAGCTCTGGGTATGAATAAAATTTTTTTTACAATCTTCGCCTGTTTGTTAAACACTGAACGTTATTCTCAATAGAGAGGACAGTGGCGTCAAGGATTGTTAGACCTGGTGCAGATCAACACTCCTCGAGCGGTAGAAACTGCGACGAAGAAAGCTTTTAGACAAGTCATCACCAAAGGTTATGCTGGACTGAACTCTGCTATACAGAACTTGGCTAAACTGAAGGGGATTTCACCTGCAACTGCTTCAGGTGTGAGAAATAACAATTTAATTTGACTTACTGACGTTTTGTACAATAACCTGGTTAACCGAGTACTCATCTGTAGGAATTCTTGCTGCGGCCGCTCCAGAAACCGCACCGTTCATGGCTGACGAGTGTCTGATGGCAATACCCGCGATTGAAGGTATCGACTACACTGCCAATGAGTACCTCAAGTATGCACAGCACATCAAAGAGCTTGTCGATCGGCTGAATGGAGAGAGTAAGCTTATTAACGAGCATTTAGTTGACAGCAAAAACTAACATCTCTGTCGTTATAGATGACAAGAACACGTGGAACCCGCATCGTGTCGAACTAGCTTTATGGGCCCACTTTGTTATAAGCAAACTTCAGCCGTCGCTGTTGGACAACATCCCGGGACTGAAGACCATAGAAAACGGCAGCTCGTCGGACAACTCAAGCAAAGATCCCGCGCCGGAGAATGGCAAGACTGGTAAAATAAATACAATCAGTCTTTATCTATCATTTTAGTTTAATTGTTATAACTCCTATAGTTCTAGATAAAGATAGTGAAGATTCGACAGGCTCGCTTGTCCCTGCTGAAGACTCGTCCGATGCAACCAACGACTCAACTCTCGTCCAGTCGGAAGAGAGTCGCGAAGCTCAGCAGAACGGCCACAACGCTGCCGACGAGACAGAAGAAGTCCCCGCAGCCAAAAAGATGAGATTAACTAATGATTCCGAAGAAACCGCATAAACGTCTATTGTACTTCTCCCCATTACCAGCAACTTCAGACTTTGGTCTCCTTCCTCTATAACCTTTTGTTCTGATTGACTCCTTTCCCGGGTTTCCTCGGTGAACGATAGCGGGCTAATTTTGTATTTCCACTGTTAGTGCCTAAGCACACATGCTGCAGAATATTTTCACACTACAAGAAAACGGGATGTGGAAGGTGTGAGCTGCAAAGGCACTACATTCCAGATGAAACTGAGGGCAAAAAACATTACAGAAAATTGTCGCATTTTTTCGCTACTTTTGAAACGATTTGGTCCATAACGTGACAGTGCAAACAATATCTACATTTAGCTGAACTTGAAACTTGACTTCCTTTTTACAGTGTTTTCTTATAACGTACTCCTCTGAAGCCGTTTTTTTTCCTTTCAACTGACTACGAAAAGCGGGGAAAAGGGTATTTATTTACTTACTTGCGAAGTTGAAAGACTCTTGGCGAAACCTAACGGGAACTAGAATCGATTAGTCTTTTTATGTTCATTCATTCTCTTTTCGAGTAGCTAGTACTACATTTACATTGATGAACCATGTAAACCCCCAACGGATTTTTAGAAGTCTTAGTGCCCATTACTGCTCTTTTTGTTTTCGTGCATAAACATAATGAAACATGTTTCGATACAATTTTTCAATGCTGGTGTAAGCAAAACTTGAGAGAAGAAACAAAATAAGACAACGGATCTGCTTTGTCCATTCCAGTGTTTCGTATTGATACATACGTGTTTGTTTACAAGTACCTTCTTAACCTAAAAATCGAGTGATGGGGAAACCTTTGCCTCAACTGAACTATGGAGCAGTGGTGAAAAGTCTTCGGTATTGAAACAAATGGCGGTTTCCTGGAACATGACCTCTTCTGACTAGTTCGGCAGAAAGAAGCCTTAAAATGTTACTAAGAAACTATAGAGGTTTTATTACAACAAAAATGCTTGGGTAGCAGAGTGCAACCGACCCTAGAAAAACCGTTCGTCTTCACTTACACAAAAGGCCTTGGGTTCACGGAGAACGTAACTTATCGCGGTTACAATTTCCGACAAAAATTGCTACCCGTGGAGGAGTTGTTTCTGGCATAACAGATCTCGGCGAAACTTTCCCTTTCTGACAGGGGCCTCCTGACTTATGAAAACTTACACTTGACGTTTCCCAGATATGAAAAAAGGTGTGCAAGGTACTCGTTGCAAATGCCCTTGAGTTTGACATATAAAGACTTGCTTGACCGAGAAAGAATAAACAAAAGACATTTCTAGCGTGAATAAGAGCTGCTTTTACGACCCGCTCACCTTGCAGGAAGCTTGGGTGGATCTATAATACCCTATACAATATAACTTAATACATAGAACAAAAATACACAACAGCAAATGATGAATCTAACACTGGCTACAACCGTATCCCGTTCATCTTTCATCTTGGCTAAAATTTTACATGCAATCAAGCGATTGTTTTTACTTATTCATATGCTTTCAGATGATTAAGTACCATAAGATGGACCTCCGTTTCTTCATAATATCACTGAAAAGCCGCACCTGTGTGTGAATGCCTAATGCTTCATAACCCAACAGGTAAGACAGGTCGTGAAGTCCCACTCGGACGTTGCAAGTTTTTGGCACCAGAGGGTGTCATTTATCACCTTGAATAGCCAATAATAAGTTTCCTCAAGATACCATCCTTTCCAGCGTTACATTTTTCATTCATTTTACTAACAAGAGATTCCCATCAACACTTGACTTTGCTGATTTGAGACGTACGCTAGCTCAGTGCTTGTATCGCCACCTGGAGCGGTGTTTGAGAACTACAAGTGGGTACTACTAGAGGTGCGTTTAGAGACTCTTGGCGAAGGAAATTCTTTGATTCTTGTATCTTGTCAAGCGAGACTCTCCCCACGGGCACCGGCTGTTGCGAAGACTCTTTCTCAAGTCAGTTGGTCTAGATGAAACGGACTGAAAACACGTGTCCTCAAAAACGCTTTCGCATAGTACTACAAAAACCTACAAACTTTTTCTCTCGCTGAGAAAAATGTGCTCTGAAAATCAGTCTCTTCTGAACGTGCCAGTGAAACAGTGCAACTAGTGTTAAAAGCCTAGTAATTGTTTGACTTTTCCTCACTGAACTTTTTACGAGAGAAATGAGAAGACGCAAATAAGTGAACGGAGTTTGTTCACCGCGTTTGAAGGCGTGTTTGGATGCGTGTGTCTCCATCTGAAAGCCCGCAGAACAAAAAACAATCGCTAAAATTTTTGAAACATTTGAACTGAAAGGCAAATTTCACTTACTGATGCTGAAAAATCGTGTACCAGCGTCACTTGGAATTTAACTCGGAGAATGAAAAGTGTTGCGATGGTGTAATACAGTCGCGGGAAACTTTCACATTCACGCACTGGATAATCCGGAATGACCACTACAGCGCGTGATTACCGTATACTTGTTAAGTAAGGATACAATACGTGGATATTCTAACAAAATAACATTCATCAAGTTTTCAGTTTCTCTTGCATGTTGGCCCGGGCTGATGTGTTTTGACCTCTGCAATTGTTTGTCATTGTTGTAGCGCTGTGATCCGTTAGGTTTCGTGATCCGAGGAATTGTACTCTGATTTGGTATAATTTGTCAGTTATGCATGCAGGTGAAAAGGTTCGGGAAAGGCTAAAAGACCAAAGATGCAGAGGTCATGTGAATAAAACCTAATTTGGCTAAACTCGTGGATGTACAATTGGATGTGACCTTCAAATGGCCTTGAATCCTCCGACCTATGCGGAGCTTGCTCTAGAATGGGACTGCTGTGTCACAGCTAAAGGTAACAGATGATTCTTTTCGTTTAAATTGATTTAGAAATCGTGACAAATGATACAAATTGGTTTTTGAAATGATTTCTCTCCCCACCTATAGAAACGATTCTCTCACGCTCCCCGAAATTTTCCCACGCGATTAGTCCGTCCAGTATCCCCCCCCCTTTGATAAGGACGTCGCGCTTTACGTCACAATCATAATCAAGAAGAAAAGGCAATTAGAAATTTTTGGCGGATGCTTTTCCGATAACTTTCTCATTAATTTGCGATTCTTTCCTCCTTAAGAGTAAATAGACCTCGAACTCGTCGCTCCAGTTTACTACACATAGTTCCAATACTGTCATTATTCCAAATTAAA
This sequence comes from Eulimnadia texana, assembly GCA_002872375.1. Lineage (NCBI taxonomy): Eukaryota > Metazoa > Arthropoda > Branchiopoda > Diplostraca > Limnadiidae > Eulimnadia > Eulimnadia texana. Next base: position 19,802,145 of record NKDA01000001.1, read on the forward strand.
AGTCCGCCGGGATTTGTAGGTGTTGTCCATTACGCTCATGCCTTACAGGCTATTGGACAGTTAATATTAGACAGGTAGTGGCGTAGCAGCTGCGGGTCCTGTGTTTCGCTTTTGTGCAGTCAGTCACGTTTGGAAAGCCGTCGTTGTAAGGATTCTCCTTCTCTTAAATCACTAGATCTATAACTGAGATTTATCACAATGTACGCTACTAACAGAGTCAATGCTAGCACTTGTAATTACTCCGCCGATTCCGGACAGAATTCTATGGAAAACTGGGATTCTGGTCTCGATTTGGAGAACACGAGTTTTGATTACCAAGGTACTTTCCTGCAATGCACTTAAACAGAATTTCATGGGGGATATAAATTAAGACATAGTCTAGTTATTTTCTCTGCGATTGTGGGTGCAGTATTTCCAAAAAACTGGGACGGCGTTTGATAGGTCTGGAGTGTATCCAAAAATTTCTATAGCTTATCAAGGCTATAATCGAAACATCTTAATTTTAGATTGCTTTCAACGCCAAGTCTTCTATTTGAATATTGATTTTTCTCTCATGCAGATCTAGATGCTGCGTCGGAACTGGGTCGGACACTTCTGGAAAGAAACCGTGAACTGGAAGCAATCATACGTCAACAACAGGCCCACATTGACGACCAGGCCCAAGAGATGCAGGTATATGTCCAACCAAACTATAGGGAAAAAACTCGTATGACTAAGTGTAGACAAATGCGATGTACACATGCTACACCTGCAGAGAGAAAAACCCTGTCCACAAGCGCAATAAAAGTAACAGTTCCAACAAAGTTTGCGGCTTCATACAGCTGGCTCTTATGAAAGTACAAACTCTGCTGGAAACCTTTTCTTATGTAAGAACGCTCATTAGAATGCAAGTCATCTACTTCTGAACATATCCGGCAACTTTTCATTTTAAATGGCCTCCAAGATTTAGAAGATACGCAGGTATGACGTATGTGGTGGCATTGAAAGTGATTCATTCTCATTTGCATTTTCAAGGTTAATGGAGATAACTCATTGTTGAATTTTTCCCCAGTATTTGGCAAAGCAGACCTCGTTACTGAGACAAGCAGCCGAATCTCGCCTGCGGCTGTGCGAGCAGCTCGAATCCAGCGTTGCCGAACTGGAACGCGCCAAATCCCGCGCCATTTGCGAACTCTCACTAGAACGCCATAGAAACAGAAGGTACACAACCCATGACTAGCTGAAACACAGCCAAATATTTGGATATATTACACTACAGTCCCTAGAAAAATTCCTGGCCTACGTGATGATTCGTCTCTTCTCGCTCCAAACCTGTAATTTTTTCACAACGTCCTACTGTTTTTCCTAGACAATGAACAAGTCAGTCAACGATTCCTCTTGCGTAAAGGGCTTGTATCACTAGTAATTTATATTATTTTAGTATGAAAAAAAAAGTTTATTGAAGTCTTTTGGTGTCGTTGTGCTCATCGAGCGCCGACGTCTCGACTCAAGAAACCGGGGTAAACCATCTTTGAGTGTTCACTGAAACATGTCTCATAAAACTTGACTACACAAAAGAAGACTCCACCACTATTCATCTTTGCGAACCTTGATTCATATGTTACTTACGTTCACTGTGCAACTAAACGTAAAGCAAGAGAAAGGAAAAGTGTGGTAATCGGCACAATCAACTAAACCAAATGGCGGTCACTTGTACGATTTGGTGGGTAAAAATGTCTCCCCGTTCCAAGGTTGCGGTTATTACAAACTACTCGCTACGGCTAGTGCCCCCAATTGACACTAACAAACTACACCCACCTCGAGGCGTCCCAAACTTTTTGTTACCCAGGGCGCAAAGTTGCCAGTTTTGCTCACGAAAAGCGTGTGTTTGGTAAATTTGTGCAACTTCCGCTCGAAAAAATCTCACGGTCACTTTAAATGTCCAAAATCTTTCTAATTATTACATTTTCATACGATTTCCTGGCCAAATTTCGTGGGATCTGGGACTACTTTTTCTCTGGAGTCAAACTCTCAGTGACTCGTATTTGTTCTTCTATCCCAGTTTACTTGGTCATTCCGTCACGCTATGTGTTAGTGAAGAAACTAATCTTTTGAAACTTGGACAGGTTGAGAGCTGAGTTAGAAATGGCCGAGGAGAAATGTTTCGAGTTGCAGCGAAGTGCAGACCAAAGCCGAGCCTCGGATCTTCAGACTCAGATGCTGGTACGATCTCTCCGGCAGCAGTTGGTACTGGAAAGAGGGAAAACAGACGACGAAACGCAAGTCCAGGGGACTGAGGACCCATCTCAGAAACCTGACAACTGTGTTCTACAGGATGCGTCCCAGAAAGCAGACGACTGTTTCGTGCAGATGGTGGAAGCCCTTGCAGAAGCTGAAGAGAAGCTCAGTGCCTCGAACAGAGAAATCATGGAAGAAAGAAGGAAACGTCTGGAACTAGAGGCCGAACTTCACCTTCTGCAAGAAGAGAATTGCGTCTTCCAGCAGCAGACGCATGAAAGTGTCCATCTAGAACCTCCGAACCCCCCTATTCCTCTAGACAAGAAGCGACTGTCTATTTGTGAAGAACTTCTGCTTTCGTCTGGTGAGTTCTGGGATTCTATCCAGCCCTCATCTCTGACAGATGGTGGAACGAGTTCGAGTATATCTTTCCACCTGAAGGAAGACGATTATAGCAACGACTGCGAGAAACATTCTTTGAAAAGAATCACGGAAAGTGAAGATGTGTATTCCTCGTCTTCTGGTTTCTCCGAGGAAGGACTCAAAACTGATTCTGTACACGGATGCATTTACCAGTGCGCGTATTGCCGCTGTTTGACTGCTACGTCTTCCTGCAGTTCGACTCCCAGTGATTTGCATAGAACTATAACAAAATGCCTTGAAGAAAACAAAGTGAAAATCAACGAAATCTCCCGCGAAACTAGAACAGACGTCAAGATTTTATTCGAGGAAATATTCGCCGTCCTTCGGAAAAACATGTCGTAGAGTTTGCCTATTGAAAATTAACAAACATTTTACAAAAATATACATAGAGTCAGTTTTTAGTAGTGCTTTTTTATGTACTAAATTAATTATACTGAATATTGTGGGCGGGAAGGTTATGATGTAAGTGCCAAGTGTGTGCAGCCACTTAATGATTCTTCATTTCAAAACAACGAAAATTTGCCGCCAAAAAATTTGAATTTCCACAACCAGCGCCACCACTACTACGGCGCAGTACTACTGTCTCCTCCCTTGTATTCTGTCACGTGGATTTTAGAATTAAAAATTTGAGAATAAATCTACAAAATAAACTGAATATTTAAATTAATTTCTTCCAGCAGATAAAGAAATTTATTCATATCCCTGTAACGTACTGACAGAAGAAGTACTTATCACGAATCCGTTCAACTTTTGCTGACGCTTGCGTACTGACTGCTCATACAAGGGATCAGATAAGAAATACGGATTATAAACATTCTCTACATAGTCAAACCTGGCCATAACAAGCCCTGTTACTTAATCAATCAAGACTCACAAGACAGTAATTCAACTTTGTAAACAATGTCACAGCAAGTTGATGGAAAGCGTCCCGTTCGTGTTTGGTGTGATGGCTGGTATAACATCCCCTTTAATTGTCTTTTAATTATTAATTAAGTTTATTGTTTGTCGCAGCTACGATATGGCTCACTTCGGACACGCCAACTCGTTGCGACAGGCCAAAGCCATGGGCGACTACCTGATTGTTGGAGTGCATAACGACGAAGAAATCACGAAACATAAGGGACCGCCCGTTTACACTGAGGAAGAAAGGTACAAAATGGTCCGTGCAATCAAGTGGGTGGACGAAGTGGTTGAGGGAGCCCCGTACGTCACGACCCTCGACACTCTGGACAAACATAACTGCGATTTCTGTGTGCACGGAGGCAAGAAAATTCTTCAATAACCTTAAACATTATCCAAAGTCATATGATCTAACTTTATTAGATGATATTACGACTACTGCTGATGGGACGGACACTTACCACATCGTTAAAAGTGCTGGGCGCTACAAGTAAAACGTTTTGTTACCGTTTTTTAAGTCTAGTTTTATTTCGTGTTTGTTCGTAGGGAGTGTCAAAGGACTCAGGGTGTTTCAACGACAGATCTTGTCGGAAGAATGCTGCTGCTGACCAAACAGCACCTGCAGAGGGGAGATGACGAGTATCGGGTAGAAAGATCTCGTTCTGATTCGATGAGCCAGGATTTTGCTGCGCGATCGCCTTGGACGGGAGTATCGCAGTTTCTACCGACGACTCAGAGGATCATCCAGTTCAGCGAAGGAAAGGAACCAAAACCCGGAGACAGGATCATTTACGTGGCTGGAGCTTTTGACCTCTTCCATGTTGGGCATTTGGACTTTTTGGAGAAAGCGAGGCAACAAGGCGATTATCTGATTGTTGGTCTGCACACCGACCCTGTGGTCAATAGATACAAAGGAGCCAACTACCCGATCATGAATCTGCATGAAAGAGTTCTATCTGTTCTAGCCTGCCGAGTACACATTTATACAAATTTCGATTTAAAAAATGCAAATAACCTTATTTTGTTTCTAGTATGTGTCTGAAGTTGTCATCGGCGCCCCGTACTCAGTGACCGAGGACCTTTTGGACCATTTCAGAATCGACCTTGTCTGTCATGGCCTGAACTACCCTCCTGCCGATATTGATGGGTAATTAGTTTTGGAAAACGTGTCATCGCTAAGTCGTTTATATTGATTTCTTAGATCTGACCCTTATGCTGAACCAAAGAAGCGAGGCAAGTTCTTGACGATCGACTCGGGGAACACTCTGACGACAGAGCAGATTGTCGCCCGCATTATCCGCAACCGACTGTCGTTTGAAGAGCGAAACCGCAAGAAAGAAGAAAAGGAAATGTCGATTATTCAAAATCTCTCCAAATAATTCTCGCTCGATCGTCGAGAACCGCCGACTTCATTTTTTATTAGCAATGCACCAAAATTATATGACGTAGTCTTATTGGAATTAGTCTTATCAGGTTCTACTTTTTTGTTTATGATTTCTTTATTTTTTTAATGTTTTTTATTTAGTCAGGCAATATGAAATACAGTTGGAAAGACTAGCTTATCCGTTTGATGTGACTTAATTTTTCCACCCTACAGTGCTTCGTAGGGAAATTCCCCAAAAGAGGGAAAATAGAACCCTTAAAGGAAAGAAGGGAAGGGGAAACGAGGAGGGGAAAAGGCCATAATGAGGGGAGAGGGTAAATAGGGGAACAACACATTGAATAGAGAAAAGTGAAGTTAAGGGGGGAAAGGGGAAATAGAGCAGTATTTAAATGAACAGGGAAAACGAAAAGTACAAACACTTAAACGAACAAGTAGTGTGTATTTAAACGCTAGATGGCGTTTGCACGTGGGTAATTTCACATTCACATGCTTCTTACTTCATCATCGTCTGCCTTGATGTTGACTTTGTGAATTAAAGTTTAGTACTGACATATTAAAATGGGAAAATTAAATGTAACCGTTTTGAGATATCTGTCAAGGGAAGATTTCCGAGTTCTGACAGCTGTAAGTTCAGTTTCCTATTACGAAATCTTAAATAATATTTTGTACTGCATGTGTTTCATGTGTCTAATATTTTTGCTTAATTTTTCTTCCAAGATTGAAATGGGAATGAAAAATCACGAACTCGTGCCCGGCATCCTTGTTGCGAATATAGCCAACCTTCGACACGGTGGGGTCCACAAAATTTTGAAAGAGCTCGCCAAGCACAGATTAGTTTCTTATGAACGAGGAAAACACTGTAAGTTGCCACATGCACAACTAGTAAACAATGTATTAATTACATTTTCTTTGTTTAGATGATGGTTACAGACTGACCAATCTGGGCTACGACTACTTAGCCCTGAAAACGCTAACCTCTCGAGATACTGTACAATCGGTAGGAAATCAAATAGGCGTAGGAAAGGAGTCGGACATTTACGTTGTTGCCGATGCTGAGGGAAAGCAACTATGTCTCAAACTTCACAGGTATTAAATAATAATTCATCTTCGCTGAACTGATTTACTGATATCCACTCTCAGTTTTCCCTTTTTCCCCCTTCACCTCAAGGTATCAATTTCCCCTTTTCCCCTCCGTGCTAGGATACATAGCTATACTTAAATATTTCCTTTTTCCCTTGTTTCCCCCTTTTTCCCTCTTTGTGCTAGAATACAACATACGCTTCTGCATTTCCCTTTCCCCTTATTTTGCCCTTTTAAGGGAATTTTCCTTTTAAGTGGAAGCACTTGTTTATTTAATACTTTTAATCGCAGGCTGGGACGTACTTCGTTCAGGAAGATCAAAGAAAAACGCGATTACCACCAGCATCGCAACAGGGCGTCCTGGATCTATTTGTCGAGATTGTCAGCAACAAGGGAGTTTGCCTACATGAAAGCTTTACACGACCGAGGATTCCCGACTCCGAAACCCTACGATTTCAACCGCCACTGCGTTATCATGGAGCTCGTTAACGGTTTCCCACTCTGTCAGATTCTTGAAGTTTCTGATCCGGCCGCACTTTATGATGAACTGATGAATCTGATCATGAAATTAGCCAACAATGGTGTCATCCACGCTGATTTCAATGAATTCAATATTCTCATTGACGAAAACGAGAAGCCTATCCTGATCGATTTCCCACAGATGATTTCTACGTCTCACTGTGACGCTCAAGCGTAATATACAACAATTATTGAACTGTAAATATATTTTATGGTTTTTTCGGTAAATAGAATGTTTGATCGGGATGTCAAATGTCTGCGGGATTTCTTCAAGCGACGATTCAACTACGAGAGCGAACTTTTCCCAACTTTCGGTGATATCGAGTAAACTTTTTTATACGTTCGCCATTTTCGCGATTTATTGCATTATTACTTCATTATTTCTAAATGTGTCTTATGTTAATTAGGAGAGAAGGTGATTTGGACGCAGAAGTAAACGCCAGTGGATACATTAAAGATCTGGACGCTGAATTTGACGAAGAAATCGAAGAGGAAGAACCGAAAGAAGAAACCGTAACTGAAAGTGAAGTCTCTGCTGAGCAAAATGATTCAGAAGCTGATTTATCGCACATTAACAGAAAAGTGGAGACTTTAGCTATAGCAGATGAAGAAGAAGCGCCCAGAGTTGTGGAAAAGGAAACGATAACAAATCCTGAAGACTCAGAAAATGTTACTGAACAGTTTCCCGAAGACTCGCAAAATGTCACTGAACCGTTTCCCGAGCCGCAGAATGAAGAGTCAGAAGGGGTAAGCGAACTGCTGAATTTTAAGAGCAGTCGGAAATCCGTGGCGGGCAGTGTGACATCCATGTCGACCATCCACCCGGACGTTATCAAGCGAAGAGTCAAGAAAAATCTGGAGCATCGTGCAAAGCAGCAGGCGCAACGCAAAGTGCGAGCCAAGGGGAGGCTTGCGCTTTGACCAGAAACCGAAAAAATAATCAAGAACTTATTAAAGCTGATGGAATCTGGGGCTGGCAATGAAAAATGCTGTGTGAACTGTCGTTTATTCTGCTTTGCTGTTACGAAAATAATAAAAGAAATAAATAAACTCCCCGCTGTAAAGACCAACTGTGACCAGTAACGACTAACAATAAAAATATTATAATTCGGAAGAGTAATATAAGACTTCTGTTCAATCTGGATACTGTACTGGTATAACTGTGGGAAACAGCTAACTGTTTCACTGCGTTATTTACTTTTGTTGAACGATTTATAGTGGAATAAGTCCTGTAGCATGAACATGGTGAATCGATTTGTATTTCAAGTTAAAATATGGATTATTAATTATTCCGACAGTAATATTGGTACAGAAGACATATGATGGCATTTATTAATTACTTAGCTCGTTTTACATTCAAATTTAAACATTTAATTGTAGTACTGGGCAGTTTTCAGAAAATGCACTACGATGACGATACTATCTTAAAGCTTGACGTCAACATTTTTCTCTTCTTAGTCTTCGTCCTCGTCTTCTGGGACGAACAAATCATTTTCTTCAAGGAAACTGGCAAATGCTTTGCTGATGGAAGATCCGACCCACAGACCGGCTATCACAGTAGCGGCCACACCAACCAGCCCGAACCTTGTCTTCTTGGGCTCTTCCAGAAAGGCTCCCGACTCGCTGGTGACTGCTGTCCTGCGGGAAAGATGTCCAGCCATCCCTGGGCTCTTGATCGCGTTAAGCGCGTTGATGGTTTTCAGCTTATTTAGTACAGCAGCCATACTAGTTATCAATATGAGGTCTTACAAGTTAAAATTACAATTTGCTAAAGACTCGCCTACTCTATATTTACTTTGACTTTTTGTTATGAAGTGATTTCTCACCAGCGCCATCTAGCGACAGCAAGTTCAACTATTTTGACCATTAGGTGACGAAATTTATTTAATCATTCTTTATTTTACCGTACCTATAATTATTATGTTATATTTTAATTTTTCAACTCTATTCATAAAGATTCTTATTGTATAATTTTACAAAATTTATTATTAACTACTCATTTATTTTTGCAGTTCTTCCGTATTTTGGTTTAACAAAGTAAAATTTGTAACTATTTTACCACTCGTAGGCTTATTTGCGAAATACTTGTGTAACCTCTTGAAACCGTTTTAGTTGCAATTTGAGATTTATTTCACAATTTGCTCTTTAAATATAAATAAGCGTTGAATCAACGTTATTGATGACCTTACTCCAACTCTTGCAAGTCGTCTTGCGAAGACGTGTGGAATACTGAACGCAAATTTTTTACAATTCAGTTTCAATTTGGTTACTCTTGTTAAGAAGTCATAAAAATCGCGAATTAGAAAAGGGAAAATTGTACAAATCAAAATGCCGCGACAGAGAAGATCACGTCTTTCATCTACTGGAACAGGAACCCATCAAAGGTATAAACCTCCATTTGAAATAAAACAAAATGTAATTTAATAAAATAATGAAAAACTTTATTTTCAGTTACGGGATATTTTTTTTATTTTGTAAACATTATGACCATGATTGTCATTCATGATCGTTTGTCCACTTTATCGACCATGTCTATTTGACCAAGTTTCTGTAACATGTATATTTAATTAATTTTCCAGACTTCCAGCAAGCCCTAAACTCGGAGGACATCGAGCCCAGAGTCTACCGGCTCGTTCACCAGCATCAGCCGTGAACTACCCGTCCATTCCAGCAGTTCCGGCAACAAGACAGCCTTCTGCGTTCCAGCAGATGGCTACCACTGCTGCAGGGGTTGCTGTGGGATCTACTATAGTAATTAATAAGCGAGATTTCTTTTCTTAATTATATTTGCGGTTAATTTGTCTTATGATATTTAGGGTCACGCGATGGGCCACGCGCTTGTTGGTGGTGGTCTCCATGAAAACGACGCAGCTCCGTACTCGAGCGGACAGGATATCTCGCAGCAGCAGATTCCCGCAGCTTACGAACAGCAGGATTTGACAAACGCTGGGCCTTGCGTGCAGGAAATTAAGCAGTTTATTGAGTGTGCCCAAAATCAGGGGGACATCACTCTCTGTCAGGGGTTTAATGAAGCCTTGAAGCAATGCAGATTGAGTCATGGAGTCTGACATTTTTCGTGAAGGAAGACTGAACAGTGAATGTAAATTAATGGTGAATAAATTAAAATATCTTGCACTGTACTGTAAGAATACACACTTTTAAAAAATTCAAAACAGGTCTATTTCATTAACAAAGCAACATATGAAATAGCTTAATTATTAAAAATTGGCTATCAGAACTAAATTACACTGAAATTTTGGAATAAATTAAAGCTATAGCAATAAATTTGGAAAGGAAAGTAGCCAACGCCGCATTGATGTATATGTATGGTTACTATTAGTGCTTCCGTGTAGGGAAATTCCCTTAAAAAGGGAAACAGCATTTCAGAGGGGAAAGAAAAAGTGAAAGAGATAGAGGTTAAGACGGGGGAAAAAACTTAATATCCGCTAGGGAAGGGAAAAAAGGGAAAACCATGCCCTCTAAACGGGTAAACGGAAAACTGAAGCAAAGCACTGGTTACCATAGAAACGCAAAGTAAACAAAAGTTCAAATAATCCGCCAGTTGCTTTTTCATTATATACAAATTAAAAATTAAAATGGCTCAACGAAACCGTCCTCGAAGTGGATTTTCAGATTTTAGCGCTTTTCCGGTTTCAGCCAAACAGAGACTTGAACGAGAAATTGTTCGGAGACGGGAAGTCAAGAGTCGTAATGCGGAAACGTGGAGGTCCAACGATAAGTATTTCCACCACTGGAACGTCCAGAACGAAAAATTCGATGAATGGACCTCACCGAGAAGTGCTCAGATGAGGTAAGCTATCTCTGATTTGTTTGGAATTATTGCAGAATATAACTAAGTTATTGCAGTTATCGCAGAGACTGGCAGGCAAGGAGACTCAACTTTGTCGAAGAAAGGCGAGCAAGGCTGAAGGCTCTGTACTCGAACGAGAAACTAAAATACGAAGAAGAAATCAAACAAATAAAAGATAAAGAAGAAAGGAATAAATGGGAGTTGATGAAAACGAAAGTCGAAAACTTTAACGCCGCCAAAGAAACTGAATGGAGACGACTGGCTGAAGAGGATTTGCAGAAACAGTGGCGTTTGAACAGTCCAGACTTCCGTGATTTCCAGACTCGTTTGAAGCAACAGCAGCTGAAAGATTTCTGGGACCTTCAGAGGAAAGAAAAAGAAGAGCAGTTGCGGCAGGAAAAGCGGGAACTTGAAGAAAAACTACAAAACGAGGAAATCGAGCAGAAAAAGATGGCAACAGATGAAGAACGAGCTAAGCTTTTATTAAGAGAGAAACAAGAGAAAACGAGAGCTGAACTGGATCGACAAATTGAATATTTAAAGTATGTTATCTTTTTCTGTTTATTTTATTGTTCATTCATTATTAAATGTCATTGGAAATAAAGGAACCGAGAAGAGGAGGAACGGGAAAGGAACCGACAGTGTGAGAAGCTGCTGTCTCTCGAAGCCGATCTCGAGAAACTGAAAATCGAACTGGAGAAAAGAGAAAAAGCCAAAGAAAAGGAAAAACTCAAGTACTTAACTAAGAACTTTATTTCTTGAATTAATGTTCGTTATAATATTTAGTTTTACTTGTTAGAATGTTAGTTTTTTAAGTTGGTTTTGCTCATTTGTTACAGAGAATATCTCGTCAAACAGCATAGCGCCAAACTGCGACAAAAGTCTCGGGAAGTCTCAGAAAATCTTGAATGGGAAACGTCAATCGCCGATCAGATTGTGTCCCTCGCAAACGACAAACGCAAAGTCGCAGAAGACATCAAACGATTTTACGATTTGCTGGAACAACACAAGAAGCTGCAGAAAGAACGGGAACAAGAAATGGAAATGCTGTTTCAGTTAATGAATACTTCAAGTTAACTGTTGAAAAAATAATAGAATTTTGCGTATTCTTTCAGAGAGGAGGCTCGACGGATGTGGGAAAAACGAGAAGCTGAGTGGGAGAAAGAAAAAGCTGCTCGAAAAAAACTGCTGGATCAAGTTATTGAGAAACAACGTGCGCAGGTATTAAAACAAAACAAAAATGCATTTAATTTAGTTTTAATATAGTGATATAAAGATAAGGGAGAAGCTGGAAAGGGCCCGAGAAGAACGAGAAGCCATGAGTCGAGAGCAGCGGGAAGTTATGGATAGCGTTGAAAGAAATAGGAAGGAGCTGGAAGACAAAGAATCGAGGGAAAAGATTAAAAAATCAACAATGAAAGAAGAATTAATGAAACAAATAGAGGAGAAGAAGAGATTCATGGACGAGCAAGCCAAAATTGCGAATGAGGTTTCCCGTCAGAGACTCGAGAAGTTGGCCGAAGAAGATAAACGGCACTGGCAAATTGAAATGGAGAGACTGAAACTGTAAAATCCTATTTTTTTCTACAATTTATCAATATTACTTATGTATCTAAATTTTCATTGTAATTATTTTTGAGGACGACATGTGAAGTGTAAATTTCTGGAGTTAAAATAAATGGCCGTCAATATCTTAGACGTGTGTTTATGTTGCATTAACTAATTTGTATTTGGATTTGTATTATTGTTTTCAATCTAAGCTTCCACTTTCAATTTTCCGTTTTCCCTTAGAGAGGGAACGCCTTCCCCTTTTTCCCTTTTTCTTGTAGATATCAACTCTCCTTTTCCGCTCCAACTGGGATATCAAGCTATACCTCTCCGTTTTTCCCCTTATTTTTCCTTTTTAAGACTCATTTTTCCCTTCTTAAGGGAGTTTCCCTGCTAAGTGGAAGCATTACTTTGGATAGCATTTAAAAAGTATCCGAATCATGTAGTAACCGTTACTGATAGAATGAAATGATTACTTTATTCAGAAAGATAAGGACAACTGCCTCATCTAAATTCAACTTAAATAATTTAACATTTAATAACGTTTCAAATAAAGTTGAAATAAATTTCAGTATGACGAGTTTAGCCGCAGAGGCTAATTTATACTTTTCTGGAATAAAAGACAGATTTAATGGTATTATAGTCAAATCCAAAGAAGAGCCATGTACACGAGATGTCATGAAGAATAAATTAACAGGTAATTTACTATTATTTGAAATATTTAATTCAAAATAATCTTTGTTTTCTACTGAAGCCTCCATCAATAAATGGGCGGCAGAGAAAGTCAGAGGCGTCTGGTTCGAAATCGATAACGAGAACGCAGAATGGATTCCAGAGTTAATTCAGGTATATTCATCTTTGAAGCATAGAATTGTTAATTTTTATGAACTGTTTGGGCAGAATAGAATGGCTTCGTGTTTCATCACGCCAATCCTGAGTTAAGCGTTTTGCTGAAATGGCTGCCGACAGAAGAAAACTGCCCGATACCCTCGTACGCCCACACGATGGTCGGAGTGGGTGCCATGGTCGTTGACAACGATAACAACGTTCTGGTTGTTCAGGAAAAATACTACAAACAGCCTCACTGGAAACTGCCAGGCGGCTATGTAGACCCTGGTAGTATGACTATAAACACTTAGAAACTTCTTACGTTATTATCATATGTTACTGTTGTAGGCGAGTCATTGATGGACGCTGCAAAACGTGAAGTACTGGAGGAGACAGGAATAGAAACAGAGTTCGATAGCTTGTTTGCCGTCCGTCACATCCAGCCGAGCGTTTGCGAACCCAACTGGGCTTTCGGTTGCTCCGATTTCTACTTCGTCGTGCGGCTGAAACCAAAAAGTGCAGAAATCAAAATGTGCGAGAGAGAGCTCGCAAACGCACAATGGATGAAGCTAGAAGACTACATTGAAAATCCTATCGTTAATGCAATGAACAAGCTCATAGCTACAAAACTATTGGCTACCCTTAAAGGCGGAGCAACCAATAAGATTTCTTCACTTTCCTCACTCCATCCAATGTTTAACGCCCAACAGCAGCTTTACTACCTCGATGTGTAAAAATTTTACTGCTAGTGCAACAGATGGTCTTAAAAAGTTGTTAAAGAATTAAAATTTATTGAATGGAGAAAACTGGACTTAGTCTCAGTGCTTCGTAAACTTCTAGATGATGTTCTGTTTTTGTTAAGATAATTACTCTTTGAGAAAGTAAGTGGATAACAGAATATCAACTGTTATACTTTGTGAAATTCGTTTAAGTGCAATTTTCAATTTCCCAGCAGAAATAATAGTTAATAAACCAATACAAACGTGTAGATTCCCATTAAGATGCTTTTTCCAGGGAATTGATAATATAAAGAAGTTGAAGTTAATTTTCAGCGAATGATTTCAGGTGTATTGACAACAACCCTCACAGATTCGCTTTTCCACACACTTAGAACTTCAGCTGATGGGGGTACTGTCCTCGGCTCAGACTGAACGGTGTTCGCAGGTAGGCCAACAGTGTCTTGCGCTCGGGTGGGCCTTCAGGGCGCCCAGGATCTGCTTGTCAACAGTGACCTGGTCAGCCTTGCGCTGCTCTGATGGTTTGTAGCCCTCCTTCTTGGTGGCGAAGATGTCACCTTCGGCCTTCTTGGCACGACGCTCCCTCAGACGACGGAAGTATGCATCGTTGACATTCTCAGGGACAGTCACCTTCTCCAGGTTCAGCTTGGTGCTGGTGGCGATGACGTATTTCTGGTGGACGCGGCGCAGAGGAACGCGGTTCACCTTGAAGGGTCCTATGAATAAAACAGCAACAGTCAACTCCTGTATCTTGCAACAGGGCTAATTTTAATGAATTTACCAGTAACGAGAAGGAGGCCAGACTTCAGGGCCTTGAGGAGGACCACTCGCTTTCCCCTGTGGACTCCGGCAAGCAGAATCAACACTGTGCCAGGCTGCAGAGATTTGCGGACCTTGGGGCACCGACAACGCGCCTGAGGCTGGGTCTGCGTTTTCCGCTGTAAATAAAAAGGGCAAAATTACTAAACCTGTCAACATATTTTAATAAATATCCTACAACGACATGTGCTAGGTTAAATGAGTGAACTAAACCTTAATATAACTTACTGGGATTTAACTGGATAGTTGCTTGGGAGCTTCTTGGTGCGGACCACAATGGTCTTGCCCTGGAATGGCTTCTCCACGTACAGGGACTTGGGTCCAGTCTGTGAAAATAACGCCAATTCAACACAAATGACTAGCTGAATGAAAATTCAACCTTACCTTCTTGGCTGCGGATTTCTTGGCGGGCCTGTGTGCCTTAGTTTTGTTGTACACGCGCAGGGCGGTAGCTTTGGAGAAGGAGTATTTACCCGTAGCGAGGGTCACTTCTGGCTCCTTAGCGGCGGGGGCAGCGGGTGCCTTCTTTGCGGCCTTTTTGTTGGTCGACATTCTGGAAAAGACAATAAATTAAGTTTAAAATGTTACCACACGAGTCGCCTTGGACGAGACTTGGGCCACTTAAAACATAGGACTTATCCGGCAGGATATTTTGACAATTTCTTACGGGACTATTTGAACTTCGAACAGGTTTTTGGTAAAACAAGTAAGTGCTATATGGAAATTCCTATAAGAAATACTTAATAATGAAAGAGGATGGCGGATGTTAATGGATAAATAGATGAAAATTTCCGTGGACGCAGTACCTGCTTAACACATGAAAACAAGAGCAGATAGAGGGAGCTCCAGCGTTGCCAGACTTTCTATATGTTGAATAAATACAAAATATAATTCAATAAATAAATAAACATTCTATATAATGAATATTTCTATGATCAAAAATCAAATGAAATATAATTTTTGTATAATTGTTTTTATATGCAGTTTGCATAGCCAAATAGTTTTCAAAGAATACGATTATTAATACAACTTCTAAAAATTAGCGTTTAAGTTACAAGAAAATATTTTAAAATTTAATCTTCTTTCTTTATGTTAAGAAGTAATTTATTTTAAATGCAAAAGCTTCGTCTTTGATTTTAAGCTATCGTTTCAGACAGGAATCATCAGTTATATCAAATCCTTCTTACATTAATATAGCTGATAGGGCCTGTCAATTGCAAGATTTGAGTTTTACATTTGGATAATATCCGTCAATATTTCCTTTTTATATTTATATCCAGCACTAAATTTCCAGGTACCGTTCATTGCCAGTAGAGGCGGTAAAATCGTTTCTCCTAGCGGCGAGTCACCGAACTAAACTGGTGAGCAGACGGGGTGGGGTATATGGCGACTTTTGGGGAAAAGACGCCAGTTTTGTCTTAAATTCATAGATTTATCTCGACATTTGTCAGCAGTTTCCTTCCAAGCATAAAATAAAGTGGATAATAGCTTTAACAAGCATGGCTGTACCCTGTGGGGGCGCATGGCTTACGTGCATTGCGTAGGATTGTGTCGTTGGAGTTAAGATGTAAATGCTGCGATTTGTTCTGTGATTCTGTGTAGAAGTTTCACAGCAACAGTATTTCTACCATTCAGCTATTGTTTCACCCACGGCGGCCTTTTTCTTTTGATCTTCAAGCCCTATAACGGATATATCACACTTCCTTCTATTTCCCCTCTACTTTAATTCGTATCTTTCAGTTCCTCTCCGAACACAAGAAAATAAGCAGAAAAGTAGAACTAATTCCAACATAGAGCTAATATGCTCAGTAACTGAATAATACATGGCTGACAGAAAACTGCTACCAAAGTCCAGATCATATAAATCTGTAATATTTGTCATATTTGTTGCAATGAGTTGGTTGGTCTCCTTCATGTTCATACAAACCCAGCGGAAAATTAAGGATGTCGGCTACATCCTGAACGATATTCGTAACATATCCTGAATAATCCTGAACCACGTCCGATCGTGGATGAGTAAAAAAAAATCTGTTGAGAATTGTGAATCTTCATTTTTGAGGGCAACATTAAGTATCCTGAAAATTGTTTTTTTCAGGACGTTGTCAAGTACCCTGAACATGTATTATTCAGGCAGGTATTGTCAGGGTCCTCAACATCCTGGAAGTAGGCCAATTTCACTGCACTCAGAGTCCTGATTGTCATCCTGGAAATGTCCTTTTCAGGATATTTTAGGGTCCTGAAACTATCCTTAATTTTCTGCTGGGAACCAGGATTAGACGGTACATCATATCAAATATCGAAAATTTAATATATCAGGGTTTTTTGACCATGATATATCATCTCAAAAAATAGTTCTGTCTTTCCCGACTGAAAATTCTACATACTCTATGAGAATTTTCAGTCGGGATATATCAAAATTTTGATATAGGAGAAACGTTTTAGATATATCATATCAAAAATATCGATATGGAAAATAAAAAATATCAATATCTCCATTTTTTTTACTTAATAAAAAAGAGAACATGCCCAACAGGAATGTCGCGTACTGCAGAACAAACCTTCAGACAAAGACAGTTTTGACCTCTGATAACGAACACAGGGTACGGGAACTGACCCCAGAAAAGTGAACTATTGACCTGGCATAGCATGGACTGAACCGATAGACCTTACTCAACCTAGGCTGGACAAAAAGGTTTGACCCGGAACTTAGACGAATTTGGTCCTAAACCACTTAGTATATAATGAATCTCCCCACTAGAGACACAGATTAGTTTTCTTAACCAACCTTTGGCCCAGGCGAATATTTATCGCTACAATTTTCAGCTTGTGTTCATGCATCTCATTCCTTACTTCATATTCAGTTGTGTTGTTCTGGTTAGAATTTCCGCGTTCCAGTGCCATTGAAGTAAATGGTCTAAATATCATTTAAAATTTGACTTCGCCATTCACTTCTGCAGTGGACAAAAGTGCTCCTTCCTTAAATATAGTTTTTTCAACAACAAGCAGGAAAAATTCGCGACTAATCTTAACTGTAAACTGCCAAACTATACGAATACTCTATGACCAATAAACAATTGTTTCATATTCTCATTTCTTGCAATGTTTGAACTGAATTAAACTATATGATTGATTATCATTACTTGTAAAAAAAATATATCAAAAATAAATATCGATATTTTGATATTTGAACAAAAACTTTGATATATCATATCAAATAGGCTCGAGAGAGTTTGATATATCAAAAGTTTGATGTGAGAATTCTGTTTTGATATATCATATAAAAAATATCGATATATGTCAAATATCGCATATCGTCCAACCCTGGTACAAACATATAGTCGGATTCAAAACAGGGAATACACTCCAGCAGCGCAAGTTTTACAAGTGCTCCAGTACGGGGCATAGTTTCAAGGGGTCCGAAACTCCAGGGAAAAGTGTACGAAGATTATCAGATAACATGTGATAACACGGATATAACATGGAGATAACAGGTTGATAACAGTGATAACACGGCCTAGGTGTACGAAGATTATTGCAAGTTTCGGTCCTCTTGCATAGTTTGCACTGAACCATTAGTCCATTACTCCAGTCCATTACTCTTACACGTGCTTGCACAATAATTCTGCCACAGATCCCCAGATTCCTTTGGGAACAGGCGGTTTTAGTGGCTTCGTGCATTTGCAATGCACCTCCGCCAAAAAGCCTATTTTAATTTAATAAAGTACGCGCTACACAGTAAACAACTAGGATAGTCTGGTCATAAGCAATCCCTACGGTTGCCAAGTTCAACTCTAATATCTTAAGTAACTAGAGATTCACTTTGTCCAGACTTGAGGTGATGCTGCTAATAGTAAGCATCACTTCATTCCTTTTGGAAGTTGGCCTTATGATCCAGGTGAACGTAAAGAGACCTCGTATAGAAATCTGCAGTGTATTCAGCCTACAAATGAGAGAGATACCTAACAAAACTATACCAGCATGAATTTCAGTACCAACACGTAATTTCCTAGTTTTCTTCCGACAGTACTCCTGTAAACCTTTTTTCGTTTTGACGATCCACGTCTTCCATACCTCGTGAATGAACTGGCAGAATCGGTTATGGAGATCTTTAAACTATACGTCCGTACTCGCTACTGAACTAGTATAACTCTGAGAAAACCGTTTCTTCACAATATATAATTTATCCTGGATTAGCCATCTATACTGGAATAAGTCCCTGCAGTATGAATGTGGCGTTAGTACTTTCTTTTGCTTAACAGTTATCACTATGACACCTCCCAGATCTGTGTATGCAAATTATCCCCCAAGGGGCCCGAAACTTCCAATAATCTTCGTACACCTAGGTCATGTTATCACTGTTATCAACCTGTTATCTCCGTGTTATCATATGTTATCAAGTAATCTTCGTACACTTTTCCTCGGAGTTTCGGACCCATTGGTATCCCCAATGTTCTTGAAGGTCTTTTCAAGGGAAAGAATAAAATGTGTTGCCTTCTGGGTATTTTTTCTCACTAGTATTTCATTAAGATCATCACAAACATCTTCAAAACAAATCTTAAATTGATCAGAGGAAAAAAAAACAAACAACGAAATTGAATTTAAAGGTCAATTCCGGACAATTTGGAAACAGCATATGTTATAGAACTTGTTTTGCAGGGAAGTTCCCTGAAAAGGGGGGGAAATGGAGTCTGAAAAGGGAAGATGAAGAGAAGAGAGTAAAGAGGAAATCTAGACCTTCTACATTCTTGCACGGAGAGGGGAAAAAGGGGAAAGATAAGGGAAGAGGGGAAAAATGGGAAAATTGAAAAGTGGAAACACTGGTTGCCTCCTAGTAACAGACATGCAGCATGTTGCAGGGAGTAAACACTAGTACGAAATCGTCTGCTACCAGGAGGCGACCAACTTTCTCATTGGCTGTTTTGATCACGTGACCAGTGGCAACCAATCAAATCGTCGGCCCAATTTCCAGCGTTGCCACTACCGCTTGGATAAAGCGGCGCCAAAATATAATTAGTAAGACATAATAAAATGATGTCGGTATATACAATTAAATTTCACATCTTAATAAAAACTGGAAAATGATTTAATTTCAGCTTTTTTTTTTTACAACGATTTGAAGGGAAAGTTTGCGAATTGATGTAAAGCAATTTTGCTGGTGCCGTTTTAACCAGTTAAACATTTCATCATAACGGATTAGAAAGTACAGGAGACAATAATGTTTGAATTACTTTGCGTTTAACCAAAGAAGTTTCTCATAAACTTGCATAAGGGAGGTTTGAATTTAGAACGAACAAGCATCTTCTTATGGACAAGGACGTTTTGCATCACATTGGAGGCTATACAGGTTTTCAACTTGGAGGGAAAGTCCGTCTTACTAACCTTGACTAAAATTTTACACATCCCAAAAAAAAAAAAAACCCGAGAGATTATATAAAACGTAAAGTTGCCTTCGAATTTCTGGTCAGTTCACTTTCACTCATAGCAGAGCACAGTTGCAGGTCTTCCAGTTTAAAATTTTGGCGCCAATTTATACAGCAACAGGTATAACAGTTCAAAAGTTAACCCAAGTTCTGTGTTAATATGTGTTACAATTTTCAGAAACCCAAAGAAATGTATGCAGCTTTAAGAACTTTGATTTCTATCATTTTGCTGGCTGTTGTTTGCTGCGGATTTGTCATTGAGAAAAAGACAGAAACTGCGGATAAATATACACCCGAGCCGACGTTCCTCAGCGGAAGACCTGCAGTCGCCATTGTGGGAGCGATCCTTAAGTTAATAGGAAAAAACTGAACGTTCTTGTCAGCGAACAAAAATGTATTTTTATAATGTGGAGAAAATCAATATTAAATAAAACTATAATTTTAACTTTGTAAAATGCCAATAAACTATTGAAAATGAAGTCTTCTATTGTATCTTCATTTTCTATTTAGTAATCATCCGGAACGGTTACTGGGAACCGTTATCGAGGCTCGTGAATCGTGAATAAAAATTTATTATGAGAAAATTTATGAGATATAATAAAAATAATATGAGATATAATAAAAATAATATTATGAGATATAATAAAAATTTATGAGAAAAATTTAAATATGAAGTCAAATTATATTTCAAATTCTTACGCTGAATAAATATATAAAATTATCACTATTACTAATTATTACTGTTATTATTATTATTAATATTATTATATATTTAGTAATCATTTAAAACGGCTACTAGGAACCGTTACCGATACTCGTGTAACCGTGTGTCTTACGGATTTGAATGTTTGGTTCACCCGCCAAAGAAGTCGAAAGTCACTAACGACTCCAAACAAAAATGGCTCTGTTTTCTAAACCCGTCTTTACGAAAGACTTTGAAGGAAAGAGAATTTTATGCGTTGAATTTTCTCCATTTGAATGGTCGCAGCAATTAGTTGCCATCGGGACTGAAAACAAACTTATTATCGCTCGAGTCTTGCTGGACAATGTACAGCATGCTTATACATTTATAATTTCCCCCTTTTGTTTTTGGTTGATTCTTCTTGTTTAAATTACAGGAGAGTTTGCAGAGTGACAATATCCAGTTTGAGGAAATCAAAGAATTTCACCACTCCAGTCCCGTAACTGCCGTCGCCTGGAGCTCGTCAACAAACATCTCGAGCGTCCCAAGAGTTTGTAAACTAGCAACAGCGGGAAACGATAAAATAATAAGAATCTTTGAAAGCAACTTAGATCGCTCGGAAAACGTTCAGGTATTGAGTCAGTTGTTTGAATATTTTTGTTGAAAATTACGTTTTTACATGAAACAGGAACTTGCGGGACACTTGGACCATATCAACGCTTTATCCTTCTGGACTGTCCAAACAGAAAACGGAGAAGAGAAAGAAATTCTGTTTTCCGTTTCTGACGACTGCAGTTGTAAAGTTTGGTCTGTAGCTGACGGGAAACTGTTGAAAAATATACCGTTATCAAGCCCAGGCAAAAAACATCAATAAGCAATACTGTTTTGTGACCATCTAATCAGTTTCAAACAGGAGTCGCAGTCAAGTTCAATCCCGCAGACAATTCAAAGTTCCTGATTGTGGAAAAGTCAGGGTTAGTCAGGATCCTGAACTGCTCTCGATACAGTCCCATAACGTCTGCCGACCCCACGGACTGCGGTTTCATCCCCTGTTTGGACGGTGACTGGTCACAGACAGACGGCAAACGATTCGTAACCCTGCTGGGCAATCGTCTTCTGTCGTGGAACCTTTCAAAACTAAGGTAACTACAGTTCGAAATGACCAAAAAAAAGTTTTTATTGATGAGGTGTCCTTCAGTTCTCCAGTAGAAATTGATACTGTGGTAGGAGATGTGGCTCAGAAAGTTAAGCTGCACCCCTCACTTGATAATTACTATGCTGTCCTTGGTTCGCCTGGCCCTACTGTCCAAGTGTTTCATTCTAGAGGCCAAGTTCTGACGTCAGAGCCTCTTTTGGTATAAAATAACTACATGGTTCATTTTAAATAACTTATGAATTATGTTTCAGGTTGCGAGTGACTTAAGCTGGCACCACAGAGCTCCCCTGCTGGCTGTAGCAAATGACACAAAGCTAAAACTCTGGAAAATACTTGTCAAGTGAAATTTTCTGTATTAAAGTTGAAGCTACAAACACACGCGAAAATAAAAGTAATTATAAACCGAACCAGCTGGGTATCCCCTTTCTGGCTGGATCGTATGCTGTCTTCTGTTTGAACTCTTCCTTGGTTTGCTCGAACACTTTCATCTCCTTACTCAGCTCCTCCTCTTTGGCTTTTGGGAACAGATCGGGAAAAGTAAACGTCGTCTCCTTGGGCTGGCCGAGCAAAACATTAATATAATAATTAATAGTTTTATACATAATAGTTGTAATTACCAGATTTACAATGGCTACTTTGTAGTCGTCTTCCTTAATAATGAAACCTTTGGGTGAACGTGTCGTTTTGCCTGCAAGGAGTAATCATTCGAGTTGTTTAATCTTGCAACAATACTTAAAATGTACTAGTGTACCCATTCTGTTGTGTGTGACGACGTGCACAACAGGGACGTTATAGATTTTTTCTAGATACTGTTTCACGTCCAGTCGGGTCATTTGAGGGGATACGATGAACTGAACTTGGTTGGGAAGCAAATTCACGTCTGGTTTGACCAACTTCATCCAGAAATCGGGAAGGAAAACCCGCAGCTGCGGTTTGCCCCTCTGTATGGCTGGGTACCTGAAATCATAAAATAATCATTGTTGATAATTATTTTAATCATGTACCCCAACTATATAATGAAAACAACTAATAAATTGAATAAATCTAACTCACAGGCGTGTTGACATTTTTTGGCGATTTTCTTCTTTCCAGCAGACGACAATAGGTAAGATAAATTTAATTATGATTAAATAATGCAATCAAAAGATAAAATATTGTAGACAGTGTTAAGTTAAGACTATCTAAGGAACATTTATATTAAAATATTGAAAAATTTTGATATTAAAATCTGAATTAAAAAAAAGCCCTCTTAAGACTTGTCCGATAGGTGTCAGGCGTGTGAAGCGTTTACTTTACCACCAGTGATTCCTTTTTGAGGGAAATTCCCTTAAAAAGGGAAAATAAAGGAAGAGGGAAAATGGAAGGTTCAGTTGGACAAGCTTCAAGGGGGAAAAAGGGAAATAGGGCCATCTTTGAGAGGAAAAGGAAAAACTAGACTGGAAACACTGTTTACCACACGGGATTTGTAATCATTGATAACTGTGCGAGATATCTTCTAAGGAAAGGGCGTAACCGGCAATTGAAAGGTAAACATCAACTCATCAATTGACTTAGTCCAAAAGTAATAACCACGTTGTTGTTTTCTTTTTTCTCTCAGAAAGTTTGTCCATTAGTTGAAGATGTGGAAAGCGGCTGCAGGGAAAAATGTCCAAGTGTCAAACAACAGCAATGAAGATGAATGGGAAACTGATCCTGATTTTGTCAACAACATCTCGGAAGAAGAGCAAAGATGGGGAAAGACGAGAGATGTCGGCTCGATCGAGTAAGACATTATTACTTTAACGAAAAGATAACCTGATTCATTAAACAATTCATGTTCAGTATGAACGCCTTACTCGAACAAGCCAGGAAGGAAGACGCGGAACTGAAGAAAAAAACAATTAGCGAAAGCCAGCAATCTTCTTACGGCTATGGCGGGAAGTACGGAGTTCAGGCAGACAGGTTCGGACCTTTCTTAAGTTTAAGTACGACAATAAAACTTATTTCTTTTCTCATTAGAATGGATAAAAGCGCTGTGGGCCACGATCATATAGAGAAAGTGGAGAAACACGCGTCGCAGAAGGATTACGCCACAGGGTTTGGCGGAAAGTTTGGGGTGCAGAAAGACAGGATGGACAAGTCTGCTGTCGGCCACGATTATATCGGAAAAGTAGACAAACACGCGTCCCAAAAGGACTATGCTGTCGGATTTGGCGGCAAATACGGAGTCCAGACCGATCGGTACGAAAAGTCAACTTATTCTGGTATAAATCGCAAATAAGAGATAAATCACAGTTATATCAGTATAGTACGCAGTGTGAATGTAACATTAACCAAAATAGTTAAGTCAGACCTCTTTGTTTGACGTTATTTTGAGCAAATTTTACATTTATTATTATTTATTAATATTATTTATGCTTTCATGGTTATTTAGGATGGATAAGTCAGCAGTGGGACATGATTATGACGGCAAAGTGGACAAGCACGCCTCGCAGAAGGACTACGCTGTAGGATTCGGAGGGAAGTTCGGAGTTCAGACAGACCGTGTAGACAAAGTATGTTACTGCTACTATAAAAATTCCATTATAATATATTTTATTACTCTTATTACATGTTCAGACAGACCGTGTAGACAAAGTATGTTACTGCTACTATAAAAATTCCATTATAATATATTTTATTACTCAACTATTATTTTACAGAAATATTTATTTGGTTTTATTATTTGCTCCTAGATATGATTGAATTTTGTTTAAAAAAATATGAATAAATAATTATAATTTAATATTAGTTCATTTAATCTAATTAATTTATGAATTTTCGTAGACTGCTCACGGTTGGGACTACCAAGAAAAAGTGGAGAAGCACGAGAGCCAGACGGACTATGCTAAAGGCTTCGGCGGCAAATTTGGCGTGCAAACTGACCGAGTTGATAAAGTAATACTAAAAAGTACTTACAATTCCATACACTATTGAATTTACTGTTGATTTTCATAGGCAGCACACGGCTGGGACTACCAAGAAAAAGTGGAGAAGCACGAGAGCCAAACAGATTACGCCAAAGGATTCGGCGGAAAGTTTGGCGTGCAAACCGATCGTCAAGATTCTTCGGCCAAAGGTTTCGAGGACGAGCAAGGACCTGTCGGAACTGTTTACGAGAAAGTTAAACCAGTTGTTGCAGGTATGAATACATGCAAATATATGTAGATTTATTAAATTAGTCATTTTAAATTAGAAAAAGGAAAGGCGTCACAGCTGAAATCTCGTTTCGAGTCGCTGGCCGAGGAGAACAAGAAAGCCGCAGAACCCAAAGTAGTCCCAAAATCTAGCAGCATGACCAAAATCGCCAAACTTCAAAGCAAATTTGCTAATGCTGAAGCACCAGCTCCGAATACTGGAAAAGCTGCACCTCCCGAACCTATAAAATTACCTGAAAAGGTTCCTGAACCTGTAAAACTCCCTGAAAAGGTTCCTGAACCTGTAAAACTCCCTGAAAAGGTCCCTGAACCTGTAAAACTCCCTGAAAAAGTCCCTGAACCTGTAAAACTCCCCGAAAGGTCCCTGAACCTGAGCCTGAACCTGAACCGCTCAAAGTTGCCGAGCCTGTCCCTTCGTCGGTTCTTCCAATTCCAGCCGCTTTTCAGGATCTCGGAGAACAGGAACCACTTGAGGAAGACAACAACGAATGGGACGATGATGTCAGTACCCAACACCAATACACGAACCAGCAGTACGCGACAATTCCTGAAGAAACTACTGCGGAAAGTGGTGAACACTACTACGCAGAAGAAGCTGAAGACGTGTACCAGCAGGTGGAACCAGCAAACAGTATCCCCAGAGCTGGGATTACAGCCATTGCCATTTACGACTACCAGGCCGCAGACGAAGACGAAATTTCCTTCGATCCAGACGATATAATAACTAATATTGAAATGGTACTTGAACGTGTCCAGTTCATTGTGTTTATTATTAATTCGTGGATTTTTGCATTTTAATATCTTGTTTTTTTTTTGTACAGATTGACGAAGGCTGGTGGCGTGGAGAATGCAGAGGTCAAGTTGGACTTTTCCCGGCTAATTACGTACAAGTACAGGAATAGGACGAATCTGTTGAAAACGAAGAAGAAACAAACAAACTGAAACTTAATAATTCCTCCTCTTTTGCTCTGTTTTTTTTCCTCGGGATAAAATGAAGAAAAATAACGATTACAAAGGATTCACGACAACAGTACTTGCAATTTACATATCCCCTGTGAGTTTGTCCGTGTTCGTTCGGGATCAAGGTGAAAAACAATCCAGTTGTCGAAATATATTTGCTTTGCATCTTTCAAATTAATTAGGGTACAGTGATATAATTGCCAACAGGTGATACGATGAAGTTGAAGTCTTAGCAATGGTGTTTTATACCGCACAAAACACTGTAAAAAGTTATGAATACACCTAGACCGAGGAGATCTAAAACAACGTTTGGACAGCCAGTTTAAAGGTCCCCAAAAAAGCACTGCAAAAGGCACCATCTCTTTTGTGACATCCAACGCGCCATCTGTAATAATCTGTGAGTAATAGTAAATAGTAATGGTACAGAACAGTGCTACCACTTTTGAGGGAATTTCCCTTCTTGAGGGAAAATGGGGCCTCAAAAAGGAAAACAGAGGGAAGGAGGGGAAATAAGGGGAAAAGGAAATTTTTGAAGTAGAATAATTTTAACAGTAAAATTTTTGGGGTGCGTTTCACAAGATTAATATTCTGGATAAAGGATTAAGGTACTTAGTTACAATTTTTAAATATTAATAATTATTAGATTAATAACAAATATGTTTTCTATTTGCTTGTAAATAGGAAAGTTGGTAATTTTAAGTTGTCAGATAGACGAGAAAAGGCTTGAAGGATACATAGGTAACCGCAAAGGGATTTTCCCTGCTCCTTACGTAGAAATCCTTCGTAAACCTGGGGAAAAATCAGGGGAGTCCTCGTTTACTTATAGACCAAATTTTGCTATAATACCAGTATAACAATATTTTGAGAGATCCATTTGGAATTTTTACGAATATTTCGTAAAGGTACCGAATGGGCCATCCGCTTACTGATGACGAACGGTCCACTGAGGGTAAGCAACCAGAGAAACGCACTTCACGTACAGTACGGACGACACAATCAGTACTCTTCACTAGTCTTCAAATTTTATAACTGAAGCATTCTTTATGTACTTGAATATCTAGCACAGCCAGGTACACACTAAAGTCAGTAGATGAAAGATAGTAACCCATCTATTTGTTGTCTATAGGCGGTCCTTGAAGTCTCCTCCAAGCGAATAGTGGAAGCTGCACAGGAATCTCCGCGTCTGAACACTCGTAAACAACCACTACTGTAATCAGACTAATCGCTTTACATTACAATTCGTACTACTAATAATCATGGACATTATCTTGGTGCCGGTGAATATTCAGGGACCATGTATTGTATCCTTAAGGAGGGCCTGCAACGAAAATCCTTAACCGACTTGACCTACGCAGCAGTAGGTTCTGGTAAAAGTTACCTTACGAAATAACAGACCTGAATTTTTCCTGAAACTTATTTCTAACTCAAATGTCAAACAGCTAGACGGAGCAATACTCGCCGCCAGTGAGTGCGTCCCTATTTAAGAAAAAAAATCAAATGCCAAGATATTCCTGTTTGAATCCTAATGTACATTACTGAATTTGTATTCTACGTGGTGTGCGCTGTTTTGGTTTAGATACTATGTATGGTGGCAGGGTCGGATCTGAGCCTTTCTGGGCCTATGGCTTAAAGCTGAAGTGGGTCTACCAGATAATTAAAAAAATTCATCCACATAACAAGTCTAGCAGTTTAGCGGGCCTATTCCATGTCCGGGCCCGTGGCTCGTCGCCATACTGGCCCATAGGTAAGTCCGGCACTGTATGGCGCGTGCATTGGTGAAGTGTCAACGAAAGGAAAACACGTTCTCGGAACCTAAATTAGCAATTAGAACAAGCAACAAGCTTTCATCGACTGTCGCGGCCATTAACCAGGACAAGTAGCGCCATCTATGAGCTTACTTACCAACTATTTTGGAATACCTTCTCCCCTCCATCTAGAACGTTTACGGCCCCGTCTTGGTCCCGTACTGCTCCACCTTGAAGGCCGGAGCCTTTTTGCGTAAACTCGGTTTTAAATATTAATTACGCGTTAACTCCGAAAGTCATTTTTCGATGATTCGCGCTAATCTTTCTTCCAAGTATCTCGGCAACCGGCGATCCCTTTTTTTACTACTATTTTGTTCTCATTAAAAAGTTTCAGTCGGGGAATATTTAAATTTTATCGTATAGATCATATCTATAACGTTATGAAATGATGATTGTAAATAAAATGATGTTGATATTGCAGTTTGATAAATTTTATCGTGAGGGAAAAGAAGGGATATAAGAATTCGAGCGGGGAAAAAGAGGGAAGTTTCCCTTTTTCTATGGAAAGGAAAACGAGCGAAATCAGCGCCATCTATGAAGGAAAATCGAAAAGTGATATCGGGAGCACTGATGAGCTAAATAAAATAAAATAAATAAACAAGAAGATAAATCTGAGTACGAAGTTCAAAATTTTGCCTTTTAAACTTTCTTTATCTGTCACAAGTGAAAAACAATTCACTGCTTTTCAAAACAAGGGAACGTTCGGGAAGCTGTTTGTTTGGCCGCTGATGTTATTTTGAAAAGCGGACATTTAGTAAAAATGAGTGCAGTCCAAAGCGTTAGGAAACTTTTTCATTTAGTAGCTTCTGTTGTTTTAGTTTTCTCTATTTATTACGATCTTTTTGTACTCACTGTCCCCAAAGACTATGTTCGGGAACGGGTGGCGTTTGCCGGTCGCTGGAAGTACCTGACGTTCATCACTGCAGTAAGTTCAGTAGCGTTTTTAGTCAACGTAATTTGACTATTTTCGTGTCATTTTTAGGTTTTTCATATGACGTACTATGTTTTGTCGACAGTGGATGACCTGTTCGGGAAGAAGGCGGGTAACAGGAATGGTGGAAAACTCTGGAAATTTCGAAACTACATGTTTTCGTCAGTAGTATTCCCCCTCGGAATGGTATATCTTCTCGTTTTACTTTGAAACATCTTGTTCATCATTCATTCATTCACCATGATACATTCATTCCTTTATTCATTCATTTATTCATGCAGTTCGTGGCTTGTTCCTTCTGGACCCTGTTCAACATCAATCGAGAGCTCATCTTCCCCGAGTCTCTGGACGCCTGGTTTCCCTCGTGGCTGAACCACGCTCTCCACACTCTCATCGTCCCGTTAGACGTTATCGAAGTCTTTCTAATCCCGCACATTTATCCTAAACGTAAAACGGGATTTTCCGTTTTAGCAACAATAATTGCCGCATACACCGTCTGGTACAATAATACTGAGAATTCTATTATGAACTTTATTTCAGCATTATTACTCGTTCAGGGTGCTTTTCATTGCGTTCCATACTCATTTCTGGGTATATCCCGTTCTGGCCGTTCTCAACTGGACTAATCGTGCACTCTTCTTCATCGGCTGTATGTTGCTAACATTGGTCTTTTACGTGCTGGGTGAACTTATGAACACCCTGGTGTGGGGTGAGTTAAACCTGCTTTATCTTAAAAATTGCTAGAGTTTAATGAAAAATTTTCAATAGGCGAAGTCGGAGAGTCTCGCGAAGTGAAGGCGAAGTCACAACCCGCGAAAGGACTGCAGCGACAACGTCCCAAGGCCAACTGAAACGATTTGAAAAAATCGCAAATTTTAGCAAAGTATAGCCCAAAGTTGTATTCTGTTTGAAAGTCTAACTTTCTTTTGCTCAGTTTTGACATTACAGGTAATACAGTGTTCAAAGTTTTTGTTTGTTAGTGTAGTATTGCGCTATGATACTATTTACTCTGAATAGTTGGAATGACTTAGAACATTAATTCAGTAAAAAATCAAGAAAATACATTAAGATTGCGGTTTCCTGCATATTTTGCAAGAAAAGATAAGAATCGTATTCAAATTATTTTCTGTTACAATCTGGGTTATTTGTTCAGTTAGCTTAGTGAACACATAACCGTCGTTCGTGAGTAAAACAAAATATTTTGATTTAATTGTGAAATTAGATTTCGTTTTCTTTCAGATAATGGCAATTAAATTTTCGTGGATCATCTGGATTTTTCTGATTATTCAAATAACTAATGCCCATATGTGGAGACCAGTAACGCACCAACCATACCGTCCAACTGCTGGTAAGTATTTCTAATTAATTAATCAATTAATTAATTTAATCAGTTATGAATAATATTATCAATTTTTACAAAAAGAATATTAAAATTTCAATTAAAGTAAAGAGTTTAAAGTTTTAAATCGCTTCAAATGAGCAGCTAAAAACAGTTAAATCTTTAATGCGTTTATTACTTGCTAATGTAAATATCCCTTATTTATTTTAGGTAAACTACAAAATCCCGTGTCTCCATTGTCTCCTGTTCATATTAACTGGGAGGTTCATGCCGTCGCACTCAGTTTGCCTTCGAACTATGCGTGCCCGCCTGGCGCCAAATGGGACGGTTTTAAGTGCAAAAGACCTCTAATTTAAATAAAAATGCATCTCTCACACTCAAAATAAATTTTAACTCTAAGTTCAAATATCTCCTCATCAAAGCAGATTAAATCTAATAAAGCGTAATGCCAAAATAGTTCCAACTTTGACCGCTAGATGGCGTTGGGTCTCGGCCGCCAAAACTGGACAGTTCAAATATTTCAAAGTCTTCTTCTCTTCACTATTTATCTTGATGTAGATTAAATGTAGTTGCAAGATAAAAACAGATAAATGCGTATATAATTTGCTGTATTTACTGTATTTGCTCAATGTTTTGGTTCATCTCTATATCTTCGTTAAGTAAATAATTTTTACTATTTCTGTATATACAGTAGTTGTACATTCAAGAAATGACTATTCAGATAGTTAGATTGTCATTTCACCTTCTGGTAGCATTGGGTATCGCTTTTAGTATTTACTACCATACGTGCGAGATCGTGGAGCCCGAGGAGCATTCCCGAACGATAGATCCTTTCGCAGGACCATGGAAATATTTAACTTTTATTACTGCCGTAATGGAAGTTTTAACTTTGAAACGCAAATTTAAATTATATTTGAAATGTTTTCCAAGGTTTTCCATTTGATTTATTATGGAGCATCAACAGTTCACGATATCGTGGAACGAGAAGGCAGCGGGACGAAGCGGAACGCGTTTTGGCTACTCCGTTCGTACTTGTTTTCGTCAGCAGTTTTTCCGTTAGGAATGGTATTTTGAGTTCACTTAAATACAATAAATTTGAAAATGAATTAATGATTCAACATTTACGATATCTAACTTCGTTTGCAGTTTGTCGTTAGCAATTTCTGGGGTTTGTACGCCATTGACCGAGACATGATCTTTCCTGAGGCCAACGAAAAGTGGTATCCTACCTGGCTGAACCACGCTTTCCATACCGTGATTGCTCCGATAGATGTTCTGGAAATTTTCCTCGTCCCGATCCAATACCCGACGAGAAAGCGAGGGATCTCGTGCCTGTCTGTCGTCATGGCCAGTTACATTTCATGGTATAAAATTTAATTTCCAAAATATGGTAATTTTATTCACTTCAGTTTTACAGGGTCCTTTTTATTGCATGCTGGACGAACTTCTGGGTGTATCCCGTTCTCGCTGTTTTCTCGAGGATTCAACGGACCGTTTTCTTCGCGAGCTGCACAGCCTTGACCTGGGCTTTTTACCTTCTCGGTGAATTTCTGAATGTTAAAATTTGGGGAAAGCAGAAAAGCATTCGCAATACAAGGGAAAAATCGCATTAATAGGCTTAACAGACGTATTTGTACCGCAGAAAACACTGCAATAAGGTATAAAAGGCACCGTCATTTATTTTACGTGTTAAAGAGGAGTGCAATACATAAAGTTATAAATTTTCCGTGTATTTCTTAGATTATACTTCACCGTGAGTTACAAGATTACGCTGGGGTGGGTTGATTCGGGACAGGGAGTTCCATGTTATTCACTAATCCAGGATCTTCGGCAGCAGCTCGACTCATCATTTCACTCCGGCTAGCCCTTTAGCGTTTAAAACGTATTTTATTATGAAAGTTGATATGAAGAAACTGAATTACTTTTTCCCGATGGTCATAAGTCCATAAAGGATTGCAGTGGTCACAACCAGAGCGTTCCCGATGACGGTCGACAGACTGGCACACAGAAATATCGGAGGTAGAGCAACACTGTAAAATAAAACGGTCAAAGAATAACTTGAATGTAGGCTGTGGCTGCTTAAAACTTACCCTAAGTACAGAGCAGCACGATGCCATAGTGGTCGTCGGTCCACAAAGTCAGAGAAACTTTGTATAAAGTCTAAGCACAGACAGCAGCATGGAGCTTCAATTAAGAGTACGAGAAATCCTGCTAATCTGAAAAAAAAAGTTCAAACAATACTAAATCATCAGTTCAGATGCACAAAGCGAATAGTTTTCTAGAAATTCGAATTTGGCGCCACTGACGCCCTGAGGCATCGTAACCCTCCACACGCACACTTACAAACAGAACGCTGCAACGGCTTCAGTTAATTCAAATTATTTCAACTAAATCTAAAAAATTACAACATTTTCTCTTAAGAGCTTCCTTTAAAAACATCTCGCATTTCTAGAAGTTATGTTCAATTTTGAATAAAGTAACAATTAATTACGAATTTTTCAGAAAAAGCGGCAGTGCGCGCGCCTTATCGAAAGCGGTACACAAGTTATAAATGGGAGCGGCAAAGCAATAGGCGGTTACTCTGGCTTCCCTTCAATGCCCGGATAAATCTTTCGCCTTTTACTAAAGATTTCCGTGGAGGGGAGCAACTGATGAGTCTAAGACTCAATTTTTGAAGTGTCCACCTCGTGTGGACGCACTTATCCAATGAAAACCAACCACGTTACCAAACATCCGTCACGAGTAACTTAAATCAGTTCAGATCCCGCCATCCATGGGTCAGGATTACTTTTCCCGACGCAGGCAGTACACGTTGTGCCGGTACAATTCAATAGTCTTGTGATAAGAATTATAATTAATGGTATATAGTATGACTACTTACATTTGCCATATGCCGGACACCATGCAGATAGCTGACAATGTAACGCATCGGAAGACTCCCATGGCCATAGCGACTAATAAAACAACAAATTATTATCAGTGGATAGAGGAAATATTATATGTTGAATTTTTAAATAATTACCGATTCCTCCAACGATGCCCAGTCCCCGGGCCGCATACTTGAACCACCAGGGAATCTCGTCATCGTTTTGTTCGTTTCTTTTGAAAGCCTCGGCAATAAAAGACATTTTCCTGAAGTGATTTTGATTCTACGTGTATCACAGCAAGCTTCAATTGCTCTAGTTAACACACACAAACTGAGATTAAACACAAAAACAGGTGGAAAACTGACAGCACCGTGTAGCACAAGTAACAAGTCGTCAAATATGAGTACTAGGCGGTTACTGATTACATAACGGTTACTTTTTATTTGAGTAATAAAATATATATCTATATATATTTAAATATTGTAAATTGGAGTTTATCATAAATATTAATTAAATATTTTACTAACATTTAATAAATATTTTCTAATATTACGAAAGTACAATATCAAATCGGATTCATAATCACAACATTATATTCTGTTGGTTTGTTTACATTGCAGAAAAGGAAAAATAACAAGCCACATACCTCGTCCTGGTAAGTTTTTTTTTCTATGGCAAAACTGTTCTCTGACGTTGAATGTTCTGTAATCAAATACAGGAGAAATGAACGCAACCGATCGAGATTTAAAAGAGCAAGGGAACAAACATTTTCTCGCCCGCTGTTACGAAGATGCTGCTGCGTGCTACTCAAAAGCTATAGTAAGTTTACCCTTAAATTCTTTACTTTTACTTATAAGAATTACTTGATATGTAATATTCAAGGTTAAAAACGGAAATATTCCTCAGTACTACACAAATCGAGCGTTATGCTTCCTCAAGCTCGGACGATGGGCAGCCGCAATTCAAGACTGCAAACAGGCTCTTGAGCTGGACAACAATCTCGTTAAAGGACATTTCTTTCTCGGACAGGCATACATAGAGCAGGAAATGCATGATGAAGCAATTAAACATCTTCAGAGAGGTAAACCTTACTTTCTTCTTCAAACAGTAATTAGTATATTCGAGTGGTTGCCATTTTCAGCAAACGACCTGGCCAGAGAGCAAAAGCTCAACTACGGGGACGATATAACAAGTCAGTTGAGACTGGCCCGCAAGAGGAAATTCGCAAAACAGGAAGAACTGCGAGTATCGCAAGAAATCGAGCTTCAGGTTCGTTAATTGTTAAAGATTCCTTTACTTTAAAGATTTCAGTTACACTTTTTTCCAGGTTTACCTCAATCGCCTGATTCGCGAGGACCGTGACCGCCAGATCGAAGCCCTGAGGAACGAGAAAGACTACAGCGAAGTGGAAAACGAAATCACTTCTGTAGAAATGAAAACTGTAATTCCCATCCATTATTTTATATTGATTTATTAACAAGAAATTATGTTGTTAGGATGCTCATACTGTGGCCCTTAATGATCTGTTTGCCAAGAATGATGAGAAGCGAATGGTAAAAATATTTTTCAGAGCCTTTCCTTGTCTTACAGGTTTTCTGTTTGTAGAAACGAGACGTTCCTGATTTCCTTTGCGGCAAGATCAGTTTCGAGATCATGAAAGATCCCGTCATTACACCGAGTGGAATAACTTACGACAGGAAAGATATCGAGGAGCACCTTCAGGTATATTTCTGAATATTTATGATTCTCTGCAATATTTTTGTATTGTATTTTGTAGAGGGTCGGACACTTTGATCCCGTGACTCGAGTGAAACTTACCAAAGACCAGCTGATTCCAAATTTCTCCATGAAAGAAGTCATCGACGCGTTTTTGTCGGAAAACGAGTGGGCTCACCATTACTGAACACTTTTCCATTTCTTCCGTATTCGTCTTTTAAATTATTGGAATGTAACGTTTGCTTGATACCGAAGAAGGGAAAAATCGAGCGATTCTCTGCAACATTTATATTGGTTTAAAACATATAGCGAAAGTACATCCAGCTTTGAGTGATAAAATAAATACGAGAACAACATGCAACGTTACAAATATCGTCACCAGGCTTAGTTTCAGGATGTCTTTCAGGCGGGAGGAGGTAGCGAGAGATCCGTGTTGGACCTGTAGTCGTCGACGATGTCTTCCTCTGGACGCAAAACGGCCAAATGACAAAGGCACTGTTTATTTTAAACAATTTTTCTGCTATTACCTCGCAGTCCCGCTTCTGCCCATGGCTGGACCCGGCTGCTACCAAATACTAGGAAAAAAGTATTTGCGAATACGTAGACTCCGGCTGCGATGAAAAACACCAGCCTCCACTGACCCAGCGTTTGCTGTACCGCAAAAATAATTCAGAATATTAATTTTATTACCTAACAACATGTAACCTAGTTACCTGTCCTTGAACTAGAGATCCTACGAGGTAAGGAGCAGCAAAACCGCAGATATTGGCGAAACAGTTGGTAATGCCTAGAAGTGTTCCAGCGTACTGAGGGGCCAATTCCACGTGATTCACCTGGAAACCTGAGTAACAGGCCCCGCTGAGTCCAACAGCGAGGGTCAACAGTGTCACTGCAGCCAATTGGCTACAGCCGGTGAAGGCTGCGCCAATCAGAGCCAGGGCCGGACCGTACTTGCCAATCGAGTTGAAGAGTTTGCGAACCAGGGTTGGGGACAGAGCTTCCTTGGTCAACAGGAAATCGGCTAAGGTGCAGCAGCAAAGAGAGAAGAGCCACATGCATAAATACGGCAGGGCTGAGAGCAGACTGTTCTGTTAAGCAACGAAGAGTAAATATAAGCAAAACTTTAACAAATTTCAAACTTTTTTCCTACCTGCTTTAGATTGAAATGCAGAATATTGTTCATGTACGAAGGTAACTCGGTCAACAATGTGTAAAAACCCCAATTCTGACCGACGTGAGCAATAATGACAGCCCAGACTGGTAGTGAAGTGAATATCTTGCCCCACGGTACTTTCTGATGAGTCTGTTTGAAAAAATTCGTCTTATAACCGATGTTAACCAACACATGCAAAATTTTTACAACTGGCGAGTTGCGATGTGGCAGACTCTGCAAGATGTAGTCTCGTTCCGCGGCTGAAATGGTCGAGTGAAGTTCGGGGCTGTCGGCCACGAAGATCATCCAGAAGAAAAACCACACGATTCCCAGAGTGCCGAAGAAGTAGAAGACTGTGGGCCACCCTCCGTCGAAGCCGTGCTCGCACAGGATTCCCGAGATGGGCAGGGCGATAACTGTTCCGAACTGGGAACCCGCGTAAGTGAAGGTGGTCAGTTTGCTGCGCTCGAGAGGCGGGGACCATTTGGCCAACATGGCGTGCATGGCGGGGAAAGTTACACCCTAACAGTCAATCAAGGTTACCGTACTTTTGTATAAAATTGTAAATCATAAACTTACTTCGCCCAGACCCATAAGTACTCGGCAAACGATCAGTGCAATATCGCTGGTGCGGGCTGCGAAAGGTGTTATCAGAGTGAGCACAGACGTTATCAGGATGCCGTAACCGAGGAGTTTTCGGGAACCAAACAGTTCGGCAAGTCTACCGCCAGGTATCTGCGTCACGATATAGCCCCAGAAAAACGAGCCGAGAACGATTCCTTGCTTGTATTCGTCCCAGGCGAATTCTCCTTCCTGAGAAGTGACTCAGTTTTTCAATCAAATGTGAAATTGAATGAAGTTAATTTAGTACCTTGGAGAAAACTGAAGTGCTGTTATCCGCAGGAGGCTCGGGACACACGTCCGCAGTTGATTGATTCGTCTTTGGTATCGCAGTTTGGTTGACCATTGCCACGATTGCGACTGACAGATTAACTCGCATGGCATAAGCGTTTGCAAATCCGAAAAAGCCCAGCAGAGCCAGCGTATGGCGAGCTCCCCACCAGCCTGGAGAGACTAGATGCTCGAGAATTAAACAATGAAAACGAAGCATTACATACAATTAATTTACCATTATTACCGTCGCTCGGTTTTGGAAGGAGCTGCTCTGTTTCTGCTGGCCTCACTTCAGCAGTCATTTTTAAGGGTAAATAATACTGTTCCTTAGCACAAATGCTTTTATTTCCTATGTTTTGAAAAGCTGAATTAGTTCAACAATAACAAACGTCCTCAGTTACGATTTGTATGCGTACAGTATTATCGTAATAAAATGCCAATTAATAGTACCTTATGGACTGGGCTAAACAAGCTGTTACTTAAATTAGAAAAAGCGTTTAATGTCATTACCGCTTAATTAACAAAGGATTTGTTATCAGTCGATTTACCCCATGGTCAATTAGCCACACAGCAACAAGTGGAGATCATTGACAACAAGTTTAGACCTTGACCTTTGGATTTAGTTCAATTTTCCGCCGCTAGGTGGCAGCATGTAAAACGTGTCCAGTCCTTGGATATGAGAAATAATTTCTTTTAGATCTTAATAAAATTATTTAAAACCAGTGGTCCCACTTTTCAGTTTCCCCTTTTCCCCCTCTTTCCCTTATTTTCCCCTCTCCCCGTGCTAGAATATAAGAGTCTACTTCTAGATTTCCCCGTTTCCCTCTTCTCTCATTTTTTCCTTTCAGGCCCCATTTTCCCCTTTTTCAGGGAATTTCCCTCAAAAGTGGAAGCACTGTCTAAAACTACAAAAGATTCTTTTGTCGGACATCGTAGATGTAGAAATACAAAATTCATAGTCACAACTGAAAGCAAAGTGTACTTTACATTATGATTTTAAGCAATGGCACGAACGATAGATTCAGCGAATGATAAATGCTTTTTGAATCATAAATTTCAAATGAGTTTATAAGAGTCTTCAGCAGAAGGACTTGGCACAGAAACATTGAAGTACCATGGAGGAAGACACAAACTATAATTCGTGAAATAATTTACTAGGAATTTGTCAATAGGATGGTAAATTGCGCTAAGTATATTTTCAACGAATGTGGATTGCTAATGGGTTTGGGTCTAGGGTTTAATACAGCAGCAGCCAAGGAGTCCGAAATTCCGAGAAAAATTGTACGAAGATTATTTGATAACATGAAGATAACACGGAGATAACAGTTTGATTACAGTGATAACATGACTTGAGGTGTGCGAAGATTATTGGAAGTTTCGGACCCCTTGATTATGGCTTTAGTGGAACTGTTCAATAATGTTTCTTTTCATGCTCTGTATTTTTAGAGAAGATTTAAGTGGCCAAAACAGATTACAGGCACGTTGTAGATTATCTGTGAAAGGTAAATTTACGTTAAATCCAAAATATTTCGATTAGGTGTTTTTATGTACCGATTTGAACAGACGTGGTGAAAGCAAGTCAAGGCAATTTGTCCAGAATCGCCATGTCCTTATGGCGTATCTTTACGCTGACCAACGATTTCCCCGTCGTAGAATCACAAGTGAACATTTCTGCAGTACTGTTACAGAATTTGTGAAGTCTGTGTTGAGCAGGATTGCGCTACCGCTTGTAATGGACCAACTGGCAACGTAGCGGACTGATACTGTCAAATGGAGTGGCATTATTTTCATCGCTGGAACAGTCACGGCTCTACTGTGCTACCCGGCTATTGGATTTATATCGAAAAAAAATTTTATTTCGTATCCAAAATCCTTGGTTCAGTTTAAATCGTCCGTAAAATTATTCCAGGTTTAGTGACTGCAGCATTTTGCTGTATCTCGGTCTGATACCTTGTACCGTAGCCTGGGTATGGGTGCTACCATTTGGGGGGGGGGGGCTAGCAATTTCAAATGATGAAATCTGATGAACTAAAGAAATTCCGACACCCTAGGTTTTTGCTATATACCATGGAGGTAAATCAGAGTTTTGGATCAAATTTGTTCCAGGTTGTCCAGTTCAGCAGGACTGGTGTAATTACTTACCATTTCTCCAACCGTTCCAGCTGATTGCAGGGTATCTACTAGTATCCTTGGAAACTGCGTGTATCAATGCAACTGTGTGTAGTTTGTTATCCAAAGCTTTCTGAAACCAGGACAAGAAGTTCTCAAAAGGTAACATACTAGAAATGGAAGACTAAAAATATAAATGTGTTCCAGGCTACCTGGCTATAGGACTTCTGGGTGCTGTTTATGGTACTGTGAGAATCGTGGTACCAATCTATACTTCGGTCTTGTAGACTAAGTCAATGGGTCCGAAACTCCGGGGAAAAGTGTACGAAGATTATTTGATAACGTATGATAGAATGGAGACCGCAGGTTGATAACAGTGGTAACATGATCTAGGTGTACGAAGATTACTGGGAGTTTCGGACCCCCTGGTAAAGGCATAGTGTTAATAGTTGATAACACAGTGATAACACGATGGTAACAGTTGATAACAGTGATAACATGATCTAGGTGTACGAAGATTACTGGGAGTTTCGGACCCCTTGGTAAAGGCATAGTGTTAATAGTTGACAACACAGTGATAACACGATGGTAACAGTTGATAACAGTGATAACATGATCTAGGTGTACGAAGAATACTGGGAGTTTCGGACCCCTTGGTAAAGGCATAGTGTTAATAGTTGATAGCACAGTGATAACACGATGTTAACAGTTGATAACAGTGATAACATGATCTAGGTGTACGAAGATTACTGGGAGTTTCGGACCCCCTGGTAAAGGCATAGTGTTAATAGTTGATAACACAGTGATAACACGATGGTAACAGTTGATAACAGTGATAACATGATCTAGGTGTACGAAGAATACTGGGAGTTTCGGACCCCTTGGTAAAGGCATAGTGTTAATAGTTGATAGCACAGTGATAACACGATGTTAACAGTTGATAACAGTGATAACATGATCTAGGTGTACGAAGATTACTGGGAGTTTCGGACCCCCTGGTAAAGGCATAGTGTTAATAGTTGATAACACAGTGATAACACGATGGTAACAGTTGATAACAGTGATAACATGATCTAGGTGTACGAAGAATACTGGGAGTTTCGGACCCCTTGGTAAAGGCATAGTGTTAATAGTTGATAGCACAGTGATAACACGATGTTAACAGTTGATAACAGTGATAACATGATCTAGGTGTACGAAGATTACTGGGAGTTTCGGACCCCCTGGTAAAGGCATAGTGTTAATAGTTGATAACACAGTGATAACAGATAACAGTGATAACATGATCTAGGTGCACGAAGCTTATTGGAAGTTTCACCAAGTATGGAACTTGGGTACTTTTCGGACCGCGTGTGGGTCTGGGTGTGCTTGTGGTTGTTGTCACTGTGATTTTCCGTAAACAACTGCAGACGGCGGACAGGGAAGACGGGATCCCGAAGATACGTCGAATTAGTGTATCACGAACGCGAAGAAGAATAAAGTGAACTGCATAGTAATCAAAAGAACGTTTTATCTGTTAGAAGTTTTTTTTTTTTTTTTTTTTTTTTTTTTTTTTTTTTTGTACATGCGAAAAGAATAATATCGATATGTATCAACGCGAAGAAGAATAAGTGGAACTGCACTAGTAATCAAAAGAACGTTAATCTGTAGAAGTCGTAGAATTCGTATTAAACAAGTAAAAACTATGTAAAAAAAAAAAAATAGAACATTTTACACGAAAGATTAAATAATGGCACAGAGATATCAAGTTAACATTGATTAAAGACTGTTCTAATATACCTGAGTGAATATATTAATTCCTGGCTCCATCTGAAGCAAGGCTTGTTAGCTCAGTTGGTTAGAGCGTCGTGCTAATAACGCGAAGGTCGTGGGTTCGATCCCCTCACGAGCCAATGTTTTTTTTTCCATTTTATTTTTACACAACATTTTCTATGTTAAATTTTTCGCATGCAGTTTTTACACCGTTTGACCGTTTCCCTTAAGTTTAACCTAGGACTTCATGTTGTCGACATACAGGATGCACTGATGGAAATAAATGTATATAACATTGTTAAAAAACTAAGTAACAGCGTCGAAACTTGCATACTATACTGGTTTAACTTTAGGTATAGCTAATCTTCAGTATGAAATATATTCCCGATTCGCGATTTATGCTGGGAATAAGTTCAGCAGTTTGAACATGGTGTAAGATGTCATTGCCCTTTTAAACCTCCACATATTCGTTGAGTACATGTTTAGATGAAATTGAATATCTCATTAATTTGTAAACGATAGCTCGGGATCTTCAAAAGAATTTCGCTCAGTTTGTGGTCAGCAAATGAACCCAGTCAACTATGTGCGGTTTTTATTCGCAGATGGTGAAATTTCCAAAGTAAACACTTGTTACTATATAAATAAAACACAGTTTACGAACAAGACCATCGGTTCAACCAAGCACTTTTTACCGGGAAATCTGAAATGAAGTTCTTCGTTTTTGCTCTCCTCTTCGCAGTAGCTTTCGCAGCTGGGCCTGTAAGTCAAATTTCAATTTATCCCAGAATTATACTACTCACTAGTTTGTGCTGGATACTAAGCATAACTATTCACTCCGTAAACGTAGGGTGGTTTCCCGCAGTTTACTTTGCAGCAGTTCGACCCGCAGAAGGTTCTCTCTCATCTTCAGAATGCTGCTAGCCACTGGTCGTTGATCGAAGCAGCTATTAGCGGCCTGTCTACTGCTCAGCAGCCGGCTACCCGTGCCTACAGTTCCTACAGTTATAGTACTGAAATTTTGCGTTGCATTTCCTTAATTTTTTCACTTCCAGTTTAATCTTGGATTAGGTTACAGTAACCTTGACGTAAACCAAGCCTTGAACTGGCTCCAGCAGTTCCAGACTGACTTTGCTAACCTGCAGCAGACGTACCCTCAGTTTTTCTAAGTCCCGATTTCCGCTAGACGCTGGTCTGATATAAATGGCATGAATCTGGGAGGCGAGCAATACAAAAAAAAAAACAGTTCTGAATGCAAAATAATGTCTTATTTCAGTTTTAAAGACAATAATGTTTTGTTTGGAAAGTTTATTTTGGCATACACTTACAAAATAAGTAAAATAACTAGCGTTTGGGGTCCTGGGTTCAAAACACCCGCTGGTT
The DNA here is from genome assembly GCA_002872375.1 of Eulimnadia texana. Lineage (NCBI taxonomy): Eukaryota > Metazoa > Arthropoda > Branchiopoda > Diplostraca > Limnadiidae > Eulimnadia > Eulimnadia texana. Next base: position 19,843,751 of record NKDA01000001.1, read on the forward strand.
GGTACCTTCCACTTCAGGTAACTGGTCTACGAGGCCGTCAAACTGAACGCAGTTGATGCGCAAAGTAGTGAAGGGAATTCGATCAACTGCAAATATTAATAAGTAGACTGAATCTGGCAACATAATAAGAGTAACTCACAGTTAATCCTCATGTACTGCTTCCTGCGTTTCTTCTTGAAATGCACTTTCGTGTGTGTCAGAGATTTCTCGACAACAGTGGCTTCGACTCGCACCAGATCGGGCCGCAGTACGGGCCGGCCGAGCAAGGTGAAATCTCGAGAACCCACCAGAAGGACCTAGTAAGGAAAGAATATAACAAATGCTGAGAAAATAATAAAAATAACAATCATACCTTTTCAAGTCTTAGGGCATCCCCGATAGTAGGCGCAAAAGTCCCTTCGACCATGAGAAGATCTCCGTCAGTTACTCGGATCTGTTTACCCGCAATGTGAACGACAGCGAACAAGCGGCCGTGCGATCTTTCCTTGATCTGAGCATTGACTCGTTCAATTACGTCTGGAAACGAATCGCACAGTTTAAACGTTTTTCTGTGTTATCGTTAGTATGCGAGTGTAAAACCTTTAGAGATGGCAGATTCAGCCACCGCGGGATCTTCCACAACTTCTTGCTCGGGTTTTGCAGCGGGCCATGCCTCGTTCAGAGCAGAACTTTTGCTGACACCTAAAGTGCCGTTTAACTGCCTTAAACCTCTTGAAACAAGCTGAAAACTGGGTTGAAAACTGACCAGAGCATGCTGCTTGGTGCAAGTGGGAATACCTGAAAAATTCACACAAAGATACACCAAACAATCAAAAAAAAAGTTTAATTTACGTACATAAAAGCTAAACGTATGATTTTAATTCAACAAAATGATTCATACCGTGCAAATTAAGATTTGCAAAAGTTCTTAACATGTTCCTCAGAGCCGCCATTTTTGTTTGTGAGTGACGTTTCCAGATTTGGCCGCTAGGTGGCGTGGGAACTAATAATCGATAGTATTGTCTTCGATTATCGATATATTCACGCCAGACCAGACAAAACAAGTAAGGATAATTAAATTTCGTATTTCTAGTTAGTCGAGTCGTTCTCCCTTTTCCGCTGCAGTGTTGACACGTATTCACGTACTGCCGGTCGTTGCGTATATCGGCAACTCTTTTTCATTGGCACGAAGTCGGTTTTTACACAATTCTCTTCAGCATTTTGTCCTAATCGGTAAGAATAAAAAAAAAACTATTTCGGCAAAATCCAGTAATCGTAGTTTGAAGAATAGATCACATTTGCCACGTAAGGTTTGATTAATGGGCGCCAGATAAAAATTACAAAAAAAAGTAAAATTTACGAGCGAAGGCTCTGAATGCAGGTGGGTGTAAGTGAAGTTGGGAGATATGACGATTCATTTTATTTATATTCACCTGTAGCACAACGTTCCTAATTACATCTATAGTATAGAACATTATATACATTAGAATTCCGAGTCCGGTTTATGAAGTGTCTAAAACTGCCTAGTTAGATTTAGGCAGATAAGATAGTGTATTCATCATAAGGTTTATAATTCGTAGCCATTTAAAGGGTTCAGCCATAAAATGCGAACTGCTTTACGAGTTGCCGACCTCCGCTGGCGTATGAGCCGGTTGTGGTGGACTGGACTAGGATCCGTGTGTTGGTGGCGAGTGCAAAGTGGCTCGCCTTGAAAAGGACACGATCCGTCGGGGAGGTCTCTGGCTTTTTCAACACTCTCCAGCGCAGCCTTTGATTTTTCCCACAGGCTTTTAATCACATTCCAAGCATTGTTCTCAAGGAGAACCTCAATAAGGTGCTATTGGGACAACAGCATTATTTATACACGTTTTCCCGAAAAGGGTTTGCTCGCTGTAAAACCATTTTGCCAGCCTCCGCAGTGCACACAGAACAAATGGGCGTGAAATTTCTTATTAAACCCAAACTTTGCCTTTTGTTTGAAAAACTGAATGAACAAAAAAAAAAAAAAAAAAAAAAAAAAAAACTTTGATGCGGGCGGTTCTCCTATGGAAGGCCATTTTGTTGATGAAAAGGCCGAGGCACTGCGGCATAAAAATTGGGGCAAAAAATATTCCAGCGTCAACAAATTTATATACGCACACTGAAAGAAAGAAAAAAATGGTATAATTGAATTTAGCGCATACTATTAAGCAGAGTGGAGCCTTTCTCGTCTTGTATTCGGATTCAGATTCCAAGGTTGTCAGATTTCTCAGAAGAACCATCTTCTCTTGTTATTTTGAAAGCCCGTTTCTGTAATCTGCTCATCGTATATTCTATAAATACAGCGCAGCATCTTTTGTAATCCTTTGAAGTTTTGAATGAAAGCAGCGTCTGCATTCTTCGGTATGAAAAGGACACACAAGTCTTGACTTCTCTACAGTTGATTTTGGGCTATTTTACTTTCAGATTTGGAAGAAGACCTGCACCGCGTATAATTAATGAGGAATCTCCACTTGTTCTTCGTGCCTTCTCTATCCGCCGACTTAATAATGGGGTTGGAGTGACGATAATTGTTCATTGAAGCGCGTAATTGTTACAATGGAAGCTGCCTAAAGATTTAGCACCTTGCAAATCCCGTAGACGGGAAACAAGTGCAAGGAGACCACACCTTGTTATTTGTCGAGACATTTCGCCTACACCTTACATCCTACACGTGCTGTTGTGATCTCAGACGGGGTCGTGATAAAGTGATTCTTATCTGAGATTCCTGCAGTGATTCTCTGAGACGAGAGCTACAGAGAGAGAGAGAGAGAGAGATATATAGATAGAGAGAAGGAGAAAAAAGTAGCTATTTGTTAAGTTGTGGTGTCCTTCAAATTGAAATGGCTGCGGGCCAGTCATATTCTCCATTCAAATAGCGTAGTTCTCCAGTCGCCCAGTCTGTGGTTGGCTGACTCGCCAGAACTTCGAAAAAGAAAACGAAAGTCGTCGAAGAAAGATGGAAGAAAAAAAAAAATGGTTACAAGAGAAAACCAAGGGCCCTCCTCGTCGAGGAATGCGCCGCTCGCAGGCACGGCATAGGGTCCACAACCGAGTATCTCTGCGGCCGCTTTTTCCCAGACCCCTCGTGACGTTGTAATTTTTTTGATAAATCTCCGGCCAGTCCTGTGTTTTCTCTCAGTTGGGTCGGTCGGTGCAGTGGGAACAGTCAACTTGTCACCGCTCTTCAACCCTTCTTACAGCGTGTCCAAGTTAACCATCATCGCTTCGAAATAGTCACTGAACTAGATCTACAACTGTCTGGTACTTGATTAGCAGTCTAACAGGTTTGATCGTTCTAGAAACTAGAATTAGCCTATCTAGCAAGCAGACTTGATGTTAATTAAAGTAAAAGTTGATGGAACTCGGTAGTAATGGTGTTGTATTGTTTCATAGGAAACGATGTCAGTGATGCTGGACCTTCATTGAAGAGTAGAAATTTGAATTCTAGAAAAGAGAGAGAGAAAAAAGCTGCTGTTAACAAGGACCACCCACTTGCCACCTTCTTGTGGCGTCTCACTTTCTGCTCGAAACTTTCTCACGACTCTCCGGTGACCTTTTCTTCCTGTTCGCCAACAAGGCAAAATAAATAAAGCCTTCAGACAACCAAACAAAAAGACGGCGGCCACATTTTGCTGGACAAGAAAACTAAACGCAAAAACCCCCCCAAAGAAAAAGAAAAAGAATAGGAAAAGAACAAGAATGGATTTGCTGTGCTGCGAAGCTCAGGTGGATTTCGAATGCAGAGCTTACGCCGATCCGGCCATCTTCAACAACAGGAACATCCTGCGCAACCTGCTCACGGCTGAAGAGAAGTACGTTCCTTCGGCATCCTACTTCGACTGCGTCCAGACCGAACTGAAGCCCTACATGAGGAAAGTTGTTACCGAGTGGATGCTCCAGGTATATATTCCTATTTGCATTTTCTTTCCACGCGGCAACCCAACAACAAAAGAAGCCAGCCATTAGAGGAAATTGGGATTCCATTGAACAGCAGAACATGTCAGTGGGGAGAGCTGTGTGGGCGTCCGGGGCGAGAAACGAGAAATCGCGAGAAAGTCTCTCCTCTAGTCTTGAAGCAATAAATAGGCCGTTAGTATAATCTGATAAGACTTCGGAACACTTTGTGGGAAGCCCCTGGGAAAATAGTAGGAAAAAAAAAAATTCGGGGGAGCTATGCGAAAGTTTTTGGGATTTCTCAGAAGTGCTAGAAGACCCTATCTCTGTTTGGTAGTTGCCATCAGCACGTTATCAGCTTGTTATCATCGTGTTATCATCCCTGTTGCCATGCTACAACTGGGTATAGCCACAAGGGGAGGTCTCACAGCCTTGAACGAGTGGCTTTATTGGATTTTGTATTTAAATTTCGATTAAGAAATATATTTATAGGATCTGCTATATTAGAAATTTGCATTTTATTGTGTGTGTGCAAAGGTCTGCGAAGAGCAGCAATGTCAGCCGGACGTTTATTGGCTGGCAGTGAATTACATGGATCGTTTTCTGAGTGCTGTCCGAGTGGCTAAAAGCAATCTGCAGCTTCTGGGATCCGTCTGCTTGTTCCTGGCGTCCAAACTCAAAGAGAGCAGCCCCTTGACCGCCGAGAAACTCGTTCTCTACACCGACAACTCCATCACCATGAGCGAAATCTGGGTATGTCATCTCTTCTCCGAACTCCACAGGCTCTTTTCTTCACTGTTTATTAAGAATTTCTGGGCAAAACAAGGTCATTCAAGGTCAGATTCTCGCAAAGAAAGTCGGGTCAGACACTTATAAGCTGCTCAAAACGACTCTAAAAGTAGAGTAAGGATTTCGGAATCGCAGTTCGACTTTCACCGAGATAGAAGTAATCTCGAGGCGAGAGAAACAGAAAATGTCATTGTTTCCCAAATCCTCCAAAAGATAAAAATCTTATAAACGTGAAAATGTTAAGGAATCATAAGTATGTACCAAAGCGACGGAAGTGTGGTGAAGCTCGTTATCGCAGCCAATGAATTACTTCATCTGTAATCTTGACTTGAATGAAACCAAACGGCATTCATCGCCTTCTTCCTGTGCCTTTTCCTAATCACTACTTTAATAATAACTCGACTGATTAAATATCGATTCTTGTCTGATCGACAGCAATGGGAACTGGTGGTTCTGAATCGCTTGAAATGGGACCTTTGCGCTGTAACGCCGCATGATTTCGTGGATCTTCTGCTGTCGCAACTGCGTTTCGAGAACGGATCTTTGATCGTGGATATCAAGAACCGGCGAAATGCCGCCACAAGGCACGCCCATCTATTCATCGCTCTCTGCGCCCTTGGTAACACCAATCTTTCGACTTTCTTCCATCTTTCTGCCTTTACTGATAAAGATTTGATTTTTTCTTTCTCTTTCTCGTCTCGTCTCGACGTACAGAATACAAATTTACGATGTACCCGCCAAGCATGATTGCTTGCGCTTGTGTTACAGCAGCTTTGCGGGGGACACTCGGGCGTCACGTTACCGCTGATCCCCTTACGTACTCTGCTCTGGTTCTCACGCAGCTCCAACGGCTAACGCAAATCGAAACCGTAAGTTTTTCTCGTTCCCCTCCTTGTCTCGCTCATCTCCCACAGAGTTCATTCGTTCGGTCTAGTTAAATTAGAATTAACTTAATGACTGTTTGATAAAACAGGAGTGTATGCGCGGTTGTCTGGAGCAAGTAGACGAGTTCCTCAGCAACCACTTTCGTTCTCCTGCGGACGATGGAGCGAAAAAAGCCGAGGCTTCGCTTCCGGAACCTTCGCCTTCCGCCAGCGGCGCTAAAATGGCCGACCCTGAAAAATCGGAAACCCCAACGGATGTTCGAGATATTCACTTTTGAGACGGTTTATCAAACCACCGGGACTTGAATCGCCCAACAAAAATGAGGGCGGATTTCGACTGGGAGGGAAGCTGCGGCTATATATATATATATCAAGTGCAATGGCGGAAATCTGAAAGAAACGCAGGAAAAACAAAGTTGACAATCATTTCCTCTCACATTAAAATGTTTTCGTTTCCAGTTTGTCTTCATTCCGACAGAAATTGCAGCGGGACCAAGTCGATCACAACAAAAGCACGAATTTCAGTCAAATCTGAAATTGCTTCAGGTTGATTGCTCCACATTCCCTACCTCGCAAGAGAATCTGTATTTTACTACAACAGTTGGTATACTATATACAACAACGTTCGTCTTGACTCTACTACAACCAGAAACTTTTCTGACGAAAGAAAACAAAGCTCAGGTTAACTAAACAACATTCTCGTTTGCCAAGTTAGATATTGCTTCCCGCTTTGAAACCTAGCAGCAAAACGAAATCCCGCTGCAAAAACCGTGCAGTTTTTCCTCCACTAATGGCTTGAGAAATCCCTGGAAGTGACCTAGTCAGTCGTCAAATGTTCCCTTAGAATTGTACACGACTCATGCTAATTAACAACAAATTATTCGTGTGAAACGTGGATAAGATGAGATGAACGGTACCTGAATGCAATCGGTTTTCGACAGAAAAAAAAGTAAAACAGTGAAGGAACAGGCATTTTTAGCATTGGATTTTTATGGGATACACAAAAAGTTGTATTGTTCTCTTTTTTCGAGGTTTTTATTATGTGAATTGGGGAGGTATGGTTCATGATGTTAAATTTTGTTCACATGCTATCTTTGTAATATCCATTGTGATTCGGACATCTATTTATTGTGTTACAACTACTTGTTTTTGGTTAATTTTTCTTTACGCAGTTTGATATCAGAGCATGCATGCAACAAATGCAAAAGAAATATCCTAGACCCTCATCTTTGATTGATGAATGTTGGAAATGCTACTTTTCTATGTTCATTTTGTGTACACGTTTGCTTCATTGAATTATCATTTACTAATACACTATACAAGTCACTATATGCGAAACACACGTTTTTTCTTAGTCGACAATACTTGCCTCTGGTTATTACGTTCAAATACTATAAATCGGAATGATAAAACTGTTAGTGCAATGTAAGTTTAATTACTTAATTATGCAATCAATTTAATTAATTAAATAGCTTTCCAATAGCTGACGGGGTTGTAGCTCAGTGGTAGAGCGTTCGCTTTGCATGTGAAAGGCCCGGGGTTCGATACCCCGCAGCTCCATTTTTTTTTCATTTGTAACCCAATTCTGTTCTTTGTCATTTCTATAATTTTACATATTTAAGGTCCTTTTTTAGTATTTAATTTCTTTCTTCATTATGATCGCGGCACGTATTGAAAATTACTAATCATGTTTATTGAATAAAGGTAAGTTGTTTTGAATAACATTTAAGCTAAGCTGGCAACGTTGTGTAACTGGATCCGTATACAAATGCTCAGCAGTCGATAGTCAGATAAATTCATAAGCAAAACAAGAAACTGAACCCTGAGTTAAGAACTGTGCATCACCCTTGATCTTTTTGTTTACTTTATACGTCTCCACAGCTTGCATATATGGCCAGTCTACGTGTAGTCATTAGATCAAGCAATGTCTAGCTCACTCAAATCTTCAGTTAACAGAGTATTCGATTATTTTGTTGTTTGCGGACTTGACGTAACAAGAGGCTTGGAACCTAATGTCCTATTTGGTTAGTCAAGCAGAAATTTTACTCCATTTCTCCTTAACTTTACATCATTTCTTGTATTTAGAGGAACAAAATGCAGTCCTCGGCCCGCTGGACGCTTCCTTCAGCTCCCGCGTCATCTCGCATTTTCCAGATAAAGTGCCGGGCAACACATTCGATGGAGTCGCAATCACTACAGTAACCAACTTCCAAGCTGAAAATATCTTTCCTTCGTTTCTAACAGTGTTTCTCTTACGCAGCTCTGTATGCCACAGGGTGTGCATTTCTCCGCCGTTCCTCGAGAATCTCACGAAAATACAGTGGACCCAGTATTTCACCCTTTCGTCATAACCAAAGAAAACGGCTCCCGAATCTACGGCTTTGCCCTGACCTTTTACGAGGAAGTTTATGACGAAACGGTTATTAACGCTGTTGCGTCTCTCCAGAAAATGCACACGGCTCAGTTACCTGACATAGTTTCCCGCCATTGCTCAGAGAATTTTGAATACAGCAACACGAGATCTTTACCGAGGCACTTCAAGCTATCCAACCTAACGCTAGCTCCCAGAGCCGAGCTCAACAGCAATCGTTACGAACCAGCCCGGGATCAACTACTCGTCACGAAGTGTATTGCCCTAGTTAGCCAGTTCCCGTTTGTTGAAGCTGCATACAATTTCCTCACTAACCTCTATTGGTACTTGTTTGCAAAAAATATCCTTGAATTAACAATAGTGTGTATTTTCTTTGAAATTCAGGTATAGCATAACATATTACGGCCGCGCAGCTTTGTTGCATTCCTCGGCTCACCTTTTGAGCCCCGAGTCGTACGTCTACCACCTGTTATACTCAGTCCCGCTACCGCCAACCAATCAATGCATCATCATCCCCAACATCCCAGACATATCTGTTCGGAAAAACTCTGCTTCCAGCGTTCTTGTCGTCCAGCGGCCTTCTCCTCTAAACGAACTACCTCTCTGCGACTATTCCTTCAGCAAAGTGATCGAGCTTCTGGGTATCGACGGACTCTTGCAGTTGTGGACTTGCCTCCTGTTAGAAAGCCAGGTTCTACTTTATTCCAAAGGTAAAGTGACATTAAATATCTAATACATCACTCGCCAATTGCATTTTTGTTGCAGAACATGATCGGCTGATGCTTGTATCGGAAACCGTGTCTTCACTACTTTTTCCGTTTGTGTGGCCGCACGTTTATGTTCCGATATTGCCCGCTGCCATGTATAACTTCCTCGACGCTCCCGTTCCCTACCTGATGGGGCTCTCCTCGTTACCCGCTCAGGATTCACGTTTACCATCTTCTGTATAACCATCATTTCATTATTAGTCCATTGTAATGTTTATGGTTGAGTTTTATTTTCGATTGTTAGGCCAATCTGTGCATGGTGGACATTGATAACGGGCGAGTGGACATTCCTGAAGAGCTTCCTGCCTTCCCGCAGCATCGGGAGCTTGCTGACGAACTGAACGAGGTTTTAAAGAAACTAACGAATCACTCTAAAGAACGGTAAGCTATTTATTTGGCTTTTATTCTGATTCGGAAGACTAAAATTTGTGAAATTTTCAGAACTCTCCATTACTCTCTGTCGGCAAGCGATTCAGACAATGTCTCGAGCGTGCTGCAGAGATCGGAGGCTTACCAACGGGTAGCAGCAATAGCCAAACGTACAGGTACAAGTATTTTCAGTAATTTAATAATTTTCACCGTACTTTTTTTTACATGTACACTAGACATTTACTATTATATATTATTTTTTAATTATTACTACTACTATTACTATTACTACTGTTGTTAATTTTTATTAGTATTATTTGCATTTACAGTATTTTTATGTTTATTTTATTTGTTTTGTTAATGGTTTAACTAATTTTGCCTTTTTTTCCTGTTAGGAGTTATCCCAGACAACGGACTGCCGTACAAAGGTGACTTCAGTTCATCCCCGTATTCGCTGCATCGGGACGTGGAGCGTTATTTGGGGGAGCAGCGAATCAATAACGCAGTCCGCGAAGTTTTCCTCAACCGTTTTGCTCACATGTTTGCTGTTTATGAACATTTCGTCATTCAGCCTAATCAGGTACTTTAATTAGAAAATCATTAGTGACTGATTTATTTAAAACGTACTGTACTATTTCCCAGGATATGGAGTCGTGGTTATCCAATCGCGAGATGGTGCACACCTTCGACAAGACGACTTTTCTGTCGGACCAGCCGGGGCCTCATCTTCCGTTTCTATCCCATTTTCTCGAGAGTCAGATGTTCGCTTCGTTCATTGACGCCAAAGTTCTGGCGAATTTCGGTCAAAATTCCCAGAACGTCCGAGTACTGGACGCACGCATCAAAATTCTCAAGTAAAAGCTCTTAAAAAAGAAAATTAACTTTTGTTGTAACTAAGTTCGACTTGCAGGGACGGGTATGGAGACAGCATGGTTCGTACGCCTGGTTATGAAACCTGCACTTGGTACGAAGATATTGCCGTCCTTTTGGAGCGTCGCCTGCATAAGCCTTTGGCAAATATCAATCTTCCGTCTGAAGTCCTAAACGAACCTTTGGAGAAACTGAAGAGTCGAGTCACAGGAGGAACCCGGACCCGAGCTCTTTACCCGCAGTTTCCCGATCTGGAACCGAGTGTACTGAATACGGCTCCAACTGCTACTCCGAAGTAATTTTAACTTGTTTTAGTTAATCCTATTATTATTATATTACTTAAAATTATTTTTTATCTTTTATTTTATAGATCTCGAAGAAGCGACAAAGTTCGGAAGAAGGAAAAAGTGCACAAATCGTTTAGTAACAGTCCCGAAAGCTTAGAGTCAATGAGGAGTCGGGAAAGTTTGACACCCCCTCCGACAGTTCCAGCAACTCCCAGCCCGGCTGTCATCGCTCAGGGTAACTGGAAATTTGTCGAACAGCTTCTCCAGGTAACTTAAAATCATTGAAATTTATATTATTTTGTTTATATGTCTCATTTATGGAACTGCGTTAACATTTGTATTTGAAGGAGTGCAAGATGAAGACCAAGAGACTTCTTGTCGGCAAAATGGGAAGCGAGGCCATCGAGCTAGGGCACGGGCAGATTTCCGTCTCCGGGGTCGAGGACAACACGCTGATTGCTGGCTTGTGTGATCTGCTGGAACGAGTCTGGGCTCACGGTCTACAGGCCAAACAAGTAATTTTTAAATTTATTATATCTCTATTAAACTTAAAAAAAAAATGTTTGTGTTTTTTCCAAAGGGGAAGTCTTCGCTGTGGTCGCACTTAGTCCATTACCACGAGTCAAAAACTGCTCAGCTAAATGCGAAACCTGTCAAAGCCTCTAGTCTCACGCCAGGTTAGCTTCACCTTTCATATCACGTTGTTGTAAATCATTTAAATTTTATCAAACAAATTTTTAAAAATCTTAACTAATAAATCTTGAAAAAATTTAACTGGACGCAGCCTATGCTTTTGTTACTTTACGAAAGCGTCTGCAGTGTAAGTCTTTCTCTGAAAGGATCTTTTTGCTTCTGTTTTTGTCGAGATATTAATTTTACTTTGGGCGTAGATATGGCCCCGTATGTGATGGACAGTCACGAAGGCACCAGCGACGTGCAGGGCTCAGCTTCGGGTGAACCAGGCGACCATCGTAGACCTCACCGGATGAAAACGCTTCCCGTTTCTCTGGTTTTCGACATGAGGTTTGAACATAAACCCAGCTTTACACTTAAATGCAAACGTATTATTAATTTCTTATTTCCAGAAACGTGCAGAGCATGACGGATATCAAAACACACTTGGGATATGCACGCGCTTGGGTACGTCTCTGTCTGGAGAAAAAACTACTTTTCCAGCATTTGACCACCTTGCTGAATGACGAAAGACTCCTCAGGTTCTTCCCCCTTAGTTTTTCATGTTAATTAATAATTAATAAATGTTATTTATTCATTGGCTAATTTATTTATGATTTTTAAAAATAATATTTGTATGAAATGAATTTCATTAATTGAATTGTTACTTATTTTTATTCATTGTTAATTTATTATTAATTTATTAATTATTGAATAATTTATTATTATTAACTAATTAATATCTTTTAGGACATTGTACAAGCGGTACGCATTTCTTCGTTGTGAAGACGAGAGAGACCAGTTCCTGTATTATCTTCTGTCGCTCAATGCGGTCGATTATCACTGCTTTACCCATACGTATACATCCGCAGGTATCAGTACTTAACATCTTATAGATTTAATTGATGAATTTTATCGAATTTGCAATATGTTTTCAGCGATGACGTATCGCGTTTTGGTTGTGAGTTTGCGACAGTCTGGTATGAGCTCGTGCAGACCCTATTTCCTGCTCTCTGGGACACTGCAGCACACGCAGCCCGTCCATTTTCCGTTCAACAAGCCCGAATTCGTGTTCCAGGTTAGTCTTGAACTACTTAACAACTATCTATAGACAGAATCCAGTGTTTCCACTTTCATTTTCCCATTTTCCCTTAAAGTGGTCCCTGTTTTCCCTTCCCCCCCTTCGCTTGAATGTGATAAACTCCCCTTTTATCCCCCTTTACGCTGAATTGTCAAGGTATACTTCTAAAATTCCCTTTTCCCTCCGTTTCCCCTCTTCCCTTGTTTTTCCCTTTTTCAGGGAATCTCCTTGCAAAATGGAAGCACTGATCGAGTACTAGGATTAGTACGTCTGTATATCCTATTATTTTAGTAGTTTGTGTAAATTTTGACTATTTATTTTAAAAACAAGACATTTACTAATAGTTACTGTTTATTTTTGAACAGCACAAGAACCTTGGCATTCTTACAACACTCAGAATGGGCATGGACGATATGGGGAGCAGCGGGAGGTGGCTGATCGACTACGTCCTGGTTCGGAATGAAATTACGGGTCAAATGTTCAAGTACTCAAACATCTTTACTTTGCTTTTACAGAAATTTATGGTTGAACTGTGAAATAGGTTTCCTTGCGGCCACTGGTTGGGTCGGGATGTCGAGGACGGTTCAACGGAGAGACTCTTAGTCGCTGAAGCGTTTGACGGGAATGGCCAGGGCGATTCGTTAAGTTCCCTGGAGTCGGGAAGCCACGCTTCCTCCCCGACCCACGGGACTAGGGCACGCAGTCCCAGCACGTCTCGAGAAGGCTCCCTCACCAGTTCATTAACCAACTTGGCCGGTAATCTAAATCTCGGTGTCTCGAAGAACAAACCGACAGTTCCTGACATTCAACGATACCTTGGTAACTTTTTAAAACCTTCCCAATTTTCTTAAAATAGCTATTCTGAGCTTTTACGTTGAGAAATATTTAAATTTGTGTAATATTTATGAATTTAAGGGGATGCTGTGAACAATATGGTGAAATATTTTCATCGTCCCGTCGGTGAACGGGGTCACGTGACTCCTTTACTGTGCGGAGAGCTGGGCTTGGTACCGTGTCTGGAGATGGCACTATTCTACGGATTCCGCTCATCGAGGCTTTTCAGCAAAAATCTCTTCCTCTGGGATTTTTTCAGTTAATATTCCATAAGTTCGTTTCTTACGGCTAAGGCAGACAATATTCTATTCATAACCGTATTGACAGAACAGTAGTACCCAGGTAAAAAGCATTAAACTGTAAGTATGCTAATTTAGGACATAAACTTAGTACTTTTAGAATACTTTAAGTATACTTCAAGCACATTTTTAGTATACTTAAATATACTATTTTTTATCTGGGTAGTTAGCATGGGTTAACATTATAAAACCAGCAATGCCGTATATAGTTCCTGTTTTAATTTGTTTCATCATTTTTAGTGAGAGTGCGTGAGTTCTACTGTTCCGACACGTCCCGTCGGCTGACAAGCACAGACTGGAACTCGCGTTCCGACCGGGCTGCCCGAATTTGGCTCTGCGACACAATCGGGAAGATACAGAACGGAGGCCCAGCCCTTGGTAAAGACGGAAAGCTTCAATTACTCCTCTGCTTAGCAGCAAGGTAAATACATAAATTCAAATTTTGTTAGAATAGAAGTTATATAATATATATATTATAATAGCTATTAATTAATAGTTATATATAGTTAGTTATTAATGGTTAACTAATATATAATTATAATCTGCTAATAAAAGGTTGTCAGATTGTTTTTAATCAATATAATTTCAAATGAACTAGGGACAAAATGCTGCACAGGATTGTCCCGTGCCTGGCCGCAAGTACTCCGACAGCTTCTGTCTATGACGAGAGCTCGTTTCTTCGAGATCCCCGACTGTGCGGTTACCTTCATCACATCTTACAGACTCTTGCGGATTTCGATATCGTCCTAGAGGCGTCGATCGTCCGGGGCATCGAATAAGCAACCCTCCTCTAACTTGGTGTCTTTTTTCTATTCTTTAGATATTTTTTTGTGATAAATGTTTAGCCAGTTTCGTATCTCGGGTAAAAAACAACAAAGAAAACGTTCAAGAAAAGTAGAATAAATATTCGTTCAAAATCGGTGACATTGATTGTCGTTCTGTATTAACCGTTTCATTGTTTCACGTGTGAAACCAAGTCTTCACGATATCTCAGAAAGCCGTTCACTGATTTCAGTTTAACAATATCCGACATACTAAATCGAGTTCCGCTGATCTGTGTCTGACCCGAGGTCAAGTGGAAAGTCACTGAAAACGATTCTTCCATAGAAGATTTGGCTTCGAACAGTTTTGCTGTCCACAGAGAGAGGTGGGAGTCGTTCCATAGACTGGAAGCGGGGATCCCGAGGTCAAGTATCGCTTTTCCATTGTATTTTACATCTTCAGGCTTCTTTGACGAAGCTTTCAGATCGTCGTGAATGTTGAAGGCCACTGTAACAAAGCAGTCGACTCCGTTGTCCTTAAGAACAGCAGTGTGGAAAAGAAAATTTGACGGGATGTCTGCGACCGGGAAGTCGTTCGAGATCGTACAGTTGCTGAGGATACAGTTTTCACCAATTCTTAACGGAATGCTAACTTTACAAAAGTCCAGAACTGAGTTTTTCTCACAACTGACGTCCTTATGAAGAAGGCAAAACATTGCAGTGCCTTTAATATTTCCATCTTCCGTTTCTGCGTTGCAGTTGACCACAGAATGCATTGGAAAGCTCTGAAAAAAAGTCGAGTCCTGACTCAAGTTTTCGATGTACTCGACCATTGTCCCAAGATGGTAAAAGTGCGATTTCTCGAGTACCACTACGTTCAAGGGTGTTGTATGAAATTCTTCAGCGAGCAAATTTTTCGCTTTGCATGTTTTGCTGATATTCTGGAAATACAATTTTTCACTTTTAGGCGATTCCCCCATGCAGGTCAGCAAGTCTGCGTACACGCAGGTCTCGTCCGACAACAGAACGTCCAACCGTTCCGACAGTTTCAAGAAACGACGGACAACCTCAGGACCGCACCAGAACATGCTGTCCGTGTAGACGTACTCCTCCGAGTCTAAATAATTCAAATTATTTACTTCTACGTCAACGTGCAGTATCGATCAGCGTTATATACCACATGCGAAAATGGCTCGTTTTTCTCTCATCGTTTCCATGCCAGGTTTCTGCAGAACTTCAATGCAACGTGACCTCCAGCACGGAGCATTTTCCCTGAATTCTTCTCTCTGAACCACGTAAACTCCGTGGGTTTGACCTTTAAAATTTCACATATAATGTGATTTTGTTAAATCTAATTCTCGTTACCTATGTAGAGGTTTGAAGGGTGTGCTAAAGCAACTACAGCATCGTCGGGAAAATCTCCCAAATCCTCGAAACCTTTACGAAATTCTATTAGATCTTCAAGACCATAAAATTTTCACTTATAATATAACCTTCAAGGGAGTAAGTTTCAATGTCGTCACACGCAGTGATAAACAATCCTCCGTTCTTCAAGTATTTGGCAAAGGGTAAAGTAATGGCTAGCTTCATGTGAAAGATTGTGAAAAGTCCGCCTTGCAAAAACTGGACTGGCAGAGGAGCAAACAGTTTGCCGATGCAAGACAGATTTGGCAAGCGCTTACTCGAACCACCTACGAAAGATCCGTAATTAGCAATACTATTGCTGATCTGTAACTATTGAAGTGATAAATATTACCAGAGTGCATCAATAAAACTTTCTTGCTGAACAAGTCTTCACCGTATGTGTTGTGCAAGATCTTAACTATGCGGACAGTTGAACCTCCAGTGCCAATGACAGGTCCTTTGGGATCAGCGATCACATGAAATTTTGCCTTAGGTAACAATTTCTTGCGACTGAGAGCCTCGATTTGCAAGTTGTAGCATTCCTCCTGGTCCTCGTCAGCGGCTGAAATTACAACCAGGTCCCAGAAAACACTGCTGTAGCCTATAAGAATATTTAAAAAATCGGGTTATGTGTTAAGTAAATAAATAAATAGAATATAAGGGTATACCAGAGATCCATGAGGAGAAATTCTCCAGCACTTGACTCATCGTCTGTTTTATTATCTCTTCATCTTCGTATGACATTTTCATAACTTGAATAAAATTCTAACAAAGCTGTATGATAATTTTAACTGCAGCAATTATTGTAACATTATTATATGAAAAGAATTTCGTCAAAAAGTAGTAATTGGTGCGTTTACGTGGCACTAATGTTTACAAACATTCCGCTCATATGTAGTCTATTGCTCTTACAGCATTGCCACGTATTTTCATAAATCGTGTATCAATAAATAATATATTACAAGAATTAATTCAGCAAAATTAACAAGCTCCTTGAAAATCGTGCATAGAGCACCCGGTTGAACAACATTTTCTATAAAGCGCAATTTGGAAATGCCGTTTGACTTTGGCGCCAATTTGAAACGGAAACGAATGGCTGCTAGGAGGAACCAGAAGCTGCTGCTGAACATTGTTGTCCACTCCATCCACAGTGTAAAAATCTATAAACTTTTGATAATTTCATCTTTGAATAAGACAAAATTGATTAATATACTCTTCATTAGCTGGTCCAACATATTGTGACTCCTTCTGTGCATGGCGCACACTCGAACCAGTGCTTCCCGAAATGCTCGAGCATCGCAGATAATCATCGAGCCTGTGCATTGGTGAAACAGCAAACTTGCGACAAGAAAAGCAAAAAGCATTCTCCTTTCTGGATACTACGGGTAAAATATAGCAATTAATCTACTAATGATATCTAGCAACATTTTACCATGACAAGATGAATGGTTCCTTACTGTGTCTTGCCGACTACTGTAGATTCGTTTAAGTTTTCATCTATCTTATACAAACGCAATACCCAGCCTTGGCAGATTTTTCAAGGCGAATAATGTAGCTATGATCAGCGATATGCTTCGTGACATTGCGACTCACTCTTCAATGTCAGTTACTGAAAGACGACACGGCCATAACCTTGAGTCTCTCCATTTACCTTCAGTATTTTTCATTTTTTCTCTTAGTCGGATCATATTCAGAATGTGGTTTATTTTCTTATAGCCAGCCATCTACAAATTCAAAATGTACACAGCCTCATGGCAAACAAACAAAAATCTGATGGGCGTTCATATTGTTTTTCTTATATTTGCGAGAGGCCAGCCAACATAATCTACGCTAAACGTGTTTTCCCCGACGGCCACCTGTAAGTTTAGGCAGAGACAGCTCCGTGCTGCTTGGCAAGGGATTTCAGGTTAGCAATGCACTGCTGAAGAGCGGCCTTCTCCTGGTCAGCGGTGATGGAGCTGCGGACGTTGCGAACGACGTAATCGGCCAGAATGTTCTGCTGCATGCGGCGTTCAACGTTCAGGCGTTCGACTTGGTAGTCCAGACGACGTTTAACCTATTCCGAACAGAAAATTTAGTCTTCCCTTTAAGAAAGTACGTTAAATAACACCTAACCTCTTTGTACGCAGTCATCAGACGCTCTCTGTAAGCAGCTTCCAGCTGGAGGGCAACGTTTTCTCTCTTAGCTTCAAAGAGAATGGACTGGGCCTTGGCACGGTCCTGCTCGACCAGCTCATTCTTGACCGCGTCTTCCAGGGCCTTGATCGAGTCGTTGCGGTAGTCCATGTACGAAGATTCCACCCTCTCGACTTCGCTATCGGCAAACTTGGCAACAGCCGGGCCGAACTTCTTGATGGCGTAGATGGCCATGATGGCGATGGAGATACCAGTATAGAATTCGTGCTCCATGACGTAGATCTCCTTGCTGCAGAGGAAGGTGATGAGTCCAGCACCAAAAGCATAGGGACCTGTTCACGAACGCTCGTCTGAATGCAGAAACTAAATCAAACTTTTACACGATTTACCAGTCACTCCAGTCTTGTTGTAGAAGAAGTGGAACCATTCCTCGGGGATGAATCCCATGCGAACCTTGCCGGGTTCAATGGGGCGGACCGGACGGGGGAAGTTGACCAAGTCGCGTTCAGAAGACTCAGCTACGCTGGTGGTGGCGGCAGCAGCTGACTGGTTGCTGGCAGATGAGGTCTGCGTGAAACGGGCCGGCTGCGAGGCCAACACAGGGCGTGCTATACATAATAAACATCAAAATTAATCATTAAAATAGGCCAATGCAAACCAACATGCTCTTACTAGTTTCTACAAAAATTACGTAAAAACTTCCTTTATAATCTCTACTGTTACTGTCTCTTAGAGGAATGAAATAGGTTTTCATGAATTAGGGATTTATTTACCAGTAGTGATAGCAAGTCTGGAAAGCATTTTGGTTTCTCGCACTGGCTCAAATATTCACAGTATAGTGAAAATACGTCCCGTTGCCGGCCGAACAAAGATGGCGGACGAGAGGAGGACGGCAAGATCAAATCAGAATCCCTTGCAAGTATAAATAATATTTCATTTTTATATAAATAATAATACAGTTCTAGTTGTATAGAAAATCATAAATTTATTTATAATTTATTTTACGAAAATTTTAGACGTTTACTTGGTGAATCGTTTTGGCGGGCTTTTCGAATCACTTGTATTTGATTCCGGGAAACCAGAACTGTATAATACAAATTAATTAGAATTATTATAAATATGTTCAACCTAAACTTAATTTTAGATTTAAAATTTCTTAATTGATTCTACAGTTTTAAAAATCATCCAAGTAGAAATTGTTGGATGTAGTTTTGACTTTCCACATTTAATTATGTATGTATTATCTGATTATTACTTCTTAATGCAAATGTACCAATTAAAATTTTAGTATTGCTTTACATTTGGCTGTAAGAGATACATAGTTTATCCTTTAAGTACAGAGAAGTGAAGAAAGAAGAAAGAAATAGACGAAAATGGTAGATAATGGAAGAAGTAAAAGTTTAATTAAAGCCTGTCGATGAAGGGTTCAGGGAGCAAGCAATCAAGGAAAATGAAGTCTTTGTACTGAATCGAATCCTTTTTCAGTCCTGTTTGTGTCAGTACGTCTTCACTTAAAGGGATCTTACCATACAAGTATAGCTGTATAACCTAAAGATATAAAGCTAAATAAAGCACAGTGCGTTTCTATGGCATACATAAAATATATATGAAAGCAAAGTTTCGTGATGTTAGAGTCTATTGGTAAGTGCAGGCACAACAAGGCAGCCATGCGTGATCCGAACTCCTGGTTGTATAGTCCAACAGACCATGCGCACTAGGAGTCAGTTTCGGCAAACTATGGATTCTTAGTTTGATTTAACATTCACTCGCAAACGTGCCGGAAAACATACGGATTTGTTTCTGACAAAAATTTTTATTGGTAGGGAAACATCAAATTTGTAAAATATTCTTTTTCTTTTTTTTTTTAATGAGTGGTATTGATGCTTGACGTGTTGTACAGTACGTGAAAGAGCACGGCGAGTGGCCATCGATTTTCGATTGAAGAACAGCACGCTGATGAGAAGTGTGTTTATTACGAGTCTGGTCGGGTAGTGCTCAACACACGGGCCCCGTTTTCCGTACTCGGAACCGAATCAGATACGAGCTCGATTCGCAGCATTACAATTTCTACTATTCGAGTCTAGTGATTCTGGACTGGAGTTGAAACTATGTCTGCCGGCCAGCAGCCTCCCCCTCGCAAGGTATTGATTTCTGGACTCGTCTGTTACTTAATACGGCTTTACTCTATAACGTATTGGTATTACGAAAAAGGGGAATTACGCCAAAGTCCTACGTAACCTGCATACAGAACAACTATCCAAAGTGCAATGGAAGAACCAGATTGAGTGTGAGCTGCTCGAGGACATGAGGTATCAAGTTTTAAAACGCTATTACATCTTTTGTGGTCATAACTCTATAATTTCTCTTAAAAGGAACTTCATTAAGCAAAGATCCAGCATAGAAAAATCCTACGGCGAGGTAATTGACTTACACCTAAACAGATTACGTCTTTTGATTTGCCGTCCTAACTAAATGCTGATCGATTTGCTAGGCCCTGCAGAAGATCGCTCACAGCTACCTCAACAAGAAAGCTCCACCTATTGCTGAAATCGACAACGATGACAGCAACCAGGCCTGGTAATGAAGCCTTCACTCTTGAGAACTCAGAACGTACTGATTTGAACTGATTTTTTTTTGTTTGTAATTTGTTCTCTAAGCACTGTCTGGTCTGTCTGGAGAAACTTGCTGGAAGAAACGGAGAAGCTGGCTAAAGCCAGACTAGCAGCTGTGGAGATTTTCCAGCAGCAAATTGCGGACGATGCCAAAACAGTCCGTCAGAACAAACTGCAACAATCGAAAAAGGTATTCTCGTACTGATACAGAGACATTTTTCTAAACTAATGTAAACTCGTAGAATTTGGATCTTCTGAAAACGGTTCAAGGAGAGGTTCAGGGCTGCGTTGTTGAACTGGATAAACTGAAGAAAGCCTATTTCGACGATGAGCACGTCAGCCACGATGCTCGCGAAAAAGCCAAGGAAGCTGAAGAAAAGTGAAACTATTCGCAAATTAACTGTGCATGTACATTTTCTAACGCTACTCTTGAATTCGTAGACTGAAGAAGAAGAAAGGAGGCATTTTTCAATCGGTTTCATCGCTGCAGAAGACTTCTGCTAAAGTAGTTAACTTTTTCTTCATATTTTGTTTATAAGAATCGTGTAAATTATTGTTTATTACGTAGCTTGGCAGTCGCCGTGATCTCTGCGAAGAGAAATCGACCCATGCTCGTAATTCGTATCTCTTGCAATTAGCTTCGGCCAATGCACACCAGAATCGATACTTCAACGTGGATCTGGACAACGTCATTAAGGTATATTATGCTATTAACTTAATGTAAAACTTAATTAGTTGATATTTGCTCCGCAAACAGACACTAGATGGCGGCACCTACGAGAAAATGGCGGAGTATTTCAGCATCCTGAGTCGCACGGAGTTGATCACAACATCTGCTACACAGACGTCCTACGCCCGAATCAGGGACCAAGCAAACACGGTTTTCCATCAGACTTAGTTTTAATGAGGGGATTGTCTGAATTAAATGGCTTATTAACCCAGATTACACGCGACCATGACTTGAAATGTTTCATGGAAGCTTTCCCTGTTCTCAAGCAGCACGTGCAGTACGAGTTCGAACCGTGTGATGGAGATAACATTGCAACGGTACTAAACTCTGAACCTGAAATTGAGGAGTATAGTTCTCTGTTTACACTTGGAACTGTCCACAGGTCGATACCAGTCATGGAGCTGGCAGCAGTTTAACTCAAAATGGACGCCAGTACGCTAGTCGTGTGGTACAGGAGACAAAGAAAATTCGCGAACTCAACCGCAATATACAAAGTTTGCAGAGTCTGAAAGAAGCTGGACACAAAGTATAATTGTAAACGTATTTTGGTTTCCTGGTTTTCATGTCTTAGTTTAAAGGTTGATCCGAATGAACCCAATGGGCCTGACATCGAGACCAAACTGGAGGATCTAAAGAACCAGCTCAGAAGATCTGAAGTAAACCTTAAAATAAGCAAATTTGCCCTTAACACTACTATTTGTTGGATTAATATAGACCGCCAAGCTGAAATCAGAAGCTCGTCTTGAGTATCTCAGACATGGAGGAAGTATTCAGATTTTCTAATCTTTACTTGAACATTTGATTCAGTCGTGGTTTCATTTGCAGTCAAAGTCGAAGAATTCTTACAAGATGCTGAGGGGCTTGCTATTTCAGATCTGCCCAGATCAGCCAGCCAGTTGTCATTCCGGGTACGTAACAGTCTTGCTTGCTGAGATGACAGTGAATCATATTTTTTTGTCGTTGAAACAGGAATCTGGAAACGAAGAATCTGATTTTAACGATGCGACGTCTGATGTGTCACCCAACATGGCGGTTCAGGTTCAGGATTCGCAGTCGGTTGCAGACGACTCGGATGACGAAAAAGAACAGGAAAGGCTAGACGCAGGTTTGGCAAACTGTGATTATACACTCGAGCAAGCTTTTTGGTAACAGAAAATTACTGTTAGCTGAAGCTGACGTCCAAGCTAGAATAGCAGAAATGAGAGCCACGTGGGATGACCCTAATGCTGCCTGGTCCGAAGTGGAGACAGCCGCTACTGTTCATGTGGACGTGGACAATAATGTCAATAACGACCGACGACAGTCCCTCGTCAAATGTATTGCACTATACTCGTACGCGGTAAGTCAGGGATATTAAAATTGACAAAAGATGGCGTTCGTTTGTATCAAGCAGTAGGGAAGGTAGCAAAACAGGGGCAGAACTTAACCAGACTCCATTTTTAACGTTAAAAAACTGATTGTCATCTTGGAAAAACGCGGTAAAAATTCATGGAAATATTGGAGAGTGTTCAGTTCACTATGAAACTTGTTTTCTGTGTTGAGATGAATGTATATGTGTATGTTTGTATCCTGAGGAAAAGTTTCGTTCATTCGAAGGTTTGTTTTTGTTCAGGAACGGGATAAGTGATCTCGATTGTGAAGATCCCAAAGGGAATGCTGCTAAACTGGCGAAAGCAAACGGTTTACTGCGAAACTGGATTATGCAGATGAAATTGCTTGTTTTTTTTTCAGTTCCCCTGACTTGTATGTAAATTGAAGTCGATTATCCCCTGTGTCTCAAGTTAGGGTCTCTCAGTATATATCACCGGGATATAAGATTCAAAATTAACTTTGACCACCCAGGCCCAAAACCCTGACGAGCTTTGCATGACGGAGAACGAAGAACTCGAGGTACTTCTATCGCAATCCGAAGGGGACGGCTGGGTAAAAGCTCGCAACTACAAAGGAGAAGAAGGTTTCGTGCCTCTCAATTACCTAGACCTACCTGCAGACGACACTGTCCATCCTGCCGAAGAGGACGAACCTGCTCATGATCACGAGGTACTGGAAATTTTCACTTGTGGTTGATGTCGCGTATAGCCTATTCAATCTCCGGGTACAGACTTCATACCCGATGGAGCACGAAGCGGATGCAACCTTTGGTCTGGAAACTCAGATCTCTTTCTCCTCAGTCGATTACACGTACCAGCCCATGGTTGTTGAAGATATAACCGACACTGTTGTTGACGAAAAACCTGTCCCACAGAACCCGCCACCGGCTATGGCAATTAACGGTATTCGTTTCTCCCATAAGATGAACCGGACTTGTAAAAGTAGACTTTATTTTGCAGTTATTTTAGGGTACTGCCGGGCGCTGTACGACTATGAAGCAGCTTCTGATGGAGAGCTTACTTTCTATGAAGGGGACATCATTGAAATCTTGCGTCGCGAAGGCGTCCATGACGAAGGAGTCGACGATGGATGGTGGGAAGGAAAACTTTTACCGGACGCACCAGAAGGAGTCTTCCCGTCGCTGGTTGTCGAAGAGTGCGGGCCCAGTGGCGAAGAACTAACTCCTAAGGTAGCGAATCCACGTTTGACTTTCAGTTAAAATCTAAATTTTTCATCTGCAGAACTCCCCAACGTTCGAGTCAGAGTCGGCGCCTCCACCCGGTACCCCTCCGGAAGTACCCATGTTCTTGCTTCCTCCGGAACGAGTTATTATAACGCAGCCTACCCCGGAGACGGAGTTTCCAAGCCATGGTAACATGGCCCTTTAAATAATTGCATCAAGACTTTTACTCGTAACACGATTATTTCTTTTAGACTTTCAAGAAGATGCAGCTGAACTGACGCAAGTTGAGAGGGTTCCGCAAGAAAACTGTAAGTATCCTTTTCCTTAAACTCTCTAGTCAGGGTCTAAGATACTGAGTTATAACCTTTCAAAAGCATGACAGAACATGTGTGCATATTTTTTTTTCTTTTCGCTTAAGCTGCTGCTGATGTTCCCAAAGAAGAACAGGTAAGAAAAATTAATAAATTATGTTAAATTTGTCAATTTAAGCTCTTGGAATGTATTGAAGGAGGCTACGAAAGTGGAAGAGTCAAGCAGCGTTGAGCCTTCGTCCGTCCTGACTGCGGAAAGCTCCACCGTTGAATCAGGGGCCGATGACTTGAAGACTGACAACTCGACTTCCGACGCCGATGTGACAACTTCCGATTCAGACCCTTCGCCTCAGACTGAAATCGAGAACCCGCTGTCCACGAACGCCCCCTACGAAATCATCCTCGAGAAGAGCACAGAATCCGAAGTTTAAAGAGTCTCTCCATTCAAAACTGCGTTGTAGTAATTAGTAATAATACTCAATGAAAACACAACACTTTCCTTTCAGTCCTAGTCCTCCTTCCCCTGCAATAATGTCGGTCCTTTGTTCAGGAGACCATCTTCTTTTTTCTTTAAAAAATATTGCAGAACGGTGTTGTAATAATTACACAGTAGATTTGATTACTGCAGATGCATACTTTCTCACACTAAACTGTGAAAAATAAAGTAGAAATTCTCACCGAGCAGCCATGCTGTTGTATTGTCCTTCGGAGAATAGACCGATTCGATTTGAGTCTTTTCGTTATTCGTTAAACAACTTAAGTATTCTGTAGGATAAAAGCCTGTCACATGTTTTTCCCCTTTAATTGGTGTAGCGTGTATGTTTCAAACATGGTAAACTCGATTATACACTCCAGGTCTGTGTCGTCTAATCGTTTATTCATTTGCCGTGTTCATAATCGTAATCTGAAGTGACCATAACATAACATAACAGTGGTAAAACCAATAGGAACTTAATGGAATCACGTCACGCGTGACTGGGGAGGACGAGGTGCAGTTACAAGTAGAATGTGACACCGATTACACGAAAGCTCTACAAACAGAAACTCCTTCTCGTTCGATATATCCTGCCATATCTTGTAACGGGTGGAAGGGGATCGTTTGAACAATTAAGCTGTTTGTTTGGCGTTACACTTGCGTATGTGGCACGTCTCCTTTGACGTTTTACATAGTGGAGAACTCTCCGAAACCGCTGGTGAACGTATCGCCATGGAAACCGCGGCCCCCCATTCCGGTTACGCGTTTGTTTTCCAGCAGATTATCGAAGATGGCGTTGTAACGCAGACTCGCCATTTTGCTCGGACCCGCCGGTCCGTTGCTTGCCCCGGTAAAGAAAGCGCGTCGCTTCATCGGGGAAAACTCGCCGAAGCCGCTGGTGAAGGTGTCGGCATGAAAACCGCGTCTGGAACCTGCCAAAAAATTAACCAGTTTAGTTTTCTAGAACTTTGATAACTAGTGAAACGTACTGTCCATACCAAAATTGCGTTTGCTGTTGTAGAACTTGTTCAAGAAGAAACGCCGCGCCATGATTTCGTTGGCTAGATTGTTCTCCGAAGAGTTACTCGGGTCGTCAAGGGACGTTTGCACGGCCTCGTTGGAACGTAGCGGCTGTGCCATAGTATTCACGAGACATCCTAAAAATATCAAGAGATATATTACAATATTACGCTTGTATCCGCACCCCTCGGACGCATATAGAAGTCTTAAATTGTAAAGAAAAAGTAATAGCTAACAATAAGACGCTCCTCCACAACAAGAGGGGATGAATTCTTCAGGTACAACAAAAAACTACGTATAAATAATAACCGCAGAGACAAGAATACCCCTATTGTGTGCATTCGCTTGAAAAGAAAAACGAAATGACAGAGAGATGATAGAGAACGTACGATTCAAAGTTCTCTAAAGATATGGTAATTCAGTATATTTCATTTGTTTCCAGAAGTACACATCCCCTATCTCTGCTGTAATCCTTTACCTTGAAGGTAAGGATAATAACAGAAGTTGTGTGATAGAGCTTGTTAGCATGTTAATTGAAAGTGGTCATTTCAATTGGATTAATAAACTTGGATTACACACACACACACACACAGAGAGAGAGAGAGAGAGAGAGAGAGAGAGAGAGAGTCGCGGCTGTTTGAGTGCCAGCCGAAGCAACAAGTTAGTCGTCCGCGGTGAGTAATATCATTAGAGCCACTCGAGGCAGCACAGCATATTAGAAGAGAAATTACAGCAAAATAAAGAGACAACCTTAATCTCTTAGATATCTCTGGTGGATCCAAGAATGCGCTTGTTTCAATGTATCCTTAGCAATGCCACAGCGTTGCGTGCATAACGTATGGCTTGCCCAGCAGATTATTTCATCATATGCTTTCTTCATCAAGATAATTGTGAATTCTCATCGTCTCCATTCATCAGTTCTTTTTTGTCCATAAGTCATCAGATGATATAATCACTCACCTGCAATGACGAATAACGCAGCAGTGGATAGAGTGATGCTGATTGCCTTCATTCTTCACAACTGTACAAAGAAAATAGTATAAAAAAGAATATTCAGTAACCGAGACAATATGTAAAGATTCAAGTTTTTTGTTCACAGGAAATATATTTTTTTTAATATTCTGGGCTATGGGATTTGCGGGTAAAAGTTGGGAGCGCTGGCTTAAGTAAGTGAATGTTGTCGTTGATTGCATTTGGTGTTTTTAATGGACCTCTTGATGAAGGGCAAAACTTACGGCAACCTCAGCCGATTTCCCCGCAAACCAGCATCAATTATATACGTGTCAGCCCGTGAATAGAGCAATTGATTGAAAATACCTTTTGACTTGTATTGCTCGTCGGAACTCGCTCCACGGGTGGGAGTCTAACATGACTGTTTGAGACATTTCTATATGTACCCCTCACTTTTTCCGCAATCTCTTTCCCCACTTACTAAAACAACCTATCAACCACAGATCTCTACCTCTTTCACATGGCATTTCTATACAGCCATTTGACTCTTAATCCTGCACATTTGACTTTTGCTCAGTTTGATCTTTTAAATTTCAAAATAAGATAAATGTAGAATCTAGCAACAGTAGGGCCTGATCTGTACCTTAGCAAGTATCAAGGCTGTTATAGAGGTCAAGTAAGAGTAATGTAAGTTAGTTGTTAGTTACCTTGAGTTGGTGCAGAGGAAGCGGAGGGAAGTTTGTCAAAGGTGCGAGTCCAACGCAGATGTGTCCTGGGGCTACGGCAGCTCAGCCTTTAAGTATACCTTGGTGCCGACCAATGGGGAGCTACCTGCTCCTTGTGACGTTATTTAATGTATCCTCGCACGATAAACTTCATTGAAACTTGTGCAGTGCCCCAAGAAGCAAGCACACAGCTTCGTTACTCAACTTTCCCTCGTATAGAAGCAGGCGCATTAAAATTTGTGTACGCATCTCGGTTCAAAATTTCACTCAACTTTGAACACTATGATGATAAATTTCATAGCTGCAGATGAATAACACACGACACTGTTAGAGTGCATACAAGTTGAATTGCTTAAACTGACCCCTTTCTTTTATCATAATGAGCGGCGTCTTGTTGCTAGCTAAAGCTTTTGAGTGCGGAAGGAGAGCCTCATTAAAGCTGCATAGAGACACCGTACAGGAAGGTACTTTATGTGCGTAGGATACCCCTACACTGTGACGATACATGTCGACGGATTAATCTAGTATACATATGCAAAACTTTGCAAATGTCTCGTTGTAACGTGAGGGTTAATGAATGAAACTTGGCCTCCACTCTCTGACTAATTTGCTTAATCGCTTAGGTCTGGTACAAAGGGTAGAGAAGCCTTTTTTTGCCCGCCTAATTCAAAATCTCTGGGGTCCGAATGTCGCCGAGATGCTACTTGATGTTACTTGACAAATTATGTTTGCTCCACTTTGCAGGAATAGAGACTTTTCTTATGCTATATCCTCTGCTTTTGTTTTGTAAGATTAGCTTAGCAAGTCGCCTGATACGACAAAACGTACGGGATCCGTCAATCCTTGTTTTTGGCTCGACTAAATCAACTACGCACACATTAAGAAATAAAAAGATAACAATTTCATTTGTAAATATAAATAATATTATTACGTATATACATATTTATAGTAATCTATGAACGAAGTATACTTTAAAAAGTTTTATGTTTCACGCGCATTTTCTTCTATGGATTTCGCCAAATGCAGAAATAGTTGCACAATTCTCCACACGGAGATGATAAATTTAATTATAATGTCTTAATTTTTTTAAAAATTTTAAGTATATTCGTTAAATACTGAATTTTTTAAATTAAATATTATTTTGAAGTTCGTGCGTACCAGTGGTGAAAAAACGCAATTTGGCAACGGCGCTTTCATTTTAGATGGCCTTCAGCCGCTCCATTCCGTAACCTGCACCTTACACAAATCGCAGGGCCCCATACGGAAACTGCGGCTGTACTTTCTTCGTCTTCACATTTTCTGGGAAGATATTTTTACTTCTTTACAATACCTCAACTTCCGCACAACTTGCGACGAATTTCAGGTACGGTTTGTTGTTCGTAAACTTTTTGCGCACTTCAAGAAAACAGAGGCCATGTTTGGAGTGCAAGCAAAAAATGGCCGTACCCAAATATTGTTGTTTCTTATTTAAAAGGAAAATGGGATTTTTCAAAGAAGCTTCCTCAACTTCCTTGTTTCCCAACATGTTAAAATTTGTATTTAGTGTAGGACATCACAGTTCAATGACCCGTTTCTGAATTTGATGGGGGAAAAAAAAGATGTTAAGATTGCCCGAGGGGGTAAGGCAAAATGTGTTGTGCCATCCATTACAATTTCTTGCTGCAGGGAAAGTGAAAGTTTTGCCAAACCGGTTCTAAGTGGTTGGTCAGATGAGTTGCGAAAACTCTTCTTTACACACTACAGAAAAGTCAGGTTGTGAATTGTGTATTTTTATGTTTACAGTGAAATAGAATGGCGGAGGCTCATCAGGCAGTCGCCTTTTCGTTTGCCGTCACTCACGAAGGTTTGGACGTCAACTTCGATCTCGAGGTCTTGCGGCTCATCTTCCGCTCTGGCGTTCGATCTTGGAAGAAACGCATCACTCGAGTCAAGGTACGCTTTCCTTGTATTTACGTTCTGGCCAAATCATTGATCAGGTGTTTTTTCCCCTCATGTGCTTATTAATAAACATGGGCAAAGCAGCTCGAATTGGCCATTTGCCCATCACATTTTAGTTTTTGTTAACATTTGTTAATCATTTTTTCCCTCTGCAGAATAATGTGAAGAATGGATTCTTTCCCGGCTCTGTTGAGGGACTGGCTTTAACGGAGGGAGTGTTTCTGGGAGCGGAGTACTACGGCAAAGACCTTACTCGAGGACTCACCAACCAGATTGTTGTTCACTTGCCCAAGTAATAATCACTATTTTTTGTGTACAATGTTCTTTTCCCACTTTTGAAACATAAACTTGGTTCCTTACTTCAAAGGGATTCTCCAGAATGGCGCATGGTCGCTGCGGCTGCCGTAGGTCTCGGAACGTGGGCCACGTCCGTGTTTCTGATGCGTCGTATTCTCAAAATGCTGCTATCCTACCACGGTAACGCTATTCCCAACGACTAAGTGGTTCAACTTGTCCAGTATTATTATTCTGATGATTTCAGGATGGATGTACGAAGCTCGTGGTGCTGGAAGAACTGTCTCGCTCAAAACCAAAGCCTGGCTCCTGGGGATGAAACCCGTTCATTTGCTGATTCGACCTCAGCTGTACTCGTTCCAGAGCGTTCTGCCCGCGCTGCCTGTACCTTCACTGAAGGACACCCGAGAAAGAGTAAGTTATTTTATCGCTCTTAGCTTTTGCTGTAAAGTATTCAGGCGTTTAAAATTTTCTGTACTTTTATAGTACTTGAGAAGCGTGCGTCCCTTACTGGATGACGAGCAGTACGCCCGCATGGAGAAACTCTCGCAGGACTTCATCAACGGAATCGGACGCAAGCTGCAGCGTTATCTGTACTTGAAGCGCATGTAATATCTTTCATCCACTTTTTGTGAATTAAAAAGAATAGCAGATTACTCGTGTATCGTGAAAAAGGAATTTTGAATGATCGATTGTGTTTGGCTAGGTGGTCTACCAACTACGTCTCTGATTGGTGGGAGGAGTACGTGTACCTGCGAGGCCGCGCCCCCATCATGGTCAACTCGAATTTCTACGGCATCGACGCCATCTTGCGGCATCCGACCAAGAACCAGGCCGCCCGCGCTGCCAACGTCATTCACACGGCTCTTCTCTTCCGCAGACAAGTGGAACGCCAAGAGCTGGAACCTGTAAATAGCACATCCAATAGCATTATCGAAATCAAATACTTAAAGCGAACAAGATCTGGCATTATAACAAGTTTTAGTCTTATTTGAACTTAGTCATGTCGATTAGAAAAGGGTACAGCACGGGAAGGTTGGAAGTCGTTTTTCTGCAGTTTGCAAAATTATTTGTGCATTAAATTTAGTTAGGATAGATTAAAATAACTGTAATTTAACTAAAGTAATACATTTTATTAAAAGAAATGTTAAAATATTCTTGTAAAAATTAAGAAAAAGTGATGTTTGACCTTCCAATGCTGTACCCCCTTTTTTATTAATGTGACTGTACAGTTAATGAATAAATCATTGTTTTCTGTAGATAATGGTGCAGGGAACGGTTCCCTTGTGCTCTTGGCAGTACGAGC
The DNA here is from genome assembly GCA_002872375.1 of Eulimnadia texana. Lineage (NCBI taxonomy): Eukaryota > Metazoa > Arthropoda > Branchiopoda > Diplostraca > Limnadiidae > Eulimnadia > Eulimnadia texana. The sequence goes on from NKDA01000001.1 coordinate 19,874,085, forward strand.
GCATCTTCAACACGACTCGAGTGCCCGGCCTGGAGACTGACCGCCTGGTCCACTTGAACGACTCGACCCACGTGGCCGTCTACTGCCACGGCAAGTACTTCAAGCTGCCCTCTACCACAAAGGGCGACTGCTCAGACCCTCAGAGCTGGAAATGTAAGTCATCAACATGTTAGTTATTGAATAATTATTATATTCATTATTATTTTAAGTATTATTTCTTATATTAATTAATTAATTAGTTATATTTATTATTACTAAGTATTATCATTATTATTCTTCTTGTTTGTTAATTTATTAAATACTATATTATTATTTTTATTCTATTTATTATATTAAGTATTTGTATTTAGAGTTATAAATTAAGTGTTAAAAATATTTTTTTTCGGTACAGTCAGCTGCAGCGCATCTTGGACGACACCTCAGCTTCGCAGCCGGGCGAGGAGAAGCTGGCCGCCCTGACGGCGGGCGAGCGCACGGCCTGGTCTAAGGCTCGCACCCAGTTCTTCTCCAAGGGAATCAATAAAGTCAGTCTGCAGGCTATTGAAGGAGCTGCCTTCGTCGTGGCACTCGACGATGAGGACCTCGTCTACGACCCCGTAACTCACCACTTTTCACTTCTTTAGTTATCGTAACATAAAAGCGCATTTTCCGAATGCGCGCCCCTCTATAACGGACACCGTCGTAGAAACAATCTAAAATGATTTGTAAAATTTTTTTGCACTAAAGTATATTGTGATTTGTTTGTGATTTCTCCAAACATTTTGAAGCGAAATTTTGCTGAGAAAATACGTAATTCGTCTGTCCGTAGTGGAAGGGTTGGTCTTCAGAGGCCTTTTTGGAACAAGTCCTATCGATAGCGTTGTCAAATAATATAAAAAGGTTACTTAGACCTGATTAATTCTTTATTACTAGATTAGGGATGTGTTTCATATTAACTATGTTTTGTCCCATTTTAGGCGGATCACACCAAGCTGGACAATTACGGCCGCGCCCTGCTCCACGGCAAGGGGTACGACCGCTGGTTTGACAAGTCGTTTACGCTGGTCATCGGCAAAAACGGACGGGTAAAAAACCTATTATATCGGAATCATAAATTTAAATATCAATCTACTTTTCAGTAATTAAATATTATTTGATTAATGATTTTCAACGTGTTTTTCTAGATTGGATTCAACGCGGAACACTCTTGGTAAATGAATTACCCTATGGAAATCATTAAATTTTATTGCTTTTAGATTTGTTAGTTAAGAAGTACGCTTTAACGTAGTGTTAAGTTAACTGAATTAATTACTATAATCGCCACGGATGAATCAGGGCGGACGCTGCCGTTATAGCTCACTTGTGGGAGTTCGTCATGTCGGAAGATGTGTTACAGTCACGGTAACTAAAAAAAAAAGCCCGCTAAAAACCAAACCAGCACTCTGCTTACCTCATTTCTGATTTTCTCATTTGCTGGCTTTTTTCGAGTTTTCTCCCTCACTTATCATTCCATTTCGATTCTAAGTTACTTCTTTCTAGCTTTTGTGATTGGTTTGTTATTATATAATCAGTTGGCGAGTGGAGGACAAGAGGAAAGTGGATCAGTAGAGGAACAAGAAATTAACACAAAAAGCAGAAATTAACCATTTAACTTCGTTAGGGCTGATGCTCCCATTATGGGTCACCTATGGGAACACTGCATCGCTGAAGACGTCCTCATCATGGGGTAAGGTGGAGGTTGCACCGAATCCGTTGACTATTCACTAAAAAAATCCCAAAATCTTCATTTAGTTACTTTTTCCTTTTTGCTGCTTTTTAAAAAAAATTGTCTTTTCTGTTCTGCTATTTGCTAATTGCACCGCTGCTTGAATAAGTGTGTGAATAATGTGTCCTAATTGGTTGATTTGAATTTCGGGTAAAAGATACGCGGAAGACGGCCACTGCAAAGGAACGGCCGAGTTTGAACCTCCGGCACCTATTCGTCTTAAGTGGGAGATTCCGGAAGCCTGTATCGAGCAGATCAGTAATAGCTACCAGGTTCGTATTAGTAAATTTACACTAAGGGCTAAAGCTTTAAGTTCTGGATAATTTTGAATTTGAAATTAGGTGGCTCTGTCTCTGCTGAACGACGTGGATCTGCGTCTCTACGTTCACTCGGCTTACGGCAAGGGCTTCATGAAGAAGTGTCGCGTCAGCCCGGATGCGTACATTCAGATGGCCCTGCAGCTGGCCTATTACCGCGTAAGTTTCTCTCTTTACAGCAATGACCGTGGGAATAGTCCAGAGTGAAAATGTAATTGTGTTTGTTGTAACAGGACGCGGGCAAGTTCAATCTGACGTACGAGGCGTCGATGACGCGCCTGTATCGCGAAGGCCGCACCGAAACTGTCCGGCCTTGTACCATCGAGTCGTGCGAGTGGGTCAAGGCGATGCAAGATCCCAAGATTAGCGTCAGTTTTTTTCTCACTTACTATTCCATTATAATATTTCATTATTACTAAAACTATTTGAATTAATGGGTCTTTACAGAAGGAGGACTGCGTGAAGCTGCTGCGCAACGCCTGCAATCGCCACCAGAAGGGATACCAAGATGCCATGTGTGGAAAGGGCATCGATCGTCACTTGTTCTGCCTCTACGTCGTCTCCAAGTATCTCGAAGTCGACTCGCCGTTCTTGAAGGTATTCGGCCCATTCACATCAAATAGGAACGAAATGTTTAGATTTTTTCGCGATTTAGGAAGTCTTGAGCGAGCCGTGGCGCTTGTCGACGTCGCAGACGCCTCACGGACAGACGACGAAGCTGGACGTCGGCAAACATCCGGACTGTATTTCCGCGGGAGGAGGATTCGGACCTGTGGCTGATGACGGCTACGGCGTATCGTACATCATCGCTGGGGAAGACCTCGTCTTCTTCCACGTCTCGTCCAAGAAATCGTCACCCGAAACGGTAATTCAATCGCACTTTCCTATCAAGCAATCGTAAATTATCGATTTTTTTTTGGGTTTACAGGACTCGAATCGCTTTGCAGAGCAAATAGGCAAGGCTCTTGCTGATATGAGAGCTATGTTTGAAGCGAAGCAGTAATAATATGAAAGAAGACTGGAAACGGGAGCCCGGTTGTGCTTTTCTTAAGCAATGCAGTACTTTTCTTTTTTAAAAAGCAGAAGAAGTGAAACAGAAGCAATGCAAACTTTGTCTAGAAATCTTAAATTTAATTTGTAGTGAAATTTTGCTTTAAGAAATTATCAATGCATCCTCTGGATTTGAACGTCTTGGATTAGTTTGTAGACATTTCTCTTCTCGATCTTGGAAAACACAAGGACTGATGACGAGCCTCAGTTAAATGAAGGCAATGGAAACAGACACTGCTTAGCAAAATAGTGAAGATTTACACAAGGGACCTGGCCCCATCAATGCAAAGAGAAAGAAGAGAAATTGAATTTGGAAAATAAAGTTATTTTTAGTATTAGAACTTTTATAGACTGGGTAAACGAATCTTGTGGTGTTGGTTTAGTTGCCTCTCCTCTCAGACATTTAACACAAATCCTATTTAGTATCTTTGATTGTCAAAGTGTATTTCAGGTAGTCTGGATATGATACAATACACTTTTTAGCTCGTGTGAACTCTGAATCATTTTTCTATTAAGCAGAATTTTTCTCAAGAAACCTTGAACGAAAATGGTAAGTCGTCGAGCGGCCGTGGGAATTTTTTCCTCGAAATCACGATCGGAACATTTTTTTCGGAAAAATACTTCAGGGCGGGTTTTCCATAACAAGTGACCTCGCTCCAAATATGTCGTTCAATTTTTGAGTCGGTGTGAATATTTGACTTGTGTGTGCCCTTCACTGAACTGTTTGCCGGAGTGATAAACATTTTTATTCTTTTAATGCTATGAAGGTTTACGTAACAGGAATCAAATATCCACCTGTGCGGCTATTCATTTACCTAAAACACTTCAAGGAGCATGTAATAAATCGTAGTAATGGCGATTTTATTGTAGAAATTAAAAAGAGGGTCAGGGACAATAATTAGGTGCCGAGCTTTTAGATTTTCAGTGAAGGCTTTTTTCATAAGGGGTTGTAGCTCAGTGGTAGAGCGCTCGCTTCGCATGTGAGAGGCCCGGGGTTCGATCCCCCGCAGCTCCATTTTTGTTTTCCTTCTTTCATACATTCTTCATGTTTTTTTTTTCTTTCGTTGAATTTCTCTACATTGAATCATTTCCTTAATTATCGTATTCCAGTTTTTGAATACAAGTTGTCCACGTATCAAACGTTACGATAACATTCCTTCTCTTTTGCGTCTTAATCATGTTATTTTTCCTTTATGTGAACATGTCAATCACGGCGGAAGAAAAACTTTTGACATGTCATGGGGGTCTCGTTTTAAAAAGTGGGCTACTCGCAGCCGATGCCTTTTGTAAAGAATGAATATAACCTTGATTGATTCATTTGCTCTGAGTCATGACAGACCCCGTCTAGGACAGCTAAGCACACAACGCAAAAAAATCGTCAACGCCCGCATTTTTGCGGCACTCTGTTACTTAAAATGTTTCGGAAAATTGCCTTGATTGTACATGATATTAATGTACACTACAAAGCTAGCGGAACCGCGAAACCAGAACCTCAGTCTCGCTTCAGAGATCCTCTTCCACCGCAATAGCGGATGAAGTTCTGCAATATCGCCTGGGAAAACGACATTGATTCTATTCACTCTACCTTTTTCTTTCGAGGATACAAGCTTTTTTTTGTTAAGTAAACGAACTAATGAACTGGAATGACATTTGTTAATGACACACTTATGGAAATGAAGCGAAAGGAGAAGACTCCACCTATATTTGGCCAGGATCCATTACGGTAGAAAATGTACAGGGTCTCTTTTATAGCTTATTGACGCAGTATCCTGCCTGTTGCTCCCTTAGGTTATGTAAAGTAAAACCTGAATCAATTGCGCCAGCGAAAATCGTGAGTGTTTCTCATGAATGGCCGAGAAAACTCGTCCAGGAAAAGCCGCTACAATACACACAATAGACTCTCGAAGCAAAAGAGAAAGGTTTCCCTTACGAGTCGGCTTCCAAGTCAATGGGCGGGTCTACAAATAAGCCGAAAGAAAGAAAAAGATGGGAGCTTAAAAAAAAAGTGGAAAAATGGTGCAACTGGTTTTGTGAAGGGCCATGTGTGAGCGTAGAGTGTGGTCCTCAGCCAGTCTCCATCAGACCGCACCTTCGCACGAACCACCTGTGCAGTCAAAAATAGCCCTGCAATTTATTACCGAACTGCTTCCTGCACTTTTGATTCGATTTCTTTCCCCAGTGAGTATTTGAAGTTGAGCCGCCGCTGATATCTGTCAAAGTCTTGCGCCAACTTACCTCTTGGCAACAAGTTGGTTCCTAACTTAAACATCTCTATTGACAAGTTTTTGCGAACACTCTCAAATGAGCACATGGTCAGCAGAAGCTTTGCTCGAGGATCGGACTACAACATCCAGTGGATCCACAATGCGCAGATCTCGTTCGTTCAGCGGTATACGCGAGCTCTCAGCCAGAAATCTGACTTCAGTCCAAGTTGAATGCGAAGAGACATCATCCAACGCAACCAAATGGGGGAGCAACCGAGCAAGAAACAGAAAGAAATCCCGCAGATTGACTCCTACGTACACAGGATCTCAGGAGCTCCCCGCAGGATCAGAGAAGGATCAGAGTAAAGCTGTTTCAGAGAGTCTAGCTCCTGCAAGTACAAGCGACAACCGGGAACGAAAGATCAGCAGGATCTTCCAAATGCTGCAGTCCATGCAGCAAACTTTCCTTCAGAACGTGAACCCTCCAGTCAGCTCGGTAGCCCCTGCTGAGTCTGGAGTCTTCCCAGGCGCCACGAAAGGAATCTCTCCGTTGCAGCAACGTCAACCTCAGCAGCGGTTACATCACAACTACTTATCCCGCGTGGGATCCGTCAACAGCTGGGCCGGGTCCGACTATTCGGATTCGAGTCTCATCAGTTCCACTGCCAGCTCCGTGCCACCGCCTTTGGTTCATCCAATGCCTTACCACAAAGACGGATGGTTAGTATACTTGTTAAAAGTAATTTTGTAGGATTTTAAAATAAATTTTGTGACACGCAGGACTTCTTTCTTCATTGTCGGAAGCTCATTGTACGCCGAACTGCTAATTGTCCTTTGCGTGGTATCTGCTCTGACAGAAGTCATCTCGCACAACGTCCCTATTCAGTATTACGAGGTAAGAGAACAAAGAAAACATCCGTGCAGAACATCGTGCAATTTTCTGTTTTCTGCATTCAGGGTTTCTACACGTACCTCTACACAGTTTCTATTACTTTCTATCTATACGTCTTCGGCTATTTATTACGCAACAACAAAAGGTCTTCACGATCCAAGACTCAGAACAGTTCCAATCAGTGGCGCAGTATCAGCCACCGAGGATCACTACTCATTCGCCGCTTCCTAAGCTTTGATAACGATCCTTCGTTGAGCAACAATAGCGACCGGGAAAGCGAGTCGCAGCCAGGCCGCACTTCAACGAGAGACGAGGTGCTGTGGGTCCCTGATTCACCAACGGACGTAACGTCCCCTTACACTATTCCCACCATCACTGAAGGCGAAGTCCTGAACAGCACATCGACTCCCGTGTTCCACACAAGAAATCTTCGAAAGAAAACCAAGAAAACCAAAGTGTCTGTTAACGAGCACAGCCATGGAAGCTTTTTCTTGCGGGCTGGTGCTGTGGGTAAATTAGATATTAACCTAGTTCTCCGTTATGTAACCGAGACTTGAGGCTTCTTGTGTGTTCTAGCTTTCGGCCTTGGCACCATGATTTACGATGGCCTTGAGTTTGGAGCTTTTCTGGAAATTCCTGTCGATTCTCCGTGTTACGTTCTGCTTCGTGGGATCAATCCCGTTCTACACGCCATGTTCGTCTTCCTGCAGATGTATTTTGTTTTCGTCTCAGCTCGGGTACAGTTTTTACTCTAGAAATAATTCAAGTTTTAGTTTAACTTCTGGTATTCCAGTTAATTATTCACAGATTCAAAGCGTTGGCTCGTTTCGGTTTGATGCACTGCTTAGCTACCAACGTCTGCGTCTGGATCCGAACTTTAGTGCGCGAATCCCTCAAAGAAATCAACGAGCACTACAACCACAAAGAGCATAAAAGCGATCATCACTATGACGAATTACACGGTACCAATAACTTCGTCCAGACTCTGAATATTTTTTAAGTAAATCCCGTGGAATTCTAGACAATGAATCGGACCATTCCACACTTTGGGACCTTACGGGAAACGTTTCCTGCGGAGAAAGAACCTGCTGGGAGACGTAATCATGAACGCTACACCTTTTCTGTATCCGTTCCTCATCGAGTACTCACTGATCGGAGCTGCTGTTGTTTACGTTATATGGGCTCACGTTGGGCTCAATCCCAAGTACGTAGACCTATCTATACACAAAGAAATAACTTAAATGTCGCTTTTCGCAATTAGGTACATCCGAAGCGACGAGGAGGAAACCGAGCACAACATTCACAAGAAACACATGAGGATCGACTGCCTCGGTGCCTCCCGAGGTCTTTTCTTAGGACTGTTCCTCTTGGCTGTTTCGTTGCTCTGTATCGTTCTCTTTTTCGTCTTTGCCCCGCAACAGGAGTTCAGAATCCTCGGGTTGGTTTTGGCTGACGGAGTCCATTGTGCCTTGCTGTTGATTTCCCTGGTCGCTATGGGTATAGGAGTCTTCAGGTTTGACCTATTTAAACCCTTGGAAGTTTTATTTACTTAAATTCTTAATTTTTATTAACTTGAACAGAGTTAAAGATTTGCAGTTCCATCCGGAACATACTGAAGACATGGCGAATATCCTCCTGCGCGTTTCAGCACTGGGTATTTTCATCTATTCGGTGTTTTCCATCGTTGCTGGTGCTTTGAGTCCGTGGTCAGATGAACCACCACTTCTCGTACTCGTCAATGGCATCCTCTCTGTTGTTCAGGTACTAACTAAATGAAATATTCAGTACGAAAAATATTTTACCTTATGTCATTTCGAAGGTTATAGCCCAGATGTTGTTTATTTCGGACATTTCTCGAAGAAGAGTCTGCAACGAAGAGCAAAACGTGACCAAGCCAGGCCGTCAAACCGTTACGTTCCTCCTATTATTAAACATTACCTTGTGGCTGGTTTACACTTTTGAAATGCAGAAAGTTGAGGCGAATCCTGTTCAGGTATTCGTATTTAATACGAACAATCTAAGAAAACACTAAACTGATCTAATTTACAGCTGAATTTCTACGGATTTCTACCGTGGGCTGTGGTCCAGCGCATCACGTTACCGCTGTGTATTTTCTACCGGTTCCATTCAGCCATCCATTTCGCGGAAATCTGGAAGAATACCTATAGATTCTATCACTAAAATAAAAATCTTGTTTCTAGTAGTATTTAAAAATGAATTTCCCAGAAAAGAAAATGATCAGTTCTTATTATTTGTTGGTAACACAAAATGCTGGGGGTCGCAAACGGCAATACAGATCAGGCATCGGGTTAAATTAACTTCTCTTGTCTATGTTTTCTTATTATTCTGAAGCATAATATTATAATGAATCTGTCTGGAGTAATCGAGTGCTCTCGTATGATGTCACAGGATCGATAATGAAACGAATATTCAAATTCAAATCACCTGTAGCAACCCGCAGTTTCATTGACTCACACAACAACGACGGCAGCAAAAAGTTATGTTAGAATTAACCGTTTGCAAAAATATACACATGGTTGTTTTTTTTATTAATGACCTTTCCTTGTAAACTTTGTTTGTAGGAATGTAAAATAGCGAGAATATTGCAAGAATTTTCATTCATGTTTTCTGATACCAACTTTAGTTCCATTCTCTGCCGCTAATAGAAGCGGCGCCACCGTCTCTGCAAGCCACCTCGCGGTTGTTCCAAAAAGTATTTAAATTTGTTTGTATAAACTTCCTTCTATTACAATTAACAACACTGAAAATAATGAAGAAAAAAATCAATATTTTTATAGTAAACTATTTGTTTTAAGCAATATAAGTATATTATTAGAAAATGTAGTCCATACTTAGGCCGCTAGGCGGCGTGTATGTTTACCAGCTGATTTTCTCTTGTAGGGAAAGTTTACAGTCACTTTGTATTGAGGACGTAACAACTACGCGCAAGGAAAGTGAAAATCTCCCAAGGTCAGTAATTGGTTCTGTTTTGTCTATTTGTGATGTGCACATACCTTAAACGATAAGGGCATATAGGGCAATCAATGCACGTTGTGGATTTGATATTAGCTGCGGAATTAGAAATACGACTTGGCAACTGTTTTGAAACGTAACCTCACGGTACCCACATGCAGAAAGTGAAAACAGCCGTCTGGCTCGCGTTTTTTTCTCTTTCATAACTATTTTTACTTTCAATACCTGTTAAAGGAAACATGGATCCCTTGGAAGACGCTGACTTGCTGGAATTCAGTGACGGAGATAGTACAGACATGGAACTAGAACCTAGCAATGACGAATTGCTCAGTCAGTACGACAGCATGAGCAGCTCCGATATCGAAAGGATAGCCAGCGTGCAGGAGGAACCCATACTATCACACAGTCTCGAGCGAGATCCGCCTGTAGACTCATGGGCACAGCAAGACATACCCTGGAACGAGCCACAGAAGATGGTGGACTTGTGGTTAGACATGTACAAGGTACGCAAGTCAACTTACGACGATGCACAAGTAAATTATTACGAAAAGTACTTTGCAGGACGGAACATTTGGATCAAAAAGGTTGAGAGAGTTCTGGCGTTTGTCCGTACCTCCGAATTTTTGCCCGCAGCCTGGTCAGAGTTGTTTAGAACCTCTCTTTGACGAAGCTCGAGTTTCGCGAGACCTCATCAAACCACTGGAGCAGTTCATTTCAGGAGGGACGTCAGTCGACCCGGATAAATTGTGGGAGCATTTATCGAAGAACGACAACCCTCCAGCCCTTTGTGGGAGAGTGTTTCGCATGGGAGAGCCAACCTACAGGTTTTTTAGTGAAATTTATTTTAATGTAATTTTATCTTGATCGATTTTCTTACAGTTGCAGAGACTGCGGGGCTGATCCCACGTGCGTTCTATGCGTCGACTGTTTCCGGAACTCAGAACACAAGCAGCATAGGTACCTCTACTGCCGAGTCTTACCCAAAACGGTTAAATTTAGGTTTGTTTCTGCAAATTTTCAGGTATAAAATGAGCACTTCAGTGGGAGGAGGCTATTGCGACTGTGGTGATTCTGAGGCCTGGCGGTCGGCTCCCCGCTGCTCGATCCATCAGTCGGATCCTTCGTCTGCTGCCCTAGCAAAAGATCCCGAAGCTCGGAAACGGGCCGCTCTGGAACGTTTGGATCGAACGTAATATATAGCGTCTTTATATTTGATTAATGTGAATAACACGAATTTTTGACTGATTTGTTGAATTTAAATTCTTCTTAGGGTGTCTGCAAACATGGCGGACAGATGCCGTCTCGTTATAGACGCGGTACTTGCCTACGCTCAGGAACTACTGGGAATGGAATCGAACTTGAGTCTACCGTCAGATCTTCGGGTACGTAACATTTTCCTAATTTCTTTTAGTTTATTTTGAACCATTAATTTATTGAACTTAAAATTGCAGGCACACGATGGAGGAGGTCGTTTTCTCGGACCTGGCGGAGCTTCAGGTTCCAGAGGTCTGGAGGCGGACTACAATGTAACCTCCTACACGTCGCTCTACGTCACCACGGTCTATAATGACGAGTCGCATACGTTTGAGCAAGTCATTCAAGCCCTGCAGAGAGCCCTGGACGTTGGATCGCGGGAAGCTGTCGACCTGGCTACTTGTATCGACAGAGAAGGACGAAGCATCGTGCGCTGTGCTTCGTTCCAGGTATTCAGTTGAACTTTTACTCATTCAGCACCTTGTATAGGAAAAAATGAACGAGTTTGTTGTTGTTTTGTTAGGTTTGCAATCAAGCCAAACTGGCTGTGGAGCGAGCAACTTCTCGCTTACCCCCACGGCCATTGAAAGTCAGCGTGATGTGCGCGCCTCTGGTTGCGCATCAGGCCCACGCTCTGAGACTTCTACTCTGGCTTAAGAAACTCATGGCCGTTTGTGAAGGATTCAGAGTTCTTCTGGCCGATGTAGTCATGAAGGTAAGGTTACCCCTTGATGATTTCATTACTATTTTTCGTAATTTTTTTCTCTGCGGTAAATTATAGAAACTAACACCGGAAAGTGAAGCTTCCCTGCTGGAAGTTGTCCTTCTGTCGGATACGCAACTGTGGAAAGCTGCGCGTGCGGCTTGGCATCGACTCTTCATTGCCGGGCTGCTGATGGACCCTGATGCTAAACGAGATTTTGCCCAAGTGCGTTTCTCTATGCTTGCTACTACACTACTACAACTACTACTATTTCTTCATATTTTCCATCTGTTGATATGGTTGTTAAGTAATGTATCGCTAAATCAGTAACTGAATTGTATTTGTTTGCAGATATTCACTCGCCACTATGGCCAGTTGATGCAGGACTTTATAGCGGACGATCACGACCACTCGCACAGCGTCACGTCACTCTCCGTGCAGCTATTCACCGTTCCTACGCTGGCCCAACACTTGATGGCTCAGCACGATGCCCTGGCAGCGCTTTTGCAGTGCTTCCTAAACGAGTGTGAGAGGCGTAAAACATACGGTAACATAAATTCAGTTGTCCGTATCTGTAAATTGATTTATAATGTTGTATTCGCAGAAGGGAAGCTTTCTTTCGAGAGGAACCAGAACCAGCCCTCCTTTCGCCGGGCCATTTACATGCTGTACGATATCAAATACCTTCTGTCTGCAGTACCGCTACCAGAGGCACAGCAGCATGACCTCTCGTCAGGTAACTGTCTGAATGCTTCCTTTGATTTTGCTAATTTCCAAATGGTGCCAAGTGAGTTGCATTGAATACTTGTCTTGTGCAGATCAACAATACTCCGGGGACGATGCATCAGCCATGGGTTGCTGGAACGAACCTCTGCGGAAAGGCTTCCTTCACGGGCTGAATAACCTGCTGTCGCTGCTCGTGGCCATGGAGGGAATGGATAGCGTGACTCGACAGACAGGACAGCACGTGGAGTTTGAAGCAGAGTGGGAAGCGGCTTTCAACTTGCACTGCAAACTTGCTCCCGTTCTCACTCTTATCGTCCAGTGGTGTGCTTCGGACAAGAGAGTTCTTCTGAAAGCTTGCCGGTATCATTAAGTTTCTTGGTTTCTCACATTTTATTTATTAAATGAAATTTTCGGTTTTCCAGGGCCGGATTAAGAAAACTGCAAGAAGTGCAAACTCCACAGTCGCGGGCGAACACTACAAAGGTTTCACTATTGGACCGTTCACTGATGTGCACTAATTACGACGTGGCTGCGCAGCCGGTCAGTGTTCACTTGCCGCTGACTCGTCTCGTCTCGGGACTGCTTCTCGCTCTACCCAAGCACGGGCTGCACTGGAACAGTCACGAGTTCGATGATGCCAACCGACCTTCTCTTCAGGAGCTTCTGGAACCTCCTCTCCGACTCCAAGTGTTAATGGCCCAGGTAACGGAAACTGTGCAAATCTTTCAACGTCTAAACGGTTAACGAGTTTTTTGTGACTACAGGTTCAAGCGGGAATGTGGCGTCGTAATGGCTACGCTCTTATAAATCAGCTGTATTTTTATCAAAATGTCCGCTGTCGAACTGAAATGTACGACCGTGATATCGTGCTGTTGCAGCTGTGCGCAGCCCTGATGGGAGCTACCGATTTCTTGCTCACGGCTTTGCATCGTTTCAATTTGCTGGCCTGGGTTCAGCCGGACTTCGACGCCAAACAACAGGCGCTCCTCCAATCGGTAAAATTCGAGAAGAAGACTTATTAAAATAAAATCAATTCATTATTTTGCGTTTTTTCTTTCATAGGGATCTCGTAAATCGGACGACGAAACTCTGAGACAAACTGTTATCATAGCTGAGGAGTTCCTTCGTTTCATCATCACGCTTGCCGTTGAGAGATATACACCCGGAATCGGCAAAGTATAATTACACTCCATTTTGAATATTGCGGATAAATATAATTATATTCTGATTGGACGCTTAGGTTGACGAAGATGATTGTCTGAGTCACGAGGTTCTTCATTTGCTCTGTATCGAAGCACAGGGACACGCAGCCCTGAACCGAGCTCTTCCCGAGGATGCTCACCATGAAACGGGACTGGAAAGAGTCGTCGACCGAGTAGCCGTTTTCCGTAAACCCGCGCAAGGCGCCGGCAGAGGTGTCTTCTCACTCAAACCAGGTAAAATTTGTCAACTGAGTGGACAATCAACTTGATTTTCAATACAATTCACGTTTATTGTAGAACTGTACCAAGAGTACAACGTGTACCACTTCCACTACAGCCGGGAGGATCAATCGCGGTCGGAAGATAACGTCCGTAAGATCCGCCGGTCCAAGAACGAGGAAGACTGCTGCCCACCTCCGGCTCCTGCGGCACTGGCTGCCGCCGCGGCCGGTCTATCGCAGCTCTTGAATTGCGGCATCATGCTGCACATCGAGCAGCAGGTTCTACAGCGGACGTCGGACCTGAAATCGCGCAGCTTTTCTGAGCCGCAGCTACAGGCGGTGCTTCATCTGATCGGTCTAGCTCTAAGGGAGGAAGAACAGCGCCAGCAGAATGATCCTTCGGATCGTCCACTCCTTCCTACGCTGTCAGAGCGCACACGGAATTCCAGATTTTGTCGCTTCTTGAAGCCCTGCAGAACAATGGCCGCGTCGAAGCGCATCGCCAACTGCTCGGATGGACCATTAGGAAATTCCGCAGTGTCTTGGCTGCTGCACAGGTCTATTATTTTCTCACTTTTGATTTTAAAAACTAGTGAATTGAACGTTTTTCTTGAATTAATATTTTGTTTTAATTAAAACAGAAAAGCAGCACCGGAGTAGCAGGAAGTGATGCTATGGAGGCACAGTCCAGCAGCTCGGCTCAGGGTGACGAGTCGGAAGCCGAGGCGGCCGCACGCAAACGCCGCGCTGAACTCGCCGCTGCACGCAGAGCAGCCCTCATGGCCCAGATGTCCGCGCAGCAGAAGAGTTTCATCAAAGAACACGCACAGCTATTCAAAGAAACCGGTAGACTTAACTATTGTTATTTAAAAAGTCATAATTAATCGTAATTGTTATTAAATAAAATCGAGATTATTAAAATTTGCTACTGTTAGTCGATACGATTTGTGAGTGAAATTTGATTATAAATAATCGATTAATTAGTTAGTTCGTGAACTTCTATTTTTATTATTATTTTTTTTTCTTTTGTGGGAATAGAAAACGAGAGCGCGCCTGCTGCCGGAACATCCTTCGGAGGATCCGCAATGGATTTGACTGAATCTGCAGAGACCGTGGAACTAGTCTGTTTGGGACCCAGCGCCACACAGATTCCTCTTGCTGCTGAAACCGGGTACGCATTAAATTCTGAAGAAAAGAAGAATCTTTTGGTCATTGAATTTGAAGTACTTTGAGAGCAAAAACCTAAAACTTGGGTACAATTCCAGTAGTTCCCTGTACTTGATTATGTCGTAATCATAACTATTAAAATTGCAGTAAAAAAGATGAAATTGTATGCAATTTATTAGAAGTTATATTTATAACTCTGGCCTAATATCAGTAAGATAAAAACAAAGTTCTACATAACCTATTTCACTAACTAAACTGAAACCAAGTAAATTTCATTCTACTGGGCATTATTAGCTTATCTTCAGTTTCTATTGGTTCCGTTTACCACAGCTTTGATTGATATGATTTGTAATATTTATTAATATTAATTACTTTTCATTGGTCCAGCTTTACGTGCATCGTTTGTCAAGAAGAGCAGAGACCGACAGCCGATCAGCCGGCCATTGTGTTGGCCGCCTTCGTCCAGCGCTCCAGTGTCCTGCGCTGGCGGAACACGGAGGTGAGCGGCGAGGAACCGCCGCCAGCTACGTGGCCTTGGCCCTTGCTGATCGACGCCGGCAGGCGCGTCGGAACCCACGTGACCACCTGCGGACACGCCATGCACGCCCAGTGCTGGCAGCAGCATTTCGATTCGCTCCTGGGCCGTGAACGCCGGAGGTCTTACAGGTATACAATTAATTAGCACATACGTAAAATATATCATACTATAATGCTTACTATAATATTTTGTATTAATTCATACAATTTCTATATTCAATCTTTCATATAATATTTCATATATATAGTATATTATAACATATATTTCATACTATAATATTTGTTACTATAAATAATATTTTCAACTGTTTCCAGGCCTCGACACAGTTCAAGTTTTGACGTTGAGCGTCAGGAGTTCTTATGTCCCTTGTGCAAAGGTTTGTCCAACGCTGTGATTCCCATCTTACCGAGCCAGCGCCCTCCCAGCAAGGCGTCGGAGGTTACCGAAGCTCACTCGGACATCAATCTCTGGCTGGAAGGGATCACAGCCATTGCAACTCCTATCGACCGGACACGAAAAGTGAGTAAACTGAATATTAAAATACCCTGAATGTTATTAAAATATATTTTCTTTCGCCAGGCAGAGGAAGAAGTAGCGGCAACAGCATTGCCAAAGGCTGTGGAAGCTGCAATGGGGAAGCAAGAGCTGCTGTCTTCTGGGATGTATTGAAAACACGTGGAAGTGAAGGGTCCCTATCCAAAAATATTGAAGACATGGCGCAGAACTTCGCCCAAGCTGTGTTCACGGTAAATCTAAATGCTTTATTGCTGTAATGTTATTTATTATATTTTATAATTATTTTAATGGTAATGTAGACTGGCTTGGATGTGTCACCGGATTCGACGGACCCTCGAGTTGCTATGGCAATGACGCAGGCCTCGGCTTTCACTATACTGGCCACGGAATCGTTGCTCGAGTATCAGAACCACAGTCCGTCCACGGGTCTGGCTGTTCGTCAAGAGCAAGGGCTCAGGGCTTTGCTGCGGTTCACTGTGGCCCTGGAATCATTAGTAGCGCCTCGACAGGTTCGTTTTTTAAGTAGTAGTCATAGTAGTAGTAGCAGTAGTAGTAGTAGTTGGAAATTTACTAACGGTTTGGATTGTGGCCTTTGTACAGGCTCTGCAGAGCTACGCTTTGAAGATTCTCCGTTCGGTTGTTGCCTCTGAGAAGTTCAGCGTGTTGCAGGTGGATGCCTTTTCGCTTCTGTTGGGCCTTTTGACGGCTTTGCCTAGTCTCAACCAGGACTCTGTCACGGCAGCCAGCGGAGTTCCTCTCTTCAGTCCCATTCACGTATGGCGCGCTCTATCAAGTAACTTCAAAACTAATATTAATAGTGTTTGTTTAAACAGGCGTGGCACGTTTTCCGGCTGTCTCTACTTTACCACGTGTCTCAGATCCTTCTCACATGGCCGTCTTCCAACAAACCTGAGGATCAGATGGACGTAGAGCGTGTCGGACTAACGGATCCGTCGGGAGAGTCGTGGGAAGCCATGTGGGGAGCTCTGGGAATGGACAAGAAGAATGTGGATTTCGACGCGGTTGGAGGTCTCGTTTTGGAGAAATGCCTGCCTTTTTTGCGCAGCTGCGGGATCCTTTTCCATTTTCTGACCGACTGTCCCTTCCCCAGACTGGACGATGTCTATGACAATGCCGGAGAAGCTGCTGTCTGGCTTAGCTATCTCGGCACTGGGAAACTGGAGGAGCTGGTCAACCAAACATGGGCTCGAAACCTGGCCACAATGTGGAGGTACTACTTTTTTTTTGCTGAGGAAATTTTTATCACCGAGTTAGTAATCTTTGTTTTAGTTCCAGAGCAAGGAACGAAAGCGTCGAGTGGCGGTTCCCCGTCAAATCTCCGGGCTTAATAGCCCTACCGTCGGACTACAGCGAGCTGATCAACGCGGCCTCTCTCTTCACCTGTCCCAATAGCGAGGGAGACGAGGCCCGCACCCCAGCCATGTGCCTCATCTGCGGCCAGCTTCTCTGTTCCCAGGTACCATCTCTTTTCACGTACACTTTTTACTTTTTTACTTTTTACTTTTTTACACTTTTAAAGACAATTGTCTATTGTATTTTATTTGGTGGTGTTTGCAGAGCTATTGCTGTCAGTCGGAGCTGGGCGGACAGCATGTAGGAGCCTGCACGGCTCACGCGCACGTCTGCGGTCTGGGCGCTTGTCTCTTCCTGCGCGTCCGCGAGTGCAAACTCCTTCTGCTGGCCAGCAGAAGCAAAGGTACCTTATTCATTGAACTTTGAAACCGTGACCAATTGTGATATGCCGGTGATCTGGAATAGGGTGTTTCTTGCCGCCCCCTTACGTGGACGCTTACGGCGAAACGGATCAGGGTTTGCGTCGCGGCGACCCGCTTCACTTGTGCGAAACGTCGCTGCGGAAATTGGAGATTCTCTGGCGCTCCCATGGACTCTATAACGAAGCGGCCAAGTTTATGGAGAACTCGCAGGCTCTAGTAGTGACGGACTGGCACCATTTGTAGAAGACGAATCTCACCGAAATGAAAAGCATTTGGAGGGATGAATATTTTGAGGCTTATTTATGTGTGTGCACCCCCTTTTTGACTTTTTCTTTTGAGTTTATACATCTAAGAAAATGGAAACTATAACGGAAAGATGACAAATTTTGTATTTGTTTTTTTTTCTAAAGGACTTTGAAACAGAAAATAAGGTAAAATTTTTATGTCGTGATTTTTCTTTCTTGTTCTGCTTGATTTTTATTTAGATTTTTGTGATTCTTAAAAGGAGAGGATAAATTATAATACACAACTAAAGCAAATTTTTACTGTTTCAAAAATTCATGAATAAAGTGAGTAGGAAGTGGGGATCCGAAATTCGAAAATATGATAACATATTATAAAAAACATACATTTGTTACAGCCTTTCAGCATGCTGATAAGGTTTGGTATACAGCACAACTGTCATTTGGAGCTTGTTATGTTTTATGACAGCATCATTTTAGTACCAGCAACATTAAGCAAACATTAGTTTTATCAGTATTGCGATATATTGTTCACTGTACGTGCTTCTCGAAATTACGTTTCTTAGAACCTGCAACGAATCTGTTCTCTGAAATACAAGTTGTTCATTCGAAAGTTATCCTGTAGACACTTTGAATTCGTAACATCGTACAGTAATATGTTCTAGAATAATACACTAAGTATTCACATACCACTGTGTTAGGGTTTGATATTGTAATGGGAAAGTAACCTCCAGGAAAAGATTCTAGAAGCTTTAAGTGCCCAGGTGTAAGATCTAGATTAGGTTAAGAAGAATTACAGGATTTACGTGAATCGCACCAGCGACGGACACTAGAATTCAGCAAACTATCTCATGCTGAATTAGCCGTTTGTGTAATTGCTATAGCTCATCTGAGGATATGTTGAAAATTGAAACGTTAGAGATGTAAACTTTCTTAATGACTAACTTTTCTTCATTCATCAAAGTGTCCTTACGTAAAAGCCCTTAACAACGACCCAACTAACCGGTTTAAAGTTGATATAAAAACGTACGAAATGGGTATTAAGGTCCAGAAATATTTTAGGTTGAAAATTAGTTGGAAAAATCATGTCACATGCATTTTATCTATTGCGAGAACAGTATATCACGGTAGATAAGACGCTTATTGGGCCCGCTGGAATGCTGGATAAAATCACATCGCCATTTTCTAATATTTGTAGGACTCTAAATAACGCTGATTTAGAAGAAAAAATAAAAATAAATAAATAAATTTAAGAATATAAACAGCATTAAGCAAAAAGATTATTTAGCGTTGCGCTGTATTGCTAACTACCCTTTATTTGTACGTAGGCAAGTTAATTTATCCATAAATCTGTCAGAGATTTTTTAAAATCAGAAATGTCTGTAAAATTGTAACTAATTTACTTTCCTCTTTTGGAACCCGATAACTAAGAGAGGAATCTCAAAACTCGAGTCAGGATGCAGTGAGTACCCAAGTAAAAATTTACTATAGTGCACTATAGTAAAACTATGTACTATGTTGCAAAATACTAGAGTATCACACTATAGTGCCACACTATCCAAGTAAAAATTTACTATAGCTGTAAACTATAGTGTGGCACTCTAGTCTTTTGCAACATAGTGCACTATAGTTTTACTATAGTTTAACTATAGGGCACTTTAGTTAAACTATAGTTTTACTCTAGTGCAATACTATAGTTTTCAACTATACTGTGGCACTATAGTGTGATACTCTAGTATTTTGCAACATAGTACATAGTTTTACTATAGTGCACTATAGTAAATTTTTACTTGGGTATAGTTGAAAACTATAGTATTGCACTAGAGTAAAACTATAGTTTAACTAAAGTGCCCTATATTAAAACTATAGTGTCCTATAGTGAAACTATAGTAAAACTATAGTGCACTATGTTGCAAAAGACTAGAGTGCCACACTATAGTTTACAGCTAAAGTAAATTTTTACTTGGGTATTACTCCTTTTGATCTGAATAATGTATTCATCCACGTAACTCTTGCGTTCCAGATGCATATTGATGCAATTACTAAAAGTGATGATGTAATAGCAAAATAAAATAAAGCCCATTCGACGCACCATTTTTACCAAGACAATGAAAAATGAAAATTTGTTGGTGAATGGGTAGCAATAAAAAAACCAACATACAAACTAAAAGATTGTTCCGCACTAGTACGGTAAGACGTTACAACTATTACGGTAGCAGTAGTGATGAATGTGTGCAAGTTGATCCGGTTGATGATGGTATTTTAATTCGATTTCTGCTGCAACGCTGTACTGAATGGCGGAGTCGCTACGGTGCCTGTTGGCGTAAATGCTTCTGTACTTGAATGGTAGGCTGGACGGTATTTGAAGGGGTAGATGCTTCAGAACTCAAAGGGGTAGACTGTACGGTACTTGAAGGGGTAGATGCTTCGGTACTCGAAAGGGTAGACTGTACGGTACTTGAAGGGGTGGATGCTTCAGTACTCGAAGGGGTGGACTGTACGGTAGTTGAAGGGGCAGATGTTTCAGTACTCGAAGGGGTTGACTGTTCGGTACTTGAAGGGGTAGATGCTTCGGTACTCGAAGGGGTAGACTGTACGGTAGTTGAAGGGTTAGATGCTTCAGTGCTAGAAGGGGTAGTCTGTACGGTATTCGATGGTGTAGATGCCTCGGTACTCGAAGGAGTAGACTGTTCGGTAGTTGAAGGGGCAGATGTTTCGGGACTCGAAGGAGTAGACTGTTCGGTACTTGAAGGGGTAGATGCTTCGGTACTCGAAGGGGTAGACTGTACGAAAGTGGAAGGGGTAGATGCTACAGTACTCGAAGGGGTAGACTGTACGGTACTTAAGGGGGTAAGTGTTTCAGTACTCGAAGGAGTAGACTGTTCGGTACTTGAAGGGGTAGATGCTTCGGTACTCGAAGGGGTAGACTGTACGGTAGTTGAAGGTGTAGATGCTTCAGTACTCGAAGGGGTAGACTGTTCGGTACTTGAAGGGGTAGATACTTCGGTAATCAAAGGGGTAGACTGTACGGTACTCGATGGCGTAGATGCTTCAGTACTCGAAGGAGTAGACTGTACGGTAGTTGAAGGGGCAGATGTTTCGGGACTCGAAGGAGTAGACTGTACGGTAGTTGAAGGGGTAGATACTTCGGTAATCAAAGGGGTAGACCGTACGGTACTCGATGGTGTTGATGCCTCGGTACTCGGAGAAGAATGTGCGGTACTTGAAGGGGTAGACTGTACGGTACTCGAAGGGGTAGATGCTTCAGTGCTAGAAGGGGTAGTCTGTACAGTATTCGATGGTGTAGATGCCTCGGTACTCGAAGGGGTAGACTGTACGGTACTTGAAGGGATGGATGCTTCGGTACTCGAAGGAGTAGACTGTACGGTACTTGAAGGGGTAGATACTTCAGTACTCGAAGGAGTAGACTGTTCGGTACTTGAAGGGGTAGGTGCTTCGGTACTCGAAGGGGTAGACTGTACGGTAGTTGAAGGGGTAGATGCTTCAGTACTCGAAGGGGTAGACTGTTCGGTACTCGATGGCGTAGATGCTTCAGTACTCAAAGGGGTAGACCGTACGGTACTCACTGGCGTAGTTGCTTCAGTACTCGAAGGGGTAGATTGTACGGTACTTGAAGGGGTAGATGCTTCGGTGCTCGAAAGGGTAGACTGTACGGTACTTGAAGGGGTAGATGCTTCGGTACTCGAAGGGGTAGACTGTACAGTACTCAGTGGTGTAGATGTTTCAGTACTCGGAGGGGGAGACTGTACGGTACTCGATGGTGTAGATGCTTCGATTACTCGGAGGAGTAGACTGTACGGTAGTTGAAGGGGAAGATGCTTCAGTACTTAAAGAGGTAGACTGTACGGTGCTCAATGGCGTAGATGCTTCGGTACTCGAAAGGGTAAGACTGTACCGAGGTACTTCGACGGCGTAGATGCTTCAGTGCTGGAGAAGGAGGGGTAGATGGTGAGAAGGGTAGTCTGTACGGTATTCGATGGTGTAGATGCCTCGGTACTCGAAGGAGTGACTGTACGGTACTTGAAGGGGTAGATGTTTCAGTACTCGAAGGGGTAGACTGTACGGTAGTTGAAGGGGTAGATGCTTCAGTGCTAGAAGGGGTAGTCTGTACGGTATTCGATGGTGTAGATGCCTCGGTACTCGAAGGGGTAGACTGTACGGTACTTGAAGGGATGGATGCTTCGGTACTCGAAGGAGTAGACTGTACGGTATCTTGAAGGGGTAGATGCTTCGGTACTCGAAGGGGTAGACTGTACGGAAAGTGAAGGGGTAGATGCTTCAGTACTCGAAGGGTAGACTGTACGGTACTTGAAGGGGTAGATGCTTCAGTACTCGAAGGGTAGACTGTACGGTATTGAAGGTGTAGATGCTTCAGTACTCGAAGGGGTAGACTGTACGGTACTTGAAGGGTAGATGCTTCGGTACTCGAAGGAGTAGACTGTACGGTAGTTGAAGGGGTAGATGCTTCAGTGCTCGAAGGAGGTTAGTACTGTACGGTACTTCGATGGGGTAGATGCTTCAGTGCTAGAAGGGTAGTCTGTACGGTATTCGATGGTGTAGATGCTCGGTACTCGAAGGGGTAGACTGTACGGTACTTCGAAGGGGTAGATGCTTCGGTACTGTACTCGAATGAGTGTAGACTGTACGGTACTCAGTGGTGTAGATGTTTCAGTACTCGAAGGAGTAGACTGTACGGTACTCAGTGGTGTAGATGTTTCAGTACTCGAAGGGGTAGACCGTACGGTACTCGATGGTACAGATGCTTCGGTACTCGAAGGAGTAGACTGTACGGTACTTGAAGGGGTAGATGCTTCGGTACTCGAAGGGGTAGACTGTACGGTAGTCGATTGCGTAGATACTTCTGTACTCGAAGGAGTCGACTGTACGGTATTTGAAGGGGTAGATGCTTCAGTACTCGAAGGAGTAGACTGTACGGTATTCGATGGCGTAGATGCTTCAGTGCTGGAAGGGGTAGACTGTACGGTACTCGATGGTGTAGATGCTTCGATACTCGGAGGAGTAGACTGTACGGTAGTTGAAGGGGAAGATGCTTCAGTACTTAAAGAGGTAGACTGTACGGTGCTCAATGGCGTAGATGCTTCGGTACTCGAAAGGGTAGACTGTACGGTACTCGACGGCGTAGATGCTTCAGTGCTGGAAAGGGTAGTCTGTACGGTACTCGATGGTGTTGATGCCTCGGTACTCGGAGAAGTAGAATGTGCGGTACTTGAAGGGTAGACCGTACGGTACTCGAAGGGGTAGATGCTTCAGTACTCGAAGGGGTAGACTTTACGGTACTTAAGGGGGTAAGTGTTTCAGTACTCGAAGGAGTAGACTGTACGGTACTCGATGGTGTAGATGCTTCAGTACTCGAAGGAGTAGACTGTACGGTACTCAGTGGCGTAGATGTTTCAGTACTCGAAGGGGTAGACCGTACGGTACTCGATGGTACAGATGCTTCGGTACTCGAAGGGGTAGACTGTACGGTAGTCGATTGCGTAGATACTTCTGTACTCGAAGGAGTAGACCATACAGTAGTTGAAGGGGATGATGCTTCAGTACTCGAAGGAGTAGACTGTACGGTACTTGAAGGGGTAGATGCTTCGGTACTCGAAGGAGTAGACTGTACGGTACTCGATGGCGTAGATGCTTCAGTGCTAGAAGGGGTAGTCTGTACGGTATTCGATGGTGTAGATGCCTCGGTACTCGAAGGGGTAGACTGTACGGTACTTGAAGGGATGGATGCTTCGGTACTCGAAGGAGTAGACTGTACGGTATTTGAAAGGGTAGATACTTCAGTACTCGAAGGAGTATACTGTTCGGTACTTGAAGGGGTAGGTGCTTCGGTACTCGAAGGGGTAGACTGTACGGTAGTCGATTGCGTAGATACTTCGGTACTCGAAGGAGTAGACCGTACAGTAGTTGAAGGGGATGATGCTTCAGTAGTCGAAGGGGTAGATGCTTCAGTTCTCGAAGGGGTAGATGCTTTAGTATTTGAAGAGGTTGACTGTACGGTACTCAGTGGCGTAGTTGCGTCGGTACTCGAAAGGGTAGTCTGTACGGTACTCGATGGTATAAATGCTTCGGTACTCGAAGGAGTAGACTGTACGGTAGTTGAAGGGCCAGATGTTTCAGTACTCGAAGGGGTAGACTGTACGGTACTCAGTGGCGTAGTTGCTTTGGTTGAGCTGATTGTAGGCTGCCTCGTAGTCGTAGCATTTTTATGTCCTTCATTGACTAGTACAACCGTCGGAGCAACAACAGCAGCTACTACAGCAATCACTACAGTTCCGAGGACGGCTAGCTTAGCCTTCTTTGATATTCTGGAAACATTCACGAAATATTCTGTTGTCATTTCAAGTTGCTGCTACGAACTACTGGCCGCTCCTGTGCTTGTTCAACTACGACTATTAGTCAAAATCCACTGTGTCGTGCACCATTATCTTATCGCAGTTTGAACGTCCGAGAGGCCCACTAGTATTCATGGTCGAAGTAGGGGAAGGAGGAGCAGGAGAAACCATTCCAACAGGACTTTTCAGAAAATACATCTTGGCTAGTAATAGTACCCGCCCATTTTGAAGAAAAATTAAGATTTCCAGTAATAAAGTTTAACTTTTGTTGTTGGCTAGTAAAACTTGTAACTGCACGCTGATTCGGAAGACATGCAATAGTGTCATATAGGGCACCAATTTTTTTTTTTACAAAGCATTTTTTTCCTTATGCACTTGCTTGTCATCACCAAAGTTTAAAAAGTTGATTGAGAGCCTGATGATTATTTCTTATCTAATGGATCAAGTAAATATGCCGCCACACTGTGATTTCTAATCCCCCAAAAATAAAGTAAACTTACATCCACAGATTTTCCCGCTTCATGGTACGAGTCCGAAAGGTAACGAATCTTTTATTAGCCACCGCAAGTTATTTGATGTTTACACAGAGATTTGTCAAGTGTCACAGCCCTATCACCTTTCTGTCTTGTCACTGAAAACAGCCATATCGGATCAGAGTCGATACGCTGTTTCGCAACACTCATATGTGGACGATTCTTGCCCACTCACGAGGCAATCAGTTTTACAGTTCATTAGAAACGGTTACCTCGATTTCAAAGAATTTTTGTGATGACAGCACTATTTATATAAAACTGACGTCATTTAACGAAGCTAAGTGAAGTACACATTATATATTTCTTCACAATACCAAAATGAGGTCAATTGCCTGGTAATTTCAGTTTCTACAAGTTTGATTTTGCTCGCATGGTGCTGTCGGTTCTTGCGGCCATTTCATATTTTTAGAATGGAAATGGACTCGGGAAGAATGGAAGATCCATCACTTGTCCCATCAGTTCAGACTTAATACAAAAGACATTCAGATTTACTTTTGAAAGTGCTGCTGCCGAAACACTGCCAACTGATGTGAGAACTCAGTCTGAGCATGTTTCCCAAAATCTTTTGTATAGAACCGGACGATACAAACAAAGCATGGCTTACACCTTTTAAAAACCCTTCAGCGTAGCTCTGAAAAGGTGTCATTCGGAACGCCATCTCGCCATCTTTACGCCATAAGTGAACTATAAACACTTTTGTTAATAAACTCGAGATGGCGATCATCACTGGCGTCATGATATTGATCAAAGAGGTTCAGTTGTCCCATCCTCGCATACACATGAGAAAAGCTAAACACCGAATCCGTGACGTTATGCTGAATGCAATGTACTGGTAATAGCATTGTTTTTATTAAGCAATTTTCACAAGCAATCTACAATCTCGTGTTATTACCACTATTTATTTTTATTGTTTGATACTTCGGATTTTCTGCTGTGCTGGGACTCGGTGAACCATTGCTGTTCTGGTGGTGTAAAACTAGCTCATTTTAGAGAGTTAAAGATACGATAAGGGAAAATGAGTGTAGAAACCCATCCACAGAAGTGCAGAAGCTCGTTCGATCTTCATGCAACACAAATGAGCAGCGCTCCGTTGTGTCCTTAGTTGGATCGCATAGAAGCTCGGCAAGAGGCAGTAAGAGTTGTGTCACACAGCTGCTCAGCCGAGTCCTCGCTGAGCACTGAGAAGAACTGTCGGAAGCAGACTGGGATTTTTTTTTTCGCGGAAAACCGTGCAAAACAATGAGTAAACAGCTTTTCAAAAGGAAGTACCCAGTTCAGTTCCCAAAATAACTTGAAGATGTTATAAAATGTTTGATTTGCATCATGACACTTGGAACCTTCGAGAATGTATATCTAGAGAGGCCCTGGTGTGGCAAAGCCTCCGGACGAAGTAAGGGGACTAAGCCTCTTACTAAACGCGAGGCTGGCTGCTTGTATAATGGCGGCCACTGATCAGGTGACTTCATCACGTGGTGTGTTTGGTGAATTTCTGCCCGGAGGCGCTAGCCCGGTTGCTTGGGTCAAGCTCGCGTTGCTATGCAACAGTCACTTGGGAGTAACACGGGGCGAGTTTATGAATCCAAACCATCTCTTCAGCTGTCACGTGACTCGATGGCCGCCATTACACAAGCAGCTAGCCTTCCGTTTTTTAAGAGGCTTCTTTCCCTTACTTTGTACCGAGGCTTTGCCATACCAGGGCCTCCCCTAATATCAAATAAAGAAGAAAACACTCAGACTTGGGAAACGTATACAAAATATTTTCTATAATGGCATTGGGATATAAACTAAACGGTAAATTATTAGTTTTCCTGCGCAAGTAGCTCTAATCCGCCTATGGCTGAACTTGTATTCAAGCTTCTCATTAAATTCAAGTGTGGGGCTCCTCCAACAAGCGCTTCAGAATTGACATACAATATAAACAGAGACTGGCGGATTAAACCGTTCTTGGAAGCCGAACCGATGAACCAGTTCAACTTGTTCAAAAATTACCAAGAATTAATTGTCGCAACCGGTAGTTCTCTGTCATCCGCCGAGAATCCAACAAACACAGGGGGCTGCGTCGAAGCCTGCCAGACGTTCCTTGGTATGCGCGCTTGCCTCGTGGAAGAATGTACAGGAAACTTCAAGAAGTTATCCTGATGAGCTCAGTGCGTACTTTCATGCTGCCAACGTTGAAGTAAAAGAAAGTAGAACTCCACTTTCTTTCTGGAAGAAGAACGAGGGACATTCACCTAATTTTGAGTAAACTCGCTTAATGGGTATTAATTTAGTTTTTAATGCGGGATTTAATCGCCAAATCAAACCCATTTGGAGAGAGTCCAACATTTTAAGGGTTATTTATGTGCGTACCCCTTTTTGACTCGTTCTTTGAGTTATTCGTCTAAGAAAATGGAAAATATAATGGAACGATGATAAAATTTTCATTCTTTATACGGACCGGGAGTATCCCCATGGCACGCTATTTTCAGACACACACTTAGATATCAAAGTGTACTCTCTTTGATCGCGTCCTGTGGCTCGTGTGTTTGAGGTAAAATTATGAAAAAAAATTATTTTTAGGTAGAGCTAAGAAAGCTGGCACGAAGTTCGCAATTTTGATTTGAGTTTTCGCAAGACATAGGGTAGTAAAACGAACTTGAAAAGAAAGAAAAAAAACACGGGTTTTAAAGTTTTCTCAAGTTTACTCTGGAACTATCCAATTATGTGAATCTTTCTTAGTACCAATTTAGCTAGAGGAACTTATCTGTTTTTGGGTTGTTGTCCTAGGACGGAAAATACGGGCGCTAGAAATTTTTTCCTATTTCGAGGCTCGTGAAAAATTGCGGTTTTTCGCGATTCTACGAAAAGTCGCTCAGCTTTCGCTCCTGAAACCGACGGAAATGAATACTTCATGACAAAACATGTTTTTTGACTCCAAGAATATCGTTTCTGAGGCATTTTTGCAATCACGGGAAGCAAAAAAACTAGCGGCAAAACTACAAAAACGCTTGAAACTACTACCCCTTTGCACGTGTTCCGCCATGACGGCAATAATCTTCGCATTTCATCAGTAGATGACGTAAAACTTAATGCCCTTAAACCTAAACTTTACCCCACAGTATTTTATCAACGACTGTTTTCTTATTACAAATGAATTATGTACAAGTTCTCTCTCCAAAATTGTATCCCATTATCGCAAACTATCAATTTTGGTGGAACGCCATCTAGGGATGGTACATTGAAGCAGCTAATTTGCAAAAAAAATTTGCTTCCCGTGATTGCAAAAATGCCTCGGAAACGATGTTCTTGGTGTCAAAAAACATGTTTTGTCATGAAGTATTCATTTCCGTCGGTTTCAGGAGCGAAAGCTGAGCGACTTTTCGTAGAATCGCGAAAAACCGCAATTTTTCACGAGCCTCGAAATAGGAAAAAATTTCTACTGCCCTTATTTTTCGTCCTAGTACAACAAACCAAAAACAGATAAGTTCCTCTCGCTAAAACGAGTAAATTGGTACTAAGTAAGATTCACAGATTCGATAGTTCCAGAGTAAACTTGAGAAAACTCTAAAAAACGCGTGTTTTTCTTTCTTTTCAAGTTCATTTTACTAGCCAACGGCTTGCGAAAACTCAAATCAAAATTGCGAACTTTGTGCCAGCTTTCTTAGCTCTACCTAAAATAACTTTTTTTTTCGTAATTTTACCTCAAACACACGAGCCACAGGACGCGATCAAAGAGAGTACGCTTTGATATCTGATTGTGCGTCTGAAAATAGCGTGCCGTGGGGATACTGTCGGTCCGTATTGTCCAGGACTGGATACAGAAAACGAAGGAAATTTTCATGTTGTCGTATCTTTCTTGTCCTGTTCGTTTTTTGTTTTGTACACACGTAAGACAGATTTTTTGTGTCCATTTAAGTTGGTGATCAACGTTAGTAGGAATGCACTTTTGAAATTGTGCATTAAGACTGGCGAGTACAAAAGGTTGTAACTTTTACCGAAAGCATAAACTTTTACAACATTTCAACGTGCTGATAAGGTTTGGTATACAGCACAACTGTCATTTGCTGCTTATTATATTTTATGACAGCATCATTTTAGCACTAGCAACATTAAGCAAACATTTGCTTTTATCTGTATTGCCATAAACTGTTCAAGTACACCTACTTATTAAAGTTGTTTGTTGGGTTGAGCTACCTTTGGTGGTTCCCCTCCGCTTCCCCGAGTATTCTCTCTCTTATTAAACGTAGAGTGTGTGACCAGTCTCTCCAGTTACTGAAATCGGCCTGCAGTCGTCATACCTCGCTGGAGCCTTTGACAGTCGCTAAAAATCTTCCTGGCTTAGAACCTTATCTAAACGATGCATCCCTACCACCCAGCTACAAGAGCGCCCTTACTTTATTCCGTCTTGGCTGCTGCATAGACAAATTCACCGCTTGCCCCAGCCCCAACCCAGTTGCAGAACAGCCATCCCTCCCTATTATGTCTTGTCGTCTTTGTAGTTGTCATTTCGTACACCAGGGCTACCATCTTCTTTTTGAGTGCACGTCGCTTTTTCAACTCCGTTTAAGTATTCTCTCCGATATTTTGCCCACCCCTATCTCTCGTCCACCATCACTACGAGATTCCTTTGGAATTTTGCACAAGCGTTCTATTCGGAAAATTAGCAAATTCTTGTTCCTAGCATTCAAGCGTCTAATGCCTAGGCGATTGTGATTGTTTGTTGCTTTATTTTTATTTTTATTTTTATTTTTGTTCTTGATCGCGGCCTGTGGCCGGTAATACACTATATCTATCTATCTATCTATTAAAGTTGTTTCTCTGAATCTCCAGCAGATTAATTCCAAATTATCTCCGTTTTATTCTTAATTGAATAAATACATGCGATTTGAGTTAAATTAGAAATAATATAAGAGAATCAACGTAGTGCATTGAAATGTTAAAGTTTTATGTATTCCGTTTTACTGGCGTTTACAATTTTTTTTTTTTGCAAGTCGGCAAAAACTTGGTACTCGTGTGATTAGATGCTGTGGCAAGCTGTTTCGTTGTACATATGAGATATTTGAGTTGAAATGATTGTTGCGGCTTTACATGTTTAATGTTAGTTTCTTACTAACAGGTTTAGACGTTCCATTAGGTTGGTATTGATAAAATTAGGTGTAGTAGTTTGTACATTTGTAGTAGCATCGGTTGTCTCGGTTGGTCTAGTAGTAGTAGCAAACATCATCAGTTGGATTTGGTCCGGTTGTAGTAGTGCTAGTTGCTGTTGTAGTTGATCCAGTTGTATTACTGCTGGTTGTCGTTGTAGTAGCATCAGTTATAATAGCATCGGTTGTGGTAGTTTCTGTTGTAATAACCTCGATTGTAGTAGCGTCGGTTGTGGTAGCGTCGGTTGTAGTAGTAGCGTCGGTCGTGGTGTAGCGTCGGTTGTAGTAGCGTCGAGTTGTGGTGTAGCGTCGGTTGTAATAACCTCGGTTGTAGTAGCATCGGTTGTAGTAAGTGGTTGTGTAGCGTCGGTTGTAGTAGCGAATCGGTTGTGGTAGTTGTTCTGGTTTTTCTGTTATAATAACCTCGGTTGTAGTAGCGTCGGTTGTAGTAGCGTCGGTTGTAAGTAGTAGCGTCGGTTGTTGGTTGTAGTAGCGTCGGTTGTGTGTTGTGGTAGTCGGTTGTAGTCGGTTGTGGTAGCGTCGGTTGTAATAACTTCGGTTGTAGTAACGTGGGTTGTGGTAGTTTTCTGTTGTAATAACCTCGGTTGTAGTAGAGTCGGTTGTGGTAGCGTCGTTGTAATAACTCGGTTGTAGTAACGTGGTTGTGGTAGTTTCTGTTGTAATAACCTCGGTTGTAGTAGAGTCGGTTGTGGTAGCGTCAGTTGTGGAATTTTCTGTTGTAATAACCTCGGTTGTAGTAGCGTCGCTTGTAGTAGGTTCGGTTGTCGTTGCAGTTACATCGGTTATAGTAATATCGGTTGTAGTAGTGTCGGTTCTAGTAGCATCGGTTGCGGTAGTATCGCTTGCGGTAGTATCGGTTGATGTAGCATCGGTTGTAGTAGTAGGTTCAGATGTCGTTGTAGTAGCTTCGGTCGTAGTAGCATCGGTTGTAGTAGGTTCAGTTATCGTTGTAGTAACATGGGTAATAGTAGCATCGGTTGAGGTAGCATCGGTTGTGGTAGCGTTGATTGTAGTAGCATCGGTTGTGGTAGTATCGGTTGTGGTAGTATCGGTTGTGGTAGTATCGGTTGATGTAGCATTGGTTGTAGTAGGTTTAGTTGTCGTTGTAGTAGTATCAGTTGTAATAGCATCGGTTGAGGTAGCATCGGTTTCAGTAGCGTCGGTTGTACTAGCATCGGTTGTGGTAGTATCGGTTGATGTAGCATTGGTTGTGGTAGGTTTAGTTGTCGTTGTAGTGGTATCAGTTGTAGTAGCATCGGTTGAGGTAGCATCGGTTTCAGTAGCGTCGGTTGTAGTAGCACCGGTTGTGCCAGTATCGGTTGATGTAGCGTCTGTTGTAGTAGCATCGGTTGTGGTAGTATCGGTTGATGTAGCATCGGTTGTAGTAGGTTCACTTGTCACTGTAGTAGCATCGCCTGTAGTAGTAGCGTCGGTGGTAGTAGGGTCTGTTGTTGTAGTAACATCGGTTGTAGTAGTATCAGTTGTAGTGGCATCAGATGTTGTTATAGTAGCATCGGCAGTAGTAGCATCAGTTGTAGTGGCATCAGATGTTGTTCTAGTAGCATCGGTAGTAGTAGGGTCAGTTGTTGTTGTAGTAACATCAGTTGTCGTTGGAGTAGCATTGGTTGTAGCTAGATCAGTTGTCGTTGTAGTAGTACTGGGTACTTCTGTAGTATAAGCTTCCGACGAATTATTAGTAGTAGTCGTGGTGGCAGGGGTAGTAGAATCGGTAGTACTACTAGTCGTTTTTACAGAAGAACTATAATCAGCAGTAGTCGAACTACCAGTTGTTGTAGGGGATGTGGTGGTACTGCTAGTAGATCCCTTTGAAGTGCTAGTGGTTGTAGTGGTGGAATCGGTAGCACCATTACCCGTTGTTCCGGAAGAGCTTATTGACATAGTAGTTGTAGAACTGTTAAATATTGTAGAAGACACTGTAGTACTACTAGAGGATCCGTCTGAAGTGGTACTGGTAGTAGTACCGGGTACTCCAGTAGCAGTTGCATTCGAGGAAGCATTCGTAGTAGTGGAAGTAATAGTACCAGTAGTAGAATCGGTATTTAAGTTGGAATCGCTGGTTGTTGTTGTTATTGATGAGTCGGTTGCAGGCTGTCTAGTAGCACTTTGCTCTTCTTGAGTGAGCAAAACAACCGCTGGAACGGTGATACCAGCTATTAAAACGATAACAACAGTTCCGACGATGGCTAGCTTGGCCTTAGAAATTCTTGAAACGTTCGCCAGTTGTCCTAGTGCCATTTTCAGTGACTCTTACGAGCTGCTTCTGCGCTAGTTCAGCTACGACTAGTTTGTCAAAGTGTCGCATATGTTTTTTTAAATCCATTATCTTTACGTAGTTTGGACACTAGGGAGGCACACTTGCTGTTTTCCCATGCTGGAATACATCTTATTTACTTATAAAAACCATTCCGATTTGACTATTTTAGTAATTGTACTTTGACCTCTTAAGGAATTAGTGCTGCTCACGTTTTAGATAAAATAATAAATTTCAACACTTCAAGTCGAGTAGTAAATTTGCGCAGCACAAGACACGACAACTGTCATATTGGATAAAAAATTATGTTTTAAAACATAGTTTTCCCTTTGGGCCGTAATTTACAGTCATGCTGATAAAAAGGGCTACAGCACTGGAAGGTGTCGCTTTTGCTCAAGTCCTTGCAAGAGTGTTATAATACTTCTTGATAATGTACAGTCGTGAGCGAAAAAATCTCCCCCACTTAGAATGGAGAAAGGCGCTTTGGTCTGAACTTGTCTCCTACTACAACGGTCGAACGGTTAACAAGGGTAAAAAACTAAGTGGCCTAGCCCCGTTCAAGCTTCTTGACCTCGTTTTGACTCCGATTGATAGCTATAGTAGTAAAGTTCAGGCCAAAGCGTCTTTCTCCATTATAGGTGGGGGAGATTTTTTTGCTCACAACTGTACATCAAATTAGTTTAAACACACCTAATTTAATCTATATTTATTAAACTAGGGCACAAATCATTATATAAACTGCGAAAAACGACTTTAAAGCTTCCTGTGTTGTACCCTTTTTTATGAACATGACTGCACTTGCTTGTCCTTTGCCCTGGTGTCGAAAGTTCATTGGGAGCCTGATGATTTTGTCTTATCGCATGGAACGGATCAAGTAAATACGTCGCCAATGTTTCTAATACCTATAAGTAAAACAAACTTGCATACAATGATTTTCTTGTTCGTGGTACGAGTCCAAAAGTTAACGGGTCCTTTATTAGCCCCAAGTTAATTTGTGCTTACACAGACATTTGTCAGGGACATCACTTTTTACTTTGCGTTATACTGTAACCATATGAGGTGAGAGTCGGTGCGCAGATTTCGCAACACTTGCATGGATGATTCCTGCTCACCCGCAAGGCAACGAGTTTTACAGTTCATTTGAAGCGGCTGACTCGATTCCGAACAATATCTGTGACGACAAGTCTATTTATGTAGAAGTGACGCCATCCAACACGAACGAGTGAAGCAAACAGTTTTGCTTTCTTCACAATACCAAATCGGGGCGATTTGCTTGGCTACTGCAGTTGGTACATCTTTGGTTTTGCTGCATGGCATCCCTGGGTTTCGTGCGTTCCATTTGTATTTTTAGGCTTGGAAATGTACTGGGAAAGAATGCAGGGCGTATTTAACTTGTCTCATTAGCTTCGACTTAATACAAAAGACATTTCAGGTTTACTTTTGGAAGTGCTTCTGCAGAAACATTGCCAACAGATGAGGCTAAACTCAGCCCACACATATTTCCCAAATGGTTTTGCACAGAGCCGGACAAAACAAACAAAGCACGGCTTACAGCCTTTACAACCCCTGACGTAGCTTTGTAATGGGACGTCTGGAACGCCATCTGTATATCTTGCAATGAACTACATACATGTTTAATCACAGGCTCGTGATGACGGTTCACTACAAGCTTAGTTGCGTTACTCTCTTTTGCCGAAATGTGGCGCTTGAATTTAGCTTAAAGAGATCTATAATTAGGTTTTATGTGTCCCTGTTACTGAGCAACGGGTTGTGTGTGGGGGTTCGTGCCGAGTGGGTGTTGTCTGGTGTGGATGAGATTGGAACTTTGGCGAAGCCCTTACGCCAGCTGCTATTTCGAGATGAGGTCCTATTTAAATAAGGCTTTCTCTCTTTTCGACCAGCACAGAATACCGCAGTCGTAAGACAAGACAACAGTTCACCTGTGTAAAAATAGTTAACTTCGAATTGCTTAGTTTCAATTTAATTGAAACATCAGGTAAATTCTCATATTATTTCAGTACAATTGACTAGAAGTTAAGTCGTGTCTGTATATGTAGGAAAAACATGGCTGAAAGTGGAAGAAATATTATCCCAATCAAGCTGGGCGATTTCTCTGTCCTCGATTCGGAGTTCAACTCGATTCGCGAGAGGTTTGACAGCGAAATGCGCAAAATGGAGGACGAAATGAATCGTTTCCGTTCCGAGTTGCTCAGTCGCGAATCTTCGTTGTTCTCACGTACCTCAACATCTTCGTCAACCAGGTAACCGATCATATTGCAAATAATCTATATGCTTTAATAACTGACTGCTTATTAATCACTTGTAAATGCATCGTTAAAGTGTACACACCTCCGAAGCGAGGACATGGATTAGCGGAGACGTCAAAGAATCTTCATCTACGTCTTCTTCTTCTTCTTCAGTTTCTCACAGGTCTGGCTTGCTAAATAATACGAATCTTAATGATACTTCAGTGCTCACACTATTAATTAACAACTTCATTGCTAGTTAAATAATTAGATAAGTAATTACTTTTAATGACTTGTTCTTTAGTGGGTCTCTGGTTCCACCTGTAGCGTCTGATTGGCTTTCTGGTCTTCACTCTCCATTGATTCAAGAGGACGGCAAGGACAGAAGACTCAAGCTGCGCTTTGATGTATCACAGTACGCGCCCGAAGAAATTGTTGTCAAGACTGTAGATAATAAACTGCTGGTAAGTAATAGAAACAGAACTTGAAATAACAGTTGTGGTTTCATTTATTGGATTTCAGGTGCACGCAAAACACGAAGAAAAGTCTGATACCAAGTCTGTATATCGCGAGTACAACCGGGAATTCCTGATGCCCAAAGGAACAGATCCAGAACAGATTCGTTCTTCCTTATCCAAGGTACACTTAACTATAAACTCTTTATAATAAAATTTAACTATTAATTTTTTCATAGGACGGTGTGCTAACCATCGAGGCTCCTCTTCCTGCAATTGCATGCGGCGAAAAGATGATCCCTATTGCCCAGTTCTGAAATCAATCTCCTATACGACTTTCCTTTGAAAAATCTCATGTAGAGAGATCTGAGGAATATCGAAAGCTGAATTGTGGCTTTTTTGGTTGCCGTTTTTTATTCAGGTTACATTTTCTGAAATACTTTGTAATTAGAGATTTCGGAGGCTACAATTTCAATATTTAAAAAAAAGATTGGCCGAGTTTGAATATAGATGTAGAATACGTTTTTGTTTCCATTGACGACCGGCTGGCTATACATTGTGAAAGGCAAATAAACGCATTGGAAAAAAAACTTGATAATTTCCCATACTATTATAACAATACAACCTGTACATTTTATCAATTAGTTTTAGTTAGAATAGAATAAAGTATGTTGAATGAATTATCTGACTGAGATTGAGAATTGTAGGTAAAGATGCCATCTATGTGGGAAGATTTGAATGAACTCAACGCCACCTATGATTGGTGTCTTTAACTAGTGAAGGTCACCTTAACCTTTGTTGTTTTATTCCTAGACTGGTCTGGTTGTGTTCGTCTTCGTGTGCCCTTCAGTATTGATCTCCAGTCACGTCCCGCTGCAGTTGCCGGCTTCAGCTACTTGACTTTAAAGCTCAGAGAAGATTCCTCTTCGTAAGCGTACTAACGTTTTTAAAATGGTCTACACTGTTGTCATGGTTCGTCATGGCGAAAGTGCCTGGAACAAGGAGAACCGATTCTGCGGCTGGTTTGATGCCGATTTGAGCGAAAAAGGTATGACGAAACGGGTCACGTATCTTTAACAATACTCAGTTTTAGTTTAATTGCTTCAGGAGTTGAAGAGGCTCATGCTGCGGGAAAGGCTCTTAAAGATGCCGGCTACCACTTTGATGTGGCTCACACTTCTGTGCTCACCCGCGCCCAGAAAACGCTGCAGACTATTCTGGAAGAAATCGGGCAGACTGACATCCCAGTGAACAAGACATGGCGATTGAATGAGCGTCACTACGGAGGTTTGACTGGTCTGAACAAGGCTGAAACTGCTGCGAAGCATGGAGAACAGCAAGTATATTGCACATTTGAGTTTAATAAGAGATGATATAAAGTAAATCTTGTCTTAGGTTCAAGTCTGGCGCCGCAGCTTTGATATTCCTCCTCCACCTCTAGACGAGACTAGCGAGTACTACAAAATCATCATGGATGATCCCCGCTACGCCAACGGTCCCTCCAAGGAGGAGTTCCCCATGTTCGAGTCGTTGAAACTGACCATCGAGCGCACCTTGCCCTACTGGAACGACGTTATTGTACCGCAGATGAAAGAAGGCAAGAAGATCCTTATTGCTGCCCACGGCAACAGTCTGCGAGGCATCGTGAAGCATCTTGATCGTAAGTTCAAAATTGTTCGTCAAAATACCTGACTGCTAAATTCTCCTTTTTTCAGAACTGTCGGACGAAGCCATCATGGGTCTAAACCTACCAACTGGAATCCCGTTTGTTTACGAACTGGACGAAAACCTGAAGCCCGTGAAATCGATGCAGTTCCTCGGAGACGAGGAGACCGTGAGGAAGGCTATGGAAGCTGTGGCCAACCAGGGCAAAGCCAAGTAAACAGACTGTGCTGCAGACTTCTAACACACAAAAGATCCTTCCCGAAACCAGATTGTGACAACTTAGCTTTTTCTGACTAGTAGTAATTTCTCGAGAATCTGTACAAGTGCAAGCTAGAGTTAACAGATGTAAATTCTAGTCTTGACTTTACCTTTTTCCGTTTTAATTTGGTTGTAATGTTGAAAACATAAAAATAAAAGGCAATCCTGTCGCTTCATTGGTTATTCATTTTAGTTCTGTAAGGCTCTTCAAATTAAAACTCATTTTACTTTACTTTATTTAAACCGCTGAAGTACTGAAACGCAGAAATAAGCCAAGAAACGTTGAAGATTTACATTAGATTAGAGAAAAGTCCTGGAAAAAAAGATTTGCAAAAGTGCTAGAAACTTTGCGAAACCAAAACGTTGTAATTCGGAAATCCCCTTATTCACAAAAACCTGTACAGCAGTAGTAGTGAACCGAAATTGTACAATTATAAATACCAACTGCAACCTCAATTTCTCTTTGAGAGATGACCTTCCCGATTTTACTTACGATTTTATCACGAAATACCTGAACTTCTTTCCATCATGTAAAAACCAAAGCGTGAAAAATGTGAGTGGTTTGCCAATGCGATGGAGAATTAAGCACAATGCTTAATAGATCAAACGAGAAATTAAACTAGAACTTTTGCAAAATACTTGATAAATTTAATTATTTGATTTTCCGGTCCTTTTGTTCTTTTTGTTGCAACACAGCGTAATTCTCCACCCTCCATTAATGTGACAAAATATTATTCAGTAGACAATTCAAAATCAAACTCAAAGTTTCAGTAGACTTCATCATACGCATGCGAGCTCAAAATACAATCAAAAAGTAGAAAATAGAGAGACATCCGGACATCAGTTGATATCCACATTATTTCCTTCATTTGAAGTGAACGAAACCATGACGAATTACGTGAGGAGAATCTCTATTACATTCAAAACACGAACTATGTTATAGTCACATGATTTTTTTTACCGTACATCTGCAAGCGTATATAAAGGCATCCCTACAAACTGGGAATATCATTCCACTGCTGTTCATCTAGCAAAGCATCATGAAGAGTATTGTTCTCCTCCTCGTGGTCTTCGGTTCGGTTCTAGCAGCCGCTGTTCCGGTCGATTTCAAGCCGAATCCCGCACTCGACGCACGCTGGGCAAAATACAAGGTAAAGTCTTTACAGTTTATTAAGTTTCTACGGAATCTGTGTTAGCTAACAGCTTACATGCTGTGTCACTATTAATGCCTTGTATGAACTAGGTTGACTTCAAAAAAGTCTACAAGGATGCTGCAGAGGACGCCAAACGCCGTGAAATCTGGGAACGCAACGTTGCCATCATCGACAAGCAAAATTCTGATTTCGAGAAAGGTTTGACTACATGGACTGCTGGATTAAACCAATTCACCGACTTGGTAAGCCCGTCTTAGCAGATCATTAAACATTATTATGTGACTGAAATCGCTGATAACTCAAAACTTTTTAGACCGACGAGGAAAAGGCAGCGTCCACCAACACCGGCGTTAAACTTCCCGCTGCTCCTCTGCAAATGGCTCCTACTGCAGCACCAGCAGCCGCTACAACGGTAGCACCGGTAGCAGTAGCAGCTTCTTCAGTAGCTCCTGCGGCGCCTGCAGTAGCATCTTCATCATCTCCGGCAGCTGCTCTTCCGATAACCGCTACTACTGTTCCAACTCCCGTTTCGCAACCTGCAGTCCAGGCTAATGCTACAGCAATTGCTAATACTACTACCACTGTACCTCCAACACTGCCTGCAGTCAAGCCCTAAATTCACGGAATGCACACTGATTTCACTATATTTTCACCTAATCACGTTACATAGTATGTATTTGGGCTTGTGACCTCTCTGATGAACAATATACGCCCCCGTATAAAAAATTAAGAGATTTTGTGTGATTTGTTTTGCGTTAGTGATATCAAAGTATAATAGCAAATAAGTCACTACATTGAATAGTTTTCATCGCATTTTTCACGCTTTGTCTCGCAGGCGTTCCCTTCAACTGAAAGGATCCTGAATTGCTTTAATAAGTTTAATTTTCAATAAATCAATTTAGTTACGTAAAACAAGCCTGCCGTTGTGTGATAACAGGTTTTTAGATCTTGGTAACAATCACAATCACTATCAGATTATAAATCGTTTTATGCTTCACAGTCGGATATTTTATGACGTTAAACGAAACAACATGTAAGAAAACGTAATTATTGTGCAACAAGGATGACAAGCCATGATCAGACAAAACTGACTCGCACCATCTATGGTAATAAGGCCGGCTTTCGGTTACCTCTGAACATTTGCTCATATCTTATCAATCAAAACTCTGGATACCCAGTGGGTACATAAAAGAGTTCGTATAACCATCGATAAATCAGTCAACAAAAATGGAGGATCCCAGGTCTGACTGCGTGTTTTGTAGAATTTGCGATGGACTGGAGCCCGCAACTGTTCATTACAAGGTAAAAGCTGCAATTACACTCCACATCTTCCCACTAGTAGTTACAGGAATATTAACTAGGTGGCGCTGAAAGCTTTGTTTGAAAATCAAAACCTGTTTCGAATTTTCAGGATGAAAGATACATGGCCTTCGCGGACATCAAACCTGAGTCTAATATCCATACATTAGTAGTACCCAGAGAACACATTATCCATGCGAAAAGTCTACTTCAGTATGGAGAAAAGTCTATCGAAATAAGTAGTCAGAAAACATGGAACTGTTCTAAAAACATAATTCTCGTTTTCCGATAGTTTCCGAACTCGTCCGTATTGGATCTCTCGTTTTTGTAAACCTGAATGGAAGCTTAGAAAATTGCAGGTTAATGCTACTTATATACAAATGCTTTAATACAACCAGGATTCGTATATGAACACGATTCAACTTTTCTTTAGCATGGGATTTCATTGGCCGCCATTTTTCACCGTACCCCATTTGCATTTGCACGTTATTTCAAACGTGCCTACAAGACGCGATAGAAGAGATCCTATTCCTCAGCCTTTCTTCTTTGTCACGGTACATTTTGGATAAGTTTTACGTGTATTCCAACACACTAATTTTGGTGTAACTTGTTAACAGCCATCGGATGTTACTAAATGGCTCAAATCCAAACTTAGTTGCCGAGCCGACGGGAACAACTGAAGACCATCGCTTCTTATATTAAATGCAGATAACAAAAACAGGTGTATGCTACTGCATTTCTTTGTTCAAGTGTTTTGCAAGCATGAGTGCAAGTGCTCGTGAATTCGCAATTCAGCAGCTAATAATAAATAGCTCGTTCATTCTGTGTTAATTTCAAGCCCATTAATTTTCAAGTGATTCAGTTTCAGTAAATTGCCACATTGTTCTGTTTTGCTTCTGTATATTAAGGAAATCTAGAAGTGAAGGTCGAATAAGTTAAGCCGATTAGCAACAGCGATTTTCAAGCCTTCGCTTCCAGAAAAACTTGTTTTCCTTTGGGGACAGGAATCTACAGTCCACTGAGCGCGTAGGAAAGAAACGTGGTTTGATTGTTTCAGAGTGTAGTTTTCTTGGCATACCGTTAAAATTTATGATTTCTACCTGGCTCCAGAGTTGCTGTGGCCTACGGCGACGCTGAAGTCAAGTTTCTTCACTGGGAAAGGAGATCTAAAAACATCTTAGTATTTCTTCACACACGGAGACGTACGCATTGCACTTCTGATTTCTTGTCTGGTGAAGAAACTCGTCTTCGTATTTTAAGCTCAAATGTGTTTCGGCAACGAAAAAGTTACAACTGCTGTAACGTTTTACGTCAATGGAGTAAAGGTATTTCCTTATCTCTAGTTAATTTCGAACATTTTTCTCAGGGACATTATAAAATTCGAATAGGTGGTAGAGAAAACCCCCCAGCCAGAATGGACTCTGCTATTTTACCTGAGGAATAAATGTAATGTCAACCTAACTTTGTATTCAGAAAGCTTGTATTAATACTTTGTTGTTTACTAGTACGGCTAACTGGAACCAAATTAGGATGTGGCGAAGGAGGTTGCGGTGCCTGTACCGTTATGGTGTCTCGCTACGACCGTCAGAAGCAAAACATTCTGTAATGCGTAGTACTCCGAATGCGAGATAATTAAACTAATTATCTTTTATAATTTTTGCGTTTTTGTCTCAGGCACTTTGCCGTGAATGCGTGCTTGACACCTATTTGTGCTCTTCACGGTATGGCCATCACCACTGTTGAAGGGGTTGGAAATACCAGGCGGCTGCACGCCGTGCAAGAAAGACTGGCTAAAGCTCACGGTTCCCAGTGCGGATTTTGTACTCCTGGATTTGTTATGTCCATGTACACCTTGCTACGTAATACCCCGGTGCCTTCTTTCCCTCAAGTCGAAGAAAGCTTCCAAGGTATTCGTGGTTTAATTGGGTATAATGAACAATCATTACTGTTATAATTTCTAGGAAATTTGTGTCGATGCACGGGTTATCGACCTATTCTCGAGGGATACAAGACTTTCACCACGGAGTTTGCTGAAGCCGGTGGCTGTTGCGGAGGTAAAGTGAACGGAGTCTGTTGCATGGCGACCGCAACGCAGGCAGATGATTCGGAATCGCAAAGTGGGAATGGTTACAGCGTGAAAGAAAGTCTCGCTACGTCTCTTACTCCCGCAGACTTCCCTTCATACGACCCGACTCAAGAACCAATTTTCCCACCAGAGCTACAAGTTTCTGGAACCTATGACTCTGATTACCTCGTCATAGAAGGTGAAAAGATCACGTGGTACCGGCCAACAACAATGGAACAGCTCCTCGAACTCAAAGCCAGCTTTCCCCATGCTAAACTGGTTGTAGGAAACACCGAAGTTGCCTTGGAGATGAAGTTCAGACAGTGTGATTACCCCGTCATTATCCATCCAACGATGATACCAGAAATGGTTGGAATCACTATAACGGACAGCGGATTTGTTTTCGGAGGTTCCGTAACCCTTTCGACGTTGGAGCACGTTCTTCTGGAGGAGATTCGCGACAACCCGGAGCACGAAACTCGGGTCTATGCTGCAATATGCGAAATGTTGCACTGGTTTGCTGGAAAACAGATCCGAAATGTCGCGGCTATCGCAGGGAACATTATAACCTCGAGTCCTATTTCTGACTTGAACCCTCTTTTCATGGCTGCTGGATGCGTTCTCGAGCTGCGCACCACTCAAGGTACCCGTTTTGTAAAGATGGATCACCAGTTCTTCACGGGTTACCGCAAGAACATCGTACGGCCCGACGAGATTTTAGTGTCTATCACTATCCCCAAAACCAAAGAGGACGAATACTTCGTCGGTTTCAAGCAAGCCAAACGCAGGGATGATGATATCTCTATTGTTAACGCTGGTTGCCGAGTGCTTTTCAAACCAGGTACCAACGTCATCGATGATATTCAGTTAGCCTTTGGCGGTATGGCTCCTACAACTGTGATGGCCGTGAAAACAATGGAAGCACTCGTTGGCAGAACTTGGGATTCGACTCTGGTTGACGACGGTTGTCGTCTGCTTCTAGAAGATCTTCCTCTTCCACCATCTGCACCTGGAGGCATGGCTGCGTACCGTCAGTCCTTATGCTTAAGCTTCTTCTTTAAGTTCTATGCAGCAGTACTTACGAAACTCGCTCAAAGAGGAATCTGCTCTGAAGATTCATCCGTCATCAGCGCCACTACGGACATTCCGAGAGGTGAGGTCAAGAGTGCTCAGCTCTATGAGCTGGTCCCAAAGGGGCAACCAGATTACGACCCTGTTGGCCGGCCGCTTCCTCACGCCGCAGCTCTGAAACACGTGACGGGAGAAGCGATCTACTGCGACGATATGCCGAAGCTGGAAAACGAGCTCTACATGGGTCTTGTAATGAGCGCAAAATCGCATGCTCGTTTAGTGTCAGTTGATCCTTCGGCTGCATTGTTGCTACCCGGTGTCCACGCTTTCCTCGATGCAAAAGACATTGAAAAACAGCGCAACAAATGGGGTCCTATAGTCCACGACGACGAGGTGTTCGCTTCGGAGAAAGTGACCTGCTTCGGCCAGATAATTGGGTGTGTTCTGGCAGACAGCCAGGCCATCGCTCAGAGGGCTGCCAAAATGGTTAAAGTCGAATACGAAGAGCTACCCGCAATCGTGACCATCGAGGATGCCTTAAAACACAAGTCATTTTATGACGAACATAGTCGCAGCATCATAAATGGTAACGTGGAGGAAGGTTTCAAAATGGCTGACCACGTGCTCGAGGATACATTTCAGATGGGGGGCCAGGAACACTTTTACTTGGAAACACAGGCAGCGATCGTAGTTCCAAAGGAAGATGATGAGATGGAGATCTTTTGCTCAACACAAAACCCAACCGATATTCAGTTCGAAGTTGCCTCCATACTCGGCATCCCGGCAAACAAGATAGTCTGCCGGGTTAAACGAATGGGCGGCGGTTTCGGCGGCAAGGAATCACGCGCTGGAGTCGTAGCGTTTCCCGCGGCAGTGGCTGCTGCTAAACTGCGTCGCCCAGTTAGATGCATGCTTGATCGCGATGAGGACATGATTCTTACGGGGACTCGACATCCTTTCCGTGCCGACTATAAAGTGGGTTTCACCAAAGAAGGCAGGATCACTGCTTTAGAAATTAACATTTACGCCAATGGTGGTAACAGCTTGGACCTGTCAAGGGGTATTATCGAGCGTGCACTCTTTCATATGGACAACTCGTACAACATTCCACATGTTAAGGCTCATGCGTACGTCTGCAAAACCAATCTGCCTTCCAACACAGCGTTCAGGGGTTTCGGTGGTCCTCAGTCTATGATGATCTGCGAGAATTGGGTCAATGACATAGCTGCT
Source organism: Eulimnadia texana (assembly GCA_002872375.1). NCBI lineage: Eukaryota > Metazoa > Arthropoda > Branchiopoda > Diplostraca > Limnadiidae > Eulimnadia > Eulimnadia texana. The sequence goes on from NKDA01000001.1 coordinate 19,917,333, forward strand.
ATCCTGGACATTGATCCCAACGTCGTTCGTTCGTTAAACATGTACAGTGAAGGAGACTTGACTCCTTTCAACCAGACGCTCGAGTACTGCACTCTGCGTCGTTGCTGGGAAGAGTGTCAGAAAATGTCCAGCTACCAAGAGCGGCAGAAAAAAATCGACGAATTCAATCGTCAGAATCGGTACAAGAAACGAGGAGTTGCTATGATACCCACAAAGTTTGGCATCTCATTCACGGCACTCTTCCTGAATCAAGCTGGTGCTCTCGTACACGTTTACAAAGACGGATCCGTTCTTGTAACGCACGGAGGTACTGAAATGGGACAGGGTCTGCATATTAAAATGATTCAAGTGGCCAGCAGGGCTCTTGGTATTCCACCATCAAGGATTCACATCGCTGAAACATCAACGGACAAAGTGCCCAACACTTCCCCCACGGCCGCCAGCGTTGGATCTGATATCAACGGAATGGCTGTCCTCGTAAGAATCCTTGTTGCATCCCTTAAAGTAAGTCTCACTAACGTCTAGTTTTAATTCCAGAATGCCTGCAACGCAATAGTGGAGCGACTAGAACCTATTCGACAGGCCAACCCGAAAGGCAAGTGGGATGACTGGATTGTGGACGCCTATTTTCAAAGGATCAGTTTGTCGGCCACTGGATTTTACAAGTATAAAAGACCTCATACATTTATCTATCTAAATTAATACAACTCATTTTTACAGGACGCCAGACATTGGGTATAACTTCAGCACCAACACTGGTAAAGCCTTCAGCTACTTTACTTACGGAGTTGCCTGTTCGGAAGCGGAGATCGATTGCCTTACCGGAAACCACCGAGTAAAAGAAATTTCAAGAAATCCATAGAATGTTCTAAAACTATATGCAAATTGTCTTTTCTCCAGGTTTTGCGAACTGACATAGTAATGGATCTGGGAGAGAGTCTTAATCCTGCCATCGACATCGGTCAAGTTGAAGGCGGTTTCGTCCAAGGACTCGGCTTGTTTACACTGGAAGAGCCCCTGTTTTCTCCAGGAGGCGTCATAATGACAAGGGGACCGTCAAACTACAAGATTCCGGCTTGCGACGACATTCCATCTGAATTTTATGTATCGCTCTTGCGTGGTTGTCCCAATCCTCGGGCCGTTTATTCGTCAAAGGTATGACTGAACTACCCCTAACGTAGAATCTAACTGAAACACTGAACGCCTAACAGGCCGTTGGTGAACCGCCGCTTTTCTTGGCTGCTAGTGCATTCTTCGCCATCAAGAAGGCGATTTCAGAGGCTCGTGCAGAAGTTGGGCTCAAAGGGAAATTTCAACTGAACTCCCCAGCCACTGCGGAGAAAATCCGCATGGCCTGCGAGGATCAGTTCACAAATCAAGTAAGACTTGCTGAAATAGCCCTTCAATAGGTTGGGGTGGATTCTGTATTGCTAACTAATATACTTTTTTTCGCAGGTACCTAAAGCGGCTGCCGGTACTTTCAAGCCCTGGGCAGTATCAGTTTAATCAAAAACAAATTTATTGATACCTGCAATAATTACCAAAAGTTTTTCACTTTCAACTTTGTAATGCATTGTTTAGTCGGTTTATTAAATACAGAAGGCAAAGGTAAACAGGGAGAATCAGCTTGTGTGTGTTTTTCTCTTTTTTCTTCGCTCGTTCTCCATTTCACGCTCCTCGTCAGTGTCCACATCGGTTTCAGCGTTATAAGCTGAACTACTATCCTGTTTGTCAGGCTCGCTGCTTGGAGATCTCCGAGCTCTGTCGTATTTCTTAGATTGTCCTTTGTCGTTTTCGTTCTTCGACGGAGACGGCCCGGTGGCTACTTTGAACGATACAACTGAAATGTTATCCAATAAAACAACTAGAATCTCAACCTGATGCAGAAGACATAAGTTCTGCTATTCTTGCTTTCTTCGCATTGAGGACAGCAGCAAACCTCGAATAGAGCTCTGCTTCTGCTTTCTCCTTAGCGTTGATGTAATTATCGCATCTTAGAAGAAGCATTTGCCGCTCTAAGTGAAGAAACAATGGCTGATGATTGAATTTATTCAACAAACTTCAATGCATACCTTTCTCGAGCTGTTTTTCACGCTGTTCTAGTCCGTAAAGAGTCTCTTGGGCTTTCTCGTGGTCACTGAGAAGTTTGGAGAAGAGAAACGGAACGAGGTTATCTCTTGGGACTTCGCGAACTTCAACGCTACCAAAATCGAATTCTATTCCTTCCTCTAACATTTTCTTCCATGTAAAAACACCGTCAGTAATTTTGAGATGGTAGCGAGCAGCATCAGCTCCCTGAGTCTGAAGAGCAATCTTTGTTTCTTCGATAAATTCATTGGCTGATACCTGCAGACTGTTGGCCATTTGTTCTATTCTGTCGTTTGATAACTGGTAAATGAAATAAAAATTATATCGTTTGTTATGTTCAATACAGAAGAAAGCTTTTGTTTACTGTCCCAATCCAGCCTTCAACACTTCCGTAGTCAAAGACGATGACTGTCAAGGCTCCATCATCCCAAGCAGTGTAAACGCAGCAATTTCTGTTGCTGACAATTTGCTTCTTGAAAACGCCATTTTGGTTCTCCGGAAGAACGAGTTCTCCAGAGTCTTTCCTTCTAGTTTTCCTCATCTAGAAGAAAGTTACAAGGACTTCTACAAATTAAAAAAACGAAAAGACATAATTCAGATGTAAATGTCAAAGTCATACAAAGCATTATCGTTATCTATCAGCACATCGGCATTACTGAAACAAAACGTATGCAGCAGTAATTTAGTTTTTTTTATATATTTTTATGATTCATTTAACTTATGTACAGGTGCATGAGATGTTATGAAAACATGCTTTGACACGAACCTATTTGTAGTTTGAAAGAAATTCGTGATTTTTGTATTGTTTTGCTTTATAAACAGAAACTATCAGTACTGCCATCTGGTAGCAAATTATTATTATTTGTTTGCGATGATTAATTAATTTCCAAGCAGCCTATTTCTAATATTTTGAATTCTGGTTTGCTTAATTCGACGTAAATTTTCAAAGAATGTGAATTATTTTCAAAATCGATATGTCAAGAAGGAATCGATATTATTTCTTTCTGTTGTGTTTTTTTCGGTTCAAATCAGCTGTTTCTGAACGTCGTAATAAGGCTTCCAGATCAACGTAAGGAGACATAAACCAAACAAAGTTCACAAATTATTTTGATATCGTCATATAAAAACCCCAGGTTAAGGTGAGAACTGTCACTGTGAATGAAATTTATTTTTTTCCTGGATAGATTAATTAACCTACGTAGAAATTCGGTAACTTTAAAAAAATTTTTCCTTACATTTGTCTCATTCAGGGATCACAGAATGGATGAAAAAGAAGAAATTGCAGAAAATGACATTGACGTCGTGGCAGCCGCAGAAATCGAATTACCTAGTCAAGAAATAGCAGGCGTAGTTTTTGGAAAGATGACGACTGAATCCGAGCAGAAAGAAGAATCTGAACCAGCCAGCATGAATGAGTCGACAGAATCTCTCGAAAACGCAGGAGTCGAGGAAGCTACCGCTGAGCAATCATTAGCGAGCGCAGATGAAAAAAAGCCGTTTCCAGATCTTGTTTTAAACACAGAAAACCTGGCGAGCTCGTTGTCCAGGGTCTCTTCACCCGTGGATACTGAAAAGCTGGCTCGAAGTCAGAAAGAAACGGAGGATGTTCCAGAGGTAAAAGGTTTTGTTCTGTCTCTTCTGGAGATTTTTGGAGAAAAGCAGGACGATGTCATTTTTGAGGCTCTTGGGACTCTGCAGAAGCTGGGGCAGAAACATCCCGCCACAGTCTTGCGAACACTTCACGAATTCGTCATTTCGCAAAACAAGGCAAACGTTCGTATCCGAAGCTCTGTCCTCATTGTCATGGAACCTGCCATCAACTATGCTATTGAAGCTGGTCATCTCGATTCAGGACTAGCGGATCGCCTGATGAACTTCACTCTGGACGAAATGGCAGCGGCAGATTCTTCCGAAGATATTCAGAATCCGGCTTCCTCAATTCTGGTCCATATTGGGACAGTATACTGCAAAGACGTCTTGGGAGCTCTGATTGACCGTCTGCAGCCTAATAACATTCCACACCATTACATCGTGACCACGTTAGGAGCTCTGGCCACTCAAAACATTTATGGAACGGTCCCGCAGCTGAAGGACGTACTTGCTAAGTTTGTTGTGATGCTCAACCAGCTTAAGGGCAACTCAATGAAGTGGAGCTTCGCTAGAGCCTTGGCAAAATTCAGTGAAGCCTTACTTTTCTATCTTGCAAACATTGACCGAGCCCCTGACCCGTTTCTTCAAAAAGAATGGTAAATATAAATTGTATTATTTCTCCACTGTATAGTTAATCTGATTTTATCCCTCTTCAAGGTTTGCAGCTGAAATCGGGCAGGCGTTTGACATTCTCTATTCTTCGTGGCTCTCGAGCAAAGTACCAAAGATCTCGCAAGAAGTTCTTGAGGCCCTCGGTTTTATGTCGCAGCTTCTGCCGGAAACTCATCTTTCAGAAGTTTCACCCAAACTGATTTCCAGTCTTCTGGCTGCTTACAAAAGCCCAGTCGAGGCATTGTATGTTTCCCGCTGCCTGGCGTTGGTTCTCGAGGCACTTTACGTGAAACCAGAACAGAAACTGGAGGGTCATCTAAATGAAATGCTGCTTTCTGCTTTGTTTCATCAGGTATGATTTAGCACTTCATGGTATGTTATTTTTTATTTTTGTAAATGGCTCTGTCGGATGCTAGGTTGGAACTACTCCCGACTATTCTCAACCTGGAACAGTGAAAAACCATTATGAAGTCCTGCGATGTTTCGAAGTTCTCGGGAGGACGAACCTTGAAAAAGTTTTAGATTTCCTCCTCGCCAAAATGGACAACAGCTCGGAGAAGATTCGAGTGGCAGCGCTGACAGTCGTGAAACATCTGCTCAACTCGCTGAAATATCAGCTGACCCCTTACATTCCAAAAATCCACCCCCAGCTGAAACCTCTCATGGCAGATTCGCAGAACCGAGTCCGCAAAATATTGGCGCAGACCGTCGTGGCTATGGCCATGCAGGGATTTCTTGGCGTCGACTCTGAGTCTTCGGACATGATTGCGTTTCTCCTTCGACTTTGCGCTCTGGAAGACGATCAGCCCGCAGGATCGGATTCGTTCCTGTACCCTCTGAGCCGTGCCAGCGGTCCGCCGACCGCAGTTAGTAACGCTGAGCTGCGACAGATGTGCGAGAATGTCATACACCTCCTGGCCACGACCCAGACTTCGCTTCAGCACGTTCTGTGGCCTCATCTGCTCATTTACATCACCAACAAAGACTTGAACCGAGCCATGGGTGTTATCTCCAAAGCGTTGGCTTTTCTCGCTACCAAGAGAGCTAATGAGAACTTGAACGAGCCGTACAAAACAGGTAGCTGTTCCCACGGTAAGCTCAAGTTTATGAGAATTGTTAAAGAAGAAGATATAAAATACTTTTGAATTTAATTTAGGTACTCTGCCTTCGAGTGGTGCTGTGATTGCAAGGTTTCTCGTTCTGGCTGCGGTGCCGTGGGTGTCTGAACGCGGAGTTTCTTGTTTGCAGTTTCTCAAACACTTTGGGTCTTTAACGGATCCCAAGCTGGGAGACAACTGGAGCGATGAAATCGACAAACTCATCGACCGGTTGAAAGAAATGAAACCAGAGAACTGGGAGGACGACATAGACGATTGGTTGGCAGCCCTCCAGAGCTTTGCTGATTGGTCCATAGCCGAAATGAAGAGGGACTCCCTATTGGGCCAGGAATTTAGCTCCGCCCTTTTCGAGCAGCTGCTTCTGTACGAATGTGACCACTCAGAGCGCGGCTTTCTGCTCACACTCATCGGGTTGGCCATCCACCACGGGACGGTTCGACAAGGCCCCGGCCAGGGAATCGATTCCATTTTCTCCGGCGTTCGTCATCAGTTTGTGGAAGAGAGTCAGGGATGCGCCACAGCTGTCGGGATTTGCTCTCGTCTTCACTTTGACGCCGTCGTCCTGCGTCTACACAGCATGGAGCGAAACGATTATGGCCGAAAAACCTCCGGAATCCTGGGTTTCATGAAGGAAGGACGCAGCGAGGCGGAATCGGATCTTCTGAAAGCCACAGCGGCTCGTTGCTTCGGAAAAATCGCAACAGAATGTCCCACCATTGAACTCATGGCCAAAGTGGAGAGAAACCTCGTCCATGGAGTTTTGTATATCCTGCAGAACTCACGCAGTACCCAGGTTGTGTTATTCAGTAGCCTTGAACTATGCTTAGATTCTAAAAGTTTGAATTTTGATTCTCTAGGTTCGGGAAGCTGCACTGGAGGCGGCAAAATGTATCGCCAGGTCTTTGCTCCCCGACAGGCTGAGCGAGAGATTTTTCCTTCCGGGACGTGGCGATTTACTGAAAGAAGCTCGCAACCAGCTTTTATCTTCCCCGATACCCGAGAACTGCGGCAAAGGGGGACCTCTGGGAACTTTTCGGGAAGCTGGAAAGTTCTGCACCAGCGCCGTTGATGCAATCTCCAGTCTTGTGTACTTGATTTTAAATTAAAAATAAGTTGTTTAGTATCTTAAACTTGTTTTGGTGGTTTTCCAGTTTGTTGCCTCCCTGTTTGTCTACAGAAGACCAGTCAGCGCTGTTGCAAGCGGCTTACGAGCACGGTTTCCCGTTGTACACCAAACTTTCCCGCAACATCAGCGAGGAGAAGAACCCCAAGCAGAGAAAAATCCTCGAAACCGAGTCCCTGGAAATCCTCCGATCTTTGGAGCATTTAACGTTGAACATCCTGCACGAAGCCTTGAATCCCGAGACGATCGAGATAGTTTTCACTCTAATCTTGCCCTGGACGAAAGCCAAACACTCGACAACCCGTAAATCGGCTCTGAGCGTTCTCAAGCTGTCACTCGAGTATTACTGCGATCAAATGAAGTTCGAACCGGGGATCCCGGCCCGCTTCTGTGCCGGATTCATGATGATCGCCAGGATGATCCCTCGCTGCTCAGATCCCAAATCTGCGATCCGCGACTTGACTGTGGACATTGTTGGACTTCTACTGAAGATTATAAGCAAATATCAGGGCTATGCTGATGATTTCGAGGATCCTACACTGGAACTTTTGCACAGTCTAAAGGTCTTTTAATTATTATTGTCTCCGAAATCCGTTTTTATTAAATACATTCGAAAATAACACAGGCTGGACTTGGCGCACCTGATCCGATGGAATCTTTGATCGAGTTGTGTAGTATTCTTATCAATAAAATTACTTCGGGCGAGTTGTGGCCCTTCGTTGAGATACTGGCATCGGGACTCGTCGACCCGTTCAATACTAGCTGCAGTGGGGGTTCCGTCGTGCTGAGCCTACTGCTGGAGGCTCGTGGTCCTGAGATCCATTTGCACGTTAAGGAGCTGCTGGCTATTCTGTTGGGCAGACTGACACTGATCGAGTGCCCGCAAACTAGAAAATCGGTAATTGGAAATAACATAATTATAATTGTAGACAATTTTGTTATATAATAAAAATAACATAAAAAATAATATTAATATTGTTATTTTCTCTGCTAGTAGTAAAAATGATAACGATATTGAATGTAGTAATTATAATGACAGGAAAGTAAATGAAAATCATGACGATATTTTCAGTCGGCAACAATTCTCTTATTAGTATTTGGAATAATGGTGATGATAATAGTGATAATAATAATAATAGTTATTTTCATCTCGTAATTGATATCATAACCGTTTAAAACATTCCTTGTTTTATACAGGTTCTGAATGCAATTAGCATTTTAGCTTCCCAGCAGCTAGACCCTGTGGTTTCTATGCTGCTGGCACGTTCAGTGACCAACAGCATCGACATAAGTGATTGCTGGAAAGCGCTGGCCCTGGATGGTTTGCTGGGAGTCCAGGTTCTGGAGTACCTGATAAGCATCACCGCGTATTCTCCACCGTACGAGACTAATAGCGGAGGAAATCATATCGCGGCTTTCCGCCTCTTTTCCGCTATCTGTGCTTTAAGGAACCTGGTTCAAGTCCCTGAACTGTCGGACGCTTTACAAGTAACATAGCTGCACTATTCATTACTTAATTAATTTAGTTTTGGTGTGTTTTGATCTACAGAATCATTTTGCTGCGCTGTTTACGGATCTGCTGCTCGTTCTGGGCTGTTTCTTGGGTGCTGCTCCTCCTGTCGTTAACCCGGCCACTATGGACAAACTGTCTTTCGTACCCAATCGCGAGGCGTACAAAATGAATCCCTTCCGCGTAACGGCTGAAACATTTGCGACGTTTCTCAGCTGCGTCGAGAAGGAGCCGTTGGCCGAACCGCTGAGAGAGCAGCGCCATCTTGACAACACGGGAGGCGTGGAAGTCTTCTGCGAACTCGTCTCATCCCTGGCTGCCTCGGTTGCGCACTACTCACCGGTTCACCTGCCGAAGATTATCACGATGCTGTCGACGCCCCTAAAGAGCAGCTTGGAGCGCCACCGCATCGTTGCCGCGACATTTTACGCGGAAATGATTGAGCAGCGCTGCGGAGGACGAGCTGGAGAGCTCCTGGAAACTATCATCGCCGGTCTCTCGGCGTCGTTGGCCGACTCATGCGTACACGTTCGACGCGCGTCGTTGTGCGGTCTCGGCGCTATCGGGACGTACGATCAGCGGCTCGTCGGTGGCTTCTTCCCGGTGGTTCTGAACGCCCTGCTCGCGGGCCTGGAGGATGACAGCCGCGAGAAATCGGACGGGACGGTGAAAGAAGCTCTGGAGGGACTGAACCGCGTTTTGCCGATGGCTCCGACCCACGAAGCGGAGCGCGTCGCGTCGCGTCTCTCGTTGAGAATCCGAACCTTCTTCGAAAACGAAGATTCTGGAGTGAGGAAAGCGGCTTTTGCTCTGCTGGCGGATCTCTTTCGCATCTCTTCGCCGAACCTTTTGAGTGACCAGGTCCACGCCACGCTGGTCAGCTTGCTGCTGCACCTCAACGAAGCGGACGCTAACGTCGTGCGCTGCTGCAAAGCCGCGCTACGCAACGCGGGGCCCCTTTTGGAATCGGACGCGGTCAACACCATGTTCCAGACTCATTTGCCCGACCAAGGGAAACTGAATTATCAGGCTTTCCTCGGCGATTTGGCCCGTTTGTTGACGACTGATCTGAGGGACTGGGTGGAATCTACTTATCTGAATGCTGCTGTGTCGTATTTCAAGTCGCCTGTACCCGAGCTGAGGGGAAACGCAGCGCTGATTGTCGGTTTCTTGTGTGGCAGTCTCAAGCCGGAGCCGAAAAATTTGCGAAAGCTTTGCCTTGGTCTCACTCACTTGCTCCATGACCCGAACAAGAACGTTAAAATCAATGCCATGAAAGCTATAAGCGTTATCTATGGCTAATCTGTTTGTTGAAGAATTCTGTATGGAGAAAAAAAAATTATATCTGGGGGAAATGGGAAATGGTTTATATTAAAATATTCGAGTTAAATTTCTAAAAGGAACCGTTCCTAGTCAGCGAATTTGTGTTACCTTGCAAAACATGCAGAAAATTCTGATGATTGTTTGTATTACGGAACTATGATAACCAAATACACGTTTTGTTTAACTTATTAATCATATAATTGCAGTACTCATGTGAACAAGATAATTCTATTCAACCTTCGAGTGGGATGGACACGGAAATCATTTTTTTCTCGCTTCTGTTAGGAGTCGAGTGGCTGATCCCAGAAAACGGTCCACTGACTGGAGGCGAAGGAAAACGTGGAGATTTTGAAGATTCGTGCAGACCAGAACGTCTAGAAGTTAGTGGAGTTGCGAACGCTCCAGTGAAAGATGACGACATCCGCACCCTCTTGCGTCTAGGTGTGAACTCCTCTTTGTCCTCAAGAAAATATTTTGCAATCCACTGATTTGTATATTCTACAAAGATGAAAAACAAAAGATTCATAGACTCGAGTCGAGTAAAAAAAAATATATTTCATGCCTTTACTGTTTTTGCTGACTGTATTGTTGAGGTCAGAGTTGAGTGAATGCTGCTCATCTTCTTCACGGTCCGAAAAGTTATCTTCACTGCCAACTTCTTTAGTCTGACGCTTACTTTTGGAAGGAGTGTTACTGTAACTCTGCTGAAGCCTGTCTGAGTATTCGAGCAGTTTCTGAAGGCGAGAGGTTGCTTTGCTGCAATAATCACTTACGTCCAGATCTTCGGATTCCACTGATAATTCGGTCTCTTCTAAGTTTTCATACTAAAACAAGTTCAGTTATTAGTCATAGCACTGATTACCTCTTATTTGTTATGGAACCTTTTCAAATAGGCTAGCCCAGTGCTTTTCCCGTTCTTTCGTCACGGTAGCCCAAAACTGATTCAGTTCTGATGTGATTGCAGCGCTTTCTGCTTTTGATTTATTGGCCGGCATTTTTGCAGTGTTTGTCTTGGAATTTTTATTTGATACTGACAACACTTACTTTGTTTACATCGAGACGAATCATATGGCGGCCAAAACAGCAGCGCCATCTAATAGTAAAACTAATAAAACATAATTCAAAACGTGAAATCTAATTTATCTTCATAACTTTGAATTAATTAAATTAAAATAAATGGCAAAGAGTTGGATAAAAATAATATTTTGCATCACTTTAGCAAATAAGAAGCAAAAATTATTCGATTAATTTGGCTGTTATTGTATATCAGTACCTCGATTTTGCAGGGAAATTCCCTGAACCAGGAAAAGTAGGCTTGAAAGGGAAATGTACGAGAAGAGGAAAAAGGGAAATGTAGAAGCATAGCTTGGTGGCAATGGGGGGGGAGGAGGGGAAAATAAAGCTCAGGGCCTAGACAAAACTAAGAAGGGAAACACTGTTGTATATCTGCGCTTCTGCAGTTGCAGTTGAAGAGGATAAATTTGTTTAAGGGTTGAAACAACGTCAAACCTCCGGTCCCTTCTTTGTTACGGAAATGTAATGCTTTATATCCAATTAAAAATATTTTACTTCATGAAAAATGGGAACGTTTACAAAATGGTTTAACATCTTAAAGAAGAATTATGAAAGAAGATTTGTTTTTCTTTGTCTTTGTATCTCCTCCATCTCTGTTAACCAATGGCCCGAGTTAGACCGACTCTATTACATTAACTTATGTTTATATTACTTCTGTTTAGCTTGTACGAGGATCTGCAAACACCCAAGATGCGGGAAAGTGTTGAAATCACACTAACAGCACAGCCTGAAGACACCTTCACCAATGGTGATGAAAACAACACAAATCCCAAGGTACTGCATTTTTTCAAAACCTGAAATATTCCACTTGATTTCTGTTATCTTTTATAAATAGTCAGAAAGCATCGCTCTACAGGAAGACGACCTGGACACTCGCAGTGAAGTCAGCTCGTCCAGCTCGTATACCAGCAGCGAAAGAAGCAGGTCGTCTCGTTCACGTTCGCCTTCAGTATCGGGTTAACTTTTTCTGATTTTAATCACACATAAGAAAGATTCATCAACATGTATGTTTTCACACAGACAAAGATGCAGAAGAAGATGTAAGGAGCAGTCGCAAACGCAAGCGAAACAGTTCTCAGGAGGACGAAAGCATTCACAGCAAAGGTAGTGTTATTACAATATCCAACTGTAATAAAATAAATTTCGTATTCTTTTTAAGACGGAAATGCTGGGGCACCAAAACGTGCTCAACTGAACGATGGAAAAAGTAAATCAAAGAACTATGGTATACTTGAACATTCGTGCTAGTATTTCCAAGTGTAAAATGTTAAGAATTATATATAATTTTTAGATTATACAACAAAGCTGAACTACCTCTTTCGGGACGCTCGCTTTTTTCTCATGAAGAGCAACAACGCTGATAACATTACCATTGCCAAAAATAAAGGTATCCAACAAATTGTCTCATTTTGTAATCAACTTCAATTTTTGAATTAACTATAGGTGTATGGTCAACACCTCCTCAGAACGAGGCCAAACTGAATCAGGCCTTCCGGCAGTGTCGTAACGTTCTGCTCGTCTTCTCCGTCAAAGAGAGCGGCAAGTTCTGCGGTTTTGCACGAATCACTTCAGAATCCCGCAGGGACGGGAGCCCCGTCCCCTGGAATCTGCCGCCCGGCCTATCGTCCCGAGCTCTTGGCGGAGTCTTCTCTATCGACTGGATCTCAAAGTCTGAATATTTAAGTCCTTTTTGCTTTCTTGAATCCTTTCTGTGTCTTTTTGGTTAATACTAAAAAAAATATATTTTTTGCAGGAAGGATTTACCTTTTACACGAGTAATGCATCTCTACAATCCGTGGAACGAGGGAAAGCCAGTGAAGATTGGACGAGATGGCCAGGTTGCGCTTTTCGTGTTTCCCCATGCCGAAAAACATCAAAATTTGCCATTCTGTTTTAATTTTTACTCCAGTTATTAAATGAATTTAAAAATCTTTAGGAAGTAGAGAATCACGTTGGGGAGGAACTCTGTCGTCTTTTCCCCGAAGACGAAATCCCAAGCTGGTCTGCGATTCTCCGTCGGTCTAAAGAAGCGGCTCAGCGTCCGGGACTCGCGGGGAGGCGCCCTGCAGCCAAAGCCCCGCTTCAGGTGCAGCAGCCCGGCGGGCGGAACAGGCCGCAGCCACCACACCAGCAGCAGAGGAACGGGCGGCTGGGAAGCCGAGGATTCGGTCCCGTGCCCAACCGCGACATGGGGAGGTACACAACAAACGGACCTAAGCGAGAAAAAAGAGACATTTGTAAAAGTGCTGCCCAGAGTGTGGTGTATAGTGTCGTGTTGCGTTTGTCAGTGGCTTAAAACTTTGGTTATCTTAAAGAACTTTTACCTTCGAGTAGCGAAGAAAGAAAATTTCAAGTTTTTTCAGTTCAGTTTACACAAAGAAAAAGACTATGGAGAAAGAAAACTTACTGAAAGAAAAGGCATGCAAAAAGAATAAGTCGTTTTAAAAAAGATATAAGGATTTTTAAAATATTACACGAAAAAAAAAAGAAAAAGGTAAGACAGAGAATTTTAATGAGTTTGTGCTTCGGGAAACCCAATTTTTTCAGAGGCAACTTGAGACGCCGCCAACAAGGAGCTGAAGAGGAATTCCGCAGGAATTCTAAACGAGGACGTGGTAAAACTCAAATATTATTAATTATTTTTAATAATAACAGTGATTAAAATGTACAATATTTTTTATAATAATTGCTTGGCACAGGATTCCGGGATTTCAAAGAGAGTCGCAGGGACCGTTCACCAGGAAGCTTCGCACCCAGGGATCGTTCTTACACGGCTGTATAAAAATTTTTAAAGTAAAATCATCAAAAAAAAATTATTAAGAATTTTGAAAATCTTTCCAGGCATATGCTGATTTCATACGAGATTTTCCGATGGCCCCGATTCCTTACCCACTACCTCCGGTATTTTTCACGATATTTCAGTATTTCGTATTTTCTATTAATTTTCCTTCGTTCGCAGCCGCCGTTTGATCCCGTTGTTCCTCCACGATACTACGACGGCCTGCCGCTACCGGACTATCCTCCACCGCCGCTTCCCCCTCCGCCTCCGAGAGCCTCACGTTCCGAATCGCATCGTTCCGTAAGAGTCCAAATCATAATAATCATGTTAACAATACTTATAATCATTCAATACATATAATAAAGTAAATAAATAATACAGTGAACTTATATAATATAACAAAATAAATCATGATGATGTTTAAGTGCTGTAATGTTGTACACATGCAGTATGAGCGCTCGGTGGATGAGTTCATACGTCAAACAGCTCAGCGAAGGGAACGCAGCCGAGAGCGACATTTTCGAGACCGACGATAAAGCCGAAGAAAAGATTAATCAAGAAAACGGAATGGAGAACAGAGACATTTCTAAGTAATTTTTAATAATAATTTTCACGCATTCTGGAAAACGAGAATCTTTTACGATTTTTTTCTGTGGCATTTTTACAATACAGTGGACGTTTTTTTTTGTTTTATTAATTCATCTCGAATTGTGTAATAAGAAGGCATCTGGTACATTCAAACGAACAAATTCTAAGACTAGGGACTTTTTTGTTTGAATCTTTCCACAAATTTGGTTCAACTTTTCCGACTAGGCTTCTCTTTTTATCGAAATCATCAAGGAAAACGGGATCAGTAAATATGGCACTTGGATTTCTTTTTGGTCCATTAAGAAAATATTTGAACTCTTCATGTGAAGTATTTTAGAAAATAATTGACAAAACAGCAGTAAAACGTAAAAACTTGGAAAACTGGAAAACGCCAAGGCACAAACATCGGGAAGATATTCATTTTCCACACAAAAGCCTTCTTCTTAGACCTTACATCTGTTTGTGGAGAATGCGCTGTGCGGCAAGGATGTTCGGCTTCAGCGTTTTTAAATCGACGGCTTTGGCAAGGAACGGGTGTTTGAGCAGCTCCTCGGCCGAGGCTCTGTGGTCCACGTCCACTTCGAGGCATCGTTCGAGGAAGTTCTGCAGCTCGGGAGACAGTTGTTTCCAGCGGGGGATCTCAGGTCTGCCGTTGCTAGCGATCAGATAGAGGGCCCTGATCGGTGGCTCTTTCAGATAAGGCGGCTCGCCCTCGATCATCTCGATAGCCATGATGCCCAGTGACCAAATGTCAATCTTCTTCCCATACTGCTTGCGAGAAACTACCTCGGGAGCCATCCAGTACGGGGTGCCGGCCATCGTCTGACGCTTTTCATCGCCCTACAATATATACACAATGTTTTTGAAAATGTTAATGGGAGATTTGAATAGATTACCTGAATGTTAGCACAAAAGCCAAAATCAGTGACTTTCACCACACCGTCCATCCCGAGCAAAACGTTGTCCGATTTGATGTCCCTGTGTATAATACCCTAGAGAATTCATCAATAACGTAAAACATAAAGCAATTGTAAATTGCAGCATATTTGATTGCAATACTTTTGAATGTAGGAAATGTATTCCTTTCAATACTTCGTTACAGACGGCAGCGATCTGGCCTTCCTTCAAAACAGTCTCCGTGACCACATCGGTGAGAGGTCCGCCATCGAGAAGCTCCATAACAACCTAAATGAAAGGAATCGTCATTTGGAGTTTGCTTATTCATATTGAGATATTAACAATAGAATTAAATACCCAGAGTAGATCTCCACCATAGTAGGCATCGAGAAAGTTGACGAGATTAGGGTGGATGATATCTCTCATGATGATGATTTCGTTGACGATCATCTCCGGCTTGGGCTGTTTCGTCAAATCGATTTCTTTGATGGCGACCCGCTGACCAGTCTCCGTGTCCGTCACGATGTAGACAGTTCCTGTGGCCCTGTACATTTTGCCTCACAATATTAATTCTTTAAAATCATTCAGTTTTTTTTTTTATTTTTTAATACATAAATATTTAAATCTATAATAATTTATTTATAAATTATATTTTTAATTTTATTACGATTTTTTTTTCAGTAGGGGCATTCAGGCCAGTAGGCCCATGGCCCCTTATTTTTTTATTACAACTTAACTTTTTATTACTATCAAATAATTTTTACTTAGTTCATTAATAAATTACTTTATTACAAATTAATTTTAATTCCTTTCTTAAATCTATAAATTACAGTTTATAAATAACTTACCCAGCACCAACTTCCTTGGACCGCAGGTATCTCGAGAAGGGGTCTCCGATCTTGCAGATTCGACGAAGTGCTGCGTCCACTTCGGCGTGCATGTTCTGGTCGGCTCCGTTCTTCCTGCGCAGAAACGGGCTCTCCTCACCAGTCTTCACTTGTGGTGGGTCGTCCGTTTCCAGACTTGCAATCTGTTCGTTTAGCGTGCTGATCTCAGTTTCCAGCTTGGCCTGAAAAATGTTAATCATGAAATTAATCTGAGAATATAAAAAAAGGTATTAATTCATTACAAACTCGTTTCCAGTCGCGGGAACAGCATCCTTCTTTGTAGCACCGCCTTTGCCTGTCAAGAATTCTCAGTTAGGACATTTTGAAAATTTATCGATAAATCATAAGAAAAAGAAGGAAGTAGCAAGTTTTACCATGCCTTGGGGGAACTTTGGGAGGCTCAGGAAGTAGCTGTTCAGCTTTGGCAGGCTCGGGGACTTGGTTCGCTTGGGAATTGTGAGGTATAGGAAGCAGTCCGATGCTCATGACAGCCGCAGCAAGCATTGGTGTAGCACCTTTGGGTCCTTATACAGCAGACGTGGTTAAGCTTTAGCGGGAGAACTTTTCGCTAGCAAAAGATGATGAGGAAAGCCCTTACCTTCTTCTCGGTAATCGTCGTCGAGCAAATCACCGGAATGGTGCGGCTTGAATGGCTGGAGACCCAGTTTGCCGTTAGCAAGTCGGAAGTAAGTCTCGACGGCCTTCATCGAAGCGTCTGGGTTGTCCCGCAATTCTTCTTTGCTGTATTTTAAAAACTTGGTTAAGTTTTTCTGAGTTGTTTTTGCATGATTTTGTTTATGTGTCGTACGTCAATTGGTTGTTGAGCATTTTGAGCCAGGGCTCGGGCAGCCCTTCCAAAACGCCAGTGTCCTTGTTGAATGCTACATGGAAGTTCTGCTTGACGTTTATGGGACCGCTGATTTCCGAAGGCCCTCCCGAAGAACTGCCGCTCTGTGATTTGTCCTTGCTGTGGAATCTGACTCCTCCGAAAAATTCTTTCAACCGCGACATTTTCCTACATTGACGGAATAAAACAATCTTTGATCAGACAGAAACAATTAATCAAAATTTTAAACAACTTTACTTACTCTTTAAAAATATACGAATTTAGTTAAAATGTGGAAAGAAGATTGGAACGACTACAAAATGCATCAAGGCTGGCCCGCATACGAACGACTCCTCAACAAATGACAGATAAACAAAACCGCAAAATGATGAAGAGAATATGAAATGTGGAAAAAATTCGACAGGTTGGTTGTTATTGCACCCCCCACATGCGCCACTTCTCCCTGTGAGTAATGCGGCGTTGCCAGATTTCTTACTTGTTTTTGAAGCATTAACTAAATAAACATTTATTTCAGTCTGGTTAATACATTTATATTCTTTTAGTTTTTTCCTTTAATTTTTCTACTTATTTAGAAATGCAATGGACTATTTGAATTTTTACCGGCAGAGGGCGTTGGTAGAAGCAGAAGCAGGCGAACCAAAGAGGCAGAACTTGCTAGGGGTACACAACGCAATTCAACACATGCAAGTAAATAACTGCAATTCACCTCCTATTTCAGGTTTGTTTCGATTTGAATCTATACTTTACTCTGTATTGCATAAATTTCAATCACCATTCAGACCCAGTCCTACCAATTCTTTTGGCCTATTTATTAAGATTAGGATATGGCTACATCAATTAATGCACTTACAAAAGCATGTCGGTTTTGCATCATTGGTCAAGATAAGAAGCGGCGCGGGGAAATAAAAATCCCTCCTATTTAGGACCAATGACCAAAGGCAAATCAAAGTGCAGAAGTGTCAAGATTTAAGGCGATTCTCTATTTTCCTCATAATTTTGACTTCAGTCTTTTGAGCCCCCACGTAACTGGTGTCTACCTTATGCATAGCTCTCAGTTTAAATTCATAAATTCTGCTATTAATCTCACTAACAACAATATAGAATCACGTGTTTATTGTACTTGATGTTCATAAAGCCTTAATCACGAGGCAACTTGTAGACGGTTGTTAATTAATTAATTAATACCAGTACTAGTACCAGGATGATGCAAACAATCAACAAAGTGCAGCAACTTCAAGACGGCCGCCAGTTGGTGCTCGAGGTATTCAAACCGTTTCAGTGTAAACAGCTATTCAACGTCAGATCATTTCTTGCTGCAGAAAAAGATTGGAAGCGGAGGGTATGGTCAAGTTTGGATTGGATCACTCACCGAATCTAAAACAAAGAGGACTGTAGCAGTTAAATGTGTCGAAGTTTTGACTGAAGATGATGAAAGAAGGGCCAGGACTGAAATATACGCCCTTCACAAGTTTACTCGGAGCTGGTACTCTGCCGTACCCGACTTAATCGCTTATGAGTTAAGCAACTTCCAACTGTAAGTAACTTACTTTGAAAACAGCATTAAACGTAACTGAAATTTTTCACACAGGAAAATTGTAATGGAACTATTTGACGGTACATTGACCGAATACCTAAAAGACATTAAAAGTCCAGGACTGATTCGGATTGGAAAAGTAGCACTTCATTCTGCAGAAGTCACACGCCAAATGTCCAGGGCTCTAAATGCGGTTCACGCTAAAGGAATAGTTCACAAGGACTTGAAACCGGACAATATTCTCGTACGAATAGTTGACGGTAAGCCATACATAAAAGTCACTGATTTCGGTTTGTCCAAAATTGTCGGACGGGACGACAGTTTCCGAGCTTCTGGCAGCGGGACTTCCGTCTACAACGCCCCCGAAACATTACTGCTCGACGACACGTGCGAGCTTACGTCCAAAGTCGACGTGTTTGCAGCGGGGATCGTTTATTATCAAACCATTTTCGGTGTGCGGAGTCACCCATTCGGTTCAGTAGATAACGCTAAACTTATTGAAATCAACATCGGAAATGGAGATCGCCGTTTCGACGACAGATGCGTGAAAGGCTCCGAGGTGTATCATCTTTTGGACAAAATGCTAAGTATGACACCCGGAGAGAGGCCCCCAATGCAAATAGTCGATCAACATCCCTGCAACATGACAGACGACGCTAAGATGAGGTTCCTAAGTCAAATGTTGGATCTAAAGGGAGCTGATAAACATATACGCACCGCTATTGAAAACTGGATGCATCGCGATTGGACAGAGCTTTGTGCGTACAGCACCATGCGCCTTGCTCAGAAGAATTGGTTAACCACCTTCTTTACCGAAGAAGAAATTCACTTATTCGGTATTCAGGAAACTACGTCCGACAACACGATGACGAGCATAAAGGAGGTCCTCCAGCAGGTTAGATTTTGAGTTTCTTGCTTATATGGTTGTTCAACTAAAAGCATCGAATCTTATGAAAAAAAAAGGTGGTGAAAACCGCAAAGAACGGAAAAAAAGATGTTTTCGACTGGTTGCAAAGAGGCTGGCTAAGTCGGCCGTCCCTCCTCCTTTTCATTTGGTTGGAATCAACCTCGTCGAGTAACGTGAAACAAACTGGATATTCGTTTCGTACGGTAAGTGTAACTCGAGCCATAACAAGACATTTTGCTACGTCTCCTTATACTGTGTTAGGAACGCAGTCAGTTACAAAAGCTAGCAGAGATAAATGACGAAACGAATATGCAGAAACTACTAAGAACCATGACACCCGAGGAAGTCAACTGGCAGAGCCCGACCGATGGCAGAACCGCCTTGCATTTGGCAGTAAGCAGTGCGTCTCAAGAAGTTGTTGAGTATCTCTGTGAAAAAGGAGGCAGATGGGATATACAAGATGGAGCTGGTTGGACTCCTCTTCACTATGCCGCAAGGCGATCCACGAGATTCCTGGACATATTCTTCGACGATGGGAATAAGATAACGGAAGTGCACAATACAGGCTGGTCACCTCTTCACATTGCAACTGCCTCAGTGTTGTACGAAAATGTAAAACTCTTACTGGATGAAGGCACCAATGTGAATGTCAGAGATGAAAAGGGTGACACTCCACTTCATATTGCAGTCCAGACTGCACCGAGACGAAAGGGCGAGCTGCTAGACTATCCAGAAGAATCAGTGTTACCGGATTCGAGGTTTGGAAGCGAGCGTGCAGTGAATCCAGCTTGTCCTATCGACGAAAACAATGTACCCTTCAAGATTGCCGAGCTCCTGATTCATCGTGGTGCTGAAGTTAACGGAAAGAACAGTCGCGGTGAAACTCCTTTACATCTGGCATCTCGAGATAATTATCACGAAACCGCTAAGCTGCTTCACGAACATGGAGCCATGTTAAACGAAAAAGATAACAGCGGCCAAACACCTTTGCATTGGGCTGTGTTCCAGGATGCCCGAGAGATTGTGCGTCTCTTAACTGAGTGGAGATCAGAGATTAACGTTAGGGACATGAGTGGCGAATCGCCTCTACGATTAGCTGTAAAGCGCGGTTCCGACGAACTTGTTGGCCAATTAATTGATAGTGGAGCAGATATCAATGAGACTACGGAGACTGGCCTAACATTGTTACATACAGCCACTTGGCAGAGGCTTCTCGAAGTGGCTGATGTTCTTTTAAAACGAGGAGCTCAAGTCAACACAAATGATGTTTTCGGTCAGACACCATTGCATTTGGCTATGGAGAAAAACGATCCTGCGCTCGCTAAACTGTTGCTTGAATCTGGAGCGGACGTCAACATAACAGGTTTGTTCGAACAAACACCTTTACACTGGGCTATGGAGAACCAGTACTTGGATATCGTTGAACTTCTGTTGGGACGCGGGTTAGACGTTAACCAAAAAGATGCCGACGGCGGGACTGCTTTCCACTTGGCCGTAGAGCAAGGGTATTACGACACAGTTTTGCTTTTCCTTGGCCACGGAGCACAAGTTAACCAAAGGGGTTGTTACGGTGAAACACCTTTACATCGAGCTGCCGGCCTCGGCCATTTTGAAGTTGCCGAACTCCTTGTTCGGCGCGGTGCAGATGTCAACGCAAAATGTGACAATGACAGAGCACCGTTACAAGGTGCAGTAGTGAACAAGCACTACGAAATCGCAAAGTTGTTACTTGAGAATTCAGCTAAAGTAAATGATGCAGACAGCTTTCAACAGACTTCCCTGCATCTTGTAAGGGGTAGTAGCAATAGCTTCCAGCTAACTAAGCTTCTACTTGACTATGGAGCCCTAATCAACGCGAAAGATCGGAAAGATCAGACTCCACTGTACAATGCCCTGATGAGCAACGATTTGGAATCAGCTAGGCTTTTGCTAGAAAGTGGGGCAGCAATTCAGGATACTTACATCCAAGGCGAGACACCTCTGTGTATCGCTGCAGAGAACAGCAACCCTCAAATGGTTCAGCTTTTGCTCGCTTGGGGAGCCACAGTCAACGAAGCAGAAAAACACGGTCGGACACCTTTGCATTTCGCTGTGCAGGAGACGGATTTCCAGACTGCCGAAATTCTGATTAAAAATGGAGCTGCAGTGAATCGAACAAACAAGTACGGCGAAACAGCTTTACATTTTGCCTCGACTAGAAATTCAGAAATGGTGAAACTTTTACTTCGTGTTCGTGCCTTGGTCAACGAAAAAGACAATTACGGCCGGACTGCTTTGTCTCTGGCGTTGTTAAAAGACTGTTCTGATATT
The DNA here is from genome assembly GCA_002872375.1 of Eulimnadia texana. NCBI lineage: Eukaryota > Metazoa > Arthropoda > Branchiopoda > Diplostraca > Limnadiidae > Eulimnadia > Eulimnadia texana. Next base: position 19,938,580 of record NKDA01000001.1, read on the forward strand.
AGTCAACTTCTACGTGATCATGGGGCCACGGAAGATGAAGTGAACCACAGTGATGATGACTGGCTGAGTTGTTTGATCAACGACTGTGATGACAAATAGTGTTTTTCCTGCGCATCTTTCCTCGTATAATAGGTTACAAGTCAGTGTGTATTTTTTTAGTACAGAACAACAAAGTGCAGATAATCAAACAGAAGATAAATATGTTTCTAAATATGCAGTGTTTTGAATATAAAAGGTTAGTTCGAGCTCAGAAAAGGAGGGAATGTCATGGCACAGCGCTACTCTACTTGAACTTCAGTCAATCAACAATTAGTTTTAAAGATTCAGAAAATAAACAGATCTGTTATGTTTCTTATAGAGGAATGCTTAATCAAAGAAATTTTCTAAGAGCAACATTTAAAAAACGAACCGGCGATAAAGGACTAGTTAATTTTCTCAACTTTCCTCCTCAAACTAATGTAGTAAAACCCAAAAGATGACAGCCTGTACAACGGCCATCAAAACCGCAAACAGAAACAGATCCTTGGTTCTGAGTTTCAGCGTTTCATTCTGGCGCTGCTGCTGGGCGGCCACCGATTCCAAGTAGTGCTGGATCTTCGTCAATTTGGCTACCGTTTCGCTGTGAGATTCGTCCAAGCGCTTTACTATCTTCAACCAACTAAGAGATGCAAAACCCAAAATTTTCAATCAGTTCTTAACAACGTGAATTAAGCAATTACCAACCTGGTTTGCGAAGTTTTACCGCGGCAGTTTTCGTCTTCCGAAGGTTCGCTATGCGGCTGCTCGCCCTCGGCAGACGAACTGACACTACCACAATAGTTGTGACGGAGCACCAGATCCGCGGTGCGAGACGCTGACCCGCGGTTCACGTGGCGGTTCCTCAGTTCTGTCGATCCGGGTCCGGTTCCCGCTGACGATCCGTTGTTCAGATTCAAATTCTCCCTGGTTAAACGCTGGCGGCTCTCCACTGAAGCCAACTGTCGCAACGAACCCGACTGAAAATCATTAATTATTTAATTATTAATGACTGAATCTTCTATAAAAGATTTTGCAAGTTACTTGGAGTTCTACATTGACGATACTCGCAGCTCGAATCATAGGCGTTCTGTGCCTAGTCTTAGTTGCTATAACCAAGTTACTCTCAAACTGGAGAACATCGTTACGAGGGTCCCAGGGCCTGTAATCAGCATTGCGGTACTGATACACTCCCGTGACTGGGTCAAAATCAAAGCAGCGAGGAACCCAAGTTTCTCCCGTGGCCAGTCGAGCCTTTGTCGCTGCCCGCTGCGCTTCTTCCAGTATAGTTTTTTCCTCTGTTGCCAATTCCTTCACAAAACAAAAATTTAAGAGAATTAAATCGAAAAATTCGAAAATTTGACGTCACAAACTTGATTATCGTCGCGTATGGCTGCCGACACTTTCTGCCAGAGCTTCACGGACTCGAAGGGCTGCTGCATTTCAACGGGAACGGTCCTCCGCTTCAAGCGAGAGCCCCGAACTTCAGCTGAAGGATTCCATAGGACCTTCACGAATTCAGTTTTGTCTTATTCATGTTCACTGATTCACTATTTCATGTCATATTATATCTACGTCATCTAAATTTCAGTTTCCGTCGTTTTTTTTCACCTGTTTTTCTCCAGTCCTCTTGTCTTCAATGTTCACGCAGCCGTCCCAGTATCCCGAGATAGTTGCCAGCGTCTCTTTGCCGAGCTTCAATTTCCCAGTAACGTAGTTAATAAACTCAGATCCACCAAGCATTGGCTAAAAATAAGAAAACAGAAAAGACAATCGTTACAAAGTGAATATAAATATAATTTCCTAATACTTTACCTTTAGTTTGAACTCGAGCTCAGTCCTATACCCCGTCTTCTCGCACTCAAGCGAAACTTCCCCGCCGAGCTCCATCGAGAGGGTTCCTAGCAGGATCCCCTTGCAGTGGGCGTATGGCATGGTGATGATGTAGTCCTCACCTCGAGGCAGCAGTGTCAAGCGGGCAGACCCATCGAGAATCGCTGACAGCGAGTTACCTATTCAGAGTTATAAAGACAAATATAGGTTATTAATAAGATGATTTTGACCTAATATTATTTTAATTTTACCGTAGAATTTTGATTTAGCGAAAATAGTGGCGGAGAGAGCGAACCCTTCCTCGCGATTGGTTACATAGAAGGCAGACACCGGTGGATGATGCGAAACCTTGATAACAAATTAATTTACATTTGTTATTATTATTATTGTTATCAGTTATTCAAAATCCTTTGAAACAGAAACCTGTTCTGCAATGTAAAAAGTGCGGGATCCACCGGGATGTTTCCAGCAGCAGCGGAACACTTCCCCAAGGATGGGGTTGTAGGGTTTCTTCAGACCTTTCGGCTTCTTGTAAAATCCCGACAAATACCACTGGACCACCGTTTTCATTCGCGTGAACGGGTCATCTTCCAACACCGCACTGCAAATTAAAATAATTACTTTATTATTTCATTATATAACAATAATATTAAATCCATACCGCGAAATAATATCAGCATGATAATAATAATCAGATAATTTATCCAGAAACGATCGCGGTTCTAGAATGAAGGTGGGCAGGACCACCCGGGAAAGGTCCATTCCGGGACGCACTTGCTTGACGAGGAACCACACCAGGTTCTTGTTAGCGTCACCCAGTTCTTCTGTTTGCTCGCCAGCCTATCAAATATTCAAGGCGGCTATAAATAATGATCCACGGCAGTCAACAAATCGATATTTGCAAAATAGGGTTTAGGGCAAAAAAAAAAAAAAAAAAAAAGAAATGTACAAAGCCGAGCTCTTCTTCCTCGTCTTCGGTGTAAGTCGTCTCGGCGGGAAGCGCGTCGTCCAGTGGCTGGAAGTCGTCATCGGAATCTGACTCGGTGCTTCTCACCAACGAGTCACGGTTGCCGTTTTTCTGATCTGTTTCGTCAGAAGCCTCTTTGGTGGTCTGGTCGCCTTCTGCTTCGTCCGTGTGGCTGGCATCGTCCAAATCTAATCGTGATTGTTTTTACGGGTTTTAACCAATGAACCAGGGTCCAAATCAAGTTACACTACTTAGCCGTACAGCATTTACTGCTAACACATGAAAAATCAACAGAAAAACATGGATCTTTGACTATTATGCATTAGAAACCTGTGTGATAGAACTTGGAAGGAACAAGAAAGGCTCTGCATGTTTTCCGTGTAAACGGGGAAGGGGTTTGGGACGAGGAGTAGCTCGAAGGAGTGGTATTGTTGGACTGTCTCCAGAACGGAGAAAGAAACTGATTGTTTATTTTTTCTAATTAGACAAGAAAGCAATAGGGCAACGAAAAACACACAAGAAATGAAGTATTTAATTAAGTTTATTTTTGTAACGCAATAAAAAGGGTTACCGTGATCCCGAAAATGCTTCTCGTAGTCCGTGTCATTCCAGAGGAGATCGTTCACTTGCGAGGATTCGCTGCCGAGTGTTGGGTTTCCCAATAGCGAGTCCTTCACAAGCGTTTAATTGTTTCTCTGCTAAACTTTATGTATAAAAGATATTACCTGTCCCGCAACAGTTTCACCGATTCCACTAGAATCGCCTTTGATGCTCATCGAGCGCATCAGTAACGAAGAGCAGCGCACCGCCAACTCCAGGGCGTCCATCCAGCACTTCCCCGCACCTTGAGACGGGGCTCGAAAAATCAGGTGGGAAGTGGGAAGAGGTTGAACGACAGCAGCTAGAGAAATCATATTTGACTCTTTGTAATCTTGGGGGATGAAAAGTGTTTATTTACGAATATTTTCTCCCTGTGGTCCTTTGGGCGCCCAAATCGACTGCTCAAGAGGGTTGAAAAGCTTGAAACAGAAGCCGTCCTTCTTTGAGGGCCTCTCGATCAGTTTGCAGGTGCTGAGAAGGATTGTTCCCACCCAGTGACTACTCTGTAACATCCCGATTATGCTTGTTAAATAAAATACTTTCAAAATTTATGAAAGCAATACTTTTGCTTTATCGCTTTTGTAAAGCAAGAGAAGGCCCGGTTTTAAGATGCACCAGAGTTTGGTCCAGCTCTTCAGAGTCCCGCGCACTGTAAACACATCAGAAAGCAATTTTAGTAATCTACCGTGTTTGTTTACAAAACAAAAAATAAACCTTTCAGCCAGTCAGCAAGCACCACAACAGTTGGGTCGTTTAACGTGGACAGAACTTCACGCGTGGCCCTCTTCTTCTCAAAACGATAATTCTGCCGCTGCATTTTGTATGACTCCTTCCTTCCCAAGTTGACGACAAGCTTTCCCACAGATATGGCAGGAACTGGAGAAGACTCCATATAGCTTAGTTCCTACAATAGTTTTGAATGTTAAACAGTTGTTAAATAAATATACATGAAACGGAGCATGACAATGGTTTTATCCTTACCAATGCTTCTTCTGTGGGGTTTTTCTGTTTTATCGGAGTCCCCGCCGCAGGATTTGGCGAAGTTGGCACCGAAGATGAATCGGAAACAGAACGGGACATTTCGAATCGGCAAGCTTAGTACAATACAGGATCGTAACAAGGAAACCGTTCCACTGATCTACAAACCTTCAAAAGTCTCAAGGACTTGCACTATTAAGAGTATAATCAATAAAACGCCGCCGTGTGACATATGATATCTCAAGGACTTAGCTGGTTTTATTGCTGTAACTAATCATTTAAGAGTTTTTGTAATTTCTCTGTCAGTAAGGAAATGATTTACTGAAGGCCTACGTCAAGCAGTATCGTCAATCAGGACAGCAGTTTGTCGTGTCTTATGAAAACCTTTTACCCTGTTCTCCATAAACAAAGTCGGCCCCTATTTCATCGAGTGGCCCATAACAAGCGACAGCGCAAGCGCTAAGTTCTTCAACAAGAATTCAAGAAGGTTCTGCTAAACAGCATCCTTTGTTTATGTGATAATTAATATTTTCTTGAAAAATAAATATCCCCGATTTTTTAAAATCAGGTTGGGGAAGGTTTTCTCTTATATAGATTTTCTGCTGAAGACACTTTCGGCAACAAAGTTACCAGCTATAATTTATTGATCAGAGATAGGATATACGTTTTACGATAAACGGAAAATCGGAGGAAAGTCAGTGCCAAGTCTCCGGTTGTTTTAGACTATAGTTTGATTTTCATCCGTGATTAACATATTTATGCGTGGCATACTGTTTACATGTAACGTTGCTCTGTGATGTTTATAATAAGATGTCAGGCATCGGTTATGTGGCAAGGGATTTAGATAATGGAGCTTGCTGAGCATGTCGACTTTATAAACAAGAGGGATGAAGAAGACCTAAGCAAGGATGTAATCGAAAAAAAGGACGTCATTGGCTATAACGAAAAGAAACGTGTTAAAGATACTGTATCCCTTTTATGAAGCCGCTCTACTAAATTGGATGAGTTTAGTTATCGTTGGCTGGAGGAAACAAACAACGCTGTGTTTAGCCTCAGTTTGTGTAGACTGATAATCATACAGCTACATTACAGCTACCGTTGAAAAGAGGCCTATTGTATGCTAACTGCGTAAATAATGAGTTGTTTTGCCATAAGCTTTTAAGTGGATATTTGCGTGAACAGAAATGTATGAATCTTGCTGAATGCGGCAAACCCTTCCTAATGGACGCAAAGCAATTTCCGCTATCTATTGTTAAGATGTTGTGCGTGTAGAACGCGAGATTGATGTACAAGAATAATAATGTAAAAGGAGAAGAACGAACAACATTTGGATAAGCTGAGCTGGGCTAACGACCTGCCATATATCGTCATCACAATATTTTATTCTATAAAAATTTTTATTCCCTCCCAGGACTTTGTTCTTGGGTACATCGTTCAAAACGTATAGATTTATGTAGTGGCGTGTCATCATATTGTCGATTATCAAGATTTAAGAGTTCCACTGTCTGCTTTACGAACATAACTGGACGTTGGAAGGAAACCAAGTAATCTATCTGAGTAAAAGAAATCATTTACAGTCGTAAAAAAAAATTCTCTGCTGCTTGTAGAGAAGATTTTTAAACTCTACTGGGATACCCTTTGAGATCGGCTACGTGATTAAAGCGAAAATAAAGACGGACGCATGGAAAAAGACAAAAACAAGCTGTACTACTATAACTGAATCACTTAAGCAAAGAAACATTTTATTTTGCTTGGTTCAATTGAGCAAAGTCGATGGACCCCTTGGGAATTGGCAAGAAACGATTTTTGAGCATGTTTCGTATACATACTCTGCGATCACAGAAATATTTCCTCGTATTATTAAATTTTAGGGTTTCTAATTGGCTTTTTAGGAAGTCACGTGGGTCGAACAGTACCTTTTGTGAACACTGAATTTGATACGCTGTTTAGGTTAGGAAAGAAAGATAGGTAGGAAGCGATTTTTCTTCGAAAGAAGAAATGGAATAAATGAGCTTTGAGTGTAGTTAGATAATAGAAGCGATATTTCTTTTGCGCCTGTTTCTTGAGGCGCGGCGCAAAAGCAAAAAGCGAAAACGACAGAGATCCACGAGCTGCTAACATTCCCTGAATTCATATCATTATACCATCAGACCGGTATTTATGCTTTGTTGAGATGTTCTGCACCCACACAGCTTCGAGAAGCACAAAATAATGTGGCTTTTCCAATGACTTTCAAACATACAAGAACTTGTCCTTTTTGCAAAATCTTATCACACGCTCTCGTGAGCACTGAAAACTTTCTGCAAAGGCTAAGATTATTTGAATTTTTGCCAGATATTCATTGGATAGCGACTGCGTACTTTGACTTCATAACACAGAGACAGCTAGCATTTCCAAGTCCGCAGATTAAGTCTACAAAGTTCCTTCGGTATTACAAAGAGTCAGGGGTCTGGTCTTTAGAAAGGCAAATTTATGTCAGCAGGGCTCATTTCATGTGGTAATCGAGTGACTGTCAACTTTAAAGCCTATTTATGGTCCCCGAAACAAAGGCAAACTTGTCGATCATCTTCAAACAGCTGATAAAACACGGAAAAGTTATGGAAGAAACATGGTTTGGTGCATTTAATTAGTCTTGTAAGTTGTTGGGCCCCAATTATCCTTCGGCAGTTTATACGGTACAGTAGAAAGCCGCTTCTTGGTATACGTAAACCCAGCAAGTTGGGGCATTATTATTTCAGTCTAAGCATGCCCCAGCTTTGCCGGTCTATATTCCATAAGTTTTGCTTATTGTTGGAGAACCTGGAAAAGCCTCGGGAGGTCTCGTTTAATTTGGATCGGCTCCAAAGAAAGTCTCACGTACTAAGTTGCTCCCCTTCCAAACATCTCAATCTACTTACAAGCGCGTATATCCTATGCGTACTGAAGTTTTGCCGCATTTCCCATCAAAGAAACTTCCTTCCGAAAACGGATAATTTGAATGAATGCTTCGAGAAGTAAGTCGATTTCCATATCAAACGGGAGGAGCAGAGACTACCAAAATAAACGACAGACAGGAAAGACATCAGCTCGCGGGTGTCGTCTGCTCGACACCCATTTCCCCGCTTCGCGTTTGCACACCGCAACTATATTATAACAGAACTGAGCAAAGTTTGCCACCTTGCATAACTTCGCCGCTCTGTGGCTGAAATGCCACATATCTGAACTTACGCTAAACCAAAGTTGGATCTTCAGTCGAGTGCTGGAATTACATTATCTATGTAACCTCCTAGGATCACGGAAGAAATGCAGAAAAACACGTGACGATGATAGAGTGATAATACTGCTTCAAAGAAAAAAAAAATGCGGGTTCACTAGTGCATGAATGTGAGAACGATACTGCGCGTCAGCAAAAAGCAAGTTATGCTGGAAGTGATCGTAAAGCAAGAGAATTGCATTGTATAAACGCTGATAAAGTTTTCCTCAGTGGTAAATGTATTGGGGAACAGTTGTTCAAGATAGACGACTCTTGAAGGGTTTCGAGACGAGGAGCAAGATTCGAAGGTGGAATCGGAGGAGGAAAAGGCTTTTTGACAAGAGAAGATAGCGGATGCGCGCAAGACATGGCCACGGTTTGCTTAAAACGCTGCCAAGAGAAAATCCTCCTTTGTATATGCGCTCTTGCAATAAGTTGACAACAGTTTCATTCCACTCTCCGACCAGATAGCTTTTCCCACACAAAAGCCCCCGGTTTTCGTCACCTCCATAAACAACCATTATTTTGCCTTCACATTTGATAAATAGCCTCTACATCCAAACTCATTTTTCGACCCAGTTCGTCCCACATATTCTCTCAAATTTTCCGGTGGTGGTTTGTATTATGTGATCCTTGCAATCTACGAAAAAAGTAAGAGAACTGTCAGTTAAATAAATGTCTTTGACACGGGTGTCAGAGACGAGTGCGAGACGAGTTTAAGATGATTATCGTTTTGACGTTGAAAGAGAGGAGCCAGAAATAGAGAGACAACGAAGAGAAAAGCTGCTGTTGGCGGAAATCATCACGTTCTATCTAACTTGAAGGTGGTGCATGTGTATGTGGAAGGCGCACGGCTGTTTCACATTCCCCGGGGTTTTGGCGCTCATCTTTAACCCCATTGATGTGCAGTCGGCTCACAGACGTCCCCAGCGGAACCTAACGTCTTCGGAAACTTAACAGGGTAAAGGAAAAGCTAAATGAATTTCTTTGCGCACAGACTGATGGTAGTCGTGGAGTTCCCGCCAGCTCCCAAAAAATCGCTGTTTACCGTTCTCTACTAACGAATTTACTACTGAATACTAAAAATATACTATTCAATTTACGTTTCATGGACTTGACAGCCCTTTAGAAATCAACAAAGTCTTGAGAAGAGAGTTATTTCGCCAAAGCCTGGGAATTGCTTCATCAGTTAAACATTCCATGTCTCCTTGCAGAATTTCACACGTTTTTGCTTCAACGATTCAATCTGATGAGAGAACCCAGACATTGGCAACTAAGTCTTAAAAAGTCTTCAGTGATTTATCAGTCCTATCTGCTGTTAATTATTTATGTTCAGTCGTTTTTCCTAGACAATTTAATTCGTGAATGTTTTCAGAAATTAATGAAAGATTCCAGGAAAAGTTGCAAAGTGTATCTTCTCCAAGACTTATTGTAAACAGAAAACAAGAAAGAAAAAATCTCGTTTGAACAGCAGAAAGACAGAATTTGCAGATCGTTTGCGGTTACGTCTCTTTTCCTGTCTTGTGGTCCGTTCCACTTATTGACCTATCCATTAACCTGGTGTTTACTCGGTCAAATTGTGTCTCTTCTTTTCGCCAGAGGATGGTCTGATTGACTTGTGCGGCTAGAGCTCAACAGAATCCATGTGAATGCGGCTGCAGGACCGCCTCGGTATACACGTACTCTTCTTTTGCTGGAGCTTTCTCACAAACATGGGTTGCGTCGCCCAATACCAAGGTATGTCAATCAACCCGTGTCGTGTAATTTGACGGTTGACCGCCAAGAGAAAAGAAGAACCCACAAGAATGCACCACAAATAGTCACGTTCGTAATATCGAAGAGACTCCCAGCAGACTTACCAAACTAATTGCCGACAAAATGCAAGAAAATGAAGAGACTATAAAGACGCCGGACTTTGACAGTCACGTGACCTCATGTTATTTCGACCCTGGTGTATCTTTTCACTACCACAAAACCATGATGAGGCATGTTGTCACTGGTTCTAGTTAGTCTATACTGCACCGACTATGAAACCTAGTTTATTATACTTTTGCTTTATGAATGCAGACGAATCCTGTGACGATTCGGAGTTCCCTCCATGCTGCAGCGAGCAGAAGAATGTGATAGATTATGTTAACGAGAGTACATACGTACCCGACTTGGAACCGTTACACCGAGAGACGAGAACCGGAGTAACCGTTTCCAGTATCTTTGTACAAATGATGGCGCCTTTCGGCAGTACTACGAAACTACCGTGTCCTGTACGCCAACTTGGAAACAGAACAGTACATTTTTTACTCTATAAAATGTTTACATAAATAAAGCCCCTTCCAGGTTACTGAAATTACGGTAAGACAGCGGAAAACGCTTAGCAGACGACGCTTCGATGCTATGAATATCAAACTATTATTTATATCGCGGGCAGCGACAGGGGCTTGTTCTGCGGCATGAAAGCTGAAACCCTGAGGCATCCTTAGACTGCTAATAGCCTAACCTCAAGGGTTATTCACACGTCAGTAGCTAATGAACGATCCATAATGCTCGCCAATAAACAAGTAACGCAATAAGCAAGTGTGAATGGGTGAACAGTTCCCAAGAGGAGCGCCTGAAACACCTCTTTCAGCTCTCTAGCCCTTCCGGGAGGGGGAAAGCGCCCTTTGGTTTGTATGGCCCCTGAAACACTCGGGGACTCCCCAGCGTGCACTGACAAGTTTCCAGCTGATTAAAGGATTCACTTTTTATGGAGCCAAGTTCAATAAGAAGCCGGAACTTTTAACGGGCGGATGCATAAAGCCAAGTTGTGTAATTGCAGGCCTGCTTATGGTCAACTTTCGAAGCAAACGATCACCCGTTTCAGGGGCCCCGTCGTTATCTAAAATTGACTCTATATTCTTGGAACCCCTAACAAACAACCGCAACATAAAAAAGAGATAAGCAAAGAAGATAATAATCAAGTAAAAGCAAACATGGCAACCTTCAATGAAGTGATTGAGCAAGTCAACCAAGTGAAAATTGGGCGATTCACTTTAACGACGCGACGCCATATTGTGGGATATGAGAACGAAAGGGTTACAGGGTATTATGGAACCTCCAGAGGTTTCCCAAATGCGATGTTTCGTACGACTTGAATCTTCTTTAAGAATATAAACCAACCATTTATCTAGCGAGTTCCATTCGCAGTGCAACTTAAAAAACGTGCACAAATGACCACTAGAAAAAAAATCTAATTTAATTTAGAAGAGATCGATAAAACACTTTCTGTTTTCTTGTTTTGAACCTTATTACAGGATTTTTCGTTTCCGCAATAGCGGATTCGTTGCTAGCGTAAACAAGTGCCTTGCAATCAAGCTAATTGACCTTCCTTTCTCCTCTACAGCACTGAATGTGTCAATATTAAATTTTGCTTAGGACAATGCGGCGTTTGCTACTGCTAAGCACCGTCACCATTTATCATTGCTGTTTCCAGGTTTTTCCACCTGAATACTTCATAATGGCTTACTTTTCTTTTTCTCGCTGTTTTCTTATTGATTGCGGCTTTCTTCCTGGGGAAAAAAGGTTTCGTGGGTCCATCATGTAGGCGATTCGGTGAACCTTTTAACCGTGGGGTCTATGGTGTACAGCAATAACAATCGGTTATCTGTCGATTACCGATATCCGGGTAACTGGACACTGAAGATGAGGAATGCCCAACTGGAAGACCAAGGATGTTATCAATGCCAAGTCAATACGCATCCGCCGATCAGCGTCTACGTCTTACTTCGTATCAAGGGTAAAAACACGACCGTACAATCTATTAAGACTGGCAGTAATCTTGTTTTCCGTTTGATTTGTTACAAAACTGGCGAAATGAAGATTTAAAAACGTCCATCCATCATGTAGGTTGTCACTGTAATTTATGTATTGGGGGAAAGCCTAGAAAATGCAACACTCTTGAGGCTGAATCAAAAACGCACGCCATAAATCAAGCTCCCATAAATCTTCTAATTGACTTAATATATTACTTTATAAACTTTGCCACGGATTCACAAAAGGGCCGGCAATCGAAATCGTGGATCCGCGGAATGAGAGCATCCAAGAAGCGTTATTTAAAAGCGGAGCAGTGATCCAGCTCAAGTGCAGCGTCAGAGCTTTTAGCGGGAATAATTTAGCACTGACATGGAAACACGGCCAACTGGTATTGAATCAAGATACCAGACGCGGTGGCATTCAGTATGAAACTTGCGATATACAAACATGCTACAAACTTGTAAACTTTCCCCAAAAACTTTCTCTAATTAACAGCATACGAACAGAACGCTGGCAAAACGGAGCAATCAGTTGGCTGCTAATTGCTCGTTCAACTACCCACGATTCTGGTACTTACTCTTGTCACGTTAATGACCTGGCTAATGCTACAGTCAATGTTCACGTCATTCAAGGTACGCGTGTACTCAGCCCTATTTTCAGTGATTACCTTTCACATGTTAATGCATTTTCCCACAGGTGAACAGCAGGCTGCTGTCCACGACTACACCAGTGCAGCAACCACTTCCTTGTCGCCATCTTGGTTCTTCGTCATTCTAATAAACCCCCTCTGCACCAAGTTATTTACTTCGTCGTATTGATTCGTTGGTGTCTCCGTTGTATAAACATTCCACATTTCCTCAAAAATGACGTCTCTCCTACGTTTATGATTTACAAGTTTATGTCAACGATTTTCAAAGGAATGTTCGTGGTTAAGAAACATGTGCTTACGTCTATACTAAACTGTACGTGTGTCATGAGTAAAGCATATCCTTGGAAGAAAGACTGCTGCAAAAAAATAAAACAAAATACAGATAAATAAGCAATTATGTTAATATATCCTTCGCTCCTACTGCCATCTAGTGACGAAATCGGCAACTAATCGTTTATCTTTCATTTTTAATAATTTACGAAATTACTGTTTCATGCCTAATTACATTTGAAGGAATTCTCATGAATAATCTGTTAGTAATTCTGGCTAATGAGATTAAAAGATGCCGTACAAAAATTTCCGACTTCGATGCCGGTCAATAACATAACGTATACGATTCCGGGTGCGTTGAGGTAAAACCCACGTGTTCGTGACAGTCGACTTGACTAGCCGGTCGCTGAACCAAAATAGGCCCTTGTTTTGCATTTGCTCCTTGGGAACTTCGGGGTTTAATCAATAAATCGAAAACCGAGCTGTTGTAAGATTTCCGCATTCCGTTGAACATTTAGTTACTGCTTCTTCCTGCAACTGACAACACTTGCCTTTGACGTTTGAAGCTCTGAATTAGGTATCACAAAATGTCCGAAAAGCAGTGCTGGGTTCCACTCGAATCTAACCCTGATGTAAGATTAACTCTTAAGCTGTTTGCGACATGCTTGACTAATTTTCTTTTCTTTTTAGGTGATGAACAAAGTAAGCTGGATCCGAGATAACTGCAAGTAGTTTTTGCGTAATTGTTTCTTAGTTTCTAGAAAATGTGGGAGTTCCCGAGACCTGGCGAGTATGTGACATCTACGGATTGGACCAGGAAATATTGATGATGGTTCCGCAGCCTGCGTTATCAGTCTTGCTGCTTTTCCCGATGAATGATAAAGTATTTCCTTTACTTGCTGATCTTTATTTTTTCTAAGAAACTTATTTTTCTGTAAAAGTTTGCTAAATACTTCAAGAAGCAAGAAGACGAGCTGAAAGCAAAGGAGATCTCTCCGTCAGTCTATTTCATGAAACAAACCATCGGAAATGCCTGCGGGACGGTCGCTCTCATTCACGCTCTTGCCAACAATGTCGAGAAGTATGTCTCCTATTCTCAGTACACAAGTCGTCTTACTTTAGTCAACAAATCTTTCGTTTAGCATCGAGCTCAAGGACGGCTATCTGAAAAAGTTTCTCGAAGCTACCAAAGATCTCAATTCCGATGAGCGTGCGGCTCATTTGGAAACAGATGCTGGTCTGTGCTCGGCTCACGAAGAAAGCGCCCAGGAAGGGCAAACTGAAGTAATTATTTTGTTCTTTTTTTTTAATTTCTGACTCCAGCTCCATTGTGTCTGATTTCTAAGGCTCCCAGCCGTGATGAGAAAGTCGAGCTGCACTTCATAACACTTGTGGCCCGAGACGGAAGTCTTTACGAGCTAGGTACAGTTCGTTTTGTAATGTAACATTCCAGCAATAAAGCATTAGGGCCATTTAAGTATTTATTAAATACAAACTTATTTCTCGAAATCGAAGAACTTCTAACATTTCCATAATTTTCTACTAGATGGCCAGAAGTCAGGACCCATAAACCACGGCTCCACTACACCGGAAACCTTTCTGGAGGTACTGGTTCTACCAACCCCTAACATCTGCTCATTGCTGGGGCTTTTCAACGCCTTCATTAAATTTGCGTTACTGATGAATATAACGTTTGCCAATCTTCCTTTTTGTAAATTAAAAAGGCGGCTTTGTTATCTTTCCATCACTGTTCACTGGGGCGGGTTCTCTTATTTACTCTCTTTCTTGAAGTAGTATTGAGTAAATAAAAAGTTTTCGAAGGGACCTCTCGGTGACTACTGTACTGGGGAAATCTTGAGTCAGCCTGAAAGCTGGCGGTAGTGACCCAAGTTAGCAAATATTACATCAGCTCCTGGTTCAAGATTTCCTTTGAATCTCGTGCAGGACGCAGCTGCGGTTTGTCGTCGCCTGATGGCTGTGGACCCCGAAGAGATGCGCTTTACCGTGATGGCCCTGGCTGCTGCCTGAGATCACGGAACGAGGACCTGGGCTTCGTCCCGCTGAACTTTTCCCTCCGCTTTTGAAAATCCCCGTTCTTCGAGACTGATGAAGTTTTGTGCACCTTTATACTTTTATTGATTCTCGCAATAAAAATGTTGAATTACCTCTCAGCTGTCCAAGTTTTATGCAGTTGTAAATTTTCGACATTGCTGATTTTTTCGCATTGGTAGCGATGGCAATATGATTTAACTGTCAACTCAAATTAGGCGATTGAAATGTCATGTGTCGGTTCAGCAGGAGGCAAAAAAACATTTGAGTTATACGACCTACACGGCAGTTTGAGAGGTGACTGGCCTTGGGGTGAAGGAGACGCGACTTCATCTCACCTCCTAAATGTGAAGTCACACTTTATAGGAAACAAACAACAAAAATCTCACGCAATGCTAATACGAAACGACAGCCTCCCCGAAGTTTTCATAAGCGTCTGCTATTCTCATATATATTTATCATATTTTAATCAGCTTTTTATAAGAATGTATTAATTCATCATTCATAAATGCATAACGCTTGGAGAGATTCGCGATGCTTTCGGCGATAGGGAGAATCGAGTATCACGGGGGAAAGACTAGGCCACGCAGCGTTGCCGTAGCGAGCGCGAGTCGCCGGAAATAGTGGGCGGCTTGAATGACTGCCAAGCGTAAAAGGCAACGCCGCGGGGTTTCTCGTCATATGCAAATGAGACCTCATTGCGCATACCATTCACGTCGCAGTAAAAGCAACACCCGCTAATAAAAAAAAGAGAGAGTAAAAAAGAATTCACCAAAAGGCAAATGCTTAGAAATGTAAATAACCCCGGTTTTAAACCTCATGGCTGAAAATTCATTTAATTCAATAACAGTACTTAAAGCAGCAAAGTCCATTGATTATGTATGTATTTTAGAAATAATCCTAGTGGAGGTGAGTGTTTACCCCAGCTATCTGACATTTGGTTTTTTGGGGAATTATAGATGAGTTCATATTTATAAATAGGGACTGATGTCCTTTAGTTTATTCGCTCTGCTGTTGGGTTAAAAAAAAAAATCAAATTCTGATAACGACGGGACCCACGTGTCCATTAGACAAGCATTTTACCAGGTAGAGAGAGAGAGAGAACTTATCAGCTGAAATGTGAAAAACTTCAAGAAGCAAGACAAGAAAGACAAACTAGCTTTAGGCGTAGATGAAATCACGGTTCAAGTTAGCACTTTTTATATAAGGAAGCAATGGCAGTGAAGCCTCAACTTCTGTTCAAGTCGCGACTCTATAAAGGGAACGTGAAAGATGCTTGAATGATGTCTGGATGACGTTCGTACATAACACGAAAGCCTAAAAGGAATGATAGCCTTGAAGGTTGTACGTTTTTTCTATAGGATGGTAATACTCCCTATAAGCGGAATATGGAAGGGATCCCCAAATTTAACGGTGAATGACGATCGAAAAGCTTCGGATGCTGAAACATCTAAAAATAATGATGCCTGGAAAAGAAATGCTGCATGGTGTGTAAGTCCCGCGTGCAACACACCTGGAGGGCCAGCGGGAGCTTGCCAAGTGAATGGTCAAAACAAAGGACTATGTATCTTTGTAACTTGGCTCAAGGTTAAACTTGTAAATGAAACCTCTATTCACACGTTAACTTATAACCTAGAGAACGCTGTTTCACAATCTCGCGGTGATGCAAACAAGTTCCCTGCGCATGTGTGATATTCTCTAGCGCTTGGGAATCACGTAATAATGAATGGAGCATTTAGAAACTAAGTTCAAGTTGATGGAAGAGACAACTCTTAACCTCGATCCCACTGCAATGATTCAAAGTAACCGTAAGAGTTGTGGTTTTCGATAAAATATGCAAATTTTGAAGAAGGATGAGACTTTCTCTTTGAATTTGAGAATATTTACATAATTCATTAGTCATTTATTTTATTCTTCTTTTTGTGAAGAATCTTAATCGTCGAAGAAAAAGCTGACCTTTTCACCTTGGCATGCCGTCGGCCATCAAATGCAAATCAAGCGCATGCGGAATAATCATCACAAAAACAACGAAGCCTCTTCTTTCGCGTCAAAACTTCCGGTTCCTTATGCAGTCACGCAACAACAACACACAAACACGTTCCACTAAAACTGGGAAAAATCCATTTTTCTTCAAATAAAATAACAGAAAATGTTTCCGGATATCCCTGCGATAACAATTTCGTCCCGGAAATTCCTGGGCTTTTGCTTCTGTATCCACAAGCCGGACTTCGTAATTATCCCGAAACGATTCTTAGCCTATGATTAGCTGAGCAGAATAAAAAAAATTGACAAAAAAATTCAGGATTCTCATTATTTATGACCTCATGAGTTGAAGGAAGCAATATGGCGGATAAACGCCCGAGGCCCAACTTTTTGATTTCCATAATTGATCGGTGTCTGTAGTCGAAGTTGATTTCGCCGTGCGGCCTGTCATTTATGTACTCCATACTTGATTCATTTTCTGATTTTTACATTTTTCTTTCGACCCCCGTGGCTCGGATTTGATTGCTCATATTATATGCACCTGGAAATTTCTGTAATCGGCCGCTTATCATGTAAGAAATATACGAGTCTTATCAGTTTCAAGAAAGTTTATTGTATGATTGTGGCACTTCGTTACAGCACGCATGAAAACGTTATGAAAAAGTATACAGAGTCCCTTAAGGCACAAAATAAATTGGCACATGGTTCACGAGTTATTTGGCGAATATTGTAATATCGAATTAGTCGAGAAAAACCCAACAAAAAACATAGAGAGCCTCTTATCGAAGGTTTTGTTTGAATTTATTAGAGTTAATGATATGGCACTTGTAGGTAAAAAAAAAAAAAAACATTAGGAAAACATAATAGCTTGGACAATGAAACAACATAGAACTGCTCCGAGAGTATCATTAAACCTTGGTCCATGAAAAAAGATTTGTTCGCCAAGAAGTTGTGCGTTGGTTTCATTTGGGTCCTTTGGGTAGATGTCGTTTCATGTGAAGAGCCAAGTGGTCAGATCGAGCGAAACAGCGTTCGCAGACTCGGCAACGGAATGGTTTGGCACCGGTGTGCTTCCGGTAGTGACGAGTCAGCTCGTCGGAACGAGCGAAACGCCACTGACATTCGGGCCAGTGACACCGATACGGTTTCTCGCCTGAAACATGTAACAACAAATTAGATCTAAGTTTAGATAACTTGGCTCTCTGTGCTACTGGAGAAACTATAACTGATGTACTCAGGAGCGTAGCTAGAGGGGGGGGGGGGCCGAAGGGCCGTGACCCCCCACGCCCTTCCGTCTTAAAAAAATTTGCAAGTCTTCGTTAAGGTTAGGTTCGTTAGGTTAGGTTAAATCTAGACTTAAGAGGAAAAATTTGTAACCTGCCCCCCCCCTCACTAAATCCTCATCCTCTGGCAGCCCCCTTCACTGAATCCTGGCTATGCCCTGGATGTACTAGAAATAATGATGAAATAACGAACCTGTGTGTATTCTTTGGTGCGCCTTCAGGTGAGAGCTTTTGGTGTACACTTTGGTACATCCAGGGAAGTCACAGTGATGTATGCGTCGTTTCTCTAATTCGGGGTTGTTGCGTCGGTTGTATTTGACAACTGCGGTTGCTGTGTTGCAGTTCGCCCCGTGGTTTGGTTGTTGTCCTGGTTTCAGGGAAGACGATTTGAATGTGTGAGTGTAACTGCAGTTAGGATAAGGCGGAGGAGGGGTCTTCCTACTGCACTGACCACCGAGAGCAGGAGAGCCGGGGTCGGAACTTGGAGGAGTTGGAGGAGAAAGCCGTTGACGTATTTGTATTGTGTCTTACTGATAAAATTGGTTGGGTGGTACGGAATCGCGGCTGAATGAGTCAACAAATGGACGGAGTTGTCGTTGTTCGGGTGGGTCGGGTGAGGCGACTCGATACCGGTACCGGTGGTTGAGAGAATCTGGGAGATGAAGATGTCCTCACACGGTTCAGTTTTGATCGTATGCTGGGCTTTGGTCAGGGGTACCAGTTCCGCCAAGAGCTCCACATTTTCCGGGTCCATCTTGGCCATCAAGTTATTTGCGATATCCTCCCAGTCTCTGTTTTCGCCAAACAAAGACAGTTTATCACCACTGTCGCCGACTTCGCCGAAAAACTCGTCGATCTGCGACGCTGATTCTCGCCGAGGTTTCACTTCGATCATTTCGCTGTTGTTGTCGCCGTCTCGAGAACCTCCACTTGGACACGGTTCTAGTCTACCAAGATAGGCGTCGAAGTCGCAGCCCTAAAAGAAGAAAATTGGACAAAAACAATTAATATTATACGTGTTATCTGGCGGGCGGGCATGGATAAAACTTGCTTAGTAATTAGGTATGCAGGGTGCGTGGTTGGAATTTCGCTTTGTCCTGTTTAATCAGGAGCCAGGACATTCTTTTGGCCATGTCGCCTTTTGTTTACAGTACCAAATACTTGTGGGACTTGTTGATCAACGGAAGTCGTCGACGGAAAGTTTAAAAAAGACCCAGCAGCAAAAAAGGGAATAAAGTAAACACCAAAAGAAATCGGAGGCCCGAAAATGCGTTGGGAACACAAACATTCAAAAAGGCATGGGAAATTTAAAGTCTAAGGGTCTCGGGTAGAACGCCGTATATTCTACATTCGTTAGGGAGAAAAGGCGAGGGATCACGAGGATTGGAAACGTTAAAAAATCTGCGTTTTTAATGAGATTTTTTTTTGTATGAGAATAAAGCTGCGTGAGTGGATAAGAGATCGTCTTACAGCCCGCGGGAATATAGCCATGCGTGTCACGTTTCACTAGTCATAACAGCCCAGTGTATGCAAGTTATGGGTATGCCGCCATCTTGGAAGTTTGTCCTTCGACCGGCACATTCAAATACGTTCGTGATGTGCAGTCATTAAAGGTCGACGAGTCGTCTAATTTATTCCACATACACACTTAGTTATTTAACAATTTATTCATAATGACACTTACACAACTGAGAATAGAAATTATTACGCCGTTAATGCTGCATACCAAATGAACTCCCCACTGTACCGTACTCTCTCTTCATAAATCCACAGGCTTTCTACATCTATATGTAAACGAATAGGCCTAGTATGCAAATGTGACACAAGGCTGTGATGACAAGTACCGCGAAGTACTAAATAAATCTTTGGGACCATTTTCAAATTGTTTACAAAGTACTATTCAAAAAATGCAGTTGCAAAACATACCTCCTGCATACTGAGATGCATGGCTGCGGTCAGAATGGAGCTATTGCAGGAAGAATTAGCATCTGATGAGTTGGACCAGGCCTCATTGATGGGTGATAAATCAAACTTGGATGTCATGGAGCAGTCTGGAACGATCTGATCTTGTTCATCACCAAACACGTCGTCGTACTTGGTCACCATGTAGAAAAGCGAACTGGGCCGTTGTTGCACGGGTTGGTGGTTCATATCCGCAAACTGAGAATCCATTGGAAAAGTACTAGCACATTTGAAAAGGCAACTTATTTTCTCTGCTTCTTCCCGGGGACTGAAGTAACGCTTGCAAGAGCTGATTGTCAACTGAAACCAAGACCAAGGCACTGAAGGAGCTTTTTCTTCAACTTGACCGCCTCTCACACGAGTCGTCTAACCAATGGCAGTGTCTTTTCTCGTTTTCGACTCTTATTTATCCAACGTCCCGCTTTATCACGAAGCGCATTTATGAATGAAGCCCGAGATAAGATGCAGGCCCTCAAAGCCCCGCTGGCGCCCAACGACCAACATACACTCGCTCAGTCAATTCAGTCTTTCTCTCTCTTTCTCTTTCGCTTTTTTTGCTCCAACTCCACGCGCTGAGACTTACCAAAAAAAGGTCCCATTGATAGCCAACCAAACACATCGACCAATCAAACGACCCATAAACGTCTTCGTAAATTAAACAGAGTTCTTGTCTTTCGAATCTCGCGTACTGGTTTTCTATATGACGAACAACTTTTCAGCTTTGAAAAATCATAAAAGATGTTTCTAAAAAGTTTTTCAGTCTGTATAAGGTTTTTAGAAACTGTATTGTGTGTAGATTCAAATTTAAAATTGTATTTCAAAACCGTTTCGCTTTCACGAGACATACAAGTTAACCCAAGAAAGCCGGGGCAAACATCGGCGGTGGAGGGGGGGCCAAAACACCCGGTGGTGCGGGTATGTGAGCTGGATGATGCATTGGTGGAGGCGGGGGCGGCGGAGGAAGGCCTGGTTTGCGCCCGTCCAACTTGAAACTGAACTGGAGGAAGAACTGTTTGGCATCTTTGTTCCAGTACGTCCAGAATTTCCCTTCCGATTTGTCCACTTCTCGAGATGGGATCTGGAAAACATTAAGGGTTAGATTATCGAAACTGTCTGGCCTTCAAGGAATTGTATAAATACCTTAAAAGCTATGGTCTCGTAAGGTTCGGCAGCAAAGAGAAGATACTGCCAACGACGGTCCGGAGGTTCGATTCTCTGCTCGTATGCAGACATGAAACGATGGCGGGGTACAACACCATCAGCGATTTCTAGAAAAATCCATAAATAATATAATCTGCTTTACCACTTAATATTTTTAAGCCTTACCCAAATAATCGACCTGGAAAAGCATGCTCTGTTGCCCAGTTGCAGGATCCCGCTGTTTGGTGACACGATATCCAGGCCTGCCAATTTTTACGAACTTTCGAATGTCCACCCTCGGTTTGTCCAGTGAAGGCTATTTTGTCAACAATAATAGTTAGTTCCGAAAATGTTACAACAGAATCACAAAAAAATACCTGAACTGGCGCGTCTTTAGCATCTTTTGCTGCTCTTCTCGCTAAATTTGTCTGATGCTTCTTTCCCTGTGTGTGCGCCAGATAGCTTCCTTCGTTATTGTGGAGCGTAAGACACAACTTGCATTCGTAAGTGCCTAGAGTACAGGAAACAAATATACTTTAATTTTGCCAATCACGTGTCACTTCTATTTCTACCCAAATGGTTTTTCATAAAATAAGGGTCCTTGTTTAAATCGATGGTCTCCAAAGCCAGTTGTCGCAGTCGCTCTCTGCGGTCCCGATTGCTCTCCGACCAGGACGCTACTCCTCCGCCACCGGTTTTACCACCAGCGCGATGCTGGAAATCCATGTTGTGATTTTCTTACTCGGTTTGTCAAAGATTTAAACGAAAACGCCGAATACGACCAGAAAACAAAAAACTTCGATTGCAGAACAACGCTGTCAGCTTTCTGCTCAACAAATCTTAAGGCTTCGCCATCTAGTATTCAAAAGGTAAACTAGATTACTGCATACAAATTTAAATTGTGGTTTAACAACTCTTACCATTTTAACCCTAAAAATTAATATTAAGTTCAATAAAATCATAACAAAAATAATTTATATAAAGTTTTACAGTATTCATTTTAATGATTTCATAGCTTGTTCTGCTATCTAACGACAAAATTTTGTACTATTAGTATGCACTGTAAATTTTTCAATTACTTTACAAATAATTGGAGTTTATTTTTAACTTAATATATATATCAAGTAATGAATACATAATTGGTTCATATTATTTGTTGTATTGATAATATTTTATGTAGTAACCAGTCGGATTTGAATAGCAACAGCTGAGCTGCACTGCTCTTCCTCACACATATGCATGGCTCTTGTTGTTTTGTCCTCGGTGCCCTCCCGTTGATTCGGTCATTTTCAACAATTTTTTTTTCTCTTTTTCTTAACATACCTTCCTCTTTACCAGGTATTTGAAAAGACTACATGAACTTGACGAACTGAAACCCCTGTAAGTTATGTTGTAATTATTGTTTGCTTAACAGATACTTCAATAGAAACACTGTGTTTTTTTTTTTGTTTGCAGTTTGTCTCACCAGCTCTGTGCATCGTCCGTGTGTTTTGCCTATTTGCGTCGTAGAATTTGAAGCCCTTCTTTTACGTAGCTTAATTGAATGCTTTTAGGACTCAGTTATTAACATGGATGCCATTGATAGTACCGCACTAGTCACCGTCCAGGCATATAGAAACATTTCAGACGATCCCGTCAAGCGGAGCACTCTTATCCATGTAACTTGTCCTCGATTTGCCTTTTGCTATAAACATCTTAACTGTTTTTTATGTCTCAGGATGAAACGAGTGTCCAGTTCTTGGCCTACGTTCTTGGAGACAAAAATTCGGAAGTAGTAAGACTCGCCCTTGAAACTCTGCAGAGACTGTCCGACACTCCGCGCCACCGGAAAAAGCTTGCTTCGGTTTTCGGGGTCCTAGAATCATTGCAGCTTGTTGCAGACAAGTCAGTTTCTAAATTTTACGTTTTTCAGAATCGATTCTTCAATGCGTTTGATTTTACAGGGCAGACGAATTTGGTGAAGAGCTAGCCACCATGGCTGCCGACATTTTTACAGCTCTCAAATTCAGCAGGAACACAGCGTATGGAAACAATACACAGAAAACCACTTCCAGCAATGAGCGGGAGCCCCCGCGAACGGAGCAGATCGATAGCGACGAAGGCCTGTTTGGTGCACTGGATTCGAGTCCTTCAGGCGGACAGAGTCACCGTTTTCTGAAATATAATGGTAAAGCCAAAATTGTAACTGTGCAAATAGGAGGGCTTGTTTCTAAGGTAACTAGCAGTCGTCATACAAGTTTAAGATTTGTTTTGAAATGTTTCGTTGGGTTATAGGAAGACCGAGAAGTGCTGGAGAGGCAACTGGTGAGGACTCGAGGCGTAATCTCTATCGTCTTTGACATCAGCGGGTCACGAGTAACACTGCGGGTTCGTCCCGACCTTTCGTTAGATACTATTGGTGCCGCAGTTCGAAAAACGCAGACTATGAAGGCTTACTTAGTAACGACTGATGAGTCGGGAGAAGAAGTGCTCAAGCCTATTGGTGACGCAAAACTCGATAACCAAGGTAAACTAGTGATTCGCAGCTTTGAAGTCTGAGAACATTTTTTATTTCAACGAAACAGGCAAAGACGAAGAATCAAACCTTCCTGACTATTTACCCGAAGAAGAGCCCGTCCTGGAGGCTTCGGACAAAGCGGTGGCTCCTCATGGTTTAAAAGAGACAGCGTCTAGTTGGTTAACTTCGGCCGCTTCTTTTCTCCAGCGTTCATTTTATTGGTGAAATGGGGTGTTGCCTGGAATCTGAAAAGCTCGAGGACTAACTGCTGTCTGGAAGTTTCGTCTGGACTACGTCTTCACCCTCGTTATTTTTTCTAACTATATTTTTTAATGAGAGAACTGATGTTTCATTAATAAATCAGAATAAATCACAAAGCTGTCAGATTATCAGAATTGTCAATAGAACTGTGGGCGAAATTCCTGACCTGTTCTTTGTCGAGAAGCCTTTCTCCCGTCTATTACCTCTACTGCATTGAGACTAGTACTTCATTTGGTTTAGTAGGTTTGTTTAGTGTTTGTAATTTATCATTGAAACTTTGAAATACATTTTTGCTGCACTGTTACACTACGCGGTAGTTTTAATGCTGGTTCCAGTAACGTGTACATGGACGTTAATGAAAGACAATTAAAGAACAGTAAATAGCAATTAATGATAATGAAACGATTCTTATATGATTTGAATTATGAATTAATAATCTTAAATTTGTCCCTGTTTCTTATTGCTCGTATATTAACATAAAAATAAAAAACCTACACGAATTAATCTAGAGTTAACTTGAAATACCACGTGTTGTGAAAAGAAATTTAGTTCATAATAATATAATTCATTCATAACACATAAAATAAAACATTCATAATAACAAAAATATTGCTAAATACTTACCCTTTATTTATTTCTCAGCCTTAAGAAATTTTCAAAAATTTGAAGATAAATCGTAACTGAATTTGTAGATTTACTTTAACCATTATGAATATTATATTTTAATAAATGTCGGATATTAGCCATAACGAAAGAAATACATTTAAGTGTTACTGTATTTATATAATAATTTAATCCTTAATATTTTTGTTTGTGTTTTCTCATAAAACATGTCAAAATCCAAATAATGCGTAAATATTTATTTAAACATATTAATTTTCAGAAATATTTTAAACATCTGATAACCCTGGATTTGCTTGGGGTTTTCAATAACTACTGGCAACGTAGCATTTGTTTCCGCCTTTCCCATGAGTGTATTCTGACATGGGTAAGTCGCTCGTACAGCTCCAAATTTTTATCCTCCTTCATCCTTTTTATTTATTCGTAAACTCAGTTAAATCTTCACTATTCAACTTCTTTGAGAAACGAAAATCACACCCACATTAAATTTCGCTTAGAAATTTTTTTGATTTTACCAAAGTTAGGTTTGTTATGGTGTGTGTCCTGTCTTACTTGTTAGCGGCAAGGACAGTTACCTGGTTCTTTGTTAACATTTCATTTAATACTTACAATTTCGATGCATTTCAGGTATTTCTAGGGATCACCAGCACAAGAGGAGGCCCACGGGTGGCAAGAGGAAGCCCATCCGCAAGAAGAGGAAGTTCGAGTTGGGCCGTCCCGCTGCCAACACCAAGGTAAAAGCTAAATCTTTTACTCTAGTGTGTAAAGCACTGTTTAATGTTATTTTCATGATGCTTACTTATCACCATCTTTCGACTGAGAATTTTGATGCATACCCTCAAGTTACTGAGTTCATAATCAGATTCTAAACCATGTGCTAGACTCCGTAAACCATCATTAACAAGTGATCTGTTTTAGCTTGGACCCTCCCGCATCCACACAGTCCGAGTTCGCGGAGGAAACAAGAAATTCCGTGCTCTGCGTCTGGACCAGGGCAACTTCTCGTGGGGCTCTGAATGTGAGAACGCTTTTCATAACATTACCTTACATTGTCTTAATCAAACGTATGTTCAAGGCTGCACCCGCAAGACCCGTATCATCGATGTCGTCTACAATGCCTCCAACAACGAGTTGGTCCGCACCAAGACTCTGGTAAAGAACGCCATTGTTGTCATTGATGCCACCCCGTTTAGACAGTGGTACGAAAGCCACTATGCCATCCCCTTGGGAAGGAAGAAGGGAGCTAAGCTTGTAAGTCTTACCACCCATTTTTCCCAAAATTTGAACAGATGATTAACCCACAAATGTGTGTAGACTGAAGCTGAAGAAGCAGTCCTGAACAAGAAGCGTTCCAAAAAGACTGAGAAGAAATACAAGACCCGCCAACGTGTGGCAAAGGTGGAAACCGCCCTTGACGAACAATTCCTCACTGGCCGTCTCCTCGGTAAGAATTCCAAAGTGGAAATAATCTGAAACGCTCCATTGACTTGAAAATAATTTGCATTCACAGCTGCCATCTCCAGCCGCCCCGGACAGTCCGGTCGTGCTGACGGTTACATCCTCGAAGGCAAGGAGCTTGAGTTCTACCTGAGGAAATTGAAGACCAAGAAGGGCAAATAAATTCTTGTAACATCCAACGTGTCCCGTTTCCGTGTGTTGATACAAAATGTTCAATACATGTTGGTGGGATTTACGAACTTCAACAAGTTTTTGTTTATTTTGGATGAAAAAACTGAAGTTAATAGCACGTGTCATCTTAAGTGTAGGTGTTGAACTAATTTACTACCTAGATTTCGGTTTTCGGAAACTTATTGAATCCCATGGTGTATTACATTGTAACTTTGTACCTGAGAAGTCGAATAGCAGCATTCCTGATAGGAAGAGTTTATTCCGGTTAAGAAAGAAAGTAGAAGTAAATTTATCTATTATGCTCAATTAATGAGTTCGGACTGTTTTAAAAGGGAACAACTGGGCATTGAGTTTACTTTACTGGTATCACGTGGCATGATGGCTTTGCTTTACCATTCATCACGTAGGAACGCTGCATGTATTGAATAAGATGGTTAAAATTAATATTCTCAGAAAGTTCTTCACGCGGTGGGAATTAACGAACTTTTCTTATGCACTCATGAATTTCGGGTCAAACAGATTATTTTCACTTTGTAACATTGAAACCCTAGTTATGTCTACTTGTACATTCTGCCACTAGATGGCGATAGTATTCCCTGCCTGCTTTTGTTCGTTGATATTATTTCGCGACTTTTCTGGTAAATCCTATCCTGCTTATTATAGTTACTCTTCATTTGGAGTAGTTTATAATTATTTATTCTCAGTTGAGGAAAATGTCGGGACAAGACGACGTTTTGCTGGACCTTTACACTCATCCTGATAACGACAGCAGGATCTGGGTGGGCAACTTGGACCTACGAGTTACCGAGTAATATATTCAGCTTGAAACTTGAGTTAAGTTTTCAAATAGTTAACATATTTTTGTGTTTGTTTTTATTGGTTTGAACTACTGCGGTTGTTCGGGAATTGCGGCACCGTGAAAAAACTCGATTTTATCTTCCACAAGACCGGGCCTCAAGCCGGACAGCCCCGCGGATACGTTTTCATAACATTCGAGAAACGGGACGACGCCATCAAGGCGCGGCGTGATTTCGATGGGAAAACTTTATTGGGAAGACGCATGCTTGTGAAACCAGCAAGGAGCGTTAGCAAAGTATTGAGCAGTATCTTTTACAATACGTTCTAATGTACGGAAGCTTTCGTTTTTTTGTAGGAAGATCTCAACCAGCCAAGATCTGTAAGCATTGATATTCCAGCCTTACGTGGTGCCAAAGAAGAAAAAGCCAAAGCAAAGTATTCGACTTTGCCATATCATTTAAGTTCATTATTCATGTTTTGTGCTTTTTCCAGTGTTGACCAGAAAATTAAAGCAATCGAGGCTAAACTCAAGCTGATGCAGAACGACTCGACCACTCCTTCGCTGCCGAGCAATTTTATATCCCCACTCAGCAGAGTGGCAGTCAGGACGGAGACGCAGCCCTACAACAAGCTCGCCCGGAGAAAGAGAAACTGAAACTTCTGTGTGTATTAAATTAAACATTTTGGTTTTTGTACAATGTCGTTTGCTGTGCACTTTTATCTCGTCAGGGTTTTATAAAACTCTTTATCGGTATTGTTTGCAGAATTCGGTTCATTGAGTTGAAAGCGAGTTGGTCGAGCTGCCGCGTGACGTCCCGCTTAAACTGGCTTCGGATGCTGCCCATGTTGTTGTTCAAGTAATCGTTGATCCGTTCTCCTAAGAAGAAAAGTCGTTAGAAAAGAAGCTTGTTACTTGTAGCGATAGATTTACGTAAAAACTGAAATCCGCGGAAGTATTTCCCAATGTCCAGATTGAACCTCCCGAGATCAAAATCGATTGCAATGTCCGTCAGTCGCAGGTACCCGACTTGCTTAACCGCTTTTGTGTGGAAAGCCGAAGTCACTTTGACGACGAGTGTTGCTTGAAATGAGAAGTCAAAAGCTTTCAGTTCAATACAGATATGAATTTTGGCAAGAAGTTTTACAGATGTTGTAATCAAACTGGCCACTGTCCGACACTGGCACGAACATAACGTGCCCGTTGTATTTATATTTGCCCGTCACCGACACTTCAGGAATGGTGAAGACGCTCTTCATCCGAAGTCGAGTGGTATCGATCCTAAATCAAGAAACTATAAACCTCCATAACTAATTTTGTACAATTTACGTATATTCCTCTTAATTAAATAATTTTATTTTACTGCAATTACTGATTGAATAATGAATTAAAGAATATAATCGTAATACACTTCCCACGTAAAAATGGCTCTGAGAAATGGTGTTTCATACCGTACAAAACACTGTAAAAAGGCACTCTTACAGTGCCCTTTCGCAGTTTCTCAGTTCCTTTTCACAGTGCCTTTCACGATTGCCTGGATTGCCCTAACGCATTCAAGGTACTGAACAACGTTTAGATCGCTAGTACAGGGGTCACCAAAAAGGCACCCCAAAAGGCACCGTCATTTTTACGTGGATAGGGTCTTTTACAGGGAAACCTTAATAGACATATACGGCTCGTTTTACACGAACTTTTAAATGAAGGACTACAAAATTGATATTCTAAAAACAAGGGGGGATAAAAGCTGAAAGCTTCTTACTCCATTCTGGTAACATTAAATATGGAAAACCCTTTAAGATTCAACTGCGAAAGGATCGCTTTAACGGTAAATCTGCGCGACGTGCCGTAACTCAAATCCAATTGCTCGATGCTTAACGGCTCCAGACGAGGAACGTTATACGTCGACACATCTGAATAAAATATGAATAACTTAATAATAAGAATAATTTATGATTTATGACGCTTTACCTTCTGTCATGTTTCCTCTGAAGGCAGTCAGTTTCTGGCTGATGCAGAGACTTAGCGCCGTGCTGTTGCTCCACTCGCATTTTCCTGTAATATTTTACATTTTGTGAATGGGAAAAATATCACAGTCTAACTAATCACTCATAAAGAATCATACGAAACAGATGAATGTGTACTAATACTAGCTGAAACAAGAAATGATTGAAAAGTGAAACCTGCGAGAGTGAAGTTCAAATTTGCTGCGAGTAGGAAGACGCACTTGAAAACTATTCTGGCACTGAACATGTTGAAGCATTGACGGTGAGCCGAGAGTGAGAGCCTCTAACCCAACAAAACCACCGTTAAAAAACCTGTTTTCTGCCTGTCCCCGACAACAGGTTATGACCCACATTTCACTTGGCCATTGCAACGTCTTCTTGCCCTTCATTTACATACTCTCGTACATCTCTTCCTATACCTCCCTCTCCCGCGTGGTCTACTTCATAACACCACGCAACATAACATCCAATTTAACCTAGATAGTGAGGCGTTCAGTCTTAGGCACTGAAATAATGTATTGTTCCCAGCAAAACTTCTGTTTTTTGAAGATTAAAAAAAAAAGACGGGGCGACAGAGAGGAAGACGAGCAACATGGGGCGAATATCCGACAAGACCATTGATTAAAAAAAAAAATTGTCAAAAAATTTCATTGAAAACGAAAAAAAAGGGTTTCACGATGAGTGGATGTTTCGTCCGCTTCTTTCAAGCCGAAGCTCCTTGATTGCGTAGTCTAGCTGCGTAATTGCGCACGTGCTTGATGTAGTCAATCATGGCGTGCGACAGCGCTGTGTCGATTAAACTCTGAGGTAGCCAGCCCTGAAAACGAGAAACCAAAACACAAGATGAAGTCTTACTGTACAAAGTAGTTGTATATGGTGTTCAAGAATGCGGAGGGCAAGTGGGTCACGACACAGAAACAAGACGGGAAGCTGGTCAACTCGAAAATATAAAATGCAAATGTTGCGCTTGCCTTCAGATTGGTATCTAAGAGCCATTGGAAAATGCATTTGTTAGGTTCGCCAGGTACGGGACGCATCACCCAGCAGCCGGGCCCATTCTCGCCGCGCACGTGATTCTTCTGAGGCGGCATTCCGGGAAAACAATCGAGACCCCTGTTTCCGTACAATAATCAAATCAGTGCCACCTAGCGACCAAATCTGGAACTAATTTGAAAAACCTGAGCAGACGTAGCAGTTGTCAATTTCTCCCCAGTGACGCAAGTTGACGAAGTCACGTGACGAAACCAGGCCGCCACCCCCTTCTGCAGCAACTTGATAGCTGATGGATGTGTTCTCGGTTATAATCTGAAGAGGCAACGTCCAAGCCAAAACAAGAAGAAAAAATTCGAGTCACGTATGCGCGCAACAACACAAGACTTTCCAGATTTCACATATTAATGAAAAATAAATCTACGGAATAAATATTCAAATAAAAAGACAACCTTGAGCGTTCGGCATTCCAGCAGAGTTGGGTTCCATGTCGGCAGATTCTCGATGTTGTTGTACAGCTCCTCGAGAAGGACTTTGGGGGAGATATCGACAGGACCCTTGAACGAAACCACGTTCTAACATACACACCCATACTGGATTTAAATACTAAGTAAAGTACCGTGATTTTGAATATTTTATGATTGCGGCGAACAAATTTCGAGTGGACTACATCTCCTTCCGGTGTTTGTTTCTCTACTTTCCAGTCATCGGCGTTTAGAGTAGCCCACGATTCGTTGAAAGCCTCAATGGCCTTTTTGCAGTACTCGTCATCCTTTAGAAATCAAAGATGAGCATTTAGAGAAGAAAAACAAATGATATCAGGTAAAAGATCTCGGTCAACAGCAAGATACCGTCCAAACAGCAGTATTTTCTTCAGTGTTTTCGGCAGTTTCGCCATGCGACCCCAATATCAGATTCTTCAGTTTCTCCGAAAATTTCATTTTAGTAATTCTTTGCTGAATATTACGCAAAGAACAACAGACGGTTTAGAACCCAAATTTAAGCTCTAGTCTTTTACTAGCGGTTTCCAAACCGCGGTTTTTGCTCTATAACAAACTCCCTCTCTTTAGACAACCAACTATCGATTTTCCATCGAGAGACACACACCCCGCTGTTAGTTAAACTAATCCCTCTTTGTAAACACGGAAAACCCTCTGTAATAAAACTAATTAGGTTTCCGAACTGGAAGCAATCTGGAATGCAAGAACTGGAAAACTAGATGGTTAGTGTGACTCGGACGAGACTGGAAAAACCAAGCGACCCGACGGCCAAGGCCACCGGTATCCCAACTAAAAGGGAAAGTCTCGCTGAAGGTTTTTAACACTGCTGCGTCGTTGGCTGCTGTCTTCCTCGTACACTACGGCTCATGTCAAACTAAAATGCAGAAAGAAGACTTGCGTGTAACGTATATATTTACTTGAGCAGATAGCGAAGGAAGCCTTGGTAACGTCCTGTTGTTTGCTGTTTCGTCATCCGAGCCTGTTTTTGCAGCACAACGCGATAATTAGCTTAATTAAGCGATTACAGATTAACACGTATTGTATTCAGAAACTGTTATTCATAGTCAAACATTTAATGATACTGTAA
The DNA here is from genome assembly GCA_002872375.1 of Eulimnadia texana. Lineage (NCBI taxonomy): Eukaryota > Metazoa > Arthropoda > Branchiopoda > Diplostraca > Limnadiidae > Eulimnadia > Eulimnadia texana. The sequence continues at coordinate 19,969,711 of NKDA01000001.1, forward strand.
CTAACAATGCAGATGTAAAATTTAGTTACTACAGTACTGTAAAAAAGTAAAAAATTTGAGTAGATTAAATTTACGTTGAGCCTACCTTCTGGAGTCTCTATCGGAGAATAGAAATCCGCTTGATTCAGGTCTGCGATGCTTCGAGCCGAGCTGTGCGTTCCCGAGAGCAGCGGCTCGAAATCTCCTTCGCCCGGTAATGCTGCAGAGTATGGTGTTTTTATCACGAAGCAAAAGGATAGTGAGAAAACTGTTACCTCTAAGAAACTCTCGAGCCTGAACTTCCTGGGGGAAGACTCGGAAGTCGAGGAACCAGGCTTCTCCCCACGAGATGATGAACGAGCTCAGAATCAAGAGTACGTCAATGGTGTAGTTCGTCGTAGAAGGCCACTATGGCAAAAACAGTTTCAGTAACAGTAGATACAAATTGTAATTGTTAATATACCGTGTACAGAAACACTTTCGTCATCAAGAATGCCGAACTTCCCGAAGTTGTCAACTGCATGATGTGTAAAACAATGACGCAAAATAAATCGAATGAGATAATTCATTAATTGAAATGTAATGGAACAGCTTACTTACCGCAACAACCCACCAGTGGTTTATCGCAAGTATAGCGTAGAAGAGAATTAGAAAGATGAAGCGGGCAGCTGACGCTATCTGTTCGATAATAAGGATTACACAGAAATATTTAAAACGAAATTTGAATAAATCATACCACAACATCAAATAAGGAAGTCTGGATTGTATATTTGGCCACCTGCTTCACAACTTCGTCCCACAGATTTTGCCCCGTTATCTAAAAATCCATCAAATTTCCTATCGTTAGGCGTTACTCTAAGTCATAGATGTAAAGAAAAAGTTTACCACAAAGCAGATGATCCACATCAATACTGTAAACAGGAGATCGAACGTCACAAAGAGACAGAAGAACCTCCGTACTGGTGATATGTGGCCATCGGCAGATATGCCAGTCACCAGCGAGTCGTGAAAATAATCCGCTCGGTTGTGGGGAAAAGCAGATCCTCCTGGATACCGGTAAATACTCTGACTGTTGGGCTGGTTTCCACTGTACATAATGTTTGAATGATCTGGATGCGAACTGTTGTTCAGTAAAGCTTCCGCGACTTCTCGAGCTCGCAAACTTCGTGCCTGTTCTGGGTCTCTTCTCATAACTTATGTTTAAAAGCTTTTGCAACTGCTTTTCGCAGTTTTGTTAAAGATACTACTGTCTATGTCTATTGTTTTATTGTGCTTTAACGATGACTGAGGTGAAAGTCAACAATAACTTTTTTAAGTTCCGGATCCGGAATTGGTAAACAAACCGTTTTCGTCCAATGATGATTACTCAGAACTAAATGAGTACAAAATTATATAGATTTATAATACTACCAGGTAAGTAGTTAGAAAGTTTTTAAATAAATAAGATTTTGTTATGGAAATAAAGAGAAATATAGTGAAACGTTTTTTTTTAAATATTTGCTATTTTCGAAGAGTGTTGACCAGAAATAAATAAGCCATTGCACGTGACGAAGACGTGATGATATGTCCCAATATATATAACCTAGAAATATTTTAATAATAATTTTCAGAAACTGTGAAATTAATATTAATTCATTAGAGCAAATAACTTATGTCTATAAATAGTTCATTTTCTTCTTGCTAGGTGGCGTAAGTTGAATTTTTATTTGTCTACGATTTGAAATTTGAAGAAAGAGGGCAATGCCCGGTTGTTTCAATCCAGAGCTACGTTCAAACTAAATTCTACTATTTCTCTGGTAACAATGATAATATAATTTAACTTGAATTAATAAATGTAGTTTTAAATTGTTAAAGCTATTGTATTGATTGTAGAACTAACAAGTTCTGCTTCAGTTGAGTGTTATGGCGAAGTTGGAAAGAGTGGTCGAAGCAGGCGAGTGAAAGTGAAGCCGGAAAAATTTTGCAGATAGTGGTTCAAACTACGAACACTCAACGAAAAAACGGGTACTACTACCTTAAATCATCGAGTTATATATCTCCATTTCTGTTTTCCAGATTCTAAACTGTCGTTCAGGTGGATATACCTACTACTACCTGAAATGATTTCATAGCAGGTAGTGTTGTGTATGTTTTGTTTAGTTGATTAGTAAGAAAATTGCTGATCTTAAATTCATTCCTGAAGTTGATGTTTTGCACGAAGTGTAAAGCATGACAAAGGGTCTTTCCCAGGAACACCCAGCTCCTTTCTAAGATTCCATGAGACATCCAAGGGACCCCCTCCTGTGTTTATAAGGATTCACGTAATGCGTGAAACCATATCAGAGCTATAAAACTGCGGGAGTCAAGAAATGCTAGACAAGTTTCAGGGCCAAGTGCGATTTTCACCAAGGGAGCAGGATTTTACCTTTCGGGATGCCATATGCAATGTTTTACTCTTAGTTCAAAATTCTGAAGCATGTAGATTTGTCACCGTGATTCTTGACCTTCACTTTTGGGTATTAACGATGAATCGGCTGGTTTTGTGAAGGAGTCCTTATGAAGAAAACTTTAGCTGCGGAGATCTTTACCCAATTCCCTTTATTCTGCACAACCGAAATAATAAATTCTTCTGAATTCCTTCAACAAGAAGTTCTTGGTTGCTGTGGTATCGGTACTTGTTCCGACGAAATCACTTTAACTTCCTAGTAGATCTTAGTCAACATATTTACTTGATGGAAAGTCATTTCGTCGTCGATCATATTTTTTTCGTACTCATTGCCGTAATGATCAGGCCGATTACCCTTTCTTCTTACATAAATAATCGTAGTTAATCGTCCTTTGTCAATTCGGTGCTAGAAGAGATTCAGCCGAATTCACAACAACACAAACTAATTTATCCACCAGCATTTCGTAGCAAACCTCAGCGCGATTTTATAGTGAGCGCCTCGTAAAGGCTAGTCCTCCACACCACTCCTGTCGTCGGAGCCGGATCATGATCCTGACATTACAGGTAATTCGTTCCTTGAGGTTTGATTCGTTTGAGAGAATACGGTTGTCACTGGAAATGCTAGAAAATGCGGTGTGCTTTTCTCCACAATGCCTTCAGACTGTTAGCAACAGGACAGCTTAGGAAGAGACGACAAGATCTGAGAAGACAAATCACCGAAACCTGTAACCAAATTGAGGAAATTCTGAATTCAGAGAAACCGTCCCGAAGAGATTATATGTATTTGAAATCAAGCTGCTCGAGGCAACCAAAGATTCACCAAAGGTCAACGACGTTATCTTACAAGAATAGAATGACGAATTAAATAGCAACAAAAGAAACCGAACTACAAGCGAAAAATGGAGAATGGCTTAGGATCTGCTGAAAACTACTTCGCTTGCATGCAAGACGACGATTACGTAGCCAGTAGCCGCAGTTCCCTGTGCCCAAGGACGCTGCTTCAGTTCAAGTAAATGTTATTCCTTGTCAATAAATTTAGATTTGCGTTCCTGTTCCAGCGAAGAACAGCGCTACTCCTTCAAACCGTGACCACAATTTTCGAGACTCAGCAAGGGACCACGAAGTGCGATGCATCGGTGAGGAAATTGCAGTCTAGACCTTCATCGGAATCGCACGGCACGTTATGGGACTTCGGGGCAGCTCCTTCACGACATCAACGTAGACCCACGAGATCGGAAGCCTCCGCGCCTTTTTAACCGATCGCAAGTAGAATCCGATTTCAGGGACGAAGCTCCGTACAACCGGATTGATCAGTACTATAGGACGATACCCACATGACTTCGGAGTGGCAGATCTTAGCCATCGCCCCGTAGTGGCTGGCAGATCTTGAACTATTCAGTGGCACAGCAGTACACTGGTTCGTTTGGATGGACTTGTTTAAATCACTTTTTCATGAAACCCCATCAATCATGTGGGGAGACACTTGCGCTTCTACGAGGGAGCCTGCCGAAGGGACTGTCTGGACGTAATGTACAGCCTGGGCGGGGGCGAAAGAGCGTACAAGGACGCCTTGATACGCCTTTAAGTTAAACTTCTGGAAGAGATGTAATGCGTGCGACCCATCTTCAATCTGTCGATAAACTGAATCCCGTAAGAGGAAACTCTTCAGCATTTCAGAGGTTCGCCGAACGCGTCCGAGTTGATCACTTTGATCTAAATCGAATCGACGAGAAAACTAACACCGGGATAATTGAGCATATTACTGCTAACTTCACGTCCAAGACCGCTTTGCTTAGAACGACGGGACGGTAAAATTACCGCAAACCGATCGACCTTCTCCGTTACGATATGCAACCAAGTGTCAGCTTACAAAAATGCGTTAGATCTGGCTTTTGAACAACAGAACAAAGCCCTACTCAGAAACCCTATCAGAACGCAGAAGATCAGAGCGTACCACACCACGAGCAAAACGCCCAGCATGGAGCAGGCCAGCTCTAAGTTTAAGATAGATATGGTGCCTGAGGTGCCAATCGCCTCTCAGACTGCAAAGAGTTTAATACGCCTACTTTCGATGAACGCATGAATTTCGCCAAGTCAAACAAACTGTGTTGTCTTGTTTGAATGGACGGAAACTAGCTAAGAAAGGCAGAAACGGAAAAGGTGCGATGTCACTGGACGGAGGCGGAGGCATATTCTTATCCACAATGACCCGCAGGTCTTGGCGATAGTTTTGACCGCCACCTCTTCAACATCGACCACCACAGTTGCCTTCGGAATCATCCAGGCATGAGTCCGGAGGCCAGATGCGAATGTCATCTCGACGGAGGAAGTGACCAGTATTAGTCCCGGAAGGTCTACTGAAACAGTTTAGGATTAAGCGAGTACGGCATCCCTTCCATATCATTCATGTGACAGGTGAACATCAAGCGAGGTTCGTTCGTGTGCCGTCACTCTCCTCCTCGAAACCGTGGATGGATCCACAATCCGCAAAATCAAGGTAAGTTCGATACCCAAGGTCTTGCGGCACGTTAGCTACGGTATCGTGGTCTCAGTTGAAAGAATCATGGAGCCACTTAAAAGGATTGCCCCTCAGCGCCAGCGACAGAAGGATCGACGTTCTACTGGAACTCGTCAATGCTGGGATTATGGTGCCTTTGTATGTACGCAGTGGAGGAGAGGTGAAACCCATAGCAATTGAGATCACCTCCGATGGATCGTGCGTGAAGTTCCAACGAAAGGCATCGGACCATCAGTGAAAGCTTTTTTAATTCCCTTACCAGCATCACGCGCAAGAGCAATTTTGACCGCGACCTGACACAACTCTTTAATTTTATGAAAGAGAGTCATTTGGAACCGAAGGGACGGAGAAGAAGAAACTTGCTCCGGAAGATGAACTCTTCTTCGAACTGGTTGGGAAGGGTATCAAGATGTTAGGCGTAGGCTACGACGTACCGCTTCCCTGGCGTCCTAGCGAACCTGCACTCCAGACAACCGTCAACTCACTGAAAACCGATTTTAAAAGAGATTCACGAAAAATCCTTACTCCCTAGCTGACTACATCCAAACTTGACGAAGGATGCACGCACGAGGTAATCAAATTCGAGGATGACCCAGCCACCACTCTCTATTACCTGCCGCATCATGATGTCTATAAAAGGTTGGTGAAAGAGAAGAAGCTGCGCATGGTTTTCGATTCGGCTGCGGTATTCAAGAGTACGTCGCTAAAGGGAACACTGCTTACGGGCGCAGCTTTGCAGAATGCAGTGGCGTGGCGTGGGAATGGCCAAGTGGGGCATCGTGCCCAGGGCCCACGGTCTTGGGGGGGGGGGCCAGCCAAGGCCCACGGACTTGGGGGTCCCAGCCAAGGTCCACGGTCTTGAGGGGCCCAGCCAAGGCCCACGGTCTTGAAGTGGGCCCCAGCCAGAAACCATGGTCACAGATGGACCAAAGACACGGACTTTGATGAGTACTAGGGTGGGCGAGGTCCTAGTAAACCAACCTAGGCCTTCGGAAAGGGATTTTTTCTATTTCAGTTTAAACCACTTTCAACCCAGTAATTCCTTAAAAATCCCTAGGGACTTGACATTGAGCACAAGAAATTAGTCATGCATTGTTTTCCACGTATTACATGGTCTGTCTATTTATTTTCGTATTGTATTTCCTTTGCTTTCTAATGGCGTATTCCTCGAAAATCATCACAATTTGTGCATTCTAAATCTTTTTTTTTTGGTTGACTAGCACAATTCCAAGAACATTGTTTAAGTTTCTTTCACAGTCGACTGAAAGTTCTAGAAAGCTTTGTAGGATTATCAAACAGAGTCGTAATAGACGACAAAGTCAGTGACTACTTGCATTTCAAGTCAAGCTTTCGACTCGTGCACATGCACAAATTTTCATCATGGCTGGCAAGCATTTAAGCGGCTGTCAGAAGAGGAAGTTAAAGGAGCTTAGGGTGCAAGAAGCCAAAAAGTGTGCTGGTGCCATGGACAGGTTCGTCAAACGTCCTCGATTGGATTCGGAGAGCGCAAGTTCTGTTTCGTCGACAACAGCGTCCGGCTCCAGTACTCCTGAGGTAACCTCTATTTGCTCCAACTCGATTTTGGGAGGTGAAGTAAGTAATTTAGATTCGTTGAGCTTAGAATCACAAGGAGTTGTCAGTTCGGATGTTGAAACTTCCGTAATGACAACTACGGTATCGATCGGAATTTCAGAGGCCCCTGAAAATTCTAGTGTTACCCAAAATGTTCCACTAGACTTTGACAGGGCTGATCCGGCTAAATGGCACAGAATTCTGAACGATGCCGTTAGGAGTTATCTTGTTGAGGTAGGGCCAATCGTCGACTTAGATCAGGATTTTTCTGCTAGCTGCAACGATAAGCGTAACATTTCCAAAACGTGGTTTTTTTCTAAAAATTTGAACGGGGAAGAAGAAAAGACACGCTGGTTGATTTATAGTAAGACTCTCGGCTCGTTATTTTGTTTCGCGTGCCTCTTATTTTCATCGTCCAGTTCCAAGTTGGCGCTTGCGAATAGGGAGAAGGGCTTCACGCGTTTCCGTGACTTTCGCGCAAAAGTCGATGAACATGTTCTGTCGAGAGAACACGTTCTCTCCATCTTGTGCTGGGACGAATTTGCAGGGAGGCTAAAAAATTTCTCCACAACTGACGAGGATTTTCAAAGTCGCTGCCGAGAACGCAGAGACTTTTGGCGGAAAATTCTTCGGAGGCTGTTGGATATTGTTCTGTTTCTTGGTGAGCGAACACAAGCATTCCGAGGTCACGTAGAGAAACTGGGGGATAGTCGAAACGGTAACTTTCTTGGGCTGGACGAACTAATCGCGAAGCATGACTCTTGTTTACAGAGTCATCTTGAAGATGTAAACAAAGGGGTCACGAAGGTGAACTATTTGTCAAACTGTACGCAGAACGAGTTCATAGGAGCAATTGCGACAGGAGTACGTAAAAACTTGATTTCGAAGGTGTGGAAGGCCAAATGTTTTTCTATTATGTTTGATTGTACACCTGACATTTCACGCACGGAACAAATGTCACAAGTTGTTAGGTATGTCGAGGTATCTCAGGACGGTGCCAGAATTCGGGAGGTTTTCTTAGGTTTTATAGATATCCATTCTAAGACAGGTGAGGATCTATGCGCAGTTGTTTTAGAGAAACTTGGGCATGATGGGTTAGATATTTCTTTCTGTAGGGGTCAAAGTTACGATAACGGTGCTAATATGGCAGGGATTTCCAAAGGTGTCCAGAACAGGATTTTTCAGGTTAACAGATTTGCTAGTTCCGTTCCATGCGCAGCACATTCGTTGCACCTAGTAGCAGAGGCAGCCGCGAACGTCGTTCCTCAAGCCATGCTCTTTTTTGGAACTGTCCAAAGGCTTTATACCTTCTTTTCGGCCTCTACCTAACGGTGGGAAGTTCTCGAGAAAAGAGTTTCTGCTTCACTGAAGGCCCAGAGTACCACTCGTTGGTCGGCCAGAATAGAGGCCATAAAGCCTTTGCGTGATCAGCACGAAGGAGTCTTGCAAGCTCTAGAGGACATCGTTGATTCCGACAAATTTATAGCGGCTGCAAGATCCGAAGCTAAGAGTTTGTCTAACAATATTACTGAATTTTCTTTCATCTTCCTTCTTGAACAATGGTATGAAATACTCATGAAAGTTAATACTGTCAACAATACCTTGCAGTACACTGACGTGGATCTTGCAACGGCTTGCGATCTTTTAGAATCTCTTTCCACGTCCATTAGGATCTTTCGCGAGGAAGGTTTCAGCGGTTGCTATAAATTAGCTTGCGAGAAGGCTGACGTTCTAGGGGTACCACAGGGTTTTCCACAGTTGCGTTCTCGACGGAAGAAAGTGATGCCAGGGGAGAAAGCTAGGGACGAACGATTAGAGGACCCAGCAAGGAGATTCCAAGTTGAGGTTTTTAATCCAGTAGTTGACACGTTAATCTCCCAGCTTGACGATCGCAAAGCAAAGTACGCGATGGCTCAGAAATTTGGCTTTTTGACCGGCAAATTTCGTGACTCGGCAACTCAACAGGTATTGCAGGAAAAGGCCAAGGCTCTATCAGATGAATATCCTGACGATTTAAGTGCGTCTTATTTTCCTGCCGAGTTAGGTTTATTTGCAATTCTGGCGAAGCGGACGTTCGGGAATGATTTGCCGAAAAAAAAGCCACTCGATTTACTGAGTATGATTCATTCCAGGTCCATAGTTCCGAGTTTTCCGAACGTAGATATAGCTCTCAGGTTGTTTTGCACGCTTCCTGTGACCGTTGCCGAAAACGAACGTAGCTTCAGCAAGCTGAAGTTAATTAAGAACTATTTGAGATCCACCATGACTCAGGAACGTCTTAGCGACTTGGAAGTTATATCTATTGAAAACGATGAAGCTAGAGGGATTGACTGAGATGAATTAATTGACACCTGGGCTTCGCTCAAGTTTCGGAGAGTTCGTGTTTAACAAGGTATCGCCCTCCTCCTGGCACCAGTACTTCTAGTAGGTAGACTGAACCCTGGCCTAACTGACTTCTAAAACAACGGCTCTTCTCAGGGCCAGTGAGCTACCAAAACAGAATACAACGGCTCTTTTCAGAGCCACCCACAATTAGAAATGAGAAACGGTAACATATTAGAAAGAGCATCTTAATTTGTGATATGTTAAAAAAAGGGGGGGCACGGTAGAAGTTTTGCCCAGGGCCCAAAAGTCCCTAGCCACGCCACCGGCAGAATGAGCTGGCCTTCGTAGTCGTCAGCTTCAAAGAGGGCGGAGTCGCGATCACGGGAAATAATGAAGCCACGTTCGGCGGAATCAGACTTGAAGAGGAAGACGCCAGCTACAATCGTTTCTTAGGGCTAACACCCGGATCATTCTAAGGTCAGGACTCTCCGGAGATCCGGATCGCGTAATTTTTGAACATCGTTGCTCACCATTCCTAGCGTTCTACGCCACGAGGTGAACTGCACTAGATCACTGAGAACCAAATTCGGAAACTGTTTTGGCCATCTGGAATTCAATGCGTTGATACTGCCCATCTCAACGGTTCGAGGAATAAGAAAGAAGTGAAAAGGAAAGCTCGCGGACTCCGACACTGGAAAAGGAAAATTTTCTATTAAAGAATTGGATGTCAAATTCTCCTAGTTGTTGCCGCTGTATCCGATGACGAAGCAACGAAGGCACAGCGAATCCACCGGCTAGTTAGGGCCAATAATTCAATTCTAATTTGCTTCCTTTCACGGCCGTTTCTTGACTCAAATGGCGTCCTCCGAACACTCATCACCATAAGAGGAAGGCCAAAATTAGATTTACGGATATTGGGATCAACTTTATTGTGAGGAGACAGAGCTTCGACAGGAGGTAACTAATTGGCTCAACACGCTGACCTGAAGAAGTTTTGTGAGTGACAGACAATGATTAGAAATTTCAACCTCCTAACGCCCTATACTTTGAACAGCGCACGAGTCTGGTTAAGTCAACTAAACGTGCACTCTATCGAGTTCCAGACGTAGAAAAGACTGGCCACGGACGAACTGCTAAGCATCGCTTGCGCACTCTGCTATGAGAAATAAGTAGTTTCCCATACCGCCGGCACCTTACATACTTAAACTCAGATACGAATGAACTTCAGGCCTCTTACTCTTACTCTTATTGGAAACCGTTCCTGTGTGCACGGTCAGGCAATTTCTCATTGTATCTTCCCAGAGAACAATATCGATATGCGCTGAAACTGGCGCAAATGTCCTGGGACATCTGGCTGAAGCATTATTTGCCGACCTTAACAGCCCGAAAGACGTGGCCTTTGCTTCTGGAAGAACGTAGCACAACCATTTCGTGAGCACAAGACAAATTCGTTATATATGCACGCTGTCAGCACTCTTTACACCTGGGACACCCAAATTTCAGTTTCCGCTTAACTAAATTCGGATCTGCTGAAGCAGGAGAACAAAACATAGTAGCCATGCAAATTATAATAAGCTCTCTTGGTTACCTTACTCGAACCGGCCAAGCCATCAGGGGCCATGGACCTGAATCTTCAAATTTTAACGTTCTTCTGGATGAAGGAAAAGGGACGTCCCCCTACCCTTAAAGGAGTGGTTGCAAAAAAAGGGATAAATGGACAAGTTGGCGCATCCAGAATGAAATCCTGAAAATTATGGCGCAACAGTTTGCACCGATTGCTACTGGAAGATTTTCGCAAGCAGCCGTTATTCTCCAGCAATCGCAGATGGAGCGGAAAGAAGCAGCTGTCGTTCTGTGTACAGTACGTTAACGACGAGCAAGTCAAGGAATGGCCTCTATAAGTCACAAGATACAACGGCGCTTTTTTGCTGCCTCGAGGACGTCTTTCTAAGGCTCGATTTCCATTCTGACGAGCTTCGTCAGCAAGTTCTTGTACGCGCCAAGCATGATGAGTCGCTCTATGTTACTCCGCACTAATCACTCCTTTGGCCTTGCAGTGCAAGAACCGCCTGAGACTGCGACTTAATATGTAATGTTTTAGTCCAGGTACGAGAAATAAGCACAGCAATTCATGACTCTGCAAAACGACGAGAATTGTATCAAGAATCGGACGATCTAGTTGATTCAGGCGGAGAAGATGAATGCTTCGTGCAAATTGCGAAACCTTTGCAGCTACTTGCGCTATGTTCAACCCGCTGGACGGCAGAGGTAAAACTCTTGGACGTTTCCTCGAGAAATGCAAACGGGTTCAAGGTTACCCTGGATAAAATAATTGCCGACAAGAGCATTAGATCTGATACTAAAATAAAGCGGAAAAGATACCAGTCGAAGATTAGCAAGTTTTAATTTTGTTTCGCCTTGGTTGTAAAGCCAAATACTTCTCGAGTCTTGTGAAATATTTGCTGCTAGTTTACAAAAACCATAGACTACTGCAGCCGTTTGAAACGAGCAGCAGAGCTTTTAAGGACGTTTCCTCAGAAACTGCGCGACGAGTTTCATCTCATCTGGGCGAAAGTCAACCTGAAAACTGAGTTCACTTGAAGGACCCCAAGACGAACAGGAATATCGTAACACCAGCGCGATATGCTTGCGGTAATCAAGGAAAACTCGCCATTCAAGTTCTGAATCTGCTTGAAGCGAACGCCGACTGCGAAAGAGTCTTCGTGGATGAATGAAGTAAGCAGCAAACGCAATCATATACAATAAATAACGCTGACCGCGACCTTAAAGTATACGTTCTCAGATTAAAGCTGGATGGTGTTGATTACATGTGTCGCATAATTGCTAAGAAACACTTGGCCGTGTAAAACAATAACAAGCATTACCAAGAGGCTCCCTGCTTTTCTTCAATGCTTCATTTAAAAGCGAGCAGTATTTGGTACCAAAATTGATATTAAAATTAGCAGCACAGTTTTTTCCGAGTTATTTGCCGACTTGGACGATCTAGTTCTGGACGCAGGTGCGGACATGGCAGACGAAGAGGATTTCCCACTGGCACACCGGACTTTACCACAGCAACAGCACAACACTACGGACAACAGACCGGACCTTCAGGATTTGCTCCATGCCCCGGTGTATTATTCGATGTCCTCCGAGCGACGCGGAATTCCGATGCTGGAGCGGTGGGAGAGCAACATTCCAGCTAGTCTCGCTTCCCTCCCGAGGAACTCGGACTCGGAATACGTTTCCAAGCTGGCAATCACGGTAGCACCGAAGCTGATCGCGAAGTACCGGAAGGGATCTAGCCACTGCACTTAACTCACGCTGTTCACCGAGCAGGAAGTTATACCAGTTTTCTTCACCCCAGGTACTTATCAATCTCCTCTTACAGTTGATTATCCGGAGGAATTCTCCAGTCGCTGGGACAGAAAACTCTTTCTGCTGTCCCATGAATTCACGAGCGATTGCTTAAGCACCAAGCTGAATATTGTGGACCGCGTTTACGAGGACCTTCTTCGTTACGTTTCGGAAACCGGCGCACAGATGGTGAAGTAGCAGCAGCCCTGAGACTTCGCACTGCCAATGGACTGAACAGCCGCGCATCGCTCCACAGGAACTGAAGGAACAGATGAAAGTCTTCAGCGTCCCTAACCCCGCAATGCGCCGCTTCAACATCCAGGTACACGAAGATCTTCCCCGTTACAGATCTACCAACAAATGACATTCCTCAATCAATTCTAGCGTGGACGTAAGCAGGATCACCGGGCGAACAACCAACTAACTCGGGAAACAATCAACGCAGGAACAGCCGTGAACGAAGCCGTACTGACAGACACCGCAACCCTTCGAACAACCGATCCCGCATCTTACCCAAGCAACGGAACAACTGCAACAACTACAACCAAAACCGTGACTCCAGACACCGAAGTCCGTCTGACATCCGCTCCTATAGCAATTCTAACCAACGCAACAACTGTAATTACAACAGCAAATACAGCCACAACTACAGATGCCAAAGTCTTTTGATAACCGTTCCCGAAGTAATAGAGCTTAGCAGTCCAGCCCTAAAAGTCACTTTAGTCCCACCTTAAGTGACCGTTATTCCCTAAAGCAGGAGAGCCAAGTTGCATCGTGCTCAGTGGAGGGAACAAAATTTTTTGGTACTAGCGCCTTTCTAGTTAAACAGCATTAGCCTAGCTGAACTGAAGTAAACAAAGAAAATAAATTTCTTTTGAAGCCAAATATGCCAAAATTTTATTGCGCTTTGGTACCAGCACGTCCGATCCCCAGAAATAAAAAAACATATCGAAGACGACGGAATTTTTTTTCGTGCCAATCTCTAATCCTCGTAGAGAAAAGGATAAGGAATCTTCTAAACGTAGAAATTGCTTTAAATGAAGTCTTAAATGGCAGGTCTGAGCGTTAACTTAGTCTGAAGAAAACAATAAGTTATACACTCGTGTGTTCCCTGGTGAGGTAAACTAAATTCGCTCAAAATATTACCGCCTGTTACGTTGTTCATTGTTTACAAAGCACTTTGTTGGTGGCAAAGGACCAACAAAGGAACACCCTGATCCTCTACCTGCAAGTCGTAACAGAAGTTGCCATGAAGCTCGTCCACTCGCTGAAATTAGTGGCAATTTTGTTTCTCTAGGGCTTAATATCATAACGGAAAAATAGGAATTACTGCAAATGTTCTAATGTACAATGAATCAATAGCTGTCAGAGGAGATTCGAGACCGCGAAAATGATGAAGAATATGAAGCCAGCACGGATTGATTGATGCCAAATGTAACGTTGGCAAGTAAGTGCACATTAGTAGTTTTCTGTTTATAACTCCTGATTAAACTTCAGTGTTCCTTTCAGACAACAGCTGTCGGAAGAGCGAACCCTCTTGGCGACAGGAAAACTAGTCCCTTAGTCAAAAGCTAGCTTTGGTGAACTTGATACACGCTAAAATACTCAAGGACTACCAAAGCTTGCAGGAGCTCCATTTAGCAGCTAAACAGAGATCCAGCACAACTGTTCAGATGAAGCCGAACGGGCGATTCTAAAAGGTGACCGCGACCCGGCAACCCAGAGTTGACTAAACGGCGACCCATACGTGGTGACCGGCGACCCAGCCAAATTTTGTTTTATTGATTTAAGTTGATTTCAGTGGAAAAATAAATGGCGACCCGGTGTATTCCACCTAATTTCGTGAATTTAAGTTGATTTTAGTGGAAAAATAAACGGCGACCCTGGATATTTCACCTGGTTTTGTGAATTTGAGTTGACTTCAGTGGAAAAATAAACGAAAAATAAAGGTCAGGAATTCTCAAATCCTGATTACCCCGTTGCATTTGTCGTGCACGAGCGCAAATACGAAGAATACATGGCACTCAGAAAACTGAAGCAGTTGATCCCTCAGCTGGACTCCCCCGGCCTCGTGTTTCTGTCGGATAATGAAAAAGCCATAGTAAATTCGTTAAAGGACAGTTTTCCGTCATCAACTCATTTTCTCTGCTGGAACCACGTCCTCGTGGACATAGTTATGGGTGAAAAAGCGCGGAGGCAGGCTCCTAGATGTCACTTACTATAAAGACCAAGTTCATTCTTTATTGGAGAGCCCAAGTGAGGAGGAACATTTGAAAAAATGGGAAGCAATGGTACAATAAAATCAACTACCAGTATATGCGACATGAAACATCTATCTCTTATTTCAGAAAGTCGAACAGAACAATAGCAACAGCCACCCTTCCTCGAATGCTTCGAGTCGTTCCATACCCCGAAAATATCCTCGATGGGTGCTTGGGAGCTCAACAAGTTGGGAATCGGTGAGTAAAAAGTCCGTTTTCCCTGTAGCAATTTTGATGGAATATATTTAACAGGGAACCCACGAATTACCACCAACATATCCGAAAGTTTTCACTTCCTCTTCAAGACAACACTGCAGCGGGAGGAATTACCTGTTGACGGTCTGTTGGTTATTTTGCGAGACCTCCAAAACTTCTTCAACAAAGAAGTCCTTCCCGGCCGCTGTGGCATCAGATACGTTTCATTTAATGGCTGTAGAAATTAATGCTAAAATAATTTGTTTATGTCCGATAGACACCGGTTCCTGGAGGTCTATGGAAGGGTTTCATCTTTCTCAAGACGAAGCCCAAGCACGACTCGTATCGCTGTATAACGTCCGCACGACATGAGAACTCAAGGAAGCTGGTTACATCGAAGACCTGAAGGAAACAATTACATCCTTTATTTAATCCACGGGCACCACGGAACCAACATCAGAAGAGGTACTAATAAAGTGGACATTTTAACGGTTTCTGTTAACAAGCAGAGCATTGAATTTGCGGCCAGCTCCGGTAAGCTGAAATCTGATTTAAGTGAATTTTTCACGTAAGAAACTTGTAGACAGCTGTGTAAGTACCATACTTTCACGTGCTCAATTTTTTCCCCTCTTTCAGTAAGGGTTTTTCTGGTGTCTGGAGAGGGAAATGCACTTCCCTGAATAGTGCGTTTGGGAAAGACAGATCGCTGCAGTTGTGGTGCCACGGGCTCCACCAATCCATGCCATCACATGAAAGTAGTGCTTATTCTGACGAACCTCTTCCAGCCTCCGAAGAAGACCCCCAGGAAGCAAAATTTGACCCAGCTGCAGTGGAGTCGACGTGTCAAGAAAGACAAAACATCAGGGAAAAAGAAGCCGCGAGTAAAAAACCTGGACTACTTGGAGCAAACATCGGGTGACACTGAACAGGCTACGAAGTTACATGAGGAGTCGGAAGAAGAAAGATTGATGAAAGAGTATTATGCGGAGGAAGAAGTGAAAGCAAAAGAGAAGGAAGGACCGAAGGTAAAGGAAAAACGCCGACGTGAAGAACACGGAGAAGATTCAAGCGAAAGAGAACACCGCGCACCTGAAGCTGCAAGTTTAACAAATGGTATTACAGTTAAATACTGAATGTGTCCATGCAACTCCAACCATGTTCTCTTTATATAGTCAAGGAAACAGGAAAAGTTTACGAAAGAAAGACATCGAGGAGAACTGCAGAACAACCAATTGATGTTATACAAGAAGGACCCCAAGCTCCGTATGAAAGGAGGATACGAGAGTTCTGCGCAACATCTTAGTTCGCCCCCACAGAGGTAAATAAAGTTATAATTATGAACAACTACCCGTATTACTTAACAAAAAATTGTCCAGGTCATATTACGAACTTGTTCTGTCGGGCTGGTTGTTGAACATACATCAAATGCACCAGGTAAAAAGCCCTTTGATATTCTATCAAGTAAGATTATTTTTTGGGGGGATTATTTTTGCAGACGGCAGTGTTGGAAGCTATAAGAATCCAGGGGACCAAGGGTTCCCAATATATATCTTTTATTATTACAGTCACCAAATCGGTAGTTTCTAACTCCGGGAGGACCTTTCAAGATAGCTGGAAAGTAAATTATTCGTGGCTTCTATACGACGGCAAAATCGGGTGCGTTTCCTGCACAGTTTGTATCCAAGCTGTCCAGATGAAGATGCCACTGCCAACTTCTTGAAGAGAAAAAGTTTCTTACATAGCGTTTGTCAGGGATGGTTTCTGTAACTGGAAAAAAGCCCTTGAGAGGTATCAAAGTCACGAGTCGTCAGAACTGCATACAACTGAACTAAAAACAACCAAAGCAGTTGTGGACTACTGTCCAATCACGACACAGTTAGCAGTTCAGAACAGGGCGGAGATGATAAGATCACGGAATGCTCTCAGGAAAATACTCACATCAGTGCAGTATCTTGCTGTTCAGAGGATTCTAATAAGAGCACAGGACGACGATATGTCGAATCTACAGCAGCTTCTGCGTCTTAGAGCGACTGAATCTCCAGTTTTGCAAGGTTGGTTACAGCGCCCTGAGAAATATAATTGGCTTTCACCAGACAGAATAAATGAGACGCTAGAAGATCTGGCTCGTGCAACTCTACGTTGACTTGGAGCAGAAGTAAAAACCGCAGATTTCTTTGCCATAATGTTGGACGAGACGCCGGACGTATCTTCGAAATAACAGGTGTCCATTTGAGTCCGATTTGTCGATGAGAAACTAAAAATTCACGACGTGTTCGCCGGGTACTACGAAACTTCCAGCGCCACGAGTCAAGTCCTGCTAAACAGTGTTAGACGTGCTGACTCGTTTCAACTTTCCAGTTAAGAAGTGTCGCGGGCAATGCTAAGACGGAGCTGATAAAAGTGTCGGGGCATCTGAATGGTTTACAGCAGAAGATCTTGAAAAGAGAAAAACGAGCTCTTTTTGTTCATTGTCGAGCGCACAATTTGAACTTGGTTGCGCAAGGTGCAATTGAAATAATGACGAAATGCATCGAGTTATACAGCAAGTTCAAAAATTTATATCGTTTGTTCGGGGTTCACTGAAAAGACTCCCCTGTTTGAAAGGATTCCAGAAAGAAGATGGTACAAGATTCCGCTCTTTCTGTCCTCCAGGATGGATTTTACGGAAGAACTCGATAATATCTTTAACTAGCAATTATGCAGCTATTATGGAGTGGTTGAGGGACTTCCGCAAACACAGTGAAAACCATAAGCAGTTCCCCGAAGCAGAGGGATTTTTAGAATGGTTTGATAAATTCGACGTGTTCTTCAAACTGGAGATTCTACGAATCGTATTTACGACCGTTGAAGACGCAAATGCCTCTCTCCAAGGAATGCAGCTCAGTTTTCAGCGAGCTGCAAACGTGATCCAGACACTTAAGGAAGTTATCAAAAATACTAGAGATCCGGCTAGGTTTGTCCGTCTGTGCGAGGCTGCTATTGTCTCCGCAAATCAACTGAGATTAGACGAGCCGAATCTTCCAAGGAAAAGGAAACTTCCGGCAAGATTAGCCGGGTCCTCTTCGTAGGACAGCTATTATCCTTCCTCGCCTAAGGATCACTACAGGTAGTTTAAACGAAACTTTTTCTCAAATACCTAATTTATTGGCAACTGTGTTCCACCAATATAAGCAGTTGTATTATACAACCGTCGACTGTGAGGTTGGAAACCTTTCTAGTAGTTTTGAACCCGAGGTTACAACAATGCACCTGAATAAAGTTAAAGAATTTGTGACGGGCAAAAGTAATGTCGACTACATCAAAGAATTTTACCACGATGACTTTGATGATTACGGGAGACTTAAATTGCATCGAGATATTCTCCTGGATGCCGGAAAGTCCAAAAATGTTACTCTTCTCGATTTCGAAGGTGTCTTGGCGTTCTTGTCAAAAGATGATTCAGCGGGTTTAGTATCACTAGTTCCAGAATTAGTAAAACTTGTCAGAATCGTTCTGACGATCCCAGTGTCAACCTGCACAGCTGAGCGATCGTTTTCAACTCTCCGGCGGATCAAAACATATCTTCGCTCTACCATGACGCAAGAGCGACTGAACCACGTTGCGTTGATTTCCTGTCATGCCGACGTAGTTAGAGATTTGAATTTAGACGAATTATTGGATAACTTCATCAGAAGGGCTCTTGTAAGGGATAACACGTTTGCTTTGCAAATGTGTTGAAATTTTACTTGCTCCTGTTCTTTTGATTATTTTCGCTACCATCAGAAGTAAAGGAATATAAGTGATAAAATAAATGCCTCGTGTTTTTCACTTTCACCCAACAAGTAACAAGTTTTATACGCAAACTGTAATACCAGTATTTAGCGCCGTCCCCCGGAAAATTCGGAACTCAACACCCATGTTTGCGCCAATACCACAAAGTTCTCGATTCGTTCAAAGTCTATATCTTGGGGAGCACTGGGTTTGTGTGGGCAACACACTTGAGGACAACCCACTGACTTTTCAGGTATTCTACAGTAAATTTGTTTTCATGTTTAAATAAACTCAATTACATATTAACTCATGCAGGTCTGTGACAGCCTAACCCCCAATGTCTTGCGATAGGAAATTTCAAGTCTCGTCTCATCCCTGCTGACAACATGGACACATACAGAAGTTAATTTCAGGTTGCTGAAAGGCACGAAGCAAGGAAACGGTTCGGACTGCGGGGTTTTGGCTATTGCCTTTGCGACACTTCTGGCGGCACGTGATGACCCGTCACGTTATCGGTTAACAAGAAATTCCCATGAACTGCGGGGCCATCTAATCGGATATTTCGAGTCTGGACGCATGACTTTTTTCCCCAGCAAAACTGCTGGGGAACCAAAAACAGGAAAAAACCGTCCGGAATATTTCTCTTGTACATTGCAAATGTCGTATAAATGACGAAGGCGAGTGGATGATGGAATGCACCAACTGCAAAAAATGGTATCACCGGAAATGTTAACCTATGCCAGCGAAGTCATAGAACAGCGCTATACACACTAAGACCTGGGAGTGTTTTCAATGCGACATATCTGTGACGGGAAGGTTGAAGTAATCACAATAAAAGAGCGAACTTTTCCAACACAACGCACATATAGGTTGCAGCTACAATCCAGAAGTTTCCGTCTATTTATTTGTTTAACATGTAACTGATTCATAAAAAGTCACAAAGAAAAAGTTTCTTTAGTTTTGGACAAACATGCCGCAATTTGGAGTAATTTCGTCGCTGTTATCTTGCTTGAATTACGAAATCAATTGAAATACCCCGAGTTGCCGTTGTTTTTTTTTTCATTGAAATCAAGTTAAATTCACGAAATCAATTTAAATATCCCGGGTCGCCGTTTATTTTTCCACTGGAATCAATTTAAATCAATAAACATTATTTTGCTGGGCCGCCGGGTCGCGGTCGCCTTTAAGGGCTGTCCAGGCCCGAACGCTTAAACAATGAGGAAAACGAGCGTCACAATTATATATGGGGATTGAAGTTGCACGCAAAAGCTCTTTCAGATGAAGCTTGAAAATGGATTAGCACACTAAACTAGTTTCAGGAAACAAAGAAACTGCACGTGAAACTACGTTGCTATAGGGACCGTGCGTGGCCTATAGAGGTGCTGCAATCGCATCTCCTAGCGGCAAGTCGCTAAAGTTTCGGGGTGATCTGTCAATAAGACGAAGTTACAAAAACAATGGAAAACAAGCAAATTTTAGTTCTAAAAGGGGGATTTAAACCGATATTTATCCATGGTATGAGCCCTGGTACTGAAATGAAGGGAGAAAAGCTTATTAAGCACGTTTCAAACTTGAAAGAGACAATAATAATCGATTCGGATAACTTTTCAACAATAACCTCGTCGGTCCTGCGGCAAAAAAATATCAGAGAGCCTCCAGTCTCCGTTGAACTGAAGGTAACGAACATTTATTTGAGCTTTAATCGAATTCATGTACTCCGTTTAAAACTATCTTCTTTATTATCCTTACATATAGGTAAACAGGGAAGACCGACAGGTTTTTGAACATCATTGCTCTTACCAGGCTGGCAACTCACTTGCAAACATGTTGCAGCAGTAATTAATGTTGTTAACCAGCCATCCATCTCCAGGACAAGTTATGAACAAGAATGGGGTAAGCCTGCTGCTATTCTTCGTAAGGAATACAGTTCTGCAAAACAAATCCGAGACTGGGTCCTACTCAAACTAACATTGCATGCTGAAGATTTGCAGCCGTCTGAGATGCATTAGATGTTTGCAAGTAACACAGAATCAGCTCTTGGAAAAAGGATTACTGCTGAAACTGCAGCAGAGTCCAAAAAAACTATTTATCGATCATCGTATCGTGATCGAAGTGGCAGCTCGAAGAGCCATAGCTGGGATTTTCATCGGAATTTCAGCATGGCATGGATCTTTCACCAACTACAGCAGAGCCGTGCCATCGACAGCGGTTGACCAAGAGGCAGGGCCTCTTTTAACATTATAGCAGGGTGGGCACTTGCCCACCCTGCATTCAAATATGCCCAACCTGCAACTAAAACTTGCCCAGAAGTTTGTTTACAAGTTACCTTTCAAATGTTCATATATATATTTGTTAGAAAGTTTAAATAGTTTGATAAAATTAGATATTACTGTATTATTAATGGAAAGATGAAATAAAGAAAGAGCCGGGAAGAGCATCACCTGGGGCATCTTTTGCCCAATCAGAAGCGAAGCCAAGAATTGGAGCATCTTCGGACTGAGCTTTGCCCAGAAAGGGTTCCCCATGGGAATAACTCTTTTTCCAAATGCTGAAAAAGTATAAAAGGTCAAACAGTAGAGCTTGACCTTCGATACGTAGCAAGTCGTGCCTTCGTGCCAAATTTTTAACTAAAGAAAAACTCAAAACGAATAAAAGTCTAGGACTTGGAAGTCACAAACATGAGTAAAAGGAAGTTGTCTGAGTCGAGTGATAGGAGCAGCAAGGTAGGGAGCTCGGAAGTCCGAAAATTAACTTCGTATTTTACCCCTGTACCTGTTGGAAAGAAAAATTCGGAAGTTTCGCTAGATCAGACACGTAAGTTGGTCTTCTATTATTTTGATTTAATAGGTTATTTTACAATATATTCATGGCTCTCATTCACAATCGAAAACATTAGGCGTACAGTCAATGAACCCGGACCCAAACTTGAAGCCTAGTACCGTTTCCCAAGAAATGCCCAGTACTGGAGGGAACGAAAATCCTTCACAATCCGCTACATCTGACAATGCTCAATGTGAGGGAAGTGAACACACAACAGATATGAACGACGTAGAAGACATGAACTTGGAGTCGACTTGCAGGAAACTGTACAAGGGGTTTGTCTTAACTCTCGAAGCAATTAAGAAAAAAGCTGGTTTAAATGTTCTTACAAGTTACTACCAGAAAAGTGGGAAGAGAAATAGATTATACGTTAAATGCCAAGTTTGCTCGGAAAACGAAAATGAGGCAAAGCGTTTCACGAGCAATGGAGTCGTATACATCGCTCATGGCATCCGTTGTGATTCGGAAAAGCATTTGATGGAATTAATTAACCATTTGCTAAGTCCGGCACATGAAGCAGCCATGAAATCGAGGGAGTATAAAAAGCTGTGGGATATGCAGAGTACAAGTCATCCTTGGCTCAAGCTACTGGGGAAGCAGCACACCGAGACGGTTGAACGGCTAATGCGACTTGCAGTTGACGTCTATAACGACAGTAAACTTCTAACACCGACAGCATGGTCCTGGCCGTCTCGATCTTTGGCCACTATCCATGCAGACAGCAAATGTCTTATGCGACAGGAGGGCTTTGAAGCAAACTTTGTCCCTTACAAACCTACACCCGAAGAGCTCCATTACCGGGATCCTATTGTATATAAGGAGATGCTTTCAATCATTGGTGGACTGGAACTGAAGCGACTGTGTCAGGATATGGAAAAAGCAACCGTGTTTTCTGTTCAACTTGACGGGTCGGTGGACACCATGCAAAATGATAATAAATACATGTTTATCCGTCTAACTTTTCCGGAAATGCCACTTGAAATGGAAACGCGCTTTCTGGGTACATTTACGACAGATAAAAGAGGATCAGAGGGCCTCTTTGATGTTGTGATTAAAGGGTTTGAAAAAGCTGGCGTTACAGAAACTATGTTGAAGCAAAAGTTTGCGGGAATCACCACTGACGGAGAGTCGGCAAACACAGGACGAAAATCTGGATTGTGGAAGAGATTAGAAGATCACCTTGGGCGTAGCATTGCTACTTTTTGGTGTGCGTGTCATCGATCCGATCTTGCGATGGAGGATTTAGAATCATGTGTTCCGGAACTGAAACCTTGGAAAGTGAACTTACTTTCGGTAGCGGAATACTACCATACGTCGGCAGTGCGGACCAAGTGTCTGGAAAATATATTTCCAAACATGAAGCGCTTTCCGACGTATCACAGTGTTCGCTTTGGGGAGCATTTGGTAAATTTATGCAATGCTGTCCTCCATAACTTAGACGCAACAATTCAACAATGGATGCAAATAGTCGGCGACACAAATTACGGTAGAAAGGAAAACGAACGTCCAAAGGATTTCTGAAGACATGGGCAAAAGACGGCCAGCAAGTGTATCTCACAAATTTGATGTCAGATGTGTGTGCCGTTTTTCAGCAATTAGAAAAGCAATTGCAGAAACCACATATCATCATCACGGATGTACTTAGGTACCGCGATGTTGCGTTGTCAAAACTAAATGGAATGCTGGAGAAACCTTATCCTGGGGGCCACGAAGAGCAATGGCGTAACATAAATGTGCCACCGGAACAACGCATCACTGAATCTGAATTCTCTCTGGCCCAAGAAAATGTCCGGGCTGCAAGAACTCGCCACAGTCTCGTGTCTGGATTCACACAGAATCGAAATTTTTCGGCAGTTCGTAACGAAGTGATTCAGGCATCGATAATTTTTTTGTCTCAGCGACTTGACGAAGAGCAAGAAGAACTAATCCAATCAATCGTTAAAATCTGTGGGGCCACTTCTGCTGCCCAATTCATCGATGCTTCCAGGCCTCTGCTTGAAATTGCTGGGATCACTGACGGTATGGTAAAGGATTTTGCCGATTCTGTGTATGAGAATTTTGACGCCATGAGACCTAATGCCAACATACCCGAGAGAGACTACTCCGTTCGCGTCTATCACATGCTAAGGTGTGTAGCGGTAATATGTGTAATTCCTTTTTTCGTTTATTAAATATACCCATTTATATAGGGCCACTTCAGGGCTTGTACAAAAACTGCTGTCAGCCGTAATCGTCGTTGCACCCCACAGCATGACCGTGGAGCGATGCGTTTCTTCTTACAACATGTTATTTACAAAGCTCCGAACATCAACGAGCAACGAAACTGTTAATGAGAGGTTGTTAATAGCGTGGAATGGAAAACCAACTGCCGAATTTGATGCCCGTGAAGCTGTAGCATGTTTCATGCAGAAAAAAGAAAGGCGTTCCTCAGCACCCTCACCCGATATTTACAAAAATCGTGAATTCATTAAGAAGTTTTTTAGTGTTTAAATTTTCTCATTTTCATGGATATAAACTTTTTTGTTGGATTCATTTTGCGTGTTTGTACTCTCGGCTATTTTTTCATCTTAAATCAGTTGCCCACCCTGCTATGTTTCCTTATAAAAGGCCCTGCCAAGAGGTAAACAAATTATATGAAAGTTAACTACAAAACTGAAATTTATGTGTATGACTACATTGAGTTTTCTTTTTCAAAGCAATCCTTGCCAGAAACGGAGGAATTTTTTTATTCTGCTAAAATTAAGCCTACTGAACAAAGGATCTTTAAAATATGCTGTGACACCATTAGTCAAAGTGCAAGCGATTTATGGAGGCAGGAGCGGAAAGTCAGAATTTCTAGTGGCAGTGCGGCACACAGGATTAGAACTCGTCAGCGTGACTTGCAGGGATTGACTGCAGCTCTTCTGCAAGCAAAATCTTTCACTTCCAACAGCACTCAATATGAATTAACAAATGAACCAGTGGCTACGCAAGTATGATGAGAAGACATGTCGTTCCTTGTGAACTTGTGATAAAAGAAAATCAACCGTGGGTTTGCTGCAGTCCAGACGGACTGAGCTATCTGAACCCACTGGATCCTTCTGAGGAACCTATTCTGGTTGAAATTAAGTGTCCATCTTCGTGCTGCGATACAGTGATTGTGGACATAGAGAAGAAAAGAGCAAACGTCCCTTATTTGTTGTATTCCAACGGAACCTTTCAGCTGAAGCAAAAACACGCGTATTTTACTCAAGTTCAGATTTGTGTGTATATGTTGAACTTAAATTTGTGTCATTTAGTTATTTATTCTCCTCGCCAACTCCTGGTTCTGCACGTCGATAGAGAAAAACTTTTCCTGAGCGATTTGGTACCAAAGATGGAAAAATTTTACTTTGATTCTTTTTTATCGGCCATGATTCGATGAATGTGTACTGCCTGTCTTTAAAGAACCTTCCTTAGTTATTTTTCCAACTAAACTGAGTAACTGCCAATATAACATTTTCATCAAGCCAGTGCAAGCGAACACATCTGTATTATGACACATACTACGACATTGGCATGATACTACAATGGCTACAGCATTAAGACACAACTGGAGAACTCATGTTAGTCAAGATGCAACAAATTCTAAAAATGGGGTCAATGAACGGAAGTAAGTCATTATTCATTTCCTTTAATATCCTGAAACGTTTGACGTACCCAATTATTCTTTCAACATGTATTCGAACGCTGGCAATTTTGTAAGTATCATCCGTTTCTGCGCCGCTGGACTGTAGTTTTTCCTTGCTCGCGAACGGAGGCATTATAAGCTCTACGCGCTTATCTGCTAACGGAAATTTTATCTGGGGAACCCTTTATCAGCAAGTACGACGTCTCCAGGTTCCACTAACTCTAGAAAGGAGGAATCAACAGTGATGTTGGAATCAGTAGATCTTCCACCGTAAGCATGTGACACGAAAGAGATAATTTCGCTGTCAACTTTCCTTTATACTGCAAATAAAAGTAAATTTGTTGCTCTACAATCAACGGTCGCTCAAGGGAAATCTCAGTACAATCAATGATGGCTCGACAATCTGTATACTTCTTTCGAAAGCATTCTGGCATTATATCTTGAACTGCAAAACGGATAGGCCAAAAAAACGCAGTTCCAAAATTAATTGCTCAGCGTCTCCAGTACTTCCGTAAAGATCCTGGCAGCAGTAGTCCTGTGGATCCCAAAAAGAACTGATATCGCAAGGAAGAGGAGCCCAAGTTTCAACTTGGTTAAGAAAATCAGCAGCCTGTTTTCATGTGATATTTTGCGCACATCTACATTTTTCAATGGCTGAAGAATTGTGAGAAACAAGGTTAGTGGCACCCCACAAAGCGCGACCATGGTCTCATCATTCCTAATGCTTGAAAAGCCTCTAAAATAACCCCCTTTAGAGACCACATCATAGTCAAATGCATCGTCAGGCCCAACTGCAACAAATGCTGTTAGTCAAGTTTGTGTCGTTTGGATTCCTTTTGCTGCTAGTGGTGGTATTGAACACATAGTTTCAACTGAACTTCCTTCCATTTCGCAACTAAATGTGAACTAGCCCATACAGGTATTCGCAGTCAAGTCAGCCTAGAAGACAAAATAGACATGAACGATGGAACTAATTGAAATGTGAGGTGCATGCAATAAATACACTACCTGCACTGATTTCTCCATATTTTTCTCCTCAAGGTATTCGTGCAACTCCTGGTCTTCTTGAACGTTCATGACTTCAGCCAGCAGAATCAGTCAACGGATTCTGACGATTCTTTGATATCGTTGTCGCTGATGTTCGGCGTAAAGCACTATCAATATCCTTTCGTACTGTATGGTAAACTTCCGGGAAAATGCTGGGATGGTACGAGGGCGACAACGGGTGGTGGCTCCTCTTCTCGCCAACTAAGTGTTGCGAGCAAATGCACGAACATTTAGTTGTGAACCACTTGGACGAATCTAACCTAAGAAGTCAATTAAAAAATTAAATAAACATAATACACATTAGAAATGTGTAGGTACTATACTCGGAGGTTTGACGACGAACCAAGTTTATCCAGTGTTCCCTTCTGCCTGGAAAACGAACATCATCTTTCCGGGGGAATGAATAGATTATGGTGCATTCCGGGCTATTTTTCCTAGTATTACTACAATTTACAACACACCAATTCCTTCGACTCATCCTTAAAAGAAGTCAAAAAACGATCGGAAGTGAAATAAAACGATCCGAATTTCAATGTTTTCTTATGGCGTTTGACTGATGTCGTACCCCCGTGGCTCCTATGTTGAACCGCTTAGGAGGCGCTGCAGTCTACGCACGGTCCCTATTCGACTCTGTTCAGAACACATAACAAATAATCATCCAAGAATTGAAGAAAGAAGAGTTACTGCAGAAGAATGAGAACAGCAAGTTGGGTGCGAGACTTCGAGACGATTCAGTTAAACAGAATCAGTCAGTTTACAGAAAACCGACGGATGCGACGTAATATCTTCATTTTACGTCGGTGCCATTCACTCAACTGCAGAAAAAACCTCCTTTTTTCGCAATATTTATGGGCCACAACGATCTGCAATGATGAATCCACGAGAACTTTCCAAAAATCCGTTATTCAGCATTTCAGGGAATTTTCCGCATCATCTTCCGCACTCTTAATGGAAAAGCACCTCCCTTGAAGGACAGCATAGGTAAAACATTTAAGCACCCCGAGCCCCACCCAAGCAGTTTAGCAGTCCCGTGCTGACTAAAGCAATACTTCTTACACCTTACTTACCTAACCTTTCGGATTTCATCCAGCATCTCTGCCCTGCCCTGCGAGCCCTAGCCCTACTTGAGCGGCGAGTTCTTCCCATTTTAACCAGTCCGATTTCTAGAGCTAAACCCTTTTTTCTTCACCAAGAGATACCTAGCATTCCTCAAAGCTTCTCAATTCACTTTATTTCCTCGTTAAGAGCAACTTCTGTTATGGATCAAGCCAGGCTTAATCACTTCCTTGACGTTTTCCCAGTAAGACTTCCTTTTTTCTCTAGATTGATCTTAGCCATAAAACTACGTTTTTCCTAAGAATATAAGCCCACTGCATCTTTTCCGTCATCACTCTTTCACTTTTCTTCGCTCGCTGACCGCCCTTTTGCAACAAAGCATGACGGATTCAGTCGTGATGGTTGTAGCGGTTAAGGGGACACTCTTCGAGAACTTCGACTATCGCGCTGTCCTGTGCCGTTCATCCGGCTGCACCGAACTTTATCACTTCTGTCGTTGGACCTTCCCACCCCATCAAACAAAACACAGCCTAATACCCGAGGACGAAGCAAACTGATATTACGGAGGCAAGACTGCGTCCTGCTAGATACGCCCGATTAGGTCATGATGACGTGATATTGCAATCCCGCAAGTGGTACGACGCCTACAGGAGTGAAAGACGCTTCCGCATCGCTTAAATCCGGGGAGGTTGGCTTGTGGCTACAACTCAACGCCCCATCATTTCACCTAGACGAGACTGATTGCCCGCCGATCCGGGAACGTCAACATCGGGTGCCGATGCCGTTGTATCCGTTGCATTGGAACCACCTGGCCGGCAAAGAATGTGGGCTCCATACAGTCTTAGCACCAATGATGAAGATATCAGATCAGGCCGAATCTCCAGCAGTATACCCGCTGCAAAGACCATCGGAGGCGGACGTTGAGCGAGTTGCTGAGGCGCTATCTCGCACCGCATTTACGGCAACATGCCAAGAATTAAAGGCCCAGCTCGCCCTGGTTCGAACCCGCTCAGCCAACCGTGCGAATTAATTGAGAGAATCTTGGCGGAACGTATCCACGAACTATGCCATGTACGTCCGCCAATCAATTGCCTCATACGCACCAGGAATAAAAATTCTGGAAAAGGAGCACCCGAATGAGCCAACTTATCTTAATTTCGAGATCGAAAATAAATCTACCGCCAGATTTTTTTTGTCGACAACGTTAATTTGAAAGACCGTGGACGTACAATATTTTCCACAAAAGCCTTGCTATATCCCGAGCAAAAAGGCGGTATCTCGATGTCACGTTTAAGGCCATCAGGAAGTCGTTTACCCAACTATACTCAGCAAACATTTCATCACGACTGCTCAAAATGTTGCAAAGCAGGTAAGTGTATTGGAGACAATAATTTTTCTGAAGCAGGCAAGACGTGGTCCACTGAAACTCACCCAATGATAACCCCGTTCCTAGCATGTTCAGTATCAGTCGCTTCAGTTTCAAGGCAGGCGTTTTTTAACTATAACTTTTGTTTGAGGTGACAATACTGTTCGGTACCATTGTTATAATTAGTTTTGTAATAGTTTTGTACGGGTTTAGACCAGTTCTCACGTTATTAACAATATTATCCTTCGAATAGGTACCGGATGCATTGATAGTAATGTCGGGCCGCAGCAAACAGCATAATCATGCCCGAGTTTTCCGGAAACCTCAAGAAGTTTGGCGTCCCCATCGAGCCCGATGTTCTACAGTTTTATACCCGGTGTCTGTGTCAGTTAAGCCCCGGGATTTCTTCTAGTCGCCCGGCTATACAAGGTCGAGGGTGAGGGAGTTTTGCCCCAGCATTTTCGAAACTTCCCGAAATTGTTGGTCAAACAGTAACAGTTGAAAAATTATATGATGCTAAATCAATGAAAAAAGCATTGTCTATTTTACGTATTTTTCTCCGCCTTGTTTGTTGTCACCTTGATCAAGAATCATTTAATATTAAATTGCAACACCCTTTAAAGTTCTCCTTACACTAAAATTTGGGCATTGATGTAACTTGAAAGAGTTTTGGTTGGAAAATAAAAAAAAAAAACTTTCAGACCGACAGACCTAATGAAGATTTTAAGCTCTGACTGCCAGATTTCTCTGGGTACACGAGTGGCGACAATAAAAAACGACGTGTTTTTCTGTGGTGTCACTAGAGGAAAAAGAAAACCCTTCAAACGACCTGTAGAATCGACAGCACTACCTTTGGATTCAACAGCAAAACGTCGAACTTGACCGGCAAAGATCTTCCCGACAACCCAACGATGTGAACTCAACGACAAGTTTTGGCCGAATGTAGCAACACGTTTGTTTCTGATGCCTTTTGTATTATTCAAAGTAATCCTTAAGCGTATTAGCGATCGGTTTATGATGAGAAAGAGAAAGTAGGTCAATTCGCAATCATAAACGAGCTTCCACGGAAGGATTGCCTTCATTCTTCAGCACAATCCTTGGCGGAGTAATTTCCGTATACTGCTTTTCTGTGACCATAGCAAGGACAATTAAATCAGACAGAGCAACAAGATTCAGCATGAAACTGAATTGTGATTTTGGATAAGAACTAGGACAGGTCTAGGTGAATTTTCATGATTTCTAACTGAAACAGGCGAAGTGACTGATATCGGATGTAAGCGAATTAGAAAATGTTAAACGAATGAGAACCATTCGATTCGGAAGCGCATGTTCAATTTGAACGTGTAGTTGGAAGAGTTGGAAACTTCCACTTAAGGTGACATTGGACCAGCCCGAGAAAATCGGTATCTCCCTGCCCACTCCCGCCAATAAACTGAAGGAAAGGATCTGGAGGAATTAATTATGCATAAAGATCCAGGATCATACCGAAGACGATGAGTAGCTGGAAAGGGGGACTGAGGAGCACGGGAAACGAAGGATTCTTTTACTAGATCGAAGGCATTGACTGAAGGTAATGGGTGAATGGAAATGCAGGCTGATGCAGAAAAAATGCTTTGACAGGTACAGTTGTGCGTGACAGACAGAGATATGAATCTTCCGCGAATAGGCCGAATACGCGAAGTTGGCGTGCCTGGAACTGAAACGCTTTCATGGGGATCAACTGGCGTGGACGTCAAGGGATTCTTTCTGTGCAGCACCGTCCACAATCAGCCACACTATAGCGTGGTAGAAAAATTCAGTTATATTAGATCGTATTTTATATTCTTTTATCCAGATAGATACTTTTTTTGCTCATGGCTGTAGCTTGAATGTACCCATCTAGCAACTTCCAATATGATTTTTGTATACATACATTGTAGCAACTCTTGAAGCACTCTTAACGAACTGAAAACACTGCACTTTCTGTATACCAATTACGCAACAATAAAAGACAATTACTAAAGAAAAAACTCGCGCCAAGTTGACACTCCGTAACGTGCTTTGCAGGCGATTCTCCCTCCTGGACGATCTGAACTTCACTGCACAATAGAGCCCAGAAAAACAGAAAAATACAAGGTAAAAACGGGGAAAATAAGTAAAAATAAAAATACATAGTTTAAACAGGGCACTTGGGGAACAAAATAAATTTGATTTGATTACTTAACTAACGCGAAATAACTAAATATACCTTAACATTTCCGAATAATTCGGAACATACGTTACGCAATCATTATATATTCGTACACCAGAAAATATCTATTTTACATAATGAATCAGGCAAAAACTTATAAAAACAAAATTACTGACTAACTTGATGCAGTACCCACCTACCCACCCTGAGCTCTAAGCCCAACGAGGCACCTTCCTCGTAAATCCCCCCCCCACTCCCCCGAGCACCCCTGAATGCGAGGAGAGGAAGACCCTGCCTCTCGAGGGAGATCCGGTGAGTGATCTGGAATGAATGTTACGGATTCTTTGATCCGACTGGAGACTACTCTGGAGATGCTTTACTTAATAAGCATATTTAAGAAGTACGATAAAGTAATTAAAGACGAGGGGTATATTCACATTCTCAGAGAACTGTTCAATACGGTAGTAAACTGAAGACTGCCGAGTCACCATGAACATCATGTACGAAACATGCTACGCAGCGACAATAGACAATGGGTGTGGGACGCATTTTACCCGCAAAAGCAAGATTTACTGGAAGGGAGTACAAACCAACTTTGGTGACGGACCGATACGTTTTCTCTCTGGATGGAAGTTTGCTGATAAGTAAGGAGATAAGACAACATAGAACGTCAGTACACGTTATTCTGTCATATAGGCTGCTACCTAGCAAGCGAAACAGAGAGAGGTCACATGCCAGGTCATTTGAACGAGCAGGTCTTCGCCACTCCTTCCTGCAAAGTTCTTCGGCAGTTCCAGCCATACGAGGATGAATGGAAGTCAGAGTTGCGACCTGGGTTATTACTGTCTACTCTTACACAGCCCGGAAAATCACTGAACGAGACAAGCGCTTACTTAGCTTCTGATGGTAAGCTTTTAGCTGAAGACATTCGGGATGGGCAACGTCACGTAGATTTTGCAGAATTTGAAGCAGAAGGTCAGTCTGCCCTGGTTCTCGAGGAAAAAATTGACAGTTTGACAATACGCAATACAGAATTTTGAAGAACTTTGCCAGTTTTCATTGTCCAGATCAGTTGTTGTTGGATCCTACATAAAGAGTTCAAGAGAAACCATTGAGGTCATTTCCTCCCAAATTCTGTCGTTGGACAAGATGCTGAATGTTTCCCAAGTGAAACTTGGTGAGTGCAAAAAAAATGAAGCCCAGCCAGGACTTACCATGTACAGAAAGTCGAAAATAGTCATTGACAACATCATCGCTTGCCGCCAAAGTGAGATCAACGGAAGACTTGTTACAGCATTTAATTCATGTTGTTCGTGGCCTTTCCAAGCTTGTTACGGAGCTTCCCTTTACTTTCTCCGATGATGGTCAAGTTGATGTTCGCAAGATTCCTTCATATCGAGCCCTTTTTAATAAGGATGGTGCAGGCGAGAACCTCGCAGGTGAATGTTGGCTTATGAACAAGACGTTTCGCGTGGCTTACACTACGTGAACAATACAAAGTAATAGCAACCCTGTTAGAGAAATTTCTTGGCTTTGAGACTTTAAACAAATGAATGTTGCGTGGCAGTACTTCTTCGGGAAAATTTCCGAATATCCGATATCTTCAGTTACGGCGAACGAAGCGCTTCGGCATGGGACTGAAAACGAGCCTCACGGTGCTGCCACGATTGCCGAAAGAATCATTCCTGTGTTTTATCCAGGAGCGATTTTCTTTGAGGTTGGTGCTTACACAGCCGAAGTTTGTGAAAATTTAGTAGTACTTGCTTTGCCAGACGACGTTATTTGAGATTCGTCCGGTAAACCTGTCTGCACGGTAGAAATCAAATGCTCTTTTTCTGCAATTCGTACCACCGTGCCAGAGCGATACTATCTGCAAATTATGGCACGATAAGCTTCCGCAATCGAATACAGAGAAGCAGTGCACTACTGCTTATTCGTCACTTCTACTAGCAGAATAACGAAGGCGTTTCATGTCGAATTTGACTCTGAAGTATGCTATGTAGCGCGATTTGTGCTTGAGGGCGTCTATTCAGAATACAACTACACCTCTCCGCCTCGGAGATTCCCTTTGGGGACCAAATACTTGAAATCGCTGATGAAACAAAATCTTTCGAATCACGTCAGTTTTCTGGGCATGGTGCCGTCTCTGAAAGCTTATCCCTCCCAGTAGCCGTCGACTGAGGATCCTCAGTTTCACGTGAACATGCAAGCCTCAGAAGGTCTTCCTACAACGTCAAGATTTGTAGACAATCTTGTTTTGTCAAGCGCAGTTGAAATTTGCAGGAAAGGATTGTCGCTCTTGCCAAAACTTCAAAATGAATAATTAACACCAGCAAAAGAAGTCATGACTTTTGTAGCCACTAGCCTAGACAAGGCCTTTCTCGAGAGAAGGATGCAATATCGTTCCTGTTGCGTGTTTCTTAAAGGAGAGTAGACTCAATCACGGTAGTGAAAAAGATTCTAAGACTTCGTTCTGCAAAACATGACAGAAAAGGGAATCTACGGTCCCGCAATCTCCTGTGATGGCCAGTTCCACGGCTTGATTCACAGGAACGAGAGGATAGACCTTCAACTCTCATTGACCTTCAACCTTACCTATACAAGTGCTCATTGTTCCATGTTTAGTCAGTTCTGATTCAGATCTCTTCTAGCAAAACACCTTCAAAGCTTCTTAATCAATAATAGCATCATCCGAAACCATACTTCATTCGTTCACTACTTCAAAACAGTATTCTTTGCAAAAAGATGTTTGGCACTTCGTCATAAAGCTTAAAGTTTCTGAAATCAAGGGATCTTTCATCAGTGCCATCCGAGAGACCCATGCCAAGAGGAACAGTGGCCACGACGCCGAGTGCCCCGCTTTCGTCCATCGAACGACAAGTTTTAGAGAACAGGATTCTACGATCAAAATTGACCAGTCTAACCGAGAACTTGGGGATTGTGAAGTTCTAATGTCCGAACTTAATTCTAGTGTTCCTCAGGAAAATGCAGAGTGCTGCAAAGCACTCAGTAAAACTGATGTATCCTCCAAGATATTTCTTACGTCGGAAGAATGGAAATCCTTTTTTAGTCACTGTTATGTGCACGAATCAGTCAAAGAAACATGCGTAAGCGTCTCAAACCATTTCAAGGGCCACATACTGTGGCTGATGCAATAGTTAGAAAGACCAGAACCAACTGTACCCTTGCATTTAAAAAAATCATAAACTGTCCCGCAGCGAACACAAGCCCGTACTGTCAGTCAACGGGCACTGCGCGGAATGCAACCGTACGTTCCGAGGGGAGTACAACAGTGGATACGCCCACCCGGCCAGGATCTCATGGTTGATGTGACATATGATGGAGCTGAGGGTAACCAATCTAGCAAAAAGAATTAAATTTAATTTCAGGTGGCAACAGAGATCACCTTAAGCGCCGGTGTCATGTTCTCGGTAGCTACATCATGGTATTGAACGAGATGGCGGCTGAAAACATATGAGTTCGGGGACGACGGTATATCTAATATCCCTAGCATTGGCACCATAAGGCAACTTCGATCGCAAGGCAGAAAAAGCAGGCGTAGTTGAATGACTACGTCCTAGGAGTTCTTCAACTCAAGAAAGTCTACCCGGCGTACGTTCGCGACATCAGGTTAGATCCTTTCTTTGTCCACTTCTGGACAAAAGAACAAGTTGAAGTTTACATACTTGCAAAGCGGAACGGAAGAATGGTACATCATACTGATGCCACGGGAAGAACTGTACATAAGGCAACTTCTTGTGCATCTGACAACTTCAAGCAAGTTTTCTATTACGTGGGCACTGCAAATGGGTGCCAATGATGCACATGTTGTCCATAAGACAGGAAACGGTGTCCTCATCCTACTGGCTGAGTAGCTGGCTGTGAATAGTAGAGCTTTTTCCATACGAGGTCGTCACTGATCATGGAAACGCGCTCTTAAGTGCTTGTTACTTGTCATTCAACAGCTACTCATTGGAGGCGTACATAGATGCTTGCTTTCGTCATTACGTCGATGAGAATGAGTCAGTTCCCAAAGTCTAGCTTCGATTCGACTGTGAACATATGGTCAAATTGATTTCTAAGTTTCCGCGCATCATAGCGCTCCCGAAGTTAATCAACCTTTTTTACATCGCTGTTGTCTGCAAAACGATTATGACAACCAACTTCGACGACTTCATTCAGCTGTTCTCCAGTCTCTGAATTGTGGCCCTGTGCGAGGTTCAGGATGACTTGCATAATTTGATTACATAGTGCCAGCTGGCAATTAAATTAAATTTAATATTATCTCCGTTATTTTTCTTTCCCAGTCAAAATTTCGGGCTATCCGAATCTTTCCATTGAAGGTTGCGTGATATCTAAGAATGCTTTTCGTTGTCCCATTCCATGGCCAAGCCAACTTGCCACTCGTTTCACTCACTGGGAATATTTAGCCATGTGACCAGTTCAGCCAACATATTACTTTAGCACTTCTGGTAAAGAGGATTATCTTGGGACGAGGACTTGCAGGATGGAATGCTTGGCAAAACTGGATTTCAAATTTGTCTGCATTATCCGGAGTTGTTCTCCTTCGTCCTTATTTCGAACCAAAAATGACTGGCTGCACACTGGAAGCGTTCTGCGAATCAAGTGAGCACGCTTACGGAGCTGTAGCTTAGTTGAAAAGCGTTTTCGAAGATGGTAAATGCCCCGTGTTGATTGCTGCCTGTAATACTCACGAGGCCCCACTTCAGCGAGTACCCTTCTGCGATTGGAGCTGACGGGAAAAGTTCTCGGAGCTACGCTCGCGGACTTCTTTAAGAACGCACTCAACCTTTGAGCTTCAAAGTAAGATTACAGACTGCCAAGTGGATCTTACCCGGAACAAGGGGCCAGCTCATCCCTGGAAAACCTTCTCGAGTTCAAGAAATCCAAAGCTATCTAAACCAATCCAACAGAAATTTTGTTCCGGGAAGAAAATCCTGCACATTTATGCTCAAGTACGAGCCTTACTAAGCTTCTCGCTTGAGATCTGTGGAAGGGTTATGATACTGGAAAAGAAATGGGGGCCCCAGCCTTCTGCGATAGTCGCAAACTCGGACATAGTTAATCAGGGGATGAAGACGGCCGTGTGCTAGTTTCACAAACAGAACCCATAAAGAAGATTGTTGATCCGAAGCGTTTTCTGTAGTTTTATTTGGATGATTTATGTAAGTGCGTGGGTTCTTTAGTCTGTGAATAAGCTCAAGTGCCAAAGCACGCGGAAAACACATCGAATTGACGTCAGAATCTGTCGACGCAACAGAAGTAAACCGTGCTTTACTGTACTGGATCAGGATTGTGCAACAAGGTGTCTTCCAGAAGAAGCTGAAATAAAATCCTTGACGAACAAGCAGGCTTCAGATGTTATACCCCCTATAACTTTATATTCAGCTAACGTCCAGCCCAAACTGGATGACGAAGATATTCTACGATAAGCTTCCTGACCCAGCTGTCGAGAGATCTGGACGAAGTGGAGCGGGAAACTTGTCGTCTTGCCTTACAACAGTAACTTCGTAAGCTTGCTGAAAAGAGACAAGACACCCACAGACGGCTATTGCATGAAGGAGCTCAATAGGTTCTCGCTGAATCACGAACCAGGTACTAGATACCGCGTGAACGCCAGGCGATAAAAGGGCCGTTCTCGAGTGTGTCATTTGCAAACGATATCAAAGTGGATTTGAAACTCCATCTTTACAACACCTCTGACCCCTTCGAAGTAACTGGGGTGGACTTTGCAAGAATGCAATAAGTCCGAGCCCTAGATGGAGGGGACTACTTTTGTTTATTTAAGTGTCCTACAACTCCAGCAACCATCTAGAACTAACGTGAACCCTAACTGTGAAAAGTTTCTTAACGGCTTTAGAGCAATTTCCCGCCAAAAACTATATCGGGTTATATATTCGGACAACGCAAGGACTTCCAAAAGGCCACCATCGACTTGCAGTTCGTGGGGAGAAAGGCAGTGGAATAAATTTTTCAATACGGGTATTACACGGAAATATTGTTGGGAGAGCCCCTTGGTGGGAGGGTATGATGGTCTAAACTGTAAAGTCCCGTCGAAGAAAAATGTCGGGGAAAGTCAGTTTAGTCTTCGAAGAAGACTACTCGTTAGGAAATCGAAGCTATAATCAACTCGAGACCGATTACCTGTAAATACTGTGGTAAACGGTAAGAGGTTTCGCCGCTAGAGATGGTGTACATGTAGAGAAAGCGAGTAAAGAAA
Source organism: Eulimnadia texana (assembly GCA_002872375.1). Taxonomy (NCBI): domain Eukaryota; kingdom Metazoa; phylum Arthropoda; class Branchiopoda; order Diplostraca; family Limnadiidae; genus Eulimnadia; species Eulimnadia texana. Next base: position 20,006,442 of record NKDA01000001.1, read on the forward strand.
GCGGCGGGAGAAAGCAGGGAAGTAGGACGACATGAAACGGAACTGGGAGAAGGGTTGATTTTGTCAAGCATAGAAGACGTGTTCGTTGTTATTTTCAGATTTCTTGGCTTGATGTGGAGTAAGTTGGGGAAATCGATGAGCAGCACGCGTCCGATTTTAGGCTGGTGAACAGAGCCTTGTATCGGATCAATCAAGGAAACGGGCGCCGGCTGTTACTAGTAGTCCCCAAGTCTCTCCGACGACAGGTGCTGGAAATGTACCATGCTGGTACTACAGGAGGCCATCTAAGGGTGTAGCTAAGACTATGCCACGGATTAAGGGAGCGATTCTGATGGCATAACTATGACAAACATGTGGAAGCATTCGTGAAGGGATATAGGGTGTGTCGAACGAGGAAGCAGCCTCTGGGACGGCCGGTCGGTTTTCTGCAGCCGATCAATCCACCCTTAGAACCGTTTGCCACATTGGGAATCGTCCACGTCGACCCTCTTCCCCTCGCGAAGGGGGTAAACCGTCACATCCTGATCTGCGTCGATTACGCGACTCGGTGGATCGAGGCTTATTCTGTTCCTGATACGTAGTCGGAGGTGGTACGAGACTTCCTGTTCAAGGAGAACCTCCCCCGACATGGTACACCGAATTTTATTGTGAGCCATCGAGGAACACCGTTTACGGTCGATTGCCTGGAAGAAGTGTAGGGGCAGCTAGATATCCCGCATGCAATGGCTTCCCATATCGTCCGCAAACCAACGAGCTTTGTGTGAGGATTAAGAAGATGTTGGCGAAGTTATTGTCAGAATACTGTGGTAACGATTTAAAGTAGGACGAAGTCGTGCAGCAGGCCGTATTCGCCATATACACCGGCAAGCATGGCAGAACGAGGTACACCCCTATTCAGCACGTATATAGGAGGCCCTGTGCTACACGGAGAATAATCCTTTCCATGGCCAAGGGGTACCTTTTAACTCTCGACTCGCTTATATAGCTTAGTGATGCTGAAGAATATGAAGATGTTGTGGAATAAATGGAGTAGAGCAGAAGTGTAACCGCCAGCCCAGCCGGAACATGAAGCACCCTTGGCACAGGCTGTTGCGAGGATGAAGATGAGCTCAGCAGAGCTTTTCTAAGGATTGAATGACCTACCATGGGCTGCTCGCACCCTTCGATTAGCACTAAAAAGACGTGTTAAAGGATTCGTCTTCATAGAGGACCTCGGTAAATGCCGTCCAGAGGGTGATAGTGTTTTCCAGCCAGTGGCGCAGGAACTAGTAGTGGCCTGGGGGGCGAACTTGCTCCCCCCCCCCGCACTTACCTATAATAATTCCAAAACATGCACGAAGAAACTGAACTTTAAATAATTACAAATTGCTAAGGGAAATAAATAGTTACGAAATATTGTTCTTCAAGATAGCGGTTTCCAAGGGGGGATATTTAACGATTCGCGAGGACCGAGAGTCATCTCCCTCCACCCGCTATGAACAGCAAGAATGTGCTTTCCTACAATTTTCAAAGACATTGCATTGACATTGACCATAAGAATTGGTGGAAGAAACACTGCATATTGCACCTAGCCGAAACTACGATGGACTCTGCCAACTGCCCCTGTGGTACGATTATCTGAACAGCGATTTTTACACGGGTTGAGACTCTACATTCATCTACTTAAGAATTGAAATGGTGCAACCGCATTGATATAAAATGACGCTTTTGATGTAGAGTGAAGTACTACAAGCAAATAGGGTCAGATTATGACATGTCAGGGATGACATGAAATGTAAAGAAAACGTAGCTAGGGGTGTGTCTGAGCCCCCAGAAGCTGACGAAATATTACAATTCAAACTTCTTCCCTTGAAGCCTCTCCCCTCTCCAACGCAACTGCTACCGTCTTTGATTTTGTTTTCTTTTATGTCTTTCCTTTTCAACATTCTGATACTATCTTCAACTAGTTCTATTTACGACCTCCCCTCCCCCACACTGAAAGGATCCAATGATAAGTTGCTCATCAAGAAACCCCCCATGAGCACCACTGTTCATGAGTTCCTTTACGTTTCATATCATCCAATTCTAGGGAATATTTTTAATGGGAAAAGAGCACCAGCCAACTTTAACGCTTCATTCTTCTCCAGAGAGATAGCACTCTTACTGTCAGCGTCTTTGTTCTCTGAGTTTAAGCCGCTCTTAATTTTCGAGGAACGTTCAGCAAAATTTTCAAACGTTATGATTTCTTTCTTAAGCACACGATCAAGACATCAGAATTTTGGGTTCAACTCTGAAGTAGACTTTCTCGTAATTTTACCTGAATTCCGAGGCTAGATTGGCCTACCCCGCACGGAAGTTTCATGCTGACTTCTGGCTTTCGTTCATCCATTTTTTTTTTTTTTTTTTTTTTTTTTTTTGACTAGAGATACATTCAAGAACTGCGGTCACAGGGAGGGATACGAAATTCTACAAAAACATCAAACTTCTGGTAACGTGCAGTATCATTCTAACCTTGCAACCAAACAATTGAATAGAAGCCCAGTAAACAACTGGGTTCGTCACAAAAACTTTTAATTTCCAAAGTATTACTAATGCGGGTAGAAAGTTACTTTATTTATTGGACAAGGTATTTAAGGATAACTCATTTCTCAGGGCTGGGATCCTACGGTGGATTCCTAACCCCCCAGATTTACATACTCTGTTTAACTTTGTTCTAAGAATTGCAACGCAATATTAGTTCACCTTGAAAAGTGCAGATCCCAGTGGTCTTTTGTAGCGGGGGGGGGGGCGGACGCCTCCCCGGCCCCCCACTTCCTGCGCCACTGTTTCCAGCGGTTTGTCAGGTACTCAGAGCGCCTGCAAGAGGTTATGAACGTAAGGCTGATTACTCAGGTGGCAACCAGGTGGAGCTCTAACTATTAGATGCTGGAAACATTTCTCAATATTGGTACTCGTGTAACTCATCACCTTTAATGTACCCTTCACTAAAACTACGTTTTCTATACCCTGAAGACTGAAACGGGGACCCTTGTCAGGAACCTCGCCTAAAGTTTTTTGCAAAAGGCCTATGTCAAGGGAAGAAATCCATTTCACCTGGATGTCAACGACGAAAAGACTTTCTGCCGCTCCACCAGGTATATCTTGGTTTGGAGGTGGATTCTCATTTACGCGAGATACTTAGGAGAGCACCACAGGGGAGAAAGAGGGTCAGCAAGCTATTATTGAACCTGGAGAAGTTGACAAAGTCTACGCTGCAGCAAGGGAATTCTACAAAGAGTCCATCCGTGAGATCCAGAAGCACTTCACTCTTGAAGACGAAGTTTACTCCCATATTTCGTTGCTAAACCCAACGAATGCTTAGAATATGGAACCTCCCTCACTTGGACCACTGCTGTCTGAGTTTGGAAACCCGGCATGGGACTTCAACAGAGTGGAAGCTAAATGGTGCGCTCAAAGCGACGTGCGCAGTACTGGAAATATATCCTCACCCTGAAGAACCTGGAAAACCAGCTATGTTTCCCTAACCTAGAAAAACTGATTCGCCTTTTCTTTTCGCTCTTATTCTCTCAAACGCAGCAGTAGTTGAACGTTGTTTTAGTTTACTAAAACAAGTAAAAACTGATAAGCGAGACAAGCTTGCCCCCTTGACCTTTGCCACAACACTTCATACAAAGTGTGGGATGAAAAGGACTAGTCAGTCAGCTCATAACTTGTCATTAGACGACAAACTGTTGTTAAAAGTTCGAAGCATTGAAAGAAATGCTACTATAAACGAATTTGCAAACACTTCGACTTCAAAGTAATAAAATTTTGATACCCTGTTTGAACATTTGTTCTTTATTTAATTTAACAACACTTTCTACTCCAACAACACACTTGTTACTGTATTTCCACAAATGCAGATTTTTGCTGATTTCCAGCTTTTGCCGCCAGATTTCTCTGTGCACCTCAGTGGCAACACTGACGGCGACAGTCCAAACTACTTGGTGTGAACTCCACGACAACCCTTGGCTGAATGCGGCAGTGCTTCCACTTCTTGACTACGCTGTTCCCCACTTGGAGTCCCTGTTTTCCCCTTTTTCCCCCTCGTAGCCAGAAATTAATTTTCCTCTTTTTTCCCCTTAAGAATGATCACTTTCCCCATTTTTCCCCTCAGCAACAAACATGGACATAAGTAGGAAAAGAATTCGACATAATAGAAAACAAAAAGGAAAAATGAAACAAAAAAGAAAGTGTATTTATTTCAGTCAGAAGCAATAAAATGCAATTAAAAAACGCTTTCAAAGTGATTTACATTATGCCGTGGTGGCGCTACTGTCGCAGCAACTTGTAAACAAGGGCTGTCAAACGTGGTTTGGTTTGCAAGAACTCGTTTATAATCGAACATTAATTTGCATCTAATCATTTTAACCTTGGATAATACTACTACTGCCTTTTGTATTTTTCATGATTCATCAGTTTGTAGTTTAGTGTAAATTATAAATTTCCCCATTTTTCCTCTCCAAAAGTTTGATTTTCCCCTTTTTTCCCCTTTTTCCCCTTTCCGCATGTCAAGAAGTCGATTTTCCCCATAAAAAGGGGAAAATCCCCACGAAGTGGAAGCACTAGAATGCGGGAAAAACGTTTCCTTGGCGTTGCCTTTTATATACTTCTATTAAGGTCCCTTGAGAGGTTAGCAACTCATTTCTAGCGAGAAAGAGAAAGTTGGTGAAATTAGCAACTTCCTAAAATTAGCTGGCATTATTTTTTTTTAATCTGGTCTAGTTATTCGAAGGACCTTGATTAATTTTCATTTTTATTATGATTGGAATATACTATACCTTTTTATTGGTAATGAATTGTATATAAATATACGACAAAAAGGATATATTATTTAATTTTTTGTCATTCCACAACATTTTTAAAATTAATATGAATATGAATATATATTATTAATGTTCTTGCTAATTTGAATGTGCATTATTTTAGTTCAGGAGGTTCCGGATTACTAAGATGCCCTTGAGCAGTTAAGATTTCACCCACGTATTTTTGCATACTTCAGCAGATTACTTTGGCAAAACGTTTTTTTTCTGAATCATACTATAACTAATATAAACACTAATGCTAAATTTAATTATTAATGAAATAATAATGAATCATTCAACTCGGGTTAGTGCGATTCTGTTTTACAGTGAAATTCTTAAACTTAGTTAATTCATGATTTGAATGCAACAGAAATAAGTAAGTTAATGTTAAACGAAATAGAGCTTAGCAGTCCAGCCCTAAAAATCACTTTAGCCCCTCCTTAAGTGACCTCTATTCCCTAAAGCGGAAGAGCCTTTCTTCGACGTGCTCAGTCAAGCGAAGAAACGATATTCTTTATTTTCTCGTACTAGCGCAACCGTACTTACAGAGAATAGTCTAGCAGACAGCGGATAGCAATAACAACTAAAAGATTCAAAATCTTGTACCGCCAAATATGCATATTTTCATTACGCTTGTGACAGATGCAATCATGACTCGCGACTCAAGGCATTGACAACAAATTAATATTTTGTCCAGTCCCAGTTTTAATTTGGATAGAGGGTAAATGAAGGTGAACGAATGGTTGAATCTGGAAATGTCTCGAGTTGACAACAGGTGCGAGACAGGTTTGCATGCCGTGAACAGAATAACACGTATATTAAGTCCTAAACTTATAGCAGCCCAAGAAAATTCGTGTATTGCATTGAGTTTAATATGTCGGGAGCACAAGAACCAGCGACAAACTGAAGTTCTGTCCCGGCATGCTCCCTGAAGCACGAGCCTTGTTCTCCATTCACTATTTCAAGTTAACCCAAAATTTGGTTTTTGAATCGGCCACTATGCGAATATAATAATGGTAACTTTATTTTTATTAATTTCTGAAAATCAGGCGAATTTATTAAATGATACACCAAACTTCAGGAAAAGAAACTGACAAGCACGACACAAGATCGGACTCGCTGGTTTGTCGCTGTAAAATGAACAGTAGACAACGAACTGCATTCAATGTGAAACCAACGTTCTTTAAATTTTTCGAAAAAGCAAATAACAAGCATTAATTATTGAAATTTCACTATCAAGGAAGCCAACAGCTATGTTTGAGTTGTACAGGAATAAACAAACTGGAGTTGTACCTAAACGGCACCCTGTCAGTCAGAAGCGTACCACTTGAGTTTTTAAAAATTATTTAAAAATCAAAACTACCTTGTCCCACCTTGGGTACTCACGACAAAAAATAATACAAATCGTGATCTACAGGAAACTGGACGTCTTTTTCATAACAAACTGAGTTCTCATAAAGAAAAAAATAAATAAAAGTTTTTCGTCCATAAGAGCCCGTGTTGAGATTTTTGACGTTGTACCCAGCCTTTCTTGGAACGTTCTGCCCTTTGACTTCTCCAAGAAAAACACCGCCTCTCAGGCGGCTGAACCAATAAAAGAAAGAAAGGGTGGCTGAGGGTGGGCCTTAATGCTAAGGTCTATTGCCAGAAAACCCAGTTAATATTAGTTCGCTTTTCTTCTGTCAGTAATAATGTGTCTATCTGTGGGTTCGATCCCACTCCCAGGTGAGGAATATTTCAGCAGTTGCCACCATAGAGGAATATAGGTAGAGACGGCCTGGCAATGGAAGGGTATGGGGAATCCTTCACTCAGCGGTAAAGCCCCGAGCAGACGACAGCAGAAGAGAAAGCAGTAACAAGTTACCATGGTAACGGACCAGCTGATTGACCAACACTTGTGCGAAATACTTTACTTTTAATTAATTCATTTATTTCTTAATTGATTCATTTACTTTTTATTGTAGTAATAATATTTAATTTGTATTTATGATCATTTAATAAAACATTACAGTTAGGAAAAATGATATTAGAAATTAATTTATTTGTTATTATACATTAATACTAATTAAATGATTCAGGAGTTTTTTTTACAGTTAAATTTAAAATTAAAAAAATATTTCTGTGTTTTAATTTTCAATATAAAACAGGGTGTATTTCATGAACATTCATTTTAGGAAAATAATTTTTCATTAATAAATATTACAGTCCAGCAGTTTAGGCATAGCCCTCGCCGCCATCAGCTGTTCGACTAGAATATTTATTAAATGCTTATGAAAATTTCATTTACACATTTTAACTAAGAGACAAAAACATATTACTGCATTAAATTTATTCGTAATCACAAAATTATTACCTTAAGGTTGTAATTTTTCATAAATAAATATTATAGTCTAGCAGTTTAGCCTTAACCCTTTTTATGTTACTGCCGCCAGGGCGGCGGTTTCGGCGCGTTCACTCTGGTCTTAAGGATGCCGCCTCTACCTATATCAAAGATGATTAGGATGGATCTGGGATGGATTGTCCCCCAGACCAAGTATCTCATAGACGGGCCTTTCTTCCCAGCAGCGAGTGGCATACTAAAGATGTCTCTGCAGTCGAAAATTCCCACCAGAGGCGGAGTCTAACATACCCGCAGGCTGTTTCTGACGAATCAGTGAGCGTTGCCTGAACTATCAGCTGACCGAACCGTTAATTATTTTTTTCTTTTTATAATTTTTATGTAAAAAAAAAATCATGTTTAATAGTCTGAAAAAATTTAAAACTATATTTAAGCACAATAGTAGTTATGATAATACTTTTGAGTTATTTTTAAGTCTTAAAAAAGAATTCTCAACCGCCCTTGGTGGGATTTAGCCGACAGCAACCCTGCCACTCGGGATCCCATGCTTAGAGATAGGCTATGTCCCGTCTATGAGATACTTGGTCTGGGGATTGTCCCTATGTTGGGACTGTCGCTGCCGAAACCGCCGACCTGGTGGCGGTAGAGAAAAGATGGCGGCTCAGAAACGACGTTTATTTACGGTTTTCGCTAAAAGCGTTGAATAGTATAACAAGAAATTTCGATTAAAATCTTATCAAAAGTAAATTTCCGAGTAGAAAAAGTAACACTTGAATGAAAACTTCAATTAATTATTCATTGTTAAACTTTAATTTTTTAGTAATTAAATATTAATTTATTAGTAAATTAAGAATTAACTAAATTAATTCAAGCATTAAATAAACTTCAGTTAACTAAATTTTGAATTAATTATTTCTGTGTGATGTTTATCTACTGTTGCCATGGAAACCTCAGTTGGCAACGGTGCATACGTCATCTTGACCTGGCCCTACTCTTCTAGGCTTGAACCCTAGACCAAGGAACTCATAGACGGGGCATAGCCTATCTCAAAGTATGGGAGCCCGAGTGGCAGGGTTGCGGCCGGCTAAATCCCACCACGGGCGACTGAGAATTCTTTTTTAAGACTTGAAACTAACTCAAAAGTATTAGTATAACTACTATAATGCTTAAATATAATTTGAAATTCTTTCATATCAATTTACAGTAAAATTATAAAAACAATAAAATAAATAACGGTTCGATCAGCTAATAGTTCATGCAAGGCTCACTGATTCGTCAGAAACAGCCTGCGGGTATGTTAGGCCCCGCCGATGGTGGGATTTTTCTACTACAGAGACATCTCTAGTGGGCCACTCGCTGGTGGGAACAAAGGCCCGTCTATGAGTTCCTTGGTCTGGGGCTTGAACTTATTGGACGTTCACCTGCCGCAATGGGCGACATAGGGAAAGGGTCAATCTGTATGATCTGTGACCTATATTCCTCTATGTAATGTGTAGACTACAATACTACAATAATCTACATTTCGACACAATATTACATGAATTATTTAATTAATGTTCAATTTTGGAAGTCTTTGTTAAGTATTAAACTTTATTATTTTATTATATTAAGTTTATATTTTTAAATAGAAGTAATTAAATGAAGTACCGGTTACTCGTTTCTAGTAACCGGATTCGTGTTCACAAACTGATCCGACGATCTGTATCCGAAGTCCTGGCACAGTACAGAAACAGTATCGCATCAAGTCCTATCTCCTCTATGTTAAAGCCGCGAGCGCGAAACTAGCGCTAGATTTCTGCTGACGAGTGCTGTCGGTACTAAGGAGTGCTCAAAGCCTCAGCCGCCCAGTCGTAGTTTTCTCAATGCAGCCTTAGTACGGACAACAGCTATCCACAGGAATGTAGCCAGTGCTTCCACTTTGCAGGGAAATTCCCTTAAAAAGGGAAGATGGGGTCTCAAAAGGGAAAATGAAGGGAAAAGGGAAAATGAGGGAAATTCCAAGTATGAACATGTACATTTAAGCAGTATACGGCTCAAGCAAGTTTCTGAACTCCTATGAGAAGGGAAGGAAAGTAGATATTAAAAAAAGGGAAAAAGGGAAATCAAGTTGTCTGGATGAAGGCGAAGGGAAAATGGCGCCCTCTAGATGGGAAAACCCAAAACCCGAAGTGGAAGCACTGAATGTAAGCGCTCCTGGCTTTAACATAGGAGAAGAGTACTTGATGCGATTCTGTTACTATGCGCTCTTTTGTTATTATTGACAGCTTGCCAGTCTTTCGTCAAATTTAACTTTGATTTTCATTTTATCTGCTTAAAGTTGTCTCTGAAATGGTTGAGCTAATCAGTTTTGCTTATTTTCAAAGAAAACGTTACTTTTCGTAGTAAATATTTTGTAAGAAAAGGGATGAAGAAACTTAACTCTCTGAAACTAGTCCCTTTACTCTCATTATTTTATTTAGTTTTGACATGTGGAACCTTGTTTATTCTTTCCGTAACATGGGACGCTGTCTCGCTACTAGTCGCTTTCTTCCTGGCAGTTCAGATTCTGGGCAACTGGTGTTTGGTCCTAGCAAATCCTGGTCGAGACTACGGATCCTTGACTACTAGTCAATTTGGCAGCGTTTGCCCTAAATGTCGCATAACGCAGCAAGAAAACACTCATCACTGCCCACTCTGTGACGCCTGCATCTTGCGTCACGACCATCACTGCTTTTTTCTCGGTGTGTGCATTGGTCTCAGAAACCAGCGTTATTTTATTCCGCTCTGTTTCTATATGTTCCTGGGCAGCTTTCTGATGGTTTTTGTGGTTTTCAATACTCTTGGAATCAACCAGGACTCTCGTTATCAAATGGAATGGATAGAATTTTTTTTCCCGGCGTGTCTTGCTCGATTTTTAACTAGAGGCTCGACTGTGGAGCGTCTTTATTTGGTGTTCATGCTTAATACTTTGATTCCGTTGGCGTTATTCAGTGTCGTAATGTTATGCTTTCAGGGTTTTCTAGTTCATGTCGGTAAAACGTCTTATGAATTCCATAGTGGTACAAAACGCAGAAGCAAGTCCAGTTTCCGTCTCGTTTTTAGTAAATACGGGTTACTGCATTTCGTGTTTCCCATTCCCGGTGTAGAGAAAAAGTGCTTTGTTGAAAACGAATACATAAAACTCTGCTAATTCTTGAAAATTCTGAATTATTTTTCAGTAGTTAATTAAATTAATTTTTCTTTTTCTATAAATTTGTGTATTCAGCCAGAGTAACGAAGAAATAGTTTGATGTGTAAAATACAATGTCCTAAAAACTATGAGAACGCCGGTTTTTTGCCTGTTGTAAGCATAGGTTTTTTTGCTTCTTGCGAAACTCTTTTTTCGTCGAGTCCTTCCTCTTCATAAAGGTTGAGGTTTCTAACGAAGTAAATGAGGAAAGCGTCGAACAGAACTCCCAGCGCAACAAATGCTTCAAAACACAACAGTAGATAATTAATTCAACGCATTTCTAAAATCACGATAAGATACTAACCTGCTGTAATCAGATGAAGATAATTTCTGAAAATTTCGGGGTCGTAGAGGAAACAGTTTCCTTGGTGGCCGCAGTCAGTTCGCCACAATGTGCAGGCTTGATCTATTTGCGAGTAAAATAAGTTAACGACCTCTGTTCTAGTTAGCTAAGTATAATCAATAGGACAGGTATTAATGTGTTGGGTAGCTTATGACATAGGATACCGATGATGGCTCCATAAACTATTGGTCCAGGAATGAAAGCGAACAAGCTGACGAAAAGCGTCCCAAGGCCTATGGCGAATGACTTATCCTCTTGATCGACGCATCTGTTCACAAAAAGAAAAATAATTATAAAACTAGTTCTTATTTCTGTTCTGAATGGTTTGATAAAGTTAAACTGGGTATTATTTAGAGAAGTATGCAGCACCTGAAGCCGATAATCATGCTGCCGATTCTTCCCGTCGCGGACAGAAACTTCATGATGCCCATAGCGAGGATGTAGACGAGGAAACTCTGGAAACAGTCCGAGAGACAGTAACCATCAAACGCACTAGCATTTCTCCAGGATGTGGAACCATCTGTCCTGTTCTGCCATTCCCCGATACAGCTGCAGTCAGTGTACACTTTCCTTCCGCTGGTGAAGTTGAACGAGGAGCACCCGGCGTGGCAGGGCGAGAAAAAGTTCCGCAGACCATCCTCGGAGCAGATCGGCTTGAAACGGTTCGGCAAGCAGTTGCAGTCCTCATTGCACTGGACGTCGATATCCATCCTTTAACGAAAAAACACAAAAACTAAGGTAAACGTATTCATATCTTGAGACATGTTTGCTTTCAAGCGATTCAGATTAAGTAAGAAAACATTATTTCATAGTTATATAAGTAGTGGGGTTTTGACATACATGTTATCAGAAGTGCTCTTTGTGTGAAAAGGTACGCCATTGCAGCCGTAGAACGCGAAAAAGATGAGGCCAGCAACGTAACAGATCCCGATGACCACGTCCCACGAAGCCAGGATCCAAGCTCGAGGTCTGAGTTTTGATATCATGAAGCCAGAGAGCAGGAAACCAGAGGCCATGAAGAAAATCGTGGTGCCACCTAAAATTATATAAATTAGGATAAATTAAAATCTGAGTTTGTAGATGCAAGTAGTTGATTAATAAATTTTTCAAATACCATTAACGAGGTTTGACTTGGCTGACGAAAGCTGGAACTGCGTTTCCAGATATTTGGGCAAGAAGGTGATGTACCCAGAAAAGGCGAAAACGTAAAACACGGCAGAGATGTTATTCAGCATCAGAACTTTATTTTTCAGTAATCTTTTCAAAGCTGTTGGAAAATCTGCGGGAAAAAAATTAGTTTGAAACGATTCTTCGTTATTTTTCTATTATTATTGTATTACCTTTTATTTTCCGATTGGTGGAGGTGCTAGTTCTCGAAGAAACGCTGGTCGCTCGAATGAAGCTCGGCTTCTGGGGCAATCGTCTGGGGAAGAGGGCCAACAGCCAACTAGTCAGCAGCAAAGTTGCTGAAATGACCAAATAGCCAATCCACCAGGCTCCGATCCAGGCAGGGTCCGAGGGCTTCAGATTCGTGTTCTCAGTGACGTTGACATAAAGACGCAGGCAGAATCCCGCCAGTGCAAAGCCGAGAGTCGGGCCAACCAACCTCAGACTCGACATGATTCCTTAATTCGAAAATTAATTGTTATTTTGTTATCTAATTATCATATTGGGTGTAAGTTGCACCGAAAAGTATTGGCGTTTGCTTTCGTTCGGCGTTATCATCGAGGTAGGTGATGCCGAGCGTGTAGAAGAGTGTCGACCCAATGCCCGACACAAACTGCGACAAGAAGATGAAAATCATCGGAGCTATCGTCTCGCCATAGTCATCGCAATTCTCAGTCTTGAACTCATTGTCGTTAATGTCGCACAAATCGTAGTTTCTCGTACCTAGAATAATTTTTAAAAAATTAATCTTTGATTTTGTTTTTCATCTGAGAAATGCTTACTATTTGATACTGGGGTATCCCTTCCGTAGACAAAATGTGGAACAGTCGCGAGAAGAGAAGCCACTGCTGAACAAATCATTCCCACAGCCACTAGCCTCGGCCGGTGACCCTGTCCTCCGAAGTACGTCAGAAGCAACGATAGCATGATTTGGCTGACTTCGTTACCTGATAATAATATTCCTGCAAAAAAAATAAAAAGTCGACACATTTTTTCGAAATTTTCAGTTTGGGATGATGCCATTACCTGTCGTTTGACTTTTCAGTTTGAACTGCTTCTCGATTGTTGTGAGCACGGCGATCGAGTATGTGAAAAACATGGCTTGGAAGAGTCCGACAAAGCTGTAAACCAGCAAATATGATTTTTTGGTGGCTAGCTTCTGCAGCCCCGGTCCTCTGCAGGGTCCCCATCCGCACGTCGTCTCTTCGTCCTGCGAGTACGAACTTCTTGAACTGTGAAAACTTCTGTGGGTCGCGGCGGGAGACATTGTCGAAACCGCAGGCCAAGGAAAACTGAAGTCCAGTAATGAGAGGGCCCCATCTCTTTGGACGGCTTATCTGGGGCTTCAAAGTTTACAGTCAATAATGATTTGGATGTTTGCAATGGGGACCCAAACGTCCAGTGCCAGTTTACCTTTCCAGGACTCTTCATGACTCGAGACTCGAAACTCCCGAACCCCTCGCTGTGTCTGATAAGGAGATCTCAAAATCAAAGGCGCACCAGGAAAGTATGTGAGGCGCATTGTCATGTTTATTTGTTTGCACAGTCCATAAGATTAGACCAGTTTCGATTATGGGAGATATCAAGTTTGATAGACAGTGTAAACGCGCGGATAAACCACAGTATAATGGGTCCCAGTATTCACACGGGGAGGGACTTGCCATAAGCCTTCACAGCCAGTGGAAATTAGCGCCGCCGGTGTGGGATCCCTTGAACTACTGCTATGTAAAGCAAGGAGTCTACAACCACACTCGCCCTACCAACCGTTCACTTGGAAAGTTTTGGTACATTAATTTGCCACTAGACGACTTGTAGGTTTGCTTTTTAACTTAAACTCCCGGCTTCACATACCTATAGTTCAAGGGATCCCACACCGGCGGCGCTAATTTTCACTGACTGTGAAGGCTTATGGCAAGTCCCTCCCCGTGTGAATACTGGGACCCTTTATATTGTGGGATAAACGTGGCCATGACAACCGGTTGCCCTATTCGAAATCGAAACAGATAAGAAAAATGCACAGTAGTAAACAAATAGAGCAACGAATTACATAAATTATAAAAATTTTAATTACTGGAAATAATGTTGAAAACAATAATAAAGCAAAAATGATATGTAAGTTAATTAGTCAGGAGTAAAGATGGCGGCTTTCTTAAAAAGTCGGTAAGTGCGTGTTTACAGTTATCAGGAGAAAAAAAAGCTGTCGACTCATTCAGCGTGGCATTTCAACTGTGAATCAAACAGGGGAGAATCATAATTCTTTCCCGTAAGATTCACGAGATTCTTTTCAGAATTATGTAGGCTTGCCATATGTCGCATAAAAGATACGAAAGGCACCGTAACACTCATCCAGACAACCGTTACTCGTATGAAACAAAGTTTCTATCCCTTGCCACTTCAAGTAGGTTCTCCTGAAACACTAGATTAATAACAACTAATGATAACTGATGATGATGAATGTTAACAAGAGATAATTTCAGCGTCTACTTGAGAAAAAAAGATTCGGTTCTAGAAATACACAAGTGAACGAACGAGAGATACGAAACTTTCAAAAGGCTTCTTAAGTTTTACTTTGACTGAAATATAGTGAATGATAGATGAAACCGTTACTAAGAATACTTTATGAACTTGACTGTTTCTTGTAACGTTTTTTTCCCCCGGTTAATTTGTGATTATTGGTATACGTCTTCCTCATGTCGTGGCGAATCCGCGCAGCAGCAGTTGCTTAAATACGTGAGAAAATAAATGTCAAGGATGGTTATATTATCTTACCTCTATTAACAAATGCGGAAGGAATGGTCAGATTCAAGATTCTTGAGATTCTTGGGAGTTATAGTTTGCAAGATTCTTGGGATTCTCTATGCGAAGTTCTGGAAGATTCTTCGGATCTTCCACTTCGCTCGGAAGTGGTTTTGAATTCGACGGGCGATTCGCGCGGGTAGGATTCTTCATAAGAATCTAGGGATTCTAACAAAAGATTCTTCACAAGATTCTTCTACGATTCTTGAAGTTCCAGATTCTGACTTGAATCATCCTTTTCCAGAACTCAGATTCATAAGATTCTCATGGTTCTTCGTGTTCCTTATGGAGAAACTCTTGTACTTATCCGCACAAGATTCCGGAAGCTTTACCTATTTCTGTTTTTAAACGCTTAAACGAATGTCGTATAAGTTTGATGGAAGTGGCCATTTGCAGTTATTAGCCCGGGGCTTGAATGACACGGAACCGCACCAGCAGTTGATCTTGACCAGCTGAGGTTTGCTTCCAAAGCGGTCAGTCTCTTCTCACAACTGCTGCCCTTCACAACATAATGGAATAAAGTCTACCGAAACTCCTCACTTAGTTTCTGTTCACTGGTCTGGGATTATGTGAAAAATTTTCATCAGTTTGCACGCATCAAAATTTACGAAATGAGATACGGAGACTATCCGGACGCTGGAACAGCGGGTCCGAGTTCCAGGAGCCGTACCGCCTCGAAACGATACAAGGATCTGAAAATCTACAGAAGGATGGGATCGAGTATCATCGGGACCATTCCTAAAGTGAAGAGGGGTCATCACCTGCATAGATCGGCTGTCGATAGAAGGTCCAGTCATTTGAATAAACTGCGAACCGAGAGGAAGAAGTACAGGAGACGCGCCCGCGAACAGGAGAGAAAACAAGTAATTTAATATTCATTAATCGAATTCTTAAACTTTATTGCAGAACGTACCTGCTTTAAATGATAGTTGCGAGAGAAAAATGTGTGAATTTTTTGGTTACTCTGACTGTGTGTTTTGACATAAGGAAAACAACAGATTGTGTTTTCTCAACAACGCCAACGAATCTGGCGAGAACAAGAGTGCCATAATGGTTGGAGAACAGCAGACAACATGATGATAATGGAATATTTGCTCAGAAATGCATGTAACGGTGATTCTAGATTGTCTCGTAAAGCATTAGGAACGTAGACGGACTTATATGAGTGCAGAAGTACATAACTAATTAGTAACCGCTTTGTTAGGAGACCCTGTGACAAGCGGAAATAATTACAGTTCCCCCAGTAATGAGTAACTAACGTGTTATTAAATTATTTCAATGAGAGAACCACGTACCGTAAGCCGCCAAAGGGTTCGCTGCTTTTTCCATTTGAATTCTAGAACCCGTGTCATCAATGTGTTGTCACTTGTTATCACGAGACGTTACCTGTTGTGGGCCTTACGGGAACCCGACGGCCCCAAAGCGACATGTGATTTTATTTTGTGTTCATGTTTGGTAACGGTTTGTTCGTTTAAAAAAAGCACCACATGGGAACTGGCCATGCGAGTATCACACAAGCACAAGAGTTACTGCGCGAAATCATTGCATGGCGATCAGCTTCATTGCCTTTAATCATATTACCATCTTGTTTTCAAAGAATGTTTCTTTAAAGCTTTTAAACTTAAGTTTTGGCTTTGTCTGTAAATGTTTGCAAGGCTTGGGAGCAAGACTCAACTTCGGAGACCGAGACGGAGTATGGATACGATGCATCGGTGATGAGCCCAGGACACGGCCCGTCTTCCCTGTCCAAGCCTCACGCCGAGAGAAGAAGTCGGTCCCCGATCCTCTCCGAGGAAGCGAGCCAGTCTTCTTCGGCAGCGACTCTCGATGAACCTATCCACTGCGGAAAGCGTTTCTTCGCAAAAGGCAATACTTCCCAAATGGTTACTTGCCACAGGTAAAAAAACATTCTTTGCTTTATTATTATGTTATGTGTAAAAGAAATTGTTTGCAGTTGGCCTCGACCATTGTTCTATGCATGGGAAACTTCAATATTGGTTTCAGTTTGGCTTACCACGCGCTGGCTGATATTCTGCCGCTAACCGAAGCTTCATCTTTATGGATTCAGAACTTGTTCAACATAGGAGGTTTGATCGGTGGTTTGGCGTCGGGTTTCGCGCTCAGTAAAGGTCGAAAGAAACCGCTACTTTTTACTATCCTCGTACTGACCGGATCGTGGATTATGGCCATCTTGGCCCAGACTTCGTCACTGGTTTACGGTAGCCGCCTGATCAGTGGAATCTGTGCCGGGGTCATAACGGTTCTCACACAAGTGTACGTTGCCGAAATGGCGTCGCCTTCTCACCGCGCCGGCCTCGGGATCATTCCCACGTGCTTTGGGCTACTTGGCACGCTACTTTGTTTTGGTTTGTCCCGCGCTCTCAACTGGAACGGAATAGCCATCACAGGGCAGCCATCAACGCCCTTACTTCCTCCTGCTGATTTTCTACGTTCCCGAATCTCCGCGCCATCTGCTGAGCAGCGGACGAATCGACAGCGTTTTAACTAGCTTGAGGAAACTTAGAGGGCAGAGTGTTGACGTGACGCCGGAGCTCAACTCCATGCAAGATGTTATGGACCTCCTAAGATTAGGCGGGAAACCAACTTTAAATCATCTGCTGCGCAAATCTTTCTTCCTTCCGGTCATCATTGGAGGAGGACTGATGTTTTTCAGTCAGTTCGCCGGCATAGATGGCGTCTTACTGTACGCTTTCAGTCGCTTCAACGAACTACAGGCAGCCTCCAGTTTCGAAAACTTCCCTGTGGTTATTCTGTACTGCGTTCAGCTCTTTGCTAGTGGGATCTGCTGCGTCTGTATCGACAGAACCGGACGCAAAGCTTTCCTCCTCATCTCAACAGCTGCGTCTGCAGTGGCCATGTTGGTCCTGGGTACTTTTGTCCTTTTCGAGGACATCAAGATACTCCAGAGCAACCACGGCTTAGGCTGGATTCCGGTTTCCTGCGTTATAGTCTACACGGGATCTTACGCTTTGGGTCTGGGACCGTTACCTTGGTTGGTTTTGGGAGAAATTCTACCGTATCATCACCAGGGTATTGCCGCAGCGATCATAGCCACTTTCTTCTGGGGCCCTTCGCTGATTATCACGACCAGTTTCAACAATATGCAGACGACCATGTACTTGTGCGGCACATTCTGGTTTTATACCATCTTCTGCGTGTTTGGTTACTTGTTCGTCTTGCTGGTGGTGCCGGATATCAGACAAGCTACTATTGAGCAAGTACAGATGTTCTTTGCCAGAAGCGACGTCTACGATGAATGGTGTAGTCCGTCTGATCCTGCTTAGGAAAGAAAAACTAGACACAGAACAAATAGTTGGACGGTTTAGGTGCAAGCGACTGAGCTGATAAGAATTTACTTGGGAGGGTTGAAGGGCATCTTGGTTTCGGTTCGTGCGTGACAAAATGTGGGGAAGTTTACTGCAACGTATACTGCGCAAAGAAGATTATCAAACGCTGTTTAAAATTTATAAATATATCCTTGAATGATGAAATATACGCATAATAAAATGAATTTGCAGAAATATAGTGGCCGAGCAGTTTTCTTGAGGTACCAAAAGAGAGCATAAGAAACCATTTAGGGTAAAGGTGGACAATATTTCAAGTTTTTCTCTGGCACTTAGCTTGTTTGGTTGGCAACTGTCAGACAAGTTGGGCCAGTGATTTACGCCCTGACGTCCATATTTGGCAACCCGGTAGATTTGGCTAGTGCCCCTACGTCCTGCTGGGGCCACATATATCGCTATCATTACAACACATTTTGTAGTAGCTTCAAGAAACTAACGCCCCCTTCCAAGTCTATAAACCCCACCGTTCTCAAAGGGATCTCTGGTGTGCTGCGCCTGCCTCAAAGAAACCTGGGGATAGAACCTCGGGGTCCAAGAAGCACATTTTCATCAAAGTTGTCAACCTCCCCGGAGAGGTTGCGTCAAATAGATTATAGTCCAGCTACGAGTTTTCGATCTTATTCTGGGAATTTTTAAAGCTGTCAGACTCCCCAGTTTGAGCAGGGTTTCTCCTTTTTATGGAAGTGGTAATGAAGCATGGAGAAGTAGTGGTGATATCTAACAGACTGGATTGACTAGGAAAACTTTTCTATTGCCTCATTGACGGAATACAGAAGACAAGAGACTTTGAGGTTTTTTATTGTTTAGAAAAAGACACGAAGAGAAGATTTGGAAAACAAAAAAGTGCAGCACATAAAAGGGAATGTCGGTAGTGGGAGAAGCCAGTTGCTCCTCTAAGAGCTGTCTGCTATCAGGGCTTTTAGCCTGGCTGCATAAATTTGACAAGACAGCCACCTTTGGACCTTAAGCCATTTAGTTCTGCTCCCAAGAGAAACTTTTCACACTCACCTGTCTCCGAGCTTTGAAAGAAACCCATACGAATCTACCAGCGATTTAAATACACAAGTGAAAAATGCTCCCCAGGTTTCATGATCGTATCTCTCATTCGAAATGACAAGACTCTGGTGTTGCCAAATTTACACACCAGTTTTATATATAACTTATCAAAACACAACAGCACCATAGAAAACGAGGGTATACGCTTTTGATGATAAGACCTGGACTTGTCGAGAAACAAGTTACGAGAAGCTTGTTCCTTCTTGAGGCCTCGACAAAACAACCTGCCATATGTAAATGTAAATTAACAAAGTAAAAGTGTCAAAGAGTGCTCCAAACAGCATAATAACAAGAGCATATGCTTGGAGTCCATTGTTTATCAAAGGAATAAGTAAATGGAGAACTTGTTCATTCCCGAGAGCTCGACAGAACGAGCAACCGAGGACTTGACATAATGAGACCTCAGAATAAATTACTCCAAGTACGAAAACTGGAAATCAATACTAGGTTCGAAACTGGTTCCGTAGAGTAATCGTTACAAGTAATCGAATCCGCTGAGTAACCGTTACAAGGAACCGTTCTGGAGAGTGACTTTCTCGACAGTGTTGAAAAGTAACAGGATCCATAACCGGATTCCGCTCTTTTGTAGTTGCCAAATAAAAAATGCTATAAACACGAGAGAGGTGCTATCCAATTAGTGAAACAGCCAAACTTCTCCATATAAGAATTCCTCTCCATTTGTCCTTGCAGAGAGCAACAAAAGGGTTGTCAACTCTTTCTAATTTTCAAATTAAGAGAGACCCCGGCACTTCCCTGAATCTTGAGGAAAAGATTCCCGAGACTTTACTGAACCTGTTCCAGATAAAAACAGGAACGCTTATAACGATGGCTACTGAAAGCTGCTGATCAAGTGTGAAATACCTAATTATATATTCACCTTGACTTTTTTCTTCTGTTTTACTCGACCAGATCCGTCAATTGCGACGCAGCTGTTTCACTTTGAAACGTCAAATCCCCTATGGGAGTACCGAGTTAAATTTTATGAGCTCAGATTACGACTGCCATTTTTTCCCCTACAAAAGCGCGCGGTTTGGAAATAGAAAATTTATACCAGTTCCCTATAATAGAATTATGAGTTACCTTCGTGTTTGATGAACAGTATAAATTAAAATATTTTTTTGTGTGTTTGATACAGCGCTAATAGAGACATTATTAACTGCTGCGCACCGAATGATGTTTATTACCTGCGCTCTGTTCTTCGTATAGGCGCGGCGTTCCAAAGAAAAAAGAACACGCAGACAAACGAATAAACATTTCAAAAATTTTAATTAATATATTTTTTAGAAAATCATTTTATTATAATAAAAATATTTCTTAAAAACTTTTAATACAATATTTTGATCTAATTAGTAGTTTTTTTTTACAAGAGTTACGAACCCCTCGGCGTTCTCTTACAAAAGGAAGTCACGCAGGCAGAAATCTCTTCAGTCTTTGTGCTGCGTTGCGGCCGGAATGTTGGCAGCATAAAGAGCTCTCCTCTCAAAGCGCCGCTAAACAATTTGAAATCCTCGTTATAACGCAAAAAAAAAAAAAAAAAAATGAATTCGCGGTATTTCGTCATTCTAGCTTTAGTGACTGTGATGGGCTCATCCAAGATGGCCACCGGCAAATATCTCAACAGCAAAAACTCGATCGGATGGCCAACACTGGACATAACCCAATCCGACCAGCAGTTGGTTCATTCAGTTAGTGATTCTGGTACTGAAACTACTACACCTACTACAGCAACTACTACTACCACTACTACAACAACTGCTGCTGTTACTCCGGCGAAAAGCCATCACCAACAACACCATGCTAAAAATAAAGGTCGCCAACACCATAGCGGAAAACCACTAGCCCGACCTCATCCTGGGTAAAAGTTTTATTCCAGAATAGAATTATTTTCTATAATTAGAGACGAAGCTTTTATGCGATATGAAATTTAATATATGATAATTGAATTCATGGGTGGTATCAAGCTGATGACTGTTTGCTAGTCCCTACACGTGGCGCTGTAATGGACATATATAGGCCTATATACACTTTGAGGTGGTGTTTTTACGATTGAATCATTTTTGCATTGAATCTTTCCGAAGCCATCTACTAACAAAACGAAAGCTTTAAAAGGACAAAGTCTTCTTATGGCTGATGGCAGCTGGTTATGAATTTCTGATGTTTTGGCTTGATAATTAATTAGATTTCCACCCGATATGGATCCTTCAGGATATCGACGTGCACTGAATCGTGATATACTCGACCACTACTTTTTCGTCCTTTTTCTGAGTCTATAGAATAATGTGATTTTGTTTCGGAAATGAGGTTCCCTTGTTGCTTTTGCTATGCAAATGAGACGGAATGCTGTAGACAACTCTGCGGGTGTGAATCCAAAAGACGGTTCACTTCGTTGACAAGTTTATTATTGGCCGTACTGTTGCAGTTTCACGATCTCTGGCTGTGATAACCAGTGATGACAACCAGTGATAACAGGAGGGGGGGTGTAAAATGTTAAGAAGTTTGGTAAGAGGATTTTTCCTGGAAGAGTGACCACGCCTCCTTGGCTAGTCAGTGGGCGTGTCCCAGTCATGGGCGTGTCCATTAAATGGCTGGATTTATGACGTCATCGATGCTCCCCCTCCTCCAATCAGCGACGAGTAAGAACCCCTGATTGACTGTAATGACTGTTATCAGCTGTTATCACTTGTTATCAGGTGTTTTGTGGTGCGGGTAGGACAGCAGGGGATGGTATCTTTGGTTGGATTGGTATGGATCGATTACGAGTCAATAGAGGGAACGGCGGTGTTAAAGTGTCTTGTCTAAATTGCCATCGACATTCAAATGCTCAGTCTCATTTGCATGGAACATTCCACCACGCAGAAACAACTCCATTACAACCAAACGCAGCAACTGTCCTAACGTTATCCAACCCTGTTATCATTGTTATCATTTACTGTGCCTTCTGCCTTCTTGGATAAAGCGATAACGTGTTGATAACCTGTGATAACATGGTCATAATAGGGTAGCGAGCCCCCGGTTGGGTCAGTTTTGGATTGTGGGGCGTGTTATGGGCGAATATGCATGGACGAGGGCTAGTTATTGTAACCATAAGAGGTTCTAATTATTGCCTTGTCCCTATGTTACAACCAGAACACACACATGCTCGAGACATGGACAGCATACAGCCGCAGCAACACAAGAAAGAAAGATGGATGAATAGATAGATGGACAGAAAACGAAAATTGAAAGAATAGAGAAAGAGATAGAAGAAATGAAAGGAGTAGAAGATGATGACGGATAAGAAGGATGGACAGAATAGAAAGAACAAGTTGATGATGATAAAGCAGAAGTGGCAGAAGAGATAGAGGAAGAAGATGATAGAATTGGAAGAAGAAAATGAGGATGATGAAGAGATGGAAGATTGTTCAGATAAAAGATGAAGAAGAAGAGGATGAAGATGAGATGGGAAGTTTATGGTGACGAAGAATAATGAAAGGCGGAAGAAGAGGATGAAAGAAGAAGATGATGATGGCGGATAAGAAGGATGGATACAATAGAAAGAACAAGTTGATGATGATAAGGCAGAAGTGGCAGAAGACATAGAGGAAGAGGATGATAGAAGGTGGAAGAAGAAAATGGTGATGATGAAGCAAGGGGTCCGAAACTTGCAATAATCTTCGTACACCTAGGTCATGCTATCGCTGTTATCAACCTGTTATCTCCGTGTTATCACATGTTATCCAATCATCTCCGTACACTTTTCCTCAGAGTTTCGGACCCCTTGTGATGAAGAGATGGAAGCGTGTTCAGATAAAAGATGAAGAAGAAGAGGAGGAAGATGATGAAGGAACAAGTAGCAGATAAAGTAGAGGAAGAAGAAAGCGAAGGAGAAGAAGAAAGAAGAAGAAGAAGATGATGATGATGAAGAGACAGAAGAAGAGGAGAACGAAGACTTGACAGAAGTGTATGATGAAGAGTAAGAATAAAAGGAGGAAGCGGAGATGGTAGGAGAGGAGGAAGATGATGAAGGAAGACGTAAAAGGAAAAGGAGAGAATGCAGGTAAGGAAGAAGTAGCAGATAAGGTAGAGGAAAGAAGAAAGAAGACGATGGTGATGATGAAGATTAGACAGAAGTGTGTGATGAAGAGTAACAATCAAAGGAGGAAGAAGAGATGGAAGAAGAGAGGAAGATGACGAAAGATAGAGGAAAGAAGAGATAGATGAAGAAAAGATCAATACAAGTAAAAGAATAAAAATTGTAAAAGGAATAAGAAAACAGTCTCTTATAGAATAAGTTGAAGTTCCCATATCTCGGCATTACATCTTTTTTTCGTCAGAAGCTTTTGATTTAGAATGCAAGGAAAGGGTAAGAAAAGTTTAATCCGACATGGGTGGTCACTTCTATACCTCCAAGAGGGGTCTGCGACTTCGGTAAACGTCCAATTTGTTATCAAGTGTTATCAAATGCTATTATTGGTTAATAGTAATTCCTGACGATGATTCGTAGTTGTTTATCCTATACACTTACTTCTATACATTACGGGGTCCACAACTTCAGTATATTATCAAGTGTTATTGGTATTATCAGAGGTTACTAACGATATTCATCTTATTGGTTACTTCAGTACCTCAAGGGGTCCGCAACTTCGTTAAATTTCGTTTGTATTATCAGGTGTTTTCAAGTGTTATCAGTGTTATTGTCGGTTTATCATGACAAGTTAACTAGTGTCATGATAACCGTTTATCGATTGACTCATTTCTGTACCTGTAGGGGTTGGAAACTTTGATAACTTTACTCTGTGTTATCAAGTGTTATCATCGGTTAATAACGGTACTTAGTTATTATAATCATAATTATTAATAACAAACCCAATTAGTAACGATTACGCAATATAATACAAAATAATACTGTTAGATAACACTGATATCAGTGTTATCAGTGTTGTCACAGATTAACAATCCCTAAGTTGCGGACCATCGAAACTTTTCTGGTGGTCAACGGTTCTTTAAAGTGTCCACTTTTGGATAGAAAGCTGATAACAACAGATTACATCAGTGCTGGGAGGTTTTCTGAACCGTTTTCTGAATAGCACTTGAACGGCTCACCTTCAGTTGAACCGGAAACCAAAGCCCTTTGACAAAGCTGAGCCGCGAACCAAACCTTGAACCGTACCTCAGACCTGTGAACCGTGTTTGAACCGGTTATATCACTGTATCGGCTTCTTTGCTATGTGCGGATATACAAGAGAAATGTTTGAACCGAGCCGTGAATCGAGGTTGAACTACCAAAGCTACTATTGCAACATGAGCCGGAATCGAACCGTGCTCATAACAAGATGAATCGTACCGAACTGGAACTGAACCAGATCAGGTTCACGGTTCAAACGAAACCGTAGTATGAGCTGGTCTCGGTTCGGTTCATCTGCAGCAAGTATATACGGTATCCGAATACGGTTAAGGTTCAAAGGTACGTATAGGTTCAGATTTTTGTTCCATGGTGCAAGATCCCATGAACCCTTGCGTGAACCGTCTTCGATTCACGCAACTTTCGTACACAGGAGAGCTTACGGTTCGGTTCGATTCGAAGTTCAGCTGATCTCTGGGCTGATCCAATTCTCGACCCAGCAGAAAATGAAGGATAGTTTCAGGACCCTGAAAAAATCCTGAAAAGGACATTTTCAGGTTGCCAATCAGGAATCTGAGTGCAATTAAATTAGCCCACTTCCAGGGTGTTCAGGACCCTGATATTGGAATGTCGGAATAATACATATTCAGGGTACTTAATAGCATCCTGAAAAAATGCTTTTCAGGATACTTAATGGTGCCCTCAATAATCAAGATTCACAATTCTCAACACTAGTTTTTTTTACTCATCCGCGATCGGACGTGGTTCAGGATGTTCAGGATATGTTACGGATTCGTTCAGGATGTAGCCGACATCCTTAACTTTTCCCTGGGGGCTCAGGCTTACAAACTGATGAACCGTTCAGTGAACGGTTCAAAAAAAAAAACGGCTCAGATGTATACGCCCATCCCTATCTTATGTAAATATATATATATATATGAACATATTATGTTATATACCATATATATATATATATATTATATAGACTTTATTCATATAAATTCGCAATTTATTTACAATGAGCTATATTTAAATTAAAGTAAGTTTATGTATATATGAATGTATGCAGATAGAATGATATCGTGACTTGGGGGGTAACATTAGGGAGGCAAGGATCCAGTTGATATGTTGAAGCAGACGGGTGACGTTGTTAAGAATGGCACAAGTACTACAAATGAGCGTATCAAAGAGGCGGTGCACTTCAAGCAGCTTCTTCTACAGCTTTCTGGGTGGTCCCATCCTAAAGGACACACACAGCAACTACACAGAACCCATCATATAAATTTCTTATCTAATTATTTCTATCAAAATACAAAAGATGTGTACAGTATACCCCCGCGTCGTAAATCTCGGACAGAGCTTCAATAGTTAACACTACTTTTACGAGCTACTATGGCAAATTCGGTTTTCTTTACTGCGTCTGGCTTTGAAGATTCGTATGAAAGATGACATGTAATATTTTATGGGTCGAAGGTAAGGCCCAGAAGTTTACAGTAGGGTCTAAAATCTTAAGACGAGGTCTTGAATCTTATAGTGAGGTATAAAATCTTCAACGCATCCTTTCACAATAGATTTTACATTGTCTAGCATCTTGGAAACATAATTATTCATTTTTTAAAAGTTGTATAGGAAATCATTGTTAAGTTTTTTTATGGTATGCGATGTGGCAACGGTGTGAAATTCTTGCCGAGCAGAAAACCGTTACGACTTGCATGCAATTCATCACTCGTCACTTTGAACTTATGCCACATACCCTTCGACTCGGTTAACACACAAAAAAAATATCCAAGGGAAAAAAGCGACTAAATAAACATAGACTCTTAATATAAAACGATCAAGTTCCCCCTCTTCCATCATTTTATTGGCAGATGAATCGATACTTTAGTTAAATCGATATTTTGTGATAGAACTGTATCGATTAAGCACCGTACGTCTGAATGCAAACGGAAATATAACAGAAATCAGATATAGATCTTCTGAATTAATCGATTACCGTTTATTGATTACTCTCAGTAGAATCGATTATTTATGTCCTATTCAAATGTATATAGATTTTTATATCGCTTGAGAAAAAAAAACTGAAGTTGGAAGAGACGAGTTTGCAAGCAAAATAGTTTTATCCGTAAGATTTCAATGGCCGGGGTCATTTTTCACTGGACGCGGGATGTCTTTGAAGGTTAATTTGTTTTCCTGGTTGGCCATCAATTTCCCTAATTGCGTTTGCAGTACACGTACACACACCAAAAACTTCTTTATACACAGTACTTTTTGATTCCTTCTCCTCAATCTACACAATCTCTTTCTCTTCAGTCTGTGAAAGTCTGCATTGGAAAGACGTTGAGTTGTACAGTCAGCGCCTAGCATAGATAGGTGCTGCATAGGAGAGAACGGGGGGGAAAAGTGAAGCCAAAAGTCCGAGCATCAACTTCATTTCACTTCAGTTTATACGTGGCTGTCGACCTTGGACATTCCATCACAACTTTTGAATCGTTTTTTGTTGCATAATACACCGTCCTTGTCCGAGAGCAGTCTGGAAGTTCCGATTACCAGCCGATCAGCTGAGTGTGCGCGCCAGAAACAAAAAATGGCGCCTGAGTGGAGCAGCCAATAAGGGAGGGAATTCGAGCGATCGCCTCAGGCGCTAACCCTTTTTCCCACAACCAAGATGGCGTCGCGCGTCGTCTTCTACTTGTTGATTCTGACGCTGTTTGGAATCTCCTGCTGCTCGAGTGCGGATTCCTGGACTTCTGAACTAACGAAACAGGAGAATTTCGAAACTTTGCTCAGAAGTGGAAATCGCTTGCGACTGTCCGCCATTCGCCATAGTGTGGATCTAGATGAGAATCTGAATCTTGAGAATCATGAAGAGAATCCCAAGATTCAGAATCTTCAAGAAGAGAGGAAACATAACAGAAGACATGCGAATAGAAATCTTCAAAGGAAATTTCATAACGGGTAGTTTGTTATATTATTATTATCAAAATCAATTTTAATATTATTGTTAATATATTATTATTATTGATATATTATAAAAAAGTAACTGTTTTATGGATTTATTGTACGTTTTATTGCGTCATATGTCCATGGGAAAATTTCTGATTCACGTCGTGATTCGGGTCTAGCCGTGTTATCAACGTGTTATCACTGTTATCAAAGTGTTATCCGTTGATTTTTCCAAGGGTTCTCCGATTCTTCCGTCCATGGGGCGACTAAAAAACGCGTTGCATTGAAAACCTTGAAGTTTTTTGTCGTTTTACTGTGTCAATTTTTTGCCACGCAGTTTGATCTGAAATTCAAAGCTCCAGAACGCGGTGATAACACACTGATAACACTTTATAACGCGCTGATAACACGTTCAGGAGTCAGAGTCTTCTGGCTGAAACCTTATATACGAAGAATCTAACGCTGGAACAGATACTCGTGGCCTGCATACTAATTAACCAAAACATCTTAAGAATTTTGACTTTTTTTTCGCCGGGAAACCATATACAATGTTCCTCAATCTTCTCCATAACTGAAATATTATATTTAACATTTTAATTTTAGTATAATAAAAAGTATAATATTTTTGAAAATAAAGGTTTTACTTCAAGTAACGGCGATAATTAAGATAATTAAGTCTGGTTTTATCTAATTTGAGCGAAAAAGAGAAGAATTTAGAGAATTTCTGAAGTTTTGGGAATTTAATTAGTACCGAGTCGACGTACGTCCGGAATGTATGGTATCATACTAAAGGGGAAGTTTTACTGAGAATCTTGGCGAGAATCAAGAATCACGCAACATGTACCACTCACATAACTCATGGCTAAAAATTAGAGTACTTCACGTGTCGTTAGTCTAAATTTACCCTGGTGTTACACATAAAAGCGCGAGGGTTAAATTTACCCCAGACGGAAGGCGGGAAAAATCGACAGAAAAAAAATTGCTAAAATTATCGCAACCGCCGTTATCCGGAAGCGTGTGGTGCGGCTAATTACGAAGTCCGTGACTCGATCCGCCCACCTCCGCTAACAGAAATAGCGCTACTTTGCAAAAATGGACTCCAGTTTCTTCTGAAGTTTGATGTGTTTAACTGAATTTTGGTTGAATTTGATAGAAGACATGTTTGTACTCGTGAGGAAACGGTTACTCGCCCGTTACAAGTAGTCGAATCGTACTGCAAACCCGTGTACAAGTCGTTCACTCAGAGGTGCACCAACGGAAGCCTGTGCACAGGATTCAGGTATCTAGATAGTCAAAGCTAAACTCAATTCAATTTTGATTTTTGGTTGGTTTTGAAAAGAGTTCAGTACGATACGATATACCGCACTGTTGTCAAGTACCAAACAACTACGGAGAGGAAAATGTCCTGTTGTCCCGGATGGTCGCAGTCAACCAAACACGCGCACGGATGCATGCAACGTAAATATGTTTTATTAATTCATCCTTTCACTTTTTAGCATTAAGTTATATGCCATTCGATACGTCTACCTTGTACTATTTTCTGATTATTTCTTTTAAGTGTTTATTGTTATTGGTATTATTGTAATTGTACTTGAAACAGCGGTATGCAGCCAGGGTTGCAAGCACGGCGGTAGCTGCATTAAGCCTGAAGTTTGTCAGTGTCTACCTGGATACACGGGCCCCTCGTGCGAGACAGGTGAGAAATCTATTCCACTACATAGATGTCTTTATCGCAGTTACAAATTAGTCCCAGCTGTTGGGCTATTAGTTACTGTACATCTGTTCAAAGCTTCCGGATATAAGAATATCGTATGTCACTTAGGCTTGAGTTCTGAGGAAATATGATTCTGGTACAAGATTCTTCCCGTTGAGCTGAGTGCTTAGAGTACCTACAAGCCAGGTCTCCGGAATCTAGAACTATAACAAACTACTTGTCAAAGCTTCAAGATATAGAAACAGTATATCGCCTAAGCTTGAGTTCTGGAAGAATCTGATTTTGGATAAGATTCTTCTCGTTGTGCCGAGCACTTTCAGTACCTACATGCTAGGTATCCGAAATCGAGAACTATCACAAATTACTAGTTAAGGCATCCAGCTATATGAACGATGTATGGTCGATGCTTGAGTTTTGGAAGAATATAATTCCAGATTAAGATTCCTCTCATTGAGCTGAGTGCTTTGAGTACCTACAAGCTATTTTGCTGAAACCTAGAACTATCACAAACTACTACTCAGAACTAAAGGACCGTTGCCGTTCAGTACCATACCCTTATGGCGTCACTTCGTAGTCTCCAAAGTTTTTCGGAAATGTTTAAAAATCAGTATTTAAGAGTAAACTATAATTTTTGAATTTTTTTAAATTTCTAGATGTGGACGAATGTTCCAGCAATCACCACCAGTGCCAGCAGTCGTGCATTAACACTATGGGCAGCTACAAATGCGACTGTCACGACGGTTTCCAGCTTCAAGAAGACGGAAAATCCTGCAAATGTAAATTTTTAAACCAAACCATCACAAGAGTTAGCTATTAACTACTTATTTGACTAATTACTGATACTCTATACTCTAGTTCAGCTTATGCTGGTTCCCGAACTGAAGC
Organism: Eulimnadia texana; assembly: GCA_002872375.1. Classification (NCBI taxonomy): domain Eukaryota; kingdom Metazoa; phylum Arthropoda; class Branchiopoda; order Diplostraca; family Limnadiidae; genus Eulimnadia; species Eulimnadia texana. The sequence goes on from NKDA01000001.1 coordinate 20,036,181, forward strand.
AGATCCTGCAGGACTACCAATCGATGTCTCAGAAACTCAGTCAAATTGAAGAGGTTCTCAAACTTTGCGTTAACTAGATTGTTAGTTTCATAATAGAATAGCCTTCAGCTAGAATCTCGCTAACAAGATTACTGGGGGATGCAGCTTACGAGTCTTGTAAATCATTGCAGACTTTAACAGCAACAACAACAACGACAGCAACAACAACTTCAGAGGCGCCAAGCACATCACCAGCAGCACCCAGGTTGGCGGAATACGAAGCCACCGTGGCTAATTTGACTTCCCATATACGGATGCTGGAGGAGCGCTTGGAGAAGCTGGTAATTGCCTTTAATTACACCGACTATTTCGCTTGCCTTGCTCAAACCCTCCAACTTGAACCTTTTAGGAGTCTGAAGCAGCCTTTGCTAGGGCCAGCAACGCAACTATCAACACTGTCGAACCTTCGGGCGATTCGTTCCAGTCTCTCAGCGACCAGATTTCGATACTGGAGGAACGACTCGCCGATTGTAATTGCTTTCATCCCAATCGATTTTTCTAAACACCTTATATGTCGATTTTCAATTTTTAAAAACAAAAACTTAATTAACTTAATCCTGTAGGTACATGTACGTCCTCTTCTTCAGATAACCACCTCAAAATGAGCCGCAGAAAATGAGCAAATTTTCCGCTACTAACCACCAGAACGAATTCAAAGAGCTGCATGGATAAATCAAAGTATTTTCTTGCCAGGACGCCATGTCAAGCAAAACTTTGTTGGTTTTTTTTCTTCAATTTAATTATAAATATTTTCGCTATGGAGTTGCCTTAAGAGAGAGAAGAGAGCTGTGCATCACTGCCAAGAAGACAAGAAAACCGTTTTGCTTCTTCTTTGTTATTTTTTTTTCTTTTTTTTTCCTTTCGAGTCGTCTTCACAGAACAAAAATACAACATTTTTAAATACAAAAAGCAAGACGTTCAGTTCATACAGCAGATCTTTTAGAGTTTCTTAATATCGAAATCCACCATGACGCCCCAGTGATCGGACGGGAAACACTGGTAGCCAGCGATTTTCTGAATGCCGACCAGGCCAAAGTATTTGGGAATGACGGTCTGCGGCTGCGAGGATCGGAAATAGACGCGGTCAAAACGCATGCGAGGCTTGAATCTACCGGGGAATTCGCAATTATTGTTGCGTAGGGTGTCCCACGTGTACTGACACTCCTTCCGTGACCCGCAGGTGATCCACAGGTCCTCCACTCCAGCGGGAAGTCCTCCAGCCAGTCCCACCTACACGCAAAAAAAAAAAAAAAAAAAAAAAAAAAAAAAAAAAAAAAAAATCCATTACTTAATCATTCAATACTTTTCGAAAATAATTTTCTGTAAAAATTTTGTTGACGAAAGAGCTGAATTATTTATATCTGCAATAAACACGCAATAATGTTATTAGAGCGGCACGATCGGCAAATCAGTCGTGCTTTCACATTTGTATAAAAGGAAAGAAAAAAAAATTAGTGATAGTAATAATCGTGCAGCACGAAATTTTACAGCCCCCACCGCGGTCAGTAATTACTAGATGGCGCTAATTGGTGGAAATGAACGGCTTTCACGAGTGGACCACTCAAAATTCGTTCACTTAAACTGGTAATTAAAAAGGTAATTGCGGGGCAGAGAACCTCAATATCGCGTAGATTCAAGTCCCCGGCCAAAATCACGTTCTTGTTCTCGGCCGCGCTGATTACGGTCTCGAAGCAAGTTGACAGCTGCTTAACGCGCTCCGCGGCGTGGTCCGCCGTGCTCTCCAAGTGGCTGTTGAGCAATACTAATTTCGTGGCTCCGATATGAACCTATTCATTAAAGAAACGAGAACGAGAAAATACGTTACTTCTGAATATTTGCGAATAATTCCTCGTTTTGCTGTGATAGTAACGTTTACCTCAACTTTGAGTAGGTTCCGCAACATCAGACTCGAGGGGAACGGGATGATTTCGTGGCTGTCGTAGTAGACAGTAAACTGGTTGACCAGAGTCGCAGTAAAGTATTCCTCCTCTCCGCCCGCTACGCATTTGTATTCGGGGAGGTTCTTCTCGATGTAGTCGAGAGTTTTTGGCACGACCTCTTGAATGAAAATGATGTCTGGACGGTGTGACTGGACAATGCGGACAAACGCCTTGGTGCGTATTTTGAGGTTTCTCTCGTCAAGACCATCAAGGTTCCAAGTTATGAGACGAAATTCGGACGGAGGTGTTGTTGTCGCAGCCTGCATGAAGTCAACTACGTCTTTCCTAGAACATAACGAAACATAAAAACGCTATTTTGTCTTGTTTTGTTGCATGGATTACGTTATGTTTAGAATGATCTGAGGCTCGTCGTCATCCACGTCGTGCAAAACGTGCATCCCTCCAGTCTTTTTCACTTCAAAGTAAGCGTTTAAGGATCTCTAAAGACAGCAGTATTATCAAAAATCATGACAAGTGGTTTATTTAATACTTGAAGATCCCAGTTTCGATCCTGCAAGTAGAACTGAGCACAGGCAGAGTCGGTTCCCGTAACTTCTGCGAATTCCCGAACGAGGCTCTCAGCTGTCTCCTTGTCCGGGATATAACTGCATGAAGCTTCTCCTTCGTCGCTCATCTTTCCATCCTATTAATGAATAACGTAATTAAAAAGTTAAAAATTAAACGTGTATTGCAAAACTCAAACCTACGTTTTCAAAACAGAATACGAAATAACAGTGGCACTTTAAATCTAAAAGGGTGTTTCCTAAATGCAGCCATCCCGTACTAAAAACGCGCGCATTGAATTTAAGTTTAATTTCTGCATTATTTTCCTAATTATTCTAAATTAAAATATTTATTATATCATAAAAGAATATTTCAAACGAAATTTTTAATACTTCTATATCAAATTTTACCATTAATTTTCTTAATGTTATGATAATTTTCCAGGAACGCGTTAGCCGTAATTTTGTTTTTCCTCAAAAATCCGTTATTATAAAAGGTTTTATTTACAAACAAAAAAATGTATAATCGGATAAAAAGTGTCTGCTGTTTACTTCAAGCCCTTCAAGCGCGTAATTCAATGCTGAGAAAACCTTAGCGCAGTCAATACACGCAATTCCCCGAGGTAAAAGTCAATTAACTAACAAATTACTTCAAATCCTGAATTAAATTTTGCCTAAGAAGCTTCTACAATGGCAGAAGGACATCACCGCAAGAAAATTTCGTGCAAAATGTGTTTCCCGGTGAGGCAGAAATATTTTAAAAACAGTAATTCTTCGTCAAGCGACTCTGCCGATAACGAAAAGTCGCAGAAAACAATTGCTCGGCCCCGCAGACGCAAATTCGGAATCGGGAAAGCGTTTCGCGGATCTGGTCAACAGAAAACAGCAAATCTAGAGGGCGAAAGTCAGTCTACAACTGAAGAAAGCTGTAGTTCATCTCCAGAAACCCCAAGACGGGAGGAACTGGAGAAAGATCCTGGAAGCACAGTGGGAAAAAGTTCTGGAAACGGAGACGATTCACCAAGTTTTGAACACGTTTCTAAACAGGTTACCAAATCTTATTTTAGTTTCTAGAGTAGTACAATTTCATTTCATTATCATCTAGTTTTTCTATCAACTCTCTGTTATCGTAGCACGCTGTGCTAGCAGCATTATTATGAATGTAAATTTTACCATTGACCTTTACTGTTTCTAGTGGTAATCGATAATTTAAAATGTTTTGTAAGGTTTCCGAGAAATCTCAGCAGTTTTCTGGAGCTAATCCCGATGACCTAACTATCGGAGAACCTGTGGAAAATCGCAAAGACCAGGTAAACTGCTGATAGTAGTTAAGCTGTCTGTTGTGAAGATAGTTAGGTTCAAAAAGTAGCAGAAAAGTGGTTGCAGATTGCCAATCTGTTGGTAACGTAGTAAGGAGTTGTATTAGCAGTCAGCAGTATGATTTATAGTAGTAATTAAAATGTAAGTAACGGCACGTAGTAGCAGGCATTAGTAGTAATAGTATTTGTTGTTAGAACTTTTATAGTTGTGTCCTAGTTTTAGCCGTTGTAAGTAGTAAGACTAGTAACGTTAATCCCTGAAACTAATTCAAAGTAGTGTGGTAACTGGACTGCTAAGTAAGTTGATCATACATACTATGGTAGTAGCAACAATGCAGTAGTAGTAGTGTAAGCACAGAATAACTATACAATAGTACAAGTAGCAGTATACTATTGTCAAAACATTAGCATCAGTTACACAAGAAGCACTCTATTAGAAGCAGCTAACTTAGTGGGTGTGCTTACATAGTAACGTAGTGTAAACGCCAGTACGTGTACTAGGAACTTACTACAACACAGAATATGATAGCAAAATAACTACTTCCTTTACCTACTAAATCTGCAGAGCGCAGAGGAGCTTCCTGACTACAACACTTTACTAATACAACTATTTGAAAGTGGCACTCCAACTGACAACAGCAATACGGTTACGTTTTAGTTTTAGTGAACATAGTGAACACAAGAATTAAATAAAAATTGTAACTAAATTAGTAAGTAGTAATAGTTAGGTAGTCAGCAAGTAGTAAATTGTTTACTAGCAAGTTTTAACTAGTAAACTTTTTTAGCAGAATCTCGAAACAGCTGAGACTGCAGAACCACTGTTAATATCTGCCAAGGCCTTGGGTACTACTACAACAACTACTACCCTACAACAGACTGTTGCAGCACCTTTGGAAAGCTCAGAATCTGTTCTGTCCTTCTGGAATGTAAACTGCAACAAGTATTATAAAGTTGTTTAAACGGAGATTAGTTCTCTTTTAGCAGTTCTAGAAGCCTCTGAAAGTAGTAGTATCAATACTCCAGCATACATTCTAGTAATTCTGTAGTAGTATACTGTTGTAGTTGTATTGTAGTAGTTACTAACTAACAACTTATTTATACAGACTGCTGCTATGACTTCCCTTGGAACATTGGCCAACGAACAAACTTTCAAGATTCTAGTAATCGGCGACGCAGCAACTGGGAAAACCTCATTCATAAACCGACTAACTACTAATAGTTTCTCTCAAAACTATCGTCCAACTATCGGCGTCGACTTCAGTTCGCGAACCTATCACTGGGACGAACGCACTTCAATTCGCCTCCATTTCTGGGACATTGCCGGTAAATCTTCACTAAAAATTCAATTATTTGGATGCAATTATTACTATTGATGACTATTTACTAATTATTGATAGTTAAATTCAATGAAATATTTGTAGGACAAGAGCGTTTTACGAGTATGACTCGCGTTTTCTACAAAGAAGCAATGGCGGCGTTTATCGTTTTCGACGTGACACGTGACTCGACCTTCACTTCCGTCCGCCCCTGGAAAGCAGATCTTGATTCCAAAGTTAAGCTACCAGATGGCTCTCATGTTCCTTGTTTACTCATCGCTAATAAAGTTAGTATCACTCCTTCCACTTTTGAGGGAAATTCCCCAAAAAGGGAAAATGGGGTTTCAAAAGGGAAACATGAGGGAAGAGGGAATATTGAGGGGAAAATGAAATTTTAAGCTAAATGTATATTCTACCATTGGATTTAAAAAAAAATAATCAGTAGAAACCCTAAAAATAAGCATTCTCGGATGGAAAAGAGTATACAGTGCAGACGGGAAAAAAGGGGAAACTGAAATTCCAAAATGAGGGAAAAAGAAGGAAAATGGAGCCTTGTTTGAGGGAAAACAGTAAACTGAAAGTGGAAGCACTGGTTAGTATTTTCCCTTCTATACTTTTGTATTATCATTATTAAATGATTTGTGTAGAATCCATAAAAGTTTTGAAACATTTTTTATTCATGAGTTGTTTTCTTTGCAATTTCAGTGTGACCAGTTGGCTGCGGGATTTGTCGAGGACTCAGTTCTCGAAGACTTTTGTCGAAGCAATGGATTTACGGGCTGGTTCCTGACTTCAGTTTTGGAAAATTTCAACCTGGAGGAGTCCCTTGAGTATCTCATTAAAAAGGTAAATACATTCAGGTTTATGGATTTTTAATTGCTGTGTTTAGTCGTGTGGTTTGATTGTTAATGGTTCGGGTCGTTAGAAACCTGCGTTTAATAGTGTTTTTTTTTTCTTTCAGATTATGGAGCGTGACAGTTACTTGCGCTCTTATCATGTCGACAGCATCAGACTGACCAATGAAGGAAAAACGCAAACGAAGAAAGCTTGCTGCTGAAATGTATTCAATAACTGATTTAACATAGCAAAAACAACAATTCCCTGTGCCCGAAAAATAAACGAGTTATCCCTAGAGTTCAAAAAAGCATTTGTATTTTTCGCCATTTATTTAGTATCGCCGTTTGTTGTTCTGCGGATGACCGTTCTTGACGGGAACGGGCTCGTCTTGGCTGCGGTAAACGCTGAACCCCGGTCCGTGAGTTTCGTACCTCCAGTACATCTTTCCTGGGCTCGAGTACAGCGACGCTGGGAACGGACGTGAGTTTGAATGGTATATTGGTCTCCTGGTGTTCGGATCGGGACGGCTGATGTAAGCTCGTGGTCGATGGACTTTATTCTGGTACTGTACGCCCCAGTAGTCCTGTCGATAGTTTCCCGCTGCAACTAAATCGGGACCAAGCAAGGTTGCGACACAGGCAGCAAGCAACACTAGAGTAAAATATTTCTAGATACAAAAAATTGTATTGATCGCCAATTTATATCGAGATTTAATAGAGCACATACCATCGTTGATGTGCACGACGGGATTCCGCAGTTCGCGAACGAAGATTTCTGCGAGACTGTTGGCTTCGTTGGACTGCTGCGACTTCTTTTATACAGCTTGCGAAACATTGAGGAAATGTCTATATATGGTGAGAAATGTGCAACCTTGTTAGCGAACAAAATGTAGCAAGAATGCAGATTTTTCTCAAATATTCTCGAGACAAGAACCTGCGAAGTCTCGGTACTTCTCTCGAGATTTTATCTCAGACTTACATTTGCATAAAAATTCGGGCTTTTTGCTTATTCTCTTCAAAGTCGTTGAGAGATTCGTTAATTTATCCTAAGATGTTTTTCTTCTGCTAACCGGGTTTTTCGATATTGTTGCATAAATCATTTCCTACTAATATGATTCAAATTTAAACCATAAACCACTCAAGATTTTCAATTTTTCTCTGGGATTTTTTTAATCACTTGAAAATCAAATTAAGTAACCTGTTGGGGGGAAAAGTCAGTTTTTGTAATACGTTCTTGGTATGAGTGTGTAATTTGTCCTATTAGAAATCAAGAAAGTATTATACTCTTCAGAGACTAGGAAGGTGTTGCGTTTGAATTTCGTGGGGACATGTCCTCACTTTCCAGTTCTTCCACTTTGAATTTAGGGCTTTCCCTCGTAGGAGCCTCTATTTGCCCTTTTTCCCCCTCAGATAAAAGTTTGCGATTTTCCCCTGTTTTCCCCTCTCATTTTCCCTTTTTCCTCTCAGATAAAAGTTTGCGATTTTCCCCTGTTTTCCCCTCTCATTTCCCCTGTTTTCCCCTGAGGTAAAAATGTTGGGTTTCTCCTGTTCTTCCCCCCCCCCGTTTTCCCTTTTTTCCCCTTAGATAACAATTTTTGATTCTCCCCTGTTTTCTCCTCTCATTTTCCCTTTTTCCTCTCAGATAAAAGTTTGCGATTTTCCCCTGTTTTCCCCTCTCATTTTTCCTTTTTCCCCTGAGGTAAAAATGTTGGGTTTCTCCTGTTCTCCCCCCCCCCGTTTTCCCTTTTTTCCCCTTAGATACAAATTTTTGATTCTCCCCTGTTTTCCCATCTCATTTTCCCGTTTCCCCTCGGCCTTCCCTATTATTATTGAATATAAAGATTGCAGTCATTGACGTGTATGCTTTAGATCATGGTTAATTTACAGTCTATAAGAAAAGTGTCAAATGTTGGAGAAAAGATCAACTGCGTGTAAATAACGTGCCGTTGTAGAAAAAAGTCAGATTTTATGGTGGTTTCACATTTCTTCAATTTCCCTTGTTTCTCCCCTCTTCTTCCCTTATTAGTGCCATTTTCCCCTGAAAACAGGGAATTTCCCCTAAAAGTGGAAGCACTGCCATTATCCCGCTCTTCGTACCTGCGTGAAATATTGAAATATCGTTACGTAACGAAAGTAAAATTTTTTTCCCCCGATAGATCGATTTATTTTATCAAATATATCGATATCCTCGTTTACTGATACTGGACAACCCTGATTCCTATTGTTAGGAATCTTGAATTTCAAGGTTTCAAGTCGCAACTTGAAATCGCGAAACTTCGGCAAAGTTCACAGCCTTGAAATGGAAAGTGAAATAATTTTTTTTTTCTCTCTTTGAAACCATTTCAAAACATTTTCAGCAGTTTTTATAAAGCCGTTGGTTAGTATAGGTCCTGTGCAACAAAAGCTAGGGTGTGGAGTTAAACGAGTGTCCGCCATGTTGGGGGGCAGCTGACCGAGCGGTTCGCTTGTTTACATTGCTGTGCGGCAGTCAAATAGAATATTTTGTGTCATGTTTTACTTGATGGTCAACCAAAATTTAATACTAGTAAAAAGCCCTTTTCCTCCATTTTATAGTGAATGCTGAATCAGCTAAGGATTTGAAAACAATATTTTCTTTTTCATCAATACAACGTCTCTCATGGATTACTGTGGTGACAAGTCTTCGTAGAACGATCCTGTAAGATGCTAATTCTTTTCTTAGGAATTCTAATTTTAATTCCCAAGAATTCCGTAATGAAGCAAAAGGTCATTTAAAAGGCTTAGCAAAATTATTATCAAGGCTGATCACGTTTTCAAGCAATCGAGCGTGTATTTCGACGAAAGGCCCTGTTGGGAATGCGTTCCTCATAAAGTTTTGAGGTTAGCCTGGACTTTTAATTCCATGTCCACGTAAGTCACAGAAAGTTTTACGTTCGTTTACCGTATGTAAAAACCGGCCATTGATACGTTTGAAGGTTTTTCATCTGGAGCCATGTTCCAGCCATAAAGACCATTTTTTAAAAATTATTTTCGGATTAGCTGAACATTTCGTCTCTCTCCATTTGTATCACGATAAAAAGGAATAGAACGGCGTTTTGAATAGTTATTTTTGGTTTGGGCCATCATAACACAAAAAATAACACAAATAATATCCCATTTGAATTCTGCGAAGACACGTAAACAAGCGGACCGCTCGGTCAGCTGCCCCCCAACATGGCGGATACTTGCTTAACTCCCCCGCCCCAGCTTTTGTTGCACAGGTCCTATAGAGCACGTGAGACACGTACCAATGCTGGAAGACAATTACTGTTTACTATTGCACTGAATATCGCATATATGTGCGTAACAGTAAATTCATAAAAATAATTGATTGAATGGTTCTGTTAATTAGTAAAGTGTAACAGTTGCATTAGCTGACTCTTAATTAGAGAATTATATTGCGTGTGTTTAAAGAATTGCAGAATTTTGACACCAGCGCCATCTAGCGAGTAATTTGTAAACTTTTTTCTGGAATGAAAACTGTGGAATTAATTTATTTTCAGTTCAACATTTAATTTACCTTTGATTGTCACATTTTCGCTTCTTGTGAAGTCAAGGTTCACTGTCTATTATCGCCAATATGGGTTACTTGAATTAATGGCAAATCTGTCAATTACGTGGACAGCCGTTCAGTAGCCACATAGGTTTCCACAGGTGTCCAAGGATTCAGCAGATTTAGCTGTCTGCTTGGAAGAGGACAGTGACAGAGAAGCTCAGTACATGGAGAAACCGCGCTTCAGCAATACTGAAACGTCATAAGCCTAACTGTTCCCAAGTTGGAAGGATATCGAAGACTGGCTCTTCCATATCAGCAACTACAAAATCGAGACAAAAATTCACTCATTTCAGTCAATCAAATATAAATATCCTTTTTTGACAGCTTCGAAAATGACCGATCCTGTAGTCCAAACTGCTGCTGAAAAAGAGAAACAGCGACAGAGATCCTTAAGTCACGGCTCTATCCCGCAGGGTCATCTTCTACGACTCCTGCGACTTCAAACGGAAACAATCTGCGATGAACAAAGTGAGATTTTGAAACGAGGGAGTTTGCCATTTTTCCCGCTGACGACGAGCCTCAATGTGTCGCTCTCCAAGACTCCGAACCTGACTCTGTCGCCACCACCGCAATATAGATGGAAAAAGCTTTGTCTTTCTCTTCAAAAGCGATATTCTGGGTTCGGAGAAGATAGAACCTGCAGGCAGTGCTCAGAATGGACCTGAACCTGCTGGAAATGTTTACTTTTCCGAAGTATCAGTTTACGCTACAACTTCCGCTACCTTCGTTCAAGGAGTATTTGACATAATGTGGCGACTGATAAAAAGTTCCTTTACCTGGAAGTGGAATCTAACCCACATACCCAGGGATGAAGGGCGACTGTCTAAACCACTGAGCCACCAGAACATATTGTATGTACTCCTAAAATAAAATTTATTAGAAAGAAGTGTTGAATGGGAAATCCACGCTGTTTGAAATTCTGAAACCTACTTTTTTCAACGCTCTGATGAGTTCTTCCTGGAACTTCATAATAAATGAATATACTTGTAATTACTGGATACGTTCAAGTTATGCAACACTGAAACGAACGCTGAAACATTGAAACCAATTTGAATTTCGCGCTCTTTGATTGACCCCTTTAACTGAGATGTTCAAGGTCGACTATTCAAATGTTACACTAAAACCCGTTAAAATATTTCATCCACACAAAAGTCTATTTATTATAGATCTTTTATCTGAAAATAACCTGGCTAAATCCAATAATTTCAAATACCTCTTGTAATTAAATTGCCAATTGTTAGTCACGTGACAAATTAACATAAGATAACCTCAAAATCTGTCATAAAACTAACTAAAACCAATGTATCGCTAAATTTACAAAGACGTAATGGAATCACAGAGAAACTACGAAAAATCTGTATTCAGTGGATACACTAATTTCAACTACATATTTACTACACACTGTTTCATTCATTCACGTCAATGAAATTTGAAGTTTTCCCTAAGAAACTTTGCAACTCAAGAAAAGAAGTGGAATTTAGTTTCATTCATTTAAGACTTAACTTGCTGGCCGAGAAGTCGCGACTACTTTTGCCGCTGTTGAGCGTTATCGTTTTTCTTGCGCAGCGAGATGAGGAAGCGGGATACGTTCTCGTAGACGACGAAAGTGATGGCCGTGGCAGGTGTGACTCTCAGCAGACTGGGTAGCAGACCTTTGTAAAAGCCCCGAACCTTTTCGTTCCTGAAAACACGATCGTTTTTAAGACACGAAAATGAACACTTTTGACTTCACACGCAAAAATATTTTATTTCTTCCGCATTGAAAAACGAAAAGCAAAAAAGAAAAAAAAAAGGGGCAGATCTCCGCGAAAACTATTCAATCTTTTTTCCGAAATTTCTACTAGAGTTACTCATTTTTTTTATTTACACTCGTTCAGTGTTTCGTCTAAATGATTTATTCAGTAAGTTAGAGGTAAATAAACGTAAGAAAAGATGCGGGGAGGAAACTACATCGGATGGGTCACCGCTGACCGCCAGTGAAGGTCTCGTAGATGAGAAAGACGAGACAAATGTTAGGGGTGACGTGGGCCATGTAGGGAACCAATCCTTTGTAGAATCCACGCATCCCTTCGTACCTCCAAGTCTGACGCAGGACGTCCATCACTCCGCTGTACTCGCGGTACTGGTCTTGCAGTCGGGCCCTCACAACCTGGTACGGGTAGGTAGCAGTTGCGGCAAAAAGCTTCGAAAGGGCAGCAAACGAAAGGTACTCCCACGTGCTCTGCAAAAATCGTTGTAACATTTTGTCACTTGATTAATTCGCTTTTTGCGATTTTTTATACCAGTTTGGCATCGATGGGTAACTTTCGATAAGTGTTGTAGGAATTCTTCATTTCTTCGTAGGCCATGAACTGCAGCGCGCCGTGCGAGACTCCGAAAACTCCGGGGACGAAACCTTTGTACAGCCCGCGGATTCCCTCGTAGCGATAAGTCTTGACTAGAGCGTCTACCATACCGCTATTCATTTCAAGAAGAGAAAAAACGCAACAGTCAGTAAAACGTTGAGGGAGATATAGACTAGGCATACTTGTATCGTTTGTTTTCAGCGAGCTGTTTGGTCGCAGTGTCTCCGTACTGCAAGCAGAGCCTTGTTTTCACGACCCACAGAGGATTCGTCAGTACTAAAGTAGCGACACCAGCTTCCGCAGCCGCTAACATGTGAAGTGCAGGTCCCAGAGCTTTGGTTGTGTCTCCGTGCTGCATGTTAGCTTTGATCCCGTTATAGCTGAACGTTTCAAACTCGTTAACGATTAAAAGACGCAGGTTTAAGAAAGAAAATAACTCACAAGAAGAAGTACAGCCCCCAGGAACATCCCGCACCCCAGACGTTAGGCGCTACTCCGCGATACAGGCCTTTAGGTCCCTCTGAACGGACAATTCTTGTTAAAGCGTCGAAAAGTCCATTGTACTGAGGCCGAATGCTGACCTGACCGTCATTGACTGAAAGATAGAAAAACGCAACATAAAAACGTGAATGAACTTTGGCTATAGATAAAGAAATATACCTGCAAAACGAATCTTAATCAAGTCGAGCGGGTGCAGTATAAGTGTGGACGCTACACCGCCAGACACTCCGGCAACTAGATGCTCGTAGCGAATGTGCGACAAAATTGTTTCCAAACGACTCCTTTCCATGATTAATTGATTGTCTGATTTATTGCTTTGAAGAAATGTAGCCTCTTAGAAATCCATTACTCGCAGGAAAAAAAACCTAACATAAAACCGATAAAAGGAATTTCAAGGTTACTGTGCGTCCTATTTAGGTCCCGCTTCCTCATAAAAAAGCAAGAGATTCAAACTAAATCGCTTATATTGAATAAAAATTTATTCATTTTGTTCGCTTAGCCAAGTCTGTTGGTTTTGTTTGTTTACGTAAAATAGGTTGGTAATTAAAAAAGACTCATCATTTTCATAGGAAAAACTTCTTACCGTTTTTAAAAATCAGAATGAATGTGCAGAAAAAAAACAAATTAAGTTTGTTTTGGCCTCTGCCGTGTGGAAACTGAAGGGGAAGCGTTAGATGAACTGAATGAATCAGCTAGGAAATTGTATGGGAGGAAATTCCGAAAATCAGCTCGACTTCATGATTTCTGGTGATGCAACCTTCGTAATCGAAAGTGGAATGAAGGGGAATGACTGTGTTTCCCCTTCACTTTTCCCTTTTTCCCTTTTTTCGCTATTTTTGCTCTTTCCTCCATTTTCCCTTTCCCCCCTACGTCCCATACGTTTCGCAAGACTTATAAATTTTCTTCTTCCCTTATTTTTCCTTTCTGAAAACTATTTTCCCTTTTCCAGGGAATTTCCCTGTAGAGTTAGAGCACTGGAAATGGGAAAGGGAAACTGGCAATTCTTTTATATCGATTTAAACAGATATCGATATACGATTAACGCATTACAATTCTTATTTAAAATTTGATGGAATCAAGAAAAAATAACTTTAATATAATTAAAGATAAACCAAAAACGAAAATTTTGAAAAAATAATTATTTCGCAGTTTATTACTCGCTCATTTGTCCTGGTAACGGTTATTGGTTACAATTGATTTGTATTGCAGACGAATTTACTCAGTGGTTGACATCAAAATTCACGTGCTGCACAGGAAAATCCAATTTACATCTGCTTGCTGTACTTTTTGTTGACAATAATGAATCGCTACCCAATAAATATTCAACTGGAAAAAGATGATTTCAGTTCTGACGAAGAAGAAGTCAGTCGTCCCTCGACTTCTACATCTCAAGATTCACAACCTAGGAAACAAAACAAGTATTTACGACTTATTTTACAAACGTATTTTGCATAATATAACCTCCTTTCGTTTACCAGAAAATTGCTTTCGAGTGCTTTAAATCCCGGACCGAACATAAACCCGAACGACCTGTATATCGACACAAAAGGCGGTCATGTAAAAGCCAAAAGTTTGAATGTTCAGACAGAAAAGGATACAATTCGGGCCATTACCCAAGAACTCACAAAACCTGACCTGTTGCTTGAAAAATCAGTTCTAAAGCCAGGTTTCGAGAAACTGGAAAGCGTCCCGCCATACGAGGAAACAAAACGCAAGGAAAAGATGATGAGACAGAAGGAGCGAGAAAAAACTAAGGGCGATAAATGGTTCAACCTTCCAGCCACTGAGCTGACCGAAGAAGTGAAACGGGACTTAGAAGTTATTCAGATGAGGTCTGTTCTTGACCCTAAACAATTCTACAAGAAAAACGACTTGAAAATTCTCCCAAAATATTTCCAGGTAATTTTTCACTTTCCAATGTTTCATGATATTTAATAATATAACCTTTGTTGCGTTTTTCAAGATTGGTACAGTCAAGGAGCACTCCATCGACTTCTACAGCAGTCGTCTGAAGAAGAAGGATCGCAAGCGAACGCTGGTAGATGAATTGATGGCAGATGCCAACTTCCAGCGATTCAACAAAGCCAAATATGCAGACATCATTCAGGAAAAGCAGCGAACGACAGGTGCACACAGGCACGCCAGACGTCTGAAGAACCGCAAAAAGTAAAAAACAGAGTTTTCTCAAGTTTTTGTATTTCAAAAAATGTGGAGCGATTGATAAAAAATACAGAGAAGAAAAAAACATTGTACGGAAACATTTCTTTGTGTTTCGAAATGAAAAAGGTGGTTGTATTGGATCTAACATAAAAAGACGCAAAAAATCCCAGCACAGTACGTCAATTTTCAAACGCAAAAATTCTCAGAATCTTCTTCACGGCTCGTCCACGTTAACTTAACGCCCCTCGACTGTAAAAGAAAAAGACGTGAATTGATAAAAAATCATGGGTTAGAAAGATGAACTTCAAATTACTGTAAGAGGAGAGGTCAATTTCATCGGGCAAAGGTGTAATGCTGACGTCGAAGCGTTCCTGAACATCGTTCAAAATCTTGGCATCGTTCTCATCACTGACAAAGGTGATGGCCAACCCCTACAACATTAAACAGTTATTTCTAAAATCCAACACAAAATGTAAGAAATGTATATGATTATCGAATGTGATAGCCGACAGGATCTGGGCGTCCCATTATAAAGAAACCCCAGGTTTTAATGCTACCTCAGTTTGCTTTTTCCCAGGTCTTTAATACAAGAAACTTTTTAAGTTTCCCGTTGTACTTACAGATCTTGGGACTTCGTTTCAAGACAGTTAAGGTTAACTATGGTTTACCTTGGTACCAAAACGACCAGCACGAGCGACACGGTGAAGGTACGAGTCAGAGTTTTCGGGCATGTCATAGTTGAAGACGATGTTGACTCGCTCGATGTCCATGCCTCTGCCGAACAAGTCAGTAGCGACCAAAATTCTCTGTAAATGAAAAACTCAACTTATTACAATTGCTGTTAATAAAAACAAGACTTTATCTTAAGATAATGTTTTCATCAGTAAGAGAGAGTTCAATTGATATTTCATTATGCATCAAACTTAGATCGTAGGCATCATTTGACTTCGAAAAATTTACAAAAGAAAAGAGGAATTCGTACTTTCTTGAAGTCCTTAAACTGCTGATAGCGAGACAGACGCTCTTCCTGGTTCATTCCTCGGTGAATGGCGATGGCGGGGAAGTTCTGCTCGACCAACAGTTGGGCCAGGGCCATGCAGCGTTGAACAGACTTGACGAAAATGACAACCTGAAAAATCCCCATTCAAACGTACTTTTACAATACACAAACAAATTGGGATTACCTGGTTGAATTCGAGCACATCCATCAGCTCGAACAGTTTGCGGTTTTTCTCATTGTCCTTGAGTTTAACGTAGTGCTGCTGGAGACCGTGCAGGGTGAGTTTCGATTCATCATCGACGTACACTTCCATGGGCTGTTGAGAGCAAAACAGAAAAGAAACCAAAAAGAGTTAGCGTGCAATCAATCGCAGTTAAAAACAACCATGGACATTAATTTCTGAACAAAATGTAACATTCAAAAGGAAACTTCAATATCTTGACAAACATAATTAATGTCCATGGTTTCTCGTTCAAGTTCTCTGTCAGGACTATTGAAAACTTCTCCAGGGGGATGTCTTGCTACACCTCGCCATGGCAAAACAATCTACTCTCGGGTCGGTCGACCGGGCGGCGTCTCGAACGGGACACCGACAACTGTTAGGGTCCAATCGCCGTTTAGCGTCAGACAACTCGACGGCAACCGTACGGGACGGTACAGAACTGTGCAGCCGCGTCGCGGGGAAAATCCCTTCTCAGGGAAGATTCCCTTCTCGGATTAAAGCGTACAGAAACCCCCAGTCCCCTTTGATATCAACAGGTTTTTCTGTGTTGACGACACGTGAAAAACCCGACCCAATTTTAATATTTTGCTTTGACGCGGCAAAGTGGGGTGGCCCAACGTTGTGTTTGACGACAGACAAGAGACGAGAAAGATAGTTTTCGTGTGGTGTGCGCGAGCAGCTTCGAGTTTTCAACTGGAGAGGATGAGAAAAGTTGTAATTACATCTTGCATAAACTTCTTGCAAACGGGGCGGATTTCCTTGCTCAGCGTGGCGCTGAACATCATCACTTGCTTCTCGTGGGGAGTGTTGCGAAAGATTTCTTGCACGTCTCGACGCATATCTGGGAAAAAAAACAAGTGGTGAGAAACAATTTTTCTTAGTAAGTTATCAGTGTTGTGTTTCAGTGGGTTGGCGATACTATACAAATACTATTCTTTTCTGTGAATTGAGTTTCGATTTATTCTGGAAAAACTGTAAATGACGGGAAAAGAAACTTGTTTGAAGGTAATACGAACTAAAATAAAAGATTCTATTCATTGCTAATGACATCGGTGAAAGTTATGAAGAAATAGTTCACGTGGTAAACGAGCCAACTTTACGGATACCATATAAATGTATTTCCTGATAGACTGACACACAATATTGTGATTTCTCTTCTTACCCAATGCCTCGAGCATTCTGTCGCACTCATCCAGAACGAAGTGTTTCAGCGTCTTGAGGTTGAGCTTCTTCGACTTGACCAGCGCCAAGATTCTCCCTGGAGTTCCAACGACAATGTGCGGGCAGTTCGATTTCAGCGTCTGCTCATCCTTCCCGATACTCAGCCCCCAAAAAATACACCAACCTGAAAAAGCGAACCTTGGTTTAGTATTCTAACGTCAAACTTTGAAAATAGTAAAAAATTACCTTAATGGTTGGCATGTACTTTGAGAATCTTTCATATTCTTTCGAGATCTGGAATGCCAATTCACGAGTGTGGCACAGGACCAATACCGACACCTGACCGTCCACAGGCTCCAACTGCTGCAGAGTGGCCAGGACAAAGACTGCAGTCTTACCCATACCTGATTTGGCCTGACACAAAACGTCCATACCTAAAACAGCCTGTGGGATACATTCGTGCTGAACTGTAAAAAACATGAGGACCGTTTCAGTTGTTTACATTACTTTTATTATTGTTAATATACTAATACCTTCTGAAGGGTGCTCGAAACCGCAGTCCACGATGGCACGCAAGATCTCTGGCTTGAGCAAGAAGTCCCTGAAACCAGAGCTGTGAATCGAGACGTACGTTCCCTTAACGTCCTTTTTGGCTGTCGTTTCTACTGCCCCGTCCCCGACAGTCTGCTCAGTCGCTTCCTCATCCTCGTAGTCGAGAAGGTCCTCGTTTTCCGCCATTGTGTTAATAAATTACTGAAACAGAAAACACAAGAAACTCAGGTTTGACGTTACGCAAATCTACCGGTGTCAAAAGAATTTCTTAATTTAACATCTTAGCTTCTAACTGAGTCTTAAATAGCACTAAATACAATGAAATACACAGTAAAGTTTAATTTATTATAAATATTACGGAAAACACGAAGGATGACAGAGACTTAAGCGGATAAAAAGCAACTTACTTGGACACGGACAAGAGACAGCCGTTAAAAGATGGCGGATGTATGATGCCAAGCCAGCAAACTCGCTGTCTCATCAACAAAGCGACGCTTGCAGCATTGCCAATTATTGTTTTTGGTTTGCGCAAAACTTCTATTAATTTGCAAAAATTTAATGTTATGAGTCTATTATTTCCATAAAACAGATTAAAGTTTAATCGTTTATTTTAATAAAAATTCACACAGGGTTAAAAAAATAAAATATGAAAGCAGTTATACATTTCGCCGATAGATGGCGAGATTGACATTTGTTAAGAAAGCAGTATAAGTTCATATAAACTAAAATCAAATATGAATCAGTTATATTCCATGAAAGGAGAAAATTCAAATCAAGTGTAAAACTATACCTTATATTAATTTAATCCATTATTCCGTAAATCGAACTACATTATTGTCTTCACGTGCACAAGGTTGCCACAGCCCACGTGTATCGTCACACGAATCCATTGAATGCACATTGAAAATAAATGATAATGTAATAAAAGTAACTTGATCAACTCGTCCATAAATACGGGAGAGGAGCAAGTCAACTAAAGTCGAAACACGCAACTTGCATTGGCTTCTTTCAGTCATAATTAATGGAGAGAACGAACCAACGAATGACATTTCATCCGAGCGGAGGGCGGGGGAGGAGTATTTGCGTGCAAACCGAAAGCACAGCTCGAACGTGCATTTCTTATAGGTTCATTGGACAACACACCGCAATCCAAGCCATGAATATTACATTCTACCCTGTCCCCCAGCTCTCTTGTTGGTCAGGGACTGGTCGAGGAGATACAACTTTCAAAGTCTATTCTTCGATTCGCATGAAAAGAAGATGAGAACGAGTGAACATATCATCTCTTTGCTCTGGGAAAAGGACAACCTTTCACCGGTGGTTCGTGCAAAGCCTCAAAGAAAAGCTAATTTTTCGACTGTATACTGAAATATGGACGCGTTCAAACAGCTGGCCCGAGGAAGCAAGATCAGAATTTATTAGGCCTTTCTGTTCTCTGGCCATACATTATGGAACAGCCCAATCTTTTTCTTGCTTAATAAATGTATATGAAAATCTGAGAGACCAAGATTCGAGCGTCCTTGATGATGGTTATAGAGTCTTTTAAGTGATTAAAGCGTGAAAGGTACGTCCGCTAATTTAGCACCCATAAAACAAGGTGCACCCCCGAAGCGTGAAAAATTCATCAAATTTCTCAATTTATTCTTACGCTGCTACTTCCATTTGGGAGTCCGCAGCACACAAAAGCGGACAGGAATCGAGTAAATCTTTGCGAGATGTAAAAGCGGACAAAACGCCAAGAAACCGGACGTAGTATATAAGAAGGCGGACAAAGCGCGAGGACACCGACTTGGGTAAATCCTATTGACAAGACACACGAGGTGTAATTCTGATGAAGCTGGTGGAAAACCTCTGAAAAAAGAAGCGGCTTCACACACAAGGCGGACAAAGCGGACAAAGACTCTTGGGTGCTGAATACTTTTTTCAAAAGACCCAGTGAGGGGGCGCCATCTTGTTTTGGTGCTGCTTCTTTTCCCATTTACAGTCCGTGTTTTTGATTCTGTCCGGCAAATCTGGTTGCTCTTTTTAGCTTTTCCCCCCGGTTTGTCCGCTTTGTCCGCATTCAATGGGCGGACAGTGATACAGCAGAAATAAAAAATCAGGCAAGCTTTCCGTGGATTGGTTAGCAGACGACGCAAAACGTTGCCATGTTTCCCCCTAATTTCACCAATGGACGCCTTTCTCAACTCGGACAAAAGATCACAAAACCACAATCTGTTAATGTTGTTCTCCGTTGTTATCAACTGTTATCAGCTGTTATCAACACGTTCGAGACTCTCAAAGCGCCAAATTTGAATATTTCTGTGCGGTTTTACGTGTTTTCTGATTCTTGAATCTTGATTTAAAGATTTTCGAGAGTTGCGGACCCCTTTCCAACAATCAGCTGATCGCTTGTGTTGACCTCTGACCCCTGGAAATCGTTAATAACAACGTTACTTTTGCTAACTGTTCCCTATTGTTGTATCTCCAACAGCAGAGCAATCGTGTAGATTGCATTAGCGATTCAGAAGTGAAGCCGATAGCAACGCCATCTAGTGAGCAATCTATCGTTATCTCCTTCCCGTATCTCTTTGTTGTTTCAAATAACATTTAAATTTATTCAGTTACTGCGAGGAGAGGAAGAAAAAATGGCTGACGTGTCGTAGTTCATCGCTGAGATTAGTTTGTTTGAATTTTTATGAGGGATTCGTGAGTTGCATACAACAGCCCACACAGGTGGTCGAAAGAATCATTCCCAAGAATCATGAATCTTGCATTACGTGATTCCCAAGATTCCTTGGGACCCGTCAGGGTGCTTGGGGTCCGTCGGGGTTTTTCAGAGTGCGGCACGAACCTTTCATTTAGTTTTCTCGTCTAATAGATAGTTTCCAGAAGAAAATTTACAAAGGAAAAAAATTTCTTCAGCCCCTTACAACACCTTTGTCAGGGGGTTAGCAACATTTGAGATTCGTAAAGAATCTGAAAAGATTCTTAAAATAGGCAAAGGAGACTAGATAGGATTTTCGTTTTCATTAGTCTTGTGGGTCAGGAGCCATTTTTTAACTGTCCGTTTGATCAATAGTGGCGCTTTCACCACGTTCCCAAACTAAGATTCAACACAAAAATAATATTATTCTATCACTAAAAATAACTCAGTTATAATTTAATATTATAATTAACTTAACTAGAATCTTTTATGATAAGAATCTTGAATCTTGAAATTTTAAAGATAGTTTTTAAGAATCAAGATTCCTTCGAGGCTTTGGGTTGTAATGGGTGCTGTGCTCGGGGGGCTCCGATTTGGGAAAAGTGATCACTGGGGGGAAAACGATAGCCAATTTTCCCAGCAGACCCCCCAAAGCAAGTCATGGGAAACCCTATCATTATGTGGGAAACCGTTTTCAAACGAAAAGATTTTCAACAATGATGATAACATGTTCATAACAAGTGATAACAATACGGAAATTATTCTAGAAGTTGCGGATCCTTCCAGAGATTCTGGGAATGACTCTCGACCATGATTCTGAGCTAAGATTCACAGAGAATCTTGAGATTCTTACAGCGCCCCTGAGTTATAGGCAAAAAGTCGAACTCAAAAAATTACACCGAATTAAATTTATACCGAATAATTAAATAAATCAGCGTAAACATCAAATTTACGAAAATTTTTCGCATAATTTAATACAAAAACCAAAGAAAGTAAACTATTATTTCTATACATTTATATTAATAATTATTAGTAGTAGTATTTTTAACTAAGATGGAATAATATTTGAATATTTCTGAGATTTTTTTCCGACTGTTTTGACTTGTTAATCCCGTTTGACAAGCTTTCTATATGCACTCTCAATAGCAGAACCCTGTCAAGCGGAGTAACGAATAAATCACCTGAGGAATCTTTATGAGAGAAACAATCCCATTCCAGACTTCATCACATACCTCGAAAAAATACAGGTATGCAATAACACAGACGGTCTGGTTCGGTTCAGCTCTGCAAAAAACGGTTTAACCCGTTCGTCTATCAGAATATTAGTTTCAGCTTTAAGATTCTTTTTCGGTTTGAACCTTTTTTTTTCTTCTGCTTTTGGGTTTGGTGTGTGTGATATAGGAGAGACGTAAGGTTGTAAACATTTTCAGCACGAAGGTGGTTATGAATACATAATAGGATTCTCTTCTCTTATCCGTCTTATCTTACACACAACAGCACATAGTTATTATTTCGGCCCGGCCAGTTTTTTCCAACAGGGGATCTCGACTCTGCTAACCGTCACCAGTTCATCCACTGATAACAGTTGATAAAACAGTGATAACAAGTTCCAAAGTTAAAAAGTGACAGGGTAGAGTGTGCTGGAACAATGGATCGGATGTTTGCTAAGTAGAGTTTTCGAGTCGGATGATGGAAGATGTAGAAGGTTGCGAACTTCTTTTAGGATTTTTTTGTTTCCAAATGGAGCTGAGGCCGTCAAAAGCATGCGGGACCACCCAAGCTCTGAACCGGCACCCAGCACAGCAGATGACGAGGGGTTCCGAAACCCACCAAAAACCCAAACCCGTTTGGCAAGTTTTTCAGGGTCTGCCTATCTTCCCGAAAGATTCTTCAGCTTGTGAATCTTAAGATTCTTTCGAGAATCTCTAGAGCTGCGAGAAGCTTTAAGTCCTTTTTCAGGCGAGTCGACAACAACAACTGAGTTGAGAATGAATGTATAATTACTTTTATGACTGTGGGCTCCAATTTGCACACAGGCAGGGGTCTGGACCAAGTCAAGAGGCCTAAGTTACTCGATAATTTTCCTTTTTAATGGTTCTAAAGGCCGATTAGCATGCAGGGGGTTCCGTATGTTTCAAATACCTCCAACAATTACTAGTCCCACAAAAAGCTCTGGGGTGCGAAGCCTGCTAAACACCTAGGGTCGACCAGCCATCCTTTAGGGGGGGGGGCTCCTAGTGCTCGATTCAATTGTAACGGACATCCATTCCTCCATATTTTAACGGACTGTCCGCTGTAGGCCCTCTAAAAAATGTGAAAAGTATCATTTGTTCCAAACCGAGGTATGCCCACCCGCTAATTTCTGCACATCTCTCTAGCGCTTGAACGGAAAGTCCTAGAAACTTGAAACAAGTTCCATCGTGTTTAGAATTCTTTTCTGCGCAGAATGGTATGTATGTTCGTTATGGTACGAGTATCTGAAGTAGTAGATTCGGGTGTCCGCTCTATGGAGGGCGGCGGCGGTTCCAGCCCATGGAGGAGGTGCTGATTGGTGGTTATTGTTGCTCTTTTCAAGGCAAACAAGTCCGAAACATCTTTTGCGGCCACTATTCTCCCTTGGGCCTCCATTGGTTGAGAGGGGGAATTCTATTATAAATCACACCCCGGGAGAGGGGTTTCCAGAAAGGGAGGGTTCTTCAAACGCCGCTAGGCTGGCTGGGTGGCTTTAACCGCGCCACAGACCTTTTGGGAACCCCCCTGCTGTGCCTGGCAACATGGACGATGATGGCCAAATGCAAATTGAACTGAAAAATAACTTTACACCCAGGCAGCACCCATCAGGCTCAAAAGGAACCCCACCTCTGAAAGGCTACATTATGCCAAGGGACCCTGGAGCAGTCCAAGCGCACCCTAGACTGCCAGCTGACCTCAATTTTCTGGAGAATTCCCTCAAGAGGATTACAACGTTTGAGACGATTATACTCATAGAGTAAACACTTGTTGCCCGAGTGCCTGCCACGCAGGGATAATTGAAGGATCTCCCACTTCTCTCTCTCTCTTCCAGGCAATTTGGGCAAAAGAAGATAACCATAGACCAATTACCAGCTTTCGCAGCTAAACCTGTGACGCTTATAATCTTGTATTTAAGGTCCTTTCCCAAAATCTTCTTGACGATTTCGAATAATAAACGATTTGTATAGGAAGTAATCGAACAAAAGCGGGAATTAGTTTACAAGACGAAAGCATAATAGCATGCGGTTTTGCGGGAAGGTGGCAATGATCATGGTTTAGTTGTGTTTTGTTTTTTTGACTAGTTATGGAGTTGGGGAATTGTAATAGAGACGGATGTGTCATGTGTGGAGACGGTCGCACGGTTTTCAAGGATGTCGGCGCAATTCTTCACACCGGCGTGACGTTGTAATTACAGTGGCCGAGCGTGAGACGTTTTGTGTATACCCTGCTCGTCAAACAAAAAACCTAGCGCCATTACAGCACCCAAGGTTAATTTTTCAAACTCTCCGCCAAAAATAAAAAAACAGCGCAACCCACTTTTAGTACCTCCAACCGCCGGAGCGCCACCGTCGCTCCAACAGATGGCGTCGAGTGCGCGATACGCTACTAGTCGCTTTGCTTCCTCTAGTGTATCATTCAAAGTTGCAATAAAAAGATGAACAAGAAGGAAGAATAGACGTTCACAAATTGAAATAATGAGAGAACGCAGGTTTTCATGGCTTTGGGTGATTCATGCGAGTTTTCACGGAACCCCCACTATACTCGGGTAGAGCCACAATTGCTGCGGTCTTCTTCCTTTGCCGGGGTATAACAATGACGAAGCAAAAGTAAAGATTAGCTTTTTGTGCACTTGGGGGTTTCATTTCGCGTGCTGCTTTTAATCAAATAAACTCCAGTTACACCTGGTACCATCCACACCCTATCGCTCGCACGCTGCCCAAAAGCCAACGAAACTCGGCACAAAAAAGCGACGGAAAACTTAAAGAACACCCAAAAGAAACGAAAACACAACTGTGAACCTTCAAATAAAATGTAGGTTTAAGATTATTTAAGTACTAGGAGGGGAAAAAGGTATAAGGATGGACGAACTAGAGCTAAATGCAGTGAAAGAGGAGTGAAGACATCATAAAAATGGGTAAAATTCGTCAAATAAGGCGTAGATTAGGTAAAAAGGGTACAGATGATTGAAAATGAGATTTTAGATGGTCGAATCCGGGGTAGAAGCAGGGTAATAGGGTAGGCTCCGTGAAAAGAGGGTAAACTTGGTTAAACAAGGCGTAGATTGGGTTAAAACGGGGACAGCTGATTGGAAATGAGGTTTTAGATGGTGGAATCAGGAGTAGGTGTTCTGTTATAGAGGTAGGCTTCTTCAAAAAGGAATAGATTTGGTTAAACAGGGACACAGAGATTGAAACAGGGGTCAAAACGTCCGCAAACTTGCGATAACGTGAGTTCAACAAGGGGGGAAACATACAGGACTATAAGGCTAAATTCAGACGCACAAAAGTTTTGCCAGGGGCAACATATCTTGGCCATAACTGAATGAAAGGTTTGATCAGGGGCAGGAATAACTAAGCTGGGGGTAAATGGGCCTATAATACAGTGTGGGAAAGATGTTTGGTGAGGAGTAAAAATAGCGAAGGGGGCATAAACGTTTGTAGTTGGTGGAAAAGTGTGTAGAGAATGTTTGGGTGTAAACAGCTGGAAGACATCGACAGGTAGGAACAAAGATACAACGTTGGCGAGTCGCATAAAGAAGAGATAATAAACTCCTCTTCATCTGCGAGGCCCTCGCAGAATATGATAATAATTTCCTCGAGAGAGGAGAAAAGGTAAACAACAGGTGACCAATACCGAGCCGGCCGCTCGGTTATTCGCCCAGAGGTTTCGCCCACTTTACAACAACAACTCGCCAGGGGAACCTTTAACGTACAAACCTGTCATGCCATTTAAATTCAAAATCATAAAAAAGGGCCCGTACAACCGTCGCTTGGCTCTACAAGGGCCCGTCCGCCAGTGATAATTTGGCCTATTCCGCCCGGGGCCCCGCATCAAATTATATACCTTTCTCAGCGCGAGGGACCACACAAGTCGCCTCGGCCATGCCCCTGATTCTTAGGCAATTTTTTTATATTACACAAGTTATTGCAAAGAATCTTGATTCTAGAACCAAGATTCTAAGTTCTTATCAGGACTATAGGTACGCTTGTTGAAGGGGTTGAAAGTGAATGGGGACGGGGGCTAACATTTGCCAGTTTTTTGATGGAGTAGCCGATGGTCAAGAGGGACAATCAGGGGATTATGGGGATTATGTGGGGAAGTCATATCCCAATCGGGGGTGGGGTCCCTTGTTCCATTGCTGTGACAGCATGGGACAGGATTAACTGTCAATAAACCTCGGACAATTTTCAGTAATCATCCCAAGAAGTTGTTACCCGTTCCGCTAGCACCCGCCATAACGGACACCTCACTTAAATCTTGCAGTTAAGTTTTCTGCATAAAATTTATACCAAAAGCTTTCAAGTTCCATTCGTAGTGAGACTGTGTAAGAAAACTTCTCGTAAGTTAACAAATAGATTTAACCTAGCAGTCCGTTATAGCGAGGACTCTTCTCACTATAGCGGACACTGTTTTAATTCGCCTTATCACCCGAAATTCACCAATTTCACCAGATTTGCTAAAAATACTATTTCAATCAGAATTGCCAAGGTTTATGAATTTCAGTTTGTGTTTAGTCTCATTTACAGTGTCCGTTATAGAGGGGTACCCTCTGGTTACTACCTGTCATTACTACGGCTTAATTGTTCGCTATAGCGGACAGCAATTTAAATCTCCTAAACCAATTTCACTAAAACAGTTTACACCGAAACACTCAGGAGATAAATTCAAACAAGGATATCTATACATTTTTACGAAAATGACGTAAATTATATTTAGACGAGTGTCCGCTGCGGCGGGAGTAGGCGAAATTGCTGATGGACATCTCAATGGCAGGACACTTTCGGGACAAGAGAAAAGGAAATAAAGTTTGCCAAAAATCCGCAAATCCTCTTGTCGCAGTTTGAAGTTAACAAGCTTTTCTACTGAAAAAAGAGATCGCAAAGATCCTTCGAAAAATGCGCAAATCAACATTCCACAACCGACTAAAAACCCTCAAGATTCTTCTAAGAATCTTAAAAGAATTCCAAGAATCATCAAATGTTATCTTTGAGGTGTTACCAACCCCCCTGTAGACCACCAGCGTTGAAATCGGTGGTCAAAAGACAAAAAACTTGGCAAATTGGCTTTTCATTTCATTTTGAATTACAGTCAAACAAAAAAGCGAGAAAAAGGCAAAAAATCGCAAATTTCAATAAATATAAACAAACATAACTAAATACTTTAATATAGTATAATATAATATAATATAAAAACTATTTATAATTACTGAAAGCTGTGAAAAATCAGTAAATATGGGGAGACTACATCCAAGATGGCGGCAGAAACATCCAAGATGGGGACTGCTTCTTTTAAGGAAGGAATGTTTTCCCGCAGTCAGTAATCTGAAGAATTCCATGAATTTTTGTCCAGAGCTACAAGGTTTTGGGACTTTTTTTGTTTTGTTTGGGAGAAACGCGTAGCACCCACTGGGAAATGGGCACCCATAAAGCCATAATGGAGCTGGAAAATGGCGCTTGGTTTTGGGGGAAGTTGTTTTCCCACAAATGGGAGATGGACAATACCCAGCTGCGGTTGGGAAAACTCCTATTGAAAGTGCGGGGGGTTGTAAAAATCCCAAACCACTCGACAATTGCGCCATAAAACGCCAGAGTTCGACTGATTGTGGGAATCCGTGGGAAAAATTCCTGTGGGTTTCGGGGGAATGCAGATAGTGCCATAAAAGTTAGGGGATGCTGGAACATACCTTGGGAAAAGGTGGGCAATAGTTCGGAAGCTTTCGGGAATTTTGGGAAAGTGTGGGAAAAGGTGGGAAAAGTTTGGAATGAGTATTGAAGCTTAGTCGGAGCTTTGGGAAGTTTTGTGAGAATGTGGAATATACTTTTAAAAACCTTGGGAGAAGGTGGGAAATTGTTTGGAAGCTTTGGGAGATGTGAGAAGCTTGGGAAAAGTATGAGAAATATAGTTTTGCTGCTTTGGGGAAGTTTGAAATATGTTCTGGAAGGTTTGGGAAGAGCTGGGAAGCTTTGAGAAGTTTGAGAAGCCTTTAGAAGCTTTGCGAAGGTTTGGGAAGAACTGGGAAGCCTTGAAAATTCTTTGAGAAAGTTTGGGAAGCTTTGGGATTTCTCGGGAAGCTCTGAGAACTCTTTGGGAAGCTTTTGGAAGTTTGGGAAGAACTACGATCCCTTGAGAACTCTTTGCGAAGGTTTAGGAAGCTCTGGGAAGCTTTGGGAACGTCTGAGAAGAATTGGGAACTCCTAGGGAAAAACTAGGAACCTTTGAGAGCCTTTGGGAAGTTTGGGAAGAACTGGGAACTCCCTGGGAAGCTTTGAGAAGCTTTGGAAAGTGTGGGAACTCTCTGGGAAGCCTTGGAAAGTTCTGGAAGTTCTGGAAAGCTTTGGAAAGCTTCCAGAATTCTCTGGGAAGCGTTGGGAACTTTGGAAACTCTCTGGGAAACTTCAGGAAGGTTTGGGAAGAACTGGGAAATCTTTAGGAACCTTTGAGAAAGCTTTGGGAAACACTACAAGTTGGTTTGAGACCTGTGAGAACCTTGAGAAACTTCAATGGGAAGATTTTATGGAGTCTAGGGAACATTAAAGCGAATCTGGGGACTCTGTGGGAATTAGGTGGGATTGCTTGGGAAGCTATTTCTATGGGCCTTAGTTGGTCATTATAGCAAAAATTCCTCACATCCCACGGAGCACATTTCCCCCGCAATTTGCACTTTAAACTATCACAACCAGAAACTGCTGTGTCAATCGACGTCAATTGACTTTCAGCTCAAAAGCATTCCTTAAAACAGTTCTTTCAATCTTTGTTCTAGATTCAATTAAGGAGGAAAAATATAGGAAGAATGTCATGTAACAGAGAGTCCAAAGAATCGATTGGTACTAATAACTGATAGTTAATCAATTGATTGGGAGGTGGAAGATCGCGTGTGTGGTCCCTCAATGGGCGGCGTGGAGCGTGACAACCTCCCGCCAGGTAGCGCGGCGTGTCGCCGTCCAAGATGGCGGCCTGGACGCGATAAATCAGCCGCTAAATACCGATGACCATGTCCTTCTGGGTCCAACACGTCAAAATCTAGACCCCTAACATGCCTTTCTAGACCCCAACATGTCAAATCTAGACCCCAGAAACATGTCACCCACAGTGTGGGACCTTATGGAGATTCCCTGCAGCTTTCACGAAAATCTTATGCGAGTACCTTTCCAGATTCAAAAAATCACGGATGTGGACTGGAGATGGAAGTGTTATCAAGGGTTAACAGAGTCTTAGCAAGTGTTATCAAACATTAGCAAACGTCAGCAAATGCTGAAACTTATCATAGAAACAAGGTATTGTCGTGTTATCAGTGGTTAACAAGCCCTTTAACTGGATTATCAAATGTTAACAACGAATGTTGTCGAGTGTTACCAACTGTTATGTTCGTTTATGCGCCACTTAACGCTCGTTCGTAAACACTCAGGAACGTTATTAACACTTGATAACTGTTAGAGAATCAACTGGCAACAACGGATAACGCCTGATAAGACATGACAACACCTGCTAACATCTGATAACACTTGTTAGCACAACACGAATTAGTTGAAAACCTTTAATACCCCGGATAACAAGATGATAACTTGTTCAGGCCAGATTTGTGAACGTTTGATACCGGATGATAACACATGATAACAGCTAATACCATATAACTGGACTTCTAGTGTAATTGGATATAGTTTGATAACGACTGATAACATGGTAAGATCCTTACGGCACGTTTCCAAGCGTTTGTTATCCTCTGATAACACTTACTAACCCTTGATAACAGTTTATAACACTTGATAATTCATCTATCACTACTGATAACCACTGATAACATGCCGATAACTTCCTTACAGCACATTTCAAGCGTTTGTTAACATATGATAACACATACTAACCCCTGACAACATTTCATAACACTTGATAATTCATTGATCCCCATTGATAACCACTGATAACATGCCGATAACTTCCTTACAGCACATTTCTAAGCGTTTGTTAACATCCGATAACACTCATACTAACCCCTGATAACACAGCGGGTGACAGTGCAGCGGATCACTGACGTGAGTATTTCAGGCATGCCGCCGAATGTTTGCTTAATAGGACACTAATGAGGCTGCCATGTCACTTGACAATTCCCAAAATAAAATGAATCATTCCTTCCAAATATTACCACAAAAACATATTACGAATACAAAATAAATAATTACAATTAATCAATATTGATAACGAATTAATAATATATTAAAGTAAACTGTCATTTAAAAATAATTTGAAATTCATTTATTGATTCTAAAACTATCGGAAGGTGAGATTTACCTGAGACTCACCTGAGGCTCGGCTGATACAAAAGAACTTTAAATTCAGCAGACAGCTGAGACTGAGTGAGACTAGTGAGCACTAGAGATTCTAGAACTCAGTTGAGAAACTTATTCTTTCCTCAGATTAGCTGAGATTCACTTATGATTCACCTGAGAATCATCTGAGACTCGGCTGATACTAAAGAACACAAAACTCAGCTGAGAACTGAGACTGAGGGACAAGTATGCACTAGAGATTCTATAACTCAGTTGAGAATCTCGTTGTTCCCTCAGATTAGCTGAGATTCGCTTATGATTCACCTGAGACTCACCTAAGACTCGGCTGATACTAAAGAACACAAAACTCGGCAGACAACTGAGACTGAGTGAGACCAGTAAGCACTACAGATTCTATATCCCAGCTGAGAATCTTATTCTTCCCTCAGATTAGCTGAGATTTCACTTACGATTCACTTGAGACTCACCTGAATTCTACTGATTCTAGAGAACACAAAACTCAGCAAACAACTGAGACTGAGTGAGAGTAGTATGCCCTAGAGATCGTATAACTCAGCTGAGAATCTCGTTGTTCCCTCAGATTAGCTGAGAGTTACTTATGATTCACCCAAGACTCGCCCGAGATTCGGTTTATACTAAAAGATCTATGAAACTCAGCGGACAACTGAGACTTGAGTGAGACCACTATGCACTAGATATTCTATAACTCAGCTGAGAATCTTCAGTGTTCCTTCAGATCAGCTGAGACTCACTTACGATTCACCTGAAACTCACCTGATATTCTGCTGATCCTACAGAACATAAAACTCAGCAGAAAACTGAGACTTGAGCGAGATCAGTAAGCAGCAGAGATTCTATAACTCAGTTGAGAATCTTACTGTTCTTTCAGATTACCTGAGACTCACTTGAGACTCACAAAGCAATCTCATAACACATCTGAGACTTTGTACCGCATGAAACCTATTTGACTCAGTAGCGATTCTAAAACTCATGAAGCGAAAAATTTGGTTTTATGAGACTCACCCACTCTCAGCTAAGCAATAAAAGGGTCTCAACAAAAGCAAAAGAGGCGATTGTCGGGGCGTCAAAGAGTCGAAAGAGGTCAAGGGTCACGGTGATCATAGGTCATCGAAATCTCTGGAGACACTGTTGTCCCAACAGTGTTGACCTTTGTTGACCTCATAGCCACCGCTTCCCAATTCAAAAAAAAAAAATTTTGCCGCTTTCTTCCAGCATTCATAAATCTAAAGATTCTTACAAGAATCTCAGATTCTTTTTCAAGATTCTCAAGAATCTTCCAAGTTTCCGGATCTCGTAAAAAGAACGATTTTCGCTAAATCTTTGCAATTAAATCAAAGGCCTAATCTTCTTAATGGTCGCGACCTCGGATGACCTTACCAATGATGATGACCTCTGGAGGGTCACCTTTGATGACCTTGGAAAAAGGTCGCCGCTTTAAACCTCTTGATGATTTCTCTCTTAATGCTCCGACAAAGCTGTTGAGACATCAATAAACAGCTAATGACTATTCCTCCTCAACAAAAAGATGGTCACAAGTGATAACACTTGATAACATTTGATAACATGTGATAACAAAACACTAAAAATGAATTTTTGAGAAATTTGCAAAAACTGGCAACGTCGCGGACACGGAAAAGGCAGACGTCGTAAAATTCGTTCTGCCTTTGTGCCAACCAAAACATGGCGGAAACATAATCACACGTATAAATGACACTACTCATTAACCAGCAAATAATAATTCAATTTTTTGCTGGATTTTATGTTCCGTGCTGCGTTTTTCCCACGTTTTTCTGGTTTGGGAGTCTTCTCTGTACAAGAAAAGTGGGAAATCTGTTGGAAGAGCCAAAGAAAAATGGCCTTTTCCCACACAATAAAGATTGAAATGTTTGGATTACCCAGTGAAAGGTTGCAACAAGTTGCCGTTTTTTTTCCAGCGAACAATAGCTTCAAGAATTTACTACGGTGGTCAGCCATTTTACTGCGGTGTCGTAAAAAAAAAGCGCTCTTCGTCATTGCGGACACTCAGCATAAATCACCTAATTCACGGAACGAGTCAAACTGTCGCTCAAATTGCTTCTTAAAACAAACTTTATCTTCCTGTTGCATCCAATACGAAGTAAAACAAAAAGCGCCTTTTATATAAGTGTCCGTTATGGAGTACACGCTCTCTTCTATTGCGGACAGCAGAATAAGACCACCTAATTGTTGGGAAAAGTCAAACTTTAGGTTAAAATGCTTCTAAAATTCATTATTATCTTCATGTACATTTAATACTGCTTTTTAGCCAAAAATATGTTTTATTTAGGTGTCCGTTATGAGAGGAGACCATCTCTTCCACTGCGGACACTAGAAGAAAACCACCTAATTGAGGGAAAAAGTCAAACTTTAGGTTAAAATGCTTCTAAAATTCATTATTATCTTCAAGTACATTTAATACTGCTTTTTAGCCAAAAAAATGTGTTTTATTCAGGTGTCCGTTATGAGAGGAGACTATCTCTTCCATTGCGGACAATAGAAGAAAACCACCTAACTGAGGGAAAAAGTCTTCAGCTCAAAATGACTCTAAAATTAATTATTATCTTCAGATCAGCTTTTGTAAATTTAATCCAAGTCTGTGTTTTGTAAAGGTGTCTGTTATGAGAGTAAACTATCTCTTCTATAGCGGACATCGGAATAAATCCGATATTGTGTCTAGCATGTCAAATTTTAGCACAAAATACTTCTAATTTTAGATTTAACACATTCGTGATAGTTTACTTTAAAATAAACCAATAATCTATTTTATACATGTGTCCGTTATAAGAGGAAACGCTCTCTTCTATTACGGACACCAGAATAAATCCAGTATTACGTCTAGCATGTCGAATTTCAGCTCAACATGTTTCTAAAACTCTACTTAACATATTAATTATAATTACCTAAAATTATACTAATCAACTTATTTTACAGATGTGTCCGTTATAAGAGGAGTTGCTCATCTCAAGACACTCCAAGGTTGCCATATATATTTACACCTACTGCAAATGGATTTTGCTTTGGAGAGTTCGATTTCTGGTCGTCAGCTAAGAGCTGTCCGTTAAGCTTTGTCCGTTCTGGTTGGAAAAGAAGTGCACATTAGCCTATCTGCGCAAACTTGGAAGCTTTTACGACTTCGGCGACCGCAGTAATGGCTGGCTATTTGTTCTCCTATTGCACTTGGAGATACTCTTGTCTTCTTCCAGTTTCCCATGGTCAACTGGAAGATTCTGGAAGAACCTGGTGAGTCCTTAAGAAAGTCTTAAACCTTCTGTTATCATCAAGTTATGACTGGTTATCGGAGTATACGGGGAGGTAACGAAAAAACTGATACGTGTGAAAATTTGTTTTTGGGTTGGGAAATGATGAAAAGGGCAGGTCTGGCCAAGTGGCAATTTGTCGCAGCTGTTGCCGCGTCGCGCACAGCGTTTATCGCAGCCGCAAATGAAAAATCCGCGCGCCTTTATACGCCAAGTGACCAACTGGCGTCTTCATAACGACCTGTCAGCTTTTCAACTCATCCCCCGGCCCAACCAAATCCACAAACCGAACATTACCCTCATCTGTTGTAATACCCCCCAAAAAAACTATCGCACGGTTCAACTGCAAATGACGCTAAGCTAAACAACACTCCCCCCGCCCGCCATCTTGTTTGTGGCATTAGCCATAAGTGACACCTTCACCAGAACTTGTAAAACATGCATGGCTGAGAATTCTAAGTGCATTTCGTATAGCAGAAAACTTTTCGACTTGGAATTTTTCCTGGAGAAATTCCGTGATATTTCACCAACGTCAGAAACGTCCGGGAAAAAATATGAAATATATACTGAAATTTTTCCCCCGATGAATAGCACAACAGCAGTGTATATAAAAATCTCCCACAACAACAACAACAGCAACAAAAAAAAAAAACAGGAATTCTTTGTTTATCGTGGCCAACGTCCTGAGAAAACGAGCGCAGCCATTGTTTTATACAACCAAAGTAAAAATTTCCATAAATCGTCGGAAAAAGATCTTGCGGCAACAAACAAAATCAGATTTGCCGGGGCTTTGAACCACTTCTAACACGAAAATCCAGTTTTACGGTGGGAAACAACGCACCGGCTACTTATCCTGTGTTAGCAAGCCGTCTTCGGAGACTGTTATTGTTAGATAACCATGTGTAGTTCCTCAGCCCTCATGTGATAACATGTGATGACACTAGGGCTATACGAAGTAGTTAAGAAGATCTGAGCTCCTCTGAATGTAAATTAAGCGAAAATAGTAAATTGCTGTATGATAGGTGTGCATGGAGACCTTAGCACCCATGAGCCTCGCTATAGCGGACGGAGTACTAAATTTAATTTTCGACAATTTTTATCCTAAATTGAGAAGAAGATTTTAAAATTTCATTCAGAATGTTTTCATGTAAAATTTAAAGGGTAAAACTATGGTGTATATTTATTAACAGAGTCCGCTATGGCGAGGACAGGTGAGTAAAGTGGTCTTCCGCATGCTTATGCTATTTCTCTCTAATACGACAACAAATTCAAAGCTGCTTTAAAACTGGAAAATTTTCTTGAATTGAAATTAGAAGGTTGATTTATTATATATAAACATTTCGCTTGCTCATCACGAAGAACGAAATCGCAAGTCTCGATTTCTGCGATTCATGGGATTGTTCAAACTCAAACATTTGTGAGCTCAGTAATTTTATACTTAGGCAGAACTACTTCAAACGGTCACAGTTTTCACTAAAACAAATAACATTTAAGTTACGAGCTATAGTCAATTTAATGTAGTGTCCTCAGTAGCGAGGTCGAACGGAACGACAAACTTTCCCGCTGAGACGCAAATGCGAAAAACGTGAATTGATTCCGACGCATTCACTCTTAGTTTCATAAACAACATCACTAACTATTTTCTATTACTGTAGAGGAGGTTTACGGGCATTGGAGAGGTTTGTGGGGGTAAAAAGTGTCCACTAAAGAGAGGTATAGGTCCCTGCAGTAGCCATTAAGGGAGTTAAAACATTGAAGGTAAAACTTCCAAAGGTGAAAAAGTGGGAACGTTGTCCGTACGTTGAGCACTCACTTGATCCATGTCAGCGCGGACAAATTGCGGCGATTAACGCAGGTCCCCAGAACAATGGACCGGGGGACGACATCGTTTATCTCCTCCCGGGGTCGGTCCAGTCGGGGCCTGAGGAAAAAAAACCACGTCCCGAAAAACCCGGGCTCATGTAAGAAGCCCGCGCCACGGTCGCAAGCTCTTGTCCCCTTCTACAGCAGATAACATTTCTCCCCTTTAATTTGCTCCCATTTGTTTGTGCATCTGATATACGCAGGCTAGCACACGGTTGCCGTACGTCCCAACCTTGACAGTAACACTCGAGCGATATGAATTGGCAAGGAAAGGGACGACTGACGACCCTTGTCCGCAGTGTAGTCTGTAAACCGAGGGACCCCTGGTTCTACGTGCGGTAGGTATACAGCAGCAGACGGACAGAATGAGAGAGACATATAGAAACGCCGTAACATTTATATATTATGAAAGGCATTGCATCAACTTATTCCAAACGGGGTGAAAGACTCGGAAAAGGGAGAAGAATAAGCTAAATGAATATAAAGGGGAAAAGAGAGAGCCACAGGATGGCGACCCTGCATTTTGGGTGGCATATAGAGATCAGACAACAAGATGGCTCCCTGCTGTTCGTTTTGAAGGCTTTTGTTGATCCCGATGACTGAATTCGTATAATAGAGGTTTCTCTTTTTTTCTGACTTTGACTTTTTGGCTTATGGGGTGTCTCTCTCTATCTCTTTCATATAGATATATACGCTGAGTATTGAACCGGGGGTAGAAAAAATAAATATCTTGGTTAGAAAACCGCACAATGTGCCGACCCCGAAAACACCTTTCACAAGGCCCTTTTCATAGGAGATACAAAATGCGGTTTGTCAAACAAAGATTGCAGCTGCTCCTTTTACCCGCAAACACACAAAAACCCAACCGGACAATCTATCGATAATTGCAGATGTATCGATATTTATCGATAATTTGAAAAGCGCACGCTAAGTAATGGATGATGTCCGTATGACGCTTGAGAAAAGACAGGTAACGTGTCTTGTATATTCGAAACGAAGTTTTGCTTGATGAAGTTCTTTTGTTCGGAAAAGGACGTGCCTCTTAAATTAATTAAACTTGTTGCATAGAGAAAATCATTTGCCGGGCTATAATGCTTTCACGTTGTAAAAGAATCTGGCCATTTTCTATTTCCATAGAGATTTGGAAACGTGTGATGAATGACTCCATGTTGCCAGGGTTGCCAGCCCACCCGCATGATTAAACGATCACGCTATCTCTCTGGCACTCTTAATGAAGTTAAAACTTGGCCACCAATCAGGCTCTGGCTTTCAGCGATTCAATCCAATCCCCTTCGACATATCTCAGAGCTCTCCAATCGCCTAGCGGGGAGGTACGAGAGCGGCGCGGCTCCACCCTCTGTAGGAACCTGCTCTGTGGCACTTTGTTTGCGCGGGTCTCGAGGGTCGCTCGGTCATACCGAAAGCGGCAGCTGACGCGTTCACATGTTTTCTTAAGTTGACTTGAGAAAAAGACAGAAGAATCTTCGTCGATTCACGTGTTGTCAAGAAGTGACATTGTCAAGAGTTTGTGTGTTGATTCAAAAACGTTTGTGCAATAACAGCAGGATGGACGTCACCACGGCTCACCTGATGCCCGAGTGCTACCGAGGGACCAGTCCTCGAAGCGCTTCGACCCCGGGCCCGGCACCGGACAGCCCGGCCTCGGCCTCGGGTCGCTTCTCGGCGTCTCCGCTTCTGTCTCCTTGTTTCCCGTACTACAACCCGCACCTTCACAACGCAAGTACATTAAGTCTTATGGGCCTAAACTCACCATTCTTAGCGCCGGTTCTCAATCCCTACGCTCTGGGCTTAGCGGCAGCAGGCCTTCCGGCTCCAGCCCTCTTGCACCCTGGCTTGAGTCCTGCAGGACCTGCCGGTCCGATCCCTAAGACGTCCCTAAGCCCTCCGAGAGCTCTGTCTTTCTCCGTAGAGAATATCCTCAAGCCGGATTTCGGTTCGGCTAAGCCTAATGGGCCGGAAGCTGGTAAACCGGACGAGGGTCGGATTCTGCCGACCAAGGAAATAGTCCCTTCAGTCCACAAAGCAGTCAAACGACCCCCTCCTCCATCTTCTCTGCCTCCACCACCGACCGGGGAACCGAAGAAGATCAAAGTAGACGAACCGAAAGCTCTGAGCAAACCAGAAAATACTTCTTCGGCACCTGTTGATCTCAGCAAGGAGTCTGCCACAAGTTCCGCACCGAACGGGACTGCGGACAAGGAAGGAAACGAAGGAAGCGAAGGACAAACAGAACTCCCCTCTGACCCTCTGAAGATGATCGACCCTGCCAAATGGCCCGCGTGGATCTTCTGTACCAGATATTCGGACAGGCCCTCCTCTGGTAAGTCCAGAAGTACTGAAAACAATTTCTTATCCTTTCAGTCGATTTAAGACCACTAATTAACAATCTCTATAAGTTTCAATCGATTAGTAACTCTGATACCGATTATTGAAACAATACGAACAACTGTAATCAAGAATCGATTACGAATCGATTAAAATATTTTCCGTGTCTATCGGTAATTACAATTTTTTTTCGTCCAACACGAAAAGAAAAAAAATGATAAAAAAATGCAGCGTTGACAGACAGTAATCATTAAG
Source organism: Eulimnadia texana (assembly GCA_002872375.1). Classification (NCBI taxonomy): domain Eukaryota; kingdom Metazoa; phylum Arthropoda; class Branchiopoda; order Diplostraca; family Limnadiidae; genus Eulimnadia; species Eulimnadia texana. The sequence continues at coordinate 20,073,614 of NKDA01000001.1, forward strand.
AATCGATTAAACTTTTTCTGGTATCGATAGTTAAAATCCTTTCTTGTGGCATGTCATCATCAAGTACTCGTTTTATTGTTAATGACTTAATGACTTCTTTGTCTACATTTGCTTGTGTGGCTCCACGCATTTTTTCGTCCGCTCTTTTCTAAAGGAATCAAGAATCTTTGCCTCAAGTGTCGTTTTTTTTTGTTTCTGAGTATTTTTCTCCAGGTTTGCGTGTTTGACAACGAACTGCTGAAGAATGCCATTAGTTTGAGTAATTACAGAGCTCTTTGAAATAATCGTCGCTTTTTATGCGCCTCTTTTTTACCCATGAGCAGAAGTAATGGTCCAATCTGGGGGCCCGCTACTCTCTATCACATTTATTGTTATCACCGTGTTATCAGTAGTTGGCTTTTTGCCAGTTTCGAACCCTTTTAGGGTAGTGTCCACTGGAGATTGTGGCGAGTGTGTGGGAAAAAGGGCGTGGGGAGCCTCTAGTCCTCCACCTCACAGGGCCTGTACGTTTGAGATAAAAGGGCGAAATATTGGACACGTACTAAAGCAGATAACATTTTTATTTATTTATTTATTTATTTTGCCTGTGGCGTCATATACAATAACGCTAACCTTACGACATTAGAGCCCCTTGTCCCGTGATGCCTAAGTATTGCCCCATATACTCCCCTTGTCCCGAGATTCCTAAGTATTGCCCCATATACTTCTATTGTCCCGTGATTCCTAAGTATCGGCCCACATACTCCTATAGTCCCGTGGTTCCTAAGTATTGCCACCCTATTTACTCCTATAGTCCCGTGATACCTAAGCACTGCCCTACATGCTCGTATTGTCCCGTGATTTCTAAGATATAGGCCTGTAATTTGTGACAAGAGAAGTTTATCTGTTGGGATTGCCGTATATGGGCCGTTTTGTGGGCAACAACTTCACTTGCGACTCACTCACACGCGCGTTACAAAAAGCCGCAAGATTTACGAGGCTCGGCGACGACCACCCGCGCTCGCGGCCTGGGTGGCGCAACGCGCGCGGTAGCCCCCGCGCTCCCCATTCAAAAACTCCCTATACACTTTTGCGAATCTATTCTGCAGATTCTTATCACTATTCACACTTTGCTAACACTATAAAACATAACCTAACACATATAACTTAACCGGAATACAGATATAAATGATATTTACGTGTTTATTATTTATATTTATAATAATTTTTTGAAGTTTATGCCTCGTGGGGTCAGTGAAATCCTAATGAAGATATGTATGCTTTTCAACGGGGACGGCCTTTCATGGTTGTTATCTGTTTGAAGAAAAAATAAATAGAGGAACGAAATGTGAGGAGAACTTTTTCTCGCTGTGGCAGTTTACAATGACAGTCGTAGAATCTTTTGATTAATCGGGACCTAATTCGCGTTTTCATGCAGCACATGGCGCAACGAAATAATCCAAGAAGGCCGCATTTACGTTTTATATCGGCTTAACTTTTTTTTTCTTCTTTTCTAGAACTTTTTTTTTTTACATTTCTTATGATTTTTTTTCGCAGTATAGTTGCAGACCACCCATCACGACAAGTGCAGCGTGTGCTTGTAATATAAACCTCGAGAGCAAAAGCTGATCAACTTTTGTAATTATTAAAATTAACATTAAAGTATCGTAGTGGGAAGCTTCTACTTCGATAGGCCCACATCTTTCAATGGTACTGCTACCCCCCAAGTTCTTACAAGAGGCAAATGACTAGTTGCAGACGATTTAAGAGCGATGTTTCAACAAACAAGTTGTTGCTCAGAGTTGAAATCCCAATAATCAGAGGGGAAACGAGCACAAAAAAAATAATACAGAATAAAATCAAGTCGAACCCGAGGCGATTTGCCCTTGATGGATGGCGGCGTCAACAACCAATATGGCGGCCATTCCAATCAACGCAACGCCCTCTTGTTGTAACTCGGTTCGAAAATAGCGTTTTAATGTTATGTCATTACTCCAAATCCAACCGGAATCATTTGTCGACCGAGACTTGAAGCAAATAATAGTCTGAAATATTTAGAGGAGTTTTGTAGCTGTCAGAAAAAGGTTTGGCAACCCTGCCCCCTTCGTTACGCCTCACGCTTAAGGTTTAAAATTAAGCACTCAACTGCCAACTGTTTAGAAGCGGGGAAAAAACTTCTTCTTTTGGTTTTGTTATATTGTGACATCTTCTTGAATAAAACCATTCATTATAACTCTTTTTTTTTGTAGCCAGTCTTCTTGTTTCTTTAAACTCTGAATTCATTTTTGTAACTGGCGGTAAAAAGAAAGTCAAGTAGCGTGCGATGCTCCGTCGTAATGTCTGGGTGGTCTTCTTCTTCCTCTTCTTCTTCTTCTTCTTTTTAATTAATCGATTTATAGTTGTGATTTATATCGATTTAAAGACGAATATACGACCATCACGGATGGATTGTTAAGCATTCGCGTCACACCGTGGCACCGGTTCGGTCATATCAAAAATGAAATGAAGTCATCAAAAACAGTTGATGATGGCCGATGCATGTGAGTCGGTCATTCAAGATGGCCGCCACGTCAACTTTGTTTTCCACTTACGCCTTATGAATTCAACTCAGCACATCATCGGATACGAATTCCTGTGTGATGTGCTGAGCTCAGAAAAATGGGGAAATTCCTTCAACTTTGTCAGGAGGAAAATAGGCAATCGAGATAAATCCGGGTGATACCTTAATCTGTATCGATTAAACCAGCCGTGGTCGATCTTGACGTAAAGTTGATGTAGTGTAAGTTTATAATGCCGTCTCGATGTCCACTCGGTCATGGATAACAACTCTGATGCGCGGTCACTTGTTCGACGAAAGAATTCTAAACACGCCAAGTGTTTGTCGGCGCAGCGCTACGTCCCGAGTTGACCCCAACGCGAGCCCACTTTGGCTCTCTCCCAAGTCGCAATGGACGGACCACTTGTTAGATAGCGGATTAGCGCATTTTTGACATGTTTTGGGACTATGTTCGACTGGAGTAAGGGGCAATTGGACCGGGTTCGGGGTCAAAATGGGACACGTCTAAAAATGAAAGTTCTGGCTTTTTGAGTCTTTTTAACTATATGCCATTTTGACCCCCAGATGGTAAAAGGGTCAATTGGACCGGGTCTGGGGTCAAAATGGGACACTCTAAAAATGTAAGTTTCGACTTTCTGAATCTTTTTAACTACACCCCATTTTGACCCCCAGATGGTACAAGTAGGGTCAATTGGACCGGGTCTGGGGTCAAAATGGGACACGTCTGAAAGTGAAAATTTTAACTTTTCCAATGTTTCTAGGGGTGGTCCAAATGACCCCAAATTGCGGTCCAATAACGCCCAACAGTTATCTCCCTTACGTTAAAAACGTATCTTCACGCAATGCTCTCCCTTTCTTACGGGGTGTGTCCCGTCGAACCTGATTGAAACCAGGGGGTTCGCTACCGTTCCATAAAGTAAAGGATAAGTAATGCAAAACGTCGTCCAAGATTCTTGGCAAGATTCTTCGACGTTTTCACCATGACTATTATAGATGGAAGCAACTGATAGGAAGATTTTTCCTTCCCTCCCCAATCGGCGGTACTGGAGTATAATGTAAAAAGAAGAATCCGGTACCAAACGAGGCTCCATTGTGTATCTGAAGGAATGCCATTGGACTGGGCTCTTTGGGGACAATTTGAAACATTTATTGCTCCTTTGCCAATTGGAAGAATGCACTTAAGCGGCTGCTAAACGTTCACTAATAGTTTTAGGGCCCCCTGGAGACCTTGGGCTCCTAAAAACTTAACTCATCCGTCAACGGGTCTCGACATTCGCCCAATCACGTCACCAATTTTCTTCCCCGAAAATATTTCCAGACCCTTAGATACTCCATGTTATTATTATTGTTTAAGTTTTGCCAAAACTTTAAGGTTTGAAGAGAAGCTTGATTGCTCTGCATGACGTGCGGCTAATGACTCCTTTTACGCCCTTATATACGCTCCACCATTCTTCCATACTCATCATTAACAAACAAGATAAAAATATCAAGTCAAACAAAAGCCAACACAAAAATCTTTGGTACTATGATTTCAGAGTTATTATAAGTCATTAAGAAAGCAAAATTTCAGATAAATGTAAAGATTATTAATGATTTTTGTGAACTATAGGACCTCGAACTCGCCGCGTGAAGAAGGACCGCAAGCCCGAGGAGAAGCGGCCGCGGACTGCGTTCACCTCGGAGCAGCTGGCGCGGCTCAAGACCGAGTTCACCGAGAACCGCTACCTGACGGAGAAACGACGCCAGGACCTGGCGCGGGAGCTCAACCTCCACGAGAACCAAATCAAAATCTGGTTCCAGAACAAACGAGCCAAAATCAAAAAGAGCACCGGACAGAAAAACCCGCTGGCCCTTCAACTGATGGCCCAGGGACTTTATAATCACTCCACCGTCCCCGTTGACGAGGACGAAGATGATGAATGTTTCCTTCAAGAATCTTAAAACTTTTTAGAGATTCGCGAGATTTTTCTGTTGTGTACATTTCTGCAGCCGTTTTGCCAAAGATATCTTTCGTAACGTCTCTTGCATTCCTCTGTTAGGTTTTGAATGTGTTTTATCTTGATGAATATTGCCATACCAGGACATTATACTGATTTCTTATCAGATTTTTTTTTCGTGGAGATCTTAACGTTTTTTTGTATATTTTGTAATTTTTATGCGTTATTTGATTGATTATCGGTTCTCATTGATTTTTTATGAATTTTTTGGCTTTTTCTGAAGATTATCTCACGATGTCAAATAATTGTATGTTATTATTATTACTGTATAATGGCGACCGAATATATGTTTCAGTTTTACCGAGTATATCTGCCACAACTTGTCATAATTAGAATTAAAAATATGGTTAATAAATACGAAGGGTGAAATTCGGAGCCTCCCCGGTTTGGGCGCCATATTGGAGGCCTGGGCGGCCATCTTGGGTCTAGAGTTTGTTGGGTCCAGCTTTTCAAGGCATAACTAATCGATTAGAAAAATCTCGGAAGAGCGTAAAGACGAAAACTTCTTGGAAATTATTTCTTTTTCTTCAGTAGGCCTAACAATGCTGGTCAACAACTCGCTGATAACACTGATAACACGATGATAACCAGTTGATAACACGGTTTCATTGGTGACAAGGCGAAAGGGCGGTTAACCATGAACGACATATTTTGGTTTGCAAAGACATCCATCACAGGGATTGAATGGAGGAGAATTTTCCCATTGCCGTTTTCCCCATCACCTCGGCTTTTTCCCAAACAAGAGAAGTTTGGGAAAAGACACGGTTAAACGGATAAACGGATAAATGGACAGCAACAATAAGACGCGGTCAGAGAGGCCCACCTTTTCGGGGACAATAACAAAAGCTGAAGGAAACACGCCTTGTTGGTACAACAAATTAACAAAGAATAACCAGATACCCACAACATGAACCGTTCCACTCCATTAGCCAATAGGCAAAAGGCCCAGATTTTCAATCAAAATATTGTTATTTGCCCCTACTCATGGTCACTACACTGTTATCTAGGTGTTACCTCAAGTTATCTGCAATCCCGAGGAATGTCGAAAAACGAGGAACGACGAACGACAAATTTCTCGAGACGGTCCAGCGACATCAGACGCTAGCATTCAACAGAGAGTTAAAACTGCGTTTAGAAAAGTTTAAAATATTTTGTAACATAAAATAACTTATTTTTTGGTAAAAAAAATAGCTAGATTTTATCAATACCTTAACTTATTCAAAACGGGCCCTGCGAGTAGTCGAGACATTTCAAGTCGAGTCGAGCAGCGTTCTTTCTCGAACAAACTTCAACAAGTTAAAAAATCATATTTAATTAAACAAATTTGCATTCAATTAATATATAATCAAAATAGTTACATAAATTATTGTAAGCTTACATAATATAAAATTTAAATTATTTTTAATATTGAAAGTGTTCTATTTCGAATGGAACGTCTTTTGTTTACATTCTGGCGAGTCCATAAGCGAGTGCGAGAATTAAGCGACTTTCTTAGTGAATTACGTTGCCATGGTTACGTTACGTTTATTGAATCGAAATATTCGCAGTACAATTTTCAAGCAGGAAGTTTATTTTCGACATTTTGAGGTTTAAAAAGGGAAAACTCGAAACCTGAGAAACGGAACTTACGACGTTGTTTTGGTTGTAGGGAAAGAAAAGGGCTACGGTTTTTATGAAGCCTCTTCTTTGAAGGCTTGATATACAACTTTACGTCTTGATTATCTTCTTTACGAAGCCTGTCGAGAAGCTTGCGGTTGTTTTGTGACAGTATAGTGGTGGACGGACACAAAAAAACGTGGGAAAATAACCCCTAGTTGTATAAAAAGCCTTGGGAAAGGGCCACCCAATGCTTGGGAAACCCGAGTTGGCCAATTGTAACCTATATTGCGCCATATAACTGTCGCTTCGTTGGGGAAACAAGGTATTTGCATTCTTCTCCAACATTTTCTGGTTTATGGACAATCTTAAGAATGACGGGACAACGGGCGATATGGCGGGACTAAGAAATCACGGGACAACGGCTGATATGGCATGACTTAAGTATGACGGGACAACGGGCGATATGGCGAGTCTCCTGAATGACGGGACAAGGCGATTCTTAGGAACGACGGGACAACAGGGGATATGGCGATTCTTAGGAATCACGGGACAACAGCAGGCATATGGCGTGACTTAGAAATGACGGACAGCGGGTGATTTGCTGGGTCTCCGGAATGACGGGACAACGGTTGATAAGGCGATTCTTAGGAACGACGGGATAACAGGGGATATGGCGATTCTTAGGAATCACGGGACAACGGCAGGCCTATGGCGTGACTTAGAAATGACGGACAACGGCTCATTAGGCGAGTCTTCTGAGTGACGGGGCAAGGTGTTTTGTGGGTACGTAAGTTTACTTATTAATTTTGCAAACAGTTTGTCTTGCGGTTCCTTCAGCGACTTGGCAAAGTCATTGTGGCGTGGTTCCTGAGGACACGGCCAGTTATTTGCGTGGGAAATGTCAAGTGAAACAGAGAGTTTGGGGACAATAAGGGTATACAGACGCGCCATATTGACTTGGAGAAGGAAAGGGGGGAAGCAGCAACTGATAGCGGACATGGAACGGCTTTGCTCTGTGGCTATTATTGCGGGCAACTTCTTCTTCTTCTTCTTCGGGGTGGCCGGTCTGATTTATGATGGCCAACAGTGGGAAGCTGTCACTGCAATTGAATTAGTCTGCACACATTTAAAACACCACCACACCTATCGTCCCTTTTACACACTTCTCTCTCTCTCTCTCTCTCTCTCTCTCTAGTCCTCCCACACCACTCGCATTCTTAGCATTCCTTCTCCAAGACTGTTATCTATATTACTATCATTGCCTATTATCTACACTTTGAGCTATTTCTGTCGAATAATGGAGTCTACTGTTTTAATTTTGGTTTATTTATGGCGATAAGGAACCACTTAATAGAGATTAATAGCTTCGTGATAACAAAGGATAACACAGAACATTGTAATGAAAGAAAAACTAGAGACGATGATAATTATTACACCAAAGAAGAGAGCGAGAGACAGACAGAGAGAGAGAGAGAGAGAAGGGGTACGCTGGGCTATGGTGTCGTGGAAGAGAAAAAGTGTGTGTATAAAAATTGAAATGATAAAAAGAGTAGTTGTTGGGTTGGGAGTGGAGTATGAGATTACAGTGCATGTCAGACTCCCGGCGATGTTGAGGCAGACCACCCAAGTGGAGCGGCTTGTGACGAGAATTAATCATCTATTGCCGCCGCCACATCGCTAAAAACTTCAAACACATTTCTCTCTATCCATTCCACTATCCCACTACCATACACCAACACAACCAAACTCACAAACTCCCCACTGCCCTTACGGTTCCAAACACTCTGCACTGCTGCACTACATTCAGCGCTTCTCCACTCTGCAGGGAAATTCCCTTTGAAAAGGGAAAATGAAGGGAAAAGGGAAATTTCCAAGTGTGAACATGTACATTTGAGCGGTACACGGCTGAAGGTAGAAAAAGGGAAGGAAAAATTGAAATTTGTAAAAAGGGGAAAAAAGGGAAATCAAGTTGTACTGGACGAAGGGGAAAAAAGGGAAAGCAGAGGTCTCCTGAAGGGAAAACCCAAAACCCAAAGTGGAAGCACTGACTACATCGCACTGCACTATACACAACACAACACCGGACTACAGCAAAAGACAAGGGAAAAAAGGGAAAAAAGGGAAAAAGGGAAAAAGGGGAAAAGGGGAAAAATAAAGAATCGATTCTTAGGACCTTAACCAATAACTAAGCTAGTTGTTTGTAGTTATATTACGTTCGATATCGAAGGTTACTTGAACTGATGAAGGATGTGTGATATGTCGTAAATGATCGATAGATCAGAAATTAACTATCGATATTTTAGAACCTTCATCGATAGTTAAGTTGTCCGTGGTATGGTATGGTCCATGTCGAATTTACTTGAACTGACGAAAGATGTATATTGTCTTGAGTAATCGATAGGTGAGAAATTAACTATCGATATCTTAAAATCTTCATCGATACTTAGATTGTTTGAGTTATAGTTCGTTCTATAGCGAATCTATTTGAACTGATGAAGGCTGTGTATTGCCTTGAGTAATCGATGTGCCAGAAATTAACTATCGATATTTTAGGTTCTTAATCGATAGTTAAGTAGTTCGTGCTACGTTGTTGCATTTCGGTGATACTCAGTTATTAGCAACGATAAATCGAGAGAGGAATCATTATCGATTTCTTGGGATTGTAATCGATAGTTAATTGGTTTGTTGTGTATTTATGTAATTTTGATCGATTATCGGAAAATCGGGTGGTAACTAAAATTTAATCGATTTACTTCGTTGCTAAATATTGACTTGTCAAAATTTTAATCGATTCTTAATTTACTTTCCTTATATCGCAAGTGTCTTAATCGATCGAATCGATATGCTAAAGTCATATCGATTTCCGTGAATTTTGAATGTTTATAATCGATACTTAAGTCACCAGATATCGATTTACAAAACTTCCATATAGAACTTCTCGACAAACTTAATAATCGATATATTGAACTGATTTGGAGTATCGATAAATAACACATATCGATCTCAAATCGGTAAATTTTTTAAATCGATTTTTCAATAAAAAAAAAATATCGATTTTTTTCATAAATCCAGTCGATAATTCAGTTTCTCGATCGATAATCAATATTTAAATCGATAATTTAGTTTAACTTCGACCAAAAATAATCGATACAAAACTAAAAATCGATTTTTTAACAAGGGGTCCGAAACTTGCGATAATCTTCGCACACCTGGGTCATGTTATCACTGTTATTAATCTGTTATCTCCATGTTATCTCCGTGTTATCGTATCTTATCAAACAATCTTCCCACACTTTTCCTGAGAGTTTCGGACCCCTTAATTTAAAAGCCAATAGCCGCAGGGTATTTACCCTCTATGAGGTGTTATCATCATGTTATCACCTGTTATCATCTATTATCACAGCAGATTATACTCGATAACCAAGGGGGTCCGAAACTTCCAATAATCTTCGTACACCTGGGTCATGTTATCACTGTTATCAACCCGTTTTCTCCATGTTATCTCCGCGTTATCACATGTTATCAAATGATCTTCGTACACTTTTCCTCGGAGTTTCGGACCCCCTGTTGATAACTCGCCTAACTGAACTTACTAAAACTAACAAGATTTTTTAAGGCAAATACGCACTGTATATTTTTTAATTAAATATTATAGTAAGTTAAAATTAACTATTTGTTAATATAAATTTCAGTTTTTTTCCTGAATTTACATAAGAGCAGTGTTTTTCTATGGCAGTGGAATCGTTCGGACGTTTTGAATTCCGGGAATAGTTTCATATGTGTTGGCCAAATCTTTATTAATAGCTTATTGTTTAAACACACGACTGGAAATTTGTCAAAATTCTTCAGGGCAATTTGTTTGGAATTTTCCATCCAGGGGAAAAAAACGGGGAAAAAACCGGAGAAAAACCCTGGAATTTCCCCCCGGTTTCAAAAATGGCGCCCGACGAATTCCTTTTCCAAGAAAAGTGGAACGCTCATTGCTGGAACTTGATCGGACGAGTTTGATAAACGTAGTGCTGTAGTGGTGGAAGAGAAGAAGAAAATATAGTACTAGTAGTGGAAGTAGCAGTAGCAGTAGTAGTAGTAGTTGTAGTAGTAGTTGTAGTAGTAGTAGAAATAGTAATAGTAGTAGTAGTAGTAGTAGTAGTAGTGGTAGTAGCAGTAGCAGTAGTAGTTGTAGTTGTAGTAGTAGTTGTAGTAGTAGTTGTAGTAGTAGTTGTAGTAGTAGTAGTAATAGTAATAGTAGTAGTAGTAGTGGTAGTAGCAGTAGCAGTAGTAGTAGTAGTTGTAGTAGTAGTAGTAGTAATAGTAATAGTAGTAGTAGTAGTAGTAGCAGTAGAAGTAGTAGTTGTAGTAGTAGTAGTAATAGTAATAGTAGTAGTAGTAGTAGTATATGGCTCTAGAACTATAGTAGTAATAGTAGTGGGGAGTGGTAAAGAAGTGGTAGCAATAGTAGTAGAGGTGTACAAAGCAGTGCATATATAGTAATGTTCGAAGATAGTAGAAGTGGTAGTAGTAGTTATAGTGTTGTGGTAGTTGCAGTGTTAGTAGTTGATGCAGAAGTAGTTTTAGTAGTAGCACTAGTAGTTGAAGTAATAGATGGAGTAGGCGAATTAGTAGTACGAGTGTGAGAGAAGTAGTGGAGAAGTGGTAGCAGTAGTGGAACAGCAACAGTAGTAACAGTAGTAGTAGTAATAGTAGTTGTTGCAGTTGTATAGTTGTAGTTGTAGTTGTAGTAGTACAGTATATTAACTGGAGCATTACGATAATCAAATTTTGAGAACTATAAGTTACAAGTGAGGGATGCTTTATAGAATGGGTATTGGTGGTGTAGTAGTGTAGTTAGTGTAGTAGTTGTTGTAGTTAAAGTAATGTAGTAGCCATTAACAGTTCTGAAAATTTTTGTGCGTATTTTAAAATATAGGAATTTATATGTACTAGTGTGGTAGTGTAGTAGCGTAGTTAGTGTAGTAATTGTTGCAGTAGTTGTTGTATAGTAGTGTAGTAATCTGTAGTCATAAACATTTTTGACAATGTTTGCGTATATTCTGCTGAACTAGAGATATAGACATGTGCAGTTCTTTAGTAGTGTAGTACCCTAGTAGTATGGTAATGCAATAGTGTAGTAGTGTAATAGTAGTACAGAAGTTTGATGTGTGTAATACCTATAATACGCAGGAATGCTTTACTACTACTATTACTAAACGACTACTCCTACTTGTGCTCCTACTACAGTATTACTACTACTACTTCTACTGTTGCTGCTACTACTACTACTATTACTACTGCTGCTGCTACTACTACTAATGCTACTACTACTACTACTACTATTACTACTACCACTACTACTTCTGCTGCTGCTACTACTACTATTGCTACTACCACCACTACTACTACCACTACTACTGCTACTACTACTACACTACTTCTGCCACTACCACTACTATCACCGCTACTACTACCAATACTACTACTACTACTCTTTATTACTGTTATAAATGCCTGTGAGCATTAGTATTAGTTAAGTACTTGAGTGTAGCTTGTCATAACAGATTACAAGGGCCCTTTGACCCTCAAAAGTCACTTGCTTCCTGCCCCTCCTCGAGGGGGACCTCAACCTCACGATAACACACTAATGCTATGTTCACACTGCAGGACTTATTCCAGTATAAATCACAAATCGGGAATAAATCACACAGAAAAGAGATAAACGCTATTGCTAAAGTAATACCAGTATAATAAGTAACACTTGTTATCATTGTTAGCATCGTGTTATCAGCATGTTGTCAAATAATCTTCAAATAACTTCGGACCCCCTTTGTTACGCGAGCCATGTTTCTAAAAGTTATCACTGTGTTATCACCATGTTATCACCTGGAAGATCTCCTGAGCAGCGGACCCCCTTGTTCCTCATGTCATTTGACTTGACACACGAAAGCGCCCTTGGCATTGGCACGAGCGAGGGGTTCTAAACTTTTCCAGATTCTTATCGCTTTCAAGAATCTTGAGATGCCTGCAAGGATCTGGGAATCATTCCGACGAGTTTTAGTTTATCCATCATTTAGCAAGATTGATGAATCTGATGAAAACGTTTACCTTTGAAAACGTCAGAATTTAGGACCCCAGTCTAAAAAAATAGGACCTTATGTTTACCACTCTATGCCAGGGTAACTTCCAAGGTGGCGTAAGTCTTCGTTCATGAGTCCTGTTTTAGCTATACGAGGTCCTGTTTCTTTCATAGGGTCCTGTTTCAGTTATAAGGGTCCTATCTGATCTTCAGGTGCTAATTTGACAAACAAGGGTCCTATTTAACCTTCAAGACTGCCAACTTAACCTTTGAAGGCCCTATTTGACTGACAAGGGAACAGTTTAACCTCAAGGTCCTATTAACCTTCAACGAATCAGTGGTTGACCTACGTGAGTCCTAATTTGTCTACAAAGGTCCTATATAATTTTCTGGTCCCATTTAACCTTTAGAGGTCCAAAATGATTAGCAAGGGTCCTATTTGACTTCTAAGGGACTAATACCTCAGTTAGCACTTCGTTCTGTCACAGAGGGGTCCTACTTCACTAACAGAGGTCCTATTTACGAGATATTAGTCATATTTCCGCTGATTTGTAGGGGTTCAGTTTGTGAAGGGGTCCTACTTCTGCTTCTAAAGGCCTAATTAGCCCCAAGTACGACTTCTAGAGCTCTGTTCTTCACAGAGGGGTCCTATTTCACTAACAAAGGCTCTATTTAAGGTATTCTTTCAGGCTTTTTTGCTATTAGTATCTTGCGGGTAAGTCTGTGAAGAGTTGTTCAATCAAGCTTTGCTTGATTCTAATTGAAGGGGCGTTGACGAGGACCACACACGTTGCGGTAACGATGAGCAAACCGAGAAACCGTTTCTTTTTTCCCTCCCGAATCCCTCATTATTTGTTTAATCGTATCGTTTAAATGATAACCCAGCACTAAATGATCACAAAAAATATTCAAAGTCTCGTCCACTGCTCTCGAAAAAAGCGCCGCCATATTAAGACCCAGGACTTAATGTGGCCGCCAGGTCTTGCAGACTACAATCCATTCAAAAATAGGATTCCAGAAGCATCAACCCCATATGAAACGTAACACCGACACTAGTTAGTAACACAAACATGGCGGTTTCGTTTTCCTTCCGAAAGAGCATCACGTGACTTAGAAACCAATACATATATCTGGAAACTATAAACTATCATAATGGAAGTTGAAACAGAAGAAAAAGCTTTTCGCTTTCTGCTCCATTAACACTTTTTCTCCCAACGAGGGTTTTACACAGCGTTGCCATGTCAAAGATTTCCGATACTTCCTCCCTTTAGCAAGATTTATGATGGTCCGTGCCACATACACCCATAAACCCGGCAAAAAAACAAACAGAAACTAATGATTATTAATAGTATAAGACAGTTCGGAGTTGGTATATAAAAATGTGAAGAGAGCAAGAGAGGACATGTTGAAAGAGTTGCGTCGAAAAACCTGAGACATGTGATGGAAAAATGAGAGGGAAAATTTTTTCTCGTTGCCAGAGAGAGAGGAAGGTTAGAAGTGGTGTTATGGCGTTTAGCTGTCTTCGTTAAAAGCATAGCACCATGACGGAGTGTGCCTCAACTGCTAATCTCCTTGTTCTTGTCATCTTTTTGCCTTTCACGCTTGCTCAAACTTCTCCCTCTCCTCTTTCCAAAGTCCCACAAACATTCCAAATATCTGATGATGCCGAGTATTCCTTCATAAACCCTCTTTCCTTCTCACCCATTAAGAGTCCCCTTAAATAGGCGACACCCTTTTGCCATACCGATGTGCCATTGGACCTCCAGCGTCGCTAATTAGGACCCCCTTGTATACACACAGGGTGCACATGCGCTCTTTTTTCTTACCCGCACAAACACAGATCATCTCGATTATTGACACACATGTATTCTGCAGCGAGAGAAATTAAGACAAAAAAAATCTCTGAAAAAAACCTTGTCATATACACAATATGTATGCACAAATGGACGATGAATAAGTTATCTTTGCGCAACTCAGTACGAAAAGTATAGCACATTAGGAACATGCTAAACAGGGGCCATAGCAAGTTGGACTTGAGGGGGCTCGATCCACTATAGTTGCAGCGTTTACGGTGGAGCAGGGGGAGCGGAGCAAAAAAACTTAAAGCGAGAAATGGGTTTTGAGGAGCAGGTCGTGTCAGGGGGTGGCGCGACTTATTCGGCTAGGTCTTCGTCATCGTCTTCGTCGACTGGTATCGTTGTGTGGTTATACAGACCCTGAGCCATGAGTTGCAGGGCCAGCGGGTTCTTCTGTCCCGAGGCCTTCTTGATCTTGGCTCGTTTGTTCTGGAACCAAATCTTGATCTGGTTCTCGTGCAAGTGCAGTTCCCTAGCCAGGTCCTGCCGCCGTTTCTCGGTGAGGTAGCGATTCTCGGCAAACTCCGACTTCAACCGACCCAGCTGCTCGGCGGTGAACGCGGTTCTCGGCCGCTTCTCTTCGCCGCCCTTCTCCTTGTTCTTGCGCATACGACGCATTCGAGGACCTAAATGATTTCCAAAACTTCATTAAGAAAAACTCTAACTATAGACAGTCTAAAGGCCTCATTTAAAATATATAGCAGCATTGCCATATTCATTAAATCGCTAAGAAAATTCTAAGATGTAATGACATAATAAGCATTCTGGATGAGCCATGACTTGGGTGTTGACCAGTTTCCCATGGAAGAAAAGAAACGGAAAAGCGTAATAAAAGAGAGATACATTAAAGCATTAAAAGTTAATCAACTATGTGTGGTGCTGGCCAAAGACGGTACTTAACACCTCTGGGTGCCAGACAAGGTAATTTCAATTTACGACTCCATCACATCACCTTCTTCACTTGATCATCATTACGAAACACTAATTAACAGTCGCATTCAATCATGTAATTCCGAGAAACTGTTCCATCTCAATTGCTCTTGTTCTTTTTTTCTCACGGAGTTCGTAATTGTTCGAATGTGTAGAAAAAAGGGTTCGCTGTGACCATTCTGTGAGACAAATGATAATTTATGGACCATTGTCTTATGGCATACCCAACATGGCGACCCACCACGTGAACATACTCCACCATTAAAAGGTTCTCCATTGCGCGGGGCTGTGGTAACTTTTGTGAAGGGTCGAGGTTATGGGGAGAAGAAAGAACAAAAAAATAAAAAAAAAATACATCGGATTGAGTCATCGTCTGGACCGTAAGAAACTTCAGCATCGCCCAAACTCTTTTTTCTTTCGCTCTTCTCCCCCACCGTGGGATTTGAGAAAAAGAATGGGAAAGAAATCCGCGGGGGCAGAAAGACAGTGGGGGGTTCTAGGCACTTTTCCTTAATTCATTGACATCTGCTCCTTATGCTGCATTATACTTCCCCATAACTGGCACAATTAACCTCTATTCATGGATCTTATGACTCCTAACAGGGGCTCTTACGGGAACTCACAACAGTTCTGGTCTCAAGGAAAGAGACTTGGAGGGATCGTGTGAAGATATTGGGTATAAGATCCGGGACTTTGGAACAGTTGGGACCTTATTAGGAATCACAAGTTGCGTTGAAAGACGCCTGAGGGCTTCTTAGGGACCCCTGGGATCTCTTCGGGTCTTCTAGGGTCTGAGGGGAGCTCGTACCCGAAGAAAAGTGGGGCGAGAACCTTAACCCTGGGTATTGCCGCACATGTTACTAATTAATACGTTTCAGTGAGGGGCACAAAAAAAAAACTCAAAAGTGGTCAGGTATCACGCTGATTTTTCACTTCTCTAATTACTAACTCCTTCCTGTAGTAATTTGTACAAATTTTCCAAGTTTTTTTCTGAACCGTGTGTCCCGAGCTAGAAATCTGACAACGTACGAGAAACTTTCCTGGTGTGTGTTACACATGTCATACTTCACTCCTGATGAAATATTTCCCTCCCAAGTACACACACACACACACGAACGAAATAAGAAGTTGAAGCTGTAAATGGAGAGCTGACGTCTTTTGGCGTTTTTCTTTAGATTCGCTTTGCTTTTTCGGGGGGGGGGGGGATGAAGATTGGGCGACGAAATAATAAAGCGACAAAGAGACACTTAGAAAAAGTTTTCAGACCACCCAAATCGAGCCAAGGAGAGAATTGAAATTAAAGTGACAAGCGTCGTGGGCGCCGCCATGCGGGGAAAACCACAGGGGTTTCGACAAAATGACGTTGCCACCTTTTGATTTCCACCTCTCTGTTGCGGACACCTGTATTTCCTCAACAGTTCCATCAAATCTCGAACTTTTTTCACGTTTTACACACAGAAATTTTTAACTAATCTTCTGGTGGGCTCACAATTTGAATAATTCAATTAGTTGCTCTTATAAAGGTGTCCGCTGTATGGAGACAGCTCGATCTCTCGACCGCATTGGGCGTTATACAGTTTTACAATTCTTCTGGCAGCATAATTTTTTATTAGTGAAATTAAAAGCATAAAATCCTCTAACCGCAGAATCTGTAAAAAAAAATTAAAGTTTAAAAAATACCCACCATATCTTTTTTGTTCAATAATTTTAGTGTAATTGTTTTATTTAAGTTTATAATCGATTAAAATGCGTCTTACTTTAACGTAGGCCAGTCATTCACACACACACAAAATGGTGGATATCTTGGTTGAAACTTACTTCTTCCTAGAAAAAAACGGGAGAGAATAAAATAAAAATGAAGCATTGAAAACTCACAAACAATTTCGAAGTTGCAACAGTTTTTGAAAACATATCGAAAGAGAACACACAAAAAAATGAAACGAGAGAGAGATTTTAAAAAAAAGTTCAAGAAGTGGCTATGCACATAATTGTCCCATTGTTTGGCCATTGACAGTTATGGATGCGGACACGTCCCGAGACACAAGCAGCGGACGGCGCTCGTCTTTTGTTCTGCGCCTTGACCGCCCGACCCCTGAGCGCAACTTGGCAAATGGCTCGGCAGTCCAACATCAAGACGTAACATCAAAATTCAAATATCAATCTCTTGTTTTCTCAACAACAATAACAGGGGGAAAAAAGAAATGATTTTTTTCCTAGCTGGCAACGCTGTAGTTCCGAGACTGTGGGCCCCTGAGTTAAGCAGAAGTGTGAATGAACAAAAGCGATGGCCTTACCTACCGCAGAGTCGTGAAAAGCTTTTGTGGCAAGTCTAATTAGAAACTATGCAAATGTTTCTTTTCCTTTTCTCAATAACTTGATACAATACAGATAACCGAGAGATATTTTCTGATTCTCGCGCTTCGCAGAGCGGAAATTATTCAGAGTTCTTTTGGGGATTTTTCACCGAAAATTTGTCGCTGGACTGCGCACACTCCTCCACTTTCAACATTTTCTGTAACAGTCGAGGAAATTTGAAAAATTACCCGCGTGTTTCCGGTTTTTCCTCTCTCTCCCCCCATTGTTGCCGCATGTTTCTTAAGTGAGGAAAAAATTTATTGACGGGGAAATTAATAAAAGTCACATGGAACCCCCTTCTCCAGTATTGAGAGCGTGACTGATCTCGTCGATAAGAATTACCGATCCAATCTATGCTTCGTCATAAGCGTTTGCTGCGAATTATTCCCTTGTCAGCTAACGTCCATTGACGAGTCCTGGTAATCTGAAATTTCGATTTCATCGATCCACCATCTCCTGTAATGATTGAATCGTTCCCCTAGCCGCATTGGTTGGTTTTGTTCATAAATTTTAGATTTTCCCTCACGTTTGATTGGTCGATGAATGTCACGTGACTGATGCCTGTGCTAATAATGAATGGATCCTATTCCTAACCATGGCGTTTGTATCAGTTGCCATAGCAACCGACGCCATTTTAAGACCTCAAACACGTTCAACTACAATCATAGTGACACTAAACCAAGGTTTCTTGCAAAATTTTCAAAAGTGCCTTAAATGTTTTGAGATGAGTGTTTTAAAGGGAAAAAACCGGAATAAATGAGAAGCTCGTTTGTAAAGTGTGTGAGACGAAGGTATTGAGAGGCACGAGACAGGAAGAAGGAGACGCGAATTACAAAGAAGCTCAAGTTGACGTGGACAAAGTGCACCAGCAACACGAGTGGAATGAGTGAGACCAGCATAAGAGCAACACTTTAATCATCTTGTCATATTGCCCCTCTCTACAATGGAACATTCCTACAGACCACCCCGACCCTAAGAGCAACATGGGCAACCAGATTTTCAGGGGTAATCGTATTTCTGCTGTATAGTTTAGGGTCCTGGAGGACATGTTTGCTAACTTGATACGACAGGGTGAAACTTACGTTGTCTTTGAGTGAAATCAGGGGCTGCGTGAAAGTAGTCTGGGGTCTTCAAAGTGTCTTAGGGGCCAAGGATGGCCCTTGTAGGCTTATTCAGGAGTTCGTCTTTGACGCCCCTGGGGCATTTCCGTGCGGTTCGGGACTTTTTGAGGATTCTTTGTGGTTATTTTCAGGATTTCCTGTTGTTCTAGAAGTACCTTTTAGGTTGCCAGGGGTTTGGAGGATCATTTCAAGACTGTGTCCTGATTTTTAAGGATTGTGGTAACTTGCTACCGACTTTCACGGTTGGTACCAAAGCGTGGGGGGACGACATATCCCGTAGGAATGACTGCTACCCTTAATCCTATTGACCCTTTGAGAGATGCGGAAGCCGCGGGCAAATGTTATCAAGCCCCTTGTGGCATATGTTATTGAAAAGAGGTGCCGTGAAAGCTGCCATTTGTAACTGGCAGAGCATCTCACTTATCATTTGCTACAATGCTCTTTTATTGCCACATGAAAAGCCTCAGAAAACCCTTCCCCAAAACATAATCTCCCGATCATAAATCCCTCCCAATATTCAAACAGCCTTACACAATCCGTTTCCCATTATTCCCTTTTCGACTTAACACGATAAAAAAAACCGAGCTATTCACAGTCACAAATCAAAACGGCGCCACACAAATTTCGCGGTTTCATTTTAAAAAGCAATTTCAAAATGGCGGCTTTAGTGAAAAAAAGGAAAAAAAAGTGGGAAACAATCAGAGGAAACAAATGGAGTAATTTTTTTCTGACTGAGAAAAGGTATAAAGTTACCTGAAGAGGGTCTATCCGAGTATCGGGTGCAGTAGACCCAGGCCGGCCATAGATTCTGCTGCTGCGAGGCCGCGTCCGTTTTTCCTGGTTCTGGTAACTTGGCTCCTTTAAGCGCTCCACTAGCGCCGCCATCGTCCGCCGTCGGCACTTGCTGGGATCCGGCCACTGACGATCCTGAAGAAGAGCCCGAAGGATTTCTCAGTTTGTTTACGGGACTTGTGCTTTGCCGACGGAACTGAGTAGGTGCTGACGATTCCGGCGAACTCCTCGAAGGATTGCGTAGACTCAGGTCGATAGCGGACGACGCTAACTGATTATTATTGCGGCTGAGAATTGGACTAACATGGTTGAGCGGGTGGAGTGGGTTATTACTACTTTTGGCTTGCTGAAACAAACTGAAATTGGCTTGAAACAGCCCTAGTGGATGGCTAGTCGGCAATGCGCCTAGATTGAGACTTCCTAGAAAAGTACTAGCAGCGCTAACTAGCGGACTAGTTTTACCAAATTCTGGGTTCAAAATGTTCTCGATAGAAAAGCGGATCGGCTGAAGCGGCTTTTCACCTGAAATTACATCGTCTTTGCGATCTTCTTGTGACTTGGTGTCTTCTTCGGTGTCCATGTTGTCCGTCGGTGGCGGGGGTGTCGTCCCTCCGACACTCAGCTCCTCATCCGAGTCGGAGGCCGAGCAACTAGCGTCCATTTTAAAAAACTTGTTTGACAAAAGTTAAAGTTCTGAAAATCTGATCACTAGAAAACACAGTTCTGACTCGATTTGCTCAAGGTGTGATGTTGTCGCACGCCGAACGCACGCGACATCAGCATTATCAAACCACTGGATCCATGCGAGGAACTGCCGAACATCACTGACTCGTTCAGCCCTCACCTCGACCTGGAGGGGCGTTCCACTGCAAGGGAGGAGCCTTCCTCGGGCCGTTTCTATTGGGGCCGTGCTGTGGTCTGGGCGACTCCCTGATTCGCCCTGCCTCAGGCGATGCTTTCAGAGGCCAGCCAATAGAAGAGCGGGCTGTTTGGGGAACAAAGAAACTCGCTGACATGGCGCTATCTCTTCATAATGTCGTAGCGGTTGTACCAAGTTTATTATCATGCCAGCCACGTTTCATGGGGGCTCCTAATCTAAGCTACTTACATCGTCCAAATTGTTTCGGGGTCCCTTTTTCGTCTTTTCGTCCTGCCGTCCCTTTTTTCCACAGTCTTCCCCTTAACGTTTCTCTTCGTTTTTATCACTTTTTCTTTTTCTTCTAATCTTCTTCTTCTTACTTCTTTGGTTTTTCGTTCTTCGGCGCAGCGATTTTACCTTCTGGAAAAAGCTTTTTCCTTTTCTGGATTCTTGTTCCGTCAGCATGAAGCCTCTTCCAAGTAGCCTTCTTACGAAACCCGCCCTTGTTAAGTTCGTATTCCTCATTCCGAATATTCGAGGGAGAAATTTCTGTTCGCCTTGCCGAATCAATGGACGCTATCAGTGCGATTCGTTCCGGACACGTGCAGTGCATGAAACTTCCTCCATCGATTAGGCATCGATTAGCAAAGGTGTACCCTGTAAATGCGTCGAGGGGGGAAGAGACATGTATCCGTGTTTTCATTAAGAGCCGTTTTATTACCAGAATCCCACGTCAGGGATCCTATAGTCGTTGAGGGGGGGGGGGGATAACAATTGCCAGGATGGGAAGCTTGTTGAAGTCTGATTGTAATTACACGTGAGTTGTCAACTAATTTATGTCCGTGTCTAATTGGACCTTGAATTAGGTTCTCTCGTCTCACTGTATCACACAGAACTTAATTAAAAGCCCAAACTCAGCTCAGGGTATCTTCTCTTGTTTGATTATGCACAGCCAAACCAACGCGATATCCATCGATCTATCCTCACACACCGCCAATTCGATTACTGCACTGCATGTCTAATTAGGAAATTAATTACCAGCACATGTGATAGGGCGAACGAAATGAAAGTTGAGAGCTTGAGGCCATGTTGGATTGCAGTTTGCACTTTAGGAATATCTTATTCTGAGACGTGTACATCAGTTACACACACGATGTTTGAAGTATAACATAACGTCTTCACCCAGTGATTAACCGGTATTTTAAGGCGTCTAATGGATGGCCTGACATTTTGGCGACGAGACGAGACATACCATTAAGCGCTGGCATAATAAGCATCACGTGGTGTGTTGCCAGCAGCAGTCAGAACATAAGGGTCCCAGGTAAACCCAAAAGTCGGCCATATTGAAAACGGCTGCCGCCCAATCAAACAACAGCACCGACCTGCTTCCCTTTTTTTCTCTCTCTCTCTCTCTCTGCCTTCCTCCACTCTCTTATGGCGTTTGGCCGTGCGATGCGTTGCGTGCTGCGTACCAGTTGCCAACTCCCTCGCTCATTCTGCATTATTCACCGACATCGACTCCGAGCAAAGTCCATAGAACAGTCACCGAGGTATTCAGCTGACTGGCGCAATGATTATTCTCAGCGCGACGTTGCCAACTATTAATTATGACATTCATTTGTCAAAATTCAATTACGTCTCAAAATCGAAATTATGACATAAAAATCCATGAAATGGTCAGTTTACTATCGTTTAATCGATACTGTTCTATGCTCTTACAATCGTGTCGCTTTTGTTGTATTTCGTTACGGCTCGTTGTGTATCACGACATATCGCACACGTTTTATAAAAACTTAATCACGACAAATAACGGTTTATTTTCGTATGGTGAAAAAAAAACACCCAGTTCTAGGGAAAACGATGAAAATACAGAATTAATTTTGATTTGGCCAAGAGGTGGGGGTTCCGGAGAATCGCTAACGAGGTCTGTTTTGTTTTCAATTGTTTTTAGTGTTTCTATTCACACCCGGAGGTCTTGGGAGAGCAGGGGAGAAAAGCAATCATTGTAGGGTTTCAAGTAAGTACTTAAACTCGGTGATGGATGACAAGTAAACTGAGTGAAGGAAACAAATGGGTGGATCCCACAACAGACTTAACGAGCCTTGTGCACCATAAATGATTGGGAACCTCCTTCACAGGAAATTACTGCAGTCCAAAAGTCGATTGCAGCCGTTTGTTATTTTTTTTTTCCCCCACACACTTCTCTTGGTCCGGGCGTTTATGATCGACATCAATAAACAGTAATGAATAAAAATTAGATAGCGTTTCCCTTAACTTTGTCCAAAAATAAAAACGACGCATACTTGAAGAATTCAGCTTTCAGATCTTCCGAGAAGACGGAAAATTTCCATTCATGATTACAACGCCATCTAGCGGACAACTAATGAACAAAGATAATAATTAAGTTTTTGTTTAAATTTTTTAGTACTGAAGTTTTATGGATTATCACAGAGCATAATGGAAATTTCAAATATTCAACAGTAGGAAGAATTTCAGATTTTTTTTTTTTTGCTACGACGCCATCTAGCGGTTATAACTGGAAGCTCTTTCGTTTGCCTTTCCCCAAGCATCTTTCACGCACTTTCAAGGTGAACTAGCCGGTCCGTCGCGACAAACCACGTAAGTTTATCCTGAGAAATCTTCAACATCCTTTGACTTTTAGCAGAAGTATTAACACAGTACGATACTCTGAGCGTAAAAGAACATATTCCTAAGAATTAAGTTTTATATTGGCATATTTTTAGTTATTTATGAAGTTTCAAGACTAGCCTAGGCCTAGCCTTTGACCAGTGGCACCCATTAAGAGTCAGTGTTAATTAAAGTTGCTGTTTTTAGATAAATCTAAAACCATGCCTCAGCTGACTGAACTAGAAAAGACCGCCCCCACCGTCGAAGATGGATCTGAGGGAACCAACTCTGATTCTGATGAGGACGTTCCAGACTTGGAATCTGCCATTCCCGCTGGACAGAGCGAGGTAACTATCGTTTTTGCAACAGAAGTGCTAGCGTTAGATTCAGGCCTACTCTAATCATATTATGACTAAGTGATGACCCTAACCCAAGTCTACGATTTTTCTGTGGGTATAAAACTACAACTGACGATATTACTAGCAGTTATTTCTACGGTTCAGCGTGCGAAAAGACAGTTTGTTAAAACAATTTATTATGTTAAGATGGCTGCTGCTGCAGGACTGACCGAGGATCTAGTCAGCAAGGCCAAGCAGAGCCGCGGAGAGAAGAAGGCCCGCAAGATCATGTCCAAGCTCGGTTTGAAGCAGGTCACTGGTATTACTCGCGTGACGATCCGCAAATCGAGGAACATTCTGTTTGTCATCAACAAGCCCGACGTCTACAAGAACCCTGCATCCGACACCTATATTGTCTTCGGTGAAGCAAAGGTAAGTCTCATCTTCTACGTTTCCAAATAAAGCAATAATCAAATTTGCAAATTTGCAGATTGAGGATCTCAACCAGCAAGCTCACATGGCTGCTGCCGAGAAGTTCAAGGCTCCGGAGATCAACCCTGCTGAAGCTGGAGCTCACGGAACTTCGGTAAACTAGAACCATAAACGATTGATTTGACCGAGTTGGAATAAACGTTTTTCGTTTCAGGTACCTGCTCCCATTCAGGAGGAGGACGAAGAGGAAGTTGACGAGGGAGACGTTGAGGAGAAGGACATTGAGTTGGTCATGTCGCAGGCCAACGTCACCCGCTCCAAGGCCGTCAAAGCTCTCAAGAACAATAAAAACGACATAGTGAACGCCATCATGGAACTCACAATGTGGTGAAGAGTGAAATTTTGTGTGTGTGCCTCTTTTCAATACATAGCTTGCTGGAAACGTACGCATTTCCAATGAATCGTTAACTTCTATTATAAGAGATCAGTATTCATGCGTTTAAGGATTTATTTATAACTTAAAATCTGTTGAATCCTTGAACACCTAAGGAAATCAGTATAGCTGTCAAAGGGCTACCCTTCCCTTATTTTCCCTGTTTTCCTCTCCGTATTAGAATACAAAGCATTCTTCCAGATTTTCCCATTTCCTTGTTTCCTGATGTTTCCGTTTTCAGGCCCTTTCCCCTTTTTGAGGAAGTTTCCCTGCAAAGTGGAAACATTGGACCCGATCCAGGGAACAGCACAAGTTTGAGCCCTGATCCTCGGAATCTTTTGGAGACTGCGGGGCAGTGCTCAAAGCGTCACTCTTGAAGATATTTCCCTCGGTCAGAGCTTCGATGTAGAGATCTTGCATCTGGTGAGTTTTCGGTTGAAATCCACTTGACCATCACTGCTGATACCAGCGAGAGCATCTAGTAGGTCCAATACGGACGAGTACTTCTCCTGGAGCAATTTTCTTCGGTTACATTCAAGTTATGGGTCCTCTAATGCATGAGACACTCGTGAATGACCTAAAAGAATACAATTGTATTTTAGCTGGTTCAGAATTAAGCTATTTCATTCTTATTATTATAACAGATGTGTAGGTTTTATCGTATTTTACCTTGAAACTAAGAGATAATTATACTGCCTTGTCGAAAAATTCAAAATGTTAGTCACCTCCAGTATTGCAGGGTTCGATGGGAAACATCTGGGTACTTTTGCCGGGTCTTGATCGTTAGTTTCAGACCTTCAAGTATGAATAAAAATGGAGAGGACCCTGACTATCTCTCGTCAACAAACCACCCGGTCCCACCAACTTTTGAAAAAAGCCTTGAGGTGTATCGCTCTGATTGGCTACTCGAGAAGAAACAAAATACTAACGCTTAAGTCGGGTTCACACTAGGCCTGTTTTGGCCAAACCGTTTGGGCAAACGGGCTACTGAAATACAATTTTCTTGGTTCTATTAAAGTCGAAACGCAAGGTAATGTAAACAAAATGATTGTTTTGTCCCCGACAATGCTTAAGAAAACCACCAGTACGCTCTGAAGTCTTATAATATGTTTTCTGCAAGTCGTTTGCCCAAACGGTTTGGTCGAAACAGCCCTAGTGTGAACCCGGCTTTAATGTGAACAGAAAAGCAAACAAAGTGAAAGGGCGCCTATGGGCAAATGAAATATTTTTTTTTCAGCGGACTGCGTTCGTCATTTGTTTCTTCTCTGCTAAGCCCCTCCTACAAAGTGGGTGGTTGAGGGAGGAATGCGCACCTGCTGAGGCCGGGTTGGCCGTACTAAGGGCCTCTCCATCCTTATTCATATTCGAAGTTTCAGACAGTATCTGAACGCTTCTTTCCAGTTCTTGTGTCCACAGTTGGCTTATAACTCCGTCGAAGCATTATTCCGCAGGATTTTTTTTTCTGGGAGAAATTATATAACGCCCGGTGGGTTCCTGATAGTGTCTGGATGAATTTAAATTACTGACAGCTAGGACCCATTCCTTTAGAAATTTCGCATTCTCCTCTTCAGCAAATGATGTTGTCCATTGGAGCACATCCCCGTGAATATTCGCATGTAATTGTCCATTTTTTTTTTTTAACGTTTGAAGTTTCAATCTTCGAATTACGTAGGAAATTCGCGCCAGACGTAAAACGCCATCTAGCGGTAAATAATAGAACTAAGTACTTTTCATATGATACAATTTAGTGAAATACAATTCCGTTATCTAAACTAATTGAATATCACGAACTTTTTCTTTGTTTTTCTATAGTGGAAAAGTATGGGAAACAATTTTAGCTTAAATTAAATTGAGCTATATTTGCGGTTTACAGTTACGTACTTCCACGCGACATAACATAATTACACATAAAATATAACGTTGCCACGTAATAAATTATAATTTAATTATTGTTTCCTAATTTTTCTCGTCCACCATCGGAGTCCAGGCTTTATTTATTATTTATTTTAAGTGATTGTTTGCGGAGCACTAAACGCGCCGTTTTTATTGATCCGTCTCTCCCTCCCTCAAGCCAGCAGAAAACAGTATTTGAACTCTTTATAACTCA
Source organism: Eulimnadia texana (assembly GCA_002872375.1). Lineage (NCBI taxonomy): Eukaryota > Metazoa > Arthropoda > Branchiopoda > Diplostraca > Limnadiidae > Eulimnadia > Eulimnadia texana. The sequence goes on from NKDA01000001.1 coordinate 20,099,667, forward strand.
TGAGAAAACTTAAATAGATTTTTAATTAAAATCCATGTATAAAAAACTATCTCAGCCTCTTATTTTAAAACAAGAAACTTAAAATATTCATTCATGACATTTGATGAATTTAATAGAAAAAGTAATGTACTTTTAATAAATTATTTTAATTAAATAATAAAAAATTAATTTTAGTATATTGAAATATTTTTTCCTTATTATCTAAGATTTTTAAAAACAAATTTGAAATTTGAAATTATTTTATTAAGATTGGCAACGCTGCAATTTTTGACAAGCAAGGGGGGTGGGGCGGTTTGGCTTCTATACCGCCTGCGGATGTTAGTATTTGTAAGGTAATTATATACAACAAATCAGTCCAGAAATTACTATATTTACAATAATATAGCATTTTGGAGTCTTACAAGATCTAGAGACGACAGCTGATATTTGGGTTCGTATTTTGTTTCACGTATTAGATCGTAAGGAAACTTGAGACAAAGGATCTGGAGATGAGCTGGAAATTTAAGGCTTCCAAGTACAAAAATGCCGCACCTAAGGTTCCCAAACCGGACGAGTGGATCAAAGACATCAACGTGGGCTCATACACTGTCAACGGGCAAATCATCAAGGCCTCCGCTTCGTTTATGGCCTTCAATGCGGACGTAGCGGGAAGCAACCTCTACATTCTGCCCCTCAACGACTCAGGACGCAAACCCAAGGACTGCCCCTTGCTGCATGCACATTCCGACTTGGTCAGCGATCTTGATTTCTCGCCTTTCGATGACGGGCTGCTCGCCACAGGATCCCAAGACTCAACTGTAAGTGTATCAGTCCATAATTCAACTTTAAAGTGAAAAATTTACTTTTTGTTTTGATTAGATCAAACTGTGGCACATTCCGGAAGGAGGACTCAAAGAGCCGCTCAGCAACCCGCAGTGCGTTTTTTCTCGCCCACTACAAAAGAGAGTAGAGTCTATCGTTTTTCATCCCGCCGCTGATTTTTTGCTTTCCACAGCTTCGGGATGCTCGGTGACCCTCTGGGACGTCCTCCACCAGAAAGAGCTTTCGAGTAAACTTAATTTTTACTTAAAATTTTGTGTTTAAAATGTTGGATTTTTAATTTTTCTCCAAGATTTTGAGAAGCACGAAGATGCCGTACAGTCGGTGTCTTGGAAGTTGGACGGGACGGTCTACACGACTTCGTGCAGGGATCGCAAACTTCGGGTGGTTGACCCTCGTGCGGGAAACGTCGCACAGTCTGTGGACAGTCACTCGAGCAACAGGGAATCCATCGCCAACTGGCTCGGAGATTCCAACAGAATCTTGACCTCTGGATTCGATTCAGTAAATATTTTTTTTCTAAATTCTTAGAAGTATAATTGTGCTCATTAATGTTAGTGTACTATTATTGTTATTAAATGATTATTAAGTATTAATTTGATTATTTGTTACTATTATTGATAATCTTTATTATTGATTATCTTGATTACTGATTATCAGTTATTAATCTTTATCACGAATTTTTATTTTAATTATTTATCATTATTGCTCATTATTTTGATTCTTACATTTATTATTTTGATAATTGATAGAGAATTTCAATTACTCTTAATTATTAATTATTTTATTGATTACTTAGTATCACTATTGATTATTACAATCGATTGTTTTGATAATTAGACATAATCTTTTGATCATAGATTATTTATTATCATTAATTGTGCTGACTGTATAGTTGTATCTCGTTACAGAACCGCCAGCGTCAAATTTACGTTCGGGACGTTCGCAAGTTCAGCGAAGTCGAATTCTCGCTAGTCTTCGACAGTTCAACTGGGTGAGGAGTCTCATAAAATCCGTAAAAACTATTGAATTAGCTTTTTTTTTAACTTTATTACAGATTGCTACTTCCACTCTACGATACCGATACCTCAATGCTGTTCCTTGCTGGCAAAGCTGACAATACGATCGGCTTCTATGAAGTTAACGATCGAAATCCTGTGCTGACCGAAGGTCTGCGACATACCGGACAGCAGACGAAAGGAGCTTGTCTCGTCCCCAAACGAGCCATGAAAGTCATGGAAGGAGAAGTGAACCGTATCCTGCAGCTCACGGCTGGAGCTGTGATCCCCATATCCTACATTGTGCCCAGAAAAGTGAATTCATAACTTCGTATTAAAATTTAATTCAAAATTAACTAATCTAACGTGAATCTATATCCATAATCTTCAATCTGTAATCTAACTGAACAAAATGAATCTAAAATACTAACTAATAGCCCATTGTTTTGTATAGTCTTACAGAGAATTTCATGCCGATATCTACCCCGATACTGCAGGTGTCGAGCCTGCAGTCTATGCAAGCCAGTGGATCAAAGGAGTCAATGGCACTGTCTCGAAGATAAGTCTGGATCCTAGCAAGACTCAGGAATCTACGCTAAAGGTTTTATTTTTCCCAGTTTATTCCAAGTACACGTGTACCTAAAGTCCCTATTCGTGAAGCAGGTGAATCGTGGGCCGTTATCTGAACAGAAAGAAGAACCGAAGCCGGTCAAAGCTACACCGAAAGCTTCTGCCGAGTCCTCTAAGAACGTTTTCAAGTTCACCACCCCTGAGACGCAAGTTCCAGTGCCCAAACCGAGGTTTCAGAGGAACTCTGTGACTGACGAACCAACAGGAGTATGTCTGAAGCCTGCAGATAACAAGGTAAATAGATAAACAACCAAGACGGTCGATTTAAAGGGAAATTTCCTGAAAAGGGGAAAATGGAGTCTCAAAAAGGGAATAACAGGGAAAAGGTAAATTTAGAAGTGTAGCTTCATACTTGAGCACGGAGGGGGAAGAAAGGGAAAAAAGAGAAGAGGCAAGTTTAGAAGTGTAGGTTCATATTCCAGCACGGAGGCGAAGGAAGGGAAAATGGAAGAGAGAAATTTAGAAGTATAACTTCATATTGTAGCACGGAGAGGGAAAAAAGGGGAAGTGAGGGAAAAGGGAAATTTAGGAGTGCAGTTCTATATACTAGGACGGAGGGGCAAAATGAGAAAATGAAGGGAGAGGGACATTTGGAAGCGTAGCTTCATATTCCAGCACGAAAGGGAATGAAGGGAAAAATAGGGGAAGAGGGGAATTTAGAAGCGTAGCTTCATATTTCAGCACATAAGGGAATGAGGGGGAAAATAAGAGAAGAGGTAAATTTAGAAGTATACCTTCATGGTGCACCACGGAGGGGAAAAGGGGAAAATAAGGGAAGGGGCAATTTTAGTAGTAAAGCGTCATATTCCAGCACAAAGAGGAAAAGGGTAAATAAGGGAAGGGGTAAATTTAAAAGTATATAGCTTCATAATCCAGCACGGAGGGGGGGGGGGCTAGAGCCTTCTTTAGGAGAGAGGGAAAAACAATGTGGAAACAAAACTAACAACACTAATTTTACAAGATATTACAAAAATCTCATTTTTTAACAGCCGACTGTCGCCCCGAAACCTCTGCCGCGCTTGAACAGCCAGGAAAGCAGCAACGTGGACGGATCCCGTCCAGTTGCCGTACGTCGTTCAGTCTCTCTCAGACACGCAGCAGCTGACGAAGAAACTCTAAAGTCACAAACTAACGATAACGAGGTATTTTTCAATCTACAAAAATCATTTATTACTCTTTAACTAATTTTATGTCTTTTTTAAACAAGGAAAACGATGACGTACTGATGAATACCCCGACTACTGCGCAGAGACGTCAGATGTTCCAGGCCAGGATCAACTCGGTCCAGGACTCGAATAACGAGAATAATTCAGCAGCTGCTCCTTCGCCTATCCCAAAGCGGGCTACCCGAGTTTTTGGTATAAATTTCTATAAGTTTTCAGAGGTGTAGCTTTATATTACAGCCTAAAGGGGAAAATAAGGGAAAAGTTACGTTAGGTTCATACTGCATATTGACCACACTCTACCACGGACAGACGTATAAAATAAGCTTATAGCAGTGCTTCCACCTTGCAGGGAAACACCCTCAAAAAGGAGAAAAGGATTCTGGAAAGGGAAAAATAAGGGAAGAGGGTGAATGGGAGAAGTATAAATACGTTATAGGACGAAGGGGAAAGAGAGAAAACTTTTGCATTGAGCAAAGGGGAAATATGGGAAAAGAGAGCCTTCTTAAGGGGAAATCGAAAACTGTGAAGTGGAAACAAGGGTTTATAGCCAAATATCGCTCAAAAATATTTCTAAATGCAGAAAACGTATTGACGCCCAAAAAGTTGTAAATTTCGCTGAATTCGATTTTATAACGGCGTCCGCTATACAGAGGCCTGCGTTTGGAATATTCCCTATACTGGAATATCTTTGAGAATAGCTTTCTCTATGGGACTCGTACTAGAAGAAGTCCTGCAGTGTGAATATAGTTTTACTTAGTTACTATTATAGCTCATTTTATAAATATTTTTCGTGTGTTTTTAGGCCGAGTGCTGAAATACAGACATTTGCAAGGAACCACTCTTCCCCGAGGTGCTAACATTGACAATCTGCGAGGACTGGATAACGCACTACCCGCTGAATGCAACGGATTTCATGGTAAAATTATTAATTCCGTATACACCTATACCTATCAAACTTATACATATATATTATTTATAACCTTTCAATAAATCTTAATAAGTTTTTATTATTTATTCTAGTTTATATTTAGTTATTGAGTTATTTCTATTAACTGATTATTTGTTCATCAGTTTTGCATTAATCTTTATTTTTATATTTCTAATTAAAACCTTATAATGTATATTATTTTTAATGTTTGGGGAAATTACAAATTATTATTTATTCAAGTTTATATTTTGTACTTTTTGAAATTAAATATTTATATTGGATCATCTGCTTCTAAAAATTTCATTAGTCTTTGTTGTGTTATTTATTTTAGTTTAATTTTGTCATTTATTAATTACTTATTTCTGTTTATTATTTTTTCAGTTTCGCATTTATCCTTGTTCTTGCTTTTACCTAAACTCAATACTGTATGTTTTTTTAATGTTTGAAAAAACTACAAATTTATTATAATTTATGGTATTTCGTAACTATTACTTATTTTTCATTATTTCATTATTCGTTTCTAATTTTTTGCAGTAATCTTTGTTTTTAACTCTTTATAACAAATCCAATCTTTAATTTTAATTACTATAATTAATAATTTTCTTGATTATAAAGCCAACCCTGAACGTGTGGCTGTACCTTTAAACGGGCCTGGTGGGAGAATTGCTGTGCTGGAACTGAGTCGTACAGGAAGGTTGCCCGACGGTCCGCTTCCCGCACTTTTCAACACTTGCAAAGTTCTGGATTTCAGCTGGGACCCTTTCAACAACAAGAGACTAGCAGTCGGTAAGTTAAAACAAAATCAAAATTAATTTGATTGATTTTACTAGTTTGATTCGTCCAGGTTGCGAGGACGGACGCATACGTATCTGGGACATCAAAGTCGAGTCGGGATCGCTGATGGAGTCTTCCAACGAGCCGTCGAAGATTTTGGAAGTACCACAAAGCACCGACCGCATCACCATCGTCCAGTATCACCCGCTCGCTTCCAACATTCTGGCCACCGTCTCGGCCGATTATGTCGTCCGCGTCTGGAGCCTGGACGACGCGGAGCAGAACCCGCTCCGCCTGGAACTCGAGCCGCACTCGGATCAGATTTTTAGCATCGCCTGGAGTCCGTGCGGCAGGTTCATCGCGTCGGTCTCTAAGGACGGGCAGATCCGCGTGTTCGAGCCTCGGGTCTCGGCAGCCCCCGTCCGTCGCGGCAACGGACCAAACGGCGTGAAAGGAGCTCGCATCCTCTGGGCTCTGGGTGGGAAGATGCTCCTCGTCTCGGGGTTCGACAAATCGTCGCAGCGTTTGGTTCACGTCTTCAAGGCGGATGACTTGAATGCCCCGCTGAACACGCTTTCCCTGGATGTTTCGCCCACGCTGCTAATTCCCTTTTATGATGAAGACAGCTCCACGCTTTTCCTCACTGGAAAAGTAAAAGAAAATCTTTTGAGCTATTAACTTCTATGCTTGTTTAAAAGTGTTTGAATCAACTAATTGCATTAGTGTTGAGTTTAATTATTTTAGAATTATTTATTGTAACTTAAATTATATTTCTTATTTGATTTATTGTAAATGTATTATAGTATTATACTTTAAACTCAGTAAATGTTAATTGTTTCATTTATTACATTATTTATTGTAAAATATAACATATGTGTTACTATATTTACTGTAAATTTGTTATTGGTAGTTAAAGATAAATTACAACAAGCAATTGAAATCTTAATTCACTAATAACCTTTCTAACAGGGAGATACAACTTTCCAGTGCTACGAAATCTCGGAAGACAGCCCGCACTTCCATCCGCTGACACCTCACAAAAACACTTCCCCTCATCAGGTGAGAAAGTTCATAAAAAAATTCCGTTTTTGTCTTGTTAATTTGAATTTTATTTTCAGGGAGTCGCTTTACTGCCCAAATGGGTGTGCCAAGTCAAAGACGTCGAATTCGCCCGTTTCGTTTATCTGACTTCAAGCTCAGTTGAAACACTCACTTTCACCGTTCCCCGAGTCAAGGTAATCAAAACTAATAATTACTTTAATTAAAAACTCTATTAAATCTAATTTTACGATTTTCGTATGTTGTGTAGAGCGAATATTTCCAAGACGACTTGTTTCCCGCTACAAGACTCTTATGGGAACCTTGCATGAATTCCGAGGAATGGTTTGCCGGGAAGAACGTTGCCCCGCAGAAAGTCGACTTGAAACCAAACGACATGGAGACCCGTAATCACTAGACACAGTTAAAATGTATTATGAAGAAAAGTATTCTAAGTTTTTTTTTTCTTGGATCAGTGTCTTCGGCAAAGGAATCGCAAGCTGCGGCTTCTACACCGGCATCGAAACCAGATTCAGCGGCAAAGACCCCAGTAGCTCCTTCCACGGGATTCATGGTTGCTCTGAATGCAAGGAAGGAACGTGAAAAGGGCGCACAGGTAGTCAAAATGTTCTACAAATATTATTTTCTATAAATACCCATAGTACATTAATTATGTATTGAATGATTATTAATTTTTAGTTTGTAGGATTATACTGTTAATCGAGTTTATTGTTAATTATTGTAATTACTGAATTATCATTGAATTCCTGTATCGTTACCTACTTGTTTTATTAATATATCAGATTAAAATTCAGCTATTAAACTGTAATATTTCATTGTTACATTGTTTTAGCTGGAAGCTGCTATAAGCGCCCAGCTAGAAGTCAATCTGGACTTGGAGCAGGACCGTATGGAAGGTGTTGACGAGTCTGAATGGGTAAAACACTAAAATTGTAAATTTTCTAAACTTTAAATTATATTTGAATTTGATTTCGTTGCAGGATTAAAAGGCTTGGATCTAGTCATGGCCAAAAACGGATCTCGCTTTTCTCTGGTTTAACAAAAAATCAAGCTATTCCATAACGAGATACTCCATTTTTTGAGAAAAAGAGAGAAACAAAGCTTTTTTTTGGTTTGCGCTTCCTATCTTGTCGCTTTACTTGTGCGTTTTGTCCCCTCAAATATATCATTACACGATCAAGCAGAACAAATTTTCATCTCTATTTAAACTTAAGTTGTATTCATTGATGATATACTTTGATAAAGTTCGAGCCACAGCGAACACCTGGGTTCAGTTTGCTTCGCCTCCAGGAACGATTCGACGTGCTCGGCAACTTTGTCCTGAACGCTCGAAAGGTGTGAGAAGTGACGAGTCAGCTGGCTGTAGGCGAACCAGATCCCGCAGAACTTTCCTGTGGTTATCTCGTCTTCGGACGGCCAGACCCAGGCGTGATCCGTTTCGTAATATCGAAGCTGCAGGTTTGAAGCCAGTGTCGCTAGGACTCGTAACCACAGTGCGAGAAAGCCAGGCTCCTGCAGACAGATTTCTCGAGTCAGTTCGACTGAAGACGCCAGTAAAGAGTTTACTAGACCCGCGTTTGGTTTGCCAAAATCTAACCATTCCTGCATTCTGTCGAGCAAAAAATCTGTACACGCTTTACCAAGACTTTTTGCTGTAGCACCTTCTACATCCAGCAAATTGATGATGACATTTAAAAGTGCCTCCATTCCTGCTAGCGTTTGGGTCATGCTCTCCAGTCGTTTACCAAGCGTCCCGCTATTTAGACTTACTACCAAACTTTGTCTGAGTATCACGGTTTTGATAAGACTAGTCATTGCCATTGGCATTGCTTGAATGAGCCTGGAGCTGTTAAGATACAAGGTATGTCTTTCGCTGATAGAAATGCAGGCGTTTGTCAGACTTTCTTGGTCAAGGACTTGGCTGGCTGCTTTGAAGACAATTAACAAGTTGTCGTCATTCATCTTTTGATTGTGAAGATAATTCTCGAGTAATCGTGAACTGGCGTTTTCCAGGCTGTTGAGCTTGGTATCATCATCGTCGCAGAACTTTAAGAAATCGTCCAGTTTTCCAGCTTCTCGAAGAGCGTTTACGAGTTGTTCGCAGTACAGCGCCCATTTAAATTGTTTTCCCAATTCATTTTCATTTACTGGAGGTGACACTTGAAGAGATTTTGGTAGTATTTTGTCGAGAAAGACTCCAGCATTGCTGGACATCTCCCGTAACGTTGGCATTTTGTCGAGCCCCTATACCTCAACTTTGAATAAAATAAAATTGCAACATAATAAAATTTACAAAACTTAATCAATTTAAACTACCTTGATGAAAGAAAATAATGAATTGTAACAGAAATTCTATCTGAAAAGTACAAAATTTGTTACTATCAAAATCCAAACAAACAATTCAAATTTAAGATAAAATGCAGCGTTGCCAGATTCCTAAAAATCATACCGGTCAAACTAAATAATAAATAACTATAATAAATATTATGTTACACATAATTGTAAATGTAAAAAATATTTAGAATAAATTTATTATTTTTAAAATATTGTATAATCCATTTTTAATTTTAAATTTCGTAAAAATCATAGTTGTTTTCGCCGCAGTTTTTAACCCTGTTATTGATTCATTTAGTATGCGGAATTGTGTATTTGATACGCAGTACGCGAAGCCATGCAATTAACACACACGGAGGGGGAAAAAAAAGCTCAAATCGATTATACACGTCTCGTTTTAAGGAATCGTCTAATTCCAAAATCCCTTCCGAACAATGGCCGACCTCTCCAGTGGGGGGCCCTCTTTTCTATTAACACACACACGCAGTATTTTCAAACTTGTATAATTAGCATTCTTGATAACATTTGTATACAAAGAATATTTTTTGAATTCTCTAGGATTGGTTCTTATCTTCCTAAGGAAAGTCAATGATTTATATAGGTTTCAATTAATGGGTGGACGTCATAGGTTGAATTTTAATTACACATGAGACGTTTTTTTTTCTCTCTTCTTCTTCTCCGAATCTGAAGCAGTTGTAGTCTTAAAACATTTTAGAGGTTTTTAATAGTATGTCGGATTTCACGCAGAGCTGCCAATAAGAAAACCACGGGGGATAACACGCACCATTCGGCTGATCCGCTGATTCTATCACCGCAATTTCCTTCCACACTATCTAATCTAATTTAAATTGGCCCTCAGCAAGCCGCTACTTTCCTACTCAATTCAATTTATATTCCTCCTTAGCGCTGAAACATTTACGGCTGATTGGGGGAAAAAGAAAAAAAAGCTACACATTGTTTATGGACTTGACGTCGGCAAATTAGCAGCTTGTTTCTTTTTCCCCACCAAATTGCTTTGGTGGAGTTTTGTTAAGAAGCCCCCACAAATTATCTCACAAATTAGTCGTATTTCTATGCAAACAACTTAAACGCCAGCCTCAGCAGGTTCTGCCCTCTCTTCACTCCGCTGAGCGTAGCCTCACCTCACCTCGCCTCGCCTCGCCTCGCCTAGCCTCGCCTCGTCGGGAAGTCCTGAACACGTGTTGCCAGTGCGCAAGCGCTGCTGCTTCTCATAAACCAAAAACCAACGGCATGCTCAACACTCACTCAGTTGTTCAGTGGCATTTGCCCCAAGACCAGCATCTTCTTGCCCGGTACCAAACTTTCATCTGACCCGTACTCTTCAGACAATCAGACAACTTCCTCCAGTTTCAAGCAACCAGAGAGACCTATCTAGTTTACTGGTTCAGACAATCAACCCGTCAGACAACTCGGCTGTCTAGTCGTCTGCTCTGTCTGATCGGTAGATGTTCGACAACGTCGGATAAAAAACTTCTCTGCACAAAAACAACAAACAGGTACTTTTTTGATGGTTACAATTTTGCTCGGCTATTGGATTCGAATATAGTCATGTCTGCTGCGTATGAAATGATTTGGTACAGAACGAGAAACATTTTTGGAGCGTGATAAGAGAGAGAGCAATTCTTAATTGGAAGGAAAAGTAATTTAGGCGACTTATCGAACCAAGTCTGGTGGTGCACAGTGGAAAGTAATTAAGAAAATGGCCAGCCAATGCTTTTCCAAACTCTGCGCAAACCAGGGTCAACACAATTGTACAACTCTCCCTCATCATTTGCTAATATCAAAGTTGTCCATAGAAAAGTCATACGGCTGAATACCGAATGACTAGGCAGCTGAACACTAGCTTCCCTCTGAATCACTAGCTGAATAGTAGCTGAGCATACTTTTAGTCGCTAAAACTGAACCCTCTGAAAAAGGGGTTGAATACTGCATGACTCAGCTCTTTGAAATTTCAAGGGTACCAACCGTGTGAAATTGGGCCAATTTTTCACTATCATCTAGCTGAATCCACGATAATCATGCACCATTCACACGGTCACTCTGACGTTTGACTAACGCAGTTTTTTTCTACTGGGTTAACCCTGCCATCAGTATGCTTTCACTTGTTTTGGGCGCCTGGCTATCCACGAGGTTTTTCAGGGGGCGGCCAGATAAGTTTTGGGCGAGAGGGAAGTGGAATCAGGGGTTCCACTAGTGGATCCACGGGGCTATAATGAGTTGACTTTGCTATTCTACAGCCATATGAGCTGGATTTAATTGCCAATTTGCCCGGTGCACACTGTCACCGTCATTACGTCCAATTTTCTCGTTGATTACCCTATCTGGTACCCATCCATAACCCCGGGACAGGGTTTGCAACTTCATGAACAAGTGTTGTTGTGTGTTATCCCCTTTCAGAGCGAACCCGCTGCGTGTGACCCACTCACATAGAGACCGAGACTTCTTTGAGCGTCGCATCAAATCAGTGCCTTTTCGCTTTTTTCGCTAATGGAGAACCCCATTAAACTTCACACACAAGGATCCACACTCCAAGTCCTAATTGGGGGGTGGTTTCCAGGGGCAGAAACCCCTGGGATCTAGTGACATTTTCCCACTTAATAGCCATCGCCCTTCTCTTTTGTTCCAAAACAGCTCTCTGCTTGATAACAACTGATAACCAACACTGAGCATACAAGGGGTTACATTAACAGCTTAGGGTAACTACCCCTGCACAGCAGAGAGTGTGTGGGGAAGTGTGGGAAAGGGCAAAGAGGTGGGGGCTGGTCTCAATCAAAAGCACGTTTACTCAAGTGGCTCTTATATTCTCCATTTGTGTAGTGGGGTTCTCCTCGCGACCAGAAGTCGTAATAAGCAGCTGGACACACACAACACTTTTAATTCACTTCTCGTTTCTCTCTATCTGTACTTTATACGACCAGCTGTGATTCAAGATGTCTGTCTATACCCTCCCCAGATTTATTTCCCATACTTTCGTCTTTGTATACGCTGGTAGAAGAGTCGAAGAAAAAAAAAAAAGTTTTTAAATAACTTTCCGTGAAGAGCTGGTTCAAGGAAAATGCTCTTAAGAAATCGCCGTACACTTCGCAGCGACGAAGCCATCGGCCAAATGCTTTTTAGAGTAAAAGGATTTCGTCTTCGATATCTGCCACTTTAGGAGAAGAGTGTACAAGTAAAGAGCTCCAGCAGCGGGGGCTTGTGGGAGAAAGAGGGAAAAAAGTTTTCCATTAGTTTAATGAATTCACGAGCCCGTTTGAGTTTATTTATAGGGACACTTTAATTGCTCTTCTTCCTCTAGAGTTGTTGTTGCTTCTTCTCTTCTTGCACAGGAGCAAAGGGGGGGGTTCAGAAAAAGTTCTTTTTTGCCTGCGTTTTTCTTTTGCAAAAGAGTCTTCAACTTCTCTCTCTGTCTCTCTCTCTCACTCACTCTCTCTCTCTCTTTCTTTCCCGGACCTATAATGAGCCAAGTTGGTAATATCAGGTTTCCTCATTAACTGGCCCGCCAGTTGCTGGTTCCCTTCAAATACACAGCAGGAGACTTTCATGCAAGCTCCTTTCAATATTTGCATTACTTGCCAGCAAAAGTCGTCTGCCTTCCTAGCCGTAAGCCCCCCCGGACTCCATTAAGTTTTCCCATACAGAGCGCAGAGGATCTCTTACTTAAAGAAGAAGAAGGGGATCGCCGTCTCTCGGAAAATGAGACAGGGGACCCCTTAAGATTTGTTTTCGTCTTTTTCTCAAACATGTTTTCGTAACCCTACACCATGGAGTTTTAACTCATAAGGAGAGGTCACAGAGGTCGCCCTCTTCAAAACTCTATTGAGTCTAGTTTCTAAATGGTTTTCTTTGATATGCAAATCACTAATTAGAGGATCCATGTTTACACGAAACTTGATGAACTTGATGAATGTCCCCTTAAAGAGTCTCGGTTTTTCTTGCTTCATAATGGAGTCCAGTGTTAGGGCTCATCTGTTTAAGTCACGGTTTAAACCGTAGGATCGGGAGTTGCGGTCCCCTGTTTGAGCTTTTCTGTGGGCAGGATCCGTGAGAAGTGTATGAGAGATTTGCTTTTCTTTGGGAGCTCTTTTGTGATGAGCTACAGCCGCGGAGTGTATATAAGAGGAGGGACGTATAACATGGTTGTTGGCCGCTGTTTGGTGTATATAGCCCCAGCTTGAGCCACTTTCACGATTTCATTAAGATAAGCGGACTGAGTGCATCTACCATTGAGCACTTGTCAGTGATTTGTAAGGCGCACAAGAGAAGAGGAGAGGGGCGGCCATAGACGTGCTTATATACTACTCTAATATCGCCATAGCACACCATACTCTTAATTAGAACCACCCAGGGGTCGTCTGCTTTCCGAAAACAGCGCCTGGTTTGCGATTAGCAAATTGTTTTCAGTGCCATCCGTGCTGCAGAACCGCGGACCTCCTTTCTACGTTCCCCGCTGTAAGACAAAAGTGTGCACTCGCCAGAGTAATGATGGAAACCGAACAGATTTACGAGACTTTTTCATTGCAAATCTAATTGGTTTCGGCTTTTATGGCTGATTAGTTTATTAACGACGTAACGATGGGGCCTTTTGACTAGATTCTCCAGATGGTGTAGTCGTGGAAATGAGCGGGCAGCCCCTCGTTGTTTACAACATGCAAATTACCTGCGCGTAATTCGTTACCTGCTTAGTTATTAATTCTTAATTACGCTCGTGTTATGGATGTTGTAACCTGTCAGAAGGAATAATGGGGCCTTGAGTCATTAGTTTACGCCTGAAACCAGTCTCAACATCTTTAACAGCCATTTCTAACTTTTGATAAGTTTTGTTAGTATCATATAATCACTATTGCTGTTTTGAAAACCACTTAGATTTGCGATTTTCTGACTGTCAACGTAGAGGGACGTGGGTTGGAGTGACCGGTGCATGTGTGTTGTTATGGTGGGGGTCGCCGGGGACATGCAATTTCGCTTGCTGCATTATTGCTGTGAAAGGCTTGACCTGTTTCATGAGCGTGGCACGCGATATTTGAAATGAAAATGAATCGAGCGCAGAGATGACGACTGCCAGCAAAGGAAATTGGAGAAATCACTCTCCTCTGTGTGTCCGTTCCATTATTCACAACTCCATTAGGCTCATATGATTAGCTGGTGAATAATCCATTCAGTCGATTGTTCTCGCTTAAAAGGAAACACAAAAAGAACTCCCTCCCCGTCTATTTGCTCTTCTCTTAGTTTGGCGTTGGTCTCTCGTCTTCTTGTTGTGCAGTTTGTGCTTTCCTTTCTTGTGTCTTGATGAGCTTCATAAATAGTAGACCGGGTCATGCATAACAAGTTAGCTCATAAGCCCCTTCATACTTTATGCTGCCAATTATGGATCACATCTCTGTTGCTCTGCTGCTTCGTTTCACATCATAACCGAGGGAAGGAAAGAGACGAGGGGCGGACTTCTCCTTCAGTCGTTCCATCAACTAAATTGCCTTGTAATCCCTTTCCTTACGTGCTTTTCTATCCTCCTCGCACCATCTTTCACATGCATACCCGGAATTTTGCAGAGACTTGAAAACTCCACCCTTTTAATGGACACTCCTGAGAGCGGGAGGAAGCAGGACCTCCCGGTTGGCTTTTTAGCGTAAACACTATGGTGAAATGAAGCTGCAAAGTCTAAATTGCGCGTCGAGTGAACTAAAAAGGCCAAGGAGGAGGACGAAAAGAAGACGACGAAGAGAAGAAAAATAAGAAGAAAAAAGTGGAGCTCATTTGAGAATGAAGTGGATTTGCTGGCATGTTTCTCAGCGTGAAGATAATGAGCTCTCGCCGGAGTTGCGAAGCACAACGTGACAACGCCGTAATGAGCACCGCCTCAAATAACTTAACCCGGGCCCCCCTATCCAGAAAAGGTGGCTTTTTTTACTTAAAAATACGTCTGCTTATAACACATACGTATATATATACACACATGGCTTTTCTTATTCACACAACAAGCAGCCGACCCTCTTGTGTAATTGCGTTAGGTTACTGATGAATGCCGCACAATGGTGGAAAAAAGAGGATCCGAGCAGCAAAGAAAAGGCACCCAAACTTCCAATGGCAATCTCATTAAATGGAAGAAAGTAATTTATCGCTGCGATGCAGGTCCTTGGTATCAAGCAAAGCAGGAAATTGCTTATCAACAACTAAAAGGAGACAAGCTGAAGCGATTCTTTTCCAGCTGCTCTCGCCATGCGGAAAAGCATCTTAAACATTTCAACCGTTTGCTCTTGCCCTTGCTCTTGCCATTGGTGCTGCTGTTGTTATTGTTGCTTTGCTTTATCCATGTCCCCGGCTTTGCCTCCCTCTCCAACGCCGAGTCCGCAACAGAGTGGAGGAGGACCCGATTTCTGATAATCCCATATCCAATTATACGGGTTTCTGCTGCATTCAAAACTGACGTGTTAGAGAGTTGGATCCATCTCTTTGAACATGTAAATCCAGTTGCAGTGTTTAGTCGCGAGGAAGTGCTGGAGATTGGTATAGTGTGCGTACGTGCATTAATCAGTCACAATTAGGTTTGGTGACGGTCAGTGTCAGTCATGGCCCTTGTTAGTGGTAATGATGAAACACGATAACGAGCCTGGCGCCGTTATGCCCCAGAAAAGAGGCTGCGACATTTTATTTTCAGTTTGCGGCAACGCTTCCTCTCTACGCTCAGACCACTGCAGGAATGATCATCATCAAAACCAGCTTTGTCCCTTAACAAGCTGCACCTGTAGAACCTTGCAACTGTTTACAAGTCTTAAAGCAGCGCCCGGGAACATAATGATGACGCCACTGTGTTTCGCAAGGAGCAAGTGGGAGTTTGTGTGTGTGTGTGTGTGTGTGTTGGGAACTCAGATTGGCTTTTTTTTTTCTTGCAACTCAACAAGTTATTGGAGGCGAGACTTTGCTCAGCACTATTTTAATTGGTTTTGGCTTTCTCATTTCCGGGCTTGTGTGTCGAGTTGTGTTGTTTGCTCGCTCTATTCACAGTGGCTGAGTGAAAATTAAAACGTGCATGTGACCCCCCCCCCTTTTTACGTCATTATTTACCATGAATACGACCATACCTCCGCGCCATTACGACTTTTTGAAAACTTTTTCAATTAATATCGTTAGTCAAAAACTCTGTTTCTTTTTAGTGCGCTGGAAAAGGAAGGAAAAAAAAATGTTTTCTTTTGGTGCTCTTGTAGGGACTTATCATAACGAGAGCTTGTTAAGCACAGACTTGAGAATCATATTTTTAACAAGGCCTAATTGCATATGGCCGCATGCCGGAACCATGGGCGCATTCAACAAGGCATTTGAGATATGTCACTTTTTGTTTTTACCAATATTTCACCGAGACTCGAGGAGCTGGATAATAAATTATCGTACAATTTCTAAATATACCGTTGGAGCAATTTGAAACCTGAAGTAATTTTTCTCTTCGCCCCCCGAGTTTTTGCTGGTGGGGGTAAATGGAAGTGGCAGAGTTCCAGGTTGACGTATCAGCAAGTCTCCTAATGAGAAAACTCTTTCCTTTACGGCTATCCTTCATTACGTCCGCTTGTGCAACACATATATTCTACCGACTCCGTTCCCCTTTTTCTCTCCCAACCAAAACAGAGAGAAAATGAAGAAATGTTATTCCATTTACTCACTTTGTTGGTCTTTGGCAAGCGTCAATACCACGAGTTTCGTTTAGATTTTAAATTAAAATGATCATTTATCTTGATATTGCAACGTTGCTGAAACGTCGTGGGAAATATTGCGGACGTGTGGAGAAACGGGAAAATTTCGCGGAGCTATTTTTCACTGCAAAAGAGAAGAAGAAGAAGAAAAAGAAGAACAGAGCAGTAGCATCTGGGGGATACAAAGAATGTCAATCAGCCATTAAATGAAGAGACGAACTCTCGGTGTGTGTGTTTTTTTTGTGTGAGGAGTAGGAGAAAACCGGGGAGGGAAAAAGTCTGCGGGTCCCATAAATCTTGCTTGAATGTGATTGGCTTGTCTGTTTATACTGCACGACACATTATAGAAATGTAAAGGCCAATGGAAAAGGATGTGTCTCCAAGCAGCTCCGCGACACGGCTTCCCTTTTATTCCATCGGTGATGGTCAACTTAACTAAGTGCCTTTTCTCTCCTCTCTATTCTCTTCTCTACCTTAGGATACCCCCAAATGCTCTCTCTCTCTCTGTCAACCAAACCGTAAACTTCACTCTAAACCCAATTTCGTGAAGAAAAGCACTCGACAAAAAGCAACACATCACGCCATCACTTACCACTGTTCTAGCAAGCTAAAGACTTAACCCCTAGCGTGACCGTCATATGTAATGGCTAACTAGAACAGAAATCTAATATGCACCGAATACAAAGCTCCTTGACACTCTTATTTCCTACTAAAGATGACTTCAAAGGAGACTTGGGAGAGTCCTTTGTAGTTCACTTAAGAATTAGTGTTTAGTATTCTGTGTACGACGTATCTCATGTTTGTCTTTTATTAAATCAGGTTGAAAAATGGCGTCTGCAATTGATACCAAACCTACGAATAATACTATATCCACATGCTCGGGATGCGGCAAAGTCATCACCGATCGCTATTTGCTGAAGGTGCTATATTCAATGGTGGATTTTAATTAAAACCAAGTTAATATTTCTGGATTGTCAAGGCTCTGGATTTACTGTGGCACGAGGATTGCTTAAAATGCGGCTGCTGCGACTGTCGTCTTGGGGAAGTCGGATCTACACTTTACACCCGAGCTAATTTGATTCTTTGCAAACGAGATTACCTCAGGTAAGGAGAGAATGACTCTTTTGACTTTGGGGACTGGGTTATTTGCTCTTGTACTGGTGAAAAGGGCACGGGGGTGTGTGATATTGGGAATGATACAAGACTAATACATTGTCAAGAGCCATTATAAGCAACACTTGGACGCTTCCATGGCACTTGGCCATTATTCGCACGTCAGCCTTTTCTGGTGACAAATAGCTTGCAGCTTTCACACATCGAGGCTCAGACTTTAATTACCAACTTTAATAGGAAACAGGAGGGGGCTGGCGGGGGCTGGGTCGTGGCCATCACATTACGAGAATCCTCCATAATCGTTGTTTAAGTTCAGCTTCATATTTCTTTCTTCTTCAGATTGTTCGGAACGACGGGGAATTGCGCCGCCTGCTGCAAAGTAATTCCCGCTTTCGAAATGGTGATGCGCGCAAAGAACAATGTCTATCACCTCGAATGTTTCGCCTGTCACCAGTGTCACCAGAGGTAACTTACCATCAACGTATAATTACATTACATTCTTCGTACTAACACTGAACTACTCTACTATAGTATAGTGTAGTAGGAACTGTACTCAACAAACACATATTTTATATTACACTGTTATACTACGTCAGTACGAAACATGGCGTAGTTTAATCCGAGAATAGTGTAGTAATACGACGTAGTATAAAGTTTTGCGGGAATGTTCCATGTTACATTGTCTGAAGGAATGTTATGTGGTTTATAGTAGTGCTCTACAGTCTAGTTTCCTTCATCATCGTAAAGTCTCTTGTTATAGCAGCAATGATTTGTTATCAAACTATTATTTTTCAGATTCTGTGTCGGAGATCGCTTCTATCTTCACGAGAATAAGATCCTCTGCGAATACGACTACGAGGAACGGATTATCTTCGCCAGCATGGCCAGCAATCCGGCTAACGTTTCGCTGCTTCAAAGGCGAGTCACTGATTGTCAAGTAAATTCATTGTCGAACCGTTTGTCCGTCACACCGAATACTAATACGAATTCTTGAACTGTAGCAAGGAGCTAAAAACCAGTTAACCCAGGATCCACCGTTATGGATCGACCCAAACGGGACCTTCCATCCACCGGTGGAGACTTCGAAGGCCCCGCTGAACTGCAAAGCGCCGGATAACCGGCCCAAACCCTGCGGCTCCCGGGTTAAAAACTACTCGCCCAGTGACGGTTCCTCCAGTGGGTATGGAAGTCCAGATTCAGGATTGCTCGAGGAAGGCTAACTTTTTTGCAGAAACGACTCCCCTCCGTCGCCTCCTGCAGTTACTCGTGTTTCTTTCTTCAGTATACCGGAGCTGACGAGTTTGGACTTTTTAGTACAAAGTGACAATAATGTACTACTAGGAGAACGGTTTCAAAGTGTGATACGAGTATCATTTGTTGTTTGAATGAAACAGGTGTGTTGTTGAAGCCCCATTATACTTTTAATCCCTCGAATAAAAGAAGATACCAAAGGATTTTTGTGCTCCTCCTCGATAAGTGGAATCGTGTATATCAAACGCACGAAGCTAACTTGGGTCGTATATCGCTTATTTCCTAACTTTCTGACATAGTATAAAGTAAATGACACGGGACGAGGCTCTTCTAATGTTGTTTTTATGTGATTCTTCAAATGCACACCGTTTGTATGTTATACTTCAATAATTTTGTTAACCGCCAAAACCGTACAATGACGGCAGTGAAAATAAAGCTTACACATATTACAGTACTCGAAAACACCTTCTTTCAGATTAAAAATAACAAAGAGAACCATAGTAGCATAAATTCTCACATATATACACTCCTGAAGATATAAACGTATCCAAAACTTCTTGCAAATCATATTTAGATGCATATAATGTATATAATAGGCACAACGCGCCATCTAGCGGCAAAGTTAGTTACTACATTTCACTATTTTCCCTATTTAAGCGACTATGACGAGCATGCGGGATAGTCTGCTAGACACGATCACCCTTATTAGTGAAGCGAGTTTTCTTTTCTGGAGTTTTCCCGCAGCATCGGAGCGATTGGCGGCTTTTTACGAACTTCACTAAGTCGAGAAAATTCTGCTGGGCGATTTGATAAAGAGAACTGCAACTCCAGTTGAAGAGTCAAACGTCCAAACTCAAGCAAACCGTCCAGCTATCTCGAAAAGTGTCCCCGTTCAAACGAAGTCTCTTCTCTAAAGGTAAGAAATTGGAAGACATTTTTAACGAGAGAGGCAAAAATCTAAATATAGATTTCATGCAGGAACCCTGCAATGACAGCAGAAGAAATGGAGGTTGAAACTTTTTCCGACTCCGCAGCAACTCAGAAGCTTGAACCTTACACACCAGGGCCTAATGCTGTTGACGTAACCCCAGACAAGGATGGTGGAGTGCTGAAAGAAATCAAAAGAGAGGGAACGGGTGACGAGACCCCACCAGCCGGATCAAAAGTCTCCGTTCACTATGTCGGCACACTCACTGACGGGACTAAGTTTGACTCGAGCCGTGACCGCGGGCAGAAGTTTGAGTTTGACCTCGGCAAAGGTAGTGTCATCAAAGCCTGGGATGTCGGTGTGGCGACTATGAAACGCGGGGAAATGGCCGTTTTCCTCTGCAAGGCAAATTACGCTTACGGAGAATCAGGAAGTCCACCTAAAATCCCGCCCAACGCGGATCTTGTCTTTGAAGTACAAATTTGAAACATTAAAACATATAAAAATCATACTAAACTATGAATCAATCATCAAGGTTGAGCTGTTTGACTGGAAACTTGAGGATCTAAGCAAAAAGAAGGATGGTGGAATTCTACGACAGATTCTTAGGAAAGGAGAAGGCTACAGCACGCCGAACGAGGGATCTCTTGTTGAAGGTATTTTTTAATTAACCTAAATATCTGATCCATTTGTTAACGAGTATCTTCTCTATGAATTTATGTAGTTCACATTGCTGGTAAACATGAGGGCCGCGTTTTCGATGAGCGAGATGTCAGCTTCACACTGGGCGAGGGATCAGACCACAACATTCCGGAAGGAGTTGAGACTGCTCTTCAGAAATTTAAAAACAACGAAAAGAGTCTCATAAATTTGAAACCAAATTATGCCTTCGGTAACATGGGCAATGAAACCTTCCAGATTCCCCCGAATGCCAACGTGTCTTATGAAATCGAGCTGAAGAAGTTCGAAAAGGCCAAGGAAACGTGGAGCATGGACGCGGATGAGAAGCTCGAACAGTCGAAACTTTGCAAGGACAAGGGAACCAACTACTTCAAAGCGGCCAAGTACTCGCTTGCCTTGAAACAGTACAAGAAAATCGTCGATTTCCTCGAATCCGAGAAGAGTGTCGAGGGCGATAAGGCCAAAGAACGGGAAGCCTTGCTGCTAGCTTCATACCTCAACCAGGCTATGTGCTACCTGAAGCAAAGTGAGTTCGTTTCTGCCAAAAGTATCTGTGACAAGGCGCTTGGTATGGACCCCACGAACGAGAAGGGACTGTTCAGGCGTGGGCAGGTGAGTTACTTAATCTCTAATCCATGTTTTCTATTAAAATTCGATTATTCTGTTAAACTTTGTAGGCCCAGCTCAGTTTGCACGAGCCGGAAGCTGCAAAAAAGGATTTCGAAGCCATTTTGAAAGTCGACCCGAGCAATAAAGCCGCAGCTAATCAGGTGCTGATCTGTAACGCTCGCATCAAGGAGCAGCGGGAGAAGGAACGCAAACTCTATGCCGGCATCTTCGCTAAAATGGCGGAAACGGAAAAACAGGTGGGTTCACAGTGGAGGTATGGGTGGTGGGACGAGTCGCAGAAGAACCCGCAGCTCGAGGTCGACTTGGAGAAAGTCGATCGGGAGAAAGAGGAGCGTTTGAAACAGGAACGTCTGGCTAGACGCAGAGAGTACGAGGACTTGTTCAAGAAAAAAGTTTGCGCCAAGTCCCTGGCGCAGAACGTTGAAGATAACCCGCAGAACGACCAGTCGATAAACGTAAAAGTTTGAAACGTTAAAAAAACGGAATGACTGCTTGCAATTTTGTCCAAAACGAACGTGAAATAGTCGACTAATACAGCGTTTTTGCATCCTGTCGCACTAATCCAGAAAACGTGTTGCATTCTTTGTGCAGAAATTTAATTTTATTCTGAAATTTTTGTTTATTTTAACAGAGAGCTCTGAGGGAAGGAAACAAGGACATGCCCGAGCCTACGCATTGGGAAGGGGAT
The DNA here is from genome assembly GCA_002872375.1 of Eulimnadia texana. Lineage (NCBI taxonomy): Eukaryota > Metazoa > Arthropoda > Branchiopoda > Diplostraca > Limnadiidae > Eulimnadia > Eulimnadia texana. Next base: position 20,121,366 of record NKDA01000001.1, read on the forward strand.
GCTGACTCGCCTGACGGTAACCAGGTACCAGCCGCAGCAAGTGAAGTTACAACTGAATCTGTCGCAGAACAGTAACTAATATCCTGTTAAGGGAAAAGTCACTCTTTTCGTTTCTCGAAGCTTTTTGTCTCTTTGAAATGTGTTACACGCTGCCTCTTTACGTTCTGGTACCAAACGTATGGAAGTAATAAACGCTCTCATTGTCTCGATTTCTAGCAATTCTGGTTTCTTTGAATTTATTTTATGGGTGTAACAGCCAGGGCGATTATAATTAATGATGTGTTATTGACTGCTTCAGAAAATGCTGGCCTTTTATGTTCACTTCTTAACAATTCTGAATTAGTTATACGCCAAAGTTGGACTGCTAGATCATTTCAATTAAAACCGATTTACTAAATGATAGTCTGAATAATAAGTAATTCTAATAATTTGACTGATTATCTTAGATTATTCGTTAATTTAAGTGTTTAATATTGGAATTTCTATTTTATGGCTAGAATCTATTATTGTGTATCCTGTTATTATAAATTTTATTCATTATTGATGGTTACTGACTAAGAGTACGAAATATTACCGCTAGATGGCGTTATGTTATTATCAGCTGTTTAGTCAAATTTCTTTCCCACTTGCTCTCACTTTCCCTGTCTGTAACATTCTCTTTGTTTTCGTCTACCGACTAATACGTCATGCTGAAAAAATATTAAAATTAAGAAAGAATAAACCCAACTGTTTACTCCGTTTGCTGGGCCTGCAGATTCCATTTCTTCATTTGCAAAATCTTTGTCTGAATTATTAGTTTTGTTAGAGAATATATTACAGTAATGGGAAACTGCTTGCAAGGTAAATATAATATAAAGAAGTTGTGTAACCTTAGTCTTAGCGTAGTGTTCTTTGTTAGTGTATCTATTAATTTTACCTTTTTTACAGGCCTGAGCTCGTCAACGGATGATGTTTCGCTATTGCGGGGAACTGAAACACCGCCATCTTCAATCGAGTCACACTCTTCGTCCGATTTTCCACTTCACTCGTCGTCAGGACGAGGAGGTTCGCTAAGTCTTGGACCCCCGCCTGCATACGAAGTAAACTATCGCAAAAATTTCCCATTGAAATGTTTAATAATGATTTTTAAAAAAATCAAACAACAGGAATCGATGCCCCTGTATCAGCCGACAACAAACAGCGGGCTCTCGTCTTCTCAACTAACAGAAGAAGAGCAAGTAAAGATAGCGAAAAAAGTCGGACTGATTCAGCACTTACCGACAGGCACTTACGACGGCTGCAAGAAAAATCGAGAGTAAGAAAAAGCAGAAACCAAACATTTCGCTAAAATCTTACCTTGTGTTTTTGTTTTACTAGGTGCGTTATCTGCATGGTGGAGTTCATGGTGGGGGATTCAGTTCGCTACCTGCCTTGTATGCATACTTATCACGTCGAGTGCATTGACGACTGGCTCATGCGCAGCTTCACCTGTCCCTCGTGCATGGAGCCCGTCGAGTCTGCCCTTCTGTCCACTTACGAGTCTAACTGATGAATAGAAATTTTCATTAATAGCGCCTTTATAGAGATTGAGGGTAAAAACCTGCAAAACGAAGGGTAAAAAACGTGGCGATTTTGGTTACTTATATATAGATATGTATACGCGGACTTAGGCAACTTTTTTCAATTATAAAGGGGCGTTTCTGTTTTTTTTATACAGTTCGATTTTCTTATGTTTTCCTAGTCTTTGCTTTTTTCAGAATTCTTTTTTTGCGGTATATTGTATCATTCCTTGTGCGTTTTTCAAGCTTTTTTGTTCTTTGCCTCTTGGGTTCTCGTTTTGATATCTTTCTTGTGTGCTAGTCCCCGTTGTCATGTAAATAATAGCAGAAGCGATGGAGGATGGTATCGGAAATACACTATCGGATCTAATGATGATGAATTAAGTTTAATCACTAATATAGAATATCGCATAACAGCAACTTACCTCGAAAACTTGTTCAACATTCTGATTGTTTACTTCCTGGGTAAACTGCAGGAGCAATGATGGCGCCAATTTTTGACATTTTCAAATAAATGAGAATTATATTTTAAAATATTCAATACTTAGATAAAATTGAATTTGACCTTTAATTCGTACTTAAGTTTGGCGGTTAATTTGAATTAATAAATAGTCGCATAGTCTCTTCACAAATTCTTGTAACGTTTGGATCATAAAAATGCAAAATTTACATGTAAAATATTATAATTTTTATTTTAATAATTTTTACTGTCGAGAATCAAACTTAATTTAGTTAATTTAATTAGTTTTAACTTAGCCATCTAGCGGTCAAAGCTACAACTATTTAACATTCTAGCAGTCGGCCATTTGTCGCGTTGTTCCGTGTTGAAAGTAATTGCGAGAGCCAGATTGCTTTTTCGTGAAATAGTAAAAGCAAATTCAACTGACTTTTCAGCTTATTTTCATTCACATAAATTGCGAATAAATTTATACGGCAAAATGCCAGCCATTGATACCGAGTAAGTGTCCCACGAATAGCCCTAACAGCTGAGAAATAACTTTCTGAATAACCTAATTTTTGACACCATGTGTCTTATTTCTAATAAATTTACACTCTCCGTTGTAATTTACTACTTATTAATGGCAGTTGGTTAATTTTTGTCTGAATTTTTAGAGTCAAATCCAGCTGGGCAGATGAAGTTGAAGACATCGAGGGTAAAAAAGAAAACTTCACCGATAAAATTTTGTTTAATTTACATTTTTTATTTCTCGGTATCAGGATTGCCCCAGAACACTGAGGAGATTAAGAACGGTTTCAAGATCGTCACAGAGTATGGCATTGACGATGACGACAAGAAGTTCAAGGTGGTGCGTCACTATAAAATCGAAAAACGTCAGGTCTCTAAAACTATCGCCCACCGCAAAACGCTGCCCAAGTTCGGCCTGTCCAAAGACGACAAACCAGGACCCAACCCTGCTACGACTATCGTTTCTGAAGACGTCTTCATGCAGGTAAATTATTAAATTCTAATCGCACGCACACAGGTATTGATATATTAATTCAACAGATTTATTATGAAAATATTACGTTTTTCTCAAAATTTTCTTCTCTTTTTAGTTTATTTCGAACAAAGAAGAACAGGACAACAAGGATGACGACCCGCTACTGAAGCTGAAGGCAACCAACAAGGGAGTTGTCAAGTGCCGCATCTGTAAAGAAGACCACTGGACCACACAGTGTCCCTACAAAGATCTTATGCCGGAAGGCATCAAGGTAACACATTTATATTCATAATTTAAGGAAAAATATTAATACTCGTTCTATAACTAAGTAATCAATTAATAATAACTCTTGTTTGATTTTGTTGTATTTATAAATCGTTAGCCCGACGAGAAGAAACCGGGGGCACCCGCCGCAGTTCCAGGTGCGGCTGCCGCAGCAGACAAGGGCGGGAAGCAGGGCAGTGCCTATGTCGCCCCTGCGCTGCGTGACGGCGGAAACCGTCGCGGAGAAACCATGCAAGCTGGAAGAAGAGGTAAACACTTTTTATATTCTTTTTATCTAAATATTTTTTTTTTATAAATCCTTAATATCTATGTTATATTTTATATCTTTAATGTATATTTTAATGTTTTTATCAGAATCAGCGGTTTTCACTGTTTCTCATATCGGACAACAGCGTTAATAATTTTTTTGTACACATTTTCATTTTGTCAATAAATTCTTTACATTTTATCACGTATTTAGTATATTTTTAATCTTTATTTGCGATCTATTAACACAACAAAATTCATAATTTGAAATTTTTTGTAGACGAGGGCTTCACTGTGCGTGTCACCAACTTGTCGGAAAATGCTCGAGACTCTGATTTGCAGGTAATTAAATTGAATAAATTGATTAAGTATCTATTTACTAGTTTCATAATTAATTATCATTTATCAACTAAAATTAACCGGTCTACTTCTTATTCCCTGTCTTAATTATTATTTCGTGTATGTAATAATTAGAACTAAAAAATTGAGGTTTTGCACAATACTCTATTATTAATACATTTGTATGCAGTGCTTCCACTATACTGGGAAATTCCGTGAGAAAGGGGGAGAATACGTGAAGAATGGGAGATGGGAAAATCTGAAGTACAGCATTATTCTAGTACGGAGGGGAAAAAGGGGAGAATAAGGGATGAGGGGATAAAGGGGAAACTGAAATTGGAAACATTGTTAATTAATGAATTTATTATCTATATCCTGTTTTTATCATGAAATCATCCATCCAGTGAACAAATGACTATTATTTAGCTTCATTTAGTTTTGCACGATGTATACGTATGATATGTGTTACAAATTTACAGTGTTTCCACTTTTACAGAGAAATTCCCTGAAAAAGGGGGGAAATGGGGTCTGAAAAGGGAAGAGAAGAGAGGAGAGTAAAGAAGAAATCTAGACCCTGTATATTCTTGCACGGAGGGGGAAAAGGGGAAAGATAAGGGAAGAGGGGAAAATGGAAAATTGAAAAGTGGAAGCACTGCGAATTTATCACCTAACTTTATTATTAATCTACTTTCTTTTGTCAATGTAGGATCTTTTCGGAAGGATCGGAGATGTTTCCCGCATCTTCTTGTCGAAACACAAGGAAACGGGACAGTCCCGAGGTTTCGCATTCGTCAGCTACAAACGCAAGGAAGATGCTGAACGAGCTATCAAGACCCTCAACGGCTACGGTTACGATCACTTGATTCTCAGCGTCGAATGGTCCAAGTCAGTATCCTGAAAAGATCCTGAAAAATTTTCTAGATTTTCAAATATTTTTTCATTTGCAGGCCGTCTGGAACACAGTAAAAGAAAGTACACAAATATTAATTCTTTTTTTTTTGGTTAAGGGACAATACACACCTGTCAATCCAAAACACATTAAGAGTTAAATTTTATTACATTCGATTGAATAAAAAAAATTTTGTTTCATGATTCAAGGTTTATTTTTTTCATCTTTTCTTCAAGTACTTAAAAGTCTGGGTTCAATCAGTTCACTCCATTGATAAGTAACGGTGCTATTTGCAGTTTCAGTGTCTTTTTCAGGGTTTTCCGCATCGTCTTCCCATACAAGTTCAAATTTGCCGTTTTTATTGCGATTTTCCGTGGGTGTTTTCACTAAATGATTCAAAATTAGCAGAAATAAACTATCAAATAATACTGAAACTTACTTAAATTCATCGTAATGTCACCAAAAGGCGATACTGAAATAACTTTTGCCCGGAAATATTCAGATATCTGTGGAGTGTAGTTTTCGCCCAGCTCGAGAATCTGAAAATAAACAAAAGACTATATAATTGGATTTAAACATAATTAAGATAAAACCAACCTTGAAAGCAATCATATCTCCCTGCCTGGGTTGACTGCTAAGTGCTGGGTATTTCTCCGCTTGAAACGAGGATTCAGTAACGCTTTCTGCTCGTTCTGTTTCCGCTTGCGCCATGGGCTCATTGTCTTTTCTGCAACTTTTTTCGCTCATGACAGGAAATGTCTTCGTTTCAGCAGTTGGTTTGCGAACGAAGACGGCCGACCGAAGGGAAGTCAGAGACTCGAACAAACTGCGAGTGTCTTGAGTCGTCTGGGACTTTTGACTAAAACGGCTGCCGCAAGAATTTGCGGGCGCAACTGTAGTTGGAATGAGAACCCTTGAACTTTCTGCTGCAGCAGTTTCCTCCACATTGTTCGACTGCAAAGGCGTCTGTGGTGGATTAATATTTTCTTCGTTGAATCTAATGTGAGTCCTCTTCCCGTTAGTCAACGGAAGTTGGTTTGAAACAGCGGGAAACATTTTTGGGGAATCTGGAACTGGAACAGGGTCTGATTCCAAGACCTTCTTCTTATGGTGACGTCTCCTTCTTCTGCGTTTTTTCGTTTCTTCGTTCAGAGAAAAGTTCAAGTCGTCAAGAGCAAAAGATTCGTTTTCGGTTTGGCTCTGAACGTTTTCCTGAACTTCTGTTACTTCTACACGTTCTTCTTCATTCTTATAACTTGTTTCTTTTGGAGGAATAGGTTCAGTTGCTTCTGCGTTTTCAGCTCTGCTTGATTTTTTCTTCTTCTTCTTTTCCAGAACTGCTGAGTCCGCTCCCGAGGAGATTTCTTCCCCATTGTTTTCTTCTGTGTTTTCTTTCCTGCGTTTCTTCTTCTTTGGTTCTTGTACTTCATCGTTCATCTCGTGAGTTCTAACGGCAGACTCGTTTTCCTCGTCACAGCATATCCTGCAAGAATCGCATACAGTCTTCGAAGTGCTTGATAAATTGTGTGTGTAAAATATTAGTTACCTTAAAAAATCACCATCCCGCAGTATTTGAATGTCTTCGTATTCGGGCAGTAAAGCATCTTCAAGAAAGAGTGAAATATTAAAGTTGATTTGTAGTTTGTCCTTTACTGAATGAATCATGTCCGACACTGAAGTCAGAGAGGGATTTACGAAAAACCAAAATTTCTTTAATTTGCTTGTTTTACTGTCCATTTCGAGCTGGACGCGGATTCCTGACTTATTCTTCGCCATTTTGTGATTTTTATTGCGATTATAAACGAGGAATAGTCAGACACATTTGAAGTTTTGTAAACAGCCAGTGATACTTAAATCTGAACTGCAGTGTTGTCAGATTTTCTTTTTAAAAGTTAAATTAATATTCTTAAAATTTTAAATTAACAAAATTATTCGACACTGGTTCCAAATTATCAATGAACTTCAAATAAAGTTTCAATTTATCTTACTTTTAAATAATTCCCAAAAGCTCACTTTCTATGAGAAATTCAAAACTAGATATACGGTAAGTTTCGGTAAAATGAAACCGTACAAGTTTATTTCATATACATAAAATCCACATGGTATAAAGAAGAGGGGTAGAAAGAATAAGAGGTGTTACGAGTTAAAAAAAAAATCTCATGGTTTTAGGGGAAAAATGAAAAAGTTTTTCGAGCCTGCCAGGAGTCGAACCTGGAATCTCTTGATCCGTAGTCAAGCGCGTTATCCATTGCGCCACAGGCCCTTGAAGATTACCGATTCGTTTGTTAATTTGAGGAGGGTCTATAAGGAATCAATACTACTTAAAATAAGTATATCTTGTCTTGCATTAATCAACACAACCATAAGGAGTTCTCTACAAGTTATCCTACGGTATCACGGAGAATTTCTTATGAGGGATCCTGAATCAAGCATAACTTCTCCAGGGTTTCTGTAACATAAAACAGTTGTGTTATGCTATGTTACTTATTGGTAGTACCTTCCCTGGACAGCTGAATTACTTCTGTTCCAGGCCTAAGCTGGTTTCCTGCACTATGGAATTCACTATACTAGCCTGTGTCAGGTCAAGAACAGCTAAGAAATGAAGGGCTGATGACCTCCATAACATACACATGCAAGGTGAAAATCAGGTACTTGGGATGACCTTTTGACTTAGATTTGTCCTCTGCTTCTTGGTTTTCTCAGAACTGGAGGATGTGAATCAGCTGCAGCATTGCCTGAAACTGTTGCTGAACAAAAGAAAAACAAACATTTTAGTAAGCGATTATTTCGAAAAAAAAAATACACTTTGTCAAGAACATGTATCCTAACTAATGAACCTGATTTAGCCACAACTAATCCGAGTTGAATTCCAGACTTGGTACTGCAACTAAGTCATAGCTAAATAACCAAGTGCGCAGTTCTCTAAACAGTTTAATGGAAACCTTTTATAAAGCACTGACAAAAGTATCAATTTCCTGTATTCCTATTGATTAAGAATGTAAGGAACTAACTAAAAAATTTACTGAACCTGACATTCACTTCGGCAAGCAGATGAATTCTGACTTCTGAACCAGCGCTTCCACTTTCAAGTTTGGGCTTTCCCTGGTAGGAGCCTCTGTTTTCCCTTTTTTTTCCCCCGCAGACAACCATTTTTTGATTTTCCCCTATTTTCCCCTCTCATTTTTCCGTTTTCCCTCGTTCTTCCCTTCCATTTATAATTATTGAAAAACACAGTTATTAATTTCTAAAGGGAAATCTAATTATTTTTGACCAAAAATGCGTCAAATAACATGTCGCTATAGAAAGAAGTCAAGATTTCTTCAGTTTCCCTGGTTTTTCCCCTCTTCCCCTTTTTTTCCCTCCATAGTGCCTTTTTTCCCTGAAAACAGGGGATTTACCCTAAAAGTGGATGCACTGTTCTGAACTGGGAAGGGAACAGTGCTTCCACTTTAAAGTTTGGGCTTTCCCTGGTAGGAACCTCTATTTTCCCTTTTTTCCCCTCGGACAACAATTTTTGGATTTTCCCCTATTTTCCCCTCTCATTTTTCTGTTTTCCCTCGTTCTTCCCTTCCATTTATAATTACTGAAAAACACAGTTATTAACTTGTAAGATTTATTTCATGATTAATTTGCAGTTCCAAGTGGAAGTCTAATTATGTCGCTATAGAAAAAAGTCAAATTTAACGATGACTTTAAGATTTCTTCAGTTTCCCTGGTTTTTCCCCTCTTTTTCTCTTCTCAGTGCCATTTCTCCCTGACAACAGGGAATTTCCCCTAAAAGTGGAAGCGGTGGAAGGGAATCTACAAGTACATTGTGTCCAAGGTCGTGTCAAGGACGAACTGCAAACGCAATACGAACGTTTAGTGTTCCTGAAGGCACGAACTTCACGAAACTAAGATTTACGTAAAAATAATTGACTATTTGCAATTTTCAGTTACTGTATTACCTATTGTCTATCAGTTTTCGCATTTTTGGATTCATTTAAGTCAATAATCGATGCGATAGAGTTAAAAAGCTTATAAAGAATGTTGCGCCGCTCTGGTGGCTAGTTGTAAGAACTAAATAGAGGACACATTGTTTCAACATGAGATACACTAACAATTTGGAAATTAATTAGCTTATTAAATGAACTATAAGTAGAAGCTACGTATCTATGTTTTGACTGTAATTCTCTAATACTCGCCTCAGTTCTGCCCACATGTTCGGCAGATTAACATTGTTATGAGAACAGTGTACTTTAATTACACTTGTATAAGGTAATGTTGCACAATTACATGTAAATAAATATGAATTAAAAAGAAATGCACAAACTAAACTATTGTATTCATAATTTTTCTTTACATATATATATATTTGGATATAACAATTCCAAGACAGAAAATAAGTTTAGCCTCTATTGCACTTTGCCGAGCGATCCGATAAATCCTTCATTGTAGATTTATAACGGTAAGTCAGCATCCGATAATAAAGGTTCCAGTCGCTCGATGTATCGCTTTTGCTATCAAAAGCTGTTGTATCGACATCTGCTGGAGCTTTGTAAGTAGCTACAATCCATATCTTCTGTCCAGGGGAGGAAGCTTCCGTGTTGCGGGCTTTAATAGTGAGCCAGCCAGTAAAATCTGGTGCGTAGGTTCCATTGAAACTAGCTCTACCAGCATCAGTATGAACCAACTGATCTCTAGAGAATAAGTCTATAGTAACGCTATTGACGGGATCGCTGGCGTAAACTGTGTAATCAACTGGCTGTGAGGCTTCGACGAAGATTCTTCCAGCAGTTCGGTGTTCAATGGAACCGGCTGGCAGTTGACCGCCTTGTTGAAGAGACAACGGGTGACTGTCGCCGAGATCGTCCGCCAGTTCCCATTCTTGGGTTGTCCTTCTGGGTGGTTTGTTATAGCCAGGGACTTGTTCGGGGCCCCAGATCGAGTAGCACCTTCTTCCTTGAGGCGCCTGACCGTTACAGGGAGGCGCCGAAACTTCAACTGAACCTCCTGACCCTACAGTCCGCGTTCCGGGGATTGCTCCGGAATGATCCTTCAGCACGGTTCCAGCTGGGAAGTCGGTAACAATTGTGGCGGATTGCGACTGTGTCCAGTTGTCTGTCACAGCTATGACTGCCTTGGCACTGCGTTCTATGACTAGGAAGTCACCGGACCCATGTCGCACTTTGTAAGCTCCTTCTTTGAACCTTAGGTTCTGGTGGCACCAAATGATGTTGGCGATGTCGCTACGGACCGGAAGGTCGGCTGCGCTTTTAGGGTCGTGCGTGAACCGGTTCCCAAGTTTTCCCATGTCGAAAAGGTCTTCGATGAAAACAGTAGGCGAGCCGTCCACCGCGAAAGCTATGGCGTAAACTGCTGACAACCTGCCGTCGTACGGATCTATGTGAGGAGCGAGCTCGTCACTAGTTTTCCAGCCGTTGTAGTTGCCCTGGGCATCGAGGATGGGTCTGAATGTGTCGTGGTTATTGATAAAAGGGACTGTGCGAATTCGGTTTCCTTGCTGGGCACCCGGGATAGTGGCCAGATCGTGGAAACCATTGCCGGTGATGACTCCGTAGAGCGCGCCACGAAGTCCGAAATCAAAAGTACCTATTGATTTCGGATAATCAGAGTTAAAATACTGATAGTACGGATTACAATCAAGGGGATTATGTTTTACCAGCCCTGTTTTGTACACTGTTACACCAGTTATCAAGTTCAGCGCCTCCACCGACGTATTCGCCGACTGCAAACATGTCGTCTCCTCCGCTTGCCCATCCAGCCGCGTTCTGAGCGTTGTACAGAAAATCCTCGGTAGCAAATGGAGGGAAATGTTTGACCGCATCCAGTCGATACCCATCGAAACCCAACTGTTTCTTGTACCAGATCATCCATTCTCTCATTTGATTGCGCATGAAACTGGTTCCTTGGACGGGATTAAAGATGGCGTTGGAGCTCTGACCGTAAGCTCCTTCGTAGTAGCAGGCGTCGGGACCCCAGAAACCAGCACAGATGTCACCACTTGTGCAGTCGTGGCCTGGGTTGTTATGAAAGTTTTGCCAGTTCTTCGGGAATCGACCCTGTTCAAGAAAACTGCTAATATCATGTTAAATTTCGAGATATGGATGAAACCATACGTTTCGGGATAGGTAGTCGGCTTCGCTCTCATCGTCAGCAGGACTTGCAAAGCTGACATATCGGAAATTGGTGTACTTGTCGTTCCAAGCGGTAGGATCGCTTCCTCCTGTTCCGGAAACACTTCCAGCACCGGTCACGTGATTGAGGACAACATCCTGGACAACGTCCAACCCATTGGCGTGCATCACGGCGACCATTCGCAGGAGCTCGTCTTTGTTTCCAAGACGCGTACCAGTGAAACCCTTTTGGTACTTGTCTCCCAAGTCGTAGTGGTCGAAAGGAGCGTATCCTACCCAGTTGCCCGGATTCTTAATCGACGGAGGAATCCATACAGCGTCGATTCCCAATTCGGCTAGTCGAGGGGAAAGCTCTGCCAGGTAGTCGGCCCATTGGTCCGGGAACTTGTTGTTGAGGAAGTCCCACCAGAAACCCTGCAGAAGTACCTGATGGCCGAGTATCACGTTGATGGACGCAGCAATGACCAGTGCGCAGGTCAGTCGACTCATCTTTGACCTAATCGTAGCTAGTCTAACGTATTCCGATACAAAATCACGTTAAAAGAGAACAAATTTACTTACACTATTTCTAAAAAGATCTCAGTTTCGTAAATACGTTTTCCTATAAGGTCAATCTTATCTTATTTGCGGTTATTGCCATAACTCGAAGTAACTATTTTTAGCTCATCAGTTTTTGTATGAAGTATAATAATCATACTTGACAATACAAAACCAAGATATTATATTTTACCTATTTTGTGTTGATCAGCAGCAGTGTCCTAGTTAGACTACAAAACTGGGCGTTTTAACAAAAATACTTTACGTTTTTATGGTTTTCCTCTGATAATGGAGATAAGACGCTATCCACTTTTAGAATGGCAAAACCCACATGACGTTATTAATTTCCAAGATAACAAAAAAATAAAAAACAAAAAGCGTAGTTTTATAACGTTTATTGCTTAGAGCAGGACTATATATGCAAAAATCACAATTTTGATTGATTTTAGCTGTTCATGAATCGTAAGGCGGCTTCGTAGAAGTGGAAATGCAATGCTGAGGCCAGAATTGCTTTGTAAAGACTCGGGCTCAGTCCTTTGAACCAGCCGGCATAGCCTTCGTTTCGAGCAGTTTTCCGTAGACAGTCGATGAAACTTTTCAAAAACAGATTAAATAAATGAACACACAAAACGGACACAAATAACACTATACCCATGGTAGTGATGCTTCTTATTAAATCCCTGGACCTGCAGCCTCTTTTTGCTCAAGTCCACGGGATAGGTTGCAGCTTTTGCTATAGCACCAGCCGCTGCACCGCAGACGAGATTCTTCATTCCACTGAATGAGTCAGCATCTCTGAAAAAATTATCGTAGGCTTCTATGAAGGATTTATACAGGGCAAACTGAATGCCCATGTACGGCCCGATCTGCAATAACGTTGGCGAAAGTCCAGCGTAGATTCTCCAGAAGCCCTCGTTTCGATGAATAGTTAGAAAAACGTGAAAGATTCCCCGATAGATCTAAAACCGGGGAAAGACGTTTGTAGAGCGAATAAAAAAAAAGTAATTTATCAATAGAAATGCCTTGGGTTCTCCTTGAGCGACTAACCTCGTTCTCGCGGTATCAAAAGGGTAGGACGCAACAGTCGCAGCACAGCCAGCAAACGAGCCACAAACAAAATTTAAACTCATTTTTTGGGCCGTTGAAGTAAAACCTGGGAAGTAGCATGTAGCGAATTTTGACATTGATTCAAAAACTGCGAATTGGACTGTTCCGTAGGTTATGGAAAGGGCCTGGGCTGCATTATGCCCCTTCCACAAAGCAAGGATCCCTTCGTTCCTTGTTATCGTTTGGACAGCTTGTATTAGACTGACATACTGAGATTGAGTGCTCCATTTCTTTATAGGTTCAACTTGTATCTGCATGAAAAAGATCACTTTAGATGAGTAAATCTCTAAATGATGTTTAATTTACCTGAAACCTGATTTTCAACACATCCAGAGGCTGCGAAACTACTCTTGTCGCAAACCCGCTGAAAGCACCCGCCGCGGCTTGCTTTGACAACAGTTTTTTCCCGTTACTATTTGGTTTTGATTCATTACCCATATTTCAATGCTGCTTAATTTTTAAAATAGACATTTCAGAGAGCTCTGTTATTTAAACACCAAATTTGAAAAGCCGGCAAAATGTTATAATATTTTCGGCTGCTTCATTTCTATTTTCCGCGTTAATTTTTTATTTATCAACGATAGCCCAATAAATTATTAAATATGTTGCTTCTAGTTATTCTGATTCATTTTAGTACGTTTCTTTCGAGTTATTATTTAATTACTGAACTTGAATAATTTTATGGAAAGGTAGGGCAGTTTTCCCTATTTCTGGTCATAGCCCGAAGCGGGAAAAAGGTCATTTACCATTCCAGCGTTTAAAGGGCCGTCCACTCCACGTGTTTCTTTTTTCTTAATCCGTTTAAATTTTTATAATTTCTTATTGCATTAACAATGGATCAAATAGCAGAGCACCTTTTCAATTTAAATGCCATCAAGTTTGGAAATTTTACTCTCAAGAGCGGACTACAGTCTCCCGTTTATTTTGACTTCCGCGCTATCATTTCGTACCCCTCAGTCCTGGTAACTTAAAATCAACATACTAAACTTCACATTTATGATTTTCATAATTTTCTTGGAATTATCAATAAGGAAAAAATCGCTGGACTTCTATGGGAAGCTCGTGGCGATTCTCCAGCAGAACTGATATGTGGAGTCCCATACACGGCCCTCCCTCTGGCAACCATAATCTCCGTCAAAAATGATGTTCCGATGCTTCTGAGGCGAAAAGAAGCAAAAGACTATGGAACAAAGAAGCTGATAGAAGGCGACTTCCAGCAGGGACAGACCTGCTTGATTGTCGAAGATGTCGTGACGAGCGGGACGAGCATTCTGGAAACTGCCCGTGAACTTGAAGCTGTAGGTCTGAAAGTGACGGACGCTATCGTTCTTCTCGATCGCATGCAGGGCGGCTCCGAAAACCTAGCCAAGCACGGCATAACCATGCGACCTGTGGCTCGTATTGACACCGTAAGAACTCACTTTTCCAAATCTGAATTATTTAAATCTTGAAATTTTTATTTGGCAGTTGATGGCAGCTCTGGAAAAGTGCGGAAAAATCACTGCTGAGACAGTTCAGCAGGTCATTGACTTCATGAAGGCGAACCCAGAAGACATTTTACCGCAAGAAATTCCGAGGCCAAAGCTGTCACTGGACGAACGTCTGAAACGGGCCAAAAACCCCGCGACTCAACAACTTTTCCGACTGATGCAGGAGAAGCAGAGCAACTTGTGTGTGGCTGCTGATTTTAACAATTTCTCGGACTTGCTCACTTTCGCAGAAGCTGTCGGACCAGAAATTGTCATTCTGAAGACTCATGTCGATATTCTGAACGATTTTACTCAGGAAGGAATCTCAAAGCTGCAGGAAATCTCAGAAAAACATAAGTTTTTAATTATGGAAGACAGGTTTGCCTATTTAATTGTAAAATACTTTAAAAAAGACCTAATATTTAAATTTTCAGGAAATTTGCTGATATTGGAAACACTGTCGACCACCAGTATACTCAGGGGTTATTCAGAATTCGCGACTGGGCACATTTGGTAACAGTTCACGCGCTGCCAGGACCTCAGATGATCACTACACTCATGGCTGCTGCACAGGCTGCACCTACAGACGTGCGAGGTTTTGTCCTCTTGACTGAGATGAGCAGCAAAGGCGCGTTGACTTCGTCTCAGTACGTCAAAGACTCGGCCAAAATCGCCAACGACAACCGCGAATGCGTTTCAGGCTTTGTCGGACAGTCGGCCCTGGGAGGAACAGACTTCCCCGGGTGGCTACAGTTCACCCCAGGGGTGCATTTGTCGCAGGCCGGCGACTCGAAAGGCCAGCAATACACCAATCCAGAAGAGGCCGTCCTGCAGAAACAGGCTGATGTTATTATTGTCGGCAGGGGCATCACGGCAGCCCCTGATTCGCGTGCTGCTGCTGCTGAGTACCGCAAACTGGGCTGGGCGGCCTTAATGAAACGAATGCAATAAAAATCGTGGTTCTTGCAACTAACATTCTGACAATCACAAAAACGAACTTAGGTTGTGTTAGTTCTCTAAAGCTCAGGGTCCAAATACAGAAAACAGCAAAAAAACTTGCTCGAACGAATCTTTTTTTTACGATATAGTATGATATACAAACATATTGTTTAGATATTTACCACCAAATTACATGCAGGAGGTTCAATTTACCGCTGGAATAAAGAGAGAAATAAAATCACTGGTTCCCACTTCCATAAAGAATAACGTTAGAAATTTACTTAGAATTAAGTGATTTGACTATTTTCTTCATATGGGTCTTTTGGTGATACTTCAGATGGTCGGACCGTTTGAACCTGCGTCCGCAGATGAGGCAGGGGTAGCGAGGCTCTTGTCCGCAGTCGACTCGCATGTGTCTGCGGTACGAGTCCTGGTTGGTGTAGCCCCGCAGACAGAGGGGACATGTGAACACAGATCCCTTAGAGGCGGCAGCGTTTTGAATTCCTTTTATTTAGACGAAAAATGTGACAAAAGAAAACAAAAATTAAACGTTGAATGTCACTGTATTCAAGAGAAAAAATAAACATGGCACTAGATAGGAAAAAAAAAAGACGAAGCGGAAAAAGTGAAACTCGTTTGCTCTCTCTGGGATGGAGTTTTCCCTCTCAGTACTTGGCAACGAGCTCGGCGGGAAGTTTGTGTTTCTTGGCCAAATGAGTTTTGACATTAAATCTTCTATTGGAGCTGTAGGGACAGACCAAACAAGTGTAACGCTGCTGTACGCGGCAATCGGAACGCTCGTGTCGCTGCAGCGACTCGCTGCTTTTGAATACCCCGCCGCAGCGACCACACTTCAGCAGACTGCCACCTAAACAGAAACATACAACCAGTCAAACAAAATCTAATTTTTTCGACTTCGTTTCTTAAACTTTTCTTTTTGCCCTCAACAAAGAGTTCCTAACCTAAGTGGCCAATTGCTATTAAGGCTCTCTACTAAATGAATGTGCAATGAGTTTCACTTTTTCTACTTACGAAAGTACTTAACTGCTAAACAAAATTTATTTAAAAAGACTTACTCTTTGCTTTTGATTTTGCGTCAGATGTTTCCAGACCGAGTGAATCGCCCGTTTGATTTTGCATTCCTAAATTAAACATTTAATTCGTGTTTTATTTAACCGTAAGAAAATTAATTTTACCGAAAGAGTCATCCAAAGAGTATTCCGCAACGGCCGAGTGGTTCTGGGCTAGATCATCAGGGTCTCTCCATTGATTCTATTCGGAAAAAATATTATTATTAATTAAATGGATAGTAATAAGTTAATAAGAAACCTGTTGATCCATCAGCGCTTCCATATGGTTCTTTGGAAACTCGCCATCAGTGTCTTCAGGTTCTGTTTTGTGCTCCATTTCTTCGTGAACGGGAATGAAATTCTCATTTTCCATGTCAGGTTCAGCAGCATAAGAGGCAATATTCGGTTGGATGGTCTGCATTTCAACTGGTGGGGAAGCTGGCGGCTTAGGTTTACGTTTTCTCTTCACAGGAACCTTTACACGATCTGCGAGAAAAAAGGTTACGAAATTACAAAATATGACATAAAAGGCTAAATTCACCTGGTCTGAAATTGGCAATGTCTCCAGAATATCGCGAGGAGGGCGAAGGCTCCATATCGAGTAGCGGATTCTCAACATCGTCTTCATTATGACTCGAATCGCCAGACTTGCGTCCACGTTCGTCTTTATCGGCCAGCCCTGAACATTGACAGTTATTTTGTGCTGATAATAACAGAAAATGACGCTGATTTACCTTTGATTTTTAGGGCTTCAGCCGTGCGGAGGAACGGAGTGAGCTGATCCTGGGCCACGCTGACTTCACCCTTGTACATGTAGTCGACCAGAGACCTCAACTCGTCAAAGCTCACGTCTTTCAGGAAAACAATGGCATGTTTATCGTTCTGCTGGCTGAGTAGTTCCTACAAAATTTTACCTAATAAGTATTTTTCCACTTGTATTAATGTATCCTAATGTTGTACTTACCTCAAAATAGGCACTGCAAGCACACAGGACCAGGCGATGCACTTTGAGGAAACGTCCCTCGGCAGCTAGAGTAACATCAACCAGAGATTCCCGCTCGAGCAAAAGACTCATGACTGACATGACCGTACTCTGATGGTTATTCCAGCGCAAGCAAAATTCTTGGGTTACAGATCCCATTTTGTTTCGTCAGTGCCTGAAAATAATTCGATTCGTTAGTTTTCAACTTGGCGCCTTCATAAAAAAAAAGTTTTCATTTTCTCCCGCTAGGTGGCTAAGAGTTTTTATTATGTATTTACAAAAATTTGACATGAGGAAAAATTAGATACGGTATGAGAAAGAGGATTTATTAAGACTAACAAGTGTTTCGAGGTATTGGAATGTTTTTATTTATTATTTGCGGAAGAAATGTTTTGAGTATGACTAGTCGCGACTAATGGCTGCCTGCGGGACCTGCTATGCGGGCAAAGACCCTGTCGACTAAGTGGGAACAAAGCACACGGCTAGTCACGACTAACTAGAACTCCTACACGTTTAGCTCTATTTCAAACCTTACTAGTTTACTACTAATCGATAAATACACTGTTTTCGATCAGTTTCCTTTAAAAAAAATCTGCTAAACAAGTAGTTACCTCTTAAAGCAGGGAACTTAAGTAGCGGACTAACCGTGAGCTCGACTTGAGCTTGCTGCGTCGTACTTCTTTGTGCTTGTCGTGGTGGTCGATAGCCCAAGCCCAAGCCCAAGCCCAAGTAAAGAGGGGAGCTTAGTAAGCGGGGCTGGAGGCGATGCATGGCTAGCTATGGGGTTGGTTGGTCGGGCCCAGCCCTATGGCTTCGGGTTCAACAGACTTGGCCATTAGCTCCGGGCGCGGGAAGGAAAACGGGTCGTTAGGCGGCGGGGGCCTTTTTACGCGCCGTTGAGAACCGGAGCCAGGGAAGGGACCCGGCCCGCTGCGACTCGCAGCTAACCCGCTTTCTGCTATTCGCTAGCCCAACCGCCATTAGCAAGAAGCAGAATAGCTCGTCAGCTGTTTTTAAACCGCGCACACTATACCGCTTACTTCCGCGAATCACTTTATACCTGACTTGTACAAAATTCGTGTATATAAACTTGATTTGGATGACAAATGATATTGCATTTTCTTATTAGCTTGTTACCTAGAATTCTATTTTTAGATTGTCCTTACTTGACTGAAACGTTTCAGTACTTGACCCAGCCTTTTGACTACATTATTAACTGCTAACTAGTATTTCAAGTTGCGTTGTGAATCGCTGCTTATGTGCTTTTTGGCCACTGTCGGCCAGTAATCTGAATTAACCTGCAAACTTATGCTGTTTTAATAACTGTGTCATGCTATAACCTAAGAAAGATAAATCCACCCGCACAATATCGATACACTGAAATGACATTTTCACTGTTAACAAATCGTTATCTACCTTTTATCTACTGTGGTAACTAATAAAAATGTACATATAATCAATTAACAGATGTGTATTTGCTTGTGGCAGAAAAATTCAAGAGCACAAAGGCGCGAGCACAGAAATCGTTCCTCGGGAAACATTGCACACAGCTCTTGCAAAGTTTGGGTCGATTTTCTGAACGAAACCGACTCCGTAGTCTATTCCCTCGTTCGAACAGACAACTCTTATTTCTTGTTCACCGGAGGTAACAGAAATATTTTTAGGAACCAAATTTTGAACGAAGAAATCGGCCTTCAGGAACTCACGTCCCTCGCCATTCTTCCCGAGAGTGACGACGTGTCGTATCTGGTCTCGAGCAGTCTTGTTTTCAGGAGCCTTGACTTCGACTTCAGCAATCAGGGGCTTCCCCAGTTGAGTCGATTTGGGGACCTCTCGAACGAGGGGCTTTTCTTCCCGTTGCTCGATCCTGTGACTCTGAATCGTTCCCATGTGTTTGCGGTTTCGAAGAACAGTCCATCCTTTCAAACAATATAGCAATAAGCACTAATATACTTCCTTGAAAAATAAACTTACCATTTTTATCAAGCTCCACGTTGTACTTATCTTCCAGCCCTTCCATGGCCGCAACAACCAGGAATGTTTTGAAAAGCTCACTCGACTCGACTTTCTTGAGAAAGTCCGTGTTTATGGCAACATCGTACGCTACACATTTGCCTCCCGCTGCGAAAGAACAGATAACGTAACAAAATAAGATATTCACAAAATCTTGTGTTTACATTTATCTGTTTCCTCATGGCCTTCCCCTAGACTCATGGGAATCCTGTAAGTTGAAGGCTCGTCTGATTCGAGTATGCTCGCCAGCTGTTCTTCGGAGACATCTTCAGGCTTTGGGATAACGTCTGTGTGACAAATATTGATGAAAACTTTCTCGCTCGTGGCTGCGTTTTTCGCCTTGATGCAAAGCCCTGCACGAAAAACACATTATCGATTTCTCTATATAACATCTTTTTCCATAAACCAAGAATTTATAATATTACCCGGTTTTGGGGTGACAGTTTTATACGGCAAATTCCTGGCTTCTGTGCCACTTCTAATGGTCATGGCCTTGTTGAGAAGCTGCTGAAATTCCTCTTCATCTTTCTGTTAAAATTAGACAAAACAAAATCTTAAATCAGATAAATGTTACGCGATTCAAAAATTACGTTAATTAATAAGTTGCGGTGTAACAATGATTCATCAATATCAAGCAAAGAAGATTGCTGCCTGGGTTTCGCCATTGTTTTCGAAAGGAGATAAACAAGACGGTTGCTATGGCAACGCTCGGCCCTAGAAACGCTATAAAAAGGCGCGCATTCAAGTGTCACTGTATTAGTAGCCGCTTATCGTTTGCTTGGGTTCATTTTGCTCCTAAAAATTATTGAAAAAATACTACAGTTTATCTGCAGAATAAAATAAAACAGTACGCGGCACATTTTGCCAATGGCGTCCTTATACAACGAAGATCTAGACGCATTTTGCGGTTCGCCATTTTGGGTATGTTATTAATTAAGATATTTCAAATATTTATGTAAATAAGTTTTACGTAACTCACCTTTTGTCTTATCGAGATGTATATTTATCAGTGCAGCTGTTGAAGTTCTCTCTGATTGACACATAATAATCTGTTCAGTTCAATAACCTTTAGGATTTACAATAAGAATATATAGGTTAACCGAAGAAGATATTAAATTAGATTTTGTAGTAATGATAACAGGAATTTATGTATCTATCTACGCAATGCTTGAACAAACGTGATTTGGATACGAAACTGCTGAATCACTATCACGGGCTGATAAGCAAGTGATCAACTGACAGTATAGTTCATGCATAATTCAAATTTATTTTCTGAAACATTTAAATACAATTCAATGAAAACAAATAGTTCTATGAATAATACTTTTTGTATTTTATTAATTTTTTTTTTCTTAGCATTCATTGACTGTTTTATTTTAAACAGGATTTAAATCAGACTTGGTACACGGACGACCCTGATTTTACGGAATGTTTTCATCAGACAGTTCTCATCTGGATCCCGTGTATTTGGTTATGGCTGGTCTCTCCGTTAGTTATCAGAGATCAAGTTATCAGCAGAGCCAGGAATATCCCGTGGAGTCCATTCAACATTAGTAAAATTGTAAAATACATCATCTATCGTACTATTGATTATTCACTAATTAGTTTGAAAAATATTACAGATTATCAGCCTGCTTCTGATATGCCTGGAAATCGCCTATCTAGCCTACGCCATCTACAGAAATAGCCAGGGCGAAACTGTTTACGCGGTTTCTTATGCGACACCTTCTATCATGATTGCTACATTCGTAAATCAGAGATTTCTAAGTTTAATTTTAATTGAGATATTTAATTTGGAATGAAATAGGTTTTCGCCTTTGGTTTGCTGCTAGCCGATCGCAAGAGAGGCATTCGTTCTTCTGGGTATACCTTCATGTTCTGGCTGCTTTTGACCATCTGCGGAGCTTTCACGTATCGTACCCGCATCACAGCAGCCGTTAATGGGGTATCAAATCATTACTAGTACTGAATTAGCATTTCATTTAATGTAATTTTGTAGTTGAATGATGAAAATACCTACTCGTTCGTCTGGTACATGATCTACTACCCGCTGGTGATCGCAAATTTGGTTGTGAACGGATTCAGCGATCGAGAACCTGATTTCGATCCTGAAGATAAAATCCTCCAGGTCTGATTTCACATTTTCTGTACTTTTTTGTAAATATTTTCTATGTGTTGTTCCAGAATCCTTCTCCGGAAGAGGGAGCCTCGTTCCTTTCCCGGATGGTTTACCAGTGGTACGACTCCATGGCCTGGAAGGGATTCAGGAAGCCTCTGGAAATGAAGGATTTGTGGGACTTAAACAGCAGGGATCGTTCTGCTAAAGTGGTTCCCCGATTCGAGAAGGAGTGGAAGAGCAGTCTTCAGAAACACGCCCAAAAGTATTCCATTATACAAATAACTGAAAATATTCATTTAAATTTTTGAATTTGTAGAACTGAGACTCGCAAAGCAATTGAAAAAGACGAGGACTCGAAAGAGAAAAACAGCAAAAAACCCGAAAAGTTGGTTTCTATCTTCCCTTCGTTGTGGAGAGTCTTCGGACCAAGCTTTTCGTTCGGAGCTTTCATGAAGCTGATTTCTGATCTCTTGACTTTCGTCAGTCCCCAAATCTTAAGGTTCATTCAAATTAAATCAAATATAATTGAAATTCAAAACTGGATTTTGCGTTGGTTAGGCTCTTGATTGCTTTCGTCAGCGACCCCCGCCAAGAAGAATGGAAAGGCTATTTCTACGCAATTATCATGACTATCACTGCGTTAGTCCAAACTATCATCACTAGTCAGTACTTCCAGAACATGTTCGTGGTTGGTATGCAAGTCAGGACTGCTGTAGTTTCTGCCGTCTATCGCAAGGTACTTGTATTTAATCGTTAATAAATGAATTCATAACTTTTAAATCTTGATTTAGGCTTTGGTGATTTCTAACAGTGCCCGTAAGGAATCTACTGTGGGTGAAATCGTCAATTTGATGTCAGTTGACGCCCAGCGTTTAATGGACTTAACCACTTACCTGAATCTGCTCTGGTCCTGTCCCTTGCAAATCGCGCTCTGCATTTATTTCCTATACGATATCCTCGGTATGCATTAGTAATCACTATTGTATGTATTTTGTACCATTTGAGAATATTGAAGGTCCTTCGGTATTTGCTGGTCTGGCTGTGATGATCCTCTTGATTCCGGTGAACGGAGTGATCGCCAACATGACGAAGAAACTCCAGATTAAGCAAATGTCCAACAAAGATAAGAGAGTTAAGCTGATGAATGAAATCCTCAATGGAATCAAAGTAAGCAAAAACACCCGCTCCAGTGTTTCCACTTTGCAGGGAAATTCGCTAGACAAAGGGGAAATAGGGTCTGAAAAGGGAAAAATAAGGAGAGAGAGGAAAGGGGAAATCTAGAAGTACAGCCTTATATTCTAGCACGGAATGGGAAAAAGGGAAAAATAAGAAAAGTGGGGAAAGGGGAAACCTAGAAGTACAGCCTCATTTTCTAGCACGGAATGGGAAAAAGGGAAAAATAAGAAAAGAGGGGAAAGGGGAAATCTAGAAGTAGAGCCTCGTATTCCAGCACGGAGGGGAAAAAGGGAAAAATAAGAAAAGTGGGGAAAGGGGAAATTTAGAAGTACAGCCTCGTATTCCAGCACGGAATGGGAAAAAGGGAAAAATAAGAAAAGTGGGGGAAGGGGAAATCTGGAAGTAGAGCCTCGTATTCCAGCACGGAATGGGAAAAAGGGAAAAATAAGAAAAGAGGGGAAAGGGGAAATCTAGAAGTAGAGCCTCGTATTCCAGCACGGAATGGGAAAAAGGGAAAAATAAGAAAAGAGGGGAAAGGGGAAATCAAGAAGTACAGCCTCATATTCTAGCACGGAATGGGACAAAGGGAAAAATAAGGGAAGATCGCAAAGAGGGGGAAACTGAAAATGGAAACACTGATTCGCTCTATCATTTGATCGGTTAAGTGATTTAATCGATTGATTGATTATTGATAAACAGGTACTGAAACTGTACGCTTGGGAGCCTTCGTTCCAGAAACAAGTGGAAGACATCCGTAACAAAGAAGTGGAAGTTCTGAAACAGTCTGCGTATCTCAGCGCTGGAACTTCGTTCGTCTGGACCTGCGCTCCGTTCCTGGTTTGTTTGATAAAACCTAAATCATGAGATTCCAGTTTTTTAAGAGTAATTTCAATGCAGGTTTCCTTGGTTACCTTCATGACGTACGTGCTCATAGATCCCGCCAACGTTCTCGATCCCGAGAAGGCTTTCGTATCGTTGACGCTTTTCAATATCATGCGATTTCCACTGAGTCTTTTGCCCATGATGATTGTCTACGTTGTTCAGGTTATAATCAACTTTTTGAGTAATTAATTACTTACATATTATTTAACCATAATAATATTTTATAAGCATTTGACGTTAAATACGATAAATTCGCTGTAGTGATGTATTACGTAGTAAAATTAATAACATAATTAAAGCACCAGCCCTTTTAAATTTGACCATAAATAATCTTTTACGGTATATTTTGCTATTGATTTTATTGTTTATTGCTTATTAATACTTTTATTGTCATTTATTGTTATTATTATTTTTACTAATATTACTATTTTTACCGTTATTACTCTTATTTATACAAACTGGCAACGCTGGCAAGGAATTTTCGAATTTATTCATGTTTACAATTAAAGGCGGGAGTTTCCGTGAAGCGTCTGAACAAATACCTGAATTCTGATGAACTGGATTTGGAAGCTGTTTCCCATGACGGCAAAGAAAGTAATTTGAGTTTTCCTTTTTTCAAACTAAGATTAAGAATTAACACTGAATGTACTAGGTGACCCGATTGTTGTGGAGAAAGCCACTTTCAGCTGGGCTAAAGATGAACAACCAGTGCTTCGGGAAATAAATCTGCAAGTTAAGAAAGGTCAGCTTGTTGCTGTAGTCGGGCAGGTAGGCTCGGGAAAATCTTCCCTGATCTCAGCCATGCTGGGCGAGATGGAACGCCTCGAGGGCCGAGTAAACACAAAGGGACGTGTGGCATATGTTCCGCAGCAGGCCTGGATCCAGAACTGCAGTCTGCGAAACAACATCACCTTCGGCAACGATTACAATGAAGACAGGTACAAAAACGTTATCGAGAGATGTGCGCTAAAACCGGACTTGCAAATGCTGCCTGGCGGAGACGCTACCGAGATAGGAGAAAAGGTAATTCATCAAAAATAAAGTACAGATGTGAATGTTAATAATTATGATGAACTTTTAGGGTATTAATCTTAGTGGAGGTCAAAAGCAGCGTGTCAGTTTGGCTCGTGCCGTGTACTGCGACATGGACGTTTACCTGCTGGACGATCCTCTCAGTGCTGTGGACAGTCACGTTGGAAAACACATTTTCGAAAATGTCATTGGGCCTAAAGGAATCCTTCATAGCAAAGTATTCATGAAAAAAAAACCTTATTTTATCTTAGGAACTGGAATAATAAGATTTTTCAGACTCGAATTTTGGTGACCCACGGTATTACGTATCTGCCGCAAGTAGACCAGATTTACGTGTTGAAGGATGGCCGGATCTCTGAATCGGGATCATACAAGGAACTTCTGACAAAGAAAGGAGATTTCGCAGAATTTTTGTTGCAGCACATTGACGAAGAAGCTGAGGAAGCTGAAGATGGTAAAACTGAGAAAAAGATCTCTCTTTTAGATTTACCTTTATCTTTTTATCATAAAATGTAGAACTGACAGAAATTAAGCAGCAGCTGGAAACTTCCCTGGGCAAAGAAGAGTTCAAGCGGCAAATATCTCGACAGAGGTCTCAACTCTCGGAGAGTCAGAGTGAAGGGGCAGACCGCAGACTCTCCTCGGCCAGTTCTGTGGGTAACTTCAGTCGCAACAGTAGCGTTAGGCGTCGCAGTGTTCGCAGCAACAGATCGGCTCACGAAAAGGAGGAAGAAAAGGCTCCAGAAAACAAAGAAAAACTTATCGAAGTCGAGAAAGCAGAAACGGGAAAAGTAAATTGCTTTTCAATCAAAATTCTCTATAATTTCATCGTTTTTTATTTCATAGGTTAAACCTGAAATCTACCTTCATTATCTACGTGCTGTGGGAGGCTGGCTTTCCTTTTGGTCTCTCTTCTTGTACGCTGTCTACCAGGTATCACTTTTTTCAACTTAAATTTTATTAATTATTCAACAGTTTATAGTTTGTATTAACATTATATAATATTGTATAGGCATTTTCTATGATGTCAAATATCTGGCTATCGGCTTGGAGTGAAGCTCCTCCCGTCAACGATACCACCGATACCTCTCAGCGAGATTTCTACCTGGGTATCTACGGCGGTCTAGGCATTGGACAGGGTATTTTTCATTTAAATTGACGTATGATTTGAAATTTTAAACTTTTTTTCTTCTGTGATAGCTCTCTTCATTCTCATTGCTTCAGTGACTATCGCACTGGGTACTTTGTCCGCATCTAAACTGCTTCAGTCCGAGATGCTGGCCCACGTTTTCCGCAGCCCCATGTCTTTCTTCGATACCACACCGATCGGTCGCATCGTTAATCGATTCGCCAAAGACGTGGACACTGTCGATAACATCCTACCGATGAGTCTGCGGACCTGGTTGAACTGCCTCTACTCGGTAACTCCCATTCTGTCATAAGTTGTATCGTATAGCAGGGCATATTCCAAACGCGCGCCTCTCTACAGCGGACACCTTTAGCAAAGCAAATTCAAAGAATTTTAAAATTTTCGTTACACAGAATTGGTTCTTGAATTTGTTATAAATATAATTAATATAATCAATAAATGACTAAGAAAAATAATTGTAATTAAATAATATAATTCTTATAAACGTATTTTATAGACGTGTCCGTAGTAATGTAGTGTAATGCTTTTGTTACTGCGTCTGTACGTCTTCTTACGTGTTAAATACGTTTAGTGTGTTTGCTCTTGAATATTCACGTTATCCGTTTTTCAGTCAGCGTTCTGCAGTCTGTAACTTGTCCGTTCAAGCTTTTTTTCATGCGTCTAACGTCTAACGTGTTGCGTTCCGGTGAACTATGAGGTAATTTCCTAATTCAATTTTAATAATGTTTTTACCACAAAATAATATATTTATAATGTCTATTTTTATTAGATTCAATATAGAATTTGTATAATTGTTGTTATTTATTTTTCGTATATAATTATTCATTACTTCTTGTTTATTATATATATGAATGTATTACGTTTATTATTGTTATTGTTGATAAATATTTTTTTTTGTACAGATTTTGGCCACGATTATTATCATCAGTTATAATACACCCATCTTCTTGGCTGTGGTCGTTCCCATTGCAATTCTTTATTACTGGATGCAGGTAAACTATCTTATTAAACTTATCCTAGTATTTTACATAAATAACAGTTTTACTTTTAAATATTATTTCATCATTTTCGCCGCACACAAAAAAAGTTTCGTTCAGTGATTGTACACTAATTCTGTTACTTACATTAAGTATTTTATTTTATCTTATTTTACTTTATTTTATAACCACTATTTATAAAATTAATTTTATCTTTTTTCCGTGTTCCAGCACGTGTACGTGGCAACTTCGCGTCAGCTGAAGCGACTCGAGTCTGTTTCCCGCTCTCCGATTTACTCTCATTTTGGAGAAACCATCACTGGTACATTTCTAATAATAATAATATCAATAAAAGACTAGGTAGGGGGCTGGTGGAGCAATGGTTAAGACCTCAGGTCAAGACCATCACCCTTCACCTCTGGGTCATTGGGTTCGATCCCACTCGACTCCAAGTGAGGCCTTTCCCAGACCAGCGACCCTTAACAGTTGAATCTGCAATCCCTCTCCTCGGGGTCATGGGCAGATCCCTCACATACCCGACAAATGAGATTCAAAAAAAAAAAGGACCAGATAACATTCCTAGAAAATAAAAATACAATAAATCAATAACTATTAATTGGCATTATCACATTATCTAATTAAAATAACTAACAGTTGATATTAACAGTAAATAAAACTTCACAAATAAACCTTTATACTTTAGGCGCTACCGTGATCAGAGCCTATGACCAGCAACGTCGTTTCATCCTCGAGTCCGAGTCCCGAGTCGACATCAACCAAGTCTGCTACTATCCCAGCATCATCGCTAACAGGTTTCAAATTCATAATTAACAAAATTAGCATTTCATTAAATTTTATTAATATTAATTAATCAAAATTGGGCTATGGGCCTTTCTATAGACCTCAGTCATACCGTCTGAAATCTGAAAAAAGAGAAAAATAGTTAATTAAATAATCACACCAGGTTTGAAATCATACAGCATTCAAATTAAGTTAATTCTAAATATTAATTAATAATTCAAGATTAAATGAATTATTCGTTAAACTATAGCTGTGGCCGTTCTTTTAGATCCGAATGCCTGTTTCAAATCTGAAGAAAAATTGAACGAAATAGTTAGTTGATTTAAATTAAATTTGACTTGTGTGTTTAGGTGGCTCTCAGTCCGTCTGGAAACTATTGGCAACTTGGTTGTCCTCTTTGCTGCACTCTTTGCTGTTATTGGACGAGAAACTGTCGACGCTGGTCTTGTGGGACTTTCCGTTAGCTACGCCCTGAACGTACGATTTTATAATTACCAATAAATTACATTATAGTATTAAAATTATATTATACTGTTATTTTAGTCGATCCATACTTTAATTTTGAACTTTTCTAATTATTAATAAACCTCGTTCTGTGTTAGTTTGGTATTTGAAAAATAATTTTTTGTTTTAAAGGTCACGCAAACTCTGAACTGGTTCATGCGAATGACCTCTGAAGTGGAGACCAACATCGTGGCTGTCGAGAGAATCCGAGAATACTGTCACACGCCTCAGGTAAACTTAAAACTATCATTAACTGTTAGTTAATTTACTAGTTTCTAATGTAACTAACCTGATTTCCAACCATCTTCCCCGGTAAAGGAATAGTACTTAATCTGGAACGTATTCTTAATACTTTTAGTTAATAAATAAGTTAATATTAAGTAAAGTTTTAGTACACTTGAAGTGTATTCTAAGTTTACTACAATATATGCCGGTATACTTAAAGTTAACTATTTTTTTACTCGGTTGTACTACAGGAAGCTTCCTGGGAGACTGGCAAAGTTACCCCGCCCCGCGAATGGCCGCAAGAAGGCAACGTTACATTCCAGAATTACCAAGTCCGTTACAGAGAAGGATTGGATTTGGTCCTGAAGGGTATTACGTGCAATATACAAGGAGGAGAAAAGGTAAATATCAGTCCGACATAAAAATGACGGTGCCTTTTACGATGCCTTTTTGGTAAGACTTTGAAACAGCGCTGAAGAGTAACTGAAAAGGCACTGTAAAAGAAACTGAGAAAGAACGAAAAGACACTGTAGTGGTGCCTTTTTGGTAGGACCTTGGGCTGGCGCTCATGGGTAACTGTGAAAGGGAACTGTAAAAAGAAACTGAAAGCAAGAAAGGCACTGTAGTGATATCTTTTACAGTGTTTTGTACGGTGTAAAACACCATTACTCAGACACATCTTTATGTATTATTATTACATGTTATTAAATTTAGGTTGGTATCGTTGGCCGTACTGGTGCAGGAAAATCTTCATTGACTTTAGCCTTGTTCCGCATTATTGAAGCTGCGGGAGGTGCCATCCTCATCGACGGAATTAATATTGCTGATCTCGGACTCCGAGCTCTGCGTTCAAAATTAACTATAATCCCTCAGGTAAGTTAATTATATTAATTGTACTCGGTGATAGTCAAGTAGTTCATTAATTAGTATTTATTTGAACCGTTTGAATTGTGTTAATTTCAGGATCCCGTTCTGTTTTCTGGGACGCTGCGTATCAACCTGGACCCTTTCAACGAATACAGCGACGACCAAGTGTGGAGGGCCCTGGAACACGCTCACTTGAAGCAGTTCGCCAAGTCGCTTCCCGCAGGCCTTGAGCACGAGATCTCAGAGGGCGGGGACAACCTGAGTGTCGGCCAGCGACAGCTCGTCTGCCTGGCCCGAGCCCTCCTTCGCAAGACCAAAGTGCTGATCCTCGATGAAGCTACTGCTGCAGTCGACTTGGAAACCGACGACCTTATTCAAGTAAAGATATAACATAAAAATTTAGTTTTTGGTGTAATAATTCAATTTTGCTTTAGGAAACGATAAGAAGAGAGTTCAAAGAATGCACCGTTATAACTATTGCTCATCGTCTTAACACCATTATGGATAGCAACAGGTAACCTACCATAATATATTTAAAATTAATAAATAAACTTTATGTTAAAATAATTTTTCCAGGGTTTTGGTGTTGGACAAAGGCGAGATTCGCGAGTTCAATGCTCCCAACAGTTTGCTCGCAGACAAGAGCTCAATTTTCTACGGAATGGCTCGGGACGCGGGATTAGTCTAGATTTTTTTTTTTACAAATTTAACATAGTGATATTAATAAATCAAATAAACCTGTTTTCACCAAAAGAAAACTGTATTATTCGCTTTTTAAAATCAAGCATTTCATTTCATCGCTTTCAAGTTCCACAGTCCGTCGTTCAAATAGTGATAGTTCTCCACACCGATTCCCTTGTTCACTGACGCTCTGCAAAATTCCAAAAGCAAAAATTAACGGAAAGTTTTTCGTTTTTAAATTTTTTTTTTTTACATCTCGTCAGTCGACAGAGTCAGCGATCCGACAGCCAGAGCGTGCTGCTTGCCTTCAGCCATTATGGCCTACAAGAAATTAACATTTATTACTTAATTTTAAGTAAATTTTTTATTGAAAGATCATACCACAATGGCGCCTTTAGGACAAGGTGTCATTTTAGCGCCAGGCGAAGTGAGTCCGGGACACATAATATTAGCCCCGCTCAGGACGAAACGAATGGCGCCTTTATCAACTTGCTGCCAGGGCAAGATGTACGGATCTGAAATTTTGACAAATTTCATAAAATACCTGAAAAAGTAATGAGATTTATGTTACATTTGTGCAGCAATCGGAGACTGGGAACCCAGGGCCCTTCCCGCTGGCGGAAGAAAAGAAAATCTCCAGCACTGCTGACAATGATTTCAATGTGCTCGTGACTGTGTGAGGAAGAAACAAATTATTTTATAAATCGGAAATAGTCATAGTTGTAATGAAAAAAAACCATTTCAAAAGTTTGAAGGGATCCTTCTTGGGCAGAATGTCCACAAGACTGTGCTCGAGATAGGGGAACTGCTCAAGCAGTTTGGCGCGAATGCCTTTCTGAACAGAAGTTTTCAACTGTTGGAAACCAGAGACATTCTCCTTCTCGTCAAATCTAAATTAAAATAAATTTAATAAAAACTTCTTCATCCATCAAGAAAATCAAGGTTTCTTATGCCGCTTTATTTAGAATCGCCTTAGAAATCACATTAAATTATAAAATTTTCAAATTAGATTAGATTTCAAAGTATTATTTGAGTGTTGTCAAGTGAATTAATTACTTTTTGAACATTTCTCAGATAAAAAATTGTCTGATTCGGCCAGCCGGTGTATTCGATCCCAGCAGGTCGAGGTTAACAATGACATACGTGTGTTTACCACAGCAGACGAAATTTTGGTCTACAGCGTTGCCAGATGTTATTTATAATTCAGCAGTTTCTTCTTTTTCCTTACCCAAAAAAAAAAAAAAAAACTTAATTTTAGTCGATGCTTAAATTTTTCAATGATTTTCCCTCCAGTTCAAATATTTAATTTTTCAGTTGTTTTTTTTTTAAATCCAGTTTCTTCTTCGTCTTCGTCTATAGAATCCCACTCCAGAACGGTGGGAGCTTTTGTTGTTGGGGGTAGCTTCCGGATCAGTGCCTCCACTTTGCAGGGAAATTCCCTTGAACAGGGGAAACTGGGTCTGGAAAAGGAAAAATAAGGGGAAGTAACAAAGAAGTATAGCTTGATATCCTAGTTGAAGGGGGAAAAGGATACCTGTTATTTACAAGGGAGGGGAAAAGAAGGGAAAACCTTGACTTCTTTAGGGGAAAACGGAAAACTGAAAGTGAAACACTGTTCCTGCTCACTATATTTTGCGAAAAGCTCCGTCGGATGGCGCTGCCTGTATATGCCAGGAATTTTATGAAAAACTGACTTTATTTGCTTGCACCTAATACATTTTTTATACTAACTTTACCTGGCTTGGAATGTTCGTTAACCGCAGACTCGACAAACAGGTTGAGTTTCCGGACGAGGTACGAAACTACGAGAAACCCCGTTCTATCGAGGCTGTGAGTACAATCAACTCCTACAAACTGTTGGGGGTTCTGTCAAATAAACATTTTGCAGGTACGAATAAAACGTTTAATGACTTCAGTACTGGGCGTCTCCGTCCTTTGCAGATGATCTCAACATAGCGGCAGTTCTGCGACACGTTTGCACTCTCGTAGTAACGAGACGTGTTGGTCAGGTCAACCGACAGACCCAGCGTTTTCTTCAGCTTCTTACGAATCGTGTCGAAGACCGTCTGCGGGTGAAAACAATACTCCTCAGGTAGTGACGGGTCAAATTTGCGCTTCAGCGGAGTTTAAAAGGCGATAATTTGTCTCCTATTAAAGAATAAGCCAATCGACATCTTAATAACCAGCCAGCCGGCATAGGTCCTAGTCCGTCGAAGTTTCTCTTGCGCTGGCTCATGATGTAACTTAAAAATTCACGTTACTTTACTCTACTATTCTTAAATAATGAAGCTATTTAAGGAATAAGTTACAAAATCAAGTATACTTGCCACGTGAAATAAAATTGCTTTGTGTTTACTAACAGTTACGCGTGCAATGTCAACACAACGCCATCTATGAGCGAAATACTGAACTAAGTTGCATTCAAAATTTGATTTCAAACACAGCGCCACCTATGAGTAAAATTTTGTACTAAATTTAGCTGTAAAAATTGAGACGTTAAAAAAAATAATAATAAATTAAAACATATTTTCAACATATTTTTCCTTTGTATTATTTCAACAATGTTTTATAAGAGCGTATACTTCAGAGCCACCCCGCAACTCAATAAAATTGTTATTCCGTAATTCTGGATTTTTTCTGCGGACTTACATTTATTTCCAGTGCAGAAGCAGACTTCCCCTTCAACCTGAACTTTAGATAACGGAATCAATGGAATGGGTAAACCCAAACTGAGTTTGGTGGAAGCGCATCCGCGTAAACTGTGACTCTTGGCAATCGGTATCAACGGCAAGAAAACCGAGTCCGAAGGACATCCGCGATACGTTAATTTACCTGTTGAAACCATTTCATTTAAGTAATTAACTTTCGACTAACGAATATTTTAAATACCAATGTTCAGTGCTGTAGTTTCTCCAGTAATCTTGGCGCACCACGAATCGTCCGGACAATCGACAACTTCCATTTCGCGCCAATTTTTGTAGAAGTCGCCGCAAAAGTTGAAATTGTTGAAGCTGGGACTACAACGGTAGCAGCGTACCCCATCTAAATATATATAAACACAAATTAATATTATACATATGAATAAATACCAATCAAGTCCCAGCAGAAAATTAAGGATAGTTTCAGGACCCTGAAAATATCCTGAAAACGACATTTTCGGGATGTCAATCAGGATTCTGAGTGCAGTGAAACTGGCCCCCTTCCAGAGTGTTCAGGACCCTGACATGGGAATGCCTGAATAATACATGTTTAGGGTATAACTTAACACCGTCCTGAAAAAACGCTTTTCAGGATATACTTAATGGTGCCGTCAATAAACAAGATTCACACAATTCTCAGCACAATTTTTATTTTTTTTTTACTCATCCACGATCGGTACGTGGTTCAGGATATTCAGGACATGTTACGGATATCGTTCAGGATGTAGCCGACATCCTTAATTTTCCGCTGGGGCCAACTGTTACCTGCCACAAAGTAGACGGAGCTTATAAAGAAAATTACAACTACTAACTTCATTTCTGATTAATGAAAACTAACGCGTTTGTTAGCAGGGCTTACAGACTGAAGACTTGCTACTTCTTAGGATTTCATGGATACTAGTAGATTTTGGTAAACGTTTTGTAATCCGCAGGATACGTTGAGGTTTCCTGGTAATCAAATGCGTACAAACTAAAAATGCAGGATATCCTTTGTTTGTATATCGTTTTGCATCTCGCCATACTTGATTATTTTTTTAAATTCGTTACATTTGAAGTGAACTGAATTTACCATTTATGTGTGCAGAAAACACTAACTATATAGAATAAGATTAATTACTGTATTCAAAAAGTGAAAGGGATCTTCCAAGGTATACAGCAAGTTTCCATGTTTGTACAAGATAACAAGTTCTGTGTCCATCACACTTCAACGTGATTCCCGCCATTTTTTTTTTTAAATATAATTAAAACGGGTCACAGTGAATTGCATCAGACTGGATAAATCCGACTTCAAGCCACTCTCATTTCGCACTATATATAACTGCCCAGAAAACCTAACTAAAGTATCAGTCTAACTTACCAAGACTACTACAAAACTCCCATTAAAATGAAGGTATTTGAATTCTACATTTAAATATTATATACAATTAATTTTAAGTTGAATTAACAATGTGTTTTTTTGAATAGGTCGCTATCGTTCTTGCTATTCTGGTTGCTTGCTCTGCTGCCAGCTACATCCCTGTCAAGGAAGATTCGGTAATCCCCCAGCAGAAAATTAAGGATGTCGGCTACATCCTGAACAATATCCGTAACATGTCCTGAATATCCTGAACCACGTACACGATCGTGGATGAGTACAACAAAATCGTGTTGAGAACTGTTTAATCTTGATTACTGAGGGCACCATCAAGTATCCTGAAAAGCGTTTTTTCAGGACACCGTTAAGTACCCTGAACATGTATTATTCAGGCATTCAAATGTCAGGGTCCTGAACACCCTGGAAGTGGGCCAATTTCACTGCATTCAGAGCCCTGATTGGCTACGTGAAAACGCCCTTTTCGGGATAGTTTCAGAGTCCTGAAACTATCTTTAATTTTCTGCTGGGCCGAACTTCATATCAACATTATACCACATTTCTTTGAATGTTCAGTGTGTATTTAAGGTATATTAACTCGTTACATTTGTTTGAATTGCAAGGGTGAAGCTCGTTACGAGGTCCAGTGGTCGGTGGACGACGACGATTCCGGCGTGAAGATCAGTCAGTCTGAGAACCGTGACCGCTCCTTGACCAAGGGAAGCTACAAGGTCCTTCTTCCGGACGGTGTTGTGCAGACTGTCACCTACGTCGTCGACGGTGACAAGGGATACGTCGCTGAAGTCGAGAACAGCGAACCAGCACCACCCGCCCCAGTCCAGAAGAAATACTAATCTCTGCTTCCCCCAATCGATCCGAATGCTGTAAAAGACTTTAATTTATACTGAGAAATACATAGTAGGGTTTAAATGGTCAAAATAAGTTTTTTTTAATCAGTTAGTTGTTAGTTAGCAGCTTAGACTAAGTACTAGTTTCTAGTCGGTTCGGTGCTTGGTCTCGAAAGCAGCGAGTGGCAACCCAGAGTCAAATGTTATATACTCGAGACTCGCTGGGCTACGATTCACTGCTTACGAGAAAGCAATTTCATTAGATTAATTAACTCTAAATTAGTTGAATTATAAAAGAGAGTGATGATACAACACAATAGACCAGCGGACGAACCGAAATTTCAGTCAGTGTGTCAAACGGAATCAACTGAAATTTAAGTTCGACTGGAGTCTTCTGCCATCAAACTGAAAAACTAGACTGTAAAAAAATGAATTATGAAACATTCTGATAACTTCATTTTGCAAGCTGAGTCCTTGGCAGAACCGAATACTCGAATGGAGGTCACGTCAGGTGAAGCTGAAGGTTTATATTCCGGAATTATTTGGCTGATTAGATGCTTTCCTTTTGTAAGATTGGTTGAACTCACTCGGTTAGAGATCTCTACTTAAATGTTTATTTCCGCGGAAAGGGAGCTTACAACGGTACAAATCGCACTTCTGGTGAAAAAAAGTTTGTGTAAGGGATTTAGGTACGAGAATTTATTTTAAACCGTCTTTGTCAACGAGTCCTCGATGGAAATGGCCCCATTTGAAGAAGTAGACGATTTCCCGCCAGAAAGCCATCTAGCGGCAGAAACTCGAACTACGTATTGATTTTCTCTCGCGTGTTTGTACGTGGGATGGCTCTCTTGAAAAGGTCATTTCTCTTGATTCATGGCGAGGTGGGAAAAATTCCTGTAGTTTAATGGTCTCCTGTCCTGTTATAAGAAGGGAAAACAGGGAAAATTGAGTTCACGGGGCCAAGGGTCTTTACGCAGCTCTCTCTCTCTGTGTGTGTCCCTTCCTTCGCAAAAGCAAACAATTCAGAATAGCGAAAACAAGAGCCATTGTTGCAAAGCTTAGAACTGAAATGACGCACTTCAGTAAATAAAAAATGTATACGGCCTTTTGTGATGTAATGAAGTTTGCCCAGTGCTGGAATTCATTTCAATAATTGTAGCCTTTAAAAAACGGCGCGGTGTGCGGATAATGTCACATAATACGGGGATTTGATATCTTAATAAATATTTAAATACACAGATTTTATACATGTATAGGTGTTCTGTAGGAAATTATCATTTACAATTTTCTTACTTTAATTTAATCTATTAGACACGAAGGGGTCACGTGACGTGCTCTCAACGGGGCCAGCATCAACGTGACGTCACTAATCATGGAGGTGTTAATCATTAACAATAATTACTTAACGTTTGTTATTTTTTAAAAAATATTTTATTCGAAATATGTTGATGTAAAATTTCACTTATTTTAAATTAATTATGTTTGAAACTAAAGTTTAAAGAAGTCACGTGACATGCGTTCTACGGGGCACAGAACGCGTGACGTCACTGATCATAGAAATATTAACTACTACTAATAATTTTTTTCCCAATATTCAGCTGATCAAAAATATTAACTATTTATTAAATTTTGATGCGAAATATCTTTGTGTTAAATTTTGTTCAGTATAAATTTTTTTTAGTGCAATTAATTTCAAAGAAGGAGTCACGTGACATGCGTTCTACGGGGCATGGAACGCGGTGACGTCACTGATCATGGAAATATTAAACTACTACTAATAATTTTTTTTCAATATTCAGCTGATCAAAAATATTAACTATTTATTAAATTTTGACGTGAAATATCTTTGTGTTAAATTTTGTTCAGTATAAATTTTTTTTAGTGCAATTAATTTCAAAGAAGGAGTCACGTGACATGCGCTCTACGGGGCACGGAACGCGTGACGTCACTGATCATGGAAATATTAAACTACTTAATAATTTTTTTCCCAATATTCAGCTGATCAAAAATATTAAGTATTTTTATTAAATGTTGATGTGAAATATTTTTGTGTTGAATTTTGTTCAGTATAAATTTTCTTTGAGTGCAATTAATTTCAAAGGAGTCACGTGACATGCGTTCTACGGGGCACGGAACGCGTGACGTCACTGATCATGGAAATATTAAACTACTGCTAATAATTTTTTTCCCAATATTCAGCTGATCAAAAATATTAACTATTTATTAAATTTTGATGTGGAATATCTTTGTGTTAAATTTTGTTCAGTAGAAATTTTTTTTAGTGCAATTAATTTCAAAGAAGGAGTCACGTGACATGCGTTCTACGGGGCACGGAACGCGTGACGTCACTGATCATGGAAATATTAAACTACTGCTAATATTTTTTTTTCTATATTCGGCTGATCAAAAATATTAACTATTTATTAAATTTTGATGTGAAATACCTTTGTGTTAAATTTTGTTCAGTATAGTTTTTTTTAAGTGCAATTAATTTCAAAGAAGGAGTCACGTGACATGCGTTCTACGGGGCACGGACGCGTGACGTCACTGATCATGGAAATATTAAACTACTACTAATAATTTTTTTCCCAATATTCAGCTGATCAAAAATATTAAACTATTTATTAAATTTTGATGTGAAATACCTTTGTGTTAAATTTTGTTCAGTATAAATTTTCTTTGAGTGCAATTAATTTCAAAGGAGTCACGTGACACGCGTTCTACGGGGCACGGACGCGTGACGTCACTGATTATGGAAATATTAACTACTACTAATAATTTTTTTCCCAATATTCAGCTGATCAAAAATATTAACTACTTATTAAATTTTGATGTGAAATACCTTTGTGTTGAATTTTGTTCAGTAGAAATTTTTTTTAGTGCAATTAATTTCAAAGAAGGAGTCACGTGACATGCGTTCTACGGGGCACGGAACGCGTGACGTCACTGATCATGGAAATATTAAACTACTGCTAATAATTTTTTTCCCAATATTCAGCTGATCAAAAATATTAACTATTTATTAAATTTTGACGTGAAATACCTTTGTATTAAATTTTGTTCAGTATAAATTTTTTTTTTTAGTGCAATTAATTTCAAAGAAGGAGTCACGTGACATGCGTTCTACGGGGCATGGAACGCGGTGACGTCACAGAATGCGGGAAATATGATTTGAGCGCCGTTGCATCGGAATGGCCGTTGGCCGCTAGGGGCTGGAATCCCTTGTACACAACACAATGAAGCGCCATAAGGCGGAAGGACCCTCTATTATTAACCCTCTTTCACAACCCCCCAGCTGCCCTATTCAACTCCAAATGCATCCAAGGAAAACTATTTTAATGCCTCCGTCTTGGAAAATATTCATTTAACTTTAATTCAATTAATACCGACATTATTAACACGGACTTGATTCCTAACGATTTCACGGCCATCGAAGATTTTGTTTGTTTCACAGGGAAACCACTACACGTCCCCCCTTCTGTTTAGCCGCAAAAATTTAAATTTCATTGCAAAAATATATTTCATCAAATATAGATTCATGTAAAAGAAATATTTTACTTTTAATCTGAGTATTTAATTTTATTTGGATTTCGAGAAATGAATTTTTAAATTAATTTTAACGAGTTTGTTTATGTTGGCTCCTCTGGGGCCGTCTGCCACCACAGCACGGGGAAGATGGCGAGGTTGCACGACTAGACCGGATGTTAGACAACTTTTCCAGGCCTCTTTTGATCCATTAAGGTTTTTCAAAGTAAGTTTACTTGTTAATTAATATTCAATTATCAAAGAAGAGGCTCAACAGTCTTTAATTGGCTATTTTGCCAAGAGAAAAAGGCTAAAGAAGTGGTTTTACTCAGGCCTCACTTCACGTGTTGATTTCACATACATGTCCGAATATTTTGGGTTTTAAATAAATGATTTAATGTCCCCGATGTTTTCAGTTTGACAGGGAGAATGTCCAGAAGGTCCTCGACCAAAGGAGTGGTAAAAAAAGGAACCGGGAAAAAGTCGACACTGCCCGAATCGAAGGAATGTTCGAGCAACACATTCATCGACCACTTGCATTCCAAATCAGGTAGGAATTCAATAATAGTTCAGTGAAATAACAGAAGAATAATGCAATAATTGTAGTAGGGAATGGGAGTTTATCCAAAAAAGCGAGTGAAGAGATGATGGTACTCTCCACGCCGGAATGTATCGCAGAAACTGTGACGATCTCTTGCTCGCCCAGTTTTGTCAGCCGCAGCACAGACGGCCTGTGCTTCGCCACGCCAACGTTACCTCAGGGAGCTTCTTCGTTAAGGAAGGAACAGCTCAGCAAAACAGACGTAAATACAAAATTCCTAACGTTTTGTATCGGTAGTACAGTTCTTCCTGCAGCAGGTCAAACGAAAACTCGATCTCGAATGCATACCTTCTTCATCGGGGTTCAAAACCCCGCGAGCCAAACGGAAGAGGACGTCTTCCATCTCCAGCTGCGCATCCTACAGCCCCTCTCCGAGCAACGAGAAGAGCCGCTTCGATTCCTCGCTGGGACTTCTCACCAAACGCTTCCTAGATCTACTCCAGTCGGCCGAGAACGGCATTCTGGACCTGAACCAGGCCTCGGTGGCCTTAGCAGTACAAAAGAGACGCATCTATGACATAACCAACGTTCTCGAGGGCATCGGGCTCTTGGAGAAAATTTCAAAGAATAACATACAATGGAGGTATTTGTAACTTTCTTCTCCAGTGTTTCTTCATGAACTAATTTCTGCTTGAAGGGGCGACCAATGCGACGGTGATGTACAACAAGTGCAAAATAATCTTACTCAGGAACTCGAAGACTTGGAGGCGAAAGAGAACCAGCTGGATCGTCTCATCGAAATGTCGGGTTAGTATCTCGATTCGATGTAACGAGTTGTTTCTTGAATTCGTGTTATAATGTTTATGTGTAAATTTTGAACAGAGAAACAGCTGCACCTTTTGAACGAAGACAAGCAACACGCATACGTAACTTATGCAGACCTGAAAAACATAGGCGATTTTCGCAACAAAACCATTATGGCCATTCGAGCACCACCAGAAACTAAACTAGAGGTATACCTCTTATTTCTGTTTATCCTATAACTCCTTGCTCATGTAATGGTGGTATATAGGTACCCAACCCAGCTGATAGTGCTGAAAGCAAGTACCAGATCTACATTAAAAGCGACAGCGGAGAGATTGACGTTTTCCTCTGTCCCGAGGACGACTCGTCGAGCAGTTCCTCGTCTCCGGGGTCTACGATCATGTCGCCCATCGAGTCGCGGCTGAACCGACTGACCAAAGACAAAACCTCTCCCAGGTGCAGAACTTGGAACTTATTTGTTGAACTGTAACTAAGTTTGGTTTTTGACAGTGCGTCTGCTGGACAGAAAACGAAAGCCAAAAACACCAATCGACAGCTGCTGTTCGAAGAAGAGGTCCTCAGCAGCCAACTGACCACTGAGGACCAGAACCTGGTCGGCAAAGAAGAAACGGGCATTGATATTTCCTCCATGGCGTCCCTGTCGGAGAACTTCTTACCGCTCGAGCCCCCGCTCTGCGAGACAGACTACACATTCACGATGGGAGAGAGCGAGGGAATTGCCGATCTGTTTGATTTCTCCCTTTAAAAAAATCTGTATCACTTGTTTTTTTTTACTATTCTGTTTTCTTTTCAGCGTGTATTTTCCGAGTGTGTTATTTCTTCCTCCCCGTAATCGTTTTCTTTTTTCTTTGATGTTTAGTCTCCGAGAGTGACCTATCGACGCACTCTGCTCATCAATGAATAACTGCCGCTTAAATTTTCCCCTTTTTAAGAAAAAACGGGAAAACAGATTAGTCGAGCATTCACTGAACGGTCCACAGCACCAAGTGTTTACTAATTAATTATATTATTTCTTTAAAAACAACAAAAAAACAAGTACTTGATAGATTTCGTGTCTAAGTTTTTGCCTTACTTGTGAACTAGTGTCATTTCGATTCAGGAGAATCTTGCAGAATTTTTTTCGTGTGTCAGTGGACAAACGTACGGTTGTTCGCTTTGTTTTTACCTTTTTCACGTAAAAGGAGTGTGTGTGTGTTTACCTTGGGATCAAAAACAAGAAGTAATTAATTTAGACACTTCGTTTATTCAATTCTTTCACAGAGCGACTGTTACGATTTATTGACGTTTTCAAATTGGCGCCATTTCTCTATGATACAATTAGTTCAACTTTTGGCCGCTAGATGGCGTTTGAAAAATGTAAAAACTTTATAATCAATTTAAAGTCTGGATTAGCCCATACTTATTTTTTTATTTTTTTGCATTTATTTGCAAGTTAAATTGATATATTAAATCTTACGATGATCGTTACGGGGATTTGCGTAAGTGGTATTTGACTTACCACGGTATATCAAATGATAGTCGACTGAACGCGTGGGATTGCAATTAAGGTCCATCATCATCGAGACTGGAGATTTAAATATTCTCGCTTAAAAATCATTAAACCAAGATCCTGGGTTAATCCGGGCGTCCATTACGATTTCGTGTGCAGCTTTGAAATGCCAAGCTCTCCCACTCAACTCTTAATCAATATGGCGACATACCAAAAAGGCGCGCCCCGCTATAGCGGACACTATTTCTGAATCCGTTCTGAAAATTTATAAAACTTTCTTTACACCAAATTATTTCAATATTTTTTTGCGTAATTTTCAAGGTATTTCGTAGCCGATTTTCGCGAAAAATAAATTGGATTCGTCTGTCCGCTGTAGAGAGGTTAGGCTTGTGTTGGTATATATACAGGTATCTTGAAGCTCAAGCATATGTCCTGGAACGCTATGTAACTTTATCTTGAAGTTTTTATTTTATTTTTTTTTCCTTTTTGCCGTTTGTAAATTTTATTGGCAACAGAGAAATGTTGCAGTGGATTTTGTGACGCAAACGAGAGATAAGAGTTGCAGCAGCATGCGGGAGGTGACATTTTTGTGCGTCTAATTGCCAAAGGGTCATTTGCTGTGCTGATAAGAGTGAAACCATCATTCGCGCGTCCGTCCCGTTTCCATATTAAGAAAAAGAAAATTCAAAATAAATTTTTCAATTGATTCAAAAGTAAATTATTGCCTAAATTTAAATGTATATTAACTCGATACTAATTTTTGTATTGTTTACTATTATGAATATAAGTCTTGTTTTTTAAATAATTCCGATTTTATTTCCTATTTTTGGCACTAGATGGCGCTGAGATCGATTATTTGCATGTGGGGCAGGGAATTTCCCTGAAAAAGGGGAAAATAAGGTCTTTGGAAGGAAAGGGAACTGGAGGGTAAAGAAGGGAAGAATAAGGGAATAGGGAAAAGGAAAATTTAGGATTCTGGCTTTATATTCTAGCGATGGAGGGGAAAATATGGGAAAAGCAGTGCCCTCACTTAAGGGAAAAGGGAAAACTGGATATGGAAACGGTGATTCGGATGGGACTTTATTTCGGCGCGTGTATCACTCGCTTGCGGCATTAGTTGTTTGTGTGTCACGCAGAGTGCGAGCAGTGACTTCTCGCTGTTTGTTTACTCTACGTGTTTTAAATATAAATAGCCACATTTTCACTTCTTCTTCAATTTTAGTCCCGAGAGTCATGTAAAAATGCGCTGAAAATACATAACGCAGGACATTTTGTGAGTCACACAGACTGCGTTTGATAACTGATTGATACATTAATCCTGGGCAATATTCCCAGTAGAACAATTTTTGTTACATTTTTTTGATTTTTTGAGGGAAGAAAGTTAAAAAGTTGAGCAAAAAATTTTCGAGAAAGCCGTGATGTGAACTGCAAACTTGGCGACGAGGAAGAACCCGCAGAATGCAAGCCAAAAAACGATTTATACTCCTCGTTTTGTCCTGTGCCTTCCTAGCGTTGTGTTACATCGGAGGGCACAGGTTAAAAGACGCGCTTTCCGAGCCTAGAGATGTAAAGCCTTTATTAGAATCATATCTGGAAGTCGGGGACATTCTCCAAGTCTGGGAAAACTCTCTGGGACCACTGTACGAGCGAAACGAGCTGCGGGAAACTGCGGAATCCTCCCGCTGCAGAATGAATTCCTGTTTCGATTTCTCGAGATGCCGTAACGGGAAGTTTTCCGTCTACGTTTACCCTGCTGATGAGTCAGTGCCTCCCAGTCCCACGTACAGGAAGATACTCAACAGTGTTCTAGAATCCACTTACTATACGTCAGATCCTAGTCAAGCGTGTCTCTTCGTCCTGGCTCTCGACACCCTCGACCGAGACACTCTGTCATCAGACTACGTGAGGGGGATGCGTACTCGACTGGCCCGTCTCCCGCACTGGAACGAAGGCAAGAACCACCTCATCTTCAACTTCTACTCAGGGACGTGGCCCGACTACTCGGAAGACCTAGGTTTCGATATCGGAAAAGCTATTCTAGCCAAAGCGAGCATCTCGCTCGAAAAGTACAGGCCGGATTTCGACATCTCGCTACCTCTGGTCCACAAAGAACACATGGAGAAAGGAGGCGACGTCGTGCCGTTCTATACCGACAACATGGCTACCTCGAAGAACTTCGTTCTGGGCTTCAAGGGTAAACGCTACGTTTACGGAATCGGCTCGGAGACGAGGAACTCGCTTTACCACCTGCACAACGGCAAGGACATTATCATGGTGACGACGTGCAAGCACGGCAAGAACTGGAAGGAACTCAAAGACGAACGCTGCGAGGAAGACAACGCTCAGTACGACAGGTACGATACTCGAAGGCTAACGCAGAAATTGTATTTTCAGACGCGAGTTTTCTCGGTAAGTAGTTCATCGGGGACGTCTCTTTTTATCAACCCAAGGTAAAGAGGAGATTAAAATTGTGAAAAGTTCAAAGGAATATGAAGAGATCTTTAGACGAAGATACCACTTTGGGGATTTGGAAAACTTTTTTTCTGCTTTTGCTGGTTACCCGGGAAATGCTGAATCTCATTTGCATGTAAATGATCCCTTCAAACTGAAATTATCGTCGTCTGTTATCAACCTGTTATCAGCCTGTTATCAGTGTGTTATCGCATTGTCTGTCTGTGTGAAACTTTTGACTGGTTCGCAGTCCAAATTCCAGCAAAATTGTTGATTTTCTTATCGAAACTTGGAGAGTGAAGGTTAAGATTCTTGATAAGAATCTTGGCGAGAATCTTGGCGCGCTATTGGTGAATCTTGCCGAAATTTTGTCTCGTGTTGTATCTCGTTGATAAGCCAGATACTTAGCTCGGGTCTGACCCGCGCCAGATTTGGTCCTAGAGTTGATAGATAAGCACTGTGTTAAGTAAATAGAATGTGTAATTATATAATACGTGATAGTTTTGTTATAAATATGTAGAAATAATAGTAAGTGGGCATAATAAGAAGGAATAATTGCAGTAAGAAGTAGTAATATTATAAATAGTATTGCTGGTGCTACTACTACTACTACTACTGCTACTACTATTATTACTACTACTGCTACTAATACTACCGTTCTACTACAATGACAGACTACTAGCACTGTGTGGTATTATGACTACTGTGCTAGCACTACTACTACTACTACTGTTACTAATACTACCGTTCTACTACTACGACAGACTACTAGTACTGTGTGGTACTATGACTACTGTGCTAGCACTACTACTACTACTATTACTACTACTACCACTACTACTACCACTACTACTACTACTACTCTTCTACTAGTACTACTAGTACTACCGTTGTACTATTACGACAAACTACTAGTACTGTGTGGGACTATGACTACTGCGCTAGCACTACAACAACAACAACAACAACAACTACTACTACCACCACCAGTACTACCACTTTTCTACTAGTACTAGGACTAAAACTACCGTACTAATACTACGACAAACTACTAGTACTGTGTGGTACTATGACTACTGTGCTAGCACTACTACTACTACTACAAGTACTATTTCTACTACTACTATTACTACTACTGCTACTAGTACTACTTATACTACCATACTACAACAACTAGCAACTATGTTTGTCAGTACTCAGTACGATTACTAACTACTACCAATTCCAATTTTCTTCGTAAGCTAAAATAAACGACTCGGACCCTAGTCTAGTAAATCATCAGTTTCATTTTGAGAAGCAAAAAAAAAAAAAAAAGTTTTGTTTTGCTTAGCAATTCTTGCTAATTACTGTTTTATATTTAGCACACCCCCGCTGCTAGCCAGTAGTAAAAACAGTAAAAATAGTAAAAGTAGCAGCAGTGGTAGTGTAGTAGTATGGACAGCAGTCGAA
Source organism: Eulimnadia texana (assembly GCA_002872375.1). Classification (NCBI taxonomy): domain Eukaryota; kingdom Metazoa; phylum Arthropoda; class Branchiopoda; order Diplostraca; family Limnadiidae; genus Eulimnadia; species Eulimnadia texana. The sequence continues at coordinate 20,165,951 of NKDA01000001.1, forward strand.
TCTCGAAACACTAATAGTAAGTAGTAATTGTTAGTAGTTAGTTTAGTTGCTATTGCGCTAATAGTACAGTAGTTAGCAGTTTGATAAGTAGTAAAGTAGCTAGAGTAGTAGTAGTAGTAGTAGCTGATAACACTTGATAACACTGATAACAAGTGAAGCTTGATAGCTTTTGCTGTTTCCAGTTGCGTTTGCTGGAATCCTTTGGAACAGTAGTAGCGCTAATTAATCAGACGATAATGCAACTACACAACAAAGGGAACGAACACAACAGCACTAACAACAAAAGTAGTTGTAGCTGTAGTAGTAGTAGGAGCAGCAGCAGCCAAAGTGCGCTCAAATGTAATCGCAAAATTGAATCCAAGACTTGTAATGAAACTGTTATCAACATGTTATCACGTGTTATCATGTGTTATCAGTTCTATTGGAGGGGGCAAATGGATGGCGGTTGTCCATTTGCCTTTGAAAAGACGGAATCTGGTCCAAATCGCCCGGTTTGGGAAATTGGACCTTTTTGTGTGTCCCCACATCGAAATTTCATTCAAACTTCTAGCCATTGACACTTTCGATCTACTAAAGTCAGTAATAATAATGGTAATAATAATAAAAGTAACAGTGGTAGTAGTAGTTGTAGCAGCAGTAGTAGTAGTGGTAGTATAAGTAGTAGTAGTAGTTGTTGTGTTGTTGTACTGGTAGTAGTAGCAGTAGCAGTAGTAGTAGTAGTAGGACTAGTGATGCTAGCAGTAGTAGTTGTTCTTGTTGTAGTACTGGTAGTAGTAGCAAGCAGTAGTAGTAATATTAGGACTAGTGATGCTAGCAGTAGTAGTTGTTCTTGTTGTAGTACTGGTAGTAGTAGCAAGCAGTAATAGTAATAGTAGGACTACTGATGCTAGCAGTAGTAGTAGTAGTAGTACTGTTAGTGGTAGCAGTAGCAGCAGCAGCAGTAGTAGTGGCAGTAATAGTAACAGTAGTAGTAGTAATAATAATAAATCGTAGTATAGCACTGGTAGTAGTAGTAGTAGTAGGATTAACAGCAGCAGCAGTAGTAGTAGTGGCAGTATAGTAGCAGTAGTAGTAGCAGTAATGTCACTACTACTACTAGTAATAATTATTAAAAAAATATTTTGCCAATCAGTGGTATAGGTGCTAATCACGTGACCTGCTAAACCAATTAGGGTGCTAGAAAAAGATCACGTGATACGTTTTAGCAAATCACGTAGTGGAAGGAGTGATCACGTGATATGTTTAGCCAATCAGAAGCTGGGGGGGGATATTTTATTGGGAAATTGAATGACGTTTCCGGTCAGTGATACATCGGAGAACTTCCGGCGGATTTTTGATTAATCAGCTGATTCTAGAATCTTGGATGGGATTCATATGTCAAGATTCAAGATCCTTATAAGACTATTATTATTATTATTATTATTATTATTATTGTTATTTTTGTTATTATTACTATTATTATTGTTATTTATTTATTTATTTCTTCTCGGCTTAGGCCGTAGGCCTATTGCCACATAAGATTTGCATATACTTCAAAGAAATTGTTCGATTATTATTATTATTATTATTATTATATTATATTATATTATTGTTATTATTATTATTATTTTTGTTATTATTATTATTATTATTGGTATTGTTATTATTGTTATAATTATAATGATAACTATTATTATTTTTACTATTACCATTACTGTTGCTATTACTTCAGCTATCACACTACTACTACTACTACTACTACTACTACTACTACTACTACTACCACCACCACCACTACTACTACCACTACCACTACTACTACTACTACTACTACCCACTACTACTACTACTACCACTACTCGTGCCACTACTGTTAAATTCATATTTCTATTATTCTTATTTATTCTTATTTTATTATTTTATTATTTTATTATGTTGATTAGGTTGCCCAAGAATGTTGGGATTCTTGAAGAAGGATTCTCGCAGAATCTTACTGGCAATTTTCGCTTATGGAATTATAATTGGATTATTTTCCAGATGCGCAAAAACGTCACGTGGCCATATCATCGTGCGAATTATGATGATTGTGATTCTTAGAGATAAGTTCAAGATTCTTGCAAGATTCTTGGAAAAGACTTGGACAAGATTCTTGATGAGACTCGTAAAAGATTCCAGGAATGATTCGTGAGGCGATTCCCTATAAGATTCTTGGAAGATTCTCACGAGATTCTTGAAAGATTCTTGAAAGATTCTTATAGGGCTCTTATGATCTTTTGCGATTGTAAGATTCTTTCAAGATTCTTTTAAGATTCTTGTTGAGATTTTTGTAAGATTCTTAAAAGATTCCTGGAATGATTCGTGAGGCGATTCCTATAAGATTCTTGGAAGATTCTCACGAGATTTTCGAAAGATTCTTGAGATGATTCCCACAAGATTCTTGGAAGTTTCTCACGAGATTCTTAAAAGATTCTTGCGATAATTCCCATTAGATTCTTAAAAGATTCTCACGAGATTCTTGAAAGATTCTTGAGATGATCCCCATAAGATTCTTGAAAGATTCTCACGAGATTCTTAAAAGATTCTTGGAAGTTTCTCACGAGATTCTTAAACGATTCTTGAGATGATTCCCACAAGATTCTCGAAAGATTCTTGAAAGATTCTCATGGGGCTCTTATGATCTATAGTGATTCTAAGATTCTCATCAAGATTCTTTTTAAGATTCTTGTTGAGAATCTTTTAAGATTCTCTCAAGATTCTCTTAAGATTCTTGATGAGAATCCTGGGGGTTGTTTGTCAGATCAGAAGGCGTTAATGGAGGAAACGCCTAAGTAATAAGTTAGGACCCAAGAAACAGCTGAGCTCATAAGCCAGTGACGTGATGAATGACCCCGGGTCAACTAAGAGACAAGGTCACCGGGTCAAGGTCATCACGAGGTCATCAAGAGGTCATTCAACCCCTTTAAGACACAATTTTTTTTTAAATAATATTTTTTGATAACAAGTTGATAACAGACGAAGCTCTGCAGCCGACCAATCATCACGCTCGAGTCGTTATCATCCAATAGAAAGCTTCCCGAAAATCCAATCAATCAGCCAATCAGTAGCGAAGGCTCGCTACAATATCCAACCAATGAAAAATAATAATAATAATAATAAAAATAAATGGATAAACCAATTGTTTCTTTTTAAACTGGGACAGGTACGATTACGAAGTTTTGCTGCAAAACTCCACTTTTTGCCTCGTCCCCCGCGGTCGACGTCTGGGATCCTTCCGATTCGTCGAAGTACTTCAGGTAAAAACATTGAAAAAAAAAATAATTTTATAATTAAAAATAAAATTATTATTTTGTGAATACGTAAAAATAATACATAAATTTAAATGAATGAATGAATGAATGAATGAATGAATGAAATTAGGAAAAAAAGTAGAAAATACGCAGTTAGTAAGTAACTATAGCAATGTGTGAATAAAAATGTATTAACTAGTATTATTATTATGATTTAATTATTAATTATTATTAATTGTTATCATGTTATTAGTAATTATGGAATTTGTTGATATTTTAGTAGTTATTTAAATAGTTGTTTTGTAATTTATTATTAATTTTATTATTTTATTATCAGAATTATTATAGATATTAATTTTCAGCATCATAATAATTATGAAATTTATTGTTATTCTAATTTAAGATTTATTTTCATTTACTATAATACAACTATTTTGTCGTTATTTATTATTATATGAATATGAATTATTATTATATAATATTATATATATTATATGAATTATTATTATATAACATTATATAATAATTATATTATTATTTATAATTATTATTTATTTATAATTATATAATAATTATATTATTATTAGAATTATATTATTATTATTCTATTATTATTAAAATTATTACAGATTTTTAAAATTATCATCAGGTTATCAAAATGATTATTTTTAGTATTGTATCGCTGTGAAAAGTATTTTCAGTTCAGTGTTTCCCCTTTTCAGTTTCCCCTTTTTCCCCTCTTCCTTTATTTTTCCCTTTTTCCCCGTCCGTGCCGTAATATGAGGCTGTATTTCTAGATTTCCCCTTTTCCCACCTTCTCTTATTGTTCTCATTTTAGACCCCGTTTTCCCCTTTTTCCAGGGAATTTTCCTCCAAAATGGAAACACCGTATTAGTGTTATTACTTATTTTTATATTATTATTACTATTATTATTATTATTCTTATTCTTATTATTCTTATTATTATTCTTATTATTATTATTATTATTATTATTATCATCTGATTTGGATAGGCTGGTTGTGTGCCCGTGCTGCTGTCCAATGGCTGGGTATTACCGTTTTCCGAGGTGATTGATTGGTCGTCGGCGGCCATTTTCGCCGACGAGCGGCTACTTCTCCAGGTATCGATACTTTAATAATCGATTTATATCGATTGATTCATTGAATCGATTCTCAAGCACATATCGCTTGATTTATTGATTGATTCGATGGATTATTATTTGATTTGAATTGGGACATTCATTCACGGTTCATTGATTGATTGGTCCAATTATTATCGATTAGAGCCCTTGCAATAAATTATCGATTAATTGACTAGGTTCCCGATATCGTGAGGTCTATCGATTCTGAACGGATCTTCGCCATGAGACAGCAAGCTCAACTCTTATGGCAGATGTACTTCTCTTCCATCGACCGCATCGTCTTCACCAGCCTCGAAGTAATTTCAATTTAATTATAATATTATATTGGAAACCCGTTGAATGATCGATTTAAGCTATTGATCGATTATGTTGGCTTAATAATCGATTAATTGATAGGCTCCGATAGATAATTGAATCGATTATTTGATCATTTTAATCGATTGGTAAATTGTATTGACTAAGATCGATGTATCGATTATGTTGACCTAATGATCGATTATTTGATAGACTATGAATCGATTGGTAAGTTGTATTGACTTGGCGATAGATCGATTATGTTGGCTTAAAGTTCGATCAGCTGATAGACTGTATTAACCAACTGTATCGTTTATTCATCAATTAATCGATTAATCGATTTTTATAGACTTAGCGATATATCGATTATGTTAACGTAACGATCGATTGATTGATAAACTGTGTAAACTAATTGAATCGATTATTAGATAATTTTAATCCATTTTTCTAGACTTGGATGTATATCGAGTGATTGTTTTACTCGTTAATCGACTGCTTCCACCTAATTAATCGATTAAAATGATCGATTACATTATTTAATCGATTTTTTTTAAATTTGTTTTTTGCTGCTTCGTTACCAGATAATCCGGGAGCGCGTGGAGCGTCACCTCTGGAGGGACCGGCGATCGTGGAACCGGTTCCCGGGCGGATTAGCCACGATCCCCTCGTTCGCTGACAGCCTGGAAGCCCTGCCCTTTAGTAGCAGCGCATCCAGGGACGTCGTTAGCAGCAGCAGTGCTAAGTTCACCGGGCTGGTCTACGTCCAGTCCAGCGGCTCGTCCTCGATGACCTTTGCCCCTTACTGCGACTGGTCCGCGCGCTAAGCCGCAGTCAATACGTTGACAGGGTAATTAGAATGCTAATAGGATTAGTCCATATCTTTGTGTACGCAAGTAGTACTAATTGGTTAGTAGTAGTTAGTAAGTAGTTACTAAGTGAAGTAATTTGTGGTAGTAGAACTTAACTTAAGCTAGTTAAGTAATAGGATTAGTCCTATCTTTGTGTACGCAAGTACTACTAATTGGTTAGTAGTAGTTAGTAGTAGTTAGTAGTAGTTAGTAAGTAGTTACTAAGTGAAGTAATTTGTGGTAGTAGAACTTAACTTAAGCTAGTTAAGTAATAGGATTAGTCCTATCTTTGTGTACGCAAGTACTACTAATTGGTTAGTAGTAGTTAGTAGTAGTTAGTAAGTAGTTACTAAGTGAAGTAATTTGTGGTAGTAGAACTTAACTTAAGCTAGTTAGTAATAGGATTAGTCCTATCCTTGTGTACGCAAGTAGTAGTAACTGGTTAGTAGTGGTTAGTTAGTAGTTCTAAGTGAAGTGATTTGTGCTAGTAGAACTAACTAAACCTAGTTAGTAGCAGTGCAAGTTAGTTAGTAGTATTTGTTAAACTAATACGTGCTAGCAGGTAGTATTGATAAAGTTAGTATAGCCAATGCTAACTTTTCTGCATCTCCAGTTAGCATGAACTTACTATTACTACTTCGAATGGACTTCCTATTCCTGCTACTTTTCTAACTTTACTATTACATTTTTTCACTACTACTGCTACTAGTTTTACTATTTTTACTAATTTCTGCTAGCAGGTAGTGTTGATAAATTTAGGATAGCCAATGCTAACTTTGCTACGTCTCACTAGCATAAACTACTACTGCTACTTCGAATTGGCTTAACTATTCCTGCTACTTTTCTAACTTAACTATTACTTTTTTTCACTACTACTACTTCTAGTTTTACTATTTTTACTAACTTTTTACAAAGTACTAACTGTTTAATCTTCTGGAATTTACAGATAGTACTACTATGGTCCAGCACGGGTGCCAAGCTGTCGGTATCGCGTCTGCTGAGCGTCTCGCAGGGCGTCCCGGTGCACGTCGTCGCGTCCACTCGAAAGGAGAGCATCAGTGAAAGATTCAAGTATTTCAAGAGGCTTCATCTTTCTTCTTCCCATCCCTCACCACCGTCAAGAACCACTTGAAAATCTCCATCTCTCTCTCTCTATCTCACACACGTCTCGAAAGATTTATTAACAATTTTAATTGATTTTTTCCCCTTTCTGTCTGTTCCAAAAGGCCGCTGGATTTGATTGAAACAGACGCGGTCTTTTCGTTGGACGAAGACGTCAGTCTGACCACGGACGAGATTGATTTCGCCTTCCGAGTGTGGAGTCATTTCCCCGAGCGAATCGTCGGCTTCCCGGCGCGTCTCCATTTCTGGGACGACACTAAGGTGATATTGTGTTTACCCAGCCATCTTGAGTCAATATTTAACTCCGCGCCAATCATTTTTTTTTTGTTGGATTTTTTTTTTTCATCCAATAGGGAGCTTGGGGCTACACTTCCAAATGGACTAACGAGTATTCAATGGTTCTAACCGGGGCTGCTGTTTACCACCGCTACTATCAGTCGCTCTACGCTGATTGGCTTAGCCCCCTGCTGCACAAGACCGTCGACCAATTGCAGAACTGCGAGGACATTTTGATGAATTTTCTCGTGAGTCACGTGACCCGGCAGCCGCCAATCAAAGTGTCCCAGAGGAAGCAGTACAAGGATCTTAACGCATCACTAACAACAAAGTCCGAATTTTAAATATTGTAATAATAATATATTTTATTTACATATCAATTTATGTTTATAGATCACCTTGGAGCGATCCTGACCACTTCGTTCAGCGGCAGACTTGCCTCAACACTTTTTCCGCCATGTTTGGTTACATGCCGCTACTCCGTTCCTCTCTGCGTTTCGACCCAGTCCTATACAAAGATCCTGTGTCGAACCTCCGCAAGAAGTACCGGCAAATGGAACTTACGGGCAGCTAATTTGCAACAGAAAAGACCAGTTTAACGCACTGAAAAAGAAGTCTTCGACCGTGCCATGTTTTTTAGTACCGTAACATTTATACCAAAATTCTGTTTTTTTTTCTATTTTCTAATGAGCTTAGTGCAAAGAGATTTCTCCACAATGGAGGGTCATGCTGTGATGAAACTAACCATTTAAGCAATTTTTTTTTCTGTTGTTCTATTTTATTAATAATGTTAAAAAAAAAAGCAATGCCATATCAAGCTGATTTTCTCGTGTTTTCGCAAAAATGTCTTCTTTCTTCTTCACGGGCGGAATTCGATTCCCAGGGTTTGCACTAAGAAACTGTATATATCCGTATGCTCATCAATCTGTTAGTGAAAAAAGAGAAAAATAATAATTCAACCCAAAATTTTTAAATTACAAGAAAAATTTAATTACAATCTTGGATGTCGGTTTATTTCCTCCGTGACCCGCTTTCGTCTCGACACGAATCAGCAGCGGATTTTTCTGTAAAGGAAAATTCATTAAATTTAAAACAAAATAAGCTGGTTAAAATTCAAACCTGTTTCGGGCATTTGCCGAGCCGGTACTGCAGTTCGGCGATAAATTTCAACGAGTGAAGAGGAACGACACGGTCATCGTGGTCAGCGGTCAGCAGAAGAGTCGAAGGGTACTGAACGTCGGATTCCGAGGGAACCTTAACGTTGTGCAGTGGGGAGAACTTTGACAAATTCTCGAAGTGCTCCTTATCCTCGGGATTGCCGTAATCCGAACACCAGGCGTAACCAATGGTAAATTTATTAAACCGCAGCATGTCCATTACCCTTTTATAATATACAAATTGTCATCCACTAATTATTTTAATTAATATTACTCTAGTTACCCGACTTGGGCGATAGCTGCACCATAGAGTTCGGGCCGTTGATTAATACAGGCTCCAACTAATAATCCTCCGTTGGATCCTCCCTGAATAGCCAACAGCGAAGAGCTGGTCCATTTGTTTTGGATCAAATGCTCAGCCGCAGCGTGAAAATCATCAAAGCAATTCTGTTTGTTGAGCAAACGCCCTCCGTTATGCCACGACTCTCCATATTCCCTTTGTGACAAAATTTTAATAATAAGATTTTAAGTTAAACGCGAATAAAATGTTGGAAGTTACCCTCCACCGCGGATATTCGCCACAGCCAAGACTCCGTTCAAATGCTGCACAAAAACAGTTCGCGATACGCTGAACGACGGCTGAAGACTGATGTTGAATCCTCCGTATCCGTAAAGCAAGCACGGATTCTTCCCGTTTCTCTCCAGTCCCTATTGGTTTAAAAATTAACTATTTTATCCAATCAGTTTCGTTTACTCTTTTACCTTTTTGTAGTACAGAAACATAGGGATGCAAGTGCCATCCTTGCTCGAGTAGAAGACCTGCTCCACCTCGAACAGGCTTGAGTCAAATCCATCGAGCTTGATCTCGCGGAAAAGACGAGGCTCTGACTCGGGCCACTGACTCAGGTCGCAGTGGTAGATCACACCTGGCGTGATGAACGAAGCGAACTGGTAAAAGATCTCCGTTTCCTTTCGCTTGCCCGAAAAGCCAGTTATCGTCCCCACGGGCAGTGGAAAAGTCTTGAGCAGTTCCGCAGTCGCCAGATCCCTCAGTTGGAGTACAGCCTTTCAAAAGTATAGAAATTGTTTAATAATAATGAAATTTAAAAGTATGAGCATGAAATATACCTTAACGTCGTGGATGTAGCAAACGGCCAGCTTGTTTCCCGCAACACAGACGGCCCAGTCGAGCACGTCTTTCTCGTGTTGCTCGAGAAGAGTACGCCAGTTTTCAGGAGCAGGGTTTTCTAGATCGATTTGAATCAGGCGGTAGTTGGGAGCGTTCTTATTGGTCCGGAAAACGCAAATCGGTCCGTCATTGGTTATGTACTGAAACACAAACATCCAATGAAAATAATTTGAAAACGATGAAAATTTAACGGGTAGAGATGCCAGCAGTTTCTCGAGTCCATACCTCGTAATCTGCTTCAAACTTTTCTACAATAGTCGTCAAAGGCAAGAGGCCCGTAATTTTGTAGTCATTGGCAGAAAGGTCGGCAAAATACAACAAATTGTCTCGACAATCTTGCTGCGCAGTAACCAGCAGGTAACGTCCGCACTGCGTTACTTCGCCTCCTCTATAATAATTTCAGTTAACGACAACTTAACGAGAGTACTACAAGAAACTGCTGACATCAGATTCCCACTAATCAACGTACACTATACTGAGCCTCGAACTTATCGACAACAGGTTTAATGGTCAGAGGCCCTTGGATATTTCCGCAGTACTGCGAAAGGTCGGCAAAGTAGACCTGGTTGTCTTGGCATCCTTCCCGCGGGTAAACGAATAAATAGTTCCCGCAGTCGCTGACTTTTGCCGACCTGCAATTGCGATACCAAGTTAAGTCAACTAAGTAATGGTACAGACCAATGTCAGCAGTTTCTTGAGTTAGTATTAATTTTTTCTTACATCCTCCATTTGGGATGTTCAGGAAACTCCACCACTAGAACATCCTCGCTCTGCGGAGTTCCAACGCGATGATAGTACAGTTTCTGGTTCTCGTTGGAAGTCGTCTCTGAACCGTCAGTTTTCCCTGCTGATCGGGATAACACTAAAAGAAAAACGCTAATCAATAAAACAAATCTGAAATTACAATAAACAAAGTAAAACTTACACCATAGAAGATGCCCTTGTGGTCGTGAGTCCAAGCAAAAGACGAAAACTTGACTTTCTCCAGAATTTCCGGAAAATCCTCGCCTGAAAAACGTTAACAAAAAATTACAATTTTCTTAACCATAACGCATTGTACAACTTTTACATACCAGTAGCGACTTGTCGGAAATGTACAGTATTCCAGTCAGATCCACTTTTGCTCAAAGCATAAGCAAAAAGTTCTCCGTCTTCGGAATAGGCAGTTCCAGCTAGGGCCACAGTCCCGTCTTCGGAAAGTCTGTTGGGATCGAGAAAGACTCTCGGTTCGGATTCGAGAGAATCTTGCACGTAGAGAACACTGAAAACAAGAAAATAAATCATGAAAATGGTTTTTTAAACAAAAATGTATTATACCTATGGTTCTGCAGGCCACTGTTCATGTAGAAAAAGTAGCGATTTCCACGCTTGAAGGGGCACGAGTACTTCGGAAAGTCCCACAAGTCTGTCAAGCGTTTCTTGATTTCGTCACGAACTTTGCACTGCTGTAGAAACGGGATGGTGACACTGTTCTGCTGCTCGACAAACTGCTGCGTGTCGGCAGAATCGGGATCCTCCAGCCAGCGGTAAGGGTCCGGTACCTTTAAAATAATTATTCAATTATCAAATGCTACGTTTGCTGGTTTCTTGTGTTTACCTTTTTGCCATGGAATTCTTCCTGGACACTCTCGTCCCGACGGATTTCTGGGTACTCGAAGGCCATCTTGGAGTAAGACGTCACGCGTATCTTGAAACCTGAATGACTTGTGATATTTTTGGAGAGGGAAGAAAGTGTTGTAACTCGTTTAATTGATGAGGTAGTAAGTGAAAGTAAGCAGCGGCCTGCGGTTACTGCTGCACTTGACAGTAGCATAGCAACCGACCAGCCAGTGTTTCCACTTCAGTTCTTCTACTTTCCGCCAGGGGACACCAAGTTTCCCCCATTTTCCCCATCAAACTTTCTCCTTAGTTTTCCCTCATTTTGACATTCTGTTATGTGGCTTTTACCCCATTTTCCCCCAAAATGAAACTTGAGTTTCATGCATTTCCCCGCTGTGTCACTCTTAGAAAACAAACCGTGTAAGGGTAACTATTTGCAAGTATCTCAACGTGAACTTACTGGCAAGGTTCCAATCAGTGCTTCCCCTTTGCAGGGAAATTCCCTCAAATAGGGAAAATGGGGAAGAGAGAAAGGGGAAAATGGAGGGAAAAGTGAATTTACAAATGTAGCTTTACTCAGTATCACGGAGGGGGAAAAAGGGAAACTGATATTTTCAAGCGGCGGGGGAAAAAAGGGGAAAAAACTGGAAGCACTGGTTCCAATACACCACTAAAAATAAAAATTAAATAATGTGATCAGTACACAGTACTTACACTATCTTAAAATTGACAGAAAAAAAATCTTGTTTTATGTAACATTTCACAATAATTTAATATTTTCACCAATGGATAATTCGTAAACAACGAAAAATAAAATTCGTATTGGATGTGTTCAAATTGTGAAAAAATATAATACGCCAAAAAGTCAATTAATATTTTTTTTCGAGAATTAATTATCAACTATTATCGATTGTTAGTTTCTCGATCACCGCCAGGTGGCATTGCTAAGCAACAATAACATGGTGGACCGGATAATTTTCAGGGGGTTGTTAAGCATTTTTCTCCGTAAGTTTCCATAGTTTTATTATATTTTTTTGGGTACTTTTAACTAACTGCGTGTTGCAAAAATAGAATAGTTCCAGAATATCGCTTCGTATGTAGGAAAAATAGGGGACCACCCAGCACCAGAAACAAGGTCGTCCCTTATTTCCAGGACCCTGAAAAGCTGAACTTTGACATCGTCTTCAGTACTCGCCATATCACTTGGGTAACTGCAGTGCCGTAACGAGAGGGTTGGTCAGGGGTAGCGTGTCCCCGGGCGCCGGATCCAAGGGGAGGTGGGCGCTAAGATGGTCAGACGAAGGGAGGATTTTTGTAGCAAAAGGAACGAAAATTCCAGATTGTTTGGGCAGAAATAAGAAAACACAAAAATTCGAAACTGTGACTATCTAGGAAACTACGGGCGGACCCTGGAGGTCATCTTCCGCTCGGCGGAGGATCTAACATTTTCCAAGCGAGAAGAATCGAAGTCAAAGTCAAACTTTAAAGTTACTAGGCGGGGCGTCAGCGCTTCAGACCTACGGCTACTTTTGTAGTATTTCTGAGATTTTTTGGGTCTATATTCGAACCCATCGGAACACTAAGTGATACTGATACGGTCTTAAAGAAGCGCACGGTGAACTACCCGAGTAAAAATTTACTATAGTGCACTATAGTAAAACCAGGGGCGGATCTGAGCCTTTCTGGGCCTATGGCTTAAAGCTGAAGTGGGTCTACCAGATACTTTAAAAAATTCATCAACATGTTAAGTCTAGCAGTTTAGCGGGCCTATTCCATGTCCAGGCCTGTGGCTCGTCGCCATACTGGCCCATAGGGAAGTCCGGCACTGAGTAAAACTATGTAATGTGTTGCAAAATACTAGAGTATCACACTGTAGTACCACACTATAGTTGAAAACTACAGTATCGCACTAGAGTAAAACTATAGTTTAACTAAAGTGCCGTATGGTAAAACTATAGTGTCCTATAGTTAAACTATAGTAAAACTACAGTGCACTATGTTGCAAAATACTAGAGTGCCACACTATAGTTTACAGCTATAGTAAATTTTTACGTGGCTAGTCTTTCTTGATTTGAACTGTCCATGCAGTTTGATCGTCTAATGCGATTTTACCCCATAGCCCTTAATGCAGTGTGAACCATTGACAATGTAAGAGGAAATTATGGGGCAAATGTGGGACATAATTCAGAAACAAAATTACCTCTGAAGCTAACCAGTGTGAGCATATATAAAAAAAAAATTCGATTTCCTCCCACTAGGTGCACATACCTTGGTATTTAGAAAACAAAATTTATATAACGAATGTCTTCCACTCTCAACAGTCTTGTGTCCTAGGACCTGTAAAGCTGACGACCAACGCTCAGCTGCTACCAAATTTAGCTTAGAAATACTAAAGATAAATGCTACTTTTGAAAGTAGAACAGCCATATAATATATCAAGGTTCAACTGTGCACAACTAGGGGGTAAAGTGTGGCGCTATTCCATAGAACTGCTCTGATCTTGGAACTAGGTATGTGAAATGTGAACAAAATTGTGAAATTGTCGGCGTACCGACAAGGCTTCGTTTTTCATTACCCATGTCTTCTGCATCGAGCAGACATCATTGAGAAAATACAGTTAATTAAACACAACCTAGAACGGCTTGTGTTGTCCTAAACCCATTAGAAGGAAATTACCACCTTTTCAACTGATTACGATTTAACCCAGCCTTTGAATTGTTGCAAATCTTTTCGAGGATGTAGTAATGTTTCTACCTCACGTAAATGTGTTCCATAAAAGAAACTCGTAAGCTGATTAAGTTCTGAGTGCAAATTTTGTCTTGAATTAAAGTGCAGTTCTCGCCTCTTCATGAATGCGAAAGTACAAAAAAATGAATTTACTTTGATGCGTGGATTAATTTTCTAACACTCCATTATTTCGAATACGTTAATGAATTGTGTAAGAAATCTGGAATTACTAATATGTTGTTCCTGCAAGTTTTTTACCATTACTGTTACACGATGTTCACACTGCACGACTCATTACAGTATTAATTGCGAATCGGGAATATGTCACATAGCGATGAGATAGCTATTCCTAAAATTATACCAGTATGACATGCAGTGTGAAGATAGTATTAAACTAGACTACAAAGAATTCTTTTTAGCAGGGGGAGGGCCGCTGGTCGGTGTCCTCCACCTGGGCGTCGCGTTCACTCGTTACGGCACTGGGTAACTGTACGTAACCGGCCGTAAGTTTTCTTAATTTTACTGTAAGTTTGCGTAAGCTGCTAAACTAGCACCTACTTATTATACGTTACATTATGTGTTTGGCGAGAAACACGACTCAACCTAGCATGTAACACTATTTAGCCAGAAACTCTGTATTCCCTGAATGGGAGATGTGGCTTTTGAGATTTTTCATCATGTCATGGGAAATATTTTGTGGCAGTTGTTTAAACTCATCTTTAGTGTTGTGCGTGTATTTTCCAAGAAGCTGGTCACTACAAATTCTACTGTAAAAGCTCTTACTAGTAAGCGGGTCCATCGCTAGAGAACAGATGCAACAACTTGCCTTTTCAGTGACAGAGCGACATCCTTAGGTGTTTCGCCCTTGTTATTGCGAACATCCTTCCTAGCTCCTGCAGCAATCAGCAGTTCAGCAATTGTTTTGCTCCCACTCGAGGCTGCATGATGCAAAGCAGTCGAACCGGCGCTGTCTTTTGCTTCGACGCTCGCTTTAGCCTGGAGTAACAACTTAAGTGTTTCTCTGCTGTTGCGGGACACGGCTTCATGTAGCGGGGTTCTCTGAAGGTTGTCACGAGAGTCTACGACTGCGCCAGCCTGGATTAGCAATTGGGCTAAATTTTTTCTATTCTCACTCGCAGCGAAATGTAACGGGGTGCTCCCCTGGAGGGTTCGAGCCTCAAGATCGGCCTTCGCTGCGATCAAAAATGCGGCCACTTCGGGGCAGTTATGAAAAGCAGCTCGGTGTAGTGGTGTAGCGCCTTTGTCGTCCTGCGCTTCAAGACTTGCATTGTGACGTATTAAAGCTTGAGCCGAATTGGGACTGTTAACCATGGCTGCCAAATGCAGCGGGGTTTGTTGCTGGTCGTTTCTGGCTTCGATGTCTGCATTGGCACCAATGAGGACATCAACGATTTCTTGTTTGTTACTGTCTACTGCCCAGTGGAGAGGTGTACTAAGAGTTGTCGACCTCGCGTGGACATCTGCATTCGCTGCTATCAAGAGTTTAACCATGTCCGTGTGACCCTTATGTGCAGCATAGATCAAGGGAGTCATCTGGTCTCAGTTAACTAAATTAACAGAAGCATTTGCACTGATCAGAATTTTAGCCATCTCAACATCTCCATTGAGAGCTGCCCATGTTAGTGGAGATGAACGTTTTCTGCCTGTACTATGGATATTTGCTTTTGCGGCCACAAGAACCTTGAATGCTTCTAGTTTCTTCTCTCTTGACGCCAAAATTAGTGGTCTCTCGTAGTTCATATCTTCCGCTTCTACGTCTGCGTTTGCATGGACCAAGAGTTCTACGAAGTCTGCGCGGCCCTTCTCTGCTGCCCAGTGAAGTGGAGTTTTGCCAGTTTCGTCCTTCTGGTTTACATTCGTCTTTTTCTCGATCAAGAACTCGGCTATTTTAATGTGGCCCTTCTTGGTGGCTTCAAATAAACCAGAGCTTTTCAGTGCTTCGACGTCTTGGCACGATTTTGACACTTCGTTTATCATGGCGCGAACAATGGGAAGGCATTGTTCCATTTGAAACACTGTCCAGAAAGAACTGGCGTTTTACTTTTTCTGAACTGAACTTGGGAAGAACCACTGCAGAAAATAAACATTTCTCAATTAAGGATAGCAACGATTCCAAAGACACTGAAAAGCCAAAAAACTTTACCGGGTTCAGGGGTTTCATATGGGACCTCTAAGCTTGCGGAATCAGTTGCATTGACGCTGGAACTGAGAGGTTTGACATCTTGGGTCGTGCTTGCTTCACACTGATCATACCACTGACCCTGGAAGAAATCAAGTCATCAACTTCAAGGATTTTTATTAGATATATAGGCTTTTACGGTTTCGAGTTTGCTCTTGATTGTTTCCAGAAGAAATTCTACTTGTAGCGGGTTTTCTGTCAGCCGTAATAGTTTCTGTTCGGGTCCAAAGTCAAATCAAGTTATTCGATTTAAGTGTAGCTTAGTGATGATGATGTAGCTCCTTTCAAGTTAGAATGGTAGCGTCCATTACAATGAATCTGAAGCCAAGCATTTCGAGTTCTTCTACTCTTCGTGAAAGCTCGTCTATAACGTCTGATTGAGCTGGGTTGCTAAGGCATATCTGCGAGCAAGCACTTAAAACCAGCAACAAACTTAGCTTGGTTACCATGTTTCGTTATGGAAGTTCGCAATATCGAACTATTCTGGCACGAAAATGGCTCAGTATCAAGACAACTTACCAAGTCAGCTGAACTCAGCTAACTGCTATGAAGTAAAAATTCCGTCTGTAGTGATATAAGAAAGCTTGCCTAGTAACAGAGCAGTTTCCATGTAATAGGTCAAGTTGTTCCCCGACTGTTTGTGTTGTTTCACAAACAAACTATACATTTAACTCATGTCATAAACAAACACTGTAATATAAAAAAGACGACAGCAATAATAGTAAGAATAGTATAATGTTATGAAACAAGAAATAAAATCATCTTTTATAAACACTATATGAATTAACAGGACACGCGTGTTATGGATCACATATGCTGTATGTCTTTTTAATTTCTCTCGGTCTCATCTTTCTCTAATTTTTTAAATGGACTTCCCTGCAGAGTGGAAGTACCGGTAAAACTAATATTGATAATCAAAACTCGAAGAGAACCTCCCAATCGGTACCGTAACAATTGAAACCACCGCCCAAGAGAGAAACAGTGGCCAGCTCCCTTACCCCCGCCTCTCTCATCCGTATTCCCCGTGAAAATGTATCCGTTTATTTTGGTTGAAGAATGAAAACGCGAACTGATGGGCACAAAGTTAATAATCCTAGTTTTTAAAAATATTTATTGGAGTATTCCAAAAGAATTATACGTTGGCGAGTAACTCGCACATTAAACTTCATTTTTGTAAAATTGACATTTAAAAAACGCTAAAACTATTCGTCTAATTTAGGGGCGATGATTGACTACAAGACTTATGGAACACACTCACGTGAGACAGAATCATCACCACATGCTCAAAAGATTTACAATCGTTCAGAATCTAGGTCATACCATCCAGTGGTTGAAAAGATGACAAGAATCTTTAAACGGATTCGGATTACCCTACAATATAGATTGTTTTCCGTTCACTTCATTTTTTGATGAATGGTTAACTCGACACACAGACATCGGTAAAGTAAGAACGAAGCATTCTCTAGTGTATCAAAATTTCACAGTCCCGTTCTCATTTCACATTAATAATTCCAAAGATCAGAGCAAGCTCCATAATGTGGTCGTTTGCTGCGCACAGTTAAACCTGGAGTATGTGAAGTTGGAAGAGCAACTTCTGTCGTGTGTACCATTCAGCTAACTTGGTAACAGCTGGTCATCGGATTTGCGGGACGTAGGAACGAACCTATTGCGTAGTCGTGATGCTGTTTTTTCCTAGAGTAACCGCTGTAACACCTCGCCTCCTGAGTGCTATTATCCTTTCGTGAACGGAAAAGAGGGCAATCCAGCCGAACCGTGCCGATACATGATGGTACGGTACGCGAAAACATGGATCATAGATGGAACGTTGTGATGGCCGCCATCTTGAGACCATGACAGAGAATCACGCCTCGAATGTATCAGGGCAGTTTTACAAATTGAGAATCGGTCATTGCCTCAACTATCGTTTCATGATGGTGCTAACTACATTGTCTTACTAACTACCCTTTTTCCATGCTTCGTTCTAGTTCTTTCACTTCATTGTTTTGAATCCTTATATCATCATATTTTGCCCCTAATACACATTAGGGTGTGTATTAGGGGCGTTTCGAGTATGAGGGAACGGTCGGGGATTAAAGGGTTAGGGATGTTACGATTTACATTGACATGGTGAGTGGCCGACTGTTCAGCAACTAGTCCACTTCACACATAGCTGTTGATAACGTTTGGCCTTAAATACTCTTGTGTTTAGGACAGTCTCAAGGCTGCCTTTGCCGAGCTTATCAGACTTTACCGAGCCACTCCGAAATGAGGCGGTCTTAGTGTGTTTGTTTGGGGGGGGGGGGAGGGGGAGGGATGCCAAGCAATGTTACTTCGTGTTCATAGCACCGGCCATCTTCGCATTTTTCCAGCAATGCAGCGACTCCGTAACTCCTTCTCTCTCCAATCAACTTGGTCCCATTGCTACTGAAGAAAACTTTCGGTCGACCTTCCCACCGACGAGTCTGCGAAAGCCTTCAAGGAACAAATCTGCTTGGAACGAAAAGGTTACTTCGATGTGCACTGCCCACGTACTATAATACACGAAAAGGTAACCGTACCTCTTTTCTTTCTTTCTATATAGAGCGCTGTTAAAAAAGTCCTAAAGCCCTAAAAAAGCCCTAAAGGAATTTTTGCACTGAAAGTGGGGTACTTTTTTTGATCAGCGCTGTACGTCAACCAAGTATATCGGTCGGAGAAATCTATCACTCAGGTAATAAGGGGGCCGCGCATAGCGTCTGAATGTTGTTGTAGCCTTTTTTTTGTGTCGCCGTCAGAGGTTCGACGGGCTGATACGTTCTGTCCCTTACAGACAAAACATGACTCCAGTACCCGCTTCACTGCATTCCGACCTCGAGGAATCTGGATAGTGACTCACAGCTCACTTAACATCCTTTCTACGGCTCTTCGTGTTAGGCTAGCAGTGATGGGCAAATCAACGCAAAAATTGATTTAAATCAAATCAAATCTTCTTTGTATTTCTAGCGGTTCAAGTCAAATCAAATCGAACCATTTTAAAAATTGATTTCAATCAAATCAAATCTTCTTTGAATTTCTAGCGGTTCAAATCAAATCAAATCAAATCGTTTTAAAAATTGTTCTCAATCAAATCAAATCAATTTCAAATCGAATTAGCGAGATAATTTTCTTGAGATAACTAATCGTTTTTCTGCATCTTTGATGAATCTTGTGGGTGTCGTGCATTGACGCACTTGGGACTGCTTGAATACAGGCCCCTTAAATTTAAAATCTAACCCCGAAACCATGTGTAGCGAGGTACAGTGATTTTTTCCCAAAGAGTATACACCTTCTATACGGCTAATTACCAGTAAAATCAACATCCTGACTACATTTTCCACAGGAAAAATTGAATTCAAGATAGCTTTCTTTTCTCTTTTTCTTGTGTCCTTGCAACGAAACGTAGCGCTTTCCGCGTGACGTAAATTTCAGTGCAAAATAATAGATGATAAAAACTGTCGAGTATTACGCGAAATATTCAAGAATAGGCTCTACTGGGATCTTGGGATCTTGCTTTGCGTTTTCAACCATCCCGTTAATTGCGTTATTTATAACAATGGAAAAGTCATACCAATTACCATACCTATATGCTGATTATCAACAAGTCATGTTCGGATGTATTGAAAATTACTGGGAAAGTTAGCTAAATATACTTGTCGAAACCAAGTCAAGACTGGTGTGGATAGGGATAGGGATAAAATGCAGTCAAAACTATTCCCTCTTACGTGTACGACTTCACAAACGCATGGCTCTTTTTCCACACATCAAGTCTGTTAAATCATACCATCGTAACCTACGATTGAGACTCGTGGATGGCTACTACATTGTTATCTAAAATCTTTATATGAATATTTTCAAATTCAGTTAAGGCACACAGGCCACAGCAAACGGAAGATGTGAAGCGCGACAGGATCTAAATGTTTAGATGCCTGGGTACGGACTAAGATCCAGAAGACACTATTTTTGCAGAAAACTCTTTTTAAAATTTTGGTTTCAGCTGACAGGAAGGAAAAATAAGAAAATGATTTGAACTGTCAAATCAAATCATGAAACTTCCAAATCAAATCACGGGTTTGATTTAAACCAAACTGTAATGATTTGAATCATGATTTGACTTGATTTGAAATTGATTCAAATCAAAATTGATTTGGATTTGCCCATCACTGTAGGCTAGTAAAGAATTCGTGATTCGAGAGCATAATGCCAATTGATCCGGCTTTGTGTATTCTAGGACTTCTCCTACACGGTCAGCCACAAACGGGTGAAAGCGGAGAGTCTCCGAATTTATGAACACCGTTTGGGAGTCGGTCCTAAACATAATTGAACCAATCGAATGTAGCATATTACCACAAATCAGGTTGGTGACACGAACGGTGATAAGTGCTTCTTGCAGTTCGATGCGAGATATAATCAAGTGCTTCAAGAGTGTTACGCGAAATTAGCTCATGAGGAATGTAAAGGACGTTCTACTATCCACGTAAGTTACGCGGAAGTATGTACTGCAGCCCTCCATTCAAACCTCGTTCTGAAGCGTTACAGAACTTGTGAAGCTGGAAACGTTATTGAGATATTGCTCCGAGTAGACAAAGAGCAACCACAAACTTCTGGCACTGATACATCTACTCCCCTAAATCCCAAACTTATGAGCAGATTGGATCGTTACTCTCTGTCCCAGTCGAGTATCAATTGCTAATATCTTGACGATGATATTTCGCTTACAGAAAACAAGAGTGATGAAACCGAGCGGACCGTAGATGCGAGAAACGTTATGAAGAATGTAGCTGACGAGTGCGAGATGTCTACTACATAAGAGAACGAAATAAATTACATAAATCGGACCCAATAACTATGGGTATATTTAATTTGAGCCAAACTGCCACAGAAAGTATATGAAGAACAAGCAAGGTTGAAGAACAACGTAACAACGTGCTGCATGCATGACACTGCATGCGAGAATTTCACGTTTCTTCGTGGCAGAATGAATGAATCAAACTCTGATCTGAACAGATCGTTGCCCCAGTCCCAGAATAGGCCGAGGATTCTTTTGAGCATCTACTTTGCTCTATGCCCCTCTTTCCCAAGGGGAGTTTAAACGTCCAGCTCGATCCCCATCGAATCCGTTTCCTAAACTTTGGATACAAGGCCCGAAAGACTCAGTTCGTAGGCGTGCAGCGTGAATTATTGAGACGAAATCAGCTTGGCTACTTGAAAATTTGCTGACCAGTAATCCACTTCATGGTGTCGTAGTACAGCTACGAGTCCTTTGCATTAAGGGTGTCTCTTGGACAAGCACTTAATGTGCTTTAGGAACGTCGATGGCATCAAGAAACTTCACTGATGACTCGACAAACTAGAAAAGTATAATATCAGTCAAGTGTTTCCGTTCCTTTCGCGCAGCAGACCAGTTTACTTTCGGTTTTCTGATGCGTAGCTTGCGTATTAGAAGAGCGCCGATGTTTAGAATTAGGTTTCAGCTAGATCTGAAAACCAATGGTACAGCGTTTGGTGGGACACATAGTTTTGGATCTTCGTCATGAAAGGTACATATGCACTTGAGGTGTTCCCCTCAATCCAAGTGATTCAGAAAGATCGTCTTGGGTTACCGAATGACACCTGGATCTCATGTCGAACAGGAAAGATGCGTGGACGGTTTAACTTTGGTATCGCAACACGACTAGAACTACGGGAAATAGAGCAACTAGCGATTGACCCCCTTACCTACGGCTCGAATAATTCCATCAGGATGGTTAACCGGTGTTCGATGGACTGAAGAACGCCATGGACATTCGGAAGAAATTATGAAAATGAGGTCATCAATAGGTCTCCCCACCGAAGAATTTAATTTGTCTTTGAAGCTGAGTAACGACGGAAGAAGATACAGGAAACGCATTCTAGCTTACAACCCAATACAAGAATTACAATTATATTTGTATTGGTTATACAGTATTACAAAATTATACAATTATATACAATTATTAATAGTAAACCAAAAAGTAATTTGTTACCCCTGAAAAAATCTCTGCTTGTTTATATTTGACTGCGAGCCCTACCTGGACAAGGGCCGATGCTTTCATGTCCTCACTATGGGTGTGTGCCCCTGCATCAACACGTAATGCAGTAAAAAAACTGACTGCTTTGATTATAGAGTATTTCTAATGAAGCTGATAAACTACAGGTATTTGAATTTTACTCAAAGCGCGTTTCAGTGAGAGTACATCAATGTATATAGAGAATAGATGCAAGAATTTGGTTTCCCTAGAAAGAGAGACATCCTTAGGTGTCTCGTTGTTGTTGTCGAGAACATCTTTCCTGGCTCCAGCAGCAAGTAGCAGTTTAGCAATGCTTTCGGTCCCGTTAGAAGCCGCGCGATGCTGGGCAGTCGAGCCTGTGTCGTCTTTAGCTTCAACATTCGCTTTAGCCTCGAGTAGAATCCGAACCATTTCTTCGTTATCGTTGGACACGGCTCGGTGAAGTGGCGTTCGCTGGATGTTGTCTCGGGAATCTTTCATTGCTCCAGTCTGGATTAATAATGGGACTACGTTTGGTTTGTTGTAAGCGGCCGCCAGGTGCAACGGAGTGCTCAACTCAAAGTCTCGAGCCTCAATATCGGTCTTCGCTGCGATCAAGAGTTCGGGTACTTCGCGGCTACCGCCGAATACAGCTCGGTGTAGCGGTGTGTTGCCACTTACGTCTTGCGCTTTAAGACTTGCATTGTGAGCTAGCAGAGTTTGAGCCGCGTACAAACTGTTACTAAGGGCGGCGATGTGCAGTGGAGTGTTTTGCATATCGTCTCTGGTTTCGATGTCTGCGTCGGCAGCAATGAGGACCTCAACGATTTCTTTTCGGTTACCTTCTGCTGCCCAGTGTTGAGGTGTACCAGATTTTGCCGTAGCGTGGACATCTGCACTTGCTGCTAGTAAAAGTTTGACAATATCCAGTTGACCTCTGTCTGCTTGCCCAGTGCAATAGGGTCAACTGATTCTCGTCTCTTGGAATAACGGAAGCATTGAACTTGATCAGAATTTCAGCCAACTCAGGGTTTCCTTTGAAAGCTGCCCACATTAGTGGAGACGATGCTTTCCGTCCATAGCATTGACGTCTGCTTTTGCGGCTACGAGAACCTTGACTGCTTCTAGCTTCAACCCTCGTGAAGCCAAGGTTAGTGCAGTGTCGTTTGATGAATCTCTCGCTTCTAAATCGGCATTTTCTCTGACCAAGAGGTCCACCAAGTCTGTGCGGCCCATTTCTGCTGCCCAGTGAAGCGGAGTTTTGCCAGTTCTGTCCCTGTTATTCACGTTTACCTTTTCTCCGATCACGAATTTGACTATTTCGATGTAACCCCTCTTGACGGCTTCGAACAGCGTAGATCTTTTCATTACTTTGAGGTTGTCTTCATGATATTCGGGGAATTTGTTTATCATAGCACGAACAATGGAAAAGTTTCCGTTTTTAACGCTCTCCCGATAGAAGTGGCGTTTTTCCTCTGCAGAACTGAACTCGGGAAGAATTACTGGAGAATACAAAAATTTTTCAAGAGAAAGCAATCAATTCTAAGGACCTTAAGAGGCAAAACACTTACTGGGATCAGGAATTTCATGGGGGGCCTCCAAGTTTGTGGAGCCAGTTGCACTGACGTTGGGATCAAAAGGTTTAACATCTTGACTCGTGCTTGGTTCACACTGAACATCCCATTGACCCTGGTAAAAATCAATTCATCAACTTCAAAGCTATTCTACAAGAAACAGAGGCTTTTACGGTTTCGATAAGGTTCTTGATCGTTTGTAAGAGAACTTCTACTTGCAACGGGTTGTCTGTCAGCTGTGAGAGTTTCTGTTGGGATCCCAAGTAGACTGATCTTATTGTAGTATAGCTTAGTGATGGTGTTACCTCTTGTAAACTTCGGATTGTACCTTCAATTACAGTGAATCTGTTGCTAAGCTTTTCGAGCTCTTCCACTCTTTGTGAAAGCTTGTCTAAAGCATCAAATCGAGCTGGGCCATTAACGCATATTTGCAAGAAAGCAGTGAAAACCAGGAACAAGTTAAACTTGGTGGCCATGTTTCCTAATAGAAAAATAATTTTATTTCATTACAATCTGGTACAAAATGAACTCAAATAACAAGGACAAGTTACCTCTTTACTCGATCACTGGTAACTGCAGAATTATAAGTATTCTTTCTGCGTTAATACGCAGAAGCTTGGCTAGTAACAGATCTGTTTGTTTATAAGTTCGGTAAGTCAGTCCAACTTATTTGTCTGATTTGTGATGTCTTTAAACGTAATAAAAAGTCATCGACCTTTGGTTGACGTTCTGACAATTGCCATCTTGAAATCGTAATATAAAGAAGTGTCTTTGTATCGAGAATCAGTTTCAGTTTTTTTTCCTTCTTTTTTTTAAATACCATTAACCACCGGGTAGCGTGATCACGAGATACTGGAAACAATCCACATACAGGCCGGTTTTCTTTAAAACTTTCTCTGGAAATATTAAAAGTTGGGCAGTATTTTGTATTTCAAGTCTATTCAAAAACGGGAAAAATTGAATATTTTAGTTCTTTGCAATCGGAAAAAAAAAGATAGATTAGGAATGCTGCTCTGGATTCATTAGTACTTTGTGTACGAAAACCGTGTGCTCCCTGAACCGAAGATATGTCTTCAGAGATTTGACATTTTCTTCGGGAAATAGTACAGCCGACATTTAAATTCTGTTTTTGACGTTGTACTTGTTTCATTGCAGCAGCACTAATTGTAGTAACATTTTTAAGAACTGCACTTACGAAACATATCTGTCAAAGTTCAGTTTGGTACTGTTGTTAGCTTAGCATTGTTTATTTTTTCAGTATGGACTTCCAATAGCTGCGAACGTTACGAAAACAAATGTTTATTTAATCTCATGAAACCATTTTCACCATGTTTGTTTTAATTCACCCGATAGCTGATGAAATTGAGGACCAAGTGGCTTCAATTTTAGTCTTCTCTAACCAAGAATGTCAGCAATAGGCACGCGAAATGATAATATGGTCATTACTGATGAGCACGTTCATGGCCAAAGAATAGATGCAACAGCAGATTTCTTCCTCGAAGAGCGGTATCCTTGGGTATTTCGTTCATCTTGTTGGGAAGATGCTTCAGCTTCAACTAGTAGTTCAACAGTGGGTTTGTTGCTGTTCAAGACCGCACACTACAAAGCGTTTTAGTCAATGCTGTCATCAGTGTCGACATTCGCTTTGGCCTTAAGTAGAAACAGAACCATTTCTCCGTTATGGTTAGCCACGGCTTGATTTAGGGAGGCTCTCTGAATGCTGCCTCACGAGTCTACGAGTGTGCCAGCTTGAACTAACAACTCGGCTAAGTTGTCATAATTGCTATTCGCAGCCAAGTGCAACGGAGTGCTCCTGTCGAATTTCTGAGCTTCAAGATTTGCTTTTCATGCGTCTGAAACTTCGGCCACTTCGCGGTTGCAATTTAAGCAACCCTCGTCTCTGGAGCACTTTTGTCCTTCGGCGTAAGAAAAGACCGCATTCCAACCGGACCATGTTTCTCATCGCTTCGTGCATATACACGCAGGTATGGCCAAAACAGAAATTCGGATGGAACGTTCTGACGGCCTCAATCCTCAGATCAAGACTCAAAATCACGCCTTCAATATCATAGGGTGTTCCAAAAATCGAGAATCGGTCAATACCTCAATTATCGTTCCTTATTGGTCCTAACTACCCTTCTTATTAACTACCCTCTTGGCATGCTTTCACATGGGCGATCTACCCGTTTTCATTGTTTCCAGTTCCAATCGTAAAGCCTTACTAATGACTGTAGTAATTAGGGAAGCTTATTAGAACTAGGAAAATAGTATCCAGGTGGCCCCTGTCTACTGCCCGGCGCAATGGTGTCGTCTCGTACTTATCTCTTGAATCAACAGTGGTGTTTGCCTTGAACAGAATTTCGGCTATCTCAGCGTTGCATTCGAAAGCTGCACATGCCAGTGGAGAAGACTGTATTCCGTTCTCAGGATTGACGTCTGCGTTTGCGGCTATAAGAGCTTTGACCACTTCTAGTTGTGATTTTGTTTGAAGCCAAGATAAGAGGAGTGTTGTTTGAATCTCGCGCTTCTATATCTGCCTTTGCATTTACTTTTTCATTTCAACCAGACCTGCGCTGCCTATTCGTGCTGCCCAGTGAAGTGGCGTTTTGCCAGTTTCGTCTCTGTGGTTTCAGTCTGGCTCTTTTCCGATCTAAAACGTGGCTACTTCGTTGTGACCCTTCTTGATAGCTTCGAATAAAGCAGGGCGTTTTAAGGCTCCGAGATTAACTTCCTCAGATTCTGATACTTTGGTTATGATGGTGCGAACATTGGAAAGGTTTCCGTTCTTAACGCTGTCCAGAAAGAGCCGGCGCCTTTCTTCTGCCAAACTGAACTCATGTAGAACTACTGCAGAAAATAATATTGGTGTCTACATCGGATTCAGTGATTTCGTGAACGAAACTAAGTTCAACACACTGGCCTCAGGGATTTCCTCTCAGGACATCCACGCTTGCGGGATCGGTGGAATTGATTTCTGAACCAAGTGGTTTGCCATCCAGGGTCGTCCGTGGTTTACACTGAAAATCCCACTGACCCTGAAAAAGAACTGTTACATGGACCCCTCAATATTTTTGTAAAAAATTAAAACTTTTTCGATTCTCGGGTTATTCTGAATTGTTTGTAAAGAGGTACAACTTGCGGCGGGTTCCTGTCAGCTCTGAGATTTTCTGTTGGATCCAAATTAAAGTCAGCAAATTATAGTACAACTATGCGATTATGTTTGTAAAATTCGGATTGTAGCTTCCACTGGATTGAACCTGGTGCCCATTTTTCAAGTTCTCGCACTCTTCGCGAAAGCTCGCCTAAAGTATCAGATCCAGTTGGTCTGCTAACGCACAACTGCGAACAAGCTTAACTTGGCTACCGTGATTTCTAAGAGAAATATCGAGTATCTAACTGCTGTGATACGAAAAATGGACTTGTTATTAAGAAAAGTTACCCAATCAGCAAAACTTTTCCTACTGCGGATTAAACCATTCCTCCTATGTTAATACACAGAAGGCTGGCTGGTAACAGACCGGTTTATGTATACATCTATATCAGATCAACTTCATTTCTTACTGGTGATGATGCTTCACAAACAAACTGTAAAATAAAAAAATGAAGCTCGCATGTGAACGGTCTGATAGCAGCTATCATCAGAACAGACCACAATATAACGGCTAAAATGTCCTCTGTATAACTGTGTTTGTTAATGTAACTTAATGTATGTAATGCAGTGGT
The DNA here is from genome assembly GCA_002872375.1 of Eulimnadia texana. Lineage (NCBI taxonomy): Eukaryota > Metazoa > Arthropoda > Branchiopoda > Diplostraca > Limnadiidae > Eulimnadia > Eulimnadia texana. Next base: position 20,193,091 of record NKDA01000001.1, read on the forward strand.
TTATTGTATGGCGTCTTGGTACCATTAATCGTGAAAGATGATACCTGGGTTTTACCCACTTAACTTGACCTCCACATCAACAAAGTGAGTATTGATAATGGAGTCTTAGCAAAACTAATCGCTATTTTTGTTTACATTAGACGAGATAACCTTTGAACGTGATGTTTCAGAATGTTTATTTACACACAGCACATGGTCTTTTACGTGAAAAAGATATCTAGAAACGAAACGTGAAATCAAACGTGCAAAGCTTTTGCCTTTTTTCTTTATTTTCCTTACAAAAAAGCTCGGTCTTCGTTGTTGAAACCCCAAAATTGCTAAAAAAGCAGAAAAAAATTTGCAATGGCGAACTTGTGACGGGATACAAAAGGCACTGTGGGATTTTTATACTGCGGGACAATTTGGTTTGTAGGAGAAAAAAAATCCTCAAAATGCCCCTGATTTGGTCATACGATGTTATGGTTGTCGGAGGATTGTTTTGGTTTTCAGTAATACTGTTTGCCGTAACTCGAGTTTTGCGTCGTAGGGTTGAAATTGCGGAAGAGATCGGACGAAGAGTCGCAACGGCGGGATCTGCGCAGACGAATGCAGAGCGCGCAGGAGAGGATGCCAAGGATCAGGTACATCAAAACAGCGAATCCTGGAATTATAACTATTTGATCTTGAACTGGTCATTCAGAAGATTTACGAAATTTACCCAAAATGGTTCCTAGTGCCGAGGGTTTCAAGCAAATGTCTTCGGTGGTGTTACTGGGACTCTTGGTGAGGTCCCTGACTTCTTCTGTCCTTGATGCTGTGGCGGGGATATCGTCGTCACCGATGACTTGAATCGCCTGGAAGAGGTTCAGATTCTCCGAGAAAGTGGCGTTGCGAGAGGTTTTGGGGTCGGAGACATCTCGCTTGGAGATTTCCTTGGCGTTCCTCCAATAACAGGGCTGGGTCTGTCGGTCAAGAAATTATTACAAAACTGAGAAATGACTAGAAGTAAACTAAATTCTTACGGGACAATGCCCATGACACATTCGGACGTCGCATTCGACGTAAAGTGCGGGACTCCCCGTGAATCTGAAGGCTTTCATGTAAGCGAAAACTTGAGTTTCGAAGAGCCCTGAATCAGACCAAGTACCGCGGAATCGACTGATAAGCTTTTCGTTAACTGGACACCTATTGTAGATCATGTTTGCAATAGTTGTATTAATCCAGATATTGATTAATAGTGAAATGTTTTACCCATTAGCATCAATGAGCGGGATTTTCTTGGTACCGCCATTGTGAGCGTAGCAGTCGCTGACGATAACGTCAAATCCATCTAGAAATTAGTTGAGATTATTATAGATTTGTTATTTTGACTGTTATGCTGAACAGATTACCGTATTGGCTTCTCATGTAGACGATGAGAGTTAGCGGATCTCCAACGCGAACCGGTCCCGTAACTCTGGTTCCAGTAGTGCCGTATCCGGACCGGATTTCCATGTGACATTCCGGTGGAGTCAAGGTAAAAACTAGAGGATTCCCCGTGGCGACCCTGTTGTTTAATCAATTAAATTATTCATTTGTGAATTCAGTAAGATTCTTTGAAATTGTTTGTTGATTTTAAACGAAGAAATGCCATATGGTACAGATTCCCCCCCAGAATCAAGTGTTTATATTCGATTGTGTGCAAGAAGTTCAGTTGTGAACCAAATTTTAAGAACCTAGTTGGTTCTGAGAAATATTTTTCTAAACAGATATTGATGTTTTGAGAACAGCTGCGTTTGTTTATTCGATTGAACTAACTTGTTTACGTTATTACATCTTTTCGAATGGAATAATGATTGTGGAGATACTCACTCGACGTCAAGAAATGGGAAAGAAATGGTTTTCCAGTAGTCGTATCCGTATTCGCAGGTGACTTTGTAATGCTCGTCCCATTCTTCTTCAATCAAGGGACTGTACTGAATCGTCAGGGTGTTCCACATGAAGCTATTCTATAAATCCAGGAAAAATTTTGTTAGTTCAAGACTAAGAATGGTTTAGAATCATGAATCGGAACCGAATGAACCCTTTGAAAAGGATAGGGTTCTTCGACCATTTCTACTAACGGTTCTTTAGCTATGGTGACACTGAGAGAGCAACAGGGATCACTGGGGTGCTTTGCACGCCGCGTTACGCTCAGATTCCTCTCTATGCGTTCGCCATAAGGAATCACGACTCTTTGACTTTTATTTGTTGCGTTTAACGTTACGGAAAGGTCGTTGGTACAACACGTCATGCACTTACTGTTGGCTGTTTGCGGCTGTCCAGGTTATGATTGTCTCCACCCAAAGTACCGCATCGGTTCAACTGGATGTAAAACTCGTAATAATCGCGCCCGGTTCCGTTGATGTAAACACACAGGGGGTCGTAAGCGTAACCTGTTACGTATGACGAAATGCAACAGGTTATCCAACTATGAATTAACACTTAAGAGATCGTTTACCTGTTGAGTAAATCAGTCCGGAAAAGGAACCGTTGAACTTGATGCGGATCTTCATGAAGTCGTTCTGGCATTCTGCGTTGATGCCTAAAAAATTGAATTTAATTACATATGTTTTCTCTAACGAAGACTGTTTTACGGGAAAACATACTCTGGATTCGGGTCATATTCATCTTTGAAGCGCTTCCCTTGTCTTTGTCCCATCGATTAGGTTTACCCCACGGTAGAATATCTTCGGGGAAGCCGATAGGATCTTCGATTCCGGGTCTACCGACTGAAGGGAACACTGGTCGGTGGGTAGAAGATGGTACTGGCGCCGAGGGCGCTACCGCAGTAGGGGTGACGTAGCGAAGGGGAATCGATTGCTGAAGGGTCGCGATCCGTAAGCGGAGGGACGTGTTGGGACGGGATGCTTGAGACGTGCGTAGATGACTTCGTGTTCTTCGTTTGATGTCTCGGAACGCGTTCTCTCGGCGGAGGGACGGGTCCGAACACCCAGGATCGTCGAGGAGGAAGTACTGAGATCCTCAGCGGACTTCTCGGGGATTCTTCGGTGACCTGCCGGATTGTATACAAACAAGCATTGAATGCGCTGAACTAAAACTAAGTTGAATAGTAAGCGACACGCTTTATGGAAACGTAACGGTAGCGTGTCGCATCTTTCGCTCGACAGATCAGAGATTTGTTAACCCTTGTACTGGTTGCGTTTCATAAAGGGACTGCGTGACGGATGAGCGAATCTTTTACCTTTACGGACGGTTGCGTCCGAGTCGAATTGTCGTTAGGACTTATGACAGGACTATCGATAGGCACTGCTGCAATGGTGACATTGGTCGTGGGCGAATCTTCCGAAGTCGTTAGCGGAGATTCCGTAGAATTGGCAGCAGGAGATCCGGGCGTTTCGTCGGTGGTTGAACCCGAGACTTCGGTGAAGAATTCGGTGGCGTCGCTTTCCGGTTGCTGACTGATGTCCTGCAGAGCCCGGGCTGTGATGATTAGTCGCTCTTTGCCCGAATCATTAGGAACCTGGGACTGGCCCGTGGTTATCTGGAGGGAATTTTCATTTAATTTACTTAATTGTTAAGGTGTTTTGAATAGAAGACTCACGGCTGCTTGAAGAAGAAGAATACAAGCAACGAGTCTGCTGAGTAGTTTCCGCTCCATGACGTGCATCTTCCGGAGTCAACAGCAAAGGTTCTACTTCTTTAAATACAATGACCACATATAAACAAACTTTGCATGCGAATAGCCATTGTCCAAAAACGACTACCTGTCATAGAAAAACTTACTTCCCTTCAAGTACATTTACCCCAGAACTTACATGATACCTAAGAAAATCTTGACTTGATGAATCATGAGGATTGTGATATCACTAATGTTATCACCCTGTTATCAGTTGTTATCACCTGGTCTTTTGTAAGAGCTTTTGCGATTTTTCAAAGGGTTTATATTCAAGGTTTTTCTGGAAAGTAACAATGGATTAATATGCGTTAAGTTAGACTTCCGTAAGGGCCATTCATTTATCCCCAGAAGAGATTTTTTTTTATACAGACGCATTGTGAAGTTGAACGAACAGAAAAAGGATTCGTTCATTTTTTGTGGTGTTTCAAGTTTTCTGTTGATTAGAAGCGTGAAGTATTAAGTTGAAGTATTAAAAGCGAATAAAACAACATGAAGTCAGCAAGTAAATCTCTAATTGATAATCAAGTAACCTGTAATTTTCACATAAAGAGGTAAAATCTTCGACCGAAATCAGAGTAATCGGCGCTAAATTAACCCTCAACCGACCGCAACAAATTGGATTATAATGTTACTTACAAGCAAAAAGTAGTTGAGGGCCAGTTGCGTGACAGCAGGTTTTTGCTCTGGTGTGCCTGTGTGTGCGTCTGAGTCGAGTTCAAGTTCACTGTCAAACTTGAAGTTTCACTTTCTGATGAATGAAAGTAAAACTGATGGCCCCGGTCTTTTTATACTCGGCAACCAAGCCTCACCTCCGCGTCTGCAGCCAATCGAAGACGAGAATCCCCGCAGCCAAGCTTCGAATTTTCAGCCAATCGGCGAAATGTTCTCTCATCGTTTTCGTTCTTCATCTTATTGGACAATACAAAAAAGCGCAAAAAATGCTATTCCTGAAGGTCAGAAGAAAAGGGAAAAAATGCTTGTTTTTATCTGAACAAGTGAGAGGGGCGAAAGATGAAATTGAGTCGGCCATTTTCGTTGACACCCAAAACAAATAGGAGGCAATTGACCAATGGACGGTGGCTATTGTCCCAAGCGGCGTTGCCAAATAGTCAACAACGCTTGCGGGTCTCCATTGTCAAGTCCATCATTTTCTAATACAATTGACAAATTGAAAAAAAAAAATGTCTGTATCTTTTGAAATTTTGCAGCTTTTGTATTGCTTTTATCAATTCACGAGCCGCAATTCATTAGATTTCTGAAATTAAGAAGTAATTGAATTTACTTTAAGATTAATTTAAAGTTGGATGAAATTGAAAGCAAACTTTTTCGAACGATGGAAAGTAACAGTATTTTCTAGGAATTTCAGCGACTTTTGTCATCTTCTGCTATTGTTTTCAACCAAGTCGAACCGAAAAGAGCGAAATTCTCATTCTTATCATGGCGAACTGTGTTTGAGTAGAAAAAAATCGGTGAAAAAAAAAGTTCAGTTCTATTGTGAAGGGATCATATCTCTTTGAATCTTCCTTTCTGCTACGAGATTTCGAACAGAAAAGCTTAATAACCGGAAAGTTCGCAAGCTTTCTGGGAACTGTGTGCATGTGATCGAACTGACAAATCGCACTAAAAGATTTACAATCAATTTCACTTTGGGATATAATTGAATGCTTACGATCTTTCTGCGATGAAACAATTGAAAGGTTGAGAAAAATCATCGCAGCGGTCAGTGATCACGAAATTCTTCATCAAGATCCTCTTGCTGAACAAAATCTATTCAGAAAGTACAGTTAGGGCGAATTACCGGCAACCTTTCTATTTTGGGACCCTAGTACAAGTGTCAATTGACGTCAATTGATGCTGAGCTATATTCAGTCGATTTCACGAAACAGAACTGAGTAATAACTGATTCAGTAAATTGAATAATCGATAAGATAGGATGAATAGTACACAAATTGGTTGGAGATGTCCAAATAGAGTTGGTATGAGTAAACTTACGTCAACGGAGACTTAATTTTGACAGGGATTACATGGTATATGAGCGGCCATAATGAAGGATCAATGCACTTTGCGCCCAAGTCAATGGGCCCGTTGGATTCTCTTACAAATGTATCTATAACAACCTAACCCTTTCAGTTATTTTTCTTTTCTCTTCTCCGGTTTTCTGTTTATTTATTTTCTCCAGTTTCCCGAGACTTTTTCAGGTTTTTCTCCACAGAATCTAGCTTTATAAAACAGCAGTCATCCCTATCTTGAACTGTTATTGCACGTCGAGTCGATAAAGATAATCCTCGAGCAAGTGCAAAAGCCCTGCTGATTTTTTTTTTTTGGCTATGGGGGGATTTTTTTCCGTTCTTTTGAATTAATTTTGGCTTTTTGATATTATTTCAGCTTTTGCTCATAAACAAAAAACTGTCAGTTTTTAGGAAATTTGTAAAAGATGTTTATACAACTGAGAATTTTCTTTACAATGTAAAAAGCCTCATAATAGAGAAAGGCACGAAACGCAAAAAAAAAATATAAATCTGAACGGCCATTTTTGAGGTCAATGCTCGATTACTTCATTTTATGAAACTGAAGAAAAAAAAGCAACAAATTCCTGAAAACCAAATATTGCAACATTTATATAACTTATCATAAAAGAATAGACGTAATTCAGATTTAACCGGAATTTGACTTCTGAAATCTGGCAACGCTGCCTTTTTCTGCATCCGGGGAGTTCATTGCTATTGTGGACTTTTCTTGTTTGAATAGAAGTATTTTTCGATCAAATGATCGTGTAGAAGTGAACATAATCTCTTGCACACGATATTATTGTCAAATTTTTGAATATTTCCGTGATTGTATCATTTGATTTTTTGGCGAAAAAGAGTCGAGGAGCGTTTTCTTTTGCGCAGCTGCAGCAGACGAAGGAATTAGCGAACGCCATTGTGGATTTCAATCTTCGCCGCTATTGAAAAACGCGGGAAATTTTCCTCGAATGATTAGAAAAGACTTGAAAAAGTTTTCGTCGGCTGGGGTATGTACTTAATGTACACAAATGAATCATCTGTACATTCAAAACTATCCGTAAATAATTGGACGGTGGGAAAATGGAGAATTAAAGCGGATCTTTCGTGTCTTCCGCTTTGATGAACTTTTTCCCTGTGATTTTTCACTTGCAAATGACCTTGTGCAGTGTCAAGACAAGTCTTCTAGTTCACGTGTGCACTAACACAATCACGTCCTTTACAACTTGATGACTCGTTCACAGATGCAGGCAATTCGTTATACGATCCAAATCGGGCTAGAAAACAAATCGAATCATGTAGAACTCCTTTTCTCGGCAGTATATTGCTTTATTGTGACATCAGGTTTTCCCGCGAAGCTTTATAGTTTCTGTAAAGTCAGAGAGTTTTTCCCACAGACTGTATGGGAAAAAGTTCCCAAACTTTTCCCGAACTCGATCAAGTGAGATTCCCCAAACTTCTCATTGCTCAACACAAGTTTCATCCTACCTCTTAAAGCGAAACTTCACTCTTTCCCAGCTTCTTCTTAAGTATTTCCCACGATTCCCACAGTGGGATTCCCAATAGGCGTGAAGCACCGATTGTGAATCAGGCTAGAGAGACCCCTGGTTGGACTCGGGTAGAGTGATGAAAACCTTGGGAAGGAAGTCAGGAGGGTATCCGGTTCAAGGTTTTCCATAGCTGCAGTATCAGACACGCAATTTTGTCCGGGCGCATTTCATCTATTCTTCGACTTGATTTAGTGTGTCCCACTCTGTTCGTGGGAAGCAGAACAAAAACTCCCAGCAAAGAGACTAAAGTCACAGCAACAACCACGACCAGGAAAAAAAAACTCATTTTAATCCGTTGACATTTTCGAAGAACCGCGACGCCATTCCTTCTCCTTCAATCTCGCTTTATTAAATTCATTTTTTCCCTCAGTTCAAATGTATACTTTTTTCCCGGCGAAACAAAACGTATATTCAATATTTCGTCCAACTCCTGGAAGTCTCTCACAAAGTGGGGATTTCCAGATGTTCGTCCACGTTTTAATTTGCCATTACGAAAACTTTGAAAAGTGCGGCATTGCCACATTATCAATTGTGCAGTAAATCTGCACGGTTTATGTAAATGTTCTGTTTAACTGAAAGCTTGACTAATAAATGTATTTGAGTATAAATCAACAGGTATGTCAAGTACTGAGAAAACAAAAAATACGGATTCACAGGGTTGCCAGTTGTTTTATATGATACAAATTTCCCCAGGGTTGTTTAAGAAAAACCGAGTCCTTCACCCGTTAATGGAGAAAACAAATCACTTTGTACAAGTTTCCCATGATTAAGGTTTTGGTTTGTTAATTTACTTAAACACCCGCACGTAAGTGGATGACGAATTGTGTCGCTGAAACTGCTGCCTGTGTAAAGTTTGTTGCTGCAGTTGCACCGGGGTTGGGGCCATGTAATTGGAGTTTAGTGGCGGATGCTGGTTGCCATTGAAAGAAGGAGCCAGGAAATTACTCTGCTTGGCGTACTTGCGACTCTTCGATTTGGCCTTGATGCACACGCAGATGGCGAACAACATGGCGGCCAACAGGATTGCCAGTAGGACGCCAAATGATAGGAACAGCTTCGATGGTGTCAAGCAGAAAATGGCTTCTTCAGAAGATCCTTCGTCTCCCACTATGAAAAATGTAAGTTTGAAAAAAGTTGCGCATATTCTCTAATTGTAACCAAGCTTGAGCCTTATTGGCCAGAGTACAATGCTCTGATTGGTGGAAGTCCAACCGGACGTGACATCACTATACATGCACGACAATACCCTCGTATTTCTCATCATTTGTGACGTTACTGTTCGTTTGGACTGCAGCCAATCATTGCATACAGATTTGAACAGTTCATCTACTTTGGTTTGGCTACAAGATTTTAGTAACTGTCTCTATCTATCTAATTTAGTATGAGTACCCGAATTCGAAGTGACGCCTTTGGGTGACCGAGACACGTCCTGGTCAGCAGGCCGTACTTCTACGCTGTTGAACACATCCACTTTGTCAATGATGGTCCCACCGGGATAGAGCTGGCTGATTGGTCATTCGAAACCGGTACTGAGGGGCGGTTGGTCGAATTACTCGTTTGGCTTTCAGACAAAAGTCTGTCGTTCGTCCTGAGCCTCGTAGCCTGTGACAAGAAAAAATTGAACATGAATAAAACCTTACAAACAACAGCACAGCAGACGAAGTGGAAATTTTGGCTTCTACAACACCCCCTATCGGCAAATGTTAGAAGTATCTTGAGGAAAAGGGTCTGTAAGGGGCAACTTACGGGTCTGACGTCGCCCATTTCCGCGAGTTCCTTCAAACTGAGAGGTCTAACGACTCCAGGCTTTCCTGTAAGGATTTTCCGGGGATTGGTAGCAGGAACCACACTGACTTGTGCTTTTCCCGACCCTAAGTTTCTTCCTCTGCGTCGAATCAGGCGACACGCGTTCTGTAAAATATCAAATAAGCTTTCTTGAACATTCGAAAAGTGAAATTTTAGGACTTACACTGGGACATCTTCCTTTGCAGACGATCACAGTACACTTGATGTGTAAGTGATCTCTCTCGGGGAACTTGAACGCCTGGAACGTTGCATAGAGCAGACGAATACCGGTGTTGAGGTTGTTTCTCTCCTGCACATTGGGTAGAATCGCAGGGTCTACGCTGCACCCGTTAGCATCCAAAAGATCCTGCTGAATCTCGTGCGATCCGTCGTGGGCAACACAGTTAGTTAGACGAGTATCCAACCCAGCTGTAGCAATAAAAAATCTGAACTTAGGATCGTGCAGGATCAAGGGTCTTGTTGAAACTTACCTGCTTGCTTGACTTTTACAACAAGAGTAGCCTCCTGACCAACTCTGAGGAAGGACTGCACGGGTTTGTTCATTGGATCGGTTCCGGCTAAGATGTCCATCCAGCACGAAACGGTATCCTGCTGCTGGGAGATGTTGACTGTACTCGATTTGATGATGTTTGATGCCGGTTTGACAGCAGTGCGCGAGTTGTTGGACTTCTTCAGTACTAAACACCAATATTTCAGTCAACTGAAACAATGTAATAGACATGAGTGAATTACCAGAATATAGCGAGTTTGAAGAGATTTTAGGGTTCGATGTAGCGAAGGGTCTATTCGTCTGGAGTATCTTATTCGGTTCTGGTACATCGGATCTTCTCGAACTCTTCATAACTGCTTTCTCGATCACTTCTTGACTACTGAGTTCTTCTGTCCGTTCTTGGATGGGTACGGTACATCTGGCAATGATTTGTTCGTCGACTGCTTGCTGGACAAGGCGGTCGTACTGGACGTAAAGAGAGACATCCAACTGTCGTTTACCTTCCTATGAATCAATTCTCCATTAGTCTGCTAGCTAAGAAGCATTACTCGGGAATTGACACGGTACCTCGCTTTCGATGTAGCGGACACCGCACTCGGACACGTTGAGTGCCATGCGGAGTATTCTGCTCCCAGCGCCATCTATGGAGCAATCGCCGATGCTAGCGTAGCCCTTAGCGTAAATGACGCCGTAGAATGGCTCCTCAAGGCTAGCCATAACCAGAATGGAGTCTGATGTGCAACTCGTTTCGATACCTAAGTAGCAGAATGACAAGTATAAGCAACAGCAGTAGTAGTAAAAGCGAAAGCAGCAGAAGTAGTGGTGTAGAACTACCAACATGAAGGGTATCAGTAGTAGTAGAAAGCTTAGCAAGAGTATCAATAGCAGTATGAGTAAGCACTAATAGGAAGCAAGAAGCTTGATACTGTTGTGGTACTTGTAGTAATCGTAGCAATACTACTACTGCTACTAGCATTTCGCAATTCACCCATTTAACTAGCTTTTCGCGACAGTTAGTATACTAACAGACTTCTAGCAATTGTCAGTAAAATTGTTCACAAATTTTACTTACTCATGTAGTGGACTGCTGCTGGTGGTCGAGTCTCGTTGCGCACCTGTGCTTCCTTCGCATTAACAGCAGTCTACAATACAAGATTGCCATTTGTTCGTCAACACATTTCAAACTTTATAAATATTTTGCAAAATCTTGTGTCACCTTTAGTAGTCCGAAGACGAGAAACAGAAGAATTTCTGAAGACTTCATCTTTCGCTAAAAACAGCAAAACTTCCAGATTATTTCATTTTATACCAGTGTTATTAACTACTGTTAACATGTATTTAATTATTGTTATGATAAATAACAAGACAGCAAGACGATTGACTTTGGTCTGACGGCCAAGTCGCGGTTAAAGCTTCCAGTTTGTTGACCTGAACTGGAACCTCAAGCGTGACGAAGATAATTCAAAATCCAAACCAACATTATTTCAAATAATTTAAATCCCGCCTTTATACTGAATCTGAATTACATTGATTAATATTAAAATAACATAGGATATTAAAAATCAAACTTCAAAATCAGCAATTTACCTTAATCTAGAAGCTCCAAGTCTCGGAATTTAGATTCACAGGTTTGTTTTCAAGCACAAATTTATATAAGGTTCTTATCGAATTGAGTTTAAATCTGAATAATGAGGTTTTTCAACATTTAGAGCGATAGAATAAACCTTCCGAGTGAAGTTTGGTTCGTTCAGTGAGCAAACTTGACGAGGAAGTCCACGTTTTTGCTGCTCGCGTCAAACTGGCAACACCGCAGCTGCATCCTATTGACCGCTAAAGGCGATACGCTTCTGTAGCGGAATGGCGGTCTGCACTCGATTTTTTTTCGCTTTTTCATTCAAGTTCTCGTCTTTTTTTTCCCCAATCTAGAATAATCGCTTCCAGAGAACAAAAGATTTAAACGAGAGCAACCGTTGAGCTATTTAATCATTTCATGCTTGACTTAAGCAAGGACGGCATCCAAGATGGCGTCTCTGCAAACTTCAAATGAAGATTTACGATATAAATTCAACTTAGATGTAATTGTGGAGCACAAATAACGTTATTACCAAGCTTTAAGGTCAATATACTGGAAAAAGGGAAAGTTCACACAGGTTTTTGTTTTCGTTGTTCCCATAGGACATATCCTCGCAGGGTTTCCGGTACAATAAACAAGTTGACTATAGTTCAGAAACTCATAAACTTCACAATATTTACTCAGAGTTACAGTCTCTTCTGTTATGTTGCAATTCTAAATGATAGAAACTGAGCTATTTATAAGTTTTACCATTTAATTTTTCGTTAATAGATTACAAGTGACCAACGGAAGTTGTTCATCTTGGCCTAACGGTGCCGAGTGAAACGCTAAAGGGTTTCTTAATGAAGGCCACCACTGTTTTTTTTTCAAAGTTTGGTAACACATAACAATAAAATAAAACTCTGTTTCAAATGAAAAAATGGCTAGTTACATGCAATTAGTAAGGCTCAACATGTTCCCACTAACGCAACAACATATGTGCGTTATGGAAGAACTTCAACATGTCTCGAAAAATCCACCATTTCTCAGCACAGAAATACGCACAATATTATTATTATTATTAATCTTTTAATCGTTTCCCGCACAATTTCCCACTTGGGGAAAAGGCGGAAACGAAACATCAAAATCTTATAAAACGCCATTACCCCCCTGTCTTCCCGGAAGAGCTTCCGCTTTTTAACACTAGGTTTTTATAATATTTTTTTTTAAATCAAATATTCAACATTTTTCATTTCAATAAGTTATTTTTAAATATTTTTTTATCAAATAAATTTTTAAACACAAGTTATATTTTATATTATTTTTTATTCTAGGTGTTCTATGAAGCGTAGGACGTAGCCATGGCAACGGCATCCTGACATTCCTGCATACTGCAGTCATCCTCCGTGCAGTCTGCTTTCACCGCCCGTAGTGATTAGCAGCTCCCACTCGCCATGGAGTTTGTTTTTAATGTAAATAATTTATTCCCTGATCTTATTACGCGTTTAACGGGCAAAGAAGTTATCAGGTAATTCATTATTCATTAATTTTTAGTATCTTATTCAAGAAAAAAGTAGGAAAATGGTGATAAGCGTGTCCCACTTCCAAAGATGGGCAGAGATAGTAAGGGTCAAAACAATCTCGCATGAAACTAGGAGTTTCCAATATGGAGATGAACACCTAATTTCAATTGGGGATTGAATATGTGAACTTACGGTAAACGAACAATACCACCAGTTGCTTTGTTCGAACAGGGTCGGGGTGGGACGCTTGATCGCCCATGAGTCACTTCCTCCGGTTTTCAAATAACTCTGCAACTGTGACCAACTAACTGTACACAATGAATATCTGTAAACTTCTAAATAAGAAAAGTCAAATCATGAACTTTGTTCTTTAGATGTCAGCCTGAAGTTCAGACTGTCCTAGACGCGGTAGGGGAGGCTTCTCGAATTGCTCAAGGGCTCCACCGGCCAGTCACTTCCGCAGCCGCGTTCTACAACTCCGACCACATCGTTTATATTTTCAAAGACGCGAGTGCAAACAACGGGAAAGGATCTGTTTTAGGACTTCTCAAAGTAGGACCCAAGAAGCTGTTTCTTCTCAATCAGCAGGGAACCCAGAACGAAATTGTACCCCTTTGCGTCCTTGATTTCTACGTTCACGAGTCTTGCCAGCGCAAGGGACTCGGCAAGAAACTTTTTGAGTATTTTTTAAAGGTACAACTTCCCTAATCAAATGTCAAAAATTTGCTAAAAACAGTTGATAATTTTAGGCCGAAAATGTTGAAGTCGTGCACCTGGCTATTGACCGACCCTCCGACAAGTTTCTCGGCTTTCTGCGAAAACACTACCGTCTCGCTAACCAAATCCCGCAAGTAAACAACTTCGTAATCTATGATGGATTCTTTCAAAACAGACCAGGTATATCTCAAACACCTTCGTCTCGCAAGACTTTTGCTGACGCTACGCTTAAAATTTCAGAAAAGAATTCCAGTGGAGAGTTTTCTAATTATCGTCGTTCAGTGTACGGAAATGCAGATTCTTACAACCCGTACGAAGTTCGTCAACCCATCAACTCAAGGTATCCCATCAACTAAAATCTGTAAAACCTAATTTAAATTCGAAGAATTAGTAATCGGTTATTTTTCTGCCTTTTTTCAAGTCGTCCGATGAATCGTTGGAGCAGTGTGATAAGCCTCGGGAACGAGTCGTGGAGCTCGTTCCCCGCAGTGCAGCAGAAAAACGCAACTCCCCAGTTTGTCGATCCCGTCCCAGTGGTTCGGAGGAATCAGTCGGCCGTCACTCACTCATTCACGCAGGAACCAGACACCCGCAATGAGTCGCTCTGGCGAATCCACTCATGTGCTGATGTTCGTCGAGCTGACATAAGTAAATCATATTGGCTCAAACTAGGTTCATTTACATTATTATTTCATTGTTCGTATATTTTATAGATAATTATACTGCCACGATACCTGCTGCCGATAAATCAGCATCCCTCCAGAACAGCAACCCGATGAAATTTCAGCATCACCGGCTGTGGTAGAATGTTACGAAAGATAAAATTGGCAAAAACAATTCGGTTGTGCAAAATTATTCCATCCGCAATACGCCCCCGGTTTTGTTCGATGTGCATTTAAAGATAAACAGCCGGCAGCTTTCTTAGTAGAGAACCTTCTAACAATAAGCAAAATTCAGTAAAATGTTAACGTTATTTGCATTTTACAGTAGAAACTTAGGGTATTAACCAAAGTATGTGTTTGAGAAAGTTTTAATTTAAAGAACTAATTTATAATTAATTTTAGCGCATGTTGTTTAACTGAAATAAAATGGAAAAAAATCGCACGAGAAAAATAATAAACGGATAATAACAAAAACACAGGTTTTTAATGCTTAAAAAAAACGAAAAGAAATTTGTATTCCGCGGTGCAAGTCTTCGAGACGAATATTGGTTATTGATAGAATAAGAAAGTAAATCGATAAGAATAATAATAATAATTGGAGATTATCATCTCTTCTGTTCCGCGTTACGAGCGATCGACAGGTATGAAAACCAAAACTAGATTGTCTACATGTTCTATCACGTTACACATTAAAATCAAACACGACAAATTCACTCGTTACGGCGTCGCTTAGCCGCCAGGACGAGCGAAAGTTCAAAAAAACAATTTTCGTCAAAATTGGAAGGTCTTCGACGATGGCCGTCTTCAAACCCCGAGTCGGAAGACAGATTCCATGGCGCGAGAGCGGAGCTGTTGTCCAAAGGGGCGGTGGTTGGCACGTCTTCGAAGGAGAAAGACCGCGGCGGTCCGGGTTCTTCTCCCTCGTCAGTTAGATTCCGTCCTCCGGGAGTTGTGCAAGACGACTGCGCGTGATCATCATAAGGCACCGAGTTCCCAGGCAATGTCACGGATGGAGTATTGGCTAGCGACCAGCGGACCTCTGATAGTCGGACGTGTACTCCCTCGTACACGCCGGTTAAGGGAACGAGATCTTGAGACCCAGTCCCGATGAGACTCGGGCTCGGGCTTGAGGGGATGGAATGAGACCAAGAGGTTCTTAGAGGTACTGAGTGAGTTCTGCGAACCGCATCTGGAGATCCTGGACGACGAGCGCCTATGACAGGATCGGACCGGCTTCTGCGGAGTCTGCGGACACGCGGTTCGGGAGAAGGAGAGTTGAGCGGAGCCCTCGGTTGTGTGTTACGCGGTACCTGATCCTCTGTTGCCACCCAAGTATCCGGTAGGGTCTCATCGGAGGCGTTCGAGAAAGTATCGAGATCTCGCGCAGGAATGAAGCGGTCAGGATCGCCGTAAGGGTTATCGTCTCCGTCGAACAGATCGCGGATTGGAACCGCCTCGCTGACCAACTCGTCTTCACATTGCGGGACGACGATCCTGTGCGTGCATTCCTCAGCGTAGACTGTGACTTGCGCATCGAACGGAGGTGCTGTGGCCGACTGCGATTCATAAGGAGGAGGTGGCGCTTCCGAGAGCATTTTAGCCGCTTCTTCGTCTTGAGTCGATGTTCGAGATGAACGAATTCGCTCTGTAAAGGAAAATTTTTATGAAACAAGCAACATTTTTCATATTACACAGATAAATAGTCATTCTAAGATTCAATACAGACTCAAATACTTACTTAGCGAGTGACACACTGCGAGCAAAGACACTACGAGGACGAGCACCACGGACCCGGTTACTAGAACGATAGACATGACGGACCAACGGTCTTCAGCAGGATCAGAACCAGCTAGAGTTTCCGAGATAGGTTCACATTTGGAAGTATATCTGCTTACAGTTAATTCTATAACCTGAAACCTGCACAAAAACGTAATTATTTGATATCAACACGATTTTTGCTTGAGATGAATAGTATATGTATTGCAGATATACCCAGGTTTGCAGGGTCCACACTCCTCATCCGTTTTTGCGCATTCGTAACCGCGCGGCGGCAGACGGTTCAGTAAGTTGCAAGGAGCGCAGTTCTTACACAATCCGTCGTCAAAGAACTGATTACGTCCACACTCTGCCGCCTGAAACAAAATAACAGTTAATATTTATATAAAAACCATATATCCAGTTAAATATGCTCGACTAGGATGTTTAATAATGAACTTTTTACCTGGATCTCCGCCATGTAGGCCATCGAGTTCTTCTGCGCCGCCAGCAGCATTACAAGAATGAAAGGAACCTCCATTTCCTAAAACAGGAAAATGTACTGTAATTACAAATAATAAGTAATCAATAGTTTAGTAGTCAGTAGTTCAAAGTTCCATTCACACAGTCCCGTTGAAGAAAAAAAAAGTCACTCAAAAAGAGTTTTCAGTTAAGATTCTTTCATAGCAGCCCAAACACATCCAAGTGAAAAAGTCCCAGATACGGGGTGTAATAACATGGGATAACAATCCAACAAAACATTAAAAATACTAAAATGTCACAAAAATTAGACTAGGAAAACTTATTACACCCAGTATAGTTTAAACCAAAGTACAGAGATTAGATACAGCCAAAGCTACAAGTGGATTACAAAACACAGAACATGGCGTGAAGTACGTTGACATGCTCTGTGTGCATCACTTACTTAGACTACAAGTCGCCGTCAGACGAATGGGGGCCGTCCTAAGGTAGCCGTATGCAGTACACACCGAGAGTATCATTTTTTCTTACCAATTACGTTTAAACCACACAACCGAGCGCGCGCTTTTTGGAAAGCGACTATGGCGCCATCTCCCGGCAAGATTAACAACTAATAGTATTTTTAAGATCTTGCTCCGCAACAGAAAAAAATGTCTAAAAACTTTTAAAAATTATGTAAATAATAGTAATTATATGATATGTAATATTGAGTTAATATATTTAATGGCTATTGATAACTCGGACTGACTCGGCAGTTGTACCGCTACCCTCTGGCCACCTACACAATAACACTGCAAATAAAAAAATTACAATTTAAAACTAAAACGTAGCACTTCTTCACAACACGTCACTTGGTTAACTAACAAAATTAATGTAAATTTTACTTACCTTGCCGCCCTGCAAAAGAATTAAAAGAATTTACTTTGCTCGAAAAAGAGGCTTACCGCTCGGAATTGAGAGAGAACGAGGAACGAAGTTTGCCTAGATCCTCCACTTCTTTTTTTCTTTCCTGTTGGTACGGAACTTTACTGCAAATCTCCGCATCGAGTTCTATCTGTTCCAAAATCTGACCTAGAGTACGAAATGACTCATCATTATATTGCCGGTATATTGCATCAGCAATGCTAACCCAATTACTACTTCAATATATAAAATTTAGCAGTAAGACTAACAATAAATATCTAATAATCTGAAGTCTCGACTTGAAAAACCTTGATTTTGGTCAAAAAATAAAGTCGGAAAATTTTAGATTCTTGACGAGACCGCTGATAGTACGACCGCTCGGTTTGCGAGAAGCGCGTTTAATACGTTCGTCTTGCGAGGGGTTCCCTCAGCAACAGGTCTCTTCCGACAGGACAAGTCTCGACTTGCCCAGTCGGAAGAGAAAGTACCTCCCTTCCCTTCACCCGCCCACCCACCTTTGCTCCAACCCTTCGGCCTCTTCCATTGGTCGGAACTTAGGCGGGAAGTTTGAATTCATCCAATGGTAAGTTGGCGTTCACTTTCAATACTGTTACATACGGTTGCACCATAATATTTACTTGCACATAACTAGAGTTTTGATTGCTAAATTAATTTTGGGGTCATTTATTGAGGAGTATTTTTTTAATATAATAGTTATCATTAAAACTTTGTGTATATATACATATATATAATACTTAAACGTTAATAGTAACACAGGTCTACAAGATGTAATTTTTAAATATATATATACCATATATTTATTGTTGATATGATTAATAACCGTATCACAAACAAGTATTATCGCACACTACAGATCATTAGCATTACGGACAATGTCAGAATACTAAAATTTTCATAATTTTCATAAATAGCATAAAATAGTACTATGCATATTTTACAATTACGAGCAATTATCGGTTATTAAAACAGTTCCGCAATCGCACTAGTATTTGCGGAATATTCCATAGGCAGATACGGGGGTTTTCCCCAAGTCCCAAACTCGGTGTTTCAGGGAAAGGGGAAGTTTTTGATATCACAGAAAACTGAACAATAAGTTCCAAGTTTATTTCGAAATTCATAAAAATAATAGTTTAGATGATTCTTATGCTGTAACCTTTGTCCTCAATTTCGTCAGCTACTAGTTACAACCATATCAGTGTTTCCACCATAAAGGGAAAATCCCTGAGAAAAGGGGAATACGGGATTTTAAAAGGGAAAAATAAGGGAAGAGGGAGAAGGGGAAATCTGGACTATAGCTTTGTATTCTAGAACGGAGGGTAAAAAGGGAAAAATAAGGGAAGAGGGAGAAGGGGAAATCTGGACTATAGCTTTGTATTCTAGAACAGAGGGCAGAAAGGGAAAAATAAGGGAAGAGGGGGAAGGGGAAATCTGGACTATAGCTTTGTATTCTAGAACGGAAGGTAGAAAGGGAAAAATAAGGGAAGAGGGAGAAGGGGAAATCTGGACTATAGCTTTGTATTCTAGAACGGAAGGTAGAAAGGGAAAAATAAGGGAACAGGGAAAAGGGGAAATCTGGACTATAGCTTTGTATTCTAGAACGGAGGGTAGAAAGGGAAAAATAAGGGAAGAGGGGAAGGGGAAATCTGGACTATAGCTTTGTATTCTAGAACGGAAGGTAGAAAGGGAAAAACAAGGGAACAGGGGAAAAAGGGGAAACTGAAAGTGGAAACGCTGAACCATATCCATAGAATCTATAAGAGCAAGAGAGCACTTAACTGGCTATTACAGGGAAAAATTATAATCGAAAAGAATTAGTTTGCTTTTACCTTCTTAAAGAGACCTCGATCTGCACCTCACTTGTTCTAATAAGCCCGATACCGAAATATCAGTTTCTTTGTAAAAATTTTTGTATGGGTATATCAGACAAAAAAAAATCTGATACGTCAATATTTTGATCTGATCCGTCATCCCTGTTTTATAGTACGTTATAACGATGCTAGTAACACAGATCTGCAAGTATGGTTTTCAATATATGTTGTAGTTAGTAGCAATTACGATTTAAAACAGTATGCGACCTGCCATTTGTACTGGAGTATTTGCATAGCAGAACTGTTGCACAACGGCAGAAACAATCCTAATTTGAAGTCCTTAAACTTCTGACCTCAGGTTCCGTAATTCTTATAAGAGAATACAACTTCAAGACTATGAAATCAAGTTTTATTACATGCTTCACTATAACGTGTGATTTTCCATTGCTATGTACTACCATTCAGCAACAAGATTATTCCCCTGTTCCTATGGAAACGAGTAAACCTTTCGTCAGTGATACTCACTGAACTTTGCAACTAAATTTTTCTTCGATTACTAATTCATTATCGCATCATTTATCATGGTACGACTACATCTTATCGCATATTGTCCACTATCTTATCACATACGCATCGTATTTTATCACTCCATCTTATTAGCTAAAAATTCTACTAATTAAATTCCATTAAGGCAACTCAGCAGATTATTGAGGATAGTTTCAGGACCCTGAAGATATCCTGATAAGAACATTTTCAGGATGCCAATCAGGACTCTGGGTGCGGTGAAATTGGCCCACTTCCAGGGTGTTCAGGACCCTGACATTGGGATGCCTGAATAATATACATCCAGGGTACTTAACAGCGTCCTGAAAAAAAGAAACGTTTTTCGGGCTATTTAATGGTGCCCTGAAAAACCAAGATTCCCAATTCTCAAGACAATTTTTTTTACTCATGCGCGATAGGACGTGGTTCAGGATACTCAGGATATGTTACGGAAATATCGTTCAGGATGTAGCCTACATCCTTAATTTTCCGCTGGGAAACATAGATTAGAGTAAACAACTTCAAAATGTGGTTTTTTCCAATCATATATTTTGTATTGCTGGTAAGTAAAACATCCAATTCCAAATATATAAATAAGCGCTGATTACACAAGTCCAGTTAAAACTACTGTTTCTAAATAAATTGATATCATGCGAAACGCTTATAGTTGGTCGACAAAACTAAGTCCAGTACCACGTGTGTTTTCTTCAATCCACTTGTCTACTTTCGCGTGCAGCTCTGGACTGAAATGGTTCACCCAGTCTCCGACTTCACCTTCGCGTACAAAAAGAACTAAGTCTGAAGCACTGAAGCCCAGAATCTATGCTTGAAAATGCATACCTTTCCGCATGAAGGTTGGTCCATTGTCCCTGGGATCGACGAAGACTTTGTCTTTCTTCACCAGTCCGCTCTGTTTCATGTTCCTGAAGCTCAGATGTTCCGAAATCGCATTGACCTGTTCATCGGTCAGAGTTTTGTTCAGAAATGTGGCCACTCTCCGGATTTCATCGCGTAAATCCTGCATTAAACGAATACTTGACAAGTATAGACATTAGTGAATAAAAGATAGCGTTACTTTTTTCATATCTTCGTAAAAGAGAAAGAGAAAATTCGGATGGTCTCGAAGGTTCCACGATTCCAGGACATGTGCCCAGTACGGTGCAAAAATCACTTTAAAAAAAACGCATAATTGTAATCAGTAATTAAGTTAACTCTAAGTAAATATCATTATACCATGTCCATCCATAAAAGTCTGCGCGTAAGTCTCAAAATCCATGGGTTTGCTACCGAATTGCATGTTATAAAAATGGTAAGATGATACTATGACGTCCTTAGGGTTCCTCGCTACGTAGATTACCTATTGAAAACCAATCAGTCAGTAACTGATTAATGATAAATGTCTACTAGCAATCAACCTTGCACTTGTCTAAAATGTCAGGAGGAAGGCAATACATAGGTAAATGGCTTTTGATGGTCCTGGGAGATGGCAGTTGACTGATGTCTTCCAGATGGATCATGTCGGCCATACCTTCCTTCAGTTCCAGATTGTTGGTGGCGGTCGCCATGGTTTCGATATCAGCTCTACTTATCATGGACTCGGATCTGGCATCAGACAAATCGAAACGAAATAACCGAATCCATCCAAATTTCTGATTACAAAACTTACTCGAAATACGGTACACGCTTCTCCTGAATGATTTGCTTGGCTTTCTCCGTGTCGAGATTGTTCTGCAGAAGCCAGACCAATTCCAAAGTCCACGTTGTTCCTACATTATCCAAAATTCAGTTTAATTTTTCACGAAATTTCAGTCGATTAAAATGGAGGAATAATATTTTTACCGCTTTTAGGGAAAGTCCTGACGAAAACGTCATCGTTTCTCAGTTTAAACTGTCGCAAAAGGGGTGCTGCTTGTTTCATCCTGCGCAAAACTAGCAAACCTCCTGGTTCCCCGCAGATAAAACCGCCAGTAACGTCATGCTCCGAATAATATTGCGGATATTTTTCGCGTAAAATCTGTTCCAGTTCTTCCGGTGGTTCGTTGTAAGTGACAGAAGAGTACAGAGCCATTTTTACTTGGCAGAGATACCAGCTCTATTGAATTGAACTGAGAGAGGCAGAGCACAGATGCACCTCGCTGACCCTAACTTATCAGATTGATCAATTTCTACATCAATCTGAGTAACTTATCGTCTATTGAACATACCGCACTTGGACATCCCTTATTCTACTTCCCCAAAAATAACGCGTACTTTAAAACCAAAAATCAGGCGTTTAGAAAGTGCAGTGTTCAACACAGGAGCCGAAACAAGTGACTGAAGCGCAGGGAGACGAATCTGCTGTTCAGAGTTTGTCCTGGGATACGTGATTCTTGAATATTTCAGAGATCCTGACAATGTCGAAAGCAGATAATCGATACAAATATCCTATCTCTGGCGATGAAGTATTTAGCTTTGACCCGATGAAACAGGGTATCGTACGTAAGAGTTGTACTTGTTAAAAGTTTTCGATACGTTTCTTTCTTCAAAATAAAAAAAAAACGGTTTCTAAAAATCACTCGAAAGATTCCACACGTTGCTGCCAAATGTACTAACTAGCATTGCAAAATTTCCGATCCTCGGTATATGGAGTGTCAAAAGATCCATTAATAAGCTGCTGTCTCTCATTAGTCTTCTCATTAATGCCCCACATAAAAATGATGGTGCCTTTTGCGGTGCCTTTTTGGTGACGTTGTATTGGCAGTCTAAACGTTGTTGAAAACACAGACGCCTTAGGGGGATATAGGCTACTGGCACTGTAAGACGAAACTGAGAAACTATGAAAACAGACTGCTGTGGTACCTTTTTACAGTGTTTTGTACGGTATCAAAACTATTGCTCGGACCCATTTATACTTTGGTGTGTGACTTTTCTGAAAAAGTGAATGTGCAACGGTTGAAATGAACTTTAATGCAGAATCAAAGTTTCTTCATTTTCTTCTCCTCACAATACAATTTACTGTGAATTCAAATGTAAAATGCACAAGAAAACTGCTCTGTGTATCAAACATCAATAAAAGAGATAAAGTATCCATGAATGCAAATAAAGTATCCCACTACTAATGAGCAAAATGTATCTAATAATACAAAAAGCCTTTGGATGGTTCCTAATGCACAGGCAGTTAAAACAGTTGCACCTCGATATGAACATGCGGGACGATGTTTCGTTCTTAGTAGATCTTCAGCTTGACTTCGGACGAACCGTAGTACGTTTCCTTGTGCCGCTCGAACAACTCCTCAAGACTCTGTGTGTAACGAACGTGCAGTTCGTCGATCTCTTCCTGGGTCGGGTTCGGGTTCCGTTTCACTTCGATGGGCTTCCCGACTGTTAAACGAAATTTGTTACAATGCAAACATATCGTTCTGGAATATTCATGTTTTTTACCGACTGTAGTTATGGGTCGCCTGAAGGGAATGATTCCAAAACTGTACTGGAATATTCCTCGTCCTTTTAGAAGAACCGGAGCCAGCCCCATTGTTTTCTGCAGGGAATCCTGGAACCTGCGGAGCCTTGAGCCTCTGGGATTGCTGACCTGGTCGTAGACCTCCGTCTCTCCGAACGAGAAGCTCGGAACGAGATGCGCCCTACAACGTTAACTGTGATATGAGACATTCCGTAATGAAGCTTATCGCTGTGTACCCGTGTTTCAAAGCTAGTTTGATAAAACCTTTCCTCGGTTTAAGGATCAAAACGATTTCTTTCATGTTCGGATGAGTGTCAAGAGACTCGGGAGCTCCTCCGACAATCAGGACGACAGCGTTTCCTCCCGGAGCAGCGTTTAGAGCATACTCGATACTTGGTCTTGATTTAAAGGATTATTAAATACATAATTATATTTGAATAAACGAACTTAATTCTTGGGATTACCTGGAAGCTGAAATAGCGCCCGAACTCATAAAGAGCTCTCGGTAAAATGGCATGACAAACTGGACGTTCAGTGTTGTGAGAAAAAACTTGATTCTGGGGAAAACTTGTTTAATTTTTGTTCCTTCTGTAGCAAAATTACAGAAAGCTCCCGAACAGAGAACTCCGTGCGGGTGCGAGCCAACGATGTAGTTGTGCTTCGGACTGAGCTCGGCCTCTTTGACTAAATTGACAGGAAAATAAGCAGCATAGTCTTTCCATAGGTTCCATTCACGTACCCACTCAAGCCTGCACATAGAAACATATAAGAAACAAAAATTTTAATAATAAGTGATCGTTCAAAATCTTTTACCTGCGTCCTCCCATTTCCGGCGTTTTCTTATCAGCTACATACCACGCCAGGTAGAGAAGTGAGAGAAAGTAGAATCTAGTGTAAAAGAACAAGTACAGCAATAAGCCTACGGCCATGGGACCCATGAAGAAAAACGAGCTGATCCAGAAGAAAACGGCAAAGGTTTCCTTTCTCCTCTGGAGAGGAATGGCGATAGGCGCAAACTCCACACCAAGGATCTTCATTGCTGATTTAAGTGTTGGCCTAACGAGGAAAATGTAGTAGAAGACAATATCAATATACGTAAAATCACTTCACGTGTTTAAATTTATGTAATTATGGACCAACTGCACAGTAAAATGAATTCATGATCTGATGGTACGAATAAGCGCAGTTACAACTACATACTAGTAAATTAGCTTACAGCATTGAGATTTGAATGAAAATCAGTATCAAAAGTAATAACCTTGTTTTAAGCTGATAAGTCGACCTTCAGAATATCTTCAAAGAGGATTATAATGTTTGTTTACAATGATACATTTTTTGACACCTGTCTATTTAGTATTGCAGCGTTGCCAAATTAAGATTTTTTAAAACACAGTATTGATATTTAAATAATAGTTGTTGAAATTCCAATTTTCAGAGTTCATTTATGAAATATTTTTGTATAAATGATATTTTAGTTAAATAATTTGTATCCGAACACGAATGGCACCCGTCTGGATTTTATTTCTCAAAAATTTTATTACAAATACAAAAACAGTATTAGTTTTTTAATATTATTATTTATTCAAGGATTCAAAAATGCATTTTGTAATATTTCTTTATTAGAAATGTGAAATTGATTTTTTTTGTTGTTTTTTAACGTATTCGCCAGAGTTTATGAATGGAGCTGCAAACAAAGATGGCGGGTTAACTAGCGAACCTAGGCTTGTCATGTTTTAACCAAATTTGAGCCTCTTTCGGAAATGGCTACTCAGAAACCGGTAGAATGGGTGTCGTCACTCATTATACGCTTCGAGGAACAGGTAAAATATCATATGGGACATTATTTAGCTGGAGAAATATCAGGATGTAGACCAGGGCTGGCTATGGGGGTTTCCATGGGAAACTGTCGTTTTCATTCACAAATATTTCTGCTGGCACCCATATAAGGAAATGCACATTCCTCTCAATTGTTTTCATCCAAACTGGATCACTAGTTAACAATCTCGTTTCCACATAACACGAGGCTGCATTATGCAAATATGTCACTGTGTGACATTAATCTGTCAATAATGTAGTGTGCATGCAATAAACAAACATCTTTGAACTAAATGCAGACAAGTAATTTGGTTTTTTGGTTTTCGGTAGTTGCCGTATCGGACTGGGCCGCAGACATCACACGCCAAACAGATGGTGGAGCAGAATAAAGAATGTCTCATCCAGATCAGCAAGTACAAATTCTCCTTGGTCATATCGGGACTCACCAAGATCTTGCAGCACGTCAATGAATCGGTAATACAAGACTCAAAACTCATCCGTACGTTTTTCCGTGAATTTTTGTGTACGTTTAACAGCGAACGCATGGCGCAGACTACGAGAAGAACTACTATGAATCACTGTTGATTGTCCTGGACACGCTGGAAAAATGCCTTAGCGGCCAATCCAAAGATACAACGAGATACGATGAAGCAATGAATGTTAAACTACTTCTCCGTGAAATTTGCCAATTTATTGGTATTGCAAATCCTTTCTCATATATTCGTGGTCTTTTAACATACTCTTGGCTTTACAGATCTGCCCAACGAAAATGCAATGGTGATTCAGCTGAAAGCACTCGCTTCAAAAGTTCTCTTCGCGCTAAGTCTCAATAATTTCAATGCCGTTTTCAGCAGGATCTCTTCCAGGTCTCGTTAAAAATAAAGTAAACTTTTTCCAAATTATAATTAAATTTTTATTCATAGGCTCCAAGAGTTAAGCTCCACGAACGAAGAGAATCCCGATTTAAGTGATATCGAACTGATCCAGCACATTAATGTCGATAACCATCGCTTAATCAAGCTTCTCAACGGTAACCTCAATAACGCAGCTCATTCGCGCAGTACTTAATTCATAATAATTTTATGACTTTTTTGCAGAAACCATTTCCAAAAGCAAACTGCTACGAAAGTCTGTGCAATTGACGCTTATCAATTCGCTGGAGAAAGCCATATGGAACTGGATGGATACTTATCCTCACGAGTTTAGCGAAAATCAAGTATGAGCAATCGACTTCATAAAGTAGTCACACGAAATTTATTTACAAAATTTTGCCCTGCAGAAATGTCCAAACGAGGATCTGTCCAAGTGCTGCGAGGTTCTTTTCGATATTTTAGACTCGATCGCAGAGAACAGCAAGCGAAGAGCCATGGTTTGGCCATTGCAAATCATGCTGCTCGTTATTTCGCCCAAAGTCTTGGAGGAGATCGTCAACGCTGATTCAGGGGCCCCCTGCTCCCCCCGACACTCGAGGAAGAAAATCTTTCTTGGTAACATTCGCATTCGTTTATTTTTGGGAAACACGTGATTTAAGTAGTGTTGTTTTCAGATACGTTGAAAAAAGCCCTGGTTCCTCACGGGACGAGTCGCCAGTCGA
Organism: Eulimnadia texana; assembly: GCA_002872375.1. Lineage (NCBI taxonomy): Eukaryota > Metazoa > Arthropoda > Branchiopoda > Diplostraca > Limnadiidae > Eulimnadia > Eulimnadia texana. The sequence continues at coordinate 20,219,389 of NKDA01000001.1, forward strand.
CTGAAGCTGCTGCCATCACTGCCGTCAAACTTTGCAAAGTGTCCACGTACATTCACATTCTCGATTCGGGCAATGTAGTCTTTGCACTGGTTCAGAGCGTCCTCAATGACTTGAAGGCAGAATATAATTTAATTCTCCAACGTACTCTATTAATTAACTTATGGTTTTCTCGCAAAGATGTTGCTGTTCAACCCGCTGAAGCCGTTTTCCCGAGGCCAGGCTTACACTTGCCAGGACGTAGACTTGATGATCGACTGCTTTGTCTCCTGTTTCCGCATCAATCCGCATAATAATGAGGCTCTTAAAGTCTGCCTCAACTCGCATTCACCACCCACGTTCCATTATGTGCTTGTAGCTTCGCTGTACAGGTTTGATATCCCGAAAACTAGCCCGTTACTTGGATCTGTTGATTTCAATGTAAATTTCGGATTTTACAGAATAATAACGCAACCAAGGTTACCCTGGTGGCCGCAGATAGATCTTGTGTACAATAAATCGGCTGAACTGCGGGCCATGTTCATCGATACTCTGACCAAAGTCACACAGGGATACATCTCGCAGACACCTATCCGAATGATGCAGGTACTAATTTTAGTGCTTAAAGTACTACAAACGACCAATAAAGCGTAAAAAATCAATTAGAACTGAAGTATTCTATTTCATTTGAATAACTTGAATTTTTCTAAAAATGCATTTTTCATTGGGAACAATGCAGTTGTGCCAGGTATGCTTAAAAGTCGCATTTATTAGTTGTTCAATTAATAATGATTAAGCAAAGATTTTAAAAATATTAATTTTTAATGCTTTTCAGAGTTTGACGCTGAAAGAAAAAGTCAATCCTTTGAAATTCAAGGAGAAATCCTCTGAAGAAGGACCTTCGTTCAAAAACCTGCTGCTCTCCATGGTTCGCCTGATTCACGCAGACCCCCTGCTCATGTTAAACGTAAGTTACGAGCATAACCTAAGAATTCAAGTTCATTAAAATCAGCTATCCTACAATTAATAATTTTTATTAAACAGAGCCAAGGCAAAGCGGGGCATGAGATCCAGAGCTCAACACTGGAGCTTATAAACGGACTGGTTTCACTGGTTCATCAACCCAACATGGCAGATATGGCACAGGAGGCTATGGAAGCTCTTCTAGTTCTACACCAGCCGGAGAAAATCGAAATGTGGAACCCTGAAGCGCCAATCAACACTTTCTGGGACGTTAGGTATGTTTCACTATGTGCTAACATCCTAATATTGTAATTAATTTATTTTATTGTTTTTGCAGTTCGCAGGTGTTGTTCAGCATATCGCAAAAACTGATTCAACACCAGATCGTCAACTATACGGACATCCTGCGATGGCTGCGCGAAGTGCTGACCTGCCGCAACAGCTTCCTCTTACGGCACAGAGAGTACGCCAACGTCGGTAGCCATATCAGCGTGGCTAAGCAGGCTCATATCAAACTAGAGGTCTGTCTAATTCAAGTTTTTCTTAATAATTAAAGCTAAAAAATAGTGAAAATAGGTGGTGTTCTTCTTGTACCTGTGGAGTATCGACATAGACGCGGTGCTGGTTTCGATGAGCTGTTTTAGCTTGCTGTGCGAGGAAGCTGATATCCGCTGCGGTAGTGACGAAGTCACTGTAACTTACCTTCTGCCCAACTACCACGTCTACCAGGAACTGGCAGCAGCTTCCACCGTCCTAACCACTGGTATACTGAATACCAAATTCACTACTAGTATCACTGTTTGTTGATATTGTGAGAATTAAGGATATTGTTGATAAAATAAGTACCAAGTTTGAATTAAAATGTATTGATGAACTAATAGCCAGCTTGGATGCTCGAGTACCTTATCAGCAGCTGCAGCACGGTAACCTAGGTGCAGTATCTTATTTTTGCAAAAATATAAACAAATTACTGGTTTGCTGTATGCCAGTTAAGCAAGCATTTTATTTTACTAACTTTTCAATATTGTTAAAAATTCGTTACATTTTACTGGTTATTTTGTGAAAAGGTCGTGCTGCTCTTCAGAAGCGTATCATGTCTCTGCTGAGAAAAATCGAGCACTGCACCCAGGGCTGTCTTCAGGTAATCTCATCGGTCAGTTTAGTCCTGTAGATAATTTTTAAATATCTGATTGGTCAGGCTTGGGAGGATACGTTTTTGAACTGGGATGCAGCGACGAAACAACTGCAGAAAGCCAAAGTGGAAGACGGTCAAATGAGCGAATCTTTCCACAGGTCTGCCGGTAAACGACGAGCTTCCCATCAGAGCACCGAGCACGAACTCGAAGTATTTCACTCATTTGTAAACACAGTTTTATTATTTTTTCTTTCTCAATTTTCTTGCGTCACTATTCGTCCATTTTCGAGCAAAGTTTCAAAAGTTAATGCTTGTTTTCTTTGCCTGTGTTTTGTGATGTAGGACCAGATTAATGAATGGGCGAATATGACTGGCTTTCTGTGCGCCCTGGGCGGAGTTTGCCTGCAGAGGAGGTCTCCAAGACCCCAACCTCCAGCTCCCATGGCTATCAGCAATTCATCCACTGGCACTACTGAACGAAAATCAAACGTAAAACCATCTTCTTAGACTTTATTTACATTTAAACTTTACTTGTATTCTGTTTTGTGTTAAATAGTTGGTTACAGGGACTCTGCAAGACGTGCAGTATTGTCCCGTAACGTCGTTTGTGGGCAACCTTCTGCGTTTACTGCTCTGCTCCAACGAGAAGTTCGGGGCTCAGATTCAGAAACATGTCAAAGAGCTGGTGGGCCACGAAATGGCTCCAGCCCTTTATCCCATTCTCTTTGACCAAATCAAGGCCCTGGTGGAAAAATTCTTCGATCACCTAGGACAGGTAAAACCTCTTACAACAAGTAAACTATTACGTTCTACTTAAATTGAAACATCTTTTTTAGGTTGTTGTGAACGATTCGCACACCCAGTTCATTGAGCATATTATTTTTATCATGAAAAACGTGCTGGAGAACAAAAGTGACCAGCCCTCCGAACATCTGGGTGTTACCAGCATCGAAGGAATGATGCTGGCTATCGTCAGGTTATTCAGAAAATAATAATTTATTACTCATAACGTATTTATTGTATATATTTATTTTATAGATGTTAATTCATTTATTGCTGAAATGTTATTTTTGAATCATTAATATTATTAATTGTTATATATTAATTATTATTATTTATTACTGTATTACTACTTACTACTGCTACTTTTTACAGGTACGTTCGCCATTTGGACACGACCGTGCACGCGATCCACATCAAGACGAAGCTGTGCCAGTTGGTGGAGACGATGATGGCCCGCAGAGACGACCTGGCCTTTCGTCAGGAAATGAAATTCCGTAATAAACTGGTGGAATACCTCACCGACTGGGTTATGGGCAACTCCCATCAGATCGCACCACCCGGATCAGGCGACGTTAGCTCCATTACCAGGTTAGTTATCACAACCGTTGAGTAAATACTGTGTTAATTGTAATACGTTGCTGGCCCCCTTAACTGTCAATGATCCCTCAATGCAAAGTTGTATGGAACAGTTTTCAAAATTTTATCAAAGCTAAAAGACGCTTGAATCTCGAAGTTTCATAAGGTAACACTACATTGAAAAATGAGACGTCAAGAAAAAGCCTAAAAAGAATGAAAAGCTTCATAGTATAACAAATAGTCAACATTCCAAAGTCAGCAACACTCGAGACTTCATATTCGAGTAGGTTGACTAAAAAACAAAAAATAAAAAATAAAAAAAATAATGTTGTTGCTGTTTTCAAATTAGGGATTTGGACCAAGCTTGTATGGACGCTGTGGCTTCGCTTCTGAGAGGGTTGCCCCTGCAGCCCGAGGAGTCGGACAGGGGCGATTTGATGGAGGCCAAGTCGCAGCTTTTTCTCAAGTATTTCACGCTGTTTATGAATCTGCTCAACGACTGCACGGAAGCGTGCGAGATCGAGAAAGAAGTGGGAACACGAAGCAGGGGCGTTCCCGTTGGAGTAGGCGGAGTTGCGGCTTCGAGACTGACCAATCTGCGCAACTCGACTATTCAGGTGAGCTAGTGAAAGTATTCGAAAAGTTTCTCTGTCAATCTGATTGGTTTTTATCGTCTCCACCAATAGGCAATGTCGAATCTGTTGAGCGCTAATATTGATTCGGGACTGATGCATTCCATCGGGTTGGGGTATCACCGCGACCTGCAGACCCGTGCCGCTTTTATGGAAGTCTTGACCAAGATCCTCCAGCAAGGGACGGAGTTTGACACGCTGGCAGAAACGGTCCTGGCCGACAGATTTGAACAACTAGTGCAGCTGGTCACCATGATCGGCGACAAGGGCGAACTGCCCATCGCCATGGCCCTCGCTTCTGTTGTAGTCACTCCACAAATGGTATAGTGGAAAAAACAAAAATAAATGAGAAATTCAATTAGTTCTAGATAAAAGCATAATAAAAAGGTAGATGTAGATTGATATATTCAGCGGTAATATCAATATCTTTTTACGATTTCAACAAAGGAGTATCCTTATTCATTGAACAGAATATTTTTAATGATGATACTTACGACCCAATGAATTTTAAATAATAGTATATTAAATGCATATATAATAAAGAATAATATTATTAATTTTTGATAACTGCAATAATAGGTCATCCTGATTTATTCAGTTTAATATCAAAGTTTCATACTTATTTGTATAATATGTAGTAGCAATAAATTGTACATAACTGTAATAAAAGATATATGTATGCACTGTAATTATAGAATAATTTATAGAGTATGAATGAACTTACCGCGCAATAAAAAAAAAATCTTTGTTTTAATTACATATTATTGAAAATTTAGGATGAGCTGGCTCGTGTCTTCGTGACCCTCTTCGATGCCAAGCATCTACTGGCTCCACTATTATGGAACATGTTCTACAAAGAAGTTGAAGTTTCTGACTGTATGCAGACGCTATTCCGCGGCAACAGCCTCGCTTCTAAGGTATATTCGTTACACATGAAATTTTAAATATATTTTCAAATGTTTTTCTTTTTTTTTTTGCGTAACTTCAGGTCATGGCGTTCTGCTTCAAGATCTATGGAGCTTCGTACTTGCACAATCTGCTGCAGCCTCTGCTGAAACCCTTGCTAGAACAGCCTGGAATCAGCTTCGAAGTGGATCCGGCTCGCTTGGACGCTAAGGAAGACATTGAGGAAAACCGCAAGAACTTGGTGGCCCTGACGCAGCGCGTCTTTTCAGCCATCACGTCGTCTGCTGATAAGTTTCCGCCGCAGTTGCGAAGCATGTGTCATTGCCTGTATCAGGTCCTCAGCAAACGATACCCCCAGTTCCCGCAGAATAATATTGTGGCCGTGGGAACGATCATCTTCCTCCGTTTCATCAATCCTGCCATAGGTAACGAAAACTACTAAACTTCGTTTAAAATTAGCCGTTACTTCTATATTCGTGATAATATTAATCATTTATGACTTGCGATTTACAGTTTCGCCATACGAGATGGGAATTCTGGATCGGCAGCCTCAGTCAAATATCAAGCGGGGCCTAATGCTGATGTCCAAGATCCTCCAGAACATTGCCAACCATGTAGAGTTCTCCAAAGAACAGCACATGCTCCATTTCAACGATCTCCTCCGGTAATTTCTCTATATAAATCACTAATAGCAAAAGAATACACTAAGAATTTTATAATATTACTTGATAAAATGCATTAATTTACTTGAAATACAGTTAATTTAATTTACCTGACTAACTTAAATGTACAAATAACTTTTTTAACTGCAGAAAAACGACTTTCAACCTTTTCATGTTGTACCCTTTTTTTATTATGAAATGACCACACATGTCCGTATTATATAAAACTTATTTTTGAAACCAGTAGTAGTCTAGATTTACTATAGTTACATGATTAAATAGTAATTTAACTTAAATGTGTTAAAATTTGTACGAAAATAGATCGAGTTTTGAAGTGGGTCGGCGTTTCTTCATTCAAATCGCCTCGGATTTCGAGACAGCAGAGCAAGGGAGCAGCCACACTATGGCGTTCATCAGCGATGCCAACGTCTTGGCCCTCCACCGGCTGCTCTGGAACCACCAGGAGAAGATTGGGGACTACCTGAGCTCCAGCCGGGACCACAAAGCTGTCGGACGCAGGCCCTTTGATAAGATGGCTACCCTTCTGGCTTATCTCGGACCGCCGGAACACAAACCCGTCGATTCACAGTACGTTAATTAGATGCCTATAGTAACGTTACTGTAACTAATTTTGCTTTACTATAGGTGGAGTAGTATGGACATGACGAGCACCAAGTTCGAAGAGATAATGTCGAAGCACAACATGCACGAGAAGGACGAGTTCAAGTCGATTAAGTCGCTCAACATCTTCTACCAAGCGGGCACCTCGAAAGCTGGCAACCCGGTGTTCTACTACATTGCCCGTCGCTACAAGATTGGCGAAACCAACGGGGATTTGCTCATCTACCACGTCATCTTGACTCTAAAGCCGTTCTGCAGCAAACCGTTTGAACTGGTCATTGATTTCACGCACACCTGTTCCGACAATCGCTTCAGGACCGAGTTCCTGCAGAAGTGGTTTGTCGTCCTGCCCGAAATCGCCTACGAAAACATCCACGCCGCCTACGTGTACAACTGCAATTCCTGGGTGAGGGAGTATACCAAGTACCACGACCGAATCCTGGCTCCTCTGAAGGGCAATCGCAAGCTGATCTTCCTCGATGGCCCACAGCGATTGCACGATTACATTGAATCGGATCAGCAGAAACTTCCCGGAGCCACTCTGTCGCTCGACGAGGACCTCAAAGTCTTCAACAACGCGCTCAAACTGTCGCACAAGGACACGAAAGTGGCTATACGAGTAGGACCCACGGCCATTCAGGTGACTGCTGCGGAGAAAACCAAAGTTTTGTCGCACTCGGTGCTGTTGAATGACGTCTATTACGCGTCGGAAATCGAGGAAGTCTGTTTGGTTGATGATAATCAGTTCACCTTGACGATAGCCAATGAGTCGGGGCCTCTGTCTTTCATTCACAACGATTGCGACAGTATCGTCCAGGCCATTATTCACATCAGGACGCGCTGGGAGCTTTCGCAGCCCGATTCCGTGACTGTTCACCAGAAGATCCGACCCAAAGATGTTCCAGGAACACTGCTGAACATGGCCTTGCTGAATCTGGGCTCCTCGGATCCCAATTTGCGTACGGCGGCCTACAATTTGCTCTGCGCGCTGACGGGAACCTTTGATTTGAAGATCGAGGGTCAGCTGCTGGAAACTTCGGGCCTGTGCATTCCGTCGAACAACACGTTGTTCATCAAATCGGTCAGCGAGAAGCTGGGTCACAACGAACCACACTTGACTCTGGAGTTTCTCGAAGAATGCATCCAAGGCTTCAGGGCTTCGAGCATCGAGTTGAAGCATCTGTGCCTCGAGTACATGACACCCTGGCTGCCCAACCTGGTGCGATTCTGCAAACATTCCGACGATACCAAGCGCCAGAAAGTAGCCATCATCCTTGATAAACTCATTACGCTTACCATAGAAGAAGTAGAAATGTACCCGTCGATCCAAGCGAAGATCTGGGGCAACCTGGGCCAAGTTTCCGAGCTGATCGACATGGTCCTCGATAGTTTTATCAAACGCTCGGTGACTGGTGGACTGGGTTCGGCTCAGGCGGAGATAATGGCCGACACGGCTGTAGCCCTTGCCTCAGCTAACGTCCAACTGGTTGCTCGCAAAGTAATCGGTCGTCTGTGCCGCGTCCTGGAGAAAACCTGCACTTCTCCAACGTCGAGTCTGGAGCAGCACTTGATGTGGGACGATATCGCCATCCTGGCCCGCTATCTGCTGATGCTGTCGTTCAACAACTGCCTGGACGTTGCCAGACACTTGCCGTATCTCTTCCACGTCATCACCTTTCTGGTTTGTACGGGACCGCTGAGTCTCCGCGCCTCTCTGCACGGTCTCGTCATCAATATCATTCATTCGCTGTGTACTTGCACCAAGCCTACCTTCTCCGAGGAAACGCGCCGAGTTCTCAATCTCAGTCTGGACGAGTTCTCTCTTCCCAAGTTTTACCTGCTCTTCGGTATCAGCAAAGTCAAGTCGGCCGCCGTGACAGCTTTCCGCTCTAGCTACAGGCATCTGCCTGGCGAGCGATGGCACACGGTCGAGCGAAGCTTCTCGGCAGGCGCTGGATCAGACAGAGAGCGCCTATCGTTAACTTCGCTAGAAACGATCACAGATGCCCTGCTGGAAATCCTGGAAGCGTGTTCCAGAGACATTCCCGAATGCGAGTGGGTCCAAGTGTGGACTACCCTAGCGAAGAGTTTCGCTTTCCGCTACAATCCGGCGCTGCAGCCGCGCGCCCTCATCGTCTATGGCTGCATCTGCAAGACCATCTCGGACCGGGACGTCAAGCAGTTGCTGCGGATCCTCGTCAAAGCGCTGGAGAGCTTCACGGATACGTCACTGATCGACGCCATCGTCATGTGTCTGACGCGCGTTCTGCCGCTACTCCGCTTCGAGTCGCCCATTCACCCTGCCATTTTTTGGGTCGCTGTGTCGGTGCTTCAGCTCGACGAGGTCTCGCTGTACGCCTCCGGTTTGGCGCTCCTCGAACAGAATCTCCACACCTTAGATTCTCAAGGCTCGTTCGAGAGCAAGAGTCTGGAACAAGTGATGATGTCTGCTCGAGAGCCTCTTGAGTGGTATTTCAAGCAGCTGGATCACGCTGTCGGACTTAGCTTTAAAGCTAACTTCCATTTCGCTCTTGTTGGACACCTTCTGAAGGGGTACAGGCATCCCAGTGCCACCACTGTTTCACGCACAACGCGCATTTTGAACATGCTCTTGAGTATCGTCGCCAAACCTTCGAAAAGAGACAAGTTCGAAGTGACACCAGAGTCGGTCGCTTACCTGGCGGCTCTCATTTCGGTTTCTGAAGAGGTACGAGGCCGCTGTCACGCCCGCCAGCCTCATTTGCGCTTGGCGGGCGATCCCAGTTCTGCATCTGGGTCCGGTGAGCCTTTCGGCGTAGACTTGCGTCTCGATCTCCAAGCCCCCACCCGCCAGAGCCCGCTAAACCAGTCGACAAACCTGAGTCCCATAAGCAGCTATAGTAGCGCAAGCACCGCCATACTCCATACTTCCGCCAGCCACAACGCCCTTTCAAGCATTCAGGGATCCACGCTGAACAGTCCCGTGTCCTCAGGATCCAGCTCCAGCACCGCCCATCTGCTGGTACCATCCAACAGCAGCTCACAGACGGTCTGTAGCGCCACACCCCAGACTCCGCCACCGGGACGCCGACAGAAATCGTGGGACCTCCTCGATCAGAGTGCCATTGCCATAGCCAAACGCCAGCAGCCAGCGGCTCCGGTTCAACAGCCACAACCACTGCAGCAGAGCAATTGCACAGGAGGTGCCAAGGCCCTCTTTAAGACGCAGCGGTCGTTTTCAGTCCCCACCACGCGCGATCAGAGATCCTTGGACCGACAGGCTGGCTCCAAGGATAACGGGTCTCCGACCCACGGAGCAGCCCCCGGACGACGTAGTGCTCGAGCGTCGGTATCAGGCGAGTCAAACTGCCTCCTCGACCCCGAGATCTTGACAAGCTTCTCCACGCAGGCGCTAGTGTTGACCGTCCTGGCAACTCTGGTCAAGTACACCACAGACGAAGCTGAAATGCGAGTCCTCTACGAATACTTGGCCGAAGCTTCGGTAGTCTTTCCTCGTGTTTTCCCCATCATCCATTCGCTGCTGGACGCTAAGATCACTAACGTCCTATCGCTGTGTCACGATCAGGGGATCTTGGCCGCTGTGCAGAATATAATACACAACATGATAGCCCTGGAGGGAAGCGGAGGAGAACAGCAGCAGCAGCTTCACTACCTGCAGAGCTGTGGTTTCGGTGGTTTGTGGCGATTCGCCGGTCCGTTCACCAAATCAACTTGCACGGCAGAAAGCGCCGAGCTGTTTGTGAACTGTCTGGAAGCTCTGGTGGAAACGTGTTTGCCGGCTGAGGAAGGAGAAGCGGACGTGGCGCCGTTTCCTTCAATGTTAAGCGTTTCCTCTAACATGAATTTATCGTCTTCGTTATCTTCGCTAACTCTCGGATCGCCGACGGATAAAAAGTAGAGGCGAATTTGCGTCCGTCGGTTCTTTTGATCTCAAGCTCTCAAATGTTTTTTTTAATTGATTGAACTTTTTTTTAATGCTATGCTGTGAACACACGCCCCTCTACCTTCATTATTATTACTGTTAATCTGTTGTACAACCCATTTTTTGGCTGTTCCGCGTGTTTCTTTTTCTAATTTACGCTTATGTCAATCGTTGGTTAGTAAAATATAAAGAAAAATTTCTCTGTTTATTCAAGGAAAAGATCGCAAAAAAAAATTATTTACATATCCAAGCATCTTCAAGTGCAAGAACTAAATTATTTTGCTTTGTGCAAGTGCATGTGCCGCTGAAGGTCGTGTTTCTGCGAGAAAGTTTTGCTGCAAGAGTCACAGCTGAAAGGACGAATGTTTCCGTGAGTCGACCTGACGTGCCTGTTCAGTGCCGCAGCTCGGGTGAATCTCACACTGCACTGTTGGCACGCAAAGGGTTTACTCTGCAAGTGCTGCTCGCGGTGTGCGGACAGCTGCTCCGTTGAGGCGAAATTTTCCCCACACTGAGAGCACGTGTAGGTTTTCTTCTCTGGCTGAGATGTTTCAGAATTGTTTTTCTGTAAATCGAGGGCTGCGTACTGTACAGAGTTGCAAGTCGTAGTGGGTAAAGTCTGGGTGATGGACAGCGGCAATGGTAGTGAAGAAGCAGGAGGCAGTGTTTGCTGTAGATCTTGAAGACTGAAATCTATCTGCCGCAAATCGATAACATCACTGTTGGTGGTGTTGTCCGCTGCATTTGTGCAAGTCAAATTGAGAACGTCACAGTTTGAATAGTTGTCCAAAGAAAGACTTTGAGAGCAAGACAAGTCCAGAGTCCCGCCATTGGCATCTGCGTAGCTAAGATCTTGACCAGAAAGTGACAGATCCAGACTCTGTGCGGAGAGATCGAGGGTCTGCGAGCAGTAGGACAAGTTTAATGTGGGGTTTTCATCTAAGTTATAACTTATGTGAGTTCTTAGGTCCTGCAGTTCATGCATTCCTAGGAAATCCGGAGCTACAAAAACTTGTGACGACCGAGGAGGGTCGCTGTAAGGGTACGAGTAGTTGAACTGATGCCACTGTCGGAGACGGCGGTTGATTTCGTCTTCCCTGGCTTTCCCTGTCAAGTTCAGCGGCAGGTCGTCCTCGATAGTCTGTCGGTCGCAGTCTTTGGGTGACGACAGTAATAAACTAAGATCCATCGAAACATTATCGTTATCCGCACATTCGGGCTGTGTCTGCATCTGCATGCACTGGCCAGAGTGAGACAAATCCTGGACAACGTCGAATTCAGAATAGGAATTCGAGTTTCTTGAATTGTAGTAGGAAAACTGAGAAGAGGTTCCCATATTTCCAGAGGATAAATCTCTATAATCCATTTTCTTCACTTTAAATTTATCAATAACAGCTGATATGCAAGTAATTCGTCGTTTGCTAATGTAAACAAAGTCATGTGACCTTCTCTGGCCAATCAGTTCAGCGGCTTGTGAAGAAGGAAACAACGCCCCCTCTGAGCTGTCAGTTGACGTTTACCAAATCCAGAGTTTCAGTCAGAATTATCTGTTAATATCTTGGTCATCTTTATATATAATTGGTAAATTAAGTATTTAGTAAAATCCTCTGTTATTAAGCTCTATGTTTGCTGTATTTTTGACCTTTTTGGATAGTTAGACTCTATTCTATTTGTACTTTAGACGACTGTGTCTGAATTGGTTTTCCTGTTTGTTTTGACAGATCAAAATGACGGACTCCAAGTACTTCACAACTACCAAGAAGGGCGAAATCTTCGAACTGAAATCAGAACTGAACAGCGACAAGAAGGAAAAGAAGCGTGAAGCTGTTAAGAAAGTATTTTGCATAAATTTTGTGGTATTTTTTCTGTACTATTAAATCTCTGAAATTTTGAAAGGTCATCGCATCTATGACTGTCGGAAAGGATGTATCCGCTCTCTTTCCCGACGTTATTAACTGCATGCAGACTGACAACCTGGAACTTAAGAAGCTCGTATACCTCTACTTGATGAATTATGCAAAAAGCCAGCCAGACACGGCCATTATGGCAGTTAACACATTCGTCAAGGATTGCGAAGACCCTAACCCGCTGATTCGGGCTCTTGCCGTCCGCACCATGGGCTGCATTCGAGTGGATAAAATCACTGAATACCTTTGTGAGCCTCTCCGCAAGTGTTTGAAGGATGAGGACCCTTACGTTCGCAAGACTGCTGCTGTGTGTGTAGCAAAACTTCACGACATTAATGCCAGTCTTGTCGAGGACCAGGGCTTTCTGGACCAACTCAAAGGTAAATTATTTTATTCTTCTTCCTATTCTTGCTATTACAAATGCGTTGTTTCTGATATAGAACTGTTGAGCGACTCGAATCCTATGGTTGTTGCAAATGCCGTCGCTGCCCTCTCGGAAATCAACGAGGCCTCGAGCACGGGCGTCCCTCTAGTCGAGATGAACACTCAGACGATCAACAAACTTCTCACCGCTCTAAACGAGTGCACAGAGTGGGGCCAAGTTTTCATTCTGGACTCCATTGCCAACTATAGTCCAAAAGTAAGTCTTTACTAAATAATACCTTTGATAAACTGAATTTTGAACTTGCTCGTCTTGTAGGATGAACGTGAAGCTCAAAGCATCTGCGAACGCATCACGCCGCGACTGGCCCACGCAAATGCGGCTGTCGTTCTGAGTGCTGTGAAGGTTCTCATGAAACTGATGGAAATGATGGCCCCTGATTCGGACTTCATTACTAACCTCCAGAAGAAGCTGGCCCCTCCGCTGGTCACCCTGCTTTCGTCGGAACCCGAAGTCCAGTACGTTGCGCTGAGAAACATCAATCTGATCGTGCAGAAGCGTCCCGATATTCTGAAAAATGAAATGAAGGCATTGAAATTTGAATTGAATTTGAAATGATTGAATCTAATCTAAGTTTTTACTGATTTTGTGTAGGTGTTCTTTGTCAAGTACAACGATCCCATTTATGTGAAGCTCGAAAAACTGGATATTATGATTCGTCTGGCCAATCAAGCTAATATTGCTCAGGTAATTTATCCTACTCGTTATGCGTCATTTACAGTGCTTTCACTTTGGGTTTTGGGTTGTCCCTTCGAGTGGGCTCTGTTTTCCTTTTTTTCTTGTTCGCTGGTACAACTTGTTTTCCCTTTTCTCCCTTTTAAAATGTCAGTTTTCCTTCCCTTTTTCCGCTCTGCATTAGAGGTCGAAAACCTACTTCAGCCGTATACTGCTTAAATGTACAGTCATGTTCATTAAAAAAGGGGACAGCATGGGAAGGTTAAGTCACTTTTTCTTAACTTTTGCAAGAATATTATAGCATCAATTGATAAAATGCGTTATATTTAGTTGAAATACAGTTAATTAATCTATTCTAACTAAATTTAATGAATAAATGATTCTGTAAACTGCAAAAGAACGACTTCCAGCCTTTCCATGTTGTACCCTATTTTTATGAACATGACTGTACATGTTCACACTTGGAAATTTCCGTTTTCCCCTCATTTTCCCTTTTTAGGGAGTTTCCCTGCAAAGTGCAAGTACTGGTCCGTTTTATAATTCTCCGTCAACGTATTCTGTTTTCGTTAGGTTTTGTCTGAGCTGAAGGAATACGCCACTGAAGTCGACGTCGATTTTGTCCGAAAGGCGGTGCGGGCTATTGGTCGCTGTGCCATCAAGGTGGAGCTCTCGGCCGAACGCTGTGTCAGCACGCTGCTGGACCTGATCCACACCAAAGTCAACTACGTCGTCCAGGAGGCTATTGTCGTCATCAAAGACATCTTCAGGAAATATCCCAACCGCTACGAGAGCATCATCTCCACCCTGTGCGAGAACCTCGACACGCTAGACGAGCCCGAAGCCCGGGCCTCAATGATCTGGATCATTGGGGAGTACGCTGAACGAATTGACAATGCGGACGAACTGCTCGAAAGTTTCCTCGAAGGGTTCCAGGTAAATAAGCTTAAACAGCGTTTACATTTGTAGCGAAATCAGTGGGTTTGATGTTAAATTTATAGGATGAGAGCACCCAAGTGCAGCTGCAGCTTTTGACGGCCATCGTCAAGCTCTTCCTCAAGCGACCCACCGACACGCAGGAACTGGTGCAGCAGGTGCTGACGCTGGCCACGCAGGACTCGGACAACCCGGACCTGCGTGACCGCGGCTTCATCTACTGGCGTCTTCTCTCGACCGACCCGGCCGCCGCGCGCGAGGTGGTCCTGGCCGAGAAGCCGCTCATCTCTGAGGAGACGGACCTTCTCGAGCCATCGCTCCTCGACGAACTCGTCTGCCATATCGCTTCCCTCGCCTCCGTCTATCATAAGCCGCCTTCGGCCTTCGTTGAAGGGCGTGGGCTTGGATCTTCACGCAGGGCCCTACCTACCAGGTCAGTAGAAGCCTTCCCCTTGTACAGTCATGTTCATTAAAAAAGGGTACAGCACCAGAAGGCTAAACGCTACTTTTTGTTTGTTTTACTGATATTTTGAATGTTATTTGATCTTATGAGTAATTGGTTACAATATGATTTATTTTATCAGTAATTGCACAAATTAACTGTATTATAACTTGATAAATATCGAAAGAGGACTTTAAACTTTACCCATGCTGGACCCTTTCTTTAACATGACTACCTTGCATCCATAACTGACAAACAAAATAATAGACTTAATGCTTCAGAGTAACAGTATCTTGTGTCATAGATCTGGTTCTCAGGATCTGCTCGAGGGAAGCCCGAGCCATGTCCCGACGCAGGCTACAGTGATCCCTTCGCAGGATTCGCTGATTGGCGACCTCCTTACCATGGATCTTGGTGGCCCAAGCACTATTCCCGTTCAAGCTCCCGCACCAGTCTACTCCTCGGCAGCCATGGATCTCCTTGGCGGCGGTCTGGATACTCTCTTGGGCGATCCCGTACCTTCTGCGGCTCCTCAAGTTGCTGCTCCAGTGGCTGCTGCACCTCTGGGGACTGGCACTGCCGGTCTGCTGGGCGATATCTTTGGACTGGCCGCCCCAACGCCAACCTCTTACGTACCAGCTAAACAGGTAGGATCATAATCATCTGTCATCCTAACATGAAACTGTTGGTTGAATACTTAAAAAATTATGTTTACTTAGGTTTGGCTGCCAGCAGCTCGGGGTAAGGGACTGGAGATCTCTGGCACCTTCTCGCGCAGGAACGGCCAGATCTTTATGGACATGACGTTCAGCAACAAGGCTATGCAGCCCATGATGCAGTTTGCCATCCAGCTGAACAAGAACAGCTTCGGCCTTGTGCCTGGCCAGCCACTGCAGGTGGTATCGCCATTGGCCCCAAATCAGTCGTACGATACCTCACTACCGCTCAATGCTACCGGACCCGTTCAGCGCATGGAGCCTCTGACTAACCTCCAGGTTTGTATATTTTCAGCTTAAAATTTTCCATTTTCAACGTTCGTATTATTCACTAGTTAATTTGTTTGCGTATCTTACTAACGTTGTTGTATTTTGATTAGGTTGCCGTGAAGAACAACATTGACGTTTTCTACTTTGCTGCGCTGGTGCCGATTCACGTGTTTTTCGCCGAGGATGGTCTCATGGACAAGCGCGTTTTCCTTTCAACGTGGAAGGACATCCCCAGCCAGAACGAGGTGCAGTTCACCATCAACAACGTGTCGCTGAGCGTTGACGGTATTTCCGCCAAGCTTCAGCAGAACAACGTCTTCACCATCGCCAAGCGCAACGTCGAGGGCCAGGACATGCTCTACCAGAGCGTCAAACTCACCAACGGCATTTGGATCCTGTGCGAACTGAAGGTGCAGCCCGGCGTCCCGACCCTGACCATGGCTGTCAAAACCAGAGCCCCAGACGTGGCTTCCTGCATTCACCAAATATTCGAAGCTATTCTCCACTAAACCCATTAACTGAAAATAATAGCGGAAAGAGAGAGAAAAAAAATTACTTAGAGATCAAACGAAAATTTTGCTATTTGAGAAAAGTAGTTCTTCGTGTTAAATGTTTACATTTGTTTTCTTCACATTTACCCCTGGCATGTTTCAAGATTTACATTCCCAGTTTTGAGAATCTTACGTGTTTTGTTTTAAGTTAAATCATTATTTGATGAAATCGAGCAAAGTCTTGCACCAGTTTTTCTATTTTCTTGCTTGTTTTCTTCTGTAATAAGTCGGCGTATGAGAAATAAAATGTTGTGTGGAAGTCACGTTATGACACAAGATCATGGTGTATTTGGATTCGGACGGAAACAAGAAAATCTCTACAGTGAATGAACTGACGTACGATGGTTGTAATCACAGGTTCTCGAAGTCTTGACGCTTTAATTATGAAGAAAAGAAAATAACCGCCCCAAAATAACATTTCCCCGACATTTTTTATGAAAGAAATGAATGTTTCTCAAAAGCTGGATTGACAGATTAAGCAGTGCTGTCTTCCGTAGGACTGTTGTTCCGCAGTACAGGGACGCCGTTGATAGTGACATCTATCGGCTCGCTAATGATAATCGATAACTGGCGAACTGATATCGGTCTGGGTTGTCGATCGATGTCTTTTGGGAGAGGTTTTTTGTCGGGATTCCCTGTGAGATTCGGATAGAAATTGCCCAGGATCGATGAGGGAAGCTGAAGACTTTTACGGGATTTTTCTGATTTTTTCATTGGACGATGCTTTTGAATGAGTTTCTTAATAGATTCGTGGCCCTGGTAAAAGTAGACGATAATCGCCAAAATAAATAGAATTGCAAATAGTAGTGAAGCCAGTGCGATGATAATTCCGATGTAAGGTCCTGGACTGGGTGTAGCATCGTAAGGAAATGAAGTTGTAGTAGCAGCTGTTGTAATTGTTGTTGTTGTAGAAGATGTTGTCGATTCTTCTGATGTTGTAGATACCGTAGACGTTGAGGAAGCAGTCGTTGGCACTGTTGTAGTTGTTGTAGTAGCTTCTGCTGTGGTTGTAGTAGCAGTTGTAGTAGTTGTCGTTGCAGGCTTGGTAATGCGTGTTGTTGAAGTCCCTCTGGTCCGGAAAGGGAATCTCGGCGTGGACTTCACTGTTGTTGCTGCTGCTGCTGCTGTTGTTGTTGTTGTAGAAGAGGATACAACAGATACAACAGGTGTTGTCGAGGTAGTAGTGTTGTCAGTCGAGGTGATACGCACATCAGCGCAAGCGCGGAACTCCTCCTGTGGTCCGCAGCCCACACTGCCGGTTCCATTTTCACAGGTGCCCCAATTATTACCTGAAAATTATCGATTAAGTATCGATTGAAACTTTTTGTAAAAATTATGTTTTAACCACCTGCCACATATCGCCATTGAAGCACGCATTGGTTACACGTCAAGTCCGCAGGCAATAAGTATTTGGCTCGGAAAACAATACCACTTCCAGGTCCTGGGAAATACCTAATTAACCGAATTGTTACACATTTTCCTCAACAAAAAAGAGTATCCCCACTTGAGAAATGGGACACGAGTCTCATTCGCCCAGTTTTACGCGGTAAACTCGGCAGGAAAAGGGTTTATCGTAGTGTTGTAGTAAAGTTAGTGTTGTAAGGGCTACAACTTTCTTTAGCGTGGATTTAACCCTATGTTGTAGGTACTCTAAGAACTCGGATCAACATGAAAAATTTAAATGAGTAAATTTTGTTGATTGTAGAGTGATAACGCTGATAACACGGTTTGGGGTGCATACAAAAAGAACCGAGGTTGTGAACCCCCTAGACCCATCATGTGACCCCTCAAACAACTCAGCAGAGTAAGAGGAAGCTATTTGTCTAAGAATTACTCGGAAATTATGAAGTATAATCGGGTTACGTTATTTTGGGTCTACGCCCAAAGTCAAGAGTTTAACAACGGCACGCATGAGCAAATTTAAATTATTCGTTACGGCCGTCACGTTCACGGGTTAACGCATTGAACTTCACCTGTTCTCAAGGTGTTGTACTCAAAAAAAAAAAAACTTAATTTCTCCAAGTTAAATAGGGACTTCCTTAATTATAGTAGCTTCTGGCTAACTGCAATGGACAACTTGATGATATAGTTACCTGTGTCCCTGACCGTCTGCTCTCTGCAGGAGATTCTTATCAAAGCAGTCTTGATTTTCTGGTTTCTTGTCGTTATTCTGAGGACACAAGCGGAACTCGAAGAAGCCATGATGATTAGCTGTCAACTCGACGCCCACTTCCATCGTGGAACCTTCCTGATAGCTGCGAACTATCGTTCCCGTCGAGTAAACCCCACCACCTTCGTGGGGCCTAGGCTGTAGATTCATTTTTTTAAAAAAAAAATCTAATTAAGTTTCGTAGTATAAATTGTTTATAACAGAAGTAAAAACATGGGAAACTATTATCTTCTGAAATTATTAATTAGTTGGAAGAGTTTTTTCTAAGCCAATGGCGATAGTCCAGCGTGAGAATCTTGGTATCCTCTGTGAAAACTTTCATGTTTTTACTACTAATACAATACACTGTCTTAAAAAAAATCTAGGTTTCAGCTAGTTGAATAGAGTGAACAGTTTATAAAATACGAAACCGTTATGTAAAAGGCTTTAGATAAAAGCCGAAATTAATGGACACGGACCGTTGGCAAATCAAAAGGATCTCCGCAGACGCCGCACTTCCCGGCATTCCGCTGATGCTGACGCGACCATCCACCGCAGTACAGTTCGTGATCGTTGTAGTTCTTCGGCGTGTTGAAACCGTACCTTAATTTCATCGTATCAAAACAACAAAGTAGTTTATAAGTAAACATTGAGACTTAGTTTGAATAGAGGACACCGTAACGGATTAGTTAGAGCGGAAATCTATTGAGTATTTTCCTGTTTTGTGCGCTAAAAGAAAAATAGAATTCGGATCAAATGGACACTTTCACTAATTGGACTACAATGATAGCGTTATCACTATGTTATCGATGTGTTATCAGGGGGTATACCTCCATGCTGTGGCTCTAGAAGGAGGTTCCACGAGCCTGCCGTGACCTTTGACCTGACTTATTATGGCTACACAAAGTAAATACAAGAAAATTGTCATCTTGTTTTAGTTCAGATGTCGCATTCCTCCAGTTCTGTCACTGATTCAGAGATTCTTTTAAGTGAATTTGCGGAAGTTCACTAAAAAAATGAATTTTTTTCAGTCCATTTAGCGGGAAACACCTGTAAGAAATCAATAAAACATCATTTAAATAATCAGAGAACTGAGTAATAAATAGTTAGTAATGGAGTGTATTGTTAAATTTATATAGTAAAAGATTTCATACAAAGTAACTTTAAATTACGAAGTTCTTAATTATAATAATTAAGGATTTTCAGTATTAATATTATTAATACATCACATAATTTAATAACGTTATTATCAAAACATACTATTTTCATACACTACTATCGTAACTTAAACTTCTATAATTCAATTCAAGTATTACTCCACGTTTAAATAGCGTGAAAATGGTAAAAATAGTAAATCAAATATTGATGAGTTTACGCTTGAATATATGGTGATTGAACTGATTAAAGGTTAGATTAAATACAGAATTATTACTTACTGAGACTGAATGTAGAATAAAACTGAAATCTTCCAGTGAACAAACCGGACTGCCGTTAAACGCAATACTGGGCCACCAGTGTACCCGACCAAGTCAACCAGAGGAACCGTTTCCTTGCCCACTGGCAATTTTTCAACAAACTTTTAAAACAATTTGACATGAAATTCTTGAAAAGGTACTGAAACTGTATTATTTTCTGCTTTATCTAAGTAGAAAATTCTACTGTTATTGACTTTGGAAATGATATTGATTTTTAATGGCATATAATCCAACGCGGAAGGTTAATGAACGCTGCTGACCTTGGAGATTTTTTTTTTACGTCTATGGGGCTTCCCTTTAAATCTTTCAGTGTTTGACCCACATCTGAAAAAAGCTTATTTATACTGAAATTTCTACAAAGAATCTAGAATAGGTTTTAAGATTCGCATGTATAGCACATGCCACTCCTTTTAATATTTTTCATAGCCATAGATTGCAGTTCAAAAATAATTTAAAAGGAAAAAAAAAAATGCAGACTGCCATCTAGTGGCAGATTTTGAAACTATTTATTGGACTGAAAACTAAAAAAGTTAATAATTTAATTACGATTTAACTAGGCTGTTAAGTGTGCATTATCGAACTTATAATTTAATCTAAATATATGTTTTAATTTATAAATGACAGTTCATTAAAAAAAAAATGGGGTGCAGTTTAGTAGCGACCCAGAACGAGTGTTTTCACAAATGGGGGAAATTCCCCTGTTGTGGGAAAAATCGACCTCTCCGAGGAAAAATAGGGGAAAGGGGAAAAATGGGGAAACATACGAAAAACTGGGGAAATAAAGAGGAAAATAGTTGCCTTACACGGTTTGTTTTCTGAAAGTAACAAAGCGGGAAATGAACGGAACTTGTTTCATTTTAGGGAAAAATGGGGGGAAATTAAGGAAAAAGTTTGATGGGGGAAAATGGGAGAAATCTACGGTCACCTGGCGGGAAGTAGAAAAATTCATGTGGAAATACTGCCCAGAGCACGTGAGCAGAGACTATTGATCAGTGCTTCCACTTTGAGGGGAAATTCCCTGATTTCAGGGGAAAAATGGCATTAGGAAGGGAAAAAGAGGGGAAGAGGGGAAGAACCAGGGAAACTGGAGAAATCTTAAAATCGTCGTTAAATTTGACTTTTTTCTATAGCGACATGTTATTTAACGCATTTTTTGTCAACAATAATTTTTCCCTTTGGAACTGCAAATTAATCACGAAATAAATCTTACAAACCGATAGCTGTGTTTTCCACTAATTATGAATGGAAGGGAAGAACGAGGGAAAAGGGGAAAATGAGAGAGGAAAATAGGGGAAAATCAAAACATTTTTGTCTGAGGGGAAAAAAGGGAAAATAGAGGCTCCTACCAGGGAAAGCCCAAACTTGAAAGTGGAAGCACTGCTCTTTGATGACTAAGGAAGAAAACGGAGACAGGAACCATCGCACAAATTTCATCGTTACGCTCACGCTAGAATTTTACCCCAACTAGGGCTAGGTAAACTTGCATTAAACAATATTTACTTAAGAAAGAATCCCGAGATTCTTGTGGTCACAGTGGGAATACTAAAACTTTGTTTACAACACTTGGTTGGAGTGTTAAATAGAAAATTAAAAATAATGGTAAAAGCATTGAGATTGAAAAAAACGTGAACGGTCAGTCGATACTTCACTGCAATATTACTGCATTATTACAGCAGGTCACAGATTCACTTAGGAACCACTAAACAGTACATTAATTTTGCCCGGTTTTGAAGTATGACGGTTACTTCTCCAAAGGTGTGACAACAGTGTGTTATCGCAAGACTAACCGCGGGCACGGCATTCCAGGTCCCTAACTTGATGGTCACGTCAGAGAACCTCGGATTGTTGAAGAAATCCGCCGTACTGTCTATTTCGGAAGTTGAAGTCTTCACTTGAACCGACTTGAAGTAGGTCTTTTGTTTCAGTGTTTGAACGGGACACTTGAGGTAAAACCCTGTCCCTTCAAAATGCACGAGGTATGAAAGTTTGACCAGCCCAAGCCAGAAGTTTCTGGATCTAGAATAGATGTGGGTTATCTATTTTAAAGCAGCAGAGCTGTCGGTACTCCACATCCAGTAAATATGGCCCAAACATCTTTATAGAAATAACATTATTAATCTCAACATGGAGGATAGTTTTCCAGGCCAAAAAAAAAATTGAGGAGGTATTTCCTATATTCTTATGAAACCTCAAAGCTGTCACACTGAAGGTAGTGGAGAATATACCAGAAACCAAGTGAAAACCAATTTATAAGTTGACGTGATACGCTGTCAATAGGAAATTTCTTTTATGATTAGAGCATGATCATACCGAGTACAGGTTCTTTTCCTTGCTCTAAGGCCATTACGAGGTCCAGAAGGTTATCGCTTATAATGGTGTGTCGAGGCCAATCTATTCCAGATCTAGATAGAATTCTTAGTAATGTTCTTCTGTTGATCCCTAAATTTGCAGCAATATTTACCTGAGTATGACCTGCATCTTCAGTCAAACATATCAAGAATGACTTGACTTGCATGGCTTCCGAGATGGAAGAAAGCTGAGAAGTAAAGTCTATTAGCTTTTCTGTCCCCTTTGAAGAAACCTTTAGGTACCATATTCGTAGCCGTCCTCTGTCCTACATTTGTTGAGTTCTAGATACAAACTCCAAGCGAGCGGTTCCACATTTTTTTGTTCCACATTTTCCCATAGAACATTGAAGCGAAAGTAAAACCGAAAATGTATATTTTTCGGTTGCTCGGGCATCGTTGCTAGAAAAATTGTTTCACAGATTCATGGACATCGTGTTATGTCCATTGTCGAAGAAGTAAGCTTTCACGGGCCATACCGTATTTAACATGTAGTTTCAACCGCAGGCTTTCTTATTGCAGTCTGTTACGTCTCTCTATCTTGATAGTTTTCGATTCACCGAATAACCTTTCGACATCAGCAATAGGAAACGATATCACAAAGAAAGACCGCAGTAGCTTGGGCAGCTCAGTGAATTTCGGAGAGTTGTCCGAAGACTTCGTCGTAAAGAAGTTTTCCCAGTATAAGTGGGGAGGAGGGGGCTGGTTCTCCGACTCAGCCAACGAGCATTGTAGACGCCGTACGTGGTCGAGTTGGGCCAAATCTAAGCTCCAAGAGAACATGACGTACTTTTTCCCTACTTGAGGTATGTTGACAGGGTACGGTTTTCGAAACTTTTTCGGGTGAAGCGTATCTACCTAAAAGCGTGCGAGTCCATAGTAAACCGGGTTGTGATCTGCTTGATTGCTTCGGTGTGAAAAAAAAAAATCCTCGCTTTTTTTATATGGACCTTTGAAACCTCTGCGGGATGGGCGTCAGGGTGTTCTGTTTTGTCATACTATCATTCAACTTCTTTTCCTTTATCTGAAGGATCGTGCATGCGTTGTAATCAAGATCATCTTGATAATGCGCGTGCTAAATTACGCTCGAAATTTGAGCGGCATTTACCACGAAGATCCTGGTTCCAGGAGGTAAGTGAATCCTGTATGTGTTTGTAAGAATCCTTCAGCGCTATAGAAGAGGTACGTGCAGAGAGGCAACGAAGAGGCAAAGTGCGGTGTTCACAAGTGTTTACAAGTGTTAACCAAACCAGATCCGACTCAGGTTTTGGCGGAATAGATAATCTAGCGATGTACTGGAAAGCTTGCAGACTTGCCAAACAGTAGTCAACGGTAGAGGTACCCGTCCCTGTAAGGGAATTGCCCATCAAGGTGCACTGAAACACGGCCATTGGTAACCCCAAGGTTCTGGCTTGAACAAAAGCTCAACAGTTTGTTTCTTCACTATTAGCGGCCTTGTTACAATTCAAGAGGGAGCCATGTTTGGACCTGTTGAACATGGAGCGAGCTAAACTCGGAAGAAAACCATTAGCATCAACATCACCAATCCTAGCATTGAAGTCTCCATGTAATAGCCAAGCGTCAGGTTTAAATTCGCTAGTCATGCTGAACATATCACACTTGACATCCGAGAGATTCGGGGTTCTTGTAGCCGGATTGTTCAGGTGCATTGTAGCAAAGTCGCAGCGGTACTTTAGGTTTAAACGAAGAAGAAGATTTTTTTTCCCTCTGCATAGATCATTAAATTCAAGCCACGAAATGACATTCGAAACGCGCTTGCGAAAGAGAACAATTGTGCCGCCAGACTCACTTCCATGAGTTACGTTTCGAAGTTTAAATAACGCAAGAATCCGAGAACCATTATAGTCAGTTAACCAGTGATCAGTAACATAGGTAGCCCCCGTTTCCAAAATGCAGACAAAATTAAAAAATTCTAAAAATAAGGAAAAATCAGGAGCCAGAAGTTTGAAGAAAGTCCAGTAATGTTCCACTCTGGAATAGAATATGGATTCTACTGCGGTAGTAGTTGAATAATATTGACTACAGGTACTGCCTTGAGGAACTCCTTTGTGTAGAGTCAACTGTTTGCTCGACTCGTCCTTGCTTTTCACGTCAAAGGTCCTAATTTCAAGAAAACTTAAGAGCCAACTGACGTATACTTCCGGCACCTTCCTTTTCCTTCGCTCCTAGATCAGCACAGCGTTGCTGACGTTATCGAAGGCTTTATCAATATTCAACGATAAGGACGAAGTAACGTGTCTCTTGTCTAGTTCTCGGTGAACCCTTTCCGCGAAAAACAAAGCAGCGTCTTCAGTGCAGGACTAAAGGTGAAATCTGGAATGGCCCGGGTGAAAGTGGCCTTCTGGTTCTGCGAGGTAATCTAGTCTCTGATGTATGACTCCCTCCAGTCCCTTCTATTTTACTGCTAGTCGGGATGTGGATCGAAAAGCTGAAAGGGCCGTGCAATCAGGTCTGTTAGGTTTCGGTAGGAAGATGACTTTAGTGTGCTTCCACTTTCGAGGACAAGTCGCCAATTTGAGCTCCCGTTGAAGATGGTTCTTATCAATGGCATCAAGGTGGGAAGAATTTTTTGCTAGTAAAGTGTTGGAATCCTATCTGTTCGCGGAACTGTGTTGAAAGAAGTGCCGTGGAATCCGCGTTTGATCTGCCCTTCAGTAATTGCTTGGAATTCGCTTGCGAAGAATCTTCTTGAACTTGCTGCTCCCAAGTGAATGGTGTCCATTCCTCCTAACGTTTTTTTTACCCACCAATGTTAGCTTGTTGTGCAAATCCTGTTTCTGATTTCTGGATCCTGGAAGTCGCTTGTTTTCAGTAGCGGTTTCCTTTTCCTTCGATTTCTTTTGATGATGGACCATCAAGCTTCTTCCAGCTTACATTTGACAGTTTGTCGTAAAAGTTCAATGTACTCACTCATGGCTTTATTTTTTTTTCCAGAGTTCCTCACTTCTTTCCGCACGGGTTTTAAAATAGATGTTCTTGAGGAGGCATAGCATCTTCCTGGAGTTTTCGATTACCTCATTTTACTATGGGTGTGTTTGTCGGGGTTAGACTAAGTCGATACAAACTTTTCTATTGCTCTTGCGAAGAAGCAACGTTTTATTTTAATTTAATTTTGTTTTATGAGTATTATCTTAAAGTGTTTTTCATTTCTAAAAGTATGTCTTTTGTTACCCGTGTTACCCAATTTTATTACTTTATTTTTGTCTAGACTGACCTCAGTCTCTTTAACCCTACTTCCGACACGTCCACACCTGTGACCTCTGTCCACCTTTGACCTACCTGACCCCGAACACTGGACTCTGAACCATACCTTTCTCCGTAACCTATATAACCCGATCTCGATTCTTTCCCAAGTCAGTCAAGTCTTATTAGTCTCTATGTAGACACTGGTTAAGGGCATCTTTTAAGACCGTATCGTACGTATATCACGAAACGTGTCAATTTGTTACTTTTTATGTTATTCCAAATTTTAGAATTAAGAAGTAGTGTGCGTGCAATTCTAGTGTGAACTAAATAAAATCAATTGCACCAAAATAGTGGTCTATTCGTTCTTATCACTCTCAAGTTACGAACCTTACGTTTAACTTTTGTTTCGATAAAACTTTGCCAGACGTATTGGCACTTCATCACACTCTTGTTACTGTCCGATGGAGCCAGTCGACCAACGACTGCAGAGTTGACTGACTGTAGCAGAGTTCCGGGTATTTCTTCATTTGGTCGGTCACTTGTTCAGCACGGAATTCATTGATGAGGTTTCACGGAGTTGTCTTAAAATTCGGTTTAGGTTTGTAAGAGACGGTAGTTGTAAGGATGACTCCATTGGAATGATCGTTGTGAAATGATCTGACCCTGCATCAAAAGTCGATTGGATATTCGCCGACTTGAGTTAGGTTTCTCATGGCTGGCGTTGCGAATAGTAGATTGATTTACAGATTGTTCTTCTTCGATATTGCTAAAATTAGCTTTTTCGGGTGAGTAAAGGGGCACCAGA
This sequence comes from Eulimnadia texana, assembly GCA_002872375.1. Lineage (NCBI taxonomy): Eukaryota > Metazoa > Arthropoda > Branchiopoda > Diplostraca > Limnadiidae > Eulimnadia > Eulimnadia texana. Next base: position 20,245,482 of record NKDA01000001.1, read on the forward strand.
TTGCGAGATGAGATGAAACCGAAAATAATATCTCCGGCAGAATTGCATGGCTCTTTGGTATCTCAAAGCCAGTTGGGACCATTGAAGTCCCCAGCGAGATCTGGCAATAGGAATGCCTCTGCCAAATTTCCTCCAGTAGATGAAGTAACTCCGCTCTCTCAGGTGGTATACACATATCTGCAAATAGGATTTGTACTTCATGGCATTGTATCTTTCTTACAGCAACGTTTGAGGAATGTTTCGAACGTCCAAATTCTTTGTGAAACGGAAGTTGGTAGCAACTGCGATAGTTGCTTCGCTGTTGTATTGGAAATAGATGTCCAAGGAACTTTTCCTCCAAGTAAGATTAGATTCGTGCAGCAGCATGATGGAAAAAGTTTTAATTGGTTGCTGTTCTGGTGGTAGTCTGCATACATTGAAAACCTTTCTTACAGCTTAAAGGCATTATTTCAAAAGGATTGGTTTCGTTGGGATGTTTCAGTCCGGTTTGAGATCATAGACGATGGGTTAGTTTTTCAAGTGAGCATGAGAAGATTCTCTTCTTTTCTCATTCGTTTGAGTAGGAGTCGTGGTTTTGGGAGTATGGCAGTTCGCGAATATTGCTGTACACTGCTTCGTGCCACGTTCCTGTGGACATTTCGCACATTTTCACACGGAAGCCTTACATTTGTAGGAGTGTGGCCGAAATTTTGACACCTTCGAGTATATCAGAGTTTGGCTGTTTCATAAGTCTTCCACTTTAATCATCCTGTTGAATGCAGGAAGGAATACTTACTTCACTATTGATAAATCCGGGGATTCTGAAGATCCAAGACTAGGGATTTGTGTTTTTCTCACTGTAACCATTGTCATCAAAACCAGTTTTATTCAAATTTTCCTCCCGGCTTCAATAAGCATATAAAATCTTGAATGATTTTTTTTTTGTTCTGAGAAGTGACAAGTGTTTGGACGACCTAACAGTCTGCGACAGTTACAACACCCACAATAACAGAAATATGAATAAATGTACTCAAACGTATTTGTACCGGAGCAAAGGTTTTACAAGAACAGATTAAAAAATCTTTTTTACTTAAAGGGATTTTAACTAAACAAATATAGTGGACGTGAATCAGCCATGTTAATGTTTGTGAAGTATGTAAATCCGATTAAAAGCATGTTAACAATTTAGTAAAAATAAAAAGCAGAAATTAATTACTCAGTCACTTATATCGGATGAGCCTAGTCCGCTATTTGTCTCTTCGTAATCGGTCTCAAACGTATAAGAGTATTCACAATATTTATTCTTTATTTAAACCAAACTGACTACATGTTACAATGGGTTGACTCGATTACCGGCACGAAATGGTCCATTATGGCCCTCCAGGTGGGGCTTATTGATACCCGGTTAACACATTTATATGCCATAGGTGAGATAATCTTCAGTATGAAGGTGCTCTAAGCCTGTCGAAAGATTTCGTCGCTACTAAATAAAGAAACAATAACAAACAATGAGATATATAGGAAACTGGGTTAAAACGTATCCGGATTTGATCGATGGGCTAGTGACAACACTTGAAAGTGTTAGACAGTCGGCTTCATGGAATGTTTTAATTTTTGAATGCCTGTTCTTCATTTCGCCCTTTTTTCACCGGTCTTCAGTTCGTTCATATCCTTGAACATTGCCCTGACATCAGAATCGGGCTAAAATTTGTTGGACCGTACACTTTGGCTAACGTTCAAGTGGTCAAACATGCTCTTGGGAACGTTATATAAAATCGGGTATGTTCTTAATGACACAGTAGGTGAATCATTATACGCAGTATTTATGTAATATATAAAAAGGTAATGAAACTGGTTTTCCGCACAATTCGCTATAGCTAACTCGAATGTACAATTTCACAAGAAAAAATGAAACAGCCAATTAGCAATGCATTTAAAAAGCCACCAGAGTTGTTTGTCACAAGTTTCATTATGAAAACTGATAACTGATTAGAAATGTAGGACTACTGTACTAGTACACTGATGATGCAAGTATCGTGACGTCGGGTGGGTGGGCGCGAAGGCAGGAGTTTTTCAATGACTAAGCTTAAACTATGTGGGTGCATGAAAAATATAATGATACCGTGAATCTATGCGCAATAGCTTCATAAGGTCTTTCTATATGCTTCTCCCATTGTCAGCTTTGAACATAACGTGATTGGTGCAGCTTCATTACGTAAAACCGAATTAGCAGTTATGTAAGCTAAGTAACCACTACAATGAATATAAAGCGGGCACAGGCTATTGGCGCTGCTCATAACATCATCTATTCTCATTAGCAGTAAGTCATAAGCATGACCGTCAAAAAGGTACACTAGTTATTCTGAAGTATTACTCTACGCTTCAATTGTAACGGAACACAGGTATTGCTGCTCCTGGCTGGACTGGTGGTGATGGTGCAAAGCTGTGAACATCCTTCACCTGTTCCTGGTTACACAAATGAGGCTTACTCCGGACTGTGGTACGAAATCGGACGGGTAATTGATCAAAAAGTCGCAGTAGATGCAAGAGCACCAGGTAAAATTTTTTTCTTGTGGAAACTGTGCAGATTCAGACTCCGGGTGGAGCAACATTTCAACGGAACTGTGTTTGCGACACAGCAAACTTTACATCTGAATATCCTATCACGGGTGATGGCACAATAACGTATTCATGCAGGCAGCTAAGTGCTGACGGTGAACTGAGCGAATTCACTGGTAAACCAACCGAATAACCTCTTACTAACTGGGTTCTAATTTCTTCTATTCTGACTTGAAAGCTTCACTTATTGCTGGTGTGGTTCCGGGAAATTTTGCGCAGAGAGTCTTCATTCTAGGAAGGACAGTGGACTACAACATCATTTGGATGGATGAGGATTCTGCCATTGAATATGACTGCGGCAGTCCTTTTGGGAACGAAGAATACTGCATTCATTTCATGTCAAGATATCCAACTATTGAACCCGAAAAATTGGCTACTATGATGAAATTTACCGGTAAAACAAAATATGCGCTTCTAGACAACATAATCATTTTCCTCGTTTCTAGATGATCTCGGGTTAAATACCAGAGATATTGAGTATAAGGGAGTGTTCCAAGATGGTTGCTGGGAGACACTTAACTGAACTTTCCGGCTAAAGCAAAAAAATGCAGTAATTTTATCACGGTGCCAAGTTCATTCGAGATAACCGAAAGGGCCGATGTAAACAGGTCGTCTGTGCGAAGTTCAAGTGATAAATACACGCGATTTTCAGTAATTTTTACTATATTTGTTTACATAGTTTTCCCTTAAGAGAATTCCTGTTAATAATTTGAAACCATGAATCAAGTTCATACTAATTGCCAATTGTTAGTTTTAACTTCATCCCCAATTTACCTTAATTTCACACCAAACTTCCCTGTAATTGTTTCAAACTTCACACTATAAATTATGAAAGACCAAATTTTGGACAAGATATGAATAGGATATTCATATTGCTTTCGGAGTGTTTGTTGCTGTGCATAAAAAGCAAAACTGCTTATGATCGTCTACGGAAATGTGGCTTGCTTCCTCTACCCCATTCTTGTATACTACGCAGATTACTGAAAGGAACGACGGGCGAGTGTGGCTTCAAAGACTTCACACTGTGAGCAACTGAGGGCAAAATACAAGACAGACCTTTACCTGAAAAACTCGGAAACCTGGTGCGGGACGAAGTAGCCATTACAAGGGAAATCTTGTTTGGCGAAGCCACTTTGCAATTGATGGGTTTGTGGATTTTGGTTCCAAGACTGCACTAGAATAACTCAAAAACTTGACGATCCGAAAGTGGCGGACCATGCCGTGGTGTTCGTTTTCAGATCCTTGTCAGAAGTTATGTTCAACGGTTTGCTGCGTTTACAAGGAAAGGAGCAGCGGTTGGATCAGATCCCGTCAAGTTGTTTACAAAAGCAATTATCTATTTATGGAGCAATGGACACCGCGTGCTTACCACGGTCTGCGATGGTTTCCAAAGTAAAATTTCAAATCCAAAGGAAATCTATGTTCTACTGTCGAAACAAGGCCTTAGGGATTTCTACATGAGAGCAGACGAGCACGCACATCTGACGAACATATACTGTCACGGGCGCAGCGGAACGGATTACCATAAAAGTTTTCGAAGCCCTGCACGAGTGTCGCAGAGGACAGTCCGAGTTCAAGAAGAGGAAGGAGCTGTGGTGGAACATCCTGAGACGTTTACTTGACATAACTTGTTCTTGGGCTGAGAGGGGCTTAAGTTTCAGATGTACATGTTGCAGTTTCAGGTAGACATCAGAATGGAAAACTTTCTCGGTGTCATAGAGCTACTAGGGCAATCCATTCATATTCCAAAACGTCACTTTTAACTCCATCAAACCAGATTAGTCTAAAATTATATACTTCTCGCGTGATATGTTTGTTAGTGTCATTGCAACGAAAATCCGTTATTCTTTCCTGAGCAGAACAAGAAGAGAAAAGTTCTTTTCAGTTATGTTTGACTCGAGTCCCCGATAGTTCGGCGGACAGAACACATACCTCAGGGTGTTCGCTACGTGAATTTATCTGGGAACATGTCTTGGCTTACTTTCATCTACAATTTATTGCCCTGTCAGAGTATAGTTGGCTACTGCACCGAGGTTGAAGACCGTCAACTAATTTTTTTGCACAACCCTTCCAATCACTCATTTGATGGTCGACACCTTGGTGCGACTATGTTTTGCGACGCCGTGGCAGTTTTTCTTCTGCGACTGTTTTGATGAGGACCGAAGAATCGTCTAGCTGTGTCTTACAAGTAGCATTCTTTCAGACCCGTGATTTCTCCTGGATGGAATACAACTGAGGCCTTCTTCAACTAATGTTGTGGTGGTGAACTAGAGTCCACATGATCCTAGCATACTCTACAAGCTGGAGTTGTTTCAGTTTAAAACCGAAAGGAGGCCTCTATCTCCCGTGCTTCGAAAAAAGTGGTTTCAGATGTATTTTTCAATACTTTTCACTTCGGGAATCGCGTATTCCACTCCGATTGCTTCCTATTACATTTGACGAAGTTTTCAGAAAGATGCAGATTTTATATTAATATATATATGTATACATGGAACTACATTCAAAAATCAAAATTATGCATCTGTGGGAAAAAAAAACACGTAACGATGGACTAGAGGCCACATTATTCATGGTATCTAAATCATAAATTTCAAATTATTTAATGGAATTACCGAAAATTGCGTTTATTTATCACTTGAACTTGGCTCAGACGACCTTTTTACATCTATGATTACAGTCATCTCGAATGAATATAGTAGCACCGCGATAAGACTGTTGCGGGTATTTGTCTTGGGTCGAATAGTTTAATGAAGTGTCTCCCAGCAGCCATCTTGCAACACTGCTTTGTACTCAATATCTCTGGTATTTAACCCGAGATCATCTACAACCGAGAAAAATGGTTATGTAGCCTAAAGAGTGGTGTGTATTGTTTTACCAGTGAATTTCATCATAGCAGCTAGTTTTTCCGGTTGAAGGGTTGGGTTCCTCGACATGAAATGAATGCAGTATTCTTCATCTCCAGACGGACTACCGCAGTCGTATTCAATTGCGGAGTCCTCGTCCATCCAAATAATATTGTAGTCCACTGTCCCCCCTGTAATGAAGACTCTCTGTGCGAAATTTCCAGGGACCTCACCGGCAATAAGCGAAGCTTTCAAATGAGAGTGAAAGAAATTAGCACACACCTGGATGATTTGTTCAGCTAGCTTACCAGTAAATTCGATGAGTTGGCCGTCGATAGTTAGCTGCCTGCACGAATAAGTTATCCTTCCATCGCCTGTGACCGGGTATTCAGAAGTGAAGTTTGCTGTATCGCAGACACAGTACTGCTGATATGTTGCCCCACCTGGAGTCTGAATCTGCATGGTTTCCACAAGAAAAATGTTACTGGGTCCGCCAGCACTTATTGTGACATTTTTGGTCGATTACCCGCCCGATTTCGTACCACAGTCCGGAGTAAGCCTCATTTGTGTAACCAGGAACAGGTGAAGGATGTTCACAGCTTCGCACCATCACCACCAGTCCAGCCAGGAGCAGCAATACCTGTGTTCCGTTACAATTGAAGCGTATAGTAATACTTCAGAATAACTAGTGTACCTTTTAACGGCCATGCTTGTGACTTACTGTAAATGAGAACGGATGATGGTACGAGCAGTGCCAAATACCTCTGACTGCTGTTATGCTTTTATACTCATCGTAGTGATTACTTGCCTTATATAACTACGAATATGGTTTTACGTAAAGAAGCTGTGTCGATCACGTGATGTTTTCAGCTGATACCGTGTGCAACTTACGTGGACCTTCTCCAACTTTCGTTCAGTTATTTACGGTATCGTGTTTTTAGTATCTGCGCGGATTTAAACCTTATCTCATTGTTGTAAGACTCCTCCGTTCTCACCTAATCCATTTCACGTCACAAAGCTCGCATTATCAGTGCGCTACTAGATGCCTTAGTTTTATATGCTTCCAAACTTTAAAAAAAATACTTAAAAAATATTAAAAAATTAAACAAAACTACTTTGACCAAACTTATAACAAAAATTCTGCTAACTCTTTGAAAAGTTCCACAAATGGCCATCTTCTTCGCACTTAGAGAAATTCAAATGGAAAAGATAAGTTGCAGCAGGCCAATGATGAATTATTATATATTCTACCGAATCTTCGGGGTAACACTTCTAAGAGTATGAGTGAAATGGATATTTATGCATGTAAATGCAATGTAGTATAACCCAATAAAACATGAACATAATCATTAATCTACTGAAGCTATTAATTTGTTTAAAATTAAAACGAAAACTAAGGTTGGATTTGGTTTTCTAGATAATAGTAAACAAGTTCACTACTAGATGGCGCTGAACAATGTAAACAAACCGATCAATTTGCAAATAATTCGACTTGACATTTCAGTTACAAGGATTCTAATGCTAGCAATTACTGAATTCCGTTTTATGTGAAATTAAGAATATCCATTAGCACCAAACTCTAGAGGAAGCGTCAGTCTCTCTCGTTCTGCAGTACTAAATTACAACATTTCTTTGATCGTGTCCAACTGAAATCTTAATCCCCTCAGAACTGCCAGGGTCTGTGGCATTTCGAACAGTGGAATGTCGCTGGATAATTGGTCCCCCTATGCTAAAATCTATGACCCGCTCAAAGTTGGGAGTATAGACGGGACAGACACTGAACCGCACGACAATGGAATCGTTCGTGCTATGAACAGCTCGTACAAGCCGAGGAGTTACCCAAGCGATTCGTTAAAGACACTCTTCGTGGGACGTTTAGATAGCAGTGTGACTGAGGAGGATGTTTATAACGTATTTCATTTTCCTCTTAGATTTTTTTTAATTATTATAAAATAAGTTATTCTCAGGTATTCAGAAAATTCGGGAAGTTGAGGACTGTCCATTTAGTTCGGGACATAGTAACCGGCTCGTCCAAAGGTTACGCTTTTGTTGAATTCAAACACAGCGACGAGGCAAGAAAAGCAAAGCGTGAAACTCACAGAGCCGTCTTGAAAGGGAAAGAGATGCTAGTAGACTTTGAGTGCAGTAGAACGCTCACTGGATGGATACCAAGACGCTTGGGTATGCAATATATTTTAAACTATAGTTAGTTAATAACAGTCTTTGTTCTTTGAATTCTTGCAGGGGGTGGTTTTGGAGGACTTAGGGAATCGGGACAACTGAGGTTTGGCTGCATTGATCGGCCATGGAGACGACCAATAATGCTTGCGAAAACAAAGGACGGCCACTTCAGACATGAAAAGGAGGATAACCGTGTGCGAAGAAGTCATGACAATAGTCACAAGTCTTCCGAGAGCACAAAGCGGGAAGACCGCGACAGCAGAACGAACCTCTCTGCATCACGATACAAGACGTGAAGCTGAATCCAACAAGTTTGAATTGTTCAAAGTATCAAAACTTCTTCTGTGAATGAATAAATGCTTTTAGTAAAACTTGTGTATTTTATTCCGTTCGTGTTTGGATAGAGGTCGTCAATTAGCACAACAGTTGTCCAAGTTTATAAATTAAAACAGAATTTTTCAGCGCTGCCAGCAGCGATAAATAAAGTCCCGAAGCGTCTACTAAAGTGAACAGTCGTAAAAGTTCCGAGAGAAGAAATAAGTTAATTGTCACGTTCAGTCGAAACGTAATGCGTAAAACCGTTGTCCGTAAAGTTTTCGATCTGTGCAAGAAGGTAAAGCGCGTCTCGAAGTGTGTCTCTGGTGCGGTAACTTGTTGAGTCGCTTTTCGATGTGTGCAGTAAAGGGTCAAGCGTAAGTTATGGAATCAGAACGTCAATAATAAATTAAGCATTTCGAGTCGAAAAATATTGAGCGTCTATAGTTTAAGGTCTCGTTTAAAGTCCAATGGGTCTGCACTTGATGTTACGGCACTTGACGGTCTCGCCAGTGTTGACAGCAGACTTCAGCTTGCCAACGTACTTCTTGTACGAATCGGGAGTGAAGTAGTTGACGACACTATTTTGAAAAATACAAAACTGGGTTAGTAATACGAAACAGCTGAACGCCTAAATGAGTGAGAGACGGGCAGATGAATTCTGTTTCGAAACCATACAACTAAATGAGGTCAGGTTACGCAGACCCGGAAAAGAAAGCCACCGTCCATGGCATCAAACCATATGTGGCTCATCTTTCCAAAACCGAAAAGGGACAAAAAAAAAACGTGTGTTGAACGCCTTCTTTGTCATTTCGTGCAGGTCAATGGTAACCACAGAACCGGTTTGTTTTTTCGCTCACTGATCCCGTAAGGGTTGAGAAAGAGGAATATTTTAAGTGGAATCTTACCGCAGAATAGAATCTTTGTAGTAGACGTTCTTAGCAGCGGTTCCGACTTCGCAGACGAAGCGCTCGATGCAGTCATCGGAAGTGACGACATCGGTGTAGATCTCCTGAACGCGGGTGCGGAGTCGGTCAATGGCGTCGGGTTCAGCACGTGCGCCTGTTGAACGGCAACAGAAAAACCGTTGGCATAAATGAAAAAATTCGGAGTAGAATTAGTTGACTTACTCTCGCCAAAAATGGCGCCGAGGTCACGCTTCTTGCGGCCGAGAGCAACAGGAGCCAAGAGAGCCATTCCTGCAATAGCTACAACGGGGGCAGCGATAGCAGCAGCGATTCCGGCACGTCCAATGCCGAAGTCAGAGAATGCCTCAGTGATAGGTCTATTCATTTAATACGTTATCAACAGCTTTATATTGGTTTTATTAAATTTTTTACCTGAAGAATGCAGCGATGCCACCACCTTCAACTCCTTGGATAGCAGCCGAGTTTTGGGAGTATTCGAGTGCTTCTAGGTAGCTATCCTTCTCCTGACGCTCCTCGGCTTCGTCAAGCTCATCCTGGCGTTTGCTGAGGGATCGGGAAATCTCCAGCGCCTTCCAGGCTTTGTTGATGAGCGCGAGAGCAGCTTGCTGCTGCTGCAGTTCCACAGCAGCAGTGACAGCACAACCGATGGCCAAGATCGCAAGGAAGACTCTCATTTTACCTTTTCTTCGAACTAACACGAGAATCAAGTTTTCTTTTAAGTAACAAAAATTTGCTATTTCTCTTTCTCAGAGAAGACACTAGTGTCGATTGTCGTTTCCAGAAGAAGACTGCGATCACTGAGCTCGAGTAGCGGTCCTTTGTAGGCACGCAACAAGAGCCGCAGGAAAAGGTTACGTTGTAGGTAAAAGCCAATAGCGACAAACCGTCAGAACCAGGTTTCTACAAGCCCTCCAGCAACGAAAAATTCCGGAAAAAATTGCCTCTGGCGTAACAGTAGATCCTCGGGGAACATACCAGAAAAACTTCTTCCACCTTACCCTCAAGATTACAGTCAGGCTACTTAACTAATTTAATTAAAGTTGAGCCGAGTGTTTCAGTTTCTGTTTGTAAGGTGAAATGATGTCATGGGCTGCTTTTGAGACAAGTGGGTCAAGTTGTGTTTCCATCATTCCGCGCACCTCTCAAGTCAGGTAAAATGCATAAGAGAAAACCTGTTCTGCTTTTGCCTCCTCTTCCGCGTTCCTTACAGTGAGATGTCCGAGTTCAACACTTCAAATGCTGAAACGAATAGCTCCCCACTCTTGATTCCAAAATTTCTTATTATAAAATCAGATGAGAAAAAAATTATTATGATGTTAGGTTAAAAATATCACCTCCATTAGTTTCCATTGACCGTAACACTTCTTTACAGGAACTTCTTTAGTCTTAGTAATTACAGTGTAATTAGACGAAAGCTTTGGATTTCTTCTTTTTTTGGGAAAGAAAAAATGTAACAGTTGTCGTAATTTTGGAGAAAGTCAAGATCCGGAATCCGCAAACCAAACTTGTGATGGACTGACGTAAATGTTACGGCCGTTGGCCTTTTGTCTCAGGACAAAGACATGTGGGTTACGGAAGAAAACAATCTACGAAACGTCCAGTCTGTGTTATCAGCATGTTATCGGTGTGTTATCGCCTTTCTTTTTTGATGTTTTGTTCAGTGAAGGTGTGGGATGGAAACGTATCCAAGATGACCCGCAGTAAATGCGTCACAGTTTCGGTTTGTAGGTCGGCTTGTTGTGAAGAATGAGGTGAATGGCTGAATCTGATGACTCCGAATCTGTTAACAGTGTTATCAGGATATTGTCAACCGTTTATAATCTATACTGTTTGCTTGAAGAATAGAGATTAGTTTTTAAAAATAAATGTTTCGGAGTTTTTCTCTAAAGTGCAGAGGAAGTTCCCGCAACCTTTGACCTTAGCTGCTTCACGGTTCTCCAGTTAAGTTTGTAATGAAATTCGTTTTTGTTTTACGAGTTTTTTTCCTGAGAAACTTGTGCGTCGGATATGGAAGCACCGCTACATGTCACCGCATACAAGTTATAAGGCCAAGGTCAGCGCACATTAGTCATGTTATCGTGAGTTATCGTCTGTTATCATCCGTTGTTTGTTATATCGTTTGTAGCTTTACTTAGTAGGTTGGTAGCATATGTTAAGGTTGCATTTACTAATAGCGCTGAGCTAATTTCAGTAACTGGTTAATTGCTTACTAGTATGACTTTGCTTGTGTCGGCTGGTGTGATAAAAACTAAGCATGACATGCAGTGTAATGGGTGAGTAAACTTGGGGCGTCATTCTTTTGGCGAATTTTACGACAGAGCTTTTGAATTGGCTTTATGAACAGATGCTATATATATACATATATATATATATATATATATATATATTGCATGGTAATTGCGGTTAACATCTGGCTTATGTAGAACTCTTCACTGCTGTCAGTGTTCAGTCATCTGCACTTTACCAAGACTTGTCACTTATTAATGGCCGTTCATTGAGTTTGGCTCTGGTTTGATCCAGAGGTGCAAGTTCTAGCGCTAAATCATTGTCCCGTGATTCTGGACATTCAGCGGAACCCTTTAAGGTTTTATGGGAAGTGGATGGGTTTCTGACTGTGTGGCTGTGTGATCTAATGACCCACCAAGTCGTAGAAAAACTCGTGGTCATGAGAAGAAAAGTACCGTTAGGTTTCGCCCTAAGAGACGCCATCCGCGCGCTCCGAAACTTGGGACTGGGGGATAAGAGACTTCTACCTGTGAATTCTCATTTTCCCTTTCTTGTTTGAATAAACCTATGCTGTAAATCTGTAACTTATGCAGTTATCTTTATGTCATTATCTTAAGGAGTTGTGTTATTGTGAGTTTAATCATTTGCAGTTAGTATTAAAATTGTTGTACATAGTAGAATCGGATCACGAAGCGGTACTTGTAATTAATTATCCCGTTATTTTTGGTCCCCTGTGTCAATAAGCAAGTGGGCATTAGGATTAATCTTGAAGGATGTCTATATATTTTGCGGTTGTGATGTGTGTTTGATGTGCCTGCGGTTCTCATGTCGCTTGCCGTTAAAGCTAACGCTACACTCGTTTTTTTCTAGAACCGAACGACAGGACAGTCTAATATTATATCAGTTATACATATATTTCAATATTTTATGTACAGTTAATGATGGAGTCATTTCTAGAACTGAGTGGTGAATGCAAAATAGTTAATGCTATTGCAAAGAAATTACGTTTTCGTTTTATTATTTTCTCATATAACATTGTTTACATTTGTGGTAGTCATACTGAATTTATTTTAATAAATATAACAGTCTGTCCTGCAGTTTTACTCTTAACACGCCCTTCAACCAGCAGTCATGAAAGAATTAGTTATATTTGTTAACTATCACCAAAATCATATTAATAATAATAGTGCAGTATTGTTTCCTGATTTCGCATACTTATTCCTCAATGCACTGTTAGATTTTCTATTTGAGGTCTCAGTTGACAAACTTGTATTTGTTACAGAGCCGCTAGGTCTTCGGTGGATTCGGCGCGAAAATAAATGCGTCTTAGTTTTAAACAAGTTTACTAGGTGGCGACAATAGGTAGCCATGAACATGTCTTGGGAGGAAAGTCTTAGTCCGCGGTCTCGTGTTACCCCAGTAACTTAGCCAATGCCATCTGTTAGTAAAATCGTGAACTAGGTAGTCTATAAGTAACGTTGTTCCGGGCACAGCCAAAAATTTGGTATAAAATGTATATTTGCTTTTCATAATGAAAATATAAATGCATCACAATGTAAAAGATAAATCGCTCCAAACAACAAATAATAAGGCGTATGGGAGAACAGTTCGTGTTAGCAAGAAAGTTCGAAGTCTTTTCTATGGTATACAAGGACTACTACCGAGCTTTTGATGGTAAATGATATGGCAAATCGCAATCGTAACATTCGTGTACGTACCCGCACTTCAGGGAGACTGGATGTCACCCGTTTCACCAATCGAGCGAAGGTAACCCATCAGCGTTTTCAAGAAATAGTCGGCCATGCTATCTGTCAGTTTGTTGGTGTAGTGGTCTAGGGAAACGAGCAATCTGCCTTGAAGCGTCTGGCACGAAAGAGTACACATGGCTGGCCCGTTGTGATCAGAAACAGAGCGGACGTAGTGGACTACTCGAACCGGGTTCTCTTCTTTGGACGGGAAGAACGCCTCCAGATTGCCCATGTTGGTGACGGCTAACTGGCAGATTTCCACGTTCTTCAGGGCTTTCTTTGAGAGCCAGTAGTTGAAGAACTCGGTAGCTGGCATCATGGTGAATAGAGGTTGTCTTTTAACGGGTACTTCGTTGTTGAGATGCTTCGTTTGCTTCCGCTGAATCTTCCTGGCGAGACCCCAGAAGTCGTTGAAATCCTCCTGGCTGACACTGAAACGCTGCTCTTCGACAGATATTAGTCCGCCTAAAATTTCAGAGTTTTCCGGCCGGAGATAGCGTCGCAGGTTGACGAAGTTCTCTACATTGATTTTAACTTTCTGGCCATTTTGTGAATAGATTTGTAGCAGTTGAAAAACGACCAATCTGGCTGCGGCCAGAATGCAACAGTTTACGGTAACTTGGGCTTTCTTACACGTTTCGAACAACTTACCACTCACTTCATTTGAAAGTTCGTCCGTAAGTACTCGTGTCCTACCAGTATTCTGCTCAGGGTCTCCTTTCAGTGTACTGAACGAGTTCAGATGAAACAAGCTCATAGTTACGTTTGTGATTTCTTTGAGACCGTTCCTGATAACATATGGCAGATGACACGGTCGCAAAAGTTTGTCTGCTAGCGATGGATCAACCGGTTTGAATTCTATGTTGCACTTGTCATCCTTCATAAGTGCATTTAGCGCTCGAACGATGTCACGAAGTATGATGAGGTTTGTTGTCCCGTCCGTTATGCAATGATGGACCGAGAGGAGCAGAACAGCTTCACTGTTTTTCGCAGGATTCATCGCAAGTCGGGCTTTCCATAGAGGCCCCCGCTTCAAGTCGAACCGAGTATGAAGTAGCGAGTCGAAAACGTCGACCGCATCTTGAGTGGTCACCGCAAAGTCCATTGCGTAGGCTTCCATCCTCCTCAGCCAGAACCGGAAGGTACTACTCTGCCAGACGCAAGTTTGGAGAACTTCAATATTTCTGTAAATATACAACATATTAAATAACCGAGCATTTAGTAAAATATTCACTGCAAATATTTATTTTACATTATATATTTCTCTTTAGTCCCAAAGCTTAAAGAAAAATTTTTTCACCAGCTCCAAATAAACTGCCATCTAGCAGTAGGAATCAGAAGCAAATGCACGTTAATCAGTATTAATGGAATGCATAGATTATGTTACAATAATCGTTTCGTCAAGTATATTATTAGCACAAAACTAGTTCTTACGAAGTTACGTGGTAAACGGCCCTGGTCACGAGGTCCACGCTGATGGGTTTCCCAGAAGAGAGCCATGCAGCCTGCACCGTGTTGTAGAAACCGAATCGCGAAGCTTTGGCGAAGTAGCTTTCCACGATTCCCAAGGGGCGAATTCGGCTGGAAATCTTCTGTATAAGGATGATTTTATTTCAAATTTAACGAAGAAGATTCAAAATTTTTAGTACCGACCTGGGTTCCCCGGACTTCGTACTCGTATCCGTAAGAGATATCTAAAGTGCTCACTGAACACCTAGTCAGGTTACAGTTACGCGGCTCTAGTCCCGGGATCTGTAAACAGCCATTTGTATTAATCAATAACTATGAATTGTTGTAAAGAAATGAAAAATTGCGTCTGTTCTGGAGAAAATAACTATTATCGATTCTAGATTTGCTGGAACAAGTGAAAGCACTCATCCCTTGGGATTCGTCATGGCAAATGGATGACAGTTTAAATGAGGCAAAGTAATTAGTAGTCATGATAATAACTATAAAAATACTACTTGGAAATCGTCTACTTACTTTGCTGCGGGGAGCTGGTTTCATAGCGCCGACGCTTCGAAATCCAAACCAGGAAATACTGGGCTGTCGTTGACGACCAAGCTTTTATAACCTCGCCCAGAAGCCTAGTGACCTGAGGTTGCGGACAGGCCTTAAGCAATTGGTGACAACTGGTGATAGCATGGTGATTGACGCAATAGAGGGATTGAAACACACTTGGTGGCCTGGCTATATATAGTAAATATTATTGGAGTCTCGTGTTATCGAAGTTTTATCATCTGTTATGAGTTTGTTATCAACTCTATTTAATGTTACAGGTGAAAGCTGCAATGTTTGTTTGACCTACGTATAGGGCTCGTTAAATTTCATAATTACGTGTAATTACGATTCATAAATTAGAAGAGAAGCGAAATTTGCGATTTCCTGAATTACTTACTGAATCTCTCTTGTGATCTGTTAACACTTTGCTATTCAATACGCGTAAGAAACTATAATTTGTAAAACTGTTGAACTGGATGATAACACACAGTACTAACACGTTGATAAAACGAATCGTCGAGATTACGAAAGTTGCTACGCCTCAAGGGCAGTAGTTATAGGAAAGTTCATATTATATATAACCCGTATATTTTTATTACTGTGGACTTACCGGATCACACATGGCCTACACATGTGTGTGAAGGCCACTGAAGCCGTTAACTTGAAATTACGTTTTCCCTTTCCAGGACCGAAAAAAAACCCTGAAGGTATTAACACCACAATGACTGAAACTGTTATATTAGTAACTGGAAACGCAATCATGAGAAGTAAAATAGGCTGTATTGTATTATCATTTTGAAATATACGCCCATACACGTAAGATGGTGTACTTTTAAATATAATGAATATTATCGTCAAGTTGTTATCGGTTTATATATGTAACTGGCACGAATGAAGCAAAGAAACCTCCTCCCTTGTCCCATTTTCTTTGGTCGTAACATTTTGTCTCTTTAAATAAACTATAACGCATAGTGAATGTATTCTGAAGAAACCAAAGTAGTTGAAAAACTTTTTAAGTCGAAATAGTACTGTTTTCAGCAACCGACTGAAGGATAACCAGAAGATAGTCGGAGAGTAGCCGTGCCATTTCGTCGGTAAGCCTGTTGGTTGAGAAGTCGAGGGAAATCATGAGTTTTCCTCGAAGTGTGTGGCAGGACAAGAGGCACATGGAAGGTCCATTTTGTATGGAGACCGAACGGATGTAGTTGGTCACCTTTACGTGCGTTTCGATCTCTGCAGGAAGGTACTTCTCCAAGTTGCCCATGTTGGTGATACCCAGTTGGCAGGCTTCCATGTTTCTGTAGCCTTTCTTGGTGAACCAGTTGTTCACGTAGTCGTAGAAGTTGAGTATTTTGAAGAGCTGCATTCGTTTGAAAGGTACTCGCCTGTCCAGATGCCTCTTTTGTATCTCGTTGATCTTGGTGGCTAGTTTCAAAAAGTCTTCTAGATGTTTGTCGGTCACTTTGAAACGCTGACCCTCGGACGATACGAAACATCCCATGGTTTCGTCGTGCTCTGGTGGTAGATACCTCCTCATGTTGACAAGGTTCTCCACTGCCATCTTAATTTCTTTACAGTCGGGTTTGTAGAACTGGACCAACCTGAACATGGCGAGTCTAGCTGCAGCCACGAAGCAACTGTTGACGGTGACTCGAGCTTCTTTGCATCTCTTGATGAGTTTCGTCGTCATTTCTGCTGAAAGTTCGCTGGCCAGGACTCGGGTTGTCATCGGTGTGGTGTTCCCTCTGATCACTCGGACGGGATTGCTCCGGTTCAGAACTAACGAGATGAAGGGGTTCTTGAAGAACTCTTTCACAACATAGGGGATGTGAAGATAAGTATGGAGGAGGTGATCCATAAACGGTGGAGGAACTGGCTTGAATTCGAGTTGTATTTCCTCGTTTCTGTAAAATGCATTAAGCGTTCGGAGGATATCGCGAAGAATGATCAGATTTGTGGATCCGTCAGTTATACTGTGATGTATGCACATAAGCAGGACAGCTTCGTTTCGGCTGCTTGAACTGAGGGAAACGTAGGCTTTCCAAAGCGGCCCTTCTTTCAGGTTGAAAGGCGAGTGAAGCAGATTATTGTAAATGTTCATAGGATCCTCGTAGCAGACTGTCAAGTTGAACTGATGGGTATCCATTTTGCGAAACCAGTATCGACGTCTCCGCTTTTGAATGCAAGTCTGCATCAACTCCAGATTCCTAGGCCCGTAAAAAAGAAACTAGATTGGGGAAAACCAATGACAAAAGAAAATTACAAGCAAAAATTACGACTAAATTGCATGGCCTTTGGTCATGGCGCAAAAGAAAGTGAGCATAGTACCGCGAGATTGCATCATTACGGGGAAGTTCATATATCTTACGTGACATTTGGAAGGGGAATAGAAACTATAGTTGATGTTTTCTTACGAAGTGACGCGATGAACAGCCTTGGTCAGTAGGTCTGGGTGCAGAGGCTGTGCGGAAGACAGCCACAGGGCCTGTACGGTGTTGATGCACGAGTACTTGGTCGAGTTGACCCAGTAACTTTCCATTATGCTCAGCGGTCGAACCCATCTACCTGCGTCGGGATGTTTAGCCTTGACTTGTGGCTCCCATTTCTGTCATACGTAAAAATGAAAGTTAGGATTTACCTTACATTATAGGACATACCAAAACATAGTCGGCCGCTCTCCCCTACACTCACACACACGAAGGGAGAACAAATGAAAAACACCACACGACTCGCTAAGATGACCGGCATTCTTCCGAACGATGGAAAAACATGGCATTAAAAAGATGAGGCAGCAAAATTAATACCCGAGAAAGTAGAAGAGAAAGTTTCTCGCAGATTCTTTCTCCTTGAATATATCTGCAACTATCGAGGTTTGTCGTGGTCACAACCTCGGCGTGACCTCTTTATACATCTCTTAACCCGAATTACCTTCCAATACAAAAGCTGTTGCTGTCGTCCAGATTCGACCAGTTTATCAGTATAACTAGGACCGGTTTTTCCCCTCTTTCCCTAGAACATCGATAGATCAAACCTGATTTTTGGAAACGTCTCGGTGACCTTCGAGGCCTAGAAAAAATCTTAGGCCTCGTGTGGCGACCAAGTCTTTTTTGGGGTCTCCGAGTTCAATGGACTGCCGACAAGTCAAAGAAGAAGCAAAATCAACTTGATTAAATGGATTTACCGAAGGTGTTTTGTCGAACGAAGACTCGGTTAGTCGGTGATTATTATTGTGGTTGTCCGAAACCACTTCATAGCGGTCCGAAGTTGCAGAAGTATTCGGCGGCATGGTCTGCAGGCTCTCCGGGAGGAAAAAAGACGAACTTTTATTTGTGCTGGCCGAGAGCACACTGAGTCCCCTATGTCTGAAGCACGTTCCATATTAACACTCAAAGGTTCTTCCCCAAAGCTAAACGCTCAGCCTCCCAAACACCTAGTTGTAGGTCGTTCCCAACTGCAAGCGCCTCGCCTGATTCTCCCAATACACGATTACCACATGTATTCTACATTCTAATAATACAATCGTAGTTCTAGTCATCCACATGTGTACTTATCATTTTGGAACTAATTATGTCCATGTGTAGGATAACTTGTAATAAATTCAATACAAAATCAATATTTGTTTAAAGTTTCCAAAAGATTTATGTTAGATACAGATCAATAAGAGAATCTCTTAAAAGTTTTTGATGTTAGCTTTTGTAATTACCATGAGTGAACTTTTGTTAGTCAATTGAAGCCGTTATATGTACCGCTATGCTCGTCCTAAAGACTGATTAATTACATTGATTTTCTTAATGATTAATTCAACCGTACTGTTAATGTACTCATGTTGTAATTTTATTATTTTTACCATTTGTAACAGACGAACCGTATGCGAACCGTTCTTAAGGCCATTCACCACGAGAAACTAGAAAAAACTCGTTCTGACTTGTGTATACGATAGGCATTTATATGTACAAAAAAATTGTATGACCCTTGAATGCAATTAATATGTAGGAGAAACAATGTAAAAATCACTCATAATTAATAATGTAATTTTCAGTATGCTGATGAACCACTATGCAAAACGTTATTCATACAACAATCAGCAACATTTGGTTACGACAAGCTTTGGTTGTTTGGTTTACCATATATTTAATTTTACTATCGCTACTGTTAAATTTTAATACAGTTTCTATGAGTTCCAATCATATCCCAGATTTATTTAAGATTTTTCACGCTGAAGTATGATGTAAAAAAATTAAAAAGTAAAATCCTATAGGCCTTGCTGAACAAATTCTCACTTCGGTGTGACCAAACAGCAAACGACCTTCAGCACATCCTTTGTTTAAAAAAAAATTTCTTTCACCTCGTATTAACTCTGAACAATAAAGTATAAGAAACATGACTATAAACATCAAGTATTATGTATGTGTTGTTCCTAGGACGTGAGAATCTGGAAATGTGAGAATTTCTTAGACCAAGCAGCGTTAAGTTTCCAAGGACAATACAGAATCGCTGGATATTAAAATATAATTTGAAATAAACGTTTATGTCCCCAGTTGTATGCTATTACTGTTATTACGTTTTATTATATATTTTTATTTTTTTTTTTGAAAAGCTATTGGCAAGAAAAAGTGTCACGTCCGCTGGAAATACGAGGGCAACCCTCACCCAGTCTCTCCCCCATAGCACAAACAAGTCCTAGAAAACCCCTGTGCTTTGGGAACTTCGGGAAAAGTACTATGGCCTTGAGGAAATCTTACAGCAGTCCCTACAGTTTTCGCTATGTACTGAATCTAGGTTATCTTTTGTCTTCTTGATTTGTGAACAGGATCTAGCGACAGAAGTTTGAACTACTTCGCGCCAAAGTTGTTTCTTCGGTTTGGTTATCTCTCGAATCTGCAGTTCAACCGACGTTTCGTCTTATGAAAAATAATTTGAAATATATTTTCAGTAGCAAAGGGTGCATACCTTATAACAACATACTGTATTACCTTAAAACATCTGTATAATAAAATATATAAAAAACAACGTGCAAAAAAAACGTATGAAAGTGTTATAATATAACCTTGGGGAAAATCATCCGAACATAATAAATAAGCGATTAAAGAAGCCGGGACAGGAGAAAGAGAAAAAGCCAAGTAAGAATAGTTATTAATAAATAAAAATTTCTAAGAAATCAAGTTCAAAAGGTTCAACAAAATTCAATTCACCATGAAGTCCAGAAGAAAGTACAAAAATCATGAGCAAGTAAGTCAAGAAGCATCCCATATGAAGTACTTGATTAAGTATTCGGTATTGCCATCTGTTGAGAACTGTGAGGAACGAGATTACTTTAGGATGATTTGCCGTAACTGATGTCCCCTTGGTGAGCAATAGACTGAAGATACTCGACAAGAGTAGTGGAGAAGATGTCGATCATCTCGTCCGTGAGTTTGTTAGTGGAATGATCGATAGAGATCATGAACTTGCCGCGGAAAGTCTGGCAACATAGGGTGCACATGGAAGGACCGTTGTGGTCCGAGAAGGATCGGATGTAGCTGGTCGCTTTAACGTGGCTCTCGATATCCTGGGGCAGGAACTTGTCGACGTTGCCCATGTTGGTGACGGCGATATGACAGATCTCTACGTTACGGTACCCCTTGCGAGTCAACCAGCTGTTGACGAAGATATCCAAGAGGACCATTTGAAAGAGCGGTAGTCTCCGGACGGGGATTTTTTTGTTGAGATGTTTGTCCTGCTTATCCTTGACTTTCCTCGCCAGCTTCCAGAATTCGGCAAAGTCCTTCTCGCCAACTTTGAAGAGCTGGCCCTCGGTAGAAATGAAACATCCCATCGTTTCAGCATGCGATTCGGGCAGGTATCGTCTGAGATTGACGAAATTCTCCACGTTCATCCTAACTTTCTGGCATCGTGGTTTGTAGCGCTGCAGTAACTTGAACATAGCTAGGCGAGCAATAGCAATCACGCAGCAGTTGACCGTAACTTGAGCCTCCTTGCAACGCTGGAGCAACTTGTCCGTCACCTCCTTGGAAAATTCGTGGACGATCACCCGGACCTTACCTGCGGATTGGCCGGGTGTTCCTCGTAGTGGATTGTACGACCCCAGGCCTACCAAAGTGTGAGCTGCCTTCAGGATTCCCGTAAAACCTGCTTTGACAATGAAGGGAATGTGTGACCTTTTGATGAGATGGTTCGATGTTTCTGAAGAAACGGGCCTAGATTTCAGTTTGACTTGATCGTTTCTGTATAGCGCGTTGAGGGTAAGCAGAATTTCTCGCAGAACAATCAGATTTGTGGTCCCGTCTGTTATGCTGTGATGTATGGATAGAAGCAGGACAGCCTCGTTAGGATCTGAGGCTTTTAACGAAAGTGCGCACTTCCATAGAGGTCCTTCCTTCAGGTTGAAAGAAGTGTGAAGGAGATAATCGAAGACTTTCATGGGCTCTTCGTAAGAAACTTCCAGGGTGTTTTTGCAGTTCGCCATCTTGCGTAACCATAGGCGACCGAACCTATGCTTCGAGATGCAAATCTGAAGGATCTCCACAGATCTAAACAAAAAAGTAACAATATGTTAATTCAATTCTAATTACAATAGATTTCTCAGTCAACACTGAAGCTGAGTTTCACTTTCGCTTTCGTGTTTCAAAATCTTTGCTATTTTTGCGATATTTTGAAACACTTTCACTTTTTGTATGAAAATTCTTTAACAGTTGCGTTCTGTGCTGTTTCAACAAGCGAGACGTCTAAAAAAAACGTCTACGACGTAAAAGAAAACTTTTTTGGGTAATTAATATACTCCAAGGTTATACTAGACGTGGAAAGTTTCTACATGGCAAACAAGATCCCCCTAGAAACAAAACAAAGCGTAACCTTCAAGTGATTCTAGTTTTCTATTTCTAGGATGAAATAACAAATTATCGGTGCATACGAAGCGACGTATTGAACCGCTCTCGCCACTAAGTCGACGTCGATGGCCGTAATGGAGGAAAGTCGCACCGCCTGAACGGTGTTCGCACAAACATATTGAGACGAATAGGCGTAGAAACTTTCCATCAAACCCAACGGTCGAATCCACGTGACTGCTTCGCTCTTGGCGCAACCGTCGCCCGCTCGCCCCTAGTATTCACGCGAAAGAGAAAAAAAAGTTAGAACATTTTCAGTTTGCACACTAAGAAGAATAGCTTCATGACCAATAGATTCACATACTAGGGGCATTTTTTGAAAAGTCGAGTAAGGTCACTCTGAAAATCGGTCAATCGGTCAGCAAGTGAAAGTGATTCTCCGCAAGTTTTGTGACAAAGGAATGGTGGTCAAGAGTTTGTACAAATATGCAGTTCCAAAGTTTCCTAACAGGTGTCGCAACTTCTGAAGAGACTTGCGTAAGTCGGTCAACATGGAGGCGAATTTAGATAACGTGATCATTTATTACACGTATTAGTATTCCTTATATTTTAACTGTCCCACTGTATTACGTTCCAGTGAAATTTGTCCATGTGATGCTGGTATCTGAGAAGGTTTGAACAGTTCGTGACTGCCCTAACAAGCGATCGAAGAAAAAAAAAGTTTATAAGAAAAAAGAAACGACAAGGTCATAAAAGTTGCAGCACGTTTCAGGTTTACCCAGTTCAGTTAGCAGTTGTGATTTACATATATTACTATTTACATATCAGCTGTTTCCAACTCAAAAATTACATATCGCAATAGCTGATGGTGAATTTGAAATCGCTTTTGGAATCACTGGTCAAGATTTGGGTTTCAAATGAGGTATAAAAGCGTAGCTTCTGGAAACTGATACTCTTTTTATGGGCAAACCGCAAATTGTTTCCTTCCTCGAAGGCTTTTTCTGGGTTAAGTAAAGATTCCCATTGGGCAGAGAGCCAAGCAAACGTATTCTGGAAACTGAAGGCATCTGACCACAAAGAGGAGCACTTGCAGTCGACTACAAGGAAGTTACTATATAATAAATTACCCTGTGTCCTAGTTAGAACAACTTATAATAACTGAAATGCGTTGAATGGCCCGCTTTTTACTTTTGAGATATATTATGATTTCAGCTTCTCTCTAAACTTGATTCACGATATTTGTAGAGATTTCGTAATGTTTGTAGAGCTTTTTTCGCTGTGTTCCACTTTCGGCGGGTTTTCTTTTTCAATGATCTATTTTATTATCACTTTATCACGGTGAATGACTTGGGCTTTTAAATCTAAAAATGTAGGCCATAAGTCGACAAGTACCGTTTTTCCGTTAAGTATAGCTAAGAAACATGGTACATTAACCGTGTCGTACCTAAAAATATCGGTTTCCACGTCTGATAGCAACTGATTCTTGCAGAATAATCCAGAATCAAAATAATTTCAGGTTTACAATCAGTATTTTAGATTCAAACAGAAAATTCTCAGATGCTGGAGATGTTACGAAAGACATTATCAAAGATACATCAATCGAATCTTGGGACACTGAAGGGGTTAAGTTGGAAAGTGAAAGTGGGACGACCAGTTTACACTTAGGGCAACTTGTTCCAGTGCCTTATATGGAGAATTATGTACCAGAGTCACCACGAGGAAGAATTATTCCTAATAACAGCTTAAATCAAAATTGTGATGTACCCAGAACCTACCAAGCACTTGTTACGTAGACTAATACGAAATCCCGAAACTTACCGCACATCATCTTTAGTTCAGTTTATATTTCAGTAATGTACTGATTGCTAATCTCTAACTGAAAAAAAGTTATTTTTTAGGTCAAATACAATTAGATTCAAATGCGATAACGTTAAGTGTTGTACTCTGAACATCCATTAAATTTAGTTCATGTTATTTCAATACGTGTTTAGAAGTAATCCTTCATAAGAAAATATTTTTCTAATTAATCAAACTAGTTACTGTACAGTTTACTTTTGAAGAGGTCCTAGAAACAAAATGCTAATTCTTAAAAATTTTTATAATGATTTGTGTATTATTAATTAAACTTGGCACTTAAGTTATCATATGAAGGGGGTAAGATTTGCGATTACCTGGTCAATATGGATAACTTTATTCATGTTGTCTGCAACGGTTTCCGAGAGAAACTGAGAATCAAATAGCCAAGAGCCGCCACTACACAATAGACACAACTGTGGAACCCTGCGCATGACTGCCTCTACTTTATAGCCCATGTCCATTCCTCCTGCACCGTCCATGGCCGGGGAAAAAAGTATCCAGTAGTTCGACGACAGAAGTTTCTTAACGTTTTGGTCCCGCAAGGATTTTCACACTGCAACACCTAAAGTTCAGTAACTGTCTAACTGCAACGCTGCGCCTAACGGTTCTCTACTTCTCCTCCTCCTCTCCTGTCCTCTTCTTCTCGTCCCGAAATCTCTTCAGCTCAGCCCCCCCCTCCACCCTGCCGTAAGAACCAGAACCTCGGGACACCATAGTGAACCTTCAGTGGGACAGTACAAATGAGAGAGTTGCTGTATCCAACTATGTTACCATGTGGTAGCTTTGCAATGTTTACTATTCAATTAGTTAATGCTTCTTTGGGTGGTTAAGAAGCAAAAGGAGATGTATAGATAACTCCACGACGATTATTGATGTTAACTTTCACTCTTTTGGCTTTGGGGATGACGATGCTCACATTGAGGTTTCTGGTTTTAAACTTTCACACGCATAGTTCCGGATGGATGGCTCACCTGAATAACTCTTCTCGCGTTGCCACGACAACCTACATCTCAGACAAATCAACCATAGAGTCTCACCCGCTTTCCCTTGACAAATAAACAAACTAAGAGAACTAGGCTAAATGCTTTTACACAATTATATCCCATAGAACCCAACGAACCATATGATTCGGTACTATGCATGATTACCGTCGTAAAACGTGGAACACCACGTGACTTTCCAAGCAGCTACTCGTCGTCTAGAAAATAAATATGGCCGAAACATTCTTAACGTAAATTGCGGCTTTAATGGTATTGTCTTGGTAGCAGATTTCTGTTTTCTTTGTTCACGAATTCCGGGAGCTTTATGATGAAAACAGTAACAAAACAATGGCACGTGGTAGAATACAACCGCAATCGGTTTCGGTATACATTTCGTGGGAAAGTTTATGGATTTTTCCTTTTTGTATACTGTATTATGATTTTTGTATTTCCAATCGGTAAATAGAAATTTAGGAATAGAACAAAAAACGTAGAGCACGGGTATCATCTCAATTTTGCACAGAAAACTTCAACTGAAGTCGCATCATCATATCAAGATAGAAAACTATGTTTTAAAAAATCTAAATGCATAAACTAGCAAAATTTTGTGTTGTGATAGGAAAGCAAACAAGCAAAAATACGGAAATAAATAAAAACCACACGACCACTTGAAACCAAAGTTTTCAATGGACAATTGTAATGTATGCACACTCGCGATGGACGGGCGGGAGAAAGAGAGAGAAATTATCCGTATTCAGCTATTGCTTCCAGTTGTTCCATCAGAAAATTGGTGAAAGTGCGGGCCATTTCTGCGGAGAGCTTGTTTGCGGAGTGGTTGATGGATATGATGAATTTGCCACGAAGTGTCTGGCAGGAAAGGAGGCAAACCGAAGGTCCATGCTGAACAGAAACCGTGCGAACGTAATTACACACCTTGACGTGGCTTTCGATGCTCGTCGGCAGGAATTTCTCCATGTTCCCCATGTTGGTAATTCCGATTTGACAAGTCTCGATGTTTCGGCAACTGAACTTGGTGAGAACCGAGTTCATGAATTCAATCAGAGGAAGCAAGTTGTAGAGGTTCAGTCGTTTGACTGGAACCCTTTCTTCTAGATGCTTTGACTGCAAGTCGTTGACTTTCCTGGCCAGCCTCCAGAAATTGTCGTAGTCTTCCTCGGTAACTTTGAAACGCTGTCCTTCGGAAGAAATGAAACAACCAGTAATTTCTGCTTGGTCGTCGGGCAAGTATCTTCTCATGTTGACCAGGTTCTCCACTGTGATGCTGGCTTCTTTGCAGTCAGGTTTTAATTGCTGGACTAGTTTGAACATGGCCAATCTGGCGGCAGCCATAAAGCAGCAGTTGAATGTCACTTTGGCTTCTTTACAGCGTTTGATCAACTTATCGGTTACGTCTTTGCTGATCTCCTTGACGATGAGACGCACTTTGCTTGATGTTTGTCCAGGTTCGCCCCGCAGGACTTTGAGCGGATTGATACTGAGTCTTTCGTAGATGAGCGTCAGAAAAAGGTTTTTGATTCCCTCCTTGATGATATTGGGCAAGTACGACAACTTCATGAGATCGTCGACCAGGGCTGGGGGCACGGGCCGGAAAGTACTTTTGACCACGTCGTGTCGACACATGGCGTTTATGGCGCACAAGATGTCTCTGATGATGATCATGTTGGTAAATCCATCTGTGATGCTGTGGTGAACTGCCAAAAGCAGTACGGCCTCGTCGCGTTTGAAGGGGTTCAGAGAAATGCAGGCTTCCCAAAGTGGTCCGTGCTGCAAATCGAAGCGCGTGTGAAGCAGCCTGTCGTAAACGGTCATGGGTTCCTCGTAGGTGACGCTGAAGTTGAACTGAAAGTGGTCCATTTTACGAAACCAAAGACGAAAAAACGTCTTTCTTTGAATGCAAGTCTGCAGCAGCTCCACTTGCCTAGATAAAACAGAGCGGAGAAAAAAGAAACAAGAGAGAGAGGTGCGTTAGTTTATTTGTTAATCATGTAGCTGCAAGATAAGCTCTCGTTTCACTAACGAAAAACTAAAACAGGTCGAATACGGAAGGGCTTACCAGTGAAAGTACACGAAAGTAAAACGATACATTATATCTGAAAACCTGTTCTCAACTTATAATCAGAAGGAAAATCAGTAAGCTTTTAATATTTTCATATTTTCTAATTCTGCCAGTTCATTTTCATATCTGACCTGCATTTCGTTCTCACTTTCCATCGTTAGCCATGAATGTCTTATCATTTCACCCAGTCAGACTTTTGCGCCGTTAAATATTAGAGAAAAAAGGGAATGTCCTTACGAAGTGATATCTCGCACGGCTTTGGTAAGAAGGTTAGCATCCATAGGCTGTGTGGAAGAGAGCCAAACAGCCTGAACGGTATTGACGCAAGAAAACTTGGCAACGGTGGCCCAGTAACTTTCCATTATTCCCAGCGGTCGTATCCATCTGTCTGCATCTGTGGCCTTGACTTGTGGCTCCAATTTCTATAAAAGAGAAAAATGAAAGTTATACCGTTTCCCACGTTAAATGCTCAGAAAAACCTTCCCGTTCGGAAAGTTCTAATTGCATCTTTCGCAATATCCTGTGGCTATTCCTTTTTCTCTCACCTTATCCCCATCTTGAACGATTGTTAAGTTTCCATGTTATTACACCTGGCAACACTGGATGGTATAACATATGGGCGATGCATGACTGACTCGTGATGACATTTCAAGTACGCAAACATTTTACGAGGTTTCAAGTCTCTCATATTTGACTTACTAATGCCTCTGAAAGTTATCACGAGACCTGTTTGCTTGCAAGTAACGGTTAGTAAACAGTTCGTGCATTGCATAAGGCTATGCAGCAGCGCAGAGGCCAGTACAGCCTGGCCGTGCGGCATTGCCAAGTTTGGTAAATGTGGAAAGTAGAGAGAGAAAGTTCTTCCACGGAAAGTTTCTCACGTAGATTCCGTCTTATCAGCTGGCATCGATCACTCAAAAATATTAACCACTAAATTATAATTAACACTAATAATTATAAATAACTAGATTTTGCTCAGATTGTGGCTTTCTGAAGAGTATCTTGTTTTACATCCCTCTCTAGGAACCACTTACGTAAAACTTGAGCAATATTTACACTTCAATCAAAACTTGACCCTAGAAAACTTGTGAATTCAGGAAATAAATAGAAAATTATTTACCTTTTCCAAAGCTTCGTAGTGAAGAGCTTTGGCATTGTTGTTATTATTGTTGTTGTTTAAAGTGGAGTTAAAGAATAAGAGCTCTTGTAATATTCGCCGCATTGTCTTAGGCAACTTTCGTTTCTACTGGCGGTTAGCACACTGACGCCCCGGTGACTCTCAACTATTCTATATCAACGAAAGTTTCCCACTATACCTCAGACCCGGAGCTGCGCAGCCCGGACTCGCTGCCGAACCCCAGGCCCCCCGCCCTCTCCCCCAACAAGTCACGACAATAAAATACCTTCCTATAAACGTGTGTTCCTAACTTTTCCCGAAAGCTCGGATTTTTACCAAATAATCATTCGTTTCCGATTCTTTACCAGACTCTTTTTCCGAATTTAATGATTCCTGTCACGATGACTGGTCAAAAATAAAAATACGGAGGTCATTTTTTAGCTTTACAGGCAATTCCGTGAGCGTTTTTTTTTTAACATTCATAGTGTTTCGCAAGGTTCAGGGCAAAAATACCCGTTTGTTGTAAGAGTTTTGTGTAACGTCCCATTTACTGAGCACCAAAACAAAGGGGCAGCTTGATTTCTCCAGGTGGTTGCTAATACGCTTAGTTTTACTTCAGTCTTATTTTCTCCACCTTCGATCAGGTTTTTCCGGATCGTCATCCTGCGTTTCTATGTTTTCCTTTTCTGAATTCTTAATTTATTACGGGCGATTTTTTCTAGAGCAAACAGATAAGCTTTCCTTTCTTATTGCGGACGAGTTGCCTCGTTTCCAATCACGCGAACGCGCGAGAAAATGATTGCGCAAAACTTTGGAGTATTTCACCATGCAATGCAATCTGAAGTCTTAACGGGACTTCTGACCTTGAGCCTCCAGCCCACAGCTTTCTAATGCCTCTTTTCACAGGCCTGTCTCAAGAATTCAGTCAAAATTTCTAGAACTTTTCGGACTAAGCCAAAGTATTAGACGGCTGTCTTCAAGTGATTCGTTACGACCAAGCTTTTTAATGAATTGGCGAAGGGGTTCCAGTGTATACAAACGAGGAAGGTGGCAAGGGCACGACACACGAAACAGGAAAAACGATCGGTTGTATAGTGAAAGCGGTTTTCGAGGCATTACTCCGCCTCAGACTCCCTAATGATAACAGTTACTTGGCCTTCTCAACAAAAGAAATGCACTCGAATTTCTAAATTAGGGCAAACGTGTGTGGGCGAGCTAATTCCTTGCAGTACGCTCACAAGCGATTGTTAAGTACATTAGCAATATCTTGGAGGGATCAAGTTACAGCCTTTGTATGAAACAGCGCTCAGGAGATGCGGCAGAAGATTTTGACCAGAGAAAGTTAACCTGGCAGCCAGTGTAAAGTAGAAGCAGAAGAAGACCCTGAATGGAGCCCAATAGAAAGTGCTTCGGTTCAAGGAGAACAACACACAGGCTAAGAAGATAGCGAATAACCGCAATCAAGGACACCGCGTTGAACTATTCCAGATTCATTTGGTAAGAATTAATTTATTTTAACTCTCTTTTACTCGCTCTTTAACAGCTTTCCCGTTGAAAAAGTACCCGCTTACCTCTCACTAGTTTGAAAATCTCTCGGTGAAAAACTCTAAGAATTCTGGGACAATTTGTGAAAGTTGCTTTGTGATGAAAAAAAGAAAAGATACCGAGTCATTGAAATGAATGCCAAGTATAACTGACACATACTCTTTCCGTCAACTGAATTGTTTTATTTCATGACTGTTCTTCAGAACCTACGAAGAACAGGCGAACTGAATGCACGACCTGGGGATTAACCAGATTCAGTCCGAAAAAAATCCCCTAACACACTTCAAGTGTCTACTTTTCACAATTTTTTTCGTTTAATGTTTTGTTTCAAGGACTTTAATGGATACGTCTCCAATACACAAGCTTGGCAATCGACCTAAGGAAAAAAGTTTCCAAAACAGCATTCTAATGCACGTGACTTTGAGTGTACGGTTCTACATATATGGGCGAAACGCCCGGCCTCAACATTGGACTTCATAAAGATAGAACAGCTTTCTATTACAGTGTTCCTCCCTGTAACCTTACTCCCAAGATCGTAGTCTGGAAATCGAAACCCAACGACACGTTATCATTATTCCTAAAAAAATAGTAAATTTTCTTCGGTCTTCTTAGTTAACTATTCAGCCAGCGTCTCAAGGTCACGAGATTTTACGAGATATAACGAGCAATGTCCCTGATTAACAGTGTGTAGTCTTCATCAAATTTCTTATAAACATAAATGCCAGTACGAAGCTCGTATCACAGCACGATTCAACGAGTGTCTACAGATGAAGGTGACTATTATACGAACAATGCCCCTGACTTCAAGTGCCGCAATCTTCATCTGCAGATTTTCCCCAAACATAAATTTCAGTACAACTGCATGTTCAGCCCCTTAACAGTGGTTGCACAGGAAAATTGACTAACTAACAAAAGAGTTTCCACAGATTACAGTCTGATTTATTCGTTTGCTAATGGAGTTTGTTCTTAGATACACGGAAAACGCTTCACTCCGGCCTTGGGAAAAGTAATCCTTTCCAAAATACTTTCGTTCGAGACTTTCACGGTTAAAGTTAGCCGTGAAAAACATTAGTGACCGAAGGCCACTTCTCAACCTTTCCCTATTGAATATTCCTAGGAATAAATGAAGAAAATTTAGAGGCTTGTTGCTGAACTTAAACTTTGTACAAAAACTATTAATTTGTGTGAATCTTAATGGTTAAAGCGAATTACTAACTCGCACATGTTAAATCATTGCTTCTGTATCGTAGTTGTAGTCTTAGGATAGTAGGGATTAAAGCTTTCTGCAGCTTGTAATTCACAGTACTTGAAGTTATGATGATTAGACACTTGAAGAGGATTTCCGTTGTGACATAATTTTCTTCCGAACTATGTGGGTCAACCTGCTCCGGGGCTCAGGTACACCACCTGTAACTTCACCCCCAGCCCCTACCCTAAAATACCTTGAAAAATATTTCAGAGACCCCGGCACCCCTGGTGGGAATTCTTTACCTTTTAAATTTAAAATCCAACTTGATTATTTAACATTTAAACTCAATAAGTTCCTATGATCGCAACATTATAATAATGTTTGCTTCAGGTGATCCATTCAATAAAAAGGAAAAATTAAGGGGAAAAGGAAAATGAAGGGAAAACTGAAATTTCCAAGTATGGACGTGTACATTTTTGCCATAAATTGTCCAAACAAACCTCAGAAGATTACTACTCTGAGTAAGAATTGGAAAGTAAGAGGCTAATAACCAAGGAAAAGAATTACTGGACCATAAAAATGTCCACGATTCACAAGAACTAATTCCGACTGGACACGTTGATTCCGAGAAAGGATTTATCAGTAACGTCTACTAGTTCTAGTACAAAAATGTCGCAAAGTTTGTTAAAAAAATACGTAGTTAGTATTCAGCAATCAAACTCTTAATCCGGCATCTCACACAATTCGAGCAATTCACGGATCACAAAGCTTCTAGTTCAATACAGATTGTTTTTCTCCTTTTTTTGATATCTCATAATAAAAAAGTTCCGATTTTCAATATTATTTTGCGTATCTCAAGTTACTAAAATGTGACTAAAAATAAGGGAAAACGAATACTGTACAGAGGCGAAAAGGGAGGGAGAATAAACAGGTTAAAAAGGGGAAAAAAGGAAAACAGGTTTTATCAAGCGAAGGGGAAAAAAGGAAAACGGAGTCGTCTCGAAGGGAAATCGCAAAACCGAAAGTGCAAGCACTTGGATTCGATAGATCAGACCAGTGCTTCCACTTTGCAGGGAAATTCCCTTAAAAAAGGGAAAACTGGGTTTCCAAAAGGAAAAATAAGGGGAAAAAATAACAAAAAAGTATAGCTTGATATCCCAAGATGGAGGGGAAAAGGATACTTGATCTTTACAAGGGAAGGGGGAAAAAAAGGGAAAACTGTGCATTCTTTAAGGGAAAACGTAGAACTGAAAGTGGAAGCACTGGATCAGACGTCAGGCGACTTTTGATCTTTCAAATCCCGCGCCGAAACTAAGTATCGATTACTAGGCCATCGAAATCGATCTGAGTCAGCTGATTGTTGTATATGTATCGCTCGGGGCTGTGTTCTGTTGCTAGGGCGATCCGTGATTGGGAAACAAAGATAAATTTCGGCAAATCTAAGATTTTTGCTGACTCCAAAGTTCCAAACAATGGGTGTCATCAGGAGAAAAGTGTTCCAGCATATCTCGGGAGAAGAAAACCATGAAGAGTACGTAAAACAAAACACACGACAAACAAACTTTTTTCAAGTATTGTTAAAACATTAAGAGCGCCCCTTTCTCTTTTGTGTCATCATCCTAATAAGTAACAAAAATATAACGTCAAATCCTGTGTTGAATGATTTCTATCTTCTGCGGTAGGTTACTTGAAGCTGCTGGCTTGATAGAAGTCCCAGAGCCCACGCTTCGTCCCGCAGAGAATCGGGAACAGGTGTTCTTGCCTGCGATTTTGCCCCAAGGACGCAGCCTTCATCCTCGACAGGCTGCTCCCGAGTCCCGCGGAAGGAGGGGCAGCAACGCACACAGCAAAACTCAGGAGGAACGCTACCCGAAGGGCCACAAGAAACGAAGACGTTATGAAAACAGTATCGTATTACATAACATATATGTATAACAATAACTCTTAGAGTAAGTCATACAGCCTCTCGCAATCAGTGAACTTTTTTTTTAAATGATTTTCTGTTAATATTAGACAGGTACTTGCTCAGCTTGGCTGCAGAGAATGAAAACGGCCTGGAAGATGTCGCTGAGAGCCGCTCGGTTTTCTCGCAGTTGTTGCAGGAGAAAGAAAAGATGACTGCCTGGAATCAGTTCCTCTCGTTTAGCGAGGAAAATCAGGCTCTGATTCTTCTGGAAAACAAGCTGTGGCTTGACGACGAAGATGATTTCGATGACTCGTGGGTTATCGTGGATGGGAACGAGCCGCACTCCCCAGTGTCTCGCAAAGATCTCCGCGCACTGCACCCGAGTTTTACCCCGGCTCAGGCGTTCGAATCCATGTGCCCAAGACTGAAAGCAATTTTCAAGAAACGGCACTTTCCTATGGTATTTCTATTTACTATGAACACTTCAAATCATTTGTTTATCTTTCTGATCCAGGCTACTCTCTATCAACTGGAAGCGGAGGTCTCCGAGTTTTTCCGCAGCTCTCCGAAAGGCACCTTCATCTTGGAACTCGAGTGCAGTTACGATCGCCTGATCCTTCACGCGATTTGCCACTACAACTATCTTCGTTCTCAAAGTATTTTCCACTTCTTTATTAAACTAAATTACAACTAATCAACTGAAATGAGTTCGTATACAGTAGAGTTAATTAGAAATGAGAGAGAGAGACGTTATTAGGATCTAAAGTATTTCTTGCTGTTTGGTAGGCTTCACTGGAGCTGATGATCGTCGTGAGACCCGCGTGCGTAATATCTACGCAACCTTTTCACCTCCAGAGATCCCGTTGTTCGAGTTTGTTCGTCAGCAGCGCAGTTGACTGCTAAACTGAAGCACAAACACGGAAGTTTGATGACTTGAATTTCAATTGCAACTTTTTAATTTATGAACCGGGTAGTACAAGAATATAGGACTATTTCTTTTCAGCTTAATTACTGCGTCTTGTACTGGTTTTTTAGTAAAAACAAGGTCACGCACTCAAATGAAGAAAATTTGTATTGATTTTTTTCTCTGATTTTTTAATATTTACACTTAAAGAATGCAACAAAAATCCAAATAAATTTAACAGTAGCATCAATAAATACTGAAATATTCTTTAAGTAATCAAATCATTGTTAATAAAATTAATTAGAAAATTTTTAAATAATTTGTTTCCTTAGTTGTTTGTAAAACTTCAGTTGGCAGCTCCGTCGTAAGGATCGAGCAAGGAGCAGCTGTACGCTTTGCATTTAGCTTTGCCGGGACCTTTCAAAGCAGCATCTCCAAAAACGCCAATTTTCCTTTGAAATTCGCGTGGAGTGAATTGTTCGACGATCCTAAATGATTTTTAAACATGTATATGTGACTCTGTTGATTATAGTATGTTGAAATGTTACCTCATAATCAAAGGGTTTCCCGCAAAGCTGTGCGAATATCCTCCAGCGTAGCAGATGATACGCTCCATGCATTCCTCGCTTTCAATGGCAGGAGCCACCCGGGCGAAAATCTCTTCTACCTGGTTGACAACACCGAACGAGTTGAGGGCTCTTCCTCCGTAAGCATTAGCGGCCACAGACAGCAGCAGCCCCACGATGGGAATAACAACCGTTACAACCATCACGGTAACGACAACGCCCTTCCAGCGCTTCTGGTCATCGTCGATGTCCAGAAGGAACTTCATGGCCTGCGGCGGCTTGGCAGCAGGTGCTGGCGGTGCGGGCGCAGGAGCTGGAGCTGAAGGCGCAGGCGCAGGCGCAGGGGCGTAGTAGTAATACACCCCGGAATAAGATGGCGCGGGCGGCTGAGGCGCAGGAGCTGAAACAGGATAAGCTGGAGCAGGTGCGGGAGCGGGTGCTGGATATACCGGTGGAGCGTAGTAACCATAGGCAGGAGCTGCTGTACTAGGCTTAGGTGCTGGGGTGGTAGGTGGTGCAGGAGCTGGGGCGGGAGCTACGTACACAGGCGCAGGAGCAGGTTGAGGCGCGTAGTAAGACGGTGCGGCGTAAACGGGAACTGGAGCTGGGGCTGGCGCCGCGGGAACCACGTACGAAGGCACAGGAGCCGGAGTGCTAGGCTTAGGAGCAGGAGCTGGAGCGCCGTAAGAAGACGCTGGTACTGCAGGAACCACGTAAGACGGAGCTGGTGCTGGAGTGCTGGGCTTTGGAGCAGGAGCCGGGGCAGGGGCGCCATAAGACTGAACCGGATAAGAAAGATCAGGAGCACTGTACGATGGAACCGCGTACGATGGAGCTGGCGCTGGGGCCGGGGCTGGCGTACTAGGCTTAGGCGCTGGGGCTGGAGCAGGTGCTGCAGGCGCACCGTATGAAGCAGCAGGGTAAGATGAAGCCGGACTAGGCGCTGGAATAGCTACTAATCCCGAGTAGCCGAAACTCCTGCTATCCGTATTACCTTTATTGAACTTGGAGAAATCAGAGGCAACGACTTGTAGAAAAGCCACCGCTATAAACAATCCGTATAATTGTTTCATTTTTGAAAGTTTAAAATGCCTGGAAATGTTTGACTACAGCCCAGCGAGAGAAGAATATACCTGGAGCGGGTTCAATAGTACTCTACATTGAACTGTGACGACCAAGTAGCTTTTATACGAGGACCTTACATGATTTAACAAGCAGGGCTCCTTTACGTGAGCGGAAATCGGAAGTGCAAGAAAAGATGCGCGACCGAATTGGCCCAGAAACATTTCAACAATTTCCCTCTTCTAAAATTTTTGTTATATACTAGTAACTTAACATGTGGAAGTTACTGTATTTGTATTATAATACTGGTATTGCAGTATGATGAAAGTAAAATTTATTCTGATTGAAACTGTAGAAAGCTTAGCTGATTTAAGTAACTTTTATATATTGCTGACTGTTAAGTAATTATTCAGGTTCTTTACTTAATGCTAGTTTAGTATTACTTTTATATCGAAAGAACAGTATTGAGAATTCCCATGATCGACAATGGATTTCTTACGCACTATAACGTTCTCCGATTCGTTTCCGCATATTCGCTTTTAGATTCACTGTCGAGTCAAAGGAGGGGATTGAATTTTCGGTGGGAATGTAGGTCGGAGAAGTGAATTTCCCACTCGATCCGGTTGTGGATAGGTGATCAGCATAGCAGGTCGCATTTCCATCTTTTCCCAGCCAAAGGACAGTTATGCGAGTCGCGTGATCTGAAGCCAATATTGTCCATTGTTGGTCGTACGTTTTTGTATGGGATGTGTGTTGTTTAACACACACTTCCTGGCCGAGTTTTCTTGAAAAGCATCTATAACTTTATTTTTTTTTATTTTTTCATTTAATCAGTTATGATTAACTAATGCATTATCTTGGTACTTTATTTACATCATATTCGATTAAGGTAAACTGTTGAAAAATGCAAGCAATAGCAGATTTCTAAAAATTCTAATTGTTTCTAAGAAAATTTAACGGTATCTAACCAGTTAGTACTAGTTATGGTAGGGCTACCTATGATTTAAACTATAATGATACTACATAAGCATACATTTTCATATGGTTTAGTTTTCTGCGTTTTGGAAATAAAGGTAGACTTCTGTTTGCTTATGTAATTCAAATAGAGGTTAATTTGCATGAGTAATATGACTTAGTTGTGTATTGGCAGTAACAGCACAGTATTCAATATAGCCGACACTGCATTCATTAATAGTGACTACATTTTTCTCGAAATATACATAGCACTGGGGACTTTTTCGGTCTGACTTAAAAGGAGTCCGTCTTCAGGATAAAAATTCATATATATTTTTTGTTCTTAGCTTGAGATTTCTGGTAAGTTCTTGCACTGGAAAACTAGACAGTTAATTTTGTTCTATGTGAAGCTTTCAGTTCTGGGCAGCAGCCAACTTGCGTTTCAAAGATTCGGGCATCTCGGGAGGAGGCGGGCGAGGAATAGCGAGAGCCACTTTGACGGCGTCGTAGATGAACCACTGGGCAGCGGTGAGCGTACCGATCATGATGATCCTGGGAGTCAAACCCTTCCATAGTCCTGGAAAAACAAATCACGTTGACATGGGAACTAGAACATGCTTGGAATAGATCAAGTACCGCCGAAACCAAGTTTCTTGACGATATCAACAGCAGTGGATCCCCTGTCCTGGTTCAGTTTGGAGACGACAGTGTCGGCGGGATGCGAAACGACGGCGCAGAACACACCAGCGATGTAACCTGCAGCGAACGTAACAACGAGCTGCTCGCCCTTGGTGCACTGGTCTCGGGGCTTGGGAACGACGTACCTGAACGGATACGTTTCGAGATAAATAGTCGATTTCGTACGGGAATAGTACTTTAATACTTGAGATATGTTAAACATACTTGTAAAGAAGCTCGACAGTCCTTTCGAAGCAGGCGAACTTCATCATAGTGTAGGGGATCTGACGCATCCATAGTGGCACCAAGCTCTTGTAGAATCCGTTGAGTCCTTCTTGCTTCATGATGATGGGGACACCTTCGCGGAGCGTGCTGACAAAACCAGGCTGCGTCTGGATGCGGACCTTCACAGCTTCCATGGGGCTGAGAGCGATGTCGGCAAAGAACTCAGCTGAAGCCGAAGCTGCCAAGTACAGGGACGTACGCCACAGGTAAGCGTTCTCTTCTCCAAGAATGTTGGCGTACACTCCTTTGAACAATTCGTAAAAGCCGAATTTGCAGAGACCCTACAACAAACCGATATCAGCTTATTTACTTCAAGCTCGATCAAAGATGAGATTTACCTGCAGAGAATAGCCGATAGCTGTGGGAGCCCAGCCCTTAGCGAGTCCACGAACACCATCCTCGGCAATCGTTACCTGGAAATTCATCGTTAATCTCGAGCGGGTGGAAGTATTTAGTATAGGTTACCCTGAAGCCCGTAACGACAGACTTGTACTTGTCAGGGTTGACCTGGATGCGGCACTTGACTAAATCGAGCGGGACAACCAGGGTGTGGGTGATACCGCAGGAAAGGATACCGCCCAAACCGCACAGAGCGTAGTACTTGCCACTGCCATACTCGCAGCTGTATTGCTCTGCAAAATCGTTGTGATTCGTTAGTTAGCGAACGTTTTTCCATACTGGAAATTTCATAAGAAAAATTATCAAAAGTATTGTTTACCAGAAGTGGCAGCTGCAGCAATGGTTCTGTTAGCGACGAGCTGATTTTGTGCAGCTCCTTCAGGTACAAAATTAGATTTCTTGGCCTCGCACTGGGCGCTAACGAAGGGACTAGAAAATACGTTTTTCTTGGCGGTTTCGAAAAACGAATTCATTTTGATTGTAGTCTAAAGTAGTGAGTCCTTCCTTAGAATGCAGATCTCTATGGAATAACAAGAGTTCTGAATAATTTCATGCAGTAGAAGAAGGACCTTTAAATTCTTACCGCTTAAGATGGCGATGCCCCAGGCAAGAAGACCAAATACCTGGTTGCCAGATTCGACAAAACCTTGCCAGAGAAAATATTGTATAAAGATCATCAGTAATATTACTTTATATTAATATCGCTGTAATATTGAATGATTATTTTTAATGTCTATAGTTCATTTCATTTTATGAAAGTATGTTTTTTTACTCAGTTGGAGAATAACTGGAAACTTCATTAAACGTCCGCTAGGGGCGTTTGGATTCAGATTTGAGTTTAGAAAATTAAATTAAATTAAATAAATATTCATTGAGAAATACTGCATATTTCAAATTAAAAAAGTTAAATTATGATTAAAATTACACCAATTAATTACTTGAAAGTTAAATTAAATGGAAAATTTATGTTGTATCTGAGAAAGTGAGCAAATGTATTTATTTCTTCACACATTGAAATTTCAAGAAAACAGTAAAAGTCACGTTTTAAGACAACTTGTTAAGTAATTTGAGAGAGAAAAAAAGAGAGAGAAACGAGGAAAAATTAACCTAAGAAAACATAATAGATCTTTATTAATTTCAATCTTCGAAAGTCAATCGTCCCGGCCCGTGGTTCTTCATGTATCGTCGGTACGATTTGTATCTTGCCGACTGTGCCAGTTTTCGTTTCGTCTCTTCTTCCTGTTCTTGGAGCCATTTCTTTGCTTCCTCTTTATCCCACAGCTCCATTTCTAGATATTCTTCTTTGGTCTCGTCTTCGAGAGCGTCGAACTGAAGTTTGCTCAACTTTAAGTTCTTCTTGATCAAGTACAGTTTCTCTTCTTCCCCGTAATCCTCTTTCTTAATGTTGAATTTATAAACCCACCTAACGTACCAAACGAAATACTGCGCCAGAGTGTACGGAAGGATTATTAGTTGGACCCATAGTACGTCCGTCCATTTTGGTTTGGCGTAGCCTCCCCGAATATCCATTTTATCTTCGATCACTTTGCGAATTGTCAGTTCTTCTTCTTCTTTTTCTTTTGCTTTGTCCCTGTTTTTCTTTGGCTTGTTTTCGTTCCAGAGTCCTTCTTCCTTGGCGATCTCGATGGCTCGCAGTCTGTACTTTTGCACTGTCGTCAGATACTTGATGGCAGATTCGTATTTCTCCCAAGACGAGTAGTACTGGATGGCCGAGACGAGCGTTACGCAGACCGCCAGAACTATGCGGACGTCGACGTTTGGTGCCGTCCTCCGTTTGTAGTAACGATAGTAATGGGAGAAGAACTCGTCGGGATGGTCCAACATGTAGTCGTAGTCTTCTCGGGATGCATCGTCTTTCAGAATCTCATACCTGCGAATAATATTCATGGTAGACATACGATACGAAAAGTAAATGTTGGCTTACGCAGTGGCTATAGCTTTAAATTTTTCTCCAGCCGCTTCTTTCGCTTCATCTCCGCGGTGTAGATCGGGATGGTGTTTCCTTGCTAAAGATCGGTACGCCTTTGCGATATCAGACTTGGTGCTGTCCCTCGTTACTCCAAGGACTAAATATATGAACGTGATTGAATTTCCATTTGCAGTAAAAATATAACTAACTTTAAGTTAAAATTTGTTACCATCATAGCAGTTTTCCTTCCCGCAGTAAAGTCCTTCGACAAGGGCGTGGGCAGATAAAGTGCAGCAGGATGCTATTATTAGTAAATAACAATACGTGTTCCACATTTTGGTGCTAAAAGACTAATTCATTTACTAAGAACATAAATACGTGTCTGACGTGTCAAAACTTCAGACTGATCACAAAATTCGACCCATTTCTGCAGGTGTCAGATTATATTCGTGTCGTCTGCTATGAACAGCGCCATCTAGCGGTCAATACGGCAACAAAATATTGCTAGCAAAAAAATGCAGTAAACGTTAATATCATTATTACGAAATATTGTTTATAATTTCATGGACATGTTAATAAATTGATTTATATGAATTAATTTGCTGAAAGAAGTTAAATTGTCATTCTATTAACTCAATTCCTTTTTCATATTCGAATAAAATTTATCACGGTTGAGGGCGATGAAACTAAAGTGCCCCATTATCATTATTATTTGCATAACAAGTTTTGATTTATAGATTAAGCAGCATGAAAATTGATGAATTTTATTATTGCCTAAGGTCGTGACGACGATTCACTTGAACCTTCTCCCTTCACTGCAGTGCTTCCACTTATAGGGGAAATTCCCCGTTTTCAGGGAAAAATGGCCCTAGGAAGGGAAAAAGAGGGAAAGAGGGGAAAAACCAGGGAAAGTGGAGAAATCTTCAAATTGTCGTTAAATTTGACTTTTTTTTATAGCGACATGTTATTTGACGCATTTTTTGTCAACAATAATAATATTTCCCTTTGAAACTGCAAATTAATTATGAAATAAATCTTATAAATCACTAGCTGTGTTTTTCACTAATTATAAAAGGAAGGGAAGAACGAGGGACAAGGGGAAAATAGGGGAAAATCAAAACATTTTTGTCTGAGGGGAAAAAAAGGGAAAATAGAGGCTCCTACCAGGGAAAGCCAAAACTTGAAAGTGGAAGCACTGCCCTTCAGTTTTCTCATTCTGCCGCCAGCAGTCGTCGTGGAAGGTTCGCCCTACTCTCCGTCCGCCTTGGCGATTTGGTTCGAAGTTTTTGGTGTATTTGTTGTGTCGTAATCTTCTAAGGTTGGGTTTAACAACGAGGCTGAAAGCTTTTAGGTTTTACACGCGATACCAAAAAACGGTATAAGCTAAATTGGTGTTCAAAAATTATGCCATTCCGGGGTGAGGTGTTCGAAATGTCACAGCGGCCATCTTGAGAGAAAAGGCTGGCTACCGACGACTGAACGTTTGTTAAGGAGAAAATCTTTTCATACAGCCATTTAGAACCTGAACATGTTTTCTCAGGCCACATGTTGAAAGTAAAATTGCGTATAATGCATCTATAACAGACAATTATGCGCCATTATTTTTTAATGATGTGCCAAAACCAACACTTCACCAGAAATTTTACACTCGCAATAATAACACCTGAAATCATTCCAGAACCAAGTATTTCGACCATATTTACCAAGTTTCACTCTTTCACCTGCAAGGTTTCGCCTCTTCGTGTTTTAAAATAAAGATTTTGCAAGATGCCTTGGAACCCTTAAGAATTCAAGCGATTTCTCTTGCGAGCATTAACACGCCACGTAGCTGTAGTTGAACGAATTAAAACTGTTCCTAGAGCTGACTTTTCATAGAGAGCACTTGAACCGGTGGCAATCCCAAACAAACCACTCGTTCATCCAAAAAGCGTGGAGTTCACCACGCAAAAAAGATATGTTTTTTCTCGATTCCTGCTGCCTGATAGTTAGTGTTTACTTACTTATTCGCAAGCCGAAGAAACGTTGAAACTTTTCCTTGTCCTTCCAGTGCTTCTCGAATCGATTGTTTGACTGGTGTGGTTCATGAAGTTTACTCGAACAATGACACAACAGTATGTCGCGTAATGGGGAGCGTATTCTGGGGGCAGATGTTTAGATCCAGCAAAAG
Source organism: Eulimnadia texana (assembly GCA_002872375.1). NCBI lineage: Eukaryota > Metazoa > Arthropoda > Branchiopoda > Diplostraca > Limnadiidae > Eulimnadia > Eulimnadia texana. The sequence continues at coordinate 20,286,763 of NKDA01000001.1, forward strand.
CTATTTGGGCATTCAGTTTGAACATTGAAGGAAGGTTGAGGCCAGTCCACTGCCATTAGTGGGTGATATTTTCGTGTTGTTCCAGTTATAGAGTATTAATATTTCATTTTGTAACACTGATTCATTTTAATCGGAATTTTCTGCTGATACATTCAAGGGCGTTGCCAGACTTTTTTAAACTATACTCAAAGGGAGCCTTGGCTGCCCACACATACCCAATTTTAAACGTTTCAATGTATTATCAAAACCGGCAATTTTTTCAACAATTTGATATGGAAGTACTATTAGTATATCTCAGCTGAGCATCAAGAAACAAAGTTGCACCTAAGTTTTACTCATTTTAAAATCTTAAAAGTTCGGACGTCTGCTGTTACAAGGGTCAAAATTCATGAATTAGTTGATCTACACTGATATCTATATCATGGTGAAGGTGCAACAGATCAACTCCAGTTAAGCGAGTTTGTCCCGTAGTATTCCTCAAATAAGTTTTAATGACCGCTCCACGGATGCAACGCTGACGGGAAGGGTTCCTAAAACCACAAAGCAAGTGCTGATGCTGGGGTAATAGTCTGGATTCGTGAACGACAAGGTTTCGACCACACTTTCGGAGTTTCTTCGGCTTCTTTCCCTTCCCATTTAAGCTGCCACCTCTCTACCTCCAGGCTAAAGTCCTTCAGTGTGACTGGTACGAGATCTGATTTGAATGATTCATAAATTTGCCCAACGACCGCTTTTGCATTTGCTGAATCCAGCCTCAAGCTTTTTTACTTTATTGGGTATCAAATCCTGGACTAGAAACTTCGGTCGGCTGTCCACCAACTGAATCTTCAATTCATTAACGACGTGATCCAGGAACGGCAAGAAGATATTCCTCCTGTAGTAAGTCTCAGGATCCATAGCCTCAACTTTGCTTCGCTGTGTCTATCTTCCACAGATGCGGGGCATTGATTCCTCAGTGAACACGGAATCTGCCAGTCGCTTGGCTTCACTGTAGAGTCCAGTGAACGTTTCCTCTGCGTTGCTCTGGAGTCGATCTAGCACGCCGATTACTGCAGCAGCTTCTTCGGAAGCCTGAATTAGGTCAATGTTTTCTTTTTGAAGGCTGAGATTCAGCAGTTTTGTGACCGACAAGATTTCTTCTGTGCATACTAGGCTTACCAAGAAGTTAAACTTCTTAATGGAGAACAATAATCTCTCAGCATCACCGTCATCGAACTCGGCGATCTGCTCCAGGGTGCTGACATTTACTATATATTTCGACTTGAATCCACGTAAGCAATCAGTCTGATTCGACCATCTTGTTGGGGCTGGTGCTCGGATACCCATGCTATTGTGGTGATACGACTTAGAGTATGTACTGGGTAACGTGGTACGTTGACAGGGTTCGTAGCTTGTAAGGTTTGAGTAGATGAAATTACGAGTTCGCGTAAACTATTTTATTAAAGGAAATTCTACAGTTTACACGGACACTACGAGAACAATTCAAGTAAGAGGAACATAGAAATTGAGTCGACAAATAAAAGAACACAAACGGACATAAGGTCCACCTCAGAAGGTATATACTCGACTGTCACTCCTGAGTCCAGGATCATCTTATATATCCTCGATTCTTCGTGTTCCCGTTTTGATAATCAGGTCAGGGCCCGTTCACCTTGTCACTTTCTGGCCCCTGCCCTGTTGACCGGGTTCACGAGAATGAGGTCGACTCACTGGACTAGGGGTGACAAAACAGGATAATAAAAGACACTTTGAAAACACTTCAGAGGAATATTATAATTAAATTTTCTAAAAGTTTCTACGGGGGTCGTGACACTATCGTCCTCCAGTAAATTTCCCTCGCCATCTAATTCGTTTAAAGTCGAAGATAACGATGAAAACTCGCGTAGCTCCTGCAGATAGACATTGTACCGTTTCGCGGAGGACCGTAGCAAGACCACGACTTTCCGACAGACATAACAAATATTTGAGATTTGTCTAATAGAGCAAGAGTGGACCAGAGCAGTGTTCAAGTTGTGGGCCTTACAAGGGAAATAGGTAGCTTCGGGTAATAAAGAGGAAATCCTGGCTTGGACCCCTTTAAAGCAACCAGACATATTGCTGCCCCGATCGTAAACTTGGCCACGAAGTTTGTCTTTGTCAAGCCCCCACGCTTGGATTCGCATTAAGAAAAGCTCCGCCAGTTTCTCGCCCGTCGTCGCAGGTGCCTCTACGAATTCGATGAAGTCTTCTCGTATCTGAACAAGTCCATCTGGGCAATTGAAAACGTAGGAACCGCTAACGCTACTTGTTCCTTTGTTGAAATATCTGTTGTGCAGTCCGCTATCAGAGAGCAGTATCGAGTATCCTTTATGCGTCTAATTATCTCCCTTTGAATTTGTAGACCTGCCAGCTTGATGATTTCATTCTGAATCTGAGGGTAGTGTACTGGGCATTCTTTGGTCCTGAAGTTATATGCACTTTAAGGAGAGAATCAAACCTTGCCGTGTAATTGAGCAGCGCGTTGAAATTTCCTTCCGTTTGGTGTTTTCCTCGAAGCGCTATGTTTTGCCGGCACAAAGGATAACTATATCGATGATGCGCTGCTGTGCATGTTTTTTCCGGGCAATTGAAGCATCGTTTGCCTCGGGAACTTCTACTTTCAAGCTACGATGGGGCCGCGCCTAGGACCTCTTTGCGGTGAGGAACCGCAGAATGAAGCGGGGTGCGAGGCCGCATCGGGTGATTGGGATGGCTGTAAATACAGATTGTTACTGAAGTTGCTGTATTCGTCCCGTTACAACAGATCAACCTACCACAATACATGCCCGCCTTCTTGTCATTCGCCAGCACCTCCTTCTGAGGGAAAAGCAGCTCTGTCGATTCCAGCCAATTCTGCAGTTCATCAAGTATGAGGGAGACGAATTCGTTTCTTATACCACATGCGTCGACTCCATCTTCCTCCCGCCCGTCGAGCAAGAAGGTGACCCTCAGAGGTTTACCGATGTTTTTCCTGAATTAAAGTAATTCAGAATTAATATTCAATGTTGTTGATTAATTAATAATATTAATATTAGTCAGTTAAGTGACCAGTAAACCCTGGATAAAACTGTCATACTTAAAAGCGCCGGAACTGGCTTCAGAAAAAGCATCCTCTAGAAGGACGCCGGGTCCTCGCGCCACGGTGATTACATTTCGGCCAGTATCGGACGCCGCGGCCAAGCAGAACTTTTCAAGCTCGACTGTCGCCGATTCTGAAACGTTTTTAGATGAAGTAAAGTAATCTGAAATTTGTCACCGGTATAAAACTTTTGTTTACCCGAGCTTCCTGGTGCTGATTGCGTGTTGTCGACGGTCTCGGAGTTTAAGGTAAAAACTTGTCATTTGAAAACGGTAAAGCTTTTAACACACATAAGTACTAGGTACCATCTCCTCGGTGTCACGAACTAGTCGCTGTTCTCTGAAGAGGAGAATAAGGGTCGCTCTTATCACTTCCTCTACCGTCTCCTTTACAGCAGCTCTGATCTCGGAAACAAGGTCCTTTTGAGTTGACGGATTATGTAAAAGAAAACAAGACGTTATTGGTAAGAGACAAAGCAAAGTAAGGTTCTTATACTTCTCGACTGATCCCCTGCTCGTCGATGGAAGAGATCTATCAGGGTACATCAGGTACTCATCGGACGGCTGAAACTCCATGTCCTGTTTGCTCCGCGCTATAGCGAGTTCCAGATCAGGATCTAGTATTTCCTCGACGTCACTGTCTGGTGTCCGAGGTCTATGAGAACGATTTTGTAGATTGAAATGTTTTCAGGTATCCCGTGACTAACTTACCCTTCCCGGGGCAGGGGAACCGAGGAGGAAGATTGCCGCAGACCCTTACCTTTTCCAGTACAACTTTCACCATCACTAGGAGAGATATGTCATTAGTCCAGAAACATACACCGTTATTCAGGACTGAGACTAAAAGAAAAGGTTCAACGGACTTTTGGGCATGTGTGGTGTTTATATGGTCTTGCAACCCGTCGACATCAACCATTTGGCCGCATTGAAGGCATCTTTCCTTGACTGCAACGACTGGATTCATGGCCAGGGCCCTCTGAATCGGGACGAGGTAAATTTTTCCAGCTTTGAATCCCTATCATAATCACCTTGTCTCAGTTATGTTTTTCACAAGAAAGAAGACGTTTGAATTACCTGGATTTTATAACCGCATACCGGGCAGGAGCAAAGAAGATCGAGAGCCCGTGAGTTTTTCTCCTTGGCCCGGTACATTGAGTACCCCCCGCCTGAACTCAATGCAGGGAAAGCGCTAAAGGGGAACAGCATGCTGTAAACTTTGGAATTCTGTGAGTGCTACCAAAGTGCTTATCTGAGTAGTGCACTTTTAACATCACGCTGACTAGCTGCAAACGGTATCTCTAGTACGCTCTTGCCCAGTCCCCGTTCTGTAAGCTCCGCGATTTCAAAGACGCTCGGGATGAGCCTGTCTGAAGGCCTCGAAAGGCAAACGAACTCTTGATGAATGGTTCCTAATAATTTGTACATGGAAAACTACCAGTAAATGTGCAAAAGGAAAGTCGAGTAGACAACAGACGCTTACCGGAGGACTTTTTCTGCCCACTTGTGACGCGTCCCACTGGAGTCGACCTGGGGGTTTCGGAGGATGAAGCCCCACGCTCCCGGCTGGCCATGTGGGTAGACCTGCAACAAAAGTGATTTTGAGGTAACGAACTGAAGTTTACGTAGCTACTAGTGTTGTAAATACTTGGACTCTCAGTCGCAGTCGGCATATCAGCCACCTTCCGCAGCGCTTCCAAGAAATCTATCGCCTGTTCTGCTGTAAATTTCTTCTTTGGTGGCATTTTCTACATAAAACAACGTACTACTTTTAGTCATACTATTTCCTATTAATACACATGGTGAAATAAAAGAAAACTGGGTCTATTCAAGATATGCCACATTGATAGGGAAATAGAGACGAATTTTATTGCAATAGAATGACATAAAATAAGAAGGTAATCATATCACCCAAGGAAAGTCGGTTTAGAAACTCAGTGTACAAATATAAAATATTACTAACCCTGCAGATTAACGAGATGTTTGGTGATATAGCTTTTTGAAATTGAGCCGGCGAAGAGTGGCGGTTCTTATAAATTAGTGCGAATTCTCAATTAGGATCCGATTACTTCCGCTATCGGTAATTGGATTCGTGAGGTGTTGGGCTCGGTTTGCCTTGGTAGTCGGTTAAGATGCAATTAAAATTCTTCCAATTTTGCTTAAATTACTATTGAGGTGATTGCTATAAAAAATAATAGGAATATTTTTTTGTATTGATTAACACGGAACTATTAGTAGCCGTTTAACGTAACCGGGTCAGTTTCGGATAGACGGATTCGCTCCGTTTACATTTATTTGACTTGACAAACAGCGTTGTCAGACTTCCAAATACAGTGACGGCTGGTAAACTCGATGGTTTGCTCTCTAGTCGGTACCCCGTTCCTTACTTCATGGAACTCAAAATAATAATACCAGTATCATGTGTGATGTGATAATAGTATTAAATATCCTAAAATTTGTAGTCGATGTTTAACAGAAAGAGAAATTTGATTGTCAAATGTATGCTAATAAACGTAGGACAACCTTCAAATCGAAAACTTTTACTAATGAACATGGGCATGTATTGTTACAACTTCTGCACTTCACTCACAATTTGAAGCAAGAAAAAGTATGAGACAAGTAAAATAGTTTGGCAGCAGACTGTTCCTTTTCTCTACTGTACCAGAGAACAGAGGACCAGCCTTAACGAGGCGCTTTAGATTAAAACCACTTTGAGATTTGCTAGAGAATAATATTGTATTTGTTGGTGCTTCGGTGAGACACCTTCAGCAATTGACTAACTGACCGGGAGAAATGTCGACATAGTGCGCTTATATAGTGGGGGCAAAGGGTAATTAAGATGATGATTAAGAATGACTATGACAAAACTGTACTGTGACTAAGTTCCTACGGAAACTGTTGACTAAATAATCTAAGAAAACTGAAACGTTGATTTCGCCGGAACATCTACAGTGCGTGACGACAGGCTTTACCAGTTGGGGAATAAAGGGCTGAGGCAGCGACGACAGCTTTCTTCCTCCGCTTCAAGGAGGGCAGTTTTAAGTTTCGCCCAAGGCACTGGTTTTAACGTGACGCTTGAAGGCAGGAAACCATGCGTGTTTTCCAAAAGAAGAACCGGGCAAGATCAGCGCATGGACAAATCCAGTTAGCCTAGAACCTGGACCAAATCGCGGAAACGCAGCAGGACACCGGATAACATGTGCACTTCAAACGAGTCCGTTGCTCCAGGATCTAGCCCACATCACAGATTTTTGGTCACCGCTTCCTGTGAACAGACACAAAATAATTGAGGTCACGTTAACTAAGAACTTAAACTAGACAACCTGTTTCGAATCAGCTGGCCAGCTGCGCTGACGGAGGCAAGAAACGGGGGTGGAACGCTGGACGAGAGGAGTCCACAATCAAGTCCTGTTGGTCTAGGGCCTGGCCCAAATCGTAGATGTTGGGCCCCAGCTTGCTGACGACAGACGAAATTCAACTAACTTCAGATTAAATTATCACAATCTAGCCTCGACTACCTGTTTTAAGTCAACTGGCCCGCTGTGCGAACGGGGGCAAGAACCGCAGCGGAACGCTGGGCAGGACGAGCGTTTCGGACGTGTCCCGTTGGCTTTGACTAAGCCACAGTTGTTCGGTCGCGGCTGCCTGCGGACAAAGAGAAAACGACTGAAGTCGAGACGAATACTAAAGATCTGACCCAAACTACCTGTTTCGAGTCGGCTGGCATGCTGTCCGAACGGAGGCGAGAACTGCAGCGGACGCTGGGCGAGACGAGCACTTTGGACGAGTCTCCCGCCAAAGTTGACGAGAGCCGGAAAAGGAGTTTCGGGCCAAGTTACCGCAAAGGAAAAGGAGCTTCCTCATCACTCTTTCGTCTGTGCGTGAGTTTCAGAGAGGAAAAAGGTTGACCATATGTCTTTCCTTGGACAAGAGCCTACGCCAAATTATACTCGGTTTAACTAATTTTTAACATAACAAAACTATTTTGCTTACCTTCTTGATTTCCACACGACTGTAGCGTGGGAAAAGTAAAATGAACCAGCTCAGCATTTCAAATTGTAATATTAGCGGGAACCAAGCCAAGCGGAGCCGGTCGGCCATTTTTGGCTCGGGTTGACTGTTTTCAAATTTTGGCCCTGGTCTGGCCCGGATGTGGCCAGAGTCAAATGAAGAGGGCGGGGCGGCTCCCTCGGCCCCGCCCCTGGACCTCGAGGTCAGCAGAAAATGCTGAGTCATTGCACCCCGATGAAAATCTATTGTATAGATGCTCGCTGACCGGCATGGGTGCGGGACCTCATTGCACCCACTGGCTTTTCGCGCGGGTGCAATGCTTGTCTCTATTGCACCCAGTGGCTTTTCGTGGGGGTGCAATGGTTGTGTGTATTGCACCCGTTGGCTTGTAGCATGGGTGGAATGGTTGCAGTGATCCGTAGCATTTTTTCCTTACAAACTGCTACTGCACCCTTGTAACCCCATAGTTACCTGGCCTAATGAAAAGCGCAAAATATTGAATATGCAATTCAGAAACCATTGTGCTTCAATCGAGTTAAACAGAGCAGGGCAATCCATCAAACTAACTAGCCAAGGCCTTTTGATTACAGTTTACAGATTGAGGGAAACAATGAAAGTCAAATGTACCAGTAGGGCACGTACAAAGATATGGTGTAATGGAAATCCGTTAAATCAAACTTGCATTCGCCCAGGTATAGTATTAAGGCGTATTCAATCCCTTAGCCAGCAGTACGTGGCGGTAGCATTGTGAAAGTTAAATGCCTCTTGAGGGTGGATCGATCGCAGAACATTGACGAGGGGACTTTCGAGAGGAGTCGGCCTTTCGTCGCGAGCTTTCACAAAAAAAATTTTCGAAAACAAACACGATTCTTGTATGCTAAAAAATGGCGCCTAAATCATCTCTGACACCTGTTCAGCGTATTCTTACACTTGCCTGCAACAATTCTTCGAGCACGATGTTTTGCCTATGTCCAAGTTCACACTGATAGAAGCGGCGGCCGGTTTTTGACCGCCAAATGGGCCCGGAACAAAATTCCTTAAAACAGGACCCACGGGCCGAAATTCGGCCCGACTTCAGCAGCTTGTAGATCAACCCTTCCACCCTCTTGCTGCCTTCGCCCACCACCTTTCCACCAGTCCACCGGCAGGTACCACCCCTGCTTGCCTAGCCATACACTGCCGGCTGCGCCCTGTAACTCACGCCCCAGGATACCACAACCATATAGACTTGCCCCAGGCATTTTGTATTATGTAATGTCCTTACTTGAAATGTACCTCTTTAAATTATAATTTATTATGAAACAATTATGATTTAATTATAATACTGGATTAACTTCGTGTAATTCCACGCATCTCTTAAAAATGCACAGCAGTATTCGTCGACCAGTTCGCGCGAGAAAAACAAAGCTCGAGTTACATCAAAAGTAAAAATTACATATACGCATCAAAACAGGAGGTCGAACAAACTTTTAAAAAAATGAAAGAAATCCCTATGGAGACGACGCAACTTCTATGGGATAATTCAGACGCTGATTATACCTACAAGTTTCGTTCCCGGGCTCTACTAAGAGGACATGCTGTACAAACAATAGCGCCCCCTCGGCCTCTTTCGCATACACTATTAAAAAAATGTAATATGTTACCAGTAATAAACAATGGCATCCACGATTCCATCATTCGACGCCAGAGCGATGTAAGTTATTTTTTCCAGACAACTATAATAGTTGCCATTTATACTGACTATAACAGGTCTGGTTCTGGATGTGACCGATGTAGCCGCTGGGTCCAAATTTGCTCCCACCTTAGAACGACCTGATTAGTCCATGACGTAGAAACGAAAGTATTCCTACGATTACCTGGTATTCATCAAGTAGGAACATGTCGGGTCGTGGACAACGTGACCCTTTCGAGGGAATCAGTTTCGGTAGCATTCTAAGGTAGGAAATCTTGCCTGCTTGGTCTGTTGGATAACAAATAGATTCAGTTTATGTGCTCGGCACACGTACTGAAAGTATACCTGTCTGAGGTTGGCATTTTTCGTACTGTTTCAATTGTTTCTTTACAAATGAATTTGTTTCCCGTTTGGCAATGCCAATCAGCTTGAACCCAATTGCCGCCCACCTCTCTTTGAATTGCACGACGTTGACGCGTTCAAGAATGTGGCAGAGTTGAAAACCCGGCCTGGTTTTTAAATGGCCGCCGCTTCTAACAGTGCACGTAGTTGGTAAATGCCTTCCTGGAACAACTGAAAAGGTGTTTTATAGTGCGCGGTTCTGATCTGGTGCAGATTCCAGGACATCTTGAACTCGGTCAAGCTATCTGGACCACAAGAAGAAATCACTAATGAGCACCGTGACGTCAACTTCATTGTCTGGGTCTAAGGAGCCTGGATCTTCCAATGCCCTACTAAAAGGTAAAACGATTACCACGGTTTTCAAGAAATCAATTTTTTTTTTTACCAGAAAAGGTTGTAGAGGTTCTCAGTGCGTGACTGGAATACGTCTTGCCGTAATGTTTCTATTCTAGTATTGTGCACCGATCTACCCGTTATGAAACTCCTCTCGGGGTCTCTCAGCTGCCGGAACAGGCGTCCAACATCCACATTTTCTCCTCCATAATCTGCTCTTAAGTATACGAAGGATGAATACACAGCGAAGAAACCTAAAAGTGGATGAGTAGTGGCAAGGTTAACAAGTGCTTCTTCGATGGCACTTGTCTAATTCTCACAGATGAAACTGAAAAGAGCATAATGCCTAATGTCACTACGTGATGTACGTTGAAATGACTGAATGCGTGACGCACGTGTAAAGAGTCAAACTATCTTGACATCAAGTTGAGAGAAATACGATTGTGTATGGATCGATACTGGAAGTGCTGGAAAGCATGGCTTACTTTCATTAAAAGATCAAGCGGCCATCGGTAGTGGTACCGCCGGATGATTTGCCTGTGGATGGGACCTCGCGCGTGTACGTATTTTTCTGAATAGGAGCGGTATAAACGACCTATGAACAATAATACTTAATCAGCTTCCCAATAAGTATCATATAATTTTGGAAGAATCTTAAAAAACGAATTTTACGTAGAAAGTTTCTCCAGAAGAAAACATTTCAGATTTGCTTTAAATTCTTGAATAAAGAAACCACAATCATTTTTCATTGAAACCAAAACTGTATTTTTTTTTTTAAATTGCAGGTCATCAGACATCACGACATTGCGATACTGTAGTACTGGCCCCTAAGCTGGGCCTGGCGATCCCGCGCCTCAGCCGCAGTCGCCTCCAGCGCCTCCTTCCTCTTGGCCCTCGCAGCAGCAACGCGCTCTTCATGGTGACGTTCTGCGGTCGTCTGCTGCAACCTGCGGGTGTCTCGGCTGTCCTGGATGGCTCGCGCACAAGTTGCCTTAACTCCACAGTTTAATATCCTGACAGTTACGACACTCCCTATCCCTGCCACCAAGTCAAAGTGGTGCTTGCTGTTGAACGCCATCTATAAACCGGGCGCGGAAGCTCGTTTTCTCATGTGAAGTGAAATTTTGCATCCAAAACTTTAAAAAATTGTAATAATTCATGCAATCAATAAAATTGAATAAAATTCGGTATATAAGTGTTTGATACGATGTTTTATAACTTAGTTACATAAAAATTTATACATAACATTACAATTAACTAGATTTACGTCATATAAGGTCCTCACTTTCACACGTGTTTTCTAAAATCTCTAACCGATCTGGACAATTACTGTTACATCATTTGATAGCCCGTTTCCGATACTACACCAAGATGTGCGAATTACAATTTCCGCTCTAGACTCAATATACTTAAATGAGCAAAATATTTCGAACTTTTTTATGGAGGGTCCTGGATATGGTGAGCTAACAGTAAGATTTACAAGTTCCACGGGTGGCTTCATAAAACGTTTTATGGATATAAAACATAATTCAAACATTAGACAAAACTCTATCTCGAGTGTTACAACGATTTTCCAACAATGTGGTCACCTCTCGTGTTTCATGCGTTGGAATCAACTTTGTAACATCCAACTTCTGTTTGAAGGTGCATGTTGTACAGGCCGCAGGTTTTACGCTGTTGACTATGTGTTGAGTTGACCTTTGGGGGTGGTTTCTCAAGATGTACAGCTGGTGCTCAAATAATTTTTCTACATATACCGAATCATACAAGTCAGCATATAGTACAACGAATTTATGAGTAATAGTAAGCTCCCTTCTAGCTATGCACTTTTGACTCCGAAAGTTTCGCGGGTTTTTAAGGACACAGGTTTATAATAAAAATTTTGATTATTCCGAAATTTAAACTATTTAACCCTCTTAATGTGACAATGCTACACATTATATTTGAAATAAACTTTCTGCTAGTGCTTTGCAACTTGGTTCAGGTAGACACAAAATTTCATGGCAATGAATTATCCGCGAGCATTGTATTATATAATTCAAACAGAGCAAACACTTCTAAAATTTTGCGAAATCGGTTCGTGTTTTGAATGAATTTATGCAAAAACAAATCGAACTGTAGCACCCCAGGATGATAGTTTTTCTTAAAATACCGAAAGAACTGTCAGTTTATGGATATCATTCAACGAGTCGCTTTAAAAGCAATCCGCAGTATTTGAGTAAAATAATTCAGAAAATGAATTGTTGTGTAGGAAAACCACCCGATCTGTGTCACAAAACAACTTTTACAAAATCAAAACAACTCTTCACAGTCTCCAGCGGCCTTTCACCAAAGGATGTGGAGCTAATAAAATTACGTAGTGGCAATGATACTGTTTCATCGGTGTGCGCCCACCATAAACTCAAGTACGTGAAGTACTATGAGCGTAATGTGAGCAAATACTATTGTGATCCTTTCCTGCGTCACATAAACAAAAAGATAGTTGGAAAGAGGAGGATAGATTTAACACTAGCATGCTCCGAGACTGGACGGGATTTGAAACTTATCCCAGGAAAGTTTCTTTGTACTTCTTGCAGCGAACACAGCAATTCGTATCAAGTTGTCAGGACTCAATCAGATGTGACCAAGAGACCAGTCGGTGAGTAAAACTATAGAATTTTTAATTGAAAGATGAACTACTGGTTGTAAAGCCGTACTGATAAACCAATCTATAGAGATCCATGTGCCGAAAACTGGCGGAGGTAAAAAGTGCGCCGCGGTAAACTGCGGTTCTCAGCGGCAACCAGGCTCGTCTGGCAACATATCGTTCTTTCGTTTCCCCAAAGAAGAGGAACGAGCTGGTATCTGGCTTAGGAATTGCCAAGTTGCCATTGATCAGCATGAGAGGAGCTGGACAAATCTGTACCTGTGCTCTTTGCATTTCGACGAACACATGTTCTTAAACAAGCAACACCGGAACAGGCTGACCAAAAATGCTATTCCTACCAAATTAGGTAAGTGCACCAGTTTTTTATACTCCAACTTCGATTAATAATGTCTTCTGATGCTATCGAAAAGTTCTAACGTTTTTTGCTTTACGTTAAAAAATATCACATTATTCAGTTTCTTACATGTAACCTTGTGCTCCTCTTTGAAAAGGTGCGCGAGACTACTCCGTCGCTGGGGCGATGAACGATGATCCAGGGAGCTTTTTCAGCTCAGGTCCGCCAGATAATCAAGCAAGTATGTGATCATGGTTATATCTCAAAAACTGATTATCCAATATTACGTTTTCGTTACTCAGTAGGTCTCGAATCTCTCAATGGCGTTGAATCTCACATTACTTCATCGTCTTCTTCACCAGTGGCACAAGATTCAGAGCATGAGTCTTATGCAGAGCCACCGAGACATAACACGGCTGGGGGAGTAATTCTTCGTCTGGAACTTCAAGACCTGTTGTTTCTAACGAAATGGAAAAGTTGAAACTTGAAAATGCACTCTTGAAGAAGCGTAACCGCCTCTTGAATCGAAAAGTACAACGCAGTGTAGTAATGTGTGGCAAATGGAAAAATAATGCCAAAGAAGTCCAGGTAAAAACAGCAGTCACCCAGAAAAGTAAACTTTTGGCCGTCATAAAAAAAATTATTCCCGAAGGAATCGCGAGGGATTTCATAATGGGACAGATACAACTTGCTGGTGTTAAAAAAACTGGGAGAAGATATTCTGCAACAGACAGAATGATTCCAATTGCTCTATATTTTTGGAGCCCTAAGGCTTATGCGAGATGGTCCCGTCTCTTCAGCATGCCTGCCACCCGAACTATCCAACGATGGTTGGGAATGATTAACCTTGCTGATGGCTTTCAGGAAACAGTTTTCTTCCTACTTGCGAAAAAGCTTCAGTCGATGAAACCTCACGAAAAAATAGCGCGTCTTTGTTTCGACGAAATGTCGCTTAAGCCACACGTGCAATACAACAAGAAGGAAGACAAAATTGTGGGCCTGATTAGAAATCCCAAGCAAAGCTGGGGAAGAAAACTGCGTCGCAGACAAGGTGACAGTTTTTCTTTGTCGCGGGATCTTTTCGTCATGGAAACTTCCAGTTTGTTTTTTCTTTGGAAAAGGTGACCAGAATGCCGAAGAGATTCAAAGCAAAATCGTAGAATGTATCACACGACTTCAGGAAGCCGGTCTCGATATTCGAGTGTGCGTCGCCGACCAAGGTGGTGGTTTTTTTTGCCGCTTCCAAATTGCTAGGAACTACGGAAGACAAACCATACTTCGAGGTCAATAAGAAAAAGGTTTACGCGATGTTCGACATCCCACACTTACTTAAAAGCGTGAGATTCAAAGTACGATTTTGTCGTCGAGGGAGAAAAGGTGTCATGGGATTTCATCGAAAAACCTGTGTTAAAGGATTATAAACGACATTACAAACTGTTTCGGAAAATTTCCCCCCACAGTATGAGGCTGAACAATACTGACAAAATGCGTGTCAAGTATGCCACGCGAATTTTCAGCCGAAGCGTATCCGATTCCTTACGTTTGTTGATTGCGACAAATCACTTACCTAAACAGGCCAAAGCCACCGCAAAATTCGTCCGATTCATGAATGATATTTTTGACGTATGCAATTCGTCTTCATTTCGCGATGTATCCTTGCTACGGAAACCCCTTAAACAGTCGAGTACTAAACAGATGGACTTGCTTTCTAGGGGACGACGGATATTTGGCGGCATTAAGGTTCTTTGTCGCAAAACAGGAAAAGATGTCACCAAAAGTCTTAAATGTCTTCGTGGATGGAGACAGAGCACTGCGTGCATCCAAGGCCTCTGGAAGGACTGTATCTCAAAACGCGAAGTAGAGTACTTGTGCACGAGAAATCTCAATCAAGATTGCCTCGAGAACTATTTCGGTGTTATTCGTAGGGGCGGGGGTTTATGTGACAATCCTACTCCCTCTTCATTTCAGGAACTTTTCCGAAAATCATTAGCAACAAAACTGCTGAACAATATAGGAACTGGTAACTGCGAAGCAGACCAGACGCAGCTTCTTTTCGAGATACAAAAAGCTTCGCGAGAAGTCTCAAACGCAACTACGGTAACAAATAAACTATTCAAGGATCTGATTAACACGGCTGGCGAAACAATGCAAGAACCTCCCCATATCGCCAGTTCTGGTATTCCGTTGCCCTATTTCGACGATATTGAAAAATACATCGCATACTACGTTGCAGGTTATGTCCTTAAACGTGTTCTCAGCCGCCACGAATGTGAAATCTGCAAATTATTACTAACTTTGCCCTCTATCGAATTAACCTGTAACGAACAGCTTACTGTTTTTTTAAAGCTTATGAGGTAAAAGGCAAAGAACTGGGCAACCTAAATATAGTAAGCGAGTCCATGTTTCATACATTTCAAACGTATGACAACATCTTTAAGCAAACTTTCCTAACGTGCGCCAAAGAGACTGGGGTTGCCAAAATAATTGCTTCTAAGTTAATTTCTGTTCCAGTTCCTACAGCGTGCCCAGATTTCCCTGTTTCCTCCTTAGTTTTCTGTTACATCAACCTTCGTTTGTTCTATGAGTGTAAGTTTGGAAATGCTGAAATCCTTCGGAAAATCAAAGATAACGCGCATAGTAAGAAAATGAAAAAACTATGTAAGAAAAATAAGACTGTGTAAACTGGCAAATATACTGTTGATTGTCATCAAGAGCTGTTATTACCTTTAGCCCTCCATGTCTTCTATTTTCAGTATCAGAGTAAACAGAATATGTCGTAACCGTTTTGTTTTGAATTGTTTTCTTACTAATATATGTCGTTTAGATCACCATTGCTTTAATTAATATGTGCTGCACTGCTGTTTGACTAATTCTATTAGCAGATTGATTATTTTTCGTTAAAGCTTCAAAACACGTTTAGATTCTGTGCTTCGCTTGGAATATGCAAAGCAACATTAAACTCAACTTGCAATATGTGAAGGTTTTTGTGAATACCAATTTATTTCATGGCTCTCAGCGAAAAGTTAGTATTAACATTTTGCACCAATGCACGAGATGACGACAGACGTTCTTGGTAACTGAGACAGAAGTACTGAAATTGGGTTGTCGACTAATGTGGATTACTCTCCAAACCAACTGCATTTCATAAACACGTGCGTGGAACTTGTTAATCTTTTTACTGTTAGCTCGCTGTTCCCAGGGCCCTCCGTAAAAAAAAAGTTCGAAATATTTTGCTCATTTAAGTGTATTGAAACTAGAGCGGAAATTGTAATTCGCACATCTTGGTGTAGTATCGGAAACGGGCTATCAAATGATGTAACAGTCATTGTCCAGATCGGTTAGAGATTTTAGAAAACACGTGTGAAAGTGAGGACCTTATATGACGCAAATCTAATTTTTATGATATTATACATACATTTTTTCATAACTGGGCCAACCAACATCACGTCTAATACCTACGTACCAAGTTTCGTGCAATTTTATCGATTCTGTGATTTATTATGAATTTTCAAAGTTTTAGGTCCGAGAGATCAGCTCAGGTGAGCCAACGAGTTTCTGCGCCCGGTTTACAGATGGCGTTACTTATCGTGTACGGGTCTTGGCTGGGAGTGTCGTAACTGTCAGGATATTAAACTGTGCTTAACTCGCTCTCGCCTACGATGGAGGTGGGCGAGAGCACAGTCCCGCCAGGTATGCCCGATACCCTAGCAGGCGTAGCAAACAGGCCGAGTTTCCACCTCAGAATCCAGGTTCTCCCTACTGTAATGATCGAAAGACGATTCAGGTTACCCGTACGAATGTTTAGTAAAATGTAGTATGATGTCTATTTACTTTGGTAGCAGTGCTGGTCGAAATATTGTACAGATGTCGTGTTATTGATGAATGTTATTCTCACCTCTCACGCATTCGGCCTTTTGTACTAACAGTTCTTCATCAAACTCTGTCAACATTTCTCTTGTTTTCAACTGTACTTACTGACACGTGTATAGATTTACATATTGACCCTTCCAAGAAAAACGTGTACAATCTTGTTGGTTTTGTGGCTCCTGAAATGCGTGTCCTTTAAAATGATGGTTTTGTCATGTCGTGTCACGACGTATCAGTATTGCTTAATTTCAGTTGTACTTTGAAGCAGCAGCTAGCAGCTCTGCATTATTCATGGGATTTTTACAATACCAAAGATGAAACCACTCCATTGAAACTATGATAACTGTGATTTTTCCCCTTATAATAACTTGCCTCAACGTACCTTTCAGTCATAAAGACTGTGAGTTGTACAAAACGAAAAGTGCCTTTTATAATACGAGTGTTTTAATACACTTTTGAGAACTGATGTGTTTTGTATTTGTATGGAGGTGTCTTGTAAATAATACAACGTATTGCACCATGTTCCAGTTGACAGTCGTATAACATCTCGTCCCTCGGGAAGTTACATTGAGCTGTATTGTTTAAAAAAAACATACCTGCGTAGCAACTCGCGATACCGTTGTTCTCATACCACAAGCTGATGTAGCAAGTTTTTATTATTACCACTAGTTGGCGTTGTTACACAGCTCGCGCCAGCCTTTCGCGCTCACGATTCATTTTCACTTTTGCCCATCTTCACTAAAAATTTTTTCAACTCCATCAAATATGATATTTGAACGAAAATTGTTATTTGTTCTGAGAATTTTGGTGTATTTTAATCTTGTGGGGAGCAACCATAATTATTTTTTCTTTCATGCATGCAAGTTCAGTCTCTACATGCGAGTTCTTTCTGCATGTGTTCATCTCTAAGCGAAACGACTTACACTCCCGTTATCAGCAGAGTGTGAGCTACTTTTTCGTGTAAAACACGTATTATTTAAGAGAAGTTGCAATTTTGGCGCCACAGCGGACTTTACCGTGACAGCCGCCAGCTGCTTTGTGGAACTCCTACAACTACCATGGCAATGTCGAAATCCAGGACGAGTGATTTCGTACCGGCCGTTTGAGACCCTATAGTAGTCCGGAATAAGGTATCGGGGATGAGTAAGTTCAACATTCAATCTTGTTATATTTAGAGCAGAGGACCAAAAGTTTGAAGTTGATCAGCTGACATCTCCGAGGAGACCGAGGCTTACATGTATGGAGACGAAGTGTTGTGGAATGGAATACAAGGGCTTAGGGGTAAACTAACAAGATTTTTACTATACGCCAAAGGTGGATAAAAATGGTTCCTGCGAAACATAGGTAATGATGAGGTACAAGTACCCACCTAGGTGAACTAAGTACCCACTGAGGTAGGTATCTGTCTCAAAACAGATACAAATAACTTCTTAAGCATACGTGCATAAGCGTTGTGATGAAGTGGGTAGTAATACTTTTCAAGACTTTTAGGCTCCTTTCAAAATGAAACATAGTGCAAGATGTAGGTATGAGTGCCCACCTTGGTGACACAGATACCCACCGAAAGTGGTTGTAGGTAAAGAAAGATAGTGGGTATTTCGTTAAGCATAGGGGGTGAAGTGGCATGGCTCAATTGATCTTCTCGAAAGAATTATTTGTCCACATTAGCCTTGCTTCTTACGTTTATTTTTGTCTTTCTTTAAATTTCCTACACCACCTGAAAGTACCCATCTGAGAGCCCAATGACGCGAATCGTGTCGTGATACCCTCCCTGGGGCGCCCCTGGCACGTGGAAGACAGCAAATGTTTGAGAGTTGTCGAAATAGTCTTGTTCAACTTTAAGACCCTGGCTGAGAAACTCTTCGGCTGGCTCAACAATTTCTCTTCGTATAGCTGCTGGGCTGCTGCGTCTCGATTGTTGGTAGGATCGTTCTTGTTTACGGTTGATCTTCTAGCGCTCGGTTGAGTTTGATTGCTAACGCAAGTTGCTTGAAATGGTGATTTCGACTTTTTTTTTTGTTATGACCAGAGGTGGGCGGTTCGAACCGTTTTTTTGAGCCGAACCGTGAACCGGTTCAAGAACCGACGAACTTTGAACCGAACCGAACCGTCCAACGCACGAGTGAGCCGTGAACCGAACCGAACCGTTCGAAAAAAATATATAAGCCGAAAATGAACCGTTTTACGGTTCATTAAACGGTTCACGAAAAAATTCCGCGGAATTTGTTTCCTGAACTATCGGAAATTAAGAGCCGGCTTCAAGCAGAATGTGTTCCGAATAAATTCTGAGGGTCATTAAGGAATTTTGACCTTGGTCAACTTTGCCACGTTTTTCTCAGAGATTCGTGGTAAAGCTTCCACTTTGGTCAACGTCGAACCAACGTTAACAACTTTCTTTTGCCCATTAACCCCGATTAATCAGCAGCTATTAGTTCTACTGAACAGTATTTGGCACCGAACAGTCAGTATACCTTGCACCACCTCAGACGTTGAAAGACTTTTTTCTGTGGCCGGAACTCTAATCCAGCCAAGAAGAGCGCGCTTAACTTTAAAAAACACCGAAAATCTTATCATGTTCAGGGAAACTAAGGAGTAAAAATGAGACTTAATAATGAAAATGAACGAAAAGAAAAAAGAAGAAGTAAGAAGAACAACAAATAAAGAGACAAGTAAAACTAAAAGTTGAATTTGTCGAAAATGGATACGTCTGAAAGGAAAATAAACTATTTTGTGTTGTGTCTTCATTTAATTTTAAATTTAAAAACACCGCACTTAAAAATGCAGATGATACTGTAAACGTCGAACCGAACCGTGAACCGAAAATGAACCGTGGACATTGTTGAACCGAACCGAACCGAACCGTTGTAACTTTGGGGTGACCCGAACCTTGAACCGAACCGTGAACGTAAACACATGAGCCGAACCGAATTGAACCGGTTCAGTTTTTTGGTGAACTGCCCACTAGTGGTTATGACAGGGTCCAGTTTTCATGAGTTCCAGTGTTTGTACTGCAGCATCACGGCTAGTGTAAATGTCGTACACCATTACATCAAGTGGCGCAGCTAGGGAAGGGTCCAATTGGGCATCATGCCCAGGGCCCCTGGTCTGGGGGGGGGGGGAAAGCATGGTCATAGATGGACCAAACTAGAACCTATGGACTGGGATGTCTTACGCTGCGAGCATACTTCGTCCCATAAAGGCAACCTCTCCTGGGCCTTAGCTAGGAAAGTTGCTTTTCTAAATCCACTTAAAGACCAGCGATTCCTTATAAATCCCTAGGGATTTGACATTCGAGACCTGACGTTTTGGTTGGACAAGCATAACAAACAAGTCATGTAATATTTTTCCCGTATTCCATTGCTAGGTCGACTTATTTTCTGAATTTTTGTTTGCTTTCTAATGGAGTATTCCTCGAAATTCCTACAAATTTATGCGTTCCAAAACTAGTTCTTGGGCGGATTAGCACTATTCGAACCATTTGATTTGAGGGTTTTTTCACAGCCCTTCGAGAGTTCTAGAAATTGCTATAGGATTACCAGACAGAGCTGTAATAGACAGCAAATTTGGTGACCACTCGCATTTCAAATGAAGCTTTCGACTCGTCTACATGTAATTTTTTTATCATGGTTGCCAAGCATTTGTTCTTCGATGTCAGAAGAGCAAGCTGAAGGCGCTTAGAAAGCACGGGACTAGAAAGTGTCCCAGTGCCATGGGGAGGTTCCTCAAACGCCTTCTATTGAATTAGGAAAACCTGAGTACTTATTCATCGACATTATCGTGCGGTTCCAGTACTCCTGAGACACGCTGTATGGGGTCATCCATCTCTTACCTGGGAAGCGAAGTAAGTGATTCAGATTCGTTATGCTTAGAAAACACAAGAAACCGTACGTTTGGATGTCGAGAATTCCGTATCGATGCTCTTTCTAGAGTCATCCACGATTGGAATTGGAAACGCTAACACATTGGTTGTTATGAATGCGGTATTCAGACGGAATTAAACACGACTGGTGTAGTGCAAATCGAGTTCGAGACTGACTGTATTTTTCCATTCGACATGAACCCTAGTGCCCTTTATGTAAATGAACCAATGATATGTTTTCTTTGTTTAACCAGGGTATAACATGATAACATTCCACCACCCTTAGAAAACACTAATGAATACAATTTAATAATAAACGAAATCAGGGTTCCTAGTCGACTTCTTCCGTCGGCTACTACGTCTAGGCTCCGGAGGAGGTCCAGAACTCGGGCCAGGTACAGGAATACTCGTTGAGTCAGCAACATCTGGAAGCCAAACAGGAGTTTTCCCAGTATCTGGAAAGCCAGTAGAAGTATCAATAGGAACGTTCGAAGAGGAGAGGGTATTTTCGGGACGTACAGGGGAAAGTTCAGGAGGAACAAAAATAGGTTCAGGCTCCGTAGCAGAACTGGAAAGCACCGGAGGAGTAGTTTGGGAGAAAGGAACAGATAAGTTGTTTGGAGAAAACTCTGGAATGAATTGATCCACGTGCCACTCAAAACGGACGCTTCCCACTTGTACCAGATAGAGATACGTTCCCAAAAGTTTTACAAACGTCCCCGATTGTCACGGGGGATATCCTTTCCGAAAATCACGCAGTCGAACGTTGTCCCCAGTAGCAAAACGAGCTGGAACATCAGACGGACTGGGACGGGACTCCGGACGCAGTAAACTCAAAAGAGTTCAAACAGGATAAGTTAATAACAATGACGAGGGCGTTTTCCCCGTCACTGATTGAGGAGTGTTACGATAAGCCAGGAGAAAGCGCGACAGTTTCCTTTGTAACATGGCAGGGTGTGATGACACCTCCTCAAAGTATTTCCTCACTGATTGTATCAAACGGTCTGCGAAACCGTTGGTTAAAGGATGGTAAGGGGCACCCATCAAGTGCCGAATTCCATTTACTTTCATGAAGGCTTCGATTTCCGAGGAGGTAAAAGTAGGTCGATTGTCGGAAGTAAATTCTACCGGCAATCCGAAACGCGAAAAGATTATACGTAGAACTTCAATTGTAGATTTGGCCGTAACATTCTGCATCACCCGAACTTCTTGCCATTTGGTGTATGCATCCACCAATACGAAAAGCATCGTGTTCCCAATAGGTCCAGCGAAGTCGGCATGCAGTCTAAACCATGGCCTGCTAGGAGTTGGCCAGGTAGCGTCCTTAACCCGACATGGGTTTCGCTCCATCGTTTTACACTCTACGGCCGCAGATATTTCTGAGTCGATTCCGGGGTACCAATAATGTGCACGTGCCAGAGCCTTCATTCGCGAAATGCCAGGCTGACCTTCATGAAGCACCTCATAACACTTGGGAACGCAGAGATGATGGAATCACTAGACGCCGACCCCATTATATGGCTCCTCGTTCAGTTGACAATTCGAAACGTCTTACGTAGAACGGCTGCAAATCCGAATGCGCATCTGTCTGCTCCCAACCCTGGTGCAATTTCTTTGCTACAAGAGGCAACAAATTGTCTTGAGCCAAAGCTTGTAGGACTTCTCGGAAGCTTAAGGGAATCTCATCCAGCAACGCCAGGTTGTACGCCGTGGCTGCTTCGGCCACTCCATCATGGAATTCTGTGGTCACTGGTAGGCGGGACAACGCGTCGGCATTCGCATTATCCTCCGACCGACGGAACTCCTAAGAATAATTGTAAGCAGCGAGGAAAACTGCCCAGCGTTGCATGCGAGCCGCTGCCAAAGGGGGTATTCCTACGTTTGGCCGAAGGATGGCCAGCAGGGGCTTATGGTCGGTGAGGAGGGAAAATTTCCTTCCATAAAGGTAGTCGTGGAAACGTCGGACCCCAAAGATAAGGGCGAGGGCTTCCTTTTCGATTTGGGAATATGCCCGCTCAGCAGCCGAACGCGTCTTTGAAGCGTAGGCGACTGGCTGGCAAGAACCGTCAGAGAAAGACTGAGTTAGTACAGCTCATACCCCAACCACCGACGCGTCGCATTCCAAACGTAGCGGTAACAAAGGGTCATAGTGGCTCAGGATCAAGTCCGAAACGAGACTCTTTTTCAGACGATTCCAAGCAGATTCCTGCTCTGTGCTCCAAACCCACTGAGTCCGGAACATAGGAGTCTGGTAAGAGGTTTTGCGATCGTAGACAGGTTCTAAAGAAATTTCCCATAATAACGGATTAGTCCAAGGAACGACCGTAGGTCCTTTACATTCTCCGGACGGGGCGCATCCATGACGGCTCTAATTTTTTCCGGGTCCTTCTTCAGCCCTTCCTTGGACACCACAAAACCCAAAAACGGAACTTCTGACAGGCAGAACTGACATTTTCACCACTCTAACCTAAATTTGGCGGACTGCAGTCTTGCGAGAGTTTCATGCACACGGTTCAGTGTTCTTCTTCCGTATGCCTGACTATCAAGATATCGTCCAGGTAACATTTGACATACGGCAAGTCTGCCAATAGCTCGTGCATAACCTTCTGGAACTTTGCAGGAGCCGAGGCTATACCATAAGGTAACCGTGTATACTGGAACAACCCCAAAGCGTGGTAATAGTGCTAAGCTTTTTCGAGTCCTCGTCGAGTTATAATTGTAGGTAAGCCTGTGCAAGGTCCAGTTTCGTAAAGAATGACCCTCCTCCCCAGTGGCGTGGCTAGGGACTTCTGGGCCCTTTTCAAATTTTTGCCGTGGGCCCCCAGCTTTTTTTACATATCAAGAATTAGGGTTATATTTCTGAAGTGTTACCGTTTCTCATTTCCGATTCTGTGTGGCTTAAAAAGGGCCTTGAGAAGCTCCGTCTATACGGGACTTTGGACATATCCGATCCAACAACTCCTTATGTTTATAAGATCAACGAATCTGAATCACTTACTTTGCTTCCCAAGTACGAGATGGAGCCAATAGAATCTTTTCCAAAACTACCGTAGGATAGGGTAGGGTAGGGATTTTGGCGTAGTAGGTGATCGATCAACACCTTTTCACGCCCGGACATTTTGCTTTTTGAGTTCATATTTTGGGATAGGGACAGGTTAGGAATGGGTGGGTTACAGACTTCGTCTGCTAAGGACAGCTCGTTCGAGAATAGGCCTCACTTAAGAGTGGAATCGAACCCACAGACCCAGACGTGAAGAGCGACGGTCTTAACCGTTGAGCTACGAACGCCCGAAAACAACCGCAAACAGGTTCCGTTGTCGAGGAAACTATCACCGCATCTTCTGTATTCAATAGCGAACGCTTGACGAACCTGCTCACGATACCAGCACACTTTGCTCTCTAACCTCCTTCAACTTCCTCTTCTGATACTGAACGCTTACCAACCATGATTTAAAATTTTTTACAAGTGTACGAGTCGAATGCTTGACTTGGAATGTAAAAATAGTCAAAGATTTGGTGCTCTACCACGACTCCGCTTGGTAATCCTACAATAGCAGTTCCTAGAAGTCCCAGTCGACTATTACTGAGAACTTGAATTATAATTTTCGAGTCCTGCTAGTCAATCGGAAAATCGGGCTTGTAATGCAAAAATTCTAAGGTTTTTCGAGGAATCGTCCATTAGAAAGGAAGAAAATACGACCTTAAGTCGACCAAGCCATGGAATACGAAGAAAACAACATATAACATGTTTTTATGCTTATCAAACCGCTAAGTTAGGTCTCAAATGTCAAATCCCTGGGGCTTTGTATGGCATTGCTGGGTTGAAAATGGGTTCAAAGAGAAATTCACTAAAACACTTGCTCTTGCTAAGGCCCAGGAGAGGTTGATTTTCTATAAGCTCAAGAAGTATGCCCACCCTGTGACGCACCCAAATCCGTGGGCCCTAGCATGGCCTGTCTATGACCGTGGGTTCCAACTGGCGCCCACCTTAGGACCGAGTGGGCCCTGGCTGGCCCTTCCCACGCCACGCCACTGCGCCTTCCAATGTAGCGAAGAGGTCAACTGGCTTTGATAATGGGTATTGATCGATCAGCAGCTCTTGGTTTACCGAAAGTGTGTAGTCTCCACAGATTCTAATTTGTCCATTAGACTTCGGCACGACTACAATGAGTGATGCCCAGTCGCTATGCAAGACCTTATGAACAATTCCCTCAGATTGAAGCTTCTCTAGCTGGGACTTCACCTTCTCTCGTAACGCGTACGAAATAGAGCGTGGTTTGTGGAATTTGGGTCGTGCTCCTGGCTTAAGGTCTAAGTGTACCTTAGGAACTCGGGCTGACCGAAAAGGTCCCCTAAATAAAGCCGAAAATTTTAAACGCATCTCCTTCGCAGTGTAAGACAGCGCGTTGACCACGGAGACCTTGTTCCAGTCAAGCCTACATTTTCCCAGCAAATCACGACCCAACAATGCTTGCCCTCCTCCGTCGACGACTAGGAGAGACACTTGGTCTTCCTGAGTCTCCACCTGCATCCGGGGCCTGAATGTTACCCAATAGTGGTACCGCTTCTACCGTATACGTTTCCAGCCGCATGCCCGTAGATGATAGAACTGGATTCCCAAGCGTCTGCCACAGCGATTTAGGAATGATGGAAACCGAGGATCCCGAAACAATTTCCATCTTGACAACCTTGGAAATTCAGCATTACGTCGACTTCATAGGGACGATTAGCACCAAATCTGTGCACGGTGGATCGCAGAGAAAACATCTGCTCTGCTGGATCATCTGCCTCCAGTAAGAAGTGTGCCTTACTCTTCGACGATCCTGCCATATCAGAAAACGGCTTGCCCCTGCTACCTGTCGGGTCACCTGAAGATTTTCCACTTGAGCCTGACTTAACCGGCCTGGACGAACGGCAGACAGATTCAAAATGCCGTTTTTTTCCGCAACTCCTGCAAACCCTGTCTATGGCTACACATTGATTTGCCAAATGTTTCGAACTGCCACAACGATAACATGCTTTGCTAGCTTTTTTCAATACATAAACACGACTATCGCCAGCAATTTGTTGCGATTGAGTGGCAGCGGTTTCAATAGAAAAAGCAATCTTCAATGCTGTCCCCAACGTCAGCTCGGCTTCGGACAGTAATTTGGTTCGGATCCTAATGTCAGACATTCCCAAGACAAAATTGTCGCGTAGCACCAAATCCAGAAATGCCCCGAAGTTGCAATCCTTAGACAATCTTCTAAGGTCTGCGATGAACTCCTTCAATGGCTCACCCGGTCTCTGAGTACGTTTGTAAAAAACGGTAACGTTCTGCAATTTCAACTGTAGCCTCAACAAAATTTCGTTTTAGCTCATCGCATAATTCGTTGTAGGGAAGCGTAGTTGGATCCTCGGGCGCACAGATCCGCCATAACTTTTCGCAGGCGTAAGGACCCACTAACGTCAAAAAGGTAGCTCGCTTCCTTCCTTCATTCGAATACCATTGACTAACATGAATTGATTCATACGAGCTATTGTAAATCTCCCAATTGGAAATTTCTCTGAACGGCTCCATATGCCCAGTAACCCGTCCTGACTCTGCTGCCGTCGCGCCAATGCTCGGTCCACCGACCTGCCCAGTACCTGCGGTCGCCATCTTGGACACCGACCCACGGCCAGAAATTACTTAAATAAATAGTACGTACCACCGAATGCCCAACTTTCCGGATTAGTTAAAGCAACGTGAACTACCACAGGAACATCAGAAGCTCAGGATCTCGATGGTACGGTAAGTAAGCGGATTCCCTGGATTCCGTGGATCCCATCCTCGTCGCCAAGATATTGTTATAACTGCGGTATTCTGACGGAATTAAACACGACTGGTGTAGTGCGAATCGAGTTCGAGACTGACTGTATTTTTCCATTAGACATGAACCCTAGTGCTCTGTATGTAAATGAACCAATGATATGTTTTCTTCGTTTAACCAGGGTATTTTTTTTCTGATAGATAGTTTGTATTCCTCGTTTAACCGCGGCGTGCTCGATACATCTTACGAGCATTGCCACGTGTTAACGCGTAGTACAGTTCACACGTCAAACATTAATATCACTGTGTTTGCTTTGGTATATACGTAGTTCAACATAACAATAGACATGGACATAAACACCACCAGTGACTATATACATAGTGATCATCTGCATCGTTGATGGACATTATTTTGGACTTCTAATCTTCCAGAACTTTTTATGAAGATTCTGAAGCCTTTCCAGATTTCCTTGTGTTGCGGGATCGTCGAAAGGGCTATTGGCCACGAGTTGGTGACATTTGAGCTAATCAAGTGGAAGGCAACTCTATATCTTCCGTACCTAGGGCATTCGTACAAGTAATGTTCTATGGTTTCAGGACCCTCTTTGCATTGGCACTCAGGAGAGCTGCGAATTTGGAACCTGCTTAGATAGCTATTTAGGGCGCCATGTCCCGTCAGAATCTGTGTCTCTAGGTACGAAGGCTTCAGTTTCTTGAGAACTTTTGCTGAATACGTTGTCGGGAAGAACTTCTTCGTTATCTGGCCTGTTCTGCTTGTCCCCCATTCGTCATTCCATTTTGATTCCAGAAAGTCGTGAGCTTGCTTCTTGAAATAGGAAAGCGGGGGGGGGGGACACCTCGGGAGTCGCGTCCAAGTGACCTCCTTCCTTTGCGAGTCTGTCTGCCACCTCGTTTCCCTCATGTCCCTGGTGCCCAGGTATCCATTGTAGGTTAGTGGGTAATTTCGCATTCAGGAGTAGGTCTAGGCACTTCTGGAACACTTCAGAAATCTTTCCATTTGAGGAGCAAGAGAGTAAGGCAGATCTACAGTCCGAAAATATGGTGATTTTTTCGGCTTTAACCAGGGTATAAAATTATAACATTGGTAAAAGTACATTTTATAAAACGGGGGGGGGGGGGATGGGCGGGCCCACGGCAAACATTTTGCCCAGGGCCCGAAAGTCCCTAGCTACGTCACTGATTACATCGTCGCGCTAGAGCTTCTGTTGGGGTCACTTGATAGTTTTCCAGAACGTCCCCCATGACCGTTGTCAGCTAAATTGCTCGTTCGCCCCATGTTCTCAAGAATCCGCCAGCTTCCTTGCGCTCTTTCACGGTTTCACCACTCGCGGAAAATTCTCTTCAAACCTTTGTGCAAGCATCAATATTATACAAAACTGCGTCTGTTAGGTGAACTTGGTGCACGGTGAAGCGCAATGACATGGAGTTTACACTTCATGATGACGTGGAAACTCCTTCGCATCTGGGAGTATGTGGTACAAAAGTTTTTGCTTATTTTGTGATGAGCGGAAGTAGGTGGTAAGGGGAAGTAGGTTCATTTTCCAGATTTGGAGTTCAGGGACTGTTGAGAGTATAGCTTCTGCGACCAGATCCGATCAATGAGCAGAACACCAGAATGTGAGATTTTTGCCATAACTGTCGGGCAGGAGTTTCCATAGTCCACACTGTTTACCAGTATTGGCGCACTCGTTATCTGTAGTGACCTCGACAAACTTGTTACTTTGGACTTCCAGGGTCTTGGAAGCCTCCACTACTGCTTCGAGTAATCCTTCAGCTCAGTTTTTTTCTGGCATATAAATCTGAAGAAAAGCGGATCTAATTTCTTTTCCATCTGCATGGCAATGCGGGCGGTGCTAAGGAATTTGTTGTCATCCATTTGTTTACTTACACAACCATCAGTCTGCACACTGAATGTTACGCATTCTTCTAACATTTTCTTCTCTCGATGGAGCTTCACACGAAAGCATTTCTCGATAGTGTACAGGGTCCCTGCAGTGAATAAGTTCTGCACCTGTCACTTCAAACGAAGGTAATGCGACGTCTGGACCTTCGTCGACCATCAGCTGGAACAAGCTATTGGCAGCGAGGGTTGTCAACGTTCTGGAAGGCCATGAGTGTGCATAGCAGAAGGAGTTTCATTTAAGCAGTCGTTGTAGACGTCGGGCGCCATGCCAATGAAAAATTTTACTGTTTCTTTTTCATGCTGGTGCAAGTACACGTAGCCAAGGATGTTTCTCACTGCGCCTTTTCTCACTGATCTTTTAACTTAATCATTTCCTCGGCACAACTTGAGGTGCTTCACGACTAAAATTAATCTTCCCTCGCCATCAGCTCCAATACCGTTGGTGATTGGCAGTGTACCGTTCTTGGAAAACTTTTTCGACGAGTCATTGTACTCAAGATATATCGTACATTGCAATTGTAAACGATTTTTGCCTCTTTTGTCGCGTGGAAAACTCTCAAATTCGGGGTATTTAGTGAGGATTTGAAAAGCGCCCAGACTTATACCTGCAATTTTATCTCTAAACAAAGTAGAGCCCCAGCTTAAATTAATAATATTTTACCTTGGTAGATATATATAGCTTGATGTTCCAACTTCGGTACCTATTACAGAAACCTGGATGCTGCAGGATATTCAGAGACAGCTTTTTCTTCTTGAAAACACGAACACCCCTTTTGCACGGTTGCTTTCAGTTCCGAGTTCAGGTGAATTCAATCTGTTTTACAAAGATTCTGTGCATCGGGCACTGAAAAGCTTTCTGGACTTGAATTCGACTTCTCCCTTGTCGCAGAAAAAATTGGGAATCTTTTTTACGTTTCGAGTTTCGACGTACTTCCCAGTCTCTCGCCTTGCCTCTTTTCCATATTTTTTTTTCAAAGTGGGGTACTACGAACTGCATTTACTTGAAAGTTCAAGCTCAATATGAATTTAACTTACTTTCACAGAAATGGACGCAGAGAGATTGACAAGGCTTCTAGCTTCTCTTTGAGAGGCAGAGAAGGACTGTAGAAATGATTTCAGAAATTCGAAATATACCTCCGAGTATAAATGAAAACGAAGATCCTATAAGGCCGACATTCTGAAGAATTTTCCAGGTGCAAATAAATCTGGATCCAAAGAGAATTAGACCACCCTTGTATATATTGCATGCAAACTGGTAAGGAAAAAAAAAATGGTGGGGTGGTTCACCACCAGTTCTTATGATAAAAGGTTCCCTGCACGGGAACGTACTGTTCACGTAGATTTGGAGATGTGACTTCCTTCCTTCAGTCCCTTTTTTTTCAGCTCTCCTTGCAAATCGATTGTTTCATCATATTACATCAAATCACAATTAGTAAATAAGACAATGTTTACGTTACCTCTCACTCAGGGTGCCTACCCCCACCCTGGTCTACGAGGCAGACCCACACTTGGTACCTTGAATGTACCCACCTAGCTATTTACAAAATGATATATACCGTACAGATGTTATATTATGCACTTATTATGTATGCGCACACTTGAAAATATCTTTCCTTACTGTGAAGTAGGGAAAACTGATGAAAATTAAGTTACTGACCAACTTAGTGCAGTACCCACCCTGAGCTCCAACGAGGCATTTGCCTCGTGAAACCCCCCTGGTGGGCACCCCTGCTCTCACTGAGGAACCACAGGGAAAGCAGCGGTGTCAACGATGAAACCGCAGAACCTGATGTTTAGAGGATATCGAACGTCACTCTCAGCGTCATTGGTACGTGCGACGTCGTCATCTAGATGCGTGAAAGATACAAGGTAACAATAGTGATTTGGAATTAAGGTAAGTACAAAGTACCGTTGGCATCTAAACGCATCATTTCATTCCGACAACAGTCAACTATCGTGAAAACCTTCTTTCTTCAGACTGTTCGTCTCAATAAGCTGTATCTTTACAGTGGCAGCATTCTTCGCTTCTGCTGAGCAAAGTTTCAGCGCCCTGATGAGCCTATTAAAGACACATTAAGGAAGACAACTGGACAGTCGCATCCAACACATCTGATGTTGTCCAGCATTCAGTATTAAGAGCCCTCTGATACTTGTTTAGATTCTGTATTCCATGAGCTTGTACTGCGCTATTTGAGGAGATCGTACTTACAGCATTTTGAACTAACGCGCGCGAATTTAACCGTATACGTATTTCCTTCTTTCACCGCTAGATGGCGAAAGTAAAGATAATTTCAAATTCTTTGTGATTTGTTTACAGGAACCTTGAAGTTACCGGGAAATAATAAATCAAATTTGAAATACTATTAGTCTGGTCTTGCTGCTTCAATTAATTTAAAATGTCAATAACTGAGCTTTTAGACTTGATAAAACATGAATGCCCGTGTCGCGAAGAGCAGGTCCATGCTTTGTTAAGTTTGCTCGGAAGGGTAATTCTAGATACAAATTTTAAGTAAAACCCTTGAAAATATTTGCATCTTGATAGACCGAGGCTTTTCTGCCATCAGGACTCTTTCTCCACGGCCACACTTCGACGGGAAAGTCGCACGTTCTTCACAAAGTTCTGCAGGGACTCGGGAACGGAGACGTAATAAAGTCGGCAGTCGTTCACTGTGTCGAATGCTTCAGCCCGCGCTACCTGTTCGAGACCATCCTGGAACAGCTGGGCTTGTCCGAACGCTGTGACAACCCGAACGCTTTCGTACTGTCACTAAAGAAGTTAGTAAACGACCAGCAAGCGATATGCATTGTTCTGGACAAAGCGGAAAGACTGCGAGATCTGAACGATGGAAAACTTCTCCCCATGCTTCTGGCGCTTCAGCAGTATTCCGGTTTAAATATCTGCGTGATACTTGTTTCGGAAGTTACCTGGGAGAAATTCAGGTTCGGGACGGGCTGCCTCGAACCAATAAAAATATTCTTCCCGCAGTATGACAAAGGTACTTCAACATTCATTGAAAAATAAGGATTCTTCTTAAAAAGTTTTTCGTGCAGACGAGCTACTTGAGATTTTAACGAAAGACTGTCCGCCCGATGAAGACGAAAACTTTTACAAAACCTACTTATCAATGGTTCTCGGTGTTTTGCTTCTCGTCTGCCGTGACCTCTCAGAAATACGACACATTTCGCTACAGCACTGGGGACGTTTAAAGAGCCTGTCGCCAAACAAGAGGCCTCGAAATCTGACGTGAGAAAGTTGTGGAGGCATCTTGAACCTCATCTGCGGCAGAGCTTGAGCCAAGTCTATCTCCGCGGCCAAGAGGACAACTCGCCAAGCGGCAAAGTAGCAATCGAGCTCCCGTTTTTCTCAAAATATCTTTTGATTGCAGCGTATCTGGCCTCGTACAACCCGGCACGCTATGACAGACGACTTTTCGTCAAAGCGAAAGACAGCAAGAAAAAATCAAAGATTTTAAAACTAGCAAAAAAGGGGAAACTTCATAGTGCGCAACACCTTCTCGGACCAAAACCTTCCCGCTCGACCGAGTTTTGGCCATTTTCTATTCCATCGTGGAAGAAAAAGTTGTCCCGTCTGCTAACTTATTTGTTCAGGTACACTCAAATCTAACACTTTTTTATTTATCATTAAATTTTGTTTTTGATAGATATCATCCCTCGTATCGTTGAGGCTTATCGTTCCCGCCAGCTCTGGGGGGTTACTGGAATCAGTTCCAAAGTATCGGTGTAATGTCGGGTTTGAAGTAGTTAAATCAGTTTCAAAGTAAGTTATGTTTTATGTGTACATATTTATAATTTTTGACCAATTTTGATAAAAACGCAGGACTGTTGGATTTGAAGTGCAGCGTTACCTTCACGATTCTGCGTGAGATCACTACTTCACTTACCAAGTATTTAAATTTGTGTGTTTTCTATTTCTTATTCAAAATGAACGAAAAAAAAGATTCCTGCGCTGAAATAAACTGAATCACAATTATTCACTTGTTTTTTTACAATATTTTATTGGGAACAGCTGTGCTGCGCTTCACAGTACATTATACAAACTTACGATTATATCTGGTATATTTTAAACGCGATATGTTGGGTACCGTATCTTACTGTACCGCAGATTTGATAAATATTATTCACCCTTCCCTTACTATTCATTTTCATCTTGAAACAAAAGACAGATTTGAACGAGATTTCAAGTTGGCATAGAATGATGCAAGTTACCCGCCAAAATTTTTCTACCGGAGCGCCATCTAGCGGCAAGAATTATAACTAATTAATTCACCCGAAAAATTATTCTGTATTACTTCTTTAATATTACCTTCTAACAAAACTTTTTTGAATTAAAAGTTAATTTTTATGTGATATCTTACTCCGTGAATTTGACATTTTATAAAATTTTAATTAAAGTAACCGCTTAGTAATCGGATTCGATTCGTGAAACGAGACTGAATTTGATTTCCAATGCCAGCGGCCGGGCGAATGTTAGTCTGTCAAAATGGCGCTCAATGGACGGTTCAGCGGTAAACTCAGCGATGAAGAACGTCGCGAATTATGGGAACAGTTTCAAGTGGTGAGTTTATTTACTACTTAACGTGTTAACGGTTCAATATTCTACTAGTATTCAATTAAAATTCAAGAATATTCTCATTTAGTTTTGAATTACAAAGCCTAGAAGACGAGGAAGTCTTAAGAAGACCCCGCCTTTTACGTATACGTTGCACGAAGTTATTCATCTCGGAAACGTCTGATTTTGACTTCAAGGTCTTTTGAATATGAACTTGGGATATTTTAAGATTGAAAAATCATATTTCCGGCTTTAGCAGTTTTGAGAAAAGTCCAGAACGAGTAATCTCGAGCGAACGAGCTGGTTGAGAATCGTAGGAATGAAAAGAAACGCTATTAGTGAGAACTGTAATTTTGTGAAAATTTTCAGACAAATAGTGGAAGTCTTATTTTGGACATTTTATAGGTTCGGAGAAATCAATCGAGTGAGTCACCCAGACGATTTATGTAAAGCGTTGAAGACCTTGAAACGAGACCTTAAAAAAAACGCAGCGGCTGTAGATGGTCGTGTATCAGGAAACTTGTTAGAATTCTACCCGTTTTGAGTAACACTTTTTCCCATTAGTGAAATTTTTTCCCGGTTACGGATATCCGGGTGACATATTTCCAAAACCCCACTACGGTCCAGTGTTGCTCAATGCTTAATCACGCACTGGGCCGTAGTGGGGTTGTAAGAAAATGCTATATGCTGGTAAGATTTCCGGTTGCACCCACATTTACCTTGTGAGGGGAAGGAATTTGAGTAAAGAATCGATAGATAAAGCAAAGCGATAATCGATACTGTTCATTATTCAACGCTGTAGGCCCGTTTCCCCCCGTGTCGTATGCAAATGAAAGGCGCCAAGGCCACTCGACCAAAACGGTATTGTCTTCAACACCATAAGCGGCAATAGTCTCATTTGCTCATCCTTTATTTATAGACACCCGCCACTAGAGTACTCTGCTGTAGTGTTTCCCCTTTTTTCCCCTCCGCTTGAAATATATCAGTTTCCCTTTTTCCCCCCGCCGTGATACTGAGTAAAGCTACAGTTGTAAATTCACTTTTCCCTCCATTTTCCCCTTTCCCTCTTCCCCATTTTCCCTATTTGAGGGAATTTTCCCTGCAAAGTGGAGGCACTGCTCTGTTGATAACACTGTGATAACATCACCAGGGGGCTCGTGGAAGTGGAAGATCTATGATGTTAGCCAGTGTTCTTCCACTGTGCAGGGAAATTCCCTCCAAAAAGGGAAACATAAGGGAAATTTGGAAGTAGCGGTGAATATTTGAGAACTGAGGGGGGAAAGCGTTAAGTAAGGGAAATACGGAAGTAGACCTGGATATACTAGACGAAGAGAGGGAAAGGGGAAAATAAGGGAAATTTAGAACTAGAGACGAATGTTCCAGAACGGAGCGGGAAAAGGGAAAAATAAGGGAAGTTAAACAGTAAAGGTGAATATTCTAGAACGGAGGGGGGAAAGGGGAAAATAAGGGAAAATTGACGGCAGCCTAAGGCGTCATCTGCAATACACCGCACGTTTGACCGAGTAACATAGAAAAATCGTTCAAATTAAATGTAATTACTAATAACTTAACGGTTATTTTTGCTTTGAGCACCATTCTTATGCAATTATATTTAATATAATAAAAAAGAATATTGATAAAGATAATGCGGGAAGGTTTTGTGGAGGCTGCCAACTGAAATGTTTATATTGTAATTTAACGAAATACTTTTGTTGGAAAAATGTTTCGGATGGAATGTGGGTGCGCCGAACACTCCTTAGAATGCTTAAGAACGCTTAAATTTGTTTAGAAATATTAGAAAAATAATAAATTAAGCTTTTAAAAAAGTGTCAGTTGCAAGAAGACATTAGTAGGGCGCACAGTTATGTTTACAGCAGATGGTCTCTCGTGATGATATAAACAGTCAACTCCACAAGACCAGATTTAGTTTAGCCCCGAATTTAGTCTCGAAAACATTTCTGTGATAAAATAAAACGATGGAGATCCTCGACGTTGAACGTTGGGACGTTTTGAACGAGTTTTTGCACGATCTGAGAGACGATTACTATTACCAGCAGGTTTTTTGAAACGCGGAAGATTTTTGAAGTTAGTCTGACGTCTTATTTTTTTTTGTAGATTGATAAGAACGGGAGCGGGTTTATCGAGCTGTCGGAGCTGAAGCAGGCGCTGGACGTCTGTGGCTTCAAGATCCCCCACTGGGAGGTGCGGCAGATGATCGAGCAGTACGACAGGGACAAATCGGGGCCCGGCAAAGGCAAACTGTCCTACGATGAGTTCGAACAGGTTCGCTACAGTTTTATCAGAATTTTGAACAAATTTTAATCGTAGTTTATTATTAACACAGTTGTGTGCCGGTTTGAAAGCCAAAGATGTGGCGAGCACCTTCAAGATGGTGGTGTCGAAGCGGGAGAACCTGGAAACGCTGGGCGGCATGTCTGACGCCTCATCGGAAGGAACGACACACTCCGTCAGGATCGAGGAGCAGCTGGCCTTCTCTGACTGGGTCAACAGCAACCTGGGCCAGGATCCCGACCTGAAACATCTCTTGCCCATTGATGCGGAGGGTAAAGGACTCTACGACAAAGTCAAGGACGGAATACTTCTATGGTAGAAACCTACAATCCACGTTATTTGAATGAATAAGGAATTTTTAATGTTTTTTTTTTTTCAGCAAAATTATCAACCACTCGTGTCCCGACACTATCGACGAGCGAGCGATCAACAAGAAGAACCTGACACTGTACACGAAGCACGAGAACCTGACGCTGGCCCTGTACTCAGCACAGTCGATCGGCTGCAACATTGTCAACATCGACGCTCACGACTTGTCGAAAGGGAAGCCACACTTGGTCCTTGGGCTCCTCTGGCAAATCATTAGGGTATAAAAGAGTTTTTCTACAAATTATTGAAGCAGTTAATACGTTTCTAATTTCTGCAGATTGGTTTGTTCAACCAAATCTCGCTGGAGCATTGCCCGGGACTGACGAACCTGCTCGGCGATAACGAACGCATCGAGGAGCTGATGAAACTCTCTCCCGAGGCCATTCTTCTCCGCTGGGTCAACCATCACCTCGAGCGAGCGGGAACGGCCCGCCGCTGCAACAACTTCACTTCCGACATCACCGACTCGGAGATCTACAGCTACCTGCTCAAGCAGATCGCGCCTGGAGATGCCGGAGTCACAATGGAAGCCCTTAGAGTATTATTATTATCGATTTTTACGGTTTCTGGTTACTAATAATAATAAATGTAGGAATCTGATCTGCTGAGACGAGCTGAAGTAATGCTCCAGCAAGCGGAAAAACTAGGCTGCCGCAGTTTCGTCACGCCAGAGGATGTCGTCAACGGCGTCTATAAACTCAACTTGGCCTTTGTGGCCAACC
Organism: Eulimnadia texana; assembly: GCA_002872375.1. Lineage (NCBI taxonomy): Eukaryota > Metazoa > Arthropoda > Branchiopoda > Diplostraca > Limnadiidae > Eulimnadia > Eulimnadia texana. Next base: position 20,322,649 of record NKDA01000001.1, read on the forward strand.
TGTTCAACAACCACCCGGCCCTGCACGCAGACCCCAGCGCCAACATCGAGGGCCTGGAGAACATCGAGGAAACGCGTGAGGAAAAAACGTACCGCAACTGGATGAACTCGCTGGGCGTTGCGCCCCATGTTCACTGGCTCTACTCGGATCTGGCCGACGGTTTGGTTATTTTCCAGCTTTACGATGTCATCAAACCAGGAATCGTTCAGTGGAATCGAGTCCACAAGTAAGCAAAGTTAATCAAAGTGAGAAAACGTATAATAAAGGATTGTTTGTTAAAAATTAGGAAATTTTCCAAGCTGAGGAAGTTTATGGAGAAACTGGAGAACTGCAACTATGCTGTAGAACTCGGAAAGCAGCTGAAATTTTCGCTCGTGGGTATTGCTGGCAAAGATATCAGTGACGGAAACCCAACGCTAACTCTTGGTAAATAACTCTGCTATTTTTCTGTAAATTCGGATATTTATTGTGTTTTTTGCAGCACTGATTTGGCAGCTGATGAGGGCCTACACCCTGTCCATCTTGACGCAGCTAGCAGATCACGGCAGCCCCATTGTTGAGAAGGAGATCATTGACTGGGTGAACGCTAAGCTCACGGCCGGGAAGAAGCCAACGTCTATTCGCAGCTTCCAGGTAAACAGCGACAGTCGTTTCTCGCTCGTTCAGTTTTAAACGCTGCGTTATGTGGTTTCTAAGGATTCATCGATTTCTGACGCTCGAGTGGTGATCGACCTGATTGACTGCATCAAGCCAGGGACGATCAACTACGAACTGGTGCGCACCGAAGGCTCAGACGAGGACAAGCAGGCCAACGCCAAGTACGCCATCTCCATGGCCCGCAAGATCGGGGCCCGAGTCTACGCCCTTCCCGAGGACATCACCGAGGTGAAGCAGAAGATGGTGATGACGGTCTTCGCCACCCTGATGGCTCGCGACTACATTCCGAGCATGGACGCCAAATAAATCTCTCCTTCAAAAAAAAAAATCACAAAATTTGTTTTTGAAAAATTGGGAAATATCTTGCTGATGCTACATCACAATATTTGATTATTATTTTTTTAGTGTATTTCGGTCTTATTTCTGTGACTAACCAAAATTCTGGTGCTTTGAATGATTTTTTAGACTTCGATCATGCGAAATTTTAAAGAAAAACGAAAAACCTGACCCCAAGTGAGCAAAAAGCGCCAGGCTAACTTATAGGAAATAATAATTATTAATTTTTACTTCATTAGATCTGAATTTTTTCTCAGCCATTTTTTGAGTTGAAGGGACCAAAACCGAAGAAACGCGTTGCTATATTCCATCTTTTTTTTCTGAAAGAAATATTAGGCATTTTCTCGTTATTTGATTGGATCTGGACTTTGAATTCTGAATAATAGACATTCCTTGTTTTTAATTACCAAAAAAAAAGCTTTTTTCAATGTAATCCCTTCAAGTTTTTCCTTGATTTTCATTCCGTTTTGCTATTGACAACATACGAGTCTCCATTCTCCCAGTTAATTCCCGTTTGATTTTTCACCGTGTGTAAATATTAATAATAATAATAATAATACAAATTTTTGCCTTGCAGTAAGCGAGTAATTTATTATTAGACTTTAACTAATTTAATGCATAAATAATTAATCCTAGATTATAATGAAAATAAATTCCAGTAATATTTTTAACTAATTGGGTAATTATTATTTAAATAATAAAATATATATCATAAATAATTTGTATAAAATAAATGAACATAAAATAATAAAATAGATAATAATAAAAATTAAGTCAAAATTAATGAAATAATAATAGTAAATAATATTAATTAGTTAATTAATTTGAAATCAATTCCAGTAAATTTAATAATAAATAATATCGGATTAAATAGTGAAATCATAATTTAATTAGATTAATTAAATAATAATAGTAAATAATATTAATCGGTTAATTAATTTAAAATAAATTCCAATAAATTTAATAATAATAATTATAATATTGGATTATATAGTGAAATTATAATTTAATTTAATTAATGAAATAATAATAGTAAATAATATTAATCGGTTAATTAATTTAAAATCAATTCCAGTAAATTTAATAATTATAATAATATTGGATTATTTATTGCAATTATAATTTAATTTAATTAATGAAATAATAATAATAAATAGTATTAATCAGTTAATTAATTTAAAATAAATTCCAATAAATTTAATAATAAATAATAATAATATTGGATTATATAGTGAAATTATAATTTAATTAAATTTAATGGAATTTAGGAGCTAATTATTAAATTCCATTGATTTTTTTTTCCTTGCGAATTTTTTTTTTTTGCAAATTATGCAAATTTCAGCCTTGGGAAGGTTTTGCAAAAATCTTATAAAAACTGCGGTAAAAATTCGCAAATTGCCCAGTTGCTGTGTAAACGCAAAATAAGACGGTTGTCGAGTTTTTATTAAATAATATAAAATTTAAAATGAATTTTTATAAGGTAAATTTTATATTAATTAAATTAACTAAATTAATTAAATAATAATTTACTTGAATTTTTTCAGATTTTATCCGTTGTGGTGGCTGTCGCCGGAATAGTCTGCGTTGACGCGGCGTGGATGGCGAAGGACGCGGGAGTAGCATCCGTCAAGACGATCCTGCTACCGCCGAGGATCTTCTACGTCTCCGAACCCGTGGTGATACCCCTGCCGGTACCGCAATACCCAGGACTTCAAGTACAGTACCCCGTACCTCCAGCTTACGCTCCTGCTACTCCTCCAGCTTACGCTCCTGCTACTCCTCCGGCTTACGGTCCTGCTACTCCTCCGGCTTACGCTACTCCTCCGGCTTACGCTACTCCTCCGGCTTACGCTACCCCTCCGGTTTATCCCCCGGCTATTCCGGAATACCCGCAAGCGCTACCCCGATACCTTATACTCCGCAGTACGTTCCGCAGCAGCAGGAGTATATGCAGCAGCAGCAGCAGCAGCCGTACCTTCAGGGACGCTAGATATTTTTTTTTTTTAAGGGCAAATTTTATTGAATTAAGTAAATTATGGCGACTTTTGTATTGTACAGAGTGTGGAGAATATTATTGACGTATGGAATAAATTTGTATAGGATTTTAAGCATGAAGTTTGATATGAAATATTAAATTAATTAATTAATTAGTTATTAAATTATTTTTTTATGAATTATTTTTATTTATTAAGAAATTATGAAATTATTTTATTAATTTTTATTATTATTTGTTAAGAAATTATTAAAATTATGTATTAATTATTAATTTCATATTTAAATAGAATTTAAGTATGTATAGGATTTTAATAAATTTGTATAGGATTTTAGATGTGAAATTTGATATGTAATATGAAATTTATTAATTATTAAATTATTTTAATAATTATTATTACCGTTTATTAATAAATTATTAAATTATATATAACTTAATATTTAAGTAATAGAATTTAAATATGAAATTTAAGAAAGACTATGAGAAAAGAATAGATGAGGAGGCCGTAGAAATTTGCTAAGAGGTCTGAAACTTCCAGTAATCTTCCTACAACTGGGTCATGTTATCAATGTTATCAACCTGTTATCTCCATGTTATCTCCGCGTTATCATGTGTTATCAAATAATCTTTGTACACTTTTCCTCGGAGTTTCAAACCCCTTGATCAAACCAAATCTCGGCTTAGTAAGCATCTTGAATCTTAATAAAGAATCTTAAGATTCTTTATTAAGATAATAATAATAATAATAATAATTGATTGCTGGATAATTATAAATTTAATTATTTTATATAAATATTTTTTTAAATTAAAGTTTGTCTTCCATTTTTATTCATATTTTAATTAATAATTATTAATCTATTTATTGAACTATTATAATTAAAATTAATATTAGATAATTACGTATATTTTGAATTACTTAATTATTTAATATTCCTATTTATAGTATTTAGATTTAGCTGTGCGTATTAAATTCTATTATTTATGCAAGATTTATATTATATTTATATTTCGTTATCTAATATATATTCTAGGGATTACTCATTGAACCGGGTATTGGACTCATCCAGTGGTTCCACTTTTAGGGGAAATTCCCTTAAAAAGGGAAAACTGGGTCTGAAAAAGGAAAAATAAGGGAAAGAAAACGGCTAGTATATCGTGATATCCTACATGGAGGGGGAAAAAAGGATATTTGATACTTATGAAGGGAAGGGAAAAAGGGGGAAAAATTTCGCCCTCTATAAGGGAAAAGGGAAAACATAAAAGTGATTCATCTGACGTCACTGTGACGAATCCCCTGTAGATTATTTTGGTCAAAAGTCAAAACAAACGTCGATTTTCACCTGAAAACTTCTCCAAAAATTTGTAACTGAACTTTTTAATTGTAAGTTCACTTTTCTTTAATTCCATTTTTGTAGTATGCAGTTTAAATAAGTTGTTATTTTTGGTAAATTTTTCTTGTTTTCTTAAGTGAAGGAGTTAGTTGATAAGATAATGGCGACTGCATCTGGAAAACCTGGCACTGCGAGTGAGAGTCGTGAAGATCTCCGCAGTCGAGTTGTCGTTGGCAGGCTCCCGACGATTTCCTTCGAGTCGGAGAAACCGCGGGAGCTGGAACGAGTCCTTCGTCCAACGTCAGTCAGGAAGCCGCGGACCGAGCGCTCGCAATGCAGTTACAGCAGCAACAGTTCGCTGGGTCGCAGGGAATTGCTGGACAGCTGATCGTTACTGTAGTTCAGGTACCCGCGGTTCGTTACAATTGTCGCAGTATTTTCATTTACAGGGAGATTCCCTGGAAAAGGAGAAAATGAGATCTGAATAGGGAAAACCTAGAAGTGCAGTCTTTTATTCTAGCAGGAAGGGGAAGAAGGGAAAAGTAAGGAAGCAGGAGGGGAAAAGGGAAATTGAAAGTGGAAACACTAAACGATCGTTTATTCATATTGAGAGTCGTTTTTTGTGAATTAAGGCAAATCTGGTGAAAAACTATGGAATGACTCGCATGGACCCTTATGTTCGCATGAGAGTCGGCCATACTGTTTACGAGACCCCTACAGACGCTAGTGGCGGGAAGACGCCTCGCTGGAACAAGAGGATTCAATGGTAAAAACTTGTTACTGATAAATCGAGCAACTTTTATTGAACGTTTTTAATATTCCACAGCTATCTTCCGATCGGCGTGGAGACCGTACATCTCGAGATCTTTGACGAGTGCTCTCTATCAATGGACGAGCTGATTGCCTGGACTCTGGTCAAAATTCCTGAAGAAGTCTTCAAAGGTGAGACGAGCGATCAGTGGTATCCGCTAAGTGGCAAACAGGGCGACCACAAGGAAGGCTCCATCAATCTCATCTTCTCGTTTCGGGTATTTCTGATTCATTACGAAAACTAAGTCCTTATTTAAGAGGAACATTTTTGTTTCAGCCCGTTTCCGCACTTCCCGTTGCTGGAGCTCCCATCGCCCCTAGTTTTGCTGGTTATCCTGTTTGTGGGGCTTCAGTCGTTCCCGTCGGTCCTACCGCACCTCCTGTCGTTCTCGTTCCACAGTACGGAGGCGGGTATGCCTCAGTCGCAGTTGTAGCTCCCCCTACTACAGCCGTTCCTGCGACTGTCGTCAATCCCGCAGCCGCAAAACCTCTGTCTGAACAGGAGCTGAAAGAAATCGAGGACATGTTTCCTTCCGTTGATAAACAGGTATCAAAACTTTAACGTTTTGTATTTTTCAGTGATTTATTCTCCCGCTCGCAGGTTATTCGCAGCGTAGCCGAAGCCTGTGCCGGCCAGAAAGAAATCATCATCGACAGCTTACTCCAGATTGCGAATTAGTGAACTTGTCGACAACACCTCCGCTTCGCTTTCTCGTGTATGTTTTTTTTTTTGGTTAAACGAGAAAATTTAAGTATAATACTGGCTAGTCGTTATGTATTCTGAATTTATCGGGCCGTAATAGCAATTTTTTAATGACTCACATTCCTTATTAATCAGATGTTTAACTGGATAATTTAAAAGGAAAATGTTAAGGCTTAATCATATATGTTTCAAATGGACGTATTATCTTCCGAAAAGTTACAAGTGGTAAAAATACACGGTGGCTTTGAAGCGCAGGATTTATTTTTAGACGAAAGCAGTCGCCTCATTTTCAAAACGAATTTTGCTCAGTCGCCATCTTCACTCGGTCCACGCAAAACGTCCATCAGAAAAATCGCGGCAAAAATTCAAAATTTCATTATTTTTGTGAAATTTTTATATAACTGGATTGCCGAATCTCTGCCGTACCTTTCTGTATCAAATTTTTGTGAGAATTGTGCGAATTTTTTCCTGAAGTTTGTGTTAAAAGTGAGGACTTTTATGTCTACGTCATTCATGTAAACACAGTTTCTTTTGGTGGGGACCTTGAAGAATCTAATTTTGGAACAGAACGCTGCTGTGCTGCTCTACTGACCTAATCTCTCTATAGGTTACTCATCTTAATAATCGTTTCTTACTTTTCTTAATCAATTTAATCGATTCCAGAGTCAATATATCGGTATGCCGACTTCCAGTGCTAAATTGATGTTGAACCTGGGCCCTAAATCTTCGAGCGGAGGGCCCCAGACTCCGCCAGCAGCTTCTACGGGACCCCCATGGCGAAAATTTTCTCGACAGGAAAGTGTTTCTTCAAGAAATCCACCGACTGGTCCGGCTCCTCCGCCTCCTCCACCTCCTCCGCCAATGGCAGGGCCTCCTCCACCACCTCCGATTCCAAGTAAATTTTATCTGATTCTGATTGGTGGATGCTAGAGCTGACCTGTGATTGGTTTGTTTGAATTGCAGAAAAGGAACTGCCGCCTGTTGTGGCCCAGAAACTGGACAACCTGCGGAAAATGCCGAGGAAAAGACCCGACTGGAACTGTTTGATGAAGGAAATCGAATCAGGACTAAAACTGAGAAAAGTTGAATCCAATGATCGCAGCAGACCCGTATTGCCCAAGAACAAGGCTAAAGGAAAAGTAATTAACTTTTTATTAAATTTAATTAACGTGATTTATTAATTTTATTTGAATTGAAAGTTTGTCTACGACTCGGAGAGACCAAACCTGCACAACCAGCTGCTGCAGGAGATTCAGAAGGGAGTACGCTTGAAACAGACGAAATGCAACGACAGATCCCGACCCAACATTCGAGGTTATCTATTCCGCTTTCATCTAACTCTTAACTTACATTCAAAATACTAACTAAATCTAATAAAAAAAAAATTAGTTTTCAAAGTTCACTAATTGAATTAAAAGTTATTCTAATGCTTATTATGAATTAACACATTAAAAATCAGACAAAGGAATTAATGATATACCCTAGACATTCCTATGGTAGGACTCGGGGCCTTCCGCAGGCAGGTCAGCGTTGTGGAGGAGGCTGCTGCCGTCGCTTCCGAGCCGGGGACCCCGCTCATCGAGCCCGAGGAAGACCTGGACGACATCGACAAGCTGCGGGACGACCTGCAGTCGACCAAGCAGCTGCTGGAGATCGAGCTCAAGACCAAATCCAAGATGGAGTCGGAGAACCTCAAGCTGCAGAACGAGATTCGCAAACTCAAGGAAGAGCTAGCGAAGAAAGCTGCTGCTCCTGTAGCTACACCAGTGCCAGTTCCGGTATCTAAATCATTAGAAAATTTTAAAATCTTTCAGTGAAATTTTGACGTATTTGAATAAAAGGTACCAACGACAAATCATTTTGACGTGAAGAAATCAACTTCTCGGTTGTTTGCTTCCCGCAAGAAGGAAAAGTGTGGCTCGGACTCGGAGGAAGACGACGAAGAGGAAGATTTCGGGGAACTGGACGCTATCGAAGAGGAAATGAACACTCTGCGGGGCCAGGCCGAGCTGGCGCGAACCTCGGCCGAGAAGTGGGAGTCGAGCTACAAGGAAGCCTCGCAGAAACTGATTCTGGCCCAAGCGAATATGGAAGACCTCGAACACAAAGTCAGTGTTCTGGAGAAGAAACTCAAGAAAGCGCAGCAGAGCAACGGAGTTCTTTCAGAGACGGCAGATGCTGAAGTCCAGACTGAAGCTGAATCGTGGTACTCCACACCGCAGGAAGTATCGGCTTCAACGAGGAGGTCTGCGAGTAGAAGAGATCTGCGAAAGCAAATGTCTCGACAGGTAACGTAACTTATTTGGTTTTATAAAAAGCGTAAAGTTAATTTCTGAAATATGCAGGATTCGAGAGGAAGCAATTTGAGTTCTGCTTCTCTGGGTGGTGGAGACGTCGAAACGGAAGACGAAGATGAAGACGAGGAATGCGAGGACGCGTCAAAGTCGCAGAAGCGGGAACTGTCGTTGCTGAAGTCCCGTCTGCGTTCGACGAAAGAGAAGGAACGCAACGTGCGAAAGGAGCGAGTAGCTCTACAGCAGCAGTGGAGCAAAAATCAAGTAGAAATCAAAGAGGAGAAGAAGAAATTAGCGAAACTGCAGAAAGAAGTGGATCGCATGGCTGCTTTGCTGAATGAGGTCGAGGAAGAATCGGAAAAGGGCGAGAAAGTGGAGATAGTTGTCGAGGAAGTGGAAGTTACGGACGACGAAGACGACGAATCGGAAGACTTGGGAACGGAGAACGAAAGCGAGGATGAGTCTTCCGAGGATAGCGAGGACGAGGAAATTGAAGAAGTTCCCGAAGTTGAGAGTATCGAAGATACTGAAAGCGATGAGACGGAAACCAGGATCCTGAAACTGGGGGATCGCGTTAGAAATCACGATAATGTGTTGAACACTTTGAAGAAAGGCAATTACTTACTCAAGTCCCGAGTCGAGAAACTGCAGGACGAGCTGCGGGACGTTCGGACCGCTACGTGGAGCTCGAGCACGAACTCAACACTTGTCTCGCTGAACTCGGATAAATGCATGGTATATTACATTTGACGCATATCTGTTATCTGGAATTAACAAATCCTTACTTTGTTATTTTCTATTAATTGCCAAAAAAATTACTCGAAAATAATTGATCTAGTCAATATTTAATTTAAAATGCAACTCTTTGTACGATCGAAATAATAGTTATTAATTTTAAAAATAAACGAAGCTTTTGTGTATAAGTTTAATGGAAAATAAACGCTGCAGAGACTTAATTATTGTTAATTAGTAATATATAATTAGTTAAGAAGCGATTCTGGGAACATTTGAAAAAGTTTCTTAAGTGGAAAAAGTATTAAATTACTCGTCGTCAAACTTCTATTTTTCGAGTGTTTCTCTTATTTGGTAGAGCAAATAGAAAAATCACAGCCGTTTCTTCAAGTGTTCAGTCAATAGGAAAAACCTTTACAAAGTACTTAAAACTGAAAAATCCTAGGCCTACCGACTGGGAAATCAAACAAGATTAAGAGAATTACAGGAAAAATACTCATTAATTAAGATAGATGTTCATTAGAGTTAAGTAATGAGTTGGGGACTTGATTAAGAGAGACCAAAAAAATGCGTCAGAAACTGTCAGTAGTGTTCCCACTTTTCAGTTTTCCCCTTTTTCCCTCTTCCCCCCTCCGTGCAAGAATATACAGCAAGCCATATCCCCCCCCCTTTTCGGGGAATTTCCCTGCGAAAGTGGAATCACTGACTGTCAGAACAAGTAAGTAGTAGTTGTTCCTTGGAGCTGTCCATTCAGTTCAGTGTATCCACTGTTCAGTTTTCCCTTTTTCCCCCGCTTCCCTTATCTTTCCCCCTTTTCATCCCCTCCGTGCAAGAATATACAGCAAGCCATATCCCTCCCCTTTTCGGGGAATTTCCCTGCAAAAGTGGAAACACTGATTGTCAGAACAAGTAAGTAGTAGTTGTCCCTTGGAGCTAGTTGTCCATTCAGTTCAGTGTTTCCACTTTTCAGTTTTCCATTTTTCCCCGTCTTCCCTTATCTTTCCCCCTTTTCCCCCCTCCGTGCAAGAATATACAGCAAGCCATATCCCCACTCTTTTCGGGGAATTTCCCTGCAAAAGTGGAAACACTGACTGTCAGAACAAGTAAGTAGTACTTGTTCCTTGGAGCTGTCCATTCAGTTCAGTGTTTCTACTTTTCAGCTTTCCCCTTTTTCCCCGTCTTCCCTTATCTTTCCCCTTTTCCCCCCTCCGTGCTAGAACGTACAGGGTCTAGATTTCCTCTCTACTCTCCTCTCTTCTTCTTCCCTTTTCAGACCCCATTTCCCCCTTTTTCAGGGAATTTCCCTGCAAAAGGGGAATCACTGACTGCCAGAAAGTAAGTGGTAGTTGTTCCACTTTTCAGTTTTCCCTTTTTTCCCCCCTCCGTGCTAGAATGTACAGGGTCCAGATTTCCTCTCTACTCTCTTCTCTTCTTCTTTCCTTTTCAGACCCCGTTTCCCCCCTTTTTCGGGGAATTTCCCCGAAATCTGTCCATTCAGTTCGAGGGGGTTGAAAAATAAATGTCCATTACTCTAAACTGGAACGGTTTGTGGAGGAGACTGAAAAAGATCCTTGTAGCCGATAAAAAAGGAGGAGAGAGCAAAGGTCATTTCAGGGCACTGAAAATGGCCGCTCAGGAAGTAGGTATATAGCAGCCGATAGAGGGCCTATTCCAAAGGTGCACCTCACTATAGCGGACACTTATAGCCAATCAAATTATTAGAATTTTTTAACTTTTTTGGTGTCCAATTGTTTTTTCAGATTTTTTGGCGATTTTTAAACGTATTTTCAAGTCGATTCAGTGAAAAATTTAATTTACACGAGTGTCCGTAGTAGAGAGGGTGGTCTACAGTGGCCTATTTGGAATAAGGTCTATAAAAGAGGAGAGGGCAAAAGGTCATTTTTCAGGACTCTGAAAATGGCCGCTCCGGAAACATCAGATGGCAAATATGGCTACTTACCCCGACTGAAAATTCTCACAATTTTTTAGAGCTTTCTCACTGAGATCTCACTGAGTCTCAGTTCCAAATTCTACATACTCATATGAGAATTTTCAGTCGGGTCATATTCCATCAGTATTGCCACTTTCAGTCTTCCCCTTTTCCCCTCTTCCCTTATTTCCCCGTTTTTCCCTTCCCATACTGGGATACAAAGCCTACTTATACATTTTCCCTTTTCCCCTGTTTCCTTTATGTTTCCCTTTTCAGGCCCCGTTTCCCCCTTTTTTCCCCTCCATACTAGGATACAAAGCCTACTTACACATTTTCCTTTTTCCCCTGTTTCCTTATGTTTCCCTTTTCAGGCCCCGTTTTCCCCTTTTTTCCCCTCCATACTAGGATACAAAGTCTACTCAACATTTTCCTTTTTCCCTGTTTCCTTATGTTTCCCTTTTCAGGCCCGTTTTCCCCTTTTTTCCCCTCCATACTAGGATACAAAGCCTACTTATACATTTTCCTTTTTCCCTGTTTCCTTTATGTTTCCCTTTCCAGGCCCCGTTTTCCCCTTTTTTCCCCTCCATACTAGGATACAAAGCCTACTTACACATTTTCCTTTTTCCCTGTTTCCTTATGTTTCCCTTTTCAGGCCCCGTTTTTCCCCTTTTTACAGGAAATTTCCCTGCAAAGTGGAAACACTGTATTCCATATCCAAAATCAGCGGCTCTCATTCCAGCCCTGTTTAGTCAGTAATATGAATTCTACTACTGAAATCTGACTTTAAGTAATATGAATAATGTATTGTAAGGATAGTTTGTTGAATAGTTACTTTTTTGGGTGCCTTTTTTTTTACTGTAGTCTTTTTGTGGTGGGCAGACATGGGCTAGACGGAACATATGTCGTCTGCTGTACGCTTTGCATATGCGCTTTCTTCAGGGGAAAATTCCTTTTGAATAGGGGAAATTCCCTTGTTAAGCAAACCCAGATTTCTATACAAAATTCCACACAAAAAAAATCCTAGTATTTTATTATAGAGCTTAAATAGGAATATTTTTATTATTTGTTACCAGTGTTTCCACTTTGCAGGGAAATTTCCTGTAAAAAAGGGGAAAACGGAGCCTGAAAAAGGAAATATAAGGAAATAGGGGAAAAGAGGAAATGTGTAAGTAGACTTTGTATCCCAGTATGGAGGGAAAAAAGGGGAAAACGGGGCCTGAAAAAGGAAACGTAAGGAAATAGGGAAAAGGGAAAATGTGTAAGTAGGCTTTGTACCCTAGTATGGAGGGGAAAAAAGGGGAAAACGGGGCCTGAAAAAGGAAACATAAGGAAACGGGGAAAAAGGACAATGTATAAGTAGGCTTTGTATCCCAGTATGGAGGGGAAAAAGGGGGAAAAGGGGAAGACTGAAAGTGGCAACACTGTTTATTATGTATTTAACATGTGAATTGTTAGATAGGCTTAGATTAGGTTTCCACTTTGCAGGGAAATTTCCTGTAAAAAGGGGAAAACGGGGCCTGAAAAGGGAAACATAAGGAAACAGGGAAAAGGGAAAATGTATAAGTAGGCTTTGTATCCCAGTATGAGAGGGGGAAAAGAGGGGAATAAGGGAAGAGAGGAAAAGGGGAAAAGGGAAAAAGGGAAAAGTAAACGGCGGGAGTAGGGTTATTATTGTTTCTTACCCCTTTTAAGGCCATTTGCGGGATTATTGTGTCATCTGGAAGGTGACATGACTTTTGTGGGGTAAAAATTAACCCCGAAAAAAAAAAGTTACCCCAGTTGTTATTACCTTTGTATGTCGGTAAGGGGGAAAAAAAGCACCTGAGTCACGAAAAAGGCACTATTTTTATCACTGTTAAGTTATAATTGTAGTTATAAAATACTATGGAGTGTGGGTTTAAGGGAGTTGCTATTTTTAGAAACAAGGTCAACCGAGGTCAACCGAGGTCATAGGTGACTATTCACACGGCTTTGTCATAGGTCAAAGGTCAACTAATCCCCGTTTTCCCCGTTATTTTTCGTAAGGTAAGATTCTTGTTAATGGGGATTTAGTGAAAGATTCTTGGAACTAAGATTCTTAAGGGGTTAGCAACTCTGAAATTCAAGAATGTTATCAATGTGTTATCAAACCGTGACCTCTGAACCGTTTTTTTTTTTTTAGTGAGCCGTGAACCCCCTGGGTTTGACTTTTCCCCACCCAAGTTACGGATTAAACCTTGCAAGATTCGTCATCTGTTCAGCGGGGAAAATCCCCTAAACATTCCCCCACACTTTCCCCCTCCCCGCAAGAAATTATCCCATGGTTGGGAAACCACTAAACAGCCCTGGGAATTATTCCAGTGAATTATTTTCACTAATTCAAATGCGAAAACCGTTACAAACTTTAGGGGGAGATTTAAATGTAAATATTAATTTAATTGATAAATTTATTATATATATATATATTTTAAATATTAATTTTTTTAAAGAATAAAATTAGGAATTTATTTAATTTTTATTTTATGTATAATTTGTATTATTATTTATATTTATTATTTGTATTGTTAATTGATTTTTTAAATAATAAAGTATTTTTTTAATTAAATTTTTATTTTATGTATAATTCATATTATTATTTGTATTTATTATTTACATTTTCAATGTTTTAAAATTAGTTTTTATTTTATTTATGATTTATATTATTATTTATATTTATTATTTGTATTTTAAATTTATTTTTAAAATTTATTTTTTTTAATTAAATTTTTATTTTATGTATAACTTATGTTATTATTTATATTTATTATTTGTATTTATTATTTACATTTTTAATTTTTTTTAAAATTAGTTTTTATTGTATTTATAATTTATATTATTATTTATTTTTATTATTTATATTTATTATCTATATTTTTAAATTTAATTGATAAATTTATTATATATATATAAATATTAAATTTTTTAAGAATAAAATTAGGAATTTTTCTGTATAATAATTAAGTATTTTAAATGAACAGGTAATTATTTTTCTAAGTGTCCACTATAGTGAATCAGGTAATCCAGAAACTTTTAAAATTTAATAATAATTTAATTAATTAGTATATTATAAATATTATAGATTATAAATGGTCAGTGAAAAATCAGGAATTTTTCAGTGTGTCAATAAATTCAATTTAATAATAGGAAATATTTTTTCGAGTGTCCGCCATAGTGAACCAGGTAGTCCAGAAACTTTAAAAATTTAATAATAATTAAATTAATTATTATATTGAAAATAATTTAGGTTATAAACGATCAGGAAAAAATCAGGAATTTTTCAGTGTGTCAATAAATTCAATTTAATAATAGGACAGAATTTTCTGAAGTGTCCGCTATAGTGAATCGGAGGGCCTTAGACTCTTATAGAGAAAGTGAATAGACCTTATTCCCAAAAGACCTCTGTAGACCACCACCCCCTCTACTACGGACACTGGTGTACAACAACCGTTTGAATGAATGGACTTGAAAATACGTCTAAAAATCGCCAAAAAATCAGAGAAACACTCTGATACCAAAAAAAGTTCAAAATATTCATAAATTGATTTAATACAGGTGTCCGCTATAGTGAGGTGCCCCTTTGGAATAGGCCCTATAGGGCGGGCGGGTCAAATTTTTCACGGGCCCTTGAAAAATGGTGGGAAATACCTCGAATGCATCAAAGCAATAAATTATTGAATTACCTTTTATCGGAATCTACTTATCTGATTACAATAGAACTGCAGGGAATCATCCCTAGCAGTGTTTCCCCTTTTGTAGGGAAATTCCCTGAAATGAGGGGAAATGGGGAAGAGAGTAAAGGAAGTAAAAGAATACAGTAAAGGAATATATCTAGAACCTGTATATTCTATTCTAACACGGACGGGGGGAAAAGGGGAAAGATAAGGGAGAGAGCAGTGTTTCCCTTTGGCAGGGAAATTCCCTGAAATGAGGGAAAATGGGGGTCTGGAAGGGAGGAAGAAGAAGAGAAGAGAGTAAAGGTGATATCTAGAACCTGTATATTCTATTCTAACAAGGACGGGGGGAAAAGGGGAAAGATAAGGGAAAGAGCAGTGTTTTCCCTTTGGCAGGGAAATTCCCTGAAATGGGGGGAAATGGGGGGTCTGGAAGAGGGGAAAAAGAAGAGAAGAGAGTGAAGGTGATATCTAGAACCTGTATATTCTATTCTAACACGGACGGGGGAAAAGGGGAAAGATAAGGGAGAGAGCAGTGTTTTCCCTTTGGTAGGGAAATTCCCTGAAATGAGGGGAAATGGGGAAGAGAGTAAAGGAAGTAAAGGAATACAGTAAAGGAATATATCTAGAACCTGTATATTCTATTCTAACACGGACGGGGGGGAAAAGGGGAAAGATAAGGAGAGAGCAGTGTTTCCCTTTGACAGGGAAATTCCCTGAAAAGAGGGGAAATGGGGGTCTGGAAGGGGGGAGGAAGAAGAAGAGAAGAGAGTAAAGGTAGAACCTGTATATTCTATTCTATCGCGGACGGGGGAAAAGGGGAAAGATAAGGGAGAGAGCAGTGTTTCCCTTTGGCAGGGAAATTCCTGAAATGAGGGGAATGGGGTTTGGAAGGGGGAAGAAGAAGAAGAAGAAGAGAGTAAAGGTGATATCTAGAACCTGTATATTCTATTCTAACACGGACGGGGGGAAAAGGGGAAAGATAAGGGAGAGAGCAGTGTTTCCTTTGACAGGGAAATTCCCTGAAATGAGGGGAAATGGGGGTCTGGAAGGGGGTAAGAAGAAGAGAAGAGAGTAAAGGTGATATCTAGAACCTGTATATTCTATTCTAAGACGGACGGGGGAAAAGGGGGGAAGATAAGGGAGAGGGGAAAAAGGGAAAATTGAAAAGGGGAAACACTACCTTGGAGATTCTTTAGTCAACTTTTACTTACTCAGTGAAAAACTGTAAACTAGTTGTGAGATCTCACTTGAGTCTCAGTTCCAAATTCTGCATACTCATATGAGAATTTTCAGTCGGGGACTGAGAGATTCCAAGTTTCGATTTCCCTTTTTCCCCCTTCCCTTATATTTCCCTTTTTTCCTTCCCCTCCGTGCTAGAATATACAGTATCTAGATTTTCCCTTTTTCCCCTCTTCCCTTACCTTTCCCTTTTTCCCCCCCTTCCGTGCTAGAATATACAGTATACAGTATCTTTATTTTCCCTTTTTCCCTCTTCCCTTACCTTTCCCTTTTTCTCTCCCTCCGTGCTAGAATGTACAGTATCTAGATTTTCCCTTTTCCCCACTTCTGTTATTTTTCTCTTTTCAGACTCTATTTTCCCCGTTTTCAGGGAATTTCCCTGCAGAGCGGAAACGCTGGGTGAGAGATTCTTAGGTAAGATTCACGAACTGTGAATCTTAGATTGAGCCCTTTAAATAATAAATAATTGATAATAATTAAAATGCTGTATACGTGGACAATAGCCTTAGAATGTAAAAAAAAAGTTTTGAATGGAAAAGTCCATGGAAACATCTGCCGCTTCCATATACATTAATGTTGATTACAAAATAAATACTTTATAATTAAAAATATAATATATAATAATAAATAATAATATTTAAATAATATAATTATAATATTTAAATAATTAATATAATATATAATAATGAAGAATTATATATAATAATAATTAATGAATTAAATGAATTTAATTGCTGAATTTGAATGAGAGGTAACAGGTGATAACACTTGATAACATGTGATAACACTTGATAACATGTGATAATAAGAAATAAATACTTTGAAATTAAAAATATTTTTATTTAAATAATATAATTATAATATTTAAACAATTAATATAATATATAATAATAAATAATAATTATATATAATAGTAATTAATGAATGAGATTTATTTAATTACTGAATTTTTAATGAGAGATAACAGGTGATTACACTTTATAACACTTGATAACATTTGAAAATACAAAATAGATATTTTGGAATTAAAAATATTTTTATTTAAATAATATAATTATAATATTTAAATAATTAATATAATATATAATAATAATGAAGAATTATATATAATAGTAATTAATGAATTAAATGAATTTAATTACTGAATTTGAATGAGAGATAATAGGTGATAACAACTTGATAACATGTGATAACATGCGATAATACAAAATAGATATTTTGGAATTAAGAATATGTTTATTTAAATAGTATAATTATAATATTTAAATAATAATGAATTAAAATGATTTAATTACTGAATTTGAATGAGAGATAACAGGTGATAACACTTGATAACACTTGATAACATTTGATAATAAGAAATAAATACTTTATTATTAAAATATTTTTATTTAAATAATAATGAGTTAAATTTATTTAATTACTAAATTTCAATGAGAGATAACAGGTGATAACACTTGATAACATGTGATAACATTTGATAACAAATGGTTTTTTTGTGGTATTTTTTGCAGTTTTTTTAAATGTTTTTTTTGAGGTGTTTATGAATAAATATATGAATGGATGAATGAATGAATGGATGAATGAATGAATGAATGAATGAATGAATGAATGAAAAGTACTCACGTCGTAAAAGATTACGGCGTGACCTAGTTGGGTCAAGCGCTTATTAGCCGATCGAGGTCAACCGAGGTCACCAAAACAAATAAGGGCCTGGTGGGGGGGTCCGTGGTATCGCTATTTTTGTAATAATAAAAAATATAATTAATATAGTAATTATAATAAAATAATTAATAATAATTATAAATTTATAATAAGAATAAAGGAAGAAAATTAATAAGGAAATTGGATTATCAAATGTTATCAAAGTGTTATCAGGTGTTATCAACTGGTGTTATCAGAGTGTTGTCAGGTGTTATCAAAGTGTTCTCAGGTGTTATCAAAGTGTTATCAACTGTTATCAAAGTGTTATAAGGTGTTATCGAGTGTTATAAGGTGTTATCAAAGTGTTATCAAAATGTTATCGGGTGTTATCGGGTGTTATCGAGTGTTATAAGGTGTTATCAAAGTGTTATCAGAGTGTTATCAAACTGTTATTGGGTGTTATTAGAGTGTTATCAACTGTTATCAAACTGTTATCAGGTGTTATAGTGTTATCGAGTGTTACCAAAGTGTTATCAGAGTGTTATCAGAGTATTATCAACTGTTATCAGGTATTATAAGGTATTATCAAAGTGTTATCGAGTGTTATTAGGTGTTATCGAGTGTTACCAAAGTGTTACCAAAGTGTTATCAGAGTGTTATCAACTGTTATCAGGTGTTATCACAGTCTCATTACGCCAATGAATATAAGCGTGTCGCGTGCGTGTCGCGCCGGAGTTTTCAAATTTTGAATTTTTGGCGCTTCGTTTTTGTTTGGACTCGGGAGGGGTTGGCAACTCGCAGGTGAAACTGGGATGTTATCACCGTGTTATCACTGTGTTATCAACTGTTATCACAGGCTCCATTACGCCCATTGAATAGAAAAAAGTTTTAAACTTTTTGAATTTTGGCGCTTCTTTTTTGTTTGGACTTGGGAGGGGTTGGCAACTCGCAGGTAAAAACTGGAATGTTATCACCGTGTTATCACCGTGTTATCACTGTGTTATCAACTGTTATCAAGGCTCCATTACGCCCATTGAATAGAAATAAAGAGTTTTTCAAATTTTTGAATTTTGGCGCTTCTTTTTTGTTTGGACTTGGGAAGGGTTGGCAACTCGCAGGTAAAAACTGGGATGTTATCACCGTGTTATCACTGTGTTATCAGCACAGTTTGCCTTCTACTCTGTACACAACAAGTTGGAAAAGGCAGACGACAGGCAGATGCTATGGGGGGTTCGCAACCACCAAACTTTTTTAAAGACCCTGGTGTTATCAGATGTTATCAACCTGTTATCAATGTGTTATCAAAATTTTAATTTTTTTTTGAACAAGTGGACTATTATTATAGAGCTGTGTTATCAGTGTTATCAAAATGTGTTATCAGACCCTTTTTTTCCGAGAGTCACGAACCCCCTAGGGGCAAATGGAGGATGGTCACGTGACCTGCTACTACTATACGCGTATACACACACATCATTATCGTATTTCCATTGAACAAATAAGCCACGTGTTTTTTTTTCAGGTCCTGAGGGGGGTTGGCTACTCTCAAGAATCAGGATTCAGGATTCAGGGTTCAAGAATCTTTGTTTTTCCAAGTGATTAACATTTCAGCCGAAACCTGAAAAGTGCTGAAAAGTGCGGCATTTAAGAGACGAGGGGTCGGAAACTTGCAATAATCTTCGTAGACCTAGATCGTGTTATCACTGTTATCAACCCGTTATCAACCCGTTATCTCCATGTTATCACATGTTATCGAATAATCTTCGTAGACCTAGGTCGTGTTATCACTGTTATCAACCCGTTATCTCCATGTTATCACATGTTATCGAAAAATCTTCGTAGACCTAGGTCGTGTTATCGCTGTTATCAACCCATTATCTCCATGTTATCTCCGTGTTATCACAAGTTATCGAATAATCTTCGTAGACCTGGGTCGTGTTATCACTGTTATCAACCAGTTATCTCCGTGTTATCACATGTTATCGAATAATCTCCGTAGACCTAGGTCGTGTTATCACTGTTATCAACCCGTTATCTCCATGTTATCTCCGTGTTATCACATGTTAACGAATAATCTTCGTAGACCTGGGTCGTGTTATCGCTGTTATCAACCAGTTATCTCCATGTTATCACATGTTATCGAATAATCTTCGCAGACCTAGGTCGTGTTATCACTGTTATCAACCCGTTATCTCCATGTTATCTCCGTGTTATCACATGTTAACGAATAATCTTCGTAGACCTAGGTCGTGTTATCGCTGCTATCAACCAGTAATCTCCGTGTTATCACATGTTATCGAATAATCTTCGTAGACCTAGGTCGTGTTATCGCTGTTATCTCCATGTTATCTCCGTGTTATCACATGTTATCGAATAATCTTCGTAGACCTGGGTCGTGTTATCACTGTTATCTCCGTGTTATCACAAGTTATCGAAAAATCTTCGTAGACCTGGGTCGTGTTATCGCTGTTATCTCCATGTTATCTCCGTGTTATCACATGTTATCGAATAATCTTCGTAGACCTGGGTCGTGTTATCACTGTTATCTCCGTGTTATCTCCGTGTTATCACAAGTTATCGAATAATTTTCGTAGACCTAGGTCGTGTTATCGCTGTTATCAACCCGTTATAAAATTATAAAATTCTATTTTCTAGAATTTTAGAATTTTCTTTATATAGAAATGTTTCTTGAATTTTTTGCAGATTTTTAGAAGTTTTTTCGAGTAGGATTTTGAGGTAGCAATACCCCATACCCCCGTCCGCAGTAGAGAGGCTGGTCTTCGTTCTATAGAGCGTATACTAGATACGCACCTCTCTATAGCGGACACCTTTATAAAATCTATTTTCTAGAATTTTTGAATTTTCTTTATATAGAAATGTTTCTTGAATTTTTTGCAGATTTTTAGAAGTATTTCCGAGTAGGATTTTGCGGTAGCAATACCCCATACCCCGTCCGCAGTAGAAAGGGTATCCCAAATACGCACCTCTCTATAGCGGACACCTTTATAAAATCTATTTTCTAGAATTTTAGAATTTTCTTTATATAGAAATGTTTCTTGAATTTTTTGCAGATTTTTAGAAGTATTTTCGAGTAGGATTTTGCGGTAGCAATACTCTATACCCCGTCCGCAGTAGAGAGGGTATCCCAAATACGCGCCTCTCTATAGCGGACACCTTTAGAATTTTGAAACTTTCTTTATATAGAAATGTTTCTTGAATTTTTTGCTGATTTTTAGAAGTATTTTCGAGTAGGATTTTTGCGGTAGCAATACCCATACCCCCGTCCGCAGTAGAGAGGCTGGTCTTCGTTCTATAGAGCGTATACTAGATACGCACCTCTCTATAGCGGACACCTTTATAAAATCTATTTTCTAGAATTTTGAAACTTTCTTTACATAGAAATGTTTCTTGAATTTTTTGCTAATTTTTAGAAGTATTTCCGAGTAGGATTTTGCGGTAGCAATACTCCATACCCCCGTCCGCAGTAGAGAGGCTGGTCTTCGCTCTATAGAGCGTATACTAGATACGCACCTCTCTATAGCGGACACCTTTATAAAATCTATTTTCTAGAATTTTGGAATTTTCTTTGTACAGAAATGTTTCCTGAATTTTTTGCAGATTTTTAGAAGTATTTTCGAGTGGGATTTTGCGGTAGCAATACCCCATACCCCCGTCCGCAGTAGAGAGGCTATTCCAAATACGCGCCTCTCTATAGCGGACACCATTATAAAATCTATTTTCTAGAATTTTTGAATTTTCTTTATATAGAAATGTTTCTTGAATTTTTTGCAGATTTTTAGAAGTTTTTCCGAGTAGGATTTTGCGGTAGCAATACCCCATACCCCCGTCCGCAGTAGAGAGGCTATTCCAAATACGCGCCTCTCTATAACGGACACCTTTATAAAATCTATTTTCTAGAATTTTAGAATTTTCTTTATATAGAAATGTTTCCTGAATTTTTTGGAGATTTTTAGAAGTATTTCCGAGTAGGATTTTGCGGTAGCAATACCCCATACCCCGTCCGCAGTAGAGAGGCTGGTCTTCGTTCTATAGAGCGTTTACTAGATACGCACCTCTCTATAGCGGACACCTTTATAAAATCTATTTTCTAGAATTTTGAAACTTTATATAGAAATGTTTCTTGAATTTTTTGCAGATTTTTAGAAGTATTTCCAAGTAGGATTTTGCGGTAGCAATACCCCATACCCCCGTCCGCAGTAGAAAGGGTATCCCAAATACGCGCCTCTCTATAGCGGACACCTTTATAAAATCTATTTTTTAGAATTTTAGAATTTTCTTTGTATAGAAATTTTTCTTGAATTTTTTGCAGATTTTTAGAAGTATTTCCGAATAGGATTTTGCGGTAGCAATACTTCATACCCCCGTCCGCAGTAGAGAGGCTATTCCAAATACGCACCTCACTATAGCGGACACCTTTATAAAATCTATTTTCTAGAATTTTGAAACTTTCTTTATATAGAAATGTTTCTTGAATTTTTTGCAGATTTTTAGAAGTATTTCCGAGTAGGATTTTGCGGTAGCAATACCCCATACCCCCGTCCGCAGGAGAGAGGCTGGTCTTCGTTCTATAGAGCGTATACTAGATACGCGCCTCTCTATAGCGGACACATTTATAAAATCTATTTGCTAGAATTTCGGAATTTTCTTTATATAGAAATGTTTCTTGAATTTTTTCCTGTTTTTTAGAAGTATTTCCGAGTAGGATTTTGCGGTAGCAATACCCATACCCCGTCCGCAGTAGAGAGGCTATTCCAAATACGCACCTCTCTATAGCGGACAACATTATAAAATCTGTTTTCTAGAATTTTGGAATTTTCTTTACATAGAAATGTTTCTTGAATTTTTTGCAGATTTTTTGAAGTATTTCCGAGTGGGATTTTGCGGTAGCAATACCCCATACCCCCGTCCGCAGTAGAGAGGGTTGGATTTTTCCAAGGCCTTTTTGGGGGTATAAGCCGTATAAGCGTGTATCAAGATTTTGGCCAAACTGAAAAGGTTTCCTCAATAATTGGTCTGTAAAGCGCACGTGGGGATCAAAAAAGAAACCCTGAAACCCCCCTGAACCCGTCCTGAAAAGTCCTGAGAACCCCCACAGTGTTGAAGTGTGCAACATATGTTACGTTTGAGCATTGAATAACAAGCGTAAAATCGCTCCACTCTACTGGAATTACATTCTTATACTGTTACAGGCTTTATTTTCTATATATATAATAATAATAATATTTATATAATAATATAATAATATAAATAATGTATAATATTAATATAATTATTACATTATTAATAAGATAACCTATACTGGAATTACATTCTTATACTGTTACAGGCTTTATTTTCTATATATAGATATATATATAATAATAATAATAATAATATAAATAATGTATAATAGTAATATAATTATTATATTATTAATAAGATAACCTACTGGAATTACATTCTGATACTGTTACAGGCTTATAAAATATATATATAATAATAATAATAATAATAATATAAATAATATATATTATTAATATAATTATTGTATTATTAATAAGATAACCTACTGGAATTACATTCTATACTGTTACAGGCTTATAATATATATATATATATATAATAATAAATATAATATAAATAATATGTTATATTAATATAATTATTATATTATTGATAAGATAACCTACTGGAATTACATTCTTATACTGTTACAGACTTTATTTTCTATATATATATGTATATAAAATAATATAAATAATATATAATATTAATATAATTATTACATTATTAATAATATAATAAATATAATATAAATTTAATGTAAATAAGAATTACATTCTTATACTGTTACAGGCTTTACTTTCTATATATATATATATAATAATATAAATAATATATAATATTAATATAATTATTATATTATTAATAATCTAATAAATATAATATAAATAATATTAATATAATTATTATTTTGTTTTGGGGGTGGGGGGGTGGGAGGGACAACAAATAAGACTTTGATGGATCCCTCTCCGTGATTGGTCAATCCCCTACAGAGGTCAGAGGTCAACCAAGGTCAGCCAAGGTCAAAGGTCAATCTCCATTCAAGTCCCTTTAAACTCTTAATGGCCCTCATTGCCGACTTTTCTTATTATAGTCTTATGGCGGCTATTAACAGGTGGTCGCCATAAGAACCTTCATTACCAAATTTTCAAAGTAAAAATTACGGGGAAACAAAAAAAATTACGAAAATTATTATCGAAAAAAAAAGTTTAATTAAATAAAAATTAATTAATTTAATTAGTGGTTAATTAATTTAATCAGAATATATAAGTTAAGAATATAATAAATAAATATAATAAATAAAATGTAAGTTAATAATTAGATAATTAAATAAAATTAATTAATTTAACATAGTTATATAATAATAAGTTATAACTTATAATGTAATATAATATAATAATATAATAATAATGTAATATAATATAATATGATATAATAATATAAAATTTAATAAAGTTATAATAATAAGTTATAATAATAAAATTAATCAATTTAATTAGTAGTTAATTAATGTAATAAGAATGTAAGTTGATAATTCGATAATTAAATAAAATTAATTAATTTAATTAGTAGTTAATTAATGTAATAAGAATGTAAGTTAATAATTAATTATAATAATAATAATTTAATTAATAATAATATAATAATAATAATTATAATAATAATTAGATGATTTAATAATTAATATATAATATTATAGTAATAATATTTGGATCAAGGGGTCTGAAACTCCAATAAAAAGTGTACGAAGATTATCTGATAACGTATGATAATACGGTGATAACATGGAGGGACAGATTGATAACAGTGATAACACACTGATAACATGTAGATAACAGGTAGATAATAGGCTGATAACAGTGATAACACGGCCTAGGTCTACGAAGATGACTGGAAGTTTCGGACCCCCTTTGATTTGAATAATAATAATTAAAATAAATTATTTAAATAATTTAATAATTTACAAATATAAAAATTAGTTTAAAAAATTGAATAAAATAAAATGAGTTACGAACCCTTGTATTTTACGATATTATATTATATTATTATTATATTTTATATAATTATAATTGTATTGTTCAGGTATTCCAATGTCAGGGTCCTGAATAAGAAATAAAAATAAATATTTTATATTAAAATTAATACTTATACTTATCATTATTACTTACTAGTATTACTACTTATTGCTACTTGTTACTACTTATACTTATTATTATTAATTTTTACTATTACTACTATTACTATTACTTATTATTACTACATATTACTACTTATTACTAATTATTACTACTTATTGCTATTACTACTTTACTATTACTTACTATTATTACTACTTATTACTACTTTTACTTATTATTATTACTTATTTCTATTACTACTATTACTATTACTTATTATTACTACTACTGACTACTACTTACTACTACTTTTACTTATTATTATTAATTAGTTCCATTACTACTTTACTATTACCTACTATTATTACCACTTATTGCTATTACTACTTTACTGCTACTACTTTACTATTAGTACTTATTATTACTACTTATTACTACTTTTACTTATTACTATTACTACTTTACTCTAACTAAAGTTACTAAAGTTATTATTTGAAATAATATAATTTTTAAGATTTTTTTTTTTTTTTTTTTTTTTTTTTTTTTTGCTGTGGTGTTGTGGGTGAAAGGTGGTCAGTGGACACGCGTCAGTGTCCAGGCCAACGAGTCCGGCAGGGCTAATTGACCGCAAGAAGCGCCGCCAGCTCTTCTAATTCACTTCTCAAGGCAAAAAAAAAAAAAAAAAAAAAAAGTCACGTGACTTTCTTATGATTCTCTATGATTCTTGAATCTTCCAAGATTCTTATCACCATGTTATCAAGCTGTTATCAGCATTGATAGACCAGCCCCAGTAGAAAAAGATGCGGTATTAGTCAAGCGACTGAATGACCCGCTGAATGGTGTGTGATTCCCTATGAATTTCTGTGATTCTCTAAGATTCTTGAATCTTCCAAGATTCTTATCAAACTGTTATCAAACTGTTATCAAGCTGTTATCAGCATTGATAGACCAGCCCCAGTAGATGCGGTATTAGTCAAACGTTTGAATGACCCGCTGAATGGTGTGTGATTCTCTAGGATTTTCTGTGATTCTCTAGGATTCTCCGAATCTTCCAAGATTTTTATCACCATGTTATCAAACTGTTATCAAGCTGTTATCAGCATTGATAGACGAGCCCCAGTAGATGCGGTATTAGTCAAACGTTTGAATGACCCGCTGAATGGTGTGTGATTCCCTATGAATTTCTGTGATTCTCTGTGATTCTTGAATCTCTAAAGATTCTTATCACCATGTTATCAAACTGTTATCAGCATTGATAGACCAGCCCCAGTAGAAAAAGATGCGGTATTAGTCAAGCGTCTGAATGACCCGCTGAATGGTGTGTGATTCCCTATGATTTTCTGTGATTCTCTGTGATTCTTGAATCTCTAAAGATTCTTATCACCATGTTATCAGCATTGATAGACCACTCCGTTATCACTTGTTATCACCCGTTATCAATAGTCATCACCCGTTATCAACTGTTATCACCCCGTTATCAACTGTTATCACCTGTTATCAAGTAGTCATCACTCCGTTATCAACTGTTATCACCCCGTTATCAACTGTTACCACCCCGTTATCAACTGTTACCACCCCGTTATCAACTGTTATTACTCCGTTATCAACTGTTATCACCCGTTATCACCCCGTTATCACATGTTATCACCTGTTACCACCCCGTTATCACTTGTTATCACCCCGTTATCACCTGTTATCACCTGTTACGACCCCGTTATCACCTGTTATCAACTGTTATCACCTGTTATCACCTGTTATCACCTGTAACCACCCCGTTATCACTCTGTTATCACCTGTTACCACCCCGTTATCAACTATTATCCCCCCGTTATCAACTGTTACCACCCCATTATCATCTGCCATCACCCCGTTATCACCTGTTATCACCCTGTTATCAACTGTTATCACCTGTTATCAAGTAGTTATCGGCGGTCTGCTTGAGCGGCCAAGTTGAACGAAGGAAAGACGCGCCATCAGGATGTGGGCGTCCCAAGTGGAGCGCCTTTATTGCACAGGTGAAAAACAACAGCAACTTTGAAGAAATTAAAAAAAAAAAACTTTTTAATAAAAATATTTTTTTAAATTATAAATATTTATAATAAATCTGTTGATTATCAAACTGTTATCAAGTAGTTATCAACTGTTATCAACTGTTATCACCCCGTTATCACCTGTTATCAAGTAGTTATCACCTGTTGTCACCCTGTTATCAAGTAGTTATCAACTGTTATCACCCTGTTATCAAGTAGTTATCAACTGTTATCACCTGTTGTCACCCCGTTATCACCCTGTTATCAAGTAGTTATCACCTGTTATCACCTGTTATAATATTATAATAGTAAATATTTATAATATTTAATATTATTTTATTTTATTATTCTATTAATATTTTATTATTCTATTCTATTATTATATTATTCTATTATTATTTTAGATATATAAATATTTATAATATTTAATATTATTTTATTCTATTATTATTTTAAATATATAAATATTTATAATAAATCTGTTGATTATTATAAATATTTATTATATATATTATAAATAGTAAATGAATAATAATGAAATAATTATAATAATGATTATAATATATATAGCAGTAGTAGTAGTAGTACTAGCTACTACTACTACTGCTACAGTTCTTAATACTCTCACTAGTACTTCTACTACTGCTACTACTGCTACAGTTCTTAATACTCTCACTACTACTGCTACTACTACTACTGCCACAGTTCTTAATACTCTCACTAGGACTACTACTACTACTGCTACAGTTCTTAACACTCTCACTACTACTACACTCACTACTACTAATACTCTCACTACTACTACTACAGTTCTTAACACTCTCACTAGTACTACTATTACTACTACTACTACTACTACGATACTAATCTTTATTATATATATATAAACAGGACTTTTATATAATAAGATAGTTACTTGGTTTTTAAAGTCATTATGATTATTAATGCTACAACAACAATTACTACTACTACTACTACAACAAATATTACTACTACTACTACTACTACTACAAATATTACTACTACTACTACTACTACTACTACAAATATTACTACTACAATTCTTAATACTCTCACTAGTACTACTAGTACTACTGCTACAGTTCTTAATACTCTCACTACTACTACACTCACTACTATTAATACTCTCACTAGTACTACTACTACTACTACTACTACTACGATACTGATCTTTATTATATATATATAAACAGGACTTTTATATAATAAGATAGTTTCTTGGTTTTTAAAGTCTTTTTTCTTGTATCTTTTCAGTGGCTAATTGTCCAAAGTTTTACGGCTTTTGGTGGGAAAATGGCGTAGCCATTAGGCCAAGTTCCGTTGAAAAAACTCAGTGGCGCGTGGCTTCACAAGTCCAATTTGAGACCATTTACCAAGGGGGGTCTGAAACTCTGAGGAAAAAGTGTACGAGGATTATTTGATAACATATGATAACATGGAGATAACAGGGAGATAACATGACCTAGGTGTACGAAGATTAAGATTCAAGAGAGAAGATTTGGTTGGACCAAGGGGGGTTTGAAACTCCAAGGAAAAAGTGTACGAGGATTATTTGATAACAGATGATAACACGGAGATAACAGGATGATAACAGTGATAACATGACCTAGATGTACGAAGATTAAGATTTAAGAGAGAAGATTTGGTTGGACCAAGGGGGGTCTGAAACTCTAAGGAAAAAGTGTACGAGGATTATTTGATAACAGGTGATAACACGGAGATAACAGGGTGATAACAGTGATAACATGACCTAGGTGTACGAAGATTTGGTTGGACCAAGGGGGGTCCGAAACTCCGAGGAAAAGTGTACGAGGATTATTTGATAACATATGATAACACATGATAACAGGGTGATAACAGGGTGATAACAATGATAACATGACCTAGGTGTACGAAGATTTGGTTGGACCAAGGGGGGTCCGAAACTCCGAGGAAAAGTGTACGAGGATTATTTGATAACATATGATAACACATGATAACAGGGTGATAACAGGGTGATAACAGTGATAACATGACCTAGGTGTACGAAGATTAAGATTTAAGAGAGAAGATTTGGTTGGACCAAGGGGGGGTCTGAAACTGTGAGGAAAAAGTGTACGAGGATTATTTGATAACATATGATAACACGGAGATAACATGGAGATAACACGGAGATAACAGGCTGATAACATAACCTAGGTGTACGAAGATTTGGTTGGACCAAGGAAGGTCTGAAACTCCGAGGAAAAAGTGTACGAGGATTATTTGATAACATATGATAACATGGAGATAACAGGGAGATAACATGACCTAGGTGTACGAAGATTAAGATTCAAGAGAGAAGATTTGGTTGGACCAAGGGGGGTCTGGAACTCCAAGGAAAAAGTGTACGAGGATTATTTGATAACATATGATAACAGAGTGATAACAATGATAACATGACCTAGGTGTACGAAGATTTGGTTGGACCAAGGAAGGTCTGAAAGTCCGAGGAAAAGTGTACGAAGATTATTTGATAACATATGATAACATGGAGATAACATGGAGATAACAGGGTGATAACAGTGATCACATGACCTAGGTGTACGAAGATTTGGTTGGACCAAGGGGGGTCTGAAACTCCGAGGAAAAGTGTACGAGGATTATTTGATAACATATGATAACACGGAGATAATAGGCTGATAACAGTGATAACATGACCTTAGGTGTACGAAGATTACTGGAAGTTTCGGACCCCTTACCATTTACCTTCTTGTCTTCAGGCTGTGTGATTTCCAGACTTCCACACACTACACTAAATTTATTTGACTACTTTTTATCCACCTTTACACTACTTTCTTTACTCCACTTTTAGTAGTAATAGTAGTAATAGTAGTAGTAGTAGTAGTAGTAGTAGTTCTACTACTCTTTTCCTCTGGTTTTACTCTAGCTTTCTTGCCTATTTCTAGAGGATAGTTTTAGTATTTGCTTGTTATCTAGTTTTACTCCACTTTTAGTAGTAGTAGTAGTAGTTTTACTACTCTTTTCCTCTGGTTTTACTCTACTTTCTTTACTACTTGTCCACTAGTTTTGCTACGCTTTTCCTCCATTCAATGTTTCCACTTTCATATCTTTTTCCCCTCTTCCCTTATTTTCCCCCTTTTCCCCCTCGGTACTGGAGCACCAGGCTGTACAACCAGATTTTCCCCTTTTCCCCCTCGGTACTGGAGGACCAGGTTCCTTTATTTTCCTCTTTTCCCTCGGTACTGGAACACCAGGCTGTACAACCAGATCTTCCCCCTTTTTCCCTCGTCCTTTATGTTTCCCTTTTCATAGCGCATTTTCCCCTTTCTCGGGGAATTTCCCTACAAAAGTGGATTCATTTTTACTCTACTTTCTTTCCTTCACTTATCCGCTGTAGTTTTTACTAACTAGTTTTTCTGTAAGCTTCTTAAGCCGATTACACTTTGACCGCTAGCAATAAGAAGCCTTATGCAAGGGGTCCGAAACTTCTAATAATCTTCGTACACCTATGTCGTGTTATCACTGTTATCAGCCTATTATCTCAAGGAGTCCGAAACTTCTAATGATCTTGGTACACCTATGTTGTGTTATCACTGTTATCAGCCTGTTATCTAGAGGGGTCCGAAACTTCTAATGATCTTGGTACACCTATGTTGTGTTATCATTGTTATCAGCCTGTTATCTAGAAGGGTCCGAAACTTCTAATGAACTTGGTACACCTATTTTTTGTTATCACTGTTATCAGCCTGTTATCTAGAGGGGTCCGAAACTTCTAATGATCTTGGTACACCTAGACCGTGTTATCACTGTTATCAGCCTGTTATCTAGAGGGGTCCGAAACTTCTAATGATCTTGGTACACCTAGACCGTGTTATCACTGTTATCAGCCTGTTATCTCAAGAGGTCCGAAACTTCTAATGAACTTGGTACACCTATGTTGTGTTATCACTGTTATCAGCCTGTTATCTAGAGGGGTCCGAAACTTCTAATGATCTTGGTACACCTATGTTGTGTTATCATTGTTATCAGCCTGTTATCTAGAGGGGTCCGAAACTTCTAATGAACTTGGTACACCTATTTTTTGTTATCACTGTTATCAGCCTGTTATCTAGAGGGGTCCGAAACTTCTAATGATCTTGGTACACCTAGACCGTGTTATCACTGTTATCAGCCTGTTATCTAGAGGGGTCCGAAACTTCTAATGATCTTGGTACACCTAGACCGTGTTATCACTGTTATCAGCCTGTTATCTCAAGAGGTCCGAAACTTCTAATGAACTTGGTACACCTATGTTGTGTTATCACTGTTATCAGCCTGTTATCTCTAGGGGTCCGAAACTTCTAATGATCCTGGTACACGTAGACCGTGTTATCACTGTTATCAGCCTGTTATCTCGAGGGGTCCGAAACTTCCAATAATCTTCGTACACCTAGGTAATGTTATCACTGTTATCAACCTGTTATCTCCAGGGGTCTGAAACTTCTAATGATCTTGGTACACCTAGACCGTGTTATCACTGTTATCAGCCTGTTATCTCCCTGTTGATATCTACGTGTTATCGCATGTTATCAAATAATCTTCGTATACACTTGACCTCGGAGTTTCGAACCCCTTGTGTTATCTCCATGTCATCTCCGTGTTATCATATGTTATCAAATAATCTTCGTACACTTTTCCTCGGAGTTTCGGACCCCCCCCCCTTGGCCTTTATGGGAGACGTTGTCATGTGTTATGAAATGTTATCACGTGTTATCAAGCTTTGATAGTAACCTAAGTTAATAATTCGCAATTAATTTATTAATTTAATGTTAATAGCACGGATTAAAGAGCAGGGGGTCCGAAACTCCGAGGAAAAGTGTACGAAGACTATTTGATAACACATGATAACACGGAGATAACGGAATGATAACAGTGATAACATGACCTAGGTGTACGAAGATTACTGGAAGTTTCGTACCCCTCGAGATAACAGGCTGATAACAGTGATAACATGGTCTAGGTGTACCAAGATAATTAGAAGTTTCGGACCCCCTCGTTAAAGATTCTATGGTTGATAACAGGTGATAACATGTTGATAACACTCTTTTGATTAATAACCTTAAAAAGCTATCAATGTTTTTATTGGTTCTCCCAGGGTGGTTTTCACCCTCCTACCCTGTTATCACTTGTTATCAACTGTTATCACCTGTTATCAGACAAATATTTCCAAAAATAGTTCATTGGCGGCATTTTCAAAAAGAAATCGGGTTAAATTTTGCACCCCACGGGGTTAATTTTTTAACCCCCTATCATCAAGGTTAAAGGAGGGGGGTTCGCTACTCTCTAAACTGAAACGTTATCTCTCCTGTTATCACGTGTTATCATTCGTTATCACTGATAAGCCTCGGTCACGTGGTTCTTGTATGGGGTAGGGAACCTCGGAGAATCAAGATTCTTGCCAAGATTCTTAATATGTGAACCAAGATTCTTGATGAGTTGCCAACCCCCCCACTATGGTTGTTCTGGTTCATCAGAGTTGATTTGTAGTAGCCGTTTGGACATATTTTTTCCTGTTTTTTTCGCCGACAAAAAAACTTTTCCTGACTTTTTCACTCAGCAGTCAAACGTCAGAATGACCGTCTGAATGGTGCATGACTATTAGGAGATTCAGCTAGATGATAGTTGGACTTATTTTCTCCTGTTTTTCCGCCGACGAAAAAGTATTCCTGACTTTTTCACTCAGCAGTCAAACGTCAGAATGACCGTTTGAATGGTGCATGACTATTAGGAGATTCAGCTAGATGATAGTTGGACTTATTTCTTCCTGTTTTTTTCGCCGACAAAAAACTATTCCTGACTTTTTCACTCAGCAGTCAAACGTCAGAATGACCCTCTGAATGGTGCATGACTATCACAGATTTTCAGCTAGATGATAGTTGTGAAAATTGGCCCACCTTCACACGGTTCGTACGCTTGAATCTTGAAAGAACTAAGTCATGCAGTATTCAACGCCTTACTCAGAGGGTTCAGTTCTAGCAAACTAAAGTGAGTTCACCTACTATTCAGCTAGTGTTCAGCTACCTAGTCATTCGGTCCTTAACCGTATGACAAGAACTAAGTTACGCAGTATTCAACGCCGTATTCAAGGGTTCAGTTCTAGCAAACTAAAGTAAGTTCAGCTACCTAGTCATTCGGTCCTCAACCGTATGACAAGAACTAAGTCACGCAGTATTCAACGCCTTATTCAGGGGGTTCAGTTTCAACAAACTAAAGTTGGTTCACCTACTATCCAGCTAGTGTTCAGCTACCTAGTCATTCGGTCCTTAACCGTATGACAAGAACTAAGTTACGCAGTATTCAACGCCTTATTCAGAGGGTTCAATTTTAGCAAACTTAAGTGAGTTCACCTACTGTCCAGATAGTGTTCAGCTACCTAGTCATTCGGTCCTTAACCGTATGGCAAGAACTAAGTCACGCAGTATTCAACACCTTATTCAGAGGGTTCAATTTTTGCAAACTACAGTGAGTTCAGCTACCTAGTCATTCGGTCCTCAACCTTATGGACTTTTCTATCGGGGAACGAATCCTAAGATTCACGGCATGATTCTCTAGAGTTGCTAACCCCCCCTGGTGTGTGGAGGAACATAGCGTCGGTGGCGTCCCTGTTGGGGAACTTTACCATCTGCCGCTATTTCAAACATAACAACCGTCCAACTGAAAGCATTTTCTCTTTTATTCAATCCACCATACAAGGGGGTCCGAAACTTCTAATAATCTTGGTTAACCTAGGTCGTGTTATCACTGTTATCAGCCTGCTATCTCCCTGTTATCATGTGTTATCTACCTAAACAATAATGAATATTATTACGACCAAGAGGTCTGAAACTTCCAATAATCTTCGTACACCTAGGTCGTGTTTTCACTGTTATCAATCTGTTATCTCCGTGTTATCATGTGTTATCGCATGTTATCAAATAATCTTCGTAGGGTCCGAAACTTCCAATAATCTTGGTACACCTAGGTCGTGTTATCACTGTTATCAATCTGTTATCTCCGTGTTATCATGTGTTATCTCCCTAAACAATAATGAGTGTTATTACGACCAAGAGGTCCGAAACTTCCAATAATCTTGGTACACTTAGGTCATGTTATCATTGTTATCAGCCTGTTATCTCAAGGGGTCCGAAACTTGCAATGATCTTCGTACACCTAGGTCTTGTTATCACTGTTATCAGCCTATTATCTCCCTGTTATCTACGTGTTATCGCATGTTATCAAATAATCTTCGTACACCTAAGGTCATGTTATCACTGTTATCAATCTGTTATCTCCCTGTTATCTACGTGTTATCAAATAATCTTCGTACACCTAACGTCATGTTATCACTGTTATCAATCTATTATCTCCCTGTTATCTACGTGTTATCGCATGTTATCAAATAATCTTCGTATACAATTGACCTCGGAGTTTCAGACCCCTTGGATCTTAATTATTTATTATTTGATAATTATTATAATTATTATTATTCTATATTTATTATTAATAATTATTATAATTAATTTTAATATTTAATAGCAATATTAATAAATTAATTATTTTATTACAAATTATCAAATAAAAATTTCAAAAGTGGCCGCCGCGTGCGGTCGTACGTTGGCGCGTGGCAGAAGCGTGTCGCTTGGTGGTAGCGCCCCGTCCACGCGTGCAAGTCACCACGGTATCACCTTACGATAACACACTGATAACATGCTGATAACATGCTGATAACATCCATTTGAAACCTTCTCACTAAGGAATTCGTATAAGAGTTCAAGAAAATCGTTAGTAATTCGAGTCCATGATTCTTAAGATTCTTGAAAGATTCTTACCAAAGATTCCCAGAAGGTTGCCAACCCCCCCATTGATGGTAACCGGGGGTGGAGATGGGGGTTATACGTGATAACATTTGATAACACATGACAACGTCTCCCACAAGTCCAAAGGGGGTCTGAAACTCCGATGAAAAGTGTACGAAGATTATTTGATAACATATGATAACACCGGAGAAGACATGGAGATAACACAAATAATAAATTTTATTTATTATTACGAAGATTATTGGAAGTTCCGGACCCCTTGGATCTTGTATTAATTATAATTTTATATATTTATTTTTATAAAATATTTTATTATAATTATTTCCTAATTTATTCAAATTAAGTTATATGTATAAAATTTGAATAGAATTTTATAATATAATTGTATTAAATATAAATAAAATAAAAATAAAAATAATATAGTAAATAATATAAACAAATATAATAAATATAAATTATAATATATAAATAAAAATAATATAATAAATAATATAAATAAATATAATAAATATAAATAATAATAATAAATAACAATAAATAAAATAATATAATAAATAATAATGTAATTAAATTAAATATAAATAAAATATAAATACACATAAATAAATATATATCATAATAAATAAATAAAAATAAATAAAAATAATATAATACAAATATAAATAAATAATATAAATAATAATATAAAATTTAGAATTTGACTTATTAACAATTATATTATTATATTTTAATATTATTAATTATTATATTATTATAATATTATATTAATAATATTCAATGAAGTGAGTCATTGATATCAAATGAAGCGTCGACGAACGTTGCGAAACGCCCATAGTCGACGCGTGCTGATTGGTCAGTTCAAAAAACGCGACGCCAACGTCGACGACGCCTCCGGCGTTTCGCGAGGGGCGTCGCGTTAACCCCCAAAGGGGTCGCGACATGGAGAGGGGGGGTTGACGATTCCCAACGGTTTTAGTGCGCAGAAGGTAACCAGATCTCATACGAAGCGAACGTGTCGTTACGACGCGCGCGTAAATCGATTTAAAAATTTTTCAATCGATTTTTACCGATAATCGATAATCGAAAAATGAATTCTAGTCCTAAGCGTAACGTCCTTCAACCTTCAGCGAATTTTTCCAGCAATAAACCACTTAACAGTTCCGGCGGAAGTGCGAAAAAATCGCTTCCGGTCAGAGATTCCGGCGGAAGGAAGAGTTCCTTCGGTCCGCATCCGCCAGCGTCTGTCGCGCGGCGCAACGCGCGCGAGCGCAACCGCGTCAAGCAAGTCAACAGCGGATTCAACGTCCTTCGACAGCATATCCCGATCCTCTGCGGCGACACGGTTATCTACGGCGGCGTCGCGACGTCTCCAGGACAGTCGGCCAACAGCAAGAAGAACAAGATGAGCAAAGTCGAGACGCTGCGTTACGCCGTCGAGTATATCCGCAACCTGGAGAAGCTCCTAGCGGAAGCGGACGGAACTAACGCGCGCGCTACTCCAGAACCCGGAAGCGGAAGCTTCTCTCCAGCGTCGTCGTCGCTACTGGACGACGAGAACCTGTCGCCGGAAGCCGGAACTACAGGAAGCGGAAACGAACCTTCCCTCAGCTACTCGCCCAGCTTCTACGAGTCCAGCGGATCGACTCCGCAGCAGGAAAGTCCGCGTCCCAGCACCGGAAGTCCCAAGTTCCTGTTTCCGGATTTCAAACCGGATCTACTTCCGCCTTTCGGATGCTTCAAACGGGAAAACGATGACGACGACGACTTCGGCGACATCGATTCCATCATTCAGAACGATCCGGATGTCGCCAACGATCAGGAAAACGCAATCCTCGATCCGCTGAATAACTGGTGGCTTCCCAACGTTTGAAAATTTTCAAATTTCCCGCGTTTTTTTTCTAAGTCTCCTGTGTGTAAATATCGATTTAAAACTTCTTTCTCTATCGATTTATTTGTGTTTGCCGTGAAATTATATATCAATTCTTAATAAACGATTCTTTGAATCTGAACCAAAATTTTGTCAAATTATCGATTCGTATTTGCTCTAGAAAGTATATCGATTCTTAATAATCAATTGTTAGTAATCGATTCATTGAATCTGAACTAAATTTTAAAAAATTATCGATTGAACTTTTTCAACTACCGATTCGTATTTGCTCTATAGAGTATATCGATTCTTAGTAATCGATTCTTAATTAATCGATTCTTAATTAATCGATTCTTTGAATCTGAACCAAAATTTTGTGAAATTATTGATTGAACTTATATGACTATTGATTAGTATTTGCTATTGGAAGTATATCGATTCTTAGTAATCGATTTTTAATAAACGATTCTTTGAATCTGAACGGAATTTTAGTAAAATTATCGATTGAACTTTTTCAACTATCGATTAGTAATTGCTATTGGAAGTATATCGATTCTTAATTAATCGATTCTTTGAATCTGAACGAAATATTTCAAAGGGTTCGAAATTTCCAACAATCTTTGTACACCTAGGCCGTGTTATCACTGTTATTAAATAATCTCCGTACATTTTTCCCCGCAGTTTCAGACCCCTCGCGAAATTTGCCCTTTAAATTTCGCGCGCTTTTTCTAATGTCGGTGTGTGAATTATCGATTGAATTTTTTTTTACTATCGATTCGTCAAGGGGTCCGAAACTTCCTATAATCTTCGTACACCTAGGTCGTGTTATCATCCTATTATCTACGTATTATCTACGTATTATCTACGTGTTATCGCATGTTATCACAAATCTTCGTACACCTAGGTCATGTTATCAGGGTTATCAGCCTATTATCTGCGTGTTATCGTATGTTATCATATAATCTTCGTACACCTAGGTCGTGTTATCAAGGTTAACAGCCTATTATCTACGTGTTATCTTACGTGTTATCGTATGTTATCATGTAATCTTCGTACACCTAGGTCGTGTTATCAGGGTTATCATCCTGTTATCTACATGTTATCTTACGTGTTATCGCATGTTATCATATAATCTTCGTACACCTAGGTCGTGTTATCAATGTTATCATCCTGTTATCTACGTATTATCTACGTGTTATCGCATGTTATCATATAATCTTCGTACATCTAGGTCGTGTTATCACGGTTATCATCCTGTTATCTACGTGTTATCGCATGTTATCATATAATCTTCGTCCACCTGGGTCATGTTATCAGGGTTATCATCCTATTATCCACATGTTATCTTACGTGTTATCGCATGTTATCATGTAATCTTCGTACACCTAAGTCGTGTTATCAGGGTTATCATCCTGTTATCGTATAATCTTCGTACACCTAGGTCGTGTTATCAATGTTATCAGCCTATTATCTACGTGTTATCGCATGTTATCATATAATTCTTAATAATCGATACTTTAATCTCTGACCCAATTTTTTCTATTTTTTCGATAATTTGTCAAAACTAATTCAATCTGAACCGAATCGATTTCCAGACTGACCCAATTGGGTTCCAGGAAAAAAAAATCGATAATTATCATCCGTGTTATCAAATTTTGTTATCAGTAGTTATAGTTTAGAGTAGTAGCGCACCCCCCCCCCCACCTTTGAGGGTTGGGGAAATGGGTGAGTGGGGGTCCTATTCAAAAGGTGGGGGTTCTATTTTTCTATTTGGGGCCCTGTTTCGGGACAATACACCTTTTGGGACCTGGACTGAGGGGGTCCGCTACTCTCAAGATTCTTAAACGAAGATTCACGAAGAATCCAAGAATCATGGTTTCAGGCTAAGATTCTGGGATTCTGAGATTAAGAATCTTGGGTGCAAGACTAAGAATCTTAAGATTCATAGAAAGATTCTTTTAAGAATCTTACAAATTTTCCAGAGTTGTCCACCCCCCTCACTATAGAGGGTTTTGATCTGCTGACTCGATAAAAATATTTCGAATTATTTAAATCCTTTATTTTTAATATATTTAAAATTAATAATAATAGAAGGGGTCTGCAACTCCGAGGAAAAGTGTACGAAGATTATCTGATAACATATGATAACACGGAGATAATACAGAGATAACAGGTTGATAACAGTGATAACATGACCTAGGTGTGTATGAAGATTATTGGGAGTTTCGGACCCCTTGTAATAATAACAATAATAATAATAAGTAAATAGCTTAACTAAGTACTAGAATACTACTACTAGAATACTAATTTCTACTACTACTACTACTACTACGAGTACTAATAACTAATACTAATAATTATTAGTTTTCACTGGAATATTAATTTCTACTACTACTACTACTAATACTAGTACTAATAAGTAATACCGATAACTACTACTAACTAATTGGTCCTACTAGAATACTAAGATCTACCACTACTACTACTACTAATAATACTAGTACTAATAACTAATACTAATAACTACTAATTTTTACTAGAATACTAATTTCTACTACTACTACTACTACTACTACTACTACTACTACTACTACTTCTACCAGTACTAGTACTAATAACTAATACTTATAACTAATACTAATAACTACTACTTTTTACTAGAATACTAATTTCTACTAATACTACTACTGCTACTAACACTAGTACTAATAACTAATACTTATAACTTTTACCAACTTCTAGAATACTAATTTAAAAATGTTCCAATTTTACATTTCTACACTGTATATAATAAATATATTTATAATAAATTATAGTAATCTATATTATAAAAGTAAGACCCCGAATGCTTGTATCATGTAAATGCAGCATACAGAAGAAAAGAACGACTTAACAATGAAAAATGCCATAAGAGCTAATACTACGGCCCAGATTATACAACACAAAAAACCTATGGGATCGGGGGGGGTCTTTAACTCTGTAAAAAACTTCAAACCCTCTGATAACACCTGATAACACTTGATAACTAGTTGATAACAGGTCCCGAATATCCGCACCATCTTATGATGAAAAATGCCATAAGAGCTAATACTACGGCCCAGATTATACAACACAAAAAACCTATGGGATCGGGGGGTCTTTAACTCTTTAAAAACCTTCAAACCCTCTGATAACACCTGATAACACTTGATAACACTTGATAACACGTTGATAACAGGTTCCGAACAACCACAACATCTTATGGGGCCTGGAAATTAGTTGATAACAGGTGATAACAGGCTGATAACAGATCCCGAAAAGCCGCAACATCTTATGGGCCTGGAAAAATTAGTTGATAACAGGTGATAACACGTTGATAACAGGCTGATAACAAGTTCCGGATAGCCGCTACACCTTATGGTGCCGGAAAATGAGTTGATAACACGTAATAACGCGTTGATAACAGGCTGATAACAGGTTCCGAACAACCACAACATCTTATAGGGCCTAAAAATTACTTGATAACAGGTGATAACAGGCTGATAACACGTTGATAACAGGTTCCAAACAACCACAACATCTTATGGGGCCTGAAAATTAGTTGATAACAGGTGATAACACGTTGATAACAGGCTGATAACAGGCTCCGAACAACCACAACACCTTATGGGGCCTGGAAATTAGTTGATAACAGGTGATAACAGGTTGATAACAGGCTGATAACATCATTGAAGAGTTCAAGACCCCTTCCACGGTCCCCGTAAGTCTGTATTGAAAACTTCCCTATCGCAATCTCTGCTTCTTTTAGGTTCTACTATACATTGTAAAGCTACAATTTTTTTACTAAGTTTTTTTACTAGTTTTTTTTACTAGTTTTTTTGCTAGTTTTTTTACTAGTTTCTGTCAACTTGCTCTAGTTCTCAAACCTAGTTCCCTATCGCTTTTAAAAATCCAAAGGTCCCCATAGGTTTTCCCACGACGATAATTCACTCACCTCTGATAATACTAGCTGATAACACGTGATAACAGGTTGATAACACTGATAACATGTGTTATCGTAGAATTCTATGCGTCTTTGGCTATACCATTGACCTGTCCTTGTACAACAAAAGACGCCATTTTTCTTACTATTTTCACTATTTTTGACTATTTCTGACTGTTCTCAACTATTTCCGACTATTTTTCATCAGTTATGGACTCCCGCTGACTCCACGTTTTTTTTCCGCTCTTCATTTGTTTCATCAAGTTCCTATTCTTTCAGTTGAAAGAAAAAGTGAAAACTACTACAAAAATATATTATTTACTAACTATTGATAGTTATCCGTCGATAAAAGACTCAAAAGTAGTCAAAAACTATCGAAAACTAATGAAATTCGCCAAACAGAAGGCTTTAGTTCCTAGACTGTCCGCCGCGGCTTCAGTGGCGCTGCTAGTAGTCCATGTTAACTTAGATTCTCAAGTTCCTATTCTTTCAGTTGGAAGAAAAAGTGAAAACTACTACAAAAATACATTATTTACTAACTATTGATAGTTATCCATCGATAAAAAGACTCAAAAGTAGTCAAAAACTATCGAAAACTAATGAAATTCGCCAAACAGAAGGCTTTAGTTCCTAGACTGTCCGCTACGGCTTCAGTGGCGCTGCTAGTAGTCCTTGTTGACTTAGATTCTACGCATTTATCTTGTCTTGGTGATTAGTACTACAAATAACTACTGATTTGCTAGGATTTACTACTTAGTAGTGACAGCAGAGTGAATAAATCCATAAGCTAACAAAAGAAATATGGCGTCAGAAAGTCTTTAGTTCGCAGACTGTCCACCGCCGCAGCAAGTGGCGCCACTGTGACTTTGGCTTTGTGTGTGTTGTTTGCACTTGTGGTAATATATTGTTTGGTAATTAGTACTAGAAATAACTACTGATTTGCTAGAATTTACTACTTAGTAGCGACATCCGTAAGTCTTTAGTTCGCAGACTGTCCACCGCCGCAGCAAGTGGCGCCACTGTGAGTTTGGCTTTGTGTGTGTTGTTTGCAGTGTGGTAATATATTGTTTGGTGATTAGTACTAGAAATAACTACTGATTTGCTAGGTAGTTCGCGGACTGTCCACCGCCGCAGCAAGTGGCGCCACTGTGAGTTTGGCTTTGTGTGTTGTTTGCAGTGTGGTAATATATTGTTTGGTGATTAGTACTAGAAATAACTACTGATTTGCTAGGTAGTTCGCAGACTACCACCGCCACTGTCCACCACCGCAGCAAGTGGCGCCACTGTGAGTTTGGCTTTGTGTGTGTTGTTTGCACTGTGGTAATATATTGTTTGGTGATTAGTGCAGTTATCGCGGTTTTTGGGTGTGTTAATCAGGGACGACCTCCCTCGTCCGACTGTCTGTCTGTCTGTCTGTGTGTCTGTCTGCTCGGCTCCAGAACATTCGGTTGGGTCGTGTTGACACAAGGTGTGTTGTCTGAGATAACAAAGACAACAAGCAGTTAGCAGCTGCGTGATTTTCAACTATTACAACCGACCAACGGGCGGTCCGACCCCGCGCCACTAACTGATATACACCTGATTGCTTATAACAAGGGTTCGCAACCGAATACAAATTTCGGTTCGGTTCAAATACGGTTCGGTAAGGTTCAGTACGGTTCGGTACGGTTCGCCTATCTTACTGAACGGCTATAATTCTTGAAATGTGACTACAAGTCACTAGCAATAACAAGGTTCGCAACTGAACAGAAATTTGGGTTCGGTTCGGTTCGGTTCAGTACGGTTCAGTACGGTTCGCCTATCTCGCTTAATGCTGTTTAAGAGTTATATTAGTTGCTCTACTAGTTATAGTTTGTAGTTTTAAGTGGTTGCTTATAACAGGGTTCGCAACCGAACACAAATTTCGGTTCGGTTCAAATACGGTTCAGTACGGTTCGGTACGGTTCGCCTGTAATGTTTAACGGCTAGTCCTTTAAGTAATTAATACAAATCGGTAGGAATAACAAGGTTTACAACTAAAAGAAATTAGGGTTTGGTTCGGCTCGGTTCGGTTCGGTACGGTTCGGTACGGTTCGCCTATCTCGGTAAAGGCTGTTTAAGAGATATATTAGTTGCTCTACTAGTTAAAGTTTGTAGTTTAAAGTGGTTGCTTATAACAAGGGTTCGCAACCGAACACAAATTTCGGTTCGGTTCAAATTCGGTTCAGTAAGGTTCAGTACGGTTCGGTACGGTTCGCCTGTAGTGCTTAACGGCTAGTCCTTTATGCATTATTACAAATTAGTAGCAATAACAAGGTTCGCAACCGAACACAAATTTCGGTTCGGTTCAAATTCGGTTCAAATTCGGTTCAGTACGGTTCGGTACGGTTCGCCTATCTTACTGAAGGGCTATAATTCTTGAAATGTCACTACAAATCACTAGCAATGACAAGGTTCGCAACTGAACAGAAATTTGGGTTCGGTTCAAATCCGGTTCGGTTCGGTACGGTTCAAAACGGTACGGCTCGGTTCGTCATTCTTGCTTATGGTCTAATACTATAATACATATCGCATTTAGCAGCTTAAAAAAACTTACCAAGAATCACGTCAAGAATCACGTCAAGAATCATGGCAAGAATCATGGGAAGAATCATAGTGAGAATCACAGCAAAAATCACATCAAGAATCTCAAGAATCATGGCAAGAATCTCAAAAATCATAGCAAGAATCTTAAGAATCATAACAAGAATCACGTCAAGAATCATGGGAAGAATCTTTAGACTCACAGGAAGAATCCTAAGAATCATACCAAGAATCACAGGAAGAATCTTAAGAATCATGGCAAGAATCTTAGGAATCATGGCAAGAATCTTAAGAATCATAGTAAGAATCATAATAAGAATCTCAAGGATCATGGCAAGAATCTTAAGAATCACAGCAAGAATCTTAAGAATCACAGCAAGAATCTCAAGAATCACAGCAAGAATCAAGGCAAGAATCTCAAGAATCCTAGCAAGAATCACGTCAAGAATCCTAGCAAGAATCTTAAGAATCATGGTAAGAATCTCAAGAATCACAGCAAGAATCTCAATAATCATAGGCTCTGACAAAATTATTTTTCCGTGTTGAAAAATTGAATTAAGATACGAATCTTGACATGGCGCTTCCTATAACGACTTCATCAAATTTTTTGAATCGATTTGAAAAATTAAACCCTTTGACGTTACCAACACAAACGCTAACCCTAGGGGGTCCGTACGGTTGTTATCACCTTGTTATCAAGTGTTATCACCCTGTTATCTACTGTTATCACTGGTTGTCATGCCACTAAAGGTAACGTAAGGTCCCCAGGGCCGTAAGAAAGTCTTTTGGATCATAAAATCAGCTTGTTATCAACTGTTATCACGTGTTATCACCCTGTTATCACCCTGTTATCAAGTGTTATCACATCTTACCATAGTATCAAAAGGTAAAGTAAGGTCCCTGGGATAATTAAAAAAAAAGCCTCTCGGATCATAAACTCAGCCTGTTATCAACTATTAACACCTTGTTATCAAGTGTTATCACCCTGTTATCAAGTGTTATCACATCTTACCATAGTACCAAAAACTAAAATAAGATCCCTGGGGTCGTAAGGAAGCCTTTTTAAACAGTAAATCACCCTGTTATCAAGTGTTATCGCTAGTTATCACGTGTTATCACCCTGTTATCAAGTGTTATCAAGTGTTATCACATCTTACCATAGTATCAAAAGCTAAAGTTAAGTCCCTAGGGCCGTAAGAAAGCCTTTTGGATCATAAACTCACCTTGTTATCACCTTGTTATCAAGTGATATCACCCTGTTATCAAGTGTTATCAAGTGTTATCACATCTTACCATAGTACCAAAAGCTAAAGTTAAGTCCCTAGGATCGTAAGAAAGCTTTTTGGATCATAAACTCAGCTTGTTATCACCTTGTTATCAAGTGTTATCACCCTGTTATCAAGTGTTATCAAGTGTTATCACTTCTTACCAAAGTATCAAAAGCTAAATTAAGGTCCCTGGGATAATTTTTAAAAAAGCCTCTCGGATCATAAACTCAGCTTGTTATCACCTTGTTATCAAGTGTTATCGCTAGTTATCACTCTGCTATCAAGTGTTATCAAGTGTTATCACATCTTACCATAGTATCAAAAGGTAAAGTAAGGTCCTAGGGTCGGTAGGTCTTTGTAGTAGAAGTGATTTTTATCGGTAAGGGCCCACCTAGGGCTTATTGAGATTGGGAGCCACGTGCCTCTGCAGTTGGAAATTTTTTTGAAAAAATTCTCTAACTGTAACTTTTTTATTTTCTCAATCAAGAGTTGAGATAAGAGAATTATTATCAAGAATTAATTTAATAAGAATTTATTTAGAATTAATATTAAAATTATATTTGTATTATAATTATTTAGAATTATATTAGAATTTATTATTATTGAGAATTTATTTAGAATTGATATTATAATTATATTTACATTATAATGATTTAGAATTATATTAGAATTTATTATTATTAAGTATTTATAAGAATTAATTATTATTATTATTATTAAGAATAGTATTGCAATTAAGTTTTGGATAAAATAAAAATTTTATTATTAAAATTAATTAATATTAAATTAATTTAATTAATTAATTGAAATTAATTAAATTAATATTTAAAATTTTGAAATTTTTGTTTCCCGGGGTCTAACTCTACCGGTTCGGTTCAAGTCCTTATCGGTTTGGCTTATAATGCCAAGGGGTCTGAAACTCTGAGGAAAAGTG
The DNA here is from genome assembly GCA_002872375.1 of Eulimnadia texana. NCBI lineage: Eukaryota > Metazoa > Arthropoda > Branchiopoda > Diplostraca > Limnadiidae > Eulimnadia > Eulimnadia texana. Next base: position 20,367,648 of record NKDA01000001.1, read on the forward strand.
TACATAAGATTATTTGATAACACATGATAACACGGAGATAACTAACTCTACCGGTTCGGTTCAAATCCTTATCGGTTTGCCTTATAATGCGAGAGACCACAGGGCCAAAGGGGGGTCTGGAACTTGGAATAATCTTCGTGCACCTAGGTGCTGTTATCAACCTGTTATCATGTGTTATCAAATAATCTTCGTAACATTTTTCTACTGAGTTTCCGACCCCTTGACCAGGGCCAACTGTTCAAGTGCAACCGTTATTGCTTTATGGAAGATAACTTTTTCAAACTATCCATTCCGTTTTCTGATAAGATTTGAGAAAAATTTTGTTCAAAAATTTAAAATTAATATTATTATTTATTTAAATATTTAAAATTAATTTATAATAATTAATAGAATTATATAATAAGTTATTAATAATATTTAATTAAATATATCATATAATGAATTTTTATAATTATCAAGTATTATAATTTGTTCAAAAATTTAAAATTAATATGATTATTTAATTAAATATTTAAAAGTAATTTATAATAATCAATAAAATTATAGAATTTCTCACAAGACTACAATAAATTTGTTGAATAAAATAAGAATTAGTTATTATTAATATTTAATTAAATATATTATATATAATGGATTTTTATAATTATTAAATATTATAATTAAAATCATCCAAAATATTATTAAATATTAAGTATCATTCAAACTATAATTAGATATTTAGTAATATAATAATAATAAATAAAATAATATAATAATATATAAATAATTAATAATAAGTAAAATAATATAATTAATATTATATTTAGTGTAATTATTTATATTTTCTTAATATAAATAAGAATGTAACTTAACTTAAATTAAAACTTATATTTAAGATATATATAATTGTTATATTTAAAATATATATTAATAATATTATAATATAATAAAACTATATTCTGTTATTTTTTCGCAAAAAAAAAAGATGAATGCATCTTTTGTTTGTGTCCGCTCTTGTCCGTTTGTCCGGTTCCACTTCCGGCCGGTGAGTTACCTGTGCTCCTGGCGTTTACCCTACCACCCTACCACCCTACAACCCTACTACCCTACCACCCACTACCCCCTTCCCACTCGCCTAGTTTCCATTATATTTGGCCTGTGCTACCACCGTTTACCCTACCTGCTACCCACTATACCCACCTTCCATCCATCCCTTCCTCCCTCCACTTGCCTAGTTTCTACTAGGCTTACATGTGCTCCCGCTGTTTACCCTACCTTCCACCCACTACACCCACCTTCCATCCTTCTATCCCTCCCACTCGCCTAGTTTCTACTAGGCTTACCTGTGCTCCCGCCGTTTACCCCTCTCTCCACCCATTCGCCTAGTTTCTACTAGGCTTACCTGTACTAGCGCCGTTTACCCTACCTCCCACTTACTACACCACCATCCCTCTTTCCCACTCGCCTAGTTTCTACTATGCTTACCTGTGCTCCCGTCGTTCATCCCTCTCTACACCCACTCGCCTAGTTTCTACTAGGCTTACCCTACCTCGCACCCACAAGCCCACCCACTATACCCACCTTCCTTCTATCCCTCCACTCGCCTAGTTTCTACTATACCTACCTGTACTACCGTCGTTTATCCTACCTCCCACCCACAAGGCCATCCACCACACCCTTCCCACTCGCCTAGTTTCTACTAGGCGAACCTGTACTCCCACCATTTACCCTACCTCCCACCCATTCGCCTGGTTTCCACTATACCTATCTGTGCTCCCGTCGTTTACCCTGCCTCCCACCCACAGAACCACCCACCACACCCGTTTCCCGAAAAAAGGCTAGACATAATGAGCCCGAACAGTAGCCAAAGTTGGCAACATTTCCTTCCTGTTTTGTTTTTTGTGAAAATGAATCTCTATTCACCATAGAGGGGTTCGCTACCTGTCAAGAATCCTGACAAGAATCTTCAAAAGAATCTAAGAATCTTTTCCTCATTGCTATAACAACAATATAATAGCATTAAATTAAAATTCGCTCGTTATCTACAATTCTAATACCTCTGTTACTACTATTACTATTACTACTACTATTATTATTATTACTATTATTATACTATTATTACTATTATTACTATTATCACTATTATTACTGTTATCTCCATTATTACTATTATTACACTATCATTAATATTATTAATATTATTATACTATTATTACTATTATTACTATTATCACTATTATTACTGTAATCTCTATTATTACTATTATTACACTATCATTACTATTATAAATATTATTATACTATTATTACTATTATTACTATTATTATACTATTATCTCTATTATTACTATTATTACTATTATTATACTATTATCTCTATTATTACTATTATCACTATTATTACTATTATCTCTGTTATTACTATTATCTCTATTATCACTATTATTATAAAATATCACTATTATTACTATTAATACTATTATTATTCTATTATTACTATTATTATCACTATTATTACTATTATGACTAATTATTACTATTATTATCACTATTATTACACTATTATTACATTTTATGTAATTAATTATCTAATATAATAATATAATTATTTCTTGGCGGGGATAAATAAGTTTGTGACCCCCACCCCCTAGCATGCGCATATCCTTCAACTTAAGCTGTTGTTCCGGGTCAGTCACAGGAAGTTCCAATTAATTGGACCATACAGAAAAAACCTTGTTGGAAATTATACAAAAAAGAGGAAAAAAGCGTAACATACCCTTACATCCCCGCGAACCCCGACATCCCCCTGCGACCCCCGCGCCCAATTTAAATGGACAAGGGAATTTTTTTTTTTCTTTCATGATTACCGCAAATTATTATCCAAAAAATGAAAAACTCATATGTTTCCTTTCACCTGCTTTACCATGACCCCCTTCCTTCCTTCCTATGTGATAACACATGATAACACTTTGATAACATATGATAATACGAACTTTACCCACTACCCCCTTCTTTCCTTCCTATATGATAACCTGTGATAACACTTGATAACATATGATAACACCAACTTTACCCACTACCCCCATCCTTCCTATTTGATAACACGTGATAACACTTGATAACATATGATAACACGAACTTTACCCACTACCCCTTCCTTCGTATATGATAACATTTGATAACATATGATAACACCAACTTTACCCAAGACCCCTTACCTTCCTGTATGATAGCATATGATAACACGAACTTTACCCACCACCCCCTCCTTCCTTCCTTCCTATATGATAACACATGATAACACTTTGATAATATATGATAACACCAACTTTTTTTTTTACATGAATGAGAATTTCTTACTAATCATTTCCGGCTACTATTAATTTTTACTATAAGTGAATTTTTTCTTCCTCTGTCTGATGAATGGGAAATGAATGAGGATTCACTTACAAGAAGACAATGGAGAAGATTTTTTCCTGAATCAAAGAGTTTCTATAGAAATGAAAAACGTCGTTAAAAGGAAAGGCTTAACTTTTTCAAAGCAAATTTTGGACTTTTAAAGAAATTCTTTTTTATTTACTGAAAAATTATAAATTAAGGATTTTAATTAGTAAAAATATTAATAAATTTTGGATTAATCTATTTATTTTAGTTCAATTAAGGATAATGATAGTACTAATTCATAGATGTTCAGGGTCCTGAAACTATCCTTAATTTTCTGCTTGGAAAGGTAACAGAAAATATCACTTTTTTCTACTAATCTTAAAATTTTCAGTTCAATTCAGAATAACGATAATACTAATTGACAAAATGTTCAGGGTCCTGAAACGATCCTTAATTTTTTGCTGGGAAGGTAAACTAATCTCAAAATTTTCAGTTCATTTAAGGAATAATGATAGTACTAATTGATAAATGTTCAGGGTCCTGAAACTATCCTTAATTTTCTGCTGGGAAGGTAAATTAATCTCAAAATTTTCAGTTCAATTCAGAATAATGATAGTACTAATTGACAAAATGTTCAGGGTCCTGAAACTATCCTTAATTTTCTGCTGGAAGGTAAACTAATCTCAAAATTTTCAGTTCATTTAAGGAATAATGATAGTACTAATTGATAAATGTTCAGGGTCCTGAAACTATCCTTAATTTTCTGCTGGGAAGGTAAATTAATCCCAAAATTTTCAGTTCAATTCAGAATAATGATAGTACTAATTGACAAAATGTTCATGGTCCTGAAACGATCCTTAATTTTCTGCTAAGAAGGTAAACTAATCTCAAAATCTCAGTCCAATTCAGAAATAACGATAGTACTAATTGATAAATGTTCAGGGTCCTGAAACTATCCTTAATTTTTTGCTGGGAAGATAAACTAATCTTAAAATTTCAGTCCAATTAAGGAATAATGATAATACTAATTGATAAATGTTGTAATATAATATATAAAGTATGAAGAGGTTGTTTGAGGAGATGTGTGTGTTTGATAAGAGTCCAGGACGCGTGCCCAGCGTTGAGGCGATAACAGGGGGTCCGAAACTCCGAGGAAAAGTGCACGAAGATTATTTGATAACATATGATAACAGGAAGATAACAGATTGATAACAGTGATAACACGATCTTAGGTATACGAAGATAATTGTAAGTTTCGGACCTCTTGATTGTAATAACATTCATTATTGTCTAGGTGTACGAAGACTATTTGATAACACATGATAACACGGAGATAACAGATTGATAACAGTGATAACATGACGTAGGTGTACGAAGATTATTGGAAGTTTCGAACCTCTTGGTCGTAATAACATTCATTATTGTTTAGGTAGATAACACATGACAACACGGAGATAACAGGTTGATAACAGTGATAACATGACCTTAGGTGTACGAAAATTATTGGAAGTTTCGGACCTCTTGATTGTAACAACATTCATATTGTCTAGGTGTACGAAAATTATTTGATAACACATGATAACACGGAGATAACAGACTGATAACAGTGATAACATGACCTTAGGTGTACGAAGATAATTGGAAGTTTCGGACCCCCCTCAGTCATAATAACATTCATTATTGCCTAGGTAGATAACACATGATAACACGGAGATAACAGATTGATAACAGTGATAACACGATCTTAAGTATACGAAGATAATTGTAAATTTCGGACCTCCTGGTCGTAATAACATTCATTATTGTCTAGGTGTACGAACATTATTTGATAACACATGATAACACGGAGATAACAAGTTGATAACACGACCTTAGGTATACGAAGATTATTGGAAGTTTCCGACCCCCCGCCTTGGTTGATAACGGGGTGATAACGCTGGGGACCCAAATGTGTAAACAGCTCAACAACTGATTACGAAAAAAGCAGGTGTTACAATTATCAGCGAATTTGTTGACTTTTCATATTCTCAAACACACAAATTCTGATTTTCCAACTGTTACGAACCGCTTCACATTAATCCCATAACCAACCCTCTACACAGAATGTGAAAAATACAATATTATAATTAAATAGATTAATAGATTATTAATAGAATTAATAATTAATTAATTAAATTATTATGATAAAAGGTGAAAAATAGAATACTATTTTAATAGATTAATAGATTAATAATTAATTAATTACATTATTATTATTATATGCAAATGTAAATATTATATGTATTATGTGTTAAATGATATTATTAATATGTTCATATTCTCAAACACACAAATTCTGATTTTCCAACTGTTACGAACCGCTTCACATTAATCCCATAACCAACCCTCTATACATAATGTGAAAAATTAAATTAAATTTAATTTAAGTTATATTTAAATAGATTAATAGAATTAATAGATTAATAGATTAATAATTAATTAATTAAATTATTATGATTACTGTTACGAACCACTTCATATTAATCCCCATAACCAACCCTCTACACAGAATGTGAAAAATTAAATTAAATTAAATTTAAGTTATATTTAAATAGATTAATAGATTAATAATTAATCCATTCAATTATTATGATGGAATGTGAAAAATAGAATACAATTTAAATAGATTAATAAGGATTTCAGTCAATACACAAACTATAATAATAATAATAATAAATAGATTAATAGAATTAACAGATTAATAGATTAATGTGTGATTAAATAGAATAAATAGATTAATAATTAATTCAATAAATTATTATGATAAAATTATTATGATGGAACGTGAAAAATAGAATACTATTTAAATAGATTAATAATTAATTAATTAAGTTATTATGATGAAATTTATTAATTGTTGACTTTTCGTATTCTCAAACACACAAACTCTGATTTTCCAACTGTTACGAACCGCTTCACATTAATCCCCATAACCAACCCTCTACACATAGTGTGAAAAATTAAATTAAATTTAATTAAAATTAAGTTAATTTAAGTTAGATTTAAATAGATGAATAGAATTAATAGATTAATAATTAATTAATTAAATTATTATGATTAATGTTACGAACCGCTTCACATTAATCCCATAACCAACCCTGTACAAATAATGTGAAAAATAAAATATTATATTTAAATAGATTAATAGATTATTAATAAAATTAATAGAATAAATAGATTAATAATTAATTAATTAAATTATTATGATAAAATTATTATGATGGAATGTGAAAAATAGAATAATATTTAAATAGATAAATAGATTAATAATTAATTAATTAGATTATTATTATTATATGCAAATGTATATATTACATGTATTATGTGTTAAATGATATTATTAATATGTTCATATTCTCAAACACACAAATTCTGATTTTCCAACTGTTACGAACCGCTTCACATTAATCCCATAACCAACCCTCTACACAGAATGTGAAATATTAAATTTAATTAAATTTAAGTTATATTTAAATAGATTAATAGATTAATAGAATTAATTAGTTAAATTATTATGATGAAATTATTATGATGGAATGTGAAAAATAGAATAGTATTTTTAAATAGATTAATAGATTATTAATAGAATTAATAGATTAATAATTAATTAATTAAATTATTGTGATGAAATTATTATGATGGAATGTGAAAAATGGAATACTATTCAAATAGATCAATAATTAAATCATTATGATGAAATTATAACAATTCTCAATTATTTTATCAATTATTATCAATTATTTGTTTTTGAAAAATAGAATACTATTTAAATAGATTAATAGATTCTTAATACAATTAATAGATTAATAATTAATTAATTAAATTATTATGATACTAATACGATTAATATCGTAATAACTACATGCGATAACACGTAGATAACAGGGAGATAACACAAGGGGTCCGAAACTCCGAGGTCGAATGTACGAAGATTATTTGATAACATTGCGATAACACGTAGATAACAGGGAGATAACACAAGGGGTCCGAAACTCCGAGGTCGGGTGTAAGAAGATTATTTAATAACATTGCGATAACACGTAGATAACAGGGAGATAATAGGCTGATAACAGTGATAACACGACCTAGGTGTACGAAGATTATTGTAAGTTTCCGACCCCTTGTCCTATACCCTCCTACACACATAATGTGAAACTAAATCACAGCTAAAGTTTACGGATATTTAATTCATAACTTAATTTTGATACGTCTAAATTCATATAATAATACTGATACATAATATAACATTAATAATAACACTAATAATAATAATAATAATAATAATAATAATAATTTTAATTAAATTAGTTAAAAAATTAGTTAGTATTAATTAGTATTACAAAATTCGTATAAATTAATTTCACATAATAATTTTATATTAAATTAGTTAAAAAAATTAGTTAGTATTAATTAATATTAGAAAATTAGCATAAATTAATTTCACGTAATAATTTTATATTAAATTAGTTAAAAAAATTAGTTAGTATTAATTAATATTAGAAAATTAGCATAAATTAATTTCACGTAATAATTTTATATTAAATTAGTTTAAAAAATTAGTTAGTATTAATTAATATTAGAAAATTCGTATAAATTAGTTTCACATAATAATTTTATATTAAATTAGTTTAAAAAATTAGTTAGTATTAATTAATATTAGAAAATTAGTAAAAATTAATTTCACGTAATAATTTTATATTAAATTAGTTAAAAAAATTATTTAATATTAATTAGTATTAGAAAATTAGTATAAATTAATTTCACGTAATAATTTTATATTGAATTAGTTAAAAATTAGTTAATATTAATTAATTTTATAAAACTAGCATAAATTGATTTAAATTCAATTTAAATTAATTTAATTTAAATTATAAAAATTTCTTATGTGTTCTAAAATTCATATTATAATATTGATACATAATATAAGGCGACCTCGCTATAACGGACATTATTATTTAGAAAACTTATTAACCTAGGATCCTGAAAATTTACCAAAGTGTATAGAAAATTACTTGAAACATTTCGGCTATGTTGAAATTTTATTAAAGTTAATAAAATATTTTTTAAAAACCGAGTCCGCAGTAGCGAAGTCCGCCTCTAAGCCTTTCCGCCATTGAAGCTTACGGCCCTCCTATGGCGAAACAAACGAGAAGGTCAGAAATCCTTAGAAAATTTGTGACTTTTTTTTTTTACTGGAAAACTGAAAAGATTCCAGAAGATCAGATGGCACGTGTTATCATTGTTATCACCGTGTTATCAAATGTTATCAACTTGTTATCAACCCTTATTTCAGTATCGTACGTTACCTTAAGCCTTCAGACCTGATAGAAAACATGATGCGATACGTCTGAATGACCCTCTGAATGGTGTGTGACTATCATGGATTCAGCTAGATCATAGTGTGAAGTTGGTCCACTTTCACACGGTTCGTACGCTTGAATTTTGAAAGAACGAAGTCATGCAGTATTCAAGCCCATATTCAGAGAAGTTGAGTTCAGCTACTGCTCAGCTAGTGATTCAGAGGGGAGCTGGTGTTCAGCTGCCTAGTCATTCAGTACTCAACCGTATGACAAGAACTAAGTCATACAGTATTCAACGCCTTATTCAGAGGGTTATAACTAAAGTGAGTTCAGCTACTATTAAGCTCGTGATTCAGAAGGGAGCTTAGTGTTTCAGCTACCTAGTCATTCAGTACTCAACCTTATGACTTTTTTTATCGGGGATGTCTCTTACCCGCGTTTGGTTGGACCGTGTTATCAGTCTGTTATCATCTGTTATCGCCTGTTATCATCCAGTATCGGTTTGTGAAGACTTCAGCTACTATTCAGCTAGTGATTCAGAAGGGAGCTTAGTGTTTCAGCTACCTAGTCATTCGGTCCTCAACCTTATGACTTTTTCTATCGGGGATGTCTCTTACCCGCGTTTAGTTGGACCGTGTTATCAGTCTGTTATCATCTGTTATCGCCTGTTATCGACCAGTATCGGTTTGTGAAGACTTAAGCTACTATTCAGCTAGTGATTCAGAGAGGAACTTAGTGTTTCAGCTACCTAGTCATTCAGTACTCAACCGTATAACTTTTTCTATCGGGGATATCTCTTACCCGGGTTTAGTTGGACCGTGTTATCAGTCTGTTATCATCTGTTATCGCCTGTTATCATCCAGTATCGGTTTGTGAAGACTTCAGCTACTATTCAGCTAGTGATTCAGAAGGGAGCTTAGTGTTTCAGCTACCTAGTCATTCAGTACTCAACCTTATGACTTATTCTATCGGGGATGTCTCTTACCCAGGTTTAGTTGGACCGTGTTATCAGTCTGTTATCATCTGTTATCGCCTGTTATCGTCCAGTATCGGTTTGTGAAGACTTCAGCAAGGTGTTCAGTTGATGAGTGGCTGTGATAAAGGCAAAGTAAAGGTGTCCGTGGACAAATTTTCTTTGTCAGAGGCCCTGCTGTTTATGTGCGGCTCTGCGACATTTCAATTGTGGAACTTAAAAAACTGATCAGTATCTTAAAATACCACAGAAATGGAAAAACCACAAAGAAGAGAACTTACCAGGATTCCTGAAATATTACAAAAATTAATAATAATTAGACGTTGATGTGTAATGCCTCTATACGAATTACATTTTCAGCCGCGTGTTTTAGATAAATTTTACCAAGTCATGGCGTAGAGAATCGGGAAACTTGTTTCGTCATTTAGTAGCTAATTACACTCTTTTTTCCCCCAATTTCCCATTTTCCCCGTTTCATTGAAGACGTTTTTGGGGAAACTTTTCCCGACAAATGGTCTATAAAAACAGTAGTTGGCCAAACGGTCAACTTTGTACTTCAACACAATAATTTGACTCTTTTTAGATTTACCTGTTTTTCTGCGAGATTTATGAATTCGGCAGTTGAAACTGAAAGTCATTAGCAGTAAAAGTCTTGTACAGACACACCGACTCACTTTGTCAGGAAAACTCTGATAAATAGAAAGGGGATCCATTAGTAAAGATATAAAAGTAAAACGCCATAGAAATGAATGCTGGGTTTTATATACAAATTTAAAAGGAAATCTTGATATGGATGTTAGGAAATACAAACAAACACTTACCTTTTTATATTCTAGTAATTTTCTTGATGATTTTTAATCTAATTTAGCATTTGGGTGCTGAATTTTTCAAAGCGACTTTTTCAGACAGCCACGTGCGACGTGTCAGTCCGCGCCATTTTGAATTCGAATGTGTGGCGTTCGAAATTTTTTCGAACGCCTCGAATTGTTTTTGAAATATTATTTAAATTTATTAATTTCAGTTTATTTAATTTTCATTTGATATTTTATTAATCATAAATAAATATATAGAAATTAATAATATATTCAGTTTATGGTTTTTAAATTTAATTTTTATTTTTCCAAGCGTTCGATCCTATTTCGAACACATTTTTAAAATTCAAATTATTAAAATTTAATAATGAAATAAATCATACAATTTAAATTTAAATTTTTGAGTTATTTTAAAGTATAGTTTTTATAATAATTCATGCTTTTAGTAATTTTTTTTTTTATGAAAGCGTTAATTGAATTTTGCGAACGCACCCTCAGCAGACATTGTTTTTGGAGGCGAGCATTACGGCAAAGACAGGTAAACACTTATCGACTCGGACTCGAGCTTCCTTGTTATTTTTCCACGTGGGCATGAGGGTACCCGTATAAAACTGTTCTTGAGGCCCGTGTCTCACTTCACCAGCTCCGTGTTTTTTGTTCAATTCCTGCAGCAAGAAAAAAAGGTATACTAAAAATGAGAAAAAAACAAAAACAAAAAATGGCACACACACAGGTAGACGATGTGTGTCTGTGTACCTGCATCTTTCATCCCGCAACACTTTCACCTTGAACACACTGAAAAACTAACAGGTTTTCCATTTTGCTTTAAGATTCTTTGTTTTGCGGGGTTTTCACCGAGACGGGAACGAGGAAACGCGACTCGTCGCGAAGTCTTCGGCGGGAAGAAACGCAAACATCGGGAACGTTGCACGAGACATCGGGAAATCACCGAGACTGCGGAATCTTCTCCGTAACTTGTCGGAGATGGAGAACGAACCTCAGCGGGAAGTGTCGGGATCCCGCAACGAAACAAATTTAGTAAAATACCTAAAAACGAAGATTTGAATGAGCGAGTCTTGCAACAACCCGTCGTTCTGGGTCGAAATTTTCCAGTCTACCGTTTCCAGTAGCTCTTTTCCTAATTATACATATTTTCCTAGGGAATTATGTATTTTTCTCTTTTGTTTTGTAGAATGCTCTTTCAAGGACCCTTGCAAAGTCTTTCCGTGTAATTGTGAAAGGCTGCCGAAACGAAGAGAATCCTTTCGCTTGGAGAATCACGTAAGAATTTCAAGAATCTTACCCAAGTTAGAATCTTCCAGAAAAACGATTCCCGCCATTTTATCGATTCATCAAAACCCGCATCTTCTGCTGGAGAAACTTTCAAATACCGAAAAAAAAAGAAATCCAAAACACAGAATAGGAAAAAAAAAAAAAACCTCGACACCTGACTCGAAAACCCGCTGGAATCAAGGTTACTCTACACTTGCGCATATTAATTAGACAAATATATGGGGGTTCCCACTTTTTAACTGTGGGCCAAAAAAAACTTAAGTTTTAAGGAAAGATGCTATTAAAGTTTAAAGGTCTCTGTCGAAATGTTTAAAGGGACGTCTAGTGGGTTTCCAGGAAGGTGTAGCATTGTGAAAAATGCCTCCCTTTTCACAATAAAACAAACATATCTCTGTCCATTGGAGCGGAAATCTGCAAGAAAAGTGAGCAATTTGGAATAAAAGATGGGGGGGAACCGCTATACTAATAGCCGTGTATGGAGCCTCTCCACGTGACCCTAGGTCAACTATCCCCGACCTCAATTGATATAATACACTGACCTGGTTTGTATAGAACCTAAAGTAAATGTGGGGTTTCTTCCTATTGTAAAGGAGGGAAAAAAAAAGAAGTAACACCTTGTCTTCCCCCACTGGCTTAAAGGGTTGCAGCCCCCGCTATTAGGTCAAAACAGGTCAAAGGGCATTCACAAAGTTTCCTACCCCTTACAATCGAGTCGTTTTCTATTCGTACGCGAGTCTATATATCGAGGAGGAGACACTCTTTCAGAGGTCGTACAAGGTCATTTAAGGTCATCAAAGGTCATCCAAGGTCAACTGAAGATTCTATCATGATTCTGGATCGATTTCTAATTTGATTGCTGATCGATATTTCCAATTAAGGCAGTAAATGGTCTACAGGGCGTGTTTCCTGCCGACCAATGAATCAATTTTTTAACAAGGGACTTGATGGATGTTCCATGAACAACTCGGAACTTTCCAGAAGCTCTTTCTCCTACAGAAAAGGTCATCTAAGGTCAATCCAATTAAACCAGGTGTCTGCTTATCAAAAAAAAAAAAAAAAAAAAACTAGGGCTGGAAAGTTTTTCCCGCTTGTATGCGTGACTCGGTTGCTTTTTGCGAAACAAACTCCAGTACCTCGCATATGGTAATGCCGTGGGTGGTGGGCAGATGTTTATAGGCGATGGCTAGGCCTAGATAAGAGGCCCAAGTGTTTAACTGGGCAAACGCCGTTTATTAGAGGGCTTCTGCCGCCGACGCAAACTTTTGCCGCGCGCGACAAAAGTGCCGAGTCAAGTCACGACGTACTGAAGCTCGTTAAAGTTTTCGCTAAACGGCGGCTATGCCTCTCACCCCCGGAACCGATGGTGACTTCGCAAATTGATCCAAAACCGTTAAGAATTCGCCAAAAATATTTGGAATTCTTCTCCGGAGAAAATCTCAGAGGTCTCATCTAGAAATCTATGAGACTACCCAAGAAAGTGTAACACAGATTTGTTTTTTTTTTTCAATGTCTCAAAAAGAAGATATGTCCCCATTGTATTGTGTTTTCTTGATCACGCTATCATGTATGTCTTCATCACCACACAACACACACACGAAAAGCAGAAATTTTTGACAATTCTCATTACAGAGACCATAACTTTGGGACAATCAGACAACCGTTTTCACTTGTCAACAAAACTTCTCTGGCTATTATATTTCTAAAATTATGGAGATACAAAAGAAGGCACATCATAATATGTATAAAAGTTTTCAAATATTGAAAAAAAAACAAATGAAGTACGTTCTTATGGGAAAAAGGCACACAAGTTAATTTCTCTTCGTTTGTCTTCTCTTTTGGATTTATGGTACAAAAGATATAGGCACTTGATTGCAGAACAATCCAAAAAAAAAAGTACGTGTTGGACATTTTTGTTCAGTTTTTTTTTTGGCCAGTTCTAGTACTACTACTTACACAAAAATCGGAAAGAATGAATCGTATTAAAGCTTAAGTTTTAGTTCAAACTTTTGGGGCCATAGTTTGGGTAATGTGTGAAGAAATGTTCCTCTGTTGTGGCGAATAATTAAGGCGAAGAATCCGCAAGAAAATGGCGAGATCGTTTTCGAAGTTTTTCGTTTCTTCTTCTTCTTCATCTTTTTGTTGCAGCTTTGCAAATTTTGGTTGCCGTAGTGTTTTGTGTGCTACTTGTCCACGTCTGGGTCAACGAAACAAAAGAAATTTGTGGTATCACAGAAGTTCCCCGCCAAAGCAACAATCAAAACGTAATCCAGTCGATTCATCAAGTTGGCATTAAGTGTTTTGTGGGAATCCTGCAATTGGACAAAATAAAAATGGGAAAAAATTAACACAATGGATTTAGCGGAAAGCTCGTGAGAAATTCACTCGATTGCAGCAGAAGAGAAACGTATAAATCGAGTCTGGGCTAAAAAGGGGGGGACGACGAGATAGCGAAACCCCCGTGTTCTTTACGAAAGCAGCCACGTGAAAAGGGACGTTTTTCAATAAAACCTGACAATAAGAATAAGGGAAGTACAGGTCCGTTTTCCACGACCTCGATGGGGTCCCCCTTTTTTTCTCTCTCTGTCTCTCTATAGCCATACAAGAAGAAAAACCTTCAGACTCTTATATAGCCTCCGAAAAGCACCCCCCGATATAGCTCCAGCACCAGCACGGCTATCCTTTTCAAATCAGCAGCCAGACATATTCCCCCCTACATCAAAAATCCCCTACCACCAAATCCCCTATTATTCTCGTCCCTACTCCCCTCCGCCCAGCCAAGTCTCTAGTCTCTACCTCAAAGCAACATTTCAGAGATTTTTTCAACTTTTTTCCATTTAAACTTTTTGACTATGGATAGATTTTCAAAGTAAACTTACGAGTCGGGTTTCATTGGCTGTCCTGCCACCAGGCTATGGCGTCGAGAAGCTCGTCCTCACTAGGGACTACCGAGGGATCGGCCACGTCAGGGGCGTCGTATACGTCGTACCTCTCGTGGTAGCGGTCCCAAGACGAGCTGGTGAAGTAGGAATGCTCCGAACCGTACGAAGGGGTCGGGGACGAGGAATCACTGCAGGAGGGAGATAGAGACGTACCCATCGGGTGTAGTTGCTGCTGCATGGGTATCGTGTAGGCTACCTGGGCCGGATGCTCGTAGCTGAAGGATTTGTTACCCGTGTTACCGATAGCCGGTGGGGAGTGGTTTTCGCTACCGCTGGAGGAGAAGAGTCCTTCGTCAGGGGTAGTGGACGTACAGCCGTCACTTTCGGCGAGGAGACTCTGCAGGCTGCGGATGTACTCCACGGCACATTTGAGGGTTTCCACTTTACTAACCTTGTTGCGCGACTTGCTGCTGTTACTCTTGGTGCTACCGCGGCTCGGCGGACTGCAAAACGACGGCGGAATGTGCTGACGAAGCACGGCGAAACCCATATTGACCTGCTTGACGCGATTGCGCTCCCGCGCGTTGCGTCGCGCTACCGATGCGGGTGGTGGAGGTGGAAGGACGTATCCTACTCCTCCGAAAAGGATCCTCCGCTTCGAGTTGCTTTTCTCCGAGCCTGAAGATCCGCTACCGGACGAAGGAGTCACCTGGACTGGAGGTTGACGCTTCGACTTGGTTTGTGGGCTGCTGTACTCCTGCGGAATCCCGAAGACATTCTGCTGCTGTTGCTGAGGAACCACTTTCTGCGGACTCGAATTCATAGCCATGGAAAGTGTGGCCATTTTCTCCAAAAAAAAGTTTTTTTTTTTGTTCCAACCAAAAACTCAGTAAAACTTCTTTAAAAATAACTGAAATCTGAAAACACTGTAGGCGAGTCAACGTGATGGTCGAGACCGAGATGAACGGAGAGAGATGGTCGCGTGCCGGACTCGTGCGCGGGGCACTTGTCTCCAAGACTAACGTTTTCGTTCGAGGGTAAAGAAGTAAAAGTCCCCTTTTGAGCCGTGGGGGGACTTGTGTGAGTGAGACTGAAGCGCTGTGTACTCGCTACGGACGCCTGGTCCCAAATGACGGTTCCCAGCGAGCGCTGGTTCCTCTTGTACTTTACGGCACCCAGCCCTTAGGGGGTTTCGGTGTGGGGATGTCAGGGTGGGGTGGGATGGGTGAGGGGGGGATTCAGGCACTATCACCATCTATAACTCCTTCCACACACGCTTCCCCCCACCTTGCCTCCCCACATGGCTATACACTATGGGGGTCTTTGGGGGGGAAAAAAAGAAGAGACGGGGGGGTGCATTTTACCCTCGGGGTGGATAAGTGTGGAAGCTTTTCTATTATTTGGGGAGTCTCTGAAAAGAAGGGTGGGGAGGGGGGGTGTGCGAGTCTTCACTCGGAGGGTCGGCCAGGCGGACGGTCGCGTGGACCGCGCGTACCGGGGCGCGTGCTTTTGTGCACAGTAACGGACTGCAGCCGGGAGACGCGCGCGCGCGCCGCGCCAGACATTAATCTACAGCCACCGCTTCTTCGTATTAATACTTGTTTGCCAAAAAAAAATCATTCCTTTTAATAGGCTAATTTAAATAATTATTTACAAATCCTTCTTTCTTCAGTTATTAGTTGTTTTTTTTTCCCTCATTTTAATGACTTAATTGTTCAAAGTTCACAAAAAATAGAGTATACGTCCTTCAAAATGGAAGCCACAAAAAGGGGGTTTGCAAATCCTGGATAACAGGACGATAACCGTGATAAACAGAGACTAGAATTTGTGACAGTTTTGCCTGTGGGATCTAAAACGGGCTGTAGACGGTCTAAGTACATTTTGATTGCCGCAAAAATGGCCAAGAGAATTGTAAAACAAAAGAAAAGACTTTCGCCATTTGAGACTTGCAGCACGCACGCTAAATTTCGTCTTTGAAACAAAAAGCTTTGTCCTTTAATTAAATTACATAATATTATGATTACGGTGGTAATTAAACACTCAAGGTTTAGGTCATATCCTGAAACGGCATACCAGTATTTCCCGCATCTCCTCGAGCCGATTCCATTCGATTCCAAGTGACACTGAAAAGTGAACCCGCATTTTCAACACTTAGAAAAAAAAACCTAAAAATCAGTAAATGCATTAAAATTTATGCTAATTAAACTTTATAGACATCTTTGTCATAAATGGATGACCACCTCAGAGTCGTTTATTAGCTCAGATCAAAGCTGAAGACTTCGTAGAAAAAGATGGAGAACCTAGAACCAGTAAATGAATTAAAGTTTATGCTAATTAAACTTTATAGACATCTTTATCATATATGAAGGCTACCTCAGAGTTGTTTATTAGCTCAGATCAAAGCTGAAGACTTCACAGAAAAGATGGAGAACCTAAAACCAGTGAATCCCGATAGAAAAGTCATACGGTTCAGTACCGAATGACTAGGTAGCTGAACATTAGCTTCCCTCTGAATCACTAGGTGAAGAGTAGCTGAACTCACTTCAGTTACCAAAACTGAACCCTCTGAATAAGGGGTTGAATACTGCATGACTTAGTTCTTGAAAAACTCAAGCGTACAAACTGTGTGAAAGTGGGCCAATTTCACGCTGACATCTAGCTGGATTCATGATAGTCATGCACCATTCAGAGGGTTATTCAGACGTATGGCTAGCGCATCATTTTTCTACCGGGATGAATTAAAGTTTATGCTAATTAAACTTTATTATGAAGGATGACCACCTCAGAGTTGTTTATTAGCTCAGATCAATGCTGAAGACTTCGTAGAAAAAGATGGAGAACCTAAAACCAGTGAATGAATTAAAGTTTATGCTAATTAAACTTTATTATGAAGGATGGCCACCTCAGAGTTGTTTATTAGCTCAGATCAATGCTGAAGACTTCATAGAAAAGCCCAGATTCAATGGTTGTATGCGTGGGAGAAAGACTTTTGCTTAGCGTGATACCGAAGATGAAGACGACGAAGCCTTTTTCCCCTACTGGAAGGACGTCAAGGGATTTTCGCCATTCATTGACGTGGACAATAAGACGATTGTGCTCACTAGGCCTGAAGGATTAAGTCAACGAGTTGTGCAAAACGATATTCGCCAATACAAAACGGCCGCACGCAATGCAGAGACCTCCAGCGGATTAAAAACCGCAATAACACTTGTATTGAATGTCACTCTCTCTCTCTGTGTCTACTTGACCTCGAAGGTTATTCACACATAATCTTCCATGAAAAATATTCAAAAACCAAACCGCCATGGCTACCTGAAACCCCCACACTAACACACTGAATCAAACTTGATTTACCCACCACTGCCTATCAGTGCTCCCACTTTGCAGGAAAATTCCATCAAATAGGGAAAATGGAGGGAAAAATGAATTTACAAATGTAGCTTTACTCAGTAGCACGGAGGGGAAAAAAGGGAAACTGATATTTTTCAAGCGGAGGGGGGAAAAAGGGAAAAAAGTGGAAGCAACTGCTGCCTATCAGTGCTTCCACTTTGCAGGAAAATTCCATCAAATAGGGAAAATGGGGAAGAGGAAAAGTGGAAAATGGAGGGAAAAAATGAATTTACAAATGTATAGCTTTACTCAGTAGCACGGAGGGGAAAAAAAGGGAAACTGATATTTTTCAAGCGGAAGGGGGAAAAAGGGAAAAAGTGGAAGCACTGCTGCCTATCAGTGCTTCCACTTTGCAGAAAAATTCCATCAAATAGGGAAAATGGGGAAGAGGAAAAGTGGAAAATGGAGGGAAAAATGAATTTACAAATGTATAGCTTTACTCAGTAGCACGGAGGGGGAAAAAAGGGAAACTGATACTTTCAAGCGGAGGGGGGAAAAAGGGAAAAAAAGTGGAAGCACTGCTGCCTATCAGTGCTTCCACTTTGCAG
Source organism: Eulimnadia texana (assembly GCA_002872375.1). NCBI lineage: Eukaryota > Metazoa > Arthropoda > Branchiopoda > Diplostraca > Limnadiidae > Eulimnadia > Eulimnadia texana. The sequence continues at coordinate 20,386,245 of NKDA01000001.1, forward strand.
GAAAATTCCATCAAAAAGGGAAAATGGAGGGAAAAATGAATTTACAAATGTATAGCTTTACTCAGTAGCACGGAGGGGAAAAAAAGGGAAACTGATATTTTTCAAGCGGAGGGGGGAAAAAGGGGAAAAAAGTGGAAGCAACTGCTGCCTATATATATGCGAACAGTGGAAATAATTTGGCTGAATATATATACATACCAGGATCTATACAGCTGTAGTTTTTATAAGAAAAGACAAAATTTTTGATAGGACGAAACCGTAAATTTTGGGAAAATGTGCGTATCTATTTACAGTGGCCCAGGGAAGGTAGGTAGGTGGAAGGTGGAAGAAGGACCAAGAAGAAGAAGAAGTGGAAGGCCCAGGGGATAAAGAGTTGTTATTTACCTGGTTATGGATGTTTCTTTGGGCCTGGAACCTTTAAAAAGGGACGGGATGCCGCAGGATCTGTCAAGAAAAGAAACCCATTCAGAGTTTTCCCCATTGAATGGGTGAAGAAAACCGCGGATGCTTCCAAAAGGGACTCTTTTGTTTCCGCACCCTCCGTATAGCGGACACATCTATAAAATCACCGGAGAAGTTAGTTGGACTTAAACTTAGCATTTCAGATTCCCCGATTTTTTAGCAGAATTTTGGTGTCAAGCAAGACGGAAAAACTTGATTTGGTGATTTTATCTCGCTGTCCGCTCTAGCGAGGTGTCTATTTTTGGGATTTAAAAGGACGCTTCACTATTACGGACGCTAGATTAAATCGCCTATCAGAGCTATCGACTTTATTTTTGGACAAAGTGTTTCTGAATAAATGTGGACCACGAATCTTGGAAAATTTTTCAAAACGGTTCATTAGAAGGTTTAAACCGAGCGTCCGTACTGTGGAGGGTGGCGGATATAAAAATAGTATTTTGACGGTCAGGTTGGTGCACCGGCTATTGTTATGAGAAAATCCTTGTAAAACCATCAAATCACGGCGAATCCCACTGAGTAACGACCCATAGGGTTATGGCTTCCCCCAAACTATAAGTTTCCCAAACGTCGGAGAGACCTGCACACTTCTATTCACACACACAAAAAAGTAACAGTTTCTTTTTATGGAAAAGTATACAAGAGAGGACCCCCCTACTACCCTCTACTACCACCCTACTACCACCCTACTACCACCCTACTACCACCCTACTACCCCCATAACTACCCTCCCACCCATTCCCACACCCCCGCCATTTTTTCTCATTCACCTTTTGGGACAATAAAGATTAAACTACACTTCCTGTCAACTTTTTCCAGGGAAAAACTTTCCGCACATGGACGTATGGACGTATGGACGTATGGACGTATGGACGTAGCGCAGGTCCTGCGCCATTTTATAGAAAATTTTCCCAAAAAATAAAAAAAAATTAATATATATGTAATTGATAGGAAATTTTACCAAAAAACGAGGTCACAAGGTCACGTGACCTCCAATACACATTTAACTCACTAAAATTAATAAGCCTTCCTATTGGTTGCTCTGCATCACGTGACCCAATTCCATTTAAATTTATAATTTTCTAGCCTTCCACATGGACGTAGCGCAGGTCCTGCGTCGTTTATAGAAAATTTTCCCAAAATTAAAAAAATTTAATATAATTGACCCGAAATCTTACCAAAAACGAGGTCACAAGGTCACGTGACCTCGAATATTTATTTAATTCATTAAAATTAATAATAAATTTCGTACGTTCTACTATTTACCACATGGACACGTAGCGCAGGTCCTGCGCCATTTTATAGAAAATTTTCCGAAAAAAAATAAAATTTAATATAATTGACCCGAAATCTACCAAAAACGAGGTCACAAGGTCACGTGACCTCGGATATTTATTTAATTCATTAAAATTAATAATAAATTTCGTACGTTCTACTATTTACCACATGGACACGTAGCGCAGGTCCGCGCCGTTTATAGAAAATATTTGGAAAATAAAAAAAAATTAATATAATTGACCCGAAATCTACAAAAACGAGGTCACAAGGTCACGTGACCTCGAATATACATTTAATTCATTAAAATTAATAATAAATTTTGTACATTTTACTCAAAAGCCTGGAAGAAGATAGTACAAGTAGAGGGCTTGACTTTAAAATTCAGTTAAAAATAGTAAATATTAATAATAATAAGATTTTTTATTATAATATATTAGATTAATGATATTTAATACTATTGGCATAGGATTTAATTAATTATTAATTAATTTTCTATTTTTTTTCTTACAAAGTTTGGTGGATAAGAAGCGTGTGAGTTTACAGCTGGATAAGCAAGTAGCGCAGCATATGTCCTTTTATTAGAAAACTTTTAATTAAGAAACAATTGAATTATAGCGTCAACTGAACCAAGGGGTCCGAAACTACGAGGAAAAGTGTTACGAAGATTATTTGATAACACGTGATAACACGGAGATAACGTGGAGATAACAGCTTGATAACACGTGACACACATGACCTAGGTATACGAAGATCAAGGGTCCGAAACTGCGAGAAAAAGTGTTAGGAAGATTATTTGATAACACGTGATAACACGGAGATAACGTGGAGATAACAGGTTGATAACAGTGACACACATGACCTAGGTATACGAAGATCAAGGGGTCCGAAACTCCGAGGAAAAGTGTTAGGAAGATTATTTGATAACACGTGATAACACGGAGATAACAGGTTGATAACAGTGACACACATGACCTAGGTATACGAAGATCAAGGGGTCTGAAACTCGGAGGCAAAGTGTACGAAGATTATTTGATAACACGCGATAACACGGAGATAACGTGGAGATAACAAGTTGATAACAGTGACACACATTTTCACTGAAAAAATGTGAAATTTCATAATAAACTGAAAATAAGAATTAAGAATACTGAAAATTCTCATAAGAGTATGTCGAATTTGGAACTGAGACTCAGCAAGATCTCACATCTTTTCAGAGTTTCTCACTGAGATTTCACTGAGTCTCAGTTCCAAATTCTACATACTCTTGTGAGAATTTTCAGTCGGCTATTATTCTTAATTCTTATTATCAGTTTATTATGAAATTTCACATTTTTTCAGTTCAGAATCTGGAACTGAGACTCAAGTGAGATCTCACATCTTTTTAGAGTTTCTCACTAAGATCTCACTGAGTCTTAGTTCCCAATTCTACATACTCTTATGAGAATTTTCAGTTGGGTATTATTCTTAATTCTTATTATCAGTTTATTATGAAATTTCACATTTTTTCAGTTCAGAATTTGGAACTGAGACTCAAGTGAGATCTCACATCTTTTCAGAGTTTCTCACTGAGATCTCACTGAGTCTCAGTTCCAAATTCTACATACTCTATGAGAATTTTCATTTCCAATACTTTTTTTTCCCAATTTAAAGTTTTTTTTTCTTCTGGTAGTTTAACAATTGACTGAGGACTGAAATGATAACACAGTGATAACATAAGATAACAGTGATGAATATTTTTTGTTAGAGTAGCGGACCCGGGCTGTTAGTGTTGACGCATGACGACCGTTTGAAATATTTCCAATACTTTTTTTTCCAATTTAAAGTTTTGTTTGTGGTAGTTTAACAATTGACTGGGGACTGAAATGATAACACAGTGATAACATAAGATAACAGTGATGTAGGTTTTTGTTAGAGTAGCGGACCCGGGCTGTTAGTGTTGACGCATGACGACCGTTTGAAATATTTCCAATACTTTTTTTTCCAATTTAAAGTTTTGTTTGTGGTAGTTTAACAATTGACTGGGGATTGAAATGATAACACAGTGATAACATAAGATAACAGTGATAAATATTTTTGTTGAAGTAGCGGACCCGGGACGGTTAGTGTTGACGCATGACGACCGTTTGAAATATTTCCAATACTTTTTTTTTCCATTTAAAGTTTTGTTTCTGGTAGTTTAACAATTGACTGGGGACTGAAATGATAACACAGTGATAACATAAGATAACAGTGATGAATATTTTTGTTAGAGTAGCGGACCCGGGACGGTTAGTGTTGACGCATGACGACCGTTTGAAATATTTCCAATACTTTTTTTTTCCATTTAAAGTTTTTTTTTCTTCTGGTAGTTAACAATTGACTAGGGATTGATGATAACACAGTGATAACATAAGATAACAGTGATGAATATTTTTGTTGGAGTAGCGGACCCGGGACGGTTAGTGTTGACGCATGACGTCCGTTTGCGTCTGCGTTGGACGTTGATGGATGTGCGCAAGCGTGCGTTAACGTCTTACGTGCAATTGGACGTTAAGAAAAGTGAGCCCCATACACGCATCACTTGCACTAGTCTCACTTACTGCACTACTTCCAAAACTATTCACCGCTTTTCTATAGGATTCAGTCTGTAAAGACTTATTATTGGTATGTGGGATCTTACTATAGTGTCTGTCTGTCTGTCTGTCTTTCTATAGGATTCAGTCTGCAGAGACTTCTTGGTAGATGGGATCTCACTATAGTGTCTGTCTGTCTGTCTCGGTCAGTCTGTCTGTCGGCCTCAGTCTGACTTTCTATAGGATTCAGTCTGTAAAGACTTATTCTTGGTATGTGGGATCTCACTATAGTGTCTGTCTGTCTGTCGGCCTCAGTCTCCGAAGACTTCTTGGTATGTGAGATCTCACTATAGTGTCTGTCTGTCTGTCTGTCTTTCTATAGGATTCAGTCTCCAAAGACTTATTATTGGTATATGGGATCTCACTATAGTGTCTGTCTGTCTGTCTGTCGGCCTCAGTCTGTCTTTCTATGGGATTCAGTCTGTAAAGACTTATCATTGGTATGTGGGATCTCACTATAGTGTCTATCTGTCTGTCTGTCTGTCTGTCTCGGTCAGTCTATCTGTCGGTCTCGGTCTGACTTTCTATAGGATTCAGTATGCAAAGACTTAGTATTGGTAGATGGGATCTCACTATAGTGTCTGTCTGTCTGTCTCTCTTTCTATAGGATTCAGTCTGCAAAGACTTCTTGGTTTGTGGGATCTCACTATAGTGTCTGTTTGTCTGGCTGTCTGTCGGCCTCAGTCTGTCTTTCTATGGGATTCAGTCTGTAAAGACTTATCATTGGTATATGGGATCTCACTATAGTGTCTGTCTGTCTAGCTGTCGGTCTCGGTCAGTCTGTATGTCCACCTCAGTCTGTCTTTCTATAGGATTCAGTCTACAAAGACTTATTATTGGTATATGGGATCTCACTATAGTGTCTGTCTGTCTGTCGGCTTCAGTCTTCGAAGACTTCTTAATATGTGAGATCTCACTATAGTGTCTGTCTGTCTGTCCGTCTTTCTATAGGATTCAGTCTGCAAAGACTTCTTGGTATACGGGATCTCACTATAGTGTCTGTTTGTCTATCTGTCTGTCGGCCTCAGTCTGTCTTTCTGTAGAATTCAGTCTGTAAAGACTTATTATTGGTACGTGGGATCTTACTATAGTGTCTGTCTGTCTGTCTATCTGCAAAGACTTATTGGTATGTGGGATCTCACTATAGTGTCTGTCTGTCTGTCTGTCGGCCTCGGTCTGTCTGTTTTTCTATAGGATTCAGTCTGACTTTCTATAGAATTCAGTCTCCAAAGACTTCTTGGTAGATAGGATCTCGCTATAGTGTCTGTCTGTCTGTCGGTCTCGGTCTGTCTGTCTATAGGATTCAGTCTGTCTTTCTATAGGATTCAGTCTCGAAAGACTTATTGGTATATGAGATCTCACTATAGTGTCTGTCTGTCTGTCTGTCGGCCTCGGTCTGTCTTTCTATAGGATTCAGTCTCCAAAGACTTCTTGGTATATGGGATCTCACTATAGTGTCTGTCTGTCTGTCTGCCTCAGTCTGTCTTTCTATAGGATTCAGTCTGCAAAAACTTCTTGGTAGATGGGATCTCACTATAGTGTCCGTCTGTCTGTCGGCCTCAGTCTGTCTGTTTGTGTGTCTGTATATGTATATGTTTGTCTGTCTATTTACTTCTCATCAATCTGTCTGCTTCTTAATCTACTTGTTTGTGTCTGTCTGTCTTCCGCCTGCTTTTCAATCTAAGTCGTTTGTCTGAATGTAGTTGTGCCTTGTGTGTCTGTTTGTCTGTCTGTAGGTTCCTCTGCTTTACAGTCTATCTTTTGTCTCTACGTAGGTTTGACTGTGTCTGTTTGTCTGTCCATTTGGTGGTCAACCTATCTGCTTTTTAATCGGTCCGTCCGTATGTCTGCCCCTCTCTCCAAATATTTTTGTCTGTCTGTTTGTCTCTACGTCCGTTTGTTTTTCGTCTGTATGTAAGTATGTCCGTCTGCTTTTCAGTCAGTCTTTTGTCTGTATGCAGGTTTGCAGTGTGTCTGTTCGTCTGTTCATTTACCTCTCAACCTGCCTGCTTCTAAATCTATCTATTTGTCTGTGTCTGTCTGTATGTCCCTCTGCTTTGCAATATATCTTTTGTCTGTTTGTCTGTTTGTAGATTCCTCCAGCTCTTCAGCTGTGTGTCTGTCTGTCTATTTGCTTCTCAACCTGCCCGCTTCTTACTCAGCCTGTCCGTATGTCTGCACATCTCTCTAGTGCGTCTGTCTGTCTGTCTGTCTGTCTGTCTGTCTATCTGACTGTCTACTTTTCAATCACTCTTTTGTTGCGTCTGTTTGTCTATCTGTCTACTTCTCATCTAGTCTGCTTTCCAACCGGCCTTCTGTTCTGTCTGCCTGTTGTTTGTTTGTTTGTTTGTCTGTCTGCTTTTCAATCGGTCTTTTGTTTTGTCTGTCTGTCTGTCTGTCTCTCTACCTTTCATCTAGTCTGCTTGTCAACCGGCCTTCTGTTCTGTCTGCCTGTCTGTTTCTCTGTCTGTCTACCTTTCATCTAGTCTACTTTCCAACCGGCCTTCTGTTCTGTCTGCCTGCCTGCCTGCCTGTCTGTCTGTCTGTCTATCTATCTCCTACAACTTTCAACCAAACATTCTTCAAAATTATTTTCTGGGCGGTTCCTATATAACCTTCTCGGAATCTTAAAGAATACCACACATTCTTCACAGATTTTTCTTCCAGATTCTTACAAACCACACACAAGAATCTTGAGATTCTTGCGCAATTTTCTTCAAAAGAAGCCAAAAACTCGCCGCGTCATTTCCACGCGCATTAATTACAAACTTCTCCAGGTACAAAAATGTCACACCGCCGCGTTGCGCGCGCGATTCGCCAGGACAACTAACCAAGAATCTTGAAAGAATCTCAATAGAAATCAACGGTTTTATGAATCCGAGATTCACAACCCAATAGAAAAAAAGATGCGCTAGTTAAACGTCAGAATGACCGTCTGAATGGTGCATGATTACCGTTGATTCAGCTAGATGATAGTGTGAAATATGTCCACTTTCACACGGTTCGTACGCTTGACCGTTTAAAGAACTAAGTCATGCCGTATTCAACCCTTATTAGTAGGGTTCAACTTGAGGGACTTGAGTAGGTTCAGCTACTGTTCAGCTAGTCATTCAGAGGGAAGTTACTGTTCAGCCACCTAGTCATTCAGTCCTCAACCGTATGACAAGAGCTAAGTCACGCAGTATTCAACCCCTTATTGAGTAGGGTTCAACTTGAGCAACTAGAGTAAGTTCAGCTACTATTCAGTTAGCGATTCAGAGAGGAGCTAATATTCAGCCACCTAGTCATTTAGTACTCAACCAGTGTTTCCACTTTTGCAGGGAAGTTCCCTGAAAAAGGGGGGAAATGGAGTCTGAAAAAGGGAAGACGAAGAGAAGAGAGTAAAGAGGAAATCTAGACCCTATACATTCTTACACGGAGGGGGAAAAAGGGGAAAGATAAGGGAAGAGGGGAAAAAGGAAAGATTGAAAAGTGGCAACACTGTACTCAAACCTTATGACTTTTTCTATCGGGAAGATTCTTAAAAAAAGATTCTAGAATCTTTTGCAAAGGTTTCGGACCTTGTTTGCTGGTCAAACTAGGCCTATAGGACACACTTCTTGTCTACAGTGTGTGACAAAAGAAGTGGAATGTCACTTGATGGACCTTCTTCTTCTTTGGCCGTTTAATTTCTATTGGAGTATTGCACAACAACAGCCTTCGATTCCGCCATCTTTCTTTTGTCCAGCTCTTCTCCTATATGGATTTCTGTAACAATGCCCTTTGCTGTGACCATAAACACACATGATAACACATGATAACACATGATAACACCCAGCTGTTTTCACCGTAGGTGGGCCTTATGACCCAAACCATATGTCGCACACATCTCTTTGCTGCGGACAAACTTTTTCTGCGTCGTCATGGCAACCCAGCAAATAGCACAACAAGCAAAAATTCCCTCAATGCGAAAAACATACAAAGACAATATATCCTTATAGAAGAGTCATGCGGTTGAGGACCGAATGAATAGGTAGCTGAACACTAGCTTTCCTCTGAATCACTAGCTGAACAGTAGCTGAACCTACTTTGGTTGCTTAGGTGGAACCCTACTGAATAAGGGGTTGAATACTGCATGACTTAGTTCTTGTCATGCGGTTGAGGACCGAATGACTAGGTAGCTGAACACTAGCTTCCCTCTGAATCACTGGCTGAATAGTAGCTGAACCTACTTTGGTTGCTCAAGTTGAACCCTACTGATTAAGGGGTTGAATACTGCATGACTTAGTTCTTGTCATACGGTTGAGGACCGAATGACTGGGTAGCTGAACACTAGCTTCCCTCTGAATCACTAGCTGAATAGTAGCTGAACCTACTTTAGTTGCTCAAGTTGAACCCTCTGAATAAGGAGTGGAATACTGCATGACTTAGTTCTTTCAAAATTCAAGCGTACGAACCGTGTGAAAGTGGACATGTTTCACACTGTTTTCTAGCTGAATCCAGGTTGAACCATTTGAATAAGGAGTGGAATACTGCATGACTTGGTTCTTTGAAAATTGAAGCGTACGAACCGTGTGAAAGTGGGCCAATGTCACACTGTCGTCTAGCTGAATCCATGGTAATCATGCACCATTCAGTGGGTCATTCTGACGTTTAACTAGCGCTTCTTTTTTCTATACCGGGATGGGGAAAGTTACGGTGAAACTATTTACTACTGGAATAGTTTGAGTTAGAAACTGGTGATAGAACGGTGTTTCCACTTTGTGGGGAAATTCCCTTGAAAAGGGGAAAATGGAGTTTGAAACGGAGAAAATAAGGAAACGGGGAAAAGGGAAAATCTAGAAATGCAGCCTTGTATTCTAGCAAGAAAGAGAAAAAGGGAAAAATAAGGAAAGAGGGGGAAAAGGGGAAATGGAGTTTAAAACGGAGAAAATAACGAAAGGGGAAAAAGGGAAAATCTAGAAATACAGCCTTGTATTCTAGCAAGAAAAGGAAAAAAGGGAAAATAAGGAAAGAGGGGAAAAGGGGAAGATGGAGTTTGGAATGGAGAAAATTAGGAAAGGGAGAAAAGGGAAAAATAAGGAAAGAGGAGGAAAAAAGGGAAAATCTAGAAATGCAGCCTTGTATATTAGCAAGAAAAGGGAAAAATAAGGAAACAGGGGGAAAAGGGGAAAATGGAGTTTGGAATGGAGAAAATAAGGAAAGGGGAAAAGGGAAAACCTAGAAATGCAGCCTTGGATTTTAGCAAGAAAAGGAAAAAAGGGAAAAATAAGGAAAGAGGAGAAAAAAGGGGAAAATCTAGAAACACACCCTTTATTCTAGCAAGAAAAGGGAAAAAACGAGGAAAGAGGAGGAAAAAGGGGAAAATCTATAAATACAGCCTTATATTCTATCAAGAAAGGGGAAAAATAAGGAAAGAGGGGGAAAAAGGGGAAAATGAAAGTGGAAAGACTGTAGTGGAATTTGAATGGGAAGAAAATGAATGGACGGAACAAACATTTGCTGCTGCTGGTTGGTCCGTAGGTTGGGGGTCTGCACAAAAGTCAATAGTAATTAAAAAAGTCAACAGAAGCAATTATCAAAGCAACAAGCCACCGGAAACTTGTTGCAAAATAACCACTACACCTGTTATCTGTGTTATCAGCTGTTATCAACTGTTATCCTCATGTTATCACCGTAGATAGACCGATTGGGATGAGTGTTTCCACTTTTGATCTCCTCTTTTTTTTCCCCTTTTCCCTTCTTTTTTCCCTTTTCTCCCTCTGTGCTAGAATGCAGACTGTATACTTCTAGATTTTTCCCTTTTCCCTTATTTTTCCCCTTTTTACCCTCCTCTGTGCTAGAACACAAGCTGTATACTACTAGATTTTCCCTTTTCCCTTCTTTTTCCCCTTTTGCCCCTCCGTGCTAGAACACAGGTTGTGCTTCTAGATTTTCCCTTTTCCCTTCTTTTTCCTTTTCCCCTCTGTGCTAGAACACAGACTGCACTTCTAGATTGTCCCTTTTCCCTTCTTTTTCCCCTTTCCCCCTCAGTGCTAGAACACAGACTGTATACTTCTAGATTTTTCCTTTTTCCCTTCTTTTTCCCCTTTCCCCCCTAGCTGCACTTCTAGATTTTCCCTTTTCCCTTCTTTTTCCTTTTTTCCCCTCCATACTAGAACACAGACTGCACTTCTAGATTTTCCTTTTTTCCTCTTCCCTTTACTTTTCCCTTTTTCAGACTCCTTTTTTCCCTCATTTTCGTGGGGGAACTTCCCTGCATAGTTGGAAACACTGATCCAAATCAAGCTAATATCCAGGCTAAATATATAGCTGGATTTTCAGTCACTACCATCAACTGTTATCACCTGTTATCATCTGTTATCACTTGTTATCACCGTGTACATAGGCCTACTGGGGACAAAGGCATAGACACTGGTTTACCGTTTTGCGGTTGACGGGGAGTCAATTGTTATTTACTTTTGCCATTTTTCTTTGCACAAATAACTACAGCCAAGGCCTACCGTCTGTTCCTCAGTAGGCCTAAGATTCTTTTTTTCCCTCCCAAGATTCTTAACAAGAATCCCGTAGAGTCAAACAGCAGGGTAGGCCTATTGTTAACAAAAAAAAAATCCTCCCGAAAAATTTCTAGGCCTACGTAGATTTTTGCCAAAAAAATGCTAATGGTTTCTGTGCAAATTTGCAATTCCGTAAATCTTTTCACTTGACCCCACTTGACCTGACTTATGCGATTAAGTGACAAAAACATATTTAAATATATGTATTAATATTTATTATATACTATTATTATTATTATTATTATTATTATTGTATTATTATTATTATTATTATTATAATATTATTATTATATTTTATTATTATTATATTATTATTATATTATTATTATTATTATATTATTATTATTATATTATTATTATTATATTATTATTATTATTATTATTATTTTATTATTATTATTATTATTATTATATTTCATTATTATTATTATTATCATATTATTATTATATTATTATTATATTATTATTATTATTATTATTATATTATTATTATTATATTTATTTATTTATTGATATTAATATTATATTAATATTTTAATACAATTCATGCACAGATGTGTGTTTTCCAAGTGAGTGAATTTTTTTTTTCATTCGCTTTTTCAAACGATTTTTGCACAGTCACAGCCAATTAGACACAAAAGCCAGATACGTGTGTTTGTGTCTATCCAGCAACAGATGGCTACCGACCTGACCCAGAATGACCTAGAATGACCTTTTTTTCAAAAAATTTTCGTCTCTGGTGACCTTTTTTCCCTCTTCTCGCTCCACTTGTCACTTGTTTCGGACGTATATCTCTTCGAAGGCGTTAATAAAGTCCCCACCATCTGTTATGGCAAACGAGGTGTGACCCAGGTTGACCTTAGTTGACCTCGAATGACCTCTGATCGAAATTTTCGTTCCAAGACGTGATTATTCATGAAAATTCCTTTTTTCCTCAGGTCATTAAATTCAGAATCTGACAGATGTGTGAGGTCAAGTGACCTTGCGTGACCTTGAATGACCTTGCTTGATTTAATTTTTTTTTCTGATTTTTTCGGGATTTTTTCAGACTGCAACTGACCTTGTATGACCTTGAATGACCTTGCTTGATTTAATTTTTTTTCTCATTTTTCGGGATTTTTCCAGACTGCAAATGACCTTGTATGACCTTGAATGACCTCGCTTGATTTAATTTCTTTTTCTGATTTTTTCGGGATTTTTCAGACTGCAAGTGACCTTGTATGACCTTGAATGACCTTGCTTGATTTAATTTTTTTTTCTGATTTTTTCGGGATTTTTTCAGACTGCAAATAACCTTGCGTGACCTTGAATGACCTTGCTTGATTTAATTTTTTTTCTGATTTTTTCGGGATTTTTTCAGACTGCAAATGACCTTGCGTGACCTTGAATGACCTTGCTTGATTTAATTTTTTTTCTGATTTTTTCGGGATTTTTTCAGACTGCAAATAACCTTGCGTGACCTTGAATGACCTTGCTTGATTTAATTTTTTTTCTGATTTTTTCGGGATTTTTTCAGACTGCAAATAACCTTGCGTGACCTTGAATGACCTTGCTTGATTTAATTTTTTTTCTGATTTTTTCGGGATTTTTTCAGACTGCAAATGACCTTGTATGACCTTTTTTTTTCGTTCTGCTCTCCTTGGCACATGATATTAATTGACCTAATGAAGTGTACATCCTCAGGTGACCTCAAATGACCCACAAATGACCTTAAATGACCTTAAATGACCTTGTTTCTCTTCATTTGACAAAACACCTTCAATTTGCCACAAACTCAATTAAGAAAATGTCCACTAATGACCAGGCTTGACCTTGTTTTCCACCATGTCAGAGGTCATTCAAGGTCACCGTACTGTACTCTAATCATTTAAATCATCTTTAACTTAATTCCTTCATTTCCATTTATTTTTCTGGCCTTCCCATTGGTTGCTCTGCATCACGTGAGCCATTTCCATTTGAATGTAACATTTCCTAGCCTTCCTATTGGCTGTCCAGCATCACTTGACCCTTTTCCATTTCCATTTATTTTTCTAGCCTTCCTATTGGCTGTTCAGCATCACGTGACCCTTTTCCATTTAAATGTATCATTTTCTAGCCTTCTTATTGGCTGCTCTGCATCACGTGACCCATTTCCATTTAAATGTATCATTTTCTAGCCTTCTTATTGGCTGTTCAGCGTCACGTGACCCTTTTCCATTTAAATTTATCATTTTCTAGCCTTCTTATTGGCTGTTCAGTATCACGTGATCCATTTCCATTTAAATGTAACATTTTCTAGCCTTCCTATTGGTTGCTCTGTATCATGTGACCCATTTCTATTTAAATTTATAATTTTCTAGCCTTCCCATTGGTTGTCCAGCATCACGTGACTCATTTCCATTTAAATATATAATTTTCTAGCCTTCCTATTGGTTGCTCTGCATCACGTGATCCATTTCCATTTAAATGTATCATTTTCTAGCCTTCCTATTGGCTGTTCAGCATCACGTGACCCATTTCCATTTAAATTTATAATTTTCTAGCCTTCCTATTGGTTGTCCAGCATCACGTGACCCTTTTCCATTTAAATTTATCATTTTCTAGCCTTCCTATTGGTTGTCCAGCATCACGTGACCCATTTCCATGAATCTGGGAATCTTAGAAAGAATCTGGGAATCTTAAAAGTGAGACAAAACCTACAAATTACCATAAGAAAACTCCAGATTTCTGTATCATTTCCCTCAAATAAGATAATGAAGCCATTTTCCCCCCACTTTTCGGTGTTTTTCCCCTTACAATTTTCCCACTTTTCCCTCCCCACCTGTAATTTTCCCACTTGGTTATGATGTTCGGACAATGAGACTTTGACACGAATTTTTTTCCCTTGAATATTCAAACAACTTTCTAAGAAAATCTACAAGCGTTCCATTAAGAAAAACGTGTAACATAGAAATAGGTTCTTGTAAAATTTTCCCTTTTTTCCCCTCTCCCTTATCTTTCCCCTTTTTTTCCCCCTCCGTGCAAGAATGTACAAGGTCTAGATTTCCTCTTTAGTCTCTCCCCATTTCCCCCCTTTTTCAGGGAATTTCCCTTACAGAAGTGGAAACACTGCCTCCCTTTTCAGTTTTCCCCTTTTTCCCCTCTCCCTTATCTTTCCCCTTTTCCCCCCTCCCGTGTTAGACATATAGATGTTCCAGATCTCACCTTTACTCTCCTTCTCTTCTTCTTCTTCCCTTTCCAGACCCCATTTTCCCCCCTTTTTCAGGGAATTTCCCCTACAGAAGTGGAAACACTGCCTCCCAGCAATGTTTCCAATTTTCAGTTTTCCCCTTTTTCCCCTCTCCCTTATTAGAATATAGATGTTCCAGATCTCACCTTTACTCTCCTCTCTTCTTCTTCTTCCCTTTCCAGACCCCATTTCCCCCTTTTTTCAGGGAATTTCCCTTACAGAAGTGGAAACACTGCCTCCCAGCAATATTTCCACTTTTCAGTTTTCCCCTTTTCCCCCCTTTTTCAGGGAATTTCCCCTACAGAAGTGGAAACACTGCCTCCCAGTAATGTTTCCAATTTTCAGTTTTCCCCTTTTTTCCCCTCTCCCTTATCTTTCACCTTTTTCCCCCCTAGAGGTTCCAGATCTCACCTTTACTCTCCTCTCTTCTTCTTCTTCCCTTTCCAGACCCCCATTTTCCCCCCTTTTTCAGGGAATTTCCCCTACAGAAGTGGAAACACTGCCTCCCAGCAATGTCGGTACCCTGTTATTAGGTAATGGAAACATTATGTCATTTTCTTATTCATTAAAAAATTCCCTAGAAAAATCCCTACACTACAGTCGGTTTCTAGTCTCCATACTAATTTCTCAATGTTATTACGACTAATTTGTTTGTCTATACAAGGACAGCATAGACGAATGATTCATATTTCTTTTATTGCCCTTACAATACGAATGTTAAATATAGTAATTAAAAAGGGAAAAACGACTAATAATAAAAACTTTTCAAATGAGAAATCCCCGGACTGAAGAATTCTGTTGCGTGAGGCCACGTGAAAATGCTGCACGGATTGCATGCGGCCTTTCTTCGTTAAAGACGCCTCAACACTAATATCACGAAAATACGCGAAAATACGCGAAAATTTTGCAAAGAAAAATAATTAATAAAACTATTTTTGTTAATATTAAATAATTAATTGACTGGTTTTTTTAAACATAATTAAAATATAATTTGCATTTTATAATTTTTGGAATTACGGCGCCATCTAGCGGTGGTTTCTTGAACTATTTGAAGAGAGTTCACTGCCTTTCTTCGTTAAAGACGCCTCAACACTAATATCACGAAAATACGCAAAAATTTTGCAAAAGAAAATAATTAATAAATCTATTTTTGTTAAATTAAATAATTAATTAACTGTTTTTTTAAACATAAAGAAATAAAATTTCCGTTTTATAATTTTCTGAATTGGTGCCCCATCTAGCGGTGGTTTCTTGAACTATTTGGAGATCACGCCTCAACACTAATATCACGAAAATAAGCAAAAAATTTTGCAAAGAAAAATAATTAATAAATCTATTTTTGTTAAAATTAAATAATTAGTTAACTGGTTTTTTTTAACATGATGAAATAAACTTTGCGTTCTATAATTTTCTGAATTAGGACGCCATCTAGCGGTGGTTTTTCGAACTATTTGAAGAGTACGCCTCAACACTAATATCACGAAAATACGCAAAAATTTTGCAAAATTAAATAATTAATAAATCTATTTTTGTTAAAATTAAATAATTAGTTAACTGGTTTTTTTAACATAATGAAATAAACTTTGCGTTCTATAATTTTCTGAATTAGGACGCCAGCTAGCGGTGGTTTTTTGAACTATTTGAAGAGATACAAAGAGTGGTTCCGCTTTGCGGCGTTTCTTCGTTAAGACGCCTCAACACTAGTATCACGAAAATACGCGGAAATTTTACAAATAAATAATTAATAAATCTATTTTTGTTAAAATTAAATAATTACTTAACTGGTTTTTTAAAAACATAATTAGATAGAATTTGCGTTATAATTTTTTGAATTAGGTCGCCATCTAGCGGTGACTTCTTGAACTATTTGAAGAGAAACAAATAGTGGTTCTACTTCGCAGGGAAATTCCCTTAAAAAAGGGGGAAAGTGGGTCTCGAAAGGGAAAAATAAGGGGAAGAAGTTATGTATAGCTTGATATCTCAGAAAGAGGGAAAAAGATACTTGATACCTATTAGGCAAGGGAAAAAAGGGAAAATCGTGCCCTCTTTATGGGAAAACGGAAACCTGGAAGTGGAAGAACTGAAAATTGTTGATAATGTAAAGCTAATTTTTATAAAACGAATTTGATTTAAGGGCGTCTGTTCTTGTTCGAACAGCGGGATCAGCATGCAGCACGAGGCTGACGTCGGGACGGGCTGAAATGTTCGAGAACTGAAGTTTGTTGTTGTCCCCTACAGTTTGTCAAAGTATTTTCGCATTATACAATTGCAATATAATATAATCCGTCGAATTTTAATCAGTTTTAATTTATTTTCAGGTTCCACCTCGTCTTTGGATTGGCTGCAGTTCGAATCTAATGTCCCCAACACGCAACGATGCACTGACTCGAACAGCAACTGAAGCCCGTACTAGTAAAACGAGGCTAAAATAAAATGCAGTTTTAGGGAATAATGTTTTATAGCACCTACACACACTAAAACTACGTTACTTTAATACATGCAATTGTATTTATCAACGTACCAACTTACAAACGAGTCCAAACAACGATGTTTAATACTGTAGAGGACACCGTGAAAAGGCACTGTGGTTTTTAGGAAGTTAGAACCAGCATTTTTTGTACTGGATGATTATTTTCATGTTAGTTTTGAAATTATTGATTAATTTATTTGCACCTTAAGTCAGCATACTGATGGGAATTGATCGAAGTCAAAGTTCCAGTAGGTCCAACACCAGTACCAAGGGAAAAATAATCAATTAGATTCTAGGCTTTTCTATGTGTAGACCCTGGGCATTACTTGACTCATTCTGATTTTCCCTGATCCATCTTCCCCCTCGTGCTGTTTTACTTGCATTTACTACAACTGGTCTAGAACCTTCTCCCATGGAGCTACAACTCCTTTCTCACATGGTTTGAACCCCACGTGATCAACTCTTCTGAGTAGATTGGTGCTCGGACAACCAAGTGCACCGCTAGATTTAAAGTGAACCCCTCGTCGAAATGATGGTGTCTTTTGTGGTGTCTTTCTGGATGAAGCTACCGTGAAGTCACCAGAAAGGCACTGCAAGGGTGTCGTTCCACAGTGTTTTGTACGGTACAAAACACCATTGCTTGGACTCATTTTTATATGAATGACGCTCGTTGTTCATCATTCAAAAAAATTTTACTGACATTTTAATTTGTTTTCAGTTCCTAGAGCAGCCATAAGAGGTTTCAGCGATGGTATTCTCCGTCAGTCTACCCGGAGCAAGTAGTAAGTGCATGTTTACTCATATAGTAGTAGTAGTAGTCGCACAGTTAGCAATAGGTGTCATAGTAGTATAGCAGTAGTGGTAAATTCGTTAGAGAACTAACAAGAACATTACTGATGCTAGTATTCGTAGTACTAAGATTTAGTATCTATAGTCGGTTCACCTACTACTACATATGGTATATATAGTAACTATATCTCAACGAAATAGTTTACGTATTACTAGCGAAACCGTACGTAGTGATTCAGTTTAGTAGACTCCGAAAAATTAAGAAGTATGGAGGGAACTGATACATCTCTTCACTTGAGTTCTCAGTGAGTAACTCGGTAGACTCAGTAATACTCTGGGACATTGACTTCTACCCAGCACAAATTGGTCGAACGAACTGTCAACACCTTTGATGATCGCTAAACTGAAAGCCCCTGACAGTAGCCCAGTTTCACAGAAATTTGGACAAAAACTGAAAATATGCTATTGTTTTATCCAGTTGTGAGATAATATTGGTTTAACTTCAGTTGCACACGCTGAACTCTAACACATCCTAGGCTGAACACGCAAGCATCCTATTATAAGTGTACTACATGGGACATGTATTTGTTCGTGGATACGATAAAGTGGACAGTTGCGTACTATCATCCTGCATTCACCAATACTCGATGATCCACAGTACTGCAGTTTCTCGTATGGGATCCACCACCATAGGCTATGTTGAAAACGAACTTGATATCTTGTCATAGTTTCCCTTAGTTTAAGCAATGGTGCGTACTTTGTTTTGCAATACGGAATGTTCTCCAGTTTTGAATCTTAAGAGAATTTGATAAGAAGAACAGGAAGTTCAAAACCACACTGATGAAGTATCTCTAGACCAATCTGTCCTTTTATCGGTTTGAATCCGGCGAGGAAGCCGCAGACCAAAAACAAGTTTTTCCTGTTCAGTCATATTAGTATGAATCTCTCTCTGTCACTGAGTTTCTGGTCTGATGCTTCACATATTACCGCATTTTACTGAGCTTGCTGCAAATATTGCAACAAAATATTAGCAAATGTATTGCGAAGGCTCCAGTTCATATAATAGTTCATGTTTCGTGTTTTCTTCATTTTTCTTAACTCTGATGAGTCTTAACCATGTTCAAATGAATCCGCAAAGACAGCGACGTATCGAGAAGAGGAAAATGTGCTAAGCTCAGAAACTTGCACAAACAGCACCTTTTCTAAAGCTGGAATTAGACTTTTGGGCTTTCGCCCCAAGTTGTTAGCTTTTTACTGATTAAAAAAGTATACTTCCAGTGGTTTATTTTGTAATATTTAGTTGTTCCTCTAAAACCTGCTCCAAATCACGCAAAGTGTCGGTGGCAGAGCATCCAGGAGTGTCTTGAACCGAAAAGAGAACCGCTATATTCTTCCCAAAGGCCGTGATTACGCAAAACAGAGCACTCCGTTTACATTAATACAAACATGCGAATTCCTGAGCAAGATTGTGACTTCATTTTGTTGGGCATAGACTGGTTAGCACTCAGTGTCGTGCCAAGTAGTAATAATGGAGTAGCCGCCTGTCAACTAGGGCTCCAAAGTATCTATTGGAGCTAACAGGTCACCTGTCAGCCCCTGTCTCTTCAATGAACCCAATAGAAGCACCTAAACTATGTGTTGAAAGAATCAAGGCACTGAACGGACAGCTTCAGTTGATTCATCGGATGCTAGGTTATCTGCCGTGGCGTGTCCAAGAGACACAACTTTTGACACTGGTCGGACGTACTCCAGTCTTGGTCCCGCTGTTCGCACTACTCCGTCAGGTACTTTCAATCACGTGGCCAATCGTCTAAAGCCTAACAGTCAGTATGACTACCAATACAATTTCGTCAGCTCTCAAGTTGGCTTAGACTTGGAACCCATTTGCTTTATTTGATGAGGTTCATGGTATATTCTCGCATCACCTCCTCCAACAACGATCGGCCATCAGCTTATCACTCCATACATGTCACCGTCTTGCGTAGCGTGTAATGTGTAGTGGGAATTGGGATATCCTAGGAGAAAATGGTGGGGGGTTTAACTTGGTGGCCTCTTTAATCTACACTAATATTCGCAAGAGGTCAACCGTTCTAGATGGTTTCCACTTCTGATATTCCCGTGAAGACTGTCTCGTCACTTATAGTGCCATTTTATAAGATCGCCCGCGGTCTCACTAGGCGTACATGAAAGTTTCTTTCGGCCCTCCCAAGTGAGGGCAGACAAAACCGATAATACCTATTGAGTTTCTTGCTCGGTCAAGTCAGGGGTGACACAGGGCCGAAATCACAATCTGAGTCAACATTGGCACGTTCCAAGTGAAACTGAAGATCATAGGTATAGCAATCAATCCACGGATTATTGTTATGAAATTTATTGTTATGGAATTATTATGGAATGTTATTGTTAGAATCTTCTGGCTTGTTAGAAACTGCGCATACGAAAATTGAAACCTGACCGAACCTTTCCACACTCTTCAGACTTCTGTTCAGTGGCAAACTCCATTTACTTTTACTAGTCTCTTTTTTTTCTGGAAGAACTCTCTATTCTGAATTTCTACGATTTCTACGGGGGGTCAGTTTTCGTTTCTTTTTCCAGCTCTTGGTATCAGGCGATTCAACTGGATCACAAAGTAAAGTAACAAGTACTTGAATTTTTTCAGGCCTATCTGCTCTAAGAGATTTAAGAGAAAAAACAGTTTTCAACTTCGTTTGGGCATGGTTTAACATTTGCCCTGTTTCTCGGTACTCCAGGGTGGTTAATTTGGCAATTCTCATGGGGTTTCTCGAATTTTCGTTTCTGTCTTGACTTACATACGTGAGAAATCGATCATAGACTCCTTCTACAAAGATGGCGTCCAATTTTTGGGTGTTCTGGCGAGGTTTAGCACTTTTCTTAGTTGTATGAACTGCATGTATGTGCTTACAAACTAAAATCTTTTTAAGGTGTCGTTACAATCACGTGTATGCACATGTTAATGTATTTTTGACATTTCGCACCAATCACCCGACAACTGCACTCCACGACGGAAGGATGGTAGATTGCAGTATATTATTTAACGCCGTTTTTGGTCTTTATGCTGCACGAATTTGCATCAACTATCACAGCTATCATGTATCGCTGCTAAACGCTTTAATCTCCAATTTTGGTTGAGTTGGCTAAAACCACATCGGGTAGTCCGCAGCTCCTGTCACAGCAGGTGGGTGATATACGGCGAAACTCTTCTGGTTCATAAATCCTAACGGGGTTGCGGGTTGGGTGATGTTGAAGGTACATCTCTTCACTAAACATGTTCAAAAGGAGGAGTTCAGAATACTGGATGACCTCTTTGGCTAGCTTCCTGTCCTTCACCAATATTTCTACCTTTGTTCAGAAACCTAAGATTCTTGATTGGAAACTTTTTTGCACTCCATGAATACTTCTTCTAACTTCGGTAGTTAAAATCTTTATGGGGCATTTACTTACAACCAAAGAAAAACGTTCAGACTGTACTTTTGTATACAATGGCGCAAACGCGAACGGGAAACCCTTTAAGTAGCTTAAAAGCTAGTATTCGTCTTACTGTTATTGTTGCGGCAGACTCCCGTTGAAGTTGTGAGCAACAGGGTGACGTGGTACTAATTTAGGCTTGAAAGCTTGTTAGAACGAATAAAAAATTCGGTTTGGCCTATTTTTGAGAGAAATCCAGTGAAGACTTGTGTTTGTCAATGCTGAACTCGGACAAAACTGGAAAGTGTCGCCATGCATTTGCGATATGAGAGAAACGCTGATTCTACAAGCTGAAGCTTGTTTGTTGATCACGTTGCAGTAACGGTTCACTTATTGTTTGTGTCGGTCAAATAGCTGCTGTGCCCACAGTAATCTTGTTAGACCCAGGTTCAAATTGTTTGTAAAGATACTTTCAAGATTCTTAACAATCCTGTTGTGCCCGGCGGTAGCCCTTTTGTCAAGAGAGGACCTAAAAAATTTAGGCCGTTTTGGTGGCTAATGGTTTCTGAGCAAATTTGTCATTCGGACTTTGGACCCAAAAATTTTTCTTGAACTTTGACCTGTTACGATGGGACGATTTTCTCTGGGTCCGACTAAAACGTATGGATTTTCATTCGGCGCAAGTATCGAAACCTTTCAGCAAATATGTAAAGGACATGTTGTCAAGGGTGAAAGTTGCTCCCGATTTTATCATTCGTATGAAAATAAGTAGAACACATGCATAGGAAAACAACACATTCGATCAATAATATAACTAGATCCGGTCATATCTTACAAGCTTGGTGGATATAAAATCTGACGTAAAATTACAAGTATTACCTCGCCTCTATTTGTTCGACGAGCCTTCATTTTAAAATAACCTAAATAGGATACTCCGACTCCCTTTAAACTTTTTAAAATGCGGACCTTATTTCAATTCCAAGTCATGCAAGGTGGCTTCAGATAAACAAGAAATCTAGTATCCCTCAAGAAGCCGGTCATCTATGTTGCTTTCACCAAATCACGTCAGTAAGTCATTTTACTCCAGGTGCATTTTGACAGACAATTTTCCAAGTTGTTTCAGCTGCAACTTCCAAGTGACCTCTCAATTCCTCACTTGAATCTCAGTAGCCATCCAATATGTGAAAGGAGCTCTGACATTTCGAGAAAGGTAAACTGTTTTTGTTTTGCCGTTTGCATATTTCAAACAACTTTCATGTTTATTGAAACCTTATTCAAAAATGTTGAAAATTTGTGAAAAACCCTCCCCAACATCGAGATCAGCAAATATTTGTATTACTGTTATTTTCTTGCGGGTACCAGGCAAATAAATAATGAAGGTTTGGCACATGTGGGAAATCTCATAGGTATACATATAATCCTATAGTATACGTATGCATGAAATACGTATCTTATATATATCTTATATCTTATAGATATGTATCATACGCAGATTGCTACCACGCCTCAACACTAGCTTTAACAAAGAGGTTGGTTAGCAAAGCAAAATGTATTAATCCTCAAAGCCTTAAACTGCAAATAATGCAAGAAATGTTTAAAATGGATGCAAGAAAAGGAAAGGAACACATGGTTGTCATGATGTCAGCTAGGGTATCATTCAAGCAAAGAATGGTACTTGCGAAACAGCTATTATGACGTAATGTTACTGAAACTGTATAACTGATTGATATATACTAATGCGGTAGAGAAATTTGTCTGCGCAAACTTGTTGAATGCCCACACTAACGTATGCTATTAGTCAAGAAGCACTTGTGAAGTAACGAAGAAGTGAAACGCTAAACCAAAAAATGCGAAATAGAATAAAACGACTAAGAGAAATATGTTCGAGATGCTTGGCTGATCTGATAATCAGCAATTGGGTAATCCGTTATGCAAGCGAAATCTCCACGAGACCATCGTTAAGGCCATCTGAAATTCCCAAACATTTATTTATTAGTTCACAAAGAAATATATGAATATATTTCTCTGATTCACAGCAGACATTACCTCTGAGAGGATATGTAAGACTATTAATTTCCAGAGGATTTATTTTTACCTTGTCCTTGGTTTTGAAGTTTGGTCCGAATGTAGTGAGCCATGCACTTGTACAGAAAGGCGTATTGATCCTAACAGTATTCCAATAAGAATTTATTTGAATAGTTGCATCATATCATCATAAGTATTGTCTATATATCAAATAGTTTTATGAATACGCACGATAGTCTGGACCATCTGGACTCGGTATTCCCTCAGTTTGAGGACAGTCTTGAAAACATCGATTTTTTCTGAAGTATTTGCTTCTTGAGTCAGCATATCGATAGCAATCAAAGTTCCAGTACGCCCAACACCGGCACTAAAAAAAATGTATAGAACATGTTTCATGATAACGTGAAATACTCTCTACGAACCCGTAAACACAGTACCCATTAGACAGGCCTCAGAACTTGTTTTAACTCAGTGCCATCATCTTCTAAACGCTCTCCAACTCTGCTTTTCCAGGGAGTTTCCAAACACCGTAACGTTATGAACGCATTTTAGCGACATTCTTATTAATTTTCTGTGCCACTCACTACGTATGGGTATTCCCACATTTATCCTCTCTCACTATTATCTCGTAACACCTTGTCCTCCTAATCTGTCCACCGAAGTTCCGTTTTACCCACACCCATATTCTCCAAGATTTTCCAGTGCTCCCCCACATTACGTTATGTTCCTTTACAGCTGTAGCCTCCTAGATTCTCAGACCATTCCTAGTAGCCTTGTCCACTCCTTCTCAAGGCACTCCGGTGCTAAGTTGCTCCTTAATTTTTCCGTCACTTGTTATGCTTTCTCCAGTTAGTTTTATCGGACAAATACCTATACTTTTCAATCTTTAACCCATTGCCACATTTCTCTTGATCGTTCCCGGAATCATCGTGAACTTCACATTCGCATACAACTAACTTCCCAATGTTCCACATCCTTCTCGTATTTTTCCCGGTTCAATCCCAGTATCTCCCATGATGACTTACAGTTTCTCGAAATCCCACATGTTCGTTCACCTGATCTAGTAGTATAGGTGACATTTCACCTGTTCATACCTACAATGCGATCACTAGAAATGCGTTCCGAGTTCTAGCAAACTTTGTCTACAGTGACCTTACGGTTCCCATTAACCTTACATTCATTTTACCTGCAGTGCACCAGAACCGGTGCAGAAACTTCTCCCAGAGCTGCAGGTTTGTCCCGCATTGTCTGAACGCAAGTAATCAAATCCCCTGGATTGCTTGGGCATCCAAAATCCGGCCAATTCGTATAGTGCAACTGAGTAATCTTCCTTTTGGTCTTCCCCTACAAAAACGTATTATCGATCATCTGGAAACTGTTATAAGGGGTAAGAATATTACATGGGTAACTTCCAGCTGACGACTTATGACGCCGTTGAATTCTTCTTCATGCACATGTTTCACCATGACAATCCCGTAAGAGGCAGATGCTCGTCTGTCTGGCCAATATTGTTCGCATTTTGACTATAATAATAATCTGTAATTAACTTAGTAACCGTGCGTCCAACTTATGTAATTGGATGTAATTAAAGTGGTTGATCGTTGGTTCTAAAGAGAGCATTTCATGTTAATATTGTAAAATAATGGGTATATTAATATTGTTGCATGTTCATCCAGTCTTTGCTGTTTTACGTAAAGGATATATTTGCATTATATAACAATAATCGAAGTGTTTCATTGTAAGTAACCATTTTATGTGTAGCTATATCCGTATAACTTATATGGGAACTTATTTAGCTTTGACTTTTCTTTACCTTCCCTTTTTCGTAGAGTGAAGTAAGCATCACAATAAGCCGAACTTTCTGCTGCCAAACCATTTTCCAGAAATCGAAGAGCGTCGCTTCTTTAG
The DNA here is from genome assembly GCA_002872375.1 of Eulimnadia texana. Classification (NCBI taxonomy): domain Eukaryota; kingdom Metazoa; phylum Arthropoda; class Branchiopoda; order Diplostraca; family Limnadiidae; genus Eulimnadia; species Eulimnadia texana. The sequence goes on from NKDA01000001.1 coordinate 20,410,956, forward strand.
GTGCTTGTGCCGCAATGTACTCATAAGAACCATTCAAACCCTACAATAAAAATTAACTCTGTTCGGACAAAAATTAAGGAAAACTTGTTTTTACAGCAATGAACGAAGCGTTGATGTAATCAGATTCTTCAGAAGATTCGCCGTTTTCCAACAAGACCCGATTGAAGTCAACTATAAATCGTTTCAAAAACCCGTTAAAGCTCGGAGTATGACTCGTTCAAATTCGAAATATTGTTCGTTAGTTGGGTTAACGTGTTGGAAAGGAAAACGTAGTATGTGCTATCAAGGAATCCTTGTACATTAACACAATAGACTCTTACAAGGAAGAATGTTGACGTAACGATTCTTGGGCTTGTTCTCTGGCAGAGATGCTACGGTTTTGGGCTGAAGATTTTCTTCGCTGAACCTCTTCAGGTCTTGGTATTCGCTTTTTACTTCGTCTGTTTCCGTCACCGAGTAAACTGACGCAATATCCATGAACTGGCTCAACAGAATCGGACGTTCTCTCTTGGGCTTCGTTTCTTCCAACAAATCGGGACTTCTCTCCAGCATGCCCACCTCGGTAACAACGGGCCTTCGTTTAAACCTAAGCATTCCAGTTCAAAATATCGACAAAGGAAGCCCCAAAGTTGGAGTTAGAAACTTCATTTAACTGAAGTGCGTTTAATGATATAGTTGCGATTGTTTTCTACCTTGTACATTATTAAAAAGGGAGAACAGCTGAAGTACGTACCTTCTAAGAAGTAGAAACAATACCACCACAACCGCTGCAACCACAGTTACTACGACAGTTGGAATCCAAACGGCTCCGGATGATGTAGGTTCTGAAAGTATAAATTATCGTTCATCTTTTACACGAGCTGTTCTACTATTCTTTAAACAACGAATAAAACCGAACCAAACACGAAGGTTTATTAAGAAACAAGGAAGTGTAACAGGTAATATGCCAAACGGCGTGTCGTTATATACCGGATAAAGTTGCTAAATCTATCTCTAACGATTTACAACTTACTTAGCCTATACTTTTCATACTTTTTAAAAGTACTTTTAAAGTATTTCAAGCAAAGCTAAATTGTCTGATCGTTCTGTCCGTAATAGAGGTATCGGTAGCCAGTGGCACTTTTGCTATGAGCCCTGCTCTGCATCACGAAACGAACCTGTTTCCGTCACGAACGATAGACCTAGTTCTCTTCCTTGTCTTCTTCCGGATGTGAGGTGAGCATAAACTGTGACCGAGTAAGTGGTACCAGGGATCAAGCCGTTGACTGCATAAGCGGTATCTTTCGTCGTTCCTTCGATTTTCGTCCCCTAAAAGTTTCCTTCGGTACTTTATGTGCGCATCAAAGTTCAGTCAACGTAACTTACTTCACTGTGGCCGGGCGAGTCGTTTAGAATGCTAACTTCGTAATGCAGGATGCATTGTGGATTGAGATCTTCATTCCACTGAATCGCTGCCCAAGTTGCGGCTACGTCACTGACAGTCACGTTCAGCGGTTGAATTTCTGTCATATTAAATGATCGTTAATCGAGCTCTGTAGCTGTTTACCGTAAAATAGTTGTAACCTGCTGCTTTTGTCGCGAAGGTGAAATTTTCCGATTGGCCAGGTCCGTAAACATGGTAATGCGGGGTAACGTAAACCGTGTAATTGAGACAAGCCTTCAGTTTGGGCGGTTTCCATGGGGAATTGTTGAACTGCTTGTGCGATATGCCTTCATTGGAAATTGTTAACGGAGCAGCAAAGGATACAGAATAACTGGAAGGAACGTCGATAAAGTTGTTGCCATCGTTCACTGCTATACGGAAAAAACTGATGGGCTGTCCACAAAGAGGATTCTCCCAATAAATCTTGAACGAATCTTGCGTGACACCAGTAACAGCCAATCCTCGGACTCTGCCGTCTTTTGAACTCGGCGATGTAGTGAAGGAGTAAGATTCGGTGTAGTTGTCTGATAGACCCTCAAAGGATGATGCAATGTTAACTCTGTACTGCGAACAGGAGTCTAGTTCTGTTTTGCATTGCTCCATGAACTTAATCTGCACTATAGGCCCACCACTGGTATATTCCTGGCTTCCAACTTGGAACGAACAAATAAAAGACGAAGCAGAAACACTTCGAGTTTCGTTGCGTACACGGTACAGGCTGACGTAGTATTTGGTTAAGTGAAGTGAGACAGTGCACTCAGGCGCGTTCCACTGCAGCAACTCCAAACTTGTTGGGTAAGATGGAAACGTTATGTTACGCACATTAGCTGAAGAGCCTGAAATGATTACACGCAAAAATTAAATCCAGTTTCGTATCTACCGTAGTAATTCCGGAACAAAAGAGAGCAGAAAGGAATGTATTAATCATATAATATAGTCTAACCTCGGGGTTCTGTGACGATAGATACGTTCGAAAGTGTTCCATTATAAGGTCCTTCAAGTTCTGGTAAAAGGGTGACATAATATTTGGTACATCCTTGGAATGATACCTTGCTTAATGGATCACAGCGCGCTCCACTCCCCAGCGTCAACTGATACTGGTTTCTTGCACCCCTCAGACAAGATTCATCTACTTTGGTATCTACTATGGCAATTGGGTTTCCGTTCTGAAATAAGGAAAGATGAACTGCCGTCAGTTTCAACGAGCAGCCTTCGTGGAGGCCAATCTTCAGTCTTACAGAGTCTTCAGTAGGTTTTTCGACGTGGACTGTCAACTTTCCGAGCAAACCTGACATTGGAACGTCAGTTATAAGATTTCTGAATCTTAATTTCAAACGGAACGCCTTTTACCTGGAGGAGTGTGAAACGCAAGGGTTGCTTCTTCTTTATATCCAATGCTCAGTTTGTATGAACGGCACAGTGAGATGTTAGTTTTTTCACCCCACCGATAGCTATTATCCAGAAATCCTTTTATAGTGTGGCTGCACGCATACCGGTAATTATTAGCGGATTGACAGTTCGGAAGTGTTGTGTATATCCAGGCATACCTATGTCACAGAATCAGTTACACTTCGCGAATTTACTACAGTTATTGTGACAAATACTATTACTTTTGTGTTGTAATGTCCGTCAGCTTTAGCCACTGCCTCTGGTCGTCGACTTCGGCATTAAAAGACACCTCAGTTTCGTCCACAGATGTTACTTCGAAAGCTCCTATCGCTGTAGACATTACAGTAGCAATAAAGGATTTTCAGAGTGATATAAATTGAGATGCATACCTCTCTTCTCAGTCTTAACTGAAACATTTAATCCTTTTCCTTTTTCGTCTGTGGTGTTATATTTGGGTGCAATAGTTAAACCATACTGACGTAAGGGAGAGACATGAATGCTGCTAGTGTTACTTCCACCAGGGTATTCCAACGTGCCTGACGAAACTTTCAAGTAGATTTCATCTTTGCGCCGCATTTCGGCTGTTATAGGGATCTCAAAAGGAATTTGTTGCCTTGGTGGTTCTTTACTCTGATCAACAATCGTGACAAGCCATGACGATACATAGTTTTTACATGACGGATGCTTCCAGGATACCTTAAACCAGTCGGGTCCTTTTTCCACTCTTGGCTCTTGAAGAATCTCTTCAAGATCGGGCAGCGTTGTCACGCTTTGATCAAAGTAAGTGGGTTTAAGCTTATTTTGGAAATCGCTGTAAAAAGCATTGACTCGAACTCTGTCGTAAGCTGTACAAGGCTTTATATCGAAAGGTTGGCCGCAAGAATCAGAACCTCTACTCACGTTGTACAAGAGGAAGTCTTCTCTACTTTCAATGCAGGTCGGTAAAATGTTCTTCGGGGAGACAAATTTCAGATCTGAACGATTTAGGTCAGTGACGGGAAAGCGATAATATGCTATTTGTAAATTCGTGGCACACGGCGATGGCTTGAACTTGACGAGAATCCACTTCGATCCTGGTTGAAAACTGACTTCTGTAGGCCTGAACTCATCTCCTAGTAAACGAATAAGAAAAAACGACTCTCATTTTCGAGTTAAACCGCCTTCAAATGTTTTGATAAATAAAACTTAACAAGACCAATACTAGAGTCTTCTTCTTGAAAACAAAATTTATTTTTGATTTGGCGACTCGCAAGTTAACCCTTCGCTTTAGGAAATGTTTAGTATCAGGATATTATCATTCTGGCGTACTAGAGAATAATTATTTTTACTTTAACGGTAGCAAGGAGCCTTAAATGCAATTGATTCATTTACCTGGCTTGTTGGGAGAACATTCTTGTGCATGAAATTCTTTCAGCGCAAGCAGAATTAAACAAACATAAGGAAGCATTTGCTGTAACTTTGTTGTACTAATACTAATGCTTCACTTAAACTGTTGCGCTGACACTATTTTTTGTTTGTGATCTCAGGGGAAGCTGGTGGTAACCGACTGTCATCGATCAGATAACCAGAACCTCGTGAAGCCTTCGTTTTCCTTCAAAAAATGTTCAACCATATCCGCTGTTGAAACAAGCAACTGATTGTAATTTATTTTCTTCTTCTTGCGGTTAGCCATCTTCCTGTTGTAAGATAAACCCTGAGCTAATGCAACTAAGATTTACTTTTGATTTAGGGTCCCGTGCGCAGTCATGCACATTCTATACTGTAGTAGATAATAACGTTTGAAAATCGAGGAAATCGTATCGTAGAAACAACTGTCAATATTAATGGTATAGTGATATAAAGCTACGAAATTAACACAGTGATTACGTTATCGTGAAATCCTTACTTCCTATTTTTTTAATAATAAATACTGGACAGGGCAGAGCCTGGATAGCCTTCTGTGAAATTACAAAACTTTATGAATATATATTGACTACTATTAATCACACATTATTGTTGAATTTACGAAACAACTACACAACTACAATTTACCAAAACTACCAAAACTCTGAGGAACCGGGTAAAGCTAGAACCGGGCAAATGTAGGTTCAACTTGCAATTTTTCCAAAGGAAAATGCAGCCCAAGGCTGGAATCGAAAAGCCCAAAGATGAACCCGTCTCAGTTTTACCTCAGGTGTGGCAGTGAACGCGTGAAAAATTACCTATAAATACTATAGGGTATACATTGTATGGGTTATATGTGATATAATATAGATATATATAGATATCTTAATGTTCGCTGAATTCATTGCAGAATTCTATAGGAGTGGTATTTTAAGTTTACCAGTCCACAAAAAAAAACAAACACATGCATGCTTGTTAACGTTCTAGTTCGTCACATATGGAAGATGAACAAATAAATCTGGCAACACTTCGTACTACTCATGATGTTCGAAAAAGATAATGGTCTATTTGAAACTTAACAGCACATGGGGGTGGCTTCAGTTTGACAAGAATCCGCTTCGATCCGGGTTGAAAACTGACTTCTGCAGGCCTAAAGTCGTCTCCTAGTAAAAAAAATGAGGAAAAATGACTCTCATTTCCGAGGTAAACCAATTTCAAATGATCTTTTTAGATACAATTTGACAACAGTAATACTTGACGTTGCAGTATCTTCTGCAATATTTATTTGGCGACCCACAGGTTAACCCTTCAGTGTTGAAAATGTAAATATCATCAATTTCTGACAAATCAAAATACTAGTTCTTAACGAAGTACTAATTAGGAATCCGTAATGCGATTTAATCTGTTACCTGGATTATCGAGAGAGCATTCCTGTGCATAAAAATACGGAAGTATAACCAGGTTTAGCACAGTGTACGGTAGCATTTTTACACTTTGTTGTAGTACTTCGTGCTTCAGTCAACAAACTCTTTAGTCTTGACGAATTGCTGTACGTAAATTTCAACGAAGATGAAGTAATGCATATTATCTTTCTTCAAGTAGATAAAAGGTAAAACCACAAGCTTTTGTTTTCCTTCACATATCGCTTCGATTTCCGTTATTAAAACAGAATTACAGATATCCGACTACAAGATACTTTTATTGCCGTTAGCCATCTTCCGCGCTAGATGAAAGTACTGAAGTGATGCAACTATCTTTGGTTTGAAAGGATTTGAAATTTGATGAAGTTGTTCTTGCTAGAACCAAATGGCGGCAAACTCTATTAATGTTTGCACGAAGGTTTACCCGGTAACATGTAATATACAGTACCGGATTAACGCATGGTTTTTCGAAGCTGCAGTCTGGGACCCCAAGTTTCAGGAGGCCCCTGTCTACCAGTTGACATTTTATATTTCTTTTCACCGTGCGAAAATTACAGACACCGAAAATATGAAATAAAAGTATAGAAAAAGTTTTGTGCAAATGAGAATTTAATTACAGACTGTAGAAATTTCAAGTCGAATTTCTAAATATTTAAAACGAACGCTTGGCTACCTGTATTTAGGAAGATCACTAACAAAGAGTGCCCCATTAACCCATGTCCCATTGACTTTTTTCAATTGATTTTTTTATTTTTTAATTTCAGTTTCAATTAAGTTGTCAATTGACATTGGCTCGCATCCAAGCTGCACATATCTGTGACTTGCAAGTGTTGTTTTTTCAAAAAGGGTTTCTGAGCTTATTCTGACTTGCTCCAAATTTACAACTACGCTACTTCACACGGAGGATAAATTGGCGTTATTTGCACTGGGCTGTATAGTCATGTTCATTAAAAAAGGGTGCAGCACGGGAAGGTTCTACGCCACTTTTCCCTTGTTTTTACGAGAATTTTTGAATATTATTTGATGATGCATATTTAGTCAAATATAAATTTAGAGATATTTGAAAAATTATTTAGATTTATTATTTTTATATCTATATTTTATATAGATTTTATATATCTAAAAATTATTAGATTAAATTATTTAGATTTATGTTTATTTTTATATATTTAGATGTATATTTAATCAAACTATAGTTTGTTTTATCAAAAATTATATACATTGATTGTAGAATAACTTATAAATAGCGAAAAACGACTTTGAACTTCTCACATGCTGTACCCTGTTTTTTTTTATTGAACATGACTGTACAAAGCTGCAGAATAAGGGTTGGAGCAACTTCATTTTATTCTGGCTTCCCCAGCAGTTCTCCTCTCCTTTACTGAAGAAAATTCGCACAGTATCCATCCTGTGTTGAGATTGCGTTCCGAGTTTACTTATCACTGATTTTTTTCAGTGGCTAGGAGTAGTACTTAAATTATGAGCTCCAGTGAACCAGAAGTCAAATTAAGATGTTTGGGTCTACCAGTCCGAGTGTTTTATTGAGCTCAGACCACACATAATTTACACAAACAAAGAGAGTTCGAAGAGGTAGGATATATTCTTCACTCTGGTGAAGAAGAACTGACTGTAAGGGTTAAGAAATCTATGAAACATCATATTCTTAGAAATATTGCATCCTTTCTCGTGTCGTTGTAAAACTTCTAGAACATTCTATCAATTATCTATTTGTAACTTTCTTAGAAACATAATGAGCAATTACGCGTGTGACAGTGTCGCAATAAGTTCCCGCTGTATAAAAGGGACTCCAAGTAATCATTCCAGTCAATCTTCAAATATCATTCTTCTGTAACAGTAGTAGTAATCCGTCTGTCTGCACTGAACAGGTAATAAATAATCCTATAAACTTTGATCAGCCGTCTTGAAAAACGTAATACCCAATCACAACGCAGGGCTATTTTCGTAATTCTTTAAAGTTAAGGTCATATGCTTCTGTTTATTCAGGGGGCCAGTAAGATTTTTCTCACGCATGAGATAAGACGATATTTTGTTGAATATATATCCTGACGTAAAACAAGTGTTACATTGCCTCTGTCATACAAGCCTTCCACTCTAAAAGTAACCCGAATAGGATAGTTCGACCTCCTGTCGACTATTTAAAAATTGACCTTATTGCTCTTCTAATTCATGCAAGCTGGCTTCAGAAAAAAGCTGTGTCCCTCAAGAGGCCGGTCATCCATGTTGCTTCCGCCAATCAGGTCAACAAGTCATTTTCCTACTCTAGGAGTATTTGGCCAGACATTTCCTCAAGTTGTTTCAGCTACAACTTCCGAACGGACGCTCAGTTCCTCACTGGGATCTCAGTAGCCATCTAATTTGTGAAATGGAGCTTCCGACTTCAACATGCCGAGAAAGGTTACCGTTATTATTTGCCACTACCGATTTTCAAACGACTTATAAGTTTATTGCAACCTTACTCAGAAATCTTGGAAATTTATGAAGACCCCTCCCGAACATCGAGATCAGCAAAGATTTGTATTACTGTTATTTTCTCGCAGGTACAAGCAAAGAAATCAATTTAATTTTTACACAAATATGATGTATCAGAACTTGCATAAGAAGACATGCATGACTTCGTAATATGCATCGTAAGCAGATGATTGTTACTACTCGTAACACAAGCATTAAAAAAAGAGGTCGCTTCGCAAAGCAATATGTATTAATCATTTAAGCCTTAAATTGCAACTAGTGCAAGAAGTGTTAAAAATGAATGCGGATAATAGGAAAAGGAACACATCGTTGTTATGTCAGGTAGGGTATCATTATGCTTAGAAAGAATGGTACTTGCGAAGCAGGTATTATGGCATGATGTAACTGAAACTGTATAACTGCTAGATATACTAATTTGATAGAGAAATTTGTCGGCGTAAACATGTAGAATGTTCAAACCAACGTATACTATCAGCAAAGAGGCACTTAGTGAAATAACGGACAAGTAAAACGCCAAACCAAAACAGTACTACTGGGATAAAACAACTGAGAGAAACGTGTTCGAGATGCGTGGTTGTTCTAATGGTGAGCAATCGGATAATACATTACGCAAGCGAAATCTCCACGAGACCATCGTCCAGGCCATCTGAAATTTTCGAACATTTATTTATCACATCATTTATTTATCTAACGTACTGCAGACATTATCTCTGAGAGGATATGTAAGACTATTAATCTCCAGAGGATTTATTTCTACCTTGTCCTTGGTTTTGAAGTTTGGTCCGAATGTAGTGAGCCATGCACTGGTACAGAAAGGCGTATTGATCCTAACAGTATTCCAAAAAGAATTTGTTTGAATTGTTGCATCAATTCATCATTAGTATCGGTCTATATATGAAACAGTTTTATGAATACGCACGATAGTCTGGACCATCTGGACTCGGCATTCCCTCAGTTTGAGGACAGTCTTGAAAACATCGATTTTCTCTGAAGTATTGGCTTCTTGAATCAGTATATCGATAGCAATAAAAGTTCCAGTACGTCCAACACCGGCACTAAAAAAAAGTATGGAACATCTTTCATGATAACGTGAAATACTCTCTAGGAACCCGTAAACACTGTACCCAATAGACAGACCCCAGAACTCGTTTTAAATCAATGCAATCAAAGTCTAAACGCTCTCTAACACTACTTTTCTAGACATTTTCTAAACACCATAACATTATGAACACTTTTCAGCGACATTCCTATTAATTTTCTGTGTCACTTTCTACGTAGGGGTATTCCCATATTTATCCTCTCTCACTCTTATCTCGTAACACCTCGTCCTCCTACTCTTTCCACCCAAGTTCCATTTTACTCACACCCATATTCTCCAAGGTTTTTAAGTTTTCCCCCACATTACGTTATGTTCTTCTACAGAATTGGCCTCTTAGATTCTCAGACCATTCCTAGTAGCCTTGTCCACTCCTTGTTAACGCACTCCGGTGCTAAGTTCCTCCTTAACTTTTTCGTCACTTGTTCTGCCTTCTCCAGACAGTTTTATCGGACAAATACCTATGCTTTTCAATCTTTAACCCATTTCCACATTTCTCATCATCGTTCCCGGAATCATCGTGAACTTCACATTCGCATACAACTAACTTCCCAATGTTCCATATCCTTCTCGTATTTTTCCCAGTTGAATCCCAGTATCTCCCATGATAACTTATACTTTCTCGAATTCCCACGTGTTCGTTCACCTGATCTAGTAGGATAGGTGACAATTCACCTGTTCATACCCACAATGCGATCACTAGAAATGCGTTCCGAGTTCTAGCCAACTTTGTCTGCAGTGACCTTACGGTTCCTATTAACCTTACATTCATTTTACCTGCAGTGCACCAGAATCGGTGCAGAAACTTCTCCCAGAGCTGCAATTTTGTCCCGCATTGTCCGAACGCAAGTAATCAAGTCCCCTGGATTGCTTGGGCATCCAAAATCTGGCCAATTCGTGTAGTGCAACTGAGTAATCTTCCTTTTCGTCTTCCCCTACAAAAATGTATTATCGATCATCTGGAAACTGTTATTAGGGGTAAGAATATTACATGGGTAACTTCCAGCTGTCGACTTATGACGCCGTTGAATTCTTCTTCATGCACATGTTTCACCATGACAATCCCGTAAGAGGCAGATGCTCGTCTGTCTGGCCAATATTGTTCGCATTTCGACTATTAAAAAAAATCTGTAATTAACTTAGTAACCCTGCGTCCAACTTATCTAATTGAACGTAATTAAAGTGGTTGATCGTTGGTTGTAAAGATAGCATTTCATGTTAATGTAGTAAAATAATGGGAGTATTAATATTATTGCATGCTTATCCAGTCTGTGCCGTTTTAGGTAAAGGATATATTTGCATTATATAACAATAATCGAAGTGTTTCATTGTAAAGTAATCATTTTATGTGTAGCTATTCGTATAACTTATATGTGAGCTTATTTAGCTTTGACTTTACCTTCCCTTTTTCGTAGAGTGAAGTAAGCATTACAATAAGCCGAACTTTCTGCTGCCAAACCATTTTCCAGAAATCGAAGAGCGTCGCTTCTTTAGGTGCTTGTGCCGCAATGTACTCATGAGAACCATTCAGACCCTTCAATAAAACGTAAACTCTGATCGGACTAAAATTAAGGAAAACTTGTTCTTACTGCAATGAACGAAGCGTTGATGTAATCAGATTCTTCAGAAGATTCGCCGTTTTCCAACAAGACTCGATTGAAGTCAACTATAAATCATTTCAAAAACCCGTTAAGACCCGGAGTATGACTCGTTCAAATTCAAAATATTATTTGTTAGTTGGGTTAACGTATTGAAAAGGAAAAACTAGTATGTGCTATCAAGGATTCCTTCTAAATTAAAACAATAGACTCTTACAAGGAAGAATGTTGACGTAACGATTCTTGGACTTGTTTTCGGGCAGAGATGCTACGGTTTTGGGCTGAAGATTTTCTTCGCTGAACCTCTTCAGGTCCTGGTATTCGCTTTTCACTTCGTCTGTTTCCGTCACCGAGTAAACCGACGCAATATCCATGAACAGGTTCAACAGTATCGGACGCTCTCTCTTGGGCTTCGTTTCTTCCAACAAATCGGGACTTTTCTCCAGCATTCCCACCTCGGTAACAACGGGCCTTCGTTTCAACCTAAGCGTTCCAGTGCAAAATACCGACAAAGGAAGCCCCAAAGTTGGAGTTAGAAACTTCGTTTAACTGAAGAGCGTTTGATGATATAGTTGCGATTGTTTTCTACCTTGCACATTATTAAAAAGGGAGAACAGCTGAAGTACGTACCTTCTAAGAAGTAGAGACAAAACCATTACAACCGCTGCAACCACTGTTACTATGACAATTGGAATCCAAACGGCTCCGGATGATGTTGGTTCTGAAAGTACAAATTATAGTTCATCTTTCACACGAGCTGTTCTACTATTCCTGAAACAACGAATATAACCAAACACGAAGGTTTATTAAGAAATAAGGAACTGTATATAGGAAATATGCCAAACGGCGTGTCGTATTATACCGGATAAAGTTGCGAAATCAATCTCTAAAGATTTATAGCTTTTATAGCATATACTTTTAATACTTCTTAAAAGTATTTTTAAAGTACGTCAAGTAAAGCTAAATTGTCTGATCGCTCTGTCCGTAATAGAGGTATTGGTAGCCAGTGGCACTTTTGCTGTAAGTCCTACTCTGCGTCACGAAACATACCTGTTTCCGTCACGAACAGTAGACCTAGTTCTCTTCCTTTTCGACTTCCAGATGTGAGGTAAGCATAAACTGTGACCGAGTAATTGGTACCGGGGATCAAGGCGTTGACCGAAAAAGTGGTGTTTTTTGTGGTGCCATCGATTTTCAACCCCTGAAAGATTCCTTCGAAACTTTTCGTTCCCCAAAAAAGTTCAGTTACTGAAACTTACTTCTCTGGAGCCAGGCGAGTCGTTAAGAATGCTTACTTCGTAATGCAGGATGCATTGTGGATTGAGATCTTCATTCCATTGGATCACTGCCGAAGTTGCGGCTACGTCACTGACAGTCACGTTCAGCGGTTGAATTTCTATCACATTAAATTATCGTTAATCGAGTTCTGTGGCTGTTTACTGGAAAATAGTTGTAACCTGCTGCTTTTGTCGCGAAGGTTAAATTTTCCGATTGGCCAGGTCCGTAAACGTGGTAATGCGGAGTAACGTAAACCGTGTAATTGAGACAAGCCTTCAGTTTGGGTGGTTTCCACTGCGAATTGTTGAACTGCTTGTGCGAGATGTCTTCATTGGAAATTGTTAGTGGAGCAGCAGAAGATACAGAATAATCGGAAGGAACGTCGATAAAGTTGTTGCCATCGTTCATTGATATACGGAAAAAACTGATGGGCTGTCCACAAAGAGGATTCTCCCAATAAAACTTGAACGAATCCTGCGTTACATCAGTAACAGCCAATCCTCGGACTTTGCTGTCTTCTGAACTCGGCGGTGTAGTGAAGGAGTAAGATTCACTGTAGCTGTCTGATAGACCCTCAAAGGATGATGCAATAGCAACCCTGTACTGCGAACACGAGTCTAGTTCTGTTTTACATTGCTCCATGAGCTTAACCTGCAGTATGGGCTCATTACTGGTAAATTCATGGATTCCAACTTGGAACGAACAAATAGCAGACGAAGCATAAGCACTTCGAGTTTCGTTGTGTACACGGTACAGGCTGACGTAGTATTTTGTTAAGTGAAGTGAGACAGTGCACTCAGGCGCGTTCCACTGCAGCAACTCCAAACTCGTTGGGTAAGATGGAAACGTAATGTTACGCACATTAGCTGAAGAGCCTGGAATGATTACACGCAAAAATTAAATTCAGTTTCGTATCTCCCGTTAAATTCCAGAACAAAAGGGAGCAGATACGAATGTATTAATCATGTAATATGGTCTAACCTCGGGGTTCTGTGACGATAGATACGTTCGAAAGTGTTCCATTATAAGGTCCTTCAAGTTCTGGTAAAATGGTGACATAATATTTGGTACATCCTTGGAATGTTATCTGCTTTAGAGAGTCACAGCGCGCTCTTTTCCCCAGCGTCAACTGATACTGGTTTTTTGCACTCTTCAGACAAGATTCATCTACTTTGGTATCTACTATGGCAGTTGGGTCTCCGTTCTGAAACAAGGAAAGGTAAACTGCCGTCAGTTTCAACCAGCAGCCTTTGTGGAGGCCCATCTTCAGTTCTACAGAGTCTTCAGTAGGTTTTTCGACCAGGACTGTCAACTTTCCGAGCACACCTAACATTGGAACGTCAGTTATATGATTTCTGAATCTTAATTTCAAACGGAACGCCTTATACCTGGTGGAGTTTGAAACGCAAGGGTTGCGTCATCTTTAGGTCCAATGCTAAGTTTGTATGAACGGCACGGTGAGATGTAAGTTCTTTCAATCCCCCTCCGATAGGTATTATCCAGAAATTGTTTTATACTGTGGCTGCACTTGTACTTGTAATTATTAGCGGATTGACAGTTCAGAAGTGTTGTTTCGATCCAGTCATACCTACGTCACAGAATTAGTTGCACTATCGCGGATGAACTACAGCTATTATGATGAAAACTTACTTTTGTGTTTTAGTGTCCGTCAGCTTTAGCCACTGCCTCTGATTGTCGAATTCGACAGTAAAAGACACCTCAGTTTCGCTCACAGATGTTACTTTGAAAGCTCCTATTACTGTAGGCATCACAGTAGCATTAAAGGATTTTCAGAGTGATATCAAACTGGGATGCATACCTCTCTTCTCAGTTTCAACTGAAACATCTATCCGTTTTCCTGTTTCGTTTGTAGTGTTATATTTGGGTGTAATAGTTACACCATACTGACGTGAGGGAGAGACTCGAATGCTGCTAGTGTTACGTCCACCAGGGTATTCCAACGTGCCTGACGAAACTCTCAAGTAGATTTTATCTTGGCGCCGCATTTCGGCTGTTATAGGGATCTCAAAATGAATTTGCTGCCTTGGTGGTTCTATATTCTGATCAACAATCGTGACGAGCCATGACGATACATAGTCTTTACACGACGGATGCTTCCAGGATACCTTAAACCAGTCGGGTCCTTTTTCCACTCTTTGCTGTTGAAGAATCTCTTCAAGATCTGGCAGCGTTGTCACGCTTTGATCAAAGTGGCTGTAATTTACCCAGTGGTTTGGCGAAGCGCTGTAAAAAGCCTTAATTCGAAGTCTGTGGTAAGCTGTACAAGGCTTTATGTCGAAATTTTGGCCGCAAGGATCAGAACCTCTACTCACGTTGTACAAGAGGAAGTCTCCTGTTTTTTTAAAGCAGGACGTATTAATGTTCTTCGGATTGGGGACAAGTTTCAGATCTCTACGATTTAGGTCAGTGACAGGAAAGCGATAATAGTCTATTGGAAACTTCACAACACACGGCGGTGGCTTGAACTTGACGAGAATCCACTTCGATCCTGGTTGAAAGCTGACTTCGGTCGGTCTGAACTCATCTCCTAGTAAACGAATAAGAAAAAACGACTCTCATTTCCGAGTTAAACCGCCATCAAATGTTTTGGCAATTAAACTTAACAAAAGCAATACTTAAGTCATCTTCTTGAAAACAAAATTTATTTTTGATTTGGCGACTCGCGAGTTAACCCTTGGTTTAGGAAATGTTTAGTATCAGGATCTTATCATTCTGGCGTACTAGAGAGTAATTATTTTCATTATAACAGTAGCAAGGAGCCCTAAGTCCAATTAATTCATTTACCTTGTTTGTCGAGAGAACATTCTTGTGCATGAAATTCTTTCAGCGCAAGCAGAATTAAACAAACGTAAGGAAGCATTTTCGGTAACTTTGTTGTACTATTACTAATGCTTCTCTTAAACTGTTACGCTGACACTATTTTATTTTGTGATCTCAGGGGAAGCTGGTGGTAAGCGACTGTCATCGATCAGGTGATCGTAATCTATTGTCTTCTTCTTGCGGTTAGCCGTCTTCCTGTTGTAAGATATACCCTGAGCTAATGCAACGAAGATTTACTTTGCACTTAGGGTCCCCTGCGCAGTCATGTACATTCTATACTGTAGTAGAAGATAACGTTTGAAAATCGAAGAAATAGTATATCGGTGAGACAACTTTCAATATTAATGGTATAGTGAAAAAGCTACAAAATTAACACAGCGATTACATCATCGTGAAATCCGTACTTCCTAATTTTGTTATAATTAATTAATAGTGGACAGGGCAAAGTCTGGATAGCCCTCTGTGAAGTTACAAAAATTTTGTTATTTTATATTGAATACTATTTATGAAATATTATGGTTGAATTTACCAAACAATTCTCACAACTACAATTTACTAAAACTACCAAAACTCTGAGGAACCGCGCAAAGCTAGAGCCGGACAAATGTAGACTCAACTTGCAATTTTTCCAAAGGAAAATGGGGTAAAATCAAAGTCGCTATCGTTGCAATATAAAAGGTGTATATACACCTTTTAGCACGTAGCGAATGAACCCCTCTGTAGAGCGCGTCGGATAGCAAGTTAACTCGCGAACCAATCCAGCCTTAGCAAGATAAAACTCGCTACTCGACTTGTTGGCCAGCGAGATGACTCGCTAACCGAGTCGGATAGCCATCTAAACGGCAAACCAAGACTCCCATTAGCCAGTTAAAACGCTAACAAAAAGTGCCTCATTTGCTCGTTAGATGGCAAATCAAATAGGCTGGCTAGCGAGTCAACTCGTTAACCGATTTTCCTAGTTCACGAGTTAACTCGCTAACGGAGCCTCTTGGATTGCAAATCAACGTGCTAACAAAGACTCTTGGATTGCAAGTTAACTCGCTAACGGAGCCTCTTGGATTGGAAGTCATCTTGCTAACGAAGACTCTTGAATTGCAAGTCAACTAGCAAGCGGCCTTAAGTGTGATTTGTTTTGCAATTATCCAATAGTTTGTGTCAACTTCTTTGCTTTTAGATTCAGCCTTGTACTGTGGTATATTTGTGGTTTCCTAAATTAAATATAAATATTTCTTTATTCCTGTTATGCACAAAAATATCTGTAATGTGGGTAATGAATAGTGTCGTAATATTTTAATGCATTCTAGTCTACTATAATGTAGTATTAGTTCGTTACTAGTTTTCAAAATAGATTGTGCCTCATTTCAATGGTGATTTTTCATTCCTTTTTCATATTAAATCCCATATCCTATCACTTGTCGATATCTTTCGATTATTACGAGATATTCCTGTTTCAGGGTTAATATCTTAAACTCATAACTAATTTAAAAAGATAATTGCCTCTAGAGGATTGGATAAAATCTAAGGGAATATCTCATAACAAAAGTAAACTACGTTTATTTCATTAATTTGCCACACGTGATATTGCCCTGGATCATAGATAATATGGGAGTTTTCCCGCTAGAAATTCCACGATATATTTGCGAGGTCTTCTTGGAAAAACTTGAAAGGAAACCCAAGCCTTAGGGCGCAAAGGGTCGTATGTGTTGAAACCAGGTCACGGTGGATGACCTCTGTCTGCAAAACAGGAATCCTGCGCTTCTATTTTTTTCATCTTTAAATGAAAATTCACTTAACCTCATATTCGAAAATCATCAGCATATTGATAGTTCTGAGTAATGAGATAATGAATATGCTAATGTTAGAATGATAATTGTAATATAAATTAAATTATTTCCATGATTGTTTATATAAACCACAAAACATTACGAATAATAAATTCGAGAATAGTATTACTCTGTACTGATCTTAATTTTATTGTACTCTTATTACGGTATATTTATTATAGTGTATGTATAAATATCGTGTTATTAGTATTTATTATAGTAGGGTTGTCAGTGAATCTCTTAAAAATGCGAATTTCTGAAAGAATTTTTTTTTCCAGTTAAGCATGTTTTCAGTATGTCCTGTGAATTTGTTCGGAATCTTCCTGTCGGTAGTTTGGGTACAGGAATTTTTTTCGTGAATTTTTTTCTGAATTTTTTTTTTGACAGGAAATTCAAATTTTTCCCATTGCAAACGGAAAATTTGGCGTCCGCGGCGGTACAAAACTCTTCAAAACCGTTTTCATAACTTTTGTGTAATGCTTTGCGGGATCAGCTGTTATCAGCGGGCGCGCGCGCGGAATTCAATAATGGCTGCCGAATTTAGTTTTTCAAAATGCACAGGATGGTGGCAAAACGTATGGATTTGAGACACATACCAAAAAAAGTTAATTTTTTGCTCTATCCGTAAACCTGCGGGGCAATAAGGTTTTTTTTGACTCGTTCAGGGTGAAAATTGCGATTGAATAGACGAGAATTTAGAAAAATGAAAATTCTTTCGAATTATTGCAATTTTTACCCTGAACGAGTCAAAAAACCCTTATTGCCCCGCAGGTTTTCGGATAGAGCAAAAAATTAGCTTTTTTTTGGTATGTGTCTCAAATCCATACGTTTTGCCACCATCCTGTGCATTGCTTTCAAAGTTTCGCCATAAGAATGTAATGGGAAAATTTCGGTAAAAGTTTGGGAGCCATTTTAAAATACTTGTCCTTCTTCAAAAGCACTGAGAATTTAACCAGCCATACTTAGATCTCTTTACTGCAAAATGCAAATATTTGCATATTTTTATCTTCTTTACTTCACGAGAAAACCCTTGCGGACACGACATCTGTCGGTTTACAATGGAAAGAGATAATTTTGTCTGTCAAAATTCTGCTAAATGGTACTGACATCCCTAATTATAGTTTGTAATTGAATTAATAGTAATTAACTCTATAACTGATGCGATAATGGAATAAGTCAGTTCAGTCATTAAAACCCGGAAAGTATATTAACAATTAATTCGTCTACTGAAGGGAATTTTTTTTTTTGTAATCCGGCTAAGCAGCTCCAACTATTTTTTTACGTGGAGCTACTACTTAAACTTTTGTTAAACCTTAAATTTGTTTTCATGTGTCTGTCCTATTTTTGAAAATAACCTCAGTTTAAAGGAGGTAATCAAACCAAATAATCAACGGTTCGCTTCGTGAATTATAACTTGTTTTTATTACCGCGACAGCAAGACGCGATACTCTTGAGAAACAAGCAGTGTTGTGTATCGGTGTATCGCAAATACATTTTTGTATGATATCCGTAAATTTGGCTCATTGGCAACTTAACTGTTTCTTTGCAATTTTTACAAATACAATTACCATTGGATAGAGGCATTTAGTTTAGTTGATATTATAATAAAAAAGAGTCTTTCCCCCTTCTTTTAGAGTTTTTCCCCATTAAATTTAAATTCAGTTTCCCCGGAAAAAAGTATTTGTAAAGTATCGCCAGCCCATCGATACACAACACTGGAAACAAGCCATCACCATATGGTCACTGCCTCCACTTGATTCCTCCGTAAAACCCGTATATGGATGTGTCGTTGACAACTTGATAAAGCCGACAAGTAAATTCGGTTTTGATTTGCCACGATCAAAGAATTATGTATGTACAGGGTAATAGGAATGATTTACAAACTAAACCGAACTAAACAAGTAAACAACTATGATAGAAGATATATAGGACAACTCATCACTTAAGGTCGCTTGCAAGTTAACTCGCAATCCGAGACTCCGTTAGCGAGTTGACTCGCAATCCAAGAGAATCGGTTAGCGAGTTGACTCGCGATTCGGAAGAGTCAGCGAGCGAGTTGTCTTGCAATCCAAGAGAATCGGTTAGCGAGTTGACTCGCTATTCATGAGAGTCGGTTAGCCAGTTGACTTGCGATCCGAGACGGTCAGTTAGCGAGTTGACTCGCTAACCAACCTATTTGATTTGTCATCTAACGAGCAAATGAGGCACTTTTTGTCAGCGTTTTAACTGGCTAATGGAGGTCTTGGTTTGCCGTTTAGATGGCTATCCGACTCGGTTAGCGAGTCATTTCGCTGGCCAACAAGTCGAGTAGCGAGTTTTGTCTTGCTAAGGCTGGATTGGTTCGCGAGTTAACTTGCTATCCGACGCGCTCTACAGAGGGGTTATTCGCTACGTGCTAAAAGGTGTATATAAACCTTTTAAACTGCAATTTTAGTAGTTCGTGTATAACCCATAATCAGAACGTTGTCAAGCTTTCGTTTTCCTTCAAAAATTTTTAACCATTTCCTCTGTTCAAACAAGCAACTGATTGTAATTTATTTTCTTCTTCTTGCGGTTAGCCATCTTCCTGTTGCAAGATAAACCCTGAGCTAATGCAACTAAGATTTACTTTGGATTTAGGGTCCCGTGCACAGTCATGTGCATTCTATACTGTAGTAGATGATAACGTTTGAAAATCAAGGAAATAGTATCGTAGAGACAACATAAAAGTTATTGGCCGTTTAATGTTACCTTGATGCGTGTAAACCCCGCTGATGTTTCCTGACGGCAGTCCGTCAAAAGGTTTTTCTGCTGGAACTATCCGGACGCTGTACTGTGAACAGAGTGACAAGTCAGTGATATTGTACGAACAGCTACCGCTGGGTGAGCAGGACGCGTTCACCGTAAGACTAGGATCCAATTCAAACTTAGTACAAAGGGGCTATGGATCGTAGTAGAGAAACTGTTACCTGGAGTTCATCTTATCGATGCTGTACGTTAAATTAAAAGTGGAGATCTTGCCTTGACACGATTCTGGAGCTTTCAGGATCCACGTTAAGACTACTGTCCTATCTGATGACGTGTGATTCATATTCAGGAACGAGATACCTAGCGAAAGAAATGCTGAAAAAACTGAAACTAATTAAAACTGAGATGGTAAACATACTTTGACTTCGAGTAGTAGCAGTAATGAACTCGCCAGCATTCCCTGGTGTACTGTTCAAGAAGATAGGAGCCATCCTGACTTGATACCTAGTGCAAGGATCGATCTTAATGCCACCAAAATCCCCAGCAATGACAAACTGGGATCCGCTAATCGTCTCTCGGACTGTTACTTCTTGTACAAGATCCTTCAGCGTTACGTTATAAGCGAAGATGTTGTATTTGCATGTGGGGGATCCCACGAAAACTTGAATGATGTTGCGTTCACTTCGTCGAACTTCAAGTTCTGTACGTGACCCTCTTCCGCACTGGGTAATGTGAACGCAGAGATATTGGTAGATCCTCCGCTTAACGATTCGTAGCCAACTTTTACGGTTAATCGGTAAGACGTACAGGAACATAACTTAGCGTCCAGAGAAGGATTACCGCATGTGGAACTGTTTAAAAGGATCCTTCTATAATCGTCTGTAATGATGAAGAATTTTATCATCAATATGTGGATTTCAGAAAACTTTTTGAATTTCCTACCAGTAGTGTTAACGCAGGTAGCAGGAACTGGTAATGTTACCGACTCGGAAGGATTTGATTCTGGAATCAAGGAAATCTCGTAAGACTTTATGCTGAAAGGTTCACAGTCCGGATCCCTCCACTGAAGTACCAAGGATTCGGTTCCTGCGCCTAGGGCCATCAAAGCCTCAACTGTTTTTCCTGTATTTTCGAATAGTGTCATTTTGGGTCAGATTTTTGTATGAATTAGCAATTTAAAATCACACTTGGAACTTTTTATTGAATAGCAGTAGTAGTACTAGAAATAATAGTAGAAGTGGTAGTAGTGGTAGAAGTAGTAGTAGTAGTAATAGCAGTAGTAGCACAATTCGTATACAAATTTGAATCATTAATCCATCTACTAATTCGCTGGAAATTTGAAATTGTCCGTTTATTTTATTACCTGAGCAGTCTCGAAGAGTAGTAGTAGTAGGCGTGGTAGTAGACTCTGTACTAGATGGCTCCGTTGTGGCAGTAGTAGGAACGGTGACAGTTGAGGTACCACTAGGTTCAGTAATAGTGCTGCTATCACTGGTTAGGTCAGACTTCGGGGAAACTTCAAGGTCATGCCAAAATAGAAATGGAATATAAAGTATTAACCTAAGCATTCCTTACACTCTTCCAACTGATAACATAAACTCAATTCCAGTTAAAAACAGGTTGACTTAACAAGCAAACTATTACACATAACCACATTTCTCTCAAAACTTGAGTCTACTTATCATGTAGTCTAACGTTTAATTTCATACCTGGATTCGTAATAAGTTGATTTTTCGATGAAGTCTTATTCCCGGAAGGTTCCATTTGACCACTGACCAGCAGCAAATGAGTCAGAAAAATACAAAGTGTCACACAACGAACAGTAAACATCAACTTCTCTAAACGCACCATCTTCTAAATCTTCAACAAATAGTTTCATGTATAGTAAAATCCAAAATTTCTGTAACAAAATCTTGAAATCCTAGTCCATTACCTTGCACGACAGCTTCAGGAACATGAAATAGTGAGTTTTTATGGGTTCAGCTGCGAAAGCTAAACTGAAAAGTTCCCACCTCGAAACAAGGGCATGAACACAAGCAAACAAGAGCTTTTGGTACTTTGTATCAAAACCACAAGAGATAAGGCGGAGGGGGGCATCTTTATTTCGGGCAAGCATGTAATGCTTTCATTTATTTCTCGCTTATTTTCACAAGTAATCATTCGTGTATTCGTCAAACTATCGCACCGGGATACGTGTTTGTATCTTCTTGCTGTTAAGTTTAACCTTTATACCAGATGAATAAGAGACAAAGATTTACACAACAGTGATAACATAGTTATCAAAGTCATTTTCCTGGTTGGGACAGTGGGTGTGGCAGGACTGGTTCTCGGCCACAAAACCATTATCGCGGATTATGCTCGAATAGTAAAAGGATGAAGCTTTGGCCACACGAGGCAAATCCGGTGACGAAAAATCCAAAGAATATAAACCGAACTTTTTCCTGATTAAATAAATCAACATGATCTTACTTTGAGATTAACTAAAATTAATAATAAGTTACGTGTATCCATCAGCCCATTCGAAATTGTCCGTAAGCGACCAAGCAAAATAGCCGGTCACTTTTACACCGTCCTGGATAGCTGTAAAAGTACAAATAAATTCAATCCTAATAAATACTTGAAGTTCAAACTAATATTAAGCATTTTTATCATTTGTACCATTGTTATCAGGGATGACCGATATATCATATCAAATATCAAAATGTTGATATATCAGGCCGTTTTGGGTATGGTATATCATATCAAATATCATATCAAAATTTTAGCGAAGAATTTCATATATCAATATCAATCATTATTTTATACCGCAATTGATATATCATATCAAAATATCAAGATTTTATTAAAAACATATCAGCCATTTGATATTAATTTTTTATAATCCAACACCTTTGAAGTTGGAGGATTTTACTGATACAGAAGTTGCCCTGCCAGCTCCTCTGTTTAGAGAACAAAATTGACGGGATTCCTGGGCCCCCGTATAAGTCCGGAGCACCCGCAGGTCACGACACTTTGACTTGGGTCAGTGGTAGGTTTCTCTGACCAGTTTTTAGTTCAGATCTGACCTTGGGAAAACGTTAACAGAACGCGAGTTTGATGTAGAAGCAATTTTCGTTAGTTTAATTTGTCGCTGTTAGTTCCAAGTCAGTATTGTGGAAGCAGTCCTGTCATCAATATCTCGCTTTTTATCCTTATTCTTTTTTTGGAGTTCCGCGGTTTTTCAACTATTTCTTAAAATTAACGCCTTGTTTTCTATAGAAGTTTCATTTGTTAAAAGTGTTTGTGGTAGTTGACCGTGATTTAAAGATGTTATCCGCGCAAGAAGAGTGTGATGCCATATCGCGTAACAAAACCTGTCGTCCTCTTAAACGTCCGAATAGTTCAGTTTTGGGGGACTATTTTGAGAAGACGATAGAACACAAAGTTCAGTGCAGGATCGAAACTCTCGAAATTGAAATAAAAAGTTATAGTGTGTGAGAAGGTTATGTAAGACAAAGTGATGCACGTGAAGTATAAATTGCAAGTAAAAATATTGATGTATCGAATATTTTAGTGAAACAAATGATGTATCATATCAAATATCATATCAAAAGTTTTCACGTAGCACTGATATATCCAATAATTTGATATCGTTATTTGAAATCTGATATATCGTATCAACATATCGATATCTAAAAAAACGATTATCGTTGATCCCTGATTGTTATAATTATTACTATCATTCGTACTTCGGTATTACTTTAATATATTCGAAATTTTTGGTTTTACAGTGCAGTTATTCATACAAAAATTTAACTAACTTCTTTATGTTACATTTAAGTGTCGAGCAATGTCACTACGAAATAATATCGCTGTATTATCTAATACAACTTTTGGATTAATAAAGCAACATCTCCAATCTTAAAGAAAGCAAGTTAAAGGGCTAGTAGAATAATTATTTTGCTTAATCGTGGCACATAAAAAAACATCAAAATACAAATTGGAATTTTTGCACTGTAAGAATATCTGATACCTTTAGGTGCCTTGTGGTTGTAACTTGGAATACAATAGTTTAAATAATAATTGTTAAATCACTGGTTTAAAAAAATGCACTCTCGCACGATGATCAAATTTGTATTGTCTCGTTACAAGATATCGCTGAATAACGATAACTTTTTTCTTACGCCCAGCTTGTTCAGTTGGACCGTTAACAACCAGCGGTGCCGAAGAATCGAGACGTAGTGTTGGAACTGCGTAATCCCTCAAGTAGACTCGAGCTTGGCTGAGACTATATATGTCCTCTTCTTTAAAATGAAGAGAACGTACATATTGTGACTCGTGGGGTTCCAGTCTCGAGGTTTAATGGGGTAATCTTGTCCAGCCATAACTTAAATTTATAGGTATTTGAATCTGTTGAATAAAAAAACAGTTAACTCATATTTTATGTTTCGTTTCAGTCATAAATCTACTCACCTGTAGAAAGTAATATTCATTCCCTTTATAAACTTTGATTTACAATCTGGCATTACGCAGCCAAGAGCCATTTATATTCTAGAGAAATTAAAAAATTACGCGGAAAACTGATTTTGTTAACTGATACCGGGGTAACTTTGTTCCTTTCATCAAAAAGCGCTCGCTCGTATTGCAAATGTAAAAACATCAGCTGATGAATTAAAATCAGACGGCAATGTCGCTTTACTTCATCTTGTCAACGCCCTGCTCTACTAGGCTTGGGCTTATCGGACGTACCCTTGGCTCAATGGGCGAGATAGGGAAAGGGCCCATCTGTATGATCTGTGAGTATTATACACGGCTGAACACCAACAAATATCACCCTCGAAAGTGTGTGTTTGCCTGGCAGTTGAACCAAATTTTGCAAAGGATATCAGACAACAAAAGTATAATTCCTCTTGGATATCACCTTCGGTTTAATCAACGAGACTTCTGTGAGCTGAATCACAGTTTTCGTCATATACAAGAGATACCAAAGAACATACGAGATTTGTTTGACCAGGTGATCAACCAAAGGTTGGACAACACGGAGAAATTTACATGAAACTGGTCGCCCGGACAAATAAATGTTACAGCATTTTTCAATCTAGGTATTCACGCATTCTATTGGCCAAACTAAGATTTGAAGCTATTACAAGAAGCAAGAAAATAAATAGCAGAAGCCCGTGATACATAAGTTAGAAATTAGTGGTACTACTGAGGATAACTGCTACGGTATAGTATGTTTGAAATAAGCGAGTGATAAAGACATAGTAAAAATGCAAAAGCATACAAAATATTCATGTAATTTGGGCAAAGATTTAAGTCGGTCTTCATGAGGTCAGTACCGGATTAACGCATGGTCTTTCGGGGCTGCAGCCCAGGGCCTCCGAATTTTAGGGGGCCCCCAAGGCTCCGAGTCGATAAAAAATTTTTAACTTTTCGCTTATGTGAAAATTACTGATAACCGAAACAAAAAAAAATCAAAATAATAAATTATAGATATTTTGGTAGTGATAAAAATTTATGTAACATAGCGTAAAAATTATTAAACGGAATTCCAAATTTTTAAAACAAATGCTTGGCCACCTGCATTTAGGAACACCCCATAGCAGAGAGGGCCCCTAGATCTCGTGTCCCACATTGACTCCCGTGCAAGTTCACATACGCGTACCTCGCGAGTTTCGTTTTTTCGGAGAAATCTCTTAGTTTATATTTATTTTCACCAAAACTTTAACTGCGTTATTTCACACGAAGCATAAATTAGTTGAGATTATTTCTACTGGACTATAGTCTGTAATTGGCAGCTGAAAATGTCAAAGAGAATTCATTTAAGTGGTGCGGCCAAAAGGAAGCTGAAAAGACACAGCGAGTCCAAGCTCACGGAGGCGATTGAAAAAAATCGCAAACTTGCTGACTTCGGCTTCAAGCCGAAAGAATTGCAAGAAAATTGCGATACCTTCGATACGGTAAGAAAACCTTCTAATTTTAATTTGAATACACTTGTGCTAGTAATACCAAGGCTGCAAATTTTGTTCAACGTAGGGTAATGAAAAACGCTGCAGCCACGCATTTGAAAGGGGGAGGGGGTGTACAATTGACATAACAAACAATTCAAAATTTTTCGTCTTCATAAGGTTTAAGTCCTATTTGCAACATGTGTATTTGTCGTTTATCTAAATAGTCATAACTGATATGTATGATCGTTTAATATTTTCCATTTTAATTTCCTGTTGACAACAAATTATTTCAAAATAAATTAAGTAAATTTATTCGAGTTTTAAATCTGTTTTCAAGTTCATTAGGAGAAATTATGGATTCGTCACATAATTGTCTGATTTACTTTTATTTTCTGGCCAATTTCCAAGATTTAATCAAGAATACGTAACACTGAAAGCTCAGTTTTATAAAACAGTTCTAGTAGGAAAGAAATACGTTTACCATTCTTTCGTACTAGTTTGGAATGAATTAACATAAAGGTAATAAATTCATACTGTGTTCTAAACTGGAGTTAGTTGAACGTCAGTAACAGTCGAATTACTGAGTACGCAAACTAATTGAATAACAAAAACCTGGTCAATGCTTTCGACGTGAATTACGACCCTAAATATAATACTTTGTACTTTTGAACCTAAAATTTGCAACTGCTACTATTAGCCTGGGCCCTCTAGTTCCACAACGATTGTAGTGACTCCCCGAGACGAAGAAGAAGTAAGTGGATGTGATTATGGCAAGATTAATGGCAGTGCTACTAAGGCTTTCGTTTCCGAGGAGACAGAAGTACCAGAAGTACAAGGAGACAATACACTTCCGGTAAATAACATCCAGCTCTTGAATAAAACACGATACAAATGATATTTTTCTTCTCGCTTTAGGTGATAAACCCTCCTTCAACAGAGACAGAAATGAGAATGGGCCATGCCGAAGCATTTTGTGACGATCCAGGACTCTGGAAAAATCTGGGATCAGCGGAAATAGATTACTGGACGAGAATGGGACCAGAAAAATGTCAGCACCATGACGATAATTTTAAATCGTCTGAGCGTCGCTATCCAGATCAAAGCCGAAAGTTTTCACCAAGGCACCTATACAGAACCCATCAAAATGGGGAAGTAGTTAAGAGGGAATGGCTATTGTACTCTCCATCGACTGGAAACGTTTACTGCTTTGTATGCTTTCTATTTGCTAGAGGAACCACACAGTTTGCCATCCATCCAGGTTTCAGTGACTGGAAACACGCCACAGAGCGACTCTCAGACCATGAAAATGGTTTATCACACCGCAAAGCTACTCTGACGTGGATTAGTAGACGCAGGCAAACATCAGTAATTCCTTGTGCTCTAGAGATTCAACATGATATTGAGTCACAGTACTGGAGGGACGTATTGGAACGAGTTGTTGCGGTCGTCAAATTTCTTGGGTCTCGAGGCCTTGCATTTAGAGGCACGAACGAGATGATTGGATCCCAACAGAATGGCAACTTCCTCGGTGTTTTAGAGTTAATTAGTCAATTTGATCCCTTCTTGAGAAACCATCTGCAAAAATACGGAAACAGAGGAAAAGGTAGAGCGTCTTACTTGTCGTCAACGATATTCGAAGAATTCATCAATTTAATTGGCCGGCGCCTCCTTAACAAAATAGTGGAGGAAATTCAAGAGGCAAAATACTATTCACTTTGTATTGATTCCACCCCAGATGTGACTCATATAGATCAGCTTACTGTAATGATCCGGTGTGTGTCTAAAAATACCCACCAAGTTGTTGAACGATTTCTCTGCTTTGTCCCGATTGAAAGCCACAAAGGGGAAGCACTATCGAAAATTATCATCGACCTTCTCGCAGAACACAAGATTGATCTTAACAACATGCGAGGCCAGTCGTACGACAATGCGAGCAACATGTCAGGAAAATATAAAGGGGTGCAAGCATTTATTGGTGCATTAAACCCTCTGGCAAGGTACGTCCCCTGCGCAGCCCATTCACTTAACCTGGTGGGAGTGAATGCAGCAGAGTGCTGTACAGAAGCAGTTTCGTTCTTCGGCTTCGTCCAACAACTCTACAACTTCTTCAGTGCCTCCACGCATCGTTGGTCAGTTCTGCTCAAGCATCTCGGGCCTAACACGTTGACTGTGAAACGATTGTCTGATACAAGGTGGTCAGCTAGAGCTGACGCAGTGCTTGCGCTGAAGAAAGGATACAGCGACATTCGTTTATCGTTAGAAGAATTTATCAAAGATACGGAAGAAAAGCCAGATTGCCGCAATGAGGCCCAATCTTTATTCAATAAAATGTGCAAACTGGAAACCGTAATCTTTGTGAATTTTTGGAACACAATTTTATTTCGGTTCAATCAGGTGAGCCAAGCGCTGCAAAAAGAGAACATGGATATAGGAAGTGCTATAAGAAAGTTGAAGGCCCTAATGCGTTTCGTGGAGGATCAGCGAGAACGTTTCGACGAAACAGTGGACGAAGCCAAGGAGCAAGCCCCTTACGCCACTCTTAGCGACAAACGATTCAGAAAGAGGAAGGCTTTCCATGACGAAGCGGACAATGGTGTCTATTTCAATGGATTAGACAAAATTAGAATCGAAGCCGTTTTGCCGATCTTGAACAGACTAGCCGCTGAACTATCGTCTCGCACATCAGCTTACGAGGAAATTGGGAGGCTTTTCGGCTTCTTCCATTCATTTTGGACGATGTCAAGAGATAATCTGGTAGCCAGCGCTTCCCTGCTCCAAGGAACTTACCGAAATGATCTGGAACTGAGCTTCGTTGATGAAATCCAAGATTTCGCGTCTTACGTTACGGTGTATTTGGAAGACAAAGCTGCACAATTTGGGTCCGAGCAAATTCCTTCTACTCTGGCTTCACCTACAAAAATCTACTCTCTTCTTTTTCAAGAAGATCTGCAGAATATTTACCCCAATGTTGAAATCGGATTCCGGATTTACCTGTCACTGATGGTTTCAGTGGCTGGGGGTGAAAGAACATTTTCAAAGCTTAAGCTCATCAAGAATGAAAAGCGATCATCCATGCTACAAGATCGCTTAAATGCTCTTTCCTTGATGAGCATAGAAAACGATGTTCTTTGTGAACTCCCATTTAACGACATTATCAGTGATTTTGTAAACTCTAAAATCAGAAAAGTTGCATTAATTTCAGAATAAAATGTCATCTGAACCTAAGTATTCGTTGTAACCGTGTCAAGTTTTTGTACAGCACTTAAGTTTGAAGGTAATGACAAGTTCTAATTAATCCTACAAAAATACCGGTTTCTACGAGATTTCGAACTAAGTGCGGATGTGCAAATGAACGAATGAGTTTGAAGAATATGGCGAAGCATAAGGACAAGACCAGGGCCTCCAAAAAGGTTAATCCGGCTCTGCATGAGGTTCTGAGCACGGTACGCACGTGTAAATCGATGCAGTTGTAAATGAAGGCATACTGCTCCTGGACAGTGTAAAGAATAGTGATGGTTCAGTACAGAAAGAATAAAGTCAACATCTGGTCAGTGATGAGAAAAGAAATCAAATTATCAACAGCTTACCAGTGTCTGAACCATATCTGGACGATGGTCCCTCAGTTTAGAGACGGTTTTAACGACGTCGATCTGCTCCGACAAGACCACTTCTTTCAAGAGAATGTCGGTGGCAATGAAAGTACCAGTGCGTCCCACTCCAGCACTGAAAAAGCCAGAGGTTAAAGCAAATCGTTCTATGTTTTTTTTTGTTGTTTTTTTTTTCCACCAGTGTTGCCTCACCTGCTATGTACAAGAACCGGGAAGAATCCCAGTCCCCGCATTATGCTTTTCTCATTGACAGTCCGAAGGAAAACGATGAAATCTTCCGTGGATCTGGGGCACCCCAACTCAGGCCACGTTGTGTAATGTAGCTGGATAATCAGTCGATGGTCCTCACCCTGTGTAAAGAAACAACTTTATTCTGGAACAAACTCTGAGCTGATAAATTAGTCTACTTTTGTGATCTCCATTTCCCGAACCGCAAAGTTTGTTGCTAGTTTGACTTTGAGGAGCCTAACTGCAACTGTACCATGAAAGGCAGAGTTATTTTCGGGCCAGTACTGTTCACATGCCACCTTTTCAACAGGAAATTCTTCATTTGGAAAGTTTTTGATGAATAAGCAAAACTATAAACACCTTTCCTCTTTCTTTGGTCGCCGTCAGCATAACAATAACATGGACCTTTTGCTGCCAAATCATGTCCCAGAAATCGGCCACAGTGTCTGCTGTTGGAGCTTGAGATGCGATATAGTCCCGGGACCCGTACAAACCCTTAATAGGAATAGTACATTTTCAATAGAAATCACAAATGTGACTGAAAAATTGGCTATTCTCTTGATGAATTTATTCGTCACGACAACGGAAAAATTACAAGAGAGTAAGAACACAGCACGCCATAAATAACACAGTTTACCGGAATGTAGGAAGCGTTGATGTAGTCCGTGTTGCCAGAGGCCATGCCGGTGGACAGCAGCACTCGGTTGAAATCAACTGTACAGATTTTACAATTAATCGTTTTGAGATTATCGGAAGAAAGCTGGTTTAGTTAAAATCGCGCCAAATAAGTTGGTTAGTCCTTATAAAATAGTTTGTTATAAACGTTATATAATACTTATTCCCACCCACACCCCAAGAAAACGAGAACTTAACTGTTCAGCTAAAGAAGTAGAGCCCTTTCTCTTCCGAAATGCCCGTACTGAAAAGTATTTATGTGCTTTTTTTCTACATTGGTTGTCTCATTTTATCTTGTACACCTACATGGAAGAATATCAGAGTCACGGTTCCGGCATTTGTTCTCGGGTAGCGAAGCCGCGTCCTGTGTTGAGAAGTTCTTCTGCAATCTGAGAGACTGGAATTCCTTTTCCATCTGATCACTTCTAGGCACTAGACTTTTGGATCTGTTTTTCAAGAGACCGCTAAGACGACTTGGTTTTTGCCACTTCCGAAGTTGACCTTTAGCTGTGTCTGTGACATCTATAGGAGTCTCATATATTCGCGATGCTGGAACAGGAACCAAACTTTCTAGCAATCGTCGTCTCCTTGGGGAAAAGTACAAATTTATTTTGTTGGTAATAGGCGAAGTTTACCTTAGAAATAAAAATGAACATAGGTCAGCTTACAAATTGTCGACAAAGGAAGCCCCAAAGTTGGAGTAAGAAACTTCATTGAACTGAAGTGCGTTTAATGATATAGTTGCGATTGTTTTCTACCTTGTACATTATTAA
This sequence comes from Eulimnadia texana, assembly GCA_002872375.1. NCBI lineage: Eukaryota > Metazoa > Arthropoda > Branchiopoda > Diplostraca > Limnadiidae > Eulimnadia > Eulimnadia texana. The sequence continues at coordinate 20,441,639 of NKDA01000001.1, forward strand.
AAAGGGAGAACAGCTGAAGTACGTACCTTCTAAGAAGTAGAAACAATACCACTACAGCCGCTGCAACCACTATTACTACGACAATTGGAATCCAGACGGCTCCGGATAATGTAGGTTCTGAAAGTATCAATTATCGTTCATCTTTTACACGAGCTGTTCTACTATTCCTTAAACAACGAATATAACCAAACACGAAGGTTTATTAAGAAACAAGAAAGTGTAATAGGTAATATGCCAAACGGCGTGTCGTTCTATACCGGATAAAGTTGCTAATTCTATCTCCAACGATTTACAACTTACTTAGCATATACTTTTCATACTTTTTAAAAGTATTTTTAAAATATTTCAAACAAAATAAAGTTTGTTTGATCGCTCTGTCTGTAATGGAGGTATTTGTAGTCAGTGGCACTTTTTCCATCAGCCCTTCTTCACGCCACGAAATATACCTTTTTCCGTCACGAACGGTAGACCTAGTTCTCTTCCAGATGTGAGGTGAGCATAAACTTTAACCGAGTAACTGGTACCGGGGTTCAAGCCGTTGACCACAAAATTGGTTTCTTTTGTAGTGCCATCGATTTTTAACCCCTGAAAGATTCCTTCAAAACTTTATGTTCCCAATAAAAGTTCAGTTACTGAAACTTACCTTACTGGAGCCAGGGGAGTCATTTAGAATGCTAACTTCGTAACGCAGGATGCATTGTGGATTGAGATCTTCATTCCACTGAATCACTGCCGAAGTTGTGGCTACGTCACTGACAGTCACGTTCAACGGTTGAATTTCTATCACATTAAATGATCGTTAATCGAAATCTGTAGCTGCTTAATGGAAAATAGTTGTAACCTGCTGCTTTTGTCGCGAAGGTGAAATTTTCCGATTGGCCAGGTCCGTAAACTTGGTAATGCGGAGTGATGTAAACCGTGTAGTTTAGACAAGCCTTCAGTTTGGGCGGTTTCCACTGGAAATTGTTGAACAGCTTGTGCGAGATGCCTTCATTAGAAATTGTTAACGGAGCAGCAAAGGATACAGAATAATCGGAAGGAACGTCGATAAAGTTGTTGCCATCGTTAATTTCTATACGGAAAAAACTGATGGGCTGTCCACAAAGAGGTTTCTCCCAATGAAATTTGAACGAATCTTGCGTCACATCAGTAACAGCCAATCCTCGAACTTTGCCATCTTCTGAACTCGGCGGTGTAGTGAAGGAGTAAAATTCGCTGTAGTTGTCTGATAGACCCTCAAAGGATGATGCAATATCAACTCTGTACTGCGAACACGAGTCTTGTTCCGTTTTGCATTGCTCCATGAGCTTAATCTGTACTATGGGTCCACTACCGGTATGTTCATGGCTTCCAACTTGGAACGAAAAAATAGCAGACGAAGCAGAAGCACTTCGAGTTTCGTTGCGTACACGGTACAGGCTGACGTAGTATTTGGTTAAGTGAAGTGAGACAGTGCACTCTGGCGCGTTCCACTGCAGCAACTCCAAACTTGTTGGGTAAAATGGAAACGTTATGTTACGCACATTAGTTGAAGAGCCTGGAATGATTACAAGCAAAAATTAAATTCAGTTTCGTATCTACCATTATAATCCCGGAACAAAAGAGACAGAAAGGAACGTATAAATCATGAAATATAGTCTAACCTCGGGGTTCTGTGACGATAGATACGTTCGAAAGTGCTCCATTACAAGGTCCTTCAAGTTCTGGTAAAAGGTTGACATAATATTTGGTGCATCCTTGGAATGAGATCTGCTTTAGGGAGTCGCAGCGCGCTCTATTCCCCAGTGTCAGCTGATACTGGTCACTAGCACTCCTTAGACAAGATTCATCTACTTTGGTGTCTAATATTGCAGTTGTGTTTCCGTTCTGAAATAAGGAAAGGTGAACTGCCGTCAGTTTCAACGAGCAGTCTTGGTGGAGGCCAATCTTGAGTTCTATAGAGTCTTCAGTAGGTTTTTCGACGAGGACTGTCAACTTTCCGAGCACACCTAACATTGGGGCGTCAGTTATATGATTTCTGAATCTTAATTTCTAACGGAACGCCTTCTACCTGGAGGAGTGTGAAACGCAAGGGTTGCGTCTTCATTATATCCAATGCTCAGTTTATATGAACGGCACGGTGAGATGTAAGTTCTTTCAATCCCCCACCGATAGTTATTATCCAGAAATTCTTTTATAGTGTGGCTGCACGCATACCTGTAATTCTTGGCGGATTGACAGTTCTGAAGTGGTGTTTGTATCCAGGCATACCTACGTCACAGAATCATTTACACTTCGCGGATTTACTACAGTTATTGTGACAAAAACTATTACTTTTGTGTTGTAATGTCCGTCAGCTTTAGCCACTGACTCTGGTTGTCGACTTCGGCAGTAAAAGACACCTCAGTTTCGCCCACAGACGTTACTTCGAAAGCTCCTATCACTGTAGACATCACAATAGCATTAAAGGATTTTCAGAGTGATATCAAATTGAGATGCATACCTCTCTTATCAGTCTCAACTGAAACACTTATCCCTTTTCCTCTTTCGTCTGTAGTGTTATATTTGGGTGCAATAGTTATATCTTACTGACGTGAGGGAGAGACTTGAATGCTGCTAGTGTTACTTCCACCAGGGTATTCTAACATACCGGACGAAACGTTCAAGTAGATTTCATCTTTGCTCCGCATTTCGGCTGTTATAGGGATCTCAAAAGGAATTCGTTGCCTTGGTGGTTCTTTACTCTGATCAACAATCGTGACAAGCCATGACGATACATAGTCTTTACACGACGGATGCTTCCAGGATAGCCTAAACCACTCGGGTCCTTTTTCCACTGTTGGCTGTTGAAGAATCTCTTCAAGATCCGGGAGCGTTGTCACGCTTTGATCAAAGTGAGTGTAACGTCGCAACTGATAGTGCAAACTGGTGTAATATGCCCCGATTCGAAGTCTGTCGTAAGCTGTACAAGGCTTTATATCGAAATGTTGGCCGCAAGGATCAGAACCTCTACTCACGTTGTACAAGAGGAAGTCTTCTCTACCTTCAAAGCAGGACGAAGAAATGTTCTTCGAATTGTTGACTAAATGGCGCTTTGTACTATTTAGGTCAGTGACAATAAAGCGATAATATTCTATTGGAAATTTTGTAGCACATGGCGGTGGCTTGAACTTGACGAGAATCCACCTCGATCCTGGTTGAATACTGATTTCTGCAGGCCTAAATTCGTCTCCTAGTAAACGGATAAGAAAAAACGACTCTCATTTCCGAGTTAAACCACTTTCAAATGATTTTTTTAGAGATACAATTCGACAACAGTAATACTTGACATTGCAGTATCTTCTGCAATATTTATTTGGCGACCCACAAGATAACCCTTCAGTGTTGACAATGTAAATATCATCAATTTCTGACTAGCCAAAATACTAGCTACATAGTACTAAATAAATAGTAAATATAAATAAATATTTTATGTATAATAAATAGTAATATATATTGATAATAATATAATTAAAATAATAGTTAATATAAATAAATAGTAAATAATACGTGGAACTAATTAGAAATCCGTAGTGTGATTGAATCTGTTACCTGGGTTATAGGGATTACATTCCTGTGCATGAAGATACGGAAGTATAGCTAGAATCAGCACAGTATACAGTAGCATTTTTACACTTTGTTGTAGTACTGCGTGCTTCAACCAACAAACTCTAGTCTTCACAGATTGCTATATATCAATCTCAAGGCGGATGAAGCAATGCATATGATCCTTTTACAAGCAGATAAAAGGAAAAACCACAAGCCTTTTGTTTTCCTTCAAATATCGCTTTGATTTCCGTTATTAAAACAGAATTACAGATATACAACTACAAGATATTTTTATTGCGGTTAACCATCTTCCGCGCTAGACGAAAGCAGTATTTCCACTTTGCAATTTTCCATTTTTTCCCCTCTTCCCATATCTTTCCCCTTTTTCCCACCTTCCGTGCAAGAATATACAGGGTCTAGATTTCCTCTTTACTCTCCTCTCTTCTTCTTTCCTTCTCAAAGCCCATTTCTCCCCTTTTTCAGGGAATTTTCCTGCAAAAGTGGAAACACTGGATGAAAGTACTGAATTGATGCAACTATCTTTTGGTTTGGAAGGATTTGAAATCTGATGAAGTTGTTCTGGCTGTAGAACCAAATGGCGGCAAACTCTAAAAAAGTTTCCATGAAGGATTACCTGATAACATGTCGTCAATATACAGCTGTTGCACGTAGACAACGGGCTAACAAACCAGCAATACCTGTTGGGTAAAACCAAAAGACATTATTTCTAAGATGCTAAGATATACACTGATTTTAACACCGCAGAACTTATTCAAGTATAATTCGTCCATCGGGGATAAACCACACAGTTAGAAGAGAGATATTCTCCCAAGTTATAACATTATTTGTACGTAAGTGAATGAAAAGCAAGGGGTCCGAAACTTTCATTTATTATTATTCATTTGACTTCTGCTATTAATATTTTACATTATTCCATGACATGTTGCGAAAATTGAAAGTAACATATTTTAATGAAAACTGTTGTATAAAATACAAAACAACTTAAATTTAGCATGCGATCCGTATTGCGGCACAGCACTAGCCCTGGCTGATGATGTCAAAACCAAGATTTAGCCTAATGGAGCGTTTTGACAACTCCGGCCCTCGGCTGATTGTCTAGCCCTTATTTCATTATTTCTAATTTTTTTTTGACCACACAGCTTATATATTCGTAATCTACGTTTTATGCCCTTTCAAATCATGTATATTTCATACGAAAAGAAAATCCTTTCAATTTCCCCATTTACGAACAATCTCTCTGAAGGAGAATATATGCATGGAGAAGAAAAGCAGCCCAACGATCGAATCGAAAAGCCCAAAGAAGAAGCCGTCTCAGTTTCACCCAAGTTGTGACAGTGGTCGAGGAGAAAAATCACCTTTAAATTAAAGAGGGTTATATTCGACCTGATACATACATATACCAGTATTCGCAAATTCATCGGAGAATCCACCTTCTGATGAGGAATGCCACTTTAAAATATTCTTACTAGATTTCGAGCACTGTACAACAAACAAACATGTACCTGCTTCGTACATAAGTAGAGTTTACGTTCTATTTTCGACACAAATGAAAAATGAACAAATAAATTCGACATCGCTTCATTGTTCACTCGTGATATTAAAAAACCATTACTCTGGTGAATTTCCTTATTCAGAACTTCTCACAAAATGCGTGGGAGTGCCGCCTTTTTCTACAGTACTATAAACGGCTGACCACCAAGAAATATCACCCTCTAAAGTATTGTGACAAGATAAAATTTACTTATATTAGCTGCCGTTCCGCGCTCTCCAAAAACTAACTCAACTTTCTATTTACACAGGCCTTTTAATACTTCTCCTTGACCACTCGTTAAGTGCTATTTAATTGGCTCCGTGGAAGTTACGCTACTTTCTCCAAGCAGACTTCCAAGAAGCCCAATTCGCTAGAACTTGTTACGGTATGTGTTTGCCTGGCAGTAGAACCGAATTTAGCAAAGAATATTAGATAACAGAAGAGTTACTTTTATTGGATTTCTACTTCGGTTTAATTAACGAAACTCCTATGAGCTGAATCACAGTTTTCGTAATCCACAGCGGAGACTAAAGAGCGCACGAGTTTTATCCGATCAAGTGATTACTCCAAGATGGCCAAAACATTGGATTTTCCCTGGAACTGGTTCGCCGGGACAAACAAATGTTACAGCATTTAACAATAAAGGTAATCAAGCATTCTATTAGTCGAATTAAGATTTAAAGCTATTATAAGAAGCAAGAAAATAAATAGCACAAGCCCATGATAGACAAGTCAGAAATTAGTCGTACTACTGACGATAACTGCTACGGTATAATATGTTTGAACCAAGCGAATGATAAAGACATAGGAAAAGTGCGAAAACACACAAAATATTTAGGTATTTTAGGCCAGCACCTCCTTCCCTCTAAATGGAGATTTAAGTTGGTCTCAATGAAGTTCTGAGCACGGTACGCACGTGCAAATCGATGCAGTTGTAAATGAAGGCATACTGCTCCTAGACGGTGCAAAGAATAATGATTGTTCAGTGCAGAAAGACATAAAGTTAACATTTGGTCAGATTGGAAAAAGAAAGCAAATTGCGAAATGCTTACGAGTGTCTGAACCATATCTGGACGATGGTCCCTCAGTTTAGAGACGGTTTTAACGACGTCGATCTGCTCCGACAAAACCGCTTCTTTCATGAGAATGTCTGTGGCAATGAAAGTACCAGTGCGTCCCACTCCAGCACTGAAAAAGCCAGAGGTTAAAGCGAATCGTTTAATACATCTTTTTCTTCTTTCTGCCAGTGTTGCCTCACCTGCCGTGTACAAGAACCGGGAAGAATCCCAGTCCCCGTATTGTGCTTTTCTCATTGACAGTCCGAAGGAACACGATGAAATCCTCCGTAGATTTCGGGCACCCCAACTCAGGCCACGTTGTGTAATGTAGCTGGATAATCAGTCGATGGTCCTCACCCTGTGTATAGAAACAACTTTATTCTGGAACAAACTTTAAACTGATAGATAAAAGTCTACTTTTGTGATCTCCATTTCTCGAACCGCAAAGTTTTTTGACAATTCGGCTTTGAGGAGCCTAACTGTGACCGTTCCATGGCAGGCAGAGTTATTTTCGGGCCAGTACTGTTCGCATGCCACCTTTTCAACAGGAAATTCTTCATTTGGAAAGTTTATGATGAATAAGCAAAACTATAAACACCTTTCCTCTTTCTTTGGCAGCCGTCAGCATAACAATAACATGGACCTTTTGCTGCCAAATCATGTCCCAGAAATCGGCCAGAGTGTCTGCTGTTGGAGCTTGAGACGCGATGTAGTCCCGGGACCCGTACAAACCCTAAATAGGAATAGTACGTTTTAAATAGAAATCACAAATGTGACTGACAAATTGGCTATTTTTGGATGAATTTATTCATCACGACAACGAGAAAATGACAAGAGAGTAAGAAAATAGCACGTCATAAATAAAACAGTTTACCGGAATGTAGGAAGCGTTGATGTAGTCCGTGTTGCCAGAGGCCATGTCGGTGGACAGCAGCACTCGGTTGAAATCAACTGTACACATTTTACAATTAATCGTTTTGAGATTATCGGAAGAAAGATGGTTTAGTTAAAATTGCGCCAAATAAGTTGGTCAGTCCTTATAATATAGTTTGTTATAAACGTTATACAAAAACTATTGCCCCCCTCCCCAATCCGAGCACTTAACTGTACTGCTAAAGAAGTAGAGCCCTTTCTTTTCCGAAACGCCAGTACTGAAAAGTATTTGTGTGCTTTGTTTCGACATTGGTTGTGTCATTTTATCTTGTACACCCACATGGAAGAATATAAGAATCACGGTTTCGGCATTTGTTCTCGGGTAGCGAAGCCGCGTCCTGTGTTGAGAAATTCTTCTGCAATCGGAGAGACTGGAATTCCTTTTCGAGCTGATCCATTCTAGGCACTAGACTTTTGGATCTGTTTTTCAAGAGACCGCTAAGACGAATTGGTTTTTGGCCCTTCCGAAGTTGACCTTTAGCTGTGTCTGTGACATCTATAGGAGTCTCATATATTGGACTTGGTGACATAGGAACCGATCTTTCTAGCAGTTTTCGTCTCCTTGGGAAAAAGTAGAAAATTATTTCGTTGATAATAGGCGAAGTTTATATTAGAAATAAAAATGAACGTAGATCAGCTTACTTGATACAGGGCCTAATAATGGAAAGTGTAAGGGTACTTTGCCCGGGAAATGTGTTGGGCGGAGTGGAGTGACAAAATCACTAGGACTGGGAATTAGGGACTGGGCTATTTCTAAGTAAAAAAAAAAAAAAAAAAAAAAAAAATCGGTGACCTCATAAGGAAATTCAGTTTGCGTTGGATATGGTTGTACGAAAGCGGGGGGGGGGGGGGTTGGCTAAATAATATAATTAAAATAATAATATAATATAACTATAATAAAATATATCAATAATAATAATAATAATAATAATAATATATAATATTAAAATATATCAATAATATAACTCAAAATATCGACAAAGGGAGCCCCAAAGTTGGAAACAGGAACTTCTTTTAACTGAAGGAGTCTAATGAAATAATTGCAATTGTTTTCTACATTGAATATTATTAAAAAGGGAGAACAGCTGAAGTACGTACCTTCTAAGAAGTAGAAACAATACCACTACAACCACTATAACCGCTGCAACCACTGTTACCATGACAATTGGAATCCAAACGGCTCCCGATGATGTAGGTTCTGAAAGTATAAATTATCCATCATCTTTTACACGAGTTGTTGTACTATTCCTCAAACAACGAATATAGCCAAACACGAAGGTTTACTAAGAAACTAGGAAGTGTATTAGGAAACATGCCTAACGCCAGTCGTTCTATACCGGATAAGTTTGCTAAATCAATCTCTTAAGATTTACAGTTTTCTTAGCGTATACTTTGCATACTTTTTAAAAGTACTTTAAAAGTATTTCAAGAAAAGCTAAATTGTCTTATCGTTCTGTCCGTAATAGAGGTATCGGTAGCCAGTGGCACTTTTGCCAAGAGCAACTCTCTGCATCACGAAACATACCTGTATCCGTCACAAACGATAGACCAAATTCTCTTCCTTGTCTTCTTCCTGATGTGAGGTGAGCAAAAACTTTGACCGAGTAAGTGGTATTGGGGATCAAGCCGTTGACCGCAAAAGTGGTTTCTTTTGTCGTGCCACCGATTTTCACTCCCTGAAAGATTCCGTCGAAACTTTATGTTCCCATAAAAATGTTCCGTTACTGAAACTTACTTCACTGGAGCCAGGCGAGTCGTTAAGAATGCTAACTTCGTAATGCAGGATGCATTGTGGATTGAGATCTTCATTCCACTGAATCACTGCCGAAGTTGCGGCTACGTCAGTGACAGTCACGTTCAGCGGTTGAATTTCTATCATATTGAATGATCGTTAATCGAGCTCTGTAGCTATTTACAGTAAAATAGTTGTAACCTGCTGCTTTTGTCGCGAAGGTTAAATTTTCCGATTGGCCAGGTCCGTAGACTTGGTAATGCGGAGTAACGTTAACTGTGTAATTGAGACAAACATTCAGTTTGGGCGGTTTCCACTGGTAATTGTTGAACTGCTTGTGAAAGATGCCTTGATTGGAAATTGTTAGCGGAGCAGCAAAGGATACAGAATAATCGGAAGGAACGTCGATAAAGTTGTTGCCATCGTTCATTGCTATACGGAAAAAACTGATGGGCTGTCCACAAAGAGGATTCTCCCAATAAAATTTGAACGAATCTTGCGTGACATCAGTAACAGCCAATCCCCGGATTTTACCGTTTTCTAAACTCGGCGGCGTATTGAAGGAGTAGGATTCACTGTAGTTGTCTGGGAGATCCTCAAAGGATGATGCAATATCAACTCTGTACTGCGAACAAGAGTCTAGTTCTGTTTTGCATTGTTCCATGAGCTTAATCTGCAGTATAGGCCCACTACTGGTAAATTCCTGGCTTCCAACTTGGAACGAACAAATAGCAGATGAAGAAGAAACACTTCGAGTTTCGTTGCGTACACGGTACAGGCTGACGTAGTATCTTGTTAAGTGAAGTGAGACAGTGCACTCAGGCGCGTTCCACTGCAGCAACTCCAAACTTGTTGGGTAAAGTGGAAACGTTGTGTTATGCACATTAGCTGAAGGGCCTGGAATGATTACACGCAAAAATAAATTCAGTTTCGTATCTGCCGTATTAATCTGGAACCAAAGGAAGCAGAAAGGAATGTATTAATCATGTAATATAGTCTCACCTCGTGGTTTTGTGACGATAGATACGTTCGAAAGTGTTCCATTATAACGTCCTTCAAGTTCTGGTAAAAGGGTGACATAATATTTGGTGCATCCTTGGAATGTTATCTGCTTTAGGGAGTCGCAGCGCGCTCTATTCCCCAGTGTCAACTGATACTGATTTCTTGCACTCCTCAGACAAGATTCATCTACTTTGGTATCTACTACGGCAGTTGGGTTTCCGTTCTGAAATAAGGAAAGGTGAACTGCCGTCAGTTTCAACGAGCAGCCTTCGTGGAGGCCAATCTTGAGTTCTACAGATTCTTCAGTAGGTTTGTCGACCAGGACTGTCAAATTTCCGAGCCAACCTAACATTGGAACGTCAGTTATATGATTTCTGAATGTTAATTTCTAACGGAACGCCTTTTACCTGGAGGAGTGTGAAACGCAAGGGTTGCGTCTTCTTTGTCTCCAATGCTCAGTTTATATGAACGGCACGGTGAGATGTAAGTTCTTTCCCCCCTCCGATAGTTATTATCCAGAAATTCTTTTATAGTGTGGCTGCACGCATACTGGTAATTTTTAGCGGATTGACAGTTCGGAAGTGTTGTTTCTATCCAGGCATACCTACGTCACAGAATTAGTTGCACTATCGCGGATGCACTACAGTTATTATGACGAAAACTTACTTTTGTGTTGTAGTGTCCGTCAGCTTTAGCCACTGACTCTGGTTGTCGACTTCGGCAGTAAAAGACACCTCAGTTTCGCCCACAGATGTTACTTCGAAAGCTCCTATCACTGTAGACATCGCAATAGCATTAAAGGAATTTCAGAGTGATATCAAATTGAGATGCATACCTCTCTTGTCAGTCTCAACTGAAACACTTATCGCTTTTCCTGTTTCGTCTGTAGTGTTATATTTGGGTGCAATAGTTATACCGTACCGACGTGAGGGATAGACTTGAATGCTGCTAGTGTTACTTCCACCAGGGTATTTCAACGTGCCCGACGAAACATTAAAGTAAATTTCATCTTGGCGCCGCATTATGGCTGTTATAGGGATCTCAAAAGGAATTTGTTGCCTTGGTGGTTCTAAACTCTGATCAACAATCGTGACAAGCCATGACGATACATAGTCTTTACACGACGGATGCTTCCAGGATACCCCAAACCAGTCGGGTCCTTTTTCCACTGTTGGCTGTTGAAGAATCTCTTCAAGATCCGGCAGCGTTGTCACGTTTTGATCAAAGTGACTTGTAACTCGCTTCTGGATTTGCGAATCGTTATAATAAACCCGAATTCGAAGTCTGTCGTAAGTTGTACAAGGCTTTATATCGAAATTTTGGCCGCAAGGATCAGAACCTCTACTCACGTTGTACAAGAGGAAGTCTTCTCTACTTTCAAAGCAGGACGAAAAAATGTTCGTCGGATTGCTGACTAAATGGCGCTTTGCACTGTTTAGGTCAGTTATGGGAAAGCGATAATAGTCTATTTGAAACTTCGTAGCACACGGCGGTGGCTTGAACTTGACGAGAATCCACTTTGATCCTGGTTGAAATCTGACTTCAGCAGGCCTAAATTCGTCTCCTAGTAAAAAAATGAGGAAAAATGACTCTCATTTCCGAGGTAAACCACTTTTAAGTGATTTCTTTTAAGATATAATTCAAGAAATTGTAATACTTGACATTGCAGTATCTTCTGCAATATTTATTTGGCGACCCACAAGTTAACCCTTCAGTGTTGAAAATGTAAATATCATCAATTTCTGACAAGCCAAAACGCTAGTTCTAAACGTAGGACTAAATAAATAGTAAATATAAATAAATAATACATGTATAATAAATAATAGAATATAATAATAATAATATTAATAAAATAATAGTGAATATAAATAAATAATGTACATATAATAAATAATAATGTATAATAATAATGTATATATAAAATAATAGTAAATATAAATAAATCATATGTATAATAAATAATAATATATAATAATAGTAATAAAATAAATAAAATAACAGTAAATATAAATAAATAATATATGTATAATAAATAGTAATATGCAATAATAATAATACAAACAAAATAATAGTAAATATAAATAAATAGTAAATAATACGTAGTACTAATTAGGAATCCGTAATATGATTGAATCTGTTACCTGGCTTATCAAGAGAACATTCCTGTGCATAAAAATATGGAAGTATAACCAGGATAAGCACAGTATACAGTAGCATTTTTACGCTGTGTTGTAGTAATACGTGCTTCAACCAACAAAATCTTAGTCTTCACAAATTGCTATATTTCAGTCACAATTTGGATGAAGCAATACATATGATCCTTTTTCAAACAGATAAAAGGCAAAACCACAAGCCTTTGTTTTCGTTTAAATTTCGCTTTGATTTCCGTTATTAAAACACAATTACAGATATCTGACTACAAGATATTTGTATTGTGGTTAGCCATCTTCCGCCGCTAGATAAAAGCAGTATTTTCATTTTTCAATTTTCCCTTTTTTCCCCTCTTCCCTTATCTTTCAACTTTTTCCCCGCTTCCGTGCAAGAATATACAGGGTCTAGATTTCCTCTGTACTCTCTCCTCTTCTTCTTCCCGTCTTAAACCCCATTTCCCCTCTTTTTCGGGGAGTTTCCCTGCAAAAGTGGAAACACTGGATGAAATAACTGAATTGTTGCAACTATCTTTTGGTTTGGAAGGATTTGAAATCTGATGAAGTTGTTCTGGCAATAGAACCAAATGGCGGCAAACTCTAAAAAAGTTTCCATGAAGGGTGACCTGATAACATGTCGTAATATACAGCAGTTACACGTAGATAACCGGCTACCAAACCAGCAATACCTGTTGGGTAAAACCAAATTACATTATTTCTAAGATGCTAAGAGATTCATTTATTTTAACACTGCAGAACTTATTACAGTATGAATCGTCTATCGGGGATAAATCGCACGGTTAGAAGAGAGATATTCTCCCAAGTTATACCATTATTTGTACCTAAGTGAATGAAAAGCAAGGGGTCCGAAACTTTCATTTATTATTATTCATTTGACTTCTGCTATTATTATTTACCATTATTCCATGACATATTGCGAAAATTGAAAGTAACATATTTTAATGAAAACTGTTGTATAAAATACAAAACAACTTAAATTTAGCATGCGATCCGTATAGCGGCACAGCACTATCCCTGGCTGATGATGTCAAAACCAAGATTCAGCCTAATGGAGCGTTTTGACAACTCCGGCCCTCGGCTGATTTTCTAGCCCTTATTTCATTATTTCTAATTTGTTTTTGACCACACAGCTTATATATTCGTAATCTACGTTTTATGCCCTTTCAAAACATGTATATTTCATACGAAAAGAAAATCCTTTCAATTTCCCCATTTACGAACAACCTCTCTGAAGGAGAATATATGCATGGAGAAGAAAAGCAGCCCAACGATCGAATCGAAAAGCCCAAAGAAGAAGCCGTCTCAGTTTCACCCAAGTTGTGACAGTGGACGAGGAGAAAAATCACCTTTAAATTAAAGAGGGTTATATACGACCTGATACATACATATACTAGTGTTCGCAAATTCATTGCAGAATCCACTCTCTGATGAGGAATGCCACTTTAAAATATTCTTACTAGATTTCGAGCACTGTACAACAAACAAACATGTACCTGCTTCGTTCATAAGTAGAGTTTACGTTCTATTTTCGACACAGATGAAAAATGAACAAATAAATTCGACATCGTTTCATTGTTCACTCGTGATATTAAAAAACCATTACTCTGGTGAATTTCCTTATTCAGAACTTCTCACAAAATGCGTGGGAGTGCCGCCTTTTTCTACAGTACTATAAACGGCTGACCACCAAGAAATATCACCCTCTAAAGTATTGTGACAAGATAAAATTTACTTATTTTAGCTGCCGTTCCGCGCTCTCCAAAAACTAACTCAACTTTCTATTTACACAGGCCTTTTAATACTTCTCCTTGACCACTCGTTAAGTGCTATTTAATTGGCTTCGTGGAAGTTACACTACTTTCTCCAAGCAGACTTCCACGAAGCCCAATTCGCTAGAACTTGTTACGGTATGTGTTTGCCTGGCAGTAGAACCAAATTTAGCAAAGAATATTAGATAACAGAAGTGTTACTTTTATGGATTTCTACTTCGGTTTAATGAACGAAACTCCTATGAGCTGAATCACAGTTTTCGTAATCCAAAGCGGAGACTAAAGAGCGCACGAGTTTTATCCGATCAAGTGACTAGTCCATGATGGCCAAAACATTGGATTTTCCCTGGAACTGGTTTGCCGGGACAAACAAATGTTACAGCATTTAACAATATAGGTAATCAAGCATTCTATTAGTCGAATTCAGATTTAAAGCTATTATAAGAAGCAAGAAAATAAATAGCACAAGCCCGTGATAGACAAGTCAGAAATTAGTCGTACTACTGACGATAACTGCTACGGTATAATATGTTTGAACCAAGCGAATGATGAAGACATAGGAAAAGTGCGAAAGCACACAAAATATTTAGGTATTTTACGCCAGCACCTCCTTCCTCTAAATGGAGATTTAAGTTGGTCTCAATGAGGTTCTGAGCACGGAACGCACGTGCAAATCGATGCAGTTGTAAATAAAGGCATACTGCTCCTAGACGGTGCAAAGAATAAGGATTATTCAGTGCCGAAAGATATACAGTTAACATTTGGTCAGTTTGGAAAAAGAAAGCAAATTGCGAAATGCTTACGAGTGTCTGAACCATATCTGGACGATGGTCCCTCAGTTTAGAGACGGTTTTAACGACGTCGATTTGCTCCGACAAGACCGCTTCTTTCATGAGAATGTCTGTGGCAATGAAAGTACCAGTGCGTCCCACTCCAGCACTGAAAAAGCCAGAAGTTAGAGCGAATCGTTTAAAACTTCTTTTTCTTCTTTCTGCCAGTGTTGCCTCACCTGCCGTGTACGAGAACCGGGAAGAATCCAAGTCCCCGTATTGTGCTTTTCTCATTGACAGTCCGAAGGAACACGATGAAATCCTCCGTAGATTTCGGGCACCCCAACTCAGGCCACGTTGTGTAATGTAGCTGGATAATCAGTCGATGGTCCTCACCCTGTGTATAGAAACAACTTTATTCTTGAACAAACTCTGAACTGATAAATAAAAGTTTACTTTTCTGATCTCCATTTCTCGAACCGCAAAGTTTTTTGACAATTCGGCTTTGAGGAGCCTAACTGCAACTGTACCATGATAGGCAGAGTTATTCTCGGGCCAGTACTGTTCACATGCCACCTTTTCAACAGGAAATTCTTCATTTGGAAAGTTTATGATGAATAAGCAAAACTATAAACACCTTTCCTCTTTCTTTGACAGCCGTCAGCATAACAATAACATGGACCTTTTGCTGCCAAATCATGTCCCAGAAATCGGCCAGAGTGTCTGCTGTTGGAGCTTGAGACGCGATGTAGTCCCGGGACCCGTACAAACCCTAAATAGGAATAGTACATTTTAAATAGAAATCACAAATGTGACTGACAAATTGGCTATTTTTGGATGAATTTATTCATCACGACAACGAAAAAATTACAAGAGAGTAAGAATATAGCGCGTCATAAATAACACAGTTTACCGGAATGTAGGAAGCGTTGATGTAGTCCGTATTGCCAGAGGCCATGTCGGTGGACAGCAGCACTCGGTTGAAATCAACTGTACACATTTTACAATTAATCGTTTTGAGATTATCGGAAGAAAGCTGGTTTAGTTAAAATTGCGCTAAATAAGTTGGCCAGTCCTTATAATATAGTTTGTTATAAACGCTATACAAAAACTATTCCCCCCTCCCCAATCCGAGCACTTAACTGTACTGCTAAAGAAGAAGAGCCCTTTCTCTTCCGAAATGCCAGTACTGGAAAGTATTTATGTGCTTTGTTTCTACATTGGTTGTCTTATTTTATCTTGTACACCTACATGGAAGAATATAAGGATCACGGTTTCGGCATTTGTTCTCGGGTAGCGAAGCCACGTCCTGTGTTGAGAAGTTCTTCTGCAATCACAGAGACTGGAATTCCTTTTCCAGCTGATCCATTCTAGGCACTAGACTTTTGGATCTGTTTTTCAAGAGACCGCTAAGACGAATTGGTTTTTGCTCCTTCCGAAGTTGACCTTTAGCTGTGTCTCTGACATCTATAGGAATCTCGTATATTCGCGATGCTGGAACAGGAACCAAACTTTCTAGCAATCGTCGTCTCCTTGAGAAAAAGTATAAATTATTTCGTTGATAATAGGCGAAGTTTATATTAGAAATAAAACTGAACATAGATCAGCTTATTTTCTACGGTGGGTAATAATGGGAGATGTAAGGGTACTTTGCCCAGGAAATGTGTTGGGGGGGAGTGGAGTGACCAAATCACCAGGACTGGGAATTAGGGACTATGCTATTTCTTAATAAAGAAAACCTCGGAGACCTCATAAGGAAATTCAGTTCGCGTCGGATATGGTTGTACGAAATGGGGGCTCTACAGGAAACTGTTGGAATGCTGTTGATCTGGTGGGAAACTCGTACATACAGTATTTGAACCAATTAAAATGAATTTCTCTTACCTTCTGAAATGCATGAAGAGTACTCCGGCTATAACCGCGGTTGCCACCATAGCAATGCCGACCCCAATCCATATGGCTTCAAGTGATTTTGCCTCAGCTATGAAGGTAGTGTTGTTTAGTATCGCAACGTAAGGATTGAGGACGAAAAACAATAATCACAAAAGGAAAATCTCATATACGGCCGATTTAAGGATTTCGTGAACAGCAATGTGTGTAAAGATCTATGATCAGTGATGGAACGCATTTTAGCTTAAATCTCAATCATATTTTAGAAAAAAGAATTTGACAAAATAGGAAAACTAAAGAAAATCTGAACTAAAAGAAAACACTATCCGTGGGAAGGAGTCCACGAGACGACTCCCCAACGTTAGCCGTACAAATGGGGAACGCCCACTGTGACTACCTCAGATGTAGGTCCGGGCAAAGGTATAGAGTAGCAAGGGTAAAAGAGTAGGCCAAGGGCATGGATAGAGTCAGACCTACGGCAGGTACGGACGGCAGGGGCCTTGTATTTCGGACTATCAGACAATGAAGTCCTTTAGCTGAATCCGTTTTCTTCGCTGTTAAAATAAATTTGCTTAAAATTCTATCGTGTCAAAAATTCATGGGCGTGTCGTTCTGTAGCGGACACAGTTCTAAATCAATCTCAAAAGATTTGACAGCTCTCTTACCATATTCGTTGCATACTTTTTCAAAGTATGTTTACTTTCAAAGCGTTTACCAGTCCCGCCCCAGACCCCTCCCATAGACAAACTCGGGTTTTCTAACATGGGCTCTTACGGGACACAAAAATATCTTTCGTAAATATTAGAAAACCGAACGCTCTTTTCCATGCACGGGACCCAGGTTTCAAATCAGTAAGAAACTAGCAAGTTTTTGGTGCAAAGAAAGTAACATTTAGACGTCAGATTTTAATAAAAACTAAAATAAAGCTTTAGCCGGCCCAGTAAGAGGATGCTATTTCCAGCTTACCCATACCATGTCATCCGGCCTTATAATTTTAGGAAAATTTTTCTTATGCCAACATTGGCAACTCAATGATCACTTTGTTTAATATGTGTAGTTTTAATTTTATTGTGTTGATTTCCATGCCATTTTGTTTCGCATTGAGAAATAAATATTTTGTTACTGACTTTTGTAGACTCAACAATGTTGAGATCCCGTCAACAACTTATCCATTGTATGCATTTCAAACTGACTGACTGATGTTAAGAAATAACTTGGAATATAAATTAATACAAAATAATTGTAATAATAACATTTTCATGACGTGACATCCTTTGTTTACAATTCATTAACAGAATCTGCTGCAACAATCTTCCGAGTCCGCGCGCGCTTCTTCTTACTAACGAAATCTACTCGATCTCTGCAAGGGGATTTTCCGGCTGCGGCTTGAGGAACACTTCAACTTGTTTTGTCTTAAGTATAGCTCAGGTACTTTCTTTGGAACATGGAAGATTTTACACTCTATACGAAACTGATATTTCAATTACAGCTGGCATGTGCAAGCCGTTTCCTGCGTGCTATGCTGATATTTGTCGTCAATCCTGGTGCACTGATTGGAATACTATGCCTGGCTTACTTAACCTGCAGTGAAGCTACAATGGAACCGGAAATAATTTCATTGGAGAATTGTAACGAAATGTAGTGGGCTTTTTTAGTTTTTCACGAGAATCTACACGTCCACGGCAACCTTACCCGAGCATTTGTGCGGTTAGGTTCTTTTAAAGGGTCAACTATCGTTACTATTTTTGGCACCTTCAAGGTTTACCCTGTACTAAGGTTTATTTAAATTCGGTTTCCTGAACTAACAGGCCACAACGGACTCTTATAATACATGGGCATTTGCGCTAGGAACATCTAATACGGGAAAGTCGTAGCTGAAGTTTAGAAGCCTTTCGTGGATAACGGGTATTGTAATTTTTTACTGAAACGCCGAGTTCTACATTAGTGTGTTTAGTACCAAAAAACAGTACAATTCATAAGCATTCGGAGCTTGTGTCTCGTGCACGGAAAATGCTGTACAGTTTTTAAATAACTGCGAAAGAAAGTTTTTTTTTCCATAAGAGCCCATCTTAAAATTGCCTGGTTTGTCTACAGCCAGTAGGAGCGGAGGTGGGCGAACCTCCGTGATAAACATAATTTAAAAGTATTTCAATCAGAACTAAATTTGTTTGATCGCTCTGTCTCTAATAGAGATATTGGTAGTCAGTGGCACTTTTGCCATGAGCCCTCCTCTGCATCACGAAACATACCTGTTTCCGTCACGAACGATAGACCAAGTTCTCTTCCTTTACGACTTCCAGATGTGAGGTAAGCATAAACTGTGACCGAGTAATTGTTACCGGAGATCAAGCCGTCGACCGCAAAAGTGGTTGCTTTTGTCGTGCCACCGATCTTCACTCCCTGAAAGATTCCCTCGAAACTTTATGTTCCCAAAAAAAGGTTCAGTTACTGAAACTTACTTCACTGGAGCCAGGCGAGTCGTTTAGAATGCTCATTTCGTAACGCAGGATGCATTGTGGATTGGGGTCTTTATTCCATTGAATCACTGCCGAAGTTGCGGCTGCTTCACTGACAATCACTTTCAGCGGTTGAATTTCTGTCACATTAAATGATCGTTAATCGAGCTCTGTAGCTGTCTACCGTAAAATATTAGTAACCTGCTGTTTTTGACGCGAAGGTTAAACTTTCTGATTGACCAGGTCCGTAAACTAAGTAATGCGGGGTAACGTAAACTGTGTAATTGAGACAAGCCTTCAGTTTGGGCGGTTTCCATTGAGAATTGTTGAACTGCTTGTGAGAGATGCCTTCATTGGAAATTGTAACCGGAGCATCAAAGGATACAGAATAATCGGAAGGAACGTCGATAAAGTTGTTGCCATCGTTCATTGCAATACGGAAAAAACTGATGGGCTGTCCACAAAGAGGATTCTCCCAATAAGACTTGAACGAATCTTGCGTTACATCAGTAACAGTCAATCCTCGGACTTCGCTGTCTTCTGAACTCGGCGGTGTAGTGAAGTAGTAAGATTCACTGTAGATGTCTGAAAGACCCTCAAAGGATGATGCAATATCAACTCTGTACTGCGAACACGAGTCTAGTTCTGTTTTGCATTGCTCCATGAGCTTAATCTGCAGTATGGGCTCACTACTGGTAAGTTCCTGGCTTCCAACTTGGAACGAACAAATAGCAGACGAAGCAGAAGCACTTCTAGTTTCGTTGCGTACACGGTACAGGCTGACGTAGTATTTCGTTAAGTGAAGTGAGACAGTGCACTCAGGCGCGTTCCACTGCAGTAGCTCCAAACTTGTTGGGTAAGATGGAAACGTTATGTTACGCACATTAGCTGAAGAGCCTGGAATGATTAGACGCAAAAATTAAATTCGGTCTCGTATCTACCATTAAAATTCCGGAACAAAAGCGAGCAGAAAGGAATGTATTAATCATGTAATATAGTCTAACCTCGGGGTTGTGTGACGATAGATACGTTCGAAAGTGTTCCATTATAAGGTCCTTCAAGTTCTGGTAAAAGGGTGACATAATATTTGGTACATCCTTGGAATGTTATCTGCTTTAGGGAGTCACAGCGCGCTCTATTCCCCAGCGTCAACTGATACTGGTTTCTTGCACTCTTCAGGCAAGATTCATCTACTTTGGTATCTACTATGGCAGTTAGGTTTTCGTTCTGAAACAAGGAAAGGTGAACTGCCGTTAGTTTCAACGAGCACCCTTCGTTGAGGCCAATCTTGAGTTCTACAGAATCTTCAGTAGCTTTTTCGACTCCGATTGTCAACTGTCCGTGCAAACCTCACATTGAAACGTCAGTTATATTATTTCTGAATCTTAATTTCAAACGGAACGCCTTATACCTGGAGGAGTTTGAAACGCGAGGGTTGCGTCTTCATGACGTCCAATGCTTAGTTTGTATGAGCGGCACGGTGAGATGTAAGTTTTTTCCCCCCGCCAATAGATACTATCCAGAAATCTATTTACAGTGTGGCTGCACGCATACCTGTAAATTCTGGCCGATTGACAGTTCGAAAATGTTGTTTCATTCCAGGCATACCTATGTCACAGAATCAGTTACACTTCGCAGATTTACTACAGTTACTGGGACAAAAACTATTACTTTTGTGTTATAATGTCCGTCAGCTTTAGCCACTGCCTCTGATTGTCGAATTCGACAGTAAAAGACACCTCAGTTTCGCTCACAGATGTTACTTCGAAAGCTCCTATCACTGTAGACATCACAGTAGCATTAAAGGATTTTCAGAGTGATATCAAATTGAGATGCATACCTCTCTTGTCAGTCTCAACTGAAACATTTATCCCTTTTCCTGTTTCGTCTGTAGTGTTATATTTGGGTGCAATAGTTACACCATACTGACGTGAGGGAGAGACTTGAATGCTGCTAGTGTTACTTCCACCAGGGTATTCCAACATACCGGACGAAACGTTCAAGTAGATTTCATCTTTGCGCCGCATTTCGGCTGTTATAGGGATCTCAAAAGGAATTTGTTGCCTTGGTGGTTCTTTACTCTGATCAACAATCGTGACAAGCCATGACGATACATAGTCTGTACACGACGGATGCTTCCAGGATACCCTAAACCAGTCGGGTCCTTTTTCCACTGTTGGCTGTTGAAGAATCTCTTCAAGATCCGGCAGCGTTGTCACGCTTTGATTAAAGGCACTGCCACCTTTCAACTGGTTTTCCGAATCGTAAAAAAATGCCCGAATTCGAAGTCTGTCGTAAGCTGTACAGGGCTTTATATCGAAATTTTGGCCGCAAGGATCAGAACCTCTACTCACGTTGTACAAGAGGAAGTCTTCTCTACTTTCAAAGCAGTACGGAGAAATATTCTTCGGATTGCTGAATAAAGTCCGTCTTATACTTTTTGGGTCAGTGACGCCAAAGCGATAATAGTCTATTTGAAACTTCACAGCACACGGCGGTGGCTTGAACTTGACGAGAATCCACTTCGATCCTGGATGAAAACTGACTTCTGCAGGCCTAAATTCGTCTCCTAGTAAAAAAAATGAGGAAAAATGACTCTCATATCCGAGGTAAACCACTTTCAAATGATTTTTTTTAAAGATACAATTCGACAGCAGCAATACTTGAGATTCCAAAATCTTCTCCAATATTTATTTAGCAACCCACAAGTTAACCCTTCAGTGTTGAAAATGTAAATATCATCAATTTCTGACAAACCAAACTACTAGCTTCATAGTACTAAATAAATAGTAAATATAAATAAATAATAATATATATTAATAATAATATAAATAAAATAATAGTTAATTTAAATAAATGGTAAATATAAATAAATAATATTTGTATAATAAGTAATGATATAGATTAATAACAATATAAATAAAATAATGAAAAATATAAATAAATAGTAAATAATACGTAGTACTAATGTAGGAATCCGTAATGTGATTGAATCTGTTACCTGGGTTATCAAGAGAACATTCCTGTGCATGAAGATACGGAAGTATAACCAGGATAAGTACAGTATACAGTAGCATTTCTACGCTTTGTGGTAGTACTACTTGCTTCAACCAACAAACTCTTAGTCTTCACGAATTGCTATATATCAATCTCAATTCGGATGAAGCAATGCATATGATCCTTTTTCAAGCAGATAAAAGGCAAACCACAAGCCTTTGTTTTCCTTCACATATCGCTTCCTTTCCGTTATTAAAACAGAATTACAGATATCCGACTACAAGATATTTGTATTGTGGTTAGCCATCTTCCGCCGCTAGATGAAAGCAGTATTTCCACTTTACAATTTTCCATTTTTCCCCTCTTCCCTTATCCTTCCCCTTTTTCCCCCATTCCGTGCAAGAATATACAGGGTCTAGATTTCCTCTTTACTCTCCTCCCTTCTTCTTCCCTTCTCAAACCCCATTTCCCCTCTTTTTCGGGGAGTTTCCCTGCAAAAGTGGAAACACTGGATGAAAGTACTGAATTGATTCAACTATCTTCTAGTTTGAAAGGATTTGAAATTTGATGAAGTTGTTCAGGCTAGAACCAAATGGTGGCAAACTCTAAAAAAGTTTCCATGAAGGATTACCTGATAACATGTCGTCAATATACAGCTGTTGCACATAGACAACCGGCTAACAAACCAACAATACCTGTTGGGTAAAACCAGAAGACATTATTTCTAAGATGCTAAGAGATACATTGATTTTAACACTGCAGAACTTATTCCAGTATAAAGCGTCTATCGGGATAAATCGCACGGTTAGAAGAGAGATATTCTCCCAAGTTATACCATTATTTGTACGTAAGTGAATGAAAAGCAAGGGGTCCGGAACTTTCATTTATTATTATTCATTTAACTTCTGCTATTAATATTTAACATTATTCCATGACATATTGCGAAAATTGAAAGTAACATATTTTAATGAAAACTGTTGTATAAAATACAAAACAACTTAAATTTAGCATGCGATCCGTATAGCGGCACAGCACTAGCCCTGGCTGATGATGTCAAAACCAAGATTTAGCCTAATGGAGCGTTTTGACAACTCCGGCCCTCGGCTTATTTTCTAACCCTTTATTTTACTATATCTAATTTGTTTTTGGCCGTACAACTTACATATTCGTAATCTAACTTTTCTGCTCTTTTGAACCATGTATAATTTGTACGAAAAGAAAATTCATGCAATTTCCCCATTTACTAACAATCTCTCTGAAGGAGAATATATGCATGGAGAATAAAAGCAGCCCAACGATCGAATCGAAAAACCCAAAGAAGAAGCCGTCTCAGTTTCACCCAAGTTGTGACAGTGGACGTGGAGAAAAATCACCTTTAAATTCAAGAGGGTTATGTAAGACCTGATACATACATGTACCAGTATTCGCAAATTCATCGGAGAATCCAACTTCTGATGAGGAATGCCACTATAAAATGTTCTTACTAGATTTCGAGCACTGTACGAAAAACAAACACGTACATGCTTCCTACATAGGTAGAGTTTACGTTCTATTTTTGACACAAATGAAGAATGAACAAATAAATCTGGCATCGTTTCATTGTTCACTCATGATATTTGTTTATTCGAAAAGAGGGTTTATTCGAACTTAATAAACTGAAAATACATAACACACAGGAATAAGACAACAAATAATAAGAAATAGAAATGGACTTTTCGACTTACCCCGGTGACTTCTCGGCAATAACTGAACGAAGGAAATTAAAAAAAGGCCACCGGTGTTCTTGCTCCCTTAACCTTATAAACATAAAATTGAACGCAAATTAGAGCGGATCAGAATTTGCTCGAACAATATTAAAAAAACATTACTTTGATGAATTTCCTTATTCAGAACTTCTCAAACAATGCGTGGGAGTGCTGCCTTTTTCTACAGTATTATCAAAGATGATTAGGATGGATTGTCCCTATATTGGGACTGTCGCTGCCGAAACCGCCGACTTGGTGGCAGTAGAGACAAGGTGGCGGCGCCCATGGAAATGTTTTGTTTATGTTTACGTTAAAGTGTCAAACAATGTCTTTACAAAATAATAACGCTGTATTATGAAAAACAACTTTTGGATTGATAAAGCAACATCTCCAATATTAAAGAAAGCAAGTTAAAGGGCACATAGAGTAATACTTTTGCTTAATCATGGCAGATGGAAAAACATCAAAGTACAAATTGGAATTTTGCGCTGTAGGAATATCTGATACCTTTAGGTTCCTTTTGATTGTAGCTCGGAATACAGTGGTTTGAATAATAATTGTTTTATTCACTGGTAAAAAAAAATGCACTCTCGCACGATGATCAAATTTGTATTGTCTCATTACAAGATATCGCTGGATAACGATAACTTTTTTCTTACGCCCAGCTTGTTCAGTTGGACCGTTAACAACCAGCAGTGCCGAAGAATCGAGACGTAGTGTTGGAACTGCGTAATCCCTCAAATAAATTAGAGCTTGGCTGAGATTATATATCCTCTTCTTTAAAACGAAGAGAACGTAAATATTGTGACTCGCGGGGCTTCCAGTCTCGAGGTTTTAATGGGCCAATCTTGTCCAGCCATAACTTAACTTTATAGGGATTTGAATCTGTTTAATAAGAAACGGTTAACTTACATTTTATGTTTCTTTTCGGTCATAAATCTACTCACCTGTGGAAAATAATATTCGTTCTCTTTATAAACTTTGATTTACAACCTGGCATTACGCAGCCAAGAGCCATTTATGGTCTAGAGAAATTGGAAAACTACGCAGGAAATTGATTTTGTCAACTGATCGCTGGGTAACTTTGTTCCTTTCATCAAAAAGCGCTCGTTCGTATTGCAAATGTAAAAACATCAGCTGATGAATTAAAATCAGCCGGCAATGTCGCTTTACTTCATCTTGTCAACGCCATGCTCTACTAGTCTTGGGCTTATTGGACGTTCGCTTGGGTCAATGGGCGAGAGAGGGAAAGGATCCATCTGTATGATCTGTGAGTATTATACACGGCTGACCACCAACAAATATCACCCTCGAAAGTGTGTGTTTGCTTGGTAGTTGAACCGAATTTAACAAAGGATATCAGATAACAAAAGCATTATTCCTATTGGATTTCACCTTCGGTTTAATCAACGAGACTTCTGTGAGCTGAATCACAGTTTTCATCATCTACAAGAGAGACCAAAGAACGTGCGAGTTTTGTTTGGTCAGGTGATCAACCAAAAGTTGGACAACACGGAGAAATTTACCTGAAACTGGTCGCCCGGACAAATAAATTTTACAGCATTTTTCAATCTAGGTATTCACGCATTCTATTGGCCAAACTAAGATTTGAAGCTATTAAACGAAGCAAGAAAATAAATAGCAGAAGCCCGTGATACATAAGTCAGAAATTAGTCGTACTACTGAGGATAACTGCTACGGTATAGTATGTTTAAAATAAGCGAGTGATCAAGACATAGTAAAAATGCAAAAGCATACAAAATATCCATGTATATGGGGCCAAGATTTAAGTCGGTCTTCATCAGGTTCTGAGCACGGTACGCACGTGTAAATCGATGCAATTGTAAATGAAGGCATACTGCTCCTAGACAGTGTAAAGAATAGTGATGGTTCAGTACAGGAAGACATAAAGTCAACATTTGGTCAGTGATGACAAAATAAATCATATTATCAAAAGCTTACCAGTGTCTGAACCATATCTGGACGATGGTCCCTCAGTTTAGAGACGGTTTTAACGACGTCGATCTGCTCCGACAAGACCACTTCTTTCAAGAGAATATCAGTGGCAATGAAAGTACCAGTGCGTCCAACTCCAGCACTGAAAATGAGGTTCAAGCAAATCGTTCTATGTTTTTTGTTTTTTTTTCCACCAGTATTGCCTCACCTGCTGTGTACGAGAACCGGGAAGAATCCCAGTCCCCGCATTATGCTTTTCTCATTGACAGTCTGAAGGAAAACGATGAAATCCTCCGTGGATCTGGGGCACCCCAACTCAGGCCACGTTGTGTAGTGTAGCTGGATAATCATTCGATGGTCCTCACCCTGTGCATGGAAAGAATTTTATTCTGGAAGAAACTTAGAACTGATAGATTAAAGTCTACTTTTGTGATCTCCATTTCCCGAACCACAAAGTTTTTTGACAGTTCGACTTTCAGCAGCCTCACTGTGACTGTGCCGTGACAGACAGAGTTGTTTTCGGGCCAGTACTGTTCGCATGCCACCTTTTCAACGGAAGATTTTTCAATTCAAAATTTTCGAAGAATAAATGAATAAGCAAAACTAAAGGTACCTTTCCTCTCTCTTTGATAGCCGTCAGCATAACAATAACATGGACCTTTTGCTGCCAAATCATGTCCCAGAAATCGACCAGAGTGTCTGCTGTTGGAGCTTGAGACGCGATGTAGTCCCGGGACCCGTACAAACCCTAAATAGGAATAGTACATTTTAAATATAAATCACAAATGTGACTGAAAAATTGGCTATTCTCTTGATGAATTTATTCGTCACGACAACGAAAAAATGACAAGAGAGTAAGAACATAGCACGCCATAAATAACACAGTTTACCGGAATGTAGGAAGCGTTGATGTAGTCCGTATTACCAGAGGAAATGTCGGTGGACAGCAGCACTCGGTTGAAATCAACTGTACACATTTTACAATTAATCGTTTTGAGATTATCGGAAGAAAGATGGCTTAGTTAAAATTACTCTAAATAAATTGGTCAGTCCTTATAATATAGTTTGTTATAAACGTTATGCAAAAAATATCCCCCCTCCCCCAAAAAAAACCGAGCGCTTAACTGTACAGCTAAAGAAGTAGAGCCCTTTCTCTTCCGAAATGCCAGAACTGAAAAGTATTTGTGTGCTATGTTTCTACATTGATTATCTCATTTTATCATGTACACCTACATGGAAGAATATCAAAATCACGGTTTCGGCATTTGTTCTCGGGTAGCGAAGCCGCGTTTTGTGTTGAGAAGTTCTTCTGCAATCGGAGAGACTGGAATTCCTTTTCCAGCTGATCCATTCTAGGCACTAGACTTTTGGATCTGTTTTTCAAGAGACCGCTAAGACGAATTGGTTTCTGCCCCTTCCGAAGTTGACCTTTAGCTGTGTCTCTGACATCTGTGGGAGTCTCATATATTCGCGATGCTGGAACAGGAACCAAACTTTCTAGCAATCGTCGTCTCCTTGGGCAAAAGAATAAAATTATTTCGTTGGTAATAGGCGAAGTTTACATTAGAAATAAAACTGAACATAGATCAGCTTTTTTGCTAGGGGGCCTAATAATGGGAGATGTAAGGGTACTTTGCCCGGGAAATGTGTTGGGCGGAGTGGAGTGACCAAATCACCAGGACTGGGAATTAGGGACTGGGTAATTTCTTAATAAAAAAAAAAACCTCGGAGACCTCATAAGGAAATTCAGTTTGCGTTGGATATGGTTGTACGAAAGGGGGGACTCAATAATATAACTAAAATAATAATATAATATAACAATGATAAAATATAATAATAATAATATATAATAATAAAAATGATATATAATAATAAAATATATCAATAATATAACTCAAAATATCGACAAAGGGAGCCCCAAAGTTGGAATTAGAAACTTCATTTAACTGAAGGGCGTTTAATGAAATAGTTGCGATTGTTTTCTACCTTGAATATTATTAAAAAGGGAGAATAGCTGAAGTACGTACCTTCTAAGAAGTAGAAACAATGCCACTACAACCACTATAACCGCTGCAGCCACTGTTACTATGACAATTGGAATCCAAATGGCTCCGGATGATGTAGGTTCTGAAAGTATAAATTATCCATCATCTTTTACACGAGTTGTTCTACTATTCCTAAACAACGAATATAGCCAAACACGAAGGTTTATTAAGAAACTAGGAAGTGTATTAGGAAACATGCCTAACGCCTGTCGTTCTATACCGGATAAGTTTGCTAAATCAATCTCTAAAGATTTACAGCTTTCTTAGCGTATACTTTTCATACTTTTTAAAAGTACTTTTAAAGTATTTCAAGAAAAGCTAAATTGTCTTATCGTTCTGTCCGTAATAGAGGTATCGGTAGCCAGTGGCACTTTTGCCAAGAGCAACTCTCTGCATCACGAAACATACCTGTATCCGTCACAAACGATAGACCAAATTCTCTTCCTTGTCTTCTTCCTGATGTGAGGTGAGCAAAAACCTTGACCGAGTAAGTGGTATTGGGGATCAAGCCGTTGACCGCAAAAGTGGTTTTTTTTTGTCGTGCCATTGATTTTCAAGCCCTGAAAGATTCATTAGAAACTTAATGTTCCCAAAAAATGCTCAGTTAAAGAAACTTACTTCACTGGAACCAGGCGAGTCGTTTAGAATGCTAAACTCGTAACGCAGGATGCATTGTGGATTGAGATCTTCATTCCACTGAATCACTGCCGAAGTTGTGGCTACGTCACTGACAGTCACGTTCAACGGTTGAATTTCTATCACATTAAATGATCGTTAATCGAAATCTGTAGCTGCTTAATGGAAAATAGTTGTAACCTGCTGCTTTTGTCGCGAAGGTTAAATTTTCCGATTGGCCAGGTCCGTAAACTTGGTAATGCGGGGTAACGTAAATCGTGTGATTGAGACAAGCCTTCAGTTTGGGCAGTTTCCATTGGGAATGGTTGAACTGCTTGTGCGAGATGCCTTCATTGGAAATCGCTAGTGGAGCAGCAAAGGATACAGAATAATTGGAAGGAACGTCGATAAAGTTGTTGCCATCGTTCATTGCTATACGGAAAAAACTGATGCGCTGTCCACAAAGAGGATTCTCCCAGTAAAACTTGAACGAATCTTGTGTGACATCAGTAACAGCCAATCCTCGGACTTTGCCGTCTTCTGAACTCGGTGGTGTAGTGAAGGAGTAAGATTCACTGTAGTTGTCTGATAAACCCTCAAAGGACGCTGCGATATCAACTCTGTACTGCGAACACGAGTCTAGTTCTGTTTTGCATCGCTCCATGAGCTTAATCTGCACTATGGGCCCACTACTAGTAAATTCACGGCTTTCAACTTGGAACGAACAAATAGCAGACGAAGCAGAAGCACTTGGAGTTTCGTTGTGTACACGGTACAGGCTGACGTAGTATTTCGTTAAGTGAAGTGAGACAGTGCACTCAGGCGCCTTCCACTGCAGCAACTCCAAACTTATTGGGTAAAAGGGAAACGTTATGTTACGCACATTAGCTGAAGAGCCTGGAATGATTACACGCAAAAATTAAATTCAGTTTCGTATCTTCCATTATAATTCCGGAACAAAAGAGACAGAAAGGACCGTATAAATCATGAAATATAGTCTAACCTCGGGGTTCTGTGACGATAGATACGTTCGAAAGTGTTCCATTATGAGGTCCTTCAAGTTCTGGCAAAAGGGTGACATAATATTTGTTACATCCTTGGAATGTTATCTGCTTTAGAGAGTCACAGCGCGCTCTATTCCCCAGCGTCAACTGATACTGGTTTCTTGCACTCTTCAGGCAAGATTCATCTACTTTGGTATCTACTATGGCAGTTGGTTTTCCGTTCTGAAATAAGGAAAGGTGAACTGCCGTCAGTTTCAACGAGCAGCTTTCGTTGAGGCCAATCTTGAGTTCTACAGAGTCTTCAGTAGCTTTTTCGATTAGGACTGTCAACTTTCCGAGCAAACCTAACATTGGAACGTCAGTTATATGATTTCTGAATCTTAATTTCAAACGGAACGCCTTATACCTGGAGGAGTGTAAAACGCAAGAGTTGCGTCTTCATGAGATCCAATGCTCAGTTTGTATGAACGGCACGGTGAGATGTAAGTTCTTTCAATCCCCCTCCGATAGGTATTATCCAGAAATTGTTTTATACTGTGGCTGCACGCATACCTGTAAATTCTGGCCGATTGACAGTTCGAAAATGTTGTTTCATTCCAGGCATACCTATGTCACAGAATCAGTTACACTTCGCGGATTTACTACAGTTACTGTGACAAAACCTCATACTTTTGTGTTATGATGTCCGTCAGCTTTAACCACTGCCTCTGGTTGTCGACTTCGGCAGTAAAAGACACCTCAGTTTCGCCCACAGATGTTACTTCGAAAGCTCCTATCACTGTAGACATCACAATAGCATTCAAGGATTTTCAGAGTGATATCAAATTGAGATGCATACCTCTCTTATCAGTCTCAACTGAAACACTTATCCCTTTTCCTCTTTCGTCTGTAGTGTTATATTTGGGTGCAATAGTTATACCATACTGACGTGAGGGAGCGACTCGTAGGTTTGTAATGCTGCTTCCACCAGGGTATTCTAACATACCGGACGAAACTTTGAAGTAGATTTCATCTTTGCGCCGCATTTCGGCTGTTATAGGGATCTCAAAAGGAATTTGTTGCCTTGGTGGTTCTTTACTCTGATCAACAATCGTGACAAGCCATGACGATACATAGACTTTACACGACGGATGCTTCCAGGATACCCTAAACCAGTCGGGTCCTTTTTCCACTCTTTGCTGTTGAAGAATCTCTTCAAGATCCGGCAGCGTTGTCACGCTTTGATCAACGTAAAAGTAAACTCGCGCCTGGTTTTGCGAAACGTTGTAAAGAGCCCCAATTCGAAGTCTGTCGTAAGCTGTACAAGGCTTTATATCGAAATTTTGGCCGCAAGGATCAGAACCTCTACTCACGTTGTACAAGAGGAAGTCTCCTCTTTTTTCAAAGCAGGACGTCTGAATGTTCTTCGTATTGCTGACTAAAGGGCGCTTTGTACTTGTACTATTTAGGTCAGTGACGGGAAAGCGATAATGGTCTATTTGAAACTTGGTAGCACACGGGGGTGGCTTGAACTTGACGAGAATCCACTTCGATCCTGGTTGAAAACTGACTTCTCTGGGCCTGAATCCTTCTCCTAGTTTAAAGAAAATGAGGAAACATGACTCTCAGTTCCGAGGTAAACCACTTTCAAATGATTTTTTTAATATTATTTTCGACAACAGTAATACTTGAGATTCCAGTATCTTCTGCAATATTTATTTGGCGACCCACAAGTCAACCCTTCAGTGTTGAAAATGTAAATATCATCACTTTCTGACTAGCCAAAATACTAGCTACATAGTACTAAATAAATAGTAAATATAAATAAATAATATATGTATAATAAATAATAACACATAATAATAATAATATAAACAAAGTAATAATAGATATAAATAAATAGTAAATAATACGTAGTACTAATTAGGAATCCGTAATGTGATTGAATCTGTTACCTGGGTTATCGAGATCACATTCCAGTGCGTAAAAATACGGAAGTATAACCAGGATAAGCACAGTATACAGTAGCATTTTTACACTTTGTGGTAGTACTACGTGATTCAACCAACAAACTCTTAGTCTTCACAAACTGCTATATATCAATCTCAAGGCGGATGAAGCAATGCATATGATCCTTTTACAAGCAGATAAAAGGCAAAACCACAAGCCTTTTGTTTTCCTTCAAATATCGCTTTGATTTCCGTTATTAAAACAGAATTACAGATATCCGACTACAAGATATTTTTATTGCGGTTAGCCATCTTCCGCGCTAGATGAAAGTAGTGTTTCCACTTTTCAATTTTCCATTTTTCCCCTCTTCCCTTATCCTTCCCCTTTTTCCCCCCTTCCGTGCAAGAATATACAGGATCTAGATTTCCTCTGTACTCTCTCCTCTTCTTCTTCCCTTCTCAAACCCCGTTTCCCCTCTTTTTCGGGGAGTTTCCCTGCAAAAGTGGAAACACTGGATGAAAGTACTGAAGTGATGCAACTATCTTTTGGTCCGGAAGGATTTGAAATCTGATGAAGTTGTTCTGGCTGTAGAACCAAATGGCGGCAAACTCTAAAAAAGTTTCCATGAAGGATTACCTGATAACATGTCGTAATATACAGCAATTACACATAGATAACCGGCTACCAAACCAATAACCAATAGCAATACCTGTTGGGTAAAACCAAAAGACATTATTTCTAAGATGCTAAGAGATACACTGATTTTAACACCGCAGAACTTATTCAAGTATAATTCGTCCATCGGGGATAAACCACACAGTTAAAAGACAGATATTATCCAAAGTTATACCATTATTTGTACGTAAGTGAATGAAAAGCAAGGGGTCCGAAACTTTCATCTATTATTATTCATTTAACTTCTTTTATTATTATTTACCATTATTCCATGACATATTGCGAAAATTGAAAGTAACATATTTTAATGAAAACTGTTGTATAAAATACAAAACAACTTAAATTTAGCATGCGATCCGTATAGCGGCACAGCACTAGCCCTGGCTGATGATGTCAAAACCAAGTTTTAGCCTAACGGAGCGTTTTGACAACTCCGGCCCTCGGCTGATTTTCTAGCCCTTATTTAATTATTTCGAATTTGTTTTTTACCATACAACTTAAATATTCGTGCCCTACGTTTTCTGCTCTTTCAAATCATGTATAATTTGTACGAAAAGAAAACTCGTGCAATTTCCCCATTTACTAACAACGTTAAAACTTTGGGGAACCGCGCAAAGCTAGAACCAGGACAGGGTAGGCTCTACTCGCAATTTCTCTGAAGGAAAATGCAGCCCATCGCTCCAATCGAAAAGCCCAAAGAAGAAGCCGTCTCAGTTTCAACCAAGTTGTGACAGTGGACGAGGAGAAGAATCACCTTTAAATTAAAAAAGGTTATATTCGACCTGATACATACATATACTACTGTTCGCAAATTTATTGGAGAATCCACTTTCTGATGAGCAACGCCACTATAAAATATTCTTACTAGATTTCGAGCACTGTACGAACAACAAACACGTATATGCTTCGTACATAAGTAGAGTTTACGTTCTATTTTCGACACAAATGAAAAATGAACAAATAAATTCGACATCGTTTCATTGTTCACTCGTGATATTAAAAAACCATTACTCTGATGAATTTCCTTATTCAGAACTTCTCACAAAATGCGTGGGAGTGCCGCCTTTTTCTACAGTACTATAAACGGCTGACCACCAAGAAATATCACCCTCTAAAGTATTGTGACAAGATACATTTACTCATATTAGCTGCCGTTCCGCGCTCTCCAAAATCTAACTCAACTTTCTATTTACATAGGCCTTTTAATACTTCTCCTTGACCACTCGTTAAGTGCTATTTAATTGGCTTCGTGGAAGTTACGCTTCTTTCTCCAAGCAGACTTCCACGAAGCCCAATTCGCTAGAACTTGTTATGGTATGTGTTTGCCTGGCAGTAGAACCGAATTTAGCAAAGAATATTAGATAACAGAAGTGTTACTTATATTGGATTTCTACTTCGGTTCAATGAACGAAACTCCTATGAGCTGAATCACAGTTTACGTAATCCACAGCGGAGACTAAAGAGCGCACGAGTTTTATCCGATCAAGTGATTACTCCAAGATGGCCAAAACATTGGATTTTCCCTGGAACTGGTTCGCCGGGACAAACAAATGTTACAGCATTTAACAATATAGGTAATCAAGCATTCTATTAGTCGAATTAAGATTTAAAGCTATTATAAGAAGCAAGAAAATAAATAGCACAAGCCCATGATAGACAAGTCAGAAATTAGTCGTACTACTGACGATAACTGCTACGGTATAATATGTTTGAACCAAGCGAATGATAAAGACATAGGAAAAGTGCGAAAACACACAAAATATTTAGGTATTTTAGGCCAGCACCTCCTTCCCTCTAAATGGAGATTTAAGTTGGTCTCAATGAAGTTCTGAGCACGGTACGCACGTGCAAATCGATGCAGTTGTAAATGAAGGCATACTGCTCCTAGACGGTGCAAAGAATAATGATTGTTCAGTGCAGAAAGACATAAAGTTAACATTTGGTCAGATTGGAAAAAGAAAGCAAATTGCGAAATGCTTACGAGTGTCTGAACCATATCTGGACGATGGTCCCTCAGTTTAGAGACGGTTTTAACGACGTCGATCTGCTCCGACAAAACCGCTTCTTTCATGAGAATGTCTGTGGCAATGAAAGTACCAGTGCGTCCCACTCCAGCACTGAAAAAGCCAGAGGTTAAAGCGAATCGTTTAATACATCTTTTTCTTCTTTCTGCCAGTGTTGCCTCACCTGCCGTGTACAAGAACCGGGAAGAGTCCCAGTCCCCGTATTGTGCTTTTCTCATTGACAGTCCGAAGGAACACGATGAAATCCTCCGTAGATTTCGGGCACCCCAACTCAGGCCACGTTGTGTAATGTAGCTGGATAATCAGTCGATGGTCCTCACCCTGTGTATAGAAACAACTTTATTCTGGAACAAACTTTAAACTGATAGATAAAAGTCTACTTTTGTGATCTCCATTTCTCGAACCGCAAAGTTTTTTGACAATTCGGCTTTGAGGAGCCTAACTGTGACCGTTCCATGGCAGGCAGAGTTATTTTCGGGCCAGTACTGTTCGCATGCCACCTTTTCAACAGGAAATTCTTCATTTGGAAAGTTTTTGATGAATAAGCAAAACTATAAACACCTTTCCTCTTTCTTTGGCAGCCGTCAGCATAACAATAACATGGACCTTTTGCTGCCAAATCATGTCCCAGAAATCGGCCACAGTGTCTGCTGTTGGAGCTTGAGACGCGATGTAGTCCCGGGACCCGTACAAACCCTAAATAGGAATAGTACGTTTTAAATAGAAATCACAAATGTGACTGACAAATTGGCTATTTTTGGATGAATTTATTCATCACGACAACGAGAAAATGACAAGAGAGTAAGAAAATAGCACGTCATAAATAAAACAGTTTACCGGAATGTAGGAAGCGTTGATGTAGTCCGTGTTGCCAGAGGCCATGTCGGTGGACAGCAGCACTCGGTTGAAATCAACTGTACACATTTTACAATTAATCGTTTTGAGATTATCGGAAGAAAGATGGTTTAGTTAAAATTGCGCCAAATAAGTTGGTCAGTCCTTATAATATAGTTTGTTATAAACGTTATACAAAAACTATTGCCCCCCTCCCCAATCCGAGCACTTAACTGTACTGCTAAAGAAGTAGAGCCCTTTCTCTTCCGAAACGCCAGTACTGAAAAGTATTTGTGTGCTTTGTTTCGACATTGGTTGTGTCATTTTATCTTGTACACCCACATGGAAGAATATAAGAATCACGGTTTCGGCATTTGTTCTCGGGTAGCGAAGCCGCGTCCTGTGTTGAGAAATTCTTCTGCAATCGGAGAGACTGGAATTCCTTTTCGAGCTGATCCATTCTAGGCACTAGACTTTTGGATCTGTTTTTCAAGAGACCGCTAAGACGACTTGGTTTTTGCCCCTTCCGAAGTTGACCTTTAGCTGTGTCTGTGACATCTATAGGAGTCTCATATATTGGACTTGGTGACATAGGAACCGATCTTTCTAGCAGTTTTCGTCTCCTTGGGCAAAAGTAGAAAATTATTTCGTTGATAATAGGCGAAGTTTATATTAGAAATAAAAATGAACGTAGATCAGCTTACTTGATACAGGGCCTAATAATGGAAAGTGTAAGGGTACTTTGCCCGGGAAATGTGTTGGGCGGAGTGGAGTGACAAAATCACTAGGACTGGGAATTAGGGACTGGGCTATTTCTAAGTAAAAAAAAAAAAAAAAAAAAAATCGGTGACCTCATAAGGAAATTCAGTTTGCGTTGGATATGGTTGTACGAAAGCGGGGGGGGGGGGGTTGGCTCAATAATATAATTAAAATAATAATATAATATAACTATAATAAAATATATCAATAATAATAATAATAATAATAATAATATATAATATTAAAATATATCAATAATATAACTCAAAATATCGACAAAGGGAGCCCCAAAGTTGGAAACAGGAACTTCTTTTAACTGAAGGGAGTCTAATGAAATAATTGCAATTGTTTTCTACATTGAATATTATTAAAAAGGGAGAACAGCTGAAGTACGTACCTTCTAAGAAGTAGAAACAATACCACTACAACCACTATAACCGCTGCAACCACTGTTACCATGACAATTGGAATCCAAACGGCTCCCGATGATGTAGGTTCTGAAAGTATAAATTATCCATCATCTTTTACACGAGTTGTTGTACTATTCCTCAAACAACGAATATAGCCAAACACGAAGGTTTACTAAGAAACTAGGAAGTGTATTAGGAAACATGCCTAACGCCAGTCGTTCTATACCGGATAAGTTTGCTAAATCAATCTCTAAAGATTTACAGTTTTCTTAGCGTATACTTTGCATACTTTTTAAAAGTACTTTAAAAGTATTTCAAGAAAAGCTAAATTGTCTTATCGTTCTGTCCGTAATAGAGGTATCGGTAGCCAGTGGCACTTTTGCCAAGAGCAACTCTCTGCATCACGAAACATACCTGTATCCGTCACAAACGATAGACCAAATTCTCTTCCTTGTCTTCTTCCTGATGTGAGGTGAGCAAAAACTTTGACCGAGTAAGTGGTATTGGGGATCAAGCCGTTGACCGCAAAAGTGGTTTCTTTTGTCGTGCCACCGATTTTCACTCCCTGAAAGATTCCGTCGAAACTTTATGTTCCCATAAAAATGTTCCGTTACTGAAACTTACTTCACTGGAGCCAGGCGAGTCGTTAAGAATGCTAACTTCGTAACGCAGGATGCATTGTGGATTGAGATCTTCATTCCACTGAATCACTGCCGAAGTTGCGGCTACGTCAGTGACAGTCACGTTCAGCGGTTGAATTTCTATCATATTGAATGATCGTTAATCGAGCTCTGTAGCTATTTACAGTAAAATAGTTGTAACCTGCTGCTTTTGTCGCGAAGGTTAAATTTTCCGATTGGCCAGGTCCGTAGACTTGGTAATGCGGAGTAACGTTAACTGTGTAATTGAGACAAACATTCAGTTTGGGCGGTTTCCACTGGTAATTGTTGAACTGCTTGTGAAAGATGCCTTGATTGGAAATTGTTAGCGGAGCAGCAAAGGATACAGAATAATCGGAAGGAACGTCGATAAAGTTGTTGCCATCGTTCATTGCTATACGGAAAAAACTGATGGGCTGTCCACAAAGAGGATTCTCCCAATAAAATTTGAACGAATCTTGCGTGACATCAGTAACAGCCAATCCCCGGATTTTACCGTTTTCTGAACTCGGCGGCGTATTGAAGGAGTAGGATTCACTGTAGTTGTCTGGGAGATCCTCAAAGGATGATGCAATATCAACTCTGTACTGCGAACAAGAGTCTAGTTCTGTTTTGCATTGTTCCATGAGCTTAATCTGCAGTATAGGCCCACTACTGGTAAATTCCTGGCTTCCAACTTGGAACGAACAAATAGCAGATGAAGAAGAAACACTTCGAGTTTCGTTGCGTACACGGTACAGGCTGACGTAGTATCTTGTTAAGTGAAGTGAGACAGTGCACTCAGGCGCGTTCCACTGCAGCAACTCCAAACTTGTTGGGTAAAGTGGAAACGTTGTGTTATGCACATTAGCTGAAGGGCCTGGAATGATTACACGCAAAAATAAATTCAGTTTCGTATCTGCCGTATTAATCTGGAACCAAAGGAAGCAGAAAGGAATGTATTAATCATGTAATATAGTCTCACCTCGTGGTTTTGTGACGATAGATAAGTTCGAAAGTGTTCCATTATAACGTCCTTCAAGTTCTGGTAAAAGGGTGACATAATATTTGGTGCATCCTTGGAATGTTATCTGCTTTAGGGAGTCGCAGCGCGCTCTATTCCCCAGTGTCAACTGATACTGATTTCTTGCACTCCTCAGACAAGATTCATCTACTTTGGTATCTACTACGGCAGTTGGGTTTCCGTTCTGAAATAAGGAAAGGTGAACTGCCGTCAGTTTCAACGAGCAGCCTTCGTGGAGGCCAATCTTGAGTTCTACAGATTCTTCAGTAGGTTTGTCGACCAGGACTGTCAAATTTCCGAGCCAACCTAACATTGGAACGTCAGTTATATGATTTCTGAATGTTAATTTCTAACGGAACGCCTTTTACCTGGAGGAGTGTGAAACGCAAGGGTTGCGTCTTCTTTGTCTCCAATGCTCAGTTTATATGAACGGCACGGTGAGATGTAAGTTCTTTCCCCCCTCCGATAGTTATTATCCAGAAATTCTTTTATAGTGTGGCTGCACGCATACTGGTAATTTTTAGCGGATTGACAGTTCGGAAGTGTTGTTTCTATCCAGGCATACCTACGTCACAGAATTAGTTGCACTATCGCGGATGCACTACAGTTATTATGACGAAAACTTACTTTTGTGTTGTAGTGTCCGTCAGCTTTAGCCACTGACTCTGGTTGTCGACTTCGGCAGTAAAAGACACCTCAGTTTCGCCCACAGATGTTACTTCGAAAGCTCCTATCACTGTAGACATCGCAATAGCATTAAAGGAATTTCAGAGTGATATCAAATTGAGATGCATACCTCTCTTGTCAGTCTCAACTGAAACACTTATCGCTTTTCCTGTTTCGTCTGTAGTGTTATATTTGGGTGCAATAGTTATACCGTACCGACGTGAGGGATAGACTTGAATGCTGCTAGTGTTACTTCCACCAGGGTATTTCAACGTGCCCGACGAAACATTAAAGTAAATTTCATCTTGGCGCCGCATTATGGCTGTTATAGGGATCTCAAAAGGAATTTGTTGCCTTGGTGGTTCTAAACTCTGATCAACAATCGTGACAAGCCATGACGATACATAGTCTTTACACGACGGATGCTTCCAGGATACCCCAAACCAGTCGGGTCCTTTTTCCACTGTTGGCTGTTGAAGAATCTCTTCAAGATCCGGCAGCGTTGTCACGTTTTGATCAAAGTGACTTGTAACTCGCTTCTGGATTTGCGAATCGTTATAATAAACCCGAATTCGAAGTCTGTCGTAAGTTGTACAAGGCTTTATATCGAAATTTTGGCCGCAAGGATCAGAACCTCTACTCACGTTGTACAAGAGGAAGTCTTCTCTACTTTCAAAGCAGGACGAAAAAATGTTCGTCGGATTGCTGACTAAATGGCGCTTTGCACTGTTTAGGTCAGTTATGGGAAAGCGATAATAGTCTATTTGAAACTTCGTAGCACACGGCGGTGGCTTGAACTTGACGAGAATCCACTTTGATCCTGGTTGAAATCTGACTTCAGCAGGCCTAAATTCGTCTCCTAGTAAAAAAATGAGGAAAAATGACTCTCATTTCCGAGGTAAACCACTTTTAAGTGATTTCTTTTAAGATATAATTCAAGAAATTGTAATACTTGACATTGCAGTATCTTCTGCAATATTTATTTGGCGACCCACAAGTTAACCCTTCAGTGTTGAAAATGTAAATATCATCAATTTCTGACAAGCCAAAACGCTAGTTCTAAACGTAGGACTAAATAAATAGTAAATATAAATAAATAATACATGTATAATAAATAATAGAATATAATAATAATAATATTAATAAAATAATAGTGAATATAAATAAATAATGTACATATAATAAATAATAATGTATAATAATAATGTATATATAAAATAATAGTAAATATAAATAAATCATATGTATAATAAATAATAATATATAATAATAGTAATAAAATAAATAAAATAACAGTAAATATAAATAAATAATATATGTATAATAAATAGTAATATGCAATAATAATAATACAAACAAAATAATAGTAAATATAAATAAATAGTAAATAATACGTAGTACTAATTAGGAATCCGTAATATGATTGAATCTGTTACCTGGCTTATCAAGAGAACATTCCTGTGCATAAAAATATGGAAGTATAACCAGGATAAGCACAGTATACAGTAGCATTTTTACGCTGTGTTGTAGTAATACGTGCTTCAACCAACAAACTCTTAGTCTTCACAAATTGCTATATTTCAGTCACAATTTGGATGAAGCAATACATATGATCCTTTTTCAAACAGATAAAAGGCAAAACCACAAGCCTTTGTTTTCGTTTAAATTTCGCTTTGATTTCCGTTATTAAAACACAATTACAGATATCTGACTACAAGATATTTGTATTGTGGTTAGCCATCTTCCGCCGCTAGATAAAAGCAGTATTTTCATTTTTCAATTTTCCCTTTTTTCCCCTCTTCCCTTATCTTTCCCCTTTTTCCCCGCTTCCGTGCAAGAATATACAGGGTCTAGATTTCCTCTGTACTCTCTCCTCTTCTTCTTCCCTTCTTAAACCCCATTTCCCCTCTTTTTCGGGGAGTTTCCCTGCAAAAGTGGAAACACTGGATGAAATAACTGAATTGTTGCAACTATCTTTTGGTTTGGAAGGATTTGAAATCTGATGAAGTTGTTCTGGCAATAGAACCAAATGGCGGCAAACTCTAAAAAAGTTTCCATGAAGGGTGACCTGATAACATGTCGTAATATACAGCAGTTACACGTAGATAACCGGCTACCAAACCAGCAATACCTGTTGGGTAAAACCAAATTACATTATTTCTAAGATGCTAAGAGATTCATTTATTTTAACACTGCAGAACTTATTACAGTATGAATCGTCTATCGGGGATAAATCGCACGGTTAGAAGAGAGATATTCTCCCAAGTTATACCATTATTTGTACCTAAGTAAATGAAAAGCAAGGGGTCCGAAACTTTCATTTATTATTATTCATTTGACTTCTGCTATTATTATTTACCATTATTCCATGACATATTGCGAAAATTGAAAGTAACATATTTTAATGAAAACTGTTGTATAAAATACAAAACAACTTAAATTTAGCATGCGATCCGTATAGCGGCACAGCACTATCCCTGGCTGATGATGTCAAAACCAAGATTCAGCCTAATGGAGCGTTTTGACAACTCCGGCCCTCGGCTGATTTTCTAGCCCTTATTTCATTATTTCTAATTTGTTTTTGACCACACAGCTTATATATTCGTAATCTACGTTTTATGCCCTTTCAAAACATGTATATTTCATACGAAAAGAAAATCCTTTCAATTTCCCCATTTACGAACAACCTCTCTGAAGGAGAATATATGCATGGAGAAGAAAAGCAGCCCAACGATCGAATCGAAAAGCCCAAAGAAGAAGCCGTCTCAGTTTCACCCAAGTTGTGACAGTGGACGAGGAGAAAAATCACCTTTAAATTAAAGAGGGTTATATACGACCTGATACATACATATACTAGTGTTCGCAAATTCATTGCAGAATCCACTCTCTGATGAGGAATGCCACTTTAAAATATTCTTACTAGATTTCGAGCGCTGTACAACAAACAAACATGTACCTGCTTCGTTCATAAGTAGAGTTTACGTTCTATTTTCGACACAGATGAAAAATGAACAAATAAATTCGACATCGTTTCATTGTTCACTCGTGATATTAAAAAACCATTACTCTGGTGAATTTCCTTATTCAGAACTTCTCACAAAATGCGTGGGAGTGCCGCCTTTTTCTACAGTACTATAAACGGCTGACCACCAAGAAATATCACCCTCTAAAGTATTGTGACAAGATAAAATTTACTTATTTTAGCTGCCGTTCCGCGCTCTCCAAAAACTAACTCAACTTTCTATTTACACAGGCCTTTTAATACTTCTCCTTGACCACTCGTTAAGTGCTATTTAATTGGCTTCGTGGAAGTTACACTACTTTCTCCAAGCAGACTTCCACGAAGCCCAATTCGCTAGAACTTGTTACGGTATGTGTTTGCCTGGCAGTAGAACCAAATTTAGCAAAGAATATTAGATAACAGAAGTGTTACTTTTATGGATTTCTACTTCGGTTTAATGAACGAAACTCCTATGAGCTGAATCACAGTTTTCGTAATCCAAAGCGGAGACTAAAGAGCGCACGAGTTTTATCCGATCAAGTGACTAGTCCATGATGGCCAAAACATTGGATTTTCCCTGGAACTGGTTTGCCGGGACAAACAAATGTTACAGCATTTAACAATATAGGTAATCAAGCATTCTATTAGTCGAATTAAGATTTAAAGCTATTATAAGAAGCAAGAAAATAAATAGCACAAGCCCGTGATAGACAAGTCAGAAATTAGTCGTACTACTGACGATAACTGCTACGGTATAATATGTTTGAACCAAGCGAATGATGAAGACATAGGAAAAGTGCGAAAGCACACAAAATATTTAGGTATTTTACGCCAGCACCTCCTTCCCT
This sequence comes from Eulimnadia texana, assembly GCA_002872375.1. Taxonomy (NCBI): domain Eukaryota; kingdom Metazoa; phylum Arthropoda; class Branchiopoda; order Diplostraca; family Limnadiidae; genus Eulimnadia; species Eulimnadia texana. Next base: position 20,483,706 of record NKDA01000001.1, read on the forward strand.
CTAAATGGAGATTTAAGTTGGTCTCAATGAGGTTCTGAGCACGGAACGCACGTGCAAATCGATGCAGTTGTAAATAAAGGCATACTGCTCCTAGACGGTGCAAAGAATAAGGATTATTCAGTGCCGAAAGATATACAGTTAACATTTGGTCAGTTTGGAAAAAGAAAGCAAATTGCGAAATGCTTACGAGTGTCTGAACCATATCTGGACGATGGTCCCTCAGTTTAGAGACGGTTTTAACGACGTCGATTTGCTCCGACAAGACCGCTTCTTTCATGAGAATGTCTGTGGCAATGAAAGTACCAGTGCGTCCCACTCCAGCACTGAAAAAGCCAGAAGTTAGAGCGAATCGTTTAAAACTTCTTTTTCTTCTTTCTGCCAGTGTTGCCTCACCTGCCGTGTACGAGAACCGGGAAGAATCCAAGTCCCCGTATTGTGCTTTTCTCATTGACAGTCCGAAGGAACACGATGAAATCCTCCGTAGATTTCGGGCACCCCAACTCAGGCCACGTTGTGTAATGTAGCTGGATAATCAGTCGATGGTCCTCACCCTGTGTATAGAAACAACTTTATTCTTGAACAAACTCTGAACTGATAAATAAAAGTTTACTTTTCTGATCTCCATTTCTCGAACCGCAAAGTTTTTTGACAATTCGGCTTTGAGGAGCCTAACTGCAACTGTACCATGATAGGCAGAGTTATTCTCGGGCCAGTACTGTTCACATGCCACCTTTTCAACAGGAAATTCTTCATTTGGAAAGTTTATGATGAATAAGCAAAACTATAAACACCTTTCCTCTTTCTTTGACAGCCGTCAGCATAACAATAACATGGACCTTTTGCTGCCAAATCATGTCCCAGAAATCGGCCAGAGTGTCTGCTGTTGGAGCTTGAGACGCGATGTAGTCCCGGGACCCGTACAAACCCTAAATAGGAATAGTACATTTTAAATAGAAATCACAAATGTGACTGACAAATTGGCTATTTTTGGATGAATTTATTCATCACGACAACGAAAAAATTACAAGAGAGTAAGAATATAGCGCGTCATAAATAACACAGTTTACCGGAATGTAGGAAGCGTTGATGTAGTCCGTATTGCCAGAGGCCATGTCGGTGGACAGCAGCACTCGGTTGAAATCAACTGTACACATTTTACAATTAATCGTTTTGAGATTATCGGAAGAAAGCTGGTTTAGTTAAAATTGCGCTAAATAAGTTGGCCAGTCCTTATAATATAGTTTGTTATAAACGCTATACAAAAACTATTCCCCCCTCCCCAATCCGAGCACTTAACTGTACTGCTAAAGAAGAAGAGCCCTTTCTCTTCCGAAATGCCAGTACTGGAAAGTATTTATGTGCTTTGTTTCTACATTGGTTGTCTTATTTTATCTTGTACACCTACATGGAAGAATATAAGGATCACGGTTTCGGCATTTGTTCTCGGGTAGCGAAGCCACGTCCTGTGTTGAGAAGTTCTTCTGCAATCACAGAGACTGGAATTCCTTTTCCAGCTGATCCATTCTAGGCACTAGACTTTTGGATCTGTTTTTCAAGAGACCGCTAAGACGAATTGGTTTTTGCTCCTTCCGAAGTTGACCTTTAGCTGTGTCTCTGACATCTATAGGAATCTCGTATATTCGCGATGCTGGAACAGGAACCAAACTTTCTAGCAATCGTCGTCTCCTTGAGAAAAAGTATAAATTATTTCGTTGATAATAGGCGAAGTTTATATTAGAAATAAAACTGAACATAGATCAGCTTATTTTCTACGGTGGGTAATAATGGGAGATGTAAGGGTACTTTGCCCAGGAAATGTGTTGGGGGGAGTGGAGTGACCAAATCACCAGGACTGGGAATTAGGGACTATGCTATTTCTTAATAAAGAAAACCTCGGAGACCTCATAAGGAAATTCAGTTCGCGTCGGATATGGTTGTACGAAATGGGGCTCTACAGGAAACTGTTGGAATGCTGTTGATCTGGTGGGAAACTCGTACATACAGTACTTGAACCAATTAAAATGAATTTCTCTTACCTTCTGAAATGCATGAAGAGTACTCCGGCTATAACCGCGGTTGCCACCATAGCAATGCCGACCCCAATCCATATGGCTTCAAGTGATTTTGCCTCAGCTATGAAGGTAGTATTGTTTAGTATCGCAACGTAAGGATTGAGGACGAAAAACAATAATCACAAAAGGAAAATCTCATATAGGGATGATTTAACGATTTATTGAACAGCATTGTGTGTAAATATCTATGATTAATGGTGTAACGCATTTTGGCTTAAATCTCAATCATATTTTTAGAAAAGACTTTGACATAATAGAAAAACTAAAGAAAGATTGAACTGAAAGAAAACTACGTCTGTGGGAAATAGTCCACGAGACCACTCCCCAACGATAGCTGTACGAATGGGGAACGCCCACTGTGACTACCTCAGATGTAGGTCCGGGCAAAGGTACAGAGTAGCAAGGGTAAATGAGTAGGCCAAGGGACATAGCTAGAGTAAGACCTACGGCAGCTGCGGACGGCAGAGGTCTTGTATTTCGGACTCCGAGACAATGAAGTCGTTTAGCTGAATCCATTTTCTTCGCTGTTAAAATTAATTTGTTTGAAATTCGATAGTGTGAAAAATTCATGGGCGTGTCGTTCTGTAGCGGACACAGTTGCTAAATCAATCTCAAAAGATTTGACAGCTCTCTTACCATATTCGTTTCGTACTTTTTCAAAGTAATGAGGTTTACCAGTCCCGCCTCCAGCCCCGCCCCCGTAGATAAACTCGCGTTTTCTAACATGGGCTCTTACGGGACTAAAAAAATTTCTTTCGTAAATATTAGAAAAGCGAACGCTCTTTTCCGTGCACGAGACCCTGGTTTCAAATCAGTAAGAAAATTAGCTATGTTTGTGTGTAAAGAAAGTACCATTTAGACGCCAGATTTTAATAAAAACTGAAATAAAGCTTTAATCAGCCCAGTAAGAGGATCCTTTTTCAAACTTACCCGTAGCTGGTGATTCGGCATTATATTTGACAAAAATTTTTCTTATGTCTAATTTGGTAACTAGACGTTTGCTTGGTTTAATATGTTTAGTTTTAATTTTATTGTGTTAATTTTCCGTGCCGTTTTGTTGCACATTGAGGACTTAATATTTTATTACTGACTTTTGGGGATTTGGCAACTTTGATTCCCTCAACAAACTTATCCATTGTGTGCATTTCAAACAGGCTGATGTTAAGAAACAAATTGGAATAGAATTTAATACTAAATAATTGTAATAATAACATTGTCATGGCGTTACATCCTTTGTTTACAAGTTATTAACAGAATCTGCCGCAACAGTCTTCCGAGTCCGTGCGCGCTTCTTCTTACTACCTAAAAGCTACTCAATCTCTGCAAGGCGATTTTCCGGGCATGGCTTGAGGAACACTCCAAATTGCTTTTCTTAAGTATAGCACAAGTACTTTCTTTGTAACATGGAAGATTTTACATCGTATACAAAACTGTTATTTAATTACAGCTAGCATGTGTGCGAGCGCTTTCCTGCGTGCAACGCTGATATTTGTCGTCAATCCTGATGCACTGAATAGAATAGTATGCCTGGCTTACTTAACCTATAGTGAAGCTACAATGGAACCAGAAATAATTTCATTAGAGAATTGTAACAAAATGTAGTGGGCTTTTTTAGTCTTTCACGAGAATCTACAGGTCCACGGCAACCTTACCCGAACATTTGTGTGGTCAGGTTCTTTTAAAGGGTCAGCTATCGTTACTTTCAACCGCATTCAGATCTTTTTATTTTTGGCACCTTGAAGGTTTACCCTGTACTAAGACTTATTTAAATACAGTTTCCTGAACTGAAAGGCCATGACGGACTCTTATAATACATGGGAATTTGCGCTAGGAACATCTAATACGGGAAAGTCGTAGCTGAAGCGTTGAATCCTTTCGTGGATACTGGGTTTTGCAATTTTTACTGAAACACCGAGTTCTACATCACTATGTTTAATACTAAAAAAACAGTATAATTCATAAGCATTCGGAGCTTGTGTCTCGTGCGCTGGAAGTGCATTACAGTTTTTAAATATATGCGAAAAAAATTTTTTCCCATAAGAGCCCATGTTATAATTGCCGGGTTTGTCTACAGCCAATAGGGGCGTTGGTGGGTGAAGCTCCGTGGTAAACATAATTTTCAAGTATTTCAAGCAAAACTAAATTTGTTTGATCGCTCTGTCTTTAATGGGGGTATTGGTAGTCACTGGCACTTTTGCCATGAGCCCTTCTCTGCATCACGAAACGTACCTGTTTCCGTCACGAACGATAGACCTAGTTCTCTTCCTTTTCGACTTCCAGATGTGAGGTGAGCATAAACTTTAACCGAGTAACTTGTATTGGGGATCAAGCCGTTGACCGCAAAAGTGGTGTCTTTTGTCGTGCCACCGATTTTCAACCCTGAAAGATTCATTCAAAACTTATTGTTCCCAAAAAATGTTCAGTTACTGAAACTTACGTCACTGAAGCCAGGCGAGTCGTTAAGAATGCTAACTTCGTAACGCAGGATGCATTGTGGATTGAGATCTTCATTCCATTGAATCACTGCCGAAGTTGCGGCTATGTCAGTGACAGTCACTTTCAGCGGTTGAATTTCTATCATATTAAACTATCGTTAATCGAGCTCTGTAACTGTCTACCGTAAAATAGCTGTAACCTGCTGTTTTTGTCGCGAAGGTTAAATTTTCCGATTGGCCAGGTCCGTAAACTTGGTAAAGCGGGGTAATGTAGATTGTGTACTTGAGACAAGCCTTCAGTTTGGGTGGTTTCCATTGGGAATTGTTGAACTGCTTGTGAGAGATGCCTTCATTGGAAATTGTAAGCGGAGCAGCAAAGGATACAGAATAATCGGAAGGAACGTCGATAAAGTTGTTGCCATCGTTCATTGCTATACGGAAAAAACTGATGGGTTGTCCACAAAGAGGATTTTCCCAATAAAATTTGAACGAATCTTGCGTGACATCAGTAACAGCTAATCCTCGGACTTTGAGGTCTTCTGAACTCTTCGGTGTAGTGAAGGGGTAAGATTCACTGTACTTGTCTGATAGACCCTCAAAGGATGATGCAATATCAACTCTGTACTGCGAACACGAGTCTAGTTCTGTTTTGCATTGCTCCATAAGCTTAATCTGCAGTATGGGCTCACTACTGCTAAATTCATGGCTTCCAACTTGGAACGAACAAATAGCAGACGAAGCAGAAGTACTTCGAGTTCCGTCGCGTACACGGTACAGGCTGACGTAGTATTTTGTTAAGTGAAGTGAGACAGTGCACTCAGGCGCGTTCCACTGCAGCAACTCCAAACTTGTTGGATAAAGTGGGAACGTTATGTTACGCACATTAGCTGAAGAGCCTGGAATGATTACACGCAAAAATTAAGTACAGTTTCGTATCAACCGTTAAAATTCCGGAACAAAAGGGAGCAGAAAGGAATGTATCAATTATGTAATATAGTCTAACCTCGGGGTTCTGTGACGATAGATACATTCGAAAATGTTCCATTATAAGGTCCTTCAAGTTCTGGTAAAAGGTTGACATAATATTTGGTACATCCTTGGAATGTTATCTGCTTTAGGGAGTCGCAGCGCGCTCTATTCCCCAGCGTCAACTGATACTGGTTTCTTGCACTCCTCAGACAAGATTCATCTACTTTGGTATCTACTATGGCAGTTGGGTTTCCGTTCTGAAATAAGGAAAGGTGAACTGCCGTCAGTTTCAACGAGCAGCCTTGGTGGAGGCCAATCTTCAGTTCTACAGAGTCTTCAGTAGCTTTTTCGATTAGGACTGTCAATTTTCCGAGCAAACCTAACATTCGAGCGTCAGTTATATGATTTCTGAATCTTAATTTCTAACGGAACGCCTTTTACCTGGAGGAGTGTGAAACGCAAAGGTTGCGTCTTCATTATATCCAATGCTCAGTTTATATGAACGGCACGGTGAGATGTAAGTTCTTTCCCCCCTCCGATAGATATTATCCAGAAATTCTTTTATAGTGTGGCTGCACGCATACCTGTAATTTTTGGCGGATTGACAGTTCGCAAGTGTTGTTTGTATCCAGGCATACCTATGTCACAGAATCAGTTACACTTCGCGGATTTACTACAGTTATTCGGACAAAAACTATTACTTTTGTGTTGTAATGTCTGTCAGCTTTAGCCACTGACTCCGGTCGTCGACTTCGGCAGTAAAAGACGCTTCATTTTCGCCCACAGATGTTACTTGGAAAGCTCCTATCACTGTAGACATCACAGTAGCATTAAAGGATTTTCAGAGTGATATCAAACCGACATGCATACCTGTCTTGTAAGTCTCAACTGAAACACTTATCCCTTTTCCTGTTTCGTCTGTAGTGTTATATTTGGGTGCAATAGTTATACCATACTGACGTGAGGGAGAGACTTGAATGGTGCTAGTGTTCCTTCCACCAGGGTATTCCAACGTGCCTGACGAAACTTTCAAGTAGATTTCATCTTGGCGCCGCATTTCGGTTGTTATAGGGATCTCAAAAGGGATTTGTTGCCTTGGTGGTTCTTTACTCCGATCAATAATCGTGACAAGCCATGACGATACATAGTCTTTACACGACGGATGCTTCCAGGATACCCTAAACCAGTCGGGTCCTTTTTCCACTCTTGGCTGTTGAAGATTCTCTTCAAGATCCGGCAACGTTGTCACGCTTTGATCAAAGTGATAGTAACCTCGCAACTGGTTTGGCGAACCGCTGTAATAAGCCCCGATTCGAAGTCTGTGGTAAGCTGTACAAGGCTTTATATCGAAATGTTGGCCGCAAGGATCAGAACCTCTACTCACGTTGTACAAGAGGAATTCTTCTCTACTTTCAAAGCAGTACGGAGAAATGTTCTTCGAAAAACTGACTAAAGGGCGCTTTATACTTGTACTATTTAGGTCAGTGACGGGAAAGCGATAATAGTCTATTTGAAACTTCGCAGCACACGGCGGTGGCTTGAATTTGACGAGAATCCACTTCGATCCTGGTTGAAAACTGACTTCTGCAGGCCTAAATTCATCTCCTGGTTAAAAAAAAATGAGGAAAAATGACTCTCATTTCCGAGGTAAACCACTCTCAAAGGATTTTTCTATAGATACAATTCGACAACAATAATACTTGACACTGCAGTATCTTCTGCTATATTTATTTGGCGCCCCACAAGTTAACCCTTCAGTGTTGAAAATGTAAATATCATCACTTTCTGACAAACCAAACTACTTGCTATGTGATACGAAATAAATAGTAAATATAAATAAATAATAATATATAATAAATAATATTACATAATAATAATAATATAAACAAAGTAATAATAGATATAAATAAATAGTAAATAATACGTAGTACTAATTAGGAATCCGTAATGTGATTGAATCTGTTACCTGGGTTATCGAGATCACATTCCAGTGCGTAAAAATACGGAAGTATAACCAGGATAAGCACAGTATACAGTAGCATTTTTACACTTTGTGGTAGTACTACGTGATTCAACCAACAAACTCTTAGTCTTCACAAACTGCTATATATCAATCTCAAGGCGGATGAAGCAATGCATATGATCCTTTTAAAAGCAGATAAAAGGCAAAACCACAAGCCTTTTGTTTTCCTTCAAATATCGCTTTGATTTCCGTTATTAAAACAGAATTACAGATATCCGACTACAAGATATTTTTATTGTGGTTAGCCATCTTCCGCGCTAGATGAAAGTAGTGTTTCCACTTTTCAATTTTCCATTTTTCCCCTCTTCCCTTATCCTTCCCCTTTTTCCCCCCTTCCGTGCAAGAATATACAGGATCTAGATTTCCTCTGTACTCTCTCCTCTTCTTCTTCCCTTCTCAAACCCCGTTTCCCCTCTTTTTCGGGGAGTTTCCCTGCAAAAGTGGAAACACTGGATGAAAGTACTGAAGTGATGCAACTATCTTTTGGTCCGGAAGGATTTGAAATCTGATGAAGTTGTTCTGGCTGTAGAACCAAATGGCGGCAAACTCTAAAAAAGTTTCCATGAAGGATTACCTGATAACATGTCGTAATATACAGCAATTACACATAGATAACCGGCTACCAAACCAATAACCAATAGCAATACCTGTTGGGTAAAACCAAAAGACATTATTTCTAAGATGCTAAGAGATACACTGATTTTAACACCGCACAACTTATTCAAGTATAATTCGTCCATCGGGGATAAACCACACAGTTAGAAGACAGATATTTTCCGAAGTTATACCATTATTTGTACGTAAGTGAATGAAAAGCAAGGGGTCCGAAACTTTCATCTATTATTATTCATTTAACTTCTTTTATTATTATTTACCATTATTCCATGACATATTGCGAAAATTGAAAGTAACATATTTTAATGAAAACTGTTGTATAAAATACAAAACAACTTAAATTTAGCATGCGATCCGTATAGCGGCACAGCACTAGCCCTGGCTGATGATGTCAAAACCAAGTTTTAGCCTAACGGAGCGTTTTGACAACTCCGGCCCTCGGCTGATTTTCTAGCCCTTATTTAATTATTTCGAATTTGTTTTTTACCATACAACTTAAATATTCGTGCCCTACGTTTTCTGCTCTTTCAAATCATGTATAATTGGTACGAAAAGAAAATTCATGCAATTTCCCCATTAACTAACAATGTTAAAACTTTGTGGAACCGCGCAAACCTAGAACCAGGACAGGATAGGCTCCACTCGCAATTTTTCTGAAGGAAAATGCAGCCCATCGCTCGAATCGAAAAGCCTAAAGAAGAAGCCGTCTCAGTTTCACCCAAGTTGTGACAGTGGACGAGGAGAAAAATCACCTTTAAATTAAAGAGGGTTATATTCGACCTAATACATACATATACTACTGTTTGCAAATTTATTGGAGAATCCACCTTCTGATGAGGAATGCCACTTTAAAATATTCTTACTAGATTTCGAGCACTGTACGAAAAACAAACACGTATATGCTTCGTACATAAGTAGAGTTTACGTTATATTTTCGACATAAATGAAAAATGAACAAATAAATTCGACATCGCTTCATTGTTCACTCGTGATATTAAAAAACCATTACTCTGATGAATTTCCTTATTCAGAACTTCTCGCAAAATGCGTGGGAGTGCCGCCTTTTCCTACAGTACTATAAACCACGGGGGTGTAACTGCGTCCGCTACCTCTTTGACTGCGGCGTGCCTCATTCTTTCCCCACTATTTAAAAAATAGCAGCGCTTCTTAAAAATATCCTATGAGTCTGTAAATTATAAAGTTAATTTTATGAAGCAAACCGCATGTATAAATAGGTGTTTTACGCGTTTTTTGTATTTGTCAAACAATAAACAATTGGCTTTGTGCAATGTGGCAACGTCGCGCCAAGTTTGTTTACGTGACAAATGAGCCTTCGGAAAGGACTTTTTCTGGTTTTATTAAATATTTCATTAGGTTGAACGTTTCCTATTGAATCATAAATATCACAGTCTGGTAGAGAATTGAACGGGCTTTCGTTTGAGCCACAGCTTATAATCAGAAACAATTTCCTCGAACAGGAGATAGACATTTTGTGAACCAAACCTTAGCCGTCGCACTCTATTTAGCAAAGTCGTAAAATGACAGAAAAAATTGATTCGACGAAACAGCGACATATTAGTTATATTTTTTTCATTTCCATTTTGGTTATTACACCTGCTACTTGTAAGTTTGTTCATCTGGAATGGCCGAGAAGAACGATTCTACAAAACAGTGCGTTATGTTTATTGTTTCATTTCCATTTTTGTTCTATTATCTGCTATATTTCAGTTCCTTGTTATTCCTTTTAGTTAGTCATTTCGAGGTGTATCAGTCTGTAAAAACAAACATTATTTACAGTTTAAAATCCAAGATTAAGTGAAAGATATTTTACAAATACCTCGATAAACAGATTGCTTTCACGATTACTCGTACCCGCATCAGGAGTCTGCGATGAGTCTAACTTTTCTTGTTCCCGCAACTTTCTTCGTTTAGTAAGGGTGCATGGTTTGTTGCTGCTAGTTCCCCAGTTGTTTCCTCTCTTTCGCTTCTTTGGCATTTTTCAGTGCTTATGTAATCGAATGAAATACAATTACTTTATCATGCGAAGGAAATAAAGCACATTACTGGTGTATCGGACTGTCCAATGTCGTAGTAAATTAGTGGCGTGGTGATATTTTCGCCTTGCATGCTGTTACACCTTGTTACTATTTAGGAAATGCTTTACTGAGGTTTCAGGCAAGACAGGCAAAGACAGCCAATGTTTTACCACGACAAAGACAAAAGAGATTTTGCTTATAATACTTTCACGCAAGGTTGGTTCACAAAATGTCTATCTCCTTTTCGAGGAAATTGTTTCTGATTATAAGCTGTGGCTCAAACGAAAGCCCGTTCAATTCTCTACCAGACTGTGATATTTATGATTCAATAGGAAACGTTCAACCTAATGAAATATTTAATAAAACCAGAAAAAGTCCTTTCCGAAGGCTCATTTGTCATGAAAACAAACTTGGCGCGACGTTGCCACATTGCACAAAGCCAATTATTTATTGTTTGACAAATACAAAAAACGCGTAAAACACCTATTTATACATACGGTTCGCTACATAAAATTAACTTTATAATTTACAGACTCATAGGATATTTTTAAGAAGCGCTGCTATTTTTTAAATAGTGGGGAAAGAATGAGGCACGCCGCAGTCAAAGAGGTAGCGGACGCAGTTACACCCCCGTGTAAACGGCTGACCACCAAGAAATGTCACCCTCTGAAGTATTGTGACAAGATAAAATTTACTTATATTAGCTGCCGTTCCGCGCTCTCCAAAAACTAACTCAACTTTCTATTTACATAGGCCTTTTAATGCTTCTCCTTGACCACTCGTTTAGTGCTATTTAATTGGCTTCATGGAAGTTACGCTACTTTCTCCAAGCAGACTTCCACGAAGCCCAATTCGCTAGAACTTGTTACGGTATGTATTTGCCTGGCAGTAGAACCGAATTTAGCAAAGAATATTAGATAACAGAAGAGTCACTTTTATTGAATTTCTACTTCGGTTTAATGAACGAAACTCCTATGAGCTGAATCACAGTTTTCGTAATCCAAAGCGGAGACTAAAGAGCGCACGAGTTTTATCCGATCAAGTGATTAGTCCAAGATGGCCAAAACATTGGATTTTCCCTGGAACTGGTTCGCCGGGACAAACAAATGTTACAGCATTTAACAATATAGGTAATCAAGCATTCTGTTAGTCGAATTAAGATTTAAAGCTATTATAAGAAGCAAGAAAATAAATAGCACAAGCCCGTGATAGACAAGTCAGAAATTAGTCGTACTACTGACGAAAACTGCTACGGTATAATATGTTTGAACCAAGCGAATGATAAAGACATAGGAAAAGTGCGAAAACACACAAAATATTTAGGTATTTTAGGCCAGCACCTCCTTCCCTCTAAATGGATCTTTAAGTTGGTCTCAATGAGGTTCTGAGCACGGTACGCACGTGCAAATCGATGCAGTTGTAAATGAAGGCATACTGCTCCTAGACGGTGCAAAGAATAATGATTGTTCAGTGCAGAAAGATATACAGTTAACATTTGGTCAGTTTGGAAAAAGAAAGCAAAATGCGAAATGCTTACGAGTGTCTGAACCATATCTGGACGATGGTCCCTCAGTTTAGAGACGGTTTTAACGACGTCGATCTGCTCCGACAAGACCGCTTCTTTCATGAGAATGTCAGTGGCAATGAAAGAACCAGTGCGTCCCACTCCAGCACTGAAAAAGCCAGAGGTTAAAGCGAATCGGTTAATACTTCTTTTTCTTCTTTCTGCCAGTGTTGCCTCACCTGCCGTGTACGAGAACCGGGAAGAATCCCAGTCCCCGTATTGTGCTTTTCTCATTGACAGTCCGAAGGAAAACGATGAAATCCTCCGTAGATTTGGGGCACCCCAACTCAGGCCACGTTGTGTAATGTAGCTGGATAATCAGTCGATGGTCCTCACCCTGTGTATAGAAACAACTTTATTCTGGAACAAACTCTGAACTGATAAATAAAAGTTTACTTTTGTGATCTCCATTTCCCGAACCGCAAAGTTTTTTGACAGTTCAACTTTGAGGAGCCTAACTGCAACTGTGCCATGACAGGCAGAGTTATTTTCGGGCCAGTACTGTTCGCATGCCACCTTTTCAATAGGAAATTCTTCATTTGGAAAGTTTTTGATGAATAAGCAAAACTATAAACACCTTTCCTCTTTCTTTGACAGCCGTCAGCATAACAATAACATGGACCTTTTGCTGCCAAATCATGTCCCAGAAATCTGCCAGAGTGTCTGCTGTTGGAGCTTGAGACGCGATGTAGTCCCGGGACCCGTACAAACCCTAAATAGGAATACTAAATTTTAAATAGAAATCAGAAATGTGACTGAAAAATTGGATATTTTCTTGATGAATTTATTCATCACGACAACGAAAAAATGACAAGAGAGTAAGAATATAGCATGCCATAAATAACACAGTTTACCGGAATGTAGGAGGCGTTGATGTAGTCCGTGTTGCCAGAGGCCATGTCGGTGGACAGCAGCACTCGGTTGAAATCAACTGTACACATTTTACAATTAATCGTTTTGAGATTATCGGAAGAAAGATGGTTTAGTTTAAATTTGCGCTAAATAAGTTGGCCAGTCCTTATAATATAGTTTGTTATAAACGCTGTACAAAAATTATTCCCCCCCTCCCAAACCGAGCACTTAAGTGTACAGCTAAAGAAGTAGACCCCTTTCTCTTCCGGAACGCCGGTGCTGTAAAGTATTTGTGTGCTTTGTTTCGACATGTGTTGTCTCATTTTATCTTGTACACCTACATGGAAGAATATAAGCATCACGGTTTCGGCATTTGTTCTCAGGTAGCGAAGCCGCGTCCTGTGTTGAGAAGTTCTTCTGCAGTCGGAGAGACTGGAACTCCTTTTCCAGCTGATCCATTCTAGGCATTAGACTTTTGGATCTGTTTTTCAAGAGACCGCTAAGACGAATTGGTTTTTGCTCCTTCCGAAGTTGACCTTTAGCTGTGTCTCTGACATCTGTGGGAGTCTCATATATTTGCGATGCTGGAACAGGAACCAATCTTTCTAGTGGTTTTCGTCTCCTTGTGCAAAAGTATGAAATTATTTCGTTGGTAATAGGCGAACTTTATATTAGAAATAAAATGAACGTAGATCAGCTCACAAATTGTCGACAAAGGAAGCCCCAAAGTTGGAGTTAGAAACTTCGTTTAATTGAAGGGTGTTTAATGATATATTTGTGATTGTTTTCTACCTTGTATATTATTAAAAGGGAGAATAGCTGACGTACGTACCTTCTAAGAAGTGAAAACAATACCACTACCACCGCTGCAACCACTATTACTATGACAATTGGAATCCAAACGGCTCTGGATGATGTAGGTTCTGAAAGTATCAATTATCGTTCATCTTTTGCACGAGCAGTTCTACTATTCCTTAAACAACGAATATAGCCGAACACGAAGGTTTATTAAGAAACTAGGAAGTGTAGTAGGAAATATGCCTAACGCCTGTCATTCTATACCGGATAAAGTTGCTAAATCAATGTCTAAAGATTTACAGCTTTCTTAGCGTATACTTTTCATACTTTTTAAAAGTATTTTTAAAGTATTTCAAGAAAAGCTAAATTGTCTCATCGTTCTGTCCTTAATAGAGGTATCGGTAGCCAGTGGCACTTTTGCCATGAGCCCTGCTCTGCATCACGAAAAGTACCCGTTTCCGTCACGAACGATAGATCTAGTTCTGTTCCGTGTCTTCTTCCAGATGTGAGGTGAGCATAAACGGTGACCGAGTAACTGGTATTGGGGATCAAGCCATTGACCGCAAAAGTGGTGTGTTTTGTCGTGCCACCGATTTTCAATCCCTGAGAGATTCCGTCGAAACTTTACGTTCCCAAAAAAATGTTCCGTTACTGAAACTTACTTCACTGGAGCTAGGCGAGTCGTTAAGAATGCTAACTTCGTAACGCAGGATGCATTGTGGATTGAGATCTTCATTCCATTGAATCACTGCCGAAGTTGCGGCTACGTCAGTGACAGTCACTTTCAGCGGTTGAATTTCTATCAAATTAAATGATCGTTAATCGAGCTCTTTAGGTGTTTACCGTAAAATAGTTGTAACCTGCTGCTTTTGTCGCGAAGGTTAAATTTTCCGATTGGCCAGGTCCGTAAATTTGGTAAAGCGGGGTAATGTAAATTGTGTACTTGAGACAAGCCTTCAGTTTGGGTGGTTTCCATTGGGAATTGTTGAACTGCTTATGAGAGATGCCTTCATTGGAAATTGTAAGCGGAGCAGCAAGGGATACAGAATAATTGGAAGGAACATCGATAAAGTTGTTGCCATCGTTCATCTCAATACGGAAAAAACTAATGGGCATTCCACAAAGAGGATTCTCCCAAGAAAACTTGAACGAATCTTGTGTGACATCAGTAACAGCTAATCCTCTGACTTTCAGGTCTACTGAACTCGGCGGTGTAGTGAAGGAGTAAGATTCGCTGTAGTTGTCTGATAGACCCTCAAAGGATGATGCAATATCAACTCTGTACTGCGAACACGAGTCTAGTTCTGTTTTGCATTGCTCCATGAGCTTAATCTGCACTATGGGCCCACTATTGGTAAATTCATGGCTTCCAACTTGGAACGAACAAATAGCAGACGAAGCAGAAGCACTTCGAGAGACGTTGCGTACACGGTACAGGCTGACGTAGTATTTGGTTAAGTGAAGTGAGACAGTGCACTCAGGCGCGTTCCACTGCAGCAACTCCAAACTTGTTGGGTAAAAGGGAAACGTTATGTTACGCACATTAGCTGAAGAGCCTGGAATGATTACACGCAAAAATTAAATTCAGTTTCGTATCTACCATTATAATTCCGGAACAAAAGAGACAAAAAGGAACGTATAAATCATGAAATATAGTCTAACCTCGGGGTTCTGTGACGATAGATACGTTCGAAAGTGTTCCATTATGAGGTCCTTCAAGTTCTGGCAAAAGGGTGACATAATATTTGGTGCATCCTTGGAATGTTATCTGCTTTAGAGAGTCACAGCGCGCTCTATTCCCCAGCGTCAACTGATACTGGTTTCTTGCACTCTTCAGACAAGATTCATCTACTTTGGTATCTACTATGGCAGTTGGTTTTCCGTTCTGAAATAAGGAAAGGTGAACTGCCGTCAGTTTCAACGAGCAGCTTTCGTTGAGGCCAATCTTGAGTTCTACAGAGTCTTCAGTAGCTTTTTCGATTAGGACTGTCAACTTTCCGAGCCCACCTAACATTGGAACGTCAGTTATATGATTTCTGAATCTTAATTTCAAACTGAACGCCTTATACCTGGAGGAGTGTAAAACGCAAGAGTTGCGTCTTCATGAGATCCAATGCTCAGTTTGTATGAACGGCACGGTGAGATGTAAGTTCTTTCGCCCCACCGATAGTTACTATCCAGAAATCTATTTACAGTGTGGCTGCACGCATACCTGTAAATTCTGGCGGATTGACAGTTCGAAAATGTTGTTTCATTCCAGGCATACCTATGTCACAGAATCAGTTACACTTCGCAGATTTACTACACTTACTGGGACAAAAACTATTACTTTTTTGTTATGATGTCCGTCAGCTTTAGCCACTGACTCTGGTTGTCGACTTCGGCAGTAAAAGACACCTCAGTTTCGCCCACAGATGTTACTTCGAAAGCTCCTATCACTGTAGACATCACAATAGCATTCAAGGATTTTCAGAGTGATATCAAATTGAGATGCATACCTCTCTTATCAGTCTCAACTGAAACACTGATCCCTTTTCCTGTTTCGTCTGTAGTGTTATATTTGGGTGCAATAGTTATACCATACTGACGTGAGGGAGCGACTCGTAGGTTTGTAATCCTGCTTCCACCAGGGTATTCTAACATACCGGACGAAACGTTCAAGTAGATTACATCTTTGCGCCGCATTTCGGCTGTTATAGGGATCTCAAAAGGGATTTGTTGCCTTGGTGGTTCTTTACTCCGATCAATAACCGTGACAAGCCATGACGATACATAGTCTTTACACGACGGATGCTTCCAGGATACCCTAAACCAGTCGGGTCGTGTTTCCACTCTTGGCTGTTGAAGAATCTCTTCAAGATCCGGCAGCGTCGTCACGTTTTGTTCAAAGTGATCGTAAGCTCGCAACTGGTTTGGGAAATCAGTGTAAATAGCCTTGATTCGAAGTCTGTCGTAAGCTGTACAAGGCTTTATATCGAAATGTTGGCCGCAAGGATCAGAACCTCTACTCACGTTGTACAAGAGGAAGTCTTCTCTACTTTCAAAGCAGGATGGAGTAATGTTCTTCGGATAGGCGACTAAATGGCGCCTTGTAGTATTTAGGTCAGTGATGGGAAAGCGATAATAGTCTATTTGGAACTTCTCAGCACACGGCGGTGGCTTGAACTTGACGAGAATCCACTTCGATCCTGGTTGAAAACTGACTTCGGTCGGTCTGAACTCATCTCCTAGTAAACGAATAAGAAAAAACGACTCTCATTTTCGAGTTAAACCGCCATCAAATGTCTTGGCAATTAAACTTAACAAAAGCAATACTTAAGTCTTCTTCTTGAAAACAAAATTAAATTTTGATTTGGCGACTGGCGAGTTAACCCTTGGGTGTAGGAAATGTTTAGTATCAGGATATCATCATTCTGGCGTACTAGAGAGTAATTATTTTCATCATAACAGTAGCAAGGAGCCCTAAATCCAATTAATTCATTTACCTGGTTTGTCGAGAGAACATTCTTGTGCATGAAATTATTTCAGCGCAAGCAGAATTAAACAAACGTAAGGAAGCATTTCCTGTAACTTAGTTGTTCGAGTACTAATGGTTCATTTAAACTGTTACGCTGACACTATTTCTTGTTTGTGATCTCAGGGGAAGCTGGTAGTAAGCGACTGTCATCGATCAGGTAACCAGAACATCGTGAATCTTTCGTTTTCCTTCAAAAATGTTCAACCATTTCCGCTATTGAAACAAACAACTGATTGCAATTTATTTTCTTTCTTCTTACGGTTAGCCGTCTTCCTATTGTAAGATAAACCCTGAGCTAATGAAACCAAGATTTACTTTGGATTTAGGGTCCCGTGAGCAGTCATGTACATTCTATACTGTAGTAGATGATAACGTTTGAAAATCGAGGAAATAGTATATCGTAGAGACAACTTTTAATATTAATGGTATAGTGATGTAAAGCTACAAAATTAACAAAGCGTTTACATTATCGTGAAATCCTCACTTTCTACTTTTGTTATAATTAATTAATAGTGGACAGGGCAAAGTCTGGATAGCCCTCTGTGATGTTACAAAAATTTTTTATTTTATATTGAATACTATTTATGAAACATTATTATTTAATTTACCAAACAATTCTCACAACTACAATTTACTAAAACTACCAAAACTCTGAGGAACCGCGCAAAGCTAGAGCCGGACAAATGTAGACTCAATTTGCAATTTTTCCAAAGAAAAATGGGGGTAAAATCAAAGTCGTTATCGTTGCAATATAAAAGGTGTATATTCACCTTTTAGCACGTAGCGAATGAACCCCTCTGTAGAGCGCGTCGGATAGCAAGTTAACTCGCGAACCAATCCAGCCTTAGCAAGATAAAACTCGCTACTCGCCTATTTGGCCAGCGAGATGACTCGTTAACCGAGTCGGATAGCCATCTAAACGGCAAACCAAGACCCCCATTAGCCAGTTAAAACGCTAACAAAAAGTGCCTCATTTTCTCGTTAGATGGCAAATCAAATAGGTTGGTTAGCGAGTCAACTCGTTAACCGATTTTCCTGGTTCTCGAGTTAACTCGCTAACGGAGCCTCTTGAATTGCAAATCAACGTGCTAACAAAGACTCTTGGATTGCAAGTTAACTCGCTAACGGAGCCTCTTGGATTGCATGTCAGCTTGCTAACGAAGACTCTTGAATTGCAAGTCAACTAGCAAGCGGCCTTAAGTGTGATTTGTTTTGCAATTATGCAATAGTTTGTGTCAACTTCTTTGCTTTTAGATTCAGCCTTGTACTGTGGTATACAGGGATGACCGATATATCATATCGAATATCAAATTGTCGGTATATCAGGCCGTGTTCGGTTTGATATATCATATCAAATATCATATCAAAATTTTTCCGAAGAATTTGATATATCAATATCAAGATTTTCTAAAAATCGCAATTAATATATCATATCAACATATCAATATTTAATTAAAAATATATCACACTTTTGATATTTTCTTTAATCTTCCAAAGCCTTTAAGTATAACACATCTTATTAACAGAGAACTGGCCATGTCAGCTCTTTTGTTTAGAAAACAGAAATGGCGGGCTTCCTGGGGTTCCCTATAAATCCGGGGCAGGTCACAACACTTTGACCCTGGGTCAGTGACAGGTTTCACTGTCCAGTTCTTAGTACAGATCCGACCTTGGAAAAACGTTAAAAGAACGCCATTTTGATGTTGAAGCAGTTTTTGTGAGTTGAATTTTTCAGTCAGTATTGAGTCAGTATTCTGGAAGCAGTCATGCAGTGTTCGGTAAATCACTTGGTTTTGGTGATTTAAATCAGATCAAAAATCACCGATCTCAGAACCGATTTTAATCCGGGAAAAAAGTGATTTTAATTTTCAAATTGCAAAATCAAAATTATTTTTACCCCTAAAATCGATTTAAATCGCCATTAAATTCGGACAATTTTCTCCGTCATGAAACTCATTTTTGATTAAAAAAACTTAACTATTTTGAATCTTACGTATTTGCACCCAATCGTTAAATTAAGAACCATGGAACAAAATATAAAATTTAAAGTTTTTTTTCTTTTTTTTTATTTGGAAATCCCAAGTAACACTTGATCCGCTCCACACAGGCTTTGATTTTGATCCAACATTATGTTCACCCCACACATGCTGGTATAACTTCGGGAAGAGCTATATCATCATTGTGTGATTTATACCTGATTCGCAAGTTGTACTGGAAGTTTTAATGTCGGACGGTGTAAAGGAAGAATTAAGCCTGCAACTAAAGTGCATTCTGGGACGCGAGTTAAAAAGTGATTTTGAATTTTTGA
Source organism: Eulimnadia texana (assembly GCA_002872375.1). NCBI lineage: Eukaryota > Metazoa > Arthropoda > Branchiopoda > Diplostraca > Limnadiidae > Eulimnadia > Eulimnadia texana. Next base: position 20,502,895 of record NKDA01000001.1, read on the forward strand.
GGTTTCAAAATCAAAACCAAATCAAAATAAAAAATCACGAAACTTGTGGACGACTTAATCGAAACGCAAAATCGCAGAGGAGCGATTTACATTGCCAAACGATTTACCAAACACTGCAGTCCTTTATCATCAATAGCTCGCTTTCTCTCCTTAATTTTTTGGATTTTCGTGGTTTTTCAACTGTTTCTTAAAATTAACGACTTGTTTTCAACAAATTTCATTTCTTAAAAGTATTTGTGGCACTGGACACTCATCGACAGTGACTTAAAAATGGCATCCGCGCAAGAAGAGTGTGATGCGATATCACGTAACAAGATTTCTTATCCCCTTACAAGTGCAAATTGTTCAGTTTTATGGGACTATTTTTGGAGAAGACGATTGAAACACAAAGTCCAATGCAGAATCTAAACTCTCGAAACTGAAATATAAGTTATAGTATGTAAGAATGTTACGCAAGACGCAGTGGTTCACGTGAATTTTAAATTGTGAGTAAAAATATTGATATATCGATATCTTCCCGAAAAAATTGATATATCATATCAAATATCATATAAAAAGTTTTCACATTGTACTAATATATCAAATAATTTGATATCGTTATCTTACGTTTGATATATCATATCAAAATATCGATATGTCAAAGAACCAATATCGGTCATCTCTGGTGGTATATTTGTGGTTTCCTAAATTAAATATGAATATTTCTTTATTACCGTTATGCACCAAAATATCTGTAATGTGGGTAATGGGTAGTGTCGTAATATTTTAATGCCTTCTAGTCTACTATAATGTTGTATTAGTTCGTTACTAGTTTTCAAAATAGATTGTGCCTCATTTCAATGGTGAATTTTCATTCCTTTTTCATATTAAATCGCATATCCTACCACTTGCCGTTATCTTTCGATTATTACGAGATATTCCTGTTCCAGGGTTAATATCTTAAACTCATAACTAATTTAAAAAGAGAATTGCCTCTAGAGGATTGGATAAAATCTAAGGGAATATCTCATAACAAAAGTAAACTACGTTTATTTCATTAATTTGCCACACGTGATATTGCCCTGGATCATAGATAATGTGGGAGTTTCCCCGCTAGAAATTCCACGATATATTTCCGAGCTCTTCTTGGAAAAACTTGAAAGGAAACCCAAGCCTTAGGGCGCAAAAGGTCGTATGTGTTAAAACCAGGTCACGGTGTATGACCTCTGTCTGCAAAACAGGTATCCTGCGCTTCTATTTTTTCATCTTTAAATGAAAATTCACTTAACCTCATATTCGAAAATCATCAGCATACTGGTAGTTCTAGTAATGAGATAATGAATATGCTAATGTTAGAATGATAATTGTAATATAAATTAAATTATTTTCATGATTGCTTATATAAATCACAAAACATTACGAATAATAAATTCGAGTATAGTATTACTCTGTACTGATCTTAATTTTATTGTACTCTTATTACGCTATATTCATTGTGGTGTATGTATAAATACCGTGTTATTTGTATTTATTATAGTTTGTAATTGAATTAATAGTAATTAACTCTATAACTGATGCGATAATGGAATAAGTCAGTTCATTCATTAAAACCCGGAAAGTATATTAACAATTAATTCGTCTACTGAAGGAAATTTTTTTTTGTAATCCGGCTAAGCAGCTCCAACTATTTTTTTACGTAGAGCTACTACTTAAACTTTTGTTAAACCTTAAATTTGTTTTCATGTTTTTGTCCTATTTTTGAAAATAATCTTAGTTTAAAGGAGGTAATCAAACCAAATAATCAACGGTTCGCTTCGTATATTATAACTTGTTATTATTACCGCGACAGCAAGACGCGATACTCTTGAGAAACAAGCAGTGTTGTGTATCGGTGTATCGCAAATACATTTTTGTATGATATCCGTAAATTTGGCTCATTGGCAACTTAACTGTTTCTTTGCAATTTTTACAAATACAATTACCAATGGATAGAGGCATTTAGTTTAGTTGATAATATAATAAAAAAAGAGTCTTTCCCCCTTCTTTTAGAGTTTTTTCCCATTAAATTTAAATTCAGTTTCCCCGGAAAATAGTATTTGTAAAGTATCGCCAGCCCACCGACACACAACACTGGAAACAAGCCATCACCATATGGTCACTGCATCCACTTGATTCCTCCGTAAAACCCGTATATGGATGTGTCGTTGACAACTTGATAAAGCCGACAAGTAAATTCGGTTTTGATTTGCCACGATCAAAGAATTATGTATGTACAGGGTAATAGGAATGATTTACAAACTAAACCGAACTAAACAAGTAAACAACTATGATAGAAGATATATAGGACAACTCATCACTTAAGGTCGCTTGCAAGTTAACTCGCAATCCGAGACTCCGTTAGCGAGTTGACTCGCAATCCAAGAGAATCGGTTAGCGAGTTGACTCGCGATTCGGAAGAGTCAGCGAGCGAGTTGACTTGCAATCCAAGAGAATCGGTTAGCGAGTTGACTCGCTATTCATGAGAGTCGGTTAGCCAGTTGACTTGCGATCCGAGACGGTCAGTTAGCGAGTTGACTCGCTAACCAACCTATTTGATTTGTCATCTAACGAGCAAATGAGGCACTTTTTGTCAGCGTTTTAACTGGCTAATGGAGGTCTTGGTTTGCCGTTTAGATGGCTATCCGACTCGGTTAGCGAGTCATTTCGCTGGCCAACAAGTCGAGTAGCGAGTTTTGTCTTGCTAAGGCTGGATTGGTTCGCGAGTTAACTTGCTATCCGACGCGCTCTACAGAGGGGTTATTCGCTACGTGCTAAAAGATGTATATAAACCTTTTAAACTGCAATTTTAGTAGTTCGTGTATAACCCATAATCAGAACCTTGTCAAGCTTTCGTTTTCCTTCAAAAATTTTTAACCATTTCCTCTGTTCAAACAAGCAACTGATTGTAATTTATTTTCTTCTTCTTGCGGTTAGCCATCTTCCTGTTGCAAGATAAACCCTGAGCTAATGCAACTAAGATTTACTTTGGATTTAGGGTCCCGTGCACAGTCATGTGCATTCTATACTGTAGTAGATGATAACGTTTGAAAATCAAGGAAATAGTATCGTAGAGACAACATAAAAGTTATTGGCCGTTTAATGTTACCTTGATGCGTGTAAACCCCGCTGATGTTTCCTGACGGCAATCCGTCAAAAGGTTTTTCTGCTGGAACTATCCGGACGCTGTACTGTGAACAGAGTGACAAGTCAGTGATATTGTACGAACAGCTACCGCTGGGTGAGCAGGACGCGTTCACCGTAAGACTAGGATCCAATTCAAACTTAGTACAAAGGGGCTATGGATCGTAGTAGAGAAACTGTTACCTGGAGTTCATCTTATCGATGCTGTACGTTAAATTAAAAGTGGAGATCTTGCCTTGACACGATTCTGGAGCTTTCAGGATCCACGTTAAGACTACTGTCCTATCTGATGACGTGTGATTCATATTCAGGAACGAGATACCTAGCGAAAGAAATGCTGAAAAAAATGAAACTAATTAAAACTGAGATGGTAAACATACTTTGACTTCGAGTAGTAGCAGTAATGAACTCGCCAGCATTCCCTGGTGTACTGTTCAAGAAGATAGGAGCCATCCTGACTTGATACCTAGTGCAAGGATCGATCTTAATGCCACCAAAATCCCCAGCAATGACAAACTGGGATCCGCTAATCGTCTCTCGGACTGTTACTTCTTGTACAAGATCCTTCAGCGTTACGTTATAAGCGAAGATGTTGTATTTGCATGTGGGGGGATCCCACGAAAACTTGAATGATGTTGCGTTCACTTCGTCGAACTTCAAGTTCTGTACGTGACCCTCTTCCGCACTGGGTAATGTGAACGCAGAGATATTGGTAGATCCTCCGCTTAACGATTCGTAGCCAACTTTTACGGTTAATCGGTAAGACGTACAGGAACATAACTTAGCGTCCAGAGAAGGATTACCGCATGTGGAACTGTTTAAAAGGATCCTTCTATAATCGTCTGTAATGATGAAGAATTTTATCATCAATATGTGGATTTCAGAAAACTTTTTGAATTTCCTACCAGTAGTGTTAACGCAGGTAGCAGGAACTGGTAATGTTACCGACTCGGAAGGATTTGATTCTGGAATCAAGGAAATCTCGTAAGACTTTATGCTGAAAGGTTCACAGTCCGGATCCCTCCACTGAAGTACCAAGGATTCGGTTCCTGCGCCTAGGGCCATCAAAGCCTCAACTGTTTTTCCTGTATTTTCGAATAGTGTCATTTTGGGTCAGATTTTTGTATGAATTAGCAATTTAAAATCACACTTGGAACTTTTTATTGAATAGCAGTAGTAGTACTAGAAATAATAGTAGAAGTGGTAGTAGTGGTAGAAGTAGTAGTAGTAGTAATAGCAGTAGTAGCACAATTCGTATACAAATTTGAATCATTAATCCATCTACTAATTCGCTGGAAATTTGAAATTGTCCGTTTATTTTATTACCTGAGCAGTCTCGAAGAGTAGTAGTAGTAGGCGTGGTAGTAGACTCTGTACTAGATGGCTCCGTTGTGGTAGTAGAAGGAACGGTGACAGTTGAGGTACCATTAGGTTCAGTAATAGTGCTGCTATCACTGGTTAGTTCAGACATTGGGGAACTTCAAGGTTGTGCCAAAATAGAAATGGAATATAAAGTATTAATTAAAGCACTCCTTACACTCTTCCAACTGATAACATAAACTCAATTGCGGTTAAAACAGGTTGACTTACCACGCGAACTATTACACATAACTACACTTCTCTTAAAACTTGAGTCTACTTATAATGTAGTCTAACGTTTAATTTCATACCTGGATTCGTAATAAGTTGATTTTTCGATGAAGTCTTATTCCCGGAAGGTTCCATTTGACCAATGACCAGCAGCAAATGAGTCAGAACAATACGAAGTGTCACACAACGAACAGTAAACATCAACTTCTCTAAACGCACCATCTTCTAAATCTTCAACGAATAGTTTCATGTATAGTAAAATCCAAAATTTCTGTAACAAAGTCTTGAAATCCTAGTCCATTACCTTGCACGACAGCTTAAGGAACATGAAATAGTGAGTTTTTATGGGTTCAGCTGCGAAAGCTAAACTGAAAAGTTCCCACCTCAAAACAAGGGCATGAACACAAGGAAACAAGAGCTTTTGGTACTTTGTATCAAAACCACAAGAGATAAGGCGGAGAGGAACATCTTTATTTCGGGCAAGCATGTAATGCTTTCATTTATTTCTCGCTTATTTTCACAAGTAATCATTCGTGTATTCGTCAAATTATCGAACCTGGATACGTGTTTGCATCTTCTAGCTGTTAAGTTTAACCTTCATACCAGATGAATAAGAGACAAAGATTTACACAACAGTGATAACGTAGTTATCAAAGTCATTTTCCTGGTCGGGAGAGTGAGCGCGGCAGGACTGGTTCTTGGCCACAAAACCATTATCGTGGATTATACTCGAATAGTAAAAGGATGAAGCTTTGGCCACACGAGGCAAATCCGGTGACGAAAAATCCACAGAATATAAACCCCACTTTTTCCTGATAAAATAAATAAACATGATTTTACTTTGAGATTAACTAAAATTAATAATTAAGTTACGTGTATCCATAAGCCCATTCGAAATTGTCCATAAGCGACCAAGCAAAATAGCCCGTCACTTTTACACCGTCCTGAATTGCTCCAAATTACAAAGAAATTAAATCGTAATAAAAACTTGAAGTTCAAACTAATATTACCTTTCCAGCATTTTTATCATTTTGTACCATTGTTATCAGGGATGACCGATATATCATTTCAAATATCAAAATGTTGATACATCAGGCCGTTTTGGGTTTGGTATATCATATCAAAATCATATCAAAATTTCAGCGAAAAATTTGATATATCAATATCAATCATTATTTTATACCGCAATTGATATATCATATCAAAATATCAATATTTTATTAAGAACATATCAGCCATTTGATGTAAATTTTTTTAATAATCTAAAAACTTTGAAGTTAGAGGAGTTTTTTTGTAGAGAACTTGTCATGCCAACTCTGTTTAGAGAACAATATTGGCGGGATTCCTGGGGCCCCGTATAAATCCGGAGCATCCGGAGATCACGAACACTTTGATAGGGTCAGTGGTAGATTTCTCTGGCCAGTTTTTAGCACAGATCTGACCTGGGGAAAACGTTAAAAGAGCGCGAGTTTGATGAAGAAGGAATTTTCGTTAGTTGAATTTGTCGCTGTTAGTTCCGAGTCAGAATTTTGGAAGCAGTCCTGTCATCAATATCTCGCTTTTTATCCTTATTCTTTTTTTCGAGTTTCGTGGTTTTTCAACTACTTCTTAAAATTAACGACTTGTTTTCTATAGAAATTTCATTTGTTAAAAGTGTTTGTGGTAGTTGCATTCGTCGACAGTGATTTAAAGATGTTACCGTGCAAGAAGAGTGTTATGCGATGTCGCGTAACAAAACTTGTCGTCCTCTTCAACGTACGAATCGTTCAGTTTTGGGGTACTATTTTAAGAAGACGATAGAACACAAAGTTCAATGCAGGATCTAAACTCTCGAAACTGAAATAAAAAGTTACAGTGTGTGAGTTGTTTGCGGAAGACACAGTGGTGCACGTGAAGTATAAATTGCAAGTAAAAATATAGATGTACCGAATATTTTAGTGAAAGAAATGATATATCATATCAAATATCATATCAAAAGTTTTCGCGTAGTACTGACATATCAAATAATTTGATATTTTAATTTCATATTTGATATAAATATATATAGATCAACATATCGATATCTCAAAAAACGAATATCGTTGATCCCTGATTGTTATAATTATTACTATCATTCGTACTTAGGTATTACTTTCATATATTCGAAATTTTTGGTTGCACAGTGCGGTTATTCATTAAAATAATTCAACTAACTACATGAAAGGACGACATGTTGCGAAAGCTGAACATAACAAATCCTTATGAAAACTGTCCTATAAAATTAAAAAAAAACTCAAATATAGCATGCGATCCGTATAGCGGCACAGCGCTAGCCCTGGCTGATGATGTCAAAACCAAGATTTAGCCTAATGGAGCGTTTTGACAACTCCGGCCCTCGGCTGATTTTCTAGCCCTTTATCTTATTATTTCTAATTTGTTTTGGACCATACAACTTATATATTCGTAATCTACGTTTTCTGCTCTTTCAAATCATGTATAATTTGTACGAAAAGAAAACTCGTGCATTTTCCCCATTTACTAACAACGTTCAAACTGGGGAACCGCGCAAACCTAGAACCATTACAGGGTAGGCTCGACTCGCAATTTTTCTGAAAGAAAATGCAGCCCAACGCTCGAATCGAAAAGCCCAAAGCCGAAGCCGTCTCAGTTTCAGCCAAGTTGTGAAAGTGGACTAGGGGAAGAATTACCTACAAAGTATAGATGGTTATGTACGACCTAATACATACATATACTAGTGTTCGCAAATTCATTGGAGAATCCACCTTCTGATGAGGAATGCCACTATAAAATATTCTTACTAGATTTCGAGCACTGTACAAACAAATAAACACGTACATGCTTCGTACATAGGTAGAGTTTACGTTCTATTTTTGACACAAATGAAGAATGAACAAATAAATCTAGCATCGTTTCATTGTTCACTTTTTAAATGAAAAAAACCATTACTTTGATGAATTTCCTTATTCAGATCTTCTCCAAAAATGCGTAGAAGTGCCGCCTTTTTCTACAGTATTATCAAAGATGATTAGGATGGATTGTCCCTATACTGGGACTGTCGCTGCCGAAACCGCCGACTTTGGTGGCAGTAGAGACAAGGTGGCGGCGCCCGTGAAAGGTTTTGTTTATGTTTACGTTAAAGTGTCGAGCAACGTCTTAACGAAATAATATCGCTGTATTATTAAATACAACTTTCGGATTGATAAAGCAACATCTCCAATGTTAAAGAAAGCAAGTTAAAGGGCACATAGAGTAATTATTTTGCTTAATCGTGGCAGATGGAAAAAAAAACATCAAAGTACAAATTGGAATTTTTGCACTGTAAAAATATCTGATACCTTTAAGTGCCTTGTGGTTGCAACTTGGAATACAGTGGCTTAAGTAAAAATTATGTTATTCACTGGTAAAAAAAAAATGCATTATAGCACGATGATCAAATTTGTATTGTCTTCTTTACAAGATATCGCTGAATAAGGACAACTTTTTTCTTACGCCCAGCTTGTTCAGTTGGACCATCAACAACCAGCGGTGCCGAAGAATCGAGACGTAATGTTAGAACTGCGTAATCCCTCAAATAAACTCGAGCTTGGTTGAAACTATATATGTCCTCTTCTTTAAAATGAAGACAACGTACATATTGTGACTCGGGGGCTTCCAGTCTCGAGGTTTTAATGGGGCAATCTTGTCAAGCCATAACTTAAATTTAGAGGGATTTGAATCTGTTGAATGAGAAACAGTTAACTTACATTTTATGTTTCGTTTCGGTCAGAAATCTACTCACCTGTGGAAAGTAATGTTCGTTCCCTTTATAAACTTTGATTTACAACCTGGCATTACGCAGCCAAGAGCCATTTATGTTCTAGAGAAATTAGGAAACAACGCAGAAAACTGATTTTGTTAACTGATCGCGGGGTAACTTTGTTCCTTTCATCAAAAAGCGCGCTTTCGTATTGCAAATGTAAAAACATCAGCTGATGAATTAAAATCAACCGGCAACGTCGCTTAACTTCATCTTGTCAACGACCTGCTCTACTAGGCTTGGGCTTATCGGACGTTCGCTTGGCTCAATGGGCGAGATAGGGAAAGGGACCATCTGTATGATCTGTGAGTATTATACACGGCTGACCACCAACAAATATCACCCTCGAAAGTATGTGTTTGCTTGGCAGTTGAACCAAATTTAACAAAGGATATCAGATAACAAAAGCATAATTCCTATTGGATTTCTACTCTGGTTTAATGAATGAGACTTCTATGAGCTGAGTAACAGTTTTCGTCATCTACAAGAGAGACCAAAGAACGTACGAGTTTTGTTTGACCAGGTGATCAACCAAAGGTTGGACAACACGGAAGAATTACCTGGAACTGGTCGCCCGGACAAGTAAATGTTACAGCATTTATAAATATAGGTATTCACGCATTCTATTGGCCAAACTAAGATTTGAAGCTATTAAACGAAGCAAGAAAATAAATAGCAGAAGCCCGTGATACATAAGTCAGAAATTAGTGGTACTACTGAGGATAACTGCTACGGTATAGTATGTTTGAAATAAGCGAGTGATAAAGACATAGTAAAAATGCAAAAGCATACAAAATATTCATGTAATTTGGGCCAAGATTTAAGTCGGTCTTCATGAGGTTCTGAGCACTGTACGCACGTGTAAATCGATGCAGTTGTAAATGAAGGCATACTGCTCCTGGACAGTGTAAAGAATAGTGATGGTTCAGTACAGAAAGACATAAAGTCAACATTTGGTCAGTGATGAGAAAAGAAATCAAATTATCAAAAGCTTACCAGTGTCTGAACCATATCTGGACGATGGTCCCTCAGTTTCGAGACGGTTTTAACGACGTCGATCTGCTCCGACAAGACCACTTCTTTCAAGAGAATGTCAGTGGCGATGAAAGTACCAGTGCGTCCAACTCCAGCACTGAAAATGAGGTTCAAGCAAATCGTTCTATGTTTTTTGTTTTTTTTTTTCCACCAGTATTGCCTCACCTGCTGTGTACGAGAACCGGGAAGAATCCCAGTCCCCGCATTATGCTTTTCTCATTGACAGTCTGAAGGAAAACGATGAAATCCTCCGTGGATCTGGGGCACCCCAACTCAGGCCACGTTGTGTAATGTAGCTGGATAATCAGTCGATGGTCCTCACCCTGTGTACAGAAACAACTTTATTCTGGAAGAAACTTTGAGCTGATAAATTAGTCTACTTTTTTTATCTCTATTTCCCGAGCCGCAAAGTTTGTTGCTAGTTTGACTTTGAGGAGCCTAACTGCAACTGTACCATGATAGGCAGAGTTATTTTCGGCCAGTACTGTTCACATGCCACCTTTTCAACAGGAAATTCTTCATTTGGAAAGTTTTTGATGAATAAGCAAAACTATAAACACCTTTCCTCTTTCTTTGACAGCTGTCAGCATAACAATAACATGGACCTTTTGCTGCCAAATCATGTCCCAGAAATCGGCCAGAGTATCTGCTGTTGGAGCTTGAGACGCGATGTAGTCCCGGGACCCGTACAAACCCTAAATAGGAATAGTACATTTTAAATAGAAATTAGAAATGTGACTGAAAAATTGGCTATTCTCTTGATGAATTTATTCGTCACGACAACGAAAAAATTACAAGAGAGTAAGAACACAGCCGGCCATAAGTAACACAGTTTACCGGAATGTAGGAAGCGTTGATGTAGTCCGTGTTTCCAGAGGCCATGTCGGTGGACAGCAGCACTCGGTTGAAATCAACTGTACACATTTTACAATTAATCGTTTTGAGATTATCGGAAGAAAGGTGGTTTAGTTAAAATCGCGCTAAATAAGTTGGTTAGTCCTTATAAAATAGTTTGTTATAAACGTTATATAAAACTTATTCCCACCCACACCCCAAGAAAACGAGCACTTAACTGTACAGCTAAAGAAGTGGAGCCCTTTCTCTTCCGAAATGCCAGTACTGAGAAGTATTTATGTGCTTTGTTTCTACATTGGTTGTCTCATTTTATCTTGTACACCTACATGGAAGAATATCAGAATCACGGTTCCGGCATTTGTTCTCGGGTAGCGAAGCCGCGTCCTGTGTTGAGAAGTTCTTCTGCAATCGCAGAGACTGGAATTCCTTTTCCAGCTGATCCGTTCCAGGCACTAGACTTTTGGATCTGTTTTTCAAGAGACCGCTAAGACGAATTGGTTTCTGCCCCATCCGAAGTTGACCTTTAGCTGTGTCTCTGACATCTGTAGGAGTCTCATATATTCGCGATGGTGGAACAGGAACCAAACTTTCTAGCAATCGTCGTCTCCTTGAGAAAAAGTATAAATTATTTCGTTGATAATAGGCGAAGTTTATATTAGAAATAAAACTGAACATAGATCAGCTTATTTTCTACGGTGGGTAATAATGGGAGATGTAAGGGTACTTTGCCCAGGAAATGTGTTGGGGGGGAGTGGAGTGACCAAATCACCAGGACTGGGAATTAGGGACTATGCTATTTCTTAATAAAGAAAACCTCGGAGACCTCATAAGGAAATTCAGTTCGCGTCGGATATGGTTGTACGAAATGGGGGCTCTACAGGAAACTGTTGGAATGCTGTTGATCTGGTGGGAAACTCGTACATACAGTACTTGAACCAATTAAAATGAATTTCTCTTACCTTCTGAAATGCATGAAGAGTACTCCGGCTATAACCGCGGTTGCCACCATAGCAATGCCGACCCCAATCCATATGGCTTCAAGTGATTTTGCCTCAGCTATGAAGGTAGTATTGTTTAGTATCGCAACGTAAGGATTGAGGACGAAAAACAATAATCACAAAAGGAAAATCTCATATAGGATGATTTAACGATTTATTGAACAGCATTGTGTGTAAATATCTATGATTAATGGTGTAACGCATTTTGGCTTAAATCTCAATCATATTTTTAGAAAAGACTTTGACATAATAGAAAAACTAAAGAAAGATTGAACTGAAAGAAAACTACGTCTGTGGGAAATAGTCCACGAGACCACTCCCAACGATAGCTGTACGAATGGGGAACGCCCACTGTGACTACCTCAGATGTAGGTCCGGGCAAAGGTACAGAGTAGCAAGGGTAAATGAGTAGGCCAAGGGACATAGCTAGAGTAAGACCTACGGCAGCTGCGGACGGCAGAGGTCTTGTATTTCGGACTCCGAGACAATGAAGTCGTTTAGCTGAATCCATTTTCTTCGCTGTTAAAATTAATTTGTTTGAAATTCGATAGTGTGAAAAATTCATGGGCGTGTCGTTCTGTAGCGGACACAGTTGCTAAATCAATCTCAAAAGATTTGACAGCTCTCTTACCATATTCGTTTCGTACTTTTTCAAAGTAATGAGGTTTACCAGTCCCGCCTCCAGCCCCGCCCCCGTAGATAAACTCGCGTTTTCTAACATGGGCTCTTACGGGACTAAAAAAATTTCTTTCGTAAATATTAGAAAAGCGAACGCTCTTTTCCGTGCACGAGACCCTGGTTTCAAATCAGTAAGAAAATTAGCTATGTTTGTGTGTAAAGAAAGTACCATTTAGACGCCAGATTTTAATAAAAACTGAAATAAAGCTTTAATCAGCCCAGTAAGAGGATCCTTTTTCAAACTTACCCGTAGCTGGTGATTCGGCATTATATTTGACAAAAATTTTTCTTATGTCTAATTTGGTAACTAGACGTTTGCTTGGTTTAATATGTTTAGTTTTAATTTTATTGTGTTAATTTTCCGTGCCGTTTTGTTGCACATTGAGGACTTAATATTTTATTACTGACTTTTGGGGATTTGGCAACTTTGATTCCCTCAACAAACTTATCCATTGTGTGCATTTCAAACAGGCTGATGTTAAGAAACAAATTGGAATAGAATTTAATACTAAATAATTGTAATAATAACATTGTCATGGCGTTACATCCTTTGTTTACAAGTTATTAACAGAATCTGCCGCAACAGTCTTCCGAGTCCGTGCGCGCTTCTTCTTACTACCTAAAAGCTACTCAATCTCTGCAAGGCGATTTTCCGGCATGGCTTGAGGAACACTCCAAATTGCTTTTCTTAAGTATAGCACAAGTACTTTCTTTGTAACATGGAAGATTTTACATCGTATACAAAACTGTTATTTAATTACAGCTAGCATGTGTGCGAGCGCTTTCCTGCGTGCAACGCTGATATTTGTCGTCAATCCTGATGCACTGAATAGAATAGTATGCCTGGCTTACTTAACCTATAGTGAAGCTACAATGGAACCAGAAATAATTTCATTAGAGAATTGTAACAAAATGTAGTGGCTTTTTTAGTCTTTCACGAGAATCTACAGGTCCACGGCAACCTTACCCGAACATTTGTGTGGTCAGGTTCTTTTAAAGGGTCAGCTATCGTTACTTTCAACCGCATTCAGATCTTTTTATTTTTGGCACCTTGAAGGTTTACCCTGTACTAAGACTTATTTAAATACAGTTTCCTGAACTGAAAGGCCATGACGGACTCTTATAATACATGGGAATTTGCGCTAGGAACATCTAATACGGGAAAGTCGTAGCTGAAGCGTTGAATCCTTTCGTGGATACTGGGTTTTGCAATTTTTACTGAAACACCGAGTTCTACATCACTATGTTTAATACTAAAAAAAACAGTATAATTCATAAGCATTCGGAGCTTGTGTCTCGTGCGCTGGAAGTGCATTACAGTTTTTAAATATATGCGAAAAAAATTTTTTCCCATAAGAGCCCATGTTATAATTGCCGGGTTTGTCTACAGCCAATAGGGGCGTTGGTGGGTGAAGCTCCGTGGTAAACATAATTTTCAAGTATTTCAAGCAAAACTAAATTTGTTTGATCGCTCTGTCTTTAATGGGGTATTGGTAGTCACTGCACTTTTGCCATGAGCCCTTCTCTGCATCACGAAACGTACCTGTTTCCGTCACGAACGATAGACCTAGTTCTCTTCCTTTTCGACTTCCAGATGTGAGGTGAGCATAAACTTTAACCGAGTAACTTGTATTGGGGATCAAGCCGTTGACCGCAAAAGTGGTGTCTTTTGTCGTGCCACCGATTTTCAACCCCTGAAAGATTCATTCAAAACTTATTGTTCCCAAAAAATGTTCAGTTACTGAAACTTACGTCACTGAAGCCAGGCGAGTCGTTAAGAATGCTAACTTCGTAACGCAGGATGCATTGTGGATTGAGATCTTCATTCCATTGAATCACTGCCGAAGTTGCGGCTATGTCAGTGACAGTCACTTTCAGCGGTTGAATTTCTATCATATTAAACTATCGTTAATCGAGCTCTGTAACTGTCTACCGTAAAATAGCTGTAACCTGCTGTTTTTGTCGCGAAGGTTAAATTTTCCGATTGGCCAGGTCCGTAAACTTGGTAAAGCGGGTAATGTAGATTGTGTACTTGAGACAAGCCTTCAGTTTGGGTGGTTTCCATTGGGAATTGTTGAACTGCTTGTGAGAGATGCCTTCATTGGAAATTGTAAGCGGAGCAGCAAAGGATACAGAATAATCGGAAGGAACGTCGATAAAGTTGTTGCCATCGTTCATTGCTATACGGAAAAAACTGATGGGTTGTCCACAAAGAGGATTTTCCCAATAAAATTTGAACGAATCTTGCGTGACATCAGTAACAGCTAATCCTCGGACTTTGAGGTCTTCTGAACTCTTCGGTGTAGTGAAGGGTAAGATTCACTGTACTTGTCTGATAGACCCTCAAAGGATGATGCAATATCAACTCTGTACTGCGAACACGAGTCTAGTTCTGTTTTGCATTGCTCCATAAGCTTAATCTGCAGTATGGGCTCACTACTGCTAAATTCATGGCTTCCAACTTGGAACGAACAAATAGCAGACGAAGCAGAAGTACTTCGAGTTCCGTCGCGTACACGGTACAGGCTGACGTAGTATTTTGTTAAGTGAAGTGAGACAGTGCACTCAGGCGCGTTCCACTGCAGCAACTCCAAACTTGTTGGATAAAGTGGGAACGTTATGTTACGCACATTAGCTGAAGAGCCTGGAATGATTACACGCAAAAATTAAGTACAGTTTCGTATCAACCGTTAAAATTCCGGAACAAAAGGGAGCAGAAAGGAATGTATCAATTATGTAATATAGTCTAACCTCGGGGTTCTGTGACGATAGATACATTCGAAAATGTTCCATTATAAGGTCCTTCAAGTTCTGGTAAAAGGTTGACATAATATTTGGTACATCCTTGGAATGTTATCTGCTTTAGGGAGTCGCAGCGCGCTCTATTCCCCAGCGTCAACTGATACTGGTTTCTTGCACTCCTCAGACAAGATTCATCTACTTTGGTATCTACTATGGCAGTTGGGTTTCCGTTCTGAAATAAGGAAAGGTGAACTGCCGTCAGTTTCAACGAGCAGCCTTGGTGGAGGCCAATCTTCAGTTCTACAGAGTCTTCAGTAGCTTTTTCGATTAGGACTGTCAATTTTCCGAGCAAACCTAACATTCGAGCGTCAGTTATATGATTTCTGAATCTTAATTTCTAACGGAACGCCTTTTACCTGGAGGAGTGTGAAACGCAAAGGTTGCGTCTTCATTATATCCAATGCTCAGTTTATATGAACGGCACGGTGAGATGTAAGTTCTTTCCCCCCTCCGATAGATATTATCCAGAAATTCTTTTATAGTGTGGCTGCACGCATACCTGTAATTTTTGGCGGATTGACAGTTCGCAAGTGTTGTTTGTATCCAGGCATACCTATGTCACAGAATCAGTTACACTTCGCGGATTTACTACAGTTATTCGGACAAAAACTATTACTTTTGTGTTGTAATGTCTGTCAGCTTTAGCCACTGACTCCGGTCGTCGACTTCGGCAGTAAAAGACGCTTCATTTTCGCCCACAGATGTTACTTGGAAAGCTCCTATCACTGTAGACATCACAGTAGCATTAAAGGATTTTCAGAGTGATATCAAACCGACATGCATACCTGTCTTGTAAGTCTCAACTGAAACACTTATCCCTTTTCCTGTTTCGTCTGTAGTGTTATATTTGGGTGCAATAGTTATACCATACTGACGTGAGGGAGAGACTTGAATGGTGCTAGTGTTCCTTCCACCAGGGTATTCCAACGTGCCTGACGAAACTTTCAAGTAGATTTCATCTTGGCGCCGCATTTCGGTTGTTATAGGGATCTCAAAAGGGATTTGTTGCCTTGGTGGTTCTTTACTCCGATCAATAATCGTGACAAGCCATGACGATACATAGTCTTTACACGACGGATGCTTCCAGGATACCCTAAACCAGTCGGGTCCTTTTTCCACTCTTGGCTGTTGAAGATTCTCTTCAAGATCCGGCAACGTTGTCACGCTTTGATCAAAGTGATAGTAACCTCGCAACTGGTTTGGCGAACCGCTGTAATAAGCCCCGATTCGAAGTCTGTGGTAAGCTGTACAAGGCTTTATATCGAAATGTTGGCCGCAAGGATCAGAACCTCTACTCACGTTGTACAAGAGGAATTCTTCTCTACTTTCAAAGCAGTACGGAGAAATGTTCTTCGAAAAACTGACTAAAGGGCGCTTTATACTTGTACTATTTAGGTCAGTGACGGGAAAGCGATAATAGTCTATTTGAAACTTCGCAGCACACGGCGGTGGCTTGAATTTGACGAGAATCCACTTCGATCCTGGTTGAAAACTGACTTCTGCAGGCCTAAATTCATCTCCTGGTTAAAAAAAAATGAGGAAAAATGACTCTCATTTCCGAGGTAAACCACTCTCAAAGGATTTTTCTATAGATACAATTCGACAACAATAATACTTGACACTGCAGTATCTTCTGCTATATTTATTTGGCGCCCCACAAGTTAACCCTTCAGTGTTGAAAATGTAAATATCATCACTTTCTGACAAACCAAACTACTTGCTATGTGATACGAAATAAATAGTAAATATAAATAAATAATAATATATAATAAATAATATTACATAATAATAATAATATAAACAAAGTAATAATAGATATAAATAAATAGTAAATAATACGTAGTACTAATTAGGAATCCGTAATGTGATTGAATCTGTTACCTGGGTTATCGAGATCACATTCCAGTGCGTAAAAATACGGAAGTATAACCAGGATAAGCACAGTATACAGTAGCATTTTTACACTTTGTGGTAGTACTACGTGATTCAACCAACAAACTCTTAGTCTTCACAAACTGCTATATATCAATCTCAAGGCGGATGAAGCAATGCATATGATCCTTTTACAAGCAGATAAAAGGCAAAACCACAAGCCTTTTGTTTTCCTTCAAATATCGCTTTGATTTCCGTTATTAAAACAGAATTACAGATATCCGACTACAAGATATTTGTATTGTGGTTAGCCATCTTCCGCCGCTAGATGAAAGCAGTATTTCCACTTTACAATTTTCCATTTTTCCCCTCTTCCCTTATCCTTCCCCTTTTTCCCCCCTTCCGTGCAAGAATATACAGGGTCTAGATTTCCTCTTTACTCTCCTCCCTTCTTCTTCCCTTCTCAAACCCCATTTCCCCTCTTTTTCAGGGAATTTTCCTGCAAAAGTGGAAACACTGCAGTGTTCCCACTTTCCAATCTTCCCTTTTTCCCCTCTTCCCTTATCTTTCCCCTTTTTCCCCCCTTCCGTGCAAGAATATACAGGGTCTAGATTTCCTCTGTACTCTCTCCTCTTTTTCTTCCCTTTTCTAGCCCCATTTCCCCTTTTTTTCGGGGAGTTTCCCTGCAAAAGTGGAAACACTGGATGAAAGTACTGAATTGATGCAACTATCTTTTGGTTTGGAAGGATTTGAAATCTGATGAAATTGTTCTGGCTGTAGAACCAAATGGCGGAAAAGTCTAAAAAAGTTTCCATGAAGGATTACCTGATAACATGTCGTAATATACAGCAGTTACACGTTTTTCCCCTCTTCCCTTATATAATATGAATATAATATATAATATGAAAAAGTGATAACATGTGATAACCAGCTAACAAACCAGCAATACCTGTTGGGTAAAACCAGAAGACATTATTTCTAAGATTCTAAGAGATACACTGATTTTAACACTGCCAAGGGGTCCGAAACTTCTAATAATCTTCGTCCACCTAGGTCGTGTTATCACTGTTATCAGTCTGTTATCTAAGTGTGTCGTATGCTATCACATGTTATCAAATAATCTTCGTTCATCCGTCCTGCGAGTTTCGGACCCCTTGAACACTGCAGAACTTATTCCAGTATAAATCGTCTATCGGGGATAAATCATGCAGTGAAAAGACTGATATCCCCGGAGTTATACCATTATTTGTACGTAAGTGAATGAAAGCAAGGGGTCCGAAACTTGCAATAATCTTCGTACACCTAGGTCATGTTATCACAGTTATCAACAGGTTATCTCCATGTTATCGCCGTGTTATCATATGTTATCAAATAATCTTCGTACACCTAGGTCATGTTATCACAGTTATCAGCTTGTTATCTCCTTGTTATTGTCGTGTTATCATATGTTACAAAATAATCTTCGTACACCTAGGTCATGTTTACCACAGTTATCAACCGGTTATCTCCATGTTATCGTCGTGTTATCATAAGTTATCAAATAATCTTCGTACACCTAAGCCATGTTATCATAGTTATCAACCTGTTATCTCCATGTTATCATCGTGTTATCATATGTTATCAAATAATCTTCGTACACTCTTCTACGGAGTTTCGGACCCCCTTGATGAAAAGTACACACTGAAACGAAGGTAATATAAAATATTTCAATAATTCAGTATCCACCCAAGTAAAAATTTACTATAGCTGTACACTATAGTGTGATACTCTAGTATTTTGCAACGTAGTGCACTATAGTTTTACTATAGTTTAATTACAGGACACTATAGTTTTACTATAGGGCACTTTAGTTTAACTATAGTTTTACTCTAGTGCAATACAGTAGTTTTCAACTATAGCTGTACACTATAGTGTGGCACTGTAGTATTTTGCAACGTAGTGCACTATAGTTTTACTATAGTTTAACTATAGGACACTATAGTGTGATACTCTAGTATTTTGCAACGTAGTGCACTATAATTTTACTATAGTTTAACTACAGGACACTAAAGTGTGATACTCTAGTATTTGCAACGTAGTGCACTATAGTTTTACTATAGTTCAACTATAGGACACTATAGTGTGATACTCCAGTATTTTGCAACGTAGTGCACTATAGTTTTACTATAGTTTAACTATAGGACACTGTAGTTTTACTATAGGGCACTTTAGTTAAACTATAGTTTTACTCTAGTGCAATACTGTAGTTTTCAACTATAGTGTGATACTCTAGTATTTTGCAACATAGTACATAGTTTTATTATAGTGCACTATAGTTTTACTATAGTTTAACTATAGGACACTATAGTTTAACTATAGGGCACTTAAGTTAAAGTATAGTTTTACTCTAGTGCAATACTGTAGTTTTCAACTATAGTGTGGCTCTATAGTGTGATAGTCTAGTATTTTGCAACATAGTACATAGTTTTATTATAGTGCACTATAGTAAATTTTTACTTGGGCAATAATAATACTACTCATCTAAAATTCAGTGAACGTAACTAATACACAATGATCTAAACATGGCGACCGCATTAAGGTTTGGCTGGTCAAATAAAATACCCAAATGCTTGAACGGGACCAGTGTTGTCATTTTTCAATCTTCCATTTTTCCCCTCTTCCCTTATCTTTCCCCTTTTTCCCCCTCCGTGCAAGAATGTACAAGGTCTAGATTTCCTCTTTACTCTCTTCTCTTCTTCTTCCCTTTTCAGACTCCATTTCCCCCTTTTTCAGGGAATTTCCCTTCAAAAATTGGAAACACTGTTAAAACTATGCCGTTGAAAATTCTCTTGTCTTCCCTTTTCAGACTCCATTTCCTCCCTTTTTCAGGGAACTTCCCTCCAAAAGTGGAAACACTGTTAAAACTATGCCGTTGACAATTCTCTTCGTCTTCCCTTTTCAGACTCCATTTCCCCCTTTTTCAGGGATCTTCCCTCCAAAAGTGGAAACACTGTTAAAACTATGCCGTTGAAAATTCTCTCGTCTTCCCTTTTCAGACTCCATTTCCCCCCTTTTCCAGGGAACTTCCCCGCAAAAGTTGAAACACTGTTAAAACTATGCCGTTGAAAATTCTCCTGTCTTCCCTTTTCAGACTCCATTTCCCCTCTTTTTCAGGGAACTTCCCCGCAAACGTGGAAACACTGTTAAACCTATGCTGTTGAAAATTCTCTTGTCTTCCCTTTTCAGACTCCATTTCCTCCCTTTTTCAGGGAACTTCCCTGCAAAAGTGGAAACACTGTTAAAACTATGCCGTTGACAATTCTCTTGACTTCCCTTTTCAGACTCCATTTCCCCCCTTTTTCAGGGAACTTCCCTTCAAAATTGGAAACACTGTTAAAACTATGCCGTTGAAAATTCTCCTGTCTTCCCTTTTCAGACTCCATTTTCCCCCTTTTTCAGGGAAACTTCCCCGCAAAAGTGGAAACACTGAAACGGACAAAAGTGAACTTTGTCATGAATCTTTGCATATTAAGCAGAGCAGAAAATTTCTTACTTTCACAAATCTCTTTCTCTCACCTTGTCCTTCGCAAATTCACACTGCGTGAAAACTTTCAATTTCATGCAGTAAGTCCACTGCTTTAAATAAAAGTAATTATTTAAATAATACTATGTATATTAATTCCACTAGATCATCTAACACAAATATTCGCCAATCCTTTGATGTACTAGATTTATATTATCTAAAATACTAGAATACTTACTAGAATATTATTATCTGTTTCCTAGATTTTATATTAATAATATAATATTATGATATATTAATAATATAATATTATTATATATTAATATATATATATAATATTAAATAAAATAATATATAATATTGATATTAATATATATAATAATATTATAGTATTATTATACAGCTTTTGTATTCAGTAAACAACTGAATTCTGGGTAACTCTTAATTTAACGCTTAAATTCTTACCTGATTGTCAAGGGGTCCGAAACTTGCAATAATCTTCGTACCCCTGAGTCGTGTTATCACTGTTATCAACCTGTTATCTCCGTGTTATCATATGTTATCAAATAATCTTCGTACGCCCGGGTCAAGTTATCGCTGTTATCAACCTGTTATCTCCATCTTATCTCCGTGTTATCGTAAGTTATCAAATAATCTTCGTACACTTTTCCTCGGAGTTTCGGACCCCCCCCCTTGCTGATTGTCAAGGGGTCCGAAACTTACAACAATCTTCATACACTTAGGTCAAGTTATCGCTGTTATCAACCTGTTACCTCCATCTTATCTCCATGTTATTATATGTTATCCAATAATCTTCGTGCACCTAGGTCAAGTTATCGCTGTTATCAACCTGTTATCTCCGTGTTATCATATGTTATCAAATAATCTTTGTACACCTAGGTGAAGTTATCGCTGTTATCAACCTGTTATCTCCAATCTTATCTCCATGTTATCATATGTTATCAAATAATCTTCGTACACTTTTCCTCGGAGTTTCATACCCCCCTTGCTGATTGTCAAGGGATCCGAAACTTACAACAATCTTCATACACTTAGGTCGTGTTATCATATGTTATCAAATAATCTTCGTACACTTTTCCTCGGAGTTTCGGACCCTCCCTTGCTGATTATTTCAGTGGTAGCGAAAAGTGAGCGCCGTAGCGTTACGCTTACTATAAAAACGTTAGTTTCATTCATAGTTCAAACATTCCAAACCAGAGGTCCAAACATGAAAGTACTTCATTAACATTCAAAAATTTTCAAGTTTTTTTGGAATTATTAATTTCTGATAAATTTTTCCAGTTTTCCGCTGTTTTCGTCGCAGTCGCCATTGCAGTAGCTTCTGCAGGCGACGCGCCCAACCACTACGGCGCGGACCATGACGTAAAAATTCATTTAAAAATAAATTATAGTGTTTTTACGAATATACATATAAATACGACTATAATATATTAATAATAATATCAATAATAATATAATATAAATACGACTATAAACCGTGCTTACAAGCCTGCCTGTACGAACCTAGATACTAGAAATTATACGTCAATCCATTTAAAAATGAATGATACTATAAAATCAGGAATTAATGTTGAATTGTGAATATTTTTCAGGGTCCTGCTTATTATAGTTTTGACTATGCCGTGAAGGACGGTTACAGTTACGTGGATTTCGGCCATCAGGAAAATCGCAATGGCGACAATACTCGAGGATCCTGACCACGTCCTTCTACCTGATGGACGTCGTCAGGTTCGTAAAAAAAAAAATTTATTAATTTTTGTATTTATTTTATATATTAATATGTACTAGTGTCTACAATGTATCTATTATTTGTTATTATTATAATTAACTATTATAAGTATTTTATTTATAATTTTATTATAATTTTTATTTATAGTTTTTCAGTATTAATTAATTAATTAAAATTAATTAAATTTAATATTATAATTTATTTATTTATTTATTATTATTGACTATAATTATTTTATTTATAATTTTTCAGTATTAATTAATTAATTGAAATTAATTAAATTTAATATTATAATTTTTTTATTTATTTATTATTATTAACTTTAATTGTTTTATTATAATTTTTATTTACAATTTTTCAGTATTAATTAATTCATTAAAATTAATTAAATTTAATATTATAATTTATTTATTCATTTATTATTATTAACTATATTAATAATAGTTAATCGTACTTGTAGTCAGGTGTTACTGAAATATATCCTTAATTAGGTTGTCAACTACTACGTGGATGGACATTCAGGGTATGTTGCTGATGTTCAGTACGTTGGAGAAGCTAAATACGACTACAAACCACCTTACAAACCTGCTTATTCTCCTGCTACTGCTTACGGCCCTGCTTACGAATCCAGATACTAGAAATTTTGTAGTCCCATAAGCTCACCTTATTTAAATATTCCAGCTGATGAATACAAATAGCTAAAAAGTAGTTTCTGGATCTTAGCTTAAACTTTTAAGAACTCTGAAACAAACTCTTAATCAATTCTGAATCTAAACCTTCAAATTCAGTTACTTTCAGTCAAAGTTTATTCGCATTTCAGTAATTTTGCCTTCATATATTAAGAATGATTTGGAAAAAAAACTAGTAATTTTGGGTATTTACTTTTGAATACTAATAACTCATATCTATGCTAAGTTCTAGAGTGCTGAGCTAATCTTAGTACTTACTTTAGATCTAGTACTTACTGATCTCGAACTAGTACTTAATACTAGTACTTAATGATCCAGTACTTAAATCTAGTACTTGATGATCTAGTACTTAACTCTAGTACTTACTGATCTCGAACTAGTACTTAATACTAGTACTTGCTGATCTAGTACTTAACTCTAGTACTTACTGATTTCGAACTAGTACTTAATACTAGTACTTAATGATCTAGTACTTAACTCTAGTACTTACTGATTTCGAACTAGTACTTAATACTAGTACTTAATGATCTAGTACTGAACTCTAGTACTTACTGATCTCGAACTAGTACTTAATACTAGTACTTAATGATCCAGTACTGAACTCTTAGAATTACTGATTTCGAACTAGTACTTAATACTAGTGCTTTGATCTTAGTACTTACTTTAGATCTAGTACTTACTGATCTCGAACTAGTACTTAACGCTAGTACTTAATGATCTAGTACTTAACTCTAGTACTTACTGATCTCGAACTAGTACTTAATGATCTAGTGCTTAACTCTATTACTTACTGATCTCAAACTAGCACTTAATACGATTACTTAACTCTAGTACTTACTGATCTCGAAGTAGTACTTAATACTAGTACTTAGTGATCTAGTACTCAACTCTAGTACTTACTGATCTCGAAAACTAGTCGAGGCCTCTTCAGCAGAACACTGGAAGTGACTAAGCATTTTCATTAATATACAAAAACTGAATTATTTACCAGAGTACATTTCAGTGTGTACAGCAGGATGTTTTGTAACAGTCCCAAAAGCCTGAAATATTTTACACGGTTCTTAATAATTATTATTTATCAAGGGTCCGAAACCCCGAGGAAAAGTGTACGAAGATTATTTGATAACATATGATAACACGGAGATAACAGGTTGATAACAGTGATAACATGACCCAGGTGTACGAAGATTATTTGAAAACACATGATAACACAGAGATAACAGGTTGATAACAGTGACAACATGACCCAGGTGTATGAAGATTGTTTGATAACATATGATAACACGGAGACAACAGGTTGATAACAGTGATAACACGATCCAGGGGTACGAAGATTATCTGATAACATATGATAACACGGAGATAACAGGTTGATAACAATGATAAGATCACCTAGGTATACGAAGGTTATTGCAAGTTTCGGAACCCCTGTTATTTATTTAAATATATAATTTCAGTATATATTTATAATTACTATTATTTTATATTTATTATTACTATATTATTTATTTATTCAAATTATATTTATAATTATTATTTTCAGTATATATATTTATAATTGCTATTTTTTATATTTATTATTATTATATTATTTATCTATTACATTATATCTATAATTATTATTTTTCATATTTATAATTATTATATTATTTATTTTATTATATTATATTTATAATTATTATTTTCAGTACATATTTATAATTTGTTTCTGGGGACCGCACTTGCTATGGTTTCTTATGGACGAATCGGCCCGTTTTCCCTGTAGTTTTCCAATGTAGTTAATGCAAAATTAACACATTAACGTATTAATTAACGTATTATGCAAAATTAATTAACACCAACGTATTAATTAAAGTATTAATTAACGTATTATGCACAATTAATTAACACCAACGTATTAATTAACGTATTAATTAACGTATTATGCACAATTATTTAACACCAACGTATTAATTAACGTATTAATTAACGTATTATGCACAATTAATTAACACCAAATTACCGTAAAATTAAATCGTTTTCGAATCAGTACAAAATAATAAATACTTTTAAGATTAAGATTACTCTTAAATTTTATTTCGTACCAAAGATGAATTTTAGGCCAACTAGATTTTTAGCAAATAGATTATTTTTCGATTATTGGGTATCAGAATACCCAGATATCTTATACTGACTCTAAAACAGTGTTGCCACTTTTCAATTTTCCCATTTTTCCCCTCTTCCCTTATCTTTCCCCTTTTTCCCCCGCCCTCCGTGCGAGAATATACAGGGTCTATAGATTTCCTCTTTACTCTCTTCTCTTCGTCTTCCCTTTTCAGACTCCATTTCCCCCTTTTTCGGGGAACTTCCCTGCAAAAGTGGAAACACTGGACAAAAAATTTTCCCCCTCTTCCCTTATCTTTCCCCTTTTTCCCCACTCCGTGCAAGAATGTACAGGGTATACAGATTTCCTCTGTACTCTCTTCTCTTCGTCTTCCCTTCATTTTTCCCCTCTTCCCTTACCTTTCCCCTTTTCCCCCTCCATGCAAGAATGTACAAGGTCTATAGATTTCCTCTGTACTCTCTTTTCTTCTTTTTCCCTTTTCAGACCCCATTTCCCCCCTTTTTCGGGGAATCTCCCTGCAAAAGTGGAAACACTGCTCCAAAACTATATAATTTCATGTCATTTAATAGTATGTTATGTTATTAAGTAGCTAAAAACTATGAAATTCGGTTCATTCTTCCATAAGAGCACTGGTTGCGGGCATTGTTTCCACTTTTGCAGGGAAGTTCCCCGAAAAAGAGGGGGAAATGGGTCTGAAAAGGGAAGACGAAAAGAAGAGAGTAAAGAGAAAATCTAGAACTTGTACATTCTTGCACGGAGGGGGAAAAAGGGGAAAGATAAGGGAAGATATAGGAGGAATTTTTTTCCAGTGTTTCCACTGTTGCAGGGAAGTTCCCTGAAAAAGGGGGGAAAATGGAGTCTGAAAAGGGAAGACTAAGAGAAGAGAGTAAAGAAGAAATCTAGACCTTGTACATTCTTGCACGGAGGGGGGAAAAAAGGGAAAGATAAGGGAAGAGGGGAAAAATGGGAAAATTGAAAAGTGGCAATACTGGTTGCGGGGGTGGCCACCAGCACTGAATCAAGGGGTCCGAAACTCCGAGGAAAAGTGTACGAAGATTATTTGATAACACATGATAACAAGGAGATAACATGGAGATAACAGATTGATAACAGTGATAACACGGCCTAGGTGTTACAGTGTTGCCACTTTTCAATCTTCTATTTTTCCCCCTCTTCCTTATCTTTCCCCTTTTTCCCCCGCCCTCCGTGTTTGATATACAAGTTCTAGATTTCACCTTTACTCTCTTCTCTTCTTCTTCCCTTTTCAGACTCTATTTCCCCCTTTTTTCAGGGAATTTCCCTGTAAAAGTGGAAACACTAGTAGAAATCTAGTTCTTAGCTAGATTTTTTATCCTCTAGATACTGTAATAATTTTATCTGAATTATTTTGAAAACTGACGTCTTAAAAATTTGTGTATTAATGAAAACATATGAAATAAGAAGGGGTCCGCAACTCCCGAAAAGGGTGTACGAAGATGATAATCTTGAAGAGATTATTCAAGATTATTAGAGATTATTGATTATCAAAGATTATCAAATATTATTAGAGATTATTAAAGATTATTGAAGATTATTGAAGATTACTAGAGATTATTAAAGATTATCAAAGATTATTGAGGATTATTAAAATATTCTTATTTATTTATGTCTTTATTTATTTATTTATTTATTTATTTATTTATTCATTCATTTATTTATTTATTTATTTATTTCACCGAGGGCAGTCAGGCCCATGGCCCTACTGGGTACAGTGACATCTATGTAAAAAAAAAAGGCTTTAAGACAAAGTGTCACCGAGTCCAAAAAAAAAAAAATTCAAATTGTAGTTGACATTGTTAGGTTAAAACAGTTATTATGGACTGAGGACTGCATAAAACCAAAGTCCAACATGAGTTCAACAACAGCATGAGGATTTGTAAAACAGTTTGTCATAGTAAAAGATAAGCCGAGAGAAAATTCTCATATGAGTATGTAGAATTTGGAAAACAGAGACTCAGTGAGATCTCACAACTTTTTAGAGCTTTCTCACTGAGATCTCACTTTAAGTCTCTGTTCCAAATTCTACATACTCATATGAGAATTTTCTGTCGGGTTGTTCGATCGCAGTCACAACTTTTTAGAGCTTTCTCACTGAGATCTCACTTTAAGTCTCTGTTCCAAATTCTACATACTCATATGAGAATTTTCTGTCGGGAAACCTTGGCCTTTTCAGATCTCTGATTAAAATTGCCCGTACCCGATTTAAAAACCAGGCAGTTCAATAAAATGTGGCCAACAGTATGATACGCAGCATTGTACTGGCATAACCCTGTCCTGGTAAAGAGCAAATTTTGCCAATTACGTCTTCGTGAAAAAAATCCCGACAGAAAATTCTCATTGGACTATGTAGAATATGGAACAGAGACTCAGTGAGATCTCAGTGAGAAAGCTCTAAAAAGTTGTGACTGCGATCGAACAACCCGAGAGAAAATTCTCATATGAGTATGTAGAATTTGGAACAGAGACTCAGTGAGATCTCAGTGAGAAAGCTCTAAAAAGTTGTGACTGCGATCGAACAACCCGACAGAAAATTCTCATATGAGTATGCAGAATTTGGAACAGAGACTCAGTGAGATCTCAGTGAGAAAGCTCTAAAAAGTTGTGACTGCGATCGAACAACCCGACAGAAAATTCTCATATGAGTATGTAGAATTTGGAACAGAGACTCAGTGAGATCTCAGTGAGAAAGCTCTAAAAAGTTATGAGATCTCACTGAGTCTCTGTTTTCCAAATTCTACATACTCATATGAGAATTTTCTCTCGGGATTGTTCGATCGCAGTGGAACTAAGATCAATGTTGACCAGTCTGGGTAGCTTTCAAAATGTGTTAGGCTCGACAAGGTACTTGGTGCAAGGCCTAGTGAATGTAAAAAACTGAGCCTTGGGTAATGATTCCCAACTGGCTTTTCCACTGATTTAGTAAAAAAATTTTGATGGTTTTCCTGGCAAAACTTCTTGGAGTGTCCTTGTCTAGTAGGAGGCTATCTTATATTTTGAATCTGCCCTGCCTGCTTTGCCAGTCTGTCGGCCTACTTATTCTCCTCTATGCCTATGTACCCCGGGTACCAGATAAAAAAGTACACTGGTATAAACATAGAGATCTACCAAAGAACGCTAGGCTATAAAGGTATAAGGGTCTAACTTTGTTAAGGATTGCCCTGAGGATAAGCCTGAATGGCTGACTTTTCGAATCAGTAAAAATCATCACCTCTGTAGGCTTGAGTTCTAAGAGCATGCCCGACAGAAAAATCTCAGCTGAGAATTTCATGTCAGGGTATATATTTGGAACATGAGAATCAGCTGATTCTCAGCTAAGTCTCACCTGTTTCTAAGCCGATTTCTTACCCAACTCTCACCTGAGTCTCAGGTGATTCGCAGCTGATTCTCACCTGATTTTCGCCTTATTCTCAGCTGAATCTCTGCTGACTCTCACCTGATTTTCGAGTTATTCTCACCTGACTCTCATCTGAATCTCATCTGAGTCTCATCTGAATCTCACCTGACTCTAAGCTGACTCTCACCTGAATCTCACCTAACTCTAAGCTGATTCTCACCTGAGTCTCAGCTGAGTATTTTCTGTCGGGCAGGTCAAATGTTAAAACAAACGCCCAAATTTCGGTAAAATAACTCGGGAATGGGAATTTAAAGTGTCCTTGCCGACAGTGTTGCCACTTTTTCAATCTTCCATTTTTCCTCTTTTCCCTTATCTTTCCCCCTTTTCCCCCTCCGAGCAAGAATGTACAGGGTCTAGATTTCCTCTTGGCTCTCTTCTCCTCGTTTTCCCTTTTCAGACTCCATTTCCCCCCTTTTTCAGGGAACTTCCCTGCAAAAGTGGAAACACTGGACAAAAAAATTCTTCCTATATCTTCCCTTATCTTTCCCCCTTTTCCCCTTCCGAGCAAGAATGTACAGGGTCTAGATTTCCTCTTGACTCTCTTCTCCTCGTTTTCCCTTTTCAGAGTCCATTTCCCCCCTTTTTCAGGGAACTTCCCTGCAAGAGTGGAAACACTGGACAAAAAAATTCTTCCTATATCTTCCCTTATCTTTCCCCCTTTTCCCCCTTCCGAGCAAGAATGTACAGGGTCTAGATTTCCTCTTGACTCTCTTCTCCTCGTTTTCCCTTTTCAGAGTCCATTTCCCCCCTTTTTCAGGGAACTTCCCTGCAAAAGTGGAAACACTGGACAAAAAAATTCTTCCTATATCTTCCCTTATCTTTCCCCCTTTTCCCCCTTCCGAGCAAGAATGTACAGGGTCTAGATTTCCTCTTGACTCTCTTCTCCTCGTTTTCCCTTTTCAGAGTCCATTTCCCCCCTTTTTCAGGGAACTTCCCTGCAAGAGTGGAAACACTGGACAAAAAAATTCTTCCTATATCTTCCCTTATCTTTCCCCCTTTTCCCCTTCCGAGCAAGAATGTACAGGGTCTAGATTTCCTCTTGACTCTCTTCTCCTCGTTTTCCCTTTTCAGAGTCCATTTCCCCCTTTTTCAGGGAACTTCCCTGCAAAAGTGGAAACACTGGACAAAAAAATTCTTCCTATATCTTCCCTTATCTTTCCCCCTTTTCCCCCTTCCGAGCAAGAATGTACAGGGTCTAGATTTCCTCTTGACTCTCTTCTCCTCGTTTTCCCTTTTCAGAGTCCATTTCCCCCCTTTTTCAGGGAACTTCCCTGCAAGAGTGGAAACACTGGACAAAAAAATTCTTCCTATATCTTCCCTTATCTTTCCCCCTTTTCCCCTTCGAGCAAGAATGTACAGGGTCTAGATTTCCTCTTGACTCTCTTCTCCTCGTTTTCCCTTTTCAGAGTCCATTTCCCCCCTTTTTCAGGGAACTTCCCTGCAAAAGTGGAAACACTGCTTGCCGAACATATTCAGAACAGCCTAAAATACCGTGCATCGCGAAACCAGATACTCTTGTATCGCACGATCTATCCGTGTTCAAGATTATCAAAGATTATCAAAGATTATCAAAGATTATCAAAGATTCTGGGGATTATTAAAAGATTCTTAAATTTTCAGTAATACTTTCGTTTAGGTCAGTACGGTTGCTTTTGAAAGAACTTAAGTTCTAATTAATATTCTTATATTTGATTTACTTTTGAATCTTAATATTATTTAATCTAGTATTATAAACTCTCATACGAATTCTGCTTTAGCTATTCGTAAAATAAATGTACAGTCATCTTCAGAAAAATAGGAAATTAATAATATAATAATATATATAATATAATAATGTATAAAAAATAGGAAATAAATAATATAATAATAACTAATATATAATATAT
Organism: Eulimnadia texana; assembly: GCA_002872375.1. Taxonomy (NCBI): domain Eukaryota; kingdom Metazoa; phylum Arthropoda; class Branchiopoda; order Diplostraca; family Limnadiidae; genus Eulimnadia; species Eulimnadia texana. The sequence continues at coordinate 20,533,044 of NKDA01000001.1, forward strand.
AATAAAATGGGAAATAGATAATATAATATGTATAATGGTATATAATATGATAATCTATAATAAAATAGGAAAAAATAATATAATAATGTATATAATAATCTATAATATAATAATATAGAATAAAATAGGAAATAAATAATATAATAATATATATAATAGTATATAATATAATAATATATAATAAAATAGGAAATAAATAATATAATAATAATATATAGCATTGGAAGGTTTAAACTAGTTTTTTGCAGTTTAAGTAACCATTTATGCATTAAATTTAGTTAAAATAGATCAAATTAACCGTATTTGCACTAAATTAATGGAAATTATCAATTAATAGTATAATACTCTTGGAAAAACTAAGAAAAAGTTAACCCAGTGTTTCCACTTTTGCAGGGAAGTTCCCTGGAAAAGGGGGAAAAAGGGGTCTGAAAAGGGGAAAAAGAAGAAGAGGAGTGGGTAAATGGAAAACCTAGACCCTGTATATTCTAGCACGGAGGGGGGAAAAAGGGGAAAGATAAGGGAAGAAGGGAAAAAAAGGAAAATTGAAAAGTGGCAACACTGTTTTTAATGAACATGACTGTACGGTTTGAATTTTGGCGCTGAATAGTTCCCAGATTTGCCGCTACGGGCGCTGCCTCAGGGCTGCGTGACCTAATGTGACCTAATGTGACCTGATATATTTTTGCGCGGGAAATTTTCGCACTTTTCTAATTTTTTAAATTTATAGTTTCAGTAGAAACCGTTTCTTTTGTCCCTCCATTACTGTGGAACTTGTAATACTTTAAAAAATAATATATTAATAATATTAATAATATTATTTTATTATATATATATTATTATTAATTTATATTTATTTAATTATTATTTATATATTTATTATTTATATTTATAATAAATATTATATTATGATCTATAATTTAATATATTAATTTATTAATATTAATATATTATTAGTTATTATACATTATAATATTATAATATTATAATATATAATAACTGTAGAATGCGGAAAATTTACATTTCAGTATTTAATTATATAATTTAAGGTAAACGAAGTCAATTAAATGGGAAAAATTAAGTGCTTATTAATAAATAATAATAATTAATATTAATATTAATATTAATAATATTATAATATTATATTATAATAATAGTAATATTATTAGTAATAATAATAAGTAATAAGTAAAAATTAAGTAAATGAAAATACAAGATTTCTTCAATGGGAAGGAAGCTTGAGCAGAGCAGTGTTCCCACTTTGCAGGGAAATTTCCTGAAAAAAGGGGAAGATGGGCTCTGAAAAGGGAAAATCTGGAAGTACAGCCTTATATTGTAGTGTGGAGGGGAAAAAGGGAAAAATAAGGGAAAAGGGAAACTCTGGAAGTACAGCCTTGTATCGTAGTGTGGAGGGGAAAAAGGGAAAAATCAGGAAAAGAGGGGGAAAACCAGGGAAACTGAATAAATTTTCAAATCATCGTTAAATTTGACTTTTTTCTATAGCGACATAGATTCTGGAAGTACAGCCTTATATTCTAGTGCGGAGGGGAAAAAGGGAAAAATCAGGAAAAGAGGGGGAAAACCAGGGAAACTGAAGAAATTTTTAAAATCATCGTTAAATTTGACTTTTTTCTGTAGCGACATAGATTCTGGAAGTACAGCCTTATATTCTAGTGCGGAGGGGAAAAAGGGGAAAAATCAGGAAAAGAGGGGGGAAACCAGGGAAACTGAAGAAATTTTTTAAATCATCGTTAAATTTGACTTTTTTCTATAGCGACATAGATTTCCATTTGGAACTGCAAATTAATCATGAAATAAATTTCACAATTAATAACTGTGTTTTTCAATAATTATAAATAGAAGGGAAGAACGAGGGGAAAATAGGGGAAAATCAAAAAATTGTTGTTCGAGGGGGAAAAAAGGGAAAATAGAGGCTCCTGCCAGGGAAAGCCCTAACTTCAAAGTGGAAGCACTGAATTCGACCATGTTTCAGTGCTTCCACTTTGCAGGGAAATTCCCTCAAATTGGGAAAACGGGGAAGAGGGGAAGGGGAAAATGGAGGGAAAATTGAATTTACAAATGTAGCTTTACTCAGTATCACGGAGAGGGGAAAAAGGGAAACTGATATTTTCAAGCGGAGGGGGGAAAAAGGGAAACTGATATTTTCAAGCGGAGGGGGGAAAAATGGGGGAAAAGGGGGAAAAATCGGAAGCACTGGCTGTAGCCACGTGGTATACCTTGCGCCAAGCAGAACAAAGAGCGGCATTTCCCTTCACCGCTGCTCTTTAAAAATGGCTGCCGCAACAAAATTTCAGTTACAAAATAGATTAATAGAAATAATAAAAAAAATGAATAGAAATTAATTAATAATAAATAATAAAAATAAAAGAAATATAATAGAACTAATAAAAATGAATAGAAATTAATTAATAACAAATAATAATGAAAATAATAGAAATATAATCGAAATAATAAAAATGAATAGAAATTAATTAATTAAAAAATCATAATAAAAATAATAGAAATATAATAGAAGTAATAAAAATTAACAGAAATTAATTAATAACAAATAATAATAGAAATAATACAAATTAATAAAAATTAATTAATAAAAAATAATAATCAAAATAATACAAATAAAAGAAATATAATAGAAATAATAAAAATCAATTAATAAAAAATAATAACAAAAATAATAGAAATATAGAGTTCTTTGTCAACCTTTGACCTGACCGGACGTGTTTCAGTGAGCTCGTAAAAAATAGACATTTCTTCATTCAGTCAGTTTACTAGCTTGTTAGCTAATATTCATTCATTTCAAACTGAGAGGGGTAAGTCCCAAATACGTATCAACTTTTTCTTTAAAAGGAAAAAAAAAAATTTTTGATAAAATTAAATTAGATAACTAAGTAAAACTTCAATTGGTTGGCACACAAAAGACCTTGATTACGTAATTACCTTGATTACGTAACAATGAGTCAACGTAACTCCCAAGAGGTCGGACCAAACCTGGCCCGACCAATTCCGGGAACAAGAAACGAGGTCGCCCTTTCAAGGCCAAGCCATGTTCTGGGAGTTGTGGTATGATGTTCATCCCTGACGCCAAAGCTCAAACGTTATGTGAGAAATGCATATCTGGATGCTCGGAAACTGAAACGGAATCTGAAAACTCAGATTCCGATACTCTGGAGCAACAGTCTCAACCAACTGCAGGAACGGATCACCAACCAGATTCGGAAATCCAACGCCTGAAGTTCCAACTATCCAAAACTGAAGAAGAGAAGAACGCGCTCAAGGAGAAACTCAGACAAGCAATGGACGAAATCAAAAATTTGAAACTGCTACTGGCAGATAAAACTATTCTCCAATGTAAGCCTGAAAACTCTCAGAAAACCTACGCTCAAGCAGCATCTACGGCGATTGCGAAACCCCCTAAGGCCATCCTGATTGTGGCTAAAAACAACGACGAGTCGCTAACCCTCCAGAAACTGGACGAAACCCTAAGCTCATCAAAAGGAGGACCGGTGGTAGAAACTGTCCGAGAACTACAAAACAAAAAGATCATGCTCACCTTCCGCGACTCGAACCAAAGAGATGTCGCAAAAAATATTTTGGAGAGTAAAAAGAGCGCATTGAACATTGACTCCCTAAAATCCCCCCCAACGCAACACGCGATTATCGTTAAATTTGTACCCATCATGGATACTAAGGCCCTGTTGGAAGAACTCAACCTGCGCAACCATCATCTCCGCGAACAAATCCTGGACGCCAGATTCATTTATCGCCACAAAGACACCAACGGTCAAATTACTGGAGGGCATCTCAAAGTCTCCCTGAAAGACAGCAAGACGGTTGCAGCAGCAATCAACCAGGAAAGGGTCCTGCTCCTTAACAAATCCTACCCGGTTCACGAAGTGGATCCGTCCAAACTCTTGGTCCGATGCTTTAAATGTCACGGCTTCCACCATGTAGCCAAATACTGCAGGAACGGAACACGATGTGGGACATGTGCCGGAAATCACGAAACCAAGGCCTGTCCCAATCCTGGTCAACCTAAGTGCGCAAATTGTAACAAAAAGCACAGAGCTACCGATCCGAACTGCCCAAAACGAAAAATGGCCATTACAACTCTAGAGCGAATCTACAATTCTACTAATGGAGCGTAAAACAATTCAAGCTTTAAAAATTGCCCAACTAAACCTAAATAGAAGCTGGCCTGTCCTTTACACGTTTCTTTTCAATGCTTCGTACAATCAAACAGACGTCCTCCTCTGCCAAGAAACTCCGTACAGATTATCTTCTTTCCAACCTGCAGGATGGCACGTCGTGGGCGATGATACGACCAGAACAGCCATCTTGGTCTCAAAACACGTTGCTGAAGATTTCTGGAAACCAAGTCAAGAAACAAAATTTGCTTCTTCAATTGTATGGATCCCCTTAAACCTAACAATCATATCTTTCTATCGAAGACCTCGTACATCAATCGACGACTTCCGAAATCAATTGACGTGGGTCATGGAAATCACTAAGAACACCGAAGGAATGCTATTAGGAGGAGATTTCAACGCCCACCACTTACAGTGGGACTACCGAACGGACAAGTTTGGCGAAGAACTGGCTTCCTTCATGTTGGTGGCAAATCTTCAACTCCTTAGCTCAACGCACAACTATACTTACAGAAGCCCCTACGGAGATGTATCGACCATTGACCTAACTATGGTTTCTACTAAATGGGAAGAGAATTGCTCAGACTTTAACGTGCAGTACGGGTTTGAATGGCAAACGCCCTCGGATCACTTTCCTATAGCAGGTACAATTAGCTACTTGCACTCCAATCCCGACAACTCCGTACGCGATGGAGCTATAAACGAGCAAACTGGAACCTACTCAATGAAGAAATCCAATCCCAAATCAGGACAAAAAAGATCTTTCAAAACCAAATCAACACTCCTGCGGAACTGGACTTGTTCACAGAGACACTAACCGAAACCATCCAAGTGGCAATGGCGAAATCTATCCCAGATCATCACATAGAAGACCGACCCAACCCTGGTGGACAAATGAACTGACTCAAATCCGAGACAAACTAAATCGTTTCGAAAAAATCTGGAGAAAAACCCGGACTGAAGCAGCACTCTCTACTCTAAAGCTGATGAAAGCCCAATTTAGGAAGCAAGTGCGACAAACAAAACGAAACTACGCCCAGGAGACTCTAGGAAAACTAAATCTACAGAATCTTTGGCCACTATACAGTCGTGTTGTTACCAAACCCACGATGCAGACAACTTTCCCGAAATTCTTAAAAGATCAAGATGGCAACATTATTGAAGACGAAATCGACATACTGAACCATTTCGCCTCCACCTTGCTACAAGGCGCTCCCCATCGACCCCAGGCACCAACACAACTACCATCAGACTCCATTCAAATTACGGAAACGGAGCCAGAGATAACAGCGGCTGAGTTACTGATAACCCTGCAATCAATTAACAAGTTGAAAAGTCCTGGTGAAGATGGGATTCAAGGAATTGTCGTTCAAAATGCTTATCCCAGTTTAAAAGATCCCCTCTTGAAACTATACAATGCATCACTACGACTGGGCTACTACCCTAAAAAATGGAAAGGCGCTAGAGTCATCTTGATCCCAAAACCAAGCAAACCAGATTACACAGTTCTAAAAGCCTACAGACCAATATCTCTCCTAAATGTCTTAGGCAAGCTATTAGAGAAAGTTATTACAAATAGACTCCAGTACAATATCCAGCAAAATGATTTACTCCATCCGCTACAGTTTGGTTTCCGGCCTAAGCTTTCAGCTCCAGATGCGGTTCTGAATGTAGTTGAAGCAGTGCACAAAGCTTTCCACAAAAGGGAAACCCTATCTATGCTAAAACTTGACCTCCTCTCCGCCTTCGACAAAGTGAGTCACCAATCCATACTACAGCAGATGAAAGTTAAAGGATTTACGGACAGCCAGTGCAAATGGATCAAATCTTTCTTAAATGAACGCTCCTTCGTCGTAATAGATAATACACGAAACAGCAGTGCTACACACTGGACAACCAGAGGTGTTCCGCAAGGTTCGCCCCTATCCCCTGTTATATTCACGATCGCGATTGATGATCTCCTACAAAAACTGAACACAATACCGCACTGCATTGGGCAAGCTTTTGCTGACGATGTTACTGTCCTGGTGGAAGGTTTGACGGCAGAACAGAATGTAGCACGGATGGAGCCTATTAAAAGTACTATAGATGAATGGAGCAACGACAACGACATGAAATTCAGCAAAGAAAAAACCGAACTGATCCACTTTTCCAGAAAACGAAACTCGAATGACTCCTCCTTGTTATGGAATGACATCGTAGTTGAGCCAAAAAGATCTGTCACACTACTTGGCATAACATTAGACAGTAAACTCCATGGTAAAGACCATGTCACTGAAATTGCCAACAAGGGTCACCAACGCCTTCAACAGCTTACACGCATTTGCCGACGCACCTGGGGCCTGAGCAACTCGACAATGAGGAAACTATACTTGGCTGCTATCGTCCCTATGATATCGTACGGCGTGCTCTCATGGAGCTTGATCAAAAGAAGCAACCTTCGACCACTAGAACAACTCCATCGTCGCGCTGCACTGGTAATAACCGGTGCAATGTTAAACACAGCGTCTTCAGCCCTAGAAGTAGAAGCAGATTTGCCGCCTCTGCACCTCATCCTGAGGAAATTAAGACTACAAGCCGCTGCGAGGATCTTGCAACTAAGAAACCATAGACCTTTTAACGACTGGACCCTACTAGAGCCTGCGATGCATCACTCACCTCTGCAACTAACTTTACTGGACTTGAATAGAAAACTCGCTGTAAGCCCTGAAGATATAGAAGAAAAACGAACATTGTGGAAGCCATGGAGCATGCAATTAATGCTGTCACGCTTCTACCTCGAATCGCAGTCAATCAAGAGATTGCGAGACTGCAAGATTCGGCTTCCCTCCATATTTACACAGATGGATCCAAAATCGAAGATAACGTTGGAGCAGCCCTGATAGCCTTCAATCAACAAAACCGAGAACAGTATAACGCAGCATATAAACTACCCAGTCACGCTACAATAGCACAGGCTGAACAACTAGCCATATTCAAAGCCGTTGAATACGCCAACAGTCTGGGAAACAGTCACACCACTGTGAACGTGTACTCAGACAGCAGAGCTGCCCTGGACTCAATCAGGTCTTTAAACTGTTCTGACACAATCTCGCGGCGTACGCTATCCGCCCTACTGGACTCTCCAAATCAATTTCAATTTTTTTGGGTACCCGGCCACTCTGGAGTAAAAGGCAACGAAATGGCTGATACGTTAGCCAAAACATCGGCGACCTTAAGGACCTACCCAATAGAGACTACCCCAATACCTTTTTCCCACATAAAAAGCCTTATCCACTCAATCACCTTCACTAGGTGGCAACAAGAGTGGGCAAGTGGCGAACAAGGTCGCCACTTGTACGAAATTCAGCCACACGTTCAAAGTGGGCTGTGGAGGAACTTAAAATGCCGTCTCCCAGGGAGGTGGCAAACAATTCTGAGCCAGTTACGGACGGGGCATTCTTCCCTAAATGGAAACCTCCATCGTTTTAAGAGAGCTGACACTCCAGCCTGCACCTACTGCAGCAGTGGTGAGGAGGAAACTGTCTCCCACTTCCTATTAGACTGTCCAGCCTTTCGAAATCCCAGGAATCAAATTCTCAACAAGACGAAACAACTAGGAGTTCGCTGGGACGTCACTTTACTAAACCGACCGGAGTTGATCAAAGACATTATATCTTTCTGTAGAGCAACAGATCGTTTTGCCTAAGTCGCAGAGCCCTCCTATGTTAAGTAAAATCACAATTTAACTTTAGCATAGAAATCTCAAATATTTGATTTTTGTTATAAATGATTCTTTGTCGTGTTTTTCGTGTTTTTCTTTCTATCTTGGTAAATCATACGCAGAAAATTATAGTGTCCATATATATTCTCAACGATATCGTAATTGAACTTCTTACTCCGAATGCAAAATTCCCCCCTTTTTTTGTTTTGTATTGTTTTTTGTCTGTTTTTTAATGTTCCATTTACTCTACTATATTTCTTTTTCTATTTATTATATCCTATCCTATCACTTACAGCATGTTAATCCACTCTAATAAGGTTATTACAATGATTTCTGTAACACATTTCTGTACACTTGTATGCAAACTATGGTTTTGACGGCTATAATCCCAATGCGGATTGAAGCCAAGAATACACGCTTCAATAGAAATATAATAGAAGTAATATAGGGGCGGCCTTCGTCATTTACAGTGCGGAGCTACCGCAGCCAATCCGAAGGCCTTCTAAAATCCGGCTACCGAATACAACCAGCGTCTTCCAAGCAGAGGCCACGGCAATCAGGAAAGCAATAGCTCACATATCCGCCACCAAGAAAGAACAATCTACCGTTAAAATATACACCGACAGTCAGTCAGTGGTGCGGGCGGTAAGCACTCTCAGAACTTACGACAAGTGTAGCAATATATCGAACATCCTAAGAGCGTGTGCTTCATCCTAACACAAAATAAGCATAAACTGGATCCCCGGGCACTGTGGGATCCCTGGCAACGAATTAGCAGACACAGCAGCCAAGGAAGCAGCCACAGAAACAGCCCTGCAAATAACACCAATGCCAATACCGGAATCCTCAATCAAGATCCAACTAAAGAATCATTATATAGAAAGATGGCAGAGACACTGGGACCAGGCGCAGAAAGGACGGCACCTATACAGGATCCAACCAAAAGTCACATCATCGAGACTGCAACTACCGAAAGCAACATCACGGAAAGAGAGCAGCATCGTCTCGCAACTGAGAATGGGGCACGTCCCTTTGAATGATTACCTACATAGATTTCACTTAACAGAGTCCCCTCCTGCCCAAACTGTCCGGGAATCAGGGAAACAGTAGAGCATTTTCTGACAGCATGCCCAAAACACGACAAACAAAGGAAAGAACTACTCAAAGCCACCAAAACAAGCCGCATCGAAACTTCAATACTGTCCGACCCAGGGCACCTCAGAGCAATAGCCAACTTCAGTAGAAAGTCTGGACGCCTAACAAAAAATTGATCCAATATGTGTACCAATTCTCGAATCAGATTTGAAACCTTAACCCTTTGTTCCTTTCATATTATTTAAAAATCCACTAATTCCGCGATAATGTAACAGAGTTCGACTATGGCCCCACGAGGGCTTCAGTCCAATACACAAAAAAAAAAAAAAATAGAAGTAATAAAAATGAATAGAAATTAATTAATAAAAATCATAATAAAAATAATAGAAATACAATAGAAGTAATAAAAATTAACAGAAATTAATTAATAACAAATAATAATAGAAATAATACAAATTAATAAAAATTAATTAATAAAAAATAATAATCAAAATAATACAAATAAAAGAAATATAATAGAAATAATAAAAATCAATTAATAAAAAATAATAACAAAAATAATAGAAATATAATAGAAGTAATAAAAATGAATAGAAATTAATTAATAAAAATCATAATAAAAATAATAGAAATATAATAGAATTAATAAAAATCAAATAAATTAATTAATTAAAAATCATAATAAAAATAATACAAATATAATAAAAGTAGTGTTGTCAGTGAATCTCTTAAAAATGCGAATTTCTCAAGGAAAATTTTTTGACAAGTTCAGTATGTTTTCAGTATGTCCTGTGAATTTTTTCAGAATTTTCCAGTCGGTAGTTTGGATACAGGAATTTTTTTCTGAATTTTTTTTTTTTTTTGGGAGAGGAAATTCAATTTTTTCCCATTGTAAATTGCAATAATTCGACAGAGTTTTCCTTTGTCTAAATTCTCGCCTATTCAATCGCAATTTTCACCGTGAAGGAGTCAAAAAAACCTTATTGCCCTGCAGGTTTTCGAATAGAGCAAAAAATTAGCTTTTTTTTGGTATGTGTCTCAAATCCATACGATTTGCCAAAATCCTGTGCATTGCTCTCAAAGTTTCGCCATAAGAATGTAATGGGAAAATTTCGGTAAAAGTTTGGGAGCCATTTTAAAATACTTGTCCTTGCTCAAAAGCACTGAGAATTTAACCAGCCATACTCAGATCTCTTAACTGCAAAATGCAAAAATTTGCATATTTTTATCTTCTTTACTTCACGAGAAAAACCCTTACGGACACGACACCTATGGGTTTACAATGGAAAGATAGAATTTTGTCTGTCAAAATTCTGCTAAATGGTACTGACATCCCTAATAGAAGTAATAAAAATTAATAGAAATAGAAATTAATTAACAAAAAATAATAAAAAATAATACAAATTAATTAATGAAAAATAATAATAAAAATAATAGAAATATAATAGAAGTAATAAAAATTAACAGAAATTAATTAATAACAAAAAATAATAAAGATAATAGAAATTAATTAATAAAAAATAATAATAAAAATAATAGAAATATAATACAAGTAGTAAAAATTAATAGAAATTAATTAATAAAAAATAATAATAGAAATAAATAAAAATAATACAAATCAATTAATAAAAAATAATAATAAAATTAATAGAAATATAATAGAAGTAATAAAAATTAACAGAAATTAATTAATAACAAATAATAATAAAGATAATGGAAATATAATCGAAATAATAAAAGTGAATAGAAATTAATTAATTAAAAATAATAATAAAGATAATAGAAATATAATAAAAGTAATAAAAATAATACAAATTAATTAATAACAAATAATAAAAAAGATAATAGAAATATAATAAAAGTAGTAAAAATTAATAGAAATTAATTAATAAAAAACAATAATAGAAATAATAAAAATAATACAAATTAATTAATAAAAAATAGTAACAAAAATAATAGAAATATAATCGAAATAATAAAAGTGAATAGAAATCAATTCATTAAAAATCATAATAAAAATAATAAAAATATAATACAAGTAATAAAAATTAATAAAAAAATAATTATCCCGCACTGTGGCGAAAAAAGGCCCTTTCACCGCAAATTCAGGGGGTGAAAAAAAATTTCACCGCAAATTAAGGGGGTGAAAAAAAACTTTCACCACAAATCCAAGCGGTAAAAAAAAAATTTTCACCACTGTTTTACACGGTGAAAGTGTCTTTTTTCGCCACAGTGCGAGATAAGGAATCTTCGCCAAGCAAAAGCTGAAGATACAGTTTGCAAAATGGCTGTCTGACGAACCTACGTTCCAGCGACTTTTCCAACTGGACATCCAACTTTTTACTCAAAGAACAGTTGATTCCAACTAAACGTTCCTCGAGCTATCAGTTGTTCCACTTTTGCAGGGAATTTCCCTGAAAAAGGGGGGAAATGGAGTCTGAAAAGGGAAGACGGAGAGAAGGAGAGTAAAAGAGGAAATCTAGTCCCTGTACATTCTTGCACGGAGGAGGAAAAAGGGGAAAGATAAGGGAAGATATAGGAAGAATTTTTTTGTCCAGTGTTTCCACTTGTGCAGGGAAGTTCCCTGAAAAAGGGGGGAAATGGAGTCTGAAAAGGGAAGACGAAGAGAAGAGAGTAAAGAGGAAATCTATAGACCCTGTACATTCTTGCACGGAGGGGGGAAAAAAGGGGAAAGATAAGGGAAGAGGGGAAAAATGGAAGATTGAAAAGTTCGGCAACACTTTTCCTTACTTTCAGGGAAGTTCCCTGAAAAAAAGGGGGGAAATGGAGTCTGAAAAAGGGAAGACGAAGAGAAGAGAGTAAAGAGGAAATCTAGACCCTATTCATTCTTGCATGGAAGGGGGAAAAAAGGGGAAAGATAAGGGAAGAGGGGGAAAATGGAAGATTGAAAAGTTGGCAACACTGTTCCTTACTTTCAGGGAAGTTCCCTGAAAAAGGGGGGGAAATGGAGTCTGAAAAGGGAAGACGAAGAGAAGAGAGTAAAAGAGGAAAGCTAGACCCTATTCATTCTTGCACGGAGGGGGGGAAAAGGGGAAAGATAAGGGAAGAGGGGGAAAATGGAAGATTGAAAAGTTGGGTAACACTGCTCCAGAAGGAAGCGGAAGTTCAACGCGCTAAGCTTTTTAACGGATCCTTCACTTGTTTAATAGTGAATATAACTTCATCACTAAATGCTAAGAAAGAACCAAGGGGGTCCGAAACTCCGAGGAAAAGTGTACGAAGATTATCTGATAACATGTGACAACACGGAGATAACAGGTTGATAACTTTGATAACATGACCTAGGAGTACGAAGATTCTTGGATGTTTCGGACCCTTCATTCATTCCCTGTTCCAGAGAAATTTTCCTATGCTTTAAAATGTTTACGTATTATTTTATATGAAGTGAAGCGTATTATTTAATTTCATTTATTATCTACATTTTATTCTATTATATAACTAAATATAATTGCTAAATATAATATATAATATAATGCTAAATATATTGCTAATATAATATATTCAAGCGTGTATTTTCCAGGGCTTTCAACCCACTGTGGGATTATAGCCCGTAAGATACCTTGATTTCAGTTGGGATACATAGGTAGTAGTTACTAACAGCTAGAAGACATAGTTAGTTGTTAGACATAGTTAGTTAAACATAGTTACTAACAGCTAGAAGACATAGTTAGTTAGACATAGTTACTAACAGTTGGAAGACATAGTTAGTTAGACTTAGTTACTAACAGTTGGAAGACATAGTTAGTTAGACATAGTTACTAACAGTTAGAAGACATAGTTAGTTGTTAGACATAGTTACTAACAGTTGGAAGACATAGTTAGTTAGACATAGTTACTAACAGTTAGAAGACATAGTTAGACATAGTTAGTTAGACATAGTTACTAACAGCTAGAAGACATAGTTAGTTGTTAGACATAGTCAGTTAGGCATAGTTACTAACAGCTAGAAGACTCAGTTATAGAAAAAATAACTGAGTACAAACTAGCAGGTAAAAGGAATAAGAATGAAGGTGGGAAAATAAAAAACTAGGTGCTAGAGTGAATATAGAATAAAAATTCTAGAATGGATACTAGTCAAAATGAGATAAGAGCAGATAACTAATCCCAAAAACTAGAAAGTACCCACACGTCTTCCCTTCATTTTTTCCCTCTTCCCTTATCTTTCCCCTTTTCCCCCCTTCCCTTCAAGAATGTGCAGGGTCTAGATTTCTTCTTGACTTACTTCTCTTCGTCTTCCCTTCATTTTTCCCCTCTTCCCTTATCTTTCCCCTTTTTTCCCCCTTCCATGCAAGAATGTGCAGGGTCTAGATTTCCTCTTGATTTTCTTCTCTTCGTCTTCCCTTCATTTTCCCCCTCTTTCCTTATCTTTCCCCTTTTTCCTCCTCCGTGCAAGAATGTACACGGTCTAGATTCCCTCTTGATTTTCTTCTCTTCGTCTTCCCTTCATTTTTCCCCTCTTCCCTTATCTTTCCCCTTTCCCCCCCCCCCTTCGTGCAAGAATGTACAAGGTCTAGATTTCCTCTTGACTTTCTTCTCTTCGTATTCCCTTCATTTTTCCCTCTTCCCTTATCTTTCCCCTTTTTCCCCCTTCCATGCAAGAATGTGCAGGGTCTAGATTTCCTCTTGATTTTCTTCTCTTCGTCTTCCCTTCATTTTTCCCTCTTCCCTTATCTTTCCCCTTTTTCCCTCCTTCCATGCAAGAATGTACAGGGTCTAGATTTCCTCTTTTACTCTCTTCTCTTCGTCTTCCCTTTTCAGACTCCATTTCCCCCCTTTTTCAGGGAACTTCCCTGCACAAGTGGAAACACTGGGGAAAAAAATTCTTCCTATACCTTCCCTTATCTTTCCCCTTTTTCCCTCCTCCATGCAAGAATGTACAGGGTCTAGATTTCCTCTTTTACTCTCTTCTCTTCGTCTTCCCTTTTCAGACTCCATTTCCCCCTTTTCCAGGGAACTTCCCCTGCAAAAGTGGAAACACTGGACCAAAAAATTCTTCCTATATCTTCCCTTATCTTTCCAGCACATATACAGCAAATGTAAAGGAAGAGAAAAGAAAAAGTATAGTAAAGGAAAACCAATGATAAGTAATGTCAATATATGGGAATTTTATTTTTTTTTAATTTCATTTAAGCACGTAGGCCTAGGCCCATGACTGGTACAAGATTATATATGAACAAATATAGAATTATATTTTTATTCTATGGTATTGGTAAATTTAGTACTTAACTTTAGTTTTGCTATTTAAATCTCTGTACTTTATCTTTCGTGTTTGTCTATATTTTGTTTCGTAACTTTGTAATAACGATTTGTACTAGTCATGGACTTAGGCCTACGTGCTGGTTCGGAATATAAAAAAAAATTAATTAAGAAAAATTAATAATAAAAATAATACATAAAATAATAGAACTTAATAGAAATGTAATTGAAATATAATAAAAATGAATAAAAATTAATTAAGAAAAATTAATAATAAAAACAATAGAAATAATAGAAATAATATTTATTTATTTATTTATTTCATTAAGGGCATTCGGGCTTGCGCCCATGGCCCTACCAAGTGTAATACGCTTCTGTTATAAAGTTAAAGAATCTTTCTCGTCATTCGTATTAAAAAAAAAAAAAAAAAAAAAAAAAAAAAAAAAAAAAAAAAAAAAAAAAAAAAAAAAAAAAAAAAAAAAAAAAAGATCGCTTGTTGTCTACTGTGATGTACTGAGACGGTTATTAAAACTCCATGATTGCCTAAAAATGAGGGCAACGTTAGCGAGAACATGTGGATTTGTAAAACAATTCGCCATGGTAAAAGCTAGGTTTTGACCTCTCAGGTTTCTGATTAAGATTGCCCGTTCACGATTTAAGAGACGGCAGTTGAATAAAATGTGTCCCACCGTATGAAATGCAGAGTTACACCGGCAGAGCCTGTCTTGGTTAAAAGAGAATTTTGCCGAGTGCATCTTTGTGTTAAAATTGTTTGAACGAAGGCGGAGTAAAGTTGCTGTGACCGGTCTAGGTAGGTTTAAATGAGACAGGCTGGACGAAGTGCTTGGCACGACTCCCAGCGAATGTAAAAACTGAGCTTTGGATGAGGCCTGCCAGGTGTTTTTCCACTGATTAAGTATAAAATTCTTGACGTTTTGCCTAGCAAAGCTTCTTGGAGTTCCCCTGTCTAAAAGGATGCTGTCTTCATTGCGAGACTGGGCCGCCTGTTTGGCCAGTTTGTCGGCTTCCTCGTTCTCGTCAATACCCATGTGCCCCGGACACCAGATAAAAAGTACCTTTGTTGAGATAGCGACACTAGCTAAAAGACGCTTTGCTAAAAACGTGTAGGGGTCTAGATTAGTACGAGTTGCACTGAGAATAGCTTGGATGGCCGACTTCGAGTCAGTAAAAATCGTCATCTCAGTAGGCTTGAGTGCTAAGAGCAGATCAAATGTTAAAATCAGCGCCCCAATTTCGGTAAAATAACTCGGGAATGGAGACTTAAAATGCCCTTGACGAACGTACTTGGACCCGTCTAAAATACCGTGCATTGCAAAACCTGAGACTCTTGTATCACATGAACCATCGGTAAAAATTCTATTAGGGGACTCGACTAAAAGGTTACACACTGTAGTTCTTGCACTGCTCTTGTCCTGTTCAATTTTTGCACTAACGTTTTCTGGAGGCCATTTGCTCGGTAGGGCAAGGTTAGCGAGAGGTGCGACTTCTGAAATTACTGAGGGGCCAAGTTCAGCTAAAAAGGCTCTTATTTTGTCAAACGGAGTGGTGTACCTCTTCGGGGAGTTGGACGCAATTGGTACCTCTAAGAACTTATGCAGCGGCGACTCCCTGTCATTTAAAATGGAGCAAGCCTTCAGTAGAATCATCTGCTTTAGTTTGAGGTCCAGAGGTAAAAAGCCACACTCCACTTGTAGTGCCTCGTAAGACATCGTTCCCCCTGCGCCTGTAACTAGTACCATTGCCTTTCTGTATACCTGGTTTGCGATCTTTAAGCTAGATGCGGGGGCGACGCACCAGGCCGTAGCACCATAGAAAAGTTTTTGAAGTACTACCCCGCTGACAATGGTACGTAGCTTGCACGCCCGAATGCCCCTGAACTTCCTGGCGATGCGGCTGAGGGAGAATAGCCGGTTCAAGCAGGTTCGAGCGGTCTGCTCCAGGTGCGGGCGCCACGTAAGTTTGGTGTCAAATAAAACCCCTAAATACCTGATGGTCGATGTCGGCTGAATCGCGCTTGAGCCCCATAACAGATGTGCATTTTGAAGAGACCTCTTTCGTGAAAAGTGAATTAACTCCGTTTTTTTCTTTCGCAAACTCGAGCTTATGTTTTATTGCCCACTTCTCTAGTGTTTTTAAAGCTTGCGAGATCAGCCTACAGTTGACTCGCGAGGATCTTCCTCCCACATAGAGCAGCAGGTCGTCGGCGTACGCCTGTATGTGAATCCTCTTTGATTTAATCACTTTTAAAGCGCTATTGATAAAGATTAAGAACAGTAGAGGGGATAGCGGGGACCCTTGAGGGACTCCTTTGTGTAAGTTAAAATTACTGCTAAGGCACTCTTCGTGACTTAACACAGCAACTCTATTCCTAAGAAAGTCCTGGAGAAGGGCAACAAGGTTGATCGGAATGCTAGTGGTTTTTAGAATTTCCACAAGCTTATTATGGTCGACGTTGTCGAAAGCACTCTTTATGTCCAAGAGTAAGCCTGAGGTAACCAACCTTCTCTTAAAATTGCCTAAGATTTCCGAGGAGAAGGATAAAATTGCATCTTCTGTACCTCTGTTGGCTCTAAAACCGAATTGTGAAGGGGCGAAAAACGAGTCTTTCTCTAAAAAATGTGAAATTCTAGTGGCTAAAACAGACTCAAAGACCTTGCCTGCCGAGCACAATAACGAAATGGGTCGGAAGGATTTGTAAGACGATTTATCTGTTTTGTTTGGTTTAGGTAAAATCTTTACTACTGCATTTTTTCCACGCATCGGGGAAAACGCCCAGCCTAAGAGAAGCGTTAAAGAACAGGGTCAGAATAGAGGAACATGGGTTTAAAAGATTTTGCAAAACTAAAACCGAGATGTTATCGTGTCCAGGAGCACTTGAAGCTTTCATAGATTTAATAGCTTCCTCTACTTCGGTTTCCATAAAAGCTACAGCACCGCCGGCTGATTTATTCCTCGTTCTTGTGTTGACATTTTCCAGTGTTATATTTCTAGCACCATGCCTTTCCCTGGAAGAACCATTCTGACTCTCAAAAAATTTGTGACCTAAAAAGTTCAGTCTATCAACGGGGGATATAAAAGGGTTTCCATTATCATCTAAAACCGCCCGTAAATTAACCGGCTCTCTGGGCTTCATAATTTTTCTCTCTAGTTTCCAGGCCTCATTCGTCGTAACAGAGTCTAGAAACTTATCCCAGTGATCGTTTTTCGCTGACCTGATGGCTTTTTTAAAAGCGTTCCGCTTCTGTTTCCACGCTGCCGTGGCAGCCATGGTCTTGGCTACGGAAGCCCTCTTCCTAAGAACGCGCAGTTCTTTTTTCAAAGAAGAGAGTTCTTCGTTCCACCAAGGTTTCGAATGGAGCGAGATCCTTTTAGTTGGAACATATTCTTTGATAAGATTCTGCAACGTTTGGGTAAAATTGTTTAGGAGCCAACTGAGCCTAACTTCCGAATTTACATTTTCGAGATCATTTTGATGCGTTTGAAACCATACCTTAAGACTGTCCTGCATTGAAAACCACTTAGCATTCTGAAAGTCCTTCTTTAACAACACGCTCTGCCTAATTTGTCTTCCTAAAATTCTGATCCTAAGAGGGTAATGGTCTGGTGACCATGGATTAAAATCGTCCCCTGATAAAATTTCGAAAGACTGCACAAGATGCACTGAATGGGTTGATATGAATGCTAGATCTATAGTAGATGTATGGTTTCTGCTATTACGAAACGTGGGAGCCCCTGGGATGTTGAGGAGAACCAAGTTGTTGGAGGATATAAACTCAAATAGGTCGTGTCCTGCTGAATTCAGCTTCTTGGATCCCCAAAACCAGTGATGCGCATTGAAATCGCCAATTAATAACTGGTGGCTGCCAAGTGCGTGATAAGTGGTCCATAAAAACTCGATGTACGACTTAAAATCTATATTTGCATTGCGGTAGATGTTGAAAATAACGATTTTCTCGGAGTTTGCCAGTTTCAGTGTTAAAATTGCAGCGTGTTCTAAAACTTCCAGCACCCTTATGTCCTCGCGCGAAGGCGATGCGATAACTGCTGCCCCTTTATAGCTGGACGAGGGGGCATACCATTTCAAATTGCTTGGTATGTCTGGCGCTTCCGATTGTGGGGGTTCCTGAAACAGGATCGTATCAACCTTAGTCTCTAGTGCCTCCTCTGCCATGAACTCAACTTTCTCTAAGCTTTTTCTTGAATTATAGGATAAAATAGTAAAACACTCACTATTATCTGCAACCGTTTGATTAGCAAAAATTCCGGCGGGACTTGGCCCAGGTTGTGTGATGCACTGACGATACTCATGATGGACGAGGTCGAGAACCGTCAGTGGGGGGCTCCTGATGAAGTAGAACCTTACATTTCCTGTCAAAAGCCGGATGAGCCTCGCCGCAGTTGGCGCATTTAGGCTGTCCCGTTCTGGCGCACGATTTAGTTTCATGTTTTCCAGCACAGTATCCGCACGTAGGGGTTGCATCCTTGCACCTAAACGCAAAGTGACCCGGCTTTTGACAGTTGAAACAGCGCGTTATGATTGGTCTAGACACTTCTTCCACTGGTGTTCGCCTGCCGAACCCGTAGAGAAACCCCTGGGATAGAACCACGTTCTTTTGTTCCGCCGTCTCCACAGAAAGAACCATGGATCCGAACTCCTTGGTGGAAGTCGGGTTCAGCCAGCGGCACATCGTGTCAGTGAAATTAACCCCTATATGTTTGTTTTTCTCGTTAAGATGTTCGATTAATAGAAATAATAAAAATATTAGAAATGTAATAGAAATATAATAAAAATGAATAAAAATTAATTAATCAAAGTTAGTAATAGAAATTAATAGAAATTAATAGAAATAAGAAAAATGAATAAAAATCAATGAATAAAAATTAATCAAAATTAATTAATCAAAATTAAATTCATAAAATCAATAATACAATAATAGAAATAATAATATATAAATAACAGAAATTAATAGAAATATAATAAAAATGAATGCAAGTTAATTAATCAAAATTAATAATAAAAATGATAGTAATAATTTTAAAAATAATAGAAATAATAAAAATTAATAGAAATATAATAAAAATAAATAAAAATTAATTCTTAAAAATTAATAATAAAATAATAGAAATAAAAAAATTAATAGAAATATAATAAAAATAAATAAAAATTAATTATTAAAAATTAATGATAAAATAATAGAAATAAAAAAAAATTAATAGAAATATAATAAAAATAAATAAAAATTAATTATTAAAAAATAATAATAGTAAAATAGAAGAAATAAAAAAAATTAATAGAAATATAATAAAAATAAATAAAAATTAATTCTTAAAAATTAATAATAAAATAATATAAATAATAAAAATTAATAGAATATAATAAAAATTAATTATTAAAAATTAATGATAAAATAATAGAAATAAAAAAAAATTAATAGAAATATAATAAAAATAAATAAAAATTAATTCTTAAAAATTAATAATAAAATAATAGAAATAAAAAAAATTAATAGAAATATAATAAAAATAAATAAAAATTAATTATTAAAAAATAATAATAATAAAATAATAGAAATAAAAAAAAATAGTAAATGGCAAAAGCCCCACACCTTGAAGACCCGTACGTTGATGCACCCGAAAATTCGAACTTTGCTCAAGTGATTCTTCAACGGCTACAAATCTCATTCCAGAGCAGTGTTGCCACTTTTCAATCTTCCCTTTTTCCCCTCTTCCCCTATCTTTTCCCTTTTTTCCCCCCGTCCATGCAAGAATGTACAGGGTCTATAGATTTCCTCTTTTACTCTCTTCTATTCGTCTTCCCTTTTCAGACTCCATTTCCCCCCTTTTTCAGGGAACTTCCCTGCACAAGTGGAAACACTGGGGAAAAAAATTCTTCCTTTATCTTCCCTTATCTTTCCCCTTTTTCCCCGTCCATGCAAGAATGTACAGGGTCTATAGATTTCCTCTTTACTCTCTTCTCTTCGTCTTCCCTTTTCAGACTCCATTTCCCCCTTTTTCAGGGAACTTCCCTGCACAAGTGGAAACACTGGGGAAAAAAAATCTTCCTTTATCTTCCCTTATCTTTCCCCTTTTTCCCCTCCTCCGTGCAAGAATGTACAGGGTCTATAGATTTCCTCTTTTACTCTCTTCTCTTCGTTTTCCCTTTTCAGACTCCATTTCCCCCCTTTTTCAGGGAACTTCCCTCCAAAAGTGGAAACACTGGACAAAAATATCTTCCTTTATCTTCCCTTATCTTTCCCCTTTTTCCCCTCCTCCGTGCAAGAATGTACAGGGTCTATAGATTTCCTCGTTACTCTCTTCTCTTCGTTTTCCCTTTTCAGACTCCATTTCCTAATAATAAATTAAATATTTCAGTCATCTAGTAATATATTATTATTATTATTATATATTATTATTATTATATATTATTATTATTATTATATATTATTATTATATATATTATTATTATAATTATATTTATATTTATTCTTATACTATATTGTAATTATAATTACATGTGGTTTTTTTAAAAAATAATATTACAATAATTAAATTAATTATTATAATAAAATATATTAATAAGAAATATATTAAGTTAAAATAATATTGTGAAACAACATTCTTGAAACTAAAACATTTTCATTAAGATGAAATAGTAAACTTGAAACTTAAAATTAATAAAAAAATTTAAGTTTCGGACCCCTTGAGATAACAGACTGATAACAGTGATAACAAGACCTGGGTGTATGAAGATTACCGGAAGTTTCGGACCCCTTGAGATAACAGGTTGATAACAATGATAACACGACCTAAGTGTACCAAGATTATTGGAAGTTTCGGACCCCTTGAGATAACAGGCTGATAACAGTGATAACGAGACCTGGGTGTAGGAAGATTACTGGAAGTTTCGGACCCTTGAGATAACAGGCTGATAACAGTGATAACGAGACCTAGGTGTACGAAGATTATTTGAAAACATGTGATAACATGCGATAGCGCGTAGATAACAGGGAGGTATTAGGCTGATAACAGTGATAACACGACCTGGGTGAACGAAGATTACTGAAAGTTTCGGACCCCTGAGAAACAATCTGATAACAGTGATAACACGACCTAGGTGTACGAAGATTATTTGATAACATGTGATAACATGCGATAGCGCGTAGATAACAGGGAGGTATTAGGCTGATAACAGTGATAACACGACCTGGGTGAACGAAGATTACTGGAAGTTTCGGACCCCTGAGATAACAGGCTGATAACAGTGATAACACGACCTGGGTGTAGGAAGATTACTGGAAGTCTCGGACCCCTTGAGATAACAGGCTGATAACAGTGATAACACGACCGGGGGAACGAAGATTACTAGAAGTTTCGGACCCCTTGCCTCGAATACGGAGCAAGGGTCCGAAACTTGTAATAATCTTCATACACCTAGGCTGTGTTATCACTGTTATCAACCTGTTATCTCCATGTTATCTCCGTGTTATCACATGTTATCAAATAATCTTCGTACACTTTTCCTAGGAGTTTCGGACCCCCTAACACTGAGGCGTTAGGTCTGGCTGCGCCATTTTCTTTCCAGAATTGAATTTTCCGAAGATATTTGTCAAAAATTATTGTACACATCAAGGGGTCCGAAACTTGCAATAATCTTCGTACACCCAGGTCGTGTTATCACTGTTATCAGCCTGTTATCTCAAGGGGGTCCGAAACTTGCAATAATCTTCGTACGTCCAGGTCGTGTTATCACTGTTATCAGCCTGTTATCTCAAGGGGTCCGAAACTTCCAGTAATCTTCGTACACCCAGGTCGTATTATTACTGTTATCAACTTGTTATCTCCATGTTATCTACGCGCTATCGCATGTTATCACATGTTATCAAATAATCTTCGTACACCTAGGTCGTGTTATCACTGTTATCAGCCTGTTATCTCAAGGGGTCCGAAACTTCCAATAATCTTCGTGCACCCAGGTCGTGTTATCACTGTCATCAACCTGTTATCTCCAATATTATCTACGCGTTATCGCATGTTATCGTATGTTATCAAATAATCTTCGTACGCTTTTCATCAGAGTTTCGGACCCCCCTTGGTACACATTGAACAAAAAAAGCAAAGAACTCAGCGAAATTCAATAATTAATTAAATAATAATATTATTATTAATATTTAGAATTATTATTATTAATTAAATAATAATAAATAAATAATAATTAATAATAATTAATTAATAATAAGTAATAATAATAAATTAATATTTTGATTTATTAAAAATAATACCATAAATTAAATAATAACTATAATAATAATAAATTATGAAAAATAAATTAATGTATTATTAAAAATATTAAATAATAATAATATATTAATTTAATATTTTAATAATTTAAATATTATTAAATAATTACTTATAACATGCAATTAATAATAAAATATAATAATAATAATAATATAATAATAATAATATAATAATAATAATAATAATATAATAATAATATAATAATAATAATAATAATATAATTATTTAATAATAAATTTTAATAATTATTAATTAAACTCTAATAAGGTAAACACTACACTGGAAACTTCAATTTTTTCGCAAGTTACGAGACATCAGGGGGTCTGAAACTCCAAGAACAAGTGTAGGAAGATTATGTGATAACATGCGATAACACGCAGATAACAGGGAGATAACCGGCTGATAACAGTGATAACACGATGTAGGTGTACGAAGATTATTGCGAGTTTCGGACCCCTTGTGAGACATTTAACTCAACTCTGAACAGTTTGGTTCAGTGTTTCAAATTTGGAGGGAAATTCCCTGGAAAAGGGGGGAAATGGGATCTAACAAGAGAACAATAAGAGAAGAGGGGAAAAGGGGAAAATAAAGGAAGAGGGGAAAGGGGAAACCTAGAGATACACCCTTATATTATAGCACGGACGAGAATAAGGGGAAAATAAAGGAAGAGGGGAAAAGGGGAAACCTAGAAATACACCCTAATATTACAGCACGGACGGGAAAAGGGAAAATAAAGGAAGAGGGGAAAAGGGGAAACCTAGAAATACACCCTTATATTACAGCACGGACGGGAATAAGGGGAAAAATAAAGGAAGATGGGAAAAGGGGAAATCTAGAAATACATCCTTATATTATAGCACGGACGGGAAAAGGGGGAAAAAAGGAAGAGGGGAAAAGGGGAAACTGAACAGTGGAAAACACTGGTTTTGTTGCATCTTAGGTCTGACAGAATTAAAATTATTATTATATTATTAGAATTAGAATTATTTAATAGAATTAGAATTATTCTATGGTGAAACCTAAGTCGAAAGGTGAAACAAACACAGTGTTTCCACTTTTGCAGGGAAGTTCCCTGCAAAAGGGGGGAAATGGGGTCTAAAAAGTGAAGAAGAAGAGAAGAGGGTAAAGGGGAAATCTAGACCCTTTCCCCCTTTTTCAGGGGACTTCCCTGCAAAAGTGGAAACACTGACGCCATGACACTTTCCCGCTCAAACCGCATGGCATTTTAGCATTAAAACTTTGAAAAATAATTACGGGTTTATTTACGAAACTTAATAAGACTTACTATACAGAAAAAGAAAGCTAATTTTTTTCTCTACAAGATGTGATATTGAGTTTTTGTCCAGTGTCAGAAAAATGCGTGAAAAATTGAATTTGAAAACTTCAATTTCAGTTTTATATACAAAAACTTAACAAAATTCAAAAACTCAGCATCAGATCTTGTAGAGCAAAAAATTAGCTTTCGTTTTCTGTGTAGTAAATCTTATTAAGTTGCGTAAATAAACCCGTAATTATTTTTCAGAAGTTTCTTATAGATTAACGTGCAGTGTTTCCACTTTTCCAGGGAAGTTCCCTGAAAAAGGGGGAAACGGGGTCTGAAAAGGGAAGACAAGAGAATTTTCAACGGCATAGTTTTAACAGTGTTTCCACTTTTGCAGGGAAGTTCCCTGAAAAAGGGGAGGAAATGGAATCTGAAAAGGGAAGACGAAGAGAAGAGAGTAAAGATATGTAAGATAAAGTAAAGGGGAAATCTAAACCCTGTAAATTCTTGCACGGAGGGGGGAAAAAGGGGAAGGTAAAGGAAAAGGGGAAAAATGGAAGATTGAAAAGTGGAAACACTATATTTTATAGTAAATAATTGTGATGTTTTGTTTAAACTTTTCTGTTTTGTGAAATGAATTAAAAGAATTATGGCGGATTTAATTAAAATTTAATTTTGCATTTTTTAAAAATTATTTATAGTCAAACACTTAGTGTGTCATTTAAAGTTGTTTTTCTGGAAAATTTTCAAACAGTTCTCATTCAAATGTCACACGGTTATTTCGATGTCCTAATATTCGAATATATGTTGAAGATAATTTTGAAATATTATGTACTATTGACACTGTCACCCGTAAGAAAAAGTAACCCCAGTTTACACCGAAAAAAAAAACACCGGAAAAAAACACCGGAAAAGATTCCGGTAAATATTTTCCGGGGAAAAAAAACACCGGAAAGATACCGGAAAGATTCCGGAGAATGAATGGAAAAGTACCGGTAAGGATACCGGGAAAAAACACCGGAACAACACCGGAAATATTCCGGAAAGATTCTGGAGAACGAAGGGAAAAGTACCGGGAAAAAACACCGGGAAAAAACACCGGAACAACACTGGAAAGATTCCGGAGAAGGAAGGACAAAGTACCGGTAAGGCTACCGG
Source organism: Eulimnadia texana (assembly GCA_002872375.1). Lineage (NCBI taxonomy): Eukaryota > Metazoa > Arthropoda > Branchiopoda > Diplostraca > Limnadiidae > Eulimnadia > Eulimnadia texana. The sequence goes on from NKDA01000001.1 coordinate 20,557,960, forward strand.
GAAAAAACACCGGAATAACACTGGAAAGATTCCGGAATGAATGGAAAAGTACTGGTAAGGATACCGGGAAAAAAACACTGGGAAAAAAACACCGGAATAACACCGGAATAACACCGGAAAGATTCCGGATAATGAATGGAAAAGTACCGGTAAGGCTACCGGGAAAAAAACACCGGGAAAAAACACCGGAATAACACCGGAATAACGCCGGAAAGATACCGGAGAATGAATGGAAAAGTACCGCTAAGGTTACCGGGAAAAAAAACACCGGAAAAAACACCGGAATAACACCGGAAAGATTCCGGAGAATGAATGAAAAAGTACCGGTAAGGTTACCGGGAAAAAAACACCGGAAAAAACACCGGAATAACATTGGAGAGATTCCGGAGAATGAATGGAAAAAGTACTGGTAAGGATACCGGGAAAAAACACCGGAACAACACTGGAAAGATTCCGGAGAATGAATGGAAAAGTACTGGTAAGGATACCGGGAAAAAAACACCGGAATAACACCGGAACAACACTGGAAAGATTCCGGAGAATGAATGGAAAAAGTACTGGGAAGGCTACCGGGAAAAACACCGGGAAAAAACACCGGGAAAAAACACCGGAAATATTTCGAGGATTTCCTGGAAAAATCCCGGTACCTCTACCGGAGAAAAACACTGAAAAAATCCAGACCCAACCCCAAGATGACACCGGAAAATATACCGGAAATATTCTGGAAATTCTGTAGTACAGTTTCACGTGTCAAGACCTCCTGAAAATGGTCACTTAAGGGTCCTGCTGACCTTCAAAGTTGTCTTTCGAATATAGGGCCTATTCCAAAGGTACACCTCACTATAGCGGACACTGATATCCAATCAATTTATTAATATTTTTTAACTTTTTTGGTGTCAAATTGTTTCTCAGATTTTTTGGCGTTTTTTAGACGTATTTTCAAGTCAATTCATTGAAAAAATTAGTTGACACGAGTGTCCGTAGTAGCGGGGGTGGTCTACAGAGGCCTATTTGGAATAAGGTCTATTGGAACGATTGATCTACCATTTATCAATTGTTTTGTTGTCGATTAATAATATATTATTATATATTAATATTCTGATATTATTATATATTATTATAATTATATTATATATTACACGAGTGTCCGTAGTAGAGGGGGTGGTCTACAGTGGCCTATTTGGAATAAGGTCTATTGGAACGATTAATCAATATTTATTATTATATATTATTATATATTAATAATTTTACATTATTATAATTATATTATATATTACACGAGTGTCCGTAGTAGCGGGGGTGGTCTACAGAGGTCTATTTGGAATAAGGTCTATTGGAACGATTAATCTATCGTTTATCAATTGTTTTGTTGTCGATGAATTATATATTATTATATATTAATATTCTAATATTATTATAATTATATTATATATTACACGAGTGTCCGTAGTAGAGAGGGTGGTCTACAGAGGTCTTCAAGAGGTCCGAAACTCCGAGGAAAAGTGTACGAAGATTTTTTGATAACATATGATAACACGGAGATAACATATAGATAACAGGTTGATAACAGTGATAACATGACCTAGGTGTACGAGGATTATTGCAAGTTTCGGACCCCTTGGAGGTCTTTTCGGAATATAAGTGTATATTAAATATAATTAATTTATTTATTATAAATTATAAATTTATTACATATTCATAATTACTTGTTAAGTTAATATTATTAGAATATTCTGCGGTGATATTATTATATAATATATATTATGATAAATATATTAAATTTTACTTATTTTATATTACATAAACTATATATATACTGAAAAGTATAAATTTTTATTTAAGTTTTAAGAGTTTATCTTAATTAAGAAATTTAATTTGCATAAATACAAGCACAGTAGTACTTGGCAACGTTGGAAAACGTCTTTACCAGACAATGCTTCCAGGGAAATTCCCTGTTTCCAGGGAAAAGTGGCACTAGGAAGGGAAAAAGAGGGGAAAACCAGGGAAACTGAAGAATCTCTTCGTCTTCCCTTTTCAGACCCAATTTCTCCCCTTTTTAAGGGAACTTCCCTGCAAAAGTGGAAACATTGTTAAAACTATGACGTTGAAAATTCTCTCGTCTTCCCTTTTCAGACTCCGTTTCCCCCTTTTTCGGGGAACTTCCCTGCAACAGTGCAACTACAACGAAAGCACAATGTTCGTAGATTCTAGTGGTATAATTTTTCCCCCCGAAAAAAAAAAGTTACTGTTGTCAAGAAATAAAAAGAAATCGAAGAGGACCTACCGGTTAGCGTCCGCCATTTTGTGGAGTGTCAACAAAGTCTCCAAGTTATCGATTATCGCTCAACTCTATCGTTACATTTTGTAATTTAAATTTAGCTCTTTCCACCAAAGTAAATATATTATTTCAAGTAATTATTGACGAGGAAAATTACGGTGTATTTCGTTTATAGTTTTTCGCAAAAAAAAAAAATAGAGAAACCATTCTGGGGAGCAGTGTTTCCACTGTTGCAGGGAAGTTCCCTGAAAAAGGGGGAAATGGAGTCTGATTCGATTCGATGGAAATCTTTCCTGCATGAAGGAAAATCGCTGAGAGTAGGACTCTCAGAGTGTAACATACAATCTAAGCTAATTTTATACTAGGAAGTTTGTCTCCTTTTTTGGGGATAAAAACGGATTGATGCAAGTACGAGGAAAGCTTTCAAAAAACGACCTAGGTTTTGACATGAAGAGCACCCTGATCTTGCCGTCAAATCACAAACTTGCGTAGCTGATAGTACGTGTCACACGCAAATCAAGTGCATCACGGCTCCGCTTAGCGTACTTTATGCGAACTCGGAAACAAATTCTGGATTCTACGGAGTAGAAGTTCCGTCAAGAAAATTTTTCCTTAATATTTTATTTGCAGAAGAAAAAAAAACATTCAGCAAAACGGTCAAACCGCTGATGGTCTCTCTTGAGATCGGCACACATCACATGTGGACATTGTTTATAACACTCCCGCCCACAATTTAACATATATTTAACATAACATCGACTACTTCCGCCCTGTGACGATTTTAGTAAACAGACGACAAGCGAAAAAAGCTACGGATGTCTGTTTACATGTATGATAACGAGGACCGTAATTAGCGAAATCGCCCGCTCGCCCAAAACGGAATCCTTCCTTAAGGCGTTTCCTTGCTTTATCAGCAGGAGAGGAAAACCCGAAGTTTACTACAGCGATAGCGGCACGAACCTGACTTCCTGAGAAAGGAGAATCTAAGACGGCATTAAGGAGATGGACTTGGATAACCATCGTTGAGGAGTTGACATAAGATATTATCGAGTGGTATTTCTCATCCCCTTCAGGGCCCCACTTCGGAGGCGTGTGGGAAAGCCTAGCAAAGCCAGTAAAGGCGGGTGTTGCTTGCAGTGCTAAAAGATCACAACTCCGACGAGGTCCTTGTTACGTACATGGCCCAAATTGAGTCTATTCTGAATGGTCGATGGTCTACACATATTATATTGGTAGACCCGAACGATCCATCAACTTTCACGCCCGACCATTTTTTAATGGGAAGATGTTGTCCGTCATTTTTGCCAGATGCTGTTTTCAAAGACGTCCTGAAGAGGAGAGACTGGGTCTTGCCGCAGACGATTGCCGACAATTTTTAGAAACGCTGGATGAAGTATGTTCCGTGCGGAACAGGGGACGAAGTATTTTAAGTTTAAGTTTGATTTGGTTAATCGTGTTCTCCTGATTTTCTTACATTTTGTTAAATTTAAGATAATTGTAATGCTTTGTTTTGCCCCTTTGTTCATTCAGTTTAGTTATGACCGAATTTGACCTTCACGGGGTTCAATAGAGTCAGTTGATTCTCAGACCCCGTCCAGGTACGTAGTTCGTTCAAAGTAAGTGTTAAGTTAAAATATTTGTCGAGAAGAAATAAATTGGCTTTTAAAACACAGGTTAAAGACCACTGAAATTCATTTAAGTTTAAGTAAACCCGGCACAAAGTAGTACGTTCGCAATCTTATGAAACGTAGAAAATGGCTTCAGAACCGGACGAATGCTCAGGGTCGGAGATGTACTGTTAGTTATGGTAGTAATGTTAATTACGTTTAGTAATGTTAATTAAGTTAAGTAGTAATGTTAGTTAGTTTAGTTAACCAAACCAGATTCGAGAATATTTGCCAGTTGCGAGAATTACCGAGATTTATCCTAATGATGGTGTTGTGCGAACAGTGAAAGACAAAAACTTCGAAAGGCGAAAAGGTTAGACACGTTCGTAAACTTCGTATCTTACAAGAAAGTGAGAGCGAAGATAGTGCGAACAATGATGTAACGAAAGAACTGAATATGGTCAGTTAATGTGTTTCTCTTGAAACAAGTGGATAATCTGCGAATAGGATTTCCTGAACAATAATTGCTTGAGTATCTCAAAGTGTTTTCCATTCCATAAATTAGGGCCGGCCGTGTTCTTGATTACAATGTCATTTATTCAAGTTCCGCACCCCTGAATGATTTGTGTATGCAGTCTGATTAGAGTAGCCTTTTCGTTTATTCTCGTATTCGTTAGATTTTCCATTCAGTCGTTTTCGTGCGTTTGTTCAGGGGAGATTACGTTCTCTCGAATAGACAAGTTTTCGTTTGGTTTATGTCGTGCCTTAATTCTCACGATTATAACCCTAACCTAACCTAACACAATTTCTTGGGGATTAGTAGGGTTTACTGTGTTTGCAGTTCAGTCTGTCCAATCCAGCATCTGAAGCAAAAAAATTCAAAAGAAATCGAAAGCAAAGAAATGAGAACTGTAACCCATTTGCTTTGCTTCCTGGGCGGTATTGCCCTATCGTTCTCCACAGTCAACCAAACCGATGACTCGTGGGCCAAACTCGAAATATCGCCACGTGCTATAGCGTCGATGTCCTTCCTCAAGTACCGCATCAATATTTATGAAAGTTCAGGCGGACTGAAGACTGTCGATGCCAAACAGAGAAAATATTACTACGCTCCTATTTCCCTTCTAGATCACGAAAGCGCAGTCAGTGGATTCAACAATGCCACTTGCCAGGCTGAGATCAGTTTTCGAGTCTATCTCTGGACTGATTCGGTAGAAAAAGAGATCTTCAACTACCTGACGAAAGTAGTTGGCATTGAAACTTCTATCCATCAAGTCCATGTAATTCCCTTTGAAAAAGTTATCCTTGTTTCTACCCAGCAAACAGTTAATTACTGGGTTAATAAAGAATGGATCCCGTACCAGTCGGATCAGTATCTCGCGTTCCGGATTATTTGCGACACTCTAGAATATTGCAACCATTTGGCTGAGCAGATGCGTTTCAATCCCGAGCAGTTCGTGCATCTCAAACTGCAGTTCAGTTTGAACTCGCAGCGCTCTAAACGCCGGGAGACCGTTATCCGAGTCGAGAACATCATATCGGGAGTCATGTTCTCGAAGCTCGATCAACAACTTCCCAATAGTAAAGAAGTTTACTTAACTGCAGCTGACACAAAGCGTCTCCTTTCTGAGACCGTTAGCAATGTTTTTGCCGAGACATTCAGCGACGATGAAATACTTCATAAGAGCACTGAGTCAGCCATCTACCAGCTTCTCGAAAAGTTTATCGTCTCTGGAAAGGCTGAGATTAGCGAACAGAGCAAAACCATGTGGGACTCGGTATTCTGGGATCAAGAAAACTATCGTCCTGATCGTTCGAGCAAAAAGATATCCGAAGTTTATAGCAATTCAGTGAGTGACGCCAAGCAGAAGATGATAGAGACAATGTCCAAGGAGAACAAGTTTTCCTTTGAATTAGGCGCCAAGTTCAAGGAGTTTCGTTTTAATAATGGATTCACAACGGAAAATTCCAACTCGAACAGTAAAGAAAAAGAAGATTTTCTCAATCTGATGAAAGAAAGTAAGGATTACGTTCAGTGGGAGGGAGAAAAGTTCGTTCCTAAGCCTATGCAATTATCGAGGGTCAACCTGGCACAAATTCGCAACGCTCAGAACTTTCAGGATATCAGAACGCAAGTCATCTATTCGCAGTCGGTCCTGTCAACAGCTATCAAAACGCGTGCTCATTCCGATCCGCAGTCTTTTGAACTTTATGTGACCCAGCCCAAATTCAATGGTACGTATGCCTTTGTTTTCCAAGTATTCGTTTTGGCTGGTACTTAATATCATTTGTATTTAGATGCCCTTGCTCAGCTCAATCAACTGAAGGTAATGCCACCAGTGCAGAGCCAATATAACATGCAATCGAAATTTTGCATCATACGCTAACAATTGCTTTATTCTTTTAGGAAAACCTGTTGTTCCTTTCAGGTAAAACATCATTTGATTGAAACCTTACATTAACGTATTTTAATATCATTTCTAACCGAGCTTTATTGTTACTCTTTCACAATGAACATGATCTTTAATATGGCTCGATTTAGGTGTTTTGCATTTAACGGACACGGGGAAAAAGAAGTTTCTCGCAGCCGCCCAAAATGGGGACGAACGTTTCGTTCGCACGTGGATTCAACTTGGGCTGAGTTTGGATGAAAGAGACCCGTTCGACTCTAATCGTACTGCTTTACATAAGGCTGCAATGTCAGGGCATACATCAGTAGTGAAACATCTCCTAAACGCCGGAGCTGATCTAAACGACAAAGATAGAGACGGAGAGACTCCACTACACTGTGCTGCAGAGAATGGCCATAAGGAAGTAGTCGATCGATTGATTAAAAAAGGAGCTAACCAGAACGAGAAAAGGAATGATGGAGGTACTCCGCTTCACTGTGCCGCATGGAATGGCCACAAGGAAGTAGTGGATGGTTTAATTGAAAAGGGGGCTAATCCAAACGAGAGAAACAATCATGGAGAGGCTCAACTGCACTTTGCTGCACAGAATGGCCATAAGGAATTAGTGGATCGATTGATTAAAAAAGGAGCTAACCTAAGCGAGAAAAACAATAATGGAGAGACACCACTGCACTTTGCTGCACTCTGCTGTAAGGAAGTAGTGGATCGACTGACTGAAGCAAGAGCTAATCAAAACCAAAAAAAGTAAGACAGGAGAGACTCCTCTGCACTGGGCTGCACGGAACGGCCAAATGGAAGTAGTCGATCGATTAATTGAAGCAGGAGCGAATCCAAACGAGAAAGATGACAACGGAAGAACTCCACTGCACTGGGCTGCGTGGCATGGCCATAAGGAAGTAGTGGATCGATTAATTAAGGCACGAGTAAATCCAAACGATAAAAATAAAGACGGAGAGACTGCACTACACCTTGCTGCATTGTATGGCCATAAGGAAGTAATCGACCGATTGATTGAAGCAGGAGCTAAGCAAAACCAGAAAAGGAATGATGGAGGTACTCCGCTGCACTGTGCTGCATGGAATGGCCACAAGGAAGTAGTGGATCAATTAATCGAAAAAGGAGCTAATCTAAACGAGAAAGATGAGAAGGGAAGGACTCCACTACACTGGGCTGCACTGAATGGTAAGAAGGAGGTGGTGGGTCAATTAATTGAAAAAGGAGCTAATCCAAACGACAAAGATAAAGACGGAGAGACTGCACTACACTTTGCTGCATTATATGGCCATAAGGAAGTAATCGACCGACTGATTGAAGCAGGAGCTAACCGAAACGAGAAAAGGAATGATGGAGGTACTCTGCTGCACTCTGCTGCATTGAATGGCCATAAGGAAGTAATGGATAGACTGATTGCAGCAGGAGCTAAAGTAAACGAGAAAAGTAAGACAGGAGAGACTCCACTGCACTGGGCTGCACGGAACGGCCAAAAGAAAGCAGTCGATCGTTTAATTGAAGCACAAGCGAATCCAAGCGAAAAAGACGAGTACGGAAAGACACCATTGCACGACGCTGCATGGGATGGCCATACGGAAGTAGTGGATCGATTAATTGAAGCAGGAGCTAACCCAAACGAAAAAAAGGATGATGGAGTGACCGCCCTGCACATGGCTGCATGGAAAGGCCATAACAAAGTAGTGGATCGATTAATTGAAAAAGGAGCTAATCATTACGAGACAAGTAATTTGGGGCAAACCCCACTGCACTCGGCTGCATGGAGGGGCCATAAAGAAGTAGTCGATCGACTGATTGAGGCAGGAGCTAAGGTAAATGAGAGAACCAAGATGGGAGAGACTCCACTGCACTTTGCTGCATGGAACGGACATAAGGAAGTAGTCGATGGATTGATTGAAAAAGGCGCTAAACTAGACGAGAGAAGGAATGACGGACGGACTCCGCTGCACAACGCTGCGCATAATGGAAAAACAGAAGCAGTGAAGGCTCTTCTGCGAGCGAGAGGAAGTCGCACAATCCGGGACAATGACGGCAGAACACCCAGAGACTTGGCGCTGAAGCAAAACCATCGCGAAATCGCTGAGATCCTAGCTGCCCACAACGTTTAACTTGATTCATAAAAAAAAAATACGCCATTCGCTTCGTAAATTAAGAAAGCTTCCAGTAAAGCGTTAGATCCAAGATGTCTATCAGCTTCTATAATTATGCTAATGAAATCGTGTGATCAGTTTAATCCGGGCTTTTATTCTCTGCAGATTTGATATCTAGTTTTGCTTTAACTAATGAAACGTTTCTTCCATCGGTACTCATCTCTATGCAAATACAAAAGGATGAATGAATAGTTTAAGTAATAAAGTGCACAGGTATTAACTTACCGAGACTTATGATTTTATGATCGGAACCACAATATAATTGAAAATTGTAATTACTCTGGAAAATGTTAATGCTATCACATATCTCAAATGATTTGGACGTCCTGGAAGCGTTTGGAGACCATCTTCACTTTTCACCTGATCTTCCAATTCGACGGTTGAAGGAGAACTTGAAGACCGTCCGATTTCAAAGCGATTTCCTTGGTCCAGGATAAAATCAGATACATAACGGACAAGAGAACAGAAGTTGGGTCAACTCATCATCGGTTTGACCTAATATCCGTTTTTCGTTTGCTGTTCGACAATTTTTATCCCCGCTGCTTTCTCAGGAAGTACTCCAAGGTTTAAATATATTGTAAATAGTATTTACAGAGAGGGACCCAATTAAGGATGTAAGTTAGACCTTAAATCATCACATTTTCCAGGTTAAACTCATCAAGAAAAGAAAGCGATCCATCCATGTTACGAGATAGTTTAAACACGTTTTCCTAGATCAGCATCACCAAAGAGAATGTTCTTTGTGGACTTCCATTTAATAACGTCATCCATGATTTTGTTAGTTCCAAAATGAGAAAACTTAAATCAATTGAAAATTTAAAATATCTTCCAAACCGAAATATACGATGTCACTGTGTCAAATCTTCGAACAGCACTTATGAACTGTACAACCAGTCTACGACAAACATTACTGGGGTCGAGGATATTTCAAGAGATTTCGAGTCAAGTCCAGATTTCCAAACCAGCGAATTAGCTTAAAAAGTATGGCAAAAGCATTAAGGTAAAACCTAATGCTCTATCAATGCAAATCTTGTAGTCCATGTGCAGCCGCGTCGAGAATACCGGGATAGAAGTTGCCAGCGTTTATTCGGTAATCGACATTACGAAAAGTATTGACATAAAATTGCCATAGTGGCTTTTTCAGATTGAAAATTCTCATAGAGGATGTAGGATTTGGAACAGAGACTCAGTGAGATCTCAGTGAGAAACTCTTAAAAAGTTGTGAGATCTCAGTGAGTCTCTGTTCCAAATTCTACATACTCTATGAGAATTTTCAGTCGGGTTGCAGACTGATTGATCTTTTAATGAAGGCTATATAATCTACAGATACTTACACCTGAGTTGAAGGATTCGGAATTGGCTTTGATACAGATGCAACCATTTCTTCGTTGAACATTTTGTCGATCCATCATGTCGACATGCGAACTGAAGTTTCGTACTGGATTGTCGACATTCAGTTCCATTTTTAGGAAGCTAGATTCAAAATGCTTGTCCCTCATCTGAGTTTAAAAGGGAAAAAAACAAACTGGCCCAACTTTGTTTAAGCAGTTCTTGATGGATTAGTGAAACTTCGATTCCAACTGCAGGACGAAGATTTACGTAAGCGTTTAAGTTCGTCAAACACTTATTTAGACGGTACTAAGAAAAGTAGTTTTAACTGATGTACTCTGTACTGTGTATCTACTGTTTCAGTCAAATATATATTACAGTAGAAAAATATTTAACGACCAGTATTTTTCTTTCAGCTATTCCATGATTCCGATCGGGATTCACAATACATCAATTGTTGTCGCACACTTACAAAGACACCTGATCATAACCCGGTTATCAGTTATCTTTGCTCTGCATCATTATCGATATTTTATGACTGGCAGATTAATAAAATTTTATTTAAACTAAGCGTTGCACCATACAGCAGGTAAATAAACTTATCATAAAGATGGCGGCTCCGGGGGTAAAAACCGGCTAGCAGACGACAACTGCACATCCACTATACTATAAAGTTAGTAGTAATTTTAAGTATCTATATGTTCTAGGGTCCTGCTCATGCTTTGACTATGCGGTGAAGGACGGTTACAGTTACGCGGATTTTGGTCATCAGGAAAACCGCAATGGTGGTAACACTCGAGGATCCTACCACGTACTTCTGCCTGATGGATGCCGTCAGGTATGTTAAATATTTATTTAACTTTGGTACTAATAAGCACTTACAATGTACCTATGGTAAAAATAGTTAATCAAATACTTAATCGGTTGTTAATAAAATATTTTCTTAATTAGGTTGTCAACTACTACGTGGACGGGCGTTCGGGGTACGTTGCTGATGTCCAGTACGTTGGAGAAGCTAAATACGACTATAAACCGGCTTATAAACCTGCTTATTCTCCTGCTCCTGCTTACGGCCCTGCTTACGAACCCATATACTAGAAATTTTAAGTCCCATAAGCTCACCTTATTTAAATATTCCAGCTGATGAATACAAATAGTTCAAAAGTAGTTTCTGGATCTTAGCATAAACTTTTAAGAACTCTGAAACGAACTCTTAATCAACTCTGAATCTAAACCTTCAACTTCAGTTACTTTCATTCAAAGTTTATTAGCGTTTAAGTAACTTAAACGATTTCAGCAAGCACCAATAGAACATAAGCTTTAAAATTATAACAATTATGTTAAAAGTAATAATTTGGGATATTGCTTTTGAATACCAATAAATCACATTCATTCATATTAAATATTACAAATACTGAAATAATTTTAGATTATTGCAAGTATTGCGTTCAGCCCAGTCTGGTTTTGACGTAGTGCAGCATGCACTGGTACACGAATACGTACTGATCCTATTCACCAAGAAAAAGTACAAATAATATGAAAATTCATTAGCGAAATATGCAAATTATACCTCTGTCTGAACCATGTTGGACCTATCGTTTCGCAGTCGGTAGACAGTATCGAGTATATCGATTTGGTTGTTGGCTTCAGCCTCTTGGGTCAACAGATCCACCGCGATGTAAGTTCCAGTTCGTCCAACACCGGCACTGCGTCAAAGTATTCAGCGTTAGGATTCACCGCGATAAATTTTCATGATTTTCATACCTGCAGTGAACAACAGTGGGTGATTGGCTACCCATGTTATCGGTGATGGCCCGAACTACTTCAATGAAGCCAATCAGATCCTCCGGGTTGTGAGGACACCCGAAATCCGGCCACTGAGTGAAATGCAGCTGAACGACGACTCGACTCTCGCCTCTTTGGTTCCTGATGAGGAAACTTCGCCTGGTGTACTGGTCAAGGACCTGCTCGTCCTCAGTGCTCACCGTGATGCCGCCGTACATCGAGGTGCAGTCGCTGTCCGGCCAATACTCTGCGCATTTCACCTAGCTCAACCAATCAGTGATTTTACTCACTCGATCTCTAACTGGTCAACTGATTGACTGGCTAATTGATCGATTAATTAGGTATGATTACGTACTTTTCCTTGTTCGACGAGGCCGGTGAGCATGACGATGATGTTGACTTCTCGTTCCCAGATCATTCGCCAGAAATCGGTGATTGTCGAATCCTTCGGTCCCTGTGCAGCAATGTAACGGCGAGCTCCTCTGAGATCCTAACCCCCAAATTCTTGATTAATTACTATTATTGGTTTGAAATATAATAATTTTACTTTAACGAATGAAGCGTTGATGTAGTCCGAGTGCGGGACGCCAGCGATTGCTGATAGTCTGACGCGGCTGTGATCAACTACGATTCCACAAACAATTAGAAAATCGATTAATCGACAACTTGTAACGGATAACTTACAAGGCAAGATATTGATGTATCGATTCTTTTCCTTATTGGCAGGATTTTCGGCTGCTGTGCGCGGGTATCTCTTGGTACTGACCACTTGGAGAAGACGATCGTACTCATCGGTCAGGTCAATTCCGTCGTGCATCAGCAGCTCAGAACATTCGCGAATGAACAAGGCCAGTTTCATAGGACGACTGCACACGGGCGTTAGTTCCAGCGAGGATTCTGTGGTGGAACTCGGTCTGTCTGCGGCTAGTTTTCTAGTTCACCAATCAAGTTACTAGTTAGCAATGCGGAATCATTGTTAGTATTCAGTTGGTACCCGAGTTTGGTCAGCTGGAGTTTGCGTTTGAAGGCCATGTAGCCTAGAATAGCAGCAATGGCGGCTACAAGAACCACGATGGTGACGATGAGTGCTATGGAGGCTCCGTCTAACACCGATGGAACAGTAAAAATCTTCTCAGCAGATCCTGAGTAAGGCGGCTCTCCTCCAGTGACGTTGGCGAAAGCCCGAAGCGTCACGTTATAGCTGGAACCGCCCTGGACTTCGTAAACCATCGTAGTTTCAATTGCTGACAGTGACGTGGTAGTATTCAAAAGCTGCTGAACAAGTTTTTACTCATTTTTTAGTATCCGTAACGTATGATTTGCCCGATACTTACACTGGGATAGGAAGAAGTAATGGAAATTTCGTATCCATCAACACACTGAGGATTTTCCTCAGGTTTTTGCCAAGAGACATTCACTGTAGAATCCTGTTGGAACACATAGGTCAGATTCAGCGGAATTCCTGGTGCTAAACAGTACAAATTTCACATAATTAACTTGGTTTTTTTCCCCTAAAGTAATTCATTGATAAACTAATTAATAATTAGATTTAGTAAATAGTAATATACTAATTGATAATCATAATTAAACAAATAAAAATCTTAATTATTTTAACATATGAATATTAAATATTTCTCACCTATCATCGAAGTTTTGGTTTTGTTTTTTGCAACGGGGAGCCCATACGAGGAATCTTCGTTCTCGTCTCGAGGAATAGTTTCAACGGAAATTTCGTATTCAGTGCAAGGGAGAAGTTCATAAAACGTAAAGTTCGTTTCATTCGTTGTTTCGTTCTCTAATTTATTGGCCTCTTTGCTCAACAGGACTTTGTATTGGCTTACGCATTCAGGATTTTCCTCAGGCGGGGACCATTGGAAAGTCAGCGAGTAATTCCCCCGACTAATCAAGTTAAGATTCCGCACTTCTCCAGGAGCTGAAACAAAATAATAACTCAGACTAAGTTGATCTGGAGAAAATAGAATAACTTTCCGTACGAGCGAATTTAGTTTCAACCGTGATAATTTCGTCCGGGGTTAAGTCTACGAGCTGAGTTATGACAGGCTGCACCCGGGCGATGTAACTACTGCAGGCCCTCACCTGGATCTCCTGGTGATCTCCTGGATCCTCTGTACGGTTGCCGCACTGTACTGTGTTCGCAACGTTCAGCAAGAAGGAATCAGATGATGACAGCAGAGAATCTCTTGGGCACTGGATAGTTATACTAGAAGACCCTGTCGAACCAGCAATAGTGACAGCCCACTCCACGACAGAGAGTCGACACTGTGGAGATGAAATACAGGATTACTCGGAAACCTTACATTACTGAAATTAAAGTTACACTTCAAATTACCTCAGTATTCTATATATTCTTATTTCTATTACAAACTTATGATTAACTTTTATGTTTTGGCAATTAATGTTTGTTATTATATGAATTATTTCACTAATTTTATTTCAAAAATTAGAACAATATAATATTATGTATTATAACTTGGGAATACTAATGTATATTATATTAATATATTATATCATATAAATATATGCAAACGATTTTCTGCAAATTTTAAATGATTTCGTTAATAATCTGAATATTTTAAATTATTAAATAAATTTTCACACAAGGGCTTTGATTTCTTTTACCTGTGGTTTCTTCCAGACAAGCTGGAAACTAGAGTTGCTGACATTAGCAGCATTTAGTTGAACTGTTGTATCGTTCTCAGATGGTAGGGTAACATTTTTAATCTCAGTAGGTCTTTTTGTAAAATTCAAACTAAATATAGGGGTCACCGATACCGAATACGGGGCGCAGGACTGGATTTTCAGCGGCTGCGATCCCCATCCGCAATAATTTTCTGTTAAATTAAACGAGACCATATTGCTGTTCTCATTAAAACATGACGAACTGGGATTGACTGTAACAGTTGAATTGTTTCCCCACAATTCCATAACGGTTATTTCATAGTACTGAAGTTTAGCAGTCTTTCGACATGCAGGAGCCATCCACCCAAGTTCCAGCCAAGTCTGGCCACGGTTTTCCGTTGTGAGATTGAGCACTTTCGTTCCATTGCCTAAAAACAAAGAGTTAAATTTTTAGAAAATCGATAAGATTCCTGCTTTGATACCTGGCTTTGTTACAGTGTGGTAAGCAGTAAGGTTTCCCTCATAGGAACCGAAAAACTTTGGAGTGATTTGGATGTTGTAGAGGGTGCACGGAGTTATGGTTTCGTTCAGACGCGATGAATTCAATGAAAAAAGATCATTTCCAGGTATTTCTAAGTCTTTTCTGTCTATCAAGGTCTCGTTTGGCGACTCTGAATCTTGTGCAGAAATCAGCAATTTGATTCCGCTGAAAGCATCCACACACTGACTGCTAGAAATCGTCCACGAAATGTTCAGCCACGTTTCTCCAGTAACAGATGATAGATTCACGATGTTACCATCGTTTCCTAGATTATTATAATAAAAATTTAGTCATTAAAAATGTTTGTACTATTTCTATATTTACCCGGTTGGGTCAGAGTATGGATTTCTTGCTTCGTTCCGTCATAAAGATCTGCGAATACAGGTAACACAGTGACAGAATAGTTCCCGCAGGCCGATACGTTGAACCCAGTGTCCGAGCAACCCTGGTTTAGCGAACCGTTTGGAGAGACGCTGAACCGAACAGTGGAGGTTTGGTTGTCTGCTTCTGTGCATTTTCTTGAAATCCTTAGAGTTCTTTCCAAACTTGGGCTGTTCCGTGGTGTAACGGTTACCCACACAGACGTGAATTTAGGAAAACATTTCTTATAGAGTTGCCACTGAAGCCAAAACGAGTCAGAACCGACATCAGTGACATTCAGATTCCGAACTTCACCAAGTGAACCTAGAATTTAAAGCAAATAAAGTATCATTTCAGTTATCATTTAATTATCATATTAAGTACAAAATTCTGGTTTGATACCTGGCTGCGTTATGTTGTCGCTAGCAGCAGAGTTTCCCTCATATAGATGGAAAAATTTCGGTGTAATTGTGATGTTGTAGAGGGTGCACGGAGTTAAGGGTTCGCTCAGATGCGATGAATTCAGTGAAAAATAATTTCCAGATTTTTTTAATTCGTTTTTGGGTATCGGTATCGGGGTCTCGTTTGATGAGTTTGAATCCTGTGCAGAAATCAGGAGTTTGATTCCGCTGAAAGCATCCATACACTGACTGCTAGAAATCGTCCACGAAATGTTCAGCCACGTTTCTCCAGTAACAGATGATATATTCACGATGTTACCATCGTTTCCTAGATTATTATAATAAAAATTTAGTCGTTAAAAATGTTTGTACTATTTCTATATTTACCCGGTTGGGTCAGAGTATCGATTTTTTGCTTCGTTCCGTTATAAAGATCTGCGAATACAGGTAACACAGCGATAGAATAGTTCACGCAGGCCGCTATCTGGAACCCAGTGTCTTTACATCCCTGGTTTGGCGAACCGTTTCGAGAGACGTTGAACCGAACAGTCAAGGTTCCGTTGTCTGTTTCTGTGCAACTTCTTGAAATTTTTCGTGGTTTTTCCAGACCTGTGTTGTTCTGTGGTGCAACGGTGACCCACACAGACGTGAATTTAGGAAAACATTTCTTCGAGAGTTGCCACTGAAGCCGAAACGAGTCAGAACCGACATCAGTGACATTCAGATTCAGAACTTCACCGAGCGAACCTAGAATTCAAAGCAAATTGAGCTAATTATATTCAAAGACCAGCTTTCTAAAACGTTAGAGTTCACCTGGTTTAGTAGTGGTTGAATCATTGGATGAACTTCCATTGAACTTTCCGAAATATACTGGAATAACTCGTACTTTATAGTAAGTGCAGGGTGTAATTTGCACGTAATCAGGAAAGATGCAGTTTGTGCTATTAGTAATCGTCATGGAGGATCCATTACTAATGCAATCTTTCTTAACTTTGAATTCGTATCCTGGAGAATCTTCGGGTGTGATGCTGAGGTACACGGTTCGGAAAGCCCACTTGCATTGCTGGGTTACGGTCCATTTGAGCTCCATGGAAGTATCTTCTGTATTGCTGATACTGAATGCTGTCAAAGCACCGAACTCTCCTAAAATTCCGTAATCAAAGTTCTGGATCAGCTTTTACTGTAGATCTTATTGATCGTTTAAAGTTACCTGGCTGCGTGTAAACTGGACCGAAGTTTCCAGACGGCAGTTCGTCAAATGGTTCTTCGGCTGGAACTAATCGGAAGCTGTAATTGGAACATGGTGACAAGTCAGTGATAGTGTGCGAACAGCTACCGCTGGATGAGCAGGACGCGTTCACTAGACTAGGATCGAATTCAAACTTAGTACGAAGGGGCTATTGATCGTAGTGGAGGAATTCTGTTACCTGGAATTCATGTTATTCACGTTATCGATGCTGTAATTTAAATTATAAGTGAAGATTTTGCCTTGACAGGATTTTGGAGCTTGCAGGATCCACGTTAAGACTGCTGTCGTATCTGTTGACGTGTGACTAGTATTCAGGAACGAAACGTCTGGAGAAAATATCCTTAAAAGCTGAAACTAACTAAAACTGAAATAGTATAACTACTTTGACTTCGAGTTGTGGCAGTAATGAACTCGCTAGCATTCCCTGGTGTACTGTTCAAGAAGATAGGAGTCATCTTGACTTGATACGTAACGCAAGGATCGATCTTAATGCCACCAAAATTCCCATCAATGACGAACTGGGATCCGTTAATCGTTTTTGGGACTGTTACTTCTTGTCCTTCAGGATCCTTCAGCGTTACGCTATAAGCGACGATGGGGTAGTTGCATGTGGGGGGATCCCACGAAAACTTGAATGATGTTGCGTTCACTTCGTCAAACGTTAGGTTCTCCACGCGACCCTCTTCCGCACTGGGTAACGTAAACGCAGAGATATTAGTAGATCCTCCGCTTAACGATCCGTAGTCAACTTTTACGGTTAACTTGTAAGACGTACAGGAACGTAACTTTGCGTCCAGTGAAGCATTACCACATGTGGAATTGTTTAGAAGGATCTTTCTATAATCGTCTGTAATAATGAAGAATTAAACGATTATTATGTTAATTTCAGTAAATTTCTTGGAAATATCCTACCCGTAGTATTGAAGCAGGTAGCTGGAACTGGTAATGTTACTGACTCAGTATGATTTGTATCTGGAATCAAGGAAATCTCGTAAGACGTAATGTTGAAAGGTCCACAGTCCGTAGGATCTCTCCACTGAAGTACCAAGGATTCGGTTCCTGCGGGTAGGACCGTCAAATTCAGAACAGTTTGTCCTGTATTTTCAGATAGTGTCAGTTCGGGTCAGATTTTTGTATGAATTAGCAATATAAAATCACACTCTGAACATTTTATTGAGTAGTAGTAGTAGTACTAGAAGTAATAGTAGCAGTGGTAGTAGTGGTGATGGTAGTAGTAGGAGTAGTGGTAGTAGTAGTAGTGGTAGTAGTACTACTAGTAGTAGTAGTAGTAGTGGTAGTGGTAGTGGTGGTAGTAGTGGTAGTGTTGTTGGTGGTGTTGGTGATGATAGTAGTAGTAGTAGTAGTAGTAGTAGTAGTACAATTCGTATACAAATTTGAATTATTAAATCCATCTACTAATTCACTGGAAATTTGAAATTGTCCGTTTATTTTATTACCTGAGCAGTCTGGAAGAGTAGTAGTAGTAGGCGTTGTAGTAGTAGGCGTGGTAGTAGTAGGCGTTGTAGTAGTAGGCGTGGTAGTAGTAGGCGTTGTAGTAGTAGGCGTGGTAGTAGTAGGCGTTGTAGTAGTAGGCGTGGTAGTAGTAGGCGTGGTAGTAGGCGTGGTAGTAGTAGGCGTTGTAGTAGTAGTAGGCGTGGTAGTAGTAGGCGTGGTAGTAGTAGGCGTTGTAGTAGTAGGCGTGGTAGTAGTAGGCGTGGTAGTAGGCGTGGTAGTAGGCGTGGTAGTAGTAGGCGTTGTAGTAGTAGGCGTGGTAGTAGTAGGCGTGTAGTAGTAGGCGTGGTAGTAGTAGGCGTGGTAGTAGGCGTGGTAGTAGGCGTGGTAGTAGTAGGCGTTGTAGTAGTAGGCGTGGTAGTAGTAGGCGTTGTAGTAGTAGGCGTGGTAGTAGGCGTGGTAGTAGTAGGCGTTGTAGTAGTAGGCGTGGTAGTAGACTCTGTAGTAGTAGGTGTGGTAGTAGTAGGCGTGGTAGTAGTAGGCGTGGTAGTAGTAGCGTGGTAGTAGGCGTGGTAGTAGGCGTTGTAGTAGTAGGCGTGTAGTAGACTCTGTAGTAGTAGGTGTGGTAGTAGTAGCGTGTAGTAGTAGGCGTGGTAGTAGACTCTGTAGTAGTAGGTGTGGTAGTTAACTCTGTAGTAGTAGGCGTGATAGTAGACTCTGTAGTAGTAGGCGTGGCAGTGGACTCTGTAGCAGTAGGCACGGTAGTAGACTCTGTAGTAGTAGGCGTGGCAGTGGACTCTGTAGCAGTAGGCACGGTAGTAGACTCTGTAGTAGTAAGTGTGGTAGTCAACTCTGTAGCAGTAGGCACGGTAGTAGACTCTGTAGTAGTAGGCATGGCAGTGGACTCAGCAGTAGTAGGCTCCGTTATGGTAGGAGTAGGAACGGTGACAGCTGAGGTACCATTAAGTTCAGTAATGGTGCTGCTATCACTGGTTAATCCGGACTTTGCGGTAACTTCAAGGTCATGCCAAAATAAAAATGGAATATAAAGTATTAATTAAAGCATCCCTTACACTCTTTTAACTGACACGATAAACTTAATTCCAGTTAAAAATAACTTGACTTAAAAAGCGAATTATTACGAATAAGTACACTTATCTCAAAGCAAAGTCCACTTATCGTGAAATCTAGCGTTTAATTTCATACCTGGTTTCTTATTAAGTCGATTTATCGATGAAGCCCTATTCCGGGAAGATTTCGTTTGACCACTGACCAGCAGCAAATGAGTCAGAACAATACAAAGTGTCACACAACGAACAGTAAACATCAGCTTCTTTAAACGCACCATCCTCTAAACCTGCAACGAATACTTTCATTAATAGTAAAATTTCAAGATATTTTCGTGACAAAATCTTGATCCTAGTCAATTACCTTGCGCATCAGCTTCGGGAACATGAAACAGTCAGTTTTTATGGGTTCAGCTGCGAAAGCTAAACTGAAAAGTCCCCACCTCGAAACAAGGGCACGAACACCAGCAGATAAGAGTTTTTGGTACTTTGTATCAAACCACAAAGATAAGGAGGCATCTTGATTTCGAGCAAGTATGTGATGCTTTCATTTATTTCTCGCTTGTTTTCACAAGTAATCATTCGTATATTTGTCAAACTAGCGTACCCGGATAAGTGTTTGTATCTACTAACTGTTAAGTTTAACCTTTATACCAGATGAATAAGAGACAAAGATTTACACAACGGTGATAATGTAGTTATCAAAGTCATTTTCCTGGTACAGAGAGTGAGTGAAGCAAGACTGGTTCTTGGCAACAAAACCATTATCGCGGATTATGGTCGAATAGAAAAAGGATGAAGCTTTGGCCACACGAGGCAAATCCGGTGACGAAAAATCCACAGAATACAAACCAAACTTTTTCCTGATAAAATAAATCAACATGATTTTTCTTCTGGATTAACTAAAATTAAATAATTAAGTTACGTGTATCCATCAGCCCATTCGAAATTGTCCATAAGCGACCAAGCAAAATAGCCCGTCACTTTTACACCGTCCTGGATAGCTGTAAAATTACTAATAAATTAAATCATGATAAATACTTGAATTTCAAATCTAATAGTACCTTTCAGAACGTTATTGATATAATGTTTGTAATAATAAATCCGCATCAGGTCGTCAGTGTTTCCGGCACCATCGCTGTACCCGTTCTCCGTTATAACAATCTCCGGACTGTTGAAATTATTTTTGATCCAGTTCAAAACTCTGCGGATGCCGAACGGAGTGACTTTCAACCAGGAACTTGCAGATCTTTAAACAGAGAAAAAAAAATTATATTTAATAATCATTACTACCCACGTAAAATTTACAGTGCCCTTTGTGGTGCCTTTTGGGTGACCTTGAACTGGTTGTTTGAACGTAGTTTAAAATTTGGATTCGTGGGGGTTTTTGCAGGCTACTACGAAAAGCCACTTGAAAAAACACCGTAGTGGTGCCTTTTACAGTATTTTTTGCTGTATAAAACACAATTGCTTGGACTAGTTTTTACGGAGTATATTCAGTATTAATAAATTATTTATTTTCAAAATTACATAAAATAGATTTTTGCAGACTCGACAACTTACCCGTACCAAGTCGGGTCCCGGGACAGTTTAACGTCCTGATCTCTGTAGTAGTCCGGCTCGGAAGGTCCTGATTTTGCATTTTCCACTAGAAAGCTGGTATAAAAATTCAGACCCAGGAAATCCGCACTACCCTGGTTATTTTTCTTCTGCGACTCGTCGAAGACGGGTAAACGGGACTGGTAGCTTCCCGCAGACTTTTGACCGATTTTAAGCTTCATGATGGTTGGGTAATCGCCAGAACCGAAAATGGGGTTCAGGAACCAGCCACCGGCAAACTGTAAAGCTCGTTCAGCGGCTTCGATGTTCTCGGGAGTCCTCGTTAACGGCTCCATCCATGGACATTGATAGAGATACCGATTTTGCCTTAAAAAGTAATAACCATGATAACTATGATACATGTACTTCTAGTGCTAGTACTATTTGTATGTAGTTAATATACTAATACCTTTTTGCTGTGCTTTGTACGTGCTCTCGTAGAGTCTGTACACTTCCGTGTGAGCAAGGATCAAGTTGTGAGCCACAGTGTAGGTATTGGTCCCTGGTCCTATTTTTCCCGGAGCATGTTCACCAATCCCGTAACCCTGGTAAGCGATGACTTCGGGTTCGTTTATCGTTATCCAAAACTTGACCTGGAAGCTTTGTAACGTTACAAATAAGTTTACGGATTATAATTGTTGTGGAACTTACGTCATCTCCGAAGTGTTTGAAGCAAACATCTGCGTAATCTCTAAACCAGCTTATGCTGTACGAGCTGAGCCAACCCCCTTGGTCCTCTAGACTTTGTGGTAGATCCCAGTGATACAAGGTTACCTAAAAACAATAAAAAAGTAATCTTCAATGTTGTATAAATCACTGTATGATTTAAATCACGATTGAAATGATGATTCGTGATTTAAATTTGATTCACATTTTTACGAAAACAAATCATTTTTTGTAAATCATTTTTACAAATGTCCCAGAACTGAAGTTCTCGTTAATAATTTCAACGTGACATGGCCAATTCTCATATCATAACGATTTCACGCCTGTTTCTTTTCGAAGTCTCTCAGATGCTGGTGTATTGGAGCCTTTTTATCAATACTTGATTATTAGATACCAACATCTTCGTATCTGGGATGAAAACAAGAACGGCAACAAATTAAGGGAAATAATGACGCATTCAAGCTACAAAGTGCGAGAACGTGTCACCGCAGAAATTCAAACCCAACACCTCCCTGGACTCGGAAGATTTGTACACTTCAGAATTAACGAATCACACAGTCAAACTAACGACGTGTGTTACAAAAAATATTGTCTCTTCCCAAAAGGTCATTTAAAAACCATCCAAAGGTCAGCCACTTTCTAAAATGTAACATTACCATTCCATTATGTGGGTTCGCTAATATACCATGTCCACATTGGTTTACCTCCGAACGTATTGTCTGTCCCTGAATTACTCCTTACATGCACCTTACAACTTTGACTACCCAAATGTTCTTCGATCACCTTGTTTAATCGCGAACGGAGCCAGAGTAATCGAAATTATCCCTGAAGATTCACCTGCAAGTTTACAATGGGGTAACTTTTCGAGGATAATTTTAATTACCCTCGATTCAGTTTTGCGTTCACATATCAGAGGTAGATATTTGCTTACACCGTTTTCTTAGGTTTATACTCTCGGAAAAATGACATGAAACACTTGCATTGCGAGCAAGGCATAAGCGACTTGGTTTGAGTTCACTAATCCTGACGAAGCGAGGAAATAGCTTGTCAGATGAAATTTTCAAAATGCTTCCATTACTCAAATTGAATCAAAAATGTTATGACAACAGTGCAAACAGGCCGGTTCTGAATAAGCCTTGAAAAAAAAATGATTTATATTTGATTTACCAGTGATTTAAATCATCCCAGAAAAAAATTGTAAATCATTTTGATTTAAATCGCGATTTCAAATCATTTTGAATTCAGCGATTTATGATTTTGATTTTAAATCATATTAGGAAATGATTTATACAACACTGGTAATCTTGAATCTAGCTTCAGTAGAGCAAGTTCGATAACCAATTCGACCAGTGTTTCCACTTTCGCAGGGAAGTTTCCTGAAAAGGAGGGAAAATGGAGTCTGAAAAAGGGAAGACGAAGAGAAGAGAGTAAAGAGGAAATCTAGACCCTGTACATTCTTGCACGGAGGGGGAAAAAAGGGAAAGATAAAGGGAAGAGGGGAAAAATGGAAGATTGAAAAGTGGTAACACTGAATGCGACATTTAACAAACTTTTTCTTACAACTGGTTCGATGTTTGCAGCTTTTAAGGCGTCAATAAGTTTGCGATAGTAGTTGATCCCCGCAGTGTTGACACTTCCACTCCCTTCTGGTATAATACGAGGCCACGAAATGGAAAAGCGGTAATGGGAAACCTGTTGAATAGAGTTTTCAATGAATCAATAATTTTGTTGAAATTTGACGTTTGACTTAACTAATACTGACATTCAGCTCCTTCAGCATTTCCACATCTCGCACAAACAAACGGTAGCTGTCACAGGCGTGCTGTCCCGTGCTGCCATCTACGATCGAACCGTTCCCTCTGGCCGTAAATGTGTCCCAAATGCTTAAACCTTTTCCTACATATAAAATTATTTATCAATCCTTCTAAATCACTTAATTATTCTTTTCTATGTTATGACTTTCAAAATAACTAAATGATTATATATTTTTTTTATTTAAGTAATCGATTACTCATGTGAGTAATCGTATTCGTCGAATACAACTTCCGTGTTACCGAATGCTTCCACTTTCCAGGGAAATTCCCTGAGAAAGGGAAAGGGGAGTTTTAACATGGAAAAAGAGGGGAAAAGGGAACATGGAGCTAGTCATTCAAAAAGGGGAAAAAGGGGAAGCAAAGGGGAAAAAGGGAAAGTAGTGCCCTCTTTGAAGGAAAGGGAAAACTGTGAAGTTATTTCGAATGCAAAACAAACCTGCTGCTGCTTTATAATCCAGGTCGTTATTAAATAAAATACTTACAAAAATCATTACTGCTATTAATTTCTGCATTTTCGTAAAACTCTATATTTAAATAACGTATTCACGAGTTTGTTTACCTCCTGCATCCCATCCTCCTTCCACTTGGTAAGCCGCAGTGGCAGTGCCCCACATGAAATTGTCAGGAAATTTGCCGTAAATAATAGGCTCATCTACATAACTACTGTAACAAAAACCGAAATAAATCAAAGCTAGTGTCAGAATTTTCTTCATTCTGGATGAAGCTGAAGCAAATACAACTGTCTGAACCCTTTATCTATCTGGACTCTTATTTTATTTGCTTTTTATTTATTTCTAATGATAAATCATTGCCATCTAGTAGTAAATCTAGAACCAGAATCACTCAAAACTTTGTTTATTCAAATTATATCAGGAACGTCAATTGATTAAAACAATATTGAAAAAAATACATCCTCGGGTTTATTCCTCATCACGAATGTGTCGGGCTTGGCTCACTATCTGGTCCTAAACAAACATAAGTAATTATTTTTTTAAAAACCATAATCAGCGTTTTCTATGTGAGGCCAAGTTCATTTTTGAACTGATTCAGTACCCTGACTGTGTTGCTTCTGCTTCCGTCTTTCTTTCTTCAGTTCCACGTGGCCCTGGCAGTGTTCGCACTCATCATCTTCCGATTCCGAAGAGCTCTCGTCAAAGTTGTGGGCTTCCGATAAACGCAGCAACCTGCGAAAGAAAGCCAACAAAATTAAAAACAAGTTCAGTCTATGGATTACGGTTTTGTAATACATTTAGATTTCTTTCTTCCCAGGTGCTCGTTATCCACCGTGTCAGTCGACCACTCGACTTTCTTGGACGTTTTGGGTTTCTGCAGCGTCAAGACAACTGCCTGTACACAATAATACGATAAATATCTTCAGTGAAAGAAAATATACATTGTAATACGTTTATTGGGCATGTAATTAAAGAAAATTTGTTACACGTTAGGCTATTATCTGGTTTTCCCTAAGACGAGCAACATCTTCACTCGAGTAACACAGAATTTCTTGCAAGACAGTATCTGTATGCTCTCCTAGTAATGGTGGTGGAGACCGTATCTCGTTCGACGACCCGCTAAACTGAACAGGCGGTCCACAACTTTGATGTCTCCCGTAGCGGGATGACTGACACTCTGCACGAGGCCGTTGTGCTGAACTTGGGGATCGTTGAAAACGTTTTCAAGTGAGTTGATTGGTCCGAAAGGGAAACTTGACCCTTTGAAATGTTCCAGCCACTCGTTTGTTGATTTCAGTTTGAACGTAACTCCGATCTCGGCAACCAGCTCGTTCCTATGTGCCACTCTGTCTTGGTTAGTTGCAAAACGGGGGTTCTTCGTCAACTCTTCCCGGCCGATGGTCCGGCAGAGCTCCCGAACTGTTTGTCGTTTCCCGCTCCTACAGTGATGTAGCCGTCCAGCGTGGCAAATGACTGGTAAGGAACAATACTTTCGTGGGCAGTACCCCATCTTTTCGCTTCTTTGCCTGCATTCAAGTAATTCGAAGCTAAATTCACCAAAGACGCGACCTGTGTCGACAGAAGATTGACTTCGATAAGCTGTCCTTTACCCGACCTTTCTCGTTGGAAAAGAGCTGCCATAATTGCTCCGTGGGCATACAAACCAGTTGATATGTCTGTTAGCGCAACTCCTGCTTTACAAGGATCTCCGTTTTCTGGTCCCGTGATATGTAAAAGACCACCAATTGAAGCAGCGATAACATCGTAGCCTGGTCGAGAAGAGTAAGGTCCACTCGAGCCATACCCAGTGATGGAACAGTAAATAAGTCGCGGATTGATTTGTCTGAGCTGCTCATAGCCAAGTCCCATCTTGTCCAGCTTGCCCGGCAGATAATTTTCGACCAAGATATCGCTGGCAGCTGCAAGTTCAGTAACTAGGCCTTTTCCTCTTTGACTCTTCATGTCCACGCAGATGCTTTTCTTGTTGCGGTTTACGCAGAGGAAGTAACAACTCTGTCCGTTCTGAAACGGGGGACCCCAGGCCCTCGTATCGTCACCTGTTTTCGGTTTCTCGACTTTAATGACTTCCGCCCCTAGGTCGCCAAGCATCATCGTGCAGAACGGACCAGCAAGGACTCTCGTCAGGTCTAGTACTCTTAAGCCGTCTAAAGCAGCAGGCAGTTTATTAGTTGCACGGGTATACTGCACTTTATTTGTTATGGAAACGGAGAGCCAACGATTACAAATGTGACGAAAAACGATTGAACGTGACAGTGGAGTACTCATTTTCACTTGAGTGGTACCAATTTATATAAAAACAAGCTTGACAACATATAGTCTCCTTAAAGTTGACTTTTTTTATTTATTATACCTGTTCTGGTTCTTGGGTTGTTTGGGTCGTAGTTTCAGTGATTGTGGCGCTGTTTGAACCGGACGCTTCCAGAACTTCAGTCCTTGAAGATGCCATTTTACAAACCAGTAAACTAATTACAGACTCCCGAAAAAATTTGAAACTATTTCGCAAATCTAATTTAGCTAAATTTTGAACAGTAAACGTAAACAGATAAACTGTCGGATTAATTTGTTTTTTTGTTTATTAAAGGAGATAAAGAGTACTCAGAGCAGACGTCGTTTGTGCAGTATTTCTACTCGGTTTTCACTAATGGATTAAAGAGGGCGTTATTTTCCCTTTTTTCCCCTATGTGAACTGCTCTCCACTTGTGCCTCT
This sequence comes from Eulimnadia texana, assembly GCA_002872375.1. Lineage (NCBI taxonomy): Eukaryota > Metazoa > Arthropoda > Branchiopoda > Diplostraca > Limnadiidae > Eulimnadia > Eulimnadia texana. The sequence continues at coordinate 20,584,498 of NKDA01000001.1, forward strand.
TCCTTCATTTTCCCCTTTTCCCCTTTTTCTGTAATATAAAGCCAAGGTTCTTTTATCTATAAGGTTCATTCGTCCGGCCTCGCATACACTTGGGAATAACCGAAGCTCGAATCCTTGACGTCAGCTAGAAGCCTGGCATACGGCGCTGAACGTGCCGCTTATGACCAACCTCTCTAATACGGACAAGCGTACTAAGTACTCTTGAAAGGAAATTTCACTGAAAATATTTCGTAACATCACAAACAATGCACTTACCATTGTGACACAGAGAAAATGTCAAAATTAAGTGAAGTTGATTAGACGAAGGTGTCCGCTACAGAGAGGCCAGCAGTGCGGAATGTACCCTGCTCTACAGGCCTCTGCGCGATATCCTAGGAGCATGGTAGACGAAATATTTCACTCGCCATTTTGAAGGCTTCCAATCCAAAGTAAAAGAATTGTTATGAAACATAACGTTAATGTTATGAAATTGTTTTGATAAGCAATTTTAGTAAGCAAGTACAAGCTCGTGTTATTACTATTATTCATATCTGGTGCTGTATATTTCATACTTCCAGCTGTGTGTGGGACTCGTACGATTGATGTATATTGGTGGTGTAAGACGAACTCATTCTAGGATTTAGAGTTACGATAAGAAGGATGGGTCCAAAACCCATTTACAGAAATTAGCCCGTTCGATCTGCAAGCAACGGCAGTGAGCAGCGCTGTTATGGGCTTAGTTTCTGATGGCTTGAAATCTCAGCAAGAAACATTCAGCTCGTCATTAGCTAATTGAACAGCTTCTATATGGTGTCTCCAGCTACAGTAACTGTACTACGGCATCCTAATAGAGTTCTCCAAGCAGTGAGGATATCCACTGGGAAAGCGGACGGAGGTGTATTTCAGAAAAAAAACATGTAAAGCAATTAGCAAACAAATCCGTGTTATCAACATCTTTTTGAAAGGGAGAAATAATTCAATTCCCGAAATACTTTCTAGATGTTATATAATGTTTGATTCGGATTGGCATTTGCGTGAATCAGATGGTGTAGTATTCTCCCTAACCAAAAGGGAAGCAATAATACAGCAGTATTCTTCTGAACTAAAACACGGAATAGAGACAGTTCAAACATCTAGGAAAGAAGAAAAATTGGCAGATTTAATAGACTAAGAAATAATATTTTCCATAATCACTTTTGGGTATAAAATAAACGATAAAATTACCAGCTTTCCCATTCAAGTCTACGGCTAGAGTCCTTAGCTGGCTTCTGAATGACGTCACAAACCTTCTGGCAATTCCCAATTCCCAGAGCTCTAATCCGCGGACGAATGAACCTTATAGATAAAAGAGCCTTGATATAAAGCTTCTAATTTTCCCTTTTTCCTTATTTTGCCCTTTTATTGGAGACTCTGTTTTCCCTTTTTCAGGGAATTTCCCTGCTAAGTGGAAGCACTGTATTAACCAAGTTGAAGAAGATTACGCTCTATGCACCTGTTTAAATATTCGTAAAATATATTTAAAATTAAATGTTACATTCAAAATGTTGAACCGTTTTAAAATGTAACGTGGTCTATTCACTGTGTATCAATAATAAGCAAGATATGGAATCCAGAATTGCCGATTTAATGGATCAGTAATGTTCCCTGACTTTCCCCTGACTTTTCCCTGACTTTTCCCTGACTTCCATGACCAAAATTTAGGTTTTTCCCTGACTTGTCTGTACTTCAGAGTCATTTACACAAGAATCCGGGTATACTCTTTCCAGTCTTCCCACTTTGCAGGGAAATTCCCTGAAAAAAGGGAAAAATAAGAGAACAAGGAAAAGGAGGAAATCTAGAATTACAGCCTGCATTCTAGCACGGAGGGGAAATAAGGGAAGAGGGGAAAAAAGGGAAATTAAAAGTGGGAACACTGACTCTTTCCCTGTGTAACATTCCTATAGAATTCCCCTCTGTTGAACGAGCGCATGATAAATACCCTCGTCCCGCCTGCTTTTCCCTTTTTCCCCTTTTTCCCCTCAGCTTAAAATATCAGTTTCCCTTTTTTCCCCCTCCGTAATACTGAGTAAAGCTACATTTGTAAATTCACTTTTCCCTCCCCCTCTTCCCCGGTTTCCCTATTTGAGGAAATTTCCTTGCAAAGTGGAAGCACTGACCCGGAAATGGAATCAGTGTTTCCACTTTTCAGTTTTCCTTTTTTCCCCTCTCCCTTATCTTTCCCCTTTTTCCCCCCCTCCGTGTTAGAATATACAGGTTCTAGATGTCACCTTTACTCTCTTCTCTTCTTCTTCCCCTTCCAGACCCCATTTCCCCAATTTTCAGGGAATTTCCCTACAACAGTGGAAACACTGCATGGTATAGGCCCGCTAAACTGCTAGACTTAACTTAATTTTTTAATTAATTTTAATTTAATTAATTAATTTTAATTTTTAGCTTAATTTTTTTTAAGTATCTGGTAGACCCACTTCAGCTTTAAGCCATAGGGCCCAGAAAGGCTCAGATCCGGCCTTGACTGTAACCAATAGAATAAATAAACAGAATTAGAAGAAACATTAAGAAGAATCAGAACAGAAGAGAATTAGAATAAACAAAAGATACTCAAAAATTTTTCAGAACAAAATTTTTTAATAAGCGATCGTCCTCCACGATGTCGGGTTCCCGCAAGTGCAGTTGGCTATGGCATCCGAACTAGGTAGCAAACTTTTAAGTAGTAGCATCAATAAATTTTTTTTTCTCTCATATTCATACAAAATAACACAGTTTCATCAAAACTTTGACACAAACAGATAGAAGAGGAACTGACGATGTACAGCCATTTTCATAAAAGAAAAGGTTACAGCACGGGTAGGCTAATAACACCACCTTTCCTTAGTTTTTTACCAGGATATTTAAATATTGTTTTATCAGACATGTATTTTTTGTTAAAATATACTTTATTTTATCATAAAATATCCAAGTAAATTGTATAATAATTTTATAAATAGCGAAAAACGACTTAGAACTTCATCCACGCTGTACCCGTTTCTAATGAACATGACTGTACTATCGGAACAGTGTTTCCACTTTGCAGGGAAATTCCCTCAAATAGTGAAAATGGGGAAGAGGGAAAGGGGAAAGTGGAGGGAAAATTGAATTTACAAATGTAGCTTTACTCAATAGCACGGAGGGGAAAAAAGGGACACTGGTATTTTTCAAGCGGAGGGGGGGGGAAAGGGGGGGAAAAGGGGAAAAAATGGGAAGCACTGTATCGGAAGCTGTATTTAACTTTTCGGCCATTACCCCACAATACGCGAATGTTTGGAATCTTTGCTAAAAAAGGGCCAAATACATATACTGTCCTTGTACGCAACTTACTAGGAACTTTTCCATCCTTTCCGAATCCCATTCAGGTAGACTATTGTACGTGTTACTGCGAGGTGATCCCTGCTGACATAGTAATTAGTAGGTTAAAGTAGTATAAAGTTATACTGTTATATACTGTTAGTATGAAGGGGTCTGGGGGGCTTGGCCCCCAAGAAGCTGAAGGATTGTCGTGTTCCATCCGCTCCATCCGGAAGCCATTCCATCTATAGGATTGTTTCCATTATGACCGTATCACACACCAAGTTTGGACTGCAGGACTTATTCCAGTATAAATCGCCAAGCGGGGATAAATCATGCTGTAAGAGATAGCTAAAAAGCTGAAAATATTCTCAGATATTTACCAGTATAGTGTACCAGTAGGAACCTAGTGTTACTTCTTCCCTGGTTCTGTCCTCTCCGGAATAAATTTTCTTGACGATACGCATTTTTATGGCATTCGAACGGTCTGATGTCTTTTGCGTTAGTTTAAGGCAACTTTGTATTTCGTATGCATAAAACACGAAGCATTAATTCAAACTACAGCACGTCAAATGCTTTTGGGCTAGATACAGCTTGGGCATGGGGGCCACAAATCCCTGACTTTTCCCTGACCTCAAGTAATTTTTACGATTTCCCTGACTTTTCCAGGATTTCCCAGACAAGTGGCAACCCTGGGGAATCATAAGTAAAAAACAGAACTGTATTAATGAAAACGGTCCATAAAACAGCTTACTTCAAGTGAAGAGACTTCATCAGGATTATTAAAACAAAACAAAAGGTAACTGGACACGTAACAAAACCAAATAATAATTTAAAGGACAGAAATAAAAACATTGGTTCTGGGCTGATCTCTCAGAGACTTGGTCCCTTCGAACGTAACATCGAAACAAAAATTTAAAATGCAAAATTATTTGCCATCGATTTCTTTGGCAGTGAATTCTTGATTAAATATTAAAATACTGAAATCTTAAAAAAAAAATCCCCTTTTAAGTTAGGGCAACTTCTTTCATTCCTTTTCTTCCTGAGCCAGTAATGATTTGTAGAAATGTAACTGGACGGAGCTGGATGTTACTCTGCACCAATCAGACGCTCGATGGCGAGAACGTGAACGGCAATTGGCTGCGCGATTCCGGCGAAGGGGTAAGAAAGTTTCCAGGATAAAAAAGTTCCTGCTGTGGTGCGAAGTGGGAATAAGTCAGCGGAGGCGATAGATATTCATCAGAAACTTGGACGGATCCCTAGAGACGAAAAATAATTTCATAAACTGCCAAATATTGAGAGATAAGATTATTATACCTCCTGGTAGAAGTTCTGGAACATGGACGTTTCTGAATTGGAGTCCATACTTAAAGGTATCGAGTAGTTCTGGCGGTTTTCCGCTGACTGGTATACGTTGTCGCAAGTCACGTGGTTCTGCCATGGAGGATTTGCGAAACTAACGCCGTCTGTGTTATGCTGAAAGGTGAATTCTATAGATCCTGACGAAGGAGGCGAAATCAGGAATGAAGGATTGCTGGAACCGGGATAGATCGTAACGTTCCCAGAAGCAAAAGCTGATGTCTCTTGTGAGTGCAGACCATTGGAGTAGACGGTAAAAGGCGCTGTAGATCCTGCTTCGATTGCTGCTGCCTTTTTCTTTCCGTTTTTAGTTCTGTTGCGTTTGCTACTAGCTGTGGAAGCTACTGGAACAGCGGGTTTGCTGCTAACTGAGCAGTGCAAGTCCCTGGCATCAAGTGAAGCCAATTTCGGTCGTTTGGAGGCGTTCTGAGAAGAGCTGAGGGATTCTGCGGGATCAGCAGTTGAGATGTGCTGGTCTAGAAGCAGGACGATATCATCGTGTAGTCGCTCTTTGGCTACATCGCGCGGTAAGCGGTCGTAATGGTCCCGAATGCTGACTACTGCGTTATGGGTAAGCAGTATATGAGCTGCCTGGTAGCTACCCTCGCGAGCAGCAACGAAAAGCGGAGTTTCCTCCTAAAAATTCCAATAATTTCAGATTATTTCATCTAACTAAACTGCTGTTTGTAATCAAAGTAAAACCTTTGAATCCTGCGCGTCTATATCGGCGCCATGAAGCAATAGACAGCTGATTGCATCTGTATTATTAACAGCCGCAGCCCAATGTAACGGTGTTCTGCCCAGATTGTCTGCAGCATTGACCTCAGCACCCAGTTCGATAAGTTGCAGAAGCGCTCCCTCGATAGACAAACGGGCGGCAAGGATCGCTGGCGTCGAACCTTCGTGGCAGCGGGCATTTAGGTTGGTAGTCCTGTTCCTCACCAGGATTCCGACGACGTCGGACGAGTCAGCTGCGACGGCAGCGTGCAACGGCGTCCTGCCTGAATAGTCCGGGACGTTCGGATCGGCTCCGGCACTCAACAGCCGTTCCGCGGCTTCCGCGCATCCGAAACGCGCGGCCAAGTGAAGCGCCGTCTCGCCGGAATCTTCGGTTTGTGCGCTGGGATTCGCACCTTGCTGCAGAAGAACCTGGAGCATGCAGTAAAAAGCAGGCATTCAATAATAATAATAATAATAATAAGAGGAAGAAGAAGAAGAAGAAATAATAACAAGAAGAAGAACTACTAATTTTAATAAATAATAATAAATCATAATAGTAATATCGCTTTTTACCTGGACAATCTGCGATATTTCTCGCTGCTTCTCCTTTTCTTCTGTACCGAGTCCAGAGCCTCTGGAGGAAGCCACCATCAAAGGGGTCATTCCTCCAGGTCCCGGAACGTCGACACTCGCCATCCCAGAGTCGATGTGATACGTTTGAAGCCCCATTGCTTCGCAATGCCTCTGGCTCCACGCTCTTTCGTCAACCTGATTGGCTTCTCGCCACGGAAGAGGAGGTTTCATCGGTTGGCTGTTCATCTCTCCTGACCAATGACGAGACGCGGATTCGATATCTCCATTCTGAACATTGGTTTTATGAAGATCCACCATTTCCTGAGACTGGCTGTGAATTGAGTTGTTGAGAAACCCTGAAGGAAACCAGGTTTTTCCCCGGGCTTTTTTGCTGTTCCCCCGGACCAGAACTCCAACCAGCGCTCCCAGAACTACAACAGCGATTCCAGCGACGAAATAATATATCCTGAGATTCATGGGATCGTTTTCTGGCAGAGAGGGTCTCTCCAAACTTGAAACGCGGACGATAGGAAAATCAGAATCCTGATTTTCAGAAACGCTGGCAGCAAGGAACCCAGCAGCTTGACTGGCAGTCCGGAAACACTGCGATCCCGATCCTTCACGGCATTTGCTATTGTCTATTTCGAGGTAAACCAGAACACCGTCTGCAGACTGCGGATAGACGTACGAAGGTGCAGAGGCTTTCGCGGGATCAGCTTTAATGTCCCAGGGGTAAACCATAGCGATCCCTTGATGGTCCAACTTGATCCTGACTGTCGTCCGAAGCTGCTGACTCAGGTACCGGACGAACGACGCGTTGTGCCCGCGAAATTTCTGCACGTCCATCCGGAGAACTACGTTCAGAATCCCGCCGGCCAGTAATGGAGGATCTTCAGGACAATCCTGACCGTCCCAGCCGCATTGGGAGTTATGGCACTCCATGTCGCAGACCCCGTTGTTGTAGTTTGCTTTGCAATATGTATCGCTGAAGCAGCTTACGGATTTGGGGACGCAGTCGAAGCCGTCGTAGAGGCATTGGGGCGTGTTGCATTCCTCGTTGCAGCGACTGTTGTTGTAGAGGTCCCTGCAACGTAAGGAAGGATCGCAACTGGCCCAAGGATCCACAACCTTTAAGAAAAAATTAAAAATTAATAAAATTCCACAAAACTTTAAATCATTTTCGAAATAACTTTAGCTATTTGAAATAGTTAAGTATAAACAAAGCAAATTTTTCACATATTTATTGGTAAACTTAACGAAAATCAAAGGTGCATAACTGAATACGATTAAGATTAAGGTGAACAATGAATTAATTTACTAATAGAAAAGCTTAATATTTCAATTAATCTAACAAATAATAACAATGTAGCTATGTCCTATGATTAAATATAAATAATCCAAATTTTTCACTTAACTCAATGAAAATTAAAGATGTAAAATTTAATGCAGTAAGGATTTAGGATGAACAACCAATTAATGAACTAGTATAAAAGCTTAACCGCTCAATTAATTTGATAAATTAAGAACAAGATATTTAAACTCGTTGATAAATATTAATCAATACAAATAATTTATATTAATTTGTTATTAGTAGTATTTGTTATATTATCATTTATATTATTATTTTACTAAGTAATATATTACATTCTTTTATCCACTGTTATACTATCAAATATATTAGTATATTATTTATGTTATTTTATTATACATCTTTAATTTAGAAATTAAAGTCATATATTATATTAATAACTACAATACATACTCCGAGAGTGCAGTCGCCTCCATCGTAATCGCACTGCTGTGAATTACATTCCAGATCACATTTGCCGTTACCAGATTTCTGGAGACAGTTTCCAGAATCGCAGATGCTGATTTCACACCTCGTTCCCGTGTAACCTATCAAAAATAAATAATAATTTTCAATTTTTAACGTAAGTTACACAGAAAGAGAGATCCTTACCAGGTAGGCAAATGCATCTGAAGGCTCCAGGATGATCAAGACACGTTGCAGCATTCTGACAAGGATTCGAGAGACACTCGTCGATGTTGGTCTCACACCTTGGTCCCGTGAATCCTTGTGCACAGTTACAGTGAAACGATCCTGGAGTATTAACGCAGGTCCCGCCATGTTCACAAAGCGATCCTGCTATAAATCAATATCTTATTAATAGTAATAAACTGTTAACATTGTTAATCAGTTCATACCTTCGTTGCATTCGTCTATATCTTCCTTACAGTCGATCCCTGTGAACCCTTCAGCACAGAGACAGGAGTAGGAGCCGTTGAAGGAATAGGAATAGCAGGTGGCACTCTGGTGGCAAGGATTCAAAGCGCACCCATCATCCAAGTGGCAGAACAATCCTGTTTTTCCCGGAGGGCAGTGGCAGTAAACATTGGCTCCGCGCTCGTAACAGGTACCGCCGTTGAGGCACACACCTTCTGCAATTCACGAAATAGTTATTTAGTTATTAATATATTGTAATATAAATATTACCAGTGCATTTGTTGGTACGTTGTGAGCAGTTACGTCCTGTCCATCCATTCCCGCAGGTACAGGAATATCCAGCGTTGCTATTAAGGCAAGTAGCTCCATTCTGGCAGGGATTGGTAGAGCAATAGTCTGTTTGCTGCTGACAGCTTTGTCCAGAGAAACCTTAGGTAAAAAAAAAAAATCTTAATTCCAGTATAACTTTATTAATTAAGTATTAGATAACTTACCAGAATCGCAAATACACGTGTAGTTAGCAGAATTGATGCTGACGCAGGATCCTCCATTTGAGCAGGGTGAAGAACTGCAAGGATTGCTTGGAGTGTCGCATTTTGCTCCGGCGAAACCAGAATCGCAAATACACCTGTAAGTATTTAAAAAATGCTATTTGCAATTTTGAAATTTGCATTAAAACTTATACTGTGTGGTCCCGTTGCTCCTGTGGACGCATTTTCCGTGGACACAAGGATTGCTGATTCTGCAAGCGTTGTTCCCCTCGCAGTTGCGGCCGGAAAATCCTGCAGGGCAGTAGCAAGTGTACACATCCAGAGAGGCCAGGACGCATTTCCCACCGTTGAGACAGGGCGAGGGATTGCAGGGGTTGGCCGTAGGGATCTCGCAGAGCGAATGAGAGAATCCTGGCGGACACAAACAGAAGAAGCCGGGATCCCCGCTGCTGGATGTCTGCACTACGCACGTCCCACCGTTCTGACATCGCGGTCCTGGACGTAAGTAGCAAGGATTGGGCTGCTGGCAAGTCTCGCCAATGAATTCAGTCGGACAACTACAAAATTTGAAACAAAGTTTAGTCAGTTAAGTTAATAATAATTAATTCAAATTCTGAATGATTTACTTGCAGTGGAACTTGCCGCCTGGATCCTCAATGCAGGTCCCGCCATTTAAACAGGAATTAGATTCGCACGAACGCAGACCTGTAGATATAAAAAAAAAAACTAATAAAAATTTCTGAACTAATTTAATAAACTTCGGATATAAAGTTCAAGTTTTAACTAAACGCCCAACTGAATTTGTACTCAAAGGATTATAAGACCTAAATTCCTGGGTATTTTAAAACAAATACGGGGTCTAAGACTCTCTAATACTTAATCTAAGGCTTAGTTACATTATAAGAGGATTAATTATAATTTTGATAAGTTTGATAAATTTTCCTCCAGTTTGGCTTGTGCCTGAGGCGAAACTGGATTCAAGCACGTGGCTAGCAAAAGATTTGTAAACAGCTAAAGACCCAAAACAACTAGTCAATTTCAATCAAAACGTATTAACTCAACTTAAAATTGATAACACGAATAACAATTAAGTGTAGTATAATCTAAGTTAACGTTACAACGAGATAGCACGTTAATTGCTTCTCGAAATTTATTTACGAGACTTACCTTCGGCTTGATTACGACTGAAAATTGCAGCAGTTAGAAACACAAGAAGAAACCACATGATTTGAAATTATCAGAAATGTTTACTTTTGTCTTGAAATTAAATAACTGAGGGAAAAAAAATTCAAACATTGACCATTGCGAGTAGAGAACTTAACGCACCGACGGTTCGAATGAGACTGTGGCGGTTTGTTTGCAAACAACTTGGAGCACCCTGCATAAATTGGCGGGAAAAAATTAAAACGACCAATCAAAACCCTTTCGGGGTGGAGCTAATTCAAAATGTCCAATAGCATGCGTTTTAGTTTTATTTATCTCTCTTACAGTTTACCACAGAGAAATTACTTATTTTTGCAATATTCTGTGGTAGTACAAAACATCGCTTCCACTTTGCAGGGAAATTCCCTTAAAAAAGGGAAAACTGGGTCTCAAAAAGGAAAAATAAGGGAAAAAACAGAAGTACACCTTGACATCAGAAATGTACGGGGAAAAGGTATTTCATATCAGTGTTTCCACTTTGGAGGGAAATTCCCTTAAAAAAGGGGGAAAATAGTTTCTGAAAAGGGAAAAACCAAGAAAGAGGGAAAAAGGAAAATCTAAAAGTACACCATTGTATTCTCGTACAGAGGAGAAAAAGGGGGAAAATAAGGGAAGAGAGGAAAAAGACGAAACTGAAAAGTGGAAACACTGTTTCATATCTACAAGGGAAGGGGGAAAAGGGAAAATGGTTCCCTGTTTCAGGGAAAACGGAAAACTGAAACTGGAAACACTGACAAAATTGCAGCAATTTAATGTACGCAATATTTATTTAAGAATGCAATACCTTTATAGTAAACTGCTATTGAGAATTAAAGTGTATTCCTGTCTAACTTATGAACGAATCTATGTGTACTTTTGCTATTTTATTACATAATTTTATGTCGCTAGTCAAATTAAACCATTTGTTGTACGTTGTGCTGGAATAAATTATCTAGGAAAAGGACACACTGCGGTCAAGATTAAGGTTATATTTACATTGGATAAGGTGTTGCAATTAAGTTAAGTTAAAGTTGAAGATCTAGTCACCTGTTTTCTAGATGAACCTACCAGCCATTACAAAATTTAATTTACGAACATTTGAGGTCACACAAAAGGATAAGTTAAAAAAAAAAAAGCTACCTAATTTAATACCTTCTTGTATATTTACGCAAAAAACTAAAAAGGAGATATTCTCAATAATTCAGTCCATTCTGTCTCCATTTGCTGAATATTGCAAATATAATTTCGTAAATATCAATTTTAATAAAATATGTAGCAGTTATGGGACATGTAGTTGAAAGGTTTACTACTAGGTGGCGTTGGTTCGAGTTGAGGCCCGTCCATTATCAAAACATTTTGTTATTCAAATTGAACAGCGGCTGCAGTATTTCAAATTCAGTCTTGTTGACCAAATTAACGTACTAAAATACTGTAGTTTTCAAATTGCATGAATTAAAAAAAAATGATGAATTCTACGTCCATTAACGGTCATACCATTATCAACAGAAAGAGACGAAAAGAGCCGGTCACTCCGTACAAAATTGCTCTTCTCAGTTTTATTTCAGAATTCTGTAACACCAAACACTTTCAAGAAGAAAATGCTTTATCAGTCCCAAGCGACGCAAGCCTTCTTTCATTCTCGGTTGCCCAGAGAAAAAATTTCTGCGTATTCGTGCTGCGTGCGGTCAAGAACTCGCACATGACCTGGCAGGACTTGTGTACCGCAATTACGGAGAAAGATCTACAGCTCCCTTCCAGCTTTATCACTAAATATGTTGCAGCTTTTCACCAGCTGGTTAGTGATGGAGTTGCGGGCATTCTGTCGCTAGCAGAATCCTGTGCCAACCTTGTCCGCGCTTCTGACGAGCAGCCCCTTGTCGGCCGAACGAGCATTGTCGGTTTCTTTTGCCGAAAAATGTGGCTCCGTCTGGAAGAATTGTCGTTCGAGGAAAGTATTGAACTCAACAAGGAACTCGCTGTTTATCTTTCCAACTATGAAACCAAAAATTCTCTTAATGAAGTCCCTCAGTGCAGTCCTAAGCTCTTTGTCCATCAGCAGCAGTTGTTTCTTCAACGCAATGAAATCAAAGCCATGGATTATTTGAGTCTCAATTCAGCAGTTCTGAAACTCGTTGAGGAGGCTACTGATTTTCCCGAGGCATATCACTTGCTTCACGGGAACTCGGCAAGGGCTATGAACTTTACGGACGCGGAGCAGTATCTTCACCACGCCTTCGACCAGACCTCTAACGTCACTACGCTAACAAATTTTTTACAGATTCCTGACGAACGGGCTGTTTCTAAAGTTTTCGGGACTGCTGTGTTGAATTTGGCTCTGCTGCACTCCTCGTTGGGTCACTGGAAGGAAAATCTCAGCGCATTGAAGGAAGCAATCCAAAAGTTCGAAGATTCGGGCGATATTTTGCTGTTGCAGCAGTCTCTCGCCTGGCTCTGCAAACTGAACTCGAAGCACTACTCGCAGAAGCGGCTTAGGATGCTTGAGACCCTGATCAAGTCCAACGAACGAAACCCGCAGCATCTGGTCTCGTACGGGATTCAGATGTGGATCCACGAAGTGCTGGCCTCCACTATCGAGCCTCGGGACGTTTTCAGCTACTTGCACACAAGTGACGTGAAGAACTTCCAGCGGTCCTACAACAATCTAGCATTGTCAGGCCTGGTACTCCGAGCCGCTCTTTACAAGTTCTATGGGTATTCGCTAAATGCTTGTCTAGCTTCTCAACTAGCTCTCAGTCTCCAGACGCAAGACTCGACAAAAGGCAACACCCCGTACGATAACGAAAACACTCTAGCAGCATTTGCAAATCTTGCCAATCACCTAGGACGTAGCGGGCTGTACCAGGAACTGGACTCGCTGCTTCAGTACATGAAGGAGCGTTACAGCAGCATGCAAAGGTGCTCGAAAATCTGGAAGACCATTAAACTTCACTGGGATTTTTATAGATTCCTCTGGATGGGATCGTTCGATGAAGCGTTGAGAGCTGCGAACGAACTCGTTCACTTGGACCAGTTTGACGGCTTGTGCAAACTGGCGGAGGCTCAACTTCTCCGAGGGGGATATGAGGAAGCTTCAAACGTTTTACAAACCATAAAAACTGTATTAGATTCTGTGACGGGAGAAAACGACCCCAACTCTCTGCAGTTCCACGTGAGGTATTTGCTTCTCGCGGCGGTTGCATTTGATGCGAGAGGTGCACAAGAAATCGCAGTCGAGAAACTGATTGAAGCGGCAGGCATGTGTCAGAGACACAAAATGTTTCGCTTGGGTGTGTTGGTGAAGCTTCAAACAGCCGAACTACAAGTAATACGAAATAGCCATCTACATTTTACAAAACTTTATTTATATATTTTTATTCTGTAGCTAAATTTAGGGCTTGAGAATGCTGCATTGAAGCAAGTAGACGCCAGCCTGGATGTGATATGGACCTCTTCGTCAGTCTACGAACAAGGGCTTGCATTGTTTCTGAAATCTAAATGTATCTTAGCTTGTGCTCCGAAAAATGCCGAGTCGAGCAAGATGGCTCTGCAGCTTCTCGGGAATGCGAAGACTTGTTTCGAGAAAGTGGACGCCTTCTATTTTCTTAAGGACGCCTTACATTTGGAAATGCTCGTGCTGCACAGTCTCGGTGAGAGGAAGAAGCGAAATCTGTGCGCGCTGGAGTATCGTCAACTGGAAGACCGCTACCCAGCGCTCATGGCCCCGAATCTTGTTATTTTTGTTGGGTTATAGACTTGTTACTTGCTTGAAAATAAACTCATTTTCTTAAATTAAGTAAACATTTTTCATAAACAAAATAATGTATGGATATTCCACATAAATGTGAGCCCGAGCAACAGTGTTTCATACAACTTTTTGGTGACGGTGACGTCACCCAAAAAAGACACTACAAAAGGCACCATCGTACGAGGAATAGGAAGACGCTAAATTAGAGCCAAAACATTTTGTATTGTATTCCGACCAGGGGCATTTCTGATGGATTCCTGTTTTTATCGGGAAATTTATTTTCCTCTCCGTTTCCTTGTTCATATCTTCATACTTGCGTGGTATTTTGAAGGGTAATCAGATAACTGGGCGGACTTGTATCAAGTATCAAGCAGTACGAGCATCAAAGAGATCTGTACGCCTTCACTGTTTACACGAACATATAGTACAGTCAAAATTAGATAAAGATTTTGTGATTCCTAATTGATACAACTGTATAACCTACAAGAGTAATGATTGCAATTTTGACTGATAGTAATTTATTATGAGTCAAGTATCCCTACGCGTTATATCGCCATGTTGCAGTATTTGACTTGGTGCATAGTCATCGTTTAGGGCTCCACTTCTGAGGGAATTTCCCTTAAAAAGGGAAAAGTAAGGGAAAAGGGAAAATTAAGGGAAAGGAAAGTTAACAGATAGAGAAGGGAAAAGGGAAAAGGGAAAATAAGTATTCGTTAAGTAAATGAGAAAGGGAAAAACGGAGTCCTCTATAGGGAAAAAGGTAGAACTGAAAGTGGAAGCACTGTCATCGTTATCGTTTCACTCCGGTGGGCAGCGGCCGACAGATACACAGGCCTCAGAGAGTAGTACCACCGGCTACTTACATTTAAAACTATTTATTTGTATGTTAAAATAGACAAAAAAGAAAATGGCTCAGTTACTACCGATTCGTTTTCAAGAGCTTATACAGGTAAGACATAATTCAAAAATCCGAAACAAGAAAGCGTATTACGAATGAACTTCAACTGTTTGCGGTTTTGTTTTGGGTTGTGTAAAGATTAAATGTAGAAATGGATTTTAAAAAAGATTATTCTGTTTTACCAGTGCGTGAAAAAATTGTATAAAGTCTGGAAAAGATTGTTTGATTACATGACAAATGAAACAAATGGGAAAATGTTTTATTTCTACTTGGGTGGGCAGATCAATACTTGTGAAAAAGATTGCATGTAAATAGTAGCCCACTACTACAACAACATTATGAATTCAGATTTTTAAAATCTATTTATAGCTTAGTGTTAGTATTTTTTGAATTAACACTCTGGAGTGTAATAAGAAGATCTTACATTTTTGAGTATCACGTTTCATTTTGCTAACAGCTTACAAATGTGGGCATCAATGCAACGAATATTGGCTTCAGCACTCTCACCATGGAGTCGGACAAGTTCATCTGCGTCCGGGAGAAAGTTGGAGAAACGGCCCAAGTCGTTATTATTGATCTGAGTGATCCCACGAACCCTATTCGCAGACCGATTACCGCGGATTCGGCCATGATGAACCCTGCGAGCAAAGTCATTGCTCTTAAAGGTATTTTATTTCAATTTCTGAATTAATTAATGAGTAAGTTATTTCATTTTTGTTGTGTATTAACAGCGGGTAGAACTCTGCAGATCTTCAACATTGAAATGAAGTCAAAAATGAAGGCACACACGATGACGGAGGAGGTCGTTTTCTGGAAGTGGATTTCACTGAACACGATAGCCCTGGTCACGGAAGGAGCGGTTTATCACTGGTCCATGGAGGGCGACTCCTTGCCCGTCAAAGTTTTCGATCGCCACGCCAGTCTGAACGGCTGTCAGATCATCAACTACCGGACTGATGCAAAGCAGACGTGGCTGCTCCTGATTGGAATCTCCGCACAACAGAGCCGCGTTGTGGGGGCTATGCAGTTATACTCTGTCGAGCGAAAAGTCAGCCAGCCGATCGAAGGCCATGCTGCAGCGTTTGCCCAGTTCAAAATGGAGGGAAATCCTGAACCTTCTACACTGTTCTGCTTTGCTGTCAGAGGAGCCCAAGGGGGAAAAGTAATTCATTATTCATTTAGTTATTATCTGTAAATTAAATGAATATTTCATGGATCCTGGCAGCTCCACATTATCGAAGTCGGAACTCCAGCTGCGGGAAACCAGCCGTTCGCGAAGAAAGCTGTGGATGTGTTTTTCCCGCCCGAAGCTCAGAACGACTTCCCTGTAGCCATGCAGGTATTCAAATAATGAAATAACCTTCACCTAAATGAAAAATTGACTTGAGTTCATTTGAATTTCTTTGTAGACAAGTCCAAAACACGATGTCCTATACGTGATTACCAAATATGGCTACATCCATTTGTACGACATAGAAACGGGAGTCTGTATCTACATGAATCGCATTTCGGCAGACACAGTTTTTGTCACCGCCCCGCACGAGTCCACCTCGGGAATCATGGGAGTCAACCGCAAAGGACAAGTAACAAAATTTCAAATTTCCCGTTTCTTTTAAATCTAATTATAATTTTTTTAGGTTCTGTCCGTAAGTGTTGACGAGGAAACCATCATTCCGTACATAACGCAAGTCCTTCAGAATCCTGACCTTGCCTTGCGAATTGCTGTGCGAAACAACTTGGCCGGTGCCGAGGAGCTGTTCGTTCGCAAGTTTAACGCTTTGTTCCAGGCCGGTCAGTACGCGGAAGCGGCAAAGATCGCAGCAAATGCACCTAAAGGAATCTTACGTACCCCGGCCACGATTCAGCGCTTCCAGGCGGTAGCCGCTCAGCCTGGACAGACTTCCCCGCTACTTCAATATTTCGGGATCCTGCTGGATCAGGGGCAGTTGAACAAGTTCGAATCCCTGGAACTGTGTCGTCCTGTCTTGCAGCAAGGCAGGAAACAGCTGCTGGAGAAGTGGCTTAAGGAAGACAAGCTGGAATGCTCGGAAGAACTGGGAGATTTGGTCAAACAGGCTGATCTCACGCTGGCCCTCTCTGTTTATCTGAGAGCTAACGTCCCCAGCAAAGTCATTCAGGTATTGGCCCACCAGCCGCTTCAATTTACCTTGAGTATAGTCTAACGTTAATTTTCTGTTTAATAGTGTTTTGCGGAAACTGGCCAGTTCCAGAAGATAGTCCTCTACGCTAAGAAGGTTGGCTACGTTCCGGACTACATCTACCTTTTACGCAGCGTGATGCGCATCAATCCGGAACAGGGTGCTGGATTCGCTCAGATGCTTGTCCAGGATGAAGAACCTCTGGCTGATGTTGGGCAAATCGTTGATATCTTCCTGGAACACAATATGATTCAGCAATGCACTGCATTCCTCCTGGACGCGTTAAAGAACAATAGGCCCTCTGAAGGCCCTCTTCAGACTCGCCTGCTGGAAATCAATTTACTTTCAGCCCCTCAAGTGGCTGACGCCATTTTGGGTAATCAGATGTTTACTCATTACGATCGAGCCCACATTGCACAGCTCTGCGAGAAAGCCGGCCTTCTCCAGCGGGCCCTAGAACATTACACCGACCTTTACGACATCAAACGAGCTGTTGTTCACACTCACATGCTGAATCCCGAGTGGCTGGTCGGCTATTTCGGGTCGTTGTCTGTTGAGGACTCGCTGGAATGTCTTCGCGCCATGCTACAGGCCAATATCCGCCAGAATCTCCAAGTGGCCATTCAAATTGCCACGAAATACCACGAGCAGTTGGGAACGAACGCGCTGATTGAGCTGTTCGAGTCGTTCAAGAGCTTTGAGGGCCTCTTCTACTTCCTCGGATCTATCGTCAACTTTAGCCAGGATCCCGAGGTGCACTTCAAGTACATCCAAGCGGCCTGCAAAACGGGACAAATAAAGGAAGTTGAAAGAATCTGCCGCGAATCGAGCTGTTACAACCCGGAACGAGTCAAAAACTTCCTCAAGGTAAAATCAAATACTTAAAGTTAATCTAAATTCTATTAAAACTTGTGATTGGTTTGAGTAGGAAGCAAAGCTGACGGACCAATTGCCGTTGATCATCGTCTGCGACCGCTTTGATTTCGTCCACGACTTGGTCCTCTATCTCTATCGCAACAACTTGCAGAAATACATCGAAATTTACGTGCAAAAAGTGAATCCTTCACGTTTGCCGGTCGTAGTGGGCGGATTGCTGGACGTGGATTGCACCGAGGATGTCATCAAGTCGCTGATCAACGTTGTTCGGGGCCAATTTTCTACCGACGAGCTGGTCGAAGAAGTGGAGAAAAGAAACCGCCTCAAGCTGCTGCTTCCCTGGCTGGAATCACGCATCCACGAAGGATCTGTCGAACCTGCTACTCATAATGCTCTGGCCAAGATCTACATTGACAGCAATAATAATCCGGAGCGTTTCCTGCGAGAGAATACGTTTTACGACAGCCGAGTTGTGGGCAAGTACTGCGAAAAACGTGACCCGCATTTAGCTTGCGTCGCTTACGAGAGAGGGCACTGCGATCGCGAGCTGATTAAGGTCTGCAACGAGAACTCACTATTCAAGTCGGAAGCTCGCTATTTGGTCAAAAGGAAAGATCCCGAGCTCTGGGCGGAAGTTCTGAACGAATCGAATCAGTTTAGACGTCCGCTTATCGATCAAGTGGTGCAGACGGCCCTTTCCGAGACCCAGGATCCTGAGGACATCTCCATCACCGTCAAGGCTTTCATGACGGCCGATTTACCCAACGAGCTCATCGAATTGCTGGAGAAGATCGTATTAGACAACTCGATCTTTAGCGATCATCGCAACCTGCAGAATCTGCTGATTCTGACAGCCATTAAGGCTGACCGCACCCGCGTCATGGAGTATATCACTCGCCTGGACAATTACGACGCCCCTGACATCGCCAACATCGCCATAGCCAATCAGCTGTACGAAGAGGCGTTCGCGATTTTCAAGAAATTTGACGTCAACGCCTCTGCCATTCAGGTTCTCATCGAAAATGTCCAGAACCTGGATCGCGCCTACGAGTTTGCCGAACGTTGCAATGAACCGGCTGTTTGGTCGCAGTTGGCCAAGGCCCAGTTGCAGCAGGGGCTCGTCAAGGAGGCCATTGATTCGTACATCAAAGCTGGCGATCCGTCGGCGTATCTGGATGTCGTGTCTACGGCTCACAGCACCGGAGGCTGGGAGGATTTGGTTCGCTACCTGCAGATGGCCAGGAAGAAGGCGAGAGAGTCCTACATCGAGTCCGAGCTCATCTACGCCTACGCCAAAACCAACCGTTTGGCTGATCTGGAGGAGTTCGTGTCTGGACCGAATCATGCTGATATCCAAAGGATCGGAGATCGATGCTTCGATGATGGAATGTACGAAGCTGCTAAGCTGCTCTACAATAACGTGTCGAACTTTGCGCGACTGGCTATTACTTTGGTCCATCTCAAGGGTATGTACCACTAAACCGTCAAATTTTGAATTAGTTTAGATATTTCTCTATTTGTTTTGCAGAATTTCAAGGTGCTGTGGACTCTGCCCGTAAGGCCAACAGCACTCGCACCTGGAAGGAGGTCTGCTTCGCCTGCGTCGACAGCGGCGAGTTTCGCTTGGCTCAGCTGTGCGGACTGCACATTGTCGTCCACGCCGACGAGCTGGAGGACCTGATCAACTACTACCAAGACCGCGGATTCTTCGAGGAACTCATAAACTTGCTGGAAGCCGCTCTGGGTCTGGAACGCGCTCACATGGGAATGTTCACCGAGCTGGCCATCCTCTACTCGAAGTACAAGCCGGAAAAGATGCGCGAACACCTTGAACTCTTCTGGTCACGTGTCAATATACCCAAAGTCCTTCGTGCTGCTGAACACGTGCGTATTCATATTCCATTAGTCCATTCAGTGTTTCCACTTTCAATTTCTCTTTCTTCCCCTCTCCCTCATTGTTTCCTTTTTCCCCCTCCGTGCTAGAACACAGGCTGTTCTTCTAGAGTTCCCTTTTTCCCTCTTCCCTTATTTTTTCCTTTTCAGGCTCCAATTCCCTCTTTTTTGGAGAATTTCCCTGCAAATTGGAAACAGAGTCCATTAGATTAGTATTAATAATTTTATGTTTATCTTGCTGTTAGGCACATTTGTGGGCAGAGCTCGTGTTTCTGTACGACAAGTACGAAGAGTTTGATAACGCGGTCATCACCATGATGAACCATCCGACAGAGGCTTGGCGCGAGAGTCACTTCAAGGACGTCATCACCAAAGTGGCGAACATCGAGCTCTACTACAAGGCCATCCAGTTCTACCTCGACTACAAACCTATGCTGCTCGGCGACTTCTTGCTGGTTCTGACGCCCCGCCTGGACCACAGCCGCGCTGTCAGCTTCTTTACCAAGAACAACCACCTCCAGTTAGTCAAAGCCTATCTGCGCTCCGTGCAGAACCTCAATAACAAAGCCATCAACGAGGCTCTTAATTCGCTCTTCATCGAAGAAGAAGATTATCAGGTAATTCGCAATACCTTATACTTTAGTACTTCTGTTAGTTCTTGTTTGTAAATAACTTTTTTGGGAACAGAACTTGAAAAATTCCATAGACGCGTTTGACAACTTCGACACTATCGCACTGGCACAGCGTCTGGAGAAGCATGACCTGGTCGAGTTTCGCCGCATCGCCGCCTACCTGTACAAGAGCAACAACCGTTGGAAGCAGTCGGTGGAACTCTGCAAGAAGGACCGACTTTTCAAGGACGCTATGGAGTACGCCGCCGAGTCAAAGAACGCCGAAATCGCCGAGGAACTACTGGCTTGGTTCCTGCAGAACGGCAACCACGAGTGTTTCGCCGCCTGTCTGTTCCAGTGTTATGATCTTCTGCATCCCGACGTGATTCTGGAACTCGCCTGGCGTCACAGGATCACCGACTACGCCATGCCGTATCTCATTCAGGTATCTGAAAATTCATTTTGAATACAAATAAGCATTTGGTTTGACTGGATTTTTGAATTTCGTTTTAGGTTATGCGCGAGTATATCACCAAGGTGGATAAGTTGGAAGAGAAGGAATCGCAAAGAGCATCGGAAGTATCGACAGAGCAGCAGCCGCAAACTCTGATGGTGCAGACCCAACAGCTGATGCTGACTGCTTCTCCTGCAATGATGGCTCCCGGTTATTCCCCTGCTGCTGCGAGTGCTGGTTACCCCCAAATGGCTAACGCTTCTGCTGCTGGTTTTCCTCCAGCAGCTGCTGCATACGCCCCAGGTTTTGGCTACGGAATGTAATCCCCCAAAATTAGCAAATCTCCTGCAAGAATTCTGGATAAATGCATCAAAGATATTGAAATGAGAACAGAAATATTGGTTTTTTAGTGTTTGGTGTGTTCATTGATTATTTTAATTTGACTTCTTTCGTCTCTGTAATGGCGTCCCACCCTTTTTCTTTTCAACCGAACAAAACTTCTATGCCGTTTTTACTGTGAAATCCTTTGTGATTATTTTGTTTTCTTCATCTGATTTTATCCTACTGATGAATCTGTGGCTTCGTTTTGTTGTTCCTCAGTTTTGGTTCCATTCCAGGATCTGTTTTTGTTAACAGCAGGATTAATTTTGTTATGTTGCCCTGCACGAGGAGCTTAATTTCTCTCTTTGGAATATTTAGAGATTGTTGTCTCTCTCTAGTAGATTCGTCTGTTTGCTGGATGTCTCTTCGTCTTAAGCGCCGTGTTTGTTTCTGTTTGGTTATTTTCTTGGCTATGTAATAAATTATCTAGCTGATGAAGTCTTGATATTCCTTTACTAACACAAACTAACTACATATTAATAATATAGTAAAATAGTTCAGAATTTAATTATCCGTTCGGTTGTACAGAGATATATGAATGGCGACAAACGGCTACTAATATTTTTCTGACAATTCAGTTTTACGTTTTTAAGAATTTTAATTCAGCTCTATTTACTAAAGAAGTTAATCAGAAATTAAATTCATGAATTTTTCAAACTTGATATACCAATGCGATATTTATTACAAATTGTTGGTGGCATTAGTTTTCATTAATCAAGATTTATTAAGACCTTCATTATTAAAATCTTCTCATATTATTGAATAATTTAAATTGAGAATTGAAATTATAATAAACTTAATCATTGATTCTTTAATTGTTTTATAACTTAGTTTAGGTGACGGAGAGATTGCGAAACACTTGTGGGTATATAAACAACTGGCAACGCTGCCAAACGTTCTGTTTACGGCTAGCCGAGACATCCGGCAAAGCTTTTGGCTTTGGCCATTGTGTGGAGTTTTGCAACTTGTCGATTAAAAACGAAGAAAAACAGTGTATATAGAACAACACATCTTGATAATTCAAAAAGGTAAGTTACTGTAGGTTAAGTATAACCAGTGTCGCTTGATTTGAGTGGGACGTTTTTCATATTTGATCTCAACAAAATGTGCCGCGCGGGCAATGACAGTTTCAACATCTCACATGTTAGCGTGGTAGCGTAATTTGAATATGGACAAACAATATTGCTGTTTCATTTAGTTTGATTTTCATTAACCCTCCATGAGAAAAGCAGAAGAGGATTTAATTTGATTTATTGTGTGTTTTGTTTTCAGGTTCGACTGAAAAATGTCAGTCCCGCCGTTTTTCATACCTCCGGCGAATCCCTGGGCCGCGATGGCAGAAGCCCAGCAGCAGGCGCAGTTTGCAGCAGCCGCACATTACCAGGCTGCACAAATGCAGGCTGCCCAGATGCAAGCTGTTCAAGCAGCTCACGCCCAAGTCCAGGCGCAGGTGCATTCCTCAGGAAAAAGCAACGAAATGACGGAAGAGAAACTGCAGGAAAAAGCGAGAAAGTGGCAGACCCTGCAATCGAAAAGGTATTCCGAAAAACGCAAGTTTGGCTTTGTAGACGCACAGAAAGAAGACATGCCGCCAGAACATGTTCGTAAGATTATTCGAGACCACGGAGATATGACAAACCGCAAGTTCCGTCACGACAAGCGAGTATACTTGGGAGCCTTGAAGTACATGCCACACGCAGTTCTGAAGTTGCTGGAAAACATGCCAATGCCTTGGGAGCAGATTAGAGATGTCAAGGTCCTCTATCACATCACCGGGGCAATCACTTTCGTCAACGAGATCCCCTGGGTTGTCGAGCCCGTTTACATCGCACAGTGGGGCACGATGTGGATCATGATGCGAAGGGAAAAACGCGATCGCAGGCACTTCAAACGCATGCGTTTCCCGCCCTTTGATGACGAGGAACCTCCTCTTGATTATGCTGACAATATTCTTGATGTTGAACCACTGGAAGCCATTCAGATTGAACTGGATTCAGAAGAAGATAAACACATTGCGGAGTGGTTCTACGATTCCAGGCCTCTGCTCAATACGAAACATGTCAATGGTAGCACCTACCGCAAGTGGAACCTCTCGCTACCGCAGTTGTCGTCTTTGTACCGGATGGCCAACCAGTTATTGACAGATTTGGTAGACGATAACTACTTCTATCTGTTCGATTTGAAGTCGTTCTTCACGGCCAAGGCTCTGAATATGGCCATTCCTGGTGGTCCAAAGTTTGAACCGCTTGTCAAGGACGTCAACACTCAGGATGAGGACTGGAATGAATTCAACGACATCAACAAGATCATCATTCGCCAGCCTGTCCGCACCGAGTACAGGATCGCCTTCCCGTACCTCTTCAACAATCTGCCGAACTTTGTGCACCTTTCATGGTATTTAATACTTTTTTACCGTTATTTTTAGCTAATTATTATATACCGTGTAAATAATAGTCTTAAATTGTTATCAGTTCGTTTTCTCTAAAAGTAGCCGTACAACCTTCACCTCTCATTGACCTTCAACCTTACTTATATAAATGGTCATTGTTCCACCTTTAGTTAATTATGATCCAGGTCCCTTCAGGTAAACTACCTACTAAGCTTCTTAATGAATAGTAGCATCATCCAAAACCATACTTCATTCATTCATTCCTTTATAACACTAATGTAACAATTATTATGTTTTTTTGTTCAAAGGTACCACACTCCGAGCGTAGTCTTCATCAAAACAGAAGATCCCGACCTCCCGGCTTTCTATTTCGATCCCTTGATCAATCCCATCTCCCACCGTCACTCGGGAAATCAGTCGGCACAGAAGGAGATGCAGGATCTTCTACCGGATGATTCTGAGGAATTTGCTTTGCCAGACTACGCCACTCCGCTGTTGCAGGAATGGCCGCTGTACACGGACAACACAGCCAATGGTCTCGCTCTGCTCTGGGCTCCAAGGCCGTTCAACCTGCGTTCTGGACAGACCCGTCGTGCGGTGGACGTCCCCTTGGTCAAGAACTGGTATCGCGAACACTGTCCCCCTGGCCAGCCAGTCAAAGTTCGAGTGTCCTACCAGAAGCTGCTGAAATGCTACGTCCTGAACGCATTGAAGCACCGTCCCCCCAAAGCGCAGAAGAAGCGCTACCTCTTCCGTTCATTCAAATCGACCAAGTTCTTCCAGCAGACGACTTTAGATTGGGTCGAAGTTGGCTTACAAGTATGAAATGTCTTTCTATTAGTAATTAAAAAGTCAAGTTTTAATGTAATAATGTTTTTTGCAGGTCTGTCGCCAAGGCTGGAACATGTTGAACTTGCTTATTCACCGTAAGAATCTGAACTACCTGCACTTGGACTACAACTTTAACCTGAAGCCCGTCAAGACGCTGACGACCAAGGAGCGTAAGAAGTCGCGTTTCGGTAACGCCTTCCACTTGTGTCGTGAAATTCTCCGCCTGACCAAACTGGTGGTCGACTCGCACGTCCAGTACCGGCTGAACAACGTCGACGCTTTCCAGTTGGCCGACGGTCTGCAGTACATGTTTGCCCACGTCGGCCAGTTGACTGGCATGTATCGCTACAAGTACAAGCTCATGAGGCAGATCCGCATGTGCAAAGACCTCAAGCACGTTATCTACTACCGCTTCAACACAGGCCCCGTCGGTAAGGGACCGGGCTGCGGTATCTGGGCGCCCGGCTGGAGAGTGTGGCTCTTCTTCCTCCGAGGAATCACTCCGCTCCTGGAACGCTGGCTGGGCAACTTGCTTTCGCGTCAGTTCGAGGGACGACACTCGAAGGGGATCGCCAAGACGGTCACCAAACAGCGCGTCGAGTCCCACTTCGATCTCGAGCTTCGAGCCTCTGTCATGCACGACATCCTGGACATGATGCCCGAAGGTATCAAGCAGAACAAAGCCAGGACCATACTGCAGCACTTGTCAGAAGCCTGGCGTTGCTGGAAAGCCAATATCCCCTGGAAGGCAATAGAATAACAATAGATTAACTTTACAGATAGTATATTAATCGTTATTTTTATTTCTTTCTCTCCCTTTAAGGTTCCTGGTTTGCCCATGCCGATCGAGAACATGATTTTGCGCTACGTCAAGATGAAGGCCGACTGGTGGACCAACACTGCGCACTACAACCGCGAAAGAATCCGTCGAGGAGCTACAGTGGACAAGACTGTCTGCAAGAAGAACTTGGGTCGCCTGACGCGTCTCTACCTGAAGGCTGAGCAGGAGCGCCAGCACAACTATCTCAAGGACGGCCCGTACATTTCACCCGAAGAGGCTGTGGCCATTTACACCACCACGGTTCACTGGCTCGAGTCGCGGCGCTTCGCACCGATTCCCTTCCCCCCGCTGTCATACAAACACGACACGAAATTGTTGATCCTCGCGCTGGAGCGTCTCAAAGAGGCCTACTCGGTCAAGTCGCGCCTGAACCAGAACCAGCGAGAAGAATTAGGTCTTATCGAGCAGGCTTACGACAATCCTCACGAGGCTCTGTCGCGCATCAAGCGTCACCTGCTCACTCAGCGCGCCTTCAAGGAAGCTGGCATCGAGTTTATGGATCTCTACAGCCACTTGGTTCCAGTGTATGACATCGAGCCACTGGAAAAGATTACAGATGCGTATCTGGATCAGTATCTGTGGTACGAATCGGACAAGAGAAGGCTGTTCCCTGCCTGGGTCAAACCCGCCGATGCGGAGCCTCCGCCGCTGCTGACTTACAAGTGGTGTCAGGGCGTCAACAATCTGCAGGACGTATGGGAAACGGCGGACGGCGAATGCAACGTCCTCGTCGAGTCGAGCTACGAAAAACTGTACGAGAAGATCGACTTGACGCTGCTCAATCGATTGTTGCGGCTCATCGTCGACCACAACATTGCCGATTACATGACGGCCAAGAACAACGTGGTCATCAACTACAAGGACATGAATCACACCAACTCGTACGGTATCATCCGCGGCCTGCAGTTCGCGTCCTTCGTCGCCCAGTACTATGGGCTGGTCCTCGATCTTCTCGTCCTGGGTCTCCAGCGCGCGTCAGAGATCGCCGGACCCCCGCAAATGCCCAACGATTTCCTGTCATTCCAGGACGTTGCGACGGAAGCTGCCCACCCGATCCGACTGTACTCGCGTTACATTGACCGTGTGCACATCTTTTTACGCTTCACCGCCGAAGAGGCGCGCGATCTGATCCAGCGCTATCTCACGGAACATCCCGACCCCAACAACGAGAACATCGTCGGCTACAACAACAAGAAGTGCTGGCCCCGCGACGCACGAATGCGGCTGATGAAGCACGACGTCAATCTCGGACGCGCCGTCTTCTGGGATATCAAGAACCGCCTCCCGCGCTCCGTGACTACAATCCAGTGGGAAAACAGCTTCGTCAGTGTTTATTCGAAAGACAACCCGAACCTGCTGTTCAACATGTGTGGCTTTGAGTGCCGCATTCTGCCCAAGATCCGCATGTCGCACGAGGAGTTCACCCACAGGGACGGGGTCTGGAACCTGCAGAACGAAATCACCAAGGAGAGGACGGCCCAGTGCTTCCTCCGGGTCGACGATGACTCGCTGCAGAAGTTCCACAACCGCGTCAGGCAGATTCTCATGGCTTCCGGATCCACCACCTTCACCAAGATCGTCAACAAGTGGAACACGGCTCTCATCGGGCTGATGACGTACTTCCGCGAAGCCGTCGTCAACACCCAGGAACTGCTCGACCTGCTCGTCAAGTGCGAGAACAAGATCCAGACGCGTATCAAGATCGGCCTCAACTCGAAAATGCCCTCTCGTTTCCCGCCCGTTGTCTTCTACACTCCTAAAGAGCTCGGTGGGTTGGGTATGCTCTCCATGGGACACGTCCTCATCCCGCAGTCGGATCTGCGCTGGTCCAAGCAGACAGACGTGGGCATCACTCACTTCAGGTCGGGTATGACCCACGACGAGGATCAGCTGATTCCCAACTTGTACCGCTACATCCAGCCCTGGGAAGCCGAGTTCATCGATTCGCAGCGCGTGTGGGCCGAGTATGCGCTCAAGCGCCAGGAGGCCAGCGCCCAGAACCGTCGCTTGACGCTCGAAGACCTGGAGGATTCGTGGGATCGCGGTATCCCGCGTATCAATACTCTGTTCCAGAAGGATCGCCACACGCTGGCCTACGACAAGGGCTGGCGAGTGAGGACCGAGTTCAAACAGTACCAGGTCCTGAAGCAGAACCCCTTCTGGTGGACGCACCAGCGCCACGACGGCAAACTTTGGAACCTCAACAACTACCGAACAGACATGATCCAGGCTCTGGGTGGTGTGGAAGGCATCCTGGAACACACGCTCTTCAAGGGAACTTATTTCCCTACCTGGGAAGGTCTGTTTTGGGAAAAAGCGTCTGGTTTTGAAGAGTCGATGAAGTACAAAAAACTGACCAACGCCCAGAGGTCTGGTTTGAATCAGATTCCCAATCGTCGCTTCACGCTGTGGTGGTCGCCAACCATCAATCGAGCCAACGTGTACGTCGGGTTCCAGGTACAGCTCGACCTGACGGGCATCTTCATGCACGGAAAGATCCCCACGCTCAAGATCTCGCTGATCCAGATTTTCCGCGCTCACTTGTGGCAAAAGGTCCACGAGTCGGTCGTCATGGATCTGTGTCAGGTGTTTGATCAGGAGCTAGACGCCCTGGAAATCGAGACGGTCCAGAAGGAAACGATCCACCCTCGCAAATCGTACAAAATGAACTCATCCTGCGCCGACGTCCTCCTCTTCGCCGCGTACAAGTGGAACGTCTCGCGCCCCTCGCTGCTGGCCGACACGCGCGACACGATGGACAACACGACCACTCAGAAGTATTGGATCGACGTGCAGCTCCGATGGGGAGACTACGACTCGCACGATATCGAGCGATACGCCCGAGCCAAGTTCCTCGACTACACCACCGATAACATGTCGATCTACCCGTCGCCCACCGGAGTGATGATCGCCATCGACCTGGCCTACAACCTGCACAGCGCCTACGGAAACTGGTTTCCCGGATCGAAGCCCCTGATTCAGCAGGCCATGGCCAAGATCATGAAGGCCAACCCCGCCCTGTACGTGCTGCGTGAGCGTATCCGTAAGGGTCTGCAGTTGTACTCTTCAGAGCCAACAGAACCTTACCTCTCGTCCCAGAACTATGGCGAGCTCTTCTCCAATCAGATCATTTGGTTTGTCGACGACACCAACGTCTACCGTGTCACCATTCACAAGACGTTCGAAGGAAACTTGACAACCAAACCCATCAACGGAGGCATCTTCATCTTCAACCCTCGTACTGGGCAACTGTTCTTGAAGATTATTCACACTTCTGTCTGGGCTGGTCAGAAACGTCTGGGTCAGCTGGCCAAATGGAAGACGGCTGAAGAAGTTGCCGCCTTGATTCGTTCCCTGCCCGTTGAGGAACAGCCCAAGCAGATCATCGTCACACGCAAGGGCATGTTGGACCCTCTGGAAGTTCACTTGCTTGACTTCCCTAACATCGTCATCAAGGGCTCCGAGCTGCAGCTGCCCTTCCAGGCCTGTCTCAAAGTGGAGAAGCTCGGTGATTTGATCCTGAAGGCCACGGAACCGCAAATGGTTCTGTTTAACCTTTACGACGACTGGCTGAAGACCATCTCGAGCTACACGGCCTTCTCGCGTATGATCCTCATCATGCGCGCCCTGCACGTCAACAACGACCGCACCAAGATCATCCTCAAGCCGGACAAGACGACCGTCACGGAGCCGCACCACATCTGGCCCACGCTCACTGACGAGCAGTGGGTGCGCGTCGAAGTGCAGCTCAAGGATCTGATCTTGGCCGACTACGGCAAGAAGAACAACGTCAACGTCGCCTCGCTGACGCAGTCGGAGATCCGCGACATCATTCTGGGTATGGAAATCAGCGCGCCGTCGGCCCAGCGACAGCAGATCGCCGAGATCGAGAAGCAGACCAAGGAGCAGTCGCAGCTGACGGCAACGACGACGCGCACCGTCAACAAGCACGGCGACGAGATCGTCACCAGTACGACGTCCAACTACGAGACCCAGACGTTCAGCTCCAAGACCGAGTGGCGAGTGCGAGCCATTTCAGCCACCAATCTCCACTTGCGAACCAACCACATCTACGTCTCGTCCGACGACATCAAAGAAGCCGGCTACACCTACATCCTGCCCAAGAACATCCTCAAGAAGTTCGTCACAATCTCCGACTTGCGAGCTCAGATCGCCGGGTACCTGTACGGCATCAGTCCACCGGACAACCCGCAGGTGAAGGAGATTCGCTGCATCGTCATGCCACCGCAGTGGGGTACGCACCAGTCGGTCCATCTGCCCAACAACCTTCCGCAGCATGAGTATCTGAAGGACTTGGAGCCGCTCGGCTGGGTCCACACGCAGCCCAACGAACTGCCGCAGCTCTCGCCGCAGGATATCACCACCCACGCCCGCGTCATGATGGAGAACCCCGCGTGGGACGGAGAGAAGACCATCATCATCACCTGCAGCTTCACTCCCGGCTCCTGCTCGCTGATGGCCTACAAACTCACACCCAGCGGCTTCGAGTGGGGCAAACAGAACACGGACAAAGGAAACAATCCCAAGGGTTACTTACCGTCCCATTACGAAAGAGTGCAGATGCTTCTGTCGGACCAGTTTTTGGGATTCTTCATGGTTCCCTCGCAAGGGTCGTGGAACTTTAACTTTATGGGAGTGAAGCACGACGCTAACATGAAGTATGACCTCCAGTTGGCCAATCCCAAGGAATTCTATCACGAGGTCCATCGTCCGGCTCATTTCTTGAATTTTGCCGCCATTGAAGAAGGTGAAAGTACCGGGGCTGATAGGGAAGACATGTACGCGTAAAACATTGACTTTTTAATTTGATAAGTTTACTTACTCTTTTTTCAACTCCTTAACTTGCGGTTTATAATGTATACAGTGCTGTTTGTTGTAATACACTTTAATCATTTGAACCGTCAAAACGCGTGAACCGAGTTAACTCTCTTTTTCCTGTTTCCCCTTTGCGTGGAGATATTAATTTTCCCATTTTCCCATTTTCCCCTTCATGCTAGGATATACGCCTCTAAATTTCCTTCTTCCCTTAATTCACCCTTCATGCTGAGAGATATGCTTTAAAATTTTCCTTATTTTCCCCTTTGAAGACCCAATCGGGAATTACCCTGCAAAGTGTTTTGCCTTTGTAAAAGGGTGAAATATTATACAGCCATCTAGCGGTGAATTACCAAACTTATTTAAGAATAAAATTTCAAAACATGGCTTTGGCATCACGTGTGAATTTATCCCGGAATATTTTGAGGAATTTAGCTTTGTCTAAGTGTTTTTATTCCGGTTCGGTATCAAAAGCGGACGCATTTTGGGAAGAGGAAGGTACTGTGGAGATTTCACAGCCTCCTGCGGGAAGTGAACCTTCACCTCTTCTCAAAAAACCCAGCACTGAATCCCAGTTGCAGAATTTAGCAAAAAATGAAGGAAACTCAACTTTTCCATCTGATTTCGTACGAATAACTAAATTTGGACATGTACGATTGGATTCTGAAAATTTGTCGAGGCCAGAAATATTTGAGTCGAGCGATGAGGCACCCCTTTTCATGAAAACGTAAATCAACAGAGTAATTTTGAAATAACTGAAAATATCGCAAAATTCCCCTTAACTCGTCAAAGCCAACAACTGGTGAAAGATTCTTTACAAGAAAAAGACATTAGTAAAGTCGAACCGAAACCCGAATTAAGTAACGATGAATCAGAAACAGTATCAAAGACGAGCGAAACCATGTCGGCCCTCGAATACATGCGCCAGATTAAGAAAAAGAAAGTTCTGGCGGAAGAGGGTAAAATTGTTGATAAGAAAACGGGGGTTGAGCTGAATTTTGATCATCCCGTCGACAGCCAGGGCTATAAGACATATTCGCATCTCGTCACAGACCTACACAACATGACTCGGGAAATGATCGTTCGCTTCTTGAAGAAATCTATTGTACATCACGGAAGTAAGTTTCGTTTTCTCTCTTCTCAATGAGTTAATTTAATTTTGAATGATTTTTCAGATGGGATCGTGGCCCTTGACAAACCCTATGGGATGGCAGTAATGGACGCTGAAGGATTTAAGGCCAGACATGTTCTTACAGAGTTTTTGCCAGATCTGAGCGAGCTTCTAAAATGCGAGAAACTGTACACAGTACACAGGCTCGATCGAGATACTACAGGTATAATATTGAAGTTAGATTTTTAAGTTAACGCTTTTCGTAATAAAATTTTTTCAGGTATTTTGCTACTCGCCACCGATCAGAACACTGCGTCCCGTCTGCACGAAATGTTCCAGAAGCACGAAATCAGGAAAACTTACTGGGCTATAACTAAGGGAATACCAGATCCTAAACAAGGTGAAAATCCACCATAAGATTCATTTTGCATAGGTTTTATTTAATAATTTTTTGTAATTTGTGTGACTCGGTACAGGAACGATAGATATCCCCATAGCGGAAACCAGCGTGCTGGGTAAAAATCGCATGAAACTCAGGCCCGTCCTTCCTTCGACACTTCCTACCAGTGCTAAGTACAACGCAAGTGGCAAATCGTCCAAGGCCGTCACGCATTACAACGTAAGCAAACTTCGGCAACTGTTAAAACGATAATTCTACGTTTCGTATTTGTCACAATAGGTCATTCGATTTTCGGGATCGGCTTCTTTGGTTGAAATTGAGCCCGAAACAGGAACAAAGCATCAGATTCGGGTTCATTTGAGCGAGGCTCTGAACTGTCCCATTCTGGGCGATCACAAGTACTCGCACCCTGACAAACTGGCCCCGCAGAAACTTCCGCAGGACATGCTCGACAAACTGGGAGTACGGCAGACCAAAGTTCGCACGATTCCCATGCACCTGCACGCCAAGACGATACTTCTACCCACCATGGGTCCCAACAACTCGGATTTAGTTATTAGAGCAGATTTACCAATCTTTTTTAAGAAAAGTATCTCGGCCCTTAAGTTATCGCCCAAAAAGTAAAATGCTTTTGTGTACGCAGTCTGTTGAATACCAAAAATTATAGAATTTGCATTAAGTAATGTAATTATAGCTGGGTATGATTTCTTACGGTGCAGTTTCGTGTGTTCTAATCTGTAATCATGCTTCATGGTGTGTGGACATGTTGGGATATTAAAGTGAAGGCAATGTTGCATGGTTTTGTGTGCAAGTGCAACGGCATTCAGTAATTGTAGTAGTACTAATAACGGAGAGGTGAGTGCCAAGATGTTCAGGGACGCGTGACATTTTCCAAGTATCCTCAGCTGGAAATTAGTGTGGTCAACCATTTGTGCAACTGTACTGCAGCAGCAGCAACAACTGTCCTTCCAACTGCTACAACCTCACATCCTGCCTGTGCTGTCGTCTGCTGCTGTTGTCTGTCGTCTATTACTGCTCGTCTTTCGACTGTTGCTGGTGTTCTGTCGTCTGCTACTGTTGCCCTTTCGTCTGCTACTGTTGGTCTGTCGTCTGCTACTGCTGTCTGTCGTCTGCTGCTGCTTGTCTTTCGACTGCTGCTGGTGTTCTGTCGTCTGCTACTGTTGGTCTGTCATTTGCTACTGTTGGTCTGTTGTCTGCTACTGTTGGTCTGTCGTCTGCTACTGCTGTCTGTCGTCTGCTACTACTTGTCTTTCGACTGCTGCTGGTGTTCTGTCGTCTGCTACTGTTGGTCTGTCATTTGCTACTGTTGCCCTTTTGTCTGCTACTGTTGGTCTGTCGTCTGCTACTGTTGCCCTTTCGTCTGCTACTGTTGGTCTGTCATCTGCTGGACTGGTCTGTCGTCTGCTACTGTTGTCCTTTCCTCTTCTGTTGCTGATCCTTCGTCTGCTACTGCTGGTCTGTCGTCTGCTGCTGTTGACCTACCACTATGAAGCTCAGATAGCCTATCTGTACTACTTCACAGACGAAAGAACTTCTATTAAATAATTTACAACACGTCATCGAATGATACCAAATATTCCTTCTTATTCTTGTATAATGCAAACTACATCAGACGTTAATTTCATTTAAGTTACAGATTCGTGAAAGTTAAAAAAAATAGTAGTTCAAGCTTACGTTGCACGAAAGTCAATCAGTCGCGTGCTCTCTTTGTTATAGTCTTATGTAATTCTAATTCAGTTTTCCATAACAACTGTCCGGTAAAATTTAGATTAATCCAGATTTAGACAAGGAAAAATCTTCGTTCAGATCGCTTGGCAACCATATTCATCACATGATATTTAAAAATTTTCGCTAATTAGCCCTCCGAACTAATTAAGCAATCGAGCAAGTTCATCAAGGAAAATATGTTAATTACGTTTAAAATACACTAAAAGGTATTTTGACAAGTTAACTGTACTCTTTAAAAAAAAAGGAAAAACCCAGTGTGTTGTGATTTATGTAGGTTTCTTTTGTAAAAACGCTAATGTACGGTTTCTCAAATCACGTTTGTTTTGCGTATCTACTTAGACCGTAATTTAATTTAAAATAATTAACAATTATAGATTTATGAAAGAACAGTTCGGAAATATTAAATTTGGATAAATAAAAAGTAAACGTGTTATTTATTTTGCGATAGAAAACATAGCGCTCGGAACCGAGTTTAGCTCAGTAGCGCGCGAACCGCGGGAGAGTTCAAACGCTCGTCTAGGTTCTGCTGACTTTAAAATCCTCACATAATGGAGATTGAAGAATTTAAAAGTACTGTGATTAAAGTTAATGGCAGTTTTTACTGCAATCTGGCTACTGAAAGTGAACTGGAGAATAAGACAGTAGTAAAGATTGGAGACAATGAAACGTACGTTGGTTGTGAGCATAAGATTCAATTAATTATCGGAGGGCGAAGTTCAGTCGGTTCTGATTATCAATCCTGGCAATCTGAACATACAGACTCGCCCATTGATTCATTAACTGGCGAAATAAGTTCACTCCAGGGCGAGTTGGAGTCCGAGGGCGAGTCTGTAAAGGGCGAGTTGACCCTGAAGGATTTCTGCGTTGGATTTTTCAATCAAAGAAGAAGACTACTCGCCCAATTGTCCACGGATTCGGCAACTTGTCCAGTTTCTCCAGGATCCGGATCCTTCAGAAACAAATTAACTACACTCAAACAAGAAATCGTAAAAAAAAAATATTTAGTATTTGTATTTGTTAATATTAATGATAATTCAAAGTAATATTAATAATAATAAGTCTATATAACCCTTTGAGAAAATCGTAGATAAGTGCAATATGCCATATGCTATACCATAGAGAACGTTCACATTTGAATCTCAAGGTTCGTTTAACTGTTATCAGTGTGTTATCAGTATGTTATCAACTGTTATCAACTTGTTATCAATGTAAAGCAAATCTAGGATTTTTTTTTTTAGTTGAATTTAAGTACAACGATACATGAATATACAATGATAACAGGTTGATAACAGGTTGATAACAAGTGATAACATACAGTTAGAAGGGTTGTGAACCCTTTTTTCCTACGGGGAAAAAAAAAAGTTCTTCCGTGTTGGAGGAGGAAGTTTTTGGGGCTTCCAGATTTTATCCAAAATGTTTATCAGATGTTATCAAAGTGTTATCACAGTGTTATCATCCATAGTGTAAATCCTCTGAATGAAATGGAAATGAGGAAAAGTAAACGCTTTCGCTGTTTCTTGTATAATCATTTGTTTCTCAGTTGACAATGGAAAACTATTCACACCTTATTGATCTTCAATTCATCAATTCTTTGGAGTCTTCTAAGCAAAAAAACAATAAAATTTTCTAGTTTTTTTTTTTTTTTAATAAATGATTTTTTCCGGAATTTTGAGTTGTAGTTTCTCGTCAATTTAAGCTTGGCAAAGGTCCCGTTAGTTTCCCACTTTTGCCTCGGAGCCAGAAACTCTGGAAAACGTCGATCTGTTTCACAGTAGGAAGTCCTGAACCAAAGCAAGTCAAACTCGAATTTATTTCACTTCATTTTCCCCTATACTGAAAACTAGTCGCTCAAAATTTGTCCTTTTTCTTTCGTTCTCATTGTGAACTGGTCGCCCAAAAGGTCTAGTTTTCGCAAGGCCCAAAAAAAAGTCGCATAAAGTGTCTTTGTTTTTTTGGACAGTTAGAGCACTAATAATATGAAGTGTCTAGTTTTCACACGACTAAAAACTAATCCCTGAAAGTGTCTAGTTTCTGTGCAACTACAAACTAGTCGCCGTAAGTGTACAGGTTTTTGTAAAATTAAAATTTAGTCGCCCTAATTGTCTTGGTTTTCCGTAATTCAAATTAATCGCCACAAGTGGCCAGTTTTCGAATAACTAAAAACTAGTCGCATAAAGTGTCTAGTTTCATCAAAGTCTAAGCTGTTTGAGACAATTTAAGGAACCTTTTGAGGATTTCTGGAGGGATTTTTCGACAATCCGGATTATGTTATCACTTGTTATCATCGTGTTATCAGCTTGTTACCACTTGTTATCATCGTGTTATCAGCTTGTTATCACTTGTTATCATCTTGTAATCAGCTTGTTACCACTTGTTATCATCGTGTTACCACTTGTTATCATCGTGTTATCATCGTGTTATCAGCTTGTTATCACTTGTTATCATCTTGTAATCAGTATAGAGAAGTACTAAAAGAGATGATTGAATGATTGCGAGTTTCTCTCGCATCGAACTGTGAGAAAATCCTTGAAGCAAAAAGGCGGATCAACTTTTTCCCCATCATTGAAACGTGATCAACCTGTTATCACATGTTATCAACCTGTTATCAGCTACTGTAGCGTGTCTTGTGACCAAAAAAAAAAGAAAAAAATCTACTTTTGGTTTTGCATGTTTTTATCGTGATGTTCTCTATAGAGCTTGAAGTTTCTCACGATTCTTACGTTAAGATTCATGATTCTGGAAATGATTCTTAACCTTTGGTTTGTCCAAGGGGTCCGAAACTTCCAATAACCTTCGTACACCTAGGCCGTGTTATCACTGTTATCCACCTGTTATCTCCATGTTAACGTATGTTATCAAATAATCTCCGTAGACTTTTCCTCGAAGTTTCGCTGAATCATAGAGGTTCGACCTAGATTCTCGGAAACAATAGAATTTTCTTCAAGTCTTTCCTAGAGTAATAAACACGCGGGAATCTTTTTAAGAATCTTGCGTGAATCTTGCGTGAATCTTGCGTGAATCCTGCGTCTAATTATCGCACGTTAACCCACTTGAGACGAGAAAAGTGGAGCGAAAGCAGAGCATCTGCTCATTTAAATGCCCAGAAAAGTAGTTGAAAAAAAATAATTTAAATGGCGTTTGAAGATTTAGAATCGAGAAAGTTCTTTATTTGATTCTTTTCATAAGAAACTGCAATAGAAAAAAAAATTTTCTCTCCACATTGTATTCCAGCACACAACAAACACACACCCTTTCCTGTTTTCTGTTCTCGGTTCTTTCCCAACAACAACAAAAAAAAAAATTAAGGATAGTTTCAGGACCCTGAAAATATACCGTAAAGGACATTTTCAGGATGCCAATCCGGACTCTGAGTGCAGTGAAATTGGTCTACTTTCAGGGTGTTCAGGACCCTGACATTGGAATGCCTGAATAATACATGTTCAGGTTCAGGGTACTTAACAGCGTCCTGAAAAAAACGCTTTTCAGGATACTTAATGTTGCCCTCAATAATCAAGATTCACAATTCTCAGCACAGTTTTTTTTTTAACTCGTCCACGATCGGAGGTGGTTCGGGATATTCAGGATATGTTACGGGTATCGTTCAGGATGTAGCCGACATCCTTAATTTTCCGCTGGATTCATATCAATTGAATTCATTTCAGTTAATTTCGATTTTAGTTCATATGATTTATAATGGTTATTGATATGTTTAGGTATCATTAGTGAGTCAGGACGACGCGTTATTCGTGCAGCTAATGTCTCTGAGTCGATCGCTGGAAGAAATGCGACAGATCTACGGTGCCGCAGTCAATAAATCGAGTTCTCTATCTTCACTCACGTCATTATCAGACGGAAACGAGACTGAGGACGAAGAAACAGTGACATTATCCAGGAATTGGGTCTCGTACCCGCCCAAAAGCCGCAATCGATGCTCTTTGGCCTCCAGTTCCGGACTGGGCGGATGCTCCGTCTCCTCGTCAGTTGTCCCCTCCAGCGAGGAAGACAATAAAACCATCAGAAAATCCTCCAGATTTTATCAAATCAACTATCGTAGTAACACCACGCTTCATAGTAGTAGTAGTAGTAGTAGTAGTAGTAGTAGTAGTAGTAGTAGTAGTAGTGTGATTCATAAGAGACAAGGATCTTGCGATTCGGGCATTCAAGGCTCTGATCCATCTGATGGAGAAGTTTTTGTATAAAATTTTTGTGATTTTTTATTTGATTTTAGAAACACCGGTGTTTTTTTTTACTGTGCGTTGTATAAAACGATTTGAAGATGTTTATCGTGTTTTTTTTGTGTGTGTGTGTCTGTAGTGTTCTTGAGAATATATTTGCACGTCCATTTTTTTTGAAGAAATTGAGTTTTTGAGCTTGTAAGTTTAAAAGTAATGACATCTAACTTCCCGCCCTCGGGTAACAGATACGTGACAAGTCTGGTCCGTTAAGTAAATGACCTTATTTTTTTTAAGCAGTTAAAGCATAAAGTAAATCTTGACCCTCTTGGTTGTACCGTTCGCGCTAAGGTAACCCGTCCCGCTTTCCCACACGAGAAAAAATGACTAATGAAGAAATATTTCCTGTAAGTAGTACACCAATTGCTCGCTAGATGGCGTTGTAATTGGATTGTTTATACAAACCGGGAATATGTTTCCACTTTGCAGGGAAACTCCCTGAAAAAGGGAAGATGTGCTTTAAAAGGGAAAAATAATTCTAGCGTGGAGGGAAAAAGGGGAAAATAAGAGTCGAGGGAAACTTCAAGTGAAGGGGGAGAAGGGAAAATACAACCATCTTGAAAGGAAAAGGGAAAACTTTTGGAGTTAGTTTCGTATATTTGAATTATGTTCCGTGTATAACGTTTTTTGCAGGATTTATTGTAATAATAAATCATGGAAAGCAACGTCTGTAGCAGTTTTACTGTTCCCGTGGTTGATGTGCACTCGGGAAACTTTCAAACGATCTGGCCAAGGCTCGTTCACGCAATACAGTCTTCGACTTTTGTTGCTCTTGACTGTGTAAGTCTTTATTATCCATTCAATTTTTTTTAACATTTTATTTTTATTCTCTTAGGAGCTTAGCGGCCTCGGAAACAGAAAACTGATAAACGCGCAGTCGGTAGAAGATCGTTACACGCACATCGCGAATGCTGCCAAAACGCGGTCCGTCATCTCGCTCGGTCTTAGCTGTTTTAAACTGGAAAAACAGACAGCAAATTTAGAATTTTCAGTACAGACCTTCAATTTAATGGCCCTATGCATGCAAGACTATGTAGTCGAACCTGCAGCTCTCAAGTTTCTAGTCGAACATGGCTTTGATTTTCATAAGCAGTATTCACTGGGCATTCAGTATTACCCAGGTTCTGATCGGGTAAATATTTCAGTAATATCCCATAAACAATCATAAAAGTTAATTTTCATGTTTTAATAGGTGCAGACTAGGAAAGGCTGGACAGTTCGAGACCTTTTTGCAGTTATCGTCAAATCCCGGTGTCCGATAGTCCTTCACAACGGGATGGTCGATCTCCTATTTTTGTATCAGAATTTTTATGCTGAACTGCCTGGAAATCTAGCCACGTTCACTGCTGATCTTGACATGCTCTTCCCTGTAGGAATTTATGATACCAAATACATAGCCGAGTTCGAGTTAAGGGCAACCGCCTCTTTCCTCGAGTTCATTTTCAGGAAGGAGTAATAATTAACCATACATCTATTTTTAAAAATTTAATCTAATTTTGATTCCAGGCAAGTGAGGAACTGGAAACGAATCCAGTCACAGAAACGTGCAGTCGTTTTAAGGCACGATTCGAGCGGAATCGACCAGGCCATAGTAGATGTCTGGAATTGCTCTTTACCACCAATATCAGGAGACGTAAGTGTGACTGTATGCAAAAATTACAAGGTAAATAAAATGATTTTAAAATTTTTCATTATTATAACAAAAACTTGTTTCCAGAATTTTGGTTTCTGCACCAAAGCGAACAAGTGCGAAGAATCCCACGACATTTTTGCGGCCATCATGCAAGAAGAATTCAAAATAAGCAAAAAACGGAAAAGAAAAGGAGATGAAGACATCAACGTAACAGAAGAAGAAAACGTCTCAGAACAAGAAGAAATGAAAGTATCGTTTAAAGGACATCGAGCTGGACATGACGCTTTTATGACGGGATTTGTTTTTGGGTCATATATTGCACAGAATGTAACACAAAATATGATTGAAAGTGAAGATGTGTTGCAAAATCTTGCAAAAGCAAGAAATCGAATTTGTCTTAGTGGAAAACAGTTTCCGCTGCTCGTCCAGAAAAGCTCATTTGCTAAATATTCGAAAGAACATTTAGCCAAATATGAAAAAATTATGAACGAATGAATAATTGTACCGTAATACATTTTTTTAAAAATAAAACTTTCGTTATACTTGTTTGCTGCAGTTTCCAGTTACATTTTTCCCTATTCCTTTTAAAAAAAAGGTTCGGTTTCCCCATTTATCTCCCCTTTTTCCCCTCCGGGCTGACAAGTACAGCTATATATTTCTCCATTCTCCCTCTTCCCTTGATTTTCCCTTCCCACGTGTAAAACTCCATACTTCTTACCTTCCCTCTTCCCTTGATTTTTCCCTTTTTCAGGAGCTCCCCTGCAAAGTTGGTTTCCAATAATCAAGTGCGAGAAATGACCACAACAATGTTTTGGCGCTAGATGCAAATGTCAGAGATAATCTGCTGAGGGGACCATCCCTTTTAGAATTTGAAATAAACAAAGAATTTCTGTTGTTTATTGATATCTTAAACAAGTGAGAATAAACAAATCTGTACGAACAGGCATAAATCAGAAATGTCTGTTCATTCCTACGGTAGCGGCCAGAGGGGATACTTTCCGAAAGTGTCCAGGTAAACAAAACTCTACTATGTTCTTATATTCCCAACCTTATGATATAAAATAATCAGAATTAACTAATAATTTGATTAATTTATGGATATTACAGGCAACTGTCATCATCCAGTCAGCATAGCGACAGTAGGCCTTCATCCTTCACGAGTATAGCATCAACTATCACACCCGTAACTTCTCACTACGTTTAAATGTAAACTTAAATTATTTCTAACTATTGAACAAATTTTAGTACCAATGGAGTGAGACACTCGACCCCTTGGATTATGAAGATTTCATGATGGAGCATGCGGCCGCGAACGAACGAGACCCTCTGAAAATGCAGCTCACTTTTCCCGCAGACGATCTGCACATTTGCATAATTCCCAGACCGTCTCGAACCCTCATTCCTGTCATTCCGCCTGAACCTTTGTAAAAAAAATTACCTGTTAACACTTTTATCTTCTCAAAACATAATTTTTTAACTTTAAAACGATTCAAAGGGAGGCCCTCAACTCTCGGGTTAGGGACTGTGTCCGCATCTACACGTCACCCTGGCTGATGATCCAACGCAGGTACCAGCAGTTCAGTAGTAACAGCTGGGCACGACAACCTGCTGCTGCAAGGATCGCTGCCCTAAAGTCTACTCCTCGGCAAGAGTTTGAAACAGACGGAGATGGAGATGACCATGTTGACGATCCTGAAGGCTCGAACAGGGTATCCTGATACTTTAATTAGAAAAGAATTCGACACAATAGAGAAAGTAAAAGAAAACTACACCTGTGGGAAATAGTTCACAAGACCAACAAAATAAAATTAATTATTTATATATTATTTCATAATTATTTATAATTAATTATTTTTAAAACAATACTAAATGAATGTTTGTTATTTAACATTATCTTAGACTTCAATGGCAAGTTCACGAGCCTCGACTCTAACTTCCGAAACTCCACGAGGAAGCTGGGCCAGTTTTGATTTGCGACAAACTGTTAGTGACGCTCTTTTGCCTTCACTTCTCGATAGACTCGCTCCTGAAGCTGTGGATCTTGCGAACAAAAATCGTCGCTTGGAAATCAAGCAGGTTAACCCATAAATTAGAAATTTCTTGAAAGTGATCTGTAAAAATAAATTACTAATGTTTCAGGATAATTTGTTTTCGCTGTATCCCCTGCAAGACGAAGAAGACATGATCGAACGCAGGCTTCCTGCAGAAGCTCCTGCCGAACATAACGGCCAGCGACTTCTCATCAAGTGTACACAGCTCAAGTAAATATAGAGAGATTTTTTATTAATTCTTATAAAGTAAGATATCTTAATGCAATGCTTCTTAAATCTACATAACTAGGCTGGAACTGGAAATCGAACCTATTTATGCATCGATGGCTCTCTACGATGTCAAGGAACGCAAGAAAGTTTCCGAAAACTTTTATTTTGATTTGAACGATGATGCCATCAAACGAATGATGGACACCCACGTTCCTTACCAGGACTATAGCACTTTAAGCCGGACTTCTATTTTCCAAGTCACTTATCCTTCCACCGATTTATTCCTGGTTATTAAGCTGGAAAAAGTCCTGCAAGGAGATATCAGTGATTGCGCGGAACCTTACATCAAAGACGACAAAGTATGATTCAAAACATAAAAATACATAAAAATACATAATCAATATTTATTTGTATTCAAGAACCGAGAAAAAGTCCGAGCTAACGCTGTAGCCTGTTGCGAACGCTTGGGAAAGTATCGCATGCCGTTTGCTTGGACGGGAATTCATCTACACAGCATTCTTGCGGGAGTGAACAACCAGGAACGTGATCGAAACTCGTCTTTCCTGGACAAGGAACCTAGCCTGTCGGAAAGTTCTGGAGCCAACAGTCTGGACCGCAAAAGCAGCACCAGCAGTTTCGAGCAGTTCCGCAGACGGGCCGAGGCTACTGGCTCTTGGTCCCGCAGAGGCTCGCTTGAAAGGCGCAGCACCAACGAAGCTAAAAGAAACAGCTGGAGTTCTGAAGACGCGGCTTTTGCGGCCAGCCTTGAAAATTTCAGGCCTGTTACTCTTACAGTGTCTAGTTTTTTTAAGCAGGTATTATTTACTTTCTTAGTCAAACTAAAACTAGATTTTTTTTGCTATTTCTTCTTTGAATGAGTAGGAAGGCGATCGTCTGAGAGATGAAGATTTGTTCAAGTACCTCCAAGAACTGCGGAAATCCAGTGCCGCTCTGAAACGACTTAAGTGCATTCCCGGCACTCTGAAACTTGAAGTTTCCCCATGTCCCGAGGACGTCAAGTACTGTCTCACCTCCGAACTGGCTCGTTTACATCCATTCCCCGGTATGCGGCTGCAGGATTAACACTTAGATAATAGCAACGTATTCAATTTATTGAATTTGTTTTATTCATTGTATGAAAGTATTATTATATATAATATATTATTCTTATTATACATTTTGAACTATCATATTATATTTATATTATTTATTTAGTTCATTGATTGATAATAAAAATTTTATTGCTGTGTAGATGAGAAAATGCGGCCAACGAAAGAGCTGGTAGAATTCCCTCCGAGGGATGTTTTCGTCCCTCACTTCACTTATCGCAACCTGTACTTCGTTTACCCGAAATCGCTGAATTTTACCAATAGACCAGGTTTCAAAATAATTTTTTTTTTCAATTTGCCTTGTTGTTATAAATTGTTTATTCGTTCAGGATCTGCTCGTAACATTGCTGTCAAGATTCAGTTCATGTGCGGGGAAAACGAGCAGGACGCAATGCCTGTCATCTTTGGCAAGTCATCGTGTCCCGAGTTCACCACTGAAGCCTTCACTGCCGTCACTTATCATAATAAGTAAACCAGTAGCATCAGACAAGCTTATAAAAATAACTTAAACATAAATTTCTCCATTCAAAGTAACAATCTAATTAGAAAATTGTATAAAACTGGATGAAAATAGCATTCTGTTTGGTCTACTGCCGTCACTTGTCACAATAAGTAAACCAATAGCTCCACAAGCTTTCATAATAACTTGCATACTAATTTCTCTATTCAAAGTAACAGTTTACTTGGAAATTAAATAAAATTAGTTGGAAATAGCAATTTATTTGGTTTTTGTAATTTCTAGGTGTCCGGATTTTTACGATGAGATCAAAATTAAGCTGCCTGCCAACTTGAAGGATTGCCACCATTTGCTCTTCACTTTCTACCATGTTTCGTGCCAAAAGAAAACGGAGCAGAGTGCAGTACCCGAGACTGTTGTCGGGTATTCAGTAAGACATTCTTTTATTTTCTTATACTGTGTTCACATTGGAGGCTTATCCTAGTATAAATTTGAAGAGATAGCTATTTCTAAAGTTATACCAGTATCATATATAGTGTGAACGTAGTGTTATATATTCGTCAACGGAAATATGTAATAGAAAGTTGTGATAATCGTTACCAGAAGTTTGCGGTTCGGTTCGGTTCAGATTTTGCTTGCTCATGAACGGTTTGCTCACGGTTTGGTTTAAAATAAACGGCTCAAACCTCTCACCTCTGACAGTAACTTGTTTAAAAATCGTAATTAATTTGCGTTTAATAATATTTTATTTACTAGTGGCTGCCCGTTCTGAAGGATGGAAGCCTTCAAACTGGAGAATTTAACTTACCAGTAATGTTGGACCCTCCCCCACCGAACTATTTGTACATCGGTCCCGAGGTGATGCTTCCTGGAACACGCTGGGTGGATAATCATAAAGGAATTTTCAATATCGTTATTGATCCTGCGACTTCTGTCCACACTTTGGTATACAACTACTTCTATTTATAATGGAATCTTGGAATTTTAGTTTTATTTATAAATAATATACATCAGTTTTATAACTTCCCAAGTAAAAACTTACTATAGCTGTAAACTATAGCGTGGCATTCTAGTATTTTGCAACATAGCACATAGTTTTACTAGTGTACCGTAGTGGATTTTTACTTGGGTTCTGTTTTAGTTTTATGGTTAAATTACTTCGTTTACTTGTTTTAAGAGTCTCGTCTCTAACTTTTACGTTTAAATTTCGTGTAAAATGGCTTCTGTTTGTCATAGGACCGTTGCTTGGACCGATTTTTAGACAACTGCGCTGCTGTTGAGGAAAATAATATCAGTTCGAGGATCGGCGAGGCCAGAATGGAGTCGGAACTACGACAAAGGTTTAAACCGGTTTAGATTATCTCAAAAAAACTTGATTAAGAAACTAAAGTTTGATATGTCACAGTATCGTGGACCTGTGCAACGCTAAGACTGAACCGCTGGTCAAGTTCCTACCCTGGTTATGGACAAGCTGATTTCACTGATGACCAAGCCTCCAGTACTTGCTGGTCAGCAGCTGAATCTTGGACCGAGCTGCTTTGAAGCCATGGCTTCAGTAATCCGTTGCTTATCGGTAAACATATTTTTCAATCTTGCAGTAGTCAAAGTTAATTCTAGTTAAGTTTTTAATAGTAAGCTGTAATAAAATCACTAATATTTTAGAAATTGATTAAGTTTTTGTAATAAAGGATGGCCTGGATCATTTAAACGATCATCATGGACGCAACTCGC
This sequence comes from Eulimnadia texana, assembly GCA_002872375.1. NCBI lineage: Eukaryota > Metazoa > Arthropoda > Branchiopoda > Diplostraca > Limnadiidae > Eulimnadia > Eulimnadia texana. The sequence goes on from NKDA01000001.1 coordinate 20,628,944, forward strand.
TGCTGGCCACGTATATCCATTACCAGGCCTGTGTGTCGCAGGATCACTCTCTTCCCTTCCAGCAGCAACAACAGAGACCAATGTCCGTTCCTCCGCAACGAAGACACAGCAGGTTATTATTAACATTATTTAAAAAATTACTTTCCGGTCAGTGCTTGCACTTTGCAGAGAAGTTCCGTTAAAAAAGGGGAAAATGGGTCTCAAAAAGGAAAAGCAAGAGGGGAAAAACATAAAAGCATTGCTTGATATCCTAGATGGAGGGGAAAAGGATACTTGTTACCTGCAAGAAAAGAGGGAAAAGGGAAAACTGTCCCCTCTTTAAGGGAAAACGGAACACTTTGCAGGGAAATTCCCTTAAAAAGGGAAAACTGAGTCTCTAAAAGGAGAAATAAAGGGTAAGAAATAGCAGTATAGGTTGATATCCTAGGTGGGGGGGGGGGGAATGATAGTTTATATCCATAAGAAAAGGGGGAAAACGGAAAACTGAAAGTGGAAGCACTATTTACGGTAAAAATAATGTCTAACAAATTATTTCTGGTTTTATTAAGCAGAAGTACGAGTCAGCCGGAGGTTCATTCGGTGGCGGGTGATTCCGCTGCGGATGCTGAAGTCGGTGGATATTTTTCTCGTGGCGTGGATCGATCCTGCAGTCTGAGGGCCGGTCCCGAGACCCCAGGATCTCGGTATCTGCAGAAGAAACTCCTCCACGAAGAAATTGCCTTTCAGTGGAGGATGTGCAGTTCTGCAGTGCGCGATATCGTCTTCTCCAATGCTTGGTATATAATAATTAATCAAACAAGTTATTAATAGTGAGCAGTAAGTCAAATATTAAGTTCAAAATGAATCAGATTTAATTGAATTAGGATTTTTGTAATAGTTAAATAAATTATATGTAAATCATGTTGGTAATTAATTAATAAAGCATTTCTTACCCAATAAATGAAAAATATTAACTATTAGCAAAAAATAACATGAGATATTAACCATGGTAAAACATAACTTATTAACGAATGAAAAATTAAATATATACAGTTATACATTCAATGTTTAATTTTCAAAATTTTTATATCATATCGTATCAACTGTCAGAGTTAGATTAATAAACCAGTAAATTAGTAAATTAATACAGATGAGTAAAAACAAATTATAATTAATATCAAGTTCACTAACAAATTAAAACTTACTGAAGTAAATTAGGAATTTTGCAATGATTAAATAGTAAAATAAATAATATTCAAATACTAGTTAACTATTAATTAGTAACACATTTCCTTTTATCCAAATATTCTTCAAATATTAATTATTAACAAAAAATAACATGAAATATTATTCTGAGTAACTTTCATGTTATTTGCATTAGTTACTTATTCAGTTACAATTATAGTTATAGAACGCTTGTGTTGTAGGTTCTTTTTCGAGTTGATCGTCAAAAATGCAGTGGAGCATTTGGCTTCTACCCAGCAGCTGGACTCCCCGAGGAAGTACAGGTTCTCCGAGCAGTTTCTCGACGACATATCGCACCTCGTCTCCACCGTCACCACAGAAATTGTAGTGCGCCAACAGCAACGTGATGGAAAAGACGTAAAATAATCTTTTATTCGCGTGGTTTGTTGTAATAGTAATAATAACAGTAATAGTAGTAATAATACTAATGATAACAGTAAACAATAACAATGAGTAGTAGTAATGAAACCGTAATAATAATAAAGAAGTAAAATAAACAATAATAGTAGTATAATGAGAAATGCCATTATTGTTATTTATTATTAATTATGATCATTATTATTCCATTACAAGAAAAGCAAATAAATAATAATAGTTGTAATAGTAATATGATAATAAAGAGTAATAGTAATAATAATAATAATAATGATAAATATTCATAATACAGTAATAATAATACTAGTATCAATAATAATAATGAATGCTATATTCCCTTTCATCTAAACTTACTTAAATAGACCGCGTGCTTGCTGAATCTACAACTTGCATTTTTCCTTCACGACGTTCTCTCCGTGATGGACCGCGGCTTCGTTTTCTCGCTCATCCGTTCTTATTGCCGCCAACTGACAGAAGACAAGTCCCATCACTCAGCAAACTTTCATCTCTACATGAGCCTAAAGCTCGATTTCCTTCGAGTTGTTTGCAGCCACGAACATTTCGTCGCTCTTAATCTGCCGTACGCCACTAGTGCTGCCCCGGGAACGGGATCTTCTCCCCCGTCACCTTCTCCTTCAGTAGCTTCTTCGGCGAGCCAGTCGTCGTTCGTTTCAACGCTTGTGAGCGCTGGACCAGGCGCCAGTTTTGCGGAACTAACGCCGGAATTTTGCCAAAAACATTTTCTGGTCGGCCTGGTCCTCAGCGAGATCTCTGCCGTTCTCGAAGTCCAGTAAGAAAACTTTTAGTTTCTTTTGCTTCAAATGAAAAATTACGGTTTAAACTGTTCTGATCTATTAGGAATCCTTCGCTTCAAGGCCGTGCTGCTAATCTGATACGCAATTTGCTGACGAATCACGACTGGGACCCTCGGTATATCGACACTCTGTGCAGGGCCCGCGTTGCTTCGCTTTATTTACCTTGGGTCGGTGTGCTTTTGGACAGGCTTCATTGTTTGTACGACTGGAGCTCGGAAGCTAAAGGTATTGCTAATTAATTAACATTAATACCAAAAGCTACAATATTGTTTATTCTGTTAATATTTTGATTTAAGGTCGCCCAATGGGAGATCGTCATTCTGACGATGATGTTTTCACATCTTCGCCAGCCAGAGGGTCTAGCATCGCTACTGGAGAAAACTTTCATGTAAGATCCTTTAGTAATAGTTTAATAATCCCAAAACTATACTCAACAAAACTATTTTCAATAGCGTAAAGGGACCGTAAGTGCTGAGACGACGCGCCACTTACTAGTGTGCTTCTTATGGGTGATCCGCAATGTGGAGGAAACTTTGCTGCGCGCCTGGTGGATGGAGATGTCCCCGCAGCGGCTGCAGCGACTCCTGGAGCTAATGTTCATCAGCGTCTCATGCTTCGAGTACCGCGGCAAGTTGGCTATTCGCCGGCTGCTCCTGCAGGGCCAGGGACGTGGAGGCCCCGACATGAAAGCCAAGCTGGAGGAATTGATCCGGGGCCAGGGCTCGGCCCGTAGCGAAATGATGCAGCGTCGCCGAGGTAACCAAACTACCAACAGCGGCGTAGTGGGAAATTCTCAGTTTTACACAGGACTAGGAGGTTCTACGCCCCAAGCAGGTGCCCGAAACGTCAAGTCAAAGCAAATAACCAGAAACAGAATTTAATTTTTTTAATTACTGGCATCATGATTAACCATTAAAGCTTAGCTAATAACGCTTGCAGCTAGTTTATGAACAGTAATGTAGCGACTGCGCCAACCATTTATATTGCTGGTAGGTTTTTTCGTTTGTTTTAACTTAAAAAAGTAACATTAATAACTAATGCTTACAAAGCGATTTTTCCCTATCAGCAATTATTTAAACTCCGCCTTATAATACAGACCTAAAAGCATGCGAAAATTTTTTGTACAAAGCTTGCCTGCCGGGAACCTCCTGCCTAACTACAGAAGTTTGCATTCGCATAGAATTTCCCCAGTAATCTATTCGAGCCGCATGATTTTAATAATTATACCTTTCGAAACCATACATAATATTGAAACATAATAGAGCGGAATCCTTCGCCGAGTCCGCACATGGGCTACAGTAACGACAGACCTGCGCTACGTTGGCGTAAGGACCAAACTATACGGCGTCCTGGAACAGAATTCCAGGACAAAACTCGCATGGAAGTGGAGATGGAAGCTCACATCGAAGGCAATTTGGCGGCGCAAGCTAATCTAGCTATTCTTGATGCTCTGGAAATCATCGTGCAGGTTGGATTTTGCAGCAAAAGATTCGCTGAGTATATTTTCCTACCAAATTTAAATGTTTCAGGTTCTGTCTCAGCAGGATTCCTTGCAAGGTTTGTTGCCATCTGTCCTGCGAGTCCTGCTTCACATGCTGGGATCCTGCCAAAGCACAGCACTGCTGCAAAACGCGTTTGCCACACAGAGATCCCTCGTTTACAAGGTATCACCAACCTAATCTCTTACTGTGTAGCTTGTTTGACTAGTTGGAATAGTTAGCATACGAATAGTTTGTCAAGTTCCAGCTCAAGGCTGGCATTAGGTAACTGTCGTAAAAGAACTTCCGAAAGCTGCCTCTTTTCACAAGCTAACTCTGAAGGAATGAAGTTATTTAAAATTATTTAAGTTGACCACTTCAAGCGATGAAGGATTGAGAAAAAGCCAAAAATTCTTGCCGAGTGAGCCCCGTTCTGTTGGCTGCCTAGTCGGCAGTCCCTCCATTACTGTACTCTGACAATCGTCCGGCTCGCAGCACCGCTAGGAGAGAAGCCTCCATTCTGGCGTATTGTGCTACTGGAGGCGGGGTGGAGCCTTCAGTGGCCAGCCACTTTCTGGTCAGGGTCCGGGGACTTTCCTCCGGGTCGGTGATCTACAGAGAGATCCGTTTGTAACCCGGGCGGGAGGGCAGGCAAGACGGTATAAGAAAGTGCGCTTTTTCACTATATATAGTGTTCGGTTTTTTCACAGTACTATGCTGGGATAAATCCTATCATTTTAACTCAGTTTAAAAAAAGAGCTTTTAAAATTTTAAAATTTACTTTACATTTTTCATAAGAAGAGTGCAATCTTAAGACAGCTCTTAAATTATTTTTTTTTTTAACTTGCAATTAACGCGCCAGTTATCTCGTTGGCGAACTGTCTAATAGTATATCAAGTGATTTTAATGGTGTAGCTGGTTACAAAACTGACCGCTAGATGACGAGGTGCGCCAAATCCAACTTTCGTTTGAATTGTCAGGAATTTTTTTTTCTGTAACCAAGTTTTTTCCCGCACTTTGTGTTACTAATGATGAGTAAGAGTGTTTTAAGTAAAAAGTAAGTAAAATGCGTCTCTTTGTTTCTTCCAGTTCCCGGGACTTCTTTTCGACGAGGAAACGGAGCTGTGTGCCGATCTGTGTCTTCGTCTTTTGCGACACTGCAGCAGCAGCATAAGCAGCATTCGGTCTCAGGCTTCGGCTTCGCTCTATTTGCTTATGAGGCAGAATTTCGAAATCGGAAACGTAAGTAGTTTTTCGTTAACTATTATCTGGAAACCCGATATTTTGACAACCCGTTTCCTTACACTAGAACTTTGCCCGAGTCAAGATGCAAGTGACCATGTCACTGAGCTCCCTCGTCGGAACGAGTCAAACTTTTAATGAAGAAGCCCTTCGTCGCTCTCTGAAAACTATCTTAGTTTACGCTGAAGAAGATACCGAGCTCCAGGACACAACATTTCCTGAACAGGTTTGATTTATTCTTTGTTGTGCAAACTTTTACGAAAATCATTATCTTCTAGGTTCAAGACCTGGTGTTCAACCTTCATATGATTCTCTCGGACACCGTTAAAATGAAGGAGTTTCAGGAAGACCCCGAGATGTTGCTCGATCTGATGTATCGTATCGCTAAAGGATATCAAAACTCGCCCGATCTCAGACTTACTTGGCTTGCGAACATGGCTCAGAAACATTCCGAGGTAATTGGACTTGTAGTGAAAATTCCACAAACATTATTATAAACTTTTGGGGTTTGATTTTTCAGCGGAACAATCACGCAGAGGCTGCGATGTGTCTTGTTCACAGCGCAGCGTTGGTTGCCGAGTATCTGCGAATGTTAGAAGATCGTCGTCATTTACCTGTCGGAGCTGTAAGCTTTGAAAAGATGACACCAAACGCTATTGAGGAAAGTGCCGTCTCCGATGATGTTTTAAGTCCCGACGAAGAGGGATTCTGTAGCGGGAAGTACTTCACAGAGAACGGACTGGTGGGGCTGCTCGAGCAAGCTGCCATTTCTTTTTACATGGTACTTTTTACTTTTTACATGGTACTTCTGCGTAAAAAGTTTTCTTTACGAACTTTATTTGTTATTTAAAACAAAGGCCGGGATGTACGAATCGATGAACGAAGTCTACAAGATCCTGAAACCGATAGCTGAGGCACATCGGGATTACAAAAAATTGATCAACATTCACGGGTATTTTTAACTACTTATTTTCCCTTTACAAGTGTCTGTAATTCATGTTTTTAGGAAACTACACGATGCTTTTACCAAAATTGATCAACAGCAAGGCAAACGAGTCTTCGGGACTTACTTTCGAGTAGGTTTCTACGGTTCAAAGTTCGGAGATCTTGACCGGGAAGAGTTTATCTACAAAGAGCCCACTCTCACCAAACTGCCGGAAATTTCTCATCGTCTAGAAGTAAATTATACGTTTCAGATTAGATTTTGTGAAACTTGAAATCCGATGTTTGAAATTTTTTTTCAGAATTTTTATTCGGAGAGGTTTGGCGCGTCCAGCGTTGTCATGATTAAAGATTCAAACCCAGTCGATCCTTCGAAACTGAACCCTGATAAAGCTTACATTCAGATCACTTACGTGGAGCCCTACTTTGATGTCAGCGAGCTGCGGGACAGAATTACCCTCTTCGAGAAAAATAACAATATCAGTAACTAAACCTGCAGTTTAAATAGCGAATAATAATAAGGAAAAAGTTAATTAAATAATTAATTATTAATGATAAAAATGATAAAGTAAATAGTAGAAATAAAAAACGAGACTAGAAAATATAGATAAATTAAGTAAATAGCTATCTGTAAGATCTGTAAACATAAATGTAATAAAAATAAGATGAATAAAATTATTAATAAATAATTATCATAGTAAGACTGTTATAAATAATGAAATAATTAATGACAAAAATAGTAAAACTATTAATATAAAACAAAATAAAGTAGAAAATTAAAATAAAATAAATAATCATTTCTAAAATTTATTAACGTAAAAGTTATGAAATAAAATAATTAATAAGTATTGATAAAATAACAGAATAAATAACTATGAATAACATAAATACATAAAAGTACAAACTTAAAAATATATAGATAATCATTTCCAAAATGTGCTAACGTAAAAATAATAAAATAATTAATACGTATGGATAAAAATAACAAAATAAATAACTCTAAATAAAATAAAGACAATGTTAACGTAAATGTTGAATTTGCAGAGCGGTTCATTTATGCCACTCCGTTTACTGTCGACGGCCGAGCTCACGGAGAACTGCACGAGCAGTACAAGAGGAAAACTATCTTAACCACTGCCAATCATTTCCCTTACGTCAAGACTCGTATCCAAGTGATCGAAAGGAAACAGGTAATTCAATTAACAAACTGGTAAGCTGTCTAATTCAATATAATTTGTCTGGTCTAGATGGTTCTGACTCCGATTGAAGTGGCCATCGAAGATATCCAGAAGAAAACAAACGAATTGGCTTCTGCCACTAACCAAGAACCTCCAGACCCAAAGATTTTGCAAATGGTTCTTCAGGGTTGCATAGGGACTACAGTCAATCAGGGACCTATGGAAGTGGCCAATGTTTTTCTGGCCGATTTAGCCACCAGCCAGCTGCCTCCCACCAAACTTCAGCTGAAACTGCGGCTCTGCTTTAAGGATTTCTCTAAAAAGTTATTTAAATTAAGTCGAAAATTTATTATTTAATTGTAAAGTGCGTTTTTGTTAGGTGTTCGGACGCTTTGAAGAAGAACAAATCGCTTATTGCTGCCGATCAACACGACTACCAACGCGAACTGGAACGCAACTACAAACGCTTTACGGAGAAATTAAATCCGTTGATTAGCATTGGACCAGCGGCTGTTGGAACAAATAACAGAGTCAGACGAAGCCGAAGGTAACAAAAAAATCAGCTTTGATAAATAATAGAAAATAAAATATATTTTTTTTTGCAGCAAACAAAGTCCTATGGTTGAAGCGCCTTCCATGGAGTAAATCCACTTACCGATTTTCACGTTTTTTTCTTTATGATTTCACTTGATCTGCACTTTCTTTGCTTGAAAGTATACTTTCCTTCGTCCTGTGAAAGGACTGGGCATTATAAACACACTCCAGCGGTAATGTGGAGCAAAGAAATGACTTGTTTATTCATTTTAACGTTTTTAAGTGTCATATTAATGAATTGGTTTATAATAATTACTAAGCTAGATAAACTAGATGTATCAGTAACTAGTAAAACTTTAAAAGTGAGCGTATATGTTCGCTAGAAATAGTAACAATGGATAAAGTAATAAGGAAATGTTAAATTTGAATTTCGCGCTATTTCATAAGGTCCCATAGCAGCAGACGACGCTCTATTCCTTCAGCTGAGAAAACCCACGTGTCTAATTTTGAGACGTATCACCATTTCTTGTTGATTATTTTCTTTTCAGTAAATTGCTGTACATAACTTGAATTATGGGAAAATCTAGAAAAGGAAAAAACAATCGGTATCACTCTTCATCCCGAGCAAACCCTACGGGCCTCAACAGCGTTCGGAGGGTAGAAGAAGATCTGGAATCGATGAGCAGCAGCGTTTCTGAAGCTGTTTACGAAGAAACTGCAGAAGGGAAAATGATAAGTGTCACTTCAGTACAATCTATACTGGAGCAGATGCAAAGTTCTACCGCCGAAGAGCGAGACTGTGCATGCAACGCCCTGGCCAGTTTGCTCAGAAGCTCGCAAGATGTCAAAGTTGCACTGAGTCAAGGCGTTATTAAAAGTATGCATAACAACATCCATCGGTTTTAATCGTTTATAACTAACGTTTACTATCGCAGTTCTGTGCCCGCTGCTTGTTGATTCGAATGCTGCGGTAAGACATTCATCAGCGGGAGCTCTCCATAATTTAACTCTTCTCGGAGGAGAGCACTGCTGTCAGGAAGCAGTAAAGGAAGATATTTTAACGCCTCTAGTTGCGTTATTTAAAAAGTTTCCCTCTAACTGGACCCCTAATAAACAAGTAATGAATATTTTCTGTTATTGTTACCTCTTAGTTTAAGCACGTCTTTGGAACACAGGTCAAAGGCGAGAAAATCGATTCACAGACCCAGACCTTTATCGAGGCAGTTCGTGTTTTGGGTAATCTGTGCGAGAGCAGTTCGAAGGCTGTCGATATTTTCTACCGCGAAAATTTGGCTCCGATCATTTCACGTTGCCTGGATCTTCAAGTGTTTGAAATTGAGGTTGTCTTAGCCGCGATACAGTGCCTTTACGCAGTTACAGAAGATTTCGGTATTTGAATTTTAATTCTATTCATATATATAAATTAAATTTTGCTAATTTATTGGAAAAGGCGATAAAGCTGACGCGTCTTTTCCCGCCGAAGATTTGGTTCGGGGAATCTTGAACAGACAGATACCAGAATCTTACAGTGGGATTCTTTTAAGAATCCTGGCGCTGGGAGTTTTGCTAAACTTGCAGCAGGGAAGAAATAACAGTATTCCCTCTAATGCTGCTGTAGTTACTGTTGCGGCTGCACTGAAAATTGATCATCGGAAAGCTGCAGCAGACCTTATGGACACACTGCCAGCTAAAGAACAAGGTACTTACTTGTATATTGCATTGCTTATTAAAGATTTAGTTTTGCTTTAAGCAGGTAATGGAGAAGAAATCGAGGACAGTATGGAGAGTGATGGGGCGAATGCTGCTAATGGGATATCACAAATAAAAGAAATGCAGAATCTGCTTTCAGCACAGACGCTGAGTCTCGAGATTCTCGCAAACCTCTGCTGCGATCAGGATCCCGACGAAGCTTATGAGGACGTGGCAACTGACGAGGAATCTGTTAGTGACGGCAAGTTATTTTTCCCCTGAAACATTTTATCAGAGTTTATAATAAAGTTTTCCTGATTAGGTTCAATGGATATTGACAGCATGGCAGTAGATGAAACGCTGAACCTGCAGCCCGAAGTTCACGAAGCTGTCGTCTCGTTGAAAGTTTTCGATTTGGTTCTGAACAAAGCAAATCTTCCTGCTGAAAACGTTTGTCAAGCTCTCGTGAAATCTTCAGATCAAGGTTGATTACCTTTAACTGTAAAATTAAATCAAAGTTTGGTGACATTTTTAAATGTGCAGGGCGTTCAGTTCTCGAACAGTTCGACTTGCTTCGTTGTCGCGCTTTTCTCTGCTTGAGCAACTTGGCCAACATCCTGACTGTCGAAGAAATGGGCGGTACTGAACTATTATTCACTACTTGGTGCAATTTGGGCAAACTAGCCTTCCAGAGCACTAGCAGGTCGGACATACTGGAAGCTGCTACCACAGCCATGAGGTCCCTGGTTCGCAAACTAGCCGATTCGAGTAGCAGCGGGCAAATCCGGACAAATCTGGAACATAACGATATTGCAGCGATTTGTGAAGCAGCTCGAGTCTCTTCCGACCCGCGCTGTAAAGTTAATTTGATTCAGATTGCAGGGATTCTTGGATCTCTGGCTGCGGGAACTCAGTTACCGATATCAGAAGCTAGCGTTCTGTCAATCAAGTCCATCGGGCAGCTTTTGCTCGACACGGTTTGCAGAGATTTTGAGCTGTGGATCATCGCTGAAGCCCTGGACGCCATTTTCGATGTGTTCAAAGAGGACCACGTCGATTTTATCGCTGTGGAAATTCAGCTGGTGGAAAAGTTGAAAGCTGTACTACCTGCACTCAAACATAAAGTATATTAATTCTTATGATTAAATGATTTAAGTATTTTTTATTTCATTTTAAATCTAGGTGCACTCCCAGAGGAGAAGGCTTGGTGATCATTACCCAATAGTGATGACTGCTAAGGAGAATCTAATTAGATTTATTAAATATAAAGATTCACAGAGACGTTGAAATTACCCTCAAAAAATTAACCTGCTACTCTACGAAAGTATTGGCGTGGAAAAATAAATACAATGTTAAAATCTAATTCAGTTAGTAAGCATTCAAAGGAATGTAAATTATTTGAATATGATTTTTTACATAATTTTTCGTGCAACATATGTGATTATTGTAACAGATTAAATTTGAATTAATGAAACAGTCTAGAAGGCACTTTGCAAGAAAAACAAATATTTAGAAAATTTAATTTAAATTATATTTCATTCAGTAAGCATTCACATGATGCAGAAATATTATAGTTTATTTTTGTATAATGTTTTCAAAAATATATCTGAAAATTATATCACAGTTTATTTAATTAGATAATTTAGAGACTTCATTTTTTGGCGAAATGAAGAAATCTGGCGACGCCGCAACTGGATAAAAATAAACGAGCGTAGGGTAAAAAACAAATCGCTCAACAGTAATTCCACAGAAATTAAAATTATCATTTCTCAATAAATCAGCCCTGATAAGTATCCGAGACCAAATACAAACGAAATGGCAGACACTAAAGAAGTAATTCAATTGAAAAAAGTACATATTAATGATGTAAACTAACTTTTTGATTGGGGAATCTTTTAATTAATCAGCCAGTTGGAGGGAAAACTCCAGTTTCCTTACTACAAGAGCTTTACGTCAAGAAAGGGATCACTCCAAAATACGATTTAATTCAAATCGAGGGCGCGATTCATGAGCCAACATTCAAGTACCGGGTGTCCGTCGGGGAAATCGTCGGTATTTATCTTTTGCTAATATCTTTTAACGTTCAAGATTTTGTAATTTTTGTCGTTTTTCTATTAAGCAATGGGTTCTGGCCAGTCGAAGAAAAAAGCCAAACACTCGGCAGCCAAAGCCATTCTGGACAAAATCCTCGTGACACAGGAATTCGAAGGCGAGATAAACAGGGCAGCTCCAAAGTCTGTAACCCTATAAATTAAATTTTCAGAATTTATCACTTATTGTACTTACTAGCTCACCTCCTGTTTTATCGCCATACGATGATGGGATCCCTGGAAACCCTGTAGGAAACTTACAGGAGTTGTGTGTGGCCCACAGATGGGCTCCTCCGACGTACGTCCTGGCCGAAGAGAGCGGACTGCCCCACGACAGAGAATTTGTGATAACTTGCATTGTCGATACTCACAAGGAACTTGGCTCGGGCAAGTCGAAAAAGCTGGCCAAGCGACAGGCTGCTTACCGAATGCTGATGAGACTAAAGGACACTCCCATCGAAATTCAAGCGACTGGTTGTTTTGAGGACGAAGATGAAGTATTTTTATACTTAATAATGTTATTAGTTGAAGTAACAAGTCTATTTTTATGTGTTTTTTGTAGATTGAACAAAAGGGAAACGCTAAGCCCGGACTAAAGGATCCGCAACACAAATCGTCGCAAGGACCCAAAATCACTCAGTATCACCGGACGTTCAGGAAACTAGTCGGAGACTGCATAGACTCGTTGCAGGTTATTTTCTTAATTTTTCTTAATGCCTTAACAGTACCACGTCCAACAGTACGAATAAAATGTGAAATTTTGTGCTGTAGGGTCTATCGCTCAAGGACAAACAGTTGAATCCCAAGCAAGTGATCGAGAATGTCGCCAAAGAGCAAAGCTTTGAAGCAACCTACGTTGATATCGAAGAGATCAGTCATTCAGGTATTCTTGTAAAACCTATTGAAAAAAAATATTTAATTTGATATACGATTTATTTACAATTAAATCTGTAATTTTACTACTTCTTTTTGTTTCCATAACTTTTGAATTAAATTTGAATTAGTCAAATAAAATCTTCCAACCTAAATTCGATTACTATTAGTAATTAAACACTTTCTATTATTTTTGTATTTTGTTCACTTATTTATTATTTTATATTATACACCTACTACTCATACTATACAACTTATTACATTACTGTTACTTAGTACATTACTTATTATTTGAATTATATTGTACTTTATTTTATTTCACTTGTATGTATACACTTATTACCATTTTATGCTATACAAACTTTTTACTATTTTATAGGACAGAGGCAGTGTTTATTGACTCTGACGACTACCCCGATGACAGTATTTTATGGGACAGGATCCTCGTATCAAGAAGCACAGAAACAAGCAGCCCTGGGAGCTCTCAATTATCTCAAGCTAACAACCAAGAAACAGAGTTCGTGATCACAAGATCTAAATTATTTACTAGCAAACCCAATGCTACTTAGTCTCAAAACTGGACTTGAATTATCACGATTTCTTCAACTTTCAATTTTTTACCCATTTGTTTAGGATTTGGCCCTTGGGCAGGGTACGAATAAAGTGCAAAATTGTATTCTTTTTTCACACAGTTAAATTCACTCAGCGCTAGTCTGTAGGCGACTCTCGATAAGCCTTCTAACATTAGCGTTTACGTTGGGTAGCGTATCATTGGTTTTCCTCGCTGCGTATTCAATCTTTTGGGTTAGTTGTACTTCTGCCGGCTTGCAAACAAAGTTCGTAACATGACCCGTTAAGTGTCTCGTTCCGACACGTCCCACTCTACCGCAGCGGTGAATATAGTCGCTCATATTCATCGCCATGTCGAAATTGATTACATGGTGAGTCTCACAAGTGTCCAGGCCTCGGGAAACGACGTCTGTGCAGCTGAGGACTTTGACTTTTCCCGAGGCGTACGTCTGGAAACGATCTTCTCGCAGCCGCTGACTCAAAGCTCCATTCAAATTGATACTATCAATATTATTGTCTTTAAGGAAAAGCGAGATCCAGTCTGAAGTTTCGCTCTTCCCACTGAAGACGATTACAGGCCTCTCGTTGTTGACATCTTTTCTTACCAATTCGAGCAATTTTGCTGCTTTGTCTTTGTGTGCCAAGCGCAGAAACCTCTGAGGGACGTGCGGAAGAAGACGGTGAAGATAATCAGTCGTAACTCGAGTAAAACTCGAGTAAGGAAGGATATCCCCAAGAATCATTTCCGCGCTTGTAGGAATCGTAGCGCTGGCCATAATGACTTGCGATCCGGAAGGTCCCAGCACGGGATCTACTTTCGAAGTCTGAAGTCGGAAATATTTAAGTAGATACAATAAACGCGAACTAAAAGTATCATCGAGAAGAGTATCAGCTTCGTCAAGAACCAAGTGACGAACACTCCCCATGTTGTAGATTCGAGTTGTCGTCAGTTTGGAAGCTGCGCCTAAAGTTGCGACTAAGACGTCTATTTTCTTTGGTTGGTTTTGTAAAACCGTTTTTTTCAACCGGCCTCCGATTTCTGTGATGATCTCGATACCGACGTGACTGGCTAGCGACCCGCAGACTAACCCTATCTGTTCGGCCAGCTCTCGTCCTGGAGTTAGAACTACTGCTAACGGACTATTGAGATCTACGTTATCTCCATTCGCTTTTTGCTGCTTTATCAAGTGAAGAATTGGTGCGAGGTAACTTAGCGTTTTTCCACTGCCAGTTTCAGCTGCTATTAAACAATTTTCGCCTCGTAAGATAGGTTTAATGCCAAGCTTTTGAATAAGCGTTGGCTGTTTGATCTGCGTTAAACGTAACGCTTGGATTATTTCTTTGTCCAAATTCAGATCCTCGAACATTGAATCGTCAGACAAAACTGAGGGATTTTTGCCGCGACTGAGAATCGTGAAATAATCGCCAGCCGATTTTTTGTGCTGCCAGCCTCTAGACGCTAGAGGGACTTCGTCAAAAGTCCTGAAAGCATTTCATATTGTACATTATTCACAGAAATAATTTAGTAATTAAGATTTGATTACCCGTAAGACTTTCCGAGATAATGGTTGAGCCCAGAATTCTTGCAAGAAACGATGCAAACGTTTTTGTTTCCTTCTCGTGAACTTTCTAGTTTTTCTACTTTTTGTCTTTCGGCCAAGGCCCGCTGAAGTTTGTTCTGCAATTTCACAGGAATTGTTAAAACGGGTCTTGATGCAACTGTTGAGTAGCGGGACGCCCATCTCAGTTTGACGAGCGCAAGAATGCTCGTCGGGACAGGATTCATTTGTGTCCTGTTAAAAACAGAAAAATTGTGGAAAATTATGATAAGTTATGAATAGTTAAATATTTCTTCAATAATATAATTTTTATTAGATTAAAACATACGTGAAAGTTGTACTGCACTCGGATGAAAACAAATTTTATCGCCACCTAGCGTCAGCAAAAGCAACTACATTAAGCCATGATCCTTATTTCTTAGTAACTTATTCATTATTTTACAGCAAAATAATATTTTGTAGTATTCTAAATTTAATAATCAATTTTTTAACATTGATTGTGCTGCTGGTGCTGGAACTGTAAAGAATATTCCAATCTGTCGAATCGTTGGACGGTACGACATACAATAAGTATCCAAATATGTGCCTCTCTAGAGCAGACACTATTATTAAATCAACTTTCAAGATTTATAAAATTTTCTTTACACCAAATGTTTCCTAAATTTTTCCGTGATTTTTGAAAAATTTTCAAGCATGGTTTTTTCTGTATACGTATTTTATACGTCTGTCCGTAGTGGAGGTGTTGGCAGAAGGCAACTAAGTATTCTTCACACACGTTAACACTTTTTCTAATATTTTTATTTAAAAATTATAGTCCAAAACGGACTGTTTTATTTCAGTATGAAGTTCTGTATAGGTTTATTGATTGGTGTTGACACTTTCCAGTGAAACAGGAAAAAAATGGGGAAAAAACACAATGGCAAAGTTTAACGCCAGATTCGGGAACACAAACCAACTGCACATAAGCATTTCTGCAACAAAATCGTAAAATAACAAAACTTTAGGGTGGACAAAAATGAAAAAATAACAAGCTTTCTAGACTTCATTCAAAAAATTTAAATGCCCGTCCAATGTTTGCGAAATCTCTTGCGGCTGATTTTGCAGAGCTTCACATGACGTCGACAAAATATTCGCAGGGATTCGTCATGGCCATTCTGAACGACTGGCGGGATCCCGAGACATCGGCAGGGATCTGGTTTATCGGTCTTGTTGTCGGGTGACCCGAGTTGACCGAAGCGGCGGCTTGCGAGTCTGCGTCACTGCTACCCGTTGTGCTACCACTACTACTGCACGATCCATGAAGACCAGGTCCGGCTGGGTTGATAGCTCCCAGTAGTGATGAAGGCTTCCTGTCTAGGGTCATCAGACCACCCCTGCCATCAGATCCGCTACTTCCTAGACCAGAAACAAAGCCTGAGTTTGTATAACTACCAAGATTATCCGTATTTGTTGTTCTTAGACTTATTCATCAATATTAATATTATTATTTATGCTTATTATTAGACTTATTCATACCTGAGCCGCTATGTACGCTGCCTTCGCCTAGGAAACTAGCGCCAGGTCCACCCAGTGGGTCACTGCTGTAGCTATACGGTATCGGGGCGTACCCTGACGGGTAGTAAGGTCTATGGGGCCAGGATGCTGAAGAAGCTGCCGATGGGGGCGGTAGGGGTCCTAGGGTATCGCGATCGGCTTCTGGGGAGAATTCCTGAAGTGTTAGACCAGCCATGGCGGAGGAGAGATCGCCAAAGACGTAGTAGCACTGCTCGGAGAAGGTAACCTTATTGACTGTATGCCGAATCAGCCCGGCTCTTAGGAGTTGTGCTGCTAGTTTACGTGCGTCTCTACGTTCTTCCAGACCCTGAATGTGCGTATGCAGCCAGTCAACGACGTCAGATCCTGAATCATAAATATTAATTAATTAACAAAGTTAAAGGGATAATTTTCAGTGCGACGATACCGATAAATGCATTGGGAATAGTAATTTTCAGCCAAAGTCGGTTCCTGACTTCCAGACCCGAGTCGGGTCGAGCCATAGCCCGCACGATAGTCAGCAAGTCCGAGTGGATCGTCAGCGGACTGTCGTCAAAAGGTCCTGAAAATAATATTCACAAATTTCAAGTGCATTACTTGATGACATTAGTATTTTCACTAACTTTCAGACTCGGGCAAACTCGAGACCATAGAAGACGTGGCCGAAGTCAGCGTGGCTACTGATGGAGGTCTGTTTAAGAAAGGACCGCCTGAAAAATTTCAAAATTAATAAACTATGAAATAAACTGAAATGGAGAGACTCGATGCTGTACCCCTCACAGCTTCAGTGTGCGCTACCCAGGCACCGGGATCGATAGGCCGAACGGGCTCGGTGCGAGGAATCGTGAAGTATCCTTTAGGATTCGGATCCCAACATTTGGCAACAACTAGTTTAATAGGCCTGCCGAGAAAACATAATATTAATATTTCAATTTTAAAATATTTTAGTTACGAAATAACAAATAACAGCAGGGATGACCGATATTGGTTCTTTGACATATCGATATTTTGATATGATATATCAAACGTAAGATAACGATATCAAATTATTTGATATATTAGTACAACGTGAAAACTTTTTATATGATATTTGATATGATATATCAATTTTTTCGGGAAGATACCGATATATCAATATTTTTACTCACAATTTAAAATTCACGTGCACCACTGCGTCTTGCGTAACATTCTTACCTACTATAACTTATATTTCAGTTTCGAGAGTTTAGATTCTGCATTGGACTTTGTGTTTCAATCGTCTTCTCCAAAAATAGTCCCATAAAACTGAACAATTTGCACTTGTAAGGGGATAAGAAATCTTGTTACGCGATATCGTATCACACTCTTCTTGCGCGGATGCCATTTTTAAGTCATTGTCGATGAGTGTCCAGCGCCACAAATACTTTTAACAAATGAAATTTGTTGAAAACAAGTCGTTAATTTTAAGAAACAGTTGAAAAACCACGAAAATCCAAAAAAATTAAGGAGAGAAAGCGAGCTATTGATGATAAAGGACTGCAGTGTTTGGTAAATCGTTTGGCAATGTAAATCGCTCCTCTGCGATTTTGCGTTTCGATTAAGTCGTCCACAAGTTTCGTGATTTTTTATTTTGATTTGGTTTTGATTTTGAAACCTCAAAAATTCAAAATCACTTTTTAACTCGCGTCCCAGAATGCACTTTAGTTGCAGGCTTAATTCTTCCTTTACACCGTCCGACATTAAAACTTCCAGTACAACTTGCGAATCAGGTATAAATCACACAATGATGATATAGCTCTTCCCGAAGTTATACCAGCATGTGTGGGATGAACATAATGTTGGATCAAAATCAAAGCCTGTGTGGAGCAGATCAAGTGTTGCTTGGGATTTCCAAATAAAAAAAAAGAAAAAAAACTTTAAATTTTATATTTTGTTCCATCGTTCTTAATTTAACG
Organism: Eulimnadia texana; assembly: GCA_002872375.1. Classification (NCBI taxonomy): domain Eukaryota; kingdom Metazoa; phylum Arthropoda; class Branchiopoda; order Diplostraca; family Limnadiidae; genus Eulimnadia; species Eulimnadia texana. Next base: position 20,646,980 of record NKDA01000001.1, read on the forward strand.
ATTGGTTGCAAATACGTAAGATTCAAAATAGTTAAGTTTTTTTAATCAAAAATGAGTTTCATGACGGAGAAAATTGTCCGAATTTAATCGCGATTTAAATCGATTTTAGGGGTAAAAATGATTTTGATTTTGCGATTTGAAAATTAAAATCACTTTTTTCCCGGATTAAAATCGGTTCTGAGATCGGTGATTTTTTATCTAATTTAAATCATCAAAACCAAGTGATTTACCGAACACTGCATGACTGCTTCCAGAATACTGACTCAATACTGACTGAAAAATTCAACTCACAAAAACTGCTTCAACATCAAACTGGCGTTCTTTTAACGTTTTTCCAAGGTCGGATCTGTACTAAGAACTGGACAGAGAAACCTGTCACTGACCCAGGGTCAAAGTGTTGTGACCTGCTCCGGATTTATAGGGAACCCCAGGAAGCCCGCCATTTCTGTTTTCTAAACAAAAGAGCTGACATGGCCAGTTCTCTGTTAATAAGATGTGTTATACTTAAAGGCTTTGGAAGATTAAAGAAAATATCAAAAGTGTGATACATTTTTAATTAAATATTGATATGTTGATATGATATATTAATTGCGATTTTTAGAAAATCTTGATATTGATATATCAAATTCTTCGGAAAAATTTTGATATGATATTTGATATGATATATCAAACCGAAAACGGCCTGAAATACCGAAATTTGATATTCGATATGATATATCGGTCATCCCTGATAACAAACATAATTTTATTACGATTTTTCTTCGAAAATTATTTACCCGGGCTTCTGAACCACTTCCCGCAGCACACGAACCGCGTCGTCGTTGGACATGTTCTCGAAGTTGATATCATTGACTTGCAGGATCATGTCGCCTGGTTCGATACGTCCGTCTAAAGCAACTGCTCCCCTGCGAAAAACAAAATTACTCAAACAACGAAATAATTAAAACACATCAATTAAAAAATAAAATAAAATTTAATTTAATTTAAAAAATAAATAAAATGAATATTAAAAATCAATTAAAATACCCTTTCATGATGGATCCTACATAGATCCCACCATCACCGCCTTGGTGGCTCTGACCGACAATTGAAATGCCCAAGAAGTTGACTGTGTCCATGTTTAGCGTCACTGTTATGATGTTCAGCGACATTGACGAATCAGTGATGCTCGAGTAGGAAGATGTGCGAGAAGACAGCGGAGGAAGTCTGGGCTTGTGACGTCTCTGCCGGCGGTGCCTGCCTTGTCTGGAAACGCTCGTGTGATCTGCGGAAACAAAATTCGCTTAAAAATTATCTTGACAAATGTTATGTGCTGGTTTTTACCTGTCGTTGAGGTAACGCGGGACGAGGCATCTTCTTCCGAGTCAACAAAACTGGTAGACTCGAGATCGGAGCTCAGTATGGAGGAAGACTCGTACTGCTGACCAGCTGGACGGTGATGATGACGGAGGTTGTGCCCGCTGCGTGAATGGCGAACTGTGATAAACGGTCAAGATTAAACAATAAATTGTAAAAGTTGAGTTTTATTAATGAAACAGATAAACTGCGAAGCCAAACGCCAAATTCTGTTTGCAAAAAAAAAAAAAAACTTACTGTCAAAACGATCATAGGCTTGGCGGTGAACCCGAGCTGAACGGTGAAGAATGTGACGGTCTGACGAACAATGAGGGGGAAAAAAAACAAAAAAAAGCGGGAATTCCAAATTAACAAAAAGCGCGATAAGCCATTCCTTGCTAAGGCAAACTGCACATAATAAAACACAGAAATAAAAGTACCGCTGTTTCTCGAACTGATGATAGACTCCGTTTCTGTCGTCGTGTACTCTTCAAGAACTGCTGGTCCTCGTGCACTAAACAAATCAATTTATTTAGAACTGTGTCAAATAAATATAATATCTTTAGTCAAACTATGGTTGTTCAACTTACTGAAACGAGGCGGGACGCCCTTCAATTGTCCCAGTGCTTTCAGCACACTGTGAAACTGAATCCAAAACGCTACTCTCAGCCGAAACTAACTGTAATAGTTCATTACTTATATTAAAACAACATTGATTATAAATTGTTAGTGGATTCTGTTTACCCATGATATGACTCGTCCATTGAAACAGGGAAGGTGGGCATCGTCGTCAACAATTTCTTCCTTAACAACTCTGAACAAAATCAAAGAACGAATTATCAAAATTAAGTTTTTCGACAACAAATTAGACTCACCCAAAGTCGTCATCCATAGATTTGAAGAAAAATTTATAACTGGGGCGATTAAGGACATTTTTAAAGTCAGCCAAAGTGACTTGATCCGGAGAAACAGGTAATTTCACAAGATAAGGTGTTTCTTCCTCATCAATATGATAGATAATCTTAGTTTCCGCCATGCTTTCAAGTTAATCTAACTTGCGATATCTGTACTTTCTATACAGCGTTAAAATAGTAGAAAATTAAGTTTTGTTTTAGTTCAATAAACCGAGAATAATGTTCGATGAAAATGATCTTTTAACTCCTCCAGTTTCAAGATGGCCGAGCAGACAATAACAACTCTGGAAAAATTTTGACATTTGTTCTGCGATCTGGCGGTAGAAATTTAAACAATAAAGTAGTAATTACAAAAAAGCTGAAAATGTCCAGAATATTAATATGTATATTTCATTTATGGTTTTTTGATATGGAGAGAAAATCATGTAAATGATGCTGAATTTTAAAGAGAATCAGAGTGAATGACATTTTCGTGAACTTGCCTTGTCCGTCTTTGTAGGGAAATTCCCTGAAAAAGGGAAAATTAAGTCTAGAAAGGGGAAGACAAGGGAAAAGGGAAATTTGGAGGTCATAGCTCAATACTGTAGCAGACAAAGGAAAAGGGGGAAAATAAGAGAAGAAGGAAAATCGAACGAAGAGTTCAAGGAGAAAGAAGGGAAAACAGAAACCTTTTTAAGGAAATAGGGGAAACTAACACCGCTTTGTCCATGCATACGAATTCTCCAGATAATTGTTCCACTTTAATGTAACGTTTTACTTTAATTCTTTGCTTCTTCCAAGGCTTGAAGGACAACACTCTGTAGCGTTAATTAAGTATACTTTTATTGGAAAGTTGCCTACCAATGCATTTTGGTTCACTGTAGTTGGTGTACACACTCCTAGACGATTACATACCAAATAATTTCAGCACAAGAATGAGAAGGAAACCAATATAGAATCCATTTACAACAGTGTGTTTTCCTCTTCTTTAACTATTCATCTTTTCATACAAGACAATAGTTAAGTACACAAAGATACTTCGTCCACCTAAGAGAACGTAAAAGAAATCATTTATTCCAAACTGATTCTGGAAAAGATTAAAAAAAAAATTATACCAACACATGGAAACGGGGGGAAAAAAACTGAAACTAAAAGACACCGAAAAGAAAAAAACGGCGGAAAAATTTATGTTTAATTTTCTGTGATATTCTCAGTCCTGGCGCGTTTTTCTTGCGGTTCCCCCTTGGTTGCGGCTGGCACTTTGGTAATAGTCACCTGCGATTTAGGTAGCGAGACGTTCTTCACTTCGTCGTCAGAGAGATCAATGACATCGACACTGGCTCCCTGCCGCTCGGCCCTGCCGGCCGCTTTCCGCAGGCACGAAGGGCACGTCTTCTCGCAGTCTTGCGACGCTAGGTTGCCAGCAGCTTGTAGTTTCTTCACCTGACGCTTAGCGTCGGCCAGATCGTAGCCGTTACCGCAAGAGCGGCAGAGAGGTTGATCGCTATCGCCAGCAGCCGGTTGGGGGATGATCGTGATCTCGTCATTGATGCGCAGAGGAGCTGCACTGCTGTTGCTCTTCGAGTCTTTCTCCTTGTCCTTGTCGAGGACCTTGCGCGCCACCACCGAGTGGGCCGTGTAGACGTGCGTCTCGAAGAGTTTGTACATCCCGAAAGTTGCCGTACACACCGTGCACTTGTAGGATAAGTGAGCCGGCTTCAGAGTCAGCCCGTGATCCTTGACCACGTGACTCAGGAGCTTCCATTGGTGAACCTATGACAGATTACAGGTTTAATCAGTTATTCTACAGCACGAGTAAGGTAAAATACCTTTCCACAGATGGGACAGCGACCTCCGTCTTGACCTCTGTTAGCCGCTTCTTGCATGGAGGAAGTGACGAGTCCGTGGGAGCCCAAGAGATGCCTTTCCAGGCCCTGGTCGGTGAAGAAGCGACTCTGGCATTTCTGGCAGTTTAGCGGTGGTCGATTGTGAATCATCTTTGGGTGGATCTTCACCTTGTGGATCCACTGCATGTGATGACGCAACTGCTCCATATCCTTCAGTTGCCAAACAAATCAATTAAATTTTAGAAAAATTTAAAATTCTTGCAAAATTATTGATTACTTTGATAACTCCATCGCAAATTTCGCACGAAATGGCGTTTTTGTTGCCAGTCGCCGCTTGCTGAGTCCCTTTGCCAGAAGCCGGGGTACCTCCTGAAGTTTTGACGCCAGCCGAGGGAGCTGCCGAGGAAGTCGATCGGGGTAGCGGGGTTATCGAGATACTGGGCTGCTGGGCGCCCCTTGATTTACCACTAGGTGACGGCGTACTCTGAATAGTCAGTCCTTTACTGCTGACAAGTCCAGGAACCAGACTGATCCCACTGCTTGATTTCTTGAGTCCTGAGGCCAGTCCGCCAGATTTCGAGGACGTGCTGGGTATAATGGACATTCCCGATCCTTGCGCCTGCAGTAGTTGCTGTAAGAAATAATTTACAGTTTTAATACAACGAAAAATCGGTTATGAGTTAGTGTTTGTTTACCTGATACACCTGGCTGTTGGTAATGGCGTTGGGATACAGGGACTGAAGAGACGCGGGACTGGATCCTTGCCGTCCCAGCGATGATCCTTTAGACGAAAACGGAAGACCCGCTCTGGATTGTGCGTTCTGGACAACGTGGAGTTCAGCAGGAAGTTTCAGTCCTGACAGACCGGCAGGAGAGTTCTTTGACCCCTTTCCTGATCCTGACTGTAAATACGCCTGTCCCTGAGCTCCAGAAAGCATCCTGTAGCCGGGAGATGCACCAGCAGAAGCTCCAGCAGCTTGATTGCCGATAGCCGATTTGGGAAGCAGCAGATGATACGAAGGCAGTGCGAAAGGTACAGCGGACGAACCGCCCTTCCCCGACGCTACAAGGCCCATCGCCGCAGAAGTTAGTCCTGCCGCCATGGCCTGGATCCCGCGAGCTGGGAGTCTGGGGATCTTGGCCGGAGGCTCCCAGTCAACAGGCGGCTCCAGATTCCTCTGCGGGAGGAAACGTTTCTGGCAGCTGGCCATGTGCCTGCTCACTTTACCCTTAGCACTGTCCTCGAACGGACAGAGAGGACACTGGTGAGCGGCTGCCTCTGCCTCAACTGTAGGACGCAGCTGGTGATCCTGCTGAATGTGCAGGGCAACGTGCGGCGTTTCGCTGGCTTCAAAATCGCAGTAGTGACAGACGCACTTCGCCATTGTGCCACTCCCCACATTTAGCGGAGACGACCAGTGCTGGGCCAGCACCAGCGATGATTCGGTCCTGAAGTTACATCTGTCGCACTGCCGCAGTTTGATCTTGAGTGGGGCGTTTTTCTGACGAGTTTGTTCGAGGTTTTTCTCCAGGGCTGGCACTCGCAGAGTTGGGTCTCGGATCTTCTTCCCCTTGGAGATTTTGCGCTTCTGAATTCGCAGCAGGTCCTCTTGAACGTACTCCTGAACTAAAGATAACCCAATGTCGAGGAAAAATTTGCCTAGATCGAAGAAAACGTGAAGTTAATAACAACATGTAATTATTTTTGTGTAATTATGATACCTATAGCTCCTGAAAAGTAGTCTTCTTCTTCAGATTCTTTTTTCTCCTTTTTCGGAGCAGCAGTAGTCGTTTTGCCTTCTTCCACAGAAGAAGCTGTTGGCTTTGTTCCCGAATCTGACGAATCTTCTTCAGCCGAGTCATTAGCTTTTTCCTTGATGTCTTCGTCTTCTTCGGCCGGTTTCTCTGCTGGCTTTTCCTCTTTCGGCTTGTCTGCAAACTGCGCTACAGCTTTTTTCAAGTCCTTCTCGCCCGCTTTTTCAATCAGGTAAGGAACTACGAACGAAGGTGCTTCAACAATGTAGGAATCATCAGACAGCCCCAGCTTCTCGTACAGATCAGATGTAGCAGCGCTGGGAGAAGGTGCAGGCTGCGTTTTCTGTTTCGTGGATGAAACGTTAGGAGTCGACGATTTTGAGAGAGAGCGGGAAGTGGCGGGTACAGGGGAGACGGTTACTGAAGCAGGTACCGAAGTAACTGCTGCCAGTTTTTTGTTCTGAGGCGATTGAGTATTGACTAAAACGAGACCCGACTGCGAGTCTTTGGGTTTAGAGACAACAGTAACGGAAGTCGAGGAAGAAAGCTGCTTCAGCGGAGCCTTGATGAGTTCAGGTGGCGGCCTGGTAGCTTTTGCATTTTTTGCTGAAGCTTTGGTACCTTTAGGGGTGGATGAGTTCATCTGAATCACCACAGTACCGGACTGTTTGCGGGAAGGCAGTGACGCAGGATCGTTGGGCGAGAGCTTCTCCTTTGACTTGACAGGTTTTTTCTTTTCTTCCTCAATCTCGAGGACTTCGTTATACTTCTTCGGGGTGGAACGGGGCCTTAGAGACATTCTTCTCTCGCCCTGCGAGTTTTCGTCCTTTTTCAAGTTTTCCTCCGCGCCTTTCCCTTGCGGATCTTTCTCTCCATCTTCGCTACTGTTCTTTGGTACTGTCTGGTTTTTGCTGTCTACTTCTTCGTCTTTGCTGGCGAGTCCGTTGACAGAAGCTGTCCCGTTCACTTGGTCAGGTTTATGTGAATCTTTGACTGCACAATCTAGTTCACCTGTGCTGCTTATCACTCCATTCTCAGTAATATCAGCCATGTTCAGTCAGCAGTTTAACCTTGATGATGGAAATTAGATTTAATTCTAAAAGATTTAGCGGCACACAATGATTTGGCGCCACAGAGAATAAGAATCAGTGGTCCCTTCTTTACCTTGTGCTTCAAACGCCGTTAACTTTTGTTCACTTGGCCCTAGGTATTACAACAAAACTGGCGGGCGTTTCAATAATACTAGGCAGAATTAAAACTAAGCACCGATATTATGCTACAAATTTCTGTTTACATTGCCAGTTGGGTGAATTGCTAATCGAAATGGAAGTGGGATTTAGAATTTTTTTCTTTTTTCCGGCTGAATATGCTAAAGAAAGATGAGACGGTGACGCCAGAACATCTGACGGGCGCCCATGGAATCGCACCTCGTTAAAGATGGCGGCGGGTGCTAGCGGTACAACGCTGGAAGCAGCCAATGGGGTTCCCTCCAACGCGTCACGTGACTTTGATTCCATTCCCTTTTGCTTCCGCTTTTCATCCAATCTCCTCTTCCTCCTATCCCTTCGCTTTTCTTGCCCTTTCTTTGTTGCCCCCCGCCATTAACCATTAAAACCAATTTGAATTCCCGCCATTTTTGATAACCTCATACTTGGTCCGTTCCAAAGGCTTTTCCTACCCTATTTATCATTATCAATATGTTTTCTTTTCGTCATTTACAGCAAATTGCTTCTGCCCCGATAGCCCGCCTGATTTTCTTCTGGAACAATGGCCTCTCTTTTTGCTCAAGAATAAGCATTTTGAGATAAGCTTCCCTCTTTCTTAGATTCTGCTGAATTTACCTGGACTTTTTTTTCACTTAGTTATTTTACATAAACATGAATCTTTGAATCTGCGAGAAAATTTATTTGTTGCTTTTTACATTTGATAACGCATTTCGTAAGAATAATGTGTCATCTCTCTACCTCAGAAACTTTTCAACTATGAATGATACCTTAATAAAACTGAATTAAATTTTACTGTTTTTAATTATTGTACATTTTTATGGACCTCCGTATTATTTCCGGCTATTGATTAGGCAAATGAATGGGTCGTTTACCTTGTGTAGAAAATATTACAATTTTAACGAATATTAAATAAAATGGCGGTTATTTGGCTTCTCCAGAGGCTTCTTCCATTGTTTCACATCAGAAAAATGCAACGAATTCGACATTTGAAAAGTTAACTGCTATTGAAACTTTGGTTCTTCCAACTTCACTTTATGTTGTACTGTAAAATCTAAGTACTAGAAAACCGGATATTTGCTTCAATAAAATAGTTCTTATACATATTTCTAGTAAAAAGCTAATCATTCCAGCTTCTGCAAACAGGTTTCGTTACAAGGTAAAGTTTTAGGACAAGATTTCTTCTTTTTCCATTATGTTCATGTACCTGAAAGTCACGCGCCTTACGGTAGAAGGGACTCGGTACTACGTTCGTTCAAGCGCTAATTCAAGTACTTTAATAACTGGACAAATAACATCAGAAATATTACATGAAAATGTATTACCAGACATATATGTTTCCTAAGTAGTTTGAATCATTTGAAAACGCACTCTCGAAACGCCATCTATGATTTCCTAATAGAACTATAATAGTATTCAACACAAAAGCTACCTTATTTTCAAACGTAAAATTGACAGTGCCTTTTGTGGTACCTTTCTAGTGACCTTGGTTTAGGGGTATAAAACTTGAGCACTTTAGGGCGATAGCTACTAGGAAAAATGATCGTAAAGGGAGATACAAAAAGTCACCGCTACGGTGCCTTTCTACAGTGTTTTGTGCGGGACAGAACACTATTGCCCGGATTCATCTTTTGGTGGGTTGGGTATATATAGTGTCAAATAAATGTATAACGAAAACGAACAAATGCAAAAACAAGAAACAAACAAAAAATGCGGGTTTCAAGATTCATTCGATGCTGTCTTGGGGGATCCCGATCTCATGGATGGTGGCCGAGATGGCTTGATCGATTCTGTTGCTCGAACTCTCTTCCTTCACTCCTCCCGTCAGAACGTGGAGTAGTTGCGACAGCAAACCAGCAATTGTTTGTCCCTGTGTCTCGATCGTGCATTTGATCTCGTCCAACTGGTGCAGATTCGCTTGAAGCAGCTCGACAATGTGCTGCTGGGGATCGTTTGACTCTTCATCCCCATCATTTTTGCTGTGTTCTAAGGACTTCCCTTGTTTTGAAGCATCCATAGTGGAGATATTCGCAGCGTTGACTGACGAGGCTATGGAAAAACTGGGCAGAGGAGTCGTCTGCATGCCACTTCCCGCCACAGTCGCAGAAGACATGTTTCCAAGAAGCGGGCTAGCAAGAGTTACAGCTTTCCCGCTGGCAATAGCGTCAAGAACTGTGAAAAACGGCCAGGAACTGTTAGGATCTTCGTCAATAGTGCCATCATCCTGTTGAAACAAACAAACATGGACAACTAGGCTTTAACAAGTCTTTAATTTTCAAACTTACTTGGGCTCGTTTCGCCAGTTTGTACTTGGACCACAAATTGTTCCACTTCTTCTGCGCCTGGTATGGAGTGACGTACATGGAAAGACCCATGTCACTTAAAATTTGCCTAACAAACATTGTAATAATAATCTAGTTGTTCAAAAAGACTTGAGCATAGTTTTATAACTTACTGCCATCCATAACGAGAAGTGTTTCGTTTCTTCGTGAACAAGTTTCTGCGTTCGTGCCGCAGCAAAATGAAACGGAGTGTCAACTCGTCCGTCCCTAAAATATGAAAAGCATTCATTAAATTTAAGATACAGAGTTAGAAAATCAAATTTATTGCAGATTTAACATTAGACATTAGAGTAGTTGATATGTTTGCAATTTTTTCCCGCGCAAACTTTTTGAAATCTTAGTCGACTATCAAGAAAGAACCACAAGATGGCTGCCAAGTCGACTTGCACGGCTTGGCCAAGAATGAAATCATTAGCATATTTCTTTTCTTATCTGTCAACTGCACACTAAAATCTCGTAACTTACATTTAAAGTTCATGCAGGACTTGAAATCAGAGTTGTTGCGACTCTCGTCCATGCAAGAATCCATAAGGAAAAAGTAGAAAACTCCAACGAAAAGACGACTTCAAAGTTGACTGCCTAGCACCCTACCAAGATGGCGAGCAACATTGGATATTTAAAAAATAGTTAATAAAATCTTCACTAGATGGCGTTGTTAACTTTAACAAATTTTCCTTATAGGGCAGTTTCACTTATCGAGAATCGGCCTAGGTGTTAACTATCGATACTTAGTCTGGGGACCACCCTTACCATGGTTTCTTATGGAAGAATGAGCCGTTTTCCTTGTTTTTTAGTTTTCAATCATCTTTAATCCATAAAATAACCTTAACGAACACAGTTTTCGAATTAGCAGAAAATAACGCATATTTTGGTGCCAAATTTGAAAATTAATTCGCAAAAGAAAAACACGTAGCCGGTGTTAATTTTATCGATAGTTAAAGATAAAATTTGAAGACAATCACCAAAGTGTTGCTTACTTTTTGCTGGTTCGAAAACTGTAATTATTAAGCTTATTTAATCGGGTTTTACCTTATTAAACAGTGAATTACTAGGAAACTAATTTAGTTCTGGCGATCACCCTTTCTACGGATTCTTATGTGCGATTGGGCCTGTTTCTTGGGTTTTCAGTATTTAATCCTGCAAAACACATTTAAAAGACCTTAAATTTTACAGATTTCGAATCAACAAAAAATTAGCAACATTTTGGCACGATTCTTGAAAACTGAACTGTCACAAATATTGATTTGCCACCGGTTCAATATTTTTCTTCTGCGGGTTAATTTTCAAATCTAGCATTAAAAAATGCAGTATTTTCTGCTGATTCGAAAAATGTACAAGTTAAGGTCATTTAATGGCATTATGGTTTACTAAATATTGAAAAACTAGGAAATCAACTCATTCTTCCATAAGAAACCATGGTAAGGGTGGTCCCCAGACTAAGTATCCATAGTTAACGCCTAGGCCGATTCTCGACAAGTGAAACTGCCCTATGACAATTTTTTCTCGGATATTGTAAAATAATTCAATCTTGACTGGTAAAGAAGGAGTTCATTAGCTCATCAACGTTTATTAAATAACAAAAAAAGGTGGGCCTGGTCGATCAGGAAATACCATAGCCCAGTAAAGTGAATCGAGTCGCGACTCCTAATGGTTCCCGATTGCATGTATGCTTCTTTAACGAATAAACAGCTTGAATTGAAGTATCCTTTTTTAAGTGCTTGTAGTGCGCAGGTATTTCTTTCCCGAAGGCAGGTCATGAAAGTCGACTCCAGTGGGAAACAGCTCGGCAAGTTCCGAGTCTTTGACAGTGGGCTGCACTACTGCAGGCTGGCCAGGCTGTGAAATTAATCACAAAATCGAATAACTGAAATTTGTAAATATTAGTGATTTAGTATAATACCTTCCAGTCGGCAGGAGTTGCAAGTTTCTTCACTGCAGTCAGTTGAAGCGAATCAATAGCACGGAGGATCTCACTAAAATTAAAATATTTTGATCAAAAGGCTCGCATAAAACACGTAAAGGACAACTTACTCGAAATTTCGTCCTGAAGTAGCGGGATAGAGCATCAGAAGTTTAAGTTTCTTATCAGGGCCGATAACAAACACCGAACGGCAGGTCAGGGGCATTCCCGCAGAGTTCTTCTCGTCAGGATCAAGCATTCCGAGCTGGACAGCAAGATCCCTGTTTTCGTCAGCAATGATGGGATAAGGAAAGTTTCCAGACAGTTTTCCATATGCCTGGATATCTTTAATCCAGCCGCAGTGAGACTCGACATTATCGCACGACAGGGCAATCAGCTTGACCCCTCGTTTTTCAAACTCAGGGTAGAGCTGTGCAAATCGGGCCAGTTCAGTGGTGCATACGGGCGTATAGTCTGCGGGATGCGAGAAAAGGATCCCCCACCTGTTTTCGTAACTAATTAGATTACAAAAACGTATAAACATCAGTATAATTTACGAATTTCCCAGCCATTCGTGAAACGTTATGGCTCCCTCGGTGGTGTTGGCCTTGAAGTTTGGAAAGATGTCTCCAAGGTTCACCATCTTCTCTCTAAACAGATAAATTGTTTGATAAGTAATGTAAACAAATCCTAACACTAACCAGACAACAGACAGTCAGACAAGTCAGTTACAACCGGTAAGTAGGCCCCAAAACACGTGAAAAAAAGAACTTACTTTACACAATTCCTTACACTTTAAGCAGGTAATAAATTAACTATAAAGTTTTATAATAAAACGAAACGTACCTTGCAAGAAATTTTGATTCAGATATGGATGGAATGTGATAAAGTGGTCAAAGGGTTAACGCGTGAATTTGCAAATTATTTTTGTTATCGTAGTATGTAGTACATACTTTTACCGCCAGGTGGCGTTTCGGAAGAGCGCCAAATTAAAATTCATCGTCACGTACGATGTTTTTTTTTTCTTCTCAGTGCGGTTAATTAGACTTTGCATGGTTTTACAGAATATGTCGCGTAAACTGATCATCGATACTGACGTTGGACTGGATGATGCTGGAGCTATTTTCCTGGCAGTTGCTGGTCACAAAGCCAAATCCTGCGAAATCATTGCCATAACAGCGGTTCACGGCAACACGATACTCGAGAACGTCCTCACCAACACTGCAAGGACTCTAACTGCAGCAAATATGAAAAACGTATCTAAATATTCATTTTCCTTGAGACTGGGTATAATAAATTTATGTCTTTTTACCTAGATACCTATTTATCGTGGAGCGCACAGTTCGTTAGTCGAGCCGTTTCAGCAAACAGATCCGTTCCACGGCTGGGACGGTTTCGGCGACTCTCAACATGACGGAGATGCGGATTTGAGTTGCTTACAGAAGGAGCACGCTGTAAACGCACTAGTCAGGATCGTCTCTGAAAACCCTGGTCAAATAACCTTAGTTGCTCTGGGACCTTTAACTAACATTGCCATGGCGATGAGAATGGATCCTAACTTTGCTTCTAACTTGAAGGATCTTTACATTATGGGAGGAAACACTGAAGGTATCGTCACATTACTGATTCTTTACTAACCATTTCAAGTAATACATTGGTTGTGGTACTAAATTACAATTAAATTTTAATCGAAAAAGGTGTCGGGAATATAACAGTATCAGCTGAATTTAACTTTCACTGCGATCCTGAAGCTGCTTATATTGTCCTGCAGAACACCAAATGCCCGACGTACATCGCACCTTGGGAACTGTGTCTACATCGCGTAGTCATTCCTTGGGTATTTAAACTGAATTCTATTACACTGAGATTAAGTTTCTACTTAACTTCTTGTTTCAGGACTGGCGTATCAACGTAATGGGCAAAGTTCCGACAGCAGAGGCTCGTTTACTCAACAAGATCGAAGCCAAGGCTACGGAGAACAGAGAATTCAGTAGCTGGATCGTCTGCGACCAGGTAGCCATGGCTGCTGCCCTTGATCCTCGAGCTGTTAACAAGCAGACCAGCCATTACGCGATGGTAGAACTCGCTGGGAAATTCACTCGCGGACAAATGGTTGTCGACTACGGCAAGAAAATGCAGAAAAATCCTAATGTCGTAATAATTGACCAAATCGATGTTGAACTGTTCAAATCGATGCTGCTGTGGTCACTGGGCGATAAGTCAACAGATTACCAGCCTCCCCAGTAATAATTCTGCACTATTCAGTTAATACAAGTCTTGACACATTTTTGCTTGAAATGAATGTATTTCTTTAGTTTCCAAATGGCGCGATGGGGAGCAATATTTCAAGTTAACGGTCTGTTTTGAAAAAATCGGTTTTACTGCGGGGAATGCCATTGGGGGTGTTCACAAAAAAAAAGTTTCCAGAGAAGAAACATCGTCACTGATTTGTTATTTCTGTTTCGATCGGACATAAGTGATGCCTGTTGGCCGCACGAACGGTACAAAAAAACACCCCAAGAAAACTTAAAACCAGAAAGCAAATTGAGAAAGAAGAAGTTTACTACAGTAATAGTGTAGCTAATATCTACTCTTATCGCTGCTATGCACATTCTCACAATACGGGCCTCGCTTTTAGTAAAATGACGTTATATTTTTTTTAATTATTTTTTTCCTCTTTATTGTTTCTCTACAACAAAACGCCATTTTACCAAGTAGCTTCTGTACAAGTCAGGTTCTTATATCAACCTTAAAAAATAATTCTTACTATAGTGAAAAAAGAGACTAATGCGGGAGCACAGCCCCCAGTCGGCCCAGAGAATGTGTATAACAAAGGCAAACTTTTCGCCGCTTTTTACTTTAGAAAATGACACGAAAAAAGGCAAAAAAGGGGTTTCCAGAAATTCTTCCAAAACTCTGTCGTCTCAAAAATCGACCTTCGAATTATCGAGCCGATACGTATCGTTTATCAAGGCGCACGAAGAACTTCAGCCTAGATTCATGTTTTCTCGTCTTAGCGTCGCCTTACGGCCCGTCGAATTTTCCTGCCCGGTAGAGCGGCGCCTCCGCCGGTAGCGTCGAAGGGGTTGCTGCTACCGAAGGGAGTTGAAGCGGCCGCACCGAAGGTCGGAGACGCCGAGGGCGCGGCGCCGAAACTGAAACTCGGAGTCGCTGACGGGTTGAAAGGGAAACCTTGGCCGGCCGGGGCGGTGGGGGCGGGTTGAGTGCCTGCCGAGCCGAACTGGAACAGGCCTGGTTGAGCGCTGGGTGCCTGCTGGCCGAAATTAAAGCTGGGAGTCGAGCTGTACGCCGGAGGAGGGGCCGCTGGAGTCGCTGATGACGCAGGGGTACCAAAGGCGAAACCGCCGGCTGCTGCTGGAGCGGCAGCCGGAGTGCCGAAACCCAACGACGGGGTTGTGGAGGAACCGAAAGAAGGAGCAGAAGAACCCTGGGATCCGAACGAGAACACACCACTTGGTTGTGCTGCTGCTGGCGCTCCGAACGCTGGGTTCGGGGCTGCTGATGCTGCTGAAGCTGGCTTACCCGCCGCTGCTCCGAAAGCGAAAGAGGCTGCCGCTCCGGTGCTGGTCGAAACGGCTGGAGCTGCTGCACCGAAACCGAATGAAGGTGCGGCAGAGGCGGCGGGCGCTCCGAAAGCGAAAGTAGTTGAAGTTGTCATCGCTGGAGCTGCTGTTGTCGAGCCGAAGCTAAAACCTCCTACCGACTGCTGGGGTGCCGCCGGGGCCGCGGTTGTTGTCGTCTTGCCGAACTGGAAGAGATTCGAGCTGGAACCGCTCTGCTGACCGAAGGTGAACGGTGTTCCCGTTGCGCCTGCTGCTGCTGTCGTGGCTGCAGGAGCTGGCTCCGTTTTGCCAAACGTAAACATACTCGACGTCCCTAAAGCAGAACCGGAAAAACGTAAATCAATATGTTACGTTCATAATCGTATTTGTGCACTACGGTTAAACATTACCTGAAGTAGTAGTAGTGGTCGCAGAAGCTGTCTGCCCGAAAGTGAACATACCAGAAGTGCTACTGGTAGTTGCAGGAGCAGCTGCAATCGTAGTCGCAGCTTGGAAAAGGGATGGAGCAGCCGAAGTTGTAGCAGGGGCTCCAAAGGTAAACGGAGCTGCTGTTGCTGCAGAGGGTGCGCCGAAAAGAGTTCCAGGCTTCGGTGCCGCTGTATCAGCAGCTTTTTCCGCTCCCTGTTCGCCTGAAGCAGCTGGTTTCGCCATAGCGCCAAACAGACCGAAACCCGTCGGAG
The DNA here is from genome assembly GCA_002872375.1 of Eulimnadia texana. Classification (NCBI taxonomy): domain Eukaryota; kingdom Metazoa; phylum Arthropoda; class Branchiopoda; order Diplostraca; family Limnadiidae; genus Eulimnadia; species Eulimnadia texana. The sequence goes on from NKDA01000001.1 coordinate 20,662,539, forward strand.
CTGCGGCTTGGGAAGGCGCCGCGGCGCTCGGTGCTGCTGAAGAACCGAACGAGAAAAGGGACTTGGCAGGCTCTGCAGCCGGTGGCGCCGTGTCTTTCTTACCAAGAATGTCCATGACGCTGCCCGTCTTCAACTCGGACGCAGCTTTGAATCCTCCAGAAGACGAAGGCGACTCCCTGACGGAGAAAATGGGCGAGCCGCTAACGCTGCTCGAGGCTGAGCTCACTGTAATCGCTGCGCCAAACTTCATTCCTCCAGTTAAAGTATTGGTGCTGCCAAACTGGAAACCACCCATGGCTGGCGCTTTCGTCTCTGCTACTGAGGTAGTGGCCGTACTTGACGGGGCAGCAGTAGCCGCAGCTCCAAACGAAAAGGCTGGTGCTGCTGCAGCTGGTTTCGGTGCAGGCTCAGCTGCTGTAGTAGTGACCACAGCGGTTCCGAAAGAGAAGTTCAGTGCAGGAGTAGCTGTTGTTGCTGCTGCAGTAGTAGTCGCTGCTCCAAAAAGGGAAACTTTTGACGTCTCTGCTGGTGCGACTGATGAACCAAACGTAAAAGTCGGCTTTGCTGATTCAACGGTAGTAGAAGTAGCAGCAGTCGAGACAGCTGATACGGGAGCTGTAGTTTCATCTGTTTTCGAAGCTCCAAACTTGAAGGTAGAAGCAGGTACAGTCTCAGCCGCTGCTGGTGGTTCAGCTTTCTTCTCCACTGCAGCGGGCGCGCCAAATTTGAATCCGCCAGCATCTGCCGCTTTCTCCAAGGTTCCAAATTTAAATCCTCCGGTCTCGGTTGTTTTCTCCGACGCTCCAAGCTTGAATCCTCCGGCCTCCGCATCTGGTTTGTCAGATACACCAAACCTGAAGCCACCTGCTTCGGCTGGCTTGCCGGCTGCACTTCCCAACTTGAAGCCCGTCGAACCGCCATCTTTCTTTTCTTCAGCAGAAGATGGAGCAGCAGCAGCCGCAGGGACTCCGAACTTGAAGGTCGGTTTGGCTAGCGGCTGTGCGGTTTGAGCTGCTGACGCACCGGGTCTCAGACTCTCGCAGGCGATACACTTGGAGACATCAGCCTTATTTCTCACCATGCAAACATCGCATTCCCAGGTATCGGATGTCGGTTTGAATTTGTCGCCAAAGCTAAAGCCAGTTGCTGGCAGAGGCGCTGCAGCTGTCGAGGGTGGCGCTGCTCCAGGTTTCGGACTTTCGCACGCTGCGCAAATCTGTTTATCCCCACTGTTGGAAATCATACACACGTCGCAGGTCCACGATCCCTGAGGAGCCTTAAATTTGTCTCCGAAGCCACTGGATGTCGATAACGGTGCTGGGGCAGGCGCGGAAGCGGGTGCTGCTCCAGGTTTCGGCGACTCGCAAGCGACACATACCGTTTTATCTGAAGGGTTGGTCACGCAGCAGACGGAGCAGCACCACGAGCCGGCAGCAGGCTTAAACTTATCGCCGAAACCTGTTGTTGTCTTGACTTCAGGGACTGCAGCTGGTAGTGCAGGTTTCGCCGGGGTCTGTGATCCTGGTTTAGGGCTCTCGCAAGCCGTGCATTTGGTTTTGTCGGACGAGTTACGAACCAGGCAGACCGAGCATTCCCACGTGCCAACTGCAGGTTTGAATTTATCTCCCCAGCTAGGTTCCACAGCCTTCGGTGCCACAGTTTCCTGAACCTTCTTTATCTTCTCCTCTACAGAAACGGTATCTTCTGTGCTTTTAACTGTTAAAGGCGTGCTGAACTTGAAGGTTTTCTCAACTGCAGGTAGCAAAGTCCCATTAACAGAAGCTACCACCGTCACCAGCGGGGCAGAGAATTTGAACGCAGGCTGCTGTGTCACGCTCGGAGTAGCGAGTGACGTAGTCGGTTGGCTGAAAGCAAAAGATACCTTTTTGGGTTTCTCGGGTACAACCAGCGAGTCCTTGGCAACTGCTGAAGGCTGCACAAGCGGGGTAGAAGCTACCGGCTGGTTTGATGGAGCTGCAGCAGGGGCTTTCGCGATGGGCGAAGGGGCAAACAACTGGAACGAGGGTAGCGATGAAATAGGAAGAGCCACTGAAGGTAAACTCGTCTCTTCAGGCATTTCTTCAGCTGCAGCAGCCCGAGCTGAAGGTCGGGTGGGTGCGGTGACCCTTGTTCGCAGCTTGCCTCCACCCTGGGCTACTGCCAGCGGAGTGGACGATATCTGTGGTTCCTGCTGGATCGTGGGTTCTTGGTTTTCGATTCGTACGATTTTCTCCTGCCTTTCCGGAAACAGAGACGGCTTCCGGACAACCTCTGCCGGAGTCGATATCGGGAGTTTGGCGGCTGGAGGACCTAGTTCCAAACCACAAGGTAAAAACAATGAAGCTAATTTGATTATTTTAATCAAAGTTTAGAAGCTTACCAAGACGGGGTCGTTTCTTGGCCGCGCCAAAACCCAGAAAGGAACTGTCACTTCCTTCTTGGGTCGTTTTAGCCGCAGGAATCTTCTTGGCATCTTTGACGGGAGTTGACATCGACTCGAGGGCATTGAGAATCTTTTTCGCCGTGCTGCTGAGTACCACAGAGTCTATTAATAGTAAAAAAAAAAGTACATTTTCACCAATATGTTTTATTATTTGAATAAAAATTTAAGTATTACCTGACGAAGAAGCAGCTGGACGAGCAGCAACTTGTCTCCTGCTTCCGGCATAAGGAGTAGCAACGTGCAGCTTCGTTTTGCGATAGGCAGAAGCCCCTCCGTAAGTGGTTCGTCCCGCGTAGAATGGCGAGGCACTTACAGAACTGTTGAGTTGACTTGTTCCTGGTCCCTTTAAAAGAAAATTTTTGAAATAAAAAGATATTTTGAAGAAAATTTGTTTAAGACTTACACATAATGGTGATCCAAAGGCTGTAATGTTAAACCTGGGCCTTTTACTGCTTGGCGCTAAGGAAGACCTTGAATCCGAGGCGCTGACACTACTGTCATCTGAGCAGAGGGAAACCACACTGGCGTTGTCTGCAAAATTAAATTTAAAAATGAGGTTGATCCTTAGCCGAGACAAATTAACGTTTTCAGTACCGATGGCCTTCTCAGCTTCCGCACTTTCAGATATTAAATCTTTCGTAATACTGCCTAAGTTGAGAGTTTTCCGACTCCTAGTGGTTTGGCTCTGTACCGGCTGCGAGGCTGCCAATAAGCTTCTCGATAACGAAGAACTTAGGAGACTGAGAGACGACCTGTCCAACTGTAGAGGGTTCTGCAGGTTATTTCTGGGTTCTCGAGACGAGTGCTCTGGGTGAGGCAACAATGACGAGCACCCACTTGTCGATTCTGATTCTGAATCGTCACCTGAAGTTACAACGGGCAAAATGTTTATTTAATTTCAAAAAATCTGTTGAATTTTTTTTGTCTGGTTTACCTTTGGGCACTGCAACTGACTCCTCTTGTTCATTACTTGTCGTCGGAGACAGGAAAATGTCTTGACTGGGACCAGCATCACTTCTATCCAGAGTTTGGCTAACTGAAAAATAAAGAAAACAATAAATTTTCTTAATCCGCAATATCAAACGCTACACTGAATTTTAATTCATTATGTAATAAGCTAAGGACTCAGCAGATTTTTCAATAGAATACAAACCGTTTGCTTCATTGCCAGCTTCAGCTATAACTGATGATCTTCTGAAAATGAAAGACTCTGGCCGTGAGGTGCCAGTCTCAGCTGCAGTCTCCTCTTCTTCGTTTTCTGCTTCTTCGCGCGGAGGTGTTGACGTTTTCATCCACGACAGCCAGGACGGGTTTGGCAACAGGCCTGTAAGCGAATCTGTGACGCGTCTGATAAGTGACTGCAGAGAAAAAAACAGTGCAAAATTTAGTTGACAACCAACCGCATGCAAACAGAGAGGTTTCTGATTTTTTTGTCCTCTACCTTTTGTGGCCGTTCATAAGGTTTGTTAATCCTATTTCGTTTAACTTTAACTTTTCCTACATTATCTTCCCACATTTTAAGGCTAAAACTTATACTTGTTAAACACTAGACAAGGGAAAAACTAAAGGAAGAAGAAAAACCCGGTGAATCACACTACACGAGGTCGGCGCATTACACTAAGAGCAACGGCTATGAGAGAAAATGGCGGAAATTTCAACTGTTCCATTCGCCGCCTTTACCATGAAACAAATGACGACCGCTTTCCGCAACTAAAGTCTATAACGCCACCTATGGGCACCAGCATAAACTATAGTTTCAAAATATTAATATTTTGGACTGCGGTTTATGATTACAATTTAAAAAACTTGTTAATTGTGATTGAATTATATTGATTAATGTATTCACCAATTTGAATTTAACAAAGAAACAAGTATCTTTCCAAAAACCATAACAGTGTAGGTCCAAAAAAGAAACGAAGCCTAGCAGATTTGAACGAAATATGAATTATTAAAAATAACCAAGACAGTAGGCGAGCTACCATTTTCTAAACTGAGGAAAAAAAACACAATCAAACAAACATTTGGGCAAATAAAACCGGGAGAAAGTTCTCAAAAGAAGTTATTCTGTGCATTGGTACATGTCGCATAAAACCACTGGGGCAAAACATGGAACCGACTAGAGTAAACGCACTTCAAAAACTTTCAAACAAATCTTCAGGAAAGGGCGATATTGGCAATCCAGTCGGCTGTGTGCGAAACTCGATGATAAATTCCCGGTTGTCCAGACTGGGCACACGAATATCCAGCAGAAACAACTCCTATCAAGTACCAACGACCGTTTTCTTCCAACATCAGTGGACCACCAGAATCTCCCTGCACAGATTATTAGGTTTAGAACTACAGCTCCATAAAAATGCTGAATTAATTACTTGGCATGAATCTTTGCCCCCTTCTCTGTATCCAGCACACATCATTTCTTCATGAATAATAACTTTGATTCCTTTATCCTGATGCCAGTCTTCGCACTGCTCGTTCGCCATGATGGGCACGTCGACTACCTGAAGTGTCTTCGGTCGGATTCTCGATCCTAAGCAAACGATTTTTAGTAGATAATTCACATAAAATTGATTGGGTTTCAGTTGTACCCGGTTGCATTGCACCCCAGCCTGCTGCCCAAGCGTATTGTCCGAGGAAATCTTCTCCTTTTTGCGGCAAACAGATGGGTGAGATGTGCGGTTCGTAAGGGACGTATCGGTCCAGGCGCAAGATGGCGATGTCGAAGCGGTCCGCCTGAGGTGTAAATTTGAAATAGGGATGGACGTGAATCTCGCTGACTCCTACTTGGACTGGGGGTAACGGTTCTGCGTCGGAATTGAGCGAATACTCGCCTAAAGTTATTTTGATTTGGCCTGGTTGTGCTCTAAAAGCATAGCAGCAAGTTAATGAGGATTCAACTATGTGATTTTCAAAAGATACTTGGCAACACAGTGACCGGCAGTTACGACATAGTTGTTGCTCAGCAGAGATCCTCCACAACGACTGGAACCGATCTTGATATAAGCCTACGGGAACATAGATTTTTACATTAAGAATTTTACTTTGTTCTGGAAGGAAAGTTTACCTGCCAAGGAAAGCTGCCGAATCCTGCTTCATGACCACCGACGATCCTTCTTTGAGCGGACAGTCTCTGATTAGTTTTCCCACAATCTGAAGAGAGAAAATTTAGGTTTCTGTAAAGCTAGATTTGGGTGAAATCGATATACATGGATCGTTGCGAACGGGTCCATAGTTGACTGCTGGAAGCTGGACCTTCTCTTGCTGCGTTGTTTGGATACCGTTGGGTCTGTGACAGCAGGCGAAGAGAAATCCTCCGCAGCTTTTCTGTATGAGGCCTCCAGTCAACCAGCAGAGCAGGAAAAACTCACAGGAATCTTTGGAGCACTGGTTCGAGTCCCCGAACAGATAGCCTCGGTTCGCCATTACCACTGCGACAAAACGTATTTACAGTAATAAGAAAACATTCTGTTTAGTAGTAGAATTACGTACTGTCGATATTCTTGTGATGTCCTGGAGAGTTGAAAGCTTGCGGGAATCTATTTCTCATTCTGAGCATTTGCGCCATGATTCTAGGATCTTTCAGAGCCTGGAATCGACGATCCATCATTTCTTCCTCGTCTTCTAGTGCGGATGTCTCGTTGTAAACATCCGACTGGAACAGCTGACGGATCTCGATCATCATCTGATCCTGGGCCATCATGTCCATACTGTCGTTTGGGTCACCAGGAATCCTCTTCATCTCTTGGCCGAACACTACCGGGATGATGAACAGCATCCATCTCAGTACAGCAGCCATTTTGCTCTTCATATTCCTATGATACAATGTAATTAGCGCGAATATTTAATTTGATTAGTGAGCAAAGTGTGTCAGGAGTGTTGTTAACCCAATTCCTTGCATGTTATGAGTGCGTGAATTCAACACGTCGCCGAGAGGCGATTCTGAATTGAACAAAAAGAGAAAATTTCAACGGACACTTTCACCCAATTGTACTGGACATCATAATGCAACAAAGAACTAGTAAAAAACAATAGTTTTTTTTCAAATTCTATCATTGGAGTTTGCTTTAAGAACCTATAGGTTTTAGAAACGAAGAATTGCTTTTGTAAAACTCCACTTCAAAACTTTGTGATAGAGAGTAGAATCTTAGTAGAAGGTATTAACTTACCTGAATTAGATTGAATGACTACTTGTGAACTAATAGACGAAATAGATGTCTACAATATCCCATACATGATCCCTGGACAAAGAGGGGATGAGGACTGGAGCAGTATTCGTTCACAACTGATGGTAGTCGATGCTGGAGTTGGTCACCTAAGTTCTGCCAACTTTCTTCAGCAGCTGTTTTCTCTCTAACATTCAACAGAAAGTGCTTCTGTTTGGTCATCCCCCGTGGTTTTCCACCTCCCTAGGTTTCTATAACAGGGGCTGGTAACTTTTTCAGCCCCGCAGTTTCTAGGCCAGCATCTTCTCCCATTCCGCAATGGGGAAAAATCGTACCTCTATACACATCATACATGATAATGATGGTAAAAAGTGTTAAGAAAGTGATGTCGCATGTAAGAAGCTTCATAAGTTAAACCTCATGGTGACACTGTGAGCAATAGTCCGGCCTACTTTTAAAACTATATATTTTTGTGTCGAGGATTTCCCTTTTTTTTGGACAAAAGGAGAAAATATTGACCAAAAACCATCAGTATTTCAAACTTTCTCCATTTATTACAGAACTCTGTACAAAGACTGGCAACAACTTAATCTAGGCCTCTTTTATTTAATTCTAAAGGTTATTTTTAACTGTCTGTTTAACATTTAAGGATATGTTAAGTTTTCATATACCCTCAAGAACCAGGTAATATATGTATGTCGTAAGAAGCATGATTATATAGCAGATGGTTAATCGTATATACGGAATGGCTTTCTCCTCCAATTAGGCCTAGGTTATTCAGTGGAATTTCAAACTAGATGCAAATTGTAGTGAAGGATGTAAAGAGTATTATGGGAAATTTTGCATGTCCGGTATAATTGCTACCCAAGGAATTCAGGTAGGAGAAACAACTCTGTTTGCCAGATACTCGGTAGATTTCAATGATGAATGCTGTAATAAAGGAGAAAGGCAATTTCTCCGATCTAAAGACCTACTTCTTTCAGTGTACATCATAAGTTATCCTGAAATAAATGATTGTGGACGGTTGCTTTTATTTTATTCTACACCTTTTTGCATTTCGTTTTCAGTTCTCTTAATTCTACAATATACTTAAAACCTTGCGTATTGTACGTAATAAGAATAATTTTATTTTTAATTATTACTTAACTGATTTCTTGATTGGGAACCTAACTATTGTTAATTTTACATAACTCTTCCACATAAAATTTGCGAAGCTAGCGCCACGCTTGAGGAATCCTAGAACTATACAATATAGGAATCCTAGAACTCCTTTAAAACATGATCATTGCAATTAAAGTTCAGAAATAAAGACCATTAGTTTTATCATTATTTCTTAAATATTTCTTTATAGTACAAAGCCCCATACGATTATTAACTATTCAATTATAGATTTGTTCTGAATGAAGCATACGGTTATAAAATCTACCGCTAGATGGCGTTGACTGACGGAAACAAGAGCAAGTGGATATCATAACATTGCGTATTGCATTCCATTCGTGCTTGTTGGCCAACGTCTTGTCCAGCTCTTCTTGGCGCTGCTCGTTTGAACTCCTATTTTACCGTAAGTTTTTTCTTTATGAACCAGTATAACGTAAGGTAAGGTTAACGAGTTTATTACAACGTATGAAAAAGTATAACAAAGTAAAGAGACTTTTGGTTTTCGGAAGATTCGAGAGATAATTCGTCGCCCCTGGCGTTTCAGCAGATTAGATGCACAAAGGACTCGCAGGGTGAAATTTGAAGCATGGTTTAAGGTTCATTTTTCTTGGCTATTGCAGGGTGCTAATAATGCCTCCCAAAAAGAAGCAGCCCAAGGGGCCCTTCTTCTTTTTCATGCTGGAAATCAAACGCCAGTATGAGCAACAGGGAAGACGTTTCCCGAACGGTATCGCAGACGTGAAGGACTTGGCTTCTCCACTATGGGAGGTAAGCAGAGAACCATTCTCTGTTTTTGCATTCTGTAACTACGTTTTTTCCAGAAATTAAGTCCTGAAGAAAAAGCCATCTACAAGAAGCTAGCAGACGAGGAGAAGGCTAGGGGACCAACAGGAGTTTACGAACGCTATGACTCGCTCGGAAAGCCCATTTCGCAGAAGTTGCAGGCAATTAACCAGGCAGAAGCGAGAAAGAAGAAGATGTACGAAGATATCGCGAATGAAGTCAAATTCCTACGAGAAACCAATGGTGAAACGCAAGATTTCCACTTGAAGACATGTCGAAATAATGATAAGTTTATTAACAGGATTGGGCCAGCATTATTTTTATTTTGGCCATCTTAATTACACGGTTGTTACGGATGAAAAAGAGTACTACCCTCGCGAGATCGGACTCGTCAAGTTTTCGCTGCGAGAGGGAATAGTGGACCATTATCACCAGTTTATCGATCCTGGTAATTTACTCCTTTGTTAAGCAATAATCTAGGTATTAAATTAGATTTCAATGGCAGGGGAGCCCCGTTTGGGTTACAGTTACTCGGCCAAGGAGCATTCGGCAAAGACGCACCAGATTCCATCGTACGGGTTTGAGCTGGCCACCAACGACTACCATCAAGTCATTGCAGAAATTTTGTCATTCATTCGTCAAAGGGTAAATAATTCCAGGATTTCTTCTAGCAGATTGTCTAAAGAAACATTTCATTTTTCAACAGGATGGATCGCTGGCTCCTATTTACTTGGAGATTAATGGATTCGAGGGTTATGAAACAATGCTCAACTTCCTCGTCGACAGATGTCCCGCTGAAATCCCGAACTTGGGCGAGCCAAATGGGATTCAAGTCCGCCACCTCAACAAACTTTTTTGCGAGCTGCGCAAACAGGCCCGTCCTGAAGACTCATTTTACGCTTTCCCTAGTATTACTTACGCTGGGGAAGTTTTGTGGAAGAAGGAGTTCGACTACTTTCCTGAATTGGCTTGCGAAGTAAGTTTTAAAATCCTATATTTTGTTTGCCATTTTCCTATGATATCGTTGGATTTCTAAAGTGGCATGCTGAGACCGATGCTACACAGCACTGCTCGCTATCCATTGCTCGGAGGTTTGCATTTTTTGTTGCTGATTTCTGCTGCCCAGGATACAACATCGAGCGAAAACCTGGCAAACATTTCCCAGCCGATATGTTGCTTTTACCTGTAGAAACCGAAGAGGTATGAAGTTTTCTCCTACAAATTTGATTGACTAATGTATATTTTCACCTTTATTTAATTAAATCTGAATTTTTTATTGTCTGCATAGCCAGCTCAAGAGCCTCAGCCGCAATGGGAAACGGCGGCCAAGAATCCTCGTAAACCAGTCGCACCAAGTATGAAAAAACTTAGAGTAAACAGCTGCTAACATTAAAATAGGAACTTTTTTAATTGGTTATAATGAATAGACATAGCAAAATTAATAAAGTCGTTTGATTTCTATTGCATAAGGTGCTTCGACTTCTCGCATTGCAGCCCGCTTCGCTAGTCTAGCTAACAACCCACCACCATCTGCAGCAGTACAACCTTCCGGTGTCGCTGGACTTGGACGAGGAGCTCTGAAAATAGCTCAGATTCCGAGGACTCCAGGATCTCCGTCCAACTCTACTGGAGAAAGAGAATCTCCGAACAGTCTGGCCAATAGTTCAAGGGACCTGAATTTGAACAGCGGGGCTTCTGCTCAGGGCCCAAAGATGCCGCTCGGCCGAGGCCGCGGAAGGTTTTGAACTGGTCATCTACCCTCTTAAATTTTTATTTTTGTTGATTCATTATGTGCCTTACACAGAAGAAGACGTGCTTTTTTCCTCCAATGACGAGGTTTTTACCCTTTATGGGTTAATATGAAAATAAAACCTGCCAATTTTTGATTTCAAATTTTTTTCTCCTTGTTATATATTTGTTTCTGAGAATCGTACACAACCACCACCGTGGACACTTCATGCAGGGTAGGACGTATTTTGAGCCTATTTCATCAAAGCATTAACCACGGCCTTAACGTTCAAAGATTTCAAGTCCGTGTAAGTTTGACCAGTCCCGACGAAAACGATGGGCTGGCCCGTAATGTAAGTCATGGAAATGGCAGCTCCAACCTGTAAAACATGATTTGTTGAGCTTTAATTGTTCAGTCATGCTCATAAAAAAAGGGTACAGCATGAGAAGTCACTGTTTCTTAGCTTTTCCAACAATATTATAGTATGACTTGATAAAATATATTACTTGAGCTTAAATACAGTTAACTCAATCTATCTTAACTAAAATTAACGCTCAATAGTTTTATAAACTGTGAAAAAAGATTTTTGAACCTCCCCATGCTGTAACTTTTTTAAAATGAACATGACTGTACGTTGCTAAAACAGAATGTTAAAGAATTATACCTTGTCATCGATAGTATCGAACTTGGTGAGAACGATACCGTCAATTGTGTGCGGGTTCTGGGTCTGCGAGAAGTCCGCGAGGGCCTGGTTGAACTTCACCAACTGGTCCACGGCCTCGTTACCGACCAGAGCTTCCCCAACGAACAGAACCAGGTCAGGTTCGTTCACTTTGATCAGCTGGTAAGTTCACAGCAGAAAAAGTTGATTAAATTGACTGTAATTAGTTTAAGATACGATGTTTAAGATCCTTGTAAAGATGCGAAAGTTAAGAACTTTAAGTAAATAAAAATAATTACCTAAAGAAAAGAATAATTTTATGAAGATTATGTAAAAATTTATATAGAAATAAGATATCATAAAAAACAAAGTAAATAAAAGTTAACGTTAAATATGAGAAAGAGTTAAGGTCCTTGTAAAGATAAGATGTAAAGATAAGTTACAAATGTTTTACCTTGGCCAAAGCTCTCATTAGAGGCTCATTGTCCTGCATGCGTCCAGCAGTATCGATCATGACGACATCGATGTTAGCGTCACGGGCGTAGTTAATAGCTTCCAGAGCGATTCCCGCAGCGTCTTTACCGTACCCCTTCTCGTAGAGGTTCACCATCTGCCGGCCCTGGTGTTTCTCCGGCGGGTGGAGCGCGTTCAAGTGGCGAGTGTGGGTTCGGAGCTGCTCGACAGCACCGGCACGGAAAGTGTCGCAGGCAGCGATCAGAACGCGGAAATTGTTCTCGATGAGCCAGAAACAAATCTACGTTTGAAAAAAAAAACAACAAACTAATACAAATTTTCAACTGTAAGAGATGGTTTGATTTACTTTAGCAAGATTGGTAGACTTCCCGACGCCGTTGACTCCGCAGAAGGCCATCACGTATGGCCTGGAATGTTTTTGTGCCTCGAAAATGTCGCGGAGAATATCAATTCGTCGCTTGGGAGAGAGGATCTGCACCAAGGATTCAGTCAGAGTGGCCTTTACAGTCTTGGCGAGGCTGTCAAACGTCCCGAGCACCTGAACGAGGCAAAGTTTTATCATCAAGCATTTATTTTCCATATTAATTAATATTTCAGGACCTTTCCGTCAAGCTTGGTAGCGACAGAGTCAGCAAGCTTGCCCGCAATATCGGCAGCAACGTTTTTGGCAATGAGAAGATCTCGCATTTTCTCTAAGATAGGAGCCATGTCCTCTCGGGTAATCGTCTTTGATCCTACCAGGCTCCTGTTTGTTTTCAAACATAAATTTTCACTCAATAGCAAATAATAAAGACTTATTTACTTGAAAAGGGAAAACATTCCCCGCTACTTGGCTTGGCCTTGGTGTTAGGTTTAGCATTCGGGTCCTCTTCCTCCTCTTCGACCTCGGATTCTGACTCCATTCCTCGAACTTGTCCCTGCATCGATCCAATGGCCTAGATAGAAACATTAAACCTTAATTTACAGTAATTAAAAATTAATAAAGTCTTTTCTTACACTTTGGTCTGGCAAGAAATCGGGCCTTGCTGTGGTTGTTGCATTTGGATCCTTGTCGGTTGAGAAGTCGAGGGTTGTAGCATCTTTTGAAGATCCTGAAAGTTCCCAGATTCGATTTTCTTTCGGTTTCTTGCTGCTGCTGCTTGACGCTTTAGGACTTTTCCTGCATTGAAAATATGTAAAACTTACTTAATGCGTTTTATTAAGATCGTAATGCAAATACAGTTTTTCACTCGATGGCTTCTTGTTTGCCGCTGCCATTTTCTCCGCCAGTTTCATACGATTTTGCATGATCTGGTCATCGATTCCAGGTGGTGAGTCATTCACGATTTCCTTCACGGGTGGTGGTGCTGGTTTTTCTGAAATTTGAAATAATACCCAACCGTCGTAAATAAAGAAAATATAGTGGAGAATTAATTAAAACCTTCAGGCTTCTTCTTCTTCTTGTTTTCCTTGTCGTCTCCTTTCCGTTCGATCATGGAGGCGACAGTCTTCTTCGACTTCTGCGAATCCTCGTAAGACTTCATGGCCTTTGGCAGTTGCGCCTGTTTCCTGCCCCATTCCTCGCATTCGCGGAGAATAGTGTCGAACACATCAGAAAAGTCAAAATTCTACGAAACAAGACTTTAAGAAAATAATTATAGGGCTTAGAACAGTAAACTTACGTTTCCCCATTGCTGCAGCTGCAGCTCGTTTTTGTAGCGATCCCTGAATTCCAGCTGGATGTCGCTCAGAAACTTGTCAACGTAAAGTAACTGCAATATCTTCTGGTAAGCCACGACATACACCAGATCAAACTCGTTGTCCAGTTTGTACTTCAGCGTCAGGTTGTCGTGATCAAACGACAGCTGTCCTGTTCTCTCCTGCAAGAAATCGACAGCAATGAAACTTACTTTCACTAAATCTTAGCTCTTTCAAACACTTACCTGCAGAATTACAGATTTAATTAACGCGTTAACTGAAGGTGTGAAAATCTGGGAAGTCCCCTGGAAACACCAGAGGACAATCCCTCCTTTGCTGAAAATTGAAAAGAAATCCAACATTTCGGAGAATAATCAAAATCTGAAATAATTTGGAGTGGACTCTGAACTACTTGCAGAAGCCTTAGATAGAGAAAGTAAACAGCTGTTAAGGATTATCGTACTACACGTGTGACGTGTAAATCGTACTACGCCATCTAGCGGACAATTTTTGAACTACTTGTAACTAAACTTACATTTTAACACATCTTTAAACTCCTACTTGACTTACTGCACTGCCATATACTTATACGAGCGAAAAATTATATATTTAGGCTTTTACTTCATATTTCTTAATTACACTAAATGATACTTAAGTGGCAAAATGTTACTTGTACAGAATTCACGAACGATCAAAAACTTTTGAAAGTCTTTTTATATTATACATCGTAGTATTTAAGTAGAATAAATTTCTGGGGGCTTCGGCTTCCTTTTCTATTGTAATACGTAATTTGGCGGGCGCTTATCTGTGATTTTGATTTATCGTGTTGTATATAACCTTCATTATGGTCCTACAACAACATTCACTACCCCTTTGGGGCGCTTTTATTTCGAATTTTTTCTCCTTTTAGGTTATACTTTGGGGGCCAGTCAGGTCCAAGGCAGCCTTTAAACATCCCAGAAGAAAACAAAAGAAGAAGAAGAGAAAAAATTCTTTCCATTTTTTCCCTGTGCAGCAGTCCAGTTGCCTTGTGTTCCAGAACCGAACCTTAGGGAAATCTTATGTTAATTGCTGCAGTCACGCGAAGCACGTTTCCAGCCACGGTCAACTACTAAAAATTCCTCCAGGAAAAAATCCTCATTTTCAACATTTTTCTTCTCGCAGTGTCCAGCAATTTACATTAGAGAAATGGATTTGAAATGAAACATTCAAGAAATAATTTGCTGTCTGTTTTTTTTTTTTGTTTTTTTTTTTTTTACTTCGCCCTGGGTGTCATGAACAAGCGATTCATCAGACTCGATCAAATAAAGAAAAATAAATACGAAGGTTAAACGAAAATCCGATAAAGATCTGACATTTTCATTTCTAATGTATGTTCCCACATCGGTTTATAGAATAATGTTATATTAAACATTGAAAGAAAATGGCACATATACGTTCTAGCTTTCTACTGCAATGTACTCTAGATTTATATGTTCTACGTTCAGCACATGGAGAAAACCTATTGTAAGACTTAGAGACACCCCAACCTAGAAAAAAAAAACTATTGTTGAGAGCCTGGGAAAATGATTTCCAATGCCCTCAGTAAAAGCTTGGGAAATTATTTGTAACGCCAGTATGTGGGGGCCCGGTGCTGCATGTGGTGCAATGGCTGGCCTTTATAGTCAACTTTTTAACACGTCTGCCTCACATTCACACACAATATACCAAATAATCAGTTCAGTTCAACTGTTACTTTCCATCCAACTGCCTAACCTAACGCTCCCCATATAATTTGATATAGTACTATAGAACTAGAATCTCGAAATCTATGCTTTTGATGGTTCAAATTAATTAATGGATCGGATTGGTCTATAGAACAGTAGGATCGGTAGTTAATGATATGTAGTACATAACATGGCATCCACGATAAGGGGTAAATTATCCCGAAAAGTGTTGTTAAGAAGGATGTTAGCCTATTTGTCAAATATCTTATGGCCCCGACGCGGGGGGGCCATACCTCTCCATTGCTATATACAATGAAAGGGTTCGCAACTGCCACTTCAGACTTTGACACAAACAAATATTCCACATATTTTTAACGTCACTTTTTGGGAGGGTGATAGTAAAATTACTGTTTTCGCGTACAAGATAATTGGTTGATTATATTGCGATAGAAAAGAGGCAGGCTTTTGACAGTACGGACACGTTTTTTAATGGGGCCAGAACTTTGAAAGTTATCAGTCTTGGCACATCTTCTTTGAAAGTTCGACGAACAATACAAAATACAAGTCCTGGTCTTTTATGGAGGGACGTAACAACATGGTGGACAGTGTCCCTCCAACGCGGTCAGAAAAGACATTCCCTTCAAGGGTCAGCAACAGCTTGCGAAAAATTTTTCCCCCTTTTCAATTGTAGCTCTAGGGATTCTCACAAAGATTCGCGGAAGAATCTAGAAAAGGCGGAAGAATCGAGTCCTACCATATATGTTCTAAAAGAATCTTGACTGAAATTCCTTGGGTTATGCATATCAGATACTCTCTGGGAGGGATTCGAGAGAGTCTCCAAAAGCAAAAAGAAGCCGCTGACTTGTTTGGTAAACAAACGGAATCAGTCAAGCAAGAAATGATTTCTGCCATTTTTCTCTTAATAATCTATGTAAAACAGCACGCGCTGTCACTCATCGACTGTGCCACTCTGACCCAGCAAGTACTGTTACAATCCCCTTGAGATTCGCTTCAAGAATCTGTGGCTCGTTCATTGAATATACAGAACGAAACAAAGTAAACTGAAAAGATAAGCTTCCGGAGACTCTTGTGTTTACTGGGCAGACGGGCCGGGCCGGGCCGGACCGGGGTGGGGTAGACGTGTGGAGCCGACGCATTGAAAGAAAAGCAGCTCAAGAAATTTGTTATTACAGTATATACGTTCTGGTATCAACCACCTGGTTTCCGAGGCTGATATCAATGGCCCCGCGGGTTTGGTTTTCACCCCCTTCAACCGGGTCATTGTGCTCACATATGTGTATTTGTACCCGCCGTTACGGGGACATGTGATAGACTTCAACTTATTTACTCGCCCTGCTGTCGGCCATTCTTTTTCCTCCGCGTGTCCACATGAAGAAAACTTTCGACGATTGTTCATTCATCTCGTTCAAACTGTCAATTGTGAAGAAAAAACATCGACGGCGATTGCCCTAATAATCTTGGGAAACATTACTTCGAAAGGAAAAAATCAATTAAATGCGTTTGTCCAAGTATAAGGCAACTCCCTTTGCCCTTGGTAACTTTCCTACAATGATTTCGATCAGTGAAACAGCGCAAAGGAAAAAGAAAAAAAAAAATCCTTCGAAAGGGCCTTAACTGATAATTCAAACAAATTCTTCTCCAAGTATTTATTTTTCTCTCATGTAGCCAAATGACGGTCATAAAAGCAAATCCCTCGTTACAAAAACAGGATTTAAATGTCCCGACTCTCTCTTTCTTGTCTTAGCGAGCATGTGATAATGAGCCCGGCAACAATAAACATCCACTGTTTATTTATCCTTAGAACTTCAATTGGAATATTCCATTGACAATGCATTGCTATAATCACAACTTGAAACAAATATCAAATAGTCATTAAACGGGCGAGAGAAACTTGAAATGAAAATTGGAGTCAACACGTGGTACGTCTTGGTCGTCTGCTAGTGAAGTAAAGCTCCGCCCGTCTCCCTGGTTAGCTCTACCCACATCCCTCCTAGACTCCTCCTAGTTTCAGCTGGTGGGCATTTGTTGCTTTTCACCCATATACCTGCTGCTGTTGACAGAAATTTCTGTCAGTTGTCTTCTCCTTCGCGACGCAGGCAGAGCTGGCAGTCTTTATTTCTTTCTTTTTATTTTTCACCGATAAAATCTGAAGTGTAGAAGTAGAGATTTTTCCTTGAAGAGCAACTAAAAGACCGAGAAGAAAACGAAAAGCATGGCATCGCTGGAGCTCCTGTGTGCGGAAACGTGTCCGGAGTCGGTTCCTGTTGCCCCTGTAGACAAGTATCTTTTGTCGGACAGCCGCATTCTCCAGCGATTGCTGCATTTGGAGCAAGGATCGCAAATGTGTTTTGATTACTTGGCCGATGGGTCTCATCAATCGGAACTACAGCCGTACATGCGCCGCGTTGTCACCACGTGGATGCTCGAAGTAAGTTTCTCGATCCTCTTAGAACCAAATGAGGTATCGGTATTAGAGTTCTGACTGAATGTATTGTGAAAACAGGTCTGCGAGGAACAGTGTTGCGAGGAGCAAGTGTTCCCGTTAGCTGTGAGGCTACTTGACCGCTTCCTGTGCGTTTCCGCAGTGAAACGGTGCCACTTGCAGCTTCTGGCGTGCGTTTGTTTACTCACGGCTTCCAAACTGCGACAGTGCAGACCTATCGGTGTCGACCTGCTCGTCTACTACACTGATCACAGCGTTTCAGCCCAAGATATCCGAGTAAGTAGTCCAGATCTATCAAAGAATCGTTCAAGAATCATTGGAGATTCGTTCTAAGTTGAATGATAGCTCCGCCATGGCCCATCCGCTTGTCGAGAGGAAGTTTTCTTTGGCTATGAGAAAATGGGATCGGTTTTTCATTAAGTACAAATCTCCGGTTGGCGAAAATAGCCGACTGTCATCTTGTCACTCGTTGTGAGTGGTTGATGTGCCATTTTACACTCCTTTACTGCTGATGGAGAGCCTCTTTCCCACCAAGCACTCGAACGCGGCGACCACCAGCAACGACTTGTCTTTCACTTCCCAAACAAAGACAAAGAAATCACCCTCCTTCAGACTTAATTACAACCATCATGCTTTACTTTCCCCAGCAAAAAAAAAAAAAGATTCCTTCAATGGAGACTTGCGTCAATAGGGTTCTGCTAGACAAAGCACGACAGGGTTTCATTCATGAATGTTCGTAAAATTATATTTAAAACCCATAGAATAGGGACTAATTCAAGCAGTGATTTCGGGAGTAGAGGCAATTGGGTAGGGGGAATAGTGATGAGCATTCCCTGCTATGGCATTTGATGAAGACTTGGGCGCGGGTGTCAATGATCCATGTCGGAATATTGTTAGCAATTGTTCACATTGCGGGAGGAATGTAACGGAACTTGTTGTTGTCGACTCGAATCAGATTCAAGAGGCTATGGGCCATTGTGTCACGGCACACCTTGTTTACCTTTACATCTTGCACTGCAATTACGTTCTTAACTCCCGCTTCTCGTCCCGACGTTTACTCGCTCCGTTGGCCCTTCTTTACAAATCATCTCCATTCATGCAGCCGTCTTCTATTCAATCAAAACATAAGGGAATTTCACAATATTTGATAGACTGAAACACGGTACACTTCGTATGCATGATTCCCAGCACGCCATTTGGATTGCAACGAGCAAAAAGAACCCTATGAATAATAAATATGAAAAAGGCATTATAGGGTTTTATGCGTATTCTGATAGCTGCTGGATAAAAATTTCAAGGATCCACACATTCACCGATGAATGCATACTTCAGATGAGCTTTCTTCCTTTTGGAGCTTCTTTAACGAGGGAATGAGCGGGGGTATTCATACGTTCATAAAGTTGTCACTTTTATATACGAGGATGAGCTATTTTTATCCTTTTAGTCGAAGATTTCGGTGCTCATCAAAGCGATTACACCCCTTGGTTTCGGCGGCCTTGGGTTCATCCCCCTGTTAACCCCAATCCCTCTTTCTGGTGGTTGTTGGTCGGAGGTGGTGCAAGCGCAAGAATTAATAGGCCTTCGTGAGGCGGCAACTTCTTCCCGGGGTAAATATACGGTCGAGAAATTCTTCCGTCACACTTTGAAGAGGATCAACCCTGATCGATGGCGACGCCGATTAACAACATAAACCCCAAAACATTGAAACTAAAGACTTTTACTGTTCAAAATACGACCCAGTTTAGATGAAATAGGACCCCGGTTACTGTTAGGGCTTAAACAGGACTTCACAGTTACATACCGAAGGGACTTGTGGAGATGGGTTAACTTGGGGGAGCCGCGGTGTAAACGCAAGGGCGTGTCGTATATATTTGAATCTCTAATTCTTTGTCTTCTTTTGTTTTCGAAAATTTATAACCAGACGATGAAAAACTCTTTAGTGCGTGGGAACGCAACTCACGCATTCCTCGACTACAGCCGCTCCGCGACCTTGGCCAAGGACAAAAAAAGATTTTTAAAAAGTTAAGCGCCTTCCACCATGTACTTTACCTACCACTTTACCATAACCCAGTCACGTGTCAGTCGCACATAGCAAAGCTAATTTCCTGTAAGCATTCAGTTCAGCTTTGCATGAATAACTGACACTTCAAGACAAATTCTGGTTTTATGAACCCGCGGTTGGTTTTTAAAAGATTTTCTTTGTGTTTGCAGCCAAGTGTAGTAATGATTTGGGCACAGCTTTAAAGACGATGACAGGGCGCTATTCGTTTTTAAAAGTATTGACCGCCTTGATCCCTCCTTTTGTCTCAAGCGCTAAACTGCGTTTTCCCTCTCTTTTTTGGGGAACGTGCAAGAAAACAAAAGGTTCCTTTTCTGATTAGCGGCTGTTTAACACTTCAAAGAGTTATACTTTACTTTGTCCTGGCCGAAGAGCACAAATTATCGGAGCGTGCCCTTCTCTTGAACAGTCATTGACCACCACGGCAAAATCGCGTTCTCTGCTCCGAAAGAAAATTTGAATTTTGCCAAAAGGCTTCATGGAAACCTTGCGCGTGAGTTCCGCTTGTAGATTAATTTCCCATTTAGAGATTTATCTTTTTTGGCGCTGTTTTTGAAAACTGGTAGTAAGCCATCATTGTTTTTTTTTCCGCCAGATAATTATCACAATTCGTACTTACTCCTCGGGCCAGCTTTAACTGGTTGTTGTTTTCGTGCGGTTCTTGAAAGGGCGAGAAAGAAAACGTCCCAAGTGAAACTAAGCAATTAACCTTCTTCTTTTTTTATATTAATTTTAATGTGGCTGTACTATGGCTGGCGGCCAATTGACATCAATTGACAAAAAACGGCGCGCGGCGCTTCTTTGAGAAAACATTTTCAAAGAGTAATTGAAGTAATGGGAAACTGTTAATTAGGCTGTCCCATGTTTCTTTTACCATTTCCCATGGCATCCCCGAAAGGACTCAGCTATAGTGGGAATGGAAATTGGATTCTTATGGGCGCTCCATAGAAAATCGCCACTTCCGGCGCTCGTCTTCTTTCAACCAATGACCCAAACCTATCTTGCAAGGATCCAATTTCCTATAGATTTTATTCGCTCTCTCAAAACTCTGCTTTTTACAACCGATAGACCGTATACTTTACGACTGTATTTCTGCCCTGTAATTTAGACCATATTGAAGCCGAACGCTATTTTACTTGTTTTTCTTGAACAAAAAGGTTTGGGAGATGCTTCTGTTGTCAGCTCTACAATGGGATGTTTGCTGTGTAACTGCGTTTGACTTCGTTGATCACCTCTTGGAGAGAATGTCCGAGTGCCAAAGACGCAACGCGGACGTTACCAGCAGAATCCGGGCGAGCGCCTTGACGTACATCACCCTGTGCTGCACAGGTTCGTCTATTTACTTTTACTTTCATCATCATTCATTTATTTTTGGGGCGTGTGAGTGTGCGGCTTTGTTATGGGGAAGACATTTCGCGTGGGTCTTCTATGAGCTAGAGATGACTCAGCAATGGGTGTTTTCTGCCAGACTGTGAATGTGCTGAAATAGCAGCCTGTTCTATTGGGAAACGCTGCTGGAAACCAAATATTGGGCTCGTGCTGTTATTGAATATAAAACAATATTCGGAACATAGTATACATTCACAGTGTAACATGTGTGTAAATGCATTTCTGAGTATCACTTTTTCTTCGGACTTGATTCCCACAATCTAACGGGGTTAAACCTCAGCGAGTATGAGTAGGGTGTGCTACTTTTGGTTTTGATTTAGGGTGCGAGAGTACCGTACGTCTACGGTACGGAGGCAGATGTTGGCGAAGCCCGAATCGGATGTTTCCTCACACTCTTCTTGGAACGTATAGGTCGTGGAAATATATGAGTAACACAAGGGGGGGAAGGGGATACTCTACAACAATAGCCCTTCAGACATTCTCAATAACACAATCCCGTACGTTGGTTCCCTATAACAAAAAACCGGAGAGAGAAGAAACCAAAGACGAGAGAGAAAAATAAGAAACTGCTGCTGGTCCTGCTGGCTCAAAGGGACTCGATACGTTTGCTCTTTTACGTTCTGCATCTTTGCAGCTTGGCACAATAGAACCGACATGTTTTCTTGGACAAAGGATAGAAACACTAGACTGTAACTTACAGTCTGGTCTAAACAGGAGTCACGTGACCCATTGAAAACCACTCACAGAACAGGGAAAATCTGTACTTTTAGACTGATACGAAGAAAGCATTCAGAAACCAGAAAGAACAGCACAGGAAGGTGTCAACAAAGGTGGGTCACACAAGCTCCTTGACTAATTGTTTCCGAAGTGTTCACACTGAGGCTAATGAAGGTCATGTGACCACTTTTGAAGCAACTGGCAAGCGCAAATCTCGAGTTGAGGACTCGCCGCTGTAAGAGATTGCCAGTTCTCTACCTGCACAGTGGTCTATAGGCTCAAAATGAAGTCAAGTTGCTTTTGGGAATCGGTGCACTTTGCAGTGGAATGCGGCCTGATCCTTGGGGGGGCTTGGGGGGATCCTTGAGAACCGTGTAGGTATAATGCGTAAGCGCAAGATGGAAAGCGCACGGGGGTCTCGCAGTTCATGAAGAGAAGAGACTGAGAGAAAAAAAATTAAAATAACCCATATGTCTCGCTTTGATATTATATTATGGCCGCTGGCTTCGGCGGAAATACCGCATTAGCATTCAACTTTTATAAATTCATTAGGTTCTCTGTGGAAGGAATTCCTGGTTTTAGTTTCCCATGCAAAAATGGAGGGGGGACCTATTGATTTACACCATGTTCGTTGGTCATTGTTTTTACGGGGAGATTTATTTGAAGGGACGAATTGATTTCCATATATTGGGTGAGAAATGGCGGCGCTGAAGAGAAAAGGGCCGGATCATTTGAAAGTGAAATATCCAGTAATCGAATCAAACCGAGCTGAAGTTTCTTTGGTCTGGTAATAAAATGATAATTAGAAACGTGGATCGAAAAAACCGAGAAGACAAGACGAAACGTGAGACTAAAAGAGTGAAAGAGACCCCATGGTATACTGGCGCACAGCCTCCCACAGAGGACTATAAGTTCCCTTCACACAAAACTAATAGAGAAAAAATTTCCCAAAATTGAAGGAAAGAAGAGAAAGAGAAGAGGGACAAGAAGAAAAAAAAACCTAGCCTGACATTTTTGAGAGGAGGGCAAAAAATAAAGATAGAAAATTGAATAGAACACGAAGAAGTGGAGTGAAAAAATCGGAAAATTGCTGGCCCTCGGCAAAGTTTTCTTTCTTCTTGTTCATCCGCTTTAGAGTCTTTTGTTCCAGCCCAAAGATTGTAAGATTTCACATTAGCTTCCCGCATTAAGCGGATTTGCCATCATTCAGAAGTCCCCACTGCAGATTCCACGAACGCGAACATCAGCAGAAAGAAAGAAATCTAGGTCTGTACTAACCCCTTTTTGGAGGGTTGTAGAGCATTCCAAAGGTCCCAATCCATGAAAGAGAAATGTGTCCATTAAAAACCACTTCCGCTGCGCTCTTGATTTGAGACAAAGATTGTCCTCCTTCTTTTTTGGTTCTTTGGAAAAGTACCCAAAGTCTGGAACAAACACAATGAACATGAGTCGACCACCCGCGTACTTTTTTTACAACTTACCCTCAAGAAAAATCACGAGAGAAAACGTCTTCATTTTTTCTTGTGTACTTTTTAAAAAGGAATCAAAGTTTAAGGGAATTGCATTAAGAATTATTGGCACGGCCAGCTGTTGATGTTTTCTATAGAATCGACCCCCTTGATAAGAGCTCGTGTGGGGACCGTAAGAGAAGGGGACGGCGTCTATAGGCGTCTTGAAGCTACCACCTGGTCGTCTGGGGCTTCTTGCTTCTCTCCCCCTTGATATTTTTCTCTATTTTCTTGTACAAATAAGTATTGCAACAATCGAGCACGCGCCGCCTAGGCAGATGTCACATACGTAAGAAAACACTCACCCCCGAAGTCTGGCTTCTTCCCCCCAAGCACCCCCGTCTATTATTTTTTTTAACCCCTTTGTGTAAGAAAACTTGAATGGTCGATTCATAAGTTCTTATATTAGACACTGTGAGGTGAGGGTAGAAATGTTTCCTTTCTGGAAGCCATGGCTGATTTTACCTGCCACGTGCAGAAGGGGTAGGCGCATTCCTCCGAGTCCCACTGAACTCTTTTTCTCTTTGTTCCAAGAAAACCTAAAGTTTCTCCACAAAGCTAAAACCTTCTTCTCAAAAGAGAAACAAAAATGAAACGAGGAAAAAAAAATAAAAAAAAGAAATAGTTTCTTGAAGTCTTTTACCTGCTGTTTGATATGCTTCCGGGGCCGCGAGCCAAGACATCATCATTGGGTGTAGTTTGAGAAAATGTTCAAGCTCGACCTGAGCTCCTGCTTCCCATCTGCTCTCGCGACCACCGCAAGAAAATTACATCTTACCCGCCAACCAGGGTAATAATCAAAAACCAGCGGAAGTGATTTGACACAAAAGCTGTTTGTACTTTTTCCAAGAGATGCTCCTTCGCCCCTGTCTCTCCTCCTTGCTGTCCCCCCGGGGCGAAAACTACTCAAAACTCTAAAACAGTTGTCTCAGTAACATCCTGCGTAAACTTTTGACAAATTGCAAATCCATCTGTGCAATTTCTGTGACAGAACTACTAGGGGGTGGGGGGGTGGGGGGGTCTTCCATATTCCTTCAAAGCAAACAGAAAAGAATCTGCTGCCCCAAGAAAAATGGAGTTCATAAGACTTCCACTGAACCGAATTTTCTGCACCAAGAACTCTGAACAATGAAATCTTATTCCACTTCTACGTCCTTTATGATTTTCAGATGTAATGACAACACAGAAATCTAGATTGTTTTAACGACCTAGTGCTATCTTATTGTGACGGAAAAACGTGTTCTCCCAATTAAAAAGGTGAACAGCGAGAACGGGGGTCTAATTAATTTTGTTTACGCCATCTCGTCTAAAGGGGATTTTGACGAGGAAAAACTGGATAACTCGCAGCTGTAGGTCAAGTTTCGACTCGTCTTATGTGGGCCGTTTTGGAGAAGGGAGAAGACACCAAGACAGAACACTCGTGACCTCTGTTGACCTTGAACTTGTTGCTTGGTCACTGCAGTCAAGGGGGTTGTGCTCAGAAAAAGGCTTATGTGTTCGAGTCGTCAACAAGCGATTGTTGCTCTGCTAATGGTACCATTAAGTCATTCGGCGTACAGGAGGAGGGTGTAGTATTGCATAGGAGGGTAGCAACGAGTTCAGTGTACTTGCTTTTGCTTGGATGCTCAACGATAATTAATCTTATTTTTCGATTGCTGTTTACAGAGATGGAGTTTGTGAGAGTGAGACCCTCCGTGGTGGCGGCGGCGTCCGTAACAGCGGCAATAAACGGACACCAGGGCTTAACGACGTCGCAAACAGCCCAGCAGACACTGGCCCATCTGGTCAATGCAGAAGATCTCCAGGAGTTCCAAACATTAATCCAGCGAATGGAATCCCTCATGACACTGCAACTTTCCTCGGTCCAGCAGCAACAACAAACTACTACCGGATCCCAGCAACAACAGCAGCAAATGGCTCCCATCCAACAGTCCAAGAACAAGATGGCCTCAACCGCACCGTCGGTCTCTTCCAGCGGCTGGGAGAGCGACACACAACCCGAGACACCCACCGATGTCCAGGATATCCATTTCTGAATCTGGAAATGGCAGACACTTTCGATGCCTTCACACTTCCCAGTTTTGATGGTTTTCACATCAACTCAAACCTGCGGCAGCGCTGACCCAAATCCCAGTCAGATGCATTCACACAAAACAAATTGTGACAACTTATCCTACGATGCATAAGCGAAAAGTTATTATGGGACCAATGTTTCAGCATGTTTCTCGTTACCTATCTCAGTATCGTACATATCACCATGAAAAACTTGTCCTGAACTTGTCCTGAACTGTTGGAATTTTCCATAAGAAGGCCCATACAACAACGTTTGAAATTGTATTGTAATTCTAGAAACTGTTTCACCGCTTAAAAAGCATTTATTGACAAAAAGACCAGAAAAAAAAAAGAATTATACCCGCTCTTCTGGAGTACTTAACACAATTATGGCATTAAAAAGAAGTATGATCGTGTTCATTTTGTAAGACCATTGTTTTCGGAAGACTGCCTCTTGCCTTTCTAGTCGCCATGTTTTCTTCCTTCTTAAATGGATGCTCCTTTGATTTTTTTGAAATATTTTGTAACAAAATGATCACTACCCGTATTATACCGAGGTACCGACCACGACTGATACAAGTTGATATTGTACAACTTTTTCAGGTTTACTTGAAACTTTGATTTTTTTGTGACAAAAAAGTGTTTTCTGTTTTGTGAAAAAATATTTGTGTTCGATTTTGAAAATACAAGGTTATGATTTCAAATTATAAATCAGAAATACTTTATTACTAGATTTCAAAGTTAAATGATATAATATTCTGAATAATGAATGAGAGATACTGTAAAACTTATGTCGCTATCTATATGTAAACTTCTCGTGTTTTATCTGAAGCTGAGTTTCTTGTTTCGCTACTTTTTGTTCACAAGTCGTCAAAACATCAAGTTATCTTATTTATTTGCTGCTGGAGAACTCTCCAGAAATCATCAGTGTAATTCTTACGAAGGCGAACACGTATCCATTTATCTCAAGATATACCACCATAAAACTTCTCATATTAACTGAAAGCAATTTAAGTTAATATCTTTCGCATCAAATGCATTATTGAAGTAGGATTTTAACTGTGACTTTGAAAAATGGTAAAGACGAAAACGTGGAAGAATGAATACACCAGGAAGGGACTTAATTAAATTTAATTCTGTAGTGCAACGCCATCTAGCGGCGGGTAGTTTAACTAGTTCGGAATGAAGTTGCAAAAAGACCAATACAGTAATAAAAACTTGATTTTCTTCTGATTTAATACACATAATTTATATAATTTATAAAAATTTAAATTAGGTGTATTAAATAAATCGTTGTTAAAAAGAAGGTGCTTTTTCATTTGGATACTAGGTAGCGTGGCTATTTTAAATGGAACAAAATAAATCAATTAATTTGATTTGATTTGAGCACTTATTTTTTTTGAAAGAATTTAGAAGCTACTTAATCATAAATTCCATTCGAAATCTGTATAATCGATTCTTAGGCGACTAAATAACTGACTGCCTCCGGGGCAATTAAATACCACAAACAAGTGCAGCAGTTTGTTGGGGTCTCGGTGTTGAGGGTGGTCCGTTTTATTACTGAATAAAAACATCACTGCAGATTTGGTTTGTTCTGCAAAAACTGCAGAAAAGAGCATTTCAGCTACATAAGCAGAGCGTGGTAAGGTAACTTTTCATGAATAACTTAACGAGTTTGTCTAGGAAGCAAAGCATTGGCTGTAGTTGCTACAGCGAAGTTTATGACCGTCATCGTACGTGTAAATGCTAAGGTTAAGGTTACTAAAAAGGACAAAATCAATTGTACATTTCCTGTAAGACCAAGTTGAATTATGAAAGAATAGCAAACAGCACTTAATAGTTCGGAAGCTCAGCGTTTTCAGTACGTATTGTCAAATCGTTGGTCTCTGTCGAGTTGGAAAATTTCTCGAGACGATCAGACAGGCGTGCTCGAGAATATTGGAACACACACGTAAAACAGAAAATCGCTAAAGTAATGAAGTTATTACGAACCTTCATCGCTGATGCCCTGTGTTTTGACTCGTGCCAGTGTCTGTAACCAACATTTGATACAACAGCGGCTTTGTATCGCAACCTCGATTTATAGAATTACAAATTTCTAGAGCAAATTTATTGATAACTGAAATATTTCTACTTCGTTTCAGCCGTCCCGCAACCTTAATCGAGATACTGTAATCCCGCCTTTTTAAAATACAAATAGTTGTTTTATGGGAGCTCTTCAGTCGTTGATATCTTATATCATTTCCTTTTTTTCTGTTCAAAACCCAATCGCCAAGTTGGACACAAGGGCGTTACGTTCATCTCTTCATAAATTCAGCCATGTGTTGAGCTAGTTGGACAACTCCCATATGCACATGCTGTGAGATAAATTCTCTTGAAAATTTCTTACATCGCAAGTCGTGTAAACTAATGGCCGTGATTGAAGCACGCGATCTTTTTGAACACGCTATTTAATTACTCGGCAATCATTCTTCCCACGTAAGCTAAACACGCTAATTACAAATTCAGGTATTAAAGAGTGTCGGTTTGTCCTATTACTGTTTGTCCTGGAAATGCAGATATCTAATTAAGTTTGATATTTTTTGTAGTAAGAGTCGAAGAAAGGATTTTCAGATGATTTTTTTTTTTTTTTTGCCGGAATTTTTTGGCTGTTCATCAATGCACACGCCCGCTTTTGCCAAGCGAGGGCGTCTGTCTTGTAAAATATCAAAAATATTGCTATCGTCATGTCGCAAACACGCCGTATTTAGTTCAATAATGCGCCATTTCCTTTGCGGAACTCTTTTCTTGGCTGCTGTTCTTAACCAGTCAAAGACTCATTAGTTCATTCATTAGTTTAATTACACTAGAACCGATTGAGGCTGAAGCCAGAAAAAGAGGAACCTGCTGCAGTGTTTTCACTTCGGGACCCCGACGAGAAGAGCGTGGGAAAGCTCAGTGCCCTCTGGCGGACGTCGCGGGTGCTGAGGGAGAGAGAGAGAGAGAGAGAGAGAGAGAGACGTGCTGAGACTAAGGCGCACAAGAAAGAAGACGAGGAGCAGCAGAAGGCCAAGGCAGCCGTTTAGTACGTGGGGGCCCCTGCACATGTCTGGATGCAAGCGCAAGCCCTCGAACTCCTTTCCTTAGATTCCATTGCAAAGGCTTAAACGAATGATTTCCACGCCGAAATCGCTGGCTCTGCTGGCGATCCTTAGTCTCTACTTTTTACCCGGTAAGTTGTTTTTTTTACAAAAAAATTTCGTAGTTTTGAATAGAGTTAATTATTCTGTCTGGTCAACTGTTAAGAGGTCTTTCAATGTAGAGTTTCTCTGTTCGCTAGTGATAAGAAGTCTGGATGAGTGGCACAGCGGAAACGCCATTATCCTTGGCGATAAATTTTTGTTGAAAAAATAAGAAATCTGAACACTCCCCCTTCGTTCTGATTTTCAAGTCACATGCATAACTGCGGGAGAAAAAAAAATTTGTTGAAGATGAAAAGGCATAAACAAAAGCTGTGGAGGGGTGCAAGAGATGAGTTTTCGGAGTCAACAGAAACCATATGTGCAGCTTCTCCAGGCTTGCAACATGATCTCGGGTCGGGGTCACCCCTTAGCCCAGAAGAACCCAGAAGCAAGACGAGTCATAGAGAGAGAGAGAGAGAAGCTGATGAATGTAGGAAGAAGACCTCCAAGATAGAGAGAGTAATTACTACAAGATGTTTTGCAGAGATCGCTTGTCAGAAAGAGAGGGGACGCATTGTGTCAGCCAGGAAAACTGTTCAGAATCCTCATGGTAAGGATTTTTAAGAAAGAATCCTTCGCTTTTGTGGAGGTGGAGGATAACCCAACATTATTTGCGTAACAAATTCGCAACTACTTCATAAAATTTTCAATAAACAAATGCCTTATCGGTATTTGGTACTTCATGTTCGTGTGTATTAACAGTGCGGTATTTTCAGTCAAAAGAAAAAAGTTTTTTAACCACCCGATCACGATCGCTGCTGAAACAAGTTTAGCTTCGATTGACATTCACGCTTTTGAGAAACTTTCATAAATTCTTCGTTTTTTTCTGTTCTGGATTCCATATCTTTCTGCTTTCTGGAAATGTGAATTACGTAAAAGAGTTTTGTGTGTGTTATATCTTTCTTGGTTTCCTTTAATCTTCTTTCTTCACCCTCTTTCTCTTCTCTTTTATCTTCTTGTTCTTGTTCTTCTTGCGCTTGTGCTTCTGGTGCCGACTTGCTACGTAACCCGGGAGGAGCTTCTGCTTCCACGTCGTCCATGTTTTTCCAAAGGAGTCGGGTGGCGCGAACTAACCGTCGCCAGGCCTTCCTTCAAATTCTCGGTCAATCCAAACTGCCTCACTCGATGATAGATCAACTCGATGCCGGCGACCTTTTCCACTGGAGAGGCCAGCACAGGTCAAGAACCCGCATCACCCAGCGCGTCTCCACCACCAACACCACCGTCATCACCACAAACGGCGCTAATGAAACAACCTCCTCGGATGTAAGTTACGCGCGGTCCCGGGTCTCGGGATCCGCTACCTCGGGTGCGGCTGGTGCTGCCGGCTCAGCCGCGCGCGGCCGCGCCTCAGCGTCCGATGCCGCTGACCGCATCCACCCTCTCTCTGATCCCGCTCTCTTCGAGCCAGGTAAGGTCGTGACCCCCCTGAATAAACCATCATCCAATGGTGGAGGTCGACGAACCCGGAGCCGGCCCCTGTCATCCCCCCCCCCAGTGCAGTCAACTAAAACTTCAACCCGTAGATCAGAAATTTCTAACTTCCTTATGCTATTCTATCACTACTGCTCTGTCATTCTAACAACCTACATATTGTTAATAAGAATAATAATGTTGGTTTATGGAGAGTTCCGATGGGTGAGAGTTAAACATAATAGAATCTAGTTTTCATATAATATTACCATATTTGGGCTAACTCGGTTGTTTGTTTATGTTTACCCGTGGAATGGCTGTTTCTCTCAGTCTCCCTCCCCAAGTCCCAGATTCGAGTTCCTAATGTAAATGGACCAAGTGCACAAGCGCCCATTGACGAGCTGGGTTGCTGCTTTTTCCCTCCCTTTTATGCTCAAAATAGAAACTTGTGAGTTTACATTCAAACAAAACTTATCGTCTGCTGGAAATCCTAACTAATAAAAACTGACGACTAGAAAAACTCAGAGCTTTCAACTAAAAACTTAAAAAAAAAAACAACAAAAAAGGGTTTGGAACCGAATTAACTTCTGACATTTTGCTTGTTGGCGATAGAGAAATAATATGGTTTTGTCTTTTTTTCGTTTTTCAGGTATCGTTTCACAACGACCACATCCTTGTGAACAAAGCTCTTGCTATCCTGCCACAGGGAATTTATTAATTGGTCGCGAGGAACGGCTTTCAGCGTCGTCAACTTGCGGTTTAGACAAGAGAGTAAAAACTCGTCATAATTGCAGAAGATTTCTCATGTAAAAGTAACTCTTAATTGAAACGCGTTACAGGAGAAGTACTGCATCGTATCGCATTTGGAAGACAAAAAGAAATGCTTCTGGTGCGATTCGAGACCTGAACATAAGAATAGCCCAGCCAGCCATCGCATTGAAAATATCGTATCCCGCTATGCACCAGGGTATCTCGAACATTTCGTTGATTAGTATGAGGTTTTAAGTATTGGTTTGTATGTGATTAGTTCGAGACGTCGCACGTGGTGGCAGTCGAAGAACGGCGTGGAGAACGTCAGCATTCAACTGGATCTGGAAGCCGAGTTCCATTTCACTCACTTGATCATGACGTTCAAAACCTTCAGGCCCGCTGCTTTGCTGATCGAGAGGTCCTACGATTTCGGACGCACGTTTCAGGTAGATTTAAAGATTTTCTGTATTAAGATTTTAAATTAAAGTTGGTTGTGTAGGTGTATCGCTACTTTGCCTACGACTGTGACGAATCCTTCCCCGGTATTCCTAAAGGACCTCCGCGTAACTTAACCGAAGTGATTTGCGAATCTCGTTACTCGAACGTGGCGCCATCTACCGAGGGCGAAGTCATTTTCAGAGTCTTGGCTCCCAATCTCCCATCGACGATCCCTACTCGCCCGAAGTTCAGAACCTGCTGAAGATGACCAACCTCCGTGTCAACTTCACCAAGCTGCACACCCTGGGTGACGACCTCCTGGACAATCGAGAGGAAATCCAGGAGAAGTACTATTACTCCATCTACGATATGACGGTGCGAGGTTCGTGCTCCTGTTACGGTCACGCTTCGCGCTGCTTGCCCCTGCCAGGCGCCGAGAACCGCCCGGATATGGTCCACGGTCGGTGCGAGTGTACGCACAACACCAAGGGTCTCAACTGCGAGGAATGCGAGGACTTCTATCACGATCTGCCGTGGCGGCCGGCTATCGGTCGCGCGACCAACGCCTGCAAGCGCTGCAACTGTAACGAGCACAGCAACTCGTGTCACTTTGACGCTGCCGTTTACGAAGCGACCGGCCGCGTCTCGGGCGGAGTCTGCGACGATTGCCAGCACAACACCATGGGCCGCAACTGTGAGCAGTGTAAGCCCTACTTTTACCAAGAGCCCGGACGGGACATCCGGGACCCGCTGATCTGCCAGCCCTGCGATTGCGATCCTCGGGATCCCTGGACGAAGGCATCTGCGACAGCCGCAACGATCCCGCCAACGGACTCAACGCCGGCCAGTGCCACTGCAAACAGAACGTCGAAGGCCGTCGCTGCGATCAGTGCAAACACGGCTTCTGGAACTTCACCGAAGAGAATCCTGCTGGCTGCCAGTCGTGCACCTGCAACTTGCTTGGAACCTACGACAACCTCGGCTGCAATGTCTACACCGGCGAGTGTACCTGCAAGCGCTACGTCACCGGCCGTGATTGCGATCAGTGTCTCCCCGAGCACTGGGGACTGTCGGAAGCTCGCGACGGATGCAAACCCTGCGACTGCGATCCTGGCGGTTCCTACGACAACAACTGCGATGTTCTGACCGGACAGTGTAAGTGCCGTCCCCACGTCACGGGACGCACGTGCAACCAGCCGGAACAAGGATACTTCGCCGGTCTGCTCGACTACGGCGTCTACGAAGCCGAGTTGGCTAGGATCTCCAACAAGGCTCAGGTAGTCGTTCGCGAACCGTACAGCGATCGCCCGCCCTCGTGGACCGGATCTGGGTTCGTTCGCGCTGTCGAGGATTCGTACATCGAATTCGACGTTGAGGGAATCGCCCAGACCATGAACTACGATATCATTATCCGGTACGAACCCCAGTTGGCTGGAACTTGGGAAGACGTCCGAGTGGTTGTCGAGAGACCAGAGCCTCTGGATCCTGCTAGCCAGTGTGCTAAGGGTAATACACTGTACACAACTCAAGAGGATGACTACGGCCAGGAGCAGGAAGGATCGTTTAATCCTACAGACTATGCTGTAGCTTCTCTTCCCTCCAATGTTCGTCACGTTGTCGTCAACACTCCGTTCTGTTTGGAAGCCAACAAGAGGTACAAGGTCCGCCTCGAGTTCAAGTCTTTTGACACACAGCAAGGCAGCAATCCACTGGCTTCTGTCTTGATTGATTCGATTGCGGTCCTGCCGCGTCCTGAAGATATTCCCTTCTTCAGTGGAAGCCCCGCGAACGATTACAGGCTGCAGGAATTCAACCACTATCGCTGCATGGAGCATTTCTACACCGTGTCGAATCAGCAGCAGATCCCCGACGTTTGCAAGAAACATCTCTACAGCATCGGTTTTTACTCTCTGGGATCGGGATTCGAATGCCAGTGCGACCCCACGGGATCGTTCAGTACCATTTGTGATCCTCTGGGAGGCCGCTGCAGTTGTAAACCGAATGTCGTCGGACGTCGCTGCGATCAGTGCGCACCTGGAACATACGGTTTTGGTCCCGAAGGCTGCACTCCTTGCGAATGTAACTCTGTGGGATCGCTGGACAACTTCTGCGATGTCGCCACGGGACAGTGTAGGTGTCGCCAAAACACTTACGGTCGCCAGTGCGATCAGTGTCAGCCGGGATATTGGAACTTCCCCTCGTGTCAGCGCTGCGAATGTAACGGCCACGCCGACCTGTGCGACGCGAAGACGGGTACCTGTTTGAACTGCCGCGGCTTCACTACCGGTCACAACTGCGAACGATGTCTTGAAACCTACTACGGAGACCCTCGTCTGGGCGTTGACATTCCCTGCAGAGCCTGTCCCTGCCCTGGAACCATTGAATCGGGACATTCCTACGCTTCGCGCTGCTCTCTGGACACGCAGACCAAGGACGTCGTCTGCGAGTGCCAAGAAGGATACGCCGGCCCACGCTGCGACGTCTGCGCCGACAACTACTTCGGCAACCCCGAAGTTATGGGAGGCCAGTGCAGGCCATGCCAGTGTAACAACAATATCGACTTGTCGCGCCCCGGGAACTGCGACGGAACCACGGGAGAATGTCAGCAGTGTCTCTTCAACACGGAAGGTTTCAGTTGCGAGAACTGCGCGCCGGGATTCTTCGGCGACGCCATCAATCAGCTGTGCACTGCCTGCGTCTGCAACCTCCTCGGCACGGACCATTCCAAAGGACCCTGCGACCGCGTCTCGGGCCAGTGTCACTGTCTGCCAAACGTCCAGGGACTGTCGTGCGATTCCTGCATTCCCGACCACTGGAAGATTGCTTCGGGCGAAGGGTGCGAAGCCTGCGATTGCGATTCTGTCGGGTCCTACTCTACGCAGTGTAACGAGTTCGACGGACAGTGCGAGTGCCGACCGGGATTCGGAGGCCGCCGCTGCGACCAGTGCCGCGCTGATTACTGGGGCGATCCTTCCGCTGATACGTGCCAGCCGTGCGAATGCAACCCTGAGGGATCTGCCACTCTGCAGTGCGACCACCAGACGGGTGCCTGCGTCTGCCTACCCGGGATCGGAGGTGAGAAGTGCGACCGCTGCGCTCGTGGTTACGTCGGAACGGCTCCCAACTGCGAGCCTTGCGGCGAGTGTTTCGACAACTGGGACAGGATCCTCAACGAACTGCGCCAACGAACCGATTCCGTCATCAAGTCTGCGTCCGAGATTCGCGAAACTGGTGCTACTGGCGCCTACACGCGCGAATTCGAAATCATGGAAGATAAACTGTCCGGCGTTAAGGTGCTGCTGCGTAACGCCACGCTGGGAGAAGAAGACCTTGCGAAACTCGAAGAACTTTTAGCTTCTATTAAGTCAACTCTAGATTCGGATGGTTTCAAACTAGACGAGCTGGATAACATTGTCACCAACGTTTCACAGCGCGTTTTCCTAGCGAATCTGGCTGTCGCCGACCTCACTGGTCGCGCTGGTGACTTGCGCACCGCGTTCGAAGCGCTGAAGGGCAACGCTACGCGACTCCAGGAAGCTAACGTTGAAGGTGCTTTAACTTTGACCCGAGAAGCTCGTCAGCAGGCGCAGAAATCGCAGGACCGCGTCGAGTTTACGCAGCAGCCGGTCAGCGACTCTGATCGCCAACGACGCCGTACCGAGACTCTGCTTAGCCGCGCGTCGCCACAGCTCGCCGAGAGCCAGCAGCGCAACGCGGCAGCACTAGGCGAATTCGGCCAGGTTTTGGAAAAACTGGATCAAGAGATTCCTGATTTGAACAATCAGGTCTGCGATGGACGGGGAGATCCTTGCGATTCGCTCTGCGGAGGAGCTGGATGCGGAAAATGCGGTGCCCTGTCCTGCGACGAAGGTGCTGTCACCAAGTCGGAGAACGCGCTCAGCCTGGCCAAGGAAGCCGAGGGAATCCTGCGCAGTCGTCAGGCGGAAGCCGAAGAAATGCTGCGTGGAGTTCGCCAAGCCGAGCAGGAAGCCGTTCGCGCGGAAGCTGTCGCCAAGGAGGCACTGGCTGCTGCTGAACTTGCTCAGACTCGCTCCAACTCTTCCAAGAGCCAAGTGGAAGAACTCATCGCCCAGATTGATGAATACCTGCTTCTCGCCGGAGCCAATCCCGAAGACATTCGTGCTGTCGCTACCGAAGTTCTCGCTAAGGCCATCTCTCTACGCCCCGAGCAAATCACTGACCTGGCCAACCGCATCAGCAACACGATCCTGTCGTTGACTAACATCGATGCTATCCTGTCTGCCACGTCTGACGATCTCGGCAGAGCCAAGTCTCTGAAAGATCGTGCTGATGCAGCTAAAGGTGAAGCTGAACGAGTGCTAGAGGTTGCTCAGCAGGTGCTTGAAGCTCTGAAAACCGCCAAGGCGGCTCAGGGCATTGCGCAGGAAGCCATTGACAAAGCCGGTCGTGACAACTTGGCCGCGGAACGCCATTTGACCCAGATCGCCAGCGAAACAGCTGACGCTCAAGCCAAGGCCAACGAATCAGCTTCGGACGTGGATTCGCTGCGTGAGAGACTCAAGGAACTGCAGCGGCGTTTCATCAAGAACGAGCGGGACGTTAAGGACGCTGCCCGCGAAGCTGAGGTTGCCGCCTCCTTGGCCGAGAGGGCTCAGCTGTCGGCCGAAGAACTGGACTCGGCTCATCAGCGTGCGTCGAAAGCCCTCGACTCGAAAGCCGCTCTCGGTGGCGAAGCACGTGAACGAGCTGTTCGACTCCAGGAGAAGGCTAACAAGTTGGCTCTGAGTGTTCTTGGCCGAGTTCAAGAACTCCGAGGTAAAATTTTATAATTTTATTTTTACTATGTAATAATATAATATTAAATATTAATATTATAACAATTACAATTTATTATATTTACTTCTATAATAATTTAACAATAATGTTATTTACATATTTTTTTATTATATAATTAATGTTTTTGTATATTTGTAATAAGCCGAATAACACTATAAAATACTAATATTATGATAATTACGTGTTATTATATGTAAGTTCTCATTAAGATACCAAGATTTAAGATAATGGTTTGTATTGCAGAAATGGAAGAGGAGTACACTACTTATGAACGCCACATGATCAACCTGTCGGACGAAATCATGGAGCTGAATTCACGAATGTCGGGCTATCTGCAAGTGATTGGAGATCGCTCCGAGTTTTACCGCACCTGTCAGAAATAGCCTTATCTTATCTAACGTGCCTTCACACAATATTCAAATTTTTCGGCACTTCGTTTGTTAATTATGTAAGGATTTTTTTTTCAACTTAAACTCTAGTATCCACTGTATATTGTCGTCATTGTGACCACAGTTTTGGGAGTGCCATATATTCAGACTTTAAAGAAGAGTTTACAGACAGTTGTAGTTTTTATATAGATCTTAAAAAAACTTGAATCTCTTTTTTACGATTTTTTCTTTCCTTCTCCGCAAAAATGATAACTTCTTGAGCAAGTGCCTCCGATGCTATCCACCAATACAGTGTGTTCACGTTTTTATGGGCATTTCATTTATAACATCAGCAAACAAATAAACTTTTTACTTGTTTCAGTGTGTCCTGCAATGTCTCTCGAACCATCATTACAGATATATACATAGTAACGATAATTTATGTGCGTATAGTTCTAGAAATTATTTGGAATAATGTGTTGAACGTACTTACAAAAATCACCGCTAGATGGCGCTGGTACTTTGTTGATTATCACATTTGACATTCCTTGAACACATCAGGGATCAACAGGTGGTTGGAGCCCAACTTGGCATGACGGACTCAATTTCCTCGCAATTTACTTTCCGTTTGTTGTAGTGTTAACAGGTTAGGATATAACAATATATTTTTCGCTGATCAATAATAGTGCAGGTAGAATTGACACTTCCGTAAACACGGGCAGACCGAATGTGGGTTAAAGGCCTGCATCCAGTTACACGTATGGCCAAAATAACAGAATTGGGACGATCACACAAATATGTTTTCGCTCTTTACAATAAGATTTCTGCTGCGTTGGGTGTATGTTAAGAAAAAAAGTTATCGAATTTAAGAATAAGCTACAAGTTTTTGAATAATTAAATTAAATTTCTTGCTTACTAAGTGCTTTATTTGATCAGGTGTTGTATTTTAACTTTGAAAAACACATAATGGACTAATATTATACAGCATATGACTGTGTGCAGTTTATTAGTAATTTGAATTCATCTGGTTTAACACAGTTATCTCTTTTATTGTATTATTCAGGGATAATTAACCTATGATAAACCATGGGGGAGCTACTCGGATCTGCGACATTTTTGCACATGGGAGACATAGTCTCGCTCTACGCAGAAGGGAGCGTGTGCGGATTTCTCAGCACCTTAGGGTAAATTTAATTTTTGAGTGAAAGTATGCTTTACTAATATTTTTTAACAAAATTTGTAGGTTGGTTGATGACCGCTGTGTCGTGCACCCCGAAGCAGGAGACTTGACTAACCCACCCAAGAAATTTCGAGGTTTGCTATTACTAAACACATAAATATAGCTATTAATTAAATAAATATATATATATTTCAATATTTGCAGATTGCTTATTTAAGATATGCCCTATGAATCGATACTCGGCCCAGAAACAGTTCTGGAAAGCTGCGAAACAAAGCTCTGCTGGAAATGGGACAACCGATGCTTCTCTGCTCAAAAGGCTTCATGTGAGGAAAAACTTACCACTGCAAAAAGTTGATTTTTACATGAAGAGTTTTTTTATTTTCACAGCATGCAGCAGAAATCGAGAAAAAGCAAAACGATTCTGAAAATCGCAAAGTGCTCGGAAGCTTAGTGCAATATGGGAGCGTTATTCAGGTATTCGTTCTTATAAAAAATACAATACTTTATTCTCTGAATTAAACTGAATTTTATAATTTAAACAGTTGCTGCATTTGAAATCAAACAAATATCTCACCGTCAATAAGCGTCTACCTGCCCTGCTCGAGAAGAACGCAATGAGAGTTTCGCTAGATTCTTCGGGCAATGAAGGATCGTGGTTTTACATCTTGCCTTTTTATAAGGTCAGTAAAGTAATTTTCACCAAAAATATGTGATTAGTTCAAGTTTTGTGTTTTAGCTGCGTTCTACAGGTGATAACGTAGTGCTAGGCGACAAGGTGATTTTGAATCCTGTCAACGGAGGAAGCCAGGTCCTTCACGTTGCTTCGAATCACGAGCTGCCTGACAATCCTGGATACAAGGAGGTACACCATCATCTAGAAATCAATAATAGTTTAAATAACTTAATATCATATGAAATCGCAGGTAAATGTTGTGAATTCGACAACTCCGTGGAAAGTTCAGCTGTTCATGGAGCATCGAGAAAACTTGGACGACGTGTTGAAAGGAGGCGACGTTGTTCGTCTATTCCACGCCGAGCAGGAAAAGTTCCTAACTATGGACGAATTTAGAAAGAGGCAGTGCGTTTTCCTGCGGACCACGGGTAGGACTTCAGCCACTTCGGCAACCAGCAGCAAAGCACTGTGGGAAATCGAGGTAATAAATCAATAAGTAGGTTTGGAAAAAATTAGTACTAAATAATATTTATGTAGATTGTGCAGCACGATCCTTGCCGTGGAGGAGCAGGGCATTGGAACTCGTTATTCCGTTTCAAGCATTTAGCGACCGGACAATATTTAGCGGCAGAGCTGGACGAGGAAGCGATGCAAGATCCAGCGAGAAATCGGCTACGTGGTGAGTAATCTTGTAAAAAAATATATTCCAATTTATTAATAGATGTGATATTCAGATCAACCGGGTGGCATTTATCATTTGGTTCCTGTGCAACATTCCAACGAAATTGCTTCTTTGTTCGAACTCGATCCAACGACTCTGTCGAGGAACGATACTCTGGTACCGCAGTCTTCGTACGTCAGACTTCGACACCTGTGCACGAACACCTGGGTCCACAGCACCGGCATTCCCATCGATAAAGATGAAGAAAAACCCGTCATGTCTAAAGTATATTTTATCATAAATAATAAACGGAATCGAGTTTATACATAAGTTTGGGTTTATAGGTGGGCTGTGCTGCTATCAAGGAAGATAAAGAAGCTTTTGCCCTGGTCCCGGTACCAGCTACCGAAGTCCGAGACTTGGATTTTGCCAACGATGCTTGTAAAGTCCTCGCTACGGTTTCTGCTATGCTAGAAAAAGGCACCATCTCTCAGAACGAGCGCAGGTATGTGGATAACAGTACAAAATTTATTAAATAATTTTAAATAAATCTTGTAGGGCTGTTACGAGTCTTCTGCAGGACATCATTTACTTCATCGCTAACCAGGAAGCGGACCAGAACAAATCCGAGGCTCTGGATTTCGTCGTAACCAATCCGAATCGAGATCGGCAGAAGCTGCTTCGCGAGCAATCGATCCTCAAGCAGCTGTTTAAGATCCTGCACACCCCGTTTATGGAACTGAAGGAAGGCGAAGGACCCTGGCTCCGATTGGACGAACTCGGAGACCCCAAAAACGCTCCCTATAAATATATTTTCCGTCTGTGCTACAGGATCTTTCGCTTGAGCTTCCAGGACTATCGCAAAAATCAAGTAAATTTTGTTTACTATTTAAAAATTCCGGTTTATAAGTTGGGTAATTTAACGTAGGAATACGTGGCGAAGCATTTCGGATTCATGCAGAAGCAGATTGGCTACGACATTCTGGCTGAAGACACCATTACAGCACTGTTGCATAACAACCGAAAGCTGCTGGAGAAACATATCACTGCTGCTGAAATTGAAACTTTTGTAGGACTCGTCCGCAAAAATATGAAGACGTGGGAATGGCGTTTCCTGGATTATTTATCCGACTTGTGTCTGTCCAACCGAGTGGCGATTCCCGTTACACAGGAACTGATTTGCAAGAGCGTGCTGAGTCCTGAAAATTCTGATATTCTGCTGGATACAAGGTTCACTTTCACTTAGAGAGCAAAATAAATATAAAATAAATTGTACATCAAATAAATAATAGAAAAAATAGTGTAAATAAACATATAATATTTACAAAATATGGTTATTTTAAGTTATATTATGCATTTTTCAGAATGATTT
Source organism: Eulimnadia texana (assembly GCA_002872375.1). Taxonomy (NCBI): domain Eukaryota; kingdom Metazoa; phylum Arthropoda; class Branchiopoda; order Diplostraca; family Limnadiidae; genus Eulimnadia; species Eulimnadia texana. The sequence goes on from NKDA01000001.1 coordinate 20,702,416, forward strand.
TAACGAATATGGAGGAGGATTTGGACCCGGATTGTGTCAACTTTGACGATCACGATATTATACTCATCTGGGGAAAGCAGCAAGTAAGTAACTAGTCACCATTTTTAAATATTAAATTCATTTAAAAAGGAATAAATTCAAATGATAAAATAGAGATATAGTTATATATAGATATAACAATAGCAAAACTAGTTAAAATAAAAAATAATAATACAAACTAAGATAAATAGAGTTTTATAATTTTTTAAGCATTTATTCATTCATTCAGCAATTCTGTTTTACGTTACTACATATCATTCCTGAATTTATGTTTAATTTTTACTTTTATTCAAATTCTTTATGAATATATAGTTTATTATTATTAATTATTATTGAGTTGATATTAAACTTTGTTTTTGTACAGAAGAATTCTCGTTCGCTGGCTGATTTGGCCCTTCGAGCTCGCGGAGGTGGCAAAGAGGAACAGGCCATTCTGGATTACTATCGCCACCAGCTGGACTTATTTTCCAACATGTGTCTGGATCGGCAGTACCTCGCCATCAACCGGCTCTCCGATCATCTGGGAATCGACTTAATCCTCAAGTAATTACTCAAGTTGGAAGCTCTTGAAAGTAGTCGATTAAAAACCGTAATTTTTAGGTCGATGGCAGATGAGGCTCTGCCATACGAATTGCGAGCTTCTTTCACTCGGTTAATGCTGCACATGCACGTGGATCGCGATCCCCAGGAACCTGTGACTCCAGTCAAATACGCAAGGCTGTGGTCTGAGATTCCGCGTCAGTTGTCCATTGAAGAGTGAGCCAAGCAACTTAAACACTCTTAACATGAAAAATTATGAATTTTTCAAATTTTTTTGTAGTTATGATAGCAATAAGATCCCCGACGCTAACAAAGAGGCTGTGCGACTGAAATTCAGCGCCACGATGTTGTTTGTGGAAGACTATTTGTGCAACGTCGTGGCTAAACACTGGAGCTTTGTGGACAAGGAACAGAATAAACTCACATTTGAAGTAATAAAAATTACGTAAAATTTCAATAAGTTTAGTATAATGCTATGATAAATGAAACTATAATAATATGTAATATAATATAATAAAAAATATATAAGTACAGTAAAAAGGTGAAGGATAATCAGAGATAGTAATAATAATGTTAATTTAAGTAATTTCTTGATATATTTTCTATTAACTTGATTATTAAACTGAATAGTAACTAAGTTCATCATAAATTATTATTTATTATTTATGTAATTAATTAAAGTGATTTTTATAGGTAGTCAAACTGGCCAGGGAGTTGATTTACTTTGGATTCTACAGTTTCAGCGATTTGCTTCGTTTGACCCGCACTTTGCTGAGCATCCTCGACTGCACCTCCGATTCGGACCTTTTCTCTGGGAGGACGTCGTCCTCTGAAGACATTAATCGTAAATCTACTTCATATAAATTCTAGAATATTGAAAATGATAACTTTTAACTGAATTTACATGCAGCCAAAGGAAAAAAAGCTGTCAAGTATGCTTTTTCCGGTGTCCGTTTTGTCTAAGCGCTTTTTTCTCGTATTTTCAATGAATTTTAATTATTTTTAATTGAATTGTTGCAGCAGAGGGTGGAGTGTTAAGATCCCTAAGCGACATGGGTGCAGTCATGACGAGCCTTGCCTTGGGAACTGTGGGATTCAGCAAAACTCCAATGTCGACTTCACTGCAGAAAAAACAGACACAGGCTAAGAAGGAGGACCCTCTGGTCATGGATACGAAACTGAAAATAATCGAAATCCTCCAGGTAAAACTATACTGTAGGTGTAGTTGGAGTACTAGTTAAAATTTCCCTGATTTAATGATGGGAATTAGTTTATTATTGAAAACTAAATAGGAATTAATACAACCAGTCATAATAATAATTGCTATCTATTATTATACTATAATTTGTTCTTAGATTTTAGATTTTTATTAGAAAGCTATAGCAAGTTAAAATTATAATTCTATTAATCTTTGAAATTAATAACGTAATATAATATTCTGAATAATATTTGTGTATCATTATCATAGGTTTTATTAGTTCCAACTGTATTTTTTTATAATTTTTGATTCTTGATTTATTATATAGTAATATAATAAATATTTTTATTATTTTTACCAGTTTATACTGAACGTCAGGCTGGACTATCGCATCAGTTGTCTACTCTCTATATTTCGCCGAGAGTTCGACGAATCAGACAAAGGAGACAAAATTCCAACCAACGAAAGTGAAGCCTCGAAACTTGGCGAAAATCGTGTCGATTTGGTAGCCATTAGCGCCAAAGCTGAAGGAATCTTTGGAAGCGGGTTAAATATTTTCCCTCTTAATTGAAATGTATTAAATTTTATTTATTAATTGAATTATATTTGCTATTAAAGGGAAGAATGCGCTGCACTGGATCTAGATGGACAGGGTGGGAAGACTTTTCTAAGGGTTTTGCTGCTGTTGGCGATGCACGACTACCCTGCACTGGTCTCAGGGGCCCTTCAGCTGCTATTCCGGCATTTTTCGCAGAGACAAGAAGTTCTGCAAGCCTTCAAACAGGTAAATTTTTAAAAAATTTATTTTACTCTCCACATAAAAACTTGAAAATTGCACCCTAGGTTCAGTTACTCGTATCAGATAGCGACGTCGAGTCTTACAAGCAAATCAAAGCTGACCTGGACGAGCTTCGCCTATTGGTGGAAAAGTCTGAACTGTGGGTTTTTAAAGCCAAATTGGCCAATGACCTTAAAGATGGATCCTCTGGTGGAGGCGCTGATAGCAAGAAGAGTAAACACGAAGATGATGGCGAAGAAGAAGGCAAACTATTTCGCAGTTTTAAGATTTGCCCAGTAATAGTTCTTATTGGGTTTCAGGAGGAGATATGCGTAGCTTGATGGGCGAAAAGTTTTCCTCAAACTCTGGAAGCACGAAAAAAATCGCTCCGTTATTGACTACTGGAGATAAGCAAGGATCGGCTATAGATTTGGACATAGGGCCTCCGCTGGATCCCTCGCAGACAACTAATTACAAGACGATCCAGCAGATCCTGGTGCGGATGAACCGTCTCTGCGTCCAGACGACATTCACAGCCAACAACACGATGTCTTCCAAGCCCAGGAAACACGAACAGAGGCTGTTGAGGAACATGGGAGTCCATACAGTAGTCCTGGATTTGTTGCAGATCCCTTACGACAAGAAGGAAGACGTCCGCATGAATGAACTGATGCGACTGGCCCACGAATTTCTCCAGAACTTCTGTAGGGGAAATCACCAGAACCAGGCGCTACTCCATAAGCACCTGGAACTCTTTATGAATCCCGGAGTAAAATGTCTTAATTTCTGTTCTTACTAACTAGTTTCACTAAATATTTTTATGCTATTTCTTCGTACGAAGCTGCTGGAAGCTCAGACGGTCTGCGCCATTTTCCAAGACAACGCGCAGCTCTGCAGCGAGCTGAGCGAAAAAGTTGTCCAGCATTTCGTCCACTGCATCGAAACACACGGCAGACACGTCGAGTATTTGCGGTTCCTGCAGACCATCGTCCGCGCCGAGGGACAGTTTGTTCGCAAATGCCAGGATATTGTCATGCAAGAGGTACTTTTTACCGTTACAAACGTTGGAAACGTACTGGAATTGATGGATTTTGCTTGTTTCACAGCTTGTCAATGCGGGAGAAGATGCGTTGGTCTTCTACAACGATAAAGCGTCGTTCAACAGCTTCATAGAGATGATGCGCTCGGAGAAACACAGACTGGATGAAAGCAGTGCCTTAAAGTATTGACCCTACACTCTAATCTATCGATACTTAAACTTTTTTCGATCGATTACAGGTATCATATCGAGCTGGTCCGACTGCTAGCGCTGTGCACGATGGGCAAAAACGTCTATACGGAAATCAAGTGTCACAGTCTTTTGACACTGGACGATATAGTGGCAATGGTATCGCACAAGGACTGCATCCCGGAGGTCAAGGAAGTCTACATCAACTTTCTGAACCACTGCTATATCGATACAGAAGTCGAAGTCAAGGAAATCTACACGTCGGGACATATGTGGTCCCTGTTCGAACACAGTTTCCTCGTCGATATGGGACTTGTCGCCACGGCTACCCACGACAGGAAACACGCAGATTCTGCACTGGAAAACTACGTCACCACCAGCGTCGTTAACGTTATTACAACATTCTTCCGCAGTCCTTTCTCTGATCAGAGCACGACAGTCCAAGTACGATCAATTTACATCGTAAAACGAAAATTTACATGAAATTGTGAAATTTTGCAGACGAGGCAACCTGTCTTTGTTAAACTACTGCAAGCGGCCTATCAGTTGTCCAGATGCGCCTGGCTCAGCTCGTCCCAGCACGGCAACGTTGAAACTTGTATTCGTACTTTGTCTGATATGGGTAAGCAAAACTACTTATTCAAGTTTTTGACTACTACTTTGATTAGTAGATTTTTTTACTATTTATTTCAACAGCTAAGAGTCGTGGAATCGCCATTCCATCGGATTTGGACAACCAGGTCTCTTCTCTGTTCAACAAAGCGGCTTTTGTATCGAACCGGCAAGCCAGCAAATGGTTCCACGCCTCCAGACAGCAGCAGCAGCTCAGCCGAGAATCCTCGCAGAGTCAAGTACTTGGTTTTCTGCATCATTTAGCAAATATCCTGTTTATATTTTACTGATTTTCGCAGCTTGGAGTGCGAATCGATCGCAGTATTATCGAGGGACTCCAGGATATCGTCGTCTTGCTGGAAGAGCAGTTGCATCCTCTAGTCCAAGCGGAGTCTTCTGTACTCGTCGATATTCTCTACAGACCTGAACTGCTGTTTCCTCCAGGCACTGAGGCTAGAAGAAAATGCGATAATGGCGGATTCATACGAAGGTTACCATCTTATGCTCTTACAAAATTTTTATAGAATATTAATTAAAGAGATTCTGTGTAATTACAGGTTGATTAAGCATACGGAACGCCTACTGGAAGACAAAGAAGAAAAGCTTTGCATGCAAGTTTTACGCACTCTGCGGGAAATGATGGCTTTCGACGTTAACTATGGCGACAAAGTATAGTTTCAAAACGAGTTTACGCTGTTCAAGATGTACAAAAGAAAATTTTTGGTATAGGGTGACGCTCTGCGGCGAAATCTCCTGGCCCGTTACTTCATCAAAGCTGAGCAGAGGAAACGGGAAACTTCCCCGAGCCCTGGCACGAGAAGCGCTAGCTTGATGATCAACGGCCATGGTCCTGGGGCTCGACTCCTGTCCCGGGCTGATATGACCCTGCACGAGGTCCAGGTCCACTTGGATCGGGAAGGAGCCTCGGACTTGGTTGCCGAACTGGTGATGAAGTCGTCTCTCTCCCCCAGCGTTTTCCTCGAAGCTGTTCACCTGGGCATCGCTTTGCTAGAAGGAGGCAATCCAGTCATTCAGAGGAGCCTCTACACGAAACTGCAGTCGGCTGACACTAGTCAGATATTCTTCAGAGTAAACTATCTTTAAATTCGGAAAATTTGGAAATTTTATTTCAAAAATGGGAACTTTGCCAGGTTTTCCACGACAAGATGCGAGACGCCCAAGTGGAAATCAAGTCAACAGTCAGCGTCAACACAGTCGAAACGTCGAGCAAATCGCCCGACGACAAAGAGGGAGACAAAAAAGATTTGGACAAGAATTTCAACAGAAAGCGTAAGTGTTTAACTCACTCGCAATGCTTAACTTGGCTGCATTTCTGGTGCTACTCCAGTAACATAACCATTTAACATTTGGCTTGAGCTACTAAAGCTTATAATATTCCAAATCCTGAAGAGGAAAACGAGAAAGAAACATCGCAGGATTCGGAGAATAGCTTCATCAGAGTTCTATCCCTCTTGCGTTCCGGATCTTCTCTATCTTTCTTTTCTTCGCAATCCTCCTCTCGCGAATCCTCCGACTCTCAAACGATCCTTGATGATAACCACAACCAACAACTCAGTCATCATCTCGGGTAACAGTTCGCTCTCTGCCTCCTTCATTCATTTTCTGCATTTTTCTCTTCTGGTTTCCTTTTGCTGGAACTTTTTTCCTCTTTTCTTGGCTTTAGCTATGCGGAAGCTTACGATTTGCCGGAACGCAGTGCTGCTAAATCACGATGGAGGCTTATGGGACACTTTTCGAGGCTGCTTAGTAAGCAATTCACTAGTAGTAACTCTGATAACAATGAAACAGCGAAACCCAGCGGCTCTTATAGCGGAGATGAGGATGTCCCTGCGGGTCTGGGAGCTCTCTTCATGCGCAGCAGCAGCGGGGGTAAGTCTTCTTCCAATTAGCAGTTCAGTTAATTTTTAAAATTTACTATTTTTCCTAGGATTGGATGAACCGTCAGCTGCTGGAGGTTCTCTAATGGGCGCTGCTCTTGAGGACATGTTGGCAGAGCAGCGCCAGAAAGAGAGAGGCGACGAAGAATCGAAGCTTTCGCCCAAAGTCCTGGTCATGCAACCGATCCTGCGTTTCCTGCAGCTGCTCTGCGAGAACCACAACCGCGATTTGCAGAATTTCCTTCGAAACCAGTCGAACAAGAGCAACTACAACCTCGTTTCCGAGACTCTGATGTTCCTCGACTGCATCTGCGGTTCCACAACAGGAGGTCTCGGACTCCTTGGACTCTACATCAATGAAAATAACGTGGCACTGATCAACCAAACCCTGGAAACGCTTACCGAATACTGTCAGGTAAACTTGCAAACCTTCGAACATAATTTTTACATCTTCATATATTTATTTCTGTCATTTTCGTGAAGGGTCCTTGCCACGAGAACCAAAACTGCATCGCCACGCACGAGTCTAACGGTCTCGACATCATTACCGCTCTCCTGCTGACCGATATCAATCCCCTGGCCCAGTCAAGGATCGATTTGGTCCTGGAACTCAAGAACAATGCGTCCAAGCTTCTGTTGGCCGTTATGGAGAGCCGTGGAGACAGTGAAAACGCGGAAAGAATCATCGATATCATGAATCCCAAGCAGTTGGTAGACGTTGCCTGTCACGCCTTCCATCAGGATTCGCTGCTGGATGGAGACGACGATAAAGGCGTTGCCAGTCCCAAAGAGGTAAACACAATTCAAATATAAATTCGCAAGTTTATTTTGCAAATTTTTAATTTGCAATTTCCAGGTGGGCCACAATATTTACATATTGTGTCACCAGCTAGCTCAGCACAACAAGGACCTAGCAGCTTTGCTGAAACCTTCAGAGAATGGAGACTCCCGCACTAATCAGGCTTTAGAGTACTACGCATCTCACACGGCCCAGATTGAAGTAAATTGAATAACAGTAAATTACTGAACAAGGAATATGAAATATAAATTTAAAATATAAATCAGAAATAATGAAAGCAGATAATTATACATGAATTATTAATAGTAAATAATAATACAAGTAAAATAGTATCAAGTATAAATAATACTGATAATAAACTCAAATGACTAGTAAAATGGACATTTTAAGTTATAAATCCGATTTGAAAGCAGTGTGAATGTCACAAATTTTTCTAAATTTTTGAATTAATAATAAATAATAATATAAGTAAAATTAAGTATAAATAATACTAATAATAAACTCAAATTACAAATATAATAATAAATCCAAGTTATAGTTCCTTTTTATGAGCAATTTTGAAATTTAATAGAAGCTTTAGCAAATTCGTTATTTGTTTGTAGATTGTGCGGCATGATCGTACGATGGAGCAGATTGTTTTCCCGATCCCGGAGATTTGCGAATATTTGACCAAAGACACCAAAGTGCGAGTCTTTAACTCTGCAGAAAGAGACGACCAGGGCTCTAAAGTGGCAGCCTTTTTCCACAAAGCCGACGACATGTTCGACGAAATGAAGTGGCAGAAAACACTACGAGGTATCCGAGTTACTCTTGTTGCTTTTTATCTGCAGATAAAGTTAAGTAAACTATTATAATTGGTTGTAGGTCAGCCATTGTTGTTCTGGGTGAGTCGTCACATGTCCCTGTGGAGCGAGATCCTATTCAACGTGGCTGTCATCATGAACCTGATCGTCGCTTTCTGCTATCCCTTCAGTACGAGTGTTCCAGGTAATTACATTAACATTCGTTTAGTATTATTTACAATAATTAACTTTATTACAGATCCCGGGTCACACATCTCGGGACTGATATGGGCCGTAATGCTGCTCTCTGCTGCTATTGCGATCACCCTACCCAAACCTGCAGGCATCAGAACTCTTATAGCAACAATTATATTGAGACTCATCTGCTCGGTTGGACCTGAACCGACCCTATGTCTACTTGGGGCATGCAACGTATTAATTAATTTCAATTATTTATTACCCTATTTAATATTATCTAATAATTTGTTCAACACAAGTATACTATAATACTACATAATATATATATATATATATAGAATAATTAATACGAAAATATCTAATACCAAGGTCAGAGTGGGCGTCCCCCATTCGTACGGCTATCGTTGGGGAGTGGTCTCGTGGACTATTTCCCACAGATGTAGTTTTCTTTAAGTCTAATTTTTTTTATTTTCTCCATTATGTCGAACTATTTCTCTAAATTCTATTTAATGCAATTCATAGGTTGTGCTGAAAGGTATTCATATGGTGAGTATCATGGGAAATGAAGGAACCTTCTCTAGAAGCACTCGACAAATCTGCACGGATCCCGAAGTCTTGTACCACGTTACCTATCTCTGCGTCTCGCTGCTCGGCCTCATCATGCATCCGTTCTTCTTCTCCGTTCTGGTAATCTGCAAACATTAATTTTTGTATAAAAATAGTTCAGTTGCATTTTGCATAATTTGCAGCTTTTCGATGTCGTGTACCGAGAAGAGACGTTACTGAATGTGATCCGCTCTGTAACTCGCAATGGACGCTCCATCGTTTTGACCGCAGTACTGGCGCTGATTTTAGTTTACATGTTTTCTATCATCGGGTAACTTTTAATTTCATTCAAATTAATAAAGAAATCTAATCTGTTAATGTCATTTAGATATATATTCTTCAAAGACGACTTCCTCGTCGAAGTCGACTTGAACCAGGATGACCCACCAACGAATTTTTTCTCCGCAGCAGGCGGCAGTTCCATGGAGTGCAAGATTCCAGACCTGAGGGACCTTCACGCTACCCAGACTGAAAATCCTACGATATCCAGTCCCGACAGTCAGTCCTGCAGTACCGCAGTATCGACCGATACCAAAGAACGAGCCTGCGACTCTCTGATAATGTGTATCGTTACTACTCTGAACCAGGGGCTTCGTAACGGAGGCGGCATTGGTGATATTCTCAGACCCCCGTCCAGCACGGTAATATTTTTAGGCAGCAAATTCTGTGTTATGACGGAGTGAATGAGTTAAGAATGGTTCGGGTGAAGGTATTATTTATTTAGAAGCTTAAAGTTAATTTACTAGAAGGGATCTGGATCAGAACTGACGAAAGATGGAAATGATGAGCACTTGTATAGAGAAGGTTGAAGGTCTGTGAGGTGAAGGTTATAAGGGACTTCTAGGGAAAAGGAATTAACAAAAATTAGAGACTATTTCTTACATGGGATATAACATTCTGTTAACAAAGGTTATTTTTATATCATTTGTAAATTCTATACGATGATTTGAATACAGGAACCGACTTACGGGGCTCGAGTGATCTACGACTTGCTCTTCTTCTTCGTGGTCATCATTATCGTCCTCAACTTGATTTTCGGTGTCATCATCGACACATTTGCCGACCTCAGAAGTGAGAAACAGCAAAAAGAGGAAATTTTGAAAAATACTTGCTTCATCTGCGGTAACTTAGCATTTAGACAACAAACTTCTTGAGAAAACTAAACGAATGAAGTTTTTATTAGGACTGGATCGTTCGCAGTTCGACAATAAAGCAGTCAGCTTTGAAGAACATTGTCGTTGCGAGCACAACATGTGGCACTATCTCTATTTCATCGTTCTGGTGCGAGTCAAAGACCCCACCGAATTCACTGGACCCGAGAGTTACGTCTACGCTATGGTTAAGGTATCGCTTTTCACGTTTTCAGTCGTTCTGTCCCCATGTAAAAATGATGGTGCCTTTTGCGGTGCATTTTTTTGTAACCTTTAAACTGGCGGTCCAAATGTTGTTTCAAACTTGGACACGTTAGGGTAATGCAGGCTACTGTGAAAAGGCACTGTATAAAGGAACTGAGAAACTATGAAAAGCACTGTAGTGGTGCCTTGTCACAGTGTTTTGTACGGTATTAAACACCATCGCTCGGAACCATTTTTTCGTGGGGTTTATTTGAAATGTACGTTTTCTTGTACAGGATAAAAACCTGGAGTGGTTTCCGAGATTGCGTGCCATTTCGCTGGCCGCTGAAGGCGAGGAAGCGGAACAGAATGAGCTACGAAACCTCCAAGTGGCTCTTCAGGACACGCAATCGTTGGTAGCGACACTTTCACGACAATTGGCCGAACTGCGTGAACAGGTACTAAACGTTTTCTCTCAAACGGGATAATCGATAAAAACGCAGTCTTTTCACAGATGACAGAACAGCGGAAACAGAAGCAACGCATCGGCCTGATGAACTCTGTGCCTGGGAATCTGCACGTTACATTTTAACAGGACCAAAGTGCAATAAACGTAAAAACATTCCTCGTCTGGGAGTAACGGAGGCAATAAGAAAATGAGAGTAAAAAGTATATTTAGAAATATCTGTTATATTTGCGTGTTGCTTTTTATTCTTTTCCAGCTTTGCTTCAAAGTTAAAAATGTTATTCAAAAATTTTCGTTTGATTGTATTTGGGAAAATAAACTGCCACTACAACAAAGAAGAAAATAAAATTGCGTTTCACCAATTCCCTTTATGCAGAAAGCTTGGATTCCAGTAGTAGGCGCGTCTTTTCAGCAAGGAGTACGCACGCTGGGAAAAAAGACGCACCTACTATAGGAAACAATCAACAAGTTCAAAAAAAAAAAATAGTATCGGGACTAAATATTTTACATCACGAGATGAAAACGATCTCTCGTCTTTTGTTAAGGGTCCAGTCGAGCTACTGGTACTGCTGCTGCGAACCAAACCCTGCGGAACTTGCTTGAGAGGGGTCTTCCATTATTGGAGCCATAGGTTTGAACTGTTCAGCGGAAAAGCGAGTCAATAAAATGCCCATGCCTTCTATTAACGCAAGCAAAACGCCACCAACAAAAGCGCTTCCCGCCATAGCGACAACTCCATCTAAAAAAAAAAACGAAATTAATAATCTTTCGAGTAAGTTTTGTTTGTTTAAAAACATACTTCGAGCGGCTAGGATTCCGCCTGTTGCTGCACCACTGATGATGGAGTTCCAGGGATCTTCTTTCTTCCGCAAGTAAACTAGCGTGCAGTCAATCGTGGAGAACATTCCTCCCCAGACGGCAAAATTCCCACCGATAATAGGTGCACGTTCCTTAACGGCAACTAAGCTGCCAAACATTCTCCTTTGAAAGCCCTGCAGAATCAACTGAGTTTACTTTTCATCGTTTATTAACGGAGAACTTTTGACTTACGCTTGGTGCATTTCTGAATCCCTTGATGGCCTGGAAAACGCCACCACCGATGGCTCCCATCGTAAAGGCACCTCCGCAATCATCGACGATTCTCCAAGGGCTAAAGATACAAATTAAATACACATTTTATTGCTTTTTCTGTGTTTTTTACCAGTTAATATCCAGCTGAGCTAAAATGCATCAGCCAAGCATTAAGGTATCTTGAAAGAATTTTAACTTCAAACACTGAACGAGACAAGGACAGACACTTCTTAAAGAGAATTGAAAATACCTTTACTGTACAACCAAAAATTTTCTACAAATTTTCGTGCAACAAATTTTAAATTTTTTACCAAGGCTCACGTGCGTACTCCTCCATTTCTTTCACAATTTCACTCTATGCAACTTAGTCGCGACAAAAAGGAGCCCCAGGCCTCTACATTGTTGCCATAGTTAATAATAAATTCAAAATTTCATTCAAAAAAAGCTTTTTCAGTGACAGACTACTATTTTCTAATTTATTTTTATTTCTTTACAAAATTAAAATGTGGTTTATTATCTGAATGTATTAATTATTAAATTTGGCAACTTTTGCTATAGTTTCATAATAAATATAAATGTCAAGCCCTCTCAACGTTAGAATTTAGTTTGCAAATTACCTGCGACTACTTTAAAATCAATTTCTCTGTCTCTTTCAAAATTATTTTTAACTAAATGACTTTTATAGTAGTAAGCATATTATTTTCCGTTGCAGCTGTCTTGGTCTGGAAACTTGTTAAAAGGCCTAACGGATACCCTCCAGGTATTTAACTTTTAGGCGCGAAATTCAAATTTACCCTTTTTAAAAAATTGGACAAGAAACATTTTTTACAGCATTTATTTAATAGTTTTTAAGTCATGTTAACAATTTTATACTGTTAAATTGTATTTATAACCTGTTGTCATACTAGGTAATCTTTTATCAGTTTCCTAATTATCTAAAAGTACTTAACAAATTTATTAAAACTTCTAATCTATCATTTCATTTTTCTATGACTAAAAAGGTCCTCGTGGTTTCCCCCTACTAGGAGTAGCACCACAACTCGCTCTTAAGATATGGGGAAAGTCTGCACATGAATCGTTTGCCGCTTTATCTTCAAAGTACGGCCCCGTTATCGGTGTTTACGCTGGCCCGATACCACTTGTCGTTATCAACGGCTATGAAGCGTCCAAACTAGCCTTTCAATCTGGTGACTTGAGCGGACGACCCGATGCTCTGACCTTCCGAATAAGGGCTTTTGGAAAAAGACTCGGTAATCTTTTTAATATTGCATTCCTATTTTTTTTAATAATATTTTGGATCAGGAATTCTCTTCAACGATGGAGAAGACTGGCACATGCAGCGCTCTTTTGCTCTGCGGCATTTGCGGGACTTGGGGCTGGGCAAAACCTGGTACGAGTCATTCATCCAGGAAGAAATCAACTGCGTTATGGACCAACTCAAGCAAAAAGCGAAAGACTCTCCCGGATTTTCGATATCTCTGAAAGAAACATTGGGAATTTCCGTGCTAAACGTTTTGTGGGCACTCGTAGCTGGTCGGCGTTATCCTCCCGACGATGAACGTTTGGGTCACTTGTTACTCCTCGTCCAGCGGGTTTTGAGAAAAGGCAGAAATTTAATACAAATCTTCCCGTTCTTGAAAAACGTGGCTCCACGGCTGTCGGGCTACAACGAAATTCGGTCGAGACTATCGGCCCTGCATAACTTCATCACCGTAATATTTAAAAATATTCATTTTCAAGTTAAAATGTGTTTTTTTTATGGATTATTACTGTATAGACAATGATCAGCGAGCACGAAGAGTATTTGCAGCAGAAAGACGTCAAGGACTTTGTCGATATCTACTTGGAAAAAATCAGGGAAAAAATCAGGGAAAACTCAGAAGATCAAAAATTTACTCGTAAGTGTATGAAAGTATTCTTTTAATTAATAATTAAGTCCCACGTAAAATAGACGGTGCCTTTTATGGTGCCTTTTTATTGCCGTTGAACTAGGTTCAGTTGAACGTGGCTTAAAATTACCGTTATACAGTCTACTATAAGAAAGGCGCTGTAAAAAGGAACTGGTGCCTTTTTTAGAGTGTTTTGCACGGTATAAATCCCCATTGCTCAGTTTCATTTATACGTGGATTATGCAACATTTAAAACATTTTGCTTCATCCAGGCGAGGAACTAATCGTGACCTGTCTCGACCTCTTCGAAGCTGGCTCAGAAACGACAACCAGCACTTTGGAAATGGCTTTTCTCTACGTTCTACATTACCCCGGTGTTCTCCGTAAGCTGCGGGAAGTCCTGGACGATACAGTGGGTGCGGCAGAGTCCCCGAACCTTTCGCAACGAAAAGAGTATTAAAAAACTGACCCACGTAAAAATGAGTTTGGGCAATGGTGTTTTATACTGTTCCAAAAACACTATAAAAAGGCACCGTAGAGATTACATTTTGTATAGTATACGGCACTTTTATTCTACGTACCTGCTACGAAGAAGGCACCACAAAAAACACCGTCATTTTTACGTGGGACTTGTGCTACTTAGCAGTAATTTGAAAGGTTTTTGATGAATATAGGCTCGGTTATGTCGAAGCTGTTTTATGCGAAGTGATGAGGATTTCCGGGGTGACTCCGTTAACCATCCCTCATAGAGCGATGAGAAATACTCAGCTTCTAGGATACACTATACCCAAAGTACAACACAAATTTCTTACTTTTCTGTTCTTACACGATAGTGATTATGATTACTTTACTCTGCAGGATACGATGGTTCTTATAAACCTGTGGTCCATCCATCACGATCCGAATTTATGGAAAGATCCCCATAAATTCAGTCCAGAAAGATTTTTAGACCAAGACGGGTATTTAAAGAAACCGGATTACTTTCTACCATTCGGAAGCGGTAACAGAAATTATAATATTAAATTTCAAAGAAATAATATTGGTGAATTTATGTTATAGGCAAGAGAGCCTGCTTAGGAGAGCTGTTAGCACGCAATACGCTGTTCCTGTATTTCAGTTCGCTGATCCATAGTTTCGATTTGACGATTGACGGAGACCTTCCCGATCTGGAACCTCAGTTGGGCGTTACTTTATCGACTAAACCCTTCCGTGTTAAACTAACCCCTCGTTTGTATTGATAAGTGCCATCGATAACAAACTGTATTAACCCAAAAGAACCTACACATTCTAAATGTACACACGCCTAAAAGTTTAACTTGAACCGCAGACTATCGATATCGAAGTTCGCTTGTGGAAAAACTCCTTCACAGTTTGCTGTCTTCTTGAGTTGAGAGGACGACTTCGTGGATAGAGTTAGCCACGTAGTCGATGTTGGACGAGGTCAGTCCGCACATGCTGATGCGACCGCCCTTCAGCAAGTAGATGTGGTAGTCGGCGATCAGCTTGTCGACAGCACGAGCTAAAAAAACAAAAACAAAAAATCCCATTAAAAAATCTGAATTAGTTATTCAGTATCTTTACCCCCAAGGCCTGTGAAGGAAAACATTCCGATCTGATCGGTGATGTGGTTCCAGGTTCCCGGGGTCCCGAGCTTCTCGAGCCGCTCACGAAGTCCCTGACGCATCGAGACGATTCGGTCAGCCATAGTTTTAATATGTCCTCTCCTAAGCGTAAATTAATAAGTCTAAAATAAGGATAATACGTCTAAATGCTCTAACCATTGTTGGTAAAGCTCTGGGTTGTTGAGTACAGTGGAGACGACTCGCGCTCCATGGTTGGGCGGGTTAGAGTAGTTGGCTCGGACGAGCAGGGTGATCTGCGACTTAACTGCGGGAAGTACCGAGGCATCTTTGGTAACAACAGTCAAGTTTCCAATACGTTCATCTTTAGAAAAAGATGTATTTGTTGATTACTTGGATAAATCTGATAATTATGACAATTTACTGTATAGTCCAAAGTTCTTAGCGAACGACTGGGCGCAGAGGAACTCAAAGCCTCGAGACTCAAAGTAACGCACAGCCCAGGCATCTTTGTCCAAATCTCCTGAAGCGAAACCTTGGTATGCCGAGTCGAAAAATGGGAAGAGCTTCTTCTCCTGTAAAATTAAACATTAAGATTTAGCATTACATTTGATCGAGCCGAACACCAGTGCTTCCATGTTTCAGGAAATTCCCCGAAAAAAAGAAAATTGGGTCTTTGAAGGGAAAAATGAGGAAAAAGTGAAATTTACAAGTACAGCTTCACACAGAGTGGGGGGAAAAAGGAAAAATGAGGGAAGAAGGAAAGGGGAAACTTAGAAGTACGGCTTCACATCCTAACATGGAGGGGAAATGAGAGGAGATGGAAAGGGGAAATTTAGAAGTACGGCTTTACATCCAAGCACGGAGGGGAAGAAAAGGTAAAATGAGAGAAAGAGGAAACTTAGAAGTACAGCTTCATATTCTAGAACGGCGGGGAAAAAAGGGAAAACTGGGAAAACTGAACGTTTTCCAACCTCCATTAGGTCAGCAATCTTGGCCCACTGTTCCTGGGTAGGGTCGATTCCAGTCGGGTTGTGAGCGCAAGCGTGAAGAATGATGACTGCGTTTTCTGGAGCAGCACGAAGGTCCTCCATGAGACCGTCAAAATCCAGGCCCTTGGTTTTCGGATCCCAGTAGCGGTAAGAGCGATACTCGGCAAAACCAGCGTTCAGAAAGACCAGGCTGTGGTTTCCTGTATTAGAATCATATAACATTGAACTTAACGGACTGTAGAACGAAGATAAATATCTTACCCCATGTTGGATTCGACGAATAAACGACAGTGTGCTTTAAGATGCGAGCCAGGAATTCTGCGCCAACTCGAAGAGATCCTGTACCGCTCAAACACTGGATTCCAGTTGTGCGGTTTTCTTTCAAAGCTGCGGAATCTGCGCCAAGAAGCATGCGAGTGGCTGCCGAAGTAAAGTCTTCCAGACCGAGCACAGGAAGGTACTCGTGGTTCAGAGTCTCGTTATCTGCAAGCTGCTTCTCGGCTTGACGAACTACGGGCAAGACCCAGGGCTTACCTTCGTCCGTGCGGTACGCTACAGAAAAGAAAATTATTTACAAGTATAATTAAGGATTTGATGGGTTAGGGAAACCTCCGACTCCGAGATTGACTTTCTGCGGGAACGAGTCCTCGGTGTAGGATTTCGTCAGAAAGAAAACTTCAATCGGAGGTGCAGTCTCGACGCCCTGAAATCTCGAAGCCATTTCGTTTATTAGACCCTATGAAGGAGTAAAAATCATCAAAATTTGTCATAGTACAACTTTGACAGTCAGTGCAATATATGAAATATAAAAGAAAACTGGGTGATACAAGACTAGTAACTATGACGAATTTGCACACATATGTTATCTTAATCTTAAAATAAATTTGCTCTCTGTTATTGTGTTATGAATAGCTCTCTATGGTCCACACATACGATCGACATTTTCCCAATACAATACAGCCACAGTCAGCCTAAATTTTAACTGGTACGTACTTACTTGATTTCTTACGTAAATTATATTACAGAATTGGTGTTATTGCACTGTTTGCGATGTCTCCGATGTATTTTTCGCAAACTCAGGTACGCAGTGCCGGCCGACCGTATCTCAAGGTGAATCTGCTCTTGATGGCGCAAGGCGGAGCCAGTGTCCCCTTTGATGTGATCAGCTGATCGAGCTCTTGTTCCCTCGTCTTTCCCCTCTTTCCCTCTCCGCTTGAACAAGGCCAGTTTTCCCCTTTTCTGCCCCTCTACCCTACACAGTTTTCCCCCCTCCGGAAATGATTATTTTTAGCGTTGAGCTTTACAGAAAAACTCTGGTGCTATGATATAATGGTTAAACTAAAAGATTTCCTTTTGCCCCTTCACTATGCTTCTTCCCTCTTTTTTCCCTTTTGAGACCCGATTTTTCCTTTTTAAGGGAACTTCCCTATATGGGGAAGCTATTCCATTAGATCAAAGCGCGCCTCTCCATTGCGGACACCATTATTAAATCAACTTTGCAATGTTTTTTAACTTCCTTTACACATATATATTTCACAATTTTTACAGAATTTTTCTATTCATTTTAATTGAGATTTTTGCACAGAAATTGTTTAAATCGTCTGTCCGCAGTAGAGGGGTGGGTTTTTAATGGTATTTCTGACATAGACCGAGTAAAAAAGAATTTCTTGTATGGATTTATGTTTCTCGTAAAATTAAGGAAAATAAGATAACTAAGTAATATTTCTTAATTAATCTATTTCTTCAGTATCACGAAACTAGAAAGAGTTAGGACTGACCAAGCAATTTTTCAACGAAGGCTCGAACTGGCCCGAACCTTCTCGCAGGAATGTTGGCAAGGAGAAAAATAATCAAACCTTTCTTTTTTAAAATTATATTTGACTAAATACACATTACAAATTATTTCCACGAATAATTTTTTGGAAGAAGTTGTCCGGAAGGAAAGCACAAAAGCCTAAAGACCTATAGGATTCAGGAAACGTCAATGTGGTCGATACGTGAGCAAAGTCGAGAACTTTTCAGAGTAGTTTTGATAAGTATACGTGATTCTTTATACACAGTAGAGGAATTTGGACCTCGTCTTGCAGCGATTCAAATTTTTTTCGGGGGGAAAGAAGGCCCCAGTCATCAGTAAGTAGATATCGGGAAGGGTATCGAGGAGTCAGACTTGTGTCGAGCCGAAAGATCCCTCGACAGTCAAGACTTGAACGTTCGCATACTCGGAGCTTGACGCGAAGTATTCGACCAACTCAGCAAACGTGGGTCTCTGCGACGGGTCTCGGGACCAGCACCTCAGCATGCAAGCATAAGTCACGTCGGGACAGGCATCGGGCTGCGACAAACGGTTTCCCGCTTCGATCAAACGGAGAACCTATAAATAGGTTAACATTAACACAACTTCAAGATCATTTTTTTTATGGTTTGGTTTAACCTCAGCACCGGGTAAATCATCGTACGGCTGTGCCCCGAACGAAAACATTTCCCACAGCGTTACCCCATAGCTCCACACGTCGCTGGCATGCGAGAACGTCCCAAAGTTAACAGATTCCGGTGCGTACCTAAATTTTCAACATTTAATTTCTCTGTTAGTCCTTTCCATTGCTTCTTTTAGACGATTCTCACCATTTAACAGGCCACCTTCCTCCCTTGGAAGCTGTGTAGTAGTTCTCCCCAGCATTCAGACCCCGTGACAAGCCAAAATCGCTGATTTTGATCTGATACCTCGAAGCCAGCAGTACGTTCCTCGCAGCCAGGTCCCGGTGAACGAATCTTTTCAACTCCAAATACTGCATCCCTGTTACATAAATTATTATTAATGATTATGTTATGAAGGAATGAATGAATGATGATACGGATAAATACCACTATTTACTGAGAAGCTTTGAACTAGTTTACTAGAAAGGATCTGGATCAGACCTGAATACAACTAACCAGTGTTTCCACTTTCAATTTGCCCCTTTCCCCCCTCTTCCCTTATTTTCCCTGTTTCCTCTCCGTGCCAGCATGTGAGGCTGTAGTTCTAGACTTTCCCTCTCCCTCTTCTCTGATTTTCCGCTTTTCAGACCACATTTTCCCCTTTTCCAGGGGATTTGCCTGAACAGTGGAAACACTGGAACTAACTAAAGATGGAACAATGCGCACTTATATAGGTAAGGTTGAAGGTCAATGAGCGCTGAAGGTTATACAGAGATTTAATTGGATGTTTTAATTTGTTAATACTCTTACCGTGAGCGATTTGTGCGGCCCACAATCGCAATTCGAAAACGGGACTTATGTTTTCGGGATGGTCTAGCAAGTAATCGAGCAATGAGCCCAACGGGACCAATTCTTCCACCTGAATAATTCACAATTAAAACGAAAAATTTTACAGATTGCGAACGTAGGTGATCAGATTTACCATCATGAGAGGAGGTCCTTCACACAGAGCCATGAACCTGACGATAAACGGATGCTTCAAACCTTTCATCACTGCAGCTTCTCGCAGAAACTCGTCCCGTCCTACTTGAACCTGGTCCTCCCGCAGCGTTTTCACAGCCACAGCGATCTTCACGTGCCAAAGAAGAAGTAATATAATCAGAAAAATCGACAGAATTTAGTTTTTTCAATCAGATTTTTTTACGGATTTCGATCCCGGCAAACGAAGATTGCCTCGATAGACGGATCCGAACTCTCCTTCTCCCAAAACATCCCAGAGTTCCAGATCTTCCTTCCGAATATTGTCTGCAATTTTTTACATAAATTTTTATTCAAAAGTTATTTCAATGAAATTCTTCAGTATTGTATTGCCTATGGTTTTTGTGGTAAGACCCGCGTCGTTTTGTTTATCAATGTTGTTGTTTGCTTCCTGTTTCTTCTCGTTCTTGGGCGAGGGAGTGCGGCTGCTGTTGCGGTTTGGCAGAGCCGGTGGCGTCAGAAGCTGATGCGGTTTCTTGACCAAAATATAAATTAACTGAGCTATTAATATTACACCGAAAATATCATTGATAAGGCTTAGTTTCATGAAAATGAAATAGAACTTAAATTAACAGTTTCTAATGGGGGTTATAGGCCGCACCGAAATTACTTGGTTTATGAGGGTGGAGTTTTCTGCAACGGGATGCTTGGGTCGGATGGGACGCTGCAGGAAGGTCGGCAGCCCGTCCGAGTTGTTCGTGTAATGCTCGACTAAGTGTTCCAGCGACTCCAGGTATGGTCCGTAGTCGATAAAATAATACTGACCCTGAAAGCAGAAAGCAGAAAAGTTATCTTAAAACTAAGAAAAACTGTAAAATTGAATGAAATACCCGTTTCCCGACTTCAAAATGAAAGACTCGGTTGTCGAAGAGCAGAGAAAGTGCAAAAAATCCCGGCTTTCTCGAACTTTTCCTGATCAAATAGAAACTTTCTTCGCTGTAGTTCACCTTCTCCTGCCGCAGACGGCGTTCAGCCTCGCTCCGCGAAATACTGCCATGGTACCAGTCCTCTCGACGAGTGAACGGTAGCGCGGGCTGGTACAGTTCTGAAATATCGTTTCAAGTTAACGAATTGAGCGATGCACGTTTAAAAGGATTGTAAGTTACCCAAGATTCTAGCGCACTGGTAAAAGCCGTTCTTCCTTGCGAGATCTGCTGGTGTTTCGTCCTCGTTGGTCCTGGGTAGCGAGGGAACGCACATGGCGAAGACGAGATACTTGACACAGTCAGTGTGACCTCTGCTCGCGGCCTCATGCAGGGCGACCCGACCTGTGGTGCGCTGCCTCAGCTGAGAGTTTGCGTGGGCTTTATGGAGGATTTTTAAACAGCCCACGTGGTTGTTGATACAGGCATACTGTTAAGATCAAACCTCGCTTTAAGGTATTGTGTTTTCGTCAAAAGGCGTATGCTTACATGAAGAGGTGTTAGTTCTAGGTTATCTTTAACATTAACGTTAGCACCGGCCTCGACCAACATTTTGAGAATCTCTTCGTTTCCCTGGATCACCGCAACGTGAACTGCCGTCTGCCCCTCCTGGTTCTTGGCTTCAAGGCTCCTGTAACCGCACCGGAGCAGCTCGGAAACAACAGTCGAATTCCCTGAATCAACAATAGCATTAAATTCTACCGAACGTCAATTAAAAATGAGAGAATAAGACCTTCTTTGGTGGATCGGTGAAGTAGATTACATCTGCCATGCTGCCGAGTCTCTAACGGTGGAAGGTCCTTTTTGACGGGACGGGTCAGAGGTCCGACAGATTCGGAACAATTTTTCCAGCAGTGGGTTATTAAGATGTCCAGTCCATGTACAATGAAACCATCCTCTTAAAACAATAATTATGAATATATTAGACTTATAACAAAGAAATATACCAATCGAAAAGAATGCATCTTCTCCGTGCTGGTGAATCTGATAGTGTTTCGGGGCTCCGTCATTCACGACACTTAAAATAAACGCACCATTGACTCCAGGGCTTTCTCGGACAAGGAAAAGGCCTTCCTCGTTTCCTTCTGTATTAAAAAATTTTTTCACAGTTATTTCAAAACATAATAATTTACTTTTCATACCGTTCATTAGAGCCTGCTCCGCTTCCTGACGGTCCATTTTTCCGTGAAACCATGCGAGTTCCACCTCATTTCCAGGGATGCTGTTTGATCTAGATGGAGTTGGCATTATTGTAGACTTGAGGTTTGCCTGCTGAATGTCAATTTGGGTTCGGAGATAATCAAAAGTACATGCAAAACCGCATAGATATGATATGTCAAGGCCAAGTTTGGGAAGTTTTGATTCTTGTCTTTCAGTTTAGCTCTTTACTTTTGAGTTTCATTCATCTTAATCTACGCGCGACGCAAAAGTTTATTAGTCTGCGAGTTAGAAAAAGCTGATTTTGCCCCACGATGAAACCCAAGACGGTTTTTGGCATAATCAAAGTAAAAAGGTTTTGATTATATCACGTCATGACATTCCTCTGTTAAAAACAACTTTGGCTGACACCTACGGAGCTGAAAGAACAACTCTTGATTCCTGTACCTCCACTTTGCAGGGAAATTCCCTGGAATAGGGGAAACAGTATCCTTGTAAGGGGAAAATAAGGGAAAAGGAGAAAGGAAATTTAAAACTACGACTTATTATCTGGTACGTATGTTCCACCTACAATGGAGAAGGAGGGAGAAAAAGGAAAGTCAGGGAAAAGCAAAGCTAATAGGCTAACATCGAGGGGGGGGGGAATGGGAAACTAACTTTTCTATAGAGGAAGAGGGAAAAAGGGAAACAGGCCCTCTATAAAGGAAATAGAGATATTTGAAGGTGAAAACAGAGATTTCTTCTTGTAAACAAAGCGAATTTCACTCTGTCAAAGTACTTAACGCGACAGAAGTTATATTTTAATAATTATTGTTAATTATATTTCATGATTAGAATGGGAGATGTCGAAATGCAGGAGGACAAGACGACTAGCCAGAATGAAGTGTCGGGAAAGCCGGAGAAGATGTTTTCCTTGAAGCGCTGGAATGCTGTGGCTATGTGGAGCTGGGACGTTGAATGTGATACTTGCGCAATTTGCCGCGTCCAAGTAATGGGTACGTAGTAAATAAATCATTTTTTTACGAAAAAGAAATATAAATATGTATTGGCGCGAAACATAAAAATTGAGTAAAAAAAACGAAGAATGTGAAACTAAAACTTTGTACACTCAATGTCACCCTTCTTGCTTTTTTCGTGCTGCTCCATAAGTTCCCTCTCGATTTCTTCTAAGCTGCGTCCTTTCGTTTCCGGAACCCAGATAACAACAAACACTACACCAATAAAGCAAAACACTCCAAAGAACCAAAATGCACCATGAGCTCCCATTGCGTCTGTCAGATCAGCAAACGTTTTGGTTACGATGAAACTGCAGGCCCAGTTGAAGGCAGTGGCCACTGAGGCAGCGGGGCCTCGCACTTTCGATGGAAAAATTTCGCCCATCATTAACCAGGGGATGGGACCGTAGCCGACTGAGAAAGCAATGATGTAAACGATGAAGGTGGCCAGAGGCATCCACCCGATATGTGTAACGTCGTGGTCCAAGTGCTGGAGAACGAAAAACAGTCCGAGTGCGGCCAAACTCAGACCCATGAAGAAACCCGAGAGATTCAGCAAAAGTTTGCGTCCAACCCTGTCGATAACCAGGTTTGATCCCAAGGTAGCGAAGAAGTTTGCCAGTCCAACGATAATCGAGGAAAGGTTGCTGTCGACCGTGCCCTTGGACTTCTCGAAAATCGATACAGTGTAGAAGATGACAGCGTTGACTCCCGACAGTTGCTGGAAGAACATGAGGCCGAGCGAGATGAGCAGAGGTCGGAGGTAGCACTTCTTGAACAGGTCTTTCAGGCTAGACTCTTCTTGGCAGCTTTCCTTGTGTGAGGTCTCGATCTCGATGAACTCCTTGCTGATGTCTGTTTCCTTTCCTCGCAGCCACTGCAGAGCCTTAGCGGCATCGTCATAACGGCCCTTCGAAATGTACCAGCGGGGAGTTTCGGGGATGTAGAAGATCATGACCAAGTACGGAACAGGAAGGCAGGCGCCGAGAGCAGCCAAGATCTTCCAGTCGATGCGAGATCCCAGAATATAGCACATGAGAATGCCAGTGTTGCCAATAGTAGTCGGCAGCAGGCCGAGGGTTCCTCGAACTTCAGGCTGAGTCGTCTCGCTGAGGTAGATCGGGAGAGTGAGAGTCGTAAGTCCAACGCAGAATCCTTGGATGGAACGGCCAATATATATCATCGGCAGATTGTAGGCGAACGTGATGAGCACCCAAGCTATAGAAATCAATACACGTTACAGAAGATGAAACAGAAAATTTCATATAATGTTATTTACATATAATGTAAGGTATGGCAATGGACATCATGATACGTTTCCTGCCGTATCTATCGACAAGGCTACCGCCAACGATACCAGCAAAGAGGGCGTTCAGCGGCATTAGACTGCCAATCCATGAGGCCTATCGCAAATAAACGTTTTATTAACTTGTAAAGCAACACCTAAAAATTTAAAAGCGTACTTGTTGTTCCGTGATAGGGATCGTGCTGTTAGGGGCTTTCATTGAAGCCAGAGCAGGCGAAGTGTAGCCAGCCGAGTATCCTTCGATCATGGCAGCTACGGCCAGAACAAGAGCCGCCATCACTTGAGGCCAGAGCTTTCCTTCCGTGCGTCCAGCTTCCGAAGAAGTTTCGGTCGAAGTTTCGGATTTCTCGAATCTGTCAGAGCCTCCAGAGTCTGCTGCGAAGTCCAAGGCCGGGTTGTCGAAGCCTTTCTCGGTCTCGGGGAAGCTTTTCTCCAGCGGCGTCTTGGACTGCGAAGGATAGAGCGAGTTTTTGGAATGGAAGGAGTTGGTGATGTTTAGCTCGAACAAACGCGGGTTCTTCGGACATTCGTTCACGTCTTCGTGGTGGATCAAATGTGGCCTTCAAAAATACCGTAAGTTAAAATAAAAGCTTCAAGAGAGTTTTAGAAAGTTACGTACAGTCTGAGGCTTCCGTGTCCTTGCCAGGATTTCTTGTACGAGGCTTGGGATCTTTTTTCCGCATCGTAGGCCGCCAGGGAGAAGCTTCTCGGGATGTGGATCTCGCATTCGGTGATCTGCGAAGTCTTCTGGCAGCTTTCGCGTTTGGGGAGTGGAGACGCAGATTTGTACGAGCTGACGTCGGAACAGTCATCGTGCGACTTGTGACAGTCGTCGGAAGACGCGCAGTTCCAGTCGTGGTGCGGAGCATCCGCCAAATCAGCGGGGTGGATGTCAGTCACTGTCATCTTGAAAACTAAACCACAAAATTCATGATTATACGGCAACTTGAACTATTTTCCGTAAATGAAAATGAACTGACAACTTATAAAGTTAAATGACGCGAACTGCGTTTGATGGAGGTTTAGTAGAAATGAATTAAAAGTAAAATGTACCTTGGTTGAAGAGTTGGATTGCCTTGATGTTAGTTGTCAAGGTGCCAAATCTCTGCAGGGTTTGTATGTACTGAAGAGTTAACGTTGGGCTCAGCTCTTTTATACCGTCAACCTGCGCCCGCCCTGTAGATACGAAACTGTCTTGTCTTGACCATCGCCATGGGCTATTAGGGGTGCAAGACATCACCGGCTGGTACGAGGGAGTTTTCTCGCTCACTATTCCCTCACAATCAGTCCGATGTATCGCTGAAATCAGTTTCATTAACTTGACTCGTCTGAATCATCATCCAGTATGATACGTCCACGGTTTCATCATCATCTAATTTTTCATCTCATTTAACCGTAAGTTCTCAAACCATAGAACCGTAAAGTGAAAATTTTTAAGAGATATACGTGACGAGGATTCATTGTTTACGGAAAAGGGTTGTGCTGAGCAGACGCAAGAAGATAACGGGGGTTGCGATTTTCAAGGGCATTGATTCAGTTTTTGTTGGTTCGCAAACAGACGTAAGTAACGGCAAGATGTTTGTCTGTTTACGATGGGTATAGCAGGTAGGAAACGTAAGCCCCCCCTCCCTACCCGCCTGCGGAGAAACACTTTCCAGCTTCCGCGTAGCAAGAGGTTATCCCAAAGGATTCGCTTCGATTTACACGTAACTTGCCCCTGCGTAGGGTCGTCGAACTTTCACTCTCCGTTAGGTCTGCGTTTGTTTTGTTTTGAGACTTCAGCAAGACACTAATCTGTAGTATGCAAATCTTACTGTTAGGTTTAGGTTCAAGTGAATTGTTAGTCGTATCTTCTCTATGCAAGTTTCGTATAGCTAGGAGCTATTGTTAATCTTTATAATAGAAATACAATGCACGGTTTGCGTTAGTCATTTGTTTTTTTTTTTTTGTTCTTTTTTAAGGAATGGTTTGTGGTGATTGACTGTGTGTTTGTGATTGTTTTAGACGCGTGTTTGCGTTGCCAAGGAGAGAACCGTAGCGATAAGGAGCAGGAAGAGTGCGTGGTTATCTGGGGAGAGTGTAACCACTCGTTCCACAACTGCTGCATGAACCTGTGGGTCAAGCAGAACAACCGATGTCCCTCTGTCAACAGGAATGGTCCGTTCAACGTATTGGAAAGTGAAAACCTACTCTTACAGCTTATGGAAGTAAAAATACAAGGAATTTCTTTTGTTTACTTGTCAAAAGTTTATTTTTGTCGTACTTCTAGACTGTATAGAATCAGCTAAAGTTGAAAGCTTCTATGATGAAAAAGTTTATGAAGGTTTTTGGTTAAGCTTTACGCTTTGAGGAGAAGCAAAAGAGAAGAGCCAACACTAAGAGTAAATGGGAAACGAGCTTAGCAGTAGCTGAATTGCACTTCATTCCTTCGTGAGTGACGACGAATTTGATATCGTTGGGGCTTGTGCAAGCTCGTTCTAGTTTCAAACAAACCGAATCAGTAATCATGTTATAAGTTAACGTTAAGTTTTAAGGGTACCTTGGCACGGAATAGTATCGGGAATACTGTTCTTCACTGAGATATAAATAGGTTGGCACGCGTCAGTGGCGATTTTGCGACATGGCTGATTAATTTTGAAGTCGAGCGTTTCGCCAGCAGTAGTGGAAGATTTGCACGTGTCCGTACTGCCAGGTTTGCGGTTAGACCTGGACATGCAAACAGTGGAAAGACCGTAAGCGACTTGGAACTAAAAAGAGCAAAGCATCAGTCAGTATGAGTATGAATTAGTATTATTGTAATTGACTAGTACCTTCAAGGTGAGCGGTTCACTGATGAAGAACTGGCTAGGGTCGATGCGAAGATATTGAATGGTATCAGCTTTAACGAAACCGGTGTAGTTGTAAAACTTTTCACTAGATGACTCTGAGAAGGAAGAGCATGCAGGGTAAACAATTCGAGCAGGAACTGTCAGGGAGATATAATCGATATATATTTCGTGTTTTCAAGTGTGCTTTGGTTTTGTAATACGTGATTTGAGTCTCTCGGCAATGTCCGGAGCAGCAGCAGAGTAAGAGATGTAGTTGATCAAGCGAATGATGTCTTTCTCGGGCTCCTGAACGAACTGGCTGAACTCCTCGGGATTTGCAGACGTGACGAACATCAGCCTGACGTCTGTTCATTTAAAAAGGTAAATTCAATATGTACCTTGACATTTGCTTTTAGATTTCTTTTATACCTGGGATGTCTTTCATCATGCGGCCAAGCTCGGTCTTGATTTTTTCTTTCTCGGCAGAGTTGGCGGTGAAGCTGCCGACGAACAGCATGACGACGCGTCCGTTCGATCCTCCCACGCGGTTCTGTTTGTCCTTCGAGCGTTCAGAGACGATCTTGGAACGAAGCTTACCCAGAACATCAGAGATCCTGCGCTCGCCTTACCTAGTAGAAAAAACATCGTCAGAAACTTTGAGGTCTCAAGTATTCAGTTTTTAGCGTCTTACTGATAGCGATGCCACCGACTGAGCAAGCAAGAGCAGCCTTGTTTGAAGAAAGCTCGAAACCAGCCAGGACTGCAGCGTCACTACTGGAAACAACCTCCAAGCGGTTGCCGTTCGGTCTAATGTCCATCGAGTTGACAAGCGCTCTAAAATTTCAACAAAAATAGTATTATGTTGACGAAATGTTGTAAATTCATTTCTTAGTTTACGCAATAAGTTCCTTCTGCTGAACAATGTCGCTGTTGTCCATCGACTGGTCCATAACGAAGGTGACATCAACCAGAGATGCCGATACAGGTTCAGCTAAAGCCTCTTCTCCGAAACATTCTTCGAAGTCAAGCGTAACCTCGTCTTTATTGTCTAATATACGTAGATATAAATAATACGGATTCAAGATGAATGATTCAGGAATACTTACTCAGATAAGCATCGAGCTGGTTGAAGGTTTTGTTGACGAAACCTCCGATCATGTCGATAGGTTTCACACCCGGACCAGCCTGAGGGACGTCAGCGTTTCCTTTGGCGTAGTAGATGAGTGCTGAGTTCAGAGCCTAGCAGTTTTAAATAGAAATTAGATCGAATTGCCCATGAATAGTTGGAAAGGATGATGAATTTACTTGTTCCTTCAGAAGGCCTTTGTCAACCATGTCTTTGAAGTTGTTGATACGGTTGCACGCACGGTAGCGGCGCTCGGAAGTAACTCCATTTTTCGAGTAATAAGTTTCCAGGATGGTCGACAGTTTCATGTAGTCCGTGTTCCAGCTCTGGATCCTCTGGGCAATCAACAAACCTAACCAAAGTACAACCGAGATAAGATTTATACTAGAATAAGATATAATCAAGTTGATACCATCAATGCCACCGTAGATTTCAGCAGTAGTCATCAAAGAAGGATCCTCGGTTGCCAGGTAATATTCCTTGGGGCATGTGGAACTGTTCCAAGATCCTCTTGGTCCGATAATGGATACACTGCCTTTGGAAGCTCGCAGTAAAGAGGTCTGGGCCATATCACCTAAAGCGAAGTTAAATTAAGAGTTAAAATACCGCATTTGAATCTAAATGTAGACTAGATAGTGTACCTGCAAGGGTAACTACCCAAGGACTGACTGCTGTACGGTTCAGAGAAGTCTCAGACAAAGTGTAGGATGGATCTTTAATCAAATCTCTAAGCTGTAGTGCAAGAACCAGTTAGATCTTTTAACGTATTCTTTGGGGCTTGGTAGTTTTTACCTGTACGGATTCAGGGCGAAGTCCAGCAGCAATACCAGACAACACGCTACCAACAGCAACAGTTCCCCATTTGGTTTTAACGACTCCTCTTTCATTAGGATGCAAACTGTGAGGCAAAGCGCCGTACAGAGTTTCCCTACGCTTCCTCGAATGGCTGAACCAGTCGTCGCCGGCATCAGAATCGCTCTCAGTTGCCTCCTCAGCGCTACTGCAGATCAGTGAAACCGTCAACGAATCATTCTTTAACCGCGAAGTAGTACCTCGTTTACCTAGTTTTGTGCGTATCGTCATGGTGGTTCTCCTCCACGTCCTCAGGTTGAGCTTCAGGTTGAGCTTCGGGTTCGGGTTCGGGTTCGGGTTCGGTGTGGTTGTGTTCGTCGTGAGCTACAGGAGCTTCTTCTTCGCTTGAAGCTTCCTTGTCAACAGTTGGCGGTAGAACTACTCCCCTTTCCAGGGATCTCTGACCAGGCGTCAGAGAACGTTCCTCTGCCCTCATGGTGAAGTTGACCGAGTAAGAGATCATCCAGTGTAATGCACACTATTTCAAAATCGATAGTAATATTCATAACTCAACATTTTAAGTTTTGAGTGCTTAGTTTGTCTGAAATAGGTCATTGCTATTTGTAGCAAACAAGTCATGGTTACTCCACCGGTATGTTTGGAAATCTCTACAATCTAGGCAGTTTGCTCTTTGCTGCAACGGCCACTGATAACAAAAGTCACCCCCTCGACGCTTTATCTCTTATTTGAACTAGCGATAACGCTTAGTGAGTGGCCCAAATGGCGAAAGCTTTGACTCAACTTAACCCAAGGTTTGTGGTTAATCTGTGTAAACTACATACCTTTTCTTCTTCGGAAAGCGAGTCTTCCGGGAAATCGCTTTCATGACCCGGGATGAGCGACCAAGTCAAACGGTGTTTGTCCGTCTCGATAACGTTACGCTGTACCGGTAAGATACCGGGAAGAGGATCCGGAATGTCGATGATACCGTCGTATCGGAACCTACCATCAACGTACTTTTAAAATTACCAAAACTATGGAAAATCGTGGAATAAGTACCTTTTCAGTAATGTGCCGGTGGTAGTGGCGATGTCCCACAGCTCGGTACTGGGATGAGCCTCAATTTTTCTAACGAGAGCGATAAGATTGTCCATAGACATGGGCATCCGTCTGAATCGGTTGTTTAGTTCTGGTTTAAAATAGCAGTTTGCTATCTTGTCCGGAATTCGAGATGGATACTCATCGCTGGCAACCAAGATGCCTTGATATGTAATTAAATAATTTATATTATGTTCTATTAATGAACAATTTGAGTCTGAACTTACCGCTGACTAGCAAGAGACACGCTACGTAGAGCCGCATCGCTGAACGAAAGGGCAGATACTCTATCACACTTCAAGATTCAAACCTCGCCTTTCCTTGACTATTAATCTCTATTGAAACTTTTAAAACTCTGGCTCGAACGGCAGTGAAGTCGAGATGAACCGAAAAGCTCAAAGGACGCGCCCAACTGAGCGAGTTTGAATAGTAAATGCAATAAATACAGGTCGGGATACTTCGCTTATCAAAAACCGTTGCCGGACTCCAGAACATTGCGCTAAGCCAGGAGAGATAAAAGTTTTCAGATAAGACCGGAACTATACGTATGCTTGCCACACAAGGTGTGATTAAGACTGAAAAAATGAAACTTGCAAACAAAGTTCTTCATAGTTTGCGCCAAATGTTAACTTCCTCCCGATTTCCGGTGGTGTTCATAGATTATCTGCAATTTCTTAATCTATAGTTACTCAGAACCAAAGAATCTGAACCGATAAGTCCATTACCGAAACCATTGTATTAGGAAAGCTACAGAGTGAACCAACACACGATCCACAAACTTAATTCAGTTTTATGTTATTGTTGGCCACTTGCAATGGGGCAGCATTGGAGAAACCGCTGGGGAAAACGATGGAAATGGCAAGTTCCAGCAAGTGACGAATGGTGGTACTTAGCTGTGTCAGGATCTCGTCTTCGAGACTGTCGATGATCAGTTCAGCTAGCGAATCGAAGAGCCAGTCGAAGGGAGCCAAGCCTTGAATCTGTACATCCACGTCCCTACACAGCAAACTCAGTTAACTAAGTGTTTCTCTAATGGTTTTGGAATGTTACCCTAATTCGTAGACCTGGAAGTCTTCAATCGTAACATTGCCAGTGAGGATGTTAACTCCAGAAGCGAAATAAAAGTCGAGACTACGGATCAGAGCGTAAGCTTCGGCATCCGTGTCGATACCCCACACTTCAAGTTGAAGTTTGTAACCACCCTATATATTCACCGAAAAAAGCAGAAAAATGAGTGAAAATGTCACTTTCAAGGGTACTGCTTCAGGGCTAACGGTTCCAGAGTCATTAAGAAACTGACCTAGGATCACGGTCTATCCGGTTGTTGACCTCATTAACCCATGATTCATCTTTTCCCAGTTTACTTTTGGGTTTACAGGTCGTAGGTTATTGGAAATAGACCAAAGTTTCCCGAAGTTTCTCAACTCTGTGCCGCTGGGTACAATAACCCAAACACGGTACCAAGCACTAGTAATACCATGCTTCCACTTTGCAGGGAAACTCCCTTTTCCTTTGCCTTGATAATATCAATTTTCCCTTTTTCCTCCCTCTTTTCCAAAGCTTTCTGTTCCCTTTATTTTCCCTTTTCCCTGATTTCCCCTTTTTGAGACCCATTTTTCCCCTTTTTTCCAGGGAATTTCCCTTAACGTGGAAGCACTGTAGTAATACAAGAAGATAAACCTGCATATTAGTAAAACCAGCTTTGCCAGCTAAGGAGATTCGCCATTGTCCGAAATCAATGGTAGCGTCTCCGGAGCGATGCACGGAAGCCAAACCGAAGAGCCAGCCGTTGTACAGAGCCACGTGGCCGCCTGAGATGTCGCTCGCCACAGTCGGTAAAAGCAGGGGGTCCAACAGAGAATCGGCAATCATGGGACGTAAATGAGCGAGTACCTCATCCATGTAGTAATTGGCATTTCCAGTTTCTTTTGGCCTGTCAGATATTAAGTTTTATTGTACGGGTTTGTCAAAAAAAAAAACAAGATGGAGGAGTTTTTACTTGACTTGGTTAACTGCTTCTTGGATCACTTTTGAAGTGTCCACATTTGAAAGCCTGGCTGCTAATTTTTCACGAATTTTTGCTTTGAAGCTTTTGGCATCATCACCTTTCGGAGGATTCAAATTAGTTTTATGAAAAATTACAAATCCTGCGAATTTATTTATTTATTTTTTTTTTACCGGAAAGTGGAACAGCAACACTGAGGGAGGCAAGCAAAACGACCCCGAGAGCAGCTGACAAGAGCTTCATCTTTTCAGTTAATGAAACCAAATGAAAATAACCAAGTTTATGTGAATTCTTAAGCAGGAAGTATTGAGATTTTTATCAAGGCAGATGCTGCTTTTCCCAGCTTGCTTGATTTTGTATCATCTGGTTACGTTCACATCCATTCCAAAGATTCGTTTGAACTAATCTCACATTTGTATTAAAACTCTAGCGTTTAGGAGTTTGAATAAAATAATAGGAAATCTACATGACCGAAGTTTTTATTTGTAAGAATATTTATCATTGATCCATACTCCATTAAACTCTTGCCGATTTAAAATTTGTTTCGCTTGACTCACAAAGTTGATGCTAATTTTACTGATTTTACTGTATATTTCGAGCCAAAATACTGTGATAAAATTACATTAATCTTTGATTATTAAATTAATAAACACTATTTTCTATTAATTTAGTTGGAATTCGTTTATTTTAATAATTAAAAGTTGTGTTAACAAATACAAAATCTGGCAACGCTTTTTTGGAAACGTAAGCAGACTGCACCTCTGCTGCCACCAAGCGGGAAAAACAAATCGCAGGAAAATATTAATTCCGAGTCACAGTTTGAAAAGCTCAGAGGAGACTTTCGGCTGCCATATTCCATACATTATTCTGTAAAATTAATTTCTGCCAGTAAAAATGGAGGCCGTTAAACCCTTGATCCTTCAAGTTATCACTCCAGAATGCTACGATGAATTCTTCGTCAACTTCAACTTTATGCACGGTAGGGTTCTAGTTTGACATTAGCCGGTAGTTAAGTAATCTATTTGATATAATAAGCTAAATTCTATTTTTGTCCGTTTAGTTGAATGCCTTAAAGCAGCCGTCAGCAAAGGACTTGGACTCGGGATCATTGCGGGATCTCTGCTGGGTACGTTAACTATCGTTTTTCGCTCGACAGTTGGAATTTAACATTTTCATCTTCATTTTTTTTTTTTTTTGCAGTTAAAGTGCCTCAGATTCTGAAAATCCAGAAAGCCCGCAGTGCTGAGGGCATAAACTTTATCGGACTCATGATGGAGCTGTTCGCAATCTCTGCAAACCTGGCTTACAGTTTCAGAAACGGATTTCCGTTCAGGTATATCTCGTTTAACTCACATAAATCTTTACTTTTATTATAAAATTGATTATTTAGCTCTTGGGGTGAAGGTTTTTTCTTAGCCCTTCAGACTGCTGCAATCGGAGGCCTTCTTCTGCTCTACGGCAGTGGCTCGAAAGCAGGAAAAGGTAATAATTTCAATCAATTTTATCTTAGCTGCAATTATTTCAATCTTTCTCTGATTTACAGGTAAAGGTGGTAAAGGAAATGGTAAAGAAGGAAGTGCGATTGCTGCTCTATCGTTCCTGGCCTGCTATGCTGCGGGATTAGCAGCTATGCTAAGTCCCCTGGCTCCTCTGGAATTCTTATGGGCTTGCCAAGCAGCAATTATTCCGCTTATCATCGTTTCTAAGGTATATACTTAGTACAGCAAGCATAAAACTTGTTCAACAGCAATTATGGTCTTTGCAGATGATCCAGGCTTTCTCGAACTATCGTGCAGGTAGCACAGGCCAGTTATCAGCCATCACCGTCTCGATGTTGTTCTTTGGAGCCGTCGCCCGCATCTTCACGTCCATTCAGGAGACTGGCGACTCGACAGTCATTGCAACTTACGTCGTCTCCACGCTGGCCAATGGACTTATCTTGTTCCAGGTGCTCTACTACTGGAACGCGGGTACCAAGAAACCCGCTAAGGCTCACCAGCCCAGATCTCAGCCCAAGGACCAGCAGCGCAATAAGAAAAAGAAGAACTAAATTGATATTTCTTCTTTGATTTTAATGATGTTGTGTTCTTGACCCCCTTTTCCCTCCGATATTGTGGACAAATTATTAGAGTTTTATGTTAGTTTGAGTTGTGTGACTGAAATACTCCCAATTCAAATACGAAGTTGTGCAAAGAAATCCTTGTTTCACTTCACGATGTTGTTATTTTTGCACTCTTTAAGTCTGTATTGATAAAATTCACAAAATTTCAACTTTTTAAGTATCACTATAGGTAATCTTCACTACGCTACAGACTCCAAGGAACGAGTCAACTTGTGCAAAAGTTGAATTCAGATCGTGATTTCTGGACAGAATAAGTTTTCTTTTAACCTTTCACATGTAAAGGCATGTCATCACAACGGCCAATAGGGACACGAGTCCAGGTATCACGTGACCAGATCCGCTTGTAGGATTGGCTCTCTCTGAAAATAAAACTTAACATCTAAAAGAGTATTTAATATAGGATAGAGTATTAATACCGGAATCGCTTTCACTGCAGACTTGATAGGGAATAGTTTTGGGTCTCTTGGGGTCGAGATGAGCGCCAGGCACTTGAATGGACGGATTGTCAAGAGGCAATTTGTTGAGCAGCACGCTGAGGTCCTGCTCGATCCTGCTGGCCGATGGCCCGTTGAACAGAATCTTGAACTGAATGCAGCGACCGTTTTGAAGTTCCCGGGTCTCGCGGTTGTCCACCTGAAGCATCCAGTGCGGGACGCCCAACACCCGGCGGACGGTCGTCACGAAATCGGCCCTTTAAAAATTCCAGAATCAAACAAAAATCTCTATTTTGCTGAAATTACTTGACTTAGGTTATCTGCTACTTACACAACGAATTTCGGTGGTTTGCGAATAACCACAAACTTGAAAATATCGTTATCAGGTTGGATATTGGCGCAGGCGAACCTATCATTCCCTCCATCAGGCGTGTACAACACTATGGAACGTCCCATGACCGAGTATTTACCACCTGATATCAAGAACCAATTATTTTATACTAGATTAAACATCTCAATCACCTAAAGAGTAAATTAACTCTGAACATAATCACTGAATTCAACTTAATTATGGCAAGATTTCTAAAACCGATTATTATACTTGATATTATTATTGATGTTATATTATTTTTGATTATTAATTGTTATTGATATTACAGTTAATTCGACACGTAAGAAGTTATGAGAAATGTTTTACTTAGTGGTAGGTTACTATCGCTGAAAACGTAGCGTCCCGCCCCGACGTCGATGGTCCCCAAACGTCCGGATATGTCTCCGACCATGCAACGATAAGGCGTAATGGGGCTGCAGTCTCTTCTGTAAGCTTCTTCCTATTTATTAACAAGAGAAACAATATATTATTTTTTCATGGTAATATTATTATAAAAAATACTGTTTAGAAAAAAGTATAGAAGTAATAAATTAGCTAAGTAATATTATTTACACACTGATAATTAGATCAGGACCAACAGTTATAGAAATATTTAATGTTTTGTCATTTAATCTAAGCATTAATTCGTCTACGTAAAATCTCAGCAATGAAGGTGAACCAGCAATCTACATTTAACATACAACAGCTAATTTTTAATGAGAAATTTGATTACTTTACAGTGACGTAATTGTTTACTACAATGTACAGTCGTGAGCAAAAAAATCTACCCCACCTAGAACAGAGAAAGGCGCTTTTTGGCTGAACTTCTCTACTACTCTATTCTCTATTCAATCGAGGTCAAAACGAGGTCATGGAAGCTTAAACAGCGTTAGGTCACTTTAATTTTCACCCTTGTTAACCAATCGACTGCTAAAGTAGTAGACAAGTTCAGGCAAATGCGCCTTTCTCTATTCTAGGCGGGGTAGATTTTTTTGCTCACGACTGTGCTATAATAAAAAAATAATAATATAAAATAAAATAAAACGATTAAACTCATGTATTGTTAATAAGGTAATTTACGTTATTGGGATCGGTGATTTGGATGAAGGTGGGATTCCAGGGGTATCCAGCAGCCACGCAGCGTGAATTGAACGAGGCAACAGCCGCATCCTGTCCGACGGGATTGACGAAAACCGCCCAACGATGATTCCTCGTCTACAAAGAAAACGAAGGTAGGTTTGACCAACATATCATTATTAAAATTATTTACCTTTAACACGCAATACAATATTTTAATACATTTTTTTGTGAATTATATATTTTTTAATTAAACTTTTTGTCTGAACTTACAACATCGCGGCTTTGTGATCCCGGATGTCGCAGATTGACTTCAACGATAGTGTCCGTCGATCCTCCGTCTTTGTAAATGACCTGGGTCTGATTTAAACACAATATTTACTACTAATTAATTCATTTTAATAATAATAATAACAAGAACAAGAATTAGTAGTAGTAGTGGTGGTAGTACTAGTAGAGAAGAAGAAGTAGTAGTAGTAGTAGTAGTAGTAGTAGTAGTAGTAGTAGTAGTAGTAGTAGTAGTAGTAGTAGTAGTAGTAGCAATAGTAGAAGAAGAAGAAGAAGAAGAAGAAGAAGAAGAAGAAGAAGTAGTAGTAGTAGTAGTAGTAGAAGAAGAAGAAGAAGAAGAAGTAGTAGTAATAGTAGTAGTAATAGTAGTAGTAATAGTAGTAGTAATAGTAGTAGTAACCATAGTAGTAGTAGTGGTAGTAGTAATAGTAGTAGCAATAGAAGTAGAAGAAGAAGAAGAAGTAGTAGTAGTAGTAGTAATAGTAGTAGTATCAGTAATTGTTGTTGTTGTTGTTGCAAGCATGTTATACCATTCGAATGTAGCCATAAGCGAATCCTCCCGGGTGATGGAACGAAGCAATAGCTCGGATCTGGTACGCTTCTGCGGGAGAAAAACCCCAGCCCAGTGTCCCGCAGACCCATCTACAGCATTCAAATAGCAATTAAATACACAATTTGTTCATAATATTAGGTACCGCTCGTTATCCGACTGCCTGTTGACGAGAAAACTGCGGCCCAGAATCGAGGTGGGACCGAAAAGCGGCAGAGTGGTATCGTTGACTGTCGTGTGGATTTCCTTGAAATCAGTCAGGTTACCAAACTTGGCGCTCAGGTGTCCAACAGCCAGTTTATCGGGCGTGGAACTGCTCAAGCTGTTGGACACGTTAGCCTTCAGCGGGTTGTACAGCGCTCCTATGGAATCTGCGGTACACGGGAACTGCAAATCTGGAGACACTGGAGCCTATTAAACAATTAATCGATAGTTTAACGATAGCCAATAAGCATGTTGCACAAGAAAACATACGACGTAGATTCCGAATTGCCCAGCTTCGCCCTGCAGGCCGACAAGATCGATGCTGACTGCCGTGCTGCTGAATTCCGTCTCCTGCACAAACTCGACTCGACCGTTCAGCGACGACTTGATGCCGTTGGCGAACCAGTCCTTGACGACAGCCTTGTAGCGATAGTAACGCGTGATCCTATCAAAACAAATCACATTAAAATCAATTGAGTTATTGCTTGTCTAACGTTAAAGGTACTTACGTAGTGCAAGCAAGGCGATTTCCTCTCTGCTGCGGTGAATCGTCATCTATGATGACTACAGACCTTCCGAGGATTGCATTGGGTCCAGAAAGCGGCAAACCAATATCAGTGTAGAAATGCTTAGTTCTTTTCAAGTCCATTAATGTCCCCGATATTTCAAAGACACCGTGCTTCCTCGAGAGCTCACCCACTGCACAACGACGCTGGTTATCCCTAGAACAATCGCTGGAACCTTTTTCGCTAATCTATTCAAATTCACATTAATTGAAAATTAAAAAAAAAAAAAAACTTTAATTCAAACTTTAAACGGGTTGTACACAGGCCCCGTGCTTTTGCATCTCTGTCGCCACTCGTGGTAATCTTCGTTGGGTGCGTTATCGTGGATCTCAAGCTTGTGATTCTGCGTAATGTTCTGGCTGCCGTCACTGTAGATCAGAGATTCGACATAAATGGACGTTTCAGCGAAAGGATCGTCCGCCATTTGTCGGAAAATGATTCTCCCTGTTATCAGGAGAGTAATTGTTAGGTACTGAATGTTCTCGAAAATGAAAGTCATAGCGTTTTAACTTTATCGTGTATACGAGTACGTATTTTTTATTTCTTGCCTGTTAAAGGATACCGGAAAACAGCAACAGCGCTAATAATTTTCTCTCCGACTGGTTCAATGTTGGTACAGACCCAGCGAGATCCGTCAGAAGCTAGGTGAATAACCACCGCTCGCCCAACGATACTGTAAGGCCCGAACAGCGGCAAACTTACATCAGAAACTTCATTCTCCACAGCAGAAAGACCTAGAAACTTCCAAGTTGTATTTTCCAACTTATTTTGTAAGGATTTGCTACTCACCCGTCAGCAATCCGAACTTGCCACTCAGGTCCCCGAGCTCGTAGACTTCTGCAGATCCACGGCCGGGCGGAGGACTGCTTTTTGGGTCCCATCCCCACGGGTTGTAATGGTTTGCTGTTGCGCTGCAAACCAAATCAGCATCATTCCTAGGGATAGGAACGGGGTACTCGTGAACGTGGAAACCTCCAGCAAGACCGCTAAGTCCTGGATTTTCAAGATTTAAGTTCGGCCATTTGAAATACTTAATAAGTTTATACCAGTGAGATTCACAAGTACACGTGTCGGGTCAAAATTGCTCCGCTGCTCGAAGAAGATCTCTCCACGGACTCCTTTCCGTTCAAAGTAGGCTCGAGCCCGTCTCGTCTGCAGGTCACGGAATTTACCGCAAGCCAGGACGGAGTCGGGATGATCCTTGTCGAATAGAACAACAAAGAGGGAACGTGGACCTGATAAATCTGGCATGTGGAGTACAGAGTCACGAAAGACTCGACGGGATCTTCCACCAAAGCCCGCTCCAGGTTTAGAAGCCACTCGAACCAAGCCATATCGGCCAGAGAGATCACCCAGTTTGCACGATTCTGGCTGCTGGGATGAACAGTTTTCTCCTGAGCGAAAATCAGGATCGTAGAGAAACTGAAGTGCGTTGCAGTTCTCCCGATCCTTGTCTGAACAGTATTTAAGTTAACGGAAATGTTGCTGAAAACGAGCAGAAAATTGTTGTTTACTTACCTCGTTGAGTATCGAGGACGTCTGTAACCATCAACTTCCACACGTGATTTGAGGCCGTGAGATCGTTGCCAGTGTGATACAGATCGGTCAGAATACGATTTTCGATAATATTTCTAACAGACCAAGACATCACTGTCACAGTCCCTGAAACAGGGCCTGGCAGCCGT
Organism: Eulimnadia texana; assembly: GCA_002872375.1. NCBI lineage: Eukaryota > Metazoa > Arthropoda > Branchiopoda > Diplostraca > Limnadiidae > Eulimnadia > Eulimnadia texana. Next base: position 20,741,385 of record NKDA01000001.1, read on the forward strand.
GCAATGGTGGTTTTCAAACCATCTATCGGCTGTACATTAAAGCATTTAAAAATATTTTCTTACTACCAAAGCATAAAGACATGAATGGGAAAGTAATACCATTATGGTAGCACATAAAGTGCGTCCTCCATCGAAAACAAGAGTTTGTCCCCAAATGGAATTTGGTCCCGTTATGTTCAGCTGGTCCGTTTTCAGTTCTACAGTGCTATTTACAGGTAAAGTAACTAGTCCGAGTATTTGTGTCAAATCAGATACCCTGAAAACAAACAACAATGCAAAATTAAGGTTTTTAATTTAAGAAAACAAAGGAATAAATGCATGTTACCGCTCTCCAAGCGAGCCTTTATCACAGGCCACAGGCTTGGTATAATCGACGGGTAGTTCGTGAATGCTCCACGAGAAGGGAGCGGGCGTGACATCCTGAAAACTTTCAACTTTGATGTTTATTTTGAGTGTGTGTCCAGCGTTGCCCTCCTCTGCAGTGGGAACATACTCGAACGTGACGTTTCCTCGGAGACCGTGTTGTGAGAAAACAGCTTCAAGTTGGATGACAGGTGATTCATCTTCAGCATAAAAAATCAGTAATTTTTTAGGAGATAAACTAAAAAATGTGGTCAAATTACCTGAATTTGCGAGTGTGGATGAAATCTGAAGTACTAAGAGTATGAATGTCAGAATACAGTTAAAAGCAGCTGAGTTACGCGGACGCATCTTGCACTTCTTTCATGAGAATATCATAAGAAAAGATTTAATTTCTAGTTTAATTGCTTTTGTTAGTGGGCAGACTGATAATGTGATTAAAATATACAACCATAAATGGTTTAAAATTTTCCGCAACAATATGGTAACCTAGGACGGTAACCTAGTTCAAAACATTTTAGTTTCGTCTGCGGGTGCTGCTAAACGGTAAACCGTTGACATAGATCCTGCTACGCCCTGTCCGAACTACTCTCACCGCTCTACTTATTTTCCTATTTCAATAAGTGGTGTGTAATTATACAGTCTAAATTATTGGAATCCCATTTTCGTGCCTGCAAAATAAATGGAATTAAGATTGAATTATAATTGTGCTTTTATTCCGAGAAACATACTGTTTCAGTTAACATCACATCAGTTCAAAACTGTACATTTAACGGTACAAATATAAAGCCAACAAAATTGAGAAAAAAAATGAAAAAGAAACTAAATTTAACTCTCCAAGGTACCAACTAAACATTACAGGCATTTTTTTTTTGGCTAAAATTCTGCCATTTTGCTCGAAACAAATCCGATTTTCTTGTGCGCAAAATTTTGCTGTAGAAAAATACCATCAGGTTAAGTACTAAACTTGCGGAACACTTAATTTTCAGTAAATTGCAATTATGTCAATAGATTATCAAAAAGATTTTATTTAAGGTATGTTGCTCACTATTTGGTCACGTGATTCGTAAGCGCATTTTTTTTTTACCATGGGAATTCATAATTACCACATCAGATGTTTTGCTCGTATACTTTGGTGTTTTATCTAAACACAGTAGTAATCCTTGTTTGTTTCAAACACACCTAAACCGATAAGAAAAAGTTGTAAAATACATCTCTTACATGTTTCCTATACTCTTTGAAATAAAACCATAACGTAGATTAAGACGCAACGCTCTCAATCTCAATACCGCTGATTAGAGAGTTATCTCTGTTAAATAGCATTCCTTTGACTGAACTTTCAGAACAAATTTTTAAGTCTGGAATAATCTAGAAACCTCGATTGTGAAATAGAAATTCGTCCAATCGTTTTTCATAATTTTTTTCCAGTCTTTTATCGAAATATTATAGATTATGGAGAATTGCTTAGAATCTAAACTTAGCGAGCATTTAGTCGGTATGTTTGAAGAAACGTTTCGAAACGGTTTCTCGAAAAGCTTGAGGTAAAGCGGATCACTGATAGCGACGCGCGACGGACGGACGAGGCTATCGGTCGGACGCGATCACCTGATGCGACCCTTGCGGGGCTGCAACCAAACCAGTCGGGCAACTTGTTTCTTGGCTCAGTTCAGCGCTGCTTTTAGACTCGCCATCAACTGTCGCGGTGACATTTTGATAATAATCACCTTGGTAATACTGGAAGAAAAAAAAAAGTACAAGATGAAAGTACCCACACTTGACGATCTCATCCGCGAACTGCGCGTAGCTTTTGACGGCGACAAAGTTGACGTAGATCACGTCATCGATCTTATGGAGGCCTATTCCAGTGATCCGCAGGAATGGCGCAAATTCGCCAAATTCGATCGTTACAGGTTATTATAATCATATAGTTTCAAGTCTCGGTTGCCATGGCAACAACGTACAGAACCCTGAAAGGGTCCTCTGCGTTTTTTCCCGTGTATTTTTAACTCTAATTATATACCTGCCTTACCTGTCCTCGAAGACCCATTGGTAGAAGTTGGGGGCTCGAAAGTTATTTAACCTGCAGGCCTTTCTTGACGTCATTCCAAGCATTTTCTGCTATACTCCAAGCCGGTTCTTCCTCGAACCATTCCTTATTTGCTCTTGGCTACTACTAATCTCCACCCGAAAAGCTTATAAATCCTTTAATCTAATTCACAGGTACACTCGCAATTTGGTCGACGAGGGAAACGGCAAATACAACTTGATGCTACTCTGCTGGGGTGAAGGACATGGATCTGCTGTACACGATCATTCAGACGCTCACTGTTTCATGAAGGTATATAATTTAAAATGATGTCAAAATACAATGGGAATCTTACTTAAAATTATTCGTAGATACTGGATGGCAGTCTGCGAGAAACTCGATTCGAGTGGCCAGACGAGCAAATTACCAAGGAAGACTCTGAAAATAATGAGATTCAGGAAATGCGCCCAGTAAGCAGTGCTGTTATGGAGAAAAATGCAGTACTCTATATTAACGGTAACTAAGTGAAGCTCATTTCTTAAGATCGCTACTAAGTTATGATTCGGGAAACAGATTCCCTGGGACTTCACCGCGTGGAGAATCCCAGTCATACGGACCGAGCGGTGAGTCTGCATCTGTACGTACCGGCCTTCGACACGTGTCACGTGTTTGATCAGCGGACCGGTCAGAAAACCAAGTGTAACGTCACGTTCTGGAGTAAATACGGACAGCGTATTTCCCACGTAAGCAATTAACGAAATCTGTAAAAATCTAGTCGTTGATTTTTAGGAGGCTCCGGGAATTCCAGAGCGTTCTACAAAAATTTCTCAGTTAGTTTGCATCACGTACGCAATTGTTTGATAAGATTACGTTCAGGAAAATGTGGGTTATTTGAATGAATAATTTTTCTTGTGTTCTTTGCAGTTAAAGGCCCCGCCTTCCTGTGTCATTGGCGACACATCTGCACCTGAACCAACTACAAAGTGAATTTGAATGCCACATATGTGATTACATATATCGTTATTTGAACAGCATAATCTAAAATTCAGCTAAATAACATCTACACATTTCGGGGCGGTGCTTCTTGTTTCCCAATCATTTAGTATTTTTCTAGAAGTATAATCGTGGTTGTTACATTACATATGTTGTAAAAATCAGGAATACACATGTTATATACACTTTTAGTGGTTGTATTTATTTCATACAAGTTATTCAAATCAAGAGAACTACAGAGAAATGCATGTATCAAGCACAATCTATATTCTCTCTGATAAACGTCTTTCCCAAACAATTGAAATAAAATACAACGTAATTAAAGCAACACAATTACAAGATACTTTATCATCATCTGGTAATATGAACATTTCAAATACAATGAAAAGACTAGATAATGATTGCGGTAGCAGATTTATCTGGGGTATTTCTGTAGTTTTTTTTTCTTATCAAAATGTACTATGCAACAAACAAGTTAAAATTACAAGAAAAGAAAAATCACCGTCTTCCTAACGAGAATTGCAAGAACCTATTCGGTCGTTTAGTTCATTTATTAACTGATAGATGTCCTGATCTTTTTCGCCTTAATTTCGCGCGCTCTTCTCTCGATTTCACATTTAAGATTGCCTGATTTGAGTAAAAGTTGACATAATGTCTAAACTACATTTACAATTTGCTGAAAAGTTGGTACTTGTCACACATCAAAACTACCGCAACTTTTCTCCAAATTCGCACTGAATAATATCCCTAGGACTTGCAATTACAGAAGAGAAAAATCCGCATTGATTCGCACAATAGACGATTAGTGTAAACCCTTGAAACTTGAAAACACATTTAACGCTGCGATGAAGGATAGTCGAACATGTCCGGGCTAAGGTTTTAAGTAGAGCCGCAACCTGGGGCAGCAGCACAGTTGATTCCTGTTCGCTCAACGGGTCGCTACGACTCCCCTTCACCGCACTTCTCCTCTTCACGTTTCTTTCGGAATCTCTCACCGAGCTCACGACATGGCTTACCACGGCCCTTCTTACGGATTAAGCCGCGAATGTCAAATGAAGGTAAATTCTTCTCTTGTTATTTCAGTGAAATTTCTAGTCGCTGTCGTCACTGAGCAAATTACCTTTATGCTTGTGCCAAACGAAATGGGATATGCTGCACAAGTGGCTTGCTTCGTTTGCCTTTTGTGTTACTTGAGCTTTGGCTGTCTTAGAAAAAAGTCAGGAATAGTAATTCAATACAGCTCAGCCTGAATATAGCGAATATCTTTTTTCTTAAAAAAAAGGAAACCCAGCAGGAAAGAAAGCAAATAAAAAGACAGCTCGCTTTTTAGTTTGAGAAATGAGAAGGTGACGGGGGGTGACGCACTTTGCATCCGTTGAGAAGAAAATACTTGACAGCTTACAAAATGGATAGGAATTTATCATGTTCTCAACGTGTAGGAAAACAAGAAAAATGCCCAAGTTCGAAAGATTCCTCAACCATTCCACCTTTATGGTGGGTCTTGGGGCAATCCATAACGCCCGGGTGTGTCCATAAATCACACTAATTCGAGTAGCTTCTGGCCAAAAGGCGTTTTCTTCACTCCTACCACTAAAGAATTACTTGCAATTAGCCCTGTTTGAGACAATTTCATTTCAACTGTCTTGAATTATTCATGACAGAGTCAAGCCAAGTTCAGTCTGGATCGAGCAGCGCAGACCGTGGAGTGGATTGAAGCGGTTCTTGGACGCCAGCTGAACCTGCCCAATGGAGACGGACTTCGCGATCAACTCGATTACGCCCATACTCTCAAGGATGGTGTCGCCCTGTGCGAGTAAGTCAACACTTGAACAACACATTACACATATCTCGTATATGCCCTCTGCAAAAAACCGCGCAAATTTCTCAACCCAGCGGTTTGTCCTACCCCGGTTGTGAAATTTCGCCAAAAGCGTTTCTCTCAATATCTTCTGTCGCAATCTTGGTTCTGGTTACCAAAAAATGACTCGTAGTCACTATCATCAGAAAGTTGATAAAAATTCTGAATCAAGTTCTCTTGTACAAGTGTGAATAATATTATTTATCAAGCCCACCTGATACAGGGCCTTTACGCAGACTCGCGTGGAGAGTTGCGTCCTTGTCCCCATTTCGAGAACAGAGCTGAATAGGAATTTTCTCAAAGGATTATTCAAGATGGCGTCGTTGCGCTGTGGTGAAAGGGAGAGAGACCCTTCTTTCTGTTCAGACACAATATACCCCAAAATTGTTCAATATTCTCTCCGCAGGCACTTTGGGGTGTCCTTTACAAAGATTTGTCAGCGTCAAAACGATTACACCATAAACCTGGAGATTCCTGTCCACGTAAACAAGAACCTTTTTCCCCCCCTGTAGGTCACTGAACCACTGAATCATGTACTTGTACACAAAATAGGTTTTGCTTTTTGAAAGCGCTATGACACGATAAAGTTAATTTCTATCCAACGTTTCAGTAAGAATTTATGCATAGAAATGTTCAACAACGGATATTGCAGCACGTATCCGCTTTTAAGTGACGGGAAGTTTGCGTTTTGTTTTGCGATAAAAGTTCTATTCAATTTTTTCTAAAAGTAGATTTTAATTTAATTTGTTTTTGTTCGATTTAACAGGTTGATAAATTGTCTCCAGCCCGGTACCGTTACGAAGATCAACCGAATGTCCGCTCCGTTTAAACAGGTATCACATCACACCCTTAACTTTTGCTTACAAAACAAAGCTATGCGAGCAGAACTCTTGTTAGAGAAAAGAGAAAGTAGGCCTTTTCTGTATCTAGCGTACAACTTTTTCCCCGAGTGCAATACCTACGAAGAATTTGACATGGAAATCTGGGAAGGAGGTCAGATTAGTCATCCCTCACCATAGAATAGGCCATTATATCGGCCTGTGTGAACTGACCAAATGCAACTAAACTGTCGATTACAGTCGGGAAACCTTGGGAATTTCACTACAATACAAATCTGGATACAATGCTTTATCAATAAACGTCAGCTTGATACAAAAAACAGACAATCATCTTCGGGTACTGAAGACACAGCATAAGAAATGTGACCATATGTAGAGTTTGGCATATCAATAGCTGTATGGGAATGCAGTCACTGACACGACTTTTGAGTTTTGTATAAGCTTTCACGGAGAAGAAAATCCACTGCCTTTTAAGGAGTTTTGGACAAATCAATTTATCAATACTTGGAATGTCCTCATTACCGTTTCTTACACGATCCGTACTATATACATCCATACATCTTACAGATCCATAGACGGTCATCACGATAAACGTCCTTCCTCCTTTTACTCATTCTTTTACTACCGAACCGAAAGAAAAGAAAAGAAGAGGAGAAAAATAAGTAGCCCAGGCAATGGAAAAAGGAGATAAAATGTAAACACCACTTGTTCTACATGACCTTCTATGGAAGAGAAATGTGTGCACGTCTGGTTTACGTCTGAATTCCTGATGACACCAAGTGGTTGCTTACACTTTACACACGCTCTTCTCATAGCATTCCCTTTACATTAACCATAAATAGACATTTCAGCAGATAATACGAATTAAATTACTCAATTCAAATGTTTCTATTTTCAGAGAGAAAACCTGGAAATGTTCCTGAAGGGATGCATTGCCTACGGCCTGAAATCGCAGGACCTTTTCCAAGTCAACGATTTGTACGAACATAAAAACCTGTACATGGTAAACCTTTTATCCGTTTGCCCTGCTTTTATTATGTATTTCCTTTACATTGTTTTCTTATCCTTGCACATTTTTTCAGCAACTTCAATGTCAGTAATGTAAAACTATTCTTTCTCTTATGGTCAATAGGTAGTCGATTGCATCTACGCGCTCGGAGGCTTGGTATACAAATTCATAACAACTTCATACAGTACAGAATATTTCTAAACATCGTAACCCTTCACAGGCTCAAAAGAAAGGATTTAACGGGCCTACCATTGGGGTCAAAGTGGCTGACGAGAACAAACGCAACTTTTCCGAGGAGGTGTTGGCCGAGAGTCATAAGATCATCGGACTGCAGTACGGCAGCAACAAGGGTGCGTCCCAGGCCGGCATGACTCCGTACGGTACCACACGCCAAATTCGTCCGGACGGTAATTTTCCAGTACTTTAGTGATTAGGCTTTTGTATACTTGTAACTTGCTTTCGCTTAGTAGTGGTTTCAGCCTTAAGAGCTAGAATTACTGATTGAATGTTAAATAATTATTCAACTCTATTTTCTTTTCTTTCAGAATTTTTCCCCCAAAGAAACGGCTCGAGTAAATGAAAATCCACCGAGTTTCGGAAGACTGGCTGAAATTTCCCTTCGAAAACTGAAAGACCTCCTCATCTTCTTATGTGCTTGCTGTCTTTGCTATTGATAAAATTCATTTCTATCCAAAATTTTAATTTTTTTTAAATGAAGAGTTACAAAGATACTGAAGGCATCAAATAAATACCAAACAAATTTTATGTATTATCTAATTCGACCTCTCTTTATTTACAATCTAAAACTCAGTGCGGTTTGGGAACATGCCCGTCAACGTAAAAGTTTCTCGTCGCCTGAGGTAACTGCAACTTCATTCCTTCGAGATCCTTCTTCAAAATGATCTGGCAACTTAGTCGCGAATTAGACTTGAGGAAAGGTGCCATGTCCAGCATATCTTCTTCAGCTTCCACGGGTTCGGACAACTTGTCGTAGTAATCTTCATCAACGTAAACGTGACAAGTCGAACACGCTAACGATGCTTCACAAGCCCCTACATTAGACAGCAAGACTTGAATGCAATCCTCAACTACAAGAATGAGGCCAACTTACCTTCGAGTTCGATTCCATACCGGTGGGCCAAGTACATGGCGTTGTCTCCGACTTTACCTCGGACGGGAAGATGCTTACCGTCTTTAAGGACGTAGACTATATTAACCCTATTAATACATTTACCAAATGTTTAAAGAACTTAATGTTACATATGACCATAGTTACACTTGGTCCTCTGTTTTGGGGTCTTGCATCTCGTACTCTCCACCCAGCAAACCTACGAAACACACACCTCAGGAAAAATGAACTACAATTTAAAGACAAGTCATACGTTTTGAAAGTAAAAAGTTCCTGCGCCCATCGTAAACGATTCGCGAAGCTTTCGAATTCTGTTCCAGCAAATTGGCCGACTGTTTGAAATTTTTAGCAAAACGTAAACAGCTAAAGCTTCTGAATGCCGCCATGATGGACGTTGCCATCTTTCAGAAGTAGTTCGAAATATATTTGGAAAAATAGTACAGCTTTAAAATATAAATTGAAACTAAAATAAATTTCAAATAATTTAATTCTTTTGTTTGAAAACATCTAATTAAATAAAACATTGTTTCTAATATAATGATCATATTGGCAACTCTGTAGCTTCGGAAGATGTCATGATATGTTTGTTGTATAAAGTTCCTCAAATCGTGTATAAACATTATGGTTTTTTTGTTTGGTTTTTTTACACCAACTGCGCTCTGCGTGAAAAATTCTATCATCCTCAGTGATGGTATTAATTAGTCATTGATTTCTTACCACGAGGCGGGTATTTTCAGCGTAAGCGGAATCGGGCAAGGAGATCAAAGGGACGGCGGCCGCTTTACAAAGCATCATGGCGGTTCCATCAAAGGGGTTTAAATTTTGCCTAAGGCATTCGTATGGAATGCACGTATTGCAGTGCCTTGTTTTAATCGCAGTTTGTGCATCCGTTTTTGCACAGAATGGTACCAACGGGACAAGTTCTGTTTGGCTGGAGTTCACAGATGTTGATATCGAGAACAGTGTGGTTGAACTGTCAACGGGCTCGGTAAAAAAAGAGCTGAGGCCCAGTGGCAAGTGGGTGGGCTCGGGCTTAGCCGAAGAAGAGTCTGTCGAGCCAATAAAGGGCATTTACTTTGACGATGTCGCAAAAAGCCTCGGCTCGTTTTTGCGGAAAGTCAGCAACGAGGAACTTGGCGTCACAGCTTTACAGTCAATCTACGATTCTCTTCCTTTTGGAGTCCTGGACCAGGACGATGTGGCTAAGGCTCGAGAACTTTCTGAACGAATGCAGATAAAGCTTGGGAGGTATCTGGCCCTTATGAACAGGAGTCGAGCTGCTGTGGAAGAACTATTCTGGCAGCACTTGCATACTCCATTGCACAGCTCTCTATCTTGTTGCAGTGTCCCTGAACATTTATTAAGGTACAGAGCTACATTATACTTATATACAGTAGTAAAAACCGCTCGTTTGTTTCTGAATTCAGATACGATAGCCATTTCGGTGCATTGGTTACAGACGATCATGCCTGCGATATCGCCGTGCCTCCGCAATCTTCGCTTTTTGCATTTATGCCTGGTCACAATCTAACAGAAGGTACATCAGTTGATCAATCCTCGCCATCCTCACCTTCACTAATTAATTTTTGCAGTTTTTGCGACTAATTCAAAGCTGTCGCCTTCGTTGAAGTGGCAGTACTTTATAAGTTCGGAGGGAGGCCTCACTGAGTTTCCCGCTCATCGCGCGGATGTGCGTTCAGGTTGCAGACCTTATGAAGCCAATCGTAGGTGGGACCTGTTCCTCTCCGCAGCCCATCCCAAGCGAAAATCAGTGATCTTAGTCATTGACCATGGCAGTGCTCTCAGTGCTAACCAGCTGAACTTGGCCAAAGCCATGGGTAAAAATATTATACTTTTCATAAAGACTATGCAGAATTTCAATAGTTCTAAGCATAATGGAGAATTTTTTATGCAATAGGCAAGTATTTCTTGACGACTCTTTCGGACGAGGACCAGGTCGCCTTGATCGCGTTGGCAGACGAACCTCATTTTGCCGGACCAGTGGACTGTTTCTCTCAGGGCCTTACTGCAGCTACCTATGAGACAAAGCTGCGATTAACGCGCTTCATAGACGGTTTAACAAAAGCCAAAGCTCCGGCGAATCATGTTTTGGGCATACGGCAGGCTATCGAGATGGCACGGAGAACTTTACTGGCTCGGGAAGGCAGAGGAAAACACGGCTCAGCTCATTCTCATTGTACAGGGTCTCTTGCTAACAACACGGCATGCCAGTCAGCAGGAGACTGTCCCGGAGGAGACAGCGGAGACCAAGTCCTTGTGCTGTACATCAGCCGAGGTCTTCTGTCATCGCTTGCCGAGCCTCGACAGGTTGTGGAAATCATCGGTTTGGGCCAACTCTGTCTGGGTGGGAGCCTTGTTATCAACAGCTACGCCTTAATAGACGGTATTCAAATATTTTGGTAATAAAACTAGTAATAATATTGATTAATTTATTTGTATTTTCCAGATGGCAAGCCTATAATGTACGAAAAGGCGTTTCTGCAGGACATTGCTCTACAGAACTATTCGCGTTACAATGTTTCGTTCCCTGCTCTGGAAAAGCTTCAAATTACCCGAGGTCATGCGGTGTCGATCAACTCTACCAAAAATATGGCAGCTTCTGTGGGCAACTACCTCTCCGTGTTGAACGTCTCCTCACGAGTTCAGCAGAAGCCAACATTTTCTCTTCCCAGATGGGATCCTGTCGGGAAAGGTAATCGTTTCTTGAATTATTTGAAATTTGTTTGAATGTAAAAATTATGTTGAATCATTTGCAGGTCTAGTGGTAAGTGTAACGCTACCCTCGTTTCATTTGGACCATTTGTTCGGGGCTGTTGGAGCAGATTTACACCTTGCCGACTTAGTCGAAGATTTGGTTTACTTCAGTCAACCTGGTGGAGCCACCTACGCCTTCCTCGTCGATACAACTGGTTTGTGTTATTCCCTTTTTCCTTCAGAATTTTGATCGCTTTTATGAACTAGTTACCCAATTAATAATTCATTAACCATTTTTCGTTTTTTTAAATTTTTCTAAGAGTTTTGATGGATTCAATGAAATAATCAGTTAAACTTATCAATAATTAATTCTTAACTTTAGGAGTTACGATAATGCATCCTTCATTTGAGCGACCCAGTAATACCCAGGAACTTCCAGTCAGCACAGATATCGGCTTACTCGAAACGAAGCGAGACTTTTCTGGTGTTCGCCAGCGAATGCTCTCCTCGACAAACGGCTCTGAGATCGTCAGTTCGAGTGATAGCAGAACGCAGTACCGTTACACATGGGAGAGAGTCGTAAACTACCCTTACGTCATTTGCATCGTGACGGTAATGCGTTCGACAGAAACGCGCGGCTTGAAACGTTTTCCCTACCCACCAATCCCTGATATCGTTTACCACCGCTTTGACTTGGTCTCGAGCCCGTCCAAAGTGGACGTCTGCCGATACTTTCGACAGATGGCCACTTTTGATGCTGGGTCGCTGTATCTGTCACCGTCTGCTTTCTTGGCTCCGTTCAAATTCGAGAGCTGGGGAGAGCAGGGTCCCTTGACTGTTCAGTCTTACATGGCGTTCCTCAACGACAAGACAAAACTCATCGCCAATCCGGGCTTGAAATCGGGTATACGTTCTGACGTGGCAGCCATCACTCAGCTAGCTACCTACTGGAAGACTCAATTCAGCCATTCGCAGTTAAGTCAGTTCATCGTGCGGAGAAGAGTAGCCACTCCAGGCGGAGTTCTCCACGAATATCCAGGTACCGTCAGAGATGCGACTCTTGATCCCACCAGGCAGCCTTGGTTCCAGAGGGCCCTCGAGTTTCCGGGGAGAGTCGTTTTGACGGGACCTTTCTTAGATCCTGGAGGAGCGGGTTTTGTGGTCTCGGTCAGCCATACGGTGTACGAAGGGAAAGCTGCTGCCATGCACGGACCAACTGACGATGTGGTAGCTGTACTGGCTGCTGATTTTACCGTTTCTTACATGCACCGGCTGCTTTCTGAAATGCTTCCCTTCTGCCCGGATCGTAGCCTCACTACAAATGGTAATTTCAGACTATAAAATCTTATATTCAGTTATTGTACAGCTTTGTTTTACGTCCTTTAGGGAACATTCGGTGCTTCATTATGGACGATAGAGGCTATCTGCTGGCCCATCCAAACCTTTTGGCTATCGACTCGGCACGGGGCAACGAGCTGCAGCATTTAACACATCACGAACCTCTCATCGCTTCAGACCTACTGAACCACGAGAGCTTTGTCACTAAGAAAGCGTGCGTCAGTTACAAAGACCGCACCATTCAAAGGTAAACTTACATTATATAAACTTAAGATTTATGTATTTAATTTAATAAATGGGGATTTTTAATGGTTTAGATATTACCAGCTGAACCTGTCGCTACCAGAGAGCCTTGGTGAACGCAACAGCGACTTGTCTAAACCTTTACCCGTGCTTACGAACCTTGTCCATGGAGAGCATTGCAGTAAATATCAAATTGTGGCCATTCCCGGAACCAACTTGTTCGTCGGAGTTGTTAATCAGACATGCGAGATGGCCACAGCCTTCTGTCCCTGCTCCACGGTAACAAATTACTTCGAAAACTTGGTTGAATTAATTTTAAGTTTAATTTATATCATTGCAGGTGGACAGGTTATGTCTCAACTGTCACCGAATGGAACAGAGCGAATGTGAATGTCCTTGCGAATGTCCCTTGGATCTGGATACGTGTTCTAGTCGCCAGGACGGATCTGAGCCCAGCGACCGGCTGCCGACGTGTCAGGCCCAGCCAGAAGCTCTACAGCCCGTACCCTTTGCCAGGGAGATGGATCCGCTACCCAGCTGTCTCATTCTCGACTGCGAGGAGAGGCTCAGCGAGCGCGAGTGTTTCGGCATTGTCGGCTGCGAGTGGTGCGTCACGGACTCGGACGGCGAGACCAAACTGCAGGTCCCCTTCTGTACTCAGCAGCAGAAATGCTTTGCTGGAGTCCTGCGTGGACCTTCTCCGTATAGCGACACGACTCTGAGCGACACGCAGCCGACTTTCAAGTCAACGCCTGTGGGCCCTGTCGCTGGAGGCGTCATGGCCTTTTTCTTCCTAATCGCGCTCATCTTCTACTGCTATCGACAGCACTTCGGCCGGAGTGGCGGCGTCTACGGCATGGGTCTCAGCGAGAACACGGGACTAAGAATGTCGCAGCTGGATAACGAGGTCGAGGATAACGATATGGAGCCCGACTGCGACGAAACGGCTGCTGTAGTTTCGCACGAATTCGGACTGGCAGGACTGGACAACGTGGCTGTTGTCTCGCCCTACCGCGTCAATACGGGTTATCGTCGGCCTGCTGGAGGGGACTCTGATCACGGCTACTCGACGATGACTCCTCACGAAGATTCCGAGCACACGACGTCGTATGTAGAGCCGCTCTTGATCGGTCGAGATCGCTACAGACCCACGGTGCACTCGACGTCGGGCGCGTCGCTCTCGTCCAGAGCCTCTTCGCCCCTCGGTCCTGTTTTTCCCCGCAGCAGGACGCTAGAATCTCCAGGGACTTTGCACGAATCTGCCGACGAACTAGAAAGCCCCTCACGTCCCAGCAATTTGTCTCAGGCAACTGAAAATTTCACGAAAAATGCAGCTCTTGTAGAGCAGCCCGAAGCTGTTCCCGGAATGACAGTTTTACCGGAATCTATAGCTATGAATAAGATTCTAGTACCCGTTACAGTTCACATGGCTGATGCGAGTTAAACATTTGATTGGGTATGGATTGATCAAGTGCCATTTGACATACCTTGAAAGGTCCTCTGTATCTTAAGTAAGGGAATGTAATTTGAGTATTACGTTATGCAAGGTTCCTCTGAATATTTCTTACAGAAACGGTGCTTATTGCGCACCGAACAGGCACACCCGTGCGAATATTCGACTGCGGTACCAGTATTAGTAATCTTTTTTTGAGAGACATTTGTTACACTTGTATTTAAATTCATTTTAAAAAGCTGATTTTGAATCCTGCAATGCGTTTGGTGCCTTATTTTCCCTTTTGCAAACTTATGATGACCTCTTGTTTTTCGTTTTTGAATATGTATTTTCCATGTTGACTGAATCACATGCTAATGCTATTACGCTAAATAGCTGAAGTCGTTTTCGCCCCGGGTTTTTACGGATTTAATGCTCAAATCTGCAATCGTAAAGCACGTACAAATACAAACGGATCATTACACCCGACACTCGATTAGAAATAAGTTATAACAATAATTATTACAATATATGGTAGTACTAAGCGTTTCTGGATACATGGGAGATGCTAGTACTTCCACTCTGCAGGGAATTTCCATTAAAAAGGGAAAATGGCGTCTGAAAAGGGAAAAATAAGGGAAGAAGGAAAGGAAGCTTTATGAATAGAGGGGAACAAAAGGAAAATTGATATTCTCAAGAAAAGGGGAAAAAGGGAAAACGTAACCCTCTGGAAGGCAATAGGGAAAACTCAAGGTTGGCTCATGGACCGAGAAAGCTCCGCCCCAAAAATTGATGACTTGCGGGCTTGACCGACCTTCCCTTTGAAGGCATAGGTAAAGTCAAGAAATAATTGATTTTAACGACTTATTTCAAGTTTTATAATAACCTTAATGTAATTAGTATTTGTTTTCTCGCGTGAAGTCACTTGTTCTAACCAAGTTTACAGAAAAAAAAAATCATTCCGAGCTTCCTTTTACGTCTGAAGTTTGACATTTTCTTAAATTTCTTCTCGCTTTCTTTATCTCTCGCTTTTTCGAAGGCCGTTCAGTTCTGTCATGTTTTCCATTGTTTCTGTTATGGCTTCTGCGGTATGATTATTCTAGTCAAGACTGATGTTGCACCATTTGAGAGTCTGATAAAAGTTCATATACGAACGAGGCACTTGATCGCACCAACAGGCAGATGAGTGATGTGACGTGAAACGACGTCGCAAGATTGTTAACGACCTTTTTCTCCTTGCTCACGGTACCTCCGTAGTTCTTTCCCGAAAATTTCTTCAGTTTTTGAAGCAACTTCCTCACATACGTATTCAGAGGGCTGCATGAAACCACCGTTTAAGACAGCTGTTTAATTGAAGAGGGGATCGCATAACCATGCTCTTTTTCATCTAGTTGTCCAGTGCAGCTACCTAGTTCTGGATTCTTGCTACGGAGCTTGTGCGTATAACCCATCCAGATACGTAATGTAGTCCGTCCTCTTCAGCTTCTTTTAAGGTGAGAGAGCTAGGCTCTTCGTCACACAAGAGGTTTCAGGTTTATCTTCGTAGACGGGAATCCTTCTGCAAAAATGTTCTGTTAAGTATTGCTACGAACACAAACAAGTGGAAGCAAGATTGCATATCAGTACCATTGTAGTAGATCGCGCAACATAACAGTAAATATTCTTGTATCTTGGTGACCATTACCTCTTGCTCTCTGTCCGTTTACTAAAAGTTCCAGAAGAGATTTCAGAAATAGGAATGTTTGATGAGCTTAGATGTTAGTGGCCACGGAGAGAACACCTGCAGTGATTGTCTCTGTGACATCTCTGCACCCATTCTTTCCTCAACTTTTCATTCATCGGGAATGTGTGATACATGACATGTTGTTTGCCGACAGTTCTGTTTTAATAATTTGATTAAGCTGCTGTTGCACATTGCAACTGTGAAACGGGCGCCTGGCGTGGTGGAACTAGACAAATGATTTGAGAACATTTGTATTCCGAACTTTAGTGTTTAAGAAAAGTTTTAAGACTCGAATCACGTGAAGTGTAACTTTCCAAAGTTGTACAATATTTTTAAAAAACTGGATTTAAAGGTAAAACTTGAAAAAAAGAAGCCTGTAATGAATTTTTGCTTCCTCACTTCCCAAAAAGCGCATAGAAACAATAGTTTCGCCCTCTGAACGCGGTCAAGCACTGACATCACGATGCCTCGAACCGAGTATCCCGTTGAGTATAGCCGCTTGCCGTGAGCCAACCTTTATATCAGTGCTTCCGACGTCCGCAAAGGGGAAAGGGGAAAAAGGGGAAAACTGAGATTTTCAAGGGGAAACTTGGGGAATCTAGACCACCGAAGTTCAGATATTTCTTTGGGAAATTGTCGTTCAGAATACGTATTTTATGGGAAAGAAATAAAGAGAATTTTGAACAAAGTGAATTCGGAGCAACAGGAAATTTCGCATTTTCGGAGGAAAAAGTGAGGGAACTTATTATTTTCGAGGGGAAAAAAGAGGAAAAGTACATTTCAGTTATGAGGGGAAAAAAGGGGAAACCGGAGTCCTCAAGTGGGGAGAGTCTTAGTCGCAAAGTGGAAGCACTGCTTTATATGGACGAACCTTGGGGAAAACTGAAAGTGGAAGCATGGCTAGAAGCAGACGAACTTCAGTTCAAAACAATACAACTATGAAATGAAATAAAATTTATTAACTAGTAAAAATACGAAATAATTATTATCCGGCAAAAGAAAGCAAAGAAATGTTCAAATTCCATGTTCGTTTTTTCCATGCGTCGATTAAAGCGTGCGAACAAGTCCGCGTTCGCTTTGCTCCAAGCCCGACAGGTAAGGGAAACCTTCAAATTCAGGATAAAACAAGTCTTATTTTCTGTTTTACTCAAAGGCTACATACATTTGGGAGGCCTAAGGACTGCTTTGTACAACTACCTCTTTGCTCGCGCCAACAATGGAAAATTTATTCTGCGAATAGAAGACACGGATCAAAAACGACTCGTCCAAGGTGCTGCAGACCAGCTGGAAAAGGATCTCGAGTGGATGGGTTTAGGCCCTGATGAAAGTCCACGTAATGTCTACTTTATCAAGCATTATAATTACTTAGTTAACAATTGCTTTATTTAGTTAAGGGAGGGGACTTTGGCCCTTACGTTCAGTCGCAAAGAGTTCACCTGTACCAAACGTATACTGACGAACTGGTAAATAACGAACTGGCGTATCCCTGTTTTTGTACGGAGAGGCGCCTCGAATTTCTGCGAAAAGAAGCCGTTCGAGAAGCTGCAGTCCCCCGCTACGATAACCGCTGCCGCCACTTGACAAAATCAGATGTCGAGGAAAAGAAAAGACAAGGAATGAACTACTGTATCCGCTTCAAGGTTTGGAATCTATTATAATTTGTTGTTTTATTGTGTGGAATACGAATTTAAGTTGCCTTAGTTAGAGCTACTCTCTGAGCCTCCAGAAGATCAGGTCTATGGCAAAATAGACTACAACGTTGCAGAACACGAAGGCGACCCGGTTATTTTGAAACAGGACGGATTTCCGACTTATCATTTGGCAAATGTCGTGGACGATCATCTCATGAAAATCTCGCACGTTCTGCGAGGAACTGAGTGGCTCGTTTCGACTCCCAAACATATCCTACTTTACAAGTAATGCACTGTGTTGAAAAAATCACGAAAGATTAAGTAAATTAAAAGCTGGATTTTTAAAATGTTGATTTCTAGTGCGTTTGGATGGAAACCTCCGAAGTACGCCCACCTTCCTCTAATCCTCAATGCTGACGGAACAAAACTATCAAAACGGCAGAATGATATCCAGCTCGAGTATTTCCGTAGCCACGGCTATTACCCAGAGGCCATCATGAATCTTATTTGCATGGTGGGAGGAGGATTTTCTTTAAGCAATTTCGAAAAACATTTCACAGACCTTCAGACTTTCATCCAAAACGTATCAAATCGAATGACTTCTACTAAAATGATTAAATTCTATTAAAATTAATGTTTCTTAGTTCCACTTGGAGGAAGTTTCGACCCATTCGGGACGCCTCGACATGCTGCGTTTGGAGGACTTCAACCTAAGAGCTCTCGGAAACAAATTTAATCAGCCAGAAAGTAAAAATCAACTCATAAATCAATTAGCCCAGCTAGTAGAAAGCAATATTTCCAAAAGGTATTTGATTTCCGAACGGCCCACGTTTTCTAAAACTAGCATCTATGTTGAACAGTTATGCGGTCGATGAAGAAATGCTGAAAACACAAAACCTGGAGAAAACTCTGCATTGGGCCATTTCGGAAAGTCGAATCAGCCGACTGAGCAACTTAGTCGAGCCAAAATTCCATTTCCTGTGGACGATACCCCGGCATAACGAAGCGGGATCGGATAAAACACAAAATTTGCCTGGTATTTTTTTATCATTATCCATTACATGCAAATAAAAGTTAATAATCTATGACAGATAATTGTAAAATCACAGTCAGTGCTCTTCCTCTTATTGCGAAATGGCTCGAAACTCTTCCCGATGACAAACTAACGAGGAGTGAAGCAACGAAAAACCTGAAACGAATATCGAAGGAAGCCAACGTCAAGTTTAGTGATGTTATGAAGCTGTTAAGATTAACTTTAACAGGACTGAAGGTAAAACGAACCTAATTTATTAAATCATGAGTATGAAAGTAATTTTGATATAATTTTACAGGAAGGTCCGTCGATGGGAGAAGTGATCGAAATCCTCGGGAGAGACATCTGTCTCAAGCGTTTAGTGCATAGTATCCAACTATTGCAAAAGTAGCTTTAAAAAGCCATTTTCAATGTACAGATTATAATACATAGTTTCAACTGAGCACTTTCATACATTTTTTAATATTTTTCAGTTCTTGATTCAGCTGACAACTTACTTACAATATATTTCACATTTTTGTTTTTTATTTCTGCTTTTATTACAGCATGTTTTGCAATAATATTATGACACTTTACTTAAAATGTATTATTTATTTTATGGTTTAATTTTTTGTTTTTATTTGATTTATTTTTTGACAATGTTATTAACTTCTGCTACCTTTTTTCTTTTTCAGTTATTTTAAAGTCATAAATGAAATAAAGGTATTATTTAAAATTTAGTTTAATTTATTAGTTAAAATTTATTTAACATTTTAGAAAATAAAATAATGATTTATTTTTGAAAATATGGCAACAGTGTACGAATAGATGACAGAACCCGGGCTGCTGGAATCAAACAAAACATTTTGGCGCCGGTCATAAGCGCTCGTAGCTTTTAATCAAAATTTTAGCAAATTTTAAACAAAAATCGCGTTTTTTTTGGATTAAGGTTGATTTTAGAGAAAATTTTAAATGGATTTTAAATGGATAGGAGAAAAAATAGCACCTCCTGCTTTACAGCGGCTTCAGAATCGCTCCTACTACGAGTAACCAAGTCTAAGTTTTACAAATGAAATGGTTAAACTAATAGTTTTCGTCGTAGGTCTTGCCACTGGAATGGAAAAACGTACAGCACTTCTGATTATGCACTGATTAGTAATGCTGACGCTACAGATTCCGAGCACCTTTCGGATTGCTACGTCGGACAGATATGTCATTTGTATCACGCAGGTATATGTGATTCACTGTAGTAATTTTCTGTAAATAGTCAACGTTTAATGCTTACTTACAGGTAGCCGAAAGACAGACCCTTTTCGAGCCATCGTTCAGTGGTACTCGAGAATCAAGCAGTTGCCTAGACTAAATCAGAAGGTCTTGCAAAATGTTGACCCGCCGTTTGTTGTCGAATGGGAACTCGTCCACGAGGGAGAAGCCAATACTGCGGACATCTGCATCGAAACAATTTTTGGCAAGTGCCAAATTCTGCACTGTCCCGTTTCCGAGATTCCTTATGCTAAAATCGGCTTGCAGAAAAAAGAGGGTGTCATTTTCTTTGCTAGATTTTTATTGAAGAAAAATCCTTACAATCTTGTACCACTCGCCGAAGCTGAGAAGAGTGCTAGCTCAGAAGCATCAAGCTCAAAACGTGCCAGAAAAACACCGTTCAAATACTTGGACGATGAGCTGCCTTCTCCATTGAAAAACTGCGATTTCACAATTATACGAACCAGAGAGCTGAGCGTGACTGTCCAGAAGCTGAAGCTACCAAAACCTGAAGACCAGAATGCTGCTGCTCCAAGTGCTCGGAAGCGGCTCTGTCTCGAAGAGCCGTCCACTCCTACTGTATCTTCCAGCAGGTTGGAACCAACGACAAGGTCTTCTGGAAAGAAACGAGGATCGAGATCCGGACAAACTACCCCAGCGAAAGAAGAAGAAAGTGATGAAACTGTAACACCAAGAGGAAGAAGGCAGAGAAGAAAGCTAGAAGATTCATACACGAACTCTCGAGAAACTTTTTCGCCAATACCCGAAGAAGGATCTATCAATTCTGCTGCTGGTCAAATAACTGAAGAGTAAGTATTGACTGAATTCTTTGAGAAAATGAAGATCTTCCGTAAAATAGTTTTTGTATTGTAATTTTTCAATTCATTTTTTCAAGAGCTGAACCAAATAATACTCCACGACGAAGAGGACGTCCTCCCAAATCACCGAATCCTGCAACAACTCTGAATCAGCATGTTACTCCATCAAAAAGGTCAAACAACAACACTCCAGTGGAAACGCTTGAATCGGCCAAACGCTGGAACCTTTCCGTTGACCGCACTCCAACATCATCCAGAAAACGCAAGCTGGAAATGACTCCAGGCCTCCCGCAGAGGACCTCTAGCGTGTCAGCTCCATCGACCCCTCTTTCCGAAGCTCGTCGCCGCTTGCACGTTTCTTCAGTTCCTGTTTCTCTTCCATGTCGAGAACAGCAGTTTGCCGATATCTACACTTTTGTTGAAGATAGATTAGTCACTGAGTCTGGTGGCTGTATGTACATTAGCGGAGTTCCAGGCACAGGCAAAACGGCTACTGTCCAGGAAGTTATTCGGACGCTGAGGGAACGGCAGACAGACGGAGATTTGCCAGACTTTAATATCGTTGAAGTGAACGGAATGAAAATGACTGTCCCTCAGCAGGTCTACTCGTTCGTTTGGCAAGCAGTTAGCGGCCAGAAAGTCACAGCCGAACACGCTCTGACGCTGCTCGACCAGAAATTTTCTCGGCCGGCCCCTCGAAGACCAGCCACAGTGCTGATCGTCGATGAACTGGACCTTCTATGGACGAAAAAGCAGGACGTGCTGTACAACCTGTTTGACTGGCCCACTCGGTCACAGGCCAAACTCATCGTTCTGGCCATCTCAAATACAATGGACCTTCCCGAGCGACTCTTGATGAATCGTGTCGCTTCTCGACTTGGTTTGACCCGGCTCACTTTCCAACCATACACTGTCAAGCAGCTCCAGAGCATTGTCACTTCTCGTCTCGAGGAACTGGACTGTTTCGATGCCGAGGCCGTGGAATTTGTAGCCCGTAAAGTCTCGGCTGTTTCAGGAGACGCGAGAAGAGCGTTGGATATCTGTCGCAGAGCTGCAGAGATCGCTGAGAGAAGCAGCATGGATGGTTCGCCCCGCAAACGAGGACAGAAACCTGTAGTGGCCAAAATTACAATCGCTAGTGTGGATGCGGCCATTCAGGAGATGTTTTCCTCACCAAAATATCTGGCGATGCAAGCCTGTAGTCTGCAAGAACAGTTCTTCCTGCAGGCTCTCGTTGCCGAGTACTCGAGAACTGGGATCGAAGAGAATGTCTTCAACAAAGTCATAGAACACCACTTCATGTTTTGCGACTTGGAAGGTACTTTACAATACCATGAACTATTAATTAATAAATCACGTTTAATATTTTTTCCGTCTTTTTCAGGTGTTGTCAGACCCAATATTTCTGAGCTGCTTCAGGTCTGCGCGAATCTTAGCGCCAGTCGACTGATCATTGCACAGCACGGTCGTTACGATCTACTGCAAAAAATTCGCCTAAATGTAAGCTCAGATGATGTTACATATGCCATGAAACAGCTGAAAAGCAAGACATTGTGATTTTCTAAAAAACTAAATGTTCGATTTTGCCAAGTGTCATCAAATAAACTGAAATCAACTGCATATACGACACAGTTTTAGCACACCGGTCTTATGGAATTAAGTTAAACTTACACAGTGTGATGAAAAAGGAAATAAATAAAACTAATTTTTAATCATTCAATTAAGTAAAATCAAGTAATTTAATTTATATTTGTTAAAATTAAGTGGCATTAGAGGAGCTGAATGGTGCCACTCGAGATAAACTTAGTTTCAGTTTTTAATCAACTGGAGACTGGACTATAATTCTTAAAAGGCAGACAACCAACAGTTTTCGATTTTATTAATCTGGATTTGCTAAGTTAGTATCGAATGCGCTTAGTGTACGTTATAATATATTCTATTTTGTATTTATAAGTTAGTAAAGCTGACTTTCTCATCGCCTCCGTGGCCTAACGGATAAGGCATCGGCCTCCTAAGCCGGGGATTGCGGGTTCGAGTCCCGCCGGAGGTACTTCTTTTTCCCTGGAAACTTAAATTTATGCTCCTAGTCCTCGTTGTATTGACATTCTGCATACATTTCCCGAATACTCTTGATAACAAATTTATTTCGCATTATTTTTCATTAACCAGTGCAGAAAATTGGATTCAAAAGTATACAATGGAACTACCATGTATTTCAAACAGACCCACCTTGATGTGCTTTTATCTTATGGAACGTTACTATATAAACAACTCAAAAGTGGACACCGACTTTGAACGGGCTCCGTTATAGAGAGGAGCACCAATAGTAAGTGTGAAATTAAGAAACTACTTCCCAAAAAAGTGTGAAACGAGAAAAGAGAACGAGAAAATTTTGAAGCTGTTAAGACTAGACAGAAACATCCCCAGTATGAAATTTCCAATCGGCGTTCTAATGGGTCCTGCTCAACACTGATGACGTCTTACCAAACGTGCGTCTCCCGGATTTCGCTAATAATCAGACTGGCCTTTTGCAGAGCCTACTCAAATAAAAAACAATAATGTTAGTACAACGTAACATTTCATCGGTCTCATAAACGCTACCCTAAGCATGTCTGCCGCTTCTTTGCGTCGCTGCGCAATGTGCTGCGATTCTGCAAGGAGCATATCAATTTCATCCTGGCGATATAGGTGCGTGACCAGCTCGGACTGAACCGTATCTTTGACATGGTTCACCAAAAAGTGCATGATGGCCTTCGGCACCGTGTCCTGGATCGATTTGCGAACAATGTAGAAGTACGACTTGATCAAACGTTCTGTAAAAACAGAAACAAAGATTATTGCTTCCCGAGAGTGTAACGTGAAAGTACTGACCGATAACTTCGCAATCCCTTTGCTCGCGCTCGCTCAGCTTTCTTCCGGGCTGCTGCATGACCTCGGGAAGCAAGTTCACGGGCTTCACGGGGCTGACAACTCCTTGTGCGGCAGATGCAGAACCTGCAGGGACTGCTGTGTTTGTTGCCTGGTGAGTGGGAGTGCCTGACGGCATGTTTTCAGACGGCGTGTCAGAGTTCTCGCCACGGCCACTGGGTAGCAGGTTGCTGAGCCACGAGGCTGAGTTCTGCTCCACGACAACCGATGCTCTCTGCGAACGATTGTCCTTGACGCTGGAGTCCCCATTGAGAAACTGCGGTGGGTTCGAGACTGCGATAGTGTTTCGTTTGTTGACTTTGTTTAGAGCCAGCTTTGTGTTGGCCTCGTCGATGTGAGCGTGCATCAAGGTGGTGACCAGGGCTGCTTCTTTGTGAAAGTCCGGGTGTTTGGTATTAATATAAGCCAGCTCGATTGCAACTAAATTCTCCACCTTTTCGCGAAAATCGATCACAATTCAACTCTTGTACATACATCCTTCAAATTGCGAATTACCATTGAATTGGCAGTCGGCAGTCTCCTTCTCAGTAGGGTCGTCACAACATCGACAATTTTCTCGTGAAGTTTGGGGAAGCGCAGCATTTCCTGTTGAACCTCGGTTCCGCAGTGCTGAATGATGCGCTGCATTTCCTCGTGCACCAATTCCACGCACCTCAGCGAAGGTTCCTCGAGCCGGCGGATCTGCCTTTTCACCAACAACTCGAACGAAACCTTTACGAACAGAAGAAGCATTATTACTGAAGTTCAAATTTAAAACTTGGTTAGTTCGGGTTACCTCGGGAACAAAAAGTGCAGGTCGAGGACCTGTAGCGTTTCTTATGGCCGTTAAAATGTCGAGCGTTGTCAGACCTGTCAGTGGATGAATCGAATCTAGGGCTCGTCCAAAAGTCTCGTGGAAGATATAACAAATGCGGGCGCCTCCACACCTATAAGAAAATGGCATTACTTTCTCGTTATTCAAGAACTGGGTTTTTGATTTACAGCTCTGTTGTCTCGATATTTCTTGCCGTGCCGTCTATGGTGGCACAGTAGGACGACGCAAACTTGGTGATAATCTGCAGGAGAGTTTGGCTCTTGTCGGCCACTTCTTCTCCGTACGAATGCAGGAGGCCCTGGAACTGCGACACCATCACATTGACTCGGGTCTTCAGTTCTGGTAGACAGTCCCGAATGTGGTGCATCAGCAAGCGGTTCAACGTTTTGGCTAAATACGGCGTCCCATTCCGATTTGCCAGCGTTGGGTATTTCCGCTGCAGAAAAGTTGCCTCATCTTTGAGCGCTTCTTCAATTGTCTGAAAAATGCAAAAATTTTCACAAATCGTAAAACATTTTGAATAATAGCTACAACCTACCTTGTTGTTCAGGATGTCCTGTTGCGAGCGATTAACCACACCAATTATTCCCAGTTTCACGGGAATCACTCGTCCACACAAAACATCGATCGCATCAGTGCCTGTAAAGTTAACAGCAAAATTAAGCCTCGCTAAACTTTGTATAGAGCTTAAAATTACCAGCATCCATAAGATCAAGTTTTGTGACAACGGCAAGGGTCCTACGGCCATCAGGATCTGCTTCTCGAGCCAGCTTCAGAGCTTCAGAAGTCGCCAGGTCGGTATTTGCGGCCGTTACTGCTAAGATGAGACTGTTAGGGTTGGCAATAAAACGCAGAAGCAGTTCGTAGATCTGCTGCTCGATATCTTCGGGCTGGTCGCCTACGGGAACTTTCGTAATGCCCGGCAAGTCGACAAGCGTGAGGTTGACAACGTGCGAGGAGTATATTTTAAGATGAATGGCTTCGGGGCATATCCCTTTGTTTGTACCCGCCAGACGATCCGTTTCCCGCTCGATTTCTTGTCGAACTTCTGTGAAATCGGTGAAGATCCTGTTCTTGATGTGAAGGAACTCGGCCCATTCTTCTAGATCCAGAGTTTCTAAACAAAAGAAAAGTTAAGACTGTAAACATTTATTCAAAAATTAATGGGGATTATTTACTGTTTTCTGCAGACCGATGCTCTTTGTCATTCTTCCCAACATAAATAAGTTGCAATACGAGTGGACGTCTGGTGACAATTCCTACTCCTCGCGGCAAAAATGATCTGCCGACCAGACTCTCGAGGACGGAGCTTTTTCCCGAACTCTAGTAAACAAATTGTACAGAAAACCGTGAACTTTACTGGAATTGCTTGAAATACCTGTGTACCGAGGACAACAACCTGAGGCAACTGTATGGCATCGGCCCCAACAGTTTGAAAAACGTCTTGCAGTTTGTTGATGACGGGTATCAGTTGCTCCATCTCAAAGCTCAGAACAGTTACAATTAACAAAACAGAATATAATCTCGACTATCTTATGACAAATACACCAAGACGAGCTCAAACGGAATCCTAGAATACAAAGAAATCGATTACTTTTCAACGACGGACAGGACAACAACAGAACCAGACGAAATCGCCCGCTTCTGCCGTACGATTTCTTCAGCTCAGGTATGAAACAACTGTTTTTTCTTCGTGGCGAAGTAGACCATAGATGGCGTTTGAGTACTTTCCCGTATAAGGCTATTGGCCAAAATGCCCAACCCCCCTCTACTGCGAGCAGTAGAATCGCATATGTTCATCGCAAAAATTTCACTCAAAAAATATTTTTAAAAATACAGAAAAAATAGTAGAATAATTTTGCGCAAAGAAAGTCTTTAAATTTCTCGAAGGTGATTAAGTAACGTTGTCCGCTATAGAGGGGAATGCGTTTGATACATGCTCTATAGTACTGTACAACATAATTTTGAAAAAAAAAAATTATATAGTAAATTGTAATTTCTTTTTTGTTCGTAAATATGTTTCATATCAGATAAATAATATAGACTACTGTTAAATATCTTGTATTTGAAGTAACTAAAATATTTAGCAAATGCAACACCGTGGGTGGGGATATAACGGACTAGAACTACAGAATCATAGATAAACATTTCAAATGATCTGAATTTAGTATCACGTACAGTCAACAATAATTAAAAGATTAAAGCATTATATTTACATGGCATCTATATATATACATTTATTATTATTACATAACGTTGTCGCAATAATCAGGCGCAATCCAAGTGGTTTGTTACAGGCTGCTTCATTCATCGCAAGCATTCATTGGCCTTTCGACTACTTTATTAATCTGTAATCTCTTCTCTATTAATCAAGAAATCATGTATTACTGTACTTGATTAGAACTACCTTTGTGATTCATCTGACAGATATCCTCGCAATAACAATGAAAGACAGGGTCCTTTAAACAAGATAAACTCAAAGACCAAAATATAATTTGTGCTCTTGCAAATTTGATAAATCTAGTTAATTAACTGAACCTGCAGTATTTTTATAAAACACTTTCTTCTGGTTTATTTTTCATAAACAAAGCAAACAATTCAAAACTGCAAAAGAAACGAGGTAGGAAACATAAGTTAACGGAAATCCGACTTGAGTTGCCACAAGCCGCGTTTATCTAGATCCCTGGAAAAGTTGCAAAGTTCCTTGAGCAAAGCACGGAATAGGGCAGCACTTCCTTGAGGCAGTTTGTCCCTGAACTCCTCCAGGATCTCCGAGGTGTGCACTTGACCTGGTACTTGACCTCCGAACGCGATAAAACACCGAATCTGGTTCAAAACTTCCCGATAGTCCACGTTTTTCGTGAACTCCATAGGAACAGGGTCTGACCCGAGGATCCTTTCCTCTTCCTGCATCACACCCACGAACCTCGAGTCTGAGTCAGCGTCTTCGTCAACCCTCGACTCGTGAGGAAGTCCCAGCAGTCGATTCCTCGACCTCATCCTCTGCAGCAAATTTTCCGAAGAAATTTCGTCTGGAGGAGAACTGCTGGACGATGAAGGTCCAGGTTGTGGATTCTCTACTGCTGCTGTTTTCTTCTTCGACCCAAAACGAGGCCTTGAAAAACAAAACAGTTCAAAATAGCGAACTCTTAAAATAGCTTTTGAAGTCTGCTTACGCTGGTTTGGAGTCTGATTTGCGTAAAGCCCCGTTCTGTCCCGTCCACGTTGGGATGCCTTCTTCGGCAGACCAGCACAGCCGACGAGAATTTTTCAGTTCTTTTACCTAAACGTCATTAAAAAAAACCTTATTAAAACTTATGGAACTTAACGATAAGTTTATTTCTACTTACAGCTTGTTTGGCAACGCGCTCGGCCTCGCCCTCGACCAGGGCGTAGTCGGGATCCCCAGCATCGATGATGGTATCGTGTTTCAGGGCACTCAAAACTCCTGAAATACAATTAGTGAATAATCATTATACCTAATAGATTAACTATGATGAATTAGTTAATTTTACCCGTTTTAGCAAATAGTTTTTTCAGCACATAATCGTCCTGACTGGTTGAATCTTCAACCGTGTCATCCTGGTCCTGTTTGGCCTGTTGGAACTGCGTCTTCTTCACCACGAATTCGACATCGTTTCCGTCGACTTGCACTTTTTTCTTTTCTTCTTTCCGCTTCTTTTCTTCTTGTTTTCTCTTTCTCCTTTCTTCGCGGCTCTCCGTTTTTCTTTCCTCCTTCTTTTTCTTCCGTTCCAGTTCTCTCATCCAGAGCTGCTGGCGCTTCTCCCTTTCCTTCTGCCACTGCTGCAGCAGCTCGTCGTTTCTGGAACCTTTCGACCGATTGTCCGCCGCCCCTTTGCTGTATTCTCCCTCGACTTCAGCGCCCGTCCCAGCGAAAATGGCCTCCGTTTCCGTGCACTCGTTCTGGGTCTCCTTCAGCGTGAACAGCTCGTAGAGATCGTTGGATTTGAAGAAGCGTCTCTGCTTGGGGTCCTTCAGGACGCGGTTTGTCAAGTACTGCTTAAAAATTTGGCGGTGGTAGATCTTCTCCTCGATAGTTCCAGACGTCAACAACCTTCGCCATCCAAACAAGAGATGCTAAACAAAAGTATGAAACGTAGAATTTTTAATAAACGATACCTGTAGACGGTAACGTCTTTGGCTTGACCGATTCTCCAGGCTCGTTCCCTGGCTTGCGTGTCGGTCGAAGGGTTCCAGTCGGGATCGTAGATGATCACCCGGTTGGCTCCGGTCAGATTAACCCCTAGACCTCCCACACGGGTGGTCAGGAGGAACACGAAGATGCTAGGATCCGAATTGAACTGCTGGATCAGAACCTGTCGAGAACCGATGCTTGTGCTTCCGTCCAGACGCAGGTAGCTGTAGGATCGGTCCTGGACAAACGCTTCGAGAATACACAACATCTACAAGACCAAAAATTCTAAATTAAACCCTAAAAGCTTCGTGGATAAGAAGGTTTACCTGTCTGGACTGCGAGAAGAGCAAAACTTTGTGACCCTGCTGTTTCCAGATCTTCAGCAGAGATTCCACCACGATCATTTTTCCCGATTTTTGGACGTAGCCAAACTTCTCCTCCGGTTCCACGTCTTCCTGCTCGGCTCGAAACTTTTAAACAAGTCCTTAATGTAACAAAAAATGAATTCTTTTACGTTGTTCAGACTTCGGGGACCTCCGGAGAACAGGTCAGGATGGTTGCAGATTTTTCGCAAATTTGTGAGGCCGACGAAAATTTGCAAACGTCCGTCGATAATACTTTTAATATCACCAGAGTCTAAGTAGTTTTTGTATAAAGTCCTTTGTTCGTCAGTTAAGCTGCAAAACAGAACCTGGAATCGCAAAATTACCATTAAACCAATCAAAGTAGCCATAAACGCAGTGTTTCCACTTTTCCGGGAAGTTTCCTCAAAAAGGGGGAAATGGCGTCTGAAAAGGGAAAAATAAGAGAAGAGGGAAAAAGGGTAAATCTAAAACTACAGCCTGTCTCCTAGCAGAGACGAGAAAAAGGGGGAAATAAGGGAAAGGGGGGGGGAGGGGAAACTGAAAATGGAAACACTGCATAAAAGTCAAGTTACCTGTTCATTTTTCCCAGGCAAATTGAGGTGGTCTTTGACATCAGCTTTCATTCGTCGGAGTAAGTAAGGACTGATCGTATCGCGCAAAACAGTAGCGCACTTGTACGCTGTCGCTACTTGCACCTGAGTGGCGTTGGAGTAACCTCCCTGAGTAATCGGGACAGCAAACTGCTGCAGGAACACGGGCAGCGTGCCAAGCTTCCCGGGAAAGACGAAATCAAAGAGTGACCACAATTCTTTCAAGTTGTTCTGCATGGGACTGCCGCTTAGAATGAGGCGATGCGAAGTACGGAACTGTTTGGCAGCGACTGTCACTTGGGCATCAGGATTGCGGATCTTGTGGCCCTCGTCGAGGATCACGTAATGCCAGTCGAGCTGGAGCAGCACGTCCTGGAACAAGCTGAGTCCCGAAAACGAGGTGATGAGGACTCCGTTGGTTTTGTTCATGGAGTTGACGAGGGAATCCCGAGACCCAGTGTGCGATCCCGACTCGTGGAGAACAGCAACACGGAAGAAAGGCCACCAGTTGTGGAATTCTTTGACCCATTGATGCATAACCTAGTCAAGAACGAATTTTTACACTTTATCTATTTAAAATTATATCAAAATCATTCTCTACGCTGACTAGTTATCGTACCGTTGCTGGTGCAACAAGAAGAACGGGCCCGAGTCCTCGATAATTCGATCCTCGGCAGGAGAGTTTACTGAACGAGAGCCCGGCCAGGAAACTGATGATCTGAATAGTTTTCCCGAGACCCATTTCGTCTCCAAGGATTCCTCCGCACCGCTGGACGTGCAGTTCCCACAGCCAGCGGACTCCCACCTGCTGGTACTTGTACAGACGGCTCCACAGACTCGTCGGAATCTTGTAGCCCCCGTCAAATTCTTCAAACTCTTCCATGGAAGGATATTTCATGCAATCCTGCAAACGCTGGCAGAACACCTTGAGATCTCCGTCATCGATAACTCGGTCCTTGTTTCGCTTTGCAGAGCAGGGTGCATCATACTCGCTGTCGAAAGACTCGTCATCCTAAAAAAAAAATCATAAACAACATGCCATGAAGATAAATTCAAAAATTTTGTAAGTAATCAAGACTTACTTCTGACTTCTCATCTTCCCACTCTTTGTCCCGAGTTACTTTCCTTTTTGTACCTGATTTCTTCTTTCCTTTCTTCTTTGACAGAGTATGATGCGATTCGTCGTCACTGCTCGGAAGATATTCGCTGCCTGACGCTTCTTCGTTAAAATCTATTACCGCAGTTTCTGCCAAAGTCGTTATAGGCTTCCTGATCCTTACCATATCGCCAACCTCTGTTCCGAGATCTCTGTTCAGGTTCTTCTTCTTCTTTGGGAAAAGTATACTTTGCTTTAGTGGACTTTTGTGCTGTACGTTTGCTGGACCAGAAATGCTTTTTCCTTTAGATGGTGAAGATTTTGACTTGCCTTTGACGCTCGATTTTTTCCTCTGCTGCTGAAGCTTTTCTTGCTCAAGCAGATACTTCTCAAAGCTTGTTAACTGGCTCTCTGATTTTGAGTTCCCTTAATTCCCATGACTGTGCCAAATGGTGTCATGTGTCCCAAGCGGATCAGGCGTTCCTGCTCAGATTCAGTATCTGGTTTTAAAACATCCTCGCTGGTAGAAACAGCTGCCTTTTCATCAGTTTTGCGTTCTGATTTTGCCTTTGACACATCTTTCAAGGCTTTGCTCTTCTTCGCAGTCTTTGTACTTGGTAAACTAGATTTCTGCTTTTCTTGCTTACTAAGTGCTTCGTCAACTTGCTTGAGTATTCCCTCTTCGAAAGTAGTTTGATCGTAGACTTGTAAACCCAGAGATCTGAGCTCTTCAGGTTGGTTCTCCAGTGCAATGCTTTCGATTTCCTCCGTGTTGACTCGAAAACTGCTGGGGCATTCAACCTCCTCAACATTTTCTTCTCCGTTTGGTTCCCCGAGCAGTTGGTATCTTCTTCTTTAGGATTTTCTTCATTGGAGTTCCCTGGAAGTTCGAGAGTTTCCATTTCTGAATTGCATGGAAGCCTCCTCGTTGATGGAACTTGAAGTTTTTGTTGCTTACATAATGTAAACAATGCAGGGTGCTGTTAACATGCTACCATAACTTCTGCACTTTTCGATAATAATAATAAATAGTAATAATAATAAATATATTAGTACAAGAATAAGTGTATTTATGAAAAAGTAACCCTTTTCTTACCGTATTATCTGTTCATATTCACAAAATTAAATTATTATTACTTTACCAAGATTTTTGCGAATTCAAATATGTCTCCAGTCTATACTTTAATACAAAAATGATCTATGCTATAAGATACCCACGACCCACGTAACCTGCAATGTACTGTACTCAATGCTACTTTCCCATACAAGTGCTGAACATGTATTATTTAAAACTCGCTGTAAAAGTCTTATTGCTCTGAATAAAACACCAGAAGGTGGAATGTTTCCAGTTTATTCCCTCACTCCCTCCCTCATCTTCGTGAAAATTTCAACTGTTAACAATGAAGGCACATGAAAAGGCAAGCAGAAGGCCAGTTACGTTTTTTGGTCTTATAGCATTTCCAAGACACGGGCTCCATCTTTCGGGGTGCAGACATAGAACTTGGGCTCTACGGCTAAACTCTGGCACGATTCCCCGATTTGTGCGACTGCAGTTTCAACGTCAGCACGATTCACCTATATACGAAAAACTTAAAACTGAAACAAAAACTTGAAAATTTTAAAGACACTACCAAGGAAACAGTGCAACCGCCGAATCCTCCTCCAGTCATCCGAGACCCGTAAACTCCTTTCGAGGCACAAGCGGCAGTGACAAGCGCATCCAGTTCCTCGCAAGAGACATTATACAAATCCCTAACAGAAATAATTTTTTTAAGTTGCTAAAGCTTACTATTTATGTTAAGATTTACCGTAGAGATATGTGGCTTTCAGTCATAAGCTTTCCCACTTCAGAGTACTGACCCGACTTGAGCAGCTCAGCAGCTTTGCGGGTGCGTTCAATTTCACTGATCACGTGGGAAGCCCGACGATAAGTCTCGGGATCCAAGAGATTTTTTTTCGCTGTTAAAAAAGTAGAATCATATTATAAGCAACATTTTCAAAGACTTGTATAGTTCCAAATACCTTCAAGATCACTGACTGTTGCATCCCGCAGATATTCAACTCCAAGAATCTTGGCAGCAGCTTCACATTGAGCTCTGCGTTGCGGGTACTCGCTCCCGGTTAACTCGTGTTTGACTCCAGAATCAATTATGAGAATGCTTACATTGGGATCCTCCAAAGGTACTAACTCAGATTCTAGGGTTCTAGTTAACAATATTCAAACAACGTAAAATTTTCATTAAAACTAAACGTAGTACTTGCAATCGATGAGAAGAGCATAGCCCTCTTTCCCCATGGTAGAAATAAACTGGTCCATGATCCCGCAAGGAACGTGAGCATACTGATGTTCGGCTCGCTGACAAGCTAAGGCTTTTTCCTTCAAGCTAATTAATGATCATTAACCTCAGAACTTAAAACTTTTATATTTTTTTGGTAAAGAGCTGCACCTTGGAGCATAGTCCTGCCTCAAGTTCTCCAGGAAAGTGTACACAGCAACTTCCAGCGCTGCACTGCTCGAGAGGCCCGCGCCTACAGGGACCGAGGAGACTAAAACGCAGTCAAATCCTTGAATCTTTCCTGTGCAAAAATAAAAATTTTTGAATTCTGAGAGCAGCTTTGCAAATATTTGGTCTAGATACCGTGGAAATTTGCAACAACCCCCTTTACATAATTGGCCCATTTCTGTGGTCCTTCTTCAAGCGTGCTGTCCTTGGACGGAACAGGAAAAGATACCTTCTGAGACTCGTCATTTTTACTCGTAAGATCTGTGTATACATTGCATGTGCTCGTCTCGTTTAGTCGTCCTGCTACAACTGTCACCATTGGAAGAGCCTGAATCATATTTTGTAATTACTGAATCATGTTACAAAAGAACAGAAAAACAACGAATATACAACGTTACCATAGGGAAGACATAACCTCCGTTGTAATCAACATGGTCCCCGATCAGGTTGACACGTCCTGGTGCACAAACGACAAGTTTGGCTTCCTGTCCAAACTTTTGGAGAAAAAGTTCTTTAGTTTTACTCAATAAGCTATCAACAACCAAGTACGAGTCCCCAGTCATTCCTGTAATTAAACACAAACATTAGTACTCAGCATTTCTACAATTTTATGCATAACTACTGTGCTTTTAATATCGCACACTAGTTGCACTTAAAAGAATGAATAAAAGCCAGCTATTACCTAATGGTGTAAAACGTTACAGATTATTACGAATTAGATAAGAACTAATTGATAGTGAAGATAAGAAACTAGGAAGCCAAGTGGGACTTGTGGTTGACCCGTACACGTGGAATCTACAGTTTACGTCAGCAAATATCGCTCAGAGCTGCTGTCCACACAAACCCACCTCATTTCAAATTCTTAACACGCGTACATTTTGACAGGCAAACCAGTAAGCTCCACAGTTTTGTTATTGTTTACATTGAAGTGTTTGCAGCGCCACTAGCGGAAACTTTCTGAACGCAATCGCATTACACTATTATACGTTGTTTGTAATGGATATCAGATGATGAGTTAAGGTAATTGATATTCATTACATTGGTAAAAATATTTAATCTACTATTCCATTGACCTCTGTTCGGTTTCCGTTATCAGAGATACGAATACGACAAACGGAAGCCAAAAAAATAGGGATGTACACAATCAGTAGTTTTCAGAAATGAAATATAACAAAAGTTCAAATAGTTCATTTCTTATCGCAGATCAAATACAGCTGAAAATGATAATTTTCATTTGTTTACGAGTGTAGAGGAATAAAAACTTTGTTGTTTGTCTCACAACTCGAAGCAAATTTCAGATTTCGATTGACAGACACAATTTGTTCTTAAAAGTGCATTCTAGCGAGTTCATAAATTAGTTTCAAACCCCGGGTCACGTTTGCCTGCAAAAACCTTTAAGAACGGGTGGAAGTCTAGTATGTTTCGTTAGTTGTCACTTGTGCTGCAAGTTCTGTGCAAGTTCGGTGCAAGTTTATAGCAAGTTTAGTGCAAGATGGATGCAAGTTTCTTGCCAGTCGGGCCCTTTTTCCCCCTTTTGGAAGCAAGTCAGAGTCAGATAACTGCTTAGTTGGAAGCAAGTTTTGAGAAAGTTTGAGGCGAGTAGGAGTGCAGTCAGACCGTAGTCACAACGTGGTATGGTAGACTTCTGAACTGAGTTGCTTGTGAGCTGCGATAACGAGCGAAGAGCTATGAAGCCTAACTGACGGGTAATTTCTGGCTCAATTTTCAAGTATTCAGTTGAGAATCGCTCAGCAGTTAGTTAATATAACAGTGAATTGTTTAATTTATTCGACTATGCAAGATATGCTCATGTAATGTCTTAGAAGCATTTAGAGATAAGTTTACTTAAAAAATGGCAAATTTCGATACTCATTTCCGAAGCTACAATTGACCAACTCTGCTGCTTTTAAATAAGTGCTTGTACAAGAGCAATTAGTTTAGGGATAATATAATATAAACTCGAACGACATTTCGATTCATTTTATTTGCAGAAATTCCCTTTCGTCCGGCCTTGGTCGTTAATACAATCAATTTAATTCGGATGAACAGCAAAATACATTTAAACTACGGCTTATCTTCATTTAATCCTCTTTCGATTACCCACTTGCGAAAGTTGTTTTTTCTGCTGCTAGATGGCTACGTACGAGTCGGTAACTTGCTAATTAAAATTTAACCCATTATTACCCAAGGTAATGTTAAAATGATAATAGTCTTAAGAAATTGCACATACTACATTAGTTGTTGAGTTGAAATAACACAAGACTGAAATTGCCTTCTTGCAGTGATGCCACTTGACTAGGGCTGGGCTGTTCTCTCGACGTCAGTGCCGGCGACATGGATTGTTCCTAAGATCAAGAAAAGCACTGTATGTTACTAAATGAAGCAGGCGACCTATTTCTCAAGTATACATTCAATTTCTCCTGTAAAAATAACTCTACTAAACACTTGAGATGATATTTGATAACCGTAGTTACGAACAGGTCCCAGAACCACGATGGCAGCGAACATAAACAATAAATCTGCAAAGTTAAACTGTACTCTAACTAAATGCGATCAACTCAGTAATCACTACAGAATTCGTAACATAACCCGGCCCATGACTTAACTATAGCAAATGCAACGAAGTAACGGGGATACTGTTCAGTATCATACTCGGAGATATAAATAAGAAAGTCTGAAGCAAAAACTAGGGCAAAGCTTATTAAAATCTGGAACAATACACGACAGTAAATAAATTAGTAAACTAGTAGTAACTCAATAACCCATGGCGTAAACTTTGGTAAGAAACTACATTCTAAATAGAGGACATATTGAAGGTGAATCAACATGATGATTGTTGGACCTTACCTGGTCATTTTCTCCGGACTCCGGCATGTTTAGTTCCTGGACAGGCTCATTAGGGATCATGGGCGCAGGCTCCTTTTGTAGCTGGCGGAGCTCTCTGTAGAGCATTTTGTGGCGCACCTGGAACTGCTGGATCTCCCGATCAACTTCGTCCAGCTCCTGGAGTTTCTTTCTCCTTACAGCGTCAATCTGAAGAAAAAAAAATAATGACAATGTGGATTGTTTTAAAGATATTACCCTTTCAGGAGTCGAGAGGAACGTAACTCCAAAAAAGGTTGTACGAAAATGACCGTCTCCAAGAGATTGCCGGAGATTATGCGATTATGAGAGATTAAGCGTCTAAGGGTCATGGTTATGACAACGGTTACATGAAACGTAGAAGCAGGGTCACCAGGGACAAAGGGCTCTTTTTCCAAGTTGCCGAGCTCCCTTTGGAGCATACTGTGGCCCTCCTGGGCTCACCTTATCCCGAGTTCCGCTTCATTCAGTTCCCGGACTTTTCTTGTCAGAGCGTCCATCTGAAAAAAAAACGATAAGGATAAATGTGAGCAGTTTCAGCGATATGCCCCTTAAGGAGTCGAGAGAAACGTAAAATGTAAAGAAATTTGTACGAAAATGGTACGTGAAATTATGAGACACTAAATATTATAGGATCATGGTAATCAAGACGGTTACGTAAAACGCAAAGACAGGGTCATCAGGGTCAAGAGAATCCTGTAACGACTCGCTGATCTGCCTGTAGAGTCTGTTGTGGTTCTCTTCAAGTCGCTTTAACTCCTGTTCCACTTCACCAAGCTCGCGGATTTTCTTTATTAAAGTGTTCGTCTGGTAAAGAAAGATAATAATAAATGTGAATAGTTTCAAAGACGTCACCCTTTCGGGAGTCGGGAGGAACGTAACTGGTAACTCCAGAACAGAAAGGTTGCACGAAAGTGAGCGTCTCAAAGAGATTGTCAGGATCTTTGAGATTATGAGAGATCAAAGATTATAGGATCATGGTAATAGTAACGGTTACATCAAACAAGAGTCCAAGGAAGATTCTTCATTGGCCGCTAGTGTGGCCAGATTCGGTGATAATATTCACTATAGGATACGTTATAGAATATACTCAGGAACAGGATGTCTAGAGTATTCAATAGGATCCCCATTCCATGGAAGAGATTTTAAAGGAAATACTATTAATGAAAAATAATAAACACTGAAGTAGGGCAACTCCGGACAATTTGGAAAAATATATGATACGGAACTTTTTACGTTGATTACGATTATATATAGTATCCCTATCTCAATTTTCTACCGTTTGGCCACTAAAATTAATTAAAGTTTAAAGATGCACGTGGCAACGTTGGGAATTTAGTACACGATCTGATTGGTTCGGGCTGGTCACGTGATCAAGACAGCCAATTAGTAAAAATGTTTGTCGCCTCATAGTGACATACGATTTCGTAATACTGTTTACTCCCTACAACACGCTACATGTCTGTTATCGAGGCGACAAACGTTTTAATTGGCTGTTTCGGACTCTTGATCACGTGACCAGTGCGAACCAATCAGACGGTGTGCTCAATTTCCAGCGTTGCCGCGTACATCTTCAAATTTTAATTAATTTTAGCGGCCAAACGGTACAAAATTGAGATAGGGACACTACATATATTCAGATCAGCGTAAAAAATTCTATAAACGTATATTTTTTCCCAAGTTATCCGGAATTGCCCTTTAAGTAGTACATCGCTACAGGCTGATATGGAAGGGTCGTGTTTTTGGGTATTACCACCGTGTTATCAAGTGCTATCGGAAATCTGTGCAACGAAACTTTCTGCAGCGCTGATAGTGGAAACTGGTGAACCGGGCGTGTCTTCAAAAGGGGAGTGAAGATTCCGGAATCGTTAGTAAAGCGTCGTGAAATGCGATAACACAATGATAACACCGATGTAACACCCGTACTGGATTACTATTTAATCAATATAACCTTGTTACTCGCCTGTTCTCGCATTATATCACTTCTCTAATATCAATACTAGCAAACATCTAGTCGAATAGACTACAACTCCCAGTACCTACAACTCTCTGTGACTGCGACAACTCTGTGACTACAACTCTGTGACTACGACAACCATGACTACAACAACTATGACTACGACAACTCTGTGCGACTACGACTACTCTCATTGACTACGTACAACTCTCTGTGACCACGACAACTCGTACAAGGACTGGTAATTACCATTACAGTTACTACTACAAGCGGCGGCTGGTGGAGATTTTCAAATCTTCTTTAATTAACTTACATTAGAATTATACCAATGACAAATATTGATCCCGTACCAAACGAAGAAAGCAAGAAACTATCTGACAGATATAATCAGCATTTCAGTTCGTTAGGATATGTTTTTTCCTACGTCAGTTAAGTTCCGATTAACTCACAATAACAGGAATATTACGGCCCTATAATATATTTTTAATAGTCAAATGATAAGTCAGCAAGTTACTTTTTCAGTCTTCAGAATTGTCAGCAGAAATCAGAACCAACACAGGAAAACATCAACCATCAGATAACTTATATTTTCGCCCATCAGGATTTAATCCAGTTGTTTGACGAAAGATTTGAGGGTTAAATCAACCGAACAATTTTTCAAATTATGTCTAGGAGTTGAAAACCATTGCAAATTCAAATTTCATTATAGCTTATATGCAGAGTTCAGATATACCCATCAACGAAGCTTCTTGTCTTTACACCCGTTACGATTTGAAATCCGCTAGTTAAAAATGAAAGCCAATAGCAAAATTCGTTTAAGAAGACGAAGGGGTCCGAAACTCTGAGGGCAAGTGTACGAAGATTATTTGATAACAAGGTGATAACATGCTGATAAGAGTGATAACACGGCCTAGGTGTACGAAGATTATTGCAAGTTTCGGACCCCTTTAAGAAGACGTCGAGAGGAAAATCAAGTTCAGGTCCAGACAATATCTTGAAGGATTATCTCTTACTAGTGTTTTTAATTTAATTATGATCAAATGAATCAAAGAACATTAAACCAGTAACAAAGAAAACAGGAAAGATGAACTGAGCAATCAAAACTACTCAACTTTTTCCCCTTTCAAATTGTAATACGTACGGAAAAGAAAACGAAATAGCAATTTTGAATTCTCCTATGTACAGGTAAAGTAAACCAAAATATATTCACAACTAATAGGAAATTTAACAATAATTAACAGAGGGAATGAGACTGGTGGACTTACCCACAGTATAGAGAACATTCAGTAACAAGGCAAGTCCTAACTCCATATGTTAATGCTGCGAGCGTGAAACTATGCCTCCTTTTCTTCAAATGCTTCATATTGTTCGATGTATAAAAAGCAAAAATCCAAGTCAACCTGCAGGATATTTTTATCATTATTTGATATCAGTTGGTAAACTATGAACAAAAATTGCTTACTTCGTCCTTCTCCGGGGCTTTTCTTTGCTCCCCGGCTTCTTTGGGACTGTGGAATCTTTCACCTTGTTGGGCGGTTCACTGATGGCTGGCACCTACCACATCAGTTCAAATTTATTAGGCAATTTGTGACTTATCGTATTCTCGCACAAAACAGCCATTGATTTAGCCAGCATTAATGTTCTAGTAACTTGTTCCTCTATGCTTAGAAAAAGTAGATTTGTTTTGTACTTTCTGGGGTTTGAAGAAGGCGTCCCCGTTCCTGTCTGCTTTGTCTTCTTTCTGATTTAAAGTTGCAGGTGATTTCCTATTTTTACCAACGACTTTCTTAGGGTCTTCAAGATTAACGTATTTATTGTTGCATTAAATAAGAATTTCTTCTTAAACTTACTTCAGAGGCGGGTTGACTTTGGACTTTGGTTTTGGCGCCGGCCGAGGAACTGGTTTTGGTTTAAATTTCGGCGCCATTATTTATTTCCTACGTAACATCGGAAACAAAACAATACATGAACCGAAAATGTATAGAACCAAAAACCTTGTACTTGCTCTGATCAAAATGAACGAGTGGAGTGGAAACAAAAGTACCGGAGCTCTCGGATGCTGACCGCTCACCATCGAGTCTGGACGATGACTGACAGTTGCGTAACCTTTGGACCTCCTTATATAGCCTTGCGTAGATGCAGCGCCGAGGTGCAACGGTCTCCCGTATTCAAAGTCAAAGATGTTATTAACGGTTGTTTCTAATTATAGATTATTTCGTGAGATTACATAATAATTAGTGCACTTATGTCAATGCTTTACTGTATAATGAGTTTAAATCTTCTCAGAGAAACGGTTAAAAGGCATACGAAACCGTGATGTTATGTGATTTATAGTTTACTTCAAAACTTATGTTGTCGGTTACTTTTGTTTTGTGAACTTTTAAGACGAAATTCATAATGGGACAGACAATGAAATTTGTCTCATTAAATACGGATATTTTGACCTGAACTTTATCGAAATTCTTACCTGAAACAGCAAATTTGAAATTTCCACCAAGTTTAAACGGGAATATTGGGCGGGAAAAGGCTAAATCTCAGTGATTTTTTTATTTGACTGAATTATCTAGCCTACGTTATGTCTCATATTTAATCATTATAAATTTTTATGTGATTAATTAGAATTATTCTTATTAAGTATTCTATGATTCATGATTATTATTAATATAATTATCATTTTCCAGTAAATAGAGCGCAAATTTGCCGCTAGATGGCGTAGTAGCAGACGCTCAATGTTGTTTAACAACTAACATGTCAGAGTTTTCGGTAAACTGTAATTATATAAATGATTAAATGTACTAACTGAACTCGTTGAAACTGAAAGTTGTTTATTTTACTAAGAGGGACCAGATAGCAAAGCAATATAGTCTACCAGAACGACAGTCAAAGATTGCGTTAATGATGAAGCAAGAAGAACACGGTCTCGAAGAGCAAGTCTACTGCATTTGCCGCACTTCGGAATCAAACCGTTTTATGATGTAAGTAATATTTAATGTTTAAATATATATCAGTAGTGTACGAAATCATCTTTCCTGCAGAGGATGCGATAAATGTGAAGAATGGTATCACGGCGATTGCATCGACATCACGGAAGAGGAGTCACGCATCATCAAGAAATTCTACTGCCCTGTAAGAATGCAAAAATATTACATCCTTTCTCTTTTTACCGTTTTGTTAACAGAGGTGTCGCAGTAAGGATCCTTCGCTAACAATCCGCTACAAGCAGAAGAAACTGGACAAGGCCGCCAAGGAGCCGAAGGACGAGTCACGCAAAATCAAGAAAAAGAGTGAACCGAAGTTTCCTAACTGCGGGGCATGCTTGGGTTGCTACAGGACAGAGAACTGCGGTAGTTGCGAGGCCTGTAAAACAAAGAATGGGCAGCAGTGCAAGCACAGAGTCTGCTTAAACTATGCTCCAAAGGTAGCGTACTTTCTACAAGTAAATGAAGCTCTAGAAAATAATATTTTTGCATCATGATTTCACAGAAGAGGCTCATATCGTCAGGCATGGATGACAGTGAACAAGAAGAGGCAAATGAACGAAAAGTTTTGAAGGAACCAAACTATTCGGACGAGGATGTGTGGGAGCCACTACTGAAAAAGGAGAAGGTCCCTCCGCCAAACCCGAAACAGAGCAAATCCTCCACGAAAAAGGTAATCAGCGACATCCCAGACCCTAAAAAGCATGTGACATGTTTCGTTTTAGGAAAAAAGCAAAGGACGACACGCAACCCAGCGACGCAAGAGAGCGAGAAGTTCGAGTGGAGACGATCCTACATCGCCCAACTCTCCGGGACCTTCCAACAGAGTAGCGAAAGTGACACAGTGCTACGGACCGCAGTGCTGTCGGCCACCCAGACCCAACAGCAAGTACTGCAGTGACCAGTGCGGCATCAACCTGGCTGCTGCAAGGATCTATCAGGTAGCATTATTGACTAGTTCTCCCGAGACTTGATTTTAAATCTTGGGTTTGCTACAGATTCTTCCTCAAAGACTTCAAGAATGGAACTCTTCTCCTTGTGTTGCTGAGGAAAAGAACAAGAAGGAACTTGAACTAGTCCGCAAACAACAGCTGGAAGCACAGGAAGCTCTCGGGGAACTCGACCGAAAGCACAAGGTTCGTCTGCGTACAATAACTAATCATGATGAGCCCGTTAAGCTAAGTATCAATATTCTTCCTATTCATAACATAGGAACTTGACGCCCTGATCGCTAAAGCGAAGCAGTTTACGGTCAACGATTCCGACGAAGATTCAGACGACGAGGGCGAGGCTGAAAGTGCTACCGTTCACTGTGTTACTTGTGGCCACGGACTGACTCTGCGGAATGCTATACGTCACATGGAACGCTGTTTTAACAAATACGAAAGCCAAACTTCGTTCGGCTCCATCTTTCAGACTCGCATCGAGGGCAACAACATGTTCTGCGATTTCTACAACGCAGTCAACGGCACCTACTGCAAGCGGCTCAAAGTGCTCTGTCCCGAACACTGCAAAGATCCTAAAGTATATTTATTTTATATTCTAAAAGCTTTTTTCCGTAATAATGTCGTTTCTAGATTTCAGATACTGAAGTTTGTGGATATCCACTGGTACGCAACGTCTTTAAGGAGACAAGTGAATTCTGTTTGGCCCCGAAAAAGCAGTGTTACAAGCACATCAGCTGGGAAAAGTTGCGCCGAGCCGAGATCGATATGGAGAGGGTCCGCCAGTGGCTCAGGCTGGATGAACTCTTCGACAAGGAGCGCCAGATTCGTCAGGCCATGTCCCAGAGGGCGGGATTGCTTCCACTGCTGCTCCACTCCACCTTCAACCACGAGCTTATGCAGCAGCAGACAGCAACAGCCGTAGGAGCCCCGCAAGCTGAAACAACAGCAGAATCAAGCTCAGCATAACTTTTGTATTGTAATTCAAATGTAATCGAACTTTTTTTCTACCCGAGATTTCGCACATAATAAACGAATGTTGACCGAGAAGTGAATAATCATTTCTATAAGTTGTTAGATTAACATAAGTAAACTCAACTTTTGTGTTTTATTCAGTCCGATTACATAACCTCCACTTAGCTATAACTCTTCAAGGGTAAAACTTCATTAAAAATTAAGATCCTTTTGCGACGTACCTTTCACTGAGACAATCTGTTACAAACGCTTCGGTGATTAACCAGAGCACTCTAAATTGACAGTGCAAAAGAAACGTATGGGCTGATTCTGTATAAAACCTTTCCTTAAATACGCAATTGTTTTGCACAAAATTAACTTGAAAGTGAAAGGAATTGTATCGACTTTCTGCAGGCAAAATCTTCCTATAAATTGGTGCAGCCAAGCTTCAGTTTGCAACAGATTTGTTCCATTCAAATTACTAGAGCTCCAGCTCAACTACCAAAACTGATTAGAAATGGCAAAGCTTATCGTAAGTAAACATTAAACAGTTACATTTTAATTCAATTAAGCTAACTGAGAATGTAGGTTTTCTTGGCTGCTTGCGCTCTGCTCCTCTGCGCAGTGTTCGCCGAAGAAGCTAAGAAGGACGGCGATCTGCAGGTAGAAGAGGGAGTTCTCCGCGGTTATGGCTATGGTCACGGTTACGGTTATCCTGCTCGTTATGGGTACGGCTACCCTAGCTACGGCTACTACGGACGTGGTCACGGATACGGCTATGCTGCCCTTATGTTTACAACAGTTATGGCTACGGTGCCGCCTCTTACAACTACGGACATCATTACCCCCGCTATTACTGGTAAAGACATGAAAATACAGCCTTCCTTTTGTAAAATGACTACTGAGCACGACTGAATACACTCTATGGTACAAGGGTACAACTGTATTGTCTATAATTATTTAACAAACTAATTTAATCTTTGAC
Organism: Eulimnadia texana; assembly: GCA_002872375.1. Classification (NCBI taxonomy): domain Eukaryota; kingdom Metazoa; phylum Arthropoda; class Branchiopoda; order Diplostraca; family Limnadiidae; genus Eulimnadia; species Eulimnadia texana. The sequence continues at coordinate 20,784,907 of NKDA01000001.1, forward strand.
AAGAAGTTTATTCGTCTTGTAACATTTTTGCTTCGAGCACTCAATATTCAAAAATTCGTTGAATGCAAAGAACCGCCAGCACAGCGGATAGGATCACCAAGAAATCAACGTATTGCCTTGTGCCCGCGCCCGGTGCCTTCGTGGTTGTAGCTGTAGCTTTTGTTGTAATTGTAACTGTAGCAGTAGTCGTGGGTAGCAAATGAAGAGCTTCTTTCCAGATATCAGAGTACTCTGCTTCAGCGTTGCTTAATATGACTAGCTCCATGTCTATGGCTTTGAAGTACTGCAGCAAATGCCTGCGAGATATTCACCATAATTTAGTATGTTAGTACAAACAAGTTTGGAGCTTACAGATCTGGCGATGTTAAATTTGTTTCTCGAGGCACTGGGTAGAGACTTAAAACTTTGCGGCCTGTCCCTACGCCATGAGCTGAGTGAGCATTCAGCTTTGATACCTGATGTGCACAAAACATTCAAGTTCTGTTATTATGGTTTTTTAAAACCGATAAACCTTTGGGGGCAAGTACGAAGCTGGAATAACTGCTTCCCCGTCCCAAGTTGTACCGTTTCGGATAACCGTGAAAGATACAGGATAGCCACTCCTCAACTCATAACTGCGAGAACCGTTGTAGAGTACAACTGAATGATGGCCCCACCTGTTAAATCAACACTGAAAATTTGCTTTTGCTGTGAGCTGAGTAAAGTAATTACGGGCCGAGAGCAATCTCTACGTATTCGTTGTCAGCATTCGCCAGAAACAGTTCCACAACTTCGTAATCCGGTAAATTCGGTACACTGGTTCCGATTTCGGCGTCAGGCGGCGTGTCGTTATAGAACGGTGCCGCCACAGTAATCACTAGATCTCCTGCTTCGTTCGGTTTCAGTTGGAGGAAGGTGCCGCGTTCGCCTGTTGGCAGACCGTTCCACAGTTTCCTGATGCCCATGGTCCGAGTCCTTGGCATCAGAATCGTAGGTTTATGACTTCGTCTTTAAGATCAGAGTCTAGTACCTTGCAAGTGATTCTTTCCATGTGGAGGACTCTTTTTCCAGAGTAGACGAGCTGACAACTCTGGTCAAATCGATGGGCTGGAAGTACTGCAACCGGTGGCTACACATGCAACGTTTTACTAAATAAAGTTTACGCAGAATTTTAAATAAAGTTTAAAACTCACAAGTCTGGATTTTTAAATTGCCCCTGAGGTACCGGGTACAACGCTTCATAAGTTCTGTTGTTTCCCGATCCGTGAATCGCATAGGCGTTGACTTTGGTTACGTTTGACGGAAGATACTCGATAGGAACGTATGCACCTCCAGTCCAGTACGAGGCATTCCTGTCTACTTGGAACTCTAATGGCAAACTGTGTCTTATGGTGTTGCGGGTGCCATTTAGGAGTAGAACAATGTGCTGACCCCAACTGTGAACCAAAACTCTATCATTACACCGAAGTGGATACTGAATATGATTTAGAACTCACGGGCTTAGTTCGATTTCCACGTACTGATTCTGGTCATTAGCCAAGAAAAGTTCCACAACTACAGTTTTCAGACGAAGCAATCAATGGCTGTAATAACGTAACCCGTTTAGTATTACCTTCGTAATCCCACAGTCCGTAATAGGGCTCTCCTGCTGGTCCGTTCGGAGCTGGGGGTCGTTGAACAATGGAGCTTCAACTTCGACAATGAACGCAGAGCCTAACGCTTGTTTTATGATTATTTTTACCGGGATGTGATCTATAGTACGGTTGTCCCATGTCTTCTCAATTTGGAATTCGATACTGTAATATTAATTTGACGTTGTTCTGAGGTGTTTATTTAACCCTACAACAGACTTCGTACTTCAGAGCTGATATCCACACAGACGAGTAAGCAGGCCTTGCATTCTTCGGAAGTAGCATGTCCAGATCGACTGCTTTGAAGTACTGCAGCAAATGACTGGTTTAAGAGCTTTGATTAGTTACGAAATAGGTATTTGTAGTATAAACGAATACAAATCTGGCTGCGTGACATTGGGATTGACAACAGGATACAAGCTAGAGTACTGCCTTCCTGATCCCACTCCATGAATAGAATAGGCATTCATTTTTGAGATCTAAAGGTGGGAGAAATTATTACTGTGGATGACTGACGAAAGCTTCTATATTACTTTAGGTGGTAAATAAGCGGCTGGAATAACAGCCGTGCCATTCCATTTGATTGCTTGCCGACTAGCCGAATATTCAATGTTGTAACTGTGCTTCAAGACGTTTCTATAGCCCTTCAGCAACAAAACAAGGTAGTGTCCCCAGCTAAATAAAAAAAAAACAAATCAACTGATGTTATTGAGATATTAACAGGTAACTTACGGGCCCAGTTCGATTTCTATATATTCGTTTTTATCGTTTGCTAGGAACAGTTCTACTACTTCGTATTCCCACAAGCCATAAAGGGATTCTGCAGGATCGCTCGGTGCCTGATCTTTGTAGAAAGGAGCTGTAACAGATATAACCAAATCTCCGTTCATTGTCGACGCTAATTCCAAATGAGGCGACGATCCGTACAAAGGAACTCCGTTCCACGACTTCGTTATATCGAAACTTCGCAATCTGCGTAAGATTATTAGTAGCAATTATATTATCATTTGACACAGTGTTCCAGTACTTGGTTAAAGCTTCGTTCCAGGTTCGAGAAAGCGTTTCAGTTTGACTGGAGCTTACTAAACCGAGGATGTCAATGGGTTGGAAAAAGTCGAGTCGGTGGCTATAGATTCAGGACACAACTTAAGGTTTTTGAACATTTGTCCATAAATTATTTATTCTTACAAGTCCGGATCGGTAAACTGCCCTGTGGGTACCGGATGCAAAGACTGGTAGATTCTCTTGTCACCAGAGCCGTGGATTGCGTAGGCGTTCATTTTGGTAACCTTTGGTGGTAGGTAATGCGCTGGGACACGAGCTGTTCCAGTCCAGTGAGAAGCTGTTCTATTGGATGTGAAATGCAGAGGCAAGCTATGGCGCACTGTCTGACGGACTCCGTTTAAAAGCAACACAATGTGCTGGCCCCATCTATGATTAAAGACAGGTTAAAAAGGCTTCCTGTGAGTAAGAGTATTGTAAAGTAACTCACGGATTAAGCTCAATCTCGACGTACTGCTTTACATCGTTGGCCAGAAACACTTCCACCACTTCGTAGTCCCACAAACCGTAGAAAGGCTCCCCAGGAGTCCCTGAAGGACTGGGAGGATCATTGAAAAAAGGCCCACTAACATGGATCAAGAACTCGCTGCCTGTTGACCATTCTAACCGTAGTTGATATGCGTCCGTATCTACAGTCCGGTTGTCCCAAGTCCGTGTTATGTGGTATTCATAGCTCGAGCTGAATACAATAGAAATTAAGTCAAAAACTTAGGACTTGTAGGAAATGTATCACCTCAGAGCTGAGAGCCAGATATCAGAATAATCCGCAACATTATTTTTCTTTATGAGAAGGTCGAGATCGACAGCTCTGAACGTTTTGAGTAGATGACTATAGAAAAACAAAACTATTATTATTTCTGAATTTGGAGCAACACATACTGAAGCTTACAAATCGGGTTGCTGAAGGTCCGCAGGTGCAGAATAGAGACTGGAGTAGCTTCTCGAATCCCCTGTCCCGTGTATTGTGTAAGCGTTCATTTTCGTAACCTATAATTGATTCTCCCTTAATGTAATGTGCAAACAACTGATACTAAATTCAGTTTAAGACCTCAGGAGGTAAGTAAGATGCTGGTATAACTGCTTCTGCGCTCCACGATATAGAACTCCTTTGAGCGTCATATGAAATGACATAGCTATGATTTAAAATGTTGCGATAGCCGTTTAACAACGATACGAAATGGTGACCCCACCTAAAAGTAACAGACATTAAACTGTACAAATAGTACGCATTACAAGGTTCCTACGGTCCCAGTTCGATTTCGATGTATTCGTCCTTGTCGTTAAGCAGGAAAATTTCGGCCACTTCATAATCCCACAAGTGGTAAAAAGGTCCGGGTGGTCCATTAGGCGCAGAATCGTTGTAAAATGGACCTGTAACTTTGATAGCCAAGTCTCCATCCTTAGTTGCGGATAACTGGAATCTCGTGGATTTTGAAGTTGACGGAAAGCCGTTCCACGTTCTGCTCACATCGTAAGTCCTCAAACTGAGAATTTCGTTTTATTCACGAGACGTTAAACAAAGAGACACACAAAAAGCTGTTTCGGCAGTTTTTATTGCTGGAATTTTCACGGGGACGGGGGACGAAACAAAGCAGACAAAAGAGACAACAAGGGGCAGTAACAAAATGCCAAGCTTTCAGAAGAAACAAAACGCCTGCGTTCACCCGTTCAGCGAGTCGCTCCACACAGCAGACAGTTTGCCCAGCTGAGATGCAGAAACAATCTGAGATAGATCGACCGGTTTGAAATACTCCAGGCGATGACTGAAATAAATCAGAATTGAAAATCAGCTAGTGTTTTGTTTTAAGTGCAACATGAAAGGCAGCTTACAAGTCGGGGTTAGGATAAAGCCCCTGAGGCGTGGGATAAAGAGCTTCGTAAACCCTGTGATCGCCAGAACCGTGGATGGCGTAAGCGTTCATATGGGTAACGTTGGGTGGCAGATAAGACGTCGGGATAACGGCTGATCCCGACCACGTAGAACCGTTACGCTGGCATGTAAGCTCTAACGGGAGGCTATGGCGAATTGCGTTGCGAGTTCCGTTCAGCAGAAGAACGATGTGATGCCCCCATCTGAAAGTTGAACGATATTTTGCAGCAATTTACTATGAGGTTCGTTGTCTGGGGGAATGTAAAGTCAACTTACGGGCCAACTTCGATCTCGACATACTGGCTGGCATCGTTCGCCAAGAAAAGTTCCACCACTACAAAGGAAAGTATGAGATTATAATATGTTTAAGTTACTCAGTCTAGTGGCAACGGGTCTGCTTACCCTCGAAATCCCAAAGACCTAAATAAGGTTGTCCAGAAGGTCCTGTGGGTCCAGGAGGATCGTTGAAAAATGGTGCGTCCACTTCCATGGTGAAAGCAGTACTGTCACGTGACACTAATCTTATTGAAACAGGACTATGGTCGATAGGGCTGCTGTCCCATTTTGTTGTGATGTTAAACTCCATCACTGCAGCTCTGCTTTGAGATGCAAAACTGTCAACGAATTTGCTAAAGGTATCCCAGGTTTACTGCTAAACATTTATTGTTTGGTCACATTGCGTAACCGTTCAGATACCATACACTTTTCATTGATATAGATAGCGATTGTATCGTGATGGGATACGTCTCAATTCCTTATGTTTACTCGTATTGTGCAAGAAATTGGCTTAAAGTCAAAAGCAGTTTGATCACCCGTCTACTGCTGAGGCGAATAAGAATTTCGCCGGATAGAGGTCTTCATGTATCGTCACGTGAAACGAAATGCTCAAAAGTTTTCTCGTACTGTTTACACAGGCTTGAGCTGGGTTATCAGCTGCGCCACACATCAAAATCTGTTGGCCGTACATTAAAAATGAGTGAACTTACAAGTTCGAGTCCGATACCAAAATTTTAAGTACTAAGATTCCCACATAATGTAAACAAGATATTCAACCACTCAAAAGTACTGAACGTATAGAGCTCCGTAAATCCTTGTAGAATCTATTTGAATGACCTCATTACCCAGATATGAAATAACCCAATTCCGAATTAATGATGAAAATGCTGTGCTCTTTGTGTAGAACAACTTACTGCATCGGTTTTGTTACATAATTAAGTTCAAAAGTGTACGTACCTGCAAACAGCAGCAAAGACAAGCAAATAAACTGATTTCTTCCACCTGTATAGCAAAAATATATTTACTTTGAAACAGTCCTGTATTTTTAAATATCTATATCTGTACAAATGTACGTGAGAGGTATATAATGTCGCCCTTACATGCTGCAGAATATAGGCGCGCTAAGTTCACAGCTTCAATGGCGGAACAAAGCGACTGAACAACTAAGTTGACTCTCTCCTTGGATTTGATATTCGTTGCGCTGTTGCCGAACGGACAAGGCAAGAGAAATAAAACAGGTTTTCTATTTTGTCTTAAAAGAACCGGATTTCTAGCTTATCGTCAGAGCTGTAAAAGAGGAGCGCCACTATATCTGTGGATTACGGTAAGCTGCCGCGTGTTTTGCGCATTTCAAAGGAGCTGTAAGGCAATTCTCAAATCATTTGCAAAGTCATTAGCGTTCACGAATCTCTGCATAATTCCTCACAATGTGGCAAATTTTCAACATTCTGTCTTGTGTGTAAGCACTTTGCTTTGTCGCTTAAAGTGCCCTTGTAAAAGATGATCCGTAATCTTCTAACTTTCTGTGGGTTTAGCATTTATTGTAGTTAATTTACCGCTTCATGACCAAGCAAGAATTCTATAACTGACACATTTAAGACTTAACTGGGTCTTATTCATATGACGCTGATAGCACGTGATGGTGAAATCATCTTTGGGTAGTAAAACTTGGTTTTGAATGTTCTAACCAAGCTTACGTCCATCTCTGAATGTGCTACTATACAATTCCAGTTCATATATGGACTTCTTGGACGAGTGGTCTAGAATTAAATGAAATTAAGTTCTTACCCAGCGGAAAATTAAGGATGTCGGCTACATACTGAACGATAGTACGAAACATATCCTGAATATTTTGAACCACGTCCGATCGTGGATGAGTAAAGTAATTGTGTTGAGAATTGTGAATCTTGATTGTTGAGGGCACCATGAAGTATCCTGAAAAGCGTTTTTTCAGGACGTTGTTAAGCACCCTGAACATGTGTTATTCATGCATTCCAATGTCAGGGTCCTGAACACCCTGGAAGTGGGCCAATTTCACCTGCACTCAGAGTCCTGATTGGCATCCTGGAAATGTCCTTTTCAGGATACTTTCAGGGTCCTGAAACTATAGTTAATTTTCTGCTTGGATAGTTTCGATTTCTAATATTGTAAGTGGAGCCCTGTTTAGGTTCTAGATAGCGGCTTCACTAAAAAGAAAAGTTTACTAGTTTTTTTCCTCCGCATATTTGAGTTTCACATTTCCAAGACAAATAAGGACCACAATAAATAGACGACGACGAAACGACGAACTCTGCCATCTAGAAGCGACAACAATGTCTAAACTAATAAACAGGGGCGCCAGTTTTAGACTCGGTGCTTTACGTGTATCGTATTTAAGTTGGAAATACACGAGTTTCAGTTTGACACGAGTTATTTTTTACTATTAGACTGACGGTTTCCCACAATTTTAATCAGTTTGTAAGAAATATAACTTTTTTTCACCTGGATAACAATTTCCCAGCAAAAAAAAAATTAAGGATAGTTTCAGGACCCTGAAAATATCATGAAGAGGACATTTCCAGGATGCCAATCAGGACTCTGAGTGCAGGTGAAATTGGCCCACTTCCAGGGTGTTCAGGACCCTGACATTGGAATGCCTGAATAACACATGTTCAGGGTGCTTAACAGCGTCCTGGAAAAAACGCTTTTCAGGATACTTCATGGTGCCCTCAACAATCAAGATTCACAATACTCAACACAATTATTTTACTCATCCACGACCGGACGTGGTTTAGGATATTCAGGGTATGTTACGGGTATCGTTCAGGATGTAAGCCGACGTCCTTAATTTTCCGCTGGGTTGGGGTGACTGTAGATGATACTGTATTGTTACAAGAAGATTATTAGTAGGAATAACTGTATTTCAACCAGAAAATAATGAGTTGTTATTTGAATGACCTATCAATACTACGCTATATGGTGCTACGCTTGTGTAAGGCTAAAACACGTGACAAGGTGTATATGGTTCGTTTAACTTTTATCTTATCATTCTTATGTATATATGTATATATCATACTTATCATTTGAAGAACATACTTTTGCTAACTCGTGGCAATGCTCGTAAGCTGTCTCGAGCACGTCACGAAGAAGAATGAAATAAATAAACAGACTTCACATTAAAAAAAACTTTTGCTAACACGAAATAGGTTATCGATAACCAATACAGATATAATTTCTACAAAATAGTAGCTTAGATTAATTCTTTTCTAGTGCATGAAATAGCGCTCTTATACCTAATTATCTGTTTTAGGATTATTAAGCCTATTTTCTACGATTCAGTGTTCAAATGAACCGGGCATCTTAAATGTTTATTTCCAGGTTTTTACGTAAGAACCAAAACTCAGTTTTGCCTCCGCATGATGACTCGGCAATATATTTCATAACTGCGCAATTGGCATTCGTCATGCGCTAACGGAGTTTTACGTGTTTTATTTTTCCGTCCTACACCATCTAATAACTAAATAAAATAAATTTTGACTCAAAACTACGTATTCCGACTTGTCAGAGATGCGTATATTTCTTTTATTTCTGAAAACTAACTCCTAGGCGTCGGGCGAATCTGAAATGTAATTAAGCAGTACTTTCAAGTGTCGAATCGCTATTTACTTGAATGGTTTGTCAGCAAGTTAAAAGTATTTACTTTCTGAGATTGAATAATAAACGACTCAATGTATTCTAAATGTATATTCGGCCATGTACCCATCAAAACTTAGAGGCCTGTCATATTTCATTTACCTCACGTAATCAGAACTTTAAACACAACTGCGTGCATTCTCGCTACTGCCATCTTTGAAGAGCTTTTTATATTGCATAGTGTTCTTGTGATTTCGGATTTGACTTTGGCGTGAAAAAAAACTATTACGCATTCAGGGATATATATAAAAGTACAATAAAAAATATTCTTCACGTGTTAAGGGTTCATTATATTTAGTAAGAGTTAACAACTTGATTTTGACAAAAATATTACCGCTAGAGGCGCTAGTTGAATCTGGAACTAATGAAGCTTAAGATACGTGCTAGGCTTTCTTCTCTTTAGTAGGCTACTTATATAAACTGCGCAATAAGCCTTGCGGGCAGAAAGGGTGGCCCACGTTATAAAAGCCTGAAAGCAATCGTCGACTTTCGTCAGTCCGACTTCAGAAATCGCCTGCTGTTTTGCATCACCAGTGAGTGATCAAACAGCTTACTCATCGAGTCTTTGTACAATTCTCAATAAACAGACTTACTACTTTGCGAAATGGCGAGCAAGTGCCGTCAGAATTTCCACCAAGAATGCGAAGCTGCGATCAACAAGCAGATCAATATGGAACTGTACGCCAGTTACGCCTATCTGGCTTTGGTAAACTTCATTTTGTCCTTGACCGATAATTCATAACTTATGTTGAACTGCTGACAGGGAGCTCACTTCGGCCGTGATGACATCGCGTTGAAAGGTTTCCAGAAGTATTTCATGGATTGCTCGCACGAGGAGCGCGAGCATGCTGAGAACCTGATCAAGTACCAGAATCTGCGTGGCGGCCGCATCTTGCTGCAGCCCGTTGATCGCCCTGCCAAGGATGAATGGGAATCGCCCTTGGCTGCAATGGAGTATGCCCTGAGTCTTGAGAGACAAGTGAACGATGTAAGAACTAGGTCTACTAAACATGATGTGTGAACGATTCAGATTTTTTCGTTTACAGAGTCTTTTGGAGCTCCACAAGCTTGCTACAGGCCACAATGACCCCCACCTGACTTCATTCCTGGAGGAAAAATACTTGGATGAACAGGCGGAGGCCATTTACAAGCTGTCTAAGTACATTACCAACCTGCAGCGTGTTGGTGAGGGACTCGGAATCTACCAATTTGACAAAGAGCTGCAGTAAAAATCTTGATTTCAAAATTGCTGGGATATTGAGCTGAATTAGTAAATCAGCATAGTCGTTTTTCCTTTATACTCTCCTTTGTCTAGAAATTTTCGTGTTTTTTCTTACTTTTTTGGTATGATGGAATAAAATTTTTCAAGCCGGGTACAAAAATTGTGTATTCTTTTCTTCCAAAATTATTCAAATTTGCGTAAAGTGAGGAAACACAGTTGTTTCTGTGTTCTCTGGAGTTGTTCCTTCAGAATCTGAATTTCAGAACGAAATCCTGCAGCTTCGTTCAGCCGCCGTTTGTCCAAATCGGAGATCTGTTCTTGAAGCCTTTCCGTTTGGACTTGGTATTTATTCTTCTGAGTCTTTTTTCCATACAATGCTTTGTTACTCGTATGACTGAAGCATTTCTATGTTTAAATTACCTGAGCATTTTCCTGAATTTTTTTCATCTGGTCTGTAAGCTGCTGAATGATTGCCGCTTGTTCTGTGTTTTTCCTGCGGTAAGTTTCTACTTGGTTCTGCATTTCCTCGGTTTTTTTCTGAAACACGAAATGGATACAGGGACATTTAATATTAAAAGTTACAGGAAAAAGTCGTGAAACACCTTCATTTTCTTGAAACTCTGGATAGTACAGTGTCCTGCGACTTTCTCTCGTTCTGCGTTTTCATTGTCGGCTGAGGTGACGAGAAATTTGCTGAAGACTTGTTCATCGAGTTCTGGGTGTGAAAAGTTCTTCAACTGCATCAAGTGGCGAGTGGAGTCGAGGAGCTGTTTCTCCAGATGTGCTATCCTGTGGATGCATTAGAGCAACAGTTATTAAGCAATCAGTATAAAGAACGAAAGTAAAAGAAAGGTTTTACTTTTCTCTCAGGCTCTTGGTCTCATTCTCCAATTTTTTTTGTCGTCTCTCGTGCTCCTTTTTGAGTATCATTCTTTCTTCCATTAGAAGTGAGGCTTGTTCGTTTAAGAGTCTTTGAAACTTTTCTGTGTCAGGGACAATAGAGTGCTGTTTTGCGTCGGCGGAAGACCTGGACGATCCGTTCAATAAAAGCAGGAGGTCTATCTTTTCTTGGTACAAACAGCATTCTTGCTAGAGATTTAAAATTCATGTTAACTATGATTTAAAGTTTTCGTATGGTGATGTTATTTACCTTGAGCATGTCGATGTGTAAGGCAAGTTGCTGCGACTGCTGACGTTCAATAATCAGTAAAGCTTCCGTATCCCCAAGGGTTGATTGTAATTCAGAAATTTGTGCTTCATAAGTTCTGTTTTGTTTCTCGAGGAGTGACTTTTCTTTAATGCCGAGTTCTAGCCTAAACAATAAAATGCAACTGCGGTGATCTTTTTAAAAATCTCTCAGAACTTTTGATTTAGTGTACCTTTCCAGTCTTTCGATGACTGACTGATAATTTTGCTGGTAAATGCTGCATTTTGTTTTGTAGTGGTTCAACAAGTCTTCTGTGGGAGGTAAATCAAGAAGTATATCTTCCTGATCCTTGAGTATGGCGAATTCGTCATTTTTTGCGCTACTTGGAACTTTGCTTGTTTTGGCTGTCATTTCAAATTAAACACAAAACAAAATATATTCGTTTGAAAATCCGAAGCGAGGGCCATCTACCGACAGCAATTACAAAACGCGCAGCGGAAATTAAATTAAAAATTAATTTGAATTTGAATCTTGAACTGCCGGATTATTTCATATTTAATTCAATATAGTTAGAAATAGTTAATAAATAATATTAGAAGGTCTTATCATTTCTAAAGCCACTAGTAATTCAATACGTCAAGAATTATTTTTAGAATTATTTAGTTAGATATAGTCCACTAACCTTTGTAAGAAACTATTTTAACAGTAACATTTGAATTTTTTCGTTTTACTAATATGTATATAAATTAGCGCATATATTTATTACTATATTTTTAAAAGTTATTTGACTTAATTATACTTTTCCTACATATCTGGCAACGCTGTAGAGGTCGCTGGTTGAAGGTACCAAGTTTCCTGTCGTTCCCAGTTATCCTTCATTGCGATTCACGTTTCGTGTCCCTCCGTGACTTAAAGGTACTTTCCCCGCTCTGTCTTACTCTATTGAATTAATTTAAGTTCGTCTTAACTATTAAATCCTCTAACTATCTTTTAGTGTAGAAAAATGTAACATTAGCTTCCGTGTTTTGATAATTTTAAGGTACAAATTCAACGCGGTTTTTTCTTGCCTTGTACGGTCTTGTCACGCTAGTCGTGCATCTTTATCCGAATACATCTTAAGCATCGCACGATTTTCAGTATTAAGTATAAAATAATTTCAACGTATACAACAGTTATATTTAATTTTGTTAAGTTTTGTGATGAAAAACCTTTTTGAATCTGAGAACATGATGTTCACATGGATCCAATTACTGATTGCTTAACATCTATGTTGTGTTATCAAGCACATGTTTTAATCGGTCAGTAGTTAATGTACTTATTGTTCACAGCAATGCGTTACGTGGCCGCATATCTGCTCGCTGCCCTCGGTGGCAAGGAAGCCCCCAGTGTCGAAGACATTGAAAAGATCCTGAGCTCGGTCGGTATCGAAGCCGATGATGACAAAGTCAAGAAGGTCATCGCTGAGCTGAAGGGCAAGGACCTTGCAACCCTCATTGCTGAAGGTAATTTCTTTGAGTTCTCTGGTTTAGTATGGTTAGTAAATTTGATAATGATGATCAAACTTTCACCATCTTTCGACTGAAATAGCTGATGGATTGTTATTCAGACCTGATGTTCTTACTGGAACAAACTTTTTAAGATTGTAACTGTTGGGGCAAGTTATTAATGTGCAACATATTTCTTTCAGGTCAGAAAAAGCTTGCCTCGATGCCCGCTGGTGGAGCAGCTCCCGCTGCTGCCGCAGCCGCCCCTGCTGCTGCTGCTGGTGGCGCTGCCAAGGGTAAGTTCTTGACTGATGATCATGTTGAAAGGATTGTCAGTAATCAAACTTTTTATTTTAACAGAGGAAAAGAAGGAAGAGAAAAAGAAGGAGGAATCCGAGGAAGAGGATGACGATATGGGCTTCGGTCTCTTCGATTAAGCTCAGTTCCATTTCTAGTGTATTCGTGTTTCTCTTGTACATGAAAATACACTGGCTGTCGAACTTTTACCTCTGTTCATAATTTAAAGTTGAGAAACAACATAGCATTTGATCAATCTCAGTGTAACAGAATGTTAAGATGCTAGTCCCGCACGTGTTCAAATAAGTTTAGTTCATGGTTCAAAGAGGGTTTCAGTAATATTGAGTGTCGCTTCCTCGCCCACGTTAAAATAATGGTGTCTTTCACAGTGCCTCTTTTGGTTACCTTGAACCGGCGCCCCAACCGTTGTTTAAAACTAGGACGTGTAAGAGCAAAAAAGGCCACTGTAGAAGGAAACTAGAAAGCAGTGTAGAGGTGCCTTTTTGCAGTATTTTGTACAGTGTAAAAACATAGCTCGGAAAAATTATGATAAGAGGTGCTCCTAGTAGCTGTGTGGATCCACTTTTCTTTTTAGTTTCATTTCTTTTCATCCCATCCAAAGGGTTTTACATCTACCAAACAGTAATGATAGTACGCTACAATGAACCCGTATCTGAAGAGACTTCAAACGAACTGGCGGCAAACCGTAGTGAACAGTTTGTAGCTAGATCATATTGAAAAGCCAAACAAGAAATTCTTTTATGGTGTATTAGGGAAATGATCTACAAAATGACTGGAACATTTCATATAATTGCAAGTGAAAATCAAATTATAAATCATTATTTTAGAAAGTGGTTTAGGTTAAGATGATTTAGACAACACCGGCGTCTAACTATCAACTAGGACACGTGGTAAGTGAGGAAATAATGCAGTCGTGCAAGAGGTAAGAGAACGATCGACTAATAACTTCTTAGAGGGAGTATCCAGATTAACTCTTTAAATTGGGAAGAATTCCTTGGCTTTCTTAAGCACTGTGCCCACGTAAAAATGGTCCACAGCAATCTTATTTTATACCGTACAATACACTGTAAAAAGGCACCACCGCAGTACCTTTTCGTAGTATTTCCTCGGTTGCTTTTTACAGTGCCTTTTCACAATAACCCTGCACCGCGTCCAAGTTACAACAACGTCCAGACGGCCAGTTCAAGGTAACCCAAACGGCACCATTATTTTTACGTGAAGTAGCACGCTGGATTTAAAGAAAATACGCATCGTAGAAGTAGTCGTACAGAGATGATTTTACACATGAAGTGTAATTATACATTGTAGCCTTGACAAGGAAACTATTGGTTGAACTCATGTTCTATCTCAAATGTTAATTGATCAAGAGGATTTCTTACGAAACAAGTCCCACATACATTTTACCGCAGTTCAAAGAGGTTCAAAATACAGGCAAATGATATAGAAACAGCGGACGTTTAATTGCTAACGAATGGTAACTGTCAATGAATAAGTGAAGTAGTGACGAAGATAAAGATAATTGAGAGAAATACGCACTGGCAATGTAGTCCTCGACAACATGCATCTTCGATCTGCAATGAAGCTATTACGCAAACAAGTTACCAGCATTAAAATGACGGTACCTTTTTGCGGTGCCTTTTTGGCGACCATTCTTATGACGCTATTTAAAACTTGGACGTATTAGGGCGATGCATACGCAACAGTGGGAAGGCACCGGAAACAGGGGCTGAGAAACTAGGAAAAGGCACTGTTGTGGTGCCCTTTTACAGTGTTTTGTACGGTATAAAACGCCATTGTTCAGACTCATTTTTACTTCGGTAGGAAATTAGAATATATTTATCGATGAATGATTTCCGAATACGAAATAATAATTAAAATTTCTCAGTAAAGTTCAAGTGTAAGACTGTCGAAGTGCATTGTTTATTACGAAAATGAATTCATTTTAATATATTATATTAAAATAAGGCAATAACTACGCTGCCCTGCAGCAGTGCTTCCACTTTGCAGGGAAATTCCCTTAAAAAGGGAAAACTGGGTCTCAAGAAGGAAAAAATAAGGGAAAAAGCAGGTGGAAGTGTAGCTTGGTATCCCAAGATGGAGGGGAAAACTATACTCGATACCTCCAAGGGAAGGGGAAAAAGGGGAAAACTGTGCCCTCTTTAAGGAAATACGGAAAGCTGAAAGTGGAAGCACTGCCATGCAGGTTAGACGTAACCCTCCAAATCGACACGACATTATTTTCTTTTCCAATGTTTCCCTTTCTAAGCTGCTCCGTCAGTTGTCACGTCAAATGAATTAGATTTTTAAACGTTTTTAGCAAAATTTTAATGGTAAGTCAAACCCGAAGCAATAATCAATCTCCCATATTAGGTTTTGTAATGGGAATACTTGTATTTAGTTATCTGGATAAATATTAATATAGATATTAAGTTATTTGTTGCTCTACATTTTTCTAAAAACTCCTGTTTCTAAACTAAGTAAAAGAGGAGGAAATGGCATAAAGTTTATTGCAACAGTATTTTTAATATTGAAAGATCCTAAAAAAAAGATGGAAGATAGTAGAGAAGATTCACCCGAGCAGAATGGCACCTCGCACCAGCATGAGTCAAAGAAAGATTCGAAAGATGACAAGAAGAGCAAAGTTTTGTTGCTGCGGCAGCAAATGGAGCAGAACAGGTAGTTTTTCCCTTTGAAAATTTCTATGGAAGGTTATTTTAATGTTCTTACAGGATGAAAATGATGCAGCGTGAAAAAGAACTCTCCGACAGCAAGCGAAGTCTGGAGCAGATTTACAGTCAGCTGGACAAATCGCTGACGGGAACAACACTGAATGCTTCGTTTGATGTAGAAGAACCGGCAAAAGTATTTTGACTTGTACATTTTGCAGTCAATTATTTTTAATCTGTGAATTTGGAACAGGATCCTAAAGTTCTCCAACTTGAAGGAATGATTGCCCAAATGAAGAGTGAGAGGAAAAACTTAGAATATAGATTGCTTACTCTTGAAACTGTACAAGGTATTTTACAAATGTGTTTTGCCAGTTACAATTCTAAGCCTTTGTTTTTTCGTAGAAAGTAAGGTTCGTGTTGATCTGGAAAATGAAGAATTGAGGTCGCGAGTCGAACTTCTCTCGGCCGAGAACTCGCAGCTGCAGAAAAAGCTGGTAAATCATCGTGAACTCCAAGGTAAATTTGCTACCCAGCAAGATTACGTTATAATATAAAGGAATTTTCTAGACGATTTCGATGAACTGAAGATCAAGTATGATTTGGTATTGGCCGAGAACGTTAAGCTGAAGCAGGAAACAGAGAATCGGTACAAGAAGATTCGCGAACTGGAAATGAAGGTTGGCAAGTTGAACACTGAACTTGAAGAAGCTAGTTTTAATCAGCAATTGCAGTCGACGAATCGAGATAACGAACTAAACGAGCAAATTAACCGTTTGGAGCAAGGTTTGTCTACAAAATTTAAGTTTTTTTTGGACCAGTTAAAAATTCGTAAATTTTTTTCAGAACTTGAGAAACGGTTAAACGAAATCACTGCATTAACCGAGTACAGTGAACAACTGAAGGAATCCATCCCAAGAGAAAATTACGAATCAAAATGGCGGGAACTGTCCGATAACTACCAGACGCTTCATCAAGGTATTATCACAGTTTGAGAGACCTGGCAAGTTACTGACTGTTGAACATTCATTGCAGAACTAGAAAACACGAAAGACGAACGAGAGAAAGTGTTGGAAGAACTGGAAGAGTTGAAGAAGAATGCAGCGTCTGGAACCAAATCCGAAAGCGGAGTCAAACGGTCGGGCTCGCAGAGGAAACGGGACGGCAAGAAAGGAAAAAATACATCTATTTCGTCCGCAGTTGAATCGAGTCCTAGTGCACAGCCGGACAACGAGGCAGAAACCACAGCTTTACGGCAGAAAATTGCCGACCTAGAGAACCAAGTGCGGGAACTTTCCAACAGGGTCGACCAAACAGTGGAAGAAAAGCGGGTCCTTCAGCAACGTACTGATCTTCTGCTCTCTGAACTCGAGGAAGCCCAGCAGTTGGGACAAAGCGCTGAAGAAACCGAGTTGCTTCGCAACAAGCTGCAGGAGAAGAAAGAAGAAAACCAAACTCTCAGCGAGAAGATTCACAAGGTAACGATTTATTTTTCTTTGCTGTGTTCTCTAATTTTTGAGTTTAAACGTTTTCAGCTGAGTGACGAGCGCGACGAGCTTCTCGGGAAGTTAGCCGAGTCTGAGCAGAAACTTGGACACTTGGAGAAGGATCTATTTGATCTCAAGGCTAAAACTAGGGACCTGGAATATCATTTGGGAGTAAAGGAGAAGAAGATCAAGGATCTCGACGAGAAGCTTCTGTCGCACGACAGCCACGCTGCCACGGCTGAAGAGGAATCGGCACAGAGCTCAAAAACCATAGCGGATCTACAGAGCAAGGTAGACGTTTTAGATTATATTTTTTTGGAGAAATTCCTTAAGTTTCTGTGCTATCTAGCTGTCCGAGAGGGAAAGCAGAATCGCTCAGATGCATTGGAGAATTGAGGAGCTCGAAGGTGAGGCCGAAGAACGGGAAGAGCAAGTGACAAAGTCTCTGGAAAATGTCCAGCGTCTGGAAAAGCTGCAGGCGTCTTGGGGCAAAGAAGCTACCGACTTTGAGGAGGAAATCCGCAAAATGAAAGAGGATCTGCAAGAAGCTGAAGTGGTCCTTTCTCACAAGGATTCCAAAATTAAAGCCTTACAGGTACAGTCATGTTCATAAAAAAAGGGTACAGCATGGGAAGGTTGAATGTCATTTTTGTACAGTTCACAAAATTATTTATTCATTAAATTTTGTTAGGATAGATTGAATTAACTGTATTTTAACTAAAATTAATGAATTTTATCAATTGCTGTCATAGAATTCTTGCAAAAACTAAGAAAAAGTGACGTTTAACCTTCCCATGCTGTACCCTTTTTAAATGAACGTGACTGTACATTCAATTTGATAGCTAACAGTAATACCTGTTACAGTACAGAAGCAATATTTAACTTATGTTTGTTCTAGGATGAACTAAACGCCTACAAGATCCGCGAAGACGAGAAAGGAAGCACTGAATTTTTCGATTCAGCTCTGCAGGAATCGCGCATGGAGCGAGAGCTGCTGCGAGGCGACCTGGAGACGAGCGCTCTGCAGTTGAACGAATGCCGAAACCACGCGGAGCAGTTGGAGACGACGCTCAGCGAGATGCGGGAGCGAGAAGCGGAACTGACGCGGCGCAACGAAGAGTACGCGGCTCAGCTGAGCGCTGCCGAAGCGAAAACGGAGGTCATCACGGAGAAGTACAAGAAAGTGGCCGCCGTCCTGAAGCAGAAACTCGCTATCATCCAGAAAATGGAGGCCGAGAAGAAGGATGATCGTCCTGGAAGTTCCGGCGACTCAGATCGCAGTGCTTTCCTCCAGGCGCGACTGGCTGAGGCCGAGGACGAAATCAAAATGCTCCAAGAACATATCGAGTCACTCAAGGTCACTGCAGATAAAGTAGTACACACGGAACTGGCTCTTCATTGTCTCCAAGCCGAGTTTGAGAAACTTAGCAGCGAGAAGAATAGTTTGGTTGAACAACTGGAGGCTGCTAGAACTTCTGTGACATCTGCTGCCAAGACGGAAACCCAAATTAGAGAGTCAGACGGCTGGGGAAACTGGGCCGTGGAGGATGAATCCAGACAAGATGACAGACAGCTGGAGAATCTGGAAGCTGAAGTAAAAGAGGTAAGAGGCAAGCTAGCAGAAGCCGAGAACGAAATCAAGGTGCTTCAGGAACAGGTCGAGTCGCTGAAGACCACTGCAGATAAAGCGGTTCAAACAGAACAAGCTCTTCACACTCTCCAAACCGAGTTTGAGAAACTTAGCAGGGAGAAGAATAGTTTGATTGAACAATTGGGGGCTGCTAGGACTTTTATGGCTTCTACAGTCAAGACTGAAACCCAAGGTAGAGAGTCAGACGGCTGGGGAAGCTGGGACACGGAGGAAGAGCCCAAACAAGACGGCAAACAGCTCGAGAAGCTGGAAGCTGAAGTAAAAGAGCTAAGAACCAAGCTAGCAGAAGCTAAGGACGAAATCAAGATGCTCCAAGAACATGTCGAGTCGCTGAAGACCACTGCAAATAACGCGGTTCACACAGAACAAGCTCTTTACAGTCTCCAAACCGAGTTTGAGAAACTTAGCGGCGAGAGGACTAGTTTGGTTGAGCAACTGGAGGCTGCTAGAACTTCTGTGACGTCTGCTGTTAAGACTGAAACTCAAGTTAGAGAGTCGGATGGCTGGGGAAACTGGGACGTGGAGGAAGAGTCCAAACAAGATGGCAGACAGCTGGAGAATCTGGAAGCTGAAGTAAAAGAGCTACGAACCAAGCTAGCAGAAGCGGAGGACGAAATCAAGACGCTTCAAGTACATGTCGAGTCGCTGAAGGTCACTGCAGATAAAGTGGTTCACACGGAATCGGCTCTTCACGGTCTCCAAGCCGAGTTTAAGAAACTTAGCAGCGAGAAAAATAGTTTGGTTGAACAACTGGAGGCTGCCAGAACTTCCGTAACATCTGCTGCTAAGACTGAAATTCAAGATAGAGAGTCAGACGGCTGGGGAAGCTGGGACACGGAGGAAGAACCCAAACAAGATGGCAGACAGCTTGAGAGTCTCGAAGCTGAAGTAAAAGAGCTACGAACCAAGTTAGCAGAAGCCGAAGAACGAGTTATGGAACTGGACAGCATTATCAGGGACTATCAGCAACAGGTTCGGTTTTTGGACGAAGATTTGAGCAGTTCCCGCAAGTTGTCGGCAGAGCTTGAGCAACAACTTACCGAATCGCAGTCGAAGCTTCAGAACTATGAATCTGAGATGGAAGGATTCGGAAGAGAGGCGCTTGAACTCGAAAAATCAGTCGCTAGTTATCAACAGCAGATTCAGTTCCTGGAAAATCAGCTCCAGGAACAAGGTAGCAATACTTCTGCGCTGGAGAAGGAGCTGGAAGAGTATCGACAGCAAATTGAGGAGGCTGGAAACAAAGCCCAGGAAGAAGCAGCTGCTGCTGAATATCAGCAGCGCCTGGAAACCTTGGAGAAAGAATTAGCTAGTTCGCAGTCAAGGACCAACGAGCTGGAAGGAATTGTTCAGAGTTACCAGCAGGAAATTCAGAGTCTAGAAACAGAGTTGAACGATACGCGTTCCAGTAGCTCAGCATTGGATGGCCAGATTCAAGAATACCAAGGACGTATCCAGGGTTTGGAAGCCTCGTCAACGGAGGCACAGTCGAGGGTTGTGGAGCTCGAGAATAACGCTGAGCACTGTCGGGTACAGCTGGAGAATGCCTTGGCTGGAATCCAGCGAATGAATGAAGACTTTGCACAGAAATGGAGTTTTATGGAAGCGGAAAAGAATAACGAAATTGAATTCTATAGAGGCAGTCTTGCAGCTGAAGCCGAGAAGGCTGCAAGAGTAGCGGAAAGTTTGGTCGCTGCGGAAAGTGCTCGGGCTGGTCTTGTCGAACAGATAAGGAGACTGGAAGATATTTATACTGAGAAGGAAACTACCTGGAAAGCTAGAGAAGATGAATTTAACAAGGAACTGTTAGCTGGTGCTGAAAACTTTGAACAGGAAAGGGTGCTTCTGAACCAACAAATTGCAGACCTTCATGAAGAAATGCAACGGCTCCAGAACGTAATTCCTATAATATACAAATCCACTTAGAACTCAGGTTTTAATAGTAAAATTTTACTTTTTCTCCTCAGGTTGAAATGATGGAATTACGTTATGAAATGGAAAATGCGGAGAAAAATCTAGAACGGGAAGCATCCGAGAAAGCGAGTCTCGGAGCGCAGTTGGAATCAGTAGAGTTGGCTCGCAGAGAGCTGTTAGCGCAGCTTGAATCATTAGAACAGCGTCTTGCTGCGGAAACTGAGAAACACCGGAACGAACATTCCGAAGTTGAAGGAAAGCTTGCCGAACTTTCCTCGCTCCGCATGGCCCTAGCGGAACTCACCTCCGAGAAAGACGAGCTGACATACAGAGTATCGGAACTCGAGGAGGAAAACGCAGCAATCAATGAAACTAGTAACGAATTGCAGAAACTCCAAGATGAGCTTCAGGTAATGAAAAGCTCAAATCCCATATTTTGCATTATTTTCAAACTCCACTATGGTCCAGTGCAACGGCCGTGTACTTAATGCGGCTATAGAGGTAAGAAAGGATATGTACTAGGCCGTAGTGGGACTTAAAATTTGGTATTAAATTATGCCTTTTACGTTTTGAAAATTTGTGAATTATTTATGTTATTTAATTAAGTGGAGTTTACTACTGAACACATGTTTGGTTTCAATTTTTGTAGCGGTGCTACACTCGGATATCCGAGCTGGAAGGCAACGTTCAGTGGTTTGAGGCTGAACTTCAAAAGTCGTCCTTCGACAAAAACCAGTTGCAACTTCAACTGGAACAGTCTGTACCGTTGCAGAGCTCCCTGGAGCAAGAAAGGAACGCACTACTGGAACAGATCGAGAGCTTACAGACTACGCTTGCCCAAGTCAATGCTGAAAAAGACGCTCAAGCGACTAAGGCTTCTTCGCTGGAGGATGGTCTGAAAGAATTGGCAGAAAGTCTGGAAACATCAAAAGCAGTACTAAAGGTTACAAAATTTCTTACTTAATTAATTTGACCATATGTTTCATGCAGTATGCAGATTTTATCGTAAATATTAACTTGACACCAGTGTAAACCTACGGTGAATGCTGTTGTTCAGGATTAGTTAATAATTTCAATCAAAGTTTAGAAGCGTCGAATGATGTAGGAGTAATGCAGGTCATCTAATTATAGTTAAATACGTTCATTCAAGTTAATTAATTAGTTAGTTTATTATTCGTAAGTAGGTTAAAAATTTCTAACACCGTGGAACCTATAAATAACTTGTGCTACTGGTGAAGCTAGTTGTAATTTCTTCTCATTTACGTCTTAACCTACTGGTAAACCCTTTCTCCAGGATCTTTACTAATCAAGCTATTGTTTTCTTTTCTCCAGGTTCGTGAAGCCGCAGTTTTGGAACTAGAGGCTAAGCTTCGAGATATCCAGAACAGTCTAGAAGAATCTTTCGCCCGGAACAGGCAATTGGAAGCCCAACTGCACGAACTTTCGGCAGCTCGAGATGCCGCTGAACAGCGTGCGGGCGAACTGGTTGATCGAATCACTGAACTGGAGCAGCAGCTCAAGATCAGCACCGAGAAATACGAAACGTACGTCAAGAGTTCTGAGCGAAACCTGGAAGAGCTGGGCGCCTTGAGGGTCTCTATGGTTGAAGCCGCTGCTGAGAAAGACGACCTGCTTGCGCGCGTAGCCGAGCTCGAGGATCAGCTCCAGGAAACTTCCAGGTCCCAGGACGAGCTCCAGGGGCAACAGACGCAGTTCCAGAACAGTCTGGAGGAACTGAGCGCAGCCCGAGACCTTCTAGAAAGCGAAAAAGTTGAGCTGTTACGGCGAATCGAGTCCGCGGAGAAGGATTTGAAGGAACTCGGCGAACTGCGCAACAGGATGCCTCAGCTGGAAGATCAGGTGAAGGAACTTGCCAATTTGCGAATCAGTTTTGCTGATTTGACGCTGGAGAAGGAGGATTTGGAGTACAACCTGGAAAAAGCCACTGAAGACCTGGAAAATCTGAAAATTCTTACTGATTCCAAGAATTCTCTATTGGTTGAAATAACTGCACTCAAAGGACAAGTCGCGGATCTGACCAATGAGAAGCAATCGCTACTGGAGTCGCTAACAGGATTGGACGAACTAAGGAACCACTTACAAACCAGGGAAGCTGAGCTTTCCGAACTGAAATGGAGGTACGACCAACTAGCCAGTGAGAAGAGACTTTTGGAACAGGCGGCCAACCAGGTTGAAGAGTTGAAAAATGAGCTGAATTTCAGCATTGCCCAATCGCAACAGCTTCGCACTCAGATTGAAGATTTGCACAAACAAATCGAAACTGCAAATTTGGAAAATCAGCTGCAGTCTGGAAAGCTTAGAAGCGAAGTTGAGCTTTTACTCGAAGAACGAAATAAACTGAGAGACTCAGTCGAGAACTCAAATGCAGAATTATCGACTCTTCGAACCCGCTTCAGAGATCTGGAACCGCAGGTAGTGGAGTGCGAGCAAATGCGAGTCAAGATCGCCAATCTGTCTGCTGAACGTGACGGTTTACAGCAGTTCGTGCAGAAAGCCTCGCAAGAGATCAAGGAGCTCGAAAACCGCCTCGCGGATTCCGAACCACGGGCCGCCGACCGCGAGGAGCTGCAGCAGAAGATTGCGGTTCTGATGTCCGAGAAAAACGCGTTGCAGACTAGCCTGCAGTCTTACGAACGTGACCTGGAGGATGTCCGCAAGAAGCTGGCCGAATCTGAGGAGCGTAACGTCGAACTGGGAGCCTTGAGAATTGAACTGGCAGAAGTGATGATCGAGCGAGACGATCTGCTGAGCCAGGCCGAAGCTGCAGAGTCCAGTGCTGGTGAAGTGGAAACGTTGAACCAGAAACTAGCAGAAGCCACTTCGCAGATTTCGTCCCTTGAAGAACGACTGAGGAACACGTCCCTGGAAAAGGAGCAGCTTCTCCAGAGCGAAGGGTCGTCGGAAGTCCTGGAAAATCAAGTCAAAACCCTGGAGAAGGAACTGCACGAAGCCAAACTGAAAACTGCGAAGTTTTTGAAACAGTGCAAGAATCTGAAAGCAGAAAAGGATCAACTATTGGCTGAAATGGACAAACTGAAATCATCAAAGAACGACGATTACTTCAGTTCGGCCATGGAAGAGGAGCTCCAGAACCAAGTAGCAGAAAAGGAGAAGGTCCTCGCTGAAAAGAATCGCGAAATTGAACGATTGACCAGCAGGATCGACACTCTGGAACTGGCCAGTGAGAAATTCCTGCAGAGCAAAGAGAGGCTGGAAGCGGATTTGATGTCTTACCAGTCGAGGATACGCGAACTCGAGTCGCAGATTTCGTCGATGGAATGGAAAGATGTCGATCCCAGTCCAGCGCAGGAGAAGACAACCAGTGATCCCGAGAAAGATTCACAAATACACCAGCTCGTGGAGGATAACGAACGCTATCAGGACCTGCTGGAGGAACTGAAACACGAAAAGGATTCACTGGAGTCTGAACTGCGACAGAAAATCCAGGACTTAGAGAGAGATGTCGCTGAGAGAGAGGCCCAGATGGAGAACTTGAGTCGGTCGGTGGAGAACAGAGATACGCCGCTCGCCGAAGCGTACGACATCATCAGTCAGTTGAAGCAGAAACTCCAGGAGGTTACCAGTCAGTTAGATAATTGCCGTGGAGCCGAAGCTGCCAACGAGGAACTCAAAAAAGAAAACGAAAACTTGATCGATATGGTGCGACAGTTGACGTCCACTGGAACGTTGAATCAGGCGACCCTGGAGCGACTCAAGGAGGAAAGCGGAGCCTACGGTCACGATGACAGTATCGACGATATCGACTGGCAGGCCGCCTTCAACGAAGTCCAGATGGAAGTGGAGTATCTCCGCTCGCAGAACATTGTATTGGTAGAAAAATTGCAGGAGGCAGGACTCAAGTGGGAAGAGGAGGGAGGAGGTGGTGATGCGGAAGCTGCTGCACCAGCGCCCAAGCAGGAAAGCGACAAAGAGAGTGAACTGGACGTTACGATGAAATCCCTGCACGAAAGAGACGTTCGGTGCCAAGAACTCACTTGGGAAATAACCAAGGTAATGTAGAAAGTGTTAGGTTTTAAAGTAAAATGTAAATTTATCAGTGGGTACAAGTGGCATGTCAAATTTGCATGTTGAATTTTGCAGCTGCTCGAAGAGAGAGACACGCTGCAGCTTCGCTTATCTAACGCCTTGCGACGTAACCATGAAATGCAGCAGCAGATGGCTGCTTCTCCAGCCGCCGTCCACGCTCCTCAAGACGCAGACTTCAGCGCCAAGTAAACTTTTCGTCTTATTTTAATTACGCAAGTTAACACAAAGATTGAGTATAGGCTGCAGGAACTAAAGGATTTGAACTATTCGCTGGATATCCAGTTGCGCAGGGAGCAGGAGGAGCGCCAGAAGATCGAGCAGCAGCTGCAGGCCCTTTATGGAAGCCCCCACTCGTCAAGGATCCCCGGCACGAGGCACCGTCGGCTAAGGAGGAACGTTTCCGAAGCCGATCAGGGGCAGATTGAATATTTACCAGAGAAAGAACTAACCCTACGTAAGAATCACTATAACAATAGAATACAAATATAGAATAATTATGAATTATGATAATTATTGCAGAACGAGAGAAGCATAGTACAGGACAAGTCGTTTCCCACTGGCTTAAAGGCAAAAGGTATTTTATTTTTTGATTCTGTCAAATTTCCTTATATTAATTTTGTGTTGAAATTTTATAGCACACCAAAGGTTCACCATATATGAAGGGAGCTGCAATATCTGCCTTAACTGGAGGCATATTTCCCAAACCCCACTACGTCCCAGTGCAATGGCCGTGTACTTTTACTGTGTAGGTAACACAGGAGACGCAGTGCGCCGTAATGGGGTTTGAAAATGTGCTAACTGAAGCTGTAAAGTTCCACGTTCGCGGTTTGTGCGTAGTGGTTTTTGATTTGTCATATAATATTTGTGGGGGAAATTTTTTTATACCCACACTTTATTTTTTTTCCTGTATAATCAGTTCTGGTTCAAATGAAATAAAAGATGAGAGTATGTCTTTAGTGGGGCAAAACAAGTAAATATTACGCGTTTGCATCATGCACTGATTGATTGATAATGGAAATTGTGCATTAAAAAAGGCAAAGTTGACATTTTCTTAGTTTTGTATTTTGTGTTGAACGAAATGTTGATTAGACAGTGCGATGGACAATTCTGAAACAAAACAAAGTGCTTCCACTTTGCAGGGAAATTCCCTGAGAAAGGGAAAATTGGGTGCTGAAGGGAAAAATCAGGTGAAAGGGAAATTAAGTATCGTTGCTCATTGCTCTGTTCTACAGAACGCAGAACGGAGGGGATCAAGTGAAAAACAAGGAAGAGGAACAAGGGAAAATGTATAGCAGATCCTAACATGGAGGCATTGGTTCCAATTAACAGGGAAATTCCCTTGAACAGGGAAAGGTGGGTTTCAAAAAGGAAAAATAAGGGTATATTCCCGGCGAGCGAAGAGAGGAAAAGGGAAAAATGTGCCCTCTGAAGGGAAAAGGGAGAATTGTAGTTGGAAACATTGAAAATGTCAGTAAGAAAGAAAAAGACAGCAAGGAAGTGGACTTTCCAAGAAGAAACAAAGTTGGTTGAATTGTACAGAAGAAGGCCACAGTTGTGGAACCCGTCCACACGAGGTTACAAACAGAAACACATTCGAACCCGACTCATGAACGAAATCTGTGCTGAGCTCGACATTGCGCTACCTGCTGTCCAGGACAAACTCAGAAAACTGCGAATCTATTTTTTCCAGTTGCTGAAGAAGGAATCCTACAACTCCAACGCTAGTCATGCTGGTAAAGATCGAATGATATTTACGAAATGAATGCAGTAACGAAAAGTTTTGTACGATACACTAGGTTCGGAGACTTCGTCCAGTATCGTCTGGCCGTTTTACAATAGCTTGATGTTTTTACAGGAAGTTCGCAATAAACAGTCTCAAAAAGTAAGATATTTTTTTTATGAAATCAGAAATATTGTCTTTTAATTCTTGTATTTTGTACAGAGCAACTTGGGCGAAGTTTCAGAACTCGAACAAAATGTTACTGCTCCTCCAGTTGTTTCCCTCCAAGACGAAAGTAATGAGCAAGTTCGTCGTGAAGCTTTTGACAATGAAGAAGATCTCTTTGGTCGAATCGTTGCCAGACACCTGAAAAATATCACCAACCAGCAGCAGCGGGACTCACTAAAAACGGAGATCATGAGACTGCTTTACACACCTCCAACATAAATAATTACAAATTTTTTTCATGAACGCTTCAATGTTTGTTTTGTATATATACTGGATTTGTCATTCTTCTTTTTACAAACAAATAAAATAAAGTTGTACGTGATAAAACCACATATGATAATTTTTTTCATCTATCACGCTTAGCATACGTCAGAGTTTTAATTAGCGTTAGGAATGAATACACTAATTAATTTACATTATTATCATTTATTGTTATTACACGCTATGTTTGAATTAGCAGAGAACTGAATAATTCTAAAGCAAAAAATGTCTTGTGATTTACAATGGTCCTTTGGCAACGCTGGAGTCATTTACCTCTAAGGACAATAATGGTGGACGGCTGTCGTAGCCAACTTGACTTGAGTTAGTTTTTTTTCTCCCGTTAGTCTTCTTTTGCCTTTTTACCCTAGAATTGGTCAAAATAGTCTTCAGTAAGGTTTTAAAGAGAAATTTTTCATCATGATGAAAAGCGGGCTCGGCGGAGGGCCCAAGAAGGAGAACAAGTTACGGATTCGAGCCTTCCCTGTAAGAGCCTGTCTTTTTTTTTGTTTATTTTGTCAGTTAAATCAAACGTTTGTTTATAGATGAGTATGGACGAACGATACGTAGAGAACATTTGGTCACTACTGAAAAATGCCATTCAGGAAATTCAAAACAAAAAATATTCGGGACTCAGTTTCGAGGAACTCTACAGAAACGCATACACCATGGTACTTCATAAACACGGCGAGAAGCTCTACACAGGTCTGCGGGAAGTGGTCACCCATCACTTGGAACAGAAAGTATAGATTTTTTACTTATCAGTCCAATATTGTTATTCGATAACAACTAAACCGTGTGCTTATTATACAGGTACGGCAAGACGTCTTAGAAGCGTTACACAATAACTTTTTGCAGACGTTGAATCAGGCCTGGAACGACCACCAGACGTCCATGGTCATGATACGAGACATTCTCATGTACATGGATCGAGTGTACGTCCAGCAGAACAATGTAGACAATGTTTACAACCTAGGACTCATCATCTTCCGTGATCAGGTTTGTTAGCTCTCAGATCGGCTTTGGCAGATCTAGAGTAATGCAAAGGTGCGTTTTTCTATGTATGTTAAGGTTGTGCGGTACGGCTGTATCAGGGATCACCTGCGCACGACCCTGCTGGACATGGTGATGAGGGAGCGGAGGGGCGAAGTTGTTGACCGCCAGTCAATTAAAGCTGCCTGTCAGATGCTGATGGTTCTGGGCATCGAGACGCGCTCCGTTTACGAGGAGGATTTCGAGCGGCCCTTCCTGGCCCAGTCGGCCGAGTTCTACAAAATGGAGAGCCAGAAGTTCCTGGCCGAAAACTCTGCATCCGTCTACATCAAGAAAGTTGAGGCCCGCATCAATGAGGAGGCAGAACGGGCCCGTCACTACCTGGATGAGTCTACTGAAGTTCACATCGTAGGAGTCGTTGAAGAGGAACTCATCAAGAAACACATGAAAACTGTTGTCGAGGTATAATATCCCTATTTCTTTGTAAGGTTAAAAGCTAATTTTCCTAACATTTTAGATGGAGAACTCTGGAGTGGTGCACATGCTCAAGTGCCAGAAGACAGACGATCTGCGTTGCATGTACAAGCTGCTCAGCCGAGTTCGTGACGGGCTGCGCACCATGGCCGACTGCGTCAGTCAACATTTGCGAGAGGAGGGCAAGGCCCTCGTCACGGAAGAAGACGGAGGAGCCAACGCTCTGACTTTTGTTCAGAGTCTTCTAGACCTCAAGGATCGATACGACACGTTCCTCTACAAATCGTTTGAAGGTGAACAAAGCCACTTGATTCTAAGACAGTCTTTTTGAATTTGAAATGTGATTTTTTTTTTTTTTACAGGAGACAAGATATTCAAGCAAATGATATCATCGGACTTTGAATTTTTCCTGAACTTGAATCTCAAGTCTCCCGAGTATCTTTCGCTGTTCATCGACGACAAGCTGAAGAAAGGAGTCAAGGGAATGACGGAACAGGAGATTGAGTCGGTTCTGGACAAATCCATGGTCCTCTTCCGCTTCTTGCAGGAAAAGGACGTTTTCGAGCGTTACTACAAGCAGCATTTGGCTAAACGACTCCTACTCAACAAGTCCGTCAGCGACGATAGCGAGAAAAACATGATTTCCAAACTGAAGGTAACATTTTCTTAACTCTTCTGCATAGTTTTATGTTTACAACTTGTGAATTTTGCCTTGTGGATTGTTTGCAGACGGAATGCGGCTGTCAGTTCACGTCGAAACTGGAAGGAATGTTCAAGGACATGTCCGTGTCCAACACCATCATGGAGGACTTCAAGCACCACCTCCAGACGGCCATGACCAACTTGTCCGGCGTCGACCTGAGCGTCCGCGTCCTCACCACCGGCTTCTGGCCCACGCCGACGCAGAACGCGGCCAAGTGCAGTCTGCCCGCCTCGGCGCGAAACGCCTTTGAAGCCTTTCGCCGCTTCTACTTGGCCAAACACAGCGGCCGCCAGCTGACCCTTCAGCCGCAGCTCGGATCCGCAGACCTCAGCGCCGTCTTTTACGGACCCAAGAAAGAAGACGCCGAGTTGAAAAGGTACCAAACACCTTCGTACAGTACATTCGTGTGTCTTAAGTTTATTCATCTTTTAAATGCAGTGGCGATGGTCCAAGCTCGTCAACTTCTAGTGCAGGACCTAGGCGCCATACCATTCAGGTCTCAACTTATCAGATGTGTATCTTAATGCTGTTCAACAACAGGGACAAGCTGACTTATGAGGTACAGAAACCTTCTTTTATTTCATTTTGTTGATTATTAATTTGCGCTTCTCATATGTGGATTAGGAAATCCAAAATGAAACTGATATCCCTGAACGAGACTTGATTCGGGCCCTCCAGTCTTTAGCGATGGGCAAACCAACACAGCGCGTTCTCGGCAAGACTCCCCGCACCAAAGAAATTGAGCAGAATCACATCTTCTTTGTTAACGACGGATTCACTTCGAAACTGCACAGGTTTGTCTCTTATTTAGGTGATTTTTTCCCAAAGCTTTAGGCTAATATCTTCGTTACTTGTGCCAGAGTGAAGATTCAAACTGTAGCAGCCAAGGGAGAATCGGAGCCCGAACGCAAGGAGACTCGCTCCAAAGTGGACGAGGACAGGAAACATGAAATCGAAGCGGCCATCGTACGTATCATGAAGGTATTCGGAAATGTTAATTATATTTTGTGTTTATTGCTATGCTTCCACTTTGCAGGGAAATTCCCTTTTCTCCTGGCTTAAAATATATCAATTTTCCCTTTCCCCCCCCCTCTTTTCATAAACTTTCCTTTCCCTTTATTTTCGCTCTTCCCTTATTTTTCCTCTCTGAGACCCCATTTTCCGTTTTTGAGGGGAATTTCCCTGCAAAGTGGAAGTACTGGTTCATTGTAATCGTTTATTGATTTGTTTTTCCACAGGCTCGTAAGACTATGCAGCATAACGTGCTCGTAGCCGAAGTGACGGAGCAGCTGAAAAGCCGGTTCCTGCCCTCGCCCGTCATCATCAAGAAACGAATCGAGGGACTCATTGAGCGAGAGTATCTGGCTCGTGCTCCAGACGACAGGTAATGGATTTATCAATCGAAAGCGAAGATTTTTTGGTTTATTTTTGTGTATTTTTGAACAACAGGAAAGTTTACACGTACGTTGCTTAACATGTGATTCCTTACCGAGCACTTAACACGGGACGACAGCTGGGGATATAAAGCGGCGGAATTTACATTTGACTCGAGAACGGGCAAATGAAAAGAGTTTGGAAAATTGCAACAAAAAAAACAGATCCGTGTGTAAATAAATCTCTGTGTCTCGATTCTTTTTCCGTTCTTTCAGCTGTTTTCACTTTTTCAGCTAAAACTTGCGTTTTCCTAATTTTTTGTAAGAATTCTTATTCTCCCCCGAGTTTTTTCATCGGTCTATAGCATTTAGAGCGATGGATGTGTTGATTATACAAAAAAAAAACAAAGGAAAAATGAGAAGTGTTTCTTGATTTTTTTTTTTCTTGAAGAATTGCTATTCCGGAAAAAGCTGAAAGATGAAAATAAACGAACTTAAAAAGGATGATGACTTTTGCAAGCAGTTGTATCGTGAATATCGTCATATACCTACAATTAAATATAAATATAAATGCAGACTTATATATAAAACTTGTTATGGCTACATGACAAATCAGACGTGAGATAGGACGATTAAAAAAGTTCAAAGTTCGCGCCAGTTGTTTGACCTCAAGATTGACCTTGATCCTGTGATGTCGAAACACAACAGAATGTTTTAATTCCAAAAATTTGAATAAACAGTAATAAATGTAATTTTATTTATAACGTTAATAAATAATCTAGGAAACTATTTCAGCATTGATTCAATATGTATATTATGCTGAAAAAAAAACTTAAATTTTTGTGAAGTCACATTCTATTTTGTATTCTTTTAAGTATAGATTATATATTCATTAATTTTATTAATTATTTTGAATAAAAATGGTAAAGTGAAATATGTATTGGATTTGGTGTATTATTATAATAAATAAATACGGATATAAAGAGTGTGTTTAGGGAGATAGCAAAGGTCTGGGCTTAATTGCGTTAGAACGCGTGTGTAGTTTTAAGTACATTTCCAGTCAAAAGTCGGGCTTGAAAGAAACGATTCTGAAGGGCATCGTGTTATTTGAACTATTCTGTCTCTTGAAACACCTCGAAATTTCGTCATTCTAATTTAAAGAAACGAAATCAAACCAGAGAGACTTGGAAGAGCCAAACTTTTAGTTGTACTATGAATAGATCTCCGTCTGAAAATGGCACGAGTCTAGAGCAGCGCGTTAGTATCTTTCTTATGTCAACCTTTAATTCTATATTTTTCGAGGTTCAATGCAAGTTTTGGTTTCTTTCTATTCTAGTTTGCTGGTCTGGACTTAAAGAGCGAATCGTCAGCTCCCAATCCTTCCCGTTACGTCCCTCCTCACCTTCGTCGAGCCGGTGGGGGCAGGAGAAAAACGAAGAGAGATACTCGCAACCCTCAGGCCCCAGGGAAAGATCCTATCAGTCCTCTGACCGTGATTACAGCCGTGACAACAGGGACAGGGGCTCTTACGGGGGAGGGGGTTACAACTCCCGCGGGGGCAACTACCGAGGAGGATATCAGAAGAGCGCAGGCTACAGCTCCCGTCCTCAGCAGCGCTACGACAGCCAGCAGAATGGCTATGACCAACAGAATGAGCCAGCAAACTCGCGCTGGCAGGTACGGCACTCGTCTACGTTTTTCGTTTCCAAGTGTTTATTCGACTTAATTTTTGGCAGGAACCCCCGCAATCATACGGTGGGAATGAGCGCTGGAAGGACTCGCAGCCTCAGCAGCAGCAACAGCCCAGGGAGGGCGCTGGAAGGACGGGGAGAGCGACTGGTTGACACCACTTCCCCGAGACGACCGTCTGGAAGTTGAATTGTTTGGCACTGGCAACACTGGCATCAATTTTGACAAGTATGAAGACATTCCCGTTGATGCTACGGGCAATGATGTCCCCAAAAACATTACTTCGGTAAAAAATCTTTTCTTTTCTCACTTATTAAAACTCGCATTTACAAATGATGGTTACCAATAGGTCCTTCCTATAAATAAATTGAGGAAACTTTAGCTACTGATTTTTAATGACTTAAGTTTTTTCCCTATTGGTTTCGTCTTAGCATGAAATTGAATTTTTTTTTTTTATTATTTTTAGTTTACCGAAGTGCAGCTGACTCCGATCCTGACTTCAAACATAGCAATGGCAGGCTACCAGAAGCCCACACCTGTGCAGAAATATGCAATTCCCATTATTCTGGCACACCGTGACGTGATGGCCTGTGCTCAGACGGGATCGGGAAAAACTGCTGCGTTCCTTGTGCCTATTCTCAATCAGATCTTTGAGAGGGGTCCTGTCAACCCAACCGGTAGGTCTCCTGATTGCAAGTCTGCAAACCCACTACGGTCCAGTGCAGCAGCCATTCACTTCAAATGTCTCTCTTTAAAGGGGACACAGATGTGCACTGCACCGTAGTGGAGTTTGTAAATGTGCAGCGGACACGTTTCTTGATTGCATAGTTTCGAACCCTGCTACGGCCAAGTACAGCGGCTGTGTAGTTCAAATGGACATTTCGGACACACAAGCTCAGGAGGTGCACTGGGCCGTAGTGGGGTCTGAAAATATGCTTCCCATGTTGAAAGATGTACTGGAACTGTAAGATAATTTGCTTTTTGGTGAATTCAGGCGCTTCGGCTCAGCGCCAGTACGGAAGAAGGAAGCAGTACCCGTTGGCCCTGGTTCTGGCACCGACTCGAGAACTGGCCACTCAGATCTACGATGAAGCTCGTAAAATGACTTACCGATCTCGTGTTCGACCTTGTGTCGTGTAAGCCATTTCGTTTTTCTGATTTCTTGACTTTGGACTCAAATATTCAACTTGAATGATGTTTATTCAGACATTTGAAACCTGAAACACTTTGTTGAAATTTATACTTAAACTGATGTTAGCTCAAATCAGATTTTTTATACTTTGTGTACGCATATCAGATTGATAATTTTTAATTGGAAAATATTTAGTTATGGAGGAGCTGATGTGCGCCAGCAAATGCAGGATCTTGAACGAGGCTGCCATCTCTTAGTAGCGACTCCCGGAAGACTTGTTGACATGCTGGAACGTGGCAAAATCAGCTTGGAGTGTTGCAAGTAAATAATTAATCCTGAAATTCAGTAGCGAAACAAAAACTGATTTGATATTTGGGCAACTAGTTTCCTGGTACTGGACGAAGCTGATCGTATGTTGGACATGGGTTTTGAGCCGCAGATTCGTCGCATCGTCGAACAGGACTCTATGCCGAAAACTGGCGAACGGCAAACTCTGATGTTTTCTGCTACTTTCCCCAAAGAAATTCAGGTATCCAAAGAGAGAAACGCATTGAAAAACTCGGGACTTGACTGGTGTTTCAATGATTTTAGGTACTGGCTCGCGATTTCCTGGACAACTACATTTTCTTGGCCGTGGGCAGAGTGGGCTCTACCTCGGAGAATATCACGCAGAAGATCGTCTGGGTGGAAGAACACGACAAGCGCTCTTTCCTGCTCGATCTCCTCAATGCTGCTGGTCTCAGCAACGGCGAATACGGCAGTAAGTAGCAAAGTAGTAGACGCAAGAGAAAAAAGTGATAGAGATGTGAACTTTTGCAGATGACGAGCACTTGACGCTAATCTTCGTCGAGACGAAGCGAGGAGCCGACGCGCTGGAGGAGTTTCTCAGTCGCGAGGGCTACCCCGTTACGTCAATCCACGGCGACCGCTCGCAGAGGGAGCGTGAGGACGCGTTGAAAAGTTTCCGCTCGGGCCGAACACCCATCCTCGTGGCCACGGCGGTCGCCGCCCGTGGCCTGGACATTCCGCACGTCAAGCATGTCATCAACTTTGACCTGCCCTCGGATGTGGAGGAGTATGTTCACCGCATCGGACGTACTGGTCGCATGGGCAACTTGGGTAAGCAATAGTAGCCAACTACTAAGTTGTAATATTGTATTAATACTTTCGAAGAGAAGTATGAAGATACTCCTGCGTTGTGTTTGGGTATTAAGTTTCCAAGACGGCTGATCAATGTTAGAAGATGAACGACTCAAATTTAGACCGATTGAACTAAACTAGACTAAATATTGGATAGGGAAAGAACAGTTAGTTATCCGTCACCGCACGCACCACACTCATTACGATTCTAGGAAAATTTCGTTTAGATAATTACATAGAATGTTCTGGAAGCTTTACGTTTTGCAACAACACGAGAACAGATTGCAACATTTCTAAGAAGTTAATGGTGTCTTAATAATAAAAGTAGATTTTTCAGCAACTTTTGTTGTTGCTTAACAGGTCTTGCAACTGCGTTCTTCAACAGCAAGAACAGGAACCTGGTTGGAGACTTGTACGACTTGATTGCGGAATCGAAGCAGGAGCTGCCATCGTGGCTTGAAAGCATGGCTATGGAAAGCAAGCACGGCGGATCGAGCTATGGACGTAAATCCTCTCAGAGAGGAGGAGGGTACTTCACTATTTAATTTTCAGTTACTTCAGCAGTTAATTTTTATGCAATTTAGGCGTTATTCGAGTGGCTTTGGATCTCGCGATTACCGCACCAGTCAAGGCTCGCGCGGCATGAACGGTGGCCAATCAGGATCGAGAGGAGGACCCGATTCGTACGGCTACTCCAATCAGGGTATTTCATTGTCTTAATCTAATCTGTGCTTGGTGAATTTAAGTGTATAATTTTGTAGGATATCCTGCCGGCTATAATTCAGCTTCGCGCTCGCACAAGGCCGATGATTGGTGGGGAAATTAAGACGAAACATAAGTGAAGGATTTATTGGCGAATCAACCACCTTCAGCATAGGGCTATCCTCCAATGGCTAGCCTTTATTTTTCTTATTTTTTCGAAATCTGGGTTATCATTACTCCCGTTAATTTTGTTTCTTTTAAAGGCTTGAAAACTATTTTTTTCCTCACATTTATTATTTTTCCCCTTCTTATTTCGTCACTGGAGCCGAATAAAATTGTATTGCTTTTTCCTGAATTTTTTTACTTTCTTGAAAAACCTTCACAAAGTAAAACGCAATATATTTTCTACACAAGACGCGAGTCAGAAAAAAGTTTTTACTGTGTTTGGTTCAAAAACAGACATGCACTGCACCACCGTCAACTCCAGAAATTTAAAAAAAGGAAAAGATACAGAGTTAATACGATCATTACAAGAGTAGTGGTTAAACACGATAACATTAAAGATAATGTGGATGCTTTTCCATTGTTTACATTCATTGTTTTCCCGAAGTACGTTTTTGTGTCAGTTCTTAGGACGTGACAGTCTCGACAGAATCATCTTGGATAATAACGTGGGCACCTGTAGATCAATGGAAATTACAATATAAAATCGAATAAAAGGATTAATCAAGTTTTATTAAG
Organism: Eulimnadia texana; assembly: GCA_002872375.1. Lineage (NCBI taxonomy): Eukaryota > Metazoa > Arthropoda > Branchiopoda > Diplostraca > Limnadiidae > Eulimnadia > Eulimnadia texana. The sequence continues at coordinate 20,820,507 of NKDA01000001.1, forward strand.
TCAACTTTATGAAGCACCTTCTTCGGTAAGTTCACTTGAAGAAAGCGTCCCGAAGATATCAACCGTTTGCTCCACTGCCATCAGCTCTTCTAAAAAAATTTTAAATTGCAATTAGACTTTTAATTCGATACAATATATTAACATGGTCAAACATAGTTGTAATTTCATAGTTAGACGGCTCAGTGCAACGGCCGTGTACTTCAAATAGCTCTATAGGCAACACGGGATGCACTGGGTCGTAGTGGGGTTTGGAAATATGCATACCCCACTACGTCCCAGTGCTACACCGTTTGCTTCATACAGCTCTCTGTATACGTAAAAATTTGAGATGCACCAGGCCGTAGTGGGGTTGAAACGTGTATACCCTACTACGGCCCAGTGCAATGACAGTGTACTTCCAACAGCTCTGTATACATTAACATTTTAGATGCACTGGGCCATAGTGGGATTGAACCGTGCATACCCCCACCACGATCCAGTGCAACGGCCGTATCCTTCAAGTAATCCGTAGGTAACAGAGGAGATGCACTAAGCCGTAGTAGGGTTTGAAAAGATGCATACCCCACTACGGCCCAGTGCAAGGGCCGCATCCTTCAAATAGCCCTCTATAGGCAACACAGAAGGTTCACTGGATCGTAGTGAGGTATGTACATGTTTAAACCCCACTAAGGCCCAGTGCATCTCCCCTGTCCTTCAAATGGCTCTATAGGTGACAAAGGAAACGCACTAGGCTGTAGTGAGTTTTGTAAACGCTTACCGTTGGCATAAACAAATTCAATCTGGGGATCGACAACAGTTTGGGCCGCAGCTCCGACTATCACGTGATTGCCATTCGTTTCCTCAGCAGCGCTGCTCGTCGCTATTTCAAACGTGTAGTTCCCCAGAAGCGTTCCTGGCGTCTCTTCACCTGATAATAATAATTAATAAACACTTTTATTAAAATTTAAAAATAATTTAAAGAAAGATTACTTTTAACCGGTTCCGTAGGATTTTGTACTTTGTTAGCGGTGCTCGGTACAGGGGCTCCATTTATTTCTTTGATGAACTGAGGCGATTGCAGCAGATCAGACAAAACCAGTGGAGACTTGGACAGCTGCTCTGCACTCAAGTCCAGCACGATGACGTTACTCTGTGCATAACATTATGTTAATTAAATCCCCTCGTACATTACTAATATACAGTGCCTTTAAACAGCCGTGGTAACTTAAAAAGCACCACAAAAGGCACCGTCATTTTTGCCCGGGCAGGTGCAAATACCTGAGTATTGGCTGTTGAGCTTTTAACAGTTATCCCGGCAGCGGTGGAAGTGTTGCTCGACGGGACTGTTATGATTCGCACGTTGTTGGGTAGCGGCCCTGCCTTCCGTTTGGCTGGGGTAGTGATGCTGCTCACAGGTTTTGCAGCCTGGCTTACATCCTATTATCCGGAGAAATCGAAAACTTAGACATTTTAAGTAAAAATCTGGAGAAAGGTTTTGTTACCTGACTGGCAGTAGCTATGCGGTTGGCAGCCGGTGAGTTCTTATGTAAAACGATAACATTAGGTTTGCCTTGAGACTCGGGCGATACTCCAGACGTTCCCTGTTTCGAGATGATCTTCAAGTGAGAAGCTAACGGTCGAATCTGCTGCAAGGAGAGCGGAGTTCGCGCAGCAGGAGGTGCGGGAGTCATTAACGGCCGGACTTGTTCTGCAGCTTTGTGAACGATCTGCGTGACGGGCCCCCGAACGCGTAACCGAGGCGGCAGACCGAGCGAGTGAGGCCTTACAGGGACAGGATGACTGGTTCTGCTCGCAGAAGCAAGGCCTCGGGGCTGATGAACGAGAAGTAAACGTGGACCTGGAGTCGGAACATTTTTTTGAACTGCCACTGGGGTTGAAGGGGTTGGCGGTGAGATTGCTCGAGTCTTGGGAGGTACCGTCACTGAAGACTAGTTGTGTAACGAGAAAAAAAAATACAAGTGAGTTTTTAAAAATCGAAAGAAAAGTTTTAAGGAAGTAGGACTAGTTGTTTAACAAACAAAAACAAGATAAAGGTTGAACTCTAAAAATTTGAAAAAATGTACTACGGAAGTAGGTGGAGATCTGGCTCTCTTGCGAGGAGACAAAATCAGGGGCGCAGGTTTGGAGGATTTTCCCGTTTCTTTCTTCAACGTGGTCTGAGTGATGGCCGATCTGACCGCTCCTTCCACGTTATTGTTGTTCAGACCCTGAGGACTGAGCTCGGGTACCATCACTGGAGAAAGCGTATCTTCTTCATCAGGATCTCGAACGTGAACGTTAACTCCGTCTTCTGAAACAACTATTTCGTTTTTTAAGTAAAAACAGTTAGTAACTAGAAAGAAAGCGAAGAAAGCAAACCTGATTCTCTTGGTCTGTAGATTAAAGGATTTTTCGTGGCCATTTTCGAAACGGTGCTAGCGAGCTCGGTAAAAAGGGTCGGGGGTAAAAGTCGAGGCATGACTGGGATGATTCGCCTACCCTCGAGCAGCCAAGAAGATCCCGAATCCTGGCCCGTTAGGTTTTTGGAGATTACTGTTAACTGGTCATCGTTGGCTGCTCTTCTTGTTTCTGCTTTATGTCTCTCACTAGGGATCTTCAGCACTCGACAGAGGTCCTGCAAAAGTTTCAACTTATCCGAGCCGAGCTCGCCCTGGGCTCGGAAAGCCGAAATTACTGAAGAGTAGGCCTCCAACTCTGCAAAAAAATCAACTGAAAGTGAAGATTATACGAAAATAATTTGGTATTTTTCAATTACCCATTCTCCGCAAGAGTCGTTTACACTCTTCTGTTGACATTTCAAGCAAGTTAGAACTCATCTTAAGCCACTTTTTGTTTTGGATTTTTGGCTCTTCCCGCACGAAATGAGCTTATTTATAAACGGGGAAAAGTCTCAGATTAGCACAGTTGTTTCGCACGTAAGTAAATTTCTGCCTTAAAATGATTTCTGGCCATAAACGGCTCGAGTTGCATGAAATTGACTTCAGAAAGTTTTGAAAAAGTTATAAACTAATGGCACCCGCCATGATGCTCAACGCTTGTGTACTCAACTACAATGGCGCCAAATTCAAAAACTTCTACAAATACACTATTCGTGTTTTCAAATTAAATATATCCTAATTTGCGTAGTTAAATTCAAAGTGCTCAACAACAGAAAGCTTCTTGAGTAAATTGTTTTTTATAATTACGAAAGTGCATTTCGGCTTAAGTAAGTTAATTAAAAAAATACCCGTAAGTATTGTCCAGGTTTAGAATTAGTACACTTATTATACTACAAATATACGCTAAATATACCTCTTTTCAATTTTCCCCTCTTCCCGTGTCTTTCCCCTTTTCTCCCCTCCGTGCAAGGATATACGGGACTAGATTTCCCCTTTACTCTCTTTTCTTCTTCTTCCCATTTGAGACCCATCCGTGTTGGGTTAAATCATTTGTGATTTAAATAAAAAAAAGGCATGATTTCATGATTTGATTTTGAACCCATGTTCAGAGTGCTGTATTTGATTTGATTTGATTTCGAAAAATAGCCGAAAAAGGGCCAAAATCAAATCATCATCCCTGCATGTGTTGGTGGCTCAGAAACTTGGTCAACGCTTGTGAAAATACCGTCAGACTTCGCAATCATGTGTTTGCTACATCCAAAGGCGCTAAAGACAAGCTCATAATACGAAAAATAAAATTTTCTTTCGTGTAATACAGTCTTCAAGATCTGCAGATGCTTATGGGCTTATCATTCAGTTCTCAAGATCTCCAGTAAAGTATCTTGAACACCCTGTTACCGTCTCTGGTTAAACGGAATGGTCAAGAGTTGCAAATGATACAACGGCTCGGTGCAACGGACAGAGCAATGGAGTGTCTCGGAAACTGTTGTTCTAAAAATTTAATGTCAGAAGTTCCATCATTCGAACGATGGCTGAAGCTCTCATGTGAAATGGTGCATGGTGACAACAGCAATCGCTTTTGAGCTGATTATGTGACCAACGAAATTAGTACACGCAATTTTAAGAACTGATTTGATTTGCGATTTGTAAATCATCAAATCAGGCCTTCGGAAACTGATTTTATTTTATCTTGATTTGAAATCAAAACGCAAAAGTTAGCCGGGATTTGATTTTGATTTCAAATCCGAGCCTACTGATTTAACCCAATACTGAGACTCATTCCCCCCGCCCCCCCCTTTTCTCAGGGAATTTCCCTGCAGAAGTGGAAACACTGAATATACCACATATGCTTTAATTATACTAAAATATACTTTTATATGCTTCAAATGCATTACAGTATAGTTAAAGTAAACTAAAAATACGCTAGAAGTATACTACAAGCATTCTTAAAGTATTAGAACTTATGCACAACGATATAACACTGTTTTACCTACCTGCATACCCTTAGTGTTTCCCCTTCACAGGGAAATTCTCTGGAAAAGAGGAAAATGAAGTCTAAAAAGGGAAACATTAGAGAAAAGGGAAGCGGGGAAAACTAGAAGTAAAACATATTTTTGCCCGGAGAGGAAAAAGGGGAAATCAAAAATGGAAACACTGGTCTATTACACTGAAAAATTATAATAATTATGAAAAAGAATCCAGTATGTGGTTATATGATTTATTTAATATGCGGTAGTGGGGAAATAAAGAGAATATATAGAGAACCACGAGCTTCAGGGAAAATTTTTCGGGCTGCATATTTTTTTCAAACCCCACTATGGCCCAGTGCAACGGGTCTGTGCACTTCAAACAGCTATACGGATAATACAGGAGATGCACTGGGCCGTAGTGGGGTTTGAAAATATGCTTTCCAGCTTACGACAAGAGTAGCGATAGAGGCACAAGAATTTTTCATGAATATTACTGGACGTAAAATGTGAATTTTCCAAAATTTAGGTATTCAGTATATTAACGAAAGGATGCTGGAGAAGTTGCTTGGTGTCAGGCCGTTCCTTGGGGTTTCTCTTCAAACAGAGTCGAATGACGTCAACAGCCGCCCTGTCCCGACACTCAGGGAACGAGATAACGTGACTCTCGTTCACGATAGCAGAAAGCTTGGCGTATTGTGTCGTAATGTGCTGAAAAGGAGTGTACCCATACACCATGTTGTACAGTATGCAGCCCAGAGACCAGATATCACTCCTCTTGCTAATCTAAATATCGTAATCCGGGTTAATAACACGAGAAAACAAAAATGACTTTGATAGTAGTATACCTTGAAACCAAAATCGTCCGGTTTGATGGCTTCTGGGGCCATGTAATTGTAGGTACCAGCTTGCGACTCCTTTACAACGGAGGTCATGTCAGGCTGGACTGAAGTGGCGATACCGAAATCGATCAATTTCAGCCTTCCACGCACCAGCAGAAAGTTAGCTGGCTTCAGATCGGCATGGATCACATCTAGAATCCAAATAAAAATATTATTTCATATATCTATCCTGGTAACATTAAGTTCCAAGTAGAAAACTGAAATTATGTTTTACTGTTAGCGTGTATGCAGTTGACTGCCAGAAGCATTTCCTCCCAGTATGAGCGGATAACCAACGGGCCTAGATGTCTTCCTTCGCGATAAGACCGCAGCAAAGATGCCAGATCAGTGTCGCCTTTTTCCATAACTAGGAAAAGTTTCTGTTCCTTCCTGCTGTACTCGCTGCAATAAAAAGACTCATAGTTATAAATTACAATAGAACAGTGAGTAGTAAAAGTTAAGTTACAAGTCGATAAGCTGCACGACGTGTTCAGATCCTTGGAGTTTCTGCAGAAGGGCCACTTCGTTGAGATAGCCCTCGGCAGTGACAGGGTCCAGCATGTCCATGTGCACAACTTTGAGGGCAAACAGCTCGGAAAAGTCTGTGTTAGCCACCTTCATGTCATAATACAACAAGTATAATAAATAATGTTAAAACAATATAAGAAACCTACCTGGTATACTTTGCTCGAGCCGCCTTTGCCAATAATGCAGGTTACGATGTAGCTGGTGTTGTTGACAGTAATTGAACGATCCTCCGAAAGAAAAGCTGGAAAAATGGACTTGCTGTCCACAGAATCAGGACTTGGTTTCTGCACTTCTTCTGTCTGGGTGCTTTTGTTAACTTTCTCTGTAGAGCAGATGGTGGCTGTAACTAAATTGAGTTTATTTTGGTTAAATTTGATAATAATTTTAAGTTATGGAGGTAATACTTGAGCTTGAAAAGCCTTGGCCCGTAATTTCTGTGGTAGATTTTATCTTGTTTTCTTTATCGCTCCATATATCGACCGGGTCCTTGTACTCAAAACCAAAAGATGTTTCCTTCAGGGGCTCAGGTTTTGCGTTGTTGGTTTGAGCTGTCGTTGGACGGATGGGCTTGAGTCCCGTCTTTCGTCTGACGAGCGGGAAACGTTCGATGGTGTTCGACGAACTGTGGCCGTGATCCACGGACGTGTGGCCAGAATTAGGAACCGAGATCCCGTCCACATCAGGTTTGGCATCCAGAGGCGTGGAAACATGTCTGTTGTTTACAGAAATCATAGAAAGCCAAACGTTAGGAAAGTTAACAATTGTAATTAACATATTTAAATTTACCGCGTTGACGGAGCCGTAAGGTTTTCACTGGCTTTTTTCTTCAGATAACTGTGATACATGTTGAAATTTAAGATGTATCAGCAACTAAACATAACATTACTATCCAAAACACTTTCTTTCATCAACACGGCCGTGGTAAGTTGACAAGAAGCAACGGCAATTATGAAGTTTTCGGATAACCGTTCAATGCTATTGGATTTCAAACATTTCTGCCGTTGCCAGATTGTTTTATGAAATAAAATTCAACTCTCATTTTGAATTTATTTCGTCTAGAAATATACAAAAATGTCAATTAATTATTTTTTATATATATTGCAAGTTGAAAAACTTAGAAATATTATAATTATATATGAATTTGGTTTTTAAATTTGAAAGCAAGTTTTAAAAGAAAACCTGGCAACGCTGACTTATTGACAACAAATGCGGCGAGTCGCTTTATGAATTGAAATTTAGCATTTGAATTTTACTCACTATTTCTTTTATATTCATTGACTTGGCTTGAATAAAAATATAATATTTGCTAATTTTATACTTTGCCAAGAAAATGGAAGATATTAAACCGCATGTTGAGCAGACTGTACGGGAAGAAGCCAACAAGGTTCTCCCGTCTTCTCATTATGTCTCGCAAAAATTTATGGAGGTATACATCGTCTTTTTAAAACAAATAAAAGCGTTATTGTTTATTCACATCTGTTTATACATATCAATTTTTTATCCAGGAGTTCCGTATGAATGTGGAAACTGGGCTCAGCCTGATTTTCGATACCGAGGCAGCCGTCAAAGTGTCGGACCCTGAAAAAGACGAACAAGGTAAACACTGTACTTTTGATAATAAGGATAACTTAATCTGAATTTTGTCTCCAGGATATAATATTGCTGTCTTGAAGGCAATTAGCTCGAGGAAAAAGTACAAGGTCTTGCTGGACTCGATTTTTGAAAAAGAACTGGAAGCATTGGTAATCCTTTTATAAAATTTTTATACCTAATTTTTCTATTCTGTTTGTATGATTTTATTTTATTTTCCAGGAGGCCGTACAGGCAGACCCCTCCCTTTACAAACGCAAGCAGCCCAAGACGAACAATGCTGAAAAGGTCTTCGACAGCTTCATTCAGACAGTCGAGAAAGCCGGTGGGGATTTATCCGCAACTCTAGAAAATTTGCGTGAACTCAAAAATTTGTCGAGCAAAGTTTCTGTAGCAGCAGACATACGCGATAGACTGCGGAACGAGCTGGAGGACGAAAAATAGTCCTTCGTTTCTCACTTGTTAAACCTCATTTTGTATTTGTTCTACTTCGACTACATAAGAAAATGGCTTACATAATAAGGAAATTTTTTCATTGATCATACATTATACTGTTCATTGGATTGGAAATAAAAATCACATAAACATGTAACTCAAAATCATAATTCACATATAAATTACTTTCCCAGTGACCACAGCGGATCAAGCTGACTTAAGGGATCGTTGGGGTCTAGCTTAACAGACAGAGAAATATTCGAGTTTTTTGCCATGAAGCTTTCTTTCGTGAATCGGGTCTTTTCCGAAGTCTTGGGCTGCAGAGGGTCCAGCATGAAATTTGTGGGATCGAGGACCGATAGGATTTTGGCCGACCCCTTAGAGCTCACCGAGTCGATACTGTGAACTGAAAGCATAGAATCCGAACGACTCAGGCTCGCAAACTCTCCTGTTCAACAAAAAAGCGAAAAACTACAAGTAAAATACATTTATACGAGGGATAATTTACCAGTAAATCCTGCAGAAGATCCTTCAATGAAATCCTGCGATGGATGTCGACTATGTTGTTTGGACCTTGCTGGAGATGCCTGTGCTGAAGCTGGTCGCTCGTCAAATCCCTTACGCGTAGACAGTATGCCTCCTACGACAGGGTACAGGGCAGAAAAACTCAATAACTACATTTCTAACTACCTTTCACACAACTAAAACACAAAGTAAAGGGAACTAGTATAACGTATAGCTTACTGGAATAAAGGGACATCTAGCAGAAACAAAACAATATCAATTTAAATCTTAATAAGTTGCTCTACCGTTAAAATTCTTCTAGTTAAATGAATTATGATTTATTTATCTGTAATGACACTATATATGTGTTTAAATTTCTTCATTTTGTTTTGTTTCATTATCAGTTTAAGGTTAAATATTAATTAATTACCTTAAAGAAATAAAAAAACAGTTTACTTTCTTTTAATATTTGGTTTTTACGAAAAATGTTCTTAAAAAACGAATAATAGATCACGATACTGTGATATTTGTCTTTAATTTAAATTTGATTTGTTGTGTTTTAAATTTAGAATTATATAATTATTAAATGTTATTTAAACATTCTTAAAATATGAATGAACAAGTTTCCTTCTTCGAATGTTCTAATCTAATTCTAGTAAGTTTTTATGCCAGTTAATATTATAATAATTTATCTTTTCTATAACGATACTTTTCAAAAGAAGATCCTGGGCGTAGTAGAGGATGGACTGATAGACAAACAGCAAGTGCTCCCTATCGCGGAAGATGTTCCTACGCTGCTGGCACAGGAGGCCAGCGGTTCGGACGACGTCAATGAAGCCGTTACCGGCGGAAATCTCAGCCAAAGCAGCGGTCAGCAGGCAGAAAACTCCGGTTCGCCCGGCCCCTCCAAGGCAGTGCACCACGACGGGGTGCTGCTGCGAGCGCTGGAGCCTCCAGAAGTGGAGCAACTCGCACGTGAAGCCCAGGAGAGCCGCAGGAGTGGCAGGGAAGCTGCTGCCTGGCCAAGCTGTGAACTGGTAGTGGATCAGCACGCGATTGGCCTAAAAATTACAATTATTAATATTTATTGATATTGCTATTAATTTTGATTGATATTGCTAAATCAAAATTAAAATTTAAATTAATTACATTAATTGTGATTAATATTCCTATTATTTGAGATATTAATGAATTTTATACTTTTGTGGATCCTTGAGTGAGAGATAGGATCCTTTCGACGCCATTTTGTTTTTGTATGACGCTCTGAAGCGAGATGATCCAGGGACCAATCACAAGGTCGCGTCCCTTTTCGGCCGGCCAATAGGGTGCTGTCTTCATTTCGGTATCAGACAGCAAGCAGACGATAAGTTCCACCTGCTGCATCCAAATCATGGTCCAGAAATCCGCTTGGGTACAGGGTACTGGTAGCTGGGTAGCGATGAAGCAAGGGGCGTGCGGGGAAGGAGCAGCAATGTGGGTAGCGTTGATGTAGTCGTCTTTAGTCGTGGGTAGCTCCACTCGGTTGTGGTCGTAAGGTAAGACGTCCGGGTAGCGGTTTTTCATGGGGTAGCAGCGTGCTACCGAGATGCTACGTTTCAGCGATTCCTTTTCCTGCTGCTCCTGTACTTCCTTCCATTTCAAGTCCAGAGGAGTTGGTCCGTTCAAACTTTTCCTGTTCAAGCCTTCGACCAGCTTCTCCAGCTTCTCTACCTCTACCGCAAACCGGGTAGCAGCCTCAGGATCAGCTAGAGGATCTTTTGCTACCGCCGCCGAACCTTAAAAAACCGACTATATTTAAATTTTAAAATTTCAGAATTTTTAAGATTCAGACGTACCAGGTTTAGTAGAGGTAGTCGGTAGCAGAACTTGGGTATCATCTTTTGGAACCACAACTACTGCAGGTTCGTCTGTGGTAGGTTTCGTTTCGGTCACCGAAGCAGCAGCCAATGAAACAGGGGAGGGTGTGGGTTCTATTTGACTCACGGTAGAAAAATTGGTAGTAGTAGCAGCAGACGTATCGGTAGCAACGGTTGGACCGGGTATGATGGGCTGTAGTATATTGCTACTAACATTGGGCACCGTTACGTCGAGCAGGCTCAGCAAATCAACGTTCGATACGTGTTTGGACGATGTTCCGTTGGTGAGATGTCCTTGGCCTGTGGTAGCAGCTGCAGAGGCCGGGGTAGCAGAAGAAGGGGCCGGAGTAGCAGCTGACGACGTATAGTGTGGATACGTAGAAGCTGTGGTAGCGTACGGCGTATCGGATGTTGAAGTCGAGGCCTGAGTGTAATACGGGTAGTACTGATACCCCGATGCGTACTGGGTGCTACTGTAGTATTCAGAGTACGGCTGAGACCCATAGGTAGCGTATACGCTACTCGCGGGTGTCTGATACGTTGATACTTGAGGTAATGAAGCGGCTGTTGTGGTAGAAGCTGGGCCTGATACCCCTTGAGTATAGCCTTGGACTGAAGCAGAAGCTGCCTGGGGTAGCCCGTATGCAGTAGTAGAAGCCGGCGATACCCTGGTGGTATCAACAGTAGAGTACGAAGCCAACGAGCCATAGTAACTTGCTCCGCTACCTACAGATGTCGAATAGGAGGCGGCAGCGGTGGTATCAGTGGTACCAGCAAATGACACCGGGTTGATGGAAGTTCCTACAGCTGCGGTAGCAGAGACAGGAGCTACTGCTGAGGTGGTATCAACTTGGGTATAAGAAGCTACTGAATTGACGTAAATTCCCGATGCTGGGGTAGCAGAGGGATGCGAATAAACTGAGGCTGAATGCGTGTTCATGTACGAACTGGGCGCTACCGAGTTTGCTATCCCGGGATACGAGTATCCAAACGAACCTGATGTCGAGGTAGTTATGTCTGGTACCCTAAACTGGGTAGCAGACGTAGAGGTTACTGTTGCTGCTTGATGGTATGATTGTGAAGCGTGATACCCGGGATACTTCAAGGCATCCGGTGCAGCGTTAGTAACTGAAGTATCAGGTAAGGTGGCAGTGCTACTCACTGTTGCGTACTGCTGCGCTGCCTGGTAATACTGACCGTAAGCATTTAGGGCGGTATTACTTGAAGCAGCAGTACCACCTGGAACATTGCCATACTGGGTAGCATACCCTGGGTGGTAGCCATACTGGTTGTGGTAGTGCGGCGCAGACGAAGACGCGGTATCAGCGGTAGCAGAGCTGTAAGTACTGGGATTGCCGTGAGAAGACGTAGGGTAGCCTTTCGGGTAGTGATAGTAGTTCTGCACCGTGGTGTTAGCAGTTGCAGAGGTGGTAGCAACAGTAGCAGCCGCATTCGAATGCTGAGTCGCGGGAACAGAAGTAGTTACAGAAGCATAATGTGCGGTATCAGGGTATCCGTAGTTCTGCACGGGAAATTTGCTACCGTCCTGAGTGTATTGAGGAGTAGCAGAATTTGATGGTAGCGTACTTTCCGTAAAAGACGTAGCAGCAGAACTGAAGCTCCGATCAGCTGGGTAGTACTGCTGCGACTGATACCCTTGCTGTGGTTGATACTCCGAATAAGGATACACGGTATCAGCGATGGTACCGGAGGTATGATACCAAGGAGTATCATTTTGTTCTGCTCCAAGAGGCGTAGGTCTGGCAGTATTTTGGTCTCGTTTCATCAAATGGAGATAATCTTTCAGTTTGGGTACTTCAACTGGCGGGGTATCGGTCGGTAGCGACTGGGTAGTGGCTTTAGCCGAATGCTTGTGGTGCTGCTCGCGTTCCTCGTCCTGCACTTTGCAGACGGAGCTTAAACGCTTGAGTAATTTCCCGACATTCGCTTCCAGTTTGGTATAGAACTCAAGGCCCTTTTCGCTCTTGAGTAGCAGCTCTTGATACGCCTCGTATGAGCTGATCAAAGCTGCTACCGTACTGCTACGCTGGCGGGCTCTCTCCGACGTTACCCTGCGCGTATCGGCGTAGCGAGCGTTGGCCTCCGTCAAAGCGTTGAGGATCTTATCCTGCGCCGAGAGGTTCTGCTCGATCAGAGTCAATAAACGCTGGTGTTTGCTCAGTTCCTGTAAATTAAATTATAAACAAATAGTTCATAATAACTGAATGAATAAACCGATATTAAATGGAAGAATAAAGCGCTTACTTTAGAGAAAAGGCCTTCCAGATTCGAGTCTTGGGTAGTGACCTGTTTGGTGATATCGTCCGCAGTGATGGCTTCGCGTAGCTGTGCGTAAAGCATGGCTCGCTGCCTCCTCATCTCCTCCACTTTGTCCAGGAGCCGCTGAATCTCTTTAACGGCAGCCACGTCTTTGGGACTCTCCATACTCTATTGCAAAACACTGATCTACTTATTCTCGATTAAAATTAAAGGTGAAAGATACCTGGACGCTGGGAAGCTGAGCCTGGATCTCTTGCAGAGGCAACGATAGCGTTCGTAGGTTGGTTAAATGGCTGCTCATAGCCTTATGGAGGACACTATTGGATTCTGCAGCTTTCAGGTGAGCCTCTTTCAGCTTTGACAACTCTAGAGAGAGTTGCTTGAGAATGATGGAAGGTGGACGTTTACCCACTACGCCCTGGAATGCTTTCTCCTATAAAACAACATGAAAATAAAATCTGAATTCGATATTCGCAATTGGATTTTTTTTTTTACTTTTTCTGTTTCTTCGTCAAGAATCTGTTGGGCCTCTTTGAGAGAAGCTTCTACTTCATGATAAACTGACGACAGCTTCGACATGCATTCAGTTAAAGACTGCACGGCATTGGGTTGCGCACTCAGCGCTGCGCAGCAGTTCACAACTTCCTGCGGGAGAGTCTCGCGCTCGGAGTGCAGCTTCAATTGATCAACCTTTCATGTGGAAAACCATAGTTTAACAGTTAGACATAATACTAAATAACGGATAATATATAACAAATATAATGATACTTAATTATTAATAACTTAGTAAATCAATAATAACAAATTAAAAGCTAAATAACAAATAAACAATAAACGAATAGGCAGAAAGTAATAATTACTTGTAGCGAAGTTAAGAACAGAACCAGTTCTTCGTCTTTTTCGTCAACTTGAGTTCCGACTTTTCTCAGGAGTTTGGCTTTTTCCTCACTGTAGAGTGAAGAAGCTTCATGCGCCTCCATAGGGACGAGGCGGTGAAAAATGTCCTTGCCGTAGATCTCCGGGTCCTTGACATCGAAAGGTATGCCTTTCACTAGAGACGCGCCCTTCACTTCGGGTAAGAGGTTCTTGTCAGGGACCTTTTCATGGTAGACGTACTCGTTTTCCTTCTCCGCAGCTTTCAGCTTCCCCCAACAACATCGTGAGTGAACGCAATAGCTTCATTCACTCGCTCCTGCTGCTCCAGACTTTTGGCCAGTTTCGTGACTTCGCTTAACTTCTCCGTAGCCACCTTCAAGACAAAAATTTCGTAAATAAAGACATTAATAACAAAGATTTCAATGCGATACTTGATAGTATGCAACACGCTCTCCCATCTTCTGCGTTTCTTCGCACTGCATCCCCATGTACAGGGATGCAATGCAGCGGTGATAACCCATTTTAAATTCAACATAACGATGCCAGTTTTTGTAGATTTTTGTTCCAACCACTTCTTCAACAGGATTTCCCTCGGCCGACTTGTAGCCTTTGTCCAGCATTTTCAGAGCTTGCTTGTAGTAATCCACGATCTGAGCCGCAACCTGCAAACATCATTTTAAACTTTAGAAGTAGTTCTCCTTGCGTAGTTAAATATTTCTTTACCTTGGCCACAATTCCAGCTTTTCTTCCATCGACCATACTTTTCTCGAGAATACACTCCTGGGCCTGGGCTAACGATACCTGGCTCATGAATGTTATTATATCAGGACACAAGTCAGTTTCCTTGGGTTGCAAAAGCTGCTCGTTCAACATTTGAAAAGCCCAGGCTGCACACTGATAGTGTGTACAGCTGTTTTTCATCCCGTCCGCAGTCTGCCTATTTTCCGCAGCCCCCAGCTGCGTGTGAAGGGCCCCAACATTGTAAAGAACACAAGCCATTTCGTGTTTTAGCTCAGTTGTGGAGTAGAACGCACCATTGTACAAATCGCTCCTAAAATAAGTGTAGACATTATTTTAACTATACACAAGTCAGAGAGTTTAATAACTTACCAAGTGAAGACTACATCCAGCTGGCCCATATTCTCAAAGGTAAATCTACTCTGCAGAAGATGCAGCTGAGAGAAATATTTTTTCAAAATGAAGCAGCCCGCAAAGTCTTGCGTTGGATGGCAGGCTGAAGCCCGCAGGCCTTCCAGTTCCCTGATTTCGTTACCATAACCACTCGGGTCTTCCTGGAACTTGTCGCGTATTTGCTGCATGTAGAAAAGGTATCAGAATATTAGCCTGTGGTTAAAAACTTAATGCAGTGTTTACCGTTTTCAAGGAAGGTGCGAAATTGGCTGGTTCAGGGCTTGTCTTCAAACGAAAACTAAGCATTGGTAGGCGCGGAACTCCTTCCATTTCGTTAAAAATTATTTCTACTAATCTCTAAATAATAATTTTCATTGATTTTTTGGAGAAATCGCTCCTTTTACTTTTCTTCCCGGTTTTGATCCAGAACTTTTATTGTTGTTTATCGTGGAGAGTGAATCAGCCATGAACTGTCAGGAAAAGCCAATTACAGCACATGTTGTTTACAACTACGACTACTAGATGGCGTTTATTTATTTTAATATTAATCTTCCTTAAAGTTATGCTTAAAATAATTCCTAATAAACTTACGGATAAAAAAAACAAAGATTCTCTATATTTGTACAGATACATATTACTGCTTCTTTAAACAAATCTAAACAGGTACGTTGTGACTACTACTGCGAATATTGTATACCATTGCATGGGCTTCTAGTTATAAAGTTATTTATATATTTAATTATCCATTAGTTTTTTTATTTAACTTGGATAGAGTATTCATTAATGTTGTCTCATATTCTCTGTCAATAGAATGTAACACGCAGTACTTCGAACTGCCGGTAGATGGCTGTAAAATCAGCTGACGTTGACAGGAGATCTGCTGGCTTTTCATCGAACGGCAACCCTGGTTGTCAAGTTCAATAAGGTGCATTTGAACTGCCACACAAGACACAAGCAAAATGGTAAGAATTTATTAGTTTTCCGATTTGAAAACATTTAAATCTTCATTGGCTCAGTATACGCTTTGAAACTTAAAAGATAAAATTTTTGCGATAAGTACGCTATTTTTCTTTTCAAAAGACGCACCTGTTTATGCCTTCTTCCGGCATAGTTGCATACACCTTTTCCCTGAACATTTTTCAGTTCCTGGATCTCTTGTTCAGCTAAATTTTCCATTATTTTCTAGCCTGCTGCCCCTAGTGCTACTTCCGTTGGAGCAGGAGGCCGATCCCCGACTTCTTCAGCCCCTCGTGCGGGAAGTGGCAGCACCCTCCGTCAGAGGTACGTTAAGATATCCTCGTTTTTCATAACGCCAAGTGAATTATAAAAAATTACTAAAATATCATTACAGGAAAACAATGAGCAGCACCACAGCCACAAAATCGCGTGCTGGAGGCACCAGCAGCGGAGGTATGTGGAAGTTCTACACTGATGACTCTCCAGGAATCAAAGTGTATGGAAAATTCACAAAATAAGATTTCAATCATTTAAAAATATCATTTTATCTTTTTAGTGGCCCAGTCCCTGTTTTGGTCATGTCTCTGCTGTTCATTGCTTCAGTATTTCTCCTTCACATCTGGGGCAAATACACTCGCGCATAAATTTGTTAAAATCAATCCGAGAAGTTGTGGAATACAGAAAAATGTATATTTAAGACCTCACTTGTCATTTTTTTAGTAGATATATTTATTGAAATTTGTTTAAGGCATCATTTTACAAGTCGGAATGATTATTTGAAAAGAATTAAAAAGTAGAAGTAATAAAAACAACTAAAACTACCAAATCATAACTGTTATCGTTCGCTTGAAATCTTTTCAATCCGCACTAACGGGAGTCTCGGTGTCTCCCGGGATGATTAGCATTTTCTCGTCGCCAGAAGAAGCTCCGTCTTCTGCGTCGATGTCTTCCTCGTCCATGTCGTCCTCTCCATCAATCCTATCCTCCATCTCGCTCCTGTTCAACAAGTCTTCACCGGATTCTCCATTATTATTTTCCGAAGGGACCGCCTTAAAAAAACACAGACATACAAAAATCTGTCAACTTGGAAAAAAACGAACACAAGATGACTTACACTCCGAACTTTCTGGTGGGTTTTGATGTGTTTTGACAAGTGGTCGCTGCGCATGAAGCGTTTGCCGCACTCGGGGCACTGGAAACGTTTCTCGCCAGTGTGGGTGCGTCTGTGCCTCTGCAATTCATCCGAGCGCGTGAATCTTTTCCCGCAGAAGTACCAAGTGCAAACGAAGGGTCGGTCTCCCGAATGCCACCTCAAGTGCGCCCGCAGGTGAGACGTTTTTCCGTAGACTTTCCCGCAGCCTGGGTGATGACAAATGTGGATTTTCCTCTTGTTCTCGCCCACCCTAGACCATTATAAAGAAGAACGAAGCTTATATTCATATTTTTAGTCGAAATCATTAAATACTTACTGTTTATTTTCACCGTCCTTGCAGTTGGGACAGGTGCAGGCTACTCTCCGCAGCCGAGGCTTAGCAGTAGTTCCAGAACTCGGAGTCCCGGCATCAGCGTTCATGACAACTTCAATGGATCCATCAGCTACAAGTAATTTATCTATTTTTATTATTGGCCTGGATTATTTAATGGGCAAATTTACCATTCACTGTCGTCTGTGTCGGGGTTGCTACCGCAGCTGCTGTGGCGGGTTGAACCGAAACTAGCTGAGTTGCTGCCGGGTTCGTAGTCGTCACTACTTGCCATTTAGTTGGATCGTTAGGGTCTTGCTGCAGTTGCTGTCCCAGCGAAGAAGCGGCTAATTTACAAACGAGGAAAAGTTTTTTTTTTTTTGCGAATAAATTTCAGTATTTAGAATTATTTAACTTACCAATAATTTGAGTTCCCGGAGGAAGTACTTGCTGAGTGATTCCTGGACTTTGTGCAATGGTTAATGTCTGCTGTCCCGTAAGTGCCTGTAAACTAGCGGCAGGAATCACCTGGACGTTTCCCAGGCCGGGAATATTCTGAATGGGGAAGGCTTGAAGCACGTTGGAGCCTGCGGTTCGGATCTGCGTCATTCCAGACAGTGAAGACGCAGGGATCATCGTGACTTGTCCGGCATTGTTTGAAAGTCCTGTACGTAAAGAAATACATTGTTTAGGATATACCCTATTTAACTGAATACTCAAAATCTTTGAACAGAAGTAGGAAAATACCTGAAACGTCTCCAGTACCTGCAATAGTAATTTGCTGCGGAATAGCCTGAATCTGGCTTTGCTGCTGCTGCTGCTGCTGGTTGCTATTCGCGCTTGAATTGTTAGCATTAGTATTACCAGAGCTCTCTACAGTGCTTATATGCAGTCCTCCATCAGTAGAAGTTGTAATAGTCACTGAAGGATTTGTTTGGTTCGCGCTGCTACTTGTAACGATGCTGTTATTGCTGCTGGTCGAACCTGTCGAGCTGGAAGTGTTCTGTGACTGCGTAGGGCTCAAAAGAGTTGCCGTAGTGCCAACGGGAGCTAACGAGGCTATCTGAACAGTCTGGATCTGTCCGCTGGGCGTTATAATCTGTGCCATCTGAGTAGTGGGTATCTGAAATAAATTCTGCTTTAGTTTATCATTTTCAGAATTAAGTTGTAAGCTGATTACCTGAGTTATTTGTGGCATAACTTGGACCTGCGTTCCCTGCTGAAAGGCGTTAGCCAAGACCTGGACAGGCAGCTGCAGTGTCTGGTAGACAGTTTGACCATTAGCCGAAGAAACAGGAACCTGGACTGAAATGGTGGTAGTCTGCTGCATCGGAAGCTGCAGGACTTGTTGAACGCCTCCAGACCGAACCGTCATTCCCTGGCTGGGGCTATTCATCGAGACGTTCTGTAAGGTGAACCCCCCCTGCAGCCCACTGTTCTGAGCGTTCCCACTGCGTATGATTTGTCCACTGGGAGTGAGAAGAGTCTGGTTGGCTCCTAACTGAACTTGCTGCTGTCCGCTGGTGTTCCCCGTTGGGATGAAAATTGCCTCTTGACCGTCAATCGTCACCGTCTGAACTGCGGGGACCATGCTGTAGGATACACCTCCCGAGTTGCTGTTCGTTCCAGTCAAAATTTGAGTCCCCTGCTGTAAGATTTAGACTAATTAGCGTTTCATTTGAAACAACAATTCAAGCTTTCTTACGGGTAACAGCTGCCCTTGTAGACTCTGTACTGAAACAACATTCGAGGGACTAACCACAGTCTTGACTGTCTGGGCTTGACTCGTGTTCGGCATGATTTGCTGTTCCGAACTGCCTGCTTGCTGAAGTAGACTTTGAAGTTGGGCAGGGGTTAGAACCTGCCCCTGCTGGAGCGCGGGTAGACTTATTTCGTGGATCACTCGCCCTGCGGGTGCCGGGCTGACTTTTACAAGTGGTGGAGGCCTGGGTTCCTGCGATTTGGCTTCCTTAGTTCCGCCGGCTTGCGAACAAGTAGTGGCGAGTAGCGTCAGTAGCGACTGATTATCCTGCGATATACAACAGTCAATGAAACGATACTGACGAAGTTCTAACATAACTGCATTCCGTTACCTGTTTGCTGTTTAGATCGGTCAAGTGCCTTGCTTCACTTTTAATTTTTGAAGTACCAGAAGACATGGCCCATCACTTTGGGGGATACTTTTCAAGTTTCGGCGCCCTGAGTGTTTGCAAAATACCAACTAGCAAGAGGGGGTTGTGCCCACGCTATGGCCTCGCCCTGCCCATACACAGCCTCTCCCTCTTCCGGAGCCTTTTCAACTTTCACTGCGAAATGGCGCAAGTCTGTAAGAAATTACCAGCTGGCCAAAACCACACTCGCGACGATACGATGGACTTACGCACAATCAACCGTCTCAACTTTTCGCAAAAGTCGAACTGAATTTGCGTGCCAAAATACCCGTAGGCCTCTTGTGGGCGTAGCAAAGGGCGGTCGACGACTAGACTTGGCTCCGCGGCTCTGATGGCCTACTGACGCCCGGCCCCATTTTGACAAAACCCCAGCACGTCGTTCTCAAAATGACCACTAGGTGACCAAACTATTTTAACCTTTTCCTCGTTAATGGGACTTAATTAAAATCTTATAATTTACTATCACTCAAATGATACGCAAAATAAACATTCTTACTAGTTAATTCAGCGATTACTTGTAAAATTTTGCATATCTCAAGCATAATGTTAGCCATCTGGCGATCGGCTTGAGAACTATTAATTGAAAAGTAATGGGTGAAATGCACAAGGGTCACCTCCGCCCATAAGGGAAGGCCGATTTCCGCGTTCATTGGCCCTGGGCTGGTTGGTGAACAGCTGCCACCCCCTTGCTTGACAGATTTCCGCCCACCCATCCAGTGCCAATGGCATTCGTCGTCCCCAAAGCCAAGACAAAGACTCGTGTTTTTTCTTTCGATGTTACGCTCTATGTAAATATAATTAAAACTGAAACATTATATTTCATTATTCGTGTTGTAAGTGTCCATCTGCGTCTCTCTAACAATCGGCGGTGCTTAGTTAACTTCCGCCCGTATATTAGCACCTGTTCTTTGTCTTTTTTTTCCAAATTTCTACACGAGCTGAAATATCATAAACCAAACAAAAAATATGCAGACAAGTTTAAAGTATTCAGACCAGTGCGAATTGTATTGAGTCCAAGTCTGGTGATCAAGTCAACAGCAAGTTAAACACCAGACACCGACTCCACCCATTCAACAAAACATTGCCTCTCTTTATTCTGTTTATCTTGCATAATTTTATTACGCTTCTAAAGGATTTCCAGTGTATGAACGTCTATAAATATCCAATTAAGTAAACAAAAATGAATGAAATTAATGCAACGTGTAAATACTATGGTAACAAGATGATAGTAACAACATAATGGGAAATTTGAAAATCATAGAATTTATTTCGTAATAAGACAATGATACACGATCTCAAATTTTGCATCAAGTTGAGGGGTTTTAACATTGGGAAGAGGCTTCGTTCGCTGAAATCATTACTGTAGTACCCCCGAGGAATTATCTTGATACTTTGCAAGGAAATTCCCCGAAAAAAGGGAAAATGTGGTTTAAAAAGGGAAAAATGAAGGAAGAGGGAAAAGTGCTTTTGTATTCCCAGTAAGGAGGGGACAAGGGAAGAGGGGAAAACGAGAGAGAAGTTATTTTAATAAACAGAGCTGCATTCTCAACACAAAGGGGAAAAAGGGGACATCTGAAAAACAGTGCCCTCTTTCGGAAAAAAGGGAAAACTAAAAGTGGAGGGCTGCTTCTAGCCTTGTGTAATGGCGACCACCTTCTTCTGTCAAAATAATAACAATAATAAGAGAATTTGACTGATTTTTTCTAAGTGGCTCATAACTTATTGCGTGAAGTCTAAAAATCTATCACTACCTGCTTTGTAACCGAGTCGCTGCGGATGGATCTCCACTTCTAGGCTCTCATTCAAAAGTAAAAATAAAATTTCAAACATGAATCAACATGATAAGGAAATTACTGAATATGCAGGAATGGAAGTGGATAAAGATTTAGAAAACTCGCTGCTGGAGTGGATCGAAATTTGTCGGACGTACCTCTCGAATGGCCCGAAGTCAACGCAAAACCTTTCTGTGTTGATCAACAGCAATGTCGAAGAAATCATTTACGCAGTATTAGAAAACTGGAAGAGTTGTCGAGAGGTTTACGTGTCTATTCACATGTCAAGCATGTAAAATTACTTTTGTTATGTTAGATTATAAATCCGATGTGCCACGCAACGTTTGGCCTGTTTCGTCTACGCAACGGAGAGCTGAAAAGATTCATTCTGCAGTTTCTTCCTAGTCTTATTTACGTTTATTTAAGCGGCTTAGCAGAGAACGACAAGAAGGTACAGCATTAATCCATTCCGAGTAGGATTCTATCAGTGCTTCCATTAGCAGGGAAATTTCCTGAACATGGGAAAAGGAGGAGAAATCAGAATTTATGGAGTTATATTCTAGCATGGAGAGGGAAATAAAGGGAAAACTGAGAGTGGAAACATTGAATTAAACTTGAATTTTTTTTCAGGGTGTAAGCAGCATCGGGACCCTGCTTCTCGGCATTTACAACCTGGAAGCTGGAGAAGAAGCTGACCGAGTGAAAACTAGCGCATTTCGCCTGCCTACTTTGGCACAGCCTTCTATATACCATGAGGTATCAATAGTGATATAATACCTACTTTTAAAAATTAATTATATTTCTCGTAAAGCCTCTAGGATTAGCTCCGACAGCGTTAACTGAAACTGCGTTACGGCGACTCGACCCTGCAAACCGCGTAACCATCACGTGGGGCCCGCAGCCTCACATTCATCTGTTCAATGCCGAAAACAGGCTTCCAGCATTAGCTGCACTGTTACGCATCTACAGCGACCAGTTGATTCTGTTTTCCAAGAACTCTCTCGAGGAGTCATGTTTAGCTTTTAATAGGTAACGGAATGTAAACGTGTATTGAGTTAGACACAGAATAATGGTTTGAAAACTGTTCAGGTTGTTAGCACAAGGTTTTACTCGGCAAATGGCGAGCGCTCCCCGCATTGCTGTGTCTTCCAAACTCCTGGTGGAAATTGCGAGGATTTTATATTCACTCACGTAACTATTTCAACTCTTTTTGTAATTCTATTAAAGCAATATCCTGCATGGCTACAGTTTTCGAAGAATTTTGCTTTTTAAGCTGGTTTTTACTTTGCTGCTTGTGTTTTTTTTTCTGATTTTGGCTTTGACCCTCATTTTCTGCATGCGCGCAGTTCGCTCCCTTTCGCCGGTGGCACTCACAGTTTGCTCCAGCTCCGCACCCACACTGCACCGCTAAATAGGTTCCTAATCTATTCGCTAAACCGCCCAGTCTCTTACTCTATTACAATTTTACAATCCGATTCAAGTCTAGAAGATTCGTCAGTGGCCAGTCGAGCCCGACAAGCCTTGGAGGCTCTCGAGCAACGAGCCGAATACGAATTACTGCCAGCCCCGTTACTCGTTAGCTATGCTTGTGCAGATTCTGCTCACCTCAGCGTCAAAGGTGCAACCTTTACGTTAAATTGTGTATTAAGGTAAAAATTTGAGCTTTCGCCTTATAGGTCTTAATAGCACGTCTGCTTTGTTGAGCAGCAGCAGTAACAGCAGCAGTGCACGAGCCATGTGGAAGTCGATGATTACCAATGCGTCTTTCCGCACGCGAAAACTTCCCGACGATATTACAGTAGCCCAGGACCCAGCCGCTGCAGGAAATGCGCATACGCAGCAGCAGCAACAACAGCCACAGCAACAGCACGTCTCGCACGGCCCAGCACCCGTGTTGGGCTCAATAACGGAAGAATCGGATGAGCCGAGCAACGCGTCGAAGTTTCGAATACCCGAACTGAGTAACCTGGTCAAGAAGAGGGACAAGATGAAGAACCCTGACAGCCTTGGAAAAGCAAAAACCAAAGTGACGAAGAGTTCGTCGGGGAAGAGTAGCAATGGGGAAGTCCCCGGATCGAGAGAAGAAGCCTCTGCTGTACAGAGCTCATCGAACGACAGGTCAAACGGGGAAGCTGTCGATAATGCGGAACTGCGGAGGAGAAGCTCCGAGTTTCACGCTCCAGGAACTTTAGTCACCCAGATGTGAGAGTTGTCTTGCAAGAAAAGCGGGGGAAAAGTTTGAAATAAATCTATACTGGCCCTTTGGTACATTTTCTTCTGTGTTCGTAACTATGGGTGGACATAGCCAGTCAAATTGCCCCTCTCCCGAATATTTAATTGTTTGTTGTTTCCTAGATTCATGTTATTCCATGAATTTTTCCCCTTTTTTGTAAAATTGGATGTCCTTGTCTGATTATCAAATAAATAAAGGTTTATGGAACTGTTCAACATTCACTACGTAGCGAAAATAAGTAATATCCACGTTAAAATGAATTAGAGCAATGGTGTTTTATACCGTAAAAAAACACTGCTATAAGGCAACATTGCTGTATCTTTTCGGTGAATTTACGGTAACGTCACCTAAGAAGAGACCGCAAGAGGCACTGTCATACGCTTACGCAACGGGTATGGAGAATGCAGGTTAGTAGGGACCCTCTTCAAATTTGTATACAAGGTCCATGACACCGCAGCAAATAACACCGAAAATCAGCATTTTCTCGAAGTTGTCAGATTAATTTGTTAAGGTAATGTCATCCACCTATTTATCATTCATGATTTATTTCCCTTTAAATCACTACAGTTCCTGTCACAAGTTTGCTCTTTTAATTTCATCACTTAACACTGTTTATTTCCAGAAGATTTTACTGTATCATTTAACCATCTTATTTGCTGATTTAGGATTATTTACTTTCGTCACTTCATTTCAAGATGAGTTATAGTCGGAAGAAAGCAGCTCCTGCCGCTAAAGCACCCTCGACGGTAACTCTTGCCCTTCAGCTTGCTGATGGCGAAAGACTGATCCACGATTTTGCTCCTGAAAGTAATTATACTTCATACATTAATTTACGAAATGAATTTCAAACATTAAAAATGAATTCAAGCTACGTTATGGAACATCCTTCAAAAATTTGAGACAAACCAGTCTCTTAAACCCGCTCTTTCGTCTTGCGGAAAGGAAGTCCCCGTGTGCATATATCTGCGACAGGAGGTCTCGGGACAAGAAAAACTTCAAGAAACTACTTTACTGAAACTTGGAATTGACGGAGGAAAAGTTGCCATACGGTAAACAATGATATTCTGATTAATTGTGATTGTGTTCATCTAAACTGAGTCCTTTTTAATTGCTTACTTATCTTAAATTAATTAAAAACATAAATTAATTAAAACAATGAATTAATTAAAACAATGAATTAATTAGAAGTAAATCTTACTGTTGATTCTTAGATACTTGCTCAAGTCTCCCGATCTTAACCGAGAACAGGCTCACATTGGAGGGATTCTGTTACCCACTCCACGACCTCCTTCTCCCGAACCTCGATCACAACCTGTAAAAGCACGAGTCCCAGTTCCAGAACCCATGGAGGTTGTCGAAACGGCAGAGGTTGAAAAAGAAAAGCCTCGACATGCAATACCTGAGCAACTATCTGCTCCAGTGGAGGGAAAAGAAGAAGTACAAGTCAAATCAAGTGCTTTGGTCGAGGAAGTGAAAACAGTACCCGCAGAGGCAGTAGCAGCCGTTCCAAGCACAACGAGCGTTTCACGAGAAACCAGTAAAGAAGTTAAACAACCAGAACCAGTTCAGGCTGCAGTGGTAACTCTTGTAGCAGAATTCTGTAAAATTAATTGAAAATGGTTTTAAAAATAAAAATTTTGCAGTCAAGTTCCTCTACGATAAAGAAACGAGCCCGGCTGGAAGTTGATGAACGAAGAATTCTGCTCAACAGTCGCGGGGACTTGATCTACAGCCAGGAAGAAGCTTCCGTGTCCGCAGATGTGAGACCAGTAGAAGGTGAATTGGCCGACGATTTCTTCGAACTAACCGTCGATGACCTCCGCTTACTGCTGCACGACCTGAAGAAGCAGTACACAGAGACAGAGACTCCACTTCTGACTGCAGAAATGCGTCGTTCTCGCGAGGAGAGGCGATTCCATGAAATAGCTGCACGCTACCCTACGACTGTATTGCGAGTCCAGTTCCCCGATAGACTGACTCTACAAATCCCCTTCCAGTCGGAAAGTACGATCGTCAGCGTCAAAGAAACGCTGGTAGAATATCTTGAAGGCAATCTGCGAGTGGACGATTTCTATCTCTACACAGCCCCTCCGAAGAAAGTTATCGACCTGGACGCAGATCTTCTGCGGGGAGGACTGACTCCATCTGCCGTAGTCTACATCGGCAGCGAGAAAGTGACTTGCAGAATCAAGCAGGAATTCACAGGCAAGTTGTCGAGTTACTTTGGGGCTATGCGTGATGCGAGCGAAAGGCTCTCGGTTGGAAAAAATGAGTCGAAGTCCACAACGGCAGATGCGAAACAGTTTCCGTCTGCACAGCTGGACTCGAGAATGGGTCAAGTGAACTTTCCCGCAGCAAATGATGGAGAAAACGAGGATCAAGGACCACCGCGAGTAACACCTTCTACTGGACCAGTACCCAAATGGTTCAAGATGAAAAAATAATTTTGACCCAAGAAAACTGAACTAAAAAATACACTACTTTCAAACTAAATTCCAAGTTAATAAAACTCATGGTTTATTTCGTCCACAGTGTAAATGACGCTATCAACTCTGACACTGGCAAAGTCTACTAGTCTGTACAAGTAACTTAACTCTTCTCTGACATAACTATTTGACGCATTAGGTAGTTCACTTTTTCCCTTTCCTGGAGTTCCTCCCACTGCCTGAGACCAACGTGGACAACACTGTAACCTAACGATTCCAGGCAACGAGCTTCAAGTGCAGCAAACCCTCGCAAACGGTTAGCGTTGGCAGCAAAGCTGTCAGGTCCGTGGACTTTGACGAGTACCCTACAACACAGAATCGTAATTTTAATTAAACGAAATAAACACGAGAGCAAACGACTTGCATTTTCCCGTCTTTTGGAACTTCAATACTTTCCAGACTGCGCACCGTTTCTTCCTGGTCCTCTTGACTCTGCGCGTTGACCGCTACTGGAAAGCCACCATTCCGCAATACAACTACGTGATCTAGAACAGAATTTTTTATAAGAAAGAGTTTACAGCTTATCGTTAGCAGCCATAGTTACCAATGTAGTTGCCAAATTGACTAACAACTTTATGAAGGACGTAGTTTTTTCCTCCCATGGCCAGTTCCAGGATGGGACCTATTGGCGATTCCTTAGGTTTGGGCATGGCTTTCGCGATAATCTCGGGCTCAGGAAACGGCCCCTCATAATCAGAAGCTTCGCAACGTAGAGCTTGGTTTAAAAGGACTAGTTGCACCAAGTCCTGCTGCATTCCTATTTAACAAATACATTAACGTTAAGAAATGCTTTTTAAGATAGTGAAGCTTGTAGTTCACCTTCCCGCACCAGCTCGGAGAGGTATGAAGATTCCAGTATCTTCTTCAGTAGATCCTTCGGGTAAAAACCCAGGATGGCACAGTCGAGCAGGAACCGAATCCAGGGAAGATCGTTACGTTCCTAAAGAAATAAAACAAAGTTGTTCTCTAATACAAGTAAGTTTATCAACTGAAAATTTCCTCACGCTTTTGATTACTGAGGATTCCATAACTCGTGCGAAAAACTTCTCGGCATTTGTAGGGACCAGGTTTGCGATACCGAAACCTCGAACCATGCGGAAAACTGATAACTTCTCTTCAAACCTAGGATCTCGAATGATTTCGTTGGCCAAGTGCTGCAAATACTCAATGTTCACGTGGCCAATCCTGATGATACATTTTGTCAGTGCTTCGCAAGCGTTCAGTCCCCATTTTTCAGAGAGGGCTCTCCTGATAACGTTTTCGAGGAACTGATCATTGTACCACACGCTGGGGACCAGATCCATATTTGCTTTACTGTAACAGTTCTTTAATCTGGACAACATTAGGACCAACAGAGTGAACGGGATCTCGTCTACTCTCTGCCGTAAAGTGGACAGTAACGTTTTGACGAGCTGTAAATGAGGGGCCTCCAAGCTTTCAAATCGAGACAGGGATATGACGGTACTGACAGCCGCTCGAGTGTCCCACTCACCGTTGAAGTTCACCAAATGGTTCAGGATTTTCTGCGGGGAGGCTCTGTACGTTGAGGCGTACTGCAGCATGCTGCTCATCTGGTTTAAATTGTCTGGTTCGAGCTGCGTCTCCAGCTGGGTCTCGAAAACGATGGGGAGTGCCATGAGAAGGGCTTCGACAATTGGAATTGGCTTGAACTTTGTCAAGAGAAAGTGGAGGTAAGTAATTTGCCGTAGGTCAAAATCATTGACTTTTGCTTTGATGATGTTAAGGACTGACTGAACGACCCTGGAATCGCTGGGTACTTCACAAAGACTGAGCATTTTCAGTGTTCTGACCAGTTCGTTCTCTGAGAAATGAGGAGCCGTCTTGCGGATCTGGCGGCACAGAGAGATGAAGCCGTTATTGTTGTGAAGAATCTCTGCGTCCATACTCGACCTGTGATAGAACAGTTAGTAATGTACTGTAATAGTAGATTTTTCATGCATACCTCTTACAACGCTGCATTTCAAACACTAGATTGACGCAGCAAAATAAATGATGCTGCTGAATGTCTCTTTCATTCTGTTTCGTGAGCTGAAGCAGTTCTCGGAGAGACCTTGATGCATATAGTTCCCGCAGCAAGAAATCCTCAGCACGCTCGGGGACGGTGGACGAAGGCAGTGGAGCGTCTAAAATTGCTCGATTTCTTCTCGGCGGCAGCTGGGATGAAGCATCTTCCAAGCTCCCCGGGTTTGATGTCCTAACTCCGGGTATATTTTCTGCGTTGGATGTGCTATTGCTATGTTCTAGTCTTACTAAACTCAAAGAGCCGCTTATAACGCGAGAATTGTTTACCACGTTGCGTATTCGCAATGCAAGACGTGTACACAGCATTTTCCTAAATAATGTCTGAATGTTTGAGGGGAAAAGGTTAGCCGGCGAGAAATGGGGAGAACACGTGTAGCAGACGACAATAACATTTCGTTATGTAGTAATTTCGTTTGAATGGAGGATCTACTACTAATAAATTCTTGTGTAGTAGGACATGCCAAACGCATACCTCCCTGTAGCGGACACCCGTAACAACCCAATCTCACGCAATTTACATACTTGAGTGGATAAAACATAGTCGGGGATTTTTTGGGGAATTTTTTAAAATATTTAAAAATGAAATTTCCCTGTAAACACATTTAATTCGTCCGTCTGCATTAGGCAGGTTGTCCAGTAGTTTATTTGGCATAAAATCCTGTACTAAAGAGTGAAGTTCAAATATATTTTAATTTAAAAGCTAAGAAAGCATCTGTATTGTTGATGAGCCATAGAGGAAAATTTAAATTTTCTTATTTTGCAAGAGCTCTTATGAGGATTACAGTGCTGAAAATCTTTCACGTTATTGACAGGAAACTGTTGCCACTAATTCATATGTTTAATATTCCCTCATATTTAGTTTATCGTTTGTATTCCACAATTTGCACACGATATTTACAAACCAACAGAAGGAAATCCAATCAACCTGTGAAATGCATATGGAAAGTTTCGCAGTTCGTCTGCACTAACTAAAAAAATATTATGCAAATAACTTCTTCACGAAAACTGTAAAATTAATACCGACAAATGCAAGATGGTTACATAGATTGCTTAATCTAAGTCTGTTATAAATCCCTCAATGCTTTGAAATAATCTAATGCGTCCGAAAACCGCTTACCAAACTTTCCCACAAATCTCTGTATGTATGGACTCCATATCATATAATATACTTGACTTCATACTCGATTTGCGGCTACTGACAATTGTAAACTGTTGTGCTTGTTAAATATTTTCAGTGAAACGAAGTATATTTCTAGCTGTGTTAATGACGATTGATAAAGGTCAATACGCAAACGACGTATATTTTTCCGTGACCACATACCAAGCAGCGTTAGAAAAAGTGCCTTTCGAACCGATTCAAATATTAAATACTCCACTTACTTGGAAATATATTGGTTAAAACGATTTTATAACTGACATGATATAACAAATTGTCGGGATGTGTGTTCATTGCGTTATAGAAAACCACAATACCTGACAAGTTATAACCAAGGGGTCCGAAACTTCCAATAATCTTCGTACACCTGGGTCATGTTATCACTGTTATCAACCTCTTATCTCCGTGTTATCACGTGTTATCGTTATCAAATAATCTACGTACAGTTTTCTTCGGAGTTTCGGACACATGGTTATAACATTTTCAAATGTGTTTGGTATTATTGCAGAAAGTGTCTCAGCCCAAACTATGGAGTATGTAAATTCAACAAGAGTTTGAATCAATTTCTCAAAATGTCATCCAGTTTATAGTTATAATTAGTTTGTTAAGGAAAGCGTGTCCGATGTCCCCAATGAGGCTTTTACCAATAATGCCATTCAAGTCCAACCTCTCTATTGTGGACAAGTGAATAACATGTGTTTGTAGCATTTACCGCTTCAGAAATACTCAGGAAAATTACTAAAAACATACAAAAGACTTTCGTGGAAAGAAATTCGTAAAATTTTTAAAAGTGTATTTAGAAATGGTGTCCGTTATAGAGGAGCACGTGTTTGACACATATCGTGTGACCTGTCAAAGAAAGATTATCTTGAAGATTTTCAGTATTTATTGTGAGAATATATTGGTTATCTAAGTGTCATAATTGGTGTTAAAGGGGGTTGCATATCCAAGGAAATGATTTAGGTAATAATTTGTTAATTATACTGAAAAAATGGATAAGATTGTCTTGTCTTGGAATGGAAAACGCCCAACCACTTAACATAGATATAACTGAATATTCCTATTGATTTCAAAACATCCAGTTCGATTAGATGTCACTAAAATTTTGTCTGATAAATGAATAAAATATTGTTTTTGTGTGTACTGGGCTCTTTGTGTTTAAGGGTTTCGCAAGGTCAACTTTGGGACAGTTTTGTAATACTGGGATGTGGCAACGCCGCATTGAAAGCAACGGCCCCCTTTCCCTTCTGCCCTTTGGCTTCAGCAAAGGCATGTTGAGAAGTTCCTTCTTGTCGGCGAGCCGTAGTGTACGCTTGTTGTTACCCTCGCTGCAAAAATTATCCGTCGACATCCAGCGTAGAAACGACAATTTGAAGGCAACACACTTACCATTTTGCAGAACATATTCCGAAGATTCTAATATGGCATTTAGAGGGAAACGACCGTAAGTAGTTTTTATTTAATTTGTAGCTGATTGAATCTGGCTTACTTGTCAAAGCCGTTATGCCATTGTCGGCCATGTTTCGTCTCGGCACTTCTACATTCTAGCTCAAGTTTTGTCATTTGTTTCTTAAGCTGGTCTATCAAAGTGCAAAAGCAAATCTGAAGGTTAAATATACATTGTGGTTGTATTATTATTCTGCAGTGTCAGTCACCTTCAGACACGATTTCTACCCGAATCTCGCAATTTCTGTTGAGCCAAACGTTCCATTGACAAATTTGTGTTTTCATTTTTACAGAAGCTACGGATCTCGTGATAGCGGCAGGTTTGGAAGCAGTGGAGGTGGAAGTGGAGGATCATATGGTTCTCGACCTGACTTCAAAAAGAGCGGCCAGATGGGAGGAGACAAGTTGCGCAAGCCCAGGTGGGACAGCGTCAACTTGACTCCGTTTGAGAAGAACTTCTACAAACCCCACCCCGCTCTGCTGAAGAAGACGCCTCAGGAAATCGAAGCCTACAGGTCGTCCAAGCAGATGACACTGAAGGGCACAGACATCCCAACACCTATTACAAGTTTTGAGGAAGCCAGCTTTCCCGACTACGTCATGGGCGAGATCCAGCGTCAGGGATTCAAAGAACCGACGGCCATTCAAGCCCAGGGATGGCCCATTGCCCTCAGTGGACGCAACATGGTTGGAATCGCCCAGACGGGATCTGGAAAAACACTTTCGGTAAGTTGCTTTTAAAAACTTCTCACAAATTATTAATCGCTAACGGGTTTTCTTATGTTGCAGTACATCCTGCCAGCAATCGTGCACATCAACCATCAGCCCTACCTCGAGAAGGGAGATGGCCCCATCGCTCTAGTTTTGGCTCCTACGCGTGAATTGGCCCAACAGATTTCCGCAGTAGCATCTGATTTTGGATCCGCGTCGAGGATTCGCAATACCTGCGTGTTCGGAGGCGCACCAAAGGGACCACAGGTACATAATTTCAATTTTCCTGTTATTAGTAAGAATCCTCTTGTCTTGGCGCGGTGGGGTTTTTATGCGATCCCATCGTGTATGCATTCAAGAGGGAGAGAAATGAGAGTGGAACGCATGCCTTCGGTGCCTGATTCGGTTTACTCATCAAGGTCCCATCCTCTGGCTTCCACACATTCCTTCGTTATAATACTATTTTTAAGTATTAGTTCATATCAGTCTTTCCGACTTCAATTATAGTTAAAAGTTGAGTGGGCACTAATTCGAAGGTATTTTAACAGCTCAGAGACATTGAACGCGGTGTGGAGATCATGATTGCGACACCGGGTCGTCTGATAGACTTTCTGGAAGCCAACAAGACAAATCTTCGCCGCTGCACCTATCTTGTCCTCGACGAAGCAGATCGCATGCTCGACATGGGATTTGAACCCCAAATTAGAAAAATTCTGGAACAAATTAGAGTAAGTCTAGAATCTGCCTTTTGAGTCGAGCGAACAAGAAGTTTATTAACGTATTTTTTTTTATCTTTCTTTAGCCTGATAGGCAAACTCTGATGTGGTCAGCCACTTGGCCCAAAGAAGTGCGTCAGCTGGCCGAGGAGTTCTTGACCGACTACGCCCAGGTCAACATTGGATCCCTGACCTTGTCTGCCAACCACAACATTCTGCAGATCATCGACGTCTGCCAGGAACACGAAAAAGAGACCAAGTACGTCTTTTAGCTTAAACCACGAAGCACTAATTATAATTTTTTTTTTCGACCGAAAGGTTGATGGCTCTGCTGCAGGAAATCAGCAACGAGGAAGAGAACAAGACCATCATCTTTGCCGAAACAAAGAAGAAGGTCGACGGCATCACCAGAATGATCAGGCGAGATGGGTAAGCTATTAAAATCTACTCAACAATGGGATGAGTTCATAGTCAGTTTGTTTTTAGGTATCCTGGAATGTGTATTCACGGAGATAAGGCACAGCAGGAGAGAGACTGGGTGCTAAACGAATTCCGCTCGGGCAAGGCTCCCATTTTAGTAGCCACTGACGTAGCTGCTCGTGGCTTAGGTATGTATCAACACTGCCCTGACGCTTTCGGTTCAGGCTACCAGGAGTTTTCTCCTACTTTTATTCAGTGTATTGGTCACTCTAGGCTTTAGAAGGGAGCACAGATAACGACGGTTGATTTATTAAGTTGTGGTTTTGATTTATTTTTTTCTAGAGGCAGCGACGGGCTGATCGGCGGCTCTTGTTTGGTCCCTGCTCCTGTCATTTATCCAACTCGAACAGGACGTAAAAAAAAAGTTCTTGTTCCAAAGTTGACGATGGCAGTGAGTGGAGGGAGTATGCTGAGAGCTCCCCTTTTTGCAATTTGAACAGTTGATCTCTCGCCGTGTGCGGCCGCTTGAACTTGTTTTCTAGCCCGTATGTGCGAGAGTGATGAACAAGTTGTCTTGCCCGTCTGCGTTGCCTCGCTCTACACACCTACCTTGGATGGCCCTAGTTTTTTATGTCACGGCACACCAAATTTGTGGAAAGACAAGGAGAGACGAGTCCTTCGCTCGGCCTCTGTGTTGCCTCTACTCGACCTCCCGGTGAAGGATTTACGTTCTTTCCCGAGGACGTTTAAACAGTCTTTTGTTTAATAATTGGCAGCGCAGCGGCACGCCCTCTCATGTAAAAAATTACTCGATTGGGCGAGGGGCTCAGGTAATCTTTGTTTTTTTTTTGGTCGTGACGTGCGGAAACTACTGTTTTTCCATTGAAATTTGCACGAGAAGGGGTTGTAGGATAACGAACTGAAATTTTAGTCAAATTCACGTTTTGTTTCTATGAATGGAGTTGCGAAACACGCTACTATCCCCTTCTCGTCATTTTCAATCCCCTATTGTGGAACTAAGCATATTTTTAAAAAACAAAACTGATTATCAGTTGTAACAGCATATACTTAGAAGACTCGCTGGGGATTTTTTAAAACATCTTGTAAGGTCAGCCTTGTAACATTTTAAAAACATTGAATGTGGCCTGTAGATGTGGACGACGTGAAATTTGTTATCAACTACGACTACCCCAACTGTTCGGAGGATTACGTCCACCGCATCGGACGAACGGGCCGCTCGCAGCGCACGGGAACGGCCTACACGTTCTTCACGCCGAACAATTCGAAGCAGGCAGCTGATTTGGTAGGCGTCCTCAAGGAGGCCAACCAGGTTATCAACCCCAAGCTCTTAGAGCTGGCCAGTAGCTCGCGCGGTTACGGTAACCAGCGAGGTAACGATGAAATATCACGTTATGTTTGAATGCGAAGCAACTAATGCGTGGTCTGCTCTCAGGTCGCAGTCGTTGGGGCGGCGGAGGCTACGGAGGAAACAGAGGACGCTCCGGTTACGGCGGAGGCTACGGAAGTGGTGGCGGTAGTTACGGCGGCGGCGCTGGTGGCTACAGCAACGGCGGCAGTTACGGAAGCGGAGGCGGTTACGGCGGAGCAGCAGCCGGAGGCAATGCAGGCAAGTTGAGCAACGCGACGTCCTCGTCCGGCTACAATTACGATTGTGGCGGAGCGGTGGGAGGAGCGGCCCCTCGCGGTTACAATCCATACCAAAGTGGGGCGGCGCCTGGGTACTCGTCTTATGCGATGCCCGCACCGCCTCCTCCCGCTGCCTCAGACAGCGGCCACTTTGCTATGCGACCGCCTCAACCGCCATACAGCGGATATTCCAATTGAAGTGTTCATTGGTGAGGGGCTCCCTCTTACCCGGATTTTTTCTGTTTTCGTTTTTTCGTTGTTGCTTCGTTTCCTTGATTTTTAGAACCTCATTTAACTTGTTTGTTTTACGCATTCAGGTCGATACTGGGACTCAGCCGACCGATAAAATCGTCTCGTTTCTGGAGGAGAACATCAAGGCAGTGGTGTCTTTTGTTTTTGTGTACCAAATTATCCCGGAGAAGCAAACAGTGTTATCCACTTTTTTAAAATTAAATAAACAATTTCTTTCGTTCTTCCCTGTGCTGACAAAGATTATGACTTTTTTGTTTTTGAGATAACACCGTCTGCCGAAGCATTCTTTGGTTCCTTCCTCAAATTCTGTCGCGTAATAAACGTTTGTACGTTATACAAGAACCTGAATAGTATGAAACTTCTGCCCTTGCATTTTTTAGCGCTCTGATTTAAGGGATAGCTAAATATAGTCCTAGAACAGCAAGTCAAACTAGAATAAGTTATACAGTCTACTGAACCAAAACTGAACGCGAGCAACTTGGTATATCATCTATATTTTCAAACTCAGCTCCTTCCCTTGTACAGCAAGCTACATGAACCCGATGCACTATGTTTAATGGCCATGTGCCTTAGCCGCTTCGCTTCCTTCGGGAGGGTTGACGTCTTCAGAGTGCGGCCACCAGGTAGGTTTGTTGAGAGGATCCAACGCCTGTAAGGTTTTCGAAGATGTTGAAAAACGTACTCAGCAGATTAAGACCTGTATTACCTTCTCGGGGAACATGTCCTTAAAGTCTTCCATCGTCATCTGGTTGAAAGGAATGGTCTGCTTCCATTTCTGTAATTCCGCCTGGTACTCGGCAATCTTGCCGTTGGACGCAGAGACGAACTGGCCCACGGCACCTTCCTGAAAATACGTTCATTAGAAAAAGTAACATGTCATGTACTGAGAATTAACTTACAGCCTTCTTCTGCTGGGCATCGATTTCGTGGGAGACCTTGTCAGCAGGATACTCGATCTTGAGAGACTCGTACTGCTTCTGGAAGGACTCGACCAAACCGGGAACAGTAATACGCTGCTTGTAAAAGGCCCAGTCAATTGCTGGTGGGTTTTCGGGTTGGCCAAAACTCTGTCGTGCATTAAAAAGAAATAATTAATGCACTTGTTACGAAGCAATGCG
This sequence comes from Eulimnadia texana, assembly GCA_002872375.1. Lineage (NCBI taxonomy): Eukaryota > Metazoa > Arthropoda > Branchiopoda > Diplostraca > Limnadiidae > Eulimnadia > Eulimnadia texana. Next base: position 20,855,524 of record NKDA01000001.1, read on the forward strand.
GCAAATAATTAAGTGAGCAGAGAAATAAGTAACTTACCGGCGCAAATACAGATCAGACTTGGCCTTGAAAGCGTTGAACAAATGACGCTGCGAATCGCCCACCTTTTCGGCCATCAGGCCCCAGTTAACAGAACTCTGGGCAATTCGTTTGGCTGCCATTTTTGTTCAGCTTTTTCCAGTGCTTTCCGCAGTTTCCCAGTGAAAGAAAGATGGCTGCTGCGTTGACCAAGACGGCCGCTACACTACCTTTGGCGCTGTTATGCATTCGCAGCGTTGCCTTAAAAAATATTTTATTGTGAAAATTTTAGCTAAAGAACAAGGTACCTTTAATAAAGTCAGTAAAAATGAAGTAAAATAGTTTTATTAAAGCTCGGAACAAATAAAATATTCACTAAATCGGAACACTGAAAGTTATAGTTCAAGTAAAATAATTATTATAATTAAGTATTAAATTTCAACGCGCATTTTAGTTAAAATGATATTAATTCACCCATTAATAAATCTTTGATTAAATTATTTATTTGGGAAGAATTAATTTTAGTTAATAATCGATTATAGTAAATAATCGATAGTTGTTAGTCATAATAATCGACAAAGGGCCCCCAAGAGAAGTTGATTTGCAGCCGTCGATTTTTTGTCATCGAGTGCCAACTCTCACCGACCTAGTTACATCGTCACAAAAAAAAGTAGCAAAGACAATTGAATCTGAGAAAGTGACATAAAACTCAATCAATTGATAATGTGGAAGGAAGCAAAGGCCACAAACTAACTGCGAGTGAAAAAAGAGGAGAGCTTTAATCAGGGCGGCGAAAGGAGGCAACAACTGCGCTGGTAGCATCATTTTGTTGTTTGAATAGTTAAGCAGGTTGCCAGCCAGGCTTTCCACTGTTGTGCCTCACTGCACATCTTCCGTTTGTCCCTTTTCAAAAGAAATGCTTCCCCTCTGACTGTTCGTCTCTTCGACTCTCAGCTCAGTAAGCCGGAAAAATGGTGGTGGGCAACCTGGTGCGTTGTCGAGTGCAGGGGGGCGATACTATCGGAGCCTTTCCCGTCAGCGGTAGTGTTTTGGCTGGAAACGTTACCGCTTTTCCCGGTCCGGACATTGAAGCTGCGTCAAATATTTCGGACCTCGTGGAAATCATGCCGAGCACGAGGAGGTCTGCAGACTACTGCTTGAGGACTCCCGTACAGAGACCGCTTCCCCTTCCCGAGGATCAGAGACCGGCCAGCCCGTTTCTGACACCCACATTTTCATCAAAACCTTACGATTACTTGCTAAAGTTTCTGCTCGTCGGGGACTCGGACGTCGGAAAGCAAGAAATACTCAGCACCCTGGAAGAAGTAGCTACCGATACACCATACTCAACAGGACCAGGTATGAATGATATCTAAATAATGTTATTTAAAGAAGTTTAACGTGGAAATCTTTTCAAGCACATAAAGTAACAACTTTACTCGTCGATGGTCGTAAAATCAGACTGCAGCTGTGGGACACGTCGGGACAGGGGAGATTCTGCACCATCCTGCGTTCTTACTCGAGAGGGGCACAGGGCGTCATGCTCGTTTACGATATTACAAACAAGTGGTCCTTTGACGGCATCGACAGGTGGCTGCGTGAAGTCGAGGAGGTCAGTCTCTTTCTTGTAACATAAACGTTAACAAATATAGTTTTGTAACAATAACGTAAATTCCTTTAACTTTTCAGTCTTGTTCTCATAACATAAAAGATAGTGAATATTGTTTTTGAACAATAACGTAAAATCTTCTAACTTGTTAGTCTCGTTCTCATAACATATATGTTAACAAATGAAGTTTTCGAACATTAACATGAAATGCTTTTACTTTGCAGCACGCTCCCGGTATCCCCAAAGTGTTAGTGGGTAATCGTCTTCACCTCGAGTTCAAGCGAGCGGTGAGCGTGAGCCAAGCCGTGTCTTACGCCAAGCGGCATGGTATGTCTTTCTTTGAAATATCGCCCCTGTGTAACTACAACGTGGCCGAATCTCTGGCCGAGCTTACTCGTCGAGCTTTAAAGCGCAATGGCATGGAAAGACTGTGGAGGACGAACCGAGGTGAGTTATACGAAGAAATTTTTACAAACGTGAACTTAAACGAAGTTTTTGTTGTTCAGTGCTTTCTCTGCAAGAGATGTGCTGCCGGACTATCGTCACAAACACCTCGGTCTACGCCATTGACAGACTGCCGCTGCCCCCATCGCTCCGCTCGCAGCTGCGGTCGTACGCCCTCAGCAATGGGACGAGCGTCACCAACTTCCGCAGCTGGAATCGAAACAAGAACAGTGGCAGCAGCAGTCGGTTGGGAGACTCGAAGTCGTCGAGCCAGGTCAAGAAATGCTCGGCTTCCGACAGTAGCCACGTCAAGATGAACTGTGTCGTTTCATAGTCTTGGCCTGCGTTTTTGTCTCTTTGACGAGTGATTTATAATTTATGTGAGAAGTTTTTTCAAATGTTATTGTTATGTTTAAAAGCCACGAAATCGACCAATCCCATTTCGAGAGCAGACTATTTTTGCAGAGAGTCTATTGGTCACAAAAAATTTGGGAGGGATTTCTTTGCTTTTCGTCATTTATTTTTCTCTCCTCATATGTGAGTGTCGTCAGTGATCGTGTTTACGGCCTGTAAGAGTAATTTTTTTTCTCCCTTATGTTCAGTAAGAATAAACGCGAGAGAGAGCTTTACGTGCTTTCACAAAATATGTCTGAGTAGTTGAAAAAAAAAAGATTCCATTTTCTGATGCTTCTGCTCTGAAGACATCTTGTCAACGGGTTCGAGTGGAGCAGGTTAACATCGTTTATCAAAACGACGTCTCCAGAGGGAAATAAATAATTCATATTCCCTGATGGACTTCAGTTCTGTATCCATTTTAATAAATAGATGATGATACATTCAAGATGTAGCCAAGTAGAAATGACAGTGCCTTTTGGGGTGCCTTTCACAGTGCTTTTTGGTCGGACTCATTTTTACGTGGGTAGTGAACCCCGTAGGTTTTTACGTGACGCTATGAAAAGTTTGGTTCGCGGTATCTTTCGTGGCCCGTGTAACTCGAAATGGCAGTTATTTGAAAGTCGAAACTTTTTAAGAGATCTGCAAAAAGTTTATTATTCGTTTTTTTTTGTTTCCATACATGATAATAAAATGGCGTTTAAAAGTTGAGGAAAATCGGCAATAAAAGTAGCAGCAAACCGTGCTGGAAGTTTAAAACTGCTGATGAAGAGACGCACTGGAAATCGTCGAGAAAACTTGCGCAATGTTTCTAGATTAACCACAGTTTAATAAAATGATTAGAAATCTATTAATATTATCCAGTGTTTCCACTTTTCAGGGAAATTTCCTGAAAAAGAGAAAAATGGGGTCTGAAAAGGGAAGATTAAGGGAAGAGGGAAGGGGGGAAATCTGAAAGTACCACCTTGTATTCTAGTACCGAGGGGAAAAGGGGGAAATTAAACGAAGAAATACTGTATTGATATTATTTCTTACGTGGATTAGATTGGCTGCTGCTCTTCTTGTGTATTTGGCGACGAAATCAGCGGCTTCTTCGCCGCAGTCCTCCGCCATTCCTCTTGTGCTGCACGCCACGAACTCGCTGTACGCGCTAACATTTTTTTATTTGAATCAATTCTGGTTGAAAAAGTGCAAAAATGTATTTACCAGCAGGATTTATGCAAATGAGAAATTCCGTTGTCTTGCTGGTACTCGATGTCCGTGAGGTTGAGGAGGACTCCGTACTGGTAGGCGCAACTGTCGGAAGCTCGTTTCATGCATTCCGTGTACTTGAGAAATTCTGCAAATGAATACATTTGCAAATAAATTAGTTTTTAGAATAATTCTTAAAAATCAGAAATTCCGTAATTTCGTGCATTTGCAAAATAATTGCAGTTTTAATTATAATTTCTAAAAATCTGAAATTCTGCAAATTAAGTACATTTGTAAATTATTTAGGTTTAGGAATAATTTCTAGAAATCTGGTGTTAAGCTAATGCTACCCGCGTAAAAGTGACGGTGCCTTTTGTGGTGCCTTTTTGATTGATCTTCAACTAAGGTAGTTGGAACTAAGTTTAACATTACGGCTTGTTAGGCCAATATGAAGGCAACTGTGAAAGAGCACTTTAAAAAAGGAACTGAGAAAATTTGAAAAGGCACTGCAGTGGTGCCATTTTACAGTGTTTTTTTACGGTATAAAGCACCATTGCTCGGGCTCATTTTTACGTCGGTATACATTACTTGTAACGTACTACAGATACATTATTACTCTTAATATAATTATTTGTATTGTTTTATCTCGTTTAGTACTCATAGTATTATAAACTTGTATGGTAAGAAGTCGTAGAATGTGTTTACTATCGCGGAATGGTCCCGGATAACAGAGATCGCCAAGAACTTCAAGGGCACCGTGAAGCGACTGTTCGAGAAGTTTTTGCTGTTTCTCCGAGAAACAACGTCGGCCGTAATTCTGGCCGCAGTTGACACCTTCCTCCACGATTCTAGAACCAAAAAAAATGCAGTTCTTACTTTTCCAGAATGACCACTTGTGATGGTTTCATGTCCCAAGTAAAAATTTACCATAGCTGTAAACAGTGTGGCCAGTGTTTCCACTTTCAATGTCCCCTTTTCCCCGTCTTCCCTTATTTTTCCCTTTTTCCCCTCCGTACCACCACATGAGGCTGTATTTCTAGATTTCCCCTTCTCCCTCTTCCCTTATTTTTCCCTTTTTCCCCTCCGTGTCACCACATGAGGCTGTATTTCTAGATTTCCCCTTCTCCCTCTTCCCTTATTTTTCCCTTTTCAGACCCTATTTTCCCCTTTTTCAGGGAATTTCCCTGCCGAGTGGAAACACCGAGTGTGGCACTGTAGTATTTTTCAACAAAGTACGTAGTTCTACTATAGTAGTGCACTATAGTAAATTTTCACTGGGGGTGGTAGAACATTGCACCTAAACTAGCATAGAACACAGTTGAATATCTAGTTAGTACTACTAATAATTGCTAAACTAGTACTAGTGCTATTTATGCCACTTTTGCAATGGTTAGTAGAAGTGAATGTGGATGACTTGCAAACAAAGTCGAGTTCATCGTCGGTCATGGCGAAGGCGAAACGCCGGTCGTTGGCAATGGCGTAAACATCGGACAAACACTCGGTTAGCAGACGTCGATTGCATTCCCCAACATCAGCTATTCCCATACAATTGATTGAATTACCATAAAACATGATTTGATAAGATGAAGTAAAAGCGAGAGTTGAATTACCTACTGAAGAAGTGACAAGCAACAGAACGGAGGGCAGCACGATGAACATGTTGGACGTAAAGCTGCTTTAATACGATTAAGCAAAGTGAATGTAGCACCACACTGACGATACGAAGCCCTGCAAGTGGCTAAATCTTTTTGACACAGGACTCGATATATACACTCCACACACGCCTTATACTCTGGTGCTGAGCCGGAAAGCAAGCGCAGTGTTTACCCCTGCTTCTACTCCGGCTATCTTCCATCTTCTCTAAGTAAAGTTTAATTATTACGCTCTATATACATTTAGAATTTGTAGATAAATTGTAGTAGATTTGTTTGTACTGCAGAGAAGATGTACTAGTGCAGTAGTCTAGTGTAACAAGATCCTCAAATAAATGGATTATACTACAAGTATCGTTAAGCAAAGGGGGTAAACTATGCGGCCATCCCGATGGAAAAGTCGTACGGTTGAGGACCGAATGACTGGGTAGCTGAACACTAGCTCTGCTCTGAATCACTAGTTGAATAGTAGCTGAACGCAATGTAGTTATAACGAGGATTGGACGATATGCGATTTTTGACATATCGATATATTTTTTTTATATGATGCATCAAAACAGAACTCTCATATCCAACTTTTGATATATCAAAGTCTCTCGAGCCTGTTTGATACGATACATCAAAATTTTTGTTCAAATATCAAAATATCGATATTTATGTTGATATTTCTTACATGTAATGATAATGAATCATGTAGTTTAATTCAAGTTAAAGATAGCAGAAAATGAGAATATGAAACAATTATTTATTGGTCATAGAGTTTTCGTAGTTTGGCGGTTTACAGTTAAGATTAGTCGCAAATTTTTTCTGCTTGTCATCGAAAAAACGACGTTAAGAAGCATTTTTATCCACTGCAGAAGTGAATAGCGAAATAAAATTTTAAATGATATTTACACTATATACTTCAATCGCACTGGAACGCGGAAATTCTAACCAGAACAACACAACCGAAGATGTAGTACGGAATCAAATCCACGAACACGAGCTGAAAATTGTAGCGATAAATATTCGCCTGGGCCGAAGGTTGGTTAAAGGGACAATGCGGAATTTTTGGGAAAAAAACATATTTTACAGAACTTTTTACGCTGATTCCGAATATATATAGTGTCCCTATTTCAATTTTCTAGCGTTTGGCCGGAAAAATTAATGAAAGTTTGAAAATAGGCATGGCAACGTCGGTCACATGGGCAGCGCTCTGATTGGAGGCCACTGGTCACGTGATCAAACCAGCCAATGGAAAAACGCCTGTGGCATCCGAGCAGACGGTTTTGTAATATCGTCAACTTGATTCATCATTCGGTTAGCTTTTTGATTATGCTGCAGGTACTTTCCTATTGGCTAGTTTGATCACGTGACCAGTGGCCACCAACCAGAACGCTGTCCATGTGACCGACGTTGCCATGTCTATTTTCAAACTTTCATTAATTTTTCCGTCCAAACGGTAGAAAATTGAAATAGGGACACTATATATATTCGGAATCAGCATAAAAACTTCTACTACATATGTTTTTTTTTCCAAAAAGTCCGGACTGTCCCTTTAAGAAAACTAATCTGTGTCTCTACTGGGGAGATTCATTTTATACTAAGTGGTTTAGGACCAAATTCATCGAAGTTCCGGGACAAACTTTTTGTCTAGCCTAGGTTGAGGTTAAGGTCTATGGGTTCAGTCCATGCTCTGCCAGGACAAAAGTTCACTTTTCTGCGGTCAGTTCCCGTACCCTGTGTTCGTTATCAGAGGTCAAAAGGCCAGGTCAAAAAAGGGTCTTTGTCTTAAGATTTGTTCTGCAGTACGCGGCATTCCTGTTGGGCGTGTTCACTTTTTTTTGGAGTAAAAAAGGAGATTTGATATTTTTTATTTTCTATATCGATACTTTTGATTTGATATCAAAGACAGAGAAAATTTTTAAATATGATATTTGATATGATATATTTTCCAACCCTTGTTATAACTAAAACTGAACCCTCTGAATGCGGGGTTGAATACTGCATGACTTAGTTCTTTCAAAATTCAAGCGTGCGAACCGTGTGAAAGTGGGCCAATTTCATACGATCGTCTAGCAGGATCCATGGTAGTCATGCACCATTCAGAGGGTCATTCAGACGTATGGCTAGCGCATCATTTTTCTATCGGGATGTTTGTTACGGACAATCTCTGTGTGTGTGAATGCGTTCAAGGCTAACCTGGTCAACATACGTAATTAATTACAAGACTCTATCTGCCTACATCAATCAGAGTTTGTTTACGCAGATTGTGGAATATTAGTTTGCTGTACCACTTTAGTTGAATTAGTTTTTTGCGCAAGTAACATCAGAGAATGAGCAGTGTTTCTACTTTCATTTTCCCCTTTTTCCGGTCTTCCCTTATTTTCCCCTTTTTACCCTCCGTACTAGAATATAAGGCTATAATCCAGATTTTCCCTTCTCCCTCTTCCCTTATTTTTCCCTTTTCATACCCCATTTTCCCCTTTTTTCTGGGAAATTCTCTGCAAAGTGGAAACATCAGAGAGTGAGATTATATAGTGCTGATTCCAGAAGATTCCACTTTGTAATTTTTTTTTCAAGGTTAAGGCTCGTAAATGATAACCACAAAGTTATAACAGCGCGGAAGTTTTTTCGTCCATGGCAATTTTCCAAATTGCAGCCAAAGGAATTTTCTTCTCGATACTCGATTCGGAAACAAAGTATCGATTCTTATTTGAATTAAACGATAGTTGATTGATATTGGATTAGTATTCAGTTATAGCAGAATTTTGAAAGAGATTAGATCGATATTGAAGTTGAATTGGTAGTAAATTCAATTTGGATTTGAAAGTGATGGATAAACGCTATTAAAAAGTTTAATCGGTTCCGGGTCTTGTGAATCGATTACTTTTCCTTTTGAATCGATTCTGGTTTTGTGGGTAAGTTTGTCATTGAGAAAATTCGGTATAAAAAGCAGTGGATTCATGGCGAAGGATCATCAAGTTGCTTCAAACTTGAGTCTTGAGAAGCAAAAACACAAAGCAAGAAGCAGAAGATGAAGTTGCTGGTGACTTTCTTGGCTCTTGCTCTGTTTGCTGTGGCTCAAACACAAGGTAATTTTTCCTATTTTGTTTAAGTTATAAATCCTGTAACTAATTAAATTAATAATTTGTTCGAAACAAAACCAGGTTTCCGTATTCGCAGAGCTGATGATGAAGACCCTGCTGTGTCCAAAGACGAAATCCCGACCGACGAAGCTGATGTTCAGGGGCGTTTCGGTAACAAAGCAGCTTCACTGTTAACGTTTAAATACAAAATCTTATTTATAAATTTGTAATAGGCCTAGGACTTCTGGGACCGGCAGCCTATTCGACATATTCCAGCAGCCAGACGTACTCTTCAAGCGTTTATCCCGGAGCAGAACATGGATGTAACGCCTGAATTTCAATTTTTATTTCCTGCCAGACTTGATTTTAGTTCTCTATTTCACCAATAGATGGCGTTTACGGCTACGGCGGCTATGACGGCGCTGCTTATGGCGGACTGTACGATACCGGCTACGACGGATACGCCGGGCCTTATGGTCCTGTTCCCAACGTGAATTTCCAGTCTATTGGACCCAATGGACGCCCTGCTATTTCTTACGAGAGCCCGAATTTCGGTTTTTACTTCCGAGATAAGAATGCCGCCAAGGACGTTTGAAGATCTTTTTCCTACTCAAATGGTTCACCCGACTACAGTTCTTGTTTGTTTTCAGTTTGATAAGTTCATCTGGAATCTGGGATTTCATTTTCGTACACGGGACTTTTGTAGGCTTCAAATACACGTCATTAAAAATTCATTAGTCTGTTATAAAATTTCGCAGCCATATAGTAGTTAAATTTGTGTTGGGGAAAAGCGTGGAAGAAAGTAAGTTAATTAGCCAACTTTCTTTGGAAATCAGAGTCTCTCTAGTGGCTAAGAGCATGTGTAAGTTAATTGTTAGAACTAATTTACTTTTCAGCGAAATAGTGATTATGAATATCACGATACTAAGTGGGAAATTTGAGGTCTTATCTAGTGAAGCGCAACCAAGCATTACGTAGACCTTTCACTATGTGACTCGTTATCTGTAACGTAATAACTGCCAATTATCTTAGATTGCTATCAAGTGTAGATTTATATCGGTCTGTTGTTATTATTATTATTATTATTATTGTAGGGGTATTAATTCTCATCAGGAAACCAACGGTACATTTTTTTAATTAAAAAGAATCAGAGTCAAGTAAATAAACTAAACAGATGTTGCGTATTATTATATAGAGAAAAGATTGGGCCATTTTTGGTGTGGCACAGCAGATGGTCTACCTCTGCCGACTCGTATTCACATACACTCTACAACAACGCCAAAAAGTCTGAGAACTTTGATTTCATTAAAGTTAACTCAGCTTACTTGAAACGCTTGTAAAGGTAGGTTATTCAGGTGTGTATTTGATTCGCTGAGTGTAATGAGTTAGAAAATAGTGGGCTATTCATTTGAGGGTCTAGAGTAGTGGGCGTGGAGTTTGGCTTGGCGCTGAATGTAAGGCTCCGTGTGGAAAGTCAAATGATCCGCTGGTGGTTTACCGTAGTTGCACTTTGGATAGAACCGACAACAGGTGTTTTTCTGTAGATATCCTCCTATTTGCACTCGCCAAGAAAACAGTAAGCTTTTTCTTCAGTTTAATATTAATACTTAAATCTTATTGCGATGGATTAATCGTTTGGTAGAGTACGATAGATTGTGCTGAGTAGTCGTACGTTAATATGGTGAAATATCCGGGTTGTTATCTTTGGTTTGAACAAAAACATCTGATAACAAACGTCACTGAAAGTATCGTATAGATATAAAGCTCCCTTTGTGCAAGTATCATATAGGTGTACTCCTGATTTTCGCTGAGAACTTTGATGCAGCTCGTGTTGAATGTACGAGTAATTTTGGGTGTATTTGTGCATTAAAATAGCAGAAAAGTGAAAGGCGAGGTGTTTGTAATGGTTTAGTAAATGACTCAATGTGATGCCAAGCGCGAATAATCGGCTACGCTTGCTTTGCTAATCCAAAAATGGCCGCCCAGTTTCAGCTTGGTTTGCTTTAACAGAAAGAAACACGAAGCCCTTGACTTGTTGATATTGTTGGCGAGTTTTTCCAAGACTGGGATTTTGATGAGCATCCAACCATGGAGTCTGAAGGCCTGCCGACCCAGGAGTTGTCCAGCAGCCTTGACAAACCCTACCAGACCGATCTAAATACGTCAGAAGACGAACTACAGTTCACTAACAATGAAGGTAATAATAAATTACAAGTTTCTTTTCCTACACGAGGTATAATTGTTGAGTACAGCAGACGGAGAAGAAGAAGCTGCATGGCTGTCCGAAGTGGGTCTATCCAGCCTGGTGTCGGTGGTTCTGGAGCAGGGCCAGTTGATTCAGTCGGCAGTGCTGCACCAGGTTGCCGAGGAGCAGGGCATGACGAGAAAGCAGCTCAAAGCCGTCAAGAAACGCATCGATGTACTTAACTCGACGCTCAAAGCGCGCAAAGGAAGAATCGCCATACAAAAGAGACCCGACTGCAGGGATATCTTTAGAGATCACGAAGTAAGCTCCGTCATCTAGTGAGATTTCTTAGAAACAAATACTGCAGTGACCACGTGTCAGCCATATTGTTTATGTTTGTTGTTTGTTTATAGCTCAGCAGTACTGGAGGTAGCAGCAGATCCCGTAGTGCTACGCCTGATTCCTTAGATGGGGATTCTGCCAAAGATTCCAGTACGGAGAATCTGTTACTGGCGCCCGAATGGGGTCGACCGCGAACGCCTGGCAGCAGAAAGACGAGCGGCAGCAGTCAGCGCAGCACTGACAGCGTCGCGGATATCATTAGTCAACTCGAGATGGTCTCGACAAAAGAAAGTTCCTCGCCAAAAAGTTTCGATCAGCTGCTAAATCAAGTATAGTGTTTATTTCAATGGAACGATGAACAGCTAGCTTAATTTACCCGTTACAGGATTTCAGCGTTGGCCAGTCGTCTCCTGATTACAAGTACCCGCTGATTGCTACAAACCTTAACCCAGGTAGTCATAAGTTTTCAGCTCTAAGTTCAACTGTGGTAATTCAGTTTTTTATTGCAGGATACAGGAGACGTAGCAGTCTAAATGAAGAGCCCAGCCACAAGTTCAGAGGGAAATTTTCAGAGGCCGAAAGCAAACCTGGGCTCGGCAAGTCAGTCTTCTCAATCTTCGATGCAACTAGCGGAGGTCACGTGGCAGTCGATAAAGGTTAGTAACTGATTACGTTTTCACATGTTCCGCATTGTTACCACACTTCCGTGTAAAGATTTTTATCAAATCGTGGCTCAGTGGCCGAGTCGGTTATGAGGAAATAGTTTCTTAATGAACAGTTTACCATTCAGCGTCAGGATTTTTCGCTTGCGTTCGTTTTGGTCCATAAATGAATGCATCATCGAATTCTTTACAACTACCTTGAAAAGGACTCTACCAGAGAATGATTCTAAAAATTAACTTTTGTAAACAATTTAGGAATTGAAGTGCTGCGGTATCAACAAGTAGGAACCCTTTCGGCCAAGACTTCCTACGCTGTTCGCCAGAAGCGTAGCGGTAGTGATCCTACCACAGCTTGGATTTCTCCTGCAAACGATCCTAAAGCTTGTTCAGTAACGAAACAGGTAACCAATTGTTCATCAAAATTTCGATATCTTCTTAACGGTTGATTCAAATTTGACAGGCGAGGAGTTACGACGACTTGAACAGCGGGGAGGTGCGTCGGTTGCGTCAGCTGGCGCTTCTGGAAGCGACAGCTTTGTTTGACGAGCACGGCCTCAAATTGCGCACCAAGAAAGCTGCAAAGAAGCAAAGTAGAAACAAAAGCAGCTCATCGTCCCAGCGCCAAGTGTTCGGCTTGCCTCTAATCAAGCTGCTCCACAGGGATGCCGCTGTGGAAGCTACTTGCAAAGAGCCTCGCATTTTCTCCACCGTAATATTTCACTTTCCAAGTCAGCTTTGTACTTTAGTGGAATAATTGAACGTTAACTTAGATTCTAAGGATCCTGGAGAAGAACTTTCTGGACGAAGAAGGCATCCTGCGGGTGTCAGGCAGTCGTCAGAAAATCTTATCATTGCAGAAACTGATCGACAGTCAGTGGTATGCCAATCCAACATCCGTCGAAAATTCCTTGATGAATTCCCTGGCCCACGACTTAGCCGGAATTCTGAAGCTCTTCCTTCGGATGTTGCCAGAATCCCTGTTAACTAACGAGTACCTGGACGCCTTCCTCCAAGTGGACGGTATTTGCTGTGTCCCTAACCTGGTTAAGCAAGCTTACTTATTCAGTGGTTCTGTTGATAGGATTACTAGACCAAAAAGAGAAAGTCCGCGCTCTGAACTTGCTCTGTGCTTTATTGCCCGCTGAAAACCGTCGAACTCTTTCAGTTCTGCTGAAGTTTCTGAACCGAGTTGCTGAGAATCAGTCGAAGAATCGGATGAGCGACTCGAATATAGCCACAGTGATCAGTCCCAACCTGTTCTTCTCCAAGAACAGTTCCAAACCTGTACAGAAATCGGCACTCTCCGAAGAGGTAAATAAATCAATCTAGAATTCATCAACTTTTAAGTATATAATATTGATTCCGAATGTTTCAGTTGGCGTTAATAGCCCAGTCTAACCGAATCACGCTTCTTCTGATATCGAACCGTGAAGAAATCTTTGCTCTGCCGTCGTCGCTTGTCAACCAGCTTTCTCAGTAGAAGTAGATTTTCAACGTGTTACTATTTATTGCTCAAACCGTTTTTCCTGTAAATGTATCGTTTCGTGTGTCGTTTCAATGAAGATGGAATATAAAACATTCATCGTTTGATGTGGAATCTTTCCTTTACCCAGTAATAGCATTAAACGAGAAACAGGGCAAGATAAAGAGGTACTTGAACATTAACGCCCACGGTGGTCAATCGATTGACTTTCACCTCTCATCCGAGCAGCAACAACACAACAACCCTCCGCATGCGCTACCCAACAACCGCCTGCCTACATACGATTGTTTCCCAACAACCTGCTGCAGTAGGCTACCAACACACCAACCTGATGATTTGTACTCCAGAAAACATGACATCTCCGTAAGTTAATAAGGCAATTTTGCTTCAGGTATATTGAAATAACAAGCTATTTCTGTATGTACTCGAAATCTTAGTCCTAATGTTGAACATAAGTGGTTTCCTCGATGAAATTTGTTTGAATGGTAAATCGATAGGCAACCCTGTGCTCTCCAGAGGATTTGACTCTTTCTTTTTCACGAGAAAAAATTTCTTGTTTTAATTCTTTCCACCGGGACATGAATAAAAGATTAGCTTACTCGGGAGCTGGTTACTTTTAAACCATTTATATAAGCGAGGGCGAGTGTAATAGTGTTACGTGTTTCATTTGATTCAGTTTGGAAAAGTTTCCTGTGGTTTAGGTATTGTTATATAGTAGGAAATGTTGAAGTTCCTTCGTTTGCTGCGTCGACTTTGTTGCTCCTGTTGCTGCTGCTGCTGTTTCTGTTCCTGTGACGACGACGACGATGAAGCCCAGGTAATTGAATTGTACCTGCACGATTCTGTTTCTTGTTTTCTCCTCAGTACAAAATCGTTACATCGTAACTCAATGATTTGGTAAACGCAATAGAAAAGAGGCTGGCGACCCACCAAAGAGGACATTCATTACGTTCTGCCCCTGTCCGACGAGGAAACCATCAGGTAATCAATTGCGGTGAGAGTCTTTTCAGGTGTTTTGACGTTGATTGGGACCGTTTGAATGATGTAGCGACGCCGAAGAGGATCGATTGCTGAAAAAGGGGCGCAGCAGCAGCCTGAAAAGTGAACTATACCGGCAAATCTGGCAACGACGCTCCGTTTGGGCCAGACAGAAAAGTGTGCCCTCTTTTCAAGTGCAGCCAATTGAATTCTGGAGCGGATCAAGTTGCCATGTAATCCACTCCTTCCAATCTATTCTGTTTCACAGACGTGGGTATTTACCTCTTCTTTTCTTTGGTTACCTTTCTCAAATGGAAAAAAAAGTTACTCCTTTCTGTCTGAGAAATTGACTTCCGAAAAGTTTAGACCTCAAACGACAACCCCGGCGTTTAAAGTTTCAAACAAACTTTCAAACGACCTTTTAAACCTCGAGTCGAACTTCTAGAGCACACACTTCAGTTGGTTCAGCTGCACATTGGAGACCTAATAGATTTCAAATATCATTTAAAATTATTGTTTCGTTTTACTAGTTTGAAGATCAAGAAGTTCAGCCGAGGAGTTCAGTTGCTCGGAAGCCGCCGTACAAGTTGATGCGGGGTATTTCGGTGGAAAGTCTCCAGCCCCAGTTGTACGACACACCTACAGAGTCCTTCGGTATCACTTTACAATAAAATTCATGAAATATTTCAGTAATCAACTAGACTATAGGCAAAATCTCAGTGAACAGATTCATTTCGGTCAACTGAAAAAGTACAGCGGTCTGAACTCCACCAAAACTAGAGTGGTTATCTAAATAAAATTTTGTTAGTTGCAGAAAATCCGCTAATGACCGCTACTTGGAATGTAATTGTTAAAATATGTAGCTAAGTTCAAGTTTAATTAATTTAAGTTAAACAGTCAGAAGAGGTCGAGCATGAGTTGACTGTAGGTGAAGGCCGGCAACTAGGCGAGATCCACTTCAGCTGCGTCTACGATTTCTCCAGTAAAGTACTGGCAGTGAAAATCATCGAGGCACGTCATCTGCCACTTCCAGATAGTGTCACTCCCTTCAAGAAGGATCAGTATCATTCAAATCCGTAAGACCTATTAGTAAAATTCCAGAACAAAGATTCAACTCGCTTTTGACTGTTCAGGTACGTTCGCGTTTGTCTGTTGCCGGACCAGAAAGATTCACGACAGACAGTGGTTCACCGCAAGACTCAGAACCCTGTGTTCAACGAGATCTTCTTGTTTGAGCTGAACTACCGCGAAGTTTCTCGGCGAACTTTGCTCCTGAAAATCCAAGACTTCGACAAGTACTCGCGCCATTTTGTTCTGGGACAAGTTCTGGTGCCCCTGTGCGATGTCAACATGTCGAAAGGAGTTCACCTCTGGAGGCGTATACTTCCTTCTGAAAAGGTTTTTCCAGCCTTTTCCATATAAATTAACTTTAATTAGATTGAAATGGAAACTTAATTTGAAGGATTTACCGGATCTCGGCGAAATTTTACTGAGTTTGGCGTATCTTCCGGCTGCAGGACGTCTGAATGTCGACGTTTTGAGGGCTAAACAGTTGCTGCAAACTGATTTAGTGGGAGGGTCTGGTATTGATAACAATTAATTACTTTTTCAGTTAATTAACTCATATTTTGGCTTAAACTCAAGTTCCGTATGTCAAAGTCTCTCTAGTGGTCGCTGGTAAACACATCAAGACCAAGAAAACCACTCACAAGAAAAATACGATCAACCCTGTCTGGGGTGAAACGATCAGGTAACTGAATTACTTCAAATTTTAATAGAACAATTATGAAATATGATTGGGATGTTAGTTTTAACGTAACTGCAGTTGAGCTGGACGAGTTGAGTCTAGTCATCAGCGTGTGGGACTACAACGGCGGGATAGTTCGGGACGATTTCATCGGCCGAATCGTTCTCGGCAAATACGCTACTGGTAAATTCTGTTTTTAACCTTATTTTTATGAATTAAACTGTTGGAGAACAGGAGCTCATGAAATAACTCACTGGAGTAACATGCTGCATGCGGAACGAAGCTCGGTCGCCCAGTGGAACACGTTGAAATCGCGAGAAGAGTGCGACCAGGTCTGATTCTAGTAAATAAAGCTTAAAAGCAATTAAATATATTTTAATTTGCTTTAAATAGATGTCAGCAGCTTCAAGAGCAGTTCCTTAGTTGATCAGAAATATTCCATGTGTATTTCGCTTTAATTTTCACGACTCGTCAAGTAACGTAATACAATTCAGGAAGATTCGAATTCACTTTTGATTTTTCCAGAATTTATTTTCTGACAACTTTTTGGCCGGGGACTTTGAAAAATATATTAGAAATTTTAGTACAAAAGAACAGCGCTGTTGTGCTTCTCGGGGAAAATTGACTTTGCGACGGGTTTCCGCTCGTCCCGGATCCCAAAGAACAGAACGAAGATGTTGGCCAAATGCGACAAGACTGAGCCCACGACAAACCTTTAGAACGGGAACGGAAGATTAAATTAAGATTTTCCAAATATTACAAAAAAATAATTTACCAGAACGAATAACCGAACGACGCCATTCCTTCGGAGCTCCACTGATTGTCCCGATCCTCGTGGAGCAGGACGTTAGACTTCAGATTGAAATAGTAATGCGCTACCCAGGTTGCGACTCCAGTTAGTCCAAACATCACTGCAACAGTCAAACAACATAGAATGACAATAATTCAATATCTGAAGGGGAATATTTAATACTTGCGATGGAGTTATAGGCGTAGAGGCCCGGAATTCCGGCCACTGACTCGATGGGCGTCGTTGCCGTGTTGACGATGGACATGAGCGCCGCGATGACGCTAAACACCGCCGCTACGATCACGCAAGCCACCGTAGCGGCCCACATCCCAAAATCGAACAACTCAGGCTCCAAGCGCAGCGTATCTATTACTGGAATAATAATACAATCAATCAAAATACCAAAACGAAAGCGTGCTGTTCATATCAGGCTGAAGTATTTTGAATCGAAAATTTGAAATGTTTCTAAAACTGACCGCTAGATGGCGTTTGCTTTACGCGCCGCTTTATTCAAACGTGAATACAAGTCCCGTTACAGAAACACATATAAATAATTTGTAAAATTATTCTTATTAATTTTATAGTGTTTTTTTGGGTACGACAGAATTCCTTGAAGAAAATGTGGAATTTCAAGGTTTTTGTGGTTTTCGGGTTGTAAGTTACCAAAGAAATCGAAAAAAAAGGATCTCACGACCCACATAGATGTAGAAGGTTTAGACAAGTCAAGGTAACGATAATTGGATATAAATTAACAGAAATTTCTCATAAATTTGATCAATATTCAATAACGCTTCTAGTTATTTATGCATGTTTCCCAAGGCAAAGCAGGAGGCTGCGGTGTCAGCGAAGTACCGTTAGTTGTATCTCGGAGCGAGGCATCTTCGTATAATCCCGTATCTTCACTCCATTTATCTTTCTTTTAAAATTCATCATACTTTTATTCAATGTTACATTAACTAAGCTTACAATGAAACAGGAATTCCGCTTTCCAAATGTATAAAAATTGAGTTGACATCCATAAATCAGGACAGGTTTTCTTCCAGACCTTAAACTATCGTTTTTCAAGAACAGAAAAACTTTTTAAAAAAACTCGTTTGCTATGCCAAAAATGTTCCTTGATGTTAGATAAGCATTTACTTCATTAAAATATTTAGTTATGTGTTTAACTGAAATTAAAGTAAGAAAGAGAAGAGGTCAGACGTCGCCTATGGCCAAAACTCAAACCCAAAAGAGCAAAAGGCTCCATAATAACTAATAATAACACTAAATAACAGTTCCATTATCTTCCAAGGTTAAGATTTACCTGACATATCATAAGTCCTCCATCCGTAGCCGACATTTAAATGACGTTTTCCTTCGAAAAGTCCAAAATGTACGTAGCCCTGTGATTCGTTGGGATTCGCCACTCGTTTGATGTTAGCCACTGTCCAGTGCTGAGTGACCAGAGAAGCTGCCAGAAATCCCAGCGACAAGCAGCAGCCCAGGAACGTGGCGAAGATCAATCCTCTCTTGAACAGGTTCATGCTGGCAAACTGACTAAAACAAGTCGAGAGAAATCAGCAATCTTTTACGAAATACTGAATTTTCGTAGTTTTTGTTTTTCTTTACCTAATGAATTAGTAGAAAACTGGTTCAGTGGGTGAAAATTTCGCTGTTCAAGTCAACGAGAAACGAAACAAAAGGATCGATAAGTATTCATTGAAATTCAAAGTCATGCCTCGGCGATGACTCGACCTAGCACAGCATTTTAGTTCACCGCTAACGACTCGGAACAAAGAACAATCAGTAGAAAAAAAAAATCTTGCAAAACTATCAACTAAAATGATCTAATGGCTGTTTAGCAACAACAAAAAAAAACGGATTTGCTGCAAAAACAAAAGAGGTGAATCTATGTGGCGGTGTTTCGTTGATGAGACGATGCAAAAGACTGAACTGAAAACTTGAACAACAACCGGGTTTCCGCTACCTTGTTTCGTCCCCTCCTCGTTTTGCCCATTCCCCGAGTCCTCCACACACAAATTACTGAAAAGACCCCTGCGGGAATACAGGTGTCAAATAGGCGAAGGTGAGGCTTCCTCTCCGGCGAAAAAGGCAAAAAACAAATTAGTTTATAATTTGACCGCTAGATGGCGCCGCGGAGAGTTCAAAATTTTTCCCGCCATACGAATTATTTTCCCGTGTTTTCAAATAAAGAAGTAAAATGAATGAGGATTTATAGCAAAGTAATGATTTCAGATCATATTAGAGTATGATAAATGAATATTAAAACTGATTTTGGTACTAATAATCTACTGCAAAATTAAAGTGCGGAAAACAACGAGTTTCGACTGTAAAGAGCAAATGTAGAGGAAATCGTGAGGAAATGAATGAAATATTCCAATATTATTTTAACATTTGAATATATTGTTTCCTGTTTTACTCGTTAAGAAAAAGTCACTATGAAATGGAGAACAAACAATTTGAAAGTGAAAGTGGTCAGTTGGACGAGTGCTGGCGTCCGCAACAGCACTCCCTGTTGGAGGCCAGGCTCTCGATGGCTTCCCTCAAACCCCTGATGTCACGGGAAATGTCTATTTAAACAAATAAAAGTATCCATCTGTTGACTTTGAACAAAGATTAACGTCTAACTGTTAATCTGATTTTACCCAGTACGAATAGAAGGTTCCTCATTTTCTTCTTTGATATTATCATCTTGCGAAACTACGAATAAAGTTAAAGATTAGACGTACTAGGACAATACAGTAGAGTTAAACCCATTTAACTGTAACAACTGGTACGGTTTATTAAAGTATGGAGAGTATGGAGATACCGCAGTTCCTGCAGAGCATGCTGGAGAGACATCGCCTTCTACCTGACGGTTACACTGGGGTGCATTTCTTCATTGCAGTCAGAAGTTGTTGAAAGCCTGAAACAATCATTTGAAGTACGAATTTAGCCTATAAACCACTTGGTTCGGCTGCCGCTGGATCACCCGATTGTCCTGCGAACTGGCTACTAATATGATTTCTATGCCAAACTAATGAAACGCTACCCTTCATAAAATCGGGCTCGTCAAGTCATTTTCCTTGTCAAGAACTGTCTGTGAAGTATAGATCAGTTGTTATTAAATATGATTTTCAAAGAATGATGAAATAGTCCTAGGAATCAGCATTAGTATGTGTGTGTATTTTGCGTAATGTTATTTCAATCCTTTCATATTAAAATTATGTCAAGCAATAAAAGTTAAAAGCGCCAAGTCTGAACTCCCCATAGATGTTTCAGCTTGATGCCGCTGCACTGTCTTTGGCGCCTTTTTAAAATCAATTGGCAGACGAAAGTAAACATCCACAGAAGACATCTTTTTCACCGGAATTCCCATTTTCTCCACCTTTACAAAATCAAATTTTAAATCGTAAATCAAAGAAGAAGATTAAAATATTTTAATCAAGAAAATGGCCCGTCAGAGAAGAGGAGCAGAGTTTGGCGCTATGATGCTCGCTTACCAGTTATCGAAAGTCGGTTTTGACAATCTTCCACCAGTTACACTGCTCACTATTATAGCACAGGTACGTCTATTCTAGTTTGATTCTAAAATATAAGTAAATAATGAAGGATAAATACAGGGTGCCCTCTATCTTGGGCTGATTCCTGTTCCGTGGAATGCCTATGATGTTTGTGTCAGCGGCCAGGCAATCCTCAAATGGCGAGAATATCGTCGACTGTTTTTGTCGACGTTCGAACACGCCGATGACATGCATCTCTACTACAACATGGTTTCTTTCCTCTTCAAAGGAATGACTCTGGAACATCATTTTGGCAGCATCTACTTCGCATACATGCTGGCCGTTTTTAGTATTCTGATTAATGTCGTTTATGTGGGGTTGCAGTATCTAGCGGCAGATTTCTTTGAAGACCCCATGTACATGAAAAGCTGCTCGGTAGGATTTTCGGGCGTTATTTTTGCGTTGAAAGTTCTTACCACTCATTACTGGAACAGGTATAAATTCGGATTATCGCACTTCTCTAACTTGTATTGAATTGAATTTTAATATCGTCACAGGGACGGCAATCGTAGGATCTTTGGTGTCCGCGTTTCCGCCAAGTATGCAGTATGGGCGGAGTTAATCCTCATCCAAGTTGCAGTGCCCAACACCTCATTCATTGGACATCTCGCTGGAATCGTGGTCGGAATACTCTACACCCAGGGTCCATTGAAGTTTGTAATGGACCTGCCGTTTCGAGGAGCGGGACTTGAGTCTAATTACAGGTACACGGACGATGACTATGATGAGGCAGTGCGGAGGAGCTGGGAAACGTTACAGAACGAAGGTTACGAACCAGTCAATTATGAGGAACTTAGACGACGAAGGGCGGAGCGGTTTTCTTACTAAAAATATCTCAAAATTTAAACCCTGTGATAGCGACGGTTTTCAAATTGTTTTGTATTAAACGTGTACTGAGTATGTGAACTGAATGATGGAACCAAAAAATTAGCTTTTTTACAATGCCGAACTAAAAACGAGTCAAAGTGATGGACATCACCGGATGGAGAAAAAGCTCAACGTTGAACTGCCGCCTCGTTTCTTGACCAGAGTCGCGCTCACTGAAAAATGTTAACGAATAAAATTTACCTTACTAAATCAAAATGAAAATAATCCATAAACCTTTGAAGCACTTTAACAACCAAATCACCGAAAACGAAACCCAGAATTACAAGACAACCATGCAGAAGAAAACGTTCCCAAAATTTATTAACAAGAAAAGATAATACGAAGAAAACAGGAAGCCAACAAACAACAAGATATAATTTGAATAACAGTTCAAATAAGGCAACAAGTTGAAACCGACTATCAAGCAGACTAGAAGGCGGTCAAAATAAGCAGAAGGAATGTAAAGTTAGAAACAGAGGATGCAAAAGCAATTCAAAAGAACGAGCCACTCCTGCGTGCTTGTTTCATGTTAGTCATACAGTAAACGTCCTGTGCTGTCAGTGGTCGTTCCATCACTTGCTGGACGAGACGCATCCAATCGTTGCGGTCTTCGGCCCGCTCTGCACTCATCAAGAAAGTCCTTGTTGGCGTTTTAACAGTGAACGGAAAACCGAGTTCCCTCGCTTTCCAGCCGTCCGGAAAGCCCACAGCCACGCTGAACCCGTCAGCCGCGTGGCCCAAGAAGATTTCTCCTTTCGGATAAGGATCCTATCCGATTCGTTCAATTCTATTAAGAGTGATTTTAAAAACATTAAGTCTTTACCAGAGGATCCTCATGATACATTAGCTTTCGCCCGTCCAGCGAGAACCAGCGCTTTTTGTATGAATCACTCTGGCGAGGTCCAGTTTTGAACAAGTAGCCTTCCTTCAGAAAATCTTGTGTCAAATTTTGTGCCAGCTGAAAAATCAAGTAAATTAATAGATTATAAAATGTAATACGAATTGAAATTATTAAGTGTAATGTGCCTCTGCTTCAGCCATTAAGGGATGAGCCACGTGAAGCAAATTCAGTTTCGCGGAACGAATCGCTTGGTACCAGTTGACTATAGTCTCTGCATCTTCATGGTAAACGAAAATGTGTCGAGTTGAGCCCTACACAATTCAACACGTTTTTATTGGCGTAAAACAGGTAAATTTATATTCTGAAATGATTACATTGTGAAGAAACGAAAACTGTAGTGACGTGGGTGTGTTGATCTTTTCTGGAGCAAACGCGACGTTGAGATCAAGTATCTTGATTTCCGCTTTACAATCCTTTTTCTGTCGTTAATAAGAATCTTTTAGGTTTTAAAGTTTCTAGTTGATGATGTGAAGTACCTCTTTGACGTAATACTTGATGGTATTGTCTTTCTCGCTGAGAACAAAGCGTCTCGGCTTGCACTGGTCTCCGACTTTTCCTCGTTTCATGAGATAGCCTTCCATCGTTCCTCGAGTGTAGATTTGACGTTCGGGATAGATGAATTCTTCTCGCAGATACTTGGCCTGTATCCACTGTTCCCTCAATACTCTGTAATATTTCAAATTAGTATTTCCGAAAGCTATTTTATATTAGAATAATTACTGTGGATCTTTGAACGTTGGTCTGCGGTAGCAAGCGGGTACTCGTTCTTCAAACTTTCTCTTAGCAGCGATGTTTCCGACCTTCATAATAAATACGTTAATTACATTATTCATAATTGCATTTAAATTTGAATGCTTACCTCTTCAAGTCGTTTGACCTGCGAATCTTCCCAGCGGTCGAGCTTCAAGTGTTTGACTTTGGAGACGTGTGCACCGAGGCCTCTGTGAATTCCCGCACATTGGGTGCACAAAAAAACGCCAATATTGTATGAAGCATATTCAACACCTGCAAATACAAGATTTATGTACACTAATATTTAAATTTGAATGTAAGGTGTCAAAATTTGGCCACGCCTACTACGCACAATAATCACAGCTCATGAAACATTCGATTTTATTTACCTCCATTATTGCAGTCTGCACACTGGTTATTTCCCGGTTTCCTTATCAACTCCAGGACGCGTTTGGCGTTGACATCTGTCATACTTTTTTATTGTATTTTCGTGGATAGGAAAAAAGTGTACGGTCCCGTTTTCGGTTGGCAGTGTTTTCAGACGTCAAGCCACCGGACCCACAGCAATGACAGAAAACAACAATCGGATCGGATCCCCTCTTGCGTAGACACAACTGATTACTGTTCCGATTATTTTTAATTATCATAATTTGATCAGAGTTTTAGCTTATAAAAATGAATAAAAGTTAAAAATATTCTAAACAATACCAAATAGTTTAACAGTTGAGGTTTAAATAACATTTTTCTATCTGGGAGAAGAGAAGTGCCAAAATTGCAGGGAGCTTCCCTGAAAAAGGGAAAGTGTGGTCTTCGAAAGGAAAAAATATTAGGGAAAAGGGAAATTTAGTAGCATTGCCTTTATAGGGAAAATCAGGGAAGAGGGAAAAGAAGGGGAAAAAATGAAAAACAGCGCCACCTATACGGGTAAAGGGAAAACAGAAAGTGGAAATCCGAAAGAAAAGGTTTCGGGAATTTAAAGCCCATAGTTCTTGTAAAGTTGCAGTAGCAGCAATTCAACGAAATTTGTACGCGAAGAATCGAGACTTACGAACGTCAAAAGAAAAATAATTTTTGCTTTTGTGTGCTTAAATCAAAATGCCAAAAGTCAAACGTGGAAAGAAACCACCGCCGGAAGGTTGGGAATTGATTGAACCTACGCTGGAAGAACTGGAACAAAAAATGCGTGAAGGTAAAACATATTTTCCATGCGTTTGCTTTGTCATTGTTTTCATCTAATCCCCACAGTCTTGCATTCCTCTTAATAAACTTTATTTAAAGTCTAATTTTTATATTCAAAGCTGAAACGGACCCCCATGAAGGCAAACGCAAAGTCGAAGCTCTTTGGCCGATTTTCAAGATCCATCACCAGCGTTCTCGCTACGTTTATGATCTGTTCTACAAGCGCAAAGCCATTTCTCGAGGTAATCAACATGTTGTATCTTCAAAGATCTGTTAATTAACTTGACTACTTCTTGTTTTTCAGAACTGTACGACTACTGCGTTCAGGAAAACATAGCTGACAAAAATTTGATTGCCAAGTGGAAGAAACAAGGATATGAAAACCTCTGCTGTCTTCGCTGCATCCAGACTCGCGACACGAACTTCGGGACCAACTGTATTTGTCGAGTCCCCAAATCCAAAATGACTGAGGTACTATTATCTCTTTTCGCTAATCTTTACATTTTTACCAATTAATATTTATTTTCCCAGGGCAAAGTTGTCGAGTGTGTACATTGTGGGTGCCGCGGTTGTTCCGGATAATGTCAACGTTTTCTTCATTCGCAAACTCTTTTCACGCTGATTTAACAATAAAACAGTAAAATAATCTTCATTATTCTATTGGCTAGATATAATTTTCATTCAATTTGAACACGAGTTCCTTGCGAAACGAATAAAGCTCCAAAGTAAACATTGCTAATTTGGCCCTTAAGATTCCACTGCACTTTCTGCGTCCGGCCGTCTATCGTTAAACTCAGATTCAAACGCAGCCCGGGTGCGGCAGTCTCGACTTCTGATTCCGCGTCCCATGCGATCGAGACTCCAGGCTTTAGTGGTCCAAACAGTTGCGAGCAAAATTTTCCGTCAATAAACAACTGGCCTGTAGAGCGAAAAACGTAACGATAAAGCATCAACGAACGAAATTTGCAGTCATACCTAATGCATTAAGAAATATGGTCCCTTCTTGACAGAGTGCTCCGCCCTGAACCCACTGCTCGACCAGAGCCACACCATCGTCCGAAGAAGTCTCGGGTAAGTCTAGTATCGTGAAGGTTAGCCGGCAACCGGGAAAGTACTGGGCAGCGGTCGAATAAAGCGGAGTAGAAGTCGTCAGAATCTTGGAGGCGATGCAGTGTTCGTCATCGAGCATCCATGTCCCGTTAGACGCGTCCCAGCCTTCAAGAAAACAAAAGTTTTACGTCAAGTACTCGAACAAAGTAGAGCTGGGTTTCAGTACTTCCACTTTGCAGGAAAATTCCCTTAAAAAGGGAAAATTTGGTCTCAAAAGGTGAAAAATAACATAAAAGTATAGCTTGATCTTCTGGGTGAAGGGGAAAAGTGTACTAGATACCTACAATGGAAGGGAAAGCCCTGCCCTCTCCAAGGGAAAACGGGAACTGAAAGTGGAAGCACTGCTGGGTTTCTTGCACTTACTGTAAGCAGGTACTGAAGTGCTGGCAATATACGGGAGACTCCAGGCAGACCAGTTTAGCGAACCCTCCTCTTTGTGGCTAACGTATATCGAGTACATCACGTGCGGCTCGAGACCGTTCAGGTAACAGGTGGACGAGAGAGAGGACAGGGTGAACTCGACAACGTTTTCCGTCACGTCTGAGGGAGGGCTGTCAGAGTCCCCGCCCTCCTGACAGTAATGAACCCGCAGCTCTTTCGGGCAGAACCTCCTTTCCCGCTGATCTTTCGACTTGTTTGAATCCTCGGGTTCTTCTATCTGTGTTCGCATAAAACTCTGAATCAATAAATTTAGATTTGATAGATATTGAAGATTTACATCAAAAGAAAGTCTCAAAGCTGCGGGACATTGCTGAGCTCCCGAGATGCGATACGGAGACTGACTAAGGACATGGCCTGTTTCCGAGACGATTTTCTGTAGAAGCTGTTCTGTGTGTCGGGTTGTAAAGACAACATGTACGGAGCCAATGTCTTCACGGTGGGGGATTTCGGGACTGCTATAGAATCGTTAGGAGTAAAAACGAGCGAAAAAATTCACCAAAATGAACGGAACCTGCTTAGTGAGGCTGACTTGGCTGCGATCGTGTGACAATTGCTGCTATCTCGAACGGCAGCCTCAGTGTCGGTCACAAACTTCTTCGTTGCCTTTATGCGACTCTCGAGCTGTTTGCGACTGTGGCGGATCGGAATCAAGGCTCGGTTCTTCTGCTTCTCCACCTGTTCGAGCCAAACACCCCATCAGAATTACTCTATTCAATAGAAATGTGATTTAAGACTAGATTTACCTGCTCTTTCATAAGCCGCTTCTGTTTAGTCACCATTTTGATAAAGTTTGCCAGGATGTTGTCCCAGCCCTCGTCTATGTCATGGTCAGCCTAACGTATGATAAAATTGTATTGTTAGACTCATCTCATAATAGAAAAATAGCTTTCTATTGATGAAGAAAGAGCGAGTCTGATTTACCTTTTGTGCTATCGACACGATTTCTTCCTCCAGTTGGTGGGTAACGTTCAAATTGAGCTGCATGTTCTTCATTGCGTCCCGCGCGTTCTGTAGCACCATGACCAAGTCTGTACTTTCACTACAAAAGAAAAATTGAGAATATAAGCTTCAGCCTGTATGAACGTTCAACTGTTTTACATGGAAACGGCAGACATATCGACTGTGGACAACTCGAAACTGCTATTTCCCTCGGATAACTTGATTTTCTTGGTAACAGGGCCAAACAGTCTTTTCTCTTCCTTTTGCTGACAAACAGTACAAGCTTGCACCTATCAATTTGACCACATATAAATTTAATAGAATATTGCATTGAATTTAAAGAATACCCAAGCCACAACGTCTTTGACCATTCCTCTCCAGAAATACAAGGACTCGATCTTTTCGAGCGTTTTCTTTTGGCCCCAGTGACCGGAAGGTGCGGAGCCGTGGCAGTCCCTAAAAACGCGTTCCTTGCCCTCACTGTCCATGATCACGAGACGTTTTTCTTTCTTCAGTTTGCCCGTGTAATACAGCTTTTGGTCTGTGAAACAAAAACGTGCCTTATTTGCGTAAAGAGGGACGTTAGATAAAGTACCAATAACTTCAAAATTGGCCGCTGCTTTCCGAAGCGTTCTACGTTGGTTGACGTTAAATCCATCAGGATATTTCTGCGGTGTTGTGCTCAGAAACTGAATGATGTTGACGAACGAGGTCGCGTTCAGCTGGCTGTCGCTGGATTCTGCCGCAGACTCCGGCGATTCCTCCAACTCCATCCCTCAGTTCTGTATATATTCAGATTATATTTTCACGATTCCTACTTTTCTGTTCTTCTGTATTTTTATGTTGTTATTTGTGCATTATTAACACATTGTCCTCGGGTAGTCTGCTAAATCCAAATATTTGACTCGATTTTGACATTAGTTATATTTTATCTTCATAGATGGCGTTGTGCTAACTATGAAATTTTCTCCAAACTAAAACAAGACATTTTTAATTTAATTTTAATTTAATGTAATGAAGTGATAATTAACGAGGTGATTAACTCATAAATTCAAATATAAAAGTTAACTCAAAATATTTATGCAAGCTGTGAGTATAACATGATCGCGAGTAGCGAGTAAATATTGCCTACATCTCCGCAAAGTAAAGTTTCGTACACCTTCTTTTTAATTTAAGATGTAATTATGGTATTTTCTCATTTCAGAAGCTCTGTGAAGCCACATCGCTTAAGGCGTAACGAAATAGTTTCGCTTAAAGCTACAAAACCTTTGTTATCTTACTTATAGGCACCATTTGTCGACTTAGTCCCGTTTTTTTTTTTTCGGTGCGGACGATGGGCTCGTTCGTCTTGACCCGGACGACCCCATCTGTCCGTGTCTCTCGCGAGAATACCAATTGCGGTACCAGAGGTTGACTAGTACAGATTTTCCTACCAGTTGACCAGAGACCACGAAATCTTCTAGATTTAAGTGCTCTTCCTATTGTTCCGCTTAAATGCAGAAACAATCAGACGAGAGGCAACAATACAGTGATATTAACAAAACCGCCCGCAGATCCCTAGATCCCCAAATGTCCGCTTGATTACGTCTGAAAGCGATAACTTCATCAGCGGACTATGCTTAATGAAACATACTACTGGTTCTCTATAAAATGTAACACGAAGGATTTCTTTAAAAACCCCTACAGTAAATCGCCAATTTGTTAATCAGGTTGCACACGGTAAAATATAAAATGCAGGAACTTCAAGTGGTTTGGAAAAGTGTGCACAAATGCTTAATGATGGCATATGCTGTAAAGAACAAGAAAAATCAGAGTCTTAAAGAGTAGACGTAAGGTAGACGAGGGTGAGGATTACGGTTATTGCATTTCGCCCGCCCACCAGAAGACCAATATCAACGTCGCCAAAACAAGTGACAAACGAGCAGCGCAAAGCCTTTGATTTACTCTAAGCCGTCGCTAGTTATTGGCTATGCAAGCAGCACCAACTTACAAACTCACAACCCTTTTGCATGTCCTCCTCTTTGGCCTCGCAGTTCAACACTAGCGTCGTAAACTATTAACGTATAAAGAGATACAAGATATGATCCAAAACTCTCTACTCGTACCAATTACTTAAAACTTCAAAACACCTTAAAATTGATTAAAGCTTTACACTTGAGAAATGAGTAATGGTTTCAGTGTGTTCATTATCCGAGGAGAGTTTATTACAAGTTTTTTGTCCATTAAGGGTTACAAATTTTAAGGAAAAAATCTACCCAATATTTCCAATTGCAATTTGTAAATTGGAAGTAAAGAGTCTGCGTGGGAGGGATATCTCTCCCACACGCCCACGAGAAGCAATTTAAACCACGCCTCTCCATATCAGGTACACAGAGTAGCGCTACCGCATATAAGTAGCACGGCAAAGAAGCTGTGAACTTACTTTGACTCCGGGACACCTACCTTGCAGGTATACTTCTTATCCAAGCAGTAGCGGAATAACAGCCATCGACAACATGAAGAGTTTCCCTATTGCTGTATTCGTCTTCTTTACCGTTATCTGCCAATCCTACACTTTCGGTAAGAGACTTTTCTATCTATTTAACCAGAAATTAACCAGCACGTTATCAAATATTTGTAGGAAACAATGAAGAAGTTTCCCCTGGTCGCGTTAAACGCCAGTCGTTGATTCCTTTTCCCCGAGTGGGAAGATCCCGACAGGGAAGTTTGGCGCTTTCCCGATTCCCCGTGGACTCGCGCGCTTTCTGGGATCTGCAGTTGGAAGGTTTGTCTTCAGTACCACTAAATGCGTGATTCTTTCATAAGTGTTGCATTGTACAGGACTCCGCGAAGGTAAACGGCAGGGACTGATCCCGTTTCCCCGCGTCGGGAAGCGTCAGTCTCTGATTCCCTTCCCGAGGGTCGGAAGGGATCCTGGCCAGGGATTTTCTGATTACGACAATTCAGCAGATAGAGGATTTTCCAAGGACCTGGACGTTGCGCTGAAATCGGCCGATCCTCTGGACGATTCTTACGGAGAAGCTTCTCTCGTCCCCATGGCTTCAAACCAGAAAACTTCTAAATACTTTTAAGATTCATTCATCAATATTGTTCGTTTTCGCACGTTCTTGTTTGTAACACGATGCAAAAGCTAATGTAGGTGTCTATTATACAGTAAATATTTGTGCGACAAAAGATGAAACGGAAAAAAAACAGCAGCTACTTTAATTACACTTGTTTTTCTCTTCATGGTTTTATTTTGAATTTTGGTCTTTGAAGTCTTATTCCCGGTATGTACTTGAACAGTCCTTAATACGGTTAGGTCTAAACAGAAACAATACACCGTTTTCGTTTACAGTTAACACTAATCTCAACATTAAATTTGTAGCAATAGTAATTTTCATACGGAAATCTATTGAACCTTTACTTTCTGTTAGGTTGAAACTCTGCTTCTGCAGTGTTGATTTCATAAAATTAAAGGTACTGCTCCAGTTCGATAGAAAATACTGAAGACATGTCAACTCGCTTCTGTGAGCTAAGCAGTATGAACTATAACTTTGTTCACCTTCTCCTCTGGTGCTTATCTCTGGAAGACATACTTAACACCTTCGTAAGTTCCTTTTGACAAAACATATAAAGGAGAGCAATCGTTGTTCCTCGAGCAGAAACAGTGAGAAACGAAGGTGAACAACTGGTTTACCAAGTCGCAAGACAAAAATTCTTAACAACTTTAGATTCCAAAGATTTTGGCTGCAGTCTTTCTAGATCGTCTCGGTTTCTTGATTTCTTGGTTCCATTCGCGTCGTAAATCTAAGTTGGAATCCCTTCAGTAAGGCAACGACAAGATCAAGGTTGAAACAGCAGCCAGCAAATCCCTTTGGCTTTACGAACTTGCACGACATAGTCCCAAATATTGCCAGATTGATGATACTTGATGAAACGCTCTTGTCCACCGGTAAACCGAAGTACTCTTATGACTTGACGTAAATGTATTGTACATAGAAGGCATGAAGAATAGTCTATAAAAATCGGCAACAAGTTTTTCAAGCTTTATTTTTTCCCGAAATTTCTTTCCTTTAGCTGCCTTTATATGTGCCTTTTTAAAACCATAGCAGCGATTGACAATCTTAACCAAGTTCGTTCGGAAAATCAGATGTTTCCAGATTGGTCCGATTTAATAGAAATAAAACAGCATTTCAGTATTAGCTTCCGATTTTATATATAAAGAATTCTTAATGAATTAAACTGGAATTATCGACTTCTTTTTTTCGACGGATTGGTTAATTTAGAATTATTAACTGGCTGTTGCAGCGCCCGTTTGTGAAAGCATGGTGAAGAAAAGTGACTACAGCGCGCCATAGCGGCCGGAAAGCGAACTTGACGTTAAGAAGCAAGTTAGGTGCAAGTTAGCTGCAAGTTGGGTGCAAGTTGAATAAAAGTCGCAGCCACTCTTTTCCCCATTTTGAAACAAATCGGTAAGCTGTCGGAGCCTGGTACGAAGCTCTTAGTGGACAATTTGGAACAAGTCGACCCTTGGTCAGGTAGTGGTCGAGTTTGGTAGGCAGATTTGTGAACACTGTACTTTGTCTACTAAGAACGAGGCCGGCGTAGTTCGCGTTTTGTCGTAGTCTGTCTTAATTTAGTGCTACTTTACAGATTTAAATCCTTATATGTTTTCCATAGACTAATAACGTGGCTACCTGTATCAAGATGTTGAAGAGAGCTCTTAAACTGAAATCTGATACAAGTCACGTTTTTGGAGGGAAAAGTTGTAAAAGATTCGCCCGAATTTTCTCGGATTTTTGACCCGCTTAAGTAAAGTAGAGGTATCAAAAATGAATATCTATAGTATCCGTATCTATAATATCCGTCTATATAGCATCAAATGCAGAATCTCCAGCTTATATATTGGTTTCATTTTGAAATTTTATCTCCAAAATGACCAAACAACTGCGAACAGTTTATGAATCTGTTAAATCTGTGCTAGATTAAGTTTTTAATGCGATACTGTCCGATTTTGAAACAGTTATGTTCATCCGAGAGTGACAGCTTTAAGTTTGTGAGAAAAGTTAAATGTTATTCATAAAAATTGTATACGCGTATAGATATAGGCAACACATTACCAATTATACTACTGGATTTTTGTTTTGAAATATGAAAAGTTATGCTAATAAATAATAAGATGTATGCCACCTTCTAATTATTGTGATCGCCTCCAGTGCTTCCATTTTGCAGGGAAATTCCCTCAAATAAGGAAAATGGGGAAGAGGGAAAAGGGGGAATGGAGGATGAAGGGAATTTACCAATGTAGCTTTACTCTGTAGCACGGAAGGGGAAAAAAGGGAAATTGATATTTCAAGCGGTGGGGAGGGAAAAGGGGAAAGAAGTGGAAGCACTGATCCGCCTCGTCGCAAATCGTGGTGATGAAAATCGACCGCAGCGCCACAAGTGATCAGAAAGCGTACTTGACGTTCAAGAGCAAGTTCGGTGCAAGTTCGGTGCAAGTTGGACGCAAGTCGAAGGAGTGTCGCGGCCACTTTTTCCCCCTTTTGAAACAAGTCGGTGCTCTGTCGGACCTTGGTACGAGACTCTTAGTGAACATTTTGGAACAAGTCGACCCTCGGTCAGACGGTGGTCGGTACTCCGTCGGACGATTTAGTTAGTATATACACCAGGGACGCGCGCTGAAATTGAAACAAATTGAAACAAATTGAAACAAGTGACTTTTCTCCTCAAAATTTCCTACTTACTTTGCGCATTTTCGCCTCCTTCCTTATACCAAAACGTTCCTCATGAAAAAACGCGTCGATTGGTGTTTTTTAACCTTTGATTTGAGTTGATTTTACCTTAATTAATTAGAAGAAAACAAAAATATAAACTGAAACATGAAATATTTTTCGTCCTAAAAATACAATAAACTCGCATACCAAAATGTTCGACTTTAAAAGTTGCATCGAGTGTTATATTTCGAGATTTAATTGTGGTTATACAAACTCTATTAAAGTTAATACATGGAAATAAAACTCGAAAAACATTCGGTATTTTTCCAGTTACATGAACTTGATTTCGCGAAATTGTGCACAAAAATACATACCAAAATGTTCAACTTGAAAAGTTACATCGAGAGGTGTAACAGAATTTTTAATTACGTGAAATTAAACTTTATTAAATTCAGGCAATAATAAAAAAAAACCTGGAATATTTGATATTTTCCCAATTACATTAAGTTATTTCGCGAAATTATGCATACTACTATATACCAAAATGTTGAGCTTCAAATATTGCATCGAATGGTGTATTAGTAGATTTAATTATGTTTTTTACAAACGTAATTAAAGTTAAAACACGAAAGTAAAATTGGAATATCGCGTATTTTCCCCATCTAATTATGTTAATATATTAAATATATTTATATTTAATCTTACTTAGTTTAGGATAAATTCGCGAAAGTCTTCGTACTTTTGTCATCTAAAAAGGTTTGCTTGAAAAGCTACATCGATCGGTATAATAGAAGATCTGATACCAACTATGTAAAAATAAACAAAATACAAAGTTGACATGTGGTGTGTATTTTTCCTCGCAAATTAATGGAAGCTGAAAATTTTTGTTCAAATATGTATTATTCATACATGCAGTTTTCTGAATGTATGAAAATTATACTTATTAATAATCTTGTACTGCACATGCATCTAAATTCAACTAATGCAATAAACCTTGAATGAATGAAGCTTCCTCGTCGAAACGTAAAGAAAAGTGACTGCAGCGCCACGGTGATCGGAAGGGGGTACTTGACGTTCAGAAGCCGGCTTGCTGCAAGTTAGACGCAAGTTCAGTGCAAGTCGAGTGCAAGTCGGATCCACTCTTTTCCCACTTTTGAGACAAGTCGGTGCGCCGTCGGACCCTGGTACGAGACTCCTAGTGAACAATTTGGAACAAGTCAACACTAGGTCAGGTATTGGTCGGTACGGGGTAAGCAGATTAGTGAACACTAAACTCAGTCTACTAAGGACGAATACCCCGCCCAGATGGTGTCTTGGCGCAGTTTGTCGTAATGTAATGCCGCACACAGACTAGAAGTATGGATTTTACCTCGAATTAATTACTTTATTGCACAGAAAACAGATTGCTGAAAAGGGCTCTTACATAAATTTCTACACGTGTAATTTTCTTTTACGAGGAAATTAATAGGAGATTCTCGCTATTTTTCTGTAGTTTTTATTCTCTTAAAACAGATGCTTGATACAATCTATTCAACATACCGTCTACTGAAGGAAGAAATGACAACGTCAGCACATAATTTACAGAGATGACCACATTTCATTTATTTAGATTAGATTGCGTACACAGTTGAATTATTAAAACTCTGAATCGTATACTTATCTTGTAGTTTCAACTTACTGAATTTTTAGCCATCAGTCGTGAGCTCAGGTATTTAGGAAATACAATAGGCTAATTAAACAGATAATATATCTAATTGCTAGTGATAAATCGTCGAACTTCATTTCTTCACTTTGGAAAACTTACAAACTTATTTGGGTAAATAAAGCTACCTACCAACGAGCCCTTCGAACGATCCAAGTTAGAAAAAAAAAAACATTCACAACTTCTTCCGGAATATATGTGAGTTTCAACTTTCTACAACCACCTTTACACAGACACACGTACTTTTTTTTACGAATCGTGTGTGACAAAACCTACAAAAGACTTGAAGAAAGAAGAATATACACTCGAAAGTAGCCAAACAGAGAAAGAAAGGAAGATCTCAGCCGAATGATAGAGACTGAGAAAACTTTTCTCTTTATTGCACAATGTTATTATGGGATGGAAACTCTGTCCTGGAGACGCCTCGCTTTGGCTTGTGCCCAAGACTTCACCAAACTTCTAGTTAGGCCTGTTGTAAAACGAATCTTGTAGCTAAGGTATTTAGCGACCTTCAGTGTTACCGTGAAGCTGGAAGTTACCTTCGCTAAGGTGACAAAAAAAGCAGTCTTAGTCAAGTCAATGTAGCTTTGTAGCCCAGTGTGAAAGAATGTGGCCAAGTCGGAAATAATTTACTGCACAATGTCTCGAAAACTTTGATGGCAACAGTTTTTGGTAGAAGCGTTTTATGGATGTAACTTAACTGACTTTCAGTTTGTTCCTACGATCTAACGACGACCATGATGTAAAAGCAAAGACCCAGTCAGAAATTGTTCGACCCAAGAAAGTTATTTCATCGATCCAGATGTCGCTTCCATGAAGACATTCTTCGTTACATGAAGTGGAGCAATGGTACTTGTCTAGAATACTGGACAGAGTGAAGTAAATCGGCGTTGAAAATTTCACCTGATAAGTGCCAGTAGTTTGGATGGTTCAGGTGACGGATACAAAAATTGGTTAAAGCCAAAAGTATGGAATATGCAGGTTTTCGTTCTGTTGGCGTCTGAAATGAATTTCTTGGGTAACGGCAACGTGGAAAGTGGAGCCAACAAATCTACTCATCTCGTCTAAGAACTTGTTTCGTACAATCCCAGATACTAATTGATGACAGCATGCGATTTACTGTTTGTTGCATACTGTTAAATGAAATAGCTCAACGACAAATGCTTTGGATAGAAAACATTGAAATGTTTATTAAGACTTGCGAGTTTTTTCATTATTCAATTTATGATTTTTGCTCTTAACTTGTTACTTAATCGATTCGTAGTAATTGATAAA
Organism: Eulimnadia texana; assembly: GCA_002872375.1. Classification (NCBI taxonomy): domain Eukaryota; kingdom Metazoa; phylum Arthropoda; class Branchiopoda; order Diplostraca; family Limnadiidae; genus Eulimnadia; species Eulimnadia texana. Next base: position 20,890,471 of record NKDA01000001.1, read on the forward strand.
CAACCGCTTAATTTACATTCGAGATCGAAACGTTATTTTGCAACTGCCTTTCTCTGATCTGAAACGCGGTCAAGAATATGACTGCAGCGCCACAGTGAGCAGAAAGCGTACTTTTGTTCATAGAGCAAGCTTGGTGCAAGTTTCGACGCAAGTCGGGTGCAAGTTGAGGGAAAGTCGCAGCCATTTTTCCCCCCTTTTTGAGACAAGTCGGTGCGCTGTCGGAGCTTGGTATGAGACTCCTGGTGAACATTTTGGAACAAGTCGGCCCTCTGTCGGACCGTTGTCGCAACATGGTAGGCAGTTAACTTTGTCTAGTAAGAGAACCTAGGCCCGCCCAGATTGGCTTTTCTCGCAGTTCGCCATAATGCGATGTCGCGTACAGACTAGAAATATGATTATTTACTAAAACGACATAACTTGTTGTGTGCAGTTGTAATTGTTGAAGAGAGCTCTTAAATAAAAACTGAAGAAATAATAATATTTGGAGAGAAATTAACAAGAGATTTCGAGAAAAGGTTCAAGCAGTTTATGATCGTTATAAATAATTCCGTTTCGACAAATATCTTGTTACGAGTTTTCGGACAACAAGGGATATTTCGACAATTATGTCTTATGGAAAGGCACGATGGAACGATTTATATAGTTTATGAATGAATTCTTTTAACAATTGATTAGAAGTAATGAGGAATATCTTGTGGTTTCGACAGTTGAATTGTCTTGTTATCAGTTGTGAGCTCGCAAATCTGTGAAATACAAATGAGTTCATATAAATTACACTATTTTGAGAACAGTTACAATAAAACTCCATTTCTGTATTCGGAAAAAGGTACGCTTTGAGAAGATCCATACAGATTTAGAGAAGACCATTACGAACTTCTTCGATAATACAGGAGGTGAGATTCAGATTCCTAATTGTCCCCTGAAACTTTGTTGTATTATTGATGATTACTCACTTTTATCTACATATTTCTTAACTTGTATTAATAATAAGTTAGTTAACGAAGCATGTGTGATACAAGGGCCCTCTCTCCTTTTCTGAAGGGCCGTGGAAAAAAATTCGACTGCAGCGCCGCGGTGATCGGAAAGCGTACTTACGTTCACACGCAAGTTAGGTGCAAGTTTGGCGCAAGTTGGAAGCAAGTTGAAGGGAAATCGTAGCTATTCTTTTCCCCCTTTTGAAACAATCGGAGCGCTGTCGGACCCTGGTACGAGACTTTCCGTGAACAAATGCGGAACAAGTCGAGCCTCGGTTGGACCATATTGTCGCTACGTGGTAAAGCAGACGAGTCGATATACTTACTTTGTCTCATAAGAACGAGGGCAGTCGGATCACGTTTTGCCTCAGTTTATCAATTTTTAGTCCCATGTACAGATTTGGAATCGCAACTGTATCTTGCCAAATGAGAAAACATTCATTAAGATCATTATGTTGAAGAGAGCTCTTAATGTCAAACTAAGAAAAGTAACGTTTTGGAAAAGAAATTTGCAAGAGAATTACGAGGCATTTTTCTCTGAGCTTTACTCGCTTTAGCTTATTGTTAACAACTCTTGAAATATTCATATGACGTGACCTCTGAAGTGAGGTACAAGCTATGATGATGTATCTGACGATCGTAAAATGCATATAATTCATAATAAAAGTATATTCAAATCTCTTAATAATACAGATCTTGCCGTCTCAAGTTATTGAATTTTTATATAGTAGTGTGAGTCGAAAGACATGGGAAGTTTAAAAAAAATCTTAAAATAATCTATTTAAGAGAGGGTTAAACTTCTTCTAATTTACGAAACTTTAAAGGATACTACGTCAAGAATGATTAATCACGCTCCTCGTCAGTGCCATCTAGCGTCAAGGTCTGAACTGCGTTTGTAAACAAAACATTGCAACTTCTTTCGCAACGTCCATGCGAGGCTCATTTCATCTTGAGGCTGCCGAGAAGAGGTAAATTTTACGGAAGAGTATGGACAAAAATCGACGACAAAGTTTTGAGAAGAAGAAGAAAAACTCGAAGGTTGGTAAAAAGGGAAAGAAGGGAGGACCCCGACCAAATGACGATGACCGAGAAGACTTTTCGCTTTACGATACACAGACTGGAAATGGAAATTCCAGACCAAGGAATGCGGGAAACAAATCGAGACAGAATCATCCACCATGGTTAAAAGGCAAAGAAATTGGACTGCACTATGCATCCCGCCAGAAGCAAAGACAAAGCCCGAAAGAAAGATTGAAGAGCTTTCACCCTTGTTCGAGTCTGCGTCGAGGACAGCAGATTGTAATACAAGATTTTCTGCAGAGCTACACTCTCAGTGGGACATCAGGTTTGTTACAGTCTTCAGCTGAGTGGCAGGTTAAGTATGAGCAGCTCGGCGATAGCAAGTTCAAAACACAGTTTCTGGGGACTTTGGACGCAAACGAGCAGTGCGACTTTGGAAATTCTGCAGGTGCATCCTGTCCTGTTTTTTCGACAAATCTCGAACAAGATGCTGCTGTTGACTCGTTTTTATTTCACAGTTTTAACAGTAGACAGACAGATGAAGAGCATTTAAAGATGCATGATATCAGATCGCAGCTTCCCGTTTACCAAATGAAGGAGCTGATCACGGAAGAAATCAAGAACAATCCCGTCACGGTCATCTGCGGAGAAACAGGGTGCGGAAAAACGACTCAGATAGCACAGTTTCTTCTTGACGAGGCAATCCTCAACAAGGAGGGGTCCAGGTTCAGAGCTATCTGCACGCAACCCAGACGAATTGCTGCGATTTCTGTGGCCCAGCGAGTTGCTGACGAAAGGCGGGAAACCTGTGGAGGATCGGAGAGTTCAGTCGGTTTCCAGATTCGTCTTGAAGCAAAGATTCCCCGAACACAGGGCTCCATTTTGTTCTGCACAACGGGAATTTTACTTCAGTTCCTTCAGTCTGACCCTTTGTTGCAAAATATTTCGCATTTACTCATTGACGAAGTCCATGAGCGGGACATTCTGTCAGATTTTCTCATCACGGTAGTCAAAGACCTACTCCCTCGAAGACCTGACCTCCGTGTTGTGCTTATGAGTGCTACAATCGATGCGGAGACTTTTTCACGATATTTCGATAACTGTCCCGTAATCCACATCCCGGGTTTCACGTTTCCTGTCGAAGATCTCTATCTCGAGGATGTGCTTGCTGCGACTAACTTTCGGGTTCACTCGAGGTAGATTTAATTCTGAAAAAGTCTTAAAAATTTTCTTATTTTTTATCTGTGTTTCTAAAGGTATTCGCCTAAAGCTCTGAAACGAAGGCCTCCGATGAAGGAAGATATTGAGTACACAGAAATGATAGTTCCTTATGTCGAGCAACTGGAGCAGGATCGGGCTTATCCCCGGCACGTGATGGTTTCTCTGAGGATGCGCGAGTCGGAAGAAGCCAGCGAAGATTTGATCTTGGCTCTGCTCCGTTTTATCTGCAACGAAAAAGGTCCTGGTGCTGTACTGGTTTTCTTACCAGGCTGGGAGCAGATCAGCAGGGTTCACCGTCTCCTCAGCGGGGACCGATACTTCTCTGGAAGGAATTATCTGATACTGCCGCTTCACTCGATGATGCCGACCGTCAACCAGAAGGCCGTTTTTGACCGTCCTCCCAGAGGTGTGCGGAAGATCGTGCTCTCAACTAATATTGCAGAGACGAGTCTCACCATCGACGATGTGGTATACGTCGTCGACTGCGGTAGGTCGCTGTTACTCGTATGAAGTTTTTTTTTTCCAATTTAGTATCATTCAGAATTACAGAAATTGAATAAACGTACGTGTTTTGGTACATAGGGAAAGCCAAGCAGTCCTCGTACGACTCCAAACGAAACATCGATACCCTGAAACCAGAGTGGATAAGTCAGGCCAACGCCAAACAGCGCCGTGGTCGTGCGGGTCGTGTACAGCCGGGCGTTTGCTACCGCCTGTACAGTCGAGCCCGTCAAGAAGCTTTTCTAGCGCACCCCATTCCCGAAATACAACGCACGCGCCTTGAAGAAGTCATCTTGCAATTGAAGATCCTCAAACTGGGCAAAGCCGAGAGTTTCATGCGCCAGGTTCTTGAACCGCCTGATCCTCGACAAGTGACTGCCAGTCTGAATCTGCTGCGGGTACTGGGAGCTTTAGACGAGGCGGAACATTTGACTCCGATGGGATTCCACCTGGCTAGGCTTCCCACGGATCCCAGGACTGGAAAACTGCTTATCATGGCGGCCATCTTTGGTTGCCTAGAACCCGTAGCCGCAATTGCTGCGACCCTCAGTTTTAAAGTAATGACCTACTAGCCTTTTTATAGTTGTTGGATACATTCAGCTTATGGAAAATCTTATTTTAGGATCCGTTTGTGACTCCGCTTCACAAAGAGGAGCAAGTGCGGCAGACGAAGCAGAAACTTTCCGGTGGGACGCACTCGGATCACCTCTTGTTTGCCCGGGTCCTGAGCGAGTACGAGAAACACAAGCGGAACAGTTGGACCTCGGTCAACGAGTTCTGCTATCGCCACTTCTTGAGCAGCAGCACCATGTCGATGCTGTACGACATGATGCATCAGTTTGCCCGGGAGTTGCACGAGAACAGGTTCATAGCCACTCCGTCCCCGAAAGATCCTGAGGCCAACCGCAACTCGAAGAATGACGAACTGATCCGAGCCGTTCTCTGCTCGGCACTTTTGCCCAACGTGGCTCAGGTGATAAGTTCAGCGCCCAAAAAGAAAGGCAAGGGAGTAACTATACAGGGCTCTGTTGCAAAAATTTTAACGATGTCTGATGGAAGAGTCTATATTCATCCCAGGTATATTGCCAAAGTCTCAATAGAGAATTGAGTAAAACTGAATAATTATTTAACGTTTTATTTACATACAAGGTCCGTGAATTTTGGTGAGAGGAACTTGAACTCGCACTGGTTAGTCTATCACCAAAAAGTGAAGACGAGTCAGATATTTCTGCACGACTGTTCCGAAGTGTCGGCCTTCGCCCTTCTCTTCTTCGGCAAGAAACTGCACACCTCGGGAAAGAAACGGGGCAAGCAGGTGGTTTCCATCGACGGAGGAGTGACCATCGCTTGCGATTCGGCAACAGTAGAGCTCATTTCACGTCTGAGACAGCGCTTTGATGAAATGCTTTCGTATCGAGTGTCGCATCCCGGTAATTTGCTTTAAAATGCGTTGCGTGCCCTGTTTGATGACGATTATATGCAGGCTATACTGACTGGTCCCCGCAATCTAAGGATGGAGCTCTTTTGCGGGTCATTATCAATCTGCTGTCTTCCAGTTCAACTGATGAAGAGGAAGAAGATTTCGTTTTGGAAGGTATCCAGCCCAAGGGACGCAGGGCTCGACACAGGCAGCCCGAAGTTTCCCGCGGAGCTGTTGGGCTTGAGAGCGACGATGAAGACGAAGAGGACCTTTTCGATGATGGAGAGCTGGATGATATTGATAACTTTAAGGGTTTGGATGAGGAAGACAGCGATAGTGATGAAGAAGAAGAAGAAGAGGAAGAGGAAGACTCAAGTGATGAAGAAGATGTTGACGAGGACGAAGACGAGGAAGATTACGGTAGCGAAGAGGACGAAGTGCTGTACGAGGAGGTTTAGACTAAAATGAACTGAATTCTGTGTTTGAAAAGCAAAATTCTTGATAAATACAATGCAAATTCCGCCGATAAAAGCTTTCCGAGTAGTTAATTAACATTGTGCAACGATAAACAAAGATTACGATGACTTCCACTGCTGAGTATATGTAACAGCCATAGTTTTGGTTACAGACTTTAAAATTAAATTAAAAACTCATGATGTATGAAAATGACTTATTACTTTTTTTTAAAACAATTTAAACGTGAAACTGCGTAGTTCTTTATTCAGTAGGTTTTTCACAAAACCTTTTCAAATTTGCCGCTAGGTGTCTACTGGAGCAGACAAACAACTTTTTCTGTCAGCTGCAGTTTCCTATTAATTATTTTTCTGTTTTTCGAAGAAAACAACTGACTATTTTACTGCTAGTTAAGTTACTTCAGATTTGATAGAAATTCAAACTTTATTAAGTATTAATTAGACGGCAAGACGTGACCGAACTGCAGGATGGCCGACCGTTTAACTCAGTTGCAGGATACCATCAACAGAGTAAGAAAACCTTTCATTCAAAAAGTGCTTTTAACTTACCTAATACAATCCTTTATCATTATTCACAGCAAGCAGAGAACTTCTGCAATAGTATAGGAGTTTTAATGCAGTTCGCCACTCCAGGAACGTTTCAGGGTTTCGACCGCTCGGGAAACAGGACTCCTCAGCAGCAGCCCGCTGAAGACTACGCTCAGCTGTTTGCGTCTCTCATTGCAAGATGCGCCAAAGATATTGACGTGTTAATCGACTCGTTACCCAGCGAGGATTCCACGTCAGAACTGCAGGTAGTAGTACCAATAATGCACGGCACATAGTTCCATTCTTTTTAGCGTATCATTTTTCTCAAAACTAACGTGCTCTGCTTGCTGACTATAGAACGCCAGTTTACGACGTTTAGAGGCCGAAAATCAAGAAGCTGCCATGCGGCTGGAAGAAGTTGTCGATCAGGGCGAACGGCTACTCGAGAAAATTCAAGCCGCCCTTCACGATATTGCTGAAAGTCAGCTGGCGATGCAGAGTTTCTCGACAAGTCAGAATGTTAATCAATAGCCTAGTTTTATCTTTCTAATTCAATACATTTTTTGGACGCAAAATTTTGGAATTTTTTCATTTTCTGACTACAACAAGTAAACATCTAACAGAACTAAGCATGAACTAAAGAGTCTTCAAGAGTAAAGGCCTCCGAAAGATCAGGCGGTGTCAGAACTAGCACGGGCGTTGCTCGTGGGTTGGCCGAGTGCAGCGGAAGGTCCTCCATTGGCGACTGCAGCGGCGTTTGGAACGCGTCTTCGGAAAATGTGCAGTACTCCTAAAGCAAATAAAACTGTTATTCACCAAGTTGGATTGTAATGGGCCTTGTTGAGCTACTTCGAGTGATCATACTTCATCGAAACTGCAGTCCTCGAGAATCGAACAAAGACTTGAAGGCCGTTCCGAGTGAAGCACCTGAACTCTGCGCTCCTGCTCATTTGCCGTTCCCTCGGAAAAATTGAGTGTTTCGTTGTCAGGGAAGTTCGTTCGATACCCGTTCAAAGTCCTAAGTCAGAAATATATGGGTGGGCCTAAAGATCAGTGTTTCCGCTTTCTATTTCCCCTTTTCCCCCTCTTCCCTTACTTCTCCCTTTTTTACCCTCCGTACTAAAATACAAGGCTATAATCCAGATTTTCACTTTTCCCTCTTCCCTTATCTTTCCCTTTTCAGATCCCATTTTCCCCGTTTTCAGGGAATTTCCCTGCAAAGTGGAAACACTGCTAAAGATATTTAAAGTATGAGTCTTGTACCTGGATGTAACTGAATCAGCCGGACTGCCGTAATCCCTATGTGAAGTAGCTGCAGACGAAGCACTCCTTCGGCTTTTTTGAATAGAAAAAAATTATGTCTTTTTTAGAGTTTGTGCTTGGTAATGAGAAATATGCCATGAAGAGAGAAAATTACCGACCTCCCACTTCTTTGATGAACTTCATTTAAAAGTTGCGCAGCAGCTGGCGTGAGTTTGTTATTAAAGTACGTCTTGTAAGCCAGAGAGAGAGAGAGCGAGAGAGAGAAACGGAAAAGGTTTTAGAAAGATTGTAAAGATATTGAAAGGCAAACAGAATCGATATATAGTGTCGAAGGGCCGTTTTACCGTGGTACATCGCATTTCTCGTAAATCAATATTGCGAAAGAAATCCAAGAGGGAGATACTCCGCACGTTAGGGTATCGACCAGTGGGATTGCTGAAGATGTAATCGATGACTTCAATCACCTGGTACGTAAAAACAGCACGTCAGGAAAACAGTCGGACAGGGAAAGTTCAATTTATTTACCTGGCTGTAGCTCTGAATATCGTCCATGTGCCGTGGAGTCGGTCTTGGGGCATACAGTTCGTATCCAGCGCACATTTCGAACAGAACATGACCTGCGTTGATGAAATCACACATTATTTATCGTTCCAAAAGTGTAGCTATTCACAAGGAAAAACGATGCAACACGACGAATGAGAGGTGCAGTGATTTATGGAGCCGCGTTTTCTGTCAAGAATCGTGTTCTTGCTCAATACACGAAAAAATAGTACCGGAAAAAGTCTTGTTGGCTTTATGACATACGTGTGAATGGGTATGGAAGTTATTGCGGGGGGGATATATTACCGAAACAGATTGTGTCGATGGCGTACAAGTCCCCCGATGCGAGTCCCTTGATCATTGGGTGTATCCTGGACGTGTATCCCAGTAGTGTATTTTCAAATCCGGCCAGCCTGCACGTGAATACGATGACCGCAAAATAGCGGGCATTAACGTTAACATTTGGAGTGATGTAAGGTTTCTGTAATAGTCTAAGAGGATTTTCTAGTTCTCTAGTCGAAAAATGTACCTTGCGACTCCGTTCTGAATGATGACGTTGCCCGAATGCAGATGGCCAAACGGAGGGAAACCTTTTTCTTGCAAGAAAACTAAGGCCTCCAAAATCTGTCGCCCTAATCGCTGGACTTGCATCACGGGTAAACCTTCTGATCGCTGCCGGTACTTCTGGCTCCATTCGTCCTGCCAGCGACTCTGCGTTTACACAAAACTTGGTCAAAACACCCAGTTGGAGTTTATCAAAGGAGAAGTTGTTTGAATACGCGATAGATGAGGTCCTTGAGAGATCCTTTGGTGTTGAAAGGAAACACGGTAATGAGTGCCGGTTTGGCCACATCCTGCTGCGTGTTACTCATGGCCCCGTAGACGAAATCCACGTCAAGAACAGGGTAAATGTACGGATGCTGAAGGCAAGTGAACAGATCCATCAGTGCTTGGCGAGTGGTTTCGCCGAAGTCGTTGAAATAACTCTCGTTGGCAACACTGGATAGCGGGATCACTGTCAACAGACGCTCCGTTTTCAGTGTCGAATCGCGGATCAGAAACCACTGTTTGTCTATGCGAGATCCTGAGATATAAGTAGATTGTAAACACATTAATGCGACTGTGTTTTCTATCTTCTGTCGGACTGCTATACAGTCAAGGGAGTGCGTTTGAATCGAGTTGCTTTGTGGGTTTGTTTCTACCCCGTGAAGAAATGACAAGCGAGAACAAAAGCAAACGTCTGCTAGAAGGAAGCAAGTACTACAAGGGACTTGTCAAGGCATCGCGTTACTTGGTAGCTTTTAATTTCCAGCATGCTCTGGTGTAGAATGAAGAAAACGTCGTTATACACTGTTATATATTTTGTTAAGCTTTGAAGTCTGCATGTGAGTAAATTGAAAAGTGGAACAGTGTGGGTCGATCATTTCTAATCGATCGCGGTCAGTGATAAAGGAAATATGAGGTGGAAAAGGTGGACGGAATCGATACCTATATCTTGCAAATGGTCCAGAAGGACATAACGAGAAGAGGATCGGACGTACTGGCGACACAGGTTGGTGGCCAACTCTCGGATGTCGTCTCGCGGTAGTTTGCGATCCGTCTCCACCGATGACTCGACCAAAGAAGTTTCCTGGCCCTCCAATGCGATGTATTCTCCTCTGCTGGAATATCTGCACGACAACAGAAATGACAGAAAACAATTGTTTCCCAACCCCCTTCTTCTGACCACCCCCGTCTACTCTGCAATGGCTTTCATTATTGAAGAGCAGCTGTTTGCGTGTCTTTACAGTTAACCTCACCCCTTCGCCATTCTTGTTGTAGCAACCGTTGCAGTTCCAACAATTGTTTCTTCTTCTTTTTTGGTCTCGAGGTCAATAGATCCACTAGTGAATATTAAGCCAAGACATAATGGTTATGTTTTCCCATAATTGTTTATTGATTTGAAACTAAATGGTTACTCGTTTTGCGAGATACGAATCACGTGACGAAAGCTTTAGGTGAACCCCCGGTATTGAATTATATTCGGAGAGGAGAACATTATCTATCGCCACTAAGTTAATCTACGCAGAAAAAGTTGTTTTCTCCTTCATCTATTGTCTTGCTAATTTTCTTCTAAGGTTTTGCCGCGGCCTTAATAAAGTTTACCAATCGCCTGAAGCTAGGCGAAAGATCTTCCCCTAAACTTGGAGCGGAAAACCCTCAGGAGCAAACTGGAACGAGTCTATTTTCTACAGAGTGAGAGACTCATTAAGCCTTACATTAAATGCTTGAATTTTAAATAAGTTAGTTGATTTTGGCACTGGGATCGTCCTTCAGGGATCACCGAGTCTCTCATATGGAGACATCTTATTTAATTGGATTTGTGGAGCGATCCTGGAGTGCAGTTAAGAAGCTGAAATCCCTGACGTAATACCTGGAGGCTGTATTGGTTGACGCCGATGAGAAGAGGCTTAACCTCTTGGGCCGTTTGCGACGACAAGCTTTGGTTCGAGGTTCCGGATCCTGAATGGCAAGGCAAGCGAAGACGTTCACCAGGGGGTCAGATTTTTCCGCGTTCTTGTTTTTGACGCGACATTGCGGGGAACACTTGTGCGTTTTGGCCCGCAGGTTGAGAAGACGCTGGTGTTCTCGCAAGGAACCCTGGCAGTGCCTCATGGCGGCTAGTTGACCCGATGCCTCGTCCTGAGGATGAGGACTCTCCGGAGCTTCCAATTCGCTCTTGAAAGAATTCCTCTTGGGACGCAATTGACGCGGCCACTTATCGTAGTTCACCGAAGGGTCCATGTAATTAAACCGGTCGTGACCCAGCTCCTCTTCACTGCCCATCGCGTATCGCGAACGCGGGTAAAAGCGGCGACGATACATGTTAAACATTTTCCACGACTATCTTTTCCTCCTAACCACTTCACCCTCCGCAAACAAGTCTCTCGTAATTGTTTTCGAAGAAATGTATGCAAAACTTGCTGTACCTTTTTAAGGTTGAAACAATGTGACTGTTTAGTCAAAGTTGTCATCTCCCGGTTGCCATGACCAACCAAGGGATTAATTAATCATTTGTTGTGTTACTAACCAAAGCACGGGTGGTTGGGAACGCCTTGGTCGGAGGAGTAGGGGTCGGTTCTATTCACCTGCATCACTGGATGAACACTGGCTTATCTCAAAGTGAGGTGAAGGCACGCGAGGGGAAATTGCGGGGCGTCTACGCAGGCGCGTTTCTGTTTAAAAAGACTAAAATACCGGGTTGATCAGGGGAAATTCACAAGGCCCGGGAAATCTTCTCAAGTAACGCTGGCAGCAACAACTTGATTATCTGTATATAATACAAAGCTGAAACTCAATACGATGCAGTCCGTCGTTCTCTTGAAAAGTACTTCAGTGAGGAAAAAACACGTCTTAGCGTCATAACAAACTAATTACATGAGATATTAAAAAATTGCTTCCAAAATTTCTATAAGTTCTAGGTAAAAAAAAGAGTCAAACTGTTACATGTCAGAGACTTTCGAGTAGGGATTTGTCTTGACTGTATAGAGTTTTGTAGAGAGGAACCGCGTAATCCAATTGAAACGACCCGGTTGGAGATTTGGGAGTACATTGTCTTTGACAGGTAATCCGTGCATTTGTTTTGAGTGCGTGCACATGTGCACAGCACTAAGGTGGCATTAAATCTTGCGTAATTGGATGCATGTGGCCATTGGTCCAAATGAACAGATCTAAGACTTCCCGTATCAAATGCGTATACGCTCTGCTGAACGCGGTCGTGGCATGTTGCAAGGTATCATTGCACCACACAATACTCTTACGTCAAGCACGATTCTTTCTGTCACTAATAAGGGCTATTAATCAAGAAATATCGATTCTTTAATTCGTCAGGGAGACAAGAAAGCTCATCAGAGAACAAGTCTGATAATTATAGTCAGGTACAGATTGACTAACGGCCGAAAATTACAAGATACAGAGAAGAGAGAGGAAGTTTGACGAGAAGTGTTGTGGAGAACCCGGACGAGAGCTATGTGGCTGACTGGGGCAAAACTCTCGTGGAGCAATTTTTCTTTTAATTACCGCTGAGAGTAGCAAGGTTCCCCGCCTTCAAGACCACTTGAGGAAAGAGCGAGGGCCCCAAAGTTCAGCTTCGCGAAAGCAAAAGGTTAGTCTCGAGTGTTTACCCAATTATCATTCGTTGAACAGAAAGAAGAAGAGAGCACGAACCTGTTTTGCCTTGCGACGTCACCGCCATCTAGTGCATGAACGCTCAGATGCATTACCCAAGCGGGGCTTTGTTGAACTAAATGCTCCGACAAAATAAACAAATACTCGTAACTGCCATGTGCAGGCTGACGTCAATAAACTTGATCAATGGCTATGACGCTATATAGACACGCAAACTACTAGCACGTGTGGCATTTTACCGTTTACCTCAAAGTGCAATTAGGCCAGCCATCAACCCGCCGATTATGAATCATTGATGGCCCCTTAACGTGACCACGTTTAAAGATTTCAATTATGCACGCAATATGTTTCAGCGTACGACGTACGAAAGCTAGATAAGCTAGATAAAGTATTTCGTCATAAAGCAAACATGATTGTATATTACCTGCGTTGATTTTTCTTACGACATAAATCCAGTATAGGTCTGAGAAGTTGATCATAGAAGACCGTATGCGACGGGACTGCAGCGGACACCTCCAGATGATGGTCTTCCGCCCGACTGCTGCTGCTGACAGCGTCAGAGAACCTCCACGAATTCAAACGGTTTTCCAAGTCCGGTGCCGCGCTTTTGGTGGACGAACGCTTTCGCATCATGCGTTTTTTGTTGGACCCGACCAAGGATCTCCTGGCTTGACAGTATCTGTCATGGCCAGTCACATCGGAAAAAGTCTTGTTCTCGTTTTTATTGACATACATATTAAACATGGTTTATCGATTTGCATACCACGCGCAATACACATTCAGGACATAATAAATTTCCTCTTTTCTATTATTTTCGTAGACGCGATGGCGCGGCAAAGTATACGTTAGCGTGCACCACACCATACTGAGTCATATGTGACTCGGTTCGCATTCAATGAATAACTGGGCCCGACGCTAACATTAGGAAACCATGGCGATGTCGTGCACAAGTTTACGTGACGTACCTGTAATTATTTAAACAAAGAAAGAAAAAAAAACGATATTGCACTCCGATTTCTTGACTCGCGACACCCTACGTTTAATGGCAAAGCCCAACAATAGTGTGAAAATCAGTGGATTGCTTGCAATCCTTTTATAGGTGCCATCCTATGACTGTAGCATTTGTGATTGCAAGCCATATCAAATGGATATGCAGCATTGCTGAGGCTTCGCAAACGTCTCGAAAGAAAGAGAATCACCCAGAAATAGAGTTACATAAGCCGTAACGTACCTAAGTACGTATTTGAGCACGTCTAGTGAAGTTACGCAGTCAGTAATCACGAAACCGTGTATCTGTATTCGGTGTATTAATTAGTGAACCGAGACTTTGTTTCTAGGTCTGCTTGCAGGAAATTGAAACCAGGGCAAATGCTTGGCTTCCAGATGAACGTCACGCCACAGAAAAAATAAAGCTATGCAGCAAAAAAAAAAAAAAAAAAAAAAAAAAAAAAAAAAAAACACGAATGAACCCACGATACTGTGCAACACTCGGAATCACGGGGGTTTTACACCGAAACAATTGGTTCATGAAAACTAAAAACAGATTTGATATGCAGCTTCCCATTGTGTGGCTTCCCTGCGAACGAAACAAATCAAGTTGAAAACATTGTTGATATCTAAAAGGATAAAACTAAATTCGATTTCTAACCTTGCAAACGAGGAAGACGGTCCGGAGTGTCATGAGAAATGAAAATTTCATAAAACTGAATCCGAGGACAGAGGGTCAGAAAATCCTATAGAAGAGCGCAGGCTTTGTTTTCTTTGAAAGGATTCTCAGAAGGCGATATCCCAGTGACCAGGACGTCAGATTTCTGGTGCTCCATGCAGAATTTAATGAGCCTAAAAAGTTTCCCAAAAGACTTGGTTAATAACACCTTCCATCCATTATCTTTCCACCATACTCTACACACACACACACACGGGTCTAGACATTGCAAGGGAATAAGCTGTATACCGCTATGTTACAAGCTAGATAGTTTATTTTATGTGGTCGTTTGTCAAAGCTAACGACTCGACGGCTGAAAGGGAGCACGGTGCAATATACGTTGAAAAAAATACTACTGAAGAGCCCCTAACACACGGACGACTCCTGTGTAGCCAAAAGCCACTTGTATGAGGCTACCCAGATATACAACACGCTACTTATCGATCGTCTTGCGCTACTCTGCTTTTTTTTTCCTTACTTGTTTCTTGTTTTTTTGTTTTGCTACCCACCGACCTGAAGTTTTCCCCGTGTGCCTTGTCCAGCGACCTGTCCGTGTATGATACCACATTAGGGTACACGCCACCCGCTACTCGACCAAACAAGAAGCTCTCTGTACCCGGTTACTTCCCTGAACATAACTTCTCGTACATTCTCTATGGAATTTTTGCGTGGCTCACTTGTTCACAGTTTCCATCAAACTGAAAAGAGCTTGTCACAAAGATCTAAAAATTGAATAAAATACAAAAAGGCTGCTTCGACAGTGCAATATCGCATCTTATTTACCTTTAAACGCCTTGCACAGATCAAATAGACCACTTTAAAATAAAGACTAACACGTCTGCTTGTCTAGTTCCGACTTCTATGAACAAAAGCTCCGAGGCTGGTGTGTACTCCCTTTAAACTTCTATTTTTTTTCTTTTCTGGAACAACAATAGATTGCTCTCTCACAAGCAGGAATAAGCCAAGTTCTTTTGTTGTTTTTTTTTCCGAGTCAATAGAAAGTTCTCCTCTTACGTGGATCACAATTACTGTTATCTTGACCTCACCGCCGCTGTTTGGCCTTTTCTTTCCTCTTCTTCCCTTTTGAGAGAACCTCTTTGACACAGCTACCCAAAAGGATCAACAGTTAGATCAATTAGATCGATAGTACGTAACCACAAAAAGAAACTAAATCTGAGTTATAACTCCGTAATTTTCCTCATTAACTTGTCCATTCTTTAGAAAGTTTTATGGTTGTATTGTTTGCACGAATCGCTAGACAGTATTAGCGAATAATTACTCAAAAAGGCTTTATTGGCTTTTGTTCGGGACCCATAAAGATCTCATTTGCCCTGGGCTTCCTACTTAACCCCGGGATTTTCCGCACTCAAGTTATCGATTCAAAGCACACATTCGATGAAATGGCATGGAAAATCAAATTGGTCGGCTACACACGGGTAGTCAGGTCGAATTCGAGTGGAATAAAAGGTTCCAGTCCACCGTATAAACCAGATTGCCCATTGCCCCATCTTGCGTCTGACTTTAGTTGATCTATAAAGCTTTCTGTACCAGTTTACAAGAGAGAAAACACATCTACTGGTGGACATCAGTCTTACTAGATCCATTTGAAAATGGCGGCAATAGGTTGAACAGAAAAAGAAAAATAATCAAGGAAAGTGACTTACTCTTCACAAGCTTGTGAGACGGTGATCCTTTGAATATTGGCCTCCTGCCTCAGTTGGACCACCTGCTTTCTCATGGCCTGTACTTGGGACATCATGGTTCGTTACTGTGTCGAGTACTCAATGAGGCTTGACAAGAAGACGATGAAGTGGGTGGCACAGTGTGCGGTCCCAGACTAGGTCTCTCTGCTCTCATGACCAGTTGCTTTATACCAGCCACTAGAACCTCTATATCGATTACCATAGCCCCTGTTGTTTTGACTCGCCCCGCGCCAGCCCCTTTCAACGACGGGTTCGCCCATCAACCAAACTCTGACTCTACCAACAATGCAACAGCCTCTGTCCGACAACACCTTTGCTAAGTAGCACTCGGTGTTCCCTACTTGCGGAAGTATCAACTACAGCCTTCCTTTTTGGCCTCTGTAATATAATCACAGTCCAGCTAGGGGAGATGAGAAAACTAACGAAGCGGAAAGCGTACAAGGCCCCTGTCTCCTGTCCTCTTCGCTTCTCCTTTTGTCTCTTTTTAACACAGGATCGAGAGTACTTCTATTCTTCTCGCTTTCTATCACGTTAAAACTTGGAAACTTCATTAATAACGCTCATAAAATATAACTAAGCCGATTTGGTTGTTTCTTCTATTTAGGTAATTATTTCCCCCCCCGTCGAGCGTCTCCTTGATCGCTTTTCCAAGTCTCGGCGGTTTGTCATGGACGTGTGTGACAAGGATTATGGCGGCTCCCAGGATCATAATAAATTGATCCCGCAGGGATCAAATGGCATCATCAAACAAAGGCTCTGTCGAGGTTAAGTACTTTAATGACTTATTGATTTCAAGTGCCGATATCAAGTCAAAACACAACAGTTTCATAAACGACTTCTTCAATGTATAGCAAACTTAAAATCGAGAATAATTGTTACTTTTAGACACTTTAGTGATTAATAGCGAAGAAAAATATGAAGATGAATGAAAAAGACGAGTCAAGAGATTCAACCCCGTTTAGCAGATGGAGCTCCCGCTGCGACTGTATGAGGGAAGAGTGCGTTATAATTAGCCAGCGGTACGTAAGCCGCCGTAATGAGACGTCCGGCGAAGAAGCGTCCGTGCAGGCTGTTAACAGCCTTCACTGCCGTCGGGACATCCGGACACTTGACGTAGACATTTCCTTGGGGTGAAGTCTTGTCAACGTAAATGTGCGCCACTCCGCCATGCTGGTTACATTCTTCCGTCACGTCGTCTCGGATTTCCTTAGCGACCGAAATAAACACAAAATGAGTAAAACTGTTCCAGGCCAAAACAACAAGTACAAGTCATGTTCAATAAATAAAAGAGTACAGCACGGGAAGGTTGATTGAAAGTCGTTCTTCTGCATTTTACAAAATTATTTGTGCATTAAATTTAGTTAGGATAGATTAAATTAACTGTACTCTGACTAAATTTACACATTTTGTCAATTTATGTTATAACATTCTTGCAAAAACTAAGAAAAAGTGGCGTTTAACCTTCCCGTGCTGTACATTTTTTTTAAATGAACATGACCGTACTCGACTGAAAGGTGAAATTTTAAGTTACCTGGTCCCAGTTTGGAGAAGTTTCAGTGCTGGGATCAAACATGTTGGACAGCATGAAGCACGGAGTAGCGATCGGCGGTGCAGCAACAGCGGTAGCAGCAGCCAGAGCAGCCGGCGATGGTGACGAGAAGATGGTCGACTGTTGCTTGGTTGCCATGGTGATAGCGTTCTTAGTGACGTCGGGTATCTCGAGTCCAGTGCCTGCCACACAAAAAGAGGAGAAACAATCGAGATGAATGAAGTGAACAGGATTGGCGATTATTATAGCGCTTTACCTTGGGCCAGCTTGGCCATGAGCTGGAGACGACCTGTTGTTCCTAGATCGATTCCGGCCCGTTCCATTTCCTCGCTGTCGAGAGAAACGTGGCTGCTAGACATGTGCTCCGTCACGTGATTGATCTTCATCGGGCGCCCGGCCAGTTCGAAACCGTTCAACTGCTCCATGGCTTTTTTCGCGTCTTCAGCGTTCTTGTACTGCGCAAATTCAGGATCACACAATGAGATACACTGTAACTTTCGAACAAAAAATTGCAAATAACTTACGGTGAGGAATCCGAATCCTTTAGAACGTCCCGTCTCTGGGTCCATCATCAGCTGGATCGACTCAAGCTTGCCGAACGGCTCAAAGATGCTGCGCAGCATATCTTCAGTGATATTAAAATGGAGGGAACCGACGTATAACTTCATCGGGCCGCTTGGGCTTTTAGCGAACGGGGCAGTCGTCGATGTCACAGTAGCGGCTATGCGATTCTTCTCGGCCTGCGTCGCCTGGACGACAATTGGGACTCCCAGCAGCTTCTGTCCAGTCAGCGCAATAGCCTGGAAAAAGACGATAAGAATCACTTACAGCGTACTTAATTAAAAGTTCAGGGCTTCTTAATTATTCCCCCCCCCCAAAAAAAAAAACTTGCCACAATCCCAACAGAGTTTGATTACGTCTCTTAACGACCAACGAAAAAGGTCCAAAGAAGAGATCCGTCGCTTTTGTTCTGGCTATAATTAAGAGCAGTGTTTCCACTTTCATTGTCTCCTTTTCCCCCTCTTCCCTTATTTTCCCCTTTTTCCCCTCCGCACTAGAATACAAAGCATACTTCCAGATTTTCCCTTTTGCCTATTGCCTAGTGTTTCCCTTTGCAGACCCTATTTCCCCCCTTTTTAGGAAATTTCCCTGCGAAGTGGAAACACTGATTAAGAGCGCACGCCTGTAAATTTCCCCCAGTGAACGTTTTTCGTGCGGCTAAGATGGGAAAGCTCTAGATTTGTTTACGTTTTCATTAATGAACTTGATTTAGGGAAAAGTAATAATTCTGTTTTTGGTGTCCTTATTTTTGCTCCCTCATCTCCCGTCTACGCAAATTCCCAAAGTTATAAAATGCTTTGAATTTCTTAAGAGAGAGTTCAGTTTTTTCCTTGCTTTCTTACTTGTCAGACCTCACACGATTACAGAAACTTTTCTTACGCGGCTGACACTAAAAGCGGCCCATTTGAAATGTTGAGATACTTACCAGAGGAACCGACTCCAACTCGTAGAACTCGATGTAGGCCAGTCCTTTAAAGCGACGCGTCTTGTTGTCAGTAATCATGCGCACGTCGCGAACCTGCGGCGTGAAAAATCAAAATTTAAATCGACTTCTGGAAGTTAAAGGCTTAATAAATTAAGTTTTACCTTCCCGACAGCAGAGAAGAATTCCTCCAGATCTCGCGCTCGGATCCGCTGCGACAGCTGCATGCAGAAGACCGTGCGCGCGTCGCGCTCTTCAACCGTCAGCTCGGGTAGCGCTGGCCTCCTCGGAGGCGTCGACGAGCGTCGCCGGCTGCGGTATCGGTCCCTGCTGCGACTACGGCTGCGGTAGCGATCGCGACTGCGGCTGCGCGTGCGGTAGCGGTCGCGGCTTCGGCTTCGGCTTCTGCGATGACGATCACGGCTCCTGCTGCGGCTGCGGCCGCGACGACGGCGATCGCGGCTTCGACTGCGACTGTGGCGCCTGCTGCGGCTATGGCTGCGACTACGACGACGATGATCGCGATTACGCGAGCCGCTCCTTTCCGAGTTGCTTTTGACGGACCTAAAGCAATAGATGAATTAATAATGTGAATACAGTGATGAATTATTATACAAATAACTATTTATTACTTATTTATTAGATCATAAACAAGAATAGAAAAGTTATGTTTTCTCGACTTACCCGTTTGTCGTAACGTTCTCCATTTTTTCCTGTAATTCCAAGCATGAAAAGAGAAAAAAACAGGTTATTAGACTTTTTTCTTGCTTAGAAATTGCATCAGGTATACAAAGTAGTGTTATCTTCAGAGGTATCAACTTCGTTGGTTAAACAACAGCCGCTCTCGAACTGGCGACCAAACTTACCTCTTTGAACCATGAAGTGCAGATAATTTGAATGAATCAAATCTGTAACGACACAATTTTTGCGACTTAAAATCAACTTTTTCCATCGGCTCGATTTTCTTTCAGCCTTTAACAGAATTTCGCAACTGGCCCATTAAATTATCTGGTAAAAGTTTTAATCGTTAAATCAAAATTTGAGAAAAACAAAACGAGTTGAACTAACAGGCCAGTTGCGAAACTGAATAAAGGTGCGTTTTTCTCTAATTTACATTTCGTTTCCAGAGTCATCAACTGAAAGACGCTGACAGTCATTTTGCATAACCTAAAATAAAGAAAGACAAAAAAGGGGAAAATCGGGTTCCAAGGTCCCCGTGGGGTATTTCGGGTAGTTTTCCGTTTTGCGAATCCTAGGAGTAGATAACGTACACGACCATGAATTTATCGTTTCAATTTTTCCTTGTAGATACAAACTAACACACGTTATTTCAATACATGTTTCAGCTTAAAGAGCTGATCAAGTCGACACTAATTTTCTTGTTATTTTACCTGTTTGCCTTCGAGAGCAGCTTCCAACATGGCGTGCACGTCCAGATCTTCGCCCATAGCTGCAATTCAAGAATAAAATAAAAATAATGACATTAGCTAGTTGAAATTCCAACTTAGTAAAGTGAATAATGTTGGAACAGTACCTGAATTTGTTCAAATTTCAGAGGAGTTCAGAAATTTCCTGATGACTGTTCAACTGTTGTTGTGTAGTAGTCGTGTTGTTGTTGTTGAGTGAATGGAGGACTTGAGAACTTTCGAGACTTTCTCGGTTGATCCGACGTTGCCAGATTGTAGGAAATAATAGTAGTAGAAATAGTAGTAGTAGTGGTAGTAGTAAATTAATAAATATAAAATAAATATTTTATTACCATAGAAAATAATAAAAGAAGTAATAAGAAAGAAGATCTTATAAGAATAAATGGAAAAAGGAAAATTTTGGCTGTTTCGTTTGTTTGTACATTTTCCTCGTTATTTTAGATATATTGACTTTATTAGGAAGTCTTAGGAACTAGAACATTCAGCAATATTCTTAACATACCTATATTTTAAAATGTAATTATGTACAGAATTGAGAATAACAATCTAAAATGTTTATCGCACTTTTAGACGAGGTATTTTTACGCTTATTCCATAGACCGGTGTTTCCACTTTGCAGGGAAACTCCCCTGCGAAAGGGGGGGGGGAATGGGGTCTGGAAAGGGAAAAATAAGAGAAGAGGGAAAAGGGAAAATCTAAACGTACGGTCTGTATTCTAGTGCGGAGGGGGAAAAGGGAAAATAAGGGAAGAAGGGAGTAAAGGTGAAAATGAAAATGGAAACACTGCGGTAGACTGAAATAATTTAGAAATAATAATAGAAACATATTTTATACATATATACATATATAAAAGATATTATACATATAAATATACAAACGACATTATGTAATAATTAATTAATATTTAATTGTTACGTATATGGAGCAATATAAAAAATACTCGACAAAATATAGGACGGGGACACTTATAAAGCCTTAAAATCTTTATTCCTCATCCCAGAGCGTAGGGTGTCCCCCAACTTCCCAAGTCCCAAATGGTTCCGAACGGTTTCACGACGGAACCAAGATTTGCTTCTGCAACGCACCTTTCGTGGGTTAGAAACGGGCCTGACGTCGGCTGGACCTCCGCTCTACCCACGCTCGACTTGCACCAAACTTGCACCGAACTTGCAGCCAACTTTGCGTCCAGCAGTAACGCCACCTAGCGGGGTTTTTATGAACTACGATAGATTTTGTTTATCTTTTTCTGACATTTTGAACCGAGCTTTCTTTAACTTACATTTTGTTCTCATATGAAAACTTTAAAAAAGTCATTAAAACTGGAAAAAATTAGATAATGGCTGCTAGTTTCAAAGATGATGGAATTCTCGAGCAGTGGACTGAAGAACAAACTTCGCTGAGAGCCAAGATCGTCCAAGAAGATGTTTGTGAATGGCAAAGAACAAGGTATTTGAAATAATTCCTAACACTTTATTGTAGCATGAATCATTTACAGTTTTTTGTTCGTGTCTTATGTCATTTTCTCACAAGATCAGATCTTTACAGTTCATAGGCGGTATGGACATCTCGTTCGTAAAGGATTCGAATATCGCCTGCTGTGCGTTGGTCGTTTGTAAACTTCCTGATCTCGATGTTGTTTACGAAGATTTCGAAGAAGTGGAATTAACAGCACCATACATTCCAGGTAGGTAACACGAACAAAGATTAAAAAAATTCAAGTTAAAAATTATAATTTCCAGGTTTTTTGGCCTTTCGAGAGGTTCAGCCCTGTCTCTCGTTACTCGAGAAACTGAAAAGCAGTAAACCTGAACTTTTCCCGCAAGTTATACTTCTAGACGGAAACGGTACCCTCCATCCCAGAGGCTGCGGGTTGGCGTCCCATTTTGGAGTTCTGGTCGACATTTGTACAATCGGTGTGGCAAAAAACCTTTACCAGTGGGATGATCTTCAGCGGGACAAGACCAGATTTGACGTTTTACAAAACCCTGGAGATTTCTATCACTTAAAACAACTAGAAAACATAGTAGGGATGGTAAGAAAAACTGAAAAACACTAGAAAATAAGCCTGAAACTGAAATTTGGGATTTTAAAAAGGCATTGAAAACAACAGAGAAAGCACACAATCCTGTATATATTTCAGTTGGCCACAAAATAAGCTTACAAACAGCACGATGGACAGTGATGGAGTGCATTACAAAGTTCCGAGTCCCCGAACCGATCCGGCAAGCTGACATCAGGTCCCGGCAACTGCTCCGTGCCAAATACCCGGGTCTGGTTTTAAAGGCCTAGAAGAGAAGTGAGCTGTTCCCTCGTATCTTCGGGACAGAGCACCGTGTGTCCTATTGTTCGAGGATCCTCGAAGATCTCGTGGTCGTTACCGCCCGGTGCTGTTTTGTCACCAAAGAAGTGTATCGCCTTGAATCCCCCTTTTCAACGTAATTTAGTGCGTATGTCTTATCCCAGCCAGCGGGAAATACATCTATGCTAATCTGACCACCTAGAAATTTATATATTCGTGTATCATAGCACTTGAGGTTAAAGGTAACGTGTTTACCGATTGTGTATACCAGTCCCAAATCGGGAAACTGTTGCCGAAGACTCTCGACAAATTTCAGCCTGACATTGTGGATTTTGTCATATTCGGCAAACTGGTCTCGCTCGGCCTGACTGCACGACCTTCCGACGGGGCAGACGTTGATCAGGCCGCTGCGGAACTCGACAAAAGTCCCGCGCTTGACAGGAAGCGTCAGTCCCGACATGTAGCGGAGAGCATAGTTGATGAACTGCTGCAGCTTTTCCTCACCCATGTGCTCTTGTATACTCTTTCAAACAAATCGGTACATTCAGTTGTGGCAGAAATAAAAACTAAAGGCTACAAATACCATTTTCCCGATCAAATGTCCACGCTGATAAGCAACGAGGCCGTTTTCCGCAAATACGTAGTCGTACTTGTTTATAACTTCAAACAAACATTAGACGATGTAACAGTTTAAGAAAACGAGTGTATACCATCCATCCCACCCATCTGCTCTGCGATTTTCTTAAGGTCCGACCCTCCAACGAGACCGACAGTAGCGTTTGCTTTGACTTTGTTCAGCAAGAAATCTTCCATCTCCTGCGTTATTTTCTATTAAAAAAAGATAAGGCTGAGTGGTGAACTACAAAAATATTTGCTGCCAAGAAATATGTATCTATACTTGTCTCGGTGCTGTAAGCGTTCCATCTACATCAAACAGACATAAAATTTCATTTCTGCTCAGGGTAGCTGCCATTTCACTAAAATATCTTTTGAACTTAACGAAGTTTAGGCAATATATCATAAAAGTAACCTCCGTAGGTTAGATTCTCGAATGACACGTCAACACATTTGACCTGTGTTTTTGAAAATTATTTTCTGTCTTCCCTTTTCCCTCCAAGAGGGATCTTCTTTCCCTTTTCCCGCTTTGCCTCTCTATTCCCCTTTTCTACAAACGTAAAGCTTTTAAATTTCCCTTTTTCCTTTTTCCCTTCCATTCTGGAAGCTACATTTTAAAAGGTCCCTTTTTCAGGGAATTTCCCTGAAAAATGGAAGGAATTCAACATTGCCAAATATGTTTATTCGTTGAGGACGTCCTTCAATGGTTAACACGTAACAAGGCACAAATGGTGAGCCAAATTTTATAACATAGAAATATATAACTTCGACGCTTTTTTCAATACACACTTTCAATAATTCGACAAGCATTAACGGGTATTCAAATAATAAAATCACTTAAACACGAAAACCCCTGAGGTTATTACATAGAAATCTCAATGCAAAAATAAATGTTTTAAGTTGAGGAAAAAGTTTAGCGGCTGTCAGAAATTTCAGGCTCTTCGATTAAAGCCTTGTTCCGAGCCAAATCCCACGGTTTCCTGTTCAATCTGCTAGAGCCTCCATTAGCAGCAAGTCTTCGGTATAGGATGAGATCGCTCTCCAGCACGCAAACGGGAACCAGTGAGCGTCCCGATTTAGTCAGTGGTCCGCCAATCACAGATTTTCTCTCAGCTCGCCTGCCAGTCAAATCAACCATTACATTTAAAGTCTATTTTTGTTTTACGAGTCGATAGTACCTGAGTGCTGATCCCTGGGATACCATCCTCTGTCCCAGTTTAAATGCAGAACTGTAGGCGTGTGCTACGAAGGCAGAGCTTAAGTAAGCTACGCCTAGAAACACAGTCAGTGGTAATGCTAGAAATGCTGCTACCATCATGGAACCGCCCATAAGGATTGCTGCCACAGTCAACAGTGTTCCTGATACAGAAAAAAAGCATTTATTACATAAGAATGAAGTAAAAAGGCTAAAAATAGCAGTCCTTATCAGATAACAAGCTCCCAAAGTGCTAACACTTTCAGTAAGCCGACAGAGCTCTTAGCAACTAACAATCTTTTATCAAGGAAGCTAGCGTCAAGCTCAAAGGTAACGAATCTGCGACTCAAGAGGCTGGAAAAATCTCAGAAACAGTATTACCCTGGAAAACGATGAATCCGAAAGCTGTGAAGACCATCGAAGCGGCTGTGATGCAAATGAAGATCAGCATGGGGAAAGCTGCTAAAGACCCTATAACAGCCAGAGACAGCAGCACGACAGGTTGCTCACAGGCAAGGAGCTTCAACTGACTGATGAACTGTTGCCCGTTGAAAACGTCCACGAACTTCTCTAGTGCTGAATACAGCCTGTTTTCTACATTTCACAAAAAAATTCAAGTAACTGAAGTTCCTATGTCAGATTGAGAGACTGTCCACTGATACAGCAGATTTATGAGATGAAGTACTTACCAGCAATCAAGGCCCTCTCCGTGAGATAAGTATCGCCTTCGTTTGAATTGCGCGCCATTTGCTGAGGCCGTTCTACGCGATTTCTGAGCAGAGGTGACAGGAACGAGGAAATGGACAGTCTCAGGGGTAAAGCCAGGAAAAACTGAATAGTGAAAGTACTTGAAAAGCCTCTGGGTGCCGTAGACCGAAAAACCCTGGAAAAATTATCGCTTGAATGACCCTTACGACTACGATTCTGCGTTGAGTTCAGGTCCATTTCTGCGGAGGAAAAAACTTTGACGAGCGAGAGAGCGTGAAATAGACGTCCGCATCGGTCCGAAGCAAAGTTCGAACTGACGCCTTGGTAGCTCCTGTATGCTGCTCTCATCAATTGAAAACGTTGGTTCTCTTTCGTGACGAATGTGTATCGTTCCCAAAACATATATTCTGAGTAAATAAAAAACGCACTACAAACGTCTGTAATTATACTTTACTGCGATTAGTATAGTAAAGTACAATAATGTTTACTTTATGACCTTGATTCATGTTACACGTGCACTTAGCCAACGTGATGATCACGTGATTTCCTTTGCACAACAACGTGATCACGTGACTCAGGTAAATAAACAGAACATTTAAAGATGTCAACTTTAATGCGAGAATTAAATATTTCTATCAAAATTGCTTTAATAAATGTCAAATTTTTTTACATGTATAATATTCAACACCATCTAGCACGTGGCAAGGAAAATTTTATTATTTCTCTTGAACAATAGAGTTTGTAAATCAAATATAAACATTTTTTTTTTTGTAAATTTCAGGAATTATTTGATTTCAACATTGACGTTCAGAGTTTTGAAAAGATCCGCTTCATCGCAGCGAATCACCATGCGAGTGTCGGACTCTTCGACCAAATCGGGCTCCCACTGAATCATCAGCTCGTGCTATAATAACGAGAAGTAAACTTAATCTGAAACAAGAATTTAATTATTTAAAACCTCAATAACAGGATCAATGATATGACTGCTTTTCTGGCTTCCGTCTTTCTTCCCACAGATTTGTTTCCCCAGCTTCAGTTTAATGCTTCTCTCGCCATTTCCGGCGAACAAAACGCAGTCCTCGAACCTGTTGACGGGGTAAATGTATCCATAAAACGGCTCAGTCATCCTACAGTTCCAGTATTTTGCAAATGAAAAAGTATCTCATTTTTATTTAAATAGGTAAAACTTCAGATTGAGTATCAGCGAAGTCCTGTGGCATTCGACATTGCTCTCGACGATTTTGTTTATCGGTCTGACTTCATCCCACGCCTTTGATAAATCTCGGAAAATAGGAGCTCCACTTATTCCACAGATTTCTGTAAAGTAAACTCCAACAAAGAACTGAAATACAAATTATTGCTACATTATTATTTATTAATTAAAAAACAGAATTCATTAATTACAATAAAATAAAATAGTACGAATCACTGTACCTTAATTAAATACATTGTAGCTTAATCAGTCCTTTAACTTTTCTCAATGAACTACAGAGAGCAACTGAATTTATTTTCTATTGCTGAATATTTTGCATACAAATGAGCAAAGCCTCCAGCCATTTATTTTTAAATTTATGCAATTCATTTTTCACCCAGAAAAGTGAAGAAAAACTTAATTTTTGTAGTTTAACAACGGATATATTTTATTTGGATGTCGATTTCATCACATTGGGTAATAGTTCAATTTGCTTTTTCTTTAAAGCTGGACTTTCAAGCTTGCAGCGAGTTCCGCGAAGACTCCACCTTCAGCAAGGGCTCGTTTCTGAACGAAGTTCACAATTTCCATCTGAAAGCAGATTATAAAAATCAGAAAAAATGACGAAAATGAAGAAATATTGTTTTACGGCGTAATTAAAGTCCCACTGTCCGTATTTCTGCGCCAGAGCGAACAGATTCTTCACGAGATTTGACAGCGAACTTTCCCGCAGATCTGCCGCTGACGCAATCACCGATATCAAGTCCAAACACAACGAGGCCTTCATTATTCATTCAAAAATATATTAAAATATCAAAAACATATAACCAAATTCGTAATACCTGTTGCTTGTATTGTTTCGATGAACCGAGGCTTTTCAGATCCTCGAGAATCGCTCCAAGATGGTTGTACAGTCCTCGATGATCTGATCCTTGTACTGAGGATCTCCCACATACAGACGATCGTTGGATTCAACTGTTAATAAAGTTAATTCTCACTTTCCATTATACATTCTATTTTTGTTTTGTTTTTTTTATTTGTATATTATTTATTTTTATTCATTTATTTATTTGAAATTTTTTAAAAAATCTATCTATTATTTAAAATTAATTAATTTACTAATTATTATGTATAAATTAACAAATGAGAAAAATGAAACAATTAACTTTTTAATTTTACGTTACCATTGGGGATATGGTAGATGTAGTCGTCTTGGGCGCTAGCCGAGAGGAACCGAAGACTTTGCAGAAACACGTAATTGCGAAAATGTTGCAAGGAATTTGCGGCGGAATAATTGCGGATAACCCGTAGCAAGCGTCGGACCAAGTGAAGTCGGCCCTGCGTAACATCGTCCTGGAATTTGAAAATAATACTATTAAAATTTCCATTAAACAAAAACCAAAGTTGAATGAAAAAAGATAGAGCATTGAGTATTACTGGCTGAACGAGGAGTGCGGAGATCAGGTTGCTGACGAGGCCCCGAAGAATCGGCTCGTCGCTCGGGGAAACCTCCGAAATAGAGGCAACAGCTGCTTCGAAACAAGCCTCTCCTACAAAAATACAACATAAAAATTAAAATAATTCGATCAATTTTTACAATTATATTTATATACGAATTATTTTGTTTATTTTAATGAATATTCCAATTTAATAATGATTCAAATCCAGTTTTACAATTATTATAAAAAGAATGAGGAAAACAAGCTCACGTATTATTACTGAAACATACTTTAAAAGTAATATAATTTCAACATTTTCTATAAGTATATTTATTCATAGTATTATTCCATTATATTAACTATTTATATACTAATAATTTGCTTATTTTACTGATTATTCTTATTTAATTACGGCTTCACTTAACTTTAAGTGAGCTCATTAAAAGTAAAATCATTCCAACATTTTCTTTGAGTATACTTATTCCTAATATTGCTCCATTATATTAACTATTTACACACTAGTAATTCTGTTCATTTTAATGAATATTCCAATTTAATAAGCATTTCACTTACTGATACAAATACAATAAATTGAAACAGGAAAATACCTTGCCGATACACTGGTTGGCAAGGGCCACTTGTCCTGACAGCGTGTAAAGCGACAGTCGAGTCAGCGGACAAGTTATTCCAGGGATGGTTATGTAGACGTAAGCGGCACAGGCTCTCACAAACTTACTCGTTTTTGTATTGTGTAGCTGAACTATCTCCAGGGTCCGCATCATCAGGCTGTTGACTTTCTACTCATGCAAAAATTAGTACATTACGGAATAAAATGAGTCTAATCAGTGTTTCCACTTTGCAGGGAAATTTCTGAAAAAGGGGAAAATGGGGTCTGAAAAGGGAAAAGTAAGAAAAGAGGAAAAGGAAAAATCTAGAAGGATTCTAGCGGGGAGGAGAAAAGGGGGAGAATAAAGGAAGAGGGGAAAATGGGGAAATCGAAAGTGGAAACACTGAATATAATAGCAACGAGATACATGGACTAGGTTAACGAGGACAGGCTCCAGGTTAGCAAAAGCTCCTCTAGCATCGGTATAAAACTCGAGCATCTGCTGGAAGTCCCGTCCAAAGTCGATACAGTCGATCAGTCTGTTGATTAGTTCGCTAATCTGGCGTTTTTCGTCTTCTACACTCAGGGCACTGCAAATTTCAACATTTTAATTTTCGTAATTATTATTGTTATTTAAAAATACTTGAGGTGATCGTGAAGAGTCCTGGCTAAGTGAACCAGAGCATCGCTATTGGCCGTGGAGGTGATTCGACAATTGGATTGGTGAAGAAATTTCTGCAGGATCGCTTTGCAGACGTCCGATTTGATGTGGCCTTTGGGGAAGAGCTCGACAAACGGCAGAAATTTTTTCTGTAAGTATCAAGAAAATTTAAAATATTTTCAGTTTTTATTTTATAATATTTCTTTATTAATTTTTATTATTTTGTGAAATTTAATTAATAAATAAATAGAATATATTTTTAAATAATTAAAGTTTATTTATAAAATAATGAATGAATCAAATTTTATTTATAGATATTTACCATAGCGAAAACGGCGAGAAGATCGTGCTGAGCCGTGTCGGTCACAGCGCTGACGATACTCGCCAATGACGAATACATTTCTCTCGTGAAACTTGCCGACGAGGCGTGGAAAACGATGTCACCAAATACTCCATCCACGTCGCTAATCTAAAATTATTTATAACAAATTACTAAATTATTCCACTGGCTTATCATATACCGTCACAGCTACAATAATTATTACTTAATAATTATAACAGTTTATATTTATTACCGGGTAGTTCAGGACAATGTAAGGCATCCAGGCTTCAATGCACTGGAGGTATTGATCCAGGTTGTCCAGTCGGGACACGTTCTTCCAGACTTCCTGGAACAACTGCGGCTCTGCGTGATGACTCGAACTCACAATGCAGCCTAATTGGCGCCAGACGTGGTAAATGGGGAAACCTACAACAGAAAAAAATTAATTAATTTCTCAGAAATAATTAAAAACCTTGTGTTTAAGGAACAGAAATACCGACTGAATCTTCAGCTGACAGGCAACGAACCAAATGGAGAGCTCGCTGCGTTATGAAGTGAGCGGGAAACTTTGACAGCACCGACTGCCATAACAGCACACTACAGAAACACAATAATACTTAAAAACCAGAATTATACACATAAATTATGTTATTCTAAGTAAAATATGTTTTAATAATTTCTTTAGAAAAGCAAAATTGCCAGCGAAATAAAACAGCAGTGAATCGGTTTCAGTGCTTCCACTTTCAGTTTTCCATTTTCCCTTAAAAAGAGCGCGGTTTTCCCTTTTTTCCCCTTGCCTTGTCGATAACAAATATCCTTTTCCCCTCCAACCAGGATACCAAGCTATTATACTTGTATGTTTTTTTCCCCTATTGTTCTCTTTTGAAACCCAGTTTTCCCCTTTTTTTTAAGGGAATTTCCCTGCAAAGTGGAAGCACTGGTCGGTTTACCCGTTGGGTTGTTCGAGACAACGGCGCCATATTTCTTCCAGTATTTTCAAATCGCCCTTCTTCGCAGCCGATTGGATTTGCCAGTCGACAGCAGGACAATAAAGTGTCAAATAATCTTTGAAATCTATTTTCTGGTGAATCAGTTCCGATTTGATCGAGGTGCTGAAAATCTGCGAAACAAAACAACTTAACCAAAATTGGCGTCGGAAGCTTAAACACTAAGTAAATTACATATCTGTAAGTCATGAGGAAATCTAAGAAATTCTCCAAGAGGTACTGCTTTTTGTCCGGGATGCCTTGCATACCGACGTGGCACAAGTAGCAGCGGGCGAAAGCCGCTACCAAAGGGTCTCCGATACCGCGCAATGAGTTACCGAGACGAATAAGGGTCCCTTCCATCTCTCTAAATTAAGAAAAAATAATTATAAATTGATGGAGATGGCAGTTTTTCCACTTTGCAGGGAAACTCCCTGAAAAAGGGGGAAATGGAGTATGAAAAGGGAAAAATAAGAGAAGAGGGAAAAGAGAAAATCTAAAAGGATAACCTGTGTTTCTAGAACTGTGGGGGAAAAGGGGAAATCGAATGTAGAAACACTGGGAAATAGTAGCTTGTCTTACTCTGGTGTGAGGTATGCGTAGCATTTGAAGATAGCCATTTCCACATACAGACGGGGAAGAAGTTCTCTGATTGAAGCGATTTTGTATATCCAGTTGCGGCAGGTCTCCCGAGCGGTTTCTAAAAGATACTGCGGTTTGAAGTGTGACGGGAGTTCTCCGTTTTCAAGTCTAGATTCAATAAACTTATTACACTGAATATAAGATTTTATTGTAAAAAAATACGTAATGTCAGATTTTTCGGCTATTCGCTGAAAGACAAGTTTTCCAAACTGGTCCAGAATGTCGCAGACTAGGATAAATTTGCTGGGATAAAAACTCGCAGGCCTCGTGTCCGTCAGCAGTTTCGAGCACTGGAGAATTGCAGAACTAATTGGTAATTTGCTCGTCTGAACGTTCTGCAAAGCTTTTACCTGGATTACGATTTTGAGGGCTTTTACACGCTGGTCCTCTTTCCACGCCTGGTGCAGCTCCTTACCCAGCTCGTTTATTCTCAGAACGTAATCTTCTTGAGAGAGTCCGTGGTGCTCGCTGACGTGCTCGTCCGCCTCGTCCAGCTGCTGCAGACGATGCCTCATTTTCTCGTCCATCGTGCCGATTACAGGTTTGGCGACAACTGAAAATCCACATTTTAACAACACAAGTGAACATTTGTCAGAAAAAAGTTACTCACGCTTTTCGCCGCCATCGAGAAAACTGCTGATGATAGACAGCTTTTCAACTGTAGTGAATTTGGTCAAGATTGACGTTCGATAAGAGTTCCAAGCTTCTTGCGTTTCTTCAGTGTTACTTTTACTTGAATGAGCCTCTACCGCGGGAACATAGTAGCCGTTGTTTCCCGAGTCTTGACTGGAGATAATTTGGGACAGCGGATCGGAACCCTCGAGAGCCAAACTTAAAGGATCGATAACTGTAGCTGGGTACTTGTTGGATTTCTTCACGCTCGAATCCTTTTCTTGAATGACGTCCTTCATTTCATGTTTCGAAGAAAGCGGATGTTGATGAACGACAGACCGTTTCAACCCGAGATCTTCTTTCTCTTCTTCATAGTTGCGTTCTCTTATAGCCCTTGAAGTTTTCAACAATTTATTAATTGCAGAAAAGCGAATAAAATGTATTAAAGTACCATTTAAAGCTCAGCATTCTCGTTTTTCCCAATGTTTACATCGGTGATTCCACTATCAGTTTTGCGTTTTCCTTAAAGAGGGCATCGTTTTCCCTTTTTCCCCTTCCTTTGTAGATCCACATCCTTTTCCCCTCCATTTACTGTGATAAGGTGTGCTTGCCATCTTTTTCTCCTTCTTTTCCCTTTTGAGTTCCAGTTTTCCCTTGTCAAGGGAATTTCCCTGAAAAGTGGATTTCTCCTACCAAGATTTTTGTTGACAAAATAATGCGACGTTGCCAGATTGCCCTATTTGTTCTACAGATTTCTTGTATAAAAAAAACTCTTCTTGTTTATCACTAACATAATCAGTAAAATCTTCAATATATTTTATTAAATTAATTAAATTCTAAGTTTTCATCATTTACAAAATCTAAATATTTAATAATAAACAATAGAAATGGAGTATTTAAGGAGCGGGACCAAGCTGTGCGAGTCGCCACACATGTCGCATATCACGAGGGTTTTAGTGAACCATTAAGAATTTCATTAAGGAAATAAAACGGAAATTTATAAGTTCCAACTTCTGAAAAGAAATAGCTCCAGCTCCATCAAAGACTGTATCAAGTTTATTGTTTGGGTCCATTACTTTTTATGCTTTATTTTTTTTTTTCGCTCTGACCGCACGCGTACGTTCAGAAGTTATCTGACGACCTTTTTACGGCCTGTTTACTTCAACATACGAAGAGCGGTCAAAATAAGATTAATTTTCCTCTAAAAATATAGAACTCTAAAGCAAAAAAAAAGATGATAAAAGCTGCGGAAGGTTGAAAGCTTCCCCAATCCAGCATTGATTTGCATTTAAAAGGCCCTGTTGTGGTCATAAAAGTTGGGCGGATCGACGCGGGGGATTCCCAGTTGCTGTAACTTCGTCAACTTTCCCGCGCTCGCCCAGGAAAAAATAAAATAAAATAAAATAAATAAATAAATGCAATATGTATGAAGAAAAGATTCTCTTATTGGGTTTTCTGCTTGCTGCTGATCTGGCCTATTGTGAACGCTTTCAGAAACATCGATTGCAAACCAAGATAAGCATAGACCAAAACAAAATTCATCAAATATTACGTTCGGCACATATATTTCTTCATTTATATACGATTACACGTTACAAGAAATCTGAGATAACAGTGAAAAACGCTGAAATTATAAATCTAGTCTTCTTCGGAAGAAGTATCTTCGTAGTTTTCGTCGTCTGTAAGGAAATATCCCTCCGAGTCGGAAGCCGCGAAATTCAAATCCTCTTCCACTTCGGACCAGTAGGTCTTGCAACACGTATTACATCTAGAACAGACAGAGTTAGAATCAGTGTGTAAGGGGCAACTCCGAACAAGTTGGAAAAAAATATATGTTACAGAACTCTTTACGCTGATTCCGAATATATATAGTGTCCCTATCTCAATTTTCTACCGTTTGGCCGCTAGAATTAGTCAAAGTTTGAAAATGCACGTGGCAACGCTGGAAAGGAAGCGCACAATCTGATTGGTTCGCACTGGTCACGTGATTAAGAGAGCCAATTAAAAAGTGTGTTGCCCCACACTAGCAGAAATGTAGCAGGGTGTAGGGAGTAAACAATAGTATGAATTCGTCTGTTACTATGAGGCGGCAAACTTGTCCATTGGCTGTTTTGATCACATGACTAGTGCGAACCAATCAGATCCTGCGCTTGATTTCCAGCGTTGCCACATGCATGTCCAAACTTTCATTAATATTAGCGGCCAAACGGTAGAAAATTGAGATAGGGACACTATATATATTCGGAATCAGCGTGAAGAGTTCTATAACATATATTTTTTCCCAACTTGTCCGGAGTTGCCCTTTAAATTTCAGAATCTCAGTGAGATTTACCTGAGACGTCGCGATCTGTCTTTGGTTTGGTGCGTCTGCTTGAAATCGCTGAACGGAGCACTGCAGACTAAACAGCAGAACTCGGTTCCTGTTGAAAATGTTAAGTTTCAGAAAAGCTGAGAATAAAACCAAAGTTGAGATCTGTATAACAAAAGGAGACCTGAATCTCTTGTGACAGTATCTCTTGGTTCCTGGCGGTTGTTCGTTGTTCCGGGCTGCGAGTTTTTACCAGCAAAAAACCACCGCGACCACCAAGAAGCAGCTTCTTTGGAAAAGCTTTTTGTGCAGCCGCCATTTTGCCAGTCTAGTGTTGGTTCAAGGGTGAAAAAGGGAAAAGTGTTCAGCGACCCGCTCAAATCTGTGGCTCAACTCAAACAAACCGTCTTTTTTGTGCAGCACAGAGAGCTCGCTGGCGCTTATCAGCGAAGTCGACAAGAACTGGCAACACTGCGAGGCTCCGCCGCCTGAAGCAGCCGACATGACGTCAAACACACCGCCAACCCCTGCGTCGTCTGCAGTCTCTCGCGACAGCGCCATTAGACTCTTTTGTACGTTCTGCGGCAACTAAAATAAATAATTCAATTCAACCAAAGCCAATTTTACTGAACTCTCCTCTTTTGTTCTACGCTTATAGCACGAATTTCCCTTTTTCCCCCTCCCTGCTTGTAGATGTCAAGTATTCTTTTCCCTTCCATCTGGGACATGAAGCTATACTTCTATGGAATTTCCCCCCTTAGTTTTCCTTTTTCGAGACCCAGTTTTCCCTTTTCATGAAAATTTCCCTGCAAAGTGGAAGCACAGCTTCACTTCAGTTTCCTGTTTCCCTTAAAGAAAGCACGAATTTCCCTTTTCCCCTCCCTCGTAATATCAAGCATTATTCTCCCTTCCGCATCTCGGGTATGAATCTTTACTTTTATATGGCATTTTCCCCTTATTTTTCCTTCTTTGAGACCCAGTTTTCCCTTTTCATGAAAATTTCCCTGCAAAGTGGAAGCACTGCTTCACTTTCAGTTTCCTGTTTTCCCTTAAAGAAAGCACGAATTTCCCTTTTTTTCCTTTCCTTTGTAGATTTCAAATATTCTTTTTCCTTCCATATGGGATATGAACCTTTACTTCTACGGGATTTTTCCCTTATTTTTCCTTTTTTTTTGAGACCCAGTTTTCCCTTTTCAAGGGAATTTTTCCTGCAAAGTGGAAGCACTGTATAGCAAATACTCGGGCACTCTTTGATAAGCCGTCTTTAGCTTTATGTCATCATTGCGTCCCTGGGCGAAAGCAGCTTTTCCCCGAAACTTCTGACAAACAAAAACCACAAGTCAGTAGTCTTGTAAAGAAGATAGACGTAAGAGGATTGAGTCGGCCATCTCCTGTTATCAAGGGTTATCGTCTGTTCTGGAATCTCTTCTGCAGCACGTACGCGCAGTGGGGACTCTGGGACTTGTTACCAATGCATGGGGAATCTGGGGAAAAAGTGTTGAGTATGTAAAAATGCGAGAGATAACGCTTGGCTTCCTCTTCATGCATCTTAAACGCAGCTGTGTGAGGATTTGTCTCGGCTCTGAACAAACAGTGTGCATGTTCCAGGCTGCGTATCAAACGGGACTTTGAGCGCGAGGTTGCGGAACGACTTTTACGAGGTACTAAATACAGCAGCTCCGAGAATACAACCAAGGATACAACTGAATTGCTCCCAGCCAAGATATACCCCAATCAAACTGCACACAGACAAAAACAACAAAAAAAAAGAAGAACCAAAGTGTTGAACTCATTTATCTTGTATAGCCCGTAGAAATCGATTAGACACGCTCTCGCGACAATGACACGCTCCACCGAAAACTTGAAATTTTTAGTGTAAAAAAAAAAAAAAAAAAAATCCCGGGCTGTGTATAATTCACAGAGGCTTATTCAACATTAAATTCTCCCGTATGGCGTATAAAGTACTTCACTGCATAATATTCAGTTCACGTTTTCTTGATCAAAGAAATTGTCTAATATAAAAAGGTTCTCTTTCTTTTTTTTGGGGGGTTTAGTATATAGTGACGCCGGATGGGCTCAGACAGGCTTACTGAGTGAACCGACTGAGTAATAGGAGTGTCTTGTTTAGGATATTGATAGTTGTGTGTACCTTACTCAGGGGAACTACGTCGACGTGCATCAGTTGAGGTGCTGGAGCCGCGGAAGGGGCCGCATGCTGCTGGAGTCTCCGGTAAATGTCCAGGCAGCTCTGGTTGAGGGCGAAGAAAGAATCGCCCACTTGAGCCAGTTGCAATTTGGGATAACATGTTGCACTGCAACAACAGCCGCAATGCATCCCGCTTCCCTTGTCTTATTGCTGGCTTGAGCAGACGAATCGCAACCCTGGACAAATGGCATCAACAAACGTCGCAAACCAAGTCGACAACGAGTATCCACAGAAAACTAATATAAATTAGCAATACAAGTTTCTCAACTATTTCTAACTTGATGATTACCATGGATTCAGCTAGATGATGGTGTGAAAAATGGCCTACTTTTCACACGGTTCACACGCTTGAATTTTTATAGAGCTTAGTCATGCAGTATTCAGCCCCTTATTCAGAGGGTTCACTTTTATCAACTGAAGTAAGTTCAGCTACTCTTCAGCTAGAGATTCAGAGGGAACAAGGGATCTGAAACTTCCAATAATCTTCGTACACCTAGGTCATGTTAACACTGTTATCTGCCTGTTATCTCCATGTTATCAAATGTTACCAAATAACCTTTGTACACTTTTCCTGGGAGTTTCAGACTCCTTGAGAGGGAAGCTATCATGTTCAGCTACCTAGTCATTCGGTACTCAACCGCATGACATTTTTCTACGTTTTTCTGGATATTTCCTGGTCTAGTTAGAGAGCAGCACGTTCGTCTCACTGAAAGGTAAACTAATAAACTGTCTGCCAGCTTTTGTGTGGGAAAAAAACCGCCTCTTCCTCAGCCGCGATTCAGAACTACTACTAATGAGCATCGACAAATAAACTAGTTCTCGAAAGTTGGCGTATCTTTGGCCATAGCAGAGAATTGAACTATTGATTGATGGGCTGTCACTAGATACCCTCGTAAAAGTGACGGTGCCTTTTTGCAGTGCCCTTTTTTTGGTGAGAGCGTGTGAAAAGGCATTGTAAAAAGGTAACTGAGAAACTGCAAAAAGGTACTGTCATGGTGCCTTCGCACATTGTTTTGCACTGTATAAAACACCATAACCAGCAATACGAGGATATCCCATCGAATATAGATTTCTACGGACTTGCAAAAATGTGCCAAGAAAGAAGAGTACCTGAAAAGAGCCAAGCGATTTGGCCTCTGTTCTCGGAGATTGTACTTTGCCGAATAATTTCATATCGAGCCTCGGGACTTGGTTCAGGGGCAAAGAACGGTTTTACCAGGCATGCGCTCCTTGCAGTGTATATACATCCACCCACTAGAGAAAGTGAAAATTGCATTAGCCAACAAAAAAATGTGAGAACCTAACAAACGACAGAGAGAAGCGGAAGAAATATTGCCAAAGCGCGAGGGGGAAAAGGGGGGAAAAGGGGGGAAAAGGAGGGAAAAAAAGTGTCAAGAAACTAAAACCAAAAAGTTGCGATTTAGTCAATGGCGTGAATGCCGGTTCCTGAAAGGATCCTTAATTTATGGCGTCCGTAATATGGACACCATTCATAAATCACTTGCAAGCAAGGAAAAAAACAAAACAAAAAAAAAAACCTTTGCTTAGAGAATTCCTGATTTATTGCACACAATTTCAAGAACAAGAGTCCATGCTTAAGTTCACTTTTCACGTAGTCTAATTAATCAAACTTGCTAGCTGCTATTAGAGTTAATTAGATGCAAATGAGGGCTGAACTGTCTCTTGTTCCTTTTTAAACAACATACCAGAAGTTTACGAAGCAGATCCAGTATTTTATAAAACAGCACACGTTCCATTCATAATTGGCCTGCAAGTTTAGCAGACGATCTGAATGCCCCCTGATATAACTTATCCTTAATGAACCCTGAGTGCTTTACCGGGTAGGAATTTTAAAAAATTAACACACTCGCATGTAGATTCTTGTCAAACTAAATGGAGACACTTGTAGGCTGTATCCAGTATTTCACGGTTCGGATCGAGGAATAGGCCATTACCGCTAAATGCGTGCCCCACTACAGCGGACGCCGTTATTAAAACAATTTAAAATAATTTTGTAATTTTTTTTGACGTAAAATGTTCCGCTTATTTTTCCGTGATTTTTAGAGGTATTAAAAGTTAGAAAATTCTCAGGGAAATGTTTTATTCGACTGTCCGTAGTAGAGGAGTTGGTCTTCTGACGGAAGCGCTGTATCCTTGGACATCTAGTGAGGAAATTTTGTACTAAGTTTACTTTTAAGTTTATGTTATATTTTAAGTTATGCAGTGATCTAGTTTATTAAATTGATAGAAACTAGAATAAATCTGAAGCAAATTCTTGTTCATATTAAATATAATATAATTTAATATGATTAATCGAAGTGGTCTGTTTACATTTCAAACATCTGGCAACACTGCAAAAAAATGGCGCCATTATTTGTTTACATCAACGTCCATCAAAGTGGGCGGTTTTAATATCCGGTACTTGGAGCTTAAGAAAGCATTCGTCCAAGTCCTTCGGCAAAGTTAAGAATCACACAAGAAATTGTCTCTTTTTTATGGTATAATAACCATGCGCCCATCGACAACGCAGAAGCTCGGGAAAACGGTCATCGTCGGGCTGCTTGCGTTTCTTCTCTTGAGGCCTCGATGGAAATCAGAAAGTTTCGAAAGCCATGTATCGGGAAAACAGCCTCACGGCGTATGGGAATTCGTTTCAGATCTCAGTAATGCAAAATTACTCAATAAATACATGTAAGAAAAGACTATAACGCAACAGTTTACACGATCGTTTTAACATTTTTCGTCTTCCTGCAGCTATGACTTCAGTATTGTTTCCGAGAAAGGCAACTATGACCACTGGGAGTATGGTGCGGTCATTTATGAGACTATGGCTCACCTTCCGCTACTAACAAATACAAATTACGCTCACTTCTCGGTGAAACCTGCACGAGCCGGAGACGAAAACTACCGAATATCGAGCACTTATAAGACTTGTTTCTTCAGTTTCTTTTGCTGTAACTATTTTGTTACATATTATTCAAAATGTGTGTTAATATTGTCTTTTGAACAGTGGACAGCAAATCTGAAATGCTCTTCTCTCCTGCCGTCACTTCCTCGGGGACCAAAGTGCGGGAAACGGTCGAGTACCAGTGCCCGTTCGTTTTTTCCTGGTTTTGTGCATGGGAGCTTCACGATTCTCGGGAAAACTGGACGAAAAATCTCAAGCTGCATCTTCAATGATCTGATTTTGATAGTGCATTTCATAATACCAAAAACAAATTTCTTACAATCGACGTTTTTTAAAAACTTGGTTCATTTTACTTTTGCAAAGAAACAAACAGCTGAAATGCTAAAATAGCGCTGTTTTTGAACAAAAATAAAAACTAGAATTAGTGTTTTACTGGGTATTTTTTGTAATGGTTAGAGCGGAATGCACATTGAAGGATTCCGTTTAGGAAAACCTTTGAAAGCTCCAGCACAACAAAATACTTGAAGGGAAATTCCCTGGAAAAGGGGAAATTGTGTCTCAATACAGAAAAATAAGGGAAAAGGGGAACTCAGAAGCGCTTTATATTCTAGCACGGGCGGAGGGGAAATCAGGGAAAACTGAAAGTTTGACACAAAATCAGGAAAAAAATGGACAGCACTGTGGCACTTGCAGCTGCGGCTGTTTCTTTATCAATATTAATATTTCTGTTAAATTATCTGAGGAAAAATGTCTTTGGAGGTAATGCCCAATAATATACACTAATAAATTCACGTTATCCAAGTATTTTAATATTCATGTGCGTCACAGGAACCCAAACAGCTGTGCAAGCAGCAAATGAGGATGCTGCAGAAGTCGTTCAACCTCAGCGACGAGCCCTGGTAGCAAGAAACGCTAGAGCGAGACTGCGTGCTGCCCAACGACAGAACGTGAGAGAAGACGCCGAAGACGAGCCTGGTAACTAGCGACTAAACGATCACCCTTCAAGCAATCACAAACTTATCCTGGTTAACCATTTCATTTAGTTGAAAATGACGAAGCGGCAGCAGAAGTAGAGGATTACGAAGAAGAAGACTTAAGTAGCTTCAAGGTCGGTAAGAAAAAGTTGGCGAAACTGGAAGCTAAAGCTGAAAAGCGAGCCGCGCGAGAGGCGGAAGAACGCGAACGAGAGGAGAGAAAGAAACGGGAAGCGGAAATGGAGGAAGAACGCAAGAAAAAGGAAGAACAAGAGAAGCAGAAGGAAATCGAGCAGGCGGAGAGGGAGCAGCGGGAAAGAGAAGAAAAGGAACGCAGAGAATACGAAGAATACCTACAGATGAAAGTATGACTTTCTGGTTTATCCATTTATGGGTTTTCTTATATGTTTCCTTTGCTAAATTAGGCAGCGTTTAGTGTCGAAGAAGAGGGATATGATGCTGAGGCGGACGAAAGCAAAGAAAAGGACCTGCTCAACCAGTTCATCAACCACGTTAAAGAAACGAAAATCGTTCTGCTCGAAGACCTCGCGGCCAAATTCCAGCTCAAAACGCAAGACGCTATTGACCGACTGCAGCGTTTGGTTAAAGAGGGGCAACTTACAGGTGAACATTTTTTGTTATCGCTGAAACATCACAAGCTAACCTTTTAATGCTACGCAGGCGTTATTGACGACAGAGGCAAGTTCATCTACATTTCGATGGAAGAACTCGAGGCTGTGGCCAAGTTCATTCGCCAACGAGGCCGAGTGTCCCTTACCGAACTTGCAGAAAACAGCAACAAGCTTATTAAGTTAGCCTAATACATTTATACACATTAAATGAACTTATGAATAAAAATGAAGGAAATGATCCAAAACTACACTTTTTATTTGTACTTTTTTTTCCTTTAAAAACGCATTTTTCTAAAACTAAAATCGCACACTTTTTAATATTTTAGAAACAAAACATCAAAGCACAAATCATGCTCTCAAAAATTGGAACTGAAAAATACAAAATAAAGCATCACTCCTTGAAAGCTTGACAAATGGAAAAAGGTCGCCAGGTACTTTGGCCTTACTTAACACAAAAACTAGAAATTTTACGAGTTCAAGTCAAAAAATGAAAAAAATGTGTGTGCATATTGCCAGAAAGATCATGTGCCCAC
Source organism: Eulimnadia texana (assembly GCA_002872375.1). Lineage (NCBI taxonomy): Eukaryota > Metazoa > Arthropoda > Branchiopoda > Diplostraca > Limnadiidae > Eulimnadia > Eulimnadia texana. Next base: position 20,931,284 of record NKDA01000001.1, read on the forward strand.
GTTAACGAGACAGGCAAATTTTGAACGATGATATTGGATGAGTCGCTGGAATTTTGCATTGTGCTTTGGTTGTGCAGTTAGGCGAGAACTTCGATGGAGTTACCCGAGCCCTGTTGAAACGTTAAGGAATTAATAACTGAACGAATAGATTGTCACAGGAAGTATGTACCAAGACATTATGGCTTCCCGATACCCAGTGAGACGGGGGCCTGGGAAGACTAGAAGCTGAGGGCGAATCATTGAATTTCGCGGCCGCATAAAACAGGGCGTTGGTCACGGGAGAGCCTCTGCACAGACGGGATTTTGGTGACTCGGGAGAGCTAGACGTCTCACTGAGAGAGTATCTTGCACAACGGCGCCTCCCGCGATTCCCAGCAATGGGTACTGGATTACTCTGGGTCACAGGTTTCAAGGCGGGTGGGGTAAATGCCAACGAGTTTGCAATGTCCAGCATTGGGATACCTAACGCAGAATAAATAATCATTTATCGAATTCAAACGCGAGGGTTGACCCTTTACCAGTTGACATGCTGAGGGTACGCCCTCTTCGCTGCTGCATGTTGTTCGGAGAACGATTCATTCTGCGTGACACTGCGATCCAACAGTCTTTGAGACATATAAACTGCAAATACAAAGCACAGGTGTCATAGAACATACGTAACTAAGAATTTCGACATGTTTAATTGCAATTACCTTTGATGTCGCAATCTACTGCGCAGTAGATGACCGGGCCAAGTCTTGAGACTTCGAAATGTTCAAATAAAGCGTTTGTTTTTAATTCAATTGTATTGCTGAATTCGAGTTGTTTGAGAAAGTTGTCGATATGGTATTGAAAAACTGGAAACAGATTTTCTACCGGACAAATTCTTACACAAAAGACACGTCGGAGACGCACTCGACTATACGACTTACTCCTACGACGACCCAAATACAAATGCTTCTATCGGGAACAAAGCACCCCTTTATATAGATGCTCCAACCAATAGGAATGCGGTAAACACGTCACGTGACTTCGTCGAATGGAACCCCTTGTATACTTAATGCCCATTAATCAGACTCTAATATTAATTACTCTGGATCTACACAAACTGATATATTTATCCTATGAATATAGAATAATGTTTCACGTTTTTAAGTAAATGAATTTGAGATGAAAGTTGCATTATTTACGACTAGCGTACTAGCGTCGCTGAAACGTTGGAAATAAACAGTTCCGAGAAACACTTGGAGCTTTACTGACGCGCAGTTCTCGCTCCTGGATTATTTTAAGTTTTTCACTGGTAAAAATTTGAAAATTTAATCTTAATTGTATAATCTTCTTTTCCATAAATTCTGCCAATTTTTCTTTTCTACTTTGGTTTTATTTGCCAACGCTTTGTTTCGAAACTCGTTCCCTTGTACAGCCCTTCAATAAAATTAAAGTTGGAATTCTATTTTAGTTATTTGTAAAAGAGCGCGCACGCCATCTAGCGGTAGGTTTCGGAACTAATTTGAACCTAAATATAAAATGAACGAAAGCTGGTTTCTTTAAGGGCTTTTTTTGAAAAGAATTTTTCTCTCTATCTTAAGCTGAGATAAATTGGTATTTCTCAGGGCGCCTTTTAAAAAACTAAAATCTCAAACGACGTACCAGTAGTTTTTAAAATGATATACAATTAAACTATTCTCTGTGTTTTGTATGACTTGTAATTACGGGCTGATTTCATCGCTGGAATACTGTTGCTAGGATAACAGCAATACGAAGATTGGGGCTGCCAGAGTAAAAGGTCCATTGCTTTGGGTTGCAAAGGGTGAAGCTTACCTTTAGTTGCTTGTAATACAGAAAGATTCTTGATTCTTAACCAAGAATCTTCATTGATTTTGTACAAGGGATTCTCGGTACGTAGCGAACCCTCCCCGGGCAAAGCCGCAAGGGGATACAAAATGAAGGAAGCGGAGGGGCTGACCAGCGCCCCTGGTCACTTTACTAACCTTATATATCGATATACTAGAATTATATATCGATACTTTGTATGCATATCGTCTGTATCAAGCAGTTGGCATTATCAACAAACTAACCTTGGCCTTTGTATGTGTTCTTCTAATCAGCGATAGTGATTGTGATAGAGGGAATAAGAATCGATAATAGTTAAGAATCGATATACAAGTTACGACATACTGAGGCAGGGCCGCGATTTTAGTCATGGTGTAGGCTCGCCGACGCAGGCTACTAGTCAGCTCTCCCTTCAGTCGGTGGCCAACCGTCACAGCGAGAGGACGTGTGCCGCACTTCTCTTCGCCCTATGTTAGAATACCACGATTTTGTTCAGTGAATTTCAAGTCTGTTAGCAGTTTCAATGCTTCAAAAAAATTGTTAATTGTTGACTGTTTTGTGGAAATCGTTTACGCGGATTACTTTTGCTGTTTTTCCTGTGCTTACATTTTGTGGGAAATTTTTGGCCTGCCCCGGAATTTCGAAGTAAGTTCTGTAGCCTTGTAGGTTGGTGCAAGTGCGCCAAGTTGCGAAGGGCGAGGGAAAATGGCGTAAATAATTTCCAGTTTTCTATAGCCGAGCTCCCATGTTGGACCGCAGGGCCAGTTTCGAGCAGGAAACGTGGGCATGCACTGAAAAGTCCGTTGAATCTACAAAAATAATACAAAATTCATGTTTAATTAACACTTCCGAGTATGTTTTAGTCAAATTCGATATAGAATTACCTTAAATACTGCGAAAAGAAGTTTGCTGGAAAGTAGAGAGACGTCCGAACTGCAGTCGAACGTTAGAAACGTGGACGTTCGAAACCGGATGGAACGTCGGACAAAACGTTCGATCCGGTTTCGAACGTTTCGGTCGGACGTTCGAAACTCTATAGAACGCTTCTCTCAGTCGATTACCAATCGAGGAACCGTAAAGAACCTCTTTCGCTCATCCAGTCCAGGGATAAAGAAATGCGACTAGATTTTATTAAAACGAAACTTGAATTCAAAGTTTTAAAGACTTTTTCGTTAAAAGAAGCGTTATAAATCTTTTCGGGTTCGGGTCTGGACCGAATCGGATCCTAGTATTGTCCGAACCGAATGCCACTTTTGTTGAATACTAGGAATAAAAGGTAACTTTCAAGAATAGACGGTTCCCTTTTTTTGTGTTCAGGGAAAAGGGGTTCACTACTTGCTTTTTGGTCAACTTGTTTCAGTTGTGTTATCACCTGTTATCAGTTGTTATCAACGTAAATGGCCGTAAGGCCCGCGTCCCTCTCCTCCGCCCCCAAACTTTGACGATAATTGGTTGATAATCACAGGACTGGAGTTTGAAATATCTATGCTGCCTCGTTATTGGTCGAAATAATTGTATTTTTTGTCCAATAGGGATTTTTTAAAAAGAAATAACCAAAATGGATCAGACGCACGGGGCTACGGCAGCCCCTTCCAGGACTTCGCCGCTGGGACTCAGATCCTTTACTGGTAATTCAATATAATTATATCATAAAATTGTATTAAAATATATTATAAATCTTGATAAAATTTTGTCTGGGTTCTCGTAAAGTCCTGTGTTGGAGGCTATAAAGAAAAGAAAAGTCTTTAATTTTTGAGTTTTAAAAAGTTTGTAAAGAAAAGAGTAAAATATTAAAAGTTTTTATTTTTTTTTGTGTTGTCTATTTTCTTTCCTTTTTTTCCCACTACGTTCCGACGGCAACCTGTTTGAAAGTATCGCCCGGGGCGAACGAAAACTTGTTTGCGTGGAATAATACAACTTTTAAAATAATGTTTAATATTATTATAATAATAATAAATTATTGGAAAAAAATATTACAATATTTTCTTAGTCTAGAAATCTTGATGTGATTTTCTAAATTTACTTCTAATTTATTTACGGAAATATTGTAAAATAAATTTTTTTAAAATTAAAATTAATAGGATTTCCTTATTGTGATGGGTGGGTGGGTGGGTGGTGGGGAGGGAGGGTTGGTGGGTGGGGGAGTTTGAACTTTGACCTGCGACCTCGTATTTCATGTCACCTGCAACCCCTCAGCTGAGCCCCTCAAGGGTTCTAAACCCTCCTTCCCCTAGTAGCCCTCTTCCCTCTTGGGGAGCGGGGGCGATTATATCGACCAAAAGGGGCCGAAAGTGAGGGGAAAGCCAGGGAAGTCCCTGATGAAAAGCAGGAAGAAGGGGAAAAGGGAAAAAAGGAAAATAGGAGCTAAAGAAAAAGAAAAAAGATTTTTTTTTTTTGGTTTCTTTTAAAACCTTCACCTCCCCTCCTTACCTCCCACTCCCACTTTACCTCCCAGAATGCCCCAGGCGAAGGAGGTGAAGAATGCCACCCAGTTTCCCACCCACTCTGCACCTCCCAAAAGTGCCGCAGGGCAAAAAGGAAGGCGTACCCACCCCCTGTCCACCCTGCGTTCCTTCAACCGCTCACCTCCACTTTCAGTTTCCCCTTTTTCCTCTCTTCCCTTATTTTCCCCTTTTTACCCTCTGTACTAGATATTGTCGAGATTTCCCCTTCCCGCTCTTCCCTCTTTTTCCCTCTTTTACTCCCCTCCCCCGAACTAGAATACAATGCTGTAGTCGAGATTTCTCCTTCTCCCTTTTCCTTGTTTTTCCCTTTTCATCCTCCGTATTGGAATATAAGGCTGTAGTCCAGATTTTCCTTTCCCTGCTCCCTCTTCCCTTATTTTCCCCTCATTTACCCTCCGTACTGGTATTACAAGATTATAGTCGAGATTTTCCCTTTTCCCTCTTCCCTTAATTTTCCCTCTTTTACCCTCCCTACTAGAACACAAGGCTGTAGTCCAGATTTCCTCTTCTTTTCCCCTTATTTCTCCCTTTTCGGACCCTCAGTTTTCCCTTCTTTCAGGGAATTTTCCCTTTTCAGACCCCATTTTCCCCTTTTTCCGGGAATTTCCCTGCGAAGTGGAAACACTGCTCACCTCCCACATTGCCGCAGGCTAGAAGGGGAGGGAGATCCCACCCTCTTTCTCCACCCACTACTTATCAACCCAGTCCCTCTTTACCCCGTGGGGGTTGGGCGAGGGGTGAAGGGTGTGCTATTTTTAGAAAGCGTGGGAATTTTTGTGAAAATGTTTAAAATCTACAGCGCCCTTCCTCTTTTCCCCCCTCCCCCCGTTTTTGGGAAATTTGCGGGGAAAATGGGGGAAAGATGGGGAAGTCGTGGGAAAACGCAGGTTACCGTGGGAAACTTCCAGTAACTTTTTGTAGTTTTCGTGTAAAGGCGTTTGTTGTAGTAAGTCTATGGGAAATTAAAATAATATATTAATGTATTATAAATTAATAAAAATATAACTGAACTATTAATTTATAAAGTGAAATTATTAATAATATAACGTAATAGAATAATATGAAAAATTATTTTTTCCTTTGTGAAGACTTAATACCCGGAGCTGCGGCTGCTGCTGTGAGAGCCCAACAAAGAAGAACCACAAAGGTAATTTCATTTCTAAGTTCAAAATTTTTCTTCAAAAATTGTTTTAAAATATTATTTTTCATAAAGAGTATATTACCCAAGTAAGAATCTTTGGAAAGAATCTTGATTCTTGAAGGGTAAACGGTAAGATTCTTGAATTGGAGTGAAGAATCTTGGGAAGAATCTTGAATCTTGGGTTGTAAACGGTAAGATTCTTGAACTGAGAGTGAAGAATCTTGGTTTTTGAGTGGTAAACGGTAAGATTCTTGAACTGGAGTGAAGAATCTTGGGAAGAATCGTGATTCTTGAGTTGGAAATTGTAAGATTCTTGAACTGAGAGTGAAGAATCTTGGGAAGAATCTTGATTCTTGAGTTGGAAATTGTAAGATTCTTGAATTAAGAGCGAAGAATCTTGATAAGAACCCTAGAATAGTTTTGATTCTTGAACTGGAGTGAAGAATCTCAAAAAGAATCTTGGGAAGAATCTTGATTCTTGAGTTAGAAATTGTAAGATTCCTGAATAAGAGTGGAGAATCTCAAAAAGAATCTCGGAAGAATTTTGATTTTTGAGTGGTAAACGGTAGGATTCTTGGATTAGATTGAAGAATCTCAAAAAGAATCTTGATTCTTGAGTTGTAAACGTAAGATTCTTCGTTTGGAGTGAAAAATCTCTAAAAGAATCCTGGAAAGAATCTTAAGATGTAAGATTCTTGATCTAGAGTGAAGAATCTTGGGAAGAATCTTGATTCTTCTGTGGAAAATGGTAAGATTCTTGCTGTTGGTCAAGATTCTGGGCAAGAATCTTTGTGATTCTGAGGTGATAGTGCAAGATTCAAGATTCTTACAATCAAGATTCTTGAGGATTCTGTGCGAAGAATGTCTGCTGGAGGAATTACGATAAGAATCTCAAGAATCTAAAGAATCTGCAAAAAGGTAAATTATTTAAATAGATTACGAATCTCCAGAATTTCACGAATGCAGTCGAAAGTTTTAAGATTCTTGTTTGAATCTCAAGATTCTGCGTAAGATTCTTGAGAATCTTAAGAATCTTTTCAAAGCATTTGAAGAATCTTGAATAAACGAGAATCATTCTAAGAATCTTTCTTAGCAAAATAACGTTCCACCATGTTATCCATGGTTATCAAATGTTATCACCCTGTTATCAACGTGTTATCAAGAGTTATCAGTGTTATCCACTTCCTACTTCCGCATTAACGCCCTATCTCTTTTATCAACGTTTCCTCTATCGCAGTGTTATCAGATTCCTCCTCCCACCTCCCTCTTTCCCTCCTCCACCCTCTACTCCTCTTACCTCCTCCCTCTCCCACCCCCTCTCCTAAATCCCCCGTCTTCGTCCTCCACCAATCCTCCCTGTTTCTCCCCCACCTCCTCCCCTCCACCCTACAACCCTCCCACGTCTTCTCCTCTTCCTCCCCCCTCAGTTGGCCACCCTCTCCTCCACTTCCACCCCCCCCCCTCAGGCTTCTTCCACCTTATCCCTACGCCACCTCCTCCCTTTCCTCCCCTCACACTCCTCGTCCTCCTCCTTCTCCCACCCCCTCTCCTGAATCCCCCGTCTTCGTCTTCCACCAATCCTCCCTGTTTCTCCCCCACCTCCTCCTCTCCACCCTACAACCCTCCCACGTCTTCTCCTCTCCCTCTTCCTCCCCCTCATTGGCCACCCTCTCCTCCACTTCCACCCCCCCTCAGGCTTCTTCCACCTTATCCCTGCGCCACCTCCTCCCTTTCGTTCTTCTCCCCACCTCTTCCTCCCTCACACTCCTCGTCCTCCTCCTTCTCCCACCACCACTTCTCTTTAAAACGCCCGTCTTCGTCCTCCTCCACCTCCCACTCTCCCCTCCGCTCCTTCAATCCTCCCTCTTTCTCCTCCACCTCCTCCCCTCTCACCTCCACCCTCTCGACTTCCACCCCCCCTCCTCCTCAGGCTTCTTCCACCCTATCCCTGTCCTACCTCCTCCTTTTCCTTCTTCTCCCACCTCGTCCTCCTCCTTCCCCACTCTCTCTCACTACTCCACCCTCCTTCTACCCTCTCCCGCCTACCTTCTCCTCCACTTTCTCCGCCTCCTCCAGCTTCTTCCACGTGCTGCTGCTGCTGCTGCTGCCGCTAGTGGTGGTGGGTCGGTGTTTGTGCGAGACGTCTCGATGACTTTATTGCCGGCCGTGGAGAATTTGCTTTCTTTCACGGCCAAGTGTTTTAATAGGCCCGGACTCGTCTTCTTCACGGCCCGTCACCGTCAGATCGATTTCAAATCACCCAAAACGACACATTTCTCTCCGATTGGCCCGTTTTTCTTTATTTCTTTATTTTTTTATTGGCCCTCGCGCTCTTTTCCGTGTTTCGGAAATAAAAATCTCTAAAATCCCATTGGCGGAATCTTTTGAGTCCAAACGATTTTATTGGTCCAATGAAAACTATTCTTAAGTTACACATTTTTTGCTTTGTACTACTTTTATCTAATTTTTTTCCTTTTACTCTGTTTTTATCACGTTTTTCCTTTTGTGTCAAGTTTTTATCAGCTTTTTCTTTTTTTCTCTTTTTTCGTCTTTTGTTCTTCTCCTTTTTTCTTCCGGTTTTTGTGTTTCAAACAGGATTTCCCGGGCCAAAGCTAAAAACCTACACCCACCCCGGGAATCTTGTTTCAAGATTCTTGTTACAAGATTCTTTGATAAGAATCTCAGATTCAAGATTCTTATCTGTTAAAAATGTATTGAATTCAATAAACTCAATTAATCAATTCTAATGATTATTAAATTTTATAGAGTAAAAGTCCGTCGAGGAAGCGGCCGAGGTTGTCTTCGGGAGGAGGCGGGGCCAACGACGGGCGGAGCCAATCACCGCGAGGCGCCACGCCTACGTCGGAGTCGCCAGCCAATGGCGTCGGAGCGGAAAGGGAGAGGCGTCACCCTGCAGCCCGCAACTCGATTCACTACCTACCTGGGTAAATCTTAAAACTAATTAACCTAAATTTAATTGAAATCGGTGTTTACACTCTTTTCAATGTTCCCTTTTTCCCTCTTTTTCCCCTTTTTCCCCTTTTTCCCCTTTTTCGCCCGCGGTGCATGGGATATACAGGGTCTAAATTTCCCCCATTTCCCCTCTCTCCAAATTTTTCCACTTTTCCCTCGCCGTGCTTAGAATCTATAGGGTCTTGATCGCACCCCTTTCCCCTCTTCTCTTATTTTTCCCTTTTTCAGGGAATTTCCCAGCAAAGTGAAAACACTGATTGGAATCTTGTTTTTTTATCGCAGGTCTCAGTTAAGGTGTCACCACAGCAGGAGTACGGACGATTCACTCGGTAGCAGCAGTGGTAGCAGTAGCGCGGGAGCTGCGGGTAGCAGCGGGGCCTCCGGTAGCAGTAGCTCGAGTAGCAGTGGTAGCAGTACCGCGTATCTGAGGTCCGGCGCCTCGTCCTCGTCCGCAGGGCCACAGCAGCAGCTCTCCAGCGACAGCAGCGCCGGTAGCGGGCGCTACGTCAACAACGCCCAGTCCGCTGCGGCTGCTGCTGCTGCGGCCGCTGCAGCGGCCGCGGCGCTTCACTCGGCCCACCCCAGCACTGGAATGGTGCTCGACCTTAGCCACGTAACTTTTTCCCATCCGAAATATTATTTATGAAATAGTTATAGGTTATTTGTTTAAATATAATATAATATAGTAACAATATATTTGAAAAAGCGAAAGTAGGGTTTACGTATGCTGCTGCAGAGAAAGTGGGACTTGTGGCTTTCCCTGTGGTGTCAGCAAAAAGCAAATAATAATAATAATAAAAATTATTATTATTATTATAGTAGTAATATACAATACTACAAAAAATTACAGTGTTATCACAGTAATTTCTTTAATAATTATAATTCTTATATTTATTCATATTTATTGTGTTTATAATAATCTTCTAATCGTATTTATTTTGTGTGCATGTTATTATTTATTATATTTCTAATTGAATTCTTTTTTTAAAAAGGAAACTTTCCCGCTTGGGAAAAAGTTTGGGAAATTTTTTCTTGGGGAAAATTTTTGGCCAGCGCGCAAGTTGAAGCTGAAGAGAAACGGGGCGTCGAGAAACGTATTTGGCCTCCATTCAAGGTCGTTCTTTTTATCAGGGCCCTTTTTGCTTTTGCCGCAGTTTTCATCAGGCCCCTCTCTTTGGTTCTGCTTTTCCGTCAGACCCTCTCTTGGCAGTGTTTCCATTTTGCAGGGAAATTCCCTGAACAAGGGGAAAACGGGATCTGGAAAGGGGAACACAAGTGAAGAGGGAAAAAGGGAACATCTATAGGTACGGCCTGTATTCTAGTACGGGAGGGGAAGAAGGGATAATGAAAGTGGAAACTATCCCCTGTGCTGCTGTCGAAAGGTGGGTGAAGAAGCAAATTGTTGATAAACGGAGAGAAAAAGACGAGGAAAGGAGTTGATGAAAGTTGATGTAAAGCAGAATGGGTAGCGAATAGTGGGAAGAGGCAGAGGAGCTGATGAAAAGCAGTGGAGAAGCAGCAAAATGTCGATACGGGCAGAAACCCTCATGTGTAGCCGTGTGTGTAATGTTACGCGCCTGCGCTGGAGCAACACACACAACCTACACACTCTACACACCTGACACACCAGCCAAAGCCGCAGCAGCGCAGACAACAGCGCAGTTCCAGTCGCACAGCCCGCCAGCCGAACATTGTTGGCCCCGACTCTTTCGGCCGCTTGCAAATTTTCTTCCTCGGCGTTTCTGGAAACAAAAAAGCTGCCGATCTTCCCTACCGACTTCCCCTCAACGATACTTTGGGGAGAAACCTGGAAAAATCTGTGGGGGAAAAGTTCGGGGAAGCTAAACTTACGGCTCTCTCTTTGTTCGTGGCTGGACTTCCTTTTGTGTGTGCGAGCCGTAACGATGTGAAGAAAAGCAAAGAGGAGTTAACGCCGAAGATTTAAGCCGTCGTCTGTTGCCTGCTGAGGTTTTCTGCTGGGGAACGATTTTGTCCGGCGGGGAAAAAAGGGGAAAACTTCGATGCTGATCTGCACGATGCCCATACGGAGCCAAGCTGCTGCGGCTCCTCCGTTGGAAAACGCCACTGTCGGAGTGGTTTCCTTGGTGACGGTAGTCTTAACTTTCTTGTTATCATCGTTTGTGCTCGTTTCTATGTGTGGGCAGAGCGTATATAGTCAATAAGGACTGCAGGAGTGTCCACTGATTCGACAGATTTGTTTGGTTGTGTAAAAAAAGTTTTCCAGGAATAGTTGCTGGGGATTAGGATCAGCTGATTGTTTTTTCTCTATTTTGACGTCGTCTTCGCTCTTTTGTGTGGGAAGACCGGGAAAAAGAGGGAAAAGGGAAAATAGAGAAAGTGGGAAAATATTTGCTGTTGCCATAGCAAAAGGCGGAAAGCGGCCATTGCTCAGTAACGTTTGCTTATCCTCCTCTGCTAACAAACTAGTGAAAAATAACTAGAAAGTTGTGCTCAGTGCTAATTTTGTTAGTAGTAGCACACAGGAAGACGTAGTAATGTTCGCAATTATAGCAATACTTAGTAGAGTAGTAAGTAGTACTAGTCGAGTAACCGGTTTGTTGTGTTAGTTTGCCAATTGGTAGTTTTGTTAGTAGTAGCAGATGGGAAGTAGTAGTGCTGTTACCAACTATAGCAGTACTTAATCGAGTTGTAAGTAGCAATAATCGTTGCTGCTGTTAGCATTTTAAGTCTGGTAAAAGTAGTACTAGAAGCATTAGTTTCCTATCTGCTAGTTTCGTTAGTAGTAGCAGATATGAAGTAGTAAAAGTGTTAGCAACTCCAGCAATACTTAGTAAAGTAGTAAGTAGCACTAGTCGATTAACCGGTTACTAGTTCCCGCGAGTCGTCGTGCTGCTTTTAGTATTTCTAGCAAAAATAGTAGCTCTACTACTAGCAATTCTATTTACTATATTGTTAGCAGTTCTTTTAGTGCTAGTTTTGCTAGCATTAATACTCTGTGTCGATAGTAGTAAAACCACGACAGTATGAAACTACTACTAAATAATCGATTTATTGATTATGTTGATTACCAACTCCACTAAAAATCTTACTAAATAATTAAAATAATAAATAATCATAATTAATTAATTACAAACTAAAGCGAATTATTTATGCATTTAAAGGTGCCTGTATCAATTTCGGTGAACCTCCCTCCGCAGCTCGGCTCTCTCTACTCGGCTGCTGCTGCCGCAGCAGCCGCAGCAGCGGCCGCCCACAACTCGACTCACCACGCTCACCACCACCACCACCACGCCCCCTACCACTTGTGTGGCGGCCACGCCCACCCGGGCTCGGCAGGACCCAACTGCCAGGTTCAGAACCTCTACGGCTGCAACAGCTCGCACCTGGCCGCTACCTGTCTCCCGCTGCAGCCTGCTCACCACAGCGGCTACGCACCCGCCCTCTACGCCAACAACCCGTCCCCCTTCACCGGACTCCCGCCCCCGCCAACCAGCAGGTGACGTCCCTGGGCGTCGGTATTGGCGTCGGAGTGGGCGTTGGTGTTGGAGTAGGCGTCGTCCAGCCCGGACCTGCACATAACCAGCCGCCCTACGGACATGGTGCTCCTCCGCCGAACCTTCTGTCCGACGCTGCTGCCGACTACCGGAGAGTTGCTTCGGCTTCCTTCTCCGGACAGCAGGGAACGAGTGTTGGGTATTACATTATTATTATTATCATGTATTATTTGTTATTATATTATTAATATTTACATTATTATTTATTACTATTATTTATCATTATTATTGTTGGGTAATAGTAGTTAACCACTTAAGTTTCATTCAGTGTTTCCACTCTCGCAGTTTCCCCTTTTTCCCGTCTTCACTTATTTCCCCCTTTTTCCCATCTGTACTAGAGTACAATGCTGTACTCTCAGGTTTTCCCTTTTTCCTCTCTCCCCCTATTTTTCTCTTTTCCGACTCCATTTTCCCCGTTTTCAGGGAATTTCCCTGCAAAGTGGAAACATTGAGTTAACCATAGTTAACTGGGTTTCATTCGGTGTTTCCACTTTCACAATTTCCCTCTTTTTACCCTGTTCACTTATTTTCCCCTTGCCCCCTTCCGTACTAGAATACAATGTACTTTCAGGTTTTCCCTTTTCCCTCTTCCTTTATTTTTCCCTTTCTCAGACCCCATTTTCCCAATTTTCCCCTCCTTTCAGGGAATTTCCCTGCCGAGTAGAAACACTAGGTTTCATCGTTTGTTTTGCTTAAGCAGGTCGCAACTGGGAGGTTCTTCGACGCACCACCACTTCATGGCGCATCCGCACTACAGTAGACAGCCCCTCCACCATCCACCGCCGCTCGGCGTAACGCCTCACCATCACCCAGTGGGCCTGAGCGGCTCACAAGGCAGCAGCGCGGCTGGTGGCTTCTCGCTGCAGCGACAAAACGCGGCGTCGGCCCACGCGGCGCTAGGCCATATGCAAGGACACCCGCATTTCGCAATGCACGACGTAACGCTTATGTGTTATTGCGTATTTTAGTTGTATTTAACGTAAGTTTGGTTCGTAGGGTCTGCTGCACTACTCGCACGCAAGAGGAAGGCGGCATCGCAGCAGTGGCGCAGCCAGCGGGGTGCTCCCGCAACAGCCTGGTAGTTCGACGGGAGGTGCGAGCGCGGTAGCGTCGAGCAGCGCGGCTGGGACGTCGTCGATGAACGCAGCAGCCGGTCCCACGGTGAATCTCCCGCCTCCAGTGGCGTTGCGAAGATTCTGGAGGGCCGGTCCACCTCCTGTTCCTCCCCCCTACCCGGGTTTCCTCCTCTCCTTCTTGTAAGTGAAACTTGATTGGTTGAAAAATCTTACTGAAACATATTTGATTGGCTGTCTAATGCTCCGGTTTCTTTTCAATCTTTAATAATTTTAATAATTGATAATGTAAAATACCCTTTTTTGTCCAATCAGGGCCATGCTCTCAAACCCGCCAATCAATTACGGGCCCGATTTTGGAGCGGCCAATGCGGATCCTGGTGAAACTGAAAACTACGAAGCTCTGCTGAACTTGGGTAAATGATGCAGAATAAATTTTTAAAGGTTTTTTTTTTTCCGAGGTTTTAAGAGCAGTTTAATTAAGATGTAACTATGTCTGATTTAATTTGATTTATGAACGTTAATTTATTAGTTCGTTAATTTCATACACTCTACTTAGATTTAGTATAAGAGGAATTTATGATTCAACAGCATTTTAGTCTATGGTTTAGTACATTTCAATTCAAGATTTAATTACGATTTATTAAATACTATTTATTAATTTTGGGTTACTACTTTATCTAGTTAATCTAGTGCTTGTTAATTAGATTTAATATCAGAAAAACTTACATCTAACCACATTTTGAAGGATTGTTCAAAATTTCTACGTAGTTTATATTTTAATTAACCTATTATTATTCATCCCTGAATTGACCAATAATACTACAATCACCTACGTATTTTTCGTTTATAGTTTTTAGGATTAGTTTATTTAACTTAAATTAATTTTTATTATTTCACATTACTAGGACTTCATCATAATATTATAATATTAATTTAAGTAGAATAATTTAGTTGGTATTACTTCGTATTGTTGATGTGGACTAAATTTGGTCTAGTTGTTAAAAATTATTTTTAGTTTGTTTCCATTATTTATTTATTTGATTGTTCTTTTGTTGTGGTTGACGTTGGAACAGCGGAGCGGTTAGGGGAAGTGAAGCCGCGCGGACTGGCCCGGTCGCAGATCGATCAGCTGCCTTCGTATCGATTCCCGGCCGAGTCGACGGAGGAAGGGGCGCAGACTACGTGCGTCATTTGCATGTGCGAGTTCGAGGCCCGTCAGATGCTGCGTGTCCTCCCCTGCAGTCACGAATACCACGCCAAGTGCATCGATAAGTGGCTCAAGGTATTTTACACCAATCAAACCACGCCTACCCCACCCTTCAGTTCGTTCACTTTGCAGGGAAATTTCCTTACAAAGAGAAAACTGGGTCTCAAAAAGGAAAAATAAGGGGTAAAAACATAGCAGTGTTGCTTGATATCCTAGATGGAGGGGAAAAGGATAGTTGTTGTCTGCAAACGGGGAAAAAGGGAAATCCGCGCCCTCTTTAAGGGAAAACGGAACTCTGTGCAGGAAAATTCCCTTTTACAAGGAAAACTGGGTCTCGAAAAAGAAAAACAAGGGAAAACATACCAGTATAGCTTGATATCCTAGATGGCGGGGACAAGGATAGTTAAGATCTTTAAGAAAAGAGGGAAAAAGGGAACTTTCCTGCAAAGTTCCCTTAACAGAAATAACCGGGTCTCCAAAGGAAAACAAAAGGGGAAAAACATAGCAGCATATCTTGATGTCCTAGATGGAGGGAAAAGGATAGTTGAGATCTATAAGAAAAAGGGGAAAGGGAAAACGAAACACTTTACAGGGAAATTCCCTTAAAAAGAAAAAACTGGGTCTCATAAAGGAAAAATAAGGAGAAAAATAGCAGCACAGCTTGATATCCTAGATAGAGGGGAAAAAGTTAGTTGATATCTATAAGTAAAGGGGGGGGGAAGGGAACAGGGAAAACTGAAAGAGCAAGTATTGCCCCCTTACATTTAAAAGACACACCCATGTCAACTAATTAACGTGACTGAATTTTATTTAATTTTTTTCTTCAACAGTCAAACAGGACTTGTCCCATTTGTCGCGGCGACGCGTCCGAGTTCTTCAGCGGCGTGGAGTAGAAAACTGCAAACCCGAGTCGACAAAGAAAACGTAGTAAAATAAAATTTTTCAGCCCCCGTTCCAGAACTTTTTAATGGACAAAAGCGTGCTTTCGTCCAAGTCTCACCCTATTGGCCCCTCGGCCTGGAAGCTTCAACCAATAGGAGACGAGGACGGAAGAGGCCACGCCCACTCTGTCAACTCCAAACTCCCTCTGTGCTGCAAAGTCCCGCCCCCCCTCGTGTCTCTTTAACCAATCTCCTCGTTCGTCGCTTGTTTGTTCAGCAGCAAAATTTCGTCTTTTCGTTTAAAAAAGAAAAAAGTTTACTTGTATAGTTGAATTGCATTTTTTTTAAAAAGCCTCTCGCTGATTGGACACGGAGAGCTTTGAGGGGGCGGGGCCGTAAATTGACTCCGTACCAATCGCCTGCAAAGTTGTGCGAATTTTTTTTCCCTTCCCCTAAAAGCAAAACAAAAAATTTACGCCTTTTTCGGTTTGGTCTGTTGTGTGAGCAAAAAGAAAGTAACAATCGTTGTGTTTGTTAATATTTTTCTTGCATTTTTTTCCCCTCCAGAATTTACTAAAATATTTCTCGTATTTGTAAAAACAAAGCAAAATTTTCCTATTGGTCCTTCTTTTCGCACGTTTTTTTCCCCAGGCCCTCCCGGATTTTCCCACGGTATCCTGTTTTTTACCACGACTAGGAAAGCCATTCAGATATTTTGATCTCTGTGTTTCCCCGCAAAACTGCAAAGCTATCTTTCGCAAAAAATAATTAATCAACATCTTGGTTCCAGGTTGCCAAAAATAGCAATATTTCTATAAATTTGCAACATCCCTCACAAAATTGTCAGACCAGTGTTTCCACTTTCAAATTTCCCCTTTTCCCCTCTTTTCCTGAATTTCTCTGTAAAGTGGAAACTGTTCCAGACCGGTGTTTCCCCTTTTTCCCCCTCCATACTGGAGTACAAGGCTCTACTTCCAGATTTTGCCCTTTCCCTCTTCATTTATTTTTCCCTTTTCAGACCCCATTTCCCCGCAATGTGGAAACACTGTTCCAGACCAGTGCTTCCCCTTTTTCCCCCTCCATTTTAGAAATAAAGGTTCTACTCCCAGATTTTGCTCTTTCCCTCTTCAATTATTTTTCCCCTGAAATTTCCCTGCAAAGTGGAAACACTGTTCCAGACCCCAAACCCTTGCGTTTGTTCGTCTTGATTGTTTTTTAATTAATTATGCCGCTGTGATAGGGCTATCATATTAGTAAATTAATCTTAATTAACTCTTTTACTTTTTCTCCAAGTTTCGTCAGGTCAGTTGAACGTGCTGTAATTTTTGTTGGAAAATTTTGGACTTTTTGATTGTAGTGATGTTACCGTATACACCGTGTGTGTTGCCTTGATGGACCCTCGTATTGTGGGCTGCAAAAAAAAAACATAATTCCTCTCTTTCTTTTCTACAAATATTTGTCCCAGTTGTTCCGTGTTTTGTCTTGATTTAGCCAATACAAACGCCTCGTTGACCACAGTGAATTCAAAATCAACAAGTTGTTTAGCGGGGGCCAAAATGTTTGAGGTGGTTTCTTTGTTTTTTTGCCTTTTTTTTCCGAACGGACCTTTAAATGTCATATACACAACATTGGTTTTTTGCTGACGACACACTGAATGAATATCAAAGTTTTCCACAATCAAAAGAGAGAGAGAGAGAAAAGACAAAATAAATTATCGAAAAGTAAAAGGTTACACATAAGAATATCTTTTTTAAAAAATCATAGAAAAACTGAAGAACATTAAAAATCTGCTGGGGGATTTGACAAATAATTAATTAATTTGTTTTTCTTTTACGTACAATTAATTAACTAACATTTTTGGATACAAAATCTAATTAATTCGAAAATAATTCCCTAATTTTTCGGTTTTTTTGTTGTTGTTGTTGGTTTGGATGGGTGGCAAATTTCATCGGGGAGGAAATTTCACAATCAAATTACGAACTTGAAAAATTTAACTGAGGAGGGTTTCACAACAGTTAAATGACATTCACAGTTATTTCTGAATAATTAGTTATCGCCCCACAAGACAGAAAAAAAATGGAAAATTCAAGAAAAATTCTGAGCTCTGGTTTTCCGGTTTTCTTGAGAGGAGTTTACATGTTGTTGTTTCTTTCCCCCCAAAAAGTGGGAAAAATCCTGTTTTCTTTTGTACTTCTTCGACAATTTCAGACTTGCTAAGAGAGAACCAATGAAAAAAATCGTTAAAAAAATCCCACAAATTCGATTCGACGACAATAAGTTACGGGGGAAAAACTGACAAAAAATAGTAAGCATTTTTTTTCTTGCTCCACAATGGGGGAAAAAGGGGAAAAAACAGGGGAAAATGTCGTGGGCGGGCAAAATATTTTTTGTGTGTGTGAAAAAGAAGTTTTGTGTGTCTGGAATATCTTTCCCGGCCTTTTAAATGCGGCTACAGACTCCAGGGAATTTGTGACTAACGACGGCGGTTATCCTTTCTCTGAAAATTCAACAATATTTTTATTAAAATTAGGTTTTATATAATTTAACTTAAATTTAAATGGTATTTATTATCATTATTACTTGTTTTAAATTAATATTAATATATATTTTTTTAATCTCATTCGTCGGGTATGTGAGGCTTCTGCCCATGACCCCAAGGGGAGGAATTGCAGATTCAACTGCTAAGGATTGCTGGTCTGGGAAAAGCCTCACTTGGACTCCAGTGGGATCGAACCCCACGGACCCAGAGGTGAAGGGCGATGGTCTTGACCTTAAGGTCTTAACCATTACGCTACCAGCTATTGTTAAATATTATTTATGTCAATTTCTATTAAAAATGGTATTCAAAAAACCTTTCGACGGAATGGAAAGCAGCTCTTCTTCTCCGGAGTGGGCGGACGGTCCATCAGCAGGTCCGGAGGTGGAGTACCGTTGGGATCGAAGGTAGAGAGCTCTTTGAAACACTCGGTTTCAATCATCTACGAAACAAAAGTCAAAAAGTCATGAATAATTTGAAAATATTATTGGACTTGAATTCAATAATATTTTCAATAATATTTTCAATAATTTAATCAAATTTGAATCTGCATAAAAACACAGAAAAATCGTGAGAAATTTCAGAATAAGTGCAGTGTAGTGGAGTAGGGATCAGTGTTTCCACTTATAGTTTCCCCTTTTCAGACCCCATTTCCCCCTTTTCCCTTCCATGCTAGAATAGAAGACTGTATTTATGAATTTCCCCGTTTCCCTCTTCTTTTATTTTTCCCTTTTTCAGACCCCATTTCCCCCTTTTTTCAGGAGAATTTCCCTGCCAAGTGGAATACCTCGCTTTGCCAAGGAATGGAAACGGAACCCGTGTTGAATTTGCTGTAAAACGTGTCGTCGGAGGCGTCGAGACTGACTCCTTTGACCGTGGAGAACTGCTCGATGTCCAGGACGTCCTTGGCGTAGACGGCGTGCGGGTCTGGAATGAACGGCGGGTCGCACAGGCCCGACTCCAGCCTCCGCCAATGAATGCTCTTGAAAAAATCCTGACCTGCAGGAATCAGCCAATCACAAGGCACGATTTATTCGACTGAGAAGCTAGTGAACCAATCAGGAGGCTTACTTTTGATCTCGCGGGCTCCGTGTCGACCCTGTTGACAGCCGAGTCTCTCCTTGGGCGACTTCTTCAAGAGCTGCTGGCACAGCGACTTGGCGTCCTCGTCGAACTTGGACGAGTACGACTCCTGCATCTCGCGAACTCTTCGGTCTACTTCCTCCCTCTTCACCTGAAAACGTTAACAATGAAATATTTCAAATAAAATATAAAATATACCTAAATTAAAATATATTTAAGTTAATTAATTCATTTTAAGTAAGGTATTAAACGTAAATGTAAAAATGGAATATTTAAAACTTAAATTACAATGAAATTATACTTTTTAAAAATATGTTCGCTATTTATTTTATACATATTTATATTATTTTAACATTTTAAAATTACAGCAAATTAACGAAACTAAAATAATTAGCGACACGTTTTCTTTTCCAGCATAAATTAATATTTCTAAATTTAAATACATTTAATTCATTTCATTAGTGTATTTAAGTTAGATAATTTATTTTATGTAAAACATGGAATATAAATATATAAAAAAGCTTTTTTAAAATTCATACGATCATTAAATTATTTACATAAATTATGTACTAAACCTATACATAATCAAATTGTCATTTCTACTTATTATTAGTAAATTAGCATTTTCAAATTCATGGCAATTTTAATTTAACTGTATATACATATAAATATTTTACACTGCATCTACATTTAAATTATCACTTTTATTTATTGTTATTAAGTTAATAGTAGAATATTAGATGAGCGATAATTAGTTGGAAGGAATTATTAAGATTATTAGTAATTAGCATTTTTCTTCATAAATATTTTACATGTATACTAAGTTATCTATATATGTTTGTTATTTACTTCCACTTATTTATATATTCAACATTATTAAAATTATTCATAAAATTTCCTCATAATAAATGTATACCTTTTCTTTGCGAGCGCGAAAGGGGGCCTGTCCTTCAATCATTTCGTATATGAGACAGCCCAGGCTGAAAAAGTCCGGACTGAAAGTGTAGCGCTCATTGTCGATCACCTCTGGAGCTGAAAAAAAAGTCAAACCAAAAATTCAGTAAAAACCTAAATTAATTTCACTTAATGCAAAAACATTCCTCTCAACTTGACAAAATTCAACTTAAAAAAACACAGAACACTAGTACTTCAACATAATAAACCAAGTTAATTAATAAGTACTGAACTTAATTAACTGAATAAGGCAAATTAATGTCAAGGCAGTCGGTGGCTGCACGAAACAAAGACTTCAAAAAGCTGAAAGCAACTTTAAATTCGAGAAAAAAAAACTACCTGAAAAAGAGCAAGCAAAAAGCTTTGAGAGACAAAGTAATTAGGTTAAAAAGGCAACTTTCCCCCATCACATCAATACTTTGTCTTTGGAACTTTTCAATGCTTTACAGTGTTTCTACTTTGCGGGGGAACTCCCTGAAAAAAGGGGAGATGGGGTCTGAAAAGGGAAAAATAAGGAAAGGCGAAAAGGGGAAAGTCTGGAAGTAGAGTCTTAGCTTCTAGTACAGAGGGGGGAAAGGGGAGAATAAGGGAAGAGGGAAAGTCTGGGAGAGCAGCCTTGTATTCTAGCACAGAGAGGAAGAAGGGGAGACTAAGGGAAGAGGAAAAAGGGAAAGTCTGGAAGTACAGCCTTAGATTCTAGCACGGAGGGGAAAAAGGGGAGAATAAGGGAAGAGGAAAAAGGGAAAGTCTTGAAGCACAGTCTTATATTCTAGTATGGGAGGGGAAGAAGGGGAGAATAAGGGAAGAGGGGAAGAGCAGAAAATGGGGGAACTGAAGTTGAAACACTGATGCTTTATCAACTTAGTATTAAAAGTAAACTAAACCTACCAAAAGTAAGAAATAAAGTAAAAACTAAAAAAGTGTAAAAGTAAACTATTAAACAGGTTTGAAATTCAAATTTTTGCAAACTATGACGGGAAATTTCAAAGTTTACCCATGTATCCGACCGTTCCGACCCGTCCTCTAACCATCTCTCCTTCAGGGATCTCGACAGCCAGTCCCAGGTCAGAAATGCGAACATGACCCGTATCGTCGAGAAGAATGTTTTCTGGTTTACAGTCGCGGTAGACGATTCCCTGCGTGTGCAAATGCTCCAACCCGCACAAAATCTGCGTTTCACGTTAACAAAGAACTTTAGCAAGAGTTTGCGAGTACTGGGTTAAGTGATCGTTTTTACCTCAGCTGCGTAGAACCTCGAACGCTCCATTTCAAATCCCGGCTCGCCTCCCATATTGTATATATGGAACTTCAAATCTCCCCCGTTCATCAGCGTTAGCACCAGACACAGAGCGTCTTTCGTTTCGTAAGCGTAAGCCAGACTCACCTTTGTTTTGCGAACAAAATAGAGCTAATACCGAGCAGTAATAGAAAAAAGTTAAAGCAAAAAAATGTTACCACAAATCGCGAGTTGATTTTCTGGAGAATCTGCTTCTCGATAAGTACCATGGCTTCTCCTTTACGTTTCTTGATGCGTTTCTTTTCCAGTTTCTTGCAGGCGTACATCTTGCCCGTCGCTCGGACCTGGCAGGCGCACACTTCCCCAAAACCGCCTTTCCCCAGGACTCGGTACATGCGGAACGTTTTGTAAGTTACCAGTTGGCTGCGAACGAGCAAAAACGTAAAACATTATACACTGCGGGAAGAGTAAAACATAACGTAAAGCAGACCTTTCCAGCCATTTCCACTGCAAGTATCGGAGAAAGAAAAACGAGTTCTCAAACTCCTTAAAAGGCTCTCCAGCCATGTATCCCTTGACGACAGTGACACAGGGCGAGAAGAGGTCCTTGCTGGCTTCCTGAAGCCGTTCCTTGCACTGGTCGATGAGGTCGTAGTTGATGACATCTTCAGCACGATTCACTGACGGCACTAGAAAGCGATCAAAAATATCTCGAGCCACGTCTAGTCTCTGCTCGTCCATCTCCAGCTCGTACTTCTCGACCGCGTCCAGAAAGTTGGTCAAGTGGTGGAACTTGGCGTTGGACTCGCAAAACTGGCGGAAGAGCAGCCGCCCGATCGGCTGCTGGTCCACTATAAAACTGTAGCGAACATCTAAAAAGCGAAGATTTTTTCTTCAAGTTAACAACTTTGAATATGAAAAAGTAGAGCGAGTAACGTTACCTATGCGGCTTTTCATATCGATGCACTGTGAAATGTGGGGAAATTGTAGAATTTTTTTCCATTTTTTGCTCTTTCCTTTGTTGCTGTCACCACCACCTGTTTGGGAATGCGAAAAACAAAACAAAAGCTGCATTATTCTCATCCAAAAATAAAACCCCCAACTGAAAATAACTTTGTTAACACCGTCGTCAGCACAAAACGCTGCAACGCTAACTCATCTGGACACACGTAATGCACGGATCTTATCGATAGGTTTACAGGTGCTAGCGATTTGTGTTTGAAATTGAGAAACGGAGAAAATGATTTGACGTTACCTTCCCTAGCTTTGAGGTACACGGTGTTGGCGACAATGTTTTCCAGCTCCATGAGTTCCAGTTTGGCCGCTTGTAGGACAGTGGCGGGTCGTCAGGTGTGAAGACCCTGCTGACCCAACTGCTTCAAGTTGTTAACTTCGTTTCACGTCTTCCTCTCACCTGACTGGCGGCCTTCCCCCCGTCCCCAGTCGACTTTTCACGTACAAATGGCCGGACTGACAAATTTGCGCCCGACTCGATACATCAGTCGCCCGCCTATCTTATAATGACGTCATGAATAAGTCGCGGCGGTGTGCAAAAAAAAAGAGCCTGTGAAAGGCAATGATTAGGAGAAATCTTAATTGAGGGGTGCGGTTGGCATCGGAAAATAAAAGCCCAGCGCCAACCTTCCTCCGCAACCTGAGTCGACTCCTGGGTAAATATGGACGATACAGCGTTGCCAGTTCCCTCACTCAATTCTGCTACCCATTCAGCTTTCCATCATCTTCTTCCCAGGACCAACTCAATTTAAAACTTAGTTTATTTTTCTACCGCTAGATGGCGTGGTAAACGTTATTTATAAAGTTATAAAATTTTGCCAGCAGATGGCAGCCGCATGTACTCTGTTTTCAGTTTTCGCCATAATTTGAAAATGTCATCAAGATTGCTCTGAACAAAAGTCAAGAGTATTTTCAATCAAATGTCCAGATAAACAGCAGAAATGCATTCCGTGATTAATGTGTTGTTCAAGTTCACATCAGTTTCTGCGTTATCGTTTTTGTTCGTACTAAAAAAAATATATATACCATGTCCATTTTTTATCGCAGCAGTTTTCAGTTATAGGGTTCAATGTTTCAATTCTCCATATTTAATAATGAATGCAATTAAAAATGCTAAATTCAAGTGCCTCGACAGGTACACATCCTAAGCAAATCTTGTAAGAAATCCCGTGAAATTAAGTAAGGAAATAACGGTAAGGTTGAAAAGATGATTCTGTATATTCTCCGTCTCGCCTCCAACTCATTTCCCGCCAAAACATTCTCTTCCCGTTTTCCGATGTACAACAAGTTTCCAAAACGCCCGCTAGATGGCGGACCAAGATGTACTAGCCGAAGCAGTAGCTGCCGAAGACCTTCAGGGTGATGCTACCTTCTGGAAGAAGTACTACAACCACGGCTACCGTAGCTACTACCCCAGCTACTACCATGGTTACTACCAGCCTGCTTACTACCACCAGTACGTATAATTCTATCAAATTAATGGAAAAGGTTCATCTAATTTCGTAATCCTACAGTACCTGCCGGAGCGAGTCGTATTTCCTGTTTGTACAGCTTGCACTAGACAATTACATTGAAAATTCGATTAAAAACAAAACAGGACTGTTTGAATAAACCGATTTAAGATTTCATAAGTAATCAGTACAGTCATTTTGATTCTTTGAACAATCCATAAGAAAATCAAGATACTTAAAATATTAGATACGGAAATACGAAATACTGAATCTTGAAGTTCGCTCTCTAATGGTTTCGGACCCAAACAGAGGGGGTTGGAAACTTCCAATAATGTTCAGCACATCCTAGGTCATGTTATCAATGTTATCAACCTGTTATCTACGCGTTAGCTGTGTGTTATTTATGTGCTGTCGCATGTTATCACACTGTCTTCGTAAGCTTTTTCACGAAGTTTCGCACCCCTTGCTACGAACATACTACATACATAACATACTAGTTATCAGCTACATTACTTTTGGGCTAATGGAAGTTAAAATTTATGGGAGGACGTCTAAATTCAAAACAGTTCGTTAATCAATGATTAATCAGTTATAATAACTAATCAATTAGCAAAATTTGTTTACATCCACTTAGATTCGTTATTCTTATATTTCGTCCCGCTTTATTTTTTTTAGTTGCTAAAAAGTAAAACTGGGCGGACCTTATTCTAGGCGGAAAGGGAAAAGATACTTGAAATCTATACAAGGAAAGGGGAAAAAGGGAAAACCGTGCCCTCTTTAAGGGAAAATGGTGAACTGAAATCGGAAGCAATGGTGGATTCAGTTTAGGGACAACCTTCCAGGGCGGACGAAAAATTCAAGTTCAAAATTTGTTATGGAAGAAAAATTCAGTCAACTCAGATGGTATTTAAGATGAATTTTTATTTTAAAATATTACACGTTGGTCCGTATTATCTGACATGCTTATAGAAATATGCGTACAAACTTTGTCGTGTGCACTAGTGCTGCTTTTGTTATTGTCCAAGATATCACTAATTATTTACAATTAATAAAGGTCATATTTCCTCTGGATTATTTTTATGAGTATGTAGGGACCGTCCCGCTGAAGGAAGCCTTCACTTCTTTAGCCGCGACGATTTCGCAAAGTGCTCGCAGGTGTTCGTCAAACTTCACCAAAGTAGAGCTGGTAGCAAGAATATCGGCGGACAAGTTACTGGCTCTAACGAGAGTAGACGATCGGCCGAATCTTTGAAACGGGAGCTGATTTCGGGCCAGGGTGGAGTTGGCCAAGTCATCAAGGTTGAAAATCCAGCGCCCTTCCCCCGAGTCTCTGTGCTCAATAAGGACGAGCAATGGGACTACATGTTCTTCCTCACCAGATTCATGAAAGATGTTCGACTAAGTCAGAACGACCCTGTTGCCTATCAGCAGTTCATGGTACAGCTAATACCGCTTGCAAACAATTACGCATTAAGTCCGTTCTTTAATAGGGCTACCAAACCAAGCTGCGGGAAGAATACGAAGAGTTCCAGAAATTTGCTCGGGAAGTCTTCACTACAAAAGTTTCGACAAAAGTCTCGATGACCTCGGAAATTTCCCGCTATGTGACGGAAGCTTGGAAGGTCTTTTTAGTATAAAGTTTCAAATAAATAATATTCAGCTGAAGCATAATGTTTAGTCTCGCATGTCTCGAGTCCATGACTATCCTCGCAACTACAAGGAAATGGCAGCGATAGTTCTGATTCCTAAGGAAGCGAGCAAAATTCTCGAACTGAAACTGGACAAGACTTTGCTGGAAATGGGCAGAATTCCTCGTCAAGTCCATCTCCCCGTCAACACTCCAGCAAAGCTGCCGAGGAGCTACAAGAAAGTCGTGCAGCGTTTTCCGACAAATCCCAAAGCAGATAACAATAAACGTATAAAAAGGCAAAAATTGTAGTCGACTTTATCTTAACGCTACTTTTTAAGTTAGTGTCACAAGATCCGAACGTTGAACAGCTATCGTTCAAGTACCGGGCCGATTTTGTTCTGCCTTCGAGCATTTTAAAAACTGTCGTTGCGAACTTACCCCCGTTTTTGGACTGCGAGTGGGATATCCCGTTTGTCGTGCGGGACCAAAGCATTGCCGGTAGACTAGTTTTCTATGATAAATATTTGACTTTCTGTATCTTGCTGTTGAATATTTCGCGTTTTTTTTACCAGGAGAAGTTCATCGTGTGATTTATATGGACAAGCCGCTTCCTCGGAAGCAACTGATTCCCGCCGAAAAGCAAAAATGGTTCGCCAAGTTCTCGGCCAAAGTTTTGCTCACACAACCGGGACACCCCAAATGTTACCAGTATCCCGGGAGCAAGACACAGCGGAGAGCAGCCGTTCCGCCCCGTCCCGCAGCTGATCCTTCGCCGGAAATATTCAACGATCCCGGAAATGCTGCTGATACTTTGGAAACTTTTGGAGTTGATCCAATTGATGGTAATCTGAATACCGCTTCTCCAGAAACGAAGAAACATCCCGCAGGATCTGAAAATTCAAGCGACTCCGACTCGGAAAGTGGATTAGTTATCGATGCGGAGCTTGGAGATACTTCTAAGATAAAATCAACCGAGAAAACTGAAGTCCCTTCACCGTTGGACGATATCATCAAAGAGCAGGATCGACTCCTTCAAGGCAGTAAGAGAAAAATGAACGTTCCCGTGGATCAGGTCAAAGAAGATCCTAGAGAATTCGTACCGCCGGAACGCGGCCAGAACGTCACCTATCGCTTATGGACCCTGCGGACTGATCAAAGGCAACTACGGATCATCATAAGAACTCGAGTCGATGCGGCAATTGTAAGTTCATACGTTATTTTAATGAATTTACTAAATATGAATTAATTAGGTTGCTGAAGACAAGAAGCTGCGAACTTTTAAGGTCTTCCCCAAGCTGGAATTCCAGCCATGGTACGGCCTGGAACAACAGAGCCCAAGAGATACCGCACTGGAATGGATCTCTGCTTATGTGAGGCCGGAAAGTAGGATCTTACGAGGTATTTCAGTAGAGATACTAAATTTAAACGCTGATGAATAGTGATGTAATAATATTTTGCAAAATTCGTTATAGCTCGGTTAGATGCCTACACAGGGGACGTGATCATGACGGAGCAGAAGGACGCTTTCTTCCTGGAAGCGGAAGCCAGGTTCCGCCAGGGTCCCTCCTACTCCGCATCGCAGCATTTGAGTCCCTTGTGGGCCGTTCTCTCGCAACTGGAAGACTTGAAACCGAGTCTGAAACCGGGATCTTATCTTCTGCAGCACCGGGCGTCGGATGGAGTCTCGGTTCACGTGCTGCAGGCGGAAGAAACCGTAGAGGATGGGTTCGATTTGTACGAAACTTATGACCAAGTTGATACGGATGGTGATGGGGAAGGATCCCAGGATCTGCCGTTCTCTTATTTGGATCCCTGGATCGTAACTCCTACGCAGAGAGCGATTGGGAGGCCGCCTGTCACTTTCGCACCTCAAGGTAAATATAGAAAACTATTATTCTGAACTATTTCGTATTTAAATCTATTCAATTACTATTAGGTTGCGTAATAAAGATTTTGTTTAGGGAATTAACTAGTGAGTTTCCCGAGCGCCCTTTTCAGGTGCTCGCTCGAGCTCGAGCGCTCGAATCAACGCCATCTATTGAGTTCCACACAAAACAAAATAACTCGAAAGTTACCGCATCCGTTTAACCCAAAGTAGAAATATTAGCGGAAATAGAAATGATCAACAGAGTATGAAAACAAAACTTTCACAACTAGGAAAGAAAATCAGTTAAGACAAGAACGCCATCGTCGCTGAAAATAGGAGGATCGGACAAGTCACGCAAATCAGGATCTTACAAGTCAGCTTCCTTCGTCATGAAATGACAGCCGTGGAGTTCACGCAGAATAGTTCTGCCTCACAAAGCTTGCATTTTTGCACATTTTTTGCGACACTGCCCGCTAAACGACTAGATCTTGCTAACTCTTGGAGTGGAACTAGGACGTGCCATTTGTACTGCAGCAATCGCACAACAGAACTGTTGCACAAAACCAGTCAACCGTATTTATAGATCCAAAAATGTAATCGTCTTAAATTACTGACGTTAGATTCCAGAACCCCTATTGGACAAACTATTATAAAATTATGGGATTCATTTGCTAGAAAACTTTAGAAACACACATAATTCCACGAAGGAGAATTAGTGAGCTAACTGCTTTACTTAGCTTCTAGTGCAGATTACGTTCTGAAATGCCTAACTGGGTTTATGGAGTTAAAATAAAATTTGATTTTTTTTTTAAGATGAGGGCTCGAGCACCGCTGAAGCTCCAGCGCTCGGGAAACTTACTAGAATTAACGAGTTGGTTCACAGCCAACTTAACTGAATCTTAAGTTTTCATAAATTAATTTTTTTCCCCCTTATTCCCGGACGAATCTTGATAAGTGTTGAATGCAGTCGCGTTAGTGAATAGCTTTCCTTGGATCTGGTCATTGCGTGTTAGTTGTACAGCAGTTATCAAGTCACGGGTGGAAAGAACTGGGTCTAGCCTTTTCGTTATGTCCGGCCGGAGAAATGTAAATGCGACTAGTTTCGTTCGGTTCAGAGCTGCTGCTGCGTAAGAGAAACGCGTAAACATCATATGGTTTCTGTAGCACGCTAATGAGAGGCCTAGCTTTCTCTCTATGTTGTTTATCAATAGATTAGTGTGTTTTGTAATTGCAAAATTTGTGTGCAGGAGGAGAGTGCGCTCGTCCACGTGGTCCTTTGAAGCGCAAAACAGCAGCGGCCAAGAAGAAAAACGCCAAAAAGAAACTTAAAACGCAGAAGAAAGACGCGAACTGAGAATCCGGATTTCAACGCATCTTTCCTGAAAAGCTCATTAAGGTTTCGGTACTCGGAAACATTGGAGAATTCAGTCACAGACATAGGATGTAGCCAACGCCATACCAACAACCTTCAACCTTGCACAGAAAGTTAATCAAGCCACTTACAAGCCTTCCATTAAACATTACGGACGCCAAATATAACACGTAACCACCGATAGCTGTTATACGACTGTTACAGAAACCTTATGCAAGATGTATAATGTCTATTTAAGACTGTACAGTAAGAAAATGTTGGATTTAAGTACTCAAATCTCGAGCTAAGCATCTACTATAAGATGAATCGGCCTCATATGACAGTTATGTAAGACTTTCAACCTCATTGGCTGCTTTGGTAAAGGTAAGAAGTAATTTGTATGCAGTGATTGGTGTGCAAAAGTGACCGGCATTCATCATAAAACTGGATTTTTCTAATAATTTCAGTTTTTTCCCCTCGATTTTCGATTAGTGAAATAGTAAAATTTAGTAGTATTTAAAATTAATACGATATTTACACGTTAGTTTGATAAGGTTTTCCGTGTTTTTGGTCAACCTCAATGTTGAATAACCTGAAATCCACGCGGGAATTTTGATGCAAGTGTATTAGCGAATCACCTCACGCCCGTGTGGGATTTCTTTTCCCACGGTCGAATGAAGTATTCGCTTCAAGTCGACAATGACGTGGAATAAAAATCCAAGGGTCGTGGCCACTGGAGCTTTCAGATCTTCGTCGTCCTCCTCTGTGGACGGATCCTTTCAGCCAGGATTAACTTGCTATTCCTGTTGGATGTTTTGATAATTTTTTTTTCCAAATACATACAAATGGCGACAACGGGAAAATCAGAAGCTGCTGAAGGTATCTTCAATTCTGTTTTAAGGTTTTTTTTTTATTCAAGTTAATAATTGTGTTTTATCGAAGCTTATGTCCCTGGAGCGCGAATCCGAGTGCGAGCACCCTCGGTCGGCGACAAGAGAGCCTCGTTCCGAATAAGTTCGCATCAGGGAGCTGCGGATACGCTTCGTAAGTGGTAGAATATAGCTATACACGTTCACTAGAAACTAATCAATGTAATTTGTGAAGCTGAGGAAGTATCGCCCGCACTGCGTGTGCGTTTCATGCTCGGCGTGAAGGAAGACGAGCCCGGTCTCGAGTCGCATCCCGTCTTCTCCGAGCTCGAGGAACTTAGATACTCGGATGATGAAGAATGGAAGGAAACTGCCAGGTTCTATACTATTTATTAACATTTATTATTTTTCATATAATAATTTCTTTATTTATTGAAATAATAAATATTTAAATAAATTAGTAAGAATTGAAATTAGTTGTTAAGTATTTGAACTTATTTTTTAAAGAAGTTTTGTGTTATGAAGTAATGAATGAATGAAGTACGTTTTCAGTTGATGCTATTATTCCATTTATATTATTTTATTATTGTTCCATTATTATTATTTATTAAGAAGCTTGAAGGTAGTTTACACGATGTAAGGAAGGACAGGTACAATAACTTGGCCGAAAACTTCGGCAGAGCTTTGTCAGGGTTCCCACCGACCTGGAAAACCGGGAAATCAGGGAAAAGTCAGGGAATAAGATTTCAGTCAGGGAATACAGGGAAATCTCAAGGAATCGGTAATACACGAGGGAAAAGTCAGGGAATTTGAATTGCCACTCCACTCAGTTTCAGCTAAGCGTTGCTCAAGCCTCTAATGGATAACTTCTAGAAAGTATAATGCGTTTAAAAAGTCAGGGAAAAATCGGAAAAATTGTCAGGGAAATCAGGGAAAAGTCAGGGAATTTGATTAAGATTTTTTAGTGGGAATCCTGTTTGTCTATTTCCGCTAGTGGCGCTGCGTGCAGTTGTGCCTCTACTTATTGCTTGCTCTTATGCAAAGAGCCTAGTATTTTGCGGCATTTATATTAAATTTATTCAGTTTACCGTAACCTAATCCCTTTATCTGAACTATTTCCCAATAAATAAGCATTGAAGGTTCCTTGGCTTAAAGTTAAACTGAGGCATTTTACTTCTGGGGACATAAAAATATCAAAATGGCGACTTCTTAGGAAAATTAAACACAGTGGGACAAATTGTCAGCATTCGAGGGAAAAAATCACAAATAAGATAACCAATCAAGGATAAATCACAGAAATAATTTAAAAGCATCAGTTTGTTAAAAAAAAAATCATGGCTATAAAGGGTATAGTTTCCTAATTCAGTTCCGACTGTGTTTCTTAAGCCGGGTTCATACTAGGGCTGTTTCGGCCAAACCGTTTGGACAAACGAGTTGGGAAAAAACATACATTAAGTCTTCAGGGCACACTAATGGATTTCCTGGGACCAAACAACCATTTTGCTTCTATTACCTTGCGTTTTGCGTGTTATAGAAGCAAGAAAAATCGTGTTTCTGTAGCCCGTTTGCCCAAACTGTTTGGCCGAAACAGCCCTAGTGTGAACCCGGCTTTACGCTTCTCCATAACAAGACCCAAACGGGCTAAAAATCGGTATCTAAGTAAAATTTACCAAAAAAAAAAAAAAAATTATCTGGCATTTTCCGTACTCTTCGCACTTTGCGGCAGATTGGCGACAGGCTTTCTAACCCGCCATCGAAAATTACGTCCTCGAACGAATCTCTGATATACATTGCTCCGTGATTGAATTTTTCCTACATTTTCGATTCGACAATCGACATTGGGTGATGTATTGAATCGCTGCAACAGCTTAGCCCCCCCCCCATGATCGATATCCCTTGTATATCGACCGTAAAGAACATATTTTTTTTTCTCGGAAATTTAAGTTCTTTTCCATGCTTGGCATTTGGTAGTTTCCCCTGAAAGACTTTAGCAAACAGCCAATCAAATGAAAAACAATATCTACATCGTCGAGATGAAGACTGCCTACACGGGACGTTGTCGTTGGGCCATCCCGAGGACTTGCCCACTGCCACTGCTGGAATGAAGCAGAATCTTTCGGCACTCTGACCTCGTAGCCCATTTCTCTGCGGTTTTCCAGGACTTCCCGACTGAAAATTCTCATAGAGCAGGTAGAATTTGGAACGGAGACTCTGTGAAATCTCACTGAGATCTCACGACTTTTTAGAGTTTCTCACTGAGATGTTACTCAGTCTCCGTTCCAAATTCTACCTGCTCTGTGTGAATCTTCAGTCGGGTTGTATCCTGAATTGCAATTTGGCACGAAAAAGCTAGGGATTTTTGGTTGTACAGCCATGTTCATTAAAAAGTGTACAGCATGGGAGGGCTAAACGTCACTTTTTCTTAATTTTAGCTATAAGTTTCACAATACCATTTGATAATATGCACGGATTTAGTTGAACTACAGTTAGCTTAATCTATCCTGACTAAATTTAAAGCAAAAAAAAAAATATAAGCAAATTGTAAAATACGACTGTCAAACCTTCCCAGGTTGTACAGTACCCTTTTTATGAACATGACTGTACTATACTGTAGTACTGAGGAGGCAGCCCAAAGACTACAGAAAAATAAACATCAGAAATGGAATTGAAGAAAAAAAGGTGTAAATAATCAATCAACGATGTTTTAGTGTATCAAAAGTTTTTAGAACATGACTTAAGTTTATTTATTTATTTACTTTTTTTTGCCCAACAAAACGACGCCAAAACCATTGGCTCTTAACGCGCCATCGAAGCAATAGAGGCACAACTACACACAGCGCCTCTAGCGGAATTAGATAAAACCTCTGCCGAAGCTTTCCATTGCTTAGGTACCCGAGTCAGAGCTTCCACTTTCAAGTTTAGGCTTTCCCTGGTAGGAGCTTCTCAGTGTTTCCACTTTTCAGTTTTCCCTTTTCCCCTCTTCCCTTATCTTTCCCCTTTTTACCCCTCCGTGCTAGAATATACAGGGTCTAGATTTCCCCTTTACCCACTCCTCTTTCTTCTTCCCTTTTCAGACCCCATTTTCCCCCTTTTTAGAGAATTTCCCTGCAAAAATGGAAACACTGGAGCCTCTACCTTCCCTTTTTTTCCCCTCAGACAAAATTATTTTTATTTTCCCCCTATTTTTCCCTCTCATTTTTCCCGTTTTCCCTCGTTCTTCCCTTCCACTTGTAATTAGTGAAAAACACAGTTATTGATTTGTAAGATTTATTTCATGATTAATTTGCAGTTCCAAAGGGAAATCTAATATTTGTTGACAAAAAATGCGTCAAATAACATGTCGCTATAGAAAGAAGTCGAGATTTCTTCAGTTTCCCTGTTTTTTTCCCTCTTCGCCTCTTTTTTCCCTTCCTAGTGCCATTTTTCCCTGAAAACAGGGAATGTCCCCTAAAAGTGGAAGCACTGACCCGAGTTAATGTGCCTCTCCTTCCTATACCGTGGTAGTTACTAGAAGGGAACTGGATCAGAACTAACCAGTGCATCCACTTTCAGTTTTCTATTTTCCCTTGTAGATATCAAGTACCCTTTTCCCTTGCACCTAGGTTATCAAGCCATAACTTCTACGTTATTTTTTTCCCTTACTTTTCCTTTTTGGGACCCAGTTTTCCCTTTTTAAGGGGATTTCCTTGCAAAGTGGAAGTACTGGGACTGACTAAACATGGAGCAATGAGCACTTGTATAGGTAAGGTTGAGGGTCAATGAGAGGTGAAAGTTATACAGGGACTTCTAGGGAAAAGGAATCTATTACAACTAAAGATTACTATTAACATGATATGTAACATTTTGGTAATATAACATGTATATATTTGGATTTTCTTGTTAGGTGGGTCAAGTTCGAGGAAGATGTCGAGGACGGAGGCTGTCGTTGGTCGAAGCCTTTCGTCGGGACGCTCTCGCTGCACGCTCTGTTCGAACTGCGGAGTTTTCTACTTCAGGGCTCCGTTCTGCTGGACGTTGAGTCTTCGACTCTCGGCGGAGTCGTCGACTTGATCGTCGCCGATCTAGGAAAGCGACAGAACCTGGACGAGGAGAAGAAGGATCGGGTAAAGAATTTTTATTCAAAAATGTTATTTATAAGAAATAATGATGAATTTGACTAATAATGTCGATTGAATAGGTTCGGGAAGTGCTGCTCCGTCCTCACCGTCACTTGTACGAGATCCAGAAGCACGATACTTTGCTGAACATCGCTGAAAAGAACAGAAATCAGTCAACCAAGTCCTTGGGAGAAGCTGCTCGTAGACCTTCAAGCAAAGGTATAGTTTTCTTGGTACTGAATTTCAAAGTTTTAAATTAATTTTGGACAATTGTGTAAATTTAGCCTTGGCCCCAAGTTCCAGCACCAACGAATTCGGAAAGGTATGCATTTACTTCCATAAAACCAAAATGTTTATTAAAGAAAGCAAACAAACTTAGTCAAACTTAATGTGAAATTAATGGAAAAATTCGTTTCTGTTTGTGTGTTGGTATGTATTTATAATTTTTTTTCTCTTTTTTAAACAGGGAAACTCGGCCTTCTTGAAGAAGATTCCGCCGGGAGCCGAAGCTGCGAACATTCTCGTCGGTGAGGTGGACTTCCTCGACGAGCCTGTTGCTGCGTTTGTTCGTCTCTCGAGCCCTAACATCCTCGGGAATCTCACCGAGGTCCGCGTGCCGAGCCGCTTTGTTTTCGTGCTCCTCGGACCTGTGGTAGGAAACTAACTTAAATTTACTCAGCAGCTGTAGTTAACCAAAAGAAGTTATTTTTTATAAATGAAGGGAGGTTTGGCTACTTACCACGAAGTAGGACGTGTGGTAGCAACTTTGATGTCGGATGAAGTTTTCCACGAAGTAGCGTATCGTGCCAAGAAGCGAGACCACCTCTTGACGGGCATTGACGAGTTTCTGGATGCCGTCACTGTGCTGCCTCCCGGAGAGTGGGATCCTAACATTCGCATAGAACCTCCGAAGAACGTCCCGTCCCAAGAGCCCCGCAAGAATCCCGACAAGCCTCAGGAGGAGAAGCTGGATCCTGCCGAGGAAGAACTGAAAGCGCTGCAGGAACAGGGACTCGTCCGAACGGGAGATTCTTTGGCGGGCTCATCAACGACATCAAGCGGAAAGCACCATGGTATAGCATGTTGCTCGTTGAATATATCAGTGCTTCCACTTTGCAGGGAAATTCCCTGGAAAAGGAAAAGTTGGATTCCAAAAGGGAAGAACAAGGGAAAAGAGAAATTTAGCAATCAAGCGGAAAGCACCATAGCATAGCATTTACCTCATTGAATATAGCAGTGCTTCCACTTTGCAGGGAAATTCTCCTGAAAAAGGAAAAATTGGGTATTGAAAGGGAAAAATAAGGGAAAAGGGGAATTTAGTAACTTCGTAGTCTAGCATGGAGGGGGAAAAGAGGGGAAATAAGGAGAGAAGGGAAAAGGAAAATATAGTTTCATGTCCTGGCATGGAGGGGAAAAAGGGGGAAATTGATTTTTTCAGGCGAAGGGGAAAAAGGGAAAACGGGGTCATCTTTAAGGGAAAAGGAAAATCTAGTACCTTCATATTCTAGCACGGAGGGGAAAAAGAGGGGAAATAAGGGAATAAGGGAAAAGTTAGACGTAGGTTTAATTCCTGGTATGGAGGGGGAAAGGGGAATATGTTTTCTTCAGGCCAAGGGAGAAAAAAGGAAAAGGGGTTCCTTTTTAAGGGAAAAGGGAAATTTGGTAACTTTATGTTCTTAGCACGGAGGGGAACAGAGGGGAAATAAGGGAAGAAGGGAAAAGGAAAATGTACCTCAATGATCTGGCATGGAGGGGAAAAACGGAAGATTGATATCGTCAGGCCAAAGGGGAAAAAGGGACAACATTTCCCTCTTTAAAGGAAGAGGGAAAATCGAAAGTGGAAAACTTAGAATATATGTGTAATTCATGGTTTATACCAAGTTGATGCATTTGATCTCTAATGTATTCAACAGGTACGTTTCTGACTTCACCGACGGCTTTGCTCTGCAGAGCGTGGCCAGTATAACATTCTTGTACTTCGCTTCCCTCTCACCGATCATCACGTTCGGTGGCCTCCTTGGCGAGGCTACGGAGAATCGACTGGCAGCCGTTGAATCCCTTTGCGCCGGCTGCTTGTGCGGTCTCATCTTCTCGCTCTTCGCCGGGCAGCCCCTGAGTCTTCTCAACGCCACGGGACCTGTCCTCGTCTTCGAGACCATCCTGTACGACTTCTGCAAGTAATAAACGATTTCTTTCTGTACGTTTTATATATAAATAAGATTGCTAACCCTTGTTTTGGTTGATTTTCAAGGAAATTTGGCTACTACTATCTTTCTGTGAGGTTGTGGGTCGGAGTATGGGTCGGTGTCTTCATGCTGATCCTGTGTGCCTTCGACATCTCGGCCTGGGTCTGTTACATTTCCCGCTTCACGGAGGAGAACTTTGCGCTCCTCATTGCTACCATTTACGTCTACAAGGTAAAGTCCCACGTCCTTATTAGTGAAAAAATTGCAAAATTCATAATAAAAATTTGTCGTAGGCTATCGAGAAAGTCATTCAGATTGGACTGGAGTATCCCATGTTCCCGCCGGAACCCAAAGTGAACGCTACCGACTGCTACTGCCACCTGGCTACGAACAGTACCGAGCTCGTAGGTAACGACTACGATACCGAGTTCGGAAACTTGACGAAGCCGCTACAGTGGATCGGACTGCCCGCCAACAGCTGCATTGAAGTAAATTTAATAATTTCATTCATCTACTTTCAGATTTTTCTAACTTGGTTTCTGCAGGAACTGGGCGGCACGTTGGTCGGCGAGGACTGCGAGACGAAGCCCTGGTTGCCCAACGTTTTCCTGATGTCGGTGCTGTTGACCGGGGTCACGTTCATCCTCTGCAACAAGTTGAAAGCCGTGAAGCGCACTCCCTACTTCCCCGCCAAAGTTCGCAACACCATCAGCGACTTTGCTGTCTTTCTCTGCATCTGCAGCATGACGGCTGTCGACTACTTCGTCGGAGTCAGCACGCCCAAACTCTACGTACTGATACCAAATCTACAAATTATAGTAGTATTTAATCAGTGCTCCCATTTTGCAGTGAAATTTCCTGAAAAAGGAAAAATGGGGGCTCTAAAGGGGAAAAATAAGGGCAGAGAGAAAATGGAAATAAAGAAGTATAGCTGCAAACTATAGCACGAAGGGAAAAACGGGAAAATAAGAGAAGAGGGAAAAGTCAAATGTAAAATAGCTTTATGTAGCGAAGGGGGAAAAAGGGAAAACGGTTCCCTCTTTAAGGGAAAAGGGGGAACTGAATAGTGGAATCCCTGTTAATGTCTGTCTTGATGTTTGTGTTTAGGTTCCGACCGAGTTTAAGCCGACGTGGTCCGGCCGTGGCTGGTACGTCAATCCGATACATCCCGACAACCCATGGTGGCTGATACCTGCTACCATGCTACCTGCCATGCTGGCTACCATTCTCCTCTTCCTCGACCAGCAAATCACAGCTGTCATCGTCAATAGAAAAGAAAATAAACTCAAGGTACGTTATTACAGTTTTTAAAATTAGATTTACTATTTCAGTTTTTGTTTGTAATTGCAGAAAGGATGCGGCTACCATTTGGATCTGTTCGTCTTGGCCTTCATCACGGCACTGATGGGAATCCTGGGACTTCCGTGGCACGTAGCTGGTACCGTCATCTGCATCAACCACGTCAACTCGCTGAAAAAAGAGTCGGAAACTGCGGCGCCGGGTGACAAGCCACAGTTTCTGGGCATCAGGTAATAATAACCGCAATAATAATGATATACTAAAAGTTAACGTTGATTAACGTGACGCAGGGAACAGCGTGTAACGCACTTCTTCATTTTCCTGCTGGTCGGTCTGTCGGTGTTCATGACTCCGATCCTCAAGTACATCCCCATGCCAGTCCTTTACGGGGTTTTCCTCTACATGGGAACGGCTCCGCTGGCCGACATGCAGTTCTACGACAGACTGCGCATCATGTTCATGCCCGTCAAGTATCAGCCCGACTTCTCCTACCTGCGACAAGTACGAAACTTAGTACGAAATTCTTCGTTTGTTATGATTATGGTTTTACGTTTTGAATAGGTACGCTTGAAGCGTGTTCACTTGTACACTTTGATTCAGCTCATTTGTTTCGCCGGCCTGTGGGTCGTCAAGACCACCGAGGCCATTTCCATTAGTTTCCCGCTCATGGTGAGATTTTTTAGTCTTAATATTTCATGAAATTTTACTAATTAATTTGTTATTTCTAGTTGGTGGTGATGATTGGTATTCGCAAGTGTTTGGATTTCGTCTACACAAAGACGAACTCCGAGCCCTCGACGCTGTTCTGCCTCCGATGGGCAAGTCGAAGAAAACGCACGATGTAATTTGCGACATCCCTTTTGTACTTTGACTATTTTACTATTTTTATTTTGGTTTACGTTTAGTTGACAAACTCGAAAGGCTCGACAACTAACGGAACAAGCTCGACGGGCAAGTTCCAGACGATCCCATCGAAACTGAACATCAGCAACGAAGTCAACCGCAGCGGAGTCTGGAAGCATGTTCAGTACAGCCAAGTCCAAAAGTATTCCCATTTCTTCGTTTCTTGGTTTTGCGATATTAATTTGTAAATTTTTATCTTCAGCGATTACGGAACTGAGATGAGCGTTGTTCGTCGTGGCAACAACAGCGACTACAGCAACAGCAAAGACGAAACGGAACCGTTGACATTCCAAGTTGCATCGTATTCAAATCGCAATGTAAATCTTAACTGAAAAATTTGCCTTGGAAAATTTTTTAAAATTATTTTGCGTTTCAAGGTTTCCGCCCCGTTAGCCAAAGCAGAGAGTTCTGCCGTTCGGGGAAGTTCGGAACAGCTGTAACGCAGGGTAGCGTTGGAACCGAACGTACGAACCGATGTTTTGTTCAAGTAGATGTCGCGAAAGTATTTGTCGTCAAAGTCTCGAACATCAAAGTGTGAAAACAGAAATACAGAAAACTGTTATAACGTACAGGTACTTGTTTATTTGTATTATTGCACATGCTAAGATATCACAAATGCTGGTTGGTTCAATTTTAATACTAAATGAAGCATTACAACTGAATTAAAACATGAGAGCTTTCCTCACAGTTATTGCAGATTTTCTATCATTCAAAAATAATTTTAATCATCATGATGTTTCGTTTTGATGTTTGTGAAAGATTGAAGATGAATCTAGAATTTTAGTTTTCCCAAAATTGATGAACAAAACTTCCTAGTTGGATGCCCTGTTGTACTGCACTGCCATTCCAAGTACCACTCGGAATTTGATACCTCTTATATACAACGTTTTGACCCAACAAGACGGGACTTCAACATCCATTTATGCAATTTCGTTTTTCTTCATCGTCGCTTCTTTGGCTAAAAGATCGACCGTTTCATTTCCTTCGACCCCTTTATGTTTAATTCAATCTCAACACAGGATGGATAGGACGCAAAACCTTCTTCAACCTGTATGTCAATATCGTTGCTCGTAAATAGCGTCTGGGTAAACTGCACAAAATGTACAGGGCATGGATTTATTTACATTTACTGTAATACCGGTAAACAAGTAAATCTTACCTGTTAGTATATCATCTTTTTTTAAATCTCATCGACGGGTATGTAGGCATTAGCCCATGACCCCAAGGGGAGGGATTGCAGATTCAACTGCTAAGGATCGCTGGTCTGGGAAAGGCCTCACTTGGAGTCGAGTAGGATCGAACCCACACACCCAGAGGTGAAGGGCGATGGTCTTGACCTGGGATCTTAACCATTGCGCCAGCAGCGTCCTAGTATATCATTTATTCTTGATACAGCAATTGGCAACGGATGAAAGGGTTAGCCCCAGTTAGAAAGGGGACTTTAGCCGGCTAAAGTGAAGAGGGCAAAGTTTGAGGACGTCTTCCAGTTTTACCGGGCATGTATGTGGTATCTTCAACTTGTGTTCCCATCCAGAAAGTAAGTTCACCCTCTACGTGTTACATCTTCCTTTCTGATCCTGCCAAGAAAGCAAAGGTTCTAGCTATCTGAACTCTAATCGAACAATCTCTCTTCATGAGTTGAGACTGCCTGGAACATCCACAAGCCAGTATTTTCCGAGAATAACCGTTGCTTGAGATACTCCACATTCCTGTAGACAAGAGCCTTTTGCTGTCGTCGGAAGTTTCAGTTCCAGTAAGGAGGCACCCTGCTTCATTTTCATGTTTGTTTCAGAAATTCAAATAGTGGATGACTCTAGAAGCTACAACAAAAGACCAAAGAGCAACAAAAGTAGTCTTTATCAGTGCTAGTCTTGTCACAGTTATAAAAAACAGTGTAGTCTTTTCTATCGATAATAGTACTGTCACTGTTGTAGAGATCGGTGTAGTCTTCTCTATCATTGCTAGTCTTGTCACTGTTGTAGAGAACGGTGAGCTCTTCTCTATAACTACTAGTCTTGTCACTGTTGTAGAGAACGGTGTAGTCTTCTCTACCCGTGCTAGTGTTGTAATTGTTGTAGAGAACAGTGTAGTCTTCTCTATCGCTGCTAGTCCTATCACTGTTGTAGAGAACGGTGTTGTCTTCTCTACCAGTACCAGTCTTGTCAGTGTTGTAGAGAACAGTGTAGTCTTCTCTATCGATGATAGGATTGTCACTGTTGTAGCGAACAGTGTAGTCTTCTCTATCACTGCTAGTCTTGTCACTGTTGTAGAGAACGGTGTAGTCTTCTCTATCGATGATAGTATTGTCACTGTTGTAAGGAAGAGAGAAGTCTTCTCTATCGATGATAGTCCTGTCACTGTTGTAGGGAACGGTGTAGTCTTCTCTATCGATGATAGTATTGTCACTGTTGTAAGGAAGAGAGAAGTCTTCTCTATCAATGCTAGTCTAATCACTGTTGTAGAGAACAGTATAGCCTTCTCTATCGGTGCTAGTCTAATCACTGTTGTAGAGAACGCTGTAGTCTTCTCTATCGGTGCTAGTCTTGTTACTGTTGTCTTTTACTACAATGTTTCTGAGGTGTAGGATATTCCAATAGATTTTTTAGTTTAGTCTAGATTTTCAAACGATCGTATTTCCTTGAAGTTTGGTGGAACGAAAAGTTAAGACCAGAGCCCTGGGAAAGGTTTGCTCGGCTGTCATAATAACTTTTACTGCTGGACGAAAGAACCACTTCATTATTCAGCTCTGAAATCTCAACTTACTCTTCTTCATGAGCACATACAGTATCAGAATTGTAACCTTTTCCTTTATTATAAGAAGGTAAACTTCCCTACCACCAAAAGAACTACATTGCAGTACAAGCGCAAGGCCAAAACTTGTTCTACAATTATAAGTGCATTAGGTAAGTCCCATGGTTGGTTGCTGAATAACTTGGCAGCGCTGAACACTGTGGACTTCCGCGTGAATCCCTAGCTGAAAAAAATGCTGAACTTAGCTCAGCAGCCGAAAGTGATAATTTCTGAATGGGGACTGAGTTATTGAAGTGACCGACGAATCAGCACACTAAAAACTTTCTGATTACTAGACTTCTGTTGTAACGACATCAGGCCCAGGGTTGCCACTTTGCAGGGAAATTCCCTTTAAAAGGGGAAAATGGGGGTCTCAAAAGGCAAAAATTAGGGAAGATGGAAAAGGGGAAATCTAGAAATACGGTCTCATTTGCTATCAAGGAGGGGAAAAAGGGGAAAACAAGGGAAGAGGAGAAACAGGGGAAATTGAAAGTGGAAATACTGATCACGACTCAATTATAGTACATTCCAGTGCATTTTTTAAAATTATATTTTAGACTTAATAATTAATTATTTTTTTTCTCCTGAAAACAAATTAGTAGCTTAATAAGCTTATTTGCTTTGGTTAGCATCACTTAAGTAAATCAGCAAACGGCATACATAGTTCGCAAATCTACCGCTAGATGGCGCCTCTGTTAAACAAATTCATCGAACGCCGCCATCTTTACAAAGCCCGATTTTTTTTCTCTCTCTCTTATTATCTTTGTAACTATCATTGACTTTGTTCAAATCAAACAATGGACTAATTATTTACTACAATAGTGGACAATAATGGTTCCGGTCCGGTTATTTTCTAACTATTTTTGTATTCTTATCTCCAAAAAAAAAAATGGACGCTCCAGTAAACCGGGACTGTTTGAGGACGCGCGGCGAGTACTTAACGCTAATTGTAATCTTATACGGATGAGCTGAGGGAAAATATCTACGTCCCTTTTGACAAAAAGAAAAAGGATATTGTATATACACTGCTCAATAGTGTGTATAAAAAGGGGAAACCGAGAAGAGAGGGGCTTAATTCGATCGTATAAGTGGCAAATGCAGAAAGGCCTTTTTACCCAAATGGCAGCTGACAAGCGAAAAACGTACCGAAGCGAACTGAAACTATTTCAAGCCATTGCCGAGAAAGAGAGTTTTTATTTTTGTTCAAAGATATTCGCTCTAGGTTCAAAAGGGTTAAAGCAGAAGGTTCTTTTCAAGCATGGCTGCATCTTTGGCATGTGTTTCATTCATTTTTTTCCCCCCCGTACTTTTTTCCCCTCTACACTTCTTTTTCCCTCCACAGGGAAAAAATGAACTATTTCGACCGCCCGGAAATTGTTGGCAGTTACCATAGTAACAGATCACGTGACGTTAACAGGTAATTAACACGGCGGGTTCTCGGGGTTTTTTTATACCTATCATTTTAGCCAAATTTTTCGAACTTCAAAATTGACGGGTGGAGCCCAGAAACGCGTACAAACTACTTGAGCCTATTCATTTAATTAGACCTTTTGCCGGGCCTCCCTTCGCGGTCTTACTGGGTAGCACTCTTTTTAAAATAAACATAAAACCTTGCCGACATTTTTGTACGTAACGCAAGCGAATTTTAAGTACTCTATAATAAGATTTTTGAAAGGAAAATTTTTCAAAAAAGTGTATTTTCACGATATGTTAAATTGATTACAAACGTGTTGAACGTAAATTTAAGATAGTAAAAAAAGTTAATTTTTGGAAAAATTTTTACTTGAGGACTTAGCCGCTGAGAAGTTTAGCCGGAGCTGGAAGGCAGAGTTGCTGGTAAAGCTGAAGAATGTGGGCGAGTCGATCGATCAGCAGGCGATTTGAGGACGTGACGCCCCCACACCGATAGGCCTCCTGCTCGGTAAGTAGGCCTATCTTTTTGTACCCTAACCTTAGCCCCCCCCTCCTCTTCTACAAGGACCCCCCACAATGGAAACCTAAGAACTGTTTCCAAAATGCAATCTAGAGAGTAAAACAAAAATCAATCCGCAACAGTAAATAGTAAAGAAAGTAGTCAAAATTAAGTAGGAAAGTTAATTTATTTAAATGTTTGTGTAAGATTTTTTTTTTTGTGTGGAGAAATATTTTGTTGTAATTGTATAATTAAGTTATATTGTTTCTGGTTTTTGGGTCCATAAAGAGTTTGCGGTGTTGCAGATCATTAAAGGTGAGAGGAAGACATATTGAGGGGTTAAGGGTTTGAAGCGTCTGTAATTGGCTCAAATGAGGCCCATAATTGCGGCTGACTTAATTCTTCTAATTTCCGTTCATTTGGTCAGGTTTCTTCTCTGTTATTTTTTTTTACCCAAAAGTTTCTTTTAAAGTATCCTTTAACCAATGTTTGAGTTTGTGTGTCTCTGCGGTCAGCAACTATAAGGGACTCTTTTTCTATTGACAGTATAATCATAGACGAATAGGGAACAAGCAGCCACCTAGCGGCAAAAATGAACTCTCAGCCCTTTTGGTTTTGACAGAGATGATGATACTAGATGACAAGTATCAAGAAAGTTAGGGTTTTTTTTTCTGTAATAATGAATGGCCAATGATTTGTGCCACACACGAAGACTTAATAGAACCATTAAGCACTCGTGGAAAATCTTTTTTTTTCTCTCTCTCTCTTGGGTTTTCTCTTTTCTTTTAAAGTTTTTGGTCGACTGAGGGGAAGATTGGGACGAAGCGCGGCTTGAAGGGCCTGTGGAAAATGCCGAAGAAAAATGAAAAGGATCACCCGAGCTGAGGAAAATTTGTGAGTAGGACGGGTAATGATGAGAAAGAGTGATGCATCCGAATTGTTCGTGCAGCAAAAGGGCGTCTCTATCGCACCAGGGGCGGTTACCTTTTTCTCTTGTGCTGTCTTTTTGGTTCGTCTCCACAGTTTTTGCTTTATTCGAGATTTGCTTGAAAATAACTTGAAGAATAACGAAGGTTCTTAACGATTGTTGAGAGAATTTTTCGTGAAGATTGTATGGAGTTCGAGAAAAGTGTCAGGTCAGATTGAGATTTCAGGTGAAAATTGAGCCGAGTTGATGAAAGTTTCTTTTAGCGCGGGGTGCGGTACGCGGTCGGTAGCGGCCCCGGGGCCTGGAGCTGTCGGCCCGGCCAACTGCGGGCTGGCCACCCGTGAGCCGCGGCGTCGGCTTCTTGTGTGTGAAACGATTGCCGCCAGCAGGGAACAAAAACCCCTACATGGGCCGCCTTTAACACCTCTTGCCTTATAACTATGTCGATGCCACCGTGATCATTCAATTAAAGTTTTCTCCGCAAAATCTTTTCTACGTTTCCCGCACTGAACTTTTTTTCTTTCTGGGAGAAAAAAAAAAAACAAGAGAGAAAAAATTGAACTAAAAGTTGAAAGTTACTCTGTAATTGATTCATCATGTGACATAGATGTTAAGAAGCCGCAGGGAAAAGTTGTGGTTCTGTGTGAAATAGTGGGAAGAATCCTCGATAAGACAAGCGTATTAAATCTAGAAAAGATAACCTATTGGGAAAGGTCGACCGTTGTTTCGCACCTATCACGATGCCTTGTGTACAAACAATTTGGCTGCCAAACACTCGGGGGTCCCCGGGCTTCTTGCGGTGCGCCGCATTCCGCGATTCTCCACGTTTCCCCCCCGTCTCTAGTTGGCCTAAACAGCCGCTAGGGGAAAGCGGGAAAAACAGCGAGGGGATGGATTATCTCGAGTGGTTTCGACAATGTGGCATGTGATGAAGTTAATGAAGTGCGTAATGGTGATGAGGGGAGGAGATGATGGCGACTTTAATCGATGTTGTTTTTAATCGATTGGTAAAAGAGAGCGATGGATCACGCGGCTCTTGACAGCCATCGACTGCGGAGGTCTATCAACGCACCTCTCGCCTCCATTCATCATTAAACAACCCCCGCACGCAAATGAAGTCAGCTCATTTGAAGTTTAAGAAGAAGAAGAAGAAGAACGGACTACCAACTA
The DNA here is from genome assembly GCA_002872375.1 of Eulimnadia texana. Taxonomy (NCBI): domain Eukaryota; kingdom Metazoa; phylum Arthropoda; class Branchiopoda; order Diplostraca; family Limnadiidae; genus Eulimnadia; species Eulimnadia texana. The sequence goes on from NKDA01000001.1 coordinate 20,975,652, forward strand.
ACGTGATGATGATGATGATTGTATTAGGAATGCAGGTAGAGTTCCATCTGTTGTAGGTTCGTTTTTCTACGAAGAGGCTTTAATTAGCCGCAGGTTTCTTTGAATGTGACAAACTCTTTTTTAATTGCTTCGCATTTCACGCTTCGGGATTGCGCGTTTAATTTGAAACAGCAGAAAAAAAGAGACGCAAAGTGGCAACGCTGCGTGCTTTTATCATTAACTTCTCTTACACGGCGTTGGAGCTTTGATTATTCTTCATTTAAAAAAAAAAAGAATAATGCGGCTAATAATGAGAAAAGATTAACACTTGAAGGCCCACCCATGAAGAGGATGGACAAATTGATTTGTCAGTTGCATCCGGCAATATTTATTTCGGCTCCCACTAAAAAAAGCTACTCTGATCAAGCCTAGCCATGCTGAGGCCCTCCAGCCATTCGATCCAAGAGCTTCACTATAGCGGACGCCATTTTCTCTGTTTCCGTTAAAGATGATGAATTTTAATTAGCATATACGGTATTTTGCTTAACGAGAGCTATCTACTGGTATCCTCGTATAAGAGTTCAAAGTGAATAGAAACGTCTGTACGTCTGTCCGCTGTAGCGAGGGAGGTTCCGTGCTGGGCTGGCATTAATCATGGCAGGTTTCGTCGGAGACTGGATACGCCAGCTGGTTGCGCAAGATCTTTTAATATCTCTTAATTTTTCAAGGATTTAATCACGAAAAAATTCTTTTTTTTCCCGCCTTGGTTTTAATTTCTTAATTTAACTTCATGAAATATGGTTCGACGCACTCGAGTTACGATTCAACACTGCGGAGACTTGAACGCGCTAATGAGAGGGTATCTACGTTTTTCGCTACAAGATTCTTTGAAAGTTTCCTAAGTTTCTTTTGATGAGTCCTTCACATAAGATGCATACACACACACACACACACTCAAGGTTGTATAGGGCTTTTCTTCCATAAAGATGTGTAAACACGGCTGCGTACAAAGAGGCAAAAGCAAAGCCGAGGATTCAGTCAACCATACACTCACAAAAGAACTCTTAAATCCCATCAAAAGAGAGCCTTCTTATAAGCCAGAAATTCTTGAATCCTGTAAGAATCCCTAGTATTTAAGAGATTCTTCGGAAGTTGAGGACCCCCTCCTTACCTAAAGCTCTTCTCTTCTAATGCGGTGGTCGGGTCTTTTGTTGAAGCATCAGCGTCTTCTTTTAGCTTCATCACATCAATACAAACTTTCAACAGAAGTTTTTCAGAGTTTTTCCCTACAGCTTTTCCACCAAGACCAACCGCACACACGATCCCCCCACCCCCCCAAGGCCCCCAAGGCCCCCCAAGGGCCCCCACCAAAATTTTCCCAAGCAAAAATCCTAGTAAGGTATGTGAATATCCGGGAATCGTATTTTGAAACAATCTTAAGAATCTATGAATTGAAAAATTTCTACGGAATTTCATGAATGGAATTAAAAAAAAATAAAAAAAATACACGCATGTATAAATATGAAGGAATCTGACGTTGGGAATATTTTTCCCACGGTGGCCTTTGATGTAAATTTGTCAACTCCCCAAACGTGATGAATGTCGGGAATGTCATCAACAATGTGGAAAGAGTTTCTAAAACCAACTCCCACGAAAATTCCCAAACATTTATAAGGTCGGGGGGTGGGGGGGTCAGTGGGGAGGTGGATGGGGAAAAAATTTGGGGGCTGTGTGGGAAATTTAGCAAGTCCGCGTTATTGGAAATGTGCGCAAAAGTTTTCTCGTTGCCTTGCTAATGAACAGAGCCATTTGCCACTGCCAGTTTTCGAAAGTGGCGCTAAAGGGATTCTTGATTGAGAGATTCTTTCCCCAAGATTCTCGGCTTCCCATTGGCTCTTACACCGTGGGAATCATTTTTTTTTCTCTGTCCATGTCAATTTAATGTGCGATTCTCCACCAGTCAATGCAAATTGCTTTTTCCAGAAAGGCCTTTTTACCTATGCGCACCTTCCCCATGAGGCTAATTACACACCAATTTGCTAAAAAGTCCACAACCCCCACCTCCCACACCTCCCCACCCACCTCCCCAGACCTCCCCAGACCTCCCCACACTCACCTTCCCGCGTGGGAAAAGACCCCCGGGCTGAATTGCATTCCGTTCTCACGCTGCCATCATTTTGGCTATCTGTCGATTATCGAAAAGGACGTTTGATGACCCCGGATTTGTTATCAACGTGTTATCAGGGGGTTATCCTTTCTTTTCCCTCTTCCCCATCTTCCCTTGTTTTCCCCCTTTTCCCCTCCGTACTAGAATACTTCCCTCCGTACTAGAATTTTCCCCTCCGTACTAGGATACTAAGGAAGGCTGTACACTTCCAGATTTTCCCTTTTCAGACCCCATTTCCCCCTCCGTACTAGAATACAAAGGTTGTGTGCTTCCAGATTTTCCCTTTTCTCTCTTCCCCTCTTCCCTTATTTCCCCTTTTCCCGCCGCAGTAGAATACAAAGGCTGTGTACTTCCAGATTTTGCCTTTTCTCTCTTCCCATTATTTTCCACTCTTTTCAGACCCCGTTTTCCCTTTTTTTCAGGGAATTTCCCCACATAGTGGAAACATACTGCCCTTGTGCGGACTATTAACTGTGATAGTTAACTGCAATTAACTTTAATTAAGTTATAAAAATGTTCAAACAGAGAAGACAAGAATAGTAGCTGTTATACAAGAATTTCTCGTGTTGTGCCGAGTCAATTAGTGAAGGTGAGGAGTCCATTTTGCATGGCCGCGATTTACGTGACAGGCCCCAATGTTTCCCGCAGTGGGTGGGGGCCCCACCACAGGCCCCCCGCAGTGGGGCCCACGGGCCTCTAAGAACCTAAGAGCCTTCATAAAGAACCCCCAACCACCCCAGACCCATTTTAGTTAAAAAAAAAATCCTGAAATTTGAGCTATTTAGAGCTTTTCCCGCTCTTAGTTCGCCGACCGGCCGCCAGGCGAAAAAGTGGCGCTGCAGTCGTCCCCCCCCTCTCTCTCCAGATTATTGGAGGGTTAATGGGGAAAAACCTGTCATCGTATATTTAGAGAAATTAAATGTAGAGATATTATTATTATTATATTTGTATATTATATGCTATATTTAAAGATAAGGCTTTTCCCGCTTTTAGTTCGCTGACCCACCACCAGGCGAAAAAGTGGCGCTGCAGTCGTTTTTTTCCCGCCCTCTCTCTCTCTCTCTCCCGATTATTGGTATGGCTTAATGGGAATCACTTGAAGCTATCGTCAATTGACGTCAATTGATATTGATAATAACGGGGGTATCTCAATAGGGTTTATACCTTTTCGGGGGGGGGGGGCGGGCCTTTTTCATCTCTTATAAGCCATTAAGCTTGAAAATGGACGACATGAGTGATACTATCACCTCAACCGAGGGAGGGGGTCCGCTACTCCGTCAACTTTCCCTATAGCCTCCATGATGATTCGTGAAGTGGTTTTGAAAAGTTTCTAACCCCCACCACCATTGGTTGGGACTTATCGCTGAAGTCGATTTAGTGTTAAGTGCTAAACATGCTGTACCTTCTCGTCAAGCTGTATCCCACTACGATGAAAATTAACGGACACCTTAATTTTTATTTCTATCACTTTTTTTCTCTCTTAAAAATTTACCCATTCATTTAAAAAAATTATTACAAAATTACTGTAATATTATTATTTATTCATAATTATATATATATATATATATATTTTACATTATTTTTTTATAATTATTTTCAGTAAAAATTAAAATTTAAATTTTTAAGAAATATTACAAATTAATTTATTATTACTATTTATTCATAATTATTTATATATATATAAATTTTATACATTATTTTATTTGTAGTTATTTAATGTATTTATTATTATTTTCATTAAAAATTAAAATTTAAGTTATTAAAAATTATTACAAATTACTTTATTATTATTTATTCATAATTATTTTATGTATTTATTATCATTTTCATTAAAAATTAAAATTTAAGTTATTGAAAAATATTACCAATTAATTTATTATTATTTATTCATAATTATTATATATATATATATTACATTATTTATTTATAATTATTTTATGTATTTATTAGTGTTTTCATTAAAAATTAAAATTTAAATTATTAAAAATTATTAAAAATTACATTATTATTATTATTATATTATATTTATTTATTATTGTATTATAAAATATTACTTTATTTTTATTTATTCATAATTATTATATATATATATATATTTACATTATTTATTTAAAATTATTTTATGCATTTATTATTATTTCCATTAAAAATTGAATTTTAAATTATTACAAAATATTACAAATTACTTTATTATTATTATTTATTCATAATTGTTTTATATATATATATATATTTTATACATTATTTATTTATAATTATTTTATGTATTTATTATTATTTTCATTAAAAATTAAAATTTAAATTATTAAAAAATTATTAAAAATTACTCATTGCAGGGGGGTCTGAAACTCGATTAAAAAAGCGTGGGAAAATTACGAAGAGCGTGGGAATTTTTCGACTGATATTGTTTTATATCAAAATAATTATGAAACAATTTTAATATTTAATTTAAATTTAGTAAAATAAATTTTTAAATCAGTTTTTTGGGTGAAAAGTGTGGAATTTTGGGAACAATGAAGTCATTTATAAAACTTTTTTCATTCTTAACTGAGAAAATCAACATAGCATCTCCTTCTGGACGTGTTATCACCGTGTTATCAGGTGTTATCTTTGGTTATCAATGTGTTATCTTATGTTAATAAGTGTTTTGATCATTTAATTTGTGATTTTTCCCAAGATTCCTATCTGCTTTGACCTACTTGTGTAGAAAAGTTTGGAAAAATATTTTAATTCAATGATAAATTATTCGTGTTTAAATATTTACATAATTAATTGTAATAAAATATAATTAATTTTAGTAGCTTAATAACACGTAATAACGTGACATACAAAATCTGGAACTGAATTAAATTATAAATAATTCATACTTAAATATTTATACAATGTAATCATAATAAAGTGTAGTAATGTTAAGATTAGGATGGTAATGTGTGATAACAGATGATAACAGGTGAAAGCAGATGATAACAGGTGATAACAGATGATAACAGGTGAAAACAGGCGATAACAGGTGAAAACATGTGAAATCAAGTGATAACAGATGATAACAAGTGATAATAGGCGATAAGAGATAATAACAGGTGATAACAGATGATAACCGGTGATATCAGGTGATAACAGGCGATAACAGGTGATATCAGGCGATAACAGATGATAATAGGTGATAACAGATAATAACGGGTGATAACAGATGATAACAGATGATAACAAGTGATAAAAGTTGATATCAGGTGATAACAAATGATAGCAGTTGATAACAGGCGATAACAGATGATAACAGATTATAACAGATGATAAAAAATGATAACAAGTGATAACAGATGATAACAGGTGATAACAGGTGATGGCCGACAGCTGTGTGGCATAAAGCAGGGCGACTCGAAATGTTTCCGACGTTACAACTTGATGCAACAATGCGCAAGTTGTAACTTTGCCTCTTGACACACGCAAATGCCGACAGCACTAGAATCGTTCTCAAGATTCAAGAATCGTTCTGAAAAGTCAAGAATCATGTCCAGATTCAGGAGGAATGATTGTCAAGAGTCAGGAATGATTCTTAAGAGTCAGGAATCATGTCCAGACTCTGGAAGAATGATTCTCAAGATTCAGGAATCTTGTCCAGATTCAGGAGGAATGATTGTCAAGAGTCAGGAATCATTCCCAAGATTCAAGAATCGTTCTCAAGAATCAAGATTCATGTCCAGATTCTCGAAGAACGATTGTCAAGAATCAGGAATCGTTCTCAAGAATCAAGAATCATGTCCAGATTCAGGAGGAATGATTGTTAAGAGTCGGGAATCATGTCCAGATTCAGGAAGAATGATTCTCAAGATTCAGGAATCATGTCGAGATTCAGGAGGAATGATTGTCAAGAGTCAGGAATCATTCCCAAGATTCAAGAATCGTTCTCAAGAATCAAGATTCATGTCCAGATTCTCGAAGAACGATTGTCAAGAATCAGGAATCGTTCTCAAGAATCAAGAATCATGTCCAGATTCAGGAGGAATGATTGTTAAGAGTCGGGAATCATGTCCAGATTCAGGAAGAATGATTCTCAAGATTCAGGAATCATGTCGAGATTCAGGAGGAATGATTGTCAAGAGTCAGGAATCATTCCCAAGATTCAAGAATCGTTCTCAAGAATCAGGAATCATGTGAAGATTCAGGAAGAATGATTCTCAAGAATCAGGAATCGTTCTCAAGAATCAGGAATCATGTGAAGATTCAGGAAGAATGATTCTCAAGAATCAGGAATCGTTCTCAAGAATCAAGAATCATGTCCAGATTCAGGAGGAATGATTGTCAAGAATCAAGAATCGTTCTCAAGAATCAGGAATCATGTGAAGATTCAGGAAGAATGATTCTCAAGAATCAGGAATCGTTCTCAAGAATCAAGAATCATGTCCAGATTCAGGAGGAATGATTGTCAAGAATCAAGAATCGTTCTCAAGAATCAAGAATCATGTCCAGATTCAGGAGGAATGATTCTCAAGATTCAGGAATCATGTCGAGATTCTGGAAGACTGATTCTCAAGATTCAGGAATCGTTCTCAAGAATCAAGAATCATGTCCAGATTCAGGAAGACTGATTCTCAAGAATCAGGAATCATTCTCAAGATTCAAGAATCATGTCCAGATTCAGGAAGAATGATTCTCAAGATTCAGGAATCTTGTCGAGATTCAAGAGGAATGATTGTCAAGAGTCAGGAATCATTCCCAAGATTCAAGAATCGTTCTCAAGAATCAGGAATCATGTGAAGATTCAGGAAGAATGATTGTCAAGAATCAGGAATCGTTCTCAAGAATCAAGAATCATGTCCAGATTGAGGAGGAATGATTGTCAAGAATCAAGAATCGTTCTCAAGAATCAAGAATCATGTCCAGATTCAGGAGGAATGATTCTCAAGATTCAGGAATCATGTCGAGATTCTGGAAGACTGATTCTCAAGATTCAGGAATCGTTCTCAAGAATCAAGAATCATGTCCAGATTCAGGAAGACTGATTCTCAAGAATCAGGAATCATTCTCAAGATTCAAGAATCATGTCCAGATTTTAGGAAGACTGATTCTCAAGAATCAGTAATCATGTCGAGATTCAGGAGGAATGATTGTCAAGAGTCAGGAGTGATTCTCAAGAGTCAGGAATCATATCCAGATTCTGGAAGAATGATTCCCAAGAGCCAGGAATCATTTTCAGATTCAGGAAGAATCTTTCTCAAGAATCAGGAATCGTTCTCAAGATTCAAGAATCATGTCGAGATTCAGGAAAGAAAGATTCTCAAGAGTCAGGAATCGTTCTCAAGAATCAGGAATCATTTCCAGATTCAGGAAGAATCTTTCTCAAGAACCGGGAATCATTCTGAAACGTATCATATTAGTGATAAATAATTGTCAAGAACTTGTTCCTCTAATTCCATATATATGAAAAGTTGTATAAGGAAAATTTGATAATAAGTGATAACCGGTGATAACAAGTGATAATGAGGGATAACAGATGTTAACAGGTGATAATGAGTGATAACGACTGATAATGAGGGATAACAAATGATAACAGATGATTACAGATGATAACAGGTGATAATAAATGATAACTGTGATCATAAGGTGATAAAATGTGATAACAGATGATAACAGGTAAGGTGATAATAACGGATAACAGATGATAACAGGTGATAATAAATGATAACACATGATAACAGATGATAACAGGTGATAATAAATGATAACAGACTATAACAGATGATAACAGACTATAGTAACTGATAACAGATGATAACAGATTATAGCAGGTGAGATGATAATAACTGATGACAGGTGATAACATATGATAACACGAATAATTTTGTAATTCTATTTTCTTTGAAATTAATTTTGTTAATTATCTACTGTTATTAAAAGTTGTCTGTTGTCCGCTGTCTGAGCGCTTTGTCCGCTTTTGTCCGCTTTTGTCCGTTTCCATTGGCATTCCTTTGATTGCGCGTGACTGCGCATTCGTCTCCCATTGGTCGAGAAGGTCTCATTTTCAGCCAATCACCGTTCTATCTTCAAATTTTTTTCCTTTCACATCTTGAAATGTAAAAGAAAATTAATAAATAATATGAAAAATAATAAAATTATAATTAAATTATTCTCTGTCGTTTATTTGACGATAATAAATTGATAACAATAGAATATCGCTTGATACTACTACAGCTACTACTACAGTTACTACAACTACAATAGGTGCTACTACTACAGTTAGTACAGCTATCACTACTATGCTACCAATGCTACAGCTACTACTATTAGTACTGCTACTACAGCTACAGCTATTACTACTACAGTTACTACAGGCACCACTGCTACTACAACTGCAACAGCTACTACTATTAGTACTGCTACGACAGCTATTACTACTACAGGTACTATTACTACAGTTACTGCAGCTATCACTACTATGCTACCACTGCTACAGCTACTACTACTACTACTACTACAGGTACCACTACTACTACCACTGGCACAGCTACAACTACTACAGTTACTACTACTACAGTTACTGCAGCTATCACTACTATGCTACCACTGCTACAGCTACTACTACTACAGCTACTACAGGCACCACTGCTACTACCTCTGGAACAGCTGCTACTATTACAACAACAACAACAATTACTAATACTACTACTACAGGTACTACTACTACAGTTAATACAGCTATCACAACTATACTACCACTGCAACAGCTGCTACTATTACAACAACAACAACAATTACTAATACTACTACTACAGGTAGCACTACTACTACCACTGCCACAGCTACTACTACTGCTACTACTACTACTACTACTACTACTACTACTACTACTACTACTACTACCACCACTGCAACAGCTACTACTACTACTACTACTACTCATACAATAACATTATAATATCTATACATAGCCTATACATTTCAAAATATATTTTTATTCACAAAATCTACCTTAATTTTCCTACAACTTATTTTAATATATAATAATATAATACAATACGATACAACACAACATAATATTTTAAAGTAATTAATATAACAATATATTAATGTAAATATATTAAATATTAATATATAATAATAATAGTAATAAATAATATATATATATTATATTATTATTAAATATAAGTACTATTGAATAATATATCAAATATTAATATAAAACTTAAATATAATAATCATAATAAATATAATTATATATATATAATATTAATATTAAATGTAAGTGCTATTGAATAACATATTAAATATTAATATAAAACTTAAATATAACAATAAATAAAAAATTATAATATATATATAATAGTAATATATAATTTAAATATAATATAATAATAATAAATAATAAATATATATATATAATATTAATATTAAATATAAGTATTATTAAATAATAATATATTTCATGTAATTCTGGGTGGCCTGTTGTTTTGTTGTAGGGTAGAAAAAAAAGAAAGAGAACAGAATATTTTTTCCCGTCGTAATCTTGTGATCAATTTTCCCAATCTTTTCCCAAAGTCTCCGTTCATCGATTTTTCCCATTCGTCTTGTTGGGAAAACGTCAAACGGTAGGCAGTAGTTGCGGTTGGCCTCGCAGCTTCACCTACAAATCACCACTGTCCACTTCTAGTTTTTCAATCTATTCTTTATTAGCAATATCTTAGAAATAGTAGTAGTAGTAGTAGTAGTAGTAGGAGGAGGAGGAGTAGTAGGAGTAGTAGTAGTAGGATTAGTAGTAGTTGTAGTAGTAGGAGTAGCAGTAGGAGTAGTAGTAGTAGCAGTAGTAGTAGTAGTGGTAGTAGCTGTAGTAGTAGCAGTAGTAGTGGTACCTGCAGTAGTATTAGTACTAGTAGTAGTAGTAGTTCTGGTGGTTGTAGTTGCAGTAGTATTAGTACTAGTAGTAGTAGTAGTTCTGGTGGTTGTAGTTGCAGTGGTAGAAACAGTAGTAATAGCAGTAGTTGTGGTAGTAGTAGAAGCGATAGTATTAGTAGTAGTTCTAGTGGTAGTAGTAGAAGCAGTAGTGGTGGTAGTAGTAGAAGGAATAATAGTAATATTATTATTAGTAATAGTTTTAGTAACAGTAGGTGTGGTTGTTGTAGTAGTAACAACAGTAGTAGTGGTAATGCTAGTAGCAGTAGCACCAGTAGCAGCAGTAGTAGAAGCAGCATCAGTAGTAGTAGCAGTAGTAACTGTAGTACCGGTTGTATCTGTAGTAGTAATGGTAGTAGTGATGTTAATTATTATACTACTTTGATGTTAGTATCAAATAATCTTTTATATCAATAGACAACATTGATTTCTCTACGCATATTACCGCGTTGTCCACACACTCGACAGATAACTTATCTATCGATTGATACTAATGTTATTGAGTTGTGCTGGTAATCTGCTGTATAAATGGACACCATTCAATCTCTTAACGTGTATATCCAGACTGTCCACTTATTCGACAGGTTATACATTCTTATGAGTTAATTGTCATTTTCAAGTTCCGTGATTCTGCTGTATACGTGGACAACTTAATCTATTCTGTGGTATGATTCAATACTGTCCACATATTCGACAGATTAAGATTATTCGTAGTAGAAAACTATACTCCCGCTGTTGCTGTTCGGATCAATCTGCCGTATACGTGGACAATCGTCATTTTCTCAACTTTGATGTCAAAACTGTCCACTTATTCGACAGATTTTTAGTAAACCTATTGAAACAATTCACTAGGAATCAATCTGCCGTATACGTGGACAGTCGTCATTTTCTCAACTTCCATGTCGAAACTGTCCACTTATTCGACAGATTATTAGTAAACCTATTGAAACAATTCACTAGGAATCAATCTGCCGTATACGTGGACAGTCGTCATTTTCTCAACTTCCATGTCGAAACTGTCCACTTATTCGACAGATTTTTAGTAAACCTATTGAAACAATTCACTAGGAATCAATCTGCCGTATACGTGGACAGTCGTCATTTTCTCAACTTCCATGTCGAAACTGTCCACTTATTCGACAGATTATTAGTAAACCTATTGAAACAATTCACTAAGGATCAATCTGCCGTATACGTGGACAATCGTCATTTTCTCAACTTCGGTGTCGAAACTGTCCACTTATTCGACAGATTATTAGTAAACCTATTGAAACAATTAACCAGGGATCAATCTGTCGTATACGTGAACAGTCGTCATTTTCTCAACTTCCATGTCGAAGCTGTCCACTTATTCGACAGATTATTACTATTTATGAAATATTATAATGGAGTTTCGACTGAAAACCGGAACTTTATTTTGCAATCAACGTCGAAAAAAATTCCTAGAAAATTTGCGAATTCCAAGGGGTCCGAAACTCCGAGGAAAGTTGTACGAAGATTATTTGATAACATATGATAACACGGAGATAACACGGAGATAACAGGTTGATAACAGTGATAACACGACCTAGTTGTACGAAGATTATTTGATAACATATGATAACATAGAGATAACATGGAGATAACAGGTTGATAACCGTGATAACACGACCTAGGTGTACGAAGATTATTTGATAACATATGATAACACGGAGATAACACGAACATAACAGGTTGATAACAGTGATAACACGACCTAGTTGTACGAAGATTATTTGATAACATATGATAACATGGAGATAACACGGAGATAACAGGTTGATAACAGTGATAACACGACCTAGGTGTACGAAGATTATTTGATAACATATGATAACACGGAGATAACACGAACATAACAGGTTGATAACAGTGATAACACGACCTAGTTGTACGAAGATTATTTGATAACATATGATAACATAGAGATAACACGGAGATAACAGGTTGATAACAGTGATAACACGACCTGGGTGTACGAAGATTATTTGATAACATATGATAACATGAAGATAACATGGAGATAACAGGTTGATAACCGTGATAACACGACCTAGTTGTACGAAGATTATTTGATAACATATGATAACATGGAGATAACAGGTTGATAACAGTGATAACACAACCTAGGTGTACGAAGATTATTGGAAGTTTCGGACCCCTTGGCGAATTTTTATTGATTTTCGCACGACCTTGCAAAAAATGTTCTCGGGGCCATTGCAAAATGGTAAGTTTTCTACGAAATTCCGTATTCGCCATGAAAATTTTGCACATTTTTGCAAATGTTCTAAAAAAAATGAAAAGTTTGGAGAAAAGCTATAGGAATAACAAATCTGTCGAATGTGTGGACAGTACTGTAGTATACGCTGAGAGAATTATTGCTGTCCACGTATACAGCGGATTTATCAAACTAACATTATTTGCAGAAATCAGACGTGGTGTTAATAATCTGTCGAATGTGTGGACAGTACAGTAATATACGCTGAGAGAATTATTGCTGTCCACGTATACAGCAGATTTATCAAAACCAACGTTATCTGCAGAAATTAGACGTAGTGTTCATAATCTGTCGAATGTGTGGACAGTAAGTTATTACACGCTAGAAAACTGAGTACTGTCCACGTATACAGCATATTCGTCAAAACTACGTTAACAGTAAGTAACACTCCTAATTTTTATAATCTGTCGAATGTGTGGACAGCAAGTTATCAAACATTGGAAAACCGAGTATTGTCCGCGTATACAGCAGATTTATCAAAACTACGTTAACTATAGAAATCAGACATAGTTTTTCTAATCTGTCGAATATGTGGACAGCACTTCTGAAGTATACGCAAAGAAACAGGTACTGTCCACCTATTCGACAGATTCTACACCGAACCACTAAATATCAACACCTACACATATAAAGAAAAATAAAAAGTATTTAAATAATTAATATAAATATTTAAAATATTATTCATAATAAATATTAATAATTATTATAATAACTGGGGAAAATAAAATGGCGATTGATGTGACGTTTGAATTGATTTGGCAACCGAAGGTCAACTCTGGTGGGCCCTGATTTAAAAATTTAAAGGGCCACCCACTGGGAGGGAAAAGAGGGGAGGAGTGGGTGGTTGAGGGGAGGAGTGGGAGGAAAAAGAGGTAAGAGTGGGTGGTTGAAGGGGAGGAGTGGGAGGAAAGAGAGCGGAGTGGGAGGAAAGAGGGTGGAGTGGGTGGATGAATGGGAGTGAGGGTGGCTGGAGTGGGTGGAAAAAAGAGGAAAGAGCGGTTGGTTGAAGGGGAGGAGTGGGAGGAGTGGGTGGAAAAAGGGTGGAGTGGGAGGATGAATGGGGGTGAGGGTGGCTGGAGTGGGTGGAAAAAGAGGAAAGAGTGGGTGGTTAGAGGGGAGGAGTGGGAGGAAAGAGAGTGGAGTGGGAGGAAAGAGGGTGGAGTGGGAGGATGAATGAGGGTGAGGGTGGTTGGAGTGGGTGGAAAAAAGAGGAAAGAGTGGGTGGTTAGAGGGAGGAGTGGGAGGAACGAGAGCGGAGTGGGTGGATGAAGGGGGGAGTGGGATGGGTGGGAGGTAAGAGGGTGGAGTGGGTGGATAGAGGGGACCAGTGGGACGAGTGGGTGGAAAAAGAGGAAAGAGTGGGTGGTTAGAGGGGAGGAGTGGGAGGAAAGAGGGTGGAGTGGGTGGATGAATGGGAGTGAGGGTTGGTGAAGTGGGTGGAAAAAGAGGAGGAGGAACGGGTGGTTAGAGGGGACCAGTGGGCCGAGTGGGTGGGAAAAGGGTGCTTAAAGGAGAGAGGGTGGCTGGACTGGGTGGAAAAGAGGAGGAATGGGTGGTTAGAGGGGAGGCGTGGAAGGAGTGGGAGGAAAGAGGGTGGAGTGGGAGGATAAATGGGAGTGAAGGTGGGCGAAAAAAGAGGAGGAATGGGTGGTTAGAGGGGACCAGTGGGAGGAAAGAGGGTGGAGTGGGTGGTTAGAGGGGGCCAGTGGGACGAGGGGGAGGAAAGAGGGTGGAGTGGGTGGTTAAAGGGTGAAGTGGGTGAATAGAGAGGACCTCCCACTTAGGGGGTGGTGGAATAAGAATCATTTGTCCAAATTAAGAATCACACCAAGAATCTCATTGATTAAATAATTTTCATTTTAAATATTTCATTTAATTAACGTTATTAGATAAAATATACTAAAAGTAAAATATAAAATATTATACAAGATATAAAGATATATATATATAATATATATAAGATATATAAATAAATACAAGATATTATAAATTATTATTATATACATATATTATACGATATTATACAATTATAATAAATATTATAAGAAATTATAAGGAATATTAAGTTTAAATACAATCAAGTTTCTAAAAATATATTAAACTATAATAGTAAATAAAATTGTTTACAATTATTTTAAATAATTGTAATTAATAATTATGTATATATTAAATAATTGTTAAATTAATCAATAATTAAATTAAATAATTTTTAATATTAATAAAAATAATTGTGTATATATTAATTATATCGCAGCAATATTTGCTCATATTACTATTAGTAATATTCAGTAATAAATATAATTCAGCATTATTTTCTAAGTTAAAATTTATATATAATCATTAAAACTATAATATAATATAATAATAATATAATATAATATATAAAATAGCTGGTTTAGGATATTGTAGTCGGAAGATACTAGGAATCAACACATGAATCTTGAGAATCTTGAAAACAATTCCCATTGAAAAGTCAATGATACAATAATATAATAATATAATATATAATAATATATAATAATATTATTATAATACAATATATTATGCAATAATATTTATAATACAATTTTGAGAATTTTTAGGTTTAGTAAGTTATAGTCGGAAGATTCCTCCATGATTCTTGAGGAAGATTCTTATTCAAGATTCTCACCATGAATCTTGAGAATCTTAAGAATCTTGAAAACGATTCCCATAGAAAAGTCAATTATACAATAATTACAATAATATATTTATAATATAATTTTAAGAGTATTTAGGTTTAGTAAGCTATAGTCCAAAGATTCCTCCATGATTCTTGAGGAAGATTCTTATTCAAGATTCTCACCATGAATCTTTAGAATCTTGAAAAGGATTCCCATAGAAAAGTCAATTATACAATAATTACAATAATATATTTATAATATAATTTTAAGAATATTTAGCTTTAGAATGTTATAGTCGGAAGATTCCTCCATGATTCTTGAGGAAGATTCTTACTCAAGATTCTCACCATGAATCTTGAGAATCTAGAGAATCTTGAGAATCTTGAAAACGATTCCCATTGAAAAGTCAATTATAAAATATATATTTTCGAGGATTTCTAGCCTAAGAATGTTATAGTCCAAAGATTCCTCCATGATTCTTGAACAAGATTCTTATTCAAGATTCTCACCACGAATCTTGAGAATCTTAAGAATCTTGAAAACGATTCCCGTTGAAAAGTCAATTAAATAATAATTACAATAATATATTTATAATATAATTTTAAGAGTATTTAGGTTTAGTAAGCTATAGTCCAAAGATTCCTCCATGATTCTTGAGCAAGATTCTTATTCAAGATTCTTACCATGAATCTTGAGAATCTTAAGAATCTTGAAAACGATTCCCATTGAAAAGTCAATGGGGGTGAAGTGGTGTTAAGGGTAGTTTTTTTTTTTTTTTCCTTTTGGCTCAACTTGCAACAGAACTTTGTCCGAAGAGGCAAAGGCCATTGATGGAGCCCACGGGCCACCAGTCTTCTTCCGACCGTTCAACAGTTGAGTCCTCTTTCACCACAACGCGGACACAACGCGGACAAAACCTCCCGACTCCCTCTCATCGATTACAGAGAACGCGGACAAGTCCCTCGACTCATTTCCCGAGCTTCTGGATTGAGATTTGAAGGATCTAGAGAACGCGGACAAGACGCGGACAAACGCGGACAAACCTCTGATTGATTCTAGAGCTAGCGGACAAGTCCCTCGACTCAATTCCCGAGCTTCTGGATTGAGTTTTGAAGGATCTAGAGAACGCGGACACGACGCGGACAACGCGGACAAAACCTCCCGACTCACTCTCGTCGATCACAGGGAACGCGGACAAGTCCCTCGACTCAGTTCCCGAGCTTCTGGATTGAGTTTGGAAGGATCTAGAGAACGCGGACACGACGCGGACAAGAAGCGGAGAAAACGGACACTTCTCTGTGTGCTGACTTTGAACGCGGACAAATTCAGTGAAAGAAATTCTGTGACCCTTACGGAGAACGCGGACAAAGTTTTTTTTGACTGTCCGGATTTCTAACAACGCGGACAACGTTTTCTGAAAAATTACGTAGCGATGGCTTTGAGAAGCTTGTGCCTGCTACTTTTGATACTTGTCGCAGTACCGCCGCTCTCGGGTAACGCTAAAGGAAGAGGACGCGGTAGCAAGTGGTGGTACGTATCTTTTGGATCCAGTACTTCTAGGGTAGCATCGGTATCAAAAGATATAGCTTGTTAAGACTGTTCAGCAAAGGTAGCAGTAGTAGCAAGTCTTGATACCTACTCGTTAGTAAGTAACTTTTTTCGTGTAGTAAACCTATAAGGTAGCATCGGTATCAAAAGATATAGCTTGTTAAGACTGTTCAGCAAAGGTAGCAGTAGTAGCAAATCTTGATACCTATTCATTAATAAGTAACTTTTTTCGTGTAGTAAACCTATAAGGTAGCATCGGTATCAAAATATATAGTTTGTTAAGGCTGTTCAGCAAAAGGTAGCAGTAGTAGCAAGTCTTGATCCCTACTTGTTAATAAGTAACTTTTTTTGTGTAGTAAACATATAAGGTAGCATCGGTATCAAAGATGGAGTATGCTAAAACGGTTGAGCAAAGGTAGCAGTGGTAGCAAGTCTTGATACCTGAGGTTTCATAGTGTGTCTTATACTCTCGTTTCTGTCGGGGTATCATACGGTATCATGGTTAGAAGTATATGAGAATTTAAACGTAATTAGTACAGTGGTAGCAAAATCGTGATACCCAAGTTCTAATCCTTATACCTTTAACGTAAAACGTGTTAGGGTATCAACGGTATCAACCATTATATAGCAAAACACTAATCCAAAAGATAGCGGAGGTATCGAATCTCGATACCCACTAACTTATTAACGTATCCCTCGGTATCAGTTACAAAAAACGCGAAAGTAAAAGCAGGTGGTATCACATGTTGATACCCAGTTCTTCGTTAGCGGACAAGCTTATAGTCGTATTGCTACCCTCAGTACACCCGTTGGTAGCAAGGTAGTCTCTGATACATTTTCTACCACTCTGTCGAAATGTTGTGGGTATCAAACTTGCTACCCCGTCGGTATTTTGCTCTTTGTTTTGACAGAAAGGGAATGTCCGGATGAGTAAGTCTGTGTCCGCTTTTGTCCGTTAGAGGAGGACAAAACCAGCTGTCCGCTTTCATAAGGGAGTATTAGATGTTTGTCCGCCGCGCTAATCCGTTCTCTCCTCTGTCTCTCTCTCTCTTGTCCGGATGAGTTGTCCGTTGTCCGTGTGCGTGTGTCCGGGTTTTGTGTATTGTGTTGTCCGCGTTTTTGTGCGTGTCCGTTTTGATGGGGCGGCTGTGTACGTCTCCATTACGTTAATCCGCTTTGACGGAATCTTCCGTCAATAGACTGACGCAGTCACTGATCCGCACAAAAAAAATTTCTTAAGCCCTTAATGGACTCTCCCAAATTATAATATATAACTTCATTATTTATTATTTATTTACATGTATTATATATAATTAATTATTTTAATATTAATATTTATATGTATTTTATATGAATTATTATAATTAATATTTAAATTAGTAAAAAAACGCGGAACTTTTGATAAATTCTCAAACCCCCACTACGGCCCAGTGTAGGACAATTTTGGTGATGCACTGGACCGTAGTGGGGTTTTATTCTTACGATCCATTTGTCTCAATTATCAAAACTTGCTAATAATCCGAAACCCCACTACGGTCCAGTGCCGGTTACATGGTTTGAATGCACTGGGCCGTAGTGGGGTTTTATCTTTACTATTAATTTGTCTCAATTATCAAAATGAACTCGCACTCCAAAACCCCACTACGGCCCAGTATATGCGAACTAAGGTGACGCACTGGGCCGTAGTGGGGTTGTATTCTTACGATCAATTTGTTTCAATTATGAAAATGAACTCAAAACTCCCAAACCCACTACAGGTCCAGTGCGGTCAGTTAGCTTACCTACACTGGGCCGTAGTGGGGTACAATTAAAATTACTTATAAACCTCTATTGATAACAGAAGATAACACAGTGATAACATTGATACTGGGAACAGCTGTGAATAAGTGTTAACACTGAATGCAATAATGTGTCCGGGAGATAAATCATTGTGCGCTGTCCGCGTTGTTCATTGTGCGGGTCTTGTCCGCTTGTCCGTGTCCGTGTCCGCCCAAATAAAGAAATACAAACAGGGATAATAGTCTGAAGAGGAGGGGGTCTTGTATTTAGTTGAACAGCAGTTTGGGAGGTCAAAAGATTTTTTCCCCCATTCAAACTTTTCTTTTGGGGGTCAATTGTGGGGGGTTTCGTGCGGGGGGACCGTGGGGGGAACCGTGGGGGAACCGTGGGAGGACCGTGCGGGGAGGACCGTGCGGAGCAGTGCTTCCACTTTGCCAGGGAAATTCCCTTAAAAATAAGGAAAATGGGGAAGAGGGAAAAGGGAAAATGGAAGATAAAAGTGAATCTACAAATGTAGCTTTACTCTGTAGCACAGAGGGGGTGGGGGAAGGGAAATTTATATTTTCTAGCGGAGGGGAAAAAAGGGAAAAAAGTGGAAGCACTGCTGCGGAGGGACCGTGCGGGGGGGACCGTGCGGGGGAACTGTGGGGGACTGTGCGGGGGGAACCTGCGGGGGACCGTGGGGGACTGTGGGGGGACTGTGGAGGGTTGAGTTCTCTCTTTATTTGGCGGCTAAACCTGTCACTAGGGCAAGCAATCACCCTAATTATCTACCCTTGGTACCTACTTGATCCCCCACAATAGGGCCTATTCCAAAACGTGCACCTCACTATAGCGGACACTGATACTAAATCCATTTATTAGTATTTTTTAACTTTTTTGGTGTCAAATTGTTTCTCAGATTTTTTGGCGATTTTTAGACGCATTTTCAAGTCGATTGATTGAAAAAATTAATTTACACGAGTGTCCGTAGTAGAGGGGGTGGTCTACAGAGGTCTTTTTGGAATAAGGTCTATAGGGCTTCATTCCCCGTTAAGGCCGCTATAGACTCTCTTCTCTATTGCGGACAGTTGTATAAAATATTTAGAGTTAAAAATCTCAATAAAATTTATACCCAAAAATCACAGAAAAATTCGAGAAACATTTTGGTGCCAAGAAAGTTTAAATTTTCCTTCAAACTGATTGGGTAAAGGTGTCCGCTGTAGAGAGGCGTGCGATAGGAATATCCCCAATGGGAAATGCCCTCTTTACTGCGGACAGCTATATAAAATATTTAAATTCGAAAATCTTAACAAAATTTATAACTAAAAATCACAGAAAATTCAACAAACATTTTCCTGCAAAGAAAATTTTTATTTTACTTAAAACTGATTTAATAAAGGTGTCCGCTATAGAGAGGCGGGCGTTTGGGGATTGTCCAATAGGAAACCTTCCTCCCAAAACACCCACAGCCCCCCAAGGCCTCCCACGGCCCCCCCAGGGCCTCCCACGGGCCCACAAGGCCTCCCACAGGCCCTCCCATGGCCTACCATTGGCTTGTTCGAACAAAAGAAGACTTCCTGCAGTCATGTAGTGCTTTTTTTCCCACAAGGCCCCCCACGGAAGTCGGGGAAATTCCCTGGAAAAAGGGGAAATATGGGGTCTGAAAAGGGAAAATCTAGAAGTACAGTCTTACATTCTAGCACGAAGCGAAAAAAGGGGAAAAAATAAGGCAAGAGGGAAAAAGGGGTCTGAAACGGAAAAATCTAGAAGTACAGCCTTATATTCTAGCACGAAGCGAAAAAAGGGAAACATAAGGGAAGAGGGAAAAAGGGGAAATGGAAAATGGGAACACTACGTTTTCCATTGATTACCTTAGCAATGGGAAATGGAGGATTGGTAATACTGGTATAATACGTAATACAAAGGGAAAAAGGGGGAACTAAGGGAAGAGGGGAAAAGGGGAAATTGAAAATGGAACACTGCGTTTTCCATTGATTCCTTAGCAATGGGAAATGGTTGATTAGTAATATTGGTATAATACGTAATACAAAGGGAAAAAGGGGAAAATTAGGGAAGAGGGGAAAAGGGAAATGGAAAATGGGAACACTACGTTGTCCATTAAATTTCTAGCAATGGGAAATAGAGGATTGGTAATATTGGTATCATACGTAATACGAATATAATACGAAGGGAAAAAGGGGAAAATTAGGGAAGAGGGGAAAAAGGGGAAACTGAAAATGGGAACACTACGTTCTCCCTTGATTTCCTTAGCAATGGGAAATGGAGGATTGGTAATATTGGTACAATACGTAATCGGTGATGGAAGAAAATTTCTATTTGACGTAAGGAGGGCTTGGGAAAGTTCAATAACGCAATGGCGAAATCGTTATGTCATTATATGTGATTTTGTAATATTTTGTTGGGAAATTTTCCCATACATGTGATTCACTTTTCGACATTGATTGTGTCATGTCGTGTCGCAAAATTCCGGTTTGAATCGTAACAGTAAGAGTAGAGTAACAAAATTATCACTAGTGTGGACAGGTATGATTTTAATAATGAGTAACTATGGCCTGTCCACGTATTCGACAGATTTGCTGCACTGCCATTGCCATGTCGTGTCGCAAAATTTCGTAAGAGTAACAGTATAGTAACAAATATGTCACTAGTGTGGACAGGTATGATTTTAGTAATGAGTAACTATGGCCTGTCCACGTATTCGACAGATTTGCTGTAACGATGAAGTAAACATCGATCATGATAATTAAAACATTTTAAACAAAACTGTCGAATACGTGGACACAATGGAAAAACGCCGTAAGGCGTGGTGGAGTGTCCACGTTTTCGACAGATTTGCTGTAACGATGAAATAAACATCGATCACGATAACTAAAACACTTTGAACAAATCTGTCGAATACGTGGACACAACTCAAAATTGCCATATAGAACTATAGCGTGTCCACACATGCATTAGATCTACCATAACTTCAATACTAATTATGATGAATTTCGATTGTAGGGGAATAGCCCGTGCTGGCGAACCGAACAACTTGGTATCGAATTCAATCAAAGAGAATTCGATAACCAACTCGTATTTGGACCCGGACGTCCACGCGACGCTGCGACGGAAGCAGCGACGCCTGGTTCGCGAACACCCGGGCGTCGTAGTCGCCGTAGCCAAGGGAGCCAAGCAGGCCATCGCTGAGTGCAAGCACCAGTTCAAGAACCGCAGATGGAACTGTCCCACTAAAGATTTCCACAGAGGCAGAAATCTCTTCGGAAAAATCGTAGACAGAGGTAGGGAAAATATTTTTCCCCATATTATTAATAAATTAATTAAT
Source organism: Eulimnadia texana (assembly GCA_002872375.1). Lineage (NCBI taxonomy): Eukaryota > Metazoa > Arthropoda > Branchiopoda > Diplostraca > Limnadiidae > Eulimnadia > Eulimnadia texana. The sequence continues at coordinate 20,997,275 of NKDA01000001.1, forward strand.
TATTAATATTATTAATGGATTATTAATTAATTAATGAATTAATCCTTCCCCCCGTCCGTGCAAGAATATACAGGGTCTAGATTTCCTCTTTACTCTCTTCCCTTCGCTCTTCCCTTTCCAGACCCACATTTCCCCTTTTTCAGGGAACTTCCCTGCAAAAGTGGAATCACTGAAAGCTATTTAAGTATAGTGTGTTGAGTGATGTAATCGAATTTTTAAGAGACTGTAGAGAATTTGATATTTTGAAACGCTGAAACAAGTTTTGCGTATTTTGAATTTCCCGCGTGCCGACAGAAACGAAAAAGAACGAATTCGTAGTAAAGAACCGTTCGATTACATTCCAGAACGTTTGAAATGTTAACGGAATACCTTTTAAGTTTTTAATTTCATTAAAAATATTTGTTCATTGGAATTGTAGTTACTGAATCATGAATGGATTTCACGAGAGCTAACAGTGTTGCCACTTTTCAGTTTTCCATTATTCCCTCTTCCCTTATCTCTTCCCCTCAGTTTCCACTGTTGCAGGGAAGTTCCCTGAAAAAGAGGGAAATGTGGGTCTGAAAAGGGAAGAGTGAAGAGAAGAGAGTAAAAGAGGAAATCTAGGCCCTGTAGTAGTGTTTCCGCTTTTCGATTTTCCATTTTTCCCCTCTTCCCTTATCTCTTTCCCTTTTCCTTCCCCCCGTCCGTGCAAGAATATATTCAGGGCCTAGATTTCCTCTTTACTCTCTTCCCTTCACTCTTCCCTTTTCAGACCCCATTTCCCCTCTTTTTCAGGGAACTTCCCTGCAACAGTGGAAACACTGAGAGCTATATTAGTATAGTTTGTTGAGTTGAATATCTGGCTGGAGCAGAGTTTCCACTTTTCAGTTTTCCATTTTTCCCCTCTTCCCTTATCTCTTCCCTTTTCCTTCCCCCGTCCGTGCAAGAATATATTCAGGGCCTAGATTTCCTCTTTACTCTCTTCCCTTCACTCTTCCCTTTTCAGACCCCATTTCCCTCTTTTTCAGGGAACTTCCCTGCAACAGTGGAAACACTGAGAGCTATATTAGTATAGTTTGTTGAGTTGAATATCTGGCTGGAGCAGAGTTTCCACTTTTCAGTTTTCCATTTTTCCCCTCTTCCCTTATCTCTCCCCTTTTCCTTCCCCCCGTCCGTGCAAGAATATACAGGGCAGTGTTTCCACTGTTGCAGGGAAATTCCCTGAAAAAGGGGGAAATGTGGGTCTGAAAAGAGAAGAAGAAGAGAAGAGAGTAACGAGGAAATCTAGACCCTGTACATATTCTTGCACGGAGAGGGGAAGAAGGGGAAAGATAAGGGAAGAGGGGAAAAATGGAAAATCGAAAAGTGGAAACACTAATACAGGGCCTAGATTTCCTCTTTACTCTTTTCTCTTCACTCTTCCTTTTCAGACCACATTTCCCCCTTTTTTTCAGGGAATTTCCCTGCAAAAGTGGAAACACTGATACAGGGCCTAGATTTCCTCTTTTACTCTCTTCTCTTCACTCTTCCCTTTTCAGACCCACATTTCCCCCCTTTTTTCAGGGAATTTCCCTGCAACAGTGGAAACACTGCGCTGGGGTCTTTAGTGGTTTAGTTGAGAGGGGAAAAAAAAAGTTGTTAGAGGCTGTTGACAAAGTGCAAATGGTTGTTTGTTGTAAGAGGGGCTATCCTTTCTGCTGTGTATTCTGCATTCAGCTATTCAAACGTTGCCTCAATGGCCATTGTCAACAGTCCCCAAGTTGTTTGCCAATGGCACTCATCTCCAAGAAGCAATAACTCCATTAATACCTTAAGATTCTTATAGACAAAAGCAGTGTTCCACTTTTCAATTTCCCCTTTTTCCCCTCTTCCCTTATCTTTCTCCTTCTCCGCCCCCCCCCCTCCGTGCTAGAATATGTCTAATAGAAGTAGAATAGAAGAATGTCTAGATTTCCCCTTAACATTCTTCTCTTCTTCTTCCCCTTTTTCAGGGAATTTCCCTGCAAAAGTGCAAACGCTGGACAAAAATTCTTCCTATATGTCTAGATTTCCCCTTGGCATTCTTGTCTTCTTCTTCCCCTTCTTCAGACCCCATTTCTCCCTTTTTCAGGGAATTTCCCCGCAAAAGTGGAAACGCTGGAGTAAAAATTCTTCCTATATGGCAAACTTTTATTTTCTGGTCAGCGATGAATCTTTTCTGGCCACCCACTGAGTTAGAAATTATTAATTCCAGCGGGGCTTATTAGTAACACTAATGGAGAAATTACCTCGAGTTCATTATGAAAACAAACTCATTAGATCCAACAACGTTGGCGGCTTGAGCCGTTTTATTTATTTCTCTATTATATCTCAATAAATTTCGTAACCCCCAGCCGCCGCCATATTACGTATTCTGACCGTGTTATCAGCTTGTTATCAAGTTGTCTTTGAGGGTAAAAGTTGAGTCTGCGGACACTATACTGGGAAACGTCATGAGAAAATCGCTCCTGTCCACGTATTCGATAGATTTAGCCAGACGCTCAAAAATGTCCTGAAAAGGATAATTATAACAGTTTGATGAAATCTGTCGAATGTGTGGACAACATTGGAAAACGTAGTGAGGAAATAGCGTCCGTCCACGTATTCGACAGATTTAGCCAGATGTTATAAAATGTGATGGAAGAGATAATTAGAACGGTTTTAGCAAAGCTGTCGAATGTATGGACACCATTGGAAAACGTAGTGAGGAAATGGCTTCTGTCCACATATACGACAGATTCGTCCAAATGTAGTAAAATGTACTGAAAAAGATTTTTAGAACAGTATTAGCATATCTGCCGGATACGTGGACAACACTGGAAAACGTAATGAGCCATTATGCCTGTCCATGTCTACGTCAGATTTGGCGAGACTAGAGAATAGAAAAGAATTTCTACTTTGAAATAAGAGAAATTCTTTTCTATTTAGAGGAGAAAAAAGGATTTTTGCTGGGCGGAGTTGTCTGATTCGTCTCGGGTCGCCGGGTGTCGCTCCAAGTCCCCGGCCCGAACGCTTTCCCACGGGGTCGCCGGGTGTCGCTCGCCGAGTCTCCCCAAGGCCCCCACCTTCGTTTCTATGGGGGTCTATTGAAAAAGGATCTTTTGTTACTTTGTGGATTTTTTCAAGTTTTTCTGTTTAAGGAGACCCCCATGTAGTTGCGACGCATGTAGGAACATTTAAGTACACCTGGAAATCCTCAGTGATTTGCGGGTAAGAAAAGATGGGAAGTGGGAGGGTCTTGGGAGGTCTGGGGAAGTCTGGGGAGGTCTGGGGGGTCTGGGGGTCTTGGGAAATGTGGGAGGGGGGTGTTGATTTGAAACGGAGCGGTAAAGTGGGCGTTTTTGGGTCTTGTCGCCGTCAGTTTTCAAATCTCATTTTCACCTTACAGCTTCATTCCTGAAGCACAAGAAATAAATGGCTGACAATTACAATGGAACCTTTCAAGTACCTCAGCCGATCACCCAAACCCTCTGTTATCAGTATTTATCAACCAGTTATCAAGCAGTTATCAGTCGCTTTGCTGGAGACTTCAACGCGTGAATAGAAAGCTAACCCACTCAAATTTGGTACTTTAAAATACTTTATAAGATTTCTACTAACTTATAGAGTTAATAAAGCATTTTGGAAGTAATTTTAGTATTTAAAATGAATAAGTTTCTTTAATTTTTTTTATTGGTTTGACTCGATTAGTTATCAAGCAGTTAGCTATCCGGCTAACTTCTTTGCTGGAGACTTCAGTGCGCGAATAAGAAGCTAACCTTACACTTGTGAACTACTTTATAAGCTTTTCTGAACAGTTTATTAATATTATATCAACTTATAGAGCTAATGAAACACTTAAGATATAATTTTAGTATTTTAAATCAATAAATTTCATTTATTTCGATGGGTTTGATCGTGATAGAGAGAGATTATTCAATAGCCGCAGTATGAAATGGCTCGATTTTAGAGAGAATAAAAAGACAATGTTCTCGATTAAAGACCGATATAATAGTTGGCGGATCGAGTGCGCCCACGGATGAACCCCCGCTGCGTGATTCACGCACCGAGTCGGTCGGTTCGTGTAACCTGCCGCCATCTTGCGCCAGGCCGCCATTTGGGTGGCTCGGATACCAGAACTCGGGGATATCTTCATTATCACACAATATTAACCCCTGTTATCACATTTCCCTCTAGAGCGGTTAGAACTTGACTTCTACTTTTCCGTTGAAGAGATGATTCACAAAGATTCTTGTAAGATTAGTTAAGGATTCTTTGTTTGCTTGTGAGATTTATTGAAGTAGCAGACCTCCCGGGGAAAAGCACACATGTCTACAAGCGTATCGAAAGGGGCCTTTTATGAAAAGCTTTTCCCGAGAACATTCATCCCGCCATAAGGGAAAAGCATGTCTGAAGATTTTCTCTATTTAGAAGGGCATTGAATTATGTCATCATCGTTCAATAGGTTCTATCAGAGTCAAGTTCTATCGGCTGCTATCAAAGAGGAAAAAGGAAAAAGGTCGCACTGCGCGGTGTTTGTCTGTGAAGTGTCGAGGGTTCTATGGGGAAAGGCAAGCCTACAATTACGGCTCATCGCGTGATAATAATATGCTGACCTTTGACCTGGAACCGCCACACGATTACATGTTAGCCTCCCAAAAAGAAACCCCGCTGTGGGCGATCCTTTTCCACCTTTTACTCTTGATAACTTTATATCTACTGCCAACAGCAGGTCGGCCATTTTTCACATTCCCCTCCGCTGCACTGCAGGCCCTCCACTTTGTTCTACCCTTCCTATCAACCGGAGAGGGTAAAACGCTTGAAATTTTAACCCCATCAAGATCCTTAAGAATCGCTATTAAGAGTCACCGGAGTTGGTTTTTGGGGGTCATGTCGATAATAGAGCGATGACTTGAGACATTTCAGGTGGTCTGTTTGTCTTTTGGCTCTTTGGGTGGAAGGTGACTGTTGTTTCAGTTCAATAACCACACCCGATTATTATAAAATTTCAATCGTGATTGGAAGGAAGACGAAGAAAAAATGGCTTTTCTTTGTGGCGTGCTTTAGATGGCTGTACCTCCCGTCGTGTAACTGAGACGAAAATGTGAAAAACTGTTGGAAAAGAAAAAAAAATCTCATGAAAAGAAAACGCCGCCATGTTTGCACGAATCGACCACAGGTGGGTGGCCCTTATTGTGCTGTCTCATACGAAGAGCATTCGTTTGTTTTACGGCCTACTTGGCGCACTCACGTCCTTCTCCCATCACGGCCGACCCCTCACTAAGCCTCACTCGCTCATTTGCATTCTCATAATGTCTTTACACAACACTGATATCTCAATAACAGCCTCAAACAAAGCGATCCATACGAGTTAGGTTAGGTTAAGTCTGGGCGCTAGAGGAAAGCCAGTTACTGTAGTTGAGGGAAGGATGGGTAACATCAGGCGTTAGGTTAGGTTTACCGAGATAACGGCCTCAACAGGGAGATCCTTATGGCCTGGGTTAGGTTAGGTTAAGTCAGGCGCTAGAGGAAAATAGGCGTTAGGGTAGTTTAAACCAGGCGTTGCACTTTGTCGGGGCTTTCAGATAAGTGGAATCGGTGGTCAGGTTAGTTTTGCAGAGGCGTTAGGTTGAATCAGGCGTAAGGAGACGTACTGTTTGATGCTAAACAACTTACTACGACAGACCAAGTCATTAAACTAACTTGGAACATAGCGGTACAGTTAACGCTGTATCTTGATTACGATACCATCCCGAGTGTGACAGTTTGACACAAGGCGACATGTGTTGTTGTAATTACCGCACTTTGTAGGGCCGTAATAAACGAGACAACACTCGTGTATCATTCTGGCGAAACCCAGCCAAAAGTGACACGATCATGGCGGACGGGGATGGAAGTCGCAGATAAGAGTCGAACCAAGACGCTTAATAACAGGGGCGTTTATCGGTGCCGGGGAACAAGTATGTACCTCGAACGTGGGATCTGTCCTTATCTTTGACGTCCATCTCAACTATTAATGTCCGATGCAACAACACTTGTCGGATCGCTCCTGCTGTTGTAGCACTCTGTCGTAAAAAGTTATCTTGACAAGCGATCAGGTGTTGCACACACCGCAATTCGTCTTATACGTTCCGAGATATTTAAAAAAAAAAATGTCAGATTTATTGCATTCGTCTTGTGTAGTAGAACGTAAAGTGTTTAATTAACTTTTAATTAATCGTCCTGTTGTTGTTTTTTTTTGTGGTAGCGTGCCGCGAGACGGGTTTCATTTACGCTCTGATGAGCGCTGCAGTGACGCATTCAGTGTCGCGGGCCTGTTCCGAAGGAACCATCGAGTCCTGCACTTGCGACTACAGTCAGCGAGGACCTTCCGGAGCGGACTGGGAATGGGGCGGATGTTCCGACAACATCCAGTTCGGAGTCAAGTTCTCGCGCGAGTTTGTGGACGCTGGCGAAAAAGGTCGCGACATCCGATACATGATGAATCTGCACAACAACGAAGCGGGACGAATGGTAAGTTCTCAACTATTTTCTGTTTAAAAACCTTGATGACTTTTTTCTTTTACAATGGAGGGGGGGGGGATGAAAGAGCAGAGTAAAAAAAATGTGAAAAATTCTCAAGATTTTTTCTAGGGATTTTTTCTGTTACCTGCTTGCTGCTATAAGTTATTGAGAAAGATGTCAGAGCATGGCATTATTACCAGGCTTTAGTTTCCACCGCCCAGCTTATTAAGACACTCCCCGCGTTGCTGCACTGATGAAACCATTTTCTCAACTTATAGCCTAATCCTGTAGCCGCCTTCTGGGCCAGGCCAGGAAACCACCCACGATTTACCTTTAACCAGAGCTCCGAGCACTGAGACAGCCTCAAGGCAGTGCAATTACGATACCTCTAAGTACCTCTAACGATTTTTTAAACGGACTATCAATCTGCCGATAGAGCACTCACACCGCAGTCTGTAAATCACCTTCACCTGCAGACTCCGAATGAAAAAAAGTGTCAAAGACAAAATAATTAGAAGAAAAAGATTCCCTGCCGCAGATTTATCTCTCGCCAGCTGATATAAAGCCCTAGGAAAGCGGCCATTTTGGAGAGAGAAATACTTGTATAACCGTCATAATTCTTCATGCTTTGCAAAAGGGGCATCTTAAGGACAAAGGGGATGAAGAAAAAAGAAAAGAGAATACTAATTAGACACACTGTTTGAACCAAAGCTCGTATATCTATCTGCCCATATGCTTTCTCTGCATTTCTAATGTTCGTCTGCTTTTTTTCTCTCTCTATTCCGCAGCACGTCTCGACGGAAATGAGACAGGAATGCAAATGCCACGGGATGTCCGGTTCGTGTACCATCCGCACATGCTGGATGAGACTGCCCTTCTTCCGGGTGGTAGGCGACAACCTCAAGGATCGCTTCGACGGAGCCTCGCGAGTCCTGATCAGCAACACGGGCCGTGTCCCGGTAACGGTCGCAAGAAGTACAACTACCAGCTCAAGCCCTACAACCCCGAGCACAAGGCTCCGTCCAAGAAAGACTTGGTCTACTACGAGAACTCGCCCAACTTCTGCGACAAGAACCCGAAGCTCGGAATCCCTGGTACTCAGGGACGAGTTTGCAACGACACGTCCATAGGCGTCGACGGCTGCGACCTCATGTGCTGCGGCAGAGGCTTCAAGACAGAAGTGAAGGAAGTAGTCGAGCGTTGCGCCTGCACTTTCCACTGGTGCTGCGAGGTCAAGTGCAAAGTCTGCAGGACCAAGAAAACCATCCACACGTGTCTCTAGACAGCCGGCCATCTTGGAAACGAGAAAACAAATGACGAGCGCCGTCCACATTTGATTTGTTCTTTTGTGTCGTCTGCTCTAATCTCTCCTTGCGAGGCCATCCAGAAACAAATGACGGGCGCCATCCGCATTTTTTTAATTATTTAATTATTTTCTTAGATTTTTTAAAGCAGATTTTTTTTTGTAAGTTTCGCTTTGTCCCAAAATATTTTTTCTAAACTTTTTCCAAAGTTTGTCCACCCGTCCCAAAATAAGATTTTCTTAAACTTTTTTCTGTACTTGGAAATGCTTTAAAATTAAGTTAATTATAATTAATTAAAATTTCTTTTCGATTGAAAGAAAACTAATTCGCTTGTTAACGAAGCAACATCTAGTCAATCCTGTGTGCCTTGTAATTTGCGATGTACAGTGTTGCCATGTATTTTCAATTATGCGGCCATTTTAATTAAATGTATTTTTTACTGGAGAAAATTGCGTAATTAGTGACGTAATACTCGATTAATTACTGTTTGAAAATGTAAATAGTATCACTTTTGTAATGCTCTATTATTGGTTAATCAATACAAAAACTTGTAGCCAAATTTTTTATTTTATTTTTGAATGTGGTAGTAGTTAGTAAGTTAGGAAATAGTCTGTAGTAGCTAGTTCAAGCATTTGGTACTAGTAGTTAGTTAGCAAGTATTTAGTAGCAGCTAGTTTAAGCAATTGCTAAGTTGTAGCAGTTAGTAAGCTAGCAATTAGTTAGTGGTAGCTAGTTCAAGCAACTGCTGCTAGTAGTTAGTTAGCAAGTAGTTAGTAGTAGTTAGTTTAAGCAATTGCTAAGTCGTAATAATTATTATTACTATTTACGGGTTTTTCAGGTTGTTTATTGAAAGATTTTAGACTAGTAGTAAATTAGCAAGTAGTTAGTTGTAAATAGTTTAAGCAACAGCTATGTACTAGCAGTTAGTAGTTGGTGCTAGTGCTGTATCTTGGTTTTTTTACTTCTTGTTGTAGTTAAATGTAAAGGTTGTAGAGTAGCAGAAAGTTATAGAGCTGTTAGCAGCAGCTAATTTAAGCACAGCTACTAAGTTGTAGTAGTAAGTGTACTACTTGTAGGTGTTTTTAAGTCGTTGTAGTTTATGACGAAGCTTCTGCTAACCTAGCTACTACTATTTTCCGATTTGTAAAGCTGTTACTGTAGTTGGAAAGGTTGTAGGGTAGTAGGAGGACAACCAGAAGCTATAATATACGAACTGAAGCACTGCTAGATCTTAGACACTACTACTACTACAACTTCTACTATTACTACTACAACTAATACTAATACTACGACTACGACTACTACTACTAGTACTACTACAACTACTACTAATACTACGACTACGACTACTACTACTACTACTACTACTACTACTACTACTACTACTACTACACTTACCACCATAATCATTTCTATAGCCTTTTTAGTTAGTTGCAGTTTTACATTGAAAGGTTGTAGTAGAAGTAAAAAGCTAGCAAACTGCTACTACTAATTTAAGCTCTATCAAGCCTCAACCACTACTATTACTACCGCTACTGATATCACTACTAATACTACTTCTGCTACTACTAGTACTACTACTGCTACTAATATTACTGCTACTACTCCTATTGCTACCACAACCACTATTGTATCTTATCTAAGCTCCGTTAAACCTTAAATAGCAATTACTATACTACTACTACTACTACTACTACAACACTTACCACCATAACCATTCCTACAACTTTTTTTTCCCCACTAAGTTGTACTTTTTACGCTGAAAGGTTGTAGTCGAAGTAGTAGAAAGTGCAATGGAGGGACGGGACAGCCATATTTATGGTTGATTTCACAGTTGGGCCATGGCGGAAGTGGCCTAATGGCCATTTTCTTGGTGGTTTGCTTTGACTACCCGTAAAAGCAATGTGAAATAGTACTACTACTTTTGGTGACATGCAAAAACTACCAAGATTTACTGCAAACCACGTGTTAACTCTAAATTGCACTTATTTGTCAGCTGTTGCAGCCCCAACGCCGGAAATACTACACGCGCTACATCCAATATACACACCATTACTACACTTTATACAACACTTGAAAGGAAAGTGCTACAACCCATTTACTCCCCCCCCCTCCCCGGCAGAGAATTAAGGATAGTTTCAGGTTCCTGAAAATATCCTGAAAAGGACATTTTCAGGATGCCAGTCAGGACTCTTGAGTGCAGTGAAACTGGCCCACTTCCAGGGTGTTCAGGACCCTGACTTCGGAATGCATGAATAATACATGTTCAGGGTACTTAACAGCGTCCTGAAAAAACGCTTTTCAGGATACTTAATGGTGCTCTCTGTAATCAAGATTCACAATTCTCAACATAGTTATTTTACTCATCCACGATCGGACGTGGTTCAGGATATTCAGGATATGTTACGGTCATCGTTAAGGATGTAGCCGACATCCTTAGTTTTCCGCTGGGTCACTATAAACTATAACTTGCTGTAATGCTTTTCTGGTGTTGTTGTAAGTGTTGTACAGGGGTTAATGTATAGCTACAACCACCTATTACCTTGCCTTTGAAATGTTGTAGTCCCTTCTAGCAACAGCATTACCGGGTGTTGTTGTAGCTGTTGCAGCCCTGGCAGAAAATACTACACGCGCCACATCCAATATACATACCATTACTACACTTTGTACAACACTTGGAAAGAAAGTACTACAACCCATTTGCTCACTAGAGAAACTATATAAGTGTTGTAGTGTTTTTAGAGTAACATTTCTGATGTTCTTATAAGTGTTGTAGGGGTTAATATAGACCTACAACCATCTTCTACCTTACCTTCAACATGTTGTAGCCCTTTCTAGCAACAACAAGCGGCATTAGGTCGCTAAGATGATGTTGTAGCAACTGTTGTAGCTCTGATAAAGCTTAATAAAATGCTACAACCATCTTCTTAGTTAAATTTGAAGATGTTGTAGCCCTTCGCAGCAACAACATGTAGTTCTAGACCTTTTGTCTGGTGTTGTAGCAGATGTTGTAGCATTTATAAAGGTTTATAAAATACTACAACAATCTTCTTGCTTAGACTTTAACGTGTTGTAGCCTTTTCTAGGAACAAAATGTAGTATTAAGTCCACTGGTCGGATGTTGTAGTAATTGTTGTAGCGCTTATAAGGCTTAATAGCGCGTCTATATAAATCAAGTTATGCAGCAACAACTCTTCGTTCAAACAACTTACGGCCATAAAAGTGTAACAACAGCAATCGACAACACGACAACTTTTTCCAAAACTTTTCTCATCTCCGACAACATCCGCGGGGCTTTTACTGCACCCAGATGGCGCGCAACTCACCAAAATCCAGTCATTTTCAAACCCCACTACGGCCCAGTGCACCCCTTTCCCTTTGGTAGCACTGGGCCGTAGTGTGATTTCTACTTTTCTTCAAATCAATCCTCCAAACCCCACTACGACTCAGTGTGACAAAACAGTAGGGGTGCACTGGGCCGTAGTGGGGTTTCCTTACCCAGACCCCACTACGTCCAGTGCACCCTAGTTATAAATAAAGCACTGGGACGTAGTGGGCTTAAGTTTTCTTTGAGCCAATCTTCATACCCCACTACGCCTCAGTGCGACTAAAACGAAAGCAGTGCACTGGGCCGTAGTGGGGTTATCTTACCAGGACCCCACTACGTCCTAGTGCACCCTAGTTATAAATAAAGCACTAGACCGCAGTGGGGTTTTGGTTTTGTTTGAACCCATCTTCAAACCCCACTACGCCTCAGTGCGACTAAAACGAAAGCAGCGCACTGGGCCGTAGTGGGATTTGAAAAGATGCAGTCAGGAATCATTAGAGAGTTGTCAACCCTCTTGGGTTGTATATGTTGCATAAGATATACAACCTTTATCTTCTGGGAAAGTTATTACGTGTTTTTCATTCAAATTTCTGTATAATTTCCAACGTTCGAACACCGGGGTCCATAAAATTCAACACTTCCATTTCTTTCCTGACAACACATCAACGTAATAAAACCAGTTAATTATTTCACAGTTACGTAAAATTATTATTTATTCATTAAATAACATAATTGTATTGTTGATTTATCAAATTATTTAATTAAAAATTCAATTAGTTTGCAACGAAACAGCCTTTGCTTTTTGCTGCGGGCTAAGTTTATTATTAATAAAATATAAATGTATACGATATAAATTAAATAAATAAAACTAATTCTGTTAAATATAATATATATTCTATGGTCATTATTTACATTAATTATATATTTAGTATTTTTTATACAAATAATTTTGCTAATTATTTTATAATTCCTAGATTTTATTTTGACTGTTTTTTGAAATAATCTATATTAATTAATTATATAAATCCATTATATATTATAATTCATGCTAATTATTTATTTATTCAAATATTTTTAATCTGAAATTTTGCAAATTACATTATATTTTAATTAATAAGAGATTTTATTTTGACTAATCGTATAATATTATTATTAATTATTGATATATATATTTTGTTTGTATAAATTTCGTGTTATTATTTATTAAAATATTTATTAAAGTATTTTATCCATTCATTGAATAATATATTTATTTATTATTTATCCATTCAAATATTTCAAACTGAAATTTTGCAAATTACATTATATTTTAATTAATAAGAGATTTTATTTTGACTAATCATATAATATTATTATTAATTATTGATATATATAATTTTTGTGTATAAATTTCGTGTTATTATTTATTAAAATATTTATTAAATTATTTTATCCATTAATTGAATAATATATTTATTATTATTTATCCATTCAAATATTTTCAAACTGAAATTTTGCAAATTACATTATATTTTAATTAATAAGAGATTTTATTTTGACTAATCGTATGACATTATTATTAATTATTGATATATATTTTTTTGGGTATAAATTTCGTGTTATTATTTATTAAAATATTTATTAAAGTATTTTATCCATTAATTGAATAATATATTTATTTATTATTTATCCATTCAAACATTTTAAACCGAAATTTGGCAAATTACATTATATTTTAATTAATAAGAGATTTTATTTTGACTAATCATATAATATTATTATTAATTATTGATATATATTTTGTTTGTATAAATTTCGTGTTATTATTTATTAAAATATTTATTAAAGTATTTTATCCATTAATTGAATAATATATTTTATCCCCTGGGAAAAAATCTAGATTTTATGTCGACTGATTGATTCCGATAGTGCGGCTGTTTGGTTTATATGACTTGCCTGTTAGGCGTTGTAAACGTTGCAGGGCACGGGACTATAATGGCCGCAAAATTTTTTTTTTTTCCAGGCTTACAGCTTCTACCTTTTTATGATGTGCTGGAATTTTTTCTCCAACAACTTTGTCATAAAAGCTTATGGGGAAAACATTTTTCTTCTTCACGTGTGAACTTTTCTCCTTCTAGGACCCACGTGAATGTGTGTAGCAAGTTGTTGTCGCTCCAAGGCCCCCAATATGGCCGCCTAGCCGACCCCACGCCATAAAACTGGACACTTTTCAAAAGGTGATAAAAATATTTTACAATCAAAAATTTAACAATATTCATTAATCTCTCCATTAAGTTGAATGTATATTTTACAATCAAAATTTAACAATATTCATTAATCCTCCATTAAGTTGAATGTATATTTTACAATCAAAATTTAACAATATTCATTAATCCTCCGTTAAGTTGAAAGTATATTTTACAATTAAAAATTTAACAATATTCATTAATCCTCCATTAAGTTGAATGTGTATATTTCGAAAAGTTCCCACACACTCAAAGAAATCAACTTGTACAAAAATTTGAATCAATGAAATAAAAGTTTTAATTTAACGACAAGTACTGATATGAGTTTTAACCAGACACGTTTCGCAAGTCACTTCACAGCACCACTTGAAACGGCACTGACAGTTCACTTTGGATTTCTTCACACGGGTGTCGAAGCCTCTTCCGCAGCACAGTAACTCACATCCGTCCACTCCGGGGGAAGTACTGTTGCAGTTCCTTCCGGCGGTACCTAAAGATCCGGTGTTGCGGTCCGGAAGACAGTAGTCGGGCGATTCCTCCGAGTAGATCAGGTCTTCCCGTCCCGGCGGTTTGATGGTAGCGCCTTCCGGAATGATGGTTTTGCCGTCGTTGCCTGGGATCACCTTGGCGGCTCCGTCGAACTTTTCCTTGAGGCGGTTGCCCACCTCCCGGAAGAGCGGCATCTTCCGCCAGCAAGTGCGCAAGGTGCAGGAGCCGGATAAACCGTGGCATTTGCACTCGGTACGCATGTAGTTCTTGACTGCCTGTACCAGAAGTTAGTAGAAGGTAGTCATCTAGTTTACTTAGTAAGTTAGTAAGTAAATAGTAAGTAGCAGTACTGCGAAAGTAACTAGAGTAGTAATAGAAAGTAGTCATCTGGTTTACTCAGTAAGTCAGTAAGTAAATAGTAAGTAGCAGTACTGCGAAAGTAACTATAGTAGTAATAGAAAGTAGTCATCTGGTTTACTTAGTAAGTTAGTGAGTAAATAGTAAGTAGCAGTACTGCGAAAGTGGCTGTAGCAGTAAAATTAGTTCTAGTTATATCTTTGCTAACTATTCCAAAGGAGCTAGTTAAAAGGATAGCTGATAAAAACTAGTTAGACAGTACCAGAACTAGTGGGTACTATTACTACTGTTAGTTAACTAAGCACTTATGATCCCTCCACTATAGTTGTTGTGAGAAGCTAGTGCAGTAACTACAACTACTGCTACTACAGCTACTACTACTAGTACAGACAGTAGTACTATTGCTCCTAGAACTGTAGCACTAGCTAGGGCCAACTACTAAACTACTGCTAGTAATCGAAGGGCTTAGGATTCTCCACCATCGTTGTTGCGAAGATAGCACAGCAGTTACTACTACAACAACTACTGAGTTAACACTGCTACTGCTTCTAATACTGCAGCACTACTACTATTAGTACTACTACTACTAGTTGGTTCAGTGTTTATAATACTCCCACCATCGATGTTGTGTGAAGCTAGTGTAGTTATTAACCACTATCCTACTACTACCACTGTGCTACTAGTTAGCTAAGTGCTCACGACTCTTCCAGTTTCTTGCTCAAGGTACTGGTACCGTACTACTACTATACTACTGCTGTTCCTAGTACTACTACTACTGCTGCTACTGCTACTACTACTACCACCACCACCACTACCACCACTACCACTAGTTAACTAAGAGCTTACGATTTTTACACCGTCGTTGTTTCTTAGACTACCATTTCCACACCATTACCACTATACCACTAACTTAGCACTACTACTTCTATTCTACTACTACCACTGAACTACTAGTTAGCTAAACTGCTTACGATTCTTCCAGCCTCGTTGTTGTGCAGCATGACTTGGGTCTTGAGGTCGCTCCTCTTGCGGTAGCGGGCGTCCATGAACTCCCTCGACTTCTTGTAGCCGTGCTGCACATTGTCAGCACAGCCGCCCCACTCCCAGTCTCCATCCGGCGAGACGCCTACAACAACGCAACAACATCAACAACACTCAAAATTAATCGCTCCTTTCAAGCAAAACAACACCCACACCTCTTAACAACAACAGTGACTCAACCCAACAGAAAAAAAAAGATGCGCTAGTCAAACGTCAGAATGACTCCCTGAATGGTGCATGATTGTCATGGATTCAGCTAGATGATAGTGTGAAATTGGCCCACTTTTCACACGGTTCGTACGCTTGAATTTGTCAAGAACTCAATCATGCAGTATTCAACTACTTACTCAGAGGGTTCAGACTGAACTAAGATCAGCCAATGTTCAGCTAGTGTTGAGCTACCTAGTCATTCGCTACTCAACCGTATGACTTTTCTATCGGGTCTTTTAACGCTAGCCAATTAAGAAAACCTCAATTATAAAGGTTATTAAAGTTAATTAGATTAAATATAATGTTACCTTTGACCGTCTTATCACAGGTACACTGTAGAAGAATCCCCGAACTGCAGGCTTGTGTCACGGCATACGTGACGCCAGCAGCCACAATGGCGTTCACGAAAGCTGCTTCACGAGTATCTAAAACGCCCCAAAAAAAAAACATTTTACTAAAATTGTAATTATTTAATATATATTCAGGATGGAGAATATCTGAAACCCAATTTAATGTCTTAATTCAGTGTCATTAAAGTTGACTTATGAACAATTTTGAGCAACGCCATCTAGCGGCGAGTCCTGTCCCCACCATTAATTAATTATCGCGCGTCAGTATTACAAATATTAAAGACGAATCAATAGTGATTTGGAGCAACGCCATCTAGCGGCCAGTCTTTTCCGTACTGTTTATTAATTCCGATATATCGAAATTAACAATAATTATTTTGCAATGTGATGTGTTGTGTCGCCTTGTTCATTACTATTACAAATAACTGAAGAGGAATTTTAGGAATTTTGAGTAACGCCATCTAGCGGCGAGTCTGGTCCCTACTATTTATAGTCATTAACCCTATTAATGATTTATTCATAAATATTACAGACATTATGCACGATTTATAGCAATTTTGATCAGCGCCATCTAGCGGCGGCTCTTGTCTCTACTAACTTAGTATTGATTATTTTATTGATTATTAACATTTATTCAATATTAAATATTAAATATTAAATATTTATATTAATATTGTTTTTTTTTTACCTCTAGCGAGGACTTTCTTGAGGCTCTTGCGGGCAGTGGTGCAGTTCCAGCGCCGGTTGCGGAACTGGGTCTGGCACTCCTTGGTGGCCAGTTGCGCGCCCTTGACGATCTGCTGCAGGACCTCGGGCTCCTTGCGGCAGACCTCCGCCTGACGACCCGCGGCCGCACGCTCTGCCGGCACAGACGCGTCGGCTCCAGCATCGCTTGACTAGTTGACGCCCTTCATAACCCCCGCGCCCCGACGACACAAAAATTTTCAATTACGTACGTGTTCTTCTATCTATTTTCACTCTATTCTATTTTTATATATTATATTTCTATTCTATTCTGTTCTATTCTATATTCTACATTCGATATATATATATTATATTCTATTCTATTATATCTATTCTATATTTCTATATATATATATATTTTATTCTGTTCTATTCTATATTTCTATATTCTATATATGTATATAATTTATTCTGTTCTATTCTATTCTTTATTCTATATATATATATATATATTTCTTCTATTCTATTCTGTTCTATATCTTATATATATATATTATATTATATTATATTCTATATTCTATATATATATATTATATTCTGTTCTATTCTACATTTCTATATTCTATATATTCTATATTTCTATTATATATATCTATTTTATAATTCTATTTTTAACTCTTTAATGGGTTATATTATTAATATTTGATTATTATATTTAACTTTTAATTTTAATTTGATTATATCGTTGATATTTATTCAGTGTTTCCACTATTGCAGGAAAATCCCCTGAAAAAGGGGAAGAAGAAGGGAAGAGGGTAGAGAGGAAATCTAGACATTGTATATTCTAGCACGGAAGGGGAAAAAAAGGGAAAGATGAGGGAGGAAGGGAAATCTAGACATTGTATATTCTAGCACGGAGGGGGGGGGAAAGGGAAATGTGAGGGTAGAGGGGAAATCTAGACATTGTATATTCTAGCACGGAGGTGGGGAAAAAAGGGAAATGTGAGGGTAGAGGGGAAATCTAGACATTGTATATTCTAGCACGGAGGTGGGGAAAAAAGGGAAAGATGAGGGTAGAGGGGAAATCTAGATATTGTATACTCCAGCACGGAGGGGAAAAAAAGGGAAAGATGAGGGTAGAGGGGAAATCTCGACATTTTATATTCTAGCACGGGGGGAGGGAAAGGGAAAGATGAGGGTAGAGGGGAAATCTATTGACATTATACATTCTAGCACGGTGGGGGGAAAAAAGGGGAAAGATGAGGGAAGAGGGGAAAAAGGGGAAAAGTGAAAAGTGGAAAACACTGTATTTATTGTAAGATAATACTAATAATTTGTCTAATTAGTCGTAAATTATAATTAGTTATTAAGAAATATTTGAAATAAATGAGAATATATAGAAGAAATGCTATAAGAGATACAATCTGCCGCGCATAAAGTTGCAATGGAATTCAATGGGAAATCAAAGGAATCCGATGGTCGTTTCTCAAATTCCATCACGTCGATTTCTTTTTTTTTCCCAAACAAAATTTCCCAAACTCTTCCCACACTCTTTCCCAAGCGTGGGAAGGGGGCTCGCAACTGTTGCAATACTAAAAAAAAATCCACAAGCTGATAACTACTTGATAACAGTGCGATAACACGATAGTATTAAATAAAAATGAATGAAATTTTTTAATAATAATTAAATACATTATTTATATTAATAAAATTATAATTGATGGAAAAGATCATTGGAACGGTTTGAACAAATCTGTCGAATGTGTGGACACTATTGGAAAACGTAGGGAGGAAATGGGTTCTGTCCACGTATACGACAGATTCGCCCAAATTTAGTAAATTGTAGTGGAAAAGATGATCGGAAAGGTTTTAACAAAACTGTCGAATGTGTGGACACCATTGGAAAACGTAGTCAGGAAATGGCTTCTGTCCACGTGTACGACAGATTCGTCCAAATGTAGTAAAATGTACTGAAAAAGATTATTAGAACGGTTTTAGCAAAACTGTCGAATGTGTGGACACCATTGGGAAACGTAGTAAGGAAATGGCTTCTGTCCACGTGTACGACAGATTCGCCCAAATGTAGTAAATTGTAATGGAAAAGGTGATCGGAAAGGTTTTAACAAAACTGTCGAATGTGTGGACACCATTGGAAGACGTTATGAGCAAACGGCTTCTGTCCACGTATTCGACAGATTCGCCCAAATGTAGTAAAATGTACTGAAAAAGATTATTAGAACGGTTTTAACAAAACTGTCGAATGTGTGGACACCATTGGAAAACGTAGTCAGGAAATGGCTTCTGTCCAGGTATTCGACAGATTTAGCCAAATGTTGTAAATTGTAATGGAAATAAAAGCTGATAACAGTATGATAATTAAATAAAATAAATCCAAATATTTAATTCAATTGATTTTATTATAATTATTATAATTTTGATAATTATTAAAATAAATCCAATAATTAATTCAATTCAATTGATTTTTATTATTATAATTATGATAATAAAATAAAATAAATTAAAGCATTTAATTCAATTAATTATATTATAATTATTATAATTATGATAATTATTATAATTACGATAATTATTATAACTAATTAAAATAATTAATTCATTTCGTTTTTATTATAATTATGATAATAAAATAAAATAAATTAAAATATTTAATTCAATCGACTTTATTATAATTATGATAATTATTAAAATAAATCGAAATAGTTAATTCAATTCAATTGATTTTTATTCTAATAATGATAATTATCAAAATAAATTAAAACATTTAATTTAATTAATTTTATTTTAATTATGATAATTAAATAAAATAAGTTAAAATATTTAATTCAATCGACTTTATTATAATTATGATAATTATTAAAATAAGTCCAAATAATTAATTCAGTTCAATTGATTTTTATTCTAATAATGATAATTATTAGAATAAATTATACAAAAAATAGTGAGAGGGATTTGGTATGGGGACGTATATTGTATTGAAAAATGACGGCTATGCTCACGATTGTTCGCCGACTGGTTCTCACAAATGACTGTCCTCTGCTTGTCAACCTCTTCCTCTTCTTCTTACTTCTTCCACTTCTTCCACTTTTTATTTAAATTCTCTTTTCCACTCCTTTTCATCATCCTCTTCTTCTTCTTCCTATTCTTCTTTAACAATTCTTCTTCTACTTCTTTCCATCATCATCTTCTTCTTTCACTTTTTATTCCAATTTTCCTTTCTTCTTCCACTTTTTCTACTTTTTATTCAAATTCTCTTTCCACTCCTTTTCATCATCCTATTCTTCTTCTTCCTATTTTCCTAGTTCTTTAATTCCTTTTCTTCTTTAAAAATTCTTCTTCCTCTCCTTCTTCCACTTCTTCCACTTTTTATTCAAATTCTCTTTTCCACTCCTTTTCATCATCCTCTTCTTCATCTTCCATTTCTCTAATTCTTTAGTTCCTTTTCTTCTTCAACAATTTTTCCTCCACTTCTTTTCTTCCTTTCCTTCTTCTTCTTACTTCTTCCACTTTTTATTCAAATTTTCCTTCCACGCCTTTTCATCATCCTCTTCTTCTTCTTCCTATTCTTCATCTTCCTATTTTC
This sequence comes from Eulimnadia texana, assembly GCA_002872375.1. Lineage (NCBI taxonomy): Eukaryota > Metazoa > Arthropoda > Branchiopoda > Diplostraca > Limnadiidae > Eulimnadia > Eulimnadia texana. Next base: position 21,017,344 of record NKDA01000001.1, read on the forward strand.
CTAGTTCTTTGATTCCTATTCTTCTTTAACAATTCTTCTTCTACTTCTTTTCTTTATCATCTCCTTCTTACTTCTTCCACTTTTTATTCAAATTCTCCTTCCACTCCTTTTCATCATCCTATTTTTCATCTTCCTATTTTCCTAGTTCTTTCATTCCTTTTCTTCTTTAACAATTCTTCTTCTTCTTCTTCTTTCACTTCTTCCACTTTTTATTCAAGTTCTTCTTCCACTTCTTTTCATCATCCTATTCTTCTTCGTCTCCAACTTTTTATCCAACTACCTCTTCTCCCGCTGTTTACTCAACTTCTTCCATTTCTTTTGGTCCTCTATTTCTTAGTTATCATCTTCTTCATCTTCGACTTTTTATTCAACTTCTTCTAGTTCCTTTCATCCTCTTTTCCTTCCTCTTTTTCTTCTTCTCCAGCTTTTCATCCACTTTTTTCTTCTACTCTTTTCACCATCTCCTTCTTTCTGTTCTTCTGCTTCTTTTGTTAGTCATCATCATCTTCTTCCTCTTCTCTAACATTTTATTTTCTTCATTTTCAACTCCTTCGTCCTCTTCTTCCACTTGTTCCTCAACTTCTTCTTTAACACCATTATCAACCTCTTCTTCTTCTTCTCGTTTAACACTTACATCTTCTTCATCTTCCTGTTCTTGTTTAACACTTCCATCTTAATCGTCTTCTTCTTCCGTTTGTTCCTCCACTTCTTCTTCAACACAATCATCAACGTCTTCTTCTTCTTCTTCTTCTCGTTTAACACTAACATCTTCTTCATCTTCTTCTTCTACTTGTTCCTCCACTTCTTCTTCAACACCATCATCAACGTCTTCTTCTTCTTGCTTAACACTTACATCTTCTTCATCTTCTTCACCTTGTTCTAATATTATCCAACTTTTTCTTCCTCTTCCTCATCATCACCTTCACCTTCTTCTTCTACTACTACTATCAAACTTCTTCTTCTTCTTCTTCTTCATCATTCCCTTCTTCACCTTCTTCCTCTTCTTGTACCACTTTTTCCAACTTTTCCTTTTTACTTTTTCCATTACCACCCTCTTCTTCTTCCATTACTACTATCAAACTTGTTCCTCTTCTTCATCATCATCCCCATTCTTCTTCATCTTGTTTAACACTTCCATCTTCATCTTCTTCCTCTTCTTGTATCACTTTTTCCCAACTTTTCCTTTCTCTTTTTTCCATTACCACCCTCTTCTTCTTCTTCTTCCACTACTACTATCAAACTTGCTCTTCTTCCTCTTCTTCATCATCATCCCCATCCTTCTTCTTCTTCTTCTTGTTTAAGACTTATATCTTCGTCTTCTTCATCATCTTCTTCTTGTACCACTTTTATCCAACCTTTCTTTTCTCTCCATTTTCATCATCATCCCCATTCTTCTTCTTCTTCTTCTTTAGCACGTACCTTCATCTTCTTCATCTTCTTCTTGTACCACTTTTAGCCAACCTTTCTTTTCTCTCTATTTCCATTACCACCCTCTTCTACTTCTTCTTTAGCACGTACCTTCATCATCTTCCTCTTCTTCTTCATCACCGTCTTCTTCTTTCTTCTTGTACCACTTTTATCCATCCCTTCCTTTCTTACTTTTAATCATCATCCCTCTCTTCTTCTTCTTCTTCTTCTTCTTCTACTATCCAACTTTCTCTCTCTTCTTCCTCTTCTTCTTCTTCACTTTTCTTTTCTTCACTTTCTTCTTCATGTATTACTGTTATCCAACCTTTTCTTTCCCTCTCTTCATCATCATTTCCTTCTTCTTCTTCTTCTTGTTTAACACTTACATCTTCGTCTTCTTCATCATCTTCTTCTTGTACTACTTTTATCCAACCCTTCCTTTCTTACTTTTCCATCATCCTCTTCTTCACCTTCTTCTTCGTCTACTACTTCTATCCAACTTTCTCTCTTCTTCTTCTTCTTCATCCTCCTCTTCTTCTTCTTCATTTTCCTTGTCTTCACCTTCTTCTTTGTCTACTACTATTACTATCCAACTTTCTCTCTTCTTCTTCTTCTTCATCCTCTTCCTCTTCTTCTTCTCCATTTTCCTTGTCTTCACCTTCTTCTTCTTCTACTACTTCTATCCAACTTTCTCTCTTCTTCTTCTTCTTCATCATCATCCTCTTCTTCTTCTTCATTTTCCTTGTCTTCACCTTCTTCTTCTTTTTCTACTACTACTATCCAACTTTCTCTCTTCTTCTTCTTCATCATCCTCCTCTTCTTCTTCTTCATCATTCTCCTCTTCTTCCTCTTCTTCTTCATCATTTTCCTTTTCTTTACCTTCTTCTTCTTCTACTATTACTATCCAACTTTCTCTCTTCTTCTTCTTCTTCATCCTCCTCCTCTTCTTCCTCTTCTTCTTCTTCTTTTTCTCAAGCAGCGGAAAACAGTTCCTCAACCTCGGGCTCATGCGTCTTTTCTTTGTCTTGATCACCTGTGCCGCCGCTACACACAACGCCGCTTACCCTTAACCACACGCTTTGTTATCAACATGTTATCAACCTGTTATCAACATGTTATCAACGTGCTATCATAGTATTACCATCATATTTCAATGTTTTACAATCCTTCTATCACTTCTATCCCTTCTATCATTACACAATCCATATTATCAACTTGTTATCAGCTTGTTATCAGTGTTATCAACCTGTTATCAACGTTATCAGCCTGATATCATCACACTATCATCATATTTCAAGGTTTTACAATCTTTCTACCACTTCTATCATTACACAATCCATATTATCAGCTTGTTAACAGCTTGTTATCAGTGTTACCAACGTGTTATCACATGTTATCAACCTGTTATCCCCTGTTATCATCATATTTCAATGTTTTACAATCCCTCCATCACTTCTATCATTACACAATCCATATTATCAACTTGTTATCAGTGTTATCAACGTGTTATCATATGTTATCAACCTATTATCAACACACATTAACTTTTTTAAAAAATTCCGTTCATCATTTTAACTTCATTCAAATTCATTTACTTACAACAACTAATCTACCAAACGGATTATTAATGTAATTATAACATTAATAAACTAAATAAAATACATATAATTAAAACTATTAACTTAATTAACAATAAATTAAGTTAAATTAATTATCAAAATTAACTTACCACCAAACAGCGTTGACTTGAAGACTGAACAAAAGCAGAAAAGCGCCGATCGCAAACTTTCCACTCATTATTTAAAGTCAATTAATTAACTTTAATTAACAAGTTAATTCAAATCAATTAACTTTGATTTGTAAAAATTAAGTCCCACACACGTCAATTGATGCAGTCAATTCACATCAGCCGCACTCCATTCTATGAATTTTTGTTATTTTTTTTTTCAACGGACAATCAAATTTTTCAGTCGCTACATTTCACGATCACTTCATCGTCGGAAACTGTGGGAAACCGTGGGAAACCTTGGGAAACTGTGGGAATACCTGGGAAGGCTTAGGGAAGTCTGGAACGGTTCGAGGACGGTTCAGGAAGGTTCAGATAACGTTGGAACGGTTCGAGGACGGTTCAGGAAGGCTCAGATAACGTTGGAACGGTTCGAGGACGGTTCAGAAAGGTGTGGGAGACCTTAGTAAAGTGCTTGGGAAAGCTTGGGAAGGTTTAGGAGACGTTAGAACGGTTCGAGAACGGTTCGGGAAGATTCAGAAGACGTTAGAAAGGTTCAAGAACGGTTCAGGAAGATTCAGAGGACGTTAGGAAGGTTCGAGAACGGTTCGGAAAGATTCAGAAGGCGTTAGAAAGGTTCGAGAACGGTTCGGGAAAATTCAGAGGACGTTAGGAAGGTTCAAGAACGGTTCGGGAACGGTTCGGGAAATTCAGAAGACGTTAGGAAGGTTTAAGAACGGTTCGGGAAGATTCAAAAGACGTTAGGAAGGTTCAAGAACGGTTCGGGAAGATTCAGAGGACGTTACAACGGTTCAAGAACGGTTCGGGAAAATTCAGAGGACGTTAAAAAGGTTCAAGAACGGTTCGGGAAGATTCAGAAGACGTTAGGAAGGTTTAAGAACGGTTCGGGAAGATTCAGAGGACGTTACAACGGTTCAAGAACGGTTCGGGAACGGTTCGGGAAAGCTTGGGAAATCCGTGGGAAACGGTGAACGGCTTCTTATGAGCAAACGTGCGGTATCTTGTACCCAATGTCGGCACTCAACTGAGACACAAATCAACCTGCGGGCCTTTTGACAGAGTTTCCCCCGCACGCCGCTGATGGCGCTGCTGTCGCCAACCTCCAACTCCGCCCATACCTGTCGTATTCAAGTGTTATCACCTGTTATCATGTGTTATAAACTTTTTTTTTGGTATTTGGGGATAGTGTTTCCACTTTCAATTTCCCCTTTTTCCCCTCTTCCCTTATTTCCCCTCATTTCCCCTCCGTACTGGAATACAAGCCCGTATACTTCCAGATTTTCCCTTTTCCCTCTTCCCTCTTCCCTCATTTCCCCTCCGTACTAGAATACAAACCTGTATACTTCCAGATTTTCCCTTTTCCGTCATTTTCCCTCATTTCCCCTCCGTACTGGAATACAAGCTTGTATACTTCCAGATTTTCCCTTTTCTCTCTTTTCCCTTGTGTTTCCCTTTCCAGGCCCCATTTTTCCCTTTTTTTCTGGAAATTTCCCTCCAAAGTGGAAACACTGATTAGGAAACACTTTGTCAACTGAAAATGACGTGATTCTTGTTTTTCCAGTCCACCTACAGAATCCATTGTGCAATCACTCAAAATTTCATTCGGAAATTCACTCACTTCATACTATTTAATAGCATCTTATCCTTTGTTATTATCAAATCATAGATTTAATAGGGCCTATTCCCAACGTGCACCTCACTATAGCGGACACTGATATCAAATCAATTTACTAGTATTTTTAATTTTGTTTAATAACATCTACAGAGGTCTACAGAGGTCTACAACGGTCTACAGAGGTCTATTTGGAATAGGGTCTATAGGGCCTATTCCCAACGTGCGCCTCGCTATAGCGGACACTGATATCAAATCAGTTTACTAGTATTTTTAATTTTGTTTAGTGTCGAATTGATTCTCTGATTTTTTGGCGATTTTTAGACTGATTTTCAAGTCGATTCACTGAAAAACTTAATTAACACGAGTGTCCGTAGTAGAGAGGGGGGTGGTCTACAGAGCTCTATTTGGAATAGGGTCTATAGGGCCTATTCCCAACGTGCGCCTCGCTATAGCGGACACTGATATCAAATCAGTTTACTAGTATTTTTAATTTTGTTTAGTGTCGAATTGATTCTCTGATTTTTTGGCGATTTTTAGACTTATTTTCAAGTCGATTCACTGAAAAACTTAATTTACACGAGTGTCCGTAGTAGAGGGGGGTGGTGGTCTACAGAGGTCTATTTGGAATAAGGTCTATAAGTTTGTCGCATCGCAGTTCTTGCCTTGGCTCTTCTTCTGTTATCATCGTGTTATCATCCCCCTTGTATTATTATTATCCGTGTTATCAACATGTTATTAAGAGTGTTATCGGGTGTTATGAGGAAAAAGGCCACTTTGAGCTGGAAGCCGCATGAAAAATGTGGCGGTAGTAAAAGACCAAAGGATCCGAAACTCCCAGGAAAGGTGTACGAAGATTATTTGATAACACATGATAACACGGGGATAACATGGGAGATAACAGGTTGATAACAGTGATAACGCGGCCTAGGTGTACCGAAGATTAGTGGAAGTTTCGGACCCCCTTGTAAAAGACCTCCCAGTTGGCGAGCCGGCTCCAGCGAGCAGGTGCATGAGACCCTCAAGCCGCCGCCGCCGCCGCCGCCGCCATCTTGAACAGCGTTTCCACTTTTGCAGGGAAGTTCCCCGAAAAAAGAGGGGAAATGGAGTGTGAAAAGGGAAGACGAAGAGAAGAGAGTAAAGAGGAAATCTAGACCCTGTACATTCTTGCACGGAGGGGGAAAAAGGGAAAAGATAAGGGAAGATATAGGAAGAATTTTTTTGTCCAGCGTTTCCACTTTTGCAGGGAAGTTCCCTGAAAAAAGGGAGAGAAATGGGGTCTGAAAAAAGGGAAGACGAAGAGAAGAGAGTAAAGAGGAAATTTAGACCCTGTACATTCTAACACGGAGGGGGCGAAAGGGGAAAGATAAGGGAAGAGGGGAAAAATGGAAGATTGAAAAGTGGCAACACTGGTTTCCACTTTTGCAGGGAAGTTCCCCGAAAAAAGGAGGGAAATGGAGGTCTGAAAAGAGAAGTTGGAAGAGAAGAGAGTAAAGAGGGGTTTCCACTTTTGCAGGGAAGTTTCCCGAAAAAGGGGGAAAATGCAGGTCTGAAAAGAGAAGACGGAAGAGAAGAGAGTAAAGAGGGGTTCCCACTTTTGCAGGGAAGTTCCCCGAAAAAGGGGAGAAATGGGGTCTGAAAAGGGAAGATGAAGAGAAGAGAGTAAAGAGGAAATCTAGACCCTGTACATTCTAACACGGAGGGGGGAAAAAGGGAAAAGATAAGGGAAGAGGGGAGAAATGGAAGATTGAAAAGTGGCAACACTGATCTTGAAGCTCCTCTCTTTTCCGTGCCCATCGAGTCTTATACACGCGCCTCTCTATAGCGGACACCTTTATTAAATAACCTATAAGGATGAAAAAAATTTTCTATACACTGAAAAATTCCCTGAATTTTTCTTTGATTTTTGAGACCATTTTGAAGTGCTTTTATTGTAAAGAAATATTCTATATGGCTGTCCGTAGTAGAGAGGCTGGTTAAAGCGCACCTCTCTATAGCGGACACCATTATTAAATCAACTTGCAAAAATTTTGCAATTTTCTTTATATTAAATTATTCCCTGAATTTTTCTATGATTTTTAGGTTGATTTCCAGTAATTAATTTCTATAATATATTTTATATATTCCTGTCCGTAGTGGAGAGGTTGGTCAAAAGCGCACCTCTCTATAGCGGACACCATTATTAAATCAACTTGCAAAAATTTTGCAATTTTCTTTATATTAAATTATTCCCTGAATTTTTCTATGATTTTTAGGTTGATTTCCAGTAATTAATTTCTATAATATATTTTATATATTCCTGTCCGTAGTGGAGAGGTTGGTCAAAAGCGCACCTCTCTATAGCGGACACCATTATTAAATCAACTTGCAAAAATTTTGCAATTTTCTTTATATTAAATTATTCCCTGAATTTTTCTATGATTTTTAGGTTGATTTCCAGTAATTAATTTCTATAATATATTTTATATATTCCTGTCCGTAGTGGAGAGGTTGGTCAAAAGCGCACCTCTCTATAGCGGACACCATTATTAAATCAACTTGCAAAAATTTTGCAATTTTCTTTATATTAAATTATTCCCTGAATTTTTCTATGATTTTTAGGTTGATTTCCAGTAATTAATTTCTATAAATATATTTTATATATTCCTGTCCGTAGTGGAGAGGTTGGTCAAAAGCGCACCTCTCTATAGCGGACACCATTATTAAATCAACTTGCAAAAATTTTGCAACTATTTTAACAAGAAATTATTCCCTGAATTTTTCTATGATTTTTAGGTTGATTTCCAATAATTTATTTCTATAAATTTATTTTATATGCCTGTCCGTAGTGGAGAGGCTGGTCTTCGCCGTACCTTTTTTGCCTTCCTCAAAGGTCTAATCTACTCGCCGCACACAAAAGAAAAATCATATGCAAATTTCCATTACTTCTTCTTCCACCAGTGTTTCCACTTTCAATTTCCCCTTTTTCCCCCTTCTTCCCTTTATTTACCCATTTTCCTCATCCCCGCTAGAATCCAGACTGTACTTCTAGATTTCCCCTTTTTCCCTTCTTCCCTTATTTTCCCATTTTTATCATCCCCGCTAGAATCCAGACTGTACTTCTAGATTTTCCCTTTTTTCCCTCATATCTTGTTTTTCATTTTTTTTCAGACTCCATTTCCGCCCTTTTCGGGGAATTTCCCTGCAATCCCCTTTTTCCCTCTTCCCTTATTTTCCCATTTTTACCATCCCCGCTAGAGTCCAGGCTGTACTTCTAGGTTTCCCCTTTTCCCTTTCTTCCCTTATTTATCCATTTTTCTCATGCCCGCTAGAATCCAGGCTGTACTTACTAGATTTTCCCTTTTTTCCCCTCATATCTTGTTTTTCCTTTTTTTTCCAGACTCCATTTCCTCCCCTTTTCGGGGAATTTCCCTGCAAAGTAGTGGCAAAACTGTCTTCCATTACTTTTTCCCTCTGCTTTTTAACTCTCCTTGCTGTTTTAATGGCTCAATTAAACGCTGTTTTAGTCTTGAAGTTTGTCAGAAAGCAGTTGACCTCTCTTAAGGGCCATATGGCTCTACTTTGGAAAAGCACGTGTGACCTTTGACCTGAGCTCTGCTTTTTCAAACTCAATTAGCTTTTTATCCTGCTACGGGGCCGACAAAAGAACCAACATGGCGACAGGTAGTTCGGGTTCATATCCGATTAATGTACTCCCCAAACAACTTATTTAATTTTTAAAAAATTTGCTCAATAACTTAATTCATCCAAAAACATTGAAAATTGACTAATTTCACTAATATTAATATTATAACACTGTTTATAATATATCAGTGAATAAAACAAAGGGAAATGGTAAAACTGGTTGCAACGCCATCTACCGGTAGGTTTTTGAACTAAATGCAACTAGGCCTCTCTGAAATCGCCATCTAATGAAATTATAGAAATTAACCGTGAGTTTATATTATGATTTATTAACTAATTTAATAAAATTTTTTGGGAAAAAAATTAATTTTTTTCTTACTGGTATAGAGGGAAACGGAGTGGCTATAGGGCCTATTCCAAAGGCGCACCTCACTATAGCGGACACTTATATTAAATCAGTTTATTAAAATTTTGAACTTTTTCGGATATCAAAGTGTTTCTCAGATTTTTTGACGATTTTTAGACTGATTTTCAAGTCGATTCAGTGACAAAGTTATTTTACACGAGCGTCCGTAGTAGAGGGGATAGTCTACAAAGGGCCTTTATGGAATAAAGTCTATATGGAGCAGTGCTTCCACTTTGCAGGGAAATTCCCTTAAATAAGAAAAATGGGGAAGAGGGAAAAGGGGAAAATGGAGGGAAAAGTGAATTTTACAAATGTAGCTTTACTCTGTATCACGGAGGGGGAAAAAGGGAAACTGATATTTTCAAGGGGAAGGGGAAAAAGGGAAACGGATATTTTCAAGAGGAGGGGGGAAAAGGGGAAAAAAGTGGAAGCACTGCCGTTAATACAAGGGTTAAATAAGAAAAATGGGAAGAGGGAAACGGGGAAAATGGAGGGAAAAGTGAATTTACAAATGTAGCTTTACTCTGTATCACGGAGGGGAAAAAGGGAAACTGTTATTTTCAACCGGAGGGGGAAAAAGGGAAAAAAGTGGAAGCACTGCCGTTAACACAAGGATTAAATAAGAAAAATGGGGAAGAGGAAAGGGGGAAAATGGAGGGAAAAGTGAATTTTACAAATGTAGCTTTACTCTGTATCACGGAGGGGGAAAAAGGGAAAAAGGGAAAAAAGGGAAAAAAGTGGAAGCACTGCCGTTAATTCAAGGGTTTGGAGGCTTTGGTATATGGCGGAGTAAAACGTTGCCATATTTCAAAATGGCCACACATAAACCCTGTGATTTAGCCGCAACCTTTCAGACTTACCTTGATTATCACCTGAAAGTCGCGGTTGAAAAAAATTCCAGGACCCTGATTTCTAGCGCCAATGCGAACCGTGTCACCGTAGTGTTAGATATGGCGCTTTTCCACACATTCATTTTATTACAACACCACCAGCAAAACTAAATTAAAAAGATATTTAATTAAAATATAATTTAATTTATTATAATTTAATTTAATTAAAATTTAATTAAAAGATAATTTACGTTTCAATTGCACATATTAATTTGCTATTTAACTACTAGACATTATAATTGTGTAATATTTTTACTAAATTACTAATTTAATAAGTAAATTAATTCCTTATGAATTAAATTAAATTAAATTAATTAAATTAAATTAATTATTTAATATATTACTAATCGATTACTATTTAATTTTTAATAATAGTAATCAATTAACCTCTATTTTCCCCTTTTTCCCCTCAGACAAAAGTTTTTTGATTTTCCCCTTTTCCCCTTTTCCCTCGTTCTTTATTATTCATTTGCAGTTCCAAAGAGAAATATTATTTCCCTGGTAGGAGCCTCTATTTTCCCCTTTTTCCCCCTTAGACAAAAGTTTTTTGATTTTCCCCTCTCATTTTCCCCTTTTCCCTCGTTCTTCATTATTCATTTGCAGTTCCAAAGAGAAATATTATTTCCCTGGTAGGAGCCTCTATTTTCCCTTTTTTTTCCTCAGACAAAAAATTTTTAACGACGATTTGAAGATTTCTCCAGTTTCCCTGGTTTTTCCCCTCTTTTTCCCTTCCTAGTACCATTGTTTAATTTAATTAAACATAATTTAATTTAATTCATTTAAATAATATATTACTAATTAATTACTATTTAATTTTTAATAATAGTAATTTAATATTAATTGTAATAATTTATAATTTAGTCATTACTAATTAACTAAATTTCTATTACCTTTTAAATAAAAATTTAATTTGCTCAGATAAATTGTCCCGGAAAAATTTTGGCGCAAAAAAAAAAAAAAAAAAAAAAAAAAAAAAAAATTCAACCGGAAATGACGTAGAAGTCCCTCTGACCAATGGCCAACGGCGGGAGATTTATGAGCTGCTGCGATTCGTTACGCAGTCCAACGACCCCCCAAGGGATAGCCCCGCCTCCCATTCAAACCCACCAATCAGCTGGCGACCCTTTCATTGGGTAATTCAAACCCCCAAACGGCAGGGGGTTCGCTACTCTTTTCAAAATTTACAGCTCGGAAATTAATTATTAATTAATTATTATTAAAAATCAATTAAACAAGATAAATTTAGTAAAATTGAAGTCAATATTTAATTATAATATTTAATTATATTTATTTAATTATTGATAATTATTTAATTACCAATAATATAATATATAATATAATATAATAATATAATACCAATAATATATTTACTTAATTAATTTAATTATTGGTAATAGAAATTTAGTTAATTAGTAATGACTAAATTAGAAATTATTAAAATTAATATTAAATATTATTTAGTGTTTAAATTACGATTATGAAAATTAAATAGTAATAATAATTAAATTATAATTAAATATTATTATATATCAATATTATTATTATTATCAATATTATTATATATTAATTATAATATTATTTTGTATACAATTTATAAAGAATTAAAAAGATTTAAATGAATTATATAATAAATAATTTATTTATTTATTTTTGGGGTGGATTGCGGGTTAGCAGCATCCCTTGGCATTTCTTTGAGTGCTGAACAAAATAGTGCTTCCACTTTGAGGGGAAATTCCCTGTTTTCAGGGAAAAATGGCACTAGAAAGGGAAAAAGAGGGAAAGAGGGGAAAAACCAGGGAAACTGGAGAAATCTTCAAATCGTCGTTAAAAATTTTTTGTCTGAGGGGGAAAAAAGGGAAAATAGAGGCTCCTACCAGGGAAATAATATTTCTCTTTGGAAATGCAAATTAATAATGAAGAACGAGGGAAAAGGGGAAAATGAGAGGGGAAAATCAAAAAACTTTTGTCTGAGGGGAAAAAAGGGAAAATAGAGGCTCCTACCAGGGAAATAATATTTCTCTTTGGAACTGCAAATTAATCATGAAATAAATCTTACAAACCAATAGCTGTGTTTTTCACTAATTATACATGGAAGGGAAGAACGAGGGAAAAGGGGAAAATGAGAGGGGAAAATAGGGGAAAATAAAAAAATTCAAGGGGTCCGAAACTCCGAGGAAAAGTGTACGAAGATTATTTGATAACTCATGATAACTCGGAGATAATATGGAGATAATAGGAAGATAACAGTGATAACATGTCAACAAATTTTTGTCTGAGGGGGAAAAAAGGGAAAATAGAGGCTCCTACCAGGGAAAGCTCAAACTTGAAAGTGGAAGCACTGGAACAAAAAGTTGTATTTATTTTTTTTTTTCGAGTGTGTAAGAGGAATACGCCATTAAAGGGTCCGAAACTCCGTGGAAAAGTGTACGAAGATTATTTGATAACATATGATTACACGGAGATAACAGGCTGATAACAGTGATAGCACGACCTAAGTGTACGAAGATTATTTGATAACATACGATAACACGGAGATAACACGGAGATAACAGGCTGATAACTGTGATAACACGACCTAGGTGTACGAAGATTATTGGAAGTTTCGGACCCCTTGGTGTGTAAGAGAAATATGCCGCCAAGGGGTCCGAAACTCCGTGGAAAAGTGTGCGAAGATTATTTGGTAACATTTGATTACACGGAGATAACATGGAGATAACAGGCTGATAACAATGATAACACGACCTAGGTGTACGAAGATTATTTGATAACACACGATAACACGAGGATAACATGGAGATAACAGGCTGATAACTGTAATAACACGACCTAGGTGTGCGAAGATTATTAGAAGTTTCGGACCCCTTGGTATGTAAGAGGAATACGCCGCCAAGGGGTCCGAAACTCCGTGGAAAAGTGTGCGAAGATTATTTGGTAACATTTGATTACATGGAGATAACAGGCTGATAACAATGATAACACGACCTAGGTGTACGAAGATTATTTGATAACACACGATAACACGAGGATAACATGGAGATAACAGGCTGATAACTGTAATAACACGACCTAGGTGTGCGAAGATTATTAGAAGTTTCGGACCCCTTGGTATGTAAGAGGAATACGCCGCCAAGGGGTCCGAAACTCCATGGAAAAGTGTGCGAAGATTATATGATAACATATGATAACACGGAGATAACAGTGATAACACTACTTAGGTGTACGAAGATTATCGGAAGTTTCGGACCCCTTGGTGTGTAAGAGGAATACGCCGCCAAGGGGTCCGAAACTCCGTGGAAAAGTGTGCGAAGATTATATGATAACATATGATAACACGGAGATAACAGTGATAACACTACTTAGGTGTACGAAGATTATCGGAAGTTTCGGACCCCTTGGTGTGTAAGAGGAATACGCCGCCAAGGGGTCCGAAACTCCGTGGAAAAGTGTGCGAAGATTATATGATAACATGGAGATAACAGGTTGATAACAGTGATAACACGACCTAGGTGTACGAAGATTATTTGATAACATATGATAACACGGAGATAACACGGAGATGACAGGTTGATAACATATGATAACACGACCTAGTTGTACGAAGATTATTGCAAGTTTCGGACCCCTTGGTATGTAAGAGGAATATATACGCCGCCTATTCTTTTGCGTTGATAACTCGTTGTTTCTCGGGCGGTCTGTTCTATAGAGATGTGGAAATAATGGAATCGGTGCGGGGAAATAATCACAGGGACCAACGTGTTAATTTCAAAAAGTAATGGAGAATTATATAGCATTATACACAGAAACGCCTACAGTAATAAATTCTCCATGCCGGCCCGAGTGTGTGGTCACTTTATCAAGACACTAACACTTTAAAGCCCAGCCCTTTGTCTTTCTTGTCTCCCTGCCCCGCACAACTCAGTGTTTCCACTTTTGCGGGGAAACAAGGGGAAACAGAAAAGGGGAGAAATGGGGTCTGGGGGGGGGAATCTAGACAAGTAGGAGGAATTTTTGGTCCAGTGTTTCCACTTTTGCAGGGAAACAAGGGGAAACAAAAAAGGGGAGAAATGGGGTCTGAGGGGAAATCTAGACATGTAGGAAGAATTTTTTGTCCAGTGTTTCCACTTTTGGGGGGGAAATTCCCTGAAAAAGGGGAGAAATGGGGTCTGAGGGGAAATCTAGACCTGTAGGAAGAATTTTTTTGTCCAGCGTTTCCACTTTTTCAGGGAAATTCCCTGAAAAAAGGGGAGAGATGGGGTCTGAGGGGAAATCTAGACATAAAGGAAGAATTTTTTGTCCAGCGTTTCCACTTTAGCGGGGAAACTCCCTGAAAAAGTGGAGAAATGGGGTCTGAAAAAGGGGAAGAAGAAGAGAAGAATATCAAGGGGAAATCTAGACATATGGGAAGAATATTTTGTCCAGTGTTTCCGCTTTTGCGGGGAAACTCCCTGAAAAAGGGGAGAAATGGGGTCTGAAAACGGGAAGAAGAAGAGATGAGAGTAAAGAGGAAATCTAGACCCTATAAATATTCTTGCACGGAGGGGAAAAAAGGGGAAAGATAAGGGAAGAGGGGAGAAATGGGGTCTGAAAAAGGGAAGAAGAAGAGATGAGAGTAAAGAGGAAATCTAGACCCTGCATATATTCTTGCACGGAGGGGAAAAAGGGGAAAGATAAGGGAAGAGGGGAAGAATGGAAAATTGAAAAGTGGAAACACTGGCACAACTTGATCCACAAAATGTCATCCGGTAAGAACACACCGAGAATCTTATCAAGAATCTTAAGAATCTTATTCCCTACAACTATTATGGTATTGGTAATTGGTATACTACTAGACAACTACAACACTGCTACAACATTGCTTTACAACACGTCCGAGAAAGTTTATGGCCTATAGCTTAATTGAAGTATAACTATAATCCATAGGTTTGTCATTAACATATACTACTGCTTGTTTGTCCATCACTACTACTAAAGAAACAACAATGCTACAACACTTGTAAAATGTATTGTAATTAAGTCTGATTTCATAATTTTTTCTTCTAAAGCTTTATGATACAATTTTAGTACCAGTTCGATACTCATACACAGCTACAACACTGCTACAACACTGCAACAACACTTACAGGATCTACCCTACTAATCTACTTTTAATGTAGTAGTCATCCAAAGTTTCATCATATAGTTTTTAACCTTTTCAGTAGATACTACTACAAGGTTATAACCTACAACACTAACTACAGCACTGACGGAATCTTGATTCATTAATCTAGCTTGATTATTTCGCAAGTAACAGTGCTATAACACTACTACAACCCTTCCTGCAACACTTCCAGTATCTCCACTACTTTCTGTCATCTTATCCAATTCAGTTAGCTTCATTACACAACTATTCTCACCTATTCACTACTACCATACATCGCAAACAACAGTACTATACAACACCACTACAACCCTTCCTACAACACTTCCATTATGTCCACTATTTTCCGTCATCTTAACCCAATTCAGTTAGATTCATTACACAACTATTCTCACCTATTCACTACAATCACATCGCAAACAACAGTACTATACAACACTACTACAACCCTTGCTACAACACTTCCAGTATCTCCACTACGTTCCATCATCTTATCCAATATTCAGTTGGCTTCATTACACAACTATTCTCACCTATTCACTACAATCACATCGCAAACAACAGTACTATACAACAATACCACAACCCTTCCTACAACACTTGCAGTATCTCCACTACTTTCCATCATCTCATCCAATTCAGTTATGTTCATTACACAACTATTACCACCTATTCACTACTACCATACATCGCAAACAACAGTACTACACAACACCACTACAACCCTTCCTACAACACTTCCAGTATCTCTACTATCCACTACTTTCTTCTTCCTTCTTCTACTTCCACTACTTCCAGTAACTCCACTACTTTCCATCATCTCATCCAATTCAGTTAAGTTCATTACACAACTATTCTCACCTATTCACTACTACCATACATCGCAAACAACAGCACTACAACATCAAATTATCACGGCTATAACCGAGAGAGACATTGCCAAGTGTGTAAAAAAAAAAAACTCTCCAAAGATATTAGTGTCAGTCTGATAACGCCTTTAGCCATTGTGTCCAGCACAGTGTGCGGGTGGTCAAAAAGCAGCAAATTAACTTCAAAATCCTCGGAATGAAAACATCACAAAACAACAGCCTGCCCCCACCGCGCACTTTAAAATCAAGAAAAGCGATAAAAATAAATGAAAAAGGTGTCGAAATTGCAGGGCGGTAGGAATCTGTAACCCAAACCGCTTTGCCTTAATTGTCAAACACCCCAGAGCCCGGGCGTCCGGCGAGATGGTGGTGGGAAGAGGCTTCGCGCCCCGGCTTTCGGCGCGCAGACGCGCGTCTCTCTACAGCGGACACCTTTATAAAATCACTCGAGAATAATTAGAAATTTCTTTTTACGCCAAAATGTTTCTCTATTTTTTGCGTGATTTTTAGAACCATTTCCGAGCAAAAATTTTCAACGCAGGTATTTTATTCAGCCGTCCGCAGTAGAGGGGGGCTGGTCTTGCAGTACAGCGCGCCTCACTACAGCGGACGCCTTTATAAAATCGCCCGAAAATAATTCGAGAACTTTTTTTGCATCAAAATTTTTCTCTATTTTTTGCGTGATTTTTAGTGTCAATGTCAAGCAAAAATTTGCAAGTGAAATATTTTATTCAGCCGTCCGCAGTAGAGCGGGCTGGTCTTGTAGTACATCATCATGGCCTATTACAGCAAGGCACAGGGGGGTGGGTTGGTCCCTCAGAGGAGAAAACAGGGCGTGTCTTGGTGGGTGGGTGGGTGTGTGCGTGAGGGCCAAAGAGTAGCATTTTGTGGGATTGCACGCAGAGATTTCACTTACAGAGCAGTCGAGTATGTCGGCTGATTCAAATGGTCCAGGCACGAAAAAGCTGTCAGAAATTTTTCCAAGACAAGAGTCCATTAATCAACAATGATCGTGATATTGTGTAGCAACACTCCAGTGAGCAGAAACTTTTGAATAAGTTTCATCGATAGTTTTCAACTAACTTCTGAAAAGCCATGCTGATTACCAAGATTTGTTTGCTGGCTTTGTTCCTGTACGTCAGGTAAGACTGAAAACTTTAAACTTTCCATGTTACAAAACTGAAATTTAATTCAAATTTTATAGTGTCGATTGCAATTCCCTGAATTCAATCAAACTGGGGAAAAGTCAAAAGTTCTACCGAACCAAAGAGCAGAATTTTCGCTACAAGAATCAGATCAGCGATGAGGTACGTAGTGGAAGTATCGCTACCTGCCGCAACTTTCCGGGGTTAACCAAGAAACAGGGACAGTTATGTTTTCGGTATCCGGACGTGATGTCAGCAGCCATCCAGGGACTCCAGGCTGCTGTCCACGAATGCAAGTTCCAGTTCCAGAAACATCGCTGGAACTGTTCGTCGCTGGATACCAAGAACAAGAACCCGCACAACAGCTTGATGCTACAAAGAGGTAAAAAAAAAAAAAATTTCAAACTTAATTTAACTACAATTAAACTAATTATTGAACTATTACGTTAAATGAGTGTTGAGAAATCACACAAAAAAAGAAGTGCGGCACATAGCTATGGTCACACTTTCGCAACTGTAACGAATCAATTGACGTCAACTGACATCTTACACTGAAACGTCGATTCTATTCTTCTACAAAGTCTTTTTTACTGGAGGACGGGGGAGGGGGGTAACCAACTCCGAATTCTCATCCTCACCTGTTATCAGCTTGTTATCGCTACAGTGCCACCAACATCGCGGACCTGTTGTCTGACAAATGGCGGCAAGGTCCTATTAAGGACCCTTAATGAGCTCCCGTCCAACAAGACAAGGGTCCAACACACCACACACACAACAATAATAACGAACATTCGTCACTGGGACTTTGTCCAGCTGACCGAAACATGCGCTACCCCCGCAACAGGTAGTTTTGCTTCCATTCAGTCATTATACCACCGTTCCCATAAATTCAATCAGTGTTTCCGCTTTTGCAGGGAAGTTCCCTGAAAAAAGGGGGGGAAATGGAGTCTGAAAAGGGAAGACCAAGAGAAGAGGGTAAAGAGGAAATCTAGACCCTGTGCATTCTTGCACGGAGGGGGAAAAAGGGGAAAAATAAGGGAAGATATAGGAAGATTTTTTTTGTCCAGTGATTCCACTTTTGCAGGGAAGTTCCCTGAAAAAGGGGGGAAATGGAGTCTGAAAAGGAAAGACGAAGAGAAGAGAGTAAAGAGGAAATCTAGATCCTGTACATTCTTGCACGGAGGGGGAAAAAAGGGAAAGACAAGGGAAGATATAGGAAGAATTTTTTGTCCAGTTTTTCCACTTTTGCAGGGAAGTTCCCTGAAAAAGGGGGGAAATGGGGTCTGAAAAGGGAAGACCAAGAGAAGAGAGTAAAGAGGAAATCTAGACCCTGTACATTCTTGCACGGAGGGGGAAAAAGGGGAAAGATAAGGGAAGATATGGGAAGAATTTTTTTGTCCAGTATTTCCACTTTTGCAGGGAAGTTCCCTGAAAAAAGGGGGGAAATGGAGTCTGAAAAGGGAAGACGAAGAGAAGAGAGTAGAGAGGAAATCTAGACCCTGTACATTCTTGCACGGAGGGGGGAAAAAAGGGGAAAAATAAGGGAAGAGGGGAAAAATGGAAGATTGAAAAGTGGCAACACTGAATTCAATGGAAGTCTTATCTAAAATACGCGCCTCTCTATAGCGGACACCTTAATAAAATAAAATTTCAAAGAATTTGAGAACTTTACTTACACCAAAATGTTTCGCGAATTTTTTGGCGATTTTTCAGAAATATTTTCAACTATAATTTTGCTGTAGAAATATTTTACACAGCCGACGGCAGTAGAAAATACATGCTTCTCTATAGCGGACACTTGTATAAAATAAATTTCAAAAAATTTTAGAACTTTGCTTATACCAAAATGTTTCTCGAATTATTTGGTGATTTTTAGAAATATTTTCGATTGAGATTTTTCTTTAACAATTCTGTAATACGGCTGTCCACAGTCGCGGGGCTGGTCTTCAGCCACCATTTTGGAATAATACTCTATCAAGAAACCAATGCGGGAGGTCTTATTCACCACCTCTTCAAGTTTTCTACACATAAATTTTACAATCAAAATATGTTGACTTAATTATTTATTTAAATTCAGGGTACCGGGAAACTGCATTCGCTCTGGCGATTTCTTCGGCTGGTGTCGCTCACTCGGTAGCCAAGGCCTGCGGTCAGGGGAAGCTGAAATCCTGCGGCTGCGATTCCTCGTCCCGCGGTCCGCTCCGTCGTCCCGACTGGCGATGGGGCGGTTGCTCGCACAACATGGACTTCGGAGTCAAGTTCTCGAAATTCTTTGCCGATTCCAAAGAACGGGGAGCAGACATCTATTCGAGAGTTCACCTTCATAATAGCCACGCTGGAAGACTGGTATATTCAAAACGAAATTAAAATTTTTGGTTCAAAAGAGAAAAATAAGAAAAATGATTTTTAGGCAGTGAGTACCAACATGGAAGTCCGCTGCAAGTGTCACGGGATGTCGGGGAGTTGCGAGATGAAGACGTGCTGGCGAGCGGCTCCCGATTTCCGACGAGTCGGCACGGTGCTGAAACATCGGTTCGACCGAGCCGTGCTGATCAATCAGTCGCAGATCGGGAACGAAGCCAACGTTCACTCGGAACGGTCCGTATTCCGCAGACTCGGTCACCAGGATCTCGTTTATTACGAGAGGTCCCCGAACTTCTGCGAGGAACGTCCCGACGTCGACTACCCGGGCATCACGGGACGACGCTGCAATCGAACGGGCAGCGAGACGGACGGCTGCAACTCGCTCTGCTGCGGTCGAGGCTACAACACGATCCGCCAGAAACGGACCGAAAGGTGTAACTGCAGGTTTCACTGGTGCTGTAACGTCGTCTGCAATAACTGCACCATTGAAGAATGGGTTACTGTTTGTAAATAAATCAGAATTTCATGTTGTGTTCCTATCTCCGAAACCATGCCAAATAGTTCCGTCAGTATCCTGAAAAGTAGTAAATAATAAGTTTTTTCAACTAATACATTTTCAAACTTGATACCCGGTGGTAAAGTAAAGATTAGTAACTGATACCCTCAGTACAAGAAGTACTAAAATCTGTGTTTTGTATATAGTGTTTGTTAGTAAACAAATCTGCTGTATAGGGCCTATTCCAAACGGGCACCTCACTATAGCGGACACTCATATCAAATCAACTTATAAGTATTTTTTAACTTTTTCGGTGTCAAATTGTTCCTCAGATTTTTTGACGATTTTTAGACGTAATTTTCAAGTCGATTCATTGACAAAGTTGATTTACACGAGTGTCCGTAATAGAGAGGCCTGGTCTACAGAGGTCTTTTTTTTTGTGGAATAAGGTCTACAATATCATTAGCTCCGATCTCAGTGTGTCTCAATACAGATTCGTCCATTGAAATTCTTGCTCTATTATTATGTTTTTTACCAAATTTACTTAAGAGCTTTCTCGAAAAGCTTTTAATCTTGTTTTTCCCTTCATCTGTTTATTTGAAACGGGCCCAGGGCATTAATAGTATTCACCGGTATTGCGGCGATTGGGCCCATCGATAGGGGCCCCCTTTTCAAAAACAGGGGCTCATTATTATCGATATCAGAGATTTCAATCGATTCAGACATGGACACAGACAACAGGGGAAGGAAATCCCATATAACAACTGGGGGCTCTATAGGGCCTATTCCAAACGGGGCACCTCACTATAGCGGACACTGATATCCAATGAATTTATGAGTATTTTTTTAATTTTTTGGTGTCAAATTGTTTCTCAGATTTTTTGGCGATTTTTAGACGTATTTTCAAGTCGGTTAAGTGAAAAAGTTGATTTACACGAGTGTCCGTAGTAGAGGGGGGGTGGTCTACAGAGGTCTTTTTGGAATAAGGTCTATTGATGAAAGGGAATCACTTTAAACCTCCATAATCTTAGAAGCGCATCTCTTATCCCCAGTTTTTCCACTTTTTCAGTTTTCCTTTTTCCCTTTCTTCGTTTATCCTTCCCTTTTTTCCCCCTCTGTGTTTAGAACATGCAGGGTCTTGATTTCCCCTTTTTCCCTTTCTTTGTTTATCCTTCCCATTTTTCCCCTCTGTCTTTAGAACATGCAGGGTCTTGATTTCCCCTATTTCCTTTTCTTCGTTTATCCTTCCCTTTTTTTCGCCTCTGTCTTTAGTACATGCAGGGTCTTGATTTCCCTTTTTCCCTTTCTTCGTTTATCCTTCCCTTTTTTCCCCCTCTGTGTTTAGAACATGTAGGGTCTTGATTTCCTCTTTTTCCCTTTCTTCGTTTATCCTTTCCTTTTTTCCCCTCTGTCTTTAGAACATGCAGGATCTTGATTTCCCCTTTTTTCCCTCTTCTCTTACTTTGTCCCTTTTTCAGACCCCATTATTCCGTTTTTTCAGGGAATTTTCCTTGCAAAGTGGAAACATTGCTTATCCCCCATCAAATCGTGGGAAATACCAAAGCAAAATACAAACTGCTTTTTCTCTGTTTTTTTTTCTTTTTTTTTTGCCTGTAATTTTATTTGATATTATTGTATTCAGTTCAGTCTGAAAGTTGAACATGCACTGAAGCTGACGGATTCAGTGATGCGTACTGAACGATGCAAGTTGCTTAGTTGTTTGAAGTGGAGAAGTGATGCGTGAAAATCGCTCGTTTCGTCCATTTGATTGAAAAGTTAGTTCTGCATAGCTAATCACTTGCTCGTCAATTGGCCCCGTCTCGTTGGAAATTAAACGGCAATTCAATTAAAGCCGCATTCCGCAAAACGCAAAAAAAAAAAAAAAAAATCCCGAACTCGGCGGTGTTTCCACTTTTGCAGGGAAGTTCCCTGAAAAAGGGGGAGAAATGGGGTCTGAAAAGGGAAGACCAAGAGAAGAGAGTAAAGAAGAAATCTAGACCCTGTACATTCTTGCACGGAGGGGGAAAAAGGGGAAAGATAAGGGAAGATATAGGAAGAATTTTTTTGTCCAGTGTTCCCACTTTTGCAGGGAAGTTCCCTGAAAAAGGGAGGAAATGGGGTCTAAAAAAAGGGAAGAAGAAGGGAAGAGAGTAAAGAGGAATCGTAGACCATGTACATTTTTGCACGGAGGGGGAAAAAGGGGAAAGATAAGGGAAGATATGGGAAGAATTTTTTGTCCAGCGTTTCCACTTTTGCAGGGAAGTTCCCTGAAAAAGGGGGAGAAATGGGGTCTGAAAAAAAGGAAGAAGAAGGGAAGAGAGTAAAGAGGAAATCTAGACCCTGTACATTCTTGCACGGAGGGGAGAAAAGGGGAAAGATAAGGGAAGAGGGGAAAAATGGAAGATTGAAAAGTGGCAACACTGGAACTCGGTTACTTGCGACCAAACGGCAGGGTTTCCAGCGGACCTGGAAATCCTGGAGAACCTGGAATTGTCAGGGAATTAAGGACGAGTCAGGGGAAGTCAGGGAAAACCTGGAAATTTAGTTATACATTTGTGAAATAGTCAGGGAACCAGTGTTTCCACTTTTCGATTTTCCATTCTTCCCCTCTTCCCTTATCTTTCTTTTAATTTATCTTTTTATAAATATAATAAATAAATAAATGAAATCTATAACATAAAATAATAATAAATAAATATAAAATAAAATAAAAATAAATAGCATGTAACGATTCGGACGTTTTAGACGATTGCTTTGTGTAGTATGGATGCTAGACCCAGTGCTTCCACTTTCAAGTTTGGGCTTTCCCCGGTAAGAGCCTCTATTTTCCCTTTTTTCCCCGCAGACAACAATTTCTTATTTTCCCCTATTTTCCCCTCTCATTTTCCCGTTTTCCCTCGTTCTTCCCTTCCATTTAAAATTACTGAAAAACACAGTTATTGATTTCCAAAGAGAACTCTTAATTATTGTTGACAAAAAATGCTTCAAACAACATGTCGCTATGGAAAAAAAAATCAAGATTTCTTCAGATTCCCTGGTTTTCCCCCTCTTCCCCTCTTTTTCCCTTCCTAGTGCCATTTTCCCCTGAAAACAGGGAATTTCCCCTAAAAGTGGAAGCACTGGTTGGACCCTATGGATGTAGAAATAAGAACCTTGACTTCAACGACCATTTGACAATATTTGACTTTCGACAAGATTCTCTGAATTCGACGACTGACACGATTTGACAACGTTTTTTTTAGACTTGAATTTTCTCCAGGACGACTTTTGACCTGACAGTAGTTACAGTGCTTCCACTTTTAGGGGGAAATTCCCTGTTGTCAGGAAAAAAAAAGGCACTAGGAAGGGAAAAAGAGGGGAAGAGGGGGAAAACCAGGGAAACTGAAGAAATCTTGACTTTTTTCCCATAGCGACATGTTGTTTGACGCATTTTTTTGTCAACAGTAATTAGATTTCCCTTTGGAAATCAATAACTGTGTTTTTCAATAATTATAAATGGAAGGGAAGAACGATGGAAAATGAGAGGGGAAAATAAAAAAATTGTTGTATGAGGGGAAAAAAAAGGGAAAATAGAGGCTCCTACCAGGGAAGGCCCTAAGTTGAAAGTGGAAGCACTGGACAGTAGTTCGTCCCTCTAGACACCTTGAACAGACAATATCGAAATTTAAATTTTCCTAAATTTTGATTTGACGGTCCTCCAGTTTTTCAACTCTATCGAATCCCTTGTGGAACTTTGCTGAAATTCGATTTTTACAGCTTAGTAGTTTTTGCTACAGCAGACAGAAAGGTCCATTCTGCCAAGAATTTTGAAAGGTCCCATCGATGATCGAGTGGTCAAATTCTGTAACTATTCTGCTGGGCGCTTCCATAATCGAAATGTTCGCTAGAGAGAACTATAGCTACTGACTGGAACACATTGTTTTGGTCTGGTTATGGTAGACCAAGTGTTCCGTCGAATGTGCTTGATTTCCGAGGAATCGTCAAGATGCCAGGTACACGGAGAATACAGATTTAATCAAGACTGGCTGTAAACCTGAAAGTTATCGGGAATGGCCCCCATTAGTTCCCAGTGGCTAGGGAAGTTAAAAGTGATCCATTAAAAGCGAGATGTTACTGTTTGCAGCACATCTCTTTGGCCTGAGCAACATGGCTGCCAGTCTTGAGATCTTGTTCCTGTCGTTGACGTGCAGGTCTCTTCTGATCAAGAACTGTACTGCGTCACTTAAAAGTGAATAAACTACGTGAAGAAGATTCTTCATTTCATTCATAGTTTTACCTAACCATGTTTTGAAAGCGGTAATCCTGTGGGCGCTTAAATGCGTATCCAGTCAGCGTTCATACGATCCAGCAGCTAAGGATTTGGCATTGTTCAGGGCCGTGTTTCTGGACAGTTCATCGAGTTGTCAGTCTTTCTCCACCGAGAATTCGAAGTGTTGCACTTTTAATCAAGAATTTTCCTTTAACCAAGTTCGCCTTATACACAAAAAAAAAAAAAAATTATCTACTGAACCATATGTTGCGGGAAGTCGGGGAATTTGGTGAAAATTATTCTGGAAAACCTGGAAAGGTCAGGGACTTTGAGCTCAAATTTTTGCTGGGAACCCTGAAAGGACAATCAATGACATTAGCTTTATACTTCATGTTACAAACGCACAAATTTTACAAACAATGATTTTTCTATACATCTTCACATTCATTTTGATTTTGAATTCTTCATTTCCAAGTTGACGACCTGCTTGGCGTTGTCTCGAGCTACCCGGTACATCTGTCGTGCCGACAGACTGGACGGGTCGGTCCCTTTGAGCAGAGTGCGGCAGATGACCGACAACTTGTTCGCACAGGTTCGGAACAACGTGTGCGACGGGTCGAGACCTTCCTCGTTCAGAGCTCGGACGATAACCGCTTTTAAGTTATCCTTGAAAGTGTTCCTTGAAAATATTTAATAACAGTTAGAATCTCAACTTTAAGTACAAAAAATAATAAAGTTTACTGCATAACGTTTTTCTTTGGCGTTGAAGGATTTTTCCCTGTTTCCGTTTTCTTCGATCTTGTCGAGACCCCGCTCGAGGCGGGCTGCGTTTTTGCCAGCAAGCGGGGAGATTTCCGCAAGGCCTCATTTGTTGAGGCTGGTGCGTTTTTCCTCGGAGTGCGGTTCTTGTCTGCCAAAACGATACATACATCTGACTGATTACTTGACCAAGGATTGCACCACGAACCTGTTTCGTCAGTGACCCACTTCTCCTGCAGTTTCGACTTGCACTGCTCCGCGCTTTCTGAGTCCTTGTTCACGTTATACCTACATCCACGAAAAACACATTTCACATCTTCTATAAATAAAATAGACTTAAAATTTGCTTACGAGACTCCGTGGTATTTGCACTGAAGAATATCTGGCCATTTCGTTTGCTTCAGTTGGTCCAAGCTGACGTTAGGTTTGCTGTTTTTCGATTTTGGTTCTGCGAGATTCGGGAGCCTCGTTACGAGGTTCCCTTGCTTATCAAAATGGCGAGTAATGTTTTCGGTGCTGATAATTGCAGTATTACGCCTTGGTGCTAACAGTCCGCTCTTTTTTGCTTCAAAAATAGGTTCCTGAGCTTTCCGCAGCCTCTGCTCGAGAGCTCTTCGTTCAGGCCAGTCTTTAGGTTCCGATTCGTGCGAAACTATTTTTAAAAAATTTTTTAAAATCCTATTTTTTGCAAATAATAGCTTTTTCTTACTTTCTGCAAAGTTTTCATTCTGGTATGACTGTAGTTTCGTTGACACAGGCAGCAAAGTGTTTTTAAAAACGTCGAGACACTGAGTAGCCACTTCTGTGAGGATTTCATCTGCAGTGCTTTTGGTTAGTTTATAATCAGGATCTTCTTCCGTTTTGGACTGAAGCCACAACTTCAAAGTCTCGGCCTGTAGATCTCTGACTTTTTTCTCTACCGAACATAACGCTGATCCAGAAACGCAATTAAGAGGATGAGGTATAGGATCAGCCCGGGAATTCGCATCCTTGAAATAAGAAAAATCAATAAATAAATTGTATCGAAATCAATTAAAACAGGAATTTTCCAATACTTGAGGCGGAAGACTGAAGTAGGCATTCGCCAATTCTTGCGTTTGCTCAGGGTTTTTAATTCCGTTTAAAAAAAATTTCCGTTGCCCGTCCACGTTATCAACAGTACTGAAAAAGTAAAGGTAATTCGTGTCCTTTGAAGGTGCAGCAGGTCCCAGTATCGTTTCCTGATCTTCGTACAGTGGTTTCGCCCGTTCTTTCGAAGTCCACTTGGGTAGGGCTTCACGGAGAGGGCCTTCGAACGAATAGGCCAGTCGGAACATAACGGCTAACTGCGAGTAACGCAATAAGAAAAGTTACTGAATTAAGTTATACCTTTGAGTATGAATAAGACTTATTCTTGCTCAATTAATTTTAATTTATTCATATTATTCATTATTGATTTATGTATTTATTGAAGCTATTTTAGTCTCTATAAGTCTTATTCGTACTCAGTGTGTCATATAGAAAAGTTTGAATTGCTGACATTTTCTGACAGGAAGACTTCGCTGCTGAAAATTTCTTCCCCGTTCGGGAAATGGAGGACCAGGGACGATCCTGTGGCAAAACAGTCAGGGACGGTCAGTGAATCGCAGAGTCCGAACGCTTCAAGGACTCGGTCAAAATACACTCGCTGTAAAAACAATAGCAAATTCATTTTTCAAACAATCAGTAATTCACGAAATGATGTTTATTTTACTCTGGATCGAGGTGTTGCAGTCGTTTCGCTCGCTTTCTCGACTACCTCTAGAATTTTGTCCAACTTGTCGAGGCAGAAGTGCAGCTCGATGAACGGACAGCTGAAAGGTTCGTGTTCCGCGATACTAAAAAGCACGTTTCCCCGCCAGAATAGCTCTGATTCGAAAAGCTGTTCACTCGGATAAATATCTAAATTCGTATTGGATAATTTATTCGATAAAATAGACGTATAAAATTTAAAAACATTTTACTCAATTTATTTGGAGGAATTATTTTGAGTTTTGTAAGTTCCTCCAAACCAGCAAGAGTTGATTCTTCCCCACTGTTGCTTATGATTGTTACCGCTCCGTCATGGCAAAGCTTGATGCGAAGAAACAGCTCGGTTATACTTGAATTTCTATGAACAAATGAAAATTGGTAAATAATGTTTCTTGAACTGTAAATACTCACGTACAAGTGAGGTGCTTTATACCGTATAAACACTGTAAAAAGGCATTGCTACAGTGCCTTTTTGCATGGGCCTAGCGCTCTCATTTTAAACTGTGTTCAAATTAACTACTTCCAGGTAACCCAAAAAGGCACCACAGAAGGCACTGTCATTTAAGCATGGGTATAAACTTACAGGTTTAAGGAGACGCCGCCAAACGGAGCGAGCCAAATGAGATCAAGTGTGTATGACCCGGAAGACGGGAGTCTGTCGAGCAGCTCGTACAAATGGGCCAACTCGAGTAAGTCTCTGCATGAGAAATGTTAAAAATTCAATTACGAAGAAAATTTTCAATAAATTGCTGTGCGTCACTTACTCTGAATATTTAGCAGTGTTTGTTTCTTCGTCCAGAAGGAAGCTTAGTGTAGTGTTTAGATCGGCAACATTTGTCGTCCACGATTTTGTTGATGATTGGAGGTTCAGTTTGCTTCCTGATATTTCTTTAGAACTTACTGCGGCCCACTTGATTCCGTAGTTTCCAGGAAGGTCTCCGGAAGTCAAATGGCTATGTTTTTGTGTCGCAGTGTGTTGTCTTTCAACTATCGCTGTAACGGAGTCGAATAGCTTGGCGATCAGAACATCTCGGTCGAGTGAATTAGCGCTTACGTTACCTTTTGTAAGTAAACAACGACTGATTAAACTGTAAACGCGTTATTTATATATAGAAAAAATCATTATGAACTAAGTCAAAGTAAACTGAACTAGTATGTTTTCTACTTGTGAAAATATTTGATTTCTACCTTCTTCTTTATAACGTGCTGATGGACTGTCAACCCAAAATAAAACATACCGCTCCATTTGCGTGAAAAAATTTGCAAATTAGTGTGAAAATTATTTTTCTCCGCTCCTAAGACGATGTCATTACAAACAGAGAAATGTTGGCGCCATATTTTCGGACTGCTAACTATCGATTACTTATGCGATTGAAGTTTCGCCCTAATTTTTCGCCCAAACTTATCTCGCCCAAATTTTTTTCGCCCCTTCAAAATTCCTTAATAAATATCCTAAATTTTTTTACGATGAAATATTTATAACTGTTAAAGTTTTGTACAAATTTTAACATTAAAATAAATTGAATAAATACAATATTTAATTGTGGAAAAAGTGACTTGGCAACGCTGGGTTGCTTGACAGGCACAACAAAAATAATATCAATCCATTAAATGTTGTTCTGAATATAAATTAGAGGAGTCTCGGTTTTCTGTTGCATAATGGAATTATTTTTCAAAGGGAGACAAAAGTTAACTTTATTATTTTTAACTTGTTGCGTTTCTTGCAAAATAATTCCGGGTTTGGCTGACGAAGTCGATCCATCAAAATGCGAAGTCTGGGGTCCAGGTCTTCATCCTGACAAAATAACACTCCCCGCTCGGTATTTCTTCATTCACGCTGTTTCTTCTGAGGGTAAAAGACTTAGCTCGACTCCTTCAGAACAATTTGCGGTTCAAATAACTGGAGATTCGGACATTGGGAGCTGCAGATTATGGACCCAAGTTCTCAATCGACGGGACGGCAGCTTCATCGTTCGCTACAAAATGTATCACTCCTGTCAAGATCTGAAAATTCACATTAACTATAAAGGAAAACCTGTTGCACATTCGCCTTATCAAATCAAGGGGCCTACCTATTCCGACGAATGCTACTGCCCTGTTTCGAGCCTCAAGAAACTCGTTAAAGATTTTGAATGTCCCAAATCTTATGAGCAGATCAATCATGATTTGAGTCGATTCGATAAAGTCGACATAGATCTAGCACTTAAGGAAAGTCAGGAACGTTTTAAGTATGCTGGGTCATACAGCTTTTGCCACTATGCTGTCAAAAGCAACAAGGTATTTAGCAACGACTCTGAAAGTAAGATTTGTGAAATTAATTTTTATTTTTCAAGGTTTATAGAAAATGCTATGGGCAGCACGTTGGCTTCAAAATGTTTATGGACAACATACTTTTATCGCTCGCACGAAAAGCTGTCCTTCCCGATCTCGAATTCCTCGTTAATCTCGGAGACTGGCCCCTCATTAAGAAAGATGTCGAACCTGTAATTCCTATGTTTTCATGGTGCGGTTCAGAAACAACAGCAGACATTGTAATGCCCACCTATGACATTACAGAGTCTTCGCAAGAGTGTATGGGAAGGTAAACCTTAATATATACAAATATAAATATTTATTTCACATTATTTTTATATATGTTAAGGGTCACACTGGACATGCTGTCGGTCCAGGCCAATTCCGAAAAACCGTGGGACGAGAAAAGCGAGAAAGTCTTCTGGCGGGGGCGGGACTCGAGACGGGAACGGCTGGACCTGATCAAAATTGCCCGTCAACATCCCGACTTGTTCAACGCTTCTCTCACCAACTTCTTCTTCTTCCGCGACGAGGAGAAAATTTATGGACCGAAAGAACCCCACGTTTCGTTTTTCAAATTCTTTGATGTAAGTCTTATTTATCTACTGCAAAAATATTTAATTTAAAAACTAACTGTTTGTTATAGTATAAGTATCAACTGAATATCGACGGCACTGTTGCAGCTTACCGTTTCCCGTACCTGCTCGCTGGAGACTCCGTCGTTTTAAAACAGGATTCACCTTATTACGAACATTTTTATAAGCAGCTAAAGCCGTGGACTCACTATATTCCAGTCAAAGCAGATATGAGCGATTTGGTGGAAAAAGCCAACTGGGCCAAATCTCACGACGAAGAGGCTCGACAGATCTCAATTCGGGGAAAAACGTTTGCAAGGGAAAATCTACTTCCCCGTGACGTCTTCTGCTATCACACAGTGCTTTTCCAGGTGATATTTTAACTTAATTACCATAAAATTTTACACTAATTTGTTTTCTAATGTTCAGGAATGGAGCAAACGCTTAAAAGATCCTGTCCAAATTCGAGACGGGATGGAAGAAGCTGCTCAACCGAAAGGTGAACAGCGGTTTGGTCAGTGCAAATGCCACCGACAGAGTGCCAAATCTCGTGACGAGCTTTAAAAACGCGATTTATTGAAAAAACCGCAAAAAAATTGAAAGTGCCTTTTTCAAATTACAATAGAAATTGCTCTATAGATTGTCTCATTTTCTCCCGACGCCCTCGACTCCTAGCTTCCTCGCTCATGTGCAGCGGGAAATGCTCCATCGTTTTCTAGAAAAAAAAAAAACAGAAATCTCAGAAATAAAAATTAATCAAATCCAGGAAAATATTATTTTAATTTACCATATCCTTCATAGTTAACTGGCAGCCGTAACATAAGGCCTTGTTCCAGTCTTCAGCGCTGGGTAGTTCGCTCGCAGTTTTGCAGCAAACTTTTTCGAGCGAAGAGCCGCTACAGCTCGACGAGCAACAGTTGTCAGGACTCAGCATTCCCGCAAGTCCCGATTCCCCAAAGCGGGAAACTAGCTCCGAAAAATGTCTAGCGCTGGCGGCCGAACAAACGTTCGAGTCGTTTTCTAGAACAGACTGCGAAGGAAAATGTTAAATAATACAAATTAACTTTAAGATTAAGATCTCAGATATTCACCTTACACATAAGGCATCGTACATCAGCATCGGTTGTTTCTTTTGATGAAGAAGCAGTTGAAGCTAATTTGTCTCCAGTGCGGAAAAGAGTCGAAATCGTCCCAGGAAAATCGACTTGAAGCTTAACGACAAATTCCTCCATAAGCCGTTCAATGCTAGCGTTTGCCAACGCCTGTATTTATAAATTAAATCGATAAATAAGCGCTTTTTATAAATTTTCAGTTTGGAAATTATTATCAGAATTAAAAATTTCAGTATTTTAATCCACATTTTAACCTTTCAGCTATTAGTTTTCTCTTTTCCCTTGAAAAGGCTCCATTTCCCCCCTTTTTCCTCTCCGTCATGGAATACGCTGTACTTCTAGATTTCTCTCTTCCCTTACTTTCCTCTATGTTCTTCTGTGCTAAGTATATGAAACCGTACTTCTCAATTCCCCTCTTTTCCCCTTATTCTCCACCGTGCTAATATATGATGTACTTCCACATTTTCCTCTCCCCTTATTTTTCCCATTTTCCCCTTCATACTATATATTAAGCTGTTCTTCTAAATTTCCCTCTTCCTTTATTTTCCCCGTTGAAACCAAATTGTCCTTTCTTCAGGGAATTTCCTTACAAAATGGAAAGATTGATTATAAAGCATACTTTGGTGGACAACGTAGGAATGGTGATTGATTCAATGCCGAGGTAATGCGCCATATAGCCGACTTCTTTGTCGACAAACTCTCGCATGGGCCGCAAAAACGTAACGCCAGATCTGGAATCAGCGAAACCCTAAAAACAATAATATTTAAAATAAGTTTCATTTAAACATTTATTATTTTTTACTATTTCATCTCCGATTTGGGATCCTCTTCCCTGGGCAACGGCGGATAGTAAACGAGATGCCAGACGAGTTCCGGATAATCCGAGAAAAACTTTCTTGATGCCAAGTTTTTCAGCGGAAAAACTCAGCAGCCGTAACTTTAGTCTCCAGAGCAAATCTTCTTTTGCCGTTAAAGTTTTCGCAGCTTCAAAGAGCTGATGCAATCTAGCAGCTGTTTCTGAATCAGAAGAAAATGTTTTTCCATTTTCTTCCAAATCAAAAAATTCAACCTCATTAAAATGCTGAACAAGGCTGCACTCTAGACTAACTCCTATCGATTTCATGCCGCAGCTTTCCGCAAAATTTTTTGCTCTCTTGCGATTTGCAAGACGCTCCGTTTCGCTTAGACCGAGTAGTTCGCCCTCTGTAAATAAACAAATTATAAGAAAACATGTCGTTTAGTATCTAATTTTGTAATGTACCGTCAATAAACAAAACGCTCGCATTGAAGATTAAACGTCTGTGCGTTTTTGCTTCTTCCGTTCCCTGCTGAACGAGCTTCACCATGGTCGCGCTCGCTAAACCTCCTGAGTAAGCCAATAAAACATTGTCGTTTGCTCGTACCGCTCGTACTTTTCCTATGGTAGACCTGAATTTGTGGCTTCCGTAACTTACAAAGCATTGCCTGACAAGAATAAGAAACTTAGTATCGAAAACGTTTCTGTAAAAGTTTTGAGTGAACGTTACCCGCAGTATGGATCTGTTGCACGCAGTACGACCTGCGCCTTGTATTCGAGACATCTGCGACACATTGAGTCTTTCCTATTAACACATTAATTAATTAATTGAAATTAGTGTTTAAGTGGAAAAAGAGTGATACTTACAGCGCTAATTTTTTATCAGACATTTTCATAGGCGCCATAGACTCCTCCTCATTTATTGAACACATTTTAGTTTAGTGTATAAAATAGGTTTGTGGTTAATTGCAAATTGATTTCAACCAGGACCCACGTTGGCTACTACAGTGGAATAAACAGATTTTTTTCTCAAATGATGATCAAATTCAATAGCAGACTAACATAAGTATGAAGTAAAATAAGACGTCAAATGTTATTCAATTTTCACTGCCGCCAGTAAAATAAAGTACAAAAGTTTTCATAATAAATTATGAAGAATATACCAAAAAGAAAACAAATTTAATTTGATTAATTTTAATGTATTTTTTATATATTTTTTTTAATTTAAGTAATTTATAATACAAGGCAACGCTGTACATTCGAAGAGTTGTTCTCCCGCCTGGTCCGTTGCAAACAGAAGACCAAACAAATAACAAAACGTCATATTACATTTTTCTCAACAATTTTTTCGTCGGAAAATAAAAATGGATCGACGTCGGAGTGCCCGTATATCTTTAAATATCCCCTTCACTCCCGGTGCTGGTCCATCTAACCGTAGACGCGAATCTGATTTCACTTTATTCAGGACTCCAGCAGCCCAAAGGGCCAGACTGGAACACGATGAAGATATTACGTTTGCTGGGCCCTCCACTTTGGACGAAAACGAGTCTCTGGAAGGTAAACATATAGCCGAAATGTTAATTTTTAAAATTAAATTGTGTTCTTTTCAGTTTTCCGAGGGGGCGAGTGGCAGGTGCATCGGATGACTCAGTTGATGAACTTTTCATACAGTATCAAGTGCTTCAAACGCTACGGCAGAATTCTCACCCAGCAGCTCGTGACATCGAGCAAAGACGATCAGTACAAAGCTGTTTTCAGCCTCTTGACGAACATTGGAAGAAGCGAGAAAGATAACCCGGCCGTCAAGATCGAGATTATTGATGTTCGTTTGGACACTCCGCGCTTGGTTTATGAAGGTGAAAAACTACACATCAAAAGTAAAGTAAATTTTACATGTTTTTTTTTTTTGCAGGCATTGCTTTGTCGAGTCGTACTTGTGACGTGCCGCCTGTTGAAGGCTGTGTTCATTTGCCAGTACTCCTGGCTCGAGGGGCGGCTGAGATTCAGGAACACGTTCAGCGCATGCTCAGCACCATGTTTTCCTGCTCGATTCACAAGTTCGAGTTTCCGGCCGAGGAGTTGCTGTGGATGGTGGCTTCCTGGTCTGGCTCGTTGACCGAGACGAAGCACATGAAAACAGCCGCTTTTGTTTTCCAGTTGCCCGGCGGAGACATCACGACAAGCTGGGCCGTCTCTGTGCTCAAAAAAATCTGGGAAAAGTATATTTAAACCTTTTTTTATTAACTTCTCCAAATTCTTAATAATATCTTTAACTCTGATGTAGTGTAAAAGAAAGTGATGAGCCAAAAATCAACGAAGACGAGGTAAAATTATTTTGCACAGCTTTGTTTACTCACATGAAACAATGCCTGGGAATGGCACTGAGCGGGGTACCATTAGCGAGTTTCAAGACGCCCAATTTTGAGCTACATGCAAGAGGAAAGGTAAAAAAAAAAAGTACTTTGGAAAATCAAATTCGTTTAAAATAATATTTCATTTTCAAGTTGCGGTTCAAGGATACATCGTTCGTCCCTCGTATTCTGAGCACTTTGACCGACATGTGCGAGTTCAGATTGCGAGCTGTGTACAACGAAGAATACGACTAAACAAAATCGAACAAAACATAATACGCCAGTTTTTCTTGTATTTTTATAATCATGATTGTTTCTACTACGAATAAATCTGAACAACTACCCGCTTGACTCTAATATAGAAGAAATTATAAAGGCACGTAGTTTTCTCGCTTTATTTTTGAGATTTTTTAGTCTTCAGGTTCCTGGCACTGCATGCAGTCCTCCATTCCCGTTTCGAATTCCTCGATCTGCAGGGTCATCTCGAACACGTTGAACTTTGACCTAACCAAACGAGATGCTTTCAGCAGTACCTGTTGAGCACTCACTCCTGGTCCTAATCAACCAATTAAAGCATTAATAGTCACTTAACTAAAACTAGATTTTCCAAAAATTTTAGTTCAATCAACTAACCGACAGCCAGGTGAGCAGCTAGTGCTGTTTTGTCCATGCTCAGGGCCCAGATACGCAAGTTGTGAACACGAATCACTCCGTCAATGGAGAGGAAGGCTTTTTGAACGGCATTAAAGTCCAGACCCCGAGGTATGCCCTCCATAAGGACTGTCAGAGCGTCCCGCAGAATGGCCACAGTCGTCAGAAGAACAAGAACAGAGAAGAGGAAAGTGCAGATCGGGTCAACGATAGACCACTCAGGCTAAAACGAGCAATATTAACATTAAACTACAGGTTTCCTAATTAGGTTTGACTAATTTACCTTATAGAAAATAACAAGGGCAGCTACTAGGACTCCCAAACTTTGTATGAAATCCCCTATGACGTGAATGAACGCGGCTCGAACATTAATATTAGTGTCCGTTTCGGCTGAAGAAGAGGAATGACTGTGTCCGTGGTCCCCATGACTGTGCGAGTGGGAGACGAGAGCTTGTCGTTCAGGGTCGTGTGCGTGACTGTGAGACGACCCACCATGGCTGTGCCCGTGCTGGTGTAGCGTTAGACCCATTCTACGATCCAAACGTCGTTACTAAACTATCAGCTTTCAATTTAATGTAATTTACGTACATAATGTTCACAGCTACACCTATCCCCGACGTGATGAGCATGATGTTAGCATCAATATCAAATTCTTTATTAATAATACGCTGGATGGCTAAGTAAACAAGGATTCCCGTGACAACCCAGATGAGCAGGACTGATATAAGAGCTCCGAGGACCTCTAAAAACATTTTTTTTAAATTAGATTCAGATTAAAAAACTAAAAATATCGTATAATACCAGCTCTGTACCAGCCAAAGCTCATGCGTTTTGTCGCAGGTCTCGAGGCGACCCACAACGAGAAAAGCGAAATCATGAACGAAGCAAAATCAGTCAGTAAGTGGGCTGCGTCTGTCGCTATCGCTAAACTGTTTGCTAAATATCCTCCTAAAAATTTTGAAATAAGAATACAAGTTTATGAAGATTTACATTATATAGCATGTTGTAGGCAGTTGAAAGTCAGAAATAAGATTAACGAACCTACAATTTCTCCCACCATAAAAAGTAGGCACAAGACGCTGGCGATAATGAGCTGACGTCTGGCTTTGTGATTGGGTTCGACTACTCGTACCCCATGGCAATGTTCTGTAATCAGAAAAATAACTTAATTAAAATATTTTCTGAAAAGGTTAACTTTAACGATTTACCAAATCCTTCTCCACTGTCCTGACCGCAAGTGTCACCTCGGAAATTTACTCCATCCCTAAAATTCACAATCAAAATGTGATTAAAGTAATAAGATTAAACATTTTTATTATAGATACCTGGTGCCCTCGAGGTTAGCAGGAAGACTCCTGCTAGCGAAATTCATCATATGACGTTCATCGTCTTCTACCGTTCCGTAACCTCTCTGTCTCGAGTGAACAATCTTTGGAGATTTAGCGGCTTGAGGAAGACACTGACCGCAAGCAGCACATCTGGTATTGCAAGCTCTGTCCTGTTCATTATCTGTTGCATTCTCCGGCAAAAACGATACCTCGGGATCCACAGTAATCGGGGAAAACTCAAACGACTTGTCTCTGAGCGAAACGCTGTAAGCCGCCACTCTGCGAGCCCCTGAGCCTGGAATCGATAAACTGCGGCCTGCATGTACTGGAGTAGAAGAAGGCTGATCTTGTTCCATTGCGAAAAAGTAATTTAAGTTTTATAAACCCTCCAGAATAAACTAATAGACTGGCAGCAGTTACACAAGTCCAGTAAAGGACTGATGTCACTAAGCAGATACCTTGTAAGTTATAAGTTTTTATAGATTTGAGCTTGAATATGTCATTCGATCTTGTACCTTGTCATTAATGGCTTCTTTTGCAGTGCCTAAGGCAAGAAACCCTTTTATGTGTTTACTCTGATATACGCCCACCCCTCGTTTCGCATTTTTGGTATAAAGTGTAGACCACAGCAGAAGCCTTTGCGGAGCAAGTAAACGTCAACATGCGCTGTTGCCATGGAGACTCACCTTGAAATATTTGCTAAATAAGGACATTTTTATAAATTTTACTAGAAAAAAGTTACTAATATGATAAAAATAATACCTAATAATGCGTTTATTATAATTTTATATTTAAGCTAATTTTATATGGTAGAAGCTTTTTATTTAATGCAACCGAAATTTTTGGTACAAAGTGGTATATAACATTACCGTAAGATGTCACTCAGAATCCCCGCCAAAATCTAAAGGCAAGAAGTGCCGTTTGAATTTTACATACATCAATGTCGTCATATAACGACATGACACAGTGCTACCAATACAAAAATTTCACTCAGGAAAAAAAGGTAACTTTTGAGCAAAGAAAACTTTATCTTAAATGGCTTCCGGAGTTTCTGCTTCTGCTGCGCTTTCAGGCGAAAGACAACGCGGACAATTGCCTTCCAAATCAGCATGGCATTCTCCACACAAAGGTATGAGTTGGCACGAGCACTTGCTCACAGCAGTTTCTTGAAAGCAGACATGACAAATCTAACAAACAAGCAACACTCCGGTTAGTTCGGGGTGCGTAAAGAAGAAATTTACTGAAGTACCGGCACAGGCCGTCCGTGGACAACATCATTCACCCAGTTAGTGCAAACAGTCACAGGTTTGCAAGGCCAGAAATCGCATACGGCTTTGCAGATTTTTGCAACAGGCGAAGGGCCGGACCCGATTTCCGCAAATCGCACTTCAGAGGACTCCAAGAAATTGCAGGTCTCCTGGGCTGACTGCTTCTTCAGTTCGGTAAGGGAAGCTCTCGAGTGGTCCAGCACGCGAAGGAGAACTTGGGCTCTTTTCTGCGCTTGCTGTAATCACAAAGTAACTCGTATAGTGGCCTATGCATTAAAATATGTCACACTTGTACCTTGGGATGGAAAAAGTTGCACACTGCAATCTTAATGCGTATCATCAGATCCCTGGGTAGTTCTGAAAAGATGTTGCAAAGTACGATGCAGCAGGTACCAATCCGAAAAACCAGTCCTGTACAGTAAGGTTTGCTTGGGTTACCTTTTTTAACCAAAACAATAACAATAATCAGTACTCCATTATACTGTGTTAGTTACAGTTAAATGATAACCTGTGAGTCCTATCACTTTGACGAAGCGCTCGTTGAAGTTGAGCGGAGTGAAGGCGTATCTGAGGATCCTGGCCAGTGGTGACTTTCCATGCACGGTGATGCTTTGCACGAAAGTACCTGAAAACCAGTAATTCATCTGAATCATTTTCTGAACCCGAAATTTTAACTGCAAACTTACCCTCATGAACGCTGCTCCCAAATAGATGTACTAAGGATCGGATCAAATCTTTGGTGAAACTTTCCAGCAGAAACAAAAGAGCAACGCCTGCCATTTTGAGACAGAGATCTCCAAGTAAAATGTAGTTTCTCGACTGTAATAACAATGTAACAATAATTTTTCGTCATATTTGTAATCTGAAAAGTGATTCACTCACAATACTGTAGCACAGTTTTTTCAACAGACTCGATTTGGTTGTCAGCAGAGCTGCTTCGGATCTTTTCAGTGGCAATATTGGACTCGAACTGGAACTGTCCATCTTAGCCAAAGTGCTCGTTAGGTAGCGGTTGTGGTACAGGGGATTTCGGACGTACTTCACGACGAAGTACAAGGCCTTAACCCCAGACTGGCACAGAGGGACGAACGAATAGAACACGGTCAGCCCGAAAAATATCACGGAGATGTAACGGGAAGACAACAGATGAACCAGGTCTTTAATACTGTCCAACTCTGTCAGCTCCCAAACCTGTACAACAGCTATGTTTAACACTTTAGAAACTTGACAAGTATGCTGAGCATTTACCATTTCGTTGATTCGGATACTGGGAAATCCACTGGTTGTATTTCCCTGCATGGAGTCCAGACTACTGAATGTCTTCTGGAAAAGACTTCCAGCTTGGCCTGCGTTACCCGGTACATTAGAACACATGCCAGCTGGAACTAAAACAGAGATAAGAAATAATAACACTTAGATATCAAACCAGGTTACGGAGTAGGTACCTTGACACACTCGGTTGAGTATCGTGCGGCAGGGTTCGTACCACACGCTAGCCCTCTGGCCCCGCTGCTCCTCGGGGCTGGTGAATAACAGATTCATGACTGTCCCAAGGGACCCGAAAAAGCCGATGACGGGTATTCTGATGAAAGACTTGACACAGGACTCCATCAAGAGGTCCGAGTTGCAGCTCTTCATCCAGTCCATCGTTTTCTCTACATCAAATAAATGAATTTAAGATTAATATTGCATTAAACTAATACGATAAACTATTAACGAAATGAAAAAAAAAAATCAGAAAAGTAAGGCAAAATGCTTAAAATAAGATTAAAACTGTAATGCCTTGACATTTGATCTTCACTTTTTCAATGAAGGTCCGGCTCATCTGGTCTGAAGTTGTGAAATCCTGTTCGGAAATGCTATTTTATACTTTAATTGTAATTTGTTTATAATCTATTACCATGTGACCAACTACATCGCCAGTCATGTTGAGCAAAGAACCAAGGAAATGATTCTGAAAAACTTTGAACTCTCGCTGTAGGAAGCTATTTTCGTCCTGCGTAAAATGAATTTCAAGTCACGTGGTGTTACATAGGAGTTAATAATACAGAACAGTAAAAATTATGTAATTAAGTTATGGCTATAAGCATAAATACCACGATTTCCTTCAACTTTCGGATCAGTGGAAGGAACATTGTCTGTGCCAGTAGTGTCTGTTGGTCGAGGTAGTTCTTACCGAACTGCAGAAAAACCTCGATTAATACCGCCAAGTTGTAAATGATGTTACAAACTGGTCCTTGGATAACCAAACAGGTGGTGACAATGGTGACGACCGCTCTCAGTATCCCGCCAGAGAAGAGCTGCACCAAGACTAACGACAGAAAACACCGGGCCTATTGAAATAAAATCAATGTTCGTAGCAGGGTACAA
The DNA here is from genome assembly GCA_002872375.1 of Eulimnadia texana. Classification (NCBI taxonomy): domain Eukaryota; kingdom Metazoa; phylum Arthropoda; class Branchiopoda; order Diplostraca; family Limnadiidae; genus Eulimnadia; species Eulimnadia texana. The sequence continues at coordinate 21,056,562 of NKDA01000001.1, forward strand.
GATCGTAATGGGATACGATAACACAATAACAGCGATAAAAAATTTTGCAAGTTACCGCGGGGATGAGAGAAAACAACGAGGCCGTTATCCACGGAATCCACTCGAAGAGGTTGACCGTGAACAACGGCTGGACTACGAGGGCAATTCCTAAAATATTCAAAATAATTCATCAAACCAAGTTAAGATAACATAATCATAAAACTGAAATTAAAGATTTGTTTTACTTACCGGTACCCAAGACGAAACCAAGAACGTAACAAATGATTAGAAAATTTAGATTCTTCAACAGTTTGATGCATGTTTTCATCTTGCGGCAATGCTAAAGAAGTTTATGGTTTTGATGTTATATGCAGTAAATTCAAGTTTGATTATTTTTTATTCCAGAGTGTTTCGATGCGTCTAAAGGCCTTGACAGATGACGGAAGATTGACGAAACCGAAACAGTAATGGCGGGTATCAAAACCCCTTCTTGTGTCAGGGGCTTAATAGCGCAGTGCTTCCACCTTCAGTTTTCAACATCCCTTTTTCCCTTAAAGATGGTACAGTTTTCCCTTTTTTCCCCTCCTTTGTAGATATCGAGTATCCTTTTCCCCTCCCTCTTAACTCTTTTGGTTTTCCTTTTTGAAACCCAGTTTTCCCTTTTTAAGGGAATTTCCCTGCAAAGTGGAAGGTTGTATTAGCGCCATCTAGCGGCAAAGTATTTGTTATAGTTTTTAAATTCAATTATTCATACTAAGTGGGCTTATTTTCATTTATTGAATTATTTATAGATTTCATAGTATCAGTTTTACATAAATCTGATCGTGAGTGCAGCTGTACTCAATTTTAAAAGATTTATTCAAGCATTTTGCTGCTTTTGGAATTTAAGGCAACGGAATGATTTAAATAAATTTAAATTTACTATTGAGGTTTTTATGATATTAAAATTGTAACTAATATTAGCTAGCTTATTGACGTATTAACTTAAATTTATGTTTTGCCGAAGGTACTATTAACTGTAACATGTGGCAACGCTGTAAACGTCAGAACAAATGTCCCTAAATGAAATTGGCGGAAGGGCATTTCAAAATTTGAACTTAAATATTTCAAACAGTGTTGTGTATCGGTGGGCTGCCGATACTTTACAAATACTTTTTTCGGGGAAACTGAATCTAAACTTAATCGGGAAAAACTCTAAAAGAGGGGGAAAGACACTTTTTTATTATAAAATCAACTAAACTAAATGCCTCTATCCATTAGTAATGATATTTGTGAAAATTGCAAAGAAGTAGTAAAGTTGGTAATGAGCCAAATTTACGGATATCATAAAAAAATGTATTTGCAATACACCGATACACAACACTGATTTCAAATAATCACGGTCGTTGAGTGACACTATTAATTAATTAATCAATAGCTAATTTATCCCCATAAGTTCGGCAACTTGAGTATGATGGCAGTAAACTTTTACAGGAGTAGCGACGACAGGAAAGATCATCCGTAAATTTCAACTTCAGTCCATGAACTTAATGAGGGTAACTGCATCACACATGGGTGAGAAACACTGAAATTTATATATCAAATCTGCTAAAATTTTTGTTTTAGCCAGACAAGAAATAAGGCGGACCTCTTAAAACGGGCGAACACTGGACCCTGATGTTGTCTCCAACAAGACTGTGGGAAAATGCCCGTGAAAGGTAAAAGCGACTAGGATTACGTTACGAATCAAAGCTCTTCATTTCCGGTTGAATGTTATCACTTCTGTTGAAAACCAGCATTTGAATTATGTCAAACTAAATTATATTACAGCAGAGAGAAAGTGCTGAAATCTTTTCTCCCGATTTTCACTTTTTAATCATTTTACCAATTTACTTACTAATTTAATTACATTAAAGACTAGTTTTTGTTCCTCGTCAACAGTGGTACCTCTCACAGAATCAAACATGAATGATTAATGAACATTAACACGTGTGAATCTTGTATTGAATATTATATTAAAAGTATATACCAGTGATTTGACAATTATTTTCCCTGTTGAAACAAAAGTTTCACCAAAACCAGCCACCGAACACGAAGAGAGGAAGTGCGAGGGGAATGAGAAACGAATGCGTATCACAGGAGAAAATACAGCGACCAAGTTTTCTACGAACTCAAAAGTCATGAAAACGAGGAAGAATAAATTAATATATGTACATAAATGTTTCCGTTAATTTTTCCTCCAACGAGGATTAACGTTCCCCGATGAAGACTGTAGCACCAAAGAGTTTAGTGTTTCTTCGTTTCTTCTCTTTTGGAGTCCGCCAGTTTACGCACAGGAATACCCAGCTGTCCCAGCAGAGTTGATGTGGGTCCCGGTCCTCCATGCTGGGCTGTGTACGAAGCCAACAGCGACTCGAGAGCCGAGGCATCCACGTTTACCGGGCGGAAGTTCTCGACATCGCTGAAACTGTCCCCCCCATCGCTGAGTACCGACTCCTAGGAACGAGATACAGATATTACATTCTGACTACGTATCGAGATCTGAGTTCGAATACCTTGCGATCCATGATAGTTTGTCGTGCGTTACTGCCAAGTAGTTCTTCCTCCATGGCTGCCATATACTTCTCCATTTTAGCTGCTGATTTTGATTTGGTCGGTCCCACTTCTGCTTCGTCGGTCTCTTCGTCGCTGTAGCTGCTCATGCCCGAAGCCTCAGAATCAGACTCGAGGTCCCAGTTGTCGTCGGGAATGGCAAAATCTGCGATACAAAAATACAGTTGTAATACAAATTCTCGTGAACAAGTTTTTGATAGTGTTACCAAGAATTCCTTTCATTGCAGAGGAAAACGAGTCAGGATCAAATCCAATCTTTCCCGACAAGTGCGAAGCATCGGAGGCATCAGAAAGTGCGGAAACCTTTCTCGAAGGAGGCGCTAGATGCGACAGCTTACGAGAGGTCCTCCTCTGCGAGTTCAGCTCTGCTCCTTCGAAGTCGGACATTCGCTCTAAGAATCCTTGCAGTTGGGAAACAACTTCGGGATTGTCCTCCTCTGTTTTCAGGTTTCCAAATCTGGCCTCGAGCATGGCATCCAGAGTATCGGGATCAATGTTGAGCCACGAGTCATCTTTGAACGCGAAAAAAATTTTAATTTTATGTAATTACTCGGTTTTTGCATTCAAGAAAGCTTAGCTTTGAGAAGTTTATTTACCATCAGATGGTGGAAGATTTTTCTCCTCTCGTTTTAGTTGTTCCGTGTCAACAGAAATCGAATCGAGCAGACGAAGCAAGACGGGCTGTTTTACAGAATCTTCTTGAGAAACACCAGAAATGTAGAATTCTCTGGCTTTCTCAAGAAGCTCACAGTAAGGCTTTGAGTTTTCAATGTAGTTCTACGAAAGCATACTGCATTAGTTTTAGGGAAAAACAAAACATTACTCGAAAGAAGTTGTACCTGGAAATAGCCTTTGCCTTTCAAGCTCTCGACAAAGCGGTGCCAGCGAGGCTCATTTTCAATGTCCAGTGGGGACTGTTGTTTAGCTTCCTCATTAGCCAGCAGCTCGAATCCCACCGCCAGCTTCATCCCAAGCTCGACGCCACTCCGCTGTGCGTCCCCCGCTGGCGGCAAGTTCCATCCCGTCTTTTTGTCGGGAACAAACATCCGCTGAGAGAGCATGGCGTACAGGCATTTGGTAAAAGTCACCCGCGTCCATACGCGAGTTTCCGGAGGAAAATACCGCATTGCTCTTACAACCTAATGTTTACAAACAAATTACAGAAAGCTACAACTAGATGGCGTTAGTTGATTAATTACTTTGAGCTGTGAGGGATCTCTTTGGCAGAAAGCGTGAACAGCAGGAGATACCAGAGCCGGGTAGGACTTGAGTAGAGCTGCTACTGCGGCTGGAACGAAGAGATTTGCGCGGTGCAGAGAAGTTGCCAAGTCCGACAGAGTCCTGGAAATTAAGAGAAGATAAAATTTCTGGATCAACGTAAAGGTTTTATCTGCGTTTTACGTGTCAATGCGTTGCTGGATGGGTTGCTGAACGGGTTCGGGTGCGACGGTGATGTGCGGCATTGCGCGGATTACGTGTACTGCTTCCATGATGGTCGGTTTACCGCTGGGTAATGGAGTTAGATCGCTGGGGCGTTGAGCCACTGGAATGATATGGAACTTGCCACGGTAGATGTAAACCTGATAATGAACAAAACAAACCATGCGTTCTGCTTTTATACCTAGCAAGCCTCGTTTTGTGTGTTTCGGAAAAAATGCCATTGTGGTTTGCCTAACCTTGACTATCGTTCCCGTTTCCCATAATTTCGGGAAACAGTTTTGTGGCATTAGGAAAAAAAATCAAAAGCTTACCCTGTTTTCACAGGATTCGGGATTAGCCCACTTCGGAAGATTCTCGGCTGCTTCAATGAGAGGAAACTCTCCGTCTTCGTCTATTACCCTGAAAATCACGAAATATTATAAACTAAGTACAAATCTTAGATCAGGCAGAACAAATATTTTTTTACCGGTATGTAATTTGATGAGTTAAAATAAATAAATTTTAACTGCGAGTGCGGCAGAGCCAGCAGTTGCACAACTTTGGGCAATTCATGGTTGTGGATGAAGAGAATTACGAACGGTTGTCGAAGAAAAAGGAGGGAGACAAGTTGGAAGACGACTTGAGAGATCGCCAGGTGAGTAAGTGACTGAGTCGAGATGCAGACCAGCTTCGGCTTCCCTATGAAGGGCAAAGCCTGTGCTGCAAGTGAGTGACGCTCAAAGGTCAAACGGAAGCTCTAACCTTGGGGTTGTCCCCGGCCTTGAAACCAAAGCTTCCCTGCATTTGGCAATGACCCGCTTTCGCCTACCACAATAGCCTTCCCCATACATATACAACACAAACTCTCGTCTACACGATACACCATCATGAAGGAAACATGCAATCTCTATTTATTTTCGTCTTGCACCTTTTTCTCTATTACAGTCTGGACCGTTTTATCGATTCCCCTACTTTGGCCTACTGGACCAAGCACCGCACGTGACTAACAGTAATCCTCACCTTCTGTATGATAACCTTTACTCGAGCCATTCTATCATGTTTTATTAAGTTGTTAATAAAGTCGTGAAAGTTAATAAGATGCATGAAGTTTCTCTTTTTAAGTTTTCGTTTACGAATCAGATGCTCTGCGTTTTGCGACTACGTGAGCAGCTTTCACAACTGTGCAGCAGGGATATCTGATTTCAAACCAATGCAGAAAAATACCAAAAGCCATTAACATATAATATTTAAGTCAATTATCATGATTATTTAATTCGGATTAGGACTGCACGAAGATGCGAAAGTTTCGAGTACAGCAGATTCGTAAATGCAGAAACCGAGAGTTGAGCTTGAAGGTCGATGACCGCTTCATTTCGATTAAAACAATCCTTTCCTTCGTGATTCTTACATTCCAATAAAAAAGAAAAAGAGGGCGGATCCTCTTACCCCCGGGTAAGAAGCGGGAGATTGTGGGAGAGAAACATTGACTGCTTCAAGTCAAAACGCCGATTGAGTCAATTGACGATGACCAGAAAGTTCAAGGTTAACGACCGAGGGGGTTGAACATTTTTTCCCAAACACAAGGGGGTGGTCCATCCACGTTCAAAGATCCCCCAAGATTCTTAAATGAATCCCACAAGTCATTGACTCTTTGCTCCACACGATTCTCATACGAGTTCATGATGGATGTACCAGAGTCCTCCTCTGTTGACTGTTAACTGTTGTTGCTATGATATGAAATTAATGCGATGCATTCTATGCTCTCGAGTGATGAAGAAATAAATAGCAAGAAAAGCTCGGCGGATGAGTGCAAGGAGTTTATAACGGTCTGGCTTGGAACCAGAGGGATCCCGTTAAGTTTCATGGTGATTGCCACGTTCCCTTTGGGTAAAAAAGCTCTATTCTCAGCTAAACAAAGGGCCACTGGGTTAGCTGGTTAACTTCAAATATATAAATTATTTCATACAATTTTCTCTCAGCGAATACTGCGGAAAAGTCCACTCTGAAGAGCTCGGGACATGGTTCTCATGTTTTTACACAAGCAGGAGAAAACGCCCCAGCGACAGGTAATAATCGGACATCGGAGTTAAGTTAACGGTAACTTAGTAAACCTGCATGATGAAAGTTATTTCAAGGGCAACGTACGCGTGGATCAGCTACCAAAAGAACCTGCATACCTGTTATTAATTCAAACTCGAGATATAATAGTAAAATTGATAGTTATTTTGGGAGTACGAATGTTTGTGCTGGGTATTAATACGAGCCTGCGAAGATTGCCAATGACGACGTCGTGGCCTTAAGCTTGACTAGAAACGACTGGCGTCTTTAGAGGTCGGTTTTTTCATCACTGTCCTTGTGGTGGTCGTCCAATTTCAAGCAGCGTCATATGAGGCGACGGTTGCGTTCATAACACAGCACTCATGATTAATAGATACGTGATCCATCGAGGGGGAAAAACGAGAGTTGCCCTGTGTGTGTGTGTGTGCTGTGAAAATATTGGGCGAAATTTTTCCGGGGAAACTTTTGGAAATCACTGTTCGGGGCGACCTTCCACGGCCAACCTCCACCCCAAGGTGATCCGTCCACACATAAGCGTCTCTCGCCCCCTCCTCACATCAAGCCAAGGTCGCAATTATGTCTTGCTATTTTGACTCTTCTAAGGACACGTTCGGAAATTCCAGAAACTCTGATCTGATTCACTTGCGTGTAGTACGTTTTTGATATGTGTATCGAGTTCATGGGTTTGTGTGACGTGTGTAGGACAGCTGAAGTAAAGTATCCAGTTGATCTTACGATGATTCTTTACAGACCGTAAAAGGCAGTAACTGCCGGATAGATGAGTGCAGTTTCGACCTTGGGGATCAAAACGAAGGGTGAAACCTTGTGCGGTTTCAACAAACAAGTTTGATTCATGGTTAATGGAGAACTTCTCCCATCATGGGGTAAAAGACGAACATGTGCTGGATTCATAGTTTTGGATAATAGATACATAACAAAGCATAATATGGGTGTAGTTGTTACGAGTCAAACCGTAGTGTAGGGGTAGTAGCAGCACAAAAAAAAAATCCACCACGGTCATAGACGTTGGCCGATGTTGTCCATAATGGGCCGTGGGCATGGTCACGGCCAAAGTGAAACCTGGCACTGCCCTTGAATGCGAAAAACCTTCAGCAGCAGCGCGTTTTACTCTCGCAGTCGCAATACTCCATTGTTGCGTGCGTATTTGTTGCGCGGCCCTGCCCTAGAGCGCAAGGTTATGCGCCAAAACAAGTCCCAAAAATGCACGCCCCTTTCAATTGCACTTTTAATCTCTTCCTTCCGTTTCACTCACATGTTACCGGGCCAACAACAATCATACTCCATAAAACAATAACATTGTTATAAGTTACAGAAAAATTTCAGTGATTTTTGGGACACTCGCTGCGGTTTGCCGCAAGTACCGCGTAATACAGGGAAGCGGAAAATATCTTATTCTTCTTTTTACGACCTTGTAACACTTCTTTGATGTACTCACCGAATGATGATGTCGGGAAAGGCTTCGGATAGTTTCTGCAGAAGATGGACCAAGTACCATTCATCGTCGACATTGGCGCCATATTCAGTCTTCCCGTAAAGATGTGCTGGAATGGTTTCTAGGCATTCAAAAAGTAACGCCATCTAGCGGCAAAAAGCTAAAGCGTTTTATATTCAATTGCCCTTACCCATGCCGGCGACTGCTCGCAGATTAACTTGATCTTGATGCCAAATGTAGTCCTGGCTAAGTTGGTTTAGGAACTTGAAATAATCCACTCTTACATTCTCTAAACAATCACTGACTTTGTCGTCAGGCACGTTGAGTGCTGGAAAGAGGAAATATTCCACTGTGTTCTCCATTCGATGATTCAGCAAGCCGGCTCTGAAAAATAACGCTCGACTAACGCAAACGAGTGAAAAAGACAAATTGATTTTCTGCACGCCATCTACCGGGAAAATTATCAACAAAATTTGACTTTTAGTTTATCTGGCACCGGAAGAAGGCGTTAAAAAGGAAACCAGAGATAATTAGGAAACAACAACTGTTTATCTCGACTGTTTATGATGGAAATTAAAACGAGTAGTAAGATTCAAATATCAACAAGAACTTAATATACAAGGCCCTGTTTGTCGTGAAGGTTTAACAAAGAATGAGGCTCTTGAACTGTGCAATTTCGTTCTGTCAGAGTAGATTTCGGACTTGCATTTTGTGGATGATATTTGTGTTTTTCTCTCTGCAGTGCCTTGTAGGCTATTACATCCTGACGAATGTTGAAACTGCAATCAGTTCCAATGAAATGCCTTCTCTAGCATCTGACGTTTATGTTGCTGCTGAACAACAGAAAAACGCAGCTAAAGAAGAAAACACGTCTTGCAAGGTAAAGAGCAAAACTGCACTCTCCGCAATTCAGCGGGCTACAACTCAGCAGTGCAAGGATGAAATAACCGATGTAGCATGTAAGTTGCAACAGGGTGTCTTGTTCACGAACAAACTTACCAGTTACTGCGTTAGAAACAATTCTTCCCCGAGACAGCTCCTCGGCTGCTATTTAGACAACAGCGATTCACGTTTACTCTCTTCTTATGGTGTGAAAATGCACAGTGCCACTGTGGATAGGTGCATTGATACGTGCATCCAGCACTCTTTCCCTTACGCAGGGTTGAAAGACGGCCAGGAGTGCTACTGCGGCTTAGTTGAGCCCAGCAAATCGCTGGCAGTTCCCCTCAGCTATTGTCATTTGACGTGTAATGGCAATTCTAGTCAAAAGTGTGGAGGCAAAGACTCGTTGCTGGTGTACGATACTGGTTCGCCCACTCGAGAAGCTGCAAAGCTCTCTGAACCCCGAAACACTGGGACTGCGAGAATCGCATTCATCCTGACAGTTAACGGACGAGCTCTTCGTCATGCGATAAGACTACTTAAGCTAATCTACAGGGAGAAACACTTTTATTACATTCACGTAGATGCAAGGTATACATTTCTATTCAACACACCATTTGAAAGCACTATAATTTTTTTTTTTAATGCAACAGGCAGGATTATTTATTTCGTAATCTCCTATACCTTGAGAACGATTTCTCTAACATACGAATTATCCGCAAGCGACAATCAACGATATGGGGTGGTTCGTCGCTTCTCGACGCTTTATTGGATGTCATCTCTGAAGCGTTAAACCAAAAATGGGACTTTGTTCTGAACCTAAGTGAATCTGACTTCCCTGTTCGTTCAGTTGACGACTTGGAGGCATTCCTAGGCTCTAACCAGGCTCGCAATTTTCTGAAATCGCACGGGAGGTACTGAGTTTAATAAACTTTGTATCTGATTTTGGTTTTCAGTTGCATTTTATAGGCAAGTAAAGCAGTTCATCCAGAAACAGGGGCTGGATCGAGTATTTCTTCAGTGCGAGAGTCGAATGTGGAGAGTTGGGGACCGCAAAATCCCGACAGGTGTTCGAATAGACGGAGGTTCTGACTGGTTCGTACTGAGCCGCCCTTTTGCCGAGTATTCTGTCCTGGACAAATCAGATCTATCAACAGGGTTAAAACATTTTTTCCGATACACGTTACTGCCAGCTGAATCTTTCTTCCACACCTTACTGCTGAACTCTCCATTATGTTCTACTTACGCCGATAACAATTTGAGAATGACGTTATGGAGACGCAGTCAAGGCTGTCTGTGCCAGCACAAGAAAGTTGTCGACTGGTGCGGCTGCTCCCCGATGGTTTTCCGCACTTCTGACTGGCCGCAGCTCGAAAGCGCCATTCACAAAGGAAACATATTTTTCGCGCGAAAATTTGAAGCCAGTTTAGATCAGACCATTTTGAATAAACTAGAAGAAACCATTCGACAAGGTATTCGAGATCTAGAACAGAGCTGGGACTCGTACTGGGAAAGCGTGTATGATGCCAACGATCCACATTCGGCACCGAGCAATGCGTTCGTCTCTGCAGCAGACGGTTTTCTGCAGAACGCTGTGCAACTAACGCAGAACAAGCTCTGCGTTTTCCGACCAGGAAATCTAGTTTCCGTAACGTCCTATTTCCACCACGATTACTACAAAGGCGACTTGTTCTTGTGGGAGTTAACTGAACCTATGAAAGGCTATATAGAAGTCTGGATTAAACCTATGGCAAAACCAACGATTAAGAAACGGTTCTCGCTATTCCAGGTGAACGTAAAACATTAAGTGTAAGAAATTGCACTTCTAAATATTTTTTTGGCTGCTTAGGTTGGTTCTGATCTAGATCCTAAAGAGCAAGTCTTCCGCAACCGACTAGGAATCTTGTCTCAGAAAACTGAACCTGTACTACTCTATAAGTGGATCGGCAGTGGTAGCGGAAATACTGGACAAGTCAAGTTCGTTTGGGTCGACCCCTCGCAGAAAGTACGAGCGGTTCATTCAGTGAACGTCACTGATAATTCCTCAGTAAGATCTCATTAATAGTTTAATTAAAGTGTGTTATTTAATGCTGAATTTCTGATTTGGTACCATCTTGTAGACTGGCCATGATAACTCAGGAATCGCCCATCCACTAGCTTTGGGAACGTGGACTGTTCATGCAGTGGAAAATGACAAGCAGATTGGGAGTGCTGAGTTTTTGATACTACCCGAGGAAGGTCTACAAGAGTCCAAAACAGACGATCACCCGCAGCAGAAGCATTTTGAATCTCTACTTGGCCTAGCAAAGAATGTCTCGCTTACTGTGGAGGATCGTTCTATCGATAGACTCCTACTAAAATTTTATTCTCTGCAAGATGTTTGTTTTGAAGGACTTCCCGAGTCTTGCAGTGATTCCCGCCACAGAAAATGCTCACTTACGAACTGGAGTTCAATGGCGCCCGATCCCAAATCGCAGTTCGGAAAGTCGAGAAGTTGAACATAGCTTCGGAAAGCTTGGTGTGATTTAGCTTTATTTGAAAAAAGCTAACTGGATGAAAATAAATTATGACTTTTTTCATTTTCTTATATTTTTCCTGTGATTTATTTTGAAGTAGAAAGTGTAACAATATGTATGTATAATGAAACAAACAAAATTGTATGAAACCGTGCTGCCATCTACCGGGCATATTTTCAACTGATTTAGGCTCAAACCAAATTTTATCAGAAATTTTATTCGCGGCGTTTTGGGTTTGTTTGTCAAGAAGTTCTGCATTTTGTATGGAGTTTACAGAAAAGTAGGAAATTCGGTGGGGGATTCGTAAGTATTTATGAAATAGCCACACCATGGAATCGGATGAAAACAAGAAAACTCCGAGCTTGTTTGAGGACGTGAAATATTTAGTAACTGGTCAAATAAGTGATCAGGTATGTTAGAATCTATCTACTTTAGCTAAGCTTGAAAAAAAATATTCGTTTTACGTCTAATTAGGTCCAAGAACTTCTGAACGTTGGCTCGGCCAAATCGTACAAATATGCGTCTGGAATGATCACACATTGCATTGCTGGAACAGATGCTGATCCCAGTGTTTGCGAAGAAGTAAAAGACATTTTTGAAAAGCCTGTAGTTACAGCTTCATGGGTTGCGGTATCTGCCTACTGCAAGAAACTTCTTCCGTAAGATCAATTTTTCCATCCGTTCCTTAACAAAAGTGAAGAAAATCTTAAAATGATTTTGTATCGCAGGGTTGTACTGTTTGATCCTGCAGCAGGACTTTTCGCCAAATGCGTTTTCAGTGTATCGCAAATCAGCAAAAACGATGTGCAGATTCTGTGGGCGCTGATCACCGTTAACGGCGGGAAAGTCTCGACAACTCTCAACGGGAGCTGCACGCATTTGATCTGCGGGAAAGCTTCAGGAGTAAACATTATTTTCATCTTTTCTTTCGTTTGGTTTTTCTTTTAACAATTTTGTATCCTAAAACAGAAAAAATATGAAGAAAGCAGCAAACTTAGTGGTCTGAAGGTTATAACACCTGACTGGGTGTTACACAGCATAACACAGAAATTGCAGGTCCCTCACGAAACATATCACCCGTCCCTCCTGATTGAATCTTCACCAGAACCAGCTGCCTCTGCAACACCTTCCGCAGTCCCCGCAAAACAGGGGCCAAAACCCGATAAGCCAGCACCAGAGAAAACAGAGCCAGAATCAGCTCCCAGCCCTGTGGTCAGAAGTGGTGAACCTCACCTAATGGCTGCAAACAATTCCCGCATGAAAGTTGCGTCTAACCTTCCACCGCATCTGGAACAGCAAATTCAACAACATTCAATGGCGAAGAATAACGCACAAGGCGCGGGTTCTCCTGTCGGAAGACCTGGTCGAATCGCCCGCTCCACTTCAGGTCCACAAACAACGTGGAGACCGCAAACACAGCCTCGACAGGTATTTCCAATAGGAATTTAATATTTTCAGTTAAATGATTCTTTTGGTTTTGTAGCCTTCGGAGCAGTTTGTTATGGTTCAGAGGTCTCTATCTCAGCCACAGACTCCTGGACCACAGCAGCCAGTCACTACTCAAGCAGCAGCAAGTAAACCAGCAGCACCAGCCGGACAGCCGAACACTCAAGTACGTCCTGTTCATCATCTGATTACTCTCCAAAGTCCGGGTAGTAGACCTACTACGGCTCTTATCATGCAACAGCAGCAGCCTCGAGCTGCTACACCACAAGAAGATACGCTGCATCATGTGCGACTGCAACAGCCCATGCGACTACAGACTCCAAACGCAAGGCTGTCGTAACGCAGGTGTCGAGCCAGGAGAACCAAAAACAAGCAGCACAGCAGCAGCAGCAGCAGGCGAAGGCATCGCAGCAGCCCGCAGCAACTCCTCAGCTGGCCGAGCAGCAAGCTAATGAGGAAAGCGAGCAATCTCAGACGACCACTGCGTCTAATAACGCTAACCAGTCTGCGCCAGCTCCGAAGCAGGTTGTACAGCAGCAACGGATAGCTGTAACCCAGCAACAGCTGCAGCAGATTCAGAAGCAACAACAGGAAGGGCAGTCCCCGGTTATTCTAACGCAGCAGCAGATTAGAGGCAAACTCCCGCAGCAGCCTGGTCAGCAGCAGATACAGTTCACCCAACGAATATTCGTTCAGCAGCAGCCTGGACAACAACCCCAGCAGCTGCATGGTGTTGTGAGGCATTCCGTAGTACCTGTCCAGCAGCAACAACAACAGCAGCAACAGGCCCAGATACAACAGTTGTTGCAGAATCAGCAGCAGACGCCTAAGCAGCCGGAACAACCCCAACAACAGCCACAGCAACAAGCTCAACAACAATCTCAACAACAACTACAGCAGCAACTCCAACAACAACCACAGCAACAACTTCAACAACAGCCTCAGCAACAACCTCAACAACTTCAACAACAATCACAACAACAACCAGGGCTGCAGATTACGCAGCAGCAGATGCAGCAGCGCCCACCTCCGCAATCACAGCAGCAGCAACAGGCCATTCAACCTCAGCAGCAAGCTGTACAGCAGCCTCACCTACCTATGCAACAGCAAGGAGCTCAGCATCTGCAGCAGCAAGGTCCAGTTAAACAACAACAGCAAAATATTGTAGGGCAACAGCAGATGCCTCAAACTCAACAACCTATGCAGCAAGTTAGCCAATTGCAGCAACCGCAGCAGCAAGTTAGCCAGATGCAGCAACAAGGAATGCAGCAACCCCAGCAGCAGGTTAGCCAGATACAGCAGCATGGACCTCAACAACCCCAGCAGCAGACAAATCAGATGCAGCAGCAGCCAAATCAAGTGCAACAACATGGGCTCCAGCAACCTCAGCAGCAAACTAACCAAATGCAGCAGCAAGGACTTCAACAACCGCTGCAACAAGTTAACCAAATGCAGCAGCAAGGAATACAGCAATCTCAGCAGCAGGTCGCTCAAATGCAGCAACAGGTACCTCAACAGGGTCAGCACCAGGCAGTTCAGCAAAATCAGCAACACCTGGGCCAAGTCCAGCAGCAAATGATTCAGCAGCAACGGGTACAGCCGGTTCAGCAGCAAGGAATTCAGCAGGTTCAACAAGGTGTTCACCAGTTTCAGCAGCACCAGGTTCAAGTTCTGCAGCAAGGAGTTCAACAACAACAACAGCAGCAACAACAGGGCATTCAGACGCAGCAGCAAGGAATCCAGATGCCTCAGCAGAATGTTCAGATACAGCAGCACGTCATGCAGCAGCAAATGCAGCAGCGACACACTCAAATGCAGCAGCAGATGCAGTCCGGAAACGTGCAGATGATGCAGACGCACTTCGTTCAGCAGCGCACTGTAGTAGCACAGCAGCAGGTAAGCAGCTTGATCAAATAAATTTAATATTTATTTTCGAACTTTTCATTTTATTAACTGTATTTTGTATTTTTATTATATCATTATTAGTATTATTGTTTATGTTTACTAGTACTGAACTTGTTATTGATAGAAATATAGCAAAATTTTTTTCGAAAACTGTTTCGTTAAAAAACTAAGTTAAGAAATTTGTCAGTTATCAATTTAATTTTTAGTTCATTAATTAGCATTTTAATAATACCTTATCTTTTCTCCGTAGGTTCAGATGGGTATGAATCAGCAGCCCGGTAAACCAGGGGAGCTGCTCCAGCAAGCGGACAATAGCATGCCGCAAACGCAGCAGCACCCTGGAATTGTGGGACAACCAATGCAGCAGCACGGAATGAATAATTTCGGTCCACAGCAGCAGGGACAGCAGCCGGTGAACGTGGGGGGATTGCCGCAACCCGGTCAAGAACAACCCCGACCGTTTGTTGGTCAGCAGCCTGGTATATAAAATTAATAAATGGTAATAATAATAATAATAATAAATAATATTTTTCCCCAAGGAATGGTCATGGGTCCACAACAGCAGCAGCAACAGCAGATAATGAGACCGGGTATGCCACAGCAAGTGCGGCCTTTCACGCCTCAACAACAGCAACAACAACAGCTGCAGATGATTCTACAGCGGCTGGACCCTCAAATACGACAACAGTTGCAGCAGATGAATCCGCAGACGAGAGCAATAGCCCTGCAGAGGATTCTGCAGCAGCACGAGCTCCAGATGCAGAACAAACAACGAATGATGCTGCAACAGCAACAACAACAGGTACCACAGGGCCCGCAGCAACCCGGAGAAACAAATGTGGCTCCACAACAACATATGCTGATTCAAAGACCTGCCCAGCAACAGCAGCAGGTTGTTATAAGAAGTGTTGCCCCGTTTCCTCAACAACAGCAACAACAGGTTGTACAGTCGCAGATTCCAACCAATCAGCAGCCTCAACAGCAAGTCCCTGAACTACCTAACCAGGATCCTCAGATTGCGCAGGTTTCTCAACCCCTAGGTATACAACAACAACAACAGCAGCAGCAGCAACAACAGCCTGCAACAGTGGAACAACAAAACGTCGGAGTCAATCAAGTCAACCCGAAAACTAAAACAGCTCTAGCCAATTTACTGAACACGCGCCTTCAAGGCAGTCCTCAACAACAACAACAACAACAGCTACAACAACAGCAGCAGGTAGTACTACAACAACAAGGCCCTGCTCCTGCCCCTATGGTAAACCAGCAGCAACAACAGCAGATGCTCGCACAACAACAACAGCAAAGACGCGGTCTCCACAACATTACCAATGCAGCCCCTGGTCAACCTGTTCCTGCTGGTCCGTTACATCCTGCTCCTCCTGCAGCAGCTCAGGTCCATGGTCCCATGCTGCAGCAGCCCAAAGGACCCGTCAGAATGGCCGGGCCTGGCGTCCTGAATCCTGCGGTTCCCGGCTCACCCGCCCCAGTCCGTCGGGAACTACCGCCGGTGCAGCAGCTCTTTGGCCACGAGCCAGGAGTTCGAGTTCCTGAGAAACTTTTCCTCCTCGGTTGCGTGTTTCTTATACACGAGTACTCCCGCACTGTCCCTGTAGCCGAAATCCAGTCGTGGGTCAAGATCATCCAGAACAGCGGGGAGAGGTAGTATTGTCTGTAAATGGAAACAA
The DNA here is from genome assembly GCA_002872375.1 of Eulimnadia texana. Classification (NCBI taxonomy): domain Eukaryota; kingdom Metazoa; phylum Arthropoda; class Branchiopoda; order Diplostraca; family Limnadiidae; genus Eulimnadia; species Eulimnadia texana. The sequence continues at coordinate 21,072,500 of NKDA01000001.1, forward strand.
GGTTTTGTTTAGTTAGTAATAATTTGGAATATATTTATTGAATTTTTGTTTACTTTTATCGATATGTATCATATAATATTGTTTTATTGTACGCATGTTGTAGAAAGATTATATTCTTTATGTTGTGTTTTATGTAATGTTTTTATGATTGTTGTTGAACAGGTTGAGCCGGCTTATAGTCCTCGCGTTACGCACGTCGTGTGCGAGGTGACCAGGTCGCCTGTTGTGCAGCAGGCGCTCCGTGAAGGGAAGCGTCTGGTCACTGCCTTCTGGCTCAACGATGTCGTCATTAAAGAACAACTCCTTCCTCCGTGGCAGGTATGCTGCGTGTTGTAGTAGGGTTGTAGGAGTAGCTGTAATAGTTGTTGCAGTGGTAGTTGCAGTCGTAGTAGTTTTGGTAGTTGTTGTAGTAGTATACTTATTATTGTAATAGTGACAGTATTTATTTTAGTTTTATTTACATTTAATTTTATTGAAACTGAATTAAATTAATTAAAATTGATTATTTGATTTACTTAAACTTATTATGGAGCTAGTCCTAGTTGTAGTTGTAGCAGTTGTTAACTTTTTTAAAGGTTGTTGTCTTCAACTACTATTATAGTCACTGTTCTAACTGTTATTAATACTGTTACGACTACTATTATCAATACTCATGGCTAAACATGTCTTAAGTTGGGTATTTTATTTCATAAGTATTGTTTTCTGAATTATTATTTTTATTATCCTTATTACTTTTAGGTTTTGCATTTCCCGACTCCTTTCGGGGAGGCAGAGCGTCCCTGCAAGCAGATGCGGGCCTCGATTTCCGGGTTTGAAGGCGACGACAGGACTCGGGTCAAGTTCATGTGTGACAGCATCGGACTGAAATACACAGGGCATTTTTCCCGTCAACACGACTTGCTGATCTGCCGCAAGCCTGAAGGACCCAAATACCAAAAGGCTCGAGAATGGAAAAAACCTGTCGTTACTTTACTCTGGCTCAACGAAGTCCATTTCGGCTTCCTTCACGCCCTACAGCAAATGCACCATCCCAAATATCAGCAATTTTTCAGTCCGCATTTTCTCCAGGTCTTTACAATAACTATTAATTATTCATAACTTGAAATTAATGAAAATTTATGGTAGTTATTGTATTTTTGTCTACATTTAGTTATCTATTTTACTGTGTATTATTGTTTCATATCATTTACTTATGATAAATCATCTTGTTGCCATCTATTTAAATTTATTCTATCTTATTGCCTGTTTTTAGGACCCGTTTCGATTCGATATGTCGCTTGCCGCAGCATTACTAGTCGCGTGGAGAATGCCGATTCGATTGACGCAGGAAGTTGTGGAAAATCGAAAACTCTTCTGGAAACGCGAGCCAAAAGAAAACTGAATTCAAGCGAAAGTATTTCCTTATAAATATCTGGAAAAAATAGATATATATATTAAAATATATAAGTAAGTATATAGTAATACTCCACTAAATGTATGATATTATAAATAATCGTTAAAGTAACGAATGATAATGTAGGTTTCTAATTGCAATTCATTAGTTAACCACTAAGTGATGAAGTAGTCAAATAAAATAATGTCTGAATAAGTTACAAATGTATTTACTAATAACTCTTACTATTTCAATTATTTTTAGTATATTTTACTTATAGAAACAATTTGTTTGTGAATTTATAGATCCTTCAGCAGCCGGGGAAAGTCCTGCCAGCAAAAAACCTCGATTGGAAGGGGACGACAAAGAAAAAGCCGAGACGAACAGCAGTAACCTGGATGCCGTACTTGATGATGTCGCTAAAGGAGGATTTGACGCAGAGGGTTTTAAAAACTTAATTCCTGTTTATTTTCAATTTTACTTCAAATATTTTCTTCGCATGGATAGGAAAGCCTAGGCCAGTAGTCCGCTTTTCGGGCTTTGACGAGTTTGAAGTGGCCGAACTGTCTCGAGCTGTTTCAAGATTTGGGGTTTGCGTGACTGCTAACAACAGGGAAGCTTCACATTTAGTGATGGCCAAACTGCAGAGGACCCCAAAGCTGCTGAGCTGTGTGCCGTTTGTCAAATTTATTGTCAGTCGCAAGTGGATCAGCGATAGCGTGCAGCAGGGAAAATTACTAGGTTTTTTTTATTACAGAAAAACTTTTAAGAAAATTTTTTAATCTCTTTATTTCTTTACAGGGGAGAGCGACTACATTCTTGAGGATAGTGATTTCGAGAAAAAATTCAACTTCTCGCTGAAAAAAGTTTTGGAGATACCCAACAGAAATCATTTATTTATGGTATTCATACTATTTTCATAAAAACACAGAAAAATGTAAATAATATGCTATCTGTGTTTAGGGCAAGACGTTTTATGTTACGCCGAGCGTTGTACCGTGCCGCAGTGTTTTAACCGAGATCATCGAAGCGAGTGGAGGTAAAGTCTGCGCTCAGCGGAAATCAGTCAAATGGATAACGCAAGCCAACCAGCAGGAAGAGAACTCGTACTTGGTTGTGAGCTGCGAAACTGACTATCACCTAGTTTCTGACCTCTTTCAAGCAAAAATAAGTAATTTATTTTCAGTTTTTTCCCCTAAGTATTGATGAAATTAAACTTTTTTTTTCTGGTTTGCAGATGTCTACAATACCGAATTTGTTATGAGTGCAGTCCTCACGCAGAAAGTTCCGTATAAATCATGTGTTATCCTGCCACAGCAGTGAGGACTTGAAAGATTTTGCTGTATGATTTTTGAATTGCGATGAATTTTAAAAATATAAACTACGATTTTCAAGAAATAAAACCACTCAGGTAATTTTTACTCTTCTTCATTCAGCCACCTAGGAACAATTATTTGCACGGTTAGATATACCAGTTCTTCCACTTCGCAGGGATGTTCCCTGAAAAAGGGAAAAATAATGGGAAAGGTAAATTTTAAAGCTCAACTTTAAACTGGTGCAGAGGGGAAAAGAGGGAAAGTAGTGCCCTCTTCAAGAGAAAACTAAAAAAAGTGGAACACAACTAACAACACACGTGGATTTTTTTGGATAAACAAAACATTTCTCTGAAAGTAAAGTAAAATTAAGAATGAAACGTGTTGTAGTAACTGGGATAGGGCTAGTAACTCCACTAGGATGTGGAAAATCCCGAGCCTGGGAAGCGCTCATGTCAGCGAAGTCGGGAATATCTAAACTAGACCCCAAAACCTACGAAAAAAACCCTTGTAAAGTTGCTGCCCAAGTACCGAGAAGTTCTGAGAAAGAAGGACATTTTGAGGCAAGCAATGTTGTACCGAAAAGCGAAATGCGAGGACTACATCCCGCAACGTTATTTGCAATCGCTGCTGCAGAAGAAGCCCTGCAAAACGCAGGAATTTCCAAAGACAGAACTGTGAAAGAACGAGCTGGCGTGGCTATCGGTATGGGTATGTCTGACTTAGAGTATATTGTTGAAACTGCAACTCTTCTGAAAGAAAAGGGCCCGTCCAAAGTTAGCCCTTATTTCGTACCCCGAATACTAACGAACATGGCTGCGGGACATGTAAGTATTAGATACGGATTAGGAGGACCAAATCATTCAGTCTCGACAGCGTGTGCAACCGGAGCTCATTCTGTAGGTACTTGCTACAAACCAGTTTTCATAAACCCAGCTGAGGAAAGTTGTTTTCTGCAGGTGATGCTTTGCGTTTTATACGTGACGGAGATACGGATTTTATGGTTTGTGGTGGGACAGAAGCCTGCATTTCTCCATTAAGCATAACAGGGTTCTGCCGTTTACGAGCCCTGGCGACAAAGTTCAACGAAGAGCCTGAGAAATCTTCCCGCCCTTTTGACAGACATCGTGACGGTTTTGTCATGGGAGAGGGCGCGGGAATCCTTGTTCTGGAGGAGCTCGAACATGCATTAAAGAGGCGTGCAACTATTTATGCAGAAATTCTCGGTTATGGACTTTCAGGAGATGCGATGCATCCCACAGCACCCTGTGAACAAGGATCTGGTAACTCAAATCTTCCGAGTTTATCATATTTCATATATTTTTCATGTTTACATGTTCTTAGGTGCCCTTCGAGCAATGAAAAATGCCCTTCAGAGCGCAGATATTTGCCCAGAACAAATTAGTTACGTTAACGCACATGCGACATCTACACCTTTAGGAGATCTGGTCGAAGCCCGAGCTATTTCTACGTTATTCGGGAAACGGAACGGGTATATTTTTCTATCAACTTAATAAAAACAAACTTAAAATTATTTTTCATAGGCCATTAGTCAGTTCGATGAAGGGGTCCCTTGGTCACTTGCAAGGAGCGGCCGGAGCTGTCGAAACGTGTTTCGCAGTTCTGTGCTGCTATCACAGCAAAGTTCCACCCAATGTTAATCTATCAGATCCCGACCCAGAAATCGACGAACTTGTCCGCCTTGCTCCAAGTCACGCCACACCTTGGGAGTCTCCCAACAACCAGAGAAGAATAATGTTGAAGAATTCGTTCGGGTTCGGAGGAACGAACGCTAGTCTCTGTATCGCTTCTTACGAATAAATCTTTAAATAACAATAAAAGCATAATATACACCAGGTAACGTGTTTTACAGATAAAGTTATCCACTCTTATCTTCATTGTATAATTTAATTACTTTATCTAAACATGAGAGTTACTGTTTTTTTTTGTTTTTTTTTTTTTGGATATTGAAACAGATTAGGGCGTTTTACTTTCAGTGAAATTTTTGGCGCGGATCCAACAAGGATTCTTGAACCCAGTTTATAAAATACGGAGCATGAATTTTTCATAACTTGGGGATTTTCCGGTTTTTTCTTTTGGGTGTCGTAAGCAGTTGAAAGAAAAGGCGACCTTCACTTTTACCGCGGGCTACAAAAGTTCTTTCAAATCAACAGGAATAAATTAAAACCGACAACAAAACGACAATTTACAGTTAAAATACTGCAAAGTGATGTCAAAATTAATAGTTGATGAGGGAACAGTTGAGTGAGGTGAGATAGATGAGAGTTGCGAGCCCAGTTGAGTGGAGTGATTCAATCTCTCTCCCACTTGTTGCGAGATTGTCTTCAGTCTACTGTTGAGCGAGGCTCCGAGTCGGTCATGTCCGACCTTCAGCTTTCTTTTTTCGCCTCAGAGTAAATTCCACAGTGAAAATCTAGACTCACCATGGAAACTTTTTGCGCCTTTACTAATGTTTCTGTGAGTTCTCAGGTGTTACTGTGTCAAATTTCTACAGTGGAGTTTTTCTATAATGTCGCATTTGCGTACGCGTGCGTTTTGATTTTGATTTACACTGCATGCGCCCTCAAGAAATCAAGGGCATTCAAGACTGCCCACTGCTACACACAGCCATGGCCGGCCCATAACTTTCGCTGGCTCTCAGGGCTGACCCTGATTCTCACCAATTGCGCTGATCTAGCCGATTGGATGCTGCAGGGGCCAGCTTTCACTCGCCCCTTTTCCGGTGGCAGTCCTCTCACCTCCCTTATTGCCACTCTGACCGGCTGTGTCTATTACGACCGCCTAGAGAAGTGGCGACAAACGCGGCCCCTGATTTGGACACTTCCTTTTTGGCTCTTCCACATTGTGGCAGCCGTTCTGAAAGGGGTTTTCCTGCCTGAAACCAGTGTCCTGGTCGCTATTAGTGCTGTCCAATCTGTGGTCTACCTTGGCCTCTTCGTTACGGATGCCATTGCAGTGACTCAGGTAAATAAAAACAGACCTTGAAATTCAGATTCCATGCTATTCGTACGCCATTTTAGGGATTCCTGTCGAAGAATCCTGTGGAAGAGAAGTCAGAAAATGTCAGCAAGAACCTCTCGGCTCAGTCAAGTGATTCCGTGTTCACTCCTGAGGATGAGATTGACAATTGCAATAACAAGTCTCAGCGTTTCTGTTATCTGCACCGCTGGTCCAACTTTTTGTCGAAAGCTTCTTATTTCTGGCTGTGTCCGCTTTTGGTCAAAGGATTCTTTAATCCACTGGAACTGGAACATTTGGGAAAAGTTCCAGAACCGGAACAAGCTAAAACACGTCAGGAAATTTTGGAGAAATATATCGACGATTGCGCAGCAAAGAAACGGAAACTCAGTTTGTGGCATTGCTATTGGTCGCTGTCCTGGCCAATGATCGTTCTCGGCGGGATTTTCAAATTTCTAGGCGATTCGGTGGGCTATGTAGCTCCACTGGGCATTCGGGTGATCATTAATTACGTCAACCGCAACGCTAGCGACACAACAGACGATTCGCACTTGGGGGTGACGCAGTTTTTCAGCAATGGTTTCGTAATGGGGTTTGTTGTGTTTGTCTCTGCACTTTGCCAAGGTGCTTTGTCGCAAGCGTCCAGTCACGTCCTCTGCATGGAAGGCATACGCTTGAAAACTTCATTGCAAAGCGTCATATACGCCAAATGCTTGAAACTTCCATCGTGGGGTGTAGAAGAAACCCGCGAGCATGCAGACGAGCATCTAGCAGACGACGCTGAAGATGATACTAAGCTACAGGTAACTAGTTTGCTAAGTAATTTTAAGCTATTTTTTTCACGTGTTTCGTCTGCTATGTAGATGGAGCCTGGCACTCTAAGCAACTTGCTGACAGAAGACTGCAGCAATGTGATGATTTTCGTCTGTTTGTGTCATTACATCTGGGCGATCCCTCTGAAGATCATTATTCTGCTGTATCTGCTTCATCAGGAACTGAGTACTGGCGCTGTCATCGCTTCTCTGCTGTGTTTGTTCATCATGATTCCGCTTCAGTTCATTCTGGGGAAAAAGATATCGAGCAGCAACCGAGAAACGATGAAATTTACTGATTTGAGACTGCAATACACTCACGAATGGCTTTCTCATATGAAGCTGCTCCGACTGTACGCATGGGAACAGCTGGGCAAAAACAAAATAGACCAAGTCCGAGATAAAGAACTAGCTCTACATTGGAGGTACTCGCTACTCTGGGCCTGTGCTACTTTTCTGACACAAGCTTCGACTGTGCTACTCACTTCACTGACTTTTGTACTGTACCCGATCTTCAGTAGTGGACTAAAACCGCTGGCTGCTAACGCGTTCACGGGACTTGCTCTCATGAATCAGTTCACTGTGCCGCTGTTTATTCTGCCGGTGGTCGTTCCTGAACTGCTAGCTGCTAAGAACAGTACTGCTAGATTGACTAAACTACTAGAACAACCCGAAGTGAAAGAGCGCGTTAGGTGCGACACGCTGAAAAGGAGTATGGCTAGCAGTCAATCTAGTGAAGGGTATGCTAGCAATAAAAGATTTGTAGTAGTAGCAGTAGTAATAGTAGCTGTTGTTGTTGTTGTGCTGTATTCTCTAACTTTAGTACTAAAACAGTGCTACCTGCTACAACATTAAAGTTAAAACTAGTGTAATGCTAGTTGTACTAATACGAAAATTTCTAATAAACTAGTGTTGCTGTAATGATAGGATAAAATTGGTATTAGTAACTGTATAGAAGCAGCGTAACAGTGATAGTATAGTAGTAGGAAGAGGACTACAACAGTGTAGATAGCAGCTTTATTCATTTGGAACAACACTGAAGTTGTAGGGCTACAACTTTAATGAAGATGTTTGCATACATAGAAATAGTACTAATGAATGTAATAATAGTTGCACCTTTGCTACAACAGTGCAACAGCAGCTTTGTTTACTTGTACCAACACATGTTGCAGAGCTAGAACCTCAGAGAAGAAACTTGTGACAAAAGCAGTAATAGTACGTTAGCTACAACATTGTAGTAGTGGCTCCGTTCACTTTTAGCAACACTTATTGTGGAGCTATAAACCTTACAGATCATATCTGTAATAGTAAGTCAGCTACAACATTGTAGTAGTAGCTTCATTTACTTCTAACATCACATGTTGTAGGGCTACAACCTTAGAGAAGATCGCCGAGGAAGACGAGTCGTGCAGCGGTTCGCCCGACATTGTCATCCGGGCGGAGAACGCGTCGTTCGCCTGGCAATCCGCGCACGACTCCGCAGTCGCCGAGCAGCTCCCCAGCTGCGTCCTCAACGACATCACGCTGGAGATTCCGCGAGGATCGCTGACAGCAATCATCGGCAGCGTTGGAAGCGGCAAGTCGTCGCTCATCTCCGCGTTGCTCGGCGAGCTAGTCCTCCAGCGCGGTTCGCTCCTCTGGTCGCGCGACGCGAGCGCCACTATCGGACTAGTCTCTCAGAAGCCGTGGCTCCTTCACGCTTCGCTCAGAGACAACATCTTGTTCGGTAGCGCGGCGAACGACAAGCGTTACGCCAAGGTCGTCAGCGCTTGCGCGTTGGAACAAGACATCAGTAGCTTCCCGGAGCGCGACGCAACTGTCGTTCTCAGTGGCGGAACGAACTTGTCCGGCGGACAGAAAGTCAGAGTCGCGTTAGCGCGCGCGTTGTACTCGCGTGCCGCTGTCGTTCTGCTTGACGATCCGTTCTCGGCCCTTGACGCTGCGGTAGCGGAACATGTCTTCCAGCACGCGATACAGAAGGGGCTGATACGCCAGCGACGTACGGTGATCCTTGCGACGCATCACGTCAGCTACGCCAAGATGGCGGATCACGTGATAGTCCTAGAGAGCGGCAGAATTGTGCTGCAGGGGAGTCCCAAAGCGGTAGCCGAAGCAAGACCCGGGATCTTCGAGACGCGACACGTCGTCAAAACAGCGCGTCACCGCTGGCAGCTGCTGCGTATTGTCGCCAAGACCAGTAGCGTTTTCAACGAGGTGCGTCACCGACGCGCCGACGATGAAGTGTCGCGTAGCCGCAAGTGGAAGCGACGCAGCAGCCGCCTCAACGCGCTCTCGCGACACATGTCCCACGACATCCCTCTCCTGACCGACGAAATCGTCATCGAGGAGGGCGACGAAGTCGTCGACAGCAGCGCCGTGTCGCGGCGTAGTCTCGCAACTACAAAGCGTCGCTCGCGAAAACTAAGTTCGGACGCTAGCAGCATCGGACCCGTCGCGAATACGCGATCCTACTCGCTGTCGCTAAAGGTTTCGAATCCGCTGAGCGTTTTTCGTCGTTCCAAACGCGACCAGGACGAGCAGCTGGCGCTGCAACCCGTGTCGTTTCAACCGGAAGGTGACAGCGTCTCGGCGAGCGACGCCAGACCGACACTGCGGCGACTCCTGTCGACGCCCGAAGGCGGCGCCAAGAAGCCGCGCAACAGGAAAGCTTCCGCCAGGGAAAGTTTCTTCCGGACGATGAGGTTCTCCAGCAGCGGGCATGCGAGTAGCGTTAGCAGTGTTGGAACTTCTACTGGAATCAGGTTTTGGAACTTAAGCTGTTTCATTTTTGTCAGTAGTAGTAGTAGTAGTAGTAGTAATGCTGTGATAAGTATTTTAGTAGTAATCATAATGGTAGTAACAGTAGTAGTAGTAGTGATATTATAGTTGCGTAATTGTAGTCTTAGTGGTAATCAAAAGTGGCTGTAGTAGTACTGGTTGTTGCAGTAGTTGTTGTAATGATTGTAATATAGTAGTAGTAGCAGGAATGTGGTGGTTGTAGTAGTTTAAAAACAATAAATAGCAGTATAATAGTGTTAGTGACAGTCATAGACAAGGTGGTAATGTTACTTGTTGTAGTAGTAGCAGGATCTGATAGTTGTAATTCAGTAGTTTAGTAATACGAAATAATTGTGGATTGATAGTGGCATTGTTTTAGTTGTAGTAATACAACATAGTAGTTGTGAAATAGTAGCATAACGGTAATACAGCAAGGATATTAGTAGTAGTCAATGGTGAATGTAATGAAGTGAGTTGTTGTAGTTGTTGCTGTTGTATTGAGAATGTTGTTGTATGTTGTAGGGACGCAAGACTGCGGCCGTCGTTTAGGCGACTGACGTCTACTGTTTCCGGCTTCTCTGAGGATACTGAAGTTGATCTAGGTAAGAATCCTGTTGTAACTGGCAGTAGTAGCAGTTGCAGTAAGAGTTGTAGTAGCTGCAGTAAAAGCTGTAGTAATAAAAGCGTTAATAGAAATAGTAGTAGTAGAATTGTAATAATAGTAATAGTAGTAGCAAAAGTAGTAGAAAGTAAAAATGGTTCTAGTAGTTCAGCAGCAGAAGTAATTATAGTTGTACAAGCAGTAGTAGTAGCAGTAGAAGTAAGTAACTAATTACCAAGTACTACTTATAGTACTACTGTTTCCGTTACTAATATCACTACAGACATTACAATTACTTATACCAACACTACTACTACTTCAGTTGCCACTTTTACTGCTAACACAACTACTACTACTACCATTACTACTAGTACTGCTACTCCCATTGCTACAACCCCTACTACTTCTACAGTCACTGACTAACAGCAGTACTACTACTTCAGTTGCCACTTTTTCGACTAATACAACTACGGCTACTACCATTACTACTAGCACTGCTGCTCCCGTTAACTACAACCCGTACTACTTCTACAGTCACTGGCGAACAGCACTATTACTATTTCAGTTGCCACTTTTACTACTAGTACAACTACTACCCCCATTACCACTAGTACTGCTACTCCCGTTGCTACAACCCCTACTATTACTACAGTCACTGACTAACAGCACTGCTACTACTATTACTACTAGTACTGCTACTGCCGCTAACTACAACCCCTATTACTTCTACAGTCACTGACTGACACTACTACTACTACTTCTCGAATTTTTTCTACTAACACATCTACTACCACCTTTACTACAATACTACTAATTAATACAACTACTTTTACTATTTCAGATAGCGACAGAGGCTTATTCTCTGATCCAGCAGCTTCGGAAGAGGAGCGACAGTACGGACGCGTATCGCGTCGCCTGTACTGGTACTACGCCAAAGCTTGCGGCTTCCCCATGACGCTTGCTTACTTACTATTCACGCTAGGCTGGCAAGCTAGCCGCTTGCTAACCGATTACTGGCTTAGAAACTGGACCGATTCGGTTAGCAGTAGCAGTTCTTCTACCAACTCTACGTTAGTCGACTCAGCAAGAGAAGATTCTGTCACTGGAAACTACTTGTGGACTTACGTGCTACTGTCTGCTGTTTCGGTTGTAGCTGCCCTGCTGTCGAATATCCTGGGACAAGTACTAGTTTTGTTAGTACTAGTTGTTAGTAGTTAGTAAGCAGCAGTAGTTGTTGTGGAGTTAGTAGCATTAGAATTGGCAGGGCAGTAGCTGTGCTAAAAGTAGTGGTAGTTAGTAGCAATAGTATACTACTAGTGCTGCTGATGGCGATGCTACTTTTACTACTACTACTGCTTGTACTACTAACGCTTCTTCTTCTATTGCTACCACTTTATGTGCTACTACTGTTACTACTACTACTGATTTTTACTGCTGCTAGTACTATCACCTATATTACTACTACTAATACTACTACTACTGGTGCTGATATTACTGCCCTCGTTACTGCTACTACATTTCCTACTACTACCAATACTACACATACTAGTCCTCCTACTACCATATAATATATACTGTACTACTATTATATTTGGTACTGCCACTACTACTACTACTCCTACTACTACTACTGTATCTACTTTTACAACCACTACTAATTTCTCTCCTACTACTGCTACTACTATTTCCACCATTACTAACATTCCCTCCTCCTCCTCATCCCACTACCAGTACTACTACTACCAACACTCTTCACTCAGTTACTTCACCTCTTACTACTACTATAACTAATTTCTTTACTTCTACTACTGCTACTATTTCTACGTGTGCCACCCATACTCCTAACTCAGTAAATTCACCTCCTCCTACTTTTATACAATAAATACTACTACCGTTACTTTGCAGGCTGCCGGTAGCAAAGGCCGTAGAGAACTTCACAACCGACTACTGTCCAGTCTTTTATCCTGCCAAACCCGCGTTTTCGAGATGGAACCTACAGGTCGTCTGCTGAATCGCTTCTCCACCGACATGGCCATCATCGATAAGAAACTGGGCAACACTTTCCAGCGGCTGCTACAGTTCGTGCTGCTCTGCGTCTCGGCTGTTGCTGTCAACGCCATTATTAGTCCGTGGACCCTGCTGCTCGCCGTACCCATCATGCTTGTCTTCTACGCACTCCAGAGATTCTTCCGCACCTCTGCACGGTATTAGTTTGCTTTAGTAGTAGTAGTAGTAAGAGTAAGAGCAATTATAGTAGTAGGAAGAGAAGGGGGTGGGGTTGCAGGCGGAACAGTAGTAGTAATAGTAGAAGTAGTGGTAGCAGTAGTATGAGTAGGAGTAATAGTAGGAAGAAGATTTGGAGGAGTAGTAGGAGGAAAAGTAGTAGTAATAGTGGAAGTAGTAGTAGAATTATTAGCTGTAATAGTAAGTAGTAAGCAATAAGTAGAAGTAGTAGTTACAAGTGTAGTAGTAGTAGTCATGTGTAGTAGTTGGAGAGTAATAGTAGCACCAGTAGTAGAAGTAGTTCTAGCAGCAGTAGTAGTAGTAATAAGTTTAATAGTATTTAGAGTAGTAAGTGTAGTAATGGAGTAATAATAGTAAGTTTACTACTAGTAGTAGTAGTAACAACAGCAAAAATAGTAGTAGTAGTAGTAGTAGTAGTAGTAGTAGAAGTAGTAGAAGTAGTTCTAGCAGCAGTAGTAGTAGTTTTAAGTACTAGTAAGTAGAGTAGTTAGTGTAGTAATGGAGTAATAGAGTAAGTTTACCAATAGGAGTAGTAATAGTAGTAGTAACAGCAGAAAAAGTAGTAGTAGTAGTAGGTACTAGTAGCAGAAGTATTGTTATTATGTTTATTTCATCTCAGCTTAGGCTAAGAGCCTATTTCCACTATATTATTATTACTTTTGTTATTATTATTATTATTATTATTTGACAGAGAGCTGCAGCGCTTGGAGAGTCTGACCAAAGGCCCTATAATCTCACACCTATCCGAAACATTATGTGGCTTAGCGACACTCCGAGCTTTCGGCCAGCAGAAGCGATTCCTCACCACCATGTACGAAATCACCGACCCCAACACTGCTGCTGTCATCGTTCTCAACTGCTCCAACAGATGGCTAGGACTCGCTGTGGTATAAACTATTTATTTTATTCATTATAATTAATTATCTAATATCAATATTTGATCTTTTATTATGAAGGATTCTCTAGGTGCCTGTATTTTGTTCATTGCTACGGTGACAGCGTTAATAGCCCATAAGCAAAACGCTATTTCGTCGGGATTAGTCGGATTAGCCATAAACTATACACTGCTGACTCCCATTTACCTCCAATGGGTAGTTCGGTCCTGGTCTGACTTGGAAATGTACTTCAATGCAGTGGAAAGGGTTCTGCACTATTCACGATTCAAGTCCGAGGATCAGATCCTGGCTAAGGATCCCTTACCCGACGAATGGCCCAGCAAAGGGGAAGTGGTTTTCGATAGAGTTTGCATATCCTACGACGAGAAGACGCCTGTGGTCAAGGATCTGAGCTTCAGGATCGATCCTGGACAGAAAATTGGCATTTGCGGAAGGACTGGAAGTGGGAAAACGACTGTCACCAACGCCATCTTGCGGATGGCTCACGTATCTTCTGGAAAAATCGATATCGACGGTGTCGATCTGCGATTGGCCCATCCCAAAAATATCAGATCCCGATTGGCTGTTGTCCCGCAGGATTTTCTTCTGCTTTCGGGAAGCCTCAGGTAATTTAAATGTAATAAAATTAATTAATTTTCTTTAATTTATTTTTTTCGCGAATTTTTTCGCCCGAAATAGGGAAAATTTGGATCCTGTTGGAGAGTTTGACGACAGCCAGTTATGGGACGTCCTGGAAAAAGTCAAATTGAAGGAATTTTTTGCAAATAACGGATTAGGTAAGACCCACTTCATTTAATTACTAATTTATTTAATTGATTTTTAATTGCAGAAAGCGAGATATGGGAGAACGGTGCTAACTTGAGTCTGGGTCAGCAGCAGTTGCTAAGTTTAGCTCGTGCTGCTCTTCGTAAGTCGAGTGTAGTAATCCTGGACGAGCCTAGCAGTTCACTAGACACTGAAACCGAAAAAGTCTTCCATAAGTGCTTACGAGACTTGTTTCACGGCAGAACCATCCTGATGATTGCTGTAACTAGTTACTAATTAACTAATTATTGCTACTTTTGCTAAATTTTGTTTATAAGCATCGAGAACCGAGTTTGCGGGAGTGCGATCGACTGATCCTTATGGAAGATGGCTGCGTTGTAATGCAAGGGACGCCTGCTGAAGTTTTGTCCAGGATACCTGCTAATCGATAATGATTACTAATCGATCAATAATCGGTAATACACAGCGTTTTATTTGTTATATCGATTGCCGAGCACAGAGAAAAATTAAGTGGAAATGCTTGGTAACACGTCGAAACTTAGAAAAATTGCGCAATTAATGAAAGACGTACAGAAAATTTGCAAAAACTGCAAAAAAAAATTCTTAAAAAGCGAGAAAATAAATGAATGAAACTTAATACGAATGTGAATGAACAGGAATGATGGAACGATGACTAGGACCCTCTAAAATGTGAAAACATTGATTTGAAATCTACGTGATTTTTTTTTTAATAGACAGAGATCAAGAAAAAGAAATTACGAATGAATTGAAATGAACGGAGAAGAGACAACCAATCAGAGAGTTTCACAGAGAGACGAATATTAGCCAATCAGGTGATTTGGTAGATTTTTTTTTTTGTTATTTTTTTCCTTTAGGAATCCCATCCATTGTCTTTGATCATGTGGACGAGTTCGATGATGTATTTGCCTTCCTTGTATTTTTGGCTGGTTTCGAATGCGTGTTCCTATGAAAAAAGATCAGGGGAAAAAAATGATTACTTGAATAAGTTCTTACACTTTTAATTTCTCCTTTTCCCCTCTTCCCTTATTTTCAATCCGTGCTTAGGATACAAGGCTGTAGTTCTAAATTTTCCTTTTTCCCTCTTCCCTTATTTTCAATCCGTGCTTAGGATACAAGGCTGTAGTTCTAAATTTTCCTTTTTCCCTCTTTCCTTTCTTTCCCCATTTCCCCCCGTACTTGGGATACAAGGCTGTAGTTCTAATTTTCCCTTTTCCCTCGTCTCTTATTTTTCACTTTCAGTCCCCATTGTCCCCCTTTTTCAGAGAATTTCCCTGCAAATTGGAAATACTGAATTAAACTCCCATTACTGAATTATTTATTATTAATCAAATTAAAAATATATAAATTCTATTATTCTGTTATTATCAACTAATTTATTTTACCTGTAACTGTAATTATCAATTATTACATATTGATCGCTAAAAATGATTTACTGTATTTACACCCAGATCAAGATATTGATTAATTAGATTAAACTAATTATTTATAGAAAATTTGTTTGAATTTTTACGTATTTCCATCCAAGTGTGGTTTTGCAGGATTCGCAGTAAATGTCGGCCACTGCGTGCAGTCCCGTCAGCAGGACCCGTTCCTCCGCTGGCCCGCAACCAACATTCACCCTAAAATATAATAACAAAAATAATAATATTTTATTTATTTGTTTGTTTGTTTGTTTACCGGCCTTCAGGACCGCAACATGGAGAAAGATACATTTAAACTTTAATCCATAAATTTACATACTCAACTATCATGAAACCAAGGGATTGGGATGCGTTCTCTACGAGTAGTTCTAATAATAATTGAAAATTTTCTTTTTCCATTAGGTGGGCTGGGATTTCAATAGTTTCAAAATCATTTTTCTCGTTCTGAAAATAATTTCGTGCGGTCTAATAGTATATGTGCGTGGAGGTTGATGTCCATTGGTCCACTGGTCCGCAATTCAGGTAGGTGTTCGGGATGCCATAAAGGCAAGTGATAGCAGATCGGAATTTTCTTGATATGCGAGGTAATTTAATTAAATATGCTTATTCACTTAATTCAATAAATTCAGTTTACATCGAGTTAAAATAATTAATATATAATTTAATGTTTAATGTTTATATATCATTTATATATACAATTGAATACTTACACGGAATTGAACAGGTAAGCCCTTCCCTGGCTTCCTTGGAAAGACTGTTTGAAAAAAAAAACAACATTATTAAATTTAATATTCAAATTTATTGTATATATTGAAATAATAAATACAATATATAATTATGTAAAAATATTAATTATAATAATTGCTAACCCTTCCAACAGCGCATTAACGAACAAAAAATAATTTTTAATATTTCTTTACATTTTATTTCGGGGTGCCCACTGAAAAATCTCAATCAAATTCCCTGACTTTTCCCCGATTTCTCTGACAATTTTTCCCATTTTTCCCTGACTTTTTAAACGCATTGTACTTTCTAGAAGTTATTCGTTAGAGGCCTGAGCAAAGGTTAGTTGAAACTGAGTGAAAACTGAGTGCGAGTGGCAACTCAAATTCCCTGACCTTTTCCTCATTTATTACCAATTCCCTGATATTTCTCTGTATTCCCTGACTTTTCCCTGATTTCCCGGTTTTCCAGGTCGGTGGGAACCCTGTATTTTTAATTATTTATAATAATATTACATAATTATTTTTACTATTTTATCAACTATAATTTTATAGGAATTTTCCAAGTGAATGGTATGTTTTAATTATAATTAATAATGATTATTCTATTGAACTGAATGAAAAGAGGACCTTAGAGATGAGTTCATCGTGGCTGGCCAAATGGGCCCTGCAGTGGACGCAGGAATAGGTCCTGTGACAATTGGGGAGATACTCCTGGAACGTTTTGGTCATCTTTCGGTCCAGCCGACCCAGTCGAACTAGTGGAGAATCCGAACTCCCTAATTTAGAAAAATAGAAAATTCAATAGTAGTAGTGGTGGTACTATGAGGAGTAGTAGCAGTAGTACGGTGATTGTATTCGAAGTATTCGAAGTATTCATAGTATTAACAGTGGTGGTGGTGGTGGTGGTGGTGGTGGTATTAGTGGCGGTGATAATAGCAGCAGTAGTAGTAGTGGTAATAGTGGCAGTAGTAATAGTAGTAGTTGTAATAGTACTAGTAGTAGAAGCAGTGATAGTAGTATTAATCATAGTAGCAGTGGTAGTAGTAGTAATAGTACTAGTATTAGTAGCAGTGATAAATAGTATTAATTATAGTAGCAGTGGTAGTAGTAGTAATAGTACTAGTAGCAGTGATAGTAGTATTAATCATAGTAGCAGTGATAGTAGTGATAGTAGCAGTAGCAGTAATAATAGTAATAGTAGTAGCAGTAACAGCAGTAGTAGCAGTGATAGTAGTGACAGTAAACGCAGTAGAGTGGTAGTAGTGAAAGTAGTAGTAGCAATAGTGGTAGCGGTGAGTAGTAGCGATAATATTAGTGGTAGTGGCAAAAGTAGCAGTAGTTGTTGTAGCAATAGTCGTAGTAGTACCAATAGTAGTAAAAGTAGTAGTAGTAGTAGTAGCATCAATGCTAACAGTAATTTCAATAATAACATGATTCCGATTCTTACTATAGATTCAAGATTCTCAGCCAAAATCCCTTTTGAAGATTCTTTCGTTCATCTAGAAAAACCGTGAAAACTTTCACGGACACTGAGCTTAAAAACTTTCAAGGCAAATCCGACGTGATTCAAACGTTTGCTCAGCTGGATAAAAACAAATCCTCACAGAACGTTTGCTATTCATTTTAAATACGCAAGATTCTTTAGAGATTCACCAAAAGATTCTTAAAACAAATTCTAAGGTTCTCCATTTCAATTTTGTACAAAAAAATCCCAAATTTTCCCAAAAAGCCCCACACTTACGTTAATTAGGTCCAACTGATTCCAAAGAAAAATTCCCACAGCATCTAATAAATTCCCACGACCTCCCAAATTTTCCCACGCCATTTAAATACCCGTACACGGTCCCCAGACCATTCCCACGCTTTTCCCAAGCTGTTCCCACACTCTCTAACACACTCCAACTCCATTCCCAAACTCCCCCACACCATTCCAACTATTTCCCAACCTTACCTACGCTTTCTCAAGCTACTTACACACTTCCCATAGTCTTCAAAACGCTTCCCCTGCTTTCCCAAACTTCCCCACGACATCCAATAAATTCCCACGCACTCCAAAATTTTCCCACGATGTCCCCCACACCTTACAGTAACCCCAGACTTTTCTCAAGCTTTTCCCATGCTCCCCTACACTATTCCCACTTTTCCCCAACCTTTCCCACGTTTTCCCAAGCTATTCCCACCCTTCCCCAGCTTTCCTAAACTTTCCCACGACATCCTGTAAATTCCCACGCTCTCCCAAACTTTCCCACGATATCCCCCACACCCATATATTATCCCCAGACCACTCCCAAACTTTCCCAGGGTAGTAAGGCTTTTTCCACACTCCCCCACACCATTCCACACTTTCCCAAGCTTCCCCAAGCTATTCCCACACTTCCCATAGTCCTCCACATACTTCCCACGCTCTTCCAAGCTTTTCCTAAGCCTTCCCAAGCTATTCCCACATTTCCCCCACACCCTTACACTATCCCTAGAGCATTCCCAAGCTTTCCCAAGCTTTTCCCAAGCCTCCCCACGATCTCTAACACTTATCCTACGCACTTCCCACAGTCCTCCACATACTTCCCACGCTCTTCCAAGCTTTTCCTAAGCCTTCCCAAGCTATTCCCACATTTCCCCCCACACCCTTACATTATCGCTAGAGCATTCCCAAGCTTTCCCAAGCTTTCCCAAGCTTTCCCAAGCTTTTCCCAAGCCTCCCCACGATCTCTAACACTGCACTTCCCACAGTCCTCTACACACTTCCAAGCTTCCCCACACTCCGTCCCACTCTTTTCCCAAATTGTGCAGAACCTTCCCGAACCCAAGTCGACGCCCGGGAACAAAGACTTTTCCAAGAACGGACATCCCCCCAAAGCCAAAAGCGGAAAAAAAAAAAGTTCTGCTGCTTGATGCCAGACAAAGCAAAAGTTATAATACAGCCACAGGGTCAATAACTTTCCACACATCTCCCAAAAAAAAAACAATAATAATAATTATAGTAATAATAATACTAATAATAATAAAAACAGTAGCAGTAGTAACAACAACAACAACAGTAGTAGTAATAGTAGTAGTAGTAGTAACAATAATAATATAGAAAATCATACAAGCCAAGTAGTCAAGCCATCGGCAGGTCCGGTAAATCACATCAAAGGGGAAAAGCCACATTCTTTTCAATCAACATTATTTTAATAAATAATATTATGAATTAAAAATTATTAATATAAGCATAGATATTACATATTGATAATGAGAATAAAAAACAGGTTCTGAAGCATCAGCAAGCTTAAACTTTTTGTGTTAATTTGCGATTTGTTATTGTGTTATGGCTACCAAAGTGCGCAGCACATCGTCCCCACACATTCGTTTGTGTGCGTTTCTCGCAAGCGACTGACCCCCGCGTGAACCGTGAACCGAATTTAAACCCCCTCCCCACCGGTGAACCGGTGAACCGGAAGTATACCTCGAGGTTCACGACGATCCCTATTGGATGCTCCGGATACCGAATCAGCACGTCCTCCCGAAAAATCCACCTAGAAATTTTTAATTTACAATAAAAAAATTTGTTAAAATTCGGTTTTACATTATTTAATAATTATTTTACATTAAAATTATTTTATAAAATTTTTCTCGCTAATAATAATAATTATAATAAATATTTTTAAGTTTACCCCCGGCGTATTTGGTTCCAGCGGGCCCCCAGGGGGGGCCAACACCACAGACTGTTGTGATTGGCCAGAGTTGACCTCGCCTAGGTCAAAGGTCATCCAAGGTCGCCTATTGCTTCCTTCAGAGTCTCCAAGCTTTACGTCTGCGGATTTTAAAACAGAAATCTGCAGAACAGAAAAAGCAAAAAAAAAAAAAAAAAAAAAAGAATTATTGATAATGTGATAACAAGTTCATAACACGTGATAACACATGATAACAGCAACAATGAACGTCCCTGAACGCAAACTTTTTTTTTAGCGGATTTTCGAGTTTGCCCTTGCCGGTTATTTACCTTAACCACATTTTTTTTTAAAAAAAACTTTTTTCTACTAAAAAGAAGTTAACTAAATTACTACACTTTAATAAAAACAGATCTTTGATAGAAAATTTAATTCTAAAGTTAACGTAAATTAAGTTAGAAAGGTAGAAGCCTGGTAACTGCGCACTGTACTGTGCAGACGTGACTTTCCTACATTTCTTGATTCGCAATTTCCTAATTTTGCAAATAAACTTGCAAAAAAGATTTGACAAAATTTGAAAATCGATTATCTTGCAGCGTCACAGCAGGGGTCTAAACACTGAAATGCGCACTTGCAATCCGCGGCAAAACAAAGAGAAGCGAGAGAGAGTCCGTTTCTCTTGACGACCTGAAAAAGTGCCCTTCAGGAAAAACGTTAATATTAAATCAAATCTTACTTTTTAAGGTTTTTCAACCAGTTGGCCGGATAGCTGAATGGTTCAGCTGCAATTTGAACCAAGATTTGCAAAAATCCAGTAGTTATTTGTAAGAGATATTTAGAGTTAAAGTCGGACGAGTTGCTGACTGCCAGACGGTCGCCCAGAGCACTGGCTCGGCTCGCTGTTGTTGGCCAACAAAAACGCAAAAGCTCGGGCCCTCGTGCGCAATCCGCGTTCTCAACCTTTTCGAACGTCAACAAAGAACGAAACCTTAGGAATCGATTACTAACTTTCTTCTCTAATAATCGATTACAAAAATACGCAATATAAATAACCTATCCTGTAATTAATATTACAGTAGATTATTTATAAAATATTCTATTTGGTCAAAATATCGATTACTATATAATACGCTATATTAATCAGCTATTGTATAATTAGTATTAAGTAGATCCGATTATCCAACCTTAAGAATCGATTACTAAGTTTTCCCAATTAATCGATTACAAAAATACGCAATATAAATAACCTATCCTGTAATTACTATTACAGTAGATTATTTATAAAATATTCTATTTAGTCAAAATATCGATTAACTATATAATACGCGATATTAATCAGCTGTTGTATAATTAGTGTTAAGTAGATCCGATTATCCGACCTTAGGAATCGATTACTAACTTTTTCCCAAGTAATCGATTACAAAAATACGCAATATAAATAACCTATCCTGTAATTACTATTACAGTAGATTATTTATAAAATATTCTATTTAGTCAAAATATCGATTAACTATATAATACGCAATATTAATCAGCTATTGTATAATTAATATTAAGTAGATCCGATTATGCGACCTTAAGAATCGATTACTAAGTTTTCCCAAGTAATCGATTACAAAAATCACAATAGAAATAAACAATTACGTAATTTAATTTAATTCCGTGCTTTAGGAGTTTTAATAATACAAGGAAAATTTTCTAATAAAATTAATGAAATTTTAATACAAGTAATATTTACTAATATATAATAAATTAGATAATAATTAACATATAAGTAATCGATATCGATAAGGAAGGATTCTACGCAGCAAGAGCTTCAGAGTCACGTGTTCCTTTATTTTATGGCTACATTACATTTTTTTTTTTCGTTTTATCTTTTTCGTGGGTGTTGAATCTTATCTTTTTTTTCGCGTATTCCTTTAAACGTACAAAAATGGCCTAGAGCAAACATACTGGAAAAAGACGCGTAATATTTTCTCCGCTTTTATTTATTTTTACATTTTCACAAATATAGTCAACAACTTCGAGTTCACTGAACTCGAAGCAGGTAACCAAGATTTGGCCTGTTGCTATGGTAACCGGGTCGCTTTGTCTATGTTCACAAATTAATTTCCAATCTACACAACGTGAAAATTACATGAAATAAATATTGTTAACATTACCATTAACGTGAATTAACTAAACGTCACAAAAAATAACAGGAATTTCCGAGATATTTGTTATTGTTGTACAGCGCCATCTAGCGGTCGCTTGAGAAACTAATTTTAAAATTAATTATACATTTAATTCAGGAATTATTATATTTAATTCAGTATTTTAGTTGAATTTTCATTTAATTTCATTTATAATATTTAGGAATTTGCTTGTTTTTGACATTTTGGCTATCGTGTGATGAATCGGAGGTAAACGGCAAGACAAACAGCATACTAATTTACATAAGTAATGAGGGTTACGGGTAATAACACTGATAAACAGATGAATAAAATGACAATAACATCAAGGGTTAACGTACTGGTAGGTCCATGCAGGCAACTGAAGAAAGGCACTGTAAAAAGGAACCGAGAAACTGCGAAAAGGCACCGTAATGGTACCCTTTTTTGGCTGTAAATAAGATAGCTTCATCAGTTAATCGATCGAATCGAGTTAACTTAATTTTAAGAAATCAATTAAATTAAGTCAGTAAAGTAATTCATTCACAAATTATTTTCTAGACTCTTTGTAAATAACTATTACAACTACTAGCTATTTCACTAGAATCTCCACTTATCTCAAAGGTACAGGACTTGATTTTATCACTAAAATGACGTAAAAAAAATCTGAAAAAATGACGCATGTTCTCTTGTTATCATAAAAATGGTGTCAAAATAATTTATCAGAAACTTCATTTACTTTATTCTTATCATTTTCTCGATTACTTTCTCCAAGTCTCACGACCAACCAACATGGCCAACGCTCCGCTGTTTGTCGTTATTTCTTTGCTCTTAACTTCTGTTAAAAGTATTCCATTCAATTTAATTATAATTATAATTACGTGACGTTTTATTTGTTGATCGGGATGTAGGTGAACTGTTTTGCTATACGTGCATTTCGCAAGGAGGGGGCGACACGACCTGTATCGACAATCCGGCAGCAGTCGCAAATCCTTACGCCAAATGCAAATACAGCTACTGCACCATCCGCAGAATAGAATACGTTACAGAACCAGGTAAGATGAGATAAATTACAAAAATAGTATTTCAGTAACAGTTATGTATGTTGTAATTGTTCCCACGTAAAAAAAAAAAAAGAGTCCGAGTAATGGTGTTTTACACCGTAAAAAGCACTGTGGAAAAGCACCTGTTGTTTATACTAACGTAAATATGATCCGAACAACGGTGTTTTACACCGTAAAAAGCACTGTGAAAAGGCACCTATTACTTAAACAAGCGTAAAATTGTGTCGGAATAATGGTGTTATATACCGTAAAAACCACTGTGAAAAGGCACTTATTGCTTATACCAGCCTAAAAACGAGTCCGGAGAATGGTGTTTTATACCGTAGAACACACTGTAAAAAGGCACTGTTATACAGTGCCTTTTTGTAGGCTCTCAGTTCCTTTTTACAGTGCCTTTTCACAGTTACCTGCATAGCCCTAAAGCGTCCAAGCTACCACGTACTTTCGAAATGACCGCAAAAGGCACCGCAAAAGGCACCGCTACAGTGCCTTTTCGTAGATTTTAAGTTCCTTTTAACAGTTCCTTTTCACGGTTGCCTGCATCGCCCTAAAGTGTCCAAGCTACCACCTGCTTCCGAAATTACCAAGAAAGGCACCGCAAAAGGCACCACAGTGTCTTTTCGCAGGTCTTCAGTTCCTTTTCACAGTTGTCTGCGATACTCTGAAGCGTCCAGCTTTTAAACTTACGTTCAAACAATTACTTTCCAAATCACCAAAAAGGCACCCTAAAAGGTACTCTCAAGGTTACTTTACTATATATGATATTTTTATACAATGTAGGAGTGATCTCGAGCTTCTATCGGGGCTGCGAAGAAGAGCCGCTCTCGGACGGACGGCACGAGGACGCTGAGCAAGTCATCTGGGCTCGTTCCTGTCAGTCGAGTTTCTGCAATGTCGGGGACGGCATCGACGAAATCGGCAGCGGGGGTAACGGTGGCGGAGGAAACGTCATCATCCGTCCTGACAACTCTGCCGCAGCTCTGAACAGATTCCCTTTGATCGTTTATTTCTTATTTTTCCTATTGGTGGATTTGCGAATGAGAGGCGTGGCTTAGTCCTACTGGAAAACCAATCATAATAATCTAGCTTCTGTAACGTTTCTAATTTGTGGACGTGTAATAAGATGCGAAAAATGCGACCAATCACATACAAGACTCGGTAATTACGCGCAGTTAACGTGAAAATACTACTATTAATTTACTAATATTAATACTAAAAATTTTTAATAGTTTTTGAATGAATTTACGGTACAATCCAGACAAACCATAAACGCAGAATTGTATTGTTAATATTTTTCATACAAAATTGGATACGTTCACTTGCGTTTGGCTTTCTTGATCTTGCGAACATCCGATTCCTGAACGGCCAGCGACGAGAGCAAGCGTTTCACCTTCTGGTTTCGCTCGGCATCCCTAATTAACAAAAAATAATAAAAATTAAAATTAAAAATGATAAATCAATGAATAATAAATAACTAAAATTCAAAACCTATTCTTTTGAAATAATGTGTAATATTGAACGTATGTAATACAACTGTTTTATTTAAAATAAATTAATGTAAAATTATTCTTAATATTGACGGAATTTAATCAAATTCAATTTTAATTTAACTACACTACTTCCAAATTGAAATTTAATAAATAATTCATAGTAAATTACAATAAATTCAAATTATTACTTTTGTATCTGTTCCTTGAGCTGATGTTTGGCGAGGAAGGCGTTGTCCCGTCGGATCTCGCGAATGGCTCCCTTCATTTCCCGCTTGAGTTTGTGCTGCAGTTTCTGCTGTTCCAGTTTCTCCTTGGACCCGACGCGTTTCTTGCGACCATCAAAACTGGGGAAAAATAATAATTATAATTTAAATATAATAATAATAAACACACTGAAATATGTGATAGTTGTTAAAAAAATTGTAAAAACATATTAATTAACAATAATCTAATAATTAAACCACACAATAATTCATTACAAATAATTTACTAATTAAAAATGATGAATACAAGAATTAGTTACCTTTCTTCAAAGGCAGGTTCGAACAACTTCAGCGGTTTGGGTCTCTTGGCCTCGTGCACAAGTTTCGATCTCTCACTGTAAACAGAAGCTTTATTATTAGTTTATCATTAATATTTTAAGACTGGAGATTTTACAAAAAGGCAAATTTACAGACCTTTCCAAGACTTTTTTAATTTTGCCCGCTGCTTCGTCAATGGCAGATGTCAGCTTCTCATTCAAGTTTTCTCGTGGAAGTTTCTCGAGATTAGCCAACATCGGTTTCAGGATTTCTTTAGCTGCGGGTAACTCCGACCAGAGCTGTGCAAAATCACTGACGAGACAAACGGCTGTGTACAGTAGAGAAACCCGCGATTCATCCGAGTCACTGACGCTCGACAGTTCCGTTAGTTTCAGCTTACGAGGCTCCGGTGATCTCCACAAGCAAAATAAAGAAGTTTTTAATTTCAATTAATTCATTTGAAAAAAAAAAAATTACTTGGAATCTGCGTTTTCTTGCAAAACGAGAAGCTGCGACTCCTCGCCGACGGGTCGGAATGGGAACGAGATGGACGCTGCCGTGGTTCGGTCCCTTGGTTGGGCTAAGACGAGTACGCCATTGAGGAAATGGCTCACTTCAGGAGTATATCTTTTTGAGAATACTGTATACTGAAAATAACAGTAAAATTAATGCAAAAAAATCCGACAAATTAAGGAATCCTGCCAACTCCTCTACTACGGACATAAGTACAAAATATTCCTCGAGAAAAAATTTATTTGAGAATGTTTCAAAAAATCATAGAAAAAATCACGAAACATTTGGTAACAAAGAAAGTTTCAAAAAATCTTCAAAACTTGGTTTCATAACGGTCTCCTCTATAGAGAAGCTGTTGGCTCTGGAACAATTCCTATAGTAACCAAGTTAACATTTCTAGTTTAAGTCAATTTACCTCGTAAACAAGGGAACAGAGTGCGAGCCCGGCTGCGACAGCCTCACGACTGTTGACGGGACACAGTAGTGCTTCAACGATAAACTGCATGGCTGGTGTAACGACACAGTGCCGGAAATCGGACGCGGGGTAAATCAGCTCAGTCAGTTTCAGGAAGACTATCTGAATTAAAATAATCGAAAATTTATTATTCTTTCAAGTAATACAATTAGTCTATTTGTTTCTAGTATTATTATATTAATAAAAATTCGTTTCTAAGCTTTTACAACGATTATTAATAATATACTACATTAATTTTTACTTTAATCCTATTTAACTATTACACTTTTAATTTTAATTTTAATTCAAATTTACTATTTTGCTTATTAAACTATATAATCATGATTAATATTTAACAAGTTATTTACATATTTTATTGTACACTATTGACCAAAGTGATATTAATTAGTTAAAAAAAGTAAAATTTACTGTTGCTATGGAGACGGGCTGCTTCTTTGTTTGCTTCTGGAACTCGTCGCGTTTCTCTAGAATGACGTCCAGTAACATGGAAGCCGCACTACTGGACGAAATCAGCTGAATCAAATCGAAAATCGACGGGACAAGTCTCGATATGACAGAAATCCCTTCAAAGAATCAGAAATAAAACAATATTGTGTAAATAATGCATTTGTAATTTTAAAAATTTATTAAATAGGTACTTTACTAGTAAATATAACATTTGAATATCTATTTATACGATTTAATGTACTATTTGAATGTATATATCTATTTATTATACTTATTTTATTAACATTTAAGATAATTGATTAAATATCTATGCTACCTTGTTCGCTGGAATCGTTAATATACTGCAGCAGGAAAGCGAAGAGCTCCTCGAGCCTTCCCCTGTTCCCCGAGTCTAGGGACGGGTGTGTGCACTTCAACATTCGCTCCAGCACGACCACTTGCTGGTCCTCTCGGTATGAGGTCATCAGCTCGTAAAAGTCTTCGTACGAAGCGGGAACTAAAAACCAAGTGTTAAGTTGATATAATAGGATCTATTATTTATTTTAAGAATTGGTTTAGTAGTAATTTACATATCAAATAATTAATAACGTAATTTAATTTAATCAATCAGTAATACCTTTGAAAACAAATGGCAGATCTTCCTCTGCTCCGTTCACAACACTCTTCGGCTTAGCCTTCTCGGGAACTTCCTTTTTCTCCGATTTCTTTTCCAGTGCAGTTTCCTCGGTTTCCGTTTCAGCGTCACTCTCAAGGTCCGAGTATTCGTCCTCATCATCATCTTCTTCTTCCTCCTCATTTTCTTCATCTTCTTCCTCTTCCCCTTCTTCGTCATCATCACCTTCTCCATCTTCTTCTTTGTCATTGTTTGCAATTTTTCCAAGGTTCACTTCGACACCTTCCTTGCTGTAAGAGAGCGGCCGAGGCTCTTCGGCATCGTTTCCATAATCAAAACTGCAGAAAAAATGGATTCACATTATACTACTGATAAATCATTCAAATAAAAATAATACAACAATACAACATATGCACAAATAAATATCAATAAATAAATTGAAATGAAATCATTATATAAAATAAATGCAGAATTCCAACAAAATTATTTTCACCATTTCAATTAAGTAAATAAATATTTTTTAACTGGTATAAATTAATACAATCCAATTTTTCTGAAGTAAATATTAATTACTCGTCTTCGAGGGCATCTGCACTTCGGTGGGGTATTTTCTCCCAGCAGCAGGTCCTATGTCTCCACGCATTCGTCTCAGTCTGTCAGCCTCCAATTTGTCCAGCTTCTCTTTCTCCAGGCGAGCAATCTCGTCCGCACTCTTCAGCTTATCTGTCGGCTTCCCCCGCACTTCGAAACGCATTTCACGAACCAGAAGGTCGTACGCTGCGTTCGGGTCACTCGAATTCCCCTCTCCGTCTGCAGGTAATTAAACTATATTTTCAAGTGAATTATTAATTAATGAATTCTTACCATTTGTGGCTGAAGCAGTGACATTTGACTCTGTGTCCCGTCCGCTTTTTTTAACTGAATTCAGAAGTTTAAGTACAGTTTTGTACTCCATGTCCAGCTCTTCCGTCAAGTCCGTCGTTTCTTCCCGCTCTTTCTGCCGCTCCTCTTTCCTGCGTTTGGAGTCGGCGATCAACTGGTCGATGAGCGTTTCTCGCTTTTTCAGCGACTCGTCCGAATTGTCCGCCTTGCTGAGAAAACCACCAAAATGTGCGTCCGAAACAAAGTCTTTGTCCAGTTTAGGGTTCGCCTCGTCTTCACTGTCACTTCTGGGGTCCTCGAATTTTTCTATGTCGATCAATGACTGCCCATGATGTGTGAGGACTTCGTCTTCTCCCAAATTAAATTTCGATTTCTGCACAACAAATCCCAAACACAAGTTTAGGCAAAAATATTACTATTGAAAGCATTTAACTAACCTTTGTATGTGATTTTAGACGTTCAGCAGCAAATCGCATTGCCATTTTGTCTTCGGCCGTGAGGTTTGTATTCTTTTCTCCGATTCGCATGTCGACAAACTTGTTCTCCTTGAAGCGGTTTTTGAATTCGGGAAGTAGCGTTTCAGCTCGTTTTTGGTTGGCCTTGGCTCGAGACACGCCGGGTCTTCCTCGTTCATGTTTCGTGGCAGCTTTGGATCGGCCGAGGATGTCAAACTTTTGTTTGTTCAATTTGACTTCAAAGGGATTTACAGAAGATTTGGAAGCTGCTGTTTTTGAAGATTTTTTCGTTACTTTGTCGGCAAGTCCTGGCTTTTTCTTGCTATTTTTGGGCTTCCCAGGACCTTTCGATGCTTTTGCCATTTTTCTTTATTGTATTCTTGTCGAAATTCAAGTTTTTCAGACTTAACCGAGTTTTGCTATTATGTCTAAAGCTAATGTATGTGTAGTGGACACGTGTGTTATGGAAGTTTTGAAATTTGAAATTCGTCTGCAAGTACAAGTATATCGATTACGTTATAACTATGCATCGATTATTAGTAAAAATCGAGAGAAAATAAATTATATTTTAAATATCGAAACTGTTTTTATATATCAAATATATTAACACAGAAATTACCAAAGTTTACATCATTTACTAAGAATTTATTTTTTAACATTTATAAATCTTTAGTTTTCTTAGATTTATTGATGTGGATTCTCACAACTAGCTATTATACGTGAAAATAAAAAGTAAACTTTTATTAAAATATTTCAAGTTAGCTATTATATTATTTTAAATTTTGTTTTAATAAAGCAATACATGTTACTCTTACTATAATAAACACGTTAGTAATAATTTAAATAACAGATTTTTTTCTATAATTCAGATCCACCGATATATGAATTGTAATTTAATGGAACCATCGGATGTGGAAAATACAATTTAAAGTTGTCTATGAAAATGCTGAATGAGCCTTTGTTGAATAACATTTCGAAAAATTTATTTTTTTAAAAGCAGTTTTCTGTTGTAAGTGTTTTGACAAGGACAAAATGTGTTGTTTCAGGACCTCATAATAACAATACTGCACACAACCATTGGGAGAAGCTCTTTTTCTTAATAGTACGTTATACTACACAGCATGTACTTGAATTTATTGCTTGGAAACATTATAGGTTCCATTTGGTAGTACAAATAGCACTACTAGTGCAAGTAGCATTGGCAGCAGCAGAGGTATAAGCTGTGGTAGTGGTAGTAGTAACAGTAGGAACAGTAGTAGTAATAACAGTGGCAGTGGAGGTAGCAGAAATAAGTAGTAAGAATAAGTAGTATCAGCAGTAGTAGTAGTAGTAGCAATAGTAACAATAGTAGTAGTAGTAATAGTAGCAGTAGTAGTAGTAGTATCAGCAGCAGTAGTAAGAGTAGCAATAGTAACAATAGTAGTAGCAGTAGTAGTAGTAGTATCAGCAGCAGTAGTAATAGTAGCAATAGTAACAATAGTAGTAGTAGTAGCAGCAACAGCAGTAGTAGTAGTAGTAGTAGCAGTAGTATTGGTAGTAGTAACAAAAGTACTGGCAGTAGTGACAGTAGTATAGTCCTAGTAGCTCTAATAGTAGTAGTGGTGGTGGTAGTAGTAGTGTTAGTAGGAAAAATAGCAATTCTGAGTATGGTTGGAACGGTAACAGAAAGAATTAATAGCAATAGAAATAGGAGTTGTAATAGTGCTAATACGAGCACAATAAGTATTAATACCTGTAGCTGTATTACTAGTAGTATCGACAGTAGCAGAAGATGTAGTAATCGTATAGTAGCATTAGTAGTAATCCTTACTGAACGTACTAATAAGTACTAATACCAGTAATCGTATTAGAACTCAAAGGAGTAGTATAAGCAGCGCGATTTTAGTTCAAACGTACTCGGTTCGACTGCTACGTAGTAGAAGCTACGAGTCAGCCATCTACAAGATCCTCGAAAAGTTAGCGAACAAGAGTAAAGATTAAGTCCAATGGCAAGGAGAGAAATTTCTTCTCACAAGTAGATGCAGTTATCCACAGTTAACATGGCGGATATCCGCAACACATGGAACTTCCGAGACATCAGGACGCAGGTTATTCATACCCGGTCGGCACTTGCTACAGCTATTACGATACCTCATCCTTCTGGGCCATCACAGTCACCTGATATCTACGTAACGGAAACAAAAGTCGATGGTTACGACGCTTAGTGTTACGTACCAGTCCAGAGATTTCGACAGATTCGTGCTCTGAGTATATCTAGACACAGGTTTGAGCTCCTGTATACTTTACTTTATTTGACTTGGCTACACACGCTTAGTTTCACTGTACTTGTTCAGTCTGCAGAATTACTGTTTGTGTTTGCAGGTAAAGAGACATTAAGGTTATAGCAATAAGAAATCAGTTTAATTTTGACTTTTGACAAGAAGACGATCCGTCACGCGTTACGAGAAAACTACACGTAAAAGGCAAAGTTGTCCACAACGAAAATTACCAGTTATTTCTCCAGGAAATAGAAAATTTTGCACTGAAATCAAGAATTTTTTTTACAAGAACGGGAAACTCCGGGACTTAGGCGGTGACAGTTTTGACTTTGTCAATCGAGTTAAGTAACTGCGGGTTCGCTGCCGCAAACTACAAAACAAAAGAAATACGTTAGACTAATTAATAATCGATTATCTTACAATTTTGTAAATCGATATCGTATCGATTATTCGTCAATACATACCATAAACGTGTCTACTCTCTTCCACAGCCTCTCCAATGAGTTGGTCCATGTCTTGGCTGTCTGAATTTGAAAGTATCTCCACAGCATTCTATGTAATAAAACAGAAAAAATATTTCATAATATCATATTACTTTAAGTTTACTGTGATACTCTAAGTTCAGTTTTCGAGACTCGAACCGTGTCCAAGTCGGTCTCGTCCTTGCCGAAAGGGTCCAAGAATATCTCGCCCATTCGCAGCCAGATGAGAAACCCAAAGAACTTGAACGACGGCAGGAAAGGGAAGAATCCTCGCAAAAGAGTTTCTGAAGGAGCGAACTGTGACCCTAGCAAATTGGTCACCCCGTACAAGTAAACGCTGATGATGACCACCTTTTTAAAAGGCAAATAAAAGTTAATTCAAATTTACCTTCGGTTAAATACCAGATATTAATAAATACTTGGATGAATGACAGTGGCATGTTTGCCTCTTGGAACTTGGAGTTGCAGTCGAGACTCCGGCCTGAGAAGGTCTACACCGTCAACCGGTTAAGCCGGGAGTCCTGTTAAAATTAAAATCAAAAGTTAATTGTTTTTCTGTGTTGCCTACCGATGGAATAAAAAGTGTTCAGTTAAACTAAAACAAAACTTACCTATTTTTCACTGAGGTATTACCTACCGTAATTTTGAACCTACATAACCTTTTCCCGACGCAGCGTTTTCCTTGGTCTTGCTGGGTCTTATTCAGCACGTAGCGGTAAATCACTCCGAGCACTACTAATATGGCAGAATACGCCACAAAGTGCATCCAAAGCATCCAGTGGATGCTGCCTCTCCATCTACAGAGGAAATTTCGAAATAATAATTAGAACCCGACTTTACCAGTGAAATTTGATAGGGCATAAAACTTACCTTCAGATAATGCCGCAGGAGTTGCCGATACCCCGTCCGATGCGCGAAGTTGCTGCTTCGTAGGAAAACATTATGTTTCCAACAATCTGAGTGTGAGACTTTTTAAGGTTTTATTTAGTTTGTTTAGAAATCCTCTCGTCAAACTTCAGGCGCCTTCACTATCGTCTACATCGTTCCGTGCCGACACCTAGCGACAACTCAAGAAACTAAATTATGTATCAAGTTTTTATTACTTGCTTGTTGTTGCATCAGTTTTACATTAGCCAAGTAATTAAATTCATTCATATTAAAATATTTTTTTTGGAAATTTGTATTAATTTAGTGTGACAGCTTTTATAAGTTATGCGAAACTTGTGTTATGGCGTACTGAAGAATTTGTATTCAGGATTCTGGTAACTACTAATTAAAAAGGGCCGATTTGAATTTACTTTTCGTTTAGACAGTTACGTAGTTTAAAAGTAATTGAGAAGAAAAGGTATTCCCGATAACACGAGAAATATACCCAATGCCATTTTATTTACACAATCATATTGTCCTCCAGTGTCCACGTATTTTGAAGGGTTTATACCTTTAAGAAAACTTCAAACATAAACTAAAGGGATTTTCTTTGCTAACTTCAGTACATTATAAAATAAAACAAGTTTCATGTAGGTCATACGAACTGTCACTATTGAAATAAAAAAAAAATATAAAAATACATATTCTTGTCGGAAAAAGATTTAACAACGTTATTTAATGTTAAAATTAATAGGATTACAAATATTAACTAGCAACTTAAAATTGAACGAAGTTCCTTAAACTGCCGCTAAGTGGCGCTGACAAATAACAGCAGATTGACGTTTCAGCAGCTGCGCAACACAGAAAGCGCCTGAACTTCGAGGAAACTGATGTGAAACAAACCGAGACTTTCATAATTTGTAATACGCAGATTGTTGGAAACATAATGTTTTCCTACGTAGCAGCAACTTCGCGCATCGGTCGGGGTATCGGCAACTCCTGCGCCGTTGTCTGGAGGTAAGTTTTATGCCCTATGAAATTTCACTGATAAAGTCGGGTTCTAATTATTATTTCGAAATTTCTTCTATAGATGGAGAGGAAGCTTCTACCAGATGCTTTGGATGCATTTTGTGGCGTATTCTGCCATATCAGTAGTGCTCGGAGTGATTTACCGCTACGTGTTGAATGAGACCCACCAAGAGTAAGGAAAACGCTGCATCGGGAAAAGGTTTTCAACAAAACTCATGACTGTATTTCATCTCTAGGCTTTTTGATAATTTTGCCACGTACTGCAAGAAGCATGCAGAGGGCACGGTCCTCACGCTGATGTTGTCTTTTTTCACGGGGGGTGTTATGAGCCGCTGGGCCAGTATTTACCAGGACATCCCCAGCACCACGCCTGTCGTCCGAACCGCAGTTCTCTTCTTTGCAGAAAACGAGAAAGTATTCGCTCATCACGAGTCTTTTACAATCTCGCTTACTGCCTTTTGAAACGCAGGGACAGAGGTCGTGCCGCTCGTTCACTCGATACATCCTTCTGACCTGGTTCCTGTGCATGCGCTCAGTGTCTGTGAGACTGAGCTCGGAATACCCCACTCTGGACTCTCTGATTCAACTAGGTACTTAATAAACTATACTAATGATGAGAATAATAATGAATTGGGCTAATTGATTGTACTCTTGTTAGGTCTCCTGAGATCCAACGAGAAGGAGCTGCTTGAGGAAGCCGTCAAGCGAGGTTTCCCCGCTTACGCCGAGTCCTTGCTGTGGACCATGAATCTGATCCGGAAGTCGAAAGAAGACGGTCTCTTCGTCAGCCCGCAGGATGCTGGCAAACTAGCGGACGCCGTGATAAGTTTCGAGAAATCCTGTGTGAAAGTCCTCAAGTTCCAAGAGGCGAACATGCCACTGCCATTCATCCAAGTATTTAGTAATATCTGGTATTTAACCAAAAATAAATTTGAATTAACTTTTATTTGCTTTTTTAAAAGGTGGTCATCATCAGCGTATACTTGTACGGGGTGACCAATTTGCTAGGGTCACAGTTCGCTCCTTCGGAAACTCTTTTGCGAGGATTCTTCCCTTTCCTGCCGTCGTTCAAGTTCTTTGGGTTTCTCATCTGGCTGCGAATGGGCGAAATATTCTTGGACCCTTTCGGCAAGGACGAGACCGACTTGGACACGGTCCGAGTCTGGAAAAGCGAACACAGAGTATTACAATCGTCTTCAAGTGTCGCAAAACATGATATTATCCAATTTTGACTCTACAGACTGCTGTGAAGATACTAACTTTTTCCGAGGACCAGGCCATCGACCGAGTGACCGCAGAGTCTATGGAAGACAACAAACATGTTTTTGTATGTATTGACGAGTGATCGATACGATATCGATTTACAAAATTGTATGATAATCGATTATTGATTAGACTAACGCATCTCTTTTGTTTTGTAGATTGCGGCGGCAAACGTGCAATCAGTGGACTCGGTGGACGCAGTCAAAACTGTTACCGCCTGAGCCCCAGAGTTTCACGTTCTTGCGAAAAAATTCTTGATTTCAGTGCAAAATTTTCTGTTTCTGAAGAGATGGTCTCTATCTTCGTCGTGGAGGATTCGCCATGTTGTGTTCTACAAGAACAGTTTTTTGTTCTCTAAACGGACCGTTACTCTTCAAACGTACATTAAAAAAATAAACTCGTTTCTTATAGCTATAACAGTATAGTGGCTTTAGATCTGTGAACATAGAGAGTATTTCTACAGATAAGCAATTGCACTTAAGCAAAATACGTGTAGTTAAGTCACAGTGTAAACTGTAAACTGTCGAATATGTTGACAGATACTTAAATGTGTATTGCTGAACTAGCCGTGTCCACAGTTTCGACAGATTCGTTGACTAAAACTATTTCAGTTGTCGGAAATACCGACTGAGATGATGGATCTGCTGGATAGTGATGATTAGAAATGATTTATCGAGTAAACCTTATTACGCATCCGTCTGCTAGAATGAGGCGAAGAATCTTCTTGCCGGCTGTTTTGATCACGTGAGCGGCGCGAACCAATCAGATTGCGGTCCTTCTGGCCGACGTTGCCGCGTGTTTTTTTCCAGATTTTAATCAATTTTAACAAATAAACGGTAGAAAACTGAGATAGGGACACCATAGATATCCGGAATCAGCGTAAAACATTCTATAGCATATATTTTTTCCTTGTTCTTTGAGTAGGATTACTAATCGCACAGGGAGGACGTAACAGTGCTGAGTAGTATTGATAGCAGCGCAGAAGTACCAGTAGTATTAGCATTAGTAGCACGAAGTAGTTGTAGCAGTAGTAGTGCCTGTAGTGATAGTACTAATATTAGTTTAACAGCATTAGTAGTAGTAACAGTAATGGTGAAGCTAGCAGCACTGTCGGTAGTAGAATTAGTAGTAGTAGTGGCAATAGTAATAGTATGAAGCATTTGTCTAGTAGTTTAAAAAGTAGTAACAGTAGTAGTACTAGCAGTATTACAGTTGTATCATGAATAGTAGTAGCAACAGCACTAGCACAAGGATTAGTAGCCTTAACAGTAATGATTATGTAGCAGCATCGACAGCAGTATCACCAACAGTAGTAGCAGTAGCACTAGTAGCATAAGTAGTGATGGATATCTAGCAGCACTGACAGCAGTAATAGCTTAGTAGCACTAGTAGTGTTAGCATTAGTAGTAGTAGTAGTAGTAGTAGTAGTAGTAGTAGTAGTAGTATTAGTAATAGCATTAGTAGAAGTAGTAGTAGTTGTTGTAGCAGCAGCAGCAGCAATAGTAGTAGTAATAGGAGTAGGAGTAGGAACAACAATAATGAAGAACTTCCGACTAGTGGTTCTGTTAGCATAAGTATTAGTAGTAGTAGTAGTAGTAGTAGCAGCAGCAGCAGCAACAATAATGAAGAACTTCCGACTAGTGGTTCTGTTAGCATAAGTAATAGTAGTAGCATTAGTAGTAGTAGTAGTAGTAGCAGCAGCAGCAGCAACAACAATAATGAAGAACTTCCGACTAGTGGTTCTGTTAGCATAAGTAATAGTAATAGTAGTAGTAGTAGTAGCAGCAGCAGCAGCAACAATAATGAAGAACTTCCGACTAGTGGTTCTGTTAGCATAAGTAATAGTAGTAGCATTAGTAGTAGTAGTAGTAGTAGTAGTAGTAGTAACAGCAGCAACAACAACAATAATGAGGAACTTCCGACTAGCAGTTCTATATCTCTGCATCGATTCGATCCAGTGCTGCCAAGTGGCGCATCATTCCCAACGATAAAATCACTATCAATATCCAGAGAGAAAAGACAAAACGATCGGATATTGAACATTCACTACTTTACTACCTACCGTAAAACACATTCCCGTAAAACTCCAGTCATATTACAGTCCGTTCCAGTATATTAATAACGTGAAATAATGATAATATTAAAACCCTTGTTTAATTTTTGATAACAAAGTGTTTCCACTTTAAGAGGGAAATTCCCTGAAAAAGAGGGAAATGGGATCTGAAAAGGGAGAAATAAGGGAGGAGGGAAAAGGGAAATCTGGAAGTACAGCCTTGTATTCTAGTACGGAGGGGGAAAGGGGGAAAATAAGGGAAGAGGGAAAAAAAGGGGAAATTGAAAGTGGCAACACTGGCGCCGAGCCATTGCTGCAGAGCAAGACGTGAGTTACATTGTAAAATCAGCAAAACATATTTAATCCTTCTTGTTGGTTTGTGAGACATGTTTCAAGATTGTGCGGTAGCTCTTCCTACTTTTCATTAGCATTAAATCAGCTCGGGAGGCTGTCGTTACTAATGGAAAAATCCCATTTACCAGCGACTGACAACTTTGGAAGGTCGCTGCTAACGCAACTTGAGCCCTGCGACCGACTGCCTTCAAAGACTAGTTTTCAATCCTACACGAAAAATTGTAAAAAAATTTTGTGTCCCTTTGTTTGTGTGTTGTTTCTTTTCTAACTGTGAATGAAATCTTGTCTCTGGAAGCTTCCAGCCCTTTTGAAGAAGTTGTTCTGAGATTGTGTGGTTTGGCTGGAGCCATTTTTCAGTTGTAAATTATTCTCTCAGAACCCGCCTGAGAAAGAACAATTTCGTTTGCATTGCAAAAGAAACTGTTGTCTCCATCTATTTTTCGTGTGCTACTTGTATGAATAAAAAGTAAGGGTTCTACAATGGCCAATAGATTCAATGAAGCTTTCCCCAATGGCGAGTAATGGTCCATGCTGAACAATATATTTAATAAATGAGCCAGGAAAATTTCTTCGCTTTAGTACCATTCACGGCCTATAGAGGCGCTTATGTCGCTTCTCCTAGCGGCGAGCCGCTGAACTAAACTGGTGAGTAGGGTAGGTGATTTATGTAATAAGTTGTGGGTGATAGAAAGAACGGTCTGGCTCAGTGTTTGTCAGCGGGATGTGTGGTTAAGCATCAGAAAATTTTGAAGGGACTTAATTAACTAGGTTAATTCCAGCTGTAAACATCATCTAAAGCATCAAGTCCAGCAGAAATATCTCGAACTACGTAAGCTTAAGTCACTAGGATATTCTACCTGATGCTGAAGATGGTACCCATCACACAGTTAGTACCGAAGAAATCTGCAAGAGAGATACACTTTCATTACTATTCCCACTAGCACTGAGACAGGCCAATACACAATTCCCCAGTTTTCCTACTGCATTCCTGCAAGTCTTCGTCTTTTTGACGATCAGTGGCTTCAAGGTACGAAATCTCGTTATGAGCCATGTAGCAGAATCCGTTCCTGTGGAACCTGGGGTGGTTTCTTTGTTTTGCTCTTTTTGATGTTTCTCAATTCTGTGCCAAGCTCTCTCACAACATTATCTGGGCCTTTCTGCAGACTTCTAGAAGATTCTGGGTTGATACAACAGCAACGAAAGAAAGATAAGGTTGCACATTTTCCTCCCGTCCAACAAATTGCTGCGAGCAAACACGTGGTCATTTGACGGGCGGTTCGGATTGACGAATCTAAAGTAATTCATAAAATGAATCAATTTTCTAGTAAACTAAAAATGGATTATACTAAAAATTTTGCTTAGAAAGTACACTTGAAATTTTAAGGACGAACCGAGTTTTTTCTAGTGTTCTCTTCTGCGGATAATCTTCTTTCCCAGAGACAAAATCGAATTTGAAACCTTCTGGGCACTTTCTTCTCAGTCTTAATTCAACAAAAAAGCACCCTACAGTCCTTTTTATTAGTCTTTGAGAGAAGGCCTACATT
Source organism: Eulimnadia texana (assembly GCA_002872375.1). Classification (NCBI taxonomy): domain Eukaryota; kingdom Metazoa; phylum Arthropoda; class Branchiopoda; order Diplostraca; family Limnadiidae; genus Eulimnadia; species Eulimnadia texana. The sequence continues at coordinate 21,110,537 of NKDA01000001.1, forward strand.
TAAAACGAAGGAAAATGTAATGAAACTGAATTCAATGCTTTCTTATGGATCGGATTCACTCAAGTAGTTCCTACGTTTTGCCGCTAGGGTGGCGCTGTAGTCTACGCACGGTTTCTATCATTTATACAGTTAATAATACAATTATTTATCACATTTAGCATCCTTAAAATAAAAGAAATTTGTTATATCCGAAATGGAGTTATTCAATTAATTTCTAAAGTTGGATTATTATTAACAGAATAGAACACTATTACTTTGAATACTAAGGATAATTATATTAAATATTACACTTATAATATAAAATGCCGATTCTGAGGCTTTTTCTCATACTAGACAAATTTCTATATTTTTTCTGCTTTGTACTGAATGGTTTTATTGATCTCGAGTGAGAGGAATGGGTGGATCTTTTCCTATCAATGGCATCGATGTGATCATTCAAGATTCGTCTTGTCATGACACACCCACATCCACACATCATCTGTTATCATATGTTATCACCTGTTATCAACACAACCGCGTTCTTAAAGGGCAACTCCGGACAGCTCGGAAAAAATATATGTTATAGAACTGATATAGTGTCCCTATCTCAATTTTCCACCGTTTGGCCGCTAAAATTAATGAAAATTTGAGCAACGCTGGAAACTAAGCACGCGATCGGATTGGTTCGCACAGGTCACGTGATCAAGACAGCCAATCAAAAAGTTCGTCGCCTCCTACTAGCAGAGGTGTAGCTGTTGTAGAGAGTAAACAGTATTACGGAATCGTCTGCTACTACGAGGCGACAAACTTTCCATTCGACTGTCTTGATCACGTGACCCGTGCGAACCAATCAGATCGCGTGCTTTGTTTCCAGCGTTGCCCAAACTTTCATTAATTTTAGTGGCCAAACGGTGGAAAATTGAGATAGATAGCATATATTTTTTTTTCCAAGCTGTCTGGAGTTGCCCTTTAAGGAATATCAATCAACATCTAATTACTTTCAGTAATCTAGCAACTTGTTCTAGGTTGTTAGTTGTATATTGTTCTTGTAATGAACCCAGCCAGCTGCAGTTACAAAGTCTCTAGAGAACCCTACACCATCCATCCAAGTACTGTCAAGTTGTAACAGACAGTTATCAGCTGTTATCTTTATTATCAACAAGCTCTCAAAGTAAAGGAGTGTTGACAAGTTAAAGTTATCGGTTTATCCATAAGCGACCCTTGTCCCGTCATTCCTAAGATTTGTAAAACGTACAACAATGTATTTAAAATGTGCAAAAACCCATTCAGAAAACGAAATGTAGCAAACAAAGAGTCATTCTGTACTGCACATATTTCGCTACAACATTGAAATCAACGTAAACCAAGCAATTTCTCTTGTCATTTGATTATACACTTAATGATACACTTAAATATTACAGCAATTAACATAATAATATTTAAAGTTCGTATTTTCTGTTAATCGACTGCTGGTATCGTCCGAGGTGGGCCTATAATCGTGCCTGGTCTCTGACTGCCCCGCCGTTTAAATTCTCTAAATAAAATATAATTAAAGTATAGTTAGATTGATAAATTTGTTAAATTTACGTTTGCGTAGAGGAGAAGGACATTTGCAGTTTGTGTCGAGGACCCCATAAATGAAAAGCTCCGTAAATCACCGGGTTGACCAGGCTGTTGGACATGCCGAAAAAGAAAATGGCCGACTGTAGATCTTGAATCACCTGAACCGGCAAAAAAAAAAAAAACACTTTAACAGTTTTAAATAAAGCTAAATTAATAGAAAGAAAGTGTAGTGTTGTTTAGGAAAGCGACGCCATGCGGTTTGTGCTAGAACTAAACGCCCTAAGGGTAGAGCAAAGCAGACGACGCTAACTCTAACTTCCTGGAAAACGGACCTCGTCGCTGACTTCGAGGAAGACGAAGACGATCATCATGACGTAGTACGGGGTCCAGCAGACGACGAAAGCTGTGACGATGATCAGCGAGAACTGGAGCGACTTGGCCTTGGCTCTTCGCAGGATGTATTGTCTTCGATTGACCAGTGCATTTTGCTGGTTACGTACGCTACCCCCGAAAGTACTACGTCCCATGGGCTCCGAAGCCTCTTCTCCGGTGTCCAGCTGAAAAGTTTTCTCCTTCCCTAGGGAAACACAAAACAAACACTCAAGACGGCAGCACGCAGTCAGTAGCAGACGAATCTTCTATTATATCTCTTAAGAGTGCGTATATCCAAATCCATAAACTATAAAAGAAAAGTAGGTCTTATCAAAAGTGCCATCATTAAAGGGGGACGTGTTCTTGTCGTCGCTATCGGCGCCATCCATTACGCGTAGGGGTCAGCAAATAAGCCGCAAGTAACAACAAGCACCAAAGTATTTCGTCCACCAACCAAATAAACAAGGATCCTTTCCTTAATCCTTTACCCAAACTATTAACATATATCCTAAAGCACATACACCGGGCCCAAACGATCCTTCCCAGTGATAGTTTATCTCAATCTGCGGGGAGGGACTCTCCGACAGCAGACGGTTTCTGGGACGGAGTCCAGTAACCCTGGTGGCGGCTCCCTGAACCATCGACGGGAGCAAGAAACATCAACTGTTACTTAATAGATAAGCTTTAAGATCACAGCTATAGCAGTTGGATAGTTTGAGTTCACAATATAGAACGCTGCTCTGGTGGCGGTTCTCTGAACTATCTACGGGAGCTTCTCAAGAAACATTAGCTTACTACTTAGTAGATAAGCTTTAAGATCACAGCCATAGCAGTTGGATAGTTTAAGTTCACAACATAGAACACTACTCTGGTGGTGATTCTCTGAACTATCAACGGGAGACACTGTTTTTATGGGCTTTCGGATGGAGATATCCGATCTGTGAATGACACGTTCGACGGGAAACAGGAAAACAGTTTCTTTTTTATAAGTCGTAAAGAAATGGATCCAACTGAGAGACAACTAAAAATTTTTACAGCTTCCATTAATCCTTGATGCTTTCAGAACACAATTACCAGAACTCAGTTAAATTTAATGCTTTTATCCTAGTTTTTTCGAGACCTATAGGCAGTGTTTCCACTTTTTAGTTTCCCCCTTTCCCCTCTTCCTTTATTTTTCCCTTTTTCCTGTCCGTGCTATAATATAAGGGTGTATTCCTAAATTTCCCCTTTCCCTCTTCTCTTACTGTTCTCTTTTTAGACCCCATTTCCCCTTTTCCAGGGAATTTTCCTTCAAAGTAGAAACAGTGGGCCTAGGTTTATGATTCTACTTAAATGCCTCAGTTGCGAGTCTACGATTATGATTCATGAGGGACAAGCGTCATAAAATTCTAATTTTCCAGCTTATAAAGCATCGATCCCTCTACAACATCTCCTGTCGAGAGGGTATTCAGATTTCAGCAGACTAAAGATCAACGAACCTACTTGTCTGATCTCCTTATCATTTTGAAACAAGATCTTAAGACTAGAGAACAAATTACAAGCGTCGTAGAGTTACACAAGATTGGGGAACAAACCAATCGCAGTACTGGTAATCAACGTAACGTACGTGTTACGCACACGAAGCTCGTTCTGGATTAGTTCACCATCTCAAAGCATTCACATCCATTCAATCGATGAAGAGGGAAAAATCGTCTGTCCATGCATTCGAAAGCAGCTGTTTAAACATTCCCACCGAGCACTCCAGATCACCTTTGTTGAACAGTGCATCTTTCTGTTTCCATTCAGTAGTTCGTAACTCGGCCGCTAGGAGAAAAATGGCCTTCTCTCTATCTGAAGCTTCTTGAAATATCAACACCATTTTTTTCTTCTCTACACCAGGAGCCAGAAAAAGAAAAACTGGGACGAACTCTAGGTCTCCCGTGTGTAGTTTACAGACTGGCCGCTAGGGAAAACAAGTCTGGTGTGTCCTTTAAACAAACAGTGATTCCTCAAAGTTTATTTTCGGAGCAGTTAGCATTCCAATCGTTGAAAAACAAACAGCTACCATTTTAGCTAAAAATGAAGAAAGCCTGTACTGTCCTCGTATAATATTCTCTGCGGAATTTAGCTTTATTGGGGGACTTGGGTGGCCACAAGAAATCCCGAGCACGTTATTCGCGTGACCAGGATATTTTTTGCCGATTCCATCGTCCACCTTTTCGGCTTTTCACTTAAAAATCCCGCATCTTTGCTGCCATAAAAAAGACATTTGTCTCCTTCAAAGCCTCAATTGTAAGTCGTTTCTAGCGATAACCTAATCGAAAAAATCCCGTTTCTAATGGAGCATTAGACGTCGACGCGAAGGTTTCAACATTTTCTTAAATTAAACTGTTACGTGGACAGAAAAGAATTTTTTAGCATTGTTTATCATAATTCCGACGTAACATTTGCATTCCGATCAGTACAGGCGTCTCTCAGTCGTTTCTGGATGTATTATTCCCGAAACCCCACTACGGCCTAGTGCGTCCTAGTACCCTTACAAACTGAGAATGGGTAACACTGGGCTGTAGTGGGGTTTTAAGAATAAGCTTTTCCGATAAACGCTAGTCTTATAATTTTAGTAAAAGGAATAAATATTGAATAACATATTGTAAAAAAAACTAATTGATTCAGTTACTTGCAGTGGTCGTTTCTGGATGCATTACTCTTGAAACCCCACTACAGCCCAGTGCGTCTTCGTGCGTTGTTTTTCTTACAACTAACAATGGGTGGCTCTGAACCGTAGTGGGGTTTCGGGAATAACTTTGCTGTTCTTATAATTTTAATAAAATGAATAAACATGCGAATAATACTTAAAATTTTAACTAATGAATTGTTTTTACTTCCAATGGTGTAGAAAATGACGATGTAAGAAGTGGTGAGGACTGCTAGTGGTAAGACGAACATGGTGAGCAAACTGAAGACAGTGTACAGTTGTTCCTGCCATGCTGCAGTGTAGAAACCGTACGTCACACACTGGTAAAAATCCTCCACAAACGGTCCACGAACCACTCGGAAAATCACTACCTAAGACATTAAACGCACTTTTCAAATGTTACTATAAATAGTACAAATTAGCCCGAGTAATGATGGTTTACACCGTGAAAAACACTGTAAAAGGTACCATGGTGTCTTTTTACAGTGACTTTCGTATTTCCCTTTACGGCCACGTCCCCAAGATTTGAAACAATTTTCTGATTACCAGTTAAAAGGTGATTGAAAAGGCACCACAAAAGGCACCGTAATCTTACGTGGACTGTCACCAAGCAGGCAATCAATCGAAAAGAATTACTTGAGGTGAAGCGAAAACTGCGCTGAGGATCCAAATAGCCGCGATAGGACGCAAGCAGAAACGGTTCGACGAGACGGCTCGACGGATAGGATGCCGAACCGCACGCAGGCGGTCGAACCCTATCACCACGGTGATGAAAGTCGATAAATACAGACTGAATACCTTTTAAAAAGATTTAGTCATAGTAAAAAATGATAGAAGAGACTGAAAAAAAGTACCTGGAAGAACTTGAAAAATTTGCAGAGTCCCTCACCAGCTACCCACTGCACGGTGTAGGTCCACGCAGCTTCGCCTACGATGCACCACGTGGTGACCAGCAGATCAGCGATGGCCAGTTGCAGCAGAAGACTGTAGAGCGAAGTGAAAGAGCTAGCCCTGAGTTTTCTGTTTCTTATGATACTCGTCACCGTGACGCAGTTTCCCACCAACGAGCCGACCGCCATAACAAACAGCACGCCGACTTTGATCAGGGACTTGGAGCTGAAGACGGGGGCCTCGCTCTCCTCGCACGCCTCGCTCAGGTTGCTGCTAAACTGCGAGCAGTCGTTGTAGTCCGTGCGCAGCGCCTGAAGCTCTTCCATAATTTTCTCCCTTTACTCCTGACAGCAAAAAAAAAAAAATTACAAAAAAATAATAATTAATTGTAATTAATTAACTTAAACTAGGATTATTAAATTTATTATCTTACGATATAGTGCTTTAATATTAAAGGCTTTTTTCGTAGGGATACATTTTAAAAAAGCCTGGCTCTGCTTTCCAAACAAGCTAATTTTATATTCAAATATTCAGGACGTGATTTTGGCAATCTGTATATTTACCGCAGATTTATCAGCTGTTATGATTCATAAATAAATCGATTTTTACGCTTATAAGGAAGATATACAAGGTTTTTTTTTTTTTTTGGCTGCCTATCAAAACATACCCATAGGAAAATCCCCCATGTTTTCTTGCAAAAATTATGACGGAAAATAGTCTCTATTAAAGTCTTTGCTTGTCTAAAATACAGCCGCACAAATAACTGAAAAGTTTCTTCAAAAAAAAAAAAACGGCGGCGGGAATTTCAGTTTCCGCGACATTAGGTCTCGACGCGGAAGCTTTGGCGCCATTTCTTCGTGCAGCAGAATTTTACACAAAATGGCGGCTGGTTTTATTCTTCTGCTGGACGAAAAAAGATATTCAATACTGGTAATTTTTCACTTTTTTATCATATTTTTTTTCCTTATTTTATGGGCCATTAAGCAGAACATAAAATTATCGTTTTTTTTTGTATAAGAGAAATTGCAATGGAGTCCAGTGGCTCCAACCGAAAGTGGATTACAAAAGTCCATTCTTATAATTTTTATACTTTTAATTAATTGAATTTATTACTTGAAATATAATAATATTATTAATTTTGGTTTCGGTCATATGAAACGATTTTATTATTGAAATTTAGTTGGAAATTAACTATTTTTTCCACTTACTTCAAGAAAACACTTTAGAGAGAATCCCAAGATTAGGCGACATGGATGATAACAGTTGATAACACACTGATAACAGGGATGATAACACTGATAACGCGATGATAATAGTGAGGATATTTTATATTTTCACGTTGTTTGTCACTTGTACACTTCCCTGAGTAGTAGTAACGGTTGTTGTAGTTGTAGCGGTTGTAGTAGTAGTAGTAGTAGTAGTAGTAGTAATGTTTTCACGTTTATCATACTACTTCTACACTTCACTATTGTAGTAATTACGGTTGTTGTAGTTGTAGTAGTTGTAGTAGTAGTATCGTTGGATGTAGTAGTAGTAGTAGTAGTAGTAGGAGGCTACGGCAAGAGACTGAAAGACATTCAACTGTGCATCTTCCAAGGGACCAAGAAAACACATGCGCACATCACCTTTAGGTGTTATCATCTGTTATCAAGTGTTATCACATTGCATATAGAATCTTGCGTAAACTACAGTCAAAGATTATTAGGTGATTAAACAACAAGGATAAAGTTGTTGATAACAACTGATAACAATTGATAACAGGTTGATAACAGGTTGATAATACAAATTTGAGTGTTTTCGAACTTCATTTTGGTATTTGCTGGTAGCAGCTAATTAAATTTTAATTAAAACTGAATTAATTCTACGCTGATGCCCCATTGGTTAGACTTATAAACATCCAAAATTAGTTAATAGTCCGAACTAATTATGCAAATAGTTTTGTTTATTTCACAGAACTAGTGGCTGTTGTAGTAGAAATGGTAGTAATAGTGGTAGTAGTAGTAATATCATTGGATGTAGTAGTAGTTGTAAGAGTAGCATTAGTAGTACTAGTTGTACTACTACTAGTAGTATTGGTAGTAGTAGTAGCTGTAGTAGGGGTAGTTATAGTAGTAGTAGTAACATTGGATGTAGTAGTAGTTGTAAGAGTAGCATTAGTAGTACTAGTTGAACTACTACTAGTAGTATTAGTAGTAGTAGTAGCTGTAGTAGGGGTAGTTATAGTAGTAATAGTATCATTGGGTGTAGTAGTAGTTGTAAGAGTAGCATTAGTAGTACTAGTTGTACTACTCCTAATAGTAGTAGTAGTAGTAGCTGTAGTAGTGGTAGTTATAGTAGTAGTAGTATCATTGGATTTAGTAGTGGTAGCAGTGAAAGTAGTAGTAGCAATAGTAGCAGTGGTAGCAACAGCATTAGTAATGAGTAGTCCAGCAGTTAGAAAATTAGCAGCAAAAACAGTTACATGCTTAAAAATATTCGCACTTAGTCATTAACTAACTAAGCATTGTATTCGTCATACTGCCAGCAAACCGTGCTTGTGAAAACAAATGACGAACGCGACGCGTCAACGAAACTTAATTGACTAACAAAGAAAAACTAATTTCATTAATTAACAAATATTACTTATAAATAATACAATAAAAGCTCTTGTTGAGTTATTTATATGATAGTGTGTCAAATTATTATCAATTACTTTATCTACCTGATACCTTTTCATATCAAATATCGTCCATCTTCCTTAAACCTATTACGTGATTGATCCACTTAAGTGTGTACGTCAGGATATATCATAAACCAAGTGGACAAGACATTGATTGAAATTGACCTTTTTCTAAAGTAAAAAAAATACACAATATATAATTATATAAGCTACTTGAACATGGCAGAACTTCCACTTTTAATTTCCCCTTTTTCCCCACTTCCCTTATTTTCCCCTTTCTCCCCTCCGTACTAGAATACACTCCTGTACTCTTAGATTTTCCCTTTTCCCTTCCCTCTTCCTTTATTCTTCCCTTTTCAAACCCCGGTTTCCCCTTCTCCAGGGAATTTCCCTGCAAAGTGGAAACGCTTATGGCAAACCCCTTGTATCACGGGACAATGGAAAAGCATAGGACTTAAAATAATTCTTATTTATTTTTTAAATTTATTACTAGGAATATTATAAACATTATTTTTATTAGCAATTCTAACACCATAATTAAATATTAATTAAAATACTATATATTTTATTAATAAAGAGTATTTTAATTATTTAAAATTTTTCAAGTAAATCTGGCAACGCCGCGCTCCCTCCCCTGAAGCGTTTTTATTGTTCACCAAATCCGAAAGGTTGTGTTATGAGAGTTAAAAATACACGGTATCGTAGATTGCTACATGAATATTCAGATAAATAGTGGCATAATAATTCATATAAATTTTCTGGTTTCTTGCTGAGTTTTCTCTCTTGTATAGAGGAAGTGCCAAGTCAGCGGTTTTTGAAGAGAACACGAATTGTCACTTATTAGCTCCCATCTGCCTCAATAGTCGACACTGATAAATGAAGTTAACAGTTAACGGAATAATTTTTATCCCTAAAAAACGCTCTTTTTCTTAGTTGGAAGACTTCCCGCAAGTTTTTTCTGGAGCGCACCTTGAAAACGAATGACCAGTTTCGAGTAAACGTGCGACTATTTGAAGAACGATTTTCTGGGTATACACTGTTCGATTATATTTCAACAACCTGGACCATAGTAAACAACATTCTACATAAGGTAAGTACAGTCTGCTGGGTTCTGACGTGGGTCAACAGTGAAAACTTCTGTGAATAGTCAATTAACGAGTAGAAACAACGTGGCTTCGTAATGAATTAGCTAATATCTTGTAACAAATTAAAAAGGCTTTTTTTCTTTGCAGATCTCCGTTCGCTAAAAATCTTCCAGAACCGATTCTGCAATTTGTCATAAATAACAGACTTTCTTATTGGCGGCTTTAGCTCACCCGAGCATACTCAAGCAAATTAGTAGACTTGCAAATGAATGAAACTGGGAAAAAATAAACTGATTTAAGGGTTTTCCTACCTGACTGTATTGACATTAGCGAAAAATATAATATATTAAAAACACGAGGGGAAAAAATTGAGAAAAAAGAAGAGCTGCACAAAAAGCCAAGAAAATTTGCTGCCTAATTTTCGGGGAAAACATCTCGGCTATAACAAGGCTAATTAGTAAAAAGCTCTACAAAATTTTTAAAAATCTGCACAGCTGCAAATGTTTTCCAGATTTAATTCGCTGCCATATTTTTTTTTCTCAAAAGTATTGACGAGTTCATTCCCATACGTTTTTCTAAACGAGAAAACCTGGCTAAACGATGTGGTCGTCAAACCTAACTTGCGAACACAGAAACAAAGCAAAAGGTCTGGTTTTTTTCTTATCAAAATCAACTGAATCGTAAGACAACTAAAAAAGAAACGAGTGAAAGGAAAAAAAATTTGAATCTCGGCAAAAAATCTCAAAAAAAAAGGATTTTTCTCGTCCCAAATTATAAGAGCTGAATGAGGGAGGGAAAGGAAAACTGAAAATGTTAAGAAAAAAGCGAAAAAAAACCATTAGGGGGGTACATAAGGGGGTGGTTTGCGGTAGGCAGACGTGGTTTTGGGGCGAGCAGACTTCATCGAGTCACGGCCAGATCCCGCGGCCAGGGGCGGAGGCGGTTGGTACGGGGCGGCAGGTTCATCATCGGCCGTTTCATCCGAGGGGCTCCGCAAGAGATCGCGCTGCTCCGCAGGGACTCGCGGCTGCGGCGTGGGACTGGCCGACGACCGCACTTTGCGATAATCAGGCGGATGGGCGGGCCGTTCGTCCTTGAGGATCACAGGCGACTTGACCGAGTGCCTGCCGGACGAAGGGCGATCCTCCAGCTCTTCGGCGAAGATGATAGGGATTCCCTTCGAGACGAAGCTCCGCCGCTCTTCCAGGCCCAGTTTGCCGGTTCTGCGTCTGCGGTAGAGGACGCAGGCAATGACGGCGGCCAGCAGCAGCATGGCCGCGATAATGATGCCGGGGACGATGAACGTTAGCAAGTAGTCATCGGTCCACGAACCTTCAGGTTTCTCAGTCTCCGCTTCGGTTTCTTCACCGACTGCGGAATCAGGGAGATGAGTGGGTGTCAGCTCACCGACGCAGGCACCTAGGGGAAGCAGAGTTGCGGATTGCGGTTTGAAATCCGCGGCGGACAAAAGTCCCGCAGCACGCGCCGTGAGTTTGCCGTCCTCGTCCAACAGGGCTCGACGCAGTTGGTGGATCTCCGCTCCCGGGCATGGACTCACCGGAAGAGATTTATTGCTCCACGAAATGATGGTCGACCCCTCAACCAGGGACTTGACCTGTTGAAAATATGACAATAAATTTTCTAGTAATTCAAATTTGCACATTAAAATAATAATATAATTAAATTTCATAATGAATAAAATAATCCATCATAATAGATACAGTAAAATGACAATACTATAACATGACATGATTGAAAATTTGCTTACATAAAATTATATTCAAATTTTACTTAGTTTACTTTACAACACAGGGCAATAAAATATAATAAAATATACAACACAAAACATATTTATTATACAGCTCATCTATAATTATAACATTAAATATTATTAATCAATTAATTTATTTTACTCTACACTCCTCTCATTGTTTACGTAATACTATTTATTTCATTATTTACTTAGATTTCTACGCTACTATACACAGAAAGTTCCATACATAATTCAATATATGTATATGCGTAAAATTAATTATAATGCTGTAAATTATTTTCATTATACTTACTTCTCCTTCACTATTTTATACATTTTTACAAGTTATTAACGTATATTAATCGATGAACTATCTTATATCGTCTATTTTAAGCTACTTTCGAAACTGCGAGAAATCGTACCACAACGTTGCGGGAATCAGAATCTCCGAAAATTTCCGCAATAGTTTTAACCAGTCGGGCTTTGCGCTGAGCACTGGTGGCAATGCTTTCATGGCCCACGTTGATTTTCAGTGAAAATTCAACGCTGAAAGTTTCTTCCTTGGGACGGGGCTTGACGAAAACTACGAGCCCATCGTGAGCCATCAAGCCGATCGTATCAGTAGCTCGCAGCTGGTACTCCTCACTGCCGGCATCGGATTCTAGCGGTAGCCCGTAAAATTCCTGTAAAAAATTCATCGAATAAAATACGAAAATTATCGGCTAGATTGCTAGTTTACCTGATTGGGAGCATCAAACTGCAGCCACAATTTTGAGTCCAAAGGCTGTCGGTCAGAGGAGAGGAGCTGCAGTTTAAGCATTCGAGTGTTTCCATCCTCAGGATCGAAGAAAGTGTCTTCAGGGACCTGGAATCGGAGGAGAGACCCGACTTCTGCAGTGATTTGGTCAACAGCATTCCTCACTTGAGGTGGTTCGTTAACCTAAAAATCCAAATGGCGCGTTATAAAAAAATATTTTAATCGATTTTAATGTTTTACGTTACCTTTTCAGTGACCGGTGGGATTTCTCGTACGGGCGGCAATGTAGCAGCAGTGGGGATAGACTTGCAAATTCCTTCAAGGTCAAGGCTGACCGCATTGGCCACGAACTGGACCGGCAGGTTGTCTTCAAACTCCTGCGTGATTTCGGAAGTCTCCGAGTGGAAGAATTTCTCGAGGATCTCGTGAATGGCGTCGTCCTGGCAGTGCTGGCGAGACAGCGACTCGTTCGACCACGACAGCGAGAACGGCTGGTCCGTTTTGAAATCTCCGGCAAGGCTCCGAACGACTACAGAATCTCCAGACTTGTCCCCAGTAGTCTTGTAAATCGCATCCACAATGTTCAACAACCAGTGAGCCTGAGAACAATAAGAACAATTGAAATCTTAAGCGAAAAAGTTAATTTCTTTTAGTGCAAATTCGTACTTTAGGTATAGATTCTTCGTCTTCAGAGAATTCAGGTTTCAGCTGCATCGAGAACCTGTGGTTGAATGTTCGTTCCGACTGATGTTGTCGCACGACAATCTCCACTTGTTCCTGGACCGACTCTCCCTTCTTGTCGGTGGCTCTGAGGAGGAAATTCCAGCGGCCGATATCTTCGGCCAGCGGCAGGCCATAAATCGTCTGTTCCTGGACGTTGAATCCGATCCAGGCGATATCTGCCAGCTCCCGGCTTTCCGTTGGGACGAGCTGAAGTTTCAGCGAGCGGCTGCTTCCGTCCTCGAGGTCTGTGAAAGTGTCCGAGGGAACGGTGAATCGCAAAATCTTTCCTGCAGTGACAGTCAGTCGAGGCAAGCGTTTGTTCACTACTGGTGGGCTGTTATGAGGCGTCTATTACAAATTCAAAAAAAAAAAATCATCAATATTTTTCTGTGTGTTTTGTGTTCATTATTATATTTTTGAGTTATTTAACGCAATGAAAGGGTTGCATGGCTGAACGAGATAAAAATAAGTAGGCTTTCCCCTCTCTCTCTCTCAGCTGGCTGCCGCTACGCAGGGCCATATTTCATCGTCGACATTTTGCCGTCCCCATTTCAACTGGCTGATGCTTTTCCGCACCCAAAAATATCAAAAGAAAAACATACAGAACCGGGAAAACGCCCAGAACTCAAAAACTTCTAGCCCGATAACAACTGATAACACGGGATAACAACTATTGCGGGGGTTGTATATCAGTTTCCACTTTGCAGGGAAATTCCCTGAAAAAGGGGAAAATGAGAGTCTGGAAAGGGAAAGATAAGAGAAGAGGGAAAATCTAAAACGTACGGCCCGTATTCTAGTGCGAAGTGGTAAATGGGAGAAATAAGGGAAGAGGGGAAAAGGGGAAAATGAATGTGGAAACACTGATGTATATGATTTTAATAGTTTTCTTTACTCTCCCCCTCAGTTTTTCCTTAACGTATTTCGCTTCTGTTTTATTTCTCGCCGCACCAGTACGGTCTTAGTCACTCAGTGGGTGAATAACTGGTTTCAAAGCAGATAAAAAAAAGTCGAAAATTCGTATCTGGTTGCAAGCGGCGCCATGGCATTTGAAATCAGTCGCCATTTAGAATTTAAAAACAAAACAGTAGCAGCTTCGTCTCAGTTAATTTCCCATAAATCAAATTTGTACACATTCATTAAAAATAATATAAAATAAAACTAATCCATTAACTCTGAACTGATTTTGAACCGGCATTGGGTTCAGTTCAACCGGATCTGACCTTGAATCTGCATGCATTCTAGCTGACCTTGAATCGACCTTGTCTATCGATCCCCGAACCCTGTTTAACGAGCAGAGCTGACAGCAAACAAAAACAAATTTACCTTGACGCTTTCTTCGTCAGTTCCTTCAACTTCGTTCTCGTCGTAGTCATCGGGGAAAGCAGTGGGGGCTGGGGCCGGTTCTTCGGATGGTGGGACCTGCGGAGGCTCGGCTTCGATTTTCGGTTCCTTGGGAATGGCAGGGACGCTGCTGGAAGGTTCCAGTTTCACCACGGGCGTGGCTTCGACTTCAGGTCCCGCGGGAGAGATCGGTTCGGCGGGGGCTGGAGTAGTAGTCGTCGTGGTGCTGGGAGTGGTCGCAACCGTGGGCGTAGATGAAGGCTGTTCCTAAATTATAAATTTTTTGTAAATATTATTACTATCTTTACTATACTGTTATTATTACTATAATCAGAGGGTGAATGAGTGAACGAATGAATGAATAAATGAGAAAGTGAATCAACGAATGAACGAGAGAGTGAATCAACGAATGAATTATTAAGAGAGTGGGTGAATGCTTGAACTGAATTAACGACACAGCGAACGAATGAATGAGAGGACGAATGAGTGAAAGAGTGAATTGAATGAATGAATGAATGAACAAACGAATGAATTAGCTCATCCATTCATAAATCACAACATAACGATTACCTCTGAGACAGGGGCGTTTTGCGAGGGGACGACAGCTGTTTCAGGGAGGATGTCGGTTTCTTCGTCTCCTTCATGGTTTTCTTCGTAATCGTAATCTTCGTCATCGCCCGACCCTTCATCGTTGACTTCTCTCCTCAGTCTTCCGGGTTCGGCTTCGACTTTGCTGAGGAACCAGCCAGTGATCGAGTGTCCGACGCGATCGGAAAGCTCTCCATTAGCGGCTTGTTTCTTCAGTTCCGACCAGAGGGTTGTATCGTTGACGCGGCTGCACTGGAAGCGGATAACGGCGTTGGTCAGATGCGAGTTGACGGGCAGGAGAACGTTCCCGGGTCCGGCTTTGACCCAGTCAGCTGGCTTGACCCGACGCGACTCTTTGAGGGAAATATCGGCAGGGGTGACGCGGAAGTGTCGGGAAAGGGCAGAGACGAGTCGCTGGCGGGTCTTGGGGGCCGCCGTGAAGAAGTCGAGGTCAAAGGTGACGCTGAGGGCCAAATGACTACACGTCTGGTTGACCACTTGAATGGCGAACACATCTGTTGCAACCTGATGCGGATGCGCCCCGTAAGCTCGAACTTTGATGTACCAGTTGCCCACGTGTTCCGGCTGCGGTTTACCCCACAGCGTCCCTTTCTCACGGTCGAAACGCAACCACCAAGGTAAAGCCTCACTGTCGCTCCGAGCAACCTTCAAACCAAAACAATTCCAAAAAATTTACTTTTAACTTCACGATACTAAAAAGTTATTTCAAGAATTTTCATATAAAAAAAATAAGTCTCTTGTACGAAAGCTGTACGCATAGAATACAAATGATCCCTTGGCATCCCCTTTCTTATGCGCCCACACACTTTGCCCCTAAGCGTTTGAAATTTCTGAATTATTTAATTTATTCATAAATACCCTATCCCGAGTCTTACCCTAGGGTTCAAGGAGAAATTGTTTACTTCGATTAGCCCCCCAACCCCGCACCTTCTGGCCCAACAACATACGAGAAGATTAAGCGTAAAGAGAAACTTGTCAATCCGACAGTTTCCGACACGGAAGATCGGGTTTCAAACAAACAGGCGTAAAACGTGTATACAATACTCTTTTCCTAGTTTAAAGGGGCCAAAAATCTGCTTTCTCCATACGTTCACTAGAGGAAAAGAGTGTAATTTGAAACGTCCTTGAACCCTTACAAAGCAAAAATGTCTCCCTTTTCCATGTATAAATTCTCATGTAATATTACACCACAAACTTCATCCACCAATTAAGAAGCATTCGCTTTTTCACGGTGTTGTGTTGCAAATTGGATTCTTAATTAGTTATTTAATGTTAGTCTCGTTAGACGTTACCTCGTATCGAGAAACGTGGCCCTCGAACGCATCCGAGGGAAAAACGAGGCTGAACTCTTTCCCGACTTCTGCGGTAACGTCGGGAATGCCCCACAGTCTCCGAACAAACGAAGCCGAGTCATCCGCGGATTTGATTTTCGGCTCGAGCGTGAACTCCTGCTCGGAAACTGTTTCCCGAGCCGGAATGTCGAGCCTCTGCAGCACGGGGTCCCGTTTGGGGTCCAGATTCATGTGACATTGTGACAAGTGGATTAAATACAGACTTAAGGCGATTGTGACAAGACTGGCTTTGGTTTCTCCCATTTTCTGCCGCGTTTTTTTTTTTTATCGCAGCGTTTGTCGAGCGGACTTGAAATATCGCGAGATTCCGTCTGCAAACACTCCCCTAGCTGCGAAAATACAAGAAAAAGACAAAACAAAAACAAGGTCAGTTTAGATTACACAAACATTCGACACTAAGAATGATGATCTCACCCCCTCCCGAACTTTTTGGTGCAAGACTTTTTGTGTATATTTTTCTTTCTCTGGTTTTCGTTTTTACCAAACTTTGCGATAAAAGCAACAAAAACTAAAAAGTCTACATCCGGTTACAAGCAAACGGCATCACGTTGTGAGCTTTCTTGTTGCCGGTCACGTAATATTTTCTCAAGGAGCGTGGCGCACTTGAAAAGCCTCTCGAGCTCAAGGGAAAAATATGCACAAGGAATGAATGGGGTTGCCTTCACCAAGAATCTACACATCAAATAGCCCGCGGGGTGTGGTGTGGCCATTTGCCTCCATTTTGAAACAACACTGGGAAAACATGAGGTCGGCGACCCTCATTTTTAACACACATGCCAACTTTTAGCCACCATTTTGGTCTGTCTCTACCCTAAACACACGCAACATGAAAGCTCCTTCCATATTTACCTGATTATTATCTTCGGGGGAAATAAACCTTTGATTCCTTTTCCTTGTTATTTACTCCATGAATTGATTTCTAGAAGAATAGCGACGATACATGTGAACGGCTACAGACACGAGCAACGAGTGACGCTCCTTAATGTTGAGTAGGAGGAAAAAGAAAGCTTAGCTTTTAAAAAAGAAACTCTTTAAGCTCCGGCGTCATTATCATCTAACTTCCACTTTTTCCGATAGATGGCGCAATCGACTATCGATAATTATATTATGCTCAGTAACGATTTTCAAACTATTGTAGACTGAATTTTGTTCAGGATCGATTATTAAACCTAACGATTATTTATTATTTAGTCGATTATGATCTACATTGAATATTTTATAATCGATTATAATCAGGCAATATTAACGATCGATTATAGCCAATCATTTAAAAATATTAATAAAGTAATGCAAAGTTTTATGGATATCAAATTAAGTAGTAAACTGATAGTTTTTTCTAAGATTGTTTACAAAGTTTATTCAAATTAAATCAAGAACGTCCCGCTGTTGTTGGTTTCGAACAAAGTTCATCTGTAGGGATGCATCTGCGTGGCAGCTTTAATGTTAGTTTTAATAGCGCTCGGAGCTTTTCCTGCAATTCAAAATAACAAATATGATTATTTGATAATAAGTCTATAAAATATTAAACTACCTGGTGCGCCAGATCCTGCACCTTGGAGCATGGGACGGCCAGGTCCAACTGTTGGTTGTCCTACATATTTCAAATTCGCGAAATTTTATTTTGTTTTTGTAAACTAACGATTAAAAGTCAAACCTTGTGGCGGAGCAACGGGAACTTGTTTTAGAGCCTTGCCAACGCCCACTGCAACAATCAACGACTGTGTATCGTTGGGCGAGCATGTCTGGATGGCGTTGGCTCGGGCTGTGGCTTCGCTCTCCCACTCTTCCTTGGCGTTCGTTACAAGATCCAATACGTTACTGACGATTTTGTTGTAAGAATTCAGCTGCTTCTGGGCAGAGTCTGGCGGGACCTTGACTTACGAACATAGTTAAATTACAGAATAAGAAAACATAACGTCTCGTGACTGACCTGCAAGGCTCGTTGCTCAAACTGGCCCTGACGCAACTCGACGTCAGGGTCCGGCTTAGTTCGGAGCATGTTCGGAGCGATATCGTGCGAAAATGCGGGGACTCTGTTTTCTGTCAAGTTCATAAGATCTGTGTCAGCATCTGGGCTCAACTCAAGCGGGAGGACAACCAAGTTCCGTAAAAGCGGAGTTTTCTCATTTTTGAGGACCTTCAGTAAGGAGTTCATCTGGCGGAAAAAGGAAAATATGATTATGATAGAAAATAAACGTCAAGATAGTTTATACCTGGCCTGAGATGACAGCAAAACTGTCGAGAACCGAAGGCCATTGAATTGTGGCATGCTCGAATTCGATTTTCATTATGAGAGTAGCGATTGCTGATTTGACTTCGTTAATGCGCTGCAAAACTGCATCTAGTGCAGCTTCTAATTGTTTTTCTTCTCGTTGCATTTCTAATTAATCTCTGCTTCCAATCGCGATCAAATAAAAGTTTGTTTTCATTCAGAATCCACTGTTGCTGTTGTTTCCACTTTGAGTTTTCCCTTTTCCCTTTTTCCCCCTTCAGCTAGGAAATCATTTTTCCCTTCCCTCCCCCCATCTCGTAATTTAAAGCCGTTCCTTTCCCTTCTTCCCCGATTTTTCCCTTTTAGGTCCACATTTTCCCTTTTTCAGGGAATTTCCCTGCGAAGCATAAACACTGATCCCAATTTATTTCAAATCTCCTTAGTTCTAAACATTACCAGCAGATGTCTTGTAAAATATATTAAATAAGAATTTACCTGGATAAGGAGATAAGATATACAAACTAATAAACTCAAATTTATTTTTTTTCGTTTTTATTAAATCGTTTACTTCTTAATACTAATAATCAATAAATTAATGAATATTTGTATTGTTCCAGAATTTAGCGCTAGATGGTGAAATCATCCCAGTGTAGCAGAAGATTTAACAAAAGACTTCATATTTCTTTCATTTAATCATTTAAATTCTAGAATCACATAACAAAATCGTTTAATATTTTCTGACTTCTGTATTGCTTGAGAAACAAAATTCGCCATGCCTTTCATGAAAGGAGCCGCTCCGGTGCGCCGCACTCTGCAGTACCTCGAGAACTGCAACCTGGTCCTGAAGAATCGCGTCAAAATATTCACTGTAAATTACAACACACATGGAGATCATCATCAAGGAGCAAGGTAACGATTCACTGTCCATATTAAATACTAATATTTGCTTAATAACAGAATTTATGATTTTTCAGAGATTTCGTTTTCTGGCACTTACAGCAGCTGCAGTTCAAAAACCCTGACGTCCAGGTTATCACGTTCAAAAATCTCACTCCCAGTCCGTTCATCAGATGCTATTTAGGTATCACTACCTAATTTATCATAAAAAATTTACTCGGTTTATTAATTTTCCTCAAAAAAATAGAGGACGGAGAGCAAGTCCTCATGGACGTAGACAGCAAATCCAAGGAGGAGATCTTCGAGCGAGTCAAACGAATAATCTGCAAAACCGAGTAAGTACATTTATCGCAAAATATTAAGAAATAAGACTGACATTTTTATTTATAGTGACGTTTTGAAAATGGAGACCAAAGCTGCCGAGAAAAAGGACAACCCTGCTAATTTCGGCCGCTCGTGCGAGAAGCATTGCATCTGCGAAGTCCCAGGCCAGATCCCCTGTCCCTCTGTCGTCCCTCTTCCGAGAAGCTGGCGAGGAAAATACAAATTCTTCAAGCGGGACGAACTCTAAAGACACTTTCCGCAGTTTTTATTGAAAATTAGTGAAGAAAATACACAAAAAACCTTGTATTACAGACATTTGTTTTTGTTTATTCAAAAATTCATTTCGCTACCAATCTACAAATACGAGACGTTTTTCTTCCTTTTACATCGGCATAGGCTGAGGTGCCATCAAGTCCAATCCCACACATTCACGAGCGATGCGAACGCCGAGGGCAAACATCAGAACGCTCTTCACGACAGACCTGCACGAAACAATCAGAATTAAGACTGTGTCACCATAATTGACCATTAGGGTGTTCGTTCATAATGCTTTTAATACGGACAGCTACTGACATCCATATTTGAAACATCACTTTACTGATACATGATAAATCTACGACTAATCATTAAATAAACAATTGTTAGAAAAGCTAGCATGCTTTCCTCTGTTAAAACAGCAAGAAATATACTTTACATATAATGAACTAAAATTAAAGTCAATAAAAGATGCCCTGTAACACTAACAGATTTTAAATGAATTTACCATCTGAACGGATCGTTGTAACAGCTTTTGACGAAGGCTACGGGTCCTCCTTCGGCTGAACGTTTGGGAGGTGCTCGAAACATTTTGTCTTTTTCAAATGTAACACGTGGTTATTCGGGAAGAAATAATTTCAAAAGGATTTTGATTCCTCGTTCTTTTTAGCATCCAATGCGTTGTTTCATGCCTTGTGACATTCGTCTGCTGGTTTTGCCAATATTTCCACTTTTGGTTTCCTTTTCCCTCGAAAGAGCGCACAAATTTCCCCTTTTCCCCTTGAACTGATGATACAGTTCACCCTTTTTCCCCCTCGCGTACTAGAACACGAAGCACTTCTAGATTTCCCTTTTCCCTTTTCAGGCCGAATTTCCCCTTTCCAGGGAATTTTCCTGCAAAATGGCGGCACTGGGTTTCGCCCACACAAAGTCGCCCCTATTATATTTTCGCCCCAGTATTTGTCAGAATATGTCAAACTTAAAAATAACAGTTTAAAATAACATAACGTTCAGCATTTTATGTTAAAATCTTTCGTAATCTCGTCAAATGAAA
Source organism: Eulimnadia texana (assembly GCA_002872375.1). Taxonomy (NCBI): domain Eukaryota; kingdom Metazoa; phylum Arthropoda; class Branchiopoda; order Diplostraca; family Limnadiidae; genus Eulimnadia; species Eulimnadia texana. The sequence continues at coordinate 21,131,037 of NKDA01000001.1, forward strand.
CTTCAGTAATTGTGTGTAATTGATCAGTGCTGTATTTCTTTTCCCACAAATTCAATTTCGTTACAGCAAAATTTCGTACCAAGTGTTCCACCCAAACAAAATCTTCAGGTTCACGGTTTTCCTCCGTGCGGCTCCACGTCCATTTCAACTGTCATCTCGGGGTCCCTCGGAGGAGCGAGACGTTCCGCAGTTGTATCCTCCTGTACAAAAGAATACAATAATAATAATAATACTTAAATTTTAAACAAGACTTGCTTACCTTCAGATCAGTTTCAACTTCAGGGGGCAGCGGTCTTCCACCTCTGCGTTCCTCACCTTCGAGTCCCGCCAGAAAAGGTTCGACAGTTTCGTCATCGTAAATCGTGAAGTCCGTTCCTCGGCCCACAACTCCAATGGACACATTCTGTTTCCCAAACAAAAATTTATATTTATTTAAATAAATTTTTATTGTATTATGATTTACCCTCGAAGTGAGCTCGACTTCGTTGGGGAGGGTGTCCCGCAGAGCACGAAGTCCGTGACGGACCAAATCCTCCAGCGTGCAGTCCAGAAATTCGTCCAAGTGCTTTTCAAGGTAAGTGCGGGCGGACTGGGACCTAGCGCCAATAGCCATTGCCTTGCAATCGAAATACGTAGCAGAAGGGCACGTCTGGTAAATGTGGGGGCCCTTGTCCTATAAATTAAATAAAACTTTTAACACACTGAATAATAAATAATCTTTAACGCAAACGTACATCATATCCCGCAACAAGTAGGCCTACGCCATAAGGCCTGCGGTCGTAACGCTGAGTGCAGACTTGGAGCTTGTTCCCGACAATCCCAATCAGACGAGAAACGGGAAGAGGCGAGTCGTGCGAGTAGCGGTGGTTCAGACATTCAGTTCGCATGAATCGGCTAAACAGAACATTAATTTAATAATTAAGCTGATGCATTTTGTTGCTTAAAAGGTTACCTCAGTAGTCGAGCATCAGCCGTCAGTCCAGCGATGCTAATACCGAGATGGTTGTCGATGGGAATGATTTTTTTCTGGTAGGACGAGAGTTCGGAGCTCGCACGTTTCAAGGCAACCACGACAGCATGGGTCTTGCTTTTCAAGCCGACTGTCGCAGATCCTTGCTTAACAGCTTCCATAGCATATTCAACCTATAAAAAAAGAAAAATTATAATTTGAAGGGACATTGATTTGTGTGCTGCTAGTTACCTGGTGAAGACGTCCCTGAGGACTCCAGACTGTAACATCGTTATCGTACTGGTTGCGGAACTTTAAAAAACAGAAAAAAAATGTTAATCAGTACTTTCTGCTGACAATTTTCCATTAATAAACATATCCTGTCACTTCAGTACACGATTTTCAATGTTAGAAAAGCTCATGATAGATAAACACTTGGTTTGAAAATACAAGACATTGCCTATTTTGCTCCTACGCTTATTTAGACTAGCACGACTATAATAAGTAAACTTGTTAAAAACTTTCTCAATATACCATTCTGAAGTTGTCTGACGAAAATACAACGGACCGCGATGGAGTTTATTTGATTTTCGCCAGTCACGGTTTCTTTCTGCTCCAGTGTCAAACAAGCGCTGGGTGAATCTCAACTACGGGCCGCAAGTTTGTCCCATAACACTTACGAAGCCTCTTCTCACTTTTTTAAAATTTATAATTATAAATATTTTAGAGGAACTTTTTGTGATACGGTTACAAAAATAGATGCTCTACATTAAATTAAATAGATTTTATATAATAAAACCTAAGTACAATAGATAAATTTCTTGAAAATATACGATCATTGGAAAACCTGATCTGAAATCTATATAAAATACTTGTTTAATATTTTAAATTAAATTAAGCTTGAAGGATTAATTTTAAATGAAAGTTTAGTTAAATTGCTATAAGTTGTTATTTGTTTGGATGAGATAGGATGTTTGTACGATTTTATAGAGCTTCCCAAATCAGCTTGTGGGAAATGGGCGTATTTTTCAACCGTCAGTACATAAGGTGCCATTGACAATACAACAACTTAGCTTCTCAACTACATTTATTTTCTGTTAATTGTTGAAATACGAAATATGAAGCTTTTAATTATAGTTTTGATAATAACTCTAGCGGGTTTTGGAGACTGTAGAAGTAGTTGGCTCTCAATTTTCGGTTGGGAGACGCATACAACAACTACAACAGGCAGACCCCAGCCAGCTACAACACCTCAGAAAACTACTACCCCATCAACTACAACAAGAAATTTGTTGATCCCAGCTGCAACAACACCGAATCCTCAAGTTCTCAGGCTTAAACTGAACCAAACCACCGTTAAGCCTCCTACAACATCTACAACAACAACAACAACAACAAGACCAACTACGATTCTACGAAGGAATGATGGAATAATTAATCCAAAATTGTCACCAGCAAATTCTGACATTTTCTTTCCTAATTATGAAGATCGGAAAGGTAACTCAAACAACACTTCTGTACTACTACTACTACTACTACTACTACTACTACTATAGCTACTAATAATATCACTCCTACAACTTAATAAACAACAACTACTACTACTTCTACTTCTACTGAAGTTACTACTACCACTACTACAACTACCACAGCTAATACCACTACAAATAGCACAACTACTACAGTTACAGCAACAACAACAACTACTACTACCACAGTTACTACTACTTCAAAAAGCACAACAACTACTACAGCTACTATAACAACAACTACTACTACAGTAACTACAACGACTACAACTACTACTACTATCACTAGACTACTATGGGTGCTTCTACTATTACCACAGCTACTGCAACGACAACAATAACTACTACTATTACTAGACTACTACAACGAGTGCTTCTACTACTACTACTACTACTACTACTACTACAACTACTTCTACGACTACTAAGTCAGTTTCTTTTTCTCAGAAATCAGTCGTCCCACAGAACCTATCGTTTCATCTTCCAAGGTACGGACAACTTATTTTTTATATATTTAAATACTTTAATAATTAATAAATAATAATAATAATAATAATAATTTTTTCCTATTACAGTTTACTTATTTGCTGTTTTTGTGTTGTATTAACTGCTTCTAAATATTGTAGTGATTACTGTGTTGTTGATTTTTACTCTATTATTAATAAGCGAGTTTCAATGATTCATGTCCTACATTAATGCTAATCTAAAATAGTTTATCTTTGCTCTAATATTTTTTTCATTTATATATATATATATATATATATATTATATTACTCACTTCACTTTTCTTTATGACTAAAAATGTATTTTATCCTGTTTTACTTAACTATATGTATGAAGTTTCTTGTGGAAGTTTAAATAAAACAGAAAGGGGACTACACTCCAGTAGCAGTATGTCCCTCCTCTCAAAATAATAATAATAATAATAATATTAATAATAATAAATATATTTTTCAGATTCCGGTTTCGTTACTGGAGCAATTGAATCGAGTGAACGATATCAGCGACTTCATGCGACTCGTCGAAGACGCCCCTTCCGGTTTCGTCATTGAAGAGCAAACAGAAGATGACGATGTTGTCGAAGGAAGATTCGGACTAACGGAAGCCGAAAGAAGTAGTCAAACTAGTTCTCAGTTGCAACTACTAATTAACTACTTAATATAGCTACTTTTAACTTCGTTAGTAAGCTAACTTACTTTAATATTGCTTCTGATACTGGGATTACCATTGCTTCTTCTACTACTTTGCTACTAGTTTAGCTATTACTATCGCTACTACTACTACTACTATCGCTAGTTGCTAGATTTACTTTTAACATCGATCGTAAGCCATTAACATTGCTACGCGTATTGAAAGTACTCTTTTGCTTCTAATACTTACTTTACTACTAGTTCAGCTATTACTATAGATATACTACTAGGGCCAGCACTATTAGCTGCTACTATTACTGGACCACTACTGACTAGTAAACGTTAATACAAACTTGACTATCACAGATTCTGGAGTAGTAGTAGCTAAAGCAGCTAACTGCATCCCGGAGAACCAAACAGTCCCGCTAGTGACTAACGAGAACCCGTTAGTAGTTTACTACCCGAAATGCACCCGAATCGAACGATGTGGCGGATGCTGTTCCAACCCGTTGCTTGCTTGCGAACCGACTAAATCCGAAACCGTATTATTTAGAGTAATAACAAATCGAGAAAACTGTAGAATCGATTAGCAATACTAATAATCGATTACTAATCAGGTAGTCAAGACAGAATACACTGGAGGATTGAAGATGAGCAAACCTACTAAAGAGACGATTCCAGTAGAGAAACACCTCGCCTGTACTTGTGCATGCAGAATGAAAGAATCAGTAACATAATTATCTAAATTTATAATATAAGAATTAAAATGAGATCTTAATGACTGGATAGGATTGTAACAAACTGCAGGAATACGACGGATCTGCTTGCATTTGCAAGTGCACGAACCTAGACGACAAACTCAAGTGCGAAGCACAGAACCATTCTCGGGTCTGGGATCCCAAAGAGTGTGTCTGTGGCTGCCGAGAGGTCGGGCAGTGCTCTACGGGATACTTCTTCGATCAAGCGACCTGCACGTGCGTGTCGTGGTCCGCGGCATCGGCCAGACACGGAGTCGATTCCGCGGGAAAAGTCGCCGGTGAGCGCGGGCGGAGTCCTGGGAACAGTATCGTCTTCAAAGACGACCAAGACACTGAAGACAAAGAAGGAAAACCTATCGAAAGAGTACCGCTGAACCGAGTCAATTACCTACGTTTCAACTGAAACTAAACCAAGTTTTCTGATTTATTCCAATACCAAAAAAAAACAATCTTTGTTCGTTTTAGTATGTCATTCAGTTTTAATACAAAATATAGAGTACCTAATCAAGCATCTAGTTCTATTATCTGCCCATAGATGGCGTTGCTGTAATTTGAAATAAGCGCCTAACATTTTAGACACAAAATGCCTGAAGGAGAAAATGATTTTTCTATTTTAAAACTTGTTTTCAGGCTGTTGGTAAGGGCCATGTTTTTATTATACTTCAAAAGTGTTTCACCTTTAGCAACGCACTGTAGACGTTTACTTTTGTCCGTGAGACTTTGCACTGCTTTGTTCGAAAAGGACAGAAATGTCACCTGTCCTGTTTTGCTTAGGAGTCTTACTATTTACCATATCTCCGAGTGTTCAGGATCCTCAGAGCAATCCACTTGCTGAGAATCCTGATTCTGGGAATTTTGATTCGCAACAACCGTCTGGGTGAGTTAGAGAGAAGTCACTTGATACTTCTACGTGATGTGCTTATGTGAATAGCATGTAACCTGAATACAGAATCAGGTTGTTAACGTCTTTTTCTTTTTGTATTTTATAGACCTAAATCTAAATTTGCGCCTTACTTCCGAAACGCAAGTCCCGAAGAAGCCGAGGCTGTGAACTATTTGAACGAACTGGACTCGAGCTATTCGGAAAGCTGTTTCAGATACGTCGATGCCGACTGGAAGTACCAGAGCGACTTGACGGAAGAAAACGAGCGAATCAAAGTATTTTAAACCTTTTAATAAAGTATTTGTGACAATTTATTGTAAGTGATTTATTGCAGAACGATTTTTATTTCCAATTCTCCAAATTTAAAAAAGAAGCAGCCAAAAATGCTTCCCAGTTCAACTGGCGGGACTTCAAAGACGCAGATCTCTACAGAAACTATCGCTACTATGACGACCTGGGACTTTCCGCGTTGCCCGAGGAAAAATTTGCTGAGGTTTACATTTGAGAAAACCACAAAATAGGTAATTTAATAATTTTAATTTGTCTTACAAAGATTACAAAGGTTATCGACTCGATGGAGGCCATTTACAACAAGGCAAAAATATGTTCGTTCAAAGACACGCTGTCCTGTGGGTTACGACTAGAACCTGGTCCGTGCGAATATCTACTTTTACTTATAAAGAAGCGTAATAATAATTAAATTTTTACAAAATCACAGAGTTAACTGAAATCCTGAAGACGAGCACGGATCCCGAGGAACTGAAACACGTCTGGGTTCAGTGGCGGGAACAGAGCGGCAAAAAGATGCGGAAACTCTACGAGAAGTATGTGGAACTGAGCAACGAAGCAGCTCAGTTAAACAGTAAATTCATTTTATTGACTGGTTCATTCTACAGCAGAACTAATATATTTGATTGGTTGTAGAGTATCCGGATATGGGAGCCTATTGGCTGCGCTACTACGAATCAGATACCTTTAAAAAGGACATTGAGGATCTGTGGCAGACGATGAAACCCTTCTACCAGGAACTGCACGCTTACGTACGCGCACAACTGCGCAAAAAATACGGAAATAAACTAGTAACAGAAAATGGACATATCCCTGCACATTTACTAGGTATTTAAATACTGCTTTTACTATAATTGTAATTCTTCCTACTACTACTACTACTACTACTACTACTACAACTGCTAGTACTACTAGTACTAGTACTACTACTACAGTTATCACACCTCCTACAGCTATTAGCTATTGCAGCTAGAACAGCTACTATAGCTACTACTACTACCACCAATACTACTACTACCATTGTTATTACTATTTTTACTATTATTATTATATTGTTAGTACTGAAGAGTAACACTACTACTACTACTACTACTACTACTACTACTATTACTGCTACTGCTACTGCTACTGCTAGTATTTTTGCTATTATTATTAAGTACTGAACAGTAACATTTCTCCTCCTACTAGTACAATTACTATTACTATTATTATTACTGTTAGTAACATTACTACTACTACTACTACTACTACTACTACTACTACTACTACTACTACTACTACTACTACCATTACTATTATTAGTACTATTAGAAATACTACTACTACTACTACTGCTACCACTATTATTATTATTGTGATAATCTATTCAGGAAACATGTGGGCTCAGACCTGGGGAAATATTTACAAGATTTCAGTACCTTTCCCGGGGAAGACGTCCATCGATGTGACTCCCGAGATGAACAAACAGGTAGAACAGCCCACGTAAAAAAAAAATCGGTACCTTTTTATGGTGCTTTTTCGGTTGACCTTGAACTGGACGCAGTTTGAACGCAGTCTAAAATTTGGGCGTTCCAGGTTACTGCGAAAAGGCACCGTAAAAAGAGACCGTTATGGAGTCTTTTTAACATTATTACCATAAAATATTTGATTAATTTCCAGGGTTACACCCCGAAGAAAATGTTCGAAGTCTCTGATGAATTTTTCACATCGCTCGGTTTAATTCCTATGCCCCCAGAGTTCTGGAAGGAATCCATTATCGAAAGAATCCCTGGAAGGGAAATGGGATGTCACGCTTCTGCTTGGGATTTCTGCAACGGCAAAGATTTCCGGTAAAAAATACTGTAACCACTCGGTAGAAAAATTTGATTTACAGAACTGGATTTTTAGTATTAAACAATGCACCGCTGTGGATATGGAGGATCTGATCACTGTTCACCACGAAATGGGACACGTCCAGTATTTCCTCCAGTACAAGGATCAGCCGGCAGCTTATCGGGAAGGAGCTAATCCAGGTTTTGTCTCTTTCATAAAATTATTCATTTTTTTTTTTAAATTAATGTTTTGCAAATTTGAATAAAAGGTTTTCACGAGGCGGTTGGTGATACGTTAGCCCTTGCCGTTTCGACGCCTAAACACTTGCGGGAAATCGGACTGCTGGACAAGAGCATTCCCATTGACGATCAAGAGACTTCGATTAACTATCTGTACTTCATGGCTTTGGACAAAATCGCATTTCTGCCGTTTGCTTACCTTATGGACAAGTGGCGCTGGGACGTTTTCGACGGCAGCGTGAAACCTGCAGACTATAACTGCCATTGGTGGAAACTCAGGTACAATACTCGCAGCATAGATCTCATCTGAATCAGTGATAAAATTTGAACATAGGGAAGAATATCAAGGAATCAAGGCTCCGGTGATTCGTTCCGAGAATGATTTCGATCCTGGAGCAAAATACCACATTCCGGCTAACGTTGAATATCTTCGGTAAGAAATTTTTAAGAAATCTTGGATGTAGTTGTAAAAATGAGGATTTTTTTTTTGCAGGTATTTTGTGAGTTTCGTGATCCAGTTCCAGTTCTATCGGTCCTTATGCATCACGGCGGGACAGTACGATCCCAAAGATCCCTCAAAACCACTTCACAGCTGCGATTTTTACAGAAACAAAGAAGCTGGAGCTAAACTAGCGTAAGTTTTCCTTGCAAAACGTTGTTTTACCAGTGTTTTGTTGAATGAGTTTGATAGAGCAATGCTGTCAATGGGATCTTCACGTCCCTGGCCTGAAGCTATGGAAGTAATCACCGGTCAGGATAAAATGGACGCTACCGCAATCCGCGAATATTTTAAACCGCTCGAAGAATGGCTGCGCCAGAAAAATAAAGAAAACAACGAACCTGTTGGATGGGAATCAGGTTTGTAAACTTTTCTTGCAGAATTTAATATTATTTTGTGTTGAATGTATTTTTTTTTTTTTTTTTTAGATGGGAAATCTTGCTCCAGCAAAGACGAAGTTTCAATGGAGTCCGCCAAACTAAGCCGCAGTTCATCTAATATCGTTTCCGCGCTACATTATTTTACTTTATTGACTATTTCTATTTTTATCAGGAAAGTTATTGTCTGATTATTATAAGATTGTATGATGCTAGTAGTTATCCAGTTAACCGCTTTGTAACTTTTAATTTCCCCAGCAAGTTACGTTAGAGCTTCGCAATACACATACTGGTGCATGTGGTCTTCCAAATGAAGTACTCGTATATATTATCATATAAATTACATATCCATAACCCTACTAATGAAAAAAACTACTGTTATCACCGTACAATGAATATGTGTTTAACAAGATTGTTGGTATCAGAAATTAACTTTTTACTTTAAGAAACGTAGAGATATGAAATTTAACGTGATTATAAGATATGGTAAATCCACTGTGAAACAAAAAACTCCGGGCTCGTCCGGGATTTGAACCCGGGACCTCTCGCACCCTAAGCGAGAATCATACCCCTAGACCAACGAGCCATTCAAGCCATATTGGTTTCTCATATCTATATATACAGATCCACTCCAATGGTTCAAGATTGACGAAGCTTTCATTCCGTTTATGTTGTCTACAGTCTAATATCTACGTTCACTCAGTTCTTCTAGTATACCAAATCGCCAACATATACTCTGATTTGACGCTGGTAGCAGATTTATTTAGTGTATTTGTACCTTCAACACTGTATTTATACTGCAAATTCCAGAATTAATCGCGAATCGGGGATAAATTACGCAGTGAGAGATAGCCAATCCCAAAGTTATGCCAGTATAAAATTGGTATTATTCCTAATTTTTCGAGGTTAAATCGGGAATCGGGGAAGTCGAACTTTATCCCGGTATAAATGTGCAATAGAAACGAGAATAGATAAGAGGGATAATTTCGAAATAAAATGATTTATCATCAAACATAAACCACTGTGAACATAGTTTAACAAACTATCTGGCTTAGACTTACACGATGGAAACTGGTTTGATAGTTTAATATTTCAAGTCATTAATGCTTATTAGCGTAACTATCGGAGACAAAAACCTAGGCTAAAAAAAAACACACACTAAAACTTTTAAACTTGAAATCTTGTCCGAAATTTAAGTCAGTAGAACGATACTAACCAAACTAAACTTTCACCGATATGGGTCACAGTCTAGTAAGTTCACCAAAGTGGCTTACCACATAGGCTAGTTTAAAACAGCCTGTCCTACAATTGTAATTTTAGATTGTAGGGTAAACCTAGGTTTTTAAATTGCCCTATAGGTTCGAGATGATAGGAAATCAGGTAAATTAACCGTTACGTTTACCCGAACCGGGGCCATACCAATTACACGCAAACCTATAGGGAAAAATCCCTCTTGGGCGTACGCCATTCATTAAAATTCCTGAAACTCCTCAGAAACCAAAAAAAAAAAAAAAAAAAAAAAAATCTGAAACCAGAATCTAAAATTATTCCAGATTAAGATAAAATCAGATTTAGAGAATTTTAAATGAATAATGGGATAACATAAAAACCTGAATATGTGAGCAACGGTACACGAGAACTTTTTGCACTCTTAAGTTCGATGCGGTTGTGACGTTTCCCAAAGTCAAAACCAAAATTTCTTTTGCGTAACGGTGATTTAATCAAATACCCACGTTTTTATCAAGTGACATTTTCATCGTCCTACTATTATTTTTTTTTTCGAGTCTGTAGTATATGTCCCAGCGGAAAATTAAGGATGTCGGCTACATCCTGAACGATAACCGTGACATATCCTGAATATCCTGAGCCACGTCCGATCGTGGATGAGTAAAACAACTGTGTTGAGAATTCCGAATCTTGATTATTGAGGACACCATTAAGTATCCTGAAAAGTGTTTTTTTCAGGACGCTGTTAAGTACCCTGAACATGTATTATACAGGCATTCCAGTGTCAGGGTCATGAACACCCTGAAAGTGGGTCAGTTTCACTGCACTCAGAGTCCTGATTGGCATCCTGAAAATGTTCTTTTCAGGATATTTTCAGGGTTCTGAAACTTTCCTTCATTTTCTGCTGGGGTATATAACACATTTAAGTGTATAATACCTACAAGAACTTGCTTTTCCAAGTCCTAAATGTATCTAAAATATGCTTGAATTGTATTAATTTCCTCATTATGGTATCAATTATTCTAATTTTAATTCTCTGTATAATTATCCAAGAGATAAAAAATTTTTTTAAAAAAGTATTTCAAGCCACAGTCTATCCCGTTGTAACTGTCTCATGCTCAAGTAGTTCTCCAGATGTTTTATGGTTTTTCTCAGCAGCGTAAAAACTGCAGTTTCAAATTAATAAATTATAATTAACCTTCATTAACCCATATTTCACAAAATTACCCTCGAAAAAAGAAACACTTAAAATTAACGTAGCGTAACTCCACAATCCAGTTTCAGGCGGGATAAACTTCTAACCATCATAGCTGGAAATAATATTAATATTGAATAAATAGAGGACCAATTTTTGACGGCTGTGACAAAATCTGTCCCCAAATGATTGATCATCAATAGGGAAACCATACGAAACACTGACGGATAAAACGCATATGGTGTGTATTTGTTTAAGTGATGTACTGCAATAAGAAAGTTCACACAAGTAGCGGTACTTGTCTCCAGTGATAACCTTATTCTCCTTTGTCGCATATGTGAATCCTCTAGACCAACTGTTATCATGTGTTATCATCCTCTAGGTCTGACGATCGAAGAAACGTTATACAAATTTACATATACGAGCCAGAAAGCGTGAAGCATGAAGGATCTGGAACAGACACACAAAAAACAAACTTCTGAAATATACGCTTTTTTTTATGAGAGTTTTATTATTTTTCGTGGATGGATGATGTCCGTGGAATGTAAAGATGGTAATAAATAAACAGAAATACCATATACTCGCTTACGGATGCGGACGTGTAGTACGCGAGCTAGGTCACGGTGCCACTGAGAGCTCTAGCGTAACGTTAAGTAGGTCGTTCTTCCTCGTGTCGACCATTGTAACAATCTGTCGTCCCTTCAAGAACTGTCACTGTCAGAAATTCATTGGAAAATGTTATCATTCCTGTTATCCCCCTGTTCTATCACCCGTTACCATTCATGGGAAAACTCGGTGTAGTTTGCCGGTCGCCTGTAAGAACAGTGCGGTAATGCGTTTTACCGGCGTAACGGTAAATGATTGATGAAAGAAATACCAAAGAGCACAAATGATGAAATAACTTAAAACAATTAGAAAAAATAGAACTACTTTCTATACTAATATGTATAAGAATTCGTATGCTTTTATAAGTTAAGGTTATAGTTGTAGATATTTTTCAACTGATCTTTGCTAAGAATATCCGGAAGTGACTCAGCAATATCGAGGAATGCTTCATTCAGAATGGCGTCATAGTTTTTGCATAATATTTTCAGTATTTTATTTTTTTTTTACAGACATCTTTATTTCCGCATACGTATAACTCAGTTACGGGAATCATTCCCAAGTCCAAGAATCCAGATGATTCTCTTATATTTTTCTAAACAAATTACGTGCAGTCTTCATGAAAATCTCGAAACGTGTGTGACCCGGAAAAGCGAAGATGCGGTCGGTATGTTCCTGGAGTGCAGTGACCTTGACTTCTAATAAAACCTCCTGAGCCATCCGACGAGGAAGGTCCGCAACCTCCGACTCACAGGGTTCGCCAAGAACCATTAATAACCAGAGATAACGCAGATAACGCTAGCTGGCGGTGCTAAGCTGCAAATAGGAAGCGACTGGAGTCTTCCTGGGTTACCAACGGCTGCTGCTGGGTGTTTGGGGCCTAGGAATTTCACCTAGGCCCCTCCTGTAGGTTGTCCAGGTCCAGGGGGGGAAAAGGGGTCTAGGTCTTCTCTTATCTCGTAACACGGAGAAAATTTGCCGGCAGCGTTCCCCATTCCTGAGACTCTCCCAATGGTTTATAGCATCTTCTATTAAGGTCACCTTTCCGGTCCTTCCATAGCCTTGCATCAGACATTTCTTGGGTATTTTGAATAATGTTTCATAACTCTTACATGAATATTATAACTGACTAACGTCATAACTGTCTTAAGTGTTCTTGATAACACTGGCAATACTGAGCTCACGGAATAACATCAACTATAGGGAAATCCTATTCGCGTAGTTCTCAATGTTCTAGAAAATTCATAGAGGATTGGACGATAACATTTGGATAACACGCCTGGTGGAATCGGGGGTATATACAGGAAGAGTAACGGAGTTGGCGAATCCCCCGAAGAAGGTGTATCCTAAAGCAGACCAACTGCGGGAAAGCGAGCTTCATCCCCTGCGGCTACAAACGTCATCGGAGTCGAGGCCTAGAAAAGGCGATCCCCGTCTTGGAAGCAGTCAATTCAACTTTTTCCTTCGCAGTTGAAAAGTGTCGTCTCTTGCCACTTGTTCAAACTACCTTGTGTCGTGTGACTACTACGTCAATTCATTTACAAGTGAGTCTCATAAAGATTTACTATTATCCAAAAACTCAAGCTCGTTCTATCGCAAACTACCAAATACTCTGGAATTCACTTTTCTCGTTACAAATTCTTCTTAAAATTTACTTTTTCATAGTACTCACTTTAAGCTTCCAGTTAGATTTTGGTACAGTTCTGTTGTAACTTACTGAATTTTGTTTCAGGTAGAAGATGAGGTTATCTGTAGCTATCTTGTTTGCTGTTGTCATTGGGGTGTCTCTGGCCGCCGAAGCAGCCAAGGAAGTCAAACCCGTCGAAGAGAAGCCCGTCGAGGACAAGGCCAAGTCCAAAGCAGCCCGTCTGAACGATTCCAAGACTCCCCAGGTCGTCTACGCTCAGAACCGCGATGGAGCTCACCATCATCACGATCACGATCACGGGCATGAACACCACGATCAGGCTGCTTCCAACTACGCCAGCGCCCCCGTAAGCGCTTCCTACTCCACTGCTCCTCAGGCACCACAGGCTTACGCTGCTGCACCTCAAGCTGCCCCTGTCTATGCTGCTCCCCAGCCTGCTCCTCAGGCCTACGCTGCTCCTCAAGCTTACGCTGCTCCCCAGCCTGCTCCTCAGGCTTACGCTGCCCCACAGCCTGCCCCTCAGGCCTACGCTGCTGCCCCTCAACAAGCTGCCCCTGTCTACGCTGCTCCCCAGCCTGCCCCTCAGGCCTACGCTGCTGCCCCTGCTGCCAGCTATGCTCAACCAGTGTCTGCTAGCTACTCGGCCGCTGCCCCTGCTGCTCCAGCCTATGAAGCCGCCCCTGCCTATGCCGCTCCTGCTGCCCCTGCTTACGCTGCTCCTGCTGCCCCTGCCTACGAAGCTGCTGCCCCCGCCCAGGGCTACGAAGCTGCCCCTGCTGCTCCAGCCTATGAAGCTGCCCCTGCTTATGCCGCCCCTGCTGCCCCAGCTGCTGGCTATGGTGCTGCTGAATCTTACGCTGCTGCCCCTGCTTCTGCTTCTTACTCCTCTCCCGCTCACCCTGGTTACTACTACTACTACTACCCCGTCAAGGACACCAAGGCTAAGCTCAAGCTGCCTTCCCTGCCCTCCCTGCCCAAGCTCCCCAAGTTCCCTAAATTCAAACTGCCCGGTACCTATGCCAAGGAAGGTGGCTCTTTCTCTCTGAAGGGAATCGGTGCTGCTGCTGGTGTCGGCGCTGCTGCTCTTGGTAGCTTGCTCTTCCTCCTGCCCGTCGTCGGTATCACCGGACGATCCCTCAGCGACTGGGAGAGCAAATACTTGACCCGCGAGAACATGAACGTTCTTGCCGACTACGTCCTGAACGCTATCGAAGACTACACCCAGAAACAAAACTAAATTTCATTTAGAGCAACACTGTTCACCAGCTAGAAGTCCTCCATTATGGTGGGCTTCAACTCTCAGGGTGTAAGTTGCACTTTCTAGCGTTCGCTCTCGTTTTTTTTTTCTCCTTTCTAAAAACAGCAACGTCCGAACCCTTCCATAGATTAGTAGCAAATCTGAACTGAAATATTTGGCACAAGAGAGCGGCACTTTTCCCAAATCTTCCTCAAAGAGGGGGTCTTCAAAAAAAGCGTTTGGAGTCAGCTTAACTCTCCTCTCACTTTGTTCAACTTATTATTTATTCAATTGTTATCTTTCTTGAACAACTTAGAGCCAGTGCTATAGCGTTCACCAGTTTACAAAACACCCAGTTAGATTTTTTTTACAAGTTTTTTTTGTTTGCACCCCACTTCACAATCGCATATGCGACTTGTTTTGCTCAAGTCTTGATAGATAGAAAATGTTGTATGCACCTACCTGTCCACAGTTTCCCTATTCCCAGTATCTACAAGCAAAAAGGTTCACAAGAGCCAAACCGACACCAGTACTACTCAATTCTACTTTTTTTTTTTTTGGAAAAGATCCTCCTCCAGATATTTTACTCCGATTGCTCATCGTTTAGTTTTTTGCTTATTTATTTTCACTGTGTGCTGGACACAGAACTTTTTATCGTCTTTTGCCGTGTCTGTGCTATTTATTTATTTGTTAGAGACTCGTAGGTGTCATGCTTGTACATTGTGCGACCAAATAATACAAAACTAAAATAACTCAGGTCAATCTCATTTAATTCAGTTAAGTTCAGTCTCGAAAGCAGTAACAAATCCATCATGGCGAACAAAAATCCAGTTTAACGAGTTCCATCAGACTCCGTTATAAAGCTCGGGTCTGACCATGATGAGAAATTATGTTTCCTCGCCGAACCGATCGTGAAATCCCTGTAAGGAAACCAAGCTTGAACCGATTTAAATAAAAAGCTATGGCCCAAGTTCAATGGCATTCCCTCAGGTACTAAACCTGACCTTAAACTTGGTAAGCAGCCAACTAACTCGAGGCTCTTAGTAACTCCACTTAAGCATGCACAAGGGTCCACAACTCTCTACAGCTAATACTAGATGATAATTTGATAACACGTGACCTACACAACTTAACGTATTAGTATAAATGGTAAGCAAATGGCAAATATTGGCGATCAATACGAAAAGGTTGAAGTTTCGCGCGTTTCCGTTAAACGCCTCGTAATCCGCAAATACTCGAAAACTGAACCTCGGCAAGTCCCGTTATACCCGAGACATTCACAGTAACACGTGGCTTGAAATTCTCCATTGAATCCATTCAAAGAATTAAGATTCCTTCAGATAGATTACATGCTTTCAAGTTGGATTACATCTGCTACTTCGTCCTCTAACATTACTGTCCTACATTCTTCGTTTCTTAAAAAAAATGTTCCACAACTTTTTCCAGCAGACTCTCCAAAACTTTTAGGTTTCTCCACCAAATGACGTCAAAGAAAGTTCTCCTTACCACTGCAAAGAAACCGGATACGTTTCACCTAATATTTGATCTTCTCTCGACCTTATTCTCAAACAAAAAAACCGCTAGAACATCATTTCAGCATTGTTACCATTAATACAAACTACAGACTATTGGAAGAATAGTAATATTCAGTTAGTATAGACTCATGGAACTTTTTTTGGGAGGTTGTGGGGGACTGTGGGGGGTCATGGGGAGTGGTGGGGTATTGGGAGTTGAGGGCTGTAAAGTTAATGGGTCCCTAGGAAAGTAGGTAACAGTTACGAAAACCGGCTTGGAGTAACGGTACTTGGGGCTTTGGGCGGCCGCGCCGTCGTAACCTGTAAGAAATACGACCTCCAGGTAGGTCTCCCATAACACCACGAGTGTTATCAGCGCGTTATCAGTATGTTATCATGGTTATCAAAGTGTCCTCAAAGCATTGTCTGTGTTTGGGAAGCTGTTATCCTATGTTATCAACGTTTATTATCTGCAACTTAACATCCCTGCTGTAAGTCCGGGTATTATCAATGTTTAGTAAAGTACTATAGAATTGTAATCACTGTTATAAAGTATTATCAGTGTTACCAAGGCTGTTATCAGTGTTATCAAGGTGTTACAACCAGGTATGCTGCGTCTTGGAGGTCAGGGTCGTTTGGTGACTGGCAACTTGAGCCAAAAAAATCTTCTTATACGCCAACCCAGCAGAGAATTTAGGATAGTTTCAGGATCCTGAACATATCCTGAAAAGGACATTTTCAGGATGCCAATCAGGACTCTGAGTGCA
Organism: Eulimnadia texana; assembly: GCA_002872375.1. Taxonomy (NCBI): domain Eukaryota; kingdom Metazoa; phylum Arthropoda; class Branchiopoda; order Diplostraca; family Limnadiidae; genus Eulimnadia; species Eulimnadia texana. The sequence continues at coordinate 21,147,692 of NKDA01000001.1, forward strand.
GTAATATTGGCCCACTTCCAGGGTGCTCAGAACCCTGACATTGGAATGCCTGAATAACACACGTTCAAGGTACTTAACAGCGTCCTGAAAAAACGCTTTTCAGGATACTTAATGGTGTCCTCAATAATAAAGATTCACAATTCTCAACACAATTTTTTTTTTTACTCATCCACGATCGGACGTGGCTCAAGATATTCGAGATATATTACGGATATCGTTCAGGATGTAGCGACATCATTAATTTTCCGCTGGGAAGCCCATATTATCTTAATACTCAACACAAATTTTTATTAATATTTGTTTTTAAACAGATTATTAATTATTACTGTATAGAAATCTTAAATCGTGATTACGTTTGATAGGAGGAACAGGGCTTTAAACAAATATTTATTTATTAATATTTTTTTTTTTTTTTTTTTTTTTTTTTTTTTTGCTGGAAGGGGCTTGAGCGGACAAGAGGTCACCAGGTAACGGCCAGGGTCAATAAACCTGGCGATGCCGCAACTCGCCAAGAGCCTTCAAGCTCTTCCCAGAAGGGTCTTCAACTTCTTTAGGATCTCCTGTACAACATATGGACATACCAGAAGAAATTTCTAGAACTTAAGACCCTCCACCCATAGAAAAAGTAGCGGGACCTTAGAATTTCTTTTGAATTTTAATTTTTTTTTTTTTTTACTTCTTTTAGAGAAACCCTGAAGGTCGTCCTTCGATTTTTTTTTAACCTAGGCGAAGAAATTATTATTAATTTAGTTATCTGTTACGTTAACTTATTAAATGGTGTATTTATTTTTTAAAGAATATTTCTGGGAGTGGGTTTTCCATAAGTGTCTTGTTAAAGGTATATTTTTTTCTAAGCTTTAAGGTCAATTAGATGCAGAACATGAGCGGAAAAGTTTTTAAATACACCTGAAATATTTTTAAGCCTTTTTCTACTCTGTTGACTGTACCAGTAAAAAAAAAAATATTAAATTTTGAAAACTTCAGATCTTTTATTATCTTCATTACAATTTAAATAATTCATTTAAACCAAGCGCCCAAAAATTAGTCTGCGGTCGACGACATCTAGCGGTAGAATTATGAACTACAAGCGCATCGTGCTACATGATCAGTTAAAAAAAAATTCGCTTAGTTTTTGTATCGTTGCTTTATCATAAATTCAATACATTACATCCAAAGTAAACTTTTCTTTTATTAGAGGAAAGTGTGGACTGTCTGATGCTGCTGCAAAATGTACTGCAGAAATACGTTAACAGGAGGCCAAATAAGGTATTTGGGAACTTCCTAAACTATACTGTACATATATTCATTGATTAATTGATTAGAATCAATCTGAAAAAAAAAAACTCGGCCAAATTGTTGTAGACAGTAAAGAAAATGAGCAAAATTTACGCGCAGTCCAACAACGTTTGAAAAAAGCCAAGAACAGTCTAGGTGAACTAAACGTGGCTTACTTGTCCAGTTACGGCTCAACAGATCACCCGAAGAGAACCGTACCAAGATGGCGGCCAAGGTGGAAGAACCTAAAAACTAACTGCGGGAATTTAGAGACAAAATCAGCCAACTGGAAGTGAAGGTGGCAGAAGACACAGAGCTTTAGCAAAAACCGAAAAGGGAAAAAGAAACTTTCGATCGAGTCAGCGGCCCTTTTATAAGGGAGATGGACGAGACACTGAACTTCACTTACTGAAATCAAAGGCAAAATCAATGAGGCTAAAATCAGCGTGGAAGTCTTACTGAACAAAAGGACCCGATAGAAAAGTCATACGGTTGAGTACCGAATGACTGGGTAGCTGAACACTAGCTTCCCTGTGAATCAATAGCTGAATAGTAGCTGAACTTACTTTAATTGCTAAAAACTGAACCCTCTGAATCAGGGGTTGAATACTGCACGACTTAGTTCTTTCAAAATTCAAGCGTACGAACCGTGTGAAAGTGGGCCCATTTCACACTATCGTCTAGCTGAATCCATGGCAATCATGTAACGTTCAGAGGGTAATTCTGACGTTTGACTAGCCCATCTTTTTCTATTGGGAACCGACTTGATGAAGAAGTTGTCTGAATTCCAGAATTCTCTCGAGATCAGCCGTGTCAATGAAATACTCCGACGCCCCAACTACGCGCTCAGATCTTGATGGAAGAACTAGGCACTGCGAGACACCAGCAAACTCAGACGGATCTTTTCAGAACTTTAGTAGATTCCGCTACCTCAGCTGAGCTGTTTGAGATACCAAGTTGTCCAGCTAGGGATTGCAAGCGTGGAACAAACTTTGTGCAAACAGCCGATGGTACAGTCGTGAGCAAAATACTCTATCCCATCTAGAATAGAGGAAGGCGCTTTTGCCTGAACTTGTCTACTAGTAAAGCTATCAATCGAGGTCAAAACGAGGTCATGGAAGCTTAAAGAGCGTCAGTCACTTTGATTTTCACCCTTATTAACCATTCGACTGTTACAGTAGTCGACAAGTTCAGGCAAAAGCGCCTACCTCTATTCTAGGTTGGGTAGAATTTTTTTTGGTCACATAAGAGAAGGAAGCAGAACATCAGTCTCGGCTGGAGCAGCTACCAGTAGTAATGATGGACATACAGCAGTATGAGCGAGTGAGATCAATGTCGGGATGGAAATAGAACGTGAAGTCGAACCAGAATCGGCTAAAAGTTACCCTAAAAGTACGACCGCCTTGGCAAGGGGTAGAACCCAACCCGCTGAAACCCCTGCCAATAGAGAGAAGGCTGTTGGAACAAACGCTCAGATGCAGGAGAACTCCGTCTCCAGGCCAGGACCGGACCCTAGTAAAAAAGCGTCGAAGACGAACGGAACAGCTCGGCAGGAAGATGGAAATGATCCTTCAGCTGTTCCGGCCAAGGAAGCCATGGTTCCTTTACTGGTAAGCGCTCTGGCGGCTGTTTTGAGTTCGGTTCTAGATCTCCCAACAGAAAAAAGTATGCGCTAGTCAAACGTCAGAATGACCCTCTGAACGGTGCGTGATTACCATTGATTCAGCTAGACGATAGTGTAAAATTGGCCCACTTTCACACGGTTCGTACGCTTGAATTTTGAAAGAACTAAGACGAGCAGTATTCCACCATTTATTCAGAGGGTTCATTTTTTAGCAACTAAAGTAAGTTCAACTACTATTCAGCTCGTGATTCCTGGAATTTCTACCCTGGAATGAACAACTCTCAGCAAGCAAAGACTGATACATAAAGAGGAACAAAAGAAAGCAGAAACAAAAATCCGAAGTTTTGCAAAGCAAACCTGACCAGACAAGGCAAGAAGTTCTTATCACAGTCCGCGGCGAATGTAATACGTTACAATCTACGTATCATACGCATCAAGCTAGAGTGTACGGAGCCGAAAATAGAAAATAAAGTACCAAGTGTTTGCTAGAATCAAATGGTAAGTGTAATGAATTGGGGCTTACTAACAAAATCTGACTAACATTAAAGATAATTTTATTAACATAAAATTTGATGATACATGATTGTCTACATTCTGCTTCTGACAGGTAATTTTATACAAAGTGTTGTTTATGCATCACGATGTAATCTTGTTCGCACTGGAGTACTTATGTACTTACAATCAATAATCATAAGCCAAGGAGTTGGCTATAACGTATATAAGGTGTTCGCAAATCCTAACGCTTCGCTTCTTCATTCTTCCGAGTTAACCCGCACAGTAGTTGCGTTTGTATTTCTTCTCGTAACCAGAGTCTCCAAATACAGTACTGTTGGACCCAATTGGCTCTTTATTTAATTTCTTAGTATTAGAAGCTCTACAGCAAAGGTCCAGATCAGTACAATAAGTCAACCGAAGACTTTGAAAAGCATCTTTTAATATAAACATAAAGGGTTACTATAAAATTTTGTAAAAGTCTCTGAAGAACACAGTGAATATCCACTGAGATCAGGCGAAACATGAAATTTAGATAACGAAACTCTGGAAACTAGTCCTTGATAAGGAGCAAAATGCTAGACAAACCGAATTAGATATCGACAAACTTGCTAAATTAGTCTAGATAGACAGAGTTACAAGTTCCGAATGGAAGACAGAGTTACAAAACAAAATTGTGGAAATTAAATGGCTGCAAGAGCAATATAAATCAGCTGTAGAAACCTCGCAACTGTCGAAACTTACAAGCACTTGCTCAGTATAAGGAATTAAAGTCTGTGTTTGCTGAAGTGTCTCGATACAAAAGAGTACTAGAAACGCAATATAAATGAATTGCTAGGCCTTCGGAGCTGGGGGGTTCGAACCGTTTTTGCTTTTAACCCGAAACGCGAACCGTGTTCCCGAAGAAGGCGAACTTTGAACCGAAAACCGAACCGTTCAAAATTTGGCCCGAGCCGAGACTGAACCGAGGAACGGTTCACTGAACGGTTCATATAAAAAAAATAGGAAAAATAAAAATTTGAGGGAAGAGAGTTTGACTTAAGACCTGAATTTGCTGACTTTTTTCTGGATTAATGAAATCTAACTAACTAATTGGGTTCCCAATTCTATCAGAGCACACGTCTGAGTGTAGAATATTGTAAGATGGACTTCACTTGGATTCTTCACTCGTGCAACGTGCATCAAAATCTACCCGACTGAAAATTCTCATAGAGTATGTAGGATTTGGAACAGAGACTCAGCGAGATCTCACGACTTTTTAGAGTTTCTCACTGAGATCTTACCGAGTCTCCGTTCCAAATTCTACCTGCTCTATGAGAATTTTCAGTCGGGTAGCGTCTTGTATAGCAATCTTTTCAGACCAGACTAGGACTGCAAGGCTTTGGGCCCGTGCATTAGTTGAGTCCGCACTTTATTTTACAGATGCTGCTGGTGAAATTGTTGCAAATATTATAGAGAAAAAAGACAACTGTAAAACTCTAATGTGGATAATAATAACCCGTACTCAATATCGACGGGTTATACTGCTGGTCATTGAAGCAAACCGTGAACCAAAATTGAGTCCAGGTTTGTGAACCAAACCGAACCGAATCGAAACGATCTTATGTTAGACCGAACCGAATCGTGAACCGAAACTGAGTCGTCGACATCTGTGAACCGAACCGAATCGAAACGCCCTAATGCCAGAGCGAACCGAACCTTGAATCGAAATCGAGCCGTCCACATCTGCGAACCGAACCGAATCGAAATGCCCTAATGCCAGAGCGAACCCAATCGCGAACCGAAACTGAGCCGTCCACATTTGTGAACCGAACCGAACCGAACCGAACCGAAACGATCTAATGCCAGAGCGAACCGAACCTTGAACCGAACTGCAATCGGCGATTCATGAACCGAACCGAATTGAACCGGTTATATTTTTTCGTTGAACCGCCCGCTTCTGTAGAAAACTTTAAAAGTCGTCTGCGCTTGTTGACAACATAAATCAAAATCATTAGTTCACTACACAGTCTAATCCAAAATTTTTATTGACATTTACTTACTCTTTTTTATATAATTAATCTAAAATCAGCTAACTTGAGACAAAGGCGCCTCTGGTTACAAGACCCAAGGGTTTGATGATCAAGTTACCGATTGCATCGGTATCATGCAAGCCATAGCTTGAGCTTGCCGCTCTCTTACGCGAACTGACCATCGAGCAGTGCCGGCATCATGCACGTCCCCTTATGCAAGCGGCACATTCCAGTCAGACTATGGAATAGAACCGGCGTAAAAGAGAACCACAATGTACCGCCAATGTCTCAGTCCATCAGATAATCTTTTAGTTACTGCCTTTGTACTCTGTGTACTTTTTACACTTTAAGGTAAACCTAAGTACAGCCGTCTAATGACAGAACATGTTTTTTTTTTCATTCTTATCAAAATCTAATACTACTTTTGCTTTTAATAGCATTCCAGTTTAGCTAGTTGATTTAAGGGCAACTTCGGACAACTTGGAAAAAATATTTTATAGAGTTTTTCACGGCGATTTCAAATATATATAGTGTCCCTATCTCAATTTTCCACCGTTTGGCCGCTAAAATTAATGAAAGTTTGAGCAACGCTGGAAACGAAGCATACGATCTGATTGGTGTGCACTGGTCATGTGATCAACAGGAGCCAATTAAAAAGTTCGTCGCCTCCTACTAACAGATACGTTGCATGTTGTAAGGAGTAAACAGGAATTACGAAATCGTCTGCTTCTACGAGGCGACAAACTTTCCAATCAGCTGTTTTGATCACGTGACCAGTGCGAACCGATCAGATCGTCCGCTCAATTTCCAGCGTTGCCACGTTCATTTTCAAACTGTAATTAATTTTAGCGGCCGAACGGTAGAAAATTGAGATAGGGACACTATATATATTCGGAATCAGCGTAAAAAGTTCTATAACATATGTTTTTTTCCAAGTTGTCCGGAGTTGCCCGTTAAAAATTAGTGTTCTGATTGTGAGATGGAGATTCAACGAGCATCGGTTAATTTTCAAAAACCTGCTTATACGTACTTAAAATTAAATCGCAAAATATCACAATTAGAAGTCTCAGCAGAAAATTAAGGGTAGATTCAGGACCCTGAAAATATCCTGAGAAGGACATTTCAAGGATGCCAATCAGGACTCTGAGTGCAGTGAAATTGCCCCACTTTCAGGGTGTTCGGGACCCTTGACACTGGAATGCCTGAATAATACATGTTCAGGGTACTCAACAGCGTACCGTACTTGAAGGTATTGCATGATTTTATATTAATTTACAAAATTATGGCCCCACACAGCCATTTTCCCATATTAAATCTAATTTCGGACAAGAGATGGCGTATTGTGTAAAAGGCCCGGTAAAAATTCTCGCAATCCAGACCAGTGCTTCCACTTTGCAGGGTAATTCCCTTAAAGAGGGAAAACTGGGCCTCAAAAAAAAGGAAAAAAACATTACTTCCACTTTCAGTTTACCCTTTTTTCCCTCCTCCCTCATTTTCCACTTTCCCCCTCCGTACTAGAATACAAGGCTGCACTCCCAGATTTTTCCCTCTCCCTCTTCCCTTATTTTTCCCCTTCTTGGACCCTATCTTCCCCTTTTTCAGGAAATTTCCCTGCAAAGTGGAAACACTATAAAAAAATAACATAGAACTACAGCTTGTCATCCTAGTCAGAGGGGAAAAGGATGCTTGAAATCTACGAGGAAGGGGAAAAAGGGAAAATCATGCCCTCTACTGGGGAAAATAGAAAACTAAAAGTGGAAGCGCTGATTTAGACCAACACTTGATGTCGCCAGTAGTTCACAACTAAAAACTATAAACTCGAATATAAAAAAACAAACAAACAGGTATTTTGTATAAATTAACTTTCATCTAATTTTAAATTGATCTTTTCGTTAAAAAAATATCGCGGCACCAAGTATTTCTTGGCAATTTGTGCACCGTAAAAAAGTTATTTTTAGATCTTAAAATGTGGAACCAGCAAAGTGAACTCTATTGCAGGAATCTTTACCATAGGGTTTGTGTTTTATACAAAAGAAATTAGTTGTAAGCGTTTTCATTTAAGCCTCTTTTCCAGTTAAGAAATGCAGGACTTTGATACCAAACGACTGTATTGCGTACCCAAGTACAAACGTTACGCTCTTGACTTTCCATCTGAAAAATCTGGTTGCGGTTTTCTGTCGATTTTACTCAACCGACTTTACTTAATTGAATTCCTTATGTAATTTGAATTCCCACAGTTTAAAGAGTAGTTAATGGTCAAGATGAGGCAAATAGTGTTTACTTGTTAAATGTAAACAAACTTCTCGCAGTGACCTCTGAAGTAACGTAAGTTGGACTAAATATACAGCGTCTAATCAAACGTTTTTACATTTTGACGCTTCGGTTTAAGGTTTTGGCTAAACAATGAAGAAAGATTTTTCAAAGAGGTTTCTTTTGTTAGGCAGGATATTCATTAGGCAGCGCGATGGCTAGCAGAAAACGAGACTGGAGCCAACAGGAGCGGGATCGTAACCCCCACGTGAAAATTCGCCGATTCTCGCAGGAAAACCACGAGAGAGGACAACCGCAACAACCCCAGGTTCGAGGCTTGTGTTGAAGGGCCCGTTTTTCAGTTTCTCGAACGATGACGTACTAAAAGGATCCCGGCTCGGGAACTTTTCTTTAGGTCCGAGAACGAAGAGACCACCACCCTCAGACAAATGATCCGGCAAGATCTGCGTTTACAGTCGAAACTCTGATACAGATTAAAGCTGGCCAACCCCCTCGATCTCCATCCGCCATGACGGAACCTCTGATACTGCCTGACGATTTCGAAAGCAAAAATCTCGAAAAGGAGAAAGTCCTCTGCACTTACGATCAGATGAAAGAAAACGTCTCCACAGGAATCGATTACTACAAGAAGTATCCCGAAAAGTTGGCCGAAGAAGAAGCTGCGAGTCAGAGTAAGATTCAGAGTATTGAGGCGACTGTCAAGACGCTGTACGGTGAGTACGACAAAGCCGTGGCGCTGAACGCTAGCTGCGAGGAGAGAATCAAGAAACTGAAATGTAACTTGGAAGTGGTCCAACAGAAATTCGCTCAGTTAGATGCAAAGTTTGCGGAGATGCAGCCAACGCTGCTCTCGGAAGAAACGGACTATGCGGATCGCTACCAGCGGCAGACTCAGTTCACCGAGAAGCGACTTCTCATGGAGAAGGAGTACTACGAAAAGAAGTCTGGCCGCGTCGACTACGTTTTGAGAAAGATCAGAAGAAACACGAGGGCCACTGAAAGTAACGACGAGCCTCTCAAGCAGATGGACGAGGAGATTGCCCGCCTGAAAGCAGACTGCATTGCGGCCAGGGACCATGAAGTGAAATATGAAGGTGTCGTCAAGGAAGCTAAAGCCAAACTTGAAGTGCTGCGTGCAACATACAACGAAACGAGAACTGCTCGGGACAAGGAAAAAGCCTCGGTCGAGTCCCTGGAAAAGCTTCTGGCCGCTCTTGTCAAGGAGCACGAGAAATCGCAGGATGCGTTGAAAGAGATGCAGGGTCGACTTTCTGCCATGCGAGTGGAAGAAGTTGAAGTTCAGAAACGACTCAATTTCTACTACTTCATCAAGCAGAACGAACTGCTTGACAAGAAAGCTGAGATGATTCAGACCAACCCATTCATCGGACTTCGGGAGGAACCAAAACTTATTGCTGCTGAAGGGATTAAAGCCCCTCCCGAGCAAGGAGCCGCAGGAACTCAAAACGAGAAATAACACGAATACTCGAGTTTGTTTCTTTTTGTTGTTGTTTTCTTCCACATTTTTTTTTTCGTGTGTTTGAGTGCCTGGTGTAGGATTTCGTTAAGAAAAATGATTGTGGTTTATTTTAAATTGTTTACCCAGAAGCAATTTCTATGTACGACTGTGAAGAATCTCGCAATATCGTGAAGCGCGAAGCCCGTTTTGGGGTGAACGTGCAAATATATTTTGTTACCAGTATCGTAGTCTTCAGTTATCTACTCGGGACCTTCCAAAAAAAGGGGGGGGGACTTTCTGTGATTTGATTCTCTGCGTTTTTTGGTCCAACAAAGAAGTGCCGGTTACATCCTACAGAGGTTCCCGTTACAACTACCTTATCGTCGATGAACTGTCATTCGAGCTCTCTGGTGCTATGTACAGAAGCGGTTGAAGATTTACCCAGAAAAAATAAAAGTTGCTGTAAAAAGGTTATAGATAACGTGTATTATGATTCGACAAAGATTATACAGTTATGTTATTTACATAGAACATAGAGATTTTATGTTGCTGCAGCGGGGGCCAGAACGATACACCGAGAGAGCTTGTTAGTGGGTCCTTTGAGCACAGAAGAGGGAAAAATTTAAGATGCCTTTAAAAAAAAAAAAAAGAAAAAAAAAATACGACGAGCTGCCAGGCAGGTAAAGGGGGGCGAATATTAAAGCTGCTTTAAATGACGCAGTTCTCGAGATTTGGTTGGTAAAGGATTCACGAAAGCGGGATTAGTGTCGAGTCGAAATAACCCTCATCGGGAAACATGTCCCGAAGATAAAAGCTGACGTTACAAGATACTCGGCTGCCTCTCTTTGAATGTAAAACTTTCCTTTCTTCTGCAATTAATTTCTGTCTGGCGAGTTAAAAAGACAGCGAACTCTGTCGTTTACAGACTACTTTTTGGCTGCCAGTGCTTGGTTGCGTAAAGTCAGGTTCTGCTCGCGGAGAAAGTCTCGTTCAGCCTTGAGAAGCGCTATCTCGCGCTTTGCTTCAGCCAGCTGTGCCGAGAGGTCCTTAATCTTTGCGTGCGCTTGATTTAAAGCCTAGAACAGATAACGTTGATTATTAAAAGTTTATTAGAATTATTTAAAAATTACAAGAATTATTATTTATCATCACAACATTATTATAATTAACCAAATTATAATAAATAAATTAAAAATTATTGATAGTTAAAATTTATAAAAAGTTTATTCTAGTTATTAAATGAGTGACGCTACCTCGGCTGTAGTTAGCACCTCACCGACACTGGCTTGGGTAAGAGTCTCGTCCTTCAGCTCGAGCTCCGCCAAACTAGCATCTAGTTTCAAATGACTGAGAGAATCCCCGTCCTGCGTGTCTTCGTCATCGGCTTCCAGATCTGACGGTCTGTTTAGGTTTAATTAATTGTAAATTTGTCGAATTTAATAGAAGTTCATATTACCCAATGTAGCGTCGATTGCCAGAACCTCCTTTAGTGTCTAACTTAAGAATCTGCGAAATTATTAATAAGATAAAATTAAATGTTTGAACGGTGTATGTGTTTTCTTCACCTCGGGACTTTGGCCCTCGTTCAGCAGAGTGTTTTTCTTTGTTTCGTCGCGCTCCAGGGAATGGTCGTCCTCGTCTTCAGCAGTGCTACCGCCAGTTGACTGTTTATGTTTTTGAAAAAGATGTTAAGACTTATTTACAAAACTGTGTTACAAAACAAATACCTCTGTTGACTGCAAATGCACAACGCCCGTACTTCTCCGTTTTTCCCGCAGCTTGCGTCTGTCCCGCTGCAGTTTCCCTTTGTTGACGTAGTTCGTCCGGTCTGTGCGATTGGCTCTCCGCTCTTTAGGTTTCCCAACGCAGCCTGGTTTCGGACTTTCTTCACGATCGTCGGGCTCGATCTCTTCGCCTAGTTGGTTCAAAACCAGCTCGAGATAGAACTGATTGGAAATATAAACAGAATAAATCAAAAACTTACATGGCCTCTGAGGGAAAGCGGGCGGATTTCTGGCTCGGGCTGTGCGAATTTTTGTCCTTCGACTCATCAACTGGAAATCAGTCTCGACATCTTCTTGGCTGACAGAGCTCGAGGCCATTTCTCGATTAAAGCGTGTTTCAAAAGCGACAAAAAAGGAGACTAGTAAAGTAATTAAATACTATGAAATTATATTTTTCAACTCGTTTTAAAGTTTTGACGAAGAATGGGCTAGAAATGGTTAATCCTGCTTTAATCTGTCAAACACACGTGTCCGCCATGACAGTTGCTTTTGTGCGCAATCTAACGGGTTAATGCTAATCAGCAACCGGGTACCTCGTTACGTGCAAATTATTAATTAATTAATTATAAGTTAAATCCAATTTCTAATTTTTATATTATTAAGTATATTATTTAAAAAATTTAAATTTAACTATTAAAATTTATACTTAGAATTACTTATTTTGAGATGTTAACTGGTTTATGGTTTAATAAATTATCAAGAAAATTTTATTATATTGTAACGTAAAGTTAATTGAATTATTTGTTATAATTTTTAAAAAGTATTTTTAGCTTATTGGAGTCGAGAATTTCTCACGGGATTAATTGATATTCAGGGTTGGTCGTAACGAAACGCTTCAGACTGTGAAATTAAATCACGGGGGATCAAAAAGGGAAAACTGGGTCTCAGAAAGGAAAAATAAGGGAAAAATAATAATGAAAGTAAAGACTTGTGTTCTAGGTGAAGAGGAAAAGGATACTTGAAATCTGCAAGGCAGGGGGAAAAAAGGGGGAAAACCGTACCGCCCTTACGGGGAAATGGGAAACTAAAGGTGGAAGCACTGGCCAGCCCCTGACGAGCAGACAGACGAAAAGGTACGTCAGTTCCCTCCAGTGTTGCCATTTTTCAATCTTCCATTTTTCCCCTCTTCCTTTATCTTTCCCCTTTTCCCCCTCCGTGCAAGAATGTACAGGGTCTAGATTTCCTCTTTACTCTCTTCTCTTCGTCTTCCCTATTCAGACCCCATTTCTCCCCTTTTTCAGGGAACTTCCCTGCAAAAAGTGGAAACCCCTCTTTACTCTCTTCTCTTTTCAGACTCCATTTTCCCCCTTTTTCGGGGAACTTCCCTGCAAAAGTGGAGACCCCTCTTTACTCTCTTCTCTTCCGTCTTCTCTCTTCAGACTCCATTTCCCCCCCTCCCCTTTTTCAGGGAATTTCCCTGGAAAAGTGGAAACACTGGTTCCCTCCTTTACACTGAGCACAGGGGCCATGGGCTCACAGCCTGAATACCCGACAAGGGTGAAAGAAAAAAAATCATAAGCACACTTAATAGTTACACCGCATAAATGTAATATAATAAAAGAACCGTAACATTAAACATTACTTTTTTGGTTTCTGGGTATACAAAAAAGAAGAAGATCGGTATATGTACGTTTAGAACAGTGATAAAAACCGGGGGTGAATTACAATTACAAAATAAACCCTGAACGCGTATTTTTTGGACAAACACGTGCACTGTGGCGAAAAAGACACTTTCACCGGGTAAAAACAGTGGTGAAAATTTTTTTCGCCCCTTGAATTTGCGGTGAAAGTTTTTTCTTCCTCTTGAACTTGCGGTGAAAGTTTTTTTTCACTTTTGAATTTGCGGTGAAAGTTTTTTTTGAACCCTTGAATTGGCGGTGAAAGTTTTTTCCACCCCTTGGATTGGCGGTGAAATTTTTTTTTGTCCCCTGAATTTGCGGTGAAAGTTTTTTTCGTCCCCTGAATTTGCGGTGAAAGTTTTTTTTCACCCCCGAATTTGCGGTGAAAGTTTTTTCGCTCCCTGAATTTGCGGTGAAAGGGCCTTTTTCGCCACAGTGTGGATAAACCGTTAACGTAAAGTTTGTTACTAGGATAAAAATTTTTTTAAATTTCTTGATGAAATCTTCTGGAAGCGGGTAACGGATTAGTGGAGTAGAGATTTCTCTGCTGGGCTCGAAAGATTGTCGTCTGCAGAGTGCGTTTCCATTTGTCTTGGGTCTCTTTGATCTTCGTCACCCACGTATGCTACAAAAAAAGAATAAAAAGAACCTTTTTCATTAAAAAAAAGCGAATCCTTAAATATTTCCATCATGTAGAGTATATACTTTGACTTGCTCGGAAGAAGCTTGGAAAGTGTAGACTGCAGTAATCTGCTGGAAACGATTGATGCAAATGATGATGAACGAGTGTTCCAGCTTGGCGGTAGCAGCTTCGTTTGCAGAGACTTCGTGCAGAAAGAACCTGTCCAAAGATAGAGGCTGTTTGTAAACAACGTAGCGCCAAATTCCGCCTTCTGAAGGAGTCAAACAGCTCCTGCTGCAAGGACTAGGCCAGTTTTCACTCAGCGACGATTTCTATATGATCAAAAAATAAGTTAGTCAAATTTGATTTAAAGAGTCTTTGATAATGTCTGACCTTTTTGCCGAGGCCTTTCTTCTTGCGGGTGACGAGTAGCATGTCGTCGAAGAGGATGACGTGCATTTCGCTGGGTCGACTCGAATCCAGAAGGCCGAGAGGACCTTCCAGAATGATTTGCCTCCTCGGAGATACTATAAGCTTCTCGCACGGCTGTTTGGATAGAGGGACCTTCAAGAATTCTGGAATGAAAGATTTGGCCTCCATGTCCAGCACGGAAGGCCACACCAGACTGCGCTGGATCTCCAGAAGTCGCTCGAAGTTTTTCAACCATTTCATCTTATCGTCAAGTTCACCTGTTCATGAAATTTGGTTTCCAGAACATTAATCCGTACAATTTGAATATTTTTTTTTTTGTGTGGAAATTTTCTTTACGTAAACTGGCTTCTTGCGTATCGAGTATTTTTGTCACGATCTCCTTTTCGTGGGTATCTTCAGTACGGTTCTCGATATCGCGTAGCAGTAGCGGTACTTTCATAATATGTTGGACGGGAGCTACCAGCAAGTCAGTCAACTGTAGTTTCTTGCATCGAGAGTCCCGATTGCACCACTGAATAACAAAATTTCGATTCATTTCAGTTTCTATACTGAATAATTAAACGAGGGAAAACGAACCTTTTCAAATTCGCAGAACTCCACGTGTCTTCGCAGAGTTTCCAGGTAATTAAGAGCGTTGATGTAGTTCAGTGTATAACGATGGTAAGCCTGAGACACCATATTAGCTTTCGATCCCTGTAGAATATTAATTTATAATAATTTCTTAATTCAGTTTTTTGTTGTTAGAAATTTTTGGCCGGGGTGTTACTGTCTGGAAGAGTTTGACTAGAACTTCGGTGGTGGCGATTTCTCCGTTGGGTTGCGTGTTGTGAACGAGGAATCCGACGAATTCCTTGCAGAATCCGTAGGTGACGCAACACAGCTCGTCCAAGTTGCCAAACAGTATATCCGGCTCCGCGAACATGACGTAACCTTCGACCTGAACTTTCTTCAACGGGTCCATGTAAACCTAACGACGAAATAAATTTTGTAAAAAAAAATAAATATATTAAAACATGTAAATATTATTTGTTAATAATCTTTTCTTAAATATAACAGTAATATTCTAATGTTACATTTATTCTGATTTATTGAGTTAGTAGTTAAGCTACTCGGCTGAAAATTAAGGATAGTTTCAGGACCCCGAAAATATCCTGAAAAGGACATATTCAGAATGCCAATCAGGACTCTGAGTGCAGTAAAAATTGGCCCACTTCCAAGGTGTTCAGGACCCATACATTGGAATGCCTGAATTATACATGTTCAGGGTACTTAACAGCGTCCTGGAAAAACGCTTTTGAGGATACTGAATGGTGCCCTCAATAATCAAGATTCACAATTCTCAGCACAATTTTTTTTTACTCATCCACGATGGGACGTGGTTCAGGATATTCAGGATATGTTACGGATATCGTTCAGGATGTAGCCGACATCCTTAATTTTCCTCTGGGTAATTAATGTGATATTATTATACACTGATGTTTAGATATAAAATGATGAAAGTATAGGAATTACATTTTTAAGGACCATCAGATGATCATAGAGAAACGCACATTCGCTCTGGAACAAGTTCCACAACGCTTCTTTGCGTCTCTGCTCGTTTCTGGGTCCGACTGGAGAAGGTGGAGTCTCGTTTGTCGTCTCGTTCTCCAGCAGAGAGTCGATTTCACTCGTCCCGATATGCGTAGGCCTTTGCGGACTCTGTTTAAATTTTAATTTAATCCGTAACTTAATTAGAGTTAATTAGGAATATAGAACCTGTGTACTGTTCGCTGTGCTGAGGTTGGCTGTAGCCGCGGCGGTCTGAATGCTTTCGTGGAGTAGTTTGCGATCGAAGCTTCGCTCGCTCATGGTCCGCGAGATACCGAACCGAGCGCGTCGGTCGTTGGCCCATTCCCGCAGTCGCGACGAGTAGTCGCTCTGTGTCGCTTGGCGCACCAGCCGCGCTGTGGTCTTCACTGGCGGCGGTAGAGTCTTCGGCTGCGGCTGCGGCGGCGGCTGAGAGTCTGGAGACTCGTTTCTAGTCACCGAGGTCCTGTTTTGAAGCAGCTGGACGAAATCAGTCCAACACTGACCCTTGTAGCGCGACAACTGGTCGTCGAAAAACGTCGAGGGTTGCAAACAGTTCAGCAGTTCCTCCAGACCTGAGAGAGACTCTGATTTCGTCCTTCCAGATCGGTCAAACTATATATATTAATAATTTGCAAATATAATTAATTTTTTTAAAAAAGAATTTCAGATATGTAATATTTTCAGAATTCAGTATTTTTTTAATGTGAAAATATTTACCAGTTTCAGTAGAGACCAGCTATTCTTCTGCTTCCTAGTGTTGGATCCATCTTTGTAAGAAAAAGGGAAAGGATAAAACTAGTAAGTAAGTAGTAAGTAAGTAAACTACGTCCTTTAATAATTTCAGTAATTTAAATAACTTCCAATAATGGCCCAGTAAAAAATTAATCAGTTGGTAAGTAGTCGTACTTAAACACTTGCAAGTACTTACTTTAGCATTTTCAGGATAGGCTGTAAGACGTAACTGTAAGACAGTCTTACCGGGACTGAAATTTGCCGATTCCAGTAGTGTAAGACGTCTTACTCCGATTAAGTAGTTGTAAGCACCAGTGTTTCCACTTTTTAATATTCCCTTTTTTTCCCCTCTTCCCTTATCTTTCCCCTTTTTCCCCCCTCCGTGCAAGAATACACAGGGTCTAGATTTCCCCTTTATCCTCTTATCTTCTTTTTCCCTTCTCAGACCCCATTTCTCCCCTTTTTCAGGGAATTTCCCTGCAAAAGTGGAAACACTGGTAAGCACCTACCAAAGACTTACTCTGGATAAGCCGTGGTAGGCAGATCCAAACGTACAACTTCGAGTAAGCGGTGGTCAGCACCCAAGTCAGCAGAGTCAACACTAGTAAACAGCACAAAAGCTACTTACCTGAACTACTTAATTTTTTACTGGGTGTCAGTAATTCAAATTTTTTTAAAAACTACTGATAATTTTCTTAATATTTATAACTATAATGTAATATGAATTCTACATTAACTTAGTATTATTATATTATTTATTAATTATTATGAATGAATTATTTATTAAATTATTATGAATTTAACTGAAGTAAAACAAGCCAAGGTTCGATTAGCAAAGATTAACTACACCGGTGCTTCCACTTTTTTCCCCTTTTTTCCCCTTTTTTCCCCTCCGCTTGAAAATATCAATTTCCCTTTTCTTCCCCTCCGTGCTACAGAGTAAAGCTACATTTGTAAATTCACTTTATCCTCCATTTTCCCTTTTCCCTCTTCCCCTTTTTTCCTTATTTGAGGGAATTTCCCTGCAACGTGGAAGCACTGAACTACACCCGTTAATAATTTTCATAATCTTGATAGTTTTGATCATTGATATAATTATTTTAAATTTAATCTAAAAACCGAATAATAGTTCAGTGTTGATAGTTTACCTGGATCCACTGCCAAGCTCTGCGTAGAACCATCCCAATCTAGAAAAATATATTCAAAAACGTAATTAATAATTATTATACATTTAAATTTTTTATATTTAATATTAATTATAAATATATACAACGCGTCTACAACTATAATTTGTGAATAAATAATGAGGGGACCGAAACTTCCACTCATCTTCGTACACCTAGGTCATGTTATCACTGTTATCAACCCTGTTGTGTCCGTGTTATCTCCGTGTTATCGTCTATTATCAAATAATCTTCGTACACCTTTCCTCGGAGTTTCGGACCCCTTGATGAATAAATAATTAATTGTATTTAGAAACGTAATTAGTTTAATTATAAATGCATATTATATTAAAATATATAATAAAATAAAATATATATTAAAATAAATATATATGCATATTATTAAAAATTATATTAATTGTCTAGAACTGTGATTTACAAACACATAATTCATCAAAATCGTGTAAATATATTTTATTTACAAATTATTATATTAATAATATTAGATTATCTTATTATCAATGGATTTATATAATGTTATCCATTCACAATGTTATTTTAATATTATTTATATTCTATATAAACCGTACAAAATTCTCCACATTCCATTTATATACAAAACCTCGCTTACAAGTTAATTATTTAGTCGTTATTACAATATATTAATAATATTATATTATCTTATTATCAATGGATTTATATAATGTTATCCATTCACAATGTTATTTTAATATTATTTATATTCTATATAAACCGTACAAAATTCTCCACATTCCATTTATATACAAAACCTCGCTTACAAGTTAATTATTTAGTCGTTATTACAATATATTAATAATATTAGATTATCTTATTATCAATGGATTTATATAATGTTATCCATTAACAAACTTTGATCCAGGAGAACTCTAAAATTTAATACAATTATTCATATATTATTCATTAAAAAAATTCTCCATATTCAGTTTCTGTATATAACTTCGAAATACATATTTAAATAATTTAATATGTAAACTTCAAGGGGTCCGAAACTCCGAGGAAAAGTGTATGAAGATTATTTGATAACACGTAATAACACGGAGATAACATAGACACAACATCCATTATTGAGACTATGATAAAGTTGACATCCTATTCAAGTATATAGAGAAGACTAGCACAGTGTCCACTTATTCCGCAGATTTCATTTTTAATCGATATTATTGATACTATGATAAAGTTGACATCCTATTCAATTGTATAGAGAAGACTAGCACAGTGTCCACGTATTCAGCAGATTTCGTTTTAAATCTGTATTACCGATACTAAAATAAAGTTGACATCCTATTCAAGTGTATCAAGAAGACTAGCACAGTGTCCACCTATTCAGCAGATTTCATTTTTGATCGATATTATCGATACTAAAATAAAGTTGATATCCTATTCAGTTGTATAGAGAAGACTAGCACAGTGTCCACGTATTCAGCAGATTTCAATTTTAATCAATATTATCGATACTAAAATAAAGTTGACATCCTATTCAGTTGTATAGAGAAGACTAGCACAGTGTCCACCTATTCAGCAGATTTCGTTTTAAATCTGTATTACCGATACTAAAATAAAGTTGATATCCTATTCAGTTGTATAGAGAAGACTAGCACAGTGTCCACCTATTCAGCAGATTTCAATTTTAATCAATATTATCGATACTAAAATAAAGTTGACATCCTATTCAGTTGTATAGAGAAGACTAGCACAGTGTCCACCTATTCAGCAGATTTCGTTTTAAATCTGTATTACCGATACTAAAATAAAGTTGACATCCTATTCAAGTGTATCAAGAAGACTAGCACAGTGTCCACCTATTCAGCAGATTTCATTTTTAATCGATATTATTGATACTATGATAAAGTTGATATCCTATTCAGTTGTATAGAGAAGACTAGCACAGTGTCCACTTATTCAGCAGATTTCAATTTTAATCAATATTATCGATACTAAAATAAAGTTGACATCCTATTCAAGTGTATCTAGAAGACTAGGACTAAAACAACAAGGGACATTAGGTGTACGAAGATTATTGGAAGTTTCGGACCCCGTTGGTGATCTTCGCTTACAATTTAGTTATTTATTACAATATATTAATAATATTAGATTATCTTATTATCAATGGGGTTTACATAATGTTATCCATTAACAATGTTTGATCCAAGAAACTTCTTTGAAAGCGATCGATTGACAGCACCGGGCGGGAGGGAAACTTTGCCGGGGACGTCGACAACTGGGGACTCGGGGATCTCGAGTTCCCCGGGCCCGCTGTATGTTTTATCCCCGAACAAGGGACAAAGTCAACAATTCATGCTTAATTCAATCAATCTTATTCTATCCTCTAATATCCACTAATTTCTACATAGTATACCACTATTCTTAGAATTCGTATTAATTGTAATTAATATAATTCTAGTATAGTATAGTAATTCCATACATTTATCCTAGCATCGAAAATATTGATTTAAAATGAAATCTGCTGAATACGTGGACACTGTGCTAGTCTTCTCTATACACTTGAGTAGGATGTCAACTTTATTTTGGTATCGATGATACAGATTTAAAACGAGATCTGCTGAATACGTGGACACTGTGCTAGTCTTCTCTATACACTTGAGTAGGATGTCAAATTTATTTTGGTATCGATGATACAGGTTCAAAATGAAATCTGCTGAATACGTGGACACTGTGCTAGTCTTCTCTATACACTTGAATAGGATGTCAACTTTATTTTAGTATCGATAATACAGGTTCAAAACGAAATCTGCTGAATATGTGGACACTGTGCTAGTCTTTTCTATACACTTTAGGAGGATGTCAACTTTGTTTTAGTATCGATACTACAGGTTCAAAATGAAATCTGCTGAATACGTGGACACAGTTCCATTCTTCCGTTTATACTTAGTAGGATGTCCATAGATTCGATACTTGGATTTTTCACTATAAATATCACTATAGTCCGACCCAATAGAAAAGTCATGCGGTTGAGTACCGAATGACTAAGTAGCTGAACACTAACTTCCCTCTGAATCACTAGCTGAATAGTAGCTGAACTTGCTTTAGTGGCAAAACTGAACCCTCTGAATACGAGCTAGAATACTGCATGACTTGGTTCTTTCAAAATTCAAGCGTACGAACCGTGTGAAACTGGGCCAGTAATTTCACACTGTCATCTAGCTGAATCCACTGTAATCATGCACCATTCAGACGGTCATTCTGACGTTTGATTAAGTACATCTTTTTTCTTTCAGGGATTGTGTATGCACTGCATGACCAGGCTCTTAAAAAATTCAAGCGTACGAACCGTGTGAAACTGGGTCAGTAATTTCACACTGTCATCTAGCTGAATCCACTGTAATCACGCACCATTCAGACAGTTATTCTGACGTTTGACTAGCGCATCTTTTCTCTATTGTGTATATCTCTATCCATATTATCTATGATTTATATCTAATTTATCAATTACATATCTAATATTTTACTACATTAATAGGTACATAGGTTACATTAATTACATATTATACTACACATCAAATTATAATAATTATATTATTATTATAATACAAATTAACAAATATAATACAATAATAATGTGTCCAGTTCTTCAAATGGCTTTGACTAAATTCTACGTAAATTAAACCTTATTGATATTATATCGCAAATTAAATTAGACATGATACAATAATAATGTGTCCAGTTCTTCAAATGCCCTCTTACCAAATTCTCTACATAAATCTTAACTAATTTATGTTATATCGCACATTAAATTAGATATAGGATTCCAGTAATGTGTCGAGTAACAAACCTATGAGATTAATCTAATTCTTCCATGCCTTTGATAAAATTCTATGTAAATTAAATCTAACTCATGTTATATCCCACATTAAATTAGATATAGGATTTCAGTAATGTGTCCAGTTCAAACCTACGAAGTTAGTCTAGTTCTTCAAATGCCCTCTTACCAAATTCTCTACATAAATCTTAACTAATTTATGTTATATCGCACATTAAATTAGATATAGGATATCAATAATGTGTCCAGTTCAAACCTATACGAGAATAATCTAGTTCTTCAGTTGCCCTCTTACAAAATTTTCTACATAAATCTTAACTAATTTATATTATATCGCACATTAAACTAGTTATAGGATTTCAGTAATGTGTCCAGTTCAAACCTACGAAGTTAATCTAGTTCTTCAAATGGCTTTGACTAAATTCTCTAAATAAATCTTAACTAATTTATATTATATCGCACATTAAACTAGATATAGGATTTCAGTAATGTGTCGAGTAACAAACCTATACGAGAATAATCTAGTTCTTCAAATGCCCTCTTACCAAATTCTCTACATAAATCTTAACTAATTCATATTATATCGCACATTAAACTAGATATAAAGGATTCCAGTAATGTGTCAAGTAACAAACCTATGAGATTATTGCGCTGTGTGAGGACTTTGCTGTAGACGAGCAGGTCTCCGGGACAAATCTGCATCGGCGGGATGACGACAATGGAACTGCGTCGCGTTTTGAATCCATTATTGTCGCTCTCGGCACAGCAGCTGCTATTCAATTTTACACCAAAAAAGGGGAAAAAATTTTTATTTAATTTCATTTTTCCCCAAATTTCCCTTCACAACACACACCTCCCCTGACACGAAGCGCAGGATTTCACGTTCTCCCCATTTAAGGCTAACGAGATTTCAGGTTCCTCTTGTACGGTAGAGATGTGTACAGCACAAAAGGGTTTTTGCTAAAACTTCTAACAGGGCTTTATGCGATGGATGTTATCAGCTGTTATCAACGTGTTATCAGTTCTTATCAACGTGTTGTCAACTCTTATCAACGTGTTATCAGCTGTTATCAACGTGTTATCAGCTCTTATCAGCTGTTATCAACGTGCTATCAGCTCTTATCAACGTGTTATCAGCTCTTATCAACGTGTTATCAGCTCTTATCAGCTGTTATCAACGTGCTATCAGCTCTTATCAACGTGTTATCAGCTCTTATCAACGTGTTATCAGCTCTTATCAACGTGTTATCAGCTCTTATCAACGTGCTATCAGTTGTTATCAACGTGATATCAGCTGTTATCAACGTGTTATCAGCTGTTATGGACGTGTTATCAGCTGTTATCAACGTGTTATAAGCTCTTATCAACGTGTTATCAGCTCTTATCAACGTGTTATCAGTTGTTATCAACGTGTTATCAGTTGTTATCAACGTGCTATCAGCTGTTATCAACGTGTTATCAGCTGTTATCAACGTGTTATCAGTTGTTATCACGTAGGTCATTATTGGTCTTATTAGAGAGGTATCCTACGTAAGAATAACAACTTAATAGGTAATCCGATACCGTTGTTATGGGTATAGGTATCGTCTGTGGGTATGCTACACCAGCGGAAAATTAAGGATGTCGGCTACATCCTGAACGATATCCGTAACGTATCCTGAATGTCCTGAACCACGTCCCATCGTGGATGAGTAAAAAAAAAATTGTGTTGAGAATTGTGAATCTTGATTATTGAGGGCACCGTTAAGTATCCTGAAAAACGTTTTTTTTTCAGGACGCTGTTAAGTACCCTGAACATGTGTTATTCAGGCATTCCAGTGTCAGGGTCCTGAACACCGTGGAAGTGTGCCGATTTCGCAGCACTCAGAGTCCTGATTGGCATCCTGAAAATATCCTGAAAAGGACATTTTCAGGGTCCTGAAACTATCCTTAATTTTCTGCTGGGACCTTACATCAGTATCAATGTAATTATTTCTTTAAAAAAAGTGTTAACAGTGTTATCATTGTTTTATCAATGTGTTATTAATGTGTTATCAATGTGTTATCAATGTGTTATCAATCTGTTATCAAGGGAAGTTTCTCGACTAGATTATAATGCGAACGGGAAATGAAATCTTATGGCGGGAAATCCTCGTAACTGGAGAAATCTTTTCGACATTGGATAACCGAATTATACCGACAGCAGATCCGGTTACTGTTATCACTTGTTATCATCTGTTATCAGCGTGTTATCATCTGTTATCAGTGATTTACCTGGTTGACGTTTCCTTGTCTTTTTCGTTTTCGGTCTCTTCGCTGCTGTCCGCGTTGTTATACGCGCTGTACGGCGGGATCTTGGGCGGCACGATGGCGCGTCGCCGCGTCAGGACCGACGCTGGCGGCTCGCTCTGCTCCTCGTCCACGTGTCGTCGCGGCGTCGTCCTGCAACTACCGCTGCTACACGGACTACTCGGTAAAGTCCCGGGAAAAATTCCATTCGTTTCCTAATCATTATTAATATAACATTAATATTATCAGTGCTCCTATTTTCCAGGGAAATTCCCTGAAAAAGGGAAAACTGGATTTGAAAAGGGAAAAGTAAGGGAAGACGGAAAAGGGATATGTACAGCTTTGCATCCAGTGTTTCCATTTTCGATTTTCCCTTTTTTCCCCTCTTCCCTTATTTTCCCTTTTTCATACTCTATTTCCCTCTTTCTCGAGGAGTTTCCCTGCAAAATGGAAACACTGTTTTACGTCCTAGCATGGAGGGGGAAAAGGGGAAATTGGCGTCTTCAAGCGAAGGGTGAAAAGGGAAAATAGAACTCTCTTTAAGGGAAAAGGGGAAACAGAAAGTGGGAACTCTGCATATATATTGTTATTATTATTATATTAATATAATGTAATTGTGTACCTCTTCTTGGACGTTGGGTGAAGGCAGATTGATATACGGAGGATTGATGGATTCTCTGCTTCCATCTCTTCCACGTACTCGACCTATCATTATAAAATTAAATATTTATTACAAAATTCATTCAATCTTTCCATTTTTCAGGGAAACAGAGTGAGAAGAGGGAAAAATATGGGAAGAGGGAAAAGGGGACAATCTAGAAGTACTATACAGCTTATATTCTAACAGAGATGGGAATAAAGGGAAAATCAGGGAAGAGGGAAAAGGAGACAATCTAGACGTATATACAGTCTATATTATAACAGAGAGGGGAATAAAGGAAAAATAAGGGAAGAGGGAAAAGAGGATGATCTAGAAGTACTATACAGCTTATATTCTAAGAGAGATGGGAATAAAGGGAAAATAAGGGAAAAGGGAAAAGGAGACAATCTAGAAGCACAGCCTATATTCTAACAGAGAGGGGGGAAAAAGGAAAGATAAGGGAAGAGGGAAAAGGGGACTATCTAAAAGCACAGTCTATATTCTAACAGAGAGGGGAATAAAGGAAAAATAAGGGAAGAGGGAAAATAGGACAATCTAGAAGCATAGCCTATATTCTAACAGAGAGGGGAATAAAAGAAAAATAAGGGAAGAGGGAAAATAGGACAATCTAGAAGCATAGCCTATATTCTAACAGAGAGGGGAATAAAGGAAAAATAAGGGAAGAGGGGAAAAGGGACATTCTAGAAGCACAGCCTATATTCTAACAGAGAAGGGGAATAAAGGAAAAATAAGGGAAGAGGGAAAAAAGGGGAAATCGAAAGTGGAAACACTCAAGTCATTATTTATATTAGTAAAAAGCATGTATAACAGTATAAATATTGAACAAGATATTTTATAATCAGAGATGGACAAATTGACAAGAATGTTAAGCCGGTTCAAGTTCGGTTCAGTTCGGTTCAAGAAATCAGAACATACGGTTCATCCCAGTAAAAAATTAAGTAGTTCAAGTAAGTAGCTTTTTGCGCTGTTTACTAGTGTTGACCATGTTGACTCGGGTGCTGACCACCGCTTACTCGAAGTGAGACGTTTGAATCTGCCTACCACGGCTTATCCAGAGTAAGTCTTTGGTAGGTGCTTACCAGTGTTTCCACTTTTGCAGGGAAATTCCCTGAAAAAGGGGAGAAATGGGGTCTGAGAATGGAAGAAAAAGAGAAGAGGGTAAAGTGGAAATCTAGACCCTGTGTATTCTTGCACGGAGGGGTGAAAAAAGGGGAAAGATAAGGGAAGAGGGGAAAAAGGGAATATTGAAAAGTGGAAACACCGGTGCTTACAGCTACTTAATCGTAGTGAGACGTTTTACACTACTGGAATCGACAAATTTCAGTCCCGGTAAGACTGTCTTACAGTTACGTCTTACAGCCTATCCTGACAATGTTCAAGTAAGTACTTGCAAGTGTTTAAGTACGACTACTTACCAAGGGGGTCCGAAACTGCGAGGAAAAGTGTACGAAGGTTATTTGATAACACACGATAACACGGAGATAACATGGAGATAACGGGTTGATAACAGCGATAACAAGACCCAGGTCTACGAAGACTACTGAAAGTTTCAGACCCCGTTGCTACTTACTAACTGATTAAGTTTTTTACTGGGATGGTTTGTCTGGTTATTTCTGGGTATACGGTTCTGAATCATCAAACTGAACCGGTTCAACACATTCGACTTACAAAAAAAAACGGTTTAAACCGTCACATACCTCCAGAAACGATTTTCAGTCGATTGGTGTCGTGGATGGAGAGACTGGATTGATTGCTGCAGAAATGGCACGGCGGATCCGCGTCGGGGTAGTGAAGGTCGGAAAGATGTTCGATCCTCGTCATCTCGGGACCGCTCTTCAACTGATCCTCCAAAACTGAAATCCAAACAGCCAAATAGTATTATATTTATTTATTTATTTATTATTTATTTATTCTCGGCGAAGGCTACTCAGCCCATTGCCACGTACAATGCCACATATACATGTTGTTACAAAAATCCGCTTAGCACTACGAAACAATTAGAAGGAAAGGTTAATTGATCTTTCTAAGGTCTACTGTTGGAATATACGCGTCAAAATATTTTAGAATCGTTAACTAGCTTTGACATCGAGGTACATTTTATAATAACACTGGAAAATTTTGACAAGGCTAGGGAAATTTTTTTTCCTGCTAGTATTATACTACTATTATAGTACTATTACTATTATTACTATTATTATGTGTTATTATATTATTACTATTATAGTACTATTACTATTATTACTATTATTATGTGTTATTATATTATTACTATTATAGTACCATTACTATTAAATTACTAGTCATCTCGGGACCGATTTTCAAGTGATCCTCCAAAACTGAAATCCAAACAGCCAAATAGTGTTATATTACTATTATAGTACTATATTTTCATAGTTAATAAACAAATTTTGTATTTAGATAGAATCAAAATAGTACACACTATTATAGTACTATTACTATTATCATTACTGTATTATTATTATTATGTATTATTATATTACTGTTATAGTATTATTACTGTTATTATTATTGTATTATTACTATTATTATTGTTGTATTATCATTATTACGTATCATCATATTATTACTATTATAGTACTATTACTATTATTATTAGTGTATCACTATTATTATGTATCATTATATTATTACTATAGTACTATTACTATTGTTATTATTGTATTATTATTATTGCGTATCATCATACTATTACTATTATAGTACTATTACTATGATCATTAATGTATTATTATTATTATGTATCATTATATTATTACTATTACAGTACTATTACCATTATTATTGTATTATTATTATATGTTATTATATTATTACTATTATAGTACTATTACTATTATTATTATGTATTATTATATAATTACTATTATAGTACTTTATTTCTATAGTTAATAAACAAATTTTGTACTTAGATAGAATCAAAATAATACACAAGAATGTAAATAATTAAAAATTGTGATAATTTATATTTTATATTTTATATAGGATTATAGTTAATTATATTATCATTCATATTACATTATTTATTCAATTGTTCATTCTTCCGTCCGTACAATTATTTTACATTGTATGTACGTCAACCCCAGCTTGTGATAACAGGTTGATAACAGTTGATAACACGTTGATAACACTAGCTGTGTGGAAGCATGTCCTCTTTATTTGGTGGCTCTCCAAATACCTTGAAGAGAGATTTCCCTCTAATTGCGGTGACACTGGGACCTGAACGATGTTGTACTTGCGGGTGACACGAGAAGAGGAGGGAGAAGGAGGTGGGTGGGTGGGTGGGAGGGTGGAAGGAGGAGGAAAGATAGGGAGGCAAAGAGGGAGGTGGGTGGATGGTGGGAAGAAGGGAAGGAAGGAGGAGGACGTGGGTGGGTGGTGGAAAAAAGGGAAGGAGAGGGTGGAGGACGGGGTGGAAGAGGAGGAGGAAAGGTAAAGAGTCAAAGGGGGAGGTGTGTGGTATGTGGCCAGGGAGGAGGTGGGGGAGGTGGGTGGTTAGAAGGTGGTTGGGTGGGTGGGAGTAAAGGCTAGGAGGCAAAGGGGGAGGTGGGTGGTAAAAGGGCGAATAGCAAGAAAAGCAGGTGGGATGAGATGGACTGTATACGAGGGGAGGTGGGCGGTGAAAGGAGGAGGTGGGTGGTTGGAAGGTGGATGGGTGGGAGTAAAGGTAAGGAGGCAAAGGTGGAGATGGGTGGTAAGGGCGAGGAGCAAGAAATGGAGGTTGGAACGAGGGGAGTAGGTGGGAGGACTTGGGGGAGGTGGGTGGTGAAAGGAGGAGGTGGGTGATTGGAAGGCTGGGGGAGGAGGTGAGGCGAGATGAGAGTTGCAATTAAGCCAACAGCGTGATCAATATGCACCGTGCGTCTGTCATCCATATGGCAAAAATAATATCCTTCAACTCACAAGAACCTCCGTGGGGGGTTGGCAACTTCAATGTTTTCATCTGTTATCTACCGTGTTATCATCTGTTATCACTTACTATCTTTCGGTAAATCTATATTAGGGGCTAGTTGAAAACTATCCGAGTTTGACGACAACTCAAATGATCCTGCTATCGTCCATTTGAACTCTTGTTATCATCTCTGTTATCATCTGTTATCATCTGTTATCATCTTTTACCATTGTTATCATCTTTTTCTGTTGTCACGTGATCTTTGGCATAACAAGAAACTAGTCACATATTACTCAAGGTTATACAACTTATAGAGTTATCATCTGTTATCATCTCTGTTATCATCTGTTATCATCTGTTATCTACTCTCATCACCCGTTATCACGTGATCTATGGGTCTGTGGCTTAACTAGAAATCTGTGCTAAATACTATTCGAGCTAACAACATGTTATCAACTATTACTTCACGTGTTATCTTTGTTATCATCTGTTATCATCTGTTATTTCACGTGACCTTTGGCATATATTGAGGAAACTGAGGCTGGTTGCAGTGTTTCCAATTTCAATTTCCCCTTTTTTCCCTCCTCCCTTATTTTCCCCTTTTTGCTCTCCATGTACCAGAATATAAACGCTGTGCTTTCAGATTTTCCCTTTTCGCTCTTCCCTTATTTTCCCCATTTTCCCCTCCGCACCCAGAATATAAGGCTGTATTTCCAGATTTTCCCTTTTCGCTCTTCCCTTATTTTTCCCTTTTCCTACCGTACAAGAATGTAAAGGCTGTACTTCCAGATTTCCCTTTCCCCTCTTCCCTTATATTTCCCTTTCCCTTCCGTACAAGAATATAAAGACTGTGCTTCCAGATTTTCCCTTTTCGTTCCTCCCCTATTCTCCCCGTTTTCCTCTCCGTATACTAGTATAATAAGACTGTATACCTCCAGATTTTCCCTCTTCCCTTATTTTTTCCATTTTCAGACCCCCCCCCCCCCCCTTCACCTTTCTCGGGGAATTTCCCTGCAAAGTGGAAACACTGGCTGGTCGCCAAATTCTTTTGCCGTCGGGGGGAAAGCAATCAGATCGTCCATCGATTGGTTTGATTGAACCACCAGAAGTTTCATTTGCGCTTCGTTAACTGCAATTAATCCCACTTAATCGATTTCTGCCGTTTCCTATTCGCCAATCATTGCCATCCCATCAAATCACATAAAATTTTACGTTAATTAAATTAATATTTATGTATAAAAATTTCATACAAGAAATAATTGGATACAGTGTTTCCACTTTCGATTTCCCCTTTTTCCCCTCCTCCCTTATTTTGCCCTTTTCTACCCTCTGTACTAGAATACAAGGCTACACTCCAGATTTTCCCTTTTCTCTTGCTTTTCCCTTTCTACCCTCTGTACTAGAATACAAAGCTATACTCCAGCTTTTCCCTTTTCCCTCTTCCCTTATTTTTCCCTTTTTACCCCCTCTGTACTAGAGTACAAGGCTATACTCCAGATTTTCCCTTTTCCCTTATTTTTCCCTTTTACCCTATGCACTAGAATACAAGGCTACCCTCCAGATTTTCCCTTTTCCCTTGTTTTTCCCTTTTCACCCTCTGTACTAGAATACAAGGCTATACTCCAGATTTTCCCTTTTCCCTTATTTTTTCCCTTTTTACCTTCTGTACTAGTGTACAAGGCCATACTCCAGATTTTCCCTTTTCCCTTATTTTTCCCTTTTACCCTCTGCACTAGAATACAAGGCTACACTCCAGATTTTCCCTTTTCCATCTTCCCTTATTTTTCCCCTTTTCACTCTCCGTTTCCCACTTTTCCAGGGAATTTCCCTGCAAAGTGGAAACACTGGACAACATGATCTAGGTACACGAAGATTATGGAAAGTTACGGACCCCTTCTCTCAAATTTAATCATAACTTACTAAAAAATTATAACAATATATTTAAACTATTATTATAATATTATAGTCTATGCACACAGGTCAGCAAATTTCACTGAAAAAATTTTACTTTTTTTAAATCCAATAGAACACTTGAGAATCTGAGTTATAAAAATAACGCTTGAAATTATGCCAAATTTTTTTTACAATATTATAATTAATATAATAATATAATAATTAATTCTATTAAAATAAGTTTTGGTAAAAGCAGGGCCTTGCCGATGTAAGGGCAAAGTGGGACGGGCTGCCCAGGGCCCAGGATCAGGACCAACGGGTCCGAAACTTGCAATAATCTTCGTACACCTAAGGTCATGTTATCACTGTTATCAACCCGTTATCTCCGTGTTATCATACGTTATCAAATAATCTTCGTACACTTTTCCTCGGAGTTTCGGACCCGTTGATCGGGGAAAGAGGGGCCCACATTTCGGCCATTTCAACGGCCCCGCTAGCAGCAGTGCTTCCACTTTTTTCCCCTTTTTTCCCCCCTCCGTTTGAAAATATCAATTTCCCCCTTTTCCCCTCCGTGCTACAGAGGAAAGCTACGTTGGTAAATTCACTTTATCCTCCGTTTCCCCTTTTCCCTCTTTCCCATTTTCCTTATTTCAGGGAATTTCCCTGCAAAGGGGAAGCACTGGCTAGCAGCCTTTGCCCAGGGCCCGAGAATCCCTCGGTAAAAATTTATTATCGGTCAATTTTATAAATTATTTTTACTAATCGTTATATTTAAATTAAATAGTATTAAATAATATTGCATTATAATAATTATAGTTTTTTTTACGAATACCCACAATTAATACAATTTATTTAAACTTAAACGTTATACGCAGTGTTGCCACTTTTATTTTCCTCTTTTTTTTTTGCCTCTTCCCTTGTTTTTCCCCTTTTTTCCCCTCTCTACTAGAATACAGACAGTACGTTTAGATTTCCCTCTTCACTTATTTTTCCCTTCCTAAACCTCCTTTTCCCTTTTTCAGGGAATTTCCCTACAAAGTGGAAACACTGCATATACGTAGTAATTAATGTGTATCCAAATTAGCTACTTAAAATATATCACTTAAGAGAAAACAGTGTTTCTTTACGACTTACTATTTTATGTTCATAAAGGGAAATAAAATAGTAGCGGGGAATTTCCCCGAAAAAGGGGGAAACGGGGGCTGAAAAGGGGAAAATCAGGGAAAGGAAAAGTCTGGATTATAGCTTTGTATTCCAGTACAGAGAGGGTAAAAAGGGAAAAATAAGGGAAAATCTGGAGTATAGCCTTATATTCTAGTACAGAGGGGTTAAAAAGGAAAAAATAAATGAAGAGGGAAAAGGGAAAATCTGGAGTATAGCCTTGTACTCTAGTACAGATGGGGTAAAAAGGGAAAAATAAGGGAAGAGGGAAAAGGGAAAATCTGGAGTGCAGCCTTGTATTCTAGTACAGAGGGGGTAAAAAGGGGAAAGTAAGGAAGTAGATGAAAAAGGGGAAATCTGGAGCAATAGCCTTGTATTCTAGTACAGAGGTTAAAAAGGGAAAAATAAGGGAAAAAAGGGAAAACTGAGAGTGGGAACCCTGAAATGAGGATAAAACCTCGCAAAAAGAAAAGGAGCCAAACTGCGGAGTATATATACACAAACAAACTACAACAAACCTTAACAACCATATGGCGTTTTACCTTATACCCAAAACCCTATGATAACACCTGATAACACACTGATAACACGATGATAACACGTTGATAACAACCCTATACTATAGAACAGGCCTAATAAAATAGTTACAAAACAAACGGCTAAACCTTTTTCGAGGTAAGTGATTCCGCCGGATTCGGCCGACTTGATGGACGACGTTTCCGGCGACACGGAAAAAACACTCGGCGTCGCCGGCGTCGTCGGCCAGCCAGCTGGAGAGTAAGCTCTCCGACGTCGAGCACTCAGAGTACGAGACCTGCCTACCCAGAACCCAGCGTCGATTGTAATCACTCATTTCTAAATAACTCCAGTAAAATCAAGTGGTTCATTCAGAAATGTTGAGAGGAGGAGGAGAAGGAGGAGGAGGAGGAGCGCGACGCGCCGGACGAAACGCGCGCGTGGACCGAACCTCACGGCCTCCGTGCACAGACTAACGGAGCTTGACGCTCTCTACGTGTCTTTATATAAAGCCACTTTCTCATCATATTCTCATCTGGGCCAAAAACGTGCAAAGCCCCGGTGAAATACAATCAGCAAAAATAACAAGAAAACATAAAAGACAGTCCAAAAGAAAAATACGACATAACAGAAACGAATGTCGTTTCTCTCTGTCTATCTGAAACTGACTTTTTCCAAATAATCAAATAAGGCTTTTTGCTTTGCTAAATATCCAGTAAAAAAACAAAAAAAAAAGTTTAGAAATAGTTAGTATACCCGACTAAAAAATTCTCATAAAGTATGTCGAATTTGGAACAGAGACTCAGTGAGAAACTCTACAAAGTTGTGAGATCTCACTGAGTCTCTGTTCTGAATCCTGCACATACTCTATGAGAATTTTCAGTCGGTTATGAAAGATACTTTACCGTTTGACTGAAAAAAGATTTCAGATTTTTCTGCATTTTTGGTCGTTGGGTTTTAATTCAAATCAAAGATGAGGAGTTCCTCGCTTTG
The DNA here is from genome assembly GCA_002872375.1 of Eulimnadia texana. Taxonomy (NCBI): domain Eukaryota; kingdom Metazoa; phylum Arthropoda; class Branchiopoda; order Diplostraca; family Limnadiidae; genus Eulimnadia; species Eulimnadia texana. Next base: position 21,179,968 of record NKDA01000001.1, read on the forward strand.
GACGAGGCTCGACTTGAGGGGGCGCGCTGCAACACTTGAAAACCCTAATGGTGGCGAACACAATTCGTTTCCTTTTCTTCGAGTTTTCTTTTTCTTTTTCTCTCGCATATCTTCGAGAGCTTCAACAAGGTTTTCTTTCTGGTTTCGTGTTGATAAACCACCGCAGGACGCGTTAATTTACGTGTGCGAATCGATAAGAATCATTCGAGGATATCACGCAATTCCTCAATGGGGGGAAGGGGAGGAAAAAGAAGAGGGGCGCCTGCATCGCCATCTAGCGGCCAAATTTTGAACTAAATGCACATTTTTAATTTCTATTTCCCATTAATATAGCAATTATTGTATGATACGTACGTTTTTTTAAAAATCCTATTATTAATTAATTATTAACTAACTTAAATTACGTTAAAAGCCGATACTTTTAATGAAATATAACAATATAGAGACTAACTTGGGAACAAATAAAAGTAATAGAAGTAATAAGTCCCATTGTAATTGCATTCCACTAGAACTTGGTCCTGTATCTCAGGAATTCTTAATATAAGACATTCGTCAATAATAATAATAATAATAATGATATATTATAACAATCTAATCCCGGGATAATCAAAGTAATCGTTACCAAGGTAACGGATTCGAATCGCGGACTACTTGAAACAACCAATCAGAACGTAGTATCGAGTATCACGTGACACTCGAAACCAATAGCATTACATCTTTTTTTTTTCGAAAATTAACTGCGGTCGAATTTCCACTCTGTAACAATACACTGTTCAGAGAAACCAGTAATTACCCAAGATAACAGGTGATAACACATGGCTTTGTGTCTGGAACGAACCCCTCTAGTGCGGACAGACGTGTAAAATCTAATTTTGCAACATTTTAATTCAAAATGCTTCTAAAAATCATAGAAAAATTCAGTAAACATTTTCGTGTAAAGAAAGTCGCAAAATTCCTTCAAGTTAATTTGATAACGGTGTCCGCTATAGAGAGAAACGTGTATGGAGTAATGAACTATACTGGAGACAGTGTTTCCACTGTTCAGGGAAATTCCCTGAAAAAGGGGAAAATGGGGTCTGAAAAGGGAAAAATAAGAAGAGAGGAGAAAGAGGAAATCTAGACTCTCTAAATTCTAGCACGGAAGGGGAAAAGGGGAAATCTAGGCCCTTTATATTCTGCAGCACGGAAGGGGGAAAAGGGAAATATAAGGGAAGAGGGAAAAGGGGGAATCTAGACCCTGTATATTCTACAGCACGGAAGAGGAAAACGGGTAAGATAAGAAAAGAGAGAAAAAAGGGAAAATCTAAACCCTGTATATTGTATTGCACGGAAGGGGGAAAAGGGAAATATAAGAGAAGAGGGAAAAGGGGGAACCTAGATCCTGTATATTCTATAGCATGGAAGGGGGGAAAAGGGAAAGGTCAGAGAAGAGGGAAAAAGGGGAATCTAGACCCTGTATATTCTATAGAATGGAAGGGGGAAAAGGGAACCTTAAGAGAACAGGGAAAAGGGGGAACCTAGACCCTGTATATTCTATAGCATGGAAGGGGGAAAAGGGGAAAGGTCAGAGAAGAGGGAAAAGGGGAAATCTAGACCCTGTATATTCTATAGCATGGAAGGGGGAAAAGGGTAAAGGGGAATCTAAACCCTGTATATTCTATAGTATGTAAGGGGGAAAAGGGGAAAGAAGAGGGGAGAAAGGGGAAATTCAAACGTGGGAAACTCTGCCTGGAGACTTACTTTCAATAAAGGAAGGTTGATTGGTGCTGCTGACTTGGTGCGCCTCGATGGAGGTCCACGTGAAGAGGGCCGACGTTCTGAGGGCTGCTTCTAAACCGCGGTTGATGATGCTCGAACTGCTGGAACTCTGACTGTCGGTGGAATTGTTCCTGGAATTGGTGGGCGTTTCAAAGGAATCGGGTGCCGAGTTGGTGTGTTTCTGCATCAAGAAACTACGGCGTTTATCAGCGGCAGCACCACTAGTTGCACGCGCTGTTGCCGCGTTTCGCGAATCGTCGCCACTCGCTTGAACGACTCCTCCCGCGGCAGGTTTGCGCATTAAGCGGTGACCTCGCACCGAACCTGACATTTTCAATCATTAGCCATTAACTCACTATTGATTAGCAATTAAAGTTTACTGCTTATGCGCCACCATATTATGTTTCCTATATTACCTTTAATTATTGTTCATTGTAATTTTCAGTATTATTTAGTGTTATTGGTTTGTGTTTAGTGAGTTCAATTACTGCAATGTTGTATACTGTAAATCCAGAGCTTGTTGGTTGTATCGATTTTGGCAGCCAAGCTTTGAAACGCGTTGAAAGATATTGAAGTTTTGATACACCGATCGATAGCGTTTTTACAATATCGATAGTTGATTTAAAATCTATTATTCATTAAAAGCTAATTTTAATTTTGCATGTAAAATATAATAATTAAAACGTAATATAGAATACACTCAATACTGTTCAATTATATTATAATTAAGGTATATACCCAGAAGGTCCAGCGATTTGGATTTGAATGAAATCAGAGCGTTTCGCTTGGAGTTGCTTTTATCCAGTAGCGGACTGTGGACTTCATGATTCTGGTAGGATTCCTGGTTGTGATTCTTGGCGCAGGTAGTGGAGGAGGAGTAGCACTGCGGAGATACGCCATGTTCCATGGCCCGAGACCAACTGGCTGCTGACTGCCAACCTCCACCACAGAAGTACCTGTCCCCTGCTTCCCCAGGTGATTCCGCATCTCCAGTACATCTCCTTCCCCTTCCACATAGCCCAATTATCATTCAAATTTAATAAAATTAATCATTTTAATATATCTCAGTCCAGTTAGTAAATATTTTTTTACAATTTGAAAAGTTATTGAATATTTATTTTTACGTGGTGGTTAGGTTGACGGAAGCTTGCTGGTCTGGATGCCTGATCTCTTGGGTGATACCGTTACTAGGAAGGCTGCCGGAAACGTTTCCCTCCGCTTTGCTACCGCTACCATAACGACTTTGTGCGTACTGATAGCGTAGTGATCTCACCCGCGATAATGGAGATTTCCCCCCGTCCATGACTCGACTATACGGGCTCCTCTCTCTAATCAAAAGTTATTTAAATACTTTATTAACATTCTAATAATCTTTATTAATTTGTAAATGATCAAAATCAATGTTTTTATCATGTATGTAAATGCTGCTATTGATTAGAGATTTGATCTGCCCAGTACCAATATTGAATGTGCGTAAGTGGTTGCTGCATCCACTAACAAAGAGGTTCGCAAACCTCCAAGAATCTTTCAAGATTCTAAGGTTTCTCATCTTCATTTATCAAAAATTTTCAAGATTCGTAACAAATCTAAGTATCTTAAGAATCTTTTAAGAGTGATTCCCGGTTGTTAGGATAATATTTCGTAGGTAAAATATCGATTTCTCGTCGAGTGGACCCGTACGTTTCGCTGGAACGTATTAATGTGCGACAATCTTATTTGTGCTAACGGAGACACGTACTAGAGACTAAGTGGGGGATTTGACAAAGTCCCCAAAAAATGGAAGTTTAAAATCTCACATGGGAAAAACAAAACCCTTTCCTTTCATATTTTCATGTGTTGTAAGCACTCGCGGGGCAGTGCTTCCACTTTTTTTCCCCTTTTTCCCCTCCCTCCGCTTGAAAACATCAGTTTCCCTTTTCCCCCTCCGTGATAGTGAGTAAAGCTACATTTGTAAATTCACTTTTCCCTCCATTTTCCCCTTTCCCTCTTCCTCATTTCCCCTATTGAAAGGGAATTTCCCTGCGAAGTGGAAGTACTGTTCCCCCCGAACAGTATCTTAAGTATCTTTCGTATAGCCCGTAGGATTTTCAGTTAGAGAAGTGAGACAAAGAGAGGGAGAAAAGAGTGAATTGAGTTTTCCCTCGACTGTGTCTTGAAATGAAAGCCGTTCTCAATCGGGTCGGGTCACATATAAAAGAATCAAGCCGAGTCTAGGGACCTGACGACACACTTCCCCAGTCGTTTGGGCCTTGGCGAGAAGTGCTTGGCGACCACGGGTTACCATGGTAACTACCCTCTTTAACGCTGGAAAAAACCCTCTGCCGATCAAGTGCTTTAAGAAATACAGCCGCATAAATACCGATTTAAAAAAGAAAAAAAAACCACGTGACCAGTGTTATCAGCCCGTCCTTGTGTCTTCTCGTTGGTTAGATCCGGATGGAGTCATGGTTTATTTATAGTTTTTATTATGATTTTCTTTTTTATTTTATGCGATTTTTGTTTTTAATAACAGCGGGTTCGTATATGATATGAGATTCTCTCAGTGGCTAATGCAGTGTGTGGTAATTAAAGCTTGATTTAGTGACTAGACCACTCTAATTAGATGACCATATAACAATACACCAAGGCTATTCTTACAGCACCCAAGCCAAATAGAAACGAAAAGCATTGCTCTCACTCTCCTTATACTTTGCTTTATTTATTTTTTTTTTTCAGGGAAGAAAAAAAATAGCTGTAAACAATATAACAAAGACTGATAACACGTTTGATAACCGTCGTGGGTGGTCACTGTGTGAAATGTGTCGATTACAAGCGCGTGGTCAGCAAATGTCTGAAAGCTTTGGCGTCAAAACAGACGGCCCTCTATTAAAGACACATCTAATAATAGGGCCAAGGTAAACCTGTTCTAGTTTTCAGTGCACAACACAGCCTAGGCTAATAGATTTATTTGTAGAAGCTTACGAGAAGAAGACCCGATTCCCAAATCTCGCTCCATTGCACAAAAATTCCTTACGCGCCGTCTCTCTCCGGCCTCTTTCTCCTCACTAAGGAATTTACTATTTCTCTAATCCAATTCCACTTAATTCACTTACTTAGTATCATATTAATATTTGCATATATAAATAGCGCTTACTTCTGTAATTGCGTTTTTTTTTCTGTAGCGGTGTTTTCTGATTAACGAACGCAAACGGCAGTAGGTCGCTTTTCAAACAAACAGTATCAACTTGCACCGTTTCTTTTAACTTTGTTACGCACAATACACGCAGACCAGAGGTCGTATTCCTTGCTTCACAGCACAGTCAAGTTAATTACCCAGTAATTAGGTGTAAAAACATCTAGGAATCTGTTGAAAAACAGCCTAGATTTCTCGCCTGTTCTGCAGACACTGGCGCTCTGGTTTCAGTGTCGTCTGCCCGGCCCGGGATGGAAGAGCAGGGGCGCCTCGTTTGTTTGAGACGGAAACACGCGGTCTTTCTGCTAAATGCTTTTGATATTTTTAGTGGGAAACTTGTGCTCGTCTTTCCCGGAATCGAAAGCAGAACCTTGCGGGACGAATTTTATTTCATTTCGCAACGACTAATTACGGGACTGCGCATCTTCAAAGACGCCTGATTGAGCCACAAACTCCATGCCAAAACTTTCGTCGCGACGCTTGTAAATAAACACTGTCGCCTGATTAATTCAACTTTCCCGGTACTTTATACAGTGTTCCCACCTTTCAATTTCCCCTTTTCCCCCTCCCCTCTTCCCTTATCTTTCCCTTTTCTCCTCCCCGTGCTAGAACGTACAGGGTCTAGACTTCCCCTTTTCCCTCTTCTTCTTTTTTCCCCTCCGTGCTAGAACATACAGGGTCTAAATTTCCCCTTTTTCCTCTTCTTCTTTTTTCCCCTCCGTGCTAGAACATACAGGGTCTAGACTTCCCCTTTTCCCTCTTCTTCTTTTTTCCCCTCCGTGCTAGAACATACAGGGTCTAGACTTCCCCTTTTCCCTCTTCTTCTTTTTTTCCCCTCCGTGCTAGAACATACAGGGTCTAGACTTCCCCTTTTCCCTCTTCTTCTTTTTTCCCCTCCGTGCTAGAACATATAGGGTCTAGACTTCCCCTTTTCCCTCTTGCCTTACTTTTCCCTTTTTAAGATCCCGTTTTCCCCATTATCCGGGAATTCCCCCTACAAAGTGGGAACACTGTTGTATGTTATCGGATGTTAGTAGATACCTTATTCGTGCGTCTTTCCATTTGGGATTTTTCATTTGATTCGGACGTGTGCTTAAGAGCTGAAGCGAACTAAAAACCCCCACGTGCTTTTATTGCCGTTGTGTTGACTCGCTTCTGCTGGCTTGTTTTCCAATAAACTTCCACCAGAGATCAAAAACTGTGAGAGGAAAGGGAAAAAAAATAATTCCTGTTTCGCTTGTTTTCGGGTGGGAGCATATACACACTGAATTCACTATATGGTTTCATTAGATTGAAGGTCGGCGTGTTTTTCTCCAGGCTCCAGGTGGTCCTGAATGTTTTTTAATCGACTTTTCAGAAACAAACAACGTGTTATACTTCAAAAAAGATCGAGGAATATTCCAATGTTTAATAAGATTTCAGATTTGTTCTTTGAAAACACTATATGGTGAAATAAAATAATTTACGGGAAAACTTGTACGGGATCTTGTATACGACGGCTGTATTGATCCCCCATGGATCAACACTTCCTATAAATAGCAAAACGTACTTTTCCAACAGAGCTTAAATAACGGGGAAAATATTAATGATGGTTTACACATTATTTATGCTTAAATTTCCTTATTAAATGATACGAAAACCATTACACAGATATTTTAAAACATTATATGACTGCTATCCTAGCAGATCAAATTGAGGGTAGTTTCAGAACCCTGATAATATCCTGAAAAGGACATTTTCAGGATGCCAGTCAGGACTCTGAGTGCAGTGAAATTGGCCCACTTCCAGGGTGTTCAGGACCCTGACATTGGAATGCCTGAATAACACATGTTCAGAGTACTTAACAACGTCCTGAAAAAAACGTTTTTCAGGATACTTAATGGTGCCTTCAATAATCAAGATTCACAATTTTCAACACATTTTTTTTTTACTCATCCACGATCGGACATGGTTCAGGATTTTCAGGATATGTTACGGATACCGTTCAGGATGTAGCCGACATCCTTAATTTTCCGCTGGGATTAAATGTAATTAAGAAAATATAAACGTAATTACTCAAATTAACCAAAATTTAACGGTTGAAATTTTAGAAATATTATAATTAGTTCTAAAACAAGGGGTCCGAAACTTCCAAAAATCTTCGTACACCTGGGTCTTGTTATCGCTGTTATCAACCCGTTATCTTCATCTTATCTCCGTGTTATCATATGTTATCAAATAATCTTCGTACACTTTTCCTCGGAGTTTGAACCCCTTGGTATAGAATCAAAGAAACTTATAATCAGATTATAGGAAACAGGGCTGTGCGATACATCAATATCAAACTACGTTTACCGCAAATTCGACCTTCCATATCAGAATATCGACGTCTCTTTGTAGAAATATTAATTACTGGATACATCAACCTTTTTGATATTATTAGTGCATATTAAACCTTTCAACGTTTGACTCAAGATACCAAAGTTTGAAGGCAAAAACCCCAATTCTTGCTTTCACTTCTGCAGAATTCTTCACCAACGTTGGGATGAAGAGAAAACGTTCTATCTTTAGAAGTTCAAGCTTCTCTTTCGCTTCTCTAAATTTTTCACCATCCGTTCCCGACTGAAAATTCTCATAGAGTATGTCGAATTCGGAACAGAGACTCGGTGAGATCTCAGTGAGAAACTCTAAAAAAGTTGTGAGATCTCACTGAGTCTCTGTTCCAAATTCGACATACTCTATGAGAATTTTCGGTCGGGTTCCTCTGATACCTTTGTCTTTGAAAAATTTTCCAAAACCATGGATGACGAAGAAGTTTATCTTCAAAGGATAATAAAGGTCCGAGTACTCACCTAGGTAAACAAACTGTCCAGTGGATTGGATATCTGTCTCACAGCAGATATACGAGAATCATTTGTTAAGTATAGGTATGAATTTTTTTATATAGTATATTTTATATTATATATATATATATATATTATAGTACAGTATAAGTACAGGTGGTTTATTTTCCGTATCCGAGAAAACACGGGAAAAGAAATTCATCAATTCGTTCTTCACTTAGGACTATTTAGTTACCATTGACTTCAAAACTGTTAAGTGCAAGTTATCCATGGACTTGTCTTAATAAAGGAGGTCTTAATAGACATATCTGAAGGTAATACATTATTGCTAGTTTCTCTCAAGTCTCAAGGGTCTGCTAGAAAGTCTTATATTTGTTTTCAAAGGGACACTTATTCTTTCAAAGTTAGGTGAGACTGAGGGAAATCAATCGATTGATTCAGTTCAGTTGTAGTGGTGTTTGAGAAAACCCGTTATCCAACCCGACTGAAAATTCTCATATGAGAGTATGCAGAATTTGGAACAGAGACTAGGTGAGATCTCACTGAGAAACTCTAAAAAGTTTTGAGATTTCACTGAGTCTCTGTTCCAAATTCTGCATACTCTATGAGAATTTTCAGTCGGGAAGACACAGACTGAAAACTTCTGTAACTTTGACAACGGGTCTGAAACTCCGAGGACATGTATACGAAGGTTATTTGGTAAGATGTGATAACATACTATAACCAGTGCCTTTGGTTTGGTTTGGGATCCTAGGTGGGTACTTTCACTGTTTTGCCGAATTTCAGAAAAGGATCGAACTAAACGAAAGTAAGAAGAAAATGCTGCAGAAAGAAATCTGCTTATGAGAGTAGTCAACTTATGTCTACAAAGCAGAAAATTAAGGATAGTTTCAGGACCCTGAAAATTTCCTAGAAAAAGGACTATTTCAGGATGCCAATCAGGACTCAAAGTGCAGTGAAATTGGCCCACTTCCAGGGTGTTCAGGACCCTGACATTGGAATGCCTGAATAATACATGTTCAGGATATTTAACAACGTCCTGAAAACCCCTTTTAAGGATACTGAATGGCGCCCTCATTAATTAAGATTTACAATTCTCAATTTTTTTTTTCACTCATCCACGATCGGACATGGTTCAGGGTATTCAGGATATGTTACGGATATCGTTCAGGATGTAACCGACATCCTTAATTTTCCGCTGGGTATACCCACCTAAACTTTACATCGTACCCACCTATCCTTGGTTAACTTGGACAACCACTTTACGTGGGTATCCGTGTCTCCAAGGTGGGTATTTGTAACTTCATAACTCTACCTATGTCTGATGTTTACCAAAAAGGATCCTGAATACTGGAAAAGTATCAGGCGACCCGCTTAATTGCTGCCATACACTGTTATCCCAAAGGTCCTAAAATTTTCTCGGTCCAAGTCCGGAATTTTAAGTTAACGTCTAGAATTTTAACATGACGTCCGGTTTCTTACAGTGAGGTCCTGAAAAACGTTGGACCTCGGTTAAGGCCAGAAACAGGACCTTTCAGATAACAGTGTAGCTTTCACACCTATACTTAACAAATAATTCTCCTATATCCTTTGAGTATTCTATACATACTCAAAGCCTATATCTGCTATGAGACAGATATCCAATCCAGTGGATAGTGTGTTTACCTGGGTGGGTACTCTCACCTGTTCTTTAACTATGTTTTCGTATCAACTGCTTACCCGCCTCACTCTACACCATTGTGTTCCATTCCACAACACTTCGTCTAACACATCTCGTGTCACTGGAGTCCCTCGATAAAACGCAGAAACCCCGACTGAAGATAGGAGACTGTTAGAAAACTTAAGCGTAATTAAAACGGACCACTTCAATCTGCAAACTTAGTACACAGACATTAGAGATGCAAAACCTGGAGCCTAAAAATACAGTTGATGACCAACACTTACCCGACTGAAAATTCTCATAGAGTATGTAGAAACTGGAACAGAGACTCAGTGAGAACTCAGTGAGAAATTCTAAAAAGTTGTGAGATCTCACTGAGTCTCTGTTCCAGTTTCTACATACTCTTATGAGAATTTTCAGTCGGGATATGTTTCAGACATTATAGATATCTTGGTTTCTGGTAATCGGTTGAATAGAATACTCTAGTCTCGCTCATTAAATGGAAGTGGAATTGTGTCTAGTGTTTTTTTTTTTACAGAAAACTGGAACAGAGACTCAGTGAGAACTCAGTGAGAAACTCTACAAAGTTGTGAGATCTCACTGAGTCTCTGTTCCGAATTCGACATACTCTTATGAGAATTTTCAGTCGGGATACGTTTCAGACATTATAGATATCTTGGTTTCTGGTAATCGGTTGAATAGAATACTCTAGTCTCGCTCATTAAATGGAAGTGGAATTGTGTCTAGTGTTTTTTTTTTTTACAGAAAACTGGAACAGAGACTCAGTGAGAACTCAGTGAGAAACTCCAAAAAGTTGTGAGATCTCACTGAGTCTCTGTTCCAGTTTCTACATACTCTTATGAGAATTTTCAGTCGGGTAAAGTGGGTAGGCGTCGTGGGACAGGGTGGGTGTGAGCATCCCTGACTATAACACGCAGATAACAGAGAGATAACAAGGCTGATAACCGTGATAACACGACCATGGTGTACGAAGATTGTTGGAAGTTTCGGACCCCTTTGAACTTTGATTCAGTCTACCAGCAATCTGCAAACACAAATATTCGATATTTTTTACTTGATCTGATGTACCATATCAAAAGAAAATGTGTAAGCTTGATATTAACAATATCAAAAAAGCTCAAGACAGGTATTGATATATCATATCAATAATATCAATATTGGAAAAAGTTTATATCGAACAGCCCTCATAGGAAAATTACTGGTATTTAACTATTAGAAAATTGAAATATTTATTATATTATTCTTTGATTAAATTATTAATTTTATTATTATTTATTATTATTTATTATTATTATATTACATTTATTTATTATTTATTACTATTAATTTATATTTTATTTACACGGAAACTATTTTTCGCGGTTTGCAGTTTAGTCCGCATCCCGGACGAAGCGGCTAAGTTGTTCCATGGATTGAAAAAATGGCGGAGTATTCAGACACCAGGGTTAATCTTGCCGCTTTGAGGCGAGTTGATCCTTATGCCACGGAAATTCTCGAAACGGGAACTCAAGTTGCCGTTTACAAATATAGTTCTGCTTCAAACCAATGGGTAATTCAAACCTATCTTCCAGTGCTTCGAATAAAAATTGTCGACATAATGATAGACACTATGTCAGTTGTTATTCTGTAATGTATTTGATTTTCAAATGATAAATTTGTCATTATTTACTTTTATAGGAGAAAACTGAAGTCGAGGGAACGTTGTTCCTCTACAATCGGTAAGTCGCGTCAAGCTGTCTCTCGTTTCTAACTAACTGCGTTTTTAAACAAAGTGCGATTTGTTGTCGTACCAACGTTATTGTTTTATCACATTCAAAGATCATTATTATCTGAAATATTTTACTTACTTTTACAGGTCTGGGGATCCTCACCACGGCTTTGTTGTCATGAATCGGCTAAGCACCGAAAACTTTGTTGAGCCCGTAACAAAAGATATGGAGATCCAGCTGCAGACGCCATTCCTTTTATACAGAAACGCCAAAGGTATAAACGTACTTTCATTTCATGACATTTCTGTAAAGAAGATTTTATTTGTAGGCGGAATTACCGGAATTTGGTTCTACGAGGAAAACGAATGCAAGAGGCTAGCTCAGCGCTTGGAAGTTTTCATCAAAGGAGAAACGTCCCGACACAGCCAGACGCAGCAGAACCGCGAACCCGCAGCTGGAGTCGACATTCTCTCGCTGCTTTCCAAGGCACAGGGAGAGTTTGAACAAAAACACGGTAAAACGGCAGACGTTGCAACAAGCAGCAGTGATCTCCCAGTCCAGCGGCAGGAACTGACCAACGGGCTGTCAAACGCAAAGCCTCTCAGCGTAGCAGACATTTTCGGAACAGGCACTGTTCAGAATGTGCCAGAAAATAACCAGCCTGGAGTTTCCATTATTGACAAGTTACTGTCGTCGGTTGTGCCGTCTCAGCCGCTACCTCCGTCGGCCGAACTGCAGACGGCCCACAACCTCGAGAGGGAACTGCGGGAAAAATTAAAAATAGGCACTCCCACCCGTTCCGAGAAAGCCGCGTCTCATTCAACCCCGCTTGCCAAAACCCCGGCCGCTGCGCAGCATTTCGGAGCGGTGAATATTAATCGCAGGACTCCAGAATTCGATTCCGTGCAGGTGAACTTGCAAAACTTTATTTCTAATCTATTTTCTGGCTTATTGTTTGATACTTTCTAGACTCTAGCGTTCACTCCGCCCAAAACGAGCTCCACTCTCCCGCTGATGTCCCCGATGATGTTTGCGGCCGCGCCTGAGTCTCGAGAAGAGCCCGTGGTAACCCATGTTCCGGCCAGAACTGCTCTGGCAAGGCCCGTCCCGCTTTCTACGGAAACTCCGGCCGAAGAAGTCACTCCACTGACGAAAGCGCAGCTTATTCAGGCATTTAATCACCTTCTCAAGGTAAACTATTTTACCTACTCTTTTTTGAGTTAATTATTATTTTTGAGACTGTCTTGTTTTGCAGAACGATCCTGGTTTCATTACTCGGCTTCACGAAGCCTACGTGGACTCGCTTAAACAGAGTCTGAAGATGGGCCATTAGAGAACTGCTCTGTTGTTCAACACGAAATTCCCTCGGGACAGAGTCTGCAGAAGAGCCATTTAAAGAGAAACAAGAGAAATGAAAGGCAGAAGGAACTCCTCATTCATTTGTATTTAATGCCATGGGCTGTGATTCTCATTTTTTTAGTTAATGGAACTTGACTCTGTCGCCTGAATCGATTCGTTTCCAATCAATACACATTCTGCAAAAAAAAAAAAAGCTCGCTCTAGTTCTCGTCGGCAGCGTCCCGAAGCCCCGACGAGTTAAATCGAAAATTTATAAATCTTTTGTGTCGTCTCTTAACAACTCGAAGGAAAAAAAAGATTCATTTAAATAAGAAATCCCTCAAAGGCCATTGGGAACAGAAGCAAATCCTTTTCCTAATTTTGATGTAAAAGAAACTGGCGTTTGAAGGTAAGATATTAAAAATAATACTGTTTCCCGCCCAAGCTTCCTAGATAATATTCTTAGACCTTTATCAAAGAAATTGGATCAATTATTTTAGAAAGTAGTGTAATAAATAATTATTCCGAAGTAAAAATGCCCACAAGTAACGTATTTTGATATATTCAAATTATCAACAGGTATTTAAGTTTTCCGAACATTTATACTAAAAATTGTGGAGTTCATAATTTAAAATAATAACGAATTTTATTTAATTTTACTCTTATTTTATCCATTCCCCGATATAAAATTCATGGATTGGACAATAATGACAAATGATTCTCTAAATAACAACCAATTGTAAGCGATAATTTAATTTTATTGATTTTTATTCATTCAAATTCAGTAATTTTGATCTATCTGTATTCTATATTCAAACTTAATTTACAAATATACATACATAATAGTCAAAAACATTTCTGGCTATGTTGAAGTTGTTCATTTTAATCCGAAATTATGCGGTTAATGAGACACGAAAAAATTTTAATCAATTTTAAAATTTATTTTAAAAATTCATATTAATTACAGAATGAAGTTGTTATTGCTGCCGGTAGATGGCTCCAAGGCGTTCCTTAGGAAACGGCGCGAAAATTTGTATGACTTTGAATAACTCCCAAAATGGCTGAACATTTGAAATCACGAATTTTACTGTTACTACCCAACGGAAAATTAAGGATGTCGGCTACATCCTGAAAGATATCCGTAACATACCCTGAACATCCTGAACCACGTCCAATCATGGATGAGTAAAAAAAATTGTGTTGAGAATTGTGAATCCTGATTACTGAGGGTACCATGAAGTATCCTGAAAAGCGTTTTTCCAGGGCGCTATTCAGTACCCTGAACATGTATTATTCAGGCATTCCAATGTCAGGGTCCTGAACACCCTGGAAGTGGGCCAATTTCACTACACTCACAGTCCTGACTGGCATACTGGAAAATGTCCTTTCCAGGATATTTTCAGCGTTGTTTCGGCAACGCTGGGTGTTGAATTTTCAGTAGAGCCCAAGGCAAATTTAAAAATAACTACAAATAATATTTTGTCAAAATAAATTGAGTGAATATTTTATAAATCCTTCAGATTATGAGAGATGTATTAATTTATAATAATAAATTAGTTTTTTCGAAAAAATTTAATTAGTAGGTTTGGCAACGCTGGATGTTGAATTTTCAGTAGGGCCCCAAGGGAAATTTAAAAATAACTACAAATAATATTTTGTCGAAATAAATTGAGTGAATATTTTATAAATCCTTCAGATTATGAGAGATGTATTAATTTATAATAATAAATTAGTTTTTTAGAAAAAATTTAATTAGTAGGTGTGGCAACGCTGGATGTTGAATTTTCAGTAGGGCCCCAAGGGAAATTAAAAATAACTACAAATAATATTTTGTCAAAATAAATTGAGTGAATATTTTATAAATCCTTCAGATTATGAGAGATGTATTAATTTTTAATAATAAATTAGTTTTTTCGAAAAAATTTAATAAGATAAATTTGGCAACGCTGGGCATTCCATGTTTCGGAGAACAGGAAAGCAGCAAGGCTCAAGGAGAGCGAGCATCCCTATCTTTCCGAAATTATCAGCACTAAATCCATATTACGATGGAACAACAAAAGTAAGTGATGAAAAATTCTTAATTGTAACTTAGGGTCTCTCTGAATTATTTTGGGAAACCCGAAAAATTTTAAGGCAAACTTATTTCTTGGTTTGTTTGGTTTCTGTATTGCGCTTTGCGAACACAGTCGGTCCATTCAATCAAACTGTATTTACTAGTTTGAATTCCACGATTTCCCAGTCCAGTTAGTTAGCCTACAGTTCAACAATGCAGTACCGTATAATAGTATTAAATGATTTCATACTGCTGATTTTCAGGTTTGAGAAAAAGCTGGACAAGCTTTTCGGCTGCCCATATCAACGGTATAGCCACAGAGAGGTTTATGGAGTGGATCATCTCTAACGAAGTATGGAGGGAAGTCTTAATATGGCGACTGGTAAGTTGATTTCACTAATCTAATGGTTTGTTACCTCTTATCAGCAGTTAAATTGCAGAACTCTGGAAGAACCAACCCGACTGAAAATTCTCATAACAGTATGTAGACTTTGGAACAGAGACTCGGTGAGGTCTCACAACTTTTTAGAGTTTCTCACTGAGATCTCACTGAGTCTCTGTTCCAAGTTCTACATACTGTTATGAGAATTTTCAGTCGGGGAGCACCTGGAGCTGAGAGAAAATTTACCACATCTGAATGTACCACAAAATAACCAAGACCAGCCAGCAGTAGTAGCAGCACAAATGGCACGGTAATGTTAAATATCTTAAAGTAACAGAAATCTGATGTATTTTAAGTTATTTTATTAACAAATACATATACTTTCCAACACAGTGACGATCAACTATTCCGAACTTTTTGCCTGCAGACCTTCATACTGGCCGTAAACCACGTCTGTGCGTGGAATTCCGTCAACTAGCTATACAAGAACTCAACTTGGAAAACCATTATTGATTACTATGTACCGGTAAAGTTTATTTCAATATTTGCAGTTAAAATTACTGGCATTCTAAGCTGATGTTAACATGTAATGTTAATGATAGATGTAACGTTCAAATACAATTAACATTTTAGGCGGCCTTTCCAAACGGTGAAGACAGCGGGCTGTATTGCCCAGCTTGCCTTGGTAAAAATCCATGGAATAAAAACTGAGAATTAAATTGTTTATTTTCTTCTTAAAAAATTCTTGGAGTGTCGAATCTTTTTCAATTATTATTTAACAAAATTAAGTTGGTGTAATAATAAAAGAATTATTGATGACTACTAATTAATATCTGATAGATCTGGCAACGCTGGTTTGTGAGCAGACTTGTGTTTACAAACAAATTTGAAATTTCTTCAGAAATTTGGCATTATATCATAAACCAGTTTTAATTCATGGCAATTTCACAAAACATGGGAAGTGCTGAGATTTCCGTTCGTATTGTAGTTGCCGATTATTATACATCATATCCCATTAAAGGCCTCGATGAAAACTACTCGCTGTATCGAGGCTCCGACATTAAACGAGTACCTGTCATTAGGATTTTCGGATCTACCATTGACGGTAAAATGTTTCTATATAGTATTATTATATTAATACATCTTTGATTGAAATATTTTCTAGGTTTAAAGGCCTGCTTACACGTTCACGGAGTGTTTCCTTACATTTACGTGCCTTACGATGGGTCGCAGCCTCCAGAGCGGATGGGATACCAAATCGTTTTTGCACTAGAGAAAGCCTTGAACATTTTAATGGGCAACTCCATGTCGGGAAATCACCATATCTATCAGTCTACATTGATGTCGAAAAAGTATCTTCGTTAATTTGCTGTATTTTAGATTGTGATTAAAAGTATAATACTTTTCAACAGGCCGATTTACGGGTATCACCGCAGGGAACATCAGTTTTTCAAGATCGAGTTTTATAATCCGTTAATGGTTAAAAAAGCCTCGGAGCTGTTACTGGTAAGTCCTAGGAATTATTAATCGAGCAAAAATTTGCGTTTGAAATTAAGTTTTATTAACAAATATTTACTATCTGCAGAACGGAGCCATCCTCAATAAAGTTTTCCAGCCTTATGAAGCTCATATACCTTACATTCTTCAGTTTCTGATGGATTTTAATCTTCAGGGAATGAATTTTGTTCATCTTAAAGAAGTCAAGTACCGCCGCAGACCCGGTGCAGGTAACTGAGAGCCTCAGATTTAATAATTTTTCCAATATACATTTTTTTTAAAGATCGAACGTGTAGTGCCGAGCCCATGAGTACCTGTGATATTGAAATTGACTGCAAGGCCGAAGACATTTTAAATTCGGACAAAATTCAAGGTAATACAGAAATTACAGTTGAAGTGTGTGGCCTTTTAATGGTGGTTTTACTTAAGGCGGCATCGAGATGAATCCTGGACTTGCGTCGTTATGGGAAGAAGAAAGAGAGAGGCGTAAAGCTTTGCAAATGAATCTGGACACCATTGCAGCCCCGTCGTCTCAGGAACGGACAAACATAGAAATAACGGACAGCGAAATCTTCTATAAAGAGATGCTTGAGAAAAGATTGATAGAAATAACAGAGACTCAGGTACTCAGCTATAAAAATTATTCTTCAGAAAATTTTTCGTATGTTTTTCTGATAGGGAGACGTTTCGATGAGTTTTGCTGAAGTAAACGAGCATCTCGAGACCACGCTGCCCATCGAGAGCCCTAGCGACGGGCAGACGCTGACTCAGACGTTTCACGCGAGTCAAAAAGAAAGTGAGGAAGACGCAGATCTGATTGCCATTCTCTCGCAAATGGCAAGGGACCACGATGCCCAAGAATCTTCGGTGAATGAAGAAGCCATCGCAGCGTCTCAAAAGCCGCTGTCTCCCTACAACAAGGAAACAGAGCGGCCATTCAAGAAAAATAAAGAAAGTAAATAACAAAAATTTTATAATTTAATGTAAGATTAAATGCTAAAGCATATTTACGTGTTTAAATATTGTTATAATTAAAAAATAGTAAATCTTAGTTGAAACATTAATCTGATTATAAGTAAAAAATAAGTAATGAATTAAATAATTAATTATGAAAACAGGCGACAGCAGTGATAGTGACGGAGAACGGGAGACCCTCGAGATGACCCAGGTGTTCTGGGACGAGACTGAGGAAGGGGACGAGACTGAGGAAGGGGACGAGACTGAGGAAGGAGACGAGACTGAGGAAGGGGACGAGGCTGAGGAAGGTGACGAGACTGAGGAAGGGGACGAGACTGAGGAAGGTGACGAGACTGAGGAAGGGGACGAGACTGAGGAAGGAGACGAGACTGAGGAAGGGGACGAGGAAAGTTCCGATTCTCCTCTACCCAATTTAGATGGCGCTTTTTCCAGTTCCGACGAGGATTCCCCTACCTCTCCAAAGAAAAAATCCAAAAAATCCAGAAACCGTCGCTACGGCCCACTGGATATCCGTGTTCTCCCGAAACGACCCCGAGTCGATGAGTCTTCAGTCTCTTCACAATTTACGAGAATCAAAAATCGCCGTACTTCAACAAAACCTAAAAACGAAACAGCAGAACTTATTAATGATAATTCTCACAATTCTGTTAATGCCATATCGGTTAAGCGAAAAGTTGACTGCGACAACGTTCTGTACAAACTCGGTTTCCCAAGCCCCGCGGAACTTGAAAATTGTTGCTCTCCCCCTCAACCGACAAGTCCCTATCCTCTCCCAATAGGTAGTCGTAGATGTTCAGCTGAAGATCCTTCGCAAAAAAATCCTTCAAACATAGATCCATTATCTCCTGGTGCTTCAGAAAAATCCAAAGATCTCTTCTCCAGTTCTGGTTGCCCCAGCAACGCGGCTCTGACTGGTTCTCAGACAATAAGTTCTGGAGAAAGTTCCAAAATCCATGATCCTCCCCAACCAACCAGAGAGTCGTTAACCGAGATTCCGACCAATAGAGCGCCGTTTTGGAGTAATGCGGAAGACGTGGAACCAATCAGAAACCTCATGGGACAAAACCTGAAAATTGAGTTCAAACCACCCGATCCTGTGAGATTTACTGTGCTGAAGCGCAATCCAGAATCCATAAGAAGATTAAACTACAACCCAGAAGTCAGTTTCGCGTTGAACAGCCAAGAAACGGATTTTTTGGGCAGTCGCGACAAGAGCAAAAGATTTTTGCTGAGGCCAGTGGAATCTCCACCGACTGCTGAAGTGCTTGCAAGGGTCCCACAAGCAAAATCGAAAAAAATCGCGGCTCTGAAAGCCAAAGCGAAGAAACCCGGACGAAGAAGAGTCTCCTTCACAGCTTCTCAGCTGGAAGCGCCAACTCTGAACAACAGCTACGGATTCAAAGTGTCTTTCGGTAACTGGCAGGACGCTAAAGCCGTTCACCAGGTATTTTGCCTAATAAAATTTAATTTTTATTTACAATTTAATTTGATGTGAGTGTTTCTAGTTCCAGTACCTGACTGTAATGTGTATGGAAATCCACGTGCGGACCCGCGAAGACTTGAATCCTGATCCTCTTTTAGACCCCGTTGAAGCCATTTTTTACACAATAACCAATGACGTACCAGTGGAATCAAATTGTCCGCAAGAAATCACTGGAGCTATCATCATTGATAACAATGTAAATTAATTAATTAATTATTATTATTTGTTGTTATTTTTGTTATTTATCGGTGTTTTGCTATTAGGAAGGGAAAAACTTGTTCCAGAAAGCTGCTGTTGAAAGTATTAGTGTCCAGGTAGCGGCTAACGAAAGTGAACTACTGGAGAAACTAGTCTCATTGGTGGAACTGAACAATCCTGATATTCTTGTGGGATACGAGGTACTTACTTTAACTACTACAATCAATTCTGTAACTGCTAATTCTGCTTTGCTCTTAGTTTAATTGCTAATACTACAGCTGCTACTTGTTTTGCTAAGTTCTGAACTAGTAATTGTTTTGCTAGATTGAACTACTCTCTTGGGGCTACGTCCTGGACAGAGGCAGCCATTTGGGTCTGAACATTTCCAGCCGTTTGTCCCGTATTCCTGCAGCAGCGGTCAAGGAAAAAGTTCCAGCGAACGACGAATTTGAGGAGTTCGGCTACATGGCCGAGAAAAATTCCGATATTGCCATTCCTGGAAGGATTATTCTTAATTTGTGGAGACTGCTACGTGTAGAAGTAAATATTAACAATATTTGTATATATAAAAATATAAAAATATTATTAATGGTTGCTGTAGATAGCCTTACAGAGTTACACGTTCGAGAACATAGTCTTCCACGTTCTACATCAACGTATACCCACGTATTCGTTCCAGAATCTACGCCAGTGGTGGGAGTCCCATCTGCAAAGGTCCGCACTTACCAATTAAAATTAAAGTTTATAATTTTGTGTGTTATTTGATTAGGTGGCAAGTAATAGAACATTACACTGCGCGAGTGAAGTTAAGCTGGGCGCTTATGGAGCAGCTGGATCTTATCGGACGAACCAGCGAACTTGCGCGTCTCTTTGGTATCCAGTTTTATGAAGTCTTTACGCGTGGATCTCAGGTTTGCCGCAAAAAAATATTTTAAATATCCGAATTATTATAACAATTAAAATAATTTTAATTTAAAATTTAAAGTTTAGGGTCGAATCTATGATGCTGCGTTTGGCCAAGCCGCTGAATTTTTTATCTGTTTCGCCTTCAGTCCAGCAGAGGGCTCATATGAGAGCTCCAGAATGGCTACCTCTCATCATGGAACCGGAATCCAGGCATTTTTTTCGATAATTAAATATAATTTTTATTTGTAAATTAAGTTTTCAATTAATTTTAGACTGTATACTGATCCCGTGTTGGTCCTGGACTTTCAGTCTTTGTATCCGTCGATGATTATTGCTTACAACTACTGTTTCTCGACGTGTCTGGGACGCGTACAGCTGCTGGGAAAGTAAATCTAAACTTATTATTTAAATTAATGTTTATAATAATTATTAATTTTTGAAGGAACGAGCCCTTTGAATTCGGCTGCACCCAGTTGCTGGTTCCTCCTGAAGTGATCCACAGACTTCAGCAGAAGGATCTGGTAAACGTTTCACCTGCCGGGATTGCGTTTGTGAAATCCAGCGTCCGGCAAGGGATTTTACCTCGGATGCTGGACGAAATCCTCAGTACTAGAATCATGGTATGTTTAATAAAATTTATTACAATTAGATAACTTGAATTTGTTTGAGTTATGACACAGGTAAAGCAAAGCATGAAGGAGTACAAAGAGGACAGGACCCTTCAGCGTGTTTTCGATTCCCGACAGCTCGGCTTGAAACTCATCGCAAACGTCACTTACGGATACACCTCGGCCAACTTTTCGGGAAGAATGCCCTCCGTCGAGGTTTGATGACTTGTGAATTTTTTGTTAAAATCGCAAAACTGAATTTCCTGAATTATTTGATTTATTCAGGTAGCCGATAGTGTGGTGAGCAAAGGTCGGGAAACGCTGGAGAGAACGATCCGTCTGATTGAAGCCACGAAGAAATGGGGAGCCAAGGTGGTCTACGGGGACACGGACTCGGTCTTTGTTCTGCTGCCGGGGAAGACTCGTTCCGAGGCCTTCGTTATCGGCAAAGAAATCGCAGACAATATTACTCAGCGCAATCCCAAACCAGTGAAATTAAAATTCGAAAAAGTTTACCACCCTTGTATTCTTCAGGTTAAAATTACATTATTATTATAATTCTTATTATTGTCATTTTTATGTTATTTTGCAGACGAAGAAGAGGTACGTGGGGTACAAATATGAGACTGAAGACCAGTCGCAGCCCGTTTACGAAGCCAAGGGTATCGAAACAGTTCGGAGAGACGGGTGTCCAGCAGTGGTCAAGGTATTATTAAAAACTTAAAAATATTAATAATATTAATAATACAATAAATTAAAAATTTCAAACTATTCTTCGTAATAAATGTACTTCTTGTTCAATATAATAATAATATACACTAACAATGTGTAATTTTTTATGATTTGTTTATATTTACGTGATATTTGCAAGTTATTTTTTTTTTTTGGCCGGGGGGTCAGATTTTGGAAAAGTCGCTTCGTACGCTGTTCGACACGTTAAACATGAGTCTGGTCAAATCATACGTCCAGCGACAGTTCACCAAGATCCTGGAAAGCCGCGTAAATCTTCAGGATTTTATCTTCGCCAAGGAATACCGCGGAGCTAAAGGATACAAACCAGGAGCCTGCGTACCGGCCCTGGAAATAGCCAAAAATAATCTGCGACAGGATCCCCGTTCGGAGCCTCGGGTCCTGGAACGCGTACCTTACGTAATCGTTTACGGACCGCCCGGCCTTCCGTTGATCCGGCTCGTACGCAAGCCGCAAGAACTGCTGGAAGATCCTTCGTTACGTCTCAACGCAGAATACTACATCACTCGAGTCATCACTCCTCCGCTACAGCGCTGTTTTGGACTTCTGGGTCTCGATTTAAGCCTGTGGTACAAGAAACTTGCCCGCACGTACAACCAGGGTTCTGTGAGCTCGGTTTTCGTCCGCAAGGCGACCATTTCTCAGTTCTTTGTTTCTAACCAATGTCTTTTGTGTACCGAACCCGTTTACCGCGAGGGACTTTGTCATGAGTGCCTTCCAATGGGCCAAACGGCCGTGGGGAAACTGTCGCAGAGAATCAGGAACACGGACAAGAATTTTAGCGATTATAATCGAGTCTGCGCGGCCTGTGCCGGTGCTGGACAATTTGGAAGTGCCTGTATTTCTTTAGATTGTCCTGTTCTGTATAAAAGAACTTTGGCTACGCATCAAGTGAACCTTTTACCAGCGTTACGTGCCGCAATTGAAGAACTAGAATCTTAAGATTTGCAGTTTATCTAGAAATTATAAGAAATTCCTACTGTGCATGTTTTAGTATCAACACTATTTGTTATTGAATATTGTTTTTATATTTAATAAACTATTGCTTAAATCTTAGTTGTTGCTTTGTGCCTAAAAGCTCTCCATATGAAATCTGAACGAAAATTGTATTTTAAGAAATCAACTCAAAAACCACAATTATGAATACCAACACCGTCCATAACCAAGAATAGTCCAACGCCTTACACTGAACGGGAAATGTTGTTCAGCAGAGAGGAGAGGAAGCAAGGTCTCCCGGTAAGCAACGCAGTCCTCCAGCAGGATACGTCGCAGTCACTTGCCCCAGGATCGTTTTGGTGAGCGTGCTGGTAACCTGAATAACGTTACCTCCGAAGAGCCCAAAAATCCTAGGTTGCCGCTGCGTCTCGAAAGGTTCCTCTTCTTTTGAGGAAACGAGTTGAGATAGCTGCGCACTGCGTCGTTTCTTGGAAGATCCTGTCGTTGCGCAAGTATCGAGTACCGAGGAGACGACTCCACTGACTGGAGGATTGCAAGGTACCGCGGTTCCGGCGGCCCTGTGCTCGCAACGAGTCCCGCAAACGGCTGGTGTGGTGCGAGGAGGACCCAGAACGTCAGCATCGACACAGCGCGCAGAGCATTTGGTTTCGCCAAGGAGGCAAGCTGTTGTGGAGGCCACGAAAGGTCCTGGTGGGGCTGTGGCGTAGTCGCATAAGACGCAGGCAGATGCCGGACCGACTACACAGGCGCACGCAATGCAAAGCGGAGGAACTACTTTGGTTACTGATTCCGTTTGAAAGACTTTGACGACTTTGCCCAAAGGATTCGGGTAAGGCAAAACGTTCGGGTATGAAGTTATGGAAGAAGAGGAAAAGCCTCCTAAGAATCTATTGCAAATACGTTAAACACTTTATGAAAAATAACGCAATAAAGTAGTACCTCGATTCCACATTCTGAGTTGTGTTCAGAAGTTCGTTGTTTTCAAGTGTATCGTTTTCAATTTCGATTCCTTCTACAACAGACAGCGAAATATCAACTTAGTACAACTTATCTAGATACACACTAAAAAACTTAAATTGAATATTAATACCTTCTTTTGGCGACAGTACAATAGGATTCGAGTCAATAGCTTGTACGAATCCTCTGATACCCAGTTTCCTTTTGACGAAACCAATTTAATATAGTATTAAAAGCTTAAATATAAAACTTAAAAACTTACACTGGAACAAACTGAGGTTTTTCTTTGTAAAATAACAGCGATTCAACATTATCGAGGGCCTCGCTTTTCCAGGCAAGCAGTAGGAAGAAGATGACTGGAAGCATTTCGACTACTGAGCTAGGAATGCTTTCATTTCCAAACTGTTGAAATGCTTTTATACTTCAGTTCCAAGATTAGACTTAACTACAGCGAGATGGAGTCGAACACGACGAATGATGCGGTTTCAGCTAGCCTTGAATCGACTGCCTCTAAAAGTGGAAATAATTAAAATAATTATTGTCATCGGGAACGTTCAGGCGAAGCGAATGGAAACACGGAAAGGTCAAAAAGAGTCAAACATCTATTAGCACAAATTACCACGTATGAAGATCCACGCACGAGAAGTAAAAATAAGTAATCTTCTTGGAACTTGACACTTAAGATAAGAGTGGAAAAAACTAAATCAATGGTTCCATTCTTATATTTACTTCAAAATTTCATCTGTTAAATTTTTGCCAAGCCTTTCTCACGTTCTCTTAATTGACTGCTGTAACGATAGTGTATTGTCAGGGACGTATTAGAAACATGATTTATTGACACAAATTTTACTTCAGCATAGTTACCTCGCATAGCACCAAATACAAATACCAAAGAGGACGAACCAGGTCAAATAAATTCTGCTTTTTACGATACGATCATTTTGGTTCCGAACGCATGAATCCCAAATCCAACCGACGCAGTGACTTTCCACGAGTTTCCACGGGTGTGAAACTTTCTTCGGTGCTCCTCGTCACATCTAAAACATATGAAATTAGCAAACTATAGATTATAATAGCGCACAATTACTGTAGCCATGTGTGTACCTTGACGATTCGGCCGATCATAATGCTGCGCAGTCTCACCGGTACCTAAAACAAAAAGCAAGCCATGGAAATGGTAACTTAAGAAAAGGTCAAATATTTTAGTCGTTTTATTCCTTTTCAGATGTTTAATTCTTTTGATAATTATGTAGTATTATGCTGCGTTCACATTAATGTACTATTACTGACATATAACTTTGGATAGCTGTCTCTTCACAAAGCAATTTATCCCCGTTTGGACGTTTATACTGGAGTAACTCTTACGGTGTGAAAATAGTCTTCTATTTTAATATTTATATTGAGTCTGTGATCTTTTAAAGCTTCAGAAGGTTACAAACAAAGGCTAAACGTCCAACTCTCAGGCGATATTGTATACAGCGCCACCTAGCGGTCGTTATATGCACTACACTAGTTCTGCAATATTTAATTTTATTTCTAAAAATTTGCTTCATCAGTAACACATTCAAATTTAGTAACCGCATTTCTGATTATTAATGGGTTGGATTTTTATTCCTCTTAATTTAAAAAAATATTGTCATTGATTGGCAACGCTGGTTGAATATATCAAAACAAGCGCCTCTACAGAACAATTTTGATCTGAAATTATTTTGATTTGAAAATTGAATTTGAACAGGTAACTGTCGTAACCGACAGATTCAATTTGAGTAATTTACAGTCTTTAACCGACACAAGCCGCTGCCAGAAGCTAGTTCAACTGGAGACAGTTGAGAGTAATCCTTGAAAGCGAACAGTCACGATGGACCAGCGAAAAATCAGCCGAGTCCTTAAAACTCATCAGGCGAAGTCTTATGGTAGCCTGGGTAAAGGAAAAAGAAGCAAACCTTATTTTCATAACTTAGTAATGACACTTTTTCTACAGAACCACGCAGCCACTAGGAATGTGTGCAAACTCCATTTCAATCGAGGACCTGTGTGCAGAATGTGGTGCCGACTTGCAACACATCACGCAGAAAATGGAGTGGCCACCGTAGCTGTCTTACAGAACGTGCTAGAGCCACTGCTTAACGTGAAGGTAATACTTCAGAAAGGAATTTTTGATTTGTACTTTAATAAATGATAGTTCAGGAGGCCCAGTCTCTCGGGAGGGATGAGGAAAAGGAAAGGCTTGGAATCTGTAAACTCGTATTAGAAATCGGCGTAGAGCAAACCCTTGTTCTTGTCACCAGTGTCCAGCACCATCTGACATCAAGGCAGAGGGGTTGCTTCTTCATGTTTTGCACTTACAATGCAATGTTTCACATACAACAGGACGTGCATCATGTTTGGCTGCGAGCATCAAATCTGCGCTCACATGGTGTTCATGTGAGGCCTTACTGCTTCAAGTTTCCGAAGTGGATGAACAAATTGCACCGCACTGCAAAACTTTACTGCGGGATTGAGATTGTATGCTGACACGGTGACGGGACTGTTCGACAAAGAGGGTCGGTATTTCTTGCAAGTCTCTCCTTCTCCCGTGACGAAAGATTCGGCTCATTGTTCAAACCTCCAAAAATAACGTGAAAAAAATATTTCTACATTTTAAGTTTATTGAAAACTAAGTGACCAGTTTGTTATTGGTCCGGTTTTCCATGGGAGGACAACATGGTCTGCATTACAGACGACCGAGAAGATATTTTGAACTGTGTGCCCCAAACCTAATCCGTCGTTCTATTCCCGTATGGGGGCTACCAATGCAGTTACAAAGCCACTACCAAACCAAAATGAAGCAGTTCCCAGCAAGGAAATGGAGAATGGGGAAACAGAGAATACAGATGAAATGACTATTTGCTGCCATTACAGAAAACTAGTATAGTATCACATCCCAATATTTATTTGGTAACTAAGGTTTCACCACACTCAAATAAGTAATTTTACCATTTAATACTTGTTTTTAATGATTATCTTAAACTTAATGCATTTACAATGGATGCGTAATTTAAAATAATAGCTTTCCCTGTTACATGCTACACAATAGCGCGATTCTTTTTAAATGGTTTAATAAAACAATATTGTAATGATGCACAGTAATTTGAAGAAGGTTCCTCGGGTGGCACATTTTCAATCCCCAACCTGTCCCAACACACCCTATGAAATGAGACGCAGTGTTGTTTCCACATTTCGAATAAACATCGCTTCCATTGCTTCTTTTCCTCTCTACATTGAGTAAAAAGAAAATTTAACAAAATTTCCTCGAAAAGTTAGGAAATAAATTCATACAATGTGTGAATTGCCGTCATCTCACAATCCCTTCTTTCACATGGCGGCAACGAAAACTAGTCCACCGAATAAGAAACTTCCCCCTAAAACTACATACGTAAAAAGAATGCATTTATTACATTTTTCCTGACACAGACTAGACAGACTGACAGAGACAAGACACTTCTCTCTGTCGGAAGGCAAGTTCGTTCCCTTGTACTGTAGAACTACGGTTTTATGCAAGAAGTTACTAAAACAGTCGCTACTAAGGCAAATCTGCACTGCAGTCTCTACATCAGTTCCATTTCAATGACTTCGCTGTGGAGTGTATGTGGTCAAGGTCATCTACGCAGGAATTCCTTAGAGTGGGTCTGTGAACTAGTGGTGCCACTTCTTGTGACCGTTCATTACACAGTCAAGATGAGAATGAAGAACAAAAAGAATAACAGAGCTTTAGTGCAGAAGCTGACAACAGTGACAACAGTTAACCTTCTCTTTCACGATTCATCCCAAAGACTGTAAAGTTTTTAAATAGCGACTTAAATGCTCACAGCAGTTGAGCAGATATCCCGGGGAACATTATGAGCAATTTTTTTTCTACAATTACGTTCTTCAGGTTCTGTGATTGCAACATTGTATCTGATAAACGCCTTATTAACAATATTGCTATAAGGTATTTGGTATACGGTATCGTCTTAGTAAGCGATACGGTATCCGTGCTGTTCGACAGATTCATACGTGTTCTCGATTTTTGGCACCAGTGGTGTGGGCAGTAGGTGCAGGGACAGCTACGGGAACACCACGCGCAGCAACTGTAGCTGTGTAAGCAGGAATTGCAGGGGCAGCAGCGTAGTGGACTGGAGCAGCATAACCGTAAGGAAGGGCGTGGTATCAATAGCTGTAAGGATAGGCTCCGTAACTGGGATGTGGGGCGGCATAAGGAAGCGCTTTGAGTTCATCATGTTCACCGGCAGAGACTGTAACTACCAGAAGAGTCAAGGCAATCTACAAAACAATTATTCGTAATTTATTGTCCAGAAAGAAACTTTGATTACTAGAGAAACTACCACAGTTTCACACATACCAAATATTTCATTTTCAAGGGAATCAAAAGCAAGTGCTCGTGGTTGGAAACTAAAAGTGATATGCTGTTCACCAAAACTGATCTTACATTTATTGTGGCTCGTGTATCTCCTGGAGTCTTTCTTTCTCTAATTCTAATATGTTCATTGTCAAGGCTATGCTTTGCAGAAGGGCGTGGTACGGTAACACGGGGAAAGACGGAAGTAATAGGTTATGTCGCCTAATTCATCTTGAAACATAATACCTAGTATGCACTGACTCATTTTTTGCACGACCATGCAAGATGCTAACTTGAGGATCCTCGTATATTCGGTACCTTTCAAAGAATGAGTCCAAATAACAATATCATATTAACCAAGTAGATGAGTATTATATTGAACAATTTTTAAAGGTCCGAGTTGTACTTCCCGAACGCACTTCCTCCGATTTCCATACGGTAATCGAGAGAAAAATCCAGGATAGGGAATCTTTTATAAATAATTGTCAAGTAATTGGGACTGAGTAATATGTGTAGAACATTCATCATTATCGGATCTGTTCCAGCAAGCCATCTGGTCCAAAGTAAAGAGACAAAAGAGTTTGAACTATTTTTTTTAAAGAGCTTATTTAAGAGCAAACCAGTTGTTTCAGTGTTACATGTGCCATAATTTATACTTAAATTATTTTTACACAGACCGACATAAGCCTATTATGATCCTTTCGCACCAACTTGCACAGCTCGGCAATAACTCAGGTCACGTTCGACGGAGAAACTGCATACTAATATATGGTTCAATTGAATCCTCTAAACGTGCCACTACTTTTCTAGCACTTTTATGAACACTGTTCCCGTGAACAAAGTTTGTGGTCGTGTAATAATGCTACTACCAAGATGATCCCAAGATCCTATATCTATTTCTACCGACGATTTGAGCAACTAAAGGTACTTGTTCGAAATTTCCATTCAAGGAATATCGCGGCAAACTTTTAATAAACCAAACGGATTCCCTCTCTTTGCTAAAAGGAGGGGTGAGTACCTTGACTTCGCCTGTTTACGAAGCAATGCTTAGGGCATGGTCGCCTCACGATCGTGAAGACAGGTACGGAACAAGGAAGTCTGAGGCACTATAAAAGAAGCTAAAGGTTTCTAGCTAACCACATCAACTTCACTTCCTTGTGTGATAACTTGCTCGTGTAGGCTCGAAATACTCAACAATGAAATACTTGGTAAGACTGACTCACTCATGCTTTCATCACAGCTTTTCTTCTTAGGAAGTTTCAAAATCCTGAGTTACTCTAGTTTAAACCTTTTCTATTGGGAGTCCCAAAGATTTAACTTGTATTTGTTATTATCACAGATCGTTCTGGTACTCTTGGCTACTGCTGCCACTGCTGAGGAAAGCAAGATCGAATTGAAAGCTCTTCCGTTTGCTTTCCCTTATTCCGGCTTTGGGGCCCACCCTTACAGCTGGGGATATCATCACGCGCTGCCTTACGGCTATGCTTCCCCTTTCCGTTATGCTGCTGCCCCTATAGTGACTGCATACACCGCTCCGGTTGCTACCCCTGCTGTTGCTGTTCCCGCCCATGCCCCGATTGCCTACTCTACTGGTGCCAAAATCGAATCGACGTACGAACCTGTTGAACAGCACGGATACCGCATTGCCTATTAAACTTACCTAGACCAACGATATCAAGCTTCCAGCATTTTTACTGAGTAAAGATGAAATGATGCATTGTGAATAAACGAAATTTTGTATAGAGACTTACCTATATTCCTATTATGGTTTTGCATTCAAGTTTTTGCAGGATAAATAGTAGACCATGAGTGTCTTAAACGAACTACATCCTACCTCGTGTATGATCGATAGATGAACATCGATTTCAAACAGGGGTTTCTATTTTAAATCGGTAATTCATCTTTTTCTTGAATCAATGTACATGGAATCATAACTGATCTGTACAGGTGGGGAATATTGGGACTATACCTTCAGAAAGATTTATGAATAAACGAAAAGTTTTGTGAGATGCTTAGTCTACTTAGATCGCGTTAGTCCAACAACTTAGACATTAAAAAAAAGGTCGGGAGGCCAAGTTATTGCCTTGGTTATTTGCTTGGATTCCAGTGTATTCGGAAACAGCAGCTCGCTTCATACGCAAATTAAATCTTGTTCTTAAACAAAATCTTTGGATAAAGGAATTCACAAATTTTCTCGAATACCTAGTTCGATTTATAAGTGCATAAGATGTATAGCATGGTGGACAGACAATTTGTTGAAAGAATGGCACTGTTGACGTTTCAACAAGTGCTCGCAGAAGTTTGTGCATATTTGGAGATAAGGGTTCATATAATGTTTCTTTCAAGATCCTTATCATGCATAGTTACAGAGAAGCTCGAAAAATTATGATTATTAAACCTACTAAATATGCTGAAGTTAAAAACTTTGAGGCACTCATGCTAAAAGAAACGTTAAGCCAGACATTCGGACTATACGCGGGTTGGACTGCTGGTCTACGAGCTGAGGCCTACGAAAGTCTTGGTTTAGAGAATTTCATTGTTCGGAAGATTTTACTCACTGGAGGGATTTAGGCATCGATCATGACTTCTGGAAAGTTTTGGTATTATTTTCACCACGCCCTTTCTTGCAGCTTACAACCTTGGATAGCGGGGCGTCAAACTCTAGCCAGCCATTAGCACACAAGGAAGTGCAGGTTAGTATAAATGAGGCAGCAGGTTCCTTAGTTTAGATCATATCACGTTCGGTATCTTGTGAAGCATTAGCTCTTCAAGCCTCAAGTTATCAACAATGAAATACCTGGTAAGTTAGTGAACTATTCTTGTAGATTTCCTTCAGCTGTGTGGTTGAATGAAGATGTGGTGCAATCTCTTAAGATTATTTCGAGGGTAGCATGGTCTAAGAGATTGGATTCGTGGCTTGTAAACGTTAGGAGTGAGGTACAAGGAGAGTTTGTGTAAACTGATCTTTAGATTCTAGCTTAATAAAACTGCGGCTATGTTGTTTGCAGGGACTCCTCTTTGAGTACTCGTATTAATGTAATGCTCTCTTCTTAAAAGGTTGTTTTGTCAGTCTTGGTTGCTGCCGTCTCTGCTGAGGAAAGCAAAGTCGAACTACAAGCTCTTCCGTATGCTTTCCCCTATTCTGGCTTGGGAGCCTATCCTTACAGCTTTGGTTACCACGGCCTTCCTTACAGTTATGCCGCCCCCTTCCATTATTCAGCTACCCATGCTGCTCCTGTAGTGAGTGGATACGCCGCACCAATTGCTGCCCCTGTTGTTACCGCCCACGCCCCTGTTGCCTACACCACCGGCGCCAAGATCGAAGCGACGTACGAACCCGTTGAACAGCACGGATATCGCATCGCTTACTAAATCGCAGTTCGTAAAACTTCAAGTTTTGGCTTTCTAAAGAATCATCTGACTGCTCTGTCTCTTCATCCACATTTGTACAGAACTGTGGCTTATCTCATTTAGAAAACGTGAATGGATTACTTCTGAAGACTTTTTACAATAAAATTTTAATTTCTTAATCTCCTCCTGTCGTTTTATCTCTTAGTCAAAGTTGAGGAACGTGAATGAAATAGTAATATAAAAAAGAACAGTAAAGTGTATCTTGATTAAAATATTTCGACTCTGACTCGGTCCTGAATACGGAAGGATTCTACTAGGAATGCGAGTATTACTTTTGCCGACAACTGCTCTACTCGTTAATACTGCGTGCTACGTTGAACCACATGAACTACTGGAGAAGAACATAGGATATCCGATAATGATTAATGTTCTGCACACAATTTTCAATCACACTAAATTCAAACGTAATTATTTAAATATTCCTTATCCTGTGTTTCTCTCTCGATTTCTGTTGGTTAATCGGAAGAAGTGCGTTCGGGAAGTACAACTTCAAACCTTCCAGAAAATTGGTCAATAAAATGCTCGTCTGCCTAGTAATGTGATTGTGTTATCCGGAATCATGTAGAATCATGTAGGTACTGGGTTGACGAGGTTCCTCAATTTTGCATCTTGTATGGTCGTGCAAGAGAAATGCGTCAATGCATATTAGGCAATCATGTTCCAGGATAAAACAGATGATGCACCCTATTACTTCCGTGTTTCCCGCGTTACCGTACCACGCCCTTCCGCAAAGCATAGCCTTGGCAATGAACATATCCCGATCAGTTAAAGAAAGGGTCCAGGAAATATACAAGCCACTATATTTGATATAGTGGTAATATACCTTGTTTTATATATATGGTATAGATATTTATGGTATAGGTATTAAATATATGGTATAGACGATAAATGCGAGATCAGTTTCGGTGACGAGCATATCACTTCTAGTTTCTAAGCACGGGTATTCTTTCGAATATTTTGAAAATGAAATAATTAAGTGTGAAATGGGAAATTAAGATTTAGTAGTTCCTCTTAGTGATCAATATTTTTGCTAAGCAATAAATTATCAATTCTGCCCGGTAGATCGCCTTAGCTCTTCTTGTTGCTGCAGTCTCTGCCGGCGAAAAGGTTGAAATTAAAGTGCTTCCTTATACCACCCATTATCCCACTTACGGAACCTATCCTTACAGCTATAGCCCTTCCTTACGGTTATACTGCTCAGGTCCACTACACTGCTACCCCTGTAGTTCCTGCTAACACAAGTCCAGTTTTTGCGCCTGGTGTTCCTGTGTATGGCCCTACACCGGTTTCCTACACGATTGGTGCCAAACTGGAAAACACGTACGAGTCTGTCGAATACCACGGATACCGTATTGCTTACTAAGACCATCTTCTAGATTTGGATACTTCACGCGTGAAATTGGTTGTTAACTAGTAAGTGTATTTTTCAACAAAATGTTCGTTTTGTAAAAATATGTAATTGTCAATAACCTGCATGACTCCTCAAGACTTTATTAGCACGATTACACTTAAATACTGTTGAAATAACATTTCCATTTAATCTACCCATCACGACAAATTGAAAGAGCTTTCTGATCCGGATTAAAGCTCGGTTAAGAAAACAGACTAACACGCCTATCGCCGCTATGAAAATATATTGATTGATCAAAGTAAGTATCACAGTCTCTCAGATGACATGATTAGAAGTCAGACAAACTCCGGAACTGAGGAGTCATATGGCCTTCCTAGAACCAGAGTAGTTGTAGAGTAGCTCGCTCCCTTGTACTGTAGAACTACGGTTTTATGCAAGAAGTTACTAAAACAGTCGCTACTAAGGCAAATCTGTACTGCAGTCTCTACGTCAGTAGCATTTCAGTGACTTCGCTGTGGGGTGTATGTGGTCAAGGTCATCTACGCAGGAATTCCTTAGAGTGGGTCTGTGAACAAATGGTGCCACTTCTTGTGACCGTTCATTACACAGTCAAGATGAGAATGAAGAACGAAAGGAACAACAAAGCTTTAGTGCAGAAGCTGACAACAGTAACCTCTCTCTTTTACGATTCGTCCCAAAGACTTTAAAATTTTCATGTAGCGACTTAAATGTTCACAGCAGTTGAGCAGATAACCCGGGGAACATTATGAGCAATTTTTTTTACGGTTAAGTTCTACAGGTTCTGTTTAGCAACACTGTATCTGATAAACGCCGTATTAACAATATTCCTATAAGGTATTTGGTATACGGTATCCGGTGTTTAAAAGTTATTCAGATCAGATGGAATACTCTGCTGTGAGACCCTTGAAAACGTTCATGTTCGAGCGGATCAGGATTCAAATTAATTTACAGCTTTAGTTTTGGGTATCGCGTGTTTATGGGGGCAATTAGTTGATTGGATCCTTTTTGGAGGATGTAGCAAGGACTCCTCTCAAAGCTCTGGAGCATTCGGACCTTGCTCGGGCTCCAGACGCGTGGATAGTAGCTGGGAGGGAGCCGGAAGAGCCACGAAGCCTAGAAAGGGATTTCAAGTCGCCGGTGTCGGCGGACCTCTACCTTTACGATGGCTCTCTACTCGGCTGGTTCCATTGGATTGCATTGTTCAGGTCCTTGGTCCACGACACTAGAATTATTCCTGGGGAGAAGATGGTCATCTTACTGCGCCACCTACGTGAAATCTGTCTGGTCATCGTCTACGGCCCAGGGGATGGAAAGGTAGCATACAAAGAAGCATGGCTACCACTTAAAGAGAGGTGTGGACGGGGGGTCGTGCTCCAAGTAACTAACACCCAGGCCATCGATGGACTAGTTTCCGGATCTCAGCTCTCGCAGTCCCAAAAGTATGCTTAAAAGATCCAGACCCATCTCTTCGATCTGGCTAGGCTTGAGAAGCCCACAATCTGGACATAGTCGAGCGGGTCCTCTCTCATTTCAGATTAGTAGATCGTCTGGCGTACAACGAGAAGAAGGTTACCGGATCCGTACCGCACTCTCTCACGGGATTTGGTAGATGGGTGTGTAGTCGGGCTACAACATAGCATTTAACGTCGCGGCAAAGCACACGGGGAGTTGAAAAGAACTATTTAGTCTACCTGTTTAGAAGGAGGGAAAGAGATTTGGTCAGTCACACCACCCAGCCAAACAATGCTTCAGGTTCCACAAACAGTAGGCAACGTGCAGCTACTGTCAGGGTCCACATCAACTGGCAGAATGCAACATGTTTAAGAATACAGCAGTCGTCGACCACCAGAGGTACTGTGTGCAAGGCAAGTTGTGTTTTACTTGTCTCGGTGAGAGTCGTGTGCTGCGTTTCTGCAAGGTCTGCGGGATCGACGGTTGTCAGAGGAGGTACAACATCTTGCTACGCGAAGAGACAGTTGCAGTCAACAACGTTAACACGGCCTCCCTCTTCAGCCAAGGTTGTCTTGGGCTAGCTTAAGGTAGCTGTCGTCGAGTGCGAGAAACAGGGTTGTCGCAACAGCGTTTCTGTTGAAGGCAGCGACTGTATACTCATCAACTTGGACTTTCTAAGAAAACTTTCGGTTTATGAAATCTCCTCAGCCACTTAGCCTCCAAGGAGTTGCCAGGGCTCGTAAAGAAGTCTTCTCCAAATGAGTCAAGCTGCAGGTTGAAAGGTTGGGAGGTGGAAAACCGCCTTTTCATCGAAGCCAGGTCTGCAAACCGGCGCCATCCGTTGCGTGACCGAAGATTCAGTCCCAGTGGAGTCATGTGTCGCTTCCTCCACGTTGCACCTCGTGTCGATTCGAAAACCGTTTTCACTAGAAGAGGGCTATTGAGTGAGGTGGCACAGAATGTTCTACCCTCTGGAATTTCTGGCACCAGTGACAGTGAAAACCAATTTCGGTTACGATAGCCTGGTCTACAAGGTCTGTCTCGGGACGAAGGAGTCACGGGCGACGTGCGAGAGTGATGGCAGCTATGATTGCCTCAAGTGCAGAATCTTCGAGTCAGGGTACCTCGTTGTTTATTCTGAGGAGAACACCTGAAGACTGTTCAGTTGCACACCTTCTGTGACGCCTCGCTGGACGCATGTGCAGCAGTGGTATACCTTCGTACCGTAAAAAAACATTATGAGGTCCGTGTCAAACTTCTAAGGCGAAAAACGAGACTTTCACCGGTGGAAAGCGTCATCATTGTGAAACTCGAGGTGCAGGCGGCCATGATGAGAGCACAGTTACGAGCTATGTCCAGAAACACCTGAAACCGCCAGTTCAAGGGAGACGGTGTTGGACAGAGAGTTCCTCTGTCAGAGGATGGACAAGGTCACCGGCAGCCTACAATAAACAGTACGTTAGCTGTAGGACAAGGGAAATCTGGACTTAAATCGGGCTGTTAGAATGGAGACACGTCCCCGATCGAGTTAACGTAAGCGACGTGGCGATCCGTTCAGATTTGAAGCAGGACAAGGAGGCCATATCCTGTCCTTGGTTTAACAGCTCATGCTTTCTGCAGCGACTGGAGCGATCATTGATCTAAGGACCTACGCAGGGTGATAGGAGCGGAGAAGCTCCGAATGCTGACGGGATGATATTTCAGGGTACAATCGATCTCTCCCCGGATTGGAATTCTCTGGACCCGGGGGAAACAACAGGCTTTACCAGAATCGAAGGGAAGTTGTTGGACTTGTTTCTCCTGTGTCAGAATGAGTGCTTCTCAAGAGAAATCGATGCCTTGTAGAATGGTCTCGAAATCCCGAAACGTTCCCGTCTGTTACCCCTCTCGTCAGTAATGGGGGTTGATTGACTGATTCGAGTCGGAGAGCGATTGCGCCATGCAATTCTGCCTTATGACCCAAAGCACCCGTTTATTTTACCCAAGGAACACCCTCTTCCTAGAAGCATCGCGGCTCACTTCCATCAGAGTCTCCACCAGTCAGGTACGGATCTGGGCCTGTCTCACCTCAGGCAACATTTCTGGATACTCAGGGGGCGAGAACTTTACAAGCGAATACGCCGCAGTTGCCAGCCATGTAAAATGAAGTTTACCAACTCGGTTAGCCAACGGCCGATCTGCCACCCTAACGGCTGGGGGTCGCCAGTCCCCCGTTCCATCTTTACATCAGTGGACTTTGTCAGACGTGGTGTGTGGCCACAATAACTCGGG
The DNA here is from genome assembly GCA_002872375.1 of Eulimnadia texana. Taxonomy (NCBI): domain Eukaryota; kingdom Metazoa; phylum Arthropoda; class Branchiopoda; order Diplostraca; family Limnadiidae; genus Eulimnadia; species Eulimnadia texana. The sequence goes on from NKDA01000001.1 coordinate 21,216,101, forward strand.
CAAAACGTTTCCAGTGCTCTATTTCTGTGCATGCCCGCCCGAGCTGTCTATCTTGATTTAAGCAGATCTCTTTCGTCAGATGACTTCCTCCTGGTGCTACGACACTCTATCAGTCTCTACGTGAGACCAAATCAGATGATTCAGACAACAGGACTATTTTCATGGGCGCTGAAAGAGAGCTCAGAACACTTCGTGAAGGAGTCAAGTCTGAATCCAACGTGAAGACTTTCCTGAAACAGAAGGGGCTGAAATGGAAGTTCAGCCACCCAAAGCGCCACATTTTGGAGGAGTGCACGAAAGCCTCGGGGGCTCCACCGAACGTATCGCACGTGCTCATTAACCAAACTCATCAGGATAACAGAGGATGTCCTGCAGACCTTGCTGTTTGAGGTAGGCGGATTGTTAAGCAGCAGACCGTTGACTCATGTTAACTCCGATTCGAGTAACCTTCGTCGCTGACCCCGAACGATCTACCAAATCCTACAGCCGCATCCCCTCCAAGTGACTTTCAGTACCCAGGTTCTATAGGGCGGTTTAAGGAAACTCGGAGGCTCACGCAGCTCTTCTGGGATGTTTGGAGGCGGATGCATCTACCTTCACTCGCCGCACGCACGAAGTGGAGCCGAGCAGGGCGAAATCTCCAAGCTGGCAACCTTCGAAGTTGGTAATTGTCCTGCTGGCAGAACCAAACTGTTCAGTGGCAGAATTTCTATTGACGAAGTAAATCGAGAAAACGCGGATAGTTTGGACGCCAATATGTATTAATCAAGATGAACAAAGGATGTACGGATGAACTGAAATGTAGGGAAATTTGAATTAAATTGAATTAAATTGAATTAAATTGAATTAAATTAGAGAGGAAATTTCGTGACCGTTCTCCTTCATCACCAACGATGAACTGAACTGATTTTTCACGGTAGAATCGGGTTTCGCGGAATCAAAGGAATACAGGGGTTTCATAGTTGCATAATTTAAGGAATAAACTTAGGGAGAAATTTAACTGAAAACAACTGGATATCATCCGGAACACAAACTTACACCGCGGACATTGGGAGCTAGTCGACGTCATCGAGCTTCATCCTGGTGCGCAAGACCGAGTTCGGGTAGTAAGAGTGAAAACGAAAACCGTCAGTTACGTCAGACCTGTGAACCGGCAGGTCCTGCTGAAGAACTGCCCCTCGCTCCTCTCCGGGGTCTCAGCTCTCGGTAGGAAATTCGGGCGAATCAGGAGTCAATTAATTTGCATTTTAAGTTTTTGATATCGAAGGTTTAAGGGAGCAAGATCCCTTGTGGTCCAACTCCATTATTTTAATTTAGTCGTTTCAGAAGAGCTACGCGATTTTTCGTGTTCGAATAAACGCAGCTCCAATCTAGATCATAAATTCAACTCTTTTATAATCATTCTTGATACTTGAACCAACCTCTCCTATGGAATATTCCATGTCTTGGGGCTGGGTTTGAATGGGGCCACTCCACTCCACTAGAGTTTCGAGTGTAGCTGATGGTAATCTGTCCTTATGCAGTCAGTTTCGGAACTATGGCAATAGCTCCACAAACTACTGCCGCAAGTTGAAAATAACCCTGGCTATCTCCACTTGTTGCTTGAGTTAAAAAAAAAAGAAAAAAAAACAATAAAGTTGTAGCAGACTAGTAGATCCTTTAACTACATATGACTGCAGAGACACATGTTATATAAAATTCTTTTATTAACAACTCGTTCTGAAGGTAACATATTCAGGATTCCTCAACTAGACAGACCATATCAAGAAAACAGTAACTCATGAAAAGTTCTAAAGCCCTTAAGTTGTGGGAGGAGGTAATCTTAATATGCGATGCGGTATCCGTGCTGTTCAACAGGTTCGTACGTCGATTCAATCTTGGCACCAGTGGTGTAGGCAATCGGGGCAGGAGCAGCAATGCTAACAGCAGGGGTAGCAACCGGGGCGGTGTATGCAGTCACTACAGGGGCAGCAGCATAACGGAAAGGGGCAGCATAGCCATAAGGCAGCGCGTGATGGTATCCCCAGCTGTAAGGGTAGGCTCCTAGGCCGGAATAGGGGAAAGCATACGGAAGGGCTTTCAGTTCGATCTTGCTTTCCTCAGCAGAGGCAGCAGCAGCCAAGAGTACCAGGATGATCTGAGAAACAATAAATCATACGATAACTTGTTTTAGGATTAATCTTATTATACTTGAACTTCTAGATTGCAACTTACCAGGTATTTCATTGTTGAAAGTTGAGTTCTTGCGGAACGAGTGCTCGCACGAGGAAGTGAAGGTGGTGTGATGTCTGCCTGAGTAGTTTCTGCTTCTTTTATAGTGGATCAACTTCCTTGTTCGTTCACTTTCTTCAAGATTGTGAAGCGACCATGCCCGAAGCACTGCTTCACAAAAAGGGCGAGGTCTAGGTACCCACCCCACCTATTTTCAGATAGAAGGAATCCGTTTGATTGTTGAAGGTTATGTCGAGATGACCCTTGAACGATTATAAGACAAGACTATAACACCTTTGTTCTCAAATCATGGCAAAGGTTCAATTTAATTTGTCTCGCGATCATTTTTCGTAGAAACGTTTGTGACAAACTTTAGGGACTTAGTCGAATAACGATACGATAAGACAGGGTTTCAGGCTAAAAGCAGTGTATTGCGACTACCTTCTCCGATACTTAGAGCGATACAGACGGTGAGCAGGATAATGCTAGGACAGCGGCGGAGTGAGAGAGAGTGTGAGCGGGTTACGGTTTTTTTTAATAGGTTATGGACACGTGGGCCTAAGAAAGGGTTCTAGAACAAAGAGAATTCTAGAAGAGAACGAGTTTAGATTGTTCTCTTAGGGATTTATGAACGGGTTGTAGCGACTGAACGTTACGTACTGGACCCAGCCGGGGTTGTCAGTTTTAGAGATACGGTAAAACGGTTTATGATTGAGGTAAGGTTTAGTGTTAGGGCTACCTGGTTTATGGACTGAGGTAGGTTCAGAATGTGGGGTTCGGGGATCGGAGGATTATTGTACCTTATTATAATGACACTGAACTTCTTATACGGAAGAATCTTTGTGTGGGTGGTAAAAAAGTAGCTGTACGTTTAGATGAATCACTGAACCACATATTCATATGCAGTTGTTTTCCTCAAGTGTGACCTGAGTTATTCCTACAAGTAGATAGCAGCCTATCTGAACATGTTGACATCATTGTGTAATTGAAATGCTCACTGAGGTCTAATAAAACTGATTCTCAAGTTGAAAATTCCCAAGAAGGGGAGCCAGCGGATAAATAGGACTGAAATAAATTTCCTAGTCAATTGTTCCATGATTGTATGGGCTCGCTGACTGATCGACTCTGTTGTGTGTTCGGAAAGTCAAAACGAAGAAGCAGTCAAACAACCGAATAGCTGGTTCACCTTTAATCGATCCGCATATTTCACATATTCTTTTGTAGGGGAAGTGCGGTTATTGCGGAATCGAAATCTCCACTTCGCTCAGAGCAATTTCAATGTTCATTCTCTCGATCTTTTAGATATTTCACTGAATATAAGCACACATTTCTACCAAAATATGTGACAAGAGAGGTTTTCTATGATTCGCTGCTGTAACCATATAGCTAAAGAAGAACGCTCTTTAGTAAACTTCCTTCGTTGCTCAAAAAATCTTCTCGATTGATTGCCTCTCATGAACGACTGAATAGTTCAGCATTGCTTTATTTATTATGTGTACAACCCGAATTTACAACATTAGTCGTGTTTCCCACTATTAAAAAAACGAGGGGCCTCATGTTTTTCTCGACCCGGGGACCATTTTCCGTTGTGGTGCTCTTGATCACACATTACCTGCATTATAGGGCGCGCTAAAGTTTTCTAGAACATTCGCTTGAAAGATTTTTCGGTTAAAAGCAGAACTTCTTTGATCGAAACAAAAGTTTCGATTTTAGTTTCGACGAACTTAGTAGCCAAATTTATGTAAAAATACCCCAGTCTCGTCTGCTATCAGCTATTCTGTAATCTTCCCATATTCTATTCTCATGTAACTATAGCCTCTTAAAGAATTCTTCTGTTCTCTTGGATTCTGAAATATACTTTTCGTTTGATATCATTTTCTCACGCAACAACATACAGCTGCCGATAAAACATGATGTTACAAAAAAAATTCGTTTATTGACAACTCACTCTGAAGGTCACAGATTCAGAATTCCTCAACTAAACAATTTCCTTCTAACAGAACTCATGATAAGTTTTGAAAGGTTTAAGTTGCAGGAGGTGGTAATTTTAATAGGCAATGCGGTATCCGTGCTGTTCAACAGGTTCGTACGTCGATTCGATCTTGGCACCAGTGGTGTAGGCGATCGGGGCATGGCGGCAACGGCAACATCAGGGGCAGCAACCGGAGCGGTGTATGCAGTCACCACAGGGGCAGCAGCATAGCGGAAGGGGGCAGCATAGCCGTAAGGCAGCGCTTGATGGTATCCCCAGTTGTAAGGGTAGGCTCCCAAACCAGAATAGGGGAAAGCATACGGAAGAGCTTTCAGTTCGATTTTGCTTTGCTCAGCAGAGGCAGCAACGGCCAAGAGTGCCAGAACGATCTATGGTGATGAAGAAAATGAAGTTACAAATCTTACGGATCATCAATCAACAAGATTATGACTAGAATATTCAGGATTCTGAAGTTCTCGGATTCGAAAAGCTGCGATAAAAATACTGAAGTATCAAGTCTTACCATGTATTTCATTGTTGAGTGTTTCGATCCTACACGAGCAAGTGATCTCACAGGGAAGTGAAGTTGGTGTGGTTACTTAAAAAGCTTGTGCTTCTTTATAGTTGCCCAAACTTCCTTGTTCGTTAACGTTTCTTCACGATCGTGAAGCGACCATGCTCGAAGCACTGTCTCACAAAAGGGCGAGGTTCGGATACCCCACCTCTCCTTTTTCCATATAGAAGGAGTCCATTTGGTTACTGAATACTGCGTTGAGATCATCCTTGAACGTCTAGTTCTACTAATCACGTTTTATTGTTAAAATCTTTATTAAGAATTTTGGATTATCTTGAATCATCTTGGCAGTAAGGTTATTGCACACGACGATGAACTTCATGCACGTGGAGAATCTCCGCATCGGTGCAGTAAAACGAGCTGCAGGGCTTAGAGAATCAGATGAACTCGACATGCATACATAATTCTTTTTCTTAAAAAAGACCCGAATTACTGTTGAAATATACGAATCGGCGAAAAAAAATAATAATATGGAGCTTTCGTCGGTCCGCAAACAAATTTAATCATGAAGCATAAACTGTAGCAGATATAACATTGAAACACGTCATGAAACGATTCATTGTTTAATTTAGTTCCACCAGAGTTGTTAAGATGTCGTATACTCCCTGCATTGTCAGGTATTACTTTGATGACTTTTAAAACATTTGTTCAGTCGCTATACGACAGTACCCATCTGATTCATGATGAACATAAAGTTCTCATACAAATTTAACAAGACCCCATCTCCGGATGATGTCAAATATTCTGTTACCATTCTCATTTTTATGCTGTTGTATATTAACACTCTCTTTTATAATTTCGTGTTTTGATATCATTCTCCAACACAACTTTATGTAAATAAGGATAAAACAAGTTATACAAAAATTCGTTTATTAACAACTCGCTCTTCAGGTCACAGATTCAGCATTCCTCAACTCATAGAAAAACAATTTCCATCAAACAGAACTAGTGAAAGTTCTGAAAGTTTTCATTGTAGGGGTGGTAATTTTTAATAGGCAATGCGGTATCCGTGTTGTTCAACAGGTTCGTACGTCGATTCGATCTTGGCCCAGTGGTGTAGGCAATTGGGGCATGGGCGGGAACAGCAACAGCAGGGGTAGCAACCGGAGCGGTGTATGCAGTCACTACAGGGGCAGCAGCATAACGGAAAGGGGCAGCATAGCCGTAAGGCAGCGCGTGATGGTATCCCCAGCTGTAAGGGTAGACTCCCAGGCTGGAATAAGGGAAAGCATACGGAAGAGCTTTCAGTTCGATTTTGCTTTCCTCAGCAGAGGCAGCAGCAGCCAAAAGTGCCAGAACAATCTATGTTGAAGAAAAAAATGAAGTTAAATCTTTCGGATTCTCAATAAAGAAAAGATTATAATCATTCAGGATTCTAAAGCTATCATATTAGAAAAACTGCGATAAAATTACTGAAGTATCATTCTTACCAAGTATTTCATTGTTGAATATTTCGGGCCTGCACGAGCAAGTGATCACACAGAGAAATAAAGTTGTTGTGTTACCTGCACAGTTTCTGTTTCTTTTATAGTGGGCTCGAACTTCCTTGTTTCGTACCATTCTTCACGATCGTGAAAAGACCATGCCCGAAGCATTGCTTCACAAAAGGGCGCGGTCCAGGTGCCCCACCCCTCTTTTTTTGCGGAGAGAAGGAATCCGTTTGCTTGTTGAAGATACTTGATCCCTAATGTAAGGCTTCGCCGAGTTCATCCTTAAACCATTAAACTGATTAAACACCATTTATTACAGAAATCGTTAATATGTATGCGTTGAAAAGTATCTATACGTAAAAGAAATTCAATGATAAAATTTTAAGAAAATAACTGGAAGGAGCAATATTCGAAGATAGCGAATGCGACCTTATTCAACAAAAAAAAACTCATTTCAGTCTATTAAAAAAAACTTGTAAACTTTAGCACACATGACGTTGAAAAACTCACTGACACGATCAGTCATTCTAATTGGTTCATTCAGTACGGTTAAGATATCATATAACTGTCTGCGTTGCAAAGTACGTTTGTTTCGTATGGAACATTCGTTTGAACATTCTTCCAGTCAAGAAAAGAGGGAAACCACATACACCACAATGCCCAAAGGTCACTCATAATGAGCAAAGCTCGCAGGCAATCTCAACAAGATCCCATTTGAGCATGATATCACATATTTGCTACCATCCTCACTTTCTGCGGAATATATTATTACTCCCTTGTACATTTCATGTTTTGATGAGATTCTCTGATACAACTACATATGCCTGTCGAAAGACATGTTATACAAAAATTCGTTTATTAACAACTCGCTCTGAAGGTCACAGATTCAGCATTCCTCAACTAGACAATTTCCTTCAAATAGACCATGATAAGTTTTGAAAGGTTTAAGTTGCGAGAGGTGGTAATTTTAATAGGCAATGCGGTATCCGTGCTGTTCAACGGGTTCGTACGTCGATTCGATCTTGGCACCAGTGGTGTAGGCGATCGGGGCATGGGCGGCAACGGCAACATCAGGGGCAGCAACCGGAGCGGTGTATGCAGTCACCACAGGGGCAGCAGCATAGCGGAAGGGGGCAGCATAGCCATAAGGCAGCGCGTGATGGTATCCCCAGCTGTAAGGGTAGGCTCCCAAGCCGGAATAAGGGAAAGCATACGGAAGAGTTTTCAGTTCGATTTTGCTTTCCTCAGCAGAGGCAGCAGCAGCCAAAAGTGCCAGGACGATCTATGAAACGAAAAACCATCAAAGTCAATTGTTTCAGAATTAATCCTAATAATAAAACCATTATACTTGAAGCACTAGATTTCAGCTTACCAGGTATTTCATTGTTGAAAAGTCTGAGTTCTTGCAGAGCAAGTGTTCTACGAGGAAGTGAAGGTGGTGTGTGATGTCTGCCTGAGTAGTTTCTGCTTCTTTTATAGTGGCCCCAACTTCCTTGTGGTTTTTATGCTTCTCCGTCTGAAACAGTCATGGCCAAGGCTACATGCTCCAGAGAAGGGTGTGGCAAAAGCTTGTTTAAGGCCAAAATCTGGAAACCTTGGCAATTTCTGTCAACGTCTCCACCAGTCATGGAACAACCAATCATGTTTTGATGATAATAAGTGATAGCAAATAGTAACAGAGACATCAGGAAGAAGCTGCGTATATCACGACTTTATCATACTTGTCTATCGATTTGCTTCAGTTTTTACTTTTAAACATTAATTGGTTAAAGACTAAATCCGCTTCTGTCTTTATAGCCACCTTGAAATGTATAACTGGTCCAAATTAATCGAAAGAACTAGAACTTAGCTCCTAGAGTGACCTAAACGGTCCCTTCTTTTGTAGGACAGGCTTATTCACGAGAGGGAATATTGCCCGGATCATGTTTATTCTAAAATCTCAAACGGTTTGTTGTTTTTGTAAAATGTTCCACGGACTTTAATTAATACCGGTTCTGCCCAATGAATTCAAACCTTATTGGCCAAGAAGCCCTAGGTAACGCTTGTGTTTGTCGTATTTCCGGTGTTCTCTAAAACGTGGACACCCCCATAGAAAATGGTCTACTGTTTCGAGTTCTTCCAAACAGAGGCAAAGAGTTTCCTATAGTTTAAACGGTGCAGGTACTCGTTTAAATTACAGCCCGCAGTTCAAATTTGCATCAGTTCATTTGAAACCTTGGATGTATTTTTAGCATCGTCAACATTCATTAAAAAAAAAAATCCTATTTGCATGCCTTAGTGTAGTGAGTGTCTAACTGTCTATTAGAATTAATTTTGTATGGGTCCCTCCCTGATTTTGAAAGAATGCATACTATTACTTCTTTCCAGGCTCATAGACACTATCCTCTCCCATAACAGACATTCCTACCAAAAACACTTACATGTCGAAGCATACTAGTTTTAAAAATTCTACGGTAACCCCATCTTCTCAGGGAGATTTACCCGTCTTCAACTCTGCCTTTCTTTATATCAGCGGTTATTTTTGTTCCCATACTGCTGCTCTTGCATCCTTTCCGTGTTATTTCCTCCTGCCGTTAAATACCGTGTCTGAGTCGGGGGGAAAGTGACCCGCAGACCTCATTAAAATAGCCGATTTATCTTGTGAAGAGTACCGTTTTCGAGTTTTAGTCGTCAAAAGGTTTCGAGAACTGGTTACCACTTTTATAACTTTCTTAATGTATCAAACGGATCCGAACTAAAACCGTCCACCACAAAATATTTCCACACTTCTGATTTTGCCCTCGTCTTTTCTCCTTGGTACTTTCTCTTCACTATTTCCACCCGATTTAAGATATCTTCTTCTCCAGTTCTTCGAAATTGTGTTTGAAGTGCCCTAAAATCTATTTCTCAATGTTCGTAATATAGGGTTACAACCAAGTCTTTGATTCTGACGGTGGCGTCTTATTTGGGTTGCCCACCACTTCGGTAGCACTGTCTCGTAAGATTTTTACAAGCTCTAAGACTTGCTCATCAATTTCTTTTGGGCCAAGATACCATTTATTTGTAAGCCAGCTGTTTCACACTTCTTTCTTTCGCTATTTACAAGAGCACCAGATCTGCCGGCTTTATCTCTGGAAAAACCGCACCATCACATCTTTCGGTTTGAAAACACATTACTCTCTCAAGGTAAATGTAATAAAAGGACGAGCCGAGTAAAATGGTTGTTCTGGATACCTGCACTAGCCAATAAAATCTACAACCCTGCCTCCTCCTAGCGTTAGGTCAATAGAACTAGTGTCTCGTGAACAGTTACTAAGGCTTTCTAAAGGTGCATTTAAGGCGGTAAGGGAACGAACCGCGCAAAACTCCTCCAGTTCTATCCCTTTTCCGTCCTTTAACCTACTGTTCTAAAGTTGGTTGTGTGCGTTGGAGTCTATGGGCATACTAAAGCCAGGTCTAAGGTTGTTTTTCGTCAAAACTACTAAATAGCTTTTATTCTACGTCAACAGACCCATTTTTACCACTTACCAATGTATGTATCCTGAATCATTATATATGTTTTGTAGCTTTATACGTTTCGCTTTCTAGTAACCGCACCAAGTTAATCATGGCAGTAACAGAATGAGTCGCACACAAAGCCAGTTTCAAGCAGTCCTTCCTTTCCTTCTTTACACTTGATCCGCGAAACAGCGGATCCACTTGGTTTTCCTGAACCACCATTTAACCGTCTGAAGCAAACCTGTCTCAGAATTGTTCCAAGAAAGGCCTGAGCATTGTTCAAGAATACAAGTGAACGAAAAATCATAATTTACTAAAGGTCCATAAAATCCAAATGAAGTGGCTCGGTTTGTATAATTGTCCTGGATGTGACAAGATAATATATCGCCTGCATTATTAAGAAGCGTTTAATGTTTTATGGAACACCCGTTTGAACCCTATTTCGGTTAAAAGCGTAAAACACGTAAACCACAGTGTCGATGTATGACGAACATAGATTTCAAATAGTTGCAACAGGACTCTATTCTGGTCTGTTAAGATTCTTATCTATCATGATGGCTATCTATTGTAATGTCACATATTCATATTTTCTGCTATGTTTTCGTGGCCATTCTCTGACGCAGTCACATACGACTGCCGATAAAACAAATTATATAAAAAAATTGTTTATTAACAACTTGCTCTGAAGGTCACAGATTCAGCATTCCTCAACTAGACAATTTCCTTCAAATAGAACTCACGAAAGTTCTGAAAACTCTTTTAAATTGCGGGAGTGGTAATCTTAATAGGCAATGCGGTATCCGTGCTGTTCAACGGGTTCGTACGTCGATTCAATCTTGGCACCAGTGGTGTAGGCAATCGGGGCAGGAGCAGCAATGGAAACAGCAGGGGTAGCAACAGGGGCGGTGAATGCAGTCACTACAGGGGCAGGAGCATAACGGAAGGGGGCAGCATAGCCGTAGGGCAGCGCGTGATGGTATCCCCAGCTGTAAGGGAAGGCTCCCACGCCGGAATAAGGGAAAGCATACGGAAGTGCTTTCAGTTCGATCTTGCTTTCCTCAGCAGAGGCAGCAGTAGCCAAAAGTGCCAGGACGATCTAAGAAATGAAAAACCATCTAAGTCGACTGGTTCAGGTTTAATCCTAATAATAAAATCATTATACTTGAAGTACTAGATTTCAGCTTACCAGGTATTTCATTGCTGAAAAGTCTGAGTTCTTGCAGAGCAAGTGTTCGTACAAGGAAGTGAAGGTGGTGTGATATCTAGCTGTGTAGTTTCTGCTTCTTTTATAGTGGCCTCTACTTCCTTGTGGTTTTTATGCTTCTCCGTCTGAAACAGTCATGGCCAAGGCTACATGCTCCAGAGAAGGGTGTGGCAATAGCTTGTTTACGGCCAAAAACTGGTAACCTTAATAGTTTTTGTCAATGGCCCTGCATATAGATGAAATTCTAATAAAACGAACTAAATTTAGTGAGCAAATAATTGTATACAAGTCATAGAATGGTCTCGGGAAGAATCGATTCATGTCACTTTTCGCCCCAACACTTTTCGCACCATCCCAAAAAGTGGGGCGAAAAAGTGGGGCAAAAAGTATAAGCGGGGAATGGGAGGAGGGGCAGCCTCGAGTCTCAGTCCTACACTCACACAGAAGACGTCGAGCCATTGACTTTAAAGAGATTTAGACTAATTATACCTATCCTGTATGTGTCGCCGCCGAAACCGCCGACCTGGTGGCGACTTTGGTACTAACTAGCATCTCTAATGGCGGCCAAAATATTGAGTAAAAATGTAAACAAAAGACTATTCGTTTTGAAAAACTTCCTGCCAATCAAAATTTGCGCATTTTTCAAGTTAACTGATGAGGAAGAAAGTGTTGGTAATTTATTTCGAGATTTTGCAGCATTCTGTATTTCATGTTGAACGACAACTGTATCGCTGAACGAGCTCGTGCTGAACTGTAAATGTGAATTATATCTGCATAGAGCTTTATTTGTTGTATAATTCAGAATTCCTTGACATATAATTTATAGGAATTGAATTTATCGCATATTTTTGTAGGTTAAGTAAGAAAGGAATATGTAAATTTAATTCAAATTCAAAGTAAACAATAAAATGAACTCGAACAAGATATTTAACTGTTTTATTTACTGAAACTGTCTGATAAAAACCTTACACGAGTAATAAAGGAAAAAGGTGGACTTGGCGAATTTAACATATAAGAATAATTACATACAATAATGGTACCACAACATAACTATTAAAAATCGTCTGCTACGAGACATGCGTCATCAGTTGACGTAGATAGCTCCTCCCTAGAGATGCCGGCCATGGTTGTGGCCGTCTTTAGCTGAGGTGCAGGTCATAACCAAAGATTAACAAGAGAAATGGATGGAGCATGGGTATGTTGATATGCAGATATAATTTACATCTACAGTTCAGCACGAGCTCGTTCAGCGATACAGTTGTCGTTCAACATGAAATACAGAATGCTGCAAAATCTCGAAATAAATTACCAACACTTTCTTCCTCATCAGTTAACTTGAAAAATGCGCAAATTTTGATTGGCAGGAAGTTTTTCAAAACGAGTAGTCTTTTGTTTACATTTTTACTCAATATTTTGGCCGCCATTAGAGATGCTAGTTAGTACCAAAGTCGCCACCAGGTCGGCGGTTTCGGCGGCGACACATACAGGATAGGGATTATTAGTCTAAATCTCTTTAAAGTCAATGGTCATAACGTACCCATGCTCCATCCATTTCTCTTGTTAATCTTTGCGTCGAGCATAGCATCAGCTTTGCTCGAGACCAGAAAGCCCCGGAGCAAACGACAGAATGCAAAAACAAATCACGAGGTAGCGTGCATGTGCGTCGCTACCTCGGCTGGAAGTGAATTAAACGTAGGAACACGATGCAGTTGCCCTTTTATACTGTCCGGTATACAGGCGTCGTCTTAATCCACCTTTCCTAGAACCTGAACTTTTAAGCTTCATTTCATGGAACTTCATTGAAATGTTATTAATCCGCCAGGCCAAGTTAATCCGTTATATAAAATAAAATTTAATTTGTTTTGAACTAAATTAGCTTTATAACTATTCCAGAATCCGTTCTGTTGTAGTGTATTGGCAATTAAGTAATAGCAATAAATAAGTTTGAAATGTTAAGTTTACTTCAGAAACTCAAGTAAGGAGATCAAGCCCTTCCGTCACGTCTAAGCATTAGATGAGAATTAGAATTCATGCCTTTAAGTAGAGCCCTAACACGAAATAACTTATAGTTTATTTTAGATAGTGAACATTCAAAAATCTTTTACGACTGATAGAGTTCAAAATTTCAATTTTGAAGTTAGCCTTATAAGGTTAGATACAAGGAACCATTTAGTGTTGCCGTTAATTTAATAATTCAACGTTTATTCCCTAATAGTAGTAATTAATTTCAAGCAAATGCGTCTCAAGCTGGAGGTCTACAAGTGATTCAACGTTTGTTGTTCGTTACGAAATTATTAAAAGCTTCAAGTTTGGAGGAATGGCTCGAAGCTTTACATCTCAGTCAAATCAGTGAGAATATCATCAATTCACTAATAATTCATTATTAATGTAATATATTAATTTACATCAATATCAATTCATGTTTTAATCAATCAGTATCAATTCAATAATATTCAATCAATTCAGTATTTAGGAACGATGCAGAACGATACATAGTTCAATCTACTATGAGTCGTCGATATCAGAAATTTGAGAAAAAATATTCAAAGATTCACTTTTTTTTTAATAACGGTCTCGGGATCAAAGCTTCTTCAGGAAATCAATATAAACTTAACTTCCCTTAAATAATTCGTTCAAAATCAAAGATTCTGTCAGAAAATCTTTTCGAAAGCTATACCCAAAAGATTTAAATTGAATGTTCTATAAACTGTCGCACCAAAAATCAAGGTTCCTTGGATATCCGTCTCAAAACTAAATATCTAGATGACCACTGAAAAATTCAACATTCTTTAAGTGATCATTGACTCAGAACTCGAGATCTTCTACGTTAAGAAATGAGAACTCGCAAGTTCTTAATGTAATCAGTTCTAAGATCCAAGATGAAATTAAGGATTGGGATACAAGACTTCATGATATAGGAAGAAGAGGTACAGTAACTAGGCCGAAAACTTCGGCAGAGGTTTGTCTAATTCCGCTAGTGGCGCTGCGCGCAGTTGTGCCTCTACTTATTCCTTGCGCTTATGCAAAGAACCTTCTATTTTGCGGCATTTATGATAAACTTATAAATTTACAGTAATCTAATCCTTTTATCTGAACTATTTTCCAATAAGTAAGCATTAAAGGTTCGTCGGCCTACAGTTCAACTGAGATATTATATTTCTTGGGACATAAAAATATCAAAATAGTGACTTCTTAGGAAAATTAAACAAAGGGGGATAAATTTTCAGAATTCGGAAGAAAATTACAAATAAGATAATCTATCACAGATAAATCACAGAAATAATTGAAAAACATCAATTTGTTTAACAAAGAAATTATGAAGTATTATAAATGGTATAGTTTTCTAATTCAGTTTCGACTGTGTTTCTTGAGCGTATGATGCTTCTCCTTAACAAGGTCCAAAGTAGAATTTTTCGAACGGGCTAAAAATCTGTATCTAAGTAAAATATACTAAAAAAAAATATCTGGAATTTTCCGGACTCGGTGCACTTCGCGGCAGATTGGGCAGCAGGCTTTCTAACCCCCGGTCGAAAATTACGTCCCCGAACGAATCTGTGATATACATTGTTCTGTGATTGAATTTATCCTACATTTTTGATTTGACAATCAACATTGCGTGATGTATTGAATCGGTGGAATAGCTACCCCCCTCCCCTCCATGATCGATATCCCTTGTATATCGATCGTAAATAGCATCTTTTTTCTCGAAAAGTAAAGTTCTTTTACATGCTTTGCATTTGGTAGTTTCCCTGAAAGACTTTAGCAGACAGCCACTCAAATGAAAAACAATATCTGCATCGTCGAGACCAAGACTGCCTGTACGGGACCTTGTCGTTAGGCAATCCCGAGGAATTGCCCGCTGCTTCTGCTGGAATGAAGCAGGATCTTTCGACACTCCGAACACAGAACCCATTTCTCTACAGTTTTACAGGGCTTGTATCCTGAATTTCAATTTGGCACGAAACAGCTAGGCATTTTGGTTGTACAGTCATGTTCATTAAAAAGGGTACAGCATGGGAGGGCTAAATATCGCTTTTTCTTAATTTTTGCAAGAGTTTCATAATACCATGATAATATGCATGGATTTAGTTGAACTACAGTTAGCTTAATCTATCTTAACTAAACTTAATGCAAAAAATATAAATTGTAAAAAAAACGACTGTCAAACCTTCCCATGTTGTACAGTACCCTTTTTTATGAACATGACTATACTGTACGATGGTACTGAGGAGGCAGCCTAAGACTACAGAAAAATAAACCTCAGAAATGGAACTGAAGAAAAAATGTGTGTAAATAATCAATCAACGATGTTTAGTGTATCAAAGTTTTATAGAACATCACTTAATTTGAATTATTTACTTACTTTTTTTGGCTCAACCAAATGACGTCAAAACCATTGCCTCTTACCAAGCCATCGAAACAATTGAGGCACAACTGCGTACAGCGCCTCTAGCGGAATTAGACAAACCTCTACCGAAGCTTTCCATTGCTCAAGTACCGGGGTTAATGTACCTCTCCTTCCTATATCATGCAAGACTTCTTAAAGTAATTATATGAATTGTATTCGTTCCCTGAGTATTCTCAAGATTGAAACATTCTTAAGAAGATTCTCAAGAATACTCTGAGATACTCAAGATTCTCGAAGTATAACACAAAGTTTTATAGTTATATATGTAGCATTTAAAACTGAATTTTGGTTCAGGTATACTGGAATCCGCTATGATCTAATTTAATTAATATATTAGTTTCAACTATGCAAAAGCGACATATTGATAGCATTACAAGTATCTGTTATTTTGTTCCATCGTTATTTAAATATCATTTGGTTCGAGACTGCTGTATTCTTAAAGTAGAAGTTTTAAGATTATATTAAGTAACAGTAATAAATTATTTAAAATAATTAAAATACCAGTGTAGTTGCATGGATTAAATCAATACTTCATTACTAGAACCTGGACTAAAATAAAGATTCAATCTATGCAAATTGGGTATTTGAAAAGCTGTGTGTTGGAAGAGCTTGATCTCCCTACGAGTTTCTAAAGTAAACTTGAAATTTTAAACTTAATTATTACCTAATTATCAATAAACTACAACTAAAAGGGTTCTGGTATAGTTATAAAGCTAATTTAGTTAAAAAGCAAATTAACTTTTATTTTATATAATAGATTAACTTGGCGGATTGATAACATTTTAGTCTAGTTCCATGAAATGAAGCTTAAAAGTTGAGATTAAAATTCTCAGGTTCTACGAATGGCGGATTAAGATGGCACCTGTTTCGGACGCTATAAAGGGCAACTGAACCCAGTCTGTTTTGCTTAGTTCTCTTCCAGTCGAGGCAGCGATGCGAACACACGTAACCTCGTGATTTCGTGATTTTTTTCAATCGCTTGGGGCTTCTAGTCCCCGGGCGAAACTGACGATATGCTTGAGGTCCTCCGGGAGGGCCTCGAGGTACCCCGACTTTTTCGCCTCACTTTTTGGGGTGGGGCGAAAAGTGACATTGGGCGATTCTTCACGAAAACCATAGAATAAGCGACCAAGTTTGCTGTTAATAGTTGATAGCAGGTGATAACAGAGTCTTAAGTAGTATATTATCATCTGCTTGTCACCACGCTATAATTCCTTGCCAATCGATTCACATCACAGCTGAAAGAATTTATGAGGTTTCCGCTTTCAAGACATTAATGGGTTAAAGACTGAATCCGGTTCAGTCTTTTAAGCGACCTTGAAATGCGTAATTGATCCTAACTAACCGAAAGAACTAGGACTTAGCTCTTATGTGAGCTAAACGGTCACGCCTGGTTCAAATTAAACAGTTTCAAATTGCAGCTCATTAGATTTTACAACCTGATTATGTGTTTCATTAAAAACTTGTTCAGAAATTCGTAATAATTTTGCGCTGTAGTGACAGTGTTGTCATTTTGTTATCAACGCGTTGTTACATCTTTTGTAAAATCTTTGTAGAACTGAAACAAGTAGCAGAACATCATGAAGTATAATCAGGTATGGACATGGTTTTAGAATTTTTTGTTCATGAATCAGTTCATTATTGATTGACTGCCTATAAAACCCTGCTAACAAGCTAAGACAAGAAACAGAAGTATAATGTACGAATTCTCTTTATTAACAACTTGCTCCAGAATGCAATAACAGACAGATCCGATGAGAGATGAGGCAAAGTTCGATACTTCTAACGAAATATCAAGAACTTTTCCAGTGAAACGAGTTTAGTAGGCAATGCGGTATCCGTGCTGTTCAACAGGTTCATACGTGGATTCGATCTTGGCACCAGTGGTGTAAGCAACCGGGGCGGGAGCGGCAATGGTAACAGCAGGGGCGCTGTATGCGGTCACGACTGGGGCAGCAGCAGGGGCAGCGTAAGCAGTCACAACAGGGGCGGCGGCAGCAGCAGCATAGCGGAAGGGAGCAGCGTAGGCGTAAGGAAGACCGTGGTATCCGAAGCTGTAAGGATAAGCTCCGTAACCGAAGAATGGTGATCCATAGGGAAGAGCCTTCAGCTCGACCTTCTGCTCCTCAGCGGAGACGGCAGCAGCCAAAAGTGCCAGAACAACCTTTTGAACAAAATTGAATTTCAATTAAATTTTATAGTTCGACAGTGTATTATTTGATTTACTTACCAAGTATTTCATTGTTGAAGGTTTGAGTTTCGAGAGCAAGTGTTCTCACAAGAAAGCAAACTTTGCTGTGATGCTAATCCGCTCCAAGTGGTTTCTTTTATAGTCGGTCGCTTGTTTCCTTTTCAGTCTTTTTTTTCAACTATATTCCGTGGTTATCAAATGGCCATGGCCAAGGTTACATTACGTGCAAGGGTGTGGTCCTCGTAGATACCATTCGTATTGTTCTGCGCGATCCCTTGATCTTCAAGTCTTATTTACAAAATTCTATTCAGTAACACGTTATTATACTGAAATATCAGTCCATCCAATGAATTTACTTAGTATTTTATTTGGTTTTATGATTTTTAAGTGCCATTCAGTAAGTCTGTTGGGAAAAAAACGACCTTCATGATCGGAGACTTCAACGCGCGGGAGATCAAAAACCTTTCAGTGGTGGAAACGCCTCTGCCTGCGGCCGGTTTTCAAATTCGCCTGAACATTTTTCAGGAAACATCCGGGTTTTATTTTCATAAACTGACGTCATTTCAGCGTGAGAGACTCCACATCATAGAAATTACCTCTTTTAAAATTATATAGCGTTATAACGCCTATTCCAAACCCGCGCCTCTCTGTAGCGGACACCGTTATCAAACCAAGCTACAAAGTATTTTGAAACTTTTTTTTGTGCTAGAATTTTTATAGAATTTTTTTGTGGTTTTTAGAAGCATTTTTCGTGAGATTCTCGTATCTGTCCGTTAGTAGAGCGGTTAGTTTTTATTCACCTTTCTGGAATATAAACCCTATGAATAAAAAAAAAATATTATCCGATACATGAAATAGGTTGTTCATAAATGATGAAAAAAGTTGATAGTATATGGTAAGGAGATAACACGGAAGTCGCGAGTCGTCTACAGCGAAAGGGGCGTTGTTGCTCTGGTTATCCATAGGCGGATGCTGTAAATGCGAGCAACCTTGAAGATTTTCAGTGTCCTTGATGATATGATTAACTGCCTTCACTTGAAAACCAGTTTTTACGGCAAAACCAAGAAAACGTGAATATCAGATTATTCTAATTTTTGACTTGCATGTTACTGATTATTCTATTTTTAATTTAATGTAGTAATGCGGGTACGTTATCTATATCCAAAACCTAAACCTATGACTTATCAGTCTATACCCACGTACAAGTGACGGTGCCTTTTGCGGTGCCTTTTTAACTAGGTAGTCTTGAACGTACTTTAAATTTACTGCGCTTTAGGGTTGATGCAGGCAACTGTGAAAAGGAACTGTAAAAAGTAACTGACAAACAGCGACAAGACACTGTATGGTGCCTTTTTACAGTATTTCGCACGGTATAAAAATAAAAATCGCCATAGCAATTCTTAGCCATTGTTTTTTAAACCAAAATTACCAGTTTTTTATATTACTATCATAAATTATAATTCAATTTACTTATTCAAACAATGAACAGGGAGATAAGTTAATTCCAGTCGACAGTACAAACTATTACACATATAGTAGATAAGTTTAGAAGATAAGAAAATTTACAAAATAAATACGAGTCATTGTTATACAAATATATTAAACTTTTTATTACCTATCATTCTAATTGTTTATAATATTCTATAAACTAAATCCGTAGCAAAATCTTTAATGGTTAGATTTTATATTTTGTCCATTTATTTGTAACTTAAATTTGACAACAACAGTTTTTGGAAGTCTCAATGGACCTGACCGATAAGCATATGATACTTCCGATACAGTACTTCCACTTTCCGTTTTCCCTTTTTTCCCCTTCCCTTGCAGATGTCAAGTACTCCTTTCCTCTCTATCTAGGATATCAAGCTATACTTCTGTGTTTTTCCCCCTTATTTTTCCCTTCTGAGACCCAGTTATCCCTTTTAAAGGAATTTCCCTGCAAAGTGGATGCACTGGATAACAATGCTTCCACTTCCAGTTTTCCGTTTTCCAGTTTCGTATAAATCATTTCCTAATGTGATTTAAATCAAAACCATAAATCAAATGATTTACAATTTTTTCTGGGATGATTTAAATCACTTGTAAATCAAATATAAACAATTTTTTTTCAAGGCGTATTCAGAATCGGCCTGTTTGTACTGTTTGTCATAACATTTTTGAATCAAATTGAGTAATTCAAGCATTTTGAACATTCTATCTGACAAGCGATTTCTTCGCTTCATCAGGATTAGTGAACCCAAACTGAGTCGCTTATGCCTTGCTCGCAATGCAAGTGTTACCCGTCATATCCGAGAGTATAAACCTAGAAAACGGTGTAAGTAAATATCTACCTCTAATGTGTGAACGCAAACTGAATCGAGGGAAATTAAAATTATCCTCGAAAAGTTTATTATCCCCGTGTAAACTTGCAGGTATAAATCTTCAGGGATAATTTCGATTACTCTGGCCCCGTTCGGGATTAACAAGGTGATCGAAGAACACTTGGGCAGTAATAAGTTTTAAGGTGCATGTAAGAAATAATTCAGGGACAGACAATACGTCCGGAGGTAAACCAGTGTGGACGTGGTATTAGCGAACCCACATAAAGGAATGGTAATGTTACATTTTAGAAAGAAGGCTGACCTTTGGATGGTTATTAAATGACCTTTTGGGAAGAGACAAAATTTTTGTAACACACGTCGTTAGTTTGACTGTGTGATTCGTTATTTCTGAAGTGTACAAATCTTCCGAGTCTAGGGAGGTGTTGGGTATGAATTTTGCGTTGATACGTTCTCGCACTTTGTAGCCTGAATGCATCAGTATTTCCTCTAATCTGATGTCGTTCTTATTTTCATTGCTGATGCGAAGAGTTGGTATCTAATAATCAAGTATTGATAGAAGGCTCCAATACATCAGCATCTGAGAGATTTCAAAAAGAAACAGGCGCGAAACCGTTATCATATGAGAAATAGCCATATCACGGTGAAAATATTAACGAGAACTTTAGGTCTGGGACATTTTTAAATATGATTTACAAAAAATGATTTAAGGTTTTCGTAAAAATGTAAATCAAAATGAAATCATAAATCATCATTTCAGAAAATGATTTAAATCTAAATCATAAATCACCACCAGATGATTTAAATCATAAAGTGATTTATACAACATTGCCGTTTTCCCTTAAAAGGGATCGGCTTTCCCTTTCCCCCCCCCGCTTTTGCATATTTCAAATTATAACCATTTCCCCTGAATCTAGGATATCCAAAGCTAATAGCTTCCATGTTTTTTCCCTTGCTTTTCCCTTTTAAGACCCAGTTTTCCCTTTTTGAGGGAATTTCCTTGCAAAATGGAAGTACTGTTCGGATAATACTGGAATCTTTCTATGAAAACTAAATCCCTCAAGTCCTTAACATGCAGAGAGCTTTATTCCCATAGGACATATTCCAAACGCGTGCCTCTCTATAGCGGACTCCGTTATAAAATCGAATTTGAAGAATTTTGCAACTTACTTTACATCAAAATGTTTCTCGATTTTTTCTGTGAATTTTAGAAATATTTTCAAGCGAGATTTTCCAATCCATATATTTTATACGTCTGTCCGCAGTAAAGGGGTTGGTCCCTCGGTGGCCTTTTGTGGAATAACCCTGTTGACTTGGCTTGTTCTTGACTTTCGCTTTCAGTTTGGTTTCCCAGAAAATGCCGCAAACTAGTTTCAGTTATTCCAGATAACTTATTGGCGAATTAAGTGGCAATTTACGTATCAGTGGACAAGGTCAGCCCACAAGAAAATAAAAAGAACGAATATTTATATAAATCGTGCAAAATTGAAATATTAATAAATAAGTCAATACAATAGTATTCTGTAAAATGTAGGATGAAATATACGTAAAATACATCGATATGTAAAACTAAAGAATATTTCAAATACACTGAATATTTATGCAATTTTAATTCTGATTTCAATTTATTTAAGTTTTATACATTTATCATTCATTCTTATTTACCCGTTATTTGCTAACATGTAGTCAACGAATTACAAAATCCATTTTCACAGTTTAGCGAAAATTCTGGATTTAATATTTGCGAAACTTAAGTTCTAGAATTTGTTTGGCGTTTACAAGACGTTACGATTGCCAGGCTCTTGGCTTCATATAAAAGAAACGTACAAGACACGTTGTTGACTCAGTTAACCGGTGACCTTTGAACGAGCTTGACCTCTTACAAAGAAACAAAACTATAAATGGCTTCGCGAGCTTTAATCAGGAGCGGTGGATCTCTACTACTCCGTGGGAAAGTTTACAAAACTAGCCCCGTAAGTAGAAGCTTAGTTTGTAATTTATAGCACTTTGCAGGGAAATTCCCTGAAAAAGGGAAAATTGGATATTAGAAGGAAAAAAATAAGGGAAGCACTGGTTCAAGTTTTGAGCTAGATCTTATTTAAATTGTTTTTATTTGAACAGGTTCGGGCTTTGTGGGGATGGGGCCGTTCCAGGATGGACCCGTTCGGAGAGATGCGTTCCATGATGCGGGAAATGGAGCGAACCTTCGACACCATGAACCGCGACTTTGCCCGTTTCTTCGACCTTCCCCGCTCCCTTCCCGTTCTGGCAGCTGGCGAACCGTCCGGCAACAACTACCGCCTCAGTATCGATCTGAGTGGCTTTAAACCTGAAGATATTCAAGGTAAATGCTTTCTAACCAAACTATTACACACTCGACTCTTGAACGTTTTTGCTTTGCAGTGAATCTGAAGGGCCACACGTTGGAAATCAATGCCAAAATGGAACACAAGGGAGAGGATGGCAGCCGATTCTACCAGGAAATCAGTCGAGAGTACCTCCTTCCCGAGAAGATCGACACTTCGCAGCTGAAGTCTCTGCTCGACCGCAACGGGGTCCTGTACATCGAAGCTCCCCTCCCACAAGGAGAGGACAAGCCCCGCGAGATCCCAATCAACCGCGGGGAGCAGCAGCAGCTGACTGGAGCTGACGAAGGCCAAATTACCAGTTAAATTTTCACTCTTTAAATTTGACGTTTTTGAACGTAGTTTTTGCAAAGAGAATTTTAAAATGTACTTAATCGTCCACATGAGTTTTGAAGCAACAAATACAAGTATTGATTTTATATCGAAAAAAAGTTTTGTTCAGTTTACTGGAGGCACTTGGGAGTGATACTCAAGATTGTTCGATGATTATAAGCTGTAAAGCTAGTGGAATATTGAAAAATCAGTTTTTATTTAAAAGATTTCGAGGAACGTCTAAAACTTTAAGTAAGGTTTTTTGCACTTGGGGTTTTTCGGAAGTTATCTTTTTAGAGGCCGTTAGCACCCCCCCAGTTTTGATCCTAGAAATAATTTCAATATAATTTTGAGTAGTTTAGAAATAATGGGACAAGATACCTGGAAGCTTTTCCCAGCTCGCTTGCCGATAGTCTCAACGTGGAAGCCAATAGCAGCCAAGGCGGAATGGTCGAGGATTTTCCGTCCGTCGAAGATGAAGGCCGGCTTCAGCATGTCCTCGTACATGCGACGGTAGTCCAGAGAGACGAACTCGTCCCACTCGGTGCAGACGACAATGGCGTGAGTCCCTTTGGCAGCAGTGTAGGCGTCTTCGTGCACCGTGATTAGCGGGCGAATCGAGTCGGGGTCATCGCTCAACTGCGTCAAGTCCGCATAAATCTGCGATGCCTCAACCTGTATTTGCAAACATCGCACGAATTCTTGTCATCCTGTTCTCTAAAGGGAAATACCTTGGGATCGTAGATCCGTAAATGAGCCCCTTCGTCGAGCAGGTGTTTGGCAACGTAGATGGCAGGGGACTCGCGGGTATCGCCCGTGTTTTTCTTAAAGGCGAAACCGAGAACGGCGATGTTTTTGCCGGTGATGGTGTTGAACAGGCGCTGCACAATCAGCTGTGCGAAACGGGTCCGCTGGTACTCGTTCATATCGATCACCTGGTCAAAGAGAAACGCTTATCCATCCGTGAAAAGTGTAAAAAACAAAACAAACAAAAAAATTACCTGCTGCCAATAAGCAGCAACTTGCGGCAAGTTGAGGCATTCGGAAATGTAGACCAAGTTGAGAATGTCCTTCTGAAAACAGCTGCCCCCGAATCCGACAGAAGCCTTAAATTTATATCAATGTTATTATCACACGATGTATGTATTATTTATTTTCTACTTGAAGAAACTTGGGACCGATACGAGAATCCAACCCGATTGCCCGGGCCACTTCGCTAACGTCAGCTCCCGTGGCTTCGCAAACGGCAGAAATAGCGTTAATACTAGAAATGCGTTGAGCGAGAAAAGCGTTGGCTGCCTACGTGTAGAAATTTTCATGGGAAATATGAATTTTTCAGTTGAAACCAAAGTTACCAGTTTGGATAATTCAGACGACCATGTATTCATGGTAATGATTTTATCCACTGGGACCCAACGCTGGTAAATGCTACTCAGCGCAGTGATGGCTTGTTTGCCTTCTTCCGAGTTTTCTCCTCCAATCAGCACTCGGTCCGGATTTAGTAAGTCACTAATGGCAGTTCCCTCGGCCAGAAACTCGGGATTTGAAAGTACCTGTTAACGAATGATATGATTTTTTAACATCGTGTATTTGATATCCTCGACTAAGACAAGTACCTGATAGGACAAGCCAGGTTTAGCGTTGGCTTTCAAAATGTTTCTGATTGAAGCTGCTGAACGAACGGGGACTGTGCTCTTTTCCACCACGATCTTGGGCGAGTCGCAGCCTTCGGCAATCATTCGGGCACACGACTCTACAAACTGCAACAGAACACGTAAGTTTCGGGCAAAAACAACAAATATTTCTTCTCACCTTCAAATCAGCAGCTCGTCCTTTACCCTGCCCAAACGTTTTCGTGGGAGTGTTGACCGAAATGAAGATCAGATCAGCCTCCTGTAGCGCTGGGATAACGTCAGAAGAGTAAAACAAGTTTCTGCCACGGCATTCCTTCACGATCTCATCGAGCCCAGGCTGAAAATATCACAGATACACCATTTTTAGGTATATTCTGAGTTAAAATTTTTGTATACTTACTTCGTAAATTGGCAGTTTCTGAGAGTTCCACTGCTCGATTCGAGAAACGTTACTATCCACGACAGTAACTTGGATGTCGGGACACTTGAAGGCTATCACGCTGCACGTTGGCCCTCCGACATATCCAGCTCCGATACAGCAAATCTTCTTGACGGGCAAGACAGGGATTTCACTGGCCATTTCGAGGGGTTAGTGGAATCGTTTGAGCACTCGAGGGGTCTGAAACGCAGACAACATAACTTCACGTTAACATTGAAAAGTACCGCCATAAAAAGTAGAATAGTAAGATTTTAATTAAGCTTATTGCAGATGTAAGAAATTACTCATAGATCATAAAACTGGCGGTATCAGATAAGCTAATGTAACATTTAACTTAGTAAAATTAATCGTGAGTGGGTAGTGAATGGGACACACCCCTGCGTACTTACTAATTACGAAGAAAACTGCTTACGTGTAAGCAGTGGAAGGTAAAGACAATGACTACGAAGACACTGGACGGCCCTAAATAATGGGTAGAATTTCGAGGTTATTACACTCAAATGCCCGGCAAAAGTAAACACGTCAAAGTGTCAGAGAATCCACCAAGCGGCCAAATGAACAACTAAGTGACAGCTGCTGTACTTTCACTTTTGAGGGAAATTCTCTTATAAAAGGGAAAATAGATCTCAAAAGGGAAAAAGTTGGCAAAAGGGAAAGTCGAAGGAAAAAGGAATTCTATGAAACATAAGTGTACGTTTCAGCATTAGGTTTTACTTTGAGACTTCAAATCCCCAAAAATACGTGAACGAAAGCGAAAATCTTTATAGAGGGAAAACCAAGGGAAACGTACATTTTGAAGAGGAGGGGAAAAAAGGGAAAATGGAAAAGTGAAAATGATCATCCACAGTGCTTTCACTTTTGAGGGAAATTCCGTTACAAATGGAAAACTGAGTTTCAGAAGGGAAAAATGCGGGAAGAGGGAAGGTGAAAGGGAAAAGGAATTCTGTCAATATAACTGCATGTGTTTGGTATTTATGTTGTGGCTTTTTTGTCAACCATGAAAACCCTAAAACTAATTATTCATGGAGGGAAGGAAATGATAAATTTTGCGAAGGGGGAAAAAGGGAAAATGCACATTTTCAAGAGGAGGGGAAAAGAGGGAGAATATACTGCCTTATGGGGAAAAGGGGAAAAGGGGAAAAGTGGAAGCACTTGTCGGCTGCTTGTTTTGGTCCTCAAATGTCAATGTCTTGACAGAAGTTTCGCCTCGTAAAATCAAAAAAATGAATGTAAAACTTAAATTTAGGACATTAGCTGTGCTTACAGTTCTACTTCCTCTTAGTAGTTTTATTATCTGTGTCACCTGGTCGGTTTTCTTCAACTTCGAGAGAGCTACAGCGACACACTGCAGGGTATAGTAAACAATAAAATGTATTTATTTTGAATCAATGTCACATTTTATGCGTTCTGTTTATGCTTATTTCCGTTCAGGTACCAAATCTCTTGCCTTCCATCTCAGCCGCCATTGGGGACTATTATCCGCAGCGATATATTTGGCGTTTCGCCATCGGACTGCACACCTTACCGAGAATATTCGTCGCCTTGTACTACTACCACCATCTTCGACACATCCTGAAGAAAAGATTTAAAAACTTTTCTGTTCTGTGCTGTTTTCTCAACATTACAGAGATCGTGTCTCTGTTTGGCTTATCGTTTATATCGTCAACGGACAACTATGGTATTACACGGTCAGTTTTTTTCAATAACGAGATGTAATTTAGCTTTGTTTCACATTACAGAGATACACAAAGCCTGCTTCGCAACTTTCATCGTAACGTCTATTCTGTACATGCTCGCAAGCACAGCGGCCCTTAAGAGACTGTGTTTGACCTCGTCTAGTCAAATGGAAGAGCTCTCGATACGATGGAAGAACAGATTAACGATAGCTACGATTGCTGCCACGGCCGGAGCCTGCTATTTCTTCGTTAGGCACAACGCCTATTGCGAGCCCTACGGTATTAACTTTTCCTCCAACGTGTGTTTCAGTTTTTGCTTAACGTTTCTACTTTCCACCAGTTTACACTTGGTTCGCAGTCTGCGAGTACATAGTCGTCCTCAGTAACATGGCCTTCCACATGACGGCTTACTGGGATTTCTTTGATCTGGAAATCCCGTTCAATTCGCCATATTCGATACTACCCATGTGAATCAGTTGCTATAATAAAGTGCAAATAGAAAGAGGTTTACTATATTGTACATTGCATTTTATTTCCACATAAGCCATATTTGTAAATTACACTTAGAGTTTTGAATCGTTTGCCAAATATAATTGAAACATCAAAATAACATAAATATAATATAATATCATGAATACGACATCCATTGTACAAGTCTATCAGTGTAGTTACACCATCTACTAAAAATTTAGTTTTTAGTGCATTCCTTATTACAAGTGCGAAGCAGTGCTAAACAGATTCACTGAGGCGAGGGGTTGAGTATTTGACATAACTGTTGTGAAAGCTAAAGATAGCGACGTGATTTCTCCTTGGAAACGAGTAAAAGATCCTGACGGTTGGGTGCCGGTTGCTAGGCGATCCCTCCGGAGACTCGAAACCACACAAAGGCGGAGTGGTTAAATTCTCACGGCCTTGATGGGGTCAGCTGCTGCTGCCGCGTAGCTGTCCCTGTCACAGTCGGTAGCTGAGGTTCCACGCGATTAGATCTCAACTGAGGCAGAAGATTCTGGCGGATCTCGTCGTTGGTCAAGCAATACAATAGCGCCGGAGTAAAGCTCAAAGACATAGCTAACAAACACATGCAGAAATACACGGGCAGTCCCCACTGGGCTAACCAAGGTAGACTGGCTAGATTCAGACTCTGAACTGAAAGCACGCTGATCTCGCATAGAAAGATGGTAAAAGCAGACGCCCCGGCACCGACTACATTCACTCGCTTCTTGACCCCGGGTAGCCCGGTTTGGTTCATCCCGTTGCTTTTCAAGATCTTCGTGACTGAAGCTAAACGCTTGTTTTCCGCGGTTCGCAGCCGTATATAGATTCGGACGTACAGTACTAACAGTACGAGGTTACCTATTTGCAGGGGCATAAATTCCTTCCAGAACGAGTCTGCCGGTAGAAGATGCAGTTCTGCGGTGCAGAAACGTACGTGTCTTGAGTACGGCGCCAGAAAACGCTTAAAAACGGCTAGGATAGGTGCGACGAAGCAAATAATTACGATGACCTGAAATGCAAGTCTCTCCCATCGTTTCATAACATCACAATTGAAGACGTATAAGTAACGAACAATGGCCACAGCCGCGATACTACAATAGAGAACCAGTAACAAGTAGGCAGAGGTAATGTCCTGGACTATGCAAAGTAAGAAAACGTCGTCAGGAGGTATGTCGTAAAGTAAGACAACAGATAGTGGAAGGTAAGAAGTAAGGGCGCAGACCATTCCAACTACAGCTTGGAATCCTACCAGTCTATTCACCACTGTCTTTCTCATGCGACTTTTCTTGAGCGCCTTGATGATGGCAGCATTAAAAAAGATGCCAACGATGGAAAAGAAGATGTAGACAAAACCCAGCACAAACATGGGTACCGCGGACGATCAAACTCGAGTCGTTCGTCCATCGAATATTCCGTTGAGTTCATTATTCAAGCCTGTCAATCAAATGTAAATCTGATGTAAGCTTCTAAAATGCATTGATCAAGGCTTACCTGGATTAGGATCTCGCAAAGCTGCTCTTCAAGCTCTACAAGTATTGCTGCTGAAACGCTCTAGAGTATAGGAAGAGCAGGGATGTTTTTCATTGTTACCTGTTGAATTCGTACACTGCGCATGTATTTCATATGACGCATTACGTGTGATTATTCTTCTGCACTTCTTGGATCTTTCATTGTTGATCTGAGCTGAAGGTTTATGTGGGCGTAGCATCAGAAAAGCCGCAGATTAGTTTATTATGAGAGTGAGGAATGAAATACTTCGATAAATTGCGTATTTAACGATAGGAAGGAAATGATAATTATTTTAAAAATAACCAATACGTCATTAGATATGTATTCTGTCAAACAAAATAGTTACAGAACTGAAGGAATTCAAAATTTCAAGTTGAGTAACCGTTAAGCCTTAGTAGCCAGCGCCATCTAGCGGATAAAACGCGAACTGTTTTGACAAAAGTAATATTTTGTTTTAAGTTTGAATAAGAAAATTTTTGTCTAAAATTTTAAAAACGTTTCAAAAGTTGTAAAATTAACTTGATTACATTTATTTATTAGTTTTGAATTTATTCAAAATATTTGTTGATTCATCGTACGGGGATTCGAAATGTTTTCGAACGCCTTGAACAACGCCTACGTTCTGTGAGGTGCCATCAGCGCCACGTGGGTGAAAATTTTTTTGTGAACAGTACACCATTTTTGCCGTGAAACAACTCGGCATCAGTAAAAGAAATGTAAGAGTTATCACTTATAATTATTAAGTTTATTAGTTATAATACTAAACTTCTGATTTTTTATCGGCGATCTTATTTAACTTTATTGGCGAACTTACCAATTTTTATTGGTGAAATTTTCTATCTTTATGAGATGAACTTGTCTACTTTATATGGCGAACTTATCGAATTTAAATGGCGAACTTATTCAGTTTTATTGGCGAACTCGTCGTTTTTTGTTGGTGAACTTATCGATTTTAATTGTCGAACTTATCGAATTAAATTGGCGAACTTGTTGAATTAAAGTGGCGAAGTTGTCCCATTTAGTTGGTGAACTTATCGGTTTTTATTACGAACTTAACGGTTTTTGTTAGTGAACTAGTAGGTTTCAGTTGGTAAATCTATCGGTTATATTAGGTAAGTTTATTGCTTAAAAATGACACAAGTTTTATTGGTTGAAACTGCAAAGAGGTGTGCAGTTTTCGCCGGGAAGATTTGCCCTTGGGGTAAGCCGTAGTTGCCAACATCGCCGTGCCAAGATAGCCTCACCTCGGCTATCGGAACCAAATTTGGCCCTGGACCGCAAACTCCTTTGCGACCTATCAGTCGGGGACACAGCCAGGATTCTAAGGACTGGCAACGTTGCGGACTTAGGTACATACAATCGGGAAATGACATACAGTGGGGGAATTCCCTTAAAAGGGAAAAATGGAATAGAAAAAGGTAAAAATGAAGTAAGAGGGAGAACGGAAGGAAACGAAGAATTCGCAAGTAAACCTGTATTTACTTGGCATTAGAATTGTCAAATAAACCTCAGAAAAATTTTAATATTGTCCTCCCGTCCCGAAGGGATTTTCGTTATAAATTGAGCGACGTGTTACGAAGGCTCCTGGGCCACATTTTCTATGAATAAGCGTGGAATCGCACACATTTTCGTCCTCTTGTCTCACCTAGAGCGCACATTTCAGTTTCAGCTGCAAAATCAAATCTAGATCGGCAGGATGTCGATATTGTAGGTGACACGTGAGGGAATCAGCAGTGCAGGAAGTCTCACTAGGCAGGGGTGGCGCGGTAAAGCCTCAGTTGGTAGGGGTGGCGAAAAGGCACTATTTACATGTACGCATATGCAAAAGTATAGAAAATATCCGATTCTAGGGGTGGCGGTCGCCCACCGGGCCACTCCACTTTCTGCGCCATTGGAGGGAATATCATACTTGTTGACAGCTCCTTTAAAATGTTTTAGCATGACTGCCTTTCTGTTTTTGTTGGATACTTCAAGGTACACAAACCAACGAAGCGATTGTATTCGTCAATACCATACCACCATGTTCGACAAAGTTCTATCAAAATTTGGTGACAAGCAACGAAATGTGAAAAAAAATGGTTGGACAAATCACAGGATATTGGAAGTTTATGGTGACCATCTATGTGCCATAACGACAACGGTGCATAGGCACTGTGTTACTTTGTGCTCAATAGGTCCCACTGGTGTGGTAGCTTTAGAGTACACGGCACTCGCTGAAACGCTTGTCGAAGACGATTACGCTGAATTTGAATTTTGCGGACTTTCAAATGTCTTATTAATGCTTTCGTTTCTATATTCATTGAGAAGATAAAGATTCAGTTATAACCTACAACTAAATTTGCAGTAACCAGGCCATCTCCTGAATGGCTACTATAGTCAAGAAAAAAGGGAGCTTTTAAAGCATACTGGTTTCTGGATAGTATTTCAGGACGTCAGACACGAATGCGTCAAGTTCTGAATCACTCATGTAAAATTATTGGGCGCGGACAAAGAGACTGAGTTCCTGCCGTTCTTCTGACAACAGAGCGTTTGCTCATGTTTAGAATTTTGGTCATGGCCGAAATAGTGAACTTCTTTCCTAAAACATAGTCTCTAACTTTGGGCTCACGTCGCTTCAGACTTTGTATTAATCCACTAAGTAAGAACTCCAATTCAACTGTTCCTTACTAACGTCCTATCTTTTTCGTCTTCCAACGTTCAAAGTGATTTCTTCTTCAGGTTTTCGAAAAGGTTGCTGAGCGTATTGCTCGTATAGAAGTCTTGCACATTGCAGAATTCCCAATCGAAGCCCTAATTCTGTGATTCCCAGCCGTGCTAGAAGATCATTACCTAGTAGATAGGTGTTGTTGACTGTAACCTATGAAACGGGGCGTTGATGGAGCATTTAACGCTCATGGTGCACAGCAAGTAAATGATCATCTAAAATAATACACATGCCCGATTCTGATGCAGCAAATCGATTAGAGCAGATTTGACACGCTGAACTAAAATGTTCTCAATCTCACCCGCCATTTGCTATATCTTTAGTTAGCTCGTTAATTTGCTAAGTACTCTGTTGGCCATGGAATAAAAGACTGACGTAGCTAGATCGCCCTCCACGTGAACAGCGGAGTATCCAGAAATGTTTGTACAGCGAGAGTTACTTGCGTAACGAGGCCACTAGCTCGCGGCGCATCCCGACTTGGCCTGAAGCGTTCAAGTCTTCGCGGATCCAGTGAGGCCAGCGTATAGAGACCTTTAGAGGTTCGCGTTTCCATTCCGTTTGCTTCCCTTCGCTTGAAAAAGTCAATTTTCCAATTTACCGCTTTTGCACAAACTTTTTTCTTTCAAGTTCACTTCGGGACAAGAGATAAAATTTAATTTTTTTCTGAGGGTTATTCGACAACTCTAATGCCGAGTTATACAGGTTTACTTACACATTCCTCGTTACTTCTGTTGTCCTTTTTTCCCTTATTTTTACCTTCTTGTATTCCATTTTCCCCTTTTAAGGGAATTTCCCCACTGTATATGTCATTCATTTCCCGATTGTATGTATGTACCCTAAGTTTGCAACGCTGCCATTGCTTAGGACCCTTGGCTGTGGCCCCGACTGATAGGTCCCAGGGGGAGTCCGCGGCCCCGAGTCAGATTTGACTCCGACAACCGGAGTGAGGCTAACTTGGCACGGCGATTTTGGCAACTACGGCTTACCCCTGAGGCAAATCTTCCCGGCAAAAACTTCACACCTCTTTGCAGTTTCAACCGGTAAACTTGTGTCACCTTTAATCAAAAAACTTACCTAATATAACCGATAGATTTACCAACTGAAACCTATAAGTTCACCAATCAAATGCGACAAGTTCGCCAATTTAATTCGATAAGATCCCCAATAAAAATTGACAAGTGCACCAATTAAACCGATAAGCTCGCCAATAAAATTGTATAAGTTTGCCAATTAAATTCGATAGGTTCGCCAATAAAAGTCAAAGCTCGCCATTTAAATTCGATAAGTTCATCAATAAAGATAGAAAATCTCACCAATAAAAATCGATGAGTTCGCCAATAAAACTGAAGAAGTTCGCCAATTAATTTCGATAAGTTCGCCGATAAACATCAGAAGTTCAGTATTATAACTGATAAACTTATTAATTATAAATGACAATTCTTGCATTTCTTTTATTGATGCCGAGTTCTTTCACGGCAAAAATGATTTACTGTTCACAAAAAAAAAATCACCCAAGTGGCGCTGATGGCACCTCATAGTTCTGCTTAGTCCAAGCTGCCGCATTCTGCTGGTTCAGAATGATAATTGATTCCCGCTTATCTCCATACTTTTATAATGAAAAAGCTGTAGGCATTACCTTGGGGATTCATAAGTTCTTGTTCCAAAGTGGGAGGACGTGAGCGATGAACGGCGATAACACTTCATAACGCAGTTTGGTTAGTACGAAGATGAATGAGCGAGATCTGTGCATCTCTTGACAAGCAACACGAGTCGTCACAGAAGTTATAGCAGCAACCAGAGTAGTTCAGAAAGCTAGTAGCAATTAGAATTAGTAGTATAGTACTAATACAGCATCTGTAGAACTTTCGGGGAATGAGGGGTACTTTGTAGTAGTAGATTAGAAGTCAGCAGTTTGGTTCAGCGGTATTTAAGAGTCGTAGCAGATAGTTCTCGTCAGAGTACTAGTTACCTTAGTGCTAATCTCACTCACTCTGCTAAGTTTATGTAAAGTAAACAGCCAAATTAGCAGAACGCACTTTAGAATACCATCGCTAGTCCCACTGTTGGTAGTAAAACCACTCTTAGTTAAGTTAGACTAGATCCAATTAGAGAATAGCTTACTTGTAGCACTTCGGTGATCGCAAAAGAAGGGCTAGTAGTATTAGTATTAGCTGGTCATAAGAAGAGAATCAAACTAAGAAGCCGTAATAATTCGTAAATTACACCCAATAAAGTCAGTTCGATTTCTTGTAGCTTCTGTCATATGGAGGATTATTGATTTGCCTACAATAATCCGATGGAAATAGAAAGACTCGGTCCAATTTGTTGTCATTCAGGGAAGCTGTTCTTATATTGCGCTTTTTCTTCACATTTGGCGACGGCGAAAACCAAGATGAACTTGCAAGCAGCTTATACATTGCAAAAACTGGTTTCTTCACTTCCATGATCTTCTACTAAGAAGATTTGCGTGAAAAGCTTTAGAGGACACATACGGAAAATGTTGGCAATTAAACTAATCTTTTCGATTTACGCGAATCTGATTTTCCTTTAAAAAGTTTTCGCCAGTTTTGTCTTTTAAAAGGGGAGACGTGTGTGTCTTGTGCGAAGTAGCGGTGCGTAAAGTTGAAATCTGTGCTCAAGATTCTTCATATGTAGTCAAGAAAGGCTACTGCGCAAACAGAACAGTGTACCATCCAATCTAAATGTAAATGCAAATAGCCATGCAGTTACAGTGCTGGACATTAGAAAATCGTTGTGAAAGTGGCCAAATACGAATATACCTTGAATCTGCTATAAAGTCTTACATAAGATTTGTCCAGTATGTCCCTAAGGACTCTTACGAAAAAATGCATTAGAACCACAAGAATGATTCAAATCCCGGCAACAGCCCAGTGTGGGAAGAATGCCAATCTTCTTGTAATATACCTTTTTTTTGCACAATCCACAATGTCCTTTAATATATATCCGAGATATTTTTTTCAGTTCTGAAGACCACGGGACAGATACGATCGTAATGACCAGCTGGATTTTACCAATTACATGTTTAGAAAAAGATTCAATCCCATAATTTTCCAATTGTATAGAAAAGAAACGAACAGTTAGCAGAAAAGAAATGAAATCACTCATTGACAGAGTTGCATTACCAGTCTACAGAAAACTGAAGTTTTTTCCTTAGGCTTTTTTGTATGCAGCTTCTGTCATTTTTTCTCACGGTTCTATGCGATCGTGGAAAAGAGGGAGATGCCACCATCTCGTACTGCATGCTAAATTAATTCCAGATTTTTGTCTCTGTTGCTCATTTTTCCCCCTTTCAATGTTGCTGGGAATCGGAGACTGATTAATTAAGGAGTTGAAAAACGTTTGCTCTTCTACCCAGAAGCAAGATTTTTCTCGCTGATTTTAAGCATTTTAGCTTGCTTTTTGTCAATAGCTCAGTATTCCTACATGAAACATAATTATCTTGTTTAGCTAAGCCATAAATGTGTTGGAGTGCTTCAATCATGTAGATAAAGGTTGCGTTACACGGGCCAAAAACAAAATGGATCTACTATCCAATCACAACTGCTGGGAATGGGTTTACAAGTGAATCTTTTTGAATGGATTTCTCCAAGCTGCAAGGAATATAGTAATGGCAAAGCCCATGTGACTCTTCGGAGTAATCAAAAGGTCAAGGCAATGGCTACTGAAGGTCAAGATTTCTTTGAGAAGAAACAATCGAGGGTCACTTACTGGGAAAACATTAAGAATTTCTCCGAGAATGGGAAGAGAACTGAAGCCAAAGTTAGATTTTCGCAGTTTTGGCAGTACATGGTAATGCGGTACCTTTGCAACAATGCTAATACCAGTACAAGTAGGTTCGTTATCAGTGATTTTAAAAAATTATGTCTTAAATTGACAAATAGTGTTTTCCAGCTTTTCCTCTTCTTTTGTAGACCGTGTTGTTGAAGAAGTTCGTAATTTGTTATTTATTAAGGCCCGCAAAAGCACGGCGGCCATATATCACACGGCCTTTTCAGCCGTGCGCTTTGTCACAATCGATATGCGCGCCGACTAGCGGCTGACTTTAGAACCAAAACTTGACACTAGAGTTAGATACCCCATTGTTGATAGTTGATACCCCATTCAAATCGATTTGACTTTCGCCGTTGCTCGGCCAGTCGGACTCCCGTGTAACGCACCCTTAACGGTTGATGTTTTTAGTTTAGAAGCGTTGCTGTACCAGTTGAAGTACATCATTTGTTCCCTATTGATAAATACCGCACAAGAGTCCAAAAAGAAAACATGGGTTACTGAATCGAATGTGTACTGGAAAAGTTTGGTGGTCCCAGGTTCCGAACGGAGAATAAAAGTTTGAGGTTTCTACAGCCAAAAGTGGATTTAAGGTTGTGTAAACTACTTTACGTACTGTACGTCTTCGAAGAAAAGTTTGTCTAAAACGCACTTGTTCATGAAGGCACATAGGAAAACTTTTAAGTTCTATAGGGAAATAAGGAATTGTTGATTGTAATGGACTCATGGTTTATGGCAGTCCTAAAGTAAATTAGAAAGTACAGTTTAATTGCACTGCATTAGGGTGATGCCGCTGTTTATGAAATGTGATAATTTAAAGCGTCACATTTCCCCCTAGATTGAGGTTCTGTACACGGCGTCGGATGCTTAGACACGGGGCAAAGCAACTTAGTTTGGCCCTTGCAAGCGTTATAATTATCTTGCGAATGTTGTCGGTAGGTTCTTGATATCTCAAAGCACTAGAAAATTCAAATGAATCGGTGTAATTGCACAAAGTTGCAAAGCAGGGACGTGCCAAACTGTACCAATGACATGTTGCTTCTCTCCTTAGTATTCGCAGTAGAATTTAAAGGAGAATGTCAAACTCTCAAGTGTATTGTTAAACGGAACTGCGTTCAGCGCGCTTGTGCCGAAGGCTCGACCAAAGACACCACACAGAACAGAAGGCAAAGACGTGTACTTTGACCCACCGCTAGTCAGTTTCCAAGCTCCTATCGCAGTAAGTAGTAAGCCCACAAAGTATACTACTTAAAACCATACGTCAGATTTGTACCGCGTTTAGAAGTGTTACAGAACCTTAACCACTGTAAAAACTTATCACTTGAATAAATTCGGTTTTGAATGGCGTAAGTCGCTAATGTGGTATTCTTGTCGACCCTTAATATTCTTACAAAAGAAGAGGAAATAGGAGGAAAAGAAAACGATGAACGATATAGTGTTCAACGATATTCTCGATGGCGTCTCACAGCTGGAAGTAGAGGAGAACTCCTCCTTCTGCGTGAATCTGAGCGACATCCATCAGTTCAACTTCAGTGGCTATGACTACCCGGGAGATTCTGGGCCCACGGCCTCACCACTGGGGGCCATATCGGCAGTGAAAATAGCCATTTGTGCCATCAACATGATTATATCGATCCTGGGCAATTGCGCTGTAATCATCTCCGTCTACCACAACCCAGCACTACGCTCGACCATTAATCTCTATCTGGTGAATTTAGCCGTGGCCGATGTTCTGATTTCACTCTGCTGTACCTGGCCACATCTTGTCAACGACCTCACCAAACCGGCTTTCCTCCTTGGGGCGTTCATGTGCAAGTTCAATGCATTCGCTCAAAGTTAGTTCCATTGTATCCCACGCATGATCTAACTAGTTAAGGAAATTAATACGAAACGGTTTACGATAAACACAGATTCGACTATTGCTGAGTTGACTGTGTGTCTTTACACACTCAAGTATACGCAAACTGTTGAACTGGGCATTTCCGAACTTTGCATCTAATCTAAGGAAAAGAAGCTATCAACACATGAGCTGGCAATTAATATGCAAAACTTTTGTAATATGTTGTCATGTGCTTTCGAAGGGTCTTATAGGTTCTCCAAAAACTTTGTGTAACTAAAAATAAAATTAAATATTCAGAAGAAGTTTTAGCAGATCTCTTGATGTGGATAAGCAAGCTCTGGAGTAGGCAGAAGACGGGTGAATAGTTCGCTGTTTAATTACCATGCTGACGGTACTGACAAAACGCTAATTACTGAGGTTAGTGCGTGTGCCCAAGGCTTGTGGGGATTCCGACACCTTTATCAGCTTACGCTACTTAGAAGTAATTCCTACTCTCTGTCTTAAGAATTAGGGATTTAATTAAATTCCGCCATGCCGATTCTTCCGTACGTGACTTAGGGGAAATGTGAAAGCGCATAGTATCAACTGTATAGGGCTTTCAGCATTTCCATTGCTGAAAACTCTCTGAAAAGTTTTCACCGAATTCAAAACTGAGGCTCTAATTATGAGAAAGTCTTCAGTGTGGAGGAAAGTTTAATTGGAGATCAAAGAACTGACCCACAAAGCTTAACTTTTTAATATGACCAAGTTGTTTTACGGTCTACTGCTGATTAGATTATCTCTAAAATTTAATTGTAATCATGCAAAAACTGTAAACACATACAGTTTTGATTCTATTCTAAAAAGGAAAGTCTTCATCGATCATTTTTATTTCAATCTGTTCAGTAGCAGGTAATAACAATCCTCGTACTTCTTTATGAACACAATTTGGCATTCTGCAAGGCTTCCGCCTCTGTTTGACCGAATACCAAAATGCGCAGATTTCTATACCCAAAAGGTTGGGTAGAAATGTAATTTATTTCCATTAGAGTCGGGGAATGGTTCATTTCCTTCGTGAAAGAAAGCCTGGCTAACTGAAAACAAACAAAAGGGAAAAACATAAATTCTTAAGAGATAGTTTCTGTAAGTACATAAGTATTGGAGGGGAAAAGACAGAAGGAAAAGAACAACTGACAGTGCGAAAAGCTACAGTGCAGCTTGCAATGAACAATTAGTCGGCTATTCATTAGAAGCGCAGCTTCTCGTACCACCTATTGTTCGAAGTAATGGCACTGATAGACGATCTTGCGGCATTTAACGCATGAATGAATAGTCCCTTTTAACATTCGTTCACGCCAAATTCTGTGTTTCTTTTTTGGGGTGTGTGCTGACCGATGATGTGCAGGTTATGGCGAAGTGGTGGTGTTTTCCATTAGAAGCCCTGGTCTGATTTTTGCGTCGATCATCGGCTGTGATCAATGAATTCCATAGACTCGAATCATTGACCTTTTACCAGCCATGTTCCATTAATAACAGAGAACTAAAAAAAATCAGTGTTGGCTTTTCTTTTATCCATTTATTCAGCTTACTTTTGATTTGCAAACTTGAAAATAAGAATTTTTCTTGTATGTAGACTCGAGAGGATAAATCATCAAGTCAGCTGGAACTTACAGGAACGAGCTCAGTTCTAAAACAAACAAAACAAACTAAGCCAACATTTGCTTTATTTGAACACCCATGAATAGTAGAACGATCATCTTTTAAGAAGGAAATAAGTTTACGATACAGATACGTAACGACGAGTAGTGCTTTTAGTACGTTTAGTTTAGTAGTTTGCCTGTCGCGTTCTTCGAAACATCATCGTTAGAATTGCCACGTGATGGTTGTATAAATCTTATTGTAAATCATCAAAGTGTTACCGTGAACCTATTGATCGCCAAGTATGACACCGCAGCATACGCTCAGCTTATTTTGTAGCAGTAAGATTCTGCCGTGAAGCTCGTCTAGCTGGTCTTGCGTGACTAATCTAGTAGCCAAGAACTTTTTCTCGTTTTTCAGGCATTTTTCAACACAAGTTAAACCTTCTT
Organism: Eulimnadia texana; assembly: GCA_002872375.1. Classification (NCBI taxonomy): domain Eukaryota; kingdom Metazoa; phylum Arthropoda; class Branchiopoda; order Diplostraca; family Limnadiidae; genus Eulimnadia; species Eulimnadia texana. The sequence continues at coordinate 21,254,713 of NKDA01000001.1, forward strand.
ACTGTAACAAACCCGTGTCATTACGAAACACACCTATGCTAGGACACACTGGTTTTATTCCACATGGTTGACAATACAAAAGAAATACGACTAGACAATTTGTTAATCAAATGGTAGTCACAAAACGCAATGGATGGGTTTGGCTATCTTTTAGATTGGATTCTTGTACTCAGCAGATTCTGTCTTAAAAGAGAATAAAGGCGTATTTGCAAGACAGCTGGGCTCAAAAGCAATGGTCCCTGCGTCAATTCGGTTTGCAATCGATTTAAGTTTAGTGGAACAAACTTGCAGTGGGGAGCATTTCGTTAACAACTTTACGTTAGTTGTCATTCGTGTGATGTGATGTGTACTAACTCGGTTTATTCGAATCTTCTGGATTTTCTAATCTTTCTTATATCCTAGTTATACTCACTGTAGGACACAGATGAATGTGCCACACAACCAAACTTTACAGTAGAAGTAAGGAAAGCTACATTTCTTCTGTACGTTTACATAATAATTCGTTTATGAGCATGAGTGTCAAAAGCAATGCGATGCTAAGATGATTATTCCCTGGGCCGGGTCCTTAATCTTCCCAGTTATTATACTATTTCAATCAATACTGTATCTTAGTATTGTAAAAGTAAATATACTCATTTTGCAATAAATTAAATCACTGTTGCTTTGCTTCAAACAGACCCTGCAAAAACAAAGAAAGGTTTATATTTCGTGAAGGACAAACTTGTGTCTCCAGTATATTGGTTAAATTGGCCGAAGGGTGTCCCAGGCTTACTTCTTTCGAGTTTGTATCTGCCACATGTTAAGAGACGGAATCAATAACAGAGGAAGGCCTTAAACAATTGAACCAAAAGTAAAAGAAATTGTGATTATATTAGTGAACCAAGACATCTAAAGTATAGGATGGCTGTAACAGAGTTAAGGGGGAAGATTTTGCCCCTGGTTGAGACTTGGTACGAAAGCGATGTCTGAGATTTGATGTGAATCCGGCGCGGCTTCTCAGAGCCCCTTGCAAACTCTTTACTGCTTAATCAGATGCTGAATACTTATTCTTCTGCTTTGTCCGTCACGAGAACTTGCTCATGCCCGAGAGATCACAGCAGAATTTGTGATGTTCCATGCTAGGTCAGCATAATCTAGCATTTTGCATCGCTCCGGGGTTTCATGAATTGAATAACCAGAACCGATCATACCGAAATGAACAAAATTTGTTTCTTTAACTATTGCTCATCCCTGATCATATCGTACGACCAGAGCAGAGAGAATTTGTATACGATCTTTAAACACTGTCGAGGCAAACAAGTTTACTGCTAGGACATGACAGTTTAGCATAGCCTTGTATCGGAAGTCAGTACACATATTAAAGATATCAAGGTTTATAAGCTAGCTTTACTTGTATATTTATTTACGTAAGTATACTGAGTAGATTTTCTCGTTTTAGTTTATGAGTCCCAATTTTATAGTTATTTTATTACGATGGCAGCCCATCCCTGGTGAGACGTCACGTTCAAGTTGCTTCGGTGCAAAAAGATATACGTGAGTAATACAGCTGGTAACCTCATAAGCCGTTTCGGCGAATTCATGGATCGTACAAATGGGCCGCTGGAAAAATTGGAAGTGGTTAGGCTTCACCTGATATCTTCGAGGGATTCATATAGAAAAGTAGAGACGTTGAAAAAGCAGCACTGGTTTGCTCCGTTCACTCAACGGATGTTATATGTACTGATAAAAGACACACGTCTTCTACACTTTTTGCTGTACCCCTTTTGACAAGATTTTGATCTATAGATTTTTATCTTGTTTTCTAGTGACATGTTTGACTTCAAGCGTCCTCACTTTGACTGCCATCGCGTGTGATCGATTCATGGCTGTCCTCTACCCGCTACGCGTCAGGATCACCCAGTGCCGGGCTCGAGCTGTTATTATCAGCGTCTGGGCGATTTCCATTGTAGTCGCAGTACCGTTCGCAGTTTACAGGCAACTGGTCTCAATACAGGTTAGTAAAACCTTGCGTTTGATGGATAGGTCCATTATTCATCTTGTTTTTCCCTGTTTTTCTGTCTAGCATATATTTTAGCTAGGGAAAGAGACTGAAAAGCATAATGATTGTACTGTTAGTTCTTTTTGTTGATAATACCTTAGTAACTCAAGAATATTAGAGTGAAGATAAAAATTTTAAAACAATGTTTTTCTTCGATTTAAAATCACAGTTTAAGTCCTTAAAAGGGTATTCATGCGGCGAGAAAGCTTTAGTTGGCGTGAAGTAGGAACATAACCCTAGGCAAGAATCTCCATAATGATCTTCCAGCAAACTCTAGCTGGACCTTGTCTCGGTATATTGTTTCTAAGCACTAAGTTCACTCAGTTTTAGTCTTAAAGAATCTTTATTACAGACTGTATGGTCTCTTGGAACTCTTTTTCGGTTCTTCAAATGGACCACTCTATGGTGTGTACAACATAAAGATCAAGTCAATTGAAATAAGAAAACGAGTATCAGTATCAAGAGCTGAAAGAAACAAACCAAAAGATATGTAGACTTATTTATCTAAGGCTATATAAATAACAGGCTAGTCTCTTGTTAGCCCAGTTAATGTGTGATCTGTCAGGTGAAGGAAGATTGAACGTAATTAAGACTTGAAGTAACGAGAAACTCTGCTAATAGGGTTTGGGGTATTACGTTACCATATCGTTTGGGGTCATAGAAGAAATGTATCCATGTTTAAATGCCGAAGACGAGCGAACCCGTAACAGCCAGAGCTTGGCGCTTGTTCCCACTTGTTTATCACCAAAATAATTTGCCACGTTTTTGCGACGTCTTCACACTATGCCACAAATGTATTGCACGGTCGATAATTTTCTTGAACCCATCAAAGCCATTTTCAGCCCCTTAATAATGCGGAGCAGAAACCAGTGGAAGAGGAGTTTTACTGCGTTTCGTGAATGAGAATGCAAATCAGCAAGAATTTCTCCCCAGAGTTTTGCGTACAACAGTTAACAAATGAAGAGACCATCAACTTCTATAGTTCATAATTGTGCGTAGCGGGAATTCGGCTGCTTTTTGCGTTCTAGGATTTCTGGAAATGCATTCTGAATACCCAGCCTCAAGGATCTTTCACTAATCCGTCAACTTTGCGACACAGGCGAAATTCAGTGTTTTTGGGGTAATAAGAAGCTGTTGATTCGTTTTGATCGTCAAAGAAAGGCTCTTTGGGTTGGATTGGACGGCTGCCCAACCGCGCGAAAGAATGAAGACCACAATGTTGTCAGTCGATGTTATACATCACATGAGGAAAAAATACTCAAAAACTATGGGAATGTTTCTTGTAGATATCACAAGCGCGCAGAAATTTGCTCGACCCATTGGACAACCAGTCACGGAGCTGCTAATGATTCACTCCATTCGGAATAACTAAAAAACTTCTCTGTCTTGTAGTTTTCGACAAGAAAGTTTAGTCAACTTTTTCGTTGTTTCTCCGAAGAGCTTTTCTTTAAACGAACCCTGTCTGGACCACGCAGATAGACTCCATGAATAAAACAATCCGAAGTAGACGCTACTTTTTTTCTAATTTTTTTTCGTCCCTACGATGTAAATGTCTTTGCAAATACATAGTTCACATTCAACCGATCATGGATAGCAGTAAGCAGAGCATACTAGTTCCCTACTTGCCACACTTACAGTAACCCTAAAACCTAAGGCTCTCGACTGACAACTCTCAAGATATGCCGTAACATGTCCCAGCATTACGATACCACGAAAATTTTTATTCCTGTTTACTAGTGCACTTTTATATGTTTACTGTTGTTACTCTACCGCTAAGCCTTTACCACTGCAAACAAGTGCAAGTAAGTCTTCGAATCCATACTGAATTGAAGTCAAATCTATTTGAAACAAGATACTTCACATAACAATCCCAAATAATTGGTGCCCCACGGCTCAAGTGGAAACCCTCTTATTTGCGTAACAACATGATTTCAGGTGGACCGCCATCTTGCGACAATGGTTCTATGCAGAAGGGTATTGTTATTACTGAAGAGTGCAGTTTTCCAAACTATACTTATAATTTCGGAACTAAACTACCCATTTAATGCAGCGTAGCTTACACTATAACAATCTCAGAGCTGTCTAGTTGACACTGTAAGGCGCAACATGGAAGGGATCTTAGGACACTGACATTTTGTCGGCCCTGGATTAATCTGAATCTGCCCGCACTGGTTCTGAAGAATTGATGAAGATTTATGCAACGTTCAAATATTGACAAGATAATCTTGGATATCCTACTTTTCACTTCATCTTTTCACTTTTCGTTTCATGAAAACTTAAACGTTAATCCACCAGTTGACTTCCAAACCTCTTAGTTTTATGACTGGTAGGCAAAAATTTTCCAGTGGCAAATTTTTCCTTAGTACCAATGCAGTTACTATCTGTTTCAACCGATCCAAACTGCTTCAACTGTTGAGTTTGGGATCCTATGTGCAGTAATCCATATAAGGTAATCCTGAAAAGAACCGTCTAATTGGGAGAACCCTGTTTTATTTATCTCGGATCGGACTTGATAGTTAATACCCATCCCCATAGTTTGTTATAGCACCAATACAATTACCATTTGATAAACTACTACTATTACTGCACTAGTCCAAGTCCGCAGCTGGGTCAAATCCTTCAGCTGGTCCATAGGCCGAGGCCATCCCAACTTTCTGTCCCAAACTTTCTTTTGCTCTGTAGTTTGTCTCTGCCAATACTATTTGCTTTTTCCTCCATTCTACCGCTGCGTCAAAACGGTTGTGCTTGTACTCCGACCTATTCCGCAAGATAAATAAAGCAAAATATACAGGATTATCAACGTTCAACTAAGATTTAGACTAAAGAGACTGATTGAAAGCTACCACATTGAAGAGAATTGCATAGAAAACTTTGCTATAATACGTAAACCTGCATCGTGTTCTGCGATTTCTGATTTCGCAAACACAGAAAAACAGGGGAAAAAAACAAAGAGCTGTCAGATTTCCCGGTCTATGCATTGCAGATACGTAGCTTAGCCCTGGTTTCTTTCGGACGAAAGATCAAATCCAATGAGCCGAAACGATTGGCTCCTTCTTTGTAGTATGAGATGTAGGGACGTTTCCTCTTCTTGTCAGCTGAATAACAGTCAAGATTGTTGCTTTGTGCAATTATAGCGATAATTATCACTCTACGAACCTTCTGAACCTAGATAACGTCTAGCTGAATATTCGGACTGGGGTGACTAGAAAGAGCTGGCGTAGTGCAAGAATGTACACTAGTATCAGTTAGTGGATATTGATTACACATTGCCACAGATTTAGTTTACCTTTGGTTTGATTCTTCGTTTCCTCTAGTGTGTCGATTTCTTTTTCCATAATTAGAATGCAATGTAATGTAAATGTAAATGTAACGTAATGTAATGTCAAGTAAATGTAAAATGCAATGCAATGTAATGCAAAGTTAATGCAACTTTAAAATCTTCTTCGTTGAGGGTCCTGCCTTGAATGGACAATATGAAGGTCTGACTTAGCTGGTAAAGGGTAAAAGTTAGCTGGCAACTAGAATGATGAGTCCTGGAGAGATGCTACCAGGTTCACTCAGTAGTTCGGGTTTCCATGAGACCTACATTTTATTTTCATAGTATCCTCGGTCCCACAAAGCAGCCCTACTTTCCGTTCTATAGCGCCAGTTGATTTAAAGTCCAAATTAAGTTCATTAACAAAGATACTTGTTACTATGAAATGAACGATTGCAGTTAACGACTAGTTTGATCTTAGTTTATTGGGAAACACGCTTCATCTTTTAGAGCGCTTTAGAAAAAGATGCCTCGTAAACATTCAGCTATACCTGCGATATTATATTTTGGAACGATCCCGTTTATGTAGCATCTTTTATCATTGTAGCGCGGAATATATCTTTTATGAGAGAAAATTGCATGAGGCTGCAAGATGCCAAGAAAACGCTGAATTGCCAAAGACCAACCTTGGCCACCTACAAATCGTCTCTATTAGATTGCAGCCCACACAGACATGAAAATTTCATGGCGTGTGTCATCTGCGATTCATTGCCTCCTTTCACGTAACGTCACTACCACAATCAGTGTAGAAATTGTAAGCGAAGTAATAAAGTTACTTTGTAAAACTTTTCTTTCCCATTAGTGTCGCTTTTGTTGAAGTGTATGTCTGTCTAATACAGTGTTCTTTTGTACTTTTCACTCGCAGTGGAAGAACGGTGTTGAAATAACGTGTCAGGAAACATGGCCGGTGTATTTCACTTACGACCCACACGTGGGATCCTGTACCTCCAGCGTTTGGCCCAAAACGCTCTACTATACTCTGGTAAGTGCACTCTACCCCACCTATCGATTTGTTACACCGTATAAAACTATAGAAACCTTAGATACTTCCACCACCGCAGACGGTCAAAGGATCGCTTAATAGACTCTCTATGTTCTCATAACACGAACCTTTTTGTCAATTCTTGGCGGGTTCACGAAAGTGCGTCGTAAACGCGTCAAGGTATAGTAAAAGTGTTAACAGCTTACGCTCTGCTTGTCACCTATCTTTTGTTGAACTCGTAAAATTACGGTTTAAACCGCTGTATGGCGTGTGTATGACAGTACCTCCACTTTCAGTTTTTCGTTTTCCCTTAAACAGGGGGTACAGTTTTCTCTTTTTCCCTCCTTCTCTAATGGATATAAGCATCCTTTTCCCCTCCATCTAGGATATCAAGTTATATTTCTACTTTTTTCCCCTTATTTTTTCCCTTTCGAGACCCAATGATCCCTTTTTAAGGGAATTTTCCAGCAAAGTGGAACCACTGCGTGTATGACGGGTACATGTTTTTATCTTGTTTCTGGTGTAACTAGGTATCGATTACGCTGTTTTTCTTGCCGATTCTGATCATGTCTGTGGCCTACTCGCTAATTGTCTGGCGCTTGTGGGGCAACAAACCACCGGGAGAAAAAATGGACGTAGCACTCAACAACCAGGCCATCGCCAAGAGGAAAGTAAGTTCTGATTTCATTCACTCAAGTATTTTCAACAAGCCAAATTTTGAACGAAAATAATGTCTCAAACCTTACGAAATCCTGATTTCTTCTGAAAGGAAGACACACCTTTTCTTAGGTTTGTGTAAAGTAGATTTCCTGAGGTATTGTAAACAGAAATCACGTACTGCAGGTTGTTGTTGTTGTTGTTGTTGAAAAAGTCGAGTCTAAAGTAGTAGTCTCTTCTCTAAGGATTTTTCTCGCTGAATATACAGACTTCTCCAAACTGGCAATTTGCACTCGAAAATAGTCGACAGTTATCTCGGAGAAGATATTAAAACGAGCTCGGATGATTCCGGGAGAGTCGTCGTCGTCTTCTTTAATCGTGTTTTTGAACCGAAAACTGAATATCCAAGTTCCGAGTGTTTGCTACTGCGGAGAAATGTAAGTAGCAAGTAGCACACAGAACTTTACCCGGTAAGTAGTACATCGCCAGCAGGGGTTAAACCATCAAGGAAAACAAACAATGCAATACCCTGAAATCCACTGGGGAGTGAAACCTAACCCGTTCGTATTGTAGGGGCGTATTCCAAAACGCGCGCTTCACTATAGCGGACGCCTATATCAAATCACCCGCAAATAATTTTGAAACTCTGTTCGCACTGAAATGTTTCACGAATTTTTTTGCGATTTTTAAGTGCGTTTTAAGTAATATTCTGCCAATCCAAGCATGGTATAAGCCTGTCCGCAGTTGTGGGGATAGTCTTAAGTAGCCTTGTAGGATTCGTATCAGTCTTAATGGATACAGTAGAGTCGTAACGTAATAAGTGGACTGTGTAGGCTAGTCTTTGTCAGATACACACGTTAAGTGATAGATGAAATTATAGCAGTTTTAGTGGTAGTGAATAAGCGCCAAGTTTTCGGGTACCTCCCCAAACTTTTCGCATCTTTCGCCAAGAAAATGTTCGTCCATGCGAACTGGTCCCCTCGTAAAAGTGTAATCTTCTCTGTGCTGGAACTATATAAAAATTACTACTTTCTGACTACTAAAGTAAACTGCTAGAAACTTATAGAAACAGAGTTAGCAGAGTAACAGAGAAACAGAGTAATGAATGTAAGTTGTGAGTCGAGCAACACCCAACAGACGTCAAACGTATGAATGACCCTCTGAACGGTGCATGATTACCATGGATTGAGTCAGGTGATAGTGTGAAATTGGCCCACTTTCACACGGTTCGTATTCTTGAATTTTTCAAGAACCAAGCCATGCAGTAGTCAACCCCTTATTCAGACGGTTCAATTTTAGCAACTTAAGTTTAAGTTCAGCTACTATTCAGCTAGTGATTCAACTACCTAGTCATTCGGTACTCAACCGTATAACCCTTCTATCGGGTAAACTAAAGTAACCCAGTAAAAAAAGATGCGCTAGTCAAACGTCACAATAACTCTCTGAATGGTGCATGACTGCCGTGGATTCAGCTGGGTGATAGTGTGAAATCGGCCCACTTTCACACGATTCGTACGCTTGAATTTGTCAAGAATTCAGATATGTAGTAGTCAACCCTTATTCAGAGGGTTCAGATCTAGCAACTTAAGTATAACTTCAGCTACTATTCAGCTAGCGATTCAGAGGGAAGCTAGTGTTTTCAGCTACCTAGTCATTCGGTACTCAACCGTATGATTTCTGCAGAAAAAAAGTTTGAAGAGAAGTTTTGGACTTTTCATTTTAAAAAGCCGCTTTTAAATAATTTACAATTAAGTTATTGTTAATTAAGTTTTCGACTGCGTCTTCCCTTCCAGCTGGAGAAATCTGCATACGAGATTTCATTTCCATGTTAATTTTCTGTATCATTTCTGTCTCTCAAGTAAAGTAGAAATCTACTTATACAAATCCAATTCAATGTCTATTGTGCGACTGATGGAAATCAGGATCCTGAAAGATGTCTTACGCAGGATTCGCTTCGAAAGGAGGAACATAAAACTCCATAAGCTTTTTTCACGATCCATTCACTACCAAAGCGATACAGTTCTTCCATTTAACACACAAACAGATTTCAAAAACAGATTTTTTTTCCTATTGATTCTCATAGAAAGTAGTTTTCTCCATTGTTGTATGGATCTATGAGGATTTCATAAATATTTGAACTACAACTAATAATAGTAATAATAATAATAACTAATAATAATAATAAGAGATGAGATTGTATGGATCTATCAGGATTTCATAGATATTTTAACTACGAATAATATTAATTACAATAATAATAATAATAATAACAGATGAGAACGTATTGTTAAGAAGGAATAAGGAGTTTCCCGAGAGAAAAAGTCATGCGGTTGAGTACCGAATGACTAGGTAGCTGAATCACAAGCTGAGTAGTAGCTGAACTTGTACTTGGGATGCTAAAAGTGAACCCTCTGAATAAGGGGTTGAATACTGCATGTCTGAGTTCTTGACAAATTCAAGCGTGCGAACCATGTGAAAGTGGGCAAATTTCACACTATCGTCTAGTTGAATCCATGGTAATCATGCACCATTCAGAGGGTCATTCTGACGTTAGACTATCGCAACTTTTTTACTGGGTTAATTTAGTTTACCCGATAGAAGGTCATACGGTTGAGTACCGAATGACTAGGTAGCTGAATCAGTAGCTGAATAATAGCTGAACTTGTACTTGAGGTGATAAAATTGAACCCTCTGAATAAGGGGTTGACTACTGCATGGCTTAGTTCTTGACGAATTCAAGCGTACGAACTGTGTGAAAGTATGGGCCAATTTCACTCTATCACCCAGCTGAATCCACGGCAATCATGCACCATTCAGTGGGTCATTCTGACGTTTGACTAGCGCATCTTTTTCTACGGGGTTATTTTATAGGAATTTAGTTTACCGATTCACTTAAACGGCAGAACTAAGCGGCACAAAGGAAACTGTCCCCAGCAGACGAAACGCTCACTATTCCTTTTCAAAGCTGCAGAAATAATTTTAAATTTAAATTTAAATGTAAATTTAAGTTTAAATTCAAATTCGATTTGAATTGCAAAATTTTTTTTCTGCAGGTCGTCAAGATGGTGGTGGTGATTTTGATGGTTTTCGTCGTCTGCTGGATGCCGCTTCAAGTACTTATCCTCTACGCCCAGTTCGCTCACAACCAGCACGAAAACGGAGAAGTATTTCATTTTACAACCCTAGTGGTGTTTTATACCGTACCAAAAACTGTGGGGAAAAAAAAAACACCGCTACGGTGCCTTTTTGTAGTTTTCCGGTTCCTTTTTCGCCCGGATCGCGCTATAGCGTCAGTGTTTCTACTTTGCAGGGGATCTTCCTGAAAAAAAAGGGGGAAATGGGGGCTAAACAGGGAAAAGGGAAAATCTGGAAGTATGCATTCAGTTCTAGTGTGGAGGGGGAAAAAGGGAAAAATAAGGGAAGAGGGGGAAAATGGGGGCTACAGAGGGAAACATAACGCAACAGGGGAAAGGGAAAATCTGGAAGTATGCTTTACATTCTAGTGCGGAGGGGAAAAAAGGGAAAACTAAAGGAAGAGGAGGGCAATGGGGGCTACAGAGGGAAACATAAAGCAACAGGGGAAAGGGAAAATCTGGAAGTATGCATTGTATTCTAGTGCGGAGGGGGGGAAAGGGAAAAATAAGGGAAGAGGGGGAAAATGGGGGCTACAGAGGGAAACATAAAGCAACAGGGAAAATGGAAAATCTGGAAGTATGCTTTACATTCTAGTGTGGGAGGGGAAAAAGGGAAAAGTAAGGGAAGAGGGAGGAAATGGGTGCTACAGAGGGAAACACAAAGCAACAGGGAAAAGGGAAAATCTGGAAGTATGCTTTGTATTCTAGTGCGGGAGGGGGAAAAAGGGAAAAATAAGGGAAGAGGGGAAAAAGGAGACGATGAAAATGGAAACAATCTATTGCGTCTAAATTTTAAACTGCGCTCAGAGTGCCTAGTTCGAGCTAACCAAAAAGGCACTGCAAAAAGGCACTGCAAAAAGGCACTGCAAAAAGACACTGTCTTTTTTTTTTACGTGGGATTTTCAATCAAAATTAAGTATAATTGAATATTGTGATTCAAAACAGTTGCCCAAATGGTACGACCACTTGATGTTTCTGGTTTACTTCATCGCTTACGCCAATTCTACGCTGAACCCCTTGCTCTACGGAGGACTGAACCAGACGTACAGGAAGACCCTGATTCGCGTCCTCTGCCGCAAGTGGAGGCTGTCGCATCGCCCAGAAAGCGCGGGATCGTTCCAAGGTTTCAAACAATCCAAGCGGTCCGGAACTGCCAATAAACCTTCGTACACCTAAGGTCATGTTATCAGCCTGTTATCTCCGTGTTATCATATGTTATCAGATAATCTCCGTACACCAAGGTCATGTTATCAGCCTGTTATCTCCGTGTTATCATATGTTATCAGATAATCCCCGTACACCCAGGTCATGTTATCAGCCCTGTTATCATAGGTTATCACGTGTTATCAGATAATCCCCGTACACCCAGGTCATGTTATCAGCCCTGTTATCTCGGTGTTATCATATGTTATCAGATAATCTCCGTACACCCAGGTCATGTTATCAGCATGTTATCTCCGTGTTATCATATGTTATCAAATAATCCTCGTACACCCAGGTCATGTTATCAGCCTGTTATCTCCGTGTTATCATATGTTATCAGATAATCCTCGTACACCAAGGTCATGTTATCACTGTTATCAGCCCTGTTATCTCCCTGTTATCTCCGTGTTATCATATGTTATCAGATAATCTCCGTACACCCAGGTCATGTTATCAGCCCTGTTATCTCCGTGTTGTCATATGTTATCAGATAATCTCCGTACACCCAGGTCATGTTATCACTGTTAACAGCCCTGTTATCAGCCTGTTATCTCGGTGTTATCATATGTTATCAGATAATCTCCGTACACCCAAGTCATGTTATCACCTGTTATCTCGGTGTTATCATATGTTATCAAATAATCTCGGTACACCAAGGTCTGTTATCACTGTTATCAGCCTGTTATCTCCGTGTTATCGTATGTTATCGGATAATCCACACACACCCAGGTCATGTTATCACTGTTATCAGCCCTGTTTTCTCCGTGTTATCATATGTTATCAGATAATCTTGGTACACTTTTCCTCGGAGTTTCGGACCCCTTGAAACAATCACTCCCATAGCGATTAATTCACTTTTAATTTTGTAATATTTAGTAATAATAATAATAATAATAATGATAATAATAATAATAATAATAATAATAATAATAATAATAATAATAATAATAATAATAATAATAATAATAATAATAATAATATAATAATAATAATTTCAGTCATTTGATTTAATATTAATGATAAATAATAAGAATACTTGCAATAATTTATTTTAATTAAATTTTCTATGAAAATTAATGAATTTTAGTGATATTTAATAATAATAATAATAATAGAAATAGAAATAATAATAATAATAATAATAATAATAATAATAATAATAATAATAATTTCAGTCGTTTGATTTAATATTAATGATATTTAATAATTATAAATGTAGTCATTTATTCTGATTAAATTTTCTACTAAAATTAATCAATTTTAGCGATATTTAGTAATAATAATAATAATAATAATTGTAATTTCAGTCATTTGATTTAATATTAATGATATTTAATAATTATAATTGTAGTCATTTATTCTCATTAAATTTTCTATTAAAAAATTAATGAATTTTAGTTATATTTAGTAATAATAATAATAATATTATAATTATTATTATTAAGGTCCGAGTCAGTAAGCCGGAGAGGTTGGACGCAAGTCCCGCGCTCTCCGTTCTTTTCCGTGCAAAAACTGTTATCCGCGATTTTCAACATTCAAAGTTCTGCGAAACACAACAGTTGGCCTTGAACAACATTGAAAGACTGGAGAAAATAGGTAAATTGAAATTTTGGGTTAAAGAAACATCAAAAGAAATTCTTGTCAAACATCAGAATACAAGAGGCATTCGAATTGGCATAGAACGCCGAGCGTTCGAATTGGCGTAGAACGCCCAGCGCTCGAATCCGCGCGAGCGCCATCTCTTGAGATAAATAAGAAACAACAGAAGCATTTTCTTTGGTTCAACTTTTCATGATGGCGCAAGTCCCCCGAGATAATTTAAGAATTCAAAACACTTCGTGGAACAGAAAAGGTAGAAAATGCATCCCAAGGCCCTGCAAGAATTGTAAGGCTACCTTCCAGTGCTCTCCACTTTGCAGGGAAATTCCCTTAAAAAGGGAAAACTGGGTCTCGAAAAGGAAACATAAGGGAAAACTAACATGGAAGTACAGCTTGATATCTTAGATGGAGGGGAAAAGGATACTTGATCTCTATAAGGGGAAGGGGGAAAAAAAGGGAAAACAGTGCCCTCTTTAAGGGAAAACGGAAAAATGAAAGTGGAAGCACTGCTACCTTCATTCCACCAAAGAAGGACTTCGAAAACTGTCAGGTCTGCTCGCCGGACGACTACGAACAATTAACTCAGACCGAAGACCTGTCACACCAGTTCGATATTCTGATGGACCAAAACTTACTGATCAATGAACAAAGCAAATTTTTTTAAGTATACAAAAAGAAGAAATTACAGATCTAAACAAGAAAGTAGACAGTCTTCAAGCAACAGTAAACGTTCTCCCGGCCCTTCATCTACTAATAAAAGACCTCAACAAAAAAATTGAATTGCTCCAATCCAAAGTTGACTTCTCTGGAAAAGAAGAAGCCCGTCCAAACTCGATGAGGATCAATTACGCTAAAGCCGTTACTAAATAGGCACCAAACCCGACCGCAACTTCCCAGTCTCCAGCAGCTCTGCCGATACTGACGGACGAAACCGTATCACTCTTGGTCCAACAACAAGATCCACGGAAAAGAAAAGAGAAAGTAGAAAAGAAAAAACTGCTGGACTTGGTCGAAGAAGACTTCACAAATTTACCAGTTAAAGCTCAGCCCCCGATACTGGTAAGAAAGACCAGGGAAGCAAACCTCATCCTCACGTTCAAATCGAATGAGGAAAAAGAATTGACAGAAAGCTTCATCGATCAAGCTTCAATGAAAAACTTGGGTCCCTGCAAAATCTTAAAACGGAGAGAAAACCTTAAAGTAACAATACACTGAATCCCCAGAGAACTCGACATTCCCACAATACTGAATCATCTGTCCGAGAAAAATGTCAACTTTCAAATAGACGAAGAAAACCCCAGAATCGCCACATGGATCAACCCGAACAAAAATTCGAAACAAGGCTCCATCATCGTCAGACTCCCAACAGCGCAGATTGAAGCAAAAATTTTCGAAGAAGCTACTCTACTCGCCTTTAACCAGGTAACACAGGTAAAAGATTTCATCCCGGAAGAGATCACCCAATGCTACCGTTGCCAACAATTTGGACACACCGCGTTTCGGTGCGAAAATCCTGTCGCCTGCGCCAAATACTTCGACTCGCACGAAACTCGCTCCTGCAAGCAGGCCAAGGCTGTCAAATGTACAAACTGTCAAGGGGATCACCCTGCTTTTCGCCAGTAAATGCCCAGTACTAATCAACTATAAGAGAAATTTAATCAAAGAGCCAAACGCTGCTTCAAATCAGAATGCCAGTCAGGAATAACCTTGCCGTAACTGTTCAGAATGTGGACAAAAGCATCGACGTAGCAGACTCAATCCTAGAATACGCAGAACAGCAGAATATCTCAACAGTAATATTATTAGAACCGAGTCAAAGCCAGCGACCAAAGATTTGCGGAGACTACCGTTTACATTACCGGTTGGACCCTTACGTAGGAACAGCAATCGCCGTAAGAACCGATCTAAACAACATCAGTATCATCGAGTTAACCTCTTACTACGCAGCTCTGAAGTTGAAGTCCTCAGACGGCTCCTCGGTACTCGTATTGGGGATATACAGACAAGCTAGCGTAAACATAAAGGAACTCTTAAATGCGCTATGGAAAATATTCAGACCAAGTTGCGACCACCTAATTCTAGCTGGCGATTTCAACGCCCACCATTGGCTGTGGGAAAACCATGACACCGACCAGGCAGGAGAAGATCTTTTCGAATTCGCAACAACAAAAAATCTTGTTCTGCTTAACGACTGGGATATCCCAACGTTTCTAAATAAACGTGGATTCACCTCAACCATAGACCTTGTTTTCACAACAAATGGATCCGATATTCTGTTCAACTATCACCTGCTCACCCAAGAAGAACTAACAATCGAATCGGACCACAGGGCACTGGTACTGTCGTTCCGGGGAACAATTCCAAAGGTAGCTCCAAGAAAACGATCAGATTATCAAAAGGCCGACTGGAATGGATTAAGAGCAGACTTCACATTGTGGGCGCAATCAGCACTTGACCGCTGGGGAAATCTAAACTTGCCTAGTAAAATCGACTCGGCAGTAATAGACTTAACGAACACCCTTCAGACGATAAGTAAAAAATTCATACCCGAAAAGACAATATGCGGATTCTCGAAACCATGGTGGACCTAAGAGCTCACCGCTTTGAAGACGGTGTTGAAACGGCTAGAAAAGCTATACAGACACCAGCAGAGCCCGGAAATATACCAGCAATATCAAGACTACAAAAAAGAATTCAAGGGCAAGATCAAATCGGCAAAATCATTGTACTGGGCAAGACTCCTTGAAAATGCTGATTCCAAACTGATGTGGACCCTCAGCAGAAAATCGAAACCAAACAACAGTCCGACAAACCTGAACGACCTCAAGAAAGACGACGGAACCCCCTTCACTGACCCAAAGGAAAGACTCGACTATATCGGCGCAAAACTACTAGAAGCTTCACAGTCCCCACAACCAGCAAACCTCCCAACAACGAAAACCAAATCAAGAAGACTGATAAGAAACGGACCTCCGGAGATCTCTGAACAAGAAATCACTCAATTCATCACACCTTCAAAGCCTCTTAAAGCTCCAGGTCCTGACAACTTACCCAACATCGTCTTGAAGAACATAGCAACCATCCTCAGCCCCATTCTGAAGAACATTTTCAACGCTTGCCTTCATATGGGGCATTATCCATCTCTGTGGAAACATAATAAAACGATCGTCCTTGCGGAACCTTCGAAAGATAACTACAACTCTATCAAATCGTATCGGCCTATTACTCTAATAAACACAATGAGTAAAATTTTTGAAGCAATCCTGGCCTCCAGATCATCAAACGAACTGGAAAATAGAAATCTACTATCAGCACAGCAGTTCGGCTTCAGAAAGAAAAAATCAACACTAGACGCTGCACTCCGTCCAACAGAATTCGTGTACCGAGGCCTAGACAAAAACAGAGTTGCAACAGCGTTATTTTTAGATCTGAGTGGTGCGTTCGACAACGTCTCTCACGAAAAACTTACACAGGCCCTTGAGAAAAAGCAAATCAACCCCACCTACGTACAACTCATAACAAGCTTCATCGACTACCGCCTAGTTCCGATTCATGACGGAGAAGTAAAAAGCGATCAGTTCCACCTAACCGAGGGAGTGCCTCAAGGATCGCCCATCTCTCCTATTCTATTCCTCATTTATTTCGATGAAGTTCTTTCTCTGATAAAAAGGAAAAAAGTAACCATCCAAGCTTTTGCTGACGATCTCCTCATCATAGCACAGAGCAAGTCGGCATCAATAAACATCAGAATGCTGCAGAATTGCCTTTCAGTAGTGGAAAAAAGGGGATCCAAGCTCAAGCTAACCTTCAACCTTAGCAAGACGGAACTGGTTCACTTCAACAGAAAGAGAAATCCCCTTAGCGGAGCACTCTCCTGGCACGGTTCAGTCATCAAACCACAGAAAGAAGTCCGATACCTGGGACTCTGGTTCGACGAGAGAATCACATGGACCACACACATTCAAAAAACAGCTTGCAAAGCCACAGCAGAACTGCAACATCTGAAGCAGTTGGCGAACAAAGTGAGCGGATTGAGAACAGAAAAACTTCGAACACTGATTCAGCCCATCGTACTGCAGAGAATCCTATACGGAGCCTTCATTTGGGGTGTTTGCTCGCCATCGGCCATTAAACCTTTAGAATCAGTTTGGCACCGAGCCATGCTAGAGGTCACCGGAGCTCTGTCCACCACTCCGACAAATATACTTTACTCAGAATTGGGATTCTTTGCACTACGCGAAAAGATTGAGGAACAGATGCTGCAACAAATTAGCCTCGTACGAAGTAAAACTTCATCCCGAGTTGCAGAACCTGCAAGACAGACCGAACCACAGAAGGTATACTAGTCCCCTACAGACAATGAAAAGTCTGCAAACTACCATGGGAATAGACGAGATAAACAACGTAGAGAAGATCGGAATACCTTTTTTCAAGACGGCCAGATGATTTCAGAAAAATTTATCAGTCCGTACTCTACCACAAGAAAAGGCAGTAGAAGAATCAAACATCCTAACTAGAAACCAGCATACAGCTTACACAGACGGATCAAGTTCAAAAGCAGGCTCAGGATTCGCTTCTATAGTGACGTCTGCAGGTAGTTCCACTAACATTCAAGGTTCATACCTCGGAGTTTGCCGAGTTTCTACCCAGAAATAGTGGCCATCGGAAAAGTACTTGAACACTGCGTTCAAAACGGGATCGGCAAAATCACCATATTCAGCGACAGTCGAGCTGCGACAGAAACCATACAAGCCCCAAATCGTGCCCTAGTCTCCTATTCCATCTGGACCATAAACGAACTCAATTTGATGCTCAATAAAAATGAGAAAAACCGGGTAACCCTTTTCTGGATACCTGGTCATACAGGAATTGCGGGAAACGAAGAAGCAGACAGGCTGGCCAAGCAAGCAGTAACTGCACCACCATCTCTGGCCCCATTCCTTAATTTAGGGTACCCACTAAGAGAATCAAAAAATCTGATACGACCTGGTTACTTATCAGTAATTCAACCTCGTACAAGCGTCTCTTAGAGCTTGGCATAGAACCTTTTCACGCAGGATTCTCTGTACAACCTCAACATCTCCAGATCAGCCAGCACGATAATATGCCAACTAAGATCGCACCACTTCCCGACTTTCCAGTCAGGGCCGGATCTGAGCCTTTCTGGGCCTGTGGCTTAAAGCTGAAGCGGGTCTACCAGATACTTAAAAAAAAAAAAAATTCATCATCATATCAAGTCTAGCAGTTTAGCGGGCCTATTCCATGTCCGGGCCTGTGGCTCGTCGCCATACTGGCCCATAGGGAAATCCGGCACTGTTTCCAGTAGCTCCACAGAATTCAAAAACGAGACAACTCATTCTGCATATGTCGTGACAAACCTATCTAGACACTCAGTCACCTATTTTTTCTCCTGCACCCAAGTCAATAAAGAGAGAGCCCGCCTAATTAGATGCTGCTCACAACACAAACTGAATTTCAGCGCAGTCAGTCTACTCTCAAAACAAGTCCTTGACGTACCAGTCGCCATCTTCAGCAGAAATATTGCGAAAAAAAAATACAACAAAATATGAAAAATAGAAAAATTGTAGGTTTGTACTTATCTCTCCGTGTTGTGAAAACCTCATTTCAATGCCGTGTTAATCCCAGAATATTAGAAAGTTATTTGTAGAATTTATTATTTTTGTGTTTCCGTTTCTTTTGTTCAAAGTATCGCAAGAACCCTTTCAACTTTTATTTTATTACGACATCTTTTGTTTTATGTTCAATATTGTATACGGCCATGGGCCTCGGCCTACACGCTGTGTTGAAATTAAAAAATAATAATAATAATAATGCTAATTTCAGTCATTTGGTTTAATATTAATGATATTTGATAATTATAATTGTAGTCATTTATTCTGATTAAATTTTCTATTAAAAATTAATGAATTTTAGTGATATTTAGTAATAATGATATCAATAATAATAATAGTAATAATGCTAATTTCAGTCATTTGATTTAATATTAGTGATATTTAATAATTATAATTGTAGTCATTTATTCCGACTAAATTTTCTATTAAAAATTAATGAATTTCAGTGATACTTAATAATAACGATAATAATAATAATAATAATGCTAATTTCAGTCATTGGATTTAATATTAGTGATATTTAATAATTATAATTGTAGTAATTTATTTAAATGAAATTTTCTATTCAAAAATTAATGAATTTTAGTGATATTTAGTAATAATAATAATAATAATAATAATAATAGTAATAATGCTAATTTCAGTCATTTGATTTAATATTAATGATAAATAATAATAATGATTGCAATAATTTACTTTGATTAAATTTTCTATTAAATAATTAACAAATTTTAGCGATATTTGGTAATAACAATTTTAGTTAATTTAATTTTCTATTTAATTAAATTAATTTTAATTGTAACGATATGTAATAACGCTAATTTTAGTTAATTTAATTTGTTTCTGAATGTATTTAATATTTTAATTTTAATTATATTGGATAATAATAATTTTAATAGTTTCATTTAATTCTACGTATTGGTTAATTCAGTTAATTTCAATATTAGTTAATAATACCACCTTTAGCCATTTAATTTAGTATTTAATAATAATAGACATTTAATATAATATAATAAATAATATAATATCTAATATTAATAATTTTACTAATTTAATTTAATTTAATTTAATTTAATACTTAATTCATTAACATTTTTTCAGGATCGCTTCCTCTGGTCGAGTTCCGCGCGTCGCCTCACGGTGCGCACAGTCGCGTAACGTCGCTACGCTCCATGCGTAGCGCTACCGTCCGGGGTCAGGGCCACGGTATCATGTCCACTACTCCCATCACCTCCTCCCTGCGTAGCAATTACGGACACAGGCATTTCGCTACCAGAAGCAAGAAGCAGCGTCCTCCATAAGTGTTTCAGTAGCAGACGCGGGGGGTATTATCTTCGTGCTGTATATTTGGCAATGATGGGTAAATGTTTCATTCGTTTCTTTGATATATACAAATAACAGAAAAGCACTGCATAGAAAAACGCCATAAGAGTATAATAGGACAGAACAAGATAGAGATACAAGACCGAGAGAGAGAGAAAGAGAGAGAGAGAGAGAGAGAGGGTAGCCGAAAACTAAAAATGTATAAATAAAATTTTTGCAAATTTTTCCATTATTTTCAGTAGTTTTGTTTTGGCGTAACAAGTTCCAAGGATCTCCAACGGAAAAAAAATAACTTTGATATCCATCACAACAGAAAATTGTCTTATGCATAGCAATGCACGAGTAGCCGGAAAAAATCCGCAAAAAAATTCCGGAAAAACTGAAATTGAATGTAAATACGCTTTCGAAAATAGGGCAATTAAATACATTTAAATGCCTACTCACTTGAAAAATTCACAATTTCCCATAAGATTTTTCAACTACAAGTCCGAAAAAAAAATCGCGGCATATATCTTCTTCATATAAATTCTATGTTAAATATGTTCAAAGAAAAAACAGAATGAGGAAAAGAAATTTGCAAATATTTCGCGGATTTTTTTGTTTTTTTAAGACAAACTTGAATTGGAAAAAAAAACAATGTACACATCTATTGACACGGAAAAAAATTTGCGAATTTTTTTCAGAGTTCTTTTTCTTGTGTCCGTTTTGTAAATGTTTGATGTCGATTTGTTCAAGACTGCGAGGCTGGATTTCTGGAAAATTTTAATTTTTTTGGAATTTTTACATTTTTTGTGTTTAAAATTCGTACGAACAAATAAAAACGGCAACGTGGGATTCGTCCGTTGTTTTTTCTTTCTTTGGCTTTTCATTGGTCAGAACGGGTAACCAATCAGAGAGCGCAGTTTCAAATTTCTAACCAATCACTGGGTTTCTTTTTGTTTTTTTTGCGGGTTAATCGAAAAGCGCCAACAAATCATCGTTAGTGCTGCTACCCATCATCGGGGTATTGCTACCCCCTCCGCCGCCTAAAGATGTGCTACCCGCGTTGCTACCTCCGCTGGATGGCGGAGTAGCGAATTCCGGAGGATCCAGATACGATAAGAGGTCCATAGGATCCACGACGGTATCGGGTAGTAGCTAAAAAAAAAAAAAAAAAACAATTTAAAAATCTCGATTACTGATTGGCTCACGGCTAAGCCAATAGAATTCGAGTAAAAATTTGAAAAATATTTACGTTGAGACTTTCCTGTCCCTCGCCTCCTCCGTCGATGACAGCGGCGGGGTCGAAGTTGAGGTCCGAGGAAAGGTCGAGCTGCGCTAGTGAGTTGCTACCTGCTCCAGCGTCGGTAGCGGGTAGCGTCCCGCTACCCTGGACGCCGATCGTCGAGGCCCCCGGAGTGTGCGGGGTGTGCGGAGTGTTGGGCGTGTGAGGCGTCTGTGGCATCTGTATTTAAAAAAAGAAATTATTATTATGAATAATATAAAGTGAGTTACGGTTATTGTAATTAATTAGTAAAAATTAATAAGCAGTAATAAATAAGTTTACTGATGTTTAAATCAATTTTCGTTTGATTAATTAGTAGAATAATTTGTTAATAATAGTAAATAAATTTGTATGTTAATACTTTGAGTAACTGATATATTAATTTATGATAAAAAGTGCTTAGGCTCATTTTTTCATATTAATAATAATAACTGAGTTTACGATATTTTCACTAAATAACTTGATTATTAATTCATAATTGTGTTCAGGAAAATTTATTCATATAAATACTAATTGAGTTACTATTATTTCAATTTATTAAGAAAAATTTATTTTTAGTAATGAACTAATTTTAGTTCGATTACCTAGTACAATTTGTGAATAATAATAATTAAGTTAATGGCATTCTGATTAATTAACGTTATGATTTGTTACCTGTCCGTTATGTGAACTGCTGGAAGCTGGTCCAACGTGTCCAGTACTCGATCCGCTGGAACCAACCAGGGAACTCATCTAGCGGAGAAGATAAAAATTAATTTAATGAATACAAGCAAATTATAATAACGTTATTAATAAATTGAAAATTCATTAAAAAATAAAATAAATAACTAGCCAATAGGAGAAGAAGGAAAATGTTTTGAAAATTTGGAAAATAATCGGTTGGCTGAAATAAAAAATAAATTAAATCATAACTGATCAAATATTAAAATAATTAAATAGCCGAATGGAGAAGAAGGAAGGAAAATATTTTAAAAATTAGAAAAATAGCTGGTTGGCTGAAATAATGCTGACTGCGGGGACGTTAAGGATCATTTACCTGGTCACTAAGCGATTTGCCAATGCCGTTCAGGGGATCCAGTGAGCTGACCGAGTCCATTAAGTTGCTCAGGGGGTCCTGGCTGTGATTCTGGTTGGCCATATGAACCGAAGAGGACCAGTCGTTGCTCGTTATCAAGTTAAACGGCGATCCCAATGGATTGGAAACGCTCGAAGATCCGCTAGATGGCA
The DNA here is from genome assembly GCA_002872375.1 of Eulimnadia texana. Taxonomy (NCBI): domain Eukaryota; kingdom Metazoa; phylum Arthropoda; class Branchiopoda; order Diplostraca; family Limnadiidae; genus Eulimnadia; species Eulimnadia texana. Next base: position 21,277,089 of record NKDA01000001.1, read on the forward strand.
TTCCCGTCATCATGGAACCGCTAGCTATACCTAATTCCAAAGATAATTTATTATTATTATTAATATTATTATTATTATTATTATTAATGAAATTTACTGCTCATGTCCGGAGAGCAGAAGGGCGACAGGGATTGGCCGAGATCCCAGTTGGAAATGGTGGGCAGCGTAACGCTTCCAGGGGACATCACTTTGGACCGTTTGAATCCGTTACACGAATCGGGGCTTCCGTCCTCGCTTTTGACCAATCCCGAGCCGGCTTTCAACGATACGGGCCTCCAATTGGCTGCGGAGTCTATGGTAACCTCCTCCGCGTCTGAAGAACCAATCGTGTTGAGGATACCCCAAAGGTATTGGTCGATTTCCAGGCCTTCCAGTAGTGCCGTTTTACTGTTTCAGAAAAAATTTATGTTAATATCAGTTTATTTTACTTCAATATTTAATTAATTATTTGATTTATTTCAGTATTAAGATTCATTTTTATCACATTTTAAATTTTATTTATTTTTTATTCGATTTTTTTTATTTCTGTTATTTTATTCTTAATTAATTTTAATTTCTTTGCTGTTAATTTTAATTAATTTTAATTATTTAATTTATTTTAGTATTCATAGTTTCTTTATTGTTGATTTTTATTACATTTACTTTATTATTTTGCTCTTAGTTTCGATTATTTAGTTTTTTTTATTTTATTTAATTCGTTATTTCTTTTTATTATCAATTAATTAATTAATAATTGCTATTGATGATTTTTCAATTATTTTCACTTATTCTACATTTAACTACATAATTTAGTAATTGTTCATTTTTATTGATATTTTATTTACTTGCAGATGGGACATTTCCAGGATCCGCGATCACAATTCATTTGCAGGTAGGATTCCAGGTCGAAGCACTGGATGTGTTTGCATTCGTGGCCTCTAGCCGGAAGAGCTATCCTTTTGAACGTGATTGGACACTTCAGCGAGACCTAAGAAAACAACAGCCAATCAAAATCCGTCAAGAAAAAACCTTCACCAATTCAAATTCAAAAATCAAGGGAAAAAAGGGGGGAAAAAATTCATTAAAAGTACTTTAATTGCTGTTTGTTCGACCCCGTCTCCATCGGGATTGTTTGCTGCGGGATTGCCGGGCTGAGCTGCGGGATTTGCGTTAGTGCTGCTGTTTCCGGGGACGCCATTGACGCCACCGGCGCCAGAAGAAGCTGCTGCGGCTGCGGCGACGCTGCTGAAGTTACGCTTGATCTTAGCGATGCAGTGCTCGGCGGGAAGAAGTCGTTTCCGCAGCAGGCCCTGCAGCACGGAGCGAACACTCGGTCGGTGGACGAGTTGCAGAACAAACAAGTGCGACTAAAGAATTCAATGTAAAAAAATCAGAAATTAATGAACATTTAGATTATTTGAATATTTAATGGGTAGAGCGCTTACGCAGCAGCAAGCCGAGACTGTGATCTGGATTGTGTTGCGTCCTGGGTGCGAGACTTGCTTGAGATAGAGTGGCTTGTGTGCCGCCTTGTTTTCTCCTCGATCGATGTTTAGCGGGGTAGCGTTCACCGACACCTGAACGCTGGCTGGCCAGTTCGTGTTCATCGCTCTGTCCTCGTGATGAAAGCACTTCAGCTGCAGCTCCAAATCAGATCTATTTTTTTAAAGAATTCATTAATTTTATATTTATAGGAGTTGATGTATGATGTTAACCTCCACATGAGGGTCTGGTGCACTGTGGGTTTGAGCTGGAACACGTGGTTGCTGACAGCGAGGTTGTGCTCCAGTCGGAACGGCGGCAAGAGGATCCCGTCTCGGACCGGGAATGTTAGTCGCAGCTCGTCATCTTCTGCGATTTCGAAAAAATTCACGTTCAGTAAGTTCGACAGGACAGTGCTTCCAATTCAGATTTCCGTCTTCCCTGAAAGAGGGCAGTGTTTTCCCTTTTTCCCCCTTTCCCTTGTAGATATCAAGTATCTTTTTCCCTTCCATCTAAAATATCAAGCTATACTTCCATGCGACTTTTCCCTTATTTCTCCTTTTTAAGACCCAGCTTTCCCTTAAAGAGGACAGGGTTTCCCTTTTTTCCCCTTCCCTTGTAGATCTCAAATATCCTTTTCCCTTCCATCTAGAATATCAAGCTATACCTTCCATGTTATTTTTCCCTTATCTTCCCTTTTTCAAGACCCAGTTTTCCCTTTTCAAGGGATTTACCTGCAAAGTGTTCCGTTTTCCCTTAAAGAGGGCAGAGTTTTCCCTTTTTTCCCCTTCCATTGTAGATATCAAGCATCTTTTTCCCCTTCCATCTAGGATATCAAACTATACTTCGATGTTATTTTTCCCTTATTTTTCCTTTTTGAAGACCCAATTTCCCCTGTTTAAGGAATTTCCCTCCAAAGTGGAAGCACTGCAATATGGATTACTTAATAGAGAAATAGAATTACTAGGCTGTCCGAGTCCCGGCTTGACGTCTGCATTAGGACTGGCGAAGGGGGGTAAATTGGCAGCGGGGGTTAACGGTGGGTAGGGTTACCCGGGATGGGGCTGTGCTGGAACCCGCTACCGACTGCGGGCTGCACCCCGCCGCTACCCTGGAACTGTCCAAAACCCTGCTGTGCGCCTCCGTTCATCATCATGGACTGTTTCCAAGCACAAAAAAAGTAGTTCTAGTAGTTATAGTAGTTGTTGTTAGTGTTGTAGGTTTACCGGTGACTGTTGTTGTTGCTGGGCTTGCTGCTGCGGGTAATACTGCTGGTTGGCCATAGCTGCGTGTCCGTTGTAGTAAGTAGCAGCTTGTCCGTTAGCTGCCTGTCCGTAAGGCATGTTCATATTCATGTTGGGTCGCATGGTAGGGCCCATAGGAGTCATAGGGCCCTTCATCATGGGGCCCGGGTTGTTTGGTGCTGGAACATAGCCCGGGGAGTTCATCCCCTGGTAGTGGGACGTGAAACCGGGGCGAGGAGCCATGTATCCAGGGTTCTGCATAGGTCCGCCGTACATCGGCTGTCCGTACGAAGGCTGCTGCTGCTGCTGCTGCTGAGGCTGTTGTAGTTGCTGCTGCTGGTGTCGCTTCTGGCTGCCGTGCTGTGCGGGGCTCGGGTAAGGGGAGGGTCGGTTTCTGTACATATGGCCGCTCATCGCAGGCTGACTTCCATAAGGATCCTGCTAGAGTTTTATATCAATATTATTTATGAATAAAATTAACATAACTTTCATTTACTTGCTTATTGTAAATACAAATATTATAAATATATCAATTATAAAATAATTTTGTATTGTAAACTAAAATTTCCTTACGTGCTATACTAGCGCCATCTAGCGGTGAAACTGTAAACTATTTCGTGCTTAATGAACAATTACGACACTTCTGGAGTTTGATACTTCCTATTAATGTAAATAACCCCAAACCTGTATTGGCATCTTGCTGACACCGTTATGGAAGTTTGGCATCATCCCATTGGCTGCGTTGATCCCGTTCATGGCTCCCATTGGTTGGTTCATCGGGTTCATCATATTGTTCATGGGCATTTGCATATTGTTCATCCCCATGTTCATGTTCACGTTCATCCCCATGTTGAACCCGCCTCCCATGGGACCACGTGACCCGTTGCCGCCTCCGTATTGGCTGCCAAACCCCTGTGACGACATCCCATTGGTCATCTGCTACCATAGCAGCAAAAATTTAACTAAAATTGATTACAATTAATAGGAATTCAAATACCTGGTTGTAAGTGAGATCAGGTCGTTCCTGCTGCTGCTGCTGCTGGCCCATAAGGGTAGCAGCGGGGGTAGCAGCAGCTGCTGGAGTGCTACCGGGTAAGGTAGCGCTGCTGATACCGCCGTCTGGTGGCGAAACACCCGGGTAGGGGTTCCCATACCTCCTCCACCCTGATAACTGCTGAAAAAAAAACAAAGAAAATCGTGAAAAAGGCACCGCAAAAGGCACCGCAAAAGGCACCGCGCATTCATACCTGCTTCTGAAGGACGCCATGGAGGAGGAATGTTTCTGCTGCTGCTGCTGAGGGTATGGAGAGCTGCTGTTGCTGCTGATGCTGCTACTTTCGTTAGTCGTCGTTGTTGTAGAACCTGACAAGCCCCATACAGTTTGCTGTTGTTGAGGTTGTTGCTGCTGAGACTGCTGCTGCGAAGGTAAGCTGCTGGCACTGACTGCTCCGCCGGAACCTGACCAATCCGTGCTGCTGAAAAATATTATTTAAAAAAAATTAAATACTGATAATAAATAATAAAATTATACTAAATAAATAAAATTTAAATATGTTGACTTAGAAATAGTTCTTATCACTTGGTTATCAACTGTTATCAGCCACTTATCACATACTAACGGAGCCCCACCTGTAATCATCAGAGTAACCGTCAAGTCTCGAGTAACCGTTTCACTAGTGTGATTACAAAATTCATCCTAGTAGCCGTTTCGAGTAACTGTTCTGCTTACCAGGCTACAACACGTCAAGAGTAACCGTTAAGTTTCCAGTAACCGTTCCGCTAATATGATTACCAAATTCAACAAGAGTAAGCGTTCGGTTTAGAGTAACCGATTTACTCATCCGATTACAAGACATCGTTAGAGTAACCATTTGGTCTCTAGTAACCGTTCCACTTATTCGAATACAAAATTCACCATAGGAGCCGTTTCGAGTAACCGTTCCGCTAAGGAGATTACAAAATTCATCAAGAGTAATCACTCGGTTTCTCGTAACCGTTCTGCTTATCTGATTACAACATTCATGAAGAGTAACCGTTTCTCTTACCCGTTTACAATACTCGTCAAACACCCGTTCCGCTTAAACGATTACAAGACTCGTCAAGAGTAACCGCCAAGTCTCCAGTAACCGTTCCGTTCATCTGACTACAATATTCATCAAAGTAACCGCTCTGCTTATCTGATTACAAAAACCATACGAGTACACATTCGGTTTCCAGTAACCGTTCTGCTTATCCAATTACAAAATTCATCAAGAGTAACCATTCGGTTATCAGTAACCGTTCTGCTTATCTGATTACAAAATTCATCAAGAGTACCCATTTAGTGTCCAGTAACCGTTCCTCTTATCCGATTACAAAAATCATACGAGTACCCATTTAATGCCCAGTAACCGTTCTGCTTATCTGATTACAAAATTCATCAAGGGTACCCATTTAGTCTCCAGTACCCATTCCGCTTATCTGATTCCAAAATTAAGCGACTCATGTTTCTATTAATACTACAAGAAAGCTTCACCACTCGACAAAAACAAACAGAAAAACTTTTTCAGCACATTTTTCTCTCTTTGTCTACAACTAACCAGTCAAACGAGTTTTTTCCCACTAACTATTACTACTTTTACTTTGAGTTTGTAAGCAAGGTCTCTCTCTTCATTATTTTCTACAACTATCCTCCATTACCTGCAAATAAATTATTATTACGCAAATTATTTATTCCGTAATTTACATAATTCCAGGTGATTCTCCTTGATTCTTGAATTTTTCCAGATTTTTGGGGGGAAAAAGTTGCGGTCCCTTTGATGGACATTAAGCAGGTCGTAACTCTTCGGTGAAGCCCAGCGTTTCAACATTTACGATTTGCGGGAGCTTTTTCCCGCTTCGGGATTTTTCTCGATTTTTCTCCGAGTCCTTAAACGACTACACGAGCCAAATTATTTGTCCGTCCTTCACTAAACAACGTACAAAGTCAGCGAGAAACTAAAACCTTCGTCGTGTCGTTACGAGATACGTGTGCGGTTTTTCAAGGCGACACGCGGGTTGGCGACTCTGCGTTCCGTTAAAAAAAACGCAGAAAATAAAACGAAAAAGAAGTCGAGGCAAAATTCGGGAATCGCGATCGAGATGGTTCTCGTCTCGCGCGTTCAAGTTACTCGAGTCAAGAACTTCGCTCGAAGACTTCGGCCTTGCAAAAATTCATCGTTCAGGGTCATCACGTCTCCCGATATTCAGCGTTCAAGGTCGGGCCCTGCGTGCGACTCTTTGCGAGCAAACGTCTTCTGTCGAAACAAAAGCAAAACTCAAAAAAAAATACTTGACGTTACGGAAAAGGTCGCAGCTCCCTATGGTTACCTCTCTCTCGCAGGAGGCTGGGCATCTTCCCGAACAAAAAAACGCAGAAAAACGACAATGAGAGTTATCTTATCCCGGTTGTCCATAAAAGGTTCACCTGCGAGGTTATCAATTTTTGGTGGAAAAGAATCAAATGCACAATAGAAAATAAAAGAAAAAAGGAAAAGATAAGAAAAAAAAACTTGACTTCCTTACACGCTATCCGTAAGAGAAATCGCCATTGACAGCAAGAGAGAGCTGAAACGCCAAAACTAAATTAAATAATTTTTTAAAGAATAATTAAAAATGCAAATTTCAAATTTTTTTTTCCCGTAAAGAAACTCTTTATTAATTACCTTTCATTTGGTTATCTTCCCGCGTCCTTGGCATTTTTCGTTCTATGGCGAAAATGTAAACAAACAAGTTCCACAACAGTTGCAAATTTCCATTTCCCCTTTTTTCCCCCCCTCAGCGGTCTGTTCCCAGACTCTACATTTCCCCTCTTCCCTGATTTTCCCTTTTTCCTCCACCCCCTTTGGAATCCCGTTTTTTTTCCTTTTTCGGGGAATTTCCCTGCAAAATGGAAGCACCTCGTTTGCGCATGCAAAAACCTCATAGGGAAAATTCCCTACGCAGTCGGTTTAATATTAATTAAATAAAATATTAATATTATTTACTTTTTTAAAGCTCTTTTTTCTATTTTTCCTAGAACAAAAAAAAACACACGTCCACATATGGAGCTCTTACGTCAAGTCCCAAAGTAGACAAACGGGGCGTGGGGAAACGGTTACTGGAAACGGTTACTTCATGATTACTGATTACTCAACGATTACTCTTCCTGATTACTCTTCAGAAAAATCGTCAGAAACGACTTCACAGTCTCCTGACATGTTGTTATCAAAGTGTTATCAAGTGTGTTATCAGAGTGTTATCAAGTGTGTTATCAACTGTTATCAATTGTTATCGACCTGTTATCGGCTAGAACAAGAGACTCGGTGGCTTTTCGGGTATTGATCGGCGCTTTGAGGATCGCGAGTCAGCGCAGATGGACATTATCGGACGGGGGGGGGGGTGACACGCAACAATACGGTTGATAACACGTGATAACACGTTGATAACACCTGATAACACTCAACAACCAAAACGGCACGTAAGGTTTTACCCAGAGAGAGAGAGGAGAAAACTGGCTCGTCGCCATTTTGTTTTCTTTTAATTTTTTTTTCCCATCAAAATTCAAAAAATCCGCAAATTTCTAATAAAAAGAAAAAGAGAGAAAGTTTGATAACAGTTATCACTTGTTATCAGCGTGTTATCACATTATCACATTTTGCCCTCAGGGGGACGGGGTGGGGGTTTTCTTTTTATTTGGAGGCGTTGCCATGACAACGGCGATTGGCCAGCCACGGTTGCCATGGAAACTGCCACCCGATGACGTCACACCATTGCGTCGGAAGCCGACCAACCAGCGCACGTCAACCTCCCCGGGCGCAGATGTTTGTTGTTAGCAACACCTGCCCGAGCTGATAACACTTGATAACACCTGATAACAAGTGATAACACTATTTTTTATCATTTATTGATCTTAACGCACAAAAATATTTTTAAAAATTTCGTAATATTATTTCTAATTGATAAATAAGTTTTATTTGATTTTAGTTAACTTTATAAATTTTTTATAGATTTTTATTTTGTGGAATATTTTTTTCTTTCGGGGGAAGAGTTGCGGACCCCCTCCCCCGGTGTGGAGAGGATGTCAACTTCCTGCGAGCGGAGACAGGAAGTTTTCGACGCTGCCTTATCAAAAGAGAAAGAAAAACAAAAACAGCCAGAGAAAAAGAAAAAGAAAGAGAGAGAATTGATAAAAACAGAGGACAAAAGAGAAATCCCTGATAAAAGAAAGGAAGGAAAGAAAAGGGGAAAGAGGGGAAAAAAGTTTTTGCATAAGGACGAGTTTGTCAACCCACTCCCCCCTTTTTTCCCCTCCCGCTTGTCGCACGTGCACTTTAATTTCCAATATGGCGCCCAGTCACTTCCGGTACAGAATCATTCTCCAGCAAGAATCCCGTTATCAGTTCCACGTTCCACGAGTATTCAGTTTAAAAAAAAATCAAACTTTTGTGACGGTACTTTTTTTATCTCTCTCTCTCTCTCGAAAATTGTTCCGCTTTCGTGAAAGTTTTCCTAGTGACGCTCGACGACGCTAGATGGCGCTGACTGTAAAACGGGTAAAAAGATGGCGCTGGCTACCCCCGCAACGGTAAACTTTGTCGTAAAGTTCTGGTAACGGTATTGTATTGTGTGACCTGACCCGGACGATTACATTGTTTACAACTGAGAAAGCGTAACACGCAAAATCGTGACTCTTCAGAGAAAACACAGCGTCCGTTTTCTTTTTTTTCTCCAACCTTCTTTTTTCTTAAATTATTTTTTAAAGTATCTTTCAATATTAAGGTCATAGATTTTTCCTCTTATGACGTCCTATGACGCTCCACGACGCCCTATGACGCCCTATGACGCCCTATGACTATCTTACTTACGTACAAGGTGAATGGATTCGTTTTTGGGATCCGACTACCCGGTTACTTGTTTACGAAAGGATTCGGTTACTCTGTAGTAATCATTTTCGGTAACGGTTACTCTGATGTAATCATTAACGGGTAGAACCTTAGGAATTACGGGACAATGGCTTAGACACCCGGATTTTCTTTAATAGTTTTGATTATATTAGTTGATTGGAACTTAAAATTATGAATTAATTATGAAATAAAAGTTTTTTTGGGAGATTTTTTTTTTCATTTAAGAAAACGAAGGTTACGTGGGAGATACGGAGAAGTCGTACTTTACCTTGACCCAAACATGGCGGTTTGTTTATAGCAAATATTTCCACAATAATCCGTTCAAAAAAAGTTTTCGTCACACAGTCACAGAATATAATCCACAAGTGTCGAACGAGTCATCAGACCAATAGCACATGATTAATCCAGTTAAACCAGATTCAAAAAAAAGAATCAAACAAAAACAATCAGCCGTTATTTCGCACGATAGGGCCGCGTTTACATTCCATCAACGACGAGACGCGCGTAGGTTCGACCGTCCCGCACGAGAACCTGAGTCCGACTGAATCGGAAACGCCATCAGCGGCCGGGGTGGTAAACAACCGCATACAGCACCACAGCAACATAATCGCTGCAGCCTCATGCCCAAAAACCCCTGCAAGCAGCGCCACCAGTGGTGATCAAGTGAACTAAGTACCATACCAAGCTAAGAGTCCACTGGCCAAGGTGCCATCTAGTGGCGGCTTTATGAACTATAATCATAGGTTTGTGCGTGGGACTCTTACGTGGATATGGCCTTGTTTAAAGGGGCTTTTGGTGACTTGTGTGGATATTGTACGCTTTGTGTACGGCACCGGGTGGGCGAAGGGGTGATGAATGGGAGGCGAGGCAGAATAGGAAACGCAAGGGGTTCGTTTACTCCTGATAACATTTGATAACAAACTGATAACAATCAAAGAATGTGAAGAGTTTCGGACCCCCCCCTCTGTAAAATAACGGACGCGCAAAAGGACGAAGACCGGCTTCGACGCGAGGGGGGGTTCGTAACTCTTATGAATCATGAGATTCTAGGAATCTTTTCAACTGGGTGATAACACTGATAACATTTGATAACACGGTGATAACAAGATTCATGTTTTTTTTTGTGAGGTCTGATGACATTTGCCGTCAACTGCTTGCGTCGGATCTTCCCACTCAATTTGCTACCGGCTTTTACCTACTTGGAAACTATGACGCCCACGACGCTCTACAATCACAGCCGACGACGACGTCTGTCCTACGTCATAATGATAACACTTGATAACATGTTATCCCTGTTATCACAAAGTTATCGTCTGTTATCAGGCTTGGTGCTGAAGTCAGGGTGCAACAGCTTCCTCATTAGGCAACGTGTGTACGGAAGAGTTAGTCAAGCGGATCCGAAACCGCGGGTTTCCCTAGCTGAAAGACCTGGGCCTCCCGTAAAGGAAGCGGTTCGCAACCCGCGGTTCCCAACCCGCGGTTCGCAATCCGCGCTGCGGTAAACTGAACAAGCGGACCGCCCGCGGCTATATGAACGCTGTACTAAACTCTACTTCCTATTTATTATTATTTTTATTAGATAACATAATTATATTGTCATGTTATCACCATGTTATCATGTGTTATCAGTTGTTATCACTAGTTATCGTAAATTTGCTAAGTGATCTGATTTCTACAACATTTTTGCAGTTCAAGTCGAGCGGATTCTACTACGCGCCAATGGACATTTAGTGCAGCACTACAAAAAAATTAGTTAGTCATTTAGCTTATAGTTAGCACTAATAGCAAAAGTAGCAAAAGCAGCTTGAATAGCATTAGTAGTAGCAACAATGCTATAAGTCAAGCTAGCTGACTTAGCTTGCTTAGTTTACTGAAGTCTTGCTTGTTTGCTTGCTTGCTACTTAACCACTTGATCCCTCGACTAATCTGCTTACACTAGTAGCAAAAGTAGCAAAAGCAGCTAGAACAGCATTAGTAGTACCAACAGCGCTATAAGTCAAGCTAGCTGATTTAGCTTGCTTAGTTTACTGTAGTCTTACTTGCTTGTTTGCTTGCTACTTAACCACTTGACCGATCGACTAATCTGCTTACTTACTTAGTCGCTTATAGCTTGAATTACTAGTTTTTAAAGCTTAATTTCAGTGTAATTAACTATAGTAAATGTAGAATAATAGTATAGTATATATATATATAGTATATATAGTATAGTTTAGTATATAATGTCTGGTATATAGTATTAGTAATATATTTTATGTATATTAGTAATTAATTATTTTTATACTATATTATTATTATATTAACTGTTAATAATGTTAGTAATGTTAATAATTGTTAATAATTAAATTAATTCATAATATATGTATATAAATAATTATACTATATAAGTAGTTATTTTATATATTAGTAATAGACCAGTATAGTCTTATATATATATATATTATAGTATATATATATCAAGGGGTCCGAAACTCGGAGGAAAAGTGTACGAAGATTATTTGATAACACATGATAACACGGAGATAACATGGAGATAACAGGTTGATAACAGTGATAACGTGACCTAGATGTACGAAGATTATTGCAAGTTTCGGACCCCTTACTATATTTTAATAGTATAGTATATAAAGTATAATAATAATAATAATAATAATAATAGTAAAAGACGACTTCTTTCATGATTTTATCAGAAAAAAACGGTAAGTGAACTAGATCTGAGCATTCTATATATGTAGTATATATATATTATAGTATCTATATATATATATATTATATAAAGTATAATAATAATAATAATAATAATAGTAAAAGAAGAATTTTTTCGTGTTTTTATCAGAAAAGAACGGTAAGTGAACTAGATCTGAGCATTTTCTCTTCTCTGGGAGTTCGTTTGGCCTATATCTCTACTAACAGAAAACGGGACACTTGGAACAAGGGATCCGAAACTTCTAATAATTCTTCGTACACTTAGATCATGTTATCACTGTTATCAACCTGTTATCAGATAATCTTCCTACACTTTTCCTCCGAGTTTCAGACCCCCCCTGACTTGGAATTTTCCCCAATTTTCCTGTGATGGGCCCTACAAAAGCATGCAACCTTCAAGAATCTTCCAAACCCCATAGATTCTTATTAAGGACCCTGAAAATCTTGACCAAGATTCTTACGTTAGAGGGCTGTGTGTATCAATCAAGGGGTCCGAAACTTCTAATAATCTCCGTACACCTAGGCCGTGTTATCACTGTTATCAACCTATGTTATCTCCATGTTATCTCCGTGTTGTCATGTGTTATCAAATAATCTTCGTACACTTTTCCTCGGGTTTCGGACCCCTGGGTATCAATTTATTATTATTATTTGTTATTATTAATATTTTATTCATAAGTGATATTTTTTTGTCAAATTCAACATTTTCGATTTAATTTGAATTTCTAAAATTTTTTCTGAATAATTAATTTGTAAAAATTCAAGATTCTTAATAAGAATCTTGAGAATCTTAGGAATCCTGGTCAAGATTCTTACGTTTAAAGGGCTGTGCATATGAATTTATTATTATTTATTGTTAATAACCAAATTCAAGATTCAAGATTCTTAATGAGAATCTTAAGAATCTTAGGAATCTTGACCAAGATTCTTACATTTAAAGGGCTGTACATATTAATTTATTATTAATTGTTATTATTAATATTTTATTCATAATTAAATTATTCTTTTTAATTCCAAATTTTTGATTTAATTTCAATTTTTAAAATTTTTCTGAATAATTAATTTGTAAAAATTCAAGATTCTTAATAAGAATCTTAAGAATCTTAGGAATCTTGGTCAAGATTCTTACGTTTAAAGGGCTGTGCATATGAATTTATTATTATTTATTGTTAATAACCAAATTCAAGATTCAAGATTCTTAATGAGAATCTTAAGAATCTTAGGAATCTTGACCAAGATTCTTACATTTAAAGGGCTGTACATATTAATTTAATATTAATTGTTATTATTAATATTTTATTCATAATTAAATTATTCTTTTTAATTCCAAATTTTTGATTTAATTTCAATTTTTAAAATTTTTCTGAATAATTAATTTGTAAAAATTCAAGATTCTTATAAGAATCTTAAGAATCTTAGGAATCTTACACTAGAAGGCTATTTGTGTAATTTTAAAAACTATTATTTATATTTTTTTTATTTTTTTTTTTGAGGACGTGCTTGTTTCTGTCGAGTTGCGAACCCCCGCGACCGGAAGGAACCAATCGATGACGCCGACGCCGTGATAAGGCGCCATCAGGGGGTTGGCGACTTGCGCTAATTCGGTGCGTGACAACGGGTGATAACACTATGAATATTTCAGCGCGTTATCTACTGTTATCACCTGTTATCAAGTTTCTCAAGTGTTAGCTAGTGTTAGCAAGTGGAAGTGAGAACTAGTTTGGGTTGTTAGTAAGTAGCTAAATGTCAGAACAAGCTGTTTGCTAGCTGACAAGCTAGATTAGCTACGCTACTAAGCAAGTAGTTCGTTTGCTAGCTAAATAGCCTGGTGATCAGTATTACTAAATTCTACTACTTCTGCTACTACTTATAATAGTACTACTTCTGCTGCTGTTGCTACTACCACTACTACTAGTACTACTACTACTGCTGCTGCTGCTGCTGCTGCTGCTGCTGCTACTACTACTACTACTACTACTCCTACTATTACTACTACTGTTGATGCTACTACTACTAGTGCTTCTACCATTACTACTAATTGCTACTACTGCTACCACTGCTACTAGTAGTGATACTACCATTACTACCATTACTACTATTGCTATTACCACTACTGCTGCTGCTACTACTACTGCTACTACCATTACTACTGCTACCAGTACTGCTACTACTACTACGGTTACTACTGTTACTACTACTGCTGGTTCTACTATGACTACTGAGCTATTTGCTATGACAAGTGGCGATTAGAGCTAAATAAAGACTTTGCTAGCGAAAATCAATACGGACACGACCGAGAGGCTGACAATCGATCCTTTTAACCTTTTCGTTTACCAACAAACCTACAACCATCAACTACTTGACTACTTACTACTACCTCTATCAAACTTGCTAATTAACTAGCACCACGAGTTAACCGTAACCGTATAGACAAACCAGCGAAAATAACCAATAACTAGCTAAGCGCTCTAGTTAGTAACTTACTAAGTTAGTTAGCTCTTTGTAGTTAGTATGTAGTCTACTAGCAAAGACTACTAAAAAGTAGAAAAAGTAGGACAAACCAGCGAAAATAACTAATAACTAGCTAAGCGCTCTAGTTAGTAAGTTACTAAGTTAGTTAGGTCTTTGTAGTTAGTATGTAGTCAATTAGCAAAGACTACTAAAAAGTAGGAAGTAAAGAAAACTTGGTGAAAAGTAGAATAAAAAGAACGATTGATAAAGGTGGGAAAAATCCGTGCTAAGTGGGAAGAGCGTCTGTACAGTCCAAACGCCATGGGGTCTCCAACTTTAACCACTGATAACAGTTGATAACACAAGATAACACCTTGTTTTTACACACTAATGCACACCTCAGGGTCTAGCAATACCGAAAATGCAGTGATAACACAGATAGCATGATGATAACAAGATGATAACACATAGAGAAGTTAGAAGAGAGTTACTAACCCCTGGGTCCATATCGCTCGGTGTCGCGTCAACTGATTACCATAAGCAGCGGTAAAGGGAGGCGGAAGGCTGAGGGGAGTTATTGGCAGATCCCCGGGGCGATCAGCGGGTGACGACTATCGACGGTCCCGGGGAGAGGTTTTGGGGAGGTCCTGGGGCGGCGTGGATTCATACCCCCACTACGGTGCAGTGCATACCTCCTGCCAGACTGAAGAGGGTCTGGCTGAAAGGGTGAGGAAGCTTGTGAAGGGTCAATGGGTAGATTCTGGGGCGGCGTGGATTCACACCCCCACTACGGTGCAGTGCATACCTCCTGCCAGACTGCAGAGGGTCTGACTGATAGGGTGAGGAAGCTTGTGAAGGGTCAATGGGTAGATTCTGGGGCGGCGTGGATTCGTACCCCCACTACGGTGCAGTGCATACCTCCTGCCAGACTGCAGAGGGTCTGGCTGAAAGGGTGAGGAAGCTTGTGAAGGGTCAATGGGTAGATTCTGGGGCGGCGTGGATTCGTACCCCCACTATGGTGTAGTGCATACCTCATGCCAGACTGCAGAGGGTCTGGCTGAAAGGGTGAGAGGAAGCTTGTGAAGGGTCAATGGGTAGATTCTGCGGCGGCGTGGATTCGTACCCCCACTACGGTGCAGTGCATACCTCCTGCCAGAATGCAGAGGGTCTGGCTGAAAGGGTGAGAGGAAGCTTGTGAAGGGTCAATGGGTAGATTCTGGGGCGGCGTGGATTCATACCCCCACTACGGCGCAGTGTATGAGTTTTACCAATCGCGGACCACGTACCGGCTTACAGTGGGATTGGTTAATGGTACGAGGTTCTCGAAGAGTCTCTGGCTGACCTAGGACGGCGTGTTTTCATACCCCACTACGGTGCAGTATACGGCTTTTGGCACTCATGGGCTCTATAAACTGCATGGCTGTGGGGTTATCGGGTACAATATAGAGGCTTCGGAGTGTCCATTGGGAGTAAGTACCAGGGCGGCGTATTTTGTAGCCCACTACGGTGCAGTGCACAGCTTTTCTAATGATTGTAAATCGCAAGCGCTGCACTAGACCGTAGTGGGATCTAGATGTGTGGCTTTCCTCTACGATATAGTGCACTCCTCTTTGAATCAGGAAGCAGAACAAACACGTGGGCGCTGCACTAGAACGTAGTGGAGTTTGAACATCTGCCCCAGCTACTACGGCACAGTGCACTTCCAACCTCGAGTAGGGAAATGGAACAAAAACGTGGGGCTGCACTGGAGCGCAGTGGGGTTTAAGCGCATGCCCAGGCCACTACGTTACAGTGCATACCCCTTTACCGGAACGGGAGAATAATATAAACAGGAGCGCCGCACTGGGGCGTAGTGGGGTTAGAACATCTGTCCCATCCAATACGACTCAGAGCACTCCTTTCACGAAATGCCGTAAAAATAAAACCCATGCTGGGCCGTAGTGGGATTTGAATACATGCCCAAGCCACTACGGCCCAGTGCATGCCCCTTTACCGAATCGGCCAAATAACAGAAGCGCGTGAACCGCCCTGGACCGTAGTGAGCTTTTAACACAAGCCCAGACCACTACGGTACAGTGCATGCCACTTTGCCGGAACGGGAGAATAATGGAAACATGGGCGCCGCACTGGGGCGTAGTGGGGTTGGTGTATATGCTTGAAGGGTGGACGTGCGGTGCAAAAGCATATCGACCGTTTGGGATGGAACTGGAAAGGGCGTTTTGAAAACAAATGAGCGACGCTTTCACTCTTTGTGGCCTTTTTGACCAAAAAGGGTCCGCAACTCAGTTTCCCACACACTCTAACCCTGTTATCAACCTGTTATCAACCTGTTATCACATTTTATCAATGACTTATTGAAGCCTTTACTGACCTTACCATCGTTGATCGGCCAATTATCGCTGTTATCATCATGTTATCACTATTATTATCATGTTATCATCACTTTATATTGATTATCAGTGTTTTAACTCTTATGTGTAACACTTATGAGGTGTTATCATAGGTTATCATCGAGTTAATATGGATATTTGTCGATCCCCATCTGATCTGGCCCACTTTCGTAGCTCACGTTGCAGGTCAATAGACCGTATTCCAAATAAAGGCCACTGTAGACCACCCTCTCTACTGCGGACACACACATAAAATACAATTATTAAAATATTTCGCTTAAAAATATTTCTAAAAATCACAGAAAAATTCAAGAAACATTTTGGCGCCAAGAAAGTTTGAAAATTCCTTCAAGTTAATTTAATAACGGTGTCCGCTATAGAGAGGCGCACGTTTAGCATAAGGCCCTATAGACCTACCAGCTCCACTACTACGGACACTCGTATAAAATACGTTTATAGACAAATTTCGCTTGAAAATATCTCTAAAAATCACGGAAAAATTCAAGAAACATTTTGGCGCCAAGAAAGTTTGAAAATTCCTTCAAGTTGATTTAATAACGGTGTCCGCTATAGAGAGGTGCGCCTTTTGAATAAGGCCCTATAGAGGGACGTCCCTGTCTATGATCCTCCACTTCTAACCAAAGAGAAGGAGGGTAGACTGGAGGACCAGAATCACGTATGATAACCATTGATAACAGTTTGTTAACCATTGATTGGGGATGATGGAAGGGACCCTCTAGCTCTTCAGCAGCCACAAAGCGCCTCCATCAAGTTTCCCACGATAAAACAATCCACCAGTCTTCCTCCACCTCCTCCACCAGGGGGTCTAGAACAGTGTTTCCCTTTTTCCCCCTTTTTCCCCCCTCCCCCCTCCGTGCTACAGAGTAAAGCTACCTTTGTAGATTCACTTTATCCTCCATTTTCCCTTTTTCCTCTTCCCCATTTTCCTTATTTGAGGGAATTTCCCCTGCAAAGTGGAAGCACTGGTCTAGAACTCTACTGAACAATAAGTAGCCATGATATGAGGGTCTATGATGCTCTGTGATATTCTATGATGCCCTATGGTATTCTGTGATGATCTATGACGGTCTATGATGTTCTATGAATGTCCTATGACTGTCTGTGATAGTCTATGACGTTCTATGATGCTCAGTGAAGCTCTGTGATGATCTATGACGGTCTATGATGTTCTATGACTTTCTGTGATAGTCTATGACGTTCTATGATGCTCAGTGAAGGTCTATGATCCTCTGTGATGATCTATGACGGTCTATGATGTTCTATGATGTCCTATGACTGTCTGTGATACTCTATGACGTTCTATGATGCTCAGTGAAGGTCTATGATCCTCTGTGATGGTCTATGACGGTCTGTGATGTTCTATGATGTCCTATGACTGTCTGTGATAGTCTATGACGTTCTATGATGCTCAATGAAGGTCTATGATCTTCTGTGATGGTCTATGATGTTCTAGGACACTCTATGATTCTATGAATGTCTGTGATAGTCTATGACGTTTTATAGTCCTGGATGAAGGTCTGTGATCCTCTGTGATGGCCTATGATCCTCTATGACACCCTATGATTCTACGATTTCTATGATCCTCTATGACGTTCTATGTTGTCCTACGACTTCTCGTGACGTTCTATGATATTCTATGACGTTCTATGATGTTCTATGAACGTCCTATGACTCTCTGTGATGGTCTATGATGCTCTAGGACACTCTACGATTCTATGACTGTCTATGATCCTCTATGACGTTCTATGATGCTCAATGAAGGTCTATAATCCTCTGTGATGGTCTATGATGCTCTATGATACTCTATGATTCTATGATCCTCTATGACGTTCTATGTTGTCCTACGACTTCTTGTGACGTTCTGTGATATTCTATGACGTCCTATGATGCCCAATGAAGGTCTATGATCCTCTGTGATGGTCTATGATGCTCTATGACACTCTATGATTCTATGATTTCTATGATCCTCTATGACGTTCTATGATGCTCTAGGACACTCTATGATTCTATAATTTCTATGATCCTCTATGACGTTCTATGATACCCTAACTCCTCTATGATGCTCAATGAAGGTCTATGATCCTCTATGATGGTCTATGACACTCTATGATTTCTATGATCCTCTGTGACGTTCTGTGTTGTCCTATGACTTCTTGTGATGTTCTGTGACATTCTATGACGTCCTATGATTCTCTATGCCAAGCTATGACGCCTTATGACGCTTCTATGACGTTTCAAAATAACATTAGATTTCCTATGACAGTTTCATGATAACTACGTCAAAACATTATGACGCTCTGTGACTCTAAGAGAGTTTGATAACACATGATAACAGCTTGATAACACGGTGATAACACGTTGATAACACTTGATAACACCTTTGGAGTAACATCGATCTCCACTTCCAACGTGTATTGATTTTGCCATAAGGGTTGACTTGCTACACAGATTGGGAAATGGGTTGATAACACCTGATAACAGGTGATAACAAATGATAACACAATTTGATGGTGTTATCAATTGTTATCAAGCCTTCTCTCATTATCCTACTTTTTATCAACTTGTTGTCATTCTCCTATCATTCGCCCTTTACAAACGCTGTGTGGCCACATTCCACGCTCACCAAAGGGGGGTCTTTAGCTTTTCCACACATGTTATCACCTGTTATCAATTGTTATCACCTGTCATTACCTGTTATAACCTGTTATCACTGTTGTCAACTGTTATCACCTGTTGTAACCTGTTATCAACTGTTATCAAATGTCATCACCTGATATCACCTGATATCGACTGTTATCACTGTTGTCAACTGTTATCACCTGTTATCAACTATTATCAACTGTTATCAATTGTTATCACTGTTGTCAACTATTATCACTTGTTATCACCTGTTATCAACTATTATCAACTATTATCAACTCAACTGTTATCACCTGTTATCATCTGTCATCAACTATTATCAACTGTTATCACCTGTTATCATCTATTATCAACTGTTATCAATTATTATCAACTGTTATCGCCTGTTATCATCCGTCATCAACTATTATCAACTGTTATCACCTGTTATCATCTATTATCAACTGTTATCAATTATTATCAACTGTTATCGCCTGTTATCATCCGTCATCAACTATTATCAACTGTTATCACCTGTTATCATCTATTATCAACTGTTGTCAATTATTATCAACTGTTATCGCCTGTTATCATCCGTCATCAACTATTATCAACTGTTATCACCTGTTATCATCTATTATCAACTGTTGTCAATTATTATCAACTGTTATCGCCTGTTATCATCCGTCATCAACTATTATCAACTATTATTAACTCACCTATTATCACCTGTTATCAACTATTATCACCTGTTATCTAAAGTTGTTGACGTGCGGGAGCAGGAAACGCTAAAGAGAAAGGGAAGCGAATGGCGGTGTGAAGAGGAAGTGAATAAAAAGTTGGAAAAAGAGGAAAGACGGATGACGAAAGGAGGAAGTGAAAGAGAGATTGATGAAAACCAGTGCGAAGAGGAAAGAGCGAAAAACTTCATGCTCCATTCACAACAAGGCCGTCCTGTTATCAACGTGTTATCAAATTATCACCTGGGTTCCTCATAAGCGATTTTTGACGAGTAGCCAACCCCTCCTTGCGTAACGTATGAAATCCCCCCCCGTATAGAATAACAGCGGAAAAAAATATTGAATTTCACAAAAATTCTGGAAATATTATTATAAATATTATAATTATTATAAATATATTTTATTTATATAATATTATAATAAAATTTACCTGCAACAATAGTAATAATAATGTAAATATATATTTACATTGCTATAATATTATTATAATACGATGATAACACTTGATAACATCTGATAACATTTGATAACACAAGAGCCTTGAAGAACCATAAATATTATAATTATTATAAATATATTTTATTTATATAATATTATAATAAAATTTATCCGTAACAATAGTAATAATAATGTTAATATATACTTACATTGCTATAATATTATTATACTACGATGATAACACTTGATAACACTTGATAACATAAGAGCCTTGAAGAACCATAAATATTATAAATATATTTTATTCATATAATATTTAATAAAATTTATCCGTAACAATAGTAATAATAATGTTAATATATACTTACATTGCTATAATATTATTATACTACGATGATAACACTTGATAACACTTGATAACATAAGAGCCTTGAAGAACCATAAATATTATAAATATATTTTATTCATATAATATTTAATAAAATTTATCCGTAACAATAGTAATAATAATGTTAATATATACTTACATTGCTATAATATTATTATACTACGATGATAACACTTGATAACACTTGATAACATAAGAGCCTTGAAGAACCATAAATATTATAAATATATTTTATTCATATAATATTTAATAAAATTTACCTGTAACAATAGTAATAATAATGTAAATATATATTTACATTGCTATAATATTATTATAATACGATGATAACACTTGATAACATCTGATAACACAAGAGCCTTGAAGAACCATAAATATTATAAGTATATTTTATTCATATAATATATAATAAATTTATCCGTAACAATAGTAATAATAATGCAAATGTAGACTTACACTGCTATAATATTATTATAATACGATGATAACACTTGATAACACTTTGATAACATCTGATAACACAAGAGCCTTGAGGAAGAACAGGATGCCATATT
Organism: Eulimnadia texana; assembly: GCA_002872375.1. Taxonomy (NCBI): domain Eukaryota; kingdom Metazoa; phylum Arthropoda; class Branchiopoda; order Diplostraca; family Limnadiidae; genus Eulimnadia; species Eulimnadia texana. The sequence continues at coordinate 21,298,001 of NKDA01000001.1, forward strand.
TCCCGTCTACAATTACGTGTGTGCGGATCCGATTACTATTTATTTTATTAAAAATATTAAAATAATTACTAATAATAAAACTAAATTATATATATATTTTAACTTTGGAGAGTTGCAGACCCCCTCTTAGTGAAGTACTTGAACACGTTTATAGAGAAGGCCTAGTTGTCAGAAATAGATTTTTCCGGACATTCCTCACATCACGTGACTCTAGCAAAGCGGGGGTTCGCAACCTGGGTATTTTTATTACGCCAATAAGATTCTCAGACATTGTTGAATGTGTGATAACAATGATAACACGATTATCCTGATGATAACACAATGATAACAGCGATAATTCAGAAGCGCCGTAAGAAGTAGCGAGAAGTACGGCAGGAAACAAGGGACAAGGGTTCGCAACCTGGGTATTTTTATTAGGCCAATAAGATTCTCAGACATTGTTGAATCTGTGATAACAGTGATAACACGATTGTCCTGATGATAACACAATGATAACAGCGATAATTCAGAAGCGCCGTAAGAAGTGGCGAGAAGGACGGCACGAAACAAGGGTCAAGGGTTCGCAACTTGGGTATTTTTATTAGGCCAATAAGATTCTCAGACATTGTTGAGTGTGTGATAACAGTGATAACACGATTATCCTGATGATAACACAATGATAACAGCGATAATTCAGAAGCGCCGTATGAAGTAGCGAGAAGTACGGCAGGAAACAAGGGGTAAGGGTTCGCAACTTGGGTATTTTTATTACGTAAATAAGATTCTAAGACACTGTTGAATGTGTGATAACAGTGATAACACGATTATCCTGATGATAACACAATGATAACAGCGATAATTCAGAAGCGCCGAATGAAGTAGCGAGAAGTACGGCACGAAACAAGGGGCAAGGGTTCGCAACTTGGGTATTTTTATGACGTAAATAAGATTTTCAGACATTGTTGAGTGTGTGATAACAGTGATAACACGATTATCTTGATGATAACACAATGATAACAGCGATAATTCAGAAGCGCCGAATGAAGTAGCGAGAAATACGGCGCGAAACAAAGGGCCCCGGGTTCGCGTCCTGGCTTTTGAAAAGTTTTTTTTCTTCTTCTTCTACTTCTATTTCGTCTCTTCTTTCATTTTTGATTTTATTTTCTCTTTTTTCCGTGTTTTTTCTCTGCTTTTGTGTAAAAGAATAGAAGAGAAGCGAAAGAAGAACAGACGAAAAGCTGCAACAAAGATTTGGCCGATCAATAGGCAAGACGACGCTTAAGAGGGGGACACACACACAAAAAATCACAACTTTTATTTTTTACAAAATAAATCTAAAAGAAAAAGTGTTATCAGTGTTATCACATGTTATCAACGTGTTATCATCTAGTTATCAGTGATTTATGGCCCGTTTATCTCTCTCACGTGTTGCGTTTACGTCCGCACTAATCAACAAGTCCATTGTTTATTATCTTATTTCCTTCGAAATCCCATTAATAACCACGGATAACAAGGTGATAACACTTTGATAACAGGCTGATAACATAATGATAATACTATGACAACAATTTGAACCCATTTTCTTACCGTAATCCGATTATTTTGTCCTCTAAGCCGAGTCTTCAGGTTTGTACGGATTGCCACATTGCCAGTTTTCTTTAAAATTTATTTAATAATCTAATAATATTGAATAATAATAAATAATATAATAATAATATAATAAAAATAATTAATAATAAATAAAGAATTAATGCTGCAAACAAAAACTAATAAATAATAATTAATTCATTAGTAGCAGAAAATCAAGGGGTCCGGAACGCCGAGGAAAAGTGTGCGAAGATTATTTGATAACACGTGATAACACGGAGATAACATGGAGATAATAAGTTGATAACAGTGATAACGTGACCCAGGTGTATGAAGATTATTTGATAACACGAAGATAACATGGAGATAACAGGTTGATAACACTGATAACAAGACCCACGTGTACGAAGATTATTTGATAACACGGAGATAACATAGAGATAACAGGTTGATAATAGTGATAACATGACCCACGTGTACGAAGGTTATTTGATAACATGGAGATAACAGGTTGATAACAGTGATAACTTGACCCAGGTGTACGAAGGTTATTTGATAACACGGAGATAACAGGTCGATAACAGTGATAACATGACCCAGGTGTACGAAGATTATTAGAAGTTTCGGACCCCTTGCAGAAAATAATAATAAACTAAATCTGGCAACGCCGCACCGGCTGGGCCGTTCGAAATTTTTTTGGCGGGAAAGGGTTGGCATTCGAAGCTTGGCGAGGGCACGTGCCTGTCTTTGAAGACCTGGGGGAAAGTTTAATTGCAAAATGAGGGGTGAAATCCGTTAATTTTAAAACTCTGAACAGTTAAAACAGATGGAAGAAACTCTTACCGAGGGTTTGTGTGCTGTTTTCAAAATTCGTGGGGACGCGGGGAAAACGCAGACAGGAAGCAGGGAAGTTCGTCAAGTGCCGCCCGGACCCGTTCAGCTGTTCGCCATTCGCAACCCCCGTTGGCTCGTTTTTCCCCTCTTTTTTCCCCCCTTGCCTCGGGTTGGAAAAATGTAAGTATTTGATTACTTGTTTCATTATAGGATTAACTGTAAGCCTTAATTGTAACTAATTATTCAAGTATTAACGAATTATTAATAAGTTAAGTATTTATTTTTTTTGTCAATGGCTAAAAGCAAGGCTCTCTCGGAGGAAAAGTTGAAGAGGAAGTCGGGAAAACCGGCACAAGGTCCTTTTCAGTAGTTTTTTTTTCTATTGAATTCAACTCGACTTTTCCAGAAATTGTCTAAAATTCAAACAAACAAAACGAAAGTTGTCAGTAAAAAAAAAAAACATGGAGGAAAAAAAAAACAAAACTTCCCCGTGAAAGTTCTGACCTCTTCTCTATCGTAATAGTTTTCTTCAGAGTAAAATTTCTATAATATAGAAGTGAATTTTATGTATTAGAATAATAAAAAGAAAAGGGAAAGAGTCAAATGAGTGGAAAATTAAGTTTGTTTTCATTCAGTAGCACGCACGGCAGTTCTGTTTTAGGGAAAACGAGAAATATTTCAGAGCTGAAACTGAGATGTTTATTCTATTACTATTATTATAAGTTATTATTATTAATAATAATATATATTTAGCACCTTTTTACGTCGGCGTTTTTTTTCCCTCGAATTCTTGGAAAGTTTTCTGTAATTTTTTCGTTTGTTTTGACGACTTGACTCGGCGTGTTGCTATTTCTGGATGGCGTTCTTTTCGCCGTCGAACGTTTTCTAAGATATCGATACTTAAAATAAACTGCAAAAATATTAAATAATTAATTTTTATTATAAATAATTCAGGATTTAATTAATATTAAAACATAAATTTAAAGAGTCTTAATACTTTTAATGAAATGTTTTTAAATTTGATTAAAAATTTATTTTTGTAGGCGACGTTCTTTTCTCCGTAGAACGCTTTCCAAATAATCGATACTTAAAATAAACTGCAAAAATATTATAATAATTAATTTTTATTATAAATAATTCAGGATTTAATTAATATTAAAACATAAAATTTAAGAGTCTTAATACTTTTAATGAAATATTTTTAAATTTGATCAAAAATAAATTTTTGTAGGCGACGTTCTTTTCTCCGTAGAACGCTTTCCAAATAATCGATACTTAAAATAAACTGCAAAAATATTATAATAATTCATTTTTATTATAAATAATTAAGGATTTAATTAATATTAAAATATAAAATTAAAGAGTCTTCATACTTTTAATGAAATATTTTTAAATTTGATTAAAAATATTTTTTGTAGGCGACGTTCTTTTCTCCGTAGAACGCTTTCCAAATAATCGATAGTTAAATTAAATAATAATTATTCATATCCAAATCGATTATTTCTGTACATCTCAACTATTATTATCAATTATTATATTTTTTTTACTAGATAAAAACTTTTGTCACTAGATGGCGCTAGCGTCGCACCGCCTGATTCCGCATTAGGGAAGGATCGGTGTGTCATTTTACTTTTGATAATTAAAAATACGAAATAATATTATATTGTAATATTTGTTGTGCGGATGTGTAGATGACGTAGCAAGGTAAACAAGGCCATAAAGTAAAGTGGACGGGAGAATGCGATGATAGCGATAATCATCGATACAGGCGGATGCGTCTCTTCATTAGAGCGGCGGCCAGCAGCAAGCAAGCCGTGGCGGCGTGAACCGGTTTTCCCCCCCGCGCGCGGTAAGGCCCTATTTCCAAAAGCGAGCCCTCTCTATAGCGGACACCTTTATAAAATCAACCTGAAGGAATTTTCAAATTTTCTTGGCGCCAAAATGTTTCTTGAATTTTTCTGTGATTTTTGGAGATATTTTCGATAAGATTTATCCATAAATGTATTTTATATGTGTGTCCGCAGTAGAGAAGCTGATCTTCAATGGTCTTGAATGGAATATCCCAAAAGTGCGCCCTCTCTATAGCGGACACCTTTATAAAATCAACCTGAAGGAATTTTCAAATTTTCTTGGCGCCAAAATGTTTCTTGAATTTTTCTGTGATTTTTAGAGATATTTTCAAGCGAAATTTGGCTACATGTATATTTTATAAGTCTGTCCGTAGTATAGGGATAGGTCTTTAGTGACGTCTACGGAACAAGGTCTATACCCCGTTCCGCTTTGCGCTCGATTTCTCGATGGATTTTCACCTCGAGGGCATTCGTAACTTATGCCAAAGAGAGCAGAAGAGACGGTCACACAGATAACAGGTTGATAACATTTGATAACAGGGTGATAACATGATGATAACACCTTGGGGAAAGCGTTCTGTTCAAGTGGCTCAAGTCAGATTCTGAGACTCGAAGTTTGAATTGCCGATTTTTCGTGTTTTTCAACTTTCAGATTTTTGTAACTTATGCCAAAGAGAATAGAAGAGACGGTCACACTGATAACAGGTTGATAACAGGTTGATAACACATGATAACATGATGATAACACATTGAGAAAGCGTTCTGTTCTAGTGGCTCAAATCAGATTCTGAGACTCGAAGTTTGAATTGCTGATTTTTCATGTTTTTCAACTTTCAGACTTTTGTAACTTATACCAAAGAGAGCAGAAGAGACGGTTACACTGATAACAGGTTGATAACACATGATAATATGATGATAACACATGGAGAAAGCGTTCTATTCTAGTGGCTCAAGTCAGATTCTAAGATTCGAAGTTTGAATTGCTGATTTTTCGTGTTTTTCAACTTTCAGATTTTTGTAACTTATGCCAAAAAGAGCAGAAGAGACGGTCATACAGATAACAGGTTGATAACAGTTTGATAACACATGATAACATGATGATAACACCTTCGGGAAAGCGTTCTGTCCTATTGGCTCAAGTCAGATTCTGAGACTCGAAGTTTGAATTGCTGATTTAACGCATTTTTCAACTGTTATGTCTGGATTGTTCAGTCCTACCACTACTGTTATCACCTGTTATCATCGTGTTATCATCGTGTTATCACCTGTTATCACCCGTCTACAGTGAAGGGCACCTCCCGCTGGTCAGTAGCAGCGCTTGATCAACCAGGCGTGGGGATCAATGCGCCCGCCATTTTGTTTCTCTCATTTTTTCTTATAACTAAAACAAATTATCATCAAAATATTTTCATTCACACGCCATTTATCAGCATTTCTTCCATTACACTATTTACTTATAAATATTAATTAGTACTATAATTAAATCAAATCAAAACTTAACACGCGACTCTTTTACCTTGTCCCTTTAACAAAGGGGTCCGAAACTTGCAATAATCCTCGTACACCTAGGTCGTGTTATGAATTTGTTATCTCTGTGTTATCTCCGTGTTATCAAATAATCTCCGTACACCTAGGCCGTGTTATTAATCTGTTATCTTCGTGTTAACAACCTGTTATCTCAATGTTATCTCCGTGTTATCAAATAATATCCGTACACTTTTCCTCGGAGTTGCGGACCCCTTGCTGTACCTTGTCCCTTTAACTCAAGATTCTTTCAAGATTCTTTTCATGATTCTTTTGAAGATTCTTCCAAGATTCTTCTAAGATTCTTTTCATGATTCTTTTCAAGATTCTTCTAAGATTCGTTTCAAGATTCTTTTCAAGATTCTTCTTAGATTCTTCTAAGATTCTTTTCATGATTCTTTTCAAGATTCTTCTAAGATTCTTTTAAGATTCTTTCAAGATTCTTCCAAGATTCTTCTTAGACTCTTTTCAAGATTCTTCTTAGACTCTTTTCAAGATTCTTTTCAAGATTCTTCTAAGATTCTTCCAAGATTCTTTCAAGATTCTTTTCAAGATTCTTCCAAGATTCTTTCAAGATTCTTTCAAGATTCTTCCAAGATTCTTCCAAGATTCTTTTCATGATTCTTTTCAAGATTCTTTTCAAGATTCTTCTCAAGATTCTTCTAAGATTCTTTTCAAGATTCTTCTAGGATTCTTTCAAGATTCTTCCAAGATTCTTTCAAGATTCTTTCAAGATTCTTCTTAGATTCTTTTCAAGATTCTTTCAAGATTCTTTTCAAGATTCTTTCAAGATTCTTCCAAGATTCTTCCAAGATTCTTTTCATGATTCTTTTCAAGATTCTTCCAAGATTCTTCTAAGATTCTTCCAAGATTCTTTCAAGATTCTTCTTAGATTCTTTTCAAGATTCTTTCAAGATTCTTCCAAGATTCTTCCAAGATTCTTCCATGATTCATCTAAGATTCTTCTCAAGATTCTTTTGAAAATTCCTCCAAGATTCTTCTAAGATTCTTTTCAAGATTCTTTCAAGATTCTTTCAAGATGCTTTCAAGATTCTTTCAAGATTCTTTTCAAGATTCTTTCAAGATTCTTTTCAAGATTCTTTCAAGATTCTTTCAAGATGCTTTCAAGATTCTTTCAAGATTCTTTTCAAGATTCTTCCAAGATTCTTTTCAAGATTCTTTTCAAGATTCTTGCTGAGTTAATGATTTGCCCTAAGTGTCAAACGAGCACAAACTGAAGGGCATATTTCTTGTCACAAAAGCTTCAAACAGGAAAAACAGGAACAATCCAAAACAAATTGTGCAACAGTAGTTTTGGTAGTTGTTAGTTCACAAACTAACTTTTAACTAATATTTAGTCATTAAGCTTAATCGAGCAACAAATTAGACCTGAAATGGAATGAAAACACCTTAAAAATACGAGTCCTCATTGTTGTCATTAAATAATGTATTTTATTTTGTCAAGGGGTCCGAAACTCCGAGGAAAAGTGTACGGAAATTATTTGATAACACGGAGATAACATGAAGATAACAGGTTGATAACAGTTATTATTATTAATAAAATAATAATAACTTATTATTTTATTAATAATAAGGGAAGTAAGGAGGTAACTACAACAATTAATACGACTACAACAGCTACTACCGCAATCAGCACTACAACAGGTACTACTACACTGTATTACGACTATAAGGGCTACTTTAATAGGTACTACAATAGCTACTACTACACTACTTACTGAGACTACAACAACTACCACAAAAACTAGCACTACAACAGCTACTACTAAACTACCTACTGAGACTATAACTTCTACTACAATAAGCACTACAACAGCTACTACAATTAGCACTACAAAAGCTACTACAACAATTAGTACTACAATAGCTACTACTACACTACCTACTAAGACAACAACTTCTACTGCAATTAATACTACTACAACAGCTACTACAACAACAATAACTACTACTACTACTACTATTACAGCTACTGCTACTACAACTGCTACAACTTTAATTATAAACGAATAAAATGGTGAAGTATTTTAGAGATCTGCAGATAAAAGCAAACAAAAAAAGTAGTAGCTGTTGACGAGGAGGTTGGAGAGGAGGTGTTGTAGTAGGTGTAGTAGTAGGTGGTCAATTGTTGTCGGTCGGGATCAACGAACTGTCATCGCTCGCTCGTCCGCTACTTTGCAGCGGACACTTACACTTGCGCTTTCTTAACAGTTATTCCACTTTTCAGTTTTTCATTTTTCCCCTCTTCCCTTATCTTTCCCCTTTTTTCCCCTTCGTCCAAGAATATACAGGGTCTTGACTGCCTCTTTACTCTCTTCTCTTCTCTTCTTCTTCTTCCCTTTTCAGACCCCATTTCCCCCTTCTTCCCTTATCTTTCCCCTTTTTCCCCTTCGTGCATGAATATACAGGGTCTAGATTTCCTCTTTATTCTCTTCTCTTCTTCTTCTCCTTCTTCTTCCCTTTTCAGACCCCATTTCCCCCCTCTTCCCTTATCTTTCCCCTTTTTCCCCCTTCGTTCAAGTATATACAGGGTCTAGATTTCCTCCTTACTCTCTTCTCTTCTTCTTCTTCTTCTTCTTCTTCCCTTTTTAGACCCCATTTCCCCCTTCTTCCCTTTTCAGACCCCATTTCCTCCTTCTTCCCTTATCTTTCCCCTTTTTCCCCTTCGTGCATGAATATACAGGGTCTAGATTTCCTCTTTACTCTCTTCTCTTCTTCTTCTTCTTCTTCTTCTTCCCTTTTTAGACCCTATTTCCCCCTTCTTCCCTTATCTTTCCCCTTTTTTCCCCTTCGTGCATGAATATACAGGGTCTAGATTTCCTCTTTACTCTCTTCTCTTCTTCTTCTTCTTCCCTTCTCAGACCCTATTTCCCCCCCCCTTTTTCAGGGAATTTCCCTGCAAATGTGGAAACACTGTTTCTTAACTTTACAAGAGAATCTCAGTCAAGAATCTTAACTCCAGAATCAAGAATCTTGAATTTAAAAAAATTATCCTAAATCTGTTTTAATTAAATTATATTATATTATAGGATTTATTTTATTATTATTATATTATTTTAATGGATTTTTATAAGTTATATTATATAATTGCTACTGCAACAAGTACTACAACAGCAACTACAACAACACTGAACTGAGTACCACAACAACTGCTACAACAGTTAGTACGTATTATTACATTATGTTTAATTCTTTATATCATCACAGGTTAATTTCATCAAAGTATGATAACTTAATTACAAAGGGGGGTCCGAAACTCCGAGAAAAAGTGAGCGGAGATTATTTGATAACATTTGATAACTTGGAGATAACGGGTTGATAACAGCGATAACACGACCTAGGCAATGGGTCCGAAACTCCGTTGAATAGTGTAGGAAGATTATTTGATAACATGTGATAACACGGAGATAATATGTAGACAACAGGCAGATAACAGCGATAACATGACCTAGGTACACGAAGATTATTGGAAGTTTCGGACCCCTTGCTTAATTATTATTATTATTATTATTATTATTATCATTATTATTATTTTATTTTTATTATTATTATCATTAATATTATTATTATTATTATTATTATTATTATTACTATTATTATTATCATTGCTATTATTATTATTATTATTATTATCATTACTATTATTATTATTATTATTATTATTGTTATTACTATTATTATTATTATTACTATTTATTTTATTTATTTATTTATTTTCGGCGAAGGCTACTCAGCCCATTGCCACGTACAATGCCACATATACATATTTTACAAAAATGCACTTAGCTCTACGAAACAATTAGAAGGAAAGGTTAATTTTTCTAAGGTCTACTGTTGGAATATTATTATTACTATTATTATTACTATTATTATTATTATTATTATTATTATTATTATTATTATTATTATTATTATTATTATTATTATTATTAGCATAGGGTATCAGTCGGTTTGTCGTTGATAAAGAGCGCAATCTCTTTGATTGCTCGTCGACGTATTGATCAGTGTTGCGTGTCTGGTGGTCAGCAGGCGTGGTTTCCCCACCCCCACTTGTTATCACCATTGTCACTTGTTATCAACACCTTCCTCTTCGTCCCCTTTTTCCCCTTTTCCCCCCTCCGTGCTAGAATGTAAAGGCTGTACCTCTACACTCCCCCGTTTCTCTCATTTTCCCTTTCCCCCTTTTCCCGGGGAATTTCCCTGCTAAGTGGAATCGCTGCTCCCAGGTCCCAATGCAATACAATACATATTTTATTATTTACTATATATTTAAAATTATACTTATTTTATATTTTTATAAATAAATAAAATTTACCAGCAGTTTTTTTTGTTTGGAAATGAAGGTGAATCGATAACTGGCTGATATTGATCAGACGGTAGCCGTTTTTCCAGCTTCTTCCTTTTCGCTATGACTTGATTGAGGACAAGGGCATTCATTGTGCTGCTGCTGCTGCCTGTGCTGCTGTAACTATTTTCAGCTGCGCTTCCACAGAATAGCCCAAGTAGCAAGTAGGACAAATAAAAAAAGTCCCAAGTCAACACACAACAAACAAAAAACAAAGAAATTTTTTTCCTCTTCTGATGATTTTTGTCCCCAAAATCAGTAAAGAGCCAACAGAAAAGATGGCGCAGTGAATTAAAAAAAAAAATGACTAAAAAAATTATTTAAAAATAATCATTTTCTTTTCTTGGCTTCTAAGAATCAGCAATAGTCTCTGCAGCTTTGACGGCCATCTTGTGATTGACTCTCGAACCGTCGTTGTCGAGAAACATGGCCGGGATGTTGGAACCGAAATATAGTTTAGCGTTCGCTGCGACTGATTCGTAACGTTTGAGCTCGAGGTACTCGGGAGTCAGGAGCAAGCGATTCGCTTCGGCCTGTCGCTGCACTGAGTAGAATTCGGCATCTGCGTGACTCTTCTGCCGGTTGAGGTGCATTTGATCTGAACGATCGAGCGTTTTTTTTAGTCTCGTGCTGCGTTTTGTTTGGCGAAATCTGAACTTACCTTCGATTAGCGACATCGTTTTGATCGATTCTTTCTCGAGGACTTTTTGTTCGTATCTGATCTTCGCGACCTGGGCTTCTTTCTCAGCCTCGATCACTGCTCTCTTGCGATCGGTTTCTGCTTCCCGCTCGACTACCCTCTCGTGCTCCCTGCGGATGAGCAGCTGCGTTTTTTCCGCTTCTCTGTGTTTTTCAAAATTTACTTCGCGTTTTCAAACGTTAGCGAGTACTATCGGGACTTACACCAGCTCGTAATTCTTGCGAATGGTTTCGGGAATCTTAGGTTTCGTAACTCGGACGCTGTGAATCAGAAGTCCTGGAGCCATGAGGTTGAGATCTTTCTGAAGGGCGAGCTTCAAGTTCTCGTCAATCTGATCGAAGAGGTCTATGTAAACCTGAGATAAAGTTCACGAATATTATTTTGCGCTTGAACGAGGAAATTATTGCGATTATTACTTCCTGCAAAGTATGGGCACTGCAGAACTGATTGAGTTCGTGATGGATCTTGTTGTAGATGAGCGTTCTATCGTAGTCCGCTGTATAGTTCTTGACGACATCGTACACTATAAACAGATTTTAAGATATTTTTATCAATGTCCGGATTATTTAGACCTACCGCTGCTCGGATTTAATATGTTGACGACTTCAATGCGATCGAAATAGATCATGACCCCACCACTCGTCCCGCAAGGTACGTTTTTGACTTCGTCCGATTGTAACGTCACCTGTAACATAAGAAAATACACAATTAATGTTAATGTCTCGAAAGGTTACTGAAACGAGCGATACCTGCACGGCTCGAAACGTTGTGAGGAACGGGACCATCATGTGGAAACCTGGTCCGGCAGTCTCTTTGAGCAATGCACCACCCTACGTCAAGCAAATCATAATATAAAATATGAATTAAATAGGTTTTGGATTTTAAATTACTCTGTAATAGACTCCGACATGGCCTTCCTCAATTTTGTGCAGAGCGAAGCTGAACAACACGGCTACGACACTGAAAAGTGCTGCGAGTGATGTCGCTGACTGGGGCATGTTTTATTTGCTAATTTTTCTGGAAATTCAATCAACCAAATAAAATTAAATGGCTTTTGCACTCGTCAATTAAACTTACGGCAGACCCTTACAGGTTACCGGGAAGAAAACAGTGTTTCTACTTTCAGTTTTCCCTTTTCCCTTATCGAGGGGTCTGTTTTCCCTTTCCTTCCCTTCACCTGGAAATTTTAATTTCCCCTTCTGTTTCTTCAATGGTATATTCCTAAGCCTCACTTTTCTATCTTCCCTTATTTTTCCCCTCTGAGAACCCATTTTCCCTTTTTAAGGGAATTTCCCTGCAAAGCGGAAGGACTGCCGGAAAGAAAAACAAAACACGGAAGGGAATTAATTGTAAATGACATTCAATTTTCATGCAGCGTTGCCAGATTTTCTAAAAAAAAAATTCCACAAATTATTTTAATATTCAAATATTTCATTTAAATAATAAGAATTGAATTTATTAATAGATCTATTTGTAACAAATATATTTAAATATTTAATTTTGATTATTAATATTCCTATTTGAATAAACGTGCTTTTATATAATTCAGCTATTAATTTATACGTGTCATTTTCATCTTACAGTAAATTAGTTATTGTATTTCGCTAAATTTTTAATAATTACTGTAATTTATCGTGTAAAAAAATCAGTACTTGGTAAGATACATAAAATACGTTGAGAAAATTTTAAAATTTTTCTATGGAAATTCCTGACACGTTCTTGAAGAAGAACCAGTTTTCCTCCGTCCGTTATGTTTGTGTAGGATTTTTCAAACTTTTCTAAATTGCTTTGAATAACGAGTTCCGTTGAACTGGAAAGTCATTGCTCTCCAATACTCTAAACTCTAATCAACTGCAAGACAATTCCGGGGAAAAAATTAATTATATCAATTAAAATACAATTCAGATTTTTCGTTCAATTAAAAAGGTACTGGAAATCAAATCTTGTTAGTAATCCAACAGGTAAGCATTGTATATTCCTATCCAGTTTTAAATGAACTATTTTAGTAAACTAGTTAGAGCTATACAACTATTTTAAGGTTACTAACTATTAAATAAGATATTAAGCAATTAAATGTCCGACTTGAACTTTGGACGTGGTAGTAAATGATAACAGATTAGGTTATAGATTAACTATTTTGACTATTTTTGTAATCTAGACGGTTAAAGTCTACTGTTTAATAGTCACGTTTACTGATTTATTTAATCTTTATGTTACAAATTAATTAACTTTAAATTCAATTAAAAACATACACGTTTCTTCAACTGTAACGTTTGGCCTCAAGCTAGTCGCTTAGTTTAGCTCTAACTTAATACAGAAATCATTTTATGAAAATATTTACTATATTCTGTTTAAAGTTAAAATTTTATTTAATATGTGAGAAAACTGAAACGAGACAGAAATAAGGAAAATATTCGTGCTGCGTGACCCATTTGCTACGGATGACGTTGTCAAGTCACGTGGTGTTGGTACAGTTTCTTCCACTTTGCAGGGAAATTCCCTTAAAGAAGGGAAAACTGGGCCCTCAAAAGGGAAAGAAGAAACATAGAGATATAGGGAACAGGAGTACTTGATATGATAAGGGGAAAAAGGGAAAAGTGTTGTCGTCTTTCAGGGAAAAGGGAAAACCGAGAGTATTGGTTGCAGTTTAGCCGGGCACCTTCACTATTTTAATTCTACGCATGTGTGGGTGATATCACGCTGTTTATTAATACAGGAGAAAAGTTTTGCCTATTTTTTGTCTCCTCTTCTCTTCAGAGATCAATTTTCTCCGTCTCCCGTTTATCTTTTTTGAAGGCGCATTGTCGAGATATTTTCAATTTTTTTTTTGCTTTCATGCCTCTTTCCGCAGCCCGCAATTACACATTGGCCGCAATCGGTGAAATTAGCAAGCCGAGAAAATGTTTTGGAAAACAAATGTGGTTATTTCCGTGCTAGGAGCACATCTTCTCATCATGGTCGCTCTGGCAGTGACACAACATAAGAGTATCTTCTTTAATTTACCTGTTTTCGTCATTACTAACGCTCGATTTTGATGCTTAGGCCCCGAGTCGACCAGGCTGAGGAAACAGATTGTGCACGGAGTTGGCGCTAAAAGTTCCGACAAGAAAACGGTAACATGTGTTTGTTGTCTTAAGTTTCACTCGGTTATTTTATACTGTTTTGATATTTTTCCAGCATGGAACCTACAGAGGACTGACGTTCGATCCTCCGATGGTCGACTTCGGAAGCTGGTAATTACAAAATTTCTTCATACACATCTTACGTTTGTTATAATCTTTGCAGACGTTGCTAAATATTTGGTTTTTCACTTTTTGTTTGTAGCGCGGTCAGTGTCGTGTGGAGACAGAAAGTCCGCATCGAGCACGATGGATCGGTTTCATCGCCCGTTACGGTCATTTCGATTTCGGGGTCCTCATTAAACTTTCACTGCTCGTTTGTGTCCAACAAGGTACCCCATAACTCAAACTAAGTAATGTTAATGCAGAATTGTCATTTTCTCATCAAAGATCATCGAGCCATCGGGGAACACAACGTTTGAAATCGCTTTCCTCGGCCGGGAAGAAGGTTTCGTAGAAGACACGCTCTACGTGCATACAACGGAAGGCTCGTTTCCGTATCAAGTGAAAGCCCGGGGAATCGCCAACCCATTTCAGTTGAAACCTCTCGTCGGAGTGCGACTGCCCGTCAACTCCTCGTTCACCCCAATAATACAGCTGTACAACCCATTCGCTTCTGCATTGCAAGTACATATTACGAATCGCACAAACTCATACATTCCTTAATAAGTTTACAATTTTACGAATTATACACTGGAACTAAAATGTGTTTCGGTGTAGGTGACGGAAATGTTTGGCAGCAGTTGCGATCTCCACATAGAAATGCTGTCGCCCGTCGATACGGGAACGGCTCCTTCCGACTGGTGGCTCGTTCCGCCGCATCAGAGCAAAGCCATAGCGAAACTGAACTACTTAGCTCAGCGATCTGCTAACTTAACAGCATTCGTTAGGTGCATACTATACCCTCCGTTTACTAATATTATTATTAATCTTATTGGATATTGAAGGATACGGACAAACAGCACAGGTCATCCTCACGGATCTCTAATGCTTCCCATCAGTGTAGAAGTCACATCGCAGCCACTGTTGTACTGTCCTCAGCAAATGCTGGATTTCGGAGTCTTCAAATCCAGCGCAGATCCGCCCAAAACTATAAATATTTTCCTCTTTAACTCCGGGACTAAAACTATCGCATTGCAAGTACGAAACTTTTTGAATACTTGATTGCATAAAATTTGAAGTTAATAATTTTTGAACTATAGAGCTTTACGATTAGTCCACAGAGTGAAGGGATCACTGTAGATTTCTCTCCAGTGAAGATAGCGCCTTCCATGACTTCACCCACTCTGGCCGCACAAGTCACTTTTAATCGTAATTATTTTCCAAAAATCCATAAACTTAAATTTCAAATATTTTAATGTTTGTAGCCTCAGCAGTGGCGTCGCTGCGATCCACCAGTGGCAAAATCACTCTGAAATCAAAGACTGGCCAATACAAAGTGACGATCGGCTACCAAGTAACGGTTCCTACCAGTTACTTGCAGGTCAACGTCTCGACTACGCAGTTCCGGATCCCGCCGGCGAACGAAGAGACGGATCTCTGCCAGTTTGTGCGGATCCGCAACGATTTCGCGTTGCCGGTCCACGTCCGCAAGGCGGTGCTGAATCCGCAGCCTTTTGCCATAGCGCGAAATTTCACGGAAGTCGTACTGGCAACCCGCGAATCGGCTGCGGTGGTTGAGATCTGCCTAACCAAACCGGCAGATCTGAAACCACCAATCAGCATTTCGCTAGTCTTTTCCACCAACGTATCAGATTTAGAGGTTCCCGTCACTGTTTTCACGGGCGAGTTGAACACGGTATGGCCGGAAGGTTGCCATGGAGACAGGGAAGTTGACATTGGTTGGCTTCTCGAAGATTCAAGTCGCGAGTTGTACTTTGCTCTGCACAATCCTAACCCCGTGGGGGTAGCGCTTCAGGGCTGGGGTACCAACAACAGCAACGCGGTAGTCAAGTATCTCGGATCTGAATCTGGACCTAATTTCCGAGTCCAAGACTTGGCGGAATTGTCTAATTTGACAATGGCAAGTTCCCTAAGACCCAATCACTATGCAGTGTTCCTGGCGGAGATTCATCCACCGCCTTCTGGAACAGCCAGTAGCGTAACCCTGAGCATCCGCACTGTTTACGAAGAAATAAAAATCAAATTGAATTTTAAACTGGTCACTGGAAGCATCCGCACTATTCCGGATCCGCTCATGTGGGGAGCCAGCTTCCTGGATCCACACGTATCGACGGATGTTTTCTTGAATTCCTCACTGGAACAGGCGATTACAGTGACGGGATTCCAGAAACCGTCTTCTCATTACGCGCATGTTGAGTTGTTCAACTCCACAGCTCTGGTCCTTGCGTCGACTCCTCAAAGCGCTGGGCGACTCTCGTACCAACTGCACTGGGAGTGCGCGGAAACGCTTTTGTCGAAGTTTGTCAGCAACTGGCAACTGGGCGAGAGGTTGTGGAACGCGCTGTTGGATCTGGACATCAGTCGGGCGCTCTACAGCTGTTTCCAGAACATCTCTTCAGCCTTGACGGATATCTCGTCCATCAGGCTGTTGACTCGAGAGCTGGGACATGTAGAACTTCCCGTCACCACGGAGATTCAGTGGCCTCGCCTGAGTCGGAATCGCAGTCTTCGGTTTCCGCTAACCGAAGTGGGACAGCAGAGCTCAGCGCATTTGACTCTGAGCAATCCTACCTCGAACGCGATCAGTGTTCAGCTTCTCTGGGTATCGCAGTCCAAGCTCGGGATGAAAGACTTTGTCAAAAACCTTCCGGAGCACCTGGTGGAAGACGTGTCACTGATTGCGAATACTACAGGCAACACGTTTTCCATAAGCGATGAAGCTACTCTCAGTCAGAACTGTACTCTCTTGCTTCCTCCTGGATCTGAACGCCATGTCAAGCTAAACTTCAGCCCTGTAGCTGCTGAAACTTACACTACTTTACTAGCACTGAAAAATAACGTAACCGGCATTGAACTGGTTACTTTAAGGGGCGCTGCTGATCGCTCGCAGTTTTCGCTAGGCAACCGCATCCCCGATTCAACCCACCCGTTAATATTTGACATTTCTGATAAGCTCCTCAAGAACTGTGACGGTTCGTGGCCGGGTCAGTTCTACACGCCCAGCGTAACGGCAAAGGGTTCGTTTACGGCGCGCAATCAGGGGCAGTTCCCTATTCACGTGACCGGTTACGAGATCGAGAGCTCGGAGTGCGAGGGGTACGGTTTTCGCGTGCTCAAGTGCGAGCCGTTCATCCTTCAGCCAAATCAGAGCCGCGCCATTGATATCGCGTTTACCCCTGATTTTACGCAAACGCGTATAGAGCGCACGCTTCGTCTTCGGACCTCTGTAGGCGGAGGGTCTACACTAACATTCAGTTTAGTTGCAACAGTCCCGGCCCATATGCTGATCCTCTGCGCCGCCATTCTGCCGGGTCCTTCTTGGGAAATGGCCCTGTACTATGGCGCCATATTTATTTCGTTAATACTTGTTATATCTGTAATCGCAGCAGCCGCTTTCAAGGCTGATCTTCTCATCAATTCCGCGCTTGTTGCCATGGTAACAGTAGTCCCTTCGTCTAAGGACGTCCAACAGAACGCGCAAGAGGAACTGCACGTTCTGGATTTCAAAAAAGCTGTCAAAGATTCCAGCCTTCCCGAAGCGAAAGAGAATCACTCAGAAGCGAGTCAGTCTTCCTGCGATGCTAAAAACAGTCGAGGCAAGAAGAACAAAAGCAAAAAGGCGAAAAGCTCCGCAAAATCTAACCCTGTCCCACCGACTGTCGAGGCTGTTCCAGAAGCTCCTCGTCCGCCGAAGACTGTTGAAGAACCGGCTCGGCCAAGTGTTAGTCCCGCTCCAGCTGCGTGCCACGCTTCCAAGAAAGAGGAGACGCCAGGGTCGAAACCTAAAGCTCAGCAGCCGGCCAAGAAAGTGAGCAAATCCAAGAGTCCCGTGCCGGTCATCGAAGAAACGCAGCCTGTGAAACCTTTAAAAAGCAACAGCCATTCTTCGGAGGAGCCAAACCGCACAGAAAACAGCAAACCTCACCCTCAGCGACCCCAGAAAGCCTCGGCTCCAGCGTCTCGGTACCCACCAGTTGAAGCTGTAGCTTCTAGCGCGAAGACAGGGTCTTCCCCAGTCCCTAAACCCGTAGTTGTTACTACACCAGTAGTCAAACCCCTGGAACACAGCCAAGCCCCGTTGAAACAGGCGCCCAAACCCCAACCACCTGTGGGCAAAATCCTTCCTGAAGTTCGGAAACCCGAAGAAACGCCTTTACCCAAACCCATAGGTCCGAGGAACTCTGAAAAAGTTTCGCACACTTCTTCCTTCCCCTGGACCGAGACAGACCTTAGGTCCACCTGGTCCCCGACCATCGTCAACACAATTCCTTCATATTCGGTCCCCACCGGCACGCATTCGTGGTTTGCTCCAGAACCAGACATTGGTCCGCAGTATTCGGAACCCTCTCGTGATTGGTTCGGACTGCGATCCCTGGCCAATCACGTGAGCGATCCGTGGCCGAACAACAACTCCAGGTCCAACACCGACGCCTGGAGTTTACACAGTTCGACCCACCACATGGGAGACGAAAACACGATTCCTTCACCGACCGCCCCTTCGTTCAACCAGACGTACTCCCCGTGGTCCGCTCCAAACTGGCTGGAAGTGTCTCAGAGGAACTACACGCAAATCGGCGATAACCGGCGAGAAGAGAACCGCAGCGATTACGATCCATTCGGTGGGAACTTTGGCGGTATCTGGGAACCTTTACCCCGGAACACCTCTAACGACCCCTGGCAATCGTATTCGCAGTTTTAAGAGAGTGAAGAAGAACCGAGCAAGACGAGCGAGTTCACCATCTTCCATCAGTGGGAGATGTGGACACAACAAAAAATGCCAATCTGGAGGTGCCATTGTGGAATGTTTTTGTTCAGTTCTTCTAAAATGACAAGGGGAAACGATGATCTACACGCTCTTTTTGTTTTCTTGACATGTTTAGCAATGCCCATAAAGCAACTGCGACTAGTTGCTCTTTAGCTCTGACGACTAAGTGACAAGCATTTATTTTTTTCCATCCTTCAGCCAGTCTGAAAACTGTTACGCACTTGTATCCAAAAACAAGGGCGGGCAGAAACTAATACACGATGTTTTAAGCAAATAATTTCATTAACAGTAGATCCAGTCCTGGTGATCTTTGGGTCGACATTCCTGCGGGCATTTGTATTTGCGTTTAGGCATTTCTTTGCTCGCAGGATCGAGAATCATGCCGACGAAGTAGCTACCGTTCCTCTGCGTAGGAAACGGATGGCTCTGGAAAAAAAGTCTTGCAGCAGTAGCTATCGTGTTCCATCTGTATTAAAACAGATTAAAGTAGCTTCACGGAATGGTCTACAGGTGTTGACCAGAGAGAGTGGCCTGGTCAACACCAGCAGACGATACTGAACTTATAACTATTGCCGCTTGGAGGCGTAGGGTTTTGTACCGTATTGTTCCACGCGAATTCAGTCCACAGATGTTCGGTCAACAGACTCTGATCTGCACGATCATCTTCAGCTGCAGAAAACTGACGATGCTTCCCGAACAGGATTTTCGCGACTATTTTGCGAACCATTTTGCGTTCGTAGTCGCCGACCAGTCGAGCTCCCCACAAACCTACGAAAATTCTAGAGTCTACTGCCATCTCAGCTGAAATTGTTACGTTACCCCGAGAAAAGGTATGCAATGGAAAGGGTTATCCCTCATCGTGTGAAACGTCAAGTTACTGTCGATCCACTGCGACACAGCGTCCACTTCCCGCTGCAGAACGGGGCTGTCGGTATCCCGGGACAAGAAATAGTCGACGTACTCGTCTACAGCCGGTAGAAATCGCCAAGTTTTCGCGTATTTTATGGTTTGGTTCCTCTCAGCGAGAATCCTCGTCACATTGCAGAGATCCACGTTCGAGAAACGGGCTATTTTCTGAACTTCTGGCTGCTGGGAGAACTGAGCTGAAGTCAGATTGTGATACACGCGAATAGTCCATCCTAGTTCAGTAGAAATTGATTATTTTAAAGGAAAAATAAATCATATTATAATGTTAATATTAGACTCTATGCCATACAATAGTAGCGCCACAGCGGCCATAGTTGTAAACTCGTGTCGTCTGCTGTTTTAGGACAAGCTACTGATAGTGTCATATGACTCAAAGCTATTTTGCTTGTCCTAAAACAGCAGACGACACGAGTTTACAACTATGGCCGCTGTGGCTGCTTTTGGCGCTACTATCGTATGGCTTAGAGTGTATACCGGGATATATTTCTGCAACTTTTTGTGCGTTGAGTACTAAAGATCCCGTATAGCGACGGTCTATGTTTCCAGATTTCCAGTGAGGATACAGAGAATAACCGATAACTTTTTGATGTTTGCCTCTCAAATCTGATTTGAAGCTACACGTTGAGAGTACTGGAGTATTTTCTTTTAGTGAAGGACTGTACGATGAACTATTAAGAAGAAAATGCAAGTAAATGAATCCAGTAAGTGCGATAAGATTGAAGCAAACTAAAAATCTGAAACGCTTCATTGTTATAAAGGGACATCCAGTCAGTCCAACAGGTGAAACACTTGTGCAAGTGGATAATACGCACTACCAGATATTCAATAAACAACTATTTAGACGTAATCTGTATTTGATTTCATATAAAAGTTTTGCAGGAGAACGCTTTATTATTATCATGAACTATTATTATCGTATAATAGCATAGTTCGTTGATACTTTTCTCGTAAATCCATACTGGTAGCCACGTAGAAATGACTCTGAGCAATTGTGTTTTTATACAGTACAGTGTTTCCACTTTGCTGGGAAATTTCCTGTAAAAAGGGGAAAACGGGGGAAATAAGGGAAGAGGGGAAAGGGGGAGACTGAAAGTGGAAACACTGATATAGTATTTTATATGTATTTTTATACGCTGTGAAAAGGCACCACTATATAGCACTGTTTCGTAGTTTTTCAGTTCCTTTTACAGTGCCTTTTCACAGCAGCGTGCATCGTCCTAACGTGTCCTAACTCAAAACAACCTTCAAACTAACTAGTTCAAGATCGCCAAAAAGGCACCGCAAAAGGCACCGTCTTTTTAACGTAGGTAAAGATCTCTTACATTTTCGTGATTTGTTAGAAGTTGCCTTTGACTTGGAATAATAATCTCAATTTTCTTCTCACATTTGCCCTTGGATAATCTCCTGGGCTTTTGGTGACTTATTCTTAGAACCAATGCAGAAACGTTGGAAAAGAAAGGTCAAAATAGGTTCAACTACTTCTAGAAACCATAATATTAAGAGAACTAATAATATTTAGCCATATTATAATAATTCTAATATATTTTTGTATTGAAAACCTAGATAGTTTGACTGAAACTGTTAAAATTAGTTAACCTCGTTTGAAAATTTGAATTTGGCGCGCGCGCCCGCTCTTCCGACGTTCGAAAAACTTTCGAACCAGGGGCAATGAATGTTTCATAAAACGCGCTGTAAACAAGTCGCCATTTTCACAGCAAATTTTTAAATCTTAGAGAAAAGAATTTGTCCACTCAGCCAGTGATTTCAGATACTGAAACGGTAAGTTTTCTCTATATTTAGGATGTTTTCATAATATTACATGATTTAATTACATTAAATGGCCGTAAGAAATGCCCGACCATGCTTTCAAGACATTTCGTATGAAGAACCAATTTTAGATAATAATTTTTTAACTTGTGATGTATTTTTTACGAAACAGAGTAAATGAAGGACCACAAACGAGAGCTGGCCGATCGAATCGTGAAGCACTGCGGAACGTTGGACGTCTTTGCTTCGTCTTTCCTGTTCGAAGAGCCTTGCCTAAAGTACTGCCTGCGTCAAAAAGGTTTTAAGGAACTCGAAAACCGAGACTTCGTTTCGCGCCAGTTCAACCTGGTCCTGCCCCACAACTTCAGGATCGAACGAATGGACCCTCGGGACGTTGGAACAGAACATGCTTTTGGTTTTATGTCCTACAACCGACTGATAGAAATCGCACTGCTCAACAGCCTGCGCTGCCCGTCAGGCGAAGACAGGTACATGTTTGGTCTTCTTCGTGCGTGTATGGTTCGAGCGGGATGGCTAACTCGCGAAAATCGTCCTCAAGAGATTAGGTAATTTTTTCTAAAAAAATGAACTACTAAATTGTAAAGTTTTTTCAAAAGTTTTACGACTGAACTTCCGACAATGGACGATATTGAAGATTTTTCAAATTATATCCTGAGTCAGCCTAGACGTTACAAGTTGAAGGAACTGGAAAAGGCGGCTTTCTTCATCCCGCTGATGGTCGAGTTCACGTTTCGCACTAGAGGCTATCGCTACAACCGCAGCAGTCCCAGTGCTCTCCGACTCTACGAGGAACTCTCCTTCTCACTGAATTGTGAAGATATCACTTTCCTACTTCCACCGAAAGTACTATATTGCATTCCCACCACATAAAAGCGATGATGCTTTTTACATTGCCCTTTTGGTGACCCATAGTCAACGATTCAGAAATTCTGCAATAGACGAATGAAGGAAAACAACATTATTATTAACAACTCTTCTATTGCAGGAATTTTTATCGTTCGCCATTATTTATGTGGAATATTATTAATATGAAAGTTTTTCCAACTAAAATAGTATTTTTTTTTTTCAGATTCAGTGGGGCTTGGCAGCACATTTCATTTCGCTGGAACGTGCTTACGAGGTTGCGCAGTCTAATAATCCGCTCGTTCCGTCTGGCATTCGCAACCGTTTAAGTTTTCACCCATTCGGGACGGGCCTCCTCCGCAAGACGGAAGAGCTCATGCGACACGTCCGAAGCTGCTGGTACTACGATGAAATAGCGGATCGCCTGGACGAACGCCTCGCTTTCGTCGAGGAAGTCAATGACGACATTATGGTTTCTAGTTCTCAAATGCATTATTTAATACTGATAAACTTAAAACATTTGTATTAGAAAGATCCACTGGCTTTCCATCCGTGCAGGGAGGCCTACAGTCTTGGGCCAATGAGTCCTAGAAACCTGCGAAAGATCGAAGACGCCCTCAAGGATTGTAAGTACATCGTAGGCTTCCTCAAGGATCTTTTGAAGGACGTCTATGATCAAGTACCGTGGAGGCAGCTGAAATACGAAGATTACTAACGCCATCTTGCGGTGAGCTCCATAACTATTCGGCTCCTACGTTCCTTCTTCCATGGAGACTTGCTGGACCTGCGCTTCAGATACCCCCGTATCGACCAGCAACTGCGAGTATACTATTGATTTTTCGTTCGTTCCTTTTTGAATACAGAAAAATATTTTTGGTTTTTTCCCCAGTGTTTTGCAAATCAAGTTTTCGGGTTGATTTTTGTTTTTTTCCGTTAATTTTGTTTTCTTTTTCTTGACACAGACAAAAAATATTCTAACAAATTTCTCCAACAATGGATGAAATTACAACATAATCACAAATACCCTTTACAATGAGTGGAAAAAACTAAACGGGGGACACAATTTTTCCAGATTTTCAAGTAAGAAAAAAAGGGGAGAAGGATTTGATAAAAATGAAGTTAAAGAAGAAAAAGCCAAAAATTGGATGATCTATTAACACGTATCCTTTGAAAGCTACAAATACACCAATAATATTTTTCTTCTTATGGAATTATTTTATTTTCTGGAGTTGGGGGCGGACGTTTTGGGAAAAGAAAATGAATCGAATTGTGCAGATTTTAACATATAATTTCTTTTTTACTTTGACTGCATTTAAGAAAGAAAAAAAAACTGCGTTGACGGGAAGAAAATGTAATAAGTTGGTTTGTTTTTGTTTAATGTCTGATCTGTTTTCGTTTTTTCTCATCCCCCAGTTTATTTTGTGTACAAGTAAATGGCCACGATGAGACCGTAGAGACCCAAGACTTCAGCGAAAATCAGGATAAGGATCATGCCGACGAACAGACGGGGCTGCTGGGCAGTTCCGCGAACACCAGCATCACCAACGATACCGATAGCGAAACCAGCGGCCAGACCCGAGAAGCCGACAGCCAGACCGGCGCCCAGATGCACGAAGCCTCTGCAAAACGAGAAAATGTTTGAGGTATGTCATGAAAAGAAAACGTTGAGATGTACGTACTTGTAAGCGGAGTATCCGTTGGAGGGTTCGCCCAAGTTACCAGCGATAAGAACAGCCACAACCAGCCCGTAAATGGCAATGATACCAGCCATGACGACGGGAATGATGGACTTCATGATCAGTTCGGGTCTCATGACGGACATGGCGGCAATACCCACGCCGGACTTGGCCGTTCCATAAGCAGCACCGAAAGCTGTAGAAAAAAATTTTAAGAATCAACTCGAGCGTTAAGTAATAGGGTCGGTTGGTTTTCAAACATCTTATCTCCAAGTTTACTGTATTTCGCAACCTTTTTTTTGTGCAAAAACTGAGGAAAAAAGAGCAGACGAAATGTTGTATGTCAAACTAGTCTTAAGCAGCTTATCCATGGACAATAAAGTGAGGCGTCATCATCAATGGCTGACGCTGGGTAGAAAAGTGTTATCAGAACAAGAGGCCAAAAGACTGAACTTACCGCTGAAAATCATGGCCGAAGCAGCGCCCATGACACCAAAGAAGGGGCCGTAGATGGGGTTCATTTCACTCAGTTCCGACATTTTGGAGAAGTTTTTGGCTAATCTGTCAGTGAATCGCGAAAAAGGGAAGAAGAGTTTGACGCGCCTACTGTGCTGGGCTTCTGCTCGACGAATGACAGCTACGGCTTATGGCCGAACTTACCCGGCCTCCCTCTGTCATGTGACAGAAAGCACCTGATTCGCGTTATAAAAGCCACGCTCCTATTGGTTAAGTTACTTTCAAAGCTTTGTTCCTATTGGTTCTTGTTTTATAATCGATTTGTTAGGCATCTTGCAGAGACATCTAGCGGGCAAATTATACACTAAATTTACCATGTATTAAGAATTATTCTATGAAATATAATTAATAAATAGTAATATAATAACAGGAAATACTATATTAATGTATGATATAATTTTTTAATTTAAAATGGTAGAATTAGCGTAAATAATAAATTTGGAAATATGAAATTGTCACTATCGTGTACTTCGGTCAGTCACGGGGTTAGAGAAATCCGACTACTTGTTACGAAATTGAGAAAATTTCAGATCACATATTTTGTTATATTATGAAATTAAAGCTATTTCACTGTATTGATAGTTAATACTGTACGTACGTTTGTGTAATTTATAAAAGAAATATGAAAATTAACGTTAGGAATTTAAGTGACATATTTCAGTTCATGAGCATGTGACCCGACCCATTTATCTCAATGGAAAACCTCGTGATAACTCACAAGGGTAGCCGAATAAATCTCGACAAAGTCAGTAGAAGTTAAAATTCACTTAAAATCAAACAAATTCCCGAAAATTGTCCTTGGTTTTGTGGAATATTTGAAATATAAGACCTTTCTTCTGTAATAATTGTTAGTTAAAGTTTGTGAATTTATTTTAGAAATTTTGTTTTAAATATTAATCATGAATGTGCAGCGCCATGGAATTATTATTTATTCAAATTGTTAGTTTATTTAAGATTAAATTAAATACAGTAAAACAAATTTTTTTCACTGTATTTCCCAACTGCGTATTTCACCTGGTATTTGTTTTGTTATATCACAATATTCAATTAAACCAAAATTTATTTTCTATTTTTTTACAAATATATTTATAAAAAGATTTAATGAAATATTATAAATTATAAATATGATTTATACAGAAATGAACGTAACATATTTTAACGTATGGCAACGTTGCATCATTGTCAGAAATGAAAAGTAAACAAACCGGAAATTTAAAAAATATTTTACAGTAATTTTTCCAAAAGATGAATTGAGATTTGGAGAACCCGTAAATTATCATCTTGTAATTTTATAAAATAAATGAAGCTATTATTATAATTTAATATTACAAAACTTTAAGTGGCAGCTGTAAATTATTGAATAAATTAGTCATGTATTGTCTCAACATGACCCTAATCATTATTAAATCACTTTTAACCATGGACGAACTAAAATACAGTTAATTATTAAGTTCTATTTCCGTCTACTTTAAAGATTTACATCCAAATTTGTTGTTTACTGATCCAAACGCATCATAAATGAAGAAAGGTAGTCCACCTTATCTCTTCATCCTTTGATAAGGTTTCGGCATTTGAAAACATTTGATTATTTTTATATCCAGGAGAATCTACTACCTCAAGTGAAGCCTCGTGCAGTGATTCTCCAAATCTTGCTGAATACATTTTGCAATTTATAAAATGAAATACCGAAGCTCAAGAGCAGGGACCAGCAGTTCAGAAACTGGCCTCACCTTCGAGCAAGTATTATTTGCACCAGGTTAAATGCATTTTATTCATAAATTTATACTTCAAAAATAAATTAATTTTGTGTGTGACAGGATACGCTAGCGACGGAGGCCTGTACGTCCCCGAAACGATTCCTCGACTAACTGAAAACGAAATCCTGGCTTTTCGAAATCTGTCTTACTCAGAAATCGTTAAAAACGTTTTGCAGTTATTCGTCAATCAAGAAGAACTTTCCGAGGAAACTATCAATGGTTTTTCTATTATTTAAAGTTAAATTACACAGTAAAATAAAATGATATTTCTTTAATTATAGAGATCATAGATTCCGCATACGAAAATTTTACTTCTCTGGAAGTTATCGAGATTGCCACTTTGCGGGACGATTTAATAATTGCTGAATTATTTCACGGACCCACGATGGCCTTCAAGGATCTGTCGTTAGTCGTAATGGCTAAACTGCTGGATTTTTTCTTGAAAAAACAAGTTAGCAAAGACCCTGAAATTCTTGAAACTTGATAAAGTGAATTAAAATTTCAGGATCCTGAAAAAAGATGCACAGTCCTGGTCGGGACTTCTGGAGACACGGGTCCCGCGGCTGCTCACAGTATCGCGGGTCTCTCTCGACTGAACTTAGTTTTGCTTTATCCGAAAAATCGAGTCTCTGAGATTCAGGAACTTCAGATGTTGACTGTAACGGCAGAAAACGTTCATGTTTACTCGGGTAATGCTTTTTTCGCAAAAATTTTACGCACATAAAGTAATGGTACCGTTTGCGGTGCCTTTTTGGTGGCCATTCCTGAACTCCGACGCATTTGTCTGGTCCAGGAAGCTACCGTGAAAAGCTACTGTCAAAAGAAACTGAGAAAATACCTAAAAACACTGTAGTAGTCCCTTTTGACAGTACCATTTACTTATTTCTTACAGTTGATGGTACTTCGGATGATTTGGACGTTCCTATAAAGCACTGTTTCCAGGATCGCGAATTTTCTGCAAAAAATTCGCTATGTTCGTTCAACAGCCTCCAATGGGGAAGAATTATGTTGCAAATCGCGCATTACGTCTACGTTTACTGTCGCTGCACAAAAGATTTCGGAGAAGAACTGCGTATTGTTGTTCCAACTGGAGCTGCTGGAAACGTGGCTGGTATCAAATAATATAATTTTGCATTATAAAATATTTAATAGATATTTATATGATTATTTCAGCTGGTTACATAGCCTGGCAGTTGGGATTTCCGATAAAGCTTGTGGTGGCGGTTAATTCGAACGATATTTTGTACCGAACGCTTAGCGACGGGGACCTGAGTCTTAGTCCTGAAGTTAAAGCCACACTGGCACCTGCCATGGACATTCAAGTATTAAATTTTGCATTTTAAGGTAGCATAACATGGACACTGAAATAATAATATAATGAGAATAGTAACGTAATTATTTTGTATTATTAATTTGACTCATTATAAATCATTGAGTATTACACAGCCATGAGCAAAAAAAAAAAGTACCCACCCAGACTACATAAAATTGCTTTAAAATCAATTTATCTATTACTTTAGCGATCAAATTCATAACAAGAGTGATAATTGAATTGATTTTATTCCTTTTGACCTCTATTTGACCGCCATGGTAGTGTTCAACTTTATTTAAAACCGATATGATTTTATTCAGGTGGATACTTTCTTTTTTGCTCATGGCTGTAGAATAAATTCTGCACCAGTAAAAAATTTACTACATTGTTTAAGATAAGGATAGTAGTTTACTGTAAACGGTAAGAAATATAATAATAATAAAATGGAAATAATGATAAAATCAAGAAATAATTTAACCGTTATGTTCTATGACTTGATCATTTAGAGTATTTTATTTAAACAAATGTATTGACAGGTATCAAATAATCAAATAGAAATAGTGTAACTATTATGTACTGTTAGTTATTGATTTATTGTAAGTTGCTATCACATTATCTTATTATTCACTGCTTATTATAAATCATGATTGTTATTAGAATAAATTCTGTGTCATTTTGGTACACTTGTATTTCAAAGTATGCCTAACAGGGTTCCCACTGAAAAATCTTAATCAAGTTCCCTGACTTTTTAAATGCATTATACTTTCTAGAAGTTATTCATTAGGGGCTTGAGCAAAGGTTAGTTGAAACTGAGTAGAGTGGCAACTCAAATTCCCTGACCTTTCCCTCATTTATTACCGACTCCCTGATATTTCACTGTATTCCCTGACTGAAATCTTATTCCCTGACTTTTCCCTGATTTCCCGGTTTTCCAGGTTAGTGGGAACCCTGGTCTGAAGGCTAATAATATAATAGATAAAATGTAGTATAATATATCAATATTTTGATTATAAATTTTCCAGGCTCCGTATAACGTGGAACGGCTGTTGTATTTTGCTTGCAACGGGGATCCCCAGCGTGTGGCTGGAATTATGGAACAGTTTGAAAGTACGGGAAAAGTACAGCTTCCTCAAGACGTCCTGGAAAACCTCAAACAAGTCATTCCAGGTATGATACTTCGCAAAACAACTACAAATATTGTAATTTAAAATAAAATGTTTTAATGAATTATGCTGCCACTGGTAAGTCTGACATAACACCAACGAAATAAATCAATAAAATAATACGTGAATGAATTAAAATTAATGATAAATGAACAAAACCATGAATAAACTACTATTTGCTATCGTAATGGTGGTAATTAAAATATTTTAATGAAATAATTGAGACGAAATTATTTTAGATACGTCTACTGCTGGTGACGGGGAAATAACTGGCACAATGAAGCGTTGCTTTGAAGAGAATAATTATAAGCTGTGTCCTCATACGGCGACTGCAGCTACCTATGTCTACAACCGTCACAATTCAGGGTAAATAATAACAATATTAAGTATACATTTAATATAAATTAACTTAAATAAACATAAATAATAATATGACAACGAAAACTGTAGCAATGATGAATTAATTTATTGTAATATTTTATAAAAAAATTAATATAAATAATTACCATACAGAAATATAAGTACTACCAATAATAATAAATTAATCTTCCAATAGAATTTCTAATTTACTGTAACTTAATTTTGGTTTTTTAATTTAATTTGCACATTATAATTGGGTTTCATTATTCTAACCGAGCAACTCAATTAAAATGTCATAACTGAATTTTGAATTATTATTTATTTTTATTTTACTATTGTATTATTTATAAGTGTTATGGATTTTTTTATTCTATTCAATGAATATTTTATAGACTCGGTAGGACCGTTTGCTTGGCTACAGCTTCTCCAGCCAAATTTCCTGAAGCCTGTGCTGCTGCCAGTTTCCCGCCCAACGAAAACAGTCGCCTGGAAGACTTGCTAAGATTCCAGGAAAATAATACTTTGCAACAACCCAAAGGCCATTTCTCCAAAACCGAAGACTGGACCCCAAAGCTCAAACAAATTATTGTAAACTTGAAATAATCAGAATAAAATCATGTGGTACAAGTAGATTATACCAGTGTTTCCACTTCCAGTTTCCCCTCTTCTCTTATTTCCCATTTTCCCCTATTTCAGGGAATTTCCCTGTTGTTGTTCAGAATTGTTTTCCGAGTTATTAAAGTATATTTATAAAAGAGAAAAAACGTTGAAATGTCCCATTTGACAACGTTTGAATATATATATCTCCATTTCTTAACTGGCAACTGCGATACCGAGCTCCCCGTTCAGCCTAGGATCTCAGGACAGATGATTTCGCTCTTCTGTATGCCGTCAATGGTCTTCAGCAAGTCGTAATTGATCAATTCAGAGACCACTGAATCATGTCTAGCGTAAATTTATACAAACATTAACCCAAAACATTATTTTAGATGAATTAATTTGAAGATTTACTTGTAATCGGGATGGCTGATAACGAAATCTCGGATCCAGTGAGCGTTGGTCATAAGTTGTCCAGCAGCTCGCTTGGAAATCAGCTCCAAATATCCGTTGATTGTCTCAGAGTCCATTCTGTAGTCCTCGATGTACGAACGGACTGCGGGAATCAGTCCCGGGAACTCGCCCTCCTGTTCCGACAACAAATAATTTAATGAACAGCTGTTAAATTTATTAATAAAAATATTTATGATAAAAATTAAATATTAAATTCATACTTTTCCATTGAAGATTTCGTTAATGGTCATTTCCAGATACACCCCGTCCACTTCCGAACGAAACCAGAACTTTTCATTGAGAATAGCATCCCGCTTCTGGGCTCGACGAAAGTTCTCGTCCACCTAAAATCACACAATTTATTTTTTACACTAAAAAGCACATTTAATAATAATTTTTCACAATAACTAAACAAATAACTTAAGAAGACTAGTAATACATTAAATATTAATAAAAAGGACTTACGAACCTTTGATATGGGAAGTAGGAAATTCAGTTTTCCCGAGATAATGGCGCGTGAGAGAAGGGCGATGAAGCAAGCAACAGCCGCATTTTCCCTGTCGGTCAACTGGACCTCGCAAGGGCGGAACTCGATCCTCCAGCCGGGGTCGCCATTCTGGCAGGGCGGCTTCAGACGGACCGACTGCCAGTTGCTCACAATGAAGGCCTAATTTAATATATTCACATAGTATAATAATTAATAATTAATATAATTACAAAATGTACTTCGATATTAGCAGTTCCGCAATCGTCTTCTTGCAGGAATCCGTCGTAAAGGACCAGAGGTTCCCACGAAAGTAAATTGGCGAAATATCGCGATAGAGAAGCGTCCATCCCGGAATTGCGGAGAAAATCGAAAGATTCTTCATCGATAGTAACGGGGACATCATTATACCTGTCAAAAAATAATCGATTACGTTAATAATCGATAGATAATTCGATAGATTTTGATTACTTTTCTGCATGTTCGGAAATGTATCCGCAAATGGAATCGTATCGTCGCTTATGGACCATTGGCTTTGATCGATTGAATGGATCAAGGCCACGTTCCTGTCTATTCCGGCAATCGCTTGTGCAAGAAATGATTTCCCATCGACAGTCGACGTCTGAAACGAAGCCACGATGTAGCGGGGAAGCTGCTGTCATGGCCAGCTGTAGTTCAGAGAGAACTGTATATTATTTTACTGTTTTAATTTAATACCATAATTATACGAAAATAATATAATAAAAATAATGTAAGAGGTAATAATACCAAAAATGTAATGTAATAAACGTGAAAAATGTTATAGTAAAAATATTTCAATTTAATTTAAAGCGTATTATTAAAAATGGTAATGAATAAAATTAAAATATACATAAAAACTACGCGAGAGCTTCATCATAGTATTTAATTATTAAATATTATAGTTGAATTACGATAGTTACCATTATGGGGCATATTGGACCCAGTTGATCGAAGAGCATTCTGGTTTCGCTCAAATTACTTCCCTGGGTAAATAATATAAATAAAATATAATAAAACTGAAATAAAAATTATATTTTAATACCTTTAGAGTAACTTGCAGACAGCAGCAGCCCATTCCGAACCCCACAGCATCCATATAAATATGCCCGCTCAGTGGAGAAGTCTTCGGTTTCTGTAGCAACGAGTCCAGCGATTCGTCGACTTGTTTGGTTTTTACGTCCTGGAAAACTACAACACCCAATAACAAATTTTAAAAATGAAAATCTAATTATAGGTTCAGTAAGTTGTACCTGGGACGTTGACCGAGGGCTGTTCGCCTCGTCTGGTCGTAGTGTGTTCGGTAGCGACAATGTATCGGGAATATCCCTGCGAGACTACACTATCCGGCAAGAAAATCGATCCTGTGATTTGGGTGTTAGCTGCGGAAGGGACTTGATAGGGGAAACAAAATTCCTTGCAGCCCAGACGAGGGAAACTAGTCAGGGTAAGAATCGTTTCGTCAGAAGCCAGTGCCGCTAAAGCCTAATATAATAAAATAACAAAAAATTTAACTGAAAATAATGAATTAAATTACTTGTCTTCGTCTCTGTCTCATATTCTTCTCCACGCTCTCGTAGTCCTTGATTTTTGATCCATAAGGATTCAGCGGGATACCCTCAATGACATAACTGACGTACTCGTGGGTCCAGAACGCGGGTATCTCTTTTGTGCTGGTCAGTTCCTGCTGGCGGATCCTCTGCAAAACTTCTGGAGCTGTGAGTGTCACTCTCGCAGTCCTGGCCGCATCGTCAAACTTGATTAACATGTACTCGACCTAAAAATAGATTTTAAAACTAAATTTTAATGATATAAAAATGAACGGAAGATTGAAATACCTCATCTCCCCATTCAAAGACATAGTCCTGTCTATCTCTCTCGCGCAGATAGATTTGAATGATCTGCCTGCAAGCCAATCGCCTCGACTGTGGGGCAGCAGCTTTGGTGGATTGCCAGTCCAGGCTTTTCCCCTTGATCTGGAAGGGCATTGTAGTTGTTTTCAAGTTTGGTCGTAAACTGAGATCTTTTTCCTATTCCATTGAGCAAACATTTTGTTTGCGGTCCGCAAAAACAATCGTAAAACGTAGAAGAAAGAAACAAACGTACGAAATCAACGTTTTCGCGCTGCCCACGGCAAAACTACTGTCCCACCCTGCTGAATACCGAGAACTCCTCTTTTTAGTTTTATGGCCACCCCAGATAAGGCACAATAGGCCCTGATCTAATCTTTGACTTAATTCGTATTAACTTAACAAAATTATCTTAAAAATGATCAAAAACCTGAACAAATTTACTTAATATTTCAATATATTTTGTCCTTTATTACTAATAAGCCTAATTTTGAATATATTTGGTCTAAAAAAGTGGGAAATTTAATAAAATTTTTCAACTAGTTAGTAAAACTGAAGTAAATATCTGCTGCAGGATCTGTGGTAACTTCTCTAAGTCCATGCAGACGTATGAACAGCCGGGAGGCATTTCTCTGGACAACCTTTACATAAAATAACATAAATAAATATAATCCTGAGTTTGCGAATGGCTAATTTTTCGACCAATACCTGGCAGCCTGGTCTCCGAGCGAGCCAATGAAAACAGCCGCTGCTTTAACAGTAGGTGAAGACACCAAAGCCTGGCCCAGAAGGTGAGGGGGAATGCCGTAACGCGACAGGTTAGCATCCGACAGGACGATAACGAATGCTTGATCAATGTCGGGACTCTGAGCGAGGGAACTGATCGATTGTGTCGTGGCTTCGAGTGTGTGGTCACCGGCTAAACAAAACTGCGAATGGGCGTGCATGTTCTGGAAAAAAAATAATAGCAATAATATTAATAATGATAATAAAACAATACTACTGCTACTATTACTGCTGCTACCACTTCTACTGCTGCTTCTGTTGCTACTTCTTCTTCATCTTCTTCTTCTACTACTACTACTACTACTACTCCTCCTCCTCCTCCTCCTCCTCCTCCTCCTCCTACTACTATTATTACTATAATTATTATCAATGGATTTTAAATTACCAGAAGAACTTCCAGCCTCTGTTTTTCATTTTGCGGCGGATGCTGAGCAGAGACTAAGTCCAAATGCAAAGTTTCCCCGGAGTGGCCGATGATATCGTAGCGCCACTGCGATTCGTGGCCTTGCAGAGCTTCCATGAACAGCAACGTGGCTGCCATTTCACGTTCCAGACGACGGTCGTACCCGTTGAACCTTGGAGAAAAGTTAGTAAAGTAGTAAATAGTTGATAATTAGTAACCAAGTTAAGTTAGTAGATATTAGTCATTAGTAGTTGATGACTAACTAACTATACTGAGTTATGAAGTGAGAACTTGAAGAGCTAAGTAGTTAACAGAGAATTAGTTTCCATCTGTATTTTCACTTGACATATAAACTATCTAAAAGTTAGTTACTACTTAGTAATTTACGGACTAACTAATAGTTAGTAACTCGTTGTTGAAACCAACTCTCTTACTAATAAAGTGGAACTTAAAGAGCTAGGTACTTTATGGAGAGCTATTTTGCTAACTGTATATTCACCTGACTTGTGAACTAGCTGGAAGTCAGTAAGCAATTTACTAAGTAGCTGTCTACCCAACTTGCTAAATAACTTGGTAAGTAGATCGCTAATTAAGCTTAGTAGTTTCTGAAGTTCTACTTTACTATCTGTATGCTTAGCTAGTTATATAAACTAGGTAAACAAATCAGCAAGCTTATGAATCGACTAATAACTAATTAGCTATTGGTTAAGGTGAGTGTAACGCTTACATTACTTCATAAACTAACCCAACTAACCAACTACGTGGCTAACTAACTGACCAACTCACTGACTTACTAAATGACTAACGAACTAACCAACTGTCTAAGTAGCTAACTAACTATCTAACTAACTAATTAACGAACTAACTAACTCACTAAGTAACTAAGTAACTAACTGACTAACTCACTAACCAACTAACTAGCAAACTAACCTAACCAATTCACTAACTTAGCTGACTGAATAGCTATTGCGTAAGTGTTATGCATACCTCACATCACAAACTAAATAACTAACTAGCTAACTAACTAACTAACTAACCAACTAACTAACTAACTAACTAACTAACCAACTAACTAACTAACCAACTAACTAACTAACTAACTAACTAACCAACTAACTAACTAACCAACTAACTAACTAACCAACTAACTAACTAACCAACTAACTAACTAACCAACTAACTAACCAACCAACTAACTAACTAACTAACTATCTAACTAACTAACTAACTAACTAACTAACTAACTAACTAACTAACTAACTAACTAACTATCTAGCTAACTAACTACAGTAGCTACTAGCCAAGAACAGCGTTATGCTTACCTATACATGCTTCCAGAAACATCAACAAGCAGCCGTAAGTGTTTGGGTTTCTCGGCCTGGTGTCCCATCTCTGGTTCGCGTTCAGCTCTTCGACGGAAGATATTTTTCTCGCCAGTCAAAGCTTGAATTGAAAAAAAAATCTTATAATAATATTTTCCGATTAATTCTATAAATAATAGTAATAATAACAATACCACTACTACTACTTCTACTACTATTACTACTACTACTACTTCTACTACTACTACTACTACTACTACTACTACTACTAGCACTACTAATACTTCTAGTACTACTACTACTACTACTAATACTACCACTGCTAACAATAAGTCGTAGTAGTAGTATATTAAATTACAATAAGTATTAGATAAACGAGAGAAACAATATTAATGGCTTTGATGGATAGCAAAACAGTAACTCTACTACTACTGCCACAACTACTACTAGTATTATTACCAACACTACTGCTACAGCTACTACTACTATTACTATTAATACTACTACTACAGCTGTTAACACTACGTTCGTATTTGCTTTTCTCAAACTAGATCTTTCTTAAATAATAGTCAGGTAAATGCTGAAACCTTCAATCAATTTCGAATCGTCGATTTCGCCCGAAGTTTGGTGTCTCAGCCACTGACGCTCTTTGCTCTTGGCCTGAAC
Source organism: Eulimnadia texana (assembly GCA_002872375.1). Taxonomy (NCBI): domain Eukaryota; kingdom Metazoa; phylum Arthropoda; class Branchiopoda; order Diplostraca; family Limnadiidae; genus Eulimnadia; species Eulimnadia texana. The sequence goes on from NKDA01000001.1 coordinate 21,333,769, forward strand.
GTTACCCAAAATCACTCGTAAGGCTTGCACCTGCAAATAAAAAAATAAAATAAAATATAAAAATTAAAATTAAAAATTTACTACGACTACTGCTACTACTACTATTACTATAGTTGTAGTAGTATTAATTAGCTACTGAATAGTAGTTAATTAGTAGCAGAACACTTGAGCAATAGCTATTCAGTTAGTTAAGTTGGTTAGGTTAGTTAGCTAGTTCAGTTACAGTTCAGCAACGGAATTAACTACTAACAGTTACCATGTGGTTACTAATACCTACGCTACACGTCAACTAGTGCTTAACATCTATGTAAAAATCCTCAATAACTTAAAATCTAATATTATTAGTTTTAATTATAACAATAAACGTAATTTGTTATGATACTTTTATAAAAACATATTTAATTGTATTAAAAAGCAGGTACTTAATAATAAAGTAACTAATAAAAAAGTATATGTAAAACGTAAGGTTGATTATATAGTATAATAAAATACAACTTACGCTAAACAGGAATATTATTAATTGATATAATGTAGATTAGAATATTTAAATTAGCAATAATTTTATCAATTTACTTGTTTCCTGACGCTAGCAGCCAACTGTTCATACAGTTCAGCGTCTCCCTGGCTCATTTTGATTTGCTCCAGCCTTTCCTTGTAAGCTTTCTGCGCCATTTCTCGAGCAGCTTTCTTCACTTCAGCGGGTACCGCATCTTTCTCCTCGTCCGGGACCTCAAAATTTGCAATTAAAACATTAAATTAATAATAAAAAATAATAACTAAATAAAAATAATTAATAAAAATAACAATAAAAAATAAAAAAATTTTACTGCAGGTTCAAGTACTGTGTACTGTAAGTTACCTGATGGACCTGATGCCCAGCGTCCAGTCTATAAGGCCCACCTTTTCCTCCCAATCCCGCTGTATCTCTTCCTCCAGTTCCTCCAGCCCACTGGTTGCCTCCAACGTGCGGATTTCCAGTCGGGTCGACTTTTCCTACTTTAGGTGAGCTTACGGGTCCGCTGGAAGGTCTCTGGATCGTCAAATTTTCGAAATTTCCTATTAAAATCATCAGATTACGGCATATCGATAAGATCTACAGCGTTTATATGATCCCTACCTCCGACTGTAGACTTCCACTGGTTCAGAGACTTGGCCAGTTTGTGCGACTCTACTTCAAAGTGTCGGATGCGACCGTTAGAATCGATGGTGAAGACGCTTGAATCTTCGGAACTTGCAGTTAAAAACCTCAACGTTGATTGGATCTTGTTTGCATAGCGTCTTTTACTGTCAGGTTCGCATCTGAAGACAGGAATTTAGATTATTTATAAAATAAAATAATATTGAAATTTTGGTGTAATGGGCTTGTTCCAGAAAATCCTTTTTAAGGCCAACCCTCTACTACGGACGTGCAAATAAAATAGGTTTATGCAAAGATTTTGCGCAAAATATCTTCAAAAATTACAGGAAAAATTTAGCAAAACATTAATCTGTAAGTCAATTTTTAAAAATTTTAAAATTTGATTTGATAATGGTGTCCGCTGTATGGGGGAGGGCTGTGTTTGGAATATACCCTATTAATAAGATATACTCACTGGGGTACAGCGATTTTTCTGGTATCGTTTTCGTATAAATCGATAATTTGGATATAGCCATCAGCATCGTCTTTGGTACTAGAATCTCTCTCAATGCTGCGCACAACCTATAACCACCAAATACTAAAACAAACTTGAAATTCATTATATTATTAATTAGTAATACTAGTTTCTTATCGGCAATTATAGAAATATTTCCGATTTTTGGCTGATTTTTCTCTGGCCATGTTGTGATGTTTAATTCCTGATATCCCCGTTTTTCCGCAAGATTAGCCAATGAGCTTTCAGTAGCGAAGAGTGAACGATCTTCTCCAACAGAAACAAAGTTACTGATCAAATTTCCGGATTTGCTGGTTTCTGCAATAGGCGAGAAGTTGTCCGAGAGGCAATTTAATAAAAATTTCCTGAAACACAAAATCTAGTTATTTAACATGTAATAAAATAAAATAATGTGCACAATATTTCGTCAAAAATAATTCAATTAAATATTAATCAAATAGTATGAATTTATTATATTGTAAGCTTCTAACCTTTGTTTTTTATTACTGAAGATGTTAACAGAATTTATATGAAAATAACGTTGTATAAATAAAATACGTTGGGGTCATGGGCCTTTAGTGGCTTGAACACCCGTCAAGGAAAAAAAATAAAAAACATGCTACTGTTATAATTAATGGACATTAGTTAAGCCATGCAATAATACAATAATAATAATAATAATAATAATAATAATAATAATAATAATAATAATAATAATAATAATAATAATAATAATAATAATAATAATAATAGAAATAATAATACAAATAAAGGACGCTGGTGGGGCAATGGTTAAGACCTTGAGTCAAGACCATCGCCCTTCACCTCTGGGTCTCTGGGTTCGATCCCACTCGACTTCAAGTGAGGCCTTTCCGAGACCAGCGACCTTTAGCAATTGAATCTGCAATCCCTCCCCCTGGGGTCACGGGCTAACGCCTGCATTCCCGTCAATGAGATCCAAAAAAAAAAACAAAAACAAATACTACTATTACTTCTACTGCTGCTACTGTTACTTCTACTTCTAGTACTAACAACTAAATAGTATTAAGAAAAGATTCATTGCTTGTTGGTTTTTGATTCTTCGATGACGATTTCGTCGTCCGTATAGAAACGTATCGATCGAACGGGGACGCCAATATCATAGGACTTCACCTTGTGTTCCGAAACATCGACTACATCGATTTTGGTGTTGCCGTTTTGGAACAAAACCTGTAATTGGATAGTATAATAATAATAATAATAATAATAATAGGTATAGAAATGATACTACTACTGCTACTAGTGTTACTATTACTACTACTACTTCTGTTCCTCCTCGTCCTACTAGTACTACTACGAATAATAGTGGATTACAATCTTATTTTTTGGCCCGAAAGCAACAGCTGACTGGTTGCTTCTGTCCATTTTCCCCACCAATCGCTGTCCTAGTTTTCCAAGAGAGGACTGCTGGTTGAGATCGAACAGACGGGAGGATTTCTTGGTCCAATCAATGTGGAGTAGCTTTTGTACCTACAAAATAAATAAATAAATAAATATTTAAATAATAATTCAAAAATCAGAAATAGCAAAAAGTAGCTAATTTTATACTTTAATCAACCTATAGGGTGTATTCATGTGGCGGAGCCTAAACTATTAGGTCACGTGACCGCACTGTTGCCATACTGTAAAAATCTGCTGGTAGGAGAAGCATTGGCCGCCTAGCCGGGTAAATGCTTGAATCGTTCTGTTTAATTTTTAATATTCTCGATTATGGGTTTCCCCATCGCAATTCGTATTACAAAATTTGTTCTTAAATTTATTATGCACGAAAACTGTAACACTGAGCTACCGAGCCGAGCAAAGAACGTACACGATACACAGTCTCACGTTTCGATAAGATGTTAACGCTTACAACGAAAGCATAGAGCTCTATCGTTGCTATACCTTGTCGGCTGAATTCTTTGGCATAATCCGTTTTTACTTCATTCTCTACTCAGAAACTCAGTGCTGCGACTACTACTTCCAATGAAAACTTTTGATGAGATGGCTCGTTATTGCGACAGTTTGTCATTATGATAGTTAGTCGCTTGAGTAGTAATATCGATACAACTGTTCGTCGCTCAAAGATGTAAAATGCTTATGCCTTTAGCTTGAGTTACAGCAGCTCGACAACGCAACATTTTGCTTTCTCGTCTCAATTCTCAATAGATTTTGCTTTCGTTGCAAGCGGTAACATCTTACAGAAAAGCGAAACAATATATCGTGTACGTTCTTTGCTCGGCTCAGTAGCCCGAGAGTCGAGTTGAAGGCAGGAAAAAGGGGTTTAGAAAAAAATTTGTTGTACAAGCTATCGCAGGGACATACATTTGCTTCCACAGTAGGTGACGACAAAATACCTTCTTCGTTTCTTGTTTCGGTTGTCGCGAGTTGCAACGGGAGAAAAGGCTCGCAGTTCAGCGACAAACCATCGCAGCGACATAGTTGCGCTCGTCATCACAAATAGTAAAACCTTCCTGAAAAGTCACTGAGAAAACTACATTCGTAAACTTTGTTTTCGTTTTTGATCAAAATTATTCGCACTACATTTGTCGCATTGCCTCTACAGTGTGATGCAGGTAAAAGCTTAATTTGCGACAAAACCCACCAGTATATCGTTACCTGAAAAACTGCAAGTGTAAACTACGCGTTAGCAACCAGAACAACTAACTAGCAGCGCAGTTGTTACCTTAATTCGATCTTTTAGGAATTTGCAGCAAATTTTTTCCCGTTAGAATTTAACTGAACCTGGTGTTTACAGCTTTGTGCATAATTAGAAAGATGTAAGGGACAAATTTTGTTTATGTTAATTGCGACAGGGAAACCCGTAATTGAGAATATTTGAAATCAAACAGAACGATTCTAGTATTCACCCGGCTAGGCGGCCAATTCTTCTCCTACGAGCAGATTTTTACAGTATGGTAACAGCGCGGTCACGTGACCTAAAAATTTAGGTTCCGCCACATGAATACATGCTTTAAATAATATACTAATTAATATAATCATACAGTGTTCATATTGTATAATATATAAATATATTAATTCACCTATAAAAATGGTTTAAAAATAGTTTTTAAAAATAGTACTAGCAAGAAAAGTGATCAGTTTAATATTTTAATAATACAGTAATCAATTAAATATTACAGAGTTAAGACTGCCTAATAAACAAATATTTTAATTAATCAAACTTTAAATTATAATAAATTTCTGATCCTTACATCGGGATTGAATATCAGAACTCCATTATCACGGCTAGCTATTCTTGCTACAGCAGTACTGGGTGTCAAAATCCCAGATTCTTCCAGAGATACTTCCATGAGGACATCCTCTTCAGGTAAGAGAACGTACAGGGCACCCGGATTGTTGGCAACAGTGAAAACAGCTTTTTTCTTTTCGGTCTCATCGGTTGCTATGGCAACACTGTCAACAGTAAAGTCCAGCACGCTGCTGGAATAGCCCAGAGGTAAGTTCCAGTAGCCCTGCTGCTCGGTAAACCATAGTAGTCGCGAATCGGTTCGTTCAATGGGACCAGCACGAAGTCTTAGTGCAGATTCCAGTATCGTTGGAAGGGAACGATGTGACGGGGAACACGGGACTCCCGACGAGAATTTCCACGTTCCAGCAGAACCGGGTAGTTCTAATTTTACCCTACAAAATCCCAAGATGTCTAACTAGCATCTCGAAATATGACAGCTTGTGATGATTTTTAGTTACTTTTCAGCAAGTGCTACGTTATTAACTGAAGCTCCGACCGGGATGCCTCGTTTATGGAAAATGCGAGTCACGGTTTCTTTGACTTCGGGACTGTACGAGTCGAAATCGAAAACGTTGGAAACGGCCTGGACGATACCGTCTGAAGGATATTTCTGTATGAAAAAAAAAAGATTACTTAAATAATCAACAAATAAGTATAAATAAAAAATAAGTGTATTATACTTATACGTAATATTTATATAATACATAAATATAATAAGATAAAATAAACAATAATAAATCAGTATAATAGCTAAATTCTGCTATATGGTTAGCTTGACAAACTGAATGAATTTTCTAGTTTTCACACAGTTTATGCTTTAAAAAATATTACCTCCAAGTGTTTAGCGATATTAATGACCTCTCTCGTAGAATAAGGATAGGACAAAAGACCTTGGTCCGACAGATTTCTTAAGTCACTGAAAGCGGCTACCAGAGTGCGCAGCGTACCCTCTTTCAGCGATGGGGTATAGTTCTGCAACAAGGTCAGTTCCGATTCCACAGTCGGGTTGTCGACAGTGTGGACGCTGAACAAATCCCCTAGAAAAACACTGCGTTTTAAATTCAGTTTGATGTTAATGCTATGACGGAATGAATGAATGAAAATATGGTTTTGGATAATGCTATTATTTATTAAGAAGCTTGGAAGGTAGGTTACTAGAAGGGATCTGTCTGGATCAGGACTAACTAAAGATGAAAAAAGAGCACTTGTATAGATAAGGTTGAAGGTCAATGAGTGGTGAGCGTTGTACAGGGACTTTTAGGGAAAAGGAATGAACAATATTTAAAGACTATTATTTACATGGAATATCACAGTTAACAAAATAATAATAGAGTTACTATACGAACCTAAAGCTGCGAAAAAGTCATTGCCGAGGAAGGGGAATCCTGGCCGATTGGCTAGGACAATCATTCGGAAATCAGGATGCAGTCGAATGTGATCGTTTCTCGAAGCCTCTGTTTGAGTGGGCCAGTCGTGCGGTACTATTCTACGTCCATCAGCTAACAGCATTTCGCCACTTTCTACCAGAGTCTTCAAAATGCATGTGACTTGGGTGGGAGCTTTGTCAGCTTCGTCCACGATGAGGACGTGGCCTTCCCGGGCAGCTCGGACTAACGGCGAATCCTCGAAAACCACCACACCGTCCCGCACTGATGGCTGGACGGTCAAACTCTGCACTGTTGTATCTCTAACGTATCAAATTGACATTAAAATTATTTGGAACTTTTTTTTTGCTGTTACCTGTGCAACTGAATGTATTCGCGAGGTCGATTCATCAGTGATAGCAAGTGATCGATGATTCGGTTCTTGCCGACACCTTGGTTTCCCACTAAAAGTAAATGATCCCCTAACACAAAATCCTGGAGAAGAGACTCCAGCAATCGGACGTGCTGCAAAACATACACAATCATTAGTATTATAATTTATATTAACTTATTTTAATATTTACATGTTCCGTCTCGAAGAAAACTACGTCGGGGACTTTGACTTGGCTGTTGCTTTTATAGACGGGGACTGCAGTCTTGCCAATGGTCAGAATTCCATCTTTTTGCTGACATCTGATCGGTTCACTCCCACCGTTTACTTTGTCGTTAGGAGAAATGCCGCACTGTTCCATGAGTTTGTACAGCGCCTCTTGCGGTAGTCTCGGAAGAAATTTTGCGAGGGACGCTTGCTCGACCAGACGCCGAGCCTCGGTCCCAGGGAACTGGTGAAGTCTCTTGCCGATTCTGAGAAGCTGCCTTGTGGATAGAGACGTGCCCAAGGACTGAAACGTCGGATCCTGAGAAGTGCGTAACCTGCGTGCTAGTTCCAGGACAGGCTTCATAGGCTTGGGTAGTTTTGCTCCGATCAGTTTCTCGAGGACTTTGACTTCTTCCGACGAATCAAGGGCACGGGTCGAGTGATACAGGAACAGAGAGAGAACTTCGGGTGTCAGCCAATTGCTTGAAGTTTTGCCTGACAGATTTTCAACAAAAAAATACATAAAAAATTCTACGGGTCAATTGATTTGCAATATAGAAACCTGAAACTGCAGGAGGTTCGGCTACACCAATGATACGAAAACTGGGATGAATTCGGTAAAGTCCTTTAGCTGCCATTTGTTCATCACTAAGTCCATGCTTAGTTTTGATTAAGTCGTATCTATCGTGCCGTAGTAAACGAGTGCCATCAAATAGCTGTACTTCTCTTTCGTGCACTAAACTGTAAAAAAAAAATAATCAGGAGTATTATATTTATTGATGTAAAAATTATATATTGCAATTTGTATCATTTAAATATATACTAGCATTAGAATTAAAAATGCATTATTATACGTATGATGGACATACATAATTATCTGATCATTATAGATAAAAATACGATTTATAAATAGTAACAATGATAGCAATCATAGTGCTAGTAATAATAATAATAAATGGTAATAAATGATGCATTAAGCATTTGAAACTGAGTCTTAGGTACTTACTTATGAAGCACAGAAAAGTTGCTGGGTGGCATTCGGTGAAGTCCATCTAAAACCGCTAGTTTCCCTTCCAAAGCTGCAGTAATCAACGGAGCAGGACGCCACACAGTATCACCATTGGGCATAGTGGTTCTGTGTTGCAGAAGGTCCCTTGATGTCATATCCTATTTACAGCAAGTCCGTTTACACATAAAACCGTAAAAATCAGTTAAAAAAAACGTAATAAAAACCTGATACAACATGATGGGTTCTATGCGATAGTTCAATGTTCGGGCAAAGTTCTTGACGAGGCATGTTTTTCCCGACCCCCGGGGCCCGACGATGCAGAAATCGTGGACGGCATTTGAAGCAACCATTTGCAAAGAAACTAAATCGTGATATCCATTGCTGACATAGTCGCTATGTACTGATCCATTAGTCGCTTCACCCATAGGAACATTAGCTGCTTTAGCTCGTTCGATAAGTGTTGCGGGATTCAGTGACTTAGTCGATTTCCCAATTTTTAAAGAATCTATCAGAGACTGAGCCATTTTTTGTCCGTCAACAGAAAGAAACGTTTTAAATGGGTAAAGTTGATGAATTGCGTCTTCCACTTCGAGTTCAGGAAACGATGACTAAAAATACAACACGATTTCACTTTAATTTTATGTTAAATAATATATTAATACGAATTCATGTGATACCAGTAGTTCCGCAGCCAAACGCAGGTTTTCCGTAGGAAAATAAGGCAAACCTTGAGCACTGGATTCGGTAGAGTTCACCGCAAAAGCAAATGAAACTAACTGCATCAGTTTATGCTCGTCCATTTGTACATTAGCCTTTAATTCAGCTAGTTGTTCCTAGAAAACAAAATCTTGTTATTGAAGTAACAAGATTAATTTCCAAAATTTACCTTATAACTAATAGATGTGACATTCAGTGCCTGAAATCTGGAACGCAAAGGTGGGTCTAGTGGATTGCCGGGAAATTTCGGGACAGGGACACCCAGAGCCAGAACTCGAAACTTCTCGCTGACCCGAAGAAGTTTCCATTTCTCTAAATCGGCGGAGTTCGCCTCCTATACATATCAAATCCACTGTAAATTACAAATGAATGACGCAAGACAAATAAGAAAAACCTTCAGAAGTTTGTCGAATTTAGCTGCGGGAATAAGTAGTCTCCCATCTTCTAGTGGCATTTCTCGATTTTCCAGTAGATTATTCAGAACTGGGAGTACGTTTCGTTCGGTTTTTTCAATGCCGTCCAAAATTAGCAGCCTTCCATTGACAGCAGCTCTCACTGCAGCCTGTGAAAAATAACATTTCAAATTTACTTTCCTCGAATACTTGACAAGTTGACACTAAAATATGAAATACTGACCTGATCGACAAAGAACGAAGTTCCTTTACTCAGTTCCCTCCTTTGTTTCAAATCGCTTTCTGTCGTATCTCTTGAGAGGGCGACATATTCGATTTCTTGGTTCGTCAGTTCTGCGTACTGGTAGGCGAGCCTCAGTCGAGCAGGTCCAGGAGGTCCGATAAGAAACATGTCTTGGCCTATAACATCTTTCTGCAGCATCCATCGTATCCTTTTTAGTTTGGACTGGTCAAGTTCACTATTTACTACACAAAAATCACGTTTACACTCCATTTAAATGTAAAAACAGTAAAAAAAAAAACAAAAAAATATACCATAGTTCACAGGTACAAGTTCAGGGTTTTTCGGCTCGCTTATCTCTTTTGCAACATCTCCGATAATTAATTTGCTAGTGTTATTGCTGCTACAGTAACCTGCAGTAAATATGTTAGAAAATTTGTTTTTTAATAAGTTTATTCGGAATATCGCTAATTTTGAAAACCCGGCACTCTGCATGGTGCCAATGTTTTGATTCTACACAATTTGTTACATGAATAGTGCTAAAAAGATAAGGTGGTCCCAGTACAAATTAATATATGTGTGAAATGTTATAACACAACTAGTGATAAGACGTAGTAATATTAATAATTTGAATAAATAGCGTTGACAATTAGTTTAATAAAAAATTTAATTAAAATAAAAAGAAGTTGGAATGTAGGAAACCTACCAATGTAAAAATGGGTCCGAGCAACGGTGTTTTATATCATGCAAAACGCTGTAAAAAGGCACCACCACAGTACCTTTTCGTAGTTTCTCAATTCCTTTCTAGTGCCTTTTCACAGTTGGCGATCACCCTAAAGCGTCCAAGTTTAAATAAGATTTGGACTGCAAGTTCAAGGTTACCAAAAGGTACCGCAAAAGGCGCCATCATTTATGTGTGGGTAATGAGGTACATCATTTTACACGAAGAGATTAAACATTTTATTTCAGCCAAATTGAATATCAACACATATTAAGAATTTGATGAAGAAACAACCAGCCAGCCGATCACGAAATAAAACAGCGCCATGGGATAAACGGCCAATACTTTTCTCCTGGGTGGGGAACAGTCCCCGAGAAACTTGACAGCAGCTGAAAAAAAAAACAAAATAGTAACAGTAACAATATAATTAAAAAAACTTGTGCAACTACCGAATATGGCCCAGACGAAGCCTACGAGGGTGACAGTGCAGCGAATAATAAACAGGAGGACATTCTGGTGCAAAACTAAAATGATACGACAGGCCAGGAGAGAAATCGCTAGCGGCAGGAGGCAGTAGCCCAGCACGCAGACGCTCTGGAAAAACGATCTGCCCAAAAAGTTAAACTACAAATGAACAATTTTAAGAAAACTATGAAATAGTTTTACATGGATCCTCCGAGAAGTTTTGTGTTGACTGTGACCAACACCGAGCCGACCCAAACGATAACAAAAACTTGTGCAAATTCGGGACCTCCGTCATGCTCGCCTCCTCCAGTAGAATAGTCTCCTTGAAGAAGCCTTTAAATATCTTCGTCAATATGAAACTTCTAATAAACGTTAATAGTAAACTACTTACAGAGCCATGAACGTGCACAGTATTAACGGGCCCCACAGATCCCCTGAAATCAAATAAAATTTATATTTAAATCGGTAAATCTTAATAGTTTGTTTACATTCTGTTAGAAGGCTTTTCTGCGAGTGCGGGTACAAAACGTGCCAGAACTTATTTCCTACTGCTTTTAGATCCCGGACCTGCAAGTAACAGATAGACATTACGATTTGGTGGATTAAATGAATTAGTTAGATGTTAGTTACAATCGTTTCACGAATTGGTTCATCTAGTGTGTTAAACGAAGGTTGGCCGGTCTCTGGTGATTTAATAACTCCAGTTGTGGCAGTGCTCATCTCGCCTGTGACTCCTTCAAGAAAGCTGTCACTATCCTAGTTATACCCAAAGATTTAATTAGCACAATTCTTGTGTACAATGTTGCAAATAATTAATATACTTTTCCGATGGATTCATTTGAACCAAATAGTTGAGCCATAGCTGAAAATTTACGAAAACTCGTTTGCTAGCTAATCACACAAAAATTTTGTTTGCCACGTCTGCTTCTGTTTTGACAGCATACTTGACCGTTTCCATTTTCAGTTTCCCTTATAGGTGGTGTTCTTTTTCCCTTCTCTCCCTTTCGATGTAGGACATCAACTACCCGTTCTCCCCTTTTTTCCCTCCTCCGTGCTAGGATAGCTGTTCTTCCCGAGTTTCCCTTTCTCTCGTCCCTTATTCTCCCCTTCGTGCTGCGATAAAGCTAATGCACCTCTATTTCCCTTTTCCCTTACGAAACCCAATTTTCCCTTTTTCAGGGTATTTCCCTGCCAAGTGAAAGGGTTCATGATTTCATCACTGGTGAAAATTAAGTCAGACATTAGATATTATTTTAAATCGTGTATTTTCTGAATATCTTTCAGTTCATTCAATTAAAGAGCATAGTAAACAAGTAGCAAGGAATTATTGTAATCACAGTTTACTGTATCATCAGTTGGACCTTCATCTCTAGATTAGACGTCACATTTCTTGAATAACTAGAACTTAACACTTATTCTTTTTTACAAGGAATAACAGTATCTCACACGGGTAGCAATACATCGCTTTTGAACAGCTGCATGTTCCTGAAAAATACAAGAAAACGAAACATGAAAGTAGACGAAATAGTTCAGCATACACAGGTTACGTTTACTTATTTCATGATATTCAATTCATTATTCAATTTCATGATTGACTGCAATTTCCTCATTATAGTATTCATTCACCAGCTTTCTAAATATAATACTAATTTAAAACGTTTCTGTACACATGCGGTTCAGACCGATAATGCATTTTTGAATAGCAAGATCAGTAGATCAGCACGTGGTTTACTCTTGCATTTCTGCTTGACCTTCCGGATCATAGTTAAGCTCCAGACGGTTCAAAAGAAATGCTTTGCACTTAAACTAATACTGAAAATCAGTATTAGGTAACAGAAAATTATTGAAATATTTTTATTAGGGGTAAAAATTAACTGATTTGAATTCTTCTTACACAGAACGTCGTGACGACATGACAATATTCTTCACTGATCCCTGTAAACCAGCGTTGCCGTGCCAAGTATTTTGTGATTATAAAAAGTTTTTTAGTTAAAATGTATTAATAAAAATAAAAATAAAATTAAAAATTTAAATAAAAAAATTTTTGTTTATAGTTAATGTAATATAATTTTTACAATAGAATGAGAAATGGCAACCCTGTAACCGGCTGAGAAAGAGGCGCCAACAGAGTTCGTCGCAGATGTAAACATTGGATACCACATTTCACCAGGTAAGTCGTATATCCATCTAGTTTTCATTAGATTGATACTACTTTGTTTTAATACGAAGAGATTTCACCTTATAGACAACTTCAACTTCAGATAGAGTGATTGCCAAAATGAATAAATTTTTCTTGCATATAATAATAGATATCGAAACCTTTCTTCTGATTACCTACAGTCACGTAGTGTGTAAAACTTCAAACAACGTAAGGGCTGTACTTGTATTATATTCGCATTTAAAGCGTATGATTAAAGACTTAATTTTCTACAATATCTAATATTTTGTCTGTTTACATTACAGATGTTAAAACCGCTATTCTCTATACACAGTAGAGTCCAACGGCAGTCAATTATAATTCGTTAAACACTCTTCACATTAGTTTGTGTAATTGAACATTAAATCAGTTTTGTTAATCTTTTTCTAGGTCACAATGAGCCAGAAGTCTACTAAAGAAACTCGGAAGAGGACAATCCCTTCTGATAAGGCAGACTCTCTACCAAAACAAAAGAAGAAAAGAGCAGAGAAAGATGAACAATATATTGCAGGCCCTTCTGCAGGGACGCTACAGAACCTGGAGCCTAAGTGGGAACTGGCTCGCGTTTTGTCGCAGTCGTTTCAAACAAGTGAAGACTGCTGCCGTAATTTTGTGAAGATGGTGGAGGCGGAATGCACTCTACCGTTCATCGCTCGCTATCGCAGGGAAGCTGTCGGCAATGCCCAGATTGAAACCCTACAACAGATGAAGGCAACACTAAACGAACTTGTGTAATAGATTCTGTAACATACAAATTTATAGCTCAAAATCAACTGTATTTTATTTAGGCAAGTCAAGAAGAAGATTGGTTCGGTCCTAAAAACGCTCGATGCACAGAAACAGCTGACCCCTGATATCCAAGAAGCCATCAAATCGTCAACCAGTATCGAGGAAGTGGAACACTGGGTAAAAAATATAAAAATAAAATGTAAGTTTTCCAGAACGATCCATAATTCTGAAACATATTTCCTAGTACGCTCCATTTAAAGTCAGCGGGAAGAAAACCAATCTCGTGAAAGCTAAAGATCTGGGGCTCGAAGAAATTGCGTTGAAAATACTGAAGGGGAATGAAACTGACGGTTCGCTGCGAAACTACGTCCAGCAAGGCAAAGAAGGTCTCGAAAACGAGAACGAAATAAAGGGCTGGATCAAAATTATAATTGCTGATTACATGACGAAAAACGAGGAGAGCATCGGCATGATTAGAGACCTGTACAAATTTTCCGCTTGTTTTTATTCATATTTTAAATATAATTTTTTGTGCTTTAGTGTCCAGAGACGTGATGCTACAATCTGCTGCACCAAGTCCCGTTCTGCGGGCAAACAACCAGAAGACAAAGTTACAAAATTCCAGGACTATTTCGATTTTTCCAGACCAGTTAAAGCAGTTAAACCACACCAGGTACGATTTCAACGTTAAAACAAATATAAGTAATATTATTATTAATAATTGTTTTCAATAATTTTCGTTTCACAGATGCTTGCCATCAACAGGGGCGAAGACTTGAAAATTCTCAGCGTAAAAATACAAGTACCGTCGTATTTTCAGTACTGGAGAAATTTCTGCAGTAAAAAATACTTGAGCTCGGGCACTCAGTACCCTTTGCGAAGAGAAATTATCACGGAATCAATTTCTTGTGCTTACGAAAAAACAGGTAAAACAAAATTTAATGAAATCCTATAAATTTTTCGACATAATTTTAATCTCTCAACAGTTGAACCTACGATAGTTCGCAAAATCCGAGGTGCGTTGAATGAAGAGGCCACAAGAGCTTCAATCGAAGTTTTTTCTACAAATTTACGTCAAATGCTGCTTATTCCTCCATTGCGAGGGGCTGCAGTACTAGGAATGGACCCTGGTATAAACTAAAAAAAAAATCCTCAAATACGTAATAATATTAATTTTAGTTGATTAAAAAGGATTCAAGAACGGCTGTAAGTGTGCTTTGGTCGCTGCCGATGGAACGTTTGTCAAATCCGCCGTCGTTTACCCCAAGTTTGGTAGTAAAACGCCGGACGAAGCTGCAGTTACCTTGCGTAATATATTGGCGGAATTCGGGTAACAAAAGGCTTGCTGTCCTTGTTTTATGTTCCTCTAGGTCTTGGGTATAATTTGCAGGTGTACAGTAATCGCCCTGGGAAACGGGACCGCTTGCCGGGAGACCGAGTCTTACGTCAGCAGGCTAATCCAGTCCGGGTATTTCCGTCCCCTGGATGTCCTCTACACGATTGTCAATGAAAGCGGAGCCTCCATTTACTCGTGCACTCCCGAAGCTCGCCAGGATTATCCTAATTTAGATCCCAACATCATCAGCGCGGGTATAAGAATAATAATCCATCACGCAATGATAATATGAATAGAGATGTCTGGCTCTTTTTTAATTGTTTGTTTGTTATCAGTTTCGATCGCCAAACGACTACAGGATCCCCTGGCTGAGCTGGTTCGCGTTTCAGCTCGTCATCTGGGTATCGGCATGTACCAGCACGATATCTCTGCAGCAAAGCTGGACGGAGTATTAGACGATGTTGTCGTTGAATGCGTGTCCTTCGTCGGAGTGGATCTCAACACCTGTCCTATTCATTTGCTCAGGCATTTACCCAATTTAAAGAAATCTATTTTAATCTATTTGAATATTGGGGTATTCCGATTACAGCCAAGTTGCAGGGATCGGTCCTGTGCGAGCTAAAAAGATTATCGAATGGCGCAATTCAAAGGGACCATTCATTTGCCGGGAACAGTTGCTGGAAGTCAAATCCATTGGTCCCAAAACTTTCGAACAATGCGCAGGGTTTCTGAAGATCCTGCCATACACTTCCAGCGCACCGTAAGCTTCGTCCAGTTCATATTTCGCGGCAAAAAATTATTTAGAACAATTTTAATTTTAGATCTAAAACAAGCAAAGCGAAAACTGGGGAAAAATATTCGCCCAATCCTTTGGATAGGACTTGTGTTCATCCGGAATCTTACGAAACAGCTAGCCAGTAATAGAAAATTCACACCTCCTGTGGTTAAATATATATGAATTAATGTTATTGTTATATAGGATCATCAGTTTGTGCCAACGATGTACGGAAGATATAGGGTCTGCAGCTTTTATAAGCACTCTGGAAAGTTACTTGAAAACTACAAGTAAGTCTCTTGATTTTCCTTTATGGTAATTAGTGCTGCAGTTTCAGTTTTAAACAGCTTTGGAGCAAGTGTCAGCTGCGCTGAACGTCTCGTTTGGCAAAGTGCAGCAAATTGTCGAAAGTTTGCTGCAGCCCATTGAGCACGATTACCGGCAACAGTTTGAGAAACCTCTCTTCAGGCGCGGGTTGACTTCTCTGGATGACTTGCGAGTCGGTACAGAACTTACAGGTAAACAAAAATACAACATAAAATCTTTTTTATTATTATTTTGATTAAAAACTCAGGCAAGGTCATGAACGTAACGCATTTCGGGGCGTTTGTCGACGTCGGCGTGGGAGTAGACGCCTTGCTGCACGTCAGTCAAATGAAAAACAGGAATAAAGAAATTTCCGTAGGGTCCCGAGTGAAGGTACACGTATCAAACATTGACAAAAAGCGTCAGAGACTTGGAGTCTCTTTGGTTTAATGTTTCCCTGTTGCATCGTGTCAGGTCACACGTTAATCTTACGTCCTTAACATTTTCTTGTTTTTTTGTTTTTCCTTTTTTTTCTTCCCTGCCGTATAATCAAGCGCCGAACTCTGCGAAACTGGCAGCTGTTTGAGGGCAACACAAAAAGGCCCAAATGAGGAACGTTATTAGTTTATTGCACACTCCCCTACCGTTTACCGGTCGGCACTCTCTACTTATTTGCTGCCCGAATAAAACAAATGGGGTTTTCGTATTAGGTTTTAAGTTTCTGCCGACTGGTTTAAACTGCAGAGTAGTTTTTCGATTTCGAGGAAAGACGAATAAAAAGACTTTATTTGTACGGCTTAAAGTGAGAGACTGTCGTGTGCTCTTTATTCACTAATCTTGTTATTTTACTACTGATCCTCTTGGAGTACTTGCTTACGTGAGCGAGTCATTTATTTTCGCTTTCAAAGTCAAGTCCTTGACTCTTATAAACATAATGACCGTCTCGGACTATTGAACGCTGAGGGATTGTTGATTAGCACGGTTTATTCTGGCCACGTCGCTGGAGGGGGTTAGTCTTTTGAACAAAAAAAGAAAAACTTCACTGGGCTATTCAAATATTCACTGAACTCTTGAAGTTTTCTGAAACTAAATCTTAATATTTTGTGTTTTACGTTATCTTGTGAGGATAACCTGAAATACGAAGATTTTGGGGGCTTCAGATTGTTTCATTAAGGTTCATTGAGGTTTTTTTGCCCCCTCTACGCTCGTTTCTTTTCTGGAAGAAATTATGGTTTCCTAGTCTAAAGCATTGTTCTTAGACGAGCCCGAATTGAGGAACGCATTGACGTGCATGCAGTGTGTGTACATGGTAGAGGAGGGTGACGTTGAGGGGGAGGGAGAGAGAGGGACAGACAAGATCCTCTTATGTGTAAAAATCGATACCAGTTGGCCGTTGTTTGTTAGTAAACCTCGTGGCTTATTTATCGGGAAAAGTTAAAGTGGGACTAGTACAACGCGGACCAAGAAGTATGCTGTTTACTTTACATTATGCAGCCGATGAATTAAAGAAGCTGGAATGTGGAGAGAAGAGAGAGATGAAGAGCGTATACGACGGCGTGGAATCGAGTCAACGCCATGAGCCAGCGTGCGGGGCACATTGCGATCAATACCCTGTTAGATCCTTGTTGTCTTGGCAACCCCTGGGCTTGATTCCCTTCTAAACTCGGGGCCCTCCACCATCAAACTACTCGAAAAATCTTCCCTAAAACCCCACTAGCGTTATCAGTGTAATCAATATTATCATATATCCATCGTATAACTTCTGGACCCCCCCACCTCTATTCTGAGTATGCGAACCCCTTGTGGCCAAACACATCCCCTGGTCTCTTGTACCTTATCGTAAGCCTCCTCTTTTCCTGGAGAGGTTCGCCCCTTACTGAAATCTTGATTCGTGCAGTGGATGTTATCAGTATTATCGCTTTTATGAGTCACTTCTTCGCGGACCATTGGTCTTAACGCTTCCGACCCCGACATCATCGATAGCCCCACCACCCGTTGCTACGAAACGATGGCAAAATAATAGTAATATATCTATAAGGCATGAGGCCAAACTGTTGTCGAAGTATTTTTTGTCGTAATGAACAGAGTCAAAGCGCATTTTTTTATTCGATAAAGAATGAAATCACACTTCGTGGGGCTTATACGAAGGCAAGTGTCGCTTTGAGACGACGTTGCTAGAGCAGCTCAAGCTTGATTAACTTTTGCAGGTTGTACTCAAAGTGAATTTAAACAACAAGGCATATATTTTTTACACACTCCATAGTTACAGTAAGTGCAGCCTTCAAGTTTGATATGAAACCTTTCTTTGCCACTTTGGGAAGATGGGGACCTGCCATTGAAATCCAATAATGCCGAGCAAGCATGGAGGAGCAGATGTATAATTTGCCGGCAGAACAATAGAGAAGATGGTGCCGAGTTTAGCCGAGTAATAAGTAAGGATTGAAATCGCAGTTAACGAGCCGTGCACTGGGGGCGATTGGATTGATTAACTCGAGTACGACTTGTTAGCATAGCTATGAAAACGCGCGCAGAAAAGGCACCAGAAACTCGCCCGACTTGGCCCCGCGTACAAACCAGCCGGACGGAAGACGTAGCTGGCCAGTTGCAGTGACACCGTCAGCGCGGGCGAACAGCTTTCTGTTACCCGCCACCAAACTTCGGTAGGCGCCGTTCGATGTTGTGTGTTCCCCTGTGAGTCATCGTAACCGCGGAAGCAGAAATGTTGAGCCACATTCGGATTGTTGTTTTATTACTCGGCTGCGTTTCTGTTCAACATGCAGCCTCCATGCACGTCGAAGAACTCGTGGTAAGCAAAGTTGAAACGAACTTTTAAGTTAACTTGATACTGAATTGTGTTTACGACAATTTAAGTTTGATTCATTCATCATAGCAAGAGCCATAAACCTCTCAAGCAACCCAGTATGCATTCCCCTTAATTAATAATTGATCAGAGTGGCATTTCATAATCTATGGTTTCCATTCCCGTGATTAATTATTCAGTATTAAACAAAATATTCAATTTTTGGCTTGGAAAAGATGTGCAAACTTTGATGTCTCTTATAATGGATCAATAAGTATTCTCATGGTTCTTAGCTTAATTAGACCCCTGGTTTGTGCAGTTGTCAACCCCCATGGCTCTCGGGTTGAGGGTTTAGGGTTGCGGTTCCGTACAAATGAGTAATACCTAAAGCCATAATTATCCTTGTAATTCTAGAAGTCGCGAAGACATCGGGATGCCACTTCCGAATACGACGTGGAAGCCCTACTGCGTCAAGAAATTACCCTGGCCATCAGACGAGGTAACCCTCTCTCTTTTTATTCTGGAATATCGTATATCCTACTTGCACAGTTGTATTATTTCTCTGTCTTAGTTTCTCTCTCTTTTGTTTCGCGTACGTGATTCATTAAACGATAATAACGAACCGTCCGGCTGATATCGTGTACTCTATATAGATATCTTTTGTTCGTGGATATAGCCTTGCTATCAGTTTTATTAGCATAATGCCACAAAGGGGAGCTGAAACCCCTTTGGCCCTACCTAATCTATGCCTTGCAGTGTGGATATGAAGGAAAGCGGCTGTTTTTAAGCCGAGCAACTTTGTACTTTGGTTCAGCTTTTATCGTGACATCAATTCAACGGGGGAACAACTGGGAGAAGTAATGGAGGCGCCAGAGGTTCATGGCAAAAGAAAACTTGAAAGAATTTGACTGTTGTGTGGTACGGCAAACTATTAAAGCGATCAATAACTTAGCCATGCGATCGGCCACTTTTCTCTGCGACATCGTCCCCACCATTGTTTCTTGGCATCGCCCAAGTTTTTACTCTTCGTTTCCCTCCACGTCCTCTTCCCTCTGATTCAACGTCTATGGTGAACGATTCGTAAGAGCAGACAACAGGCGAACAATTGCCATTGTATCCTAAGCTCATGGTAAAATGGCTTCATTCATTTAATCGGCGCCCCAAAAAAATGACGAGAAAGAAAAACACAAAAGTTGGGCAGAAAAGTTGAGTCTTTCCCGGACCGTAAAAGATCTCGGCAAAATACAAGAAGAAGAAGAAGAAGAAAAAAAAATGTGAGGCAAGTCTTTTATCCTCACACTGATCGGGCACAGGTCCAACTGGAGGGGGTTTTCTTTAAGGGTTAATCTTTTTGTCCATAATGAGCGTTTACTAGTGCTCGGTTTCTGCTTTGAGACGGCACGTTTTTTCTTCTTCTCCTTTCAACTGAAAACTGCGATTGTATCTGTATCCCTTACAAAAGGGATGGCTCTCGTAAACCATACTAATCATCTGATTTTTTTTTTCCCTGTTTCTGGGTTTAGATGTATGCACTTCAATGTCGTGCGGCCGGGGACGAGAATGTCAGATGAGCAGCTACGGACAGCCGGAATGTGTTTGCGTGAAAAAGTGCCGCAAGCATCACAAACTCATCTGCGGGACGGATGGCGTTCTCTACAACAGCCATTGCGAATTGCACAGGGCCGCTTGTCTTACCAACCGACCCATCGCTATCGACCATACATATCTCTGCTTGCGCAAGAAAGGTACGCGAAAAACTGTTGCCCTTTGATGTACTGGTGTTTTTTTCTCTCACTCTCTGTGCCTTTTACCCTTTAATTCTGCAAGGAAATGGATTTTTCTGTTCTTTTATTAAGTCACGGAGAGGCGTCTATTGCCTCTAATGGAAATCTCTGGTAGAACAAACGGCAAATAAGTTGTTTTCTGGGAAAGACTTTTCTGCTTTTATTTGATTTTGGGACTAAGACATACAATAGACGCGTTGTAAGTTATGTGTGAGTCATAATTGATTTTTCTCTTTTTTTTTTGTTTCTTTAATGGGGAGCGTAGAAAGTAAATCGATGGCCAGCAGTACGAAAAGTGTATCCGAAGTTGTTACTATGACTACGACCACCACATCAACAACAACGACAGAGTCAACATCGACTTTGAGCGGACGCATCGATTCGATTCTGACGACTCAGCCGCCGAGTTCCTGCTCGCAACAGGAATACGAAATCCTCAAGGTAAAAATAGAAAACTAGAACAAAAGTAAAATGAAAGCGTTTTCTCTTCTTCTACAACACGAGCCTCCTGTAGATAAATTCACTCATCAAGAGACTCGTTAGTGTGCACGTCTTGATTTGCTATACCCCCCCCCCCCACCAATCTTGGAGCAAGGATTTTCTAGCCTGTTGTAAAAGCTTTGCCTTATAATATTTTGCTGGTCGTTTGTCGCAGGACAACCTTCTGCTTTATAACCACGCTCGGCTCACATCAAATGAAGATCCCAGGACCTCGTCCGGCAGTAAGGATTACCTTGTTAGTCTCATGTTCAGCCATTATGATGCCAACAACAACGGGATCCTGGAAAACGAAGAACTGCTCAAAGTATTGCTTTTTAAAGTTAATTCATTCCATTTAGAAATTAAAAATTTAGTATCTTGAGCTTTTTCCTTGGTTGGAATTTTCATGTCATGTCTTTCCAGGCCAGCGAAGACGAGCGATTGTCACAGCTGTCGAGAGACTGTTCCCTCCCCGACATGCTTGTTTACGATGACGGCGACCAGGACGGTCATCTCAGCATCAACGAATTCTACCAAGCGTTCAGCAAGCTCTACAGTAATCAAATTCACTTTTATTTCATTGAAATTGCATGTATGTTACTTGTTTCTTCTGGAAAAGGTGTATCAGTGGTATCGCTAGACAAAGCTCTGGAGGTGAACCAGTTATCGGCTCGCGTGGGCGATAACATTGAAGTCAAGTGCGATGTGACCGGTTCTCCGAACCCGCCGATCGTGTGGAGGCGACATGGCGTCGATCTGTCGCAGCTGTCCGAAGACGAACTCAAAGTTTTCCCCGACGGCTCCCTGTACATCACAAACGTGCAGCTGATTCACGCCGGAAATTACACTTGCCACGCCCAGAGGAATAAGGACGTCGTACAGACTCACATCATCAGCGTCCACAGTAAGTCTCACCAAATAATCCCAGAAAATCCAATATTGGCCGCAGTAAAAGGTTTACTCGTAAAATATAAGCTTAAATAAATTCAAAGCACAACCGCGAAAGATAAGATTTTAAAATATTTTAGGCTCAACCATTTTGAATAGCAGCAAAAGTATGAAAATTTGAAAAACTGATGACGAATAGACAGTCTCTGTTCTAACAATGCCGGGATGAATAAATCAGCGTTAACAAATCTCTTTATTTCTTTTTTTCCACATGGGATATATACGAAAGCTTGTTAGTAAGAAAAAGGAACGGGGCATTGTCCGTAAATCAAATTTTGCTGCTGTTCGATGCAGGCCAGGGGGTTTGCGACCTTCAGGAATCATCGTTCAATACTATTCGATTTGATTTGCAATAATCCAATAACGAATAACAAAGAATCCCTCTAAGAATCAAGATTCAAGAACCGCTATTGGTGTCGAGATGCACGTATGTGTCGGCCAGGCTTTGGTGGTTTAAGTAAAAAAATCAACTTTGCAAAAGTTATTTGCTTCTGGCCAAGCGTGCATCGCCACTGGCTTGCCTCTTCTATATCGAAGGCTTTTCTTGCGGCATTAACCTCTTTGATATTCGCGTCACGCTATTGCACAGTTGCACTATACACGTGTGCATATTGCATGCATCAGTTGTGCTCACCAAGGTAGCCGACCTGCAAAAAAAAAAAACAGCTTGCAGAACTAAGGTTATTCCTCCAAAAAACCCTCAAACTTCTTTCAAATGTTTGGAAAGACGATACTAGAAGTTTCATAATAAATAGTATGGTTAAAATATGAAAATAACTGAATTTTTCTTTATGAACTCTCTTTAAATTTTTGTGTACTTGGGGAAAATAATACAAGTTTAATAATACTTGCAATATTTAAGGCAAAATATACTGAGTTTTGTTGCGTTTTGTCAGCATTGCCGCAAGTTCGCGTGACTCCACGAATCCAGTCGCGCAAGCCGGGCGAAGAGGCTTCCATGAGCTGCCATGTTGTGGGACAACCCTTTCCTAAGGTGCTGTAAAACTTTTCGCAAAACTTTTTTTTTCCAAAGTTTTTGTTCTTCTTCATTATTTTTCACAAAAGTTTTGTCCAAAAGTTTGTTTTGTTGAAACTGTTGTCTTTTATGGTTAAGTGGAACTTTGGGTTCTATAGGTGGAATGGCTGAAAAAACGACGAAGCCCTGAAATGTTCCAGTGAAAAGTGCCAGACTCTTGGACAGACCAGTCAGTTAAAGATCCATTCCATTAACTTCGCAGACACCGGCGCTTACATGTGTCAAGCCAGCAGCGTAGGTGGCGTCGCCAGGGATATCTCTTCTCTGGTTGTCCAGGATGAAATTCCTCCAGGTATTTCTTACTTACTTTTCGAACTTTCTCAGTATTCTGACATAACAGTATATTTGCAGGCAACTCGAACGACCACAAACGATTTTTCGTTTTCCACGACTGGGGTATATCGGTCTACGAACCTCACAACTGCCGCCTGCTCCACATGATCCAGGGAACCGATATTGTACCCGGTACTCAAGTAAGTACCTTGAAACTGTAAATCAAAAGTCAGACTTGTGAAAGGAGTCATGTCACGTGATTTGCAGGGGCCAACAGGGGGGACTGAGGTAGGTTTTTGGAAATAAATTAGGAAACTTGTAAAAGAGGGGACGGAACAAGCGTAGAATACATATTGATACCACAAGGGAGCAGAGCAGTGCAAAGTAGCCTGGTTTGGGGGGAAAATATTCCCCCGAGTACTTTGAATTGCAGATGAATCAGGATGGACTGCTCGGAAGAGTAACGTGGGGTAGTAGGAGGAGGTAGTTTGGCGGAGGGTGAAATATAACTAAAGCCTAAGAGTAGCTTCTATTATGTGAATGTGGGCTTTCATTTTTCTGGTATTTTTCCAGGACTATGTGTGCGGAGGGAAAGGTGTCAACTGCAGCTGGGGCCGTGCCATCGCTGTTCTCGATCGCTATGTCTACGTCACGCAGCCAAACAAGGATCGAGTCCTGGTTATCAGCAATATTCAGATGGTTGTCGTCGATGTAAGTTTTCTGATCTTCCCCAACACGATTCAGACACTGTTTAATAAGAAAAAGAAGAAACTGAAATAATATTTTAATTGCTTTGTGTGATGGGCTCGTAAGAAGCTTTTGTTAACGATCCTGCCATGAAATCCTCTTTCTCGCCTCCCCTACTGTGGATGTAAAGGATCCCACGTAATGATGTATGCCGATCCTTAGATCCTTAAAGAAAGCTCTTAAGGAACTTCGATGAACTTAGTTCTCAAAGCTGTTTTTCTATAAATTTTAACTTGAGATACCGTCAGTAGTTAATAAGGATCATCGCTAATGAGATCCCAGCACCCAGGAATAAATAATTCAGATCAATCCTCCTGAGAGACATAAATATTCATTCTTAAGGATCGGATGTAGCCAAGTTTCAACCAATAGATCCTGGTAGGGTTGTCATTTTTTCCCCCTGGGTTTGAGATATCCCTTGTTTGTAAGTGCGATAAATCCGGCTGTCCATTAGAGTGACAATCCCCAATATAGATTTAGTGCTAGAGCAGAATCCCTGATAGGATTGCCCGTAAATTATAGGTTAAATCCCCACGATGGGATCTTTGGTATAGGCGGGAATAAAAAGAAGGATATGAAAGTTACAGCTCCCAGGGATCGATACAAGCATTACCCGTGATCCCTTCGGGCAGTTTACAAATTCAAGATTGCGGTTTGAACCGTTTCTTTTGTTTTTTAACAGGTTGTTATGACGGATCGTTATCCGGTCGACTTGCACTACGTCGATCATTTGGATCAAATCTGGGTAGTCAACTGGCGAGACGAGGAAGATCACGGAGTGAAAACAATCCAAGTCATACGAGAAGCCAGCCAGAAGAAAAAACACCATACGGTCCATCCAGAGCCCATCGACGGCCATTTTGATCTCGTCCAGTCACTTTTCATACCGAATAATCAGGTAAAAACTTGAACCTTCGACTTTGTAAAGAGTTTGTAATGTTGTTTATGGATTTGAACAAACGGTAGGAGTACGCTCATCATTTCAAGCACGGCTACGTTTCCCACACAAACCAGCGAGGTCTTTACAAGTTGAGTCTGCCGGCCATGAAATACGTCAAAGCCATCGATTTGGCTCCTTATAACTGCGTCCCGCGCACAATGCAGTTTTCTTCGCTGTGTAATCATTCATAATCGTCTTACATAACTCAGCGTGTCACGTGACTCGTATATTACTTTGTTATTGGTTGAAATAGATGGCCTGGTGATCATGGAATGCGAGGAACCTGTCACGCGTCGACCCACCGGTCAAATCGTAATGGACTACTTGACGGATACCGTCCTCAGTCACAAGGTTACGCTCTCGGGCCAACCCTATTTGACGTCTGACAGCCGGACCCTCGTTACCGTCCACAGAGATCGGAACAGCGCTACTCTATACGTCCAAAAAACTACAGGTGATTCCCACTGATACTTGCCGATTATCGTTACGAACTAACCCATTTACGTGATGGCTTTTCGCAGAAGACGGATTGAAATTTGTCTTTGATGTGAGGACTACCCTTAACATCAGCGACGTGACTTTTCATCCGTCGGTGACGTCGCACGGCTACGATTTATACGCCAGCTCCACCGACAAAGGGGATATACTCTTCCTCAACCTGGAAACTGGTTGGTTATATTCCCAGTTACATTCAGATTCAAATTTGAAGTTAAATTCGGTTCCAGGCAAAGTTGATATCATCACTGGAGTCGGCAAACCTCTAGACTCCAATATGGCGCAGTGGGGCAACGCAAACCGACCTATAGCAAGTGCTGGAGTTTTCGGAACGTACTTAATAACACCCGCTAACGAGGCTATCTTCGTCATCAATGGGGATAGTCGTACGGTGAACTGCGAAATCGGAGGCCTAGTTCATCCACGACATGTTGTATGGGTCGAAGCGCGACCCTGAAACATTTTAAATACGTTTAAATCTTTTTTTTTGAAAAAAAATTAATTCATCATCTCTACCACTCACATTCTGCTGATTATCTTCTGTCTTGTAGTAAAGTTAGTTTTTACGTTCCCTTCACATTGGCCACTTTGATTTGTGTTCTAGTCATAAAGATACGCTACTGGCCATAGGAAAAGTACTGATCGGTTATTTGCTGTTTGAACATCAAGGTACTTTTTACTTTTTTTCCTCATAATGCTCCTGTGTACGCTATAAATTAACATGAAAACAGCTGTCATGTGCAATACATTATCCGTCATCTTTCGCGAAAATGTCTCTGGTAATCTCTGCTTCGCGTGATAACAGTCTGCTTTTATTATAAATATGAACTGTTACTATTTAGGGAGGTTTTATGAACTCAGTACTTTAATATACAGCATCAACTAGTTCAAAAACGCTTAGACTAATGTTCCAGTTCTTAATAATTATTCAGTACTGTTTTGCTAATATAACAACTCAAAGTTAGCTTGCGTGTCTGTGTATCTAAGCTGTACGTAATATCATTCGAGCCATGGACTATTTGGTTGCATGTAGAAAGGGTTTGCCGTTTTTAATTACGAAGACTTGTGGTTTACTAGTTTTTCTAGGATCTGAGATATTAATTACATGTCTTTGCATTTTTCATTTAAAACGTTACGTTCTAGTTACCGTTAGTAAATTCTTGTAACTTATTTCTACCTTCTACGAAGGTACGGTTCATTAATTTTGATTCACTGGAACTAAATCTAATTTTAAATGTTTATTCTATGAATTCATTAAAATTTAATTAAACATATTATTTTGATAGCCCAGTTGAAAGATAAAGTATATGTGATTGCATTATTTTATTTTTACTTTAAAATTTCGTTTTAAGCCTTGCCTTTCTATCTAAACGAACATAGTTTACAATTTTCGAGATAGATCAAGAAGTAACCTATTACAATATTTACTCAATAAATAAATCAAATAAAATAACCATATTTATTATACATGTTTTTTATTCATATTAAAGATAATTAATTAATTACAATTAAATTATTACTTGAATTTATTTTAGGTTCGTTGCTTTTACGCAATCTGGCAACGCTGGAAAAATAGTGTGCTGTCAGTACACAGTTGACGGCGATATTGAAGGAAGCTGAGAGAACTAAATTATCTATATAGGTCATAACAAGGATTTTCCAGTCTTTTTATTATTGTAAGTATTACCTCTGTTAAAAAACTTGGTAAAATTGAACCATAGCCCGAAAAAACGGTTAAAATTTTGCTTGGCCGACATCAATGGTCACGTACTTTGTGCCGACAAGCAAAAATCAAACACTGTTCAGTCAAACTAGTTTTCACACCTGTTTTAGTAACAAAAATAAAATTTGATTTTCAACATTTACTTCAGATGACGTCACAGCCTCCGTATAACTTCCCAAACGGGCCAGGTCAGGATCAGCGTCCGTTTTTCAATCCCGCAGCTGCGATGGGCAGACCTCCAGCCCCAACCAGGCCGCCCTTACCTAACGGCTATCCCAGTTCAACACAAGCCATGGCCAGGCCTCCCATTCCTGCTCAAGGATCAGCGTTCAACCCATGCCGCTTGGTGGCGCTCCAAATTCTCTGCCGCCACCTCTCACCGCTCCGGGGGGAAGTTCCCCGAGGCCCCCCATGGGAAGGCCTCCCAGCACTCCAGTGCTTAGTCCTAACTCTTCAGGTACTTATCTGTTTTTACATGATATGATTTTTTGCAGTTTATAAAATTATTCATGCAAAAATTTAGTTAGGATAGATTATATTGAGTGTAGTTTAACTAACTAATGTGTATTATCAAGTGATATAATATTTTTGAAAAATTTAAGAAATGTGTCGTTTAGCCTTCCAATGCTCTACCCTATTTTTATGAACATGGCTGTACTTGTCTCATTTTAAATGATACTATAAAGTAAGAATGTTAATTTATCAATGAAATGCAGAACCACCATCAAATCGGACGTCAACAAATCCTTCCCCAGTATCCACTTCGCGATTCGATCAGCTGGAGGGACAGTTCTTACCGCCAAGCGGAGCAACGAGTATTTAATTAGCATTACAATCAAATTCTGATTAATTTCTTACTTTTCCTGATTTCTTCGAAGGTCCTGCGGGTTCTTCTACGAACTTGTATGCAATGAATCAGGACCCTAACGTGCCTTACCCCTACAGCACGCAAGTGAACGGCACCAACACACCGCAGGCTCCCTCGTTTACTAACACCCCCAGACCTCCATCTTCCGCACCAAATTTTCCACCCACGGCAGCTACCCCACAACTGACAGACCCTAGGTGGGCGGGTTCTCCTTACAGGCCCCAGATGGCTCCTCCACCTCCTCCGGGTAGTGCCCCTCCTCTTGCACGCAATCCGCCATTCCCGCATCAGTCCCAGACTCAGCAAGCTACTCAACCAGCTGTACCTCCTACCGATCCTCGAACAACCTATTCTCAGGTATAAGATCACGGATATCTGTTTTATGTTACGTAATATGAATTGTAACTTAACATTTACGTCCAGGCAAATTTTATGAATCCGGTTGCACCGCCGCAATTCAATTACGGCCAGGCTGTGGACAATTTAACCCCGCAGATGGGAAATCTGTCGGTAACTCAAGCGGGTTACGATAAACTTTGGGTAAATCATTTTCACTTACTAATCACATAGCTCAATTTTTGTAACTAATTTACTTGGCTGTGTTTAAGGGTCGTGAGAATATCGACTTGCTTCAGGTTCGGCACATCATGCCGTCTCAAGTGGAAACTCCGAAGATCCAGTTGAAGCAGGAGCATTTGAATGCTTACAACTGCAGTCCCGACATTTTCCGCTCCACGCTCAACAAGATTCCCGAAACGGCAAACTTGTTGAAAAAAGCTAAATTACCGCTGGGTCTACTCATTCATCCCTTCAAGGACCTGACTGTAAGATTTCTTCATTTTATTCAACTATTAAAATATTTTTCATGATTGGAATTTTGAAATTTACAGCAATTGCCGGTTATTCAATGCCAGACGATTGTTCGTTGCCGAGCTTGCAGGACCTACATCAACCCATTTGTTTATTTCGTGGACCAGAGACGGTGGAAATGCAACCTGTGCTTCCGTATCAACGAATGTAAGCAGCTACTCTCAATAAAGCTCTAAATTAATAGTAACCATATAACTGCCATAGAAAATTAACATTTAATTAACATACTGAATGATTATTATTGTAATCAGGAGCTTTTCGTATAGTTTTATATTATATTTTCGTGTTTTCTAGTGCCGGATGAATTCCAGTACGATCCCATAAGTAAAACTTATGGCGATCCTTCGAGGAGACCTGAAGTGAAAAATGCTACCATTGAATACATCGCTCCAGCTGAATACATGGTATCAAACCATTAAGTTCAAATTTAAATGAATTTTGAGTTTATTTGTCTAATATGATATAGCGCGTGTATTGACTTCAATCCACAATTTGGGTTATAGTCTTGAGATGAATGTTACGTCGATATATAAATTTTAAAGATAAATGACGTTATTGTGAAATTCGATTTAACATTCTAGAGATATAAAGACACTGAACAAATAATTGAAAATAAAAACCTCTAATATTAGAACAATGAATAAGTTTAATTTAATTTTAATTATTTTTTAATTTATTTGTATTTATTTGTTTATGTTTTATTTTTAATTATTGTTATTTTAATAAATTTTGTTTAGTAGTTGATATAATATTGAATTACTAAATAAGTTTAGTGTAATTTCAATCATTTTATAATTTTATTTAGGATTCATTTTTTAGTGTTTTAATATTAGTAAATTTAATTTTAATTTAATTTTACTTATTTTATCATTTTATTTGTATTTATTTCTTTATGATTTATTTTGAACTATTGTTAATTTAACAAAGTTTTGTTTAATCCTTGACTTAATTTTCGAATTTTTGTAGCTGCGCCCACCTCAGCCGGCCGTTTACCTGTACGTTCTGGACGTGTGTCACCACGCCATTGACACGGGCTATTTGAAACTGTTTTGCGATGTGCTGCTCGAAGAGCTGGAGAGGATTCCTGGAGACTCCAGGACTCAGATTGGGTTCATCACGTTTGATAGCAGCGTTCATTTCTACAGGTCTCTTAATACTTAACTGTTAATCATACTACTACTACTACTACTACTACTAATAATAATAATAATAATAATAATAATAATCGGAAGAATATTAATTTAATTAATCATAGAATACTCATTTCTACAGGTTTGTATACCTAACTAATAATCTAGAAACTAAAAGTTATTTTAATTAATGAATTATTTAATTATTTTGTTTAGTCATTTATAATTAACTCTTTATTTGGGCCAATATTCAATCATTATTTATTAATAATCAAATAACTATTAACCAAAGTCATAATAAAGATAATGTAATTATATTATTAACAATAGCGTCCGTAAAAAATAATTAATTAAATTAGTTTTCGAAAAAATTGACTTTAGTATTTCAGATTTATATCATAATAATTAATGAATTATGGTATTTGTTTAATCCGTGTTCAAATTTCTTATTTATCATTTAATGTAGCTGTAATTTATTTTACGCAATTATACAAATTATCAAATCTGTTTTAGGGTTTTTGTATATTATTAAAAATATTGTATCATTATCAATCTTATTATTTTAAATAATGATACATTTTTGTGTGGGCAGAATGGCGGAGGGATTTAGTCAGCCGCATCAGCTGATCGTGTCAGACATTGACGACATCTTCTTGCCGTGCCCCAACGACTTGCTGGTCAACTTGTCCGAAAACAAGCAGCTCATCACCGACCTGCTGGAACAACTACCGTCGAAATTCAACAACAACCCCCACACATCCAGCGCCCTGGGAGCTGCTCTTCAAGCTGCTTATAAGCTCGTTAGCCCCACTGGAGGAAGAGTCACGGTTTTCCAGACCTGCTTACCCAATGCTGGTACTTTCTCATTCAGCTTATAACTAGTTAGCTTACGTTACCAACGTTTAATGACTAGTTAGCATCGTTAGATAGCTCCTTTCAACAAATAGCTAGTTAGTTTAGTCCCTAACTAATATAATAGCAGCTTATTTTTATAACTAGGTAGCTTAGATTACTAAAGTTAGATGACTTAGTTAGCTTAGTTAGTAAGCTACTTACATAAGTTAGTTAGTTTAGTCCGCAACTAATTTAATAGCTGCGTGTTTTTATTACTAGTTAGCTTAGATTACTAACGTTAGATTACTAGTTAGAATCGTTAGTAAGCTTCTTTCAACACTTAGCTAGTTATTCTAACCCTAATTAACTTCACAGCAGCTCGTTTTTATCGCTTCTAAGCTTTGGTACTTAGTAGTTTATCTACTAGTCCTCTTCAGAAAATGTTACAAGTTTTAATTTGATTTTTTACCTAATTGCAAAGTTGCTACTTAAGTTTAGTCCATCGATAAAGCCTATGCTAATGGATTTTGTGGTTTACATTCTTAGTAAGCTACGTTCAGCACTTAGCTATTAGCTAGTTGGTTTAGCCCTCAACCCATATATTAGCAGCTCATTGTGCAGTTTATTAATTTTACATCCTAACAGTTCATCTACAATTCCTTCAGAAAATTGTGCAAAATTTTAACTAGCTATTTATTAAGTAGATACTTTAGTTAAGTCTATTGAGACACTCTCTGCTAATGGATTTTGTTTACTTGAAGGTCCTGGAGCTTTGAAGTCACGGGAAGACCCGAACCAGCGTTCCTCGAAAGACGTGCCGCACTTGAATCCCGCCACGGATTTCTACAAGAGCCTGGCCCTCGAATGCTGCGGACAACAAGTCGCTGTTGATTTGTTCTTGCTCGGCTCGCAGTACATGGACGTCGCTTCACTTTGTAAGTACATCCTTCTATAACCGATTAGTGAGAAATAATCAAAATATATAAACTATTTTTATTTTTAAAGCGTGCATCTCCCAGTACTCCGGAGGCTGCATCCACCACTTCCCCGGTTTTCACTACATGCACAACCCGGTGCAGTCAGAGCGGCTGGAACGCAGCTTCCGGCGCTACCTGACCCGCAAGATTGGCTTCGAGGCCGTGATGAGGGTCCGCTGCACTCGGGGCCTGTCCATCCACACCTTCCACGGCAACTTCTTCGTCCGATCCACGGACCTCCTCTCCCTGCCCAACATCAACCCCGACGCTGGGTTCGGTCTGCAGGTCTCCATCGAAGAGAGCTTGACTGATGTGCAGAATGTCTGCTTCCAAGCAGCGCTACTGTACACATCCAGCAAAGGTTCATTTTTATTCTTATAAATATTTTTATTTTGTTCTTATTATCAGTAGTAGTAGTCGTAGTCGTAGTCGTAGCCGTAGTATTAGTCTTTGTTGTAGTAGTACTATCGCTATTATTGTTATTGTTGATGTTACTATTATTAGTAGTAGTAGTATTATTATTATCGGTCAGGTAATACTCACCACCTCGCTTCTCCTGTTTAGAGTATTAAACTTAATTTTTGATTGTTTAGGCGAGCGTCGTATTCGTGTCCACACTATTTGCCTCCCGATAACTGGAAGTGTCATTGAAGCCATTCACTCAGCGGATCAGCAATGCATCGTTGGGCTCTTAGCGAAAATGGGTATACTAGAAAAATTTGTCATTTTTTAATTATATTTTTGTAGCAGTAGTAATAGTAGCTGTAATAGTAGTCGCAGTAGTTGTAACAGTGATCACAGTACTAACAGTAGCAGTAGTAGTAGTAACAGTAGCACAGTAGCAGTAACAGTGATCACAGTACTAGCAGTAGCAGTAGTAATAGTCGTAGTAGTAGTAGTAGTAACAGTAGCAGTAGTAACAGTATAGGTACAGTAAAGGTATTGGTATTGTGCAACAAAAATGGGGGTGGGGTTTAAAAACGAGTGTCCGGCATGTTGTGGGGCAGCTGACCGAGCAGTGCGCTTGTTTACATTGCTGTGGGGCAATCTAATAGAATATTTCGTGTCATATTTTATGCAATGGTCAATCCAAATGAAATATTGGTGAAGAGCCCTTTTTTCCATTTTGTTGGGAATGCTTAAAGGATTTAAAAACAATAATTTTTTGCATCAAATCAACGTCTTTCACGGGTTATTGTGGTGACAAGTCTCCATAGAATGAATCCTGTAAGATGCTAATCCTTGTCCTGGGAATTCGAATTCGAATTCCCAAATATTCCATACTGAAGCAATGGGTCATTCAGTGAGCTTAGTAAGATTGTCAAGATAGGCTGATTGCGTTTTCAAGCAATTGACCGTGCGCTTCGAAGAAAGGTCCTGCCGGTATAGCGTTCCTCATGAAGTTTTGAGGCTAGCCCGTAAGACATTTATTTCATGCTCACGTATGTCACAAATTTTTACCTTCATTTACCATATGTAAACATTAACTGGTCATTAAAATGTTTGAAGCATTTTCATCTGCAGCCATATTTCAGCCATGAAGAGGATCTTTTTTCCTCTGACCATGTATTTGATTAGCTAAGCATTTCGTTTCTTTCCTATTTTAACCACGGTAAAAAAAAGAATAAAAAGGCTTTTCTAAATGTTACTTTTGGTTTAGTCCATTATAGCACGATAAGTAACATAAATAATATTCCATGTGAATACTGCAAAAATACGTAAACAAGCGAACTGCTCGGTCAGCTGCCCCACAACATGGCTGACACTCGCTTAATCCGCCCTCCTAGCTTTTGTTGCACAAAACCTATAGTCCCAGTATAGTATAGTATATTATATAGTACATGTATAGTATAGTATAGTAGTAGTAGTTACCAGGCTCTTTATATTTTAGATAAATCTTGTTTAATATTTCTGTTTTTGTAGCGGTGGACCGTTCGCTGCAGTCTTCAATCAGCGACGCTCGTGACGCCTCGGTGAACGTTTGCATCGACGTCTTGTCGGCCTACAAGGCAGCGCAGAGCGGATCTTACGGTCTCAATGCCCCCGGCAGCCTGCGCTTGCTACCGGTCTACGTATCAGCATTGCTCAAAACGGTACCATAAATTATTTTGTTTAGTTAGCCACTTTGTTAGTTAGTTTCTTAGAACTCTTCACGGAGGTGCTTACTTAGTTATGTTGGATTGGTACCGGATGGTTTAGCAACAAGTTTACAATGTACTTAGTTGCTAACCTAGTTACAGTTAGCTACTGGTGAAGCTGATGAAGTCGCTCACCAATCAGCGAACTAGGCTTACAAATTACCTATGTGGATCTGGTAGCTGCTACAGAGTTAGCATTACACTTGCACTAGTTAGTTGACTAGTTAGTCTGAAGTTAGAATTTATATTATTTAGCTGATTAGTTGGTTAGCAAACTACTTTACCTGCTAGTTATGTAGTTGAGGGTACAGTTAGTCATTTAGCTGTGCATAGATTTCCTAGCTAGCTTATTTTTAATTAAATTTGCTACTTTTTGCACATCAGGTGGCTCTGAGAACTGGACTAAGCACTCGACTGGACGACCGTGTCTTTGCTATGACTCAGTTTAAGACGCTACCTCTGGTTCAGCTGCTACAAGTGATTTACCCCGACCTCTACGCTATCCACAATCTTACAGATCAGGTATAAAATTCTGCAAAAACAACTTAAATAATTAATGAAAATTAATTTGTTAACTTTTAGTTATTCTTTTTATTATTGTTGGATTAGAAAATCCAGTTATTGTTATATTAATTATATGTAAGTTATGTTAATTAAAATAACTAGTCTACCAAGTTAATTAGTTAATTAAACTAGGTTATATTTTTATGATTTAACCACTTAACTTGAATTAGTTATTAAACTTTCTTTAAATTGAGCGTATTTACAGCAATATGTTTACTGGACTTATTTAAATTCATTTTTTGTAAAAAAAAAAAATATATATATATATATATATATATATTAAGCTGCTACACCAACCCATTGATGAGTTATTATTATTTTATTATTAGGGAGCCATTAGCGTGGGGATATGGTAGTGGCCCAGCCACCGAGACTGTCACTCACTGCCGAGAAGGTCGATTCCAACGGAGCTTACATCCTCGATACCGGGGATGTCATTTACCTTTTCGTCGGACGGGACGTCGGCCTGGCCTTTTTGCAGAATGCGCTGGGAGTTAACGCAGTCACTGCTCTACCTGAACACACGGTACTTGCCCATTTATCTGCGTAACGATTGTTATTATTTATGATTTTTTTCCCGTTACTTCAGTTCGAGCTACCAGAGCTCGAGACCCCAGAATCGGAACGGCTGCGGAATTTCGTGACCCACATGCAGAACCAGAAACCCTACCCCGCTGTCATCCAAATCGCTGTGTAAGTTTCTAACTACTTAATTTATTACAATATACAACCTTTGTAACATAATTTTGTATTTAACAGGGATAATAATCAGTCGAGGAGTCAGTTTTTCAGCCGTTTGGTTGAGGACCGCACCGAGTCTTCACTGTCGTACTACGAGTTTCTTCAGCACTTGAAGAATCAAATCAAATAAACGAATATTTTTTCACTAAAATTTAATCATACAATCTTTTTCTTGTGTCAGTTTGGGAATTTCGTCTTTTGTATTGTTATTTTTTCATTTCTTGTGGGCTTGGGTTTAATTTTCTTGGTTTTTTCCCTCTTCATATTATAATTTTTAAGATTTTATTTTGTTCACACCTCCCCAAAATGGCTATTTTTGTGTGCTGTATGTTATTTTCCCCCTATTTTTCCCCTTTTTCCAGATTTTTTTCCATAATAGTTCCACTTGTCCCCGTGTATAATTTTGCACTCGGTAGAAGTTTATCCATTATCATTAAGAAAATACCGATGGCTTTATTTTTATTCGTTTTTTTTTCTGTCAAAGTCCATTCAAAATGAATTACAATAAACCCTATAGTCTATTTCAGTGACTGAATTTATTAGTAATAATACAATAATAAATAATTTTTTTACGAGAAAGCATGAAGATGGCGGCACTAGCATTTTTTAAACTATCATTTAGTTAATTTATTTGCACTTTAATGTGTTCAATACAATTTAATTTAATATTAGTTGGTTTTACATACGGATACCCCTGTCAGAAGATTTAGTATAAAATATAAGTTTCACAATTTCAAGGGATTGACCTTGGTTTTTCAAGTTATGAAAGGTCAACATTTTCCCGTGACCTTGCATTTTCGGATTCGCTGTTGGAAAATGTCGATCATTCCTGGCTTTTACACTTATCTCGAAAGTTTTGATGGCAGCTATTTATGGTGGATTGATAATTTTCAAACAGCTTAAACGGAAAATGGAAAGACTAGGTTTTTATCATCAAAGAAATTCAGTTCAGAAGACGGCTGCGAGTGGTCCATTCACTTTTATCCCAATGGTGACAATCGCTCGTATGAGAATTTATCCATTTTCCTCCATCTGGAAACACGTACAAGTGAGTATCA
This sequence comes from Eulimnadia texana, assembly GCA_002872375.1. Lineage (NCBI taxonomy): Eukaryota > Metazoa > Arthropoda > Branchiopoda > Diplostraca > Limnadiidae > Eulimnadia > Eulimnadia texana. The sequence goes on from NKDA01000001.1 coordinate 21,369,927, forward strand.
AATTTAAATTACTCCGCACAGTCATGTTCATTAAGAATAGGGTACAGTATGGGAGGACTAAACGCCGATTTTTCTTTGTTTTTTTTTTTTTTTTTTTGCTAGGAGACTTTAATATTGCGTGATAATATATGTTAATTTACTTAAATTGTACTTTACTTGATCTACGGTAATACAAGTTAACCATTTTTAGAATTTGTAAATAGCGAAAAATGACATTAGCAGCCTCCATGCTATACTCTTTTTTAATGAACAACACTGGCATACCATACTGGTATAACTTCGGGAATAGCTTATCTCATTACTGTGCAAATTCATCCCCGATTTGCATTTCTATACCGGAATAAGTCCTGCAGTGTGAACACGGTACAGAAATTCGTGATTTCTGCCACAGTCTTCGTTTTTTTTTTTACTAGATTTTTTAAAGCCAAATTTTTGTAGTATCACACAAAGACTATAGCAATTTAGTAACTTTCTCGATTCGCCATTTTGATTCGAGTATTACCTTACTATTTGAAATAATACTGATTATTCTAATTTCTATCAAGGTGTTTCGGGGACAAGTTCACTCTCTCCCTGCTGGACTCAGACTTTCTGCAGCTCTGCTCCTTTAAGCGAGATGAACCTCATCTATTCCAGCATCCGGAATCTGCTTCTTTGGGCTAGGTCCAACTTTCACGGCATCAGCGATGTGAAGACGGAATGCGTCTACATTCAAATGCTGGTGGAGCCCTGCCTTTTGAAGTCAAGACTCTGGATTCTGGAATAGACCAGACAGCCTCGGATTTCTTGGACAATCCAAAGTTCTCCGACGTCGTCGTCAAGTTCGGGGACATCCAGTATCACCCGCACAAGATTATTCTGGCTTCAAAGAGCAGTGCCCAAGTAAAAATTTACTATAGCTGTAAACTATAGTGTGGCACTCTAGTATTTTGCAACGTAGTGCACTATAGTTTTACTATAGTTTAACTATAGGACAGTATAGTTTTAATATAGGGCACTATAGTTTTACTATAGTTTTACTCTAGTGCAATACTATAGTTTTCAACTATAGTGTGGCACTATAGTGTGATACTCTAGTATTTTGCAACATAGTATATAGTTTTACTATAGTGCACTGTAGTAAATTTTTACTTGGGTGTTTTCGCGGGTATGTTCTCCTACGAGGTATATACACCCAAGTAAAAATTTACTCGAGCCATAGACTATATAGTGTGACACTCTAGTATTTTGCAACATAGTGCATCAGTGTTTCCAATTTACAGGGAAGTTCCCTGAAAAAGGGAAAACTGGGATCTGAAAAGGGGAAATAAGAGAAGAGAGGAAAGGGGAAATCTAGACCCTGTATGTTCTAGCACGGAGGGGAAAAAGGGGAAATTGAAAAGTGGGAACACTGTTACATAGTTTTACTATAATGCACTATAGTAAATTTTCACTTGGGTAAGTTCATCTTAACTCATTTTTCTCTATTAATTTATGCTTGTCTAGTTTCCTATTGATGTTTTGTATGAGTTATATTCCGTTATATTTAAAGTAAATTTTATTGCGCAGATGGCTGAGAACCTGACAAACGTAGTCGAAATCAAGGACTACGACCCTGCAAGCTGCAATCGAGTTCCTACGCTTTCTATACCAAGGAAAAATCTTCGACGAAGTCCTCAACAACCACAGTTCATCACTCGCTACCGTAGCCAATCAATACAATGTGGAGAACCTAAAACTAGGGATGTCAGTACCATTTAGCAGAATTTTGACAGACAAAATTATCTCTTTCCATTGTAAACCGACAGATGTCGTGTCCGCAAGGGTTTTCTCGTGAAGTAATGAAGATAAAAATATGCAAATTTTTGCATTTCGCAGTAAAAAGATCTGAGTATGGCTGGTTAAATTCTTAGTTCTTTTGAAGGAGGACAAGTATTTTAAAATGGCTCCCAAACTTTTACCGAAGTTTTCCCATTACATTCTTATGGCGAAACTTTGAAAGCAATGCACAGGATTTTGGCAAAACGTATGGATTTGAGACACATACAAAAAAAAAGCTAATTTTTTGCTCTATCCGAAAACCTGCAGGGCAACTAGGTTATTTTGACTCCTTCGGGGTGAAGATTGCGATTGAATAGACGAGAATTTACAAAAACAAAAATTCTTTCGAATTTTTGCAATTTTCACCCCGAAGGAGTCAAAATAACCTAGTTGCCCTGCAGGTTTTCGGATAGAGCAAAAAATTAGCTTTTTTTTGGTATGTGTCTCAAATCCATACGTTTTGCCACCATCCTGTGCATTTTGAAAAACTAAATTCGGCAGCCATTATTGAATATGGGCGCGCGCGCGCTGATAACAGCTGATTCCGCAAAGCATTACACTAAGTTATCAAAACGGTTTTGAAAAGTTTTGTACCGCCGCGGACGCCAAATTTTCCGTTTACAATGGGAAAAAATTGAATTTCCTGTCAAAAATAAATTCAGAAAAAAATTCACGAAAAAAATTCCTGTACCCAAACTACCGACAGGAAAATTCCGAAAAAATTCACAGGACATACTGAAAACATGCTTAACTTGAAAAAAAAATTTCGTTCAGAAACTCGCATTTTTAAGAAATTCACTGACAACCCTACTATTACTAAAATGCGAACAGTATTTTACCCACCACAGTATTGTCCTCAGCAACCACAGTTCATCACTCGCTACCGTAGCCAATCAGTACAATGTGGAGAACCTAAAAACTAAAATGCGAACAGTATTTTACTCACCACAACGCACTGGACTTATAACAACGTCGTCGACATTTTTTACTCTGGCTCAGGACCATAATCTGGAACGCCTGAAGAAAAATGTAATTTAATTTTATTCGCTCCAGCATGAAGGTTGTTGTCCAGGCAGGCCTCCTGGAACAAAACTACTACAGGCCAGACTGCGTATCCAGTGTTGCCACTTTTCAATCTTCCATTTTTCCCCTCTTCCCTTATCTTTCCCCTTTTCCCCCCTCCGTGCAAGAATGTACAGGGTCTAGATTTCCTCTTTACTCTCTTCTCTTCGTCTTCACTTTTCAGACTCCATTTCTCCCCTTTTTTCGGGGAACTTCCCTGCAAAAGTGGAAACGCTGCGCGTATCGCTGCTGATAATTCCTGTTCAGAATAATTGTTCTCTTGAATATAGTTATTTAATCTACCGCTAGATGGCGTTCCCGTTTCCTCCTAATTTTCACCCTCACCTGATTTTACCGTAATTAGTCGTTAATCGGAAGTCATTGAGCAATGTCATTGGAATTTTAAGTTCAATAAAATTATAGTAAATTGGCCGATATCGTCTTATTATTTCTAAAACAAGTAAAACACAACGCAGGGAATTCTAAAATCACGAACAATTCCCACAGCAATTTTTAACGGAGAAAATTCCAGAAGCCAAAACTAGATTTTTGTGTGTTGTAGTTCTCTTTTTACATTTCTTATAAATAATTTTTTTAAAGAAGTATTTTTTGCAAGTTAACATGTTTTAAAGTAAACAGTTATTGTTGAACAAGTTAAACAAGTTCAACAACAAAGAAGGTTTTTAAGAAAAGTAAAAAACAAAAATATTTTTGATTTTCAAGTTTTCCTTTTGCAGATTACTTTCGTTTTTAAAGCATTTTTTAAATGTTTTCTGCAGTTTTAAGTATCACTAAATAAAATTGCTAATAAAATCTCACTACATTTCATGTTAGTTTTCCCATCTTACCCAAAAATGTATTTATAGTAGTAGTACTGAATTTTTTCATGTCTGCTTAGAAAAATCTTTTTAAGTTAAGTAAAGTATTTTTGAATTTTTTTCTGCAGTTTTAAGTATGAATAAATAAGATTGCAGAACGTACTGTTTTCAGTACATTTCATGTCAGTTTTCCCAAGATTTTCCTGTACTTGCTGATTTGAACTGAAACGAAGAATAAATATACTGGTATCACAAAAATACAAGTGAATTCAAATTTGTGAATTTACAGCAGTCTTCATTAATTATTATTACATTCAATTTCAATTTAATATTAAAATCGCATTTGTAATTATAAGTATTTATTCAAACAACAAATTAAATCGTGTACCGTACATGTATACAAGCACGGAGAAAACTTGTCACTAAAAATAGTTTTTCAATATTTTTTGTTTAATATAAATATTGAATTCAAATATAACTATTAATTATTATATGAAAACTAATTAAACAAAAATATTTTATATCGACTATTTCCAGTATCGATTATAATTCGTAATCTCTAATTTGACTATCGATATCTTATGTAACTAATTTCTGTCTGCTAGAATCAGTTGCTTCCATTTTGCAGGGAAATTCCCTTAAAAAGGGAAAACTGGGTGTCAAAAGGGAAAAATAAGGGAAGAAAAACACCTGGAGTATGTTGTGTGATTTCCTAGATGGAGGGGAAAAGGATATTTTATATCTACAAGCGAAGGGAAAAAAAGGGAAAACCGTTCCCTCCTTAAGGGAAAACTGGAAACTGAAAGTGGAAGCACTGGCTAGAATCTTGTTTTCAATTCAACCTAGATTTCCAAGAGAAGTCATCAGCTCTTGACAAATTTCATATTTAATTTCATTTATTTGTTTAAAATCTACAAATCCAGAATAATGCTTGCCTTTCGCGCCTCTGTTTTTCAACGTGGAAGCCGAGTAAGTTTAAAGAAACATACGATTAAATTTATCGCAGTTACAGTTTTTTATGTAAGTAAAGTAAAAGCGCAGTTTCAAATAATGATAATTTTTTTTTTCTGTGAAAGGTGTTCATCGTTTCCCAGAGGTTCCAGAGCTCGCTCGTTATTGCAGAACACAACAACGAGAAGCTGAGCCCGATAACTCTGAACACGCTAACGGCCGCTAAGAAAATCGGAGGAAACATCACTTGCCTGGTCGCTGGATCGAAATGCGGACCTGTAAAACCAATTCATCTCTTCATTTATAATTTTCATTTACTAAACAAAACTTCCCTCTAAAGGTTGTGGAGCAACTGACCAAGGCTTCTGGAATCTCCAAGATCCTTATTGCCGAAAATGTGGTTTTGAACGGAGCACTTCCCGAACCTCTGGCTCCTCTCATTGTCGCATCGCACAAGCAGTTTAACTTTTCCCATATTCTGGCAGGAGCTTCTGCATTTGGAAAGTCGCTTCTCCCTCGAGTGGCCGCCCTCTTGGACGTTTCTCCTGTTTCCGAAGTTATTGATATCAAGAGCCCTGATACTTTCGTTAGAACCATTTATGCTGGTATGAATGAGCATTAAAATCAAATTATTCTTGTTCGTTTTGTTGAAAAAGTGCGATTTGCTAATTTAACAGGAAATGCTATTATGACCCTGAAATCCAAAGAGCCTGTCAAGATCATCACTGTTCGAGGAACGAGTTTCGAAGCAGCCCTGTTGGACGGATCGGGAGTTCCCAGTGAAGCCACTGCCGTTCCAGTGACCTCGAATGACCTTTCCCAGTTTCTCGGACAGGAACTGACCAAGTCTGACCGCCCAGAACTCACCTCGGCCAAGATCGTTGTCAGCGGAGGCCGCGGTCTGAAGTCTGGCGACAACTTCAAGCTGCTTTACGATCTTGCCGACAAGCTGGGAGCTGCTGTAGGCGCTTCTCGTGCCGCTGTGGATGCTGGTTTTGTACCCAATGATATGCAGGTTTGAAATTAAACATTAGTCTGCGAAAAAATTTATCTAAAATAACATATAACATTTTAGATTGGACAAACGGGAAAGATCGTCGCACCCGAGCTTTACATTGCGGTTGGTATTTCAGGAGCCATTCAGCATTTGGCCGGAATGAAAGACTCGAAGACCATCGTCGCTATCAACAAAGATGCCGAGGCCCCTATTTTCCAGGTTGCGGATATCGGACTGGTGGCCGACTTGTTCAACGCAGTCCCTGAGCTCACATCCAAGCTCAACAAGTAAAATGCAAAACGAAGAAATACTTCTTTGGAAAAGCTTAACATTTCAAATGCAAACAATTATAGATTGAAAAATACATTCTACGTTCAATAAAGTGAAACTTTATTCGCAAGTTATTTCAATAATTTGAACACATCGAGTTAAAGGTACATTAAAAAAGATTTTAGAGTTTAATCTATGATTTTAAAGACTTTGTATTGTTTTTAATGGTTGTTTTGTGTGGCCAGAAGAACCGAAGATCGGTTATGGGTCATGTGTGATTTCACTAAGTGTCCAGCTGCCAGTGCAGACATTAGAGATAGTTCTCCAGCCAGAACTGTCGCACAAACGATCCGAGCCAAACGGGCTGCGTTTTCTCCGGGATTCTCGGCATTAGATCCTACAACAAATACAAAAAATCATTATTAATTTCCTCATTATCGTTATTAATTAATTTTTCTTTTACCTTTAACCCCTAGCATCTGTAGGCAAGCGCTTTGTGAGTCCAGTCCCGTGCCTCCTCCAACGGTGCCGACTTCCAGCGACGGCATCGAGCACGAAATGTAAAGGTCCCTGCCGTCGGGTCCCCATGGTTCCATTAACGTTATGCAGTTGCTGCTAGTTACCACTTGTGCAGGATCCTGTGAATTGATCAATAATAAATGTATATTTATTTTACGTTTATTACATCTATGGTGATTAAATGAAATGTCATTTGAGGAAAATAACCTGTCCCGTGGCGATAAATATGGCAGTGACGATATTAGCCGCGTGCGCGTTGAACCCGCCAATACTTGCAGCCATTGCAGAGCCCATTAGATTCTTGGTGACGTTCAAGTCAACCAGTGCTGCTACTGAGGTCTTCAGCACCTTCTCGACCGCGTCCCGAGGAACGACCGCCTCGCAGACCACTGATTTGCCTCGGCCGTCCAACCTGAAAATTTGTTATAATTAATTTGATTTAATTTGATTTTGGAGTGGCTTGTTTGGGCTTTACCAGTTAACGGCTGCTGATTTTTTATCGGTACAGAAGTTGCCGCTCAAACTGACGACCTCCATGTTGGGGAAGAACTGCTGGATCTTTTGTAACGCGGCTTCAGTTCCCTATCCCAGGACAAAATATATTTTTATTAGATCAACTATAAATGTAAAGTTCCAGTAGGGCAAATGATTTAATTAAATATAATAAATAGTAAATAAGTAGTTAATCTTCTTAAAATATTACTCGCTGTTATTAATTAAAACTAATTTACCTTATTAATATCTACTATTTCTTATATCCTGTACTTGTTTTATATTTGAATAAACTGGATTAAGTTACTGAACTGTATTTATAAATTAGGTAATTAATATTATAGATATACATACTATTTACTGTTTGTGCCTTATGAATTTAATTAATTCAACTACACATAATTATTCGAACTGTACGTCACCCTTAGTTAATATATTATATATTTTAATAATGTATTTAATATTCTTATATATTAGTTATTCTATATGTTTTAATGAATTTAATTAATTTAAAGGAATATAATTCTTGGATTTATAATTTACCTTGGAGACCATATTCATTCCCATGGCGTCTCCGGTTTTGGCGACGAACCGAAGGAACAAATGCCTCCCGGCGATTTGTGCCCGGACCTTCTGCAGTTTGGCAAAACGGCTGGTGCCGTTGAAACTAGTCTTGATCAGCTGCAAATTCTCCGGGTTGTTCAGCCACTCGATCAAATCACTGGCGGCTGAAATGTTTGGCAATCTGATGAACGAAAATTGTTATTATTATTTTTTTTCCATTATTACGATTACTATTACTAAGACTACGAAAATTACTACTACTACTGCTACTACTATGACTACTACTGTGAGTATTGCTTCTACTGTAGTGCTACTACGACTACTACTTCTACTATTACTACTACTAAGACTAAGACTACTTATACTACCGGACTACAGGAGCGCGGCTCATCCCATCAGCAACAAGCCTGGTAGTAACTCCAGTGGACAGTGCTCTGCAGCCTCGATTGGTGGAAGCTACTAAGCACCCTTCGGTGGTTGCCATGGGAACGTAGTATCGGACGCCATCCACCAATAGGGGACCCGCTACTCCCAAAGGTACCGGGGTATAGCCAATCACGTTTTCGCAGCAAGCGCCAACAACCTAGGACAGAAAAAAAAACTTTGAAAGTCAATTTTATTCATTTACCGCCATTAACTAATTGAACTAATGCTCATTAAATTGTTGAAAATTTAAATGAATTTTACCTTTGAATAATCGTAGCGCGTAAAAGGGACTTTGTTTAGTGCGCCAGACAATTGGGGTTCCAGAAGTTTACGTCTAATAGCCACGCCTCTTTCAGGATTTCCCGCCACTTTTTCCAATTGATGGGCGGCCACGAGCTTACAACCAATCAGATTCAAGATTTCTTGGTCGTTGAGAGAAGCTCCTCCCCTTTTCCGCAAAATGGCCGCGCATTCGTCCAATGCTCGCGGAATTCCCGCCTCTTCCGTTATTTCCTGCAATCCTGTTGAAGTTTGAGTTTCTCTGTCAACCAATGAGGAAGCCGGCTTTTCGACTGTTTCAGGTATTGGCGAATCAGCTTCGGTTTGTACTTCTCTGTGAAACTTTTCGGGAGTGCAAGACTCTGGCTCAGAATCGGATTCGTCGCCCACCACCACGGATATCTTCCTCACTGGACGCGACCTAGACATCTCTGTAGTAAAAATAAAATAAAATAAAATAAAATAATCGTAAATAATAATAATAAAATAAATAATATAATAACACAATTTAATATATAATATAATAACAATATTATAAATAAAATTATATAAATGTAAAAATAAATAACATAAATAAAGCAAATTAACAAACAAATATATATATCTATATATCTATTCATAGGCCTGACAGAATAATAGGAATAGTAACTTGGAATAAAAAAATAATATGATAAAACTATGAATATACAATTGTGTTAAATAATTCTTATTCATATCAAAGTAAATCAGTATGTTATTAAATTAGTGTATTTAACTTTAGATTTTCTAATAAATAATTTAGATTTTGGGGTTAATACTAAATAGTAAATTACGTTGCCTATCGAAGAAATCTTGCTGTGTATCATGGAAGCCATTGAATCTGGGAGCCGTCGACAGGGCGCACATCTCGTCACTCAGAGCAGTTAAGGTACCCGAGAGATTCATGTCCTTTGACTGATGTTGTCCACGACGCTGATTCCGATTCCGATGCTGGTCCTCTTCTTCTTCTTGACGTCCGTCGAAGAAGGTGAATTTGACAGTCAGTGCCAAGACAAGAATGAGCAGAACTAACTGGTCTGCAGACAGGGACACCAACCTATTCGTTCATCAAAAAGTAATAATAGTAATTTATAGTAATTGAAACCGATAAATTATTTGCGTTTTTTATTTATTCAGTATTTGTCTCGTTACTTATAATAGTATCAATGCGATTATTTAGTTTTACTCGTATAATATTTATCATAAAAATTTTATAATATTATTATTAAACTATTTGTGAATGCTGTGGTACTACTACAACTAATTACTTTTTACTGATCGTGCACTTTAACTGCTAACGTAGTGAATTACTATGATAAATGTATGATACCTTAGTACTGAAGCGTCTGGGGAGGTTTCCTGTACTGGAACAAAGTGTGTGGCTGCGGCTCCATTTTGTTCGTCTTCACTCCATCCTAGTCGGCTAAAATTAAACTGACATTTAACCTCCAAAGATTATCAAGACAAACTCTTAAACTTTTCTTCAAAAGGGACGAATAGAATAAGAGTCAAAAGTCGACTGAAGCGATTACCATCGGGCATGAACGACCATCAGCCCGGCGGCCATGATGACTTTCACTCGCTGCACGACGGGGTTCGGCTGCTCGGCTGCCAGGATCTGCTTCAAAGATTTCACCTGCTGCTGCCATTTGCTTCTTATACCGTTGCCCACAATCTTATCAGCAGAATCGTCCGCCATATCAATCCTCTTCCCAGATAACTGTTCGTTACGTCAAACAAAAAATGTAAAATTCAAATAATAAAATCTTAACTTTTGACTTTTACCTCTAGAACTAGCGACAAGCACGCTGGATAAAAAGTCATGAAAACGATATAGTTCACCAGAGCTGACATGCATCCGTAACTGCACAGCACTTCCAGACGCCTCACACCTTCAATTTCTTAATTAATACAGAAAACATATTTAAATATAACAGTTCGTGTTACCTGACAGAGTTCCAATACCGATAACGAGAGTCTCGACGGCAGTGTCCAGGGTGATGGCCGGTCCCAGAACAGCCATTCCTTGCTCGATACAAGCTGCTACTTCAGCAGCATTTCGCGCCGAGCAGCTGAGGGACCAGTGCGCCAGAGCGCAGGCCTTCACTACGTCGATCAACAGCAAAAAGAAGAATAGAGCATCCCTGATACCATCAAATGAAAAAGTTTAGTACAATTCAATTCAATTTAATAGGAAAACGGGATACTTGAGATCTGACAGATCACTGTGCATCAGATTCACCACGCTGCAGGTAAAGACGAAACTGGAGAAAACGGTGAAGATTCCAGCAAGTCCTGGAAGTATCAATATCAACAGTACCTTGATTCGTTACGTTAACAACGGGGTATCAGGTATATCGATTACCTAGTGCAAACCTCGAATGTGATCGATGCAAAGATCTCAGTTTGTGATAGCTGTAGAGTACGGCTACGCACCGGACGAGCGTCATGAGTACCACATCCAGCGGCTGATTACGTGGTATCGTTTCCTTGTGGGCCAGGCTGCTACCGTGCAGTCCGGAGCTGATGATACCGACGGTAGCGGTGAGGACGACGAAGATCACTTCCCATGGATGCCTGGCGCAGAAACCTCCGTGAACGCGGAAGACGTCGCTGAAAAACGCCATTTCTCTCTGCACACGAGTGGAATATTAATAATCTAAATAATGTGTTATAGAGTGAAGAAATAAAAAAGGTGCGATCTTGGTTTTACAATCAGCGGGCACAGACTGAAATGACCATCACCACTTTCACGCCTTTTATATAAGGTTCTAAGCGAGAAACACCCAAGCTTGGGACATGCCAGAAACAAGTTCCGTTTTTCTCAGAACTTTTGCAAATAAAATTTGAAACCATTTGCATTTAAACAAAAAGAAACATCAAACTGAGGCTCCGATAAACTTGTTGGGGAATCCCTGGTTCCGAGCAAATATACTGATAAAATTAAAATGTTCTGTGCAATCTTCGTATTGCGACAGAGCTCGGGAATCTGTGTCGAACGGACACCGAAGCCTCAAATCACGAATACTCACAATAGTTCGGGAAACCAGGAACGCTTTTCTTCGTTCTCGATAATTTCATTAATTAAGAAATTAAATATTTGAAAATTATTGTATTCAGTGACACCTTGTTCTACATAAGAAATAATGTTAAGATTTTTATTCAATTATCTAGGGAAATTTTATCAGTTTTTGGGCATTTTGTGTATTAGACAACTTCCAGAGGCCCAGACGGTAGATCTTGAAATTTTTTAAGAACCACTCGAGTTCCTAAAAATAATTTTATTATTAAACCTCTACCACAGACGTTATTTTCTGATCTTCGTATTAGATTCTATGGAATGTAACCTTGTCCTACTTTAAGATACTTTGATCATCTTTTGCTCTTGTTACTTCGAAATTTTTTTTCCACGCAAAAGGGTCTTCGCTCGGACGCTGAGATCATTCACGAGATCTTTGACAGGGAAGTCTTCAATCAAGAGACAACGAGCCAGGAAGATAAGCGACTTTTTTAACTCGTGGAACGAGATGCCCGTTTTGGTGTTTTCGACGTTTTTATTAGAGGCCAAGGCTAAAATTCAAGGTCCTAATATTTTCTCTTCTTTTAAATTGAGCTATTTTGAGGACTTTATTCAAGAATACTATTTAAATTTTGCATTCAGACAAATAGAAAAGTTAAACGAAAACTGGTTCTGCAATCTGTGGTAAGCTTGTCTTGCTAACAAGTTGTTCAAAAAATCGAAGAGGAACTTTTCACATGATATCGAAGATTTAAATGTTTGCACAGATATTTAAGACTAATATTTCAACATTTTTACACGTGTGTGAAAATAAGAGTGAATGAATTTGATGATCTCACAGCAGGAACAAACGTTATCATTATTGTTGTTAATAAATTTCCCGACACATTAGTGTAAGAATTTGACAACTATTCTTACGGTAGATTTCAAATCCACCTTCATCACGATGGTGTAAATGAATCACTTAATAAGAATATTTAAAACTAGGATTTCATAATCAATTGGCAGTGAATCAATACTGTACCTGGGACTGAAGAAGATGATACTGTGTGTTAGAAACCGACAAATATTTCTTTTAGTCTTTGGCCAGTTGATTTTTTTGTTATTTTCCAATAAATTAATTACATGTTATATTATATTTTGTTTAAGCAGTCTCAAGTAACTGCACTAACTTTCGCTGGCTCTCGTCCAACTACTAGCTGATGCAGTCACGAGCACAGTGTAGAGAACATTCAGTAACACGGCAAATCCTATCTCCCCATGTTAATGCCGCCAGCACAAAAAGCGCCAGATTTCTGCGGATGGCTGCTGTTGGTACTAAGGCTGCATTGAGAAAACTAAGGCTGGGCGGCTGAGGCTTTGAGCGCTCGTAGTACCGGCAACACTCACCCGCAGAGACCTAGCGCTAGTTTCGCGCGCGCAGCATTAACATGAGGAGACAGGACTTGCCGCGTTACTGCATATTCTCTATACAGCAATCCGGCCAATTCAAGCAGACGAAAAAGACTCCATCTGGCGCCAAATTCAAAAAACTTTTCATATAAATATTACTCATTCACCTTACATAATTTTTAAGTTTTTGAATAATCTAATATTGCGAAATCAGTAGTGTCTCTATTTCCTTTACCGTAATTTGTTTATATTTACTTACTACGGTGATAAGTTTGACGCTCTTACTGATGTCATTGTGAGTGTAAAGTATTCTGTGCTTTAAAAGTATGTATAGTGTACGGCGTTACACTTCCTATCCACGTGAAGGTTATACAATAACGTATATGAAACATGTTCTTCGCAATTTTTTCAACTAGATTGAAAATGTTTACGTTACTAACAAACTGCATTACATTACGAGTAATCCCCGTTAATGTCATAAAACGCATATTAAATTGAAGCAAGAGCAAGAGATGAAGAAATGTGCTTTAATCCGGAGTAGTCCAAAAATGGTTGAATAATGGTTTTTATCTGTGCATTAGATATATTACTGGAATCTTCATTTTGTGGCATTGTTAGTATTTAACTTTATGTTTCGTTTGCAGTTGCTTAGTTCATTCATTCTTTTTTTCCTGTATATCTTTTCTTCTGGAACAGTAATACGACCGGATTACCAATGGCGGATATAAGGATAGCTGAGTTAGCTACCTTTTTCTTTACAGTTCAGACGTGACACATTTTTGTTTTAGAGAGGTTTCTCTGAATTAGAAAAATTATAAAGTTGTGCAGTAAATGATATTGATCAATATTAATGTTAATTTTGTTGTTGGCACTTTACTGCATTGCAGCTTGTTACTTGTAATAAATATGTTATTACAACTTACTAAGGTTTGCTAATTTGCAATAAAAAATTCGAAAATTTAATCTGTTTCAGTAAAATTAGTCTAGTTTTTTTATTTTAATCAATAAACTAATTAATATGAGAATTAAACCTTTGGAGCCTGAAATTCTGTCAAAAAACATCTGGCAACGCTGCTGAAGTGAAAGGGAAGGAAAACAAAGCTGATAGCCATAATAATCGGATCTTGTTTTGTTTACATTGAGCTCAAGCAAAGCCTTCCGTCAGCATTTTACCCTCCAAATCAGAACTAAGACTGAATTATTGCATAATTTGTGTTGAGAACTAGAAATTCTTGTAACTTTATGGGCCAAAAAGCGCATAATGGTCGTGCAGTCATCGTCACCCCATATTACGCTTATTAATCCTGGGACCAAAGAGCAGTTGAAAGCAACAAGTTTCCGAAGAAGCATTCTCCGGTCTATAGTTTTTCATGTTATCTCACTATTCTGCGCTGGCATTCCCTACGCCCTAGTACTATGGAACGAAGTCCTCGGAATATACTGGCAATATATCGTTTGCCCCATCGAGTTCGCGGACGTTCTTATACTGAAGGTATTTGAACGATAACAAATTTAAGCAAATATTACATTACTTTTCACATTTACAGGATATTCATGGTCAGGAATATGCTGTCTACATCCAGGTAGAAGATGTCAGTAACTCTTTCCCGCTTGATTTTTCCATGTCGAATGATTCCGATGATGACGAGAACACGAAACTGTGCAAGGGATCATCAAAATGTGTTCGTTACTTCAAACATCACCATATCAAGTACCTCTGGAATCAAAAGCAAAAGCAATATAAAATGCTTTCTGGTCTGCCAGATGACGTACAGTTGAGCGACTTCCATAACGAATACACAGGGTTCTCTGCTACTGTGCAAGACTCAAGGTACCAGTAGCAAATTGAAAATTTATTTGTATTGCAATTCATTTCTTCTGTTTGTCAGACTGGAACTTTATGGACCAAACTCGATTGAAGTCAAGGTGATATCCTATTGGAGGATCTTGAAGGACGAAGTTTTGAACCCGTTCTATCTTTTTGAGATCTTCAGTGTTGTCGTTTGGATCGTGGACGAGTACATTTACTATGCCATCTGTGTGCTGATCATGTCATTCATCTCGCTTGCTATTGCGCTTTATGAAATTCGCAGGGTATTCAACCCATTAAGTGTTAACTAACTCACAAAATTAATTTAATTTAATCTAATTAATTTATAGCAAAGCCAAATGCTTCACGATATGGCCGTCAGTTCGAACACTGTTGTAGTGTCTGTCTGCCGCTTTGGAGAAGGTATCATACTGTTTTAATATTCTGTGCGATTAAATTCTGATACTGTGTTAATGTTTTCAGTATTCGAGAATGTTAGTGCCACAAAACTAGTACCAGGAGACTTGATTTCCATCCCTCCAACTGGATGCATGATGCCCTGTGATGCTGTACTGATTGCAGGAACCTGTATTGTTGACGAAAGCATGCTAACAGGTTTGGTGATTATCACTACTCGTGAATTTTATTATTAATTGTTAATATTATTATTTTCAAACAGGAGAAAGTGTTCCAGTCACCAAAACAGCGGCTCCAGAACTAGATGAAATATATTCCGTTGATTTGCATAATAAACATACGCTGTACTGTGGGACTACGATACTCCAGACGCGTTACTATGGGCAGGACAAGGTTATTAGTGAATATCTACATCTTAAAACAAATGTATACAAGAATGTGTTTATAGGTTCTGGCAGTGGTTACACAGACGGGTTTTACTACAGCCAAAGGAGAGCTGGTCCGTTCCATTTTATATCCCAAACCTATCGGCTTCAAGTTTTATATGGACTCTATCAGATTTATGTTGATTCTTTTGTTCGTGGCCCTCTGCGGGATCTGCCATACTGTATACATTTACATTACCAAAGAGGTAACCAAACTCCTAGTTAGCTAACGCTAAAACAAGTTTGCTGATTTTCTGAGTGATTTTGAATTGTCTTTAACTATTAGGCTACTGTCGCAGAAATTATTATTCGAGCCTGCGACATGTTGACGATTGTCGTACCTCCCGCAATGCCTGCAGCAATGACCGTAGGAATCGTCTACGCACAAAACAGACTCCAAAAACAGGGAATTTTCTGCATTTCACCCCAGCGGATCAACGTCTGCGGGAAAATCAAACGCTTCTGCTTCGATAAAGTATATCTCCTTAAACTAGACTTACCACCTAGTGTTTCGTAATTGAAATTTTGGTTTAATTTTAAGACAGGGACACTCACAGAAGGCGGTCTGGACTTTTGGGGTGTCATACCGAGGCGAGACGATCATTTTGGCGATATTGTTCGCGATCCTGGATTGCATCTGGACCAAAAAGATCCCGTTCTTATCACTCTCGCTGCTTGCCATACACTCACCCTCATTGAAGGTATCTACCAGTAGAAATAATCTTAATGATAATAATATAATGTGTGTTTGTGCAGGGAGACTTATTGGCGATCCTCTAGAAATCAAAATGTTCGAATCAACCCGGTGGATTCTTGAGGAACCTGGAGCGGACGCCACTCGGTACGACGTGATGGCCCCCACCGTAGTTAAACCGGTCACTAGGGACACTTTCTTAAATCTACACGGTCTAGATTTTGCTGAAACAACCTTTGAGGTACTTCCGTATAGTTCTCTCTGTTTCACACTAGTATACTTCCTTGTATGCTGTTACTAGAACTAGTTCATCTTAGTTATAGAGTTACTGCTTTAGTTGCCGCAGAAGTAAATTCAGTAGTTGTAACTGATAGTTTGCCTTTAACTCGCATGTGTAGATGCCGTTCCACGTTGGTATCGTTCGCCAGTTTCCGTTTAGTTCGACCCTACAGCGAATGTCCGTCATCGTGAGGTCCCTAGGCAACCGGTGCATGGAAGTCCTGTGCAAAGGGTCTCCAGAAAAAGTAACAGCCCTGTGCCGACCTGAGACGGTACCGAACAACCTGAACACCATCCTGCGGAGCTACGCCGTCCGTGGTTTCCGCGTTCTGGCCCTTGCGCACCGAGTCCTGGAAAAGAAAGTAACCTGGCACCAGATGCACCGCATGAAAAGAAATCAGCTGGAAGCCAACTTAGATTTCCTGGGACTCCTGATCATGCACAATACTCTGAAACCTGAATCTAAAGGCGTTATTAAAGAACTGAGACGAGCCAAGATCCACTGCGTTATGGTTACAGGTTATTATAAATGTTTTCCAGCAGTATTAGTTATATTTAGATATTATTTGTTAAAATTTCAGGGGACAATCTGCTAACTGCGATTAACGTAGCAAGGGACTGTGACATGCTTCCAGTCGGCGAACGTGTGATACTCGTTTCAGCCTCTCCTCCATCGAATGGCGAGTCCATCAAAGTTCATTTTTCCCTGGCAGAAATGTACGACTGCTACGAAGCCAGCTCGGGTTTGTCAGCTTTTTCCAATTCAGAAGAATCCATGATGGTCTTCAGTTCGTCTTGGCAGCAGGCAACTGCTAGCCGGTTAGAAACAGTTCAGCAACTGGTCCGCAATCGTTCGGAAGTCATCGAGGTGGAACAGGGCGACGGGGAGCGGTTTCATTTCGCCACTTGCGGGAAAACCTGGGCCCTACTCCGTAGATACGCGCCAGAGCTTATCCCCCGTTTAGTGGTGCGGGGTACAGTCTTCGCTCGAATGGCCCCTGACCAGAAGACGCAGCTGATCGATGAGCTTCAGCAGCTGGGCTACGTGGTGGGTATGTGCGGAGACGGAGCCAATGACTGCGGTGCTCTGAAAGCTGCTCACGTCGGCGTTTCACTCTCGGAAGCTGAAGCTTCTGCCGCTGCACCTTTCACTTCCAAGACAAACAACATCAGCTGCATCCCGAAGCTGATTCGTGAGGGACGCTGCGCTTTGGTGACGAGCTTCAGCGTCTTCAAGTATATGGCTCTCTACAGTCTGATTCAGTTCATTTCAGTCATGATACTGTACTCGCTGCGCACAACCCTGGGAGACTACATGTTTCTCTACCACGATCTGGTAATTACTACTACGGTAGCCTTCCTTATGGGCAAAACAGCTCCCTATGATGAAATCGTTCCTGAGAGACCTAGAGGTTCTCTCATGAGTGCTTCCAATATAATGTCACTTGTGATGCAAATTGCCCTCACTGCTGCGATTCAGCTGGGAGGCCTTTTGATTCTCATGGTGCAACCATGGTACGTTCCTATTCATCCCGTGCGTGATGAGGATATTATCTCATGCTGGGAAGTCACGGTTATCTTCTATATAAGCTCTTTCCAGTATCTGATCCTTGCCTTAGCATTTTCCTATGGGCCGCCCTACCGCCAACCTTTTTACACTAACACAATGTTCTTACTGTCATTAATTGTCCTGTCGAGCTTTAACTTAGTCTTAACGTTCTTGCCTATCGGTCCTTTGGCCAGCTTCTTCGAAGTCATTGGGATCAAAGTGGAACCGGACCTGAGTTCCACGTTCAAAGAGGAGGAAAACATGTTTCTGTTTCGAGTCTGTATCGTCTTGATTGTTTTACTCAACACAGTTGTTTCGTTCATCATCGAAAACGTAGCCTCGAAGACTGATGCCTTAAAGAAATTTCCGTGCGAGCTATTTAAAGCGAAAGCCCGAAGAATCACTACAAGCTGGTCGAAGAAGAGCTGACTCGGGAACCTGCGTGGCCACCGATCAACGACGGCGATTTTTTTCACGACATGTCTATGTGAAATTCTTGCAACTAGTCGAGCTTGTTTCTCAACGTACGGTCTTGGCACTAAAATCAAATCGCCCACACAAAATTTCTGTTGTTTTTTGTTTAGTTATTCATATTCGTAACCATAACCTTTCTCTCCAAGACTGTACGTGTTTTAGAGCATTTCTTTGGCAACTGAAGTGTAGATCAGGGAAAAATACAATTTGTTAGTAAAAAAGAATAATTTTTTCTCTGCTTTAAGAAATTCTTTACAAAAAGAGGCTTCACACGTGCTTGCTTTCCGTAGTATTGTGGTTATGACGTACGGAATTTGTTTTTAATATTATCGTATATATCATCAAGGATTGTGATTATTAGGAAATTGCGAATAATCTGTCATGAGTCAGGGTGAACGATTAAACTAATGCAGTAAATACAATTGAAAGGTAATTCCTGTAAATTTGTAATTTTAATGGTATATCAGCTTGTACTAACTTACTGTTTACTTTGCTAAAACTAGGTAACCATAATATTTTATTGAAACCAAAAATCTTGGACAATGATATATAATTTATATAACTTAACTCGTGACATTTCTCTTAATAGCTTTTGTTGACAAGGATTTGTGAATGTGTATGTCGTTATTTAACAAAAAACGAAAATGCTGGAACGTTTCGCTGCATGGCTACTGAATAACTACCTGGGACGATACCTGGAAAATCTAAACACAGACCAGCTCTCTATTGCCCTTCTGCAAGGTACATTATTTTCTTACTATATTTGATTGCAGTTTGTAATTGTTGCTTTTAAAGGGGAAGCTGAACTTGAAAACGTGCCTCTACGGCACAGCGTTCTCGAGAGCCTGGGTCTACCCGTCAGAGTCCACGCAGGATTTGTCGGGAGAGTACGACTTAAAATCCCGTTGAGGAAACTGAGAAGCGAACCCTGGGTGATATCGTTCGAGCAAGTGTATCTTGTAGCGGGACCAAGAAAACTAAACGAGGTAGCGTTCGAGTTTGCAGTTTGTTTAATCATTTACTAAACAGAGGTATCATTGTTTACCAGCCTTATAATGAAGAAGCAGAAGAAGCTGCCCTTCAGGAGCACAAAATGGCTGTTCTCGATGCAATGGAAAATGAATGGAGATCTGAAAACGATCCTCAGTCGCAGATGTCGTCATATTATTCATTATCATATTCCTCTTGGTTGGGATACGGAGCCAGCCTTGTCACAAACATCTTAGAAAACTTTCTTGTAAGTACAGAAAGTTAACAATGTATTAAAGTTCACAATTAATGGTTAAGTAATGAATATATTAATATATATTCATCTTTTTATTCCAGTTTAAAGTCAAAGACGTCCACATCCGTTATGAAGACGATTACTCGTGTCCCGAATCAGTCTTTGCGTGCGGTATACGTATCGATTCGTTGACAGCCCAGTCGTGTGACGACAACTGGATCCCGAAATTCGTGTCAGGCTCGGGCTTGGGGATGATGTACAAACTCGTAGAGCTGGACCGCCTTGCTGTATACTGGGACGTGAATGCAGAAATGTTTTCTAAGCTTCCGTTAGCAGAGCTGGCTGTCAAAATGATGCACCCCTGTTCCTTGTCTCGACATAGTTTTCTGCTATCTCCAGTCAGTGGCCATGCTCACGTAAAGAGAAACTGCAGCCAGAAAGCTCTCAGGTCTCTTAATGCTCCTAGAGTTGCTTGCGATTTGCTTTTAGACCGCGTTACACTCGAACTACGCGACGTCCAGTACAGTCAATTGGTTCAATGCTGCAGGTCTCTGGAATTCATCACCAGAGCCAACCAGTATCGCAAGTTCCGTCCTGAAGTTCCAGTAACGGGAAACGCCAGAGAATATTGGCTCTTTGCGGTTAAGAGTATCATGGAAGAAAATCGGCAGAGGATTCAAGGACGGAACTGGGAAACAGCCTACGAACGCGTTAGGGACATCATTTTCTATGTCTCCGTCTATAAGGAACATTTGTGCAATCCCGCTGGATTGTCCGCTGAATCAAAGCTGAGAAGAGACCGAATAGAGAATGAATTCCATCTAGAAGATCTACAGGTACGTAAAATAACTTAAATATAACAAAAAAAGCTTAAAATCACTATGTTTCAGTTTTAATTATCATAAACTATTAATCTTATTATTAACTTTGGAATAATATGGTGAAATATAATTTTTGTATTTGTAAGTTAACATTAATTTTTCATAATTCATTTTAATACAGCAGTTAGCTATTACATCAGTATTTACATATTTCATTATAATTTTTTTATTATACTGTTATTCTTATATTTCAAACAAATAAATTACTTGTATTTATAATATACCTATTTTATAGGCTCTAAGGCGTATTGCAATGCGTCAGCTCGATAAACCTCACGAGCCTAAGCCGCGAACCGAGACTTCGGCTTCTACCCAGACGGTCCTGCAGCGTTGGTTTTCGTCGTACTGGCCGTACAGTTCGGCGGAATTGCCGTCTGACGCTCAGCAGAACGAAACGAAGCTGGAACACGAACTTCTGGAAACTCTGGAAGACGCGATGCGGGACAGTAACGTGGCGCAGCGAGATCTCATACCCCTTCACTTGACTTTTACCTTAAAGCAAGGGCTGTTTCGTCTATCTAGGAACAATCCTTGTGGAGATCCCTCAACCTGGAAGCCGCTTCTGGAACTTGAATTCGAAAATGTTGTCCAACAGTTCGAATCGAGACCCAAACTTAAGTCGCAGAAGTTTCACATCAGCTTGGGGAACTTGTTACTGCGTGATTGCTGGACTCAAGATACGTTATTCCCCTTCCTGGTCGCACCACAGCGGAAAGAAACACCCCGGCAGATGAAGTTGGGATCTTCTTTGATGAGCGGCTTCAGTTTACCGTTTTTCCGCCGAGGAGGAAGCCAGAATATCAGCCCATCCAACAACCAGAACCAAGAGGCGGTTTTCGAGTTACTTTACGAGAAAAAACCACCGGGAACTGATTGTAACCACCGTTTAAAGATCACGTCCCTGGCTCTGGAGTGCGTGTATAATTACAAGATCCTTCAGAGCTTGGTAGATTTTTTCTCCGTCCCCCACGCAAGTACAGGGCAGAGATCTCAGTTTGGTCAGAGACTGCGAGAGGCCGCACGGTCCCGTTTCGAAGCCGTTAAGGAACAAACCAGGAAAGAATTCAACAAAGAACTGCAGAGAAGAAGTAAACGCCATTCTTGGGACGTACACATCGATATCTCCGCACCGCACATCTTGGTACCGGAGTCCGTAGTCAGTAGAGACTCTTTGTTAGTTATCGTAGATTTCGGCCATTTGCATATAACGCGGTCCGGAGAAGCGGCGCCTATACCCGCGGATGGCGTCGATGAGGAAGAGGAGTACCAAACGCCTTGTTCAACACCTCCCAACGAAGTGGCATCCGACGATGGAGGAGACACGGCAAGTCTTTCCGAACCCCTGAATAGCAAAGCTGCTGAAGATGTTAGCGATAGATACAACGTCCAGTTGTCAGATCTCCAGGTGCTTGTTTGCAGAGTTAAAGATAACTGGAAGCACGCACACTTGAAAGGAACTTCGTCTCTGCATTTTCTTGATCGGTTCTCCATTCTGGTCCTAGTCGATTTCCTGCGGAGTAACAGCAGCAGTCGAGACCAGCCGTCCCTCATGTTGAGCGGGTCGCTACCTAATCTTATAGCGCATATCAACGAACCTAAAATGCAGGCCCTCCTGACAATCTGGGACCAGCTGCAGTTGAAACCTGCAGCAGCTGGTCAACCGGAGGAAGCGGAAGATCAATTCATGGAAGAGGAAGCTGATGTCGTGCATGCGGACGCTCGGGCGCAGTGGTTTTTCGCGCAATTCAACATCGAGCAGCTCTCGGTGGAAGTCCAGTCGCGAGGACGCAGTGTGGCCGAACTCCAGGTGACCGGTGTTCAGACGAGCTACTCGAGACGATTTGGAGAGAGCAGCTTTAAACTGGCAGTCCACAGCCTGCTTCTTGTCGATGCCATGCAGACTTTAGGCCCAGACTACGAGCTTCTCGTAGCCAGTCATAAACACCTTTTCGTTGATAGCATGAGCGGAAGCCTGAGGGAAAGCGAACCCACTTCTCCGGTATCTCCAGCTTCTCCTGATCCTACGGGAGGGCGAGCTACTTCCCCACTAACTTTGGCTCGAGCCCTCACCACCTTGCAAGTGGAAGGAGCTTTCAAAAAAGATCCCGTATCACCTCGTTCATCGGCTACTTCACCAAGGATCGAGAGTCATTTCAACGGCGTCCTGAAGTCGGAAGCTCTGATCACCATAGAGGTCATCACTATAGAACCTTCCTCGTGGTCTGGAGAAGAAATAGAAGAACGTATGCACGTCGTTAACGTCGATTTCAACAGCCTGGACGTCATAGCCAATCAAGATACCATCGTCGAATTGGCCAGTTTCTTGGAGAGGATCGTTCCAATGAGGAGAGACGCGCCCAGTCAAGTTAACCAATCAGCGTCAGTTCCTGCGACTCCGGGGCGTCGCTTGATTTCGCGACAAGCTACATCAACCAGTGTCGAAATGACGTTCGATTTTCACCGTCTGACCGTTCTGCTTCTACGATCCGTCCCCAAAGAAGACGGAAGTTTCGTAGGACGTAAAGTTGCTACGTTCACCGTTACGGAAGCTCGCATACACGCAAGCCTTGCTGCAGAGGTGGTTGTTCAAGGCTCTTTGGGAGGTCTGCAGGTTCTGGACTTGACCCCGGAAGGCCAGAAATATCAGAGGATCATCAGTGTGGGCCACGATCCGCTGGTGGAGCACAACCGGAGCCTCTACATGCTGCTCAGCCAAGGATTATACGATTCCGTCCAGGAGAAGCGGAATTGCAAAGCTTTCAGTTTCCACTTTCTGCAGCCTTCGCTGTCCAGCTTGAAAGAAAGCAGCATTTTTCCGGTGTACAGCAGCCTTGAAGAGCTGAGCGATCGCAACTCCAAACTGAGCCTCGATATTCAAATGGCGTCTCTGTGTTACACGCACTCGGCGCAGTTTCTGGTCGAAGTGGTCGCTTGTCTTTCAGAGTTCCGGCAGTCCGTCCTAAACTTGGCTCACTCGCTCAGGAGCACAGCCACCGAAATGGCCGTGGATTTAATGCACCGAGGGACTGAGGGTCTCGCCCAGAGCATCTACGTCAACAGCCATCTCTCCTCCTCGGTCAACGAGTCGCTGAGGGAAGGCTCCTTCCGCAAATCAATGGATGAAGAAGATGCGGAACAAGTTCGGCGCTTTGAGACTCCGGATCAGAGGTCCCTGCCTTCTAGAGTGCGGTTCCACGCAGTTATGGAGAGTCCTATCTTGGTACTGCCGCGCTCTGCTTGTAGTCCTGAGGTCCTTGTAGCGCATTTAGGCGAGATCACCATCTCCAATGAGGAGCATTTAGCCAATAGACTGAGCACGCAGCCTCTCTCTGAGGAACTAGCCGGCGGAACGCGTCAGGAACACTTTGATATTGAAGTTCGTGATATGTCTCTCTTCTCTCTCAACGTGGAAGAAAACTGGAAAACTTATTTTGGACATCTGGGACACGGGCCTTCGCCGTATCTCCGCGTCACTGTCGAAGAGCTGTACAATTGCAGTATCCACGGACGTCCCATTCTCCATGATACACTTCTGCGGTTCTCTATGGGTCGAATCACAGGTCGACCCGTTACCAGCAATGGAGATTTCTTCCCGTTCTCGTTGAACGATCCCGTGGACCCGCGATTGGATCTCTGCGACGTGTTCGAACTGAACGCTAGTGTGGTTTCCCCACTAAAAATGTCGCTTTCCGGCCAACAGTACCGGCAAATCCTGGACTCGCTGGAAGGGTTAACCTGGCCCAAGATGGAGAGCAAACCCGGTGAAGCTGCTTTTAGCAGACGCAGAACATTCAGCGAATCGATAGAAAGCAGAAACTTGTTAAGAATCGACTCTAGAAAGCGAAATCTTGTTATGAAGGCAAGTTTCGAACTGCCAGCGTTTTCTATGGAATTGCTGGATAATCAGGATCTGGCAATACTGGAACTGTCCTTCCAGGATCTGGTCGTTACTTACGAGACTCTGTCTTCATCCACTGCAACAATGCAGGTCTCTTTGCAATCGCTTCTACTGGAAGACTTGTCCGTTCCCAAGGGAAACAAGAATCGGTTCCTTGTGACTTCGCATTCGGGGAAAGAAAGCGAAGGAACTCCAAAACCTCTTCTGCGGATACCGTTATCTTCTTCTTGTCCGGACGTACGAATCAAAGAATTCCATATTCCAGCGTATAATTCACTTCCAGACCGACTTGAACCTACGCAGCAGTTCTGGAAAAGACCTACGCCTAATGGAGGAATCGTAAAGAAATCAACTACTGGAAAACGAGAGGTTCCTGGGACACCTCCCGGTTCTCCAGTACTTCGTACGGAAAACGAAGACAATCTAGTATCGATTAAAATGTTGTTTGTTGACCCCAAATGCCCAGATTTCATTGTTAAGTACAACAGCACTCAGCGATTTGTCGACGTCGACTTCAACTCGCTGGACATTGTCGTCAATCTGGAATCCTGGGTAATGGCGCTGAACTTTTTCGGTGTCTCCCAGAAAAAAGTCCAGGAAAATAAGGTCGGCGTAGTGTCACCTGGATATCAGGACTGGCGAGCCGCAGCCAAGATGATCAACTCGCAGTGGGAGGTGCAGGTTCGCAGCTTTAGCGTCATACTCAACAAACCGGAACACCAATTAGCCCAGGCCAGTATCTCGGACCTGACGTGGGAAATGGCCTCACGAGGGGGCAACATCGACGTCCAGGGCAAACTTGGAAGCATTGCCGTGCTGGATTTAACTCCGGTGGGTCGCGAATTCCGCGAGCGATTCATAACGTCCGGCAACGAAGCCTTAGATTTTCAGTTCTTCCGCTTCAGCGCTGATGATCCGCACTTGGCGCGCGACTACGACATGCGTCTTAATCTCAACATGGCCTCGGTGATGTACGTTCACACGCAGCGCTTCTACGTCGAGTGTCTCAACTTTCTCCAGAAGTTCCAGCGTCTTCAGCAGAACGCTGCGCAACAGCAAGCCCCTGTACCGAACAGCGACAGAAATTTCTGGCGCCACGGATCAAGACTCCTCCTGAACGTTGACGCCGGTTCGCCCGTAGTCCTGTTACCCGCCTGCTCAGCTTCAGACCAGCTTTTGATTGCTGACTTGGGAAGAATCAAAATCTCCAATTCCTTCCTGATCAACAAAGGAACAAATGCAGAAAATCCTCAAAAGTTTTCGAATAAAACGCAGTTGAAGCGGAGGCTTTCTAGCGGTCGGGATCCCGTTGTCAGGACGCAATCCTCGGAAGCTTCTCAAGTACTGGTCGATGTGATCCAAGTTGAGCTTTCGCGCATGGACTTGTGTACGGGCAAAAGACTTGGTCGATCCAGAGATAACACGCTGGTGGGCGATTTGGTTCTGGGAACGTACGTGGTTCGCCGGGAGAGTCGATCCTTGCTCCGGGAAAAGTGCGAAATGAAGTTAGAGGTCCGGCGAAATCTCGATTCGCATATCAGCAGACCGATCCCTGACATAGACGTCCGTGGAGCTCTGTCCACAGTCGAGTGCTGCATCAACGAATCACAGTACAAGTTGATTCGCGCTCTTCTTTCCTTTAACTTAGGCGAGCAGCTGGATTTCCTTCAACTAGGCGATCCTACTTTAGCTCCTTCCCGGATAGCGAGCTTTCAGTTTGGCAGCCACTGTCCTTGAGGATCGATCTGGTTAACGTTGTCCTGGAAGTTACAAAAGATTCAATCGGCTCTTTAGCTACGGTCCATTTTATCAAGTCGCGTTTCTTGTACGAGAGTTTCAGCGACCAGACCAAAGATGTCGACCTCGTCTCCCAACAGGTCGTGATATGCGATACCAGGACGAACTTCCCCAGCGATCGCTTGAACGTTTTCCCGCGCATCCTGGAACCGGTGAATCAGACTAACCGGGAAGGTATCCTCCAGGCCGAGGTACATTACCGCGCTAAGAGAGATTTTGCGCGATTCACCGTAGTTCTTAATAACATGCGGCTGTTGGCTATCTTTGATTGGTGGTCAATTGTCCGAGAGTTTCTGATGCAGAGTCCGGATGAGTATAAGGTAGCTCTACCTACCAGTGAGGAGGCAGTTCCTTCAGGATTCAAATGGACGTCAACGTCTGTCAAACCCAGTCCCATTGTCGTTTCTACGGGTGTTGTGAGCAAACGAACCGCCATTCTGGAAACGAATAGCGTTCCTCTGGAGTTTAAGATCAACATTTCAGACTCGGAAGTGGTTCTTGTTGAGGATCCTTCAATCAAGGATTCGTTCGCTGTGATATTGAAAGGAACGGCTGTTGTGGCCTACCGTCCGCAGGTTGTGACTAAACCACTTTCCTGCCATTTGAATCAGGTGGAAATTTTCTCCAGCATTTTGAGTCAAGAAGAAGATACAGCTCTATCCATCGTCGATCCTGCTACGATTACCATAGAAATCGTGGGTAAAAGTGGTCCTGCAGATTCACAGGGTATTCTAGACGCCACTAGCAATGAAATCCTGCGCACTCTGGAGATTCAGGCACAACAGCTAAGTCTTCGCTTGTCCTACAACGATATGAGACTCTTCCAGCGGATCCTCAGCAGCCTTCCTAATCAAGCAAGGCCGGATCCCCAGCCCGTAGAACGACTCAGGTCCATGGGATTCAAGGAAGATGATTGTCTGAAGGCCCTAGATCACTGTGATCAGGATCTGGACGAGGCCGCCATTTGGTTAACGCAGAACGCTAATGAAATGCAGCAGGTGGAACCTATAAAAACTGTTGACTTTTCTGCTATAGAAATTCGCATGGGCTGTGTGAGTTTGTGCGTGATTGACGACTGCAGAGACGCGGATGTCCCTTTGCTAGAAGTTAGCGCGTCTCAGTTGCTACTCCGACAGAAAACGCTTGTCCCGCAAGGCGAGTACGAAAACAGTGCGTCTTGCCTCTTCTCGGTCGAGTACTACAACCGAGTCCTGTCTGGCTGGGAACCTTTTCTCGAGCCCTTCCACTGCAGTTTGAAATGGAATTTCTACCCTTTAGAAAGCAGCCGAGGTAAACGTTTCGTACATTTTTCATCCGACGATGTGGTGAACGTCAACCTCACCGAGGCTCTCGTGGAACTGTATCGAACGGTCAAGTCAAACTGGATCGAGGATTTGTATGGCATGCAACGCAGAGAGTCGAAAGCCAATCTACCCGCAGTGAAGAACTCGCAGTCGAGCAGCCTCTTGTTTCGACGCAGATCGCCTTTTGTACCGTTTGCCTTGCACAACGCCAGTGGGTCGAAGGTTAAGTTCCGCACTTTGACTTCATCGTTGGGACGACTCAAGGACGCGACACCCAGCTCCTCGGGCACTGCGACTTCCTACCGGTGGCTCGATGCCGACGTTGGGGAAACCGTCCCTTTCTCTTTCGAGCAGCGGGGGAAAATGAGGCACCGTGATACCCACGATTTGCAAATTCATCAATTAGTTATCGAAGTCGAGGGATGGAGTGCCGTCACCCCAGTTTCTGTTGACCGGGTCGGAATCTTTTTCCGTTATGTTGAGGTAATTTTACTTTTAAAATGTTATATTATTAAATTCAATAAGTATAATATCTATAAAATTCAGGCGGAAAGTTCAGTAGGCCAAGGTCTGAAACGTATCCTTGTCGTGGTAGCGGTAACTCTAGAAGGTTCGGCTCGTAAACTGGTGACGGTTCGTTCAGCTGTGCAAGTCACTAATAGTCTAGAAGAAACCGTCGAGCTGAAACTAGAACAGCCTCTTAACCAATTACATCCATCGAAGCATGTCAGAGTACCACCGTGCAGCACATACCCCGTCCCAGTAACTCACCTACTGGCGCAGATCTGGGTGCGCCCACTGGCGGAAAAGTTTCCGCATTGTTACAGCTTCGCCCAGAGACCGATAGAGTGGCATAACCCGGTGGAATCCACGGATCAGACCCGCCAGTGCTACCCGGTAACCAGTAATCAAGACCCTCCGTATCGGTTCTGCGTCAACGTGCGTAGGGAAAACTTCCCGCTGGACCCTTACGACTCGCTTCCGCAGCCCGGACACACTATTACGTTGCTAAGTCCGCTCCAGTTGGTCAATCTTCTACCCTGCGAACTTTTCTGGGAAATTAAGTCTCTCGGCCACAGCGGTATCATCAAATCGGGTAAAGAAACTTCGGTCCACACGGTTGACGTTGCGGAATCTTTAAGCATCACGTTCCGGGCGGAAAACTTTGTCCACGGAAGTGACTTGCTGCTTGAGCCTCCCTATTCCAACTTCACGGCAAGATTGCGGCTGTACGATACCAATAACAGACTCCTCATCCTCCAAGCTAAAGTATTCTGCCGGCCTGGAGGTGCGTTGAAGCTGTCCATCCTCGCGTCGTACTGGCTGGTGAATAAGTCGGGGCTACCACTAGTGTTCAGACAAGAAGGAGTGCAACAGGTATATATAGTATTTACTAACTTTTCCCCTTTTCAAATAGCATTAATTATTTACTTCGACCTTAGGAAGTAGCAGGGCAGTTCGACGAGCACGAGATGGCAAGGTCTGTTGTCCCGCTGCTGTTTTCATTCACCGATCGGGAAGCAAGTCCCACTCTTACAGCCCGCATTGGAAACGGGTTACACCCCGACAGCAAACCGAACTGGTGTCAGCACTTTGCCCTGCAGAAAGGTGTTCGCGTACGAAGTTTCCGAATCTCGCCTCGTGACGGGAGACCTGATCTGGTATACCTCATTGGAGTCAACATCCGGCCAGGCAGAGGACGGTACCGTGATACTCAGATTGTTACGTTTGCACCGTGCTACCAGTTGTACAACCAGTCAAGCTGGAATATACAGGTTAAAAAAAAAGTCTAACACCATTAAGATTTATTTTTTCATTTTATAAATAGTCATTTATTATCCACATTATTTATTTTTAGTAAATGTTAAGTACATTTTATTGATATTAATCGATTAAGTAATGTAAATTTAAATATCATTAATGGAAATCAACTGGAAAATATATTAGTTTTCTTTCACTTTTTTAGTTTTTTTAAATTTGTCTTTTAATTTAATTTGTCTTTTAGTTTTGCTATGTTGAATTCTTTTTCTAATTAAAATTAACGGTGGATTTTTACGTTTAGGTTTCCCAGCGTTGCTTTGCCACGACTTTCACAGATCCTGGGGCACAGTCCACGTATTTGAATTTGGTTTCTGGATGCCATTTACCGTTCCACTGGCCACGACTGGATAAGGACCAGCTTCTCTGCGTTCGTTTGCTGGACATGCCAGGTTGCCACTGGTCGGGAGGCTTCACTATTCGCAACATCGACTCGTTCCACATCAATGTCCGAAACACTGAGGGCCAGTCAAACTTCCTTAGAGTAGAAATCGTCCAACAAGAGTGCAGCTATTGCGTTGTTTTCAGCGACGCCTCGACGATGCCGCCTCCTTTCCGCATTCACAACCTCTCCGAGGTCCCGATTGTCTTTCACCAGGCCGATGTGCAGGAAGCTTACCTTCAAAGCACGGTGCGGCCTCACGATTCGCTGCCGTACGCTCTAGACGAACCCACGAAACCCGCACAGATCACCTGCATAGCACCCGGAGGAGCTGCTGGAACCTACGATATGACCCAGCTGAAAGAGGGCAGTCAACTAACGTACGAAAACTTCATTTATATTTGCCTGACGGCCACGTTCAGCTCCGAAGGGATGGGCTTGGGCTCTGAAGACATGGAAGAACTGGTCCTGGATGTTCCGGAAGGAACCAGAGTTGTGTTGAACCGCAAAGAAACTGGAAGAAGATCACAGCTCTGGCGGATGACCGGTAGTGGAATGTTGCAGCACGAAGGCAGCAGCCCACCGCGTGATCCAGCGCATCCCCACGCCGATCCCTCGCGGACCCTGGTGTTGGATATTGCTGGCCCTGGACTTCAACCTAGCGAGTATGTCCACCTGATGCTGCGCAAACCGGACCCTCGACGGCAGCTCACCCAGACATGGCGGTTCACCGAAGATGGAAGACTCTGCTGCGGACACAGCAATGTCTACGTACAGGCCAAAGATGGTTTCTACGGCGTCCGTAAAGGTATCCTATTGCTTGCTTTCTTCTACTTGTAATATTAGTGTTGTAGTATTGAATATATTTTTGTATACTCATAATACAGTTAAAGGAATTAGATACGTAAACAAATATAAAGTAAGCGAAAATAAATAACAAGTAATTTTACAACTTAAATGAGATTTCTAATTGAAATAAATTAGCAAAAGGAAATAAAATGTTTATTTACATTTTTAGTTTCATGTTTAATAATCATCAGTTGATTATCATTTATTATATTTATGATTTAGT
Source organism: Eulimnadia texana (assembly GCA_002872375.1). Classification (NCBI taxonomy): domain Eukaryota; kingdom Metazoa; phylum Arthropoda; class Branchiopoda; order Diplostraca; family Limnadiidae; genus Eulimnadia; species Eulimnadia texana. Next base: position 21,400,559 of record NKDA01000001.1, read on the forward strand.
TAGTATTTATTAATTATTTATAACAGTGTTTATTACATGTGTAGTATTATTAAGTGTTATTTTAATTCACTTTTCAGTTGTTTACGTTCCACTTTTCTGGTTCTGTGTGTTGCATTGCATCAATTTACGTTAATACATAGTTTCCGTGGTTAATAATTTGGTCACAATTGAAATCACTTCTTGAGAATCGTCTTACTTTCTATGGAAAGCTTATGAGAGAATATATTTTTCATTTTTTCCCGGTGATTGAAAGTAAACTTACCTAACTGTGTTTTTGTAGGCAACGCGACCCACAGCACTTGGCGACTATGTACGTAATTCTCCCTGGTTTGACAAAGAGAAACTAATAGCATGGCTTCGTAGATTTTTCGTAACAATACCAAGACGCTTTTCAATGCATTCATGTACTCAGAAACTAATTGTCGTAATCGTTTAATAATTATCTATGTAATAATAATAAGTAGTAGTAGAAGTATTAATAATAATTTTTAATAAATATAAAAGTAAATAATACTACTAACCAATGTAGATAATAATTTATGTGTATTATAATTTTATTCATTTCCGGTGATAGTTCACTGATATTTATCTATTTATATATAATGATTTGTTGTTTTACTTCAATTTCTTATTTGTCTTACTTTTCATTTATATTTTTTATTTACTTTATTTATTTTTATTTCTTATATTGATATTTCTTTGATTTGTCAACTTAATAAGTTAAATTAATGTAAATTTTCATTTTTCCTGTAATAGGGAACGATGTAGTGCTGGGACCTCCGCAGCCGGTAACGTTCCTGCGTCTGGCGAACGGCATCCCGGCGGAGCAGGCGATTCAGCGCCAACGTTTGCGTCCAGGTTCTGGTTGTTTGGCCGTCAAGGTTCTGATGGACGGTCCGACACGCGTCCTGCAGATCAGCGACATGATGCAGCGCATCGCGTCGCGGAGTGAAGAGCGCGAACTGGAAACAAATCTCAGTGACGCGCGATCATCATACGCTATCGAGGCCCGACTCAAAGGCGGCCTGGGCCTCAGCATTGCTAATCACGTACCCCCTGAAGAACTGGTCTATTGCAGATTGACCAATATCTGCTTCCAGCTAACTACTGGCGGACCTAGTGTTACACTAGATATCAGTGTGCAATCTATTCAAGTAGATAACCCCCTTGTTGAAGCCCAGTGTCCAGTGCTGCTGTACTTAACTACTCCGGGAAAGCAGGATCAGACTAAACATTTACCAGCCCTTCATTTGACTGTCCATCGTAGCAGCAACGAGAGTTTCAACGCTGATATCTACAAGCATCTGATCATCACTTCCAGGAACTTGACTGTCAACATCGAGGAGAAGCAGCTCTTTAAGCTGCTGGCGTTTGCTGGGTTCAACCAGTCAGACCTGGAACTGGAACGAATGGACGAGAGCGAGTACGAGACTCAGAGATCAATCAATGCTGCAACTTCCATGCACGCCAAACGCTACTACTTCGGAACTCTCAAACTGGTTCTGGATCAAGTGCGTTTGAGCGTCTTCACGTCCGGCAAGCTCTCCAACGACCTGCAGGCCATCAAGCAGAAGCTCGGTCTGACACTGATCAAGTTCGAAGACGCCAACATCGAGCTGGACCCTTTTGCCAAAATGCATTCCTTCGAAACAGCGCAGCTATTGGTTGACTCCATCGTCAAGCACTACAAGGACGAGCTCAAATCGCAAGCAGCCAAAATCTTAGGATCCACAGATTTCCTGGGAAATCCTCTAGGATTCGTCAACGATGTTACGGAGGGCGTTTCTGGGTTCCTCAGCGAAGGGAACGTCGGAGTCCTGGTCCAGAACGTCACTTACGGACTCTCGAACTCGGCCGCTAAAGTCACAGGATCCTTATCCGAAGGCCTGGGACGCGTCACCATGGACGAGCGTCACGAAGAAATCCGACGCAGGATTCTGAAGCAGCATTCCGGTCAGAGCGCGGATCACCTAGTGGCCGGAATCAAGGGTCTAGGCTTCGGAATCCTGGGCGGTATGACCTCCATCTTCAGCCAGACGTACGAAGGAATCGCTACCGAGGGTGTCACCGGATTCTTCACTGGTATCGGCAAAGGTTTAGTAGGAACTGTAACCAAACCCGCGGTCGGTGTGCTGGATTTGGCAACCGGGGCCGCGTCTGCTGTTCGAGATTCCAGCCGCAGTTCAACTAAAGAAGTCCCTAAGGTCATACGGCCGCCTCGGTTGATTGCAGGACCCGGAGGACTGCTACCTCGCTACGTGGAGAGTCAGGGCCAGGGCCAGAAGCTGCTCTACGAGCTCAACCAACAGGACTACGAGGAGAAATTCATCGCCTACGAAGCACTGGGAGGAGGTCACGACAGTCTCCACATGCTCATCTCCAGCCAGCAAGTCCGTGTATTCACTTTCAACGCACAGGGCAAAGAAGTTGTTCTGGAAGTGCCGCTGGAATCCTTGCAGTCTACACAAGCCGTGGTCACTAAAGACGCGTCCGAAAACCGCAGATTTTGCGTTGAAATTGTTCTCTACGCGGATTCGGACAACAGAATTGCCACTCGACGACCGCAGATCCGGTGCGATTCCGAAACGCTGGCCCGAAAAGTGGCCCAGGAAATTATGTACGCCAAAAGTGTTTACGAAGAGAACCGCCAGACCCTTTCTGTGGGTCAGGCCTTAGTTAATCAAGACTAGATTTTATGTTTGCAGTAATTTAATTGAGTAAATTTAGTTGGTTTTTAGTTGTAGTCATTGCCAAAGAAGCGGGAGCTTTGTAGATGAATGAATTTACGAAATTTGTGTTTCCTCCCAGGCATTGATTTGCCCTGTGATTCATGTATCAAAGCAAAGAGTAAATCGAAATGCAAATTGTTAATTTACAGAAAAAAATGTTTTAAATTCACTGTATAACATGATGATAACACATGATAATACCGTAGATGATGTAAGTTGTTTATTGATAATCTAATCCCGTCTGAGGACATCGAAGATTTTTCTCTATTGTGATCAAAATCTGAAAGAAAAAAAGTTATTTTAGACTCGTACGGGATAGGCGATCCCACAAAAAGCCTGAAGTTGATTACTTGTCTATTGAACGAAAAGGCCTGGAGATGAGATTTCCTCAGGCAGATGAGGTGATAACATGTGATAACAGGTTGATAACATTTCCAGTTAATGTTAAAGTTGAATGGAAATCGCGGAACCTTGCAAAATTCTTTAAGATTAAATCTACGACTCGTGCGTTTGTGGTACAGCGGGTAGCATACCCTGCTGCCAGTGGTTTTAAGTAGCAAAACTTGTAGACCAGATGCTGTACCACTGTCACAGTAGTCTCAAATTGTATCAAGATACCCAGGGTATTAATGGTAGCCTTACAAAAAAATCAATACTACCTACTCGAGCTCTACACTTTCCAGAAAAAAAAAATAAAATTTCTAGAAAATTCCGGATTTTTAAAATAATTTATTGTTCAATATAATATTTAATAATTTATTTATTATACTATAACAATGTTTTATGGTTTTATTGCAGCCATTAACCTGAGAAGCAAGTACTACAGAAATCGGTATTGTATTTTTAATAGGATACTGGATATCCCGAAATTGAGTGTCCAGACAACCGACAAGTGAGTATATTCTGTTACAACACGAAACATACAAAAATAAAGGTTTTTACACAGACAAAACGACGACATAAAAGTTTATTTGTATTAAATTAGAATTCAACTAAAAAATTGTGTCCAAAATTTCACCGGTTTCGTTTAAATTAATTATAGAAAACGAAATTTGAATCAGGTTTATTTGAATTTTTGACGCAGACGGTAAAACGCTCGCCGAAAGTCTCTGCGTAAAATTCCGTAAATAAACGGGTTAATACACGAATTAACGAAATGCAAAATGCTGGAGAAGACGTTGACTTGATTGGGAATGATATTCGGGTCTTTGGTCCACAGTTTGATGAGTTTGATGACTGTGTAGGGCGTCAAACAAATGAAGAAACAGACAGTGACAGTCAGAATGCTGTACAGGATTCGCTTGGTCGTCGGAGATGCGGCTTTGTTGATTCGGACTCGTCGCTTGATGGTCAGAGATCTGCGGAGTCTGCCGCCAAGCTCTTCCTCGGCAGCAGCGGGAACTGTTGCAACTTCTTTTTTCTTTCTGCTGTTTGAGATCTTGGGAGTGAACGAGACGCTGGACGAGTAGTGAGCGACGAAAACGACGTAGACGTTAGCGCCAAGGATCAGAGCGCAAGGAGTAACAAACGCAGCACCAAACGCAGTGTTCACCCAACCGTCGTTGGCTAATTGAAACCAGTTATTATTACAGGAGATCTCCCAGTAATCGTAGACGATCCATTTGTCCATCACAGGACGAACACCAAAGGTAATACTGAGTAACCAGATGGGTATCAGAGCGAGAAAAGTTCGCTTGTGGGTAACGAGGCTCGGGTAGTGAAGAGGACGTCTGACGCTGATCACTCGGTCAAGGCTCAGAAGACAGATCGAGTATTGAGTAGCCGCTACCACCAGGTAGCTCAAGCCTCCGTGCAGGTCGCAGAAGATGTCGGCAAAGGGCCAGCGATCGGCCAGAACCGCAATACCGCTAGGAATCATCACGAAAATGGCTGTCGCAGTATCGACAACTGCCAAGTTGCCCAGAATGATGTTCGAGACCTAGTTATATGTCCGAATTTTAAACATTATCATGTTATTTAGTTACTGAAATGTATATACGAGTACTTGTCTGCGAAGGTCTCTGTCGATGAGGGCCAGTGTTATGACTGCCACATTGCCGACAATAGCCACAAAGACGAGAAGAAAGATGACAGTTGCTATGGCCACGTTTTCCGTGAAACTTCGAGTCTCGTTTGTGTTGAGTGAATTGGCTCGGCAGAAACCGTTGTCCAGCGTCGAGTTCCAGAAGCTGCGGTTGCCACCGTCCACGCTGTCGTAGTTACCGAGAACCTTTTCATTTCGACAAATTGAAATCTTTTTACAATTCAAATTCAAGTTCCTATAAGTAACCTTGCTGGACAATTCAAAAGTGAAACGCGTTGCCATAGTGACAAAGTTACGATAACTTGATTAACGTTATTCTATGATTGTTACTTGTGGTTATGTGTTATAGGTACTACATTTTTTCCCTCTCAAAGGTAAAGTCTATTGGGAATTGGGGAAAGTTGGGAAAGGGTTTGTACATCTGCGGACATGGATGATTAATGGGCCTTACGGGACGTGAAGCCAAAAATATATTTTATATATATATTATATTATAACAAAGGGTCTGAAACTCGGAGGAAAAGTCTACGAAGATTATTCGATAATATATGATTTCACGGAGATAACAGGTTGATAACAGTGATAACAGGACCTAGGTGTACGAAGGATATTGGACGTTTCGGACCCCTTGTACTGTAATTATACACGAGTCGTATATTCTGAAGACAATGCAGCAATACATGATTTGAGCAAAATATAATATTTCAGTACGGAATATATTTTTTTTTAGAAGATGATATAATATTACGATAATGTGGTGATAAGATAGCACTTGCTGAAGTCGAGGTTTTCGTTTAGAAATATATATATTTTTTTTTTAACAATTAAGCTTTTCCCATGAGCTCCCATAATTTCCTATGCTTCTCTGATTTGCCATTGTGTTTGCCATAAGACTTCTCAAATATTTTCAAGAGATTTCCAGAACTCCCAAAAACTTTCCAGGACTTCCAAAAAAAAACTTCCTTTGACTTTCAAGAGCTTTACCAAGACTCCCAGAAACTTCCCAAGACTTCAAAAATTTTCCAAAAACTCCCAGAAACTTCCTTTGACTTTCAAGAGCTTTACCAAGACTCCCAAAAACTTCCCAAAACCCCCAAATTTCCCCCAAAACTCCCAAAAAGTTCCCGAAACTCCCAGAAACTTCCTTTGACTTTCAAGAGCTCTCCAAAGTTCCCAAAAACTTCCCAAAACCCCAAAATTTCCCCAAAACTCCAAAAACTTCCCAAGACTTTCAAGAGGTTTCCAAGATTCCCAAAAACTTCCAAAACCCAAAATTTCCCCAAAACTCCCAAAAAGTTCCGAAACTCCCAGAAACTTCCTTTGACTTTCAAGAGCTTTACCAAGACTCCCAAAAACTTCCCAAAATCCAAAATTTCCCCCAACACTCCCAAAAACTTCCCGAAACTCCCAGAAACTTCCTTTGACTTTCAAGAGCTTTACCAAGACTCCCAAAAACTTCCCAAAATCCCAAAATTTCCCCCAACACTCCCAAAAACTTCCCGAAACTCCCAGAAACTTCCTTTGACTTTCAAGAGCTTTACCAAGACTCCCAAAAACTTCCCAAATCCCCAAAATTTCCCCAAAACTCCCAAAAAGTTCCCGAAACTCCCAGAAACTTCCTTTGACTTTCAAGAGCTTTACCAAGATTCCCAAAAACTTCCCAGGACTCCGAAAATCTTCTCACGATTTCCCAAACCTTCCCATGACTTCCCAAATACTTCCCAGGACTCCGAAAATCTTTTCACGATTTCCCAAAACTTCCCATGACTTCCCAAATACTTCCCAGGACTCCGAAAATCTTTTCACGATTTCCCAAAACTTCCCATGACTTCCCAAATACTTCCCAGGACTCCGAAAATCTTTTCACGATTTCCCAAACCTTCCATGACTTCCCAAATACTTCCCATGACTTCCCAAATACTTCCTAAGACTCCCCAAAATTTCCCATGTTTCCCAAAGAATTTGCCACAGTTTTTCCAAAGATTCTCCAAAACTTCCCACGACCCCCGAAGACTCCCCACAGTTTCCCATGACTCCCAAACGATTTCCCACCGTTTTCCCAGCTTTCACAACATTCCCGAACTCTTTATCACTCAACTCCCCCAAGCATCTTATCGAACCTTTTAACAGGATAATACAATTTCCAAGTTTCTCCCAAACTCCCAAAACCACTTCCCAGGTAGAGCAAACACTTCAATCGTTCTATTACATCAAACATGAAACCCCCAAATTTTCCCAAAACTCCCAAAGGATCTTTCAATGATTACAAATATTCCCAAGACGTTTAAAAAAATCACTCAAAATTCCAACTACTATTTCCCAGTTTCCCCTAAGAATTGTAATTACAATAAAACTTTTATATTTATTCTTTCATGATATTAAAAAATAGTACAGTAATCGTTTATGAATATGATATAATGAATAAAATTATACATTTTATATAAGAAGATTTTTTAAGGTTCTCCCGTCGTTTACCTCCATTAGTCGTGCCTGTTGAGTGTGCTAAGATGAATGAAGAGCCAGTCAATGGGGAACGCGGTAGAGTGGACGGTAGCACGCGACGTAATGAAGGATGTTGCGCATCTTTCATGATTCTGATACCCACAATACGGCGAGTAGCTTTCAAAAGATCTACTCAGTCGAGCATGAGCAGTTTGCCCCTTACCGAGGTTATCAGCTGTTATCAGCTGTTATCAACATGTTATCAACGCTATCTGAACCACTGGTCCACTTTCAGTTCTCCGTTTTCCCTTAAAGAGGGGATGGTTTTTTCCCCTTTTTCCCTTTCGTTATAGAGATCGAGTTTTTTCTCCTTTTCCCCTCCATCTAGGATATTAAGGTATGCTTCTATCTTTCTTTCCCTTATTTTCCCCTTTTGGAAGCCAGTTTTCCCTTTTTTTGGGGAATTTCCCTGCAAAGTAGAAGCATTGCGCTGCTGTTTAGTGTGTGGGTAGAACAGATTAATCCTCATGAATTCCCCAGCATTTATAGTTACAGGCTTTTCATGGGTTAATTGAATTCCCAGAATACTAATCTCTACCAAAAAAAATTTTTTTTAAAGAATTAAACTAATTAAACGTTAAAGCAAGTAGAAATTTTAGATAGCGAATGTATTTATAATAAAATTCGTTAACTGTTTATTCAGTTTCCCAAAATTTCAAACCGTAGGAAAATTAATTTCGGGATAGGCTGTTTTCCTATGAATGCAGATACTGAAAATACTTATATTTCTGCAAAAATGACACTACAACATTTACTGTTGCCAGTGTAAGTAGTATTGTTACTGGATAATTAAATTGTAAACTTTAAGATCCCAGTTTCTGGGAAACGGTATAAGAAGGATCAACATACTCCCCAAGGGAGTTTTGCCGTAATTCATCTACGAAAGGGCAAAGGATTACCTGCTTACCTTCCGTAGATTTAAAATATTAACATTAATTCAATACTTTAACTGTAATGTTAAAGTAATTGATTTATTAATATAATAATATTAATAATGAGAAATATGGCAACGCTGGATGTTATTGCGTAAACAAACTATCAGCCAATATTCCCACAACTGGGGGAAATTCCCCCATTTGGGGGAAAATCGGCCTCTAGGAGGAGAAATGGGGGGAAAGGGGGAAATGGTAGATAACCAAGGAAAAAGTTAGATGGGGGGAAATAGGGGAAATCTAGGGTCCCCTGGAGGAAAGTAGAAAAACTGATGTGGAAACACTGCCATCAGCTGATGCAAAGGGATTTCAAACACTATTGATAACTTGTCATTGAGAAATATATCATTATTTCATACAGTTTATTCATTTAGACGTTAAATGACACCTCGTAAATCTAGTTTGAAATCACTCGTAGAATCTTGCGTGCGAAATGTTGCAGAAAACATCGATTCAGTCTGGTGCAAGCAGTATGTTGAAGTCTTCAAAGAGCAAGGCCCTTACAAATTCCTCATAGGACCTTTCAACGAAATACGTAGATACATAAAAATTGCAGCGTCAGATATATCTTACTAATAAATGGTATCTGCGTACTTTCAGCATCGTCTCTTCTGAACGAGATCTTGTTAATACTGAAAAAGGAGAAAAAACTGAAACGCCATCACCTCGATCTTATCATAACGCCACAACTGGATGCTCTCGACTTATCCAAGGAACAGGAAGATGTGGTTATCCCCTTGACCTTGCTGCTGCCCGTTGTCACGTATCTGCCTTCAAATTTGTTAAAAATTACTTGATTTAATTCTAGTTTTCGGATTTAGAAACTCAAGACTCTGTGTCTATCATTCTGTCCAAAGATTCCCAATAGAGTTTACCAGGACCTTTTACCAGTATTTACCGAACTTCAGATTTTGAATCTTAACGGCACAAACTGCAAGGATTCGACACTGTTCATTATCGGAGCATACTTGACCAAACTAAGGTATATCTTTATTATTTGTTAACTTGAATTTTATATTTTATAATCTTATACACAGGGAACTAGATGTAACAGGCTGCCCAGTCACGGATGAAGGGATCACAGGACTTTGCGCAGGGGTGGACGATTTGAACAGGCCCAGCGAACGATTGGGCCAGTGTCTGCAACTAGTCAAACTGTGCATTAACTACACCAAAATCACGGACAGGGGAATTCAAACAGCATTAGAGAATCTAGCAAACTTAAGAATCTTCGAGTGCGGGAATTCAGTCGGAGTCCTGGCCAAAATGCATCTTGAAGCATGGGAGAATGATTTACCGAACCGTCCTAAATACCAGCTGCGAAATCTTTCGTGCTTAGAACTACACGATGGACATTACGAAACGGGAAGCCTGGTTGTTGCAGTCAGTCTCTGCCCCGATGTCATGAAAGTTGAGATCCAGGCCCATCCCGGACTGACGGACGCTGATCTTTTATCCTTAACGAGTCTCAGAAACCTCAGGGAACTTTTGATACTTGGAGGGTCTGACTGCAGTTTCCGTTTTGATGAGAGCGTTGCTGCGCTTTTACAAATCCGTGGTCCTGGTCTGCGTTCTCTGTCGCTGGCCGAGCTGGAAAATGTCAGTGTGCCGCTCATCGTCCATCACTGTCAGAATCTGGAGAACCTGGAACTGATGATGAATCGAAGCTTCAACCATTACTGGCCTGCTGAGCTTCGCATCTCGTCCCGGAAAACGGGTCTTCCCATTCTGAAGAAACTAACCCTTGTTTGCTTGACACATCTCGATCTTTTAACGGATGTCCCGGGTGATCATCTAGCCCCTATACTTTCATCGCAACATTTACGACACGTTTTTGTCAAAGAATGTCAGTCTCTTACCGACAGTTTGGTTCAAGAGATTCTGGAAGCGAACAATTTATCACAGCTTGAACATCTGGAAATCGAACAATGCTCCGAGATCACTGAAGAAGGCATCGAAGCGTTTCTCAAATACTGCGCTTCATTACGAGTGCTGAAAATGTGGGAATGTCGGCAGCTTACTCGACAGAACGCTATTCACTGGAACAAAATGGCCAAGAAAAATAAATGGAACCTAACCGTTGATTGGGCCTAAACGATTTATACACGCCAGATTGGAGAATTTGCTTTAATTCTTGTTGTATTTTTTTCCAGATTTTTAATAAATTACAAAAATTGCACAGTGTATGTTCACAACTCGTCTTTTACCGAGGAGAAGTCGGACGCATTTTCTTCTACAAATTCCTGTGAAAAATAAACCAAAATTAAATTACACCTTTTATTTTAATTATTATCTTTTAAAATAAACATAATTAATAAATGTATGAAGTAATAATACCTTAAGATCTTTATACGTGTGCTTGCCAGAGTACTGCACAAAAGCTTCTTTGTTGAATGCAGGAATAAACATAATAGTCGGGTATCCCTTCAGTTCCCCAAACATGGGATGGACATCATTGGCAGTTGCGTCCATTTTTGCAATAACCAGGTTGGGATTTTCCTTGGCTTTTTTCTTGGCCAGTTTCGTGTAAGTCGGTTCTAGCGATTTGCAATGGCCGCACCTAGAAATAAAGTTTTAAACACATATTTCTTTTAAAATTATTTGTTATTTATTTACCAGGGAGCATAGAATTCCAGTAGGACGTCCTTTTTAGCTTCCAGTACCTCAGACGTGAACGATTTGCCAACGATAGTACGAACGGGACCGTCCTGTTTTTTCGGGACGGGCTGCGACTTGTAGAACGGCTCCAGTTTACCTGAAAAATACCATAATCATTAAAATTCAGTAAGCAAATGCTAGTTTAAAGTCTGAAATACCTTTAAGTAGTTGAGTAACAAAGACGTGAAGGTCTTCGGACTCGAACTCTTCGGGAGGGTCCATGCGATACTTTGCGTTAAGTTCGAAGGCCGTGACTTTGACGTCTTCCGTGACATCAGTCAAGTGAAAATCTTTCAGTTCCTTTTCGTACTCGTCTTCGTTGCTGATGCAGAACTTGATATTCGTATTGCGATACTCTTTTGCCACTTCCAAGACTTTCTTCCGGATGAACTGTGTGTCTACAACAACCAAAAAATTTGCAAATTTCCACACTAAATTTAAGAAAATATATTGTTTTACCTTTGATGTACTGATGACTGAGGTTGACATCGTAATAGACAACTACCAAAGGCCTTGTGGAATATTTAAAAGCCTCGTTTCTTTTGGTTCGCTGTCCGACTAGTGGTGTACTATGCTTCTGGATGAATTCCAGGATCTCTTTGGATGTGGCACTTGGCTATATAAAATTATTTTTAATTTATTAAAATCAAATAGAGTATCCCAAAAAAAAATCTTTAAAAAAGTATATTATTTTATAGTTCTTACTAATTCATTCATTAAATGGTTTGTTTTTAGAAGTAGAATTTGTGAAATACCCGTCGCAGTTCGTAGAAAGGCTCTTCGTATGGAGACCTGAACACTTCGGGAAGGAAAACGACGATAGTGTCGATACTAATATCAAAGAACTTGGCCACATCTTCTTCAAATGTATGTAGACACGGCAAAATCCCTTTAAAAAATATGAAATAATAATAAATTATTAATAAAGGACCTTTTAAAATAACTAAGTAAAAAATTAATTACATAAAAAATAATTTATGAAAACCTTGGAAAAAATACGCAAATGATAAATACCGGTATACATATATATAATCTAAATAATCCATAATTAAAATAAAATAAATCATAAAATCATAATAAGAGTAAATTAAATATTTTCTGTGTAATATGAGTATAACTATAATAAGTATGTAAAGAATATATACATATACAGATAAATAAAAACTAAATAATATATTATTATAATAAAAATATGACCTATACAAAATAAGTATAAATACAGTTAAAATAAATAAGTCTAAATGTAACGAATACCTCTAAGTTCTTCAGCAGCAGCAAGGAATTCCTCGTACAAAGCTGTTTTCCCAGAGAAGAAACCGACAACTGTGGCTTCTTTCCGTTCCATGCTGTTTTTGGCCTCAGTCGCAGTCTTGACTTCTCGTGAAGGAGACTTTGCCATTTCCCGCATGAACTTGACGATATCGGCATTTTCACGAGGTCCTTTGTAGCTGAAGGCCCGCCCCTTACGGAAGATCTAGGCGACAAGAAAATAATCACTGATTATTTGCTTTTCACAAATTGTATTAAATTTATAGTTTTTTCATTAAAATTAATAGCGTAACATTACGTTCACATTGGAGGATTTATTCCAGAATAAATCGTCAATCTAGAATATATCATATAATGAAAAGATAGCTTGTTCCCAAAGTTATTCCAGAATAGAATGCAGTGTGAACGTAGTGTAGCACTATGTTACCTTAATTATTAAGTAATAATAATTAATTTATTAAATCTCATTATTTGAAGGTGTATACTTTGAGCGTTGGCCATCCAGTGACTTGAAAACTTTCTGCTAACTCTTTTTCTTTGGGACCATCGACTTTAGCCAGCGGGATTCCGTACTGTTCGAGAGTGCGAGCTGCTCCTTCGTATTCTGGTTCCAGCTACAAATTCCAATCCAGGAGAGAAAATCAGTAATATTAATCATAGCAATAATAATGATAGTATTAGTAGTAGTAGTGATAATAAGAATTATAGTAATAATAATGCTAAGTGTACTACTGCTACTATCACTAAGAGCAGTAAATGCTGATACTAATAATGCTGCTGCCATTAATACTGCAACTACTACTAATAATAATAACAATGTTTATGGTAGTAAAAGTAGTAGCAGTAGCGTTATTTACATTATTACTGTTACTAATACTAAAAATAATACTACTACAACAAGAATAATGTTACTACTACTACTACTACTACTACTTATAATAATAAGTATAATAATAATACTTCTTTGCAATGCCGGCACCATGGAGCATAGAATTCAACCAGGATGATTTCTTTCTGATTGACAATTTTCGTAAAATTGTCCGAAGTGAGGACCAAAACTGAAGAGGTCGGTGCTTTCCACGTAGGGTCCGTCTTTTGATGAATGTAATCGATAATTGCTAAAACAAATTACATAAAATCAGTAAAATTAATCAATGAATCTGTTATTCATGGACTAAACAGACTAATCAATTAAATTAACAGATATTATATTGCAAAACTAGACTATAAAAGCATCTAGATTAAGACTTCTTCACAATTTTAGGGCAATTTTACAGTTTATTAAAATAGTATTACCATTAGCGCTTCTGGATCCTTGATACTCGTCCGTCTTTTGTCCGAGGGAGAACAGGAAAATGGTCGGGAAACCTGTAACATCAAATCTTTTTGCCAATTCCGGATCTCTGGTAGCATCTACTTTGGCCAAAATTATGTTATCCTTCTTCAAGGCATGAGCTGCTTTCGAATACTCTGGAGCCAGTAACTGGCAGTGGCCGCACCTGAATTGTATATTATTAATAATAATAACAATATGTAGGTAAATACATGAAAGGGTATACGACTACCATGGTGCGTAAAACTCCACGAGGACAAACTGCCGAGACATGGTGACGTAGTCAAAATTATCTTTGGTCAAAACCAAGACTCCATCTTCTTCAATGAGCGTGTACTTCCCGCCCAAACTTTCGACCACAGGGACATCTACAAGAAAAAAAAAAATTACGTTGGTTATTAACGTCACGTAAAAATTTGATACTACGTTTCACTTTCCTGTTGGCGTGTAACCTAATAATTTGCTGACACTTGTAGATTAACGCCACGTATGTAGTCAGTTCTATGTTACCATGTTAAATTTTAGTTTTATTTACCATTTTGTTCAGAACTAGTTTGTTCTTCAGCCGAGATCAACTGTAAGCAGAGGGTAGTAATCACAGTTGCCATTAACCAAAGGACGCCATTATGTCTCAAAATCATTTTTATACGAAACAAACAAGCGGAAATGGAGCTCTGTTTGTATTTCCTTTTGAGTTCGTGAGAACCGTCTTAGTCCGCGTCAGAAATTCGTGTGAAGTCCAGGTGGGAAGAAGGGCGACATTTTCCTTCCTCCACATTTTCCCGCGGGCGTTTGGATGGGCCAATCAGGTGCGGCCAAGTCTTTGAATGGCCGGAAAGTTCATTAACACCTTTCCACGGTCCTTTGCATTTTTCTCGTACGGCGAATAAGAATTTACCACGTGAATTTTTCCCTGTTGTTGTATCATTTAATATAAAACCTGCAAATAGATGCAACTTCATAAAACTTAATTCAGTTAAGCCGTGTCTGTGTGTTCTCGTTTCAGTTCTCATTACTGCCACTAGATGGCGTTAATAAAGCTGTGAAAATTCAAGTCAAATGTAAACTTAATTAATGTTAATTTTATAAATACATATATCATATAAGATTTTTTTATAGATTTAATCGTGATTACTTATTTTTACAGATGATTAATTTTATGCAGAATAAGCCAAATGTGACGCGCGCGAAATTTGAATGTTAAACCTTGCACTTCAAAAGCGCTGATCTTTCATTATTTTTTTTCTATGTATAATTCGTTTCACTGCTTTTTATACTTGAAATTTTAAATAATCTAGAGAGAAAATTTGAAAACTAGAATTTTTTTTACTGGTTATAGTAATTAGTTACGGTATTATGCCTAGGTATTTCCAACGGGTCTGGGTAAACTACAAAATACAATGTGGAAAACGGTAAAATGCAAAAACGACTGCAAAATAAACGTTCGTTTTGCATTTTACGTTTTGCAACAGACATTTTGAATTATTTTTTTTCAGTAGTGTTGTATATGGGCATTTGAATTATTGGGAACTAAGAGAAAGTATAAAACTTTCGGATGCAACTTCTAACAACCCAAAATTTCCAGCAAATCAGTATATAGTCTCTAAGAGTTTCCTAAAAGATAAAGAACGATTAAGATTGCCAATTTTTTTCTGTCAACATTCATTTTTTATTGATTCATTATGATCTGTGTTCATAGGGAATGACATATAGTTGAAGTAATTCAAAATAATGCTGTATTATAGTCGGTTTTCTAGTCGACATAAAACGTCATTTAAAATACAAAGAGATGACTCGTTTTATACGTTTCTTGTTATTCGTAGTAACTAGAAATTAAATTTGCCAAAATTAAATTAAGTCGTCAATTCCATAAGTTGTTCGGTGTCTTGCTCAGGTACGAACCGCCTTCAGAAATAATGGGTATCGCTACCACAGTACTAATATTAACTAGTAAAAGCGGTAACAGGTAGCAAATCACGTCGTAACAAACGTTTTATCAGAAAAAAAATCTAAAAAAAAATTCGAAAGACATCTGAAAACAATGGAAGACAGAACAGACTCCCCAGCAATAAAACCAGACGGTTGCCTGACGCCTGAATCACCCACTGAAACACTCTTTATCATGGACTTGTTCGGACGCCTGAAACGTGTGAAATTGGCCCATTTTCGGACGGTCTCATGCGTCTGACTTATTTTAGTTCGAAAAATTCAGAGCACATTACTACAGTCAGCTTGTAATTCAGATGGTCTTTTTGGATCACGAAAACAATTTCATACACCATTCCGACTTTATTTCAGGCGGACGGGTGTGTTCAGGTGGTGGTTCAGAGGATGTCCCGACCGTATGAATTTATCACTGGGTCAGTATAGATTGAGCAGAAACTGGATATGATAAACGAGTAGCCAATAACTGATTGTAAACTTTCGTTGAAAAGCTTCTGGAGTCCTGGAACACTATTTCAACTTAACGGAATAAACGTGAAATTGTAACAAGATGTCCTCTTACTGGAACTGAAACTTCCAACTTAAAGCAAACAATCTCTTAATGCGGAATATCTCCAACAAGGTTAACTGTCGCCAGAAAACCCTGGCTTTTAAAAAATTCTAGGTTAGTCTTGATTCATGATTTTTGGAATTGTTCAAATTTGAGAAACAGATGGCTAGAACCTTTACTTCCATAGCAGAATCAGAAAGAAAGATATAACACAATTACTGAAGTTCCTTTTGAAAATTTTATACACGTTCTGGAATAATCCAACAGAACCATTCTTGTGAAAGATATTCAGTGTGCAGTACAAAGCTGTCTTATTCTTATGATTTTTTTTTCTCAGAAATTTTCTAAGCTTTGATCATAAATTTTATAAAATATCGATGATACTGAAACGTTTTTATCATACAAAAAAATTCACAGTTCTGAAAATAAAAACATCAAAGTTAGTTGACTATTGGGGAATTAAATCTCAAGTTGCTTAGTTGACTCGGATGTTCTGTTATAATTTGGGACCGCACTTACTTTCTGCTAGTATTGTCCAATCTAGCTAATTTTTTTTCACTTTCATTTTGCACGTTTCGTTTTGCATTTTACCCATTAAATAGCCACTGGCACATTTTGCGTAGTTGACCATTTCGCATTTTGCATTTTGTATTTTGCAGTTTACCCAGACCCATTTCCAGCCACACACGTTGCCTAAAAACCTACCGCGATATAATCTGACTTAAAACAAATTTAAGAAAATATTAGTTTAGAAAAACATAGAAAAATATATAAATTAGTTTTAGAATTTTTAAAAATAAAATTTATTAAATATTATCGTATTTTATTATTTGATTTTCGAAATAATTTTATTTTATATCGATTCTTTAGTAATCGATTCTTAAAGTTCAATAACAAGGGTGACGTAAAGTACCAAACATTACAAGAAGCCGATCGATAAATGTGACGTTTCCCTTATGGCTTGCGTTTGCTTCAAATTTGATTTAACAGATTTACTTCTTTCATAAGAAAAATGAAGCTGGAAGCTAAGTTCTCTAAAGGCAATTCAAAACGCAAGAAAAAATCTTCCAAAGGTTTAAACTGCACTATTTATTTTCTGGACCAGTCGACAGAAACGATTCAATTGCCGGTAAATTTTCAAATAACTATTAACAGATTTTCCCCAAATAATTGTTCAATTTCAATGAAAGGCCAGTAGCAAGGGAATACATCTATTAATGCTTGCTTATAAGCATGAAAATCTTTTCGAGACACGAAGTTTTGGGCTGCGTTTTTCGTGCGGGAAAGACTCTCGAGAAGCCTGGCTCGTTGGCAACAAATCGCTGAGGAAGCAGTTCAGATGTAAATAATGATAAAATGTATATCCTTGTAAGTTATTAATTACAACGAATTTACTATTTAGGTGGTACGGGAGACGTCAGTTTATTTTTCAGGGTAAAATTTTTTCCTGATTACCCGAGCCAAATTGAAGATACTCAAAGCCGAAGCCTCGTTTTTCTGCAGCTGTGGCAAAATATTTCTAATAAAATCCTGCCGTGTCAAACAAACACTGCCAGTTTGCTTACAAGCTATTTTCTACAAGGTATTGCATTATTTCTACAATCGGTCAACAAATTTTATTCTAATTATGTTTTACAGCCACTTACGGAGACTTTATATCTGAATCACATGATGTTTTTAACTTGTCGCAGCTCCGAATTGAAAATTTTGCTTTGAAAGAAAACTACAGCCAAATCATCGAGCTCCACAAACTCTTATCGTAATTTAAAAAATCAGAAATAAACCTGAAATCCTAGTAATATTAATTGTTAACTGTTTAGAGGACTTTCTACTGAAAACGCTCAGAGAATTTTTCTCGATCACGTTCGCAGATTAGGAATGTACGGAGTAGATCTTCATCCCGCCAAAGTAAGTTAAAGTATGTTTCCTCGATTCCTGGGCTAACGTCTACCTTCTTGTTTTGCAGGACTGCCACGGAAAACTTCTAAATTTGGGCATTTCCAGCAAAGGAATCACAGTCTACCTCCGCGATTTACGGATGAACACGTTTTCCTGGAGCAAGATAACGAAAATATATTTCAAACGGGAAAGATTTTTCATCCAGCTTCTTCGAGAGCAGCCAGACGACTTCGACACCGTGGTCGGTTTCTGTCTAGAAGACTATCGGAAAGCAAAAACCTTGTGGACGTCTTGTATTGAGTTTCACGCTTTCTACTTCACGGGAACGTCACCAAATTACGAGAAAATCAACAAAGGGCTGTTTCCCAGGTTTCGCAAAATACTCAAAACGGGCTCGTGCTACACTATAACCCACTGCAAGCAGCCGAGGTTTTCCTGCATATTAGTTTACATTTTATTCTGTGACTAAATTTTATTCCGGAATAGTTTCCAGAGTAACGAAACGTGGATGACGGCTACTTACCGTCGCTTTGATCAGCTGAACAAAATTCAGAACCTCTCCTGTCAAGTACCGCCTCGGAAAGCATGGACCAGTTCTTCGAGCACGAGCATCGTCAAGTAGTGCATTTTTATTGTGATATACATTAACCGGGTTAATATTAAAAATTAACCTATTCCAGATCTCACGATGTTATTGAGTCGACGCAAAGCGATATTCACAGTTCCGTGTCTCCAGCTTCGCCAATCTCAGCGTTTGTCCCTTACAACATGGACCAGACCATTTACTACGCTGATGATGATATCGAAGACAATGATGGACTCCCGCTTTACCTGGAACCGCAATCTGCGGTACTGATATTCTTTAATCAAAATTTATGATAATTAATAATAATATTGATGTAGTATTAGGAAATAAAGTAAAATAAAACAATAATACAAATCAAATTCAACTAGATTATGTTCGAAGTATTCAGGACTTCCCCGTACAGTTTAATACAGATATTCTAAATAAATTTTGAACAGTTACATACTGGGAAATTTCACGTAACATTAAATTTCTCAACAATTTTACTACTTATCTTGTTTGTAAATTTATTATTTATTTTGCTAATTAACTGTAGCATTCGTTGGTAAAGTAAAATTAATAAGAATTTCAATCAAATTCAACTAGGTGAAGTTTTAAAGCATTCAGGGCTTCTCTATACAGTTTAGTACAAATACCGTAAATAAATTTTGAACAGTTATATACTGGAGAATGTCACGTACCATTAATTTCTTAATTATTAGTTATGTTACTTATCTCATTTGTAAATATATTATTTATTTTGTTTATTTATGTGATCTTAGGAAAAGGAATCGAGTCTCTCAGAAAATCTAATTAATCGTAGTATTAGTGAATAAAATAAAATAAATGAGAATTCCAATCAATTCAACTAGATAAAGTTTTAAAGTATTGAGGAGATTTCCATAAAGTTTAATACAGATATCGTAAATAAATGTAGAACATAGAGTGTTATTAATCTTATTTGTAAATTTATTATTTATTTTGTTTATTTATCTAGTCTCAGGAAAAGGAGTCTAATTCCTTAGAAAATGTCATTAATGTCGAACTGAGTCCTGACGATTCCGGACGATTCGGATTTAACGTCCGCTTCCAGGGTGAAAACCGTCCGGTTTCCGTCTCGCGGATCGTCCCCAACAGTCCGGCGGATTTGAGTTATCCTCCCGTGCGGCTAGGGGATCAGATCGTCTCCATCAACGGACGTTTGGTCCACCTGATGTCCCAGAAAGAAATTGTGGACATTTTACAAAGTGTCAAGTTTCAGAAACTTCATATGGCCCTCCAGCGCTGCCGTAAGCTGCTTTTCCCACTTTTTCAACACAGTTTTTGTTAGTTTTGTCTTTTACTGACTTGTTACAGGGGGATACGATTCTCCAGAAACTGAAGAATCGCCAGTAGAATACGTTATGGATGAAGCCAGGATCTCAGCATCTCAGAGTATTGTCGATTTGCTAGACGGACTGCAGTCTGGTTCTCTACTGTCCGCTTTCGAGCTGCTGTATCGGCAAAGGATGGAATTGTCCTGTTCCGAAGCCAGAAATGAAGAAAATCTGAAGAAAAATCGATACGGCGATATCTTTCCTTGTAAACTAAACTAGTAAAACAATAATCGATTACAAATAAACTATCGATGTATTTTTTCCTAGATGATTATAATCGAGTATTGCTGCAATCTTCGCCTTATGGAGATTACATCAATGCCAGTCATGTTACCATGTCGACTTCGGACAAGATGGCGCCAGTAAGATATATAGCCACGCAAGGTAATTTTTTAAATTTTTGTTTCGCTACGAATATTTAAAATTCTAAAATAACTTTCCAGGACCGCTTCTGCACACGGTGGAAGATTTCTGGTGTCTTGTGTGGGACTATAAAGTGGAAGTGGTTGCCATGGTCACTCCGGAATCTGAACGGGGAGCCCTGAAATGTCATCGCTATTGGCCGGATTTAGGTGAAACGGTCCGCGCTGGGGACTGGGTCATCAACTGCTTGAAAATTGAACACTTCCAAAACTTCTTGCAGAGAGAATTCGTTGTTAATAACTTGATGGTAACTAGCAAACACTATTTTCTCAGATTTATTGTAAATTATTGATTTACATAGAGTCAGGAAGTGCGTAAAGTGATCCAGGTGAGCTACTCGGACTGGCCGGATCATGGAGTACCTATCTCAGCGTTGCATTTCACGCAGTTCGTCCGTTACGTTCAGGGACTGCGTCGAGAAAAAGGTCATCTCGTGGTCCACTGTTCGGCCGGGATCGGTAGAACGGGAGCTTTCATTCTGCTCGACACTGCCATTCGTTGCTTGCAAAGAGGAGTTCCCGTAGACCCTCTGCGATTGGTCAGAATGATGAGAGACCAACGTCCAATGATGATCCAAACTTCTAGTCAGTTCCGCTATATCTGCGAATGCATCATAGATATCGCCCGAGAACTGAATATCTAAGAAAAAAACATTGCTGATGAACTAGTCCATATCAAAATATACTCTTTTAATTGTAATCCATCACATTTAGTCGCCAGATAAATTTATAATTTAATATGTTTGAGTTTTATAGTGAATGTCCAATGATTTTTACTATTGAATACACATGGTGAATCTTGGTATTCTGATTTGTGAAGAACTATAAACTTCCTCGAAGAAAAACTTGCAAAATTTCCTGTAGTGGTTTACTGATAGTGATACGCTATCGTGGTTTCTTGGGAGGAACGGATATTTCGAAAACATCTGAAATGCGGTAACCAGCTTTAAGATGATAAACTATGTTTTGTCAAAGAATTCAGTCACCATGGAACTGAAGTCGGTTACAGTCTTGCTTGTAGTATCTCTGCTTTACAAGCAGGGACTGTTTTTCAACTTGGATGTCAAGTATCCAATGATTTACAACGGAACTCCAGGATCTCATTACGGATACAGTCTAGCTTTCCATAAATACCGAAACCAGGACCAGTAATTTTATCTAATTAACTTACATGTAATGAATTTACATTAATTTGTTTAATTTTTGTTAAGTGTTCTTATTGGTGCACCTGAAGACAGAGCAAGAAACGGATCGGTTCAACTGTGTCCCCCAAATGGGGGCACATGCGAGCCGATTAAGCGTAATGGAACAACAGGTTATCAGCACTAAATAAATTAAAAATAGTTAAATACGATTAGTTTTGGTTTGAATGTAGAATTGTTTGGAGCAACAGTTGTCAGCGCTTCAGGAATTCCTCTGGTAATATAAGAACTAAATATAGGTTTTATTCAAGTTTCGCTATATTTTACTTATTATACAAGATCTGCGCTCCCAAGACTTTTGTTCGTGATCAAACCAGTCTCGGGGCATGCTACTTTGGTTCCAGGGACTCGAAATCAGTCCAGCCGCGTTTGGAAGGTACTAAGTTTCTAGTTTATTAATTTAGTTTCAAAGCAACTGAACTGGTATTGTGAATTCGTGATTTGTAGGCCCATTCAATGATACAGTGGTGAGTGGTATGTCTGCTGCAGTAACTTCGGTAAGCAGATCTCTCTTTAAAAAGTTTCAAATATTGCAATGTTTCATGATTTTAGGAAGGTGACCGTTTTGCTGTTCCGGTTTGCAAGTCGCGGGTCATAGAGTTTGGTAACTAGTTTATCATTTGGGTTTTTAGTATTCAATTTAATTTAATTTATTCTTGATTTTATAACAGCTAGGAACGGAACCAGAATCTTTTCAAAACGGAGTATTAGATAGTTATTTTTCTGAAATCTGCTTAAATAAATTAAGTTTAATTCAACAGTTTACCATACACCGAACCCAAAGCATCCAAATACCTATTTCGGTTATTCTGCTACTTTTGCCAAGTTCCAGCAATCAGGTCCTTACCACATGATCGTATCATCTCCTCGCATGGAAAGAACTAATCGACAAGTTGGTATAACCAGTCTGAACCCTCCTTCAGTGGTAGTTCACTATTTGAATAACCAGCATTAGAACGACGAGCTACAAATCTCTTTTCCAGGTTTATGTGATGAGTTCTAATGGTGATGTGATCTGCAACATATCTAGCTCCCAAATGGGAGAGTTCTTCGGTTACTCCATTATTGCAGTAGATGTAAACGGTGACAATAGAGACGAAATTTTCATTGGAGCTCCGTTCTACACTGACTACCATGCCCAGAACCAGTTCGAGACAGGTCGAGTCTACGTTTACGAGTTCAAGCGTCCCAGCCCATACTTGACACTGAAAAAACCGAAGCTTCTGGAAATTAAAAGTTCAAAAGCTCGTTTCGGAACTGCCATTGCTTCGCTGGGTGACATCAACGGCGACCGTTTCGGGGATGTCGCAGTTGGAGCGCCTTACTACAAAGAAACAGGCGCTGTGTTCGTGTTTCTAGGCTCGGCGTCTGGGATTTCGGAACAAGCATCGCAGATCATCACACCATCAGATTTTAAACAAAACTGGAAAACTTTTGGCTACTCGATCTCGGGTGGGGCTGATGTTGACTCGAATCAGTACAACGATTTGCTTGTTGGAGCTTACCGATCGGACAGAGCCGTGCTAGTGAAAAGCAGGCCTGTAGCTTATCTGACATCGCAAACTTATCTCGGTTTCAGTCAGTCGCAAATTGATTTGCAAACAAAGAACTGCACCCTGAAGAATGGAATTAAAGTTTCCTGTGTGACTCTGAAGTTCTGTTTAGAGTATACTGGTCTTCGAGATGTCAGCAGCAGTCTTCGCTTCAAAGTGGATGTTGCTCTTGATTCGAAAAGTATCCGATTTCCCAGACTGGCTTTCATCAGCGCTGAGGGCAACTCATCTCTCAGTCAACACTTGACCTCCGCCAAAAACAGGAATCAGTGCCACGATTTCCAAGTCTACGTCAAACCAACCATCCGGGACAAACTGTCATCCTTCCAAGCAACACTCGCTCTGAGTCTCGTCGTAGAAGACAAGGAGCTGTCGACCGTCCTTGATCACAAAGCAATAGTCCGCTATTCCAACTCAACTGCCGTGCAGAAAGATTGCGGCCCTGATAATATCTGCATACCTGATCTGCAGCTATTTGTCAACAGGCAAGCACTATACTAACACTACTTTATAGTAAACTTATTGTAATTCATCTAAATTTCAGGACGCCGTCAGATTATATTCAGGGCAATAGAACCAGATTTCAGGTCAATTTGACTGTCGCGAACCGTGGTGAAGATGCGTACGAGTCGCAGCTTTTCTTTGCTCTACCCGAAGAGCTGGAATACATCTCGACGGACCTTCATTTGAACGAGGACATCTTGTGTTCCCCACCGAACAGGAATAGTTCGCAGAAAGTGTTGGTCTGTGATATCGGCAATCCCCTTCCTGCTGGAGCTTCTGTCCATCTTTCAGTTTACGTGGAGCCTGCTGTCACTTTCTACGGAGCAAAGTTCATCGAATTCAGTGCTGAGACGAACAGCACTAATCGAGAGAATTCAGGAGACTACAGAAATAACAAAATCGATCAAAGGATTCGACTATTCGTAAAAACGGGCGGTTTACTCATAGCTGGGTAAGTTTGAATTCCACATGTTCTAACGTATATTTACTGTGGAAATTTTATTGATTTTTAGTATTTCATCTCCTCTGAATATGCAAGTAAACTTATCGTCTACGGAAATGGTTGAGGCCACGGGAAACCGGACCGTGAACCGCAGGGTTCAGCATATCTTCCTGATCTACAACAGGGGACCATCCGTTATCCTCGGAGCCAACGTTCAGATCCTCTGGCCCAGCAAAAGCATCACAGGTTACCAAATACAAGTTCAGCTATTCAAACTGCCAAGAAAGTCATTTTGCTTTCTTTGCATAGGTGATCCACTAATGCAAATTACCCAGCAGCCCGTAGTTAAAGGACCTGTCACGTGCGAGCAACTCCCTTGGATTCAGCTGCCTACAGACGACAGTCGGAATAATACTGACAGTAACAGCCAAGAGGGTAATCGGGGAGATGAGACGCAGCCAGAACCAGCTTCGCAGGTGCTGCGAACGGAATCTTCGATCCCTCCCAGTCCAATCACGGTCATCAACTGCACTATAGGCGAACTAACAACGAAAGAAAACGTAGAGATTACTATCTACGCGGATATTAATATTAACACCGTTGTCCAAACGGTAAGTGCTGACTGCAGAGTGTTAGAACTTAAGTCTGTTCATTTATGTTTTGACACAGGCTAGTGGTATCGGCAATTTTACGCAGTGCTCTTCAGAGATGAAGGTTCGAATCACCAAGCTCCCGCTGGATGAACCGGTGAGCGACCTCAAGGAAGAAACCAACAGGGTCTCCACGAGTATTACGTTCATCCGACAGATAGGCTTCGTTGCTGCTGCTCCGCCTTGGATCATGGTTGCTAGTGTTGGAGCGGGAATCGTTTTACTTGCGCTTGTAGCCTTCATCTTACATCAGGTTAAATCAGATTCATGATTATTACTATGTATAAATCTAGACTAACAACTTTTGCTTACTTTTCAGCTTGGCTTTTTCAAACGAAATCGCCCGGTGGATTATAAGGAAGACCAGCCTCTGACTTCCAACCAGGAACCCCAAACGGAACCCGACCCTAAATCGTGAACAAAATAGAAACATACCAACAATCCTATGCACTTCTGTTTTATCTGTTCCGGATCTCTTAATACTGCTTGTTTATACTATATGTCAGAATAACTTTCCCATGTATTCCCACTTTGCTTAGTAGTACCAGTAGATGGCGTTGAGATCTGGCTTCCTTGCCACGTGTTTTTTATTTATCTGAAAAAGGGCAGAAAAAGCTTTTTCAGGTTTGCCCGTGTTTGTGACTGTCCATGTTATATATCCAGGAATAAAATGAAACCCCACACCCTAGACTTTAGCCTCACAAAGAAGGCCGATTGTTCGCCTTTCTGACTGACCCCGAAACTGACCTGACAGTTCGGGTCGCCCTAGCCCGTTTAGATTTACGTTCGCCGTTGGAAGTCTCTCCTTTATTTTCAATCCGAAAAAAAAAATACTTAGAATATTAAATAAAAATGCTATAAATGTTGGAGGGCTTCAGTGAAGCGCTGAACTATCTGTATTATTCATATGGCCTCTCGTTAATTTGGTCGAAAATTTACACAAGTCAACTTCCGACAGACAGGAAGTAGAGGGGACTTTTTGGCAAAGGCGAAACTCGATCTCGGCTACACATGTTTCGCAAATGGGCTTCACCAACAGCCCCCAGGGCTTTTCTTTTAATCATTTCCAGATTTTTCCTAGTTTTGTAATATTTCCATATCTCTCTTACTGCCAAATGACATGCATATATCTATACCAAGTTTTGTATAGACTTGACGCCGAGCAGACTAACTATGTAACCAGCCGACCGGAACCGGGATATTGGTTTTTTATTCTGGAGAGTTGTGTTCAGCGGTTATTTTAGTGTTGTTTGTTTATATTTAAGTACTTGACACAGTAATGACGCCATAGAGCTCGTGCGCAGACTTCCGTCCAACATGTTGGTTATAGTGGTAACCGCCATAATAGGACGTAAAAAGTGGGGAAAATTGCAGGTATCCTGTAGCTTGACGTCCACACATATTTCGGGTAACAGGACTTCCTGTCTTGGTCATGAGCCATCTGTGTGTCTTCCTATTATACCACCACCATATATTTGAAATGCCTCCTATACTGTGGTATCCTCTAGAAGAAAAAAAAAACAACTCTTAACTACTAGTTTAAGTTCAGCAGTTATACTTAAGTAGTTAAGTAATGTATGGTTTCCCCGAGCCTTCGCTTCAGGGCTGTACGTCAAGTGAGGGAAATGAATAATAACTTTTGTTTTGAAGGAGGAAGAAGACGATTCCGATTGTCAGCATTGAGAAATAGCAATCCTGGAAGTGATGACGTGATGTTTGGAATGCTTTTGGGCAATTCTTGACACAGGCCCGAGGGTGGACGATTGCAAAGCATCCAGAAAGTATAAGCGAAAGCTGGTCGCTTTCAATGGCGCAACCTGTTTTATAGGAATCGCCTTTTCAACATATGCCCTTAAATAGGTATGAGAGTTGCTGCTGTGACCATCTGCGAGTGAAATGACTCGAATCTGAGACAATCTCCGGCTTGTTGTTGTTGGTGCTTTAGGTTCCCCGCGGCGGGACGAGGAATCCAAATGCCGGTGCCGTATCGAAGGCTTATCAATCAACTTTACGCATCTCCCCCCGATCTTTCCGAAATGTTCGGAGTCAACAAGATGGAATAAGGTTAAGTCAAACTGGTTTCGAACCGCTGTGCTGGTCACACTAAGGCTCCCTCGGGCCATTTTCGCCTTCCCTGTAAACCAAGTGAAAACATATGTGCCCCTACTAGCACCCACAACGTCAACCGGTTTGCAAGGGCATATCACTAGAAGACTCTCTCATTCACAGCCAAATGCTTTAAACAGTGCTCACTAGATGGCATCCATTACTACTAATTAAATATACAAGTTTAATAGCAAAACTTTCCCAGATACTTCTTAACGTCTTGTTTTTGGACATGTTTAAAACATACTTGAACAGTACAGCAAATAATTCGCGCAAGTTTCTTTTAAATTAGATTTTAAATGCGTCATCTAGCGGTGGAATACTGAACTAGAAAGTGGAAAATTGCTAGCAGCGGGGATGTATGAAAGTGGGAGTGACTCGGTTTGGCTTTTAAAGTCAACGGGCGCTGCGAATGGAAGAGGAGGAGAGGCTGAAGTGCAGTGCGTTTCTCTCTCTCATTTGGGAAGCAGCCTTGGTTCTGGAAGGTGTCCATATTCTGAGCGTTCTGTGTTATTTTTTTTCCCTCTTTTTTGGGCACAAGGTCGTGAACGTGAGCTGGTTGCAACCGTCCCAAATATGGTTGTCTCTCTTCCAACGTGTGCCAGGTCGCAGCTATCTTCGTCATTCTCTTAGTAAATCCACTTGCTTTTACACACAACAACCCGGACTACTTTTGGTAGACTGTATAATTCAAATAACTTTTTGAATGGTGAGTGAACGAATGTGCGATAAAATGAAATCTTCGTGCGGGACTTGGATCTTGGCCCTAGTTGCCACACTGATGTGCCAAAACGCCATTGCTTTTAACGTGGATATTCCCAGTGCTCTTAGTCACCGAGGTCCTGCAGGATCCTATTTCGGTTTCAGCGTGGCCGTACATCGCGACCGAGGAGTTAACTGGTAAAAAGATACGATTCTTATCAAGGAATCCCTTCAACGTTTTGCCTGCCAGAATGGCACCTTCCCCTCTCTCCCTTTTCTGTCGTTATCTGTTTCACGTTTACATACAAGTCAAAAATAGACTCTTGCTTTTGCTAAGCTTGTTCTTCTGCTGTCATCAGTTGAGCAATATAATAACAACTCTTGAGAGAGAGAGAAAAAAAAGTCTTACTACAATATCCTAAGTCAGTCTGAATCTGCTTTCTGGATGGACAGTCTGTACTTGTAGATGGCCATATGTAGAAGATGTCCTCGCACCTTGTTGGTCAGAAGATGAACACCCCTGGAGGAGTAAATGAGCGAAGAAGAGAGCCCGGGGGTTTTGACTGTGCGTCTTTAATTGTTCACCATCTGGTCACTGGGATCGTATTTCTGAAGGGATTTTCCACTGGGGGAGGCCTTAGAAACGAAGCGGGATCGTGCAGAAGTTTTACAGCACGTTCGAAGACTCATAATGACTGGCGCCGCTTTGCTTTTTATTAACCAGCAAATCTCAGAAGATCGGGTTGCCTTCAGTCTCTGTTTATTCCCCACTGAAAAATTCAAAAACATCTTTACTATCTTCATATTTTGTTTTTGAAGAAGTTTCGAACCCCCCTCATTTGCGCGGGAAAATTTGAAAGAACCAATGGAGAAGAAGGAAACTACTCGTCATAAAGTTTCTGTTGTTTTTCTTGACTTGTGGTTTATGAGAGAAGAACCGAGGAGTGAAAAAGAGGAAAAAGAAAGTTTTATTTATGACTTACCTCCATTGGAAATGCCCCATAGCTTCATTATAATTAGCTTCATTAATTTAAATTAATTACAATAAATTACTTTCTGTAAATTGCTTTTTTGACCTTGACCTGGATTTAGCAAGGTTCTCAAGACATGACCTCTGACCTCGGAAGATTCCTAGATGATGAATCACTAAATTTTACAGTGTGTGAAAACGGACAATAAGTTTGAATGTAAGGCATAAGATCTAAAATTAAATTTCTTTGTGATTTATCGTCAAAAGCTGCGGCTTTTCCTTTGGTGTAAAATGGTGGGAACAGTCCCTTGCATAGTTTATTTTTAAGTGCAGCACTTTTTCCGACGTTTTTTTTTCCTGCACATTAGTTAACAAGTTCTCGTTACTATTTTTACTATTTTTTCCGCGAAATCTAGAAGCTGTAATCTTGAAGGGACCCTAGAATTTTACTACACTTTTAAGTTTTATGGTTCTTCTGTGTCTTTGGTTCAAATTCAAATGGCGGGTGTGGATGGGCGTAGTCGTCTTAAAAAGTTTTCATCATTTCTCGGCAAGTTTTCCGTGAATTAATTGGAAGATGTATTTTGAATAGGCGTGGTTTTCCTTATAAAACCAAATGTGCATCCATAAATCAGCGCCAGGGTCCATTATTCTTTGCTTCGTCAAACAAGGCACAGAACTTTGTAAATGGCAGCTCCTCTGCAGAACCTTGATAGAAATTAATTCAAACTGATAAGCAGACGATTTTTTTTCCAAAAATGTCCGGTTCTCTAGAGAGTGGGTGGCCATGACAACAGGGGTTCGCTACATCCCAGAAAACTTAAGTCATAAGATTCAAGATTCTTAGATTCTGGGAATCTTGAGAATCTTCATATAGTGAAGTACTCGTACGCGGAAACAGTTATTTGCCTTGGAGAAATTTCTATTTCACGCTCAGCAGCCCCAGAGTTACAGACTTAATCAAATCCTGCATGCTTGATGGGTTCCACTCATTACCACTGTTATTTTTCTAGACATTTTTACGATTATTATTATTATTATTTTAAAAATTTTCCACGGTTGTGGGGGGGTTTTGGCGCGTTGCTTCCATTTATAGCTTCGGCTCACCAAAGAGAACTGTGCTGCTGTCACACAGGAAGTCTGTCCGCGCCGAGTTGAAGTAGACGCTGGGTGGGTGGATCTGGCGTTTCTCTCGCCGGTCCAAAATAGCCGCCGAGGCCAAACATCATCTCCCTCCTCTTCCCACAAACACGCAAAAAGCCTGAAAATTTGAACACACATCATCGTCTATATACGTAACAAGTCTACAGCCTACGCCTCAAAAGCCTTTTTAGCATGCCATCGTCTTAATATGGTGCTGGACTTTGTTGCGAAACTAGTTTAACCAGCGCTCAATAGATGGCGCTGTTGCTATTGATTTACTAATGACCAAGTATCGTTAATCATGATAATGAATTTCCAATGGAGGAAAAGTGTGGGGCTTTTGAAAAATTATCTGTAAAATGGCGACCGTTTTCTCTGGCAGCGCATTCTATCACGCACCATAAGCAAAACGAGATGTCATTAATTCTTTTCTAGAATCTCAGATTTCGGTTTCCAAGATTCTTATTCTGCAAAGGTTTTTGAAGAATCTTGCTTTGAGAGAATCTCAAAGAATCGGCTTGTTGTTGGGAATCTGAAGAATGGGAAAAAGCAATTTGTCATAAAAAGCGGCTTCAACTGTTGAATTGCTGACATTCCATGAAGTTTCCAGCGGCTCGCTTCTTCCCCATAAGTGCTATCATTTAGATAAGCCTTTTCAAACATACATCGCATACTTGAGCTTCTTTTTTTTGGTGTCTTAAAAATTTCTTTCAAAGAGTTGAACTGAAATTTTAAACTGAAAAATGATTTTCCAAAAGTCAGATTTTTCTTTAAAACAAATATCATAAAATAATCAAAAATTTTACTTGTATAATTTTAAAGTTGTCATTTTGTGTTTGGTAGGTTGTTGGTAGGTGCGCCGACAGCCCAGACGCAGCAGCCGGGCGTTACGCGCGGAGGAGCTGTTTTCCGCTGCAGCACGGAATCTTCCGACGAGTGCCAGCTACTACCGTTCGATAGATCCGGTAACTGCTACTACAACAACCTCAACTACTATACAACAATGCCATTGATTATAGTGCCAGTAGATTATTGTGTTAAAGTAAATTAAGTATCTTGATGTATGTGAATTTAGATTATTATTATTGATTTAATTGATTAACATGTTCATTGATTTATTTGAATGAATTAATTTGATTAGGTAATAATAACGCTTCCGGTCAACAGCTGGACCAGAAATCGAATCAGTGGTTTGGTGCAACAGTTCGCAGTTCCGGACCCAACGGTCCCGTTGTGGTAAACCTTTTAATTACGTTTCAAATATATGGTGAATTTATAATCCTATTTAAATAACTAATTAAAATACTATAAGAATACTAACTAATGAATCAGTTATTGCAGTGCCATGTAAAATTAGATTATCGTGTCCTCATAAATGAAGCAGTCTGTAAATCTTAAGAATCATCCAAGATTCTTATAGGCTTTTTCGTATAGTCTATGGAATCTAAGAATCTTGAACCGAACCAAGAATCTTCAAACAAGAATCACCCAAGATTCTTTCTTAACCTTCTCCTTATGGTCTGCTGAATCCTAAGAATCTTGAACAAAACCAAGAATCTGAAGAATCACCCAAGATTCTTTCTTAACTTTCTCCATATGGTCTGAAGAACCCTAAGAATCTTGAACCGAACCAAGAATCTAGAATAAGAATCATCCAAGATTCTTTCTTAACCTTCTCCTTATGGTCTGCTGAATCCTAAGAATCTCGAACAAAACCAAGAATCTTCAAACAAGAATCATCCAAGATTCTTTCTCAACCTTCTCCTTATGGTCTTCTGAATCCTAAGAATCTCGAACAAAACCAAGAATCTTCAAACAAGAATCATCCAAGATTCTTTCTCAATCTTCTCCATATGGTCTGAGGAAGCTAAGAATCTTGAACCGAACCAAGAATCTCAAGAATCACCCAAGATTCTTTCTTAACCTTCTCCTTATGGTCTGCTGAATCCTAAGAATCTTGAACAAAATCAAGAATCTGAAGAATCACCCAAGATTCTTTCTTAACCTTCTCCTTATGGTCTTCTGAATCCTAAGAATCTCGAACAAAACCAAGAATCTTCAAACAAGAATCATCCAAGATTCTTTCTCTATCTTCTCCTTATGGTCTGCTGAATCCTAAGAATCTTAAACAACACAAAGAATCTCGAAACAGAATCACATAAGATTCTTTCCTACCTTTCTCCATATGGTCTGAGGAACCCTAAGAATCTTGAACCGAACCAAGAATCTGAAGAATCACCCAAGATTCTTTCTTAACTTTCTCCAAATGTTCTGAGGAACCCTAAGAATCTTAAATAAGAAACACCCAAGATTCTTTCTCAACCTTCTGCTTATGGTCTGCTGAATCCTAAGAATCTTAAAC
This sequence comes from Eulimnadia texana, assembly GCA_002872375.1. Classification (NCBI taxonomy): domain Eukaryota; kingdom Metazoa; phylum Arthropoda; class Branchiopoda; order Diplostraca; family Limnadiidae; genus Eulimnadia; species Eulimnadia texana. The sequence goes on from NKDA01000001.1 coordinate 21,432,416, forward strand.
AACACCAAGAATCTCGAAACAGAATCACATAAGATTCTTTCCTACCTTTCTCCATATGGTCTGAGGAACCCTAAGAATCTTGAACCGAACCAAGAATCTAGAATAAGAATCACCCAAGATTCTTTCTCAAACTTCTCCATATGTTCTACAGAATCCTAAGAATCTTCAAAGCAACCAAAGAATCTCAAGAATCTCGCAAGATTCTTCTGGGTTGCATTGTCTGTTGAGACTTGATTCGTGCTTACATTTGCTTTCACCCAATTTGTGTCAAGACGCCCAGGGAAAAAAAAAATTCATGACTCGGCGAGAATTTTTCACCCAACACAAAAATCTCCACTAAAAATAAAAGACAGAAAAGAACAAAAAATCACACATTTCTAGACAAGAGAACAAGAATCTGAAGAATCTTAACAAGAATCTTAACAAGAATCCTGACAGTATTATTACCAAGGGGTTCGAAACTCCGAGGAAAAGTGCACGAAGATTATTTGATAACAAATAATACTATGGAGAAACATGGAGATAACAGGTTGATAACAGTGATAACATGACTTAGGTGTACGAAGATTATTGGAAGCTTCGGACCCTTGATTATTACTATACAGTATATATTGTTGAAATCATCGGCTAAGTCTGAAAATACTGTATCTAGTAAATGTTACCTTAAGTAAAATTCGTATTATTATTTATTATTATCATTATTAATTCTGTTTTTTTTTAAATAGGCTTGTGCACCCCGTTATGCTTGGTTTTCTGTGAGTTACGATCGGCGTGAGCCGGTGGGCACTTGTTTCTTGGCTCGGGATTCGTTCCGCGAGTTTTCCGAATACTCCCCGTGCCGCACACGTAAAGCTTCAACATTCCTCATCTCTATTCATATTTTACTACTTTTAGCTAGAAGCAAAATCATGCCAAGAATGGGTCAAGAAGGAATGCTTATTGTGTAACGTACAGTGGCAGTAGCAGTTAAAGTGATAGCATAGTAGTAGTAGAAGTAATGGTAGTAGTAGTAGTAGTAGCAGTAGTAATAGTAGTAATATTACTAGTAGTAGCAGTAGAAGTAATGGTAGTAGTAGTAGTAGTAGCAGTATTAATAGTAGTAGTATTACTAGTAGTAGCAGTAGAAGTAATGGTAGTAGTAGTAGTAGTAGCAGTAGTAATAGTAGTAGTATTACTAGTAGTAGCAGTAGAAGCGCTAGCTTAGTAGTAGCATTAGTACTTAGGCAGTAGTTTTAGTGTTCGTATAGAAATGTTGCTAGCAGAAGCAGTAGAAATAGTAGCAGAGTAGCAGAATTAGTAGTAGAAGGGTGGCGGCATTAGTAGCAACGTTGTTTAATGCTATTGTTAGTAGTTGTAGTGTTGGTAGCAGCATTACTAGTAATAGCAGTAAAAGTGGTAGCGTTAGTACTTAATCTATTATGATTATGATTATTTTTATTATTATTATTAGTATTAGTAGTAGTAGTAGTACTTCAGAAGAACTAGCTATAATTTATATACAACCTAACTCTTTATAAGCAAAAAATTTACTAGTTTTATTGTCCAGGTAACTTTGGCTACCATCGCCAAGGATCCTGCCAGGCCGGACTGAGCGCTGCTTTTGCTCCAGTAATAATTCTATTGAAATTTGTTCAAATACTATCAGTACTTATAACACAAATCGTAACGATAGAATCACATATCATTATTTTTATTCTTATACATTAATAATTGTTATTTAAATTCAAGGACGGCCTCCGGTTGTTCATCGGTGCTCCAGGCAGTTGGTACTGGCAAGGTATACACCGATTTCTCTATACAATTTCGTTATTTCAATAAACAAATAAATCCTGACGTTAGTTTCTGAACCTAGTAATTTAAAGGTTTACAAAAAAACAAAACAAAAAAATTGACTGTTGTGCATGTTCCGGGGATTTTGAATAATAATTTATTGCAGGCCAGATGCACTCGATAAACACCACCTTCCCTGCTGTTAGATCCCCTACTTTTCGTACGTACATCACAGGTAAAACAAAAAAAACACCGTGGCGAAACAAACAAAACGCGAAAAATGGCTTACCTTTGCAAATAACACTTCAGAAAACCAATTAAAACAACCAGTTGGTGTGGGTAGTTATGGAAACTGCGATTAACATTAACCCCCATTGATTTGATTCTTTCTAGGAGAGGAGATCGCGTATATCGAATTAATCAAATTACTAATGAACGAATTTTTTAGTTCAGCGTGTCCCGTGTATGTTCGAGTAGTTCTCATAAACTTTGATTAATACTGGATTTGGTTTGCTTTGTTTAATTTACAGTTTACCGTTGTTGGTTAGTGTAGCTTTCGTTGCTTCTTTTTTTCTTCGTTGTTAGTCGTGGACCTCCCCGATAGTTGGTGTCGGGCTAAAATAACTTTTGACGTGGTTCCACACGAATTTCTTCTTTGTTTTCCTCTACTTCTTTTTGCTTTATACGTAACGATGCTTCGTACATCTGAAGTTATAATATACTCGTCTGTATATTAGCTTCGTTTGCATAACCTACTGACCGATACCGATCTGCGTTACCGAGACGACAAGGCTGAATTTGTTTACGTTTCCAACAGGCCAAGTTTTTGCGCAAAACATCCCTTCGAGACTGGATCTGATTTCGACCAACGAAGGCCCACCGACCGAAGATGACAGTTACTTGGGCTACTCGACTGCTGTCGGGGAGTTTGACGGGGACGGCCGCACCGATGTCGCTGTCGGAATGCCTAGAGGAGCGAGCCTCAGTGGAAAAGTAACTATTTACTATTTGCTACTCACCATATAACCAAAATCAAATAAAAAGAATTAGCAAATTTCCAAAAGCAGTTGTTTACATTTGACTATTTTGAATTCTGTGTTTACAGCGTTTCCACTTCCAGTTTTCCCTTTTCCGTTAATGAGGGCGCTCTTTTCCCTTTTTCTTCTTCGTTTGAACGTACCAGTTTTCCCCTTTTCCCCTCGTGTTTGCATAAAAACCCGTAGTTTTAAATTATCCCTTTCCCTCATATTTCCCTTTTCAGTCCCACTTTTCCCTTTTTCAGGGAATTTCCCTGCAACGTGGAAACACTGGTATTTACGCCATTACACCTAGCGGCAGTGTAGGGAACTATTGGCGGGAGTAAAAGCGATGACTTGCTTATTCAAAGCTTTTCTGGCTAAATTAAATTTATGAAAAATGATATTAACTCTTATCAATTATTTTAGGTGGTCCTATTCAACGCAAATATGTCAAACATCCAAAACATCACTGGTCAGCAACTGGGTTCGTATTTCGGTTACTGCCTGGCCGTTATCGACATGGACGGTGACAAATTAGACGACATCATCATCGGTGCTCCTCTCTACACCAACTACGCCAACACGGAAGGCAAGTACGAAACGGGCCGAGTCTATGTCGTCTATCAGGGCCAGCGAAGCCAGTTCCGCAGGTTCGATACCTTGGACGGTGAGAACTCCAAGGCTCGTTTTGGACTTTCTGTCGCTTCATTGGGAGATATCAATCGTGACGGCTTTGGTGATATTGCTGTCGGGGCACCGTACGATGGACCTGAAGAACGGGGAGCCGTTTACATTTTCCACGGATCTTCTAAAGGAGTGCGATCGAAATCTACTCAAGTAAATTGAAGACATATTTCTGTGATTATGATCATTGCTAGTCATCGCATAATAGGAGTAAAAAGATTAATGAACTTCATTGTTAAGGTATAATTTATTTCTAGGTTATTTGGGCAGAAAATATCGACAATCGAATCTCAACTTTCGGGTTCTCGCTATCTGGCGGGTTGGACATGGACGGCAACGAATATCCGGATCTCTTAGTCGGAGCTTACGATTCCGATACTGTCGTTTACTTGAAGAGTCGACCCGTAGTTTACATTAACGTCGTCAACCTGACTTACGAAGCCGAATCCAAGCAAATCGACTTGGAAAACCGAAGCTGTAACCTTATCGACGGTACTGCTGTTCCCTGCGTACCGCTCACCCTTTGCCTGGAATACACGGGAGAAGGAGTCGACAATCGTCTGCAGCTTGAGGTTCAGATCCTTCTGGACTCGAAGAAATCCAAAAACCCTCGCTTGCACTTCCTTTCGCAAGAGGGCAAGTCCACGCTGAACGATACTATCACGCTGACCAAAAGGAACCTCTACTGCAAGACGCACTACGTCTACGTCCGCCCGCTGATTCGCGATAAACTGACGCCCATCGAAGCCGAAGTCCGATACAGTCTGCGAGAAAACAACGCAGATATCAGACGAAGAGGCAGACGATCCTTGACCCCCGTGCTCGGTATCGATCCCTCGCCCTCGAAGAGCGACGTCCTTGTCATTCAGAAAAACTGTGGACAGGACAATATCTGCATTCCGGACATGCAAATCAACGCAAAAACGTAAGTAAACCTAATAATTCATATTCCACATACAAATAAAACTTTATATATTTTATTTCTCGCTTAGGAACATGGAGAGCTACATCATGGGTTCTGGAAATCGTCTGGAAATGGAACTGTCGGTTTTCAACGCGGCAGAAGACGCTTTCGAGGCTTCGCTGTACGTCCACATTCCGCCAGAAGTGAATTTCATCAACACGGATCGCGGGGAAGGCAGCAGCGACATCTCGGTTCTCTGCTCTCCGCCCACGGAAGAGAACGGCAACGTCCTGCGCTGCGATATCGGCAATCCTCTACCAGCCTACCGCACGGCTATTCTGCGGGTCTTCCTGCAGCCCAACGCCGCTGTCGCCCGTGAAAAAGCTGCTGTGGCTATTGCTGCTGGCGAGCGCGTCAAATCGTCGTTGGATTTCTTCGTCGAAGTCAACAGCACAAACCCAGAAGACGATTCGCAGATGGACGATAACAAAATCTACATTTCACTGCCTGTCCGCGTGGAAACAGACGTCAGCATACGAGGGTATTGTATTACTACTACTTGTTATTCTTCTGCTACTACTATGCTACTATTACTGCTACTTCTTCTTCTACTACTACTACTGCTAGCAATACTACTAATACTACTACTACTACCTCTTTTTCTACTATTACTGCTGCTACTACTACTACTACTACTACTTCCCCTTCTACTACTACTACTACTACTACTTTAATATGTTATCATGATTTAATAATATTACTTCATTTCTTTACTTATTTATTATTATTTATTTTTACTTATTAATATTACATTATATTTCTAATTTACTTAAATTATTTTCTATTTTGCAGGATTTCTGATCCCGACGTGTTGCACTTTAACATTTCTTCATACCCGGCGGACCGGGAGATAACCAACGAAACCCATATCGGCCCTGCTGTCACCCACGTCTACGAAGTGGGAAATCGAGGACCTTCCGATGTTTCCAGTGCCGAAGTTTACATTTTGTGGCCAACCAAAAGTCTTTACGGTTCGCTTTTCTAAATATTTCATTTATAATATTTCCGCCATAACAATCTGATTCTGATTTTGAGTACGTAAAAGTGAAGTTAACTGAATTTGATTTAATCAGGTACCGACCTGCTGTATCTCGTCGAAAGGCCAATCATCGACGGTCCAGGATCTTGTGAGGAATTCGAGAATTTCAATCCTCGGGCTTTGAAGGTTTGAAAACTTTTCTTTTATTTGGACAAAACCTTAAAAAAAGATCATAAATTCATGAAATAGTTGGAAGCCGAAAAGGAAACTGTTACAACAAGCAGCCGAGTTATTGGAGGACAGCGAGTAACAAGTCAGCGAGTGGTATCTTCATCGTCTTCCTCTTCTTCTTCGTCCAGTGGCAAAGCCAGCGTTTCTGGATCCAGTTCCAGTTCCAGTCATCACTCTTCCTCCTCTTCCTCTGGTTCTTCTTCGTCTTCTTCCAGTTCTTCATCTTCCAGCGGCAACCAGAAGGTCCAGGGAGGCGGTGGAGGATCTTATTCCAGCTCCTCTTCCAGCCATCACTATACTTCGCGAGGATCCAACGCCCTGGACGGTAAAGACGCTGGAGGAAAAGTCACTACATGGAACAGTTCGTCTACTGTTACTCGCCATCGTAGTGGAACCGGAATAGATCCTCAGGAAGAAACATGGGAAGAACGGAGATCAGGATCTTCCGGAACCGGAAGAAACCGTACCGTTACTACGTACAGGTATCATACCCTCCATACCAATATTATTTTTTTAAAATACAAATACGCGTGTTTTAGGAAAACTGGTTCGCGCCCGGTTGTTACGGAAGAATTCCAGGACGGCGAGCTGTCGCTGTCCGGTAATGGGGGCCGTTCTAGACGACGCGTTTTCGTTCCCAACTCGGATGAAGCTCTCCAGCAGGAACTGAATTGCGGTCACAACCAATGTACGATCCTTAAATGCAAAGTGGGACCTCTTTCGCGTACGGATCGCGTCGTCTTCAAGATGAAAGCACGCGTCTCGGCTGATACCATCGCTAAAGTAAGGATCACTTCGTCTCTTTTGATTTGAAATATTGATTTTATTATTATTTTTTTCTAGTTGGATATGGAAGATATGAAGATCTCTTCAAAGCTGGTAGCCCGGGTAACTGAGTTGCCTTACGGTGTGGACCCTAGTTACCTTTCTATTAAATCGGAAAACGTGACGACTAAAGTGGATTTGCTGGATCGTGCCTTGGAAGCTCAATCTATAGCCTGGTGGATCATCGCACTCAGTATCGTTGCTGGAATTTTACTTCTGCTGCTTCTTATTTTCGTCCTGTGGAAGGTAAAAACTATTCACCAAACAGAAAATAACAAGATTTTTATAATTTTTTGGGTGGAACAGTTGGGTTTCTTCGAGAGAAAGCGTCCTGAAGAAGCAGAACAAGAGCCGCTTAATTCAAACGGGAAAATGCATCATGGAGACGAAGCCCTTTAGAAACAGCAGCAGACTTGATGATAAAGCAAGAATCTCTTAATGTTCATAGAAAGGAAATCGTGAACAAGATATCCACCAGAAAGGTTTCTAACAATCAACAAACTGATCAGAAGCATCAGTCGAACGACAACAAAAAGCAATTTTATTTATATTAACTAAACTGATCTTTTTTCGTCAAATCTGAGCGCGTTTAACGTGATAGTTTCACGCAAAAACCGTTGTTTTTACACAAAAATAAATTGCTATTAATTTTTGCCTTTGTAGAACGCGCCTTAACACGTTTCTCGTTCTTTAGCCGCTAGACTCACCGTTTGCAAAGAGCCCTGACCGCTCGACATGACTACGCGTCATTTTATTTGTACTTTGAAAGGTTTTTTTTTTGTGCAAAATAATTGTGTATACCTACTTTTGGTAAAGGAACCGAAAAAAATAAATTAAAACTAACTAGTCTTTCTTAAAGATGAATGTATTGCATTTGATAAACAGTAGTAGCTTAACACTTGACGATCGAGACCTAAGTCGTTTTGCCTTGTTCGAAGCATTGCTCGGCAAGCGCTAATAGTTTACCCTGCAAGTCTACAAGCAGAAAAATTTTAGTAACAAAAAGCGTTAAGTGTAAGAGTACGATACCTTTGTTATCCGACAATTTAATAAACTGCTTCATGGGTAAAGAATTAACTTTTTCCAGCATTTCTTCCTCGCCAGGTTCAAGATGTTCTCCAAGCCCTTTCAGGGCACTTAGAATTTCAACCTAGAAATTAAATTTTGTTTACATGTTTTCTGATTTGCTTAGGTTTATAGTTCTGACTTGCTGACTCTGAGCAAGCTGGGGAGAGAGTTTTCCGAGTTTCAGGTCTCGCACGACTTGAGATAATTTCAGACGCAGTTGTTCAGGTTGTCGTTTAGCAAACATCTGGATAATCTCGGGTGTTCGGATGACTTCTGTGATCGCTGCTTGTATGGCCTAGGTTACAAACTGATGAAAAACGTAATTACTAACAGTTGATAATGATTTACGAGCTGAATGGCAGCAAAATGATCGACTAGCGTCAAATTTCCTCCAACGAGCTTGGAAAGGGACGTTTGAAACTCCTTTAATTGTTCGATAGTGTCGGATTTAGTTTCCTCGTACTCTTCGGGATCTAAATCATCTCTGTATTAAGTAAATAAATCAGATAATAACTTACTAAAAACGTAGTCAATTATAATATTTTTACTTGTAACTCTCCAAGTCCTTCAGCTGCTGAACCAGTCGGTCGAGCTGTTCCTCGATATTTGTTTGTAACTTAATTGTCTCTTTCGATGCCATTTATTATATCAACACAAAAATTATTATAATTATAGAATTCAGATGTTTTCTCGTTTATTAAATTAAGCAAAAATTTAACTCTTATTTTGTTTACGGAAAAAACGTAAACATAGCGGCGATGCCAGATTGTTTTAAATCGCCTAATTTTTACGTGCAATAAAAATAGTTATTAAAATAAAGTAAATTCTTTTCAATAATATATACTATATTATTCCTTTATTTTAAATAATATTATGTTAAATATGCAAATTTAAATGAAATACAGTATTCAATCGTATAGTATCGTTAAAACTGAAAGATTTATTTTTTTGTTTACAGCATTTAAAATAAAACTTCCAAGTCAAAAATAACTAAAATATTTAACTTTAAAAGCAATAATCAATCAATTTCACATTGTTTGATTTTTCAGTGTCCTTCGTAGATTTCATCACGAAATATTCTGGAAAAACCCCCCGCACAACCTTTCAAACGTGCAAAGCTTCCGCAATACTTCAAATTATTATAACCAAAATTAAATACTAAATATAAGAAAATCAAATTAAATCCTTAATATATAGATTATTGAATGAGAAATCTAACAACCGCTGATAACACTGATTTATTTTAACAATAGAATAAGTTTAAAAAGCCTTGGATAAAAGTGAAACAACGGCCTTGAATTCGTTTAAATGTCCGTCTGAAAGTTTAAATGCTAAAACAAAAGATTCAATGCCAGATAAGATTCTCAAATTCTCCTTTAAGAATCTCGATCTCTTCTCATTAATCCTATTAAATATGCTGACATTTACACTCTACGTAGATTGTATAATAAGAATATATATAAATCTAAATCCAAGATTTTTTTAGCCCGGAGCTTTTATATTCAGAAAAATCTAACGCCCATGTCTTCATAGCTTCCCACACAAAAGGCAGGGATTTTGTCCAGTCGTATATCAGTCTTCCCACAAAATTCCTCCAAGAAACATCTCTCTCCCGAATCTTCACATAAAAATGTTCGCCTACGTTGCACCTACTGCATTCCTGGTCTTCTGCTTCGTGATAAATGTGACAGGTAAATCAAATATTATTAAACTTCCATTTATATTTGAAAAAAAATAATAATAGATTGTTCAGTAAACTATAGGTCGCTGATTGATGAATAAATTCTAATATTTAAATCTTAATATATATAGAATTAAACTTTAATAAGTAGAGTGAAAAGTTACCATAAAGTCGCGCATTAAAGTCTCTTAACAAGAACTAATATCTACATTATTATAACTGGAATATATTTCTTGATTTAGTCTTAATAAACGAATAAATTGAAGTTTTTTAAATAGTAGTGAATTATTAGAAGAAATCTTTATTTAACAGTGATGTCATTACAGAAGAATTTAACCTTCGCTTTCTCGTATAACAGCAGCTCAATTACCACATCCATACCCAATGCAAATCAAATGACATCATCGATATCTTCGTCTTTAGCAACTTCTTTACTAATCAAAATTCGTTAAAATTAAACTGCAATACAAAGTTAATGATATACATTTTAATAACCAGTTTCCAAAATTTTAGTTAATTAGAATTTGTTTGGAAATTTAGCACAGGAAGGAGGTCTTGTAGCTCCAGTGATCCCGCAGGATTGTCTGGGATGTCTCTGTGAGGCCAGCACCGGATGTAACATGACAATCGGATGTCCTTCCGGAAGCGGAAGTTACTTATGCGGACCCTTCCTGATTTCCTGGCCTTACTGGGCTGACGCGGGCAAATTTATCCTGGCTGGAGACAATCCTGACAGGAAAGGAGGTAAACATCCAATACTGTGTGAATTTTAATTTTGATTATATTAAGTATTTATATTTGTTCGTAGCCTTCGAGGATTGTGTCCAGGATCCTATCTGTGCTGGAGAGACTGTTCGCAGTTACATGACAAAGTTTTCTCAGGATTGTAATAAGGATGGAGTTATCAATTGTGATGATTTTGCCAGGATTCACATTTTCGGAGGATTCGGATGTTCGGCTCCAGTTGATGCAAGTCCTTTTTATCAGCAGTATTTGAAATGCCGTGCTGTTGTAGCTTCATTGTCCGGATAAATTACTTTGATATATACGAAAACTAAATCTGAAAATTTTAAACAAAATTTTGGCAATTAATAAGCAAATATTAAGTTGCGAAAGTAGCATTTATTTCTTGAAAAGAAACTTGGAAACGAATAAATTTTTTCTAAATCTGGTAGTCTTTCTGTATTTGGTACGGTAGTGCGGTTCTTTGAGAACCTTTTTAAAAAATTGGTTCCGTAGTGGAGAGTGGTCAATTTATTAGAGAAGAAAAATTTCTAAGTTTCTGTGTTATTCATTTCGATCGACGTAACAGAGAATCAGAAATTTTTTAATAATAATAAGTCCTAGTTCAAAAATACAAACGAAAATTGCAGCTTTGGTGGACAGATCAATATAAAACCTACGAATTCCTACTGATACCTGAACCCATTTAGTTGGAGAAAATAATCAAGGTATTCAATCAACTATATCCCACGAAAACTTGCTCATACGATCTTTTAGTGTCGGTTTCCTATTTTCCAGTGTTGGGTTAAATCATTGGTGATTTAAATCAAAAGGCAGGATTTCATGATTTGATTTGAAATCCTTGTTCAGAGCGCTGTACTTAATTTGATTTGATTTCGAAAAATAGCTGGAAAAAAAGCCAAAATCAAATCATCATCTCTGCATGTGTCGGTGGTTCAAAAACTTGGTCAACTTTTGTGAAAGTACCGCCAGGCTTCGCATTCGTGTGTTTGCTATATCCAAAGGCGCTAAAGACAAGCTCCTAATATGAAAAATGAAATATCTTCCGTGTAAAATACAGTCTTCAAGATCTGCAAATGCGTATGGACTTATCATTAAATTCTCAAGATCTCAAGTAAAATCTCTCGAACACTCTGTTACCGTCTCCAGTGAAACTGTAAGGTCAGGACTTTCCAATCCTATAACGGCTCGGCGTAACAGACAGAGCAATGGATCGTCTCCGAAACTGTTGTTCTGGAAATTTCGATAAGTTTCGTCATTCGAACGATGGATGAAGTAACGCTCTCATGTGTGATGGTGCATGGTGACAACAAGAATCGCTTTTGAGCCGATTATGTGTCCAATGAAACTAGTACACGTAGTTTTAAGAACTGATTTGGTTTGTGATTTGTAAATCATCAAATCAGGCCTTCGGAAACAGATTGGATTTGATTTTGATTGGAAGTCAAAACGCAAAATTAGCCGGGATTTGATTTTGGTTTCAAATCCGGGCCTACGGATTTAACCCAACACTGCTGTTTTCGTTTTGTTTCATGGAAGCGTTTGTGAGACCCTGGAGAAAGACAAGCTTGGACAACGGAGGACTCGGTCCCATTTTGATCATTTTCGGTTCGCTCGGCTCATTGGTTGTGTCTGGAACTTGACCGTCAAGCTCGTTTCTGACGTAGTTTTTGACACTGCCCGACTGAAAATTCTCATAGAGTATGTAGAATTAGGAACAGAGACTCAGTGAGATCTCAGTGAGAAACTCTAAAAAGTTGTGAGATCTCACTGAGTCTCTGTTCCAAATTCTACATACTCCATGATAATTTTCAGTCGGGTGGTGCCAAGATTTCCTCAGGATAGTCTGCAATTCATCGACGGACAAAGTTCGTTGGATTTCCGGAAGAGCTGAACTGTAGGTGAATCAACTAGAAACAACCAAATCTCGAAGAAATATCCAGCGTTTTCCAGGATTCCCGTGTTTCTTACGGGCAACGATGACAACTGCAGTACCCGATGCGCGAGGAATTTCTCCAGGGCGATGAGTTTCCACTCCAGAAGAAATACGCTGGATAACTTGATTCTGCAGCGTTCCATGGAGCTGTTCCGCAACTGGAAGGGGACCGCGCAGCTCGGCATGAATTCGCCCGGGAGCTGGACGAGTTGCTCCCTGATACGAGAAGAAGATCCGAGCCGCTCACGATCTCGATCAGAGCGGACCTTTAGAATCAAAATTTGTCACTAAAATTGAAATTAAATTCAAGTAGATTATTTTTAAACTTAAAATAATTATAATAACATTATTATTTTATATTGAGATTATCCTAAAATTTATTTTTTACTTGATTTTATTTCATTCAGTAGCGCGAAAACCTCGCTCAAATGTTCCCTAGCAGCTTCAAAACAAGTTTATAGATTTTATCATTATAGAAACGAATAATGTACATTAGTATTTAATACTATTATTAATTTAGAAAGTTATTGAACACCTATTTCTGACATCAGATTTCGAAGTTTTCTCTTCCTTGAAGTTATGGGGGAAACTGTATCAAAATTTCTCCCAGACTTGCGTTATCTTCCGATTTGAAGTTTTCTGTTTTATTGATCAAAGCGTTCAACAGCGAAGAAATCGACTGAAAATTTATGGAATCGAAACTGGCAGTGTTACAGAAGTCAGAGTAGGTTAGATTCAATACAATGCCGCAGAAATCAGCTGCAGGAACTCGGTTCTCTTCAATGATCCTAGCAACAACAGCGCTCAGCAAACCAGCAGCCACAAATAGGGCAGAAAACAAGGTTTATTCTAGTATACTCGATGAGTTATCTCGGTTTTTCTTAAACCAGAAGGGGCCAATGCAATATCAACGTCGGTCGTATGGTCGCCATCTTGAATCTTGCTTACTAGTATTCAGCTGATTAGAAACCTAACTGGGACACGTGTTAAAATATTACGGAATAAAACTTTCTACTCTTGATCATGACAGAAACGAACACCTATAAAACAATTATTAATTATTAACTGATGACTGAACTAGATTTTTTGATGCAGGAGGAGGAGGACCGATGACGGGGTAAACTTCCTCGGATCGCCGTGGAACCGCACCGAAAATCCTTCTCAAGAAATGAAGCAAGAATTAGCACTCGGGTCTGCTAACCACTTGAATATATTTTCAGTCTGTGCCGCATTCCTTTGGGAACAGCGTTGCTGAATTTTTTTTTGCATGGCCACCTTGATTAGGGACACAGAAAAGTGCGGAAACTTCTGTTAGGTGATGCCTTTCAAAGAAATTATTCATTTTTCCGGTATAAATAATGGAGAAGAAGTAACAAGACTAACTTACAATGGCCTCACAAGCTACTTCGTACATAGGTTCCCTCGTCCTAGCCCTGGACGGTCGAACTTTCCAGAACCTTTGTCCATGGCATGGGTTTCAAGGTACTCTCTGGTGAAGAACCCAGCCATCAAATACCGGACGAATTTCGACATTTAGTCGGTCCTCGCTCTGGAAGCTATGTAGCCCAGCCACGACAGGTCTATCGAGGACCCGTCCCTGCTGCTTTCGACATCTCCGTTGCGCTATAGAGATAATCAAACAAATCTGTTATTATTTCCAGTTTTATATAAACCTTATACCGCTGCGACGGCCGTTCCAGGCTGGCGATGCTGGAGACCCGAGCTGAAGTCCTTGTTGTTGGCATTCGAGGATATCGGTACGCGTAAGCCGGTGGTGCTGGTGACCGGTATCTGGGATGGAACATTCAGTTCAGCTGGATGAAAGTTGCTGAACGATCGCTATTAGTTACTACCATGACTGGTAGCGGTGAATTGGGTCCAGCCGATCTAGCCAAGACATTTCCGCCACCCTGAAAAATCATAGTCTCGTATAAATCATCATGTAATTTGGTAATACGGTAAAAAGTTGCCATTCGTTTTTGCCTATACTGTTGAGAGAAATGCACGGTTTACCCGGAGCTCACGAACAATCGCATCCAAATTCTGAATAAGTCGCTCTTCTCATGCACGGTTTCCCTGAAGCTCACGTACAATCGTATCTAAGCCCCGGAGAATTCGCTCTGAATGCAGTTCAATTTTCCGGAGAACTGTTTTCGATGAATGAATCCCTAAACACCACAAAGATGTAAGTTAGTGGGGCTATAAAATCGCCTGATCAAATTATTACTTTGCGGTTCAGGGATAGCGTTTGCAGTGCTGACTTGAGCAGATATTGACGCAGTGCAGTTTTCGTACCAGTCTCTCACTGTGCGGCCTGCTAATTCCTGCGGCGAGAAAGCTTGCTTGCTCGTTGTAAACGAAGGAGTACAACTTTTAAATGTCAAAGGAGTTATATTAATTTAGATTCTACCTATCGTGTAGATCTGCAGTGTACAAACAACCTCTTGTATTTAAGAATTATTAAGGTAACCAAAGTGTAAGTTTTTTTGTGCTAACCATGCAGTCATCCGACCTCGCAGCCTTGATCCTTCGCAGCCTGTCCCGCTTTCCCCACATCATCTGCACTGTCCTCCGACTCCTCGGTTTCATCTTCGTAGTATTTTGTGTTCCTTTTCCTGTGATATTTTCCTCCATTGGTGGCGAAAATCATAAGGACGGGCCTACCCAAGTAGAAAGAACCAGCATGCTTAGAGCCGAGAGTTCTTCTTTGGCAGTTCTTTAGTATACTAAAGACGTCACTCCCAGGCAGGGCCGGATCTTAGCCTTTCTGGGCCTATGGCTTAGAGCTGAAGTGGGTCTACCAGATACTTTAAAAAATTCATCATCATGTCAAGTCTAGCAGTTTAGCGGGCCTATTCCATGTCCGGGCCTGTGGCTCGTCGCCATACTGGCCCATAGGAAAGTCCGGCACTGCTCCCAGGGTACTGGAGGAGATGTCCCAAGAATACTCTAGAAGTCTGCGGTGACGTCAGTAGTATACTTGAACTAGTATACTCGATTAATGTACAACAATATGCTAATTAGCTGGTTATACGGGACACGCTTTAAAAGAATATTTTAAAATTAATCATATTTATTTATCTAGAACACACCGAAAAATTACGACAAGAAATCAAACATACACGAAAAACGTAAAAAAATTGATAAAAAAAGTGATTGATAGAACAGCAATATTGAATAACAAAACTGAATATTGCATGGTAATATGGAATAACTGAGAAGCAATAAGTGATATAGAATAGCACGCAGGAGGACCGACGATGGGGCCAACTATAGTCCTGGAACGCCGGGGCACCGCACGGAAAACCTTTTTCAAGATACAAATGAAGGATTAAGAACACTTTTAAACGCTTTGAACATATTTGAGTTCATACCATATTCAGTTTAGGAACGCTGTTGCTAAACTTTTTCCAGATACCCGCCCTGATGTAAGTGAGGCGACTGATGTAAGTGAAGTGACTGACAAGTGAGGGAATTTTTGTTTGGTGACTCCTTTCAGGGAATTATTCAGTATTCCATAATGTGGGAAAAGTAAAAATCTCTACTTGTTATGGCAACACGGACTTCTTAGTCCAAAGGTTCCCTGATCCTGGTCCCTGGACCGCCGAACTTGCCGGATCCTCTGTCCAAGACATGTGTCTCGAGGTAGTCTTATGTGAAGAGCCCACTCATCACACACCCGACAAATTTCGACCTTTGGTCGGCCCTTGCCCGGGATACTATACGGTCCAGTCGGGGAAGGTCTATCGAAGAGGACCTATTCCCGTTTGGACAGGATGCACCATCTCCGTTGTGCTGTACAGATAATGAAACAAACCTGTTATTTCTTCCACTATTGTTTTTGTTGAAAAAAATAAATAAATAAATAAAACATACGGCTGAGACATTCGTCGCAGGCTGGCGATACCCGCTACTCGGCCCACTATCCTGGATGTCCTCGCTGCTGTCATTCGAGGACAATTCCGCGTGTGGCGCAGCGCCGAGCGCAGCATCGGCGGGAACATTCACCTAGGTGAAAGTAACATTATACATTCATTTGTTAAACGGTCGCTAACACGCTATAATGGTTAGATCATGTGAATTCATTTTCTATTTTCTTTAAGCAATAAACATAAACATAAACACACCAGCAATGGTAACGGAGAGGCTTCGGACAATACGTCTTGGCGCTGGCTAGCCGGAATATACCTAATTTCTCCTCACTATGAAAAATACATAATTCAATAACAATAAAATAATTTGGTAATACGGAAACGGTCGGTATGTATACCGTCGAGCGTGACGCCCTGTTTTCCCGAAGCTCACGGAGAATGAGCTCGTCTCGGGTACGCGTTTGCCGAAGCTTATGGACTATAGTACCCATACTCTTCATGACGTTACCGTCAACCTGGAAAAATAAATAATTTAATTACCATGAAATAATTTGGTATTATGGAAACGGTTGTTATGATTACCGTCGAGCGTATATTTCAAAAATATAAAATTATAAATATTTAAATATTTCAAAAACGTATAACTTTAACTATAGAAAAAAAGCGTAAATTTTAAGTTAGTGGGCTATAAAACTACCGGATCCAGTCCTTACTTTGTGATTCAGGGACCGTCCTCGCTTTCTGCCCGCCTGACGATGAAGCTCCCTCATTGTAGACAGGGGAATACAAGTCCTGCTGTTAAAACAGTAAGATTAATTTGAATTCTATGTAGACTTTAGATTCTTTTAGTATTATACCCCAACATTCATGTGTCCGTTGAACAATAGGAACAAGCGGATCAACATTTTTAGGTCCCCTGGCTTTTCCTGCCCGCCTGACGTTGAAGCTCCCTCACTATAGACAGGGGAATGTAAGTCCTGCTGTTAAAAGAGCATTGTTAATTCGAATTCTAAATAGAGTGTAGATTTTTTTATCTTATACCCTAAATTCATTGAAATCCATCCGAGGTGAGGCGTCTCTATAGGGATCCATATAGCTGAAGTGTTGCCCTCTTTCTCGAATGGAGGTATACAGTCTTTAATATCATTAAAGAGGTATTAGGTAAAACTAAAATGTAATTTTACGCTTACCCTGAAGTACCTCCGATCTAGCAGCCTTGACCTTGTCTGTCTTGCTCTGCTTCCTCGAGTTCTTGGAGTTCTTTACCGCATCAACGGTGATTTGATTTCTCTCTACGGCGGAGGAAATCTTCCTCAGACCCACGTCGTCATCTTTTCGTGTCAAAAAATAATAAACGATGGTTAGAGCGTTGTTGTTCAGAACTTCCTATCATTGTGATTTTGAAAAGCTAGAGCAGACTCGCACAAGTGATGTGTTACTCAATCAATGTTGGATTTTTACCGTCAACGAGGACAACACTGGTTTCGAGAGTGCGTCCTCTGTCTTCGCCCCATTCCTGCGTCACAGTACAGGTCTTCTCGTAGTCGAAAGGCTCGTCGACTGTTTCGTTCAAGTCGTCCAGGTAAACGACTTCAGTGGCTTTCTCATTCACAAATTCGATAAGACAGGAACTTTTTCATTTTGAATACTTGAATCTAAGGTTCTTCAGTTACTGCACGAGAACGTGGATCGAGCCGGAATCAACCTCGACTCGGCGTGGGGTGTAATTGCTCGGAGATTTTTGCGTCTTCTCGCTGGAATATGAGCTCGTGGGTAATAAAACAGCCCGGAGAATCTGAAAAATTTCGACTTCTAAGACACACATTCACAGACAGCACTCAAAGAAGTAGATAGGCTCTGAGAGGATGAATTTATGGTGTTTGGTGTTGGTTTCGAAGGCAATTATGCTGTAAACCGTTGAGACAAATACATTATTAAATTTTTCCTCACAATTTTCAAGTTCCTCACTTCTATAGTATGGAGCAAATACGAAAAAAAAAATCTATTTTATTATTCCATTTTATTTTACAAATCATTTGTAATTATATTTGTCAATCACTGACACAGATTTAATTAGCGGCAGCAGAAATCACTCATCAACACCGAAGAAATCATACAAGTAAATTATACAGTACACGGTGCATTTCTTGGTCTGATGTCCTAAAGGCTCTCAACATGGATCACTTAGAACCAAGATTTCCATCTGACCAAATTCAGCATGGCTCGGATACAAGACGCTGTGCTCGATGGCTTTGGATTAGACCTTAACAGCACTCCCGTTAAGTTGATTCAAACTATCGATGCCACTTCCCCGATTCGAAACAGCGGTATAGTTTCGTCAACAAACCGAGACATTTAGGAAAGGACACTAAAGCAGATTTGACTGGGTCAGACGACAGTACCGTGTTTTGGATAGTGGGCTCGGGTATCACAGTTGGTTCCAAGGGGCATTCAAGGCCCTAAACTGCTACTGCTAAACCCCGTAGTAAAAAAAAAATTGGTTTAATCTCAATTTGTACCCTTAATGTAGCCCACTCTAAAAAAATAAATTTTTCAGTACTTTTTACCTTTCTAGGTTATATGTTGGATTATTTCATTTGAAATGTAGGACTGCAGATTTCTTCAACGAATACCACGTTGACCAGTTTGCATTTGTATCTGGTAAACATAGTACAGCGCCACCTAGTATCGAAACAGCAAAATAGTCATACTAGTTTTATCCTAGTTATTCCTTTCATTTCCAAATAATTCACATGTAATGTTTTCTGATGTATTAATAACTTTGATATCTCTATTGCAATTATTTTTTGTATTTTTTATGCATTTAATGTCATGGGGAACAACCAGAAATATTCCACCTATAATATTGTTATTGGATTCTGGCAATATTATACGTAATAATTAATAGAATTTCTTGATTGTCAATTAATACAAATTTTCACAAATATTTCAATATATTTCCTAAGAGTTTTTGAAATTGGAAAGATTTTAAAAATCTGACAACGCTGTGTGAAAAAATCAAAACATTAGGTGACACTTCAGACAAAATAAAGATAATTTTTATAACAATTAGAGAAAATTTGCTTGATATTTAAGCTAGTACAGACTTTAATAAAATGAACAGAAAATTCATTAGATCAGTCCCTTCCAGAAGTTTTTTTCAAGTTTTGCTGAGTTCAGTCGCAGCGTTTTTTGTCGTTTTCTTCATGTGCCAAAAAATGAACAACAGAAGGCTGCTGAACTGCGAGGATCAGTTACAGTTAACAGAAAAATCTCATTACAAATTAGTTATTGCAATTATGAGTGCACCAACAAAACCTGCCACTCGTCAAGTTATACGAGAAACGTGGCTCTCGCAGCGGGAACCTGGAGTCAAGCATCTATTTATTGTCGGGACGAAAAACCTTAACACAGAAGTAATAGCAGATATTGAAGAGGAACAAAAAACATATAATGACATCCAAATATTAAGAAATTTCTCTGAATCTTATGCCACTTTAGCGGAGAAGGTCCTTGCATCATTTTATGAAATCGAGCTAGCGTATAATTTTGACTTTCTAATGAAGTGTGATGACGATACTTATGTCCACGTCCCTAAGTTATTGTACGAACTCGAGAAGAAGCCCCAGGAAAGATTGTACTGGGGATACTTCAAAGGTGGCGGTGCTGTAAGACGCACAGGCAAATGGAAAGAGTCCAGTTGGTTCATGTGCGATACTTACCTTCCTTATGCATACGGAGGAGGCTACGTTCTGTCTGGAGATCTTGTCAAATATGTTGCAAGAAACCGGGAACTCTTGCAAACGTACAACAACGAGGACGTCTCTGTAGGAGTCTGGCTGTCTCCACTTCACGTGCATCGCGTCCATGACGTTTTATTCGACACGGAGTACAAGTCCCGCGGTTGTTTCAATAGCTACGTAGTGACTCACAAGCAGTCTCCGAGCATGATGCGGGAAAAGCACAAAACATGGACAGCGAGCGGCAAACTCTGTCTCGAAGAAAAACGAGAACGTTACTCGTACGTTTATAACTGGACCGTTCCTGCATCTCAGTGCTGTAAAGGTTTCTACAATACAGATTTACCTTAAACTCTTTGTATTTACTGAACTACTACTATTAATAGGCAGCCCAACACCGTTATAGAAACAAAAATGCTTTCAAAAGTATAACAAATAACTGTGAATTTGGAAAGGCTTGAAATCAGCAGTGAAGTAATAAGCAGAAGTCTCTTCGTCCAGCGTTAAGTTTTCTCGAGACCCAGTGCTTTGTTCGAGTCCATTGACTTCTTCCACAGATTTAAACGGCAGTTTCGTCCAAATCCTACATCAAAATTTAAATTTTACTTAAATAATTTAGCACAAACCAGTTTAACATACTTTGTTCTAGTGCGTCCACCAACAGATTCGTAAAGTCGCAGTACTACAGCATTTGCACGAGCTCCTGAAAGAATGTCCCGTTCCGCGGGTTTTACAGTATCAAGAACCACACTCTTCTCGCTAACTTCAAACCAAGGTCCTTCGAACTTAGTTTCAGCAGACTCCACCTTCATCGTTGTCAGGGGGCAGTTAAACTCATAGGCTGCCTTGATAACATCAGATTTCTTTCCTGAATTTAATAATAAGAAAAAAATTCATAACTCCAAGATTCTATTACATTTTAAAGTAAGTGTTAAAACCTTCATGGGGCATAAGCGCATATCTAAAATGGTGTTCCTGCATGTCACAGTTAGCGTCAGGGGCTTTTGGGGAACGGAGAAGCGACAGAGTCAGGCCATGGCCTCGGACACTCCAGCCGTACTTGCTATCGTTCAGCACAGCAACACCCCAGTTGGGTTCCGAAAGATCCGCCCATTTGTGACCGCACACTTCAAACTTGGCCCAGTCCCACGAAGTGTTGGCGTGCGTCGGCCTGGTCACGTACCCGAACTGAGTTTCGAACGAAGCCTGGGACGAGTGAACGTTTAGGGGGAACTCGACCTACGGGTCAGTAAAGGCAAGCTAGCATATAAATCAATATTAATAAATTTAGTGAAATAAACTCTACTTTTAGAAATTTTCTGTTCTCTGCCCACTGAACGATAGTCTCGAATTCAACATAAGGATCTGTGATGCTGATGTGGATCTTCTGCTTGACGTGACTCTGTTCCCCGATACTATGGCTCCAGCACAGAACGACTTTCAACGAGGATAGAGCTTCAACATGGAGGGGGTCCAGAATTTCCTATTTCCCATAATAAATCAAATAAACACGGAAAAATTAAGTTAGAAGTATATGGTTGTAGCTTTACCCAGTGTTGAGAGGTTTCCTAGTCTCCAGGTGATAATCCATACAGTCCCAAGCATCCCAATACAGGGGTATATCATCAAATAGGACCAGCTGGTTGCCATAGCAACCTGTCTGGACCGTCTGGTTGCCTGTTACTTTATGTTTCATTGATATGATTCGTCCGCACTTGTCAAAGGTCACTCTGAAATGACCATTCATTACGGTAATGGTATCGTTTCCAGAATCTAATGAAAAATAGTAAAAATAATAAATAATAGTAACAAATAATAATAAAAATACCTATTTCTACAGGAGCCATTTTAAGCGAACTAACTCCACGGAATATTCCCATTCCTGGGACTCTCAAACAAGCAACAGGCAAATCTTGATCTCCATCGTAAATGAGGGAGAGTCTGTTCCATGGTAGGGTGTTCAATACAATCTGTTCATTGCCCTGTGTTCCATGAAGACGTTCCAGGCAATAATTCCGGACTTTCTGCGTGATTTCTAAAGATTTTAAGAAAAAAACGCGGGCCTCTTTATGGACGATTTCAATGGAAGATCCCGGCAGAACGTCATGGAACTGGTTGACCATCAGCAAACGCCAGGACTCGAACAGCTGATCCATAAGTTCGTCAACTTCTTCCATCGTCAGAAGTTTGGTTACCATAGCAACCGATAGAAGCAGTTCGGCATTACGAAGTTCCATCTCGCAACTGCGGTTATATTTCTTCATATCTGCTTGCGAAGTGTACGTCCCGTTGTGCAGCTCGAGGTACAACTCCCCCGTCCAGCGGCAGAGATTTTTTCCTTCAGTTTCCAAATGATCGAAAAACTTTTTCGGAGTGGAAATTTGCATCTTGGGTATCCCGTCGACATTCTACAAATCGATTGAAACATTAATATTCAATAATTATAATAATAATTCATAAAATATTACGGATAAGCGGCGAAGCCTCTCAAGCATAGGCCGGTGAGGTCCACCTCCTCCATCTCCGAAACCGTACAACATGACGCTATGCGTTACGCGACCTTTGTCCATTAAATTTCGCTCGGTTTTCAGAGCTTCCGATACCCTGGCAAAAACATTTCGCTATAAAATGAGTAAATCAACTTGTATAGGAGTTAATAATAAAACCTGCAGTTGGCTTCGTACGAATCTCCAGGCGGGAAATGAACCAAAACAGTGGATCCATCAATTCCCTCCCACCAAAAATTATGGTGCGGGAATTTGTTTACTAAGCTCCAGCTGAGTTTTTGCGTCAAAAATCTTGAAATGCCCATATACTGTTCAATCAGTTCTGTGTATTAATAATTAATTCAGCATTTTATGGTAAATCTGAATACTTTCATGATCTGCGGGGTCTGTGCGGAGTATCCAAAAGTGTCAGGAAGCCAAAACTCCTGGCATGTCACTCCGAATTCCGCAGCGAAAAACCTCTGTCCATAGAGAAATTGTCGAATAAAAGATTCTCCACTAAAAATTATGAAACAGTTCGATTATAGATCAATACTTGATATAATATGAGGGAGGAATACCTCGGGATGTTCCCGTCCATTTCGATCCACGTTCCACCAACTGGAATGAATCGTCCACTTTTCACTGCTTCTTTGATATCTTCAAACAGACTTGGGAAAAACTCTTTCACCCACTGGAATTGCTGAGCCTATTAAATTTTCAATGCCAAATTAAAATTGTATCCCTCATTTAACGGGAATATACCTGCGAGCAAACAAACGTAAAATCCGGATACTCGTTCATCAGCGTCAAGACAGAAGACCAGCTTCTTGCGCATTTTCGAATAGTTTCATCAAAAGGCCACAGCCAGGCTGTATCGATATGGCAATGGCCCATTGTGTCTATTGTATGAGCCATATTCCCGTTTCCTCGATTAAAAAATTCTACTGACAACTCGGACGCTTTCCTAAAACGAAGGAAACTATTAATTTACTGATTTAATGAATTTTTCCGGTCTCCAATGTAACACTAATCGCGAAAGTTTACAAATCATAAAGTTATTGTTAAGTGTCTTACTGGTAGTTTCCCTCTTGAATGTAATTGATCATCGAGTTGGCTGTGTATAAAGCGTGATATCCTCGTGAATCTCCTTTTCCCTGTTCTTCGGTCAGCTCTTTTGCCATCTCGTACAGCAGCTCCAGATCGATCATTAAGTTGTAGGCTTCTCGATTGAAAACGGCAATCTCCGCTTTATGAAGCGTGTAATGGCGACTGGAATCGGGCGGACCTTTGGAAACATAAGCACAGTTTACAGAAATCAAAGTACTTCAACCATAGTTTGCATACCTATGCTGATGTTCTTCCCAGCACCGAACATGTCATTGCAAGCCATCTCGATGTAAAACACGAAATCATGACTTTCCGAGCTCGAGAAGCTTTTGGTTAAGATAAACTCTTCACGCTTTTGAAAGTCGGGGCTTCCTGTAAAACCCTATTTGCCCACCTCTGTTATATTTTCTGAAGCAATTGATACAAATCATGAATAAAACCTGTAATGGTTTCCCTTCTTTGTTATACAGCATTGCTTCAGAAGATGAGTTCCAAAGTAAATGGACTTCGCTTTTTTCCCAGCTTTCAGGAATCCGAAATGAAACCTAGACAAACATTTTAGATTTTATGAATTTAATGATTTTTTGGATTATTTGGTACCTTGAACCAATGTGTTGCCCATGTTGGACCGAAAGACGCACCTTTAGCCACAGGGACAAAATCCTGATTTTTGATACTTTCAAACGTCACGTTTTTCCAGTGTTCCATCTCGGGAAGAGGCCAGTGGAAAACCTCTATATTTTTATCATAATAGTGAATAATTCAGACTAATACGTTACTTATGGAAATGTAATATACCAATTTCATGTCTGGAGACATAAACTTTGCTGAAAAGGTTAACATCGTTGAAATAAATCGGGGAGATGAACTTTTCAATGCGTTCTAGAGTTGTCCTGCGATGCTTATGCAGACTTGCAGTTGCCATGATTGTTCGGAGATTTTTTATGAAAGTTACATCTAACAAGGTTTTGTTTACTATCAGTTAGTTATCATGGAATGTTTAGCTTCAATTTCAGTGTTGCCACTTTTAGTTTCCCTTCTTACCTTATTTCCCCCTCCGTACTGTAATCCAGCCATAGCTAGAAAATTTCCCTTCCGCTTAATTTCCCCCCTTTGTGCTAGATTACGAAGCGCTATTCCTAAGTTTCCCTTTTCCCCTATTTTTCCCATTTGAGACCCGACTTTCCCTTTTCCGGGAAATTTCCCTTGGATTTTTTCTTGTAAAAAAATCCTCCTACGACGTTAAGTAAAGTAAGTAAATATGCCCTGTTCCAACAAAATGTTTTTGTATATTTATTTTTTTTTTTTTCATTTGGCTTCAGCCTTAGGCTGGCACACAGTAATACATCATCAAGCGACAGTAGCAATCCATTTCGAAACAGCTCCAACGTCAGGATTTGATCCGCTGCAGGTCGCCTCTACAAACTCTACCTTTGAAGACTGCAAGTGAGAAAACTCGAAATCTTTTCCTGGCTTGCCAAGGAAGGTATTGTTGTTAGTCGATCCTGAAACGGCTTCGAGCTGATTAGACCTTGTCGTTCGCAGCAGGTTCCTACATGGATTCAAAGAAAATGTTGGTTAAATGTTAACATTAATGCTTGGAACTTATTTCTTACATTTCCTTCTCGAGCTGCGTTTTGATAAGCTGAGCTCCTTTAGCCAGCGTTTGGTCTTGTTTGTTGCAAACAATCAGCAACGATCTGCAACCTGAAGAAACACCAGGATTGACGAGGACCGAATACAAGCACCTGTTTGAAACAAGAGAAAAATAACTGTTATTTCAAAACAAAAACTTATACAAAATTAACTATTGAGTACATAAACGAACGAGTGAATATTTTTTGAATAAAATTATAATTACTCTGCAACATCTCTGATCTCCTTGGTGAAAGTAACCGAGTCGATTACAAAAATCAGGCAGTGGGCAGATGAGTGATATTTGTCCAGGAATCTCTGACGAATCCTTTCGTGGCCAGGAACATCAACGACCTTCAATGCTGCCTAAAAAACGCAAACATGGATTTATAAAAAGCTTTGAAATCTTCATAAGTAATGTTAGCATACCTTTCCCTCAATAACATAGTCTCCAATATTTTCTTTCAGAGACGTGAAAGTGTCCAAAACTTTGTTGTAAATGAGTAGAGAAAACAATGACGTTTTTCCAGAATCGCAAAGTCCGTAGAGCAGGACTCCTCGCCGACTAGTTCCTCTACGTTTCCATAGAAAGAATACTCCTGTACAAAGAAACTAATTTTTAAAATCTGCTTTCATTTTATTTCATAGAAGAATGTTACCGGTTAGCAGGACAACGAAAACAGCAACCAAAATTCCGATAAGTCCGGAATTGCCTTGCAAGAGATTCACGTTTTCGTTCTTCATTTCTTTTAACTTTACAAATGAAGAATTATCCCCTGAAATATAGTTTAAAATTTGTGGTTTTATTCCAGTGAAAGTCTCTCTCGTATGAAACCAGCTGTTGATGTTGACAACTCACAGCATGTGCAACGTTGCCATGTTCATTTTTAAACATATAAAATTAAATTAAAATAAACAAGAGCTGATATTTTAACAATTCAAAATTGTTATAATAAAATTTTGTATATATGGAAAATGGTCTGAATTTTTTCATTATATTAGTATGTGACATCTAGCGGAACTTTATATAACTAATTTTAGATTCTGACATAAACACGCCTGGACAGTCGTCGATAGAAAGTTTGTTTTGGGGAAGAACTTGTTAGATTTCGCCGTAAAATTATTTCATGAAATATTCGTTCACTTGAATACTGTTCATGTAAGTTTCCGAGCCTTGGATTTACTTTAATAAACATAGGGTATGTGTCACTAAGTTCAGTGGCTTAAATTAATTTTATCGTTTGTTTTCGTTTGACATGTTACTCATCCAGTCAGTCAGCAGATAAAACTACACAGTTTCTGCCATGAATTCCGAAGCAAAGATAAATGGCCCACTAACCAACGGGTTGCGGGAACAAGCCAGAAGCTGGACCCTGGCTGCAGACGTGAATCTACTGAAGTGCCTTAAGCAGTTTAGCGAGAATCTGGTTCAAAGGACCGTTTCCTTAAGCAACGACTTGCAAAATTTAGAGAAAGATGCAGTCAGGTCAGCTATTGAAGTGGAGCATTGCTTTCAGAGTCTCGACCTAATAGCCACCAAACAGTTCATGGAAAATCGGGTTTACGATGACGATTTCACTCCGGAGATCCCGTTGCAGAACAATGATGACTCCAAAACAAACGGGCCATCTGAATTCTTACCCAAAATCAAAGAAGCGTTATCAGTTAGTCTCTCCGCTATGAAAAATCCCGCTCTAAAGACAAATCATTTCTCGCTTCCTGTTTTAGTAGGAACTCGAGAGTTTATCAACTCCCCAACAGCTGGCCTTGTATCTCCTCCATCGCAAAAAGTCATTGAAGATAAACAAACTAACCAGATTCCAACAGCAGAACGGAAAGAAGATACCTTAATCACTATTACAGCGAAATCTCCGAGCAGTTCACCGTCTCTGCATAGTCTAAGTTCCGAAATCACAGACCACACAGCAAGTCAGACAGCAAATGTGGACGTTTTGTCTGCTCGTCCAACAGAAAACGGGGTTGACTCAAACAAAAGCGAGGACGAGAACGAAAAAGTAACAGAAAATAATGTTGAAGAAGCTGCAAAGGAACCAGTTCCCATAAAGCATCAGGATCCTTTTACAGATTTACAGCGAGAATTAGCTGCAAGACTTCAGGCCGCAGGGTCTGTGCGAGTAAAAACAAACGAAGAGGCTCGTCCCGAAGCCCCAGCCTTGAAACCCTCCCTTTCCGCTCACAAACCTGAAACACAGCTTGTAAAAGTAAATGAGAAAAAGGCTGATAAACCTGTGGCCAAGAAGAACAACTTGTTTGCGGACAGCGAAAGCGATGATGACTTGTTTTCGTCGTCCAGAAATGAAAAACCTCCGCCGCTTCCCGCTGACTTGACTGACGAAGACGAGGACCTTTTCAAGCCCGTGTCTCGCAAGCCGAGTGTAGTCAGCAAACCTGAGGTCAGACAGCCGCCTACTAAAGAGTCTCAAGCATTAAAACAGGTCACGAATGCAAGTTCTCTACCAAAGAAGTCTGATGTATCTTCAATGCAGAATCAGGCTTCACAAAAACCCACAGCTTTGTGTTCATCGTTATTTGGTGACAGCGATAGTGACGATGATCTTTTCGGGACTCCTGTGCTACCACCATCACGCAAACCAGCTGAGCAGGAAAAGCTATCGCGGTGTGAACCTTTACCTTCTGCAGCAAAAAGCAACTCGATAACGAAAGCTGAAACCGCAACAAAGAAAAAAGCTTCTACGCTGTTTAGCGATGATTCAGATGAAGATTTGTTCGCTGGAGTGAAAACGTCGTTGGCAAAACCCCAAGGTGAATCGCTATTTATTCTAGATCTTTTTGCTTGTATACCTAAACCTTTTACGTTGTTTATTAGGATCAGTTTTGCAGAAGAAGACTGAAAACAGGCCAGTTGTTGCTGCTAAAGAAGATACTGAAAATTCACAGAATGAAGAACTGCAGAAAGATGTCGGGCAATCTGCGAGTGGCGAAAAACAAGATCCCACAAAGTTGCCGAAAAAACCTGCAGGTGCTGTCAACATATTCGGAAATGTGGATCCCTCGAAGCTGTTGGGCGGTCTGAAACCTCAAGGAAATGAAACTAACTCTAGTGCCAAAGATATTGTTCCCCATGCAGAAGAAGAAGCTGCTAAAGATACACAGAAAGAAACTAGTAAAATTGCTAAGGCTGCGGTGAAGATTTCCTCAGGGCTCTTCAGTGATGATTCGGACGACGATTTGTTTGCTGGAGTAAAAGCAGCACCAAAAATTCAAGGCAAGTATTAAATATGCGATAAATGATAATAATAAAAGTAGAATAGTATAAAATAAATATTTAATAATTATAGTAGTATTTAACATTAACAGGAATTATATTAAGCAATTAACAAGAAAATAACAGTAATAAATGTACTCTAAAAAGAGGTAAATCTACTAATATCAGTGGTCAGCTAAAAATTTCGCGTTTGCTTTTATCTTATAGGAAATCGATCAAAAGCTCCTCATCCGGCTGCTGGATCATCACGACAGGAACCTTTAACGAACTCTACAAACTCTTCAGACAAGCTTAAGGCTCCCGAGCCACCATCCACGACTGCTGGCGAACAGAATCTAGAATTGGAAAAACCTTTCGAAACTGTGAAACCTGATTTGGCCTCGAGCAAAGGTACCCAACCGGAAGGAAAATCACCGGAAGCTGAGAAAGCTCCCCAGTTCCGGCCAAAACGCAGGAAGTGTCCGGAAGTGCTGGAGGAAAAGAGACCAAGAGTCTCAGTCGGAATCTGAGAGCTGGAAATGCTTCATTATTCTTCAACGATGATTCGGATGATGATCTGTTTTCAAGTGTAAAGAAAATTCCGGACAAAAAAAGTACGAGAACAATTAAAACGTTTAGCCAGCAATTTTAATTACATATAATATACTTAAACTTAACGTAGGAAGCAAATTAATAACTGTATCGAGCTCGGCAAACTTTAATTGTAGTAATTTTTTATTTTTTCAGTTCCAGCGATTCAGAAAGCAGTCGAAGGCAAACCAGAAGCTCCTCCATTTCCAGAAAAAATCGATTCTGCGAAAAATTTGCGAACTGCTTCGCCAGTTGGTGTCCAACCAGAGACTCAATCAGTTGAAACCGCAGATATCTTGGATCGTTCTGCTGCAGTAATAGGAAACGAGACTCCAGTAGAGAAGGAAAAGGTCAGCAGTTCAGAAGACAAACCAGCAGGATTTACAGAAGATTCTATGACTAAGAAGGATCCTGGAATTATTCTAGGGTCGCAAGCTTCTGGAAGTAAAGGTATTCAGTTATTAAAATGCAAATTTTCATACGAAAAAGATTTTTAACATATAATTTAGAATTAGTTGAAGACGCTCAAGTCAACGAGGATGTCGTTAGTGTCCGTGGGTCATCGGAATCAGGAAAACACGAGCCTTTACCAACGCTGGACATGTCTGGAGAACCTCCCACTGAGCAAAAAACTGAAGAAGTCATAGATAACGAACCTGTTGGATCAAAATCAGCAATGAAGAATACCATAGCTTCGATAGGTTCGCAATTGGCTTTTGGAATGGCTCGTAAACCTGTAGGAGGTGTGTCCATTTTCGGTAGTCTGGATTCTGGCAAGATTATACGTAACACAGCTCCAGGGAAAAATGGGGAAAATTCAGCTGCAGACAAAGTTATGGAGAAGAATGAAGAGAAGAAGGAGAAACGTGATGAAAAGGAAGAAAAAGCTGAGGAAAAGGAAAAGAGGGAAGAAGATTACCTTTCGTGCTTGGGAAAAGCGCGTCCACGGATCCAGCATAAAAGGAAACCTCCTTCACGGAATCACAGGCAAAGCAAAGTTCTGGAACAAGCGGAAGAACCAAATCTGGAAACAGAAGATACAAATAGTCGTCAATCAGTATCTATTACTCCGCTGGAAGGTTCTCAAGATATCAATTCAACATCCGCAGCGATAAAGGCTATTGATTCTTTCGCTGAACTTCTATCAGAAACTATTCCAGTTTTGCCTGGTCCTTGGAAAGACAGATCTGCTGCAACAGAGGCGGAAGAGAAAGCGAATCAACCCAATCCAACTGCGAAGGCTCCTGCTAAGTTATTCGACGATTCCTCTGACTCGGAAGGAGATCTTTTTACTGCTTCCCCTGCCGTAAAAAAGGTTCCAGAAAAGCCGAAAGAAGCCGAAAAACCAGAAAAAGTAACTGAGAAAACTGAAACGATCAAACCTGCGTCCCTGTTTGCAGCCGATTCTGATTCTGATGACGATTTGTTTAGTTCTACGATCAAGAAACCAGGTCCTCCACCGTTGCCTGACAACCTCTTTCTTTCTGATGACGAAGACGGTACTGGGATTTCCACTCTTAAGACTTTTAAATTCTATTTTCGTTTCTTTCAGATGATCTGTTCAGCAGCAAAGTCAAAGGCAAGACAGGCGATCGGTCCAGCAGTTCTGCAATCAAATCTGACAGTGTCTTGTACGACCCACTGTGTGGCACTCGAGATGGACAGTAGTTTGGGTCATAGAAGTTTTGGCTAGTCTAGTCGTACGCTAAGTCGTGCTCACATGTGCCTTTTTCGTCCTCTCCCACCATTTATTTTTGGCTAATTATTTTCTCTAAAAAAAGTTAATCACCACTGTCTGGTACCTCCTTCACTTCATAATGTTGTGATCGTTTCACCCGAGTTACTATTCACTTTATTTTAAGTATAATAAGTATTCATAAAAAGGCCTTGTTGAATTTGAGACATTCCGGAAAGATGGGTTGATATTGTTGCGTTAATACACACACGAGGTGGCTCTTTATACGTTTCAGTTAAGGATTTAGCACTGTATTCATGTCTTGTTTCTTAAGAGAGATTTCTATGGATACAAAGTTGTTAGTGGAGGTTTTTATCTTTGCGAACAGCATAGCTCTTCAGCGGGTAATGCTCGGCATACTTCTGGACGTGCTCCTCCATTTGTTTCATTTGTTCCCTGGGAGTAAATGAATTTTTACATAATTTTCAAACACAGAACAACGAATTTGATTTACTTCAAGTTGTTGGGCAGTTCATCGTAAACATCGTGGAACATCTCCCGCCAGTCAGGTTTCAAGCGCTTTTCGGCACGAGCGAAAGCCATCATCACCTGACGCTTGCAATCCTCCTTCCACTCTTTTTCCTATAACAAAAACATTCAAACAAATAATAATGGTTGCAGATTTGTTAACAAAATTACCTTTGCATCATTCCACCATCCTTTGGCGACCAAGTAATGCCGCAGTCTCGATATCGGGTGATCTCGTTCGTCCCAGTAACGGACTTCATCGACCGAACGATAGGCAGTACTGTCGTCAGACGTACTGTGATGACCAATACGATAAGTCATAGCCTCAATGAGTACTGGGCGCATTTCGGTAAGGGCAACGTGGCGGGCTTTTGCCGTTGCATTGTAAACAGCAAAGACGTCGTTACCATCTACTCGAATAGTGAGGATACCGTAAGCGGGACCTCGGCCTGCAATACCGTCTCCTCGATATTGCTCTTTTGAAGGTGTAGAAATAGCGTACCCATTGTTACGGCTAGATACAAGAACATTTTGGTTATTAAATTTAATTATGACGAAATAAAATTTACCAGAAGAAAATCACAGGGCAGTCGAGAGTAGCCGAGAAGTTAAGAGCTGCGTGTGCGTCTCCCTCGCTTGAAGTGCCTTCTCCGAAGTAGCAAATGACGCAAAGGTTGTTCTGCGCTCGCTTGTAAGCATACGCAGCTCCGACAGCTGGAAAATCACATATTAATATTTCTGCGAAGCCAAAACTATTTAAATTTTACCTTGTGGCATCTGAGTTCCCAAAGGTGAAGAAATAGTGACGAAATTTAGTTCGCGGGACCCGTAATGAACGGGCATCTGACGACCTTTGCCCTTGTCTTCTACATTACCGTAGCATTGATTCATAAACTGGTCCAAGGTAAACCCTCGCCACATCAGAGTTCCTAGTACAAATATAAGATAAATAATAACTTTTTCTTTAACTTTAGGATAAGTCAAAATGTACCAGCTTCACGATATTGGCCAAAAATCAGATCTTTAGGGTCTAAGGCAGCAGCACTTCCAATGTGAGTTCCTTCTTCACCGTAGTTGGTCATGTAGAAAGAAATCCTGCCCTGACGTTGAGATTCGTAAAGGACGCGGTCCATAGTATTCAGCTGCGTCATACACTTGTACATCTTTACACAAGTTTCTTCAGGAAGCTAATATACAGGGAAATCAGTTTTATGTAAAAGTTGTGAAAGAGTTAAATTTTTCAACCTGAGGGTCCTGGCTGGGATCTAGGACCTTTCCGCGCCTGTCCATGACTCGGTAGACGGGAATCCCATCATATAAATCGGGACGCAAAAATTCCAGCTTTTCAGTCCACTGTGACCGGGACCCTGGAAACTGCGGCCTTTCTTCTTCACTATAGTTCTGAAATGATGATAAAAATGTAGCTGTGTGGTAATGTGTATGGGATTAGGTGGTCATACTCGTTGTGAGATTTGGAGAATTCTTGCTGTTTGTGGTACATATTTCGTGTTGGAAAGTGTTTTCAATAAAGGCTGAAGCCTTTTCTGTGTTCTCGAAAATAAAAAACTCATCTTCTGAATCAACAAAATGTACAAATATTTTACGCAGAACTCGCTGATGCTGCAAGAAAACAAGAACGCAGGGTATAGCCTTCTAAACATAAAGCCTCCCCGTGTATTTCGCTGTAACCAATAGGCCGGGCTAAATCCATGAGTTGTCAACTAGCGATCGCAGCGGTAGACTGTAATAAAAGCTCGAAAAAATTACCATTCGTTACATTTAGCTAAGCTTAGTACGTGTGTTTATAATCCAAAAATACAAAGGAATACTTTTGTATAAACAAAATGGCAAATGTTTTCTTCGTTTCCTTGAAAAAAGTTGTTATAGATGGCTCTGGTTGACACCCAAACTTGCCCCCAAGCCAGAAATAGAGGTTACCATGCTAGATAGGACTGGTGACAGGCTTTATGTTTACAAGGCTTTGCGCAGGGGAATAAGATCTACTACGGGCTTGATAAATAAAGCCTCTCTTGAAATATATTTCAACTTTTTTTTTTTTTTTTTAAACTGAAATACTGAATATCATCACATTTAAATTTTAAAAAATTATATTTTGCCAACAATACCTCCGCTTTTTTTATTTACATATTTTATTCGGAAGAACTCGAGAATAATAACGAAGTATTAAAAATTTTGGCTTTCTACTTTTAATTCAATAATTAATTAAGTATTAAACTCCTTAAAAAATTTTGTGTTTGTTACATTTAATTTATTAATATACTCTTTTCCTAGTTTATTTTTCTATTTTATTATTCGCTTACTGTAATACTGTGATACTGTACTAATGTAAATTACTGAAGTAGCAATTTCAAAAAGCGCGCGCTCGTTTTGAATCAAATCAAAGTCTCTACCCTTATAAAAAATATTAATTAAACAATACAATATTTATCATTTTAGAATCAATAAATTATATAATTATTTTTAATGGAATTTATTTTAAAAAATAATAATCGAGTTAAAAAAACACTGAAATGTCAGTTCAGTTTAGTTGAAGTTCAAAATGGCTGCCGTGTGGGTGTTGTGTTGACAGACTTGATCATTCGGTTCTGCACAGTTATTTTTGCATCTCAATTAAGTTATCTTCAGTTTTTATTGACGGAATACCCTTGACAGTTGCCCAGGATCTTCATTTACAGGTAATTAATTTTCTATATCGTGCATTTCGCATAATATTAATGTTTTATTTTGGTGGCGTATCAAGACTGGCATGGCATTGCCCTCTACAAATATTTGTCGCTGGATGGCGTTTAACAAACGCTAAATCAGAGCTAATTACTTTGACATACTTGAAATTCTTAGCATCGTCCGTATATTTCCTACTTTTGAGGAAGGAATGCAATGTTTCCATTGTCCTGTCATTCCTAAGATTCACCCTCCCTATTGTCCCGTCATGCCTCAGACTCGCCCCGCTTAGTGCCTGAGGATCTACCCAAATGTTTATATAGTACATTTCTGCTGCTGAATTTGTTGGAAAAAAATGGTCACGGGCTGTGGGTTTCATTGAGAGGCCTGTTTTCATTGTTGTTTTTCCCACGATTGAGAGCAACAAACGGCGTGGGAATGAAACGCACAAATGACTCATTCAGCCGGCCGTAACCGCTCTGCTGGGCCATTTTTTTATTCACTTCCTACCTAAAAACTAAATGCTCTGAGCTATTTTGTTCCTATTGCTATTATCGAATATTACTATTTAATTTGTATATCACGTTTTCCGTACATGATTAGAAATATTTAGTTCAATATTGAGACTGAACTGGAAAATGAATGACAGTAGTGCAGCGCTGAATCCGGTTACTTTAAGAAGGGAACGGTTACTTGCCCGTAATCGAATTCGGTTCTAGTGTAATTAGTTCGCACAGTTAAATCGATTCAAGGTGAAAAAACCATTGAAGCGTCAAACGGATATTCGCTTTTCACTATTAGCCATTCGTCGTGCTTAGATACTTTACCAAATAAATACACCATAGATATATATAAAAAAACAAACTTAAAATTACTTTAGAATTGGTTAGTGTATAGTTACGTACTCGCTTTAATAGGAAGCGGTACCCTCGAGCTACGTACGAAGGGAGCGAGATTCAGTTCACATTTCCACCACTAGATGGTGTTGTAATCGAAAATAGTTTCTTATTTCACCGGTAGATAGCGTTGTTGCGCTAAGCGCTTTCCCTCGCGGGGCTGCGGCGTTGAACTCTCGAGTGAGGAACTCGTCAGTTACCGAACCCGAGGTTGTGCGCGTCGGTGTGCGCGTTCCCTTTTCCCCCGCGCGCCCCTGCCGTTCGAACAAACCAAAACAACTTGAAGGATTCTTGTCTTGCGTTATTCAGTCGTATTTGCTGGGACCGTTGAAGTGTTTTCGTGTTGCGAATTTGGAATTTTTGGCGAATGTGGTTTGTGTTGTTTGGACAATGGATTCGGTAAGGGTCAAGGCCATGGCGTAAAAAAATTTAGAAATCTGGAGTTTGTGGTTTCCTGCTTCCCGTTTTTCCCCCTTCACCTTTTTGAACTTTTTTTGTGCATTTCTATGGGGCCATTGGCGACAAATTAAAAACACGTAAGTACCTTTTGAGTAAATCTTTATCTTGTACGTTTCGTTATCTGATTGCGACAAATATTCAATTGTCAAGTAAAAAAATTTTCGAGGTCACGTGACATGCTCCATTGACGACGGACGGTTCAACTTCCGGCTCATCGGATAACGGTTTGCTGCTGAAAAAGGTCGTGAACCGTGAACCGTAGTTTTTTGTATCGACATTGAAATTTACCGTAATTTCAGAAAAAAAACTATTTACAGTTATTTCAGTTGATTGTATCAAGTGTTATTGTGTTGTGAGTCATTAAAGTGAGACTTGATTATGAATAGAGTCCTGTGTCTGAATGGGAATGACCTTGACCCGTGACCTTTGACCTCGTCTGAAAACCACACATAGAAGCGGCCCCTTCTGGCGAGGCTAATTAGTTTAATTTTAGATCATTTAGCCAGTAGAAAAGAAAGCTTCGATCCCATAACGCGCTGATAACACGCTGATAACAGGTGATAACACGATCCGGCTGCCCGTAGTTCCTGTAACTCAAATCATTATTAATATATATTATTTAAAATAATTCATATATTCATTAGTTATCTGTCTGAGAGGTTTTGGGCGGAAGTGGGAGGTGACTTTTACGTTTATTTGTGTCTGGCCGTTACTGTTTATTATATTTTAATATATTTTAGTATATTTGCGCTAAGTTAGTCTTGTTTAACTGTCTTATTCTGTTAATGTGAAAAGTTTTGAATGAAAATAATTAATTTGCAATTAAGTTTATAAATCTGGCTTTGGTCAGTTTGGCGGTGGTCAGCGGATATTGTCTCTGGGGGGTTTACGCCCTTCCGATACATTATTGATCATTTCCGTGTCAAAATGCGATTTAAACTGGTGCTCATCCGGAACATGCAGTTTGTTAATGTTTGATGAAATATTTGATATTTTTCTCTTGACAGGATTGGCTGAGCCTGAAGGTCACGTGACTCGTTCTCTGCCAAGGGGAATAGGTCGGCAAGGCGGATAAAAGAAGAGGAAGAGGGAAAAAAGATGCAAAGTGCTGTACTGGTGCCATGCTTGCTATGCAGAATCAGTCGGAGTCGGCAGGATCGCCTGCCAAACTGAACCCGTCCCGCTCGGCACAGAACCTCACCTCGAACAAACTAGAGCTTCCCCCCAAGAGCAAACCGGACAAACAGCCGCAACAGCCCCTGACTACGCCGCAAAAGTATTACCCGGGATTCAGTCCGCCGTCGTCGGCCAGTAACAACAACAGCAGTGCCGCCTTCCGCTTCGGGACGCCGGATACTAGAGCCTCGTACAGCGAACGCCGGCCCGCAGCCGTACGTCCCACCGCACACAATCATCCGCCGGCCAAGACGAGCAGTCCGCGCAATGCGGACGAAAAGTGCGCGAGGTTTGTTCCCCCCTCCCCTCCTAACTTAGATAGCAAATGAAATTTAACGTTGATTTTGATGCAGGTCGATGAGCGTGAGTCTAGCCTCTCTCAGTCGGTCAAACGGTAGCCTCTCCGCGGAACAGGACTCCGCAAAAGCCGCGAAATTGTCCTGCCCGCCTGCTAGCACGCCCAGAAACAACGCTCCTGCTCCTACACCATCTACTTCCAACAAAAGACGCGAATTCGGTAGCCACGGTTCGCTGGACGCCCTGACTAATGGTCCCGAACGCGAGAACTTCTTCGCGCTGCTGCGGGATCTTGGAGCTCAGAGCAGCAGTAGCAACGGGTAACTTGTCTCTTGACGAAATTCAGTCCGTATTTTAATTAGTTTGCTTATTTCTGTCATTAGAAGTAGCACGGGAAGTCGAGAAGCAAGTCGCTGCTCGCCAGAAAGAGACGTTGATTCGAAGCCGGTCGGCTGCGCGCCGAGCCGCCTTGCCGAGCTGCTGAGACCGAACTTTAGCCGAGGAACCACGTTGCACGTCCATTCCACCAGCGACACGATGAGCAGCACCAGCAGCAGCAGCATGGGACCTGTTTCCTTGTCGCTGGTTCAGTCAATGCCGAACCGCAGCGCAACGCTACCTCCCGAGTCGTGCAGCCCCAAGCCGCGCTCCAAGTTTCAGAGGTTCTGGGAGAAAGAAAAACCGAAGGAAAAGTCCCACCCGCAGACTAGCGAATCAGCGGCCCCTAACCCAACGTCGAGGTCAGCGTCGGAACCGTCCATTTTCAAGCGGCTGCGAGCGGGCAGCAACCAGAAAGCGACGCCCGTCAACGGACTTGCGTTCAGCGCGGCTCCTGATTGCGACAACACCGTCGATCGCCTGGGGACAGACGCTTCGGACGCGGAAGCCAGGCTCGACGATCGCTTACGCCGCAAAGCTTTCATCCACTACGACTGCCAGAGTATGAGCGTGAACCTGGGTTACGCGGCGCGGCTCAGAGGTCTGTTGGCTCAGCGACGCAACACGACGACAGGCGCGTCGGCAGCGTCGATGGCCGCAGCGGCAGCAGCGGGCTCGAACAACAAGACAAAGAATTTCGCCCCGTCTTCGAACAAGAATGCGAAGCAGCAGCTCCAGCAGCAGAACAGTGCTGCGCCCGTCCTACAGCAGCACGTCAAAACAGAAGCGGACGAAACGGACGAAGGCGACAGCAAAACCAATGAACTCGTTCTCAGCTGCCCCTATTTTCGCAACGAACTGGGAGGCGAACCCGAGTGGAGCCTCGGACTTAGTCGCAACAACAACTCCAGCGAGAATGGCTGGCCTCAGGTGCTCCACAAACCGTCCGCCGCCTACGGAGTCGCTGTACTGGAGTTCCCCGTCGGACAGACGCACTGGAAGCACGGCATTTGTCCGTACCAGAGACAGCCGTCCCTCCTGGAGCGCGGGGATCAAGGCGCTTACTACTACGGGACTCACTTCTATGGCCAGGTATCGTATTCTTTTACTTAATGCTTATGGTATAGAGCTTTTGTAACGTATCGCTTTTTGTTTCGTTTTTCAGGATCATCAGAACTGGTTCGGATTGGACGAGAACTTGGGTCCGGTAGCCATTAGCGTGCGGCGGGAGAAAGCTGTGGGAGACGAAGACAGCCAGTCGGACAAGGACGTCTACGCCTATCGCCTGATTATACGTTCCAGCGAACTCGCCACGTGCCGGGGCACAGTCCTGGAAGAAGCAATCCCGACGCTAAAACCTCCAGGACCGAAAGGATTGAGCATGCGAGATGTTCTCGATATGGTGGCACCGGAGATTCAGTTGTCTTGCCTGCGACTCGCCATTCCGGGGTCGACGACGGAGCAGCAGCTTCTGAAACTGGACCAGCAGGGCCTGTCGAACCACTACAAAGTGGGGATCATGTACTGCAAAGCCGGGCAAGAGACTGAGGAGGAAATGTACAACAACGAAGAGGCGGGTCCGGCTTTTGAAGAATTTCTCAGTCTGATCGGCCAGAAAGTTCGGCTGAAGAACTTCGACAAGTACAAAGCGGGTCTGGACAACAAAATGGACTCGACAGGACTGTATTCGGTGTACGCGCAGCATCAGGGCTGTGAGGTTATGTTCCACGTCTCCACGCTGCTGCCCTTCACGCCCAATAACCGCCAACAGCTGCTGCGCAAACGCCACATTGGCAACGATATCGTCACCATTGTGTTCCAGGAGCCCGGAGCTTTGCCCTTCACCCCGAAAAATATTCGTTCGCAGTTCCAGCATGTTTTCATCATCGTACGCGTCGTGAATCCCTGCTCCGAGCGGACCCAGTACAAAGTGGCTGTCAGCAGGTCCAAGGAAGTGCCGGTATTCGGACCGCCCATCCCTGCAGGCGCCACGTTCCCCAAATCGAAGACTTTCGTCGATTTCCTGTTGGCGAAAGTCATCAACGCGGAACACGCGGCTCACCGATCCGAGAAGTTCGCTACCATGGCAACCAGGACCAGACAGGAGTATCTTAAGGTAAATTAGGTTTTTCCGCAGCAGGAGTATTTTAATTGATTTCTTTGTAAAACAGGACCTAGCCACCAATTACGTTACCTCCACCACGCTGGACAGCAACTCAAAGTTCCCAATCCTGACGTTCACCAGTCGCAAAAAGGAGAGGCTGCGTCCGAAGTTTATTCCGGACGCTGTGCAGCGAGGCGCCATCTGCTGGCAGGTCCTCGTTGACGATGTCAGCAGCAGCGGGAGGGTCCGGCAGGTCGAGTGTCTGCTAGGCATCTCGACCGACAGCGCCGTGTTGGTCGAAGAGACGAACAAAGAATGCATATGGGCCGTCTCGAGCAGATCCGTGCTGGGCTGGACGTCCAGCACTGCCAGTCTAAGGATCTTCTACCATCAGGGAGAGTGTATCACTGTCCATGGACGAGACAGCGAAGCGGACGAAATACCCGAAATGGTCACTAGACTCACTGCTGTCACCTCGGGATGCGGGACGAGGGAACTGTCCTTGCGGAGAAACGCGGTTGGTCAGCTAGGATTTCACGTGCAGCCCGATGGACTTATCACTGAAGTAGAGCCCCATGGACCGGCTTGGCAGGTAGCATTGATTGATTGATTGATAGGTTGGTTTAAAACTGTTGGAATAATTTAATTTTTGTGATTGGAACAGGCCGGACTGCGTCAGGGCTCTCGATTGGTTGAAATCTGCAAAGTGGCTATCGCTACGCTGAGCCACGAACAAATGGTCGACTTACTGAAGACTTCCTCGGCGGTGACGGTGACTGTTTTGCCTCCTCTGTCGCAGGACGTTCCTCGGAGAGGTTGCACGCTGCAGAGTTGCAGCTACATCGTCGGAGCCGCGGACGGAGAGTACGACAACATCAATAACAACAGCGGCGAACCGGAAAACGCTGGAGTGAGCAACGCGGTTCAGCAGCAGCAGGCGTCGATCCATAGCCGGAGACTACGCTACGAGCGCAGCGTTTCGCCGCCGAGGTCGAGCAACAGCTCTGGTTACGGAACCGGCAGCAGCAGCAGGTCGTTCTCTCAGGGACCAGCATCCATCGCCAGGTTTCCGTCCAACCCCGAGGGTACTCTGACCAGCACATCGAGCGGACACTCCAGCGATGATCCGTGGTACGACGTTACCGTTGAGCCCATTGATTTCGACGCGCAAACCAGTGCAAAAGACGCGAAATCGTCGACTCCGCCGCCGCCGCTGCCATCGAGACAAGGCGCGGCGGCGGAAACGGCTCACCGCGTCAAGCGAATCACCGCCGCCTCCTCGGAAGCTGCGGAGAACTCGGCGTCGTTCGGGCCTCTCAGCATTATAGAGATCCTCCGATCGAACCCCAACGAAGAAACGATTGCGGCAACGTCTTCCGTCAAAGCGACTGTCTCTAAATACTCGACTCCTCCGCCGCCTAAACCCAAGCCCGTGCTGGAGAGTCCCCTGCTGGTATCGCGAGCCAGCAACTACGAGGACTACAAGCGATTACAGGCTATTATAAACGCTGAGGCAGCTCCCCAGGAACCTTTCAAAGAGAGCAGCACCAACAAGACACGTCCCCTGAATCCTCCAGACTACCATCACGCGATCCAGAGTCGTCTGGCGGCCCTGAAATCATCGGGACTTCCCGTGGACCAAATCCCGAGAAATTCTGGGCCCTCCCCCGCGCTGACTCCTCGCAGTGAGGACGAACTTTCTGCCAGCAGCGTCCATAGCTTGTCGCCGAGGTCCGGGAGGAAGTTGACGAAAAGCGGAAGCAACGCCGGGACTCTGACCCCTTCGAGCTGCAGCAGCAGGAATCAGAGTCCGCGACTGCTGGTTGAAGCGAAACTTAAGTCAGCCAGCAGCGCCAGTAGCAGCACAGGAAGCAAAGGCAGCCAGAGAGGCAGCAGCAATTTACAGGAAGAATTACTTCGGTTAATTACACCTGATTATGGTAATCAATTATTATGTACTAATTAGTTAATGATTACATTAACCGAACTTTGTAATCATTTTCTGTATTATTGATTATTGATATTAGCAAGTAAATAACTATAGAATAGATTTCAATAATAAATTATGTATGTTGCATAAAACGAAAAATAAAATAGCAAAATAATAGTGCAGTAAATCTGATTAAAATAATAATAAATTTCAATTATTGCTACAGTAGTACTCATCTTAAAATTATTAATTTTACTTTCTGCAGAATCGAATGGAGCCGGCAGCGAGATCGATAACTCGGTGATAGTAACGCACGCCCGTCCTGCAGCAGTCCTTCCCAAAGCTGCTGCCGAGCTTAACGATCTTCCGGACGCTGAAGTGATGGACTGGTCAAGCCTGGTAAGTGCAGCAGCCCGTGCCATTCAAGGAGCAGCTTCAAGCATGGGCTCGGGCCAAGACGCGGAAGAAACGCCCGTCAGAGATAGCGACGATTCCCTGACCTCTTGGATCGAAGACGTTACCGAGAAACTGGGACTTGAAGCTGCTAACTTATCCCTACAAGAAGGGTAAAGCAATTAATAACCAATTTTTTTCGTTTTTTTTTAATTTAGTATAATTGTTGAGACTACTATAATAATTAGTATTAAACCATTATCTTCTTAGAACTATTGCAATCTATTCTCGTGTTGTTGCAAAATCTCTTCTAAAACATTCTACGTAATCATCTATATGCAACTTCCCTAAAAACGTAATGAGTAATTACGTGTGGTGACGATGTCACAATCATTGATTGTTCTTCACCACACTGCAAAACAGTGTTTCCACTTTGCAGGGAAATTCTCTGAAAAAACGGGGGAAATGGGGTCTGAAAGGGGGAAAATAAGGGAAGAGGGGAAAGGGAAAATCTAGAATTGCAGCCTTATATTCTAGTACGGAGGGGTATAAGGGAAAAGGGAAAATCTCGACGTATAGGCTGGTATTCTAGTACGGAGTGGAAATAAGAGAAGAAGGAAAATCTAGAAGTACAGCCTTATATTCTAGTACGGAGGGGGAAAGGGGGAATAAGGGAAGAGAGGAAAAAGGGGAAGTTGAAAGTGGAAGCACTGCTGTAAAAGGATCCCAAATAGTCTCAGTAATCAGTCTTGAACCTAGCGATCGATCTGTCTCTATGAACAGAAAATAACATTCCTACAAACTTTGATCAGCTGTCTCGGAAAACTTAATACATCAACACAATCTACAGACCTCTTAACAGTATTTTTTTTTTTT
Organism: Eulimnadia texana; assembly: GCA_002872375.1. NCBI lineage: Eukaryota > Metazoa > Arthropoda > Branchiopoda > Diplostraca > Limnadiidae > Eulimnadia > Eulimnadia texana. Next base: position 21,474,371 of record NKDA01000001.1, read on the forward strand.
TTTTTTCAGGAAAAGCAGCAGTGAAGTTAACACTACGACCGAGTTCATAGAACGCATGCGGCAGCTCGAACATCACGTCGGGTCGCTGGAGAACCGTCTCCGCAGCGAGGAGGACAGGCGGCAGATGCTGGAAGCGGAGATTCGCCGGCTGCGGGACGACAACATGCGACTGCAGGGCGAATCGCAGTCTGCCGCCCAGCAGCTCAAGCGATTCACCGACTGGTTCTTCCAGACCATCGAGCGGCCCTGAATCGTTTGGTCGAAATCCTCGTTTAAACCGCTTGAAATTCAATGGCAATCAAGACTGTTCGTGTACAGCCATACTCTTATTATAACCAAAGCAAAGAAAAACAATGAGAAATTGAAAAACGTTGAAATTGTTGTATTGCTATTGCTACGATTTTTTTTCTGTTTTTTCACTGCGCCTTATCTAAAAGCTACTTAAAAAACGTCGAGTGCCTTCTTTTTAACCTTTTATTTTTAAATTGATGGTTTATTATTATATTTACAGCCTTTTTGCAACTGCCTTTTTTTCGATTAGATTTCTATTTTTTGTGTGTAATTTATACAAATTTATTTGAAACTGCTTTTTTCGCGAATAGTTACAGTATGTTTTCATAAAGCGATTGTATTAACTAGAAGAAAAAAACACAATACATTATTCAATTACTTTTGCTTAAAAAAGATTTCGTCAGTTTATCGATAGTGAGACTTTTCAGCGGCACACGATAGGCATAGTCGTACTTCGGCAGGATTATACCTGTTAAAATTTGAATAGTAATTAATTAATGTTTTGTGTAAATGGTTTATGACTTACAAAACAATAGAGCACCGCGTGCAGTAATCTCGATCACAACCTCTGCAAGTATGAAGGCAGGAACTGCAGTTAAAGTTTTCGCAGAAACTGCACCTGTCGAACATGACGCAGTTTGCTGCTCTACACGAGGGGCAGAAGCACTGACTAGTCTGCTTTAAACTGGGCTCGTAATGAGTCCTATTCTCCTGCCACTGAATGAGTTTCCCTGTATTGGATATGTGCAGTTGAGTAAAATGCGAATTGTGATCTCGAGCTGCGGTAGCTTCGTTGGCAAGAGGAGGATTTATAATAAGATTGCTGCTCGAATACTGTTTTGAGGCGTTGAACAGCATGGCCATAGTTTTACCTGCAAATTTTCATTAGAATCACTAAATGAAATGTTTATTGTTATGATAAAATTATCAGTTACTGTAGACTGATTTCATGTTTGTACTTGACAAAGCACCCTGGTCGACTTCTTTGGGGCTGACGTGTATCTTCATTTGTCTGCCATGAAAGTTAACGTCTTCGTCAACTGAAGCTAAGGGTCGTTTTGGCATTCCTGATTAAAACGAGATCTGAAAACAAAACGAAGTACCACATTACTGAAAAACGCAGCACTTGTTCATGTCACTGTGGGAGTTTAAATGTATGAACGAGCAAATCTGAATCTTGTAATGTAACCAAAAAATAACTAATATTTATTGAACTTTTTCTTAGTTAGTATGCACTATGAGATGCAAATACAGGACTTCATAATTTGCAGAATATTATTTTCTCTGACTGTTCATAATTAAACACACTATTTACATTATGAACTATCTTACTAAAATCTAATTTAGAGGTTATCAATATAGCAACATGTCAGAGGAAATGAACACAAAATTACCCTTTTAGGATTGCGAATCTTTTTTTTTCGAAAAATAAAATACGCAGGAGGGAAATATGTCGCAGGAAAACGCAAGTGAAATAAATGCGTTTTCCCGCCTGACACCTTGATCTTGCGGAAAACAAAAGCATCCAGCAGTGACATCTAGCGGAATTTAGACAAACTACAAATGTGAGATATTTTATAATTTCAAAATTATATATATATATATATCTAAAAATTACTTTATATGCTTTCAAAAAATTTTAAATACGTAAATTTACAAAAATATTATACACAGTTAAAAGAGCTTTACATTTTTGTCGGTAGATGGCGTTAAGTGGGCAATGATTTTAATGCACATCCATTCCTTATCCTTGTTTGATCATTAAGCGTTTATGAAGAAAAGTTACGGATTCAGGATCACGGTATTCATTTTTCCATGTAAATAATTCGTTATAACGTTATTCTATTGTTTATGGTCAATTGCTAATGACTTAAAAATATTTGTTGTCCTTCAGCGTTTGTTAGTCTTCAGTTATCGTCTCTGTTTTGCGTAATCTCTTTACAAAATCCGAATCAATGCAGTCAATGAGGACAAGTTCATAAAATAAATAATAATATTCTTGCTCTATTAATGCACAAAATTGGCTCAGGAATCGCGGTGCGTGCATTCGTTATGGTCAGATTTCATTTTCATATCCCCAATTGATCCTCCCCTATATCCGCTGCAATTGACGACGGCTTAAACCGCAGAGACTGGGGAAGGAATTACTGAATTATGGCATTATTCAACATGTTGATTCCACTGAGACTTAAAAGACGTCGTCTGGAATACAAATTCCATCATTAACAGCTTATAATGTTGCCAAATCCGCTTGTGCGGTTTCAAGCCCAACGTAAGGGCCCCTCCACCACGCCCTTGAAGAGAATCTTCCTAAAACTTTCACTTGACAAACAAACAATAAAAAAGCTGGAACCTAGTTTTAGTATCCAAAGTCATTTCCATAAAAAAATCGTCTATATGTTAATAACTTAGTTTCGATACTGAAGACTTTTGCCACTTGCGCAAGAAACCCCATTACTAGTTGAAATATTTGCCGCTAGGTGATTCTATTCGCACGAGTTTTCATAAAAATTTATTGATATAAAATTAGTTTTGAATATTAATATTAAATTTAATAATTAATTTAAGTAATAGTTAGGTAACCGCATTCAAACTAGTAACCATTCTAGTAGCCGGATTCGAATTAGTAATCAGATTTAGTAATCGGATTCTAGTTGACAAACCTTAAGAGTAACCGAGCTCCGATGAATACTCTCATCAGTAATCGGATTCGAACTAGTAACCGCTTCAAGTAACCGAGTTTGAAGTCTTAACTCCTAAGGGTAACCGGACTGAAATTAATACTCATTCCCCCCCCCCAACCCACAAATTCAAAGAAGTAATCATTTTAGTAACCGTTCCGAGTAACCGGTTTGGCGAGTGTTGACAGGTACAGAAGGAGAGGGCGGAGCCCGGCGGCGGGGCTGATTCGAATTCCAGCTCAGCTTGGGTGTGAGAAGTTTCCGCGGCGCGTCGCTGCGGTCGCAGTGTTATGCCCGAAAACGTAGAGAGGCCCGCGCGCAGTTCTCCGGTAAGACAGTCAAGCGCAACTTTCACAGGTGTGTTGCCGGATTTATAGCATTTCTACACAAGTCTCACTCAAACAAATTCAGGTAAGCAGCTAAACAAAACTATTACTGAATAACTCATCTCCCTTTTATTTTTAATTTTTTTTAGCGTGTGGCTAGAATAGTGGGTAAGTGTCTTAGTTGGTTGGGTTGAAAGTTTATCGGCCGTGTCTTTTTCTCTCTCTTTTTTTTCGAGGCGAATTTGGCTAGCGGCTAAAAAACCCAAAACGGAGGTCGCTGACTTGAAACTTATAGGAAAAGCAAACGCTTTACAGACACCGAAGCCGTGGTGGCCACCCCTAAACATGTTTCACATATCTTACTTCATCGATGTCCTTGAAAGACCTACAATTCCTTGGGAAAAAAAAAAAATTCAAATTTTCTCTTCAAAACTTTCTGGCCTCCTCCCCCGCCCCCAACCCCCTCCCCGCTCAAAAAAAAAAGCTTTAGAGTAGTGCCGAAATCTACCGGTAGATGGCGTTGTACTAGAAACCTTAAAATGGCGGTTTTTTTTTTTTTTTTTTTTTTTTTTGGGTTACGATTTACTTAAGTCTTCTAATGGCGGGTTATTTTTTTGGTAGAGAATTGTTTGGTAAATTTTGTAAAGTGGCGATCTATTCGTGCATAACAAGCAAGGAGCGTTACTGCACGTCTCTATGACTCGGCACGGTCAGTTTCAGTTTCTCCCCTTGCGTTTGAAGCGCGGATAGAATTTACACGATCATCAAGTCAATGCCAATTCACATGCCAGCAACATAATTACACACGACAAACACACCGATAACAGTTTGATAACACGAGCCGAAAACTTTTTGGTCGGAATCTGTTGGAGAGTAGTGTCTAAGGTCAACCAGTTGACCTGTTGTGACCTTTTCTTGTGTAGAAAAATGTCAATTAGCTCATGGATTGTATTAAGATTAGCTGCGATGCGTGAGGAATGCGTTAACGAGATACACAACTTTTATCTTTACGGAGTTCTTCCGCTACAAAAAACCATTGCCGGCTAACCAAGCGTTTGTTCCGCTGACAAATATTTAACTGGAGTTGGTTATTTGTTCAAATCTGAGTTAATTGTAATTAGTATTGTTTAGTGGACCTGGTAAGATTCTTGGCCAAGATTCTTGAGATTCTTGAATGGGAGAGTGAACGCGTAGTAAGGGAAAGTAGCGTGAACCGGCTCAACAGGTTTTCTTTTGTATCGATTTTTTTTTTTACTTTAATTATTCTCTGATTCATTGGATTAGGGGGTCTGCAACTCTCCAGATTCTTGTAAGATTCTTACAGATTTTCTAGAATTTTCTACGATTATTCTAAGTATATGGAGAGGTTTAGGGATTCTTGTAAGATTCCTACAGATTTTCTAGAATTTTCTGCGATTTTTCTGAATACATGGAAAGGCTTAGGGATTCTTGTAAGATTCTTTTGGGATTCTTGTATGATTCTTGAGAGTTGTCGACCCCCCGACTAAGCGACAATGAGGTCATGCAAGCTGGACGACAATTGCTGAACGCGTGTGATGGAATATAATGAAGATTCTCAGATTCTTACAAGATTCTTAGAGATTCTTGTGAAAGATAGCCCGTTAGTCAGGGGGTCGGAAAACTCCGAGGAGAAAGTGTACGAAGATTATATGATAACACGGAGATAACATGGAGATAACAGGCCGATAACAGTGATAACACAGCCTAGGTGTACGAAGATTATTAGAAGTTTTAGACCCCTTGCCGTTAGTCCAGTGCTAATTTACATAAGAAACATGATTGAACTATTTTTAAGTAGTCAGTAGTGAGAGATGTTAGTAAATAGTTAGAATAATAGTAAATGGTTAATAGTAAATAATTAATAGTAAATAGTTAAATAGTTAATAATAGTAAATAGTTAGATGTTAGAATAGTTAGTAAGATTTAATTGCTTTCCTAGTATTGACTTCAGAGCAGACGAACTGGAACCAGAACCTTTTGCGTCAAGCGCTTGGGTAACTTGAAACTTTTTCTCTGGAAAGAGAAAAATATATTTTTTGTAAAAAATTATAATATAAAACGAAAGAATTTTATATATTTTAAAATTATTGAATAAAATTTAATTTAATTTAATTTAATTAAAGAAAATAGAGACAAATTTTGACATCCGGGCACAAGACGTTAATTAATCAAATTTAAAAAAAAATTTAATTTGAAAAAATTAATTTTGAAAAATGGAATTTAAAATTTCCAATTATTGATAATTTAATAATCAATTATATATAAAAAATTAATACTTTTTAAATTGTTGATTTCAAATTTGCCAAGGGGGTCCGAAACTTGCAATAATCTTCGTACACTGGAGTCATGTTATCACTGTTATCAACCTGTAATCTCCATGTTATCTCCGTGTTATCATGTGTTATCGAATAATCTTCGTACGCTTTTCCTCGGAGTTTCGGACCTCTTGAAATTTGCTTAGGCTTTGGATGATAACTTGCGTTAACAGGTTGATAACAGGGTGATAACGTTTTATGTGAAGTTTCCGTGTGTATGTTGTAAAGGTGTTAATCTCCGTTTAACACGTTGTAAAAGTGTAATGAGCAATTCAACTTTATTACCGTATACTGATAAAACAAAAGCGTAAGTTACAAAATATTTTAAAATAATTTATCTATTAACTTTATTAATTAATTATATTAATTAATATTTATTATATTAATATTATATTAATATTATACTAATTATTATACTAATTATTATTGTATTAATTGTATTATATTATATTATTTAATATTAAATTAAATGCTTTATAATAATTTAATAATAATTAAGTTAATTATAAATTTCATTATAATTATTTTGGTAGAAATTTATTTTAATCGATTCATTTAATAGTTGAAATTATAATTACTGTAATTATTATAATAATTTTGTTAATGAATATAATTAATAAACTCGATTTAAATATTATTATTGAAAATTACTAAATAAATTTTAGATTTCATTGGTCTAATATTAAGTTATTATTTCGTCAGTTTATTTTATTATTATGGTTATCTTTGCCATCCAGATGTTATCAGTGTGTTATCACCCTGTTATCGACGTGTTATCAACAAGTTTCGGACCTCTTTTTTGGGTTTCCTTGCACGTTTTTGTGGCTGGACACAAGCGGACGTTGCACTTAAGCGTGTGACCAAGAAACGCCATTGTGAAATCTACTCGTGATTCTTGATTCCCCGAGAATGATTCTTGAGAATCTTGAAAAGAGAATCCCGTCCATCGGACCGAGAATCATCTCAGGAATCAAGAATCTTGGCCTCTGCTTGTCAAAGCCGGAGCCACAAACCTTTCATCACCCACTTGAAAAGTCAATTGACAAATCGAAATAAATATTTATATTAATAACAATAATAATAAGTATTATTAAAATATATTTTAATATGAATTAAACCTATTTTTAATAGTTGTAATGAAGAAATTTGCGATTATTTGAATATTATTAGCATAAACGGTGTATAGCCTATATTATTTTGCCGTTGTCGAGGTAACTGAGCCACAGCTGAACCAATAGACTTAGTCGGTGGCTGAAACTGGAGCTGCAATAGCAGATTTGTTTGATTTAGACCAGCCTGTGGCTGATATATGCCAGGCAACAGGCACATTCTTCATTGTGGACCCTCTTTTCACTCCACTTTTCATCATACAAACAACAGTAATCCAGAAACTGACTTAACATCGTCTGTATTTTTGCAGATATGAAGGCGTTTGGCCTGCTGGATCTTTAACTCAAAGCCAAGGAAGACGAAATACTTGCAAAAAAATGGAAAAAATGTCGCAGAGAGAAGATTTAACCAAGTTCGAGCAAGGAAGAATCAAGGTTCTACAGGAAGAACGACTCCATATCCAGAAGAAGACTTTCACAAAATGGATGAACTCGTTCCTGGCCAAAGTATGCAAGCAAAAATCCTTGATTTTGATTTGATAATGTTTTTTTGCGTAAAAAGGCTCGTATGGAAGTGGAGGATTTGTTCACGGACTTGGCTGACGGTAAAAAGCTGCTCAAGCTGCTGGAGATCATTTCTGGAGAAAAGCTGGGCAAACCCAACAATGGCCGAATGCGTGTACACAAAATCGAAAATGTCAACAAGAGCCTGGCTTTTCTCCATACGAAGGTAATAGCGACACAATAGGGTCAGATAGGATCTTTGTACAACTTTGAATTGTGTGTAGGTTCGCCTGGAAAGTATCGGAGCTGAAGATATCGTCGATGGAAACCCTCGACTGATCCTTGGTTTGATTTGGACGATTATTCTGAGGTTCCAGATTCAGGAAATCGAAATCGATGTGGTACGTAGATTATTTTGTTGTTATTTCTTGAATCAGTGTTTACACTTTGCAGGTAAATTCCCTGAAAAGGGGGAAAATGGGATCTGAAAAGGGAAACATAAAGAAAGAGGAAAAAAGGGAAAATCTGAGAGTACAGCATTGTATTCTAGTACGGAAGGGGAAAAGGGAAAACAAGGGAAGAGGGGGAAAAAGGGGAAATTGAAAGTGGTTACACTGGTTGAATTATTTGTGAATGTGTTCGAACAGGACGAAGAAAACGAAAGTTCGGAGAAGAAATCCGCCAAAGACGCTTTGCTGCTGTGGTGCCAGCGTAAGACAGCCGGTTACCAGTACGTCAACATTCAGGATTTCTCATCGTCCTGGAGGAACGGGCTGGGCTTCAACGCGCTCATCCACTCGCACAGGCCCGACTTGATTGATTTCCAGGCCCTCGACCCTCAGGATCACTTGGGCAACTTGAAAAATGCCTTTGACGTGGCCTCCCGGGAGCTGGGTATCGCTCCGCTACTTGACCCCGAAGATATGGACACGGCCCGCCCTGATGAGAAATCCGTCATCACTTATGTGGCCTCCTATTATCACACGTTCGCACGCATGAAGACCGAAATGAAAGGAGGAAGGCGAATTGCTAACGTAATCACTATAAACAGAAAAAAATATCTCATATTAAATAGTTATTAATACAGTCTGCTAAGACTATTAGATTTTAATTAAATTAAAATAAAAAATTAATTAGTTTAATAATTAAGTGTAGAGAATTATTTTACAGTTTTGTTATTGTTAGTTTTCTGTAAAAGTAAAAGGAATCAAATGAGAATTGATTAATTTCACAATAAAATAATTTTTTTTGTACAAATATCATTAATTAATTTTAGTAAATATCAGTATTAATTGAATTTGAGTTTAATTATTAATTAAATTTAATTAATTCACAATCACGCCCGGAATAATTAATTTATTATAGTGAATTAATCTCCAAAAATTAATAATATCTGTATAAGAATTAAATTAAAGTATTATATTTTGTTTGGAATGAAGATTGTCGGTCAAATGATGGAAGCCGATCGTTTGAAGGACCGTTACTGCAGAATGACGACGGATCTTATCGAGTGGATCAATCGCAAGGTTCAGCAGCTCGACAGCCGCAACTTCCCCAACTCCCTAGAAGGAATCCAACGCGAACTGTCGCAATTCAAACAATACCGCACTGTGGAGAAACCACCAAAGTACTTAAAGATCACATAATTCTTTAACAATATATTATAATAATTTTTTTTTGTAGATACAAAGAAAGAAGCGAAATCGAGGCTCTCTTCTTCTCCATTAACACACAACTGGCCACTCTGAAGCAGCCCAGCTTCGTTCCACCTGATGGATTAAGTGTCCACGATCTGCAAAGAGCCTGGGACGGTCTGGAACGTGCGGAACATCAGCGAGAAGTTGCACTCAGAGAAGAGATCCTTCGACAGGAGCGACTGGAACAACTAGCCTACAAGTTCGGACGCAAAGTAATGTTCCATGACCATCTTTCCCCAGAAAAATCCTAGATTTTTTAATTTTTTTAGGGAGCTCTACGAGAAGGATACCTCAAGGAAATGATCCTGGTCTTGTCGGATCCTCGTTATGGCAGTAATCTGACTCAGGTGGAAGCTACGATGAAGAAACACGAAGCTATCAGCGTCGATATCCTCTCAAGAGTAAGTTTAGTGACTTAGCTTTCAGTAAATGTTTTAGTATTTCAAATTTTTTTCTTTGAAATCTACAGAAAGAGAGGTTTCACGATCTGGTCAGCATGGCACTGGAACTGGAGCGAGAAAACTACCACGGCAAGGATCAAATCAAAAAGCGGGAAAAGGAGATCCTGACAAGCTGGAACGAGCTCCTGGAACTTTTGGACAGACATCGAGTAGCTCTGAACTCAGCTAGTCAACTTATGACGCTAATCAGAGATCTAGATACCATCTCTTCTACTGTCCGAGAACTAGAGGTATAGCTCTATTAATTAGTTGTTTATTGAATATGTAAAGTTTTGGTTTGGTAGGAAAATTTTCGGTCTGAAGACGTGGGACGTCATTTACTGGCAGCCGATGATTTGCTTCAGCAGCACAGTATCCTGGAGTCGCAGATTGCTTCACTGGGTGACGGTATCAAGCGACTGAATCGTCAGACGCAGCAGCTTCAGATCGGCAGCAGCCAGGCTGCGCAACGCGAAGCGCAAAACCTCAAGCAGAGACTGTCCACGTTAAACGCAGATTATGAACGACTTCAGCAGCAAGGAAAACTCCGCAGGGCTCGACTGGAAGACGCCAAGCTGCTGTTCCAGTTGCTGGAGGATCATGAAGAAGAAGAAGCGTGGCTTGTGGAGAAGCAGCGAATCTGCCAGGCCGGGATCTCTGCGAAAGATCTTCGTGCTGTACTCAGTTTGCAGCAAAAACATAAAGTGCGGAAAATTTATAATTTATAATTAATTAGAATTAGTAAATTTTAATAAAAATCAATTTTTGGGTTTGGTTCGCAGGCTTTGCAAGACGAACTGAAAGCCCGCTGGCCCAAAACGGAGAAACTGATCGAGGCGAGCAGGGAAATGGTTTCGTCGGACCACGCGCAGGCCAAGGATATTGCCAGCAAGATAACCAGCTTGCAGCAGAACTGGCAACGACTTCGAGAACTTGTTGATCAGCGCAAACGACAACTGGAAGAAGCTGCAGAAGCCTATCAGGTATTTTTTAAAACTCATTTTAATAAAAAGTTAACTATAATTAAGTTTTTTAACAATTTTACCATAAGAGTTGATTGCAATTTTTTATATTTTATTGTAAAATGAAGTCCGCAGGTCGTCCATTTACCGATCAAAGAAAAGATGGGAGGATATTTAGGTATTTTGTAATGTGTGGGTGGAGTGTGATGCATGTACTAATTCAATGTGTTAGGGTTTTATTAAAACTAGGCATGCTAATTGGCATGGTATTCGTTTGGATCTTGAAATAACTTTTTTTTTTTTTATATTTGATTGAATTTTTTCAGTTTTATGCGGACGCTAATGAAGCGGAATCGTGGCTGCGTGAAAAGCTGCCTCTGGTTCGGTCCACGGACCGCGGAGAAGATGTCCCAGGCGCCCAGGCCCTTCTGGCTCGTCACAAAGATCTTCTTGGACAAATCAAAGCCTACGAAGGCGATATACAGAGTCTGAACTCTCAAGCTGATCGACTTATCAGCAATGGACTAACTTCTCTTACGGTAAATCTGCTTTCCCAATATTTGGGTTTTTCTGACTTTTTCTACGATTTTTGGTTGTCTAGCTTGCTGAACCGAGTTCGGCAGTAAGTGAGGCGGTCCCTGCGAAACCTGACGAAGACGAGTGGGTGGAAGAAACGCGGATGGTACCGCAAGAAGTGTGGGAAGAAGAGCCCATTGAGCGGACGGAGTACAGGACCGTTACGGAGGAGCGTCTGGTCCCGCAGGTTAAGGCGCTGTACCCTTTCGAAGGCCACGGAATGAACATGGCCAAGGGCGAGGTACTTTAATAATAACCTGTCTCACTTTGACGGTCTTGTCGGAACGTTGGCGGCAATTGATAATTTGCCAGAAAAACACATAGATGATCTAGGCAAGGTCGCCCAGCCGAACAATTCATTATAGAAAACCGCCGGAGGCCACGCAACTTTCTAATTGAAAATGAATTGAATTTTTGTTGGTTTTAACACATTTTATTTTGTTATTTTTATTATTTAATTATTTTTACTTATCAATGGTATATACTGTTATTATTATATTATTATTGTCAATAAGATTGCCGGCTCTTGTGTCTGATAATTGAATTTGTAAGAAGCACTTGCGATTATTTAATGTATTAAACAGCTAAGGTTTCCGTATTAAGTTTCTGTTTTTGGTAATATGATATTATTTCTCATCCAAAGGCAATAACAGATTATCGATTATTAATATGATTAGGTTATAAATAAAATAAATATAGAACAATTATATAAAAGATAAAATATTATAAAATATTTAAAATCCTATTTGGAATAAATTTTTATTTATAAATTGAATTAAATATGAAATTGAATTTTATTTTCTGGACATATTGGCAAAAGACAAATTAGTTTGTTTTAAAAACTTTTATCATTACATTTAGAGCAAATTTTAGGATCTGTAGAAAAAATTTTGTCTATTTGTGTTTTTTATTTTTGTATTTTGTATATTTTGTATATAATTTTTATGTTTTTTTTCTTTTTGTGTAAAGGTGATGTTCCTGCTGAACAAGGCCAACGAGGATTGGTGGCACGTCCGCAAAGCCAGCGGTCAGGACGGTTTCATCCCGGCACGTTACGTCAAAGACATCGAGGGAAAACGAATCCCGGTCCAGGTCCGACAGCCGTACACCGTTAAAGAAGTGCAGAAAGTGAAAAAGGTCGTCATGGTCAAGCAGACGGTTCAAGTGAAAAAACCGAAACCACCGCCGAAAACAGGTATTTCATTATTACATATTATATTTAATATGATATCGTTGTTAATAAAAATACTATAGTTAAACGGCCCGCCCCGAAAGAGCCTCCGCAGCAGCAGGAATCTGTGGGAAAGAGGAAGCAAAATGTCAACGAAATGTACGACGAGCTTGTCTCACTCGCAAAGGTACACTTTTATATTTTATTGTTATTTATAATAATTATTAATATTTGGCTTATTCACGTTGTGCTCTCGTTAAACTAAATGGGGTAAGATTAGTAGCTGTATATTAGTTGTATATATATATTATTCATCTGGTTATAATAACATTGTATAATAATGTTATAATTTGCTAACAGAAACGTCAGTTATATCTGGAGGACGCTATTCGGCTCTTCGCATTTCACGGAGAGTGCGACGATTTCGAGAAATGGCTCCTGGATAAAGAGAAACAGCTCAAAGCAGATAACCGAGCTGATGGAGTGGACATTGCCAAGCGCAAATTCGAAGTGCGAAAATCTTATTACAATAATATAGTAGTTCATCTAATAATGTTCTTGGCTTGTAGGATATCGTAACAGATCTCTCGGCCAGCAGAGCACGCCTGGAAGAGATTGACAGACACGCTGAGGAACTTGTTTCCTCGAAAGCAGCACCGGCAGCGGCAATCCGGGCCCGTCAGCAGCAGATTCGATCCCACTACGAGCGTCTGAACAAACTGCGACAAGCGAAAGAGCGCAGTCTTCAAGGGGCTTCCAGGTTTTTCCCATTTACTCAAACTAACTCTAATTAAATTAATTTTAATGCTGCTATTTAATTAGCGTCGAGCTTTTCCATCGGACTTGCGACGAAGCAAAGGACTGGATGAGTGAAAAAATCACTAAAATTGATACGGAAGATTTAGGAAGAGATTTGAGAACGGTCCAGGCCCTCCAGCGAAAACATCAGAATCTGGAACGTGAATTGGCGCCTCTCGAGGAGAAAGTCAATAAAGTTTACCACTTGGCGGCTTCGTAATTTTATCAATAAATCTTAATATTCATCTGAAATGTGTAAGTAATGGTTTATTCGTATAGTGTCACGGCTACTTATCCCGAAGAAAAAGGCGCCATAACTGCCAGACAGGCTGAAATCGAGCAGCTTTGGGATCTGGTCAAGGTAATTCGTCTAAGAATCCTATTTTAATTTATTTTATTAACTTTAATTAGTTAATTTGTTACTTGAATGAGAAATATATAAATCAAATATTCATTGTAAGATTAATTAAGCACATTAATGAAATTAATAAACCTTAAAACAGTAAGAGAAATTCGATTATGTAACCAATCCCACGAACAGAGTCTATTAAAATAATGCGATTTAGTTTATTCACAATTTAAATTAATTTTTTTTTGGAAAATTTACTTGTTTTAATGGTTCCTCTGTGATATTAATCGATATCGTTGAAATTTTACGATCGATTGTTCAATTATATTAAAAATTAAATATACAAATACTGAATTGGTCGTATTTAATTGTGCTATTTTGAACAGAAAAAAGCAGTAGATCGTCGCTCTCGCCTGGAACAAGCAGTCGGTCAGCAGATATTCTTGAAAGAGACCAAAAACTTGGTAAAATTTTGATTAATATTATTTATAGTCAAAATTTAGTACTGTATTGTTAATACTTGTAAACATATTCTTGTAATAATATAAGTATACTCAATGCATAACATATAATTAATGATGGAACTGATTTATTGTTGCATTTTTCATTGTAGTTGGCCTGGGTGGCTGATGTCAAGGATCAGCTGAACGCTGACGAAGCAGCACGGGATGTAGCCACTGCAGAAAAGCTGCTCAAGAAACACCAGGACCTCGGTGACGACATCAGAGCCCACGAAGACGAGTAATTAAATTATCCTTAACTTATAAATTTACTTATTATTATTTCTTAGAATTCTGTTTTAAAATAAAACATATTTTTTCCAGGTTCGAATCGCTGGCTTCGCTTTCAGCCAAACTTCCGCAAACGAAAGAAGTTCGCGAAAAGTCCAACCAACTACAAGAAGAGCAAAAAGCTCTGCTACGCGGCTGGCACCAGAAGGACGACTTCCTCAGGCAAACTCTGGATTTGCAGCTTTTTAACCGAGAGGCTGATCAGATTGATGCCGCAACTTCGTCCCAGGAAGCCTTCCTCGAGTTCCAGGACCTTGGCGTAAGAATAAGAAATGATAAATACAGTTAATATGATTATCATATTTATTGGTTTGTGTTAGGCTACGCTGGACGATGTCGAGTCCCTGCAGAAACGCCACGAAGATTTCGAAAATTCCCTCGCAGTCCAGGACGATCGACTCAACACTTTCAATGAAATGGCGGATAAGCTGATTGCTGCTGGACACTACGACAGCGCATAGTAAATTTTGCAAAATTTCCTTTGACCTAACTAGCTCTAATTCATAATTTTTACAATTTTTTTGCAGTATTAATTCACGACGTGACGATGTTATCCAGCGACGAATGGCCGTGAAGGAAGCAGCTGCCAAGCGCAAACTGGAACTGGCGGAATCGCATAAATTCCAGGAATTTGCTGCGTCCGTTGACGACATGCAGACATGGATCACAGAAAAGCGGCGTTTTGCACAGGACGAATCCTACCGCGATCTGACGAACCTCCAGCGCAAACTGCAGAAGCACGAGGCTTTCGAACGCGAACTGAGGGCTAACGAAGGCCGTTTACGCACTGTTAACAAAGTATAAATTTTCAGTTCATTTAAAAATTTTTGTTATTGTTATAATGAAGTAGTTAATTTTGTATCAGTTAATTAGTTATTAATTATTATATATTATTTTTTATATTGTTAGTATTAAATATTAATTATTTATTTGATTATAAATATTATAAATAAATAGTAATATTAAATATATTAATTATTATGTATTGAAAATAATTAAAAGATGATAAATTTATAGTTTCTGAGATATTTTTGGTTTGCTTTAATAGAACGGGCAAGCCTTGGTCTCCAAGAAACACTACCGCAAGGATGACATCTCCGGTCTGCTGGAGAACCTCAACGCGGAATGGGACTCTCTGGTCGCGGCATCGCTGGATAAAGGCCGTAAGTTGCGACAGGCAGCAGCGCAGCACGCGTATAACAAGACCCTGGAAGATGTCAAGAGTAAACTTGATGAACTGGACCTTTCGGTCAAAGTCACTTCCGAGGCCAAGGATCTGCGCAGCTGCAGGGATCTTCTCCAACAGCAACATGTTCTGGAGAACGAAGTGACCATGTGGACCGGCAAGATTGGGCAGCTGACCCAGACTGGAGAAGAACTTGTCCAGGACGATCATTTCGATGCCCTGAGTATCAAGAAACAGGGCGAAACCTACCGAAGCAGACTTTCTGAACTTAGCGGTACTTGTTATTTCGAACGTGTCTAATGTGTGAATTTGCGAAATTTCATATTTTTTGCAGTTCTTTTAACTCAGCGAAGGAGTTACTTGGAAGAGGCGATGCGTTTCCATTCGTTTAACTTCGACATCGACGTTGAGCTGCAGTGGATTCGTGAGAAGTTGACTGCAGCTTCTTCCGAGACCCTGGGACAGGATTTGCACACTGCACAAACCTTAGATAAGAAACACAAGAAGCTGGAAGCTGAACTTAAGGGCCACCAACCCATTATTGACCATACCCTTGCTGCTGGACAAACACTAATCGACCAGAAACATTCCGAAGCTCAAAAAGTACAAAAAAATCACAATTTTTAATAATATTAGCAGTAGTAGTGATAATAATAATAATAATAATAATAATAATAATAATAATAATAATAATAATAACAATTAATAGTAAAACTAGTAGATAATGTGAAAATATGGTAATAATTTAAAATTGAATCAAATAGGTAAAATTACACTGAATTATTGAATTAGTTATAATATAGTAGTAATAATCATAATAATAGTGATATTATTAATAACTAGTAAAATCATTTATAATATTGTTTGCAAAAGTACTAAATAGTTTAAAATATGTAAATAATCAAGAGTAAATGAAATAGATCAGAATAAATACACCTTTTAAGTTAGTAATAACATTAATAGTAATAAAAGTAGTAATAACATTAATAGTAGTTAAAATAGTAATTGACTAAACGTTTATAATTTACTGATGTAAAATTTTACAGGTGAGAAGTCGGTGCCAAGAGCTTCGAGATGCTTGGGACGAGCTGAGAGAAGCAGCCGCAGCCCGCAGAAGGAAACTGGACTTGTCCCTGAAGGCCCAACAGTTTTTCTTCGAGGCCAGCGAAGTCGAGAGCTGGATAGCGGAGAAAACGGAGCTACTGAATTCATCGGATGTTGGCAAAGATGAAGCTGCTGCTGTTAAGTTGCTAACCAAACACAAGGTACGTCACGAATCAAACACCTTATTTCAAATTTGTTAACATTTAAATGGATTTTATAGGCCCTGGAACTGGAACTGGACACCTACAATGGACTGGTCAACGAGATGGGCAATATGGCTAACTCCATGACCAATGCCAACCACCCCGATGGAAAAGCTATTGCCCAGCGACAGCAGTATCTACAGCAGGGCCTGAAAAACCTCCAGAAACTGGCGTCTCAAAGAAGGCAGAGATTAGTTGACAGCGTTCACCGGCACGAATATCTACGAGAAGCTGATAGCATCCTCGCTTGGGTTGCTGAGCAAATGGCTACAGCCAGTTCAGAAGACTATGGCCAGGATTACGAACATTTATTGGTATATACTTGATCCCCAAACCCTGAAAACAAAAAACTTAAACTAATTATTTTTACTTGATTTAAAGATCCTGCAAAATAAATTCGAGGATTTCAAGTTGCGAATCGATGCTGCGTCTGATCGTTTCTCGCAGCTAGACGAAATGGCCCGACGTTTGATTACCAGCGATAATCCGTACGCCGTTGACTTCCCAAGAAACAAGAGCAGCTTCGGTATATTTTCGATTCCGCACTAAGAAAAAATAATCTTATAATCCAACCTTGGGTGCTGGAACAGTTTTTTCCTCATCTAACCATCACTGGTTTGGTTTTAATCTTTTGTCTTCCTCTAACTTTTCAAGGGATGGTCCTTTGTATAGTGAAGAGTCTTGGCAGCGGATTGGTCAGCAAGTTGGTCACTTTCATGCGGTTCTTAGGTGCTCCTTAACATCTTTTTTATTTCTAACTTTTAACTTTCCACTTACGTGTGTGTTTCCTAACAATTTATTAGCAAATCAAAGACGTAGAAATAATAGAAAACTTTTTGGTTCGCTGAACGACAACAGGGAAGCTTGGAATCGCTTACTGGAAGCTGTCGAAAGTCGCGACCAAAAGTTAGCGGCTGCCGGAGAAATCCACCGCTTTAACCGGGACGTCTCTGAGGCTCTCTCCCGGATTCAGGAGAAGTTTGCGGCTATTCCCGATGACCTTGGCCGTGATTTGAACTCGGTTCTGGGTCTTATACGACGCCACGAAACTTTTGAAACGGATCTTGTGGCGCTGGAAGCTCAGCTTCAGGTCCTGATCGACGATTCCGCCAGACTGCAGAGCGCCTACCCCGGCACTAATGGTGAACATATCAAAGAGCAGCAGGAGTTGGTTGTCCAGTCGTGGGATGCACTCCAGCAGCGCATGTCGCGGCGGAAGGAAGACCTTTTGGCCAGCTGCGACCTGCAGAAATTCTTGTCGGCCGTTAGGGACCTGACGACGTGGTCTGCCGGACTTGTGACGTCCATGTCCGCCAAGGAACGAGTTCACGATGCGAACGAAGCGCAGGCTCTACGAGCTGAACACGAACGGCTCAAGGCTGAGATCGAAGCGCGTGAAGATAACTTCAGTACGACTATACAGATGGGAGAGAACATGATTCAGGAATCGCATAGCGCGTCCCAGGTATTCAGTAATAACTAAATTAAATATTATCAATTTTAATTATTTATTGGTTGATTAGGAAATAAGAGAACGTGTTAAGCAGCTGCTGGATGAACGGGACAGACTGTTGATATCGTGGCAGCGAAGGAAGGTATATCTCGATCAGCTGCTGGACCTGCAGTTCTTCTTACGCGATGCCAAGCAGATTGATACAACCTGCGCAGCACAGGAGACAGCTTTGCTGGTTACTGAGTTCGGTTCAACTGTGGAGGAAGTTTTAGCACAGCTTAAAAAACACGAGGCCTTCGAGAAACTTATCACAGTTCAGGATGACCGTCTCGCTCTGCTGAAAGAGCACGGAGACAAATTAGTTGCCCAAAACCATTTTGGAAGTCAAGTAAACATATTATTATGTTTATTATTATTATATTCTATTATAATTATTTAAAAACTCACAGCTTATCATTCAACGGGTGCGGGAAGTGACGGCCCGAAGAAATAAAGTGAAAGACATGAACAAAGCCAAGCGGGAACGAATAAACGAGGCGCTGCTGTACGCTCAGTTTGTTCGCGATGTCGCAGAAGCCGATACTTGGATAGAGGAACGGCAGATACAGCTCGATGCTGAAGCCAGTCTCGGGGAAGTCACCTCGCTCGAAGACAAAGTTAAACGTCTGCAGAAACACCAGGCCTTCCAGGTGATTTTTTATTTTCAGTGAAGAATAAATAGTTTAGACTTTCAGTTTTATTAATTTTTATTAATTTATTTTTAATAACATATTTTTATTATTAATCATTGCTACTAATAATATTTATATTTCTTTTGTTTAGTATTATATTACATGTTTTTTTCCCGTGGATTACATTTATTTTCTACAAATTGTTTTTCTTTTATTATTAAAGTAGGCTTACTATTATATTTTTAAATTTAATTTCTAAGGCTAACCACGATCTCAATTTTGTTTACTAGGCTGAAGTTGGGGCCCACCAGGGCAGAATCAACGAAATCAAGCAAAACGGGGAAACTCTGATCGCCAAGAAGCACGACGCTTCTAGGGACATCCACAAGCAGCTGGAGAACTTACAGAACCGCTGGAGACAACTAATGGTAGCTTCAACAATGCTAGGCCGCGGTCTGGAAGAAGCTCAGGACATTCTAGAATTCAACATCCAGCTGGAGAAAGCTGAAGCTTGGCTCAGAGATAAAGAATCGATGGTCCAGCAAGGAGACGTGGGTCGCGACTACGAACATTGCCAAGTATTTAACCGTTCCATAACTCTAGATTTCTTTACTAACCGTTTGTATCCCAGGCTTTGCAAAGGAAACTCGACGATGTCGATTCGGATATGCGTTTCGACGAGTCTAGGGTCAAGGCTATTAACTCCCTAGCCGATAAGCTGGTTCGCCAGGGTCGTAGTGACGTCCGTCTAGTCCAGCAGCGTAGAGAGGCCTTGAATCAGCGCTGGAAAGCCTTGCAGGTAAATCACCTTTTAACCAAACCAGAATATTCCTAAAAATATACTTTAGATTAGTACTATAACATTAAATAATTTAGTTTATTTATGTATAATTAATATAATGGTTAATCTAATAGCTTAATTAAATAAATCATGTGAAATAATGACAATGTAATAAAGGCAATAACTGTAACATAAAATAATAATTTATTTTATTAATGTATAAATAATAAAACAAAAATCATTATAGTTAAAATAAATACATAATTTGAAATAATAGTACATATATTTAGATTTAGATGATAGTACAACAAAGTAATAGCTTTCGTGATCAATTATTTTTACTGAATAGGGAGCACTGGAGCAATACAGACAAGACTTGGCCACAAGTCTAGAAATCCATGCATTTAATCGCGATGTCGACGATACTGACGGACGCATAGCCGAGAAGATCCTCTTGCTTTCCAGTGACGATCTGGGCAAGAACCTGGTCCAGGTCGAAACTCTTCTACGCAGACAAGAGGCCATCGAACGCGATCTGACAGCCATAGAGGGAAAACTGAAAGAACACGATAACGAAGCCCGCCGTTTAACGCAGAAGTACCCGGACATGGCCACTTCGATCCACAACAAACTTTCTTCAGCCCAGGATCAGTGGAGAAAGCTGACATCTTTGTTAACGTCTCGCAAACAATCGCTTTCTTCAGCGTATACTTTCCATAAGTTTATGGCTGATTTGCGAGAGCTTGAAGCTTGGGTCGCTGATATGAGGTCTAAGATGGACAGTACAGTGTTATCTAAGATTAGCAAAGAAGCTGAAGCCACTTTACAGTTACATCAGGAACGAAAAGCTGAAATCGATGGACGACAAAGCACTTTCATGGTAAATACGAAACTTTCGCATAAGGTTACTTCGTATATTAACAATTATTCATAATTTTTTTATTTTTTCCTAACAGATTTGACCCTGGTAGTGTAGTAGCGTTAAATAAGCGTAATAAGTATATCTGTCGAATGTGTGGACAGCAGGGATGAGTGTACTGACTAACTGAATGGTTTCCACATATTCGACAAATTGAGTAGGAACTGTTACAGCGGTGATATTAATCATAATAGGAAATCTGTCGAACGCGTGGACAGTAGGGATGAGTGTACTGACTAAATGAATGGTGTCCTCGTATTTTTAATCAATTTTTAATGTTTTGTCCGTAACAGAACTTGAAGGATCAAGGCCGGCGTTTGGTGAACCAGCAGCATCCGCAGAAAGACGACATTAGCTCCAGTCTGGCGGACCTGGAAGATTTGCGTCGAACACTGGGAGCAGCTTGGGAGGAGCGACGACTCTTACTGTTCCAGTGCTTGAAGTTGTGTCAGTTTGAAGAGCTGGTGGATCACGCGGAAGCTTGGATGGTCCGGCAGGAAGCTTTCCTCAATAACGACGATCTTGGAGATTCGCTGTACGGCGTCGAAATGCTGCTGCGTAAACACGAGGCCTTCGAGAAAACTATGGCGGCTCAGGGATCTCGCCTTGAAGAAGTCGAGCGCTTTGCTGCTGAGCTGCTAGCCTCGCAGCACTATGACGCGAGCGGCATTAGCAAGCAGCTGGACTCGGTCATCAGTCGCAGGGATCGTTTGCGCGAGGCAGCAGTCCAACGTCGCCGCAAACTGGAAGAATCCCGCCAGCTGCACCTTTTCCTGCGCAACATTCACGAAGTGGAAAGCTGGATCAGCGAAAAGCTTTCAGTGGCCAGCGACGAAGCCTATCGCGATTCAACAAACCTGCAGAGCAAGCTGCAGAAACAGGTGGCCTTCGAAGCCGAGCTGCAAGCCAATCGCGGACGCTTCTCTGCTGTGATGCAGGAAGGCGAACAGCTTATGGCCGCTGGACATTTCGCCTCGATGGAGATTCAGGCGCAGCTGGAATCTCTGGAATCCCTGTGGCGTCAATTGCTGGACTCGACTCAGCTGAGAAGAGAACGACTCCAGGACGCGTACCAGGCTCTTTTGTTCAGTCGCAGCATGGACGATGTCGACTCCTGGATGGACGAAGTCGAGGCCCAACTCCAGTCGGAAGACCACGGCAAAGATCTAGCGTCAGTCCAGCACCTGCTGAAGAAACACCAGGCCTTAGAAGCTGACATCCACGCTCATTCAGACGCCATTCAAACGATCAAGGAATCAGCTGCTTCATTCGTGCAGGCGGGACATTTCCAGGCTGCTGAGATTGAGACTCGCTCCAAGAGTTTGATCCAGCGTTACCACTCGCTTCACGAACCCGTCCAGATCCGCAGAGACAATCTGGAAGACGCTCTTCTGTTGTACCAGTTCATCAGGGACGTGGATGATGAAGTCTCGTGGATCAGCGAAAAAGAACCTGTCGCCTGCTCTACGGATTTAGGCACTTCGTTAGCCGCTGTTCAGAGCCTGCAGAAAAAACACCAAGCCCTCGAAGCAGAAATCCAGTCACACGAACCCGTTATCAGCACTTTGGTATCACGGGGACAACAGATGATGAAAAGTGGACATTTTGCTGCAGCTCAGGTAGATCCTTGAGATTCCTTAATGTTTTACTAATTAATTAGAGAAATTTTTTTTACAGGTTGAAAAGCACATCCAGACATTGCAGGCTTCTTTAACCAGCCTCAAGGACCACGCTTCTGTCCGCAGACTTCGCCTGTTGGACGCAGTTGAGTCTCAGATGTTTTACACGGAAGCTGCTGAGGCCGAAACTTGGATCCGAGAGCGTCGTCCCTTGTTGACCAGCGTCGATGTGGGCAAAGACGAGGATTCCGTCCTGTCCCTGCTGAAGAAGATGGACGTCCTCCAGCGAGACATTAGCGGGTTCAACGCCAACATCGGCCGCTTGAGCAAATTGAGTCAGGGTCTTGTGGATCGCGGCCATTTCGATAGCAGCAACATTCAGCAGAAAATGTCCAAAGTGGAGCAGCAGTACGAGCATATCAAGCAACTGGCCGAAGAGCGAATGCAGCGTTTGGAAGACAGCAGAAAACTCCACAAGTTTTTGCGAGAAGCGGAAGAAGTTGCGGACTGGATCAACGAGCAAATGGTCGTGGCCGCTTCTGAGGACTACGGACGAGACGTGGAGCATGTGGAGATCCTCATACAGAAGTTTGAGAGTTTCTTGAACACGCTGAATGCCAGTCAAGATCGAGTTGAGACCCTGAAATCGAGTGCAACCACTTTGCTGGAACACACATCGGAACCTGCAAGGATTCGTGCGAAAATTGACGAGGTTCAGGTAAGAAATCGAACGGTAGTAATAGACTATCGATTTATTCTTGTTTTAAAAATTGACGAATCAAACCGTAATAATAGACAATTGATAGTTGAATCGATTGATTGATTAATCGATTTCTTTGGTTTCTTTTAAACAGCAAATGTGGGACGATTTGAACGAATTGGCTCACGCCAGACAAGAAGCTTTGACCGGAGCTAAACAGGTCCACGTCTTTGACCGAAACGCTGATGAAACAGTCACATGGATAGCGGAGAAGGACGCTGCACTCAGCACTGAAGACTACGGCCAGGACCTGGAGACGGTGCGGACTCTGCTGCGGAGACACGGCGGCTGTGAGAGAGATTTCGCCGCAGTCAAAGAGCAGGTCGACTCCGTCATCGAAGAGGCACGCCGACTGGCTGAACAGTTCCCGATGCCCGCGAGCATATCGCTGTCCGCCACGAGGAAACTGTCCGCGCCTGGAACGAGCTCCTGGACAAAGCTGCGCAGCGCAAAGACAAGCTGCAACAGGCTGAGCAGCTTCAGTCGTACTTTGACGATTACCGCGAGTTGATGTACACTTGAACTCTACAACTTATTTTGTATTATTATTTTAATTTCTGTTTACTGTTTCTAGGGCCTGGGTAAACGAAATGATTGCTAAGATTACTGCGCCTGATTTGGCTCGCGATGTTGCTGCTGCTGAAGTCCAGCTTGCCAATCATGGTGAATATCGAGCTGAACTGGATGCCCGAAACGAAGCTTTTGCCAAATTTGTTCACGTCGGAAACAGACTTATCGATGATGGCCATTTCTTAGCTGAAGAAATCCAAGAAAAAATTGCGACTCTCCAGCAAAGGTAAATGAGGAAAATTCACTTTATATTTGCACAGTTTTTGGATTTGCTAATTTTGTTGTGTAATGGAACAGACACCAGCTGCTACTCGATTCCTGGCAACGAAGACAAGAGGTTTACGAACAAAACCTGGACACTGAGAAATTCAAACGAGATGCTACTTTACTGGAAGAGTGGCTGTCATCGCGAGAGAGCTATCTGAGTGAAGATAATCTGGGTACTTCGCTGGGTGAAGTCGAGGAACTCATCCGCAAACACGAAGATTTCCAGAAAACTCTAGAAGCGCAGGAAGAAAAACTTGAAGCTCTGAGACGAATTACTCTGGTAAATTTTGTTTTAAATAGTATTTCACTCTGAGGTTATTTTGACCTTTTTTATAGATTGAAGATGCGTTTGCTAGACTTCGCCGACTGGAAGAGGAAGCCCGCAAAGCTGAAGCTCAGCGACGTGAACAAGAGCGACTGGACGCGGTGAAGAAGAAAGAAGTCCAGCGTATCACAAACGTAATTAAAGTTAAATAAAACTATTATCAATTTGTATATTTGTAAGTGAGTCTATTATAAGGGAAAAATGAATATTTGTATACAAGTTATATTAAACTATGAAAATGTCGTTTAGTGATAGTACATGTTAAGATACCAGTGATAACAATAATAATTAATAGTGATTATAATTGTAAAACATTCGTACGACTTATACCTACATATTGTATTAATATTTATTTATTTTAGATTTTATCTCATGATATTATTTACTCTTAATGTCGTTACTATACTATTATTTGCTGGAAATACTTGCATCTTTTTTACTATTATTTTTGCGAATATAGTTTTATGTGTTTAACAATTCATACTAGATTTTAAGTCTGAGAATTATTTACTATTACTGCCATTACCAAATTATTGATTAACTTGAACTACTGTTATCATTTTTATTTCTTTTTTTACTAATGTAATTTTATAGAAACAAAGATTGATAAATTATTTTATTTTATTTTGTAGGAGAGGCGCCAAGAAGAACAGCGTCGACGCACTCAGGAAATCAAATTCACCCGAGAGGATCTGGAACGGTTACCTTTGACCTCGAACGGAGTGTCCACCGGTTCAGGACCCGGCTCGGTAGCCGGTTCAGGATCCGAAAGAAATCATGATACCCGAGATGGATCTCCTAAGTAATTTGCATTTTTATTTTTAGAATTTATTACATTACTTTGTAATTTTGACATTCATTTATTTGTAGGAATTTTATTATTATACGGTATTTTTTATTTAATGTATTTATTATGAATATTTACTTACATTTTATTATATGAAATATTTCTAACATACTTTTACACTTTTGTATTTTTAGAATCTTTTCTGTTACCTTGTAATAGTTCTATATGGATATATTTAATTATCTGCAATATTTTTAGCATTAAACGTTATATTTATTTATTTGTGTATCTTCCGGCCTTCAGGGCCGCGACAAAAAAGGAGAAGTCAATCTTTTTGTGCCCACAGTATAACAAATTTGTTGAGCATGAAACCTAATGACTTGGGTGCATTTTTGGTTAGGCGTTCTAGTAACTGGAAGACACTGTCTGGCTTGAGGAGATGGGAAGGAGTTTTGGGTAATACAAGTAGATTTTCTCTAACGGAATAAATTTTGGGGCAGTCCAGTAACATATGGGCGTGGAGGCTATTAAATACACTTCCGTAGCACTGGCAGTTCTTGGGAGTTCCGTCTGTCCATATTTCAGGTTTAACTAGGACCCCCAGTCTGAACCCTGCGATCGCAGACCGATATACCTTAGATAGACGGGGATTACTCAAATATTCCTGCGGGGTCATTAAACGTTATATCTCATTTAATGTAGTAATTTTGAATATTTGCTTTTATTATTTTATGATATTATAATATCTGTAACATATATTTACCCTTGTATATTATCATAGGCCTGTACCCAGGATCCAAGTGACCCCTGATTTGAGTGGACTGCGTAAAATGGACACGGACCGAATCAAACAGTCACGTAAGCAAATTATTCCTAATTTCATAAAATCTTGTTATATTTAATTTATGTCATTCATTTAATGTTTCTGTAGTAGTCAATAAATTTGATTTTTCTGTATTTAATAATTTACACATTTTCCCTAATTATTTGCTTCTTTCCTTAAAATTTGTATGTGTTACAAATGCTAAACTTATTTTATAAAATCTTATATGCAATAGTAATAACTGCCGGTTCGCTGGACACGCGATTATTGCCTATAGATACATTCTTATAATGTCCATCTATACGACAGATTTGCTTTTGTAGTTACAGCGATAATATAATTAATTTTGTTTTTATTTCTTGACCGTAGCGAGCGTGAAGAGAGCAGAAAGCATGCGAGTAGGAGGTCCTAGCAGTCTGGATCCCGCAGGAATGAAACTCAAGCGCAATCCCAGTTTCACTACACGTCGTAGGACGCAGAGTTTCCGCAAGGTAAAGCGAATGGACAATCCGCAGGATCTGCCACCAGTCGAAATCGAAGGATTCCTCGATCGAAAACAAGAACTGCAAAGCGGAGGCAAACGAGCCGCTATCCGATCGTGGAAATCCTACTATACAGGTAAACTTTTCCCGCTGCCTCGTTCACAGTTTCTCGTATCAGCTGTTAATGTTAGCAAATAATTATTAAATTTACTTATCACTTTTTGCAGTTCTTTGCGGGCAGCTGCTTTGTTTCTTCAAGGAGCACGAGGACTTTGTCGAAAGCAAGGCTGCAGCTTCTCCGTTGAACTTGTATCGGGCCCAGTGCGAACGGGCCGTCGATTACACGAAACGCAAAAACGTCTTCCGCATCAAAACGAGCGACGGTGCCGAATTTCTCTTCGCCACCGACGATGCCGAACAACTCGACCAGTGGGTGAAAAAAATTGTCTTCCACGCTGGACTACCCCCGTCACAGCAACTACTGAGTTACGATACGTTCAAGGTACAGAGAAATTTATACATTTTTTCATATTCTTTGCATGCTGGGACTCTTCTTTCACTTTCTTCTTCACGCTTAGTAAAAAATTGCAAATTTATTTTATATATTCACTGCAACCAAAGGCTCACTTCTATACAAAAGCTTGCCATTTCTATCTTAATGTGAACGAGAACTCTAATGCATGAAACGAACACTTACTTCTGGGTTCAGGCCTCGTCTTCGTTTCAATCGGGAAAGCCGGCAGCTAGCGACAAGAGTTCCGTTTCCACTGACGATGCCAGAGCTGACACTGAAGGCTCTTCCTCTACTCTGTCCACACCAGAAATAACCGCAAAAGGAACCGAAATGCACTTCAATGTCCCTTCTCAACCTGTAAATGTAGATAGGTCCCAGGTAAAATGGCCGAGTATTCCGCTCGAGACAACTTCCCAAAAACTTTACTTTTCTTTATCCAAAAAACTTTTTCTACTGAAGTGCTATACGTCTCTGTTTTGGTTAATCTATTAAAAAAAACGTTAACCAGCATTATAACTAATGCGTAACTAATATTAACTAATAATAATGTATAGTAGTTTTAAGATAGTTACAGATGGCTTAGTTGTCTAATGGCAAATTAAGCCTCTCTGTAGCGGGCATAATTGTTAAATCAGCTTTATACCATATAAAAATTTTGTTTGCAAGAAAGTGTATGGCGATTTTCTTGCGATTTTTAGGAATATTTTCAAGCGAGAATTTGTACATAACGTTATTTTATACCTCAGTCCGTAGTAATGGGACTGATCTTCAGTGCCTTTCTGGAAAAAGCCATATGAATAACTGAATATTTTTGTATAATTTAACGAACAGGAGGAGCAGATCAGTCTCCCACTACCTCCAGCAGACTCTTCACCTCCGCCCATCGTACCCAGGAACAGCGTTCCCCGAGCTCCTCCACCAAAACCTCCTCAAGAAGAAGAAGTCTGGGTCAGACAGCAGCCTGTCAATGTGACCCTACCCCGAGAAGGACAAAGTATGAAATAAAATTTGGAATATAATCTTTCCCATAGCTTAAATAATACAAATTGTAAACAAAAAAATAATTTATGGTTAGTAATAATAGTAAAAATAATTAGTAACACAAAATATGACTACACTAATTGTGAAAGAACTATTGATAATTAGCAATAATATTAAAAATAATTAATAACATAAGTTTTGACTATATAATTGTATAATAATTAGTTTAATCTTAATTTTATCGTTTGTATACTATACAACTAGCTGTAGGGGGTAAATTAATTATTAAAACCAAAAAATTTTACATCTAATTATCACAATGTGCGATTTTCCCAAATAGTTGTGCAAAATTCGTAGTTTCTGCTTGTAATAATTTAGTTATAACAGCTTCTTTGTGTCCAATAAAATTTCGCGTCTTAGCATTTCCCCTATTTTTGTTCATTAACGCATTAGTTTACTTTAGTTTGATTTTTCCGTAGTGCTACCACTTATATATTTAGTTTCTGCTATTAGTATTCTAGTAACAAAAGCTTCTCCATGTCCAATACGGTTACGCTTCTTAATATTTCCTCTATTTTTTGTTCATTAACGCATTAGTACATTAATTTGATTTTTCCGTAGTGCTACCACCACTTCCTCGTTCCGCTCCCCCACCGTTACCTCAGTCTCGTCCTCCAGTACCCCCAGGAACGCTTCTTCTCAGTATGCGCCCCAGCGGCAAGTCCCCGCCGAAGAATGGCGCGAGCCCTCGTCGTCGAGTTTTGGTTAATAAACCTTTTTTCCCATAAATAAATTTAAACTGTGGAAAATACAGACAAGAAACTTAGGAAATAAAAATTTTTCTGTTGATTTACAGGAACACGACCCTTCTCAAGCTTTGCGAGTGTTGATCTAACGAGCAGGAGTCTTTCTTCACAGCAGAGCGGCCTGAACGTGGAAGTCCGCAGCGATACTTCTTCGGAAAGTGACGTTCCAGTTCCCTCGCCCCGCAAGGACAAGGAACGGGGACGCAATAGCGTTTTGGGTATATTCAGGCGCAATAAGAAAGGGACGCACGTCTAAAATAAATAATTCATTTAACATTACAGCAATTTACAGTTAAGAAGTAACTAAGAGAACTTGTTTGTTTTCCCCCCGTTTCATTTGAAAACAAAATTTTATTTAGGCTAAACATCCCCAGTGTAGTATAAATTGAAGGCTTTGTACCTGTTCATTGGGTTTTTTGGAGAAATCTGGAAAAAGTTAATTTGCTGGGAAAAAAAATTTTGCCGCTAACTGATAATATAGAAGTATAAGGAAGCTGTTTCTTGTTATCCAAAGATATATATCTACAGTTTCAAGCCTTTTTTTTCTTGTTATTTTTTTATTATTGCTGCTTTATGACTAAAAAAATATTGTCTTGAGGTAAATATTTACATTTTGTTACAGCCTTTTTATTACTTTTACACTTTGTAGTGGCAGCATAAGAAATACATTTTTACTTTCCACAAATATATATTTGCTTTTCAGTTTAAAAATACTTCTGGATAATAGGTACTCCATTCAATGGCATATCACTCAAAATCATCATCATCTGGTAGATAATCAGCAGCTTTGCGTGGACCGCTAGGAATGGCAGGGTCCCAGAATCCTGGCGGTGTTTGCAAATAATAACTAAATCGGTTGCGATGCTCGGGACAGAAGTTCATCGAGACTTCCAGTTTCCGCAGATCGATCTTCGACTCGTAAAACAACTGAACAAAAATGTTTTAGATATCGTAATGTTTAAATATTATAAAGCAGTTTACCCTTCGACATTCAGAACAGGGCCAGTCTTCTGGAGTCTTCCTCTTTTTCTTCCTATGATGAATATAAAAATAATTACTAGAAAACTAAAGGCAGAAATATATTTTGATACTTTTCCGCGGGCCTGGGTCTGTCAAACATGAATGCTTTCTTCCGCTGTTCAGATTCCTCGTTCTCGAGATCTTTTTTCTCGCTCTGCGGGACGACTTTGCCATAGAAGACAGTGTCTAGTAAAGTTATCTGCTTGAGCTGCTTGCTTTTCTTGTTTCCGAAGGTTTTGGACGATGACGGGGTATCGGATAAACGAGAACCTGGGCTGTCGTTCGAAGTTGAGGGTTTTGGTGAACTTGGAAAGCCTTTTTTCTCAGGTGTCGTTTGAAGAACAGAGTAATTGAGACCGCCGGACTCGATGAGTGAGGGACTGCAGAACATCAGACTGTCAGATCTCGTCTTTTTAAAAGGACTTTCTTTCTTAATAGTTTCACTGGAACTGGCTTTTCGTTTGCTTTTCATCACAGGACTTCTTGTAAGAGCCTGACTGCTTTTTGTGGGGCTCCTCGTTTTGTGATACTGCGGCACGATAGTCTGATCCAAATCGAAACCTGGAGGTACCGTCTCTGCTATAAGCTGTGGTTCAGTTTTTATCAAAGCACCATTTGGTGAGTTAATGTTTTCCAGTGTTTCTGGGGCCAGTATTTCCGCTGCTGGAGATTTCGAAGGGGTTCGTAATTCTTTAACTGGAATTTTTTCATTTTCAGGGCTTTTAGAAACATTTTTCTTGACTTTTAGTGTTTCGCGAGCAAGGTTCCGCGCATCCAGGACGTTATAGTTATCGAGAAGATTGCCTAGAGAGAAATAATGAAAATAGTTCGAGTTAGTGTTACGCCTATTAAAAATTTTACTTATTTCTTCGAGTCGTGTCTCGAGTAGAAGATTTCGTTCCTGCAGTTCTCGCAATTCGTCATCTATGCTGAAATTTAGCCTACAGCAAAAGTGAAAATTATGTAAAAGATGTGAATTAATAAGATTCAATAATTACCGTTTCTTCACAGTGACGTGCTCTTCATTCCGAGCGTGTTTTTCATCTTCCAAATAATTTTTCTTTGCTATTAAATCTAATATGACAAAAACTTTGACATTAGAGATGCTTAACGTAACATATGGGTGATCGCCATACCCTTAAATTGTTGATAAATCACTCGTAGCAGAATTTTGATAGCGCAGTCGTCATTTTTCAGGTATCGGGAACAGACTCTTGCCGTATCGGCATTAAGTAACGAAGACCAGAGCCTGTTTAAATCTGTTTCTTTGGAAGGAGAGCTTTCAGGACCTCCAGCTTCATTTACTGCGGGACTTCCATAAAGGCCGGCAATATCCATTTAATGAGATTGAGCCTCCAATGTTTTATTTTAAAAATATATTAATCTAATTTGATAAATGAGTACTGTTTCCTTGTGAGTTATTTCTTAGCAAGGATTTATCTTCAATCTGACAGTAACTGATTAATATTGTTGACAATTGAAACTTGCCCGCCCGTTCAGGGTGGTACCTAACCTGCATGCTATAGTAACCTGTAACTGAATTTAAACATGAAAATAAAATATCAAGAAATAAATATTTTTGAAACTTAATATTAAAAAAATTAAATTCATTTAAATAAATATAAAATTATGATTTGAAATAAAATAATAAATTTTAGCCACCTAGGTAAAAAACTTAGAACTTTGTATCGTAAACTTTGACAAGATAGTGAAAGTTCCCTCTGTAGGGAAATTTCCCGATAAAAGGGAAATTGGTCTCAAAAGGGAAAAAGGGAAATTTAGAAGTGTATCGGATTATTCTAGCACGGGGGGGGAAGGGAAAGATAAGGGAAGAGAGAACTTTAGAAAGGAAAGCTTGCATATTCTAACGCCAAGGGGAAAAAGAGGGAAACAAGATAGTGAATGCCATCAAATTTGTTTTCACCGGAAGAAAATTACCGCACCAGGTGAAAGGCAAGTGGTTATACACAAGATGGCTGATCGCAGAATTAATTCCTCATCAGATATGCATAGAGACCACAATCATTCTTCTTCGGATAATCTAAGAGCTCCCAGAGATAAAGATGACCCTCCAAATTCGCGTTTGTTTATAGTCTGTGGTAAATCTCTTACGGAAAATGACTTCCGTGATAGTTTTCAAAGGTTCGGTACCATTGATGAGATATGGGTAGTTAAGGACCGTACATCTGGAGAGCCTAAAGGTACAGAAAATCTATCTATTATCATATATTCCTCCATTAACTTTATACTCGTTCACTTCAGGCGTTACCTACATTAAGTTTTCCAAGACTTCGGAGGCAGCTCTAGCGATGGAAGAAATGAACGGCCGCTGTATTGGAAATCATCCTCGTCCCTTGAAGGTTCTAATCGCACACAGCAGAGAGCAGGGCTCGAGAAGAGACTGCAACGAGGAAGAACGGCTCTTGCGACTTTTTGTCGTGGTGCCCAGAACAATGAGCGAGTCTGAACTGCGTGAACATTTCACACAGTTTGGCGATATCGACTATGTTTCCATCGTCAAAGACAAACACACGAAAGAAAGCAAAGGATTTGCGTACGTACCTATCAAGCTACGTTTCTTAAAGAAAATTTTTAAGGAATTTTATTTACTCGCAGTTATGTCAAGTATCATCGTGTATCCCACGCTGCACGAGCCTTCGAAAACTGCGACAAATCGTTCAAGCCTGTTTTTGCGGATCCTCGACCTCCTAAAACTGCCCATGCTGACAGCACCCAGTCGATTGTTGGAAGTGCATCTTCCACGACCAGCAACTTTGATAACTTTGCCTACGACAGCCACACTCCAAACGACGGCTACTGCAAGTTGTCTGTTGTCGTTTCGCCTGTCGTAAACCAGGACCAGTTGTGGAAGTTATTTGACCTGATCCCTGGTCTCGATTACTGCGAACTCAAGCGCGATTCTAAAAGCAAATTGGTATTAAAGAATTCTACATTTACTATATGGAGTAACAGAAAAAAAAGTTCATTTATTATGAAATATAGCAAGGAAGATGCCAGGCTACAGTCGTTTACAGCAATTCTTCTGCAGCGATGTACGCAAAGGAGAAACTTCATGGGTTTGAGTATCCTCCAGGTCATCGTCTTATAGTTCGGTTCGACACTTCCAGCTCCTACGACTCGAGCAGAGTTCCTGCAGTTCCAGTTACCCCACCATCAACGCAATATCCTGGTACTTTAGATTGTAATTAATAATAGCCTTAGTTATTCGTTTAGAAGCATTGAACCTAAAATTTTGTACACAGAAATGTATTTAAATTTATGTAAATATTTTCAGGTGTCGTGAATGTGGCCAACATGGGTGGTCGTTTACCATTCATTCCGGGTTTGGGACCTCAGCCAGCGTTAGACGCAGTCCAGCCGCAGTCGAACACCGCGACGGGACCTTACGGGATGATGCCTCCGTCTGCGAGCACAGCGGCCCTGCAGAATAACCTCGCTACCCTGGCCGAAACGATTGCTCAAGCCACTTCTCTCATACAAGCAGCAGGTAATCCTCATTCTGTACGAACTGAACCTGTAGTTTAATGAGGGAATGGATTTTAAGGTGCTATGTCAGCTCCCGGTGTCCCCGTTTCTCCGAACCCAGCATCCAGCAGCACGAATAATGCCTCTGAAACCTACGATCCGTCCTATTGCTCTGTGAAGCTCCCACTACCGCAGCCGTTAGCTCCAATGGAATCGCAAGTCGCCGAAAGGTTTATTTGATTTATTAATCACCGTTTTATACGAAACTTGCAACTTATCGTTTCACTTATCTCGTGAAGGCTCTTTATTGTCTGTCAACCTACTCCTCCGCCCCTTTACGTATTAAAAGACATTTTTGGACGTTTCGGAAACCTCATCGATGTGTACCTGCTCGGAGGAAGGTCCTGCGGATACGCGAAGTACGCAGACAAAGACTGCGCTAACAGAGCGCAAGTGGTAAGTAGAAAATCTGAACAAAAAATATAATAATAATAGACTTTAAAAAAATTGCTATAGACTTTGCACGGACAAGAAGTCTGCGGTTCTCGCTTGAAAGTAATGACTGCAGAGCCTCCGAGTAATTCCAATAGCGATACTTTGCGAAAAAGGATCCGCATGGAAGAGCAATAGGTAAGACCCGACCGAATAACCAACTAAAAAAAAACTGAAAATTATGACAAACAAACGAAAACAAACGTTTCCAGCGTTGACGTATATTTTTTTGTGAATTTTTTTCTCCTCCAGCAGCCCATCACTTCTCCAACACAATGACCTACGGCTGACCTTTTTGTCTGGACTCGACTTTGTTGGACAGCCAAAAATTCCAGATTTCCCAGGACTTGCTTTAAAAAACCCAAAAAAAATATAAAAAAAACTAACGTTTAATCATGGAACATGGACAAAGCAATACTCCCCATTCCTTTTCCTGTTTCCTTTTCCTTAATGTTTCTTAAGGATTTTTTCGGGGGTTTCTTCTAAAAACTAAAAAGTAAAACTAGTTGAGATTGTACGGGATTACGGGAAGATTCTAATGTCCCTTCGTCTTTTTCATTTCTTTCCCGTGGTGTCTAAACAAAAGTAAGGATCTAGAAAAGCAATTATAAATACTCGTTTTAAATCACGGTTTATTTGCATAATGCTTCGCAAAACAAAACAAAAATACACCAAGTTACCGTTTATTACAAGAAAATACTGTAAATTTTGACTTCTTCCATTGGACGTTTGAAGATACGAGAAACAACCAATCAGTGGAAAGGTAACTGAAACTTTAAAAACCGACTATTGTAGATTTACAGCTTTACAAAAAGGGTGATGGACTTGCTGACTTTGTGGCCACTAAGCTCAAGACTTTTGATTTTTTCTCTTTTTTTGAGGCTTTTAAAAATTTTTCTTCTAGAATTTTGCTGGAGAGAAAAATCCTGGAACAGGACCAGCTTTTACGAGGTATAAAAACTTTCTTTAAAATTAATTTTGGCTCGGCTATCAGATCTTTTTATCAGATAAGACGAATCAAGACTCTGCTGTGGCTTAGAGTCACTTACAGGGCAACAGCCAAGGACTTACGACACTTAAACTCTGTGTCTGAAGACTTGGGAAAAACTGAAAATTTCATAAAATGTCTTCGTTAAAGAAGCAGCCGAGCGAGCGGCGTCGTCTGCACCGTTCGGTTACGCTGGGAGATGCCAGTTCGGCAGACGGTTCACGGGTTAAACCGCAGAAGGTCCTGTCGCAGTCGCTGGTGGACCTGGTCACATGTGCCATATGTCTGGAACAGTTGAAAAGGCCTACGATGCTACCGTGTCAGCACACGTTCTGCCTACAGTGTCTGAAGAGCTGCGTGCGGGGACAACTACTCCGCATCGCTTGT
Organism: Eulimnadia texana; assembly: GCA_002872375.1. Taxonomy (NCBI): domain Eukaryota; kingdom Metazoa; phylum Arthropoda; class Branchiopoda; order Diplostraca; family Limnadiidae; genus Eulimnadia; species Eulimnadia texana. Next base: position 21,509,026 of record NKDA01000001.1, read on the forward strand.
CCCACCTGCCGGACTGAGGTGCAGCTGCCGCCTCAAGGAGTCACCGGCCTGCCCAAGAATATTTCCCTGGAAGCCTTCTTGGAAGTCCTGAGAAACGATAACGGACTCCAGTTAGGGGGAAAGACACCCACTGCTGCGGAGGAATCATGCTTCAGGTGTCAGGGCAAGAGTGCGAAGGTGGCTGTCTGCAAACACTGTAAAAAGGTAATATATAGTCTATAATAATAATAATAATAAGTGAAAGTGTCGGGGTAGCTGTCTGCGATCACTGTAAGAGGGTAAAATAATTATAGTAAAAATTTGAGTAATTATGATAGTATAAAAATAATTAATAAATAATATAATTAAAACATACTGAATAATTATAACAGTAAAATTAGATAATAGTAAAATAACTGATAACGATATTAAGATAAGTACTGCTAGAAATGAAATAAATAATAATAATAATAAAATATTAATAAATATTGAATGCATAATGTTAAAGTAAACCATAGAAAATAATTTTATTATCATCTTTTTATATGTCTGAATTATGAACACAAGTATTAATTTAATTAATTAATCTTTTTTATTGCTCTTAATTTCAATAAAATTCTTTTATTTATACCATTTGACGGGTTTTGGGATTTTTTTACGTGATTAATAAGTAAATAGTAACAGTAATAATGTTAGTTATATTACATTTATTTCTTGATTAAGAATAGATTATTATTAAGTTAAGTAATCTTTTTCATCACTTTTAACTACAATTAAATTCTTTTTTTTTTATTTTAACCGTTTGACGTAATTTGTGTTTTGTAAGTTGTTTTTACGTAAGGTATTTTCACAACTAGAGATAAGATAGCAGAACTCGTGTTATAAAGATAATCCGATACTTCACAGGTTTTTAATGCACAAAATATCGATTGAGAAACAAGCTATTGCTTTTCGATTTTTTTAATATATAATATTTAATTATTTATTATATTTTAGTTTAGCATTATTTTAGCATTATTTAGTGTTTAGTACACTGTCAGTCTTAGTACCGTACTTAGTTAGTAATTATGGTAAGTATTATTATTTGTTATATTTCAGCAACGTATTTAGTGTAGTATTTGTATAGTATGTAATTAGTATCTGTGTATTAAATTTACTAATTATATTAAATATGTTAACAGAAATTATATATAAAAACATAAATTTTTGTATCGTAAGTATTTCAATATAATTAATTTTTTGGTTAATTAGAAATTCTGCGGGGGCTGCGAAACTTTGCACCTGGGAGAAGTTACACAGCAGGTGAACGTCTTGATGAACACGCTGAAATATGAACACAGTCGCCTGGTGCTGCTCAGCGAGAAACTTAAGGTATCATTGGTTGACTGAGTCAAATTTTCTAGCCAACCACTGACGAGTTAAATTTGAATTTTGTGTTTCGTTTTTTTTTTTTTTTGACCAATCAAAGGTCCGCTGCGAGAAAGTCGAGCAGAATGTTTGCCTGGCTGCTGAAGTTCGGATGCAAAAAATCCTGGAGGATCAGAATCGACTTTTGGCAGAAGTGAAAACGTGGCAGGAAAATGCCGAGCGCAAATCGATAGAGCTGCAGCAAAAGTGTATCGAAGTACTGGCCCTGATCCGGCGAGACGATAAAGCCCATTTGCCGAAAGTAAATAATCTAATATAATAATAAGAATAATGAATACTTTGCAGTTCAGTGTTTCCACTTTCCGTTTTCCCTTGAAGAGGACCCTTTTTTCCCTTTTTCCTCCTTTTTCCCCTTCGCTTGAAGACAACAATCTACCCCTATTCCCCTCCATGCTAGGGTGTAAAGCTGTTACTTTCTAATTTTCCCTTTCCCATCCTCCCTTATTTTTCCCTTCTGAGATCCAATTTCCCCTTTTCCCCCTCCGTGCTAGGATGTAAAGTTGTTTCTTCTAAATTTTCCTTTCCCACCTTCCTTTATTTTTCCCTTCTGAGATCCAATTTCCCCTTTTTCCCCTCCATGCTAGGATGTAAAGTTGTTTTTTCTAAATTTTCCTTTCCCACCTTCCCTTATTTTTCCCTTCTGAGATCCAATTTCCCCTTTTCCCCCTCCATGCTAGGATGTCAAGTTGTTTTTTCTAACTTTCCCTTTCCTATCTTCCCATATTTTTCCCTTCTGAGATCCAGTTTTCCCTTTTTCAGGGAGTTTCCCTGCAAAATGGAAGCACTGTAGCACTTGTAATAATGAACAATAGCAAACAATATATATTGATATTTGTCAAACGTAAATAGTTTAACATACAAAATAAATTTAAACCATGTAATGTAATAATAATAAGTAATAAAGTATGTATTTATATTGTATTTGCCAAAACCGAATAACATGATATATTTTAATAATGCTAAATAATATAATAGAATTATTATAAATAATACAATTAAATATTATTACACGTGTAGATAAAAAGTATAGATAGATCAGAGTTATCCTGTCCTTTAACCTAGTTATTAACCCTGTTTTTAACCTAGTGATGAACCTTGTAACCATCCAGACCCATTAAATTATACAAAATTAGTATTTATTTTATAATAGGTAGTATATTCTGGTGATAATGCCCCAGTTTTTAACCCGGTTATTAACCCTGTTTTTAACCTAGTTCTTAATCTAGTAACGTATAAAATCTTTCATATTTATTATATAATACATAATTTATTCTGGTGACCGTACCCTAGCGTTTAACCCGGCAATTAACCTAGTAACTATCCATTTATATTTAATTATACAAATTTGATATATATTTTATAATATATAATAATTTTTTTTTCCAGGATGGAGTGCTGGAGAGAGCAGAAGCAGTTTTGTCTGACGCTAAATGGTACGCCGAAACCAGGCTCATTTTCGACGACGTCGACTTCAAACTGCTCCACGAAAACGACGAAGAAGCTGCTGCGTCATCTGCTGACCCTGAAGGATCACCAGCTTCTCCTGCTGCTGTGGAAGAAGACGTTCAAACGAAGAAGAAATTTGTGCAGTTTGCTGAACAAGCGACTGCTGCTGAACCTACACCTGCTGTTACGAAGGATCTCAAACCTAAGCCCGGACTACCATCCACTCCTGATGAACATTCGCTTTTCTACAGGTTATCTTGAATTAAAATAAATATTATGTGATTATGCAGTTCACATTATACAGTACAGACATATTTAAAAATATATACATTAAAAGTTGTAATAACATTTAAATTCAATTTTCATTAATTATTAATATTAGATGATATAGGATTTTAGGTAGCAGTTCTTGCCACCAGAGCTATTTACTACTAACTACTTAAAATAATAACTAATTCCGTTATCAATAATAATTGTTTCTTATTTTAGTAGATTTACTTTAATTGTTTTTCTCAAATAGATGCAAATCGTCTTCGCCAAAGTCGCGCTTCTCGCCCACAGTGCTGGAGCGTCCGGCGGGAGTGGCCGTGTCTCCGTGGACGGGCGACATTTACGTCGCGGCCACGGACAGTCATTGCGTCTACGTCCTGGACAAACACGGCAAGATAATCAAGTCCCTGGGCAGCCCTTATCAGAGCAACAGCAGCAGCAGTAGCAGCAACAACAGCGTATAAAACCCTTGACACAATTTACTTCTCTTTTGGCTTGCCTCTATTTGCCTTCTAATGATATCTTTGTTGTTTTCTCCTTTTGCATTGGGCTCCTTGGAACTACTATTAGACTGGGAATTGCGGCCCTAATGGCACATTTCTATGTCCGTTCGGTATCGCATTTTCTACGCTCACTGAGCAGATATACGTGACAGGTAGCGATAGGATCGTAGTCCCCTATACCCTCCAGTGGTTTGGTGCTACCCCCCGAACTTTTTCTCTACTTTTGCAGATAAGTGGCTCAACTGCATACAAGTCTTCGATAAGGACGGCAATTACTTGCAGCAGCTGGGAAGCAAAGGCACTTCTCCGGGTCATTTCCGATCGCCCGAGGGTATCGCTATCGATACCAGGGGATTCATCTACGTCTGCGATACCTGCAATGACCGCGTCCAGGTATCAATCTATACCCCCAATCAAATCTTTACATCCAATTCGATTAAAACTAACTTGAAAAGGTACTCGACAAATCGGGTGCGTTCGTCCGAGAACTTGGCGTGGTATCGCAGGTATCGCTACCCAATGGCAAACGATACTCGAAGCGGGAGTTTAATGAGCCTACAGGAGTTGCTGTGACTCCAGACGGTTCACGGGTTGCGGTTTGCGACTACGGCAACTGCAGGATCAGGATCTTCGGTCCCGCTGGAGAGAAAATTACGGATTTTGGGTTCCGTGGGACGCAGAGAGGCCAGTTTCAGAAACCGGAATGCGTAACTATGGACAACCAAGGTGAATTTCATTAATTAATTATTTAATTTTATTATTTTCATGTTAAAAATGAATTAGTTTAGCTTTGAATCTGCGATAATAAAACTAAAAGTGTAATGTATTATTGATTAGTTAGTGAATTATCGTAGACTTCAATTAAACTTATGATGGAACTTAATTATTTTATCATTTTAAAAGTCGAATACAATTAAATATATTTATTAAGTTTAATTATAATTAGCTTTAGTATCGATATATTTAATTAAACATAAATTCAAATTATATTAATTATTTAAATTTAATCTGAATATATGATTATTTTCGCTTATACAGAGTTAACTACTAAATTTGCGATTTTGTTAACCTAATGTACACAACTAGAATTTTGAAACGGTATTTGAGTAAGGTTTGCTCAACTTAGTTCTACAAATTGATTGATTCGCATTATTCGTTATTATTTAAATTAGTAGTAGTAGCAGAAGTAGTAGGAGTAATAGCAGTAGCAGCAGTAGCAGTAGCAGTAACAGGAGTAGTAGGAGTAATAGCAGTAGCAGCAGTAGCAGTAGCAGGAACAGGAGTAGTAAGAGTAATAGCAGTAGTAGTAGTAGCAGTAGCGTAAGCACTTAATTTTTACATTCATTTGTATACTTGAAATAACTGTTTAATTGATACTAATACCTAATTCATTCAAATAGTTGGATTTTTCAAACGTTATCAGAATAAGACTTTAAGATTTTTTTTCTTTTTTTTTTGTACGGTTGTGTATTGGACTTTGTCTACAATTGGCGGTTTGGGCTTTTTAAAAACAATAGGCTTTGTTTTGGTGGGCGATAACGGCAACAGCCGCATTCAGATCTTTCGTCCCAACGGCAATTTCGTCCGAATGATCGGCACCAAGGGAAACAATCCCGGACAATTCAGCTGGATCTCTGGCATTGCCCTCACTAACGAGCTGGACATCGTCGTCACGGACTTCAAGAACCACTGTATTCAGTTCTTCTAAAAAAAGAATACACCCAAAAATTTCACATTTCAGATGGCACCTCCAACTGTTTAGGTAATTTTTTAACAAGTGTATTGTATATTGCAGTGTTTTTTTTTTTTTTCTTTGCGACTATTTTGTGTGTCTTTGTGTGTATCGATTGGGTTGTTTGTGCGGGGAAAGGGGAAGAGGGGAAACCTTGTATGTGTTTGTCAGGGACAGCGAACCGCCTCTCGTGGGGACAGACATCGGCACATGCCTATTACACGGACAGATAAAGAGTCCCCCAACATGTTGCCAAGATGACCTGATAACAGCCTGATAACATACTGATAACAGGGGGTGGTAGTGAGATGGACATGTAATCGTTAGCCCAGTTAATGATGTCCTCGATCGCGGGTGGAAAGCAATTGGCGAAATAATGTAGCCATTACCCCGTGGCACTTGTTATATGGTCCGGTCAACCGTATTAATTATTAATTTAATTGCTATTATGTATTAATTGAATAAGTATAGGATCCGAGAATATTTTTTTTCCCCCCGATTTTTGTGTTGGTTTTTGAAGGTTTCCATGACGACTGGAAACTTGTGAGACATGTTGGTCCGTGACCGAGGTAACAGATTGTGTACTAACCCCCGATAGACACAAACTATGGGCTTGTTATAGTTGAATTGTTATTATAAATAAGAAGTTGAAGGATAATGAGTTTTCGTGAGCCCTTCTGTGTGCTGATGGATAACCGCACTGGCCACGTGGACTTCATTTGCAGAAGTACTTTGCGTCTTGAGAGAGTTGATAGATATACCTCACGCGATACCTTCATCTTAGACTGGCCAAAAAAAAAAAAAAAAAAAAAAAAATCCGTAGAGAGGTACATCTACTCTTACGTGATGGATGTACAAGTCTTTGATGATTGTTGTGTAGGTGAATACAATGGAGAGAATAGTGGAAAAGTAACCCGCATTCTGTATCGATTTATGCATGTTAAACACCCTTACCTTGTTGCAGGTGTCCATCATCGTTTAGGGCCCTCATATTTTATGTATTTGTATTGCCAACACCTTGGTTCTAACTAGTCGACTTGCAAGTGGACTCTGAAGTAGACTTGGGCTGGTCAATAAATCAGGTATCTCATCAGTGTAGCGTGTCGAGGATCGTTAAGGACGCGCACCACTACAGGAAGCACAAGCCGCGCCATTAAAAGCGGACATTTTTCTTTTTCCTCTAATGCTTCATTAAGTATTACTTGAGTAGCAAACTATCGACTAGTTAAATGATAGTTTACTCCAAGTCAGAGAACGTGGGCGAGATAGGAAACATCTGGGATCCTCGCACTTAGTCTCCATGGTTTTTATTAGATTACCAGCTCCATTTGCTGACGCTTTTTCACCCACCCACAGCCCTTCACAATGAAAAAAAATAAAAAATACAATATAAATTTGTCATGTTTTTATTTCTGAAATATTTAATTTATGAAACGGGTGTTGTTTTTTTTTTCTTCATTTTCGGCAACACTGGGCAATTTCCGGCACCGCGGGATCAGTTCTACGAATTTTCCCTTTCCTAAAAACTTGGATACAACAGAAAAAAGAATTAAAATTTAATAGTTTTATTTTCCCTTCTGGCTCTAGACTATTAAATATATTAAAAATATCCTGCTGTGAATGCGTTTTTTTTATTATATGACACCTTTTTAAGTTTAATTTTATGGTTTTTGAAGCCTATCAAGAAGAGGCTTCCTTATCACGAATATTAAATTTTAATTCATTTATTTACTTTTATTCAGCTTTTTTATTATTTATCGGTATTATATTATAATTATTATTGATTTATTTGACTGGTTTTATGATAATTAATGAAAGCAGTGCCTTGAAATTTAAATTAGAAAAATTTTGGTTTGTAAAAGTTGAAATGTGCCCGTAGTAGTCGGTAGTAGCCACCACGTTGTTGGAGGAACGTCATGTTCTGTTTGTAAATATTTCTTGAAGGTAAGTTTAGAATGGATTATTTATTTAAGGTTAAGTAAGTTTTATGTCGTAGTTTTATGGCTGTGTAGCAAAGGTTTCTCATTTAAGGAAACAAACTGAGTAAATGGCGACATATAAAAATGGCGCTTGTTTGGAAAAGTTTGATGGCCAGTTAAAACGATGATTTATGGTTGAAAGTACGGCAATGGGCCATTAGATTTGCTATAAACACGTTATGGGCGGACTTTTCGTCCTTTAAAAAAAGTGAAAACAACCTAGGGAAAAACACGGAACTGGTGACATTCCCCGAGATGTTGTTTCGGTCCGCGTTGCGAGTCGGGCCAAAAGTTTCGGGGGGGAGTCTGCGGCCTGTCGTGGCATAACAACTACTAATTAGAGCAAACCTTGGACTCTCGACATCCAATCCTTTGGTATACACACTCGCAGATTGAGTTACCAGGCTTCGCCAAATGAGACAGAAACTTGGCCCCGACTACAGCGAACCAGCCTCGATAAATCACGGTTTAACATCGAAGACTAAAAACCCGTTCGAGCTTTTGCGTTGCAGTACGGGTAAGTATTACTGAACCTAGATTTGATTATATTTTTCGAATTTATTAATGTATTTTTTTTTTTTTTTTTTTTTTTTGCTTCTTTGTAGTGGCCATTTCGTGGAGGTATAGGATCCAATGTTCTGTGGTAGATATACAACGTAACCACGAGTTGGCATAGCAACGGAATTCACAACAGAATGTCTGGAGAAGGCTGCTGGTTAGATTAATGAACATGCACCGACGGGGACAAAAACATCTAATGACAATTCCTGCAGAAACGACATGCAATTAGTAACATCACGTAGCGCTTAATCCCGATTTGCTTCATCCGCAGAACTTATACCACGTTATGTTTCCACTCCTTGTTATTAGCAACAGTCGCTTTAATCAGCTACAACGTAAATTGTACATCATTGTTCATCAAAGGGCCTTCCTGGAAAGCGTATGACACAAATCTGCTGGATGCGTGGACAGATGGGAATTCTGCATAGAGCACTTAACTAATGTCCATGTATCGATCGAATTTAACATAAGTAATACAATATTTTTGAAAAAAAAAAGAAAAGGTTCTGCTTATTGAAACTGTAACACCGATACACTGGGGAGTGCTTTACTCAGACCCTATTATATTTCACAAGGAATGGAGAACGCCCATCGTATGTTGGTATCTTTCTACACTCTTATCAACGGTTACCATCATTCTATCACCTGTCACAAAAGCTGAACAAACCTACGAAACTGGAAAAGTTGAAAGTTTTTCAGTCTTACTTTACGAAGCCCCACGTAAGAAATTCTCAATTTTCACGAAAATCGGGAATTTGTGTTGCCAAGCTTAGACTGAGGGTCTGCTTCACGTGGGCCACCAGGATCGATATAGACTTGGGCATATCGGGTTTCCCATAACAAGCCCTGGCAAGAAACTTGTATACCAGAACTCGCCCCAAAGTTCTCACACAACATACGATCCATACCAGAAAACATTTACCAACCGACATTTTTTGCTTTGCACGAATTCAGCTCATACCCGGTAGAAAAGTCGTACGGTTGAGTACCGAATGACTAGGTAGCTGAACACTTAGCTCCCCTCTGAATCACTAGCTGAAGAGTAGCTGAACTCATTTTAGTTACTAAAACTGAACCCCCCTGAACAAGGATTGAATACTGCAAGACTTGGTTCTTGAAAAATTCAAGCGTACGAACTGTGTGAGATTGGGCTAATTTCAAACTATCTTCTAGCTGAATCTAGTCATTTTTCTGTCTGTTAGATTTTTCAGTCCGGGCTCTCTAGAGAATGCTTTAGGCATATTGGGTAACTGTAGAACGTTCGGGACTTTGGGGTATGTGGATGGTAAGAACCTAGGGAATAGCCCTGGTCAATATATCTTGAGAGGGTCTCGTAGAACTATTAGGACGGTGTTAAATAGATTTAGAGGACGCTTCAAGTGGGTCGTATCTAGGACGGAGCGGTGCTAAAATAGTGCAGCTGTTTGGTCATTAGTTCGGTTAGTCGGCAGCAAGTCACATCTAAAAGGCTACAAGTACCTCCGCCATCTTGGCTGTCGGGGGGGCTAAGATGTACCTTATACCCCCTGACATCTCCTAAGGTAGCGAAAGTTAAGTTTGTTAAGGACTGGTTTGGAGCCAGTTGTGTGTAATCTCTAATGAAGGTTCCTTCAGGATCCTTTCTGGGATGTTTTACGACATCCAGCAGGAATCGTTTAGGGACAACTGATATACGGGCTCCCTCTGCATAATGAGCCAACGTCGAGGAATGACACTATTTGCTTAATGCACGTCCGACATGGCACGTTTAGCTTTGTGTGACGCTCTCCTCGCTACCGATCGTTAACTTCTCGAGAGAAATGACGAAGTCCCAAGCTTCTTCTTCTGGAGACCTCCGCCTCCATCGAGAAGTGTCGATTATCAGCCTGTCCAATTATCAGTCGTTAGCAACTATCCATTAATAAGCGAATATTAACCTATGATAACTACATGGGTAACAGGGTTTAACAGGCGAGAATGAGTCAATATATTTTCCCGCAGAACAGCTATGTGGTCTTCTGGAGACCTCCGCCTCCATCGAGAAGTGTCGATTATCAGCCTGTCCAATTATCAGTCGTTAGCAACTATCCGCTAATAAGCGAGTATTAACCTATGATAACTACACGGGTAACAGGGTTTAACAGGCGAGAATGAGTCAATATATTTTTCCACAGAACAGCTATGAGGCCTCCACCTCCATCGAGAAGTGTCGATTATCAGCCTGTCCAATTATCAGTCGTTAGCAACTATCCGCTAATAAGCGAGTATTAACCTATGATAACTACACGGGTAACAGGGTTTAACAGGCGAGAATGAGTCAATATATTTTTCCACAGAACAGCTATGAGGCCTCCACCTCCATCGAGAAGTGTCGATTATCAGCCTGTCCAATTATCCGTTTGTAAGTAACTATCCGCTAATAAGCGAGTATTAACCTATGATAACTACATGGGTAACAGGGTTTAACAGGCGAGAATGAGTCAATATATTTTTCCGCAGAACAGCTATGAGACCTCCACCTCCATCGAGAAGTGTCGATTATCAGCCTGTCCAATTATCCGTTTGTCACTAACTATCCGCTAATAAGCGAGTATTAACCTATGATAACTACATGGGTAACAGGGTTTAACAGGCGAGAATGAGGTAGTACATCTAAAACACTAATGAAGAGTCGGTTGATTTGCTTTGAGTTTAGAAGCTGTTTACGTATTCAGCACTTAGTTTTGTGCTACTGAACAGAGTTGCGCTACTAATTGTATTGATTTTCCATTGAAATTGACTCGGTGAAAGTTTTAAGCAGCGAAAAAACATAAAGAGGAAGCAGCAAAAAAAAGAGAAGAGCCTTTGCTGCGGGGGTGCGGGTACCGGCAGTGCGCTCGATTCGCCTTCAATAGACTCTATGCCAAACGATAGTAGCGCCAAGCAGTTGCAGCGGTCACAGTTGGAAAACTGGCGTCGTCTGCTGTTTCAGGACAAGTAAAACAGCGCTGAGATCGGAACATTTAATAATAGTACCAATAGTAGCAACTAATAGACTCTATGCCAAACGATAGTAGCGCCAAGCAGTTGCAGCGGTCACAGTTGGAAAACTGGCGTCG